>CM077668.1:110041810-115084310 GCA_039707655.1 Elymus sibiricus
TCAACATACACCCTAAAATGCACCGTGTTCAAAATTGGCACCTTTTCGTGCTAATTTACTATATTTCGGCCGTTATGTGCATTTTATAGACATTAATGCACATAATTCAATATCGCACAATCGGTCCATGAAAAAGTGCACAAAAACAGTTTGGGAAATCATGCTTGTGGTATTTAGTTAATTTTCATGCCTTTTACGAGGAATGGGGAGAGATTTCAAGGACATGTGTGGCAAGAGTCAACCACAAACGTGTCGTTTATTGGTTTTTCAACTCTAGAAAATTGAAAAACATGCCTGAAAAAGTTGATACCTGGCATGGTGCGACGGTATGACCTCAGTATTTTGTGGTAAAAAAATGGCAAATTCTGGCACAAGTTGTAATGATAACTCCTTGAAAACGAGAGCATCTCACAAGAAGAATCATTGTTTCCAAAATGATAAATGGCAATTTGGACTTGAATTTACTGTGACTTCATCGTTTCGTGTCCAAACTATTTACACGGTGCGCAAGCACCATCAGCCACTAGATTTGATTTTTTGTGTGCATTTCAGGACTCGTTTGATATATTTAAGCACTTTATTGCATTTACCTGACATTTAGCGCAGATAAGTCAAATCCAAGCTACAGCTACATGGGTGTGATGGGAGGGATGTGGATTGACGTTCGATTGCGGTGCATCCTATGGTGCACACGCGCGTTTCGCGTTGCTGGTGTTCCGGCCAATCAGAACGCATTGCACAATAGGGTCAGCGCACACGGCTTTCATAAGCAACGAAAATGAACCGTGTGCGATAATAAATCACCAGGATTTCAAGGGAATCCAAATTTCAATGGTCGTTCGCCCTTGTTTTTTTTCTTTCTACGATCTACATAGACCCTAGAATGCACCGTGTTCAAATTTGGCACTTTTCAAGCTCATTTAATATATTTGGGCCATTATTTGCATTTTCTAGGCATTTATGCACATAATTCAAATTCGCACAATCGGTGCATGAAAAGTTGCACAATAATAGTATGAAAAATCATGCTTGTGGTATTTACTAAATTTCCATGCCTTTTACAAGGGAATGGGGAGAGAATTCAATGACATGTGTGGCAAGAGTCAACCACAAACGTGACGTTTATTGGTTTTTCAACTCTAGAAAATTGAAAAACATGCCTGAAAACCATGACACCTGGCATGGTGCCATGGTATGACCTCAACATGCTGTGGTAATTTTTTGAGAAGGTTCGGCTAATGTCGTTATACACGCTCTTCATAAATCGTACCATCACAAAGGAAGTTTCGTGGTTCCGAGAGGGAAATCACCAAGATTGAAGGGGAATCCAAATTTCCTTCGTCGTTTGTCCTTGAGTTTTTTTGTATGATCAACATACACCCTAGAATGCACCGTGTTCAAATTTGGCACTTTTTCAGGCTAATTTACTATATTTGGGCCGTTATGTGCATTTTCTAGGCATTTATGCACATAATTCAAATTCGCACAATCGGTGCATGAAAAGGTGCACAAATATGGTTTGGAAAATCATGCTTGTGGTATTTAGTAAATTTTCATGCCTTTTACGAGGAATGGGGAGAGATTAAAAGGACATGTGTGGCAAGAGACAACCACAAACATGACGTTTATTGGTTTTTCAACTCTAGAAACTTTAAAAACATGCCTGAAAAACACAATACCTGGCATGGTGCCATGGTATGACCTCAAGATGCCATGGTAATTTTTTGAGAAGGTTCGGCTAATGTTGTTATACACGCTTTTCATAAATCAAACCATCACAAAGGAAGTCTCGTGGTTTCGAGAGGGAAATCACCAAGTTCGAAGGGGAATCCAAATTTCCGTTGTCATTTGTCCTTGAGTTTTTTCTACGATCAACATACACCCTAAAATGCACCGTGTTCAAATCTGGCAATTTTCTGGGCTAATTTAATATATTTGGGCCGTTATGTGCATTTTCTAGGCATTAATGCACATAATTCAATTTCGCACAATCGGTCCATGAAAAAGTGCACAAAAACGGTTTGGAAAATCATGCTTGTGGTATTTTGTAAATTTTCATGGCATTTACGAGGAATGGGGAGAGATTTCAAGGATATGTGTGGCAAGAGTCAACCACAAACATGACGTTTATTGGTTTTTCAACTCTAGAAAATTGAAAAACATGCCTGAAAAACATGATACCTGGCATGGTGCAACGGTATGACCTCAACATGCCGTGGTAATTTTTTGAGAAGGTCCAGCTAATGTCGTTATACAAGCTCTTCATAAATTGAACCATCACAAAGGAAATTCCTTGGTTTCTAGAGGGAAATCACCAAGTTCAAAGGGGAATCCAAATTTCCTTCGTCGTTTATGCTTGAGTTTTTTTTTTGCGATCAACATACACCCTAAAATGCATCGTGTTCAAATTTGGCACTTTTCTGGGCTAATTTACTATATTTGGGCCGTTATGTGCATTTTCTAGGCATTAATGCACATAATTCAATTTCGCACAATCGGTCCATGAAAAAGTGCATAAAAACAGTTTGGAAAATCATGCTTGTGGTATTTAGTAAATTTTCATGCCTTTTACGAGGAATGGGGAGAGATTTCAAGGACATGTGTGGCAAGAGTCAACCACTAACGTGTCATTTATTGGTTTTTCAACTCTAGAAAATTGAAAAACATGCTTGAAAAACATGATACCTAGCTTGGTGCCATGGTATGATCTCAGTATTCTGTGGTAAAAAATGGCAAATTACGGCACAAGTTGTAACGGTAACTCCTTGAAAATGAGAGCATCTCACAAGAAGAATCACTGTTTCCAAACTATTTACACGGTGCGCAAGCACCATCAGCCGCTAGATTTGATTTTTTTTGCACATTTCAAGTCATGTTTGATATATTTAAGCACTTTATAGCATTTACCTGACATTTAGCGAATATAAGTCATGTCCCAGCCACAACTACATGGGTGTGATGGGAGGGATGTGGATTGCCGTTCGATCGCGGTGAATCCTACGGTGCACACGCGCGATCCGCGTGGCTGGGGTTCCAGCCAATCAGAACGCAACACACAATAGGGTTAGCACACACGGTTCTCATAGGCAATCACGTCTCGAGTGCTCTAAAAAACCATCGCACTATACGGTTGTCTGGCCACTCCGTCCCAGAGCTCTCTCCAAGCGTCGCCGTCCATGCCACCGTGCCGCACACTAACTGGTAAGGAAGCAATGACATCCCGGCACGCAGAGTTCATCGCTGCCCGTGACCGCGCACTAACTAGTAAGGAAGTGATGGCATCCTGCCACGCCAAGTTCAACGCCGCCAGCGACCGCACACCTACGTGGGCGGACTTTGAAGCTGCCATGGCCGAAAGGGCGGTGGAGCAAGAGGAGGCCAAAGCCGCACAGAAGGAGCGGAAAATGCAGAAAGCACTTAAGAAAAGAGTGTCCCTCCGCTGCAAGAAAGAAGTGGCCGCACGCGCAACTGAGGAGAGCCGGGCGGAGATCCAAGCACGATGGGCTACCGCCGACAAGGCCGGGAAGGAGAACGACGTCGTCTGGGTCTGGCCAGCATGCAAGAAGTAGTTAGTGTGTGTGTGTGTTGCCCGTACATTTGTTTAATTAATTATGAGCATCTACCGGTACTACTTACTAGTTTTTTTTAGAGCAAATTAGTGCCCGGTCAAAAAAAGTTCACCCAACCGAGTCATAGCGATCCCACCCGCAGCCACCCCGGAGCTCCTTCCTCTCTCATCTCTGCACAACCAGGTCGGAGACGAGCTCGCCGGAGCTGGTTTCTAGTCCCACCTCGTCGCGTGGGGCGGATACAGACCGGCTTAAATAGCCGTGCCGGCGGAAGGCAGCAAGCATCTCTCTTTTTGCATAGGTCGGTCAATTCTTGCTGTGTGAGCAAGGCAGGTTGACACTTGATTGCATTTCATAAACTTACGATTGTTCATCGAGTGTCAACTTCGCCTTGTTCATGTTCATTAATAAGCCTACTACAATGAAAGAGATTTTCAAAATTTGCAGGTTGTGGCTCTAGATGCTGATAGATATTATAATTTTTAGAAGACCACAAAACACACGGTTTCTATGGCGTACCGTGTGCATTAATGATCCATAAGTCAGTTAGAAAACATCACACACATACCATCACGACCGCCCGTGACTGATTTAATCAACTAAACATGTACAATTTTTTGAATACGGGATCCACCAATTTTCTCTTTTCTCGCACACGAGTATATTATACGCTTCGTCTGCGTTGTGTGTTTCGCCTGCGTAAGTTTCGAGTTTCGCATCAACATTTTCAGTAGGCACGGGATTTCAGAATTTATACCCCCATCCCATCCCCACCCATCACATTTCCGCAGTATCTCCCCACCCTCCCCACTCCCGGTAACTCAAACCGCCGCCTCTGCAACCACAGCTTGAACAACATCTATGTTCTGCTCGAGGCTCGTCGATCCAATCATGTAACCCACCGATCTCCATCACCGCCCCGGCCTGATTGCTTAGATGGCGCCTACGAAACATCCTCATGCCTCCAAATCCACACCCCCTACTCCAGAGCATCGCCGCGTAAGCCTAACCACATATCACGCGGGAGGTCGAGGACCTGATGGCGGTCGATGGCACGGTGACCGTTGTGCGTGTCGACTGATACGTCTCCAACGTATCTATAATTTTTTATTGTTCCATGCTATTATATTATCAATCTTGGATGTTTTTATATGCATTTATAGCAATTATATATCATTTTTGGAGACTAACCTATTAACTTAGTGCCCAGTGCCAGTTCCTATTTTCTGCCCTATTTTTGTTTTACATAATATCAATACCAAACGAAGTCCAAATGCCACAAAACTTTTTGGAGATTTTTTTCTGGACAAGATAAACACTAGAAGCTTCTAGAGGAGGCCAGAAGCCCCAGGAGGTGCCCACGAGGCACCAGGGCGCGCCCTGGTACCTCGTGGGGCCCACAGAGCTCCGTTTGACCTAATTCCTCCACTATAAATTCCCAAAAAATCAGAAACCCTCAGGGGAGTCCACGAAATACTTTTTCCGCTACCACAAGCTTCTGTTCTCGAGAGATCCCATCTGGGGTCCTTCTCCGGTAATCTGCCGGAGGGGGAATCGATCACGGAGGGGCTCTACATCAACCTTGCTGCCCTTCCGATAATGCATGAGTAGTTTACCACAGACCTTCGAGTCCATAGTTAGTAGCTAGATGGCTTCTTCTCTCTTTTTGATCTTCAATACAATGTTCTCCTCGATGTTCTTGGAGTTCTATCCGATGTAATCACTTTTTGCGGTGTGTTTGTTGATATCCGATGAATTGTGAGTTTATGATCAGATTATCCATGAATATATTTGAGTCTTTGCTGCACTCTTTTATGCATGATTATTATAGCCTCGTATTTCTTCTCCGATCTATTGATTTGGTTTGGCCAACTAGATTGATTTATCTTGCCATGGGAAGAGGTGCTTTGTAATGGGTTCGATCTGGCGGTGTTCAATCCCAGTGACAGAAAGGGACATGACACGTATGTATCATTGCTATTAAGGGTAAAAAGATGGGGTTTTATCATACGTGAGTTTATCTTGTCTACATCATGTCATCGTTCTTAAGGCGTTACTCCGTTCTTTATGGACTTAATACACTAGATACATGCTGGATAGCGGTCAATGTGTGGAGTAATAGTAGTAGATGCAGGCAGGAGTCGGTCTAGTTGTATTGGACGTGATGACTATATACATGATCATTGCCTTGGATATCGTCATGATTATTTGCTTTTCTATCAATTGCCCAACAGTAATTTGTTTACCCACCGTATGCTATTTTCTTGAGAGAAGCCTATAGTGAAAACTATGGCCCCCGGGTCTATCTAAATCATATACTAAAACCCTAAAAATACTTGCTGCAATTTTATCTTATTTATTTTGTTTTGTATTTTTGTTTCAATCTATCTATCTATCATATACAATTTAATCTTGCAACTTACCGCCGAGGGATTGACAACCCCTTGATTGCGTTGGGTGCAAGGATTTGTTGTTTGTGTGCAGGTGCTGCTAACGAGGTGTTGTGTGATTCTCCTACTGGATTGATAACCTTGGTTTCATAACTGAGGGAAATACTTACTCTACTATGCTGCATCATCCCTTCCTCTTCGGGGAAATACCAACGCAAGCTACAAGTAGCAGGAAGAATTCCTGGCGCCGTTGCCGCGGAGACATCATCAGCATCTATCAAGTACCTTTGCATAAACTCTCATCTCCTTGCATTTAATTTATTTGGATTTGCCTCTTGTTTTCATCTCCCCCACTTCTAATTTTTTTACAAAAATACAAAAATATTTTCCATTTGCCTTTTTCTCGTTTGCTTGTTTGCTTGCTTGTTATCTTGTTTGCGTAGTCACGATGTCTCAAGAAAATATAAAATTGTGTGATTTTTCCAATACTAATAATAATGATTTTATTAGTACTCCGATTGCTCCTCCCGCCGCTAGTGTGGAGACTTGTGATATTAATGCCGCTTTGCTAAATTTTGTTATGAAAGAACAATTTTCTGGTGGCCCTAAAGAAGATGCTGCATCCCATCTTAACACTTTCGTAGAATTGTGTGATATGCAAAAGATGTGGATAATGATATTGTGAAATTAAAATTATTCCCATTCTCATTGCGGGATCATGCAAATATTTGGTTTTCATCTTTACCACGAAATAGTATCGATTCTTGGGATAGGCGTAAAGATGCTTTTATTACTAAGTATTTTCCTCCCGCGAAAATTATTTCACTTAGAAATCAAATTATGAATTTTAAGCAACTTGATCATGAACATGTTGCCCAATCTTGGGAGAGGATGAAATTAATGATAAGAAATTGCCCTACTCATGGCCTAAATTTGTGGATGATCATACAAAAAAATTATGCGGGATTAAATTTTGTCTCTAGAAATCTTTTAGATTCCGCCGCAGGTGGTACTTTTATGGAAATTACTTTGGGAGAATCTACTAAATTTCTTGATAATATTATGGCAAATTATTCACAATGGCATACTGAAAGAGTTCCTACTGGTAAAAAAGTGATTTCTATTGAAGAAATTAATACTTTGAGTGATAAAATTGATGCGCTTATGAAATTGGTTGCTAGCAAAAATGCTCCTATTGATCATAATGATGTGCCTTTGTCCACTTTGATTGAGCAAAATAATGATCCCATAGATGTGAATTTTGTCTCGCGAAACAATTTTAATAACAATGCTTATAGAGGTAATTTCAATGCTAGACCGTTTCCTGGAAATTCTTCTAATAATTATGGCAATCCCTATGGCAATTCTTATAATAATAATAATAATAGGATGCCCTCTGATCTTGAAAGTAATATTAAAGAATTTATTAATGCTCAAAAGGTTTTCAACACTACGATAGAAGAAAAATTGAGTAAACTTGATGATATGTCTAGGAGCATTGATAGAATTATTCATGATATGGAAAATCTTAAGACTAAAATTTTGCCACCTAAATTGATATTAGTGAATCAATTAAAGCTTTATATGTCTCCATGGATGAGAGTAAGAAAAGAACCGCCATGCTAAAAGCTAAACGAGAATTTTTAGAAAAAGTGATTCCTCCCAGTTTTTATCGTAGTAATGATGAGGATATTAAAATGATTGGTGTTTCATCTATTGATTCTTTGTTTAGCAATATTAAACTTGATGAAAAGGGGACTAAAGAAGAGTCAACTTTAATTAATGAGCGTCCCCATAATTCGGAGGGTGAAAATCTTGATAAGAAAATTGCTAAAAGTGGGTTTGGAGAGGTAAAAACTTTAAATAGCGATGTGCCCACTCTCTTGGACTACAAAGATTTTAATTATGATAATTGTTCTTTGATTGAGTTCATTTCTTTGTTACAATCCATGTTAAATTCACCCAACGCTTATGAGCAAAACAAGGCTTTTACTAAACACATCGTAGAAGCAATGATGAAAGCGTTAGACGAAAAGCTAGAATTAGAAATTTCAATTCCTAGAAAATTATATGATGAATGGGAACCCACCATTAAAGTTAAAATTAAAAATTATGAGTGCAATGCTTTATGTGATTTGGGTGCTAGCGTTTCCACGATTCCAAAATCTCTATGTGATGTGCTAGGTTTTACCAATATAGATGAATGTTCTCTTAATTTGCATCTTGCGGATTCGACTATTAAAAAGCCTTTGGGAAGAATTAATGATGTTCTTATTCTTGCAAATAGGAACTACGTGCCCATTGATTTTATAGTACTTGACATAGAATGCAATCCTTCATGCCCCATAATACTTGGTAGACCGTTCTTACGAACTATAGGTGCCGTTATTGATATGAAAGAAGGGAATACAAAATTTCAGTTTCCACTAAAGAAGGGTATGGAACATTTCCCTAGGAATAAAATTAGAGCACCATATGAATCCATTATGAGGGTCACTTATGGAATCTACTTGAAAGATGACAATACTTGAAACTATGCATTATGCCTAGCTAGGGGCATAAAACAATAGCGCTTGCTGGGAGGCAATCCAATGAATAAAATAAAATTTTCCTGTTATTGTGTGTTTTCACTGTTATGCAACTATTATGATTGAGTTTTTGTGTTTTTAATTAGTGTTTGTGCCAAGTAAAACCTTTGGGATGATTTGGAAGATAGTATAATTGATGCTGTTTGGAAAACAGAAAGTTTTGCGTCCAGTGATGGAATTTTGTTTCTGTACTGGTGCGTCAGAAAAATCTGAATATTTTACAAAGTATTGGTATATGAATTTCCCACGTTGTCCTAATTTTTCAGAATTTTTGGAGTTGCAGAAGTATGGCTTTTAAATAGGTTGCTACAGACTGTTCTGTTTTTGACAGATTCTGTTTTTGATGTGTTGCTTGCTTGTTTTGATGAAACTATGGATTGTGTCGGGGGGGGGGGGGTATAAGCCATGGAGAAGTTATAATACAGTAGGTATAATGCAAAAATAAAATATGAATGGGTTTGCAACAGTACTTAAAGTGGTGATTTATTTTGTTATACTAACGGATCTAACGAAGGTTTTGTTGAGTTTTGTGTGATTGAAGTTTTCAAGTTTTGGGTGAGATCATGATGGATGAAGGAATAAGGAGTAGCAAGAGCCTAAGCTTGGGGATGCCCGAGGCACCCCAAGGTAATATTCAAGGTAGACTCAAGCGTCTAAGCTTGGGGATGCCCCGGAAGGCATCCCCTCTTTCTTCTACCAACCATCGGTAATTTTACTTGAAGCTATATTTTTATTCATCACATGATATGTGTTTTGCTTGGTGCGTCTTGTATTATATGAGTCTTTGCTTTGTTTGCTTTTTAGTTTGTCACAATCATCCTTGCTGAACACACCTATTTTGAGAGAGCCACACGTTCACCATAATTTGTTAGAATACTCTATGTGCTTCACTTAAATTTTTTGAGCTAGGCAGTTGCTCTAGTGCTTCACTTAAATGTTTTTTAGCACGGTGGTGGCTATATTTTGAAGAAATATTTGCACTCTCATGCTTCACTTATATATTTTTGAGAGTTGATAATAGTAATGGTAATTTGCACAAGATATGAATTTGGTTCCAAATTGATGAATATTCAAGAGGGATATAATAAAAACTTTCATATAGATCATTGGATATGATAAGTGTGATTCCTTGCAATAGTTTTGCGATATGGAAATGATAATATGTGAGTCATGTTAGTGAGTAATTGTGATTCAGTAAGAATATTCGTGTTAAGGTTTGTGATTCCCTATGCATGCACGTTAAGTCAATAGTTATGCAAAGAAATTATATCCTACTTATGGTGCATTATTCGGTATTAGTTATGTTCAATGCATGTTTATGACCGTTTTCGTTTTTTGGTTGGTTGCTTCTCAATCTTTTGCTAGCCTTCATTTGTACTAAGCAGAAATACTGCTTGTGCTAACCCACGAAAGCACGGCGTGGGCTAACCTAACGGCTGGCCTCTTTGCCGTCTGCTAGCAGACGGCATATCCATCTTTGCCGTCTGCTAGCAGACGGCAAAGGAGCGATGTGCCTTAACGGCTAAACCGCGCACGCCCGGCCCCCACTACCCCACTCTCCTCCCCCGCACCCCTCTCTCGCTCGCTCCCTCCGTCGCCGCGCCCGTCGCCGCCGCCGGCCCGCCGCCCCTGCCCCCGCGCCCTGCCGCCCCTGCCCGCGTGGTCCGCCGCCCCCTGCCCGTCGGCCTCCTCTCCTCGCCGCCGGCCGCCCCCGCCCGGCGGCCTCCTCTCCTCGCCACCGGCAGCCCCCGGCCGCCCCGGAGCTTCACCCCCGCCCCTCGTCGCCGGCCGCCCCCGCCGCCCCCTGGTGAGTGCCCCACCCCCGTCTTTTTTTTGTTTTTTTCTGTTAAATTAGTTAGTTAGTTTATTAGGTAGAAAAAACTTAGAAAAGAAGAAAATAAAAAACTTAGAAGAAAAAGAAGAAAAGAAAAAACCTAGAAGAAAAAACTTAGAAGAAAAAACCTAGAAGAAAAAAAAAGGAGGAAAAAAAGGAAAAAGAAAAAAGGAAAAGAAGAAAAAATAAGAAGAAGAAGAAGAAGAAGAAGAAGAAGAGGAGGAGAAGAAAAAAGAAGAAGAAGAAGAAGAAGAAGAAGAAAGAGGAGAGGAGGAGAAGAAAAAGAGGAAAAAGGAAAGGAAGAAGAAGAAGAAGAAGAAGAAAAAGAGGAGGAGGAGAAGAAAGAAGAAGAAGAAGAAGAAGAAGAAGAAGAAGAAGAAGAAGAAGAAGAAAAGGAAGAAAAGGAAGAAGAGGAAGAAGAAGAAAAGGAAAAAGAGGAAAAAAAGAAGAAGAGGAAGAAGAAGAAAACGACACCCCGACACCGACACGACACCCCGACCCCGACACGACACCCCGACCCCGACACGACACCCCGACACACCGATAGCCCGAGACCCCGACACCACGACACCCAGACACGACACCCCCGACACTCCCGACACCCCGACACCCCACGGGCCCCTTTGCCGTCTGCCAGCAGACGGCAAAGAACGGCCAGGCAGGGGCCCACCAAAGCACGGCGTGGGCTAACCTAACGGCTGGCCTCTTTGCCGTCTGCTAGCAGACGGCATATCCATCTTTGCCGTCTGCTAGCAGACGGCAAAGGAGCGATGTGCCTTAACGGCTAACCCGCGCACGCTCGGCCCCCACTACCCCACTCTCCTCCCCCGCACCCCTCTCTCGCTCGCTCCCTCCGTCGCCGCGCCCGTCGCCGCTGTCGGCCCGCCGCTCCTCTCGCCCCTGCCCCCGCGCCCCGCCGCCCCCTGCCCGCGCGGTCCGCCGCCCCCTGCCCGGCGGCCTCCTCTCCTCGCCGCCGGCCGCCCCCGCCCGGCGGCCTCCTCCCCTCGCCGCCGGCAGACCCCGGCCGCCCCGGAGCTTCACCCCCGCCCCTCGCCGCCGGCCGCCCCCGCCGCCCCTTGGTGAGTGCCCCACCCCCGTCTTTTTTTTCGTCTTTTTTTCTGTTAAATTAGTTAGTTAGTTTATTAGGTAGAAAAAACTTAGATAGAAAAGAAGAAAAGAAAAAACTTAGAAGAAAAAGAAGAAAAGAAAAAACTTAGAAGAAAAAGAAGAAAAGAAAAAACCTAGAAGAAAAAACTTAGAAGATAAAACCTAGAAGAAAAAAAAAGAAGAAAAAAAAGGAAAAAGAAAAAAGGAAAAGAAGAAAAAATAAGAAGAAGAAGAAGAAGAAGAAGAAGAAGAAGAAGAAGAAGAAGAAGAAGAAGAAGAAGAAGAAGAAGAAGAAGAAGAAGAAGAAGAGGAGAAGAAAAAAGAAGAAGAAGAAGAAGAAGAAGAAAGAGGAGAGGAGCAGAAGAAAAAGAGGAAAAAGGAAAGGAAGAAGAAGAAGAAGAAGAAAAAGAAGAGGAGGAGGAGAAGAAAAAAGAAGAAGAAGAAGAAGAAGAAGAAGAAGAAGAAGAAGAAGAAGAAGAAGAAGAAGAAGAAGAAGAAGAAAAGGAAGAAAAGGAAGAAGAGGAAGAAGAAGAAAAGGAAAAAGAGGAAAAAAAAGAAGAAGAGGAAGAAGAAGAAAACGACACCCCGACACCGACACGACACCCCGACCCCGACACGACACCCCGACCCCGACACGACACCCCGACACCCCGACAGCCCGAGACCCCGACACCACGACACCCAGACACGACACCCCCGACACCCCGACCCCGACACGACACCCCGACACCCCGACCCCGACCCGACACCCCGACACCACGACACCCCGACACCACGACACCCAGACACGACACCCCCGACCCCCGACACCTCTTCGGCCTCCTGTTGACCGAAAAGGTGCTCTTCGGCCTTCCAGAGGCCGACGGGGTCATATATTTGTGAATTATGAGTTAGGTCATATATTTTCTGATTTTTTTATGGAAAACATCATATATATTTGTGTTGATCGGGTGGATTTAAATGTGCAGTTGTTTCGTCGCTGCGAGGGTCTGGTGTGCGACGACCTCCCCGTGCGTTCGATGAGCTCCGCCCCTGCGTTCGTGGGTGAGCACAAATGATATCTCCTCCTCCCCCCTTCATTTGCTCTGTTCCGGTCTTCGTGCCGATGAAACTTGCTAGCTATAGGTGTCTTCAATCATCAGTATGCGTGACCACTATGCGTCTCCCGTTCGAAAGGGTTACATCTATAAATATGCATGAATTTGCATATTTATAACCGTGATTCTTTCGAATTGTCCAACGTTATCCATGGACAGCCCGAGTATGTGTAGATTGGGTTCGTTTTCCCATATGCTCTGCTCCGGATCCGATGCAGAATTTCGTCAGTGCCTCCCTGTTGTTCTCCGGGTACACATCCTCTCTGCTTATTGCCGAGACGTGTATCAGGAGAACAGCGGGGAGGTGCTGCCAAAATTTTGCGTCGGATCCGGAGCAGAGCATGGGAAAACGAACCCAATCTACACATACTCGGGTGGGATTAGGACCTATCTTTACCTATTAGCGTCTAGGTTGCATGGACGTAATAAAACTAACAAACTCCATTAACTGATGAATATGGTTTGCTGAATTATGTATATATTTCTTGTGTGTCCAGTAGCTAGGCAAGATGAGTGATCGTGCGTGGATGTACACCGGTCACACTAGTCAGAAAGACAGGACCGATGAATGGTTAACAAAAACCAAGGGGTTTGTGAGAGCCGCATTTGCAAATGGCCAGAGAAAAACCTGGTGCCCCTGTGTCTGGTGCGACAACTATCATAAGAGGACAGAGCTTGAAATGAGTAAACACCGGCAGAAGTGGGGTTTTACGCCTGCTTATACGGTCTGGACATGTCATGGTGAGTCTGCCCAACATGCCAGAGCTGAGGTGGGCCGTCGTCGCACCGACGAGCATGGTACCGGGATCGAAGACATGGTGGAAGACTTTGATGATGCTCGGGATTCGGACGATGAGATGGAGGAATCTGCAAAGGCCTTCAATGATATGTTGGAGTCTTCAAAACGTCCTCTCCACGAGCACACTGAGCTTTGTTAGCTGGATGCCATCGCACAAGTAATGGCTCTGAAGGCTCAATTCAACTTGGGTAGAGAATGCTACGACGCGATGATGACACTATTTGGACGCTTTCTACCCAAAGGCCATGTAATGCCTACAAACCTGTACTAGTCGGACAAAATCCTCCGTGTACTTAAGATGCCCTATGAGAAGATAGATGTCAGTGAGAATGGATGTGCCTTATTTAGGCTTGAGTATGCGGACTTGAACTATGGTCCCATTTGCAAGTCTTCCAGGTATGTTGTGGTAGACAACGGTATGGGTGAGAAGAGTCAGACAAAAATCCCAGTTAATGTTCTTCGGTATATGCCAATCATACCAAGACTTCAATGTCTTTTCATGGTCGAAGAGACGGCCAGACAGATGACATGGCACAAATTGGGCAAAAGAACCGAACTAGATGCAGATGGGAATCAGATATTGGTACACACATCGGACGCTTTTGCGTGGAAGCACTTCGATGCAATACATCATGATAAAGCGGCAGATCCAAGGCATCCTCGAGTCGCCATCAGCACGGATGGGTTCAATGTGTTTGGTATGATGGCAGCCCAATACAGTTGTTGGCCTGTATTTGTCATTCCACTCAATCTCCCCCCAGACAGATTATGCAAAGAAAGAACATTTTCCTGACGTTGATAATTCCGGGGCCCAACTATCCGGGGAAGAGTATGAATGTGTACATGCAGCCGCTTAAGGATGAATTGCAAGAAGCTTGGGATAATGGGATCAAGACATACGACGCCGCTACAAAAAAAAACTTCCTAATGCATGTGTGGTACATGTACTCAATGCATGACTTGCCGGCGTATGCGCTATTCGTTGGCTGGTGTGTGCATGGAAGGTTCCCGTGCCCCACATGCAAGGCAGCTCTTGAGTTTCGTTGGCTGGATGCGGGTCGCAAGTATTCTTGCTTCGACTTGCATAGACAGTTCCTGGATCCTCGACATAAGTTCAGAAAAGACAAGAAGAAATTCATCAAAGGTAGAGTTGTCAAAAACTCTGCACCACCTGCGTTGACAGGCCAACAGACCCTGGATCAGTTAAATGCTCTCGAGCTGGATCCAGAGCGTCCAGGGTATTTCAAGGGGTATAATTCAAAACACGCCTGGACTCACAAGACATGCTTGTGGGATCTGCCTTACTTCACAGACCTCCTTTGCCCACACAACATCGACGTGATACACACTGAAAAGAATGTTGTCGAGGCCCTCTTTGGTACATTGTTCGGCATAGAGGGGAAGTCAAAGGATAATCCAAAGGCTAGAGTCGATCAGGAGGCTCTATGTGATAGACCGTTACAAAACATGCGACAACCGAAAGGAAAGCAGAACTGGACGAAGCCAAAGGCATGGTTCAATCTGGGAAGGCCAGATATGAGGGATATTATCCTGTGGGTGAAAAAGGAGTTGATGTTCCCTGATGGGTATGCAGCGAATCTAAAGAGGGGAGCGAGTCTTGAAAAATTGAAAATATTTGGTCTCAAGAGTCATGATTGGCACATATGGCTTGAGCGGGTAATGCCGGTGATGTTGCGTGGCTTTATCCCTGAGGATGAATGGCTGGTACTGGCAGAGCTGAGCTATTTCTTCCGTGTTCTTTGTGCGAAAGAACTATCGCCTGGCTTGCTAGATGAAATGGAAGAGTAGGCGCCGGAGTTGATCTGCAAGTTAGAGAAGATCTTCCCACCGGGCTTCTTTAATCCAATGCAGCATTTGATTTTGCATCTCCCGACCGAGGCACGATTGGGGGGGCCCGTGCAGAATCGTTGGTGCTACGCAACTGAGAGTATGCAGAAGACGCTTCGAGCAAAATGTAAAAATAAACGTAGAATTGAAGCATCGATGGCCGAGGCATTCATTACTGAGGAGGCGGCAAACTTCGTGACAGCACACTACGAAGCCAAAAATCGTCATTTGCATAATCCGAAGCCTCGGTACAATGCTGGCGACCCTAAAAAGGGTGGATCCAACCTCAGCCTATTCAAAGGGAAGCTCGCACCAGCCGGTGCTTCGAAACCAGTAGGGTTGGATGTCGAAGAATGGCGGACCATTTCGTTGTATATCTTCAACAACCTAACAGAAGTGCGGCCGTACATCGAGTAAGTTCTCGGTACATTGTTTCGCAACTTCTAATTCCTTTGAACTGCTCTTATTCCCGGATATTTGATACAGCCGATACGTCGCCAAATTCTCGGATGGAGCGGTGATCCAAAAGGATTCCGTCAAAGAGTATGAGCTTCTGGCAAAGCATGGAGGCGGCTATCCCGGTTTCATCTCTTGGTTCAAACAAACGGTAATTTCCATTAGACCATTTCATTTCTTCGTCTAATTTGCGGCTAATGCAACAATCCTTCCGTATTAAACTTGTAGGCTAATTCAGAGTCAATGGACGCCGAATTGAGACAAGTCGCTAATGGTTTTGACTACAAGGTCCGTTCATTTGACAAATACGACATCAATGGGTATCACTTTCGTACCTTTGGCAAAGAGCTATCTATGGCCGACCGAAAGTCTACAAATTGTTGTGTCTCTGCTATCGGCGAAGGACATACCGAGTATTATGGAAGAGTTGAAGCAATTTATGAACTTCTATTCTATGGTGAAAACCCACCGAACGTCGTAGTCTTCAAATGTTATTGGTTCCAGCCGAAGGAGACTAGAAGGACTCATGAACATTTAGGGCTAGTCGAAATCAAACAAAGCACCCATTTAGATGTTCCCGATCTCTATATTACGGCTCAACAGGCGACCCAAGTTTTCTATCTACCGTGGGCCTGCCAAACCGATCCAAATCTGAATGGTTGGGATGTCGTTTATGAAGTGCCGCCACGTGTTAGACCACCTCCCCCCAATGAAGAGGATTATGAACCTCACATTAACCCAGACACATATGAAGGAGAATTCTTCCAAGAAACACGTCTTTCCAAAAAACGTTTCAAGAACCGCTCTACTTCACCCCAGAACATTGAAGTAGACAGCGACAGTGAATCCGACTTCACCCCTGAGCCGGAACAAGAAGAGCCGGAACAAGAAGAGGTTACTCCTGCGGATGACCTGTCAATGCTTGACCGATTACGTAAAGGAGGCCTTCCACATGTTGATGCATTTATTGATGATGATGATGAGCACGTCATTATTGATAGTGATGATGATGATGATGCATTTATTGACCCCGGAGCATATATAGACGATGAAGATTAATATTAGTTCATGTCAGGTATTCAATTATTATTATGTACATATATATTATTAATTAGTTCATGTTAGGTATTCCATTTTTTATTATGTTCATGATGATGATACACTTAAATTATATACATATTATTATTCATTTCAGGAATTCAATTTTTTTATGTTGTACTAATTTCGTTTACTCTTTGTCATTGCAGGTGTTGACAGATGGTGGGCGCGGGTCCAGAGCGCTCCGAGGCTCCTTCCTCGGCGCGTGGTGGGAGGGGTGCTTCCATTCCACCCCAGCACCTCCGGAGAGTGCTGGATCTCAGTATGCAGACACCACCGGCGGGCGCTTCTTCTTCGGCCGGGAGAGGTCGGGGGAAGAAGAGGGGTACTAGAGGTGGCCGTGGCAGCGGGAGAGGTAGGAAGGCTGCTACGCCTTCCTCGCCGCCACCCCCAGCTGATTCACCCGACCACAGGACTGCTCCGTCTGAGGTGGACCCGTCTCGGACTCCGGTCCACGAGCCTCGGGCCGACGAGCCTCGGGTCGCTAAGCCTTCGCCCCACGAGACTCCGGTCCACGAGCCTCGAGCCGCCGAGCCTTCGCCCCACGAGACTCCGGAGCAGAGCACGGATCAGGCTACGTCGCAGTCGACCCGATGGGGGGACTGGCCGCCGGAGGCGCGTGGCCATGCTGATGGTGGCGAGGATCGCTTTTCGGATGATAGCTATAGCGAGGGCGAGCTGGTTGAGGGGGGCAACGTCTACCAGCGTGGTGGTACAAAGCTCCCGCCCGTGCCAGCGACCCGCGAGCAGAGGTGGTTGATTGCGCCTAATGGGGAGAATTAAGTGCATTTACTCTTTTTTAACCTTTTGCCTTCACATTTCTTCAAAATCTAATGCGTTGGCCTTGTCATACTGCAGGGGTTGGATACACGGCCCTGGTATCGGCAAGCCCAACTTCGTCCTTGGTGTGCTTTGCCGGCAGAACTTCCCGGGGTGGGTCACGTTGCCCGGTGAGGGTCAGGTTCGATAGCTCGGACTGAGCTGGGAGCTGTACTTGGCTGCCCCGGCCCCGCCGCAGGAGAGGATCGATGGTGTCTTGTGCCGCACGAGGGCCGAGATGGTGATCCAGACGTTTTGGGTAATTTCTCCTTTACAGAATTATTGTACTAATCAGTGTTGTCTTGTTTGATTGCAGACCTTCTACAGGTGTCTTGAGGGAGAGGAGGAGGCCGCGGCTATGGTTATCGAAGCCGAGTGCAGGCGCCTACTTTAGAACTTACGGCACGAGGCTCGGGTGCAGGCTGTTCGAGACTACTACGCCTCGGCTGGTATTAAGAGGTCGAAGACGAAGTGCCGCGGCAAGTTTCTGAGTAAGGAGAAGTACATGAAGGTAAATACCTATTCTTAAGGCCTTGTACTTAGTTTCCTTGATTTGATTCGTAGGTGTAGCGCTGAAATTTCTCTTGACTAACTTAGGTGCCCCCGAGATGGTGTGCGGATAGGATGGACTGTTGGGAGGCGTTGGTGGATGAGTGGTGCTCTCCCCAATGGCTAGCCGTCCACAACAATGCCAAGGAGCGGCGTGCCAAAATGGTTGGTGTGCCACACCATCAAGGGAGCGCCAACCTATATGAGTTCGGGAATAACTGGGTATGTGGTTTGCTTCACGATTCATGCAATTTCATTCTTCATGCTAACTTGAGCCCTTAACTAATACTTTGTTCCTCTCTTTTAGGTGCGACACAACAAGACGGAGGTGCCAGAGGTGTTCGACCTCTATGGCATGGCCCATACTCCAAAGTACAAGAAGGCCAAGGCATTCTCTGAGTCTGACCTTGATCATCCAGAGAGCTTCACCAACATCTCCTCCCACAACAAGGTCGTGAGGTACAGAGACGAGGGGAAGGCGAGGAAAGGGGAGGACTTTAACCCGAGCCGGCAACCTCTTGATCCAGAGCTGGTGATGATATCTGGTGGCGGGAGGCCCCATGGCTCGATAGCCATTGGGGATGGACTGATACGTTGTCCTAGCACTCTCCCGGAGATCAAGAAGCGCCAGACGAGCTCCGATCCTGAGATAAGGCCTCGTCCACGGCCAATGGAGCTCCAAATCGAGGTTAGTTATACGGACTCAGATACCTTTCCTCCATTAATTGTGTGTGCGGCCGTCGATGATTACAACGCTAACGAGGAGTGGTGTTGCAGGCTGCTCTTGAGAAAGAAGAGCGAAGACCCAGGAGCTTCTGGCGGAGGCAAAGAGGCAGGCGGCGGAGAGGGAGAGGGAGTTGGAGGAGAGGACTGCTACGCTGTTGGAGAAGGAGAGGAACCGGAACGACGCGGCTAACCGGGCCTTATACGAGCTCTTCGTGGTAAGTTTCTTCTGCATATTAGCCAAATCATGCACGTAATTTTCGTTTCATTACTAACTAATATGACTGACTCGTGAAAACCAAATGTGCAGACCATGTGCCAGAGACACGGTCAGACCCCTCCGCCGATGCCAGTCATTGCTCCGGCGGGCACGGTGAGTTTCATTTGAATGGTCATTAGTTACTAGTCTTCACATTTGAGTTGCATCAAGCTAACGAGACATTGCAAATGATATTTGGTGCAGCGTAACTCCCGACAAGCATCGACCGATCCTTCTGCGTCTGCCACAGGCGCGACCGGTCCTTCACCACCGTGATGACGGTACGTTTTCCCTAGTGTTTTGCTTAACAAATGCATACTTAGGTTAAGAAATGACCTATTTAGCTCCAAAATGTCATATAGTTAGCTTATTTTCCTCGAAAATGACATAATAACCTTACTTAGCTCCAAAATGACCTATTTTACCTAGGCTAGCTCAATAATGACCTATACTTAGCTTAATTAGTTCATTTATGACATAATTAGCTTACTTAGGTCAAAAATGGCATAATAACCTTGGTTTAGCTCCAAAATGTCATATACTTAGCTTATTTTCCTCGAAAATGACATAATAACCTTACTTAGCTCCAAAATGACCTATTTTACCTAGGATAGCTCTAAAATGACCTACACTTAGCATTTTTTCCTCCAAAATGACTTAATATGCTTGGTTAGCTCAAAAATGGCATAACTACCTAGGCTAGCTCAAAAATGACCTATACTTAGCTTAGCTAGTTCATTTATGACATAATTAGCTTACTTAGGTCAAAAATGGCATAATAACCTTGGTTTAGCTCCAAAATGTCATATACTTAGCTTATTTTCCTCAAAAATGACATAATAACCTTACTTAGCTCCAAAATGACCTATTTTACCTAGGATAGCTCTAAAATGACCTATACTTAGCATTTTTTCCTCCAAAATGACTTAATATGCTTAGTTAGCTAAAAAATGGCATAACTACCTAAGATAGCTCAATAATGACCTATACTTAGCTTAGCTAGTTCATTTATGACATAATTAGCTTACTTAGGTAAAAAATGGCATAATAACCTTGGTTTAGCTCCAAAATGACCTATTTACCTAGGTTAGCTCTAAAATGACCTACACTTAGCATTTTTTTCCTCCAAAATTACTTAATATGCTTAGTTAGCTCCAAAATGGCATAATTACCTAGGTTAGCTCAATAATGACCTATACTTAGCTTATTTAGTTCATTTATGACATACTTAGCCTACTTAAGTCAAAAATGGCATAATAACCTTGGTTACCTCCAAAATGTCATATACTTAGCTTATTTTCCTCGAAAATGACATAATAACCTTACTTAGCTCCAAAATGACCTATTTACCTAGGTTAGCTCTAAAATGACACAAGTAAGCAATAAGAAGAAGAAAAAGAAGAGGAGAAAAAGAAAGAGAAGAAAAATTCTTCTTCTTCTTCTTCTTCTTCTTCTTCTTTTTCTTCTTCTTCTTCTTCTTCTTCTAGTCTTCTTCTTCTTCTTCTTCTTCTAACTTTCTTCTTTCCCATTTTGCAGATTTGCTTCAGATCACGGAAGCTTGCGTTGATGGAGTCTACTCTTCTCCTTGTCCTTCCTTTTTGTTTTGATTTTGTAGGATGAACAATGTGAAACTTGCTACCTATATATGTATGTATGGATGAAACCATAGTATATGGACTTTTTGCTTAATTGTTGGATATGTTGGCTATATATATGTTGGATATGTACTTTTGATTTGGTATATATATGTGTTGGATGATCATATCCATATGGCAGGGATATGTATGCTTGTTGAAAGTATTTTCAAATGAATATATACATATATCTGTGAAATTGATTGAATTTAAGAAAAAACAGAATTAACAGGGGCAATACAGGCACTTTGCCGTTTGCCAGCAGACGGCAAAGCTGCCACGTGGCAGCTACCTGTGCAACCTGGGGGGCACCTGGGATGGCCTATTTGGCCACTTTGCCGTCTGCCAGCAGACGGCAAAGGCTGGTGTGCTTTGTCATCTGCTGGCAGATGGCAAAGGGCATGCATTGGCCCCAGCTGACGCCTGACATCAGCTGACGTCAGCTGGTAGACGGCAAAGATCTTTGCGCCTTTGCCGTCTGCTGGCAGACGGCAAAGTACGCCGTTAGCCACCTAACGGGCCTAACCCTATCCCTCTGCCGTCCAAGCCCTTTGCCGTCTGCTGGCTTAGTATGGCTGACGGCAAACTTCTTTGCCGTCCGCTTTATTTAAGCAGACGGCAAAGCAGCTCACTGCCGTAGTTCATTCAGTAGGACGTGGGGCCGTCTGCTGGCTGACGGCAAAGGGCTTTGCCGTCCGCCATACATGCCTTTGCCGTCTGCCATGGCAGACGGCAAAGTGCCTGATTCCTGTAGTGCAACTAGAGAGCACTATTGTCATACTTGTGCATTGGATGTAGCTAATATTTGAGTGTGTTTCATGAATGGATCAATGATTGAGCATAGTGGGCTAGCGATAACTTTCTTTAGCGTTGATATTTTGAAAGACATGGTTGCTTGTTAGCATGCTTGAGTATTTATATCTTCATGTCAAATTATAGACTATTGCTTTGAATCATTCTAGTCCAATGTCCATGCTATAAAAGAAAAGAATATATGATGAATATGATAGGCAGCATTCCACATCAAAAATTCTATTTTTATCATTTACCTACTTGAGGACGAGCAGGAATTAAGCTTGGGGATGCTGATACGTCTCCAACGTATCTATAATTTTTGATTGTTCCATGTTGTTATATTATCAATATTGGATGTTTTATATGCATTTACAACAATTATATATCATTTTTGGAGACTAACCTATTAACTTAGTGCCCAGTGCCAGTTCCTGTTTTCTGCCCTGTTTTTGTTTTACAGAATATCAATACCAAACGAAGTCCAAATGCCACGAAACTTTTTGGAGATTTTTTTCTGGACAAGATAAACACTAGAAGCTTCGGGAGGAGGCCAGAAGCCCCAGGAGGTGCCCACAGAGCTCCGTTTGACCTAATTCCTCCACTATAAATTCCGAAAAAATAAGAAAACCTCAGGGGAGTCCACGAAATACTTTTTCCGCCGCCGCAAACTTCTGTTCTCGAGAGATCCCATCTGGGGTCCTTCTCCGGTAATCTTCCGGAGGGGGAATCGATCACGGAGGGGCTCTACATCAACCGTGCTGCCCTTCCGATGATGCGTGAGTAGTTTACCATAGAACTTCGGGTCCATAGTTAGTAGCTAGATGGCTTCTTCTCTCTTTTTGATCTTCAATACAATGTTCTCCTCAATGTTCTTGGAGTTCTTTCCGATGTAATCACTTTTTGCGGTGTGTTTGTTGGGATCCGATGAATTGTGAGTTTATGATCAGATTATCCATGAATATATTTGAGTCTTTGCTGCACTCTTTTATGCATGATTATTATAGCCCCGTATTTATTCTCCGATCTATTGATTTGGTTTGGCCAACTAGATTGATTTATCTAGCCATGGGAAGAGGTGCTTTGTAATGGGTTCGATCTTGCGGTGTTCAATCCCAGTGACAGAAAGGGACATGACACGTATGTATCGTTGCTATTAAGGGTAAAAAGATGGGGTTTATTCATACGTGAGTTTATCTTGTCTACATCATGTCATCGTTCTTTAGGCATTACTCCGTTCTTTATGGACTTAATACACTAGATACATGCTGGATAGCGGTCGATGTGTGGAGTAATAGTAGTAGATGCAGGCAGGAGTCGGTCTACTTGTATTGGATGTGATGCCTATATACATGATCATTGCCTTGGATATCGTCATGATTATTTGCTTTTCTATCAATTGCCCAACAGTAATTTGTTTACCCACCGTATGCTATTTTCTTGAGAGAAGCCTCTAGTGAAAACTATGGCCCGCGGGTCTATCTAAATCATATACTAAAACCCTAAAAATACTTGCTGCAATTTTACCTTATTTATTTTATTTTGTATTTTTGTTTCTATCTATCTATCATATACAATTTAATCTTGCAACTTACCGCTGAGGGATTGACAACCCCTTGATTGCGTTGGGTGCAAGGATTTGTTGTTTGTGTGCAGGTGCTGCTAACGAGGTGTTGCATGATTCTCCTACTGGATTGATAACCTTGGTTTCATAACTGAGGGAAATACTTACTCTACTGTGCTGCATCATCCCTTCCTCTTCGGGGAAATACCAACGCAAGCTACAAGTAGCATCGACCCGGAGGAACACCTCGCCTCCACCGCCGCAGACTTGGTGCGGGCTCTGGCCCAAATGAAGTGCCCCAGCAACTACCCCTCGGGATTTACCAAGTACGAACTGTCCAGTACAATTTTACCAATACCAGTTGCAATGACTATGTTTTGTACGGTCGATGTATTAAGCTTGTTGTAGTAAACACGCCTAACCTGTCTTAGCTATTTTCCCTACCTTTTTATAGACAACTGGGTCATTCTCTGCTCTAGCAATACTTGCCTTGCGATGTTTAACTCTGTCAATTTCAATTTCATCAGTACCAGTTTCAATGGCTATATTAGGTTGTCTGTAGTTAACATCTGCCTTGTTTATTTGAGTAATGTACACTGTGATGTTCAAGTATGAACTGTCCAGTTCAATTTCACCAATATCAGTTACAAACTTACAATGCCTGACTTAGGCTCTTAAGCTTGTTGTAGCAAACAGTTCTATCCATTTTTTAATCTGTGCCTTTGCTACCGTGCTACTCTTTGCAATGAAGATATCACTAGAGATGCTGTCATTTTATTACCATTTGCTATTTTAGGTTGATGTAGTTAACATGCCTTTTCATGTACTCTTAGGCAGGGCCGCAATGGGCGATGCTATTGTTTGCCGTCGAGGTTAGTTGCATCCCATGTCTTATAGTATTTTACATCATTTGTGCAATTGCAGTTTAGCTTCTAACATTTACTGGTTGCTTGTAGGTACATATATCAGCGGTACTGATCCACACTTCGACCCCTTTTGCGTATGGGGCAATGAGATATTCATGAACAAGTGTCAAGTGAGGAAACTAAGAAAGACTGTTAGGCGAAAGAGACGGGTGATGGGAATTAAACTCTTTACTAACACTTTATCCAAGACAACAGTGAACTTTAGGATGGTAAGTAATATGTTGCCTTTTTTCCCTGCCCACAATGAGTTACTCTTTTAGACATGAATATCTGAAAGTTTTCTCTTTTCAGTGGTTTTCGAAGCAATTTACTCATGATTACCTTGCAAACTACATGACCGGAGTGGAGGCAACTAAGGTTAAAGTATATAATTCATACTACCATAATAATGGTCTAGAAGTCTTCCTGAAGGCGGTGAAGGATGGGTGGGCGATCGTCACAAGGGGTTGGACAAAAGTTGTGCGCGCCTTTGGCATGGAGGAGGGCACATTATGGGCATTCCGCTTCTTCAACACTATCGGCAGCCAAAATGATTTATACTTGTCTCTTCACCTTTACCGCCTCTAAATATTGTGGTTCATCATAGTTAATCTGTTGCCGAATTCTACAATTACTGAACATATTGTACTGAGATTTTGATTTATGGATTGGTTGTTTAACCATTGTGATGAGAATACGAAATATTTGAATTCCGCACTTCATAGTTCAAAATTTGAAATTTTCCAAATGGAATAATAAATTACAGGCAAAAATAAAATTAAACAGCAGGGAACTAAACACCGTACACACGGTTAGAAAGAAAACAGTGTGTGCGATGGTAAAATAAAGAACACACGGTTCTTTCACGGAAAACATATGCGATACTCAGTGGTTGAATGCACGGTTTATTCTCATGTGCGTGTGGGATTGCCGTAAGTATCACACACGTTTTCGTACGATCAGCGTGTGCGATTCTTGGTAATACCACAAACGTTTCAAACCTGTATGCGTGTGTAATATCGGATAAAAATAAGATAGTTCACATTTGGAGACCGTGTGTGATAGGTATACCTATCGCTCACACTTATGAAAATGGACACGTTGACAATAGTGGAGACACCACACACATTTTATAGTTTTGAACTGTGTGTGATAATGTACGTATCGCAAACAGACCAGTTGAAATAAATGTTTGTGATATCAACATTTTACACACATGGATATCTACGTAATCGTGTCATATGTCTCGCGGATCACAAACGTAGTGCTAGTCTCTAACGTGTGGGATATTCCGCGAGTTCGCATACGATTACTTTGCGAAAATCGTCAGCAGTGGGTCGCCCTATCGCAGACGTTTTTTGGGTCGTGTGGGATAGACACCCCCTATCACACACACAAGCAAGGCGACGGTTTAAAACTCTGTCGCGGAAAGGGGGTAAAAACCATTTGTATAGCACGTAACGGTACCAGTGGCCCCAACCTTGATGTCTCTCTTCGACTCCCCCAGCGAGTACCTCATCACCCACCCCCAAGTGCCTCATGGCAAAAGGCGTCAACAAGGTAACCTCCAACATCAAAACTTCTATCTCTACTAATCCTTCTTTGATGGATTGTGTGGATGAAAGTGAGGAGGTAAGGGTGGATGAGAATGAGTTTGACAAGTTCTTGGGTAAGCTCAAAGGTGAGACCAAGAAGCACTTCGTTGCTCTCTTGAAACAACTAGGTGAGGCCAATGATATCATTGAGTCTCACGAGGAGACCATCACTAAGATGGAAGGGCCTAGTCATGATTACGCCGATGAGATTGCGGAGCTTTCTCAAGCTCTTGAGGAAGAGCAAGGTCATTGAGTGGCTCTTGAGGAGTCACAAAATGATGACCTTGCTAAATAATAGAAAGCTCATGATCATGCTCAAGTTCTTGCTCGTGTGCTTAAATCCGAGAATGTTGAGCTTGGGGTTGGCCATCCTAGACTCAAAGAGGAGTTTGAGTTACTTGACAAGGCTCACAAGGCTTTGAAAAGTGCTCATGCTACACTCAAGGAGTCTCATGATCAACTCCAAGTGAAGCTAACTAAGGACATAGCCACATGTACTCCCTTTGTATTTATTGATAATGCCCATGCTACTAATCCTTGTTCTGAGCATGTGCATCTTGTGGAGGAGAATGCCAAGTTGAAAGAGCAACTTGAGAAGGGCCTTGTTTCATGAATACAAGGCGAGAAGAACCTCAAAGAACTTTTGAGCAATCAAAAGGAAGTTGTGGCCAAGGAGGGACTTGGGTTTGTTCCCAAGACAAACAAGAAGAAGCCAAAGTAGAAAAGCAAGACCAATCAAGCTCTCCCTCTCAAGGAGGTATTTGTAAAGGAGGGAAAGGGTGCTCCTAAGGAGAAGAAGAGCAAGGTGGTGGGTGGTGATGCCAAGAAGGGCAAAACCACTCCTCCTGACAAAGCCAACGACTTTAACCCTTCTTATGTTTTATGTCATGCTAGTGATGGGCATGTTTATGCCAAATTTGTTGGTTCTCCTTATGAGTACATTGAATGGTGTATTTGGATTCCTAAGACCCTTGTTACTAACCTCAAAGGACCCATTCAAAAATGGGTACCTAAATCCCAGCATTAATCTCATGTAGGAGTTTGCTATCGGCGGGGTATCATGGTTACTTGATAGTGGAGCGACAAATCATATGACCGGAAGCAAGGACTTGGTGGTGGACGTGCAACCAAGCTCATCTATGCCCACCCATGTCCAATTTGGTGATGCTTCATTATCTAAGGTATTGGGTCTTGGCAAGGTTGTCATTTCTCAAGACTTAACCATTGAGAAAGTCATGCTTGTTGAGACCTGATGACCCACAAGTATAAGGGATCAATCGTAGTCCTTTCGATAAGTAAGAGTGTCGAACCCAACGAGGAGCAGAAGGAAATGACAAGCGGTTTTCAGCAAGGTATTCTCTGCAAGTACTGAAAGTAGCGGTAACAGATAGTTTTGATAGCAAGGTAATTCATAACAAGTAACAAGTAACAATAGTAACAAGGTGCAGCAAGGTGGCCCAATCCTTTTTATAGCAAAAGACAAGCCAGAACGGTCTCTTATATAAAGCAAAGAGTTCTCGAGGACACATGGGAATTCTCATCTAGTCACTTTCATCATGTTTGTTTGATTCGCGTTCGCTACTTTGATAATTTGATATGTGTGTGGACCGGTGCTTGGGTGTTGTTCTTACTTGAACAAGCCTCCCACTTATGATTACCCCCTCTCGCAAGCATGCGCAACTATGAAAGAAGAATTAAGATAAATCTAACCATAGCATGAAACATATGGATCCAAATCAGCCCCTTACGGAATAGCGCATAAACTAGGGTTTAAGCTTCTGTCACTCTAGCAACCCATCATCTAATTACTACTCCACAATGCCTTCCCTTAGGCCCAAAGATGGTGAAGTGCTCATGTAGTCGACATTCACACGACACCACTAAAGGAAGCAACAACATACATATCATCAAAATATCGAACGAATACCAAATTCACATGATTACTTATGACAAGACTTCTCCCATGTCCTCAAGAACAAAAGTAACTACTCACAAATCATATTCATGTTCAAGATCAGAGGGGTATTGAATAGCATTAAGGATCTAAACATATAATCTTCCACCAAATAAACCAACTAGCATCAACTACAAGATGTAATCAACACTACTAGCAACCCACAGGTACCAATCTGAGGTTTTGAGACAAAGATTGAATACAAGAGATGAACTAGGGTTTGAGATGAGATGGTGCTGGTGAAGATGTTGATGAAGATTGGTCCCCCCATGATGAGAGGATCATTGGTGATGTCGATGGCTTCGATTTCCCCCTCCTGGAGGGAAGTATCCCCGATGGAATTGCTCCGCTGGAGAGCAAAATTGCCCCTGCCCAAGTTCCGCCTCGAGACGGCGGCGCTTCATCCCGAAAGTCTTACTCTGATTTTTTTCTAGGGCAAATAGCATCTTATAGGAGAAGATGGGCCCTGGAGGCCAGCCAGGGGCCCCACAAACTAGGGGGGCGCGCCCAGGGGGTAGGGTGCGCCCCCAGGCTTGTGGCTTCCTAGTGGGTCCCCCTCTGGTATTTCTTCCGCCAATATTTTTTATATATTCCAAAACAATTCTCCGTAAATTTTCAGGTCATTTGGAGGTGGGCAGAATAGCTATCTCTGTTGTAGCCCTTTCCGGTCTAGAATTCCAGCTGCCGGCAATCTCCCTCTTCATGTCAAACTTGCAAAATAAGAGAGAAAAGGCATAAGAATTGTATCATAAAGTGAAATAATTACCATAAACATAATAAATAATAGTAGGAAAACATGATGCAAAATGGACGTATCAACTCCCCCAAGCTTAGACCTCACTTGTCCTCAAGCGAAAAACCAAAATCGATAATCATGACCACATGTTTAGAGAGAGAGGTGTCGATAAAACAAAATACGGACATGAAGTCATCATGATCTTTATTATAACAGCAATATATTATCATAAAACTTCTCATGAAAAAGTGACAATTCATCCAAAAGACAAAGTATGAACTACAAACCGTATTGAAAACTAACAAACTATGATCTCAGTCTCTAAAGCAATTGCAATTCATCATATTATCAGAAAGAGTCTATGTAAGAGCTTTGTTTAGCAAGTTCACATATTCAACTATCATTTAGTCTCCTATGATTGCTGACACTCACGACATACTTATGGAGCTAAAGTTTCAGTCAGACACATAGAAAGATAGGGGCTTATAATTTTGCCTCCCAACGTATTTACCTCAAGGGTAATGTCAACAATAATAACTCATGATCACCTACACCCAACTAGATATATATGCCTGGATCTTTCCCCACCACATGATGCTTGCCAAGAGAGAAAATAAAAATGGAATAAAGGAGAATACTATTGACTCTTGCATGAAAGTAAATACATAAAAGTAAAAAATAGGCCCTTCGCAGAGGGAAGCAGAGGTTGTCATGTCCTTTTTATTTTTGGATGTGCAAGCTCTTAATGTAAAGGAACGTCACTTTATATTTCCCCTTGCGATAGCAACCTTTATTATGCAGTCTGTCGCTTTTATTTCTTCACCATCACAAGATCGTACAAAGCTTATTTTCTCTTACAATAAAAGATCATACATATTTAGGACCAATTTTTATTGCTTTTGCACCGATGACAACTTACTTAAAGGATCTTGTTCAATCCATAGGTAGATATGGTGGATTCTCATGACCTGAAACTGGGTTCAAGGGTTTTTGGATGCACAAGTAGTATCTCTACTTAGTACAGAATTTTGGCTAGCAAAAGATAGGGAGCAAGCACCACATGTTGGAGTATCCACAACAATATAGCTTCTATGTGAATATAAGCAAACATAACTCATTACATTGTCTTCCTTGTCCAACGTCAACTATTTGACATAGAATATTTAATGGGGGCTCACAATCACAAAAGATGTCCAAGATAGTATATTTATATGTGAGATCTCTCTTCCTTTATTACTTTTTCATGAATTGCATGACCCATGCTATGTTTGTCAGCTTCCAACAAGTTTGATCAATTACACTTCTTTTATGTGAAGTCATCACTCCCCATGGCATTAGCATATGATCTCTCTTTTCTTTATTATTTTTATTTTATTTCTAGGATTGGATCAACAAAAGTAAAACAACTCAACCCAACTACTCTTTATTATATAACTCTCACACTCGATTACATAGATAGATAGATCACAAAGCAAGCACTAAAGACTAAATCATACTGAAACTTTATTCTTCTAAATCACGAAATAACTAAAGATCGAACTAAGATAGATAATTATGATAAAAGTGATGGTGATACGATACCGGGGCACCTCCCCCAAGCTTGGCACAAGCCAAGGGTGGTGCCCATACCCGTGTACTCAATTCTCCTTCTTTGGTGATGGTGGTGATGATGAGGTAGGCTTGCTTTTTATTACATCAATTAGGATCTCCCATAGGCTCTGAATTTCCCGGAGTACATGTTGGATCATCTCCGCATTCTTCCGGACTTCGGCCATAATATGTTTATTCTCTGGCACCCATGCTTTCTTCCCTGCATCACTTTCACTTGGACGAGAGATGTCCCAATTGGAAGGTATGTGCATGCGGGGGGTATTCTCAAATACATAATTGTGAACTAAGTTATGAAAATTGTTTCGACGTAACCTATGCAAGGGCCTCCTAGGGGGAAGCCCTTCTTGTACCTCAGGACTCCCATGGCTTGTTGTGCTTCTCATGGCTTGATGGGGATTTGGAGTTGTGGAGATGCCGGCAAGGGTACCCCTCTCGGAAGCCGGAGGGTGGACCTCCAGCGAATCTCCATCATCTTCTTCCATGGTGACCTCTTCTTCCTCCTCTCTCTTGAGTTCCATCTGAAGGAACCAAGCGTCATCTCCCACGTTGTTGGAAGAAGAGGAAGACATGATGCCTGGGCTTGAAAATCTGACAGAAAACAACATGCAACAAGAACAGAGGAGAAACTTGCGATACGGTGGTCAAAACATCCGAGAGTATATATAATGAATTTTTTTCATGCAGGACAAGTAATATGGAAGAAAAACGGAGTTAGGAAAGTCCACGGGGGAGCCACAAGCACGGTAGGCGCGCCCTGGGGGGTAGGGCGCGCCCCCCAGGCTTGTCGCTCCCTCGTGCACTTTTTGGACTGTTTATTATTTTCCTAATTTTTTATATATTCCAAAACGAACAGAAAGTACTTTTATGGAATTTTTGGAGTCGGTTTACTTACCGTACCACATACCTACTCCTTTTCAGGGTTCTGGAGCGTACTGGAAGGTTTCTTCTATGTGCTCTTTCCGGTGTCATTATTTGAATAATATTATTTCAACATTAATGGGCATACCTGAGATATAATGTTTAATTCTTTGCCCATTAACCACTCTCGGATTAGTGCCTTCGGAGTTATATCTTGATGGCTCCGGAGCAATAAACTTCTTCGATGATGTATGGTCCTTCCCATTTAGAGAGAAGTCTTCCTACAAAGAATCTTAAACAAGAATTGTATAATAGAATGTGATCACCTACTTTGAATTCCCATTTTTGAATTCTTTTATCATGCCATCTTTTAACTTTTTCTTTAAACAACTTGGCATTTTCATAAGCTTGGGTTCTCCATTCATCTAGAGAGCTAATATCAAATAACATCTTCTCACCAGCAAGTTTAAAATCATAGTTAAGTTCTTTAATTGCCCAATATGCCTTATGTTCTAACTCAAGAGGTAAATGACATGCTTTTCCATAGACCATTTTATATGGAGACATACCCATAGGATTTTTAGAAGCAGATCTATAAGCCCATAGTGCATCATCAAGTTTCTTAGACCAATTCTTTCTGGATCTATTAACGGTCTTTTGCAAAATTAACTTTATTTCTCTATTAGTCAGTTCAACTTGACCACTAGACTGAGGATGATATGGAGATGCAATTCTATGATTAACATCATATTTAGCAAGCAATTTACGGAAAGCACCATGAATAAAATGTGAACCACCATCAGTCATCAAATATCTAGGGACTCCAAACCTCGGAAATATAACTTCTTTAAGCATTTTAATAGAAGTGTTATGATCAGCACTACTAGTTAGAATAGCTTCTACCCACTTAGTAACATAATCAACAGCAACTAAGATATGTGTATACCCATTAGAGGAAGCAAAAGGTCTCATATAATCAAATCTACAAACATCAAATGATTCAATAACAAGTGAATAATTCATAGGCATTTCCTGACGTCTACCAACATTACCAATTCTTTGACATTCATCACAAGAGAGGACAAAATTACGTGCATCTTTGAAAAGAGTAGGCCAATAAAAACCAAATTGCAATACCTTATGTGCAGTTCTGTCTCCCGCATGGTGTCCTCCGTATACCTCGGAGTGACACTTCCGCAGGATTTGTTCATGTTCATGCTCAGGTACATAACATCTAATAATACCATCTACGCCTTCTTTATATAGATGTGGGTCATCCCAAAAGTAATGTCTTAAATCAAAGAAAAACTTTTTTTTGTTGGTATGTGAAACTAGGTGGTATATATTTAGCAACAATGTAATTAGCATAGTCTGCATACCAAGGAGTATTACGAGAAGCATTTATAACAGCTAATTGTTCATCAGGAAAACTATCATCAATAGGCAGTGGGTCATCAAGAAAATTTTCCATTCTAGACAAATTATCAGCTACGGGATTCTCAGCTCCCTTTCTATCAATAATATGCAAATCAAATTCTTGTAGCAAAAGAACCCACCTAATAAGTCTAGGCTTAGCATCTTTCTTTTCCATAAGGTATTTAATAGCAGCATGATCGGTGTGAATAGTTACTTTAGAATCAACAATGTAAGATCTGAATTTATCACATGCAAATACAACTGCTAAAAATTCTTTCTCAGTAGTAGCATAGTTTCTTTGAGCACTGTCTAGAGTTTTACTAACATAATGAATAACATTCAATTTCTTATCAACTCTTTGTCCTAGAATGACACCAATAGCATAATCACTAGCATCACACATAATTTCAAAGGGGAGGTTCCAATCAGGGGGTTGAACAACAGGTGCAGAAATTAAGGCTTTCTTAAGTATTTCAAAGGCTTCTACGCAATCATCATAAAAAACAAATGGAACATCTTTTTGCAAGAGATTAGTACAAGGCCTAGAAATTTTAGAGAAGTCTTTTATAAACCTTCTATACACTACAGGAATCAGCTGATTTGCCATCTGCCATGGCAGACTGCAAAGGACCATAAAGCGGACGGCAAAGGTCTTTGCCGTCAGCCGCAGACGGCAAACATGGATGACATTGTAAGTTACGGTAATGAGCTTCTTTGCCGTCTGTTTTCGCACAGCGGACGGTAAAGACATTTGCCGTCAGCTTTCCTGGGCCAGCAGACGGCAAAGAAAGTTGACGACAAAGGATAGACGTTAGTCACGTTAGGTGGCTAATGGGTGGCTTTGCCGTCTGCCGGCTGACGGCAAATGTGCCCTCCCCTTTGCCGTCTGCTTCATGACGTCATCAGACCCGTCACACTCCCCGCTCTTTGCTGTCTGCCGCTGCCATTCTTTGCCGTCCGCCACAGACAGCAAACCACACCATCCTTTGCCGTCTGCCACAGACGGCAAAGTGACCAAATGGGTGAGCCCCCAGTGCTCCCAGGTTGCACAGGTTGCTGCCACGTGTCCACTTTGCCGTCTGCGGCAGACGGCAAAGAGCCCTTTGCCGTCGGTGGCAGACGGCAAAGAGCCTGCATTGCCTCTTTTTATTCTGTTTTTTCTTATATCCAAGCATTTTCACAGCAAATATACGTTATATATATACAAAATCAAAACAGAAAGTAAAAAGAAGCACTCCATCAATGAAAGCTTCCGTGAAGTGAATGAAATCTGCAAAATGGGAAATAAGAAAGTTAGAAGAAGAAGACTAGAAGAAGAAGAAGAAGACTAGAAGAAGAAGAAGAAGAAGAAGAAGAAGAAGACTAGAAGAAGAAGAAGAATAAGAAAGTAAAAAGAAGCACTCCATCAATGCGAGCTTACCAAGGTTATCATGCCATTTATGAGCTAAGTAAGTTAAGTATATGACATTTATGAGCTTACCAAGGTTATCATGCCATTTTTAACCTAAGTAAGCTAAGTATATGACATTTATGAGCTTAGCAAGGTTATCATGTCATTTATGAGCTAAGTAAGCTAAGTATATGACATTTATGAGCTTAGCAAGGTTATCATGCCATTTATGAGCTAAGTAAGCTACTTATGTCATAAATGAACTAAATAAGCTAAGTATAGGTCATTATTGAGCTAACCTAGGTAATTATGCCATTTTTGAGTTAACTAAGCATATTATGCCATTTTTGACATAAGTAAGCTAAGTATAGGTCATTATTGAGCTAACCTAGGTAACTAAGCATATTAGAGCTAACTTAGAGCTAACTTAGGTCATTTTGGAGCTAACTTAGGTAAAATGGATCATTTTGGAGCTAAGTAAGCTTATTATGTCATTTTGGACGAAAATAAGCTAAGTATATGACATTTATGAGGTTACCAAGGTTGTTATGCCATTTTTGACCTAAGTAAGCTAATTATGCCATTTTTGACATAAGTAAGCTAAGTATATGTCATTATTGAGCAAACCTAGGTAACTAAGCATATTAGAGCTAACTTAGCATATTAGAGCTAACTTAGGTCATTTTAGAGCTAACTTAGGTAAAATGGATCATTTAGGAGCTAAGTAAGCTTATTATGTCATTTTGGAGGAAAATAAGCTAAGTCTAGGTCATTATGGTAAGCATATTGGAGGAAATAAAGCTATGTCTAGTTCATTATGCATTTGTTAAGCAAAACAGTAGAGAAAACTTACCGTCATCACGGAGCTGAAGCACTGGGGGTGCTCGTGCCGGTACCACCTGGAGAAGGATCGTGCGATGCTTGTCTGGAGTTACGCTGCACCAAAGATCATTTGCAATGTCTCGTTAGCATGATGACACTGAAATGTTAAGACTAGTAACTAATGACCATTCAAATGAAACTCACCATGGTCCCCGGAGCAATGACTGGCATCGGCGGAGGGGTCTGACCGGTCTTCTCGCACACAGACTGCACATTTGGTTTTGATGAGTCAGTCATATTAGTTAGTAATGAAACGAACATTAAGTGCATGATTTGGCTAATATGCAGAAGAAACATACCACGAGGAGCTCGTACATGGCCCGGTTCGCGATGTCATTCCGTGACCTCTCCTCCTCCAACATTTTGGCCGTCCTCTCCTCCAACTCCCGCTCCTTCTCCGCCGCCTGCCGGTCCCTCTCCGCCAGAAGCTCCTTGGTTGCCTCTCTCTCTTTCTGAATAGCAGCCTGCAACACCACTCCTCATTAGCATTGTAATCATCGAGCAGACGCACACACAATGTAATGGAGAGGAAAGGTATCTCAGTCCGTATAACTAACCTCGATGGCGAGCTCCAGTGGCCGTGGACGAGGCCTTATCTCAGGACAGGAGCTCGTTTGGCGCGACTTGATCTCTGGGAGAGTGCGAGGACAACGTATCAGTCCATCTCCAATGGCTATCGAGCCATGGGGCCTCCCGCCACCAGATATCATCACCAGCTCTGGATCAATAGGCTGCTGGCTCGGGTTAAAGTCCTCCCCTTTCCTCGCCTTCCCCTCCTCTCTGTACCTCACGAGCTTGTGGTGGGAGGAGATGTTGGTGAAGTTCTCTGGATTATCGAGGTCAGACTCAGAGAATGCCTTGGCCTTCTTGTACTTTGCAGTATGGGCCATGGCATAGAGGTCGTACACCTGTGGCACCTCCGTGTTATTGTGTCGCGCCTAAAAGAGAGGAACAAAGTATTAGTAAATGACGCGGGCTCAGATACCTGAAGCTAGCATGAAGAATGAATTGCATGAATCATGAAGCAAAACACATACCCAGTTCCGCCCGAACTGATATAAGTTGGCGCTGCCTTGATGGTGTGGCACACCAACCATTTTGGCACGCCGGTCCTTGGCATTGTTGTGGACGGCTAGCCATTCGTCTGAGCACCACTCATTCACCAACGCCTCCCAACAATCCATCTTATCCGCACACCATCTCGGGGGCACCTAAGTCAGTAAAGAGAAATTTGAGCGCTACGCCTACGAATCAAATCAAGAAAACTAAGTAAAAGGCCTTAAGAATAGGTAATTACCTGCATGTACTGCTCCTTCTTCAGAAACTTTTCGCGGCACGATGGCTTGTCCTTCTTAATACCACACGAGGCATAGTAGTCTCGAACAGCCTGCGGCCGAGCCTCGTGCCGTAAGTTCTGTAGTAGGCGCTTGCACTCGGCATCGATAACCTGTGCCGCGGCCTCCTCGTATCCCTCCTCACACCTGTAGAAGGTCTGCAATCAAACGAGACAACACTGATTAGTACAATAACTAGCTATTGTTGATTTTTAATTGTGTAAAGGATGAATTACCCAAAACTTTCTGTGCACCATCTCGGCCCTCGTGGTGCACAAGACACCGTCGATCCTCTCCTCCGGCGGGGCCGGGGCAGCCAAGTAGTGCTCCCAGCTCAATCCTAGCTGTGAAAGCTGACCCTCACCGGGCAACGTGACAAACCCCGGGAAGTTTTCCCGGCAAATCAAACCAAGGACGGTGTTGGGCCTGCGGACTTCCTTGGCGTGGTGCCAACCCCTGCAATATGACAAGGCCAACGCATTAGATATTTCAAGAAACGTGAAGGCAAAAGGTTAAAAAAAGTAAATGCACTTACTTCTCCCCATCAGGCCTAATGAACCACCTCTGCTCGCGGGTCGCCGGCACGAGCGGGAGCCGTGTACTACCACGCTGGTAGACGGTGCGCCCCTCAACCACCTCGCCCTCGCTATCAGAAAACCGATCCCCGCCACCATCAGCATGGCCACTCGACTCCGGCCAGGCATCCCATCGGGTCTCCTGAGATGTAGCCTAATCCCTGCCCTGGTCCGGAGTCTCGTGGGATGAAGCCTCTGGGACAGGAGTCTCGTGGGTCGAAGGCTCGTTGACCCGAGGCTCGTGGACCGGAGTCCGCGTAGCCTCCACCTCAGACGGGTCGTCCACCCTAGCAGTCCTGTGCTCGGGTGAATCAGCTGGGGGTGGCGGTGAGGAAGGCGTAGCAGCCTGCCTACCTCTCCCACGGCCACGTCCAGCTCTACTAGCTCTCTTCTTCCCCAGACCTCCTCTCTCGGTGGGCAACGACGCCGACGAAGAAGCGCCCACCGGTGTCTGCAGACTGTCGATCAACGCTCTCCGGAGAGACGGGGCTGGAATGGAAGTACCCCTCCCACCACGCGCCGACGAAGAAGGAGCCGCGGAGCGCTCTCGACCCGCGCCCACCATCTTCCAACACCTGCCATGACAAAGAGTAAACGAAATTAGTACAACATAAAAAAATTGAATACCTGACATGAATAATAATATGTATATAATTTAAGTGTATCATCATCATGTATATATCATAAAAATTGAATACCTAACATGAACCAATAATATGTATATAATAAAAATTGAATACCTGACATGAACTATTAATATATATGTATATAATAAAAATTGAATACCTGACATGAACTAATAGAAATCTTGATCGTCTATATATGCTCCGGGATCAATAAATGCATCATCATCATCACTATCTTGGATGACGTGCTCATCGGGTTCAGCGGCATCAACATGTGGAAGGCCTCCTTTATGTAATCGGTCAAGCATTGACAGGTCATCCGCAGCAGTAACCTCTTCTTCTTCCGGCTCTTCTTGTTCCGGCTCAGGGGTGAAGTCGGATTCACCGTCGCTGTCTACTTCAATGTTTTGGGGTGAAGTAGAGCGGTTCTTGAAACGTTTTTTGGAAAGACGTGTTTCTTGGAAGAATTCTCCTTCATATGTGTCTGGGTTAATGTGAGGTTCATAATCCTCTTCATTGGGGGGAGGTGGTCTAACACGTGGCGGCACTTCATAAACGACATCCCAACCATTCAGATTTGGATCAGTTTGGCAGGCCCACGGTAGATAGAAAACTTGGGTCGCCTGTTGAGCCGTAATATAGACATCGGGAACATCTAAATGGGTGCTTTGTTTGATTTCGACTAGCCCTAAATGTTCATGAGTCCTTCTAGTCTCCTTCGGCTGGAACCAATAACATTTGAAGACTACGACATTCGGTTGGTTTTCACCATAGAATAGAAGTTCATAAATTGCTTCAACTCTTCCATAATACTCGGTATCTCCTTCACCGATTGTAGAGACACAACAATTTGTAGACTTTCGGTCGGCCATAGATAGCTCTTGGCCAAAGGTACGAAAGCGATACCCGTTGATGTCGTATTTGTCAAATGAACGGACCTTATAGTCAAAACCATTAGCGACTTGTCTCAATTCGGCGTCCATTGACTCTGAATTAGCCTACAAGTTTAATACGGAAGGACTGTTGCATTAGCCGCAAATTAGATGAAGAAATGAAATGGTCTAATAGAAATTACCGTTTGTTTGAACCAAGAGATGAAACCGGGATAGCCGCCTCCATGCTTTGCCAGAAGCTCATACTCTTCGATGGAATCCTTTTGGATCACCGCTCCATCCGAGAATTTGGTGACGTATCGACTGTATCAAATATCCGGGAATAAGAGCAGTTCAAAGGAATTAGAAGTTGCGAAACAATGTATCGAGAACTTACTCGATGTACGGCCGCACTTCTGTTAGGTTGTTGAAGATATACAACAAAATGGTCCGCCATTCTTCGACATCCAACCCTACTGGTTTCGAAGCACCGGCTGGTGCGAGCTTCCCTTTGAATAGGCTGAGGTTGGATCCACCTTTTTTAGGGTCGCCAGCATTGTACCGAGGCTTCGGATTATGCAAATGACAATTTTTGGATTCGTAGTGTGCTGTCACGAAGTTTGCCGCCTCCTCAGTAATGAATGCCTCGGCCATCGATGCTTCAATTCTACGTTTATTTTTACATTTTGCTCGAAGCGTCTTATGCATCCTCTCAGTTGCGTAGCACCAACGATTCTGCACGGGCCCCCCCAATCTTGCCTCGGTCGGGAGATGCAAAATCAAATGCTGCATTGGATTAAAGAAGCCCGGTGGAAAGATCTTCTCTAACTTGCAGATCAACTCCGGCGCCAACTCTTCCATTTCATCTAGCAAGCCAGGCGATAGTTCTTTCGCACAAAGAACACAGAAGAAATAGCTCAGCTCTGCCAGTACTAGCCATTCATCCTCAGGGATAAAGCCACGCAACATCACCGGCATTACCCGCTCAAGCCATATGTGCCAATCATGACTCTTGAGACCAAATATTTTCAATTTTTCAAGACTCGCTCCCCTCTTTAGATTCGCTGCATACCCATCGGGGAACATCAACTGCATTTTCACCCACAAGATAATTTCCCTCATAGCTGGCCTTCCAAGATTGAACCAGGCCTTTGGCTTCGTCCAGTTCTGCTTTCCTTTCGGTTGTCGCATGTTTTGTAACGGTCTATCACATAGAGCCTCCTGATCGACTCTAGCCTTAGGATTATCCTTTGACTTCCCCTCTATGCCGAACAATGTACCAAAAAGGGCCTCGGCGATATTCTTTTCAGTGTGCATCACGTCGATGTTGTGTGGGCAAAGGAGGTCTTTGAAGTAAGGGAGATCCCACAAGCATGTCTTGTGAGTCCAGGCGTGTTCTGAATTATACCCCTTGAAATACCCTAGACGCTCTGCATCAGGCTCGAGAGCGTTTAACTGATCCAGGATCTGTTGGCCTGTCAACGCAGGTGGTGCTGAGTTTTTCATAACTCTACCTTTGATGAAGTTCTTCTTGTCTTTTCTGAACTTATGGCGAGGATCCAGGAACGGTCTATGCAAGTCAAAGCAAGAATACTTGCGACCCACCTCCAGCCAACGAAACTGAAGAGCTGCCTTGCATGTGGGGCACGGGAACCTTCCATGCACACACCAGCCAACGAATAGCGCATACGCCGGCAAGTCATGCATCGAGTCCATGTACCAGACATGCATTATGAAGTTTTGTTTGCTAGCGGCATCGTATGTCTTGAACCCATTATCCCAAGCTTCTTGCAATTCATCCTTAAGCGGCTGCATGTACACATTCATATTCTTCCCCGGATAGTTGGGCCCTGGAATTATCAACGTCAGGAAAATGTTCTTTCTTTGCATAATCTGTCCGGGGGGGAGATTGAGTGGAATGACAAATACAGGCCAACAACTGTATTGGGTTGCCGTCATACCAAACGGATTGAACCCATCCGTGCCGATGCAGACTCGAGGATGCCTTGGATCTGCCGCTTTATCCCCATGTAATTCATCGAACTTCTTCCACGCAAAAGCATCCGTTGTGTGTACCATCATCTGATTCCCATCTGCATCTAGTTCGGTTCTTTTGCCCAATTTGTGCCATGTCATCTATCTGGCCGTCTCTTCGGCCATGAAAAGACGTTGAAGTCTTGGTATGATTGGCATATACCGAAGAACATTAACGGCGATTTTGGTCTGCCACTTCTCACCTATACCGTTGTCTACCACAACATACCTGGAAGACTTGCAAATGGGACAATAGTTCAAGTCCGCATACTCAAGCCTAAATAAGGCACATCCATTCTCACAGGCATCTATCTTCTCATAGGGCATCTTAAGTACACGAAGGATTTTGTCCGACTGGTACAGGTTTGCAGGCATTACATGGCCTTTGGGTAGAAAGCGTCCAAATAATGTCATCATCGCGTCGTAGCATTCTCTGCCCAAGTTGAATTGACCCTTCAGAGCCATTACTTGTGCGATGGCATCCAGCTGACAAAGCTCGGTGTGCTCGTGGAGAGGACGTTTTGAAGACTCCAACATATCATTGAAGGCCTTTGCAGATTCCTCCATCTCATCGTCCGAATCCCGAGCATCATCAAAGTCTTGCACCATGTCTTCGATCCCCGTACCATGCTCGTCCGTGCGACGACGAACCACCTCAGCTCTGGCACGTTGGGCAGACTCACCATGAAATGTCCACACCATATAATCAGGCGTAAAACCCCACTTCTGCAGGTGTTTACCCATTTCAACCTCTGTCCTCTTTTGAAAGTTGTCGCACCGGACACAGGGGCACCAGGTTTTTCTCTGGCCATTTGCAAATGCTGCTCTCACAAACCCCTTGGTTTTTGTCTTCCATTCATCGGTCATGTCTTTCTGACTACTGTGACCGGTGTACATCCACGCACGATCACTCATCTTGCCTAGCTACTGGACACACAAGAAATATATACATAATTCAGCAAACCATATTCATCACTTGATGGAGTTTGTCAGTTTTATTACGTCCATGCAACCAAGACGCTAATAGGTAAAGATAGGTCCTAATCCCACCCGAGTATGTGTAGATTGGGTTCGTTTTCCCATGCTCTGCTCCGGATCCGACGCAAAATTTTGGCAGCACCTCCCCGCTGTTCTCCTCATACACGTCTCAGCAATAAGCAGAGAGGATGTGTACCCGAAGAACAACAGGGAGGCACTGACAAAATTCCGCATCGGATCCGGAGCAGAGCATATGGGAAAACGAACCCAATCTACACATACTCGGGCTGTCCATGGATAACGTTGGACAATTTGAAAGAATCACGGTTATAAATATGCAAATGCATGCATATTTATAGATGTAACCCTTTCGAACGGGAGACGCATAGTGGTCACGCATACTGATGATTGAAGACACCTATAGCTAGCAAGTTTCATCGGCACAAAGACCGGAACAGAGCAAATGAAGGGGGGAGGAGGAGATGTCATTTGTGCTCACCCACGAACGCAGGGGCGGAGCTCGTCGAACGCACGGGGAGGTCGTCGAACACCAGACCCTCGCAGCGACGAAACAACTGCACATTTAAATCCACCCGATCAACACAAATATATATGATGTTTTTCATAAAAAAATCAGAAAATATATGACCTAACTCATAATTCACAAATATATGACCCCGTCGGCCTCTGGAAGGCCAAAGAGCACCTTTTCGGTCAACAAGAGGCCGAAGAGGTGTCGGGGGTCGGGGGTGTCGGGGGTGTCGTGTCTGGGTGTCGTGGTGTCGGGGTGTCGTGGTGTCGGGTGTCGGGGTGTCGGGTCGGGGTCGGGGTGTCGGGGTGTCGGGGGTGTAGTGTATGGGTGTCGTGGTGTCGGGGTGTCGGGGTGTCGTGTCGGGGTCGGGGTGTCGTGTCGGGGTCGGGGTGTCGGGGTGTCGTGTCGGGGTCGGGGTGTCGGGGTGTCGTGTCGGGGTCGGGGTGTCGGGGTGTCGTGTCGGTGTCGGGGTGTCGTTTTCTTCTTCTTCCTCTTCTTCTTTTTTTTTCCTCTTTTTCCTTTTCTTCTTCCTCTTCTTCCTTTTCTTCTTCTACTTCTTCTTCTTCTTCTTCTTTTTTCTTCTCCTCCTCCTCCTCTTCTTCTTCTTCTTCTTCTTCTTCTTCTTCTTCTTCCTTTCCTTTTTCCTCTTCTTCTTCTCCTCCTCTCCTCTTTCTTCTTCTTCTTCTTCTTCTTCTTCTTCTTCTTTTTTCTTCTCCTCCTCTTCTTCTTCTTCTTCTTCATCTTCTTCTTCTTCTTCTTCTTCTTCTTCTTCTTCTTATTATTTTTTCTTCTTTTCCTTTTTTCTTTTTCCTTTTTTTTCCTTCTTCTTTTCTTCTTTTTTTTTCTTCTAGGTTTTTTCTTCTAAGTTTTTTCTTCTAGGTTTTTTCTTTTCTTCTTTTTCTTCTAAGTTTTTTCTTTTCTTCTTTTCTATCTAATTTTTTTCTACCTAATAAACTAACTAACTAATTTAACAGAAAAAAAACAAAAAAAAGACGGGGGTGGGGCACTCACCAGGGGGCGGCGGGGGCGGCCGGCGGCAAGGGGTGGGGGTGAAGCTCCGGGGCGGCCGAGGGCTGCCGGCGGCGAGGAGAGGAGGCCGCCGGGCGGGGGCGGCCGGCGGCGAGGATAGGAGGCCGCCGGGCAGGGGGCGGCGGACCGCGCGGGCAGGGGCGGCGGAGCGCGGGGCCAGGGGGCAGGGGCGGCGGGGCGTGGGGGCCGGCTGCGCGGGGCGGCGGAGCGGCGGGCCGGTGGCGGCGATGGGCGCGGCGGCGGAGGGAGCGAGTGAGAGAGGGGTGCGGGGGAGGAGAGTGGGGTAGTGGGGGCCGGGCGTGCGCGGGCTAGCCGTTAAGGCACATCGCTCCTTTGCCGTCTGCTAGCAGACGGCAAAGATGGATATGTCGTCTGCTAGCAGACGGCAAAGAGGCCAGCCGTTAGGTTAGCCCACGCCGTGCTTTGGTGGGCCCCGCATCCCTCCTTTGCCGTCTGCCTGGCCTTTCTTTGTCGTCTGCTAGCAGACGGCAAAGGGCCAGCAGACAGCAAAGAGGTGACCTAGCCAGCGCCGAGCCCCCCCTGGGGCCCACGGGCCTCTTTGCCGTCTGCCATTGGCCTCTTTGCCGTCAGCTGGCAGACGGCAAAGAGCCAGCTGACGGCAAAGACTCTCTTTTTCATCAGCTGGTTCTTTGCCGTCTGCTTTTCCAAAGCAGACGGCAAAGAGGCTCTTTGCCGTCAGCTGGCAGACGGCAAAGAGGGGACAGATGGCAAATTGCCAGATTCCAGTAGTGATAGAAACCAGCATGACCAAGGAAACTTCTTATACCTTTGATATCTTTAGGACATGGCATTTTCTCAATTGCATCAACTTTAGCTTTATCAACTTCAATACCTCTTTCCGAAATTTTATGCCCAAGGACTATACTTTCATTCACCATAAAGTGGCACTATTCCCAATTCAAGACAAGATTAGTTTCTTCACATCTTTGCAAAACTCGATCTAGGTTGCTTAAGCATTCACCAAAAGAAGTTCCGTAAACGGAAAAATCATCCATGAATACCTCAACAGTCTTTTCACAAAAGTCAGAGAATATAGCAGTCATACATCTTTGAAAGGTAGCAGGTGCATTACATAAACCAAAAGGCATACGGCGATAAGCATAAGTTCCAAAAGGACAAGTAAATGTGGTTTGGTCTTGATCTTCTTGTGATACAGGTATTTGAGAGAAACCAGAATATCCATCTAGGAAGCAAAAGTGTGTATGTTTAGATAATCTTTATAACATTTGATCAATAAAAGGCAAGGGGTAATGATCTTTCCTAGTAGCTTTATTTAATTTTCTGAAATCAATTACCATCCTATAACCAGTTACAATTCTTTGTGGGATAAGTTCATTTTTATCATTAGGGACAACAGTAATACCTCTGTTCTTAGGAACACAATGAATAGGACTTACCCATCTACTATCAGCTATGGGATAAATATACCTGCCTCCAAAAGCATTAATATTTCAGTTCTTACCACATCCTTCATTTTAGGATTTAATCTTCTTTGATGATCAACAACTGGTTTAGCATCTGGCTCCATATGAATTTTGTGCTGACATAAAGTGGGACTAATGCCCTTAAGATCATCAAGGGTATATCCAATAGCTGCACGATGCTTCCTCAGAGTTTTAAGTAATCTCTTTTCTTCATGCTCTGAAAGGTTAGCACTGATAATAACAGGATATATTTTCTTTTCATCAAGATAAGCATATTTAAGTGTATCAGGTAGTTTCTTTAATTCAAACACATGATCACTCTTAGGAGGAAGAGGGTCTCCCAAAGTTTCAATAGGCAAATTATGTTTAAGAATAGGTGCTTGTTTAAAGAACATCTCATCTATTTCATTTCTTTCATTCATATGCATATCATTTTCATGGTCTAGCAAGTATTGTTCTAAAGGATCAGTAGGAGGCACAGCAATAGAAGCAAGACCAATAATTTCATCCTTATTAGGTAATTCTTTATCATGAGGTTGTCTATGAAACTTAGAGAAATTAAACTCATGGGACACGTCACCAAAATTAACACTGGTAGTTTCTTTATTGCAATCAATCTTAGCATTAACTGTATTCAAGAAAGGTCTACCAAATATAATGGGACAAAAATCATCTTGTGGTGATCCAAGAACAAGAAAATCAGTAGGGTATTTGATCTTACCACAGAAGACTTCAACATCTCTAACAATCCCAAGTGGTGCAATAGTATCCCTATTTGCGAGCTTAATAGTGACATCAATATCTTCAATCTCAACAGGTGCAATATCATTCATGACTTCTTGATAGAGAGTAAACGGAATAGCACTCACACTAGCACCAATATCACATAAACCATGATAGCAATGATCTCCAATTTTAACAGAAATAACAGGCATGCCAATTACAGGTTTGTTTTTATCTTTAGTGTTTGGCTTAGCAATTCTAGTTGCTTCATCACAGAAATATATGACATGTCCATCAATGTTATCAACCAAAAGATATTTAACCATTGCAATATTAGGTTCAACTTTAATTTGTTCAGAAGGTCTAGGTGCTCTAATATTACTTTTATTAACCACAGTTGAAGCTTTAGCATGTTCCTTAATCCTAACAAGGAAAGGAGGTTTCTCAATGTAAGCAGTAGGCACAACTGGATCAACATTGAAAACAGGTTCTTCATTTAATTCAATAGGTGGATGAAACTTAAACCATTTCTCCTTAGGGAGATCAACATGAGCAGCAAAAGATTCACAAAAGGTAGCTACTATCTCAGAGTCAAGTCCATATTTAGTACTAAACTTATGAAAAGCATTTGTTTCCATAAAAGATTTAACACAATCAAACTTAAGATTTATACCTGACTCTTGACCTTTGTCGATTTCCCAATCTTCAAAGTTGCGTTTAATTCTTTCCAGAGGATCCCATTTGAATTCAATAGTCCTCTTCATAAAGGAACGAGTAGAAGAAGTATCGAGCATGGATTGATCATTATGAGAAAGCCGAGCATAAAAGTTTTCAATAGTTATTTCTCTTGAGAGCTCATGATTGGGGCATGTATGCAACATATATTTAAGCCTCCCCCAAGCTTGAGCGATACTTTCTCCTTCACGAGGACAAAAATTATATATATAATTCCGATCACGATGAACCAAATGCATAGGATAAAACTTCTGGTGGAATTCCAGCTTCAACCGGTTCCAATCTCATGTTCCAGTATCATCCAATAGCCTATACCATTTCAATGCCTTTCCCTCCAAAGATAAAGGGAATACCTTCCTCTTAACTCCATCCTCGGATAAACCTGCAAGCTTAAACAATCCACAAATTTCATCTATATATATCAAGTACATATCAGGATGTACCTTTCCATCTCCTGCATAAGGATTAGCCAGCAGTTTCTCTATCATACCCGAAGGGATTTCATAATAAATATTTTCAGTAGGTTCAGTAGGTTGTGGGGGACCTCTAAATGCTTATGGTCAAGGTGAAGATACCCTGAACAAACCCCTCAAAGGATTACTTTCCATAGTGACAAGTGACAGTAAATTTCAGCACATAATATAAATGTTTCCCTACCAAATTCCACTCACCAAAGGCGCTTCACTCCCCGGCAACGGTGCCATAAAAGAGTCTTGATGACCCACAAGTATAGGGGATCAATCGTAGTCCTTTCGATAAGTAAGAGTGTCGAACCCAACGAGGAGCAGAAGGAAATGGCAAGCGGTTTTCAGCAAGGTATTCTCTGCAAGTACTGAAAGTAGCGGTAACAGATAGTTTTGATAGAAAGGTAATTTGTAACAAGTAACAAGTAACAATAGTAACAAGGTGCAGAAATGTGTCCCAATCCTTTTTATAGCAAAGGACAAGCCAGAACGGTGTCTTATATAAAGCAAAGAGTTCTCCAGGACACATGGGAATTCTCATCTAGTCACTTTCATCATGTTTGTTTGATTCGCGTTCGCTACTTTGATAATTTGATATGTGGGTGGACTGGTGCTTGGGTGTTGTTCTTACTTGAACAAGCCTCCCACTTATGATTACCCCCTCTCGCAAGCATCCGCAACTACGAACGAAGAATTAAGATAAATCTAACCATAGCATGAAACATATGGATCCAAATCAGCCCCTTACGGAATAGCGCATAAACTAGGGTTTAAGCTTCTGTCACTCTAGCAACCCATCATCTAATTACTACTCCACAATGCCTTCCCTTAGGCCCAAAGATGGTGAAGTGTCATGTAGTCGACGTTCACACGACACCACTAAAGGAAGCAACAACATACATATCATCAAAATTTCGAACGAATACCAAATTCACATGATTACTTATGACAAGACTTCTCCCATGTCCTCAAGAACAAAAGTAACTACTCACAAATCATATTCATGTTCAAGATCAGAGGGGTATTGAATAGCATTAAGGATCTGAACATATAATCTTCCACCAAATAAACCAACTAGCATCAACTACAAGATGTAAGCAACACTACTAGCAACCCACAGGTACCAATTTGAGGTTTTGAGACAAAGATTGAATACAAGAGATGAACTAGGGTTTGAGATGAGACGGTGCTAGTGAAGATGTTGACGAAGATTGGTCCCCCCATGATGAGAGGATCGTTGGTGATGTCGATGGCTTCGATTTCCCCCTCCCAGAGGGAAGTATCCCCGGCGGAATCGCTCCGCCGGAGAGCAAAATTGCTCCTGCCCAGGTTCCACTTCGATACGGCAGCAATTCATCCCAAAAATCTTCCTCTGACTTTTTCTAGGGCAAATAGCATCTTATAGGAGAAGATGGGCCCCGGAGGCCTGCCAGGGGCCCCACAAGCTCGGGGGGCGCGCCCCCCAGGCTTGTGGCTTCCTGATGAGTCCCCCTCTGGTATTTCTTCCGCCATTATTGTTTATATATTCCAAAAAAAATCTCTGTAAATTTTCAGGTCATTTGGAGGTGGGCAGAATAGCTATCTCTGTTGTAGCCCTATCCGGTCCAGAATTCCAGCTGTCGGCAATCTCCCTCTTCATGTGAAACTTGCAAAATAAGGGAGAAAAGGCATAAGAATTGTATCATAAAGTGAAATAATGACCCAAAACATAATAAATAATAGTAGGAAAACATGATGCAAAATGGACGTATCAAGACCCTTGCATACAATTTACTCTCCGTTCGTCAACTTGCACTTATGGGCTTTGCTACATTCTTTGATCTTGATATCGTGGCCCTTTTGTGAAGCAAGACTCTTAAAGTAGCCTTTGTTGGGCATGTTGAGAACGGTCTCTATGTGGTTAACTTTTTGAAGAGACCCACTAAGACCGCAACTTGCCTAATGGCTAAAGTTGATGCGGGGTGGCTTTGGCATCGCCGTTTAGCCCACGTCAATATGAGATCTTGGCAAAGTATCCTCAAGGGGGACCATGTCTGTGGACTAACAAATGTTAGTTTTGCCAAAGATCGTGCTTGCAGTGCTTGTATCAAAGGAAAGCTACACGAGACGGCTCATCGACCCACGGCTACTATTTACTTGAAGAGACCTTTGGAGCTCCTTCACATGGATCTCTTTGGTCCTCCAACATTTGATAGTCTTGGGGGAAGAAAGTATTGCTTGGTGATTGTGGATGATTATTCAAGATACACATGGGTATACTTCTTCAAGAGGAAGAGTGAGACCCAACAAACTATCATCGACTTTGCAAATGAAGCTCAACATCAACATGATGGAAAGATATTGATGATTAGAAGCGACAACGGCACCGAGTTAAAGAACTACACCTTGGATGAGTTTCTTAGTGATGAGGGGATCAAACACCAATATTCCGCACCATATACCCCTCAAGAAAATGGTGTAGCGGATAGGAAGAACCGGATGTTGATGGACGCGGCAAGGACCATGATGGCGAAATTGAAATATCTGTACAACTTTTGGGCCGAAGCCATCAACACCTGATACGTCTCCAATGTATCTATAATTTTTGATTGTTTCATGCTATTATATTACCAATTTTGTATACTTTATATGCAATTTTATATCATTTTTGGGAACTAACCTATTAAACTAGTGCCAAGTGCCAATTTCTGTTTTTGCCTATTTTATTGTTTCGCAGAAAAACCATACCAAACGAAGTCCAAACACGATGAAACTTTACGGTGATTTTTTCTGGACTAGAAGGAACCCTAGGAGCATCGAGAGGACACTACTGCAGGAGACCGCTAACGCGACACATGAATCAGAGACCCTGCGACTAAACTGTGTGCGATGCATGCATCGCAAACGGTGTCGTAATAAAACCGTCGCCAATAAGATGAACTGTGTGCGATGGTGGAGACATCAAGCACGATTCAGATTAGAGACGCGTGCGCGATACGTGGCATACAGTTGATCCATACGAACTATTTGCGATAAGCCGAACAACAGAAATGGGCAGCCAGTTCGAGGTGTGTGCGATACACGGCATACAGTTCACTCGGATGAACTGTTTGTGATTACCCAACACAACAGAAATGGTCGGATATTGTATGGTGTGTGTGATACACGGCATACAGTTCACTAGGATGAACTGTTTGTGATTACCCAACACAACAGAAACGGTTCAACTTAACAAGATGTGTGTGATACACGGCAAACAGGTCAGTAATCTGAAATGTGTGGGAAGACGGATAACAACACGGACGATTCCTACTAATAAGCCATGTGTGTTGTGGGCAAACGCTTGCTAGTATACAATTTTCAGCGATTGATGAAAATCATCACCGACGGGTTCCCTAGTTTAGTCCGTATGCAATGTAATTTGCTTAGTCTGCACAACATCTATGCTCTGTCTACAGAACAACAACATATATACTTATAAGGACATGATTGCATAACCAAATTTAACATCCAATGACATTATATCACAGATACTAGAAAAATTGCAAGGTTCAAATTCCAGCATTACAAGGCCCAAATTCAAAGATTACAAGGTTCAAACTGTTCTTACAAATTAGACTCATCTTCTTCAGAATCTGAGCCATGCACTATTTGTGCGAATGGATCAGTCACCGACAAGTCATATATCAGTTTGATAGTGTGACTTCCCAATAATCTGTCATTTGTAGTTCCAAACTGAAATTCAGCTTCTGCAGAGACTTTTCCATTCAGTTGTAGACGTCTGCGCTGATCAGCAAACCATTCACTTCTGCGCACTAAATATAGTGCAAACCTCATTACCTTGAGCACACTTGCTCTCTGAACAAAGAACCGGGCGAATTTAATCTCTGGTGTGGTGCCTCGGTAGTGGTTCAAAGTAATTTCTGTGAGATGAAGATCAAGGCATTCAATGGGATTGTTATATTGCGCCACATTTTCCACTTTCGGGCCTGCTTCTATCTGCAAACGAAGACAACATATTAGTGCCTAGCTGCAGTTTTGAAAACTTCGGGCCTCTTTGATTTGCAGGATTTCTAAAATACACGAATAGAGTAACATGACATCTTGAATCGTTCATGATTAACATCTCAAAAAATATATGTATTGAAATCCTCCAAATTTCCTTTAGAAATCATACTACGTTTGTCATTGTAATCATGGGTAAAAGTAACAACAAATTAAACTCTGTTGTGATTAACAATTAACAGGAAAGGAGCATCACCTCGATGTATAGCTTCTCCGTGCACGGAAAGCATCTAAGGAATCTAACAACTTCATCCCGATCGGGGCCGACAGATTGTAGTGCCAAGATCTTCACTGTGCACGGAGACGGGGTCAAGCTTGTGGGAATCATTTTCTGGATGACAGCCGAACATAGATCAACAAAACTTAGATAAAATGTGATGTCCAATAAGAAGAATGAGAAGAATAAGACTCTTGTACCTGAGCGGGTAATGATCCAGTAACAAGTCCGGAGAATTCAGCACACGAATAGCCCAACACTGTCAATTTCGGTGCGTTGTTGACCCTGATTCTTGTTGGACCTTCTTTATCAAATACAATCAATCTCTCAAGGAAAGGCGCATTCTCAATGACCATTTCGTGAAACACCTCAAATGACAGCCTGTTGCGGCACCAGTAATGCACATAAATCGTACGGACATTCGTCGAGGCGATGCGGAGGCTATTGAACACATCCATCACCTGAAGACGAAGGTACTCGAGTGTTGTACAGCCACCGAGCAGGCGCTCCAAATCCTCCCTCGAGATGCGGACGCCCATGAACTCGAGGTGCTTCAGTTTAGGGAGATGAAGAGCGGGTGCGGCATCAATCTGGGGGAAAAGGCACTGCCTAAACGTAGCGCGGCACAGCGTGGGCGCGAGGCAGAGAGCGGACGGCGGCAGCGAACGCGGATGTCTAGCATTAAAGCTGAGCTCCTCGAGCCGATCTAGGGTGGGGGATAGGAACCACTCGTGAAACTTGCGTTCGGCCTTGTAGTTGGAACGGAACTTGCTGATGACAAGGCGTCTGACCGGCCCAGGGTGCGTGGCGAGGATGTGGGACAATGCGTCCAAGCGTTTGTGCTCCCCTCTGCAGAGCTCGTTGTCCTCGATGAGGTCCAGCGGGGTGGAGAGCCAGAGGGGGCGCCACCGCCGGGAGAGGACAGTGGTCCGCACGCCAGATTTGATGGGAAGGATATATGATGGTTACCAACATCTCGTCGGGGAGGCTGCTGATGAAGTCCACGCTCGCCGGAGGCTCTTGCGGTTGTGGCTCAACCCACCCCACTTGTTGGCTGGCTCGTCCTCCATCACAGCAGGCGGTGATCCTCGGTGGCGGCGCATATAGATAAGAGCGGAGGAGTAGGAGGAGCACTGGAAACTATTCTACGTACCTTCCCGAGGCGGCCGAAACCAAGGCCATCAATAAATTTTGCTCGCTGGCAGGTCAAATGGCTCGCTTCACGGTGAGCCTGCGCGGCGGATAGCTCGCACGCGTCCCGTCTATTCAAACAGCTGCCCGCGGTAGTAAATGGTTAGTGGAACGCCCACGGTTGGAAGAATACAACCGTTTGAGATAATAACGTGGCAGCTATTTGTTCCAAAATGCCTAGAAAACTCAAATAATGTAAAAGGAAGGCAAAACGAACGCTGAATAATTTCATATTTTAGCACGGCACTCCTATAGTTGCATGTTGCCTCTGTAAAATAAATCAAGGTGGGAAGAGTCAGCGTATGTCGTTTTGGACACAGAGGTGACACATTCCCTCTCGGAACCATGAGGCTTCTTGAGAGAAGCTACGGTTTGTAAGAAGCTTATACCAAAACGTGCCCCCAAATCGGAGAAAAAAATTACCACAACATGTTGGTGCCATGTCATGACACCATGCCAAGTTTCATGATTTTCAGGCGAGTTTTGGATGTACAGGAATTTTAAAACTAAGTTTCTCAATGTTTTCGGCCGAGCCACGATGCCCAGATGTTTGAAATTCATTCTCATTTCTTGCATGGAACCTAAACATTCACCCAAGGACACATCTATGATTTTTCAACCCATTTTGGTGCACTGGAGCATGTGCCTGTAGTTCAAATTTGAATTATGGACATTAAATGCCTGAGAAACTCAATTAATGTATAAAAAGGCCAAACGAACCCGGAATAATTCCAAGTTGTAACACGAAACTCCTATAGTTGCATGTTGCCTCTATAAAATAAATCAACGCGGGAAGAGGCAATGTATGCCGTTTCGCACACAGAGGTGACACGTCCCCTCTTGGAACCATGAGGCTTCTCGAGAGAAGCTACGGTTTGTAAGAAGCTTATATCAAAAGTAGTCCCAAATTGGCCAATTTTTTTACCACAGCATGTTGGTGCCGTGTCATGACACCATGCCAAGTTTCATGATTTTCAAGCGAGTTTTGGATTTACAGGAATTTTAAAACCAAGTTTCTCAATGTTTCCACACGAGCCACGATGCCCAGATGTTTGAAATTCATTCCCATTTCTTGCATGGGACCTAAACATTCACCCAAGGACACATATATGATTTTTCAATCCATTTTGGTGCACTGGAGCATGTGCCTGTAGTTCAAATTTGAATTATGCACATTAAATGCCTAGAAACTCAATTAATGTATTAAAAAGGCCAAACGAACCCGGAATAGTTCCAAGTTCTAACATGAAACTCCTATAGTTGCATGTCACCTCTGTAAAATAAATCAACGCGGGAAGAGGCAGTGTATGCCATTTGGCACACAGAGGTGACACGTTCCCTCTCGGAACCATGAGGCTTCTCGAGAGAAGCTACGATTTGTCAGAAGCTTATACCAAAAGTTGTCCCAAATCGGCCAATTTTTTTACCACAGCATGTTGGTGCCATGTCATGACACCATGCCAAGTTTCATGATTTTCAGGCAAGTTTTGGATTTACAGGAATTTTAAAACCAAGTTTCTCAATGTTTCCGGACGAGCCACGATGCCCAGATGTTTGAAATTCATTCCCATTTCTTTCATGGGACCTAAACATTCACCCAAGGACACATATATGATTTTTTTCAACCCATTTTGGTGCACTGGAGCATGTGCCTGTAGTTCAAATTCGAATTATGCACATTAAATGCCTAGAAACTCAATTAATGTATAAAAAGGCCAAACGAACCCGGAATAATTCCAAGTTGTAATACGAAACTCCTATAGTTGCATGTTGCCTCTGTAAAATAAATCAACGCGGGAAGAGGCAGCATATGCCATTTCGCACACAGAGGTGACACGTTCCCTCTCGGAACCATGAGGCTTCTCGAGAGAAGCTACGATTTGTAAGAAGCTTATACCAAAAGTTGTCCCAAATCGGCCAATTTTTTTACCACAGCATGTTGGTGCCATGTCATGACACCATGCCAAGTTTCATGATTTTCAGGCGAGTTTTGGATTTACAGGAATTTTAAAACCAAGTTTCTCAATGTTTCCGAACGAGGCACGATGCCCAGATGTTTGAAATTCATTCCCATTTCTTGCATGGGACCTAAACATTCACCCAAGGACACATATATGATTTTTCAACCCATTTTGGTGCACTGGAGCATGTGCCTGTAGTTCAAATTTGAATTATGCACATTAAATGCCTAGAAACTCAATTAATATATAAAAAAGGTCAAACAAACCCTGAATAATTCCAAATTGTAACACGAAACTCCTATAGTTGCATGTTCACTGTAGATAAATGGTCTAGCAATTCAAACATCATCCGTTCCCGCCGTAACCCCATTTTGTTTTTCAAATCACAATGAAAAAATCAAGTATACCACAAACAGTTTATTAGCTAGAATCATTTGCGATGGAGTATAAAATATCTAGGGGCACCCTCATGTATGGCTTACGCCGGAAGTTTCATCGGCTACAGTCCACCGCCAGCGCGGCAACCACACTTGGGCGCCCGTTTTTCGCTGTACCGAGCGAAAATTTGGCAACCGTGGAAATATCTAGGTCCCCGCCTCCCGCCCCCGACCAAAAGCCACATTTCCACTGTTTCCTCCTTCCTTTCCAAGTACAAACCTTCACTGCTTGCTTGCAGTGTCGCCTGCTCACCGGCGACGCTCCTTCCTGCTGCGCGGCCTCGTCGATATAGTCAGGTAATCCACATCCCACCCCCATCCTCCTCCTCCTTCTCCATCCCACATGCCCCGACCGCCGGCGCAACACCTTCCACCCAAATCACTGCCCCATCCGCCAAATAAGCGCCGCCCATAGCCATTTTGCACGCAGTATAGCCAGGAGCTCAAGGAGCATCTGGCAGCGGAGAAGCAAATCGCGGCCGCACGCGCGGATGAGGTCGCGATGGCTGCCATGCATGCCGACCGCTAGATCTTGGAGGAGCACCTCACCGTCGAGGCTACCGTCGATGCCTCGCGCGCGGACGCTGCCACACGGTTGGCTGCTTTAAACGACAGTTCGTGGTATTTTCTCGAGGCCACCGCCGGTGCCTTCTAGTGAATTGTCCTCTCTAATGTTAATACGCAATCTGATCTACTGAAATGTGATGTTCAGTTAATAGTTTTTTTCAACAATTGCTATATTTCCCAGTAGTTCTTAAGCATGCTTGGTTTGGTTAACTGTCTGACTTCTAGTATACGTTCTATTCTGCAATACGGTGCTCGGTTAACTGTTTGGTTCATTTGTTGTGATGTCCAGTTAACTGTTTGGTTCAATTATGCAATGTGCTGTTCATTTGTTGTGGGTACAATTTTGTATTGTTATGCATGTGAGAAATACATCGAATTTGGCTGTACAAAATACGTAGTACATGAGAAACATATACATTTGCCATATTTCCTAGTTCTTAAGCATGCTTGGTTTGGTTAACTAACTTTTTCATGCGGCTCGAATTAATCTGTTGGATCTGCAATTTATTTAATTTTTTATTAACATATTCTACTGATAGTATGCCAACTCTCACTTAACCTGATCAATAACTGCCTTATATGTGTTGCAGGGAAACAATGGGAGGCACTGAGGTTTACCATCGAGGTTCACACATGCATGGTCCTTTGTCTAATAGCACATTATTGTGCAATTGCAGGAACCATTCTAATATTTAGGTTTTTAACAATTTGGTCTTGCACATGTAGGTCCTGCTGTCAGAGGTTTAGACCCACTGTTCGACCCATTTTGCATATGGGGAAATGAGATGTCCATGAATATCAGTCAAGTCAAGAAACTCAGAAAGATTGTTAGGATAAAGAAACTAGCGACGAATAACAGCAAGATCTTTGTTTGCACAATGAAGACATCAGTCAACTATAGGATGGTACTAACTCTTTTACCTTGTTTTTTTCCTTTGCGCCATTTCAAAATTTAGAACAAATATTTATGCATATCTTTGTTTCCAGTCCTTTCCAAAGCAGTTCACCGATGATTACCTTTCAGACCACCTGCATGGTCAAGAGGCGAGGAAGGTATTCATTCAACACCCACGATACAATATTGAAGTCTTCCTCAAGAGGACGAAGGTTGGGCGGGCAATTATCCACAGCCACTGGCCTAAAGTTGCAAGGACATTCAATATCACTGAAGGCTCAATATTCGCCTTCTACTTCAGCAGTTTTCCAGATGAGATTCATCTGTCTATTTACCGTGTATGATGCTACCTTCGAAAGGTTTTAGATGTTGCATGTGAAACTTGGCGCTGTTGTGTAATGCCGTAGGTAGCTACATGCCTATATGGTGTAATTGAGTGCTGAAGCTATCTGATGTAATTCAATTATGAAATCCTGGTTGCCGTAATATAGATATGAAATATATGGTGTGTTTGATATGAAATGTCAATTTGATTACTAAATGGATTATCAATAATTGTCGAATTAGCATGCTTATTGGGTTTTTCTATTGCAGACGGTTTCTCAGACAACACAGTGGGCGATGAACTCAAACAACCCACACAGTTTCTAGAAAGTAGGCGTGTTGGATCAATGAACAATCACAAATGACTTCCACCCGACAAATGTTTCCGTTAGGCCACCTTACACAAACGTTTCCACATAAAAATTGTGTGTGATGTACAGACGAACGGAAACGCTTGTCTGGGATTCACCGTGTGGGATGTACATATGAACGGAAATGATTGGGCCTGTATAATTGTCTGCGATGGCTCACCCAATTGCACACGAGCTCTTTTTACCCCGCGTGTGTGACCGGAGCTTCCATCGCCGACGGTTTCTGGGTCGTGTGGGTTGGACCCCACCTATCGCACACACAGGCAAGGCGATGGTTTAAAACTCCGTCATGGAAAGGGTGTAAAAACCATTTGTATAGGACGTCTCTGCACCAGTGGGAGTCCAGAAGATGTACGAGGGAGCGACAAGCTCACACGGCATGCCCCCAGGGGGGCGCACCACCTGGGCTTGTGGGCCCCTCGTAGGTCCCCTTGACCTAATTCCACTTCTATAAATTCCATAAAATCCCAAAACCGCCAAAGCGAGACCCAAACAATTATTCCGCCGTCGCAAGCCTCTGTTCTTCCGCGATCTCATCTGGAGCCCTCCGCAAGTACTCTGCCGGAGGGGGGAATCGATCACGGAGGGCTTCTACATCAACCTTGCTGCCCTTCCGATGATGTGTGAGTAGTTTCCACAGGACCTACGGGTCCATAGTTAGTAGCTAGATGGCTTTCTCTCTCTCTCTCTTTGATCTTCAATACAATGTTCTCTTCGGAGATCGATTCGATGTAATCTTCTTTTGCGGTGTGTTTGTTGGGATCCGATGAATTGTGGGTTTATGATCAGATTATTCATTGAAAGTAATTGAGTCTTTTTTGAACTTTATTATGTGTGATTGTTATAGCTTTGTATTTCTCTCCAATCTATCCGTTTGGTTTGGCCAACTAGATTGATTTAACTTCAGTGGGAGAGGTGCTTTGTAGTAGGTTCAATCTTGCGGTGTCCTCACTTTGTGACAGGAGGAGTAGCGAGGCACGTATTTGTATTGTTGCTACTAAGGGTAAAATGATGGGGTTCAATTATATTGCTTGATTTTATTCTGTCTACATTATGTCATCATGCTTCGAGCATTACTCTATTTGTTATGAACTTAATACCTTAAGAGGCATGCTGGATAGCGGTCGAGGGGTGGAGTAATAGTAGTAGATGCAAGCAGGACCCGGTCTACTTATCACGGTCGTAATGCCTATGTACTGATCATGCCATGAATAATGTCATAACTGTGCGCTTTTCTATCAATTGCCCAACAGTAATTTGTTTACCCACCGTATGCTATCTTCTTGAGAGAGATGCCTCTAGTGAAAACTATGGCCCCCGGGTCCATCTAAATCAAATTACTAAAACCCTAGTTTACTTGCTGCAATTTATTTACTTTTAATTCCGTTTGAAATTTATAAACCTATCACTATCAGATTTGATCCTTGCAATTAACGAATACAAGGGGATTGACAACCCTCTTGCCCGCGTTGGGTGCAAGTATTTGCTCTTGTCTGTGCAGGTACTATCGACCTTTGTTTGCGTGGTTCTCCTATTGGTTCGATAACCTTGGTTTTCTACTGAGGGAAATACTTATCCGCTACTATATTGCTTCACCCTTCCTCTTCGGGGAAAATCCCAACGTAGCTCACAAGTAGCAACACCGCATGTCATGCATCCAATCGGCTCTACCTCCGCAAAGGCTTGAACAATACTCCATATGAGATACTTACCGGCAACAAACCCAACCTCAAGTACTTTCTGGTGTTCGGTTGTAAGTGTTTCATTCTCAAGAAAGGTGCTCGTTTGTCTAAATTCGAACCTAGAGCTCAAGAGGGCATATTTGTTGGTTAAGCTACAAACGCTCATGCTTACCGTTCTCAACAAGTTCAATGGACTCACTGAGGAGACGTGTAACGTGAAGTTTGATGAAAATAATGGCTCCCAGGTGGAGCAAAGTGGTCTTTGTGATGTAGGTGATGAAATTCCTCCCCAAACCATAAGAAGAATGAGAGTTGGTCAAATCCTACCCATTGAGGAACCCCTTGTGGCCGAAGGAGAAGGACAATGTTCTACGCAAGTGGAACCATCACCGACAATTGACCCACACGCTTTCGAAGAACAAAGTGAAGGCCCTCAACCATGTGAACAAGATCAAGGGCATGATGATGGTGATGCACCAAGTGATGCCCAAGATCAAGTTCATGACACCGAGCAAGCTTAAGACGACGCTCAAGATAATCAAGATGTAACTCCACAAATCTCTCTTGAAGAGCAATTCGAGCGTCGTGCCACCAAGATTGCTTCCACACTAGAACTCCAACAACACGTTATGGAGAACGTCATTGGAAACCTAAGAAAGGGGGTAACTACTCGTAAACAATTAACTAACTTTTGTGAGCATCACGCGTTTGTTTCTTATGTTGAACCCCAAAAGGTCTATGAGGCGCTCGAGGATTCGGATTGGCTAGAGGCCATGCATGAAGAACTCAACAACTTCGAGCGCAACAATGTGTGGCAATTGGCGCCAAGACCAAAGGAGAACCATTATGTCATTGGAACCAAATGGATCTTCAAGAATAAGCAAGATGCACATGGTATTGTCATTCGCAACAAGGCAAGATTGGTAGCTCAAGGCTACTCCCAAGTCGAGGGTATCAACTATGGTGAAACCTTTGCTCCTGTTGCTCGCCTTGAATCTATTCGCATGTTGCTTGCATATGCATCTCATCATGATTTTAAGTTGCAACAAATGGATATGAAGAGTGCATTTTTTAATGGTCCTCTTAATGAGTTGGTATATGTCAAATAACCCCCGGGGTTCGAGGATCCCAAGTTCCCCAATCATGTATATAAACTCGATAAGGCACTCTATGGCCTTAAACAAGCCCCACGTGCGTGGTATGAGCACCTTACCGAGTTGTTGTAAGATCGTGGGTTTGAAATTGGGAAAATTGATCCCACTCTTTTTACTAAGAGGGTTAAAGTGGATTTGTTCATATGCCAACTATATGTTGATGATATTATATTTGGTTCTCCTAACAAAGCTTTCAATGATGAGTTTGCCGCACTCATGACCGAGAACTTTGAGATGTCTATGATGGGAGAGTTGAAGTTCTTTCTCGGGTTCAAAGTCAAGCAAAGAAGAGAAGGAACCTTCATCAACCAAGCCAAATATACCCAAGACAGGCTCAAGAGATTCAAGTTGGATGATGTCAAGCTGGCCAAGACTCCAATGCCAACCAAGTGCCAACTTGACATTGATCCCAATGGTAAAGCAGTGGATCAAAAGGTATATCGCTCCATGATTGGATCCTTGCTTTACCTTTGTGCATCTAGACCGGATATCATGTTGAGTGTGGGAATGTGTGCACGGTTTCAAGCCGCACCTAAGGAAAGCCACTTTGTGGCGGTCAAGCAAATCTTTCGATATTTGGCTCATACCCCAAACTTTGGCTTATGGTACCCCAAAGGAGCAAGCTTTGATCTCATGGGATATTCGGACTCGGATTGGGCGGGAGATTGTGTGGATAGGAAGTCCACTTCTAGAGGGTGCAAATTCCTTGGCCGCTCTTTGGTGAGTTGGTCTTCGAAGAAGCAAAATTGTGTGTTCTCTCCACTACCGAGGTAGAGTACATTGCCGCCGCAAGTTGTCGTGCACAATTGCTATGGATGAGGCAAACTTTAAAGGATTACGGTGTCACTTGTGACAAAGTGCCTCTTCTACATGACAATGAAAGTGCAATCAAGATCTCCTACAACCCCGTGCAACATAGCAAGATGAAGCACATTGAGATTCGTCATCATTTCATCCGGGATCACATCAAACGTGGGGATATTGACCTTATTTATGTAGGTATACAAGAGCAACTTGCGTATATATTCACGAAGCCATTGGATGAAGCAAGATTTCGCGAGTTAAGGCATGAGCTAAGTATCATTGATTTGAGCAATGTGACTTATGACTAGGCACACCCCACCGCATTCATCATTTTGTCTTGTTCTATATGTAGGCATGGACATAGGGGGGAGTGTTGTTCCTCTCATGAACACTCACTCTCCTTATTATGCATAAATAGAATCAATCTTTCACATTAGCCATTTTGGATGGTAGTTGTGCTTCAAAGATGAGTTTTGGTCATGGACCCAAGGTTAAAATCTTCGCGGTGCCATACCAATTGACTCAAACATAGGTGGCTCCGGCCACCGCCCCTCTTCTCTTGGAAGAGGTTTGGTTCCCATTTCCGGTTGCGTTTTGGTTCACTCCAAGGTTGCTCTTTTCTTGCTTCCTTTTGTCTTGGAGTGTTCCTTGCCATTTGCTGTGTTTCGAGTCTCCAACCCAAGCCATCTCACCTACAACCATCTCAAATTTGCATCAGCCTCCATTCCAAAGTTTTGAACTTGGCAGTTTTCTTACCTGCAAGCGGTACTACCGCTTGTAGAGGTATTACCGCTCCAGCCCACGGTACTACCACTCGGGCGATACTACTGGGCCTTCTGCCGTGTAGTAGTATCGAGGCGGTACTACCGCTCCTCGGAGCGGTACAACCGCTTAGGGGCCCACGGGGAGGGTTAAGAGTCGGGCAGGGGGAGTTCTAACTCCCCCATACCCATTCACCTCTCTCTCTCTCCCCACGAACTCCTCCCACAGGTGACGAAAACTTCCCCGACCGCCGCCCCCCGGCACGCCGATTCCATGCCATCTTCCGCAATACCATCCGGTGGGATCGATCCCCACCATCTCCTCTTTCCATGGACGCCGGTATTGCCCCCGTTTCTCGCTCCTATGGTTCTCTCTTTGAATCTAGATTCTAGGGCAATGTGTGATGTGCTCGTCGATTTTTGGCTAAATCGTGGCATGGTTACAACGTGGAATGGCTGCTAGATACGAGATTCAAAGTTTTATTGGAGTATTTTTGAATTTGACACTTTCGATACTACCAGATCTAGCCGCCGTAGTGCGCCTGTTTCTTCAGGCGGTACTACCGCTCTACCCAGAGCGGTACTATCGAAGCTAGGTCATGGTACTACTGCAGCTAGGTCGCGGTACAACCACTTGAACTACCAACTTCAAAGATTGTCTCCAACATTGCTTCCTTCTCACTTTTGATTCCTTTTGGCTTATACAATGCATTTACACCTGCTTTTCCTCATGCTTTTGTGTCTGGTTCAGGTGGTAGTGGCTCCGGTCCATATCAGTCATGTCGCAAGAACCCAGAACATCAGAGCTCCAAGCGAGGTCGTACCTCGAGTGATGCAGGTGATGCTTCCGGTGCTTGATATGTCTCCAACGTATCTATAATTTATGAAGTATTCATGCCATGTTTATTATAGTTTTGTATGATTTTGGTGCACTTTTATATGGCTTTTATATGATTTTCATGGACTAACATATTGACCTAGTGCCCAGTGCCAGTTGCTGTTTTCTGCTTGTTTTTGGTTTTCCAGAAAATCTATATCAAATGAAGTCCAAATGCAGCGAAACTTTTTGACGATTTTTTCTGGAACATAAGAGACACTAGAAGCTTCGGGAGGAGGCCAGAAGACCCACAGTGGCCCCACGAGCCACCAGGGCGCGCCACCGCCCCTCCCCCCCCCCAGGCGCGCCCTGGTGCCTCGTGGGCCCCCTGTGGCCCTTCTTCGCGTGATTCCAACGCCAAAAAATCATATATATTCAGAAACCCCCAAAAGTTAACCTAGATGAGTTTTTACGCCGCCGCAAGCCTCAATACCTCCACGATCTAATCTACAGCCCTTTTCCGGCACCCTGCCAGAGGGGGGAATCATCACCGGAGGCCATCTTCATCATCCCGGCGGTCTCCATGACGAGGAGGGAGTAGTTCACCCTCGGGGCTGAGGGTTTGTACCAGTAGCTATGTGTTTGATCTCTCTCTCTTGTGTTCTTGATTTGGCACGATCTTGATGTATCGCGAGCTTTGTTAATATAGTTGGATCATATGGTGTTTCTTCCCTCTCTATCCCTGTTGTGATGAATCGAATCTTTTCCCTTTGTGGTTTCGTTATTGTCAGATTGAATATTTCAGATTTGAGAACACTTGATGTATGTCTTGCATATGAATACCCGTGGTGACAATGGGGTATTAAATTGATTCACTTGATATATGTTTTGGCATTCAACTCGCGGATTCCCGCGGTGACATTGGGGTAATCTATGCATAGGGGTTGATGCACGTTTTCATTATCTTTTCTTCGATAGAAACTTTGGGGTGCTCCTTGGAGTTCTTTGTGTGGATTGAATATTATGATTATGAAGTTGTTTGCATATCGTATAATCAACTCACGGATACTTGTGGTGACATTGGAGTATCTAGGTGAGATTAGAGTTGGTGTTATTTTAGTACGAACTCTAGGGCTGTTTGTGACACTTATAGGAATAGCTCAATAGATCGATCGGAAAGAATAACTTTGAGGTGGTTTCATACCCTACAAACAATTTCTATCTTATGTTCTTCGCTAATAGGAACTTGGGAGTGATTCTTTATCGCACGTTGAGGGATGGTTATATGATCCAATTATGTTAGCATTGTTGAGAGATTGCACTAGTGAAAGTATGAACCCTAGGCCTTGTTTTTAAGCATTGCAATACCGTTTGTGCTCACTTTCGTTACTTGCTACCTTGTTGTTTTTATATTTTCAGATTACAAAAACTTATATCAACTATCCAAACTACACTTGTATCACCATCTCTTCGCCGAACTAGTGCACCTATACAATTTACCATTGTATTGGGTGTGTTGGGGACACAAGAGATTTCTTGTATTTGATTGCAAGGTTGTTTGAGAGAGACCATCTTCAACCTACGCCTCCCACGGATTGATAAACCTGTTGGAAATATGCCCTAGAGGCAATAATAAATTGGTTATTATTATATTTCCTTGTTAATGATAATCGTTTATTATCCATGCTATAATTGTATTGATTGGAAACTCAAATACATGTGTGGGTACATAGACAACACTGTGTCCCTAGTAAGCCTCTAGTTGACTAGCTCGTTGATCAAAGATGGTTAAGGTTTCCTAGCCATTGACATGAGATGTCATTTGATAACGGGATCACATCATTAGGAGAATGATGTGATGGACAAGACCCAAACTGTAAACGTAGCATTTGATCGTGTCAGTTTATTGCTATTGTTTTCTGCATGTCAAGTATCTGTTCCTTTGACCATGAGATCATGCAACTCACTGACACCGGAGGAATACCTTGTGTGTATCAAACGTCGCAACGTAACTGGGTGACTATAAAGGTGCTCTACAGGTATCTCCGAGGGTGTCTGTTGGGTTGGCATGGATCAAGACTGGGATTTGTTACTCCGTATGACGGAGAGGTATCTCAGGGCCCACTCGGTAATACAACATCACATTGAGCCTTGCAAGCAAAGTGACTAAAGAGTTAGCCACAGGATCTTGTATTACGGAACGAGTAAAGAGACTTGCCGGTAACGAGATTGAACTAGGTATAGTGATACCGACGATCGAATCTCGGGCAAGTAACATACCGAAGAACAAAGGGAACAGCATACGGGATTAACTGAATCCTTGACATAGAGGTTCGACCGATAAAGATCTTCGTAGAATATGTAGGAGCCAATATGGGCATCCAGGTCCCGCTATTGGTTATTGGCCGTAGAGGTGTCTCGGTCATGTCTACATAGTTCTCGAACCCGCAGGGTCTACACACTTAACGTTTGGTGACGATTAGTATAATTGAGTTATTATGTTGGTGACCGAAAGTTGTTCGGAGTCTCGGATAAGATCCCGGACATGACGAGGATCTCCGGAATAGTCCGGAGGTAAAGATTGATATATGTGATAATAGTGTTTTGATCTCTGGAAGGGTTCCGGAGTTCACCGGAATGGGTTCCGGATGTTTACCGAAGTGTTCGGGTGCAGCAACACTTTATATGAGCCAAAGGGATAAAGCCCACAAGGTATTGGAAAGTGCAAAAGTAGTTTTGCTGCCGCGTAAGCGGTACTACCGCTTGGTGAAGCGGTACTACCGCCCGAGCGGTACTACCGCTTGTGTGAAGCGGTACTACCGCCCAAGCGGTACTACCGCTTGTGTGCGGCTGTGCACGGTTCGGCAGGGATCCGAGTTGGACTCTTTCCCTGCGGGCCAAACCGACCTTGTGCGGGCAAAACCGACCCAGAGGAGGCTTTTACTCCAAGTTTAGACCCCAAGGCTCAACATATAAATAGAGGGGCAGGGCTAGCACACGGGACACATCAGGATTTCCCAAGCCGTGTGCGGCAACCCTAACCCTCTAGTTCCTCCGTCATAATCTCCGTAGTGCTTGGCGAAGCCCTGCAGAGATTGTTCCTCACCACCATCACCACGCCGTCGTGCTGCTGGAACTCAACCACTACTTCATCATCGCTCGCTGGATCGAGGAGGTGAAGGCGTCATCAAGCCGTACGTGTGTTGAACGCGGAGGTGCCGTCCGTTCGGCACTAGATCGGAAGGATCGTGATTGGATCGCGGGACGCTCGGCGATTTGGATCGCGAAGACGTTCGACTACATCAACCGCGTTTATTAACGCTTCCGCTTAGCGATCTACAAGGGTATGTAGATTCACTCTCCCTATCGTAGATGCTCATCACCATGGATAGATCTTATGTGTGCGTAGGAAAATTTTTGTTTCCCATGCAACGTTCCCCAACAAAACCTTAGGTCATCCACTTGAGGGAAATTTGCTACTGTCCTACAAAACTCTGCGCTTGGAGGCCCAACACGAGTCTACAAGAATAAAGTTGCGTAGTAGACATCAAGCTCTTTTCTGGCGCCGTTGCCGGGGAGGTGAGTGCTTGAAGGTATATCTTTAGATCTTGCAATCGAATCTTTTAGTTTCTTGTTTATCACTAGTTTGGTTTTATAAAAAGAAAACTACAAAAAAATGGAATTGAGGTTGCCTCATATTATTCGTCTTTATCATGTCTTTCTTGAAAATGATGGAGCAGAAAATTGTGCTCAATTGATTGAAGAAGAATTCAATAAAATGTTTGGCATAAAATATTTGAATGATGAGCATGATTGCAATGTTGTTAGTTTGAATTCTATGAGTATCCATGATGCTAATGATATGCAAAGCCACAAGCTTGGGGATGCTATGTTTGATGAAGATGATATTTTCAGTCCCCCAAGTTTTGATGAGAAAATTTATTATGATGATTGCATGCCTCCTATCTATGATGATTATTGTGATGACATATATGCAATAAAGAGTAATGATAACCATGAAACTTGTCATCATGATTTTAATTTTCAATTGGATTATGCCAATCAAGTATCTCATGATAGTTATTTTGTTGAGTTTGCTCCCACTATTATGAATGAGAAGAAAATTGCTTGTGTGGAGAGTAATAAATATTCTATGCTTGAGGTCATGAAAAGAATGCTTTATGTGATAGTTATATTGTTGAATTTCTTCATGATGCTACTGAAAATTATTATGAGAGAGGATCATATGCTTGTAGGTGTTGCAATAATATCAAGTTTCCTCTCCATGTGTTGAAAGTTTTGAAGTTATGCTTGTTTTGCCTTCCTATGCTAGTTGATTCTTGCTCCCATAAATTGTTTGCTCACAAAATCCCTATGCATAGGAAGTGGGTTAGGCTTAAATGTGCTTGTCATATAATTCATGATGCTCTCTTTGTGTTTCAATTCTTTACTTTTATGTGAGCATCATTGAAATCATCATGCCTAGCTAAAAGGCATTAAAGAAAAGCGCTTGTTGGGAGGCAACCCAATATTTATACCTACTGTTTTTTGTGTGTTCACATGATTAAGCTACTGTAGTAATCATGTTTTATATGTTTTCTTTCAATAATGTGCCAAGTAAAGCCTTTGGGATAGTGTGGATGCTTGTTGATTTGATTCTGTGCAAAAACAGAAACTTTTGCATCCAGTGCTGGAATTTCTATTCTGTACTGGAGAGTGAAAAAATTCTAAAATTTTTACACAGTATTGGGTTACAAATTTTTACGTTGTCCTAATTTTTCAGAATTTTTGGAGGTACAGAAGTATGGTTTTTAAATCACTCACTACATGTTGTTCCATTTTTGACAGATTCTGTTTTCGGTGCATAGTTTGCTTGTTTTAGTGTTTCCATAGCTTATATTGCAATGTTGAGGATATCGCTTATCGTTAGCATCTCGGCCAGTTGGAAATTAGATATTAATCGGAAATCGGTTGATTAATCAATTTTATCGGTCGACTATTAATCGGCCATTTTTTGAAAATCCCAGGTTCCCAACACTGAAATATGCTATATTCAACACCAAAACAATATTAGACAGAAGTGTTACCTTGATTCCTAGCCTTTGAATCCTCGAATAATGACAAACAAAATAGGACAACAGTACATATTGCATAACAAGGTCTAGAAAACACAAATAAACATAGTTTTTTTGGCAAACATAGTGCTATGAATAGGCGTAATTTATCGGTAGATTCCCGATAAATCACTTGTTAGAGCGATAAATCGGCCCAAATGATAAACAGTGAAGATAAGGCATAATCTTATCGGCCACCCCCCGAGTAGAGATAAATCGGACGATAAATCGCTGAATCGGACGATTTTTTGAACAGTGTTATATTGAGTAATATAAATTGTGGAAATGATATAATACAGAAGGCATTATGTGAGAACAATTATGAATCTTGTCTTGACAGTACCTAAGTGGATGATTTATTTTTATCATACTAACATATCTCACAAGTTCCGTTAAGTTTTGTGTGATTGAAGTTTTCAAGTTTTGTGTGAGATATCGATATGAGGAGAATAAGGAGTGGCAAGACCCTAAGCTTGGGGATGCCCAAGGCACCCCAAGGTAATATTCAAGGAAGACCCAAGCAACTAAGCTTGGGGATGCCCCGGAAGGCATCCCCTCTTTCGTCTTCAACATTATCGGTAACCTCACTTGGAGCTATATTTTTATTCGTCACATAATATGAGTTTTACTTGGAGCATCATTTTCTTCTGTTGATATTTGCTTTGTGTTATCAATAATCATGTTTTGTATCTTTTAGTTCAATAAAATGCCAATTATAGCCTTTACCATGCTCAGTTTGCAAGTTCATGTGTTGCTGTTTGAAAACAGAAAGTTTTCTGTTATGTCCAGAATATTCCTGAATAGTCAGAACATGATAAAAATCTGAAATTTTAAAACAGTAAGCATGCATGAGTTCTCTGTCACGTGGTAATTTTTCAGAATTTTTGGAGTTAGGGAAGTATGAATTCTTATTCACCCTTTACAAACTGTTATGTTTTGGCAGATTGCTATTATAGTTGCATTGTTTGCATATGTTTGCGTGTTCAATGTTTCTATTTGAGGATAGGAGTATTAAATATGAAGAGGCATTTAGTATGCAATGTTTAATTATAATTTTTGTGATTTTCTACAGTAGAGAATGTTAAGGTTGTGAGTTGATTTATACTAACTTATCTCACGAGTTCTTGTTGAGTTTTGTGTGGATGAAGTTTTTAAGATTTAGAGAAACCGTGATATGAGAGGAATCAAGGAGACACAAAAGCTCAAGCTTGGGGATTCCCAAGGTATCTCAAGATAATATTCCAAGAAGTCTCAAGCAGCTAAGCTTGGGGATGCCCCGGTAGGCATCCCACCTTTCTTCTTCAACAACTATCGGTCAGTTTTGGTTGAGCCTAAGTTTTTGCTTCTTCGCATGATATGTGTTATTCTTGGAATGTCATTTTATTTTGTTTTTCTTGCCGTTTGAATAAAATAATAAGATCTAAAAAATTTAAATGAGAGAGAGTCCTCACATAGCTACCTATTTACTTAACTACTCATTTGATCTTCACTTATATCTTTTTGGAGTAGTTTGTCATTCACTATCATGCTTCACTTATATTATTTTGAGAGTTGACAATAGTAATGGTAATTTGCAAAAGATATGAATTTGGTCCCAAAGTGATGAATATTCAAGAGGGATATAATAAAAAACTTTCATGAAAGATCATTGGATATGATAAGTTTGATTCCTTGCAATAGTTTTGCGATATGGAGATGATAATATGTGAGTCATGTTAGTGAGTAATTGTGATTTAGTAAGAATATTAGTGTTAAGTTTTGTGATTCCCTATGCATGCACATAAAGTCAATAGTTATGCAACGAAGTTATATCCTACTTATGGTGCATTATTCAGTGTTAGTTATGTTCAATGCATGTTTATGACCGTTTTCGCTTTTTGGTTGGTTGCTTCTCAATCTATTTGCTAGCCTTCATTTGTACTAAGCGGAAATACTGCTTGTGCATCCAAACTCTTTAAACCCAAGTTGTGCCAGATGAGTCCACCATACCTACCTATATGCGGTATTTCCATGGCGTTCCAAGTAAATTTGCATGTGCCAACTCTAATTTTCAAAATAATTTTTCTGTTTTGTGTGCCCGTACTGCTCATGAGGCGGAAGGGGGTGGCCAATATTTTCCATGCTAGGTGGGTTATTCTCACGATAAGTGTTTATTCACTTGTCATTGCACGAGAGTGTGGCAGGTAATAGGGATGCCCAGTCCCGAAATGAAATGAAAAGAAAGATCGTATATGATGATAATAATAAATTCCTTGGAAAGTGTTGGTATGGAGGGCACCCATGGATACGGCTAGCCATGGATTGTGAAAGAATGGTGGAAAAGAAATAAACTTTATTTTCTGTTTGGGAACCGCCTATAATGTATCTAGCATGGAAGATATTGGGAATTCTCGTTCGTTTTCGTTGACAGGAAAAGCATGCCTCCCCAAAAAAAGTATCTCTCTAATTTAAGCCTTGAGCTCTGGCAAATTAGCAAATCTCTGCTTCCCTCTGCGAAGGGCCTATCTATTTACTTTTACGCAATTTTTATTTTTATTTTGAGTCTCCATCTTCTCTTATAAAGCACCAACTAGAGAGCACTATTATCATACTTGTGCATTGGATGTAGCTAATATTGAGTGTGTTTCATGAATGGATCAATGATTGAGCATAATGGGCTAGGGATAACTTTCTTTAGCATTGATATTTTGAAAGACATGGTTGCTTGTTAGTATGCTTGAGTATTTATGTCTTCATGTCAAATTATAGACTATTGCTTTGAATCATTCAAGTCCAAGTGTCCGTGCAACAAAAGAAAAGATTATATGATGATTGCGATAGGTAGCATTCCACATCAAAATTTCTGTTTTTAATTGCTACTTTATCATGATGAGTTTTATGAGAAAAAGTTGCTGTCATGATGCTAGGAAAAGTGATTGAAATTATCATTGATCAAACTTATGCACTATGCTAGCATTCAAACTTCATAAATTATTTCTTTTATCATTTACCTACTCGAGGACGAGCAGGAATTAAGCTTGGGGACGCTGATATGTCTCCAATGTATCTATAATTTATGAAGTATTCATGCCATGTTTATTATAGTTTTGTATGATTTTGGTGCACTTTTATATGGCTTTTATATGATTTTCATGGACTAACATATTGACCTAGTGCCCAATGCCAGTTGTTGTTTTCTGCTTGTTTTTGGTTTTCCAGAAAATCTATATCAAATGAAGTCCAAATGCAGCGAAACTTTTTGATGATTTTTTCTGGAACATAAGAGACACTAGAAGCTTCGGGAGGAGGCCAGAAGACCCACAGTGGCCCCACGAGCCACCAGGGCGCGCCACCCCCCCCCCCCCCCCCAGGTGCGCCCTGGTGCCTCGTGGGCCCTTGTGGCCCTTCTTCGCGTGATTCCAACGCCAAAAAATCATATATATTCAGAAACCCCCAAAAGTTAACCTAGACGAGTTTTTACGCCGCCGCAAGCCTCTGTACCTCCACGATCTAATCTACAGCCCTTTTCCGGCACCCTGCCGGAGGGGGGAATCATCACCGGAGGCCATCTTCATCATCCCGGCGGTCTCCATGACGAGGAGGGAGTAGTTCACCCTCGGGGCTGAGGGTTTGTACCAGTAGCTATGTGTTTGATCTCTCTCTCTCGTGTTCTTGATTTGGCATGATCTTGATGTATCGCGAGCTTTGTTAATATAGTTGGATCATATGGTGTTTCTTCCCTCTCTATCCTTGTTGTGTTGAATCAAATCTTCTCCCTTTGAGGTTTCGTTATTGTCGGATTGAATATTTCAGATTTGAGAACACTTGATGTATGTCTTGCATATGAATACCCGTGGTGACAATGGGGTATTAAATTGATCCACTTGATATATGTTTTGGCATTCAACTCGAGGATTCCCGTGGTGACATTGGGGTAATCTATGCATAGGGGTTGATGCACGTTTTCATTATCTTTTCTCCGATAGAAACTTTGGGGTGCTCCTTGGAGTTCTTTGTGTGGATTGAATATTATGATTATGAAGTTGTTTGATGCATATCGTATAATCAACTGATGGATACTTGTGGTGACATTGGAGTATCTAGGTGACATTAGAGTTGGTTGATGTGTATCATATGGTGTTATTTTAGTACGAACTCTAGGGCTGTTTGTGACACTTATAGGAATAGCCCAATAGATCGATCGGAAAGAATAACTTTGAGGTGGTTTCGTACCCTACAAACAATTTCTATCTTATGTTCTTCGCTAATAGGAACTTGGGAGTGATTCTTTATCGCACGTTGAGGGATGGTTATATGATCCAATTATGTTAGCATTGTTGAGAGATTGCACTAGTGAAAGTATGAACCCTAGGCCTTGTTTTTAAGCATTGCAATACCGTTTGTGCTCACTTTCGTTACTTGCTACCTTGCTGTTTTTATATTTTCAGATTACAAAAACCTATATCTACTATCCATACTACACTTGTATCACCATCTCTTCGCCGAACTATTGCACCTATACAATTTACCATTGTATTGGGTGTGTTGGGGACACAAGAGATTTCTTGTATTTGATTGCAGGGTTGTTTGAGAGAGACCATCTTCAACCTCCTCCTCCCACAGATTGATAAACCTTAGGTCATCCACTTCAGGGAAATTTGCTACTGTCCTACAAAACTCTGCGCTTGGAGGCCCAACACGAGTCTACAAGAATAAAGTTGCATAGTAGACATCAGTGCTCAGGCCAGGCAGAGGCCGTTGGGGAGCACCAAGTCTGTTGCAAAGAAGCAGAAAGAGAAGGTCAAGGCAGTGTCCGAGATGACCAGCAAGGAGTTCTGGGAGTACCGTCAGCGCAATCCCAATTGTCATCCTAAGGACCCATCACTTGTCAACCGTCCGTTCTGGAACAGGTAGCAGGCCTCAGTGTATCTAGATGTGCTCAAAGGCAAGAAGAACATGTATGTGCAGACCAAGTCTATCAATCTTACCCACATGGAGAAGGATCATGCATACTTTGGAGAGGCTCTAGCACTTTGTGCTCAGTTTGACATTGTCAAGATCATGACCTTCAACAAGGATTTTGACCCAGAGCTTGTGGCCCAGTTCTTTGCCACGGTGCACTTTGACACTGATGAAGCACGGACTCTCACTTGGATGACTCATGGGAGACTACTGCATGTGACATGGAAGACTTTCATGAACATGTCCAAGGAGACAGCTGCCACCCACAAGTCCAAGTTGCACCGCTACATGAATGTCAGGAAGACTGCCAAGGGAGAGGTTAGAGAATTGACCCCATTTCTGGACATCATGCATCGTATCTTCAGAAACATTCTTTTCCCTCACATCGGGAACATGGATATGGTACACTCTTATCTTGTGGACATGCTCTTGATGTGTCAGAAGGAGAAGAACAAGACTTCCGTTCTGGATGTGTCTCATGTCATGTGGTCTGAGCTCTTGTCGGCTGTGTATGACCGGAAGGTGCCCATCTACGGGCCCTTCAAGCTCATTGAGGACACTTGGCACTCTCAGTTCCCAGAGGAGCGCCTTGAGACTGGCGATCTTGTATCTCACGATGTGATCAAGTTAAGGCAGAAGGAGAACTGGGGAGCCGCTCTGGCCGTCCCTGAGATTGCGGTTCCACCAACTGATTCCGATGAGTCCGATGAGCCAGACTATATGCCACCGACCGAGCAGCCATCTTGGGCTACCAAGCTCAAGAAGGTGAAGAAACTCATCTGCCTCCAGACTGACATCCAGCAGAAGATGTACAAGGCTCATGTGGCAGAAAAGGTGTCCCGACAGCGTCAAATATTGATGATGAGGAAGATGGGCCTTGAAGTGCAAAGTGGCTCCGAGAAGAAGATTACTTCAGAGGAGGATTGGATTTCCAAGAACAGCCACTGGCCTGACTCTGATAACTCCAACGCCACCATGTCTGCTCATCGTGCTGCCGCTAATGATGATGAGGAGATCATTGAGGAGGATCGCGAGGACGATCATGAAGAGGAGGAGCATGAGGAGTACATGGATGAGGATTCAGAGTAGTGCTACCACCTCAGGTCGCTTAGTCACTCTTTGCCTTTTTGGCGTCTTGATGCCAAAGGGGGAGAGAGTTTAGGACCGGGGATTTGCTTTGCATAGGGTGTTACCGAGTCACAAGCTCGTTTTATTTGGTTCGATTTCTCGCTTGTGAACTCTTTATCTTATTTGCTTTGGTTTGTGAGACTTGGAGACTATGCGTGTATGGTGTGAGACATACGCTACCCTTTGTCTATCTTATTATGTCCTATTATCTTAGTATGTGATGCTATACTAATATTGTGCCCTTGTATCTTCATGCTCACATGCTCTTACTTGCAACCATGCTTAGTTTCATATCATGTTTGTTGCAAGTATTGCCTTGTCTATAAAATATAGGGGGAGTGCTGATCTTAGTGTGTGTGCTTTGCATTCCAAAGGCATATTCAAATAGTGCACACATCTAGGGGAGCCCATCTATATTTTGTAGATTTTGGGTTTGCATATTATTCCTTGATATCGTTTGTGCAAATCCCGTGTTGTCATCAATCCACCAAAAAGGGGGAGATTGTTAGGGCATATTTATCTCTAAGTAGTTTTGGTGATTGATGACAATGCAATTTGCGGACTAACCGTGTCCATTGAGCATTTCAGATATTATTACGTATGGCACAAGATGGTTTATTTCCCCTCGGTGATAAAGAGTGAAGACGGTTGTTTCTGACGTTTCTTTTTTGGTGGATTTGAGCCGTAGGAAAGCCGTACTATTAAGAGGGGGTCCGCATTGGAAAGGTCAGGGTAGAATCAACACATACACATACCCATTTGCACCCACTTACCTTTCCCGCAACATTGGGGTTCCTACTGTTTCTGCCTTGGGTGTTTTTAAAGCACACTAGCGGTAGTACCGCCCTAGGCAGCGGTAGTACCGCTTGAGCAGTACTTCCACAGTCCAGTGCCGCGGGCACTACCGCTTGTTTTTGGGCTACTGTGGTTTTTTTCGCTTCAGCGGTAGTACTGCTTCAGCGGTACTACGGCTCTAGTACTACCTCACCACCGTTGTCTTCTCTGTAGCCTAGAGGATTTAGTGGCAATAGAGCGGTAGTAGGGCGGTAGTACCGCTTGAGCGGTACTTCCATTTTCTACTACCGTATGCACTACCTCTTATTTTTGTGCTTCTGTAACCCCATTCCCACTCCACGGTAGTAGAGCGATAGTAGGGCGTGATAGTACCGCTATATGCGGTACTTCCGTCCTACCCACCCTCTGCTACCGCTGGTTCTCTGTGTCTTGAGACACCTAGCAGTAGTATGGTGAGGACGGTAGTACTGCTCTGGCAGCACTACCGCTCTTGTACTTTCGTACTCTCTTCGCTACACCTAGAACTACCGCCCAAGCGGTAGTACCACTCCCTTGAGTGGTAGTACCGCTCGTGTGCGGGCTATGGACAGATAACGGTTGGATTTGTCCCACCTATATAAAGGGGGTCTTCTTCCCCAAGAAGACTTACCTCTTATCCCCCAAGCTCCATTGTTGCCCCAAAGCTCATTTCGCCCGATCTCTCTCCCTAGCCAACAAAACTTGTTGTTGCTCTAGGGTTTGGAGGAGAAGGCCTCGATCTACACTTCCACCAAGAGAAATTTGATTCCCCCCACTAATCCCTTGTGAATCTTGTTACTCTTGGGTGTTTGGGCACCCTAGACGGAAGAGGTCAGCTCAGAGCCACAATCCATTGTGGTGAAGCTTCGTGGTTGTGTTGGGAGCCACCAATTAAGTTGTGAAGAGATCCCCAACCTTGTTTGTAAAGGTTCGGTCGCCGCCTTCAAGGGCACCACTAGTGAAATCACGGCATCTTGCATTGTGCTAGGGCGTGAAGAGAATACGATGGCCCTAGTGGCTTCTTGGGGAGCATTGTGCCTCCACACCGCTCCAACGGAGACGTACTCCCCCCTAAAGGGAAGGAACTTCGGTAACACATCCTCGTCTCCATCGACTCCACTTGTGGTTACTTCTTACCTTTACTTTGTGCAAGCTTATATTGTGTTTATATCTTGTGCTTGCTTATGAGCTTGTTGTTGTGCTTGTCATATAGTTTGTCCAGCTAGTTGCATATCTAGACAACCTATTTTATTGTCAAGCCTAATTTGTTAAAAAGAGCTAAATTTTGGTATTTGCCTATTAACCCCCCCCCCCCCTCTAGTCAACCATATCGACCTTTTCACATGCCATTTGCCTATTTTCAAGAGAGATGCCACTAGTGAACCTAGGCCCCTGGGTCTATTCTCTATTACTTGATTTTTCTACACAATTGCTATTACTATTTTGCCATTTTACCTTGCTACTATTTATCCCTATCACTTGCGTTTAATCTTGTAACTATCAAGACAAGGGGTTGACAGCCCTCTTGCCATGTTGGGGACAAGCGTGTGTGTGTTCTGTGTGCAGGTGATGTTGAATTTGTTAGCTTGGGGGAATCATATTGGATGATAACGCTGATTCTCTAACCGAGGGAAATACTTGCTGCTATCCTGCTTCACCCTTCCTCTTGAGGGAATCCCAACGACTCATGCGGGAGTAGCATATACATCTACTTATTCCAAGATTTAGGAAAATACATCTACTTATTAACCTATCAAATGTAAGAACTAGTACTTAACCAGTTGAATGTAAGAACTCTAATTAACCCTAGCTAGTTCAAATTTAAGAACTAATTACGAAAAAACCTCTATTTTCTTCCTACATTCGGCACTGCACAAACACACGCAAATGCATATAAGAACTACCAATTAACCTATTCAATATGTAAGACGTTACAACTTCCATGGCCAAAAGGAGAAATACTCCTCCTAGATTCAAATCAGGGAAAGGATCCTTTCTTCTATTGATTTGATAGAAATTCGTTTTTCTTTTCCTGTCTGTTGAAAAGAGGTAGGGACTGGTCTCGCTGCTAAGGGAGAAGGAATCAAGTTTCTACTAAAACAGAACTATAGAATCAGTCCGTCCGGTTAAGCATTGGGGAGATGATAGGTCGAACGGACTAATTAACCCTAGCTAGTTAAAAAATGTAAGAAAACGAATAAGAGAACGGTGTGGATCGGATGTTCTTTACCTCACCTGCGTCGGCGTCGGCGTGGAGAGCAGAGGGCGCGCTTGGTGTCGTCCCGCCGCGCGCATGCCGTTGGTACAGACGGCCGCGCGCGTAGTGGATGAGGCCAGGAGTCAGTGTAGTGGCGGGGTAGGGGCGTCGTCAGCGTAGGCGTGGGCGTCGGCGTCACCACGGCTAGATCGACAAGCGACGGGGAGGGAGAGAGACACCGGGAGAGGAAGAGAGAGTGAACTGAGTGAGAGCAGGAAGTTAATAGCGCGAGATGTGACAGTTAATAGCGCATGATGTGACAGTTTGTATATAGCCAAATATAAATAATAAAATTTGTTGTAGCTTCTAGGAGTAAAGGACGCTGCCTTAACATAATAATGAAGTTAGCAACGTTTGATTAAGGTGAAGTGCTGCTGCAAAATATACTATAGCATTTGAGGTAGACCAAACGCTGCTAGATTATACTCTAGCAGCGCTTGTCATATGACAGACGCGGCTTGTATGTTTTTTGAATTTTAGGTTTTTACTAATTAAGGGCAACTCTTTGTCTTTTGCCTTCTAGTTTGTATGAAAAAAATTGGTTTTAGTGTATACTTAAGTGTTTATCAACATAGTAGTTCAAAAATTCCTAAATTTTTATGGGATATTTCAAAGACGACAAATTTTTATGTTAGTTTCGAAGGGGGCCAGCAGAAGTGTCCCCAGGTTTGAGAGAGATGGTAGGTTGTTGCCATTCATATGTTTCCAAATATTTGTATAGACGTTCTATGCACCATTTTACTTTTACATGTCCAATTATGAATTTATTTGAGGTTGCAAAGAAAATTTAAGCCACTTAATAATATAGTTGCCTTAGCAATGTTCCATGTTCACAAAACGCTGCTAGAGAACATACTAGCCGCGTTTGTTGCTTAAGAGACGCTGCTGGTAAGTTTTCTGCATTTTAGGAGTTTATTATATTAAGCTCAACTCTTTTTCTTTTGCCTTCCTAATTTTATGAACAAATAATTTTAGTGTATACTAAAGTGTTTATCAACATAGTAGTTGAAAAATTCCTAAATGGTTATGGCATATTTCAAACACGACAAATTTTATGCTAGTTTTCGAAGGGGGCCTGCGGAAGCGTCCGCCAGGTTTGAGAGAGATGGTAGGGTGTTGTCATTCATATGTTTCCAAATATTAGTATAGACGTACTATGCATCATTTTAATTTCACATATCCAATTATGGATTTATTTGAGGTTGCAAAAAAAATTAAGCTCACTTAATAATATAATCATCTTAATAGTGTTTAGCGTTTCCCGAACGCTACTAATATCCGTACTAGCCCCGTTCAGTCTAGGACAAACGCTGGTAAGTTTTCGGCCGAAATCACTGTTCTGACCTTCTACGCAAAGAATGGCACGAAATGAACTCGACAGAAAAGTATTTCACAATCTGACCCTTTTAGAAATGCCACAGCCCGTGGCGTTGCTGCTAGACCTAGAAATGCCGAGGCATGTCGCGTTGTTGCCCTGCTGACGTGGCAGGCCAGAAACGCCGAGCTAGCTAGCGTTTCTGGAAACGCCAAGGACCTCTGGCGTTTCTGGCTGCCATGGAAACGCCATGGACTGTGGCGTTTCTGGCCTGAATTAAGTAACGCCCGCGGGGCCGCGGGTGGGACCCAGCCCACTCGCAGCCCCGCCTCTTCCTCCAGCCGCCAGGACGAACAGAGGTTTTGCCCCTCTCTCCTCTCCTCCAAATCCCTCCCAAATCTTCTATTTTGGCCATTAGAACACGTGGATCGGATCATCCCCAAGTTGCTTGAGGTATTCTCCCCCTATTCCTCCAAAAAAATTCAGTCAATATTGCCTATTTTAGATGCATTATTTGAAACATGGTGGAACCCTAAGATCCATTTTTTGTGATTTATTTGAACATTGTTTGGATTAGATTTTGTTTAGAAGGAAGATATAGTAGTTGTGTTGAAGCACTTGCTATTGTTTAGTATTGGATTTAGAGATAGGGGGAAAAATTGTATTAGGTTGAATCCTAAGATTATTTGTTCCTAAGATTATTTGTATTAGGTTGAACCCTAATAAGTTTGAATAAATTCTTTGTGATAAGTTTGGTTGAAAGTGTCTTTTTTTTAAATATGCTTGTGACTTTAGATAGAATTTTAAATGCTTGTGACTTTAGATAGAATTTTAAATGTGTATTATGTATGTATGATTGTGTATGTATGTATGTGAATGTGGTGAAAAGTTTTAAGCATTGTGTAAAATGCAAGTGGATTTAGAGAGTATTTTATAACGTGTTCAAAGTTTTAAGCATTCATATTAACTAGTCTATAATGTATCATGTAGGATGTTTGAGCCGGATAAATATCCCGGCCTTGATGATTATTACGAGAACAAGCATCGTGCTATGCTAGTGGAAAGAGGGGAGGTAATTATGTATCTACATTGTTTGATTTTCATATTTTGGCAAGTTGAGAGAAGTAACAAAATTGTGCGTTTGTTTTTTAGGTTCCTCCAATACTTCGGTTGAGGGGCCACAACCCGCGTGAATCTCTCAAATATGACCTTCGCTACGAGCCTTATTTTAGAAGAATGGATCTTCTTCAGTTTGTGCTCAACTTTAAAGGCACACCACCATGGCTGAACTCGACGGCCATTACCGCCCTTACGGACCGTTGGAGGTCGGAGACGCACTCTTTCCACCTTGCTCTTGGTGAGATGACCATCACTTTGGAGGATATTGCGATGATCTCCGGGCTTCCGATCGAGGGCAGGGCTCTTACCGGGAAGGTGAAGTCTGAGGGGTGGTGACAACGGGTTGCAGGATTGGTTGGTGTTGAACCACCACCGTGGCTCAATGAAACCAAGAAGGATCCTAGGCCATCCGGTGTGTTGTTCTCATGGATACGAGAACATTTTTACGAGTGCCCAAAGAATGCCAGTCCGGCGGTTGTGGAGCAGTACGCCAGGGCTTACTTATGGAATCTCTTGACAAAAGTGGTGTTTCCGGATGGCATGGGGGACACAGCCTCCTGGATGTTCTTGGACCCTCTTCGTAACTGGGATGTTAAGTGGAGTTGGGGGTCCGCGGCACTAGCCTTCTTGTACCGTCAGGTAATGCTTAATATGATGCATTTTCATTATATGAAATAGATGTTTGCGTGTGATCGTTTAACATGTGTACAAATGTGCAGTTGGACGGAGCATGTATGAGGAGTAAGCTGAAATCTTGCCTTGGTGGTTTCGTTTGGGCCCTACAGATTTGGATGTGGGAGCGTATCCCTGTAGGTCATAACGTCACCATTCCTCCGGAAGAACCTTGGGAGTGGGATTTTGACGGGGATGAGGAGCGGTACCCCACTATCGCACACACATGGGCTAATGTCCAAGTGTCGAGTACCGCCGCCATGGGGCGGTACAAGGCATACATAAGCAAGCTTGACATGCTGAATTATAATCAGGTAATTATCCAAATGCTTTGCCATCCATCCTGAATTTATTTTTTGTGCATGAGCGAGTGACATGTTGTGATGTAGGTCAATTGGAGGCCGTACATGGTACTTAGGCAGTTTCCTTTGAGCAACATGTGCCTTCGTGACAAACATCTTTGGCGTGTGCGGTGCCCCTTGATATGCTTTTTTGCGGTCAAGTGGCATCTTCCACATCGTGTTGCAAAGCAATTTGGAGTACAACAACGCACCCCGCCGGACTATGTTGAGACAAGTGTGCAGCTACATAGGTGAGAGTTTTTTGTACCACATGTTGATCAATGTCTAACACGAAAAAATAAAACTGACGTATTTTCTCATGCTTTGTAGGACGAGCCAGCAAAACAACAAGAATGTCATCAATTGGGAGGATCATCACCTTATGTGGGTGGACATGTGGAATGCTCAGAGGAATGCTCGAGTTGAAAATGATCACACACCTGACAACGACGAGGAGGCATATCTAAGGCATTTGGAGTGGCTTCGCCAAGAGTACAGAGTTATCCACAAGGGTGCTTGGACTCGTGCCGACTGCTTGGACGTAATGCCAAGTGAGGCTTCTGATGGTGCATTCAACAACTCTATTAGGGAGACCATTGGAGCGCACCTAGATTATGGCCCTCTGCATGACCGAGTGGTATGTCTCTCTTTTGTCTCTCTTTTGAAATATGAGCATGTGTCATTTCTTCGTGAGTGATGTGTGACATATGTTTTATTCAGGGCACGGAGCTATGGAGATGTATCAATGAAAGTAATGTGGTGCTTGGTCGTGCCCCTGGTCCACAAACGGACGGGCTTGTTAGGAGTACTCTGCAGGTTAGAGGCCTTATTAATAGTTGTCGCACACTAGCCGCTTTGTAATATGAACATGTGCTTTCTTTCATCGTAACTCTCTTTGCATATTAACATGTCAATGTCTTTCCTTGTGCAGAAGGTCGTGAATCATTGCCGCACACTAGCCGCTCTACTTTCTTGCCATGGTGGTTCATCCACGGATGTGCGGGCACGTGCTCAGTATACAATGGATGTGCTTTCTTCTGCTCGTCCATCTTCCAGCCAAGCATGTGCTTCTTTCGCTCGTCCATCTTCGAGCGGAGCTCCTGCTTCTTCGAGCCGAGCACAGATTGAGGAAGAGGAAGAGGAAGAGGAGATAGACGAAGAAGCGGATCCGGACTATATGGAGCTTCGGGCTTCGCAGATGGAAGATGCTCCGCAGCCAACTCAACCTTCTCAGCCGTCAGAAGCAGCACGCCGAGCTAGCTCAAGAATCAGCCGACGTCCAGGATGGCAGAACACTCCAGAGGGCTACATGAGGATGGGGAAGATGGCTGCGAAAAGAGGAAAGAAGTGAAGTGATGACTAATTCGTCTGTGTCTTTGTGTCCTGAACTTTTCATGTGTCCTGAACTTGTCAGTTAGCTTTGTGTCTCCCTGCCAAAAGAGGGAAGAAGTGAATGTCTGAACTTGTTATGTTTTATGTCTCGCGGACTTGTTAGTACTATGTCTCCTTGAATTATGGATCCTAGACTTGTTAACTATTGTGTCAGTTGGATTATGTTGATTTTGTTGTGAAAATATGTGCCATTGCTATCTGTGCTGGACTTGGTAATTTTGTTGTCAAAATGTGTGGCATTGAGATCTGGCAGAAATTATTCTATGAGTGGCATAGTAAGGTGGAAACGCCAAAGACAGTGGCGTTTCAATGAAGGGTAGAAACGCCAAATACCCCTGGCGTTTCAAAGAAGGGTAGAAACACCGAGCATCCCTGGCGTTTCCAGCCCACAGGGAAACGTTCCCTTTGCATGTGTTTCGATGGTACTGCCTTAAAGGAACGCCAAGGCAACATTTGGCGTTTCTATATAGGGCAGAAACGCCAATAGCATCGGTGTTTCCAGAAAACATAGAAACGCCAAAGGCGTTGGCGTTTCTAGACAACGTGGAAACGCCAAGTGTGCTTGGCGTTCGGCACAGAACAGAACCCATGCCAGAACATAGGATGCATAGAGACAAGAAGTACAATCGAGTAGATAGAGAAAGAAGAGTATAGATAGTATACAACTCAAGTACAAGAATAGAGAGAAAGTGAGATCTAGCAGAGAGAGAAGATTTAGATTTAGAAGTAAAAAAGAGACCTTGAGAACGTGTAAGAAAGAATGAGAAGATGATAGACAAAAAAGAAGAGAGAGAGTGATGCATGATAATCAAGATATAACACAACACATGTTATACAATCACGTTTTGTGGTACACTTAAAATATCACATAACACATAGCACAACTAGAAAATACATAGTCCATAGCAATTTAACACATAGAGGAGTCCATAGCAATTTAACACATAGAGGAGTCCATAGCAATTTAACACATACAGGAGTCCATAGCAATTTAACACATAGAGGAGTACATAGAGGAGTCCATAGCAATTTAACACATAGAGGAGTCCATAGCAATTTAACACATAGAGGATTCCATAGCAATTTAACACATAGAGGAGTCCATAGCAATTTAACACATAGAGGAGTACATAGAGAACCGCATTGCTCTATTGTGTAGAGAAAGGCCCCTTTCCCTTCTTCTTCTTACTCTCTTCTTCTTCCTCCTCCCTTTTCCTTATGAGATGAGCCTCGTGAACCACCCTCTCCATGAATAGCTTATTCTCCCTCTCTTTCTTTGCCTTCTCAAAAGCCCAAAGTTTCTTACATCTCTCTTCAAAATTCTTTTGCCGTTGCGCAGCTGCCTTCTCACATGCAATCTTCACCTTTTCCCTCATCGCGATCTCCTGAAATGTCATTCTTTCTTTTTCCTTCATCTTCTCTTCGAACTCCTCTTGCTTCTTCCTCTCTAGTGCGGCTGCATCCACCTCTCTCAACTTCCTCGCAGCCTTCTCCCACCACCCCGGCATCTCACCTTCCCCATCCTTCTCATCCACCCCCTTCATTGTTGCCTTGTTGGGTTGAGAAGCCGCCATATCTACGAATAATTGCAACACATTAGTTAGTAAGGACAAAAAAGAACATGAAAAAAAATATTGTACAACATGAAAATAATATTGAAATGCAGCCACGTACGGAAATGGTCCATCTAGGTATCCAACCATTCCTCTAGCATGACCACGGCCTCTACCCATGAAACCTCCTCTACCACCACCCGAACCTCTACCTCTGCCACGAGCACCACCACCGGTAACTCGGCCTCTGCCACGACCACCAGCGCTTATACCACGACCACCACCAAGTCCACCACCGGATCCTCGGCCACCACCAAGAGCACCACCGGATCCTCGGCCACCACCAAGAGCACCACCGGATCCTCGGCCACCACCAAGTCCACCACCGGATCCTCGGCCACCAGCAAGACCACCACCGGATCCTCGGCCACCAAGAGGATCCCCACCGGAACCTCTACCACGACCACTTGAACCACCTCTGCCACCGGCATCACTAGTAGAAGCATTGCGCCCTTTTGAAGTTTTGTTTGTTTTGCAAGTCCTCTTGTTGTGTGTCGTTTCATTGCAATCACCGCATTGGTTCCTATCACGTGGCTCCATGAAATGTCCACTACCAAACTCTCTGGTGCTCATGAGTTCATCCATATCATTCTTGGGTTTCTATAGGACATCGCTCCCAACAACCTGGGTAGCATGTTGTACGCCTCTTCCCATCCACCATACAACATTCTAAGAGCGACTTGCTTGGCCTTCCATGTCTTCCCATACTTGACCTTATATCCAAACTTATCTTCAACCCAACTCCTCGACAACTTCACTTTAATGGTTGGATCCTCGGCTATATGTTTCTGGTATTTATAACCGATGAATTCCGAGGTTAGCTAACGGTGTGTCGTCCGTGCTTCTATGGTCGGCGGTGTGCATTGGTGAGTGGCTTTGCAACTAGTTATCCTCCACCAACCATCTTTCGTGAGTCTTCCATTGACTTTCCATTTGCATCTTTCTACCTCACATTTCACGGTGTATCGCTTGTTGTAGTCCGAGTGAACAACTATGAAAGGCCTGTGGTGTTTGACAGCATAATCACACAACCACATCTTGAATTCTAGCATGTGCTCGAACATCAAACCTTTCCTTAGGTAAGACATAGAAATCTCGTCGGGTGTACTACTTGGGAACTGTCTAGCCTCAATTGTCTTGCTCATGCCACCGTCGACTATAGCCTTATCTGCAAGGCTAACATCACAAAACAAGGGAACTTTGTGATCCCTACCGGTGATTTTTGTATACCACTCTGCTTCTTTCTCAGTGAAGCCATCCTCGTCCAACTCATTCACCGGGCCTTCATCATCCGAGTCATCCACACAAGCACGCTGATAGATAATGTCAGGATCCATGTCCTTATGCCTTACTTCAGCCTCTACGTCACCAACAATGTTCTGGTGCCTCTCATACTCTTCGTCGGAGTCATGACCATCATCATTGATCGGTGCACTGCCTCCGAACTCATATTGGGGATACTCATTGACATAATCAACTTGTTCGTTGTCATGTTTAATATCTTTCACCTCAACTTCATTTGATTGGCTAACATGAGGTTAGCTCATTGCATTGGCTTCCACTTCAACTCTTTGCTCAACAATCGGGCTCACACCATCTACTAAGGTTTGGTTCAAGTCAAGATGAAAGAGAGGAGCCTTGACCACCTTACTTGCAAACACTTCGAGAGATTTGACTTTCGAGGATGCAACAACCTCCTTATATGCACCCCAATACATATTTGACTTGATAGGCATTGTCTTCATTTGACACTTGTGTGCCGACCCAACATCATATCTTCCTACTAATTCAACTTGGTCACTTGCATCCACCCACTTTAATCTTATCCGTGTTTCTTGCACAACCTCTTCATAACTAGGACTCTCAAGAAATATCAACACTTCCTCATACTTGTCAACAATATCAACATTCATAAATCCCACTTTGTCAACATAATGAATATTCACAATCTTCTCCATCTAAAAAGAGGAACATAAGTGCAATAAAGGAACAATGCAAAGTATAACACATTGCATACAAAACCACTAAGAACAACAATGTCCATCATCGAAATTAAGCATTACCCAAACCCTAACCCTAACCCTAAATCCTAACATTAAGCATAACACAAACCCTGAGGTTTGTTCATCCACATCACAAATCAACGTTATTGGACCAACCATACTCATTAGTAAACACTACAAACATCATATTATGGAACAATGTTCAAAACTAGGGTTAGGATCCATATGAACAAAACCATCCAAATATACAAATCCAACCAATAAAAATTTGTGAGATGAAGGAGATTACCTCAAGGAACGGAAATGACACCGAATCCACGGACCAACGCAATTGATTTGCAAGTATTTGAGAGGGTTTAAGTGGGGAACACAAAGGGGAAAAGGGCCAAGAGCTGGGGAGGGGGGGCAATGGGGGAGAAGAGAGTGAGTGGTGAGGGGTGGGTGAGAGTGAGTCGGGGGGGACCACGGCCAATTAAATATGTTTGCCAGAAACGCCACAGTCCATGGCGTTTCCATGGTGGCCAGAAACGCCAGAGGTCCTTGGCGTTTCCAGAAACGCTAGCTAGCTCGGTGTTTCTGGCCTGCCACGTCAGCAGGGCAGCAACGCGACATGCCTCGGCGTTTCTAGGTCTAGCAGCAACGCCACGGGCTGTGGCGTTTCTAAAAGGTTCATATTGTGAAATACTTTCCTGTCGAGTTCATTTTGTGCCGTTCTTTGCGTATAAGGTCAGAATAGTGATTTCGGCCTAAGTTTTCCGCATTTTAGGTGATTAAGGTCAACTGTATATTTTTTAGTGTATACTATATAATTCAACCACAACAACTTACTATAGAAGATTTTTAAAATTTAACTATATAAATTACACATATCTTTTGACATAATAAATCTAGCAGGGTTTAGGAAAGGAAAACACGCTGCCAGACTTTGTACTACCAGCGACGTTCGTTTCATTCGAACGCTGCAAGAAGTTTTTGCCCGGCATGGGTGCAGGGTGCACTGTACTAGCAGCGTTTCCTAGCACCCAACGCCGCTAGTGCTCTAGAGTCAGCAACGTTCAACGCATGGCTGAACGCTGCTGGTAATATGGGAAAATAGTTGTCGCGTCGCTTTCAGCGAAACGCTGCTAGTAGCAAAATCCTACAATGGGTTTCTGTACTAGTGGTGAAAGCTGGGGAAGGGGAGGGTATTACGGAATAAACGGGTGTTGTGGTTATCCTAAAGTTTTCAAAGAATGGTGAGCGCCACTGTTGGCCAAATATCGACATTGAGGCCAGATGGTAGTATTGCATCCTATATGAGCTTGATGGTGGTGGCAGCCTGAAGACCAAGTAGCAGCTAAACCTGGGCCTCCTTTGGGCTAAGGATGAATAAGTAAACAACGTCCTCGAGGTGGGTGTCACACCAGTGCAGATGCTGTCAGAAGCGACAATATTGTGGAAGAGGTTGGCCTTGGAGTTGAGAAAGTCCTTGAAGAGTAGCCAACCGAATATCCGAACCTTGATGGGGACTTTGGAGGTCCAAATAATGTCGGGCAAAGAACCATCTTTGTGTTAGCTTGATGAAATGAAGGTATCCCTGTCAAACATGCCACTGCAGCTATCGGATGGTCTAGAAAGATCAAAAGCACATAGTATAAGGTATCGTACAAATTTGGTTACTGCCGAATAGTAGATGACTGACACTTTCCTTGCAGCCATAGGTGTGGCATTGATCATTTCCATTCTAGCCACTCTTAATTAGGTTGTTTTTAGTTCGGATGCTATTTTAAGCATCAACCACAAGAACACATTTTTTTTTGAAAAGGAGGATGCACCCCCGGCCTCTGCATCTGGGAGATGCATGCAGCCACTTTATTAATTATTCACAAAGACCTTACAAAGTAATACATCAGTAAGCCTGAAGCCATCATCTTGGCAACACCTGCCGCTACTCCTATGCCCTTGATGAAAGGGTGCCGAATATCCGAGCCGAATACCAAACAGACATCGCACCAAAACCTAACATCTAAAGCCGGATGCCCCAGCCCAGCCACATACCGGGACTGTGTCACACACCGGTCCGGCGCACTCTCAGAAGCCGCCACCACCGTCTTCCACTGGTCCATCTCCAGAGCAGGTACTGACGCACCGACCTTGTCAGGCCTGCCATCGACGCCACCATGGCGCCAGACAGCGCCACCATCCTGCATGTATCCATCTGCCCGCGCCCGTCGCCGAAACTCCGCAGCGCCATGCCGCTGGGATCCATCGTCGGCCTTGCAGTAGATGGAATACCGCTCCTCCTCTAGTCCCCTCCAGCTAGCACATGCTCCAAAATGATGCCCCCAGGAGGGCGAACGACACCAAAGGCGCCGTCATCGTCCGATCCGGGAGACCCAGATCTAGGGTTTCCTCTAGCATCCCGAGCCTGATGACGCAAACTGCAACGACGATGCCTCAACAAGGAAACGACATCGGAGACGCCGCCATCTTCTGCCATGACCGACGTCGGCGCGATTTTCATCGGCAGTCGCACCACCAGTCCGTACGCCGCCGGCGTCGCTGGTCCCTTCCACCTGAGCAAACTCCCAAGACGATGCCCTCAAGAGGGACTACGATACAAAAGCACCATCATCGCTCGGTCCCAATGAGACCTAGGGTTTCCCCAGGAGTTGCCCGCGGTGTGAAGGACCCAGACCATGGTTGAATCTCGGCGTGATCAGAAGAACCCGTCGATATCCGCCCAGTTGCCGGCGGTCCGCACCCGCCACCGCGCCGTCCACAACCCGGTGACCATGGACAATCATCGGACATCACGAACGCGTCCAGCCACCAGCCACGGCCAGATCTGGCCGAGGCCAGCGACCCTAACCAGCGATCCTGTGCCGCCGCAGCCCTCGTCGCCATATGCTTGGATCTGATGGAGCCGCCGCCGCAGCTAGCCGCCCCACCTCCCCAAAGCGCCAGCACGTCCCACCAGGAATTCCGCGCAGCCGCCGTCGCTCCGTCGCACCGCCGCGCCCGCAGCACGGCTGGCCGCGTCGTCGCCGAGCCGCCCCGCGCGAGTGCCTCGCTCCTCACCAATACGCCGCGTCCCGCGCCGCAGAGCACCAGGGGAGGAGGGAAAATGGCCCCGCCGCCACCGACACCAGTCGGGCTTCGCCCGGCGGCGCTCTCCGGCGGCGGCGAGGAGTAGGGGAGGTGGGGGAGAGGCCTCTGGCAGGCGGCGGCTAGGGTTTCCCCCTGGCCGCCCACGGGGGCGGACGAGGGGGTCACGAGGGGAGGTAATTGAGTTGGGTTCTTTAAGTGTCTGACCCGCTCACTGAAACACACATTGATTTGTTATCCTCACTTCCTTAGCTTGCACACACATGTTTGTAATCTACCACTGCTAGTGTCCTGAGTTGCATGTGTAGTGATCTAACTAAGAAGTTCCCCTGTTTTCCAGTCTTAGAGCATCTACAACCGGACTGGGCAAATCTCGGCACTTATACGATCGCGGACGCATCCGCGGACAGTGACCCATCACCCCTTAAAAATCCGCCTCCACAACCGTCTACCTCGAACCAAATCTTCAACCCGGGATTGCGCTGCGAGCTGGTGGTCGCCGCGACCGGCGAGGCCGCGGTCACACGCCTTGAGCCACCAGCCCCAGCAGATCCAAGCGTCATTTTCGTGGACGCGATGGATTCCCGCCGGATCGACTCGAACCGCGGTCGGGTGCACTCCTTCCCAGAGCGGCGGAGAGGCAGGCGGACGACCATCTCCTACTCGTCCCCGCATGGGACGAGGTCCCAGTCGACAGATCGGGAGATGTCGGAGTCGGATCCGCTGCCCGCCATGCCGGAGGTCGCTAAACATGAGCCTGAAGGTGGAGTGAAGTGGAGTGGAGTGGCTAGGGTTTAGTCTGAAATGCGTACAGGGACGGATATATGTGAGGTCGGGCTGGGCCATAGTGTGTCGGATCCGACATGGCGGACGCGTCCAGGCATCCCATGTCCGCTAAACATATGGGTTGGATACGAGGGTTACTGGTTAGTGGAACGTTTGGTCCGCGCTTAGGCGGCCGGTTGGGTTGTGTTTCTGCCTGAGCGATTTCGGCGGATATGGGGCGTCCGATTGTAGATGCTCTTTAGGGCATCTCCAACGGCAACCCGCAAATTTCCTCCCGCATCCGTTCGTGGACAGGGGGGACCAGTCCGCGGATACGGATGCGGGAGGCCGCCATCCAACCGTAGCCGCATACATTTTGACAACAATTCGAACCAACCGGACGAAATTCGATCAAACCGGGCGAATTTTGATATAAACACAACGGATTTCATTGAAAATAGGATAATTTGTACATAAAACCCGACGATATTTCGTCCGGTGAACTTAAAACCTTAAAATAAATACTAAACTATCCTATACTTGACGGTGACCTCGTAGGCCATGCTGGGCTGGCCGACGGCTCCTCCTCCGTCATCGTTGCCCGATCCGGCGTCGAAGTCGGAGTCGTCGGGCTTCGGGCTGGCGGCGTCGCGGCAGGGCTTCCCGACGGCCGCCTGACGCTCGCGGATGATCCTCTCCGCTTCCTCCTGCCCCGTGCGCAGTGCGGCCGCGGCCACCGAGGACGTGGGCTGGGGGAGAGGGCGGCGGTCCTTGGAGGAGGCATCGTGGGCAGTGTCGATCTCGCTGAGAGACCATTCCTCGTCGTACCTGGCCATCTCCCCGTCAAGGCGTCGAAGACGGCGCTTCGCCGTCTCCGATGTTGTCACGGAGTGGTCCAGGGCCCAGGCGTACGCCAGGTCCGAGTCCACCGCGATGTGTGGTAGTGGGTCGTCGAAGTCCGCGAACTTGGACCGGCGCGCGCGTTGCGCCTGTCCCGCCGGCGCTGCTCCATGTCGGCGTACTCCTGCGCCGTCATGGCGCTCCGGGACGACGAAGAGCTACAGCCGCCCCCGCCGCTGCCGAGGTAGTGGAGAATGCGACCGTGGGCCTTCGCCGCGATCGCATTGGGCAGGGGCGGCGGCGCGCGGCGCTCCTCCTTGACGACGCGCCAGGGCGGAGGCGAGCGGCGCTCCTCCTTAACGAAGCGTCGGGGCGGCGGCGAGCGGTGCTCCAGCTTGACGCGCCGGGGCGGCGGCGAGAGCCGCTCTTCCTTCACGCGGCGTCTGATTTGGACACCGCGGCTGCGCGGCGGAGAGCACGGAGGGGATGACGGCTCCGGCTTCACGGGGAGGAGCATCCCGGGTGGTGGAGCCGGGCCGTTGAGGTGGATCACGGAGCGACGGAGCATCAGCTCCATCTGCTCCTCGAACTCCGCGTCGGTGGCGGCGTCGACCTAGCCCGGCACCGCCGGCGCAGACTGCTGCTGCGGCGGCGGCTGGTCCTCCTCGTCACCGGAGGAGATGACGATCTCTGCCTTCGTCGAGGAGCCGCCCGCCGATGAGGACGACGGCCCCGGAGTTCGAGGGCGGCGTCGCCACGATCCGCCCGAGCCCGCCCCGGAACCGTCGCCTGCCGGCGCCGACGCCCACGACTTGCCCATCGCCGGAGTTGGGGAGGGAGATGGGCGGGGAGAGGGGAGGAGAAGGAGGAGGAGGATATATTGCGATGTGGACGGCGCCGGAGCGCAGCTTATATAGCCGCGGCTAGGCCATGCGAAGGGCCGGTCAGCCGCTTCAATGCGGCGCAGCGGCCGGAGTTGGTTCCTCGGGAAGCTGCGTCCGCATTGAAGCGGCGGCTCCCGAGAGGTCACTTCGGTTAGCGCCGCCCTCCCTCCCTCCGGTCACATCGCGGCATCAATGCCGGCCACTGCGTGCTCTGGGCCGGCATGAATGCGGCGCGGAAAGGGGCGTGTGCATCGGAAGGAAAGCGCGGGAGGGACGGGTGGGGGGTTTAGGTGGGTCAGGGCGGTCAGAAGCAGGCGTGGTAGCGGTCCGGACTCCCGCAAAGCCCCCTCACGTTTGTCTTCGGTTTGCGGGAGAAATAACATCCAGACCGCGCCGCGGACCGATACAAGATCGCGTTGGATGATTTCAGCGGTTCGGACAGCACGGTCCGGTCGTATGCGAGCGGTTTGCGTGTCCGCGTCGGAGATGCCCTTACGTCTAGCCTTGCCCTACTTCTTGGTCCGTTGTATGGGGTTCAACACATCGTACAAATTTTTTCCTCGGTCCGTTGTATGGGGTTCGACACATCGTACAAGTTTTTTCCTAGTTTCCAAGCAACCCTCGGGCTCAGCTCAACACAGCTAGCCCATCCTGTCCGTGTCCGGACCCACGCACGCAGAGAGCAGCACTGTTTCTTTCGGTTATGCGCAACGCGCGATCGCCTCGCGCTCGCGGGCACTGACGGAAACGGCTGGCCGGCCGGGCAGGGCAGGCGTTGCTCCAGTCGACGGTCGGGCCGTGATACAGTGCATGCATCCACCTACGGCCCGGACCAACCTCCCATCCATCCATCCACCACGGCGCCACCCACTCATTGCACCGATGGATCGATCGACACGCACGGTTTAGCTTAGCTCCTGCGTGGCTAATGGCGACAGAGGCAGCTAGCTAATCAGGCCATTAGAGGCCTGCCTGCCCGTTCTCCGCACCTGCCATCATCCGTCGCTCACGCTAATTAATAATGGCGGACTCGTGGAGCCTGCCTGCCTGTGGCGCCCTGGCTAGCTTAGACGTATATAGCTTCCCCTTAATCGCGTGTCCTAATGCAGCCCGGACACGCGGGGCCACGGATGGCGCCGCGGCTCAGCGCCGTTGGCCTCACGTGATGACTGCGGAGTAGACGAGGGAGCAGGTGAGGTCGCGCTCTCGCTTGTCGTCTACTCCCTCCGTCCTGTAATATAAAAGCATTTTTTAACGCTAGAGTAGCTACCTAGCTGTCCCGGTTGCTCGACGGATGATGGATCGAGAGAATAGCAGTTAAAAACCTAGTTACGATAAAAACACAATTCAACAATAAATACAAATAGTAATATGTACTGTTCGGCGCTATTCGCCGCTGAATTTGTATTTTCATACCTCTCAAATGAATTTGTGTTTGAACTTGAAGTTTTACATCTCTACAGAAAGACATCTCGTCGACATACTTAGGGATGCAGGCGGGCATCCCGCATAAGCATGAGGTTAGTTCAAACTAAGCTAAATCTGGACGAAAGAATTATAACTAACCTGACATATTTTGGCTAGGAAGCGGGGCGGATCGGGCGCTGCTCTGCATCCCTAGACATACTTTTTTTTAAAGAATGTTAAGAGAGTTACTTCAAAGTATAATTTTCATGTGATTTTCATCGGTTTTCATCGTAGCTTGGTTCGACATGATATACATCACCGAGGAGCGAAAGGCATATGTTTCAAACCCTCGAAACAAATAGTAGTAGTGTATTAATACATGGCTTGGTACTTGCCTTAAACCATGCCTGTGCCGCCTTATATTTCCGGACATGGTAGCCCTGTGCATGTTTTTATATTTTCCAAAATCGTCCTACTATTAGTTGCATGTTTTTTTCGACGTCATGCTTAATTATTCAATTCCTTGCTTTGGGTGCTGGATTGTACGCATCTTGTGATCTTACACATAATTAAGCAACCAAAGTCGGACTGCAGTGGCTAAACTACTAGGGATGATGGATGCAGAAATGGTACGTAGTTAAATATTGAAGCTATGGAGCGCGGAGCGGCGATGCTGAGGGAGAACGCTTGGAGCATGATGAGGATCTGCGCGGCAGCCACTGATGATGCTGCGGCAAGCAAGTAAGAGGAGTTCGTGGCGCGCGATCCCTGATCTGTTCTATCTGAAGTTTAGTTACTACTGGTCATTTGCTCCTGCGTGAGCCTTTGTCTAGAACAACTTTGCTCGATGCGTCAAGCCTGATGATCCTTTTGGTACTGGCGGTCTGTTTTGGTGTTAGCTAGCTGGGTGTCGCCGGGTTTTCGCCCCATAGCAATTGTCTCGTAGGCAAGCTTCTGTGGTGGGTTTCCCGGTGATGCATTGAACTCGCTTCCCCTTTTCCGTCCCCTTAACTCTGAATCAGTTAATGGAAAGGGGTTATGCCCGGTTGAAAAAAAAATTGATGGCGTTTTCATAACTAGAGTTTCGCTTTTCGTTAGACATAATCATGAAGCAGGACCCGGTATTTTTGTAACAAAGTCATACGTGGGTTCTTCGATATTGACATCCTTGTCTAAATATATACGTAAGCTGTTCGCAATTGCACATAAATGTGCATGCATGCATGCATGTCGATCATCTTCAAGACAAAAACCACTGGACCTACACTACAATGAAACACGTTAAGAGGTCAGATCGGCACGACTAATTAGTTTACTTGTGATGTGAAGCTATGATGGAAAAGACCAGTTGGTCATGGTCAAGAAAGGGTAACGAACTAATGATGAAATGGACATAAATCAACATGGCAAATCGATGGACTTGCCCTAGCCAAAACAGCACACGTTGCTACGTGTGCCCGGCTATATTTGTAGTAGCTATCTAGCCGTTCGGCTAGCTAGTTAGCTATCTGACTGACACACACAACACCAATTATATGGTTGTTACAGCGAAGTCTTATCTAAATGTGCAGCTAACCTAATGCCAAGTGCATGCACAAGCCGAACTGTTGTGCAGCCTGCAGGGTTACGTTGAACGATAGATCGATCGATGTGCCATGCATGGAACAAGTGCATGCATCATTAGCTATAGACTATTGCTAGCTTAGACTGCTGCCATCCTCGTGTATACTATATCATTCTGATCCAACACGAATCATTGCCTGCTTGCAGCTACATTGTCCATTTGTAAATAAAAAAATACATTGTCCATTTGTAAATGCGAGCAATTACCCTGATATAACCTTTACCTTATATATTCGCCAAAAAAAACTTTTGCCTTGTACTACACGCCATGCATGCATGTGTTACATGGATTGCAAATTAGTTATACACATTACACGTCCGATGTTGTGGAGTCACCGTACGTATGCACTCTCAGCTAGCTCCCGGTATTTCCGGTGCTTACGTACGTACCACTTGCGTAGCTATAGCTTTAACAATGAAACATGCATGGACCTTTTCTATACCTAAACGATACTATATGAACAGCATTGCGTCGACATGCATGATGACCATACATACATCTGAGAGGCTATTCTTAGTAGTGGATGGGGCTGCGATCGATCAATAAACTACTAAGAGCATATTTAAAATAGGCTGTCGATAGATGGTTAGTTCGGGTGGTTCCATCAGTGTGACCGCCTACGCACTGATCGACACTGGTACTGTCCCCGGCCTGGCCTTGACGCATGCAAGTTGAGGCCATCACGCATATGTTCAGTGTGACTGTGCGAGGCTACACCTATATGGCTGTGTGTGTGTGCAGTCTAGCTCTGCACAGTCCTCCTTTTCATCCCGACACGGTATGTACAGTGCTCCTTAGTCCCGGCCTGAAACGGAACTGCTCACGGACAAGCCGGTCGCAACGGCCGACCGGTACGTACGTACGTCGTCGACGCCGACGGCCCATGCACCCAGCAGCGACCACCTGCATGGCTACATGCATGCATGCGATGCGCGTGTAGTTTAATTAATCGATTAACTTATGCAATCATTTGGAATTAGGCAGCTTCGGCCACCAGTTGAAAGCTGATTAATTACTCCGGCTTGGACGGCCTCTGCCACGCAACAAGAGCCACCGCTTTACGTCCGAGAGATGAGACGCATGCGCGAGGTGTGCAAATTCGGTGCATGCATATTGTACTAGATCGGGTTCGCGTCTTGGAAAGCGCGAGGGTGCCGCTCCGAACGACTTGTCCAAACGGATAAAGATCAAACACATATTGCATTAGTAGGAAGGCAAGTTTAGCACATCTATTTAACAGAACAATTGATTTTCAGGTTCAAGAGAAAAAGAAACATTCAGTCTTGTACCAGAAGCAAGGCATCATCGAGTTCAACACGGTCATAAGATTACAATAGCTAATTGCATTTAGTCCATCCCATAAGCAAGGCAGCATCGAGTTCGGTATGGTCATGAGATTACAAAAGCTAATTAGATGACATTAGGTTCAACACTTAGAGCAGGAACATAAGAGAGCAAAAGCAAAACTAATGCATGAGATTAATATGCCAGATATAAGAGCCTACAGCAGCGAAGGAGATAAATCAGTGGAGATCCCATCCAAGCTACTGCACAGACCTTGTCCCGCCCCGTGATGGTGGTGACCTGCAATCCAAGACGATGAGAGAAGCAGCGGTGAGATGAGAGAGAGAGAGTACCACAGAGTTACATCAGTGGTCATTAAAAAGAATGATCACCAAAACAAAAAATGATCTAAGAGAATGGTCAACCAACATAATGAAACAAAAAAATCTCCTAAGAGAATGGCCAGTACATAAAATTATCTCGTAAAGGACACCATAACTGCATCAACACACAATGAAAAATTATGTCCTAAAAGCATAGCGTACTATGGACATTATAAGTGCTCAGAAATATTATAACAAAGCTGAGCAACTCAATAAGCGAACGAAAGCCCACAGGAAATGCCCACTGGTCATAGCAAAATGGGAAATCAAACGGGTCGACCGATAGCACCAGAGAGGCTAACTAAAAGGAAAAAAAGCCGTTCTCAGGTTCAAGACAAAAAAGAAACATTTAGTCCATGCGAAAATGAAGATAGCATCGAGTTCAGTAGGGTCATGAGACTACAAAAGTTAATCAAACGACATTATGTTCAATATTAGCTCACATATATGTATAGTGGCAGATCCAACTTCCAAAGCTCAATGAAAAATTGATAACATATCATTTGATGTTGCGGTCAAAGGTTAGTAAGTTTTTATTTCCACAATCACAAGATACGTATGCATTAAAATTAGAACATGCTAAAGTTTCTAGTTACTCACTCCGTTGCAAAACTGGAAATAATCACATACTGGTTCATGGAAGAACCACATCAATTATAATATCATGGACCAAAACATCATCCTCTTATTTACCAGAATATAAAGTAGCAGCCCTATCTATAAAATCAAATTAAGTATACTTAACAATGCAGAGTATCACATTGTGTCAAGGAACTGCAGAAATGAGGCTCCAACGCTATACAAATGTGTCCAAAGAAGTTATCACATACATGAGAAGTAACATATATGTATCCTGCACATGCAGTATTCTTATTACAGATAGGTACAATATATTTGGAAACAGAGTGTGCCAGGCCAGGCTCATAAATAAGAGTGACACGATAAGTAAAAAAACAACGGTGGCACAAGCTAATCTGTGAATCGGTGGTATTTAGATCGTTTAATAGATTCATTAGGTGAGTATTCATACTAAATAATAATCAATACCACAACTAAATCACAGTCAATAGATCTGGAGTATTCTCTCTGAAAAGGGCATTCTACTGGACCATGAGACCCTCACAACAATAAAACTACAGCTACTACTGACAACCGTGGAGCATTTTTATACACAGCCCAAAGAATAGTAAGATTCACTCACATGAACCCTAGATCGACACTACAGAAGTACGAAATTTATAAGCGACCGACAGCTCGTGTTTACCTTGTTCATCTTGTTCACCGGTGGCACCGTGGACTGGATTTTCCCTGTTGCTGTCGCCGCGCGGGGGAGAAGAGCTCCCTCCATGCGCTCTTGGTCCAGTGCACCAAATAAAAAACAATACAGTATGGAGCCAGATGCTCAAAGCAGCGGACAATTTGATAGTGAAAGCAATGCATCAAATAACTTAACCCATGAGCATCTGGCCAAATAAGCATTGTCCAGTACAACTGAGACATCAACTTCAGAAAGGTGGTTCTATAGATCAAGATTAGGAATACATTCCACAGGTCGAAAAACCATTCATAATACACATTAGGGAAGAAGGACCATAAATAATTAGAGCAAGGCCTTTATACAAAAGGCCAACGATAACCAGGTAGAAGTATACATAAGTAAGTGTGCAATGCCCCATTGCTCCTCACGGCGAACAAATACAGAAAGCTTACTGGCATGACTCGTTAACAATAAAATAATATTAGAAATCCTCCTTGAACTCCTCATGAAGAACCAATAGCATTGCCAAACCATCGTTTATCCCAGAAAAACAAAGAGCAACTTACTCTTAACCAGATTAAATCAAGGACCAACAGCAAACAATAAAAGATCGAGAACAGCTTATATGCAATAAAGGTATGAGAGAGAAGAAATCTTTACATGAGACGGCTATAAACACTGGAGCATAAATAAGCAACACCTTTAAATACAAATAAAAAGGGTTCGGGGTTCATTGCATAGTGGGCTCAGATTCGCCTTTCCTCGATCATATAACCTACCCCTGTCATCTCTTATCACCAGATCGATCTGTTTATACAGTGGATCTGCCCTGGTTATCGCTCAACAAGAATGACCATCCAAGGACAGAACAACAAGTATCACAGGATCAAAAAGGATTCTAGAGACAAGAGGGAGGATCCAACTTGATACCCACAGATGCCTCGATTGCTCAAAGGCACACTTATTTCAACCACGGTTGATCATCATCGATCTAGCACGAACGCCACTGATCAATTTAGCAAATCCAGGAGCATAGCTATAGGACCAGGGCATCCACATGTAAACCACATAAGACGGCTATAAACACTGGAACATAAATAAACAACACCTTTAAATACAAATAAAAAGGGTTCAGGGTTCATTGCATAGTGGGCTCAGATTCGCCGTTCCACGATCATATAACCTACCGCTGTCATCTCTTATCACCAGATCAATCTGTTTATACAGTGGAGCTGCCCTGGTTATCACTCAACAAGAATGACCATCCAAGGACAGAACAACAAGTATCACAGGATCAAAAAGGATTCTAGAGACAAGAGGGAGGATCCAACTTGATACCCATAGGTGCCTCGATTGCTCAAAGGCAAACTTATTTCAGCCAAGGTTAATCATCATCACCCTAGCACGAACGCCACTGATCAATTTAGCACATCCAGGAGCATAGCTATAGGACCAGGGCATCCACATGTAAACCAGAGCATCACAGGAGCTCCTATGACAGCAACTAAACATGAACAGCAGCCTGCAAACCCTAGAATAGCATGGATCCACAACTACAGAGCTCAAGTAGGAACCGATGCATGAGTAGGGCATAGAGCATCAACCAGACGAGCACCACATCAATATAGCCACGGCCATGTCCGATACAGTAGCCGAAGCAGAGGAGCAGGAGGAAGATGGAGCTCACCGAGGGAGGTTGTAGCCGAGGCAATACTCAGTGGGCCCCGGGGTTGCGCTTGAACGCCGTCCAACCAGCAAGAACCCGCGTCGGAGTTGCGCCTTGCACCGTCCCGCCGACGAGCACTGGCTACCAAAATCGTTGCTTCTTTTGTTAGATATTATGATCCCAAAGTCTCCATCCACAGACTAATTAAGTATAATCTCAGTGTCATCTACAAATCATATAGCTTCAAAGCAGATGTTAAGCATATTCATTCACAACATATATTGGAAGATAGCTAGAAAACCAATATTAGAGAGATAAATTAAAACTAAACAGGATACAACCACTTCAGTAGTCGACATATCAGTCATAATTTATGAAGCAGCAGGGTAAATGACTACATAAATAAAAGTTTAAGAAAATAGAGGAATAATATTGTGTCTGCATTAACCATTCATTGGTGCTATTAGGAATGCATGACAACATAAATTGCTAAATATAAATAGAAGATAAAGTTCACTTCTTCAGCTCCATTCAAAATCTGAGCAATCTATAACTATAATTTTACACTGCAGACATCCCCAAAATCCAGGAAAAATCACACTTGAACATTGTGAAGGATGCTGCAGATCCACACTCACCTAAGATGAACCGGGGCATGCCTATATGTGCTCCATTCAAATGCTTAATGCTACACAGATCAAGATGGAAAGGAACAAATCAGGTAGAAATTAACTCACCCACATCACCAATATAAGAAACAAACAAAAGATATTTTCCCCCAATAACACGAACCGGCAGCCACAGCACAAAAAGCCTCCTGGAAGTTGAATTTGGCATCGACCTGGACTGCGAGCTATGAAGAGGGCTGCTCGGAGATCACGTCTCCTCAGCGACACATGCCATCTTAGGGTGTCTAAACACCTCTCTCCAGGCCATAGCTGACACCACTACAAACAAAAGGGAAACAATATGAAGGAAATCATGCAGATGCTAACAGGTTTCAATGAGTACAAGTAAAGGAAGAAAAGGCCAACAACAATTAAATAAGTGAATAGTTGCCATACTTTGAGGATACCCCTATCAGAGAAAATGAAGCTAAATATGTAAATAAAAGTTTCAGGCCTATCCTCTGTGCAATTATTAGAGTCGTTATTTTTAGTAAGCACCATATCACTGGTCTCAAATTTGCATATCTGCTTTTGCAGCTGTATCGACCACGAAACAACAATCCAAAAATTTACCATTAAAGACATTCCACATCACCCGTCCATAAATCATGAATTGCACAAAAAAATGAAAAAGACGGGAGGAAGATGGTATACCTGAATTGGAGAGGTTGCCGGCAAGGAAGTACAACTCTGTCCAACGGCACCTACACTTTTGGGATAGCCGTTGCCGCACACAAAGCAGGCTCCTGCCACAGAATTGAGCGCAGCGGAGAGGAGAGGTGGCCGGTAGTGCGACAATGAGAGAACACCTACAACAATCGGCGAGTGAGCATAGGCCTAAAATTCATGTACTTGCATTCTGCAAGACCCAGGTTGTTATTTGAAACTCATAAAGTGGTAGGCCTGACAAATAGATTCTCTATGAAGAGCAAGAGCATGTAGAAAGCATCTGATCTATATATACAGAAAAAAGCAGAGTAAAATGTAGTCAACTATAGCCTATAGATCCAAAGGATATAACCTACAAACCGGCGGCATGTCAAATTTTAACTTGTTCAGAATAAGAATTCATGCGCCTGACAGAAAGATGCCATCCCATAGCAAAGCTTTTCTCTGCTCCTCTCTGTTACCTTGAGTTGTTGCATTAGCTTCTCATTTAATTATTTCTGCTATATGATGAGAAGCACTATTTTAATAGATATGTTTGACAGAACTGACAATAATTCTTTCAACTCAAGACATAAAATAGACAAGCCTTCCAGTATGGGGACTGGTATTTCCTAGCTGCAAGTATTTAGCACCATTGACAGAACTGCTAGTCTCTTTAGTCACAGAAATCAGCACATATGTAAACAACAGATCTAGATTTAGGAACACTGCAAACACATGAAGCATAGACCGATAATATCTAATAATCTGTAAATCATACTTGCTATGGTATAATTTTTAAGAGATGCATGTGATCTGATTGAGAAAAACACCTTGTGTGGCCTTTCTGCTTGTGTGGCCACCCCGGCTCCTCACTAATGCAAATATCGATTAAACCATAATTGCAATTCAAGATTTGGAAACTCAGATCATGGCACCCTTGCCTCGGTTATTGTTGAATCATAGGAGCACAGTAAAAATAAACAATAAATAAAACAAGCAAAGGAACAAAACCACCAACATTCCATGCACAAAGGTGAAAGGACCAACAATTATAGGCCCTACCAGGATCCAGACAAGGAACAAAAGGCATATATCTAGGCTCCACTAAAAACAAGCAGTGAAGAAAAGAAACGACAGACATCCAATGCACAGACACAAAAATACTTTTGGCCTTTACCAAAAAAGACATGATCGACAAGCAGAACAGAGCGAGGCCAAAAATGCATATTGCCATACAATCCTACACCTAGGTCTGGAAAGAAGAGGAGGGGAAAGGAGGAGAAGAGGGGTTGACCCGCAGATCCGTGAACGAAGACGGATGAGGCTGCTAATAGATGATGTGCACACACACATCGAAGGAGGCACCAGCCAGGGGATTGACACATACCTACGGATTAGCAGCAGCCAATAACCAAAACGGAACAAAATAGACACATACCTACGGATCGACGAGTGCAGCAGAGGTGGAGCACCATGGTGCGTTGTGCTTGCGGCCCGAGCTCCTTTGTTGATTTGCGAGGCAGACGCGAGGGAGGGCGCTCATCCTCCTGCCCGGCCCCGATGTGGAGGAGGAGGAGGGAGGCGACCCACGAGCTTCCTGTGCTCCTCCTACCGAGTGCCAAGGGGGTGTGGAGGAGACGATAGGCGGCGTGAGGTCGAGGATGGGGGCCGGGGCGAGCGCCAGCGACGGCGGTGGTGCGACGGCGGGGGATGTGCGGGCGGTCGCGAGGGAGGGCGCTCATCCTCCTGCCCAGTCCCGATGGGGAGGAGGAGGGAGGCGACCCACGAGCTGGGAGACGCGAGGTCGAGGATGGGGGCCGGGGCGAGCGCCAGGGACGGCGGCGGCGCGACGGCAGGGGGAGTGCGGGCTGCGGGCGGCTAGGTTTTGGAGAGGGAGAGAGAGCGCGGAGACGGACGAATGGGAGCAGGGCAGTCGATCTCCCTCACCAGCGGTCAAGACGTGTTGACCTAAGACGTGAAAAACCAAAAATGCCCTCGGCGGGGCACTAGAATAACAGGCGGTGGCACGAACTGGAGCGTACTATTCATTGCAATAGTGTCTGTCTCTGATCCGACGGACGAGGTCGTTCCATCTCGCGATCCAACGCCCGAAAACGCATCAAGCAAACCGATCGGACGGCCGAGACGCTCTAAGCTCTGAGAGAGCCGGGAGTCAGACGCTATGTATCTTTCTGGATACAGATAGCGAACCAGTTCATCTAGAAGGACATGGGATCCGCCCACTAGGATCTAAATTCTAGACTTTATATTGGTGCTTGCATTTTACATTGGGGTCTGCATTTTTCTGAATTTATTTCAGTCCTTTCGGTGATGTGCGTTTCGTGTGAGGAGACGTTTCCGTTGACTACAAAGCCGTATGTGGCTACTTCGTCAGTCTTTAGATGATGCGCCGGTTCCGTTGACTACAAAGCCGTATGTGGCTACTTCGTCAGTCTTTAGATGATGCGCCGGTTCAATCTCTCGGAGTTGCTCGTAGGAATAGGGTGTGCTCGCGTGCGTTCTGAATGTATGTGTATATGTATGAGCGTTTTGTACTGTGTAAAAAAAAAGCATAACACTCAGTTTTTCTAAAAAAATATATACTACTGCTCAGCTACGCTTTTGGATATGTAGCCAAAGCCAGCTAGGCATTCATTTTGGAAAAATGATATAAGATGCTCACTGCCGCAGATTGCCGCTGAATAGCATAGGGCAGCAAGCTAGCGAAGCATAATGGGCCGCCCATTTTGCCGGTAGCAGCGTACACAAGGTTTCTGTTTGGGAACTTTCCAGAAGGTTCTGACCAGTTTTGGGACAGTTTCCTTTTTCTGCCATTTCTCTACAGGTTTTTTTTATTTTCTATTGAGTTTTTTTCTTGTCTTTCCTGTTTCTTTTTTTTTAAATCAAATTCAGAAAATGTTTTAAATTTTATAATAAATATTCATAATTTCAAAAAATGTTTGATATTTCAAAAAAAAAACCGTTTTTAAAAAGTGTTCAGAAATTAAAAAATGTGCAAAACATTTCCCTTTTAAAAAATGGTCTCGTTTACAAAATTTGGTTGTGTTTTTTGAAAAGTTTTCACATTTTCTAAAAAAATGTTTTGAAATTTCAAAAATTTGTTCGAATTTGCAAAAACTGTTCGGGGTTTCAAAAATTATTTACGTTTCCAAGAAATGTTCGTGTTTTTCAAAATGTTTAGAATTGCAGAAGTTTCTTCACATTTCATTTTATTTTTAAAATTTCAAAAAAATATATTTTTTAAAAAAAATCGGCTTTCAAAATTGTTCATAATTTTCCAGAAATATTCGTAAAATGTTTCAAACCTGACGCCGCGGTGAGTTCGTAAATGTTCACGCTTCCCATCAGTCACCAGTAGCCATCAGTATTAGTGTCTAGCAGCATGCGTTCGGAAGTGGGAGGTCGCGAGTCCGCTACCTCTTAAGTGTGCCACTTTTTTGGCATTTTTACTCTAGCGCTACGAACACAACTCGCTTCAGTGACTGCGAGTGGGCTAGCCCAGTCACGGACCCATGTGTCGCGTGTGCTATTGGACGCACTTAGCATCATACTCCCTTCATTTTGGAGACCTCAAAAAAAAGTTAGCGCCTTTAGCACCAACTAAGCTTTGTAGCACCCGTAGGTCACCTCATGGGTCACGGCCCTGTACTCCACGCTCCATCGTTCGCGTCCCTTTGCACTCACTTGCTTTTTTTTCCTCGGTTTTCTCTTTTGCTGTTGTGTTGTTTAGTGAAAACCCGATTGCCAGTTTTTAAATTAAAAAAGGTTCACGAGTTAAAAATATTTCACGAAATTTAAAAAGGTTATGAATTAAAAAATCACAGATTTGAAAGAAAGTTCACAAATTTGAAATAAGTTCATGAATTCAAAAAATATTCACAAATTTGAAAGAAAGTTCATGAGTTTGAAAAAGGTTCACGAATTTGAAGAAAGTTTATGGATTTGAAAAAAAAATGTGAATTTGAAAAATGTGCCCTAATTTGAAAAACATTGGAACTTGAAAAATGTTCATTAATTTGACAAAAGAAGTTCTGAAATAAAAAGGATAAAATGATAAAAAGAAAAAGAAAAATAAAAAATAGAAATAAAAAACTAAAAACACTGAAAAACCAAACAAAAACCATCGAAACACAAACAAGAGAAAAACCCGAGTAAAGCGAAAGAACAACAGTGAAAGAAAAAAATGGCCAAAGGAAGCATTTGTAATGTTCCCAAAACCCTGTTGCGTTTCGTCACTATTTGGGCCATTTTAAGAAGTATGTAGCGATCCCTCGTGTGCGCTTTCTACCAACAATGAAGAAAACCGGCGCCGTAGGCGCTGAATAGGAAATCGCAATCAGGATAGTCCTTCTCCTGTCAATGTTCACTGCAGGTACCTCGTAGGAGGAATCCACAGGAGCCAATGGTGGTAGATACTGCAATAGGTAGACACATGTTAATGGCTAACATAATAAACAAACTAATTTTTAAGTGTGAGAACCACTTACAATTGCAGAGTTGAACATGTCGTATTTTGGAAAAGGCCGGACCACGACAGTGTCATTCAGCGTTGTGGAGTGGTTTGCATGTTGCATCCAAGACTGCCTTAGGGCCCGACTTGAGCATGAAATTGCAAATCAAAAAAGTGCTTGCTTCCAAGACAGCCAGTGCCTGTGTTCCTCTCTACTTTGGCGTAACCAAGCTTACGAACTGCAAGATTGAAGCAAGAGTGATGGAGTCATCCATCATCTCGGTTGGTGTTTTGTATCATTTGGAGGCTATTCTCGATCAAGAATGGTTGAGAGCTAAAGTGCTACAAAAAAGGCAGAACAAGCTTTAACAAAACGTAACTTCAAATAAACTGGAATTCTAACGGGAAACATATCTCGTTTCTAAATAATCTGCAAGATGAGTAAACTTTGTTAGTTCCCTACAGATTCTGATAACTCCTTTCTAATAATCTGGTATTTGCAGTTTTTTCTAATAATATGGTAGATGTGTAAAAAGAATATGGCAATTGTTTCAAAAAAATGGTGTTAACTCTTTCTTTAAATAATCTAATAAAATTGTAATTGTTCTAAACAGTCTGATTACTCTTTTCTAAACAATAAATAATTTGATGGTATAGATCGTCCAAATGGTGAGCACCTCAACACGTTTAGCGCCTAGCGACAAAATGGAAACTGCTTCACCAAATTAATGCAGCGATTATCCCATAATTATAATTACCAACCAAATAAAATAAAACTTTGCGGGATTTTCTGGACACGGTGACAGCTGGTCAGTGCTATCTGACAATAGACATTTTTCTCTTCATGGATGCCACCTTCATTTTCTTGTGCTTACAACTGGCAATACGCGGGGAAATACAAGGGGCCATTCTGACAAGGAGCAAGCTAGCTAGCTAGGGCATGCCTTTAGGGTAGGGCTCTCCAAGGGTGAATTTTTTTACCATGCATTTAATAGTTTGTGATGACCGTTAGAGATATATTTGGTATGTAGAGATTGTCCGGGATTATATAGGAATTGTTTTCATCTTATCTCTAGAAGGCGTCTTGCCCTCCAAGTCTTATACTCTCTTTTTTTCATGGTAATATGTGTCTCATTCATATCATAAAGATTAAAGTACAAGTCACATAATGACCGACATGACAAAACTGAAAAGGTAGCAGAACGTCTCTTAGCTTGACACCAACGCTCGTCACCTGCCTCCGGCACCACCACAGCAGCCACCGAAAGAAAAAATGACGGATCACCTCCTCACCCGAGCTCGACGCGGTTTCATCGTTGATATGCAGCTTTGTGGACCTCCAAGGTGGCTCGCCAAAGGCGAAATCATTACCGTTGAACGGATCAGACCGGGGCAACACCCCGGACACGCCATCGAACTCCAGATCTGGCACCCCCACATGACTAAGACGTCGGGGGAGGAAACCATACCTGCCATCCACGAACCACGAACCCAGCACACGTTCCGTCTTCCAGATGTCGTTGATGCAGACCACAATCTGCATCCGCTCCTCGACTACCTCCCAAGCTCCGCGCCGACGTTGGAGCAGACGCCGTCGCAACGGCGGAGCCCGAGGACACATGTCCACCACAAGGATACCGTCGCCGCCACGACATCCCCGCTTGAACAGACTGGTTCCCAAATCCATCACCGACCATAGAGACGATTGCCTCGCCGGAGAAGAATCCGAAGCTTCTTTATTCAGCATCGCCGTCACCGCCGCCGAAGCCAAGACGTCGAACGACCCAAAACCCTAAGCTTCTTGGGCCCTAAAACCTAAAGCTAAAACGATCCAGACGCGCGGGATCCGGCGACCCCCCTCAGCACCGACGACCAAAAGGTCGCCAGCGGAGGAGAGCCACCGGAAGACGGCGCCGGAAGGAGCGGCTCTCCTGTGGCGGCGGCTAGGTTTCGCTACAGGAGGAAAACGATCGCGGGAGTCTTGTACTCAATATATACTCGCCCTTAAGGCTCAGTAATACATCCACCGCATTGCGCAAATCCCCCACTATTTCTTCTACTCGCCCTCTATTCCTCTCTCTCTATTCCTTCTTACATGGTATCAGCCTAACCGATCCAAACCTAGCCGCTTCCGCTCCGCGCCGCCCGTACCTAGGGTTCGTCCGCCGGTCGTGTTGACCGGCTGCCCTACAGAGTCTTTTTCCCGATCCTTTGATCCGGGTTTTTCCCTCTCCCGCCGGTCGCATTGATCGGTGTTTTCTTTTTGGTTTTCAGATCTAACATCGGTTTGCGTCGCCCGCCGCCGCTGTCGACCCTGCGCGCCTCTACTCCGACACCGGCTCGACCACCCGGCCTCTTCTCCGACCCGGCAGCTTCGCGCGACGTGGCGGCCCGTCACGGCCGTCGTCCGCGTGTCTGCCCGCCCGTCGCTCTGCGCCGGCTGTCGCCGCCCCGCTCCGACCAAGACTCATGCATCACCTACCGTCTCCGCCGCCGCCGTATGGCCGTCTCACGCACGGCGTTGCGTTGGCCGCCCGGGCCTGGCCGCTCGGGCGTCGGTGTTGCGTTGGCCGCTCGGGCGCCGGCGCTGCGTTGGCCGCTCGGGCGCCGGGCACTGGACGCGCTCGTCCGCATGCTGTTCCCTGCCGGTTGTCGTCACCTTGATCTACTCAACCACCCTGCTTCCCCGTCCGCGACGCCGTCATCATCATCGAGCAGCGCCCCCGGCCTCGTGTGCGATCGGATTGATCACCCGCCCGCCGCGATCTGCTCCATCCGCGCCTCGCGACTGACCTGATCAGTCGGTTGCATGCGCCTCCGCAGGTCCCGTGAAGGCTGTCCCCAAGTACAGCGCACCCCTCCACCGATCGAGCAACGGGCTGCCGCTCGTTGCCCCGTAGGGCCGCAGCGCCGCCGTCCTGTGGTTCTCCCCGCGGCTGCACCGACTCGGGCCGCCGCTACATCGCCCCTTCGGGTCGTAGCGCCGCGGCACGCGGTCCACGCCGCCGCCCTGAGGTCTTCCTGCCGTCGCCCCGACCCGCACGCTGCCGATGCGTCGCCCCTTCGGGCCATAGCGCCGCGGCACGCGGTCCACTCCGCCGTCCCCGCGCGTCGACCTCCACGTGGTATGCGCCGCTCCACCTCCCTTGGCGCAGGAACGCCACCGTCCGCGCCGGTCTTCGTCACGCTGTTGGGTTCTCCTCGCCTACTTCGAGCACCACCACCGCGCTACTAACCTAGCCGCCGCCGCCGCCTCCTCAGGCCGCTGCCGCCGCTCTTCCTCGACGCCGCTGCCACTCACTCACCCGAGCCGCGCCGCCCGTCCACCCCCTTCGTCTTCGTCCAGCACCAGCTCATCGCCAGCATCGCCGTCGTCTTCCCCGACCACTTCATCTACTCCGGCCACCGTTGGTGCCATCGGCCTCACGCCGATTGGCGCCGCAACCGTCATCGAGTCCTTCTTTGCTAGCCCCCACGACATGGCGTACAACTCGTGCTGGTTCCCGTCTACACATGCCCGGTGCCGGCAACACCGACGCGTGCCTTCGTCCACGACGTGTCCCCGGGACTGGCAAGCCTGGTGCGGTGCCTCGTTAACATCGACTTCGTCCGTCTACGCATGCCCGGTGCTGGCAATACCGATGCGTGCCTTCGTCCACGACGTGTCCCCGGGCTTGGCAAACCCGGCGCGATGCCTCGTCAACAACGTCTTCTTCCCGGCGCACCACTACTTCGACACCACTGCGCCCATGACTAACTCGGCGCCTCCTTGCGCCCGTGGCTCCACGGCGACTTGCTCGACACCGGCCACCCCGACTCGACATCGACCACGGCGTTCTTCGCACGGCTACCTCGACCACGGCTACACCACCCACGCTCTCAGCTACCTCGACAACGGCACAAAAGGCTATCACCTCGCTTGAGCAACTCGTCGACTTCCTCTACAGTCCACGCGTCCGCGACACGACACCGTCCGCGACGCTCCTGTTGTTCGCAACGCTACCGCTACGACTGCGGGGGGGGGGGGGGGTGTTAGAGATATATTTGGTATGTAGAGATTGTCCGGGATTAGATAGGAATTGTTTCCATCTTATCTCAAGGAGACGTCTTGCCCTCCAAGTCTTGTACTCAATATATACTCGTCCTCGAGGCTCAGTAATACATCCACCGCATTACGCCAATCCCCCTCTATTCCTTCTACAATGACAACCAGTAAATGCATGTAGTTAGTAAAGACAACACGTGAGTTGATATTTGATCACAAAATAGGTTTCAAAGATAACAAACATTTTTTAAACGATCAACTTCACTACTTGTTGTTGAGGGCTTGAGGCCTAGTGATGGGACCAATATTAAATTAATGAAAAACAAAGGGAAATGAGGATAACCAGGATGTTTTCTTCTTCCTTGAGTTACTTCTCTCTTCTCTCTCAACTGAAGCGCCCCATCCAAATCCACGGCCAACAGTAGTAGATCTCACCTCTAATGACCAAAAAGGTCTTATGATCTCTGTAATAAGTATTTTCAAAGTATGTAGAACCAAGAAATTATATGATTTAGTTTGTCAATTGCATTCCGTACATATTTAAAGTGTGTTTGGCAACTCAGTTTTTTGAAGTTTCCGAAGAGACTATAGTATTTGTTAGAAACCATAGTTTGAAAAACTTTGATGTGTTTGGTCTCAATAATTAGTCTAGTTTAATAAACCATAGTATCCCTAATATTGTGGTAATTTCAAAGTTTTTGAAAAACAGGTGCCAACCTCTTTTTTCTCGACCGACTCTAACGATGTAGTCACATGAAGGGTATGGCTGCTAGGTATGCATTTGACGTGCATAACATGGCTGATCGTTTTACACGCCGATCGGCTCCGTGGATGTAGCTGAGTTAGGTTCAGCCAGTCAAAACTACCGTTCAACACCATTTGCCAAACAATGTGGTGGTTTTGCCAAAACTAAGAAAAACCACGGTATGTAAAAACCTCATCTATGTTTGGTAGCAAAGTATTACAAAACTCGTAGTATTGAAAAACTATAGTATTTTATAGCATGTACGTAGAAGATATTACAGTTTTGCCAATTCAGAGTATCTTTGAAGTATTGAGAATACCGTGACCTGTTTGGTTAGTGCTTGTATGCATCAACGTAACATAGCTAGCTAATCTTCTCGCGTTCTTAGCTAGCTAGCGGTTGCAAACTACATTCACAAACAGTAGAGGCGATATCTCGGCGTGTAGTAGCTCAGTAGGCGGCGGCAAGCTAGGCCTCAACGGTGGACGGAGTATGGTGGCAGGACACAGAAGGGCGCAGCTCGGTACTGAGCAGGGAACGATGACTCTCTGGTTTGGTTGTGCGTTTGGCCGATGATGATGCGACCTACAAGCTGTGGCGAGCGCCAGGGCACGTGGCCGGCTGTCAGGAGTAGCGTGTTGGTGAGTGACGGCCTCCAGGGCGCGGCGACGCTCTGTCTTATTGGTTGCATCCTGTCCAACGGCTACGCACAGTGTATGGACTGCGGCTAGGGTGGAGCACACGAGGGCACGTGGCGGCTGTGAGGACTAGCGCATGCGAGACGAGTGGTGGCCACTGGCCAGTAGGGAAGATGATACAAACAGACTTGTTTTTCCCTTGCTTTTGTTAAAAAAAGGTGTTCGAGGGTTCATTTTTTTACACAAAGGAAATAACACAGTTTTGATAATACTGCAGAATTACTACTACAGTTTTTAGTGGTAGGTAAAGACAGTGGCGGACCTAGCCCAATGGGCCAGGGTGGGCCAACAGTGAACTGTGTATGTAAATTTATTTATTTTTAAATTTTTTTAGCCTTTTTTGCTGTGGTATAAATGTCATTTCCTAATCTCAGGGTGGGCCGTGGCCCACCCTGTCCACCCTCTACCTCCGCCACTGGGTAAAGAGCTCATAGTAAATAAAACAAGGGTGTGGCTAGGTCTCAGTCGACTGAGACTTGGTTAAGTCTCAGTCAAGTGATATAGTATATAATAAGAAAAAAAAACTAAAAAGAAATTTTTGTACGAATCTCCATGCAAAATCAAAGGAAGATAGTATCGACTGAGACATAACGAAGTCTCAGTCGACTGAGACTTAGCAAAACTGATAAAACAATGGTAATTATAAAAACTATAGTATTCGCGCGATACATAGAGAAAACCGAGCTATCTACAGGGCCAAAGTATTCATTGCCCAAGCATTGAGAAACTGAGGTTTTGGATTAATATGGTTTTTAAAAAACTATGCTGCCAAACTAAGCCTTACTGTTTTTAAAAAAGGAATCAACTCTTTCTCAAATAATATGATTATAATATAAAAAATTGTAGTTGTCCCAAAAAATCTGGTACCTTTTCTAAATAATGTGTTAGTTATGTAGAAAAAAGTGGTAACCAGCAAGACACACAAGAATCTTGTTGGCTATTTCCCGCAGATTGACAAATAAAAAAAATCAGTGACACAAAACAACATAAATGAATATTCTCTGTTCAAATCGTGACTCCTAGGTGGTGCGAAGAGCCCTGGTTGAACATGGTTGGTACCCCTACATGAGGCCATTTCCGACTAAGAATCAGTGTCGGATCATATCTACCGATTGTATGCGATCATATCTTTCTCTCCCAGCTAGGATATAAATATTCATGCATTATAGGATACATCAAACCAAAAGGGATATACTTGCCAAGGAAATATTGAATGTCTTGTACACCATTTCGATACACATTTTATTCAAGATGAAATGTGCACTTGTTTCAAATTTGCTACCTCTAATTATACATTGCTCCTAGTTTCGACAATAGCATTGACATAGGCGCGTGTTTCGTCAAGTGTGAGAAGACTGGCTTCATAAATCTATACAAATGAAAATTTATGTCAGTAATGACAGATATTATATTACTGAAAAGAATAGAAAGATTAAAAAAAACCAAAACAATACATAACCCATACCTTGTAGGTGATGATGATCCTTGTTAATATTAGGAGAGAATATGAACATGCTCTCCCTCATAGTTTCCAACCATCTCAACGTCTGATTTAATTGGATGTAAGTAACGACAAGTTTTTCTAATCATTTTTAGAGCGTTGCCAATGGTAGATGTTACGACCAACGTGCTTATCACATACACATAGGAAAACTAACTGCCTTATATAAACAAAAGCAAACATTAGTTTATGGTTACAATTAAAAATAAATCTAGCATCTAAAAATCTTAAATTTTAAACGATGCTCATCGAAAGTTCGCGGGTCCAATTTCAAGAAAAGGGATGCTGCGACCATATATTAGACCCCTCTCATACTATATCTTACCAATGTAGGCAAAAACAACAACCACATCTGCAAAATGTAATCAGAATAAGACTTTGAGTTGTATAGAGTATAAAATTTGCAAGGGCAAAGTTAAAGATGACGCACCGGTGGTGGTATTGTGTCGTAGGGAGAATATGATATCAAACTGTGGGAAGCATGACTATGTCGCCCCCGACTCAATCGTGCACTAATCATACACGCAAATGCGCACGATCAAGCCCAGAGACTCATGGGAAGATATCACAACACAACTCTAGACACAAAATAAAATAATACAAGCTTTATATTACAAGCCAGGGGCCTCGAGGGCTCGAATACATAAGCTCGCGTACAAGCGTTAGCGGAAGCAACAATAATATCTGAGTACAGACATAAAGTTAAACAAGTCTGCCTTAAGAAGGCTGAGCAAAACAACGACAACTAGGTCGAAAGGGCGCAGGCCTCCTGCCTGGGAGCCTCCTATCTACTCTTGGCCGTCGGTCTCCACGTAGTAGTAAGCTCCACCGGTGGGGGTAGTAGTAGTCCTCGACGGGGGCAGCTGGCTCCGGGACTCCGTCATCTGGTCGCAGCAATCGGGTATGGGGGAAAAAGGGGAGCAAAGCAACTGTGAGTACTCATCCAAAGTACTCGCAAGACTTACATCAGAACTATTCTATCTATGCATTGGTTTCAAGTGAAGGGACTGTATCTGTGGACTAGACTGTAGAAATGCCAGAGTAGAGGGGAAGGCCTAGCCTATCGAAGACTAGCATCTTCAGCGTCTTGCAGCATTAGAAGAGTGCAGATTAGTAGCATAACATAAAGTAACAAGCATGTAATAGCAAAGCCCAGAGATCCTTTCTCGACTCCCTGCGAGAAAGCGATCCCGGAGCTGACAATTAAAGTATTATGTATCCAGTTCAAGTTGTAGTAGATCGGGATACAACACTGAGCGTCCTGCTACCGTGGACACGGCTATTCGAATAAATAACTTCCCTGCAGGGGTGCACTACTGTTACCCAACACGCTCGATTAACTCTGGCCGGACACACTTTTCTCGGTCATGCCCGGCCTCGGCTGATCGACACGACGTAGTCCTACCTAGGCTCCGCAGAGAGGTCCCCGCCGGTCTACATCCTAAGCGTTCAGGGGTCTTGGGCCCATCGCCCTTTGCACTCCGGGTCGTTGCGCGTAGGGTCAGCCTCACCACGTTGTGCCTGTGGGTATCTGCTGTCGCCCGACCGCAATGCTGAACTGGACGTCTGATAGAGCTTTCGGCTGATACTTACGGCGCCGAGGGCCCCATTAAACCATTATCCCGCGTGGTGGTAGTGCGTATAGGCCAGTGGCCAACTCAGATCAAATACCCAAATCCGTTAAGCGTGTTATTAGTAACTCGCGGACACGAACAGGACTCAAGGCTCACCTCCGACACCCTGTCGCACCGACTTGGTAACCCGTGGTCCAACGACCAGGGACCAGGCCCACCCCTCTCCTAGGTGGTCTCCGCCTGCCCTGTCGTTCCGCTACAATAATCTCTCGTGGGTGCCCTCCTGGCTAACCCGACTTCCCAAAGTACTGAGGTGAAGGTCAAAGTACCCGTGTGTCCATAGCATCGTGGGGAATCCGAGGAATCACCCTCGATGGATTCCCACTCGATGTAACCGTCAAGGTGAACTTGGAGGAATCACCCTCAATAAGTTCACACTTGAGGGGCTGCACGACAGAGGCATCATCGGAGGTGGTGGAAGAGGAATCACCCTTGATAACTCACCACCGACTAGCTACGCTACAGAGGTGTCATCAGGAGTGAGGTAGGAAGTATCATCCTCGGCACTCGATAGTAGATCTGTAGAGTCGTACAACTAAGAGGTGTGTGGTGCGGTGTTCGGTCTCTGCACATCGATCCCGTTGATCGAAGCATCCGGTAGTAAAGCCTGGCAACACGGACAAGGGTGTGGGGCCACTGATGAATCGCTAACCAACCTATACTAAGCATTTAGGATAGCCGGTAAGGTATCAACAGCAGTTACAAAAACAGGCTATGCATCAGAATAAGAGCAATCAAATACAGTAGCAAATTCTAATGCAAGCACGGGGGGAGAAGGAATAGGTGATATAGAAATGATCAAGGGGGTTTGCTTGCCTGGAAGCTCTGCTGAAAAGGAATAAGGGTCGTCGACGACGTAGTCGTACTCGGGGCAGCGTGTAGGGTAACGCAGCAGAAAACAAAAATTTTCCGACCTACGTACCAGCCCAGGATCACTATGGAGACTGCATACAAGGTTTGATCTTTTTCGTTACCGACTCGTAGCGCAGCGGAAGTAGAGTCGATGACGATCGGCGGTGCAGATCCCCGCAGCTAGGATTTTACAACCTCCCAACCGCGAGGATGTACTCCCTCGTCAGCTCACCGGACGGATCTCCGGGCAGCCCTCCGAGAGGCCTCGGGACAGTCCCTCGGAAAGTCCCACCGGACGGATCCTCGGACAGCCCTCCGGGAGGCCTCTGGACAGTCTTTCGGATAGTCCCACCGGACGGATCCTCGGACAGCCCTCCGGGAGGCCTCTAGACAGTCTTTCGGATAGTCCCACCGGACGGATCCTCGGACAACCCTCCGGGAGGCCTCACGGACAGCCCTTCGGGAGGACCCCCGAAACTCGGACAGAAACTCGGACAGCCCTTCGGGAGGACCCTCGAACTGCCCCTCGGGCAAAAAGATCGAGCCTATGACCTCTCTACGGGGTTGCACACATACGGTGTCATCTATCCGGCAGGGCTTCGCCGTCCAGAACTAGTTCCCACCGGAACCCAGACAGCCTTTCGGCTCTACGAAACTATTTCGCTGGGAGGGAGAGAGAAGCCAGAAATGTCATGGCACTTGTATGTGAGGAGTGAGTGTGGAGGCAGCCCCTCCACCTCTATTTATAGGAAATCCAAGGGGTAGGGTTTCTTGGCCCCCAAGCCTTCTAGAAACCTTTTGGGAAAATATCCCAAAAGGTGACTTTCCCATAAATATCCCAAAAAGCACTTTCACTATTCACGACGACATTTTTCAGCGTCTGATCGAACTGAAAATATTCATGTGGGCTTAGAACATTTCCAGTACCCACCAAAATAATTTTCAATGCGAGCCGGAACAATTCCGGTTTAGTGATTTTCATCTGCGAAAAGCATCTGAAGCGGTTTCGGCAGCTCCGGAACATTTCCGGTTTTCATTCCGGAAAATTCCAGAAAGTTTCCAGAATGATTCTAGCACCCTCCAAGAATTATCAGGCATGTGCCGAAACCAATTTGACTTAATGGTATCCCTTGAAACAACTTTTCAGTTTTACCGAAACTGTTCTGGTGTTCTCTCTGCGGAACTTTTCCGCTGTCCGAAACTTTTCCGGTGTCCGAAAACTTTTTCGGTGATTTTCTCTCAGACTCCCTGTCTAGTATTCAGCAGATAGATGACCCTTAAGCGTGTGACCCTATAGGTTCGGTGAAGCATAGACATGACCCGGAACCCCTTCCGATCAATGATCAACATCGGAGCCGTGGACACCCATATTGACCCCTATACCCACACAAATGAATATTCGAGTGAACCTCCAGTTGCCGTGTGCTATTCCTGTTGCTTCGCGATATGTTACAAATACCCGAGGTGAGACATGTAGGCATCCCCGTGGATCAACAACTTGTCCACTATGCCAGTTACCTCGTTACCGGTAGTGTTCTCTTTTCTCGTTCCCGTGTTCTGGCATCCGCGTGATCAAATCACAAAGTGTCTGGCCAGACGATGATAGATACCGTAACACCGAGAGGGCCCAGAGATATCTCTCCATCGTCGGAGGAGCAAATCCCAATCTTGAGCTATCAAGTTCCTTGACATACTTTTCCATGAACCCGTAAGCCGCCGTAATAGCCACCCATTTACGGATGACGTTTAACAAACCCCAAAGTTCATGAAGCAAGCATGAAGAAACTCGACACCCTCATGGTCTAAGGAATTATGCAAACATTAACTTCTCTGTGTTATTAACCATTAACTTATGACGAATGAATCTCATAGCATAACATCAATCGGGTCGATTCAACACAAGTGTTCTACTAACATTGTGCCCTCAAAATTGCCGGCATAGCCATGCCCATGATCAGGAAAACAAGATCATCATGCAATACTTGAGCCAGTCTTAGAGGCCAGACTAGGAATACATTTTACCGTTTATTATTCCACACGTGCATATGAGTCTTCCTCCGAGCCTCGTGGTTATTGTAGACTCGAGAACCATAGCAGTTATAGCATGGAACATAAACCTAATTATGAACAGGGAGATAATCAATAACATTTATTATTGCCTCTAGGGCATATCTCCTACAGACTCCCACTTGCACTAGAGTCAATAATCTAGTCAATGCTAATGCACTTTACACCTATGGCATACTGGTGTAAAATATGCTTCGCTTGTGGTATAGCCTGATGTCCAACGGATCTGACGACTTCAGCTCCGTGTGTAACTTTGCATATCCTCGCGTTTTCACGCTTTCACAAAATTCATATTTTGTGTGGACTTGGCTTTGCATATGTGTGAATCATTGGTCGAAACCTGATTCCTCAGACTGAGCTATGGAGCAACTATCTGCAATAGTGTCCCATAGACCAAAGCCATCTTGGAACCATACTAAGTTCATGAATGAACTATATGATTCAACAACTTCTTTGTCGCTTCTTAAGCATCAACATACTCAGCCTTTGTTATAGAATTCGCCACAGTATCTTGTTTGGAACAATTTCCAACTACCGTGCCACCATATTGTGTATTACAAAAAAAACCTTAACTTAAATCGAAAATCGCATGGAGCATTGATGAAGACTGTATCGATGTAATTACTTTACAACGAGCACTTCATAATCTCTATGTGCGAGAAAACATGTCATCACTACTACTCTAGTACTCAATGACATCTTTCACTGTTGTCCTATGATCAGTACTTTGATCACTTTGGTATCTATACTCGCAACAACTTTGGAGTATTGGACATATCTGGTTGTTTTTACATACCATGGAATACATGATTAATCCAAACACAAGAGTGTGTGGAATCACCATCATGTATTTTGCTCATCAGTGTTTTGGGACACCGAGTCTTGCAAAAACTCTTTCCATGTGACTTCGGCAAGAATCACTCCTTGACGTTTTTCAATGCTAAAAAGTTTTAGCATCTTGTCAATATGTATTCATAGCTTAGCCCCATTAGGTAAATCTATCTCCATAGATCATCATGCCTAATATTGAGGCTATTTAGCCTAAGCACTTCATCGAAAAACTATTTTCAAATGAAGTCCTAATTCGTGTCAAGAAATTTATTTCCAATTAACAATGTGTCAAGTACACAAGGTTTTTAGAAATATTATTATGCTCCCACTTACTTTCTTGAATCACAAGCATCTTCGATACCCATTTGATGAAGTCAAACCCCTTTGACCATTCCATCAAAAAACGAAGATTCCAACTCCACTTTGCTCTCTTCTGTCCATCGCTGGAACTCTGAAGTTTGCATACTTACTAGCATCCTCTGGATCGACAAATTACTTTGGACTGTATCACATACAAGTCCTAGGTTTCATTTCCATCAGATGGAAATCCTTTTGTCATCCATGTTTCATATCTCATGACTGAAATATGTATTAATTGCTAGTTCAACCCGAACCGACTTCAAGCATCGCTACGGTGAGACAATCTCATCGTAGTCAACTCTTTGAACTTGTTATTGCAACAAGTCGAGCTTTATGGATAAAACATTTTATCCGTATCAGTTTTTAGTTCCATAAATATTCGTTAGACTCTAAGTCTTCCGAAAGGTGTATCAAGATTTTAATCTCGAATCACTTATATGGAAACTATCTCGGATTGTATTGGCATTTAGCCAATTCCGGAGTCAGGGCCCATCAACGCTTCCTTGTGTATTGTAGGTATACTGTTGTCTAACAACAATATCTCGTTTGCGCACCTGATAGGTTTGCACGAGCTTTGCCTACGTGGTTCAGCTGCAAGTTCGACCGAAGTCCATACATTTTATTGTAGAGACTTCTGTATCAGTCGCAGTAGGAAACTCCGGAATCACTTCCAAGGTTTCTTTCCTTTGATCTGATGACGAAGATACTGATTATCTCGTCGAGTTGCACTGTCCTCCCACTCACCTTTTGAAAGAACTATTCTCTTTAAAAGCATACCGTTTTGCGGCAAAACCCTTTGCCTCGGTATAGTGGTGGGGGAATACCCAATGACTTGGGATAACCTTACAAAGTAGCACTTGTCTGATTTGGAATAGGTTTGTAACCTTTTACACAAGCCCCATATTCCAAATGTTAAGAAAAGATATAACATGGTTGGGCGTACCACACCATGGCGTCATTTCAACAGACCTGATGGAGCTTTTTTCAGTGTAAAAGCCGCAGTCTCTAAAGCATCACTCTATAAAAGGGATAATGGCAAATTTATTTATGTCATCTTTGATCTTACCATGTCATAAATGGTTCGATTACATCTTCACGGACTTTTCACTTGCAGTGGTGTTCCGGGAGGTGCAAGTTATGAAACCCCTTTCATAACTCATCAGACATTCGCTAAACTTGTAACTCAAATATTCCTTTCTGCAATCGAATTGTAGAAACATAATTTTCTTGTTACAATAACTTCTACTTCATTTTTGAAAACCTTATGAATGAATTCAAAAGATCCAGACTTCGTCTCAACAAGTAAATATCCATATATCTACTTGAGTCATTTCTGAAGATATAGATAAATCCACTACTTGCAACAACATTTATTGGACTACACACATCACAATGTATGATCACCAATATGTTCTTTGTTCATTCCTTATGGCCTGTGAACGGTATTTCAGTCACTTCACTTTTCAGAGGAAAGTTGCAAGTGTCAGATGATTCAAAATCAAACGACTTCAAAATCCATCATAATGGAATTTTCCATGCGGGTTTCTACAATGTGACCAAATGCAGTGCCACACTTGTGTGGTATTCTTTTAGTCTTGCGACATTTAGCGTCAGTGTTATGGATGTATCATATTTTCCATCAATATTCATAACATACATCCCATCTAGGATGGAAGCATGGCCCTTCATGTTATTCATACTACTGAACAACAATTGTTGTTTTATGAACAACTCTTTTGCAACAAACATTGTGTAATGGGCTAGAGTGTATGAAACTCTAAAATGAATTATGAAAGTAAACCCAGAGGTAATGTATTATTATCAATATTCATAACATACGTCTCATTCATAATAAAAGTATGGCCCTTATATTATTCATAACACCGAACATCAAAAGTTCTCTTATGAACAACCTTCTTGCAAGATACCTTATGCAAAGGGCTAGAGTGTGAAACTCTAAAATGAATTATGAAAGTAAATACATAGGGAATACACCTATGGAAGGCATAGTAACATTTACTATGTTCCCTGCGTGTATCTAAACCTCATTCCTGGCTAGTCTTTCAGGCCATAGTAGTTCTTACATCGAGTTGCAACAGAATGCAATCGAGCGGGTATCTTTGTGATTAACTCACAATACCCAAGAATTAGTGATTAACATGTTTAACCATAATTCCCAAGAACTATATCTTTGATCAGCCTTCTATACATCAAAACCTGTGTGACATTCATACATGAGCTGGATATTCCAGTCTTCTATCCTTTTGCCTTTATACTTCTAACAGTTTAACTTTTAGTATTTCTCCTACTCTCAGAAGAAGCATCCAACTTAAGAGTGTCGTTAGCCCCGGACTTCCTAGGCGTGAAAGTCTCACTAACACCCTTCGGACACTTCCTTTCTCTTTAAGTTGTTGTTTTATTCACCTTTCATCATATGATAGGCGTTCTCCTAGATCCCTCTCTTATCAGTCTAATGCATAGTAAACTCCTTTACTAACAGTTTGCAAACAAACATTGCTTTGGATATCTCATATCTTTTAGCCTTTGTCTTTCTCTGAAAATGATTTTCAGATTCCATGAATATCACATAACTATCCAAACTTTCGAAGTTCGGGTCTCATGGAAGCAAACATATTGCACTTTGACTGAAAAGGAATTCTGGCTTTTGGATCGAAGGACGAGAGTCACATGATCCATAGCATTAGCGGGAGAATACCGAAAGCATGCGATAGGACAAAGTCCTTCTCGGCACTGTTGAGGACAATCCTCATATTACGTTACCAATCGTAAAGTTTTAACCAGATATTTAACAGCTATTCAATTTTAATTGGGAAGGTGGAAACGCGAGCCATTCTTCTACAACTTTTATGCAAACCACACTTGGACAGTGTTCAAAATTAATTGCACTGAGATTTAAACAAGTTAATTCTACAGTGCGCTCCCACTCAAATCAATATCTCTCATAATTGATTGTGAGTGATACAAGACCCGCATTGTCATTCAACGCCATTGAACGAGATGAACACTGATGGCGCGAACTTCAATCGGTAGGCAAACTTGCCGATCACATCTCTATGTGATTCTTGTTCATCTTTCGATGCGTGTGTTCCGAGCTCAGGGAGATCCTTCCAGAACGTCAAGACAACCAAGTGATCTTGCTGCGAGGTCTCAACTCACCCGCCTCACACTTCTCTAATCGTTCGTACCCAGGGAGATCCTGTGATACCCCGAAAAGTTAGGTGCCGTGACGGTGCAACACTTGGGAGAACACTAACTACTTGATATTTTTGTGAGAGATCACCCTAATAAAAGCGACTACCGCGCAATCAAGAAGGGTGCATCGTAAGGGATAAACATCTCAGGCAATTCATAATAGCATGATATGGTATAGCCCTTTCTGACGGAGAAGTCTTTCATTTCTTCGTCTTCGGCATTCGCGTCGGTGTTCACCTTCGCGAAGATTGCCACCACCTTGTCAATGCACCAGATAATATTGCTATCTCTATAGCTAATAAAATAATGCATTACAACAAGGTTGACACGCAGGTCATTAAAGTGACAATCATATGGCTCCAGCCATCATGTCGAATCATGACACGCAGGTCATGTTAATTTACATCATATAGTCATCTCATACATAATCAAATTAATATGAGCACTGCTATACCACATCACATGCACATGCAAACCATCCTGCAAAACCAAGTTAGACGCCTCTAATCGGTTTATGCATAATTTCATTTTACGTGGCTTCTAAGGTTTCGAAACAAACCGCAGCTACCAACGTTTTATCATCAAGTATGATAATTCAAGCCGCTAGATTAACATCGCGGGGGGTATGAAACACGAGATAATTAAATCTCGAGCCCCATACTAAACTTCGTCATACGCATGACCCCCGTGCAGATCATATCTGCATTGCCCTTTCATCTGCGAAATTTCATCTTTCTTTTTAACTATGGTGGAATTCAAAGAACTGTTAGCACTTCGTTGATCAATCAGGATCGCGGATTGCCAGAACTTTGAAACTCCACCATACCGTTATCAAGATCAGAAATATGCAAATTCCAGGGAAGCAACAAGAACATCGGGTAACAGATTTCATCTGCTACCCGCACAAATAATTTTCAGCAATAGAACTCATCTACTACCTAATTATATTGTGCAACACCCATACATCTCATGTATTCTAGATCGCAACCTGCATCTACGCATAGCACGGCTCATGATGCCACTGTAGGGTAACGCAGCAGAAAACAAAAAATTTCCGACCTACGTACCAGCCCAGTATCACTATGGAGACTGCATACAAGGTTTGATCTTTTTCGTTACCGACTCGTAGCGCAGCGGAAGTAGAGTCGATGACGATCAGCGGTGCAGATCCCCGCAGCTAGGATTTTACAACCTCCCAACCGCGAGGATGTACTCCCTCGTCAGCTCACCGGACGGATCTCTGGGCAGCCCTTCGAGAGGCCTCGGGACAGTCCCTCGGAAAGTCCCACCGGACGGATCCTCGGACAGCCCTCCGGGAGGCCTCTGGACAGTCTTTCGGATAGTCCCACCGGACGGATCCTCGGACAGCCCTCCGGGAGGCCTCTGGACAGTCTTTCGGATAGTCCCACCAGACGGATCCTCGAACAGCCCTCCGGGAGGCCTCACGGACAGCCCTTCGGGAGGACCCCCGAAACTCGGACAGAAACTCGGACAGCCCTTCGGGAGGACCCTCGAACAGCCCCTCGGACAAAAAGATCGAACCTACGACCTCTCTACGGGGTTGCACACATACGGTGTCATCTATCAGGCAGGGCTTCGCCGTCCAGAACTAGTTCCCACCGGAACCTAGACAGCCTTTCGGCTCTACGAAACTATTTCGCTGGGAGGGAGAGAGAAGCCAGAAATGTCACGGCACTTGTATGTGAGAAGGAGTGAGTGTGGAGGCAGCCCCTCCACCTCTATTTATAGGAAATCCAAGGGGTAGGGTTTCTTGGCCCCCAAGCCTTCTAGAAACCTTTTGGGAAAATATCCCAAAAGGTGACTTTTCCATAAATATCCCAAAAAGCACTTTCACTATTCACGACGACATTTTTCAGCGTCTGATCGAACTGAAAATATTCATGTGGGCTTAGAACATTTCCAGTACCCACCAAAATAATTTTCAACGCGAGCCGGAACAATTCCGGTTTAGTGATTTTCATCTGCGAAAAGCATCTGAAGCGGTTTCGGCAGCTCCGGAACATTTCCGGTTTTCATTCCGGAAAATTCCAGAAAGTTTACAGAATGATTCTGGCACCCTCCAAGAATTATCAGGCATGTGCCGAAACCAATTTGACTTAATGGTATCCCCTGAAACAACTTTTCAGTTTTACCGAAACTGTTCCGGTGTTCTCTCTGCGGAAATTTTCCGCTGTCCGAAACTTTTCCGGTGTCCGAAAACTTTTTCGGTGATTTTCTCTCAGACTCCCTGTCTAGTATTCAGCAGATAGATGACCCTTAAGCGTGTGACCCTATAGGTTCGGTGAAGCATAGACATGACCCGGAACCCCTTCCGATCAATGATCAACATCGGAGCCGTGGACACCCATATTGACCCCTATACCCACACGAATGAATATTCGAGTGAACCTCCAGTTGCCGTGTGCTATTCCTGTTGCTTCGCGATATGTTACAAATACCCGAGGTGAGACATGTAGGCATCCCCGTGGATCAACAACTTGTCCACTATGCCAGTTACCTCGTTACCGGTAGTGTTCTCTTTTCTCGTTCCCGTGTTCCGGCATCCCCGTGATCAAATCACAAAGTGTCTGGCCAGACGATGATGGATACCGTAACACCGAGAGGGCCCAGAGATATCTCTCCATCGTCGGAGGAGCAAATCCCAATCTTGAGCTATCAAGTTCCTTGACATACTTTTCCATGAACCCGTAAGCCGCCGTAATAGCCACCCATTTACGGATGACGTTTAACAAACCCCAAAGTTCATGAAGCAAGCATGAAGAAACTCGACACCCTCATGGTCTAAGGAATTATGCAAACATTAACTTCTCTGTGTTATTAACCATTAACTTATGACGAATGAATCTCATAGCATAACATCAATCGGGTCGATTCAACACAAGTGTTCTACTAACATTGTGCCCTCAAAATTGCCGGCATAGCCATGCCCATGATCAAGAAAACAGGATCATCATGCAATACTTGAGCCAGTCTTAGAGGCCAGACTAGGAATACATTTTACCGTTTATTATTCCACACGTGCATATGAGTCTTCCTCCGAGCCTCGTGGTTATTATAGACTCGAGAACCATAGCAGTTATAGCATGGAACATAAACCTAATTATGAACAGGGAGATAATCAATAACATTTATTATTGCCTCTAGGGCATATCTCCTACACAGCGTCGGTCTCGGAGTCTACCGGAGAGAAGAGGGGGAAGAAACAGTAAATATAAAGCACACAGATGCACAACATGCCGGTAGGTTATGCTAGGGGTGCCCTAATGTAGTGCTAGGTATTTTAAACGGAGCGGGAAAATATCCGGGAATATTTTCCCAGCTCCAGGTACTTATCGGTATATTGATCCGGAGGGGAAGGTTCCATGTAAACCTAGTTAGGAGTGATCGTCAAGCACTTTGATCACATATTCGGATTCGTCATATTTTTCTGATCATTTTTCATATATAAATTATTTTCATCCGAGTTACGGTTTATTTTATATGAATTTTCAAAGTTTTACTGATTTTCTGAATTTTCTGGAATTTATTTAATTTCGAAATTAATTAGCAAAAATGCTATGTGCACCCTGTGGAGTGTACACAGAAGTGCACATAGTGGCTGACAGTGGGGCCAATTGACTGGGTCAACTGCCCAGTCAGCAGAGGCTGACAAGTGGGCCCTGTTGACTGCTGAGTCAACAGTCAACAGTCAGCGGTTGACTAGTCAATCTGACCAGTGGGGTCCACATGTCATTGACTCAGACATTTAACAGGAGTTTAATTAATCTAATTATCCTAATTAGCTAGGTGGGGCCCAGAGGTCAGTGACAGGGTTAATTTCATGTTTAATTTAATTAACCTAATCGCTACAGTAGTCAATTGTGCTGACAAGTGGGTCCCGCCGGAGTTAACATGGCGGCGCGCCGGCGGCAGCACTCCGGCGACCAAAACGACGGCGAAGCGCGTCGGGTTTCTCCCACAGAGGGCCATTTGATGCGTGCGACGGCGCGTTTGAACGCGGAGAGTGAGCCGTGTCCGATGGTGGTACTGGTTGGTGCCGGGGAGGGCCGTAGCGACGGATCGAGCGGCGGCCGGAGCTACGGCTACGACAGGGCGCGCGCGACAGCTCGAGTTCGAGCTCGAGGGGGAGGCAGAGAGGAGGCGCGGCTCACAGTGGTGTCGAGGAGCTACTCGGGGAGGCCGAGGCTCGTCGGAGAGGAGCGAGTCGAGCGGCGGACCGCGGCGATCCAGTCGGGGGAGATCTGTAGGGTAATGCAGCAGAAAAACAAAAATTTCTGGAACTGCGAGCACGCCTAGGACCACTATGGAGACTGCATACAAGGTTTGATCTTTTCGTTACCGACTCGTAGCGCAGCGGAAGTAGAGTCGATGACGATCGGCGGTGCAGATCCCCGCAGCTAGGATTTTACAACCTCCCAACCGCGAGGATGTTCTCCCTCGTCTGCCCCTCGGACAGCCCTCCGGGAGGCAGTCGGACAGTCCCTCGGACGGTGTCACGGACAACCCTTCGGGAGGATGCTCGAAACTCGAACGGTCACTCGGACAGCCCTTCGGGAGGACACTCGAAACTCGGACGGTCACTCGGACAGCCCTTCGGGAGGCACTCTCGAACAGCCCCTCGGGCAAAAAGATCAAACCTACGACCTCTCTACGGGGTTGCACACATACAATGTCATCTATCCGGCAAGGCTTCGCCGTCCAGAACTAGTTCCCACCGAAACCCAGACAGCCTTTCGGCTCTACGAAACTATTTCGCGGGGAGGGAGAGAAAAGCCAGATCATTGCAATGGCATGTGTATGTGAGAAAGAGTGAGTGTGGAGAGTGCCTCTCCACCTCTATTTATAGGAAAACCCAAGGGGTAGGGTGGCTCCCAAAATACCAAAATGCCCTCAGATTTTTTCACACTATTCATAAGTGTTTCCACTATTCATGAGATATTTTCTCCCAATAGTGTTTCCACTATTCATGAGATATTTTCTCCCAATAGTGTTTCCAGTATTCATAATAGTGTTTCCACTATTCATGAGATATTTTCTCCCAATAGTGTTTCCAGTATTCATAATAGTGTTTCCACTATTCATGAGATATTTTCTCCGACCATTAAATCCGAAAATATTTCTGTAGGTCTTAGAACATTTCCAGTACCCACTAAAATAATTTTGGACGCGTTTCGAAACAATTCCGGATTAGTGATTTTCATCTGCGAAAAGCAACCAAAGCGGTTCCGGCAGCTCTGAAGCATTTCCGGGTTTTTTCTCCGGAAAAATCCCAGAAGTTTCCAGAACAATTCTGGCACCCTCCAAGAATTTCCAGGCGTGTGCCGAAACCAATTTGACCTAATGGTATACCCTGAAACAACTTTTCAGTTTTACCGAAACTATTCCGGTGAGACTTATCGGCATCCCCGTGGATCAACAACTTGTCCACTATGCCAGTTTACTCGTTACCGGTTTTGTTCTCTTTTCTCGTTCCCGTGTTCCGGCATCCCTGTGATCAAATCACATTGTGTCTGGCCAGACGATGGTGAATACCGTAACACCGAGAGGGCCCAGAGATATCTCTCCATCGTCGGAGGAGCAAATCTCAATCTTGAGCTATCAAGTTACTTGACATACTTTTCCATGAACCCGTAAGCCGCCGTAATAGCCATCCATTTACGGATGACGTTTAACAAACCCCAAAGTTCATGAAGCAAGCATGAAGAAACTCGATACTCTCATGGTCTAAGGAATTATGCAAACGTTAACTTTCTCTGTGTTATTAACCATTAACTTGTGACGAATGTATCTCATAGCATAACATCAATTCGGATCGATTCAACCACAAGGTTCTACTAACATTGTGCCCTCAAAGTTGCTGCCATAGTCATGCCCATGATCAGGAAAACAGAACCATCATGCAACACTTGAGCTAGTCTTAGAGGCCAGACTAGGAATACATTTTACCGTTTATTATTCCACACGTGCATATGAGTCTTCCTCCGAGCCTCGTGGTTATTGTAGACTCGAGAATCATAGCAGTTATAGCACAGAATATAAACTTAATTATGAACATCGGGATAAATAATAACATTTATTATTGCCTCTAGGGCATATCTCCTACAAGATCGACGATGGCGACGGCTTGGTGGCGCCCCTGCTCGAACCAGTCACCGTAGGGGTCGTGGTCGACGACGGCGAAGCAGGCGGGCACGGTCGTGCGATGAGAAACGGTCAGTGGCCGCGAGCTTCACGACGGTCGTCCATGGCGGCATTTGGAAGAGGTGGGAAAGAGCGAGGGAGGGGGAAGGAAAGGCGCTAGGGTTGCCAGAGAGGTCCGGGGGTGGCTCTTATCCGATCCAGAGGTCTTGTAAAGAGCCGCTGTCGAGCAAGTGAGAGGGGGGCCGGGCGCGGCGAGCGCGCGCGTGTTGACAACGAGGGGAGTGAGCAGGAGGTTAGGGGAGACCGCGGTGGGCTGGGCCACTGGCACTGTGCGGCTTAAGCCCACTAGCACAGTAGCGCTTACCCCTTTTCTTTTTCTTTTTCTGATTTCTTTATTTCTTTTCTGTTTTGCATTTATTTGGCCCATCAAATGAATTTTGCTATTTATGAAACTTGGCACACAAATAGCTGGCAACATTGCGAAGCTGCACAAAAAGTTTGGGGTCATTTGGAATGGTTTTAATATTTTTAGAAATTGAAAAGATCAAATAAATTGCTGTTGGTCCACAGTTTTGGATTGCTAGGGTAATTTTTGGAATTTCAAATAATGTTGGTTTTATTTTTATAATTACTTTGGGAATTTTTGCAATACTATGAACACTTTTGTTTTGCTGTTTGAATAGTTATTATTTTGACTTTCTTTTGAATTTGAAATTAACTTTGATTTTTATCAAGTGGCACTTAAGTTTGCAAAACATGATGACATGGCATCATTATAGGGGAGATCACTGTAGCTTAATTACAGGGGGATGTTACAATGATGGACAGAGTGTTGATTGTATCCTACATGCCGACATGCTAACCTCCATCCTAACATGTAGTGTCACGACAAACTCCATGGCAAGATTCCATAAATGCCCATCTGGTTTTTTTGTGAGACAGAATACGACGTGAATGAAGTCATAAGTCATGTCTTCCTGTAGCATGGAGTTGAAGCAAACTGCTTGATTGTGGTATGCAATCGCTCCCATTTTTGTTCCATAATATATATTTTTTACATAACATCATCATAACTAGGGCATAAATATCGTTTTTCAAATTTATATTATCATATTTGATATCAAGTAGTGAGGAGTAACAGACTTACATCCTGATCTACCAGAATACATTGAAGGTAATAGTTCCCCATGTTATTCTCCTTGATCTGGCCCTTCCATTGGACTCTAAGATGAACGGTCTAGCAGGTATATGGTCCATCTGAACACAATCAAATTTCATATTTGTGCATGTAATGAATGAATGAGGGAAAAAATTAAGCATTAATGGCAAAGCATCAGAGTATTATACTTATTTTGCTGTTGATTGGAGGGATGATCTGAGCAGAGATGACCAGAGCGACGGGATCCGGTGGTGATGCCATCACCCTCTTTGATATCGTCAAATTGTATGAGATTACCATGATAAAAAAGAAGAGGGGTTGAACCGAGGTACAAAGATAGAGACCGGCACAACGGTGTGGCGCATTAAATAAGCATAGTGTTAGGCGGGATAGACAACTAAAATTTTAAATATTGGTTTTGGAGGACGGTATGGACTAAGTGAACAAAATGACTGCTCAAAAATATGATTATGTTACAAAACAAGATAGATGGACATCTCTAGCACTGCTTCATGGGAGGGGAGATTACGTACCAAAAACTTTCCTAGTCGTGGATGCATGCATGAAACCCTAAACCCAAAAAAGATGGTATACCCTACCTATTGATGCATGCATGATTACATACCAATAAAATATGGACATCCATAGTTGCCAATGCATGCATGATTACATACCAAAAACAAAGGAATATCGAACAGCTAGGGAAGTTCATCTTTTTGGCACGTAATCATGCATGCATCGGGCAGCTAGGGAATTCCATCTTTTTTTAGTACGTAATCATCGACGGCTAGGTTAGTTTTTGGTACGTAATGTTCTCTCATGAATCAGCGCTAGGGATGCCCATCTATCTTGTTTTGTTACATAATAATATTTTTGAGCAGTTATTTTTTTCACCACGTCAACCCAGACCACGTACAATCCTTAAATTTTGGTTGTCTTTCCCGCCTAGCACTATGCTTGTATAATGCGCCACACCATTGTGCCGATCTCAATCTTTGTACCATGGTTTAGCCCTCTCCTTTTCGATCATGGTAATCTCATACAATTCAACGACATCCAAGAGGGTGATGGCATCACCACCGGCTATTGTCATCGCTTCTTCGGTCAACCCTGCTCCGATCATCCCTCCGATCAACAATAAAATAAATATAACACTCTACGACAGTTTGCCGTCAATGCTCAGGTTTCCCCCTCATTCATTCATTCCATGCATAAGAAATTGAAATTTGATCGTGTTCAGATGGACTATATCTGGACTTTCGTGCTAGTGTCCAACGAAAGAGCCGGATCAAGGAGAATAGCATGGGAAATGTTACCTTCAATGTATTCTGCTAGGTCAGGATGTAAGGCTGTCACTCCTCACTATTTGATAGCACGTATGATAATATATACATTTGGAAAACAATATTTTTTTTCCCTGATTATGATGATGTTATGTAAAACTAACTGGGAACAAAAATGGAAGCGATTCCATACCACAATCAAGCAGGTTGCTTCAAATCCGTGCTACAAACAGGCATGACCTATGACTTCATTCGCGTCGGATTCTGCCCCACAGAAATACTAGATGGGCATATCTGGAATCTTGCCATGGAGTTTGTCGTGAAACTACAGGCTAGGACCGAGGTTAGGATATCGGCATGTAAGATACAAGCGACACTCTATCCACCGTGCTTCCCACAGTTTGATGTCATATTCTCGCTATGGGACAATAGCATCACTGGTGCATCATCTTTAACTTTGCACTTGCAAAATTTTATACTCTTTACAACTAAAAGTTTTATTCTGATTACATTTTGGGGTGATGTTCTTGCCTACGTTGATAAGATACAGTATGAGAGGAATCTAATATATGATTGCGGCATCCCTTTCCTCGAAATTGGACTCATGAACTTTCGATGAGCGCCATTTAAAATTTGAGATTTTTAGACGGTACATTAATTTTTAATTGCAACCATAAAATAATATTTGCTTTTGTTTATAGATGGCAGTTAGTTTTCCTAGGTGTATGTGATGAGCACGTTGGTCGTAACATCTACCATTTGCAACGCTCTGAAAATGGGTTTGAAAAACTTGTGATTACTTACATCTAGTTAGATCTGACGCTGGGATGCTTGCAAACTACGAGGGAGAGCACATTCATATTCTCTCCTGATACTCTCTCCGATCCTTTTTAGTTTGCATATAAGTTTTGTCCGTAGTCAAAGTATCTCTACTTTGATCAAACTTATAGAAAAAAAGTATCAACATTCACAATGCCAAATCAATATTATTAGATGCATTATGAAATGTAGTTTCATAGTATATATATTTGACATTGTAGATGTTGATATTTTTTTAACATAAATTTGGTCAACTTTGCAGAGTTTGACTTGACAAAAATCTAATACGCGGACTAAAATGGACTGGAGGGAGTATTAACGAGGATCGTCATCATCTACGAGGTACGGGTTATGTATTGTTTTGAATTTATTATCTTTCTATTCTTTTTTGTAATATAATATACTATCATGACTGACACTAATTTTTATTTGTAGAGATTCATGAGGCCAGCCTTATCACACTTTACGGAAAACGCGCCTATGTCAATGCTATTGTCGAAGCTAGGAACAATGAACAGGACTAGAGTTATCAAACTTGAAACAAGGCACGTTTCGTCTTGAACAAAACATATATCAAAATGGTGTACAAGACATTCAATATTTCCTTGCCAGGTATATCCCTTGTTCGGTTTAGTTTATCATATAATGCATGAAATAATTTCTCCTAACTGGCAGAGAAAAATATGATCTCATACAATCAGTAGATATGATCCGGCGCTGATTCTTAGCCGAAGATGGGCTCGTGCCGGGGGGGGCAATCATGTACAACCACGGCTCGCCGCACCACCCAGGAGTTAGGGGGAAAAGTGGATAGGGAGGGCTTGGTTGATTTGGGTATGTTAGGAGGATGATTTGTGATTTTTTTTTAATCTGCCATTGAAAGGATTGTACGTTAGGGGAAAAGATTGAGAGGAAGGGTTTGGTTGTTTTGGGTATGTTAGGAAAGTTTTTTTTTTTTTTTGCGGGTGATGTTAGGAAAGTCTTATTTGTGATTTGTTAACCTGAAGGCAAGAAAAGTTATGATTTGGAAGGAAATAGAGGACACCGAGGGATCGGATCGGATAGAGGGTTCGGTGTATTTGGTCACGTTAGGAAAGAACAAACAGCTTGAAAAAAAACATATGGGAGGTTTGGTAGACTTGAAAAAAAATCGGTGATGGGGTGGAGACGTCGTTCAATTGATGGATGTTACGAAGCGAAACGAAACGAGGAAGTTATTGGCCAACAATGGTGGGGAGGAGTAAAAGGAAAGAAATAAGGTGCGACTGATTGCCTGAATGCTAAAATTAGAAAATGGTAGTTTTTGAACTGGAATCATGCACGCATGGAAGTATTTTATGCGTGGATTTTTTTCTCTAGTACTTAAAAAATAAGCAGCGTTCTTTTCCTGCTAGCCAGAACTCTTCGCCAACCGGTTTCCTCCCTCTCACCATGTTCTTCATATTTGACCGCACCTTCCAAGTACAAGTACGCCACTCAATCATATTAGTTTATGTACCTTTCGCAGCACTACATCATCTCCACCTTAATTAACTTAGCTTTCCAATAACGTGGAATTACGCTGTTCAATTCAACGCCATATTTCACCGCACTTTCCCGTATGCCGCTCAATCACATTAGTTTACTTACCATGCATGGCCCAGACTACAAAATTATTGAGATAAAAAGTATTTGACCCCGTGGCAACGCACGGGTACGTACCTAGTCAAAGGCAAAAATACCTAAAAAATCTACCGTCAATCAGCACCCTCAGACCCTTCATCATATAAACTCATATGTTCCTCCTATATCACCACCCATCGTTCACTTCCCCCACGTTCGCATCTCTTCCCTCACCAACTATCGATCACCCATGGAGGAAAGGGATCCCCAAGAAAATGAGTATGGTCAGATAGCACTGACCAGTTGCCACCGTGTCCAAAAAATCCACTCTGAGCAAAGTTTCCTTTTTTCGCTGGTAATTATAGTTATGGGATAATCGCTGAATTAATTTGGTGGAGCAGTTTCCATTTTGTCGCTGGGCGCTAAACGTGTTGAGGTGCTCACCATTGGGACGATCTAGACCATCAGATTATTTATTATTTAAAAAAGAGTACCAGATTATTTAGGACAATTACAATTTTAGAGAAAGAGCTACCACAATTTTTTGGAAACAATTGACATATTCTTTTTACACACCTACCGACACCCAACTAACAGATTATTAGAAAGGAGTTACCAGATTTTGTAGGGAACTAATAACTTTTACTGATCTTGCAGATTATTTAGAAAACGAGACACGTCTTCCGTTAGAATTTCTATTTGAAGTTATGTTTTTTTGCTAAACCTTGTTCTGCTTTTTTTTGCAACACTATCTGGGATAAGAAGCTCTCAATCATTCCTGGTCGAGAATAGCCTCCGGATGATCCAAAACACCATCTAGGCTGATGGGTGAGTCCAACAGTTCGTAAGCTTGCTTGCACCGAAGTAGATAGGAACACAGGCACTGACTTTCTTGTAAGCAAGCACTTTTTTGATTTGCAATTCCATTATCAAGCACGGACCCTAAGGCAGTCTTGGATGCAGCAATAAAACCGCACCACGACACTGATTCAAATACAATGGGTTCAACTCAACAATTGTAAGTGTGTACCCATTGCAGTATCTACTGTCATTGCCTCCTGTGGATTCCTCTTACTAGCTACTTGTAGTGAACATTGACACGAGGAGGACTATCCTGATTGATCCGTCCATCGACCCATCCCGAATCGAAGAGGACTTTCATGACAAAGAAATGAAGAAGGAAGCCCTATTGCTGAAGCAAAAATTCAGCAATGTGTTACAAACGAGGAACCCTGGTTGGAGTGCCCAACTTGTGTATTGGCCAGAAGACGACATTTCAGTTACAACTGCACAGTAATCTTTTAAATTGATCATGTACATTAGATGCACATTGATATAGCTTTTAACATATGGAGTTTTTTTGTCACAACATACTCTGGATTCAAAGTCCTACAGGAGATGGCCAACCAGGATGGTACTCTCGGGGCATGACATGTTCGGGACTGACGGAAGTACATCTATAATGAGTTTTGGTGTGCCATATATTTGTTAAATATCTGTTCTGACTTGGTTTTCGCATATTTTCTAGGGTCCACTACAACTCAGGAAGGAACTGATGGTCCAGATGCTGAAGGTAAGGGACAATGAATCGCTTGATAATGTTACAGGGAAATTAGAGTGGCATTGAAGGTCATAAGTTACTGAGGATGGACCACTGCATGAATAAATGCCGAAAAAAAATTACTTATTAAGATTTGTTAGGGAACTACATGTTTTTCGCATCGGATAATCAGATAACATTTTGTCGTTTATGTATGAAGTTTTAAGTACTTTGTGGTTTTTGGCATCAATAAATTAAACTATGTATTTGCTACAATATTGTTTGCTTATTGTGTCTTTATCTATGTATTTTGTCTTCTATATATTGTGTTTGCCTGCCATGGCTGTGAGCCCAATTGTATTAGAAAAATGGCGTGCTCTCCTTCCTTCACTATCGTCCCTACTAGAAATACTATGGCCATGGATTTCCATCAAAATGGAAGCCTAGATACTAGGGGTCGTGATTCAAGATGAGGGGAGTCGCCACAGTATGGCACCATGCAACAGACGCAAAATAGAGAGGACTCAATAGCCTGGTAGTAGAATATTAGGGAAGAGGCATCTAGCTGGCCTGATCCAAACTACAATATATAGTGCCTATGCATAAAAAACTTGTAGTACTGTACTTTTTAAAATATTCTGCTTACAAACGTCCTAGATGCGCAACCCGAGTACCATGACTGAAAACCCACTGAACCGCGACTTGTTGGTGTAGACCGAACCGGTTCACTGGTCCAGATGGACCGTGCCCGTTTCACGTGGTTCAGGTAGACCGGCATCTTGTCGATGTAGACTGGACCCAGTCTGCGAGGTTTTCAGTTGGATCGTGGCTCGCATCTGAAACCTCTTCATATCGTATAACTCCATCCATACACGCATTGTTATACGATACGAGGTTTACGTCATCGGAAATCATCACACATACCAGCTACGGCAGATTGAATGTAAAAGAGTATGTACTTTTAACTTCTAATCAAACTTGAACCATGCTAACCAAACTAACGAGGGAGCATTAACCCAACAGATGATGGTTTTTGAGCACATACCTTCTATCCAAAGTTGAAATGTCAACCACATGATTCTTCAAGGTCTCATCGATCTACCTCTCTCCATGTTCGCACATGATCCAAAGTTTGCTTTCATGTCGATGATGTTTCTAATACTCTCTGGTTTTACCTTTGGGCACAACAAATTCCAGTAATTATCTACTCTTTGCTTCCATGAAATTTAAAAGAAAATATGTAGTAATTAGGATTTAGGAGTAGTAAGTTTAGAAACAATTAAAAAATTGGATTTTACTTGTGTTTGCAATCCCAAATTTTGTTATGTCAAATCAAAATTGCGTGTCTGGCAAGGTCCATTAACTAAAAAGTTTTCTTCTTACCACTACACTGAGATTACATAATGGTAATGTTCTATTTTTTCTGTGACGTGCCTACATTGACACATGGATAAATGCTACGTCAACTAGATAATTACAACATCCATATTAACTTAGTCATCATATGTAGCCTATGAGTTTGCTAGACGTTTGGAAAAATGTAAATAGCCATATAGTTAATTCGTACTTCAACTTGTTCAAAACTCCATATATGGTTGTACAAATTTAAAGTAGTTGTTTCTTTCAGTGGAAATATTAAAGCAATTGTGATGGAGAAGTATTCAATTATGAAGCGAACCACAACAAAATAGACTATGTTGGCTTGGGGACTTTTGGTAGAGCAGTACACAAATTGGTGGGATCCATCTTCTCTAGTGTTTAGGGTAAGGAAGAATCGATAGTGTTCCTATCTAATCGGTATTAATTAATCCATGTTCGGCCATTCTTGTGTCCATATCGTGGGCCATATTCCTACAGAGTCACACACCAAAACATGAAAGAAGAAAATATGCCGAGAGTGGGCTGTCCTATGCCATCCTGATGCACAAAGCATGGCCTTGGGTGATGCACAAGGGTCAAAGAGATAATACACACCACTAAAAAGGATTTTCGACCCTGGTGAGGGTACGCCCATTGGAAAACTCCCCTAAGAGGCCCATTGGGCTCCGCCCCTGATCATGTTCATGTCTTTCGCTTCTGTTTTCACGTTGGGTATATCTTTCACTACAGAAATGTAGATTGAGGGAAAAGGAAAGAGATTTGCTCCATACAGGAACATACGATCTAATTAGCCCTCCTATATATGTGAACCTCCTCTGTCATCCCTTCTTCCCCCGACCTCCTCCCCCCTCGTCCATCACATATAACTTACAATCTAGCATGGTTAGTTCTGGAGGTAAAAATGGCGAGGAGCACCAGAAGTAACCAAGGGAAGTAAAACGAGTTCCTCTAGGTATGAACATCTCTGGATATTTCTCTTCTCTAAAGGTGTAATAATTATTAGATTAGGAACATCCAAATTCTTTATGTTGGAAGGTTCCATTGATTTCTGTGCATATCGAAGGGATAAATCAATAGAAAGCACTTACACAAATTTGAGTGTAGTGATGTTTCCTATCTCTTTAGGGATGTTGCATGTTAAATTGTTCCACATAAAATCCCTTAATGAAAAACAAGAATTGTTTAATATAAGATAGAATATCTTCAGAATCTTCAGAGTAAACATAACATGTACTATAAGCATAAGACAAGCAATCAGCACCATGACAGGATCAAGTTTTTACTAACTGGCTCGTTACTATCTTTAGTAATATTTCCATAGTGTATGAGAATTTAAGCCTTTCTATCAAATTGCTTTTATGACACTATGAATTTGTCCGTTGATAAGTGTGAAGTGTAGCAAGTCTTAATATTTAAGTATTGCACAAGAACTGAAGGAAATCAGTAACTTCACACATTAGTGTAATACTTACAGTGTGTTCAGCTGGGAGAAAAGACTGCAGATAGTGCCAAAGTTCCAGACTCGTTCCTCTTAAACATCTGTTTGCATTGAATAAAATATATGTTGTTAGGAACATGATATGTTACACATTACGCTGAAATAATCAATAATCAACCCTGACAAATAATATGTCAATCAAAGAAAATCCTAAGAAAAGAAGCTCCAACCATGACGATGACTAGGGTTCCAATTAGTATGTCACCTATAACAATCAACAATAAGAGTGCTCTGTTTATACAACTAAAATAAAAATTTATCAAATAAGTAAAATAATATGTTTTATTTGAAGAGAAAAGTGCCCAGACGGAAATTGAGTTAAATAGTCAAGAGAAAGTAATATCTTATGAACCAAAAATAAATCTTAGGTAACACTAAACGAATGTACTTCTAAAAGTTGTACCAATTAATCTTGTGCTTGATAAAGGATACAAATTTTCACTTCACACCTAAAATATTTCTAGAGGTACAAAAGAAAAAGAGTCCTTACAATAGGCAATTGTATTTCGGAATTACTGACAAATAGTTCTTCGATGCAGCATGTACGATGCTCTCATACCATTAATCTGAGATAACTCTGCCGAACTCAGTACATGTATTTAGCAAATATATGGCACACCAAAACTCATTATAGATGTACTTACGTCAGTCCTGAACATGTCATGCCTGAGAGTACCGTCCTGATGGTCCATTTTCTATAGGACTTTGAATCCAGGGTCTATGTTGTGACAAAAAAACTCCATATGTTAAAAACTATATCGGTGTGCATCTAACGTACATGAACAATTTAAAACATTACCATGGGGCTGTAATTGAAATGTTGTCTTCTGGCCAATCCACGTGTTGGGCACTCCAACCAGGGTTGCAACACATTGCTAAATTTTTCCTTTGTCGTGAAAGTCCTTTTCGGTTTGGTATGGGTTGAAGCAATATGGCATTCCTCCTACTTCGGCACAAGCAAGCTTACGAACTGCAAGATTGAAGCAAGAGGGATGTACTCGTCCATCATCCCGGATGGTATTTTGGATCATCCAGAGACTAATCTCGATCAGAAATGGTCAAAGCTTCTAATCCATATAGTGCTGCAAAAAGAAGGCAGAACAAGGTTTAGCAAAGAAAACGTAACTTAAAATAAACAGAATTCTAACGGGAGACGTGCCTCGTTTTTAAATAATCTGCAAGATCAGTAAAAGTTGTTAGTTCCCTACAAAATCTGGTAACTCCTTTCTAATAATCTGGTAGTTGTGTAAAAAGAATATGGCAATTGTTTCCTAAAAAATGGTGGTATCTCTTTCTCTAAATAATCTGATGAAATTGTAATTGTCCTAAACAATCTGGTTACTATTTTCTATTTCTAAATAATAAATAATCCGATGGTCTAGATTGTCCCAATGGTGAGCATCTCGACACGTTTAGTGCCGAGTGAAAAAAATGGAAACTGCTCAACCAAATTAATTCAGCGATTATCCCATAATTATAATTGCCAGCGTAAAAATAAAACTTTGCTGAGAGTGAATTTTCTGGACACGATGGCAGCTGGTCAGTGCTATCTGACCATAGGCATTTTTCTCGGGATGAACGCCACATTCATTTTTTTTGTCCTTAGAACCGGCAATACATGGGAAATACAAGGGGCAGCAGGCTAGCTAGCTAGGGCATTCCTTTAGTGTGGGGCTCAAGGGGGGAATTTTTAACATGCATTTAGTAGTTTGCGATGACAACCAGTAAAAGCATGTAGTAAAGACAACACGTGAGTTGATATTTGATCAGAAAACCGGTTTCAAAGATAAAAGCCATTGTTTTTTACCGATCAGCTTTACTACTCGTTGTAGAGGGCTCGAGGCCTAGTGACCAACAGTATGCTTTCTTCTTCCTTGAATTTCTTCTCTCTTCTCTCTCAACTGCAGCCACTGCCCCACCCAAATCCATGACCAACAGTAGTAGATCTCACCTCTAATGACCAAAAAGGGCTTGTAATTTCTATAATAAGTATTTTCATAGTATGTACAGGCAAGAAATTTTATGATTTAGTTTGTCGTTGCATTCACACGTACATATTTAAAGTGCGTTTGGCAGCACCGTATTTTTGAAGCTCCTGAAGAGTACTGTAGTATTTGTTAGAAACTATAGTTTAAAAACTTTGATGTGTTTGGTCTCAATAAATACTCTAGTTTTACTAGGTAAGTGCCCGTGCGTTGCTACAGGGTCATACATATTCTAATTGGGAATACACTGCTACCGAACTATAAACAGAGACAAAGCTATAATGGGAAGTAGTACGATTTAATTGGAGGTTTAAAATAAAGTCAAACGAGTGGTGGCATATATTATTAAAGCCCATAGATCTCGGGAGGGATCTGAACTTATAAGAATATGTTGCACTACTAATCTATCATCAGCAACATTATAGTGGAACATAATATTGTAAAATAGTAATTCAAGATATTTTTTTATTTAGTCACTGATACCACTGCTGTATAGGCCACCAAAACCTATATAGAGACTAATACAGAGCCTTGCCGGGGCTGAATCCTTGCCGGGCCCGGGGCTTGCCGGGACCGAATCCTTGCCGGGCCCGGGGCTTGCCGGGATCGGGTCTTGCCGGGTGCGGGGCCTTGCCGGCAAGGGTCTTGCCGGGCCTCCGCAACCCTTTGGCCTTCTGGTCTGATCGTTGACTTGAACGTCTCCTTGGCATCTTAGTCTCGTGATTACTCCTGGCTATTCCCCGGCAAGGCTTGCCGCGGTACGGCTACAACTGCCCGTGCACAAGTAAGGGGTACTAAAGAGACCCATACTTTAGTACACCGACAGGAGCCCCCGGGCCTAGGCCATACACGGGTGCCAGGCCTGTTGGGCTAGGCCCAAAACAGTGCACGGGCACGCGTGGCAGGGAATAACTGCTCGCAATCACTATCTCTTTTACCACGCCCCTCCACTACGCGCATTAATCGCGCGAAGTGGGAGACGTGGGCGGAAACCCCGCTGCAAAAGCGGGCGGTAAAGGGCCTGCCTCGCGCCTTCCCCATAAAAAGGGAATCGCAGAGGGCACTGCTCATTTACCCCCTCCGCCTTTCCAATCTCAATCTTAGAGCCGTCGTCATTGTCTTCTTCATCGCGCCCAAAGCAGAGCTTTTCTCCCTCCACCTGCCTCCACCGCGCTCTCGACGTCTTCAGCGCCCACCTCTATAGCCACCATGCCGCCCAAGCCGAGCAAGGGCAAGGCGGCGGAAGCGGCCGCCGCGGAAGAGCAGGTTGGCGAAGATGCGGAAGGAACGTGCTGTCTTCCCCTCGACGCTTGACGCGGAGACCTTGAAGAAGAGGTACCAGTTCGCATGGGCGACTGAGACCACGGCGCATCCAGCCACCAAAGTGAGTGTAGCTTCTCGTAAGGCAGAGCCAGGAGATTATCCCTTCTTTGCCGATTACTTCTGGTGCGGCTCTGTCCTCCGTACTCGGATTTCTTCGTAGATATCATGCTCACCTACGGCCTCCAGCTGCTAGATTTTACGCCGAATGCCGTGACTTGCATGTCCGTCTTCGCGCACCTTTGCGAGAATTTTGTTGGGGTCATCCCGAGCACTGCACTTTTCCGGCACTATTTCTACCCCCGCATCCAAAAGGGCGACGCCCTCTCCGGCAGCATCACTTGGATTCCGAGGACGGCAACCAAGGAGACGTACCCAGAGGGGCTCTACCGCGAGAGATGGGTTGAGTGGCGCGGCAAGTGGTGCTGGGTCTGGGAAAAGGAGCCCCAACCGTTCTGCGAGGTGTGGAAGCAGAAGGTGGTCCGCGGCAAGGATTGGAGCGCCGCGGACCCTGACGACAGCAAGCTCACCATCGCCATCACCAGGATACATCGCCTCAAGGCTGTTGGGTTGAAGGTGGAGATGATTGCTTCAGATTTCCTTCGCCGGCGCATCGCCCCACTGCAGAACAAGGGGCGCCCTGCCTGGGAGTACATGAATGCTGCCGACGTCATGAGGGTGCGGCCTAGGCTGGATAATGATCTGACAGCCATGGAGCATGCAACCCTCTGCCAGCAGCTGTTCAAATCTGGAGCAGTGGGAGACTTGCCGGCAGGCGTCGTCCCACTATGCAACAACTCGTCGCTGACCTCCATCATCGCCATGATGCCGGTGCTCAATGCCCATAGCATCGACGAGAGGTGGATCGAGCCGTTCGCGGAGCAGGCGCTGGCGTTCTTCGACAACTTGACGGAGAAGGCCATCCGCGCGGAGAACCTTGTCCGCGCTACCACGGAGGAGGAGCTCGCCTACATCGCCAGCAGGGCGGAAGAGGCGAACCTTGCCGAAGAAGCCGGCAACACTGAGTCCAGCGAAGGCGAGGACTTGCTGCGGGAAGATCTTGCCGGGCTAGATAAGGCTGCCGGGGAGCCGAGCGGAGCCGCTGCCGGGAGCTCTTCTGCCGGAGGCGCCGCCGAAGAGGAAGAAGAGGAGGAGGAAGAGCCCCCAACTCTTCAACACAGGAAGAGGCGCGTCCTCCGGAAGAACGCCACTGGCGCTCCAGCCCGGCAACCTTCCTCAAGCAGCGAGGCTTCCGGCAAAGGGGCGGCCGGCGAGGCCGCACCGCAACCTGACGCTGCCAAGCGGCCCAGGACCACTCCTCCTCCTCCTCCGTCAGGAACTGCGGCGGGGGTCGGCTTCGACCTCTCCGCCATCAGCTCCGAGGAAGAAGAAGAAGAGTAAAAGTCCCGCCACAGCTTTGATTCTTATCCTTCTAGTTTTGCTTGATTAACTTGCTCTGTTTTTGCCTCCTCAGGGATACGGAGACTCTGGCGCAGAGGATGGCGAAGAGGGCCAAGACTTCAACAAGCGTCGAGCCGCCGGCAAGCACCTCGGGCGCGCCGGAAACGGTTCTCGTCAGCTCGGAGTCAAGCCCAGAACGCAACCCTCGATGCAGCCCTCGACGCAGCCCCCGGCGCAGCCCCCAACGTGAGTCTTCTACTCACTACCCACTGGCGCGTGCCGGGGTGTGCATCTTCTCTGCTGACATCTTCGGGCGTGCAGGAGCGGAGCAACAGCGAGAAGCAACAGCGGGAGCTGCCTCTGCCACGCCACCTCCGTCGACCACACCGCCCAGGGGCGAGTCTTCGGGCAAACTCTTCCACGACGATGAGGAGGGGCCGGCAAGCGCAGGCTCCGGCAACCCCTTCCTTGACGCAGGTAAAGTTGCTTGCCCCAAAGAACTTGTCGCTTTGGTTTTTCTTCTTTTTGTCTTCTTGAACTTCCTTCCCAGCTTCATCTTAATCAACTCCTTGGCTTTCAATCTTCTTCTGACAAAGCTCATGGACACTGACGTTGTCATTGAAGAGACTGCCAAGGATGCCGCCACTGAAGCCGACAAGGTTGTTGCCGAAGAGGCCGCCAAGCATGCCGCCGCCGAGGTCGCCAAAGCTGCTGCCGCCGAGGCTGCAGCCGCTGAGGCCGCCAAGGCCGCGCAAGAGGAGGCCGCCAAGATGCCCGCCGAGGGAGCCGGTGAGGAGACCCGCGGAAATACTGACGGCGCTTCCGCCACAGGAGCGCCAGGCGCTTCTACTGCCGCGGGGCCCTCGACTACCGAAGACCAACCCTCGTCGTCCCAGGCCCCTTCCTCAAGCCAATACATCAGGGCCGGCAAGAACGTTGTCAGCATGCCGGGGTCGGCAAACATCGAAGAGCTGGTTGAAGGAGAACATCTTGATGGGGAAATCACCGCCGCCGCCGCCAGTGAGCTCAAGGAGGAGGAGCTACTTCAAGCCATGAATGACAACTATCAGAAGCTCCAAACGCTCTACCGTGCCCGGAAGGAGAAACTGGACTCCCGGGCAGCGCTCGTTGAGGCCGCGGAAGGAGACTTCCAACAACGCGTCACGGAGACACATGCTTGGTATGGCGAGGCCCTCCAAGAGCTGAATGTTTATCGGGAGCAGCTGGCGGAAGAGCGGAACGTCCTCCTGCTGAAGCAATCAGACATCGAGAAAGTGCAGGAGGAGGCTGCCCAGCAAGCCGCCGCGGCAGAAGCCCTCTTGACGCAGCGCCGCATCAGCCTTGACGCCCAAGAAGAGGACCTTGCCGCGCGCGAGGCGGCGCTTGCCGCCAAGCTTCGCAACAAGGATGAAGAGCTCGAAAGTCTTGTCGCACGGCGGGTCCAGGAGCTTGAGCAGAAACACTTGAAGACGCTCAGAGCTCTAACTGAAGACCACGCCGGCAAGCTCAAAGAGGCCCTCGACGCTGCCGGAGCTGCGGAGACCGCCAAGAACTTGCTGGAGGAGAAGACGAAGCAGCTGGAGGCCGCTCTCGAGGACCACGGCAAGAAGGTCTCAGCACTCGAGGCCGAGAGAGACAAGGCTCTCCACAGCCTGATGGAGACGCAGGCTGCCGCATCTGAGAAGGTCCAGCAGCTTTCCTCCGCCAAGGACTCCATTGAAGATCTGAAGCTGAAGCTATCCACGCTGGAGGAGTCTCTTGAGGCCGCCCGAGTTCGCGAGAGGACTCTTATCAAAGACCTCCATGACGAACAGGAGCTGCTCCAGAACGCCGCCACCACCCACAACGAGTACACTTCTAGCGTGAAGCTCTGGACTGCCAGGCTGGCGGACGTCGCCGAGAAGCTTGGCGCGGAGCTGGAGGCCATGGACTTGCCGGGCTTCGGATACTCTGTCGACGACAACGTATCCTCAAGCGCCAGGCTAACCATGTTCTTCGACAAGCTCGTCGACGCCCTCAAGCTACTCCAGGCGAACCAGACAAGCAAGCTGGCCGACGAATCCCGGAAACTCTGCCAGCTCGTCCTCCGCAAGGTGTTGATGAAGGTGGCGTACAGGAACCCTGGCATCGACCTCTCCAAGGCTTCGAAAAGCTTGCCGAAGGACGCGGACGTCAAGGCTCTCGAAGAGCTTGTCGCGCCCATCGTCGATCGGGTGAGCCAGGTGAAGAGGGTCGAGGGCGATCGCCGGGATTAGCTGTAGCCTCCTATCTCTTCTCCATCTTGCCGCCAGCATTCCATGTAAAAGACAATTCGTCTTATGTCAGAAACGCGGCAAGCACTAGATGTAATATAACTTGCTCTCTTTGAATTATGGCATGCTATTCCCTTTGTTCAATTTCTTTCTGTATAGCATATACCCTACGCTTTGCTGGGAACTTGCCGGAGCATAACCCCGTCGCGAGCGCTGGATTTGGGTCGTCAGCAGCTTGCGGGCAGTGCTGCTCACGGCAAGAAACCTTGACGCTTTCAGCGCGGCCACCTAGACTATTGAGCGGACTCGAAACAGAATAAGGGCGCAGCCGATCACGACAAGATTCCATCGCGTGCAGGTTTTCCATACAAAGCCGAAATCGTTCAAGGGAATACAGCCTTACAAAAATCAAAAATCTGCTTAAGGGGTTCAGCAACTTAGCTCTGTTTTTCGTCGCTATTCTTCTTCTTCCGGCAAGGCGCCAACCTTGAACGTCGTCTGGTATCCATACCACTATTCTCCTCCCCCCCCCCCCGGCAAACTTGCGCGTCGAGGGAATCTTCTGTCTCTTGAGAAAAAGAAAGAAGAGAAAATAAAGGTATGGAACCTTGACGGTTCGTTAGCTCTTACCGGGATCGAGTGCAATACACATCTCAGATAATACATGCATATAGAATGACATGAAATCAACAAGAAACGTAAAGCACACAGATCTTATAAAATATGCACAGGGATGTGCCTGCTCTGTACAAAGGATTACATGCCAGCGGCAACACTTGTACAGAATGGCGTTGCCGGGATCTTGCCGGAGCGTTACGCTGCCGCGAGCGCTGGATTCGGGTCGTCAGCAGCCTGCTGGCCGTATCACTATCACAGCAAGAAACCCGAACAACTGCGCCTTACGGGTAGAACTTGCGAAGGTGCTCGATATTCCAGGAGTTGCTCACTGGCAAGCCCTCTTCGGTCTCCAGGCGGACAGCGCCAGGCCTGGTGACTCGCACTACCCGGTAAGGGCCTTCCCACTTCGGCGTCAACTTGTTGGAATTCTTGGCCGACTGAACGCGCCGAAGAACAAGGTCGCCTTCCTCAAGACTCCGGGCGTGAACCTTGCGGCTATGGTAGCGGCGCAAAGCTTGCTGGTAGCGAGCGGCTCACACAGCAGCCCGAAGACGGTTCTCCTCAAGGAGCAGCGCGTCATCTTGCCGCAACTGCTCTTGCTCAAGCTCATCATAAGCGAGCACTCGAGGTGACCCGTATATGAGTTCCGTGGGGAGAACTGCTTCCGCTCCGTAAACCAGAGCGAAGGGTGTCTGGCCGGTGGCTCGATTTGGCGTCGTCCTGATCGACCAAAGAACCACCGGCAGCTCATCAATCCAGCGTCTTCCATGCTTGTGCAGCTTGTCGAAAGTTCTGGTCCGGAGACCACGCAACACTTCAGCGTTCGCCCTTTCCGCTTGGCCATTGCTTCTCGGGTGAGCAACAGAGGCAAAACAGATCTTGCCGCCAAGGTCTTGGACGTACTGCATGAAGGTGCGACTAGTGAACTGCGTACCGTTGTCGGTGATGATCCTATTCGGCACACCAAAACGGCACACAATCCCCTTGAAGAACTTGACTGCTGACTGTGCTGTCACCCTCCTCACTGCCTCCACTTCTGGCCACTTCGTGAACTTGTCGATGGCAACGTACAAGTACTCGAAGCCCCCGGCAGCGCGGGGGAAGGGACCCAGTATGTCGAGCCCCCAGACCGAGAAGGGCCAGGAGAGAGGGATCGTCTGGAGAGCTTGAGCTGGCTGATGAAGTTGCTTCGAATGAAACTGGCACGCTTCACACTTGGTTACTAGTGCCATTGCATCCTGGAGGGCAGTAGGCCAGAAGAATCCTTGCCGGAATGCCTTGCCGACAAGGGCTCTTGAGCCTATGTGGGATCCACATATGCCCCCATGAATCTCTGCCAACAGCTCTAGTCCATCCTCCCGAGGAATACACTTCAATTTCACCCCGTTCGGTCTCTTTCTGTACAGAACGTCATCGACGAACTGGTACATACTTGACTGACGGGCTACTTTTTCAGCTTCTTCCTGCTCTTCGGGGAGTTCTCCTGTCTGAAGGAAATGGACTATTTGCTGTGCCCATGCCGGAGCCTGTGGCTCGACGACAAGGACTAAAGGCGACTCTTCAGCTGCGGGAGCATTTGCTTCTACGGCAAGAACCTGAGGTTCTTGGCGGAGCAGCTGCTCACCGGCAACTGGTATCTCTTCGGCAGCAGGGGCGCTTGCTTCGGCGGCAAGAACCCGAGGTTCTGCGCGAAGCCGCTGCTCACCGACAACCGTGTCGTTCCCGGCAAGATCCTTGCCGGGGGCTTCGGGAAGCCCCGCCGGGAAGTACTCGCCGGTACTTAACTTTCTTCTCTTATCAGGCCTTGTCGATGGCGACACGGATGGTTGAGTCAAGCGGAGCACAAAAAGTCCCTGGTTCCACAGGTAGCTTGAGTGCAGCACGCTTCGACAGGTCGTCGGCAATGTTGTTCTCTGATCGAGAACATGCTTTGTCTGAAGACCGTCAAAGCACTCCTCCAGCTTCCTCACTTCATCGACGTAAGCTTCCATTAACGGGCTCTGATAATCTTTGTTGACCTGCCTCACGACGAGCTGGGAGTCACCTCTGACGATGAGCTTCTTGATCCCAAGGTCTGCCGCGATCCTGAGACCGGCAAGCAGTCCTTCATACTCTGCCGTGTTGTTGGTCGATCTCTCCCGGGGAAAATGCATCTGGATGACGTACTTGAGGTGCTCTCCGGTGGGTGCGACAAGCAGCATGCCGGCACCGGCGCCTTGCAGCGAAAAAGCTCCATCAAAGTACATAATCCATTCGCGATCTGTTTCCTTGCCGGGAATCGCTGATTCTTGAACTTCGTCGTCTGACGTTGGGGTCCATTCTGCAATGAACTCTGCCAAGGCTCTGCTCTGGATAGTTGAAGAACTTTCAAACTTGAGACCAAAGCATGACAGCTCCAACGCCCACTCCACGATCCTGCCGGTTGCTTCTGGGTTCCGGAGAATCCGTTGCAGCGGAAAGCGAGTGACGACGGTGATCTCATGTGCTTGGAAGTAATGGCGCAGCTTCCTCGAGGCCATGAGAAGGCCGAAGAGCAACTTCTGCACACCAGAATATCTCGACCTAGCCCCCTGCAACAGGGAGCTGACGAAATAGACTGGGCGCTGCACCATCTTCTTCTTCTGCACTGCTTGACTTGACTGCGCGGATCTTTCTTTGTCGGCGCCAGACTCTGCCGGGGCTGGCCCCGGCAAGTCGCTTGGCGGGCCTGCCGTTGTCGCTGTATCCTCCTCTGCTTCTCTCTCCGCCACCAGCGCAGCACTAACCACTTGATTCGTTGCCGCCAGATATAGCAGCAACGGCTCTTGTGGTCTAGGCGCGACTAGTACTGGCGGAGAGGAGAGGTACTTCTTCAAATCCTGCAGCGCTGCCTCCGCTTCTGGAGTCCATTTCATTGGTCCTGCCTTCTTCAAAATTTTGAAAAACGGCAGGGCGCGCTCAGCAGACTTTGAGATGAACCTACTCAAAGCAGCGACGCAGCCGGCAAGGCGGCACACATCCTTAACTCGTCTTGGCGCTTCGATCTGCTCAATTGCTTTGATCTTGTCGGGATTGGCTTCAATTCCACGCTGAGATACAAAGAACCCGAGAAGCTTGCCGGATGGGACGCCGAACACGCACTTCTCGGGATTGAGCTTCAGGTTGATCCTGCGCAGATTTGCAAAAGTCTCCTCCAGATCTTGAATGAGCGTTGCCTTGTCCTTGGTTTTGACCACTATGTCATCCATGTAAGCTTCCATATTTCTATGCAGCTGGGCCCCGAAACCAATCTGGACAGCTCTTGCGAAGGTCGAACCAGCACTTTTCAACCCGAAAGGCATACGCAAGAAGCAATATGTGCCACACGGGGTGATAAATGTAGTCTTCTCTTCGTCTTCTTTCGCCATGAAGATCTGGTGATAGCCTGAGTATGCGTCAAGAAATGACAGCAAATCGTAGCCGGCAGTGGAATCCACAATCTGGTCGATGCGCGGCAAGGGAAAGGGATCTTTTGGACAGGCTTTATTGATATCTGTAAAGTCAATGCATAGCCTCCATTTACCATTCGCCTTGCGCACAACAACTGGATTGGCCAACCATGTAGGATGGAGGACTCCCCTAACCAGGCCTGCCGCCTCAAGCTTCTTAATCTCTTCTGCAATGAATTCTTGCCGCTCCAAAGCTTGCTTCCGCACCTTCTGCTTGACGGGCCGCGCGTGAGGACAGACAGCTAGGTGGTGCTCAATTACCTCCCTGGGAACACCGGGGATGTCAGATGGTTGCCATGCAAACACATCGACATTCGCCCGCAGGAAGGCAACGAGCGCGCTTTCCTATTTGTCATTAAGGGTGGAACTTATGGTGAAAGTTCCCCCCGTCCCGTCCTCCTTGGCGGGCACCTTCTTGGTCTTAGGCGGAGCAGCCTTGGGTTTCTTGGTCTGGCCGGCAGAGCTCTCTGGGGCACCCTCGACGACAGCGCAGCACTCCGGAGAGGCGCGCTTGCCGGAGTTTGTACCAGAGGTCTTGCCGGGCTTCTTCTTCTTGCCGGGATCTTGAGCGGCAGGAGCATGCGCCTTGGCGGCGGACGCTGCAACTGCTTCCCGGTAGAGCTTGTCAGTGCAAATGAGAGCGTCTTTCTTGTCGGAGTGGACAGTGATGACGCTCATTGGACCGGGCATCTTCAAGACGTTGTAGGCGTAGTGCGAGGCCGCCATGAACTTAGCCAGCGCTGGGCGGCCAAGGATTCCATTGTACGGCAACGGAATCTTGGCGACGTCGAAGACGACCTTCTCCGTCCTGAAGTTCAGCTCGCTGCCGAATGTTACCGGCAGCGTGATTTTGCCCTTCGGCTGGTTCCTTCCCGGATTGACCCCTTGGAAAGAGCCTGTTTCCTCGAGATCTTCATCGGGAATTTACAGCCTCTTGATCACATCGGGCGAGATCAGGTTCAGGCTGGCCCCACCGTCAACTAACATTTTCGTCACCTGGAGGTTGCAGATCGTTGGTGAAACCAACAACGGCAAACATCCGACCGCAGTTGTGCGATCAGGATGATCCTCGGCGTAAAAAATGATAGGCGTGTGGGACCACTTCAGTGGCTTCCGGGCATCGAGGGATGGCTCTGCCGCATTAATCTCGCGCGCCCACTGCTTGAGCTGGCGGTGAGAGGAATGCAACGAAGCGCCCCCGTCGACGCACATGGCCTCTGTAGCCTTCTGAAACTCGTGTTCGCTGGACTCGTCGCCCTCTGCATCATCATCGTCATCTCCTTGCTCTTTGGCGCGGCCCCGGGCAGGCTTCTCTTGCTGCTGCCTGGGCTTGCCGCGGCGACCTCCTCGACCGCGTTTCCTGCCAGACCCTCCGGCACCATCTTGGGCTCTTTCCTTGTCGCGCCTTTCGTACTCGGCGCGCTGCTTCTCGGCATGCTCCTCAACTTGTCGGCAGTCTTGGAGATCATGGCCCTTGGTGCGGTGGATCTTGCAGTACTGCTTGCCGGACCCTTCCGGCTTGTCGGCAGCTGCCAAGGCCTGACACGCCGCACACCCGGCAACCTCCTTGCCGGGGTCATCGGTCTTGGCCTTCTTGGCGGTGCCGGGGTTGCAGGAACCTTCGACGGCAAGTACGGCCTTGCCCTTGCGCTTCTTGTTCTTCCGCCGCCCCTTCCTTGCCGGGGCAGGAGCGTCTTCGCTCTCGGAGTCGACTCCGGCGCCAGCGTTCTCGCCGGGGAGTCTCCTTCCTTCCTCTGCCCGAGCACACTTATCGGCCAAAGCGTAGAGCTCGGCGACATCCCTGACTTTGTTCATCGCCAGCTCCTCCCGCATCTTACGATTGCGCACATTCTGATGAAAGACGCTGATGACGGCGGCGGGATGAACGTCAGAAATGTTGTGCTGGATGCGGCTGAACCTCTGGATATACTTGCGCAAAGTTTCGCCCTCCTTCTGGGGAATGATGTGCAGATCACTCTCCTGGCCAGGAGCTTGATGGCCGCCGGTGAAGGCGCCAACAAACTGATGGCACAGGTCGGCCCAAGAAGAGATGGAATTCTCGGGCAGGTGCATCAACCACGATCTCACGTTGGGCTTCAGCACCAACGGAAAGTAGTTGGCCAGCACCTTATCGTCACAAGCCCCGGCAGCCTGCACCGCGATGATGTAGATGCTCAAGAACTCGGACGGATGAGTCTTGCCGTCGTACTTCTCCGGTACTTCCGGCTTGAAGGAGCGGGAGCTGGGCCACTGGACTTGCCGCAGCTCACGAGTAAACGCTGGGCAACCCACCTCGTAAGGTAGGCAGCCAGGGTACCCTGGCGCGGGCTCGTCAACAGCGGTCCCAGCGCGCTTGTCGGACTGGCGACGCGCTTCCCTTCGGCGCTCAATGGTGGCGTCCTCCTTCTTCCGTTCCCGAAGAACGTGACGTTGATCGCGGCGAACCCGCGGATCAGATGACGCCGTGGAACCATCCTCACGGGCGCTGGTCCGTCGAGTTAACGACCGCTCTTGATGCAGCGGAGGGGAACGCAACGTAGTCGTTCCAGCTCCGGTCTTCTCTCCATCGCCACGCACCAGCCTAGACGACTGCAGCCGCGAGGGTTCACCCTGCTGCGGTACGTCGTTGTTGGCTAGGCCGATGAGGCTCTGGATAGCGGCTCGCCACTCGTCTAGCTTCTCCGCGGCGGGAGGGAAGTCTAGGAGCAGCTGAGCTCGCGCCAACGCCTCTGCTGGCGTAGGCGGCGGCGACAGGTGTGAAGAACGTGAGGTGCTCAAACTCCTAACAGGGTTAGAAGGAGCACCGTCACGACTCTGCACCCGCGCGCGGCTTCCACCAGCGCGCTGGCGCGGATCTTGGCCCTGCGCACCCTGGGAGTGATGCGCAGGGGTCTTCCCATGCGGACGCCTAGAACCACCAACGTCTTGAGGCCGCACGTCACGCGCGTCCTGAGAAGGTCGCGGTGCATGCGCCGGCGTATTCGTCCTGGAAGATTGCATTTTTATTATTAAAAGATTGCATTTTTTGTTTATTTAAGAGATGTCATTTTTTATCATGGCATTTTAAGAGATGGCATTTTTATTTTATTACCAAACAGGTTGGGGTAGGCTAGAGGTGAAACCCATAAGATCTCGCAACCAACGACATTTTTATTTTATTGGTATATGGAAAAAATGTTCTCTATTTTTATAGCATGGCAATTTTCATTTTTTTTTCTTCAGATCATGGCATTTTTACAAAAAAAAAAATTCTCTGTTTTCCTTCATAAGAAAGTGTATATATTTAAAAAAAAACATGTTTTTTTGTGTGTAAAGAAAATTGTAATTGGGCCTGGATGTCACGCCCAATATGCGGTCCTATCCTAAGGGACTCAAAAATCCCACTAAGGATAGAAGCGCATATCGGAGACGCTTCGCAAGGTGGATATCATTACAACATACCATGTACTGAATAGATGAGAATACCAGATAAAGGCTTACACTCGCCACAAGCTACAGCATGAATACATCAATACATCAATACATAACAATCATCATACAGAAGAGCAGGATCCGACTACGGATGAAATCAAACGAAAAAGAAGAACGACATCCACCCTGCTAATCCCAGGCTGCCAACCGGGAACCCATCCTATGATCGACGAAGAAGAAGAAGCAGAAGAAGAGCTCCAAAAGCAAACGCGCATCGCTCTCATGTCAAATCATCGCATTACCTGTACCTGCATCTGTTGTTGTAGTAATCTGTGAGCCACGAGGACTCAACAATCCCATAACCATGGGTAGCAAGACTATCAAAGCTTAAATAGGTATGGAATGGTTAAGTGGTGAGGTTGCAGCAAGCACTAAGCATTGTATGGTGGCTAACTTACGAGTACAAGAATAAGAAGAGTAAATTACGCATAACGATCGCAATCTAGTAATGATCAAGAAGTGATCCTGAACACCTACTTACGAGTCAAACATAACCCCACCGTGTTCACTTCTTGGTTCAAACCTCACAAGAAGAGACGATCACGGTTACACACGCGATTGGTGTATTTTAATTAGATTTAGTGTCAAGTTCTCTACAACCGGAGGTTATAAATTTCCAAGTCGCCACATAACCGCGGGCACGGCTTCGCGAAAGATTTAACCCTGCAGGGGTGCTTCAAGTAGTCCATTATAAATTACCACACGCATCCGATGGAACATCCTCACACCATGATAACACGATGCTTACGATAAGGAATCCCGGTGGACAAGCCACTCGTAAAAGGTAAAACTAAACCAGCAAGACCTCCCGACGTGTCGACGATCCCGATAGGAGCCGCGTATCTCGTTCTCAGGACACGGCGGATGAACACTACGTACGACAGCCAAGAACCCGAGTTGCCCAAGGTGGCGCCGCAAGTGGCTCTAGTTTGGACCAGCACCATCAGCACTGGCCCACCTATATTATGTTGAATTAAGAATCCTCGGGTTCATGACACCCTATGCAAAATTAATTATTTAATTTCAGTATTATTATGTTGGCAAATGTTAAAACCAATGTTGGGCCTTGCTGGAGAAGTTTATCCTAATACGAATGATCAGGGGGGTTCCCATATGCCCCACATGTGTTAGAAGCGCTCATCGAGGAACACAACACCGGTATTACGGAAACTAGAGCGGCATGAGTGGAACAAAACACCAGGCAAAAGGCCGAGCCTTCCACCCATTACCAAGTATATAGATGCATTAATTAAATAAGAGATATTGTGATATCCCATGATAACCATGTCCCAACATGGAACAACCTGAAACTGCACCTGCAACCAGCAACGCTATAAGAGGGGCTGAGCAAAGCGGTAACATAGCCAAACAACGGTTTGCTGGGATGGTGGAAGGTTAGAGGCTGTTTCATGGCAATTTGGGAGGCTGACAAACAAGTGGTAGATAGCGAGACATAACGATAACATCGAGACAACTAGCAAGCAAAGATAGTAATGATATCCAAGGTAATGATCATCTTGCCTGAAATCCTGCTAGGAAGAAGACCGAATCCATGAAGTAGTCGAGCAATCGTAGACGAACGAATCCTCACAACTCCGGAACGAAACCGGACTATCGAGAAGAAGCACAACCGGAAAGAAGCAAACAACATGGTAAACAAACAAGCATAAACATGGCATGATGCACAACCAAGTATGATGCATGTCAAGTTTAAGGATGCATGACATGGCAAGATGCACAACCAAATACTACACATTAAGTCAAGCTCAATATGCAACGAGTTGCATATTGACGAAACTCCACATTCCAATGTTTAGTTCACTCTTGTTTATGCTACTCAACAATATTAAATGTTGTTAATCTTGGCAGGAGGTGAAGCATAATCAATCTACCTATCTAGGCAATTTAAATGAGGGCAGAAACAACAAATAACAATTCCGGAAAATCCTCATATGCAATTTTTGAAATTGGTACTGTTCTGACTAAAACACAATTTTAAAGTTGTTAAACAGGAAAATAAAGTGCACCATGTTAATCTACACATTTTTCTAGACCAATTACATATAAAGTTTATTTAATTCGGAGCTACGGTTATTTAGTTATGAAATAAACTATTTTAGCAAGTCATTTAGCAATTTTAATGCAAACAACAATTTAAATGTGGTTAACATGCATGAGGATGACATATTCAAGTTATGTGCAATTTTATGAAAAAGTTGGCATATAATATGATATGAAACATTTGTCGCCATGACAGAAGAAAGGGGTGCCACCGCGGCGAAAACGGAAATGATGCCACGGCAACATTCCGGTTCCGGTAACTCGTTGAGATACCGGTGCAAAGGAGGAACAAGTGTGCGGATGTCCGAAACATGCGAGAGATGGTGGGGTGATCCCGGTTACCGGATTCTCACGTGTCGGTGGCATGGAAACGGGGAACGTGCATGAAACAATTCGGACACGATGCGAACACGGGCATCTCGTACAAAACATGCATGCGTCCACGGGCGGTCGTCTCAGCAGTTATACCTTCAAAGCGTGCATTTCGAGGCGGAACGGTTCGATGCGGTCTAGACGGAAATAATGGTACACGGCGTCGGAGTGGAACTTGACGAAATGCACGACGACGGTAGTGGTACACGTTTCCTAGATGTCCGGCTCAACAGTAGTGGAACTTGGTCTTGCGAAGAGGTACTTGACGGTAGTGGTACTCGCGGTCTTCACGGCCGTAATCGTACTTGACGGTCTTGGCGAGATCCACGACGGGGTAGAGATATTTGGCGCATCCTAGGGTCGTCAGGTACTTGGCGAAAATCCCGGAGACGGTACTTGATGATCCGGGTACGGGTCTTGGCGGTCTTGACGAACCAAAGTGGCACAAGGCGAGATGCATGGTCGCGGTGGTCTTCGGACTTGTGGCTCCGTGTACACGACTTGATGGGTTCAGAGGGTCTCGGTGGTGGCCATGGAGGTTAGCGCGCGGACGCGGAAGCAGCGGTGAGGCGGCTCGTCGGTGCGAGGGAAGGCAGCGGGTGGCAGAAGATGGCCGGGTCGGGCGGCGCGTCGAAGGGTTGATGGCAGCAGGAGGTGCTGCAGCTTGCGGGGAACAGCAGCGGCAACAGCGAGGCGACGAGGGGAACGGAGCGAGGCCAGCAGGGCGACTCGACGGACGGCGGGCATGGAGGAGGGACCAGCAGCATAGCAGCGGCCGCATCGGCGCGATGGGCGAGCTTGCAACGGGCGCCATGGCCTGCTGGCAGAGGCGGGCGCGGGCGTCGCGCGGAAGGAGCGGCTTGGCGCGGGCCGAGGGAGGTCGTGGCGCGGCCATGGCGTCGGCCTGCGGTCGCGGGCGGGGCGGCGCCATTTGAGGCCGGCCGTGGAGGCGAGTAGGGGAGAAGGGGAGGTCGCGGGGAAACGGCGGCTCGCCGATCGGTTGTGGCTGCCGGACGGCGCGGCGTGCGGGGCTCTCGAGGAGGAGCTCTCTTTGGCGGCGGCAGGAGGTCGAAGAGTGGGAGAGGAGGGGAGCGAGGGGATCGGCCGCGGGGCTCCTCTCCTCTGCGCGATGCGTGTGTGTGTGCGGCGCCCGAGGGGAACGAGAGGGAGAGAGGGGATCGACCGAGGTGGGGATCGAGGCTGGGCAGCTAGGGTTCGCTCGGCTGGGGAGATAAGATGGAGGCCCGGCTGGGCTCCTGGTGGGCTGGTTAGCCGGTTGGGCTGGGAGGCTTCGGCACGGCTGTGTACTGCACTACTGCTCCTCTCTCTATTTACTAGTAAAATATAAACAGAGAATAGAAAGAAAAAGAAAGAGGGGGTAGGAGTAGAATCTTGGGAAAGAGAGTAATTTTCTCAGACTCACAATAATGAGCTTGATCCAAGAAAATAGGAGTGGGCATGATCGAGAGGTTTAAATTCAAACTCATTTGAATTAAATTCAAATGGTTTGAACTAGGACTAGGTTTAGAAGTGCCCGAAAAATGTTGAGAATTTACGTGGAGCTTGGGAAAAGCATAAAAGAATTTTAGACAAAGTTGGAAGGCTAAAGTTGAAGTAGAATATGCATGAGAATTATTGCAAGTTTGTTATGGTCCCTCCAAAGTTAATGGAATGGTTTGTAATAGCTCCCTAATAATATTGGGAGGATATATGTTTTAAAGAGAAATCACCATGTGAATTTCCCTCAATTTAAATGGATCAAAGATCCATACGATTTATTTGGTTGAGTTGCAAAAAATTAATGACATGATGGCATGATGAAATGATGCAATGCAAAAAATAACATCGAGCGAACAACATAATACTAATAATAATGCAAGGAATCGGTCTCGGGGTGTCACACTGGAGGCCTGGAAGCCGAAGGGGGGAGGCTTAAGGGGCCTCTATGGGCTGGTTCACTAGTTCTCGAGCTCCCGAGCGAATGAAAACGTTCGCTTTCGTGGGAGCTCCTATTTGTCGCATTTTGCGTCAAATAGGATGGCGAGGCACACACGCGGCTTCCACTGGGACGACACATTGGCCAGCGCGTCAGTTCACAATACGATTATACAGTGCGACGTAAAAATTCATCGGAAGTGTGACCCCGAAAGGAATTGAATTCCTGACCAATCGCGAGTGAACTCGTGCTCCTAACCAGTTTAGCAAAAGAGTGCAATTGACATAAGATCAGCGTGAAAATCTAAAAATTAAATACAACAGGTGGTCTGAACACTTTCTAAAGAATTTTCAACACTGGAAATTGTAAACAATTTTTTTAAAGGCAAATAATGTTCAAAAGATCCGAAGATTTCTAAACAACGCGAACAAAACATTGAAAATTTGAAGTTTTTTGAAATTCCCATACATATTTCAAAATGCGAACATCTTTTCAATTAGTGAACAAAATCTGAAATGGGAACTCTTTTTTAAATTCTAAATATTTTTTGAAACACGGAAATTTTAAAATTTGTTATTTTTTTACAAACTCAAACATTTTTTGAAAACACGAACATTTTTTGGTAATCCCAAACATTCCTTGACAAAAATGGAACAAAGTTGAAAACAAGAACATTTTTCGAAATTATGAACAATTTTTTGGAAACACGAACATTTTTTTAAAAACAGGAACAAAATTGAAAACACAATTTTTTTTTGAAATTACAAATACTGTTTTTCAAAACTTGAACAATTTTGAGATTCTGAACAATTTTGAATTTGTGATTCTCTCTTGAAAACAAGAACATTTTTTGAAATTTTCCTGAACTTTTTTTAATTTGTGGATTACATATTAAAATGCAAACATTTTTGGAAATTTGTGAACATATTTTTAAATTCCAGAATTTTTTTTGAATTTGTGGACAAAATTATTAAATGTGAACCTTTTTGAAAATTTGAAATTCTATGTTTTTTTTAATTTTCAAAGATATTTTGAAAAACAATGAACAGTTTTTGAAATTCTAGTTTTTTTATTTTCCAAAAAATTTGAAAACATGAATATTTTTGGAAAAAATAACAAATTTAACATTTTTTAATTTTCTGAACATTTGTTGAAAAAGAACAACAAACTTGACAAAAATTAATAAGAATAAAGAAACAGAAGAAGGAAAGAAAACGAAAAAGTCAAGAAAAAAAGAAAAACTGAAAGAAAATAAGATAAAAACAGGAAAAGGGAAAAAGAAAAACGAACTAGAAATGAAGAAAGAAAATCGGTTCAGGAACCTTCTAGAAAGTTCCCAAAGCCGGAAAAAACCCGGCCGAAACCTCCTAGAAGGTTCCCAAAACCGAAATCGGGAACGCAGTCATATTTATACATTATAAACCCGGCCAACTGAAGCATCGCGTAGATTCCTCCATGACTATATTAATTCCTTGATCTGTATACATCAATGGCCTCAAGGGGACATGGAGAAGGGCAAGATGGTTGTGCAGTTTGAGGCACCGAGAAAGCATCAAGAGAAGTCGCGTGAGATGGACCAGCGCTGGGTTCTACCCCCTACTGGTTGGGCGAAGTTGAATGTCGACGGCAACTATGTTCCTGCTACAGGAGCTGCAGGAGGAGGCCATAGTTCTATGTTCTGACCGCGGCGATATAATCTTCACTGCTTGTAGACAGCTTCACAATTGTGATGATAGCCTCCATGCTGAACTAGAGGCTTGCACGGAGGGGCTGGAGCTTGCGTTGCACCGGACTGGGCTCCCTATTGCGATTGAGTTGGATAGTACCGAAGCCGTCAAGATGATAAATGCCACGTCAATGGACAGGTCGCGATTTCATGTGCTCGTTGAGGAGATCAAGAGGATGGTTGTTGATGACCCTAGGGAGATTTCTATTTCTTCTATTAGTCGTTCGTAAAATAAAGTCAGTCATGAGCTCGCTGCATATGGTAGAAGCACTCCCCGTACTGCAGTTTGGTTGGGTTCAGCTTAGGCAATATCCTTGTAATGGTACTGGCTGATTTGCCTCCTTGAGTTAATAGAAATCTCCCTTTTTCCCGCAAAAAAAAACATCCTTTTATTTGTGAAATATATTACAGTACAAATTATACTGAAGTTTTAATGGAGGGAGACTTGTGTGAGATCTCACCTAAGAGGTGAGATCAATGATATTGATATTTTTGAAAAAAAAAACTATTTCTGAATCTCAAAATGTACATTGATTTTTTAGCTGATTTTTTTCGGAGTTGCAGGCATACCCCACATGAATGTTTTCAAATAATTTTAGATTTTTTTGAAATATCTAAATATGAATTTTTGGGATTGATCTCATGATCTCATACAAGTCTCCTCCAGTTTTAATGGTCGGCCCACGCCGAACGCTAGCTCGATCTCCTGTCCACAGTAGCACCAACAATTTGCCGCAACCGATCGGTAAATAGGGTTTTCCCTAGTTCATCTCTCCGTTTGAGAATTTGCCTTGTGCAGCAACGTTTCATCTTTTTGTGTTCGAACTCGCCCAACACTGTCACGTGGATCGTCGCAGCGGTGGCAGTGGCTGGACCATCATTGGGCACCGCGCGATCTGAGGATCCGTTGCAGTGGGTTCAGTTCGGCTAACCACTTGTCTGAGCGCGGCTGCGATCTCTGCTCTGCCGCCTCGGAGACCTCACTAATATTTGTCCTTTGTCAGATTGCACGATCCCTTGCTTCCGCATGCTCATCATCTCCTTTGCAGTGACTGCGATGTGCTGATAGACGAGGATGGACCGTGCCACGTCGGTTTTCAGTGTATCCGTGGGCCTGCACTGTACTCTGCTTCGGCGAGTGCCCATCATGACCTTGTGCTTCAACGGATTCAAAGGTTCTGCTCTGCGGACGCGGACGTTTGGTTCCTAGGTGTATCTACACCCTATATGGATTTTTTTTAAGTAATTCAACGAAAAGTCAAAAAATTCTGAAAATATTTTTGAAATAAACTTGACCTTCCATTGTACTTGTGAGAAAATTTCCAAAAAAGAAAACCCCCCTTTGACTTCTTTTAAAAAAAGACAATTTTTTAGCTAAAATAGTGTGAATAGTTACCTATAATAGCAAATAATTTTTGTCTTTTTTCCCTGAAGTCAACGTTGGTTTTTTTCGTGAAAATTTATATACTAGTGCGAAAGAAAGTCAAGTTTATTCTAAAAAAACTTCTAAACTATTTTGACTTTTTGTTGAATTATTTAAAAAAATTCCCCATATAGGGTGTATATACAACAGGGTTCCGAAGTGTATTTCCCTCTACTCTGCCCGGTATTACCGTGAACGAGTGTCTCGGCTTAGCAAACCCAGTTCTTCTCGTGTGGGAATAGTGATTGTCTTTGGCTTAGCAAACCCGGTTCTTCTGGGAATAAGTGATTGTAGTAAGGAATATACGTCTTTATGCTAAAGAGATTTTTTTAGAAAAGGAGGTTGAAATCCCCTGTCTCTGCGTTAAAAGATGGGAAATGATTGAAATCATCCGACTGATAACGACGCGTGCGTCCGCCGCCTCCGTGGCCGTTGGATTTGATTTTAATCAGATGGCTCAGGAACAACGTATTACCTAAATTAAGTTTTGCAACTGAGTAGTTGTTGCAATCTCCCCCACCACAGCAACTGGTGTGTTGGGGGATCTGGATCCCATTGAGAGCACTCACCTCACGTGCTCCTCCCAAGCTCCCCGTCAAGCCAAAGCCTCCGCGCACTGCTCTGACTGTCGTCGCCAGCAAACACGCCAATGAGACTGCCAACAAGCACGACCGCTGCCGCAGGTGATATGTCTCCAACGTATCTATAATTTATGAAGTATTCATGCCATGTTTATAACAATTCTATATGGTTTTGGTATGATTTGATTAGAACTAACCCGGACTGATGTTTTTTTCAACAGAACTACCGTGGTGTTGTTTTTTGTGCAGAAATAAAAGTTCTCGGAATTGGACGAAACTTTTTGACGATTTTTTTGGACCAAAAGAGACCCCCGAAGCTTCGTGGAAGGACCAGAAGCCTTACGAGGTGCTCACAAGCCACCACCGCGCGCCAGGGGGGGGGGGGGTATGGCGCCGTGGTACCTCGTGGGCCCCCTGTGGCCCCTCTTCGCGTGATTCCAACGCCAAAAATTCTTATAAATACCAAAACCCTCAGAAATAACCCTAGAACTTGGACTCCGCCGCCGCAAGCCTCTGTACCCTCGAAATACCATCTGGAGCCCCATTCCGGCACCCTGCCGGAGGGGGAAATCATCACCGGAGGCCATCTTCATCATCCCGGCGGTCTCCATGAAGAGGAGGGAGTAGTTCACCCTCGGGGCTGAGGGTATGTACTAGTAGCTATGTGTTTGATCTCTCTCTCGTGTTCTTGATTTGGCGGGGCGCGCCCTTTGAGCTTGTCGCTCCCTCGTAACTCCTCTGGTCTTCTCCCGAAGCTTAGTGGGTCTCTTCTAGTCCAGAAAAAATTAATCCAAAGTTTTTTTCTTGTTTGGACACTTTTTGATAATAATTTTCTAAAAAGGCAAAAACAATCAAAAAATAGCAACTGGCACTGGGCACTGAGTTAATAGGTTAGTCCCAAAAAATGATATATAATTGCATAAAGTTGCATATAAAACATCCAAGATTGATACTATAATAGCATGGAACAATCAAAAATTATAGATACGTTGGAGACATATCAAGCATCCCCAAGCTTAATTCCTACTCGTCCTCGAGTAGGTAAATGATAAAAACAGAATTTTTGATGTGGAATGCTACCTAACATGTTTCATCATGTAATCTCTTTTACGGTATGAATATTATGATCCAAATGATTCAAAGCAATAGTCTATAATTTGATATAAAGACATCAATACTCAGGCATACTAACAAACAATCATGCCTTTCAAAATAACGATGCTGAAGCAAGTTATCCCTACAAAATCATATAATCATGTCATGCTCCATCTTCTTCACACAAAGTATTTAGCATGCACTACCCCGATGACAAGCCGAGCAATTGGTTCATACTTTTTAATGCGCTTCAGCTTTTTCAACCCCCACGCAATACATGAGCGCAAGCCATGGATATAGCACTATGGGTGGAATAGAATATGATGATAGAGATAATAAGGGGAGGTCAAAAAGAAGAAGGTAGTCTCAAATCAACGCGGCTAATGAACGGGCTATGGAGATGCCCATCAATTGATGTTAATGCGAGGAGTAGGGATTGCCATGCAACGGATGCACTAAGAGCTATAAGTGTATGAAAGATCAACAATGAAAACTAAGTGGGTGTGCATCCAACTTGCTTGCTCATGAAGACCTCGGGCATTTGAGGAAGCCCATCATCGGAATATACAAGCCAAGTTCTATAATGAAAAATTCCCACTACTATATGATAGTGATAACATAGGAGACTCTCTATATGAAAAACATGGTGCTACTTTGAAGCACAAGTGTGGAAAAAGAGGATATTAACATTGTCCCTTCTCTCTTATTCTCTCTTTTTTTGTGGGCTCTTTTGGCCTCTCTTTTTTTTCGTCCGGAGCCTCATCCCGACTTGTGGGGGAATCATAGCCTCCATCATCCTTTCCTCACTGGGACAATGCTCTAATAATGATGATCATCACACTTTTATTTACCTACAACTCAACATTACAACTCGATACTTAGAACAAAATATGACTCTATATGAATGCCTCTGGCGGTGTACCAAGATGTGCAATGATCTAGCGTAACATGTATAAAAAATGATGAATGGTGGCTTTGCCACAAATACTATGTCAGCTATATGATCATGCAAAGCAATATGACAATGATGATGTGTGACATATAAAAAGAACGGTGGAAGTTGCATGGCAATATATCTTGGAATGGCTATGGAAATGCCATGATAGGTACGTATGGTGGCTGTTTTGAGGAAGATATAAAGAGGCTTATGTGTGATAGAGCGTATCATATCACGGGGTTTGGATGCACCGGCGAAGTTTGCACCAACTCTCGATGTGAGAAAGGTGAAAGATCGTGGATGTCGCCTAGAGGGGGGTGAATAGGCGCTTTAAAATAATTACGGTTTAGGCTTGAACAAATGCGGAATAAACCTAGCGGTTAATTTGTCAAGCACAAAACCTACAACAACTAGGCTCACCTATGTGCACCAACAACTTATGCTAAGCAAGATAAACAACTAAGTGATAGCAAGATATATAACATGAAACACTATGGCTATCACAAAGTAAAGTGCATAAGTAAAGGGCTCGGGTAAGAGATAACCGAGACACGCGGAGACGACGATGTATCCCGAAGTTCACACCCTTGCGGATGCTAATCTCCGTTTGGAGCGGTGTGGAGGCACAATGCTCCCCAAGAAGCCACTAGGGCCACCGTAATCTCCTCACGCCCTCGCACAATGCAAGATGCCGTGATTCCACTAAGGGACCCTTGAGGGCGGTCACCGAACCCGTACACTTTGGCAACCCTTGGGGGCGGTCACCGGTACCCGTCAAATTGCTCGGGGCGATCTCCACAACCGAATTGGAGACCCCGACGCTTGCCCGGAGCTTTACACCACAATGATTGAGCTCCGAGGCACCACCAACCGTCTAGGGCGCCCAAGCACCCAAGAGGAACAAGCTCTAGGGTACCAAGCACCCAAGAGTAATAAGCTTCTCAACTTTTCACCACCACGTATCACCGTGGAGAACTCAAACCGATGCAACTAATGCAATGGCAAGAACACACGAAGTGGTCAAGTCCCTCACTCCCAAATCCCACCAAAGCAACAAAAGCTATGGAGGAATATGAGAGGAAGAACAAGGAGAACACCAAGAACTCCAAGATCTAGATCCAAGGGGTTCCCCTCACATAAAGGAGAAAGTGATTGGTGGAAACGTAGATCTAGATCTCCTCTCTCTTTTCCCTCAAGAACTAGCAAGAATCATTGGATGGATTGAGAGATAGCAAGCTCGAAGAAGGTCAACAATGGGGGAAGAACATGAGCTGAAGAGATAAGGTCCAATGGGGAAGAAGACCCCCTTTTATAGGAGGGGGAAAATCCAACCGTTATCTGCCCTGCGCCCGCAGCCAAGCGGTACTACCGCTCCTAGGAGCGGTACTACCGCTTAGGCGGTACAACCTCGCACTAGCCTGAAACACACTAAGTGTACCACGGTAGTGCCGCCGGAGCGGTACTACCGCTGCCCCTGGCGGTACTACCGCTTAGGGGGTTTAGACCAGGAGAGGCAGCAGTAGTAGAGGCAACCAGGGCGGCAGTACCGTGCGAAGCGGTACTACCGTCCTAGTACCGCTCTACTACCGCTTAAGGGAAAATGGAAACAGAAGCGTGCACTGAGGAAACCCCGCAAGCGGTAGTGGCGGCGGTAGTAAGGGCGGTAGTACCGCCGGAGCGGTACTACCGTGCTACTACCGTGAATTGCAGACCGACAACAGAGAGTTGCACGCTCGGGGAAACCCCAAGCGGCAGTGCCACGGAAGTACCCAGCGGTTCTACCGCATAAGCGGTACTACCGTGGGCACCAGCGGTACTACCGCTTGCATGCCACTGAAAATCCACAGAAAACAGAGGATACAAATAAAACCAGAACTGCCATAACTTCTGCAAATGAGCTCCGAATTGAGCAAACTCAAGCTTGTTGGATAGATGACGACAAAAGATGAGAAACCTCTATGAATGAAGAACCGGCATAAACTCCAACATCGAAAACATCATAGAAGATGCATAAATGAACTCCGCTTTCGATGAACTCGAGCTTGTCATGAAGATGACCATAAGCTCAAAAACTCACAAAGAGAAACACCAAACAAGAACCAAGAAAGATGATGCAAGGATGCAATGGTTTGAGCTCTCTACGAACGATACGATCAAGCTACTCACTTGAGAGCCCCCCTTGATAGTACGGCTATCGATCCTATAACCCGGTCTCCCAACTACCACCATGAGACCGGTAAAATAGAAAACCTATCAAGGGCAAACCTTTGCCTTGCGCATAGTCCACTTGAGCTAGATGATGACGATCTTGACCTCCTCAAGTTGGACCACCTTTCTTGATTGCGCCGGCTCGATGAAGACTAGTTGATTGCTCCCCCATACTCCACTATGGGTGAGCCAGTCTTCGGCACATCTTCACAAGTCCATTGTCACCACAATGGACGGCAAGCTTCAAGCATGTGATCTCTTCGTGATGCTCCACTTGAACTTGCACACCGCAATCTTGATGACGATCACCACTTGATGTCATCCTCCATGGGTTGAATGAGATCTTCCTCTTGACGCAACCCCATGGACACATACCTAACCCCACATAGAACTCTCACGTAGACCATGGGTTAGTACACAAAGCGTAATGGACAATGCTTACCATACCGTGAGATCACTTGATCCCACTCGGTACATCTTCTACGCTTTGTGTGTTGATCAACTTGAATCACTCTTCATATTTAGTCTTGATCAACCTTGAATCTTTCCAATTCTCTTCATTAAGATGATGTCTTGAAGGTAGACATGAATGTCCACACAATCTTCTTTTTCAAGACATGCTTGCAATAGGCTCATCTCTTACATGACCAATCTTTGGATAACTCCATGAATAACCCCTTGGTCAACACACATTCTTCTTCAAATCACCTTGAGACCAACAAATGGTCTACAAGCAAAGCCTATGGACAAACCCTTCAAATATAACTCAAGGCAACCATTAGTCCATAGAGATTGTCATCAATTACCAAAACCAAACATGGGGGCAGCACATGTTCTTTCAAAAGGGCAATGCACGGTACCGAAGAGGCTAGCAAATTGCGGAAAGGTGAGAGTGCGTATAATCCATGGACTCACATTAGTCATAAAGAACTCACATACTTATTGCGAAAGTTTATTAGCCCTCGAAGCAAAGTACTACTACGCATGCCTCTAGGGGGATATATTGGTAGGAAAAGACCATCGCTCGTCCCCGACCGTCACTAATAAGGTAGACAATCAATAATAAATCATGCTCCAATTTCATGACATACCGACAGATCATACGTGCATGCTTCGGGAATCACAAACCTCAACACAATTATTCTTACTAAACCACAATCATATACTAGTACCTCCCCCCATATTACCATCTCAATATCGCAAAACTATTGCAAGGAATCAAATTTATCATATTCAGTGATCTACATGAAAGTTTTTATTATATCCCTCTTGAATACCTATCATATCAAGACCATTCTCTTAACATGTGCAAATTGCCATTGCTATTTATTAGACTCTCAAAAAGATATAAGTGAAGCATGAGAGTGCAACTATTTCTTTAAAATATAACCACCGCCGTGCTCTAAAAGATATAAGTGAAGCACTAGAGCAACTGCCTAGCTCAAAAGATATAAGTGAAGCACATAGAGTATTCTAACAAATTCCGTATAATGTGTGTCCCTCTCAAAAAGGTGTGTTAAGCAAAGATTATTGTGACAAACAAAAAAGCAAACAAACTATATCACAAGACGCTCCAAGTAAAACACATATCATGTGATGAATAAAAATATAGCTCCAAGTGAGTTACCGATAAATTGTAGAAGAAAGAGGGGATGCCATCCGGGGCATCCCCAAACTTAGACGCTTGAGTCTTCCTTGAATATTACCTTGGGGTGCCTTGAGCATCCCCAAGCTTAGGCTCTTGCCACTCCTTATTCCTTTATCCATCGTAGTCTCACCCAAAACTTGAAAACTTCAGCACACAAAACTCAACAGAAACCTCGTGAGATCCGTTAGTATAACAAATAAACTTTGACTCTAAGTGCTGTAGTAAATTGATTCATATTTAATATTTGCATAATGCTACTGTACTCCAACTTCTCCATGACTCATACCCCCCGATACGATCCATAGATACATCAAAATAAGCAAACTATGCAACAAAAACAGAATCTGTCTAAAACAGAACAGTCTGTAAAGATCTGAATTATGGTCATACTTCTGTAACTCCAAAAATTCTGAAAAATTGGGGTAACGTGGGCAATTCATATTTCAATACTATGTAAAAAAATACAGCAATTATTGATATTCCAGCGAAAAATTAAAATTCCAGCACTGGACGCAAAAGTTTCTGTTTTCAAACAGCATCTATCATACTATCTTCCAAATCATCCCAAAGGCATTACTTGGCACAAACACTAATTAAAAGATAAAAACACAATCATAATAGAGGCTATAATCATGTAATCACACAAAAACAGAAAGTAAAGCAAAAAATTATTTTATTCATTGGGTTGCCTCCCAACAAGCGCTATTGTTGTATGCCCCTAGCTAGGCATAATGCATAGTTTTAATTGTTGTCATCTTTCATATTAACTCCATAGGTGTCCCTCATAATGGATTTATATGGTGGCTTAATCCTCTTTCTAGGGAAGTGTTCCATCCCTTTTCTTAATGGAAATTGAAATCTTATATTACCTTCTTTCATATCAATAATAGCACCTATAGTTCGTAAAAAGGGCCTACCAAGTATTATAGGACAAGATGGATTGCATTCAATATCAAGAACAATAAGATCCACGTGCACATAATTTCTATTAGCAAGAATAAGCACATCATTTATTCTACCCAATGGCTTTTTAATAGTCGAATCCGCAAGATGTAAATTGAGGGAACATTCATCTATTTCGGTAAGGCCTAGCACATCACATAAAGATTTTGGAATAGTAGAAACGGTAGCACCCAAATCACATAAAGCATTACATTCATAATTTTTGATTTTGACTTTGATAGTAGGTTCACATTCATCATACAATTTTCTAGGAATTGAAACTTCCAACTCAAGTTTTTCTTCGTGAGCTTTTATCATTGCTTCAACAATATGTTTAGTAAAAGCTTTGTTTTGTTCATAAGCATTTGGTGAATTTATCATGGATTGCAACAAGGACATGCATTCAACCAAAGAGCAACTATCATAATTAAAGTTCTTGTAATCCAAAGTAGTGGGCACATCACTATTTAAAGTTTTTACCTCTCCAAACCCACTTTTTTCATTTTTATCATTAAGATCATCACCCTTCAAGCAATTGGGACGCCCTCTAGCTAAAGTTGACTCATCTTCAGTCCCTTTTTCATCAAGTTTTATATTACTAAATAAAGATTCAATAGGGGCGACACCAATCATTTTAATATCTTCGTCATTACTACGATAAAAACGGGGTGGAATAGCTTTTTCTAGGAATTCCTGCTTAGCTCTCAACCTAGCGGTTCTTTCTTTGCTTTCATTAATGGAGACATGGATGGTTTTAATTGACTCATTTATATCAATTTTAGGTGGCAAAATTTTAATCTTGAGATTTTCCACATCATGAGCAATTCTATCCATGTTCCTAGACATTTCATCAACTCTATTCAATTTTTCTTCTATCATAGCATTGAAATTCTTTTGAGAATTAATAAATTATTTAATATTACTTTAAAGACTGGGTATCCTATTATTATTATTATAAGAATTATCATAGGAATTACCATAATTATTAGAGGAATTTTCGGGAAACGGTCTAGCATTGAAATTACCCCTAGAAGCATTGTTTTTAAAATTGTTTCGAGATATAAAGTTTACATCCATAGCATCATTATTTTGCTCAATCAAAGTAGACAATGGCACATCATTAGGATCAACATGAACATTCTTACTAGCAAGCATTTTTATAAGAGCATCCATCTTATCACTCAAAGTATTAATTTCTTCAACATAATTTACCTTCTTACCAGTTGGAGTTCTTTCGGTGTGCCATTGAGAATAATTTGCCATAATATTATCTAGGAGTTTTGTAGCTTCTCCTAATGTAATTTCCATGAAAGTAACACCTGTGGCAGAGTCTAGCAAATTTCTAGAAACAAAGTTTAGCCCCGCATAAATATTTTGTATGATCATCCATAAATTTAAACCATGAGTCGGGCAATTTCTTATCATCAATTTCATTCTCTCCCAAGATTGTGCAACATGCTCATGCTCAAGTTGCTTAAAATTCATAATTTGATTTCTTAGAGAAATAATCTTAGCGGGAGGAAAATACTTAGTAATAAAAGCATCCTTACATTTATCCCATGAATCAATACTATTTCTAGGCAAGGATGAAAACCAAGTTTTAGCACGATCTCGTAGTGAGAACAGAAATAATTTCAATTTAACAATATCATTATCCACATCTTTTTTCTTTTGCATATCACATAATTCAACGAAAGTATTAAGATGGGATGCACCATCTTCATTAGGACTACCAGAAAATTATTCTTTCATAACAAGATTGAGCAAAGCGGCATTAATGTCACATGACTCCGCACTAGTTGCGGGAGGAGCAATAGGAGTACTAATAAAATCATCATTATTAGTATTGGAAAAGTCACACAATTTTGTATTTTCTTGAGACATAGCGACAAAGCAAGCAAACAAACTAGCAAACATGCAAACAAGCAAATAAAAATATTTTTGTGTTTTTGTAAAAAAAATTAGAAGTGGGGGAGATGAAAACGAGAGACAAATGCAAATAAAAAGGCAAATCAAATAAATGCAAGTGATTGAGAGTTTGTGTGAAGGTACTTGATACATTTTGGTGCTGTCTCCCCGACAATGGCGCCAGAAATTCTTCCTGCTACTTGTGAGCTGCGTTGGTAATTCCCCGAAGAGGAGAGGATGATGCAGTACAGTAGAGATAAGTATTTCCCTCAGTTAAGAACCAAGGTATTCAATCCAATAGGAGAACCACACAAGATCCAGTGAGCAACACCTACACACACAAAAGCAAACACTTGCACCCAACACGAATAAGAGGGTTGTCAATCCTCCTAGCGGTTACTTGCAAGGATTAAGTCTGATAGAGATAAATTGATAAAGTAAATTACTAAACTAAATAAAAGTAAATAAATTGCAGAAAGGTATTTTTGGTTTTTTATATATGATAAAATAGACTCGGGGGCCATAGTTTTCACTAGAGGCTTCTCTCTCGAACAAATAGCATGCGGTGGGTAAACAAATTACTGTTGGGCAATTGATAGAAAAAATAATAATTATGACGGATTCATGACAATGATCATGTATAAAGGCATCACGTCCGAGACAAGTAGACCGACTCCTGCCTGCATCTACTACTATTACTCCACCCATCGACCGCTATCCAGCATGCATCTAGGGTATTAAGTTAATAAAAACAGAGTAACGCCTTAAGCAAGATGACATGATGTAGAGAAGCAAATTCAAGCAATATGAATAAACCCCATATTTTTATCCTTAATGGCAACAATACAAACATGTGTCATGTCCCTTTCTGTCACTGGGATTGAGCACCGCAAGATTGAACCCATCACAAAGCACCTCTCCCATTGCAAGATAAACCAATCTAGTTGGCCAAACCAAACAGATAGATCGCAGAGAAATACAAAGCTATAATAATCACGCATAAAAGAGTGCAACAAAAGACTCAAATATTTCTCATGAATAATCTGATCATAAACTCACAATTCATTGGATCCCAACAAACACACCGCAAAAGAAGATTACATCGGATAGAACTCCAAGAACATCGAGGAGAACATGGTATTGAAGATCAAAGAGAGAGAAGAAGCCATCTAGCTACTAGCTATGGACCCGTAGGTCAGTGGTAAACTACTCACACATCATCGGTAGGGCAGCAAGGTTGATGTAGAAGCCCTCCGTGATCGATTCCCCCTCCGGCAGATTACCGGAGAAGGCCTCCAGATGGGATCGCAGAAGAACAGAGGCTTGCGGTGGTGGAAAGGTTTTCTCTTCTGTCTTTTTGGTGGTTCTGGAATATTTGAGAATTTATAGTGGAAGAATTAGGCCAGGGGGATCCATGCGGAGCCCACAAGCTAGGGGGGCGCAGCCACCCCCCTGGGGCGCGCCCCCTGAGCTTGTCACTCCCTCGTAACTCCTCTGGTCTTCTCCCTAAGCTTCATGGGTCTCTTCTGGTCCAGAAAAAATTAATCCAAAGTTTTTTTCTCGTTTGGACACTTTTGATAATAATTTTCTGAAAAGGCGAAAACAAGCAAAAAACAACAACTGGCACTGGGCACTGAGTTAATAGGTTAGTCCCAAAAAAGATATATAATTGCATAAAGTTGCATATAAAACATCCAAGATTGATACTATAATAGCATGGAACAATCGAAAATTATAGATACGTTGGAGACGTATCAAGCAACCATATCCATTGGCTCGTCCACCTGCTCTTCAGCAGGGAATCGAGCCAACAACCAGATGTGCATGAAGTCGCCACCCATACCACCGCCTGTGGGTCTCATCACACCCCCGCCGGCACACTCCCCACAGCCGGTTGCTCATCCCACCCCGCTGCCGTTGGTGTGGTGCCACTGCTGCAAATCACGCAGAGTCATCCGTCGCATGTGAACTACAACCCTCAACCCTGGCCGAGTCTTCTACAAATGCCCAAATCATGGGGTAATATGGTCAAGTTGTTCGCCTGCTTTCAGTTGCTAAATTTTATTTTTAAGAGTTTGGTTGGTGATATTCGAATTTGATTCGTTCAGAAAAGGGAGGATTCTTGTGATTTGTATTTCTGGGAAGTTGCTGATGTGGGGGAATGGAACTACATGGATTATTTGGTTAGCCAACGAATCCCAATACCAGCAGGCTGGGGTGTTGGACAAGTAATTGAAGGAACGACAGAAGAGGAAGATGCAGAGCAGAAGGTTAAAGATGATGCAGTTCATCAGATCATGGCCAAGCAACAGTTGGTGAACGGCCTTGGCAGCAATGAGGAGATGAAAGAGTTTGTGAAGATAATGGGCAAGATCGTTGTGCTCTGTAGGATGATTGTCTCTTTATTTGTAGTGTATGTAGCACTCGTGATGTATTCAGTGGCTCTGACATGAGCACTTTGCTGAAACTAGTAATGAATGAAACCTATTTAGCAGGCTGGGCGTCTAGTGTTGTGAACATCTAATAATTTCTATTAATGAAAATGGGGGGGGGGGGGGCATCCCCTTTTGCTAATAAATAAATAAATAAGCAGAGGACCTGTCGGGTTAGCTTTGTTCCCATTGCAAGACATTCAGTAAATTACAGTCCAACAACAAACTGCCATCAGCTACATTTATGGTTGTACAATCATCAAATACAAGTTTCATAGCAAAATATGAGAACTACTAAACAACAATGTCATCATGTTTCAGTCGTCATACAATCACCAAACACAAATCAACATACATAATAAGTGATGTTCTCACTGAACAACTACTTCATCAGGTTTCAGTTGTCATAGCAAACACAATTTAACATAGTAGATAATAAGTTGTCTTCTCACAGGCAAATTCGACAAAAGCAATCTAATCATCATCCGCAGCAGCAGTGTCAACATCTTCACCATGTGTGTCAGTCTGAATCGTAATTTCCCCTAGTTTCATCTTCTTCTTTAGCATCAATGTCCTCGAACGTTGGCTTCTTATTGATCAACTCATCTACTTCCACAGCCTGACAGGCAATCTTTTCTCCAACCTTATTGATGTGATGGTCCACAAACATATCATAAATATCTGCGGAATCCTCTACATTAGCAGTAGTGTAAGCATCATCTTGTTGTGCAACTTCATTAAACGAATTCCTCTGCTCAAACTTTTGCAATACTCTCCAGTCTTGGTTACGTGCATATGTGTCTTCCAAGAAAAATATTTGTGTTGCTTGATTTGCCAAAATATAAGGCTCGTTGGTGTGGTACGCCGCCTTGACATTGATGGATTTGAAATAATCATCGTCTTTGGGTTTTGAGATCTTGGTAAACTGGTTATACCAACGACAGCAAAACAGAACCACGCACCGATGAACCTCGAAACTGGAGATATATTGCAACTGAACAATGTCTATTATGTTAGCATACATTTCAGTTGTCACTTTCTTGTGTGTATCTGTGCTCATGACGGCACTGTTTTGTGTCTTCCTGCCTTCGTTGCGTGCAAGGGTGTTGTAGTGCACATCTCCAACAACGCAAGATGCATAATGTCTTACCCGAGTATCAGGACCCATTGCTAGTGCGTAAAGGGTATCACTAACTGCCTGCCCCTCCTCCTGCATCTCCTTGACCTATGGTTAGAAAATAGACAAGCTGATCATCTTATGTACTCTATATATTAAAAAAACTGACAGTGCAATTCAAAAGCTTACACGACTCTTCAACCATTTCGTAAATCCTTCCCTAACCTGTTTGTCAATGTTTCTTGGATTTTGCGCCAGTAACTCCTCTTCGTACATGCTGCAGAACATAGTGATCGCGTCAAACATCTAAATATATAAGAATGTGTTGCAAGTTCAGTAGATTACGATGTATAAGCTGCAGTACTTAGCACTTACTCGATATAAGGTAGAATCTCAGGACAGTTATTCAACACATACCAAACCATTTTGTCCAAATCTTTAGGTTTGTCATCTTTTCGACTCTTCCCTGTTACTCGAACAGCAGGATCGAAAACATTGAGCTCAGGATTTTTTTCGCCCACCTTTTCGCTAGGTTGATCAGCTGTTTCAATGTATCTTGAGCAGAATGTCAACGCTTCTGTAGCAATGTAGGCCTCTGCAATGGAACCCTCGGGTCTAGCTCTATTCCTAACATAGCCCTTGAAAGTGCCTAGCCGCCTTTCAATAGGGCACATCCATCCATACTGTACTGGACCTCTAAGTAGTGCCTCATCAGGTATATGAACAACCAAATGCACCGTCACATCAAAGAAGGCTGGAGGATATATCTTCTCAAGGTCGCATATGATAGTTGGTATCTTGTCTTTAAGACACTTTACATCATCTATCCTGATATTTCTACTGCAGAGTTCCCTGAAGAGTTGTCCCAACTCTGCAACTGCTCTGTATAAGTCAGGGTGGCCCAATCCCCTAAGGAGAACAGGTAAAACCCTTTGAAGTAGGACGTGGAAGTCATGAGTTTTCAACCCTTGTACCTTGGTTCCATCTGCACTGATTCTCCTTTCATGGTTGGAAGCAAATCCATGTGGGAATCTAACACGTGATAGGACCTTGCAGAATTCTTTTCTTTTTTGCTTGTCCAAGACGTACACAGCTGGTGCCATATCCCGTGATTCACCACTGCTTTTCACCTGCAAATCAGATCTGATACCCAGGTGTGTCAAATCAATCCTAGATTTTAAGGTATCTTTTGTCTTGCCTTCAATATTAAGAAGTGTGCCGATAATGCTGTCACATCTATTTTTCTCGATGTGCATCACATCAAGATTATGCCTCATATCCAAATCTTTCCAATACTCCAAGTCCCACAAAGTGGACCTGCGGGTAAACAATAATCTCTCTTCTGCCTTGCCATGCTTCCTTTTCCCGCTACCATTATCGGGATGGTTTCCTGGTGTAATATGCCTGACCTTCTGTAATTCCACCTGCAACTCATCGCTGGTGAGCCTCTTTGGTGCATCACAGTTTTCATGACTTGCTTTGAACATAGGTTTTCGGTATTTTCTAAGACGCAGCTTGTCCTTGTCAAGGAAACGGCGGTGTCCAATGTAACAGACCTTGCTAAGTATTGGGTATGACAGTGGATTCTTGTCACAACGAACACATGCATTGTAACCATGTGTCGTTCGCCCTGACATAGTGCCCAAAGCTGGATAATCATGGATGCACAAAATTATAACAGCACGCAGAATGAAATCAGCTGGTGGGCTGCTATATAGGTCTCGAGTGAGAATGATAACCCACAAGTATAGGGGATCGCGACAGTCTTCGGGGGTAATATTTCACCCAAATTTATTGATTCGACACAAGGGGAGCCAAAGAATATTTGCGAGAATTAGCAGTTGAGTTGTCAATTCAACCACACCTGGAGAACAAATATCTGCAGCAAAGTACTTAGTAGCACAGTAGTATGATAGTTTTGATGGCAGTGGTAACAGAAGCAATAGTAACAATAACAGTAACAGTAGCAGTTTTATAGTGATTGTAACAGCAGCAGCAACAAAGTAACTTAGCAGAAACCAATATGAGAAAAGTGTAGGCATTGGATCGGTGATGGATAATTATGTTGAATGGCATTCATCATGTAACAGTCACAACCTAGGGCGATACACAATAGCTCCAATTCATCAATGTAATGTAGGCATGTATTCCGTATATAGTCATACGTGCTTATAGTAAGAACTTGCATCACATCTTTTGTCCTACCCTCCCATGGTAGCGGGGTTCATAAGGAAACTAAGGGATATTAAGGCCTCCTTTTAATAGAGAACCGGAACAAAGCATTAGCACATAGTGAATACATGAACTCCTCAAACTACGGTAATCACCGAAAAGAATCCCAATTATTGTCACCTTGGGGTATGCGGATCATAACACGTAATAGGTGCATATAACTTGCAAGATAGGATCAAGAACACAAATATATTCATGAAAACATAAAGGGTTCAGATCTGAAATCATGGCACTCGGGCCCTACTGACAAGCATTAAGCATAGCAAAGTCATAGCAACATCAATCTCAGAACATAGTGGATACTAGGGATCAAAGCCCTAACAAATTGATTCGATTACCTGATAAATCTCATCCAACCCATCACCGTCCAGCAAGCCTATGGAGGAATTACTCACGCCCGGTGGTGAGCATCATGAAATTGGTGATGGAGGATGGTTGATGATGATGACGGCGATGAACGCCCCTCTCCGGAGCCTCGAACGGACTCAAGATCAGCCCTCCCGATGAAGAACAGTAGGTGGTGGCGGCTCCGTATCGTAAAACACGATGAAACTTCTTCTCTTCTTTTTTTCTTCAGGAAAGTGAATTTATAGCGCTGGAATTAGGCCAGACGGCCGCCTGTGGGCCCCACAAGGCATCAGGGCACGCCCTAGAGGGGGTCGTGCCCTGTTGTCTTGTGGGCAACAGGTGGCCCCTCTTCTGTTGATTCTTGCACCAATAATTTTTATATATTCCATAAAAATTCTCCAAAAAGTTTCATCCAATTCCGAGAACTTTGATTTCTGCACAAAAACAGCACCATGGTAGTTTTGCTGAAAACAGCGTCAGTCCGGGTTAGTTTCATTCAAATCATGCAAATTAGAGTCCAAAACAAGAGCAAAAGTGTTTGGAAAAGTAGATACGACGGAGACGTATCAACTCCCCCAAGCTTAACTCATTGCTTGTCCTCAAGCAATTCAGTTGACAAACTGAAAGTGATAAAGAAAAACTTTTACGAACTCTTTTGTTCTTGTATCCGTATATAAGCTTAAATAGCACCCATGTTTTCAGCAAAGATCATGAACTAACCATGCACATGATAACACTTAGGAATTATATTTACTCATATCAATGGCATAATCAACTAGCGAGCAATAATAACATATCTCAAATGCCAATAATTTGTCAAAACAATCATGATATAATATGATAACATGGTATCTCGCTAGCCCTTTCTGAGACCGCAAAACATAAATGCAGAGCACCTCCGAGGTTCAAGCAGTGACTAAACATTGTAATTTAGGGTAGAGGAGATCCAGTCATGATGCACACAACATTAACTATACTCAATGCATAAGAATGACAACAGCGCTCTCAGGGTTGGTGCTTTAAATGAGAAGGTGATGACTCAACAATAAAAGTAAATAACATAAAGGTAAATAGAAAGGCCCTTCGCAGAGGGAAGCATGGATTTGCATAGATGCCAGAGCTCGAAGCTTAAATTAGAGATGAAAACAATTTTGGGAGGCGTACTTTTCCTGTCAATGTCACGACCGAGGATTTTCAATATCTTCCATGCTAAACACATTATCGGCGGTTCCCAAGTGGAAAGGTAAAGTTTACTCCCCCTCCACCATACAAACACAAGCCATGGCTAGCCGAATTCACGGGTGCCCTCCATACCAACAACTTTCAGGGGGAGTTTGTTTCATTATATAATTTTTTTCATTTTGAGTATAGGACTGGGCATCCCGAATACCAGCCTCTCTTGTGCAATGACAAGTGAATAAACACTCATCTGAGAATAACCCGCTTAGCATGGAAGATAATGAACTCCCCCTGTCGCTCCATGAGCGGTACGGGCACACAAAACAGATGTTTGTTTGAATGATTAGAGGTGGCACATGCAAATTTACTTGGAACGGCAGAGTAATACCGCATATAGGTAGATATAGTGGACTCATCAGGAACAACTTTGGTTTAAGGAATGTGGATGCACAAGCAGCATTCCCGCTTAGTACAGGTGAAGGCTAGCAAATAGATTGAGAAGCGACCAACTAGAGAGCGAAAATGGTCATAATCATGCATTGAGAATAATTAACATTGAATACTAGCATGAGTAGGATATAGACACCCTGAACATAAATATCGTGGAGGCTATGTTGGTTTTGAATCAACTACATGTATGAACATGTGCCAAGTCAAGCCACTTGAAACATTCAGAGGAGGATACCATATTAACATACTACATCATAACCATTTTAATGCATGTTGACATCTAAAATACATCATTATCCACTCCTAGCTACTTAAGCATGGCATGAGCAACTATAATCTCTAATTGTCATCACAAACATGTTCACTCATAATATGCTGAATCATGGGTACTAAGTTAAACATATTTACAAAAACAAAAAGAACAAGACTTCATACCAGTTTTTCCTTCCCACAGTCACTTCATCCAATCATCGTTGTTATTGCCTTTCACTTGCACGACCGAATGATATGAAAATAATAATAGTGCAAGAGTGCCTTGGACTAAGCTGGAATCTACAAACATTTTATTTAAGGGAGAAGACAAGGTAATATTGGCTCTTCGTTAGATCAATAATAAAGCATATGAGAGCCACTCAACATTTTCATCGTGGTCTTCTCCTCCGACAACTCAACGAAAAAGAAAGAAATTCATTGAAACACACTGAAATATTTTTGGAGTTTTTGGTTTTTCCGAAGAAAGCAAATTAAAGAGGAAAAACGAAAAGCGAGAAAAACTATTTACACGGGAGAACTCCCAACAAACAAGAAAAGAAGAAACAAGAGATATTTTTGGGTTTTCTTTTAATACTATGAATTAACAAACAAGAAAGAAAAACCGAAAAGAAGCGAGAAATATTTTTGGATTTTCAAAGTTTTTCAAACACACAAGAAGAAAGCAAAAATAAAACTAACATGGATATACAATGAAAAAGGATGAACACCGACAACTGAAATGAATGTGTGAACATGAATGTAATGTCGGTGAGAGATACGTACTCCCCCAAGCTTAGGCTTGTGGCCTAGCTTGGTAATCACCACCCGTAGTATCCATCAGGACCGGGCGGATAGTACCGAGGCGGAGGCACTTGAGCGTCCCACTTCTGGACCTCATTCTCCTCTGCAGCCACCTCATTCCTGTAAGCTGTTATGTCTGCCGGCATGATGGTGTATCCGTTCCTGGCATGTGAGTCAAACAAAGAGGGTGCAGGCAACGGGATAATATCGCGAGTTTAATCACTGAAAATCAGGATATAACGAATGTAGTGAGGAGGCTCAGGTTCATCAATAAAGTGGTGATCGATCATGCACTGTTGGTCTAAATAAACCTTAGGCAGCAAGTAATCATTTGGGCGAATAGCAACATGAAAGCGTTTCGCAAGGCGCGAAGAATAAATACCGCCATGAACTTTACCCCTAGTCCTGTTAGTATGCAGGCGGCATGCAATGATAGCGCCCAAGCTAAAAGTGTTATCACCATATAGTGCACGGCGTAAGATGGCGAGGTCAGGGGCACTGAGCGTACCACCTTCCTCCCTGGCAGTCAAACATTTCCCTATGAATAAAGCAAAGTAGTGCACAGCAGGAAAATGTAAGCTAGTAACACGGGCTTTCGACACGCCCCTAAATTCTCCCACAGTCAAAGTGCGAAGAAAATCCTCGAACTCCTCCGGCCGAGGCTCCCTCAAATCCCCATCAGAAGGGATCAAGCATATCTCACAAAACTCAGCTAGCGTTAACTCATGATGTTCAGCATATAAATCGAAACGCACCATGGGGATATCGAGCCTAGGCAGAAAATAAAAATTTTCGACAAAGGAATTTGTAAGGATGTGGTGCTGGTCACACTCATCTGCAAGGAAGTCGGTCAGCCCGGCGTTCGCAACAAATTGTGCGAACTCTTGACGGAACTCGACTTCGTTCATGAAGGTGTTGTGCGGCCACTCGCATGGTTGGACCTCCATCCTGCGCGAAATGTTGAGGTCATGGTCAGGGACATCCCCAAGGACACCCTTGGAGCTCCGGCTCGAGGAACCTCTCCGGAGGAAGTTCATTTTCCTAAGGACAAATTTCTGAAAAATTTTGGACCACAAAAAGATGTTAAAAAAACTTCACAAGATTGATTGCAACTACTCATACTAGTGCCTAGAGGCTATATCAAGCATTCAAACTACTTAGAACTCAAAGAATTCAACATGCAAACTCATTTTCAGTAGCACCAATAGCAGCAATTTATGCAAAATATAATCCACTAAAGCAAAAAACTAATTGAAGCAATGGGAGAGTCACATACCAAGGAGCAATCCCCCGAAACAGTTTCAGAAATGGAGCTCAGAGCAAGGAGATCGAAAATCTCAGGTTTGGGAGCAAGAACACGAGAGAGAGAGAGAGCTACCACGATTTTTTTTGGAGGTAGGAGATGAAGTGGGCTGATGAGATAAGTGAGTGGGTCCCTGTGGGACCCACAAGGCATCTTGGCGCACCCCTAGGGGTGGCCACGCCCTGTTGCCTTGTGAGTAACAGGGGCACCTCCCTGGATTGTTCTTATTGCAAAAATTCTTATATATACCAGAAAAAATCATGTTAAAATTTTATTGCATTCTGAGCACTTTTATTTTTGGATCATTTTTTATTGCACGGATAATTCAGAAAATAGGATAATCATGGCATTTTACTTTATTAAACTATAAATAACAGAGAGCAAACTATGGTTACAGAAGGTTGTGCTTACTAAATTCACCGACCACATGCCCCTCAAAAAGAATCCATTAATAAGGTTGATCAAGTCTTATTAACAAACTTTTTCCAAGTGACATGAAACCGAAGAATTTTCGTATAACACTAGGTTACCTCAACGGGGATATGCATCTCCCCAAAAATAAGAGTCTCATATTTCTTTTTGATGGTAGGAAGAGGAAATTTAAAACCTCCAATAGTGATTGTCGCAGTTTTTTCAACAATATTGATACCATTCACTGAAGTTTGTTTCTTCAGGAAATAAACCGTATGCTCATTACCATTGACATGAAAAGTAACCTTGCTTTTGTTGCAATCAATAACAGCCCCTGCAGTATTAAAAAAGGGTCTTCCAAGGATAATCGACATGTTGTCGTCCTCGGGCATATCAAGAATAACAAAGTTCGTTAAGATAGTAACATTTGCAACAACAACGGGCACATCCTCGCAAATTCCAATAGGTATAGCAGTTGATTTATCAGCCATTTACAAAGATATTTCAGTAGGTGTCAACTTATTCAAATCAAGTCTTCTATATAAAGAGGAAGGCATAACACTTACACTGGCTCCTAGATCACATAAAGCAGTTTTAACATAACTTCTTTTAATGGAGCATGGTATCGTAGGTATTCCAGGATCTCCTAACTTTTTAGGTACTCCACCCTTAAAAGAATAATTTGCAAGCATGGTGGAAATTTCAGCTTCAGGTATCTTTCTTTTATTAGTGACAATATCTTTCATGTATTTAGCATATGGAGGCATTTTCAAAATATCAGTCAAGCGAGTGCACAAAAAGACAGGTCTAAGCATTTCAACAAAATGCTCAAAGTCTTCCTCATCTTTATTCTTAGATGGTTTAGTAGGAAAGGGCATAGGTTTTTGAACCCATGGTTCTCTTTCTTTTCCATATTTTCTAGCAATGAAATCACTTTTATCGTATCTATTATTCTTAGGAGGTGGGTTATCAAGGTCAACAGCAGGTTCTATTTCTACATCATTATCTGGTTGGGCATCAACATGAACATCATTATCATTATCATTATCACTAGGTGGATGCTCATTACCAGATTGTGTCTCAGCATCAGAAACAGAAACATCATTATTATTATCAGGAGGTTTTTCTATCTCAGGTTCACTAGAAGCATGCATAGTACTATTATTTTTCTTTTCTTTTTCTTCTTAGATGTACTAGGCATATCAATATTAATTCTATGAGAGTCTTGTTCAATTCTTTTAGGATGACCTTCAGGATATAAGGGCTCTTGAGTCATTGTACCTCCTCTAGTCACTACCCTGACAGCATGATCATTCATTTTATTATCCATCTCATTAAGCAAATCATTTTGTGACTTAGCTATTTGTTCTAACTGAGTCTGAACCATAGAAGCATGTTTACTCAAGCCCTTAACATCATTAGCAATTCTAAACATCAAATCACTCAAGCGATCAATCATGATGGCATTCCATTTTAATTGTTTGCTAACATACATATTGAAATTCTCTTGCTTAACAATGTAGTTATCAAATTCATCCAAACATTGACTAGCAGATTTATTATAGGGAATATCACTTTCATCGAATCTACGAAGAGAATTTACCTCTACTACCTGTGTCGGGATGTCAAGTCCATGTATTTCTTCAATAGGTGGTAGATTCTTAACATCTTCAGCTTTAATACCTTTTTCCTTCATAGATTTCTTAGCTTCTTGCATATCTTCTGGACTAAGGAATAGAATACCTCTCTTCTTTGGAGTTGGTTTAGGAGGTGGTTCAGGAAGTGTCCAATCATTGTCATTCTTTAATATATTATTCAATAGTTCTTCATCCTGTCCAATAGTTCGTTCCCTGAAAACACAACCAGCACAACTATCTAGGTAGTCCCTAGAAGCATCGGTTAGTCCATTATAAAAGATATCAAGTATTTTATTTTTCTTAAGAGGATGATCAGGCAAAGCATTAAGTAATTGGAGAAGCCTCCCCCAAGCTTGAGGGAGATTCTCTTCTTCAATTTGCACCAAGTTAAATATTTCCTGTAAAGCAGCTTGTTTCTTGTGAGCAGGAAAATATTTTTCAAAGAAGTAGTAAATCATATCCTGGGGACTACGCACAAAACCAGGAGCAAGAGTATTAAACCATATCTTAGCATCACCCTTTAATGAGAAAGGAAACAACTTAAGAATATAGTAATAGCGAATTTTTTCCTCATGAGCAAATAAGGTGGCTATATCATTCAACTTAGTAAGGTGTGCCACAACAGTTTCAATTTCATAACCATGAAAAGGATCAGATTCAACCAAAGTAATTAACTCAGGATCGACAGAGAATTCATAATCCTTATCGGCAACAAATATAGGAGAGGTAGCAAACTTAGGATCATGTTTCATTCTTTCCATCATAGACTTTTCTTTCAGCTTAGCCAATAGTTTTCTAACATCATCTCTATCATTACAAGCAAGAATTGTCCTAGCTGTCTCTCCATTAAAAACATAACCATCAGTTATCTTAGGTATTTCAACTCTAGTAGGAGGACTAGGCATAATAGGTGAATTATAACTTTCAAGAGTTTCATCAATTTCAGCATTCTCAATTTCTTTAGCTTTAGCAATTTGTTCATCAAGAAATTCACCTAGTGGCACAGTATCATCAAGCATAGTACTAGCATCATCAATAGTTTCATTTATAACAGAAGTAGTATCATCAATTACTTGTGACATATCAGAATGAATAACAGGTGGTGGTGTCGCAAGCCTACTCAAAATAGAAGGTTAATCAAGTGCGGAGCTAGATGGCAGTTCCTTACCTCCCCTCGTCTTAGAGGGAATGATCTTGGTCTTAGCGTCTTTTAGATTCTTCATAGTGATCAACAGATATAGATCCCAAGTGACTCAACAAATAGAGCTATGCTCCCCGGCAATGACGCCAGAAAAAGGTCTTGATAACCCACAAGTATAGGGGATCACGACAGTCTTCGAGGGTAGTATTTCACCCAAATTTATTGATTCGACACAAGGGGAGACGAAGAATATTTGTGAGTATTAGCAGTTGAGTTATCAATTCAACCACACCTGGAGAACAAATATCTGCAGCAAAGTACTTAGTAGCACAGTAGTATGATAGTTTTGATAGCAGTGGTAACAGAAGCAATAGTAACAGTAACAGTAACAGTAGCAGTTTTATAGTGATTGTAACAGTAGCAGCAACAAAGTAACTTAGCAGAAACCAATATGACAAAAGCGTAGGCATTGGATCGGTGATGGATAATTATGTTGGATGACATTCATCATGTAATAGTTAGAACCTAGGGTGATACACAATAGCTCCAATTCATCAATGTAATGTAGGCATGTATTCCGTATATAGTCATACGTGCTTATAGTAAGAACTTGTATGACATCTTTTGTCCTACCCTCCCGTGGCAGCGGGGTCCATAAGGAAACTAAGGGATATTAAGACCTCCTTTTAATAGAGAACCGGAACAAAGCATTAGCACATAGTGAATACATGAACTCCTCAAACTACGGTAATCACCAAAAAGAATCCCAATTATTGTCACCATGGGGTATGCGGATCATAACACGTAATAGGTGCATATAACTTGCAAGATAGGATCAAGAATGCAAATATATTCATGAAAACATAAAGGGTTCAGTTCTGAAATCATGGCACTCGGGCCCTAGTGACAAGCATTAAGCATAGCAAAGTCATAGCAACATCAATCTCAGAACATAGTGGATACTAGGGATCAAAGCCCTAACAAAACTGACTCGATTACATGATAAATCTCATCCAACCCATCACCGTCCAGCAAGCCTATGGAGGAATTACTCATGCCTGGTGGTGAGCATCATGAAATTGGTGATGGAGGATGGTTGATGATGACGACGGCGACGAACCCCCCTCTCCGGAGCACCGAACGGACTCCAGATCAGCCCTCCCGATGAAGAACAAGAGGTGGCAGCGGCTCCGTATCGTAAAACGGGTTGAAACTTCTTCTCTTCTTTTTTTCTTCGGGAAAGAGAATTTATAGCATTGGAATTAGGTCAGACGGCTGCCTGTGGGCCCCACAAGGCATCAGGGCGCGCCCTAGGGGGGGTCGCGCCCTGTTGCCTTGTGGGCAACAGGTGGCCCCTCTTCTGTTGATTCTTGCGCCAATATTTTTTTATATATTCCATAAAAATTCTCCAAAAAGTTTCTTTCAATTCCGAGAACTTTGATTTCTGCACAAAAACAACACCATGGTAGTTCTGCTGAAAACAACGTTAGTCCGGGTTAGTTTCATTCAAATCATGCAAATTAGAGTCCAAAACAAGAGCAAAAGTGTTTGGAAAAGTAGATACGACGAAGACGTATCAAGCAGCAACGAAAGTAACTTAACAAAGATCAATATGAGAAAAGCGTAGGCATTGGATCAGTGATGGATAATTGTGTTGGATGACATTCATCATGTAACAGTCACAACCTAGAGCGATACACAATAACTCCAATTCATCAATGTAATGTAGGCATGTATTCCGTATATAGTCATACGTGCTTATGATAAGAACTTGCATTACATCTTTTGTCCTACCCTCCGTGGCTGCGGGGTCCATAAGGAAATCTAAGGGATATTAAGGCCTCCTATTAATAGAGAACCGGAACAAAGCATTAGCACTTAGTGAATACATGAACTCGTCAAACTACGGTAATCATCGAAAAGAATCCCAATTATTGTCACCTTGGGGTATGCGAATCATAACACATAATAGGTGCATATAACTTGCAAGATAGGATCAAGAACTCAAATATATTGATGAAAACATAAAGGGTTCAGATCTGAAATCATGGCACTCGGGCCCTAGTGACAAGCATTAAGCATAGCAAAGTCATAGCAACATCAATCTCAGAACATAGTGGATACTAGGGATCAAGCCCTAACAAAACTGACTCGATTACATGATAAATCTCAACCAACCCATCACCGTCCAGCAAGCCTATGAAGGAATTACTCACACCCGGTGGTGAGCATCATGAAATTGGTGATGGAGGATGGTTGATGATGACGACGACGTCGAATCCCCCTCTCCGGAGCCCCGAACGGACTCCAGATCAGCCCTCCCGTATCGTAAAACGCGATGATTCTTTCTCTCCGATTTTTTTCTCCATGAATAGGTATATATGGACTTGGAGTTAGGGTTGCCGGAGCTACCAGGGGCCCACAAGCCTGGGGGTGTGCCCCCTGAGCTTGTGGCTCCTGGTTGGCGCCCCTCCAGTAGATCTTTTCGCCAGTATTTTTTATATATTCTGAAATAATTCGCCGTAAATTTCTAGCTCAATCCAAGAACTTTTATTTTTGCACAAAAATAACACCATGGCAATTCTGCTGAAAACAGCGTTAGTCCGGGTTAGTTCCATTCAAATCATGCAAATTAGAGTCCAAAACAAGAGCAAAAGTGTTTGGAAAAGTAGATACGTTTGGGACGTATCAGAGAACACCCCTCCATAGCTTTTGAAGTTCCTCCACAATAGGCTCCATGAATAAATCAAAATCCTTTCCAAGACTTTTTGGACTTGGGATGAGCAAGGCCATGATGTAGTTTGATTCTTTGGTGCAGACATTTGGCGGCATGTTGTAAGGGATAACAAGCACTGGCCACATGCTATATGTGGCGCTCTGGTGGCCAAATGGGTTGAATCCATCTATAGCTAAGCCAAGTCTAATGTTTCTTGGCTCAGCAGCAAACTCTTCATGTTTCAGATTGAAGCTTGTCCAGTCACTACCATGAGATGGATGGCTCATTACATTCCGATCTCTGTACTCCTGGTTCCTAGAATGCCATAGTACATCCTCACCTCTGCAATCTTGGTATAATTGGAAAATGTCTCAGAACCTTATGAGGAATCCTCTTCACAACATCGCCATCTTTCCATCTTGATGATTTGCATTTTGGGCATTCACTTAAGTTGGCATAATCTTTCCGGAACAGAACACAATTATTCTCGCAGACATGGATCATATCATATCCAATTCCAACCGCACGGAGTAAATTCTTCATTTTACTATAGGTGTGTGGCAGCTCCGACACAGCTGGGTAACAATCGCGGAAAGCAGCCATCATCGCATCGAATGATTTGTTGGTCATCCGCTGAGATGTCTTCACCTGAAGAAAGCTAACCATAGCTGAGAATACTGACAGCTTACAACCTGCGGTGACTGCCACATTGCATTGCTCCAACATGCGGGCCCACCATTTTTCTTGTACAGGTGTAAGTTCTTGAAATGCGCGAGCATTTCGTAGCACTGTTTCAATCTTGGTCAAAATCACTGGCTCCGCCGCCACCTCCTCCTCCTCCACCTCTTCCTCCTGAGCATCAGGCAGATCAAGATGGTGATCTGCTGCTTCCACATAGTCAGTGACATTGACGTTCACAACTTCACCATGATGAACTCACCTAGTATATGTGACTGACATCCCATACAAGTGTAGATGATTTTTGCACAGTTGACTGGGGTCTTGAAACTGAATTCATACAACTGCTAGGGCAGCACACATCTGCTTTCGGACCACCGTACTCAGCTCTGATAAAGTTCATGAAGTTTTGAACCCCCTCGACATATGCAGGGGAGAATCATCGAGCAGAATTTATCCAAGCCCTGTCCATCTATCAGACATACAAATTAGTTCTTCTACTAGATATTACAGGAAAAACATATGTGTTTCATTATAAAGTCCAGAAAAAATACCTAGGTCAATGCCTAAAGCTATGTCAAGATATTTGGACAAGCATATCTAAGTAACAAAATATATGTAAAGCTAATTCAGCAAACAGATTGAGTGCTAAATTATGGCAGGCTATTTCAACAATCAATGAGGCCGAGCACACAGCCATCAAAGGCCATCTCAGCAACAAAGATTGAGTGTAAAATGGTGTCGAGCTATTTCACCTAACAGATTGGCTACTAGACCATGGCAATCTACTTCACAATACATACATGGTCCTAAAATATGGCAGTATATTTTAGCAACTAATCAGGCGTGGCATGGCATTTCAGCAAAGCAGATTGAGTGCAGAACTGGGCAAGGTAGCTTTTTAAGCAGAGCATATTGAGTGTAAACTATTTTGGCAAGCAGTGAGATTAACAACGTCTATCAACTAACATCCAGCACTACTCCGACATGCACAGGGTCTTAGTATAGAATGCGCGTACCGTGGGAGAAGCTGACCGCCGTGCGTCTCCACAAGAATGTCGCCAGCGGTGGCGGCATGGCTGGAGGACGGCAGTTTACGAGAGCGTACTGTGGGAGCGAGAGGATCACCGTGCGTCCCCTCGAAGAACCACGGCGCTGACGTATCGGCGCGGCGGGGAGGGCTAGTTTGGCGGAGCGAATGGAGTGGAGAGGGGCAGGGGGAGGGGGGTTTGGGGAATATTATTGGCTAGTTGGCCGAAGGGGGGTTGAATTTGGGACTTGGGGGGAATTTTCGCGCGGTGGGCGGGGGAGTTTTGCGAATGGTCGGTTTCTCCAATTGCGGTCCCATGTGTCATTGAAGAGGCAAGCCGAAGCTTGTTACCTTTGGGTGAGCAGTGTGCAGGACCAACCGTGTGAGGGGTGCAATGCGACCGTGACAGGCGTGCTGTAAGTGTACCACCTTTTCCTTTTGAACTTGTAGAGCGTAACACTTGGTTTTGGTGCTTCGCGCGATCCATCAATACAAATCCCGACTAAAACGGCGTGGGCGGGTCTTTTCCCGCGCGATATGCTGGGAGTTTGGCTTTAGTTGGTTTGACAGACAGAGCGAGAGAAAGACGTGAAATGCGTGAATGTGTAGTGGACGTACTTTTGGAGGGCCTAAGAGAAATTGTGTATGCAAACCCTCTGTATTTATTTACTTCGCATATTAGCTTTGTCTCGGGTCAAACTTTCTAAACTTTGACCAAGTTTATACATACAAAAACAATGACAACCACAATACCAAGTAAATATGATTAGAATCATCATTCAATATATTTTCATACAATATATCTTTTTATTGTGAAAGTTCATATAATCGGACGAGATTCATGCAAACACGGCAGATTTTCATTACATTTCAAACTTTTAGGACAAACAAAGAAAAGAAACCCGACCCTAAACCTATCCTACGGCGACGGCCTACGTCCACTTTCCTTTGTATTCCGCATCAGTGACCACGTCCTCAATCTGCCGTCTCCATGAACGGCGGCGGGGTTCAAAACCCGTGAGGTGAAGGTGCGGTCTCCGGCGAGGAAGAGTAGAACACGGGAGACGGACCGGCCCACTTGGGACACCATGCCCTGTTGCCTCACATGCCCTACTCATCCTTGGAGGAGTCCGCGACCTCGGCGGTGCCGGTGGACGTGAGGTCGATGATGGACGTGGACATCCGTCGCTGTTCACCTGCCATATGCACCCCTGAACGTTGGGCGATGGCGCGTAGGACGCGCGGCTGGCGGTGCTCTTGTCCTTGGCTGCCGGTGCGGCCAGCGCTTGTGTGGCCGCGTCCGCGTCTGGCTACGCTGACATTGCATTGCGAGCGGTGGGTTGAGCAATGGCGGCGACCTCGAGCTTCATCTCCGAAGACAAGCTCTCCCGCAGAGCGTTCCTGCCCACGGTCATGGTGGTGGATGTGGTGCCAGGGAGGAGGATGTGCTCTGGTGTGGAGTTTAGCTGGGTGTTGCCGCCTTTAAGTAGCGCATACCGGTGAGGCCAAGCGTCCGGGTGCATCAATGAGTCACCGAAGTTCATTCCTCGGGCGGCGAGCCTGCTTAACGGCGGCATACGGACGGACGGCATGAATGCGGGCAGCTGGCGCCGGGGGGAACGCATGCGGGTGAGGGACGAGGGTTTTTTGTGGGCCAGGGTAGTCAGCTGCGGGCGTGGCAACGTCGCAGATGCCCTTTGATCACATGCGATCCCACATGTCAGTGACAAAGCAAGACGACCCGCATTCCCTTGGGTCAGAAGCATGCCGGACCGACCGTTTGGGGGTGCGACGTGAATGCGATAGGGGTGATGTCAGTGCACCGCCTTTTCATTTCGAACTTGTAAACTGTAACACTTGTAGAGCGTAAGACCGAAAGCATATATGAAGTTGGCACCTCAGCTATATCCAGCCTAGTAGCCTACATGTACAATAGTTATTCATACTAGCATATGTACCATTATAATAAGTGTACCGCCCTTTCCTTTTCAACTCGTGAAGCGTAACACTTGATTAAGTAGCCGAAAAATGTGTGTTGCCTGTCTTTGTATGTATTTGAGGTGTGCTGATTGAGGTGTCCGACTATTTGAAGGAATAATTGAGGTGTGCTCGGCCGGTCCGTGCCCGCATTTAGGTGTCCAACTTACCATGTTCCGGCTGTAGTAACTATACTATGTAAGTTGCTTGGAAAAAGAGTTACCTAGGTCGGTTTTGTGAGCTGTCCAAATATAATCATGCGGCTTTGCTTCTTTCTCATCACCCTCCAACCCTCTTCTCCATCGATCATGCATGCCGCCCTCCGATCGACTCCATCCTCCCGCATTCCTCATCTGAACATTTCGATGAGTGTCATTCACATGTGGGCCTAGACCCTGTATTTATGTTATAGTTCAATGGTGTGCCAGTTTGTCCAAAGTTGTATGTCCGGCATGCATACATACAAACGGTTCGTCTAAAGTTTCACGTTGCCTCGACTACGTGTTGCTCCCCATCTTAGTAGTGACAACCCCTTCAGTTCATGACCCGACACATCTTGATGAGATCGATAGATGTGGAGAGATCGAGTGTGTGTCATGCAAGGAAATCAAGGTTTGGTGTGTGTCCATGTTAGAAATGATCGTGTGGGGTGGAGAGAGGGGGGGGTGTTTGTATGTACGCTAGTCGGTCATGTACCATTGCTACTTGTGAGTTGCGTTGGGATTTCCCCGGAGAGGAGGGGATGATGCAGTACAGTAGAGATAAGTATTTCCCTCAGTTATGAAACCAAGGTTATCAATCTAGTAGGAGAATCACGCAACAACTCGTTAACAGCACCTGCACACAAAACAACAAAACCTCGCACCCAACGCGAACAAGGGGTTGTCAATCCCTTGGCGGTTAATTGCAAGATTAAATTGTATGGTGATAGATAGATAGATCGAACAAAAATACAAAATAAAATAAATAAAGTAAAAGTGCAGCAAGGTATTTTTAGGATTTTCAATATATGATAAAAGTAGACCCGGGGGCCATAGTTTTCACTAGAGGCTTCTCTCTTGAAAATAGCATACGGTGGGTGAACAAATTACTGTTGGGCAATTGATAGAAAAGCAAATAATCATGACGATATCCAAGGCAATGATCATGTATATAGGCATCACGTCCGAGACAAGTAGACCGAAACGATTCTGCATCTACTACTATTACTCCACACATCGACCGCTATCCAGCATGCATCTAGAGTATTAAGTTCATAAAGAACGGCGTGACGCCTTAAGCAAGATGACATGATGTAGACAAATTAAAATCAAGCATGAATAAACCCCATCTTTGTACCCTTAATAGCAATGATACATACGTGTCATGTCCCTTTCTATCACTGGGATTGAGCACCGCAAGATCGAACCCATTACAAAGCACCTCTCCCATTGCAAGATAAATCAATCTAGTTGGCCAAACCAAATCAATAGATCGGAGAGAAATATGAAGCTATAATAATCATGCATAAAAGAGTTTAGAGAAGACTCAAATAATATTCATGGATAATCCGATCATAAACTCACAATTCATCGGATCCCAACAAACACACCGCAAAAAGTGATTACATCGGATAGAACTCCAAGAACATCGAGGAGAACATTGTATTGAAGATCAAAAAGAGAGAAGAAGCCATCTAGCTACTAACTATGGACCCGAAGGTCTATGGTAAACTACTCACGCATCATCGGAAGGGCAACAAGGTTGATGTAGAGCCCCTCCGTGATCGAATCCCCCTCCAGCGGAGTGCCGGAAAAGGCCTCCAGATGGGATCTCTCGAGAACAGGAACTTGCAGTGGCGGAAAAAGTATTTCGTGGACTCCTCTATTGGTTTCCCAATTTTAGAGAATTTATAGAGGTGGAATTAGGTCAAACAGAGCAGAGGTGGGCCCACGAGGCACCAGGGCACGCCACCCCCCTAGGGCGCGCCCTGGTGGCTCGTGGCCACCTCCTCTGTCTTCTAGCCCTCTCCCGAAGCTTCTAGTGTCTCTTATGTCCAGAAAAAAATCTCCAAAAAGTTTCGTGGCATTTGGACTTCGTTTGGTACTGATATTTTGGAAAACCAAAAACAGGCAAAAAACAGCAACTGGCACTGGGCACCAAGTTAATAGGTTAGTCCCAAAAAATGATATATAATTGCTTGTAAATGTATATAAAACATCCAAGATTGATACTATAATAGCATGGAACAATCAAAAATTATAGATACGTTGGAGACGTATCAAGCATCCCCAAGCTTAATTCCTGCTTGTCCTCGAGCAGGTAAATGATAAAAACAGAATTTTTGATGTGGAATGCTACGTATCATATTCATCATATACTCTTTTCTTTTGTAGCATGGACATTTGGACTTGAATGATTCAAAGCAATAGTCTATAGTTTGACATGAAGACATAAATACTCAAGCATACTAACAAGCAACCATGTCTTTCAAAATATCAACACTAAAGAAAGTTATCCCTAGCCCATTATTCTCAATCATTGATCCATTCATGAAACACACTCCATATTAGCTACACACGATGCACAAGTATGACAATAGTGCTCTCTAGTTGGTGCTTTGTAAGAGAAGATGGAGACTCAAAATAAAAATAAAAATTGCATAAAAGTAAATAGATAGGCCCTTCGTAGAGGGAAGCAGAGATTTGCAAATGTGCCAGAGCTCAAGGCTTAAATTAGAGAAATAAAATTATTTTGAGAGGCATGCTTTTCCTGTCAACGAAAACGACCGAGAATTCCCAATATCTTCCATGCTAGACACATTATAGGCGGTTCCCAAACAGAAAGTAAAGTTTATTCCTTTCCACCATTCTTTCACAATCCATGGCTAGCCGTATCCACGGGTGCCTTCCATACCAACACTTTCCAAGGAATTTGTTATTATTATTTTTGATTCATTGTGGAACTGGGTATCCCTATTACCTGCCACTCTCTCGTGCAATGACAAGTGAATAAACACTCCTCGTGAGAATAACACACCTAGCATGGAAAATATTGGCCACCCCCTACCGCTTCATGAGTGGTACGGGCACACAAAACGGAAAATTATTTTGAAAATTAGAGTTGGCACATGCAAATTTACTTGGAACGGCATGGAAATACCGCATATAGGTAGGTATGGTGGACATATTTGGCATAACTTTGGGTTTAAGGAGTTGGATGCACAAGCAGTATTCCCGCTTAGTACAAATGAAGGCTAGCAAATAGATTGAGAAGCGACCAACCAAAAAGCGAAAACGGTCATAAACATGCATTGAACATAACTAACACCGAATAATGCACCATAAGTAGGATATAATTTCGTTGCATAACTATTGACTTTATGTGCATGCATAGGGAATCACAAACCTTAACACTAATATTCTTACTAAATCACAATTACTCACTAACATGACTCACATATTATCATCTCCATATCGCAAAACTATTGCAAGGAATCAAACTTATCATATCAAATGATCTATATGCAAGTTTTTATTATATCCCTCTTGAATATTCATCACTTTGGGACCAAATTCATATCTTGTGCAAATTACCATTACTATTATCAACTCTCAAAAAGATATAAGTGATGCATGAGAGCGCAAATATTTCTTCAAAATTTTAATCTTATCAACTCTCAAAATAATATAAGTGAAGCATGAGAGTTCAAATATTTCTTCAAAATTTAGCAACCACCGTGCTCAAAAAGATTTAAGTGAAGCACTAGGGCAACTGCCTAGCTCAAAAGATTTAAGTGAAGCACATAGAGTATTCTAATAAATCATGATAAACATGTGGCTCTCTCAAATAGGTGTGTCCAGCAAAGTTGATTGTGACAAACTAAAAAGCAAACAAAGCAAAGACTCATATAATACATGACGCTCCAAGTAAAACACATATCATGTGACGAATAAAAATATAGCTCCAAGTAAAATTACCGATAGTTGGTAGAAGAAAGAGGGGATGCCTTCCGGGGCATCCCCAAGCTTAGACGCTTGAGTCTTCCTTGAATATTACCTTGGGGTGCCTTGGGCATCCCCAAGCTTAGGCTCTTGCCACTCCTTATTCCCTCATCCATCGTGATCTCACCCAAAACTTGAAAACTTCAATCACACAAAACTCAATAAAACCTTCGTGAGATCCGTTAGTATAACAAAACAAATCACTACTTTAAGTACTATTGCTACAATCTCTTGGAATCCGTGCTACAATCTCTCCCTCCTCGTCTCTCTCTTCTAGTGTGTTTTTTTACATCAGTCGTCTCTCTCTTCTAAATTCAGCCGACGCGGGCGGGGGAGGGGGGAGGGAGGGGAATGTTTGCCTACCGTCGGTTTGCTCTCAACTGCGGTCCCACAAGCGAGTGAAAACGCAAGACGAAGCGCGTTCCATTCGGTGAGCGATGTGCCGGACCGACCGTGTCAGGGTGCAATGCGAACGTGACAAGTGTGATGTACACCGTCCGTTCCTTTTGAACTTCCATACTTCTTTTTTTTAGGGAATGAACTTCCATACTTTGAGTACTCCTATTGCGTACGTAACACTTGGTTTTGCTGCTTCGAGCAATCCATCGATACACATCCCACCTACAACATCTCAAAAAAACAAATCCCACAGACCGACCGGTGGGGAGGTCCGGACGTCTGCCACGTCAAACTCCGAAACTTTGGTTCCATCCCACCCCACAACTCTCCAGGCTCCAGCCGTCTGGCTTTGCAAACTCCGCACAGTCAAAACTGATTGACCGGTCCTCACCGGTACCACTATTCACACCGAAACCTTCGCTGCTCGGCCTACGCCAGCTACTTGCCGGCCGGTCACCACTGCCCCAAAACCACACCTCCCAGCCCATTCTCCCACCTTTTGATCCCCTAGCCTGCATCAGCCGTCCCCTAGTTCGCCGGATAGCCATGGTGCGCAGCAAGATCGCGTACTACAAGACGTTGACGCCGGATCGCCGCGCATAAATCATGGCGGCGGTAGGCGCCACAGACCTCCATTCCCAAGCTCGCTTTGCGGCGGGCCAATCCCCGAGTCCTCTGGAGCCGAGCTCCGAGGAGGAAGGCGATCCAATGTTCATGGCGGAGGTCGCGGCATAGAAGGCCCCCGCGGCGAAGGAGACGATGGACGTCGACTTTGTGCCGGCGTCCGGGTCCCCCATGGCGCAGGCGGACCAGCGGTTCAACCTGGCGATCCTAAAGGAGCACCGGGCGGAGGAGGCTCAACTCGACGGGGAGCGTGTGGATGCCGCTACCATCGATGCCCTCCTGCAGGCGGAACCGAATGTCGTGGTCATGAACTGGGCGGTAGAGGCTCAACTCGACGGGGAGCGCGCGGATGCCACTGCCATCGAGGCCCCTGCAGGCAGAACCAGATGTCGTGGTCATGAACCGGGCAGCGGAGGCTCAACTCGACGTGGAGCGCGCGGATGCCGCTGCCATCGAGGGCCTCCTGCAGGCGGAACTGGATGTCGTGGTCGTGAACCGGGCAGTGGAGGCTCAACTCGACGCGGAGCGCGCGAATGCCGCTGCCATCGAGGCCCTCCTGCAGGCGGAACCAAACGTCGTGGACTTGAACCGGGCAGCGGAGTCTCAACTCGACGCGGAGCATGCGGATGCTGCTGATACGTCTCTAACGTATCTATAATTTATGAAGTATTCATGCCATGTTTATAACAATTTCATATGGTTTTGGTATGATTTGATTAGAACTAACCCAGACTGACACTATTTTCAGCAGAACTACCGTGGTGTTGTTTTTTGTGTAGAAATAAAAGTTCTCGGAATGAGCTGAAATTTACGGTGGTTTTTTATGGACCAAAAGAGACCCCCGAAGCTTCCAGGAAGGACCAGAAGCCTCACGAGGAAGCGACAAGTCTAGGGGGCGCGCCCTCCCCCCCAGGCCGCGCCCCCCGAGCTTGTCGCTCCCTCATGGGCCCCCTTGACGTGAAACCAACGCCAAAAATTCCTATAAATATAGAAAACCCCAGAAAGAAACCTAGAACTTCCACGCCGCCGCCACAAGCCTCTATACCGAAGAAAACCCATCTGGAGCCCTGTTTCGGCACCCTGCCGGAGGAGGGAATCATCACCGGAGGCCATCTTCATCATCCCGGCGGTCACCGTGACGAGGAGGGAGTAGTTCACCCTCGGGGCTGAGGGTATGTACTAGTAGCTATGTGTTTGATCTCTCTCTCGTGTTCTTGATTTGGCACGATCTTGATGTACCGCGAGCTTTGTTAATATAGTTGCATCATATGGTGTTTCTTCCCTCTCTATCTTTGTTGTGATGAATCAAATATTTCCCTTTGAGGTTTCGTTATTGTCGGATTGAATATTTTAGATTTGAGAACACTTGATGTATGTCTTGCATGTGGATACCCGTGGTGACAATGGGGTATTCTATTGAGTCACTTGATGTATGTTTTGGTGATCAACTCGCGGATTCCCGTGACCTTGGGGTGATCTAGGCATAGGGGTTGGTTGCACGTTTTCATTATCTTTTCTCCAATAAGAAACTTTGGGGTACTCTTTGAAGTTCTTTGTGTGGATTGAATATTATGAATCTGAAGTTGTTTGATGCATATCGAATAATCAACTCACGGATACTTGTGGTGACATTGGAGTATCTAGGTGACATTAGAGTTGGTTGATGCGTATCATATGGTGTTATTTTAGTATGAACTCTAGGGCTGTTTGTGACACTTATAGGGATGGCTCAATAGATTGATCGGAAAGGATAACTTTGAGGTGGTTTTGTACCCTACAACAATTTCTATCCTATGTTCTCTGCTAATAGGAACTTTGGAGTGATTCTTTATCGCACATTGAGGGATTGTTATATGATTCAATTATGTTAGCACTGTTGAGAGATTGCACTAGTGAAAGTATGAACCCTAGGCCTTGTTTCTAAGCATTGAATACTGTTTGTGCTCACTTTTGTTACTTGCTACCTTGCTGTTTTTATTGTTTGGATTATAAAAACCTATATCTACTATCCATACTACACTTGTATCACCATCTCTTCGCCGAACTAGTGCACCTATACAATTTACCATTGTATTGGGTGTGTTGGGGACACAAGAGATTGTTTGTATTTGATTGCAGGGTTGTTTGAGAGAGACCATCTTCATCCTACACCTCCCACGGATTGATAAACCTTAGGTCATCCACTTGAGGGAAATTTGCTACTGTCCTACAAAACTCTGCACTTGGAGGCCCAACAACGTCTACAAGAATAAAGTTGCGTAGTAGACATCAAGCTCTTTTCTGGCGCCGTTGCCGGGGAGGTGAGTGCTTGAAGGTATATCTTTAGATCTTGCAATTGAATCTTTTAGTTTCTTGTTTATTCACTAGTTTGGTTTTATAAAAGAAAACTATAAAAAAATGGAATTGAGGTTGCCTCAAATGCTTCATCTTTATAATATCTTTCTTGAAAATGATGGATCGGAAAATTGTGCTAAGATTGTAGAAGAAGAATTTAACAAAATGTTTAATGTGAGTTCCTTGGATGATAAGCATGATTGCAATGTTGCTAGTATGAATTCTTTGAATATCCATGATAATAATGGTATGCAAAGCCATAAGCTTGGGGATGCTATGTTTGATGAAGATGATCTATTTAGTCCCCCAAGTTTTGATGAGCAAATTTATTATGATGATAGCATGCCTCCTATTTATGATGATTATATTGATGAAAGTGGGTTTGGAAGAGTGTCAACTCTAGGTACTAATGATCCCACTATTTTGGAGGGTGTTGAATCTTATTGTAATAATTATGAAAGTGGATTTGGAGAGGTCGTGACTTTATTTAATGACGATTCCACTATTTCGGAAGAGGTTTCAATTGATTATGACAACAAAGTTGATATCTATGATGATTATGGTGATGACATGTATGCTATAAATAATAATGATTATCATGAAACTTGTCATCATGATTTTAATTTTCAATTGGATTATGCCAATCAAGTATCACATGATAGTTATTTCATTGAGTTTGCTCCCACTACTATTGATGAGAATAAATTTGCTTATGTGGAGGGTAATAAAAATCCTATGCTTGTAGGTCATGAAAAGAATGATTTATGTGATAGCTCTATTGTTGAATTCATTCATGATGCTACTGAAAATTATTATGAGAGAGGATCATATGCTTGTAGGTGTTGCAATAATATCAATTTTCCTCTCTATGTGTTGAAAGTTTTGAAGTCATGCTTGTTTTGCCTTCCTATACTAGTTGATTCTTGCTCCCATAAATTGTTTGCTCACAAAATTCCTATTCATAGGAAGTGGGTTAGGCTTAAATGTGCTAGTCATATGCTTCATGATGCTCCCGTTATGTTTCAACTTTTTACTTTTATGTGAGCATCATTGAAATCATCATGCCTAGCTAAAAGGCATTAAAGAAAAGCGCTTGTTGGGAGACAACCCAATATTTATACCTACTGTTTTTGTGTGTGTACATGATTAATCTACTGTAGTAATCATGTTTTATAGCTTTTGTTTCAATAAAGTGCCAAGTAAAGCCTTTGGGATAGTGTGGATACTTGTTGATTTGATTATGTGCAAAAACAGAAACTTTTGCACCCAGTTCTGGAATTTCTATTCTGTACTGGAACGTGATAAAATTCTGAAATTTTTTCACATTATTTGTTTATAAATTTTTTACGTTTTCCTAATTTTTCAGAATTTTTCGAGTTACAGAAGTATGACCATAATTCAGATCTTTACATACTGTTCTGTTTTTGACAGAATCTGCCTTGTTTGCATAGTTTGCTTGTTTTAGCGTTTCCATAGCTTATATTGAGTGATATAAATTGTGGAAATGATATATTACAGTAGGAATTATGTGAGAACAATTATGGATCTTGTCTTGACAGTACCAAAGTGAATGATTTGCTCTTTATGATACTAACCTATCTCACGAAGTTCCGTTAAGTTTTGTGTGATTAAAGTTTTCAAGTTTTGGGGTGAGATATCGATATGAGGAGAATAAAGAGCAGAAAGACCATAATCTTGGGGATTCCCAAGGCATCCCAAGGTAATATACAAGGAATACTCAAGCGTCTAAGCTTGGGGATGCCCCGGAAGGCATCCCCTCTTTCGTCTCCAACATTATCGGTAACCTCACTTGGAGCTATATTTTTATTCGTCACATGATATGTGTTTTACTTGGAGCATCATTTTATTTTGTTGAGATTTGCTTTATGTTATTTATAATCATGTTTTGAATCTTTTACTTCAATAAAATTGTCAACTATAGCCTTTACCATGCTTAGTTTGCACGATCATGAGTTGCTGTTTTAAAACAGAAAGTTTGCTGTTATTGCTTAAATTCCCTAGAAAAATAAGGATGTGATAAAAACTTGAAATTTTGATACAATAAGCTACTATAAATTTTCTACAGTGTGGTAAATTTTCAGAATTTTTGGAGTTAATTAAGTATGGATCTTGGTTCATCCTTTACAGACTGTCCTGTTTAGACAGATTGCTGTTATGTTTGCATATGTTTGCTTGTTTAATGATTCTATTTGAGGATAGGAGTATTAAATATGCAGAGGCATTTAGTATGCAATGTTAAATTATAATTTTAGTGATTTGTTACAGTAGATAATGATAAGGTTTTGCATTGATTTATACTAACTTATCTCACAAGTTCTTGTTGAGTTTCGTGTGGATGAAGTTTTTAAGATTTAGGGAAACCGTGATATGAGAGGAATTAAGGAGACACAAGAGATCAAGCTTGGGGATGCGCAAGGCATCCCAAATTAATATTTCAAGAAGTCTCAAGCATCTAAGCTTGGGGATGCCCCGGTAGGCATCCCACCTTTCTTCATCAACAACTATCGGTTAGTTTCGGTTGAGCCTAAGTTTTTGCTTCTTCGCATGAGTTGTGCTATTCTTGGAATGTCATTTTATTTTGTTTGCTGTTTGAATAAAGTACTTGGATCTGAAATTTTTATTTGGAGAGAGTCTTCACATAGCTACTTAATTAATTAACTACTCATTGTTCTTCACTTAAATTTTTTGGGGTAGTTGTCATTCACTCTCGTGCTTCACTTATATCCTAAGAGTGAATTGTTGAATGAATTGAATATCATAAATCTGAAATTATATTGTTCCATATGCTTAGTAGTAATTTCACATTGGGTTTAGAAAGTAAAATCTATTGAAGTTTGACAATCACAATATTAGTCATACAAGCAATTCGTGAAAGATAGTATATGGAAGAGAACTTTCACATATAAATATATTATCTTGGACATCTTTTATGATTGTGAATACCCATTAATTATTTTCAAACTTGAGCAAATTGGTTGAAGTTGGACAAGGAAGACAACGTAATGAGTTATGTTTGGGTATATTTGCATAGAAGTTATATTGTTATGGATCCTCCAACATGTGGTGCTTGTTTAGAATCTTTTGCTAGCCAAAATTTCGGTACTAAGTGGGAATACTGCTTGTGCATCCAAAAATCCATCAGCCAAGTTTCTTCCATGAGTGTCCACCATACCTACCTATATACGGTATTATTCTGCCGTTCCAAGTAAATTTGCATGTGCCACCTCTAATCATTCAAATAAGCATCTGTTTTGTGTGCCCGTACCACTCATGAAGCGGCAGGGGGTGGTCAGTATCTTCCATGTTAAGCGGGTTATTCTCATGATGGGTGTTTATTAACTTGTCATTGCACGAGAGAGGCTGGTAATTGGGATGCCCAGTCCTGTAATCAAAAAAATATATAATTAAACAAACTCCCCCGGAAAGTTGATTGTATGGAGGGCACCCGAGGATTCGGCTAGCCATGGCTTGTGTTTGAATGGTTGAGGGGGAGTAAACTTTACCTTTCCGCTTGGGAACCGCCTATAATGTGTTTAGCATGGAAGATATTGAGAATCCTCAGTCGTGACATTGACAGGAAAAGTACACCTCTCAAAATGTATTCATCTCTGATTTAAGCTTCGAGCTCTGGCACCTCTGCAAATCCATGCTTCCCTCTGCGAAGGGACATTCTATTTACTTTTATGCTATTTACTTTCATGTTATTTATTTTTGTTGAGTCAACTTCTTATTCCAACCTATTCTCTAGTTAGCAAGCATTATGTGGTGGGGAATGATCCAGGCACATATAGCCATTCAAATATATTTGATCATGAATTATTATTGTTGACAATTATCTCTATGATAAATAAGTTGGGAGGCGAAACATTAAGCCCCTATCTTTCTCTGTGTTTGATGGATGCTATTTGTTCTAAAAATATGCTTTGAGTATTAGCAATCATAGAAGACTATATGATAATTGAGTATGTGGAGCTCTTACTTAGACACTGTTGAAAATGAGATGCATTGTAATTGATTGGTTACTAAGAACATAGGTTGTTAAGTTTCAAGAGAATGCATTGTTTGAACCATAACATGTGAATTGATTGCTACTTTATCATGATGAGTTTTATGAGAAAGAGTTGCTGTTATGATGCTAGAAAAAGTGATTGGAATTATCATTGATCAAACTTATGCACTATGCTAGCATTCACACTTCATAAATTATTTCTTTTATCATTTACCTACTCGAGGACGAGCAGGAATTAAGCTTGGGGATGCTGATACGTCTCCAACGTATCTATAATTTATGAAGTATTCATGCCATGTTTATAACAATTTCATATGGTTTTGGTATGATTTGATTAGAACTAACCCGGACTGACGTTGTTTTCAGCAGAACTACCGTGGTGTTGTTTTTTGTGCAGAAATAAAAGTTCTTGGAATGAGCTGAAAATTTACGATGATTTTTATGGACCAAAAGAGACCCCCGAAGCTTCCAGGAAGGACCAGAAACCTCACGAGGAAGCGACAAGCCTGGGGGCGCGCCCTCCCCCCCAGGCCGCGCCCCCCGAGCTTGTCGCTCTCTCGTGGGCCCCCTTGACATGAAACCAACGCCAAAAAATTCCTATAAATATAGAAAACCCCAGAAAGAAACCTAGAATTTCCACGGCGCCGCCGCAAGCCTCTGTACCAAAGAAAACCCATCTGGAGCCCTGTTCCGGCACCCTGCCGGAGGAGGGAATCATCACCGGAGGCCATCTTCATCATCCCGGCGGTCACCATGATGATGAGGGAGTAGTTCACCCTCGGGGCTGAGGGTATGTACTAGTAGCTATGTGTTTTCTCTCTCTCTCGTGTTCTTGATTTGGCACGATCTTGATGTACCGCGAGCTTTGTTAATATAGTTGGATCATATGGTGTTTCTTCCCTCTCTATCTTTGTTGTGATGAATCGAATCTTTCCCTTTGAGGTTTCGTTATTGTCGGATTGAATATTTCAGATTTGAGAACACTTGATGTATGTCTTGCATATGGATACCCGTGGTGACAATGGGGTATTTTATTGAGTCACTTGATGTATGTTTTGCTGATCAACTCGCGGATTCACGTGACCTTGGGGTGATCTAGGCGTAGGGGTTGGTTGCACGTTTTCATTATCTTTTCTCTGATAAGAAACTTTGGGGTACTCTTTGAAGTTCTTTGTGTGGATTGAATATTATGAATCTGAAGTTGTTTGATGCATATCAAATAATCAACTCACGGATACTTGTGGTGACATTGGAGTATCTAGGTGACATTAGAGTTGGTTGATGTGTATCATATGGTGTTATTTAGTACGAACTCTAGGGCTGTTTGTGACACTTATAGGGATGGCTCAATAGATTGATCGGAAAGGATAACTTTGAGGTGGTTTCGTACCCTACAACAATTTCTATCTTATGTTCCTCGATAATAGGAACTTTGGAGTGATTCTTTATCGCACGTTGAGGGATTGTTATGTGATTCAATTATGTTAGCACCGTTGAGAGATTGCACTAGTGAAAGTATGAATCCTAGGCCTTATTTCTAAGCATTGCAATACCGTTTGTGCTCACTTTTGTTACTTGCTACCTTGCTGTTTTTTATTGTTAGGATTATAAAAACCTATATCTACTATCCATACTACACTTGTATCACCATCTCTTCGCCGAACTAGTGCACCTATACAATTTACCATTGTATTGGGTGTGTTGGGGACACAAGAGATTGTTTGTATTTGATTGCAGGGTTGTTTGAGAGAGACCATCTTCATCCTACACCTCCCACGGATTGATAAACCTTAGGTCATCCACTTGAGGGAAATTTGCTACTGTCCTACAAAACTCTGCACTTGGAGGCCCAACAACGTCTACAATTATAAAGTTGCGTAGTAGACATCAGCCGCTGCCATTGAGGCCCTCCTGCAGTCGGAACTGAACATTGTGGACGTGAACCAGGTGGTGCTCGCGTCCGTGCAGAGCGCCCGCACACTCCGCGTGAACGAGTAGCTGGAGGCCGAGGACAACCACGCCACGGAGACACATGTCGGCAGCTCCGGCTGGTTCGCGCCGGCAGCCAAAGATGACGAGGCCGGCTCATTCCACGAGCAGTGATTGTTTTTCTTTATGTTGTTGTTTTTAGGGATCTTTTTCTATGCAAAAACATATTTTTATTTAATAAATATAGAGGCCTTATAAACATACTGTATGAACGAAAATTAGGTGTCAGTGGTTGGATGGATGAGTTTGGTTTGATCACATGCGGTTTCTCCCTCCGTCCAGGTGTATAAGTCACCTTGCAAAAATCAGATATTCCCAAAATGTTAGGCAGAATGCATTAAATTCCATCCTCGTTCCCCTCACTGCCTCGTTTATCAGCGAGCGAAATTTTTGGCCGAACCACGCGCGGGGAGGAAGATAACGCGGGAGAGAAATAGCGACCTATGCATGCAGAAGGAACACATTGATTAGGGGAGGGATTGACCCCAGTTTGCATGCATGTAAGTGGGCCTGCATGGGTTGACTGAAATGGCAACCCTATTAATTAGGGATTCATTGCTAATTTTCCTTTGGTTTTCGAGGAAAAAAATGGCGCGGTGATTGGAAGAATTCCCAGTCTGACTCTTTCGCCTGCTCCAATCCGCAGCCACCGGGTCGCGCTGCTCCACCTTAGGTGACTTAAATACACCTGGATGGAGGGAGTTCCACATGTCAATAAAAAAGGCAAGCCGAGAAGCGTTCCCTTGGGTTTGCGGCGTGCCAGACCGACTGTGTGAGGGTGTGGTGTGACCGCGACAGGCGTGCGTAAGTGTACTGCCTTTTCATTTTGAACTTGTAAATCGTAACATTTGGTTTGTGAGTGAGCGACTTCGATTTTAGTACTGTGCCAAAAAGAAGGGCAGGGTTTTTCCTTCGCGCGATCGATCGATACAAATCCTGATAAGAAATGCGACGGCGGGGTGGGCTAGTTTGGCCTATGGTCAGATTGCTGACATGCATTCCCACATGCCAGTGAAATGCCAAGCCGGTTGGCGTTAAGCGGTGGGGTAGATCGACCGTGTGCTGGTCTGACGCGAATGTGACACGCGTGCTGTGAGTGTTCCTTTTCCTCATTTTTAACTTGTGAAGATAACCCCCTCAAAAAAAATTGTGAAGATAACACTTGGTTCTTTGCCTTCGCGCGATACATTGATGGAAATCCCGATTATAATGACGCTGAATTTTCTACCAAATCCCGTAAAAATGAGTCCTCTTCGCCCCTTCGGCCGAAATCATCGTGCTAATCATACTTTCTATTTGACTTCCTTCCCCATTATGGTGACGTCGATGATATCGCGATCGTTGTGGCTTTGGCGAAGTGCGTTCGACGGAGCGCACCATTGAGGCAGATGATGGTCATGTCATTCGGAAGTGCCGCCTGGAAGCCGAGACAACCGCCTTCTTTGCATCCAAGAAGTCCGTAGGAGACAGCAACTATTGTGTCACCGTGAGCGTTGGATGCGACATGACCACGCCGTTCGAGCTCGAGCTGCCGTGACCGTGTACCCTTACACGGGCACCGGTTTACTGTCGGAAAGGCTCTTCCGCGTCGGGGACCCATCCAACCTGTGCAACCAACGGAAATGCCGGTGTGCAGTTCGGGGATGGCTCCGCTCATCGCTCTACATCCCAATGAAACAGAGTGGGAGACGGTCATCCCTGATGGTGTTGTGAGGAAGATAGTCCAGGAGGCGAATCGCCGACGGTTGCATCAACGAGGAGGGTGTGACTTCAGCTTCGACATGAATGTGGACCGGCGTCATGTCGTTAGCCTGCCGGCGCTACATTCATCTTGCAAGGAGAAGCTTCTTGGCGAGGAAGGTGCTGGGACGTGCCCGGCATGTCTCGTACACACCATCAAACAAGTATACTAGTACCGCTTATCTAGGCTTTCGCCGGCCTATTGATGCACATACGAGAATTTTTAAATCATATACTGCTTTATGTACGTTTGGTCTTGTCACTAATAAGTACTACTATTTGTACCCATTGAGTAACTGGTACTACTTGGTGAATGTTGCGTAGCCGTGGATGTCCGAGCTAAATTTGAAACACAGTCACGATCAAACGAGATGTTACCATTGGGCTCCACCACTCCACCAGCCGGAATCACCTTGGCCTATTTGATTTGTAGGATCCTCAAAATGCAGGAATCGCAAAAATATAGGATTGTTCTCATTGGATAGGAATGGCTTGGATTGGAGTATAGGATTAGGAGTGTGTGTTTCATGTCATAGGAAAGACAGATGAATTTTTAAAATACTCCTAGGTTGGAGTAGATGCAGGATTTCCTATTATTAAATGTAGCACAATAGCTTCGTCCGTCCAGCTTACTGCAGGAAAGGTGGTTTCTGGAAGAAGACGATGGAGAAGCGGATTCAGCGAAGAGTGAAATGATGGTTACTTCATCCGTGCTTTGTGATTTGACGCCTCATTGCTTTGTGATTTGTGATAGTAGAAGGGAGTAGACTCTGTGCTCTATGCATGCGTCCATGCAAGGGAGAAAGAGGAGAGATGTTGCATTTTTTTATTCCTTCAATCAATTTGGCATCGGCGCACCAGCAAGCTTCGGTTCCCTCTTTTTTGGCTTTCGTAGAACCCTCCACAATGGTTCCCATCGATGCCAAAAGCTATTTTACCATTTGGCTACACATTGTGGATGCCCTTAAGTGTACCACTTGGTTTTGATTAGTAAAGAGGAGGTGATTTCGCCGCGCGAAAGGCGGGGGAGGTTGGCCTCACGGTTTGCTAACATGCGGTCCCACGTGTCAGTGATGTACCAAGCCGATCCGTGTCCCACATGAGTACATGAGGCAGAACAACGGCAGAAGCAACTTCAGCGAAGAGTGAAATGATGGTTGCTTCGTCCCTCCAACTTATACTGTGGGAAAGCTGCTGCTTTGTGATTTGACGCTTCATTGCTCATTACTATTGCGGCGCCACGACCGGGGTGCGTCCCCTTGCTGCTTTGCACTGTTATTTGGTGCATGGCACATGGACCCGGATGCTGGATGTCCCACATGTCGGCGAAAGGGAGTAGAACATTTATGAAAGCGAGCACTCCACTCTTACGATGGAGGAGTACAAGACACGGCGGCCCAGTGAACTGTAACTTGTATTGTACTACTGTAGTATGTGGTAGTCTTGTACTCTTGTACCACTTGGTTTTGCTGTTTCGCATGATCCATCGATACAAACCCGATTAAATAGGCGAGGGCGGGTCTTTTCCCGCGCGGTAGGCAGGGTAGTTTGGCATAGTCGGTTTGACAGAGAGACCGAGAGAAAGATGTGAAATGCTTGAATGTGTAGTGGGCCCTTTTTTTTGTGCCATGTGTGTGTGTAGTCGGACCTTTTAGATCACTAGATGATACTAGCCATACATTTCAACGCAGTTTTAATGTATGCAACATGAATAATTGAAGTAACAATATGAGATCTAAAACTAAAAATACATATGATTTATTGTGTTAGATTATAGTAGTACTGTATTGCATAGTTGTTAGATGTAACATGCGAGAACATGTAGGGACGTACTTTTGGAGGGCCTACAGAGAGAAATTGGGCATAAAGTGGATTCAAATATTTGTATTCGTCATCATAGCATTTGTAACTCATATCTAGAGTTTATACGGTAGACGTGAATGCTTGTTCGCTCTTACGAAACCAGTACAACAATATTGGGGTGGCGTGCACCAATTTAGGCGTGGGAGGTTGGCCTAGTCGGCTCCACGGAGAGAGCGAGAGAAGAGATAAATACACTGGCGGTCACTGTATTTGAAGCGAAAGCATAATACGGTCATCAGACTTTAGAATACGCTCATTATGGTCACTATATACGTTTTACGGTGATTATACGATCACTCGCTCACCGTTCAACATCATATTGCACTCTATTGACCGGCCAAATAGTGTATGTGGCACTATGTTGACTGGTTAAATTTGCCACGTTCCTTGTGGGTCCCACCTGTCAGTTGGCAGTGGAAAGAGATAAGATAAACAGAAATTTACGCAGGCACGACAAGACTCGAACCCTTGCGCGCGAACCACCTGGCTGTGTATGTGTGTGTCAGGGCCTGATGTGTGTGCATGCATGTGTAGGTTGAGCACTTGAGCGTGAGCGTGTGTGTTGGTCGTGTGGTGAGTGCGTGCATGCATGCGTGTGTGCGTGTGAGTGTTGCGTGAGTGCGTGGCTGCGTGTGTGTGCATGCATGCGTGTGTGTGTGTGAGTGTTGCATGCATGCAGTTCGTGTGCATGCGTGCATGTGTGTATAATCACCACACTAGATTCTATGTATTAAAAGAACCAGCACAGCGTACCAATACAAAACCACCTTGTCCGATGTGGTTAGCGCGCGCGGGTGCGAACCCTAGGTCACCACTTCGAATCCCTTCTACTAGTAATACCCACCATGCAATATTTTATTTTCGTTTGTTTACATTCTTATACCCGCTGACAGGTGGGCCCTATGGTAGTGAGATAATGTGTGCTGATGATGCAACACTAGATGCGCCACGTGGACTATTTAACTGGTCAACTAATCGTGTCTTCAACAAATATAGAGCTCTACAGTGAGCCTGTGACTGTATAACAACCACAAAATGTATATGGTGACCGTAATGAGTGTATTCTGAAGTCCAGTGATCGTATCGTGCTTTCGCTTCAAATACAGTGATCGTCGGTGTATATCTCGTGAGTGAAAGATGGAACATGCGTGAATGTGACGGGGCGTACTTTTAGAGGGCCTAGAGATAGTTTGTGTGCGTACGTGAAAGAGGCGTAGAGAGAGGGGGGCGATGGAGAGAGAGAGATGCTCTTCGTTTCTCTTTATTATGACTAACTTTGTAGTATAAAAATATAAACATTCACAATGCGGAATAAATATCATTGGATGCACCATGCAATTAACTTTCATACTCCATATAACTTTGTAATATTGTATAAATGTAGATTTCATAAAATAAATTTTGGCCACACTTTGCGTAGTTTTAATTCAAAAGGAATCTTGTGTGCGAAGTAAAAGTGAACAGAGGGCTTTTTAGATCAATGGAGCACATGATAAGATGCAACATGTGTGAATGTGTAGTTGACGTATTTGGCAGGGCCTGGAGAGGGTATGTGTACATATTCAAGAGAGGCGCGGATAGAGGGGGGTGTGCGATGAGAGATAGATAGCACGAGAAATGAGAGAGGTCTAGAGAGAGAGAGAGAGAGAGACAAATAGGATGTCTCGATGAGAGATGTCCTTGAGTGTGTGTATGCAAGGGAGAAGGGGAGAGAGACATGAGCAGAAATAGTGTGTGGGGTGTGTGTGTGTTTGGTGTGTGTGGGTGTGAGAAGATACCGAGACCTAGGGGTAGGGGTGTGTGAGGTCTGGTGGGCCGACGTGAGGCCCCCGGTTGGTTCCGTCCTGCGCCACATTGGTTCGCCTGTGACGCATTATACGGAGACCCCTGGAGGACTAGTCACAAAAGACAAAGAAACCAGAGCCGCGAAGGACTTTGTGTCCACTGAAAAAGTCGGCTAGGATTTGTAACCCTAGGCCCCAGGTATGTTATACAAGCCTGGGGCCTAGTTCGTCGATAGCATACACAGAATCCCTTGGTATTCACGTAGTGTACTTTGTACACACCCTACTCACAAATATATGACCGGGAGTAGGGTATTTCCTGGGTCGCAAGGGCCCGAACTAAGGTAAATCCTTGTCCCTTATTACCATGCATCCAACCTAGCTGTCAGGGATATCCTACTGAATGCTCTGCTGGAATCATATTCGTCAACTAGTAAGAGAGGTGGAGACAATGCATGCGAGATAGGCCTAAGCATGCGGGAGACACGTAGGCAGGTATATGTATAGAGAAAAGGGTCGATGGAGATCGTGCGTGCCTATGCGTGTGAGAGAAAGAGTTCTTGTGACAGAGATTAGTGAAAAGAGTCATAGATAATTGTGAGAGAGAGGGAGGGAAGGTGATATAGACAGCGTGTGTGCGAGAGACACCTCAGGAGAGAGTGTAAGCATGTATGAGATAGAAGGTCGATGGATATACAGTGTGTGCGCATATGTGTGAGAGAGAAAGATAACGCGTGTGTGAGGAGGGGCCGAGGGAGAGTGAATCTACGCGTAAAAGACTGATGTACACATTAATTTAAAATATAAATTGTATCCAAATATTTGGATGGGATCATGATATTTGCAATCCGCGTATGGAACGACCATTGGTCTATCAAACATCCATATTCTATCGAATTTGAGCATGTGTATGGTATTATTCGACATAATTGATCCATAGAGTCAGTATTTTGAAATCTAGACAATGCACGGCTTTAGCAATTCAAATATAAACGTGATTATAGTTTAGGTTGTGTGTGTAAAGCTCATTATACATACAAAAGATACATAGTGAACATTCTAAATAGCTAGCTAGGAACTAGCATACATTTGAATTCAACTTAAGGTGGTTTCAAATATTCGAATTCAACATGAAGTGCATTCAATTATTTGAATTCGAGATCATGGCATTTGTAAATCGTACCTAAATTAAGGGGGCATCAATCTTTGCTTAGCTTTTGTACATAATAACATATAGTCGTGTACAAAATACATTCAAATTTACCACCTCCATTCCAAAATAATAGTAGTTATTGGATTTTGAAGAGTCAAAATTTCAAAAGAAGCGCATAATTTAATGAGGTTTTCAAACATACAAGGTCAAATTTAACGAGGTCTATTAAGGTCAATCCTAAAAGTTCAAGAGTACTCTAAACGTGAATGCTTCTGGTTCAAAATTTTGACTGAAGCGCCAAAAGAGCCTCTCCTCGCCCGAAACCGCGCAAGACCAATGTTTGGTAGAAGGAAATTACTGTTCTAATAACTCTGACCCATCAAACCTACCGGCCCGACGTCTAGCTGTCTAAACCGGGGTAGGTTTGTAACTTCAGCTAGATGCCACACAACCATCTCTGAAAAACATTCATACACCGTGGGCGCCTAAACACCCATGCGCTCGACCGAAATCGCTCCCGCCCACGATTTGGGACACCTGAGATTACCGTCCTACCCCCGACCCGCAACATGTTCGAAATTTTAGATGGGGGCAAAGTTTGTAACTTTCCCCAAATTTCAAACAAGCGCATCCCGGAAACATGGTTCCCCCTTAGCTTCCCCCTCCCCCATCCGATTCCCCATTCATACTCCATGGGCACCAAAACTCCCTCTCCACCAGCCTTGAAACCCCAACCTCCTCCATCTGCCACCCCATCGCACCGATCCACCGCTGCCCTACTCCATCACGCCGGAGCCGATACCCCGACGTCATCGTCTGATACGTCCATTTTGCATCATGTTTTACTATTGTTATTTATTATGTTTTTGATCATTATTTCACATTATGATACAATTCTTATGCCTTTTCTCTCTTATTTTGCAAGTTTCACATGAAGAGGGAGATTGCCGGCAGCTGGAATTCTGGACCAGAAAGGGGTGAAACAGAGATACTTATTCTGCACATCTCCAAATGACCTAAAAATTTACGGAGAGTTATTTTGGAATATATAAAAAATACTGGCGAAGGAATCAACAGAAGGGGACTCACCAGGCAGCCACAAACCTGGGGCGTGCGCCCTACCCCCTGGGCGCGCCCCCTGAGCTTGTGGGGCCCCTGGCAGGCCTCTGGTCCCCATCTTCCACTATATGATGTCATTTGCCCTAGAAAAAATCAAAAGAATATTTTTGGGACGAAGCGCCACCGTCTCGAGGCGGAACCTGGGCAGGAGCACTTTTGCTCTCCGGCGAAGCGATTCCGCCGGGGATACTTCCCTCCGGGAGGGGGAAATCGAAGCCATCGACATCACCAATGATCCTCTCATCGTGGGAGGACCAATCTTCATCAACATCTTCACCAGCACCACCTCATCTCAAACCCTAGTTCATCTCTTGTATTCAATCTTTGTCTCAAAACCTCAGATTGGTACCTGTGGGTTGCTAGTAGTGTTCATTACTCTCTGTAGTTGATGCTAATTGGTTTATTTGGTGGAAGATTATATGTTCAGATCCTTAATGATATTGAATACCCCTCTGATCTTGAACATGAATATGATTTGTGAGTAGTTACTTTTGTTCTTGAGGACATGGGAGAAGTCTTGTTATAAGTAATCATGTGAATTTGGTATTCGTTTGATATTTTGATGATATGTATGTTGTTGCTTCCTTTAGTGGTGTCGTGTGAACGTCGACTACATGACACTTCACCATCTTTGGGCCTAAGGGAAGGCATTGTGGAGTAGTAATTAGATGATGGGTTGCTAGAGTGACAAAAGCTTGAACCCTAGTTTATGCGCTATTCCGTAAGGGGCTGATTTGGATCCATATGTTTCATGCTATGGTTAGATTTATCTTAATTCTTCTTTCATAGTTGCGGATGCTTGCGAGAGGGGTTAATCATAAGTGGGAGGCTTGTTCAAGTAATAATAGCACCCAAGCGCCGGTCCACCCACATATCAAATTATCAAAGTAGCGAACGTGAATCAAACTAACATGATGAAAGTGACTAGATGAAATTCCCATGTGTCCTCGAGAACATGTTGCCTATTATAAGAAATTGTTCTGGCTTGTCCTTTGCTATAAAAAGGATTGGGCCACCTTGCTTCACCTTTGTTACCGCTACTACTTGTTACCTATTATGAATTATCTTGCTATCAAACTATCTGTTACCTACAATTTCAGTGCTTGCAGAGAATACCTTGCTGAAAACCGCTTGTCATTTCCTTCTGCTCCTCGTTGGGTTCGACACTCTTACTTATCGAAAGGACTACGATTGATCCCCTATACTTGTGGGTCATCAAGACTCTTTTCTGGCGCCGTTGCCGGAGAGTGAAGCGCCTTTGGTGAGTGGAATTTGGTAAGGAAACACTTATATTACGTGCTGAAATTTATCGTTACTTGTCACTACGGAAAGTAATCATTTGAGGGGTTTGTTCGGGGTATCTTCACCTTGACCAGAAGCATTAAGAGTTGCCCCTCAACCTATTGAACCTACTAAAAATATTTATTATGAAATTCCTTCGGGTATGATAGAGAAACTGCTAGCTAATCCTTATGCAGGAGATGGAACGGTGAATCCTGATATGCATTTGATATATGTGGATGAAATTTGTGGATTGTTTAAGCTTGCAGGTTTATCCAGAGATGGAGTTAAGAAGAAGGTTTTCCCTTTATCTTTGGAGGGAAAGGCATTGATATGGTGCAGGCTATGTGATGATACTGACACATGGGATTGGAACCGGCTGAAGCTGGAATTTCACCAAAAGTTTTATCCTATGCATTTGGTTCATCATGATCGGAATTATATATAATTTTTGGCCTCGTGAAGGAGAAAGTATTGCTCAAGCTTGGGGGAGGCTTAAATATATGTTGCATACATGCCCCAATCATGAGCTCTCAAGAGAAATAATTATTCAGAACTGTTATGCTCGGCTTTCTCATAATGATCAATCCATGCTCGATTCTTCTTCTACTGGTTCCTTTATAAAGAGGACGATTGAATTCAAATGGGATCTTCTCGAAAGAATTAAACGCAACTCTGAAGATTGGGAAATCGACTAAGGTAAGGAGTCAGGTATAAATCTCGAGTTTGATTGTGTTAAATCTTTTATGGAAACTGATGCTTTTCACAAGTTTAGTACTAAATATGGACTTGACTCTGAGATAGTAGCTACCTTTTGTGAATCTTTTGCTGCTCATGTTGATCTCCCTAAGGAGAAATGGTTTAAATATCATCCACCTATTGAATTAAAAGAAGAACCTGTTAGTGTTAAAGAAGAAACAATTGTTTACCATGTTGATCCAGTTGTGCCTACTGCTTATATTGAGAAACCACATTTTCCTGTTAGGATTAAGGAACATGCTAAAGCTTCAACTGTGGTTAATAAAAGTAATATAAGAACACCTAGACCTTCTGAACAATTTAAGTTGAACCTAGTATTGCAATGGTTAAAGATCTTTTGGTTGATAATATTGATGGGCATGTTATTTACTTTTGCGAAGAAGCTGCTAGAATTGCTAAACCTGCTAGGAATGAACGAGACAAGCTAGATAAAAATAAGCCAGTAGTTGGCATGCCTGTTGTTTCTATAAAGATTGGAGATCATTTCTATCATGGTTTATGTGACATGGGTGCTAGTGTGAGTGCTATTCCGTTTTCTTTATATCAATAAGTAATGAATGATATTGCACCTGTTGAGATTGAAGATATTGATGTCACTATTAAGCTTGCAAACAGAGATACTATTACACCACTTGGGATTGTTAGAGACATTGAAGTCTTGTGTGGTAAGATAAAATACCCTATTGATTTCTTAGTAATTGGTTCACAACAAGATAATTCTTGTCCCATTATATTTGGTAGACCATTCTTGAATACCGTTAATGCTAAAATTGATTGTGTTAAAGAGAAGGTTAGAGTTAAGTTTGGTGATATATCTCATGAATTTAATTTCTCTAAGTTTGGTAGACAACATCATGATAAAGAGTTACCTAGTAAAGATGAAATTATTGGTCTCGCTTCTATTGTTGTACCTCCTACTAATCCTTTAGAACAATATTTGCTAGACCATGAGAATGATATGCATATGAATGAAAGAAATGAAATAGATGAACTATTCTTTAAACAAGCACCTATTCTCAAACATAATTTGCCCGTTGAAACCTTGGGAGATCCACCTCCACCCAAGGGTGATCCAGTGTTTGAATTAAAGCAATTACCTGATACACTTAAGTATGGTTATCTTGATGAAAAGAAAATATATCCTGTTATTATTAGTGCTAACCTTTCAGAGCGTGAAGAAAAGAGATTACTTAAAACTCTGAGGAAGCACCGTGCTGCTATTGGATATACTCTTGATGATCTTAAGGGCATTAGTCCCACTCTATGTCAGCATAAGATTAATATGGAGCCAGATGCTAAACCTGTTATTGAACATCAATGTCGCTGAAATCCTAAAATGAAAGATGTGGTAAGAACTGAAATATTAAAGCTTCTGGAGGCAGGTATAATGTAACACCCTAACTTCCTTTGATCTGTTACCTCCCAAAATTTTCCCAGTGATCATCCCACATCTATAAACCCTGGATATGCAAAAATATTGCCAAGTCATTTGCAATATTTTTCATTTAAAATTAATTCCTTTTTCTGCCAGATAAAGGAATTAAATCCAGGAAAATGTCTATCCATCTCCAAAGTTCATGAAAACTTGTGGAGATATTATTTGTGATCATATTGAGCTCCCATAAAAATGTTGGCTATAATTAAATAAGGGAAATTGCATTTTCCTATTTAAAGCCAATATTGCATTTTGGGCACTTTCCAAAGGAACTACCATTTTGGTAGCCAGGAAAAATCCCAAATAATTTGTGGAGCTTCTCTTATCCATATCTTCACCATTTCCATCAAGAACCCAAGTTCCACAGCTCAAAGTTTGAGAGCATCATCCAGTTCTTGTTTCTGGACCTATTTTGAGATTGTGAAGCAACTAAATTTTAGATTGCTCCATGATTCTTGAAATTAATCCAAGACCTCACATTCCCTATATGATGTGAGCATGGAAAAACTCATATCATTTCATCTAGCCATTTTCTCCCAAAAATTTCATTTAGCTTCAGTCCAGATTCTAGCTCTGTGAAGGAGGTACCATTTTGGTGTACCCAAATTGTATGAAATTTACCAGTACCTTCATGCTCCTAAATCATTACTCTCCATAAAATTTCAGCCCAATCCATTCAGCCATTTGAGCACAACTTCAAAATCTAGTTTCTGGACCAAATTTTGCATTGTGAAGGAAGTATATGCAAACCAGGTCCAAATGACTTCAAATTTTGCCAGCATCTATACCTTCCTACTACATTCCAGTGTGGCAATACCACAACCCCATTTACCTAATGATTTCACCTCAGTAACTTCTCCAAGATTCTGTCCAGAAGCTGTTCTAGACCCTCTTGATCAATCTAGATCCCTCCCAGTCTCTCGAGTGACCAATCTTAGTCATTTGAGCAGTGAGGGGTCTAGTTGACAAGGTGTGATGAGCAGGGGCATGCCAGAACGTGCAGTACGCGCAGTGACCATGTGGACAACAGGCAGAAGCGGCGCTCTGCGCACTGACCTCGTCGGGTAGCTCGCTCCGGCCAGCTCCGACTTGTCCAGACATGTCCAATGGCTCCACAACGGCTGCGTGCCCTCTCTCCAGCAGGTTCCCCCTACGTTCCCTTCCTCGCCGCGCCGTCACAACAGCCACCGTACCGCCACTGCTCGCACGTGGTCGCCACCATATAACTCCAATTGGAGCTCTCCCGAAGCCACTGCCGGCTTCTCCACTCTCCCGGAGACCATGCCGACATCGCCCCCTCCCTCCGCGTGTACCATGGCTCCAGTGTGGTGATGAGGACACCACAGCGGCCGAGCTCATCTGCTCGCTCCGTCCGACTATAAATAACCCACCCCGCGTCCCTCGAGCTCACCAAGCTCCTCTCCTCCCTCCTAGCTCTTCCGGACCCCTCAATCCCTCACCGGAGCCACTCCCCGCCCGTCGTTGCCGCCATGGCCATCGCCGTCCGCCGCTCAAATTTGAGCAGTCCGGACACTCCCACCTCACCTAGCTTCCACCAGAGGCCCCCTGCTTCACCGCAAGGTCGCCGCCGTCCTCAAATCCTCCTGAGGGGCCCCTCCGGCGCGACTCCCCAAAGGAGGTGGCGCTGCGAGCCATCTCCAGCGACCCCGCGGCCACCCTCGGGGGCGGCAGCGCCCTGCGAGCCCGACCCGCTCCTCGGCAAGCGCCAGGAGGCCCGCGCGCGACGGCCCCGAGCTCGGCCGGGCTCCTCTGTTCCCGTTGTCGCGAGAAGGAAGGAGAGAACCAGGAGGAGGAGAGAGGAGATGGGTGGGCCCCGCCTGTAAGCCTCCCAGCATTGACCTGGCCGACCCTTTGACTGACTTAAGTGGAAGCGTACTCCGTCAATACGCTTTCCTCGGGCGAAAGCGTACTCTGCTGCACCTCGCGCAAGAATGCGCTTTCTCTTTTGTGAAAGCGTAACCGGTTGCAGCCTCAAGGCAAAATACGCTTCCACTTAACCAAAAGCGTATTTCCAGAAGTGCGCCATCTGCTTTCGGCCGCCGGCATCGAAACCCTTAAATAGTGGACGTTCGTCGGCTAAGGGAAAAAATGAACATATTCTGTTTATTTTTCTGCCTAAAGAACGAACGGCCACAACTTTTTAACCGTAACTCCGAATTAGGTGATTCCAAAGCCCACGTTCTCTGTTTGTCGAGCCCGTTCCGATGACATCACTTTCATCATGTTTACACATTCTGAAAATGGCAATTTTACCCCTGCCCTATATTCAGCCCCTCCGAGAAAGAATCTTTTCCGGCAAATTTTTCCGCGAGATGACCGCACCCCTTTCCGGAGTGTTTCTTCACCCCAGGCAAGCCGACCATCTGATATATGCCCTAAAGCATTGCTCTGTGTTATTCTTACATGTTTAAATTAATGAATATGCCTATGCTAGAAATAATTAAACTCCTGCTAGTTTGAACTTGCTATTTACATTACATGCCAATGCTCATCATATTATCGCACTAGTGACTCGTAGGTGACAATATGGAGATAGGTTGTTATGTTTTCATCATGCATTACTGTTGTTATTGCAATAATTAAGAATGCGACTTAATAATGACAACCTCCTCTGTCGGCTAGATCGAGTCATAGTGCCACTGAACTGAGCTCATCAGCGCAGCCACATTTGCCTTTATGGGGAGGCCCTGACTTGGTCTGTTGTGCTGCCTCTTATCGGTACCACCAAAGAGGGAAGGTTATGTGTGCGCGCTACCCTAGTCCGGTAGGCGGCGATAACCTTGTGAGCCCAATTGTTTGTTTAGCCCGGGGTCCCCGTTTGGGACAGTTTGTTTGGCCACGACGGTGGCAGGTGTCAGGAGTGACACAGGGGCCACCCAGGACTTGACCCGGAAGGGGTATGATTGTCGGTGGGGCCGTAAGAGTGCCAGGCAATAGACAAGTTTTGTTGGAGCAGCACCGGTCCACCCGAATGGGAACAGGTACTAAAGTACGAGGCCAGGAGCTCCATGGTGTGGGTAAAGTGCGCAACCTCTGCAGAGTGTAAATCTATTCGAATAGCAGCGTCCTCGGTCATGGGACACAGTTCGTACTAGGTCACACTATTTGTTCTGTGTCCAGTCTGGACGAATAAACTATATAATGTTACTGCTAAGAGTGAACCAGAGAAAGGTAAGAATTGTCATGTTTACAGCACAGATGCATGGACATCGGGTGATGCCAAGAATATGAGTTGTTAGCCATGCGATGGCTATGAGCTAAATGGTCGGATGACCACAAGACCTGGATTTGATTTGGATTGGATCATGAAAATATTCGGAGTATGAGCTATTTACTTGATATGTTTTACCTTACTGTATTTACTCCAATAGTTGTCATACTAGATAATCCTGCTATGACATGATGATTAATGCTGCTAGATGATTAATCTTGCTAGATAATCCTGCCATAACATGATAGTTAATACTGTTAAGATAACAAGTGCATGCTTGAATGCCATGGATTGCATTGCTTGGTGTATATGTTATTTGGTTTGCTTGCGAGTACATTCAAAAGTACTCAGCGGCCTTCAATGTGGCCAGGTTCACCTAAGGATCCGACGTCCACTAGCGAGGAGCCGGAGTGTTCGCGGGCTAGAAGAGTAACTCAGTCAGATCCCTATGGATTGGAGCTGCACCAAGACCATGCTGCCTTAGATAGAGCTTTTCCGCTGCCATCACCCCTGTAAAATATCATGTAAGACTTATATATCCACTAATAGAAAAGCGTGTGTTCATGATACTTGTTGTAACGGCACGCGCCAGTGTGATTTCCTGGGCTGGCGTGTGCGGCGACCGTCTGGCTATAGTGGTAATCAGGCGGGACGCCACAACGGATGGTATCAGAGCCGCCAGGCTGACCGTAGGTTACCCTAGCCAGACTTCATTGCCCCTTGATCAGTAGAAAGCTCCGATGGGTTTCAGCCATCTTTGCCAGACTGGCACGGCTACTATTGATCATAAGGCAATCCCATAGGTTTTTCCCGCATCGGACCCCGACTCTCGTGGCCTTTGCCTCCGGTGTGAGATGTCCGCATCAGGCATAGACCCATGAGCCCTTAATCCCTAGGTAAACCAGATATCCCTACCTCGCTTGCTAACCATGGCATTTCTCTCCTCAAATCCAGTTTCCTTTGGGAAACGCCTATAAATTCCATCTCTTCTCGATAACCCGAGGATCGTTGACTAAGCCACCCTGGCTATGGTCGTGCGTCGAGGTTGATGTTCCCTAAGGAAGTAGTAGAAGCTTGACACTAATTGCTACCAGGAGCATTGTGTGGTTTTTCTTCTAAGTTCTTGGAGGTGCATCGAGTGCGCTAGGCTAGTTATACTAGTGAATCTTCGACCACGTGTGTAAGGTCCGCAAAACTTGAGCTTTATCTGCTTTGTAGTATTATTTTTGGGTTTTCGCGGTTCTTGCTTCTTTTCTCGATTTCGTTCTCTTGCTCTGACTGGATCCATCCGCAAGTACCGCTACAAAGACCAGCATACAGCCTGGATAATACCCTATAATCCAAATTCAGTATGAGTCAAGCCAAGCCAACTGCCCGATATTCAGAACATTATCACCGGATCTGTCAAGAATGAAGAATGGGTCAAAAGCAAAATCTACGTGCAATAGATAAGGCCATAATATACCTGAGAGAGTTCGCCTCAGAACAAATCATACCTAAGGAATAGTCAGATGAGCTATCAGTAATGAACACCAGTAGGGACAAATGATTCCGCCCTCGACACAAGGATTATTTCAGTCTGTGGGGTGAACCTTGAGTCTTTTCCCAATGGACTCAAGAACCATTTATTACCCACCAAAGACATAATTCAAGAATGTGAATGTGCCGAGAGTAACAACAAAACTCTGGTATGTTGGTACAAATTGCAAAGCATATTTTGGAATTCACCGGTGTATATACAAATTTCCGGGCACTTTGAACAAGGTTTGCGAGGAATATGGATGAGTTCATGGCTGCCCAGAATCAATGAGAATTCCAAACACCTAAAAGCTCAGCCAAATCGAATGGAATTATCCGCCAACTGCTTGACACTACAAGAAATATGTCAACTTGCGACCTTCTGTCAGTGACCCTGGAAGAAATGGTCATAAATCTACGACCATTTGAGACCAATTGGTCATAAGCTGTTTGGGGGGCTCCAAACCCTAAACCATAACGACCATTTTGGTCAGAAAGGTCGTAATTTCCTTGCACGAAATGGCGTAAAGCAGACAGCACTAGTCCGCTGCCTTATTTCTAGCTGATCACGACCAATATAGATGGTCATAGCCTTGTAAATTGTGGTGCATTGCTATGACTAGGCGCCACCTCATCAGTTTTGCCTATGTGTTATGTCCATGTGTCAATTTTTGCCTATGTGTCATGTTCATGTGTCAATTTTTGCCCTAGGTTGTGAAGCAGCCTACATTTCTGTCATTCCCAAAATTCCCAAAAAAAATTCATAAATTCTTTGGATCATATCTTCCTCAAATATGTCAAAAACCCTCCTTGCCTAGTTCAAAAAATAATTCAGGAATATTCATTTTCATTCTGTTTAGAACAGCACTTTGTGAAAGAAGTGCTATTTATATTTTCTTGATTGCCCTCAAAATTTTTGGGCACTCTTTCCTATCCAAATCATTGCCTCATGACAAAATCCAGCTCCATTTGCCTAGTAAATCTTCCTCAGCAAATTTCCAAAGTTTTTGTTCAGCTAGAAGCTTTGTGAAGGAAGTACTAGCTAGGCATATCCTAATGAGTTGAATTTTTGCCACATATTCTATATGCCCAAATCATAGATTTCCACAAAATTTGAGCCCCATCTAACAATCCATGTGAGCTCACCATCCAATCTTTGTTTCTGGTAATATTTTCAGTTTGTGAAGCAACTATATTTTATATTGCTTTATAATTGCTGAAAATTTTCCAGGACATGACCATGCCCATAGAACCACCCTCTAGAAAATTTTAGCTCATTTAATTTAGCCAATTGCCCTCAATATTTTTCCCAATTTTCTGTTCAGTGGAGAGCATTGTGAAGGAAGTACCATTTTTATTTTTCCAAATGGTATGAAATTTTTACAGTGCCTTCATATGCCCAAATTATCATCCTCCTCCAAATTGTAGCTCAATCCAATCATCTATGTGAGTCCAGCTTCAATTTCTATTTTCTGGCCAGATTAACACATTGCAAAACAAGTGCTATCTAGACCCCTCCTATTGCCCTCAAACTTTTTGGGAACTCTTCCATATCCAAATAATTGCCACATGCCAATATTCAGATCCATTTGCCTAGTAAACCTTCCTCAGCAAATTTCCAAAGTTTCTATCCAGAGAGAAGCTTTGTGAAGGAAGTACTAGCTAGGTTTATCCAAATGATCTGAGATTTTTCCAAATCTTCCATATACTCATATAATCACTATCCAAAAAATTTGAGCTCTATCCAGCAATCCATGTGAGCTCATCATCCAATCTTTTATTCTGGTCATATTTTCAGTTTGTGAAGCAACTATATTTTATATTGCTTAATTATTGCTGCAACTTTACCAGGGCATGTTCCTACCTATATAACTTCCCTCCACCAAATTTGAGCTCATTTCATTTAGCCAATTTCTCTCACTAATTTTCCCAAGTTTCTGTCCAGAGAAGAGCATTGCGAAGGAAGTACCACTTTGGCATGTCCAAATGGTATCAAATTTTTACAGTGCTTTCCTATGCCCAAATGACCATCCTCCACCAAATTTCAGCTCAATCCATTCATTCATTTGAGCCCAGCTTCAACATCCATATTTCTGTCCAGTGTGGTACTTTGCAAAGCAAGTGCCACCTAGGCTCCTCCATTTGAGCTGCAAATTTGGCAAGACAGTCTCCTTAGTAGATGATCATCCTCAGCCAAAACTCAGGCCCATTGGCCATGTGAATTTCCCCCACCGCTAATCAAACACTTGGCTGCTAATTCATGTTTGAGCTTAGTTCAGTCTCCTCGCGAGATTCTTCTGTTGTATTCTTCTTCCTAACACCTACCGGGGGAGTGCCCAACCCAGCAGACATGCCTAGGCCGCCCATAACGTGTGGCAACGCCACGGTCACGCGGTGACCACGCGGCTGGCATGCCAGTTTACGCGCTCTGGAGTTGGGGCCCTCGACCACCGTCCAAACCTCGACGTCTCGCCACCACACCATGTATCTCTAATTAAATAGATACTTATGTACCTATAAATGATTTTTGGAAAAAATAAAGAGCAAACTATAAGGCAGCTACAGTTCAAATTTGACCCGCTTCCTACTGAATCGGCAGAAATTTGTCTTTTCCACGAGAGGTGGATCAAAGCTTTTGACACGCAACCATTTGGTCAGTTATACATTAAATATGGCCTAATATTTTATAAAATTGATTTGGTCCAATTTTGCAACAAATATATGGTAGGTCCTTCACAAAAAAACTCATTTTGGGCACTCAAAAAATGGAAAATGAAATTTTCGTCCAAAGAAAATGAAAACTTCCTTAGGCAACATTGTTTGCCATTCCAAGATGCACCCTTGTGCACAATATGAAATCATTTGAACAAACTATGCCATGAATGTGGCCATAAGATTGATCATTTGGCTTGAAAGCCTTGAATCTTCACACATGATAGCTCATTTCTGAGAATGCTTTTTTAAAATAATTGCCGTATTACAAGTTTATTATTTTTCCTGGTAACTTGGTCACATATAATGACACAATGCGAAGGTTTTTCAATTTTTCATTTTTTTTTGAAATTTTCATGCCCATTTCAAAATGCGGTCAAAACGGCGGGCATGACCGTTCCTAGCTAGTGGTTGAATCTTGGAAAACTTTTGGTGTTTTTCTTATTAAATAGATACTTATGTACCTAGAAATGATTTTTGGAAAAAATAAAGAGCAAACTATGAGGCAGCTGTAGTTCAAATTTGACCCGCTTCCTACTGAATCGGCGGAAATTTGTCTTTTTCACGAGAGGTGGATCAAAACCTTTTGACACCCAACCATTTGGTCAATTGCAAATTAAATATGGCCTAATATTTTAGAAAATTGATTTGGTCCAATTTTGCAATAAATATTTGCTAGGTTCTTCACAAAAAAACTCATTTTGGGCACTCGAAAAATGGAAAATGAATTTTTCGTGCAAAGAAAGTGAAAACTTCCTTAGGCAACATTGTTTGTCATACCAAGATGCAAACTTGTGCAAAATATGATGTCATTTGAACAAACTATGCCATGAATGTTGCCATAACATTGCCCATTTGCCTTGAAAGGCATGGATCTTCATACATGATAGCTCGTTTCTGAGAACACTTTTTTAAGACATTTGACGTAGTCCATGTTCGTTATTTTTCCTGGAAACTAGGTCACATATAATGACACAATGCGAAGGTTTTCAATTTTTTCAATTTTTTTTGAATTTCTTATGCCCGTTTCGAAATGCGGTCAAAACGGCGGGCATGACCGTTCGTACCCAGGGGTTGAATCTTGCAAAACTTTTGGAGTTTCTCTAATTAAATAGATACTTATGTACCTAGAAATGATTTTTGGAAAAAATAAAGAGCAAACTATGAGGCAGCTGTAGTTCAAATTTGACCCGCTTCCTACTGAATCGGCGAAAATTTGTCTTTTTCATGAGAGGTGGATCAAAAGCTTTTGACACCCAACCATTTATCAATTGTACATTAAATATGGCCTAGTATTTTAGAAAATTGATTTGGTCCAATTTTGCAACAAATATATGGTAGGTTCTTCACAAAAAAAACTAATTTTGGACACTCAAAAAATGGAAAATGAAATTTCCATGCAAAGAAAATGAAAAATTCCTTAGGCAACATTGTTTGTCATTCCAAGATGCAAACTTGTGCAAAATATGATATCATTTGAACAAACTATGCCATGAATGTTGCCATAACATTGACCATTTGCCTTGAAAGCCATGGATCTTCATACATGATAGCTCGTTTTTGAGAAGACTTTTTTTAAGACATTTGCCGTAGTCCAAGTTTGTTATTTTTTCTGAAAACTAGGTCACATATAATGACACAATGCGAAGGTTTTAATTTTTTTTAGTTTTTTTTGAATTTCTTATGCCCGTTTCAAAGTGCGTTCAAAACGGCGGGCATGACCGTTCGTAGCTAGGGGTTGAATCGTGCAAAACTTTTGGACTATCTATGATTAAATAGATACTTATGTACCCAGAAATGATTTTTGGAAAAAATAAAGAGCAAACTATGAGGCAGCTGTAGTTCAAATTTGACCCGCTTCCTGCTGAATCGGCGGAAATTTGTCTTTTTCACGAGAGGTGGATCAAAAACTTTTGACACGCAACCATTTGGTCAATTGTATATTAAATATGGTCTAATATTTTAGAAAATTGATGCGGTCTAATTTTGCAATAAATATTTGGTAGGTCCTTCACAAAAAAACTCACTTTGGGCACTCGAAAAATGAAAAACGAAATTTTTATGCAAAAAAAATGATTACAAGTTGGTGATCATCCATAAATATGGTATAACTTGAGTGAAAATATTAGTGGTGCCATTTTGCAAAATATTTTTGAAGTTGCTTCACAAACCTCCTCATTTTTAGCACTAAAAACTATTTTAAATGACACATGTCTCGGACCAATCAGAATGCAGAACCACTCTTCCCACGGATCACCCCACTGTAGCCGATCTGAGCCGTCCACACTCTAAGGATCCAACGTCTCTCACTCACCTCACCTCTCCACACTCTGATCCGTCCACCCAGCCCCCTTCCCCCCCGCGCGAGCTCTCTCTCTCTCGGGCTCTCTCTCCCCTCCCACGACTCCTCTGCCGCCGCCACCTGAGCCGCCCGATACCAGAGAGTCGAGGCGGCTCTCGCCGGCCCGCAGCACACCCTGGGCTCTCCTCGCGCCGCTGTTTCCTCCCCTCCGGTCAGATCCACCTCTCGAACCCTCTACTGCTCGCCCGCAACCCTCACTCGTGGCTAGGGTTTCGGGCGAGGTGTCGCCTTCATCGCCGTCGCGGCTCCGGCAGCTCCTCTATGTCGCCGATGATGAGGACGACCAAGGCGAAGATCTACCACCTCTTCGGCCGCGAGAAGCCCGTTGACTACGTCCTCGGCGGCGACAAGCGTGAGTACCCCCGACCTCACCCCCCATCCCCTCGCGTGCTTTGTTTCCGCCGCGTAGTTTCATAAACCGGGACGCATCGTGGTTTTAGCTTCAGCGGGGCTCAACAACTCGCCTAGGGAAATCTGTGATTACTCTACTTTCAGTAGAAAATTTGGCGTTCGTCGAAGATGGGTCTCGTTAATTAGTGCATACAAGGCATCCCGATGTGGGATTCTCCAAGCCCAGTTTCCTCGGCATCATCGGAAGAATGTGAATAGGGTAGCATCAGATTACTACTATTTGCACTTGGAGCTTCTGTTATTTTTAGTTTGGGTTGAAGTGATTGGTAGGCCTAGTGATTGTGCGATTCTGCAACTTTGTGGAGGAAGCAGGTGAGCTGTAGTGCTGCGTCCTTCTAAGCTTAGACTCTGAGATGCTTTGTTTGTTTTCTACATAGATTGCTTGCTAATCTGGGCCTCTGATGTGCTGTGCTTATGTGTTATTTTTGCAGCTGCCGATCTCTTCCTATGGAGGAACAAGAAGATCTCTGGCGGGGTGCTCGCGGGCACCACGACCATGTAGCTGTTGTTTGAGGTCCTGGAGTACCATCTCCTCACCCTCCTCTGCCACTGCTTCATCCCCACCCTGCGCATCCTCTTCCTCTGGTCCAACGCCTCTGCCTTCGTGAACAAGTGAGCTTCTTTAAAATTTCCATTGTTATTTGCACTATATCCCATGCTCACCTCATGTGAATCTATGATCATATCCAGTAAAATTTATATGCATGTTCCACTCCACAGTCTACACATTTACTTAGTAATACGTACTTCTGCACTTCTATTATGCTTCTCTCTTTGTTTGTATGAGGCGGCCAGGCTGCCTATTTTGTAGCAGTCTGCTTCCATAGTGTTTGTATGGAGTCGAGATAATTGTGTTTTCCTCTTCATGAATGCTCAACCCCCTTTTGTTACATTATGTATTTAAGTAGTAAAATTGAGAATGGCAAGCTAAATTCTTCAACTGAACTGCTCTTTCATTGTACCACCAAATACTGAAGTTTTGCTATGTATAACATTGCTACATGTGTTTTTGTCTATATAGAATTGCATTCATTTCCTCTTCTTTTAGTAGTTACATGGCTTTAGGTCTGTGTATTCTTTTGAATAGGATGTACGGGTATATGCAGAAGATCTGATCTGCACAAACATACTTATCTGCGTGTGCTGCCTGACTTAGTATTTGTTAAATCATGTTGGTTGAATGGATGGTGGTGCTAGTACAGTGGTAGTTTATTCAGGTTGGTGTGTTGCTGTGAGGTTAATCCCTTTGGCAACATTCTTTGAGAATTTTGTAATGCCTCCTTTGGGGTGTTGCTACACTACTGTGCAAGTTCTATGGTATGTGAGTTCCTTCTATTGCTACAAGCATTGACACAATATGTCATGTGCAGGGAGCTCCTCATGCTAGCTCGGCCATCCTCCGCAGCAAGGAGCTGGGCCAAGGGAGCAAGCAGCGCTGCTGGTTCCTTGAGGCCGGATCGAGTAAGATGGCGCACCACGGCGTGCGGCGGCCTATTTTGTCGTAGTTGTATTGTATATGGTCTCATCCAACACTGCGTATCCATATGTGGTCTTAATCCTGATGATGCTGTTGTAGTATAAAATGGACACCATATTCGGTTTGTCTTGATGCTTTATCTTTGGTGGTTACTTGTCTGATGCACATTGTTCTTTGCAGGGTCATGATGATATTTCCAAGGAAATATACTGACCCTCATGTGACAAAGGTGCCCATTTTCCCTTTCTTAAACAATTTTACTCTGTTTTGTGTTCTGCTTGTATGTCCAGTTTCACATTGTTTAATACCTATATGTCAGTCTGAGAATTGGGATGATGGGGAAGATGGCAAATGGACAGCTCCAACCATTCCAAACCCTGAGTACAAGGGACCATGGAAACAAAAGGTATGAGGTAGTTAATTTGCTTAGACGAGCAGCTATGTGTATTACAAGTTTTTATATACGACTTGTTATCTGCATTTTTAGTATCTTGCTGCAAAGACCAAGGCAAGCCATGACTCTTCTTTTGCAGGATGTGAAGGCTGTGAACGCTGCTTGTGCTCAGGTGATGAAAGCATGATCCGCTGACAAGAAGCTTGCGGCATCGACCGACGAGAAGGTGGAGGACTTAGCGAAGATGCTTCCAAGAACAGTATTGTTTATTTGAAGTGAGATGTACTCGTCTACTGCCTCGTAAAAGATTGAAGGATGAAATGTCATGTACTGTCTATGATGTAGTGAGCTGTAGTAGGAGTGAAATGAAATTTTATCTGCTGTTGTATGTGCTATTTTCCTGTAATGTGTTGTGTACATTTTACTTGAACATTAAATTCTCCAGAAAATGTTCTTACTGGACCTGATAGTGGCCACGGCCCAAATATACTTGTACTATTAAGATGCCATGGCCCAAAATGACCTGGTCTGAAAAGCTATTCAGAATTTGTACTATAAGCAGGCCTCGACTCAAATAGAAAATAGAAACAAAAAGGAAACGAACTATGTGGAAAGGTAAAGGCCCATGATAGAAAAGGCCCAAAAACATGAAGCAAAAAAAATCATAAAAAGGCTGAATTGCTGGGCTCGGCCCATATAAACGCATGAACTGGACCGGGCTGATTCTGGTTTACGACCAATTCATTTGGTCGCAATTTTGCCACATCAGCTTGCCACGTTGGATCTGATGTGGCCTGGGCAGACTGCCAGTGGCCAAAACAATTGGTCGTAGAATCTACGACCTTTTATTTTGGTCGTAACCTTCTATGACCATATCACAAAGAAGGTCGTTAAGTTTCATTAAAGACGGCCAGCTTTTGACCAACTGTTTTTGTTCACAAAAAGGTCACAAATGGAAAACAATGACCATTCAGTGACCAATATTGATGGTCGCAAGTTAGCATATTTCTTGTAGTGTGATATCGGCACACATGTGGATTAATTATCAACATGAAGTCGACAACCATTGCAATGATCAGACCAGCAGAAGGACAAGCGGTGTGCATGACCAACGGAATATCTTCAGTCAAGGTATGGCCTATACCAAGTTTTGGCTCCCCCATAGGTGAATTTTGGATACTCCGGAAGGAAGCCAGAACTGGCCACAGGTCCGACTGCGTATCGCAGTGCAAGGCTTTTGGTACAAGGAACCCAGCCTTCCTCCGCAAGTTATCGGGAGGAGCTTACGATGCAAGGCTCCCAATCTTCCTCTCTACGCCACTAAGGAGAGAAATCTTCTGGGGTACGGCACTCCCACCTTCCCCAGCATGCTACCGTGGAAAGCTTCCGGCATAAGGCACCTGACCTTCCGCAGTAAGCCACATGAGGGGAAACTTCTGAGGTACGATACCTAGCCTTCTTTGGCACACTACCCGGGCAGAAGCTTCGAGCGTAAGGAATTCAGCCTTCTTCAACACGCCATCGTGTCAACAACAATCTTGTCAGAAGTACAAACTAGTCCGGACACACGTCTGCCTCAGAGCTCAATTGGTTATGAAAGGATTTATCCTACCCCTGCATATGTTGTGAGCATGCAGTCCAGTGGATCAGTTCATGCGAGCCACTCGTACACGGGAATGACTGTGTTCAGAGAAACATCGGCCCCATACTACAAAGACGGATATGAATACAACAAACCCTACGAGATATGCAAGAGTAAGTCATGAGTGCAAGCCTGACAAGCTGGATGTGACCAAGGAGCCGTGTTGGCAGGTCATGACGGGTCCCCAAAAGGAACCCACAAGAACCAAGAAGTTTTGGATGAACAGTCTCCGCAACGGTCAATAAAATGAAATTTGACAAGGAGATATTGCCAACCCTTGTCAGACTCTTGCATATACGGCCACAACAATGCAGCCAGCATGTCATACTCTTCGTGAATACATGCCATCAACCAAGATAAAAGGCTATACTCTGAAAGCTACCCAAAATAGTAGCCATACGTTGTTCAGCTCAGTGGTCACAGCAAGGACGATAGAGGATATGTATGGCAGGGCCACTTCAGCAAACCACAGAGCTTGACTATCTGGATTCACATGGAAACAAGGTGATACGGGGATAATTATTCATGTCCTAACCACTTAGTCCCGAAAGTAAAGTGGAGATATGGTATGGGACATGGTGGATCACTTGTGATGATACATCCCGTGCTAGCTCAGACCTCGGGACGAAGCAGCTAAGAGCACATCAACGTCAGCATTATCAACCCCTGGGGGCCAGACATGAATATTTTGGAAAGTTTGTCCAACTCCTCAGGATCCAGCATCAGAAGAGGAAGTTCTTTTGAGAAAGTTGCAACAAAAGTGCCGCCAAGACAGACATGATCCAAATGCTTTGCAAAGGGATAAGAATCAACGCGAAAGATCCAAAATACGAGTTGGTCATCTCAGGAACAGAAGCATACGACCGTCAAGATGACGCACAAAGAGTTCCCTGGAAAAATCAAGAGTCGTTTGATTCCACAGTTGTTTGCCCCGTGATACTGGCATAAGGGGGGTAGTCTACCTCACACCTCATTCAGCTCGCCCAGAACCTAGTCCGAAGGTACACCAGTCTTGGGGTGAAAATTTTAGCTGGAAGTCTGTAGAGAGGATATGCTGTTTCCTCAACTGAGACAAATATCTTAAGAGGTACCAGACAACACTATTGCAGCAACACCAGTGCATTTTCTGAGAACACAATTGTGGATCACCTAAGGACAAAGTCAGAATGCATAAAATAGAAGGAAACATCAGTACGGAACCCAGAGCCAGACTGAGCATTCTGACAAGGCAGAAAGAAAGCCACCCCTAGTCACTCGAGGCCATATGAGCACATGAGCCCTGTACCTAGAAAGGATGTCTCACCCTTGGCAGTCAGTGTACGAAGTATCGCAATAAAACCCGAAGCAGCTAACGCCAGGTCATGGAAATTGAACAGTTTGACGGTACTACGGGCTACCCACCGATCCTAGGCGACCAACTACCAAGACAGAGGGTACACCTAACAGGAAAGAGAAGGATTCAAGGTAGATGTGTAAAAAAGCCAACACCTGAGCCATCAGAAGAGGCAGTTAAAAGGGCAGTGAACCAATGAAGATAAGACAGATGATGGATCCAAGTCGCACACAGGTATGTCCCCTTAGCCAGGAGGTAAGCCCGAAAATCTCGAGGATGAGATTTTCTTAAGGGGGGGTAGGTTTGTAATACCCTGGTTTTCGCTCCTTGTTTTTTTTCCTTCGCGGGATTGGTCTCCCGTCTTTTTTCCGATGTTATTGGATTTTCTCTCGCTCTTGGGTATACGAAGATGGTCATTTAGCCTTGCCTTTCCTATCCAACCAGAGATTCTCCCTAGTCCAACCTTGCCACCCAAGATATATTCTCAGGACTTTGCCACCGAAACCCTACCTGCCGAGTTATCGGAAGGGAAACCCTAGTTCCTTCCGTTACAAAGGAACCCTAACTTCCTTTGATCTGTTGCCTCCCAAAATTTTCCCAGTGATCATCCCACATCTATAAACCCTGGATATGCAAAAATATTGCCAAGTCATTTGCAATATTTTTCATTTAAAATTAATTCCTTTTTCTGCAAGTTAAAGGAATTAAATCCAGGAAAATATCTATCCATCTCCAAAGTTCATGAAAACTTGTGGAGATATTATTTGTGATCATATTGAGCTCCCATAAAAATGTTGGCTATAATTAAATAAGGGAAATTGCATTTTCCTATTTAAAGCCAATATTGCATTTTGGGCACTTTCCAAAGGAACTACCATTTTGGTAGCCAGGAAAAATCCTAAATAATTTGTGGAGCTTCTCCTATCCATATCTTCACCATTTCCATCAAGAACCCAAGTTCCACAGCTCAAAGTTTGAGAGCATCATCCAGTTCTTGTTTCTGGACCTATTTTGAGATTGTGAAGCAACTATATTTTAGATTGCTCCATCATTCTTGAAATTAATCCAGGACCTCACATTCCCTATATGATGTGAGCATGCAAAAACTCATATCATTTCATCTAGCCATTTTCTCCCAAAAATTCCATCTAGCTTCAGTCCAGATTCTAGCTCTGTGAAGGAGGTACCATTTTGGTGTACCCAAATGGTATGAAATTTTACCAGTACCTTCATGCTCCTAAATCATCACTCTCCATAAAATTTCAGCCCAATCCATTCAGCTATTTGAGCATAACTTCAAAATCTAGTTTTTGGACCAAATTTTGCATTGTGAAGGAAGTATATGCAAACCAGGTCCAAATGACTTCAAATTTTGCCAGCATCTACACCTTCCTACTACATTCCAGTGTGGCAATAGCTCAGCCCCATTTACCTAATGATTTCACCTCGGTAACTTCTGCAAGATTCTATCCAGAAGCTGTTCTGGATCCTCTTGATCAATCTAGATCCCTCCCAGTCTCTCGAGTGACCAATCTTAGTCATTTGAGCAGTGAGGGGCCTAATTGACATGGTGTGACGAGCAGGGGTGTGCCAGAACGCGCAGTACGTGTGGTGACCACGCGGACAGTAGGCAAAAGCGGCGCTCTGCGCACTGACCTCATCGGGTAGCTCGCTCCGGCCAGCTCCGGCTTGTCCAAACATGTCCAATGGCTCCGCAACGGCCGCGTGCCCTCTCTCCAGCAGGTTCCCCCTCCGTTCCCTTCCTCGCCGCGCCGCGACAACGGCCGCCGTACGGCCACTATTCACATGCGGTCGCCACCGTATAACTCCAACCGGAGCTCTCCCGAAGCCACTGCCAGCTTCTCCACTCTCCCGGAGACCCTGCCGACATCGCCCCCTCCCTCCGCGTGTCCCCTGGCTCCAGTGCGGCGATGAGGACGCCACGGCGGCCGAGCTCATCCGCTTGCCCCGTCCGGCTATAAATAACCCACCCCCGCGTCCCTCGAGCTCACCAAGCTCCTCTCCTCCCTCCCAGCTCTCTCCCAGACCCCTCAATCCCTCGCCAGAGCCAATTCCCGCCCGTCGTTGCCGCCATGGCCATCGCCGGCCGCCGCTCAAATTAGAGCAGTCCGGCCACTCCCACCTCACTTAGCTTCCACCAGAGGCCCCCTCCTTCACCGCAAGGTCGCCGCCATCCTCAAATCCTCCAGAGGGGCCCCTCCGGCGCGGCTCCCGTGGAGCTTCTCGGCCGCCGCGGCCCGGCCAATGGAGGCGGCGCTGCGAGCCATCTCCAGTGACCCCGCAGCCACCCTCGGGGGCGGCAGTGCCCTGCGAGCCCGACCCTCTCCTCGGAAAGCGCCAGGAGGCCCACGCGCGACGGCCCCAAGCTCGGCCGGGCTCCTCTGTTCCCGTCGTCGCGAGAAGGAAGGAGTGAACCAGGAGGAGGAGAGAGGAGATGGGTGGGCCCTGCCTGTAAGCCTCCCAGCGTTGACCTGGCTGACCCTTTGACTGACTTAAGTGGAAGCGTACTCCGTCAATACGCTTTCCTCGGGTGAAAGCATACTCTGCTGCACCTCGCGCAAGAATGCGCTTTCTCTTTTGTGAAAGCGTAACCGGCCGCAACCTCAAGGCAAAATACGCTTTCACTTCACCGAAAGTGTATTTCCAGAAGTGCGCCATCTGCTTCCAGCTGCCGGCGCCGAAACCCTTAAATAGTGGACGTTCGTCGGCTAAGGGCAAAAATGAACATATTCTGTTTATTTTTCTGCCTAAAGAACGAATGGCCACAACTTTTTAACCGTAACTCCGAATCAGGTGATTCCAAAGCCCACGTTCTCTGTTCGTTGAGCCCGTTCCGATGACATCACTTTCACCATGTTTACACATTCTGAAAATGACCATTTTACCCCTGCCCTATATTCAGCCCCTCCGAGAAAGAATCTTTTCCGGCAAATTTTTCCGCGAGATGATCGCACCCCTTTCCGGAGTGTTTCTTCACCCCAGGCAAGCCAACCATCTGATATATGCCCTAAAGCATTGCTCTATGTTATTCTTGCATGTTTCAATTGATGAATATGCCTGTGCTAGAAATAATTAAACTCCTGCTAGTTTGAACTTGCTATTTACATTACCTGCCAATGCTCATCATATTATCGCACTAGTGACTCGTAGGTGACAATATGGAGATAGGTTGTTATGTTTTCATCATGAATTACTGTTGTTATTGCAATAATTAAGAATGCGACTTAATAATGACAACCTCCTCCGTCGGCTGGATCGAGTCATAGTGCCACTGAACCGAGCTCATTAGTGCAGCCACATTTGCCTTTATGGGGAGGCCCTGACTTGGTCTGTTGTCCTGCCTCTTATCGGTACCACCAAAGAGGGAAGGTTATGCGTGTGCGCTACCCTGGCCCGGTAGGCGGCGATAACCTTGTGAGCCCGGTTGTTTGTTTAGCCCGGGGTCCCTATTTAGGACAGTTTGTTTGGCCACAACGGTGGCAGGTGTCAGGAGTGACACAGGGGCCACCCAGGACTTGACCCGGAAGGGGTATGATTGTCGGTGGGGCCGTAAGAGTACCAGGCAATAGACAAGTTTTATTGGAGCAGCACTGGTCCACCCGAATGTGAACAGGTACTAAAGTACGAGGCCAGGAGCTCCATGGTGTGGGTAAAGTGCGCAACCTCTGCAGAGTGTAAATCTATTCGAATAGCAGCGTCCTCGGTCATGGGACACAGTTCATACTAGGTCACACTATTTGGTCTGTGTCGAGTCTGGAGGAATAAACTATATAATGTTACTGCTAAGAGTGAACCAGAGATAGGTAAGAATTGTCAGGTTTACAGCTCAAATGCATGGACATCGCGTGATGCCAAGAATATGAGTTGTTGGCCATGCGATGGCTATGAGCTAAATGGTCGGATGACCACAAGACCTGGATTGGATTTGGATCGGATTTGGATTGGATCGTGTAAATATTTGGAGTATGAGCTATTTACTTGATATGCTTTACCTTACTGTATTTACAACAATAGTTGTCGTACTAGATAATCCTGCTATGACATGATGATTAATGCTGCTAGATGATTAATCGTGCTAGATAATCCTGCCATAACATGATAGTTAATACTGTTAAGATAACAAGTGCATGCTTGAATGCCATGGATTGCATTGCTTGGTGTATATGTTATTTGGTTTGCTTGCGAGTACATTCAAAAGTACTCAGCGGCCTTCAATGTGGCCAGGTTCACCTAAGGATCCGACGTCCACTAGCGAGGAGCCGGAGTGTTCGCAGGCTAGAAGAGTAACCCAGTCAGATCCCTGTGGATTGGAGCTGCACCAAGACTATGCTACCTTAGATAGAGCTTTTCCGCTGCCATCACCCCTATAAAATATCATGTAAGACTTATATATCCACTAATAGAAAAGCATGTGTTCATGATACTTGTTGTAAACGCGCATGCCAGAGTGATTTCCTGGGCTGGTGTGTGCGGCGACCGTCTGGCTACGGTGGTATTTAGGCGGGGTGCCACATATAATTTATCCTATAGCTGATAGTAGATGGGTAAGTCATGTTCATTGTGTTCCTAAGAAAGGAGGTATTACTGTTGTCCCTAATGATAAAAATGAACTCATTCCACAAAGAATTGTGACTGGCTATAGGATGGTAATTGATTTCAGGAAATTAAATAAAGCTACTAGGAAAGATCATTATCCTCTGCCTTTTATTGATCAAATGTTAGAAAGATTGTCTAAGCATACACACTTTTGTTTCCTAGATGGATATTCTGGTTTTTCTCAAATACCTGTATCACAAGAAGATCAAGAGAAAACCACTTTCACTTGTCCTTTTGGAACTTACACTTATCGTCGTATGCCTTTTGGTTTATGCAATGCACCTGCTACCTTTCAAAGATGTATGACTGCTATATTCTCTGACTTTTGTGAAAAGATTGTTGAGGTTTTCATGGATGATTTCTCCGTTTACGGAACTTCTTTTGATGATTGCTTAAGCAACCTTGATCGAGTTTTGCAGAGATGTGAAGAAACTAATCTTGTGTTGAATTGGGAGAAGTGCCACTTTATGGTGAATGAAGGTATAGTCCTTGGGCATAAAATTTCTGAAAGAGGTATTGAAGTTGATAAAGCTAAAGTTGATGCTATTGAGAAAATGTCATGCCCTAAAGATATCAAAGGTATAAGAAGTTTCCTTGGTCATGCTGGTTTCTATAGAAGGTTTATAAAAGATTTCTCTAAGATTTCTAGGCCTCTTACTAATCTCTTACAAAAAGATGTTCCATTTGTTTTTGATGATGATTGCGTAGAAGGCTTTGAAATACTTAAGAAAGCCTTAATTTCTGCACCTATTGTTCAACCATCTGATTGGAACTTGCCTTTTGAAATTATGTGTGATGCTAGTGATTATGCTGTTGGTGCTGTTCTAGGTCAAAGAGTTGATAAGAAATTGAATGTTATTCATTATGCTAGTAAAACCTTAGACAGTGCTCAAAGAAATTATGCTACTACTGAAAAAGAATTTTTAGCAGTTGTGTTTGCATTTGATAAATTCAGACCTATATTGTTGATTCTAAAGTTAGTATTGTAACACCCCCAGATCTTAACCCTCTCATTAAGCTAATTAATTAGCCATGTCATCATGATCATCCTAAATAAATTGCATTTAGAGAATAATCCAACTTCAAATTCAAATTTAAAATAAAGTCAAAATTAAGAGTTATCCAAACAGTAGAACAAAAGTGTTCATAATATTGTAAATAATCCCAAAGCAATTATAAAAATAAAACCAACATTATTTGAATTCCCAGTTTGACCCTAACAACCAAAAACAGTGACTAAAACAACCACTTTAATCCATTTGCATTTAATCAAAAATTAAATGATTTCAAATATTACCCCAACCATTTTATAGCAGTGCCAAATATTGCATGGTATTTATTGAGCCAAGTCTCATATTTTACAAAAGTAATATTGTGGCCAAACATTTTGCCAAATAGAAAACAATTAAAGAAACAGAAAAATAAAAAGAAAAGGGAGAAGGGTTCACTGTGCACATGGGCTCTATGTGCACAGTACCCGGCCCAGCCCATTCCCCGGTCATCCCTTTCCTCTCGCGTGCTGTCGGCCGCGCACGCTGACACATCGCCGATCACCACGCGCCGTCCATCCCGCAGCGCCCCAGCGAGGATAAGGCCGTCCTCAGCCTCCCCGTCCAACCCCGCATCGAACCCTAGCCTCATTCCCCTCTCCCTCTCGTTCCCCGTGTCGTTCTGGAGATGTTCCCAACGCAGTCGTCACCGTGCCGCCTCGATCCCGTGGCCACCGTGCCCGCCACGATGTCTCTCCGCGTCCACGAGCTCCGCCTCACTCGTCTTTGTCAGCTGGTGCCATTCATTCGAGTCGGGCGTGTTGGGGAACGTCGCATGGGAAACAAAAATTTTCCTACGCACACGCAAGATCTATCCATGGTGATGAGCATCTACGAGAGGGAGAGTGAATCTACATACCCTTGTAGATCGCTAAGCGAAAGCGTTAAGAAACGCGGTTGATGTAGTCGAACGTTTCCGCGATCCAAATCGCAAGTCGTCCCTCGATCCGATCACGAACTAGTGCCGAACGGACGGCACCTCCGCGTTCAACACACGTACGGCTTGATGACGCCTTCACCTCCTCGATCCAGCGAGCGATGATGAAGTAGTAGATGAGTTCCGGCAGCACGACGGCGTGGTGATGGTGGTGAGGAACAATCTCTGCAGGGCTTCGCCAAGCACTACGGAGATTATGACGGGAGGAACTAGAGGGTTAGGGTTGCCGGCACACGGCTTGGGAAATCTTGATGTGTCCCGTGTGCTAGCCCTTCCCCTCTATTTATATGTTGAGCCTTGGGGTCTAAACTTGGAGTAAAAGCCTCCTCCAGGTCGGTTTTGCCCGCACAAGGTCGGTTTGGCCCGCAGGGAAAGAGTCCAACTCGGATCCCAGCAGTCTCGCGTACAAGCGGTAGTACCGCTTGAGCGGTAGTACCGCTTACGCGGTAGTACTGCTTACCAGCGGTAGTACCGCTTAAGGCAGCAGCGAAACTTCCTTTTGCACTTTCCAATACCTCGTGGGCTTTACCCCTTTGGCCTATAGAAAGTGTTGCTGCACCCGAACACTTCGGTAAACATCCGGAACCCCTTCCGGTGAATTCCGGAACCCTTCCGGAGATCAAAACACTATTATCACATATATCAATCTTTACCTCCGGACTCTTCCGGAGACCCTCGTCATGTCCGGGATCTTATCCGGGACTCCGAACAACCTTCGGTCACCAACACAATAACTCAACTATACTAACCGTCACCAAACGTTAAGTGTGTAGACCCTGCGGGTTCGAGAACTATATAGACATGACCGAGACACCTCTACGATCAATAACCAATACCGGGACCTGGATGCCCATATTGGCTCCTACATATTCTACGAAGATCTTTATCGGTCGAACCTCTATGTCAAGGATTCAGTTAATCCCGTATGCTGTTCCCTTTGTTCTTCGGTATGTTACTTGCCCGAGATTCGATCGTCGGTATCTCTATACCTAGTTCAATCCCGTTACCGGCAAGTCTCTTTACTCATTCCGTAATACAAGATCTCGTGGCTAACACTTTAGTCACATTGCTTGCAAGGCTCATTGTGATGTTGTATTACCGAGTGGGCCCTGAGATACCTCTCCGTCATACGGAGTAATAAATCCCAGTCTTGATCCATGCCAACCCAACAGACACCCTCGGAGATACCTGTAGAGCATCTTTATAGTCACCCAGTTACGTTGCAACGTTTGATACACACAAGGTATTCCTCCGGTGTCAGTGAGTTGCATGATCTCATGGTCATAGGAACAGATACTTGACATGCAGAAAACAATAGCAATAAACTGACACGATCATATACTACGTTTATAGTTTGGGTCTTGTCCATCACATCATTCTCCTAATGATGTGATCCCGTTATCAAATGACATCTCATGTCCATGGCTAGGAAACCTTCACCATCTTTTGATCAACGAGCTAGTTTAACTAGAGGCTTACTAGGGACACAGTGTTGTCTATGTACCCACACATGTATTTAAGTTTCCAATTAATACAATTATAGCATGGATAATAAACGATTATCATGAACAAGGAAATATAATAATAACCAATTTATTATTGCCTCTAGGGCATATTTCCAACAGTCTCCCACTTGCACTAGAGTCAATAATATAGTTCACATCACTATGTGATTTACATTATAATGAATCGAACACCCATGCAGTTCTGGTGTTGTTCATGTTTAGCCCTTGGAAGAGGTTTAGTCATCGGATCTGCAACATTCAGATCCGTGTGTACTTTGCAAATATTTATGTCGTCCTCCTTGATGTAATCGCGGATGGAATTGAAACGTCGCTTTATGTGCCTGGTCCTCTTGTGAAATCTTGGTTCGTTGGCTAGAGCAATGGCACCAGTATTATCACAAAACAGAGTCATTGGGTTAAGCGCACTAGGCACTACTCCAAGATCTGTCATGAACTCCTTCATCCAGACACCTTCCTTCGCCGCCTCCGAGGCAGCGATGTACTCCGCTTCGCATGTAGAATCAGCTACCACGCTTTTCTTGGAACTGCACCAGCTAACCGCACCCCCGTTAAGAATAAATACGTATCCGGTTTGTGACTTAGAGTCATCCGGATCAGTGTCAAAGCTTGCATCGACGTAACCCTTTACGACGAGCTCTTGATCACCTCCATAAATGAGAAACATGTCCTTGGTCCTTTTCAGGTACTTCAGGATATTCTTGACCGCCGCCCAGTGTTCCACTCCTGGATCACTTTGAAACCTTCCGGCCATACTTATGGCAAGGCTGACATCGGGTCTTGTGCACAGCATTGCATACATGATAGAGCCTATGGCTGAAGCATAGGGGATGACACTCATCTTTTCTCTATCTTCTGCAGTCACTGGGCATTGAGTCTTACTCAACTTCACACCTTGCAAAACAGGCAAGAACCCCTTCTTGGACTGATCCATTTTGAACTTCTTCAAAACTTTGTCAAGGTATGTGCTTTGTGAAAGTCCTATTAAGCGTCTTGATCTATCTCTATAGATCTTGATGCCTAATATGAAAGCAGCTTCTCCTAGGTCCTTCATTGAAAAACTCTTGTTCAAATATTCCTTCACGCTTTCCAACATTTCTATATTGTTTCCAATCAGTAATATGTCATCCACATATAATATTAGAAACGCTATAGAGCTCCCACTCACTTTCTTGTAAATACAAGCTTCTCCGTAAACTTGTACAAACTCGAACGCTTTGATCACCTCATCAAAGCGAAGATTCCAACTCCGAGATGCTTGCACCAGTCCATAAATGGATCGCTGGAGTTTGCAAACTTTGTCAGCATTCTCTGGATCGACAAAACCTTCTGGTTGCATCATATACAACTCTTCCTTAAGGAAACCGTTAAGGAACGCTGTTTTGACATCCATCTGCCAAATTTCATAATTGAAAAAGGCAGCTATTGCTAACATGATTCTGACGGACTTAAGCATCGCTACGGGTGAGAAGGTCTCATCGTAGTCAACTCCTTGAACTTGTGAAAAACCCTTTGCCACAAGTCGAGCTTTATAGACGGTGACATTACCGTCCGCGTCCGTCTTCCTCTTAAAGATCCATTTGCTCTGAATGGCCTTACGCCCTTCAGGTAATACTTCCAAAGTCCACACTTTGTTTTCATACATGGATCCCATCTCGGATTTCATGGCCTCTAACCACTTCTCGGAATCCGGGCTCATCATTGCTTCCCCATAGCTTGTAGGTTCATCGTTGTCCAACAACATGACCTCTAAGACAGGGTTGCTGTACCACTCAGGAGCAGTACGCGTCCTTGTCGACCTACGAGGTTCGATAGCAACTTGATCCAAAGCTTCATGATCATCATCATTAACTTCCTCTTCAGCTGATGTAGGCTCTACAGAAACATCTTTCTGCGCTGCGCTACTTTCAGGTTGAAGTAAAGGTTCAACAACCTCATCAAGTTCTATCTTCCTCCCACTCAATTCTTTCGAGAGAAACTCTTTCTCAAGAAATGTTCCGTTTTTAGCGACAAACACTTTGCCTTCGGATCTGAGGTAGAAGGTATACCCAACTGTCTCTTTTGGGTATCCTATGAAGACGCATTTCTCCGCTTTGGGTTCCAGCTTTTCAGGCTGAAGCTTTTTGACATAAGCATCACATCCCCAAACTTTAAGAAACGACAGTTTTGGCTTCTTGCCAAACCAAAGTTCATATGGCGTTGTCTCAACGGATTTCGATGGTGCCCTATTTAAAGTGAATGCAGCTGTCTCTAATGCATAACCCCAAAATGATAGTGGCAAATCGGCAAGAGACATCATAGATCGCACCATATCCAATAAGGTTCGATTACGACGTTCGGACACACCATTACGCTGTGGTGTTCCAGGCGGTGTCAGTTGTGAAACAATTCCACATTGTCTTAAGTGACTGCCAAACTCATAGCTCAGATATTCTCCTCCTCGATCAGATCGTACGAATTTAATCTTCTTGTTACGATGATTCTCAACTTCACTCTGAAATTGTTTGAACTTTTCAAATGTTCCAGACTTGTGTTTTATTAAGTAAATATACCCATATCTACTTAAGTCATCAGTGAAGGTGAGAAAGTAACGATAACCACCGCGCGCCTCAATGCTCATCGGACCGCACACATCAGTATGTATGATTTCCAACAAGTCACTTGCCCGTTCCATTGTTCCAGAGAACGGCGTTTTAGTTATCTTGCCCATGAGGCATGGCTCACATGTGTCAAGTGATTCAAAATCAAGTGACTCCAAAAGTCCATCAGCATGGAGCTTCCTCATGCGTTTTACGCCAATATGACCTAAACGGCAGTGCCACAAGAGAGTGGTATTATCATTATCAATTCTACATCTTTTGGCATCAATGTTATGAACATGTGTATCATTACTATCAGGATTCAATAAGAATAAACCCCTCACATCGGGTGCATGACCATAAAAGATATTACTCATATAAATAGAACAACCATTATTCTCTGATTTAAATGAGTAACCGTCTCGCAATAAACAAGATCCAGATATAATGTTCATGCTTAACGCAGGCACCAAATAACATTTATTTAGGTTCATCACTAATCCCGATGGTAATCGAAGAGCGAGCGTGCCGACGGCGATCACAATAACCTTGGAACCATTTCCCACGCGCATCGTCACTTCGTCCTTTGCCAGCCTCCGTCTATTCCGCAGTTCCTGTTTAGAGTTGCAAATGTGAGAAACCGCACCGGTATCAAATACCCAGGCACTACAACGAGAGTTGGTAAGGTACACATCAATAACATGTATATCATATATACCTTGTTTGTTGTTGGCCGCCTTCTTGTCAGCCAAATACTTGGGGCAGTTCCGCTTCCAGTGTCCAGTTCCCTTGCAATGAAAGCACACAGTTTCTGGTTTGGGTCCAGCCTTGGGTTTCTTCACGGGAGGAGCAACTGCTTTGCCACTCTTCTTGGAGTTACCCTTCTTACCCTTGCCATTTTTCTTGAAACTAGTGGTTTTATTGACCATCAACACTTGATGCTCCTTCTGAATTTCAGACTCAGCGGCTTTCAGCATCGCAAACAGCTCGGCGACTGACTTGTTCATCCCGTGCATGTTATAGTTCAACACGAAGCTCTTGTAGCTAGGTGGCAATGATTGAAGAACTCTGTCAGTGATAGCCTCTGGCGGAAGGGGCATCCCCAATTCAGCCAGACGGGTGGAGTACCCAGACATTCTGAGTACGTGATCACTGATAGACCCGTTCTCCTCCATCTTGCAAGCATAGAACTTATCGGAGATCTCATACCTCTCGATCCGGGCATTCTTCTGAAAGATAAACTTCAACTCCTGGAACATCTCATATGCTACATGACGTTCAAAATGTCTTTGAAGTCCCGGTTCTAAGCCATACAATATTGCACATTGAACTATTGAGTAATCTTCAGAACGAGCCTGCCAGGCGTTCACAACGTCTAGAGACTCAACTGGAGCGGGTGGATCACCAAGCGGTGCATCAAGGACATAAGCCTTCTGAGAAGCCGTAAGGATAATCCTTAGATTACGGGCCCAGTCCACAAAGTTACTTCCATCATCTTTCAACTTAGCTTTCTCTAGGAACGCATTAAAATTCAGGGGTGCTACTGCGCGAGCCATGATCTACAACATAAATATAGCAAAGACAACTTATTGTTCAAGATAATGAGTTTAGTTAATCATATTACTTAAAACAACCACTCAGATTGACATCCCTCCGGTCATTCGAGTGTAACATGATCCAAATCCACCAACTCAAGTCCGATCATCACGTGAGTTGAGGTGGTTTCAATGGTGAACATCTTCATGTTGATCATATCTACTATATGACTCATGTTCGACCTTTCGGTCTCTTGTGTTCCGAGGCCATGTCTGTACATGCTAGGCTCGTCAAGTTTAACCCGAGTGTTCCGCATGTGCAACACTGGCTTGCACCCGTTGTATGTGAACGTAGAGTCTATCACACCCGATCATCACGTGGTGTCTCGAAACGACGAACTTTCGCAACGGTGCACACTCGGGGAGAACACAATTTATCTTGAAATTTAAGTGAGGGATCACCTTATAATGCTACCGTCGTCCTAAGCAAAATAAGATGCATAAAAGGATTAACATCACATGCAAATCATAAGTGACATGATATGGCCATGAACTTGTGCTTTTGATCTCCATCTCCAAAGCACCGGCATGATCTCCATCATCACCGGCATGACACCATGATCTTCATCATCTTGATCTCCATCAACGTTTCGCCATAAGGTTGTCGCGCCGACTGTTGCTTCCACGACTATTGCTAACTCATAGCGATAAAGTAAAGCAAAACGGCGAAAATAATTAAAGACAACTCTATGGCTCCTGCCAGTTGCCATACTCATCGACATGCAAGTCGTGATATTCTATACAACACATGATCATCTCATACATCACATATATCTCATCATGTAATTGGCCATATCACATCACAACATACCCTGCAAAAACAAGTTAGACGTCCTCTAATTGTTGTTGCAAGTTTTACGTGGCTGCTACGGGTTTGCAAGAACAGTTCTTACCTACGCAAAACCACAGCGTGGTGTAGTGATTGCTTTTTGATCTTCTAAAAGAACCCTCTTCATTGAAATCGATAGCTGATAGTAGATGGGTAAGTCATGTTCATTGTGTTCCTAAGAAAGGAGGTATTACTGTTGTCCCTAATGATAAAAATGAACTCATTCCACAAAGAATTGTGACTGGCTATAGGATGGTAATTGATTTCAGGAAATTAAATAAAGCTACTAGGAAAGATCATTATCCTCTGCCTTTTATTGATCAAATGTTAGAAAGATTGTCTAAGCATACACACTTTTGTTTCCTAGATGGATATTCTGGTTTTTCTCAAATACCTGTATCACAAGAAGATCAAGAGAAAACCACTTTCACTTGTCCTTTTGGAACTTACACTTATCGTCGTATGCCTTTTGGTTTATGCAATGCACCTGCTACCTTTCAAAGATGTATGACTGCTATATTCTCTGACTTTTGTGAAAAGATTGTTGAGGTTTTCATGGATGATTTCTCCGTTTACGGAACTTCTTTTGATGATTGCTTAAGCAACCTTGATCGAGTTTTGCAGAGATGTGAAGAAACTAATCTTGTGTTGAATTGGGAGAAGTGCCACTTTATGGTGAATGAAGGTATAGTCCTTGGGCATAAAATTTCTGAAAGAGGTATTGAAGTTGATAAAGCTAAAGTTGATGCTATTGAGAAAATGTCATGCCCTAAAGATATCAAAGGTATAAGAAGTTTCCTTGGTCATGCTGGTTTCTATAGAAGGTTTATAAAAGATTTCTCTAAGATTTCTAGGCCTCTTACTAATCTCTTACAAAAAGATGTTCCATTTGTTTTTGATGATGATTGCGTAGAAGGCTTTGAAATACTTAAGAAAGCCTTAATTTCTGCACCTATTGTTCAACCATCTAATTGGAACTTGCCTTTTGAAATTATGTGTGATGCTAGTGATTATGCTGTTGGTGCTGTTCTAGGTCAAAGAGTTGATAAGAAATTGAATGTTATTCATTATGCTAGTAAAACCTTAGACAGTGCTCAAAGAAATTATGCTACTACTGAAAAAGAATTTTTAGCAGTTGTGTTTGCATGTGATAAATTCAGACCTATATTGTTGATTCTAAAGTTAGTATTGTAACACCCCCAGATCTTAACCCTCTCATTAAGCTAATTAATTAGCCATGTCATCATGATCATCCTAAATAAATTGCATTTAGAGAATAATCCAACTTCAAATTCTAATTTAAAATAAAGTCAAAATTAAGAGTTATCCAAACAGTAGAACAAAAGTGTTCATAATATTGTAAATAATCCCAAAGCAATTATAAAAATAAAACCAACATTATTTGAATTCCCAGTTTGACCCTAACAACCAAAAACAGTCAGTAAAACATCCACTTTAATCCATTTGCATTTAATCAAAAATTAAATGATTTCAAATATTACCCCAACCATTTTATAGGAGTGCCAAATATTGCATGGTATTTATTGAGCCAAGTCTCATATTTTACAAAAGTAATATTGTGGCCAAACATTTTGCAAAATAGAAAAGAATTAAAGAAACAGAAAAATAAAAAGAAAAGGGAGAAGGGTTCACTGTGCACATGGGCTCTATGTGCACAGTAACCGGCCCAGCCCATTCCCCGGTCATCCCCTTCCTCTCGCGTGCTGTCGGCCGCGCACGCTGACACATCGCCGATCGCCACGTGCCGTCCATCCCGCAGCGCCCCGGCGAGGATAAGGCCGTCCTCAGCCTCCCCGTCCAACCCCGCATCGAACCCTAGCCTCATTCCCCTCTCCCTCTCGTTCCCCGTGTCATTCTAGAGATGTTCCCAACGCAGTCGTCACCGTGCCGCCTCGATCCCGTGGCCACCGTGCCCGCCACGACGTCTCTCCGCGTCCACGAGCTCCGCCTCGCTCGTCTTTGTCGGCTGGTGCCATTCATTCGAGTCGGGCGTGTTGGGGAACGTCGCATGGGAAACAAAAATTTTCCTACGCACACGCAAGATCTATCCATGGTGATGAGCATCTACGAGAGGGAGAGTGAATCTACATACCCTTGTAGATCGCTAAGCGGAAGCATTAAGAAACGCGGTTGATGTAGTCGAACGTTTCCGCGATCCAAATCGCAAGTCGTCCCTCGATCCGATCACGAACAAGTGCCGAACGGACGGCACCTCCGCGTTCAACACACGTACGGCTTGATGACGCCTTCACCTCCTCGATCCAGCGAGCGATGATGAAGTAGTAGATGAGTTCCGGCAGCACGACGGCGTGGTGATGGTGGTGAGGAACAATCTCTGCAGGGCTTCGCCAAGCACTACGGAGATTATGACGGGAGGAACTAGAGGGTTAGGGTTGCCGGCACACGGCTTGGGAAATCTTGATGTGTCCCGTGTGCTAGCCCTTCCCCTCTATTTATATGTTGAGCCTTGGGGTCTAAACTTGGAGTAAAAGCCTCCTCCAGGTCGGTTTTTCCCGCACAAGGTCGGTTTGGCCCGCAGGGAAAGAGTCCAACTCGGATCCCAGCAGTCCCGCGTACAAGTGGTAGTACCGCTCACGAGCGGTAGTACCGCTTCACAGCGGTAGTACCGCTTACGAGGTTGTACCGCTTCACAGCGGTAGTACCGCTTACGCTGTAGTACTGCCTTACCAGCGGTAGTACCGCTTAAGGCAGCAGCAAAACTTCCTTTTGCACTTTCCAATACCTTGTGGGCTTTACCCGTTTGGCCTATATAAAGTGTTGCTGCACCCGAACACTTCGGTAAACATCCGGAACCCCTTCCGGTGAATTCCGGAACCCTTCCGGAGATCAAAACACTATTATCACATATATCAATCTTTACCTCCGGACTCTTCCGGAGACCCTCGTCATGTCCGGGATCTTATCTGGGACTCCGAACAACCTTCGGTCACCAACACAATAACTCAACTATACTAACCGTCACCAAACGTTAAGTGTGTAGACCCTGCGGGTTCGAGAACTATGTAGACATGACTGAGACACCTCTACGATCAATAACCAATAGCGGGACCTGGATGCCCATATTGGCTCCTACATATTCTACGAAGATCTTTATCGGTCAAACCTCTATGTCAAGGATTCAGTTAATCCCGTATGCTGTTCCCTTTGTTCTTCGGTATGTTACTTGCCCGAGATTCGATCGTCGGTATCTCTATACCTAGTTCAATCCCGTTACCGGCAAGTCTCTTTACTCGTTCCGTAATACAAGATCTCGTGGCTAACACTTTAGTCACATTGCTTGCAAGGCTCATTGTGATGTTGTATTACCGAGTGGGCCCTGAGATACCTCTCCGTCATACGGAGTAACAAATCCCAGTCTTGATCCATGCCAACCCAACAGACACCCTCGGAGATACCTGTAGAGCATCTTTATAGTCACCCAGTTACGTTGCAACGTTTGATACACACAAGGTATTCCTCCGGTGTCAGTGAGTTGCATGATCTCATGGTCATAGGAACAGATACTTGACATGCAGAAAACAATAGCAATAAACTGACACGATCATATGCTACGTTTATAGTTTGGGTCTTGTCCATCACATCATTCTCCTAATGATGTGATCCCGTTATCAAATGACATCTCATGTCCATGGCTAGGAAACCTTCACCATCTTTTGATCAACGAGCTAGTTTAACTAGAGGCTTACTAGGGACACAGTGTTGTCTATGTACCCACACATGTATTTAAGTTTCCAATTAATACAATTATAGCATGGATAATAAACGATTATCATGAACAAGGAAATATAATAATAACCAATTTATTATTGCCTCTAGGGAATATTTCCAATAGGGCGCGCCCACACCGTTCGAAACGAGCTCTCCCTCTCCGTCGGGCGCCGCCGCCCGCCGTCGTCGGTCTGCCTCGTCAGCGCTACTAAACCTCCATCGGACCTCCGTGCGTCCACACGGTGAGCTCCACGTCCCACCCTTCCTCTGGAGCGCTCGGAGATGAGCCCTAGCTAGCTGTGCTCGTCGTCGCGCCATGGCCGAAGCTCTGTTTCCGCCGTCGAGTTCGTTGCGCTCGCATTCGTCCTCCCCGTGCCAAGCCGTTGCCTCCACCGTGCTCCTAGATATCCCAGGCAGCGCGCGAGCGATTTAGTTCGCCTCGGGCGAGTCTCTGGGCTCGAACCCGAGACCGCCGTGCTCCGGCCGCCGCCTGCCGTCGACGTCCCGCTCGATTTCGAGCTCCCCGGCCCAAACCAACGCCGCAGGACGACGCACGGTGCAACGGCCGTTCGAAAGCACCCGGCCGCGCGGCAAACGGGCCTCTGTGCCGCGTTCCGGCCAACTCCGGCGAAGCCCCGTTGCGAAACGGCTCGCCGGAGCTTTCTCCGGCGCCGACGCCGACGTGGCCGACCTCTGGGCCCCACCCCGAGTCGCTGCCAGTGGGGCCTGGGGACCCAGTTGACCCGTTGACTGAGTCAACAGGCTGACTGGGCAGGCCCCAGCCACTCACATGTGGCCCCCACATGCTAATTAACTAAATTACTAATTTAATTAACCAATTAATTTTAAATAATAATTAGTCTAACTAATGTATCTATGATAGGTGGGTCCCACAAACTAATTAACTTAATTAGTTAAACTTAAGCCCCTATTAAACTACTCTGTCTGTGATAGGTGGGCCCCCCTGGTCAGTTTGACCAGTCAACAGTTGACTGTTGACTGCTGACTGGGCAGACAACAGGGCCCACTGTCAGCGACATATGCCCATCTTTGGGTACACTCTCTGTGTACCCATAGCATTTTCCTATTTTAATTTCGAATTTAAATTAAATTCCAGAAATTCCAGAAAATGATTAAAACTTTGAAAAATCATATAAAATATACCATAACTCGGATGAAAATAATTTATATATGAAAAATGATCAGAAAAATCAAATGAATCCGAATATGTCATCTGCATGCATGTTAGAACCCTCTAAGTAGATGAACATAGAACTTTTCGCCCGTTTCCGATAGATGAATAGTACATGACCTCAGATAAATAATTCCAAATAAATTCCTAAAACATCTAAAATATTCAAAGCTACAGTATATCACCCCTGCATATCATTTAGGCATGTCATGCATAGTGATTGCATATGTATGCTTGTATTTATCTGTTTCTTCCCCCTCTTCTTCTCCGGTAGACTCCGAGACCGCTGACGAACTGGGGATCGACTACACCGTTGTAGATTCCTTTTTGCCAGCAGAGCAACCAGGCAAGCAAACCCCCTTGATCATTCCTATATCACCTATTCCTTCATCCCCGTGCTTGCATTAGAATTTGCTACCGTATTTGATTGCTCCTATTCTGATGCATAGCCTGATTTTGTAACTGCTATTGATACCTTACCTGCTATCCTAAATCCTAAGTATAGGTTGGTTAGTGATCCATCAATGGCCCCACACCCTTGTCTGTGTTGCCATGCTTTACTACCAGTGACTCGATCATCGTGATCGATGTGCAGAGACCTACACAGCACCGCACACCCTTAGTTGTACGACTCTACAGAGTTACCATCGAGTGCCGAGGGTGATACCTCCTACCTCACTCCTGATGATATCTCTGTAGCGTAGCTAGTCGGTTATGGGTTATCGAGGGTGATTCCTCTTTCACCACCTCCAATGATGCCTCTGTTGTGCAGCCCCTCTAGTGTGAACTTATCGAGGGTGATTCCTCCAAGTTCACCTTGTGGATTACATCGAGTGGGAATCCATCGAGGGTGATTCCTCGGATTCCGCACGATGTTATGGACACACGGGTACTTTGACCTCACCTCAGTCCTTTATTGAAGTCGGGTCGACCCCGAGGGGGTACCCGCGAGAGGTACATATGAAAGTTGGGCGGGCCCGGAGAGCACCCGCGAGAGGTACTGTGGCGGCTAGCTGTTTAGCGGTACCACCCAGGTTGTGGTGGTAGCTCTGGACTTGTCCCGATAGCCGTCACTAAAATTAATAATGCACTAACGGATTTGGTTATTGATCTGAGTTGGCCACTGGCCTATACGCACTACCACCACGCGGGATAATGGTTTAATGGCGCCCTCGGGGCCGTATGTATCAGCCGAAAGCTCTGTCAGACGTCCAGTTCAGCATTGCGGCACGGCCGGGTCGGCACCCTAGAGGTGGTGCCTGGATCGCCCTGCTCGCAATGACCCGGAGTGCAAAGGGCGATGGGCCCAAGACCCCTGAGCACTTAGGATGTAGACCGGCGGGGACCTCTCTGCTGAGCCTAGGTAGGACAACGTCATGTCGATCAGCCGAGGCCGGGCATGACCTAGAAAAGTGTGTCCGGCCAGAGTTAATCGAGCATGTTGGGTAACAGTAGTGCACCCCTGCAGGGAAGATTATCTATTCAATTAGTCGTGTCCACGGTAACAGGACGCTCAGTGTTGTATCCCGATCTACTACAACTTGAACTGGATACTTGTTACTTTAATTAATATGTTAGCTCTGGGATCGCTTTCTCGTAGGGAGTCGAGGAAGGATCTCTGGGCATTGCTACTATATACTTATTACTTTATGTTATGATACTAATCTGCACTCTTCTAATGCTGCAAGACGCTAAAGATGCTAGTCTTCGATAGGCTAGGCCTTCCCCTCTATTCTGGCATTTCTGCAGTCCAGTCCACAAATACAGCCCCTTCATTTGATACCGATGCATAAATAGAATAGATCTGATGTAAGTCTTGCAAGTACTGTGGATGAGTACTCACGGTTGCTTTGCTACCTCTTTTCCCCATACCCGATTGCTGCGACCAGATGACGGAGCCCCGGAGCCAGCTGATCCCGCCGATGACTACGACTACCCCGACGGAGCCTGCTGCCACATGGAGGCCGGCGACCAGGAGTAGTTTAGGAGGCTCCCAGGAAGGAGGCCTGTGCCTTTTCGATCAGATGTCGTTGTTTTGCTCGATGATACGTCTCCAATGTATCTATAATTTATGAAGTATTCATGCCATGTTTATTATAGTTTTGTATGATTTTGGTGCACTTTTATATGGCTTTTATATGATTTTCAGGGACTAACATATTGACCTAGTGCCCAGTGCCAGTTGTTGTTTTCTTCTTGTTTTTGGTTTTCCAGAAAATCTATATCAAATGAAGTCCAAATGCAGCGAAACTTTTTGACGATTTTTTCTGGAACATAAGAGACACTAGAAGCTTCGGGAGGAGGCCAGAAGACCCACAGTGGCCCCACGAGCCACCAGGGCGCGCCACCCCCCCAGGCGCACCCTGGTGCCTCGTGGGCCCCCTGTGGCCCTTCTTCACGTGATTCCAACGCCAAAAAATCATATATATTCAGAAACCCCTGAAAGTTAACCTAGATGAGTTTTTACGCCGCCGCAAGCCTCTGTACCTCCACGATCTCATCTACAGCCCTTTTCCAGCACCCTGCCGGAGGGGGGAAAGCATCACCGGAGGCCATCTTCATCATCCCGGCGGTCTCCATGATGAGGAGGGAGTAGTTCACCCTCGGGGCTAATGGTTTGTACCAGTAGCTATGTGTTTTATCTCTCTCTCTCTCTCGTGTTCTTGATTTGGCACGATCTTGATGTATCACGAGCTTTGTTAATATAGTTGGATCATATGGTGTTTCCTCCCTCTCTATCTTTGTTGTGATGAATCGAATCTTTTCCCTTTGAGGTTTCGTTATTGTCGGATTGAATATTCAGATTTGAGAACACTTGATGTATGTCTTGCATATGAATACCCGTGGTGACAATGGGGTATTATATTGATTCACTTGATATATGTTTTGGCACTCAACTCGCGGATTCCCGAGGTGATATTGGGGTAATCTATGCATAGGGGTTGATGCACGTTTTCTTTATCTTTTCTCCGATAGAAACTTTGGGGTGCTCCTTGGAGTTCTTTGTGTGGATTGAATATTATGATTATGAAGTTGTTTGATGCATATTGTATAATCAACTCACAGATACTTGTGGTGACATTGGAGTATCTAGGTGACATTAGAGTTGGTTGATGTGTATCATATGGTGTCATTTTAGTACGAACTCTAGGGCTGTTTGTGACACTTATAGGAATAGCTCAATAGATCGATCGGAAGGAATAACTTTGAGGTGGTTTCGTACCCTACAAACAATTTCTATCTTATGTTCTCCGCTAATAGGAACTTGGGAGTGATTCTTTATCGCACGTTGAGGGATGGTTATATGATCCAATTATATTAGCATTGTTGAGAGATTGCACTAGTGAAAGTATGAACCCTAGGCCTTGTTTTTAAGCATTGCAATACCGTTTGTGCTCACTTTTGTTACTTTCTACCTTGTTGTTTTTATATTTTCACATTACAAAAACCTATATCTACTATCCATACTACACTTTTATCACCATCTCTTTGCCGAACTAGTGCACCTATACAATTTACCATTGTATTGGGTGTGTTGGGGACCCAAGAGATTTCTTGTATTTGGTTGCAGGGTTGTTTGAGAGATACCATCTTCAACCTACGCCTCCCACGGATTGATAAACCTTAGGTCATCCACTTGAGGGAAAATTGCTACTGTCCTACAAACCTCTGCGCTTGGAGGCCCAACACGAGTCTACAAGAACAAGTTGTGTAGTAGACATCAAGCTCTTTTCTGGCGCCGTTGCCGGGGAGGTGAGTGCTTGAAGGTATATCTTTAGATCTTGCAATTGAATCTTTTAGTTTCTTGTTTTATCACTAGTTTGGTTTATAAAAGAAAACTACAATAAAATGGAATTGAGGTTGCCTCATATTATTCGTCTTTATCATGTCTTTCTTGAAAATGATGGATCAGAAAATTGTGCTCAATTAATAGAAGAAGAGTTCAATAAAATGTTTGGCATAAAATCCATGAATGATGAGCATGATTGCAATGTTGCTAGTATGAATTATTTGAATATCCATGATGCTAGTGATATGCAAAGCCACAAGCTTGGGGATGCTATGTTTGATGAAGATGATATTTTTAGTCCCCCAAGTTTTGATGAGAAAAATTATTATGATGAAAGCATGCCTCCTATTTATGATGATTATATTGATAAAAGTGGATTTGGAGAGGTCACAACTTTATTTAATGATGATTCCACTATTTTGGAAGAGGTTTCAATTGATTATGACAACAAAGTTGCTATCTATGATGATTATTGTGATGACATGTATGCTATAAAGAATAATGATAACTATGAAAATTTTCATCATGATTTTAATTTTCAATTTGACTATGTCAATCAAACATCTCATGATAGTTATTTTGTTGAGTTTGCTCCCACTACTATTGTTGAGAATAAATTTGCTTATGTGGAGAGTAATAAAAATTCTATGCTTGTGGATCATGAAAAGAATGCTTTATGTGATAGTTATATTGTTGAATTCATTCATGATGCTACTAAAAATTATTATGAGAGAGGATCATATGCTTGTAGGTGTTGCAATAATATCAAGTTTCCTCTCTATGTGTTGAAAGTTTTGAAGTTATACTTGTTTTGCCTTCCTATGCTAGTTGATTCTTGCTCCTATAAAATATTTTCTCGCAAAATCCCTATGCATAGGAAGTGGGTTAGGCTTAAATGTGCTAGTCATATGCTTCATGATGCTCTCTTTGTGTTTCAATTCTTTACTTTTATGTGAGCATCATTGAAATCATCATGCCTAGCTAAAAGGCATTAAAGAAAAGCGCTTGATGGGAGACAACCCAATATTTCTACCTACTGTTTTTGTGTGTCCACATGATTAAGCTACTGTAGTAATCATGTTTCATATGTTTTCTTTCAATAATGTGCCAAGTAAAGCCTTTGGGATAGTGTGGATGCTTGTTGATTTGATTCTGTGCAAAAACAGAAACTTTTGCGTCCAGTGATGGAATTTCTATTCTGTACTGGAGCGTGAAAAAATTCTGAAATTTTTACACAGTATTGGGTTACAAATTTTTTACATTGTAATAATTTTTCAGAATTTTTGGAGGTACATAAGTATGGTTTTTAAATCGCTTACTACACGCTGTCCTGTTTTTCACAGATTCTGTTTTCGATTCATAGTTTGCTTGTTTTAGTGTTTCCATAGCTTATATTGAGTAATATAAATTGTGGAAATGATAGAATACAGTAGGAATTATGTGAGAGCAATTATGAATCTTGTATTGACAGTACCTAAGTGGATGATTTATTTTTATCATACTAACCTATCTCACGAAGTTCCGTTAAGTTTTGTGTAATTGAAGTTTTCAAGTTTTGGGTGAGATATCGATATGAGGAGAATAAGGAGTGGCAAGACCCTAAGCTTGGGGATGCCCCGGAAGGCATCCCTCTTTCGTCTTCAACACTATCGGTAACCTCACTCGGAGCTATATTTTTATTCATCACATAATATGAGTTTTGCTTGGATCGTCATTTTCTTTTGTTGAGATTTGCTTGCTATTATCAATAATCATGTTTTGTATCTTTTAGTTCAATAAAATGCCAATTATAGCCTTTACCATGCTCAGTTTGCAAGTTCATGTGTTGCTGTTTGAAAACAGAAAGTTTTCTGTTATGTCCAGAATATTCCTGAATAGTCAGAACATAATAAAAATCTGAAATTTTTACACAGTAAGCATTCATGAGTTCTCTGTCACGTGGTAATTTTTCAGAATTTTTGGAGTCAGGGAAGTATGGATTCTTATTCCCCTTTTACAGACTGTTCTGTTTTGGCAGATTGCTGTTATAGTTGCATTGTTGGCATATGTTTGCGTGTTTAATGTTTCTATTTGAGGATAGGAGTATTAAATATGCAGAGACATTTAGTATGCAATGTTAAATTATAATTTTAGTGATTTGCTACAGTAGAGAATGTTCAGGTTTTGAGTTGATTTATACTAACTTATCTCACGAGTTCTTGTTGAGTCTTGTGTGGATGAAGTTTTTAAGATTTAGAGAAACCATGATATGAGAGGAATTAAGGAGACACAAAAGCTCAAGCTTGGGGATGCCCAAGGCATCCCAATATAATATTTCAAGAGGTCTCAAGCATCCAAGCTTGGGGATGCCCCGGTAGGCATCCCACCTTTCTTCATCAACAATTATCAGTTAGTCTTGGTTGAGCCTAAGTTTTTGCTTCTTCACATGAGATGTGCTATTCTTGGAATATCATTTTATTTTGTTTTCTTTGCTGTTTGAATAAAATACTTGAGATCTGAAATTTTTAAATGAGAGAGAGTCCTCACATAGCTACCTATTTACTTAACTACTCATTTGGTCTCCACTTATATCTTTTTGGAGTAGTTTGTCATTTACTCTTGTTCTTCACTTATATCCTATGAGTAAATTGTTGAAATGAATTGAATATCATAAAGTTGAAATTTATATGCTTCATATGCTTGTCCCATGGGGAGTAGTGACTTCACATACAAGAAGTATAAGTGGTAAAATTTATTGAAAGTTAACAAACATAGCATTGGTCACTTGAACAATTCATGAAAGAATTTTGAAGGAAGAGAAATTTCACATATAAATATACTATCTTGGACATCTTCTATGATTGTGAGCCCCCATTAATTATTTTCAAGCGTGATCAAGTAGTTGACGTTGGACAAGGAAGACAACATAATGAGTTATGTTTGTTTATATTCACATAGAAGTTATATTGTCATGGATCCTCTAACATGTGGTGCTTGCTTAGGATCTTTTGCTAGCCAAAAATTCATACTAAGTAGAGATACTACTTGTGCATCCAAAAACCCTTAAACCTAGTTTCTTGCCATGAGTATCCACTATATCTACCTATGGATTGAATAAGATCCTTCAAGTAAGTTGTCATCGGTGCAAAAAGCAATAAAAATTGCTCCTTAAATATGTATGATCTTTTATTGCAAGGGAAAATAAGCGTTGTACAAACTTGTGATGGTAAAGAAATAAAAGCGATGGACTACATAATAAAGGTTGCTATCACAAGGGGCAATATAATGTGACGTTCCTTTGCAGTAAGGGCTTGACATCCAAAAATAAAAAGCGCATGACAACCTCTGCTTCCCTCTGCGAAGGGCCTATCTTTTACTTTTATGCATTTAATTTTATGTATTTACTTTTATGCAAGAGTCAATATTATTTCTTCTTGTTTCAACCTCAATTATTCTCTAGTTGGCAAGCATCACGTGGTAGGGAATGATCCAGGCACATATATCCAGTTGAATATAGGTGATCATGAGTTATTATTGTTGACATTATCCATGAGATAAATAAGTTGGGAGGCAAAACATTAAGCCCCTATCTTCCTATGTGTTTGACTGAAACAGTTTGTTCTAAAAATATGCTTTGAGTGTCAGCAATCATGGAAGACTAAATGATGGTTGAGTATGTGGAATTTGCAAGATCAAAGCTCTTACATAGACCCTTCCTGAAAATAAGATGAATTGCAATTGTTTGATGACTGAGAACATAGTTTGTTAGTTTTCAAGAAATTTTATGGCCTATACTTTAAACATGTGAATAGCTTGCTACTTGTTCATGAGAAGTTTTATGAGATGAGCTACTGATTATGATATATATTGATGCTAGAAAAAGTGATTGAAATTATCGTTGATCAAACTTATGCACTATGCTAGCATTCACACTTCATAAATTATTTCTTTTATCATTTACCTACTCGAGGACGAGCAGGAATTAAGCTTGGGGATGCTGATACGTCTCCAATGTATCTATAATTTATGAAGTATTCATGCCATGTTTATTATAGTTTTTTATGATTTTGGTGCACTTTTATATGGCTTTTATATGATTTTCATGGACTAACATATTGACCTAGTGCCCAGTGCCAGTTGCTGTTTTTTGCTTTATTTGGTTTTCCAGAAAATCTATATCAAATAAAGTCCAAATGCAGCGAAACTTTTTGACGATTTTTTCTGGAACATAAGAGACACTAGAAGCTTCGGGAGGAGGCCAGAAGACCCACAGTGGCCCCACGAGCCACCAAGGCGCGCCACCCCCCCAGGCGCGCCCTGGTGCCTCGTGGGCCCCCTGTGGCCCTTCTTCGCATGATTCCAAAGCCAAAAAAGCATATATATTCAGAAACCCCCGAAAGTTAATCTAGATGAGTTTTTACGCCGCCGCAAGCCTCTGTACCTCCACGATCTCATCTACAGCCCTTTTCCGGCACCCTGCCGGAGGGGGGAAAGCATCACCGGAGGCCATCTTCATCATCCCGGCGGTCTCCATGACGAGGAGGGAGTAGTTCACCCTCGGGGCTGAGGGTTTGTACCAGTAGCTATGTGTTTGATCTCTCTCTCTCTCTCGTGTTCTTGATTTTGCACGATCTTGATGTACCGCGAGCTTTGTTAATATAGTTGGATCATATGGTGTTTCTTCCCTCTCTATCTTTATTGTGATGAATCGAATCTTTTCCCTTTGAGGTTTCGTTATTGTCGGATTGAATATTTCAGATTTGAGAACACTTGATGTATGTCTTGCATATGAATACCCGTGGTGACAATGGGGTATTATATTGATTCACTTGATATATGTTTTGGCACTTAACTCGCGGATTCCCGCGGTGACATTGGGGTAATCTATGCATATGGGTTGATGCACGTTTTCATTATCTTTTCTCCGATAGAAACTTTGGGGTGCTCCTTGGAGATCTTTGTGTGGATTGAATAGTATGAATATGAAGTTGTTTGATGCATATCGTATAATCAACTCACGGATACTTGTGGTGACATTGGAGTATCTAGGTGACATTAGAGTTGGTTGATGTGTATCATATGGTGTTATTTTAGTACGAACTCTAGGGCTGTTTGTGACACTTATAGGAATAGCTCAATAGATCGATCGGAAGGGATAACTTTGAGGTGGTTTCGTACCCTACAAACAATTTCTATCTTATGTTCTCCGCTAATAGGAACTTGGGAGTGATTCTTTATCACACGTTGAGGGATGGTTATATGATCCAATTATATTAGCATTGTTGAGAGATTGCACTAGTGAAAGTATGAACCCTAGGCCTTGTTTTTAAGCATTGCAATACCATTTGTGCTCACTTTTGTTACTTGCTACCTTGCTGTTTTTATATTTTCAGATTACAAAAACCTATATCTACTATCCATACTACACTTTTATCACCATCTCTTCGCCGAACTAGTGCACCTATACAATTACCAAAGTATTGGGTGTGTTGGGGACACAAGAGATTTCTTGTATTTGGTTGCAGGGTTGTTTGAGAGATACCATCTTCAACCTACGCCTCCCACGGATTGATAAACCTTAGGTCATCCACTTGAGGGAAAATTGCTACTGTCCTACAAACCTCTGCGCTTGGAGGCCCAACACGAGTCTACAAGAACAAGTTGTGTAGTAGACATCACTCGGCCTTCTTGAGGCAGCCTTGTTTAACTTTGTGTCTGTACTCAGATACTGTTGTTGCTTCCGCTAACGCTTGTATGCGAGCTTATGTATTCGAGCCCTCGAGGCCCCTGACTTGTAATATAAAGCTTGTATTATTTTTATTTTGTGTTTAGAGTTGTGTTGTGATATCTTCCCGTGAGTCCCTGTGCTTGATCATGCGCATTTGTGTGTTTGATTAGTGCATGATTAAGTCGAGGGCGTCACAAGTTGGTATCAGAGCCGACTGCCTGTAGGAAGCCCCTTTCCTACTCCTTGGCCAAAGTTGAGTCTAGTCTTTGAAAAACTGTTTTACTAACATGGCTGTGTGGATTACGGGCCCACGTCGCCAATGGATGGGTTTAGGATCTTTTATTCCTCTCATTTACTCTGGGTTTCTGATCTCTCCTCTATTCGGGTTAAAGATTTCGCTAACTCTAACATTAGGTTCTCGCGATCACGTCCAACAGGAGAGCTGAATTGTCTGCAATTATTCCTTTCCATTGGTCTGTTTAATCTGATCATCACATTTTCCTTTCCCTTGGTCTGTTTAACCTTCCTTGTAATCTAGCCTTTATCTGAGCAGTAATGATTCCCTACTTATGCAAACACCTCGGTGTACCACTCAGTCGGTAACACCATGTTACTATTGTTGTTGGCATTCAGGTAATCGACGGTGGATGAGAACTTTGCCTATTGTTTCACCTCGTCTTAATGAGCGGGAAAATTGTTCTCTTCGTCCCTCGCCCTTGGTACCGACGTTGTTGCCAACATAGCTGACAAACTATCCTCTGACGTGCCTTACTATCATGGCCGTGCAAGATGTCACCGCCCTTCCTACTTTTAACCCACACTAACCACAATTCCACAGGATCGAAACCTGACTCTCCTGTACATCCTTGATCCCGAAGATACCCCTTACCCCACCTCTTAAATCTCGGGATGAGATTTCTTGTAGTGGGGGAGATTTGTAACACCCCCCAGATCTTAAACCTGTCATTAAGCCAATTAGCCATGTCATCATGATCATCCTAAATAAATTGCATTTGGAGAATAATCCAACTTCAAATTCAAATTTAAAATAAAGTCAAAATTAAGAGTTATCCAAACAGTAGGACAAAAGTGTTCATAATATTGCAAATAATCCCAAAGCAATTATAAAAATAAAACCAACATTATTTGAATTCCCAGTTTGACCCTAACAATTAAAAACAGTGACTAAAACAGTCACTTTAATCCATTTGCATTTAATCAAAAATTAAATGATTTCAAATATTACCCCAACCATTTTATAGCAGTGCCAAATATTGCATGGTATTTATTGAGCCAAGTCTCATATTTTACAAAAGTAATATTGGGGCCAAACATTTTGCAAAACAGAAAAGAATTAAAGAAATAGAAAAATAAAAAGAAAAGGGAGAAGGGTTCACTGTGCACATGGGCTCTATGTGCACAATAACCGGCCCAGCCCATTGCCCGGTCATCCCCTTCCTCTCGCGCGCTATCGGCCGCGCACGCTGACACGCCGCCGATCGCCATGCGCCGTCCATCCCGCGGCGCCCCGGCGAGGATAAGGCCGTCCTCGACCTCCCTGTCCAACCCCGCGTCGAACCCTAGCCTCATTCCCCTCTCCCTCTCATTCCCTGCGTCATTCTGGAGACATGCCCGACGTGGTCGTCGTCGTGCCGCCTAGATCGCGTGGCCACCGTGCCCGCCACGACGTCTCTCCGCGTCCACGAGCTTCGCCTCGCTCGTCTCCGTCGGCTGGTGCCATCCATTCGAGCCGGGCGCACCCACACCAACCGAAATGAGCTCTCCCTCTCCGTCGGGCGCCGTCGCCCACCGTCGTCGGTCTGCCTCGTCAGTGCTACTAAACCTCCACCGGACCTCCGTGCGTCCACACGGTGAGCTCCAAGTCCCTCCCTTCCTCTGGAACGCTCAGCGATGAGCCCTAGCTAGCTGTGCTCGTCATCACGCCATGGCCGAACCTCTGTTTCCGCCGCCGAGCTCGCTGCGCTCGCATTCGTCCTCCCCGTGCCAAGCTGTTGCCTCCACCGTGCTCCTGGATATCCCAGGCAGCGCGCACGTGATTTAGTTCGCCTCGGGCGAGTCTCTGGGCTCGAACCCGAGACCGCCGCGCTCCGGCCACCATCTGCCATCGACGTCCCGCTCGATTTTGAGCTCCCCGGCCCAAACCAACGCCCCAGGATGACGCGCGGTGCAACGGCCGTTCGAAAGCACCCGGCCGCGCGGCAAACGGGCCTCCACATTTCCAGCCAACTCCGGCGAAGCCCCGCCGCGAAACGGCTCGCCGGAGCTTTCTCCGGCGCCGACGCCGACGTGGCCGACCTCTGGGCCCCACCCCGAGTCGCTGCCAGTGGGGCCTGGGGACCCAGTTGACCCGTTGACTAAGTCAACAGGCTGACTGGGCAGGCCCCAGCCACTGACATGTGGCCCCCACATGCTAATTAACTAAATTACTAATTTAATTAACCAATTAATTTAAAATAATAATTAGTCTAACTAATGTAACTATGACAGGTGTGTCCCACTAACTAATTAACTTAATTAGTTAAACTTAAGCCCCTATTAAACTACTCTGTCTATGACAGGTGGGCCCCTGGTCAGTTTGACCAGTCAAACGTTGACTGTTGACTGCTGACTGGGCAGACAACGGGGCCCACTGTCAACCACATATGCCCATCTTTGGGTACACTCTCTGTGTACCCATAGCATTTTCCTATTTTAATTTCGAATTTAAATTAAATTCCAGAAATTCCAGAAAATGATTAAAACTTTGAAAAGTCATATAAAATAAACCGTAACTCGGATGAAAATAATTTATATATGAAAAATGCTCAGAAAAATCCAACAAATCCGAATATGTCATCTACATGCATGTTAGAACCCTCTAAGTAGATGAACATAGAACTTTTTGTCCGTTTCCGATAGATGAATAGTACATGACCTCAGATAAATAATTCCAAATAAATTCCTAAAACATCTAAAATATTCAAAGCTGCAGTATATCACCCCTGCATATCATTTAGGCATGTCATGCATAGTGATTGCATCTGTATGCTTGTATTTATCTGTTTCTTCCCCCTCTTCTTCTCCGGTAGACTCCGAGACCGCTGACGAACCGGGGATCGACTACACCGTTGCAGATTCCTTTTTGCCTGCAGAGCAACCAGGCAAGCAAACCCCCTTGATCATTCCTATATCACCTATTCCTTCTTCCCCGTGCTTGCATTAGAATTTGCTACCGTATTTGATTGCTCCTATTCTGATGCATAGCCTGATTTTGTAACTGTTGTTGATACCTTACCTGCTATCCTAAATGCTTAGTATAGGTTGGTTAGTGATCCATCAGTGGCCCCACACCCTTGTCTGTGTTGCCATGCTTTACTACCAGTGACTCGATCATCGTGATCGATGTGCAGAGATCTACACAGCACCGCACACCCTTAGTTGTATGACTCTACAGAGTTACCATCGAGTGCCGAGGGTGATACCTCCTACCTCACTCCTGATGATATCTCTGTAGCGTAGCTAGTCAGTTGTGGGTTATCGAGGGTGATTCCTCTTTCACCACCTCCGATGATGCCTCTGTCGTGCAGCCCCTCTAGTGTGAACTTATCGAGGGTGATTCCTCCAAGTTCATCTTGTGGGTTACATCGAGTGGGAATCCATCGAGGGTGATTCCTCGGATTCCCCACGATGTTATGGACACACGGGTACTTTAACCTCACCTCAGTCCTTTATTGAAGTCGGGTCGACCCCGAGGGGGTACCCGCGAGAGGTACATATGAAAGTCGGGCGGGCCCGGAGAGCACCCGCGAGAGTTACTGTGGCAGCTGGCTGTTTAGCGGTACCACCCAGGTTGTGGTGGTAGCTCCGGACTTGTCCCGACAGCCGTCAGTAAAATTAATAATGCACTAACTGATTTGGGTATTGATTTGAGTTGGCCACTGGCCTATACGCACTACCACCACGCGGGATAATGGTTTAATGGGGCCCTCGGCGCCGTATGTATCAGCCGAAAGCTCTGTCAGACGTCCAGTTCAGCATTGCGGCACAGCCGGGTCGGCACCCTAGAGGTGGTGCCTGGATCGCCCTGCTCGCAATGACCCGGAGTGCAAAGGGCGATGGGCCCAAGACCCCTGAGCACTTAGGATGTAGACCGGCGGGGACTTCTCTGCTGAGCCTAGGTAGGACTACGTCGTGTCGATCAGCCGAGGCCGGGCATGACCCAGAAAAGTGTGTCCAGCCAGAGTTAATCGAGCATGTAGGGTAACAGTAGTGCACCCCTGCAGGGAAGATTATCTATTCAATTAGTCGTGTCCACGGTAACAGGACGCTCAGTGTTGTATCCCGATCTACTACAACTTGAACTGGATACTTGTTACTTTAATTAATATGTTAGCTCTGGGATCGCTTTCTCGTAGGGAGTCGAGGAAGGATCTCTGGGCATTGCTACTATATACTTATTACTTTATGTTATGATACTAATCTGCACTCTTCTAATGCTGCAAGACGCTAAAGATGCTAGTCTTCGATAGGCTAGGCCTTCCCCTCTATTCTGGCATTTCTGCAGTCCAGTCCACCGATACAGCCCGTTCATTTGATACTGATGCATAAATAGAATAGATCCGATGTAAGTCTTGCGAGTACTTTGGATGAGTACTCATGGTTGCTTTGCTACCTCTTTTCCCCATACCTGATTGCTGCGACCAGATGACGGAGCCCCGGAGCCAGCTGATCCCGCCGATGACTACGACTCCCCCGACGAAGCCTGCTGCTACGTGGTGGCTGGCGACCAGGAGTAGTTTAGGAGGCTCCCAGGCAGGAGGCCTGCGCCTTTTCGATAGATGTCGTTGTTTTGCTCGGCCTTCTTAAGGCAGCCTTGTTTAACTTTGTGTCTGTACTCAGATACTGTTGTTGCTTCCGCTAATGCTTGTATGCGAGCTTATGTATTCGGGCCCTCGAGGCCCCTGGCTTTTAATATAAAGCTTGTATTATTTTTATTTTGTGTTTAGAGTTGTGTTGTGATATCTTCCCGTGAGTCCCTTTGCTTGATCGTGCGCATTTGAGTGTATGATTAGTGCACGATTAAGTCGGGGGCGTCACAAGTATTCACACTGATCATGCCGCTATTAAATATCTTATAGAAAAGAAAGATGCTAAAACTGGACTTATTAGGTGGGTTCTTCAGGTACAAGAATTTGACTTGCATATTATTGATAAAAAGGGAGCTGAGAATCCCGTAGCTGATAGTTTGTCTAGAATGGAAAATGTTCTTGATGACCCACTTCCTATTAATGATGATTTTCCTGATGAACAATTAGCTATTATAAAGGCTCTCGTAACACTCCTTGGTATGCAGACTATGCTAATTACATTGTTGCTAAATATATCCTGCCTAGTTTCACCTATCAACAAAAGAAAAAGTTTTTCTTTGATTTAAGACATTAATTTTGGGATGACCCACATCTATATAGAGAAGGAGTAGATGGTGTTATTAGACGTTGTGTACCTGAGCATGAACAGGAACAAATCTTGCGTAAGTGTCACTCTGAGGCATATGGAGGACACCATGCGGGAGACAGAAACGACACACAAGGTATTACAATCTGGTTTTTATTGGCCTACTCTTTTTAAAGATGCATGTAAGTTTGTACTCTCTTGTGATGAATGTCAAAGAATTGGTAATGTTGGTAGACGTCAGGAAATGCCTATGAATTATTCACTTGTTATTGAACCATTTGATGTTTGGGGTTTTTGACTATATGGGACCTTTTCCTTCCTCTAATGGGTATACACATATTCTAGTTGTTGTTGATGATGTTACTAAGTGGGTAGAAGCTATTCCAACTAGTAGTGCTGATCACAACACTTCTATTAAAATGCTTAAAGAAGTTATATTTCTGAGGTTTGGAGTCCCAAGATATTTGATGACTGATGGTGGTTCACATTTTATTCATGGTGCTTTCCATAAGCTGCTTGCTAAATATGATGTTAATCATAGAATTGCATCTCCTTATCATCCTCAGTCTAGTGGTCAAGTTGAATTAACTAATAGAGAAATAAAATTAATTTTGCAAAAGACCGTCAATAGATCTAGAAAGAATTGGTCTAAGAAACTTGATGATGCACTTTGGGCTTATAGAACTGCTTATAAAAATCCTATGGGTATGTCTCCATATAAAATGGTTTATGGAAAAGCATGTCATTTACCTCTTGAGTTAGAACATAAAGCATATTGGGCAATTAAATAACGTAACTATGATTTTAAACTTGCCGGTGAAAAGAGGTTATTTGATATTAGCTCCCTTGATGAATGGAGAACCCAAGACTTTGAAAATGCCAAGTTGTTTAAAGAAAAAGTTAAAAGATGGCATGACAAAAGAATTCAAAAAGGGGAATTCAAAGTAGGTGATCATGTTTTATTATACAACTCTCGTTTAATATTCTTTGTAGGAAAGCTTCTCTCTAAATGGGAAGGACCATACATCATCAAAGAAGTTTATCACTCCGGAGCCATCAAAATAAACAACTCCGAAGGCACTAATCCGAGAGTGGTTAATGGTCAAAGAATTAAACATTATATCTCAGGTACGCCAATTAATGTTGAAACTAATGTTATTCAAATGATGACACCAGAAGAACACATAGAGGAAACCTTCCGGAACGCTCCAGAACCCTGAAAAGGGGTAGGTATGTGATACGGTAAGTAAACCGACTCCAAAACTTCCATAAAAGTACTTTCTGTCCATTTTGGAATATATAAAAAATTACAAAAATAAGAAACAGTCTGAAAAGTGCACGAGGAGGCGACAAGCCTGGCGGGCGCGCCCTACCCCCCTGGGCACGCCCACCAGGCTTGTGGCGCCCTCGTGGACCTTCCGAACTCCGTTTTTCTTCCATATTACTTGTCCTGCATGGGAAAATTTCATTATATATACTCACGGGTGTTTTGACCACTGCATCGCAAGTTTCTCCTCTGTTCTTGTTTCGTGCTGTTTTCTGTCAGATTTTCAAGGCCAAGAGCCATGTCATCTCAGGATTCGGACGGGGAAAGCTATGTATCGCATCTTATCCCGAACCCTAGAGTCTATGGGGATATCGATTCTTATGGTTGGACAACTGATGAGGAGGAGGAGGCCGATTTCAAGGAAAAGCAAGATCATTCTAGCGATGAAGATGAGGATCCCCCTCTACCTCAGCCAGGGGACTTACATGTTGAGTTCAAGAGGTCCAGCCTGCCCAATACGGTGAAAGCCCCTAAAGTTCAATTCACTCCTTTTCACCATGTGCAGGAAGATTCGGACAAACTGCGGCGCAAAATTTGGGACCTTGAAAAGGAGAATGAGAAACTAAAGGAAGAAATTCGCGTCCTCAAGTGGAAGGACAAGCTTACCTTATCATCACCACCATCACCGAAGAAAGACACTTGAGTACATGGGTATGGGCACTCCCCTTGGCTTGTGCCAAGCTTGGGGGAGGTGCCCCGGTATCGTATCACCATCACTTTTACCATCATTATCTATCTTAGTTCGATCCTTAGTTATTTCGTGATTTAGAAGAATAAAGTTTTAGTATGATTTAGTTTCGAGTGTTTGCTTTGTGATCTATCTATCTATGTAATCGAGTGTGAGAGTTATATAATGAAGAGTAGTTTGCTTTGCTTCTTTACCTTTATGTTTCAATAAAAAAGAATAAAAGAATGAAAAAGATCATATGCTAATCCCATGGGAGTGATGACTTCACATAAAAGAAGTATAATTAATAAAACTTGTTGGAAGTTGACAAACATAACATTGGTCATTGTTGCAATTCATGAAAAATTAATAAAGGAAGAGAGGTCTCACATATAAATATACTATCTTGGACATCTTTTATGATTGTGAGCCCCCATTAAATATTCTATGTTAAATAGTTGATGTTGGACAAGGAAGACAACATAATGAGTTATGTTTGTTTATATTCACATAAAATTTATATTGTCATAGATCCTCTAACATGTGGTGCTTGCCCCCTATCTTTGCCAGCCAAAAATCCGCAACAAGTAGAGATACTACTTGTGCATCCAAAAACCCTTAAACCCAGTTTCATGTCATGAGAGTCCACCATATCTACATATGGATTGAATAAGATCCTTCAAGTAAGTTGTCATCGTTGCAAAAGCAATAAAAATTGCTCCTAAATATGTATGATCTTTTATTGTAAGGGAAAATAAGCTTTGTACGAACTTGTGATGGTAAAGAAATAAAAGCGACAGACTGCATAATAAAGGTTGCTATCACAAGGGGCAATATAAAGTGGCGTTCCTTTACATTAAGAGTTTGCACATCCAAAAATAAAATGCGCATGACAACCTCTGCTTCCCTCTGCGAAGGGCATATCTTTTACTTTAATGCAATTACCTTTATGCAAGAGTCAATAGTGTTCTTCTCTCTTCCGTTTTATTTTATTCTCTTTGCAAGCATCATGTGGTGGGGAAAGATCTAGGCATATATATCTAGTTGAATATAAGTGATCATGAGTTATTATTGTTGACATTACCCTTGAGGTAAATACGTTGGGAGGCGAAATAATAAGCCCCTATCTTTCTATGTGTTTGACTGAAACTTTTGCTCCATAAGTATGTCGTGAGTGTCAGCAATCATAGAAGACTAAATGATAGTTGAGTATGTGAACTTGCTAAACAAAGCTCTTACATAGACTCTTTCTGATAATATGATGAACTGCAATTGCTTCAGTGACTGAAATCATAGTTTGTTAGTTTTCAATATGGTTTATGGTTCATACTTTAAGACTAGTGAATGAATTGTCACTTATTTATGAGAAGTTATATGATGATATGTTGCTGTCATAATAATGATCATGATACTTTCATGTCTGTATTTTATTTTATCGACACCTCTCTCTCTAAACATGTGGTCATGATTATCGATTTCGGTTTTTCGCTTGAGGACAAGCGAGGTCTAAGCTTGGGGGAGTTGATACGTCCATTTTGCATCATTTTTTACTATTGTTATTTATTATGTTTTTGATCATTATTTCACATTATGATACAATTCTTATGCCTTTTCTCTCTTATTTTGCAAGTTTCACATGAAGAGGGAGATTGTCGGCAGCTGGAATTTTGGACCGGAAAGGGGTGAAGCAGAGATACTTATTCTGCACATCTCCAAATGACCTGAAAATTTACGAAGAATTGTTTTGGAATATATAAAAAATACTGGCGAAGGAATCAACAGAAGGGGACCCACCAGGCAGCCACAAGCCTGGGGGCGCGCCCTACCCCCCTGGGCGCGCCCCAGGAGCTTGTGGGGCCCCTGGCAGGCCTCTGGGCCCCATCTTCCACTATATGATGTCATTTGCCCTAGAATAAATCAGAAGAAGATTTTCGGGACGAAGCACCGCCGTCTCGAGGCGGAACCTGGGCAGAAGCACTTTTGCTCTCCGGCGGAGCGATTCCACCGGGGATACTTCCCTCCGGGAGGGGGAAATCGAAGCCATCGACATCACCAACAATCCTCTCATCGTGGGAGGACCAATCTTCATCAACATCTTCACCAGCACCACCTCATCTCAAACCCTAGTTCATCTCTTGTATTCAATCTTTGTCTCAAAACCTCAGATTGGTACCTGTGGGTTGCTAGTAGTGTTGATTACTCTCTGTAGTTGATGCTAATTGGTTTATTTGGTGCAAGATTATATGTTCAGATCCTTAATGATATTGAATACCCCTCTGATCTTGAACATGGATATGATTTGTGAGTAGTTACTTTTATTCTTGAGGACATGGGAGAAGTCTTGTTATAAGTAATCATGTGAATTTGGTATTCGTTCGATATTTTGATGATATGTATGTTGTTCTTCCTTTAGTGGTGTCGTGTGAACGTCGACTACATGACACTTCACCATCTTTGGGCCTAAGGGAAGGCATTGTGGGGTAGTAATTAGATGATGGGTTGCTAGAGTGACAGAAGCTTAAACCCTAGTTTATGCGCTATTCCGTAAGGGGCTGATTTGGATCCATATGTTTCATGCTATGGTTAGATTTATCTTAATTCTTGTTTCGTAGTTGCGGATGCTTGCGAGAGGGGTTAATCATAAGTGGGAGGCTTGTTCAAGTAAGAACAGCACCCAAGCACCGGTCCACCCACATATCTAATTATCAAAGTAGCGAACGCGAATCAAACTAACATGATGAAAGTGACTAGATGAAATTCCCATGTGTCCTCGAGAACGTGTTGCCTATTATAAGAAATTGTTCCGGCTTGTCCTTTGCTATAAAAAGGATTGGTCCACCTTGCTGCACCTTTGTTACCGCTACTACTTGTTACTTGTTACGAATTATCTTGCTATCAAACTATCTGTTACCTACAATTTCAGTGCTTGCAGAGAATACCTTGCTGAAAACCGCTTGTCATTTCCTTCTGCTCCTCGTTGGGTTCGACACTCTTACTTATCGAAAGGACTACGATTGATCCCCTATACTTGTGGGTCATCATCGTCCACCGCAACCTCAATCGTAGCACCCTCCAGGACTTAGCAGTTGAAGCCGAGGCAGAGCTGCCTCCACGACGTGGACGTGCGCCGTACACGAGCCACTTCAACCCCTCCATCCTGCACCTCACCGCTGCCGCTCCAACGTCGTGACCGTCCACCGCACCGGAGTTGTTCCCGCTACGCCATCGTTCACCACCTCGGATCTGCTTCCCCGCCGCCGACAGAGGGCCACCGCACCACACTCAACAACTTCGCCATGGGTTCGTCCAAGGCTCCACCGTCCTCCACAACATCTGGTTTCCAGCGAACCACAAGAGGATCGTCGAAAAATCATAAGGAGGACACATCATGGCCAACCGATATTGGTACTCCTCTTCCCTTATTCTTGCAAATCTTACATGTCTGCTCGCACGGTATTCAGCCCATGAAGGAAACTAGTTGACCACTTCTTTCTGCACATTCTTCCTGATACTAGATGTTCCAAGTAACTCGCGATGTACAAGGTTTCCCCTCATTTACTATTTCACTTTATCTAGAGGTCCGTCGCTTGCCTGGATTTCAATTCAGTGTCAGTTGATTCCCAATTAAAGGAAGCACCACCCGCGGAGGCATGCGGAGCACCTAGTCTGCCTGTTCGCCGGGGAAGCAGCGCCTCGGTGTCTATCTTAGAGGTGTGTGTGGCACAGGAGCTGTTGGCGCCCGATCTGGAGGTCCGTCGGGCTTAAAGGGATGGCCGGGGGGCGCTGCCAACCACGGCGGTGGGGTGAGGTCGAGGGGAGGGCGGGGCGGCGGAGTGATACGTCTCCAACGTATCTATAATTTTTGATTGTTCCATGCTATTATAGTATCAATCTTGAATGTTTTATATGCAATTATATATCATTTTTTGGGACTAGCCTATTAACCTAGTGCCCAGTGCTAGTTGCTGTTTTCTGCTTGTTTTGGTTTTTCAGGAAATCAGTACCAAACGAAGTCCAAATGCCACGAAACTTTTTGGAGATTTTTTTCTGGACAAAAGAGACCCTGGAGACTTGGAGAGGAGGCCAGAAGATTCACGAATCATCCACAAGGCAACAGGGCGCGGCCCCAGGGTGGGCGCGCCCTGATGCCTTGTGGGCCCCTCGTGGCTCCTTTTGACCTAATTCCACTTTTATAAATTCTCAAATATTCGGAAACCATCAGAGAGCCAGAAGAAAAAACCTTTCCGCTGCCGCAAGCCTCTGTTCTTCCGCGATCCCATCTGGAGGCCTTTTCCGGTACTCTACCGGATGGGGAATCGATCACGGAAGGCTTCTACATCAACCTTGCTACCCTTCCGATGATGTGTGAGTAGTTTACCATAGAGCTACGGGTCCATAGCTAGTAGCTTGATGGCTTCTTCTCTCTCTTTGATCTTCAATACAAAGTTCTCCTCGATGTTCTTGGAGTTCTATCCGATGTAATCTTCTTTTGCGGTGTGTTTCTTGGGATCCGATGAATTGTGAGTTTATGATCAGATTATTCATGAGAAATGTTTGAGTCTTCTCTGAACTCTTTTATGCATGATTGTTATAGCTTTGTATTTCTCTCCGATCTATCGATTTGGTTTGGCCTACTAGATTGATTTATCTTGCAATGGGAGAGGTGCTTTGTGATGGGTTCAATCTTGCGGTGCTCAATCCCAGAGACAGAAAGGGACATGACACATATTTGTATTGTTGCCATTAATGATAAAAAGATGGGGTTTAATCATATTGCTTGAGTTTACTTTGTCTACATCATGTCATCTTGCTTAAGGTGTTACTTTGTTTTTATTAACTTAATACCCTAGATGCATGCTGGATAGCGGTCGATGGGTGGAGTAATAGTAGTAGATGGAGGCAGGAGTCAGTCTACTTGTCTCGGACGTGATGCCTATATACATGATCATTGCCATGAATCCGTCATAATTATTTGCTTTTCTATCAATTGCCCAACAGTAATTTGTTCACCCACCGTATGTTTCTGCGCTCGAGAGAGAAGCCTCTAGTGAAAACTATGGCCCCCGGGTCTACTTTTATTATATATAAAAACACAAAAATACCTTGCAACAATTTGTTTACTTTTATTTTATTTAGTATTTTACTTTATCTATTTATCTATATCAGAATTAATCCTTGCAAATAACCGCTAAGAGGATTGACAACCCTCTTATTTGCGTTGGGTGCAAGTGTTTGCTTTTGTGTGTGTTGGTGCTGCTAACGAGGTTCTGTGTGGTTCTCCTACTGGATTGATAACCTTGGTTCTTAACTGAGGGAAATACTTATCTCTACTGTACTGCATCATCCTCTCCTCTTCGAGGAAATCCCAACGCAGCTCACAAGTAGCACAGAGGCAGGGGTCTGGGCCGGTGGTCGCTGGCGGTTTGAGGAAGATCATCAACAGTGACTGGCGGGAGGTAGATGAAGGCCATCTACCCGTTCCTTGTAGACCAGACGGTGCAGAAAAAATTGACTGACCTATTTGTTTTCAGTCGATTGTTATTTTCATAGGACCACATGTGGTGGTTTGCTTGAGGATTACCTGCACTTCCCAGCCATTCCTGTGCTCATATTTCAAATGCCTAGAATCTAATTTCATGTGCCATGCATGTTGTAGAGCTAGCATATGTCTGCCATCATTTATTTTTTACCCACCTGCTATCTGATACTTTTACACTGCACTACTTGTGCACAAACTACACCCATACTCTTACTATTGTTTTATTACGCATGGGTATTTTAGAATCTCAAGCACAGTATTCTAAAAAGAAAACAGAGCAGTTGCTCCAGTCTGCATCAAGGATTGGAAAGACGCGGTTTGATGCTCTAAAGAAGAGTGTAGTGTCATTCGATGAAGACTGTCAATGTAGCTCTGTAGTTGATGACCCCATTCGCCATACACCAGCATCGCAGGTGCTTGCTTTAACTTCACGGTGTCATATGTGGTTGCATGTTGCACATGGTGTCTACCTTGTATTGCTTCTAAATTGGTTAAATTGCATCTGCTTAGCCATATACTGTGAATATGACATGCCTTCCTGTTTTTGGTACATACTGCATCTGTCTATTAACCATGTTCTTACATCAAACTAATGTTCTTGTGTATCCCTCATCAATCACTTATGATGAGACAGTCACACCCGTGGGTTAGTGTGATACGTGCTACTCTTTTAAAGAGTGAAGTGTCATCCTCCTCACATGATTCTCAACAAACAGCAAGGCTAGATGAAGATAGGCAATGTAGCTCTGTAGTTGGTGACACATTTCCCCTACAACACCATCGCATGTGCTTGCTCTAACTTGGCAGTGTGATATGTGGTTGCATGTTGCATATGGTGTCTAGCTTGTAATTCTTCTAATTTGGTTAAATTGCATCTGCTATTCTACTTAGTTTACACATTATACCTGTTAATGTGACATGCCCTCCAGTTTTTGGTACATACTACATCTATCTATTAACCATGTCCTTACATAAAACTACTGTTCTGGTGTACCCCGCATCAATCACTTATGACGAGACACCTTTAGTATATGCAGCGTGATATTTGTTGCATCTTGCATATGATTTATAGCATGTACTGCATCTAATTTGTTGAAACGCCATTTATGATGAGACGCTTTTAACTTGGCAGAGTCATATTGGTTGCATCTTTCATGTGGTGTCTACCTTGCATTGCTTCTAATTTGTTGAAATGGCTTCTGCTTAGTTTACACAAATAGGTGTGAATATGCCATGCCGTCCTGTTTTTCGTACATATTCCATCCTCATATCATGTGTTTGTCTTACATCAAAGTAGTGTTCGTCAGTATCATGCATGAATGAGTTCTGAGGAGTGATTTTTATTCCTTTTTCTTGTCGTTTGACTTGACAATGCAAAATCAATAAAGCGGAAGGAAATTAGCAAGGCAGTGGATGATGGTGCTCCTTCCGACCAACTGAAATGGAGGGTCTCTACAGATTCTACTCCGCCATCCTCCAAACAAGATTTGCAAGACAACACATGCATAGATAGTCAACGTAGTTGTGTTGATGATTAGCACATCTCCCCTACCCAACCATCATAGGTGCTCGCTCCAACTTGACACTGTTATATGTGGTTGCATGTTACGTATGATGTCTAGCTTGTATTGCTTCTAATTTTGTTGAATTGCATCTGCTTAGTTTACACATTATACTTGTGAATAAGACACGTGTTCCTGTTTCTAGAACATACAATATCTGTCTATCATGCCATGTTCTTACATCAAAGTACTACTATTGTGTAACCTGCAACAATCACTTATCATAAGACACATTTAACTTGGGAGTGTGATATAGGTTGCATCTTGCATTGTTTTCTAGCTTGTACTGCTTCTAATTTGTTCAAATGGCACTTATGATGAGACAATTTTAACTTGGTAGAGTGACATTTGTTGCATCTTTCATATGGTGTCTAGCTTTCATTGCTTCTAATTTTTGAAATGCCTGCTGCTTAGTTTACACATCATAGGTGTGAATATGCAATGTTGTCCTTTTTTCTTACATATTCAATCCTCCAATCATGCGGTCGCCTTACATGAAAGTAGTGTTCGTCAACATCATGCATCAATGAGTTCTGAAGAGCAAATTTTAATCATTTTTCTTGTGGGTTTGACATGACAAGGCAAAAAAAAGAAGAGAAAGGAAGGAAAAAAGTAAGGCAGGGGTTGATGGCGGTCATCTGGCGCCACCGGTAAGGAGGCGCTCTAGAGATTCTGCTACTACTGCTAGTGCAGTAGAAGTTCCAAGTAAATATGATGTGCCCAACAACCCTACTCTAGCATCCCAGGTGCTTTCTCTAGCTTGGTAGTGTGATATTTGCTTGCATGTTGCATACGGTGTCTAGCTTGTATTGCTTCTAATTTGATAAAATTACATCTGCTTAGTTTACACATTATACATGTTAACATGGCATGTCTTCCTTTTTTTTGCATCTACTACATCTGTCTATTACATGTTCTAACATCGAAGTACTGTTCATGTCTATCCTGCATCAATCACTTATGATGAGACACCTTTAACTTGGTAGTGTGATATTGTTTGGATCTTGCATATGATTTATTGCTTGTACTACTTGACATTTGTTTAAATTCCACTTATGACGCGACACTATTAACTTGGCAGAGTGATATTTGTAGCATATTTCATATGGTGTCTAGCTTCCATTGCATTGCTTCTAATTTATTGAAATTCCTTCTACTTAGTTTACACATCATAGGTCTGATTATCTCATGTCGTCCTGTTTTTCGTACATATTACATCCTCCTATCATGCGGTTGTCTAACATCAAAGTTCAGTTCGTCTGTATCACACATCAACTAGTTCTAGAGAACTAAATTTTTATTCATTTTTCTTGTGGGTTTGACTTGACATGGAAAAAAGAGAGGAAGGTACACAGAATGGTAGGGGATGGTGTTAGTACTCGGGAGGCACAGAAACGGAAGCGGAACAGCTCTACAGATTCTGCTGGTACTGATAGTGTAATAGAAGGTCGAAGTCCACCGGTTAAATGTACAAACACAGTATCCCCTGCTACACCACCTGCAAAACATACCAAAGACAAATGAACCAAACAAGCAATGACAGCCCTAGTGGTTGCAGCACCTTCTTCCACAGTACCAACATGTGCACGACATACTCCTTCGTCAACTCTGCTAGCGGCAAGTTCCCAAGCTCCCTTGCCACCTGACACTACTTCCGAAGCACTCTTGGCACAGGAGGACTTGGCAAGATCAGATGAACCTTGTGAGCTTCAACACCAAGAAGGTAGTTGATCGAGTCAAGTTACAGTTGCATGCTTCTTTATATGTAGTCTACAGTTTGATGTACACTAACACTTCCCATGTTCGTTGTTGAACTAGCACCTAGGCGCAAGAGGAAACAGACATCAGGGATAATGCTCGACAGGTTAACTAAATCTAAAGGAGGAAGAATGGAGGTCCATTTTGAGTCAGGTTTAAAAATGCCATGTGATGCTACAGAGTCAGCCAAGTTAGTATCAGAGGCAGCCATTGCCGTTAGGTGTCATGCACGTATTCTCCCAACATGGATTCAGTACAGGAATGACAAAGACGAAATCTAGTTTAACACCTTCCTCGGCCATTTATCTGTAAGTATGGTTATTTATGGAACTTAGTAATATCGTCTTGCTCTGTACCATACTTTCTAGGTTGCTGGTAATGAGACACCTATAATTTTGAAGAGATGAGGTTCAAGTTGGATCGGCAAGATGGTGCAACCAGACAAGCATGCACTCATGTTTTCAAGTCTACTCTGCGACAGTATCGGTATAACCTGAGGATAACTCACTTTCAAGGCAAGGCTAACAATGAACTTGCCCAAACATCTCCAGTGGAAAATATAACGGATGAAGACTGGATAGCCCCTGTTAAACACTGGTCTGATCCAAAGTATCAAGTATGTTATATAGATGTGATCAGATCACATGTTGAACTCCTATTTACGCATGTGCCTTACAAATCTATCTTCTTCTAGGTGAACTGTTCAAAGAACAAGGCCAACCGTACAAAAGTGAAATTCTAACAGACGACAGGATCTCGTAGCTATATTGCACACTGCGAGGCTCTGGTAACTAGCTGTCGTTTCACTCTTTTGGATGTGCCATATTATCATATCTATATTGACTTGTTCCAAATGCAAAGGAAAGCCCGCAAGGACCAAAAAGAACCTGAACCAAATGCGGTGGAAATCTTCAAGGACTGTCACACCAGTAAGACGAAGGGCATGACTAGACCAGTCAAAGCCGCTGTAGTAAGTCCTTAATCCTCAGGCCCTTTGAACTACTGGTTACTCTGACTTGTGCATTGAACTGCATGGTTTGCAGCCAATGTCTATTACCCCTTTCAATTTTATACACAGTTGTCTGAATGTATCATTGCACCTTACAAGGTTTAAAAGAGAGGAACAATGTTCCTTTGCTCTTGATATGTAATCTAGTTCCATGCTGCACACAACGTTACAATTGCCTGCTTGTCTGATCTCAGTTGTTTTGTGATATGAATGATGTCATACTATGCTCACCTATTATAAACTTTGTCTCTTTATCTTAGCTGTCAATACAATGTGAAGAAATAGACAATACATTAGCCATGGTATATGGTCATATGTTTGGAACCTGGTTTAATTATGTACTTTGCAGTAAAATACAACTCATATTTTACACGGGTTCACCAAAAGTTCTGTATATAAACCAAAGCTATTCTGTTTGGTTTTGCTGCCTCATTAATAACTTATATTCTGGTACTACTAATGTACAAACTCAACTTTTCAGCAAGCTATGAAACAAATGGTGGAACCGCCACAACCTCCTGAAGGTGATGAGGCAACCATAACCACAATGTCACCTCTTGCTGTAGTGGGTCAGTATCTCTCCACTAACAGTGCCAAAAGCACCTTCCTGCGTAATACTGGGTTGGTTGTTAAGGCAACCTCGTCCAAACTGCCTCACGAACAAGATCTGCAAGCTCGATAGAATGATATATCTGTGCTCCAGACACAAGTCCAATCCCTAACAGAGACCCTTTGTGAAGCAAAAACAGCCATTGTTCGATGTCATCAAGATATGCATGGTTTTGAAACCAGACTATCAGACATTTGCTATGTTGTTCAGGAGCCTAGGAGAAATGACAGCGAAGTTTATGGTGCTCCATCAGACACTACATCATGAAAACGCACCAGTTAGGTCAAATCATCTGAACTTCTGATGGTGCATTTACTTTTATGTCAACCCTCCTTTTGTTATATGGCTGTAATTTGTTTTATTGCGATACAACATTTGTTCTTAATGGGCAGCGACCGGCTGAAGAAAACAGCAAGCCATTTTTGTATAGTGTAGGGTGTTCCCTATATTTGCACGAGTGGCGAACTTTGATGCCCAGTGGATGTAATCTGTGCAATCGCCGTAATAGCCTAGCGTTAGTTGCTTGCTTATTTATTTATTTCCTTGTAGTCATCTTTTTCCTCGGTTTTTTGTGGCCGCAATAACCATGGGCCACATACGGCCCGTGGTAACCATGGGCCTGCTACCTGCTGTAGTGACCATGGGCCATCTACGGGCCGTAGGATCCATGGGCCAAAAGCGGACCGCAATATGGGCCGTAAACGGGCCAAAGTGGGAATGGTACATTTAAGGGCCCATAGCATAACGGGCCGTTAATAGGCCGAAAGTCATCATGGGCTTAATTCTATCGACAAGCATAACTGGTCGTTAATGGACCGGAATACATGACGGGCTGAAAATGTCCCACCACAAACGGGCCGATTGTAACCACGGGCTGAATTTGGCCCATTAGCATAACAGGCCAGTAACGGACCGTAAGTAATCGAGGGTCACAAATGAGCCCAAGATTTTATGGGCCCTTAGAAGGCCGAAAGAAAACACGGGCTGGAAACGGCCCAACTGAATCATGGGCCATTAATGGGCTCAAAGCAGTTTACTTTTCATGATGGGCCAGAATCACCACAGGCCATCAATGGGCCCAGAGATACAAAAGGCCTCATATGGGCTGAAAGACATCACGGGCCATAGATGGGCCGAAAGTGACAACGGGCTGGAATCATAAGGAACGGCCCACATGGCACTACTGGGCCGAATTTTGGAAGGCCATAACGGGTCGTGAGTACCTGGGACGTAAATGGGCTATATGTGAATAGGCCGTTAACAGGCTTTCCATGCGACGGCCCACTAACTTTTGACCAAGTCAAACGGGCCGGCCTTTTTAACGTATATGGGCCACTATTGGGCCATGCCAAGTGTCGACGTATCATAGGTGTCTCTCGTCCAATGAATGGATGACATCTAGCCCAACGCCGAGCTGACACGTGGTTCCGTTGGCGAATGAGAATTTTACACGTGGAAAATCGCCATTGGTCCAGGCTGATAACGGGTTATCGGATCCAAACCCACGCCCGATAGCTTAATGGCGACCCGTTACTGTGGATGCCACGTGTCGGTTACCCTTGACGAAAACACTTCCATGACGCGACATTTATCGTCATGGAAGTGGACACTTTCGTGAAGATAATTTCAGTATTGTCATGGAACACTTCTACGACAGCACAGGTATGACTATCTTGATTCTGTCATAAAATTGTCACGGATGTACATGCATGACAGAAAACGTGGCCTACTGTGACAAACACGTATCATCACGGAAGTGTTTTTTTGTAGTGTAAGCTGGAATCTGCAAACATTTTATTCAAAGGAGAAGACAAGGTAACAGTGGCTATTCGTTAAATCAACAATAAAGCATATGTGAGCCACTTAACAATTCTAGCATAGTCTTCTCCATACGACGACTCAACTAAAAGAAAACAATTTCAGAGAAACGCGCTGAAATGTTTTTTGGAGTTTTTAGTTTTTCTAAAAGAAGCCAACTAACGAAGGAAAAACGAAAAGCGAGAAAAACTATTTACACGGGAGAACTCCCAACAAGCAAAAGAAGAACGAGAAATCTTTTTGGGTTTTCTTTTAATACTACAAACTAATTAAACAACAAAGAAAAACCAAAAATAAGCGAGAAATGTTTTTGGGTTTTTTAAGTTTTTCAAACACACAAGAAGAAAGCAAAAATAAAACTAACATGGATATACAATGAAAGAGGATGAACACCGACAACTGGAATGAATGTGTGGTACAGGAATGTAATGTCGGTGAGAAATACGTACTCCCCCAAGCTTAGGCTTTTGGCCTAACTTGGTCTACGGCCATGGATCAAAGTCAGCACCTCCAGGATAATACCGAGGCTGCTGAGGATTGAGGGTGTCCTGGACTAGGGGGTACTCGGGCTGCCAACCTATCTCTCGTAGGCCGGGCTGGTGGGCCGCTCTCTACTCGTCGATGGAAGGCCGGATTGTGGGTGACCCCGTGTATCAGAAGGAAACCTCCGAAGACTTGGCGTCTCCTCCAAGGAATAATTGGCGTGGCTGGCATGTTTATCCCCTAATGGTAACCAACTATATGTAACCCTAGGACCCTCTGGTGTCTATATAAACCAGAGGGTTTAGTCCATAGAGGATCATCATATCCATTGCCTAGGGTTTAGCCCATCCGATCTTGAGGTAGATCAACTCTGTAACCTTCATACAAACATATCAATACAATCAAGCAGGACGTAGGGTATTACCTCTTCGAGAGGGCCTGAACCTCGATAAATCATTGTCTCTACATTCCCTGTTACCCATTGATTCCTAGACCTACAGTTCGGATCCCCTACCCAAGATCTGCCGGTTTTGGTACCGACATTGGTGCTTTCATTGAGAGTTTCGTTGTGGGTCGCCAAGGATCAATGGCTCGCTGCCCCCGGACTGCTTTTCGGCGATGGAATCTGCAGCGGGGACATCTTCGTCCTCGGACAGCTCTTCTCTTCAGCGATGGAATCCGTAGCGGGGACATCTTCGTCCCCGGACAGCTCTTCGCATTCGGCAGCATTGCGCTGCACTCCAATCCGACCGGTCACCTCGACCAGGTCAGCGGCTTCACCCCCGAGCAGGAAATCAGGTTCGGCAGCCTTGAGTACGTCACCGATGCTCGAGGCGATCTAGTCTTCACTGGGTTCTCAGCTTTACCCGAGGAACCTACCAACCCCGAAGCTTTGACCTCGGATTCCTTCCCCGTCCCCGGGCCGGGCCTCAGGTCGGATCTGGCCTTGAGTGCAGATCCAACCCCGGCGCCGGAAAACCAAGGGCCATCCTTGGCCGAACATACTCCCATTATCGGCGCGCCGGAGCTCAACTCTGATGGCTGCCCGAACATAGATCCGGTGGACCTCTCGATTTTAAATGAGATGTTAGACCGGATCCAGAAGATGAATATCGCGGATGGCCCGTCCTCGGACCAGGAGCAGGTTGGACAGGACGCCGGCCGCGAGGAATTTTGCGTCCCACCCACCACCCACTTGGTAGCCACTGTCAAAGATTTAACCGACATGCTGGACTACGCCCCCGAGGAGGCTGCCGACATGGACGAGGATATCGACGTCCCACCCTATACGGCTCCTTCCCTTGCCACTTCCAACACCGGAAAGTGGACCGCCACCTCCACCTATGACGTTTACATGGTCGATACCCCCAAGGACGGCGACGGTCCCACCGAAGAACCGCCCCGACGCCGACGACGGCGAGCCAGAGGGCGGGGAAAGGGCAAGGAAGATCACACAGACATGAACGGCACCAGAGATAACGAGACTCCAGACAACTTGGAGGAGCTCGGCGACAACACCCCCGAGCAGCACCACGATGCCCCTGAAGGGCACGAGAACCAGGGTGACCCCGAGGACCTCGAGGATTCCGAGGACAGTAATTACCTCCCTCCGTCCGAAGAGGAGGACAGCCTCGAACTCGAAGACTTCATCGTCCCAGAGGACCCCCTGGAGCAAGAGAAATTCAAGCGGCAACTCATCGTCACCGCCCGAAGCTTAAAGATGAAACAACAACAGCTAAAAGCCGAACAGGATACGCTCAAGGACAGATGGACGATGGTCCTAGCTGCCGAAGAAGGCCTTGACGATCAACGTCAGGGTCAATACAAGAGTTACCCACGGCGGTGCCTACTCCCAGAATTTGAGGATGAGGCCCTTGAGCCCATGCCTCCCAGACGAACTCACACAAACCAACCCAATCGCCCCCCTCGAGGACGGGATAGACCGGCTGTGGAAACCGAACTCCCACTCGCACCCCCTCGAGGACGGGACAGGCCGGCTGTGGAAGCCGAACTCCCACCCGTCCCCCCTCGAGGACAGGATAGGGCGGCCAGGGAGGCCGAATACCCACCCGCACCTCCTCGCCGAGCAGGCAAAGAACCGGTTCAACTGGATGACCGATACGATCTGCGCCACGAGCTGAACACCCGAGGGATCCAGTCCAGATCCATCTACGGATCTACAGGACACGCACCCGCTGGACGGGATGGATACCAAGCCTGGCATGACAGGAACGACAGAGCTCGGGAGCAGCACCGCGCCCGGATGACAACCGATCTCTGGCGCTATGTGGCCCGGGCTAGGGGCGCCACACACCCAATGTGTTTCACCGATGAGGTGATGCAGCATCAGTTCCCCGAAGGGTTCAAACCCGTCAACATAGAATCCTACGATGGGACAACCGACCCAGCCGTGTGGATTGAAGATTTTCTTCTACACATTCATATGGCCCGAGGAGATGATCTCCACGCCATTAAGTACTTACCGTTGAAACTCAAGGGACCAGCAAGGCATTGGCTGAACAGCCTACCCGAAAACTCCATCGGGAGCTAGGAAGAGCTCAAGGATGCATTCCGAGCTAACTTTCAAGGCACTTATGTTCGGCCACCGGACGCCGATGACCTGAGCCATGTCATTCAGCAGCCCGGGGAGTTGGCCCGGCAATTCTGGAACCGGTTCTTGACCAAGAAGAACCAGATCGTCGACTGTCCGGATGCTGAAGCGATTGCGGCATTCAAACACAGTATCCGGGACGAGTGGCTCGCCTGCCAACTCGGCCAAGACAAGCCGAGAACAATGTCGGCCGTTATTTCCTTAATGACCCGCTTTTGCGCGGGTGAGGATAGCTGGTTAGCTCGTCGAAGCAACCACCCCGAAGACCCCGGCACTTCAGAAGTCCGGGACGGAAACGGGAAACCCCGGCGCAATAGGAACAATAAGCGCCGGCACTCAAACAACCTCGGTGAAGCCGATGATGCTGCACTAAACGCCGGATTCAGCGACTCGAAATCAGGACCGCGGAAAAAACCCTCTAAAGGGAACTGGGACAGCCCGTCTGCACTGGATAGAATATTGGATAGGCCCTGCCAGATTCACGGCACCCCAGACAAGCCCGCTAACCACACCAACCGTAACTGTTGGGTAATTAAACAGGCCGGCAAAGTCACAGCCGAAGAACAGGGCAAGGGCCCCCGCAGCGAGGATGACGACGAACCTCGCGGGCCGAACAACGGAGGCCAAACGCAGTTCCCTCCAGACGTCAAAACCGTGAACATGATCTATGTCACGCATATACCAAAGAAGGAGCAGAAACGTGCACTTCGGGATGTCTACGCCTTAGAGCCGGTAGCCCCGAAATTCAGCCCGTGGTCGGCTTGCCCGATCACTTTCGACCGTCGAGACCATCCGACCAGTATACGCCATGGAGGAACGGCGGCTCTGGTGCTCGATCCCATCGTGGACGGATATCACCTCACCAGAGTCCTTATGGACGGAGGTAGCAGCCTCAACCTGCTCTACTCGGATACAATGAAGAAAATGGGGATCGACCCGTCAAGAATCAAACCCAGCAACACCACCTTTAAAGGTGTAATCCCAGGAGTCGAGGCACGCTGCTCGGGATCTGTGACATTGGAAGTAGTCTTCGGCTCGCCCGATAACTTCCGTAGCGAGGACTTGATCTTCGATATTGTCCCCTTCCGCAGCGGTTACCACGCACTCCTCGGCCGGACCGCGTTCGCCCGCTTCAATGCCGTCCCGCACTATGCATACCTGAAGCTCAAGATGCCAGGACCAAAGGGCGTTATTACCATCAACGGTAATACCGAGCGCTCCCTCCGAACAGAGGAACACACAGCCACTCTAGCCGCCGAAGTCCACGCCACCGAAGAGGTGCCGCAAGTCCAGTCTACTGCCAAGACACCGGACGCACGCAAGCGCACCCGAGCTGCAGCCTCGGAGCACTCCCATGCTCACCCCAAATAGGGGTACGCGCACCATAGCACGGCCCACCTAGTCGCACAATACGTACCTCGAGTACACAATTTCGCGCTCAAAATTCCATGGGCAGCTGTGGGGACACATCAAACAAAGGCCGAAAGCTCGGTTCGACCGAACAATGGCCAACAGATGTCTTCCCATCAACATCGACCACAAGCACCATCTAGGGCCTGATCAGCGTCAAACTGATATCCCACGGCGACTTCTCAAAACCCTTCCCCAAGGGCTCGTCCGCCGAACTTTACTACCTCCGCTAAACATCCGGACGACAGCTCCGCTCACACGAAAGCTTCTTAAAGAGCAAAGGCGCAGACGTGCAGCAGGGCGTAGTAGGGACGTCAAACCACTCATGAAAGGCCCTGTGTAAACCTTTACTCTAATATATTTATTTCTTCAAAAGTATTTATAAAAGTTACTTCGGCAATCCGGATTGTACGGTTGGACGTCACATATTCAAAGGAAATAAAGACCAATTTTTCGCCGGTACTTGTGCCAGTCATTCGCGTTTGCACATTCCTTTCCGCCTTTTTAAGGCCGAAGTAAACTATCACGATACATCTTTTTTTAACCGGCTAATAGACCGGGGGCTCGAACATAAATCTTGCCTCAAACTTTGTCCCAGCACCTACTTTTATTCATGTGCTCGGCGTCATGGATATTGCACTATATGAATCAGTTCCGAATTGCGTCTTTGGTCAATAGTTGGGTTGCCCGGCTCCTGTGTTTACCCTCTTACATTCCGCACTGTTCGGCTAAGAGGGTAAAGGGAGAACCACTGCGATTGTACTTCTAGCTAGCCTGGTCAAGTACCTCAGTGGAGAAAGCCGAAAACTGACTGTCACAATGAGCGAGAACTGGTCGGCGATCCGATGACTTGTGTCAAACCAAAAATCATTGGAGGTTAGTCCGTGTTAAACGAAGGGTTCTCTGTTACAGAAACCATGTGATGATGGTATCAACCGCGGCTTGTCCGAATATCACAAACACTAGGGGCTCGTCACCAGCCCCCACAGTCATGCTCCTTTGGCTAAGTGAAAGCACTAAAACCGCATAGTCTGATTGCCTGGTTTTCCATACATACAACCGCCCCCGGGCACCGAGACGTCGGCTAAGGGTTCAAGTATCACGAGAAAACACCCCATGCAGTATCTGCAAGGGGGCTAAAGTGGACGACTGGTAACTTTCAGTTTACAAACGGCCGCACAGGAGTCAAAATTAACATAAGCATGCACTCTATTCATAGCCAAACATCTTGCATTACCATAAAACATAAGTTTCAACTCCTTGGTTACAAGGAAACTAAATCTACTCATAGATTACATCCTTCGAGCATTGGGCCTCTACTGCCCGAGCACCATCCATTACGATGGGAAAGTATTGCTCGGGGCGCCTATGCTCCTTCCCTGGCGGCGGAGGTCCGGTGGCCATCTCGGCTGGCTTTATCTTCGACCAATGTACCATTGTTTTGCCGAAGGCCATCCGAGCCCCCTCAATGCATGTGGAGCGCTTCTAGGCGTCGATCCGGGAAGTGGCATTGTACAGCCTCTACACCAGACCGAAGTAGCTGCTCGGCAGCGGCTCCGACGGCCATAACTTGACGCAGAGGTCCTTCATCACCGGCTCCGCCATCCGATGCAGCTCCATCAGCTGCTTCATTTGGTTGTTGAGGAGGGGAGGGTGTTCGGGCGCCTGAAATTGCGCCCAGAAAGCCTCTGCTCGGTCCGTCCCTCCTGAGCGGCGAAGAACCTAGCCGCGTCCGCCGCACTCTTCGGGAGGTTCGCAAAGGCGCCTGGGGAATGCCATACTCGCGTGAGCAACGCGAACCGGTTACCTCCAAAGATACTTTGCAGCAAGTACGGCTTACCGTCCGCAATGAGCTTGACTTGGCGGAGCTCCTCTTGGTAGCCACGCGCCTCTGTCCGCGCTTCCTTGGCCACCGCCGCCAATGAGGCTAGCTCGGTGGCCTGCTCCTTATTCTTCTGCTCGAGGGCCTCACACTTTGTGACGGCATCCCCGAGCTCTTCTTGCACTTCCAGCACCCTGGCCTCGTGCTTCTGGCTCGTGGTTCGCTCCACAGCCAGTTCGGCGGCCGCTTTCTCGGCCGTCGTCCTCTGCTCCGCCGCTTCCAGCTGTGCTGTCTTTAGTGCGGCCTTGAGGTTTTCCACCTCCACGGCGGCAGCTGCAGTAGTTTTAGTCAACCCCATTAGGATACTTTGAACCCTACTTACAAAAAAAAGAAACGTGGCTGTAATCTTGACTACAGCTCGGACTTGCCTTGAGCATCGTCGAACCTCCTGTTCACCAGGCTCAGGTCGCCCTCGGAGCTCTTCAGCTTCCGATTCAGCTCGGCCAACTCCTCGGCGTTGGCGGCTGCGGCCGAAGATGACGCCTGTACGCAGGTTAGTCTCCGAGATATTGATTTTCGATCCTCTGACTGGCTTTGCTCAAAACCAGTCAGAGTCTTGGGGGCTACTGTGTATGAGGCTATACATTTACACAAAAGAATTTTTCTAAGGGAAAAAGCATTACATCGCTCACCTTCAAGCCGGTAAGAAGGCCGTTGAAAGCCTCCTTCAATCCGCTATCAACGGACCGAAGACTTTGCAACACCGCGCCCATAAGGGCACGGTGCTCTTCGGCGATAGAGGAGCTGGTTAGAGCATCCTCTATCTCATCCGGCCACCCAGTCGACGCCCGCTCTTGGGCGGGCGGGGGTGGCGGGTGCACTTCGGCTTCTTCCCTCTCGGGGACTGATGTGCCCGACTCCGGACGTCTTGACGACTCCGGAGCCGCTCCTGGAGAAAGCTCGGATTGTCCGGGCTCCTCCTCTTCGTGAACCAGGGGGCCCCTCTCCTCCTGGTCTTCGGTGACCGAAGTGTTCGCCTCGGCCATGATGACATCGCCCCCTCCCCCTGTGTACGGCACGGGAGGGATCCTCCTCGACAGGACCTCCTCGGCCTCCTCGGCGATTGGGGGAGGCGAGGCGCGCGATTCGGTCCCGCTCTCCGCCAACGCGGCCGGTGGAGAATCCCCCTTTGAGACTCGGTCGGTGGGGAGGTCGCGTAGCAGGCTGCGATATTAAAAGCAAAAAGTGATCGACATAGAGCTTAGTTCGGCCGAAAACACTTCCGAGGATACTGGGATGTGTACCTTTGGGCCTGCGGTTTGGCCCTGGGGATCCTCCGAGGAACCTCTTCGGAGGCCTAGGAGTCCTCGGCAGAAGCCGAGCTATGGTCGGACAGGGCCACCTTGGCCCTGCATGCTCTCTTGAGGGGAGGTCGAAGCGGCTCCTCCTCGACGTCTTCGGACGCCCCCCTTTTCCCTGTTCGGGAGGAATTATCTTCCTCCCCTTCTCCCTGCTCCTTCTCCTCCTCTTGTGCGGAGGGAGCATGGGTGTCCCCGGATCTAGTGTCCGAGGGTCCTCGGGAACGAAGGCCCTCTCTGGCCTCCTTCTTCTGATCCTTCTTCTTTTCCTTCCTCTCCGGCGCCTCGTATGGCTCCATGGCCAACATGGCCATCAGCAGGGGTGTCTTGGGCCCCTCTGGCAGCAGCGCCGGACTGTTGATCTGCTCGGCCTTCTTCAGCCAGTTCTGCGGACGGGAAGTGAAAGGGCTAAGTACCTTATTAAAGGGGAACCGTTCGGTTATAAGTACAAAATCATTCATACCTCCCATGGGGGATTTGCGGCGTCGAGTCCGATGTCTTCCTCCTCGGCCGGCCAATCTTTCTGCGGCTTGAACAGCGCCCTCCATAGCTGAGCATGGGAAGTGCGGAAGAAGTTGCGCACGGTGGCCAGGTCTTCGGACTTGTAGGCCCACATGGGGGAGGCCCTCTCCTGGCATGGGAGGATTCGGCGTCCGAGCATGATCTGGATAACGTTGGGCAGCTCGACGCCCTGCTCTATCATCTTGGCGATCCGGCTCTGCAGCTGCGCCACCTCCTTGTTCACTCCCCAGTCGAGGCCCTTCTTGGTCCATGAGACCAGCCTCGTAGGGGCTCCGGATCGGAAGGCCGGAATCGCCCCCCAATCCGCGCTCCTTGGCTCGGTGATGTAGAACCATTCCTTCTGCCAAACCTTGACGGTCTCGATGAAGGTGCCCTCTGGCCACTCCACTCGGGGGAGCTTGCTGACCATCACAGCCCCGCAGTCTGCCTGCTGACCGTCGACGATCTTCAGCATGACATTGAAGATCTTCAGCCACAGGCCGAAGTGTGGCCGGACCCGGAGAAAAGCCTCACAAATGATGATGAAGGCCGAGATGTGGAGGAAGGAGTTCGGCGCGAGATCGTGGAAGTCAAACCCGTAGAAGAACATGAGACTCCTGACGAAGGGGTGAAGGGGAAAGCCCAAACCTCGGAGAAAGTGGGGGATGAACACCACCCTCTCGCCCTGCCGCGGCGTGGGGACGACCTGACCGTCCTCTGGAGCACGGTGGGCGACGTTGGCGGGGAGATATCCCGCGCCCTTCAACTCCATGATGGCGCTCTCGGTGACGACGGACGCCTCCCACTTGCCTTTGGACCCGGAGCCCGCCATTGCTAGATCGAACGGACGGCTAGAAAGGTTCTTGGAAGGAAGAGCGGATCTGGGCGCTGAAGCCCGAAAGACGGGGAAGGCAATGGCGGAGGGGGGAAATGAGAGCGTACGAAAGGAACGAAGGTTGTGCCCCTTTAATGGGCTGTAAAACCCCTGGTCCCTTTACTGCGCCGCAGTCCTCGCCATTTCCCCATGTAACCGTGCCATTATACACGCGTGGGGTGAGGCAGATTATTGATCATATCCCTTGAAAACAGGACATGATCTCCATATCGATGGGACGTGCCAATGAAAACTGCCTCGAACCGTGAATCGAGTTTTTCATAAACCAACTCGCGGTCGTGGCAAGGTGTGACCCTTCAGTAAAAGTTGTCAGATGAGGACACTATTCACACCAAAGTAACTAGCCTTTGGGGCTAAGTTATAAGTATACTTCATTACCGAGGTATAGTTCGGCGCATATACGACCGGGCAACGCTTGAGAATACAGTTCGGAGTGATACAGGCCTGTTACCGGTGTCACGAAAGAAAGGGAACTGGTCTACAAAGCCACTGATGTTCGGCACCTACCTCGGCTTCAAAGACTAGTTCGGGGGCTACTGAGGGTGTCCAGGACTAGGGGGTACTCGGGCTACCGGCCTATCTCTCGTAGGCCGGGCTGGTGGGCCGCTCTCTACTCGTCGATGGAAGGCCGGATTGTGGGCGACCCCATGTATCAGAAGGAAACCTCCGAAGACTTGGCGTCTCCTCCAAGGAATAATTGGCGTGGCTGGCATGTTTATCCCCTAATGGTAACCGACTATATGTAACCCTAGGACCCTCTGGTGTCTATATAAACCAGAGGGTTTAGTCCATAGAGGATCATCATATCCATTGCCTAGGGTTTAGCCCATCCGATCTTGAGGTAGATCAACTCTATAACCTTCATACAAACATATCAATACAATCAAGCAGGACGTAGGGTATTACCTCTTCGAGAGGGCCCGAACCTGGGTAAATCGCTGTCTCTATGTTCCCTGTTACCCATTGATTCTTAGACCTACAGTTCGGATCCCCTAGCCGAGATCTGCCAGTTTTGGTATCGACAAGGATCCCACAGTAGCTGCTGAGGCTCCCACTGATAGTTCGGTGCTGGAACGGGTGCTGGCTCAGGTGCTGGGGGCGGTGTCAGGACCCAATAAGCGTAGATGTCCTCAGGCATAATGGTATACCTTCCACTAGAAAGATCGAACAAAGACGGTGCAGGCAGAGTAATAACCTCACAAGTGCCCTGACTAAACACCAACTTGTACCTAAAGCGTATCTCGCCAGAATCAATAAAGTTATGCTAGACCATACTGTGATAATCAAGATATTTGGTAGGTAAAATCTCCGCCTCCGCATCTCTAATAGGAATCCTAAAATGTCTAGCGAGGCAGGTAGCATAAATACCACCATAAATAACGCCCCTCGAACGGTTAGTGTGTAACCGTCGAGCAACCATAGCTCCTAAACTAAAAGTTCTATCACAACAAAGAGCATGGCGTAATATAGCAAGGTCAGGTGAACTAAGCGTTCCGCTTTCCAATCGACCAGTTAAACACCTCCCGGCAAATAATAAATAATAACGCAAAACGGGAAAATGTAAACTAGCATCTCTAGCCTCTGAAAGTCCTCTCGACTCCCCCACCGTGACTGCGGATATGAAATCCGCAACATCCCTGGGACGTGGCTCTAGGGGGCTGCCCTCATTAGGAAGTTTGCATACTTGGCAAAAGTCATTGAGCGTCATCTCTAGGGGGACATCATATAGGCTAAATGAGCTTCATTGGACTTCCGGCTCGAAGAGCCCCTCAACATCCTTCTAAGCATTTTCTTGTCTCTGAATTTTTTTTGAAATTTTTAGTCCCCAAAATAAAAGTGAACAAAACTTAACAAAATTGATAGCAACCACTCCCACAAGTATCTAGAGGCTATATCATGCATCAAAACTACTTTGGACCATACAAATTCAACATGCAAGCTCATAAACATGGTCACCACAACAGTAAAAATTTGCAAAACATAATGCACTAGAACAAAAGCTAATTGGAGCATTGGAAGAGTCACATACCAAGGAGTAATCCCCCAAATCAGTTTCAGAAACGGAGTTCCGAGCAAGGAGATCGAAAATCTCAGGAAATGAGGAAGAACATGGGCTTGAGATCAATTGTGATTTTTTCTGGAGGAAGAAGAAGGCAGTGGGTTGGAGGAATAAGTGAGGGGCCCCTGTGGGACCCACAAGCTCACTAGGCACGCCCAGGGGGGTGGGCGCGCCCTGTGAGCTTGTGGCTCACAGGTGCACCCCCCTAATATGTCTCCAACATATATATAATTTTTAATTGTTCCATGCTATTATAGTATCAATCTTGGAGGTTTTATATGCAACTTTATGCAATTATATATCATTTTTTGGGACTAACCTATTAACTCAGTGCCCACTGCCAGTTGCTGTTTTTTTCTTTTTTTTGCCTTTTCAGAAAATCATTATCAAAAAGTGTCCAAACGAGAAAAAAACTTTGGATTAATTTTTTCTGGACCAAAAGAGACCCATGAAGCTTCGGGAGAAGATCATAGGAGTTACGAGGGAGCGACAAGCTCAGGGGGCATGCCCCAAGGGGCTGGCCGCGCACCCCAGGCTTGGGGGCCCCTCGTGGCACCTCTTGACCTAATTCTTCCACTATAAATTCTCAAATATTCCATAACCACCAAAAAGATAGAAGAGAAAACCTTTCCGCTGCCGCAAGCCTCTGTTCTTCCGCGATCCCATCTGGAGGCCTTCTCCGGTACTCTGCCGGAGGGGAATCGATCACGGAGGGCTTCTACATCAACCTTGCTGTCCTACCGATGATGTGTGAGTAGTTTACCACTGACCTACGGGTCCATAGCTAGTAGCTAGATGGCTTCTTCTCTCTCTTTGATCTTCAATACCATGTTCTCCTCGATGTTCTTGGAGTTCTATCCGATGTAATCTTCTTTTGCGGTGTGTTTGTTGGGATCTGATGAATTGTGAGTTTATGATCAGATTATTCATGAGAAATATTTGAGTCTTTTGCTGCACTCTTTTATGCGTGATTATTATAGCTTTGTATTTCTCTCCGATCTATCGATTTGGTTTGGCCAACTGGATTGGTTTATCTTGCAATGGGAGAGGTGCTTTGTGATGGGTTCAATCTTGCGGTGCTCAATCCCAGTGACAGAAAGGGACATGACATGTATTTGTATTGTTGCCATTAAGGATAAAAAGATGGGGTTTATTTATATTGCTTGAATTTGCTTCTCTACATCATGTCATCTTGCTTAAGGCGTTACTCTGTTTTCCTTAACTTAATACCCTAGATGCATGGTGGATAGCGGTCTATGGGTGGAGTAATTGTAGTAGATGCAGGCAGGAGTCGGTCTACTTGTCTCGGACATGATGCCTATATACATGATCGTTGCCATGAATCCATCATAATTATTTGCTTTTCTATCAATTGCCCAACAGTAATTTGATTACCCACCGTATGTTTTTGCGCTCGAGAGAGAAGCCTCTAGTGAAAACTATGGCCCCCGGGTCTATTTTATCATATATAAAAAACCAAAAATACCTTGCTACAATTTATTTACTTTTATTTAGTTTAGTAATTAACTTTATCTATTTATCTCTATCAGACTTAATCCTTGCAAGTAACCGCTATGAGGATTGACAACCCTCTTATTCGCGTTGGGTGCAAGTGTTTGCTATTGTGTGTGCAGGTGCTGCTCACTGGAGCTTGTGTGGTTCTCCTACTGGATTGATAACCTTGGTTCTTAACTGAGGGAAATACTTATCTCTATTGTACCACATCATCCTCTCCTCTTTGGGGAAATACCAACGTAGACTACAAGTAGCAGGAAGAATTTTTGGTGCCGTTGCAGGGGAGACATCACCAAAATTTATCAAGTACCTTCGCACAAACTATCAATCACTTGCATTTATTTTATTTACCTTTTTATTTGCATTTGCCTCTCGTTTTCATCTCCCCCACTTCTAATTTTTTTTATAAAAACACAAAAATATTTTTATTTGCTTGTTTGTTTACTTGCTTTGTCGCTATGTCTCAAGAAAATACAAAATTGTGTGACTTTTCCAATACTAATAATGATTATTTTATTAGTACTCCTATTGCTCCTCCCGCCACTAGTGCGGAGTCGTGTGACATTAATGCCGCTTTGCTCAATCTTGTTACGAAAGAACAATTTTCTGGTAGTCCTAATGAAGATGTTGCATCCCATCTTAGTACTTTCGTTGAATTATGTGATATGCAAAAGAAAAAAGATGTGGATAATGATATTGTTAAATTGTAACTATTTCCGTTCTCACTACGAGATCGTGCTAAAACTTGGTTTTCATCCTTGCCTAGAAATAGTATTGATTCATGGGATAAATGTAAGGATGCTTTTATTACTAAGTATTTTCCTCCCGGAAATCAAATTATGAATTTTAATCAACTTGAGCATGAGCATGTTGCACAATCTTGGGAGAGAATGAAATTGATGATAAGAAATTGCCCAACTCATGGTTTAAATTTATGGATGATCATACAAAAAATTTATGCGGGACTAAACTTTGTTTCTAGAAATTTGCTAGACTCTGCCGCAGGTGGTACTTTCATGGAAATTACATTAGGATAAGATACAAAACTCCTAGATAATATTATGGAAAATTATTCTCAATGGCACACTAAAAGAACTCCAACTGGTAAGAAGGTAAATTCTATTGAAGAAATTAATACTTTGAGTGATAAGATGGATGCTCTTATAAAAATGCTTGCTAGTAAGAATGCTCATGTTGATCCTAATGATGTGCCATTGTCTACTTTGATTGAGCAAAATAATGATGTTATGGATGTGAACTTTATATCTCGAAACAATTTCAACAACAATGCTTATAGGGGTAATTTCAATGCTAGACCGTTTCCCAGAAATTCCTCTAATAATTATGGTAATTCCTATGGTAATTATAATAATAATAGGATACCCTCTGATCTTGAAAGTAATATTAAAGAATTTATTAATTCTCAAAAGAATTTCAATGCTATGATAGAAGAAAAATTGAATAGAGTTGATGAAATGTCTAGGAACATGGATAGAATTGCTCATGATGTGGAAAATCTTAAGATTAAAAAATTTCCACCTATAATTGATATAAATGAGTCTATTAAAGCCATCCATGTCTCCATTAATGAAAGCAAAGAAAGAACCGCTAGGTTGAGAGCTAAGCGGGAATTCCTAAAAAAAAGCTATTCCACCCGGTTTTTATCGTAGTAATGACGAAGGTAATATAAAACTTGATGAAAAAGGTACTGAAGATGAGTCAACTTTAGCTAGAGGGCGTCCCAATTGCTTGAAGGGTGATGATCTTAATGATAAAAATGAAAAAGTGGGTTTGGAGAGGTAAAAACTTAAAATAGTGATGTGCCCACTACCTTGGATTTCAAGAACTTTAATTATGATAGTTGCTCTTTGGTTGAATGCATGTCTTTGTTGCAATCCATGATTAATTCACCAAATGCTTATGAACAAAATAAAGCTTTTACTAATCATATTGTTGAAGCTATGATAAAAGCTCACGAAGAAAAACTTGAGTTGGAAATTTTAATTCCTAGAAAATTGTATGATGAATGGGAACCTACTATCAAAGTCAAAATTAAAAATTATGAATGTAATGCTTTATGTGATTTGGGTGCTAGCATTTCTACTATTCCAAAATCTTTATGTGATGTGCTAGGCCTTACCGAAATAGATGAATGTTCCCTCAATTTACATCTTGCGGATTCCACTATTAAAAAGCCATTGGGTAGAATAAACGATGTGCTTATTCTTGCTAATAGAAATTATGTGCCCGTGGATCTTATTATTCTTGATATTGAATGCAATCCGTCTTGTCCTATAATACTTGGTAGGCCCTTTTTACGAACTATAGGTGCTATTATAGATATGAAAGAAGGCAATATAAGATTTCCATTTCCATTAAGAAAAGGGATGGAACACATACCTAGGAAGATAATTAAGCCACCATATGAATCCATTATGAGGTCCACCTATGAGGCTAATATGAAAGAGGACAACACTTGAAATTATTCATTATGCCTAGCTAGGGGCATAAAACAATAGCGCTTGTTGCGAGGCAACCCAATGAATAAAATATTTTTGTTTTTACTTTCTTTTTTTGAGTGATTACATGATTATAGCCTCTGTTATGATTGTGTTTTTATCTTTTAATTAGTGTTTGTGCCAAGTAATGCCTTTGGGATGATTTGGAAGATAGTATGATAGATGCTGTTTGAAAACAAAAACTTTTGTGTCCAGTGCTGGAATTTTAATTTTTCGCTGGAATGTCAATAATTGCTGACTTTTTTACACAGTATTGAAATATGAATTTCCAATGTTACTCCAATTTTTCAGAATTTTTGGAGTTACAGAAGTATGACCATAATTCAGATATTTACATACTGTTCTGTTTTAGACAGATTCTGTTTTTGTTGCATAGTTTGCTTATTTTGATGTATCTATGGATCGTATCGGGGGGTATGAGTCATGGAGAAGTTGGAGTACAGTAGAATTATGCCAATATTAAATATGAATCAATTTACAATAGCACTTAGAGTCAAAGATTTGGGTGAGACTCCGATGGATAAAGGAATAAGGAGTGGCAAGAGCCTAAGCTTGGGGATGTCCAAGGCACCCCAAGGTAATATTCAAGGAAGACTCAAGCGTCTAAGCTTGGGGATGCCCCGGATGGCATCCCCTCTTTCGTCTACAATCTATCGGTAACTCACTTGGAGCTATATTTTTATTCATCACACGATATGTGTTTTACTTGGAGCGTCTTGTGATATAGTTTGTTTGCTTTTGTTTGCTTGTTAGTTTGTCACAATCATCATTGCTGAACACACCTTTTTGAGAGGGACACACATTATTCGTGATTTGTTAGAATACTCTATGTGCTTCACTTATATCTTTTGAGCTAGGAAGTTTCTCCAGTGCTTCACTTATATCTTTTAGAGCACGGTGGTGGTTATATTTTAAAGAAATAGCTACACTCTCATGCTTCACTTATATCGTTTTGAGAGTCTAATAAATGACAATGGCAATTTTCACGTGTTAAAAGAATGGTCTTGATATGATAGGTATTCAAGAGGGATATAATAAAAACTTTCATGTAGATCACTGAATATGATAAATTTGATTCCTTGCAATAGTTTTGCGATATTGAGATGGTAATATGGGGGAGGTACTAGTAGATGATTGCGGTTTAGTAAGAATAATTGTGTTAAGGTTTGTGATTCCCGAAGCATGCACGTATGATCTATCGTTATGCCATGAAATTAGAGCATGATTTATTATTGATTGTCTACCTTATGAGTGGCGGTCGGGGATGAGCGATGGTCTTTTCCTACCAATCTATCCCCCTAGGGGCATGCGTAGTAGTACTTTGCTTCGAGGGCTAATAAACTTTCGCAATCAGTATGTGAGTTCTTTATGACTAATGTGAGTCCATGGATTATACACATTCTCACCTTTTCGCAATTTGCTAGCCTATTCGATACCGTGCATTGCCCTTTCTCACATCGAGAGTTGGTGCAAACTTCGCCGGTGCATCCAAACCCCGTGATATGATACACTCTATCACACATAAGCCTCTTTATATCACCCTCAAAACAGCCACCATACCTACCTATCATGGCATTTCCATAGCCATTCCGAGATATATTGCCATGCAACTTCCACCGTTCTTTTTATATGACACACATCATCATTGTCATATTGCTTTGCATGATCATACAACTGACATAGTATTTGAGGCAAAGTTACCGTTCATCATTTTTTATACATGTTACGCTAGATCATTGCACATCCTGGTACACCGCCAGAGGCATTCATATAGAGTCATATTTTGTTCTAAGTATCGAGTTGTAATTTTGAGTTGTAAGTAAATAAAAGTGTGATGATCATCATTATTAGAGCATTGTCCCAATGAGGAAAGGATGATGGAGGCTATGATTCCCCCACAAGTCGGAATGAGGCTCCGGACAAAATAAAAAATAAAAAAAGGAGGCCAAAAGAGCCCACAAAATCAAAAGAGAATAAGAGAGAAGGGACAATGTTACTATCCTCTTTTTCCATACTTGTGCTTCAAAGTAGCACCATGTTTTTCATATAGAGAGTCTCCTATGTTGTCACTTTCATATACTAGTGGGAATTTTTTGTTATAGAACTTGGCTTGTATATTCCGATGATGGGCTTCCTCAAATGCCTGAGGTCTTCATGAGCAAGCAAGTTGGATGCACACCCACTTAGTTTTTATTTTCAGCTTTCATACACTTATAGCTCTTAGTGCATCCCTTGCATGGCAATCCCTACTCCTCGCATTGACATCAATTGATGGGCATCTCCATAGCCCGTTGATTAGCCGCGTCGATGTGAAACTATCCTCTTATTTTTTACTTCCCCTTATTAATCTCTACCATCATATTCTATTCCACCCATAGTGCTATATCCATGGCTTGCGCTCATGTATTGCGTGGGGGTTGAAAAAGCTGAAGCGCGTTAAAAAGTATGAACCAATTGCTCGGCTTTTCATCGGGGTAGTGCATGATAAATACTTTGTGTTAAGAAGATGGAGCATGACAGGATTATATGATTTTGTATGGATAACTTTCTTTAGCATTTTTATTTTGAAAGACATGATTGTTTATTAGTATGCCTGAGTATTGATGTCTTTATATTCAAAACGTAAAAGAGAATTACATGATGAAATATGTTAGGTAGCATTCCACATCAAAAATTATGTTTTTATCATTTACCTACTCAAGGACGAGTAGGAATTAAGCTTGGGGATGCTTGATACGTCTTCAACGTATCTATAATTTTTGATTGTTCCATGCTATTATAGTATCAATCTTGGATGTTTTATATGCAATTATATATCATTTTTTTGAACTAACCTATTAACCTAGTGCCCAGTGCCAGTTGCTGTTTTTTGCCTGTTTTGCCTTTTCAGAAAATCATTATCAAACGGAGTCCAAACGAAGAAAAAACTTTGGATTAATTTTTTCTAGACCAGAAGGGACCCTCGAAGCTTCGGAAGAAGACCAGACGAGTCATGAGGGAGCGACAAGCCCGGAGGGCGCACCCCCCAGGCTTGTGGGCCCCTCGTGGCACATCTTGACCTAACTCCAGCGCTATAAATTCCAAAATATTCCCAATATATCAGGGAGATAGAAGAGAAAACCTTTCCGGTGCCACAAGCCTCTGTTCTTCCGCGATCCCATCTGGAGGCCTTTTCCGGTACTCTACCGGAGGGAGAATCAATCACGGGGGGCTTCTTCATCAACCTTGTTGTCCTTCCGATGATGTGTGAGTAGTTTACAACAGACCTATGGGTCCATAGCTAGTAGCTAGATGGCTTCTTCTCTCTCTTTGATCTTCAATACCATGTTCTCCTCGATGTTCTTGGAGTTCTATCCGATGTAATCTTCTTTTGTGTTGTGTTTGTTGGGAAATATTTGAGTCTTATCTGAACTCTTTTATGCATAATTGTTATAGGTTTGTATTTCACTCCGATCTATCCGTTTGGTTTGACCAACTAGATTGATTTATCTTGCAATGGGAGAGGTGCTTTGTGATGGGTTCAATCTTGCGGTGTTCTATATCCCAGTGACAGAAAGGGACAAGACACGTATTTGTATTGTTTCCATTAAGGATAAAAATATGGGGTTTAATGCTATTGCTTGAGTTTACTTTGTCTACATCATGTCATCTTGCTTAAGGTGTTACTTTGTTTTATACTTAATACCCTAGATGCATGCTGGATAGCGGTCGATGGGTGGAGTAATAGTAGTAGATGCAGGCATGAGTCGGTCTACTTGTCTTAGACGTGATGCCTATATACATGATCATTGCCATGAATCCATCATAATTATTCACTTTTCTATCAATTGCCCAACAGTAATTTGTTTACCCACCGTATGCTATATGTTCGAGAGAGAAGCCTCTAGTGAAAACTATGGCCCCTGGGTCTACTTTTATGATATATAAAATCCAAAAATAACTTGCTGCAATTTATTTACTTTTATTTTATTTTGCAATTTACTTATCTATTTATCTATCACTACAAGATTTGGTCCTTGCAAGTAACCGCTAAGGGGATTGACAACCCTCTTTTTGCATTGGGTGCAAGTATTTGCTTTTGTGTGTGTAGGGGCTGCTAATGAGGTTCTGTGTGGTTCTCCTACTGGATTGATACCCTTGGTTCTTAACTAAGGGAAATACTTATCTCTACGGTACTGCATTTAAAATATGTTATTATTGCTCTCTAGTTGATTATGCCATTGATATGAATGAATATAATTTCTAAGTGTTATCATGTGCATGGTTAGTTCATGTTTTTTGCTGAAAACATGGGTGCTATTTAAGCTTATATACGGACACAAGAACAAAAGAGTTCATAAAAGTTTTCCTTTATCACTTTCAGTTTGTCAATTGAATTGCTTGAGGAAAAGCAATGAGTTAAGCTTGGGGGAGTTGGTACGTCTCCGTCGTATCTACTTTTCCAAACACATTTGCTCTTGTTTTGGAGTCTAATTTGCATGAATTGAATGAAACTAACCCGGACTGACGTTGTTTTCAGTAGAACTACCATGGTGTTGTTTTTGTGCAGAAATCAAAGTTCTCAAAATTGGACGAAACTTTTTGGAGAATTTTTATGGAATAAATAAAAATTATTGGCGCAAGAATCAACAGAAGAGGGGCCACCTGTTGCCCACAAGGCAACAGGGCGCGACCCCCCTAGGGTGCGCTCTGATGCCTTGTGGGGCCCACAGGCGGCCGTCTGACCTAATTCCAACGCTATAAATTCACTTTCCCAAAGAAAAAAATAAAAGAAGTTTCATCGCGTTTTACGATACGGAGCCGCCGCCACCTCCTGTTCTTCATCGGGAGGGCTGATCTGGAGTCCGTTCGGGGCTCCGGAGAGGGGGATTCGATGCCATCATCATCATCAACCATCCTCCATCACCAATTTCATGATGCTCACCACTGGGCGTGAGTAATTCCTCCGTAGGCTTGCTGGACGGTGATGGGTTGGATGAGATTTATCATGTAATCGAGTCAATTTGTTAGGGCTTTGATCCCTAGTATCCACTATGTTCTAAGATTGATGTTGCTATGACTTTGCTATGCTTAATGCTTGTCACTAGGGCCCGAGTGCCATGATTTCAGATCTGAACACTTTATGTTTTCATGAATATATTTGTGTTCTTGATCCTATCTTGCAAGTTATATGCACCTACTACGTGTTATGATCCGCATACCCCATGGTGACAATAATTGGGATTCTTTCCGGTGATTATCGTAGTTTGAGGAGTTCATGTATTCACTATGTGCTAATGCTTTGTTCTGGTTCTCTATTAAAAGGAGGCCTTAATATCCCTTAGTTTCCTTATGGACCCCGCTGCCACGGGAGGGTAGGACAAAAGATGTCATGCAGGTTCTTATTATAAGCACGTATGACTATATACGGAATACATGCCTACATTACATTGATGAATTGGAGCTATTGTGTATCACCCTAGGTTGTGACTATTATATGATGAATGTCATCCAACATAATTATCCATCACCGATCCAATGCCTACGACTTTCTCATATTGGTTTCTGCTAAGTTAATCTTGTTGCTGCTGCTGTTACAATCACTATAAAACTGCTACTGTTACTGTCTTTGTTACTATTGCTACTGTTACTACTGCTATCAAAACTATCATACTACTGTGCTACTAAATACTTTGCTGCAGATATTTGTTCTCCAGGTGTGGTTGAATTGACAACTCAACTGCTAATACTCACAAATATTCTTTGGCTCCCCTTATGTCGAATCAATAAATTTGGGTGAAATACTACCCTCGAAAACTGTTGCGATCCCCTATACTTGTGGGTTATCAATACCTTTTTCCGGCGCCGTTGTCGGGAAGCATAGCTCTATTTGTTGAGTCACTTGGGATTTATATCTACTGATCACTATGAAGAATCTGAAAGACTCTAAGACCAAGATCGTTCCCTCTAAGACGAGGGGAGGTAAGGAACTGCCATCTAGATCCGCACTTGATTCCCCTTCTGTTTTGAGTAGGCTTGCGACACCGCCACCTGTTATTCATTCTGATATGTCGCAAGTAATTGATGATACTACTTCTGCTATAAATGATACTCGGGATGATGCTAGTACTATGCTTGATGATACTGTGCCACTAGGTGAATTTCTTGATAAACAAATTGCTAAAGTTAAAGAAATTGAAAATGTTGAAACTTCTAAAAATTATGATTCACCTATTATGCCTAGTCCTCCTACTAGAGATGAAATTCCTAAGACACCTGATGGGTATGTTTTTTGATAGGGAGATAGCTAGGGCAATCCTTGCTTGTAATGATAGAGATGAAGTTAGAAATTTATTGGTTGAGCTTAAAGAAAAATCTATGAAGGAGAGATTGAAATATGATCCTAAGTTTGGTACCTCTCCTATATCTGTTACTGATAAGGATTATGAATTCTCTGTCGATCCTGAGTTAATTACTTTGGTTGAATCTGATCCTTTTCATGGCTATGAAAATGAAACTGTTGTGGCACACCTTACTAAATTGAATGATATTGCCACCCTATTTGCTCGTGAGGAAAAAATTCGCTACTACTATATTCTTAAGTTGTTTCCTTTCTCGTTAAAGGGTGATGCTAAGATATGGTTTAATACCCTTGCTCCTGGTTGTGTGCGTAGTCCCCAAGATATGATATATTACTTCTCTGAAAAATATTTTCCTGCTCATAAGAAACAAGCTGCTTTACAGGAAATATTTAATTTTGTGCAAATTGAAGAAGAGAATCTCCCTCAAGCATGGGGGAGGCTTCTCCAATTACTTAATGCTTTGCCTAATCATCCTCTTAAGAAAAACGAAATACTTGATATCTTTTATAATGGACTAACCGATGCTTCTAGGGACTACCTAGATAGTTGTGCTGGTTGTGTTTTCAGGGAATGAACTATTGAACAAGCTGAAGAACTATTGACTAATATATTGAAGAATGATAATGATTGGACACTTCCTGAACCACCACCTAAATCAACTCCTAAGAAGAGAGGTATTCTATTCCTCAGTCCAGAAGATATGCAAGAAGCTAAGAAATCTATGAAGGAAAAAGGTATTAAAGCTGAAGATGTTAAGAATCTACCACCTATTGAAGAAATACATGGACTTGATATCCCAACACAGGTAGTAGAGGTAAATTCTCTTCGTAGATTTGATGCTGGTGATATTCCCTATAATAAATCTGCTAGCCAGTGCTTGGATGAATTTGATAACTACATTGTTAAGCAAGAGAATTTTAATATGCATGTTAGCAATCAATTAAAAAGAAATGCCATCATGATTGAACACTTGAGTGATTTGATGTTTAGAATTGCTAATGATGTTAAGGGTTTAAATAAACATGGTTCTATGGTTCAGACTCAGTTAGAACAAGTAGCTAAGTCACAAAATGATTTGCTTTATGAGATGAATAGTAAAATGAATGATCATGCTGTTAGAATTATTACTAGAGGAGGTAAAATGACTCAGGAGCCTCTGTATCCTGAAGGTCATCCTAAAAGAATTGAGCAAGATTCTCAAAGAATTAATACTGATACACATAGCCCATCTAAGAAGAAAAAGAAAAAGAAAAATGATAGGACTTTCCATGCTTCTAGTGAACCTGAGATAGAAAAACCTTCTGAGCATCATAATGATACTTCTATTTCTGATGCTGAAACACAATCTGGTAATGAACATCCACCTAGTTATAATGATAATGACAATGATATTCATGCTGATGCTCAACCAGATAATAATGTAGAAACAGAACCTGCTATTGATCTTGATAACCCACCCCCTAAGAATAAAAGATATGATAAAAGTGATTTTGTTGCTAGAAAACATGGGAAGGAAAGACAACCATGGGTTCAAAAATCTATGCCTTTTCCGACTAAGCCATCTAAAAATAAAGATGAGGAAGACTTTGAGCGCTTTGTTGAAATACTTCGACCTGTCTTTTGATACGTCTCCAATGTATCTATAATTTTTTATTGTTTCATGCTATTATAGTATCAATCTTGGATGTTTTTATATGCAATTATATATCATTTTTTTGGACTAACCTATTAACCTAGTGCCCAGTGCCAGTTGCTGTTTTCTGCTTATTTTAGGCTTTTCAGGAAATCAATACCAAACGAATTCCAAATGCCACGAAACTTTTTGGACATTTTTTTCTGGACAAAAGAGACCTTGGAAGCTTTGGGAGGAGGCCAGAAGCCTCACGGAGGCTTCACAAGGCAACAGGGCGCGACCCCAGGGGGCGCTGTGTTGCCTTGTGGGGCCCACGTGACTCTGTGTGACCTAATTTCACTTCTATAAATTCACAAATATTCAGAAACCATCAGGGAGCCAGAAGAGAAAAACCTATCGCCACCGCAAGCCTCTGGTCTTCCACGATCCCATCTGAAGGCCTTTTCCGGTACTCTGCCGGAGGGGGAATCGATCACGGAGGGCTTCTACATCAACCTTGCTGCCCTTCCGATGATGTGTGAGTAGTTTACCACAGACCTATGGGTCCATAGCTAGTAGCTAGATGGCTTCTTCTCTCTCTTTGATCTTCAATACCATGTTCTCCTCGATGTTCTTGGAGTTCTATCCGATGTAATCTTCTTTTGCGGTGTGTTTGTTGGGATCCGATGAATTGTGAGTTTATGATCAGATTATTCATGAGAAATATTTGAGTCTTCTCTGAACTCTTTTATGCATGATTTTTATAGCTTTGTATTTCTCTCTGATCTATCGATTTGGTTTGGCCAACTAGATTGGTTTATCTTGCAATGGGAGAGGTGCTTTGTGATGGGTTCAATCTTGCGGTGCTCAATCCCAGTGACAGAAAGGGACATGACACGTATTTGTATTGTTGCCATTAAGGATAAAAAGATGGGGTTTAATCATATTGCTTGAGTTTACTTTGTCTACATCATGTCATCTTGCTTAAGGCGTTACTCTGTTTTCATTAACATAATACCCTAGATGCATGTTGGATAGCGGTCGATGGGTGGAGATATAGTAGTAGATGCAGAATCGTTTCGGTCTACTTGTCTCGGACGTGATGCCTATATACATGATCATTGCCATGAATCCGTCATAATTATTTGCTTTTCTATCAATTGCCCAACAGTAATTTGTTTACCCACCGTATGTTCTGCGCTCGAGAGAGAAGCCTCTAGTGAAAACTATGGCCCACGGGTCTATCTTTATCATATATTAAAACCCAAAAATACCTTGCCGCAATTTATTTACTTTAATTTTATTTAGTATTTTACTTTATCTATCTATCACTATCAGAATTAATCCTTGCAAATAACCGCTAAGAGGATTGACAACCCTCTTATTTGCGTTGGGTGCAAGTGTTTGCTTTTGTGTGTGCAGGTGTTGCTAAAGGGATTTTGCGTGGTTCTCCTACTGGATTGATAACCTTGGTTCTTAATTGAGGGAAATACTTATCTCTACTGTACTGCATCATCCTCTCCTCTTCGGGGAAATATCGACACAGACTACAAGTAGCATCTTTTTGCGCACTCGTTTGATTGATATGTTGAAAATGCCTCCTTATGCTAAATATATGAAAGATATTGTCACAAATAAAAGAAAAATACCTGAAGCTGAAATCTCCACTATGCTTGCAAATTATTCTTTTAAGGGGGGGTGCCTAAGAAACTAGGAGATCCAGGAATACCTACTATACCATGCTCCATTAAAAGAAATTATGTTAAAACTGCTTTATGTGATTTGGGAGTCGGTGTAAGTGTTATGCCTTTCTCTTTATATAGAAGACTTGATTTGAAATATCTTTGCAAATGGCTGATAAATCAACTATTGGAATTTGCGAGGATGTGCCCATTGTTGTTGCGAATGTTACTATCTTAACGGACTTGTTATTCTTGATATGCCCGAGGACGACAACATGTCGATTATCCTTGGAAGACCCTTTTTGAACACTGCAGGGGCTGTTATTGATTGCAACAAAAGCAAGGTTACTTTCCACGTCAATGGTAATGAGCATATGTATTATTTCCCGAAGAAACAAACTTCAGTGAATGGTATTAATATTGTTGAGAAAACTTCTACAATTACTATTGGAGGATTCGAATTTCCTCTTCCTTCAGTCAAAAAGAAATATGAGATTATTATTGTTGGGGGAATGCATATCCCCGTTGAGGTACTTAGTGTTATACGAAAATTCTTCGGTTTCATGTCACTCGGAAATAGTTTGTTAATAAGACTTGATCAACCTTATTAATGGATTCTTTTTGAGGGGTATGTGGTCGATGAATTTAGTAAGCACAACTTTCTGTAACCATAGTTTGCTCTCCGTTATTTATAGTTTAATAAAGTAAAATGCCATGATTATCCTATTTTCTGAATTATCCGTGCAATAAAAAATGACCCAACAATAAAAGTGCTCAGAATGCAATAAATTTTACCATGATTTTTTCTGGAATATATAAGAATTTTTGGCATTGAGAACAACCCAGGGAGGTGCCCCTGTTGCTCACAAGGCAACAGGGCGCGGCCACCCCCCCAGGGCACGCCAAGATGCCTTGTGGGTCCCACAGGGACCCACTCACTTATCCCTTCAGGCCACTTCATCTCCTACATCCAGAAAAAATCGTGGTAGCTCTCACTCTTGTGTTCTTGCTCCCCAAACCTGAGATTTTCGATCTCTTTGCTCATAGCTCCGTTTCCGAAACTGTTTTGGGTGATTGCTCCCTGGTATGAGACTCTCCCATTTCTCCAATTAGTTTTTTGCTTTGGTGGATTATATTTTGCATAAATTTCCTCTATTGGTGCTACTGAAAATGAGTTTGCATGTTGAATTCTTTGAGTTCTAGGTAGTTTGAATGCTTGATATAGCCTCTAGACACTTGCATAAGTAGTTGCTATCAATCTTGTGAAGTTTTGTTAACATCTTTTTGTGGTCCAATTTTTTTTCCAGATATTTGTTCTTAGGAAAATGAACCTCTTTAGGAGGAGGTCCTCTGAAGCATCATCGAGTGAAAGCTCAGCACGACAATCATATGAGGAACCAAGGGCAAGCTCGGTGAGAGGTGCCGAGTCAAAATCTTGTCAATGGCCGTGCAACGAGTTCATGATAGGTGCAGGCATTAAGGAGGAATTCGACCAATATGTTCAGAACACCGAGCTTTCCGCCTTTATCGCAAATAAGCCTCCGCAGCACTACAATCTCACTCATTCATTTACTCAAAGTTTTGTGCACCATTCTCGTACTTCTAGAGTTTCATTTCATCTCTATGATAGATCCTATAGTATGTCTCTAGAAGAATTCTGTGATGCATGCAAAATTCCATTTTGGGGCTCACTGAGCGAACCGCGACAATCAGATTATGAACTATTTCTCAATAGCCTTTGCAATGGTGAGGATAGGGGAGTTACGCAAGCTAGGATAAAAAGCATTCACTTTCCCTCCATTCGGTATTTTGCACTTTTTAATGGGAAATGCATTGCTAGTAAACAAGACTACAATGCACTTTGTGCTCCTGACCTGAGCCTTATTCATACTGCTTTAACAGGTAGCAAACATTATAATCTTGGGGCTATTGTTGCACGTAGGTTGCAACGCAACGCGAGTAACGATGATTTGGATGGAGGGATTTATGCGTCCCGCGTAGCTGCAAGGCTAGGGGTCTCACCCAAATTCAACGATCCTCTCTTACCTGATAAATATTTGAATTTTGAGGCAATGCAAAACCATGAGTTCATTAAGCACAACACTCACAGATATGACTATAATTTGATATTTGATAAATATCGTTCTGTGTCTGTTATTTTGCCTGCTCCTGTCCTCTTTGATTTCCAGGGCAAACAGAGATATTTTCTCCAAGAGTATGAGGTGTAGGAGTATAACGCGGCAGTTGAGGCTGCCCACCGGGCTGAGGAGGCGGCACAGAACGCCTCCACAAGCTACCATTTCGACTATTATCCGGGACAGCCATGGCAGTACACCAAGCTAGACCAAAAGCCTAACTTGGGGGAGTACGTATCTCTCACCGACATTACATTCATGTTCACATATTCACTCCAGTTGTCGGTGTTCATCCTCTTCCATTGTATTATCCATGTTAGTTTTATTTTTGTTTTCTTCTTGTGTGTTTGAAAAACTTTGAAAATCCAAAAATATTTCTCGCTTCTTTTCGGTTTTTCTTTCTTGTTTAGTTAGCTTGTAGTATTAAAAGAAAACCCAAAAAGATTTCTCGTTTCTTCTTTTGCTCGTTGGGAGCTCTCCCGTGTAAATAGTTTTTCTCGTCTTTGTTTTTCTTCTTCTTTAAATTGCTTTCTTCGAAAAAACAAAAACTCCAAAAATATCTCAGTGTGTTTCTCTGAATTTCTTTTCTTTTCGTTGAGTCGTTGTAGGGAGAAGACCACGATGAAAATGTTGAGTGGCTCTCATATGCTTTATTGTTGATCTAACGAAGAGCCAATTTTACCTTGTCTTCTCTCTAGAATAAAATGCTTGCAGATTCCAGCTTAGTCCACGACACTCTTGCACTATTATTATTTTCACATCATTCGGTCGTGCAAGTGAAAGGCAATAATGACGATGATTTGATGAAGTGATTGTGGCAAGGACAAGCTGGTATGAACTCTTGTTGTTTTTTGTTTTTGTAAATATGTTTAACTCAGTATCCATGATTCAGCATATTATGAGTAAACATGTTTACGATGACAATTAGAGATTATAGGTGCTCATGCCATGCTTAAGTAGCTAGGAGTGGATAATGATGTATTTTAGATGTCAACATGCATTAAAATGGTTATGATATAGTATGTTAATATGGTATCCTCCTCTGAATGTTTCAAGTGGCTTGACTTGGCACATGTTCACACATGTAATTGATTCAAAACCAACATAGCCTTCACGATATTTATGTTCAGGGTGTTTATATCCTACTCATGCTAGTATTCAATGTTCAATATTCTCAATGCATGATTATGACCATTTTCGCTCTCTAGTTGGTCGCTTCTCAATCTATTTGCTAGCCTTCACCTGTACTAAGCGGGAATGCTGCTTGTGCATCCACAATCCTTAAACCAAAGTTGTTCCAGATGAGTCCACTATATCTACCTATATGCGGTATTACTTTGCCGTTCCAAGTAAATTTGCACGTGCCACCTCTAATCATTCAAATAAGCATATGTTTTGTGTGCCCGTACCGCTCATGGAGCGACGGGGGGCGGTCAGTATCTTCCATGCTAAGCGGGTTATTCTCGAGATGGGTGTTTATTCACTTGTCATTGCACGAGAGAGGCTGGTATAAGGGATGCCCAGTCCTATAAAAAAATGATGAAAATGAAAAAAATTATATAACGAAACAAGCTGATACGTCTCCAATGTATCTATAATTTTTTATTGTTCCATGCTATTATAGTATCAATCTTGGATGTTTTTATATGCAATTATATATCATTTTTTGGGACTAACCTATTAACCTAGTGCCCAGTGCCAGTTGTTGTTTTCTGCTTGTTTTTGGTTTTTCAGGAAATCAGTACCAAACGAAGTCCAAATGCCACGAAACTTTTTGGAGATTTTTTTCTGGACAAAAGAGACCCTGGAGACTTGGAGAGTAGGCCAGAAGGTTCACGAATCCTTCACAAGGCAACAGGGTGCGACCCTAGGGGGCGCACCCTGATGCCTTGTGGGGCCCTCGTGGCTCCGTTTGACCTAATTCCACTTCTATAAATTCAGAAATATTCGGAAACCACCAGAGAGCCAGAAGAAAAAACCTTTCCACCACCGCAAGCCTCCGTTCTTCCATGATCCCATCTGGAGGCCTTTTCCGGTACTCTGCCGGAGGGGGAATCGACCACGGAGGGCTTCTACATCAACCTTGCTGCCCTACCGATGATGTATGAGTAGTTTACCACCGACCTACGGGTCCATAGCTAGTAGCTAGATGGCTTCTTCTCTCTCTTTGATCTTCAATACCATGTTCTCCTCGATGTTCTTGGAGTTCTATCCGATGTAATCTTCTTTTGCGGTGTGTTTGTTGGGATCCGATGAATTTTGAGTTTATGATCAGATTATTCATGAGAAATATTTGAGTCTTTGTTGATCTCTTTTATGCATGATTATTATAGCTTTGTATTTCTCTCCGATCTATCGATTTGGTTTGGCCAACTAGATTGGTTTATCTTGCAATGGGAGAGGTGCTTTGTGATGGGTTCAATCTTGTGGTGCTCAATCCCAGTGACAGAAAGGGACATGACACGTATTTGTATTGTTGCCATTAAGGATAAAAAGATGGGGTTTATTCATATTGTTTGAGTTTACTTCTCTACATCATGTCATCTTGCTTAAGGCGTTACTCTATTTTCATTAACTTAATACCCTAGATGCATGCTGGATAGCGGTCGATGGGTGGAGTAATAGTAGTAGATGCAGGCAGGAGTCGGTCTACTTGTCTCGGACGTGATGCCTATATACATGATCATTGCCATGAATCCGTCATAATTATTTGCTTTTCTATCAATTGCCCAACAGTAATTTGATTACCCACCGTATGTTTTTGCGCGTGAGAGAAGCCTCTAGTGAAAACTATGGCCCCCGGGTCTATTTTATCATATATAAAAAACCAAAAATACCTTGCTACAATTTATTTACTTTTATTTAGTTTAGTAATTTACTTTGTCTATTTATCTCTATCAGACTTAATCCTTGCAAGTAACCGCTAAGAGGATTGACAACCCTCTTATTTGCGTTGGGTGCAAGTGTTTGCTTTTGTGTGTGCAGGTGCTGCTCACTAGATTTTGTGTGGTTCTCCTACTGGATTGATAACCTTGGTTCTTAACTGTGGGAAATACTTATCTCTACTGTACTGCATCATCCTCTCCTCTTCGGCGAAATACCTACGCAGACTACAAGTAGCAGGAAGAATTTCTGGCGCCGTTGCCGGGGAGACATCACCAAAATCTATCAAGTACCTTCGCACAAACTATAAATCACTTGCATTTATTTTATTTGCCTTTTTATTTGCATTTGCCTCTCGTTTTCATCTCCCCCACTTCTAAAACAATTTTACAAAAACACAAAAATATTTTATTTGCTTGCTTGATTGCTTTTATTGTCTTCATGTCAAACACGCAAGAACAGAAAATAAAACAAAAATTTAAGATACTATGGATCCACTTAAAGTTTTCTACTTGGATCATCTTCAATCCATTTGTGCTCGTGCTGAAACCCCAACTAGTTTAGTTGAGGGAAAATCATTAGATGAGCATGCTCATTTTGTGCGTCACCGTTTGTCTCAAAAAGGGAGACTCCTATGGAATCAAATAAATTGTTTGCTATGTTATGCTTGGAATCTATGTGAAATTTATGATTTTACTTATTGCTCTAAGAACCCTAAAAAACACCTTCCCTACCTATGCGATTTTAATGATAATGAAATCTTATCTTCTTATGCCAAGGGTGTTTATAGTTACTTCGATATTGAACAAATTGAAGAATTTATTGCTTTTAAGGGTGCTTATGAGGTTGTTTATTTGATTGAAAAGTATGATACTACTCTCTACAAATCTAATTTTTTTGACATACTTAAATATTGCTATGAAAACTACGCTCCTAATGCCTATGCTAATGAATTTATTGAGAGAATGTCTGCTACTTTGGAAGAGAATAATGATATGCATGAATCCATAGATAATTATGATTCCGTTGATTCAATTGAAATATCCCCTCTTGATGAACGTGATGCTTGCTATTCTTATGGCCATGATGCCAATATTAATGATGCTTATAGAGATGAACTTGCTATAGTTCCTTATGTTAAAAATGAAATTATTGCTATAGCACCCATACTTGATAGCTCCTTGAATGAAAAGCATGATTGCAATGATGTTATTATAAATTCTATTAATGTCAATTGTGCTAATGATATGCAAAGCTACAAGCTTGGGGATGATAATTTTGTTATGTCCACTACTTATTGCAATGATCATGATTGGGGTGATGATACCTCTTATGATCTTGAAAATTTATTTAAGCCTCATGATGAATATGCTATTGATAATAATGTTTGCAATAGTATTGAAAGTGGGTTTTGGAGAGTGTCAACTTCAAGTAAAAAGAATTCCACATATTCGGAGAGTGTTCAATCTTATGAATTTTTTGATGAAAGTGGGTTTGGAGAGGTCATGACTTTAGTTGATGATAATCCCACTATTTTGGAAGAGTGTCAATTTTTCATGCATGTGGATCATGTACAGAATATGTTATGTGATGGCTATATTGTTAAATTTGAATATGATCCTACATGTAATTATTATAAGAGAGGAAAATATGATTGTAGAAATTTTTATGTTACTAAATTACCTCTCGTTATGTTGAGATCGTCAATGTTTTATTCATCTCCCTTGCATATGCTAGATATTTCTTGTCTTGATAATTTGTTTGCTTATAAGATGCCTATGCATAGGAAGTATATTAGAATTAAATGTGTTTGTCACATGTTTTATGATGCTCTCTTTGTGCTTCAATTCTTGTCTTTGACGTGAGCATCATTTAAAATCTCAAGCCTATCTTAATGGCTATAAAGAAAGAGCTTGTTGGGAGACAACCCAATAGTTATCTTCGTTTTTTTGTGTGATTGCATGATTATAGCCTCTTTTATTATTGTGTTTTTATATTTTAATTAGTGTTTGTGCCAAGTAATGCCTTTGGGATGATTTGGAAGATAGTATGATTGATGCTGTTTGAAAACAGAAACTTTTGCGTCCAGTGCTGGGATTTTGATTTTTTGCTGGAGCATCAAAAAATTCTGAATTTTTTACACAGTATTGCTATATGAATTTCCAACGTTACCCCATTTTTTCAAAATTTTTGGAGTTACAGAAGTATGACCATAATTCAGATCTTTACAGGCTGTTCTGTTTTAGACAGATTCTATTTTTGTTGCATAGTTTGCTTATTTTGATGAATCTATGGATCGTATTGCTACTTGTGATCAGCGTTGATTTTTTCCCCGAAGAGGAAGGGATGATGCAGTACAGTAGAGATAAGTATTTCCCTTAGTTATGAAACCAAGGTTATCAATCCAGTAGGACAATCACGCAACACCTCGTTAACAGTACCTGCACACAAAATAACAAATCCTTGCACCCAACGCAAACAAGGGGTTGTCAATCCCTTGGCGGTTAATTGCAAGATTAAATTGTATGGTGATAGATAGATAGATAGATTGAACTAAAATATAAAATAAAATAAATAAAGTAAAAGTGCAGCAAGGTATTTTTAGGATTTTTAATATATGATAGAAGTAGACCCGGGGGCCATAGTTTTCACTAGAGGCTTCTCTCATGAAAATAGCATACGGTGGGTAAACAAATTACCGTTGGGCAATTGATAGAAAAGCAAATAATCATGACGATATCCAAGGCAATGATCATGTATATAGGCATCACGCCCGAGACAAGTAGACCGACTCCTGCCTGCATCTACTACTATTACTCCACACATCGACCGCTATCCAGCATGCATCTAGTGTATTAAGTCCATAAAGAACGGAGTAACGCCTTAAGCAAGATGACATGATGTAGACAAAGTAAACTCACGCATGAATAAACCCCATATTTATACCCTTAATAGCAACGATACATACGTGTCATGTCCCTTTCTGTCACTGGGATTGAGCACCGCAAGATCGAACCCATTACAAAGCACCTCTCTCATTGCAAGATAAATCAATCTAGTTGGCCAAACCAAATCAATAGATCGGAGAGAAATACGAAGCTATAATAATCATGCATAAAAGAGTTCAGATAAGACTCAAATAATATTCATGGATAATCTAATCATAAACTCACAATTCATCGGATCCCAACAAACACACTGCAAAAGTGATTACATCGGATAGAACTCCAAGAACATCGAGGAGAACATTGTATTGAAGATCAAAAAGAGAGAAGAAGCCATCTAGCTACTAACTATGGACCCGAAGGTCTGTGGTAAACTACCCACGCATCATCGGAAGGGCAGCAAGGTTGATGGAGAGCCCCTCCGTGATCGAATCCCCCTCCGGCGGAGTGCCGGAAAGGGCCTCCAGATGGGATCTCTCGAGAATAGAAGCTTGCGGCGGCGGAAAAAGTATTTCGTGGACTACTCTGTTGGTTTCCCGATTTTAGAGAATTTATAGTGGAGGAATTAGGTCAAACGGAGCTGTGTGGGCCCCACACGCCACCAGGGCGCCCCCCCTGGGGCGCGCCGTGGTGCCTCGTGGGCCACTGCTTCATCTTCTCGTCTCCTCCTGAAGCTTCTATTGTTTGTTATGTCCAGAAAAAAAATCTCCAAAAAGTTTCATGGCATTTGGACTTCGTTTGGTACTGATATTCTGGAAAACCAAAAACTGGCAAAAAACATCAACTGGCACTGGGCACTAAGTTAATAGGTCAGTCCCAAAAAATGATATTTAATTGATGTAACTGTATATAAAAACATCCAAGATTGATATTATAATAGCATGGAACGATAAAAAATTATAGATACATTGGAGACATATCAAGCATCCCCAAGCTTAATTCCTGCTCGTTCTCGAGTAGGTAAATGATAAAAACAGAATTTTTGATGTGGAATGCTACCTATCATATTCATCATATATTGTTTTCTTTGTAGCATGGACATTTGGACTTGAATGATTCAAGCAATAGTCTATAGTTTGACATGAAGACATAAATACTCAAGCATACTAACAAGCAACCATGTCTTTCAAAATATCAACAATAAAGAAAGTTATCCCTAGCCCATTATGCTCAATCATTGATCCATTCATGAAAGACACTCAATATTAGCTACACACAATGCACAAGTATGACAATAGTGCTCTCTAGTTGGTGCTTTGTAAGAGAAGATGGAGACTCAAAATAAAAATAAAAATTGCATAAAAGTAAATAGATAGGCCCTTCACAGAGGGAAGTAGAGATTTGCAAATGTGCCAGAGCTCAAAGCTTAAATTAGAGAGATAAAATTATTTTGAGAGGCATGCTTTTCCTGTCAACGAAAACGACCGAGAATTCCCAATATCTTCCATGCTAGACACATCATAGGCGGTTCCCAAATAGAAAATAAAGTTTATTTCCTTTCCACCATTCTTTCACAATCCATGGCTAGCCATATCCACGGGTGCCCTCCATACCAACACTTTCCAAGGAATTTTGTTGTTATTAATTTTTGATTCATTGTGGGACTGGGCATCCCTATTACCTGCCACTCTCTCATGCAATGACAAGTGAATAAACACTCATCATGAGAATAACACACCTAGCATGGAAAATATTGGCCACCCCCTGCCGCTTCATGAGCGGTACGGGCACACAAAACGGAAAATTATTTTGAAAATTTTAGAGTTGGCACATGCAAATTTACTTGGAACGGCATGGAAACACCGCATATAGGTAGGTATGGTGGACTCATTTGGCACAACTTGGGTTTAAGGGGTTTGGATGCACAAGCAGTATTCCCGCTTAGTACAAATGAAGGCTAGCAAATAGATTGAGAAGCAACCAACCAAAACGCGAAAACGGTCATAAACATGCATTGAACATAACTAACACCGAATAATGCACCATAAGTAGGATATAATTTCGTTGCATAACTATTGACTTTATGTGCATGCATAGGGAATCACAAACCTTAATACTAATATTCTTACTAAATCATAATTACTCACTAACATGACTCACATATCATCATCTCCATATCGCAAAACTATTGCAAGGAATCACACTTATCATATCCAATGATCTATATGAAAGTTTTTATTATATCCCTCTTGAATATTCATCAATTTGGAACCAAATTCATATCTTGTGCAAATTACCATTACTATTATCAACTCTCAAAAATATATAAGTGAAGCATGAGAGTGCAAATATTTCTTCAAAATATAGCCACCACCGTGCTAAAAAACATTTAAGTGAAGCACTAGAGCAACTGCCTAGCTCAAAAAATTTAAGTGAAGCACATAGAGTATTCTAACAAATCATGATAAGCGTGTGGCTCTCTCAAATAGGTGTGTTCAACAAAGATGATTGTGACAAACTAAAAAGCAAACAAAGCAAAGACTCATATAATACAAGACGCTCCAAGTAAAACTCATATCATGTGACGAATAAAAATATAGCTCCAAGTAAATTACCGATGGTTGGTAGAAGAAAGAGGGGATGCCTTCCGGGGCATCCCCAAGCTTAGACGCTTGAGTCTTCCTTGAATATTACCTTGGGGTGCCTTGAGCATCCCCAAGCTTAGGCTCTTGCCACTCCTTATTCCTTCACCCATCGTGATCTCACCCAAAACTTGAAAACTTCAATCACACAAAACTCAACAAAACCTTCGTGAGATCCGTTAGCATAACAAAATAAATCACTACTTTAAGTACTGTTGAAAACCCATTCATATTTTATTTTTGCATTATACCTACTGTATTCTAACTTCTCCATGGCTTATACCCCCCGATACAATCCATAGTTTCATCAAAACAAGCAAGTAGTGCATCAAAAACAGAACAGTCTGTAGCAATCTATTTAAATGCCATACTTATGTAACTCCAAAAATTCTGAAAATTAGGACAACGTGGGAAATTCATATACAAATACTGTGTAAAAATTTCAGATTTTTCTGACGCTCGAGTACAGAACTAAAATTCCAGCACTGGACGCAAAACTTTCTGTTTTCCAAACATCATCAATTATACTATCTTCCGAATCATCCCAAAGGCTTTACTTGGCACAAACACTAATTAAAACATAAAAACTCAATCATAACAGTAGCATAATTGTGAAAACACACAAGAACAAAAACAAAAATTAGAAATTTAATTTATTCATTGGGTTGCCTCCCAACAAGCGCTATTGTTTATAGCCATTAAGATAGGCTTGAGATTTCAATGATGCTCACATGAAAGATAATAATTGAAACACAAAGAGGGCATCATAAAACATGCGACAAACACATTGAAGCCTAAAATACTTCCTATGCATAGGCATTTTATAGGAAAACAAATTATCAAGACAAGAAGTATCTAGCATATGCAAGGAAGAAGAACGTAGCATTAACAATTTGAACTTCAAGAGAGGTAATTGAGTAACATGAAAATTTCTACAACCATATTTTCCTCTCTCATAATAATTACATGTAGGATCATAGTCAAATTCAACAATATAGCTATCATATAAAATATTCTCTTCACGATCCACATGCATAAAAGTTTTATAATCTTCCAAGATAGTGGGATTAACATCAACTAAAGTCATGACCTCTCCAAACCCACTTTTATCAAAAAATTCATAAGATTGAACACTCTCCAAAGTAGTGGGATCATTGTTACCTAAAGTTGACGCTCTTCCAAACCCACTCTTAATAGTATTGCAAATTTTATTATCAATAACATATTCATCATGAGGCTTAAATAAATTTTCAAGATCATAAGAAACATCATCACCCCAATCATGATCATTGCAATAAGTAGTGCACATAACAAAATTTTCATCCCCAAGCTTGTAGCTTTGCATATTAGTAGCACAATTGACATTAATAGAATTTATAATAACATCATTGCAATCATGCTTTTCATTCAAGGAGCTATCATGAATCACTTTATAAATTTCTTCTTTTAACACTTCATCACAATTTTTAGATTCATGATTTTCAAGCAAAACTTCATAGAGATAATCAAGTGCACTCAATTCACTAGCAATTTGTTCATCATAATTGGATCTTTTGAAATGATTAGCTAGTGGATGAGGATCCATATCAATAGATTTTTGGCAAGCAAAGATGCAAGCAAATAGAAGGCACATGGCAACACAAGCAAAGATAGCACACAAAATATTTTTGTATTTTTGTAAAATTGATTTAGAAGTGGGGGAGATGAAAACGAGAGGCAAAGGCAAATAAAATAAATGCAAGGAGATGAAAGTTTATGCATAGGTACTTGATAGATGTTGATGATGTCTCCCCGGCAACGGCGCCAGAAATTCTTCCTGCTACTTGTGATCTGCGTTGGTTTTTTCCCCGAAGAGGAAGGGATGATGCAGTACAGTAGAGATAAGTATTTCCCTCAGTTATGAAACCAAGGTTATCAATCTAGTAGGAGAATCATGCAACACCTCGTTAATAGTACCTGCACACAAAATAACAAACCCTTGCACCCAACGCAAACAAGGGGTTGTCAATCCCTTGGCGGTTAATTGCAAGATTAAATTGTATGGTGATAGATAGATAGATAGATTGAACTAAAATATAAAATAAATTAAATAAATTAAAAGTGCAGCAAGGTATTTTTAGGATTTTTAATTTATGATAGAAGTAGACCCGGGGGGCATAGTTTTCACTAGAGGCTTCTCTCATGAAAATAGCATACGGTGGGTAAACAAATTACTGTTGGGCAATTGATAGAAAAGCAAATAATCATGACGATATCCAAGGCAATGATCATGTATATAGGCATCACGTCCGAGACAAGTAGACCGACTCCTGCCTGCATCTACTACTATTACTCCACACATCGACCGCTATCCAGCATGCATCTAGTGTATTAAGTCCATAAAGAACGGAGTAACGCCTTAAGCAAGATGACATGATGTAGACAAAGTAAACTCACGCATGAATAAACCCCATCTTTTTACCCTTAATAGCAATGATACATACGTGTCATGTCCCTTTCTGTCACTGGGATTGAGCACCGCAAGATCGAACCCATTACAAAGCACCTCTCCCATTGCAAGATAAATCAATCTAGTTGGCCAAACCAAATCAATAGATCGGAGAGAAATACGAAGCTATAATAATCATGCATAAAAGAGTTCAGAGAAGACTCAAATAATATTCATGGATAATCTGATCATAAACTCACAATTCATCGGATCCCAACAAACACACCGCAAAAGTGATTACATCGGATAGAACTCCAAGAACATCGAGGAGAACATTGTATTGAAGATCAAAAAGAGAGAAGAAGCCATCTAGCTACTAACTATGGACCCGAAGGTCTGTGGTAAACTACCCACGCATCATCGGAAGGGCAGCAAGGTTGATGGAGAGCCCCTCCGTGATCGAATCCCCCTCCGGCGGAGTGCCGGAAAGGGCCTCCAGATGGGATCTCTCAAGAACAGAAGCTTTCGGCGGCAGAAAAAGTATTTCTTGGACTACTCTATTGGTTTCCCGATTTTAGAGAATTTATAGTGGAGGAATTAGGTCAAACGGAGCTGTGTGGGCCCCACAAGCCACCAGGGCGCGCCCCCCCTGGGGCGCGCCGTGGTGCCTCGTGGGCCACTGCTTCATCTTCTCGTCTCCTCCTGAAGCTTCTAGTGTTTGTTATGTCCAGAAAAAATCTCCAAAAAGTTTCGTGGCATTTGGACTTCGTTTGGTACTGATATTCTGGAAAACTAAAAATAGGCAAAAAACAGCAACTGGCACTGGGCACTAAGTTAATAGGTTAGTCCCAAAAAATGATATATAATTGTTGTAAATATATATAAAAACATCCAAGATTGATATTATAATAGCATGGAACAATAAAAAATTATAGATACATTGGAGACATATCACGTATCGGGGGGTATGAGTCATGGAGAAGTTTGAGTACAGTAGCATTATGCCAATATTAAATATGAATCAATTTACTACAGTACTTAGAGTTTAAGATTTATTTGTTATACTAATGGATCTCACGAGGTTTCTGTTGAGTTTTGTGTGGTGAAGTTTTCAAGTTTTGGGTCAGATCATGATGGACAAAGGAATAAGGAGAGGCAAGAGCCTAAGCTTGGGGATGCCCAAGGCACCCCAAGGTAATATTCAAGGAAGACTCAAGCGTCTAAGCTTGGGGATGCCCCGGATGGCATCCCCTCTTTCGTCTACAATCTATCGGTAACTCACTTGAAGCTATATTTTTATTCATCACATGATATGTGTTTTATTTGGAGCGTCTTGTGCTATAGTTTGTTTGCTTTTGTTTGCTTGTTAATTTGTCACAATCGTCTTTTCTGAACACACACCTTTTTGAGAGGGACACACATTATTCGTGATTTGTTAGAATGCTCTATGTGCTTCACTTATATCTTTTGAGCTAGGCAGTTGCTCTAGTGCTTCACTTATATCTTTTAGAGCACGGCGGTGGTTATAATTTAAAGAAATAGTTGCACTCTCATGCTTCACTTATATCTTTTTGAGAGTCTAATAAATAGTAATGGCAATTTGCACATGTTAAAAGAATGGTCTTGATATGATAGGTATTCAAGAGGGATGCCCTATAATAAAATCTTTCATGTAGATCACTGAATATGATAAATTTGATTCCTTGCAATAGTTTTGTGATATTAAGATGGTAATATGGGGGAGGTACTAGTAGATGATTGTGGTTTAGTAAAAATAATTGTGTTAAGGTTTGTGATTCCCGAAGCATGCACGTATGATCTGTCGTTATGCCATGAAATTGGAGCATGATTTATTATTGATTGTCTACCTTATGAGTGGCGGTCGGGGATGAGCGATGGTCTTTTCCTACCAATCTATCCCACTAGGGTCATGCGTAGTAGTACTTTGCTTCGAGGGCTAATAAACTTTCGCAATAAGTATGTGAGTTCTTTATGACTAATCTGAGTCCATGGATTATATGCACTCTCACCTTTCCGCAATTTGCTAGCCTCTTCGGTACCGTGCATTGCCTTTTCTCACATCGAGAGTTGGCGCAAACTTCGCCGGTGCATCCAAACCCCGTGATATGATACGCTCTATCACACATAAGCCTCTTTATATCTTCCTCAAAACAGCCACCATACCTACCTATCATGGCATTTTCATAGCCATTCCGAGATATATTGCCATGCAACTTCCACCGTTCTTTTATATGACACACATCATCATTGTCATATTGCTTTGCATGATCATATAGCTGACATAGTATTTGTGGCTCAGCCACCGTTCATCATTTTTTATACATGTTACGCTAGATCATTGCACATCCTGGTACACCGCCAGAGGCATTCATATAGAGTCATATTTTGTTCTAAGTATCGAGTTGTAATTTTGAGTTGTAAGTAAATAAAAGTGTGATGATCATCATTATTAGAGCATTGTCCCAGTGAGGAAAGGATGATGGAGGCTATGATTCCCCCACAAGTCGGGATGAGACTCCGGACAAAAAATAATAAAAAAAGGAGAAAGAAAAAAAAGGAAAAAAAAAGAAGAGAAAATAAATAAATAAATGAGAGAATAAGAGAGAAGGGACAATGTTACTATCCTTTTTCCACACTTGTGCTTCAAAGTAGCACCATGTTTTTCATATAGAGAGTCTCCTATGTTGTCACTTTCATATACTAGTGGGAATTTTTCATTATAGAACTTGGCTTGTATATTCCGATGATGGGCTTACTCAAATGCCAGAGGTCTTCATGAGCAAGCAAGTTGGATGTACACCCACTTAGTTTTCATTGTTGAGCTTTCATACACTTATAGCTCTTAGTGCATCCGTTGCATGGCAATCCCTACTCCTCGCATTGACATCAATTGATGGGCATCTCCATAGCCCGTTGATTAGCCGCGTTGATGTGAGACTATCTTCTTCTTTTTGACTTCCCCTTATTATCTCTATCAGCATATTCTATTCCACCCATAGTGCTATGTCCATGGCTTGCGCTCATGTATTGCGTGGGGGTTGAAAAAGCTGAAGCGCGTTAAAAATTATGAACCAATTGCTCGGCTTGTCATCGGGGTAGTGCATGATAAATACTTTGTGTGAAGAAGATGGAGCATGACAGGATTATATGATTTTGTAGGGATAGCTTTCTTTAACATCGTTATTTTGAAAGGCGTGATTGTTTGTTAGTATTCCTGAGTATTGATATCTTCATATCAAATTATAGACTATTACTTTGAATCATTTGGATCTTATTATTCATACTGTAAAAGAGATTACATGATGAAACATGTTAGGTAGCATTCCACATCAAAAATTCTGTTTTTATTATTTACCTACTCGAGGACGAGCAGGAATTAAGCTTGGGGATGCTTGATACGTCTCCAACGTATCTATAATTTTTTATTGTTCCATGCAATTATAGTATCAATCTTGGATGTTTTTATATGCAATTATATATCATTTTTTGGGACTAACCTATTAACCTAGTGCCCAGTGCCAGTTGTTGTTTTCTGCTTGTTTTTGGTTTTTCAGGAAATCAGTACCAAACAAAGTCCAAATGCCACGAAACTTTTTGGAGATTTTTTTGTGGACAAAAGAGACCCTGGAGACTTGGAGAGGAGGCCATAAGGTTCACGAAGCCTCCACAAGGAAACAGGGCACGGCCCCAGGGGCGGGGGCGCCCTGATGCCTTGTGGGGCCCTCGTGGCTCCGTTTGACCTAATTCCACTTCTATAAATTCAGAAATATTCGGAAACCATCAGAGAGCCAGAAGAAAAAACCTTTCCGCCGCCGCAAGCCTCTGTTCTTCCGTGATCCCATCTGGAGGCCTTTTCCGGTACTCTGCCGGAGGGGTAATCGATCACGGAGGGCTTCTACATCAACCTTGCTGCCCTACCGATGATGTGTGAGTAGTTTACCACCGACCTACGGGTCCATAGCTAGTAGCTAGATGGCTTCTTCTCTCTCTTTGATCTTCAATACCATGTTCTCCTCGATGTTCTTGGAGTTCTATCCGATGTAATCTTCTTTTGCGGTGTGTTTGTTGGGATCCGATGAATTGTGAGTTTATGATCAGATTATTCATGAGAAATATTTGAGTCTTTGCTGATCTCTTTTATGCATGATTATTATAGTTTTGTATTTCTCTCCGATCTATCGATTTGGTTTGGCCAACTAGATTGGTTTATCTTGCAATGGGAGAGGTGCTTTGTGATGGGTTCAATCTTGCGGTGCTCAATCCCAGTGACAGAAAGGGACATGACATGTATTTGTATTGTTGCCATTGAGGATAAAAAGATGGGGTTTATTCATATTGTTTGAGTTTACTTCTCTACATCATGTCATCTTGCTTAAGGCGTTACTCTGTTTTCATTAACTTAGTACCCTAGATGCATGCTGGATAGCGGTCGATGGGTGGAGTAATAGTAGTAGATGCAGCCAGGAGTCGGTCTACTTGTCTCGGACGTGATGCCTATATACATGATCATTGCCATGAATTCGTCATAATTATTTGCTTTTCTATCAATTGCCCAACAGTAATTTGTTTACCCACTGTATGTTTCTGCGCTCGAGAGAGAAGCCTCTAGTGAAAACTATGCCCCCCAGGTCTATTTTATCATATATAAAAAACCAAAAATACCTTGCTACAATTTATTTACTTTTATTTAGCTTAGTAATTTAATTTATCTATTTATGTCTATCAGACTTAATCCTTGCAAGTAACCGCTAAGAGGATTGACAACTCTCTTATTTGCGTTGGGTGCAAGTGTTTGCTTTTGTGTGTGCAGGTGCTGCTCACTGGATTTTGTGTGGTTCTCCTACTGGATTGATAACCTTGGTTCTTAACTGAGGGAAATACTTATCTCTACTGTACTGCATCATCCTCTCCTCTTCGGGGAAATACCAACGCAGACTACAAGTAGCACAAACTCCCCCGGATTGTTGTTGGTATGGAGGGCACCCGTGGATTCGGCTAGCGATGGCTTGTGTTTGTATGGTGGAGGGGGACTAAAATTTACCTTTCCACTTGGGAACCGCCGATAATGTGTTTAGCATGGAAGATGCTGAAAATCCTCGGTCGTGACGTTGACAGGAAAGGCATGCCTCTCAAAATTGTTTTCATCTCTGATTTAAGCTTCGAGCTCTGGCACCTATGCAAATCTATGCTTCCCTCTGCGAAGGGCCTATCTATTTACTTTTATGTTATTTATTTTATGTTATTTTACTTTTATTATTGAGTCTCACCTTCTCATTATAAGCACCAATCCTGAGAGCACTATTGTCATTCTTATGCATTGAGTATAGTTAATGTTGTGTGCATCATGACTGGATCTCCTCTACCCTGAATTACAATGTTTAGTCGCTGCTTGAACTTTGGAGGTGCTCTGCATTTATGTTTTGCGGTCTCAGAAAGGACTAGCGAGATACCATGTTATCATATTATATCAGGATTGTTTTGACAAATTGTTGGCATTTGAAATATGTTATTATTGCTCTCTAGTTGATTATGCCATTGATATGAATGAATATAATTTTTAAGTGTTATCATGTGCATGGTCAGTTCATGATTTTTGCTGAAAACCTGGGTGCTATTTAAGCTTATATACGGACACAAGAACAAAAGAGTTCGTAAAAGTTTTCCTTTATCACTTTCAGTTTGTCAACTGAATTGCTTGAGGACAAGCAATGAGTTAAGCTTGGGGGAGTTGATACGTCTTCGTCGTATCTACTTTTCCAAACACTTTTGCTCTTGTTTTGGACTCTAATTTGCATGAATTGAATGAAACTAACCCGGACTAACGCTGTTTTCAGCAGAACTACCATGGTGTTGTTTTTGTGCAGAAATCAAAGTTCTCGAAATTGGACGAAACTTTTTGGAAATTTTGTATGGAATAAATAAAAATTATTGGCGCAAGAATCAACAGAAGAGGGGCCACCTGTTGCCCACAAGGCAACAGGGCGCGACCCCCCCTAGGGCGCGCCCTGATGCCTTGTGGGGCCCATAGGCGGCCGTCTGACCTAATTTCAACGCTATAAATTCACTTTACCGAAGAAAAAAAATAAGAGAAGAAGTTTCATCACGTTTTACGATACGGAGCCGTCGCCACCTCCTGTTCTTCATCGGGAGGGCTGATCTGGAGTCCGTTCGGGGCTCGGGAGAGGGGGATTCGACGCCGTCGTCGTCATCAACCATCCTCCATCACCAATTTCATGATGCTCACCACCGGGCGTGAGTAATTCCTCCGTAGGCTTGCTGGACGGTGATGGGTTGGATGAGATTTATCATGTAATCGAGTCAATTTGTTAGGGCTTTGATCCCTAGTATCCACTATGTTCTGAGATTGATGTTGCTATGACTTTGCTATGCTTAATGCTTGTCACTAGGGCCCGAGTGTCATGATTTTAGATCTGAACCCTTTATGTTTTCATGAATATATTTGTGTTCTTGATCCTATCTTGCAAGTTATATGCACCTATTACGTGTTATGATCCGCATACCCCAAGGTGACAATAATTGAGATTCTTTACGGTGATTACCGTAGTTTGAGGAGTTCATGTATTCACTATGTGCTAATGCTTTGTTCCGGTTTTCTATTAAAAGGAGACCTTAATATCCCTTAGTTTCCTTATGGACCCCGCTGGCACGGGAGGGTAGGACAAAAGATGTCATGCAAGTTCTTATTATAAGCACGTATGACTATATACGAAATACATGCCTACATTACATTGATGAATTGGAGCTATTGTGTATCGCCCTAGGTTGTGACTGTTATATGATGAATGTCATCCAACATAATTATGCATCACCGATCAAATGCCTACGACTTTCTCATATTGGTTTCTGCTAAGTTACTCTTGTTGTTGCTGCTGTTACAATCACTATAAAACTGCTACTGTTACTGTCTTTGTTACTATTGCTACTGTTACTACTGCTATCAAAACTATCATACTACTGTGCTACTAAATACTTTGCTACAGATATTTGTTCTCCACGTGTGGTTGAATTGACAACTCAACTGCTAATACTCACAAATATTCTTTGGCTCCCCTTGTGTCGAATCAATAAATTTGGATGAAATACTATCCTTGAAAATTATTGCGATCCTCTATACTTGTGGGTTATCACGCCTCACGGGGGTGACGCGAGAGGGCTAGGGTTTTCAACACAGGAGATTGCTAGGACGAGTTATTTCAATAAATCTACTTGTAACAGGGTCGATGAGCCCCCCTCCTCCCTCCTTCTTACTTATAGCATCTACAGCCGGGCACCCCAAACCCCCCTCAAACGCCCGGGCGGGCCGCCCGATCACTGACCGGTCACGAAAATCTGACCCAGACGGGCGCCTCAAACGGGCTTCAAACGCCCGGGCTGACCGGCACCCCTCATATCCAGCCCAAATATGGGGCGGATATGGGGGGCGCCCGGGCGCGCCCGCCACGTCGGACTGACGGAGGGGTCCCACGCGGAATCGCCCGGAAACCCGGCGGTCCGACGGACGCCTCCTCCGTCGCCGCGGTGTGAACGCCGCGTGGCGCCGCTCCGTCTCGCCGCCCGAGGCCAAATCCGGCTATTTAAGCCAGCCGGCGTCCCCCAACCCTAACCCGTCCACCTTCTCCCTCTCTGCGCCGCCACCCGAGCCCGTTCGCCTCCTCTCCCCCGCTCTCGCACGCTCTCCGCATCGCCATTGTCCGGCGCAAGATCACGACGTACGCTATGCTGACGCCGGAGCGCCGGAGGCAGATCGTGGAGGAGATCCAGGCGAGGCGCGCCGCCCGCATCGCTGTCGGGCTGCCTCCGGACTTGCCGGAGCCGGAAGGGGAGGAGGAGCAGCAGCCGGAGGAGGAAGAGGGACAACAGCTACCGGAGCCGATGCAGGCGGCGGATCCGGAGGAGGAGGAGGCGGGGCAGCCTGCTCCGGGGTTCAACATGGCTGAGGCGGAGGCGGAGTTCGCTGTCGCCCAAGCCGCGGAGATGGCGGAGCAGCAGGCCATCCTGGAGTCCATCCAGGATGAGGCCTATGTGGAGGCCAACCGGAAGTTCCTCCAGCAGGAGCAGGCGGCGTCCGACGCCCTCTTCGTCGAACTCGACGCGAAGATAGAGGAGGAGGAGGTCGGAGCGGAGCAGCCGGAGGCGGCGGAGCTGCAGCTGCGACCCATGTACCCGGAGCCGGGTACGGAGAGTGTCGACATCTCCGACGAGAAGTAGCTAGATGATCTACGTAGTACGTAGGTTTTTTTAGTTTGCATGCTTTTGTATGGATTTGAGAATCTAGTATGAGATGTCCGGATGCAGTTGTGTTAATTTGAGGAATGCCCGGTCAGTGTCCGCGGACGCGCCGCGGGCGTGTGAGGAGCTGGATTTGCCCATCGCGGCTGTAGATGCTCTTAGCCATCTATGAACACGATGTAATTGTTATGTGCAAAAAAAGTGCTCCGTGATGATTTCCTGAAATAACTATGCAATTCACTAGAAAAAAAAGGTGTGTCGAGACACCACCGAGTCCATCGCCGAGCACGTTCCCCACCACAGAAACAAGAAAGCGGAAACCCCACACCGCTGCCGCTGCGAAGGAGAACCGAGGAGAAAGATCCGGACGATACGAGCTCAGCTCCCGTCGCATCGCATCGCCCGGCGACACCCGCCCGCTGCTTCCCTCGTCCTCAGCTCCGCCAAATCGCGTCGCCGCCGGCCGAGAGGTTCGCAGCCCCGATCCACCTCCTCTCTCCTCCCTGCCACCGCCACCGCCACCGCCACCCCCAGGTCCTGTAGCGAGCCACTGTTCCATTCGTGGGCGTGCCTGCCACACCCATCACGCGCGCTCAGGTGGCGCAGTGGTGGTGGTGGAGCACTGGCACTGGGAGACACGCGCGGGCCGTGTGGTGCCCCTCCCCTCCTGCCCTGCCACCGGCAGCGATCTCTCCCGTAGATTCCTTCCCCCCCGCACTCACTCCCATAAGAAAAAGGCGCTCCCCTTTCCGCCGCCCAAATCCCCCCTTTCTCTTCCCCAGCCCTCTCCCTCGTACGCACGCACTCTTCGCTTTTATTAACCCGTTTGCTGCCCAGGCCATCGGATTCGTGGCGTTGGCGAGCGTGGTCGCCAGGAGAGGAGGGGCGGCGGCGGCGGCGACTGTTCGCGGGATGAGCTTCGGCGGCGCCAGCTCCGTCGCGGCCGGTACGTACTATGCCTGTGATTGACTGTTCCCCTCGTTCGTTTGATTCGTCGCCGATGCGCCGGCTTTGATGTGCTTCTGTCGGGATGTGACGGAATGGTGGGTGGGTTGCAGGTGGGAAGCGGCCGTTCGAGTACGGGAGGACGCATGTGGTGAGGCCCAAGGGCGCGCACAAGGCCACCATCGTCTGGCTCCACGGCCTCGGCGACAATGGAGCCAGGTACGCAGCCAACCCTTCTTCTGGCCCTTCCGGGTCGCAGCTCCGCTTGTTGGGATTGATGGGTTCACGGATTCAACGATGATGGACGGACGACCTGTCTGTTCGTCCTGCATTCTTGATGAATCGTAGTCGTAGGATCTCCTCTATATTTTCCATGTCTCTCAACCAACTATACTGTAGAACGCTGTACGTGAGACATCTCACTCTCGTACTGTTTATGATAGCGGTTTGTCGAGATTAATTTCCTGCCTAGCGGTTTGTCGAGATTAATTTCCTGCCCAATAAACATGTGTGCGGATGGTACCGACCTCCTGAATCATCTGATTGGGCGAATAGAAATTTTTGCGACATTTTTGATGATCAGTGCTATAATATGTTCATTACATACGCTTCTTTGCACATAAATCGTTGCATTATTATTGGCGAGAAAGGTATTTCTGCGCTATCATGGTTTTAAGGAAATTGCATTATGCTCAAAATTATTCAAAACTACGTAATGCAAAACTAGAAGTTATTTTTGAAGAACCCAATAGACATAATGGGTTTTATGTTATATTTGCAGCTGGTCTCAACTGTTGGAAACTCTTCCCCTTCCTAATGTAAGTTAGGAACTAGATTTCAACTTTCAAGTATGTGGCCTGTTGGAAGTTTTTCTGATTCTCTGATTTGCTACCGCTTCAGATAAAATGGATTTGCCCAACTGCACCTACGAGGCCTGTGGCAATTTTTGGTGGATTCCCATCTACTGCATGTATGTTCTGAAACATGTGAATTTTCTTATTTATCTCTTGGGTGTATTGTGCTAACTCCTTTTGAAATAGCTATTTGTTTTGATAGGTGTGTGCTGATATGGTTTTGCCTTTTTCCGGGATCACAGGGTTTGATGTTGCTGATCTTTCAGAAGATTCTCCTGATGATGTTGAGGGGCTGGATTCCTCTGCTGCACATGTTGCAAATTTATTGTCTACCGAACCTGCAGACAGTATGGTTCTGTGCCAGTTTCCGTTTTTCTACTTTCTTCAAACCCATTCTTATCAAGCACACACCAGATATGGAAAGGCATTCCTTGTTATTATCTGTTTCTCTATTGTGTTGTGGGCATTTTTTTTACATTTCTAGCCAAGAACCAAGCTATTTGGGTCTCATATATTGATAATCCAATAGAATGGACTCCGCTTGGTCTTGTTCATCACTAAAAGTTTTGACCTTGTTACATTAATCATCGCAGTCAAGCTTGGCGTTGGTGGCTTTAGTATGGGTGCTGCTACTGCGCTTTACTCCGGTACTTGCTTTGCTCATGGAAAATATGGAAATGGCAATCCATACCCTGTGAACCTAAGTGTGGCTGTTGGTCTCAGTGGCTGGCTCCCATGTGCCAGGTTTGTGCTAGTATGTTTATGTGCACAAGTTTCACTGAAGCTGCTTCCTTGCGGCTGATCCACTTTGTGCTGTGTGGTCACCTCAGGTCATTGAAGAACAAAATTGAGAGCTCACAGGAGGCTGCACAGAAGGCTTCATCATTACCTCTTATGCTTTGTCATGGAAAAGGTACATATCTTTTCCATGATTTTCAGTTTTTTACGTAATACTGAAATAAGCACCTTATCAGTAATGATGGCATTCAGCACACTGTATTTCCCCATGATGCGCATTTAACAGTCCGTCCTTCTTCTGGAGCTAGTAACCTGTGTGCTTCAAACCAGAAACATCTTTTTTTATGTTTATGAAACATTTAGAACGGTTGTAGGCTTGTAGCTACACACTTATATTACCTGAAGTTGCTTCTTCGCAGCAGATATAACAGAACTGAGTTGCTTATCAAGTATATGGACAGTTCCTTTCCCCTTTTAACCTGGATTCAAACAATAGTTTCACCAGAAAGTTTTTTGCTCTATTTTTTCGTTGCCTAAGCAACTAAGCTTGATAGTGTCTGGCTCTTAGTAACCGAGTTGATGTAATTTCCATGTGGCATGCCTCACAAGGTTAGTTACGATGATCAGCTATGCTAATTGCAAATTTTGATGGAAAAACTGTGATCAGCAATTTTCTTATATAATAAATTGATGCATGCCTCAAGTTTTTATGGGCATCAACCGAACACGAGTTAGCAGAACATATAGGTCTTTGGACCAGGTGTCTTCATAAGGGTCATCTGCTTTCATGATACATCGGCACTGCTCTACTTGTTTTGAGTCCTCTATTTATGTTTAGTTATGCAGAGGCCATCCGTAAATTGTGACTGTTATCAATTTTTTGCAGCTGATGATGTGGTCCTCTACAAACATGGAGAGAGATCTGCCGATGCACTTAAATCAACCGGGTTTGCAAATGTGGAATTCAAGTCCTACAGCAGGTTTGCTACCTTCTTTATTCCCCTTGAGTGTTGTGATTTCCTTGTGCTGATTGATCTCCTCTCCTTGGAAGACTCGGGCACTATACCGTTCCAGAGGAGATGGATGAAGTCGTCAAGTGGCTTACGGCAAGCTTGGAACTCGGCAGTTCCTCGTCAACTTGATCGAATGAAGAGATGCCTTGAGAAAGGCTCGGTGTAGCGGCATCTAAATAATAAGTACCTGTGGTTGTGCTGAAATTGAGTGATAAAATGGTTGGATAGCCAACTTGGGCTTTGGGTATACGGTCATGTCTTAGCTTGGCGTTTCATATGCGGACATGCCTCGCTGAATCTTGGTACTATTGAGATTTCCATAAATTTGGTATGTGTTTCCATCCAAAGTCGGAGACATTGTGAGCAGTTTGGTGTTGGTTACCGGTGATATTTTTGTTTCAGTGTGTTCTATCCTTTTTCCTACTGAACCAATGAACTGATTATTTTACTTGTGCACGAACCAAAACAGCACCGAGGTTTCACATGTGCTTAAGATGACTGTTTGCATTGTTAGAGAAAAACAATCATTCATAAGATAGGCAAGTTACATTGTTGGTAGCCAACCCAGAAATAGGGTTACATAGCAGAGAGTTGAAGTTTTTTTTTTTTTGAAATTTGAAATTGCAGAGAGTTGAAGTTACGGTGCAACAAGAAACACTATTATGTCCTTCGAGCTTCAGCGTCAGCCACCAAGAGCGCATAAGTTAATTGTGCCATAGAAAAAGGAGAGTCCTGGTTCAGTTTTCACATTTCAAGTTTCAACCTTTTTCTTTCTAAATATTTTGTGGATGATATTTACATAACAACTTAATCACATTTACAAGCTGTTTTGGTTATCTTTTTGAGACCTGGCTGTTCTAGATGCTTCTCATTTTCTTACAGACTGTTTAGATTATTTTTGGCACAGATTTTGAGTGTTACCCTAGATCCAACAATATGTATCCATAAATTGTTTTCAGAATTTCAAAAATTACACGCGTGTTTTGATTATTTCAAGAAAAAAAAAACATGTGCACATGTACTCGAAAAATGGACAGAATCCACTCTCGAGAGAAATGTCACTACTTTGCTCTTCGATTTGGGCATGTCTATGCTGCAAGTTTATACGAACAATATGCATTACCCAGTTAAGTCCTGAATTCGGACAATGCAACCCCACAAGCCCTGAAACGATGGTGCACTCATAGTGCAAACAGGTGACTACACAAACAAAATTAACTTCGCCAAACAGAGAAGTAGCATAAATAACTACTCCCTCTGTCCGGAATTAGTTGACGCTCAAACGGATGTAACAGCCTAATCATTTATTACTGCAACTCAAACGGAGCCCAGAGTAGAATCCAAACAGAAGCACCTGACTATTACAACGTACCAAAAAACAAGTATTGAGGAAGTGGCATTTATTTATCATGAAACTAAAACTTGGATGCTCTTGGAACTGAGGGATTTCCATCATGGCTGGAAACACGATGATGAAAGTCCTGCGTCAAAACAACAGAACACCACAGGAAGAGCGTCGAGTAAAAGAGTACTCAGAGAGGAAGCATCCATCTCCATGCAAATGCTAGCATACTGTAGCTTGTTTCACTCGGCACTGTCTTGCTCGCCCTTTTGTGCGGTACCACCAAGTAAACCCTTAAGTTCACCTTTCTGAAGAAAATTTAGAGAACAAGTCAACCACCAAGTGAAAGATACCAGCTGGATACACATGCTGAATGAAATAGTGATGATCCGTTCACTTGCCTGGTGCATGCTTAATATGATGTCAGAGCCCCCAACGAACTCTCCGTTGATAAATATTTGCGGAAAGGTAGGCCAGTTACTGCACAAACAAACAGTAGCTTTAATAATGATACCATCAGGAGATACATAATTTGTAAATCCCGGCAGCTTAGCAACAGGTGTTAAATTATCCATTTGTCATTTCCGCCATGATGCATATGAATGAAACCGAATAAAATTGAAACTCTGAAAGTTGAACATTAAGTAGAACTCTGCAATGTTGTAATCAAGTAAAGCCTCCAACTAACCTGAATCAAAATCATATTCTGTAATTATCATCTGCTGAAGCTAAATCTTAACCCACAGTAAAAAAAATTCTTTACCACATCATCTCATACCCTATTCCCATGATGCAGAATCTCGAGTGCTACACATGGCTAGTTCCTTTTTTTTTTCCTTTTTGAGACAATTGTCTTCCATCTAAAACTGAAAGTACATCATCAGGGAGGTTATGACGAGCCACTTACGAGTGAGCTTTGACACTCTCCTTGAGCTTCATATTACTCAGAATATCTCTGGCAGTGATAGAGACGCCTGCAATAGACAAGATATGATTTAGGGATTTCAGAGGCACAATTGACTGACAGCTGGTACTGAGATATAGCTTACCATATTGCTGGAGGACCTTAACTGCCAGTGCACTGAATCCACACCTGGGAGCTTCAGGATAACCCTTCATGTAGATAATGACTGGATTCTCCTTGATATCCTGGCAAAGATTTCATCAAGGAAATTAATTAACAGCTGAAGAATATGACACAACATTAAGCTTTACAATTTTCATGCCATGCGTATTTTTTTTACATTTCAAGTGCTTGAATCTAAATGTTCTGAAGCTCATGTGTGCATATAAATACCTGAGCAACGATGTCTTGCAAAGACATGTCAGAACCTTTGCTTGTAGGCTGGAAATCTTGATGTGTATCACCATCAGCAGTTACTCGTGTTGCACTTGTGCCCCCATTCGCGTTAGAATCACCACTGATTCCTGATGAGTAGGTCATGAACTGTTGGAAAGCTGGTCGTGACACGGTCTGCTTTTCCAGTTATCATGCAAAACAAGGTCATTGTGCGAACATGAGATCAAAATCACAACAGAAACAATCTGATTTGCTTGACAAAAGCTGATAGTGCAACATTGGTTGGTTCTTTGATAAATTGGAAGCAAAATAAAGCTTGAAAATACTAGTGTAAGCACAGAGCAAAAAGGACAATAGATGACAAGAAGCTAACGAGAAAACCTCAACTGTGATAACATTGCAAGTCTAAGCTGAAACTAACCATGTAACCTTCAAAACTCATAGACACTGTTCCATTTAAAATGAAACCAAACAACCACCAGTTTATAGCATTATAAGGTTCAGAGCCAGGAAGTGGCTCCAGCCTCACCGAACCACTCTCCGTGCAGGCGTACAGCATTGAACAGGCTGCATAGACATCCCATTTAGATGGAACACATTTACAGGAGACCACTTGATAGAGAACTATAGCATCCATAACATCCATTCAGACATAATAATGGCTGCCTTATAGCACAAATGGTCATGGCAAATGCTGAAATGAGCTCAACTCTACACATGAGTATTTTTGGTTAAAATATATTGGGCCACAGGGTGAAAACCAGGATCATCATGATAGCTCTTATCAAACAATCTCGTGAAAGAAGCACTTAGAGAGATGGCACAGATGAATATAACACTAAACTCATATAACTGTAGACGAGTGAACCGATTAGCCTACCAGGCCCCAACGAACCACAGGAATTTGGGGATTTTGGGGTTCGATCAGAGCTCGGACCAGTTGAGCGAAAATAAATGGGGAAAAGCTCTGAACTATGAACCGATGAAGGTGCCGGCACTTACCGCCGTGCTGGGCGCGCGGCACGACCGCGCGAGCCCCCTGACGAGGGAAGACGACACCAGCCTCGCCATGTTCCCCTGCATCGACGGGTAAAACGGCAGGCAACCGCGATTAAGCAACAGGGGCGGATCTAGATGCTGCGCCGGGTGCGCGCTCGGCGCACCCAGAAATCGGGGAGATCGGTAGGGTTTATGTAATCGGTAGATGAACAAGAGCTCATACCTCAAAACCCAGTGGAGAGAGACCGCGTGCGGGGTGGAGACAGCAGGGGCGCGGTGGGCGGAGGGGCTTGGGGGTCAGGGGGGTTGAGGGGTCGGGGGCGGCGGCGGCGTCTGACACTGCCTTCTCGCACGGTACGACTCCAATCTTCTACGATGTGCTGTTCGGTGAATATACCGCACGAACGTGCGGTGCAACTCCTTACGGCGCGACGTGCTCCGCGCCGTTCGATCGCCACGCGGCCACGCGCGCGGTCTTCATCAGGATGATGACATGGTGATCCACGCGGCCACGCTCGCACTGAGAGCATGGTTAATAATACACCCAACACTCAGCTTTAAAGAGTTGTCATGTCATATAGAGCCAACCTAATAGCCGGCATGTATAATAGTAAGTTTTAAATATGTTCTTATAGTCTGTTTATGTCACCTTATTGTACTTGTTCTCGGCGAACGGAGTACAACCGACAGACATTCGTTTTCGAAAACGAAATGCGAATTGAGCGTTGCTCAGATGATTAGATTCCTTGTGGTGGAACCAATCCACCAGGGCAGTGGCGTAGCCACAAGGTAGACAGGGTGGTCCAGGATTTGGCCCACCATCAGCTAATATAGGCAGATTCTTCAGCGTTTAGCCCAGAGGAAAAAACCATAGGCCAGCTAAGGTAGCCCATAGGACCATTTCCTCATACTCTCACGACGCTAAGATCACGATTGCTGATCGTTCTCAACTCCAGATCTTTACTGAACCGTCCAATAGAGTACAGAGATGCAACTTATTCTCAGTTCCGACACTCCTGATTCCTCTTGAACGACTAGACCTAGCTAGCCGAGACAACAGGGCACGGGGCAACGCAGGCGGCAAGGAGCATGCTAGAGGCAGAGGCGGGTGGTTTCCCGGCGTTGTGTGGCAACCGGCAGGCAAAGGCAGGGGCGACGTGGTGCCGGCAGCCGGTGGCCCCTGGTGCGTTTACGGCAGGTTGAGCCGCTGAGCAGGAGTACCAACGTAAACACATGTATGCTTTTTAAGTTCTCGTCTCTTTCAAGGTATGCTTCTAATTTTTGCTTTCATGGTTTGAATAAGCTTAACTAAGAGTGCAAATCTCAACGTTTTTTTTTTGCGAGATAACCTTTTTGCTTTCTGGGTTTGTTTATATTGCAATGCTTGTATTGGAAATTGATTATAATAGATTCAATCTAATTGAGAGTTCACAAATTAAAACATATTATGGAAATGTTGCAAAAATAAGAGGACTAGAGAAGTTGCATCCTTTTATTGGTTTGTGCTTTTGATAAATTCTATAGTAGAAAGATAGCATGTTGTATTTTCGCCCCAAAAATGTGTCAATTGGACCACCTTGGATAAAAATCCAGGCTACGCCACTGCACCAGGGTCAAGTCCTAGACTACTGGTGGTCACAATTTTTCGAATTTATTTGAAGACTTCCGGCGATGTGCATTCAATGAGAGGAGACGTTCCCGTCGACTACGAAGGCGTCTGTAGCTGTCGTATTGTCCTTACTGACCATAGTCATATGATGTATGGAAGATGTAAAAAGGGGTAATTGGGTTAATCTACCCATCAACGTATAAATTTCAGAAAATAAGAGAACCATCTAAAAGATACATTTTAGTAGTATATGCTTTATATTTACAGTAACACCAATAGCTTCCTTTGGTTCATAGGATTCTAAAAACGCAAGAAAGAAAAATAATTGCAGAATTAGATAGGAAGACATATGTAAAACAGAAGATTGGTTAACACATGAATTTTGCAGACTTAGATGTTTGGTTCATAGGAATAGAAAAACACAGAAATTCTATTAAACAAACTCAAATCAAATTCAAACCACTTGGAAAGATATAATTAGCATGTTATTATGCCACTAAGGATCTTAGTCTCATTATTCGTGTGTAGGAATTTGAGGAGTCCAAGTATATTCTAAAATTCCTACATTTTTTTCCTCTGAAATTGAGACAAAAGAAAATTTCTTTTATTTTTCCTTTGCTACATTCTTTCGAACCAAAGGCTTGAATAGTGCCACCATAGAAAATTTCTATTCCTATGTGTTTCCTCCAATTTTTCCTTTGAACCAAAGGAGGCCTAAGTTGTTGCTATAACTAGAGATGATGCCCCGCGCATCGCAGCGGGAATTGAATGTTATTTTTATGATATTTTTCGGTATGAACCTTTAGTATTCTGATTAGCAATACCACAATTGAAATTAAAGTACATATAATATATTATATTTGATTATTATACAGATGCAGAACATTTATTTAATACAATTAGCATGCATGATGCATGTTAGGTGGGTCTTCTCATGCATGGTGGCATGATGAGTTGGCATAGTTGCATGGCTAGAGAATTAAATTTAATGGGGCATGTGTAGTGGCATGATGAGTAGGCATAGTTGCATGTCAAAATTACTGAGTTAGTGGGGATATATAAACTATTTGGGTATATATGATTCTTTTTGTGGGAGATTCCGACTAGTTGTGCACGTTATGCAAAGGTCGATTCGATGAAACAACGTGAGAGTAGTATATGTCAATTCTTCTGCTAGTCGATCAGATAATAATATCGAAAGACCAGAATATGCAATTTTGCTCTGGAACTCACATGCACTCGAGTGATCGGCAAATTAAAAAAAATGTTCCAAAAAAACCTGATCTACCTGGACAGAAAGAAATCTAGAAATTAAGATAACAAATCCAGAAGGTAGACTCTAGTATATGGTTCATACTTGCTATAATATCAATAAGTTGTTAGGTTTTATTTATTTTTGAACTACTAGGGATCGACTGGTTTTTCTTTTCTTTTCGAAAAGGAGGTTGGAACCCCCGGGCTCTGCATCAATGTGATGCACACAACCATTTTTATTAAAGTTGATGTAAGGCAGCGAGGCCAAAACAATCAACAAGCGGAGTACATAACAAAAGCAACTACGGCCGAACCAACACAAGATATGAATGTAACACATACGACTATGTCGGTTTCTTCCGCGGCAACGCCTTCAAGAAGGAATAAACAACCTCCCGCCGCCGTTGTTATGGGGACAACGTCTTCAACAAGATAACGACGCAAGTTCGTCGTGCCGAGCCCGACCAGTAAAGGCCAGAACAAGGGTTTTCACCCCGGATATAGTGTGTTCCAAACATCATCTTGACGCCAGATCTTTCGCAGTCACGCCTGTCAGTTCTCCACACTAGGCCAGAGTGGCTCTAGCAGATGGGTGGGACGAAAGCCCACCAGAGACCATCACCATAGTTGTCAGGAGGCCGACCATGCCACGGCACATATTTGACTGCTGCAAATCCACACCGGCATGAGACCTGCAACATCCACCACATCCTTGGGGCCGTTGCCCCAACGTTCGCCACGTGAACGGAGGCGGATGCTGCCAAGCTTGATGCCAACAGGGAGCCGCCACTACACCCCTGCCCCATCATCGATCGGGAGCCGGAAGCACGCTGACGATCACCAAACGATCGACTGGTTGTTGTCGTTGGTTTAGAAAGATGTGGATTGTTTGTTTGCTACTAGATTTGCACTTGGGTCGTGGGCTTGTTTTTGGTCATATTTGCGCTAACTACATTTGTGGCATAACTTAATTATGTTGGATTTTCCCAACCCATTGGTAGCTTCTTTTATGGGACCTCGTCAAGAGGGCAGGCTTATCTTGTGACTTCATTATGAAAAGATAGTTGGCCTGATTTATACCAAAAAAACCAGGTCAAAAATCACGCAATGACATGGTTAATTATGGAACAACCATGCAAAAATATGTCGACGAACGTGAGCAACCCCTAACCAAAACTTGACTGCACCACTAAACGCAAACCAAACACCATGGGTCAAAGAGAACCAAGGAAGGAGTGAAGAAGATCTTTGACAACACCTACATGGAGTAAATAGAGCCTTGAAATAAATTTTCATTACATATATTTTCAAAGACTTTTATGCATTTTTTATGCTTGCAATAAATTTTGATTGATTTTATTTAATCAAAAATGTATCTTGCACGTGCACAAGTGCTAGTAAAAATAGCTAGTAAAAAATAGCCGAGTACTAATAAAAAAAATAGCTAAGCCACCACCTTTTGATATTCACAGTAACAGTGAAAAAACTTATAAGCCCTAGCCGCCATTTCAATCCTTTTGACATGTCCACAATCTACTTTATGTCTAATCTCTCACCACACAAACTAGCCCCTAGTCGACAGCTCCGAGCACATAAAAATTGTTTCATACACTTTCCCTGGCTACCAAATTAGTTAGGTATTTTTCTTATTTTGGTTCTCGACAAATATCCAACTTCCTGGTGTATTTTTCTTAACTCATGAGCTTTTTACTGTATTTATTCAATTGATTTCATGTCCGAATTTTCACAATAAAAAAAAATAACTCTTCTAGAAACTATTATTCCTTTTGTGTCATGTACAATTGTGCAAGATAAGTGCATATTACACCATGTACTATGACCTAGGTTTAACTTTAACATCCAGTTCTAGAACCGGTTATGAACTGCTCTCAAATTTGTTGTTAAATATCATAAATCCAAGATAGTTAATTATCATACAATTCTTTCATCTATAATTTAAAATACAATCATGCGAGTAGAGTTGTATTTTTGCGTTGAGAGTTGTATTAGTATCAAGTTTATCTTAGAAGTTTAAAACAACTCTTCTTAGAAAAGGAAATGGAAAAATCAGAACCACAATATTCTCCACAAATTAAACCACGTGAAATAGAAATGTTATAGTGTGTCTTTATGTGTGCGTGCATATGCGCACACTTTGATTATAATAACTAGGGATATATCCTAATGACTACGAGTTTAATAACTATCCTCGTAGAGATATGTAAAGGACGATTATATTGCTTAGGTGCTTTCAAATAGAGAGTTCTCAAGTGTATGAGGTGTCGAGAATTGGTCTATCCACGAATTCTTTCCTCGTGTCATTTTTCTAGAAACACCGATTACAACATGTATGCAAGCACACACATTCACAATACCACACATATGCACTCCTCTGATTTTATAGAATACACGATATGTCAGGCTTGAAGATCGATGAAATCATGGTAAGTGTCTCATTGTCGATGGGTGTGTCTCCTATTACTAAAGAAATAGTCTAGTTTGGCAAGACATGTATAATTTTGGCTCATAGGTGTAGATACACCTATTATGAAATATATATAAAAAACACATTTAAAAATGTTAAAAAATTCCGAACAATAATTTCGTGTGTACATCTGGACATCCTATGTTTGCACACAAAAAATCGCAAAGAAAGAACATTTTTTGTGGCATGTATAAAAAAAATAAAAAAATGTCTCATGAATAGTTATAATCAAGCATCGAAAATTGTCACACAAGCCACAAAAAATGTCCTTTTTCACCGAAACTTTGTGCACGAACATATAATGTCCGGATGTGCACGCGGGATTTTTTCTCGAAATTTTTTAACTTTTAAAAATGTGTATTTAGACAATGGAGCCAAAGTGAATTTCTGCTGCCGAAGCATTTAGTTAGGAATCACTTGCTCTATAGAAAGTGAAACAAGATCTTGCATGATAGAAACATTTTTCATATGCGATGGAAACATTGTTTTTTGTGTGATGCGAACACTTCCAATCAATGGAGAAATTCGTTGTCCTACCGAAACAATTTCCTACGCTATGGAAGCATCCACGACACAGCGACATGGCGCAATCGGACCCGGGTGCGAGGCGGCGTAGGTGGTCGACGTGGCCGCCAGGTGAGGTTGCTAAGCGCGGTGGCAAGACAGCTTACGGGGTCGTCGATAGGGTTGCAAGCCTGGATCGAGCATGAAGACGAGGCAACGGAGCCGCCCGTCTTCGGGGCAGCATGGTGAGGCCACCGGAGCACCATATCGAGCACTATATAATCAATCATGAGACTATATAGATGTGTTGACTAGCGTTTGATGCTTTGCTCGTGATGGACTCGGACGTCCAATACAAAATGTTCCCTTTTTGTGAGGGGTTCAGATTTCAGACTAGGTGTGCAGATTTATTTGATGAGAATTGGCCGATTCAATGAAATAGTGTGATAGAAAGTATAATTAAGGGTGTCCCTCAAAAAACATATAATTAAGGTGTATATCCTACTTACATAACACTTATGTCAAGGAGAGAGACAAGAAAAATATATATGAAAGGAGCGGGTTCTCATACAAGAACACACCTCGAAAGCAAACAGAGTAAATGCGATGAAGAAAAGGATAAAGATGATTGAAAGTATGGCCATCCTAATATCCAATCTTATAGCCAATCCATAGTATGAGTGATTGCCAATAATGACTCTGGATGACATGACAACAGTGTATAACCATGTGTTAGCTATATATAATCACTAATCAACCATGCTCTATGTCAGATATAAAATACACAAATATTTACGCGCGAGATTTACACGCGATAAGAGCAACTCCAACGCACACCCTATCCCGCTCCGCATCGTCCAAAATACCTATTTCTGCCAAGAACAGACAGGCCAAATTTATGGACTCAGCAACTGAGGATGTAGGGAGTCAAATTACAGTGTCCAAAGAAGCACATGGTAATGAAATTATTTGAACAATCCAGGTACACATATCTATTGTACCAAAGCAGCCTACAATATTACATACCAATAACTGGCTGATAATAAGCCACAGCAATAGCTAATACAATAGAACCATAAAGAAGATCCACACATGGATAACAAGATCACGGATCAAATCGACTGCACAATCCAGTTCGTCGCAGCGATACAAACGACACATGTAGCAATCGCTAGATAACAACCCGTCCATAGTTTTACAAATGATCAAGAAAATAAAATAAAGGCAAGGGGCATTCACATCAAAATCCATGCAAGGCAGCACAGGAAAAACAGCACTGCTTTGGCCCCCAATCGTATGCAGCAGAGCATATACTACAGGCATGAGCATCGCCCAACAGAGAGATCCCAGTCCAACCTGTGCCCTCTGTTGCTGCCATCTCAGAGACGAAACAAAGCGAAAAGGGAAGAACCTGATGGACCTCGGAGAACCAGGCATCGCCCATCACAGCTGCGTTATTTTTGCCTAACTCGCGCATGGATAGAATGAACAGGCCCCCACGGCAGTTTAAAACCCTCAGCTCCCACGTGTCGACCTCACGTGAGTCACCATAGGATGGTGCCGCCGTGGGGCTCTCCCTCGAACAGCAGCAACTCGCTGCCCCCTTTGAGTGTTGACTGGATCTTGCTGGATATCAGAAGAATCAACTGATATGGCCAAGTGGTTACGCCTAGGCCTCTCCCTGTGCCTTCTGTAAGCCCTGCTGTGTGAGTCTCCACTTGCGATCCGCCTGCCACGGCCAAATAAGGATGCCAAGAAGTCGATGCTCTCATCCAAACTACCTTCTGAAGATTCATAGAAGTCAATCCTCTCGTTCAGGGTGCGATCCATGGAAGTGAAGAAGTTGAGTCTCTCCTCCAAGTCAAATTCATCTCCATCAGCGAACATACTGTTGTTGCCGCCACCGTTCAATTCAAGTACATAATCCCCCATAATCACAGCTCCTGGGTTCGAAGCCCTGATAGTACTGATTGCATCCTGGCGCTCTCTTTCACATTCAAACTTTTTCCACTCACTTGCAAGTGCAGGATCAACCTCACGAGGTTTTGCTGAAGGGTGTTTGGAGTTCACATGCTTGCAAAGTTCTCTGTATGAACCAACGTACGAGCAGGCATCATGCACACATGCCCTCTTCTTGCGGTTGAGATACTGACGAGCAGGTTCAACCACAGTCCATCCTTTAACATCCCCACGGCACAGAGGGCATGCAAGTTCCATTGTAGATGGATGCTTGTTTGCTGGTTCTGTGTCTGGAGAAAATGGTAGGTTAAGTGCGGACTCGGCAGAATCACCAAGGGCCAATTTCTCTTTCGCATAAGCTTCTTTGAAGTGTTCAAGACAGTTAGAGTGATGGTAGTTGGTGCCACACATATACGGCCGGCAACCCTTGTGGTGAGAAGTACAGAGGAGGAGGACGGCATCATGTGGATGCTCCAAGCAAACTGGGCAAGTTGCACCTTTCCATTCTCTTTTCTCACAGGCCAATGGCAAATCACTCTGTTCGTCTGCTTCTTTTGTCTTCCAACAGCTGGAACGCGCATCAGATGAAGATGACCTACCTCGACGAGCTGGGAGGTTTCGGGCTCTTGGAAATCTCGCCATAACTTTAAAACCTGGGGTGCAAGGGAACTGCAACAATGCAAAGACAGATAGCCAATAAGTTAAGCAGCATATTTAATTGCAACTTCTATATTCTATGGCAATATTATAGACGCATACTTGCAGTATTGAATTATGGCCAACATTTAAGTTGGAAAATTAAGATATTCCATGAGCAACAGATCAAATAATCAGGAAATTTACCATGTTCTAGCAACAGATTCAGTAAGGAATATGATAGTCTTAAAGATAAATACGACAAAGTTATATTATTGTTAGGCTCCTATATAGGAGGGATGGAAATTTGTCCCAATAAAGCAAGTGTTGGGAAGTGGTCCCCACACTATCCGGATCCGATGCTTTTCTAGACTTAGCAGAAAATCTCCAAGCCTTATATCCGTACTTCACACCAGCGGGAAACATGAACTCTGCGTCGATGGGAAGCTCGAACTTCACACCAACAAGAACTCAAACTTTGCACCAAGGAGTGACTCGCATCAGCGGGGGGCTTCATGGGCAGTGAGCGCATCCGCATCATAGGGTCAAGGAACCGAAGAGGAGGACTTGCTCTTTACTGATGAATCATGGTCTGTTTGACCCCTTTACAGAGAACTTTTTTTAGAACAAATGGAGAAACTTAGATGTTGAATGTGCTCCGGCACACACCCCTAGAAAAGTTTCAAAAGGGTATTTTCGTCCATCCATATAAATCAATAGATTTATCCTCTCTTTTAAGATAATTAATTAGTGCTTAGGGACTAATGGGGTACGTGCAGACCCAAACCCTGACTAGGGGATTGCCGATCCATTCGCTGGCTTCTCTCCCATCCCTGAAAAATACTACGTCGTCGGCCATGCGCTCTCATCCTCTCCTGTCCCCGGCACTGCCCCACCAGCTCGCACCTTGAATCGGCAAGAGGTATGCCAAGCAGGGCCCACATAACATACCAAGTATATTCCTGGAGGAAAAGATCAAATTGCTCTCAATGGCAAGTGCATATAGGGGTAGGACAGCAAATGGCCTAGGGCAAAATTGTAACTTCCTCCACCCCTCCATCCAAAGGATTCAGTTTTCTGAAATAAAGAGAACATTGTTTCCTTCCTTGCAACACATTCTGATCCTTTTGCTGTTTTCAAGTAACTTTGTGTGGGCCCGCTGACGTACGCGAGCAGGGTCTCCATCTCAAGTTTTCAGCACGCCCTTGAAGAACGGGGGTGCCACTAGTTCAGTGTCTACCATCGTTGCTAACATATTAAGAAATACAGTAATGCCTCCCAAATCCACTTCCCTTCTATCTGTCCAACTTGATAAACATTGCAGGAGTATCCAGCACGAAGGACTGTTGTCTGGTGTTCTCACCATTACACTCAATGTTTATCTTTGTTACCACAGATAAGAAATGCACAAATTAGCCAAATAATGCATCACAGACATAATGGTAAGAAATGAAGTTAAACCTAAAGCATATTGATTTCTTGTTACCCAAAGACAGACGATGGAGTTTGACAAGACAAATTTATGTATATGGTGATGAGACCAAATTTGTTTTCTAGTCTATACCAAAGAGATTGTTTTCACCAGATGCTATGTGGGGAATTTCTTAGCAGAGGAGGAAGCTCACACCTGAGTTGGAATATGCTAAAAATAAATCAAGACTTTTTTTTTTATTATGAAAGGGTCTTCTATTGTTAAACTTAAGTCGGTTCAATAGAACCTGCAGCAGTCAAGTTCTGCAAGAGAGTTTGAGTCGAATCAGCGTTGCATCTGTTGAGGGCATTAAATCCTTAAGTCGCATATATAAGGCCCCCTAGCTGCATCGTTTGATGCAAGCTATCCATAAAGTAATATATGTCTTTTCATTTCTCAATAGGAAACAAAGTCTTACAAATGAGAGAAAAAGAGGGGGCAGGAAAGGAGAATGGCGAATTCAACACACTAGTGGGAACCCTTCTTTGCTCTCTCCTCTGCTCGTACAATGGATACCGTTCCCCCTCGCTGATGGCTAGTCAGCCCTCTAGCCATCATGGTCATGGGTATCCCCTTCGATCCGGAGGCTCTAACATTAGAAATGTTTATGAAAGTATACTACTAGTAAAATAACCATCCTTCTGGACAGAAGGTGCTAAGCATATGTTGAAGTGGAGACAGTATGATATGATGAACTGACTTCTCATCCTGTAGTGAACTTAAATACTTACTTAACATTCCACGCATAACAACACGAGATGCTTATACAGCTACATAAAACAGCCACATAATATTAAATCAGCACAGCCATCTATACGTAACATAAGTGTATGTTTGCAGTTTTGCATAATCTGTATGAACTATGAAGCACCAAGCTTGTTTTTTTTTTTTTGGAGAATCATGCACATCGGGCCAAGATTAACGGACACAATATGTAAAAAGAAAATTAGTGAGCAACCCTGTATCACCAGCAAGGTATAAAAGGTGTGAGCTTCATCGAATCAAACCATACAAAACACCATACTAACAGTCAAAATCCGAGAGAGTTAGTCGGCAATTCCTAAATCCAAGACTGAAGATAAAACCCGGGGGCCAAGGACTGCAATTTCTATCAACCGGCAAGATCGATCCTGGCCTACAGCAGGCGAGAGGGGACGGGAGGAGGAGTTGGAGAAGGAGCTTCCGCAACAGGGAGGAGAGGGAGATGCGGTTGCACGAGCAACCGTCGAGCCGGGGAGGAGGGAGATGCAGGGGGCAAGAGTGCGTGGGGGATGGGAGGAGTAGGAGGAGAAAGGGGACGATGAGAGGGGCACGGGGCCTGTACCTGCTCTCCCAGCGACGTCCCCTCGGCAGAAGGGGGCCGGCTGCCGGATCTTAAACCGGCGACGAGGTGTAGCCGCAGGGGAGAAGAGTGGATAGGTAGGAGAGGGGTGGGGAAGGGCGACGGAAGAAGTAGTAGGGGAGAAGAAAGAGCATGAGGCGGAGGGGAGGGGGAGGAAACTTGTACCTCCACAGCAGCGAGGCGCGGCGGACCTTTCTGCGGCGGCGATGTGGACGGCGGCGACGTGGGCGAGATCTAAGGGGGTCGCGCGAGAAGGGGGCGTGGTGTGAGTAGTAGAGACTGCAGAGCGACCACGCGAATAAACCCCGTTCCCCGAGTGCAGCGATTTGATGCCCACACTCATCTACCACCGGTCAGAAAAAAAAAATCACAAAAAAATCAATAAAATTCAAAAAAATCCAAATTTTTTTGCATGGTAGAAAATTTGATGCGTGAAGTCCGCTCCAATTTTAAAATCATTTGGACATCTGAGCAGCTCTCGGCAAAAAAGACAAATCAGGTCAGAACATTGCATGAACAGTAAACTTTCTTTTTTACAGACCCCGAATTTGTCTTTTTTGCCGAGAGCTGCTCAGATGTCCAGATGATTTGAAAATTGGAACGGACCTCACGTATCAAAATATCTACCATGCAAAAAAATTGGAGTTTTTTGAATATTTGTTTTGATTTTTTTCTTCAGCGCGGGTGCAGATGAGCCTGGGCTCAGAAGATGATTATCGCCATTCCCCCCCTTTATTTATTTCTTGGAAAGGCGTAATTCCTCGGATTATCCTATGTCTCAGTCGATTTATATACACATAATAAAATCTCGCTTGACCTAGAAAAGTACTGTTCCCTTCATCTATATGTTGTTCTGTTTTTAACAAATGATGAGTCCCACACGTGTGGCACGAAGTAACACCGCCCTGACGTTTTTATAACTAAAATTGCCATCCGAAAAAGAAACGAAACCCAAAAAACTGAAACTTGCCATCCAAACAAAAAATTGTCATGCTTCACAACTAAAGTTGTCATCCCCGGGTAACTAAAGTTGCCATCAAAAAACGTCAGGGCGGAATTGCTTCGTGCCACACGTGTGGCACTTATCAGGGTCCTCTATTTTTTTCTAAATCAGATGTATATAAACATGTTTTACAAAAGTCCTATTATGATCCCGAGCTCAAATGCACCCCGATGAACACTAAAATCTAAAAAAATAGTTAAAAAATCAAAAATTCTAATTTTTTTTGGTAAACTTTGACAAATATTTTGTATGTTTAAAAAAATTCAGCGTGAAATAACATTCTTGGAAGTCGTGGCAAAAAAAAAATGGTACTCCAAAATGTCCTCAAAACTAGCATTTTTGGAGCATCGATTTTTTTTTCCATGACTTCCATGAATGTCATTTCGTGCTGAAATTTTGCAATCATACAAAACATTTGTCAAAATTACCACAAAAAAATTCAGATTTTTTTGAATTCTTTTACTATTTCTTTCGATTTTACTGTTCATCAGAGTGCATTTGAGCTCGGGAGCAGATACTCCACGTCCCATGTTTTAGTGTATTTGTTCACTCATTTTAATTTGTATGTAGTTCGTATTGAAATATCCAAAACATCTTATACTTTTGAAGGGAGGGAGAACCAATTTGTACATCAAATTTATGATTTCTATTATATAAAAGGACGGTTGGTGTTTTCTTCCTAATAATTATAAGGGTGACGGTGGGTTTGATTAGTGTGTTTTCACTAGTTAATTCAGTTCGATAAAATACGGTTTCTATGTAAATATGGTTGTGATACATCGACAAATACGATATTGATTTCTAATTCGATTAGGTTTTTATAAATTTATTTTAACTTGATTTTAGTATGTATCATATAATCAAAGTTGACGCGAATTTGTTCAAAATGAGGAAATGATATTTTTGTTTTGTGTGTATATTTCATAACTAAATATGTTATATCGATCAACAAACAACGAAAATAAACGAATTGAGAATACTTGGTCAATAGCATAACCAGTTTCCATTTATGAACGCTCACATAGTACAACTGTAACATTGGAATCAGGGCGGTTTTTTGGTAAGGTTTTTTTTTAAAAGAAATTGAGAATTGCTTTGTACTGATATAAGTGTCGTAGTAAAATATTCATTTGAGTCTAGAAGGATGCCGAATGGAGTCAGTGACACTATGATTGCCCTTATTCCCAAGAAGAAAAATGAAGTCGAGCATAAGGATTTTTTTTGTCCAATCTACCTCTATAATATCTTATACAAGATTATTTCAAAGTGTCTCATAAATAGACCGCGACATTTTCTTGATGGGTTGATCTATCCGACCTAAAGTGCTTTCATCTTTAGAAGAGTGATCACTAATAATGCACTTGTTGCCTCTAATAATACACTCATTGCCTCTAATGTTTGTATACTCTTCGGTCGTCTCAGGATGAGCGTACAAATTATTGTGCTTACAAGCTTGACTTGGCTAAGGCATAATAGGCATAACAGAGCGGCATATTTCTTGATGGGTTGAATGCTTTAGGTTTCTCTTCGAAATGGATTAACTGAGTTATGGAATGTACGTGTGACCACAGACAATTTTTTGATGCTGACTTGGTCAATCATTGGACTCTTTGTGCCTGCTCGTGGTATTCTCCAAGGTGATCCTCTCTCACCATACTTGTTTCTCTTTGTGAATGGCGCTTTGGCTGTTTTGCTGAATGATAGCATATCCAGAGGGGCTCTTCAAGACTTTAAGATTTGTAGACAAAGTCCGGGTATTTCTGAATGATAGCATATCCAGAGGGGCTCTTCAAGACTTCAGGATTTGTAGAAAAAGTTCGGGTATTTCTCATCTTCTTTTTGCAGACTGACACGTCTCAAACGTATTTATAATTTTTGATTGTTTTATGCTATCATAATACCACTTTTGTATATTTTTATAGCATTATATATTATTTTTCTGAACTAGCCTATTAATCTAGTGCCAAGTGACAGTCGTTGTTTTCTGCATGTTTTTGATTTTACAAAAAATCTATATCTACGGAGGTTAAAATGCCTTGCCGGTTTGATACGATTTTTTTCGGCCACCAAGGTTTCAGGAAGCATCGGAGGGCAATGAGAGGAGGCAAGAGGTCCCACATGGCCACCTGGCGCCGCCAGGCCCTAGGTCGCGCCCTTGGGCGTGTGGGCCCCACACTTACCTTCTTTCGTCCATTCCATGGCCATAAATTCCTATAAATAGAGAAACCTTTCGAGGTATTTTTAGAATAATTTTTCCGCCGCCGCAAGCTTCTGTTCCGAGGTGATCCAATATGGAGGCCTGTTCTAGAGCTCCACCGGAGGGGGAATCCGTTGCCGGAGGCTTCCTCATCAACCTTGCTGCCTCCATGACTATGTGTGAGTAGTTCCCTTAGGACCTTAAGGTCCATAGCAATAGTTAGATGTCTCTCTATCTCTCTCTTTGTTCTTCGATACCAAGTTCCCGTGAGCCGCCTCACATGATTGGGATCAATCTTATGTGATCCGTGGATGTGTTTGTTGGGATATGATGAATTTTCACTTTATGAAGAGATTGTTCATTGAATACAATTAAACTTTTGAGGTTTTCTTGTTGTATAATTAAATAGCTTTGCATGATCTTCGATCTATCTATCTTCTTTGGTCAAGTTCAATGGGTTTTTCTTCAGAGGAAATGGTGCTTTGTAGTGGGCTCTAATCTTGCGGTGATCTATATCCCAGTGACAAAAAGGGACAAGACATGTATTGTATTGTTGCCACTAAGGATAAGACGACGGTGTCTCGTCATATTGCTTGATGTTTTGCTGTCTACATTATGTCATCATGCTTATTGCAATGCTTTGTTTCTTCTAAACTTAATACTTTGGGATGCATGCTGGATAGCGGTCTTTGAGTGGAGCATTAGTAGTAGATGCAGTTGGATTAATGGTCTACTTATCACAGACGTAATGCCTATATCAGATTATACCATGAATGATCATAGTCATAAATATAAATATTGCAATTTAATCGCTACCCAACTGTAATTTGTTCACCACACCACACTTGTATGCTTGAGAGAGATGCCACTAGTGAACCTATGCCCCCTGGATCTATTCTCCTTTACTGAAGTCTTCATCGCAATTGCTACTTTTGCTTTACCATTTTACTTTGCTACCAACTATCTCTATCACTTGCAGTTTAATCTTATAATTATCAAGACAAGAGGCTTGCTAATCCTCTTGCCATGTTGGGGACAAATGTGTTTTGTGTTTTGTGTGCAGGTAATGTTCACTTTATTTGCTAGGTGGCTCCTAATGGTTCGACAAAACTTGGTTCTCTAATCGAGGAAATACTTACTGCTAAGTTACATCACCTTTACACTTGGGGGATCCCAACCACTCTTACGAGAGAGCAAAAATGTCATTTATTTTCTTTATAAAAAACTTTGAGGAGGCTTTGGAGATTAAAAATGTTTCTAGGAAATATGAGTTGCGGACACGACAACTTCTAAGCCCAGACAAATGTTCCACCATGTTTAGTAACAGATGCTCAATTGACAATCAAGTGATGAATACTGTGGCTCTTCAAGTTGTGGTAGATAGCTTTTAAGATAAATATATGTGTCTCCCGGTTCCGGAGGGTCACATGAAGGAGGGTAATTTTCAATGAATTAAGGATAAATACATCAAGAACCTTTGAGACTGGACTAACAAATATCTATCTATTTCTAACGACGCATGCTACATGTGTCTTTACAATTCTTGTTGTACTTTGTGATGACACTATGAAGTTGAGAAGGATTTTTTGATGGGGGGATGAAAAGGAGAGGGAAAAGGTTGATGACCCACAAGTATAGGGGATCAATCGTAGTCCTTTCGATAAGTAAGAGTGTCGAACCCAACGAGGAGCAGAAGGAAATGACAAGTGGTTTTCAGCAAGTTACTTTCTGCAAGTGCTGTAAACAGTGGTAACAGACAGTTATGTAGCAAGTTTATTCGTAACAAGTAACAAGTAACAATAGTAACAAAGTGCAGCAAGGTGGCCCAATCCTTTATATAGCAAAGGACAAGCCGGAAGTTTCTCCTATATAAAGCAAAGTGCTCTCGAGGACACATGGGAATTCTCGTCTAGTTACGTTCATCATGTTTGGTTGATTTGCGTTCACTACTTTGATAATTTGATATGTGAGTGGACCGGTGCTAGGGTATTGTTCGTACTTGAACAAACAACCCTCTTATGATTACCCCCTCTCGCAAGCATCCGCAACTACGAGAGAAGAATTAAGATAAATCTTACCATAGCATGAAACATATGGATCCAAATCAGCCCCTTACGGAATAACGCATAAACTAGGGTTTACGTTTCTGTCACTCTCGCAACCCATCATCTACTTATTACTCCCTAATGCCTTCCCCTAGGGCCAAATATGGTGAGGTGTCATGTTGTCGACGTTCACATGACACCACTAGAAGAAGAACAACATACATATCATCAAAATATTGAATGAATACCAACTTCACATGATTACTTATAACAAGACTTCTCCCATGTCCTCAAGAACAAAAGTAACTACTCACAAATCATATTCATGTTCAAGATCAGAGGTATATTGAATATGCTTAAGGATCTGAACATATAATCTTCCACCAAATAAACCAACTAGCATCAACTACAAGATGTAATCAACACTACTAGCAACCCATAGGTACCAATCTGAGGTTTTGAGACAAAGATTGAATACAAGAGATGAACTAGGGTTTGAGATGAGATGGTGCTGGTGAATATGTTGATGAAGATTGGTCCTCCCACGATGAGAGGAACGTTGGTGATGTCGATGGCTTCGATTTCCCCCTCCCGGAGGGAAGTATCCCGGCGGAATCTCTCCGTCGGAGAGCAAAAGTGCTCCTGCCCAGGTTCCGCCTCAAGACGGCGGTGCTTCGTCCCGAAAGTCTTCTCTTGATTGTTTTTCTAGGGCAAATGGCTTCATATAGGAGAAGATGGACCACGGAGGCCTGCTGGTGGAGCCACGAGCTCACCTGGCGCGCCCCAGGGGTGCGCGCCACCTGAGCTCGTGACTCACTAGTGGGGCCCCTCCAGATGATTCTTCTTCCAGTATTTTTATTAACTCCAAAATAATTCTCCATAAATTTTCAGGTCATTTGGAGCTCTGGAGAATATCTATCTCTGTTGTAGCTTTTTAGGTCCAGAATTCCTGCTGTCGGCAATCTCTCTCTTCATGTGAAACTTGCAGAATAAGAGAGAAAAGACATTAGGATTGCTTCGTAAAGTGAAATAAAGATAAAAACATTATAAATATCAATAAGAAAACATGATGCAAAATTGACGTATCAACTCCCCCAAGCTTAGACGTCGCTTGTCGTCAAGCGAATACCGAACTCGATAATCATGACCACATGTTTATGGAGAGAGGTGTCGATAAAAACAAAATATGGACATGGTAGCATCATGATAATTATTATAACAGCAAGGAATCATCATAAAACTTCTCATGAACATGTAACAATTCATCCACAATGTTTAAAGTGTGAGAGATAAACTTTCTTGACAACTAGCAAACTGTGTTCTCAGTCATTGAAACAATTACAATTCATCATATTTTCGGGAAGAGTCTATATAAGAGCTTTTTGGTTTAGTTAGTTCCACATACTCAACCATCATATAGTCTTCTACGATTGCTAGCACTCACGACATATTTTTGGAACAAAAGTTTCAATCAGACACATAGGAAGATGGGGGTTTATTGTTTTCACCTCCCAACTTATTTACCATGAGGATAATGTCAACAATAATAACTCATGATTACCTACATTCAACTGGATATATGTGTCTGGATCTTTCCCTACCACATGATGCTTACCAGATGGAGAATAATTAAGAGTCGAATAGGGATGAACATTATTGACTCCTGCATAAAAGTAAGAACTGAAAAGTAAAAGATAGGCCCTTCACAGAGGGAAGCAGAGGTTGTCATGCACTGTAGGTTTGGGATGTGCAAACTCTTAACGGAAAGGAACGTCACTTTATATTGCCCCTTGTGATAGCAACCTTTATTATGTAGTCCATCGCTTTTATTTCTTTGCCATCACAAGATCGTACAAAGCTTATTTTCCTTTACAATAAAAGATCATACATATTTAAGAGCAATTTTTATTGCTTTGGCACCGATGACAACTTACTTGAAGGATCTTACTCAATCCATAGGTAGGTATGGTGGACTCTCATGACAAGAAGCTTGGTTCAAAGGTTTTTGGATCCACAAGTAGTATTTCTACTTAGTACGAAATTTTGGCTAGCAAAAGATTATGGGCAAGCACCACATGTTAGAGGATCCATGATAATATATCTTCTATGTGAATATGAGCAAACATGACTCATTACGTTGTCTTCCTTGTCCAATATCAACTATTTGATCAAGCAAAGAATAGTTGATGGGGGCTCACAATCATAAAAGATGTCCAAGATAGTATATTTATATGTGAGACCTCTCTTCCTTTATTACTTTTTCATGAATTGCATCAATGACCAGTGCTATGTTTGTTAGATCCCAATAAATTTTATTCATCATACTTTTAATATGTGAAGTTATTACTCTCCATGGGATTAGCATATGACCCTTTTATTATTATACTTTTTCTTACTAAGCCCGGATCAAGAAAAGAAAGCAACAAAACTCAAACTACTCTTTATTATATAACTCTCACACACGATCACATAGATAGATAGACCACGAAACAAGCACTCGAAACTAAATCATACTAAAACTTTATTCTTCTAAATCATGAAATAACTAAGGATCGAACTAAGATAGATAATGATGATAAAAGTGATGGTGATACGATACCGGGGCACCTCTCCCAAGCTTGGAACAAGCCAAGGGTGGTGCCCATACCCGTGTACTCAAGTTTCTTTCCTCGGCGGTGGTGGTGCAATATTCTTGGCAATGATTCCCTTGAGGATGTGATTTTCCTCTTCGAGCTTGTTAACTTGATGTTTAAGACCATGATTTCCTTGCAGAGCTTGTTGGTGACGGTTAATGCACCATCAACCCAAGGATACAACTTGGCTGCATAGAATGAAGCAACACTCTTTTGCATATGACGATAAGAGGTAAATAGAGTATTGGGAGGTTTAAACGTATTCGACAGGCTTGATTTCTTGAATTCCACATGCATGTCTCCTGGTTGGGGTAAAGAAGTTTCTTCCTCCTCCCCGCTCGAGGAGTCCATCCTCTTCAAGTTGGTGTCCATCTCCTCATCGATCGACCACCCATAAGGGTCGACATCACCATAAACCTTCGGGTTTGCGGTCGTGTGGGAAACATGGCTCTCCCCGTCTGATTCTTGCGACGACATAGTGCTCCGAATCTGTTAGAAAAATAGCCCGAAATAAGAACAGAGGAGAAACTTGCGATACGGAGGTCAAAACATTGAAGCATATATGTAATGAATTTTTCCCTTGCAGGACAAGTCTACGGGAGGAATACGGAGTCGGGAAAGTCCACGGCGGAGTCACGAGCTCACATGGCGCGCCCCAGGGGGGCGCCACCTGAGCTCGTGGCTCTCTCATGTACTTTCCTGGCTGTTTCTTATTTTTCTAATTTTTTATATATTCCGAAACGAACAAAAAGTACTTTTATGGAATTTTTGGAGTCGGTTTACTTACCGTATCACATACCTATTCCTTTTTCAGTATTCTGGAGTGCTCCGGAAGGTTCCTTCTATATGTTCTTCCGGTGTAATTGTTTGGACAATGTTGGTTTCTATGTTAATGGGCGTGCCTGAAATATAATGTTTAATTCTTTGCCCATTAACCACCTTTGGGTTTGTGCCATCGGCATTGTTAATGTTGATAGCTCCAGAACGATAAACTTCCTCGATAATGTATGGTCCTTCCCATTTGGAGAGAAGTTTTCCTGCAAAGAATCTAAAATGAGAGTTGTATAATACAACTTGATCACCGACATTAAATTCTCGTTTTTGAATTCTCTTATCATGCCATCTTTTAACTTTTTTCCTTAAATAACTTGGCATTTTTCATAAGCTTGTGTTCTCCACACATCTAGAGAACTAATATCAAACAACCTCTTTTCACCGGCAAGTTTAAAATCATAATTAAGTTCTTTAATTTCCCAGTAAGCTTTATGTTCTAATTCAAGAGGTAAATGACATGCCTTTCCATAGACCATTTTATATGGAGACATACCCATAGGATTTTTATAAGCAGTTCTATATGACCATAATGCATTATCAAGTTTCTTTGACCAATTCTTATGAGACCGGTTAACGGTCTTTTGCAAAATTAGCTTTATTTCTCTATTACTCAATTCAACTTGACCACTAGACTGATGGTGATAAGGTGATGCAATTCTATGGTTGGCATCATATTTAGCTAGAAGTTTACAGAATGCACCATGAATAAAATGTGAACCACCATCAGTCATTAAATATCTAGGGACTCCAAACCTCGAAAAGATAACTTCTTTAAGCATTTTAATAGAGGTGTTGTGATCAACACCACTTAGTAACGTAATCAACAGCAACCAGAATATGAGTGTATCCATTAGAGGAAGGAAAAGGTCCCATGTAATCAAAGCCCCAAACATCAAATGGTTCAATAACAAGTGAATAATTCATAGACATTTCCTAACGTTTACCAATATTACCAATTCTTTGACATTCATCACAAGAAAGGACAAACTTACGTGCATCCTTGAAGAGAGTAGGCCAATAAAAACCAGATTGCAATACCTTATGTGCAGTTCTGTCTCCCGCATGGTGTCCTTTGTATGCTTCGGAATGACACTACCTTAGGATTTGTTCCTGCTGATGCTCAGGTACACAACTTCTAATAACACCATCTACTCCTTCTTTATATAAATGCGGATCATCCCAAAAGTAATGTTTAAATCAAAGAAGAACTTTTTCTTTTGTTGGTATGTGTAACTAGATTATATATATTTAGAAACAATGTAATTAGCATAGTCTGCATACCAAGGATTATTACGAGAAGTAGAAGCATTTACAACAGCTAATTGCTCATCATGAAAACTATCATCAATAGGCTGTGGGTCATCAAGAACGTTTTCCATCCTAGACAAATTATCCGCTATAGGATTTCAGCTCCTTTTCTATCAACAATATGCAAATCAAACTCTTGTAATAGAAGAACCCACCTAATCAGTCTAGGTTTAGCATCCTTCTTTTCCATAAGATATTTAATAGCAGCGTGATTGGTGTGAATAGTAACTTTAGAATCAACAATGTAAGATCTGAATTTATCACAGGCAAACACAACTGCTAAAAATTCTTTTTCAGTAGTAGCATAATTTCTTTGAGCACTATCCAAGGTCTTACTAGCATAATGGATAACATTTAGTTTCTTATCAACTCTTTGACCTAGAACAGCACCAATGGCATAGTCACTAGCACCACACATAATTTCAAAAAGTAAGTTCCAATCAGGTGGCTGAACAACAGGTGCAGTTATTAAGGCTTTCTTAAGTATTTCAAAGGCTTCTACACAATCATCATCAAAAACAAACGGGACATCTTTTTGTAGGAGATTAGTGAGAGGCCTCGAAATTTTAGAAAAGTCTTTAATAAATCTTCTATAAAAACCAGCATGACCAAGGAAACTTCTTATACCTTTAATATCTTTAGGGCATGGCATTTTCTCAATTGCATCAACTTTAGTTTTATCTACCTCAATACCTCTTTCAGAAATTTTATGATCAAGGATTATACCTTCATTTACCATAAAGTGGCACTTCTCCCAGTTCAAGACGAGATTAGTTTCTTCACATCTCTGCAAAACTCGATCAAGGTTGCTTAAGCAATCATCAAAAGAAGTTCCATAAACGGAGAAATCATCCATGAAAACCTCAACAATCTTTTCACAAAAATTAGAGAATATAGCAATCATGCATCTTTGAAAAGTAGCGGGTGCATTACATAAACCAAAAGGCATACGTCTATATGCATAAGTTCCAAAAGGACAAGTAAAGGTGGGTTTCTCTTGATCTTCTTGCGATACAGGTATTTGAGAAAAACCAGAATAACCATCTAGAAAACAGAAGTGTGTATGCTTAGACAATCTTTCTAACATTTGATCAATGAAAGGCAAAGGATAATGATCTTTTCTAGTAGCCTTACTTAATTTCCTGAAATCAATTACCATCCTATAACCAGTTACAATTCTTTGTGGGATAAGCTCATTTTTATCATTAGGAACAACGGTAATGCCTCCTTTCTTAGGAACACAATGAACATGACTTACCCATCTACTATCAGCTATGGGATAAATGATACATGCTTTAAGAAGCTTTAATATTCCAGTTCTTACCACATACTTCATTTGGGATTCAAGCGGCGTTGATGATACATATTAATGCCCTTAAGATCATCAAGAGTATATCCAATTGCAGCACGATGCTTTCGCAAAGTTTTAAATAATCTCTTTTCTTCGTGCACTGAAAGGTTAGCATTGATAATAACAGGATATATCTTCTTTCCATCGAGATAAGCATATTTAAGTGTATGAGGCAGTTTCTTTAATTCTAACACATGATCACCCTTAGGTGGAAGATCTCCCAAAGTGTCAACAGGCAAATTATGCTTAAGGATAGGTGCTTGTTTAAAGAATATCTCATCTATTTCATTTCTTTCATTCATGTTCATATCATTTCCATGGTCTAACAAATATTGTTCCAATGGATCAGTAGGAGGCACAACAATAGAAGCCAGACCAATGATTTCATCTTTACTAGGAAATTCTTTATCATGTGGTTGCTTACTAAACTTGGAGAAGTTAAATTCATGAGATACATCACCAAACTTAACTCTAACCTTTTCTTTAACACAATCTATTTCAGCATTAACAGTATTAAGGAATGGTCTACCAAATATAATGGGACAGAAATTATCTTGTAGTGATCCAAGTACTAAGAAATCGGTAGGGTATTTGACCTTACCACACAAGACTTCAACATCTCTAACAATCCCAAGTGGTGAAATAGTATCTCTATTTGCAAGCTTAATAGTAACATCAATGTCTTCCATCTCGACAGGAGCAATATCATTCATAACTTCTTGATATAAAGAGAGTGGAATAGCACTTACACTAGCACCCATATCACATAAACCATTATAGCAATGATCTCCAATCTTAATAGAAGCAACAGGCATGCCCATTACAGGCTTATTCTTATCTAATATGTATTGTTCATTTCAGGCAGGTTTAGCAATTCTAGCAGCTTCAGAACAAAGATAAATAACATGCCCATCAATATTATTAGCCAATAGATCTTTATTCATTGCAATATTAGGTTCCACTTTAATTTGTTCAGAAGGTTTAGGTGCTCTAATATTACTTTTATGAACCACAGTTGTAGCCTTAGCATGTTCCTTAATCCTAATAGGGAAAGGAGGTTTCTCAATGTAAGCAGTAGGTACAACTGGATCAACATTATAGATAATTGTTTCAGCTTTAGCTATGACAGGTTCTTTACAAATTTCTTCAATAGATGGGTGAAATTTAAACCACTTTTCCTTAGGTAGATCAACATGAGCAGCAAAAGATTCACAAAAAGTAGCTACTATCTCAGAGTCAAGTCCATATTTTGCACTAAACTTGTGAAAAGCATCAGCTTCCATAAAAGATTTAACACAATCAAATTCAAGATTTATACCTGACTCATTACCTTTGTCGATTTCCCAATCTTCAGAGTTACGTTTAATCCTTTCAAGAAGATCCCATCTGAATTCAATAGTTTTCTTCATAAAGGAACCAGTAGAAGAAGTATCAAGCATTGATTGATCACTATGAGAAAGCCGAGCATAAAAGTTTTGTATAATCATATCTCTTGAGAGCTCATGACCGGGCTATGTATGCATCATATATTTAAGCCTCCCCCAAGCTTGAGCGATACTTTCTTCTTCACGAGGCCAAAAATTACATATATAATTCCGATCACGATGAACCAGATGCATAGGATAAAATTTCTGATGGAATTCTAGTTTCAATCGGTTCCAATCCCATGATCCAACATCATCCAATAGCCTATACCAAGATAACGCATTTTCCCTCAAAGTTAAGGGAAATACCTTCTTCTTAACTCCATCCTCTGATAAACCTGCAAGCTTAAACAATCCACAAATTTCATCTATATAGATCAGTTGCATATCAGGATGTATAGTTCCATCTCCAAGGTAAGGTTTAGCAAGCAGTTCTTCCATAATACCCGAAGGAATTTCATAGTAAATATTTTCAGTAGCTTCAGTAGGTTGAGGAGCGGCTCTTACCACTTCCGGTTGAGGTGAAGATACTCCGAACAAGCCCCTCAAAGGATTACTTTCCATGGTGACAAGTAACAATAAATTTTAACACGTAATAAAAATGTTTCCCTACCAAATTCCACTTACCAAAGGCGCTTCACTCCCCGGCAACGGCTCTAGAAAAGAGTCTTGATGACCCACAAGTATAGGGGATCAATCGCAGTCCTTTCGATAAGTAAGAGTGTCGAACCCAATGAGGCGCAGAAGAAAATGACAAGTGGTTTTCAGCAAGGTACTTTCTGCAAGTGCTGTAAATAGTAGTAACAGACAGTTTTGTAGCAAGTTGATTCGTAGCAAGTAACAAGTAACAATAGTAACAAAGTGCATCAAGGTGGCCCAATCCTTTATAGAGCAAAGGACACGCCGAAAGTTTCTCCTATATAAAGCAAAGTGCTCTCGAGGACACATGGGAATTCTTGTCTAGTTACGTTCATCATGTTTGGTTGATTTGCGTTCACTACTTTGCTAATTTGATATGTGAGTGGACCGGTGCTAGGGTGCTGTTCTTACTTGAACAAGCAACCCTCTTATGATTACCCCATCTCGCAAGCATCCGCAACTATGAAAGAAGAATTAAGATAAATCTAACCATAGCATGAAACATATGGATCCAAATCAGTCCCTTACGGAATAACACATAAACTAGGGTTTAAGTTCCTGTCACTCTCGCAACCCATCATCTACTTATTACTCCCCAATGCCTTCCCCTAGGCCCAAATATGGTGAAGTGTCATGTAGTCAACGTTCACATGGCACCACTAGAAGAAGAACAACATACATATCATCAAAATATTGAACGAATACCAACTTCACATGATTACTTATAACAAGACTTCTCCCATGTCCTCAAGAACAAAAGTAACTACTCACAAATCATATTCATGTTCAAGATCAGAGGTATATTGAATATGCTTAAGGATCTGAACATATAATCTTCCACCAAATAAACCAACTAGCATCAACTACAAAATGTAATCAACACTACTAGCAACCCACGGGTACCAATCTGAGGTTTTGAGACAAAGATTGAATACAAGAGATGAACTAGGGTTTGAGATGAGATGGTGCTGGTGAAGATGTTGATGAATATTGGTCCTCCCACGATGAAAGGAACGTTGGTGATGTCGATGGCTTCGATTTCCCCCTCTCGGAGGGAAGTATCCCCGGCGGAATTGCTCCGCCGGAGAGCAAAAGTGCTCCTGCCCAGGTTCCGCCTCAAGACGGTGGCGCTTCATCCCGAAAGTCCTCTCTTGATTTTTTTTTCTAGGGCAAATGGCTTCATATAGGAGAAGATGGGCCACGGAGGCCTGCTGGTGGAGCCACGAGCTCACCTAACGTTAATTCCAAAATAATTCTCCGTAAATTTTTAGGTCATTTGGAGCTCCGGAGAATATCTATCTCTGTTGTAGCTTTTTCAGGTCCAGAATTCCAGCTGTCGGCAATCTCCCTCTTCATGTGAAACTTGTAGAATAAGAGAGAAAAGGCATTAGGATTGCTTCATAAAGTGAAATAAAGATAAAAACTTTATAAATATCAGTAGGAAAACATGATGCAAAATGGACGTATCAAAGGTAAATTGGTATGCTTGGGAGAAGATCACCAGGCCTAAATGGCACTAGATGACTCGTTGCACCAATTTGCGCAGAGACCAACTGCAGCCCAGAAGTCAAGTGAACTATTTGAAACATAAAATGGAAATTAAGTGAACTAATGGAAGAGACCAACTGCAACCATTGGCACAAAGATGTTTCTCGTAAATGGTTTGCAAATGATTATGTTTGTATTGCGTTTGTATCTACCATGTATACTTACCAATGACAGAAGCCCATCTCCTTCTTCCGCCGACTAGAGCAACCCAGCATATGATGGTGCCCTCGCTAGGGGGTCTCTCGCCATGTCGTCTCCCGGCCAGGTGGGCCGGGCCGAGGACCCCCATGTTGGTTCAAGAGTGGGCCATGTTAGACGACCCATGGCATTTCAATGGAAGGCTCCTAAAGACTTGTCATGTACTCCAAGATGCCAGATTCGTCGTAGACTTGATTTCCTCATATGTAGCCGACTAGGACAATGTAACCCAGCCCCCCTGGTATCTACATAAACCGAGGGCAGGGCTCGAGGAGTGTGATACGTCTCCAACGTATCTATAATTTTTGATTGTTCCATGCTATTATAGTATCAATCCTGGATGTTTTTATATGCAATTATATATCATTTTTTGGGACTAACCTATTAACCTAGTGCCCAGTGCCAGTTGCTGTTTTCTGCTTGTTTTTGGCTTTTCAGAGAATCAGTACCAAACGAAGTCGAAATGCCACAAAACTTTTTGGAGATTTTTTTCTGGACAAAAGAGACCCTGGAGACTTGGAGAGGAGGCCAGAAGGTTCACGAAGCCTCCACAAGGCAACAGGGCGCGGCCCTAGGGGGGGCGCGCCCTGATGCCTTGTGGGGCCCTCGTGGCTCCGTTTGACCTAATTCCACTCCTATAAATTCACAAATATTCAGAAACCATCAGAGAGCCAGAAGAGAAAACCTTTCCGCCGCCGCAAGGCTCTGTTCTTCTGCGATCCCATCTGGAGGCCTTTTCGGTACTCTACCGAAGGGGGAATCGATCACGGAGGGCTTCTACATCAACCTTGCTGCCCTTCCGATGATGTGTCAGTAGTTTACCATAGACCTACGGGTCCATAGCTAGTAGCTAGATGGCTTCTTCTCTCTCTTTGATCTTCAATACCATGTTCTCCTTGATGTTCTTGGAGTTCTATCCGATGTAATCTTCTTTTGCGGTGTGTTTGTTGGGATCCGATGAATTGTGAGTTTATGATCAGATTATTCATGAGAAATATTTGAGTCTTCTCTGAACTCTTTTATGCATGATTAAATATAGCTTTGTATTTCTCTCCGATCTATCGATTTGGTTTGACCAACTAGATTTGTTTATCTTGCAATGGGAGAGGTGCTTTGTGATGGGTTCAATCTTGCGTTGCTCAATCCCAATGACAGAAAGGGACATGACACGTATTTGTATTGTTGCCATTAAGGATAAAAAGATGGGGTTTATTCATATTTCTTGAATTTGCTTCTCTACATCATGTCATCTTGCTTAAGGCGTTACTCTATTTTTATTAACTTAATACTCTAGATGCATGCTGGATAGCGGTCGATGAGTGGAGTAATAGTAGTAGATGCAGGCAGGAGTCGGTCTACTTGTCTCGGACGTGATGCCTATATACATGATCATTGCCATGAATCCTTCATAATTATTTGCTTTTCTATCAATTGCCCAACAGTAATTTGTTTACCCACCGTATGTTTCTGCGCTCGAGAGAGAAGCCTCTAGTGAAAGCTATGGCCCCCGGGTCTATCTTTATCATATAAAAAACATAAAAATACCTTGCTGCAATTTATTTACTCTTATTTAGTTTAGTAATTTACTTTATCAATTTATCTCTATCAGACTTAATCCTTGCAAGTAACCGCTAAGAAGATTGACAACCCTCTTATTCGCGTTGGGTGCAAGTGTTTGCTTTTGTGTGTGTAGGTGTTGTTCACTGGATCTTGCTTGGTTCTCCTACTGGATTGATAACCTTGGTTCTTAACTAAGGGAAATACTTATCTCTACTATACTGCATCATCCTCTCCTCTTCGGGGAAATACCAACGCAGTCTACAAGTAGCAGGAAGAATTTCTGGCGACGTTGCCGGGGAGACATCATCAAAATCTATCTAGTACCTTCGCACAAACTATCAATCACTTGCATTTATTTTATTTGCCTTTTCATTTGCATTTGCCTCTCGTTTTCATCTCCCCCACTTCTAAAACAATTTTTCAAAAACACGAAAATATTTTCGTTTGCTTGTTTGCTCGTTTGCTTGCTAAAATTGTGTGACTCAATGAAAATAAAAATATAGACTTATGGATCCTCACCCACTTGCTTGGAGGGTGATAATCTTGATCATAAAAATGAAAAAAGTGGGTTTGGAGAGGTCAGAACTTTAAATAGTAATGCACCCACTACTTTGGATTACAAGGAATTTAATTATGATAGTTGTTCTTTAATTGAGTGTATTTCCTTGTTGCAATCCATGATTAATTCACCAAATGCATATGAACAAAATAAAGCTTTCACTAAACATATCGTAGAAGCCATGATGAAAGCACATGAAGAAAAGCTTGAGTTGGAAGTATCAATTCCTAGAAAATTACAAGATGAATGGGAACCTACTATTAAAGTAAAAAATAAAGATTATGAATGTAATGCTCTTTGTGATCTTGGTGCTTGCGTTTCCACTATATCAAAGTCTTTGTGTGATGTGCTAGGTCTCACCGACATGGATCCTTGTTCCCTTAATTTGCACCTTGCGGATTCCACAATTAAAAAGCCATTGGGTAGAATAAATGATGTGCTTATTCTTGCAAATAGAAATTATGTGCCCATGGACTTTATTGTTCTTGACATTGAATGCAACCCTTCTTGCCCCATAATACTTGGTAGGCCTTTTGTTCGAACAATTGGTGCTATTATTGATATGAAAGAAGGTAATATAAGATTTCAATTTCCACTAAAGAAAGGGATGGAACACTTCCCTAGAAAAATAATTATAGCACCTTATGAATCCATTATGAGGGCCACTTATGGAATTAACTTGAAGGATGACAACACTTGAAACTATGCATTATGCCTAGCTAGGGGCATAAAACAATAGCGCTTGTTGGGAGGCAACCCAATGAATAAAATAAATTTTTGCTTTTACCTTCTGTTTTTGAGTGTTTGCACAATTATAGCTTCTGTTATGATTGTATTTTTATGTTTTAATTAGTGTTTTTGCCAAGTAATGCCTTTGGGATGATTTGGAAGATAGTATGATAGATGTTGTTGGAAAACATAAACTTTTGCGTCCAATGCTGGAATTTTGGTTATTTTCTGGAGGATGATAACCTTATGAATTTTTTACACAGTATTTATATATGAATTTCCCACGTTGTCCTAATTTTTCAGAATTTTTGGAGTTACAGAAGTATGACCATAATTCGGATCTTTACAGACTGTTCTGTTTTAGACAGATTCTGTTTTTTGTTGCATAGTTCGCTTATTTTGATGTATCTATGGATCGTATAGAGGGGTATGAGTCATGGAGAAGTTGGAGTATAGTAGAATTATGTCAATATTAAATATGAATAAATTTACTACAGCACTTAGAGTTAAAGATTTATTTGTTATACTAACGGATCTCACGAGGTTTCTGTTGAGTTTTGTGTGCTTCCCGCAAAAAAAAGAGTTTTGTGTGCTGAAATTTTCAAGTTTTGGGTGAGACTACGATAGATAAAGGAATAAGGAGCGGCAAGAGCCTAAGCTTGGGGATGCCCAAGGCACCCCAAGGTAATATTCAAGGAAGACTCAAGCGTCTAAGCTAGGGGATGCCTCGGAAGGCATCCCCTCTTTCGTCTACAATCTATCGGTAACTCACTTGGAGCTATACTTTTATTCATCACATGATATGTGTTTTACTTGGAGTGTCTTGTGATATAGTTTGTTTGATTTTGTTTGCTTTTTAGTTTGTCACAATCATCTTTGCTGAACAAACCTTTTTGAGAGGGACACACATTATTCGTGATTTGTTAGAATACTCTATGTGCTTCACTTATATCTTTTGAGCTAGGCAGTTGCTCTAGTGCTTCACTTATATCTTTTAGAGCACGGCGGTGGTTATATTTTAAAGAAATAGTTGCACTCTCATGCTTCACTTATATCTTTTTGAGAGTCTCATGATAGCAATGGTAATATGCACGGGTTATGAATTTGAGAGGATGGCATGAAGCTAGAACCATAAATCTTCAAGAGAACGGACAAGATTTAAGAAAAACTCTTCTTCGGTCTTCAAAAGCTGAGAATTACGATAAGAACCACCAAAATTGTTGAGATACTTCGGAACAATGAAGAATAGAAAGGTTGACCCAAAGTTGAAAAGAATTAGAAAGCGATCTTGGAGAAGGCAATTGACTGATGGAATCCATTCTTACGTCAAACTTTGAAAGAATTTGAGAATAGCACCGGAAAAATTAAAAGAGCTAGGTAAGATCCTGGGAAAAGACCCGTTGGTTAGGGCCCACTCAAAAGAAACACCGTTGGAACGATTGCTTGAAAGAGAGAAAATGCACAGGTTGAATTAAATGGCTTGAGAGAAATAACAACCTCGAAATATGTCGAACGGATCTTGAATGGAAAGACGAATCTTCTGAGATAATTTCTGCACTCCGGATATGAATAGAGAGAGGTGAATAAACAAGAGAGGCTTGGGTAAGAATTTCCAACATGGGAAATATTTGAATCAATGAAAGGAAAATGATCAACACCGAAAGCTTGAATTGAATTCACCGGAGAAGAAAACGAGAACGAAGAATGATGAACTTGTAGCTCCTGAGCATCTTCACGAGAAATCATCGGAGAAGAACATTGAAGGAAAAGAATGGAGAGACTTCTTATGAATAAAATGGATACTTGATTTGAGAATTTTCACTCCGCGAAGAAAAAGGGTGGGAGGGTGGGAAAAAGAAAGACAACTTGGGACGGGTGAAACGAACACCGTTGAGAAACTGAGAATAGATCGTGCAATGTTGAAAGGGTCGGATTAACTTGAAGAGAAGCACGCCGATTGCAAAAGAATTGTCATGACAATCTCGATGATCAAAAGGATTAGCACTCCCATAGAAATATGAGAACACCACTTAGGAAAGGAATGGGATCAACACTTGACTTCGAAGCAACTCGAATACCACAACTCAAAACAAAACAAAGGATGTGGCTTGCAGAATAAGCCGGAACAAACATATGATAGACCCCAAATCGTATCATGTGTCTATTGGAAAAGATATCCTAGGTAATACTTGAATTCCCACCTAAGAACTCCCAAAATTTCTTGGTTATAAGATCAGGTTGCGGATATGGGAACCTACTCAGCACACAACAATAATAATATCCTAATCAGCTGCAACCAATCCGCAACCTTCACACACGACCAAGAAACTTCGCAAATCCGTGTACCTCAGACCTTCGAAAGCACAGCGATACTAGTCATAGTGGATCATTCGCGCTATCTCCACCAGTACTGGGGAAAAGTCACGGCACTATTTGCCACCACAAAAAGTATAGAAGCGTTTCGATGTCGGCGTCCTCTGGTATTCAGGAACTGAAACGATAGCGAATGTGACAAAACCCCTTGGAGCTCAACTCCCCGGGTCCAATCCATACGGTCAGGAGGCACCAAGAACAGAGTCACGTCACACCGATATCGCAACCATTCCAAAAATACCCGTGTGATCCTAAAAAAATTGAGTGAGAAGAGATAGTAGAATCAAAACACCTACATCACAATTCCTCACCAGAGCGACGAAGGGGATAAGGAGTAAAAAGAATTCCTACTCTCCGATATATAACTAGACCCAAAAATAGTTTTTCTTCTAGACTCGTCAACGGTTCGATCGATCAAGGGGGCTCCTATGGTCGGTCGAGGCTCTGATACCAACTTGTAACGCCCAATATGCGATCCTATCCTCGAGGGACTCGAAGGCCCCACCAGGGATAGAAGCGCATATCGTAGACGCTTGCAAGGTGGATATCATTACATCGTACCATGTACATAATAGATGGGGATACATACAAATACATACAGTCATCACAGGAATACATCAATACATACCAAACACCATACAGAAGAGAAGAATCCGACTACGGATGAAACACAAACGAAAAACACGAACGACATCCACCCTGCTAGCCCAGGCTGCCGACCAGGAACCTATCCCAAGATCGACGAAGAAGAAGAACTCCCAAAGCAAACGCGCATCGCTCTCACGTCAGATCATCGCATTACCTGTACCTGCATCTGTTGTTGTAGTAATCTGTGAGCCACGAGGACTCAGCAATCCCATAACCATGGGTAACAAGACTATCAAAGCTTAATGGGTAAGGAAGGGGTAAAGTGGTGAGGTTGCAGCAAGCACTAAGCATTGTATGGTGGCTAACTTACGAGTGCAAGAATAAGAAGAGTAATCTACGCATAACGGTCGCAAACTAATAATGATCAAGAAGTGATCCTGAACACCTACTTACGAGTCAAACATAACCCCCCGGTGTTCCCTTCTCGAACTTCCTCGAAAAGAGACGATCACGGTTACGCACGCGGTTGGTGTATTTTAATTAGAATTAGTGTCAAGTTCTCTACAACCGGAGGTTATAAATATCCAAGTCGCCACATAACCGCGGGCACGGCTTCGCGTAAGATTTAACCTTGCAGGGGTGTTCCAACCTGGCCCATCATAAGCCAACACAAGCTGCTGTGGGAATACCTCAACCTCGAGATAGCCCAAAGTATCCTCGGAATCCCGGTGCACAAGACATTTCAACAATGGTAACACAATTCCAGCAAGACCACCCGGTGTGTCGATACCCCGATAGGAGCCGCGTATCTCGTTCTCAGGACACAACCGTCTATGCAAAGGCTACGGTTAGCTGATACCCAAGTTTCCAAGGGGGCACCGCAGGCTGCTAGGTAGGTGGACCAACACTCATGAGGAGCACTGGCCCGGTTTATTGATTAAAAATCCTCGGGGTCCGGAAAGTCCCTATGCAAGTTTTAGTTGTTATTAGGCAAATGGTAAAACCAATGTTGGGCCTTGCTGGAAGCGGTTATTCAAAGCGAACTATCAAGAGGGTCCCATTCCCCTGAGCATGTTAGGAACGCTAAACATGGATCATAACACCAGCATTACGGAAACTAAGGCGGCATGAGTGGAACAAAACACTAAGCAAAAGGCCAAGCCTTCCACCCATAACCAAATATATAGATGCATTAATTAAATATGAGATATTGTGATATCCCAACATATCCATGTCCCAACATGGAACAACCTGAAACTGCACCTGCAACTAGCAACACTATAAGAGGGGCTGAGCAAAGCGGTAACATAGCCAAACAACGGTTTGCTGGGTAAGGGTGGTTAGAGGCTGTATCATGGCATATGGGAGGCTGACATATATGTGGTAGGAAGCGCGACATAGCGATAGCAACGAGACAACTAGCAAGCGAAGATAGTAAAGATATCCAAGGTCATGATCATCTTGCCTGAAATCCCACTCGGAAGAAGAACGAGTCCATGAAGAAGACGAACCAACGTAGTCAAACGAATCCTCACAATCGCAACAAAACCGGAACTATCGAGATGAAGCACAACCGGAAAGAAACAAACAATATGGTAAACACACAAGCATAACCATGGCATGATGCACAACCAAATATGATGCATGACAAGATTAAGTGTTGTTAAACATGGCAAGAGATGAAGCATAAGCAATCCATACAATTAGGCAAGTTTAAATGAGGCCGGAAACACAAACAACAATTCCGGAAAATCCCCATATGCAAATTTTGAAATTGGTACTGATCTGAATTAAACACAATGTTAAAGTTGTTAAACAGCAAGTTAACATGCATCATGATGATCTACACGCTTTTCTAATCAAGTTACATATGTAAATAAATCATTTAATTCGGAGCTACGGTCTAAAAGATATGAGCTAAACAAGTTTAACATGGCAATAATGCAAAATGCATGCAAACATCAACCACAACACTCTAAGCAAGGATGCAACATGACAATATCAATCTACACACCAATCTAAGCAAGTTCCATATAGGACATGATCAAAACGGAGCAACGGTTCAACAATTACAATCAACACAAGGTATAATAGCAAACTGCCCCAAAACAGCAACATGGCACTATGCAAACACCAAAACAGCAAGCTATAGGCACGTGATGGGCACAAACTTGATATGCACTTGAAATAGACATGATATACTCCAATTTATCGTAAAGGTTCAGGTTCATAGGCATCAAGGTTAAGTCAATATGATCCATGTAAAATGCAATGTTCTGCTAAACAGGGCATATACATGAGTAGAGTTAATATGATGGCATGTTGGAGACAAGAAACAAATATGCTACAGTGCAATAACATGGCGACAAGTGGTACATCATGGAAGTATACAACATGTAGATGAAAACATACAACATGGGCATAATCATAGGAACAATAGAATCATGGCAATCATCAAGGCAATATGCAATCATGAACTAACAGAAAACTGAGCATGCTGTCAACAACATTATGATGCTGACTTGGGAGGCACATAACAGCAAGCATAGCAATTTTAATATTTATGAAATTGACATGAGCATACAGTAGACATGTCAATCTTCAAATCACTCCATTGGCAAAATTTCATAGGATGCACAAATTAATTACTATGATTATTACAAAATGGAACATTCTGTCAACAGGCTGACAGTTATATCATGATGGCAACTTGAGAGCAAGAAGGAGACATGCTATAGGAACTTTACATGGCAACCAAAGGCATGGCATCAAAGTACACATTACATAGACCAAAACACATGAAGGAATCATATGCATATGAGCTATAGATTAATGGCAACCATCAAGCAAAGTTGACAAGTTTTATCACAGACAGCTTTTACTCAGAACAGCAACATTAACTAGGCATGTTTCAAGCTCATGGCACTCACATCAAGGCATATCATGGCATGAAATAAATACTAGCAGCAATAAGACATGAAAATGCCCCAAAGTCATGTTGACAAGTTGCTTATATGGTGCATGTATTAAATCACACAAAAATGACAAAGTGACAAATTTTAACAGATTCCAGCAGTAACATTAGGATGCACTTTTGCAACAGAGATAATGACATGTAGATGACTTCTATCATGAATGCAAAGGCTACCATCATGTAGAGCACATTGAGTAGACCATTTTACATATAAGGATCATCATCATCGGACAAGCATGCACAAAGTTACAGCCACTCAAACATGCTAATGTGATGATTTTCAGACACGAAAACAACCTCGTGGTCGAGTGGGATTGGGGTGGTCCGGGGACGAGGGAGTCTAGTCGGCTCGACTCCGACGAGGGGAGGCACTCCGGCGGCGGGGACGAGGCGCGGGAGGCCGGATCCGGTCGAGGCCACCGCGAGGCGGCTGGATCCGGGCGGACCCGAGCGGCGGCGAAGGCAGGGCGGTGACGAGGAGCTCCTGGCGGCGGCGACCTCCTGGCGGCGTGGAGACCTGGCGGGGTCGGGCGACCCGCGGGCGGCGGCGACGGCTAGGTGGCGCGGGCACGAGGCGGGCGGCGCTGGGCGCGGGCGACGCGCGGCGGCGGCAAGGTGGCGAGGTGCAGGCGGCGGCGGAGGGCTGCTAGCGAGCGCTCGAGCGGCGGGAGGCGGTTGCAGACGGCGAGCGGGAGGCGCACTAGCTCGTCCGGGCCCAGATGGGCTCGGGCGGGCCCCGATCTGGGCTCGGCGGGCCTGCAGTGGTGGAGGGAGGCAGGGGTCACATGGCCGGCTGTGGTTGGCCGAGGGCGGCGGCGCAGGTGGCGGCTGGCTGCTGGGATGCTGCCAAGTGGCGAGGATGGGCGGGCCAGCACCGGAAAACAAGGAGGAGGGTGGCAGCGGCTACAGGAGGAAGGTGGGGGTAGGTTAGGGTTCCGTTTTGGGCAGGGAGGCTGTCTATTTATAGACAGGGGGCTAGGAATAGAGGGATTTAGTCCGTTTTCGGATCGTTTGATCTCGATCGGACGGCGCAGAATGGAGGAGGGGTTAGCTGGGCTACGTGGGCTGTGAAGAGAGTCTTGGGCTGGGATGAGAGGGAAGAAGAGAGGCCCGGCACAAGTTTCGGAACACCGAAACGTCCGACGATTTGACCGGCTATAGTGCCGCTATAGGTTATTCGTTGGGGCATCAAACGACCTCCGAATGGAACGAAATTTGACAGGCGGTCTACCTGTAACATAATAAGACCACACGCCAACTTTCACCCCATTCCGAGAACATTTTACCCCACTTATAAAACAATATTTCGGAGGTGCCGCGGGCGCGTGCGAGTGTGTCGGGTCTCGAAACGGACAACGGAAGGAACGGAGAGAAAGACAACTACGAACGGATGCAAGTTTTGTGAACACATGCGGATGAAATGCACACGATGACATGGAAAAATGCAACAAGCAAACGAATCACACGGCAACGACAGAAATAAATGGAAGGAATCTGAAGCATCGGTCTCGGGGCGTCACAGATGGACCTTGTCCTACCAATCTATCCCTCTAGGGGCATGCGTAGTAGTACTTTGCTTCAAGGGCTAATAAACTTTCGCAATAAGTATGTGAGTTCTTTATGACTAATGTGAGTCCATGGATTATACGCACTCTCACCCTTCCACAATTTGCTAGCCTCTTCGGTACCATGCATTGCCCTTTCTCACATCGAGAGTTGGTGCAAACTTCGCCGATGCATCCAAACACTGTGATATGATACGCTCTATCACACATAAGCCTCTTTATATCTTCCTCAAAATAGCCACCATACTTACCTATCATGGCATTTCCATAGCCATTCCGAGATATATTGCCATGCAACTTCCACCGTTCCATTTTTTATGACATACATCATCATTGTCATATTGCTCTGCATGATCCTATAGCTGACATAGTATTTGTGGATCAGCCACCATTCATCATTTTTATACATGTTACGCTAGCATCATTGCACATCCTGGTACACTGCCAGAGGCATTCATATAGAGTCATATTTTTTGTTCTAGTATCGAGTTGTAATATTGAGTTGTAAGTAAATAGAGGTGTGATGATCATCATTATTAGAGCATTGTCCCAGTGAGGAAAGGATGATGGAGACCATGATTCCCCCACAAGTCGGGATGAGACTCCGGACGAAAAAAAAAGAAAAAGAAAAAAAAGGGAGGCAAAAAAGAGCCATGAAAAAAAATGAGAGAAAAAGAGAGAAGGGGCAATGTTACTATCCTTTTCCACACTTGTGATTCAGAGTAGCACCATGTTTTTCATATAGAGAGTCTCCTATTTTGTCACTTTCATATACTAGTGGGAATTTTTCATTATAGAACTTGGCTTGCATATTCCGATGACGGGCTTCCTCAAATGCCCGAGGTCTTCATGAGCAAGCAAGTTGGATGCACACCCACTTAGTTTTCATGTTGAGCTTTCATACACTTATAGCTCTTAGTGCATCCGTTGCATGGCAATCCCTACTCCTTGCATTGACATCAATTGATGGGCATCTCCATAGCCCGTTGATTAGCCTCGTTGATGTGAGACTATCTTCTTATTTTTGACTTCTCTTATTTACCTCTACCACCACACTCTATTCCACCCATAGTGCTATATCCATGGCTTGTGCTCATGTATTGAGTGGGAGTTGAAAAAGCTGAAGCGCGTTAAAAAGTATGAACCAATTGTTTGGCTTGTCATCGGGGTAGTGCATGATAAATACTTTGTGTGAAGAAGATGGAGCATGACAGGATTATATGATTTTGTAGGGACAACTTTCTTTAGCATTGTTATTTTGAAAGGCATGATTGTTTGTTAGTATGCCTGAGTATTGATGTCTTTATATCAAATTATAGACTATTGCTTTGAATCATTTGGATCTTATTATTCATACCATAAGAAAAAGATTACATGATGAAACATGATAGGTAGCATTCCACATCAAAAATTCTGTTTTTATCATTTACCTACTCGAGGACGAGCAGGAATTAAGCTTGGGGTTGCTTGATACGTCTCCAACGTATCTATAATTTTTTATTGTTCCATGCTATTATAGTATCAAACCTGGATATTTTTATATGCAATTATATATCATTTTTTGGGACTAACCTATTAACCTAGTGCCCAGTGCCAGTTGCTGTTTTCTGCTTGTTTTTGGCTTTTCAGAGAATCAGTACCAAACAAAGTCCAAATGCCACGAAACTTTTTGGAGATTTTTTTCTAGACAAAAGAGACCCTGGAGACTTGGAGAGAAGGCCAGAAGGTTCACGAAGCCTCCACAAGGCAACAGGGCGCGACCCTAGGGGGGCGCGCCCTGATGCCTTGTGGGGCCCTCGTGGCTCCGTTTGACCTAATTCCATTCCTATAAATTCACAAATATTCGGAAACCATCAGAGAGCCAGAAGAGAAAACCTTTCCGCCGCCGCAAGCCTCTGTTCTTCCGCGATCCCATCTGGAGGCCTTTTCCAGTACTCTGCCGGAGGGGGAATCGATCACGGAGGGCTTCTACATCAACCTTGCTGCCCTTCCGATGATGTGTGAGTAGTTTACCATAGACCTACGGGTCCATAGCTAGTAGCTAGATGGCTTCTTCTCTCTCTTTGATCTTCAATACCATGTTCTCCTTGATGTTCTTGGAGTTCTATCCGATGTAATCTTCTTTTGCAGTGTGTTTGTTGGGATCCGATGAATTGTGAGTTTATGATCAGATTATTCATGAGAAATATTTGAGTATTCTCTGAACTCTTTTATTCATGATTAAATATAGCTTTGTATTTCTCACCGATCTATCGATTTGGTTTGGCCAACTAGATTGGTTTATCTTGCAATGGGAGAGGTGCTTTGTGATGGGTTCAATCTTGCGGTGCTCAATCCCAGTGACAGAAAGGGACATGACACGTATTTGTATCGTTGCCATTAAGGATAAAAAGATGGGGTTTATTCATATTGCTTGAATTTGCTTCTCTACATCATGTCATCTTGCTTAAGGCGTTACTCTGTTTTTATTAACTTAATACTCTAGATGCATGCTGGATAGCGGTCGATGAGTGGAGTAATAGTAGTAGATGCAGGCAGGAGTCGGTGTACTTGTCTCGGACGTGATGCCTATATACATGATCATTGCCATGAATCCGTCATAATTATATGCTTTTCTATCAATTTCCCAACAGTAATTTGTTTACCCACCGTATGTTTCTGCGCTCGAGAGAGAAGCCTCTAGTGAAAACTATGGCCCCCGGGTCTATCTTTATCATATAAAAAACATAAAAATACCTTGCTGCAATTTATTTACTCTTATTTAGTTTAGTAATTTACTTTATCAATTTATCTCTATCAGACTTAATCCTTGCAAGTAACCGCTAAGAGGATTGACAACCCTCTTATTCGCGTTGGGTGCAAGTGTTTGCTTTTGTGTGTGTAGGTGCTGTTCACTGGATCTTGCTTGGTTCTCCTACTGGATTGATAACCTTGGTTCTTAACTGAGGGAAATACTTATCTCTACTATACTGCATCATCCTCTCCTCTTCGGGGAAATACCAACGTAGTCTACAAGTAGCAGAGTGATACGTCTCAAACGTATCTATAATTTTTTATTGTTAAATGCTATTATATAATCATTCTTATATACTTTGGCCATCATTTTATATTATTTTTCTGGACTACAGATTAATCCAGTGTCCAGTGCCAGTTGCTGTTTTTTTGCTTGTTTTTGGTTTTACAGAAAATCGATACCTATGAAGGTCCAAACACGACAAAACTTTTTGACGATTTTTTCTGGAACATAAGAGACCCTAGAAGCTTCCGGAGGTGACCATATATACTTGTGCACATTTTTTCGACAAAGGATATTTTATTACTTAAAAGGTTTAAGCATTACACCCGGCCTCTGCATAACTGGGATGCACACAGCCATAACCAAGTCCAAGTTCCAAAAAATGGAAAAAGGTGGAATACAAGTAATCATGTGGAGACTGTATAACGCCTAAGATGTAGGAGGGCCAATCCGAAGATCATCCTGCCATCCATGTCGGGTAAAAGTATCCCTCGCCGTGGCCTCCAAGCGTGTACACACCTCCGTAAACAGGTCTCGATTCTCCACCCGTTGTAGAGACGACCATAACAGAGCGTACCGGTACATCTGTAGATAACCTGCAAAAGAGAAGAACTTTTATCGTTAAAAACCTTACCATTTCTACATAGCCAAAGCGACCAAATCACGGCAAGCGCTCCCACCCTAAGAAGAATTCTAAACTTGTTATTGATCCCATGTAACCAGTTGCCAAAAATATTAGCAACACTACATGGAGGATACAAGCCAGACGCTACTTGGATGACTGACCATATAGAACAAGCCAATTTGAATTTAAAGAACAAGTGTTTTATGGTCTCATCATGGTGACAAAAAACACATTGCGCGCTTCCATGCCAATTCCTCTTAATAAGGTTATCTTTGGTAAGAATGACTCCTCGATGAAGATACCACGCAAAGATTTTATTCTTGAGTGGTATCTTCATCTTCCAAATCATTTTATTATTATCAGCTGGCACATCTGACTGGATCAATGCTCTATAGATGGACTCCACCAAGAAATTACCACTCGCGTGTAGGTTCCAACGAAATACATCGGTTCCTTGCGACAATTGCACCGTCGACAGGCGCTATACCAAATTGTTCCATGATTCAAGTCTAGGACCAATGAAATCTCTCCTGAACATCACATTCGGCAGGAAGGATTCCATAACCGTGGCAATAGTATCACCCTTGTGACGCACAATATTGTATAGGGCAGGATATTGTTCTCGGAGAGTGGCATTGCCTAGCCACTTATCCTCCCAGAACCTAATCTCCGATCTGTCTTTAATGGTGAAGGATCCATAGCAGAAGACATGTTTCTTCGTGGCCATTAGACCAGCCCAAAAGTGTGAGTCCCCAGGCTTCCAATATACTTGGGACACTGCCTTTGAGCCCACATATTTTCTTCTTGGGAGGGTTTGCCATACACCATCTTCCGTAAGTAGCTTAAACAACCATTTGCCAAGTAGGCCGTATTTCTAACCTCAAGGTCATGAATACTCAGCCCTCCCTGGTCTTTGGGACGGCAAACCACACTCCATTTAGCCAGTCAATAGTTCTTATTTTTGCTATCTCCTTGCTAAAAGAATCTTGATCGGAAATAATTCAATTGATGTAAAACTCCTTTAGGCAATTGGAAGAAGGAAATCATATACGGTACCATATTACTTAGCACTGAGTTTATGAGGACCAATCTTCCACCCAGAGATAGCAGTTTACCTTTCCAACTACTTAACCTTTTTTGTAGTCTCTCCTCGATGTGTTTCCATTCAGCATTTGTGAGACACTGATAGTGTATCGATATCCCCAATTAACTGATTGGAAACTGGCCTAGCCCACATCCAAACAAATCAGCGTACAGGTGAGCCTCGTCTTGGGCCTCACCGAAACAATACAACTCACTCTTATGGAAGTTTATCTTAAGACCCGACAAATGCTCAAAGGCTGACAAAATTAATTTCAGATTTCTCGCTTTATCAAGGTCATGATCCATAAAGAGAATCCTATCATCGGCATATTGAAGGATAGAAAGACCACCATCTACGAGGTGATTAACTACCACATCAATTTGGCCATCAACCTTTGCATGCTCAATCATGACAGCTAACATATCAGCCACTATATTAAATAGCATGGGCGATAATGAGTCACCTTGTCTCAATCCTTTCTTCGTTTGGAAGTAGTGGCCAACATCATCATTGACTTTAATGGCCACACTCCCTCCAAAAATGAAGCTATGGATCAGAGCACGCCACTCTGCAGAGAAGCCTTTCATTCTGAGAGTCTGTTAGAGAAAAGACCACTTGAATTTATCATACGCCTTTTCGAAGTCAATTTTGAGTATTACCCCATTCAACTTTTTCCGATGCAGTTCGTGGACTGTTTCATGAAGGATTACAACACCATCTAGGATGTTTCTACCCTGCATGAACACAGTCTGGGTGAAAATTTTAAAACTAACATTAAGGAGGCAGACATGTCTATATTGTTGTATCCTTACAACCTCATTAACCTTAGGTAATAAAATTATCTCACCGAAGTTTAGGCGAAACAATTCTAGTTGTCCAGCATGGAAGTGGCCAAACAAGTCTAGAAGGTCCGGTTTTATAACCTCCCAGAAGTTCTGATAGAACTTAGATGGAAAACCGTCCGAACTTGGGGCCTTGTTGTGTTCCATTAGGAAAACCGCCTTCTTTACCTCCTCCTAGAAGTAGGGAGCTGTTAGAAGGTTATTTTCCTCAACAGAGATCTGGGGAACATCGTGTCGGGGCCAGATTCCCGGGACACAATATCCCAGAAATTAACCCCTCATGTCGTCACCAGCCCCAAGATCATTTGTTACTAGTGGACACGTCCTTGTTACAGATTACCAAGCAATTTACAAGAATTGGATACAAGACCATAAAGGTCTAATGATACAACAATGACTCCGAACAGCGGATGGCGGAAGCGGGTAGCGGATCTCCATCTCCGGTGGGGCTCCATTCCCACAGGAACAGCTGACCTAGATAACTCCTATCCCGCATGGCTGCTATCTCTGATTTCTAGGTTGCGGGGTGTGCCTTCATAGTGCTCTTCTCCTAATCGTGATCTGGCCAAGACAATAGCCAGGGACAAGCCAGTGAGTATTTGAATGTACTCGCAAACATCATGAACAAAAGATATACCGAATGTAACAGAGAGCATATGATCATGATGAACTAAATTATATGCATATGACGACTGATATTAAAGCATGGCATGATAAATATCAATACGGTGTAGATGGCTAAATATATCATTCTAGTAAATAAACCAAGAAATATAATATGGAATATCCGGAGTTAGACCGCCCGAGGATTCCAAGAAAATAAAATGGAACATCGGGCGTTGGACCGCCCGAGGATTCCAAGGATAAATGCCAAACGGGTGTCTGAATGCGACTCCTCGAGAGATCTTGAAAAGAAATGCCAAACGGGTGTCTAAATGCGACGCTTGAGAGGTCTTGAAAAGAAATAAGTATCCAGGTGGCACAACCATCCCAAGAGATACTGAAAAGAAAAGAGTATCCAGGTGGCACAACCATCCCAAGAGATACTAAAAAGAAAAGAGTATCCAGGTGGCACAACCATTGCAAGAGATACTGAAAAGAAGTGAGTATCCAGGTGGCACAACCATCCCAAGGGATACTGAAAAGAAATGAGTATCCAGGTGGCACAACCATCCCCAAGAGATACTGAAAAGAAATGAGTATCCAGGTGGCACAACCATCCCAAGGGATACTGAAAAGAAATGAGTATCCAGGTGGCACAACCATCCTAACAGATACTCAAGGTTACATATAAGAGAAAAAGGTTAGTCCACAATAATATCCATGATAACAATAATATTCATGGTAGCATCCGTAGTGACAATAATCATCCTGCAAAAGTGAATCACGATCAATTTAATTATTTCCTCCGAAGACCGACACCAAGACCGACACTTAACCAACCCAGACTGTAGTCCTTAACCGCGGACACGGATATTCGAATAGGTTATAAAACTCTCCAGAGGGTGTACTCTTTACCCGCAAGTAAAGGATTTCTTTAGCCAACATCGAGACGCTGACTAATTCCAATTACGGCCTTTGGGTTGAAAACACACCTAACCAACACACACCAGATTAACTTTCCTGATGCCAGGAATCACCCAAAGCATCGTTCAAGAAAAACTCTAAGACGGGGAGACCACCATCTCGAATAGCATGGGATCACAATTTATAACGCGCAGAATACAAGTGTTGCCCCCCTCTCGGCCCAGCTGGATACACCCATGCCCCCTGACCAGGTGACATGCCTACCAGAGGCCTCTGGTATCTTTCACCATGGCCTCTCTGTACAGTGTGTGCAAGGAAAGGGGTTAACAACTTACTAAACCATACTCTACCTGCGGCAGGGACAAGTGGCAGCACGGATCAAGTATGGGGGTTACCGGAACAAGACTCGATCTACGGTCGACTCAGGAGGTTTAAGTTTTCCTGCAGTGGTTAGCACAATATATTTCCTTGGTGGTACCCAACAGGGTCACCACCTGGCATGTCCCGACATGCCATCACTGATCATTCTCGTCACAACGAGATTTCAGTCTCACGGTCACTTTTCTCGTGACTGATTCTTTCCTGCGGATTAGTCCGGACCAACATAGGCATATTTGACATGTGAAAAGAACCACACTCACTCATACTTCATGTTTAAGTGAAGTTAAAATATTATCCAAGGACCATGCATGTATAACTAGCAATATGCAAATTTTATTAGAATTATCATAATCATGATCATATTATACTACCAAGAAACAACCAAACATTCACCATATCAAGTGTTCAAGATGCTTGCCTTAACATGCAGAAAGATTGGGTGCACTCCTAAACTTTGAAAATTTCATCTTCCCTCCATTTTCCTATTTTCAAAATATTGAAATTACCACATAATTTGAAAACAGTACAGAAAAGTTGTTTGGAAAATTTTGAAATAAATACTAAAATAAACTAGATGAAAAAATAAAGAATGTCAGAAAAAGAATCAATTGAAAAGGAGTTGTGATTTAAAAGTTAAAGGCAGTAAAAGTTTAGTCAAAATTATGTTTTTAATAAAACTATAAAAAGAAAATGTTTCGGTCAGGTTTACGCTTTCTAAATAGGGAAACGTATTTTGAGAAAACCGTCTCCACTTACAGACGAGTCGGCGCGGCTTCGGTTGCTGACAGTGGGCCCCACGGCCCCACTGTCAGGTTTGACTGGGGTCAGCGCGCCCTCTTCTTTCTCTGGCCGAACGGAGGCGGCACTCCGGCGAGGTTCGCCGACGAACGGTGGCGCCGTTCGGGAAGCTGAGGCCACCCACGAGCTCAGGAGACCCTGGCGATCCTCCCGATGTACCGCACGCCCTCCGGAGAGCACCAGGTCACCGGCGGCGAGTTTCCCCGAAGAACTCCGGCGGTGGTGGGAGAGGGATTTCGTCTACGGTGCTTCTCCGGTGGAATTGAAGGGTCGGATGGATTCGCGGGACCACGTGGAAGCTACTAAAATCTTCGAGGAAGTGGCGGCAGAAGTGGCTGCCGGAGAGGAAGAAGGCGACCATCTCCGGTCGTTCTGTTGATCGGGGAAGCTCTGAGAAGGAGGAGGGGAAGTGCTGATGAACTGGAAGAGCCAAGGGTGGCTTTATATAGCCGAAGAAGGTCAGTTTCGCAGCGCCCGAAGATATACACGACGACGGCGACCATTACTGCGGTAGGGAGGGTGGTTGAGGACAGTGGCCGTGGTCGGCGGGGTTAGGTGTGGCCGTTGCGCGATAGGTGAGTTGAGGATGAGCTCGGGGGAGCTCCAGGTGGCCCGGTTGGTGCCGTCCCCGAGTGGATTGCGGCGGCGGCCATTGATGGCGAAGCGCGGGCGATGGCGAGGCCGATGAGTTGGCGGTGGAGAGGTCGGTGGCTGCGGATGGACTCGGGTGGTTAGCAGACGGATAGGGACATGCTGGTGGCTCGTGGAGTGGACGTGCGTCTCGGGCAGGAACATGGCAGAGATGACGACGTTGGACGGCGGCACTGGACGGTGGAGGCGGCGCTAGAGGCCAGGCTCGGGTGTCAGCGCACGCTGTGGCTTCTTCGTGAAGCTATCTAGACGGGTCGTGCGCGATGGGAGGCAGCAGGGTGGTGGCATACGGCGATGCTAGTGCCTGCCAAACGGGCGCTCCGGCCACGCCCAGTGCATGCACACAAGGTGCTCGGCAATACACCAGGGGGTTCTAGAGGGGTTTGTTGCAAGAGAGGCTTAGCAGGATAGGGATACTTTGGATGACAAGGCTAATGGACATGTTTGTTTGGCATGAAGATCAAGTTCCATATGAAGTTTTAGGAGGTTGCCAAATTCTGTCATGCTCATGATGTGCTCGACAGAATGCTAGGGTGACCTAGGAGGATTTACTAGAATTGCAACTTGGCAGGAGGGTGACTCATTGCATGAAGGATGGAATGGTGGACTTGGTTTGGAAAAATAAGAAACTTGCAAGTGCAAGTTTTGTTGGATTTCAGTTCTGGACCCAAGATGAGGGGGATTATTTGACGGACTTACAAGATGCATATAGAGCTGATCTCCTGGACTTAAGGGTTTGGTTGGAACGACTATAAGGTGGAAAAAATTCAGATTTTTTGGAGCAAGGAAAATTGGGGTTGCAGTTATAACTCAAGAATGGAACAGAATTGAAAAGTGGAAGTTTTGCTCAAAATTTTCAAAGGACCATGTTGAGTTTTTGCATAAAGGTGACCTATAGGCATCTCTTGACCCTTCATAATTTTTTGTGGAATTTCAGGAGAATTATTTAAAATAGTTATAGTGCAACAGGAGCATTTCAAAGTTTGAAAATGCTATTGAAAGAATTATTTTGGGCAAATTTTATTATGAAAATATTTCCTACTGTTATTTAAAATATAAATGAAATGATTTAAGAAAGCTACCAAAGCCCATAATATTTTTTTCCAAAATTTTCTATATGGAGGGAAGAGTTTTAGAAAACCAATAACAGAGAAGATTCTGAAACAATAGATGACCTCATTTAATTCAAAATTTTATTTCTGGCCAAATTTTACTTAATAAAAATTATGGTTAAATTTTTGGGGTGTTACAAACTCTACCCCCCTTAAAATTAAGGTGGTACCAGAATTAAGCCCACCTTTTTGAGGAGATTTTTCTGAACTAATTATTTAAATAACCTAATTAGGAACAGTTGATGCGGGGCTACTGGTAATTGGTGCAACTACAGTGAGGTACTGGTGCTGTGGTTCTACTGTTAGGGCAACTGAGGGTCTGCAACTTAGAGCTACGACAAATTTGGAAAAAGTATAATTTCTAATTCCAAATTTTGCTTGTCGTACTCCGGTGCACAACATTTTCTCCGGCTGACAGGTGGACCGAGGGTCCACTGTCAGTCTCTTCTTCTTCCTCTGGCTCTCCTTTCTCTTCTCTCTCTCACGCGCTTTCCCGCACTTTCTCCACCTGCGGCGTTTAGCGCGTAGGGTATCTAGGGCCGTACCGCGGTAGTGCGTGGTGTGCTTGCTGCCGGCACAGCGTGCACTCACCTCGCGGGCCAGCACCCTGTTAGTACTGCTCGTAGATTCGCCTCCGAACACCAGCGATCGAGCGATGAGCGGCGCTGGTGGACTTCGCTCACCGTGCACCGAGCTCGAGCTATAAAGACGACCGCGGTTTTTCTTCCTTCTACCTCGCACCTCACCTCACTTCTTCTTCCTCTTCTCCTTCTTCCCCTGGTTGCAGGAGCTCGAGACGAGGCATTAATGGAGGACGTGGTCCCGGAGCTGATCACGATCCTTCTGGATGGTATGCTGGCGGCGTTGGTTGGCTTCTCGCTGCTGCTGTGTGCGATGATCCTTGATGATCGCCGTGATGCCGCTGCTCGAGTAGTGGCTCTCCGGGGCGGCAGTGATCATGGGGACTAGGCATCAGTGTTGGTTATGAGCGAGTGCTAGTGCGTTTTGTAGCGGGCTCTGTAGAAATAAAAACCCATGAGTTTTTATTCGAGAAAACTGTGGTGTGGTGAGAGTGATCTAGTAGCGGTTAATTTGGTGGTAATTGTGGTTGTGAGGTTTCTGCACTTAGTGCATACAGTAGAGATGGTGTGGCTGTAAGCCGGATGCCGTGGCGGCATGCGAATTAAACCTGTGTTGGGGAAAAAATTGTGGCAAGGACTGTTAATAAAATTTCACCCCTAAGGCGGATGAACTAAATGCAGACCACCACAATCAAATATTCGTAGACAAACTGCAATCATATTAATGCATTCATGACATATGCCCTAAAATACGTCGCAAAGATTGCATCATGTAAACAAGTGCTAGACACAGTAACAACCACTCTCATGACCGTCTAAGGTTCGAAGGTGAGATCTACAGGGTCTTGCGGAAAGGTTCTCGGTGCTGGAGCACATTCTTCTTCTTCCAGAGGAAGTGGGGATGCAGACGAAGAACATGCCCTTCCTGAGTTGGCAGAGGTGGTCCGCCAATGGAGATCTGGGGGTTCAGGACAACAAGATAATGGAGATAGTCCATTAGTTGTCGGGTGAGATGCTCCTGGGCCATCACATACTGAATGAGATTGGCCAGAGTTGGAGTAAGTCTCCAAGAGACGACGAAGTTCCCCGGGGGAGATGAAGGCATTGCCCGGATGGACAATAGGGACAGATTCCGAGGGCTCGATCGGTCTCCCGAACAACACTATCGGGGTATTGGTGGTGGTTGCAGCTGCTCTTCTTACCGGAGTCAGGAGAGCGAGCGTCCTGCGGGTCGCAATCAGATCAAGGGTGACCTGATCGAATAGTGCCTCTTGCGCTCTCAGGTAGCGCACCAGATGCACTGGAGCAGGATCCGTCTCATGATCTTCATTGACGACTTGGGTCGGGCTACCTTAGCCTTCACGACTAGGGTAGTAGTAGAAACGACGGATGTTAACCCTCGGCGACAAATGCCGGAGATTAACTACAGTCTCTCGGGCTGCAAGTTGGATGGCTTGGGGCTCGTCGGAGGTCGTCTTCCCAGTGAACCGGTAGGGGCGTTCTGATGTGGTGCCCTCCCGTAGATGTGCAGCGTGGCCCAAAAGTGGTGGATGGCATCACTCGTGTGCTCCTGGTATACAACATATTCCGGGGGCTCTTCTATGCCAAAAGCACGACGAGTGAGATTGGCGAGGATGACTACAAAGTCTCCAAGCTCGCCTGCAGTGGTCTCGTTGCGAACGAGGGGACCAGGCATCTTGGTGATTGGATATCGAACTGAGAGTGAAAGCTGTGATGTGCTGAGTTGGGGCAAGACTTCCTGTATAGGTCAGTAGAGTCTTCCATCGCACACTTGTGGACGGGACAACTCAGGTGTCGGCCACAGGCACATGGCCTATGGGCAGGGCTGATAGGTTGGGCACCGACTGTCAAAAGATGTCGGCTGGCCACTGTGTAGGCTTATCGGATGGGATGGGCTTGACTACGGCCGGGAAAGGTTTTAGATGGTGTGGAAACCTAGGGATAGCAACCAGGCTAAGATCGGATTAGCCAATGGTCAGCCTGGCTCTGATACCAAGGCTGTCGGGGCCAGATTCCCGGGACACAATATCCCAGAAATTAACCCCTCGTGTCGTCATCAGCCCCAAGATCATTTGTTACTAGTGGACACGTCCTTGTTACAGATTACCAAGCAATTTACAAGAATTGGATACAAGACCATAAAGGTCTAATGATACAACAATGACTCCGAACAGCGGATGGCGGAAGCGGGTAGCGGATCTCCATCTCTGGTGGGGCTCCATTCCCACAGGAACAGCTGACCTGGATAACTCCTATCCCGCGTGGCTGCTATCTCTGAATTCTAGGTTGCGGGGTGTGCCTTCGTAGTGCTCTTCTCCTAATCGTGATCTGGCCAAGACAATAGCCAGGGACAAGCCAGTGAGTACGTTTGAATGTACTCGCAAACATCATGAACAAAAGATATACCGAATGCAACAAAGAGCATATGATCATGATGAACTAAATTATATGCATATGCTGACTGATATTAAAGCATGGCATGATAATTATCAATACGGTGTAGATGGCTAAATATATCATTCTAGTAAATAAACCAAGAAATATAATATATGGAATATTGGGCGTTAGACCGCCCGAGAATTCCAAGAAAATAAAATGGAACATCGGGCGTTGGACCGCCCGAGGATTCCAAGGATAAATGCCAAACGAGTGTCTGAATGCGAGGCATCAAGAGGTCTTGAAAAGAAATGCCAAACGGGTGTCTGAATGCGACGCCTCAAGAGGTCATGAAAAGAAATAAGTATCCAGGTGGCACAACCATCCCAAGAGATACTGAAAAGAAAAGAGTATCCAGGTGGCAAAACCATCCCAAGAGATACTAAAAAGAAAAGAGTATCCAGGTGGCATAACCATCCCAAGAGATACTGAAAAGAAATGAGTATCCAGGTGGCACAACCATTCCAAGGGATACTGAAAAGAAATGAGTATCCAGGTGGCACAACCATCCCCAAGAGATACTGAAAAGAAATGAGTATCTAGGTGGCACAACCATCCCAAGGGATACTGAAAAGAAATGAGTATCCAGGTGGCACAACCATCCCAAGAGATACTCAAGGTTACATATAAGAGAAAAAAGGTTAGTCCACAATAATATTCATGATAACAATAATATTCATGGTAGCATCCGTAGTGACAATAATCATCCTGCAAAAGTGAATCACGATCAATTTAATCATTTCCTCCGAAGACCGACACCAAGACCGACACTTGACCAACCCAGACTGTAGTCCTTAACCGCGGACACGGCTATTCAAATAGGTTATAAAACTCTGCAGAGGGTGTACTCTTTACCCGCAAGTAAATGATTTCTTTAGCCAACATCGAGACGCTAACTAATTCCAATTACGGCCTTTGGGTTGAAAACACACCTAACCAGCACACACCCGATTAACTTTCCTGATGCCAGGATTCACCCAAAGCATCGTTCAAGAAAAACTCTAAGACGGGGAGACCACCGTCTCGAATAGCATGGGATCACAATTTATAACGCGCGGAATACAAGGGGTGCCCCCCTCTCGGCCCAGCCGGATACACCCATGCCCCCTGACCAAGTGACATGCCTACCAGAGGCCTCTGGTATCTTTCACCATGGCCTCTCTGTACAGTGTGTGCAAGGAAAGGGGTTAACAACTTACTAAACCATACCCTACCTATGGCAGGGACAAGTGGCAGCACGGATCAAGTATGGGGGTTACCGGAACAAGACTCGATCTACGGTTGACTCAGGAGGTTTAAGTTTACCTGCAGTGGTTAGCACAATATATTTCCTTGGTGGTACCCAACAGGGTCACCACCTGGCATGTCCCGACATGCCATCACTGATCATTCTCGTCACAACGAGATTTCAGTCTCACGGTCACTTTTCTCGTGACTGATTCTTTCCTGCGGATTAGTCCGGACCAACATAGGCATATGTGACATGTGAAAAGAACCACACTCACTCATACTTCATGTTTAAGTGAAGGTAAAATATTATCCAAGGATCATGCATGTATAACTAGCAATATGTAAATTTTATTTGAATTATCATAATCATGATCATATTATACTAGTGAGCAAACAACCAAACATTCACCATATCAAGTGTTCAAGATGCTTGCCTTAACATGCAGAAAGATTGCGTGCACTCCAAAACTTTGAAAATTTCATCTTCCCTCCATTTTCCTATTTTCAAAATATTGCATTACCAGATAATTTGAAAACAGTACAGAAAAGTTGTTTGGAAATTTTTGAAATAAATAATAAAATAAACTAGATGAAAAAATAAAGAATGTCAGAAAAAGAATCAATTAAAAAGGAGTTGTGATTTAAAAGTTAGAGGCAGTCAAAGTTTAGTCAAAATTCTGTTTTTAATAAAACTATAAAAAGAATACGTTTCGATCAGGTTTACGCTTTCTAAATAGGGAAAATGTATTTTGAGAAAACCGTCTCCACTTACAGATGAGTCGGCGCGGCTTCGGTCGCTGACAGTGGGCCCCACGGCCCCACTGTCAGATTTGACTGGGGTCAGCGCGCCCTCTTCTTTCTCTGGCCGAACGGAGGCGGCACTTCGGCGAGGCTCGCCGGCGAACGGTGGCGTCGTTCGGGAAGCTGAGGCCACCCACGAGCTCAGGAGACCTTGGTGAGTTTCCCTGAAGAACTCCGGCGAATGTGGGAGAGGGATTTCGTCTACGGTGCTTCTCCGGTGGAATTGAAGGGTGGGATGGATTCGCGGGACCACGAGGAAGCTACTGGCAAAGAGAACGAAGAGAGGGAGGGTCTGGTGGCATGGAAATCTTCGAGGAAGTGGTGGCGGCAGTGGCTGCTGGAGAGGAAGAAGGCAACCATCTCCGGTCGTTCTGTTGATCGGGGAAGCTCTGAGAAGGAGGAGGGGAAGTGCTGATGAACTGGAAGAGCCAGGGGTGGAGCCAAAGAAGGTCGGTTTCGTGGCGCCCGAAGATATACACGACGGCGGCGGCCATTACTGCGGTAGGGAGGGTGGTTGAGGACGGTGGCTGTGATCGGTGGGGTTAGGTGTGGCCGTGGCACGATAGGTGAGCTGAGGATGAGCTCGGGGGAGCTCCAGGTGGCCCGGTCGGTGCCGTCCCCGAGTGGATTGTGGCGGCGGCCATTGATGGCGAAGCGCGGGTGGTGGCGAGGCCGGTGAGGGGGCGGTGGAGAGGTCGGTGGCTGCGGATGGACTCGGGTGGTTAACAGACGGATAGGGACGTGCTGGTGGCTCGTGGAGTGGACGCGCGTCTTGGGCAGGTACTTGGCAGAGACGGCGGCGTTGGACGGCGGCTCTGGACGGTGGAGGCGGCGCTATGGGCCAGGCTCGGGTGTCGGCGCACGCTGTGGCTTCTTCGTGAAGCTATCTAGACGGGTCGTGCGCGAGGGGAGGCAGCAGGGTGGTGGCATGCGGCGATGCCAGTGCCTGCCAAACGGGCGCTCCGGCCGCGCCCAGTGCACGCACACAAGGTGCTCGGCAAAACGCCAGGGGGTTCTAGAGGGGTTTGTTGCAAGAGAGGCTTAGCAGGATAGGGATACCTTGGATGACAAGGCTAGTGGACATGTTTGTTTGGCAAGAAGATCAAGTTCCATATGAAGTTTTAGGAGGTTGCCAAATTCTGTCATGCTCATGATGTGCTCGACAGAATGCTAGGGTGACCTAGGAGGATTTTCTGGAATTGCAACTTGGCAGGATGGTGACTCATTGCATGAAGGATGGAATGGTGGAGTTGGTTTGGAAAAATGAGAAACTTGCAAGTGCAAGTTTTGTTGGATTTCAGTTCTGGACCCAAGCCGAGGGGGATTATTTGATGGACTTACAAGATGCATATAGAGCTGATCTCCTGGACTTAAGGGTTTGGTTGGAAGGACTATAAGGTGGAAAAATTTAGAATTTTTGGAGCAAGGAAAATTGGGGTTGCAGTTATAACTCAAGAATGGAACAGAATTGAAAAGTGGAAGTTTTGCTCAAAATTTTCAAAGGACCATGTTGGGTTTTTGCATAAAAGTGATCTATTGGCATCTCTTGACCCTTCATAATTTTTTGTGGAATTTTAGGAGAATTATTTAAAATAGTTATAGTGCAACAGGAGCATTTCAAAGTTTGAAAATGCTATTGAAAGAATTATTTTGGGCAAATTTTATTATGAAAATATTTCCTACTGTTATTTAAAATATAAATGAAATGATTTAAGAATGCTACCAAAGCCCATAATATTTTTTCCAAAATTTTCTATATGGAGGGAGGAGTTTTAGAAAACCAATAATAGAGAAGATTCTGAAACAATAAATGACCTCATATAATTCAAAATTTTATTTCTGGCCAAATTTTACTTAATAAAAATTATGGTTAAATTTTTGGGGTGTTACATATCGTCTGTTCGGGACTCATCCATCGAGAAGTTACCATCTTCTGGAGCCCCAAATAGATTTTTATAATAATTAGTAATGTAAGATTTAAGTTGCTCATGACCTTCAATTGTACCCTCCTCTTGACTAAGAGAATGAATAAGTTTCTTCCGATGTCTGCCATTGGCTACACCATGGAAGTATCTAGTATTCGAATCCCCTTTGAGAATAAATTGAGAGTTTGACTGTTGGTGCCATTTGAGCTCCTCTTCTCTCAGAAGTCGAGCGATCTGTGCATTCGATTGACTCTTGATTTCTATTTCATGCTCAGATAGCGGCCGAACCTCTGGCAAGGCTTCTAAATCGTCAATAATAGAAGTGAGATGAATCTTTTCTTTTTTGAGAATACCCGTAGTATGCCTAGCCCAACCACCAATGAATTTACGTAGTGCACGTATTTTATTATTCCATTTATGTATTGGAGTAAGCCCGGCGACAGGTTTCTCCCACACCTCCTTGACCATATCACGAAAGCCATCACGGAGCAGCCAACCAAGTTCGAACTTGAACTTGCATCTACTCTATGGTCGTGGCAAACCCGGTTAGGAGGATGGGGGCATGGTCTGATAGATCCTCGACACGAGGTAATGCATGCACGAAAACCATAGGGAATTTAGATTCCCATTCGGTATCCATTAACACGCGATCTAATTTCTCATATGTCGGTTCATGGAGACTGTTCGCCCAAGTGAACTATCTTCCAATCATGGAAACCTCTCGCAGATCAATACTGTCAATAACAGTGTTGAATGGGAAGATCATTGGTATTGACATTGCTTAATTGAATGTTACTTGTATGAGTTATCGCAACAAATTTATCTCTTGTTTCTTTCTTGTTCTAGGGCCCCATAGTTATCCGTGATCCTGTAAATCTATCAAGGAGGAGGTAAAGTGCAAGGACGCGTGGAAGGCCACCGCGAAAGCCGATGAAAGTAAGGATTAGTATGATATACTAAAGGCCATACCGTAGTCGAAAACAACTCCTTGGGGACCATGAGTTGTAGTCATTAATCGCCCAATGCGCAGTCTCAAGAAATCCTTAATAACCAAGGTAACCCCGTGCAACGTTAAGAGCAATGGTTGGACAATAGACTCACGATGCAGGTTGCTGATTAGTCCTAGCCTTATTTGGAAGCACCCCCACTCTCTCGTTGAGAACACATCATAACGGTGTCTACCAGGACCATGTTGGAAATCAAGATAAGATCCTAAGTGCAGGTATATGGTTGTAAGTAAAGTCATCATGCCCTAGCCTATTTCATATCATTGTTTTCTCTCTGTGATATTCAGTCCTGGAAATTGGAACTTCTAACGACAACAATAGCTTGTTTGAATCCATTTCTATTAGCATTACTTCCAATGGGTTCGATACCAAAGGTCACCTGTAGGATCGAAAATATGTCTAGAGGGGGGTGATTAGACTATTTGACCAAATAAAACTCTATCATTTTCCCAATTTTAGTTGTAGGCAAGTTTTAGCAATTCTACCAAGTCTAGTATCACCCTACACATGCAATTCTAAGAGTATAGCAGCGGAAAGTAAAACATTGCACATGTAAGTAAAGGAGGGGTTTGGAGATTTCAAACGCAATGAAGACACGATGATTTTTGGCGTGGTTCCGATAGGTGGTGCTATCGTACATCCATATTGATGGAGACTTCAACCCACGAAGGGTAACAGTTGCGCGAGTCCACGGAGGGCTCCACCTACGAAGGGTCCACGAAGAAGCAACCTTGCCTATTCCACCATGGCTTACGTCCACGAAGGACTAGCCTCACTCGGGGTAGATCTTCACGAAGTAGGCGATCTCCTTGCCCTTACAAACTCCTTGGTTCAACTCCACATGATCTTGGAGGCTGCCAAGTGACACCTAACCAATCTAGGAGACACCACTCTCCAAAAGGTAATAAATGGTGTGTTGATGATGAACTCCTTGCTCTTGTGCTTCGAATGATAGTCTCCTCAACACTCAATCTCTCTCTCACAGATTTGGCTTGGGTAGGAGAAGGATTGGAATGGAAAGCAACTTGAAGAGGCTACAAATCAAGGTTCAAATGGTTGGATTGGAATCTCTTGATCTCAACACATGAGTAGGTAGTTCTCTCTCAGAAAAAGTATGGTGGAAGTGTAGGCACGTTCTGATAGCTCTCTCTTAGAGAAAGTGGGGGTGGAGGGGTATAAATAGCCTTCACTCAAAATCCAACCGTTACACACTTTTGACCCAAATCGGTGAGACCGAATGCAAAACTCGGTTAGACCGATTAGTGTAAAAGATGTGAACTTTAGACTTTTCGGTGGGACCGAAGTGCAATGGCTAGGGCAAAACCAGTCTCGAAAATTCCGATTATTTCAACTCGGTGATTCTAAAGTGAAACAATGTCATCACAGAAACTTGGCAATGCCATCTCGGTGGGACCGAGATCCTTTTCGGTCAAACTGAATTGCTAGGGTTTGGCAGTGGCAATGGTAGTGGCAATCTCGGTGGGTCCGGATGGGAGATATTCGGTGGGACCGAGATAGAGAATTAGGGTTTTGACAAATGTGATTGTGAGAAAATGACTGAGGGTTTTTGGAGTAATACCACTAAGCACTTTGAGCAACAACCTCATCATTAACACCTCATCCCCTTTTAATAGTATTGGCTTTCCTAAGGGACTCAATGTGATCTTGGATCACTAAACCAAAAATGTAGAGTCTTGGAGTTGCCAATCTTGTCCTTGACATTTTGAGGGGTCCACATCCATTAGTCCTTGCCATGCCAATCATTGATCTTTTCTGAAATCTACTAGCAATGAGTATTAGATCAATGATGTATATGTTGTTATTAATTACCAAAACCACCCGGGGATAAGTTGCACTTTCAATCTCCCCCTTTTTGGTAATTGATGACAACATATAGATCAAAGCTTCGACAAATGATATAATCAATGAAATACATCATCGCTTTGAGAAGTATGTGATAAGTAAGAGCTCCCCCTAAATTTGTGCATTATTTAAAATTTGCGTTTGAAGCAAATGCACAATCGATTAGGATCATGGGTCACTCTTACATGTCACATACAACTTGGTGGAGCGCTCAAAATGATAAGATTTCAATGTAGTAAGCACTCATCACCAAACAATCGAATGAATGATCATACATAGATAATGATAATGATAGAAAATGTGCATAGAATGAAGCATCGTATGATCAAACACATAACCAAACGTAGTATCATCACAAGCATAACGATCAAAGTAGCACAAACCAAATTGTAGCAAGAAACTCAAGGAAAAACAAACAAACAAGAGCAAAACACTCTCTCTCGAAGCCCTAATGATCTATACAAATTCTCCCCCTTTGGCAACAAGTACCAAAAAGATCGAATAGGTATAGAGCTAAATGTCGCTCTGGGCTCGATCTCCGGCAGCTCCTGGTGGTGAAGTCCTATGACTTGCAGCGCCGGTGTGCGTCGATGTCGGAGTAGAAAGAAGTGCATCTGCAAATGCCTCCAAAGAAGTCTGCTGAACTGGTGGAGGAGTGGCAACAACTGGAATAGCTGAGGGTGCAACTGTAGGTGTAGCAGCTGGAGCTGAAACTGTAGCTCTGGAAGTGTCTGGAACTGCTGCTGACCTAGCTTGGGTCCGGAACTGAGTGGTCGTGGGAAGTACTGAACCATGATGCTCATCATCCTCACTGCTAGCAAGCTTTGCATCATCCACCTCTTTCTTTAGACTCTCAACAGTAGATTGTAACTCTGTCACCTTGACATCTAGATCATAGAATTTTGCCTCAACTATCCTCTCAAGACTCTTCTGGTTCTTCGCTAAGTTGGCCAGACTTTGCTCGATCCTCTGAGTAGCTCGAAGAAGATGGTTCATCTGATGGGCCTTAGTCTTCAGTAACGGAGTGGCTCTGGGCTCTGCAGACTTAGCAGCTTCTGCTCGTGCTTCCTTCTCTGCATGTGCTGCTGCCGAAGTGGGATGGGATGGATCCATCGTCACTGTGTTATCCTCAAACTCCGGTCTAAGCGGCAAGTGCTCACGGTCTACCAGTCTTGTTACCAACTTTGGAGTTGATAAGCACCTGAATGTGTGGAGCAAATCCACATGACCTCTTCTGATCCGCGGTAGTTCTTGTGATAGTCTCAACAATAAGATCCATGACTCTGAATTTCTCAGATCGATCAATGTGATGAAGCATATTGATGGAGTGCCCTCTGATCATCCTGTCATCTCCTGACTTGGGCATCAAGGTGTATCTCATGATTGTGTTGGAGGTAGCAAGTCCTGGCAACAAATGATAGACAGAGCCTAGCTTATGTGTTTCAACATCTTCCAAAGGAATCTCCTTGTATATGTTGGCCATGGAATTGTGATCCATCTTGCGCTTGGCATATACATCAATGTCACCTTCCTCGGGCTTGGGCACATCTAGCAAAGCTGCCCATTCTTCAACTGTGGAATCATATCTGACACCTTCTGTCATCCACACAATCCGGCCATCTGGATAGAAACGAGATGTGGAGTAGAATTGCATAATCATTTCATCATTCCAAGCAGTCAATTTCTTCCCTATGAACTCATCAATGCCAATCATCTTGAAGCTCTCATGCACATGAGGAAAGTGGTCTTCATTGGCATCAATGAATTTCCAGTCCACCCATCTCATATCACTGACTATGGGCTTCTTGTCAAGCAACACAGTCTCATAGAAGTCCTGCTGTTCTTTGGTGTGAAAGTGATAGTCTATAGCAGTCCTCCTCCTCACAGCATATGGATCTGAATCTCTCCATTTCCTTAGGCCATTTTCCTTCCTCTCCTTCATATTCTTAGCAACTGGATGAGTGTCATTGTGCTCTGGCAATCTGGGTCTAAGCTTCCTCAGAAGTGAAGGTTCATCATCATCAGCAGCATTCACAAGCACTGGGGCCTTGTTCTTCTCACTAGCTGGCACATCTCTTGTAGTCCTCTTAGGCTTGGAGGTAGGTGCTTTGGGTTTTGGCTTGGAGGGAGCAGCAGTCTTCAAAGCATCTGCCATGAGCTTCTGTTGCTTGGCAGCAGGTGGGTTAGCTGCTGGCTCTTCCTCTTCTCCTTCCTCATCTGTGGCATCATCTCTCCTCATGGATGTGGGTTTGAACACCACATGAGCAATTTTCTTCCTTTACCTCTTCTTGCCTGCAACCTTTGGCTTTGACTTGGTTGCTTCTGGCTGAGATCCACCTGGATTTTCTAAGGTGATGCCTTTCTTTGCTGCAATAGAGATAGGAACTTTCCTAGTAACTCCTCTCTCTTTCCGAGTTCCTGCATACTCCTTTTGAATAGTGGCTTTCTTCTTCTTGGAGGTGACCTCTTCCAACTGGAAGTCCTCATCATCAGATTCAGAGCCCTTTGCTTTCCTTGTTCTCTTGGTAGCCTTAGGCAAATTGTTGGGAGTGCTTCTGCTACCTTCATCAAAACTGCTCTCAGGACTTGAACTTGCACTCAAATCAACATTTTACTCCTCAGACCTATTCTGGCTGTCACTGGCAACTGGCATCTTGCAAGCTGACCTGTGAAGTAGTTGGGTATAGGCAGAGTAGATGAGTCATCACATAATGCAGCTGGTTTTTCAAAAATTTGAGTTCAAATCTTAGTTTCAAATTTTCACATAAGACATTTCGGAACAACCGAGTTGATCATTTCGGTGATACCGAAGCACTTAATAGAGACTTGACACACAATTTTGGTCAGACCAATATGTGGTTCGGTCTCGCTGAGATGCTAGGGTTTCACAAAAACTTCATTTCGGCCTCACCGATTAGTACAGCTCGGTGGCACCGAGACGTACTTGTGCAATGGCCGAAGCCAGATCGGTGACTCTGAAAATTTCAGATCGGCTAGTCCGAGATGTATTCTGCGGAAATTTAAACCTAAAATCTTCGCTCGAATCTAATCTACAAAATTTATACGTGGCATAGAGAGGTTGTAAACTGTGGTAAGAATAATGGCAAAACCCTAGTGCATTGAATCAAAAATTGAAGCACTAAGGGGTCGGATTTTACCCTAACTTGGCGCAAATCCTCTACGAAGACAACAAAAGGAGAGATTTCCGTTGACGGCGGCAGAATCCAACGGTGAGGGCGCGCTGGACGGAACATCGATTGTCCGAAGACTGGGGCGACGACAGCTGTGGGGCGCGAGGACGAAATGTTTGAGAAAGTTTCAACCGTACGGTCTCGCTGGATATATATACCCATCAGCTGTCAGTGGCTCCGATTGAAACATATCGGTGGCACCGAGACGTGTAACTGCTAGCAGTACAGCACATCGGTGACTCCGAGATTTTCAGATCGGTGGCACCGAGATGAAAACGTAGATCAATCCAAATGATTTCGGTGAGACCGAATGAGAGTGAGTTGGTCAAACCGAAAGGCATTTAGAAAGTTTTGGAGTTCAGTCTTGGATAGATCGGTGACTCCGAGTGCGCCTCACCCGGAGGGTCCGAAAAAGACTTGTTCAAATTTTGTGATGTAGCATGAAAAGAATTTGAGACAAGAAAGAATAGATAGCTAGAGAAGGTGCTTAGGAATTCTTGTACATCCATTTGGCCAAGAAAAACCAAATCAATCAAACTACAAATGGATGTCCTCGAATGAGAAATATGCATAGCAACATGCTCACACAATAAAATAGCAAATGAAGTATGTGGCAAACATGCACAACCAATTCTAGCAACTATCACACAATGGCCGATGACACAGTCATCTATATATGAGTATATTGACATAGGAGTCAAATGAGAACATTTGATCATAGGTCATACTCATCGTTTAAGCACAAGTGGGGTTACCACTTTTGCATAAAGCATTGATGTGTTCACACCATTAGAGTTGCTTTAGCTCAAGTCTTAGAACAAATCTCCCCCTAGATGTGATATCCCCCCCCCCCCCCAAAGAGGGATGAACTAACCTTGGGTTTTGTCGGTGATGACTTCATGTAGATGTTGTAGATGTGGATGCTCAATGTTGATGTAGATCATCAAGAGTTGGGAGCAATCCTTGGAGTTTTGCACTTTTAATACCTACATGGGTTAGTCCCACAAGGAACAAACAAGGATATCCATAGATATAGAGTGAAATGCACATATGATGATGTCCATGAATGCATTGAATACCTTGTCCCTTGTCTTACCAACAAGAGGGTTTGTGACTCCATGAACTAGTGCAAGATGTTGAAATTGGTTGCACGAGTCCTTGCCATGAATGAATATGAGTGAAGTTTGTTGGCGGAGTCACCCTCAAGTACTCTCTAGTTCTTCTTCTTTGGGACCCACATCAACTTGATGGGAATCCTTGGAGTTGTAGTAGCACTTGATGAAGTAGAACTTGATGAGGCCTTGGGAACCCACTTGACCAAAGCTTGAGGTGGTTCTTCAAATGAGTCAATCTCTTCTTGAAGCTTGTCCTTACCTTTTAGCTTGTGGTCTTGTGGAGGAAGATCATCTTGAGCTTGTGTTCCCTTGAAGGAAGTAGGATCATACTTCTCTTGTTGAGGAACAAACTTCGTCTTGGGGTATTGATCTTCTTCCAACTCAACTCCATTGGCATTGAACTTTCGTTCAAAACCTATCCCTTGGTTCTTCCGGTGCCTTCCTTGCTTGCGTACAATTTCCTCTAATTGCTTACTCCTGGCAAGGCTCTTGTAGACACCCTTTTCTATAATTCCTTTCAATAATTTTTTTTCTTGCTCAAGTGTAACTTGGCTAAGAGAATCATTAGTGGAATCAATAGAACTACTAGAAGCAACAACATTAGATTTAGCATTGTTATTGTTACTACTAGAGGTAGAACCCTTTTTACCCTTGTTGCTAGTTTGCTTAGATTTAACTTGTGGCACAAAAGTAGACAAGAGTAAATGTTTGGCAATGTAAGAAGAACTCTTCTTTCAAAGATCATCATTGATTGCTTTTAGAAACTCATGCTCTTGCACTAAATGTAGCTTCTCGAAGCGTAGCTTCTCATGAGTTCTTAGAAGCTCGCTATGATCCTCTTGAGTTGTTTCATGAGCTAACTTAAGAGTGTTTAGTTCTTTAGTTAGACGCTCAATCTCCTTCATAACATTGTCATTCGTTTCATCTTGACTATCATGATTACTAACAAGTTCATTATAGCTCACATTACTAGACTTATCAACAAGCAAATCATCATCACCAAGTAAATCATCCTCATCACTATCAAAGTATAAGTATTTGGGGTGTGATACCTTGGGGCCTTTTGCCATGAAGCATCTTCCAATTCCCTCATTTTGTGAATCAAATAGGTCATATGAATTGGAGGATACGAGAGCAAGTCCGACAACACCTTCATCTTGACTATAGTCGGAGTTGGAGTGATAACTTCTCTCGGATTGGTTGTCGGAGTCGGAGCCGGAAATCCATTCACCAACATGAGCTTGATGTCTTCTTCTAGTGTAGCTCTTGGATGACTTGTCCTTCCTTTCCGAATCCTTGCTTCTCCGAGAAGGTCTTCGTTCATAACGATCATCTCTACTCCTTCTCTCCTTATGAGGTGATTCATCTCTTCTATACTTTCCTCTTGGTGATTCGTCTCTTTTCTTGTGAGGTGCCGCACACTCATTGGAGTAGTGCCCGGGTCTTCCACAATTGTAACAATTACGGTCACGACTTGATGATCTTTGCTCATAGTTTCTTGAGTTTGAGCTCCTTTCTTTTCCTCTACTCTTGTAGATCTTGTTGAATCTCTTCACCATTAAGCTTATCTCTTCATTGGATACAAGCTTGTCGCTTGAAGTTGTGGGGGCATCGGTTGAAGCTTTGTAAGCGCCACTTGACTTGTTGTGTAGCTCCTTTTTGTCCTTGAGTGACATATCATGAGCAACAATCCTTCCAATGACTTCTGTGGGCTTGAGATCTTTGTAATTGGGCATCATTTGAATCAATGTGCACACGGTATCATATTTTCCATCCAAGGCTCTAAGAATCTTCTTGATGATGAATTTGTCGGTCATCTCTTCACTTCCTAAGCCGGCAATCTCATTTGTGATGAGAGCAAGCCTAGAGTACATCTCGGCAACTCCTTCACCATCCTTCATCTTGAACTTGTCAAGTTTACTTTGAAGCACATCCAACTTGGATTCCTTGACGGACTCGGTACCCTCAAGCATATCAACTAAAATATCCCAAATTTCCTTTGCATTCTCGAGGCGGCTGATTTTGTTGAACTCCTTGGGGCACAAACCGTTGAAGAGAATGCCACATGCTTGAGCATTGTATTGCAACATCTTCAATTCTTCCCCGGTTGCTTCACGATTCGGTTCCTTTCCATCCTCAAAGAATTCACCTTGCAAGCCAACACGAACAACAACCCAAACGGCGGGGTTATGACCAAGAATATGCATTTTCATTTTATGCTTCCAACTAGCAAAGTTTGTACCATCAAAATATGGACCTCTACGGTGGTAATTTCCCTCACTAGCCGCCATACTCTCCTAGGTAGTGAAACCAATGCAATGGAGACCAAAGCTCTGATACCACTTGTAGGATCGAAAGTATGTCTAGAGGGGGTGATTAGACTACTTGACCAAATAAAACTCTATCCTTTTCCCAATTTTAGTTGTAAGCAAGTTTTAGCAATTCTATCAAGTCTAGTATCACCCTACACATGCAATTCTAAGAGTATAGCAGCGGAAAGTAAAACATTGCACATGTAAGTAAAGGAGGGGTTTGGAGATTTCAAACGCAATGAAGACATGATGATTTTTGACGTGGTTCCGATAGGTGGTGCTATCGTACGACCACGTTGATGGAGACTTCAACCCACGAAGGGTAACGGTTGCGCGAGTCCACGGAGGGCTCCACCCACGAAGGGTCCACGAAGAAGCAACCTTGCCTATTCCACCATGGCTTACGTCCATGAAGGACTAGCCTCACTCGGGGTAAATCTTCACGAAGTAGGCAATTCCTTGCCCTTACAAATTCCTTGGTTCAACTCGACATGATCTTGGAGGCTCCCAAGTGACACCTAACCAATCTAGGAGACATCACTCTCCAAAAGGTAATAAATGGTGTGTTGATGATGAACTCCTTGCTCTTGTGCTTCAAATGATAGTCTCCTCAACACTCAATCTCTCTCTCACAGATTTGGCTTGGGTAGGAGAAGGATTGGAGTGGAAAGCAACTTGAAGAGGCTACAAATCAAGGTTCAAATGGTTGGATTGGAATCTCTTGATCTCAACACATGAGTAGGTAGTTCTCTCTCAAAAAATGTATGGTGGAAGTGTAGGCACGTTCTGATAGCTCTCTCTTAGAGAAAGTGGGGGTGGAGGGGTATAAATAGCCTTCACTCAAAATCCAACCGTTACACACTTTTGACCCAAATCGGTGAGACCGAATGCAAAACTCGGTGAGACCGATTAGTGTAAAAGATGTGAACTTTAGGCTTTTCGGTGGGACCGAAGTGGAACAATTCGGTGGGACTGAAGTGCAATGGCTAGGGCAAAACCAGTCTCAGAAATTCCGATTATTTCAACTCGGTGATTCCGAAGTGAAACAATGTCATCACAGAAACTTGGCAATGCTATCTCGGTGGGACCGAGATCCTTTTCGGTCAAACCGAATTGCTAGGGTTTGGCAGTGGCAATGGTAGTGGCAATCTCGGTGGGTCCGGATGGGAGATATTCGGTGGGACCGAGATAGAGAATTAGGGTTTGGACAGATGTGATTGTGAGAAACTGACTGAGGGTGTTTGGAGCAATACCACTAAGCACTTTGAGCAACAACCTCATCATTAACACCTCATCCCCTTTTAATAGTATTGGCTTTCCTAAGGGACTCAATGTGATCTTGGATCACTAAACCAAAAATGTAGAGTCTTGGAGTTGCCAATCTTGTCCTTCACATTTTGAGGGGTCTACATCCATTAGTCCTTGCCATGCCAATCATTGATCTTTTCTGAAATCTACTAGCAATGAGTATTAGATCAATGATGTATATGTTGTTATTAATTACCAAAACCACCCGGGGATAAGTTGCACTTTCATCACCCTCGGGGAAAAAGTTAGGACTATATGCATCCGAAACCGGATCAAAGGCAATCAACCTTTTTTCGGCGCCGTTGCCGGGGAAGCATCTTTGCTACCCCTAGCGAGGTGACTAGAGGCATTATTTTAACTTTTTTTAGTTTGATTTTCATTTTTGTCTTTAGTTTCTTTTTTCGCAATTGTTGATCCCCCCTCCCCCCTCCCAAAAAAAAATATCATGGCTAAGAAACTTGGGGAGTTTGCAACTCCCAATGAAAGCTTTATGCTTGCACGTACCACTTTACCTGATGTTGCAGCCGATCAGTTTGAGATCAAACCTCACGTTGTCACGATGGTTCAACAGAATCAATTTGAAGGTTCTGCATCCAAGGACGCCGGTATGCACTTGCACATTTTCACAGAATTATGTGATATGACACGTATAAAAGACTTGAACCTGACGCTTTGAAGTTGCATCTATTTCCTTTCTATTCGCATGGCTGCGCCTTCCGGCGGCGGCGGCAGAAACCCTCCCGTGGCGCATGCAGGGTGCGTCGCGGGAGTGGGAGGGGGAAACGTAAAAGTGGCAAGGGAGCGTAGTTTCTAACTGGCTAGCCTTTTTTTCCGAAGACAACTGGCTAGCCTTAATCCACTGATGTGATGATTGTTGCATACATTTTTTTAGGATGATTGATGCATATAATTACGGAAATGCTAAAAATTCGACGTCAGATTTTTAGGCATGACAAATCGAACGTTTTTCATGGCAAGTTATGTTGACGCGAGTATGTCAAATTTAGTTTGTAAGCACGGTAATTTTCTGACAAAAAATAAACACCATGCTTGCCAACTAAACTCGCCATCCTCGCCAAACATAATTTACCATGAAAAATGTTTGATTTTGATGGTGTCTATTTTACATCCGGATGAAATCCAATTAGCTTTCATCCATATTTCTTAGGCAACCAAAGGATGACGAGTGTCCCTTGTCCCGTGTCACTTTGTCCCCTGTTTGCTTTTCTGTCCTGCTTTTAAACAGGCTAACGGGTCCACGCCCAAACTTTTCCAACCCAGACAAAACAGCAACTAAAAGAGGAGATCAAAGAACCACAGCGATACAGCCAAATCTTTTCATGTCCACTAAGCTAAAGCAAACAACGGGAGGAGGAAAGGACCAAGATGATGTCACCTAAAAATTACATTGACAAGAAGTATAATTACAATAATATTACCACCAATAAATTCGGTGTAAAATCCACTAAAAACCACAGTAATTTCTATCATGCCCACTAAGAATTACAGTGTAAGATGCATTAAAATGACACTAAAATCCATTAAAATTACACTGTAAATCTACCAATAATCCAAATGGTTTGTACTGGAAAAAACTGCTAAGATTAAACACTAAGAATTACAGTGCATGATGCATTAAAGATGCCACTGTAAAATCCACTAAACAGGACAATGTAAATCCACCAATAATCCAAATGATTTACTCATCCACCAATTTAGCTAGGACTACACACATGCTGAACCTCACTTGGCATTGCCTACCTACACAAAAAAATCAAAGAGACCAGAATAGTAAATAAAATAAAAGATAAAAAGAAGAAGAAGGAAAAGAAATAGAGGACAAGGAAAATAAGAACATACATCGCCAAAGAAATCAGTGACATAATAGTTCTCGCAGATGTTCAAGGGGCTGAAAAACATGTCATTCGCATATTTGATCCTAAGGTTGGGATGTCTACACTGGAGAAAAGATTTGCCACCTGAGTTCTTGGTGTGAAGATCTCCATATACTTCAGAGTGAAGATACCACAATCATGCCTGAAAAGTTACAAAGAACACAAAAAATAAGAAAAGATGCCTAAAAATAATCTATATAAAATTAATCAAAATCTTGTAAGGCAAGAAAACATAATACCAATTCTCTTGCTTAGGAACAACTGGATACAAGACATCAAACTCTTCGAAATTAATTCATTTGTGCATCATAGGAGTGATATACTCATCCCAAAGCCCAATTTATGAATCTGTTTTGGAACTGAAAAATCAGGAAAGCATACCAAACTAATTTACTGGAAAAAAATAAGTGCAATGTACACGATAAGGAGGAGCTATCAGTACAATTAAAGTGCTTGCTACACTGAAATAACTGGCACTAAATGCACTAGACACAAAGTGGTGAATGCAGTACATTGGCACTTATAAGATTTAGATAGTACAACAACTAAGAATTACTATGTAAATCCAATGAGAATTACACTGTAAAATCCACTAAGATAAATTATAGTGTAAATCCAATGAGAGTTACACTGTAAAATCCACCAAGATAATTACAGTGTAAATCCAATGAGAGTTACACTGTAAAATGCACTGAAGATAATTACAGTGTAAATCCAATGAAAGTTACACTCTAAAATGCACTAATCCAATGAGAGTTACAGTGTAAAATGCACTAAAGATACTTACGGTGCAAATCCAATGAGGGTTAATTACAGTGTAAAATGCGTTAAAGATGATTACAGTGTAAATTCAATGTAAGTTACACTGTAAAATGCACTAAAGATAATTACAATGTAAATCCAAGGACAGTTACACTATAAAATGCACCAAAGATAATTACAGTGCAAATCCAATGAGAGTTACACTATAAAAATGCACTAAAAATAATTACAGTATAAACCCAATGAAAGTTACACTGTAAATCCACTAAGATAATAGGGGAATACAACTGAAATAAACTAAAAATACATGGCAGAAATGCACTAGAACAGAGAGCGAGCATTAAAAACTATCTCTGTAGTACATGAAAGTGACACAACTACAAAATCTCACAAAAATGTACATGAAAGCTTACAGAAAAATTACCAGCTCATCACGTATATCTCTGTGATACGTTGAGACTCCAAAAGCCGAATCAAGAAACACAAAAGCTCTATCTTTGATACACATGACAAACGAAAACCGGCTACCATCGAGACCAATAGGGAAGTACAACTGAAATTAAAAAATAGAGAATAATAAAAAAGTCGAAATTTTTCTTTGATTTAGAAGGATGGCACTTGTTGAAAAGAAATCGATAGAAACGTAGAATGAAGAAGTTATCTACGTGACCATTTGGGCATAGGGATGCAAGAGAGCGATACAAACAGAATGCTCTATCATATCTAATAGCTTCATATCTGATAAATGAAATAATCAATGACAAATGAAAAAATATGAAGTACACAATCAACAACAAACTAAAAAATGAAAGGTATAAGAGAAAAAGAAAAACCATACTTGCACCAAACATCATGGCTGCCAATGCGATTCATTGCAAAATAATGCTTCGTTTCTTGCAAAGTGACAGGAAAACGATTCAACTGCTGAGCATAAGGATCTGAACTGAACCTAGCTGCTCCAACAAAAGAATTAGATTCCTTTCTAAAGCACTAAGAATTACAGTGTAAATACACTGAGGAAATACATTGTAAATCAACTAACGAATTACATTACAAGAGCACTAAGAATTACAGTGAAGATTCACTAAAATTACGATTTAAAAACCAGTAAAAACATTGCAAGTCCACTGAGAAGTACACTGAAAAAATATATATTGTAAATCCAAGTAGAATTACAGTACAAAACCACTAAGGATCCACTAAGAATAACACTGTAATTCCACTAAGGATTACACTGTAAAAAACCACAAAATACACTAAGAATTACATTGTAAATACAATTAGAATTACAGTGTAAAATCCACTAAGAAAATGTAATTCCTGAAAATTCTGAATTAGATTTCATGAATGTACATGCACAGATTGAATGGATTTTCTTGAAAATATATATCAAAATGACTTGGCATGAGACTAACTGAATGAAATTGCACGGAGGAGCATACACGTGTACAAAACTACATCGCTGTAAGTAACAGTAAAAAATACTGGAAATAGCAGTACAAATCATTGCAAGTTACACTGCAAATATCACTATAAGTTAGACTAAAAAACTGGAAAATTCCGAGAAAATCACGGTAATTTGCACACTACTGAAATTACAATGAAAATACACTGAAATTACAGTGTAAATATAGACTTTAGTTGTTCAGGGTGGTGGTTGTGATTATTAGTAGTAGCATGGCAGTGGCAGTGACAGTGGCAGTGCTAATTCATTCACCAGAAAAATACATATATGCTAGAAACAATACAGAATGAGTAGAGCAGAAGGTAGGTGATAAACTAAAGGGAATCGCCACCCAATCCCAATCCCAATGTGCAGCAGATTAGATTAGATTAGATTGGAGAAGGAATAAGGGGAAACGGTAACTAGTTTGGTTGCTACATAGGTGATTTTGAGCGAGGGAACAAGCCGCACAAGCAAAGCAAAGGGATATGAACTGAAACAAACAACATCCCTTCCGATAGGGACATGGACATGGACAGGGATCTTAACTGAAACAAACAGCACGTCCAAGCACATGACAACTAGCCGAATTCAACCAGACAATCTAGCTCACACGACAGGCAAGATCCAACACAGCTGAGTGAAATTACCACACACAACAGACGAAAGAGGAATAGATTTGACACTAGAAGGGACACATTACTCAAATTTACAGTCCCGAACCACTTTAACTTAACTGGAAAAAATTCAGTCCACCAACGAGAATCACACATCAAACTAGAAAATTGTCCACCAGAAAACATCACATGAGACTCAAGTGAGCAGGTGACTCAACATTTGCATCCAAACTTAACTGAAAAAAATTCAGTCCACCAACGAGAATCACACATTAAACTAGGAAGTTGTCCACTAGAAAACATCACATGAGACTCAAGTGACCAGGTGACTCAACATTTGCATCCAAAACAACAAAGGCATGTACACCTACAAAAGCTAGCAGAGGATAAAAGGGGACACACAAACTTACAGTCCAGAGTTAATTCACAATACAATTTAGACTGTAGTTACACTGATACTCAGTGTAATAGGTGCTGGAAAAAGAGTGGAAAATTCAGAGTAGATCACTGAAACTTACGCATTACTGAAATTACAAAGCCAGAGACAAAAGCACTCGAAAATTACAGAGGAAATCAGTGAAACTTACACATTACTGAAGTTACAAAGCCAGACACAAAAGCACTCGAAAATTACATAGTAAGATGAACTAATAAAACTTGAAACTACAGTCCAAAATCACTGACGCTTAACTGATAAAATTCAGTCCCAATCACTCCAATTTCTCTCAAAGTTACAGCCTAGCTCACTGACAAAAACAACTGGCATGATACACACATACAGTCCAAACATCCAGTAGCTAGATTCAACATTTACGTCCACACATCAAGGGGCTGTACACATATAGGGGCACATGAAGAACTGCAGAGACATTCGGGAGCAGAAATAAAAAATAGACATGAGGGAACCACCCCTACAACTACATCGAACCAGGCGTTGCTGCATCTACATCTACTAGATGTTGCTCCATCTGAAACAAAAATCGGGCATCTAGGAACCACCACAAACAACCTGATAGAGCTGTGACCCACCAGTACACACGGGAACAAACGCAGCACTCAGACAGATCTAGCAAAATCCTACAGAAATTACAGTGAAAATGAAGACAGGGGGAAAGGATACTGGCAAACCAACCTCGTTGCGGGAAGAAGGGAAGCATAGGGCTCGGAGAACACCACCGCAAAAGGAGGAGAGGCACGAAATCAACGGAAGCAGATAAGACACCACCGCCGAATCGCCATGCGTCAACTTCTCCTCTGTCTCAACGCGCTTGAAGGAGAAGCAACAGGGGGGAGGGGGGAGGAGGACCGGATGCCTAACCACTGGCTCGCTCTCCAGAGATCGGCGACAAAGCTAACCAGCCAAAATCGCCATGGCTCTCTCTCTCTGCCTCCAAGATCTCGCCGTTCGAAATGCGGAAGGGAAACGGACAAAGTCAGCGGAGGAGATAAAAGGAAAAAAAAACGGCTAGTACATGGACCCGCCAGGATTAACGGGTCTCCAGGGAGAGGTTGCGGGCCCGGTAACGAATAAAACACTCCTGAGGCTGAAAAAAAAAAGGGAAAACGCGAATCTTGACACAAGAATCGGACGGACAGAAAAACGGATGAAAGCGAATTCTTTTCATCCGGATGAAAATTAGCAATCCCGTTGATTTGCCATGTCGCTAAAAGGAAAAAAGCTACTCCTAGGTATTATCAACTCTCGCAGGCTTAGATGCTCTCCAATCCTTGAAAGCGCTTGTGTGGATTTTGTAATAATTTTTCAACTGGCCACACATGACAGACACTGCTGCTTGCCTGCCTATATAGACACAGGGAGCTGGTGCTGGAAGGTAGAGGCAAGCTATAGCTTCTTCCATGGCTGCCGTTAGAGATGAATCGGACTACGACAGTAGGCGTCCGTCGTCGCTCACGGCGCTGGGCTCCCGCCGGAGCTGGATCAGCGACATTGGCAGCTCCAGCTCGGTCTCTAGCGGCGGCGAGACCCCCTGCCGCCACAGCAAGCCCCACAAGGCCAACCATGCCGAGTGGGAGGCCATCGCGCACGTCCGCGCCGCCGTCGGCGGCGGCAGCGTCGGGCTGGACCACTTCCGCCTCGTGCGGCGCCTCGGCAGCGGCGACCTCGGAAACGTCTACCTGTGCGAGCTCCGCGAGCCGCCGCACCGTCCGTCGTCGTCCGGGCGCCTCTACTACGCCATGAAGGTGGTGGACAAGGACGCGCTGGCGTTCCGCAAGAAGCTCCGGCGCGCGGAGGTGGAGCGGGAGATCCTCCGCGCCCTCGACCACCCCTTCCTGCCCACGCTGTACGCCGACTTCGAGGCGTCGCACTACGCCTGCCTCGTCATGGAGTTCTGCCCCGGCGGCGACCTCCACGTCGCCCGGCAGCAGCAGCCCGGCCGCCGGTTCAGCGTCGCCTCCGCGAGGTACCATTCAACTTCCATGCATGCATTGTGCTTGTGCTTGTGCAAGTACCACCATTTTCCCGATTTGCAACACATTGATTCGAATATCCCTTATCCCATGGCCTGAAGGCTACGCGTGGGATGAAAAGCTGAGATTCTCTCTGTTCCAGGGTCAAGCTTTGTCTCGGTGTCACTCCTTTTTTTTAAAGCATGGCACCACTTTGAGCTAGTGTAGTGTACTGATCTTCTTTCCATGTGCATATGCATTTGCATTTGTGCTTTATTTCATACACTTTTTGTCTCGCCGTGCATGCCTATCTAAGCAGATCTTTTGAGAACCCACTTGGGCTAATGATTTGAGCTGCGCATGCATGCATGGCGACATGCATATAATCTATCTTTGTGTGGCGCTGGCTGAGCTGATAGAGATCGATCGCCGAATAATGAATGGCAGATTCTACGCGGCGGAGACGGTGCTGGCGCTGGAGTACCTGCACATGATGGGGGTGGTGTACCGGGACCTCAAGCCGGAGAACGTCCTGGTGCGCGCCGACGGCCACATCATGCTCTCTGACTTCGACCTCTCCCTCAAGTGCGACGACGTCGTCCCCAAGCTCCTCCGCCAACCGAGAGGGGACGGCGCCGGCGCCAACCCGAGCTCGACCCATGGTCGCTCGTCGTCGTGCGTCCCGCCGATCCAGCCGGTGCTGTCATGCCTGTTCAACGGCGTAACACGCAAGCGCCAGGTGTCCATGCCCGGCGCGGCGGCCGTGGACGCCGACGCCGACGAGCATTCCGAGCCCGACCCGACCAGCGACCCTGCAGAGGTGGTGGTGGAGCCCGTGGCGGCCCGGTCCAGGTCCTTCGTGGGCACGCACGAGTACCTGGCGCCGGAGGTGATCTCCGGGCAGGGCCACGGCAGCGCGGTGGACTGGTGGACGCTTGGGGTGTTCATGTACGAGATGATGTACGGCCAGACGCCGTTCAAGGGGGCGACCAACGAGGAGACCCTCGCCAACATCGTCAGCAAGCGGCCCGTGGTCTTCCCGCGGATCCCGGCGTCGGCGAGCGACGGGGAGCGGGAGGAGCTGCTCCGGGCGCAGGACCTCATGGCCCGGCTCCTGGCGAAGTGCCCCGGGAAGCGGCTGGGGAGCTGCACGGGGTCGGGCGAGGTGAAGCGGAACGCGTTCTTCCGGGGAGTGAACTGGGCGCTCGTCAGGTCCGTCCGGCCGCCGGAGGTGCCCGTGCCGGCAGCGCCGGTGGCAAGGAGCAAGATGAAGGTGATGAGCAGGAAGGAGCGGCAGGAGCCGTACAAGCACCAACATGAGGACCATTTCGCTTACTTTTGAGTTGACACCTTGTAGTCTAGACTAGACGGGCAGACGGGATTAAGCAGTGTACATAAAGTTGGTAGTGATTTCAAAACGAAATATTTTTTTTTTGACCGAAGGTTTCAAAACGAAATATTAGTTTGCATATGTCGAACCAGGATCTGACCGGAGACGGAGATGCCGTGGCTCGTTGCAGTGTGATCGATGGGGGACAGGAACAAGGTTGCCGGTGCGGGGTACGAGATGGGGGTTGGTCCATGGCGTTGGAGGAGAACAGAGCTAACAGACTCGAATGATTTTTTTTATTAAGCGCATTGAACAGAATGATGTCGAATCGAAAACCAGCTAGCCGAAAAATTGCAATGATGCTCTTTATCCCTCGTCTCGTCCAATCCCGAGTCCCGTCGCCCGAAACCTCCTAGGATGAAGCTAGACGAGAAGTTACGTGAGGTCAACTCTACTACTCTTTTCTGGAGTGAGAATCAATAGTGATCAGCACAGTCCATGCTTCCTCCCCTTCCACGATTTGGCGAGAATCTTTTCTGGAGTGAACAAATTGGAAAACTGCAATGCATGTATACTAATATAACGTGCATGCCCGCCTGGAGAAAAGAAAACATGAACCGTGGCATTGCTCCTATCGCTGCAGTGCAAAGTTCAGTGCTACAGAGAGTGCAACCGTGCATGGAGGGTGAACAGGCCAAGGGAAGCGAATGAGCAGAGAAGAGACCGCAAGCAGCCAATGGGGGGACCCTGCTGGCCCGCCTGCCTGCGGGGTGGTGGTGCCGGCTCTCATGGCGTCCTCGCGCACGCGCGTTTTGTCCCGGTTACCCGTGCGCGGCACCGGCACCCCACGTCCCCACCCACCAGCTTCCATCGCGCGCACTCACCCTCACCCTGACACACACACGCACAGTCGCTCCGTCGCTCGCCTCCCCTCGCCGATCGATCGATCGACCGGTGCAGGCTTTGCCTGGCGCCAATCGCCGTTCGCTCCGCCCCGGAAGAGGAGACCTTGGTCGGCCCGCATGATTGCTGGATCTGCTCGCCGATATCGCGACATCATGGCAGCACTGTTCATCCACACATGCATGCCCAGACCCATTTCTTCGCACCGCGGCTCCTCTCCTCGGTCCGCTCGTCGATCGATGCATCCATTTGCTCGCTTCCCTCTTCTCTTCTCTGGTCACCACCACGTACGCTCGACCAGCTGCCGCCGAGCTAGCCTGGCCTGCGTGACCGTCCCTGTGCAACCACACGTCCTGGCACCGGCCGGAAATCCGAGTTGGAAGAATGAGTGTGGCTAGATCTCAGTCGACTGAGACTTAATCAAGTCTCAATTAAGTGACACAACATGTAAAAAAAAAAAGAAAAAAAAATTTCGCACGGATCTCCACGTAAGATCTCACGGATGTGACATCGACTAAGACTTCGTTAAGTCTCAGTCGAGAATTAGCAATCGCGTGAAAGAATATCAGGTGATACGGAGCTTAGTGTGCTCCCATGATACGGGCTTCCGAGAGCCTTTGGATCTGAGATCCAACGGTCGCATGTTGAGCTCCTGCAAGTTTGTAAAAAAGACCCCAGGATCTGATATTTACGCACAAGTCTAGAATCTTGACCCGTAGCTGTTGGATCACAGATCCAAGGGCTCTCTGTAGCCCGTATCATGGGAGCACTGGATGCCCCGTATCACCGGAGTTGTGCGGCCTGCATGTGCATGAGCGCATGTCAGTGTGATGAACTGATGATACTTTTTTTTGGCAAACTTGTGCCCTCCGTAGCGGGCCACTGCACTCTTGTTATACTGCAAACTGGGCCAAAACCCAGAAGATTACAAGATCAATGCTGCATATTACGGGCAGTGGCGGATCCAGGAATTCAACACCGGGTGTTTTAAAAAAAAAAATCTCCCTAATATAGAAGCCAATTTGTTCACTTTTTTTTTTGCGGGCGAAGCCAATTGGTTCACGGGAATACAAGCACAAATTGTTCACACTAGCAACAATATCTCAAAAGATAAAATATTACAAAATAGAGAAGATTTTTTTTCTCTTTTTTGCAATTTTAGAGTTGGATGGGGACTGTTCTCCTCCTCAAGGCCGACGACCGCTGCGACGCTCATCCCCACCCTTTGTGCATCACGTTCCCGTTGCTCCTCCCAGTGGCGATTCTACATGTACTCTATGGGGTCAATTGACCCCACAGATTTTAGATAAAACAGCCTAAAATTACTGTTCATTTACTGTACATTGTGAAGAAAATTATCCCAAAAAATTTCAATGACCCCACAGATTATTCCGGCTGGCTTCGCCACTGCCTCCTCCTCACCGACGATCGTGTGCATGCATGTATATTACACACCCTGTAAATTAATATAAGATGTTTTTTGACACTGTCATAGACTCTAAAAACGTTTTATAAAAAGTTACAGAGGCAGTATATTATTTCATTGGCAGTGTAACAGCTGCACCGTATTCTTATTTTTTAGCTAGCTCTCCCACGTCTCCTACATCCACTAAGCTAATGGCTTGATTGTAGGGATTAGTTCAGCATCGAGAGCTACTCATCCTGTGTATGTACACCACTGATTGCAATGGAATTGACCGTGTTGTATCTCCAAATCTTTCTCACTCTCTACACGTGTCTCTCTCACTCAGTCACTCTATACATGCGAGGAAGAAAAGCTGGATGCGTGAGTCTCTAAGCCCCTGTTCGGATCCTCTCCGCTCCTCAAGTGCGCTCCCGGAGCGGACGGAGCGGCGCCGAACTGCATGTGCTCCGGGGAGTCAAAAGAGTGGAGTAGAACACCATGCAGTTCATTTTTCACATAGTGGCTAAAACCGAACTCCACGGGCTCTGCGGAGTCAGAAATGCTGGAGCAGATTAGGTGGAGTGGAGAGATTCCAAACGGGCTCTAAGACTCTAATCTCGTCTCGTACGAGCTTGCGTGGAGAAGTAGGGGCTGCTCCTGAAGACCTGAACTGGGCCTATTGGGCCTATATATGCCTACTTACGTTTTTGTGGCAAAAAGATTTGGGTGTACATCTGTACACCCATGCCCCACGGTGGATCCGCCCCTGATTACGGGCGCGTCTATACCTTGCTTATAGCGAGTTGGACGCATGTCACGCGTCAACCACTCTCGACCATGGGCCGGCCCAGCACAAGACTGCACTCGCACGTCTAGCTAGCTAGTGTGCTTCTTTTTGTTTTTTCCATTTCTTTTTATTATAAAGATCACTTCACATAAATTTTGAATAAATGTTGCTCATGTATTTAAAAATATATTAACCAAGATTTTGAGAAAATGTTAAACAAGTATTTAAAAAATATTAATCAAGCATTTGGAAAATGTTAAATGTATATAGAAAAATATATTGACCATGTATTAAAAATGTTAAACTTGTATTTTAAAAATGTTAAATATGTATAGAAAAATGTTGACCATGTATTAAAAAAAATGTTAAATGTGTATAAAAAAATGTTGACCATGTATTAATTTTTTAAAATGTGTACAAGAAAAATGTTGATCATGTATTAAAAAATGTTAAATGTATATAGAAAAAATGTTTACCATGTACTAAAAAATGTTAAACTTGTATTTCAAAGATGTTAATAAAGCATTTGAAAACCAACATGTTAAATATGTATAGAAAAAATGTTGACCATGTATTAAAAAATGTTAAACTTGTATTTGAAAAATGTTAAATGTGTATAGAAAAAATGTTGACCATGTATGAAAAATGTTAAACTTGTATTTGAAAGATGTTAATAAAGCATTTGAAAACCAAGATTTTAAATATGTATAGAAAAAATGATGACCATGTATTAAAAAATGTTAATCAAGCATTTGAAAAAATATTAAATGTGTACAGAAAAAATGTTGACCATGTATTAAAATATGTTATTAAATAATTTGAAAAACAAATGTTAAATATGTATAGAAAAAAGTTGACCATGTATTAAAAATGTTAATTTGGTTTTTGAAAAATGATAATCAAGCATTTTAAAAATGTTAAATGTGTATCTAAAAAAGGTTGACCATGTATTAAAAAAAGTTAATTTGGGTTTTGATAAATGTAATCAAGAATTTGAAAAATGTTAAATGTGTATCTAAAATATGTTGACCATGTATTAAATAAATCTTAATCATGTATTTGAAAAATGTATTAGATAGATACCGAAAATGTGTATGGAAAAACAATGAAAACCCGAGAGAAAACGAAAGAAAACCAATGAAAAACAGAAGAAAAAAAACAAACAAAACTGAAGGAAAATGAAGAAAAAAGAATGAATAGAAAAAAGCTAGTGAAAAACGATAAAGAAACAAAGGAAACTAGAGAAAATAAATAAAAAAACCAGTAAAACAGATAAAGATCCGAAGAAAAACCGGTAAAAAAAAGAACACTAGTGGAAACCCAACTTTATTGTTTTAACAAGGTCGTGACGTACTAATTAAACACAAACCGGATAGTGGCCCAGTGGCTAGCAGTGCAGCGCTGTAGCCAGGAGATCTCAGGATCGAATCCCACGCGACCCTTTTACTCGAGTGTATTTCGGCCCGCAACCGTAGACGCTTCAGCGAGACCGAAGGAAGACTCGCTATAAGTGAGATATAGCCTTTGTGGCATATTACAGGCAAAGCAAAAAAAAAACAGGAATTATAGCTTTGCCAGCAAGAGGCACGTAAACAACTAGAGCAAAGAAAGTGACACGTCGACCTCCAGGCCGCCATGAAGGCAGACACGTGCTGCTAGCCTGGTCGTCCACCGACCAAGGGTTTGACCGCTGACGTAGGCGAACAGAACCACGAGGCCGCCACCGGCAAAGATGAAGACCCCGAGGCCGCCACCGGCAAAGACGAAGAGCCATAGCCCTCCAGCAAATCCTTCTGCATAGGATTTGGAGGGAGAAGACGAGATTGGCACCGAACAACTTGGATGAACATCATCGCCAATCCTCAAGGAAGCGCTCCAAGATAAAGCAGAGGTCGTCGAGCGGAAATTGAAGCTCTGGGTCGGAGCATGGGAGAATTGTTCCAGGTCTAGAAACCCTTGAAGGGGCCCTCCGGTGGAGGTTGAAGAGGAGTTTGAGAGGATTCCATCACGCTTATCACCATAGGCTGACATCTCCCCGGTGCAGAAGAAAATAGAGTAATGCATCACCAGGTCGAGGCGAGGGGGGGGGGGCACCAGAAACAAGGCATGAAGACATGTGCCCCATCCAAATCAGCTTGCTTCAACTTACAGAAGACTTGATCTGAAACCAGATCGAAAGCACAAAGAAAGAACAAACGAATACTGAATATAAGAGGGAAGAACACCAGCTGAGAAGGGTTCAACAAGAGGCAAGTTTCTTTTTATTAGAATAACTAGATCTACATGATAGAGGAAGAACGACCAACATAGATGTCTTCTCCCCCACCCCAGCAGCAAGCCAAGGGGAAGAAAACGAAATCAGATCCAACATACTTCAGGATTGGGAGGTTATTAAAAGGGTGAGAGATGCAAGACTGGTCAGAGGAAGAACTTCATCAACACCAGATATTTATGCCAAGCTCAAGATGGACCACAACTCCATGGCCAACATGTATACAGCTATTCCATAGAAGGACATCGAGACACACAAGCTAGGGTCAGTGAAACACCTGCTGCCTCGTTTGGCCACCACAAACACTATCTTGCAATACACTCTGTTACCCAAGTCAGGAGATGATAAGATGATACGTGGCCACTCCATCAACTTGCTGCACCTCTTTGACACACCTCAAAAGTTCAAGGTGATGAGCTTGATTGTTGAAACCATTAAGAGGACATCTGCTGATCAGAAGAGATCTTGCGGATATGCTCCACACATCTAGATGCTCATCAATTCCAAAGTTGGAACGAGCACTTATCTTCTTGATCGTGAGCATCTCCCACTGCGTCCAGAGTTTCAGGACAATGTCATTGTGATGGATCCTTCGCATCCCACCTCTGCTCAAGCACAAGAAAAGATCCGAGTAGCCGCAGAAGCAAAAGCAGCCAAGGAGGCATCTGCTCCCAATGCTCCCATTGCCAACCTCAAGTCTAAGACTGACCAGATGACTTATCTGCTAGAAGCCACCCTGAGGATTGAGCGAAGTCTGGCCAACCTCACCCAGAACCAGGCTAGCTTAGAGCGGATAGTCGAGACGAAGATTCATGATCTAGATGTCAAGATCACTAAGGTTCAGACTATAGTGGAGAAGCTGAAGGACGATGTTGATGCAGCCAGGGCAGCCGCTTCAGATGACAGTGGAGATGACAGACCCACTACGGAGAGATTCCAGACAGTGCCCAGTGTAGGGTAACGCAGTAGAAAACAAATTTTTTCCGACCTACGCACCAGCCCAGGACCACTATAGAGACTGCATACAAGGTTTGATCATTTTTCGTTACCGACTCGTAGCGCAGCGGAAGTAGAGTCGATGACGAACGGCGGTGCAGATCCCCGCAGCTAGGATTTTACAACCTCCCAACCGCGAGGATGTATACCCTCATCTGCCCCGCGGACAGCCCTCCGGGAGGCGGTCGCACAGTCCCCCGGACGGTGTCGCGGACAGCCCTTCGGGAGGACCTCCGAAACTCGGACTGTCACTCGGACAGCCCTTCGGGAGGACCTCCAAAACTCGGACGGTCACACGGACAGCCCTTCGGGAGGCACTCTCGAACTAAGACTGAAACTACGATCTCTCTACAGAGTTGCACACATACGGTGTCATCTATCCGGCAGGGCTTCGCCGTCCAGAACTAGTTCCCACCGGAACCCAGATAGCCTTTCGGCTCTACGAAACTATTTCGTGGGAGGGAGAGAAGAAAGGCAGATCATGCATGCCATGTGTGTGAGAGTTGGAGTGAGGATGGAGAGCTCCTCTCCACCTCCTTATATAGTGGTGGAAGGGGTGAGGGGGGGCTGAAATTTCAGCCCACAAAACAAGCACCCACCAAACAAGGAAACATGTTCCCACCAAACATGGAGAAAACATGTTCCCTTGTCCATGGTGTTCCCCCATGGGGCCCCACCTTTCTCCCAACACTCTCCACCGTTTATGGGGGCTGCCCCCCACCATGGGGGGGCCCCCCAACACTTTGTCCAGCCACAAGGGGGCTGTCCCCTAAAGGGGGCGCCCCCAAAAACAGCCCAAAAACAGCCCCCACGATCCGTGGGATCTTGTCCCCTCTCGCTGGGACAAGATGTTTTCTGAAACTATTTCATCTGAAAAATTCCGGAAGGTCCCAGAACATTTCCGGCACCCTCTAAAATTATCTGGACTCGCTCCGGAACATTTCCGGTATGGTGGTTTAATTTAAAACCATCTTCGTTTACCCGGTAAACAATTCCGGCAGCTCCGAAAACCTTTTTCGGTTTTTTCTCTGAAAAAATTCCAGAAATTACCAGACCAATCTGGCAACCTCCAAAACATTCCCGGTGCTTGCCGAAACCTTTTTGGATCAATGGTTTTATCCGAAACAACTTTTCGGTTTTACCGAAACTTTTTCGGTGTTCTCTCCGGAACTTTTCCGTTGTCTCCGAAACTTTTCCAGTGACTTTCTCTCGGACTCCTCGTCTAGTATTCAGCAGATAGATGACCCTTAAGCGTGTGACCCTATAGGTTCGGTGAAGCATAGACATGACCCGGAACCCCTTCCGATCAATGATCAACATCGGAGCCGTGGACACCCATTTTGATCCCTATACCCACACGAATGAATATTCGAGTGAACCTCGAGTTGCCGTGTGCTATTCCTGTTGCTTCGCGATATGTTACAAATACCCGAGGTGAGACATGTTGGCATCCCCGTGGATCAACACCTTGTCCACTATGCCAGTTACCTCGTTGCCGGTATTGTTCTCTTTTCTCGTTCCCGTGTTCCGGCATCCCTGTGATCAAATCACCCTGTGTCTGGCCAGACGATGATGGATACCGTAACACCGAGAGGGCCCAGAGATATCTCTCCATCGTCGGAGGAGCAAATCCCAATCTTGAGCTATCAAGTTACTTGACATACTTTTCCATGAACCCGTAAGTCGCCGTAATAGCCACCCATTTACGGATGACGTTTAACAAACCCCAAAGTTCATGAAGCAAGCATGAAGAAACTCGATACTCTCATGGTCTAAGGAATTATGCAAACATTAACTTCCTGTGTTATTAACCATTAACTTATGACGAATGTATCTCATAGCATAACATCAATTTGGGTCGATTCAACACAAGTGTTCTACCAACAATTGTGCCCTCAAAATTGCCGGCATAGTCATGCCCATGATCAGGAAAACAGGATCATCATGCAATACTTGAGCCAGTCATAGAGGCTTGACTAGGAATACATTTTACCGTTTATTATCCCACACGTGCACATGAGTTTCCCTCCAAGCCTCGTTTTATTTGTAGACTCGAGAATCATTGCAGTTATAGCATGGAACATAAACATAATTATGAACAGGGAGATAATCAATAACATTTATTATTGCCTCTAGGGCATATCTCCTACAGACTCCCACTTGCACTAGAGTCAATAATCTAGTCAATGCTAATGCACTTTACACCTATGGCATACTGGTGTAAAATATGCTTCGCATGTGGTATAGCCTGATGTCCAACGGATCTGACAACTTCAGCTCCGTGTGTAACTTTGCATATCCTCGCGTTTTCACGCTTTCACAAAATTCATATTTTGTGTGGACTTATCTTTGCATATGTGTGAATCATTGGTCGAAACCTGATTCCTCAGACTGAGCTATGGAGCAACTATCTGCTATAGTGTCCCATAGACCAAAGCCTTCTTGGAACCATACTAAGTTCATGAATGAACTATATGATTCAACAACTTCTTTGTCGCTTCTCAAGCGTCAACATACTTAGCCTTTGTTATAGAATTCGCCACAGTATCTTGTTTGGAACAATTTCCAACTATCGTGCCACCATATTGTGTATCACACAAAACCCTCAATTTAAATCGAAAATCGCATGGAGCATTGATGAAGACTGTATCGATGTAACCTTTTACAACGAACTCTTCATGATCTCCGTTTGCAAGAAAACATGTCATCAGTACTGCTCTAGTACTCAATGACATCTTTCACTGTTGTCCCATGATCAGTACTTTGATCACTATGGTATCTATACTCGCAACAACTTTGGAGTATTGGACATATCTGGTTGGTTTTACATACCATGGAATACATGATTAATCCAAACACAAGAGTGTGTGGAATCTCCATCATGTATTTTACTCATCAGTGTTTTGGGACACCGAGTCTTGCAAAAACTCTTTCCATGTGACTTCGGCAAGAATCACTCCTTGGCATTTTAAATGCTAAAAAGTTTTAGCATCTTGTCAATATGTATTCATTGCTTAGCCCCATTTAGGTAAATCTATCTCCATAGATCATCATGCCTAATATTGAGGCCATTTTAGCCTAAGCACTTCATCGAAAAACTATTTTCAAATGAAGTCCTAATTCGTGTCAAGAAATTTATTTCCAATTAACAATGTGTCAAGTACACACGGTTTTTAGAAATATTATTATGCTCCCACTTACTTTCTTGAATCACAAGCATCTTCGATACCCATTTGATGAAGTCAAACTCTTTTGACCATTTCATCAAAAACGAAGATTCCAACTCCACTTTGCTCTCTTCTGTCCATCGCTGGAACTCTGAAGTTTGCATACTTACTAGCATCCTCTGGATCGACAAATTACTTTGGACTATATCACATATAAGTCCTAGGTTTCATTTCCATCAGATGGAAGTCCCTTTGTCATCCATGTTTCATATCTCATGATTGAAATATGTATTAACTGCTAGTTCAACCCGAACCGACTTCAAGCATCGCTACAGTGAAACAACCTCATCGTAGTCAACTCCTTGAACTTGTTATTTCAACAAGTCGAGCTTTATGGATAAAACATTTTTATCCGTATCAGTTTTTAGTTCCATAAATATTCGTTAGACTCTAAGTCTTCCGAAAGGTGTATCAAGGTTTTAATCTTGAATCACTTATATGGAAACTATCTCGGATTGTATTGGCATTTAGCCAATTCCGGAGTCAGGGCCCATCACCGCTTCCTTGTGTATTGTAGGTATACTGTTGTCCAACAACAATATCTCGTTAGCGCACCTGAGAGGTTTGCACGAGCCTTGCCTACGAGGTTCAGCTGCAAGTTCGACTGAAGTCCATACATTTTATTGTAGAGACTTCCGTATCAGTCGCAATAGGAAACTCCGGAATCACTTCCAAGGTTTCTTTCCTTTGATCTGATGACGAAGATACTGGTTATCTCGTCGAGTTGCACTGTCCTCCCACTCGCCTTTTGTAAGAACTATTCTCTTTAAAAGCATACCGTTTTGCGGCAAAATCCTTTGCCTCGGTATAGTGGTGGGGAATACCCAAACGACTTGGGATAACCTTACAAAGTAGCACTTGTCTGATTTGGAATAGGTTTGTAACCTTTTACACAAGCCCCATATTCCAAATGTTAAAAAAAGATATAACATGGTTGGGCGTACCATACCATGGCATCATTTCAACAGACCTGATGGATCTCTTTTCAGTGTAAAAGCCGCAGTCTCTAAAGCATTACTCTTTAAAAGGGATAATGGCAAATCTATTTATGTCATCTTTGATCTTACCATGTCATAAATGGTTCGATTACATCTTCACGGACTTTCCACTTGCAGTGGTGTTCCGGGAGGTACAAGTTATGAAACCCCCTTTCACAACTCACCAGACATTCGCTAAACTTGTAACTCAAATATTCCTTTCTGCAATCGAATTGTAGAAACATAATTTTCTTGTTACAATATTTTCTTCTTCATTTTGAAAACCTTTTGAATGAATTCAAAAGATCCAGGCTTACGTCTCATCAAGTAAATATCAATATATATCTACTTGAGTCATTTTTGAAGGTAGACAAATCCACTGTTTGCAACAACATTTATTGGACTACACACATCATAATGTATGATTACCAATATGTTCTTTGCTCGTTCCTTATGGCCTGTGAACGGTATTTCAGTCACTTCACCTTTCAGAGGAAAGTTGCAAGTGTCAGATGATTCAAAATCAAATGACTTCAAAATCCATCATAATGGAAGTTTCCATGCGGGTTTCTCCAATGTGACCAAATGCAGTGCCACACTTGTGTGGTATTCTTTTAGTCTTGCGACATTTAGCGTCAGTGTTATGGATGTATCATATTACCATCAATATTCATAGCATACATCCCATCCTGTATGGAAGCATGGCCCTTCATGTTATTCATAACACCGAACATCAAAAGTTCTCTTATGAATAACCTTCTTGCAAAATACCTTATGCAAAGGGCTAGAGTGTATGAAACTCTAAATGAATTATGAAAGTAAATACAGAGGCAATGTATTAATATCAATATTCATAACATACATCTCATTCATAATGAAAGTATGGCCCTTATGTTATTCATAACATCGAACATCAAAAGTTCTCTTATGAATAACCTTCTTGCAAGATACTTTATGCAATGGGCTAGAGTGTAAAACTCTAAAATGAATTATGAAAGTAAATACATAGGGAATACACTAATGGAAGGTATAGTAACATTTACTATGTTCCCTGTGTGTATCTAAACCTCATTCCTGGCTAGTCTTTTAGGCCGTAGTAGTTCTTACATCGAGTTGCAACAGAGTGCAATCGAGCGGGTATCTTTGTGATTAACTCACAATACCCAAGAATTAGTGATTAACATGTTTAACCATAATTCCCAAGAACTATATCTTTGACCAGCCTTCTATACAACAAAAACTTGTATGACATTCATACATGAGCTGGATATTCCAGTCTTCTTTCCTATTGCCATTATACTTCTAACAGTTTAACTTTCAGTAATTCTCCTACTCTCAGAAGAAGCACCCAACTTAAGAGTGGCGTTAGCCCCAGACTTCCTAGGCGTGAAAATCTTACTAACACCCTTCGGACACTTCCTTTCTCTTTAAGTTGTTGTTTTATTCACCTTTCATCATATGACAGGCGTTCTCCTGGATCCCTCTCTTATCAGTCTTATGCATAGTAAACACCTTTACTAATAGTTTGCAAACAAACATTGCTTTGGATATCTCATATCTATTAGCCTTTGTCTGTCTCTGAAGATGATTTTCAGATTCCATGAATATCACATAACTATCCAAACTTTCGAAGTTCGGGTCTCATGGAAGCAAACATATTGCACTTTGACTGAAAAGGAATTCTAGCTTTTGGATCGAAGGACGAGAGTCACATGATCCATAGCATTAGCGGGAGAATACCGAAAGCATGCAATAGGACAAAGTCCTTCTCGGCACTCTAGAGGACAATCCTCACATTACGTTACCAACCGTAAAGTTTTAACCAGATATTTAACAGCTATTCAATTTTAATAGGGAAGGTGGAAACGCGAGCCATTATTCTACAACTATTATGCAAACCACACTTAGACAGTGTTCAAAATTAATTGCACTGAGAATTAAAGAAGTTAATTCTATAGTGCGCTCCCACTCAAATCAATATCTCTCATAATTGATTGTGAGTGATTCAAGACCCGCATATCCATTCAACGTCACGGTTCGAGATGAACACCCATGGCGTGAACTTCAATCGGTAGGCAAACTTGCCGATCACATCTCTATGCGATTCTTGTTCATCTTTCGATGCGTGTGTTCCGAGCTCATGACTTTCATGCCTGAACGTCAAGACAACCAAGTGATCTCGCTGCGAGGTCTCAACTCACCCGCCTCACACATCCCTAATCGTTTGCACCCATGGAGATCATGCAATGCCCCGAAAAGTTAGGTGCCGTGACGGTGCTACACTTGGGAGAACACTAACTACTTGATATTTCAGTGAGAGATCACCCTAATAAAAAGCGACTACTGCGCAATCAAGAAGGGTGCATCATAAGGGATAAACATCTCAGGCAATTCATAATAGCATGATATGGTATAGCCCTTTCTGACGGAGAAGTCTCGTATTTCTTCGTCTCCGGCATTCGCGTCGGTGTTCACCTTTGCGAAGATTGCCACCACCTTGTCGATGCACAAGATAATATTGCTATCTCTATAGCTAATAAAATAAGTGCATTACATAAGGTTGACACGCAGGTCATTTAAAGTGCAATCATATGGCTCCAGCCATCATGCCGAATCATGACACGCAGGTCATGTTAATCAATTTACATCATATAGTCATCTCATACATAATCAAATTATTATGAATCATTGCTATACCACATCACATGCACATGCAAACCATCCTGCAAAACCAAGTTAGACGCCTCTAATCGGTTCATGCGAAATTTTATTTTACGTGGCTTCTAAGGTTTCGAAACAAACCGAAGCTACCAACGTCCATCATCAAGCATGATAATCCAAGTCACTAGATTAACATTCCAGGGTGTATGAAACACGAGATAATAAAATCTCGAGCCCCATACTAAACTTCGTCATACGCGTGACCCCCGTGCAGATCACATCTGCATTGCCCTTTCGTCTGCGAAATTTCATCTTTCTCTTTAACTACGGTGGAATTCAATGAACTGTTAGCACTTCGTTGATCAATCAGGATCGCGGATTGCCAGAACATTGAAACTCCACCATACTGTTATCAAGATCAGAAATATGCAAATTCTAGGGAAGCAACAGGAACATCGGGTAACAGATTTCATCTGCTACCCGCACAAATAATTTTCAGCAATAGATCTCATCTACTACCTAATTATATTGTGCAACACCCATACATCTCTATGTATTCTAGATCGCAACCTGCATCTACGCATAGCACGGCTCTTGATGCCACTGTAGGGTAACGCAATAGAAAACAAAAAATTTCCGACCTACGCACCAGCCCAGGACCACTATGGAGACTGCATACAAGGTTTGATCATTTTTCGTTACCGACTCGTAGCGCAGCGGAAGTAGAGTCGATGACGAACGGCGGTGCAGATCCCCGCAGCTAGGATTTTACAACCTCCCAACCGCGAGGATGTATACCCTCATCTGCCCCGCGGACAGCCCTCCGGGAGGCGGTCGCACAGTCCCCCGGACGGTGTCGCGGACAGCCCTTCGGGAGGACCTCCGAAACTCGGACTGTCACTCGGACAGCCCTTCGGGAGGACCTCCAAAACTCGGACGGTCACACGGACAGCCCTTCGGGAGGCACTCTCGAACTAAGACCGAAACTATGATCTCTCTACAGAGTTGCACACATACGGTGTCATTTATCCGGCAGGGCTTCGCCGTCCAGAACTAGTTCCCACCGGAACCCAGACAGCCTTTCGGCTCTACGAAACTATTTCGTGGGAGGGAGAGAAGAAAGGCAGATCATGCATGCCATGTGTGTGAGAGTTGGAGTGAGGATGGAGAGCTCCTCTCCACCTCCTTATATAGTGGTGGAAGGGGTGAGGGGGGGGGGCTGAAATTTCAGCCCACAAAACAAGCACCCACCAAACAAGGAAACATGTTCCCACCAAACATGGAGAAAACATGTTCCCTTGTCCATGGTGTTCCCCCATGGGGCCCCACCTTCCTCCCAACACTCTCCACCATTTGTGGGGGCTGCCCCCCACCATGGGGGGGCCCCCCAACACTTTGTCCAGCCACAAGGGGGCTGTCCCCTAAAGGGGGCGCCCCCAAAAACAGCCCAAAAACAGCCCCCACGATCCGTGGGATCTTGTCCCCTCTCGCTGGGACAAGATGTTTTCTGAAACTATTTCATCTGAAAAATTCCGGAAGGTCCCAGAACATTTCCGGCACCCTCTAAAATTATCTGGACTCGCTCCGGAACATTTCCGGTATGGTGGTTTAATTTAAAACCATCTTCGTTTACCCGGTAAACAATTCCGGCAGCTCCGAAAACCTTTTTCGGTTTTTTCTCCGAAAAAATTCCAGAAATTACCAGACCAATCTGGCAACCTCCAAAACATTCCCGGTGCTTGCCAAAACCTTTTTGGATCAATGGTTTTATCCGAAACAACTTTTTGGTTTTACCGAAACTTTTTCGGTGTTCTCTCCGGAACTTTTCCGTTGTCTCCGAAACTTTTCCAGTGACTTTCTCTCGGACTCCTCGTCTAGTATTCAGCAGATAGATGACCCTTAAGCGTGTGACCCTATAGGTTCGGTGAAGCATAGACATGACCCGGAACCCCTTCCGATCAATGATCAACATCGGAGCCGTGGACACCCATTTTGATCCCTATACCCACACGAATGAATATTCGAGTGAACCTCGAGTTGCCGTGTGCTATTCCTGTTGCTTCGCGATATGTTACAAATACCCGAGGTGAGACATGTTGGCATCCCCGTGGATCAACACCTTGTCCACTATGCCAGTTACCTCGTTGCCGGTATTGTTCTCTTTTCTCGTTCCCGTGTTCCGGCATCCCTGTGATCAAATCACCCTGTGTCTGGCCAGACGATGATGGATACCGTAACACCGAGAGGGCCCAGAGATATCTCTCCATCGTCGGAGGAGCAAATCCCAATCTTGAGCTATCAAGTTACTTGACATACTTTTCCATGAACCCGTAAGTCGCTGTAATAGCCACCCATTTACGGATGACGTTTAACAAACCCCAAAGTTCATGAAGCAAGCATGAAGAAACTCGATACTCTCATGGTCTAAGGAATTATGCAAACATTAACTTCCTGTGTTATTAACCATTAACTTATGACGAATGTATCTCATAGCATAACATCAATTTGGGTCGATTCAACACAAGTGTTCTACCAACAATTGTGCCCTCAAAATTGCCGGCATAGTCATGCCCATGATCAGGAAAACAGGATCATCATGCAATACTTGAGCCAGTCATAGAGGCTTGACTAGGAATACATTTTACCGTTTATTATCCCACACGTGCACATGAGTTTCCCTCCAAGCCTCATTTTATTTGTAGACTCGAGAATCATTGCAGTTATAGCATGGAACATAAACATAATTATGAACAGGGAGATAATCAATAACATTAATTATTGCCTCTAGGGCATATCTCCTACACCCAGGGCAGCCAGGTCTGCTGCAGTGCCAGTTGTGGATCCGAGGACCACGGTCTCTGCACCTGCTGCTGCTACAGTACCATCGTCGGTCTCCACTCCACCAGCCCAGTAGACATCAGCTGAAGCCTTCGCGGATGCACTTCTCTTGACGCCGTCTACGCACACCGGAGCTGCCAGCCGGAGATCCCCTTCAGGAGCTTCCGAGGATCGTGCCTAGAGTGTCGTATTAGCCCTATACCTATTCGAGCTTTTTGGTACTTGCTGCCAAAGGGGGAGAATTTGTATAGATCTTAGGCTTCGAGAGAGAGAGAGAGAGAGAGTCTTGCTTTGCTTTGCTCGTTGTTTCTCGAGTTCTTTTACTACTATTTGCTTTATGGTACTTTGTTTTGATGCGTGTGCTTGATACTACGTCTGTGAGATACTTTGATCGATATGTTTGTGAGCTACTACTTTATGTGATTAATCATACTATGCTCTATGTGATGCTTATGCTTATCATTATCGTGTATGATCATTCACTTGTTTTGGTGATGCATGCATACTATTCCACTCATATCATTTTGCACGCTCCACCAAGTTGTATGTGACATGGAAGAGTGACCCATGATCCTAATCGATTGTGCATTTGCATTCAAACACAAATTTTTAATAATGCACAAATTTAGTGGGAGCTCTTGCTTATCACATACTTCTCAAAGCGACGATGTATTGCATTCATTTAATCATTTGTCGAAGCTTTGATCTATATGTTGTCATCAATTACCAAAAAGGGGGAGATTGAAAGCACATTTGCTCCCTTGGTGGTTTTGGTAATTCATAACAACATATATCTCATTGAACTAATGTTCATTCAAGTTAAAGATTTCAGGATGTTCAATGATTGGCATGGCAAGGACTAGAGATGTGGACCCCTCAAAATGCTAAGGACAAGGATTGGCAAAAGATCAAGACTCTACATTTTTGATTTGGTGATGCAAGATCACATTGAGTCCATAGGAAAACCAATACTATTAAAAGGGGATGAGGTGTTGCTTAATGGTCTTTTTGCTCAAGTGCTTAGTGACAGTACTCCTAAACCCTCAACCACTTTCTCCATCCAAATATGTCCAAGACATACATTCCAACTCGGCCCCACCAAAATTCTCTATCCGGAGTCACCGAGTTCATCTGGACTTAGCCACTGCCAAAACCCTAACAAATCGGATCCACCGATATGGATCTCGGTCTCACCGAGATGGCCTTGCCAACTCTCTGTAATCGTTTGCACTCACTTCGGTCCCACCGAGTTTTGCAAATCGGTCTCACCAAGATGGCTTGCCAACTCTCTGTTGCCTTATTGCTTCACTTTGGTCCTACCGAGTTGATGCAATCGGTGCCACCGAGACGAGATTTGCCCTAACCATTGCACTTCGGTCCATCCGAGTTGTTCCAGTCGGTCCCATCGAGATTCCTAACGTTCATATCTTTTACACAGTTCGGTGCCACCGAGATTTCTGATCGGTGCCACCGAGTTGGGTCAAAAGTGTGTAACGGTTGGATTTTTGTGTGGAGGCTATATATACCCCTCCACCACTTCCTTCTCAGTAAGGAGAGCCATCAGAACGTGCCTACACTTCCACCATACATTTTCTGAGAGAGAACCACCTACTCATGTGTTGAGATCAAGACATTCCAATCCAACCATTTGAACCTTGATTTCTAGCCTTTCCCAAGTTGCTTTCCACTCAAATCGTTCTTCCACCATAGCCAAATCTGTGAGGAGTTGTTTGAGTGTTGGGGAGACTATCATTTGAAGCACAAGAGCAAGGAGTTCATCAACAACACACCGTCTATTACCTTTTGGAGAGTGGTGTCTCCTAGATTGGTTAGGTGTCACTTGGGAGCCTCCGACATGATGTGGAGTTGAACCAAGGAGTTTGTAAGGGCAAGGAGATCGCCTACTTCGTGAAGATCTACCCTGAGTGAGGCTAGTCCTTCGTGGACGTAAGCCATGGTGGAATAGACAAGGTTGCTTCTTCGTGGACCCTTCGTGGGTGGAGCCCTCCGTGGACTCACACAGCCGTTACCCTCCGTGGGTTGAAGTCTCCATCAACGTGGACGTACGATAGCACCACCAATCGGAACCACGCCAAAAATCACCGTGTCTTCATTGCGTTTGAAATCTCCGATCCCCTCCTTTACTTACATATGCAATTGTTTACTTTCCGTTGCTACACTCTTAGAATTGCATGTGTAGGGTGATGCTTGACTTGTATGCTTGCTAAAATCTGCCTGCTTCTAAAATTGGGAAAAGGTTAGGTTTTTATTTGGTCAAGTAGTCTAATCACCCCCCCTCTAGACATACTTTCGATCCTACAATAATATAATTTTGTAGTAGGTGAGATCTATTGCTAAAAATTATTTATGCGGGTAGCAGATGAAATTTATTACCCGATGTTCTTGTTGCTTCCCTTGAATTTGCGTAGTCCTGATCTTGACGGCATGGTGGAATCTCACAAAGTTCTGGCAATCCGCGATCCTTTCATGCTGCTCCTAAGTATGCTGATTGACAGATCAACGAAGTGCTTCAGTGTCTTTGGGTTCCACCATAGTTAAAGAAAGATGGATGTTTCGTAGACTAAAGGGCAATGCAGATATGATCTGCACGGTGTTCTTGCGTATGACGAAGTTCAGTATGGGGCTCGAGATTTTATTATCTCATGTTTCATACGCCCCGCAAAGTTAATCTAGCGACTTGAATAATCATACTTGATGATAAACGTTGGTAGTTTTGGTTTGTGTCGAAACCTTAGAAGCCACGTAAAATAAAATTTTGCATAAACCGATTAGAGGCGTCTAACTTGATTTTGCAGGATGACATGAGATGTGCATGTGATGTGGTATAGCCGTTCTCATATTTAATTTGATTATCTATGAGATGACTATATAATGTAAATGAACATGACCTGCGTGTCATGATTCGGCATGATGGCTGGAGCCATATGATTGTCACTTTAATGACCTGTGTGTCAACCTTAGGTAATGCACTTATTTTATTAGCTATAGAGATAGCAATATTATCTGGTGCATCGACAAGGTGGTGGCAATCTTCGCGAAGGTGAACACCGACGCAATGCCGAAGACGAAGAAATTAAAGACTTCTCCGTCAGAAAGGGCTATACCATATCATGCTATTATGAATTGCCTGAGATGTTTATCCCTCTTGGTGCACCCTTCTTGATTGCGCGGTAGTCGCTTTTTATTAGGGTGATCTCTCACTTAAAATATCAAGTAGTTAGTGTTCTCCCAAGTGCAGCACCGTCACAGCATCTTTCCTTTCGGGGTGCGCCATGGATACATCGGTACGAATGATTGTACGGGTGTAAGGCGGGTGAGTTGAGACCTCGCAACGAGATCACTTGGTTGTCTTGACGTTCCGTAGGATCGTCCTGAGCTCGGAACACACCCATCGAAAGATGAACAAGAGTCACATAGAGATGTGATTGGCAAGTTGGCCTACCGATTGCAATTCTCGTCACTTGAGATGGATACATCCTTGGTGTTGAATTTCAATATGGGTCTTGTATCACTCACAATCAATTATGAGAGATATTGATTTGAGTGGGAGCGCACTTTAGAATTAATTCTTTTAATTCTTAGTGCAACTCAATTATGAACATAGTCGAAGTGAAATATGCATAAAAGTTGTAGAATAATGGCTCGCGTTTCCACCTTCCCTATTAAAATTGAATAAGCTATTATTTATCTGGTTAATCTTTACGATTGGTAACATAATGTGAGGTTTGTCCTCAAGAGTGCCGAGAAGGACTTTGTCCTATCGCGTGCTTTTGGTATTCTCCCGCTAATGCTATGGATGATGTGACTCTCGTCATTCGATCCAAAAGCTAGAATTCCGTTACGGTCAAGTGCAATATGTTTGCTTCCATGAGACCCGAACTTCAAAAGTTTGGGATAGTTATGTGATATTCATGGAACTGAAAATTAGTTTCAGATACAAACAAAGGCTAAAAGATATGAGATATCCAAAGCAATATTTGTTTGCAAAGTATTAGTAAGGTGTTTACTGTGCATTAGACTAATAAGAGAGGGATCCAGAAGAACGCTGGTTATATGATGATGGTGAATAAAACAACAACTTAAAGAGAAAGGAAATGTCCAAAGGGTGTTAGTGTGACTTACACGCCTAGGAAGTCCGGGGCTAACGCCACTCTTAAAGTTGGGTGCTTCTTTTGAGAGTAGGAGAAATACTGAAAGTTAAACTGTTAAAAGTATAAAGGCAAAAAGAGAGAAGACTGGAATGTCCAGCTTGTGTATGAATGTCATACAAATTATTGATGTATGGAAGGCTGGTCAAAGAAATAGTTCTTGGGAATTGTGATTAAACTATTAGTCACTGATTCTTCGGTATTGTGATTGAAAGTTGATCACCGGAATACCCGCTCGATTGCATTCTGTTGCAACTCGATGCAAGAACTACTACGGCCTAAAAGACTTGCCGGGAATGAGGTTTAGATACGCGCTGGGAACATAGTAAAAGTTACTATACCTTTCATCAGTGAATTACCATCTGTATTTATTTTCATAATTCATTTAGAGTTTTATACACTCTAGCCCATTGCATAATGTTTGTTGCAAGAAGGTTGTTCATAAGAGAACTATTGTTGTTCGGTATTATGAATACAAGCCCTGCTAGCGAAACATGCGTGGTGTTTGATTGAGACCCCTGATAGTCTGTGTGCTCGATTGCTTCAGGTAAAATATTACCCGAACGGGAGTCTTTTGGATAAAGTTTTTTTGGGCAATTCGTCGGCTGTCTGGAAGGGTATTGAACATGGTCTATAGCTTGTTAAAAAAGTTGTATTTGGAGAATTGGTAATAGGTCTATGGTACGGACATGGCGTGATCCTTGGATTCCCAGAGGAAATGATCTAAGGCCAATTACTCTTAAAGGTAATTGTCGGTTTAATCATGTTTCGGACTTTCTATTTGACTATGGAGGATGGAATCTTGAACGTCTCCAGCAATATTTTTGGGACGTGGATGTGCAGCAAATTTTGAAAATACGTACGCCACCAAGGAACAGAGCTGATTTCTTGGCCTGGTTTCCGGAAAAATAAGGAAGATTTTCTGTTAAAAGTGCTTATCAACTAGGTGAAAGATCGTGGATGTCGCCTAGAGGGGGGGGGGGTGAATAGGCGCTTTAAAATAATTACGGTTTAGGCTTGAACAAATGCGGAATAAAACTAGCGTTTAATTTGTCAAGCACAAAACCTAAATCGACTAGGCTCACCTATGTGCACCAACAACTTATGCTAAGCAAGATAAATAACTAAGTGATAGCAAGATATATAACAAGAAACAATATGGCTATCACAAAGTAAAGTGCATAAGTAAAGGGCTCGGATAAGAGATAACCGAGGCACGCGAAGACGACGATGTATCCCGAAGTTCACACCTTTGCGGATGCTAATCTCCGTTAGAGCGGTGTGGAGGCACAATGCTCCCCAACAATGCCACTAGGGCCACCGTATTCTCCTCACGCCCTCGCACAATGCAAGGTGCCGTGATTCCACTAAGGGACCCTTTAGGGCGGTCACCGAACCCGTACAAATGGCAACCCTTGAGGGCGGTCACCGAACCCGTACACTTTGGCAACCCTTGGGGGCGGTCACCGGTACCCGTCAAATTGCTCGGGGCGATCTCCACAACCTAATTGGAGACCCCGACGCTTGCCCGGAGCTTTACACCACAATGATTGAGCTCCGAGGCACCACCAAGCCGTCTAGGGCGCCAAGGCACCCAAGAGGAACAAGCTCTAGGGTGCTCAAACACCCAAGAGTAATAAGCTTCTCAACTACTAACTTCCACGTATCACCGTGGAGAACTCAAACCGATGCAACTAATGCAATGGCAAGAACACACGAAGTGCTCAAGTCCCTCTCTCTCAAATCCCACCAAAGCAACAAAAGCTATGGAGGAAAGTGAGAGGAAGAACAAGGAGAACACCAAGAACTCCAAGATCTAGATCCAAGGGGTTCCCCTCACTTAGAGGAGAAAGTGATTGGTGGAAATGTGGATCTAGATCTCCTCTCTCTTTTCCCTCAAGAAGGAGCAAGAATCATTGGAGGGATTGAGAGATAGGCAAGCTCAAGAAGGTCAACAATGGGGGGAGAAATGAGCTCAAAGGATAAGATAACCGTTGGGGAAGAAGACCCCTTTTATAGGGCCACCCCAAATCCAACCGTTACCCGTGCTGGACGCGTACAAGCGGTACTACCGCTCTTGCGAGCGGTACTACCGCTTAAGCGGTAGTAATTCAAAAACAGCAGGCGAGAACACGGGACTGGAGCGGTAGTGCCGCACCAAGCGGTACTACCGTCCACCCAAGCGGTACTACCGCTAAACCGAAACGAGCAACAGAAACTTGCACACTCTGCGAAACACAAGCGGTAGAGCAGCGGTAGTGCAGGGCGGAAGTACCGCACCAAGCGGTACTACTGCCCAGCAGAGCGGTACTACCGCTCTGAGCGGTACTACCGCACTACAGCCGCACTACTACCGTTTAACAGAAAACGGCAACAGAGACGTGCACAGAAGGAAACCCCGCAAGCGGTAGTGGCGGCGGTAGTAAGGGCGGTAGTACCGCCAGAGCGGTACTACCGTGCTACTACCGCTCTACTACCGTGATTGGCAAACTGGCAACAGAGAGTTGCACGCTCGGGGAAACCCCAAGCGGTAGTGCCACGGAAGTACCAGCGGTACTACCGCATAAGCGGTACTACCGTGGGCACCAGCGGTACTACCGCTTGCAAGCTACTGAAAATCCACAGAAAACAGAGGATACAAATAAAACCAGAACTGCCATAACTTCTGCAAATGAGCTCCGAATTGAGCAAACTCAAGCTTGTTGGATAGAAGACAACGAGTACTATCCAAACAGCGACTGGTTATAATAAGAAGTGGCAGGGGAGATATGCCTAACATATAGAGATGAGAAACCTCTATGAATGAAGAACCGGCATAAACTCCAACATCGAAAACATCATAGAAGATGCATATATGAACTCCGTTTTCGATGAACTCGAGCTTGTCATGAAGATGACCAAAAGCTCAAAGACTCACAAAGAGAAACACCAAACACAAACCAAGAAAGATGATGCAAGGATGCAATGGTTTGAGCTCTCTACGAATGATACGATAAAGCTACTCACTTGAGAGCCCCCCTTGATAGTACGGCTATCGATCCTAAAACCCGGTCTCCCAACTACCACCATGAGACCGGTAAAATAGAAAACCTATCAAGGGCAAACCTTTGCCTTGCGCATAGTCCACTTGAGCTAGATGATGACGATCTTGACCTCCTCAAGTTGGACCACCTTTCTTGATTGCGCCGGCTCGATGAAGACTAGTTGATTGCTCCCCCATACTCCACTATGGGTGAGCCACTCTTTGGCACATCTTCACAAGTCCATTGTCACCACAATGGACGGCAAGCTTCAAGCATGTGATCTCTTCGTGATGCTCCACTTGAACTTGCACCCCGCAATGTTGATGACGATCACCACTTGATGTCATCCTCCATGGGTTGAATGAGATCTTCCTCTTGACGCAAGCCCATGGAAACATACCTAACCCCACATAAAACTCTCGCATAGAACATGGGTTAGTACACAAAGCGTAATGGACAATGCTTACCATACCGTGAGATCACTTGATCCCACTCGGTACATCTTCTACGCTTTGTGTGTTGATCAACATGACCAATCTTTGGATAACTCCATGAATAACCTTGGTCAACACATATTCTTCTTCTAATAACCTTGAAACCAACAAATGGTCTTCAAGCAATGCCTATGGACAAACCCTTCAAATATAACTCAAGGCAACCATTAGTCCATAGAGATTGTCATCAATTACCAAAACCAAACATGGGGGCAGCACATGTTCTTTCACTAGGTACTAAGGAACACGATGATTTGTTTTCAGGAGGTGCATCCAGTTCACATCCAGAGGGTGAACGATCGATATGGAATTTTGTGTGGCGAGCAAAAGTACCTCTCAAAATGCGTATTACAGCTTGGAAGGTGGCGTCTGGAGCTCTAGCAACCGACCAAAATAAATTGTATCACCACCTGGGTACATCTGATTGATGTCGGGTGTGCGGCCCAGAGAGCGAAGGATCTTGCATGTCCTCAAGCAAGACATGTATGGCTGAGGATGCGTGATATGTGGTCATTGCCTAATGATGAACTTTTCATTAATAATGGTCAGGAGTGGGTATTGCATGTGCTGGCCAAATGTGAGAGTGATGAACGGGATATTGTTATTCTTCTAATCTGGAGGATTTGGCAACTTTGTAATGATACTATGCATGGTAAAGAAGTTCCACCGATGGATGTCACAATGGAGTTTTGCTACTTGTAGACTGCGTTGGTATTTCCCTGAAGAGGAGAGGATGATGCAGTATAGTAGAGATAAGTATTTCCCTCAGTAGAGATAAGGTTATCAATCCAGTAGGAGAACCAAGCAAAATTCCATTAAGCGCACCTGCACACAGAAGAGCAAACACTTGCACCCAACGCAAATAAGAGGGTTGTCAATCCTCTTAGCGGTTATTTGCAAGGATTAAATCTGATAGAGATAAATAGATAAACTAAAATACTAAATAAAATAAAAGTAAATAAATTGCAGCAAGGTATTTTTGGGTCTTTAATATATGATAAAGTAGACCCGGGGGCCATAATTTTCACTACAGGCTTCTCTCTCGAACACATAGCATATGGTGGGTAAACAAATTACTGTTGGGCAATTGATAGAAAAGCAAATAATTATGACAGATTCATGGCAATGATCATGTATATAGGCATCACGTCCAAGAAAGTAGACCGACTCCTGCTTGCATCTACTACTATTACTCCACCCATCGACCGCTATCCAGCATGCGTCTAGGGTATTAAGTATAAAACAGAGTAATGCCTTAAGCAAGATGACATGATGTAGACAAAGTAAACTCAAGCAGTATGATTAAACCCCATATTTTTATCCTTAATGGCAACAATACAAATACGTGTCATGTCCCTTTCTGTCACTGGGATTGAGCACCGCAAGATTAAACCCATCACAAAGCACCTCTCCCACTGCAAGACAAATCAATCTAGTAGGCCAAACCAAATCGATAGATCAGAGAGAAATACAAAGCTATAATAATCATGCATAAAAGAGTTCAGAGAAGACTCAAATATTTCTCATGAATAATCTGATCATAAACTCATAATTCATCGGATCCCAACAAACACACCGCAAAAGAAGATTACATCGGATAGAACTCCAAGAACATCAAGGAGAACATTGTATTGAAGATCAAAGAGAGAGAAGAAGCCATCTAGCTACTAGCTATGGACCCGTAGGTCTGTGGTAAACTACTCACACATCATCGGAAGGGCAGCAAGGTTGATGAAGAAGCCCTCCGTGATCGATTCCCCCTCCGGCAGAGTACCGGAAAAGGCCTCCAGATGGGATCGCAGAAGAACAAAGGCTTGCGGCAACGGAAAGGTTTTCTCTTCTGTCTCTCTGGTATATTGGGAATATTTTGGAATTTATAGCGCTGGAATTAGGTCAGGAGGTGCCACGAGGGGCCCACATGCCTGGGGGGCGCGCCCTACCCCCTGGGTGCGCCCTCCAGGCTTGCCGCCTCCTCGTGGCTATTCTGGTCTTCTCCTGAAGCTTCGTAGGTCTCTTCTGGTCCAGAAAAAATTAATCCAAAGTTTTTTTTCTTGTTTGGACACTTTTTGATAATGATTTTCAGAAAAGGCAAAAACAAGCAGAAAACAGCAACTGGCACTAGGCACTGGGTTAATAGGTTAGTCCCAAAAAATGATATATAATGGCACATAAAACATCCAAGATTGATACTATAATAGCATGGAACAATAAAAAATTATAGATACGTTGGAGACGTATCAAGCATCCCCAAGCTTAATTCCTGCTCGTCCTTGAGTAGGTAAATGATAAAAACTGAATTTTTGATGTGGAATGCTACCTATCATGTTTCATCATGTAATCTTTCTCTTACGGTATGAATAATAAGATCCGAATGATTCAAAACAATAGTCTATAGTTTGATATAAAGACATCAATACTCAGGCATACTAATAAACAATCATGTCTTTCAAAATAAAAATGCTAAAGAACGTTATCCCTGCAAAATCATATAATCCTGTCATGCTCCATCTTCTTAACACAAAATATTTATCATGAACAACCCCGGTTTTGGCCAAGCAATTGGTTCATACTTTTTAACGCGCTTTAGCTTTTTCAACCCCCACGCAATACATGAGCGCAAGCCATGGATATAGCACTATGGGTGGAATAGAGTGTGGTGATAGAGATCGATAAGGGGAAGTCAAAAAAAATAAGAAGATAGTCTCACATCGACGCGGCTAATCAACGGGCTATGGAGATGCCCATCAATTGATGTCAATACGAGGAGTAGGGATTGACATGCAACGGATGCACTAAGAGCGGTACGTGTATGAAAGCTCAACATGAAAACTAAGTGGGTGTGCTTCCAACTTGCTTCCTCATGAAGACCTCGGGCATTTGAGGAAGCCCATCATCGGAATATACAAGCCAAGTTCTATAATGAAAAATTCCCACTAGTATATGAAAGTGACAAAATAGGAGACTCTCTATATGAAAAACATGGTGCTACTCTGAAGTACAAGTGTGGAAAAAGGATAGTAACATTACCCCTTCTCTCTTTTTCTCTCATTTTTTGTGGGCTCTTTTCGGCCTCTTTTTATTATTATTATTTATTTAGAACGGTCTCATGGACCTCATCCCCACTTTTTCGAGGACTCATTATTCTCCACCATTCTTTCCTCACTGGGACAATGCTTTAATAATGATGATCATCACACTTTTATTTACTTACAACTCAATATTACAACTCGATACTAGAAAAAAAATATGACTCTATATGAATGCCTCTGGCAGTGTACCAGGATGTGCAATGATGCTATTGTAACATGTATAAAAATGATGAACGGTGGCTGAGCCACAAATACTATGTCAGCTATATGATCATGCAAAGCAATATGACAATGATGCTGTGTGTCATAAAAAACGGAATGGTGGAAGTTGCATGGCAATATATGTCGGAATGGCTATGGAAATGCCATGATAGGTAGGTATGGTGGCTGTTTTGAGGAAGATATAAGGAGGCTTATGTGTGATAGAGCGTATCATATAACGGGGTTTGGATGCACCGACGAAGTTTGCACCGACTCTCGATGTGAGAAAGGGCAATGCATGGTACCGAAGAGGCTAGCAAATTGCAGAAGGGTGAGAGTGCGTATAATCCATGGACTCACATTAGTCATAAAGAACTCACATACTTATTGCGAAAGTTTATTAGCCCTCAAAGCAAAGTACTACTACGCATGCCCCTACGGGGGAGGTTGGTAGGAGTTAACCATCGCGCGCCCCCGACCGCCACACAAAGGAAGACAATCAAGAATAAATCATGCTCCAACTTCTTAGCATAACGACAGACCATACATGCATGCTTCGGGAATCACAAACCTTAACACCAATGTTCTTACTAAACCACAATTATCTACTAGCACCTCCCACATAGTACCATCTTAATATCGCAAAACTATTGCAAGGAATCAAACTTATCATATTCAATGATTGATGACCCACAAGTACTGAAAGTAGCGGTAACAGATAGTTTTGATAGCAAGATAATTCGTAACAAGTAACAAGTAACAAGTATAATAAAGTTCTGCAAGGTGGCCCAATCCTTTTTATAGAAAAGGACAAGCCAGAACGAACTCGTATAATAAGCAAAGCGTTCTTGAGGACACATGGGAATTTCATCTAGTCACTTTCATCATGTTTGCTTGATTCGCGTTCGCTACTTTGATAATTAGATATGTGGGTGGACCGATGCTTGGGTGTTGTTCTTACTTGAACAAGCCTCCCACTTATGATTACCCCCTCTCACAAGCATCCGCAACTACGAAAGAAGAATTAAGATAACTCTAACCATAGCATGAAACGTATGGATCCAAATCAGCCCCTTACGGAATAGCGCATAAACTAGGGTTTAAGCTTCTGTCACTCTAGCAACCCATCATCTAATTACTACTCCACAATGCCTTCCCTTAGGCCCAAAGATGGTGAAGTGTCATGTAGTCGACGTTCACACGACACCACTAAAGGAAGCAACAACATACATATCATCAAAATGTCGAATGAATACCAAATTCACATGATTACTTATGACAAGACTTCTCCCATGTCCTCAAAAACAAAAGTAACTACTCACAAATCATGTTCATGTTCAAGATCAGAGGGGTATTGAATAGCATTAAGGATCTGAACGTATAATCTTCCACCAAATAAACTAACTAGCATCAACTACAAGATGTAATCAACACTACTAGCAACCCACAGGTACCAATCTGAGGTTTTGAGACAAAGATTGAATACAAGAGATGAACTAGGGTTTGAGATGAGATGGTGCTGGTGAAGATGTTGATGAAGATTGGTCCTCCCATGATGAGAGGATCGTTGGTGATGTCGATGGCTTCGATTTCCCCCTTCCGGAGGGAAGTATCCCTGGCGGAATCGCTCCACCGGAGAGCAAAATAGCTCCTGCCCAGGTTCCGCCTCGAGACGGCGGTGCTTTGTCCCGAAAGCCTTCTCTTGATTTTTTCTAGGGCAAATGGCTTCATATAGCAGAGGGAGGGGGCCAGACGCCAACTGTGGGCCCCACAAGGCACTAGGGCGCGCCTAGGGGGGGCGCCCTTCTGCCTTGTGGGCAGCTGGTGGGTCCCCTCTGTTATCTCTTTTCTCCAGTATTTTTTATATATTCAATAAAAAATCTCCGTGAAATTTCAGGTCAATTGGAGCTCTGTAGAATAGATATCTCTGATATGGCTATTTCAGGTCCAGAATTCCAGCTGCCAGCATTCTCCCTCTTCATGTAAATCTTGCAAATTAAGAGAGAAACGGCATACGAATTGTACCATAAAGTGAAATAATGATAAAAAACATAATAAATAACAGTAGGAAATCATGATGCAAATTGGACGTATCAACTCCCCCAAGCTTAGACCTCGCTTGCCCTCAAGCGAAAAGTCAAAATCGATAATCATGACCACATGTTTAGAGAGAGAGAGAGACGTCGATAAAAATAAAATACGGACATGGAGCATCATGATCTTTATTGTAACAGCAATATACCATCATAGAACTTCTCATGAAAAAGTAACAATTCATCCACAAGTTAAAGTATGAACCATAAACCAAATTGAAAACTAACAAACTATGATCTCAGTCACTGAAGCAATTGCAATTCATCATATTATCAGGAAGAGTCTATGTAAGAGCTTTGTTTAGCAAGTTCACATACACAACTATCATTTAGTCTTCTATGATTGCTGACACTCACGTCATACTTGTGGAGCAAAAGTTTCAGTCGAACACATAGAAAGATAGGGGCTTATAATTTCACCTCCCAACGTATTTACCTCAAGGGTAATGTCAACAATAATAACTCATGATCACCTATATTCAACTGGATATATATGCATGGATCAATCCCCACCACATGATGTTTGCCAAAAGAGAAAATAAAAACAGAATAGAGAAGAATACTATTGACTCTTGCATGAAAGTAAATACATAAAGTAAAAGATAGGCCCTTCGCAGAGGGAAGCAGAGGTTGTCATGCGCTTTTGTTTTTGTATGTGCAAGCTCTTAATGTAAAGGAACATCACTTTATATTGCCCCTTGTGATAGCGACCTTTATTATGCAGTCTGTCGCTTTTTTTGCTCCACCATCACAAGATCGTACAAAGCTTATTTTCCCTTACAATAAAAGTTCATACATATTTAGGAGAAATTTTTATTTCTTTTGCACCGATGACAACTTACTTGAAGGATCTTATTCAATCCATAGGTAGATATAGTGGACTCTCATGACATGAAACTGGGTTTAAGGGTTTTTGGATGCACAAGTAGTATCTCTACTTAGTGCGGAATTTTGGCTAGCAAAAGATAGGGGCAAACACCACATGTTAGAGGATCCAAAACAATATAACTTCTATGTGAATATAAGCAAACATAACCCATTACGTTGTCTTCCTTGTCCAACGTCAACTAATTGACATAGAATATTTGATGGGGGCTCACAATCATAAAAGATGTCCAAGATAGTATATTTATATGTGAGACTCCCTTCCTTTATTACTTTTTCATGGATTGCTACAATGACCAATGCTATGTTTGTCAACTTCCAACAAGTTTTATCAATTATACTTCTTTTATGTGAAGTCATCACTCCCCATGGGATTAGCATATGATCTTACTTTTTATTCTTTATTTATTTCTAAGATTGGATCATCAAAAGCATAACACTCAACTCAAACTAATCTTTATTATATAACTTTCACACATGATTACATAGATAGATAGATCACAAAGCAAGCACTCGAAACTAAATCATACTAAAACTTTATTCCTCTAAATCACGAAATAACTAAGGATCGAACTAAGATAGATAATGATGATGAGAAAGTGATGGTGATACGATACCGGGGTGCCTCCCCCAAGCTTGGCACAAGCCAAGGGGAGTGCCCATACCCATGTACTCAAGTCTCCTTCTTCGGTGATGGTGGTGATGGTGAGGTGGTGGGCTTGTCCTTCATCTTCAGCAAGTACTCCAGATTACGATTGATCCTTCGGAGGACATGATTCTCCTCTTCTAACACAATAACTTCACGAGTAAGCAAAGTATTCGAAGCACAAATTGCTTCAAAAACTTTTAGTGTTTCAATTTCAGAAGAGGGAAATTTATCATAAAGAGTTTGCCACGAATCTCCCTTTTTCGTAGGCTCCTCCTTATGCGTGGCTTGATCTTCTACCTCTTGAATCCGGTCCTCCACAACCTTTTCGGGCTCCTCCTCCATAGTTGTGTCCTCCTTTCCGGACGACCACTCATAATATACTTCACTGAAAGGACGTTTGCCGGGCGAAGGTTGAACAATCCGGTGCTTGGTGCGGAGTCTTCGAGGAGCCATGGCGATTTAGATCTGTCAGAAAAATAGCCCGAAACAAGGAAAGAGGAGAAACTCGCGATACGACAGTCAAAACATATGGGAGTATATATAAAGAATTTTTATCTTGCAAAACAAGCATACGGGAAGAAAACGGAGTCGGGAAGGCACACGTGGGGCCCACAAGGCACCACGGCGCGCCCCAGGGGGGGTCGCGCCCTTCTGCCTTGTGGGCGACACGTGGGTCCCCTCGGCTGTTTCTTATTTTTGTAATTTTTCTAATATTCCAAAACTAACAGAAATAATTTTTATGGAATTTTTGGAGTCGGTTTACTTACCGTATCACATACCTACCCCTTTTCAGGGTTCTGGAGTGTTCCGGAAGGACTCTTTGATGTGCTCTTCGGTGTAATTGTTTCAATAATATTAGTTTCAACATTAATGGGAGTACCTGAAATATAGTGCTTAATTCTTTGCCCATTCACCACTCTCGGATTATTGCCTTCGGAGTTGTTTATTTTGATGGCTCCGGAGCGATAAACTTCTTCGATGATATACGGTCCTTCCCATTTAGAGAGAAGTTTTCCTGCAAAGAATCTCAAACGAGAATTGTATAATAGAACATGATCACCTACTTTGAATTCCCGTTTTTGAATTCTTTTGTCATGCACCTTTTAACTTTTTTCTTTAAACAACTTAGCATTATCATAGGCTTGGGTTCTCCATTCATCTAAGGAGCTAATATCAAATAACCTCTTCTCAGCAGCAAGTTTAAAATCATAATTAAGTTCTTTAATTGCCCAATAAGCTTTATGTTCTAATTCAAGAGGTAAATGACATGTTTTTCCATAAACCATTTTATACGGAGACATACCCATAGGATTTTTATATGCAGTTCTGTAAGCCCATAATGCATCATCAAGTTTCTTAGACCAATTCTTTCTGGATCTATTAACGGTCTTTTGCAAAATCAATTTTATTTCCCTATTAGTTAATTCAACTTGACCACTAGGCTGAGGATGGTAAGGGGATGCAATTCTATGGTTAACATCATATTTAGCAAGCAACTTACGGAAAGCACCATGAATAAAATGTGAACCACCATCAGTCATTAAATATCTAGGGACTCCAAACCTCGGGAAGATGACTTCTTTAAGCATTTTAATAGAAGTGTTGTGATCAGCACTACTAGTTGGAATAGCTTCTACCCACTTAGTAACGTAGTCAACAGCAACTAAAATATGAGTGTACCAATTGGATTTAGGAAAAAGGTCCCATATAATCAAAACCCCAAACATCAAATGGTTCAATAACAAGTGAATAATTCATAGGCATTTCCTGACGTCTACCAACATTACTAATTCTTTGACATTCATCACAAGAAAGGACAAACTTACGTGCATCCTTGAAAAGAGTAGGCCAATAAAAACCAGATTGTAATACCTTGTGTGCAGTTCGGTCTCCCGCATGATGTCCTCCATATGCCTCGGAGTGACACTTACGTAAGATGTGTTCCTGTTCATGCTCAGGTACACAACATCTAATAATACCATCTACTCCTTCTTTATATAGATGTGGGTCATCCCAAAAGTAATGTCTTAAATCAAAGAAAAACTTTTTCTTTTGTTGATATGTAAAGCTAGGTGGTATGTATTTAGCAACAATGTAATTAGCATAGTCTGCGTACCAAGGAGTATTACGAGAAGCATTTATCACAGCTAATTGTTCATCAGGAAAATCATCATTAATAGGAAGTGGGTCATCAAGAACATTTTCCATTCTAGAAAAATTATCTGCTACGGGATTCTCAGCTCCCTTCCTATCAACAATATGCAAATCAAATTCTTGTAGCAGAAGAACCCATCTAATAACTCTAGGCTTAGCATCTTTCTTTTCCATAAGGTATTTAATAGCAGCATGATCAGTGTGAACAGTAACCTTGGAATCAACAATATAAGATCTAAATTTATCACATGCAAACACAACTGCTAAAAATTCTTTCTCAGTAGTAGCATAATTTCTTTGAGCGCTGTCTAGAGTTTTACTAGCATAATGGATAACATTTAATTTCTTATCAACTCTTTGTCCTAGAACAGCACCAACAACATAATCACTAGCATCACACATAATTTCAAAAGGTAGGTTCCAATCAGGTGGTTGAACAATAGGTGCAGAAATTAAGGCTTTCTTAAGTATTTCAAAGGCTTCTACACAATCATCATAAAAAACAAACGGAACATCTTTTTGCAAGAGATTGGTAAGAGGTCTAGAAATTTTAGAGAAGTCTTTTATAAACCTTCTATAGAAACCAGCATGACCAAGGAAACTTCTTATACCTTTGATATCTTTAGGACATGGCATTTTCTCAATAGCATCAACCTTAGCTTTATCAACTTCAATACCTCTTTCAGAAATTTTATGCCTGTAACACCCCTATGTAATGAGTTACAATGATCCACCATATTAATGCCAAGTCATCTGAGATTTGCAATGATAATCATGTTGGATTAATATCTCATTTCTAATTCTGCCACTAAATTCAAATTCAATTGCAAGTGAAATTTGAAGTTGCTGGAAAAATGTTCATCATTTAGCATAAATTCCGAAACAATTTGATGTTAAGAAAAACAACATCACTCTGATGCTAAAATGGACAGTAGCATTATAACAGTGCCAAACCAGCAATTTAATTTGCAAATTCAATTATGAAAAATGCAAATGAAATCCACTGGCCTCCAAAATATTTGTGGCAGTTCCATAAATTGCAAAGAATATTTTGAGCCAAGCTCCACATTTTTTTAAAATGGTTGGGTTGCCCAAATATTTCTTTTTCTTTCTCTGTTATTAACTAAAAGAGAAAACAGAAAGAAAAAGAGAAAAGGGGCGAGGCCTTACCGTTACCGGGCCAAACCGGCCCAGCCCAACTCACCTGCTCCCACCTGCTCCCTCCTCGGTGTCGTCTTCTCCGCGCCCGGCGCACGCGCGCGCCGCCCACTGCCCGCCACGGCGACGTAGCCGGTGAGAGCTGGGGATAAGGGCCTCCCCGAGCCATCTCCCCTGGTCGCCGTCGCCATTTCTCCCTCTCTCCCAGCACTCGCTCGCCGCCCTCTTCCCTTTCTGCCCGAGCACACCGCCGCCGCCCTCCATTGATCTTGCAGCTGCCGACGTCCTTTTACCCCTCCGTCGAGTTCGGGAGGCCCGCCGACCTCCACCTCTTCCTCCCCGATCGCTCGAATGCGACCGAAAGCGCGCGCGTTAGCACACCATAGCCGTGCCGCCGAACTTGCCTGAAAACCACCGCCGCCTCCACTCGACGCCGGCGAAGTTCCGGCCACCCCCGAGTCCAACCGATCGCACCACTCGATGCGCGCTGCTCCACTCATTCGAACGCCGCAAGAACCGCCCGAAACGGGCCACCTTGCGCGAAATCCGAGCTCGCCGGAGCTCTCTGCCGCGCCCGACGCTCGCCGGAGTGAATTCCGGCGCCGGAGATGACATGGCATCGACGTGGCATGCGCCTGGGTCGCTGGCAGCTGGGCCCTGCGGGCCCAGTTAACTAGTTGACCGCGGTCAATGCCGCTGACGTGGCGCTATAGCCACCGACCAGTGGGCCCCTCTCATTAGTTAAACTAATTAAACCGAATTTTTTTAAAACCTAATCTAATTAGTTAATTAGGTCACTGACAGACCGGGCCCACTAGTTAATTAACTCAGATTAGTTTAAAACTAACTCTGTTAAACCCTCTGTCTATGACAGGTGGGTCCCGCAGGTCAGGTTTGACCTGGACTAGCCGGTTTGACTGGATGACGTCATGCTAATGCAGTGATGACGCAACAATCCTTTTTCTGTTATTTTCAAATTAGATTTAAATTCCAGAATATTGCTAAAACTTTGGAAAATCATAGAAAATTAACCGTAGCTCGGATCGAAAAACTTTCTACATGAAAGTTGCTCAGAAAAATCCCACGAATCCGATCGTGCCATTGTTTTCATGACGGGACCCTCTACGTAGGTGAACCCGCAACTTTTCATCTGTTTCCGGTAGATGAATAGTGCATACATACCGGTTAATAATTCCAACTTAAATCCTAAAATAGCTAAAATGGTTTAGAGATGCATTTAGGCAACCCTGCACTGCATCTTAGCATGTCATGCTCTGTGTTGCATCTGTTGCCTTTATTTATTGTTTCTTCCCCCTCTTCTTCTCCGATAGCCCCCGAGACTGACGTAGCTCAGGAGATCGATGACACCACTGACGATCCCTCCTTTGCCGCAGAGCTTCCAGGCAAGCAACCCCCCTTGACGCATGCCTATATCACCTAATCTTTCTCCCTCCTGTTTGCATTAGCATTTGCTACTGCTGTTGATTAATCCTATTCTGATGCATAGCCTGTCCTTGTAACTGTTTTTGATACTTTACCTGATATCCTAAATGCTTAGAATAGGTTGGATGGTAGTGAACCATCTGTGGCCCCTCTTCCTTACTCTAGTTGCCCCGCTTAGTTACCATTGCCCCGTTCGATGCGATCGACGGGCTGAGACCAGCACATCACCACACCCCCCTAAGTTGCTCGACTCCGCAGAGATATCATCGAGTGCCGAGGGTGATACCTCTTATCTCACTCCCGAGGTATAGCTAACCGGTCGTGGGATACCGAGGGTGATTCCTCTTTCACCACCTCCGATAAAGTTTCTGTCGTGCAACCCCGCTTGTGTGAACACCGTCAAGGGTGATTCCTCCGGGTTCACCTTGTCGGTTACATCTAGTGGGAATCCAACGAGGGTGATTCCTCGGATTCCTACTTGATGTTATGGACACACGGTTACTTGCACTTTATTGCTGTTACTGGATAAAGACGGGTTGGCCCCGAGGGGTACCCGCAAGAGATATGTTGCTGGGTTGACCATAAGGGTGCCCGAGAGATGAATACGTGGCACGGCCGGGCATTCTTAGCCCTTGCCGTAAGTCCATGAGACGGGGCAACGGGGTCACAGGATCTTGAGTCTCTGCTCGTTACCGCGCGCTCCAAATGCACTGATGGGTTAGGATATGTAATCTGAGTAGGCCTCTGGCCTTTTCGCGCTAAACAGCACGTGGGAATAATATGGGTACTCGGCGTCGTATGTATCAGCCGAAGCTCTTCAGACGTCAGTAGTTGAGCGGTGTGCGCCGGGTTGGTCTGGTAAAGCCTGCGCTTGTATTAAGGGGGCTAGGACTGCTCGCCGGCCGCATACGCAACGCGCAGGAGTGCAAAGGGCGATGGGCCCAAGGACCCTGAGTGCTTAGGATGTAGACCGGCGTGCTGGCCTCTCTGTTGAGCCTAGGTAGGGCTACGACATGTCGATAGTCCGAGGCCGGGTATCGACTGAGCAAGTGTGTCCGGCCAGAGTCATCGAACGTGTTGGGTAAGTTGGTGCACCCCTGCAGGGAAGTATATCTATTCGAATAGCCGTGTCCACGGTAACAGGACGCTCGGAAAATATCCCGATCTTCTACAACTAGAAATGGGTTAAATGTATTGGCTCCGGGATCGCTTTCTCGCCGGGAGTCGAGGAAGGATCTCTGGGCATTGTTGCTATGTGATGCTACTACTATATTTATGTACTAATCTGCACTCTTCTAATGCTGCAAGACGTTGAAGATGCTAGTCTTCGATAGGCTAGGCCTTTCTCTCTATTCTGGCTTTGCTGCAGTTCAGTCCACATATACAGCCTTCCTTTGATAATGTTGCATAAGTAGAATAGTTCTGATGTGAGTCTTGCTGAGTACTTTGGATGAGTACTCACGGTTGCTTTGCTTCCCATTTTCCCCATACCCGAATGATGCGACCAGATGACGGAGCCCCGGAGCCAGCTGCCCCTGCTGCCGACGACTACGACTACTACTACCCCTCCGACGGATACTACTACTACAAGGAGCCCTCTGACGACCAGGAGTAGTTAGGAGGCACCCAGGAAGGAGGCCTGCACCTTTCGATCCAGTGTTTTTATTTTGCCCCGCCTTCTTAAAGGCCTATCTGTTTAACTTTGTGTCTGTACTCAGATACCTGATGCTTCCGCTGATGCTTGTATGACATCGAGCTTATGTATTCGAGCCCTCGAGGCCCCTGGCTTGTAATATAAAGCTTGTATTATTTTAATTGTGTTTAGAGTTGTGTTGTGATATCTTCAAGTGAGTCCTTAGGCTTGATCGTGTGCATTTGCATGTATGATTAGTGCACGATTAAGTCGGGGGCGTCACAATGCCTAAGGAGTATACCTTCATTGACCATAAAGTGGCACTTCTCCCAATTCAGGACAAGATTAGTTTCTTCACATCTCTGCAAAACTCGATCAAGGTTGCTTAAGCAATCATCAAAAGAAGTTCCGTAAACGGAGAAATCATCCATGAAAATCTCAACAATCTTTTCACAAAAGTCAGAGAATATAGCAGTCATACATCTTTGAAAGGTAGCAGGTGCATTACATAAACCATAAGGCATACAACGATAAGCATAAGTTCCAAAAGGACAAGCAAATGTGGTTTTCTCTTGATCTTCAGGTGATACAGTTATTTGAGAGAAACCATAATAACCATCTAGGAAACAAAAGTGTGTATGCTTAGACAATCTTTCTAACATTTGATCAATAAAAGGCAAGGGGTAATGATCTTTTCTAGTGGCTTTATTTAATTTCCTGAAATCAATTACCATCCTATAACCAGTTACAATTCTTTGTGGGATGAGTTCATTTTTATCATTAGGAACAACGGTAATACCTCCCTTTTTAGGAACACAATGAACAGGACTTACCCATCTACTATCAGCTATGGGATAAATTGTACCTGCTTCCAGAAGCTTTAATATTTCAGTTCTTACCACATCCTTCATTCTAGGATTCAGCCTTCTTTGATGATCAACAACGGGTTTGGCATCTGGCCCCATATGAATTTTATGCTGACATAAAGTGGGACTAATGCCCTTAAGATCATCGAGAGTATATCCAATAGCGGCACAGTGCTTCCTCAGAGTTTTACGTAATCTCTTTTCTTCATGCTCTGAAAGGTTAGCACTAATAATAACAGGATATATCTTCTTTTCATCAAGATAAGCATATTTAAGAGTATCAGGTAATTGCTTCAATTCAAACACAGGATCACCCTTGGGTGGAGGTGGATCTCCCAAGGTTTCAACCGGCAGATTATGTTTAAGGATAGGTGCTTGTTTAAAGAATAATTCATCTATTTCATTTCTTTCACTCATATGCATGTCATTCTCATGCTCAAGCAAATATTGTTCTAGTGGATCAGTAGGAGGCACATCAATAGAGGCAAGGCCAATAATTTCATCTTTACTAGGCAATTCCTTATCATGAGGTTGTCTACGAAACTTAGAAAAATTAAACTTACGAGACATCTCACCAAAATTAACACTAACAATTTCTTTAGTGCAATCAATCTTAGCATTAACCGTATTCAAGAAGGGTCTACCAAATATAATGGGACAAAAATCATCTTGTGGTGAGCCAAGAACAAGAAAATCAGTAGGGTATTTGATCTTACCACACAAGACTTCAACATCTCTAATAATCCCAAGCGGTGAAATAGTGTCTCTATTTGCAAGTTTAATAGTAACATCAATATCTTCAATCTCAACGGGTGCAAAATCATTCATGACTTCTTGATAGAGAGTAAACGGAATAGCACTCACACTAGCACCAATATCACATAAACCATGATAGCAATGATCTCCAATTTTAACAGAAATAACAGGCATGCCAACTACAGGCTTATTTTTATCTTTAGGGTCTGGCTTAGCAATTCTAGTTGCTTCATCACAGAAATATATGACATGTCCATCAATGTTATCAACCAAAAGATCATTAACCATTGCAACACTAGGTTCAACTTTAATTTGCTCAGAAGGTCTAGGTGCTCTAATTTTACTCTTATTGACTACAGTTGAAGCTTTAGCATGTTCCTTAATCCTAACGGGGAAAGGAGGTGTCTCAATATAAGCAGTAGGCACAACTGGATCAACATGGTAAACAATTGTTTCTTCTTTAACACTAATAGGTTCTTCTTTCAATTCAATAGGTGGATGATATTTAAACCATTTCTCCTTAGGGAGATCAACATGAGCAGCAAAAGATTCACAAAAGGTAGCTACTATCTCAGAGTCAAGTCCATATTTAGTACTAAACTTATGAAAAGCATCAGTTTCCATAAAATATTTAACACAATCAAACTCAAGATTTATACCTGACTCATTACCTTTGTCGATTTCCCAATCTTCATAATTGCGTTTAATTATTTCAAGAAGGTCCCATCTGGATTCAATAGTTTTCTTCATAAAGGAACCAGCACAAGAAGTATCGAGCATGGATTGATCATTATGAGAAAGCCGAGCATAAAAGTTTTGAAGGATTATTTCTCTTGAGAGCTCATGATTGGGGCATGTATGCAACATATACTTAAGCCTCCCCCAAGCTTGAGCGATACTTTCTCCTTCACGATGAACCAAATGCATAGGATAAAATTTCTGGTGGAATTCCAGGTTCAACCGGTTCCAGTCCCATGTATCAGTATCATCACATAGCCTATACCATGTCAATGCCTTTCCCACCAAAGATAAAGGGAATACTTTCTTCTTAACTCCATCTCCGGATAAACCTGCAAGCTTAAACAATCCACAAATTTCATCCACATAGATCAAGTGCATATCAGGATGTACCGTTCCATCTCCTGCATAAGGATTAGCTAGCAATTTCGCTATCATACCCGATGGAATTTCATAATAAATATTTTCAGTAGGTTCAATAGGTGGAGGAGCAACTCTTATTGCTTCCGGTCGAGGTGAAGATACCCCGAACAAGCCCCTCAAAGGATTACTTTCCATAGTGACAAGTGACAGTAAATTTCAGCACGTAATATAAATGTTTCCTTACATAATTCCACTCACCAAAGGCGCTTCACTCCCCGGCAACGGCGCCAGAAAAGAGTCTTGATGACCCACAAGTATAGGGGATCAATCGTAGTCCTTTCGATAAGTAAGAGTGTCGAACCCAACGAGGAGCAGAAGGAAATGACAAGCGGTTTTCAGCAAGGTATTCTCTGCAAGTACTGAAAGTAGCGGTAACAGATAGTTTTGATAGCAAGATAATTCGTAACAAGTAACAAGTATAATAAAGTGCAGCAAGGTGGCCCAATCCTTTTTATAGCAAAGGACAAGCCGGAACGAACTCGTATAATAAGCAAAGCGTTCTCGAGGACACATGGGAATTTCATCTAGTCACTTTTATCATGTTTGCTTGATTCGCGTTCGCTACTTTGATAATTTGATATGTGGGTGGACCGGTGCTTGGGTGCTATTCTTACTTGAACAAGCCTCCCACTTATGATTACCCCCTCTCGCAAGCATCCGCAACTACGAAAGAAGAATTAAGATAACTCTAACCATAGCATGAAACGTATGGATCCAAATCAGCCCCTTACGGAATAGCGCATAAACTAGGGTTTAAGCTTCTGTCACTCTAGCAACCCATCATCTAATTACTACTCCACAATGCCTTCCCTTAGGCCCAAAGATGGTGAAGTGTCATGTAGTCGACGTTCACACAACACCACTAAAGGAAGCAATAACATACATATCATCAAAATATCGAACGAATACCAAATTCACATGATTACTTATGACAAGACTTCTCCCATGTCCTCAAGAACAAAAGTAACTACTCACAAATCATTTTCATGTTCAAGATCAGAGGGGTATTGAATAGCATTAAGGATCTGAACATATAATCTTCCACCAAATAAACCAACTAGCATCAACTACAAGATGTAATCAACACTACTAGCAACCCACATGTACCAATCTGAGGTTTTGAGACAAAGATTGAATACAAGAGATGAACTAGGGTTTGAGATGAGATGGTGCTGGTGAAGATGTTGATGAAGATTGGTCCTCCCACGATGAGAGGATCGTTGGTGATGTCGATGGCTTCGATTTCCCCCTCCCGAAGGGAAGTATCCCCGGCGGAATTGCTCCGCCGGAGAGCAAAATAGCTCCTGCCTAGGTTCCGCCTCGAGACGGCGGCGCTTCATCCCGAAAGCCTTCTCTTGATTTTTTTTCTAGGGCAAATGGCTTCATATAGCAGAGGGAGGGGGCCAGACGCCAGCTGTGGGCCCCACAAGGCACTAGGGCACGCCCAGGGGGGCGCCCTTCTGCCTTGTGTGCAGCTGGTGGGTCCCCTCTGTTATCTCTTTTCTCCAGTATTTTTTATATATTCAATAAAAAATCTCAGTGAAATTTTAGTTCAATTGGAACTCTGTAGAATAGGTATCTCTGATATGGCTATTTCAGGTCCAGAATTCCAGCTGCCGGCATTCTCCCTCTTCATGTAAATCTTGCAAATTAAGAGAGAAAAGGCATGAGAATTGTATCATAAAGTGAAATAATGATCAAAAACATAATAAATAACAGTAGGAAATCATGATGCAAATTGGACATATCAGTGATCTACATGAAAGTTTTTATTATATCCCTCTTGAATACCTATCATATCAGGACCAAATTGATAACCCGTGCATATTACCATTGCTATTCATTAGACTCTCAAAAATATATAAGTGAAGCATGAGAGTGCAAATATTTCTTTAAAATATAACCACTGTCGTGCTCTAAATGATATAAGTGAAGCACTAGAGCAACTGCCTAGCTCAAAAGATATAAGTAAAGCACATAGAGTATTCTAACAAATCATGAATAATGTGTGTCCCTCTCAAAAAGGTGTGTTAAGAAAAGATGATTGTGACAAACTAAAAATCAAACAAACTATATCACAAGACGCTCCAAGTAAAACACATATCATGTGATGAATAAAAATATAGCTCCAAGTGAGTTACCGATAGATTGTAGACGAAAGAGGGGATGGCTTCCGGGGCATCCCCAAGCTTAGACGCTTGAGTATTCCTTGAATATTACCTTGGGGTGCCTTGGGAATCCCCAAGCTTAGGATCTTGCCGCTCCTTATTCCTTTATCCATCGTAGTCTCACCCAAAACTTGAAAATTTCAGCACACAAAACTCAATAGAAACCTCGTGAGATCCGTTAGTATAACAAGCAAATCTTAAACTTTAGGTACTGTTGTAAATTGATTAATATTTAATATTGTCATAATGCTACTGTACTCCAACTTCTCCATGACTCATACCCCCCGATACGATCCATAGATTCATCAAAATAAGCAAACTATGCAACAAAAACATAATCTGTCTAGAACAGAACAGTCTATAAGATCTATTTAAAAGCCATACTTATGTAACTCCAAATTTTTTGATAAATTAGGACAACGTAAAAAATTCACAAGCCAATGTTGTGTAAAATTTCAGATTTTTCTGATGTTCCAGTACAGAATCAAAAATCCAGCACTTGACGCAAAACTTTCTATTTTCCAAACAGCATCAATTATACTATCATCAACATCATCCCAAAGGCATTACTTGGCACAAAAACTAATTAAAACATAAAAACACAATCATAACAGAGGCTATAATTGTGTAAACACTCAAGAACATAAAGTAAAAACAAAAAATTATTTTATTCATTGGGTTGCCTCCCAACAAGCGCTATTGTTTTATGCCCCTAGCTAGGCATAATGCATAGTTTGAAGTGTTGTCATCTTTCAAGTTAATTCCATACGTGGCCCTCATAATAGATTCATAATGTGCCTTAATTCTTTTTCTAGGGAAGTGTTCCATCCCTTTCTTTAATGGAAATTGAAATCTTATATTACCTTCTTTCATATCAATAATAGCGCAAATTGTTCGTAGAAAAGGCCTACCAAGTATTATGGGGCAAGAAGGATTGCATTCAAAATCAAGAACAATAAAATCCACGGGCACATAATTTCTATTTGCAAGAATAAGCACATCATTTATTCTACCCAATGGATTTTTAATAGTGGAATCCGCAAGATGCAAATTAAGGGAACAAGGATCCATATTGGTGAGACCTAGCACATCACACAAAGATTTGGGTATGGTGGAAACGCTAGCACCAAGATCACATAGAGAATTACATTCATAATCCTTAATTTTGACTTTAATAGTAGGTTCCCATTCATCTTGTAATTTTCTAGGAATTGAAATTTCCAACTCAAGTTTCTCTTCATGCGCTTTCATCATGGCCTCTACAATATGTTTAGTGAAAGCTTTATTTTGTTCATATGCATTTGGTGAATTAATCATGGATTGAAACAAGGAAATACACTCAATTAAAGAACAACTATCATAATTAAAGTCCTTGTAATCCAAAGTAGTGGGTGCATTACTATTTAAAGTTTTGACCTCTCCAAACCCACTTTTTTTCATTTTTATCATCAAGATTATCACCCTCCAAGCAATTGGGACTCCTTCTATCTAAAGTTGACTCTTCTCCAGTCCATTTTTCATCAAGTTTTATGTTACTAAATAATGATTCAATAGGAGTGACACCAATCATTTTAATATCTTCATCATTACTACGATAGAAACCGGGTGGAATAGCCTTTTCTAGGAATTCTCGCTTAGCTCTCAACCTAGCGGTCCTTTCTTTACTTTCATTAATAGAGACATAGATAGCTTTAATAAACTCATGCTTGGGTGGCAAAATTTTAGTTTTGAGATTTTCCACGTCATGAGCAATTCTATCCACGTTCCTAGCCAATTCATCAACTCTATTCAATTTTTCTTCTATCATAGCGTTGAAATTCTTTTGAGAATTAATAAATTCATTAATATTACTTTCAAGATCAGTAGGTATCCTATTGTTATTATTATAATAATTACCATAGGGATTACCATAATTATTAGAGGAATTTCCAGGAAACGGTCTAGGATTGAAATTACCCTTATAAGCATTGTTGTTGAAATTATTTCTAGAGACAAAATTCACATCAATAGCATCATTATTTTGCTCAATCAAGGTAGACAATGGCACATCATTGGGATAAATATGAGCATTTTTACTAGCAACCAATTTCAATAAAGCATCCATCTTATCACTCAAAGTATTAATTTCTTCAACATAATTTACCTTCTTACCAGTTGGAGTTCATTCAGTGTGCCATTGGGAATAATTTGTCATGATATTGTCAAGAAGTTTTGTACCTTCCCCCATTGTAATTTCCATAAAAGTACCACCTGCGGCAGAGTCTAGCAAATTTCTAGAAACAAAGTTTAGTCCCGCATAAATTTTTTGTATGATCATCCATAAATTTAAGCCATGTGTTGGGCAATTTCTTATCATTAATTTCATTCTCTCCCAAGATTGTGCAACATGTTCATGCTCAAGTTGATGAAAATTCATAATTTTATTTCTTAAATAAATAATCTTGGTGGGAGGAAAATACTTGGTAATAAAAGCATCCTTACACTTATCCCAAGAATCAATACTATTTCTAGGCAAGGTTGAGAACCAAGTTTTACTGCGATCTCATAGTGAGAATGGAAATAATTTTAATTTGACAATATCATTATCCACATCTTTTTTCTTTTGCATATCACAAAGTTCAACGAAAGTATTTAGATGGGATGCAGAATCTTCATTAGGACTACCGGAAAATTGTTCTTTCATAACAAGATTAAGCAAAGCGGCATTAATGTCACATGACTCCACATTAGTGGCGGGAGGAGCAATAGGAGTACTAATAAAATCATTATTATTAGTATTGGAAAAGTCACACAATTTTGTATTTTCTTGAGACATCGCGACGAAGCAAGCAAACTAGCAAACAAGCAAATAAAAAAAAATTGTATTTTTGTAAAAAAATTAGAAGTGGGGGAGATGAAAACGAGAGGAAAATGCAAATAAAAGGCAAATAAAGTAAATGCAAGTGAATGATAGTTTGTGCGAAGGTACTTGGTAATTTTGATGATGTCTCCCCGGCAACGGCGCCAGAAATTCTTCCTGCTACTTGTAGACCGCGTTGGTATTTCCCTGAAGAGGAGAGGATGATGCAGTATAGTAGAGATAAGTATTTCCCTCATTTAAGAACCAAGGTTATCAATCCAGTAGGAGAACCAAGCAAAATTCTGTTAAGCGCACCTGCACACACAAGAGCAAACACTTGCACCCAACGCAAATAAGAGGGTTGTCAATCCTCTTAGCGGTTATTTGCAAGGATTAAATCTTATAGAGATAAATAGATAAACTAAAATAATAAATAAATAAAATTAAATAAATTGCAGCAAGGTATTTTTGGGTTTTTAATATATGATAAAGTAGACCCGGGGGCCATAGTTTTCACTAGAGGCTTCTCTCTCGAACACATAGCATACGGTGGGTAAACAAATTACTGTTGGGCAATTGATAGAAAAGCAAATAATTATGACTGATTCATGGCAATGATCATGTATATAGGCATCACGTCCGAGACAAGTAGACTGACTCCTGCCTGCATCTACTACTATTACTCCACCCATGGACCGCTATCCAGCATGCATCTAGGGTATTAAGTATAAAACAGAGTAATGCCTTGAGCAAGATGACATGATGTAGACAAAGTAAACTCAAGCAATATGATTAAACCTCATCTTTTTATCCTTAATGGCAACAATACAAATACGTGTCATGTCCCTTTCTGTCACTGGGATTGAGCACCGCAAGATTGAACATATCACAAAGCACCTCTCCCATTGCAAGACAAATCAATCTAGTAGGCCAAACCAAATCGATAGATTGGAGAGAAATACAAAGCTATAATAATCATGCATAAAAGTGTTCAGAGAAGACTCAAATATTTCTCATGAATAATCTGATCATAAACTCACAATTCATCGGATCCCAACAAACACACCGCAAAAGAAGATTACATCGGATAGAACTCCAAGAACATCGAGGAAAACATGGTATTGACAATCAAAGAGAGAGAAGAAGCCATCTAGCTACAAGATATGGACCCGTAGGTCTATGGTAAACTCACACATCATCGGAAGGGCAGCAAGGTTGATGAAGAAGCCCTCCGTGATCGATTCCCCCTCCGGCAGAGTACCGGAAAAGGCCTCCCGATGGGTGATACGTCTCCAACGTATCTATAATTTATGAAGTATTCATGCCATGTTTATTATAGTTTTGTATGATTTTGGTGCACTTTTATATGGCTTTTATATGATTTTCATGGACTAACATATTGACCTAGTACCCAGTGCCAGTTGCTGTTTTCTGCTTGTTTTTGGTTTTCCAGAAAATCTATATCAAATGAAGTCCAAATGCAGCGAAACTTTTTGACGATTTTTTCTGGAACATAGGAGACACTAGAAGCTTCGGGAGGAGGCCAGAAGACCCACAGGGGCTCCACGAGCCACCAGGGCGCGCCACCCCCCAGGCGCGCCCTGGTGCCTCGTGGCCCCCCTGTGGCCCTTCTTCGCGTGATTCCAACGCCAAAAAATCATATATATTCAGAAACCCCCGAAAGTTAACTTAGATGAGTTTTTACGCCGCCGCAAGCCTCTGTACCTCCACGATCTAATCTACAGTCCTTTTCCGGCACCCTGTCGGAGGGGGGGAATCATCACCGGAGGTCATCTTCATCATCCCGGAGGTCTCCATGACGAGGAGGGAGTAGTTCACCCTCGGGGCTGAGGGTATGTACTAGTAGATATGTGTTTGATCTCTCTCTCTCTCTCTCATGTTCTTGATTTGGCATGATCTTGATGTATCGCGAGCTTTGTTAATATAGTTGGATCGTATGGTGTTTCTTCCCTCTCTACCTTCTTGTGATGAATTGAATCTTTCCCTTTGAGGTTTCATTATTGTCGGATTGAATATTTCAGATTTGAGAACACTTGATGTATGTCTTGCATGTGGATACCCGTGGTGACAATGGGGTATTCTATTGGTTTACTTGATGTATGTTTTGGTGATCAACTCGCGGATTCCCGTGACCTTGGGGTGATCTAGGCATAGGGGTTGGTTGCACGTTTTCATTATCTTTTCTCCGATAAGAAACTTTGGGGTGCTCCTTGAAGTTCTTTGTGTTGGATTGAATATTATGAATCTGAAGTTGTTTGATGCATATCGAATAATCAACTCACGGATACTTGTGGTGACATTGGAGTATCTAGGTGACATTAGGGTTGGTTGATGTGTTTCATATGGTGTTATTTTAGTACAAACTCTAGGGCTATTCGTGACACTTATAGGGATGGCTCAATAGATTGATCGGAAAAGATAACTTTGAGGTGGTTTCATACCCTACAACAATTTCTATCTTATGTTCTCCGCGAATAGGAACTTTGGAGTGATTCTTTGTCGCACGTTGAGGGATTGTTATATGATCCAATTATGTTAGCATTGTTGAGAGATTGCACTAGCGAAAGTATGAACCCTAGGCCTTGTTTCTAAGCATTGCAATACCATTTGTGCTCACTTTTGTTACTTGCTACCTTGCTGTTTTTATATTTTTAGATTACAAAAAACTATATCTACTATCCATACTACACTTTTATCACCATCTCTTCGCCGAACTAGTGCACCTATACAATTTACCATTGTATTGGGTGTGTTGGGGACACAAGAGATTTCTTGTATTTGGTTGCAGGGTTGTTTGAGAGATACCATCTTCAACCTACGCCTCCCACGGATTGATAAACCTTAGGTCATCCTCTTGAGGGAAAATTGTTACTGTCCTACAAAACTCTGCGCTTGGAGGCCCAACACGAGTCTACAAGAATAAGTTGTGTAGTAGACATCAAGCTCTTTTCTGGCGTCGTTGCCGGGGAGGTGAGTTCTTGAAGGTATATCTTTAGATCTTGCAATCCAGTCTTTTAGTTTCTTTTTTATCACTAGTTTGGCTTATAAAAGTAAACTACAAAAAAATGGATTTGAGGTTGCCTCATATTATTCATCTTTATAATGTCTTTCTTGAAAATAAGGATTCCGATAATTGTGCTCAATTGATAGAAGAAGAATTCAATAAAATGTTTGGCATAAAATCTTTGAATGATGAGCATGATTGCAATGTTGTTAGTATGAATTCTATGAGTATCCATGATGCTAATGATATGCAAAGCCACAAGCTTGGGGATGCTATGTGTGATGAAGATGATATTTTTAGTCCCCCAAGTTTTGATGAGCAAAATTATTATGATAATTGCATGCCTCCTATTTATGATGATTATATTGATGAAAGTGGATTTGGAGAGGTCACAACTGTATTTAATGATGATTCCACTATTTTGGAAGAGGTTTCAATTGATTATGACAACAAAGTTGCTATCTATGATGATTATTGTGATGACATGTATGCTATAAAGAATAATGATAACTATGAAACTTGTCATCATGATTTTAATTTTCAATTGGATTATGCCAATCAAGTATCTCATGATAGTTATTTTGTTGAGTTTGCTCCCACTATTATGAATGAGAAGAAAATTGCTTATATGGAGAGTAGTAAAAATCCTATGCTTGTGGATCATGAAAAGAATGCTTTATGTGATAGTTATATTGTTGAATTCATTCATGATGCTACTGAAAATTATTATGAGAGAGGATCATATACTTCTACATATTTCAATAATATCAAGCTTTCTCTCTATGTGTTGAAAGTTTTGAAGTTATGCTTGTTTTGCCTTCCTACGCTAGTTGATTCTTGCTCGCATAAATGGTTTGCTCACAAAATCCCTATGCATAGGAAGTGGGTTAGGCTTAAATGTGCTAGTCATGTGCTTCATGATGCTCTCTTTGTGTTTCAATTCTTTACTTTTGTGTGAGCATCATTGAAATCATCATGCCTAGCTAAAAGGCATTAAAGAAAAGCGCTTGTTGGGAGACAACCCAATATTTATACCTACTTTTTTGTGTGTTCACATGATTAATATACTGTAGTAATCATGTTTTATATGTTTTCTTTCAATAATGTGCCAAGTAAAGCCTTTGGGATAGTGTGGATGCTTGTGGATTTGATTCTGTGCAAAAACAGAAACTTTTGTGTCCAGTGCTGGAATTTCTATTATGTATTGGAGCGTGAAAAAATTCTGAAATTTGTACACAGTATTGGGTTACAAATTTTTACGTTGTCCTAGTTTTTCAGAATTTTTGGAGGTACAGAAGTATGGTTTTTAAATCGCTCACTACATGCTGTTCTGTTTTTGACAGATTCTGTTTTTGGTGCATAGTTTGCTTTGTTTAGTGTTGCCATAGCTTATATTGAGTAATATAAATTGTGGAAATGATAGAATACAGTAAGTATTATGTGAGAAAAATTATGAAACTTGTCTTGACAGTACCTAAGTGGATGATTTATTTTTATCATACTTACCTATCTCACAAGTTCCGTTAAGTTTTGTGTGATTGAAGTTTTCAAGTTTTGGGTGAGATATCGATATGAGGAGAATAAGGAGTGGCAATAACCTAATCTTGGGGATGCCAAAGGCACCCCAAGTTAATATTCAAGGAATACCCAAGCAACTAAGCTTGGGGATGCCCCGGAAGGCATCCCCTCTTTCGTCTTCAACATTATCGGTAACCTCACTCGGAGCTATATTTTTATTCGTCACATAATATGAGTTTTGCTTGGAGCAACATTTTCTTATGTTGATATTTGCGTTTTGTTATCAATAATCATTTTTTGTATCTTTTAGTTCAATAAAATGCCAATCATAGCCTTTACCATGCTCAGTTTGCAAGTTTATGTGTTGCTGTTTGAAAACAGAAAGTTTTTTGTTATGTCCAGAATATTCTTGAATAGTCAGAACATGATAAAAATCTGAAATTTTTACACAGTAAGCATGCATGAGTTATCTGTCACGTGGTAATTTTTCAGAATTTTTGGAGTTAGGGAAGTATGGATTCGTATTGCACTTTTACAGACTGTTCTGTTTTGGCAGATTTCGGTTATAGTTACATTGTTTGCATATGTTTGCGTGTTTAATGTTTCTATTTGAGGATAGGAATATTAAATATGCAGAGGCATTTAGTATGCAATGTTTAATTGTAATTTTAGTGATTTGCTACAGTAGAGAATGTTAAGATTTTGAGTTGATTTATACTAACTTATCTCACGAGTTCTTGTTGAGTTTTGTGTGGATGAAGTTTTTAAGATTTAGGGAAACCGTGATATGAGAGGAATTAAGGAGACATAAAAGCTCAAGCTTGGGTATGCCCAAGGCATCCCAAGTTAATATTTCAAGAAGTCTCTAGCATCTAAGCTTGGGGATGCCCCGGTAGGCATCCCACCTTTCTTCTTCAACAACTATCGGTCAGTTTTGGTTGAGCCTAAGTTTTTGCTTCTTCACATGATATGTGCTATCCTTGGAATGTCATTTTATTTGTTTTATTTGCTGTTTGAATAAAATACTTAAGATCTGAAATTTTTAAATGAGAGAGAGTCCTCACATAGCTACCTATTTACTTAACTACTCATTTGGTCTTCACTTATATCTTTTTGGAGTAGTTTGTCATTTACTCTTGTGCTTCACTTATATCCTATGAGTAAATTGTTGAAATGAATTGAATATCATAAATTTGAAATTTATATGCTTCATATGCTTGTCCCATGGGGAGTAGTGACTTCACATACAAGAAGTATAAGTGGTAAAATTTATTGAAACAAACATAGCATTGGTCACTTGAACAATTCATGAAAGAATTTTGAAGGAAGAGAAATTTCACATATAAATATACTATCTTGGACATCTTCTATGATTGTGAGCCCCCATTAATTATTTTCAAGCTTGATCAAGTAGTTGACGTTGGACAAGGAAGACAACGTAATGAGTTATGTTTGTCTATATTCACATAGAATTTATATTGTCATGGATCCTCTAACATGTGGTGCTTGCTTAGGATCTTTTGCTAGTTAACAATTCGTACTAAGTAGAGATACTACTTGTGCATCCAAAAACCCTTAAACCCAGTTTCTTTCCATGAGAGTCCACTATATCTACCTATGGATTGAATAAGATCCTTCAAGTAAGTTGTCATCGGTGCAAAAAGCAATAAAAATTGCTCCTAAAATATGTATAATCTTTTATTGCAAGGGAAATAAGCGTTGTACGAACTTGTGATGGTAAAGAAATAAAAGCGACAGACTGCATAATAAAGGTTGCTATCACAAGGGGCAATATAACGTGACGTTCCTTTGCATTAAGGGCTTGTGCATCCAACAACAAAAAGCGCATGACAACCTCTGCTTCCCTCTGCGAAGGGCCTTCTTTTAATTTTCCGTATTTACTTTTCTGTTTTTTACTTTTATGCAAGAGTCATTAATGTTCATCCCTATTCCGCTCTATTTATTCTTTAGTTGGCAAGCATTATGTGGTAGGGAAAGATCCAGGCACATATATCCAGTTGAATATAGGTGATCATGAGTTATTATTGTTGACATTATCCATGAGATAAATAAGTTGGGAGGCAAAACATTAAGCCCCTATCTTCCTATGTGTTTGACTGAAACGGTTTGTTCTAAAAATATGCTTTGAGTGTTAGCAATCATGGACGACTAAAAGATGGTTGAGTATGTGGAATTTGCTAGATCAAAGCTCTTACATAGACCCTTCCTGAAAATAAGATGAATTGCAATTGTTTGATGACTGAGAACATAGTTTGTTAGTTTTCAAGAAAGTTTATGGCCTATACTTTAAACATGTGAATAGCTTGCTACTTGATCATGAGAAGTTTTATGAGATGAGCTACTGATTATGAAATGTATTGATGCTAGAAAAGGTGATTGAAATTATCATTGATCAAACTTATGCACTATGCTAGCATTCACACTTCATAAATTATTTCTTTTATCATTTACCTACTCGAGGACAAGCAGGAATTAAGCTTGGGGATGCTGATACGTCTCCAACGTATCTATAATTTATGAAGTATTCATGCCATGTTTATTATAGTTTTGTATGATTTTGGTGCACTTTTATATGGATTTTATATGATTTTCATGGACTAACATATTGACCTAGTGCCCAGTGCCAGTTGCTGTTTTCTGCTTGTTTTTGGTTTTCCAGAAAATCTATATCAAATGAAGTCCAAATGCAGCGAAACTTTTTGACGATTTTTTGTGGAACATAGGAGACACTAGAAGCTTCGGGAGGAGGCCAGAAGACCCACAGGGGCTCCACGAGCCACCAGGGCGCGCCTGGGGGGGTGGCGCGCCCTGGTGCCTCGTGGGCCCCCTGTGGCCCTTCTTCACGTGATTCCAACGCCAAAAAATCATATATATTCAGAAACCCCCGAAAGTTAACCTAGATGAGTTTTTACGCCGCCGCAAGCCTCTGTACCTCCACGATCAAATCTACATCCCTTTTCCGGCACCCTGCCGGAGGGGGGAATCATCACCGGAGGTCATCTTCATCATCCCGGCGGTCTCCATGACGAGGAGGGAGTAGTTCACCCACGGGGCTGAGGGTATGTACTAGTAGCTATGTGTTTGATCTCTCTCTCTCGTGTTCTTGATTTGGCACGATCTTGATGTATCGCGAGCTTTGTTAATATAGTTGGATCATATGGTGTGTCTTCCCTTTCTACCTTTTTGTGATGAATTGAATCTTTCCCTTTGAGGTTTTGTTATTGTCGGATTGAATATTTCAGATTTGAGAACACTTGATGTATATCTTGCATGTGGATACCCGTGGTGACAATGGGGTATTCTATTGGTTTACTTGATGTATGTTTTGGTGATCAACTCGCGGATTCCCGTGACCTTGGGGTGATCTAGGCATAGGGGTTGGTTGCACGTTTTCATTATCTTTTCTCCGATAAGAAACTTTGGGGTGCTCCTTGAAGTTCTTTGTGTTGGATTGAATATTATGAATCTGAAGATGTTTGATGCATATCGAATAATCAACTCACGGATACTTGTGGTGACATTGGAGTATCTAGGTGACATTAGGGTTGGTTGATGTGTTTCATATGGTGTTATTTTAGTACGAACTCTAGGGCTATTCGTGACACTTATAGGGATGGCTCAATAGATTGATCGGAAAAGATAACTTTGAGATGGTTTCGTACCCTACAACAATTTCTATCTTATGTTCTCCGCGAATAGGAACTTTGGAGTGATTCTTTGTCGCACATTGAGGGATTGTTATATGATCCAATTATGTTAGCATTGTTGAGAGATTGGACTAGCGAAAGTATGAACCCTAGGCCTTGTTTCTAAGCATTGCAATACCGTTTGTGCTCACTTTTGTTACTTGCTACCTTGCTGTTTTTATATTTTCAGATTACAAAAACCTATATCTACTATCCATACTACACTTTTATCACCATCTCTTCGCCAAACTAGTGCACCTATACAATTTACAATTGTATTGGGTGTGTTGGGGACATAAGAGATTTCTTATATTTGGTTGCAGGGTTGTTTGAGAGATACCATCTTCAACTTACGCCTCCCACGGATTGATAAACCTTAGGTCATGCACTTGAGGGAAAATTGCTACTGTCCTACAAAATTCTGCGCTTGGAGGCCCAACATGAGTCTACAAGAATAAGTTGTGTAGTACACATCAATGGGATCGCGGAAGAACATAGGCTTGCGGCAGCGGAAAGGTTTTCTCTTCTGTCTCTATGGTATATTGGGAATATTTTAGAATTTATAGCGCTGGAATTAGGTCAGGAGGTGCCACGAGGGGCCCACAAGCCTTGGGGGGGGGGGCGCCCTACCCCCTGGGCGCGCCCTCCAGGCTTGCCGCCTCCTCGTGGCTCTTCTGGTCTTCTCCCGAAGCTTCGTAGGTCTCTTCTGGTCCAGAAAAAATTAATCCAAAGTTTTTTTCTCGTTTGGACACTTTTTGATAATGATTTTCTGAAAAGGCAAAAACAAGCAGAAAACAACAACTGGCACTAGGCACTGGGTTAATAGGTTAGTCCCAAAAAATGATACATAATGGCATATAATTGCATATAAAACATCCAAGATTGATACTATAATAGCATGGAACAATCAAAAATTATAGATACGTTGGAGACGTATCAAGTTTCTGGACACTGATACGTCTCCAACGTATTTATAATTTTTGATTGTTTCATGCTATTATATTATCATTCTTAGATAATTTATATGTAATTTTATATCATTTTTAATCATATTACTCTTTAATCATATTACTAAAACCAAAAATACCTTGCTGCAATTTTACTCTTTTTATTTTACTTTGCAATTTATATATCTACCACTATCAGATTTGATCCTTGCAATTAACGAGTTCAAGGGGATTGACAACCCTCTTGCCCGCGTTGGGTTTAAGTATTTGCGCTTGTGTGTGCAGGTACTACTTACTAGGAATTTGCGTGGTTCTCCTATTGGTTCGATAAACTTGGTTCTCTACTGAGGGAAATACTTATCCGCTACTATGCTTCACCCTTCCTCTTCGGGGAAAATCCCAACGTAGCTCACAAGTAGCAGAAAGAATTTCTGGCGCCGTTGCCGGGGAGACATCATTAAATACCTACAGGTTCCTTCACATAAATTATCATCTAGTTGTTCTACTTTTTGTTTGCTTTTATTAGTCTCGTTAAAAGAAATCAAAAATACCAAATATATTTTGTGTGCTATCTTTCCTTGTGCTGCCATGTGCCTTCTCTTTGCTTGCATCTTCGCTTACTAAAAATTATTGATTTGGATCCTCGTCCACTTGCTAATCTTTTCAAACAATCCAATTATGATGAACCAATTGCTAGTGAGTTGAGTGCACTTGATTATCTTTATGAAGTTTTGTTTGAAAATCATGAATCTGGAAATTGTGATGAAGTGTTAAAAGAAGAAATTTATAAAGTGATTCATGATAGCTCCTCGAATGAAAAGCATGATTGCAATGTCGTTATTATAAATTCTATCAATTTCAATTATGCTAATGATATGCAAAGCTACAAGCTTGGGGATGATAATTTTGTTATGTCCACTACTTATTGCAATGATCATTATTGGGGTGATAATGCTTCTTATGATCTTGAAAATTTATTTAAGCCTCATGATGAATATGTTATTGATAATAATGTTTGCAATAATATTGAAAGTGGGTTTGGGAGAGTGTCAACTTTAGGTAAAAAGAATCCCACATATTCGGAGAGTGTTCAATCTTATGAATTTTTTGATAAAAGTGGGTTTGGAGAGGTCATAACTTTAGTTGATTTTAATCCCACTATCTTGGAAGATTATAAGATTTGCATGCATATGGATCATAAAGAGAATGTTTTATATGATAGCTATATTGTTGATTTTGATTATGATCCTACATGTAATTGTTATGAGAGAGGCAAATATGGTTATAGAAATCTTCATGTCACTAAATTACCTCTCTTGATGTTAAAATTATTAATGCTTCATTCTTCCTATTTGCATATGCTAGATGTTGTTTGTCTTGATAATTTGTTTTCCTATAAAATGCCTATGCATAGGAAGAGGGTTAGACTTAAGTGTGGTTTTCACATGTTTCATGATGCTTTCTTTGTGCTTCAATTCTTGTCTTTGACGTGAGCATCATTGAAATCTCAAAGCCTATCTTAATGGCTATAAAGGAAGGGCTTGTTGGGAGACAACCCAATAGTTATCTTTTCTGTTTTTGTGTGCACACATGATTATTGATACTGTAATGATTGTGTTTTTATCTTTTAATTAGTGTTTGTGCCAAGTAATGCCTTTGGGATGATTTAAATGATAGTATAATTGATGCTGTTTGAAAACAGAAAGTTTTGCGCCCAGTATTTGATTTTACATTTCTTACTGGAACATAAAAAAAATCTGAAAGTTTTACACATTATTGAGATACAAAATTTTTACGTTGTCCTAATTTTTCAGAATTTTTGGAGTTACAGAAGTATGGATTAATATTCTTTCATTGCGTACTGTTCTGTTTTAGACAGATTCTGTTTTTATTGCATAGTGTGCTTATTTTAATGATGCTATGGACTATATCGGGGGGTATAAGTCATGGAGAAGTTAGAATACAGTAGGTATTATGCAAGAACAATTATGAATGAGTTTATAACAGTACCTAAAGTGGATGATTGATTTATTGTACTAACGGATCTCACGAAGTTTCTGTTGAGTTTTGTGTGCTGAAGTTTTCAAGTTTTGGGTGAGATCACGATGAATGAAGGAATAAGGAGCGGAAATACCCTAATCTTGGGGGTGCCCAAGGTAATATTCAAGGAAGACCCAAGCGTCTAAGCTTGGGTATGCCCTGGATGGCATCCCGTCTTTCATCCACAATTGATGGTATGTTACTTGGAGCTATATTTTTATTCATCACATGATATGAGTTTTACTTAGAGCGTCTTGTGCCATAGTTTTTTTTTGCTTTTTAGTTTGCCACAATCATTGTTTTCTGGACACACCTTTTGAGTGAGACACACATTCATCATAATTTGTTAGAATACTCTATGAGCTTCACTTATATCTTCTGAGCTATGCAGTTGCTCTTGTGCTTCACTTATATTTGTTAGAGCACGACAGTGGTTATATATTTTATAGAAATTATTGCACTCTCATGCTTCACTTAAATCTTTTTGAGAGTCCTAAATAGGAAGTGGTAATATACACGAGTTATAAGACTAGTCTGAAAATGATAGGTATAAAAGAGTGGTATAATAAAAAATTTCATGTAGATAACTAAATATGATGCGTATGTTTTAATTATATTGATGTCATAATATGAAAGGGTATTGGTTCATGATCATTGGTTAGTAGAAATATCGATATTAAAGCTTGTTATTAACTACTCATTTAAGTGTCATACATGGCATGGTGGGGAAGTTTGAGCATTTTTAGGTCTGATTGAAATCCTTGAGTGCTGTCATAATCGAGGGCGCGCGATGGTTAACTCGTACCAACCTCCTCCCTAGGGGCATGCGAGTAGTACTTTGCTTCGAGGGTTAATAAAACTTTCACAATAAGTATATGAGTTCTTTATGACTAATGTGAGTTCATGGACAATTACGCACTCTCACCTTTCCGCAATTTGCTAGCCTCTTCGGTACCGTGCATTGCCCTTTCTCACCTCGAGAGTCGGTGCAAACTTCGCCGATGCATCCAAACGCCGTGATATGATACGCTCTATCACACATAAGCCTTCATATATTTTCCTCAAAACAACCACCATACCTACCTATCATGGCATTTCCATAGCCATTCCGAGATATATTGCCATGCAACTTCCGGCGTTCCGTCTTATGACATGTGTGTTCACCATCATATTGGTTTGCATGATCACATGGAGCTGACATGACATTTGTGGCAAAGCCACCATTCATCATTGTAGTACATGTTACGCTAGATCATGCACATCCTAGTACACTGCCAGAGGCATTCATATAGAGTCATCTTGTATTAGTTTATCGAGTTGTAACATCGAGTTGTAAGTAAATAAAAGTGTGATGATCATCATTATTAGAGCATTGTCCCAGTGAGGAAAAGAATGATGGAGACTAATGAGTCCTCCAAAATGCGGGGATGAGGTCCATGAGATTGTTCTAAAAAAAGAGAAAAAAGAGAGAAAAAGAGAGAAGGGGCAATGTTACTATCCTTTTACCACACTTGTGCTTCAGAGTAGCACCATGATCTTCATATAGAGAGTCTCCTGAGTTATCACTTTCATATACTAGTGGGAATTTTTAATTATAGAACTTGGCTTGTATATTTCGATGACGGGCTTCCTCAAATGCCTGAGGTCTTCATGAGCAAGCAAGTTGGATGCACACCCACTTAGTTTCCGTTGAGCTTTCATACACTTATAGCTCTAGTGCATCCGTTGCATGGCAATCCCTACTCCTCGCATTGATATCGATTGATGGGCCTCTCCATTGCCTATTGATCCGCTGAGTTGATGCGAGCCTTTCTTCCTTTTTGACTTCTCCTATATATCTCTACCACTGCATTCTATTCACCCATAGTGCTAATGTCCGTGTCTCACACTCATGTATTGAGTGGAGTTGAAAATGCTGAAGCGCATTAAAAAGTATGATCCAATTGACTGGTTTGACACCGGGGTGCTCATGATTTATATTTATGCGGTGAAGGCGGAGTCATGCCATGCTTACATAATACAATGAGTAGGGATAACATTTGTTGAGCATCGTATATTTTGAAAAAGTAATGATTATGTTCTTGTATTCATGGATATTATTATGTTGATATCAATTACTTCATCGTTTCTCAATATTTATACCGTAAGAGAGATTACATGATAAACATGCTAGGTAGCATTCAACATAAAAAATTATTTTGTTTTATCATTTACCTACTCGAGGACGAGTAGGAATTAAGCTTGGGGATGCTGATACGTCTCCGACGTATCTATAATTTTTGATTGTTTCATGATATTATATTATCATTCTTAGATACTTTATATGCAATTTTATATCATTTTTTGGGACTAACCTATTAACTCAGTGCCTAGTGCTAATTGTTGTTTTTTGCTTTCTTTTGGTTTTACAGAAAATCTATACCAAACGGAGTCCAAACACGACGAAACTTTTTGATGATTTTTTTTGGACAAAAGAGACCCTAGAAGCTTCGGGGGAGGACCAGAAGACCTACGAGGAGACGGCAAGGCAACATGGCGTGCCCTGGGGGTAGGCGCGCCCTGATGCCTTGTGGGCCCCTCGTGGCTCCGTCTGGCCTACTTCCAGCGCTATAAATTCTCAAATACTCCAAAAACCCCAGAGAGCCACCTGAAACAATTTTTCCACCCTCGCAAGCCTCTGTTCTTCCGTGATCCCATCTGGAGGCCTTTTCCGGTACTCTACCGGAGGGGGGATCGATAACGGAGGGCTTCTACATCAACCTTGATGCCCTTCCGATGATGTGTGAGTAGTTCACCACAGACCTACGGGTCCATAGCTAGTAGCTAGATGGCTTTTTTCTCTCTCTTTGATCTTCAATACAATGTTCTTCATGGAGTTCTATTCGATGTAATCTTCTTTTGCGGTGTGTTTGTTGGGATCCGATGAATTGTGGGTTTATGATCAGATTATTCATTGAAAGGAATTGAGTCTTTTCTGAACTTTATTATGCATGTTTATTATAGCTTTGTATTTCTCTCTGATCTATCTGTTTGATTTGGCCAACTAGATTGATTTATCTTCAGTGGGAGAGGTGCTTTGTAATGGGTTCAATCTTGCAGTGTCCTCACCTCGTGACAGAAGGGGTAGCGAGGCACGTAATTGTATTGTTGCCATTAAGGGTAAAACTACGGGGTTTAATCATATTGTTTATTTTATTCTGTCTACATCATGTCATCATACTTCATGCATTACTCTGTTTGTTATGAACTTAATACGTAGAGAGGCAAGCATAGAAGCGCTCTTGAAGTGGAGTAATAGTAGTAGATGCAGAATCATTTCAGTCTACTTGTCACAAACGTGATGCCTATATACATGATCATTGCCATGAATAAAATCATAACTATGCGTTTTTTTATCAATTGCCCAACAGTAATTTGTCTACCCACCGTATGCTATGTTTCGAGAGAGAAGCCTCTAGTGAAAACTATGGCCCCCGGGTCTAGTTTAATCATATTACTAAAACCAAAAATACCTTGCTGCAATTTTACTCTTTTTATTTTACTTTGCAATTTATATATCTACCACTATCAGATTTGATCCTTGCAATTAACGAGTTCAAGGGGATTGACAACCCTCTTGCCCGCGTTGGGTGCAAGTATTTGCTCTTCTATGTGCAGGTACTACTTACTAGGAATTTGCGTGGTTCTCCTATTGGTTCGATAACCTTGGTTCTCTACTGAGGGAAATACTTATCCGCTACTATTTTTCTTCACCCTTCCTCTTCGGGGAAAATCCCAACGCAGCTCACAAGTAGCAGACAGTTACTATAAGTCACTTAATCTTGCATGGAATTATGGTGTGGAGGAGATTATTAAAAGCAAAATGTTAGCCAAGGAGGAGGTTAAGCCGGTGGTACAACACACTTTGATTCAAGCCCAATGGCCGCCGCCTACTGCTAACTAGTCCGCTCTATCGGTTGACGGCTCCTTTTCATCTCAAGATGGTAGTGCGGGTATTGGTATGATTTTGCGTTGTGAGGACAACACAGTGATCTTTGCTTCTTATCGTGTTATCTTTAATTGCAATGAGGCTTTGGAGGCATAGATATATGCACTAAGGCAAGGAATAGCTTTACAACATACTGATCATCAAGTAGTTATGCAATCTGACTCTTCTATTGCGCTTTCAATCCTATCAGGCGATAGTTTGGCTAGATCGTCTTATGAACACTTGGTTGCAGAGATTAAGTCAATGATGGAGGTTAGGGAGTTTGTTCCCCAGAAAATTAGTAGAACTCAAAATAGGGTTGCAAATTGTATGGCAAATTATAGCTGTATCGAGTCTTGTACTGCGGTGTGGATGAGAAGATGTCCTCAATGTTGTGAGGACTTATTGTCTGTCGATTGTAACCGTATGAATTTGGAATAAAACTCCCTTATGTTTCGCTAAAAAAACACCAACAAGGGCATCCCATGCCCTCACACTAATTAGCATCGGTGATCTAAACCTCTGATCAAATAATACTAACATTAACACCAAGTTTTAAGATAGCGGGTGCATGATCCCATGCCTATGCACAACATCAGGGGTGAACTCTCCCGGTCAAAATATATACATTTTTCAGCAAACATAATACTAACATTACTACTACTTAGTTCAAAAGGCCTTCCACCACCTAGCCGTTCTTAATGCGGTGGTACTGCTTAACAATGGAGTTGTTGGCGTCGAAGACCTTGATGTTGAAGCCCTAGGTTGTCAGCTTGAAGACGATGATGTCGTTGGGTGCCACTTGGTGCTTTTGGCAGAACTCTAGTTTCGCCCCAATACCACCTGACCGCCGAACTCCGAGAACTGCACCCATTCCGCACACCACGGCAGGTGGCCACCAGAATGGAACGAGGAAGGCGGTGTGAAGCCAATCCCTAAGGGGCTTCTTGAAAGCCTTTGGGATGACAAGCATGGCAACATCATTCTTGTCCATCTGGACATAGACCTATTGTTGGTCGGCGACCATGCTTGGGCAGAGGTGCCACCTCCTTCCTCCCTGGCACATCGGGCGTCCATGCCCACCGGTCGAGCGTGAGCACATCCTCGAAGCCACCTAGATGCCAGCCACCCCCCCCCACACACACGCACAACGTCCCATTTAGCATTTATCACCTTGTTAGTTATAAGCATACGTAGGTGAGTTTACACACGACAGTGCATAATGCGCACAAGACCATTGGTAAGTATAATTTTAGAATCAATCAAGGAATTTGCATAATCATTGTCATGAAAGACTTAGATGGTGAACAATTGAAGCATCAGCATTACCACCGCACATTGGCATGAATGCATGAATGAGTTAGCCATTGAACAGTTGTTGCATAAGCATAAGACCAAACAGTGCACATTGCAATGATCATACACAAGGCAATGCACAATGCATCATGCACAATTGTATTATCCAATACAAAGTAGTGCACATTGCTTCGATCATACACAAGATAGTGTGCATTGCACCATGCACATTTGTATGATCCAACACAAAGTAGTGCACATTGCTATCATGTAGCAAAAGGCAGTGCACATTGCTATCATCTTACACAAAGTAAAGCACATTTCTATGAACTAACACGAGACAGTGAACGACCTAGCATTTGGTATTTACAAATTTGACTTTGGGTTGACACTAATCCATGAATACCATAAATCTAAGCTCCAGATGTACAATGTAATCTAATCTGTGAATCAATCTAAGCTACATATTTAAAATACCATAACCTCATGTCCAATTCTACCCGCCAGAGGTGGAGAAGAAACCACCATGAACCCTCCTGACGAGGACACCACAACCATCGACAAGTCTCCAACAATTATATGTCCAATCACAAGAAGTCTCACCAAACTAATAAGCCACTGATACGTCCATTTTGCATCATGTTTTGCTACTGTTATTTATAGTGTTTTTAATTAATATAACACTTTGTGGAGCAATTCTAATGCCTTTTCTCTCTTAATATGCAAGATTTACACAAGGAGGGAGATTGCCGGCAGCTGGAATTCTGGACCTGAAAAAGCTATGTCAGAGATACCTATTCTGCACATCTCCAAATGAGCTGAAATTTTACGGAGATTTATTTTGGAATAAATAAAAAATACTGGAAGCAAGAAGTACCAGAGGGGGCCACCCAGGTGCCCACGAGGCACCAGGGCGCGCTACCCCCCCCCCCCCAGGCGCGCCCTGGTACCTCGTGGGGCCCCTGGCCAGCCTCTGGCCCCCATTTTCTGGTATGTAAGTCCATTTGCCCTAGAAAAAAATATAGAGAAGACTTGCAGGATGGTGCGCCGCCGTCTCGAGCCGGAACTTGGGCAGGAGCACTTTTGCTCTACGGCGGAGAGATTCTGCCGGGGATACTTCCCTCCGGGAGGGAGAAATCGTCGCCATCGACATCACCAGCGATCCTCTCATCGTGTGAGGACTAATCTTCATCAACATCTTCACTAGCACCATCTCATCTCAAACCCTAGTTCATCTCTTGTATTCAATCTTTGTCTCAAAACCTCAGATTGGTACCTGTGGGTTGCTAGTAGTGTTGATTACACCTTGTAGTTGATGCTAGTTGGTTTATTTGGTGGAAGATTATATGTTCAGATCTATTATGCTATTCAACACCTCTCTGATCTTGGGCATGAATATGATTTGTGAGTAGTTACTTTTGTTCTTGAGGACATGGGAGAAGTCTTGTCATAAGTAATCGTGTGAATTTGGTATTCGTTCGATATTTTGATGATATGTATGTTGTTGATTCCCTTAGTGGTGTCGTGTGAATGTCGACTACATGACACTTCACCATCTTTGGGCCTAAGGGAATGCATTGTGGAGTAGTAATTAGATGATGGGTTGCTAGAGTGACAGAAGCTTAAACCCTAGTTTATGCGCTATTCCGTAAGGGGCTGATTTGGATCCATATGTTTAATGCTATGGTTAGAGTTATCTTAATTCTTATTTCGTAGTTGCGGATGCTTGCGAGAGGGGGTAATCATAAGTGGGAGGTTTGTTCAAGTAAGAACATCACCCAAGCACCGGTCCACCCACATATCAAATTATCAAAGTAGCGATCGCGAATCAAACAAACATGATGAAAGTGAGTAGGTGAAATTCCCATGTGTCCTCGAGAACGCCTTACTTACTATAAGAGATTGTTCCGGCTTGTCCTTTGCTATAAAAAGGATTGGGCCACCTTGCTGCACTCTTTGTTACTATTGCCACTTGTCACTTGTTACAAATTATCTTGCTATCAAACTACTTGTTACCGATAATTTCAGTGCTTGCAGAAAATACCTTGCTGAAAACTGCTTGTCATTTCCTTCTGCTCCTCGTTGGGTTCGACACTCTTACTTATCGAAAGGACTACGATTGATCCCCTATACTTGTGGGTTATGAAGAATCTTTTCTGGCGCCGTTGCCGGGGAGTGAAGCGCCTTTGGTGAGTGGAATTTGGTAAGGAAACATTTATATTACGTGCTGAAATTTACTGTCACTTGTCACTATGGAAAGTAATCCTTTGAGGGGTTTGTTCGGGGTATCTTCACCTCGACCGGAAACACAAATAGTTGCTCCTCAACCTACTGCACCTACTTAAAATATTTAGTACGAGATTCCTCTGGGTATGATAGAGAAACTGCTAGCTAATCCTTATGCAGGAGATGGAACGGTACATCCTGATATGCACTTGATCTATGTGGATGAAATTTGTGGATTGTTTAAGCTTGCAGGTTTATCCGGAGATGGAGTTAAGAAGAAAGTATTCCCTTTATCTTTGGAGGGAAAGGCATTAATGTGGTATAGGCTATGTGATGATACTGATACATGGGACTAGAACCGATTGAAACTTGAATTCCTTCAAAAAAATTATCCTATGCATTTGGTTCATCGTGATCGGAATTATATATATAATTTTTGGCCTCGTGAAGGAGAAATCATCGCTCAAGCTTGTGGGAGGTTTAAGTACATGATGTACACATGCCGCAATCATGAGCTCTCAAAAGAAATTATCTTACCGAATTTTTATGCTCGGCTTTCTCATGATAATCAAACTACGCTCGATTCTTCTTCGACTGGCTCCTTTATGAAGAAAACTATTGAATTCAGATGGGATCTTCTGGAAAGAATTAAATGCAACTCTGAAGATTGGGAGCTCGACAAAGGTAATGAGTTAGGTATAATACTTGAGTTCGATTGTGTTAAATCTTTTATGGCCACCGATGCTTTTCATAAGTTCAACACTAAATATGGACTTGACTCTGAGATAGTAGCTTCCTTTTGTGAATCATTTGCTACTCATGTTGATCTCCCTAAGGAGAAGTGGTTTAAATATCATCCCCTTGTTAAAGAAAAGATTGAGGAACCCGATAGTGTTAAAGAAAAAACAATTGTTTACCATGTTGATCCAGTTGTGCCTACTGCTTATATTGAGAAACCACCTTTTCCTGTTAGGATTAAGGAATATGCTAAAGCTTCAACTGTGGTTAACAAAAGTAATATTAGAGCACCTAGACCCTCTGAACAAATTAAAGTTGAATCTAATGTTGCTATGGTTAAAGATCTCTTAATCGATAATATAGATGGGCATGTTATTTACTTTTGTGAGGAGGCTGCTAGAATTGCTAAACCTGTTAGAAATGAACGAGATAAGTTAGACAAGAACAAGCCCGTAGTTCGTATGCCTGTTGTTTCTATTAAGATTGGAGATCATTGCTATCATGGTTTGTGTGATATGGGTGCTAGTGTGAGTGATATTCCATTTTCTTTATATCAAGAAGTAATGCATGAAATTGCACCTGTTGAGATTGAAGATATTGATATTACTATTGAGCTTGCAAATAGAGATACTATTACACCACTTGGGATTGTTAGAGATGTTGAAGTCTTGTGTGGCAAAATCAAATACCCTACAGATTTCTTAGTACTTGGTTCACAACAAGATAATTTTTGTCCCATTATATTTGGTAGACCTTTCTTGAATACCGTTAATGCTGAAATTGATTGTGTTAAAGAAAAGGTTCGAGTTAAGTTTGGTGATATATCTCATGAGTTTAATTTCTCCAAGTTTCGTAGACAACCTCATGATAAAGAATTGCCTAGTAAAGATGAAATTATTGGTCTTGCTTCTATTGCGGTACCTCCTACTGATCCGCTAGAACAATATTTGCTAGACCATGAAAATGATATGCATATGAATGAAAGAAATGAAATAGATAAGATGTTCTTTGATCAACCACCTATCCTTAAACATAATTTGCCTATTGAAACTCTTGGAGGCCCTCCTCCACCTAAAGGTGATCCTGTATTTCAATTGAAGCAATTGCCCGATACATTGAAATATGCTTATCTTGATGAAAAGAAGATATATCCTGTTATTATTAGTGCTAACCTTTCTGCTCATGAAGAAAAGAGATTACTAAAAACTCTAAGGAAGCACCGAGCTACTATTGGATATACTCTTGATGATCTTAAGGGCATTAGTCCCACTCTATGTCAGCACAAAATTAATATGGAGCCTGATGCTAAACCAGTTGTCGACCACCAACGACGATTAAATCCTAAGATGAAAGAGGTGGTAAGAACCAAAATATTAAAACTTTTGGAAGCAGGTATAATCTATCCCATAGCTGATAGTAGATGGGTAAGTCCTGTTCATTGTGTCCCTAAGAAAGGAGGTATTACCGTTGTTCCTAATGATAAAAATGAACTCATTCCACAAAGAATTGTAACTGGTTATAGGATGGCAACTGATTTTAGAAAATTAAACAAAGCTACTAGAAAAGATCATTACCCCTTACCTTTTATTGATCAAATGCTAGAAAGATTGTCTAAGCATACACACTTTTGTTTTCTAGATGGTTATTTTGGTTTTTCTCAAATACCTGTATCACAACCCGATCAAGAGAAAACCACCTTTACTTGTCCTTTTGGAACTTATGCTTATAGGCGTATGCCTTTTGGTTTATGCAATGCACCTGCTACTTTTCAAAGATGTATGACTGCTATATTCTCTGACTTTTGTGAAAAGATTGTTGAGGTGTTCATGGATGATTTTTCCGTTTACGGAACTTCTTTTGATGATTGCTTAAGCAACCTTGATCGAGTTTTGCAGAGATATGAAGAAACTAATCTTGTCTTGAATTGGGAGAAGTGCCACTTTATGGTGAATGAAGGCATTGTCTTGGGGCATAAAATTTCTGAAAGAGGTATTGAAGTTGTTAAAGCTAAGCTTGATGCTATTGAGAAAATGCCATGTCCTAAAGATAATAAAGGTATAAGAAGTTTCCTAGGTCATGCCAAGCTTGGGGGAGGTGCCCCGGTATCGTATCACCATCACTTTCGTTATCTTTACCTATTTTAGTTCGATCCTTAGTTATTTCGTGATCTAGTTGAATAAAAGTTTAGTATGATCTATTTTCGAGTGTTAGCTTCGTGATCTATCTATCCATGTAATCGAGTTGAGAGTTATATAAGAAAGAGTAGTTTGAATTATTGCTTCTTTACTTTCATGTTCCAATTCTAGCAATGAAAATAATGAAAAAGATCATATGCTAATCCTATGGAAAGTAATGACATTACATAAAGAAAAGTATAAGTGGTAAAATTTATTGGAAGTTAACAAACATAGCATTAGTCAATGATGCAATTCATGAAAGAATTAATAAGGGAAGAGAAGATTCACATGCAAATACACTATCTTGGACATCTTTTATGATTGTGAGCCCCCATTAAGTATTTTATGTCAAATTGTTGACGTTGGACAAGGAAGACAATGTAATGAATTATGTTTGTTCATATTCACATAGAAGTTATATTGTTATAGATCCTCCAACATGTGGTGCTTGCCCAATATCTTTGCTAGCCAAAAATCCGCACCAAGTAGAGATACTACTTGTGCATCCAAAACCCTTAAGCCCAGTTTCATGTCATGAGAGTCCACTATATCTACCTATGGATTGAATAAGATCCTTCAAGTAAGTTGTCATCGGCGGAAAAAGCAATAAAAACTGCCTCTAAACATGTCTGAACTTTTATTGTAAGGGAAATAAGCTTTGTACAAACTTGTGATGGTAAAGAAATAAAAGCGACACATTGCATAATAAAGGTTGCTATCACAAGGGGCAAGTGCATTAAGAGCTCTTGCATCCAACAACAAAAAGCACATGGCAACCTCTGCTTCTGTTGGGGATATTCACTAGCAAGGAGACCCGGCAGAGTGTTAACCCGGCCATAACGCGAGCTTAGCGGGCCAATTCATTGCGGGGCTGAAGTCTCTATATGGGCCGGCTTAGCAAGGCCTGGTAAGGATAGGCCGGCTTACATAATGGGCCGGCTCACGACAAGTCAGATGGCAAGGAGAGCCGTCTTGGAGAGCAAGTAGGGAAGAATAGGAGGCGGGTCAAATTACGATCCGGACTCTCATGTAATCTAGGGTTCCACCTGTATATATAAAGGGGAACACCTATACGAGAAGACTAAGTTGCAATCCCCTCGAGAGCTAGGTTAGCGAATCTGCATCCTTGTAATCGAGATCCACAGCAATATAGACAAGCATGACGTAGGCTTTTACCTCCACCGTGAGGGGCCGAACCTGGGTAACCCGGTGTCTTCTGGTTCCCGCTCAACCCCGCTAAGCTTCCACGTTAGTGCGATGGCTTCATCTCTAAGTCCTTCTATTAGGACATCTGTCGCGACAAAACCACGACAGTTGGCACCCACCGTGGGGCTCACGCACGGTGGAGTTGAGTTCTTAGCGGGATCTCTTCCAGGGTTCGGGAAGTACGCAGTTAGCATGATGTCCAAGAGCCGCCGCGGGAAGTTCTACCTCGACGATTCATACTGGGGCCCCGACGCCGACTCAATCGAGTACGGGTACCGGGTCCCCTTCGGCAAGATCCATACCTTCATCGGCGTGGTCGGCGAGCCGGCTGCCAGGTTGGAGAACGTCGCTGGCGTCGAGTCGGCGCGCCATGTCGGTCAGCTCCCGGCGAGACCCGACCCGCATCAAGCTAGCCCAGATCACGTCTTCGTGGGCTTCACCCAAGGGGTGGCCCTGTCAGAGAACTCCCTGTCTCACGACGACACGCTTGTCCAATCTGACGGCGAATCGTCGATGGGGGAAACTGAGTCAATTCTTCCACTGCATGACGGAGGGCTGGGGCACACGGGCGACATCTTCCCAGGGAGCCCAGATCCGCCTCGCTTCGTGGCGGTTTACATGGCGGGTAGGCAAGATCCAGCACGAGACCCGGCCAATCTGACGGCGGGACAGAACAACCTACTGGCCGGCTCAGGAGGAGCCGGCGCCTCAGCCTCCGGCTCTCAAAGGACCGGGGTCTAGGCACTCGCGGATTTGATGACTACGCTAGCAGCCCTGTTGGCCGAGCCGGTCACTGCAGAAAACGCAGCGGCGCGCAACACCGAGATCACTAAGTGTCGCGACGAGATGGCCAAGATCCAAGAGGACATCAACGCGGAGAACGCCCACATGATGCAGGAGCAGGCACGGATCGCTGCGGAGAGGCAGCGCCTTGACGAGGAAACACAGTACCTGAGCCGCCGGCAGGCCGAATCAGAGCTTGTTCACCGGAGGCGTCAACAGAGCCGGCTACCGGCTGATCTCGAGCCGACTCAGCTGTACACCATGCCGCCGGCTCCGATGAACCCGGGGGCTGGAGTTATCCCCACGAGAGAGCCGCCGCTACAGCAGCCTATTCAGCAGCGAGAGCCGGCTCGACTTCGTTCGCTGGATCAGCAGCAGCAGCCGCCGTCTCATCGGTTCCAGACCCCAATTGGACACTACTCTAACCCGGTTGATAACGTGCTGGCGGCAACCCACAACTTGGCAGCTATTCCGATCGAGGGGGATGGCCCGATTCAGACAGAAGCCCAGAACGCTATTGTGATGCTCAAGACCGCGGTGGTGCAGCAGGCCAATTATTCGCATAGCCAGCACCGTCTTCACTCAACCCCTCACCAGAGCCGGACCAGGAGCCTGCGCCCGGAGTCGCCAGCGGTCTCCAGCAGCGCCCTTCGCAGGAGAGCCGCCCAGCCGCTGGCGGAGCAACGCCAGCCTAGGATCCCGCAAGACGTTGCGAATGCGGCTTGAGTCCTTCGAGCGTGGGGGGAGGAGAACGCGCGGGCAGGGCGCGACCCGCCGACGCACGTCGACGCGACGGCTCGAGTCAACCCGCTGCCGAATGTTAACCCGCCAGAGGTGCAACGCTCGCCCGCCACAGCCCCGACAGACGGCCGACTTGGGGGCTCGTCAAGCCGCATGATCGGGACTCCTTGCTTGGTACCAGCGCTGCGAGAGGCGCGCATACCCCCTGATTTCAAAGGGCCTCACAAGGTTCCTAACTACATGGCGAATTTGGAGCCCACTGAATGGATCGAGAGCTATGAACTGGCAATGGACTTGTTGGGTGCAAGTGAGTCGGTGTGTGCGCGTTACCTGCCTCTGATGTTGGAGGGCCCTGCGCGCACTTGGATGAAAAACCTACCGGCGAATTCTATCAACACCTGGCAGGAGCTGAAGGAGCGTTTCATCAAGAACTTCTAGGGGACTTGCAAGAGGCCGACAACAATTGTTGATCTGGAGCGTTGTGTCCAGCGCGAGGACGAGTCGGCGCACCATTGGGCTCGCCGGGTTGCAGAAGTTATACACAGTTCAGATAGCATCTCGGTGGCTCAGGCAGTGCTTGTTCTGGAACGAACATGTAAGTTCCAACCCCTGGTCCAGAAGCTTGGGCAACTCAAGCGAAAGGTCCAGGACAAGGGAGATCTCATGGATGTCTTAACCCGGTACGCGGAGTCAGATAATACCAAGGATACGCCGTCGGACGAGGAGAAATCTGACAAGGGCAAGAAAGCTGGCGGCAAGGGTCAGCAGCAGAGCAACGGTAATGGTCAGAACAACAGTGGCGGTAAACGCAAGGGTCATGACGGTGGCTCTGATCTGGTGGCAAACACAAGCATAGAGAATAAAGGTCAGCGGCAGAATGACGGTTCGAGGAAGCAGTCTGGAAGTCACCCTCTCACTTACGAGGAGGCCCTCAAAGCTCCTTGTCCGAAGCACAGTTATAATGGTAAGCCGGCCACTCACTCCTGGGAAAATTGCTACGTGATGCAAGAGTTTGCCAAGCGCATCTTCTAGAATCATCATCACGGGGGAGGTAACGGCGGACAACCCGCCAACCCAGGACCCGGCTTCTCGGGGGCCGGCTTGCAGGGACCCTTCGCCGGGCCCGGCTTTCAGGGAAATAGTGGCCAGGGCGGCGGGTTCCAGGGGGCTGGAAACCAGGGAGGTGGCAACCAGAGAGGCAACCAAGGAAACCAGCATCAGGCTGGTGCAGCAGGATTTCAGAGTAACCCGAAGCAGTTAAATAGCGGACAGTATCACGTCTTCACCACGAGCACCTGTAAGCGGGATCGGAAGGTGCAGCGAAGAGCCGCCCACGTGGTTGAGCCGGCAACCCCATACTACCTCAACTGGTCTGAGCAGCCGGTTACCTGGAGCAGGGCGGATCATCCAGTCATACTCGATCACCCCGGCCACTTGGCTCTGGTGGTTGCACCACAAGTTGGTGGTTATACCCTGACAAAGGTGCTCATGGATGGGGGCAGCAGCATCAACATCCTGTATTATGACACGTTCAGGCGGATGAATCTGTCTGATAAGCAGCTAACTCCGTCTTCTACAGTCTTTCACGGCATTGTACCTGGCAAGTCGGCATATCCCATGGGAAGAATTTCCCTTGAGGTGGCCTTTGGATCAGAAGATAACTGGCGTTCTGAGTTCCTGTCCTTCGAGGTGGTCAAGCTCAAGAGCCCATACCACGCCCTATTTGGCCGGCCGGCTTACGCGCGGTTCATGGCGCGCCCATGTTAGGTTTACCTGAAAATGAAGATGCCAGGGCCAAGGGGAACCATCACAGTGGAGGGAAACCGGAAAATCGCACTCAAGTGCGAGGAAGGAGATGCAGCTTACGCCGAGACGGCTTGCGTCGCGGAGGAGTTGCGGTATTACAAGGATAATGTTGACCCGGCTGACAGGACGTCTCTAAAAAGCCCACTACGGAGTCTGACTCCCTGCTCAAGTTTAAGTCGGCCAGAGATACAAAGCAAGTTGATTTCATCCCAGGCAATTCTTCAGAGCAGTTCACCATCGGGGCAAATATGGATCCCAAATAGGAAAGCGCGCTCATCGAGTTCATCCATGAGAATCGGGACATGTTCGCATGAAACCTTCTGACATGCCAGGTGTACCGAGAGAACTCGCTGAGCACTCCCTTAATGTGGATCCTAAGTTTAAACCAGTTCGCCAGTTTCTCCGTCGCTTCAACGAGGAGAGGCGGAAAGCTATTGGAGAGGAAGTGGCCCAGCTCCTAGCTGCCGGGTTCATCGTCGAAGTCTTTCATCCTGAGTGGTTGGCTAACCCAGTACTTGTTCTGAAGAAAAACGGGACTTGGCAGATGTGTGTTGATTACACAGACCTGAATAAGGCTTGTCCTAGTGACCCCTTTGCTTTGCCCCGTATTGACCAGATCATCGATGCTACGGCGGGTTGTGAGAGTTTATGTTTCCTGGATGCTTACTCTGGTTACCATTAGATCAAGCTGAAGCCAAAAGACCAGGCAAAGACGGCTTTCATCACACCTTTTGGGGCCTTCTGTTATACAACCATGTCATTTGGTCTGAAGAGCGCCCAGGCGACTTACCAGCGTTGTGTCCAGAACTGTTTCCACAAGCAGATCGGGCGGAATGTTCATGCTTATGTGGATGACATCGTGGTTAAATCTCGGAAGAAAGAGCCCCTGTTGGAGGATCTCAAGGAAACATCTGACAATCTCCGTGTCTACAAGATGAAGCTTAACCCGGAGAAGTGTGTTTTTGGTGTCCCTGCAGGAAAGCTTCTGGGGTTCCTTGTCTCTGAGCGTGGCATTGAAGCTAACTCGGAGAAAATCAAGGCGATCATGACCCTGGCTAAGCCGGCCAAGCTAAATGACGTGCAGAAGCTGGCTGGGCGGGTTGCGGCTTTAAGCCGGTTCATAAGCCGGCTTGGCGAAAAAGCAATCCCGTTATATCAGTTGCTCAAGAAATCAGATGACTTTGTCTGGAGTAAGGAGGCAGATCAGGCTTTTGAGGCCCTTAAGAAACAGCTGTCTGAGCCGCCGGTCCTGGCTGCCCCTCGCGAGAAGGAGCCGATGCTGTTGTATATTGCTGCCAATAACAGGGCTGTAAGCGTGGCGGTCATCGTCGAGCGCAAGGAGGATGGCAATGAATATCTTGTCCAGCATCCTGTGTATTATGTCAGCGAGGTGTTAAGCGAGTCCAAGCAGCGATACCCACATTGGCAGAAGCTGGTCTACGGAGTGTTCATGGCTAGCCGCAAACTGAAGCATTACTTCCACGAGCACCCAATCACGGTGGTTAGTTCAGCGCCTCTTGGGGATATAATCCGGAACCGGGAGGCTACAGGCTGGGTTGCTAAGTGGGCTATTGAGCTCGGCCCCCATAATCTAAAATATCTGCCTCGCACAGCAATTAAGTCTCAGGCGTTGGTGGATTTCATTAATGACTGGACAGAATTGCAGGCTCCCGAAGAGAAGCCCGACACAACATACTGGTCCATCCACTTTGATGGCTCACGGCAGCTCGAAGGCTCGGGGGCTGGAGTTGTGATCACTTCCCCCCGAGGAGACAAGTTTTGTTACGTTTTGCGAATCATGTTTACTTGCACCAATAACGCTACTGAATATGAGGCGTTGCTTCATGGGCTTAGGATGGCCAAGGAGATGAATCTGAGCTGGGTCAGGTGCCTGGGCGGCTCAGACCTGGTGGCCCAGCAAGTTTCAGGTACATGGGACTCCAAGGATCCGCTTATGGCGGCTTACCGACACGCAATCACCAATATTGCTGGACACTTCAAAGGTTATCAAGTCGACCATATCGATCGCCGGCAGAACAAGGCGGCAGACGCACTCTCTCGTTTGGGTTCTCAACGTAAGCCAGTGCCACCCAATGTGTTCCTAGACGTCTTGCACAACCCGTCTGTCAAGTTGCCAACAAAGGAGGATTTGGCTGTTCCTGACCCGGAGGCGGCTCTCGTGGAAGCTATCCATGCCATCCCTGATTGGACGGTTCCCTATTTGGCTTACTTAAGCCGGGGAGAACTGCCAACAGAGGAACTCCTCGCTCGGCAGATCATCAGACGATCTAAGTCTATGACTATTGTCAATGGCGAGTTACACCGACGAAGCGTCAGTGGTGTTTTTCAGCGTTGCGTTTCGCCGGAAGAGGGTCGCGCAGTCCTCAACGAGATTCACTCTGGCGACTGTGGGCACCATGCCGGCTCAAGATCACTGGTCGCAAAGGCTTTCCGGCATGGGTTCTACTGGCTCACGGCTCATGCTGATGCAGAGGATATTGTCCGTAAGTGCGATGGTTGCCAGAAATATGCTCGCCAGACCCATGTGCCGGCTCAGGAATTGAGGATGATACCAATTACTTGGCCGTTTGCGGTCTGGGGGCTTGACATGGTGGGACCCTTCAAACGTTCCAAGAACAAGCATACGCACCTCCTGGTGGCTGTGGATAAGTTTACCAAGTGGGTGGAAGCGGAGCCGGTCAGCAACTGCGATGCAGCAACGGCTGTCAAGTTTCTGAAAAAGCTGATATTCCGATTTGGATACCCGCACAACATCATTACAGACAATGGAACCAATCTCTCCAAGGGGGTTATGGAACAGTTCTGTCAGCAAGAGCACATCCGGCTTGATCTGGCATCGGTTGCGCATCCTCAGTCCAACGGGCAGGCAGAAAGGGCTAATCAGGAATTACTGTGCGGTATCAGACCCCGGCTCATGGTGCCTCTGCAGCGCACGCCGGGTTGCTGGGAAGAAGAGTTACCTTCAGTACTTTGGAGCATACGGACTACTCCCAACAGGTCGACAGGCTATACGCCGTTCTTCCTGGTCTATGGTGCAGAAGCCATGCTTCCAAGCGATATTCGTCACGACTCCCCTCGAGTGGCGGCTTATGTGGAGGCAGATAATGAGCTGGCTCGCCAAGACGCTCTTGATGCTTTGGAAGAGGAGCGCGACCTTGTTGCATCCAGATCAGCAATCTATCAGCAAGACCTACGCCGCTATCACAGCCATAGAGTTCGAAGCCGTACTTTCCAGGAAGGTGACTTAGTGCTCCGTCTGATTCAAGACCAGACATGCATGCATAAGCTTTCACCGCCTTGGGAAGGGCCCTTTGTGGTCAGCAAGAATCTCAACAACGGGTCATATTACTTGGTTGATATGCGTGAAGCAGAGAAGTCACGTACCTCTGAGGAGGAAACAAGCCGTCCCTGGAACATTGCCCAGCTCCGGCCATATTACACCTAAGTCATTGACTAGGTTACACCTTTGTACATATCTTCTATCATGTATATACCTCTTTTTGATCAAATATAATAACGACCAGCAACACTGTATGAAGGTGTTGTTTTGCCTCAAAACTTGTGTACTGGATCTTTATTTGTTGATCTTGGTTACTTGGGGGCTTCCAACTCAATTGAGTTTAGCTTACAAAACCCTCTTAACCCGGCGAGATGCCACAACGTTGGTTAAACCTGCCTGTTAGCAAGATGCTACTCCCTATAAAAACGACCCGGCGTACGTCTGATGAGTCAATCACGTCTGTGACCCTGAACTCATCCGAGTTAAAACGCTCGATTGGTTGTGGAGAGCCGGCTTTCAGAAAGCGAGGACAAACCAGCAGGCCAAGTGCCAGCTTCATGAAAGCGTATTCCGGTTTGTGCTTTGTAAGCCGGCCGTTTCACGCATAGTCCGACTTACAATTATTTCTCACGTACATACATTCTTGCATACATAATTACATTCAGGCATATCATCTCTGCATACATGCATACATCCATGCATGTCATTTACTTAGGTCCATTTGAACTACTTGATTTGTTGAAAACAGTAACAAAGATTACTCGTTCAAAGTGGCATCGTCACTAACCATCACATACGGTTATATTGCTTCGGTAGAATCATTCCATTGCAAGCCGGCTCTCAAGGCCAAGAGGAGGATTCACAGAAGCGCAAAGTGTTTGCATTGGCATCAGAAGTTTTATGCTACCCTATTACAAGCCGCCTATCAGCTGCGGCCATGGCAAAAAACTTTTACAAGGTTCGGCCTACTTCGATAAGCCGGCGTTTACGCCGCCGGGTCAGAGCTGGCACCAGTGCTTGATGGATCACCATGAGCTGACTCTTCGTGGCCGTCGTCACCCTCCGTTTCTTCGCTTGAGTCGCCGGTCGACCACTGAATTGTGCGCAATGCTTCAAACAGGGCGTCGGTGGATATCAGAGAAGAAGGGTCGACTTTAGGGGCAAAGGATGTCTTACGTGTCCGAGTTAGGGCCACCGGCTCATGATTTGGCGGCTCTATCCGCTCATTAACTTTCGAATAAGGCGCCTGGAACCGGGTCAGATCGGTCTCTTCTGCAATGGCGGTGGCTGCAACCCGGGTCTCTCTGATGCAGCGTTGGAAATCCTTCTTCGTGAAGGGCGTGTCATCTACATTGTACTCTGGGTAGCCGCCGACAACTTGAGCCGAGTCCAGCTCTGGTACGTATGCCCTTGCTCGAGCTAGTGATGTTATAGCCCCCGAGCAGCAGCACGCCTTCTTCCAGTCTTCAAACCACATGGGCACAACAGACAGCTCTTTCAACATGTCTGTGAGTAGCTGTGGAGGCGACTTGGTGTTTTTGGCGGCCATAATGCATCGACAGCCGCCTATATACAGTTCTTCCACGAAAGTGTACACTGCCTTTAGCTTCACTATTGGTTGTTGCAGCAACACTTGGTTCTTGCGACCTGCAAAGAGAGGTATGCACGATCAGTTAAGCCGGCTATGTCTGGTAAGCCGACCCAGTTGACTCATTCTTATAGCTTTGCTTACCAAAGATGGCCCGGGTCATGGGGGCTACATATATATATGGTACAATATGAAGGGCGCAGCTTACCTCATATTTTCGCTTCAGTGAAGTGATCATGGCGATCTCTGTGTCCCAGCTCTCCGACAGCCGGGTCAGGACGGCCTGGTGCAAGGTATTGGTGTCCTGGTCTTCAAATGAAGAGAAGTTCAGAGCCGTCTTTCCTTTGTCCTTCGTGGCCGGCTCAGGCTTGGCAGGGATTTTAGCAAGGGCGGTGGAAGCCTCTGGAGGTGTTTGCTGTTCTCCAATCACCACTGTGTCTTCTTGAGCCGGTGCCACGGGCGGCTCTTTGGGTCGTTCTTCAGCTGGGTTTTCATTTTCCTAGATAACAGGCGAAGGCGGACGAGCTGGGCTGATGGGGTCTTGAGCCGGCGGACTGTTCGGGACTGCTTGCTCATCTTGGCCATCCAAGGTGGCCTCTTTATCCCCTTGGCTGCTGGGTTGAACGACCGGGTCAGATGACCCGGCAAGTGGTTTCTTCTTGATAGCCTTCGTACTGTGCAAAACAACAAAGGAGTTATTCATTTGAAGGAGGGAAGGATTAATGAATTGTTATGCCAGTATGTACTTACCCAATATTAATATTGAAAGCCGGCGCTTGCGTCGCGCTTGACTCGCCCGAGGAATGGGATGTCTGATATGCCGAGTCATTTAAATGTAAGGGCTCCTTAAAACGGCCGGCTAGAGGAAAAGAAGAAGTTGGACTAAGAAGCACCTCAGCTCGTGCCTTACGAGATGGCGGCTCATATGGAAGCCTGCTGCTTAAGTCGCCTTCACTGCTCCGGGTCTTCCGTTTGGAGGTCCCGGGTTGACGAGTCTTCTTCAAAATAAATTTGGGATCTAAATGAGCATCACGGTGCGAAAAAGAGACCTTGCGGACGGCAACCCGGGGTTTCCTTCGAACCTTGCGAATCACAGCTCGGGTCTTCTTCCGAATAGGAATTGGGGAATCAGAATCAGAAGAGATTAATGTTACCTCTAGCTCGTTGGTATGGCTAACTTCGGTTTCGTCCTGAAGAAAAGGGGCGTTAGCAAGTTGAATGAAAAGACGGCCAAGTGAGTCAAGATCTACCTCAGCCTCGCCTTCTGCGGCCGGTTCATCAGTACCAGCCGGCTCATCTTGTTGCTCCGCTGGAGCGAGGGCGGGTTGTTGAGGTTTCCTCTTCTTCCAAAATCTATCGTTTGCTTCTTTGAGACGAGTTGGCAGTTGACAATGAGCAAAAAAGGGCGAGTTAAAGAGCAGAGTAAGAAGGGGCAAACACTCACCGAAGGCACCGGGTTGGTTAAGCAGAAGGGGGCCAGCCCGGTTTTGTTGCATTTCTCTTGAGGCTCTCCCAATAGCTTCTTGATGGTTTTGTTGATATCACTCGCGGATAGATTGACTTGACTGAACTGTTGAGCGTCTGCCGGCTCACCAGTATAATTGCACATCAGGTCGCCTCTGTGGCTAAGAGGCTGGATCCGCCAGCTTACCCAGCACCGGGTCAGATCAATCCCAGTAAGGCCGTTAGCAACCAAGGCCCTTAGTTTGGAGTAAACAAGGGCGAATTTCTTGCGTTCTTCTGTTGATGGCCAACCCGAAAAGGCCACTGTGGCATTGAGCCGGTCTGGTCTGTAACCCGGCAGGGGATTTTCACCTTGAGGGGCAGTGCTCTTGCAGTAAAACCAAGTCTTGTTCCAGCCCTTGGGGTGACTCGCCAGCTTGGCCTCAGGAAAGGGAGTGTTCCTTCGCCTTTGAATAGAGACGCCGCCAAGTTCTATGTTGGGGCCATCAGTGAACTCAGTCTGATGGTTAATGTAGAAGAATTCGCGAAAAAGCAGGACAGTTGGTGCCATTTGGAGGTACACTTCGCAGAAGACTTGAAATTGGCAGAGGTTGGTAATTGAGTTCGGTCCAAGATCTTGCGGTCGGAGGTCGAAAAAATGGAGAACGTCATGGAATTTTTTTGACCCGGGCGGCCGAAACCCCTTATGCAGATGATCGGCGAAGACCACCACCTCGTCTTGTTGGGGCTGGGGGTGCTTTCCTCTTCAGGCGCCCGCCAGTTGATTGCGGTTTGAGCCGGCAAGAGGCCCTGCCCTACAATCTCGTTCAGCATCAAGGTTGAGACTTGCGATCTAAACCAGTTGCAGGATTTGTCGGTCTTGGGGGCCATGGCGACTTAACAATTTAACTGCAAGGACAAAAATGACAAGCCGGCGTATTAAGCTTGACAAGGACAAGCCGTCAAAGTACAAGACCTGGTCAAATGATAAAAATCAGGATGGCTAAATTCATAACCCGGATTCATGCAAGCCGTCGAAGGCAATTATAAGCCGGAGTTGACGATGGTGGTGTTGGCACGGAAATTCGCACCGCGCAACACAACGATAATCCTCGCACTTTCGCGGCAAGGGGCGGATGCTTTTTGAGCAAAGCAACAAAGAAGGTTCCTCGATTTTGGAGAGGAGGGACGGATGCTTTACGAGCAAAGCAACAAAGATGAAAACAGTAAACGAAAGTAAAAGTACGAAAAAGTAGTAGATGTGTTTGTTCGATTGTGTGTTCTTTCAATCGGCCATCACCTCTTCTATTTAAGAGGGGGTTGGACTTCCTGTACAAGACACGGACCCAGATTTCCTTCCAAAGGGTCAAAAACGCTATCCAAACTCGGACTCTCCAAAATCTGCCCGAGTCTGCGCGACGGCAAGCGGTAGTACCGCTCTGGGAACGGTAATACCGCTCTGGGCGGTAGTACCGCTCTGAGCATAGCTAAGTACCGCTCTACTACCGAGTAAGGGTCTCGGGATACCAGAAGAATTTTCATAAGCGGTAGTAGACGCGGTAGTAAAATACGGTACTACCGCTTAGCGGTACTTCCGCTCTGGAGGACGGTACTACCACCCTGGAGGGACAGGGCCGCACTCAGATGGCTCTAACTTTTGCATATGACCTTTGATTTAGACGATTTTTATATCAAAATCGACCGATTCGACGAGACGAAGACAATCCGTGTAGATCATTTTCTCATATGAGGTCATCTTGGGGGCTTAACCAGCCGAATAGTGTTCTGGATACAAAATCTCAGCACTTCGAACACAACTTTGGCCTCAGAGATGAGATCGGATGGCTATGGCCCAAATATCAAAGTTTCTCTTTTCGACGATACGGAACTTTCTCACTTTGAACACTTTTCCATTTGAGGCCTTCTTAATTATGTTTTTGACCATGCCAAAATCTGGTGTCAACACATGCCCCCCTGTTTTTCGGCAAAACTTGTGTGCCGAAAAATAACTTGCACAATGCTTTTTCTAAGGACGATGCCAACACTCCATCGGCCATTTATATTCTTAGGGCGATAATCATATATCGGCCACGTTTGCTCTTAGGGCGATAATCATATATCGGCCACGTTTGCTCTTAGGGCGATAATCATACATCGGCCACGTTTGCACTTAGGGCGATAATCATATATCGGCCATGTTTGCTCTTAGGGCGATAATCATATATCGGCCATCGCCTATTTAGGCTTCTTGCCACACACTTGGATGGTACTTCTTCAGATATTTTCCATTGAGCGCTTTAGCCAGCTTCTCCCCTTGCAAAGATTGTACAAAATATGAATTGCCAGGGACAATCTCTACAACTTTATACGGACCTTCCCAACTCGGCGACCACTTGCCGAATTTTCTATCTTTAGTTCCAATGGGTAAAATCGTTTTCCATACTAAATCTCCTATTTGAAACGACTTTTCTTTCACCCTTTTGTTATAAGCCTTGGCTACTCTTAATTTTTCTTTCTCAATTTCTCGCAAAGCTTTTAACCTTTCTTCTGGAACGTCATCTATTCTGTCCATCATCAAATCAGTATATTCAACAACCGACAAATCATTTTGTCTGGCTACCCTAAGAACTTGCAACTTAAGTTCCACAGGTAACACCGCCTCCTGGCCATACACTAGCTCAAAAGGTGATACTTGAGTAGCTCCATGCTTAGATATTCTATGAGCCCATAAAGCTTCCGAAAGCACCTCGTGCCACCTCCTTGGATGTTCTTCAACTTTCTTCTTTATAAGCTTGATCAAAGTCTTATTGCTAGATTCGGCCTGTCCATTAGCTTGAGCATAATAAGGCGACGAATTCAACAATCTAATTCCATAAGATTCGGCAAATTCACGAAATTGATGGGACATAAAAGAAGCACCTTGATCAGTAGTCAAAGTTTGAGGAATACCGAATCTATGAATAATATGCTCCAAAACAAAATTAATTACTTCTCTATGAGTCATTTTCCTCAAAGGAATCGCTTCCGTCCACTTGGTGAAATAATCAGTGGCTACCAGGACGAAGCGATGTTGTTTAGAAGACGAAGGATGTATCTCACCAATAAAATCTAAGCCCCATCCTCTAAACGGCCATGGCTTAATTATGGGATTCAACATAGCTGCGGGTGCTAATTGTATGTTGCCAAATTTCTGACAAGCTTCACAGCCTTTATAATAACGGAAACAATCTTCTAACAAAGTCGGCCAATAAAAACCTGCTCTTTTTATCAACCACCGCATCTTATGAGCCGACTGGTGTGTCCCATATATGCCCTCATGCACTTCACCCATGGCTAATCTAGATTGGTCAGAATCCAAACATTTTAACAATAGCCCATCTATAGTTCGGCGATGTAACTCGTCGTTAAACAGAGTATACTTCAAAGCTTGTCGCCGAATTTTTCTATCTCTCGTTTGACTTGGATCTTTTAAATGATTAATCAAAGGAATTCTCCAATCTACAATCTCCGAATTAGTAGCTAATTCGGTCACTGGTGATAGTTCGTTTATTTGTAACTCGGTCTCACCCTTTATAGCAATCAACATCGGTTTTTCTAAGACGAAGAACTTTCCTCTACTGATATTGTAACCGGATGCTTGCTGTGCCAAAGAATTAGCTCTAGAATTTTCTTCTCTAGGTATATGATGGATGGTGAATGTATCTAGAGATTTAATCATGTCCAAACATCGGTCCAAATAACTATTTAACAACCCGTCAAAACATTGGAATTCGCCTTTAATTTGTTGCACTACCAGAAGCGAATCACCAAAAGCATCTACATCCTTAACACCCATATCCAGTAAATTTTTTAAACCAAACAAAAGAGCCTCATACTCAGCTTGGTTATTCGTGCAAGGATATTCTAAGCGAACCGATGTTTCATATATAACATTATTAGGAGAAATCAAAATATTGCCGACGCCTTGTCCCTTTCTACAAACCGATCCATCAAAATAAAGTTTCCATGGGCATATGCTAACATAATTAATATCTTCTTCATCCTTAACCCTATGATCAACAATGAAATTAGCGATAATTTGACCTTTCATAGCACGCAACGACTCATATGTCAAATCATACTCTATTAGTGCATAAGCCCATTTACCAATCCTACCACTAAGAATCGGTTTTTGCAACATGTGTTTAACTACGTCGGCCTGACAAGCTACCACACAAGTACTGGACAGCAAATAAGGTCGAAACTTGGTACATGCATAATATAAGGACAAGCATAACTTTTCAATAAACACATACCGAGTTTCGGCGTCAATCAAGCGACGACTTAAGTATGCTATGATACACTCCTTCCCGTCATCTTCTTGTGCCAATACTGCGCCGATCACTTTATCTTGTGCAGCAATATATAATTTGAATGGCGCACCAGATTTGGGTGCACGCAACACCGGAGGATTCAACAAATATGTCTTTATGCTATTAAAAGCCTCTCGTTGTTCTGCCCCCCCAAGTGAATTCGGCTTCATTCTTTAGCCGAAGTATTGGAGCAAACGATTCAATCTTCCCTGCCAAGTTAGATATAAATCGTCTCAAGTAATTGATTTTCCCCAATAACTTTTGCACATCTCCTTTGCAAGTCGGCTGTTCCAGATTTTTAATTGCCTCTACTTTCTTAGGGTCAATCTCTATACCACCTTCATGAATTATAAATCCTAAGAATTTTCCAGCCGACACACCAAAAGCACATTTAAGGGGATTCATCTTCAACCCATACCGGCGCATTCTTTCAAAACCGAGTCGTAAATCGGCAAGATGATGCTCAAACCCATCCGATTTAACAACTATATCATCAATGTATATTTCTAATATAATGCCTAGAAGATCATGAAATATTAGATTCATGGCACGTTGATATGTAGCACCGGCATTCTTCAACCCAAAAGTCATGACTACCCACTCAAACAAACCGACAAAGCCAGGGCACCGAAAAGCAGTCTTAGACATGTCCTTTTCGGCCATAAATATTTGATTATAACCAGCATTGCCATCTAAAAAACTGATTATTCTATGTCCCGAAGCATTATTAACAAGGATGTCGGCAATAGGCATAGGATATTCATCTTTTGGAGTAGCCTTATTCAAGTCCCTAAAATCAACACATATTCTAATTTTGCTAGTATTCTTCTTTTCAACAGGAACAATATTAGACACCCAATCCGCATATCTACATGGCCGAATAAACTTTGCTTTTATCAACCGGTCAACTTCTTCTTTGATACGGTCATACATGTTAGGATTAAAATTTCTACGCGGTTGCTTATACGGCCTAAAACCAGGTTTGATAGGTAATCTATGTTCCACTAAATCTCTATTTAAGCCAGGCATTTCGGTATAATTCCAAGCAAAGCAATCAACAAATTCTTTAAGTAACACGGTTACCTTGCTTTTCTAATCGGCTTTTAAATTAGCATTGATAAATGTAGGTCTCGGAGTGCTCCCATCACCAATGTCTATTTCTTCAAGTGGATCAGCCGATGAGAATCCATGCCCAAGCTTGTCCATGTCTTCAAATTCTTCAATAGTCTCATGCATATCGTTCTTTCCGGAACGATATTCTTCTGTACGTTTTTGTAACCATTTAATGCTATCTTCTTTATTCATCACTTACATAGATAGATCATTAAGCCGAGCTACATCAGCCGGCTGTACATTTATGGGTACAAAACCATCTCGACCTATACTAATGTAATCATAGTCCGATAGATCTCTATCGGTCAAGCATTGCATATCACCGAGTTGCCAATCAACCGGCGCTTCTGTCAAGGCTATGCAAGTTGAGTTGTCTGCCCCAATCACCTCTACATCATCATCTACCCATTGAATTAAGCACTGATGCAAAGTAGATGGAATGCAACAATTCGCATGGATCCAGTCACGCCCTAACAGAATATTGTATCGGCCTTTGACATCAACTACAAAGAAAGCAGTCGGCAATGTCTTGCTTCCGACTGTAAGCTCCATAGATATAACGCCTTTGGCTTCAGATAGCTGTCCTGAAAACCCACTGAGTGCCATGTTGGTCTTCATTAGCTCGCTCTCCTTTCGGTTCAGCTTGGAAAACACCGAAAGAGGCATGATATTCACACCTGCGCCGCCATCAACAAGCATACGCCCAATAGGCTTGCCATCAACATGTCCTTTGATGAATAACGGCTTCAAGTGTTGGTCGGGTTTTTCTGGTTTTTCGAACATAGCCTTACCCGGCCCAAGAATTAACTCAGCAACCTCAGACTCAGGTGCGCGGAACTCGGTGGGCAATGCAAAAACCATGTTAATATCCATATCAGTGAATATATTGTTGCCATTCTCCGAGTTGACGCCGTCAACCTTGTCATCTGTCATGTCATCATCTGAGTACTTGCCATCATCTTCCGAGCAATCGCCACCATCTTCCGGATTGTGAGCGGTATCTTCTGAATAACTGGTGACTGCATCAACCGAGCCAGTGGGAGCATCAACCGAGTTATCGGCAACTGCATCTTCTTCTTTTGATATGCGCTTTTCTCTCCACACCAGTCGGGGTATCATTGGTCTATCCTCATTGAATTGCTCATCCCGCTTTTTCTCGGCTATTTCTTTTTCGATTTCCAACGCTCGGAGCCGTTGCACTCGGCGTTTCTGAGTGTGATTTAATCCTGTCAGACACCATTGAGGTTCTGGTTTGGTCCCTGGAGCGACAGATTTGCTGCCCCCCGAACTACTCGGCATTTTCTGACGTACTGTCCTGTTGCCCCCCGAGTAACCCGGCCTGTACTAACTGCCTCCTGAGTATCTCGGCATGTTGCTTCTCATGTAACTCGGCCTGTTCCGAGTAGCCGAAACACCCTTCTGCTGATGCGATACACCCCCTGCTGCAAATTTCTGGCTTCCATTAGTACTTGGGTTCCCATGATTGAGCGAGCCAAAAATAACTGGAGACTGTCCAGGGGATGCACGTGAGCTGTTCTCTTTGATGAGTGGATCAATTATCACACCAACCGCTCCAATTTTCCGAGTTACACCGGCAGATTCAGTATGTGCATTAGCATCTTTTTCCTGAACAGAATTATCTTTCAACTCGGCAATGTCCTCCTTTCCTGGACTTTTCTTTTCACCGAGTTCTTTTGCAGACTTACGCACCCAAGTGAGCCCACGGCCATTACTATTTTTGTCAGCCACTTGGCGCACTGGTGACCGATCCCTTCGAATCATGTCTTCATCAAACCGAGTCCTTTTCTGACGCACTGGCCCCCTGTGCATATTACTCGGCTGATTCCATTCTGGCCGAAAATAACCCGGTGGCCCCATAGGGTGTGGTGCCCAAGGATTAAACCCCCACGGAGGACACGGAGGAAAATATGGGTGCATAGGAGGTGGGCATCCCCAATAAGCCGGTTGCATTGGAAAACACGGCTGTTGCTCATATGAATTTCTCCCCCAATGCTCATGATCATCAAGTCTAGGAGGGGACCTCAGACGCTTGACTCCTCCAAGCCGATTGAACACATTGCTGTTTCTACGCGAAGTGTATTTTTCCAACAGCATGTTGACAGTCGGCTTTGGTCTTGGACCTTGCTTTTTCTTTCCATTGACTTTCCATACTCCGACCTTTGGGTTCCTGGGTTTAATCATTTTTGGTGGAGCATTCTCATCAACAGTATTTTTCTCCTTGGCTGACTCGGCCTGATCCGACCGAATTAGCATCCTTTTGCCTTCAAACTCGATCACATTAATAGGGAAAGGATCACTATCGAGCTTCATCTTGGCATCCTCTATGAATGTCAATCGTCCTTCGTTAATGGCCGATTGCACCTGTCGACGAAAAATATTACAATCATTAGTAGCATGTGAAAAAGAATGATGCCACTTACAGTAAGCTCTTCGTCCCAATTCTTCCGGAGATGGGATCACATGATTTCCTCTCAATCTTATTTGCTTCCCTTGCAATAACATATCAAAGATCTTATCACACTTGCTAACATCAAAAGTATATTTAATCTCATCTTTTTTAGCAGGTGTAGGTTTTAAAGCTGGACATGCAAAGGGTTTAGACTTTGGCGTTTGGATCCACTCGGCTACACATATGTCTAGATCATCATCACTAGCCGAATCATCTTCACACTCTAAAGTATTAACAGCAGGAATAACCTTATCTTTATTTTTGTTTTCTCTGAACCGACTAGATTGCTTAACTTCTCTAGCTCAGTTTTCCTGCGCCAAAGCCTTTTGTAACACTTGGTTTACATCTAAAAATTCCTGCCCTTCTAGTTTATCTTTAATGTGAGCATGCAAACCCGAAAAAGCTAGATCAGGCAAATCTTTTTCGGCTATATTTAAGCTGTAGCAGCGGTTCTTTACATCCCTAAACCTTCTAATGTAATCATGCACCGGCTCATTATACTTCTGCCTAACCATAGTTAGGTCAGAAAGCCGAAGCTCAGCTTCACCGCTATAGAAGTACTCATGAAATCGCTGTTCTAACTGTACCCATGAAGAAATAGAGTTAGGAGCAAGGGATGAAAACCAAGTAAATGCAGTGCCGGTTAAAGACAAAGGAAATAGTCTAACTCTATAAATATCTGAATTACCAAACTCACTGCATTGTGCTAAGAACTTTGCCACATGTTCAACAGTAGACCTACCACCTTCCCCGGTGAATTTAACAAAATCAGGGATCCTAACACCTCGAGGATAAGGAGTGGATTCAAAGTATTCGGGGTATGGTTTCCGATAGGTACGTGCCACACCTTTCGGCTCCAAACCGTATTGACTCAGGATCTCAGTTATTTGATCTTTCACACTAACATATGTTTGTGGAACAGCATGTGGTGGATTCTCCGGCAATATGGTTTGAGCATGTGAAGTTTGCAACGGAGGATCATTAGCTTGCGAATCAAGTACCGGCCCATATGGAATCCCGGTACTGACAGCTGGCGGCATAGCCTCTGAATTATTTACAATTCGGTGAGGGTTCGTACCAAATTGATAGTAACTCGGTGGTGAGTTTGCTCCGAGTTGATTGTAACTCGGTGGCGTGGTATATGCTACTGTTTGATAGTAGGGTTGCTGCAGATTTGAATTCAAAACCCTACTTCGGTTATTGCTATCATAACTTTGTGCAACCGAAGTAGAAACGATAGGAGGAGCAACACTAGGGATAAAGTTATGGGCCGAACTATTAGTATAGTTCCGGCCACTTTGATCATTGTTTAGAACAGCATGAATTTGATCTCTGTTAGCCGATGCACTTTCAACATGTTGCCCTAATGATTGAATATGATGAGATGAACCATCCCCTAAACCTTTGCTAAGTCGCTTTTCAAGTTCTTCAAATTTATCAGCCATGGATTTAGAAAGTGTGTTCATCGCATTTGTCATGTCGGATCCAAATTTGCTAGCTACGGACACATCAATTAAATGAGCAATTTCTTCGGTTGGCTTTTTTACCTCAGCATCGGAAGGACTTGCGCAACTACCTTTTTGACGACGCCGTTCCTTGTCTTCTGGTATCCCGCCAAAAACATGTTCTTCTTTTCAGCGTTCTGTCTCTCGAGCTCCTGTTCAAACTCGCGCCGATCATCTTCCGACAGGTCATCGAACGTAACGGCGATGACGTTCTCCGGGTCGATGTCGCTCCCGTTCCTGGACTCGGTATTCATCATGTCCTGAGTAGATGTTGCCCTTGTTCTTCTCGTCGCCGAGTAGATTGGAAGTACTCGGCGTTCTTCGTTCCCCAGCGGAGTCGCCAATTTGTGTTGGCGCGGAAATTCGCACCGCGCAACACAACGATAATCCTCGCACTTTCGCGGCGAGGGGCGGATGTTTTTCGAGCAAAGCAACAAAGAAGGTTCCTCGATTTCGGAGAGGAGGGACGGATGCTTTACGAGCAAAGCAACAAAGATGAAAACAGTAAACGAAAGTAAAAGTATGAAAAAGTAGTAGATGTGTTTGTTCGATTGTGTGTTCTTTCAATCGGCCATCACCTCTTCTATTTAAGAGGGGGTTGGACTTCCCGTACAAAACACGGACCCAGATTTCCTTCCAAAGGGTCAAAAACGCTATCCAAACTCGGACTCTCCAAAATCTGCCCGAGTCTGCGCGACGGCAAGCGGTAGTACCGCTCTGGGCACGGTAATACCGCTCTGGGCGGTAGTACCACTCTGAGCATAGCTAAGTACCGCTCTACTACCGAGTAAGGGTCTCGGGATACCAGAAGAATTTTCATAAGCGGTAGTAGACGCGGTAGTAAAATACGGTACTACCGCTTAGCGGTACTTCCGCTCTGGAGGACGGTACTACCGCCCTGGAGGGACAGGGCCGCACTCAGATGGCTCTAACTTTTGCATATGACCTTGGATTTAGACGATTTTTATATCAAAATCAACCGATTCGACGAGACGAAGACAATCCGTGTAGATCATTTTCTCATATGAGGTCATCTTGGGGGCTTAACCAGCCGAATAGTGTTCTGGATACAAAATCTCAGCACTTCGAACACAACTTCGGCCTCAGAGATGAGATCGGATGGCTATGGCCCAAATATCAAAGTTTCTCTTTTCGACGATACGGAACTTTCTCACTTTGAGCACTTTTCCATTTGAGGCCTTCTTAATTATGTTTTTGACCATGCCAAAATCTGGTGTCAACAGGTGGTGCTTTGGATTTCTCCTAAGTGTTGAGCTAGTGACAAACAAGAATTTGATGGAGCAGCTAGTTTTACGGATCTAAAAATATTGCGGAAAGAAAAGTTTAAAATACCTAAGTGGGGATGAACATGATGGCCTGTCATCAATGCGAGTCTGTGATGGCCGATACAGAGAGCCAGATGCGAAAATGAGTATTACCGCAGTGAATAGGGTGCCAACACGGATCATTTCGTTGATCTTGGATCTACTAAACAAGGGGAGAAGGACGAACACAAAGAACACGAAGAACACTGATGAATTACAGAGAATGGGCGCCGTAGATCCAGAGGAGCAAGGGTTAGGGTGTACCTGATTGCGGCGAATGCGGTAGCGGTGTCTGGTTGAGCTCCGGCGATGATGAGCGTCGGAGAAGGCGCGGTCGAGGTCGTCAGAGAGCTCTAGGGCGATGGTGCTTCGGGTCTGATGAGCAGGCGCGAGGAGGAAGAAGAGTATAGGGTAAAAAAGTGAAAGTGGGAATGAGCTGGCATATTTATAGCTGCGGTAAAGGTTAAAACGGCAAGGGCGGAACCCCAGGCGGCGCAGTAATTTTCGGTGGTGTGGCGCCTCGATTCTCGTGCCTGACAAGACAGGACGTACCCACTCAAGGATTTGAGACGATATCATCCCGGATTTCGCGGAAGTGGATCGTGATGTCATAAGGGACAAGAGTTGAAAATGCTAAGTTTGAATCTGAGGGGGTGAACCTAACGATCCTCTAACCCAGCAACTTGAGCCGGTCCATGATGGCGACTTGAAAAGAGCGGCTTGGGAGCACTTGGAAATGTGTTACTAATGCTTTGTTTTTTCAGGATGGAGTTTAACGTGAATAAATTCAAGTCAAACTGAGGGCTAATGTTGGGGATATTCACTAGCAAGGAGACCCGACAGAGTGTTAACCCTGCCATAACGCGAGCTTAGCGGGCCAATTCACTGCGGGGCTGAAGTCTCTATATGGGCCGGCTTAGCAAGGCCTGGTAAGGATAGGCCGGCTTACATAATGGGCCGTCTCACGACAAGTCAGATGGCAAGGAGAGCCGTCTTGGAGAGCAAGTAGGGAAGAATAGGAGGCGGGTCAAATTACGATCCGGACTCTCATGTAATCTAGGGTTCAACCTGTATATATAAAGGGGAGCACCTATACGAGAAGACTAAGTAGCAATCCCCTCGAGAGCTAGATTAGCGAATCTGCATCCTTGTAATCGAGATCCACAGCAATATAGACAAGTAGGACGTAGGCTTTTACCTCCACCGTGAGGGGCCGAACCTGGGTAACCCGGTGTCTTCTCGTTCCCGCTCAACCCCGCTAAGCTTCCACGTTAGTGTGATGGCTTCATCTCTAAGTCCTTCTATTAGGACATCTGTCATGACAAAACCATGACAGCTTCCCTCTGCAAAGGGCCTATCATTTACTTTTATGTATTTACTTTTTATGCAAGAGTCAATAGTGTTCTCCTCTACTTCCTTTTTATTTTTTCTCTTTTGTAAGCATCATGTGGTGGGGAAAGATCTAAGCATATATATCCAGTTGGATATGAGTGATCATGAGTTACTATTGTTGACATCACCCTTGAGGTGAATAAGTTGGGAGGCAAACTCACAAGCCCCTATCTTTCTATGTGTCTGGCTGAAACTTTTTGCTCCATATATATGTCGTGAGTGTTAGCAATCATAGAAGACTAAATGATGGTTGAGTATGTGGACTTGCTGAAAAGCTCCTACATGAGACCCTTCCTGAAAATATGATGAATTGCAATTGCATTGTTGACTGAGAACATAGTTTGTGAGTTTTCAAAAAGTTTATGCCTTATACTCCATTGTTGTGATGAATTGTTACTTGCTCATGAGAAGTTTATGATAATAAATATTGCTGTTATAATAATGATCATGATGCTACTATGTCCGTATTTTGTTTTTATCGACACCTCTCTCTCTCTCTAAACATGTGGACATGATTATCGATATCGGCTTTCGCTTGAGGACAAGCGAGGTCTAAGCTTGGGGGAGTTGATACGTCCATTTTGCATCATGCTTTGCTACAATTATTTATAGTGTTTTTAATCAATATAACACTTTGTGGAGCAGTTCTAATGCCTTTTCTCTCTTAATATGCAAGATTTACACAAGGAGGGAGATTGCCGGCAGCTGGAATTCTGGACCTGAAAAAGCTATGTCAGAGATACCTATTCTGCACATCTCCAAATGAGCTGAAATTTTACGGAGATTTATTTTGGAATAAATAAAAAATACTGGAAGCAAGAAGTACCAGAGGGGGCCACCCAGGTGCCCACGAGGCACCAGGGCGCCCCCCCAGGCGCGCCCTGGTACCTCGTGGGGCCCCTGGCCAGCCTCTGGCCCCCATTTTCTGGTATGTAAGTCCATTTGCCCTAGAAAAAAATATAGAGAAGACTTGCAGGACGGTGCGCTGCCGTCTAGAGCCGGAACTTGGGCAGGAGCACTTTTGCTCTTCGGCGGAGAGATTCTGCCGGGGATACTTCCCTCCGGGAGGGGGAAATCGTCGCCATCGACATCACCAGCGATCCTCTCATCGTGTGAGGACTAATCTTCATCAACATCTTCACCAGCACCATCTCATCTCAAACCCTAGTTCATCTCTTGTATTCAATCTTTGTCTCAAAACCTCAGATTGGTACCTGTGGGTTGCTAGTAGTGTTGATTACACCTTGTAGTTGATGCTAGTTGGTTTATTTGGTGGAAGATTATATGTTCAGATCTATTATGCTATTCAACACCTCTCTGATCTTGGGCATGAATATGATTTGTGAGTAGTTACTTTTGTTCTTGAGGACATGGTAGAAGTCTTGTCATAAGTAATTGTGTGAATTTGGTATTCGTTCGATATTTTGATGATATGTATGTTGTTGATTCCCTTAGTGGTGTCGTGTGAACGTCGACTACATGACACTTCACCATCTTTGGGCCTAAGGGAATGCATTGTGGAGTAGTAATTAGATGATGGGTTGCTAGAGTGATAGAAGCTTAAACCCTAGTTTATGCGCTATTCCGTAAGGGGCTGATTTGGATCCATATGTTTAATGCTATGGTTAGAGTTATCTTAATTCTTCTTTCATAGTTGCAGATGCTTGCGAGAGGGGGTAATCATAAGTGGGAGGTTTGTTCAAGTAAGAATAGCACCCAAGCACCGGTCCACCCACATATCAAATTATCAAAGTAGCGAACGCGAATCAAACAAACATGATGAAAGTGACTAGGTGAAATTCCCATGTGTCCTCGAGAACGCTTTACTTACTATAAGAGATTGTTCTGGCTTGTCCTTTGCTATAAAAAGGATTGGGCCACCTTGCTGCACTCTTTGTTACTATTGCCACTTGTCACTTGTTACAAATTATCTTGCTATCAAACTACTCGTTACCAATAATTTCAGTGCTTGCAGAAAATACCTTGCTGAAAACTGCTTGTCATTTCCTTCTGCTCCTCGTTGGGTTCGACACTCTTACTTATCGAAAGGACTACGATTGATCCCCTATACTTGTGGGTCATCAGCCACCAGGTGAATGCTAACTTAAGTTTATCTTGTAACCTTGATGACACAACTATGCTTTCATCCCCATTGTTGTTGGTTCAATTTAGGTATCACCTGGAAGAAATCCAACAACCTATGAGCTTTTGAAGAAACAAAGTTGGAGAAAACAAGTTTCAAGTGAAGCTGCTGCTGTCAGTTTTTACCTCTGATCTTTTGGTGTGTCACACTCATTTGAAGGAGAGACGGGGCCATAGGGTACATCAACAGAAGCTACATCAAATTTACTTTCTAACCCGAAAAACGGTGCATCATTTGGAATTGTGAGTCAAAAGTTCTAGTCATTCTCGTGGAAGGTGTCCAGGCTGTCAAGGCTTCGCGAATTTCCGAGGAGCTCTCCAACAACTCCCAAAGTGGACTGCTTATTCCCCCAAGGAAGCCATGCAAAGCTAGTTACTTTTTAAACCTTCTCACACCTAGCTAAGGGGGGTTGCCCTTGCTATAAAACCCTATCTCCCCCAGCCTTTTAGAAACCTTTTGTCAAACCATTCAGCTACAAGCTTATGCAGCAAGACTGCTAGAGATCCGAGAGATCCTAACTACCTTTGCTCTTGTGAGTTCATCCAAATTTGCGAGAAGGAGCCCCTGGTTACCCCTAATTCGTGCTCTACGGTTTCGGCTGTTTTGTGTGGGTTAGTACCGGTTTGTGGTTGTGCGATTGTTCATACAGAGCATTGGAGTTCTTGCAGCTTCGGTCAGCTATCCCAAACGCACGGGTCGCATCCAACCTTGGCAGGTATAAAGCTAGTTATCCCGGCTACTTGTACCTAGTTATCCCTCCTGATTCGATCCTACGACATGAAGATCTGAAAGCGCAGGATAACTCCCAGAGGGGGGGGTGAATGGGAGATTTTTAGAAATTCGTCAAACTCCAAAGATTTTGACAAAAATCAGAGTGAAGAAATAGAAACGGAATTGAAACTAAGTCTACACAGATATGGGAGGCATGCATACGAAGTATAAGCAAGTGAAGAACATGCAATCATACACTCAGATAAACATGAGGAAGATGAACTGAAGAAAATGAGATAGCATGATGAATGACTTCAGTTCAAATTCTTCAGAAAGGAAAGACACAAGTTCTTCAGTAGCAGAATAGCAGTAAAGTAAAGGGTGAGGAATTTGAAACCAGTAGAGCTTGACGAAGACACAGCTGTTTGGTAGACCAGTTCCAGTTGCTGTATCAACTGTACGTCTGGTTGAGGCGGCTGAGTTTTACCTCAGAGGACGCTTAGTCCTCACTATATTCCTCTTGAGCTAAAGTCACTTAGTCCTCGCCCAATCACTCATGGTAAGTCTTCAAGGTAGACTTCCAAAACCTTCACAGACTTCTTCATCGGCACACCACAATTACTCTTGGGTGCTCAGAACATGACGCCTAACCGTCTGGAGGAATGACAGTCCTCAAAGGTAACAAGCGTCGGATCACACAGATCAACTTCTTTAGTGATGCTCAATCACTTAGGCTCTGGTTGGGTTTTTCCTCACTTGGGTTCTCACAAAGTCATCAGAGGAAGGGTTGCTCTCAAATGACAAGTGTCAATCTCTCTCTAGAGCAGCCAACCAACTAGTGGTTGTAGGGGGGCGGCTATTTATAGCCAGGAGGCAACCCGACATGAAATGTCATAAATGCCCTTCTCAGACACGACCGTTGTCAGGATAAGGATCCACTCGACAGCTGGCACGCGGCGCAGCAACGGTCGGAATTGAACTCTCAATTTCGTCGGGGCACTCAATTTCCTCACGATAGGCAGATCGCACTGGCGAAATCCTAACTCCTCAGCCTGACCAAATTCGTCAGAGACCAGATGAACTTTGTCACTGTCACTATCAAATTCGTCAGCTGTTCCGGAGATTTCCAAAGGCTTCACTCGAAGCGGCTTGTGTATGTATAGGTTTGAGCATCGCTTTGAAGTATGAAATATGTTTCACCTTGACCCCCTTTAACAGTACGGTTTTTCCTATGACTCAAATAAGAAGAAAAAGAAACTATGAAAACAAAGTCTTCAAGCTTCAAAGTCTTCACATCAATTTCTTCAAAGGCCGCACCAAATTCTTCACTTGAAGAAATACATTTTTAGGGGTCGTCTTTCGTGGTTAAACCAAGTCTTCAGGGACTATATTCTCCTGTGTACACTCACAAACACATTAGTCCCTTAACCTATTTGTCTTCAATACTCCAAAACCACTAAGGGGGCACTTGATGCACTTACAATCTCCCCCTTTTTGGTGATTGATGACAAATCAGTTAAGTTTTTAATGGGAGTAAAATAATGGAAGTGTAAGTACTGAATGTGAAGACATTGGTTACAAGATATTGAGGAACTCCCCTTGAAGATGTGCATATGAAGAATTTGCTTTTGATTGCAAATGCACATGGCAGGTTGAAATTGTGGAGATCTCCCCCTATATCTTGGAATCCAATCATGCATGATCATAAGATATTGAAGAAATTTGAATGCATGATGAAAATTGGTGTCTGACAAAATGTAGCATGCATGCACACTTAATATTGAGGAATTAGAGAGAATAAGCATACATGCAGATAAACCATCACAGAGCAGAGTCAGACCACCAACAGTTTAAGTTACAACTCTTCAAAGAGCAAATAGAATGAACACAAGAGTTGCAACTTCGCAAAATAAACCACCCCATAGTTTTATATATGACCCGCTTGAAGACTTAACACTCAAATTTCTCCCCCTTTGTCATCACATGACCAAAAGGAGACGAAACTGAGGACTAATGCACCCTGAAGAATGAGCTCATGAAGTAGTCAAGGGAGCGCTCGCATTGTCATCGGGGTCGCGGGTTGAAGAAGGACCTGCAGCAGTGTCTTCAACATCTTCATTTTCATCAGTAGCACGTGAAGAAGACACAGAGCTTGGAACCATCGGAGGAACTTGAACCTTCTTGAACTTCTACTTGGGCGGACTGGCCCAATCAAAGTTCATTTGGAATTCCATTTCTTCAAGTTCATCAGGGGTTTTTAGATGTGAAAGAATGGCCCAACTTCTGTCAAATATCTCATGCAGATAATAATGATTTTTGTGCACAGAGTTTTGCGTCACAGTCATATTTCCCAGAATGGCATGGAGCTGACACTTAACCCAATTGTGGTTTTTGTCAACTTTCTGATGAAGACTTATGAGCAGCTCACGATCAGTCATCACTCGAGGAGCTTCACCTTGAGGGGTTTGCTGAGTGGCATTTGCGTCAGTGTCATGGCTTGAAGAATCATAACCAGTGGACTGTGAGACTGGCTGACGAAATTGGCCATCAAGGGGATGAACTCCTTCATCAATAACAGCTTTCCCTTTGCCAGGAACTGAAGCAATTGTGCTTTGAAGAATTTCAACATCTGGCAGAAAACTGAGATGATTTTGACTGTCAGCTTTGTAGTTGATTGATGATCTTGTGCAGGTGAATCTCAGGAGCCAGGGAGCATAAGGCTTCAACTCAAATGGAGATTGTGCGACAGTGGCCAAAGTCCTCATGAAGAAATCATGCACATTGATAGGAATTTCATGGATGATATTGAATAGCAAGTTCTTCATGATTCCCACAACTTCTTCAGTCTCAGAGTTGTGGACTTTGATAGGACTAAGGGTTTTGGCCAGAATGCGATATATTGTCCTTGGCACGAATAGCAAATCCTTCACTAAGAAGGTGGTTCTCGGAGGTTCTCCTTGAGCCAAAGGCTTCATCAGTACTTGCATCAGATGATTTGGCAATTCAGGTTCTTCATAGATCTTTCTGGCTTCAGTTGAGGGCAAATCAACAGGAAGTGCTTGGAGCAATTCATCAGCAGGAGCCTTATAGTGAGTGTTTTCACTCATCCAGTCGAGAGCCCATGAGTGGATATCATCAATGTGGCACCCCGGCTCAGAGAAACCGGAACACCCCGTATTCCAGCCCAGAGATCAAGTCTTCTGGAATACGACACTGCTTGGCATAGAACAAATCAGCTCTTTATTAAAAATAATATGGGTACAAGGGTTCTGAAGGCACGAATGTTACAAAGGTACGGCGACTCTACGCCTGCTCAGATAGCTCTATGCTAGCAGCGGAACAACTCGTAGCAGAATAACTTCTAGCAGCGGAACAGTGACAACGGTGACGGACTCCACTCCGCAGGGACTCTGGCTGGGATGCAATCCTAGAGCGCAACCTCGGGATCCTCGATAGAAAATCAATCACGGCATGACCTGCAATCTGGCATGACACGCCAGGTGAGTACTTTGAATGTACTCGCAAGCTCACAGCAACCAAAGCAATCAAGACAAACAACAGCATGGCATTTACAGGTTAATCGTCAATGATGAACACAATACTACTAGAACAACATGAGCATGGTAGTTACATATAATTCATGATATGAACATGATGATACTAGCACTAGCATGAGAGGGGGTGTCGATGTTCAAGGTCTCATGGTGTTGGGGAACGTTGCATGGAAAACAAAAAAAATTCTACGCACACGCAAGATCTATCCATGGAGATGCATAGCTACGAGAGGGGGAGTGTGTCGACGTACCCTCGTAGACCGTAAGCGGAAGCGTTAGAACAACGCGGTTGATGTCGTCGAACAACTTCACGATCCAACCGACCGAGCACCGAACGTACGGCACCTCCGCGTTCAGCACACGTTCAGCTCGGTGACGTCCTTGACTTCTTGATCCAGCAAGATGGCGAGGTAGTGGATGAGTTCCGGCAGCACGACGGCGTGGTGACGGTGATGGTGATGCTATCTCCGCAGGGCTTCGCCCAAGCACTGCGAAAATATGACCGAGGGACGGAACTGTGGAGGGGGGGTGCCGCACACGGCTAAGACAATGTTGTGTCCTTTGGGGCGCCCCCTCTCCTCTATTTATATATGTGTAGGGCCTTGGAGTAGAAGGAATAGTGCCACGTGAACAGTACCACGTGAACAGTACCACGTGAATAGTACACACGTGGACTTGGACTCCAAAGTCCAATCCTATTCCTACTAGGACTCTCCCTTTTTTCCTTCCCTAGCTGCGTGGGCTTTTGAGGACTTGGTGCGCCTGGCCCAATAAGGCCAGGGCGCCTCCCCTTAGCCCATGCCAGCCCTTTGGGACGTGGTGGACCCACTGGTGGACTTCCGGACCCCTCCGGAATCCTCCGGAACCTTCTGGAAGCTTCCCGGTACAATACCGAAAAAACTGCACCTTTTTCCGGAACCCAAAATATGACTTCCCATATATAAATATTTACCTCTCGACCATTCCGAGACTCCTCGTGACGTCCGGGATCTCATCCGGGACTCCGAACAATATTCGGTTACCAATTCACATAACTCATATAACACTATATCGTCAACGAACGTTAAGCGTGCGGACCCTACGGGTTCGGGAATGATGTAGACATGCTGAGACGCCTCTCTGGTCAATAACCAATAGCGGAACCTGGATGCTCATATTGGTTCCTACATATTCCACGAAGATCTTATCGGTCGAACCGCAATGACAACATACGTAATTCCCTTTGTCCGTCGGTATGTTACTTGCCCGAGATTCGATCGTCGGTATCTCCATACCTAGTTCAATCTCGTTACCGGCAAGTCTCTTTACTCATTCCGTAATACATCATCCCGTAACTAACTCCTTAGTCACTTTGCTTGCAAGCTTCTTATGATGTGCATTACCGAGAGGGCCCAGAGATACCTCTCCGAAACACGGAGTGACAAATCCCAGTCTCGATCCATGCCAACTCAACGGACACCTTCGGAGATACCTGTAGAGCATCTTTGTGATCACCCAGTTACGTTGTGACGTTTGATAGCACACAAGGTATTCCTCCAATATCCGGGAGTTGCATGATCTCATGGTCTGAGGAACATGTATTTGACATTCAAGAAAGCAGTAGCAATAAACAGAACGATCATATACTAAGCTAACGGATGGGTCTTGTCCATCACATCATTCTCCTAATGATGTGATCCCGTTATAAAATGACAACTCATGTCTATGGTTAGGAAACCTTAACCATCTTTGATCAACGAGCTAGTCTAGTAGAGGCTCACTAGGGACACGGTATTTGTTTATGTATTCACACATGTATTTAAGTTTCCGGTCAATACAATTCTAGCATGAATAATAAACCTTTATCATGAACAAGGAAATATAAAATAATAACAACTTTATTATTGCCTCTAGGGCATATTTCCATCAGTCTCCCACTTGCACTAGAGTCAATAATCTAGATTACATAGTAATGAATCTAACACCCATGGAGTCTTGGAGCTGATCATGTTTTGCTCGTGGAAGAGGCTTAGTCAACGGGTCTACCACATTCAGATCCGTGTGTACTTTGCAAATTTCTATGTCTCCATCCTTGACATATTCACGAATGGAGTTGAAGCGTCTCTTGATGTGTTTGGTCTTCTTGTGAAACCTGGGCTCCTTGGCTATGGCAATTGCTCCAGTGTTGTCACAAAAGATTGTCATTGGACCCGATGCACTAGGTATTACACCTAGATCGGATATGAACTCCTTCATCCAGACTCCTTCATGTGCTGCTTCCGAAGCAGCTATGTATTCCGCTTCACACGTAGATCTCGCCATGACGCTCTGCTTGGAACTGCACCAACTGACAGCTCCACCATTTAATATAAATACGTATCCGGTTTGTGACTTAGAGTCATCCAGATCAGTGTCGAAGCTTGCATCGACGTAACCCTTTACGACGAGCTCTTCGTCACCTCCATAAACGAGAAACATGTCCTTGGTCCTTTTCAGGTACTTCAGGATATTCTTGACCGCTGTCCAGTGATCCACTCCTGGATTACTCTGGTACCTCCCTGCCAAACTTATGGCAAGGCACACATCAGGTCTGGTACACAGCATGGCATACATAATAGAACCTATGGCTGAGGCATAGGGAATGACTTTCATTTTCTCTATATCTTCTGCCGTGGTCGGGCATTGAGTCTGACTCAACTTCACACCTTGCAAGACAGGCAAGAACCCTTTCTTTGACTGATCCATTTTGAACTTCTTCAAAACTTTGTCGAGGTATGTGCTTTGTGAAAGTCCTATCAAGCGTCTTGATCTATCCCTATAGATCTTGATGCCCAATATATAAGCAGCTTCACCGAGGTCTTTCATTGAAAAATTCTTATTCAAGTATCCCTTTATGCCATCCAGAAATTCTATATCATTTCCAATCAACAATATGTCATCCACATATAATATTAGAAATGCTACAGAGCTCCCACTCACTTTCTTGTAAATACAGGCTTCACCGTAAGTCTGTACAAAACCATATGCTTTGATCACCTCATCAAAGCGTATATTCCAACTCCGAGATGCTTGCACCAGTCCATAGATGGATCGCTGGAGCTTGCACACTTTGTTAGCATCCTTAGGATCGACAAAACCTTCTGGTTGCATCATATACAACTCTTCTTTGAGAAAACCATTAAGGAATGCAGTTTTGACATCCATTTGCCAGTTTTCATAATCATAAAATGCGGCAATTGCTAACATGATTCGGACAGACTTAAGCATCGCTACGGGTGAGAAAGTCTCATCGTAGTCAACCCCTTGAACTTGTCGAAAACCTTTCGCGACAAGTCGAGCTTTGTAGACAGTGATATTACCATCAGCATGTGTCTTCCTCTTAAAAATCCATTTATTCTCAATGGCTTGCCGATCATCGGGCAAGTCCACCAAAGTCCACACTTTGTTCTCATACATTGAACCTATCTCAGATTACATGGCCTCAAGCCATTTGTCGGAATCCGGGCTTATCATAGCTTCTTCATAGTTCGTAGGTTCGCTGTTGTCTAACAACATAACTTCCAGAACAGGATTACCGTACCACTCTGGTGCGGAACGTACTCTGGTCGACCTACGAAGTTCAGTAGTAACTTTGATCTGAAGTTTCATGATCTTTATCATTATCTTCCTCTCTTATTGGTGTAGGCATCACGGGAACGGTTTTCTCTGATGAGCTACTTTCCAATTCGAGAGAAGGTACAATTACCTCATCAAGTTCTACTTTCCTCCCACTCACTTCTTTCGAGAGAAACTCCTTCTCTAGAAAGGACCCATTCTTGGCAACAAAGACCTTGCCTTCGGATCAGTGGTAGAAGGTGTACCCAATTGTTTCTTTAGGGTATCCTATGAAGACGCACTTCTCCGCTTTGGGTTCGAGCTTATCAGGGTGAAGCTTTTTCACATAAGCATCGCATCCCCAAACTTTAAGAAACGACAGCTTAGGTTTCTTGCCAAACCATAGTTCATATGGTGTCATCTCGACGGATTTAGACGGTGCCCTATTTAACGTGAATGCAGCTGTCTCTAATGCATAACCCCAAAACGATAGTGGCAAATCGGTAAGAGACATCATAGAACGCACCATATCCAATAAAGTACGGTTACGACGTTCGGACACACCATTGCGCTGTGGTGTTCCAGGTGGCGTGAGTTGTGAAACAATTCCACATTTTCTTAAATGAAGGCCAAACTCGTAACTCAAATATTCGCCTCCGCGATCAGATCGTAGAAACTTTATTTTCTTGTTATGATGATTCTCTACTTCACTCTGAAATTCTTTGAACTTTTCAAATGTTTCAGACTTGTGTTTCATCAAGTAGATATACCCATATCTACTCAAATCATCTGTGAAGGTTACAAAATAACGATACCCGCCGCGTGCTTCAACATTCATCGGACCGCATACATCGGTATGTATTATGTCCAACAAATCAGTAGCTCGCTCCATTGTTCCGGAGAATGGAGTTTTAGTCATCTTGCCCATGAGGCATGGTTCGCAAGTATCAAATGATTCATAATCAAGAGATTCCAAAAGTCCATCCGCATGGAGTTTCTTCATGCGCTTTACACCAATATGACCTAAACGGCAGTGCCACAAGTATGTTGCACTATCATTATCAACTTTGCATCTTTTGGCATCAATATTATGAATATGTGTATCACTACGATCGATATTCAACAAGAATAGACCATTCACAAAAGGTGCGTGACCATAAAAGATGTTACTCATATAAATAGAACAACCATTATTCTCTGACTTAAATGAATAACCGTCTCGCAATAAACAAGATCCAGATATAATGTTCATGCTCAACGCTGGCACCAAATAACAATTATTGAGGTCTAAAACTAATCCCGAAGGTAGATGTAGAGGTAGCGTGCCGACGGCGATCACATCAACCTTGGAACCATTCCCGGCGCGCATCGTCACCTCGTCCTTAGCCAATCTTCGCTTATTCCGTAGCTCCTATTTCAAGTTACAAATATGAGCAACCGAACCAGTATCAAATACCCAGGTGCTACTGCGAGCATTAGTGAGGAACACATCAATAACATGTATATCAAATATACCTTTGCTCACTTTGCCATCCTTCTTATCCGCCTAATACTTGGGGCAGTTCCGCTTCCAGTGACCAGTCCCTTTGCAGTAGAAGCACTCTGTTTCAGGCCTGGGTCCAACTTTGGGTTTCTTCGTGGGAGCGGCAACTTGCTTGCCGTTCTTCTTGAAGTTCCCCTTCTTTCCCTTGCCCTTTTTCTTGAAACTAGTGGTTTTGTTAACCATCAACACTTGATGCTCCTTCTTGATTTCTACCTCCACTGATTTCAGCATTGCGAAGAGCTCGGGAATTGTCTTCTCCATCCCTTGCATATTATAGTTCATCACGAAGCCTTTATAGCTTGGTGGCAGTGACTGAAGAACTCTGTCAATAACACTCTCAACCGGAAGATCAATTCCCAGCTGAGTCAAGTGGTTGTGGTACCCACACATTCTGATATGTGTTCACTGACATAACTATTCTCCTCCATCTTACAGCTAAAGAACTTGTTGGAGACTTCATATCTCTCAACCCGGGCATTAGCTTGAAATATCAATTTCAGCTCTTGGAACATCTCATATGCTCCGTGGCGTTCAAAACGCTTTTGCAGTCCCGGTTCTAAGCCGTAGAGCATGGCACACTGAACTATCGAGTAGTCATCAGATCGAGCCTGCCAGGCGTTCACAACATCTGCAGCAGCTCCTGCAGCAGGTCCATCACCTAGCAGTGCATCAATGACATAATTCTTCTATGCAGGAATGAGGATAATCCTCAAGTTACGGACCCAGTCCGTGTAGTTGCTACCATCATCTTTCAACTTAGCTTTCTCTAGGAACGTATTAAAATTCAACGGAACAGTAGCATGGGCCATTTATCTACAACATAGATATGCAAAGAAACTATCAAGACTAAGTTCATGATAAATTAAGTTCAATTAATCAAATTACTAATGAACTCCCACTTAAATTAACATCCCTCAAGTTAACTAAGTGTTACATGATCCAAATCAACTAGCCCATGTCCGATCATCACGTGAGATGGGATAGTCATCAATGGTGAACATCTCCATGTTGATCATATCTACTATATGACTCATGTTCGACCTTTCGGTCTCCAGTGTTCCGAGACCATGTCTGTACATGCTAGGCTCGTCAAGTTTAACCCAAGTATTCTGCTTGTGTAAAACTGGCTTACACCCGTTGTATGTGAACGTAGAATCTATCACACCCGATCATCACGAGGTGCTTCGAAACGACGAACTTTAGCAATGGTGCATACTCGGGGAGAACACTTTTATCTTGAAATTTAGTGAAGGGATCATATTATAATGCTACCATCGTTCTAAGCAAAATAAGATGCATAAAGGATAAACATCACATGCAATCAAAATATGTGACATGATATGGCCATCATCTTGTGCTTTTGATCTCCATCTCCAAAGCATGGTCATGATCTCCATCGTCACCGGCTCGACACCTTGATCTCCATCGTTGCGTCGTGGTCGTCTCGCCAACTATTGCTTCTACAACTATTGCTAACGCATAGCGATAAAGTAAAGCAATTACATGGCGCTTGCATTTCATACAATAAAGAGACAACCATAAGGCTCCTGCCGGTTGCCGATAAATTACAAAACATGATCATCTCATACAATAACGTATATCACATCATGTCTTGACCATATCACATCACAGCATACCCTGCAAAAACAAGTTAGACGTCCTCTACTTTGTTGTTGCAAGTTTTACGTGGCTGCTACGGGCTTCTAGCAAGAACCGTTCTTACCTACGGCACAAAACCACAACAGTGATTTATCAAGTTTGTTGTTTTAACCTTCAACAAGGACTGGCCGCAGTCAAATTCGATTCAACTAAAGTAGGAGAAACAGACACCCGCCAGCCACCTTTATGCAAAACAAGTTGCATGTCTGTCGGTGGAACCGGTCTCATGTACGTGGACATGTAAGGTTGGTCCGGGCCGCTTCATCTTAAAATACCGCCGAATCAAAATAAGACGTTGGTGGTAAGCAGTATGATGATCACTGCCCACAACTCTTTGTGTTCTACTCGTGCATATCATCTACGCATAGACCTGGCTCATGATGCCACTGTTGGGGAACGTTGCATGGAAAACAAAAAAAATTCTACGCACACGCAAGATCTATCCATGGAGATGCATAGCTACAAGAGGGGGAGTGTGTCTACGTACCCTCGTAGACCGTAAGCGGAAGCGTTAGAACAACACGGTTGATGTCGTTGAACAACTTCACGATCCAACCGACCGAGCACCGAACGTACGGCAACCCCGCGTTCAGCACACGTTCAGCTCGGTGACGTCCTCGACTTCTTGATCCAGCAAGACGGCAAGGTAGTGGATGAGTTCCGACAGCACGACGGCGTGGTGACGGTGATGGTGATGCTATCTCCGCAGGGCTTCGCCCAAGCACTGCGAAAATATGACCGAGGGACGGAACTGTGGAGGGGGGCGCCGCACACGGCTAAGACAATGTTGTGTCCTTTGGGGCGCCCCTCTCCTCTATTTATATGTGTGTAGGGGCTTGGAGTAGAAGGAATAGTGCCACGTGAACAGTAACCATGAATAGTACACACGTGGACTTGGACTCCAAAGTCCAATCCTATTCCTACTAGGACTCTCCCTTTTTTCCTTCCCTAGCTGCGTGGGCTTTTGAGGACTTGGTGCGCCTGGCCCAATAAGGCCAGGGCGCCTCCCCTTAGCCCATGACAGCCCTTTGGGACGTGGTGGACCCACTGGTGGACTTCCGGACCCCTCCGGAATCATCCGGAACCTTCTGGAAGCTTCCCGGTACAATACCGAAAAAACTGCACCTTTTTCCGGAACCCAAAATATGACTTCCCATATATAAATATTTACCTCTCGACCATTCCGAGACTCCTCGTGACGTCCGGGATCTCATCCGGGACTCCGAACAATATTCGGTTACCAATTCACATAACTCATATAACACTATATCGTCAACGAACGTTAAGCGTGCGGACCCTACTGGTTCGGGAATGATGTAGACATGACTAAGACGCCTCTCCGGTCAATAACCAATAGCGGAACCTGGATGCTCATATTGGTTCCTACATATTCCACGAAGATCTTATCGGTCGAACCGCAATGACAACATACGTAATTCCCTTTGTCCGTCGGTATGTTACTTGCCCGAGATTCAATCGTCGGTATCTCCATACCTAGTTCAATCTCGTTACCGGCAAATCTCTTTACTCGTTCTGTAATACATCATCCCGTAACTAACTCCTTAGTCACTTTGCTTGCAAGCTTCTTATGATGTGCATTACCGAGAGGGCCCAGAGATACCCTCCGAAACACGGAGTGACAAATCCCAGTCTCGATCCATGCCAACTCAACGGACACCTTCGGAGATACCTGTAGAGCATATTTATGATCACCCAGTTACGTTGTGATGTTTGATAGCACACAAGGTATTCCTCTGATATCCGGGAGTTGCATGATCTCATGGTCTGAGGAACATGTATTTGACATTCAAGAAAGCAGTAGCAATAAACAGAACGATCATATACTAAGCTAACGGATGGGTCTTGTCCATCACATCATTCTCCTAATGATGTGATCCCATTATCAAATGACAACTCATGTCTATGGTTAGGAAACCTTAACCATCTTTGATCAACGAGCTAGTCTAGTAGAGGCTCACTAGGGACACGGTATTTGTTTATGTATTCACACATGTATTTAAGTTTCCGGTCAATACAATTCTAGCATGAATAATAAACCTTTATCATGAACAAGGAAATATAAAATAATAACAACTTTATTATTGCCTCTAGGGCATATTTCCATCACATGGACCCACTTACTCTGCTCGAAGGTCATCTCGTAACCACCATAAGTATCAATCTTTCTTACCGTCGTGATCATCACACGATCACATCATGATCAACCATCATCAAGAATACCATCGTGATCATCTCATGACCATATAAAGATTGACCAGCTTCTTTCCTCATCGAACCGGAGTTGTTATTATTCAGGTTATTATTACTGTCGACCCATAGTGTGACCTACTACGAACTGTGTCCATGACCGAGGACGCAGCTATCGATAGATTATACACTTTGGAGAGGTTAGTACACTGTACCCACACCACGGAACTCATGGCCTCGTGCTCCCATTCAGGTGGACCAACGACATTCTGACAAAACCAATCTATTGCATGACACTCTCCCGGCCACTCCGACAAACTCCCCTTTGGGCTATGTCCTGGGTAGCCCTGATGTCAACTCGTGACATCCGCCACCTTTGTGGCTGCCACCGTCGTGGCCAAACAAAAACATCGTCCCAAACGGGGACATGAGCTCAATACCAACCCGGGCACACAAGGCTTATGGCCGCCTACCTGATCAGGGTAGCGCGCGCATAACCTTCCCTAGTAGGAGGCACCGGCGAGAGGCATGACAATAGACCAAATTAGGGCCTCCCCATCTAGGGAAGTGTGGCTGCACTGGTGAGCTCGATTCAGTGGCACCATGACTCAGCCAACAGATTTGTTCAAGTTCGATTAATGTCAGGTTCAACTTGAATGGTGATTAGCTGAGTCACAATAAAATAACACAATGAAATAACGATGTATATGAGCATGACATCAGTGTAACCATGGATGGGCAACATAACCATTTAACAACATAACATCAACAATGATAAACCATTTATTCTACGGGATGCAAAAGAACATAGCATAACGATGATCATGAATATCACAAATATTTTCATATCAAACCCTAACTATTTATATGAGCATATCATTATCACTAGCACCGGAAATGATTACAAGAATAATATTATTAGCAATTAATCATTTCACCTACTATATGAACATGGCATAAGAAATGAGCATGGATTCATAAGCATATTCGAAGTATTAACAAAATCACTAAATGAGCAAACAATTATTTAAATATTTGAGTGGAAACCATGGCTACTGCAATGCCATCATGCAAGTGGCTGTCGTGGCTTGCCTGGGGATGGAGGAACTACCGGGAAGAAGTGCGAGACACTCGCGGAAAAATTTGCCGGAAAAGTCTCTCTCGGCGGAGCTGATTAAAGGGCAGGGGCAAAATGGTCATTTTCAAATTGTGACAACATCATGAAAATGATACCAACAGAACGGGCTCGACGAACTGAGATTGTGGGCTTTGGAATCACCTGAATCGGAGTCACGGTTAAAAAGTTGTGGCCGTTCGTTCGTTAGGCAGAAATCAAATAAAACTTATTCATTTATGCACTTAACCAGTGAACGTTCACAATATAACCATTTCGGCCGGCGGGGAAAAACAAAAAACGTATTTCTGAGATTACGCTTTCAAACAGGGAAAACGTATTTCAGCTCGAAGAAGCACCAGAGTACGTTTTTAGAAAAGGGAAAACGTATTAGGCCGAATACGCCTCCACTTAAGTTGGCGGGCCCTCCCCCTGGGTCGATGACAGGCGGGTCCCACCACACCTCTCTCTCTCCTCCCGCCTCCTTCTTCCTCCTCTCGATCGGGCCAGAGCAGAGGTGAGGTTGGGCGCGGCCGGCGCTCGTCCCGGCGCCACCGGCCGACTCCGGCCAAGGTCCGGCCACCGGTGGGCTCGGGAGAAGGTGTCACGCCCACCTAGGCCAGGCGCGGACGCCGAGGAAGGCCAGGTTGATGGCGGCTTGAGCGGCAGCGGGAGAGGCCGTCGGCCAAACTCGGAGCCGAGCCCACGGGCGCCGTGGAGAAGAACGGAGGAGATAGGGAGGTGAGCTAGGCTCTGGGGTGGCCTCTAGTAGAGAAAGGTGGAGGGGAGGAGGCTTGAGCAGCCGGAATTTAGGCCGAGACCGACGGCAGCCATGGCGGCAATGCGAGGGAGAGAGAGCTCCTCGAGCTCGTTCGAGTGGCTAGGGGGGGTACTAGGTGGGAGGGAGAGAGGTTGGCGAGCTCGATGGGTCTCGGGAAGGGCTTATATAGCCGAAGAGAAGATGCCGAGCCGGATGCTGCCGCGGACGCGCGGTCGATGCTCTGACGTGGCCGCGTACGCGTGCGCACGCACGGAGGGGTTGACGGCGACGAGAGAGGGGTAGTGGAGTGCCAGAGGAGGGCAGACGCGGGATGGGCGAAGTACGGTCGGCCACTCGGCCACTGTGCGCCCACGGCCATGGCTATCGTGGCATGAGGAGGGCGAAGGAGGAGGGGGCGAGGGCTGGGGAGCAAGCGCGTGGTCACTGCGGGGCTCGAGGACACGCTAGGACGCGCGAAACCGGCTGGGAGAAGAGTGCCCGAGGCAAACGACGCAGAGAGCACGACAATGGCCTCCCAGCCGCGTGGTCACCATGTGCACAGGCGCACGCGGTGCACTCTGGCTAGCAAAAACATGTCTAGTGTGTAGTCCTTCCAAAGTAGGACCCCTCTGAAGTGATGGAACGAAGAAAGCCACTTTGTGCTAATGGGTAGCATCAACAGAAGTTTGTTGTAGCAAACTAGATCATGAAGTTGTGGTCAAAATAAATGGGATAAGGGATAACCAGGATGTCACAGAGGTTTAGGGTAGGAAGGACTATGATCATGTGGATTTTGAAAAGATTTGGACCAGGATTTAACATAGTTGCTTCACAACTGCAAAAACTGGTCCAGAAACTAGATCATGAAGTATCACTCGCATGGATGATTGTATTGGGCTGAAAATTGGTGTAGGATGATGATTTGAACATATGAAGGTACCATAAAAATTTCATACTATTTGGATGAATAAAAATGGTACTTCCTTCACAATGCTTCACACTGGACAGAAACTTGGGGGAATTTTGTGGAGAAAATGACTTAGCAAAATGATGTGAATTTTGTCATGCTCAATGTATATAGGGATATTTAGTTCCTGGATTAATTTCAGATTTTATGAAGCAATATAACACATAGTTGCTTCACAAACTGAAATGTTGACCAGAAGCCAAGATTTTGAAGGTGTGCTCACATAGATTGTTGGATTGAGATTAAATTTGGTGGAGAGTAATTATTTTACCATATGGATGATCTACCAAAATTTCAACTCATTTGGATTTGCCTAGCTAGTAATTCCTTCACAAAGCTTCTCTCTGGTAGAAACTTTGGAAATTTGCTGAGGAAGATTTACTAGGCAAATGAAGCTGAAATTTGGCATGTGGCAATTATTTGGATATGAAAGAGTGGCCAAAAAGTTTGAGGGCAATCAAGAAAATATAAATGGCACTTCCTTCACAAAGTGCCATACTGGACAGAATAGGAAATGAATATTCCTGAATTATTTTTGAACTAGGCAAGGATGGGTTTTGACATATTGGTGGAATATATGATCCAAAAAATTTATGAGAATTTTGTGGGAATTTTATGGAAGACAGAAATGTAGGTTGCTTCACAACCTAGGGCAAACAGGGTTATTCCTTTAATAGAAAAAGGAATATTTCCAAGAAAAAGAATTTGGGGTTGGGCTAAGATGGAAATGGCATGACCTTGAGAAAGATTTGAGAATGACAAGCCACTTGGGAGAGGAAGAAGAGATGATCTTCCCAGGGTTCAAGACCACATAGCCACGGAAAAAGGAACTCCAAATAAAAATCCAAAGAAAACCAAAAGAAAAAGAAAGGGCCAAAAATCGGGGTGTTACAATCAACATCACCAGATAGATGCAAGGTGGCATAAAACTGAAGAATGAGTTCTTCATTCCAATCACATACATCTGTGACGAAACTGAGTAGACCGGCATCGTGAAGAACAACCAGAACTGGCCGAAAGCACGGTAATGATTCCATATCCACGTGAGGAATATGACGATGCGGGAACACCTTGTTCTTGTCAAACAGCAGTGAGGAATAGAAGTTCATCTGAGCATTTGTCCAAAATCTCTAACGCCTGATTTTTGCAGAGTCATGTGGGGACTCACCTATGAAGAAATTCTTCTCTTGAAAGAAGGCGGCATTGTCGAATTTTGGCCTTCTGACGCTTTTGCCAACCTTGGGCATTGAGGGCACTGGCTGAAGATTTACCTTCTTTGGCCTCACATCGAAGATGGGTCTCAGAGAGCCCGTTGAGTCATTGGGATCCGTGATGGCCAGAGACTTTGCAACTTCCTCAGCTGTGGCAAATGGAATAGTGTCTGAATCTGCTGAGGGTGTTGGATGAGGTGCAACTTCTTCATCATTCACGTGTTGCACAATTTCGTCAGCTAATGCAGCTAGAATCTCTTCATTAATGGTTTGAAGGGATGGTTGGTGACCTTCAGAACCAGTTTGAATTTCCTCAGTAACGGCAGGTGACTGAGGTACTTGCGTGAGCGGCATGGTGAGGGGTGACTTCGGATGAGTGACATCCCAGAAGTCATCAAGGATAACTGGCGTTGAAGAACCCACATCCACGTCCTCATCAATTTCCTCTTCAGTCACATGGACTGGAGGCGATGATACCAGGTGTAAAGAAGCATCTGCTTCAATCTCAATTTCTTCATCCACTCGCTCTGTGGAAGCAGCAGAGTGGGTATCAGTATCGTCTTCAGGTGGGATTATATATTCCACACCGAAGGGAACAATCTGGAACTCTTGAGTAGGTCTGGTTGGAGGGGCAGAAGAAATTGGTATGGCATCGATAGGTGCATTTGAAGATATTGGAGCCATCTTCAATTTCTTCACTGTTTCTGAGGCAAAGGGTGCTGACACTTTTCTCTTCTGGGCAGCCTTTGTTTTCTTCACTTCTGATGCAGAAGGAAGTGTGAGATGCTTCAAGGATGAAGACTGTTCTGGTGCTGCTGCTGAGGAACTTGGTGGTATAATTTCATCAGGCACGACTGATGCATCCGCCCTGGCAGTTTCTTCAGGCGCAACCGTTGCAGTTGCCCTGGTAGATTCTTGCGGAGGAGGTGCTGAAGAACTGGATGGAGGTGCTGTGCCAAACCTCGCAGCCTCCCTTCTATTGTGGTCATCAACCACCTTGTTAGAAGCGGTGATGAATCTGTCCTTGACTCCGCAGCAGTGCTCAGCTTGGCGCTCAGATTCCTCAGACAAGCGTTGAATCTCTGTTTTCATAGCAACCAGTTGCTGAGGGGATATAGAAAGCATTTTGTCCTTGAGCTCCTTCTGCTTTTTCTTCATCTCTTTTCTTATGAGCTTTGCCTTCTCAATCTTGTGTTTTTCATTGAGGACAAAGGCAGACAGAACGTGACTTGGTCCAGGAGGCAAATCTAAATCATCAAGAGGTGTATCACGCTTCTGGCACCAAATGTCAATGAAGTCGAGAATCGTTTTGGGATTCAGAAATGATGGGACAGTAGTGTTCTTGGCTCGAGCAACTTCTTCCATTCTCCTCTAAACATATTTAGCTAACTCATCTTCATCAGCCATGTCATTTTCGTCAGCCTGAGGCAATACAACCTTGCTTTTGGGGCTGGGCCTAGTTCCACGGCCTGCTGTTGCCTTTTTCTTCAGCATCGGCGTGTTTGAGAATATATGCCCAGATGCTGAGGCACTTGATGCAGCAATTGTGGCTGCTTGAAAGCCTTCAATGCGCTGGCATGAAGCTAGCACGACTGGCGTTGAAGCTCTTGCAGCAGCCATTGATAAACTTGTGGCTGGTGGAGGTGCTGAAGAAGTTGGAGCAGTAAGAGCCTTAGGCGTTGAAGCCTTTGATGATGACAGCTTGGGCTCTGAGAACTTTGCAGAAGTTTTTGGCCGTGAGGGCTCTTCAGTTGAAGGTTTAGGCTTTTGAGCCGGCTTCTTCTTCATGGCTTTCTTGGGCGCTCCGCCACTTGAGCCTGCACCCGCTTCTTGTGAAGCTTTTGTGGCCCTGTTGAATTCTTCAACTGCCTTTTGAGCCTGTTTATGCAGTTTGGCCTGATGCTTAGCCCATTCTTTGGGGAATTCTTCACCCCTTCTGATGCTCGTGGGATCAGCTGGTTGACCAGGAGCCAACTGTGGTCTTTTGCACAGAGGCTTGACTGCGAAGTCCTTCATGTATTTGGAGGTGACGAAATTGTAGCTCCTCCACTGATAAGTCTAGTACCTCTTTATCTTTTGCATGTGCGTTTTGCGCTGCTCCTTGGTTTCCTTTCCATGAGTTTCTTCATCAGGAGTGCAATATCCTGCATACAGATCCTCAGGGATCTCGAAAGCTGTGTGTTCCTCCTTCCTCTTGCCACCCTTCTGAGGCTTTCTGCCATCTACCATTTTCTTCAACTGAGGGGATTGAACTTTTGATGTTTCTGAAGAAGTCTGGAGATTTTCCTCAAGCAATGCTGCAAATGAATTAATTTGATGAGAACCAAGAGATTCGTCTGCAGACATGGGTACCTGTGAACAGAGTATAGTTGCGAGGAAATTAGGAAGTGTCACATGCGTTCTCAGAGATTTTTAAAATTAAACCTAGTTGAGGAATATGACCCTTGTCGTCTTGAAGAAATTCACTAAGTGTTCTTGACTTAGATTCCAGGGCTGTACAGATTGAAGCAATTTGCACAACTGAGAAATCTATGAATTAAGAGTAACTTAGGCGAAATAACCAAGACTGGCCAGAAGGAAGTGCTGAAGATTTGGAAAGATGTGGTAAAAATAGCACTTGAAGAATTTGAGACAGTAAAAAGATCAAACTTGGGCTATAAAAATAAATTTTAATTACCACAAGGATGAACTCGATGAACTGGACGACAAGTCAAAGGAAATCGTCAGTTCAGATCTCTCGTGCCCTAACTTGGCGATGAAAGACAGCTACGACGGCGGCGGAGGTGAAGAAATCCACGGCCGGCGCGAGTACGACGACGAAGAAGTCGAGGCAGTGAAGCTCTTCCTCTCCGGCGACGATGAATTCCAGCGGCGGCGCTAGGGTTTTGAGAGCGTCAGGGGCGCGAGAGTGAAATGAGTTAGGGTTGACGAGGTCAAGCCTTTATATAGGCGTGGTGAAAACTGAGTGGTCTGAAGTTTTTGGACGGATAAGCCCCTGGCGTTTCGCATCTGAGTGACACGCGTCACACATGCATTTTGAGTGCGCTTATCCATGCGTCGAAGGCGCGGGATGAGGTTACTGTGGCAACCGTCAAAAATTGATTAGAATATTTTCAAAATGTGTTCGCAATATCTTCAGCTGACAAGGACATAGTGAAGACTTTGAACAGTGTCAATTAGAACACATATGAAGAGATTGAGAATAGAGTGGTTTGAGTTTAGCAAAGAGGGGAGCGGGTCCGATCACATCCACATAGATGACAAAAAACACAGTTTGAAGAATTAGCTATATGTGGATGTTGTTCAGGACATGAAAAACTCATATATATATATATATATATATATATATATATATATATATATATATATATATATATATATATATATATATATATATATATATATATATAATCTCCTCAAGAAATGAAGAATAACCACAAATGACGAATTTGAAAAGTTTTGACGAAATTGCAAATGACAAAGAAAACTCAAATTCATGCAAGTCAAAAGTGGGTGGTGGCGTTACCCACTGTATAAGAACTATGATGATTTCAGACACCGCGTACAATTGTCGTAGGGTTCTGAGAATCAAGTTCTTCATTAATTTCTTCACACTTAGAGGGTTAGTCTTCATTGATTGAAGAAAAACGTTACTTCATGTGTTGTGCATCAAAGTCATCAATAATGCATAAGCGTTAGGATGTGTGTCCTTTTCAAAGGACATTCGAAGATTCTAGGATGTTTAGCTCACACCGCAACATGCAAAACCTTCTCTCATCCAAGGGCTTAGTGAAGATATCGGCAAGCTGGTCTTCTGTCTTGACTTGGTCGATGACGATGTCTCCCTTCAGCACATGATCACAAAGAAAATGGTGACGAATCTCAATGTGCTTTGTCCTTGAGTGTTGCACATGTTTGTGGGCGATCTTGATGGCACTCTCATTGTCGTAGTAGAGTGGCACTTTCTTCACGTTGACGCCATAGTCCTTGAGGGTTTGCTTCATCCATAGTAACTGAGAGCAGTAGGCGCCAGCAGCAATGTACTCAGCCTCGGCAGTGGAAAGTGAGATGCAGTTCTGCTTCTTGGAGGACCAACATACAAGAGATCGTCCGAGGAAATGGCATGTGCCTGAGGTTGACTTGCGATCCACACGATCTCCAACATAATCAGAATCGGAATATCCAGCAAGATCAAGTGATGAGCCCTTGGGATACCATAATCCAAGCGTTGGTGTGTGAGCTAAATATCGAAGATTTCGTTTCACAGCCTGGTGGTGTGATTCCTTCGGTGACGCTTGAAAGCGGGCACACATGCAAACGCTAAGCATAATATCTGGCCTAGATGCACATAGGTAAAGGAGCGAACCAATGATGGAGCGATATACCTTCTGATCAAAATCTTTACCATTTTCGTCAGTGTTGAGTTGGCCATTTGTTGGCATTGGTATCTTGAGGCCTTTGCAATCTTGCATTCCGAATTTCTTCAGGCAATCCTTGAGATATTTTTCCTGAGATATGAAGATGCCATTTCGTTGTTGACGAATTTGAAGTCCGAGGAAGAATTTCAACTCCCCCATCATAGACATCTGATATTCTTCTTGCATCATATATGCAAATTCGTCACTGTATTTCTTGTTAGTGCAACCAAAGATAATATCATCAACATATATTTGGCATATGAATAGTTCACCATCATAAGATTTTGTGAAAAAAGTAGGATCAAGTGAACCGGGCTTGAACCCCTTTTTCTTCAGGAACTCCTTCAGTGTATCATACCAAGCCCTCGGGGCTTGCTTAAGGCCATAGAGAGCCTTGTTGAGTCTGAAGACTTTGTCAGGATGCTTTGGGTCCTCAAAACCTGGTGGTTGAGCAACATATACTTCTTCCTCAAGCTTACCATTGAGGAATGCACTTTTCACATCCATTTGATATAAGAGGATATCATGATGGTTAGCATATGCAAGAAATATACGAATGGCTTCAAGCCTAGCAACAGGTGCAAATGTTTCATCGAAATCAATATCCTCAACCGGTGTGTAGCCTTGAGCTACAAGACGGGCCTTATTCCTCACCACTTGGCCATTTTCGTCTTGTTTGTTGCGGTAGATCCACTTAGTGCCGATGATATTGTGCTTGTGTGGATCGGGACGCTTGACAAGCTCCCACACATTGTTGAGCTCGAACTGATGCAATTCATCTTGCATTGCTTGAATCCATTCAAGTTCCAGAAAGGCTTCATCAACTTTGGTGGGCTCTGAAATAGAGACAAACGCGTAATGCCCACAAAAGTTAGCTAAATGTGAAGCTCTTGAGCGAGTGAAGGGACCAGGTGCATTGATGTTGTCGAGGATCTTCTCAATCTGCACTTCATTTGCCACTCGTGGATGTGCTGGACGAGGGCCTTGATGTTGTTGTTGCCGTGCAGAATCCTCAGTATCATTTGCGTCAGGATGTTCATTTTCTTCAGGACGAGGAACAACCACTTCTTCATCAGCAGCTATTTCCGGTTGATGATGTGGCATGCAGTGTCAATTGCTTCAGGCCAGAAATGACGAGGTGTCTTGTATTCATCAAGCATAGTATGCGCCATCTCGATGAGAGTTCTGTTCTTGCGCTCCACGACTCCATTCTGCTGAGGTGTGTAGGGAGCAGAGAGCTCATGAGTGATGCCAAGTTCATCAAGATAGTCGTCGAGGCCTGTGTTCTTGAACTCAGTGCCATTGTCACTCCTGATGTGCTTGATCTTGAGACCATAATTCGTCATGGCCCGATTGGAGAATCGTTTGAAGACATCCTGAACTTCAGTCTTGTAGGAAATGATGTGCACCCAGGTGTAACAAGAGTAGTCATCAACTCTGACGAATCCGTAGAGAGATGCTGCATTGGTTAGTGTGGCATAATGTGTAGGACCGAACAAATCCATATGAACCAATTCAAAAGGACGAGTAGTGGTCATGATTGTCTTCGCCAAGTGCTTGGATCTGGTCATCTTTCCAGACTCGCAAGCACCACAGAGATGATCTTTGATAAATTTGACACCCTCGACACCAATGATATGCTTCTTCTTGACGAGAGTGCTCAAATTCCTCATCCCAGCATGTCCACGTCGTCGATGCCATAGCCAGCATTCTGAAGCTTTTGCCATTAGACATGTTTCAGGCTGAGGACCTGTAGAGAAATCTACAATGTACAAGTCACCTCTCCTAAAGCCTTCGAAGACTTTGGATTTGTCAGATTCCAACAGCACAATGCATCTATATTTGCCAAAGATGACAATCATATCAAGATCACAAAGCATTGAGACAGACATGAGGTTGTATCCAAGGGACTCGACAAGCATCACCTTTTCCATGTGTCGATCCTTTGAGATAGCAACCTTACCTAGACCCAATACCTTGCTTTTTTCCTTTGTCAGCGTATGTGATAAGCTTCAGATGAGACGGAGTAAGAGGAGCATCAGTGAGGAGATTACTATCCCCAGTCATATGATTCATGCAGCCACTGTCCAAGACCCATTCAGTGGCTGAAGGTGTATCATCCTGTAGAAGCATTAGTCTGACTTAAAAATTCCTATACTTCAAGTGAAGAATATGATGATGATCAATTTCGTCAGACAATTTCATCAAGGAATAATAACTAGCAGCATAAGGGATGTGTGAAATGAAACATTCATTTCATCGTGATTAGCCTGCATCCCAACGGGCATTATATCGGGTCTTCAGCAAATTCATCAGACATTTTGCTGTCTAAAGACCTGACCCTGCAGAAGAGATTAGTTCTTCTTCTTAACACCCACATCTATATGGGTGGCTGAGAAGCAATGTAGCGAAGTGCAATAATGGAGAACTTAGGAATTGAGGAATATGCATTTCTCTTCACAGGAGGGTTATAGTAATTGAATGAATAAGCAGAGAAATTCTTCGAGGTTTTGTGAACATAGTGGTTTGAAGAATAATGCTTATATTCATCAAATCGCTGTTTGTTTCCCTGCGAAACAGAGGCATTAGTACGACCATAAGTGGGTCTGCGTCCATTTGACGACTTTGAACCCTGTGAAGAATTTGCCCTGGGAAGTTTCTTCTTCATCGATGGTGTCATGATGACATTCACCTGAAGATTTTCCAGACGGCTTTTAGGAACCGAGATTTTCTTCACAGGTGGACCGAGTTAGTACCAATGAATCTGGCAAAGACTTCACCATTCTGATTCTTGAACAGTTTATAGTTGGAGTCAAATGACTCATCTGAAGAATATGAAGAATCACAAGAATAGCCAGATAAAGTGGATGGATCTATTGGAGGTCCCTTTGCAGCAACCCATGTGGTTTTGGGATACTGTTCAGGCTTCCAATACGAACCATCAACGTTGAGCTTTCTCTCAAAGGCAATACCCTCTTTCCTAGGGTTCCTGTGAAGAATTTGCTTTTTGAGCACGTCACACAGGGTTTGATGCCCTTTGAGGCTTTTGTACATGCCAGTGACATACAATTCCTTCAGCCCTGTATTTTCATCAGTATCACCGGTGGCTTCCTCAAGTGAGGGGTTAGTGGCCACCGTAGCAGTTGAAGCAATTGCAAGTACAGAAGCATTTGAACATTCAGGTGAAGAATTTGCATTATCACGATCAAGGCATTTTAGGCATGGTGCAACAAATTCTTCCTGAGCGGTACTGATCTGTTGAGCGAGGAGTGAATCATTTTCTTTTTGAAGATCATCATGAGACACTCTCAGCTTCTCGAGATCTTGCTTCCTTTGAAGAAATTCATAGGACAGCTTCTCATGTTCAGCTGAGAGGGACACATGACGACTTTCAAGTTCATCATATTGTGACTTAAGCCTTCTGAGATCCTCAGACAAAGCTTGACTACGATCCATTTCCTTGTCCAATAGGTCATCGCTTTTGTCTAGCAGTTTTTGAATCTTTTCCATGGCATGTTGTTGCTCAGTAGCAATTTTAGCAAGTTTCTTATAGCTTGGTTTAGATTCACACTCAGAGTCGTCATCACTGGAAGTTTCAAAGTAAGCTTCTCGTGAGGTTACCTTTGCACCTCTTGCCATGAAGCAATAGGTGGGAGTGAAGTCATCAGCACAGTCATCATTGTTGGTGGAGATACCATTATCCTCAGAGTTGAAGATGGACTTGCTGACGTACTCAGTAGCGAGTGCAAGGCTCGCCACACCTGTGTCTGACTCCTCAGATTCCTCAGCTTGCTGATCATCAGATTCTTCTTCAGAATCCATTTCCTTCCCAATGAATGCACGAGCTCTGCTAGAACTGGTTTTCTTGTGAGACGAGGACTTTGATGAAGACTTTGAGGACTTCTTCTTTTTGCCATCAGATTCATCATCATTCCTGCTCTTCTTCTTCTTCTTCTTCTTCTTCTTCAGCCAAAGAGGGCAGTCGGCGATGTAGTGGCCTGGCGTCTTGCATTTGTGACAGGTTCTTTTGTTGTAGTCTCGAGCAGATGCTTCTCCAGTGTTCTTAGAGTCATACTTTGAAGATTTTCCAAATCGGTTTTTCTTGGAAAACTTCTGGAACTTCTTCACCAGCATAGCCAGTTCTCTGCCAATTTCCTCAGCACCATCAGAACTGCTCTCATATTCCTCTTCTTCTTCAGATGAAGAAATGGCCTTGGCTTTTGCTTTTGCCTTCAGAGCGCGAGGACGACCATAGCTGGGTCCATACATGTCTCTCTTCTTTGCTTGCTGAAATTCATGTGTGTTAAGCCTCTCAAGAATGTCAGCAGGATCTAGCGACTTGTAGTCAGGGCGCTCTTGTATCATCAGTGCCAAAGTATCAAAGGAACTGTCCAGAGACCTCAGCAATTTCTTCACCATCTCATGATCGGTGATGTCAGCAGCGTCAAGAGCTTGAAGCTCATTGGAGATATCCATGAGGCGGTCGAAGGTTTGCTGCACATTTTCATTGTCGAGCCTTTTGAAGCGATTGAAGAGATTGCGCTGAACATCAACTCGAGAGTCACGTTGAGTGGATACTCCCTCATTGACTTTAGAGAGCCGGTCCTAGATTAGCTTCGAAGTTTCCAAAGCACTCACTCTACCATACTGGCCTTTGTTCAGATGACCACATATGATATTCTTCGCTTGAGAGTCTAGTTGCTTGAATCGCTTCACGTCAGTGGCATTGATGCTTGGAGCAATGGAAGGCACTCCATTCTCAACGACGAACCAGAGATCATTGTCAATAGCCTTAAGATGCATTCGCATCTTGTTCTTCCAGTAAGGATAGTCTGTGCCATCGAAGATGGGGCACGCAGCGGAGGCCTTGATCATTCCCGCGGTCGATATAACTAAAACTCCAGGTGGTTAAACCAAAATCACACAGAACAAGGGAGTACCTTGCTCTGATACCAATTGAAAGCGCAGGATAACTCCCAGAGGGGGGTGAATGGGAGATTTTTAGAAATTCGTCAAACTCCGAAGATTTTGACGAAAATCAGAGTGAAGAAATAGAAACGGAATTGAAGCTAAGTCTACACAGATATGGGAGGCATGCATACGAAGTATAAGCAAGTGAAGAACATGCAATCATACACTCAGATAAACATGAGGAAGATGAACTGAAGAAAATGAGATAGCATGATGAATGACTTCAGTTCAAATTCTTTAGAAAGGAAAGACACAAGTTCTTCAGCAGCGGAATAGCAGTAAAGTAAAGGGTGAGGAATTTGAAACCAGTAGAGCTTGACGAAGACACAGCTGTTTGGTAGACCAGTTCCAGTTGCTGTATCAACTGTACGTCTGGTTGAGGCGGCTGAGTTTTACCTCAGAGGACACTTAGTCCTCACCATATTCCTCTTGAGCTAAGGTCACTTAGTCCTCGCACAATCACTCGTGGTAAGTCTTCAAGGTAGACTTCCGAAACCTTCACAGACTTGTTCACTGGCATGCCACAATTACTCTTGGGTGCTCAGAACATGATGCCTAACCGTCTGGAGGAATGACAGTCCTCAAAGGTAACAAGTGTCGGATCACACAGATCAACTTCTTCAGTGATGCTCAATCACTTAGGCTTTGGTTGGGTTTTTCCTCACTTGGGTTCTCACAAAGTCATCAGAGGAAGGTTTGCTCTCAAATGACAAGTGTCAATCTCTCTCTAGAGTAGCCAACCAACTAGTGGTTGTAGGGGCGGCTATTTATAGCCAGGAGGCAACCCGACATGAAATGTCATAAATGCCCTTCTCAGACACGACCGTTGTCAGGATAAGGATCCACTCGACAGCTGGCACGCGGCGCAGCAATGGTTGGAATTGAACTCTTAATTTTGTCGGGGCACTCAATTTCCTCACGATAGGCAGATCGCACTGGCGAAATCCTAACTCCTCAGCCTGACCAAATTCGTCAGAGACCAGATGAACTTTGTCACTGTCACTGTCAAATTCGTCAGCTGTTCTGGAGATTTCCAAAGGCTTCACTCGAAGCGGCTTGTGTATGTATAGGTTTGAGCATCGCTTTGAAGTATGAAATATGTTTCACCTTGACCCCCTTTAACAGTATGGTTTTTCCTATGACTCAAATAAGAAGAAAAAGAAACTATGAAAACAAAGTCTTCAAGTTTCAAAGTCTTCACATCAATTTCTTCAAAGGCCGCACCAAATTCTTCACTTGAAGAAATACATTTTTAGGGGTCGTCTTTCATGGTTAAACCAAGTCTTCAGGGACTATATTCTCATGTGTACACTCACAAACACATTAGTCCCTTAACCTATTTGTCTTCAATACTCCAAAACCACTAAGGGGGCACTTGATGCACTTACAAGATCGGGCCAACCTCGGGCGCGACCTCGTTCAAGGAGTTTTCCCCTATCACCTCCTAAAAACCCTAACCTCCTATTCAACCTCCACCTCCATCCCACAATCTACATCCAGGAAGCGGTTGCAGATCAAAAAACTTACATTGTTTGTCGCCGCGGGTAGAGCAGGTGCCACCAGAGCCGAAGAAGACACTCTTTTTTTTGCAGGAGCCATGACGGCCGTCGCAAACCCCACCTCCATAGTTCGGGAAGTCCCCTCTGCTGCTGTGGAAGTCTTTGCCTCCACAACGGAACTCCCACCAAAATTAACTGAGGTCCCTGCCACTGATTTGCGCCGCCGATGGCCACTCAATACATGTAGAGGGGGGCCTCATGTAGATGGGGGATGGGTACTTCAACATCCTCTCCAACTAACTAGATAGAGCACTACTCAAGGGGAGGGCACAGATTCAGGCGGTGCGGTGTTGGAGCTTGGTCGGCCATTGATGGCAACGAATCATTGACTTAAATGCTCTAGTTGCTTGACTTATTGTTATGACTGAATGATGGTTCCAGTATGCTACTTGTCGATGTGCAGAACTGACATCTTGTGCATGTACAGAATTATGAACTGAACTGAATAGCAAATGTTGCACATATATCAATTGAATGACAACTATTGCCCATAATTGAACTTGAGTAGAACCGAAGGGCAACTAGTTTCCATAGCTGAACTACACCGAATGACAAAAATTGCCAAAATTATGCTTGTTTACACCTTAATTCAAAACAAAGCACATGATCCCACCATAACCCAGTAGAAATATCATCTGTGATTGGTCCTTATAAATTAAATAAATAAGTGGGTCTTTTAAATAAAATCATCATCTCTAGATTTTAAGCTAATTGTATGAGCCAGATTACCATCATTAGTTGACTGAAGCTACCTATTGTCCCTAGAAACTCTATCATTTGCAACTTGTGTGTGTGCTTGTGTACCACCACTATTTTTCACTTCTAGAACCTTTTGCAAATTGAATTTGAGGGCCCGAGAAATGATGAAGTGGATGACAATATTTGAACTTTTATTTAGCAATGTACCACTAGAATATGTGCTACTTATATATGCATTTGCACCATCATTACCTATCTCTTCCCTAAACAGCAATGTAGCTTTGTTTTTATTTCTGTTTCCTAGCCTTGTGCTCCTTTTTGAGACAGAATAATTTCTGTTTTGAATTTTTTTTCTTGGACCTTCTTTATTTTTAGGCATGCATTAGTCAATAGGTAATTTGTGGAATAGCATTTGTGCGAATTGTACATGGATACTCATAAGTGCTTGTAGATGCACTAATTTGGGCTTCAGTTTGCTTACCAAGGATGTCAAGAGTGTTGTCATTTATGCATTCTAGAAAGTTGGTGCTTGATGCGCTAAGTTGAGAAATTTGTGAGACATAAATTTGTAGCGAAGCATGGCATCCATATTTTGATTTTCAATTATGTTTCTTCACTGGTTATCCAGTGTATTTCCACTACAGGCTTCTCTAGTCCATCACTTTAACACACGTTGTAGCGGTAGTGACTTGATATTTTTTAAATCATGAACTTAATGCCACACAATATTCCAGTTCTATCAAAGTGTCGGTGACTGCCACAAATGCTTACTTCAAATGGTCACCGATAATTTTTTACTCCTCCTCAAAACTAAAATCTCCTACCAGGTATCCATTATTAGCATCCAATGCCTTCGTGCAAGTTGCAAAGGATAATTCATATTCACCTTGAAACACTTCAAATATAGCAAGCATGATCCATGTCTGGCGTGCCACGGTCAGTGTAGATTCTAGCAGACCCTTCAGTACGGTACCGTGACTAGCTAGAAAGTCTAGAGGGGAAATATGAAGCAAGATTACCTAAGTTTAGGCCCAAGCAAAAATCTGTGAAGCAATGTCCTTAACGACTGATACCCAAGCTATGAAGGTGATGATCGTCTCGGATTGCTTGAACGTGATCAAGAACCTGCACTCGGGGAATAGGCTCACCAACTACGGTTCAATTTTAAAGGAAATTGATAGTAGGAAGGATATGTTCCAGTTGTTCATCTTCGACCACGAACAGAGAGGGTTTAATATGAACTAGTAGAACACCCGTGCGTTGCTACGGGCTACAATGCATATAAATGAATCAAACAAATGGTGAAGGTCGTCTTCAAAGTCGAAGCTCATTTCTTTCTCATACATCCGGGCGTGTGCGGACATCAAATGGGAGCCTGCTAGCCTAGCAAGCTCCCCAAAATTCAATCGTCTAAACAGTCCAGGCTCCCCCAAATCCAGACCATATGTGGGTGAGAAATGTGGGCCCAACACAAAAACCCCAACCCACGATGCACCCTTTCCTTTTTCTGCCGGACCCTCCCCTTCTCGCTTGGTTTCCCGCCGTAGAGGGACATTTCTCGCTGGAGCCCTCTTCTTTAAAACTGGATGATGCCCACCTCAACTTCGACATGACGCCCTCTCTCCTTCACATAGTATTTCTCCACGGACCGTCAAGGAGGAGTCCCCCACCAACAGCCCCGCTCTCCGCCCTGATCCCCTCCCCCATGTTCGTGCCGATCCGCCACCCCCATCAAGTGGTAAGAGGCGCGCGCCACCCGTGAACCCCTTCCCCCCCCGGCCAAAAACATAGACCCAATGTCTCCTGAGCCATTGCCATGTTGTAAGATACAGCTGAATGTCGTGCATCTTACAAAAATATTATGTCCGTTGTTGGGCATACCTCATCTTCTCCATGGCGCCATTTCTCCTTTACACCATACTTCTCCACGGACCACGGAGGAGTCCCCCCGCCAACCACCCCGCTCTCCGCCCTGATCCCCTCCCTTCGTGTTCGTGCCGATTCACCAGCCGCCCCGCTCTCTGATCTGATCCCCTCCCCTCGCGGGAAATGTGGTTGTCCGACTATTCGTCACGCTATCTCCAACATGTGGGCCCAACACAAAAACCTCACCCCACGATGCCTCCTTTCCTTTTCCTGCCGAACTCTCCCCTTCCCATTTGGTTTCCCGTCGTAGAGGGACATTTCTCGCTGGAGCCCTCTCCTTTAAAACCAGATGGCGCCACCACAGCTTCGCCATGGCACCCTCTCTCCTTCTCGCCGTACTTCTTCATGGACCGCCAAGGAGGAGTCCCCCACCAACCGCCCCGCTCTCCACCCTGATCCCCTACCCCATGTTCGTGCTGATCCGTCACCCCCATCAACGGGTAAGAGGAGTGCGCCGCCCGTGATGCCACCCCCCCCTCGAGCCAAGAAGGCAAATCCAATGTCTCCTAAGCCATTTACACATTATAACATACAGTTGAATGCCGTGCATTCCACAAAAATATGATGTCCATTGTTGGGAACACCTCATCTTCGCCATGGCGCCCTCTCTCCTTCACACCGTACTTCTCCATAGACCGCCAAGGAGGAGTCCCCCGCCAACTGCCCCGCTCTCCGCCCTGATCCCCTCCCCTCGTGTTTTTGCCTATTCGCCACCGCCCCGGTCTCCGCTCTGATCCCCTCCCCTTGCGGGAAATGTGGTTGTCCAGACTATCCATCATGTTATCTCCAACATGTGGGCCCAACACAAAAACCTCACCTATGACGCGCCCTTTCCTTTTCCTGCCGGACCCTCCCCTTCCCGCTCGGTTTCCCACTATGGCGGGACATTTCTTGCTGGAGCCTTCTTCTTTAAAACTGAATGACGCCCACCTTACCTTCACCATGGCGCCCTCTCTCCTTCACACCGTACTTCTCCACTGACCGCCAAGGAGGAGCCCCCCGCCAACCACCCCACTCTCCGCCCTGATCCCCTCCCCCCATGTTCGTGCCGACCCACCACCCTCATCAAGGGGTAGAAGGCGTGCGCCACCCATGATGCCCTCGAGCAAAGAAGGCAGATCCAATGTCTCCTGAGCCATTGCCATGTTGTAACATACAGTTGAATGTCGTGCATTCCACAAAAATATGATGTCCGTTGTTGGGCATGCAACTCATATGCCACTGTGTCTGTTATTAACTCTTGAAGCAACTAAGCAATGCATTTAGCGTTCTATCCTAACTGAAAAATTGTATGACTTGATGAAAAAAATATGAATTGCTTGCTCATGCAATTTGCTGCAAATCCATCTCTAATGAATGCAATTTGTCACATTTTCTAAAGTAAGAAAATTATTCCACTCAAACAGCCATAACTGAGAAGAACAACACCAACCCCCATCCAGATCCACTTTCACATCTGTCGCATAATATAAGTAGGAGGCCCACATGTTTCCACATAATTTTTAATGGGACACGTGGACATCCCACATAATCTCACGTCAATGATAGATTCAACTAAACTGTTGTATCGAAACATAATACTGACACTTCAAGTAACCTATCACTGATGCTAGTTAATTTCCCGTGCGTTGCAACGAGGGCATATATATTTTAGTAATTCAACATTAACTGTATCTCGCATACATATTCAAAATCTTCTTGCATACCAGACTGCCTTGGCGACCTCTCTTTTACCAGTAAATCACTCTCCTTTTATTCCTTTATTTTTTTCCAACGAAAAATGTTTCTCAGAGTGATATGTGAATGGATATATCGACAACCATAATAAAATATCAAGAGCTAAAAACTCCTTAATCAAATAATTTAAGAATGTATCCATGATGCATTTGACATTGATTCCTTTCCATAAATGTGCCTTGTGTTATCAAACATTGATTTCTTTCCATATATTTGGTCTTTAAAGATTGATTAGGGATCACCGTGATTGATTCCTTTACATAACAACATTACTAAATTTGGCAGATAAAAACCGAATTAAATAGATCAGTGGGCTAAAAATCAGTTTAAATAAAGGGCCATTTGCATTTCTATCCCTAACTTGAACCACCTACTCATATTTGCCCCTAATTTCGAAGCCTGCTCAAATTTGCCCCTCTGCCGTTATGTGCACATATAGAAATGCCCTTCTGTGCCGTTACCGTCCGGTCAAAGGGCTTTGACCGTCCTGAAAAAAATAGAAAAAAAATTAAAAAATCTAAAATTTTGTGGGATCGAAGATACTCATGTGCGCAAGGTGTGTGCAAATTTTCGTGCTATTTGGACATTCCAGGAGCTCGTGGCGAGGAAAAACAGTAAATCTGTACGCTTGTGAACAGTAAATTTGAAATAAAATAGCAAGAAAATTCAAAAAAATATGAAATTTTTTGGCATCAAAGAGGCTTGGGTGCACAAGGTGCTTGCAAGTTTTTGTGATCAAATGACATGCGAGGAGCTCTAGAAAAAAAACAAAATAGTCATTTTTTCCTAAGTTTTTTCCCGAGCCAAATTTTGTTTTTTTTCTCCACGAGCTCCTACAATGTCCAAACACAACAAAAATTTGCACGCACCTTGCGGACCTGAGCCTCTTTGATGCCAAAAACTTTCATATTTTTTTGAATTTTCTTGCTATTTTTTTGAATTTACGGTTCACAGGCGTACATATTTACTGTTTTTCCTTCGCCACGAGCTCCTGGAATGTCCAAACAGCACGAAATTTGCACGCACCTTGCGAACCTGAGTATCTTTGATCCCACAAAATTTCAGAATTTTTAGATTCTTTTTGCTATTTTTTTCAGGACGGTCAAAGCCCTTTGACCGGCTTTGACTGGACGGTAACGGCACAGAAGGGCATTTCTATAAGTGCACATAATGGCAGAGGGGCAAATTTGAGCAGACTTCAGAATTATGGGCAAATATGAGTAGTGGATTCGAGTTAGGGGCACAAATGTATAAACCCCTTAAATAAATAGGTGGGATAGAAAAACTCGGTGGGGGAGGTTTAACCGGAATGGAGGCGACGCTACCAACTCACCATGGCATAGATGTTTGTGCCGATTCTGGTAGTATGCCGAGGCAAAACCAACCTATTGGTCATGGAAAAAATGAAACAGAAAAAAAGAAACCAAAAAACGAAACATAAAAAAACGAAAAATAAAACGGGCGCACGCGTCAAATGGGCCTGCCAACTTTGATTATAGTTGATGTTTTGGTAAGATTTGATTTGATTTGGGTATAAGTAGTGGAAGGTAAGGAAAGTTTGGAGTTAGTTGAGATTTTTTTAAAGATTTGATTTTAATGAGTTAATGCATGAAGTTGTTTTGGGAAAGTGCAGATTTGATTGAGTTAATGCACACGTCAAATGGGCCCGCCCAAATTGGTTGCGCTTGAGCGAAATGTCATCTATAAGACGCTCGCGGGCCAAATATAGAGTTTGCCGAGGGGTTGGTAGGAGTGAGGCGAGACTACCAACTCCCCTTTAGGAGCAGAGATTTCTTTCCATATATTTGGTCTTTAAATATTGATTAGGGATCACCGTGATTGATTCCTTTACATAACAAGATTACTAAATTTGGCACATAAAACCGGATTAAATAAATCAGTGGGCTAAAAACCAGTTTAAATAAATTGGTGGGATAGAAAAAATCGGTGGTGGGGTGGGGGGAGGTTTAACCGGAATGGAGGCGACGCTACCAACTCGCCATGGCATACATGTCTGTGCCGATTCTGGTAGTATGCCGAGGCAAAAGCAACCTATTGGTCATAGAAAAAATGAAACAGAAAAAAAACCAAAAAACGAAACATAGAAAAAAAAACAAAACAAAAAAACGCACGCAAGCGTCAAATGGGCCGGCCAACTTTGATTATAGTTAATGTTTTGGTAAGATTTGATTTGATTTGGTGAGTAGTGCAAGGTAAGGAAAGTTTGGAGTTAGTTGATATTTTTTTTCAATTTGATTTGAATGAGTTAATGCATGAAGTTGTTTTGGGAAAGTGCAGATTTGATTGAGTTAATGCTCGCGTCAAATGGGCCTGTCCAATTTGGTTGCACTTGAGCAAAATGCCATACGTAAGACGCTCGCGGGCGTAATATAGAATTTGCTGAGGGGTTGGTGAGAGTGAGGCGAGACTACCAACTCCCCTTTAGGAGTAGAGACATGCATGCTTTAGCGAAGTTTTCTACACCCCTAGTGGAGATAGAGACTTTTGGTTATTGGGGAACAATAAAACTCTCCTATTCTTTAAAGAAAAGATTTCGCTACAAACCAAAAGTTAAATATTTTAGCATGGCAAATCGAACGTTTTTATGCCAAATTAAGTTGTCACCAAGATTTTCCATTATAGCAAATCCTTGCGATGTTATGTTTATACCAGAATTTGCCATACTTGCCAAAAACAAATTATCATCCTAACGATAACATAATTTAACATAAAAATGTTCAATTTACCATAGTTAAAAATCAGACGACAGATTTTTAAGATTAGTGTAAAAAAAACACCACCACCTTCCGCAGGCACGCACGCTCCACGGGACACCCCGCCCGAAGCGGATAGCACCGCGGCGCCCGATCCTCCGATGCCGAATGCCAATCGAAACAGAAACCCCAATCAGTTTCGCAATCCTCAGCACAGCCAGCAAACGGAAGCGCTTCCAACCCGATCCCGACTGCGGAGGCTGGAAATCTCCCGAAATCCAAGCCCCATCCTTCGCTATAAATCCATCTCCGCATCGCAGTCTCTCTCGCTTCCCCTGGTCCTCCTCTAGTCAAATCTGTCTACCCGGCGGCGCTAACCTAGGGTTTAGTCAGGCGGCCAGCAGCCATGGAGGGGGAGCAGGGGCGGAGCTTAGTTAGGGCCGAACTGGGCCATGGCCCGCCCAGGTTTTTTGCACTTTCTTCTGTCTATGCTTTAGTGAGTTTAGCCCAGCCCATCACCTGCAGTCCATCAAGCACTGCATCCCATTTACACGATCGATCCAAGCCCACCATTAAGCACCGCACCGCATGTAGCACTAGCAGCCGCACAACCACGCATCAGGGCGTGAACCGACGAGCACTGCTGGCTGCTGCACAGGCACAGCTGCACAGATAATTTTCTTTTGCCCCCAAAATTCTCATTTATCAGTTAATATGAATTTCCTATAGGTTATTCGCTATAGCACTCAAATAGTCTCAAATTCAATTATCTGACAAACAAAAGATGTATTGTGGACTGACAATGCCTACGGAAACCGGTAGCATGGCTAAGAATTTCAATTTTTTTTGGTTCTCTCCTTTGGCTGGCCCGCCCAGCTTTTTCTTCGAAGCTCCGCCACTGAGGGGGAGAGCCACGCCGCCCCGATACGCCGCTGGGCGGAGAACGTGGTCGTGCTGTCCTCGGGGAGGCCGCCGCGGTCGGAGGAGGCGGTGGTGGTGGCGGGGCAGGGGCAGCACCAGCACACGGAGGCGCCGCCGGAGAAGCTCTACTACAAGACCAGGCTCTGCGACAAGTACGAGGCCACCGGCCGCTGCATGTACGAGGACGGTTGCACCTTCGCGCACGACCGCGCCCAGCTGCGCCCGCCGGTCCCTCCCCCTGCCCACGCCGTTTGGCGCAGGCCGCCCGACCAGGAGCACGGTGGCAGGATCGTCTACGACGGCGGCAAGGCGTGCCACAACTTCAGGGACAAGGGCACCTGCCATTTCGGGGACAAGTTCGCCTTCCCCCACGACGCCGCGCCGGCACCACCTGGTACGCCCGCTGCCTATGCTACTCTACCTAGATCGCGGTCGCGCGCAAGTGTATATGGCCGATCGCGTCGGGATCTGACGAAACATGCCCTCGATTTGTTGACCAGGTCACGCGATTCGCATCACCGGGGACCAGAAGCTGCTGGCGGACGAGCGGAGGAGCGCCACGCTGCCGGCGATGCCACCCCCAGCGCCGCGCTACGCTGCTCCGGGTCCCGCCGATGCCTGCCCCGGCCGCGCGTGATCGTCTTGGCCAGATGCCCGAGGAGGACGGTGGCAAGAAGCCCAACAGGCTGATGCTCATGAGCCTCCGGAAGACCAGCGGCATCTACGGCGACTGGCCGGAGCAGCACTGAGACCGATCGATGAGTCGTTCACCATGGTCGCATACCCATATATATATAATTGACATTGCTGATACATAGCAACAAGAAAAGGTGGGATTGATCTTTCTCTGAAAGTGAACAACTTTACCATGGTGGTATTTCTGTGCTGTATAATTCCAACTGTTGTGATTAATCGGAGGCACATTGTCGATCATCCAAGGATCAAGCAGTCACACGACGCACAATATCAAAATTTGTTAATGAGGTTTATCAATATGGTTGATCCCTGGGTCCTGACAATGGGTGCTCCTCCCCATGGTACCTCTAAAATACCACACCTCGGCCGTGCCGCTGATTCATCACATATTGATCACTGATGTGCGTGAAAGTGAACAACTCAGAAGTCACCCAAAAGAGTTATCTGAACTCAACATCCTTGCTCTTTTTTGATATTTGTCAAAAACCTGAAGGAATTTCACTATTGCTTGTAATCATCTTGAGTCAAATTCGCACGTGCTTATGGATATTCCTCTGAATCACATATTCAAGAATCATAACAGTTATAGCATAGAGTATAAACATCTAATTATAAACGTAGAAATAAATAATACAAATATTATTGCCTCTAGGGCATATTTCTAACAGACTCCCACTTGCACTAGAGTCAATAATCTAGTTTGCACACATTTTTTTACACCAATGTCAATCCGGTGTTTGTTCATGCTTTGCTTGTGGTATAACCTTCGTCCTACTGAATTTGACGAGTTCAGATCCGAGTGTATATTTGCATATCCTTATAACTTTATGTTTTTCACAAAATACATAATTTTGTGTGGATCTGACTTTGTATATATATTGAATCACTGGTAGGACTTTTAATTTCTTAGACTGAGCTATGGAACCATTATTAAGAACAGTGTTCCATTGGCACAAACCATCTAGAAACCATACCAAGTTCATAAATGAACTTTTGATTCATACTCAGTCTTCGTTATAGAATTCGCCACAGTAACTTGCTTGGACCAATTCCAACTTACAGTACCACCAATTAACACAAATCCATTTAATTGAAATCGAAAATCGCTTGGAGCATCGATGAAGACTTTATTGATGTAACTACTTACAACGAGCATGTATTGATGTAACTCCTTACAACAATCTCTTCATTTTCTCTGTATGCGAGAAACATGTTGTCTTTCTTATTTTAGTACTTAACGACATTTTCACTATTGTCCTATGATCAACAATTTGATCACTCTGATAACTTTACTCACAACTTACTTGGAGTACTGGACATATCTAGTTGTTTACATATCATGGAATATGATTAACACAAGTGTGATTAAAATCTCAATTATGTATTTCGCTCATCAGTATTTCAGGATACCGATTCTTACTTAAAACTCCAATGTGATTTCGACAAGAAATTCTTCTTGAAGTTTTTTTCATACTAAACTGCTTTAGTATCTTGTCAATATGTATTTGGCTAAACCTGATTAGGCACTACTATCTCCATAGATTATTATTATGCCTAATACCAAGGCTCTATTGCCTAAGTACTTCACTGAAAACTAGTTTCCTAATTCATGTCAAGAAATTTATATAATTCACAATCAACAACCTGTCATGCACACACTGTGTTAGAAATATTATTATGGTCCCACTTACTTTCTTCTAAACACAAGCATCTTTGCTTTTTTTGATGAAATCAAATACTTTGACCATTTCATTAGAACGAAGATTCCAACTCCACTATGCTTGCTTCAGTCCATTATAGGATCTCTTGAAGTTTGCACACTTACTAGTATCCTCTGGATCGACAAAATTACCTTGGACCGTATCATATATATAACCTTGGTTCTATTTCCATCTCATGGGAATCATTTTGACATCCATCTATTATATCTCATAATTGAAATATGTAGTAATTGCTAGTTTAAGCCGAACTGACTTTAAGCATTGCAATGACGAGACAATCTTGTCATAGTCAATTCCTTGATCCTGTCATAAACTATTTGTAACAAGTCAAGCTTTATAAAACATTTTTATCTTTGTCAGTTTATAGATCCATTACTATATGTTAGACTCTAATTCTTTCGGAGGGTTCATCGTGTTCTAAACTTGAATTATGTATATGGATACTATCTCGAATTACATTGGCACATAGCCAATTCCGGAGTCAGGGCCCATCAACGCTTCTTTGTGTATCGCAGGTTGTTGTTGGATTAACAACAATATGTCGTTTGCACATCATAGAGGTTTGCATGAGTTTTTCCTATCCTACGTGATTCAGCCACAAGTTCGACCGAAATATCTATATCTCATGTAGAGACTTCCGTATCAATTGCAGTAAAAAAATCCTGGAACTACTTCGAGTGTTTCATTTCTTTGACCTGATTACGAAGATTATGTAATCTCGTCGAGTTGCGTTGTTCTCCCACTCACTCTTTTACAGAAAACATTTTCTTCAAAATTTTACGGCACTTTGTGGCAAAACACTTTGCCTCGGTGTAGTGATAGACTACAAAGTAGTACTTATCTGACTTGGGACATAAACTTGTAAACACTTTTACTTATGTCTTATATTCCCAAATGTTAAGAAAAGACCAAATGGTTTTGACATACCATTCCATATCTTATATGGTGTAATTTCAACAGATTTGATGGCGTTCTTTTCAGTGTAAAAGCCGCAGTCTCTAAAGCATTACATTAAAAAGTATAATGGCAAATTGAATAATGTCATATTTGATCTCACCATGTCACACATAGCTTGATTACATCTACTCAAAACACTGTACTCTTAGTAGTGTTCTGGGAGGTGCAAGCTATAAAATACTTTTCACAGCCATCAAACACCCGCTAAACTTGTAACTCAAATATTCCTTTCCGCAATCTAATTGTAGAAACATAATTTTCTTATTACAATAATTTCTACTTCATTCTGAAAACCTTTTGAAACATTTCAAAGAATCCAGATTTATGCCTCATTAAGTAAATGTCAATATCTACTTGAGTCATCCTTGAAGATAGACAAAACCACTGCTTGCAACAACACTTATTGAACTACACACATCAATATGCATGTTTCCAATTATTTTGTTGCTCGTTCTTTATGGCCTGTGAACGATATTTTAGTTTACTTCACTATTTGGACGAAAGTTGCAAGTGTCAGATGATTCATAATCAGATGACTTCAAAATTCATTACTACGAAATTTCTCCATGCGGGTTTCTCCAATGTGATTAAATGCAGTGCCACACATATGTGGTATTCTTTTAGTCTTGCGACATTTAGCATTAGCGTTATGGATGTTCAATTTTATCATCAATATTCATAACATACATCCTATTCAGTACTTCCCATCAGTGTATTACCTCTATGGAGGTGTTTGTTTTGGGCAATTCGCATCGTTGCCTGTTTACACCATAAACAAAAACCGTTACAGGCGTTTGGTAAGTGTGCACCGTAATCATCTCCCTCCGTAAATGGTTCCAGGCCAAGTCTCGGTAGATACCACCCACCTTCCCCCGGTAAAGAAGCGTTACCCTCCCCCACGAGATCCCCTCCTCCTCCCCAGCGAACCCATCCACCACCTCGTCCTGCTTCGTCCAGCGCCGCCGCCGCCGCCTCGTCCTGCTTCATCCAGCGTCGCTGCCTCGCAGATCCCCTTCGATCCCCTCCGCCTCCCCGTGACTCCCTTCTCCTCGTGCAGCACCAACACCTCCCCGCCACGCCAGCCGACGAGGACGGATCGTTGAAGCCGCCGCCGAGGAGCAGCAAGGTCCATCGCCGCCGAGGAGGAGCAGCAAGGCCGCCAAGTTTATCCTCCATCAAGCTCCTCGTGCAGATCGTGTGAGGTTAGGGTTAGTCCACCTATCCATCTAATATGTGATTTGTTCTATTCTTGATGTAGTGATCTAGTCTCTGGTGCACAAGATTGATCTAATATGTGAGGTTAGGGTTACTAGTCCACCTGCAGATCTTGTGGCCTGTTCTTGATATGTTCTTATTTATTCTATGGTGCTCAAGATTGATTTACAAGATTGTGAGATTTTGGTTACTTATACTGCTTGATTTATACAAGATTGTTTGCAAGAACAGAGTAATTGTTTGGTTCAGATCATTTATCAACATGGCAAGTTGGAAAGTAAACTTTTTCATCATGCTGCACTGCACCTTGTGATGTTATGTGAGCTTGTGTGGTCAAATTCCTGAAGTAGTTTGTTCAGCAGTGTAATATTCACCCCTACGGTGACTTGAGTTGCTAAATTCATGTGTAGTCATATGAGTACACTGCTACACCGTGGCTTCACCACCGATTACTTAGGTAGTTTGGGAGCACTTCTATATATTCAACACATGATTTGTATTCCTGTACATGATGACATATATTCTGTCAACTATTAAAAAAACCTAGCACTGTACATGATGCAACACATGATCTGATTTACTTCCTTGTATATATTGCTGCCCTTTCTTGTTGCAGAGCAATGTACATCATGCATCACATATTATTTGCATTATATTTAGATGGCATATATTCTGTCAACTAGCACTTCTATCTTGATAAAACAGATTATGTTACTTGGACATTTTGTTCTCCATGAAGCGCAATTTGTACATCTGCTACTCGTGCTCTAATAAAGTACTTGGCGTTCTCTATTTTTTTTCATGCATTCTGAAAATATCCTCGGTCTCATCGTTACTTGCAAATCTGTTTTGTCCAATTTGTGCTTGCTTAGATGACTGCTTTCAAGCAACAAACACTTGTGACTATAGTTAGATGTTCTGGTCAACATTGGTGGCTACACAAATGCATGTGCTTGCTGATGTAGCCTCCATGTGTGTGTCTTCATTTTTTATTTATTTATACAAGATGTCCTAGTGAAGGATAAGATATGCAAGTCTATTTATAGCTAGCTAGAGAGTTAACCTTCTTCATATATCTAGTCTAGTGCCTAACTCTATTATGTTTCTTGTTTTCTACTACTACTGATTATTAGGAAAGAAATCGTACCGACCTTAATTAGATATCTTTTCTTTATGCTTATATATCATATTGTACTTTTCAGTTATGGCTCGTCTTCCTTTAAGTGCGAGGCGAGGAAGGAGAAATGCAATATTTTTGAATCTCACCACTTCCATTATGCTTCTATACTATTATGTGTGGTTCATGTTTTCATTAGCTTATAGGAGAAAGTGTTGGCAAATAGAAAGGAGAATTAAAATTAGAGAGTTAAGGGGAGAGAACTTGCACCGGCTAATTGGTGAGAGCGACGCTATGTGTATAAGTCAACTTCGTATGGATAGGAGAACATTTCATATATTATGTGAGATGGCGAGAGATGTTGGTGGTCTAAAGGGTACAAGGAACACGTCATTGGAGGAGATAGTGGCATCATTCTTGTATGTATTATCACACCATCTCAAAAATAGGACAGTAGGAAAATTCTTCTTTCGAAGTCCGGAACTAGTTAGTAGAAACTTCAACGCTTGTCTTCTAGCTGTCCTGAAGCTGCACAACCTACTACTTAAGAAGCCTGAACCTGTACCCGAGGATTGCACACATGATAAATGGAAGTATTTCAAGGTAAAATATCTAATAATAAAAAATATTATTCACTAGATGATCTCAATAGTGGTAAAAGATGCTAATATTTGCACATTGTTGTTTATGTTGTAGAATTGCCTTGGAGCGTTAGATGGCACACACACACACACATACGTGTAACAGTTCCAGCTAATTTGAAAGGAAGATATCGATAAAGGTTGGGTGATATAGATACAAATGTGTTAGGTGTATGTACACCTGACATGCAGTTCATCTACATATACCCGGTTGGGAGGGTTCTGCACATGATGGTCGTGTTCTTAGGGATGCCATCTCACGGCCAAATGGGTTGTGTGTCCCCGAAGGCAACTATTACCTTGTTGATGCTGGCTACACAAATGCAAGAGGATTTTTAGCTCCATACCGAGGTCAAAGGTACCACTTGGGTGGTTGGGCACCACAAAACCCACCTCGTAGTGCAGAGGAGTATCTCAACATGCGGCACGCTAGAGCCCGTAATATTGTAGAAAGGGGCTTTGGAAGGCTCAAGGGTCGGTGGGGGATTTTGAGATCCCCTTCCTTTTTTCCTATGAAGACCCAATGTCGAATCGTCATGGCATGTGCACTCTTGCATAATCTTATATTGCAAAAGATGCCTATCGAACCACTTGATATCAGCGAGCCAATAATGCAAGAAACATTGGAAGACATGGAGGGAGAACTAGACCAACCAGAATTCATCGCTTCTATCTCAACTTCGATGTTAGTGCTACAATTCCTAAGATGTTCAAGGAGAAACTAGTACTATTTTTATCCCTTGTTATTGTCCTTGCTATCGAAAACCAACTTTCTTCTTTTGTAAAAAACATGTAGATTCACAAGGAGGCTAAGGGATTGTATGGTGTATCATTTCCATACTTTGAGCAATTGGCTGCTATCTATGGCAAAGACATTGCAATAGGGGAAAGTGCTGAAGGCTTTGGAGAGGCAGTGGGAAACTTGGAGAAGGAAATTGCTATGGAGGAAGAAGAAAATGAGGAAGAGGACATGATCTCAACAGGAACAACTAGATGGCCCATTGGCACTTGCTCTATTGATACAACTAGTTCCAAGAGGCAGAAAAGGAGCCAAGGCCAAAGAGGGCGACGGGACCAAGCAATCCCTTCATAGCCATGCTTCAAGATGTCAATAGCCAGCTGAACAGCGTGACACAACATGTGGGTACAAATGGCAACATCATTCACAATAGCAATGGCGCGAGAAACAACACAAGAGGACCCACAATAGAAATCAAGAGAAAAGGCAATTAGTGAATTGTCTAGGCTTGCATTCACTGGGAGCGAGATCGTTGAAGCTGCAACAATATTCGCTAAAGCACCAGAGCACATGAACATGATGCTTGTGCTTCCAGAAATACTGAGGAGGGACTTTGTCCTCAAAATGCTATCCGGTATCCCTTTTTCTAAACTCTCCAGTTTACATTATCAGCTTTGATAATATGTACTATCTTGTGATGCAGTTTTTGTTTTTCCTGACTGTTGGTTCGCGATCTAAATAGCTAGGTTGCTGAACTTGTGCTAAACTTGTAGTGACATAGTGATGTGGTGTTTTTGGCTGGTCATATAAAAGCCAAACTTGTGCTAAAGGATTTTTTCCTTATATCTAACTCCTGCTTATTGGCTGCTCATTGGCAGATGAAAGAAAGAAGCAAGGTTGATGGGAAAGAAGACCCTTCTCCAATAATGGTGTGACATGACTCGTGTGTACAAAACCCACCCCATTTTACTATTGTTATATATTTGTCAAAAGTGTTGAAAAGCATGGAGCAGATCCCATCCTTTTCAATGGTGCCACAAAACCCCCTCCTTGCCCTATTGTAATTTGCAATTTGTAATTTGAGTAATTTGTAATTTCGTTGCTGGCCAATTCTTTTATTATTCGAGTATTCTTTTATGAATATATATCTGAGTACATGTTCTTGCAGTATACAACATTGTTGTTTGTGTTAGCTAAGAGAGTGCTTTTCATTTGATTGTTCTTGCATAGTAATCCATATGCATGCATTACACCTGAGAAGGGCTGATTTATATTTGTCCATTTAGTGGACAACGACAACAATAACCTACTTATTATAGTTGTATGTTATAGTTGCTAATTATTTCTTATCCAACCCATGCTTATTGGTAGATGAGAGAAATAGGATTGGTAGATGAGAAAGAACAATCATTTTCCTATTGTTATCTTTGTCAAAGTGTTGAAATGCATGGAGCAGATTCCCACCTTTTCCAATACTTCAACTCTTGCTTCTATCCTTTTCATTGTGCTTAGTGCATCCACACTTGTTATGGCACAAATATTGCCACTTGTGTATGTCAGTTTTCTTGCTAGTTGTTATTATCTTTGTGTTGCTTTCGCAACCATCATTCCTCGTTTAGCCCATTCCTTACCTATGTAGTAAATGGGAAAATCTTGTTGGTATATGCATTGGTTGCTTATGCTTGTTGGAGGTGGCGCACCTCTTTTTGGTCTTTCTAGTTTATTCTATTGTGAAATGTGAGCTATCTATGTGCACCTCGTATTGCTGGTATATTCTCTTGTTGTTAAATTTTTTATTATTGGTTGTTTCTTATGTGTTTCTTTATTCTCATTTTAACTCTTGCTTATTGGCATATGAGAAAATAAGCAAGGTTGATTAGAAAATGGGATCAGTGGTGTGGCGTGGAAGATGAAGATCGATGGAAAAGCTTCTATGCAAGATTATGAACTTGGCCTTCATATTTATCCTATAAAAACAATTTTAGGGACTAATTATGTAGTTTATTTTGAAGTGCCATTGAATTCTGAGTTTGTATCCATGGCTTAATATGCATTTTAAAAATACATAATGTCGTTAAAGTGGAGCCAAATTCTAGTTAAAAGATGTCTTTGCATTGGATGAATGCAAAAATATATCTAAATTATGTGCTTGTTTGATGAATTTGAAGTTGTGTAGGTGAAGCACTTGCAAATTGCATGTGAAAGCCCATTGTGCTCTGTACGTGGAAAAAAGTGCCTGTTGTTACTGTGCCAAGCCAAACACTGTTAAGGTACCTGTTTCCTTTACACTACAGAACCAAACAAAATGGGGTTTGTCCATTCTGGTGTCGTTACAGTGTGTAATCAGTTCCCCTTTACGTTTACGTTACCACTCATCGAAACAAACACCTCCTATGTTTATTTTGATAAGTCATTTTAGAGTTTTGTATACTCTAGCCTATTGCATAATGCTTATTGCAAAAGGGGTTGTTCATAAAAGAATAATTATTTGTCGTTGTTATGAATGACTAAAAGGCCATACTCCTATTGTGCAAGTTTTCATCACATATTTTAACGTCATTATTTGTTGGTCATTTAGGTCGTAGTAGTTATTGCATCGATTCACAACAACATGCAATCGAGTCAGTATCCTTTATGATCAACCAAAAAATTAGCGATTAACAATTTTAATCGCAATTCCCAAGAATTACATGTTCTTGACCAACTTACTCTACATCTATAACTTGTATGACATTCATACCTGAGCTGGACATTCCAGACTTCTTTCTTTCTGCCTTTCTACTTCTTATAATTTTACTTCCAATATTTCTCACACTGACAGAAGAAGCATCCAACTTTAAGAGTGGCGTGATGCCCGAACTTCCCTAGGCATGTAAGTCTCACTACATCCTTCGAAATTGTTCTTTCTCTTTAAGTTCTCACCATCAACACATGACTGGCATTCTTCCGGATCCAACGCATTTCAGTCTTAAACATGGTTGAACGCTTCACTAGAACTTGCAAGCAAACACTTCTTTAGATATCACATATCTTTTAGCCTTTGTTTGTTTCTGAAAACAATTTTCAGTTCCAAGAATATCACATGACTATCCCAAACGTTTTAAAGTTTGGGTTTCTTGGAAGCAAGCAGACCGTAATAGAATTCTAGCCTTTTGGACCGCAGGACGTGAGTCTCATCATCCATGGCATCTGCGGGAGAGTATTGTAAGTTTGCAATAGGATAAAAATCCTTCTCGGCACTATAGAGGACGATCCTCTCATTACGTTTACCAATCATAAAGATTCAACCAGATAAAAAATAGCTAATCAATTTCAACAGGAAAGGTGGAACCGCGAGCCATTATTCTACAACTATAATGCAAACTACACATAGACGATGTTCATAATTAATTGCACTAGTGATTAAACTTATTTAATTCATAAGTGTGCTCCCACTCAAACCATTATCTCTCATAATTGATATTTGAGTGATTCAAGACCCATATATTATTCACCGCCATTGATGTGTGCATCACTAATGACGTGAACTTCGATCGGTAGGCCAACTTGCCGATCACATCTCTATGTGACTCTTGTTCATCTTTCGATGCTTGTGCTCTGAGCTCAGGACTATCCTGCTCTTCAAGACAACCAAGTGTTTTCGAAGTGAGGTCTGACCTTCATCCGCCTTACACCTCACAGTTCATTCGTACTCATGTGTACATGTCGTACCCCGAAAAGCTACGTGTTATAGATGGTGCTACACTAGGAAGAGCACTAACAACTTGATATTTTTATGTGAGTGATACGTCTCCAACGTATCTATAATTTATAAAGTATTCATGCCATGTTTATTATAGTTTTGTATGATTTTGGTGCACTTTTATATGGCTTTTATATGATTTTTATGGACTAACATATTGACCTAGTGCCCAGTGCCAGTTGCTGTTTTCTGCTTGTTTTGGTTTTCCAGAAAATCCATATCAAATGAAGTCCAAATGCAACGAAACTTTTTGACGATTTTTTCTGGAAGGAAACAGACCCAGGAAGCTTCAGGGGAGCAGCAGAAGAGCCATAGGGGCCCCACAAGCCACCTGGGTGCGCCACCCCCCCAGGCATGCCCTGGTGCCTCGTGGGCCCCCTGTGGCACCTCTTTGCGTGATTCCAACGCTAAAAAATCATATATATTCAGAAACCCCCGAAAGTTAACCTAGATGAGTTTTTACGCCGCCGCAAGCCTCTGTACCTCCACGATCTCATCTACAGCCCTTTTTCGGCACCCTGCCGGAGGGGGGAAATCATCTTCGGAGGCCATCTTCATCATCCCGGCGGTCTCCATGACGAGGAGGGAGTAGTTCACCCTCGAGGCTGAGGGTTTGTACCAGTAGCTATGTGTTTGATCTCTCTCTCTCGTGTTCTTGATTTGGCACGATCTTGATGTATCGCGAGCTTTGTTAATATAGTTGGATCATATGGTGTTTCTTCCCTCTCTATCCTTGTTGTGATGAATCAAATATTTTCCCTTTGAGGTTTCGTTATTGTCGGATTGAATATTTCAGATTTGAGAACACTTGATGTATGTCTTGCATATGAATAGTCGTGGTGACAATGGGGTATTATATTGATTCACTTGATATATGTTTTGGCACTCAACTCGCGGATTCCCGAGGTGACATTGGGCTAATCTATGCATAGGGGTTGATGCACGTTTTCATTATCTTTTCTCCGATAGAAACTTTGGGGTGCTCCTTGGAGTTCTTTGTGTGGATTGAATATTATGATTATGAAGTTGTTTGATGCATATCGTATAATCAACTCACGGATACTTGTGGTGACATTGGAGTATCTAGGTGACATTAGAGTTGGTTGATGTGTATCATATGGTGTTATTTTAGTACGAACTCTAGGGCTGTTCGTGACACTTATAGGGATGGCTCAATAGATTGATCGGAAAAGATAACTTTGAGGTGGTTTCGTACCCTACAACAATCTCTATCTTATGTTCTCCGTGAATAGGAACTTTGGAGTGATTCTTTATCGCACGTTGAGGGATTGTTATATGATCCAATTATGTTAGCATTGTTGAGAGATTGCACTAGTGAAAGTATGAACCCTAGGCCTTGTTTCTAAGCATTGCAATACCGTTTGTGCTCTGTTTTATCACTTGCTACCTTGCTGTTTTTATATTTTCAGATTACAAAAACCTATATCCACTATCCATACTACACTTGTATCACCATCTCTTCGCCGAACTAGTGCACCTATACAATTTACCATTGTATTTGGTGTGTTGGGGACACAAGAGATTTTTTGTATTTGATTGCAGGATTGTTTGAGAGAGACCATCTTCATCCTACACCTCCCACGGATTGATAAACCTTAGGTCATTCACTTGAGGGAAAATTGCTACTGTCCTATAAAATTCTGCGCTTGGAGGCCCAACACGAGTCTACAAGAATAAGTTGTGTAGTAGACATCAGTGAGAGATCACCCTAATAAAAATGACTAGTGTGCAATAAAAAAGGGGTAAACATCTCAGGCAATTCATAATAGCATGATATGGTAGAGCCCTGGGCGCCAGAGAAGTCCTCTTCGTCTTCGCGAAATTTCAGCCAAAAGCATTGCCGTGGCAACAGAAAAACAGTGTCGTGGCAGCAGTTTCAATAAAAACAGATTTCAGTAAAAACTGCTTGCCGTGGCAACCTGAAAACACTGTCGTGACAGCAATTTCAAAAATCACCGCCATGACTGCAGTTTTAACAAAAACAGATTTATGTTAAAACCGCTTGCCGTGGCAACTTGAAAACGGTGTCGTGGCAGCAATTTTGAAAATCACTGTCGTGGCAACAGTTTCTTCAGCTTTTCTTCTCTGTTGTCTTGTACAACCTCCTTGCGCGTCGGGGTCCTCCTTTGCAAGCTTGTCACCGCCGTCTGTAATCACACCGCTGTCTCTATAGCTACTCTATTACATCAAATTTTGACACGTATGTCATTAAAGTGACAATCCTGTGGCTCCAGTCATCATGCCGTACTATGACGCGCAGGTCACTTAAACATTACAACATATAACTATCTCATACATAAACTCATTATCATGACGAAGGCTATACCACATCACATGCATCCTACAAAACCAAGTTAGACGTCCTCTAATCGGTTTAGATTTTTTTTTTAATTTACGTGGCTTCTAGGGTTTCCACACAAACACTAGCTACCTAAGTTCATCATCAAGTATGATTATTATTGTTGCTAGATTAACTTTGCGAGGTGTGTGAGGGAAGAGACTTAATTAAAATCTCTAGCCCCACACCAAACTTCGTCAATAAGCATGACCCCCGTGTAGATCATCATCTACATGCCCTCTCGTGTTTGCGATGATTCACTATTCTTGACTATGATGTAGCCCCAAGAACTGTTAGCAGATCATTGATAGCCAGAATCACCGATTGCCAGAACTTTGTAACCAAGCTACATCATGCCTTCAATGAAATGAAACGAAGCAACACTCAAGGGAAGCATACAAGAACATCAAGTAAAAGATTGCATCTAACACAATAGATCTTATCTTCTACTCACACAATTTTATTAAGCTCTAGAACTCGTCTAGTTATTAATTCGTTTTAGCAATAGATCCAATTCATTACTAAAAACTCTTGTGCAATACCTCACATCCACATGTGATCTAGATCGCAACCCACATCTACTCATAGAACCACTCATGATGCCACTCTTGGGGAACGTACTAGCAAACAAAAAAATCGCCCTACGATCATGATACCAGGAACACTATGAAGATGCATTAGAGGTTAAGATTGGATCGTTACCAACTTTGAGTTGCCGCGGAAGAAGAGTTGGTGTAGATCGTCGATGAAGTCCCTCAAACCGTTCACGAACGATCCCTCGAACCAAAGACCAAAAGCACGGCCTCTCTACGGATTGCATGCTTACAGGCTTCATGATCCGGCAGCACTTTGCCATCCAGAGCTAATCATCGCCGGAGAATTAGAGGGAGAAGAAGAGAACCACACGGAGCTTCTCTATTATGAGGATTAGAGAGAACTAGGTCTAGCTCTAATCTAGATCAACTCTAAATTAGAACTAGAACTAGAGAACTAGAGGAGGCTCCAAAACTTGTGTTCTAGGGGCTGCCCCTGCCCCTCTATTTATATGATGAGCCCTGGGGTCGCAACTTGGGGAAGGGGCCTCCCCAAAGTCAGTTTGGACCATAAAGAAGAGTCCTCCTCGGATTCCATCACAAAACGTCACGGATCCCGGCGTTTACGTAAACGCCAAGGACACCCAGCATTTGGCCCAGGTGTAAACGCCAGGGACCCTGGCGTCTATCCCCTGCCTACCATACAACCCCTTCGTGCACCGACCTAAGGCCTCGTGGGCCTTACCCCTTGGCCCAGCCAAGGCATCCTTGCACCGGGAACCGTTTGGATTTATCCAGAAGGTTTCGTAACCTTCTAAACATTACCAGAAGTTCCCAGGACCTCCCAGAACATTTCTGGAAACATCTGAAACTCTTGCGGAACTCACTCGAAACTTTTTCTTATATTCCCAAAACTATTCTAAGAATATTTTCTCATAACTCTCACTCCACTAACACTCAACAGATCGTAATTCCCTTAAGTGTGTGACCCTATAGGTTCGGTAAAACATAGACATGAACGAAACTGCCTTTCGTTCAATGATCAACAGCGGAACCATGGACATCCATATTGACCCCTATGAATACACGAATGATACTTTACCCCTTTGGTTATCATATTTTATTCCCTTTGCTTCGCGATACTTTACAAAACCCGAGGTGAGATATATCGGTATCCACTTGAGTCATTCTCATGCTCATTATGCCGGTCTCCTCATTACCGGTTTCGTTCTTCTTTCTCATTGACATGTTCTGGCATCCCTGTGACCTAGTCACCTGTGTTTGGCTAGATGATGATGGATGTCGTCACACCGAGAGGGCCCTAAGAATATCTCTCCATCGTTGGAGGAGCAAATCCCACTCTTCAACTATCTAGCCCCTTGTCACACTTTTCGATGAACCTGAAAATTGTTGTTATGATCACCGTGTTACATATAACATTTGAGCAACCCCAAAGTTTATCGTCCGGTATGAAGTGACTACGATACTCTCATGGTGTAACACCCCCTGTAATTAAGCTACAGTGATCACCTTTTGATAATGCCAAGTCACCATGCTTAATAGTGCTTGATCATCATTTGCATCATATCTCATTTCAAATTCCAATTCAAATTGAAATTCAAATTTAAAGTGAAAATAAAAGTTGTTCCAATTTGGAAACTAAAATGTTCATTAAATAGCAAATAATCCATAACTAATTATGTTAAGAAAAACAACATCACCTAAATTACCTAGATGACTCTAACATCATCAAAACAGTACCAAACAGCAATATTTAATACCATTTTGTTTAATAAAATTGCAAATGAAATCATATTGTCTCCAAACCAAATTCGGGTAGTAGTTAATATTGCACTGTAATTATTGAGCTAAGTCACTTATTTTACAAAACTCAAATTGTGGCTAAACTATTTACAAAACATAAACAAAAATAGAAAACAGCAAAAGAAAAGGAAAAATAGAAAAGGGCCTGCACTAACTGGGCCTAAGTCAAACCAGACGCGGCCCAGCCCACCCCCAGCGTCTCCTTCCTACTGCTCACTCGCGCCCGCCCGTGCACGCCCGCGCCCGAGCCGGCTCGCCGTCGCAGCCGCGCCTGCTCGCCTCTGCGTCGCTACAGGAGGACGGGGAGGATAAGGAGGCCACCGCGTCAACCCTAGCCGCCCCCGAGATATTTTTGCCCCTTCCCTCGCTCGCCTTCTTCCTCCTCCCGCCATGGCCGCCGCTGCCTTCACCGTTCACCGCGCGTCCGCGTAGCCACCGGCCACCATTCACCACGCCGTCGTGTCCAGGAGGTGCGTCGGCCTCGACTACTTCACCTGCACCACCGCATCGGGCATGAGGAGCCGCATCGACGCCGCCCGCATCGTCTCCCCCAACTTCGGTCGCCGGAGATCGCCGCCTCCACGCCGTCATTGATGGAAATATGCCCTAGAGGCAATAATAAAGTTGTTATTATTTTATATTTCCTTGTTCATGATAAAGGTTTATTATTCATGCTAGAATTGTATTGACCGGAAACTTAAATACATGTGTGAATACATAAACAAATACTGTGTCCCTAGTGAGCCTCTACTAGACTAGCTCGTTGATCAAAGATGGTTAAGGTTTCCTAACCATAGACATGAGTTGTCATTTGATAATGGGATCACATCATTAGGAGAATGATGTGATGGACAAGACCCATCTGTTAGCTTAGCATATGATCGTTCTGTTTATTGCTACTGCTTTCTTGAATGTCAAATACATGTTCCTCCGACCATGAGATCATGCAACTCCCGGATACCGGAGGAATACCTTGTGTGCTATCAAACGTCACAACCTAACTGGGTGATCATAAAGATGCTCTACAGGTATCTCCGAAGGTGTCTGTTGAGTTGGCATGGATCGAGACTGGGATTTGTCACTCCGTGTTTCGGAGAGGTATCTCTGGGCCCTCTCGGTAATGCACATCATAAGAAGCTTGCAAGCAAAGTGACTAAGGAGATAGTTACGGGATGATGTATTATGGAACGAGTAAAGAGACTTGCCGGTAACGAGATTGAACTAGGTATGGAGATACCGACGATCGAATCTCGGGCAAGTAACATACCGACGGACAAAGGGAATTACATATGTTGTCATTGCGGTTCGACCGATAAGATCTTCGTGGAATATGTAGGAACCAATATGGACATCTAGGTTCCGCTATTGATTATTGACCGGAGAGGCATCTCGGTCATGTCTACATCATTCCCGAACCCATAGGGTCTGCACGCTTAACGTTCGTTGACGATATAGTGTTATATGAGTTATGTGAATTGGTAACCGAATGTTGTTCGGAGTCCCGGATGAGATCCCGGACATCACGAGGAGTCTCGGAATGGTCGAGAGGTAAAGATTTATATATGGGAAGTCATATTTTGGGTTCCGGAAAAAGGTGCAGTTTTTTCAGTATTGTACCGGGAAGCTTCCAGAAGGTTCCGGAGGATTCCGGAGGGGTCCGGAAGTCCACAAGTGGGTCCACCACGTCCCAAGGGCTGGCATGGGCTAAGGGGAGGCGCCCTGGCCTTATTGGTCCAGGCGCACCAAGTCCTCAAAAGCCCACGCAGCTAGGGAAGGAAAAAAAGGAGAGTCCTAGTAGGAATAGGATTGGACTTTGGAGTCCAAGTCCACGTGTGTACTATTCACGTGGTACTGTTCACGTGGTACTGTTCACGTGGCACTATTCCTTCTACTCCAAGCCCCTACACATATATAAATAGAGGAGAGGGGCGCCCCAAACAAGCCACAACATTGTCTTAGCCGTGTGCGGCGCCCCCCTCCACAGTTCCGTCCCTCGGTCATATTTTCGCAGTACTTGGGCGAAGCCCTGCGGAGATAGCATCACCATCACCGTCACCACGCCGTCGTGCTGCCGGAACTCATCCACTACCTCGCCGTCTTGCTGGATCAAGAAGTCGAGGACGTCACCGAGCTGAACGTGTGCTGAACGCGGAGGTGCCGTACGTTCGGTGCTCGGTCGGTTGGATCGTGAAGTTGTTCGACGACATCAACCGCGTTGTTCTAACGCTTCCGCTTACGGTCTACGAGGGTACGTAGACACACTCCCTCTCTCGTAGCTATGCATCTCCATGGATAGATCTTGCGTGTGCGTAGAAATTTTTTGTTTTCGATGCTACGTTCCCCAACAGTGGCATCATGAGCCAGGTCTATGCGTAGATGATATGCACGAGTAGAACACAAAGAGGGGCGGTGATCGTCATACTGCTTACCACCAACGTATTATTTTGATTCGGCGGTATTGTAAGATGAAGCGGCCTGGACCAACCTTACATGTCCACGTACATGAGATCGGTTCCACCGACAGACATGCAACTTGTTTTGCATAAAGGTAGCTGGCGGGTGTCTATTTCTCCTACTTTAGTTGAATCGAATTTGACTGCGGCCGGTCCTTGTTGAAGGTTAAAACAGCAAACTTGATAAATCACTGTTGTGGTTTTGTGCCTTAGGTAAGAACGGTTCTTGCTAGAAGCCCGTAGCAGCCACGTAAAACTTGCAACAACAAAGTAGAGGACGTCTAACTTGTTTTTGCAGGGTATGCTGTGATGTGATATGGTCAAGACATGATGTGATATAAGTTATTGTATGAGATGATCATGTTTTGTAATTTATCGGCAACCGGCAGGAGCCTTATGATTGTCTCTTTATTGTATGAAATGCAAGCGCCATGTAATTGCTTTACTTTATCGCTATGCGTTAGCAATAGTTGTAGAAGCAATAGTTGGCGAGACGACCACGATGCAACGATGGAGATCAAGGTGTCGAGCCGGTGACGATGGAGATCATGACGATGCTTTGGAGATGGAGATCAAAAGCACAAGATGATGGCCATATCATGTCACATATTTTGATTGCATGTGATGTTTATCCATTATGCATCTTATTTTGCTTAGAACGACGATAGCATTATAAGATGATCCCTTCACTAAATTTCAAGATAAAAGTGTTCTCCCCGAGTATGCACCGTTGCTAAAGTTCGTCGTTTCGAAGCACCTCGTGATGATCGGGTGTGATAGATTCTACGTTCACATACAACGGGTGTAAGCCAGTTTTACACAAGCAGAATACTTGGGTTAAACTTGATGAGCCTAGCATGTACAGACATGGTCTCGGAACACTGGAGACCGAAAGGTCGAACATGAGTCATATAGTAGATATGATCAACATGGAGATGTTCACCATTGATGACTATCCCATCTCACGTGATGATCGGACATGGGCTAGTTGATTTAGATCATGTATCACTTAGTTAACTTAAGGGATGTTAATTTAAGTGGGAGTTCATTAGTAATTTGATTAATTGAACTTAATTTATCATGAACTTAGTCTTGATAGTTTCTTTGCATATCTATGTTGTAGATAAATGGCCCGTGCTACTGTTCCGTTGAATTTTAATGCGTTCCTAGAGAAAGCTAAGTTGAAAGATGATGGTAGCAACTACACGGACTGGGTCCGTAACTTGAGGATTATCCTCATTGCTGCACAGAAGAATTATGTCCTTGATGCACCGCCAGGTGATGGACCTGCTGCAGGAGCTGCTGCAGACGTTGTGAACGCCTGGCAGGCTCGATCTGATGACTACTCGATAGTTCAGTGTGCCATGCTCTATGGCTTAGAACCGGGACTGCAAAAGCGTTTTGAACGCCACGGAGCATATGAGATGTTCCAAGAGCTGAAATTGATATTTCAAGCTAATGCCCGGGTTGAGAGATATGAAGTCTCCAACAAGTTCTTTAGCTGTAAGATGGAGGAGAACAGCTCTGTCAGTGAACACATACTCAGAATGTCTGGGTACCACAACCACTTGACTCAGCTGGGAATTGATCTTCCGGTTGAGAGTGTTATTGACAGAGTTCTTCAGTCACTGCCACCAAGCTATAAAGGCTTCGTGATGAACTATAATATGCAAGGGATGGAGAAGACAATTCCCGAGCTCTTCGCGATGCTGAAATCAGCGGAGGTAGAAATCAAGAAGGAGCATCAAGTGTTGATGGTTAACAAAACCACTAGTTTCAAGAAAAAGGGCAAGGGAAAGAAGGGGAACTTCAAGAAGAACACCAAGCAAGTTGCCGCTCCCACGAAGAAACCCAAAGCTGGACCCAGGCCTGAAACAGAGTGCTTCTACTGCAAAGGGACTGGTCACTGGAAGCGGAACTGCCCCAAGTATTTGGCGGATAAGAAGGATGGCAAAGTGAACAAAGGTATATTTGATATACATGTTATTGATATGTACCTCACTAGTGCTCGTAGCAGCGTCTGGGTATTTGATACCGATTCAGTTGCTAATATTAGTAACTTGAAGCAGGAGCTGCAGAGTAACGGAGACTAGCTGAGGGCGAGGTGACGATATGTGTTGGAAGTGTCTCCAAGATTGATATGATCAATATCGACACGCTCGTAATACCTTCGGGATTAGTATTAAACCAAAATAATGGTTATTTGGTGCTTGCGTTGAGCATAAAACATTATATCTGGATATTGTTTATTGCAAGACGGTTATTCATTTAAGTCAGAGAATAATGGTTATTCTGTTTATATGAATAAGATCCCTCGTGATCATGCACCCTTGTGAATGGTTTATTCTTGTTGAATCTCGATCGTAGTGATACACATATTCATAATATTGATGCCAAAAGATGCAAAGTTAATAATGATAGTGCAACATACTTGTGGCACTGCCGTTTACGTCATATTGGTGTAAAGCGCATGAAGAAACTCCATGCTGATGGACTTTTGGAATCTCTTGATTATGAATCATTTGATACTTGCGAACCATGCCTCATGGGCAAGATGACTAAAACTCCGTTCTCCGGAACAATGGAGCGAGCTACTGATTTGTTGGAAATAATACATACCGATGTATGCGGTCCGATGAATGTTGAAGCACGCAGCGGGTATCGTTATTTTCTAACATTCACAGATGATTTGAGTAGGTATGGGTATATCTACTTGATGAAACACAAGTCTGAAACATTTGAAAAGTTCAAAGAATTTCAGAGTGAAGTAGAGAATCATCGTAACAAGAAAATAAAGTTTCTACGATCCGATCGCGGAGGCGAATATTTGAGTTACGAGTTTGGCCTTCATTTAAGAAAATTTGGAATTGTTTCACAACTCATGCCACCTGAAACACCACAGCGTAATGGTGTGTCTGAACGTCGTAACCGTACTTTATTGGATATGGTGCGTTCTATGATGTCTCTTACCGATTTGCCACTATCATTTTGGAGCTATGCATTAGAGACAACTGCATTCACGTTAAATAGGGCACCGTCTAAATCCGTTGAGACGACACCGTATGAACTGTGGTTTGGCAAGAAACCTAAGCTGTCATTTTTTAAAGTTTGGAGATGCGATGCTTATGTGAAAAAGCTTCAACCTGATAAGCTCGAACCCAAAGCGGAGAAGTGCGTCTTCATAGGATACCCTAAAGAAACAATTGGGTACACCTTCTACCACAGATCCGAAGGCAAGGTCTTTGTTGCCAAGAATCGGTCCTTTCTAGAGAAGGAGTTTCTCTCGAAAGAAGTGAGTGGGAGGAAAGTAGAACTTGATGAGGTAATTGTACCTTCTCTCGAATTGGAAAGTAGCTCATCAGAGAAAACCGTTCCCGTGATGCCTACACCAATAAGAGAGGAAGATAATGGTGAAGATCATGAAACTTCAGATCAAGTTACTACTGAACCTCATAGGTCGACCAGAGTACGTTCCGCACCAGAGTGGTACGGTAATCCTGTTCTGGAAGTCATGTTGTTAGACAACGGCGAACCTACGAACTATGAAGAAGCTATGATGAGCCCAGATTCCGACAAATGGCTTGAGGCCATGAAATCTGAGATAGGATCCATGTATGAGAACAAAGTATGGACTTTGGTGGACTTGCCCGATGATCGGCAAGCCATTGAGAATAAATGGATTTTTAAGAGGAAGACAAACGCTGATGGTAATATCACTGTCTACAAAGCTCGACTTGTCGCGAAAGGTTTTCGACAAGTTCAAGGGGTTGACTACGATGAGACTTTCTCACCCGTAGCGATGCTTAAGTCTGTCCGAACCATGTTAGCAATTGCCGCATTTTATGATCTGGCAAATGGATGTCAAAACTGCATTCCTTAATGGTTTTCTCAAAGAAGAGTTGTATATGATGCAACCAGAAGGTTTTGTCGATCCTAAGGGTGCTAACAAAGTGTGCAAGCTCCAACGATCCATCTATGGACTGGTGCAAGCATCTCGGAGTTGGAACATACGCTTTGATGAGGTGATCAAAGCATATGGTTTTGTACAGACTTACGGTGAAGCCTGTATTTACAAGAAAGTGAGTGGGAGCTCTGTAGCATTTCTAATATTATATGTGGATGACATATTGTTGATTGGAAATGATATAGAATTTCTGGATGGCATAAAAGGATACTTGAATGAAAGACCTCGGTGAAGCTGCTTATATATTGGGCATCAAGATCTATAGAGATAGATCAAGACGCTTGATAAGACTTTCAATGAGTACATACCTTGACAAGATTTTGAAGGAGTTCAAAATGGATCAGTCAAAGAAGGAGTTCTTGCCTGCATTGTAAGGTGTAAAGTTGAGTAAGACTCAAAGCTCGACCACGGCAGAAGATAGAGAGAGAATGAAAGTCATTCCCTATGCCTCAGCCATAGGTTCTATAATGTATGCCATGCTGTGTACCACACCTAATGTGTGCCTTGCCACGTGTCTGGCAAAGGGGGTACAAGAGTGATCCAGGAGTGGATCACTGGACAGCGGTCAAAATTATCCTTAGTAACTAAAGGACTAAGGAAATGTTTCTCGATTATGGAGGTGATAAAGAGTTCGTAGTAAAGGGTTACGTCGATGCAAGCTTTGACACCAATCTGGATATCTCTGAGTAGCAAACCGGATACGTATAATGGAGCAGTCATTTGGAATAGCTCCAAGTAAAGCGTGATAGCAGCATCTACAGTATGACATAAGCATTTGCAAAGTACACATGGGTCTGAATATTGCAGACCCATTGACTAAAATTCTCTCTCACGAGCAAAACATGATCACACCTTAGAACTCTTTGAGTGTTAATCACATGGTGATGTGAACTAGATTATTGACTCTAGTGAACTCTTGGGTGTTAATCACATGGCGATATGAACTAGATTATTGACTCTAGTGCAAGTGGGAGACTAATGGAAATATGCCCTAGAGGCAATAATAAAGTTGTTATTATTTTATATTTCCTTGTTCATGATAAAGGTTTATTATTCATGCTAGAATTGTATTGACCGGAAACTTAAATACATGTGTGAATACATAAACAAATACCGTGTCCCTAGTGAGCCTCTACTAGACTAGCTCGTTGATCAAAGATGGTTAAGGTTTCCTAACCATAGACATGAGTTGTCATTTGATAACGGGATCACATCATTAGGAGAATGATGTGATGGACAAGACCCATTTGTTAGCTTAGCATATGATCGTTCTGTTTATTGCTACTGCTTTCTTGAATGTCAAATACATGTTCCTCCGACCATGAGATCATGCAACTCCCGGATACCGGAGGAATACCTTGTGTGCTATCAAACGTCACAACCTAACTGGGTGATCATAAAGATGCTCTACAGGTATCTCCGAAGGTGTCTGTTGAGTTGGCATGGATCGAGACTGGGATTTGTCACTCCGTGTTTCGGAGAGGTATCTCTGGGCCCTCTCGGTAATGCACATCATAAGAAGCTTGCAAGCAAAGTGACTAAGGAGATAGTTACGGGATGATGTATTATGGAACGAGTAAAGAGACTTGCCGGTAACGAGATTGAACTAGGTATGGAGATACCGACGATCGAATCTCGGGCAAGTAACATACCGACGGACAAAGGGAATTACATATGTTGTCATTGCGGTTCGACCGATAAGATCTTCGTGGAATATGTAGGAACCAATATGGGCATCCAGGTTCCGCTATTGATTATTGACCGGAGAGGCGTCTCGGTCATGTCTACATCCTTCCCGAACCCGTAGGGTCCACACGCTTAACGTTCGTTGACGATATAGTGTTATATGAGTTATGTGAATTGGTAACCGAATGTTGTTCGGAGTCCCGGATGAGATCCCGGACGTCACGAGGAGTCTCGGAATGGTCGAGAGGTAAAGGTTTATATATGGGAAGTCATATTTTGGGTTCCGTAAAAAGGTGCAGTTTTTTCGGTATTGTACCGGGAAGCTTCCAGAAGGTTCCGGAGGATTCCAGAGGGGTCCGGAAGTCCACAAGTGGGTCCACCACGTCCCAAGGGCTGGCATGGGCTAAGGGGAGGCGCCCTGGCCTTATTGGGCCAGGTGCACCAAGTCCTCAAAAGCCCACGCAGCTAGGGAAGGAAAAAAGGAGAGTCCTAGTAGGAATAGGATTGGACTTTGGAGTCCAAGTTCACGTGCGTACTATTCACATGGTACTATTCACGTGGTACTGTTCACGTGGCACTATTCCTTCTGTTCCAAGCCCCTACACATATATAAATAGAGGAGAGGAGGCGCCCCAAACAAGCCACAACATTGTCTTAGCCGTGTGCGGCGCCCCCCTCCACAGTTCCGTCCCTCGGTCATATTTTCGCAGTACTTGGGCGAAGCCCTGCGGAGATAGCATCACCATCACCGTCACCATGCCGTCGTGCTGCCGGAACTCATCCACTACCTCACCGTCTTGCTGGATGAAGAAGTCGAGGACGTCACCGAGCTGAACATGTGCTGAACGCGGAGGTGCCGTACGTTCGGTGCTCGGTCGGTTGGATCGTGAAGTTGTTCGACGACATCAACCGCGTTGTTCTAACGCTTCTGCTTACGGTCTACGAGGGTACGTAGACACACTCCCCCTCTCGTAGCTATGCATCTCCATGGATAGATCTTGTGTGTGCTTAGAAATTTTTTGTTTTCCATGCTACGTTCCCAAACAGTCATCTCCAAGCCTCCCCGAGCCCATTGCCGCTCCCTACGGCTCCGCTGTGAGCTCCGCCTCCTTCTCCCTCTCTCCCCGTGCTCTTACCCACGCCGTAGCCGCCGCTCCGTCCATGGCAAACCAGATGCCGCTCGGGCTCGTCGCCGGCATGCTTCCGGCGACCAAATGGCCCCGGGCTAGTGCCCATCGAGCTCGCCGCACCGCGTAGTGCATCCCCAGCGCCTCACCTCGCCCGTTTGCACGCCGCCGCAGCTAACCCGAGCACCTCCCGTACGCACCGCCGCTCGCTGTCAATGTAGCGCTCCACTCCGGCCATCCCAGCTCGCGAGACCGCCGCATATCGACGCGGCTCGGCCTTAGCTTTCGAACGAGCCGCCTCGCGCGCCAAACGGGCCCCTGTGGGCGTTTTCCGACGCAGCCCCGACGCGCGCCGCCGCGTTTGGCTCGGCGGAGGCAACTCCGGCGCGACTCCGGTCGCCGGCCGACGTGGCAGCCGCGGGGCCCGCCTTGTGCCACTGACGGGTGGGCCCAGTTGACCCGTTGACTGGGTCAACCCCGCTGACTGGGCAGCCCAGTCACTGACACGCGGGCCCCACCCCGTTTAAACATTTTTAAAATAAATAAAAATGCTAATTAAAATGTTAATTAATTTGTTAGTTAATTAGTTAAATAAACAGTCACTGACAGTGGGTCCCACTAGTTAATTAGTTAAATTAGTTAGTTTAATCTACTGTTTAATTAGTCTAGTCTATGACAGATGGACCCACTGGTCAGGTTTGACCTGGCCTAGCCGGGTTTGACTGCTGACGTCATTGTGACATCATGCTGACATCATCTGTCACTATTTCGGATAATTCGAATTAAATAATTCCAGAAATTTCAGAAAATGATTAAAACTTTGAAAAATCATATAAAATAAACCGTAACTCGGATGAAAATAATTTATATATGAAAAATGATCAGAAAAATGTGAAGAATCCGAATATGTGGTCAAAATGCTTGACCATCACTCCTATCTAGATGAACATGGAACTTTTTGCCTGTATTCGATAGATGAATAGCGCATAACCTTGATAAAATAAATCCAAACAAATTCCTAATTCCTCTAAAATAATTAGTGATGCATTATATCACCCATGCATATCATTTAGGCATGTCATGCACCCCCCCTGTTGTATTGTTTGCTGTGAATTTATTGTTTCTTCCCCCTCCTTCTCTCCCGATAGACGCCGAGACCGCCGCCGACGAAACTGAGTACGACTACGCTCCAGACGAGCAGCCTTCAGACGATCAGCCCCTCTCAGTAGAGCTTCCAGGCAAGCAAAACCCCCTTGATCATCCAGATATCGCCCACTCTTTCTCTCTTATGCTTGCGTTAGAATTGCTTCTGTTGTTATTCCGATAGATCCTATTCTGATGCATAGTCTGATTTTGTCGCCTGCTGTTTATACCTACATGTTGTCCCATGATGCTTAGTTAGCTATGCTGTTGATTCAACTGTGGCCCTTCACCCTTGTCCGCTTGCCATGCTTGTTATCGGGCCGTGATCACTCTGGGTGATGATCACGGAAATGTTTACATATTTCCATACTTTAAACTGTTAAAGTCGGGCTGGACCCAAGGGTGCCCGCGAGAGAATAATATTAAAGACGGGTCGGCTCCAAGAGCACCCGCGCGACGTGTGTTACCAAGTCGGAGCGACAGGAACCCTGCTCGTCTCTGCGAGTTACTAAATGCGCCTAACGGATTTGGGTATTTGATCTGAGTAGGCCGCTGGCCTTATACGCACTATCACCACGTGGGATAATGGTTTAATGGGGCCCTCTACGTCGTATGTATCAGCCGAAAGCTCTTCAGACGTCACAGCTCAGAGATGCGGGATGATTGCTGGGGTGGGCTGGTTACGTCACTGGTGTATACAGTGTCGCGCCTGGGCCCCGGCCAGTCACGCAACGTGCAGGAGTGCAAAGGGCGATGGCCCAAGACCCCTTCGCACTTAGGATTTAGACCGGCGTGCTGACCTCTCTGCTGAGCCTAGGTAGGACTGTGTGTTGGGGAACGGAGCATGAATTTCAAAAATTTCCTACGCTCACGCAAGATTTATCCATGGAGATGCATCGCTACAAGAGGGGAGAGTGTGTCTACGTACCCTCGTAGACCGTTAGCGGAAGCATCTCACAACGCGGTTGATGTAGTCGAACAATCCTTCGAGCTCCACCGATCGAGTACCGAACGTACGGCACCTCCGAGTTCTACACACGTGCAGCTCGGTGACGTTCCTCGCCTTCTTGATCCAGCAAGACGTCGAGGTAGTAGATGAGTTCCGTCAGCACGACGGCGTGGCGACGGTGACGGTGAAGTGATTCCGGCAGGGCTTCGCCTAAGCTCTCCGAAAATATGACCGAGGTGGAAAACAGAGATCGGGGCACCGCACACGGCTATGGGACAATTGTTGTCCTTTGGGGTGCCCCCTTGCCCCCGTATATAAAGGATGAGAGGGAGGAGGCCGGCCCCCTAGGGGTGCGCCAAGTGTGGGGAGTCCTACTAGGACTCCTTAGTCCTAGTAGGATTCCACCTCCCATACGGAGTAGGAAAGGGGGAAGGGAGAGCGAAAGGAAAGAGGGGGCTGCGCCCCCTCCCCTAGTCCAATTCGGTTTGGGCAAGTGGGGGCGCGCGCCTCCTCACGTGGCCTGCCTCTCCTTTTCCCGTATGGCCCAATAAGGCCCATTACTTCTCCCGGTGAATTCCCGTAACTCCCCGGTACTCCAAAAAATACCCGAATCACTCGGAACCTTTCCGACGTACGAATATAGCCTTCCAATATATGAATCTTTACCTCTCGACCATTTCGAGACTCCTCGTCATGTCCGTGATCTCATCCGGGACTCCGAACAAACTTCGGCCACCAATCACATAACTCATATAATACTAAATCGTCATCGAACCTTAAGTGTGCGGACCCTACGGGTTCGGGAATGATGTAGACATGATCGAGACGACTCTCCGGTCAATAACCAACAGTGGAACCTGGATGCTCATATTGGTTCCTACATATTCCACGAAGATCTTTATCGGTGAACCTCATATGTCAACATACGTTGTTCCCTTTGTCTGGCGGTATGTTATTTGCCCGAGATTCGATCGTCGGTATCCAATACCTAGTTCAATCTCGTTACCGGCAAGTCTCTTTACTCGTTCCGTAATACATCATCTTGCAACTAACTCTTTAGTCACGGTGCTTGCAAGGCTTCTGTGATGCTGTATTACCGAGAGGGCCCAGAGATACCTCTCCGATAGTCGGAGTGACAAATCCCAATCTCGATCCATGCCAACTCAACAAACACTTTCGGAGATACCTGTAGTGCACCTTTATAATCACCCAGTAACGTTGTGACGTTTGATACACCCAAAGTATTCCTACGGTATCCGGGAGTTGCATGATCTCATGGTCAGAGGAACGTGTATTTGACATAGTGAAAGCAATAGCAATAAACTGAACGATCATTTGCTATGCTAACGGTTGGGTCATGTCCATCACATCATTCTCCTAATGATGTGATCCCGTTATCAAATGACAACTCATGTCCATGGTCAGGAAACCTTGACCATCTTTTGATCAACGAGCTAGTCTAGTAGAGGCATACTAGGGACATAGTATTTGTCTATTATCCACACATGTATTTAGTTTCCGGTCAATACAATTCTAGCATGAATAATAAACCATTATCATGAACGGAGAAATATGATAATAATAAACACTTTATTAATTGCCTCTAGGGCATATTTCCAACAGTCTCCCACTTGCACTAGAGTCAATTACATTGTAATGAATCTAACACCCATCGCATTCTGGTGCTGATCATGTTTTGCTCGTGGAAGAGGTTTAGTCAACGGGTCTGCCACATTCAGATCCGTGTGTACTTTGCAAATCTCTATGTCTCCATCCTTAATCAAATTCCGAATGGAGTTGAAGCGACGCTTTATATGCTTGGTTCTCTTGTGAAACCTGGGCTCCTTTGCTATAGCAATTGCTCCAGTGTTGTCACATAAGATAGTCATTGGACCCGATGCACTAGGTATGACACCTAGATCGGATATGAACTCCTTCATCCAGACTCCTTCATGTGCTGCTTCGGAAGCAGCTATGTATTCCGCCTCACATGTAGATCCCGCCACGACGCTCTGCTTGGAACTGCACCAACTGACCGCTCCACCATTAAGAATAAATACGTATCCAGATTGTGACTTAGAGTCATCTGGATCTGTGTCAAAGCTAGCATCGACGTAACCCTTTACGACGAGCTCTTTGTCACCTCCATAAACGAGAAACATGTCCTTGGTCCTTTTCAGGTACTTCAGGATATTCTTGACCGCTGTCCAGTGATCTACTCCTGGATCACTTTGGTACCTTCCCACCAAGCTAATAGCGAGGCACACATCAGGTCTGGTACACAGCATGGCATACATAATAGAGCCTATGGCTGAGGCATAGGGGATGACACTCATCTTCTCTTTGTCTTCTGCCGTGGTTGGGCTTTGAGTCTTACTCAATCTCACACCTTGCAATACAGGCAAGAACCCTTTCTTTGACTGATCCATTTTGAACTTCTTCAAAATCTTGTCAAGGTATGTGCTTTGTGAAAGTCCAATGAGGCGTCTTGATCTATCTCTATAGATCTTGATGCCTAATATGTAAGCAGCTTCTCCGAGATCCTTCATTGAAAAACTTTTGTTCAAATAACCCTTTATGCTTTCCAGAAATTCTATGTCATTTCCCATCAATAATATGTCATCCACATATAATATGAGAAATGCCACAGAGCTCCCACTCACTTTCTTGTAAATACAAGCTTCTCCATAAGTTTGTATAAACCCAAACGCTTTGATCACTTCATCAAAGCGAGTATTCCAGCTCCGAGATGCTTGCACCAGTCCATAGATGGATCGCTGGAGCTTGCATACTTTGTTAGCACCTTTAGGATCGACAAAACCTTCCGGTTGCATCATATACAATTCTTCCTTAAGGAATCCATTAAGGAATGCCGTTTTGACGTCCATTTGCCAGATTTCATAATCATAAAACGCGGCAATTGCTAACATAATTCTGACAGACTTTAGCATCGCTACAGGTGAGAAAGTCTCATCGTAGTCAACTCCTTGAACTTGTCGATAACCTTTAGCAACAAGTCGTGCTTTATAGACGGTGACATTACCATCAGCGTCCGTCTTCTTCTTAAAGATCCATTTATTTTCAATAGCTCGCCGTTCAGCGGGCAAGTCTACCAAAGTCCATACTTTGTTCTCATACATGGATCCAATCTCGGATTTCATGGCCTCAAGCCATTTGTCGGAATCCGGGCTTGCCATCGCTTCTTCATAGTTCGAAGGTTCATCGTTGTCTAGCAACATGACCTCCAAGACTGGATTTCCGTACCACTCTGGTGCGGAACGTGTCTTGGTTGACCTTCGAAGTTCAGTAACAACTTGATCCGAAGTTTCATGATCATCATCATCAACTTCTTCTCTGGTCTGTGTCGATGTCACAGAAATTTCTTTCTGTGGCGTACTACTATCCAGAGGAGGTACAATTACCTCATCAAGTTCTACTTTCCTCCCACTCACTTCTTTCGAGAGAAACTCCTTCTCTAGAAAGGATCCATTCTTAGCAACGAATAATTTGCCTTCGGATCTATGGTAGAAGGTGTACCCAACGGTCTCCTTTGGGTATCCTATGAAGACGCACTTATCCGCTTTGGGTTCGAGCTTATCTGGCTGAAGCCTTTTCACATAAGCATCGCATCCCCAAACTTTCAGAAACGACAGCTTAGGTTTCTTACCAAACCACAGTTCATACGGTGTCGTCTCAACGGATTTAGACGGTGCCCTGTTTAAAGTGAATGCAGCTGTCTCTAATGCATAACCCCAAAATGATAGTGGCAAATTGGTAAGAGACATCATAGAACGCACCATATCTAATAGAGTACGATTATGACGTTCGGACACACCATTACGCTGTGGTGTTCCAGGTGGCGTGAGCTGTGAAACAATTCCACATTGTTTTAAGTGATTGCCAAACTCGTAACTCAAATATTCTCCTCCATGATCAGATCGTAAGAACTTTATTTTCTTGTTACGATGGTTCTCTACTTCACTCTGAAATTCTTTGAACTTTTCAAATGTTTCAGATTTATGCTTCATCAAGTAGACATAGCCATATCTACTCAAATCATCTGTGAACGTGAGAACATAACGATATCCACCGCACGCCTCAACACTCATCGGACCGCATACATCGGTATGTATTATTTCCAACAAGTATGTTGCTCGCTCCATTGTTCCGGAGAACGGAGTCTTAGTCATCTTGCCCATGAGGCATGGTTCGCACGTCTCAAATGATTCATAATCAAGTGATTCCAAAAGTCCATCTGTATGGAGTTTCTTCATGCGTTTTATACCAATATGACCTAAGCGGCAGTGCCACAAATATGTGGTACTATCATTATCAATTTTGCGTCTTTTGGCATCAATATTATGGATGTGTGTATCACCACGATCGAGATTCAACAAGAATAAACCATTCACAAGCGGTGCATGACCATAAAAGATATTATTCATCAAAATAGAACAACTTTTATTCTCTGATTTAAATGAATAACCGTCTCGCAATAAACAAGATCCAGATATAATGTTCATGCTCAACGCAGGCACCAAATAACAATTATTTAGGTTCATCACTAATCCCGAGGGTAGATGTAGAGGTAGCGTGCCGACGGCGATAACTTCAACTCTTGAACCGTTCCCGACGCGCATTGTCACCTCGTCCTTAGCCAATCTTCGTTTATTCCGTAGCTCCTGTTTCGAGTTACAAATATGAGCAACCGAACCAGTATCAAATACCCAGGTGCTACTACGAGTATTGGTAAGGTACACATCAATAACATGTATATCAAATATAACTTTGTTGATGTTGCCAGCCTTCTTATCTGCCAGGTACTTGGGGCAGTTCCGCTTCCAGTGACCAGTCCCCTTGCAGTAGAAACACTCAGTCTTGGGTTTGGGTACAGACTTGGGTTTCTTCGTGGGAGCAGCAACTGATTTGCCGTTCTTCTTGAAGTTCCTCTTCTTTCCCTTGCCCTTCTTGAAACTAGTGCTCTTCTTTACCATCAACACTTGATGCTCCTTCTTGACTTCTACCTCCGCAACTTTGAGCATAGCGAAGAGCTCGGAAATAGACTTTTCCATTCCTTGCATATTATAGTTCATCACAAAGCCCTTATAGCTTGGTGGCAGTGATTGGAGAATTCTGTCAATAACCGAATCATCTGGAAGATTAACTCCCAACTGAGTCAAGCGGTTATGCAACCCAGACATCTTGAGTATATGCTCACTGACAGAACTATTCTCCTCCAACTTACAGCTAAAGAACTTGTCGGAGACATCATATCTCTCGACCCGGGCATGAGCTTGAAATACAAGTTTCAGCTCTTGGAACATCTCATATGCTCCGTGATGCTCAAAACGTCTTTGGAGCCCCGGTTCTAAGCCGTAAAGCATGGCATACTGAACTATCGAGTAGTCATCAACACGTGTCTGCCAGGCGTTCATAACGTCGACAGATGAGGGAGGGGGTGCGATACCTAGCGGTGCATCAAGGGCATAAGCCTTCTGTGCAGCAATGAGGATGATCCTCAGATTACGGACCCAGTCTGCATAGTTGCTTCCATCATCTTTCAACTTAGCTTTCTCTAGGAACGCATTAAAATTCAGTGGAACTACAACGCGGGCCATTGATCTACAACATACAATTGCAAAGATTATTTAGACTATGTTCATGATAATTGAAGTTCAATTAATCAAATTACTTAAGAACTCCCACTTAGATTAACATCCCTCAAGTTGTCTAAGTGTAACATGATCCACATCAACTAAGCCACGTCCGATCATCACGTGAGGTGGATTAGTTATCAATGGTGAACATCTTTCATGTTGATCATATCTACTATATGACTCATGTTCGACCTTTCGGTCTCTTGTGTTCCGAGGCCATATCTGTATATGCTAGGCTCGTCAAGTTTAACCCAAGTATTTTGCGTGTGTAAAACTGGCTTACACCCGTTGTATGCGAACAAAAGAATCCATCACACCCGATCATCACGTGGTGCTTAGAAGCGTCGAACCTTCGCAACGGTGCATACTAGGGGAGAACACTTATCTTGAAATTTAGTGAAGGGATCATCTTATAATGCTACCGTCGTCCTAAGCAAAATAAGATGCATAAAAGGATTAACATCACATGCAATTCAATATATGTGACATGATATGGCCATCATCGTCTTGTACTTTTGATCTCCATCAGCCAAGCACCGTCATGATCTCCATTGTCACCGGATTGACACCATGATCTCCATCGTAGCGTCGTGACACCTTGATCTCCATCGCAGCGTCGTGGTCGTCTCGCCGGCTATTGCTACTACTACTACTGCTAACTCATAGCGGTAAAGTAAAGCAATTACATAGCGTTGGCATTGCATACAATAAAGAGACAACCATAAGGCTCCTGCCGGTTGCCTGATAACTTTACAAAACATGATCATCTCATACAACAACTTATATCACATCATGTCTTGGCCATATCACATCACCAGCATACCCTGCAAAAACAAGTTAGACGTCCTCTACTTTGTTGTTGCAAGTTTTACGTGGCTGCTACGGGTTTGCAAGAACCGTTCTTACCTACGCAAAACCACAACGTGGTGTAGTGATTGCTTTTTGATCTTCTAAAAGAACCCTCTTCATTGAAACCGATTCAACTAAAGTGAGAGAGACAGACACCCGCCAGTCACCTTTATGCAACGAGTGCACGTAGCGGTGAAACCTGTCTCGCGTAAGCGTACGCGTAATGTCGGTCCGGGCCGCTTCATCTCACAATACCGCCGAATCAAGTATCAACTAGTAACGGCAAGCAATATGTATACACCCACGCCCACAACTCACTTGTGTTCTACTCGTGCAAATCACATCTACGCATAAACCTGGCTCGGATGCCACTGTTGGGGGAACGGAGCATGAATTTCAAAAATTTCCTACGCTCATGCAAGATCTATCCATGGAGATGCATCGCTACGAGAGGGGAGAGTGTGTCTACGTACCCTCGTAGACCGTTAGCGGAAGCGTCTCACAACGCGGTTGATGTAGTCGAACAATCCTTCGAGCTCCACCGATCGAGTACCGAACGTACGGCACCTCCGAGTTCTACACACGTGCAGCTCGGTGACGTTCCTCGCCTTCTTGATCCAGCAAGACGTCGAGGTAGTAGATGAGTTCCGTCAGCACGACGGCGTGGCGACGGTGACGGTGAAGTGATTCCGGCAGGGCTTCGCCTAAGCTCTCTGAAAATATGACCGAGGTGGAAAACAGAGATCGGGGCACCGCACACGGCTATGGGACAATTGTTGTCCTTTGGGGTGCCCCCTTGCCCCCGTATATAAAGGATGAGAGGGAGGAGGCCGGCCCCCTAGGGGTGCGCCAAGTGTGGGGAGTCCTACTAGGACTCCTTAGTCCTAGTAGGATTCCACCTCCCATACGGAGTAGGAAAGGGGGAAGGGAGAGGGAAAGGAAAGAGGGGGCTGCGCCCCCTCCCCTAGTCCAATTCTGTTTGGGCAAGTGGGGGCGCGCGCCTCCTCACGTGGCCTGCCTCTCCTTTTCCCGTATGGCCCAATAAGGCCTATTACTTCTCCCGGTGAATTCCCGTAACTCCCCGGTACTCCAAAAAATACCCGAATCACTCAGAACCTTTCCGACGTCCGAATATAGCCTTCCAATATATGAATCTTTACCTCTCGACCATTTCGAGACTCCTCGTCATGTCCGTGATCTCATCCGGGACTCCGAACAAACTTCGGCCACCAATCACATAACTCATATAATACTAAATCGTCATCGAACCTTAAGTGTGCGGACCCTACGGGTTCGGGAATGATGTAGACATGATCGAGACGACTCTCCGGTCAATAACCAACAGTGGAACCTGGATGCTCATATTGGTTCCTACATATTCCACGAAGATCTTTATCGGTGAACCTCATATGTCAACATACGTTGTTCCCTTTGTCTGGCGGTATGTTATTTGCCCGAGATTCGATCGTCGGTATCCAATACCTAGTTCAATCTCGTTACCGGCAAGTCTCTTTACTCGTTCTGTAATACATCATCTTGCAACTAACTCTTTAGTCACGGTGCTTGCAAGGCTTCTGTGATGCTGTATTACCGAGAGGGCCCAGAGATACCTCTCCGATAGTCGGAGTGACAAATCCCAATCTCGATCCATGCCAACTCAACAAACACTTTCGGAGATACCTGTAGTGCACCTTTATAATCACCCAGTAACGTTGTGACGTTTGATACACCCAAAGTATTCCTACGGTATCCGGGAGTTGCATGATCTCATGGTCAGAGGAACGTGTATTTGACATAGTGAAAGCAATAGCAATAAACTGAACGATCATTTGCTATGCTAACGGTTGGGTCATGTCCATCACATCATTCTCCTAATGATGTGATCCCGTTATCAAATGACAACTCATGTCCATGGTCAGGAAACCCTGACCATCTTTTGATCAACGAGCTAGTCTAGTAGAGGCATACTAGGGACATAGTATTTGTCTATTATCCACACATGTATTTAGTTTCCGGTCAATACAATTCTAGCATGAATAATAAACCATTATCATGAACGGAGAAATATGATAATAATAAACACTTTATTAATTGCCTCTAGGGCATATTTCCAACACTGCGTCGTGTCGATTACCCGAGGCCGGGCATTACCCAGCAAGTGTGTCCGGCCAGATGTGATCGAGCGTGTTGGGTAACAGTAGTGCACCCCTGCAGGGAAGTTATCTATTCGAATAGCCGTGTCCACGGTAACAGGACGCTCGGAGTTGTATCCTGATCTGCTACAACTACAAATGGATACTGATACAATGATAAATTGTTACTACTGCTTTCGGGATCACTTTCTCGCAGGGTAGACGAGGAAGGATCCCAGGGCTTTACTAAAAATTGATTGATTATATATTATCTTGCTCTACTCTCTTCTATTGCTGCAAGAAATGCTTCAATATGCTAGTCTTCGATAGGCTAGGCCTCTCCCCCTCTGTTCTGGCATTTTTGCAGTTTAGTCCAAAGATATAGCCCCATTCCTTTGATACCGATGCATACTTAGTATAGTTCTGATGTCAGTCTTGCGAGTACTTTGGATGATTACTCACGGTTGCTTTGCTACTTCTTTTTCCCCATACCCGGTTGCTGCGATCAGACGATGGAGCCCAGGAGCAGGAGATTCCAGGAGGCTACTACTACTACGTTGAACCCGCCGACCAGGAGTAGTTCTGAGACCCTAGGCAGGAGGCCTTCGCCTTTTCGATCAGTGTTGTTGTTTGTGCTAGCCTTCTTAAGGCAAACTTGACTAACTATGTCTGTACCCAGATATTATTTGTGTGTATGACTTATGTATTCGGGTCCTCGTGACCCCTGGTTTGTAATATGAAGATTTATGTTTATTTTGAGTTTAGAGTTGTGTTGTGATATCTTCCCGTGCGTCTCTGATCTCGAGCGTGCATGTTTGCGTGTATGATTAGTGCACGGTCGAGCAGAGGGCATCACACATGGTCTAAGGAACTAAAATATACATTAACTCTCCGTGTTATAACTCATAGACTTGTGACGATTCCATCTCAAAGTATAACAAACAAGTTGGGTCAATTCAATATGATTGTTCTACAAACATCATACTCACAAAGTTGTCTGGCATCCTCGTTACACTTAACCAAATGCCCATGATCAGGAAAACATGATCATCACACAACACTTGAGCTAGTCCTAGAGGCTAAACTAGGAACCAGGTTTTACCGTTTATAACTCAACACGTGCTTATGGGTTTTCCTCTGAATCACATATTCAAGAACCATGGCAGTTATAGCATAGAGTATAAACATCTAATTATAAACATATAAATAAATAATACAAATATTATTGTCTCTAGGGCATATTTCCAACAAAACGAGGATGGAGAATGAACTCAGGTTTTGCAAATTAGACTTTGCTAAAATGGTGCGTGTGAGAAGGAGGGGTCAATTTTCGAGTTGGGCTGTGCGCAGTTGGCTCTTACTGAACTGAAAGCAAAGTAGGAGAAGAAGAATTTGGCTGATAAGCAACATACATCAACTGCTTAGGAAAAAGATTATATTGTTGTAATATTGTGCTTAACAACTTTGTGCTTCTATAGGTGAACTAGCTATATGGTGTACTGTGCTGTGGTGAACTAGTTATCCATACCGTGATGCCAATTATATACATTCTGGTGGCCATCCTGTGTGTTCGATATGAATTTTCTTATTACATGGACTGATAATAGTAAGCTAATAAACCTGCTAATTGGGTAAATACATTGCACACGGTTACCTAATAAGTACAGTGGGTCATCCAAGGAAACCGTTTGCGATACACAACGAGGTTGCAAACGTTTCCAGTAGGTAAAGCGTTTGTGATGGATCATCCTATCTCAAACGATTCTGCCGGACGCATCATCTATGATGCAGTACACTAACGCAAATATTTGCGTTAAATACATCATGTGGGATGTGTAGAATATGTCACACGGCTTTTTCGGTTTGCTTGTTTGTGATAGCACACCCGATCGCACACGAACACTTTTTCCCTCAGCGTGTGTGATCGGAGGAGCTATCGCAAACTATTAATCTAGGTCGTGTGGGATGGACTCCCCCTATTGCCCACCTTAGCTAGGTGACGGTTTGAAACTATGTCACCGAAAGGGGTTCGAAACCGTTTGCATAGGATGACTCTGCACTAGTGTCCACGTCCCGTGCATGCCGCACGCCTCGTCGCTATTACCGTGTCAAGCCTCTGCTATCCTGGTTGAGTCTTCAGGGTTGCGAACCTACACCACTCAACACCCACTACAGAGTATCACCGATCATCACCGACCGATGTTGAGTTTCACGTTTCCATCGTACCACTGTGCCCCAGTTCAAACTACGTGTCTCTCGCTTTACTCGTTGAAATAGGTTGCGACTCTCCGGATCCTTGCACCGTAGCCCCTCCATCAGCACTGAGTGAAGTCTTCGTCAGACGCCAGCTCCACCTTATGACTAGATGGTAGATGATCAGTCCACCCTACGTCGCGTCGACTTCAAGATCCATGTGCGCACCGTCTTGAATCAACCCCGCGCCATCGCCATGTCGATGCGCACAAGCCCTTGGGTCTGCGCCACGTGTTTCCACGACAAGAGGTCGGTCAGCATCACGCTCCTATGTCGTTGCTGCCGATCCCCCACCGTCTTCTGTACCAACCGACATCCCCGTCGATCCGTCAGACTGTCAAATCTGACCCAACCGAACTTGTCTGGCTGCAATCATGCTCTACTATGCGTCATGTCCACCCCACACATCTCCATGCAATGCTTAGACACCATGTATATGCATGATCCTGCATGACACATTGTCCACCTCCGCGCACTCCCCGAGCCCTCTCAGCAATCTTGACATGAAACACTTACATGCAAACCTGACCTGAAAAATTCTTTGCACAATTATTCTTCCTCGTTACTATTTGCCAGCGCATCTTCGTGTAGCCTTAGCAGCAAAGACATCTCCTATCGGCCATGGACACACAGGCACGCTCGTATATCATGTGAAAGCCGGGCACTCGTGCCTTTCTTTTTCTTTCAAAACAAATCTCATACTGCCTTCTGCATAGCACAACTCCACGTGCATGGTTCTCTTGGCCAACATGCTGGCACGAGGCCAATCAACTCGTGGGGCGTGGCCTACCCGTGCGCTGCTGCATAGGCCGCCACCACCGAGCACTGGTCCTTTGCTTCGCTCCTTGGGTCATGTACCAAGCAGGCTCCCAGCTGTCGCTCGCTTGCCTGCCTACGCACGCTTGCTCGAGGAACCTCTTTTTTTTTTGAGGGGTGCTCGAGGAACCTCCTATTCGGCCAATCGCTAGTTAGCGTCCATGCGCGCAACCTCAGCTACCCGCATGTACATTTTTGGGCCGGCCGAACTAGCTTTTTCCCGGTTTTTGGGAGGTCTAGAACCTTCCCAGACCGAATTTTCTCTTTTTTTTGTGTGTTTTTTCTTTTCGTATTTTTCTGCTTTTTTCATTTTAATTATTTCCGTTATTTTTTCATTTTCATTTTTCATCTTTTCATGTTCGTTTTTTCTTCATTATTATTTTTTCTCTTTCATTTTTATAACATCTTTTATCATATTTTGTGAACATTTTTTGAAATCATGAATATTTTTTGAATTTGTAAACATTTTTTATGTAATCGTAAATATTTTTCAGATTCACAAACATTTTTTAAAATTACTAATAATTTTCAAATTATCGAACTTTTTTCATAAATTCGCAGATCATTTTTTTAAAATTTGAACTTTTTTCGAAACTCAGGAACTTTTTTTGAATCATAACACATTTTTTGGTACTATTCTACAAATTCATGAGCATTTTTTCAAATTTCATGAACATTTTTTGAATCATCGAACATTTTTTGAATCGATGAAGTTTTTTGTAGTTCACAAACAATTTTTTTTGTGAAGATTTTTTAAAAATACATGAAATTTTTGAATCTGGGAACATTTGTTCAAAATCATGAACATTTTATTGAATTCGTGATATTGTTTCGAAATTGTAAACATTTTTTCCAATTCTGAGAACTTTTTTTTTTGAATTCAAGAACATTTTTTGAGTCGCGTGCATTTTTTGAATGCTTGAACAATTTTTCAAACTCGTGAACGTTTTTCTTTTGAAAAGTTGATATTTTTTTAAATCCCAGCCATTATTTGAAATTCTGAACTGTTTTTGAACCCCAAACAATTTTATAGAAGATAAAAAGGAAAATAACAACAAAAACGAAAAAGGGGCGCCCCTGTATGGGCCGGGCCAAAAGCATGTGCTGGGGCGTGAGCGCTAGGTCACTACCTAGCGATCGAAATAGTAGGAGACCTCCACCCCAGCGCTCGTCTGGCGCTCACGCGGGCAGGTGCATGGACCGGCCCAACAAAACCGTGAGAGCCAGTGTAAAAAAAACTGAACATGTGCCACTGACTCCTTAACCAGTTGACCATTAACAAGCGGACCAGTTGACCATTGGCTGGCGACACACTTGACCGTAGACTTAAAATAGTTCATAAATGTGGAAAAAGTTAATGAAAAACAATTTGTTGTCAATTTGAAAAGGTTCATTGATGGGAGAGCTCCTAGCTGACGATCGCGAGCGTCAAAGCGACCTGCTTTCGCGCAGGGTGCGTGATCTGAATGGGCGGGGCGTCATAACGAGCCGCTATTAAAATAGCAAAAAATGATGTTCCATCAAGGAGTTGAACTCGCAACCCCACAATTGGGAGTTAGTGTTCTTTACAACCCGAACTGCTGAATGTTGGTGATTAATAGGCCGCGTGAATATTTAAGAACTAACTAAACTCAGCGGAAGATAAAAAAAATACAAAAGTTTTGACCATTGAACATTTTTGTGATATACGCCGAATTATTATTAAATACACAATGAACATTTTTGTGATATATGCTGAACAATTTTGAAATACACATTAAACATTTTTGTGATATACGCTGAACATTTTTAAAGTACACAATGAACATTTTTTTTAAATATGTTGAACATTTTCTTAATATATGGTGAACATTTTGGTAAATGTAAGATGAAATTTTTTGTAATACACGATAATTTTTTTTGTAGTGCATGGTAAAATTATTCATAAAAATGATGAACATTTTCTTAATATATGATGAACATTTTTATAATACGTGGTGTACTTTTTATATAACACAAAAGAAGAGAAAAAAGATAAAAGAAAGCAAACAAAAAAGAAAAAACCGAAGATAAAAGGAACAAAAAAAAAACCCTCCACAAAACCACTGAAAACCAAACAAAACATTGAAAAAATCCGAAAGCAAAAAACCACAGAAGAAAACAAAAAAAAACCCCCGCAGGAAACAGCGAAGGAGGCAGCAGCGAACGAAGAATACACGAATCCCATACGTGGGCCGGCCGAACCGGTGACTCGCCTGACTGAAGGCACAACCTTTTGACGCCAACGAGCGTTAAATAGGATCAGCCCACGCCAGCGCTCGTCTCGCGAGCGCTATGTCTCGCACTAAGCGAGACAGTAGCAGCTCTCGCTAAAGGTTTTTTCTCCCCCCGCGTCGTATTGGACCACCCCATTCGCACGAGAATAGGGAGATCCTTGGCGCTGCTAGCCACTACACAGAGTCATGTTCGCAGTAAGTATTAGGAGTGCATCCTTCTTTAGGCGAGCCGGCTTTCTTCGGGTTGTTTTCTCCATTTTTTCATTCTTTTTTTTTTGCACTTTGTTTCTTCATTTTTTTATTTTCATTTTCTTTTGTTTATTTTGTTTCTTTTTTCCGTTTTGTTTGTTCTTTATAATTCTATATTTTTTGTATATGTCAACAACATTTTTCTAATAAATGTCTAACATTTTTCTAATACGAATTAAACATTTTTGTAATACCTGGTCAACATTTTTTCTATACACATTTTAAACATTTTCAAATGCTTGATTAACATTTTTCTAATACAAGACTAAAATTTATTTGATACATGGTCAACATTTTTGCTATACATTTTAAACATTTTTTTAAATGCTTCATCAACAGTTTTAAAATAAAAGGATGTTCATTTTTCTGAATACATGGTCAACATTTTTCTATACACATTTAACATTTTCCTAATGATTGATTAACATTTTTCAAATACTTGTTCATCATTTTTTCAAATGCTTGACAAACATTTTTATATACATGACCAAAAAAATCATCATTTTTTTAATACATGATCAACATTTTTTGTATTTACATTCAACATTTTTTCGAATGCTTGATTAACATTTTTTAAATACTTGTTCAACATATTTCAAATACTTGTTCAACATATTTCAAAAACTTGTTCACGATTTTTTTTCATGTTTTTTTAGAGTGATTTTTGTAATATGTATATTTATAATATTTTTAAGTATAAAGCAAAGTAAAAAAAATAAAATATAAATCGAAAACGGAAAACAGAACGAAAAAAACAGAAAAAGAGCCGGTGTCCGGCCCATCTCAGTCGTCCCTTCAACGAGTCCGAAGGTGGACTCCTGAAGGCCGGGCGCCCATATGTCCCGCTTTAAGCGAGACCTAGGGAAACCCTCGCGTAAGGGCAGCTCCAAATCGGCCAGCCCAGGTGCGCTGGAGGGCAGATCCTCGGTTTTTATTTTCTGTTTTTCATTCACGTTTTTTGTTTCGTTTTTTAATTTATTTTTTTATTTTTGTTTACACTTCCGAAAATTATAAATATATATATTACGAAAATATACTTTACAAAATGTCTTTAAAATGTTAATCATTTATTTAAAAAAATTTAAATGTGTATAGGAAAAATGTTGACCATGTATACGAAAAATGTATACAAAAATTATACAATGTGTGAAAAAAGTAGAACATGTATTTAAAAATATATTAATCAAGTTTTGGAAAAAATGTTAAAAAGTATTTGAAAAATGTTAATCAAACATCTAAAAAATGTCAAATCTATATAGAAAAATGTTTACCATGTATTAAAAAATGTTAAACCTGTATTTGGAAAATGTTAAATGTGTATTGAAAAAAAGTTGACCATGTATTCAAAAAAATGTGTAACTTGTATTTGAAAAATGTTAAATGTTAATAGCAAAAGTGTTGTCCATGTATTAAAAAATTGTTAAACTTGTATTTGAAATAAGTTTATAAAGTATTTGAACAATAAAAATGTTAAATATGTATAGAAAAAAAGTTGACCATGTATTAATTTTTTTAATTTGGTATTTAAAAAATGTTAATCAAGCATTTAAAAAATGTATTTGTATATACAAAAAATGTATATAGAAAAACAATGGAACCCGACAGTAAACAAAGAAAACTGTTGAAAAACGAGAAAGAAACAAACAAAAATGAAGAGAAAACGAATAAAAAGGAAAGAAAAGAAAAGAAAACACCCAATGAAAACCGAGAAAGAAAGAATTAAAAGTGAAGAAAAACAATGGAAAAAGAAATAAAAGAGAAAACTAGTAAAACCAGAGAAAAAATAGGAAGAAAACCCCGTGAAAAAACAACAACAGAAAACAAAAGATTTTTTTTGGAAAACCGGTGGAAAAACCGCCTCCACTCGCCTCAAGTAGGTCTCGCCCCGACAAGTTATCACGTTTTGGACGAGACCATAGTGGCTAGGAGCGCGGGTGATATGCTAGGAGACTAGGGTTCGAACCCTGCAGCTCGCCTTTTTTCCTTCTCTATTTGTTTTAACTGTGCGTGAATGGGCTAACCCGATAACTGAAAACACTTCAGCGAGACATCCTATCCTCTCGTTGAATGCGATAAATAGTCGCCGCGCTGAAGGCGAGACATAGGGAAAAACTGCGAGAGCCAGTGTAAAAAAAACAGAACACGTGCCACTGGCTCCTTCACCAGCTGACCATTGACTGGTGACACAATTAACAGTAGACTTAAAATAGTTCATAAATGTGGAAAAAGTTAACAAAAAATATTTTTTGTTAATTTGAAAAAGTTCACAAATTTAAAAATAATTTCGTCAATTGTAAAAAAATGCGACAACGAAAATGTTCAAGAAATCGAAAAATATTCAGATTTTTTTTCAAAAATAGTTTCCGAATTGAACAAAATGTGAATTTGAATTTTTTTTGAAAAAATGTTCAGGAATTTGCAAAAACAAAATCGCGGATTTTGAAAAAAGTTGGTAGATTAATAAAAAGTTCACGAATTTGGAAAAAGTTCACGGGTTTCAAACAAATGTGGATTCAAAAAAAAGTTCACGAATTAGGAAACAAATTCATGCATTTGAAAAATAAAAAAGCAAAAGCAAAAATGGAAAGAAAAAAGGAATTTTTTGAAAATGAATGAATAAATAAATAACATCTAGCAACCAAGAAAGAAAAACCGGTTTGGGAGCTTCACAAAACCAGCTGGTTCGCTTCGGAAAAAAAGAAACAGCTTCACATACGAATGTCGCTTGAAGAAGGGAAAAAAGAATGAATGGGCTGATCCCAAGTAGAGGAGGGTGTGTGTGCGGGTTTGCATACATAACTAAAATCGGCGCTTATGCCACGGAATAGGAGTTGGTAACTAGTAGCTCACCTCCTATTCTCGGACGGCGCCAAATCACGCACCAATCGCTGCCCCAAGAGCATTTTGGGCCTCCACAGGTCCGGGGCGGAGCATTTTTTGTCCTTCTGTTTTATTTATTTATTTTGCCTTTCCTTTTTTACCTTTTTATTTTGAAATAAATTCAAAATATGTTTGCAAAACTTTGAAAAATGTTCATGAATTTAGAAAAATGTTCACAAGTTCAAAAAATGTTTGTGAGTTCAAAATATTCTTGACAAATTCAAAAAATGCTCACGAATATGAGAAAAAAGTTCATGGATTAAAAAAATGTTCGTGAATTCAAAACAATGTTCACAAATTCAGGAAATGTTGAAGAATTATATTTTTTTCCGCACATTTAGAAAATATTTGTGGATTCAAGACAGGTTCACAAATTCAAAAAATGTTCATGAGTTTAAAAAATGTTCATGACTTTCAAAAAAAATCATTAATTGAATATATGTTCGTGAAGTTCAAAAACTATTCATGTGTTGGAAAATGCTCACTAACTCAGAAAATGTTTGCGAGTTTGATAAAAGTTTATGAATTGTAAATAAATGTTCACTAATTGAAAAAAAGATCACGTCTTTTCAATTTTTTTTCTAGATTTTGAACAAATGATCATGAATTTCAGAAAATCTTCCTGAAATTCAGAAAATATTCTTGAAGTCAAAAAATGTTCGCAAATTTTACAAAATGGTTTTGATATTCGAAATAGATCATGAATTTAATATCATTGATGATTTAAAAAAGAGATTGCGTCTTTTAAAAGAATTTGAAAATAGAAAAAAGGAAATAAAAAGAAAAAAAGAAGATAAAAAATAAAGCAGAAAAGAAAAATAAGAAAGAATGAAAAAGGAAATAGTCTTTACCTAATAATCTCTACCTAATAATAAAGCACGGAGTGCTTACCCGTTCATCGTCATCCAAATTACCCTTAAAGTTGGTAAGAATTACCCACCAATGCCATCCATGAGTAAAACGATTCGCTGTAGGCCTAAAAACGAATCGTTTTCCCTGTTAGTCCCTGCATTGGGCCTCGAAGCTCGCTCAGCCCGTGAACACCGAGAAGACAAGAGGTAACCTTATCTTCTTCTACCCGTGGTTCTCAAGCAAAAATCTTCTTCTACCCATGGTCAGCATCGCGGCCGCTCCCCTGCCGCCGCGCGCATGGCTGTCGGCCGCTCTGCCCGGCGAGTGCCCGTCCCCTCCGCCGCCTGCCTCCCGCCCCCTTCGCCGCCTGCCTCCGGCCGGTCGCACCCAGCCCGTACGAGGCTGACCAGCCGCCATTGGCCCGCGCGCGTGGAAGCGGAGTCCGGGACGGCGACGGTACAAAGGATGACTCGGACGTCCACCCCCCCCCCCCCCCCCCCCCCCACCCCAAGACCTTGGAGCAGAAGCTCGCCTCAGTGTGGCCCGTCTTCGACTGAGATCAGGAGAACTGCTCGAGCACACCATCAAGTTGTGCTCGACACGAACTCCACCTGAATCGCCCTTCTTTGCCACATAAAAGGCCTTGAGCCCCTCTACGGAAGCCACATCTGAATTGTAAATTTTGGTGCTTGAAATCACCTCGCCGAAAGCATCCAATCTTGCCGTTCTACCAACATCGCCGGAATGCCAACCGCCCACGCTCCACCCAAGGTACACCGTTCTACAATATGCACCACCAGGATCACATGCCAGGATAAATGTGACATGTCTGTTATGTTTCAGAATTTTTTTGAAATTGAAATTTGAGAAGAGCAAGAGTTTTGATATGATTCTGTATATTCTTCAGTTGCTTGCTGTAACCTGTGCTTTCTGGTAGATTGATGTAGATAGAATCATACTGCTAATTTCCAGTAATTTCTTCATCACAAAGATGTTCTATTTGTTTGATTGGCTGTATTGTGATGACCATAAAAAATCACCTCTCTTTGATATTCGTACAGTTAAATTCAGTTGTAGCGACCCTGAGGAAATAATGTGTTACACGCCTGACACAGGATTGAGAACGAACTTGCTTGAACATCTGGATAACCTCAAACTTCTTTTCCAAAAATTATTGGGCTGCTGTTTTTGCAAAATTTCATCAACACTCCACAAAAAATGTATGATGTACCTTTTTACCATGGAGTGTCAGTATGCAAACTCCAGAATTGGAGTGTCAGTATGTAAACTCCAAATATAAATGAGCTGCTGTTTTTGCAAAATTTCATCAACACCACAAAAAATGTATGCTATACCTTTTTTACCTTGGAGTATCAGTATGCAAACTCCAGAATCGGAGTATCAGTATGTAAACTTCAGAAAGTTTTTGTGGTGCTGATATTGTACATCATGTAGTTTACACCTGTTAAGCTAGATCGGTTTTTCATAATTCAGCACCAAGCAAGACTGGGAAAGAATAAAAAAACATGTATGCGGAGAGCAGCAATGTGGGGGGTAACCATGTTTGTACGAAGAGAAAGCCATCTCACTGGTGAGGCGGTTCTGCATGGAACACCATGTTTGCATTTACTTCTTTTGCCTACTGTGTAAAACATGGTCAGTTCACCACCGGTTTCCTCGGCTTCGGCAAGGTCTTCCTCGCTTACTTACCTCCCCGCTTGTGAAGCCTTACTAACTGGAGCGGTAGGCTATAGAAGCCAGTCCAGTCTGAAGCTTGAACTGATTGTCCAGTAATTTGTAGGTGATCGCAATATGAATTCAGAATTGAGAAAATGATGCGCTACCAGTAAAATCATTCAGCCAGCATTGATTTAAACTGATGAATATGCTTACTTTCATGGTGCTACAATCTATACAATCAAAATGATTGTTTAATAAGATTACCTAATTGTTCTTAGTCTCTCTTTTACAGACTACCCTTGTGAATCACATTTTAACATCGCAACATGGGAAGAGGATTGTTGTCCATTCATCTTTGCTGAAGACATTGTGATGGTGAATAGTGGTTGTTTGTGTTGCACTATCTAAGAGGGGTCTTGTAAAGATGCTTCTGAAGTTTGTGAAGCAAAAGGGAGACAAGTTTGATCATATATTTATTGAGACAACAGGTAAATCTCATTCTAACAGAACCAATGTCACAGTCCAGGTCTTGCAAAGCCTGGTCCTGTTATTAAAATATTTTTCTGATGAATTGGTCACAAAGTATGTGAAACTTGATGGTGTGGTTACTCTGGTTGCTTGATAAGCAGTCCATGAAACGTTTGAATGAAGTTAAAGGAACGTGGGTTGTTAATGAGGCAGCAAAGCAAGTTGGTTATGCAGACTAGATTATATTGAACACGCTATTTAGTTGGTCTGTAGAACTATATACAAGGCTCTAATAGAAAGAAAGGTGTTATTATTCTGTAGAAAACAACATAAAAAGGGCCTCGACACGTCGTCGGTCGGCTGCCGGCATTACGGCACTCCGATCACCATCTCTTTCTCTTTGACGTCAAATGACCCTCTTGAGGGTTGTGATGTTAATCTTTTAGGATCACTAACAAATGTCCTATGATTGGTTTTATCAGACATGAAGGTGGAGCGGCCCAGCAAGGAGTCTGGGGGTTCAGCAGGACATCCTTGCAGGAGCAGTCGAGCAGAGGCTGCCACCGGCGACGCATTCATGCACTGGATTTACATTCATAGAGGTGCTACTGTCAAGCCTGGATTCGATTGGAGAATCCTCCACTAGGAGCAGTGTCTGGCCACAACAGTTGTGGATCAGGAATGCAAGCCGGATCACCTCCACGTGGGCTGCTGTTGCAAGGTCCCAGTGCCACACCTCAGCTAATCCAGTAGGAGTAGTTCATTCCCCGTCCAAGCGTTTATTATTGATCATTACTACCTCATCTGTTTATTCTCATCTAGCTCATATATTTAGTGTCTTCCCCGGAAAAAAAAGAGAGAATTGGTGCAGTGGCTCGCGCCTATTGGACTCAGTCTATTACGCTCACTAAATATATAAATGTATGCTGTAGAGACATGGCCACATGGATGATTAGCATCTTTTGGCAAAGGCATGTTAATTCACTGATAGAATACTACTACACCTATGACTATGAGCGTAGATGTCCGCTCTTGATTTTTGAGGACCACTTTAGGATTTGATCATTAGTGTTGCTTCACACCTTCTTGACATAACATCACGTTTGATTGCTACTAATCTGAAAGTCGAGCGTAAGCAATGTTAAGTGGACTTCATGGCATTATTAATAAGGAAATTACATAATCTGATATAATTGTTGATTATCTCTCTTCCATGACAAAATCCAACTAACTATTTTTTTTTATCACAGAACGACTGTGTCCAGCCACTATCAGACTTTGGTGATGTACCCCGGCTGCCAAACCATGCTTTGCCAACCTACCAGAGGAAAGGCGAGGCTCACCAAGGGATGATCCTTCCACCGGAAGGGTGATTAATTTGCATGCCTGATTATGGCAAAACGAAGCCCTTCTGAACATTATTTATCCTCGATGAGGGGAGACCGACCAAAAGAAGTATGCCTTGGGTGCTGAACTTGGAATGGGATAATGGAACACTATCTGTTGTTACATTCTAATTTCAGTTGCTTTCGAGTTTAGATTCTTTTTTTTTCTTTAAGCATGGTAATTTGCTGGGACCTGGGAGTCTTGATTTTAATTATTGCAGGATGGTAACCAGTTTTATTTTGTTTTTTTTAACCAAGCTTTTCAACCTCATTTTTCGGGCAAACAAGATGCCAGAAGAATGGAGACGAAGTATATTAGTACCAATCTTCAAGAACAGGGGGGGTGTTCAGAGTTGTACTAATTACCGTGGAATTAAGCTGATGAGCCATACAATGAAGCTATGGGAGAGAGTCATTGAGCACCGCTTAAGAAGAATGACAAGCGTGACCAAAAATCAATTTGGTTTCATGCCTGGGAGGTCGACCATGGAAGCCATTTTCTTGGTACGACAACTTATGGAGAGATACGGGGAGCAAAAGAAGGACCTGCATATGGTGTTCATTGACTTGGAGAAGGCCTATGATAGGATACCGGGGAATGTCATGTGGTGGGCCTTGGAGAAACACAAAGTCCCAGCAAAGTACATTACCATCATCAAGGACATGTACGATAATGTTATGACAAGTGTTCGAACAAGTGATGTCGACACTGATGACTTTCCGATTAAGATAGGATTGCATCAGGGGTCAGCTTTGAGCCCTTATCTTTTTTGCTTTGGTGATGGATGAGGTCACAAGGGATATACAAGGAGATATCCCATGGTGTATGCTCTTTGCGGATGATGTGGTGCTAGTTGACGATAGTCGGACGGGGGTCAATAGGAAGTTAGAGTTATGGAGATAAACCTTGGAATCGAAAGGTTTTAGGCTTAGTAGAACTAAAACCGAGTACATGAGGTGCGGTTTCAGTACTACTAGGCGCGAGGAGGAGGAGGTTAGCCTTGATGGGCAGGTGGTGCCTCAGAAGGACACCTTTCGATATTTGGGGTCAATGCTGCAGAAGGATGGGGGGTATTGATGAAGATGTGAACCATCGAATCAAAGCCGGATGGATAAAGTGGCGCCAAGCTTCTGGCATTCTCTGTGACAAGAGAGTGCCACAAAAGCTAAAGGGCAAGTTCTATAGGACGGCGGTTCGACCCGCAATGTTGTATGGCGCTGAGTGTTGGCCGACTAAAAGATGACATGTTCAACAGTTAGGTGTGGCGGAGATGCGCATGTTGAGATGGATGTGTGGCCACACGACGAAGGATCGAGTCCGGAATGATGATATACGAGATAGGGTTGGGGTAGCACCAATTGAAGAGAAGCTGGTCCAACATCGTCTGAGATGGTTTGGGCATATTCAGCGCAGGCCTCCAGAAGCTCCAGTGCATAGCGAACGGCTAAAGCGTGCGGATAATGTCAAGAGAGGGCGGGGTAGACCGAATTTGACATGGGAGGAGTCCGTGAAAACAGATCTGAAGGATTGGAGTATCACCAAAGAACTAGCCATGGACAAGGGTGCGTGGAAGCTTGATATCCATGTGCCAGAACCATGAGTTGGTCGCGAGATCTTATGGGTTTCACCTCTAGCCTACCCCAACTTGTTTGGGACTAAAGGCTTTGTTGTTGTTGTTGTTGTTGCTGTTGCTGTTGCTGTTGCTGTTGCTGTTGCTGCTGCTGCTGCTGCTGCTGCTGGTGCTGGTGCTGGTGCTGCTGCTGCTGCTGCTGTTGGTGCTGTTGTTGCTGCTGCTGGTGTTGTTGTTGTTGCTGCTGCTGCTGTTGTTGCTGCTGTTGTTGCTGCTGCTGCTGTTGTTGTTGCTGCTGCTGCTGCTGCTCTTGTTGTTGTTCTTGTTGTTCTTGTTGTTCTTGTTGTTGCTGTTGCTGTTGCTGTTGCTGTTGCTGTTGTTCTTGCTCTTGTTGTTGTTGTTGTTGTTGTTGTTGTTGTTGTTGTTGTTGTTGTTGTTGTTGTTGTTGTTGTTGTTGTTGTTGTTGTTGCTGTTGCTGTTGCTGTTGCTGTTGCTGTTGCTGTTGCTGTTGCTGTTGCTGTTGCTGTTGTTCTTGCTGTTGCTGTTGCTGTTGCTGCTGTTGCTGCTGCTGTTGCTGTTGCTGTTGCTGCTGCTGCTGCTGCTGCTGCTGCTGCTGCCTGCTGCCTGCTGCTGCCTGCTGCCTGCTGCTGCTGCTGCTGCTGTTGTTAAGTCTGCCTTAAGAAGGCTGAGCAAAACAACGACACTGGATCGAAAAGGCGCAGGCCTCCTGCCTGGGAGCCTCCTATCTACTCCTGGTCGTCGGTCTCCACGTAGTAATAGGCTCCACCGTGGTAGTACTCGTCAGCGGGGGCAACTGGCTCCGGGGCTCCGTCATCTGCTCACAGCAATCGGGTATGGGGAAAAAGAGGTAGCAAAGCAACTGTGAGTACTCATCCAAAGTACTCGCAAGACTTACATCAGAACTATTCTACTTATGCATCGATATCAATTGAAGGGGCTGTATCTATGGACTAGACTGCAGAAATGCCAGAATAGAGGGGAAAGCCTAGCCTATCGAAGACTAGCAACTTGCAGCATTAGAAGAGTGTAGATTAGTACATAATAAAGTAGTAAGTAGTAACAAAGCCCAGAGATCCTTCCTCGACTCCCTGCGAGAAAGCGATCCCGGAGCTAACATATTATTAAGTTCCACAAGTATCCAGTTCTAGTTGTAGTAGATTGGGATACTTTCCGAGCGTCCTGTTACCGTGGACACGGCTATTTGAATAGATATACTTCCCTGCAGGGGTGCACCAACTTACCCAACACGCTCGATTAACTCTGGCCGGACATACTTACTCGGGTCATGCCCGGCCTCGGCTGATCGACATGTCGTAGCCCTACCTAGGCTCAACAGAGAGGCCAGCACGCCGGTCTATACCCTAAGCGCTCAGGGGTCTTGGGCCCATCGCCCTTTGCACTCCTGCGCGTTGCGAGGACGACCGAGACCAGACCTAGCCCCTGTATACACACGCAGGCTTTTGCGGTCCACCCGGGCGCGTGCCGCTCAACTGCTGACGTATGAAGAACTTCGGCTGGTACATACGACGCCGAGTGCCCATACTATTCCCGCGTGGTGGTTAGTGCGAAAAGGCCAGAGGCCTACTCAGATCACATATCCTAACCCATTAGTGTGTTGGGAGCTCGCGGTGACGATCAGTGCTCCACGATCTGTGGTCCCGTCGCCCCGTCTCGAGGACTTGCGGCAAGGGCCAGGCCCAATTCCTCTCCTCCCTCTCCTGAGGCAATCTGCCTGCCCGGCCGCGCCTCGTAATTATTTCGCGGGTACCCTCACGGTCAACCCGACTTCACATTTCTCGCGGGTACCCCTCGGGGCCGACCCGACTTTAATCAGGGACTGGGATAAAAGTCAAGGTATCCGTGTGTCCATAACATCAAGGGGGAAATCCGAGGAATCATCCTCGATGGATTTCCACTCGATGTATCCGTCAAGGTGAACTCGGAGGAATCACCCTCGATGGGTTCACACTTGAGGGGTTGCACGACAAAGGCGTCATCGGAGGTGGTGAAAGAGGAATCACCCTCGGTATCCCACAACCGACTAGCTACGCTACAGAGATATCATCAGGAGTGAGGTAGGAGGTATCACCCTCGGCACTCGATAGTAGCTCTGCAGAGTGGTACAACTAAGGGGGTGTGTGGTGCTGTGTCGTGTAGGGGAACGCGACAGAAAACAAAAATATTCGGTACAGCGAGCACGCCCAGGACCACTATGGAGACTGCATACAGGGTTTGATCTGATCATTACCGACTCGTAGCGCAGCGGAAGTAGAGTCGATGTAGATCGTCGGTGCAGATCCCCGCAGCTAGGATTTACAACCTCCCAACCGCGAGGATGTACTCCCTGTAGAAGATATGCCCTAGAGGCAATAATAAATGTTATTGTTTATCTCCCTGTTCATAATTATGTTTATGTTCCATGCTATAACTACTATGGTTCTCGAGTCTACAATAACCACGAGGCTCGGAGAAAGACTCATATGCACGTGTGGAATAATAAACGGTAAAATGTATTCCTAGTTTGGCCTCTAAGACTAGCTCAAGTGTTGCATGATGGTTCTGTTTTCCTGATCATAGGCATGACTATGCCGGCAACTTTGAGGGCACAATGTTAGGAGAACACTTGTGTTGAATCGACCCGAATTGATGTTATGCCATGAGATACATTCGTCACAAGTTAATGGTTAATAACACAGAGAAAGTTTACGTTTGCATAATTCCTCAGACCATGAGAGTATCGAGTTTCTTCATGCTTGATTCATGAACTTTGGGGTTTGTTAAACGTCATCCGTAACTGGGTGGCTATTACGGCAGCTTACGGGTTCATGGGAAAGTATGTCAAGGGATTTGATAGCTCAAGATTGGGATTTGCTCCTCCGACGATGGAGAGATATCTCTGGGCCCTCTCGGTGTTATGGTATCCACCATCGTCTGGCCAGACACATTGTGATTTGATCACAGGGATGCCGGAACACGGGAACGAGAAAAGAGAACAAAACCGGCAACGAGGTAACTGGCATAGTGGACAAGTTGTTGATCCACGGGGATGCAGATAAATCTCACCTCGAGTTTTGTAACATATCGCGAAGCAACAGGAATAGCACACGGCAACTGGAGGTTCACTCGAATATTTATTCGTGTGGGTATAGGGGTCAATATGGGTGTCCACGGCTCCGATGTTGATCATTGATCGGAAAGTGTTCCGGTCATGTCTGTACTTCACCGAACTTATAGGGTCACACGCTTAAAGGGTCATCTATCTGCTGAATACTAGACAGGGAGTCTGAGAGAAAGTCACCGGAAAAGTTTCGGAGACAACGGAAAAGTTCCGGAGAGAACACCGGAATGGTTTCGGTAAAACTGAAAAGTTGTTTCAGGGTATACCATTAAGTCAAATTGGTTTCGGCACATGCCTGGAAATTCTTGGAGGGTGCTAGAATTGTTCTGGGAACTTCTGGGATTTTTCGGAGAAAAAACCCGGAAATGTTCCGGAGCTGCCGGAACCGCTTTGTTTGCTTTTCGCAGATGAAAATCACTAATCCGGAATTGTTTCAAAACGCGTCCAAAATCATTTTAGTGGGTACTGGAATTGTTCTAAGACCCACAGAAATATTTTCGGATTTAACGGTCACGGAAAAATGTTTCCGTGAATAGTGAAAGTGCTTTTTGGGTTACTATTTTGGATAGCCACCTTTTTGGACTTGAGTCAAAGTTCTAGAAGGAAGTGGCTTGCAAGGGAAGGAACCCCTTTTTGGGGGGGCCCCAAGGGGTGGCCGGCCAAGGGTGGTGCTCCTCCTTGGAGCTCCACATGGCCTCCCATTATGCCCATAATACCCATCATATGTGACCTAATGCATTGGTGTTTTGGTATTTTTTGGAGGCACCCTTCCCCTTGGCTTTCCTATAAATAGAGGTGGAGAGGAGCTCTCCACACTCATTCCTTGCTCTCATACACATGCCATGACATTTCTGGCTTCTCTCTCCCTCCCAGCGAAATAGTTTCGTAGAGCCGAAAGGCTGTCTGGGTTCCGGCAGGAACTAGTTCTGGACGGCGAAGCCCTGCCAGATAGATGACACTGTATGTGTGCAACTCTGTAGAGAGATCGTAGTTTTGGTCTTAGTTCGAGAGTGCCTCCCGAAGGGCTGTCCGAGTGACCGTCCGAGTTTCGAGGGTCCTCCCGAAGGGCTGTCCGAGTGACCGTCCGAGTTTTGAGCGTCCTCCCGAAGGGCTGTCCGTGACACTGTTCGAGGGACTGTCCGACTGCCTCCCGGAGGGCTGTCCGAGGGGCAGACGAGGGAGAACATCCTCGCGGTTGGGAGGTTGTAAAATCCTAGCCGCGGGGATCTGCACCGCCGATCGTCATCGACTCTACTTCCGCTGCGCTACGAGTCGGTAACGAAAAGATCAAACCTTGTATGCAGTCTCCATAGTGGTCCTGGTCTGGTGCGTAGGTCGAATTTTTTTTGTTTTCTGCCGCGTTACCCTACAATGGCATCAAGAGTCGTGCTATGCGTAGATGCAGGTTACGATCTAGAATACATAGAGATGTATGGGTGTTGCACAATATAATTTGTAGTAGATGAGTTCTATTACTGAAAATTATTTGTGCGGGTAGCAGATGAAATATGTTACCCAATGTTCTTGTTGCTTCCCTGGAATTTGCATATTTCTGATCTTGATAACAGCATGGTGGAATTTCAAAGTTCTGGCAATCCGCGATCCTGATTGATCAACGAAGTGCTAACAGTTCGTTGAATTCCACCATAGTTAGAGAGAAAGATGAAATTTCGCAGACAAAAGGGCAATGCAGATATGATCTGCACGGGGGTCATGCGTATGACGAAGTTCAGTATGGGGCTTGAGATTTTATTATCTCGTGTTTCATACACCCCGCAAAGTTAATCTAGCGACTTGAATAATCATACTTGATGATGAACGTTGGTAGCTTCGGTTTGTTTCGAAACCTTAGAAGCCACATAAAATGAAATTTTGTATGAACCGATTAGAGGCGTCTAACTTGATTTTGCAGGATGTGCATGTGATGTGGTATAGCAATGCTCATATTAATTTGATTATGTATGAGATGACTATATAATGTAAATTAACATGACCTGCGTGTCATGATTCGGCATGACGGCTGGAGCCATATGATTGTCACTTTAATGACCTGCGTGTCAACCTTAAGTAATGCACTTATTTTATTAGCTATAGAGATAGCAATATTATGTGGTGCATCGACAAGGTGGTGGCAATCTTCGCAAAGGTGAACACCGACGAGAATGCCGAAGATGAAGAAATAAAATATTTCTCCGTCAGAAAGGGCTATACCATATCATGCTATTATGAATTGCCTGAGATGTTTATCCCTTATGATGCACCCTTTTTTGATTGCACGGTAGTCGCTTTTTTATTAGGGTGACCTCTCACAAAATATCAAGTAGTTAGTGTTCTCCCAAGTGTAGCACCATCACGGCACCTATCTCTTCGGGGCATCACATGATCTCCATGGGTGCGAACGATTATAGAAGTGTGAGGCGGGTGAGTTGAGACCTCGCAGCGAGATCACTTGGTTGTCTTGACGTTCAGGCAGGACAGTCCTGAGCTCGGAACACACACATCGAAAGATGAACAAGAATCACATAGAGATGTGATCGGCAAGTTTGCCTACCGATTGAAGTTCGCGCCATTTGAGTTCATCTCGAACCGTGGCGTTGAATGGAAATGCGGGTCTTGAATCACTCACAATCAATTATGAGAGATATTGATTTGAGTGGGAGCGCACTGTAGAATTAACTTGTTTAATTCTCAGTGCAATTAATTATGAACTTTGTCTAAAGTGTAAATTGCATAAAAGTTGTAGAATAATGGCTCGCGTTTTCACCTTCCCTGTTAAAATTGAATAAACTATTAAATATCTGGTTAAAACTTTACGGTTGGTAACATAATGTGAGGATTGTCCTCAAAAGTGACGAGAAGGATTTTGTCCTATCGCTTGCTTTTGGTATTCTCCCGCTAATGCTATGGATAATGTGACTCTCGTCCTTTGATCCAAAAGCTAGAATTCCGTTACGGTCAAGTGCAATATGTTTGCTTCCATGAGACCCGAACTTCAAAAGTTTGGGATAGCTATGTGATATTCATGGAACTGAAAATCATTTTCAGACACAAACAAAGGCTAAAAGATATGTGATATCCAAAGCAATGTTTTTTTTGCAAACTATTAGTAAAAGTGTTTACTATGCATTTGACTAATAACAGAGGGATCCAGAAGAACGCCTATCATATGATGAAAGGTGAATAAAACAACAACTTAAAGAGAAAGGAAATGTCCAAAGGGTGTTAGTGTGACTTACACACCTAGGAAGTCCGGGGATAACGCCACTCTTAAGTTGAGTGCTTCTTCTGAGAGTAAGAGAAATACTGAGAGTTAAATTGTTAGAAGTATAAAGGCAAAAGAGAGAAGACTAGAATGTCCAGCTCATGTATGAAAGTCATACAAGTTATTGATGTATAGAAGGCTGGTCAAAGAAATAGTTCTTGGGAATTGTGATTAAATTGTTAGTCACTAATTCTTGGGTATTGTGAGTTGATCACAAAGATACCCGCTCGATTGCATTCTGCTGCGACTCGATGCAAGAACTACTATGGCCTAAAAGACTTGCCGGAGTGAGGTTTAAATATGCGCTGAGAACATAGTAAAAGTTGCTATACTCAGTACATTACCTATGTATTTATTTTCATAATTCATTTTAGAGTTTTTATACACTCTAGCCCATTGCATAAAGTATCTTGCAAGAAGGTTGTTCATAAGAGAACTTTTGATGTTCGGTGTTATGAATAACATAAGGGCCATGCTTCCATCATGGATGGGATGTATGTTATGAATATTGATAATAATATATTACCTCCGTATTTACTTTCATAATTCATTTTAGAGTTTTACACACTCTAGCCCATTGCATAATGTTTGTTGCAAAAGGGTTGTTCATAAAAGAACAATTGTTGTTCAGTGTTATGAATAACATAAGGGCCATACTTCCATCGTGGATGGGATGTATGTTATGAATATTGATGGTAATATGATACATCCATAACACTGACGCTAAATGTCGCAAGACTAAGAGAATACCACACATGTGTGGCACTGCATTTGGTCACATTGGAGAAACCCGCATGGAGAAATTCCATAATGATGGATTTTGAAGTCGTTTGATTGTGAATCATCTGACACTTGCAACTTTCCTCCAAAAAGTGAAGTGACTGAAATACCGTTCACAGGCCATAAGGAATGAGCAACGAACTTATTGGTGATCATACATTTTGATGTATGTAGTCCGATAAATGTTGTTGCTAGCAGTGGATTTATCTATCTTTAGAAATGACTCAAGTAGATATATGGATATTTACTTGATGAGACGTAAGTCTGGATGTTTTGAAATCATTCATAAGGTTTTTAAAAATGAAGTAGAAATTATTGTAACAAGAAAAATATGTTTCTGCAAACTAGATTGCCGAAAGGAATATTTGAGTTACAAGTTTAGCGAATGTCTGATGAGTTGTGAAAAGAGTTTCATAACTTACACCTCACGGAGCACCACTGTGAGTGGAATATCCATGAAGATGTAAATCAAACCATTTATGACATGGTAAGATCAAAGATGACATAAATAAATTTGCCATTATCCCTTTTAAAAGTAATGCTTTAGAGACTGCGGCTTTTACACTGAAAAGAGCACCATCAGGTCTGTTGAAATGACACCATGGTATGGTACGCCCAACCATGCTTTGTCTTTTCTTAACATTTGGAATATGGGGCTTGTGTAAAATATTTACAAACCTATTCCAAATCAGACAAGTACTACTTTGTAGGTTATCCCAAGTAATTGGGAATTCCTCCACCACTATACCGAGGCAAAAAGGTTTGCCACCAAGAACGGTATGCTTTTAAAGAGAATGGTTCTTGCAAAAAGGTGAGTGGGAGAACAGTGCAACTCGACGAGATAACAGTATCTTCGTCATCAGATCAAAGGAAAGAAACCTTGGAAGTAATTCCAGAGTTTCCTACTGCAACTGATACGGAAGCCTCTACATGAGATGTATGGACTTCGGTCGAACTTGCAACTGAACCACGTAGGCAAAACTCGTGCAAACCTCTTAGGTGCGCAAGCAAGATATTGTTGTTAGACAACAATATACCTACGATACACAAGGAAGCGTTGATGGGCCCGGACTCCGGAATTGGCTAAATGCCAATATAATCTGAGATAGTTTCCATAAATGATTCAAGATTATATCTTGATAAACCCTTCGGAAGACTTAGAGTCTAACGAACATTAATGGAACTATAAACTGATGTGGATAAAATGTTTTATCCATAAAGCTCGACTTGTTGCAATAACAAGTTCAAAGAGTTGACTACGATGAGGTTGTCTCACCATAGCGATGCTTAAAGTCAGATCGGGTTAAACTAGCAATCAATACATATTTCAATCTTGAGATATGATACATGGATGCCAAAAGGATTTCCATGTGATGGAAATGCAGCCTAGGACTTGCATGTGATACAGTCCAAGGTATTTTGTCAATCCAGAGGATGCTAGTAAGTATGCAAACTTCAGAGTTCCAGCAATGGACAGAAGAGAGCAAAATGGAGTTGGAATCTTCGTTTTGATGAAATAGTCAAAAGAGTTTGATTTCATCAATGGATAACGAAGATGCTTGTGGTTACAAGAAAGTAAGTGGGAGCATAATAATATTTCTAAAAACTTTGTGTGCTTGACACATTGTTGATTGGAAATAATATAAATTTCTTGACACGAATTAGGACTTCATTGAAAATAGTTTTCGATGAAGTGCTTGGGCTAGATAGCCTTGACATTAGGCATATTTATCTAGGAGATAGAATTGCCTAATAGGATAAAGCCAAAAATACATATTGACAAGATGCTAAAACAGTTTAGCATTAAAACGCCAAGGAGTGATTCTTGTCGAAGTCACATGGAAAGGGTTTTTGCAAGACTCGGTGTCCCAAAACACTGATGAGAAAAATACATAATGGAGATTCCACACACTTTCGTGTTTGGATTAATCATGTATTCCATGGTATGTAAAACAACCAGATATGTCCAGTACTCCCAAGGAGTTGCGAGTAAAGATACCAAAGTGATCAAAGTACTGATCATGGGCTAACAGTGGAAAATGTCATTAAGTACTAAAGTAGCACCGATGACATGTTTTCTCGCAAGCAGAGATTATGAAGTGCTCGTTGTAAGTAATTGCATCGATACAGTCTTCATCAATACTCCATGCGATTTTCGATTTAAGTTAAGGGTTTTGTGTAATACACGATATGGTGGCACGGTGTTTGGAAATCGTTCCAAACAGGTTACTGTGGCGAATTCTATAACTAAGGCTAAGTATGCTGCCACTTTCAAAGCGACATAGAAGATGTTGAATCGTACAGTTCGTTCATGAACTTAGTATGGTTCCAAGATGGCTTTGGTCAATGGAACACTATTGAAGATAGTTGCTCCATAGCTCAGTCTGAGGAATCAAGGTTTGACCAGTGATTCACATATATATGAAGCCAAATCCACACAAAATATGAATTTTGTGAAAGCGTGAAAACGCGAGGATATGCAGAGATACACACGGAACTGAAGTTGTCAGATCCGTTGGACATCAGACTATACCACAAGCAAAGCATGTTTTACACTGGTATGCCATAGGTGTAAAGTGCATCAGCATTGACTAGATTATTGACTCTAGTGCAAGTGGGAGTCTGTAGGAGATATGCCCTAGAGGCAATAATAAATGTTATTGTTTATCTCCCTGTTCATAATTATGTTTATGTTCCATGCTATAACTACTATGGTTCTCGAGTCTACAATAACCATGAGGCTCGGAGGAAGACTCATATGCACGTGTGGAATAATAAACGGTAAAATGTATTCCTAGTCTGGCCTCTAAGACTAGCTCAAGTGTTGCATGATGGTTCTGTTTTCCTGATCATAGGCATGACTATGCCGGCAACTTTGAGGGCACAATGTTAGGAGAACACTTGTGTTGAATCGACCCGAATTGATGTTATGCCATGAGATACATTCGTCACAAGTTAATGGTTAATAATACAGAGAAAGTTTACGTTTGCATAATTCCTTAGACCATGAGAGTATCGAGTTTCTTCATGCTTGATTCATGAACTTTGGGGTTTGTTAAACGTCATCCGTAACTGGGTGGCTATTACGGCAGCTTACGGGTTCATGGGAAAGTATGTCAAGGGATTTGTTAGCTCAAGATTGGGATTTGCTCCTCCGACGATGGAGAGATATCTCTGGGCCCTCTCGGTGTTACGGTATCCACCATCGTCTGGCCAGACACATTGTGATTTGATCACAGGGATGCCGGAACACTGGAACGAGAAAAGAGAACAAAACCAGCAATGAGGTAACTGGCATAGTGGACAAGTTGTTGATCCACGGGGATGCCGATAAATCTCACCTCGGGTTTTGTAACATATCGCGAAGCAACAGGAATAGCACACGGCAACTGGAGGTTCACTCGAATATTTATTCGTGTGGGTATAGGGGTCAATATGGGTGTCCACGGCTCCGATGTTGATCATTGATCGGAAAGTGTTCCGGTCATATCTATACTTCACCGAACCTATAGGGTCACACGCTTAAGGGTCATCTATCTACTGAATACTAGACAGGGAGTCTGAGAGAAAGTCACCGGAAAAGTTTCGGAGACAATGGAAAAGTTCCGGAGAGAACACCGGAATGGTTTCGGTAAAACTGAAAAGTTGTTTCAGGGTATACCATTAAGTCAAATTGGTTTCGGCACACGCCTGTAAATTCTTGGAGGGTACCAGAATTGTTCTGGGAACTTCTGGGATTTTTCGGAGAAAAAACCCGGAAATGTTCCGGAGCTGCCAGAACCGCTTTGTTTGCTTTTCGCAGATGAAAATCACTAATCCGGAATTGTTTCGGAACGCATCCAAAATCATTTTAGTGGGTACTGAAATTGTTCTAAGACCCACAGAAATCTTTTCGGATTTAACGGTCGCGGAAAAATGTTTCCGTGAATAGTGAAATTGCTTTTTGGGTTACTATTTTGGACAGCCACCTTTTTGGACTTGAGTCAAAGTTCTAGAAGGAAGTGGCTTGCAAGGGAAGGAACCCCATTTGGGGGGGGGGGCCCAAGGGGTGGCCAGCCAAGGGTGGTGCTCCTCCTTGGAGCTCCACATGGCCTCCCATTATGCCCATAATACCCATCATATGTGACCTAATGCATGGGTGTTTTGGTATTTTTTGGAGGCACCCTTCCCCTTGGCTTTCCTATAAATAGAGGTGGAGAGGAGCTCTCCACACTCATCCCTTGCTCTCATACACATGCCATGACATTTCTGGCTTCTCTCTCCCTCCCAGCGAAATAGTTTCGTAGAGCCGAAAGGCTGTCTGGGTTCTGGCAGGAACTAGTTCTGGACGGCGAAGCCCTACCGGATAGGTGACACCGTATGTGTGCAACTCTGTAGAGAGATCGTAGTTTCGGTCTTAGTTCAAGAGTGCCTCCCAAAGGGCTGTCCGAGTGACCGTCCGAGTTTCGAGGGTCCTCCCGAAGGGCTGTCCGAGTGACCGTCTGAGTTTCGAGCGTCCTTCCGAAGGGCTGTCCATGACACCGTCCGAGGGACTGTCCGACTGCCTCCCGGAGGGCTGTCCGAGGGGCAGACGAGGGAGAACATCTTCGCGGTTGGGAGGTTGTAAAATCCTAGCTGCGGGGATCTGCACCGCCGATCGTCATCGACTCTACTTCCGCTGCGCTACGAGTCGATAACGAAAAGATCAAACCTTGTATGCAGTCTCCATAGTGGTCCTGGTCTGGTGCGTAGGTCGAATTTTTTTTGCTTTCTGCTGCGTTACCCTACACTCCCTCGTCGGACAGCCCTTCGGGAGGCGGTCGGACAGTGCCCCGGACGATGTCACGGACAACCCTTCGGGAGGACTCTCAAATAGTCCCTCGGGCAAAAGATCGAAACTACGACCTCTCTACGTGGTTGCACACATACGGTGTCAGCTATCCGGCAGGGCTTCGCCGTCCAGAACTAGTTCCTGCTGGAACCCAGATAGCCTTTCGGCTCTACGAAACTATTTCGTGGGGAGGGAGAGAGAAGGCCAGATCATGCATGGCTTGTGTATGTGAGAAAGGAGTGAGTGTGGAGAGTGCCTCTCCACCTCTATTTATAGGAAAACCCAAGAGGAAAAATACCCAAAAAACCCATCACATGGATCCTCCATAAGGGCATAAAAGGAAGGCAAGTGGAGCTCCATGGAGGAGCTCCATCTTGGCCAGCCACCCCTAGCCCCCCCAAAGGGGGTTCCTTGGTCCCCAATCCCTTCTAGAAGCCTTTTGGGAAAAAGGCCGAAAAGGTGACATTCCATAAAGTAACCCAAAAAGCACTTTCACTATTCACAGAAACATTTTTCCGTGACCGTTAAATCCGAAAATATTTTTGTGGGTCTTAGAATAATTCCAGTACCCACTAAAATGATTTTGGACGCGTTCCGAAACAATTCCGGATTAGTGATTTTCATCTGCGAAAAGCAACCAAACCGGTTCCGACAGCTCCGGAACATTTCCGGTTTTTATCCCAGAAAAATCTCAGAAGTTTCTAGAACAATTCTGGCACCCTCCAAGAATTTCCAGGCGTGTGCCGAAACCAATTTGACTTAATGGTATACTCCGAAACAACTTTTCGGTTTTACCAAAACTATTCCGGTGTTCTCTCTCCGGAACTTTTCCGTTGTCTCCGAAAATTTTCCGGTGACTTTCTCTCAGACTCCCTGTCTAGTATTCAGCAGATAGATGACCCTTAAGCGTGTGACCCTATAGGTTCGGTGAAGTATAGACATGACCCGGAACACTTTCCGATCAATGATCAACATCGGAGCCGTGGACACCCATATTGACCCCTATACCCACATGAATAAATATTAAAGTGAACCTCCAGTTGCCGTGTGCTATTCCTGTTACTTTGCGATATGTTACAAACACCCGAGGTGAGATTTATCGGCATCCCCGTGGATCAACAACTTGTACACTATACCAGTTACCTCGTTACCGGTTTTGTTCTCTTTTCTCGTTTCCACGTTCCGGCATCCCAGTGATCAAATCACAATGTGTCTGGCCAGACGATGATGGATACCGTAACACCGAGAGGGCCCGAGAATATCTCTCCATTGTCGGAGGAGCAAATCCCAATCTTGAGCTATCTCATTTCTAGTCATACTTTTCCGTGAACCCGTAAGCCGTCGTAATAGCCACCCAGTTACGGATGACGTTTAACAAACCCCAAAGTTCACGAAGCAAGTACGATGGAACTCGATACTCTCATGGTCTAAGGAATTATGCAAACATTAACTTTCTCTTGTTATTAACCATTAACTTGTGACGAATGTATCTCATAGCATAACATCAATTCGGGTCAATTCAACACAAGTGTTCTACTAACATTGTGCCCTCAAAATTGCCGGCATAGCCATGCCCATGATCAGGAAAACAGGATCATCATGCAACACTTGAGCTAGTCTTAGAGGCAGGACTAGGAATACTTTTTACCATTTATTATACCACACGTGCACATGAGTTTCCCTCCGAGCCTCGTGGATATTGTAGACTCGAGAATCATTGCAGTTATAGCATGGATCATAAACATTCATTACAAACTTGGAGATACAAAATAACTGTTATTACTGCCTCTAGGGCATATCTCCTACAGACTCCCACTTGCACTAGAGTCATAATCCAGTTACATGGCTTCCCTAACACCAATGGCTATCCGGTGCTGCTCATGCTTTGCTCGTGGTAGAGGCTTTGTCATCGGGTCTGACACGTTCAGATCCGTGTGAACTTTGCGTAGTTTCACTAAACCCGCTTCAACATGATGTTGAATGAGTTTATATTTGCATTCAATATGTCTTGTCTTATGGTGCGAAGATGGCTCCCTAGCCTGAGCCACGGCGCCACTATTATCACAATAGATCTCCACCGGGTCCAGCGCACTTGGAACCACACCAAGGTCTTCAAGAAACTGCTTGATCCAGACCGCCTCCTTGGAGGCTTCTGAAGCTGCAACATATTCCACCTCCATCGTAGAATCCGCCATAGTCTTTTGTTTGGAACTTTTCCAATCAACTGTGCCGCCGTTCAATATGAAAACATAGCTTGATTGAGATTTGAAGTCATCTGGGTCAGTCATGAAGCCTGCATCAGTGTAACCACTTACAATGAGCTCTTCATCACCTCCGTACACAAGGAGTAAATCCTTGGTCCTTCTGAGGTACTTAAGAATACTTTTGACTACGGCCCAGTGTTCCAGTCCTGGATCACTTTGGTACCGGCTGCTAACACTTAGCGCATAGGAAACATCGGTCTTATACATAGCATGGCATACATAATAGAACCAACTGCCGAGGCATATGGAACATCATTCATTTGTACTCGCTCATCGAGAGTCCGAGGACACTGATTCTTGCAAAGCACTGTGCCAGGTGACATGGGGAGTAGGCCTTTCTTGGAGTTCTCCATGTTGAACCTTCTCAACACCTTGTCATTGTACGTGCTTTGGCTAAGCGCTATCAGGCGTTTTGATCTATCTCTATAGATTCTGATGCCCAATACATATGCCGCTTCGCCTAAGTCTTTCATTGAAAAACTCTTCTTCAATGAGTCTTTTATTTCACTAAGAAAATTCACGTCGTTTCCAATCAACAATATGGCACCCACATACAAGATTATAAATGCTTTTGCGCTCCCACTAAACTTCTTGTAAACACAAGATTCTTTGTCATTCTTGATGAAGCCAAACTCTTTGACTACTTCATCAAAAAGAATGTTCCAGCTCCTTGATGCTTGCTTCAGACCATAAATGGCCCTCTGAAGCTTGCACTTTCCAGCATCCTTAGGATCGACAAAATTTTCTGGCTGTATCATGTATACATCCTCTTTGAGGTTTCCATTTAGGAAAGCCGTTTTGACATCCATCTGCCATATTTCATAATCGAAATAAGCAGCAATTGCTAGTAATATCCGAACAGACTTAAGCATAGCTACATGCAAGAAAGTCTCGTCGTAGTCCACCCCTGGAACTTGCGTGAACCCTTTCGCGACAAGTCTAGCTTTATGGATAGTAATGTTACCATCCGCGTCTGTATTTCTTTTGAAAATCCATTTACAACCAATGGGCTTTACGCCTTCTGGAAGTTCTTCCAAGTTCCAAACTTGGTTTTCATACATGGATTCCATTTCGGATTTCATGGCTTTGGGCCATTCCCTTGAGCTGGGCCCCGCCATCGCTTCCTTGTAGTGCGCAGGTTCATCGTCTTCAAGAATGAAGATTTCGTTATGAAACCACTCAGGTGGCTCGATAGCCCTACCTGATCTGCGTGGTTCAAATACAAACTTGTCTGAAGTTTCCGCATCACATGCGACAACTTCCGACTCGGTTGTAGGGATAATTAGCGGAATTTCTTCCGGTTCCTTAGCCATATCAACGGTTGCCGAAGATTCACTAATCTCATCAAGCTGTACTGTCCTCCCACTTGCTTCTTTAGCGAGAAAAGCTTTCTTGAGAAAGTGTCCAACTCTTGCGACAAACACTTTGCCCTTGGACTGGTGGTTGAAGAAATACCCAATGGTGTTATTGGGATAACCTACAAAGTAACATTTGTCTAATCTGGGGTCGAGTTTGCTTGGTTGTAAACGTTTTACATAAGCTTCACAACCCCAGACCTTGAGATGCGACACATTGGGTTTCTTCCCATACCATAATTCAAATGGCGTCGTCTCAACAGACTTAGACGGTGCTCTGTTTAATGTATAAGCGACAATGATTAGTGCGTGACCCCAAAAAGATATCGGTAGATCTGTAAGAGACATCATCGACCTTACCATGTCTAACAGGGTTCGGTTACGTCTTTCCGACACTCCGTTTCGCTGTGGAGTTCCAGGAGGCGTAAGCTGTGAAACGATTCCACGGTCACTCAGATGTTGGCCAAACTCATGACTAAGATATTCGCATCCGCGATCTGACCGCATAAACTTAATCCTTTTGCTTCGATGATTTTCTACCTCATTCTGAAATTCTTTGAACTTTTCAAAGGTTTCCGACTTATGCTTCATCAAGTAGATATATCCATACCTACTTAAATCGTTAGTAAAAGTCACGAAGTAGAAATACCCACCCCGTGCGGTTGTGCTCATTGGACCACATACATCACTATGTATTATTTCCAATAATTCACCTGCCCATTCAGGATGTCCCGTGAACGGCGTCTTGGTCATTTTCCCCATCAGACAAGCTTCACATGTGTCAAATGATTCAAAATCAAAAGACAGTAAAACTCCATCTTTATGGAGTCTTTGCATGCGTTTCTTTCCGATGTGGCCAAGCCGACAGTGCCACAAGTAAGTGGTGGTGGTATCAGCCTTCTTAAGGCGTTTAGCATTCATGTTAAAGATATCATTTCCACATTCAAGATTTAGTATGAAAAGGCCCCCAACAATGGGTGCAAATCCATAAACCATATCCTTACAATAAAGTGAACAACCATTGTTCTCAGACTTGTAGGAATACCCATCGTGTACTAAACATGATCCAGAGATAATGTTTCTACACAATGCCGGAACAAAATAATAGTTACTTAGTTCTAGGGTAAATCCTGAAGGGAGACATAGAGGCATAATGCTGACGGCTTGAGCGGCGATCCCATCACCATTCCCGACGCGCATCATGACTTCATTCTTTGTCAGCTTATGCACCTTCTGAAGCCCCTGTATCGAGTTGCAAATGTGAGCAACCAATCCGGTATCAAATACCCAAGACTTAGAATTTTCGCTAGAAAGCAAAACGTCAATGACATTAACCTGTATAACAATTATACCTTTTCTGGTTTTGCCGGACTTCTTATCTTCCAGATACTTCTTGTAGTTTCTCTTCCAGTGTCCTGTGCCCTTGCAGTAGAAGCACTCAGTTACATTCTTGGCTCCGCCCTTAGAGTTGCTTTGGGAGCCGGTCTTACCGGCGCCCTTGCCCTTCTTGGACTTGCCTTTCTTTTTGAAACTGGCGGTTTTATTCACAAGCAACACTTGCTTGCGATTTTTCTGCAGTCCTCCTTCCGTAGTTTTCAGCATGGCGAGCACCTCATTTGGTGTCTTCTCCATCCCACTCATGTTGTAGTTCATGAAAAAAATGTCGTAAGACAGGGGGAGTGAAGAAAGCAACATGTCCATCATATTGGCTGGTGGAATTGGAAATTCCAAGGTTTTAAGCCTTTCAGCGTAGCCAATCATTTTGACAACGTGTTCGCCAACTGAACTGCCCTCAGCCATCTTGCAATCCATCACGGCCTTCATGATATCAAACCGTTCAGATCGTGCGGTTTCCCTGTACAGAGCATCCAATTCCCGGATCATATCGCGGGCATTATGGAATTCAAAATGTTTTTGAAGCTCTGGACTCATGCAAGCTAGCATAAGGCACTGCACTAAGTTGTAATCATCATCCTTAGTGGCCCAGACATTTTGTTCATCTTCCGGGGCAGTTGCCGCCGGTTTAGCTGGAAGAGGAGTTTCAAGCACATACATCCTCTTAGCGCTCCTGAGGACAATCCTCAGGTTACGGACCCAGTCCGCATAGCTGTTTCCAGTCGCAGCTAACTTCTCTTTCTCTAACATCGGGCCTAAGTTGAACGCGGTGTTGCGAGCCATTTGATCTACAACGGTAAACACAAGTTTCACTTAGACTTTGTTCATAATTAATTTGCACTAGTGAATAACCAATTTTATTCTAAAGTGCGCTCCCACTCAAATCAATATCTCTCAAAATTGATTATGAGTGATTCAAGACCTGCATTTCCATTCAGCGCCACGGTTCGAGATGAACACAAATGGCGTGAACTTCAATCGGTAGGCAAACTTGCCGATCACATCTCTATGTGATTCTTGTTCATCTTTCGATGCGTGTGTTTCAAGCTCAGGACTGTCCTGCCTAAACGTCAAGTCAACCAAGTGATCTTGATGCGAGGTCTCAACTCACCCGCCTCACACTTCTCTAATCGTTCGCACCCATGGAGATCATGTGATGCCCCGAAGAGATAGGTGCCGTGACGGTGCTACACTTGGGAGAACACTAACTACTTGATATTTTAAGTGAGAGATCACCCTAATAAAAAGCGACTACCGCGCAATCAAAAGGGTGCATCATAAGGGATAAACATCTCAGGCAATTCATAATAGCATGATATGGTATAGACCTTTCTGACGGAGAAGTCTAGTATTTCTTCGTCTTCGGCATTTGCATTAGTGTTCACCTTCGCGAAGATTGCCACCACCTTGTCAATGCACCAGATAATATTGCTATCTCTATAGCTAATAAAATAAGTGCATTACTTAAGGTTGACACGCAGGTCATTAAAGTGACAATCATATGGCTCCAACCATCATGCCTAATCATGACACGCAGGTCATGTTAATAAATTTACATCATATAGTCATCTCATACATAATCAAATTAATATGAGAGCTGCTATACCACATCACATGCACATCCGGCAAAACCAAGTTTAGACGCCTCTAATCGGTTTATGCAAAATTTTATTTTACGTGGCTTCTAAGGTTTTGACTTAAACCGTAGCTACCAACGTTTATCATCAAGTATGATTATTCAAGTCGCTAGATTAACTTTGCTGGGTGTATGAAACATGAGATAATAAAATCTCACGCCCCATACTGAACTTCGGCATACGCATGACCCCCGTGCAGATCATATCTGCATTGCCCTTTCGTCTACGAAATTTCATCTTTCTCTCAACTATGGTGGAACCCAAAGAACTGATAGCACTTCGTTGATCAATCAGGATCGCGGATTGCCAGAACTTTGTGAAATTCCACCATGCCATTTCAAGATCAGAAATATGCAAATTCTAGGGAAGCAACAAGAACATCGGGTAACAGATTTCATCTGCCACACGCATAAATAATTTTCAGCAATAGATCTCATCTACTACAAAATTATATTATGCAATACCCATACATCTCTATGTATTCTAGATCGTAACCTGCATCTACGCATAACAAGGCTCTTGATGCCACTGTAGGGGAACGCGACAGAAAACAAAAAAAATTGGTACAGCGAGCACGCCCAGGACCACTATGGAGACTGCATACAGGGTTTGATCTGATCATTACCGACTCATAGCGTAGCGGAAGTAGAGTCGATGTAGATCGTCGGTGCAGAACCCTGTAGCTAGGATTTACAACCTCCCAACCGCGAGGATGTACTCCCTCGTCGGACAGCCTTTGGGAGGCGGTCGGACAGTCCCCCGGACGATGTCACAGACAGCCCTTCGGGAGGACCCTCGAAGCTCGAATGGTAACTCGGACAGCCCTTCGGGAGGACCCTCAAATAGCCCCTCAGGCAAAAGATCGAAACTACGACCTCTCTACGGGGTTGCACACATACAGTGTCAGCTATCCGGCAGGGCTTCGCCGTCCAGAACTAGTTCCTGCCGGACCCAGACAGCCTTTCGGCTCTACGAAACTATTTCGCGGCGAGGGAGAGAGAAGGCCAGATCAGGCATGGCTTGTGTATGTGAGAAAGGAGTGAGTGTGGAGTGTGCCTCTTCACCTCTATTTATAGGAAAACCCAAGGGGAAAATACCCAAAAAACCCATCACATGGATCCTCCATAAGGGCATAAAAGGAAGGCAAGTGGAGCTCCATGGAGGAGCTCCATCTTGGCCGGCCACCCCTAGCCCCCCCCCCAAAGGGGGTTCCTTGGTCCCCAATCCCTTCTAGAAGCCTTTTGGGAAAAGCCCTAAAAGGTGGCTTTCCATAAAGTAACCCAAAAAGCACTTTCACTATTCACAGAAACATTTTTTCGCGACCGTTAAATCCGAAAATATTTCTGTGGGTCTAAGAATAATTCCAGTACCCACTAAAATGATTTTGGACACGTTCTGAAACAATTCCGGATTAGTGATTTTCATCTGTGAAAAGCAACCAAACCGGTTCCGGCAGCTCCGGAACATTTCCGGTTTTTATCCCAGAAAAATCCCAGAAGTTTTCAGAACAATTCTGGCACCCTCCAAGAATTTCTAGGCGTGTGCCGAAACCAATTTGACTTAATGGTATACTCCGGAACAACTTTTCGGTTTTACCGAAACTATTCCGGTGTTCTCTCTCCGGAACTTTTCCGTTGTCTCCGAAACTTTTCCGGTGACTTTCTCTCAGACTCCCTGTCTAGTATCCAGCAGATAGATGACCCTTAAGCATGTGACCCTATAGGTTCAGTGAAGTATAGACATGACCCGGAACACTTTCCGATCAATGATCAACATCGGAGCCGTGGACACCCATATTGACCCCTATACCCACACGAATAAATATTCGAGTGAACCTCCGGTTGCCGTGTGCTATTCCTGTTGCTTCGCGATATGTTACAAACACCCGAGGTGAGATTTATCGGCATCCTCGTGGATCAACAACTTGTCCACTATGCCAGTTACCTCGTTACCGGTTTTGTTCTCTTTTCTCGTTTCCGCGTTCCGGAATCCTAGTGATCAAATCACAATGTGTCTGGCCAGACGATGATGGATACCGTAACACCGAGAGAGCCCGAGAATATCTCTCCATTGTCAGAGGAGGAAATCCCAGTCTTGAGCTATCTCGTTTCTAGTCATACTTTTCCGTGAACCCGTAAGCCGCCGTAATAGCCACCCAGTTACGGATGACGTTTATCAAACCCCAAATTCATGAAGTAAGTACGAAGGAACTTGATACTCTCATGGTCTAAGGAATTATGCAAACATTAACTTTCTCTGTGTTATTAACCATTAACTTGTGACGAATGTATCTCATAGCATAACATCAATTCGGGTCGATTCAACACAAGTGTTCTACTAACATTGTGCCCTCAAAATTGCCGGCATAGCCATGTCCATGATCAGGAAAACAGGATCATCATGCAACACTTGAGCTAGTCTTAGAGGCAGGACTAGGAATACTTTTTACCGTTTATTATACCACACGTGCAAATGAGTTTCCCTCCGAGCCTCGTGGATATTGTAGACTCGAGAATCATTGCAGTTATAGCATGGATCATAAACATTCATTACAAACTTGGAGATACAAAATAATTGTTATTACTGCCTCTAGGGCATATCTCCTACATGTCGGTCTCTGCACATCGATCGAGTTGATCGAAACATCCGGAAGCAAAGCATGGCAACACGGACAAGGGTGTGGGGCCACTGATGGATCACTAACCAACCTATACTAAGCATTTAGGATGGCAGGTAAGGTATCAATAGCAGTTACAAAAACAGGCTATGCATCAGAATAGGAGCAATCAATTACAGTAGCAAATTCTAGTGCAAGCATGGGAGAGAAGGAATAGGCGATATAGGAATTATCAAGGGGTTTTGCTTGCCTGGAAGCTCTGCGGTGAAAGAGGGGTCGTCGGGGATGTAGCAGTCCTCAGGGGCAGCGTCGGTCACGGGGTCTACCGGAGAGAAGAGGGGGAAGAAACAACAAATACAAAGCAAACAAATGCAACATAAATGCATGGCATGGCAATATGTTGTGCTGGGGGTGACCTAATGCAGCACTACACGTTGCAGACGGAACGGGAAAATATCTGAGAATATTTTCCCGGTTTTAGGCATCTGTCAGATAGATGAACCGGAGGGGAAGGTTCCATGTTTGCATTGTTGTGGGCGTGTGACATGTATGTGGAGGGCATATTCGGATTCGTCTCGTTTTTCTGATCAACTTTCATGTAGAAAACTTTTTCATTCGAGCTACGGTTTAATTTCTACAAATTTTCAAAGTTTTAAGCAATTTTCTGAAATTCCTGGAATTAATTTTAATTCGAAAATAATAGAAAAAGCTTTATTGCGTCAGCAGTGAGTCAGCGTGACGTCAGCAGTCAACCCAACCGGTCCAGGTCAAACCTGACCGCTGGGACCAACATGTCAGTGACACAGTGGCTAATCAGAGGGTTAGATTAACTAACTGGGTTAATTAGAGGGTGGGGCCCCACTGTTAGTGACTAATTAGTTATTAAATTAATTTTATTTAGTAAAATAGTTTAATTAGTAAGTGGGGCCCGCCTGTCAGTGGCACAGGGCTGCCCAGTCAGCACGTTGACTGGGTCAACCCAGTCAACTGGGCCCCTGGGACCCACTGGCAGTGTCCCAGGGTGGGCCCCAGGCCATCACCACGTCGGATCACCGGCGTCTAAACGCCGGCAACATCGAAACACGGCAGAGGGCCACGGCCGACGTCGGGATTCGTCTACGGGCGACCGTTTCGAGCGCAGCCGGGCTCATTCGGACGAGCGGACGATGCCGCGTCGATCTGTGGCGGTGGCGGAGGCTGCGGTGGCCGGAATCAATGGCGACGAGCTCGCGAGCAGGTTCCAGAGTTCGGGCGGTGGCAGAAATGCAGCAGCAGCGTGCAAACGGGCAAACAACGAAGCTAGCGAGGCCCTACGCGTTGTGGCGAGGACGATGGGCACGGGCCCGTGACCATTTGGTCATCGTAGCCACGCCGGCGACGAGCTCGTCCGGCAGAGCACTTCGGTCATGGGCGTATCAGGCGCTAGGGGAGGCGCGTGATGCGGCAAACAGAGGGGAACGGCGAGGAGCTCACCATGGGAGTTGTTAGGACCGAGAGTATATCGACCAGAGGGGGGGTGAATGGGAGATTCAAAATTTCTTTCGAATGTTTTGAACCGATCCTAATCACGGCAGCGGAAATAATGTTCGGTAGCAACGCACTCAATTCAGCTCGCTGTAGAGGACCAAATCTATCGATAAAGAATGCAGCAATTTTATCGAGCGATGAATATCACAAGTTCAACTTGATCAATAGAAATGCAACTAGTAATCTGGAGCTCAGTTACGAGAGAAAACTAAGTATGTCTGCGATAGAAATGCACTGGAAATGATGACAGGGTGAATGAATATGGCATGAGATAAGATCACGCAGACATACGGTATTGTGATGATAAACAAGTTAACTTGATGCGAAGTGAAGAACGATAATAACGCGGCAGATAGTTGATGAACTGTGTTTGATCAGGTACAACTATCGGCACTGAGCACGAATGTAAACTGCTGAAGGAAATGCAGTAATGTAAAGCGAACCAGTGGTGCTCTATGGCGACAGAAGAATTTGGTAGACCAGTTCGCCCTTCTGCCAAAGGACTACGTCTGGTTGGAGGGGTTGTGATTTAACACAGAGGATAAACTCTCCTCGCCCTGTTCTCCTTCAACTTCGGAGCTGATCAGACTCCAGTTGATTTCACTCGTGGTAGATACTTGTCGGCGATCTCCAAACCTTCACTGAAGATAAACTCTCTTCAGCTCTCTTCGCGAACCACAAGACTCGTGGTTGCTGAAGATCTCGCTCGATGAAGACAATACTCTTCGACACTCGAGCCGACACCTATCCGTCTAGAGAGTGGGCAGCTCTCAAGAGTAATAGGTACAAGAACTCTAACTCAGAACTACTGTGATGCTCAACCACTGTCTAAGTTTCGGCTCTTGATTTTTCTCTCGGGGGATTTTAAACTCAAATCACTCGGAGAGGGGATGCTCAATCAATCTTCTCAGAAATCTTAAGCGGAGCAGCCAACGGGCAACTTTGGCGCGGGGTGGCTATTTATAGCCGCAGCCTTCCCGGATGGGAAATGACCAAATTGGACATGTGGAGCAGCCAATGGCCGAACGACACGAGTCCAACGGTCGGAATTTGAGCACAACGGTAACATTACGTGCGGAGCAAGTAATGCTAACTCCTCAGTTCGAAAGATATCTCCTACAGCAACGAAGAACAACGTCTTCTGCTGGCAGGTAATCATTCGAAGCATAAAGAGATTTCTCTCGGTCTCGCATAGGTTCGGGCTAAGCATCACAGCGGATCTAAGCTTTGAGAACCTATACCCCTCTTAATAGTACGGAGGTCCTATGACTCAAATGAATGAAAGAAGAACGACGAAAAGAATGCCACGTCTTCACTTCGTCTTCGTCTTCCATCACTGCAGTCAATTTCTTCGGACGCTATCACCGAACCAATTGCTTTGCGTCAGCAATAAACATTCGAGGGGTCAATTCCTTCACTTCATTCTTCTCGGTTGCTCATTCTCTTCTTCGACGTAGATAATCTTCGGTTAAGTTCCTCGAACTGTACACCTGAGACAGCATTCTCTTCGGCACTGCATGGACTATTTCTTTCTGAGTGCACTAGCAAACAAATCAGTCCATGCCTGTTTCTGTCAACAATCTCCAAAACACAAGAGGGCAAGTATTGCACCAACAATCTCCCCCTTTTTGGACGATTGTTGACAAAACAGAACACATCGAAAGATAGATAAAGGAATGAAATGGAAAGCGAAGGAAATTGAAAGACGAGAGATAAATATGAAGATAAGACACGCTCCCCCTGAAGATATGCATCATTTTGATTTGACTGATCATTAGGACATAATAAGGAGGCGAGGTGAATCTTCGTATGAGTGACATTGGCAGATGATCTCATTCGTAGCTTTATCCAATGCACTCGGTGGTGTCTGAGGTATTTCCTGCCACACACAACCTTTGACAAAGGTTAGTTAGATAGCAATGATAGTTAGAAAAGCGTTGTGGCAAAGGATACACCATGAAGATTTTCTCAGAACACAGTTTAAATTCCACATGAGATATAAAAATTTCCCTGCAAGTTAGATGTTCGAGGAACAATCAGGGCAAAAGCAATCAGAGCAAGGGAGACTCAAGTATATTGCTCGGAGTGGATATATTTCAGACGATGTTTTCCTGCAACAAAAATGATACCATAGATATGTGCGAGGGAAAACAGCTTGTCAGATAGATAGAGAGAATTTTCTTTAGAATCCACGAATGACTTTACTTGAAGCGATTTTTCTTCTCCTGCATCGTTAGATATCGAAAGATAAGCATAGGAGTAAGATATATGAAGTTTTTAAGTAATGAGATGTCACTCTTCGAGAGACATAATTTCCAATTCTCCTTGAGGATAATCATTGCAAGGAAGTAAGCATTCGATTGCACCTGCAAACAAATAACGAAACGATAGCAACTATAGCATTGCAGGGGTTATTAACGATACATGACGACGCAGTGTGCCATCACCACAGACGGTGAGATTAAGTTTCATGACCAAAGGTTCAACGACCAAAAGCAAATTGTTCGAACGAAAAGCAAATGGCGAATAGAAACACCCTGCAAATGACCCGCTTTTCTATCTTCTCGATGTTCTTCTCCCCCTTTTTGTCAAGAAGTGTCAAAAAGGAAAGAGAATGCATGCGAGGAACTACTCGTCCGAAGAATCCCCAGAACTCGAACTGTTCGGCGAAGCAGAACGAGCGATGGTCGAGGCCGAGGCAGGAGTTGGAGCTGCAGCACGGGCTTCGGGATCAGCATCGGGAGTAGCAGTGCGAGGTTCATCTGGTTTGTATATGAATGTGCCTGCTGTGTCTTTGAGTGCATCATCGGGTTCAACAAACAGCAGGTCGATTGAGGCAGAGCGCTGAGGAAGCACAGGAGTTTGCCTTCGGATGCGAGGGACTTCAAACAACTCCAGATGATCATAATGTTTCTCGATTCCCTTCGCAGACAGTTGTTTACGAGAGTAATGCTTGCGGAGAAGGGTCCATGAGCGCTTTTTCTGTTCCTTTTCATACAGCAGGGCTTGACGAGCATAATTATGAAGCAGATTGATTTCAGTCATCATTTCTACTTTTTCTTTGCGATCAAGCTTGATGTGACTTTCCAAAGCTTGCTGAGTACGGAGACAGATCTCATACAGAGATGGATTTTCTTCACGAGGGATTTCAATCGTGACTTTCTTAACCTTCGGAGCTTTCGCAGAGGCAGAAGCAGTTGCATCAATTGGTGTCTTTCCTTTCCCAATATCCTTTACAATTCGGAGAGTGTCTCGGACTGGTGGCATGAAAACTTTCGGGACATATGGGCAGAAAAACTTTTTCTCGATAAGCTGCTCAATGGCTAACATGACCCATGGTGCGAATGGCTTCAATACTTGAGGGCTATCAGCTGCATAGGCCAGGTTGCGAATAAGAAGATCGGGAATGTCAAACCGAATACCATGAGCTATAGCATGAAGAGTATTAGCCACAATTCCTTGAATGTTTCCAGGCCGGTTTGTTGGCGTGAGAGAATTGCAGAGGATATAGAACAACACTTTGTTCTCATAAGCCAGATGCTTTGGATTTGCTTCAATGCACTCGTCACCAACAAGCTTAGGGTCCATCAGCATATGCAGTTGAGCTTCAGATACATCCCAGAAATGCAGTATGTGTTCTCGTGAGGCATCGAATTCGAAACGAGGTAAATTTAACAGGGCCAAAAACTGGTCAGCCGAGCATTTGATTCTTTCTTCCTTAGTCATCCATTCGAGGATCCATGTGCTGCTGTCGTTGAGGTCCCCTGAGATATAAAGAGTGGCATAGAACTGAAGGACAACTTCACGGTTCCAGCCATGGTTGAATCAAAGAAAACTCTTCAGATAGACCTGCTCAATTTGCTCGATGGTGTGATGGAAGCAGGGTATGCTTTCTAGCTCGGCAAAATCCAGAATCTTGTGCTCGAATATACGATTCTTGCCATACAGAATACGAGCATAATACACAGCCTGTTCCTTTGTCCAGAACCTCGGTGACAACGAAGTCCTTTCTCCTTCATACGGACTGGTCCCAAAGAATGCAAGTTTCGAGCGATGAAACTGCTCATTAAACGCTGGACCGTTCGGGCCATCTTCGACGGGAAACAGAGGAAAGATTTCCAGTGGATTTCGCAGTGATTCCTCATCGGCCATGGATTTGGTTCGGACATCATCAGGTGCAGGCACACCTTCATCGATAGGCTTGAGAGGAGCATGAGACTTCCTTGATTTCTGTCGTGCAGACAGCTTTGAAGCACTTGACTGGCTGCTGTTCTTGCTCGCCGGAACTCCTTCGACATCTTTCTGACTTTCAGGCACAAGGGCCTTTTCTTTTCTTGCAGTTTCTTCGGTGGGAGGTGAGACAACTTCTTTCTCGGTAGCATGAGGCACGGCAGGTGGGGTAGTTTCTTCTAGAGCCATCGGCTCATCTGATTTCTTTTCTTCCTGTACCAACTGTGGTGCAGTGGTACGAGGAGCAGGATCAACATCCATCTGGGTAGGGGCACCAGATGATGAGACCGGGGGTGTTTTCTCTCGGGAAGCATTGAGCTCCCCCTCATTCTTATCATTTTCCTCATTTGATTTGGAGGGCTCAGCTTGCAATGTTTTCGGAGGTGATGGATCTGGCTTTTGAACCTCAATCTCTTCATCAACTTCATCAGTTGGGGATTGCTGCTTGGGAGGTGCATTTTCCTCATCAGTCCTTACCAGGAATATATCAACTTCTTCATGTTGCACTTGGGCAACTGGATCAGGAATGAGAACCTCTTCAGTACCAGCCTGCTGCATGGGTTCATCTTCGCGAGGAGGAGAAGGTGGAACTTGCTGCAAGGGTATTGGGGTAGGATCAGCAGAGATGTTCTAAAGGCGGCGTTCTTTGTTAACTTTCGGTTTGCTTGATCTCGCCCTGGCCTTCTGACGCTTTTCCTCTTGAGCTCTTCTCCGAGCGAGATCTGCCTGGTGAGCAATCTCCTCGTTTCTCCTGTCACACAGTTGAGATACTTCCATGTGCAAGTGAGAGTGCCACTCAATTTTCTCATTGCGCAAGACGCTCAGAGCCTTGGTGAGTTCAACAATTTCTTTGTTTCTCTTTTTCCTTTCGGACTCAGATTTGGCCTCATTTCTCATTTGCTCGACAGCTTGTTTTTCTTTGACAACTTTGTTGAGTTTCTTGGAGATTTTCTTCAGCTCAATAAAATGCTTTGTCACCAATTTGGTAACATCATCGGGCAAACCGAGATCGCACACATCATTAGCATTAGCATCATAAGCAGCGCTTTCAATTACATCAATCATGAAATTGAAGTCATATTTTTGTTCCTCTGTGGAAGCAGGAACATTGAGCTTGGCCTTTTTGGCAGCCACATCTATTTTCTCTTCTGACTGCAGCTTTCTCTTCGTAGCGGCACCTGACAAAGTTCTCGGGGCCGCAGAACCCGAAGGTTTATCAGTGGATGGCATAGGTGCATGCCTGGGAGACTTCCTCGGTGATGACAATGTTTTCACTGGCGAAGGACTCAAGTGTGGCTTGTTGAGTATGGCGGGACGATCATACAATGGAATTTCATCTGGGGTTCCTTCATCGGATAACTCATCAGACGAGTCGGGCACAGCCTTCTTGGTTCTTTTGACAAGGGTTTTATTTCGTGGTGCACGAGGGGAAACCGATTTCTCAGACTTGCTTCCCTTCGAAGCTGATGCACATTCCTTCTTTTTCTGCACGTCTTGCTTGGTTAGCGCGACGTTTCTAGCTTCGACTTGATTCTTCTTAGCTTCTCTGGCTTCACGTTTGGCCTTGGCTTTCGCCCTTTTAGCCACTTCCTCGGGGAAATCAGCGATAGTTTTGAGGGAGTCAGGATGAGCATTTGCTGGCTGAGGTGGCCTGACTTTTTCATCATCTGGGCCTATGCAATTTTCTGCAATGCAGTCATTCCATGGTGGCGTGAAGGCAAATAGGATCTGGTACTTTTTGCGAACATTTTGATAACGGAACCATTTGCCAGCCCAGTGGCGGCGAATTCTCTGCAACCTGTTATTGCGATCTGTTGTTGATTCTCCTTCAGGCGGAGTTCTGTAGCTTTCGGGATCTGACATCTCAGCAGTAGTGTTCTTTTCTCTGCCACGACCGCCCTTTTTGGGATTTGCATCAGAGAAGATGGTTAGAGCGTCAGTGACCAATTCATCCTCGGGCTGACTGTGAGCAAAGGGAATTTCTTCAGAATCTCCTTCGGACACAGATTCTTGACTCTTCTTCGGGGCCTTGGGTGGCTTCGAGGATTTTCCTCCTCCGGTCATTCTCATTCGTTCTGATCTTGGTGGGAACTGAGGCAAATATCCTTCAGAATCTGAGTGTTCTTCCGAACTCTGTGACATGACCGACCTGTGAAATAGAATAGATGCGAGGGAAAAACAAGGTAGGGTCATAAGCATGCACAGAACTATTTTTGAATGAAAAAGATTTTTAGGAGGATTAGGGAACCCATGGAAATCCAATTAGATATCCTTGATAGATTTTACAAGCTAGCCTCAGATGATACAGGGTAGATTGAAAACCATCTAATCTTTCGGACAACACATATGAACCCAAGATGAGGAGACCGAGTGCGAGGAAGAACTACAAACCGCACTTGTCAAATCCTAGTGATTCCTAAAGATCTACTGCAGTGAAATAAATCGAGATAAATTGAGACGGTAAGAACTGCCCAAGAACAGAGAGATGGAGACGAGCAGTTCCAGATCTAGGCGCCCTAACTTGGCAACTTAGATCAACTATGGCAATGCGGGAAGGAAGTTTACCGCACCGGCGTGATCAGCTGCGACGAGGCTTCACCGGAGTTGCTCGACGGAGATTCTCGCCGGAGTTGCTTCGAGCTCGGGCTCGGATGAGGGTGAAACAAGGGTTTGTGCGAATGAAGAAGCAGACGCGGCGAGAGGTATTTATAGCTGGAGGGCTGAACCACCCCTCCGAAATCTATGGCCTACAGACGCGGGACGTTCCGCATTCAACGGACACGATCACGATCAAAAAGATCGTGGGCACGTGGCAACCGTTTCCTGCGAAAATCTCAGGAAGAGAGCGGGAGGACGAAAGGTATGAAGGGCACAACGCCAAAAATGAGTAAATGTTCGAAGATAATTTCTTTCGCGACCAAGGACGTCGGAGAGAGATTTACTTCAGATCAAATTGCATGCTTATGACGGACAGCATAGATTTAGAAGAGAGAGAATAGAGGGATAAAAGGGTCCGAAACAAGTCACTCAGGCAAACGAGAAGAAACACCAAACGAGAGAAGCTATGAGTGAGTTGTTCATCGGACGAAACACAAACACGGCGACTCGAAAGCAAACAACAATCAAAGAACAAATAAACACAAAGAACTAGCACCAACAATATAGACCTCAGGGCAAAGGATATACGATCAAAATCCCTGAGAGCGAGTTCCTGCAAGATGGGTTAGTTCTTTCTCGCAACCCACACTTGTGTGGGCGGTGCAGATCTCATTTGTCTTGACTGATCAGGGACATTCCTTCGTTGATTTCCGTAGATCACATTCGAGGAAGTTGCAGTCCCATACTGCGATGGATTTTCATTTCCTCGAGGAGAATTGCCCTGCAGGTTCAGGTTAGCAGTGACAGATAGATTTTCAATGATACATTTCTTCACCCAGATTTGCTTCTTGGGTGAACCAGACCTGCAGTTAGTCCCAACATATCGAGCAAAAACCTTACCATTCTGTTGTTTGAAAACTTTGAGTTTGAGTCATCAGACTTGACAGGACCAACAAGAATGGGAGTGTCATATCCAGATAGGAGCGCAGGTTCGAGAGTTTTGCTCCCAGCAAGAACCCAACTTGTTCGAGGATATTGCTCGGGAGTCCAGTAGGTTCCATCGACGTTGAGTTTCCTGTCGAAACCTAATCCTTCTTTTCGGGGGTTTTGTGCAGTATTGACTTCTTGAGCACATCACAAAGTGTTTGATGCCCTTTGAGGCTCTTTAGCATACCAGTCTCAAGCAAGTTCTTTAGCCTGCAATTTTCATCAGAAATAGCAACAAATTCCTCGGAGGAGGGGTTAGAGATTTCATTCGAAGCAGTTGCAATATTCTTTATGGTAGCATTAGATGCTTCAGCATTTGACTCAGCATTGCTACGTTCTAGGCATTTTAAGCAAGGAGGCACAAAATCATCAGGAAGGTTGTTAGATTGCTCGGCGAAGAGGGAAGATTTTTCTTTCGCAAGCACGTTATAAGACTCTTTCAGTGACCCGAGTTCTTGATTCCTGTCAGGAGTTCATCTGATAAATTCTCGTAGTCAACTGTAAGAGAATCATATCGTTCGGAAAGATCAGCAAACGTTGAGGAGAAAGCATCAAGCTTTTCAGTCAAGTTTTGATTCTTCTCCATCTCTTCGACCAGTAATCCTTCGGTTTTCCTGAGATTCATCTCAAGTCGTTCTAGCTCATCTTGTTGAGATTTTGCAATCTTAACAAGTTTAGCATAGGCAATGTATTCAGAGGAATATGCAGTCTTAGATTTTTGGTGCTTAGCTGATACCTGATCCTTTGAGGTTTTTGCCATGAGACAAAATGCAACAGGTTCATCATCACTTGAAGTATTGTCATCCATATCTGATTCGAGAGACTTCGCGGATGGTTCATATGCGACGAATGCATTGCCTCTTCCTAGGTTTCTGTAAAACTCTTCGTCTTCTGATTCGGAGTCAGATAATTCATCTTCAGATTCCATATTCATTTCTGCACACACTCTAGTCAGCTGCGATATTTTCTTCAGATTGGATTCAATGGTCGCTCTTGTTTGCACGTCAGTGACTAGTCTCGACGAAGAAGATGATGCGGTAGCTTCATTTTTCTTCGAGAGCTTAGTGTGACGATCCACTTGAATGAATCGAGAGCAGTGACGATTAGTCCATCTGTTGCTGTGTTTTTCATCTTGTTCCCAACAAGGACAATCTGCTATGAAGTGACCAGGTTGTTTGCACTTGAAGCATTTCATTTCTTTCGGAGGCAATTTCCTAGACGATCCAGGCGTGTCAACTACATCATCATTTGTGAGACATAGATTCCGTCTTCTGAGATAGCTTAGTCTTTCAGTGAGCAATTCCATTTCTCTTGTGATAGAGCTTTGATTCTCGATATCTTCTTCTTGAGGTCTGTCATAGTGAGATAGAATTTCCCCTTCGCTTTCCGAAGAAGATTCTTGAATCCCGTTCTCCAGTTCCATCTTTTCTTCGTGAATGGACAACAGCGTCATGATCTCGACATAGTGAAGTTCTTCATAGTCTGGTCTTTGCTTGATTTCAGTCACGATTGGATCGTAGGTTGCATCAAGAGCACTTAGTAGCTTGTTGACCACATCTCTATCGGTGATATCTGTTGCTCCACGTTGGCGAAGCCTTTCAACGATATTTGTCAACCGATCAGTGAGTTCCATAGCACTTTCCTTACGAAGACTTCTGAACCCAGCGAACATGGCACGAAGCATATCTGTGTGTTGATCTGTTCTGGCGATAAATTCTTCATGAACATCTTTGATGGCATCCCAGAGTTGCTTAGTAGTGTCAAGTTTTCGGAACCGAATAAAGATATCTCTCGAGATGCTGTTGCTGATAATATCTTTTGCTTGAGCATCCAACTGTATCATAACTTCGTCATTCGAAGAAGGAGCATCAGGATGCCTAACTGTGTATCCACCTTCCACAATTTGCCAAAGTTCAATGTTGATAGCTTGAAGTCTGATTTTCATTCGATCTCTCCAGTAGATATAATCATTTCCATCGAAGATAGGAAACCTTTCAGAGTGCGAGGATCTACCTGCATACGACATAGTCAAAACTGCAAGGTTGTTAGACCTTTAATAAACAGAGACAGGGAGTACCTGCTCTGATACCAATTGTTAGGACCGAGAGTATATCGACCAGAGGGGGGTGAATGGGAGATTCAAAATTTCTTTCGAATGTTTTGAACCGATCCTAATCACGGCAGCGGAAATAATGTTCGGTAGCAACGCACTCAATTCAGCTCGCTGTAGAGGACCAAATCTATCGATAAAGAATGCAGCAATTTTATCGAGTGATGAATATCAGAAGTTCAACTTGATCGATAGAAATGCAACTAGTAATCTAGAGCTCAGTTACGAGAGAAAACTAAGTATGACTGCGATAGAAATGCACTGGAAATGATGACAGGCTGAATGAATATGGCATGAGATAAGATCACGCAGACATACGGTATTGTGATGATAAACAAGTTAACTTGATGCGAAGTGAAGAACGATAATAACGCGACAGATAGTTGATGAACTGTGTTTGATCAGGTACAACTATCGGCACTGAGCACGAATGTAAACTGCTGAAGGAAATGCAGTAATGTAAAGCGAACCAGTGGTGCTCGATGGCGACAGAAGAATTTGGTAGACCAGTTCGCCCTTCTGCCAAAGGACTACGTCTGGTTGGAGGGGTTGTGATTTAACACAGAGGATAAACTCTCCTCGCCCTGTTCTCCTTCAACTTCGGAGCTGATCAGACTCCAGTTGATTTCACTCGTGGTAGATACTTGTCGGCGATCTCCAAACCTTCACTGAAGATAAACTCTCTTCAGCTCTCTTCGCGAACCACAAGACTCGTGGTTGCTGAAGATCTCGCTCGATGAAGACAATACTCTTCGACACTCGAGCCGACACCTATCCGTCTAGAGAGTGGGCAGCTCTCAAGAGTAATAGGTACAAGAACTCTAACTCAGAACTACTGTGATGCTCAACCACTGTCTAAGTTTCGGCTCTTGATTTTTCTCTCGGGGGATTTTAAACTCAAATCACTCGGAGAGGGGATGCTCAATCAATCTTCTCAGAAATCTTAAGCGGAGCAGCCAACGGGCAACTTTGGCGCGGGGTGGCTATTTATAGCCGCAGCCTTCCCGGATGGGAAATGACCAAATTGGACATGTGGAGCAGCCAATGGCCGAACGACACGAGTCCAACGGTCGGAATTTGAGCACAACGGTAAAATTACGTGCGGAGCAAGTAATGCTAACTCCTCAGTTCGAAAGATATCTCCTACAGCAACGAAGAACAACGTCTTCTGCTGGCAGGTAATCATTCGAAGCAGAAAAAGATTTCTCTCGGTCTCGCATAGGTTTGGGCTAAGCATCACAGCAGATCTAAGCTTTGAGAACCTATACCCCTCTTAATAGTACGGAGGTCCTATGACTCAAATGAATGAAAGAAGAACGACGAAAAGAATGCTACGTCTTCACTTCGTCTTCGTCTTCCATCGCTGCAGTCAATTTCTTCGGACGCGATCACCGAACCAATTGCTTTGCGTCAGCAATAAACATTCGAGGGGTCAACTCCTTCACTTCATTCTTCTCGGTTGCTCATTCTCTTCTTCGATGTAGATAATCTTCGGTGAAGTTCCTCGAACTGTACACCTGAGACAGCATTCTCTTCGGCACTGCATGGACTATTTCTTTCTGTGTGCACTAGCAAACAAATCAGTCCATGCCTGTTTCTGTCAACAATCTCCAAAACACAAGAGGGCAAGTATTGCACCAACAGGAGTGCAAGAGGAGGCTCGGTGGGGGCTTAGTAGCAGCAGGGTGGCCGGAACCGACGACGAACGCCGGCGGATCCAAGGAAGAAGACAAGGACGTAGCGGTCACTACGGTGCTCCCCGGCTTGAATGGCTGGCACCAGGCGATGGAGTAGATGACGATCAAGCGAACGGACATGGCTGCGTGGCGCAGGGACGACTGTGGCCGCGGGATCGACGGCGAACGGCGGCGGCTGCGCTCGGCTGCGGGTGGGAGAGAGCGAGCGAGCGAGGGAGAGAGGGGGAAGAGTGGCTGGGGGTGGTGACGAGGCCGAGGGGCGTCGCCCTTATCCCCTCGCCGCCCTGTAGCGTCGCCGTGTCGACCGGTCACCGGAGTGCGCGCGCGGCCAGGGGCGCGGTGACATGCGAGGAGAGATAGAGCAGGAGAAGGAAGGAGAGAGAGGGAGGTGGGCTGGGCCGGTGCACTGTGCACTTAGGCCCAATCCACAGTAGATTTTCTTCATTTCCCCTTTTGCTCTTCTGTTTTTCTTTTTACAGAAAGGTTTTGCAATAATTTTGAGCTGCCAAACGACTTTTGAAAAATATGTGACTTGGCCACATAAATACAATGCAATTTTCTGCACTGCCACAAAAAGTTTGGAAGGTAATTGAATTCATTTGAATTTTTCATAAATGGAATAGCATTTAAATATGCTGAAATGGCACTGTTTTAATTGCGATAGCTCATTTTAGCAAATAGGTGATGTTGTTTTCCTGAACAAATATTTGTTTTGGAATATTTGCTAAATGATGAACTATTTTCCAGCAACTTTTGTGCAACTTCAAATTTCACTTATGATTTGAATTGAATTTAGTGGTGGAATTTGAAATGAGATATTAATCCAATGTGATCAAGCATTGCAAATCAAAATGACTTAGCATAATCATTATGGATCACTGTAGCTCATTACATAGGGGTGTTACAATTCTCCTCCTCTAAAAGAAATTCTCGTCCCGAGAATTTAGGAGGTAGAAGGGAAAAGATCGGGATATTCCTCGCGAAGATGATCCTCGTATTCCCAAGTGGCTTCATCTTCAGTATGATTCGACCACTGCACTTTAAGGAACTTGGTTGTCTTCTGACGGGTCCGACGTTCAGCTTGATCAAGAATGCGGATCGGATGCTCCTTATAAGAGAGATCATCTTGCAATTCGAGCATCTCATGATCCACTACACGGTGCGGATCCTTGAAGCAACGACGAAGTTGCGACACATGGAAGACGTCGTGGATGTGAGAGAATTGCGGCGGCAACTCCAATTTATATGCCACATGTCCACGTCTAGCGAGAATGTGGAAGGGACCAATGTAGCACGGAGCTAACTTGCCCTTGATTCCGAAGCGATGAGTGCCCTTCATAGGAGTGACACGCAGATAAGCTTGCTCACCAGGTTGATAGATCGATCCCCAGTGTTTACGATCATAATTGCTCTTCTGGCGAGACTGGGCCGCCTTGAGATTTTCCCGGACAATACGGACTTGCTCTTCGGTGTGTTGGATAATATCCGGACCAATGAGCGGCCTTTCCCCAGTTTCTGACCAATTCAGAGGGGTTTGGCACTTACGTCCATATAGTACCTCGAAAGGGGACATCTTCAAGCTAGGTTGATAGCTGTTGTTGTACGAGAATTCAGCATACGGGAGAGATTCCTCCCACTTCTTGCCAAATGAAATGACACAAGCACGCATCATATCTTCAAGCACTTGATTGACTCGTTCAACTTGGCCTTGGGACTGGGGGTGATAAGCTGAGCTCCAGGTTATATGAGTTCCCATAGCTTCTTGGAAACTTGCCCAGAACTTTGAGGTGAAAAGGCTGCCACGGTCTGAACTGATTTCCTTCGGAATACCGTGTAGTGTCACAATTCTGGAGATATACAAATCTGCTAACTGACTAGCAGTGATCTACTCCTTGACTGGCAGAAAATGTGCAACTTTGGAGAGTTGATCAATGACGACAAGAATTGCATCGTGACCTTTCTGCGACTTGGGAAGTCCAGTGATAAGATCCATTTGAATCTTGTCCCACTTCCATTCAGGGATAGGGATTGGTTGCAGAATTCCAGCAGGTTTCTGATGTTCAGTCTTAACGCGTCGGCACATTCGGCAACATAGCGAGCAATGTCTTGCTTCATTTTAGACCACCAGTACCTTTGACGAAGGTTGTGATACATCTTGGTGCTACCCGGATGAATAGACAGTGGTGTATCATGTGCCTCCTTCATAACTTTGTCTGTCATGAGTTCGAACCGGGGTACCACAATGCGATTTCTGAAGTACAAGGTTCCATCTTCAGCAAGAGAGAAATCTCTGGCCTTTTCAAGGACAAGATCCCTTTTCATCTGATCAACTTCAGGGTCCTTTGCTTACGCAGACTTTACACCTTCCTCAAGATTTGGCTGTAAAACAAGGGTATTGAGAAAATCCTGTGGAACGATGTGGAGGTTCAACTTGCGAAGTTCTTCATAAAGAAGGGGTTGAGCTCGCTGAACCATGAGATTGTTACAATATGACTTGTGGCTCAAGGCATCGGCCATAACATTAGCTTTGCCAGGGGTATATGAAATACCGCAGTCATAGTCTGTAATTGTTTCCAACCAGCGTTGTTGGTGGAGATTGAGATCCGGCTGAGTAAACAAATACTTCAGACTTTGATGATCAGTGTAGATCTTGCAACGATTACCGAGAAGGTAATGTCGCCACAACTTCAATGCATAAATAACTGCAGCAAGTTCGAGATCATGAACTGGGTAGTTCTCTTCATGAGGACGCAACTGTCGCGAGGCATAAGCAATCACTCTGCGCTCTTGCATCAGGACACAGCCTAACCCTTGACAAGAGGCGTCGCAATAAATGATGAATTCCTTGCGAGAATCCAGAGGAGCAAGCACTGGTGCAGAAGTCAGCTTGTCCTTGAGAGTCTGGAAACTTTCCTGACATTTGTCTGTCCACTCAAACTTAACGCCTTTGTGAAGCAGATTAGTCAGAGGCTTGGCAATCTTTGAGAAGTTCTCGACAAATCGACGACAATAGCTTGCGAGTCTGAGAAAACTTCTGACTTGCTTGACATTCTTCGGGGGAGTCCAGTCAAGAATAGCCTGAACTCGCTCTGGGTTGACAGCAATACCATCCTTGGAAATCACATGACCAAGGTAGGTTACTTCAGATAACCAGAATTCACACTTGGAATACTTGGCATATAGCTGATGCTCTCGAAGCTTTTCCAGAACAAGACGAAGATGTTCAGCATGTTCTTCCTTATTCTTGGAATATACCAGGATATCATCCAGATAAACCATGACGAATTTGTCGAGGTAATCCATGAAGATATAATTCATCAGGCAGGAGAATGTTGCTGGAGCATTTGTTAAGCCAAATGACATGACGGTATACTCGTATGAACCATAACGAGTAACGAAGGCAGTCTTGGGAATATCCTCTTCGCGGACTCGGATCTGGTGATAACCCAACCTCAAGTCGAGTTTAGAGAATACCGATGATCCAGCAAGTTGATCATACAGATCGTTGATCCGAGGAAGCGGATACTTATTCTGAATGGTTGCTTGGTTGATAGGTTGGTAATCTTGGACCAACCGGTTCATACCATCTTTCTTCTTGACAAAGAGAGAAGGTGCTCCCCAAGCAGAGGAACTTGGACGAATGAAACCCTTACGAAGTGATTTGTCGATTTCCTCCTTAAGCTCAAGGAGTTCATGCGGCGGCATCTTGTAAGGACGCTTCACAATAGGAGTAGTGCCTGGTTTCAAGTCGATGACAAACTCGACAGCTCTAACAGGGGGTACTCCTGGAAGTTCTTCTGGAAAGACATCTTGGAAATTGTGAACTACTGGAACGTTTTCTATCCCCTCAAGAGGAGAAGCGTTCAACGCATTCAGGGCATAAATTTGAGCCTCGGCATTTTGAACGAGATGAGCGTGGTAGTTTACTATCTCATCCGAGGGGTGCAGAAGTTGGACGGCTTTAGTGGCACAATTGATTAAGGCGGTATGAGCCTTCAACCAATCCATACCCAGTATGAGGTCAACTTTGGAAGACTTCAAAATAATGGGAAATGCATGGAAGTCCAACCTTTCAATTTCTATGGTGACATTGGGGCTGAACATGGAAGTTCGACATTGGCCCGCGGGAGTGTTAACCACTAGCGACTGGTGCAAATTTTCATGTTTAATGCCATGCATGAATGCAAAATCTTTTGATATGAAAGAATGTGATGCTCCTGAATCAAACAAAATAGAAGCTGGTACTGAATTAACAGAAAGTGTACCCATCACAGTAGCTGGTTGGTCTTGATCTTCATTCATGTTAACATGATAAGCCTGACCACGACCATAAGAAGGTCTGGCATTGACGTTGCGAGGCTGATTGTTACCACGGCCAGTACCACGGCCAGCAGATGGAAGTGCCAACTGATTCTGATTCTGGCAGCAGTCTTTGGCACGATGACCTGGACGTCCACATGTGAAGCACATCCCATCATTGGGACGGGGAGCAGGAGCTCGAAGTGGTGCAGCTTGAGGTCTCGGCTGCCTCGGTGGTGGAGGAGGCAAGCGAGGCGCAACATAGGACGGCCTTGGTGTTGGAAATATGCCCTAGAGGCAATAATAAATTGGTTATTATCATATTTCCTTATTCATGATAAATGTTTATTATTCATGCTAGAATTGTATTGATCGGAAACTTAAATACATGTGTGAATACATAGACAACACCGTGTCCCTAGTGAGCCTCTACTAGACTAGCTCGTTGATCAAAGATGGTTAAGGTTTCCTAACCATAGACATGAGTTATCATTTGATAATGGGATCACATCATTAGGAGAATGATGTGATGGACAAGATCCAACCATAAGCTTAGCATTTGATCGTATCACTGAGTTTATTGCTATAGCTTTCTTCATGTCAAGTATCTATTCCTAAGACCATGAGATCATTGAACTCCCGGATACCGGAGGAATACTTTGTGTGCTATCAAACGTCACTTCGTAACTGGGTGATCATAAAGATGCTCTACAGGTATCTCCGAAGGTGTCTGTTGGGTTGGCATGGATCGAGACTGGGATTTGTCACTCCGTATGACGGAGAGATATCTCTGGGCCCTCTCGGTAATGAAACATCGTAAAGAGCTTGCAAGCAATGTGGCTAATGAGTTAGTCACGGGATCTTGTATTACGGAACGAGTAAAGAGACTTGCCGGTAACGAGATTGAACTAGGTATGGAGATATTGACGATCGAATCTCGGGCAAGTAACGTATCGCTGGACAAAGGGAATTGCATACGGGATTACCCGAATCCTCGACATCGTGGTTCAACCGATAAAGATCTTCGTTGAATATGTAGGAATCAATATGGGCATCTAGGTCCCACTATTGGTTATTGACCGGAGAGGAGTCTTGGTCATATCTGCATGTTCCCGAACCCGTAGGGTCGCACGCTTAACGTTCGGTAGCGCTAGGGTAGTAATGAGATATTAACAGTGGAAAGTCCGAAGGTTGTTCGGAGTCCCGGATGGGATCCAGGATATCACGAGGAGCTCCGGAATGGTCCGGAGGCAAAGATTTATATATGGGAAGTCATATTTTGGGTTCCGGAAAAAGTTCGGTTTTTTCGGTATTGTACCGGGAAGCTTACAGAAGGTTCCGGAGGTGTCCGGAAGTCCACGGAGGGTCCACATGGACTCTAAAGGGGGCGCACCAGCCCTTCATGGGCCAGGCACAGCAGGCCCCTTGGCCCATGCGGCTGCCCCAAAGGATAAGATCAAATCCCTTTAAATTAGGAGATAAGATGGAAAGAGAAGGATTTACTTGGGAAAGGAATTACTATTCACATGGTACTGTTCACGCGTATACTATTCACGTGGTACTGTTCATGCGGCACTATTCCTCCTCCTCCAAGTTTCCTCCTCTATATATAGTGGGGAGGGGCGCGGGGGAAGCACCCTTCGACCCTTGGCCGCCCCCTCCCTCTCTTCCTCCTCCACGTTCTATCAGTGCTTGGCGAAGCCCTGCCTGATTTCCGCTGCCACCACCACCACCTCACCGCCGTGCTGGTTCCGATCTCATCTACCTCCTCTCCCTCGCTTGCTGGATCAAGAAGGAGAGGACACCATCGAGCTAAACGTGTGCTAATCTCGGAGGTGCCGTCCGTTCGGCACTAGATCGGATTGGATCGCGATTGGATCGTGAAGAGTACGACTACATCAACCGCGTTACGACGCTAACGCTTTCGGTCTACGAGGGTACGTAAGACACACTCCCCTCTCGTTGCTATGCATCTCATAGATTAGATCTTGGGTGTTTCGTAGGAAATTTTTTGATTTTCATGCAACGTTCCCCATCAGTGGCATCATGAGCTAGGTCTATGCGTAGATGTATTTGCACGAGTAGAACACAAAGAAGTTGTGGGTGTTGATGTTCAAATTGCTTACTTTCTTCGTCTTATTTGGATTCGGCGGTATTGTGGGATGAAGCGGCTCGGACCAACCTTACTTGTCCACGCAGAAGAGACCGGTTCCACTGACTGACATGCAACTTGTATTGCATAAAAGTGGCTTTGCGGGTGTCTGTCTCTCCCACTTTAGTTGAATCTGATTTGACGAGGGCGGTCCTTGTAGAAGGTTAAAAGGAAACTTGTATATCACCGTTGTGGTTTTGCGTTGATAAGAACGGTTCTTATAGTTTGCCCTAGCAGCCACGTAAAAATTGCAACAACAAAGTAGAGGACGTCTAACTTGTTTTTGCAGGGCATGTTGTGATGTGGTATGGCCAAAACGTGATGTGATATATGTTGATGTATGAGATAATCATGTTTTTAATAGGTTCATGACTTGCATGTTGATGAGTACGGCAACCGGCAAGAGCCATAGGGTTGTCTTTAATTTATTGTATGACCTGCTTGTCAATCATTAAACGCCATGTAATTGCTTTACTTTATCGCTATGCGTTAGCAATAGTTATAGAATCAAGAGTTGGCGAGACAACCACATGACGACACGATGATGGAGATCATGGTGTCATGCCAGTGACGATGGAGATCATGCCGGTGCTTTGGAGATGGAGATCAAAAGCACAAGATGATGATGGCCATATCATGTCACATATTGATTGCATGTGATGTTTATCTTTTTATGCATCTTATTTTGCTTAGGACGATGGTAGCATTATAAGATGATCCCTTCACTTAATTTCAAGATAAAAGTGTTCTCCCTAAGTATGCACCGTTGCGAAAGTTCATCGTTTCGAAGCACCACGTGATGATCGGGTGTGATAGACTCTACTTTCACATACAACGGGTGTAAGCCAGTTTTACACATGCAGAATACTTGGGTTAAACTTGACGAGCCTAGCATGTACAGACATGGCCTCAGAACACAGGAGACTGAAAGGTCGAACATGAGTCATATAGTAGATATGATCAACATGGAGATGTTCACCATTGATAACTGCCTCATCTCACGTGATGATCGGACATGGGCCAGTTGATATGGATCATGTAACACTTAGACAACTTGAGGGATGTTGATTTAAGTGGGAGTTCTTAAGTAATTTGATTAGAAGAACCAATTATCATGAACTTAGTCTAATTGTCTTTGCAAATTTGTGTTGTAGATCAATGGCCCGCGCTGTAGTTTCCCTGAATTTTGATGCGTTCCTAGAGAAAGCTAAGTTGAAAGATGATGGAAGCAACTATGTGGACTGGGTCCGTAACTTGAGGATTATCCTCATTGCTGCACAGAAGGCTTATGTCCTTGATGCACCTGAAGGGGAACGCAAAAAAAAACAAAAAAAAATTGGTACAGCGAGCACGCCCAGGACCACTATGGAGACTGCATACATGGTTTGATCTGATCATTACTGACTCATAGCGCATCGGAAGTAGAGTCGATGTAGATCGTCGGTGCAGATCCCCACAGCTAGGATTTACAACCTCCCAACCGTGAGGATGTACTCCCTCGTCGGACAGCCCTTCGGGAGGCGGTTGGACAATCCCCTGGACGATGTCACGGACAGCCCTTCGGGAGGACCCTCGAAGCTCGAACGGTAACTCGGACAGCCCTTCGGGAGGACCCTCGAACAGCCCCTCGGGCAAAAGATCAAACCTACGACCTCTCTACGGGGTTGCACACAAACGGTGTCAGCTATCCGGCAGGGCTTCGCCGTCCAGAACTAGTTCCCGCCAGAACCCAGACAGCCTTTCGGCTCTACGAAACTATTTCGTGGGAGGGAGAGAGAAAGCTAGATAATGCATGGCATGTGTATGAGAGCAAGGAGTGAGTGTGGAGAGCTCCTCTCCACATCTATTTATAGGAAAGCCAAGGGGAAGGGTGCCTCCAAAAATTACCAAAACACCCATGCATTAGGTCACATATGATGGGCATTAAGGGCATAATGGGAGGCCATGTGGAGCTCCAAGGAGGAGCACCACCCTTGGCCGGCCACCCCATGGGCCCCCCCCCAAAAGGGGTTCCTTCCCTTGCAAGCCTCTTCCTTCTAGAACTTTGACTAAAGTCCTAAAAGGTGGCTCTCCAAAATAGTAACCATAAAGTGATTTTCACTATTCACGGAAACAATTTTCCGCGACCGTTAAATCCGAAAATATTTCTGTGGGTCTTAGAATAATTCCAGTACCCACAAAAATCATTTTTGGACGCATTCCGAAACAATTCCGGATTAGTGATTTTCATCTGCGAAAAGCAACCAAACCGGTTCCGACAGCTCCGGAACATTTCCGATTTTTATCCTGGAAAAATCCCAGAAGTTTCCAGAACAATTCTGGCACCCTCCAAGAATTTCCAGGCGTGTGCCGAAACCAATTTGACTTAATGGTATACTCCGAAACAACTTTTCAGTTTTACCGAAACTATTCCGGTGTTCTCTCCAGAACATTTTCGTTGTCTCCAAAACTTTTCCGGTGACTTTCTCTCAGAATCCCTGTCTAGTATTCAGCAGATAGATGACCCTTAAGCGTGTGACCCTGTAGGTTTGGTGAAGTATAGACATGACCGGAACACTTTCTGATCAATGATCAATAGCGGAACCGTGGACACCCATATTGATCCCTATACCCACACGAATAAATATTCGAGTGAACCTCCAGTTGCTGTGTGCTATTCCTGTTGCTTCGCGATATGTTACAAACACCCGAGGTGAGATTTATCAGCATCCCCGTGGATCAACAACTTGTCCACTATGCCAGTTACCTCGTTACCGGTTTTGTTCTCTTTTCTCGTTTTCGTGTTCCGGCATCCCTGTGATCAAATCACAATGTGTCTGGCCAGACGATGATGGATACCGTAACACCGAGAGGGCCCGAGAATATCTCTCCATCGTCGAAGGAGCAAATCCCAATCTCGAGCTATCTCGTTTCTTGTCATACTTTTCCGTGAACCCGTAAGCCGCCGTAATAGCCACCCAGTTACGGATTACGTTTAACAAACCCCAAAGTTCACGAAGCAAGTACGAAGGAACTTGATACTCTCATGGTCAAAGGAATAATGCAAACATTAACTATCTCTGTGTTATTAACCATTAACTTGTGACGAATGTATCTCATAGCATAACATCAATTCGGGTCGATTGAACACAAGTGTTCTACTAACATTGTGCCCTCAAAATTGCCGGCATAGTCATGCCCATGATCAGGAAAACATGATCATCATGCAATACTTGAGCTAGTCTTAGAGGCATGACTAGGAATACATTTTACCGTTTATTATACCACACGTGCACATGAGTTTCCCTCCAAGCCTTGTGGATATCGCAGACTCGAGAATCATTGCAGTTATAGCATGGGACATAAACATTTATTACAAACTTTTGGAGATACAAAATAACTGTTATTACTGCCTCTAGGGCATATCTCCTACAGACTCCCACTTGCACTAGAGTCATAATCCAGTTACATGGCTTCCCTAACACCAATGGCTATTCGGTGCTGCTCATGCTTTGCTCGTGGTAGAGGCTTTGTCATCGGGTCTGACACGTTCAGATCCGTGTGAACTTTGCGTACTTTCACTAAACCCGCTTCGACATGATGTCGAATGAGTTTATATTTGCGTTCAATATGTCTTGTCTTATGGTCCGAAGATGGCTCCCTAGCCTGAGCCACGGTGCCACTATTATCACAATAGATCTCCACCGGGTCCAGCGCACTTGGAACCACACCAAGGTCTTCAAGAAACTGCTTGATCCAGACCTCCTCCTTGGAGGCTTCTGAAGCTGCAACATATTCCGCCTCCGTTGTAGAATCGGCCACATTCTTTTGTTTGGAACTTTTCCAATCAAATGCGCCACCGTTCAATATGAAAACATAGCCTGATTGAGATTTGAAGTCATCTGGGTCAGTCATGAAGCCTGCATCACTGTAACCACTTACAATGAGCTCTTCATCACCTCCGTACACAAGGAGTAAATCCTTGGTCCTTCTGAGGTACTTAAGAATACTTTTGACTGCGGCCTAGTGTTCCAGTCCTGGATCACTTTGGTATCGGCTGCTAACACTTAGCGCATCGAAAACGTCCGGTCTTGTACATAGCATGGCATACATAATAGAACCAACTGCCGAGGCATATGGAACATCATTCATTTGTACTCGCTCATCGAGAGTCCGAGGAGACTGATTCTTGCAAAGCACTGTGCCAGGTGACAAGGGGAGTAGGCCTTCCTTGGAGTTCTCCATGTTGAACCTTTTCAACACCTTGTCAATGTATGTGCTTTGGCTAAGCGCTATTAGGCGTTTTGATCTATCTTTATAGATTCTGATGCCCAATACATATGCCGCTTCGCCTAAGTCTTTCATTGAAAAACTCTTCTTCAATGAGTCTTTTATTTCGCTAAGAAAATTCACATCATTTCTAATCAACAATATGTCATCCACATACAAGATTAGGAATGCTTTTGCGCTCCCACTAAACTTCTTGTAAACACAAGATTCTTCGGCATTCCTGATGAAGCCAAACTCTTTGACTACTTCATCAAAATGAATGTTCCAGCTCCTTGATGCTTGCTTCAGACCATAAATGGCCTTCTGAAGTTTGCATACCGTTCCAGCATTCTCATGAACGACAAAACCTTCAGGCTGTATCATGTATACATCTTCTTTGAGATTTCCATTTAGGAAAGCCGTTTTGACGTCCATCTGCCATATTTCATAATCGAAATAAGCAGCAATTGCTAGCAATATCCGAACGGACTTAAGCATAGCTACGGGCGAGAAAGTCTCGTCGTAGTCCACTCCTGGAACTTGCGTGAACCCTTTCACGACAAGTATAGCTTTATGGATAGTAATGTTACCATCTGTGTCTGTCTTTCTTTTGAAAATCCATTTACAACCAATGGGCTTTACGCCTTCTAGAAGTTCTACCAAGTTCCAAACTTGATTTTCGTACATGGATTCCACTTCGGATTGCATGGCCTTGTGCCATTCCCTTGAGCTGGGCCCCGCCATCGCTTCCTTTAGTGCGCAGGTTCATCGTCTTCAAGAATGAAGATTTCGTTATGAAACCACTCAGGTGGCTGGATAGCCCTACCTAATCTGCGCGGTTCAGTTACAACATTGTCTGAAGTTTCCACATCACATGCGACAACTTTCGGCTCGGTTGTAGGGATAATTTGCGGAATTTCTTCCGGTTCCTCAGCCATAACAACGGTTGTCGAAGATTCACTAATCTCAATAAGTTGTACTGTCCTCCCACTTAATTCTTTTGCGAGAAACTCTTTCTCAAGAAAAACCCCATACCTTGCAACAAACACTTTGTTATCGGATGGGTGGTAGAAAGAATACCCAACTGTTTCCTTGGGATAACCTACAAAGTAACATTTGTCTGATCTAGGATCGAGTTTGCTTGGTTGTAAATGTTTTACATAAGCTTCACAACCCCAAATTTTGATGCGACAAACTGGGTTTCTTCCCATGCCATAACTCGTATGGTGTCGTCTCAAGAGACTTAGACGGTGCTCTGTTTAATGTGTGAGCGGCAGTTTCTAGTGCGTGACCCCAAAAATATATCGGCAGATGTGTAAGAGACATCATCGACCTTACCATGTCTAACAGGGTTTGGTTACGTCTTTTCGATACTCCGTTTCTCTGTGGAGTTCCGGGAGGCGTAAGCTGTGAAACGATTCCATAGTCACTCAGATGTTGGCTAAACTCATGACTAAGATATTCGCCCCCGCGATCTGATTGCAGAAACTTAATCCTTTTGTTACGATGATTTTCTACCTCATTCTGAAATTCTTTGAACTTTTCAAAGGTTTCCGACTTATGCTTCATCAAGTAGATATATCCATACCTACTTAAATCGTTAGTAAAAGTCACGAAGTAGAAATACCCACCCCGTGCGGTTGTGCTCATTGGACCACATACATCACTATGTATTATTTCCAATAATTCACCCGCCCATTCAGGATGTCCCGTGAACGGCGTCTTGGTCATTTTCCCCATCAGACAAGCTTCACATGTGTCAAATGATTCAAAATCAAAAGACGATAAAACTCCATCTTTATGGAGTCTTTGCATGCATTTCTTTCCGATGTGGCCAAGCCGACAGTGCCACAAGTAAGTGGTGGTGGTATCAGCCTTGTTAAGGCGTTTAGCATTCATGTTAAAGACATCATTTCCACATTCAAGATTTAGTATGAAAAGGCCCCCAACAATGGGTGCAAATCCATAAACCATATCCTTACAATAAAGTGAACAATCATTGTTCTCAGACTTGTAGGAATACCCATCGTGTACTAAACATGATCCAGAGATAATGTTTCTACACAATGCCGAAACAAAATAACAGTTACTTAGTTCTAGGGTAAATCCTGAAGGGAGACGTAGAGGCATAATGCCGACGGCTTGAGCGGCGATCCCATCACCGTTCCCGACGCGCATCACGACTTCATTCTTTGCCAGCTTATGCACCTTCTGAAGCCCCTGTATCGAGTTGCAAATGTGAGCAACCGATGCGGTATCAAATACCCAAGACTTAGAATTTTCGCTAGAAAGCAAAACGTCAATGACATTAACCTGTATAACAATTATACCTTTTCTGGTTTTGCCGGACTTCTTATCTTCCAGATACTTCTTGCAGTTTCTCTTCTAGTGTCATGTGCCCTTGCAGTAGAAGAACTCAGTTTCATTCTTGGCTCCGCCCTTAGAGTTGCTTTGGGAGCCAGTCTTACCGGCGCCCTTGCCCTTCTTGGACTTGCCTTTCTTTTTGAAACTAGCGGTTTTATTCACAAGCAACACTTGCTTGCGATTTTTCTGCAGTCCTCCTTCCGCAGTTTTCAGCATGGCGAGCACCTCATTTGGTGTCTTCTCCATCCCACTCATGTTGTAGTTCATGACAAAACCGTCGTAAGACGGGGGGAGTGAAGAAAGCAACATGTCCATCATATGGGATGGTGGAATTGGAAATTCTAGGGTTTTATGCCTTTCAGCATAGCCAATCATTTTGACCACGTGTTCGCCAGCTGAACTGCCCTCAGCCATCTTGTAATCCATCACGGCCTTCATGATATCAAACAGTTCAGACCATGCGGTTTCCTTGTACAGAGCATCCAATTCCCAGATCATATCACGGGGGTTATGGAATTCAAAACGTTTTTGAAGCTCTGGACTCATGCAAGCTAGCATGAGGCACTGCACTAAGTTGTAATCATCATTCTTAGTGGCCTAGACATTTTGTTCATCTTCTGGGGCAGTTGCCGCCGGTTTAGCTGGAAGAGGAGTTTCAAGCACATATCTCCTCTTAGCGCTCCTGAGGACAATCCCAAGGTTACGGACCCAGTCCGCATAGTTGTTTCCAGTCGCAGCTAACTTCTCTTTCTCTAACATCGGGCCTAAGTTGAACGCGGTATTGCGAGCCATTTGATCTACAACGGTAAACACAAGTTTCACTTAGACTTTGTTCATAATTAATTTGCACTAGTGAATAAACAATTTTATTCTAAAGTGCGCTCCCTCTCAAATCAATATCTCTCATAATTGATTGCGAGTGATTCAAGATCCGCATTAAAATTCCACGCCATTGATGGGAACATCACTGATGACGGGAACTTCAATCGGTAGGCCAACTTGCCGATCACATCTCAATGTGATTCTTGTTCATCTTTCGATGGGCGTGTTCCGAGCTCAGGACTTTCCTGCCTGAATGTCAAGACAACCAAGTGATCTCGCTGCGAGGTCTCAACTCACCCGCCTCACACTTCTCTAATCATTTGTACTCATGGAAACATGACGCACTCCGAAAAGATTGGTGCCTTGACGGTGCTACACTTGGGAGAACACTAACTACTTGATATTTTTAAGTGAGAGATCACCCTAATAAAAAGCGACTACCGCGCAATCAAAAGGGTGCATCATAAGGGATAAACATCTCAGCAATTGATAATAGCATGATATGGTATAGCCCTTTCTGACGGAGAAGTCTTTAATTTCTTCGTCTTCGGCATTTGCGTCGGTGTTCACCTTCGCGAAGATTGCCACCACCTTGTCGATGCACCAGATAATATTGCTATCTCTATAGCTAATAAAATAAGTGCATTACTTAAGGTTGACATGCAGGTCATTAAAGTGAAAATCATATAACTCCAGCCATCATGCCGAATCATGACACGCAGGTCATGTTAATAAATTTACATCATATAGTCATCTCATACATAATCGAATTAATATGAGAGCTGCTATAACACATCACATGCACATCCTGCAAAACCAAGTTAGACGCCTCTAATCGGTTTATGCAAAATTTTATTTTACGTGGCTTCTAAGGTTTTGACTTAAAATGCAGCTACCAACATTTATCATCAAGTATGATTATTCAAGTCGCTAGATTAGCATCGCGGGGTGTATGAAACATGAGATAATAAAATCTTGAGCCCCATACTGAACTTCGTCATACGCATGACCCCCGTGCAGATCATATCTGCATTGCCCTTTCGTCTGTGAAATTTCATCTTTCTCTCAACTATGGTGGAACCCGAAGAACTAATAGCACTTCGTTGATCAATCAGGATCGCGGATTGCCAGAACTTTGTGAAATTCTACCATGCCATTTCAAGATCAGAAATATGCAAATTCTAGGGAAGCAACAAGAACATCGGGTAACCGATTTCATCTGCAACCCGCAGAAATAATTTTCAGCAATAGATCTCATCTACTACAAAACTATATTATGCAATACCCATACATCTCTATGTATTCTAGATCGTTACCTGCATCTACGCATAGCAAGGCTCTTGATGCCACTGAAGAGGAACGCGGCAGAAAACAAAAAAAATCGGTACAGCAAGCACGCCTAGGACCACTATGGAGACTGCATACAGGGTTTGATCTGATCATTACCGACTCGTAGCGCAGCGGAAGTAGAGTAGATGTAGATCGTCGGTGCAGATCCCCGCAGCTAGGATTTACAACCTCCCAACCGCGAGGATGTACTCCCTCGTCGGACAGCCCTTCGGGAGGCGGTCGGACAGTCCCCCGGACGATGTCACAGACAGCCCTTCAGGAGGACCCTCGAAGCTCGAACGGTAACTCGGATTGCCCTTCGGGAGGACCCTCGAACAGCCCCTCGGGCAAAAGATCGAACCTACGACATCTCTACGGGGTTGCACACATACAGTGTCAGCTATCCGGCAGGGCTTCGCCGTCCAGAACTAGTTCCTGCCGAAACCCAGACAGCCTTTCGGCTCTACGAAACTATTTCGTGGGAGGGAGAGAGAAACCAGATAATGCATGGCATGTGCATGAGAGCAAGGAGTGAGTGTGGAGAGCTCCTCTCCACCTCTATTTATAGGAAAGCCAAGGGGAAGGGTGCCTCCAAAAATTACCAAAACACCCATGCATTAGGTCACATATGATGGGCATTAAGGGCATAATGGGAGGCCATGTGGAGCTCCAAGGAGGAGCACCACCCTTCGCCGGCCACCCCAAGCCCCCCCCAAAAGGGGTTCCTTCCCTTGCAAGCCTCTTCCTTCTAGAACTTTGACTAAAGTCCTAAAAGGTGGCTCTCCAAAATAGTAACCATAAATTGATTTTCACTATTCACGGAAACAATTTTGCGCGACCGTTAAATCTGAAAATATTTCTGTGGGTCTTAGAATAATTCCAGTACCCACAAAAATGATTTTTGGACGCGTTCCGAAACAATTCCGGATTAGTGATTTTCATCTGGGAAAAGCAACCAAACCGGTTCCGGCAGCTCCGGAACATTTCCGGTTTTTATCCCGGAAAAATCCCAGAAGTTTCCAGAACAATTCTGGCACCCTCCAAGAATTTTCAAGCGTGTGCCGAAACCAATTTGAATTAATGGTATACTTCGAAACAACTTTTCAGTTTTACCGAAACTATTCTGGTGTTCTCTCCGGAACGTTTTTGTTGTCTCCGAAACTTTTCCGGTGACTTTCTCTCAGACTCCCTGTCTAGTATTCAGCAGATAGTTGACCCTTAAGCGTGTGACCCTATAGGTTCGGTGAAGTATAGACATGACCGGAACACTTTCCAATCAATGATCAATAGCGGAACCGTGGACACCCATATTGATCCCTATACCCACGCGAATAAATATTCGAGTGAACCTCCAGTTGCCGTGTGCTATTCCTGTTGCTTCGCGATATGTTACAAACACCCGAGCTGAGATTTATCGGCATCCCCGTGGATCAACACTTGTCCACTATGCCAGTTACCTCGTTACCGGTTTTGTTCTCTTTTCTCGTTTTCGTGTTCCGGCATCCCTATGATCAAATCACAATGTGTCTGGCTAGACGATGATGGAAACCATAACACCGAGAGGGCCCGAGAATATCTCTCCATCATCGAAGGAGCAAATCCCAATCTCGAGCTATCTCGTTTCTTGTCATACTTTTCCGTGAACCCGTAAGCCGCCGTAATAGCCACCCAGTTACGGATGACGTTTAACAAACCCCAAAGTTCACGAAGCAAGTACGAAGGAACTTGATACTCTCATGGTCTAAGGAATTATGCAAACATTTACTATCTCTGTGTTATTAACCATTAACTTGTGACGAATGTATCTCATAGCATAACATCAATTTGGGTCGATTCAACACAAGTGTTCTACTAACATTGTGCCCTCAAAATTGTCGGCATAGTCATGCCCATGATCAGGAAAACAGGATCATCATGCAATACTTGAGCTAGTCTTAGAGGCATGACTAGGAATACTTTTTACCATTTATTATACCACACATGCACATGGGTTTCCCTCTGAGCCTCGTGGATATTGCAGACTCGAGAATAATTGCAGTTATAGCGTGGGACATAAACATTTATTACAAACTTTTGGAGATACAAAATAACTGTTATTACTGCCTCTAGGGCATATCTCCTACAACACCGCTGTTAGGACCGAGAGTATATCGACCAGAGGGGGGCTGAATGGGAGATTCAAAATTTCTTTCGAATGTTTTGAACCGATCCCAATCACGGCAGCGAAAATAATGTTCGGTAGCAATGCACTCAATTCAGCTCGCTATAGAGGACCAAATCTATCGATAAAGAATGCAGCCATTTTATCGAGCGATGAATATCACAAGTCCAACTTGATCGATAGAAATGCAACTAGTAATCTGGAGCTCAATTACGAGAGAAAACTAAGTATGACTGCGATAGAAATGCACTGGAAATGATGACAGGGTGAATGAATATGGCATGAGATGAGATCACGCAGACATACGGTATTGCGATGATAAACAAGTTAACTTGATGCGAAGTGAAGAACGATAATAACGCGACAAATAGATGATGAACTGTGATTGATCAGGTACAACTATCGGCACTGAACACGAATGTAAACTGCTGAAGGAAATGCAGTAATGTAAAGCGAACCAGTGGTGCTCGATGGCGACAGAAGAATTTGGTAGACCAGTTCGCCCTTCTGCCAAAGGACTACGTCTGGTTGGAGGGGTTGTGATTTAACACTGAGGATAAACTCTCCTCGCCCTGTTCTCCTTCAACTCGGAGCTGATCAGACTCCAGTTGATTTCTCTCGTGGTAGATACTTGTCGGCGATCTCCAAACCTTCACTGAAGATAAACTCTCTTCAGCTCTCTTCGAGAACCACAAGACTCTTGGTTGCTGAAGATCTCGCTCGGTGAAGACAATACTCTTCGACACTCGAGCCGACACCTATCCGTCTAGAGAGTGGGCAGCTCTCAAGAGTAATAGGTACAAGAACTCTAACTCAGAACTAATGTGATGCTCAACCACTGTCTAAGTTTCGGCTCTTGATTTTTCTCTCGGTGGATTTTAAACTCAAATCACTCGGAGAGGGGATGCTCAATCAATCTTCTCAGAAATCTTAAGCGGAGCAGCCAACGGGCAACGTTGGAGCGGGGTGGCTATTTATAGCCGCAGCCTTCCCGGATGGGAAATGACCAAATTGGACATGTGGAGCAGCCAATGGTCGAACGACACGAGTCCAACGGTCGGAATTTGAGCACAACGGTAACATTACGTGCGGAGCAAGTAATGCTAACTCCTCAGTTCGAAAGATATCTCCTACAGCAACGAAGAACAACGTCTTCTGCTGGCAGGTAATCATTCGAAGCGTAAAGAGATTTCTCTCGGTCTCACATAGGTTTGGGCTAAGCATCACAGCGGATCTAAGCTTCGAGAACCTATACCCCTCTTAATAGTACGGAGGTCCTATGACTCAAATGAATGAAATAAGAACGACGAAAAGAATGCTACGTCTTCACTTCGTCTTCGTCTTCCATCGCTGCAGTTAATTTCTTCAGACGCGATCACCGAACCAATTGCTTTGCGTCAGCAATAAACATTCGAAGGGTCAACTCCTTCACTTCATTCTTCTCGGTTGCTCATTCTCTTCTTCGACGTAGATAATCTTCGGTGAAGTTCCTCGAACTGTACACCTGAGACAGCATTCTCTTCGGCACTGCATGGACTATTTCTTTCTGAGTGCACTAGCAAACAAATCAGTCCATGCCTGTTTCTGTCAACAATCTCCAAAACACAAGAGGGCAAGTATTGCACCAACAATCTCCCCCTTTTTGGACGATTGTTGACAAAATAGAACACATCGAAAGATAGATAAAGGAATGAAGTGGAATGCGAAGGAAATTGAAAGACGAGAGATAAATACGAAGATAAGACACGCTCCCCCTGAAGATATGCATCATTCTGATTTGACTGATTATTAGGACATAATAAGGAGGCGAGGTGAATCTTCGTATGAGTGACATTGGCAGATGATCTCATTCGTAGCTTTATCCAATGCACTCGGTGGTGTCTGAGGTATTTCCTGCCACACACAACCTTTGACAAAGGTTAGTTAGATAGCAATGATAGTTTGAAAAGCGTTGTGGCAAAGGATACGCCATGAAGATTTTCTCAGAACACAGTTTAAATTCCACACGAGATATAAATTTCCCTGCAAGTTAGATGTTCGAGGAACAATCAGGGCAAAAGCAATTAGAGCAAGGGAGATTCAAGTATATTGCTCGGAGTGGATATATTTCAGACGATGTTTTCCTGCAACAAAAATGATACCATAGATATGTGCGAGGGAAAATAGCTTGTCAGATAGATAGAGAGAATTTTCTTTAGAATTCACGAATGACTTTAATCTGAAGCGAATTTTCTTCTCCTGCATCGTTAGATATCGAAAGATAAGCATAGGAGTAAGATATATGAAGTTTTAAGTAATGAGATGTCTCTCTTCGAGAGACATAATTTCCAATTCTCCTTGAGGATAATCATTTCAAGGAAGTAAGCATTCGATTGCACCTGCAAACAAATAATGAAACGATAGCAACTATAGCATTGCAGGGGTTATTAACGGTACATGACGACGCAGTGTGCCATCACCACAGACGGTGAGATTAAGTTTCATGACCAAAGGTTCAACGACCAAAAGCAAATTGTTCGAATGAAAAGAAAATGGCGAATAGAAACACCCTGCAAATGACCCGCTTTTCTATCTTCTCGATGTTCATCTCCCCCTTTTTGTCAACAAGTGTCAAAAAGGAAAGAGGAGGCATGCGAGGAACTACTCGTCCGAAGAATCCCCAGAACTCGAACTGTTCGGCGAAGCAGAACGAGCGATGGTCGAGGCCGAGGCAGGAGTTGGAGATGCAGCACGGGCTTCGAGATCAGCATCGGGAGTAGCAGTGCAAGGTTCATCTGGTTTGTATATGAATGTGCCTGCTGTGTCTTCGAGTTCATCATCGGGTTCGAGAAATAGCAGGTCAGTTGAGGCAGAACGCTGAGGAAGCACAGGAGTTTGCCTTCGGATGCGAGGGACTTCAAACAACTCCAGATGATCATAATGTTTCTCGATTCCCTTCGCAGACAGTTGTTTACGAGAGTAATGCTTGCGGAGAAGGGTCCATGAGCGCTTTTTCTGTTCCTTTTCATACAGCAGGGCTTGACGAGCATAATTATGAAGCAGATTGATTTCAGTCATCATTTCCACTTTTTCTTTGCGATCGAGCTTGATGTGACTTTCCAAAGCTTGCTGAGTACGGAGACAGATCTCATACAGAGATGGATTTTCTTCACGAGGGATTTCAATTGTGACCTTCTTAACCTTCGGAGCTTTCGCAGAGGCAGAAGCAGTTGCATCAATTGGTGTCTTTCCTTTCCCGATATCCTTCACAATCTGGAGTGTGTCTCGGACTGGTGGCATGAAAACTTTCGGGACATATGGGCATAAAACTTTTTCTCGATAAGCTGCTCAATGGCGAACATGACCCATGGTGCAAATGGCTTCAATACTTGAGGGCTATCAGCTGCATAGGCCAGGTTGCGAATAAGGAGATCGGGAATGTCAAACCGAATACCATGAGCTATAGCATGAAGAGAATTAGCCACAATTCCTTGAATGTTTTTAGGTCGGTTTGTTGGCGTGAGAGAATTGCAGAGGATATAGAACAACACTTTGTTCTCATAGGCCAGATGCTTTGGATTTGCTTCAGTGCACTCGTCACCAACAAGCTTAGGGTCCATCAGCATATGCAGTTGAGCTTCGGATACATCCCAGAAATGCAGTCTGTGTTCTCGTGAGGCATCAAATTCGAAACGAGGTAAATTTAACAGGGCCAAAAACTGGTCAGCCGAGCATTTGATTCTTTCTTCCTCGGTCATCCATTCGAGGATCCATGTGCTGCTGTCGTTGAGGTCCCCTGAGATATAAAGAGTGGCATAGAACTGAAGGACAACTTCACGGTTCCAGCCATGGTTGAATCGAAGAAAACTCTTCAGATAGACCTGCTCAATTTGCTCGATGGTGTGATGGAAGCAGGGTATGCTTTCTAGCTTGGCAAAGTCCAGAATCTTGTGCTCAAATATACGATTCTTGCCATACTGGATACGAGCATAATACACAGCATGTTCCTTTGTCCAGAACCTTGGTGACAACGAAGTCCTTTCTCCTTCATACGGACTGGTCCCAAAGAATGCAAGTTTCGAGCGATGAAACTGCTCATTAAACGCTGGACCATTCGGGCCATCTTCGACGGGAAACAGAGGAAAGATTTCCAGTGGATTACTCAGAGATTCCTCATCGGCCATGGATTTGGTTCGGACATCATCAGGTGCAGGCACACCTTCATCGATAGGCTTGAGAGGAGCATGAGACTTCCTTGATTTTTGTCGCGTAGACAGCTTTGAAGCACTTGACTGGCTGCTGTTCTTGCTCGCCGGAACTCCTTCGACATCTTTCTGACTTTCAGGCACAAGGGCCTTTTCTTTTCTTGCAGTTTCTTCGGTGGGAGGTGAGACAACTTCTTTCTCGGTAGCATGAGGCACGGCAGGTGGGGTAGTTTCTTCTAGAGCCATCGGCTCATCTGATTTCTTTTCTTCCTGTACCAACTGTGGTGCAGTGGTACGAGGAGCAGGATCAACATCCATCTGGGTAGGGGCACCAGATGATGAGACCGGGGGTGTTTTCTCTCGGGAAGCATTGAGCTCCCCCTCATTCTTATCATTTTCCTCATTTGATTTGGAGGGCTCAGCTTGCAATGTTTTCGGAGGTGATGGATCTGGCTTTTCAACCTCAATCTCTTCATCAACTTCATCAGCTGGGGATTGCTGCTTGGAAGGTGCATTTTCCTCATCAGTCCTTACCAAGAATATATCAACTTCTTCATGTTACACTTGGGCAACTGGCTCAGGAATGAGAACCTCTTCAGTACCAGCCTGCTGCATGGGTTCATCTTCGTGAGGAGGAGAAGGTGGAACTTGCTGCAAGGGTACATGGGAATCCATTGGGGTAGGATCAGCAGAGACGTTCTGAAGGCGGCGGTCTTTGTTTGTTTTCGACTTGCTTGCTCTCGCCATAGCCTTCTGACGCTTTTCCTCTTGAGCTCTTCTCCGAGCGAGATCTGCCTGGTGAGCAATCTCCTCGTTTCTCCTGTCACACAGTTGAGATACTTCCATGTGCAAGCGAGAGTGCCACTCAATTTTCTCATTACGCAAGACGCTCAGAGCCTTGGTGAGTTCAACAATTTCTTTGTTCCTCTTTTTCCTTTCGGACTCAGATTTGGCCTCATTTCTCATTTGCTCGACAGCTTGTTTTTCTTTGACAACTTTGTTGAGCTTCTTGGAGATTTTCTTCAGCTCAATAAAATGCTTCGTCACCAATTTGGTAACATCATCGGGCAAACCGAGATCGCACACATCATTAGCATTAGCATCATAAGCAGCGCTGTCAATTACATCAATCATGAAATTGAAGTCATATTTTTGTTCCTCTGTGGAAGCAGGAACATTGAGCTTGGCCTTTTTGGCAGCCACATCTGCTTTCTCTTCTGACTGCAGCTTTCTCTTCGTAGCGGCACCTGACAAAGTTCTTGGGGCCGCAAAACCCGAAGGTTTATCAGTGGATGGCATAGGTGCATGCCTGGGAGACTTCCTCGGTGATGGCAATGTTTTCACTGGCGAAGGACTCAAGTGTGGCTTGTTGAGAATGGCGGGACGATCATATAATGGAATTTCATCTGGGATTTCTTCATCGGATAACTCATCAGACGAGTCGGGAACAGCCTTCTTGGTTCTTTTGACAAGGGTTTTCTTTCATGGTGCACGAGGGGAAACCGATTTCTCAGACTTGCTTCCCTTCAAAGCTGATGCACGTTCCTTCTTTTTCTGCACGTCTTGCTGGGTTAGCGCGATGTTTCTAGCTTTGACTTGATTCTTCTTAGCTTCTCTGGCTTCACGTTTGGCCTTGGCTTTCGCCCTTTTAGCCACTTCCTCGAGGAAATCAACGATAGTTTTGAGGGAGTCAGGATGAGCATTTGCTGGTTGAGGTGGCCTGACTTTTTCATCATCTGGGCCTATGCAATTTTCTGCAATGCAGTCATTCCATGGTGGCGTGAAGGCAAATAGGATCTGGTACTTTTCGCGAACATTTTGATAACGGAACCATTTGCCAGCCCAGTGGCGGCGAATTCTCTGCAACCTATTGTTGCGATCTGTTGTTGATTCTCCTTCAGGTGGAGTTCTATACCTTTCGGGATCTGACATCTCAGCAGTAGTGTTCTTTTCTCTGCCACGACCGCCCTTCTTGGGATTTTCATCGGGGAAGATGGTTAGAGCGTCGGTGACCAATTCATCCTCGGGTTGACTGTGAGCAGAGGGAATTTCTTCCGAATCTTCTTCAGACACAGACTCTTGTCTCTTTTTTGGGGCCTTGGGTGGCTTCGAGGATTTTCCTCCTCCTGTCATTCTCATTCGTTCTGATCTTGGTGGGAACTGAGGCAAATATCCTTTAGAATCTGAGTGTTCTTCCGAACTCTGTGACATGACCAACCTGTGAAATAGAATAGATGCGAGGGAAAAACAAGGTAGGGTCATAAGCATGCACAGAACTATTTTTGAATGAAAAAGATTTTTAGGAGGATTAGGGAACCCATGGAAATCCAATTAGATATCCTTGATAGATTTTACAAGCTAGCCTCAGATGATACAGGGTAGATTGAAAACCATCTAATCTTTCGGACAACACATATGAACCCAAGATGAGGAGACCGAGTACGAGGAAGAACTACAAACCGCACTAGTCAATTCCTAGTGATTCCTAAAGATCTACCGCAGTGAAATAAATCGAGATAAATTGCGACGGTAAGAACTGCCCAAGAACAGAGAGATGGAGACGAGCAGTTCCAGATCTAGGCGCCCTAACTTGGCAACTTAGATCAACTACGGCAATGCGGGAAGGAGGATTACCGCATCGGCGTGATCAGCTGCGACGAGGCTTCACCGGAGTTGCTCGGCGGAGATTCTCGCCAGAGTTGCTTCGAGCTCGGGCTCGGATGAGGGTGAAACGAGGGTTTGCGCGAATGAAGAAGACGCGGCGAGAGGTATTTATAGCTGGAGGGCAGAACCACCCCTCCGAAATCTATGGCCTACAGATGCGGGACGTTCCGCATTCAACGGACACGATCACGATCAAAGAGATCGTGGGCACGTGGCAATCGTTTCCTGCGAAAATCTCGGGAAGAGAGCGGGAGGACGAAAGGTATGAAGGGCACAACGCCAAAAATGAGTAAATGTTCAAAGATAATTTCTTTCGCGGCCAAGGACGTCGGAGAGAGATTTACCTCAGATCAAATTGCATGCTCATGACGGACAGCACAAATTTAGATGAGAGAGAATAGAGGGATAAAAGGGTCCGAAACAAATCACTCAGGCAAACGAGAAGAAACGCCAAACGAGAGAAGCTATGAGTGAGGTGTTCATCGGACGAAACACAAACACGGCAACTCGAAGACAAACAACTAACATAGAGCAAATAAACACAAAGAACTAGCACCAACAATATAGATCTCAGGGCCAAGGATATACGATCAAAATCCCTGAGAGCGAGTTCCTGCAAGATGGGTTAGTTCTTTCTCGCAACCCACACTTGTGTGGGCGGCGCAGATCTCATTTGTCTTGACTGAGCAGGGACATTCCTTCGTTGATTTCCGTAGATCACCTGTGTATCTCGAGAGTAATCATATGAGTAAGCATTGAAATTGTTCCCAGAGACATGAACATAATGATTCGAGGAGATGCACATATACTCCTTTTGTCGAAGGTTTAGCTGATATGCATTCGAGGAAGTTGCAGTCCCATACTGCGATGGATTTTCATTTCCTCGAGGAGAATTGCTCTGCAGGTTCAGGTTAGCAGTGACAGATAGATTTTCAATGATACATTTCTTCACCCAGATTTGCTTCTTGGGTGAACCAGACCTGCAGTTAGTCCCAACATATCGAGCGAAAACCTTACCATTCTGTTGTTTGAAAACTTTGTAGTTTGAGTCATCAGACTCGACCGAACCAACAGGAATGGGAGTGTCATATCCAGACAGGAGGGCAGGTTCGAGAGTTTTGCTCCCAGCAAGAACCCAACTTGTTCGAGGATATTGCTCGGGAGTCCAGTAGGTTCCATCAACGTTGAGTTTCCTTTTGAAACCCAATCCTTCTTTTCGGGGGTTTTTGTGCAGTATTGACTTCTTGAGCACATCACAAAGTGTTTGATGCCCTTTGAGGCTCTTTAGCATACCAGTCTCAAGCAAGTTCTTTAGCCTACAATTTTCATCAGAAATAGCAACAAATTCCTCGAAGGAGGGGTTAGAGATTTCATTCGAAGCAGTTGCAATATTCTTGATGGCAGCATTAGATGTTTCAGCATTTGACTCAGCATTGCTACGTTCTAGGCATTTTAAGCAAGGAGGCACAAAATCATCAGGAAGGTTGTTAGATTGCTCGGCGAAGAGAGAAGATTTTTCTTTCACAAGCACGTTATAAGACTCTTTCAGTGACCCAAGTTCTTGATTCCTGTCAAGGAGTTCATCTGATAAACTCTCGTAGTCAACTGTAAGAGAGTCATATCGTTCGGAAAGGTCATCAAACGTTGAAGAAAAAGCATCATGCTTTTCAGCCAACTCTTGATTCTTCTCCATCTCTTCGACCAGTAATCCTTCGGTTTTCCTGAGATTCATCTCAAGTCGTTCTAGCTCATCTTGTTGAGATTTTGCAATCTTAACAAGTTTAGCATAGGCAATGTATTCAGAGGAATATGCAGTCTTAGATTTTTGGTGCTTTGCTGATACCTGATCCTTTGAGGTTTTTGCCATGAGACAGAATGCAACAGGTTCATCATCACTTGAAGCATTGTCATCAGTATCTGATTCGAGAGACTTTGCGGATGGTTCATATGCGACGAATGCATTGCCTCTTCCTAGGTTTCTGTACAACTCTTCGTCTTCTGATTCGGAGTCAGATGATTCATCTTCAGATTCCATATTCATTTCTGCACACACTCTAGTCAGCTGCGATATTTTCTTCAGGTTGGATTCAATGGTCACTCTTGTTTGCACGTTAGTGACTGGTCTCGACGAAGAAGATGATGCGGTAGTTTCATTTTTCTTCGAGAGCTTAGTGTGACGATCCACTTGAATGAATCCAGAGCAGTGACGATTAGTCCATCTGTTGCTGTGTTTTTCATCTTGTTCCCAACAAGGACAGTCTGCTATGAAGTGACCAGGTTGTTTGCACTTGAAGCATTTCATTTCTTTCGGAGGTAATTTCATAGACGATTCAGGCGTGTCAACTTCATCATCATTTGTGAGGCATAGATTCTGTCTTCTGAGATAGCTTAGTCTTTCAGTGAGCATTTCCATTTCTCTAGTGATGGAGTGTTGATTCTCGATATCTTCTTCTTGAGGACTGCCATAGTGAGATAGAATTTCCCCTTCGCTTTCCGAAGAAGATTCTTGAATCCCGTTCTCAAGTTCCATCTTTTCTTCGTGAATGGACAACAACGTCATGATCTCGACATAGTGAAGTTCTTCATAGTCTGGTCTTTGCTTGATTTCAGTCACGATTGGATCGTAGGTTGCATCAAGAGCACTTAGTAGCTTGTTGACCACATCTCTATCGGTGATATCTGTTACTCCACGTTGGCGAAGCCTTTCAACGATATTTGTCAACCGATCAGTGAGTTCCATAGCACTTTCCTTACGAAGACTTCTGAACCCAGCGAACATGGCACGAAGCATATCTGTGTGTTGATCTATTCTGGCGATAAATTCTTCATGAACATCTTTGATGGCATCCCAGAGTTGCTTAGCAGTGTCTAGCTTTCGGAACCGAATAAAAATATCTCTAGAGATGCTGTCAGAGATAATATCTTTTGCTTGAGCATCCAACTGTATCATAACTTCGTCATTCGAAGAAGGAGCATCAGGATGCCTAACAGTGTATCCACCTTCCACAATTTGCCAAAGTTCAATGTTGATAGCTTGAAGTCTTTTTTTCATTCGATCTCTCCAGTAGATATAATCATTTCCATCGAAGATAGGAAACTTTTCAGAGTGCGAGGATCTACCTGCATACGACATACTCAAAACTCCAAGGTTGTTAGACCTTTAATAAACAGAGACAGGGAGTACCTGCTCTGATACCAATTGTTAGGACCAAGAGTATATCGACCAGAGGGGGGGTGAATGGGAGATTCAAAATTTCTTTCGAATGTTTTGAACCGATCCCAATCACGGCAGCGGAAATAATGTTCGGTAGCAACACACTCAATTCAGCTCGCTATAGAGGACCAAATCTATTGATAAAGAATGCAGCAATTTTATCGAGCGATGAATATCACAAGTCCAACTTGATCGATAGAAATGCAACTAGTAATCTGGAGCTCAATTACGAGAGAAAACTAAGTATGACTGCGATAGAAATGCACTGGAAATGATGACAGGGTGAATGAATATGGCATTAGATGAGATCACGCAGACATACGGTATTGCGATGATAAACAAGTTAACTTGATGCGAAGTGAAGAACGATAATAACGCGACAGATAGATGATGAACTGTGATTGATCAGGTACAACTATCGGCACTGAGCACGAATGTAAACTGCTGAAGGAAATGCAGTAATGTAAAGCGAACCAGTGGTGCTCGATGGCGACAGAAGAATTTGGTAGACCAGTTCGCCCTTCTGCCAAAGGACTACATCTGGTTGGAGGGGTTGTGATTTAACACTGAGGATAAACTCTCCTCGCCCTGTTCTCCTTCAACTCGGAGCTGATCAGACTCCAGTTGATTTCACTCATGGTAGATACTTGTCGGCGATCTCCAAACCTTCACTGAAGATAAACTCTCTTCCGCTCTCTTCGCGAACCACAAGACTCTTGGTTGCTGAAGATCTCGCTCGGTGAAGACAATACTCTTCGACACTCGAGCCGACACCTATCCGTCTAGAGAGTGGGCATCTCTCAAGAGTAATAGGTACAAGAACTCTAACTCAGAACTACTGTGATGCTCAACCACTGTCTAAGTTTCGGCTCTTGATTTTTCTCTCGGTGGATTTTAAACTCAAATTACTCGGAGATGGGATGCTCAATCAATCTTCTCAGAAATCTTAAGCGGAGCAGCCAACGGGCAACGTTGGAGCGGGGTGGCTATTTATAGCCGTAGCCTTCCCGGATGGGAAATGACCAAATTGGACATGTGGAGCAGCCAATGGCCAAACGACACGAGTCCAACGGTCGGAATTTGAGCACAACGGTAACATTACGTGCGGAGCAAGTAATGCTAACTCCTCAGTTCGAAAGATATCTCCTACAGCAATGAAGAACAACGTCTTCTGCTGGCAGGTAATCATTCGAAGCATAAAGAGATTTCTCTCGGTCTCGAATAGGTTTGGGCTAAGCATCACAGCGGATCTAAGCTTCGAGAACCTATACCCCTCTTAATAGTACGGAGGTCCTATGACTCAAATGAATGAAAGAAGAACGACGAAAAGAATGCTACGTCTTCACTTCGTCTTCGTCTTCCATCGCTGCAGTTAATTTCTTCGGACGCGATCACCGAACCAATTGCTTTGCGTCAGCAATAAACATTCGAGGGGTCAACTCCTTCACTTCATTCTTCTCGGTTGCTCATTCTCTTCTTCGACGTAGATAATCTTCGGTGAAGTTCCTCGAACTGTACACCTGAGACATCATTCTCTTCGGCACTGCATGGACTATTTCTTTCTGAGTGCACTAGCAAACAAATCAGTCCATGCCTGTTTCTGTCAACAATCTCCAAAACACAAGAGGGCAAGTATTGCACCAACAACCGCTAGGTGCCGCACCCCCTCCAGCGTCGTCTGTGGATGTTGTGAACATCTGGTAGGCATGTTCTGATGACTACTCGATAGTTCAGTGCGCCATGCTTTACGGTTTAGAACCGGGGCTCCAAAGACGTTTTGAGCACCATGGAGCATATGAGATGTTCCAGGAGCTGAAATTGGTATTTCAAGCTCATGCCTGGGTTGAGAGGTATGACACCTCTGACAAGTTCTTTAGCTGCAAGATAGAGGAGAACAGTTCTGTTAGTGAGCATATACTCAGAATGTCTGGGTTTCACAACCGCTTGACTCAATTGGGAGTTAATCTTCCAGATTACACGGTCATTGACAGAGTTCTCCAGTCACTGCCACCAAGCTATAAGGGCTTTGTGATGAACTATAATATGCAAGGGATGGAGAAAACGATTCCCGAGCTCTTCACGATGCTTAAGGCCGCGGAGGTAGAAATCAAGAAGGAGCATCAAGTGTTGATGGTTAAAAAGACCACTAGTTTCAAGAAAGGCAAGGGAAAGAAAGGGAACTTCAAGAAGAATGGCAAGACAGTTGCCGCTCCCGTGAAGAAACCCAAGGCTGGACCCAAACCTAAGACTGAGTGCTTCTACTGCAAGGGGAATGGTCACTGGAAGCGGAACTGCCCCAAGTACTTGGCAGATAAGAAGGCTGGCAATGTCAACAAAGGTATATTTGATATACATGTTATTGATGTGTACCTTACTAGTGCTCATAGTAGCGCCTGGATATTTGATACTGGTTCGGTTGCTAATATTTGTAACTCGAAACAGGAGCTACGGAATAAACGAAGACTGGCTAAGGACGAGGTGACGATGCGCGTCGGAAATGGTTCCAAGGTTGATGTGATCGTCATCGGCACGCTACCTCTACATCTACCTTCGGGATTAGTTTTAAACCTAAATAATTGTTATTTGGTGCCTGCGTTGAGCATGAACATTATATCTGGATCTTGTTTATTGCGAGACAGTTATTCATTTAAGTCAGAGAATAATGGTTGTTCTATTTATATGAGTAATATCTTTTATGGTCATGCACCCCTTGTGAATGGTTTATTCTTGTTGAATCTCGATCATAGTGATACACATATTCATAATATTGATGCCAAAAGATGCAAAGTTAATAATGATAGTACCACATATTTGTGGCACTGCCGCTTAGGTCATATTGGTGTAAAGCGCACGAAAAAACTCCATGCTGATGGACTTTTGGAATCTCTTGATTATGAATCATTTGAGACATGTGAACCATGCCTCATGGGCAAGATGACTAAAACTCCGTTCTCTGGAACAATGGAGCGAGCTAGTGACTTATTGGAAATAATACATACCGATGTATGCGGTCCGATGAGTGTTGAAGCACGCGGTGGATATCGTTATTTTCTTACCTTCACAGATGATTTGAGTAGATATGGGTATATTTACTTAATGAAACACAAGTCTGAAACATTTGAAATGTTCAAGGAATTTCAGAGTGAAGTGGAGAATCATCGTAACAAGAAAATAAAGTTTCTGCGATCTGATCGTGGAGGTGAATATTTGAGTTACGAGTTTGGTATGCATTTAAGACAATGTGGAATTGTTTCACGACTCACGCCACCTGGAACACCACAGCGTAATGGTGTGTCCGAACATCGTAATCGTACTCTATTGGATATGGTGCGTTCTATGATGTCTCTTACCGATTTGCCACTATCGTTTTGGGGTTATGCATTAGAGACAGCCGCATTCACTTTAAATAGGTCACCGTCTAAATCCGTTGAGACGACACCGTATGAGTTGTGGTTTGGCAAGAAACCTAAGCTGTCATTTCTTAAAGTTTGGGGATGCGACGCTTATGTCAAGAGGCTTCAGCCTGATAAGCTCAAACCCAAAGCGGAGAAGTGCGTCTTCATAGGATACCCTAAAGAGACCATTGGGTATACCTTCTACCACAGATCTGAGGGCAAGATCTTTGTTGCCAAGAATGGGTCCTTTCTAGAAAAGGAGTTTCTCTCGAAAGAAGTGAGTGGGAGGAAAGTAGAACTTGATGAGGTAATTGTACCTTCTCTTGAATTGGAAGGTAGCGCATCACAGAAAGCAGTTCCCGTGATGCCTACACCAACCGAAGAGGAAGCTAATGATGATGATCATGAAACTTCAGATCAAGTTACTATGGAACTTCGTAGGTCAACCAGGGTACGTTCCGCACCAGAGTGGTACGGTAATCCTGTCCTGGAAGTCATGTTATTAGACAACGGCAAACCTACGAAATATGAAGAAGCTATGATGAGCCCGGATTCCAACAAATGGCTTGAGGCCATGAAATCCGAGATAGGATCCATGTATGAGAACAAAGTATGGATTTTGGTGGACTTGCCCGATGATCGGCAAGCCATTGAGAATAAATGGATCTTTAAGAAGAAGACATACGCTAATGGTAATGTCACCGTCTATAAAGCTCGACTTGTCGCAAAGGGTTTCCAACAAGTTCAAGGGGTTGACTATGATGAGACTTTCTCACCCGTAGCGAAGCTTAAGTCTGTTAGAATTATGTTAGCAATTACCGCATTTTATTATTATGAGATCTGGCAGATGGACGTCAAAACAGCGTTCCTTAACAGGTTTCTTAAGGAAGAGTTGTATATGATGCAACCGGAAGGTTTTGTCGATCCTAAAGGTGCTAACAAAGTATGCGAGCTCCAGCGATCCATCTATGGACTGGTGCAAGCATCTCGGAGTTGGAATATACGCTTTGATGAGGTGATCAAAGCTTTTGGTTTTATACAAACTTACGGAGAAGCTTGTATTTACAAGAAAGTGAGTGGGAGCTCTATAGCATTTCTGATAGTATATGACATATTGTTGATTGAAAATGATGTAGAATTTCTGGAAAGCATAAAGGGTTGTTTAAAAGGAGTTTTTCAAAAGGAAGACCTGAGTAAAGCTGCTTACATATTGGGCATCAAGATCTATAGAGATAGATCAAGACGCCTGATAAGACTTTCACAGAGCACATACCTTGACAAGAGTTTGAAGGTGTTAAAAATGGATCAGTCGAAGAAGGAGTTCTTTCCTGTATTGTAAGGTGTGAAGTTGAGTAAAACTCAAAGCTCGACCACGGCAGAAGAAATAGAAAGGATGAAGGTCGTCCCCTATGCCTCAGCCATAGGCTCTATAATGTATGCCATGCTGTGTACCATACCTGATGTGTGCCTTGCCATGAGTCTAGCATGGGGGTACAAGAGTGATCCAGGAGTGGATCACTGGACAGCGGTCAAAATTATCCTTAGGTACCTAAAGAGGACTAAGGAAATGTTTCTCGGTTATGGAGGTGATAAAGAGTTCGTTATAAAGGGTTACGTCGATGCAAGCTTTGACACCGATCCGGATGACTCTGAGTCCCAAACCGGGTACGTATAGTGGAGCAGTCATTTGGAATAGCTCCAAGTGGAGCATGGTAGAAGCATCTACAGAATGACATAGAGATTTGCAAAGTACATACGGATCTGAATGTGGCAGACCCGTTGACTAAAACCTCTCTCACAAACAAAACATGATCAAACCCCAGAACTCATTGGGTGTTAATCACATAGCGATGTGAACTAGATTATTGACTCTAGTGCAAGTGGGAGACTATTGGAAATATGCCCTAGAGGCAATAATAAATTGGTTATTATCATATTTCCTTGTTCATGATAAATGTTTATTATTCATGCTAGAATTGTATTGATCGGAAACTTAAATACATGTGTGAATACATAGACAACACTGTGTCCCTAGTGAGCCTCTACTAGACTAGCTCGTTGATCAAAGATGGTTAAGGTTTCCTAACCATAGACATGAGTTGTCATTTGATAACGGGATCACTTCATTAGGAGAATGATGTGATGGACAAGACCCAACCGTAAGCTTAGCATTTGATCGTATCACTGAGTTTATTGCTATAGCTTTCTTCATGTCAAGTATCTATTCCTATGACCATGAGATCATGCAACTTCCGGATACCGGAGGAATACTTTGTGTGCTATCAAACGTCACTTCGTAACTGGGTGATCATAAAGATGCTCTACAGGTATCTCCGAAGGTGTCTGTTGGGTTGGCATGGATCGAGACTGGGATTTGTCACTCCGTATGATGGAGAGATATCTCTGGGCCCTCTCGGTAATACAACATCGTAAAGAGCTTGCAAGCAATGTGGCTAATGAGTTAGTCACGGGATCTTGTATTACGAAACGAGTAAAGAGACTTGCCGGTAACGAGATTGAACTAGGTATGGAGATACCGATGATCGAATCTCGGGCAAGTAACATATCGCTGGACAAAGGGAATTGCATACGGGATTACCCGAATCCTCGACATCGTGGTTCAACCGATAAAGATCTTCGTTGAATATGTAGGAATCAATATGGGCATCCAGGTCCCGCTATTGGTTATTGACCGGAGAGGAGTCTCGGTCATGTCTGCATGTTCCCGAACCCGTAGGGTCGCACGCTTAACGTTCGGTAGCGCTAGGGTAGTAATGAGATATTAACAGTGGAAAGTCCGAAGGTTGTTCGGAGTCCCGGATGGGATCCAGGATATCACGAGGAGCTCCGGAATGGTCCGGAGGTAAAGATTTATATATGGGAAGTCATATTTTGGGTTCCGGAAAAAGTTTGGTTTTTTTCGGTATTGTACCGGGAAGCTTCCAGAAGGTTCCGGAGGGTTCCGAAGGTGTCCGGAAGTCCACGGAGGGTCCACATGGACTCTAAAGGGGGTGCACCAGCCCTTCATGGTCCAGGCGCAGCAGGCCCCTTGGCCCATGCGGCTGCCCCAAAGGATAAGATCAAATCCCTTTAAATTAGGAGATAAGATGGAAAGAGGAGGCTTTACTTGGGAAAGGGAATTACTATTCACATGGTACTGTTCACGCATGTACTATTCATGTGGTACTATTCACGCGGAACTATTCCTCCTCCTCCTCCAAGTTTCCTCCTCTATATATAGTGGGGAGGGGTGTGGGGGAAGCACCCTTCGACCATTGGCCGCCCCCTCCCTCTCTTCCTCCTCCACGTTCCATCAATGCTTGGCGAAGCCGTGCCGGATTTCCGCTGCCACCACCACCACCTCACCGCCGTGCTGGTTCTGATCTCATCTACCTCCTCTCCCTCGCTTGCTGGATAAAGAAGGAGAGGACGCCATCGAGCTGAACGTGTGCTAATCTCGGAGGTGCCGTCCGTTCGGCACTAGATCGGATTGGATCGCGATTGGATTGTGAAGAGTACGATTACATCAACCGCGTTATGACGCTAACGCTTTCGGTCTACGAGGGTACGTAAGACACACTCCCCTCTCATTGCTATGCATCTCATAGATTAGATCTTGGGTGTTTCGTAGGAATTTTTTTTGATTTTCATGCAACGTTCCCCATCGCTTGGTGCAGGAACAGCCGGACACTACATGCTGTGAGGAATCCATATGCGGCGTTTCTGCGAGGATGATCCCGAAGATGAGCCCGCGTCATGGGTGCGCTTGTGCGCATCCTTGTGATCCTTCAGACCAGTCTCAACCTGAATGGCTTTGTTCACCAAGGTGGCGAAGTCAGCGAAGTCTTGGACTAGGAGTGTGAGCTTGATATCAGGGTTGAGCCCTTCATGGAACTTCTCCTGTCTACGGGCATCAGTAGCAATATCCTCTTCAGCATAGCGAGACAATTCAAGGAACTCCCACTGATAGACCTCCACAGTCTTGCTACCCTGAGTGAGGTTGAGGAACTCACGTTTCTTCCGGTCCATGACTCCCTGGAGAATGTAGCGGGCACGGAAAGCAGCCTGGAACACCACCCAGGTGATGATATAGTTCCAACAGCTAGGGTACGCCTGTGACTATCCCACCATTGAGCTACTGGACCCTTCAAGAAGTAGGATGCGAAAGTGACATAGCTGGCAGGGGCAACATTAGCAGACTCCATCTCATATGTGATGTCGCGGAGCCAGTCATCAGCATCAAGCGGCTGAACTGAGTTGTGGAAGATGGTCGGATTGAGGCACACGAATTCTTGCAAGGTTATTGGGGCTGGCTGCTGGTTAGCATTAGGATGAGAAAACTGATCCATAAGCCCTTGCATAAATTAACGGTTCAGTTCGAACTGTTGCATCATACCGGCCATATAGTCGGGCGGTGGTGGATTGTTGGCACCACGGCCATGACCTACGGGTCTAACCATCCTGTTAAAATCAACAGGGGGTAGTTTAGCAACAAGCATTGCAGATGTATGGAATCATTCATGAAGTAACACGCACAACAAAGGAAGTGCAATAGATACATCATCATAGTCAAACATGACATACAGATCCATACATAAAGTCGATTACAAGCCAGCGGTACAAGTTCGAAAAGGAGAAGCTAGACACGCTAGGCGGCACGCAGGCACGCGGTGGAGGGATACAACAATGGGACATAGCGATAGCTACATCAACGTCGGAGAAAACCACTGAAGCCAGGCAACTGCAAGTGACAACGCAGGGTACCCTTGACACGAGGATCCTACGCTCCGTGAACACTCTGGTGCAGAACCTGGTCCCGAACTGGAAGAATAGGACCACGTGGAGGGGTATGACCTCCAACAACAGGCCACTCAAGACCTGGTGGCATCTCCGTCCTGCGTGGGTAAAGGATATACTGAGGATGTATCCCTGCACTGACTGCTGGCAGCAACTGCGTCAGAGCGTCGTAAAGATGAGCACGAGTGGCATATAACTCGATAGCAAGAGCTCGGGCAGTGCGATCCAGAGCCTCAGTGTACTGTACCAAAACCTGCGGGTCATAACGACGTCACACGTAAGGTGTACAGATAGCAGTGTAATATCCACTCTCATCCCCAGCGGGGGCATACGGGATATATCTGAAAGCAGTCTCTTCCAAGCGGCTGTGCTCTCCACGGAGACGGGCAATAGCAGTATAGGCAGCATCATGGACTGCCATGTCAACAGTCACTCCAACACCATGAAAGGTGTGCAACTCAGTGGTGGAGTTTTTCTGCCGATCAAAGATACGAACCACAGCGTGGTACTGCTCCTGGTTGAACTCGCGGTAGTCCTCTTAAACAGTGTACTCGTGGTACCAGTGATATCCTAGTCTGGTCAAAAGGTCGACCAGAATAGCAGGGAACCCAGTTGCATCAACAGCCATGGTCTGGCGTACGAGCTGTCTTGCGGGACGCATCTGAAACAGGAAAGTGCAAGATGTCAATGACAGTGTGAGAAGCATGTGGTAGCATTGAAAGGAATGTTTGGAGATAATCCAGCTCTCCGGGTTGATGTGATCACGAGAACCTAATGTTAGAGTTAGCAAAATCTTTAACCCGAATAGAAGAGAGATCAGAATGCCAGAGTAAAGGAGAGGAATAAAAGATCCTAAACCCATCCATTGGCGACGTGGGCCCGTAAGCCACACAGCCATGTTAGTAAAACAGTTTTTCAAAGACTAGACTCAACTTCGGCCAAGGAGTTGGAAAGGGGATTCCTACAGGCAGTCGGCTCTGATACCAACTTGTGACGCCCCCGACTCAATCGTGCACTAATCATACACGCAAATGGGCACGATCAAGTACAGGGACTCACGGGAAGATATCACAACACAACTCTAAACACAAATAAAACTCATACAAGCTTTATATTACAAGCCAGGGGCCTCGAGGGCTCAAATACATAAGCTTGCGCACAAGTGTTAGCGGAAGCAACATCAGTATCTGAGTATAGACATAAGGTTAAACAAGTCTGCCTTAAGAAGGCTGAGCAAAACAACGACACTGGATCGAAAAGGCGCAGGCCTCCGGCCTGGGAGCCTCCTATCTACTCCTGGCCGTTGGTCTCCACATAGTAATAGGCTCTACCATGGTAGTAGTAGTCGTCAGCGGGGGCAACTGGCTCCGGGGCTCCGTCATCTGCTCGCAGCAATCGGGTATGAGGAAAAAGAGGTAGCAAAGCAACCATGAGTACTCATCCAAAGTACTCGCAAGACTTACATCAGAACTATTCTACTTATGCATCGGTATCAATTGAAGGGGCTGTATCTGTGGACTAGACTGCATAAATGCCAGAATAGAGGGGAAAGCCTAGCCTATCAAAGACTAGCAACTTGCAGCATCTTGCAGCATTAGAAGAGTGTAGATTAGTACATAAATAAGTAGTAAGTAGTAACAAATCCCAGAGATCCTTCCTTGACTCCCTGGGAGAAAGCGATCCCGGAGCTAACATATTATTAAGTTCCACAAGTATCCAGTTCTAGTTGTAGTAGATCGGGATACTTTCCGAGCGTCTTGTTACCGTGGACACGGCTATTCGAATAGATATACTTCCCTGCAGGGGTGCGCCAACTTACCCAACACGCTCGATTAACTCTGGCCGGACATACTTACTCGAGTCATGCCCGGCCTCGGCTGATCGACACGCCGTAGCCCTACCTAGGCTCAACAGAGAGGCCAACACGTCGGTCTACACCCTAAGCGCTCAGGGGTCTTGGGCCCATCGCCCTTTGCACTCCTGCGCGTTGCGAGGACGGCCGGGACCAGACCTAGCCCCTGTATACACACGCACGTTTTCGCGGTCCACCCGGGCGCGTGCCGCTCAACTGTTGACGTCTGAAGAACTTCGGCTGATACATACGACGCCGAGTGCCCATACTATTCCCGCGTGGTGGTTAGTGCGAAAAGGCCAGAGGCCTACTCAGATCACATATCCTAACCCATTAGTGTGTTGGGAGCTCGCGGTGACGATCAGTGCTCCACGATCTGTGGTCCCGTCGCCCCATCTCGAGGACTTGCAGCAAGGGCCAGGCCCAATCCCTCTTCTGAGGCAATCTGCCTGCCCGGCCGCGCCTCGTAATTATTTTGCGGGTACCCTCACGGTCAACCCGACTTCACATTTCTCGCGGGTACCCCTCGGGGCCGACCCGACTTTAATCAGGGACTGGGATAAAAGTCAAGGTATTTGTGTGTCCATAACATCAAGGGGGAAATCCGAGGAATCACCCTCGATGGATTCCCACTCGATGTATCCGTCAAGGTGAACTCGGAGGAATCACCCTCGATGGGTTCACACTTGAGGGGTTGCACGACAAAGGCGTCATCGGAGGTGGTGAAAGAGGAATCACCCTCGGTATCCCACAACCGACTAGCTACGCTACAAAGATATCATCAGGAGTGAGGTAGGAGGTATCACCCTCGGCACTCGATAGTAGCTCTGCAGAGTCGTACAACTAAGGGGGTGTGTGGTGCTGTGCCGGTCTCTGCACATCGATCGAGTTGATCGAAACATCCGGAAGCAAAGCATGGCAACACGGACAAGGGTGCGGGGCCACTGATGGATCACTAACCAACCTATACTAAGCATTTAGGATGGCAGGTAAGGTATCAATAGCAGTTATAAAAACAGGCTATGCATCAGAATAGGAGCAATCAATTATAGTAGCAAATTCTAATGCAAGCATGGGAGAGAAGGAATAGGCGATATAGGAATGATCAAGGGGTTTTGCTTGCCTGGAAGCTCTGCGGTGAAAGAGGGGCCATCGGGGATGTAGCAGTCCTCAGGGGCAGCGTCGGTCACGGGGTCTACCGGAGAGAAGAGGGGGGAGAAACAATAAATACAAAGCAAACAAATGCAACATAGATGCATGGCATGGCAATATGTTGTGCTGGGGGTGACCTAATGCAGCACTACACGTTGCAGACGGAACAGGAAAAATCTGGAAATATTTTCCCGGTTTTAGGCATCTGTCAGACAGATGAACCGGAGGGGAAGGTTCCATGTTTTCACTGTTGTGGGCATGTGACAGGTATGTGGAGGGCATATTCGGATTCGTCTCGTTTTTCTGATTAACTTTCATGTAGAAAACTTTTTCATCCGAGCTACGGTTTAATTTCTACGAATTTTCAAAGTTTTAAGCAATTTTCTGAAATTCCTGGAATTAATTTTAATTCGAAAATAACAGAAAAAGCTTTATTGCGTCAGTAGTGAGTCAGCGTGACGTCAGTAGTCAACCCAACCGGTCCAGGTCAAACCTGACCGCTGGGACCCACATGTCAGTGACACAGAGGCTAATCAGAGGGTTAGATTAACTAACTGGGTTAATTAGAGGGTGGGGCCCCACTGTCAGTGACTAATTAGTTATTAGATTAATTTTATTTAGTAAACTAGTTTAATTAGTAAGTGGGGCCCGCCTGTCAGTGGCATAGGGCTGCCCAGTCCGCACGTTGACTGGGTCAACCCAGTCAACTGGGCCCCTGGGACCCACTGGCAGTGTCCCAGGGTGGGCCCCAGGCCAGCGCCACGTCGGATCACCGGCATCTAAATGCCGGTGACGTCGAAACGCGGCGGAGGGCCACGGCCGACGTCGGGATTCGTCTACGGGCAACCGTTTCGAGCGCGACCGAGCTCATTCGAACGAGCGGACGACGCCGCGTCGATCTGTGGCGGTGGCGGAGGCTGCGGTGGCCGGGATCGACGACGACGAGCTCGCGAGCGGGCGCCGGAGTTCGGGCGGTGGCGGAAACGCAGCAGTAGCATGCAAACGGGCAAACGGCGAAGCTAGCGAGGTCCTACGCGTTGCGGCGAGGACGATGGGCACGGGCCCGTGACCATTTGGTCACTGTAGCCACGCCGACGACGAGCTCGTGCGGCAGAGCACATCGGTCATGGGCGTATCGGGCGCTTGGGGAGGCGCGTGACGTGGCAAATAGAGGGAAACGGCGAGGAGCTCACCGTCGGAGCGCAAGGAGGCTCGGTGGGGGCTTAGTAGCAGCAGGGTGGCCGGAACCGACGACGAACGCCGGTGGATCCGAGGAAGAAGACGAGGACGTAGCGGTCGCTACGGTGCTCCCCGGCTCGAATGGCTGGCACCAGGCGACGGAGTAGACGACGGCGAAGCGAACGGACACGGTTGCACGGCGCGGGGACGACTGTGGCCGTGGGATCGACGGCGAACGGCGGTGGCTGCACTTGGGTGCGGGTGGGAGAAAGCGAGCGAGCGAGGGAGAGAGGGGGAAGAGTGGCTGGGGGTGGTGACGAGGCCGAGGGGCGTCGCCCTTATCCCCTCGCCGCCCTGTAGCGTCGCCGTGTCGACCGGTCGCCGGAGCGCGCGCGCGCGGCCAGGGGCGCGGCGACACGCGGGGAGAGAGAGCGGGAGAAGGAAGGAGAGAGAGGGAGGTGGGCTGGGCCGGTGCACTGTGCAGTTAGGCCCAGTCCACAGTAGATTTTCTTCATTTCCCCTTTTTCTCTTGTGTTTTTCTTTTTACAGAAAGGTTTTGCAATAATTTTGAGCTGCCAAACGACTTTTGAAAAATATGTGACTTGGCCACATAAATACAATGCAATTTTCTGCACTGCCACAAAAAAGTTTGGAAGGCAATTGAATTCATTTGAATTTTTCATAAATGGAATAGCATTTAAATATGCTGAAATGGCACTGTTTTAATTGCTATAGCTCATTTTAGCAAATAGGTGATGTTGTTTTCCTAAACAAATATTTGTTTTGGAATATTTGCTAAATGATGAACTATTTTCCAGCAACTTTTGTGCAACTTCAAATTTCACTTATGATTTGAATTGAATTCAGTGGTGGAATTTGAAATGAGATATTAATCCAATGTGATCAAGCATTGCAAATCAAAATGACTTAGCATAATCATTATGGATCACTGTAGCTCATTACATAGGGGTGTTACATGTTGTTTTGACATTCATCATATATGTACAACAATTTTAGAAGGTCAATAATACCCAATGCATTGCCTTCCATGACCTATCTTGGTCTGTTGTCATGGATGATCTGCTACCAACCCCATTTTAATTTGGCGCCTAGCTACTATTTTATTTGGCATCGATTGTTAAAACATTCAGTACCGGTGCAGCTTAATATGCAAAACCCGAGCTTTGTATTTTGAAGGAAAACAAGGCTCGTGTTGTATGTGTATGTTCAAGTTGCTAAGCAAATGTCTGCTAACTCCCACAAGAAACTTATGTTTTCCCTGTTTTTGTTTCTTGGTCAAGCAATGCAGGTTCACCATAGAGTTTTCACTTCGGAAGCACCAAAATCTTTTATAGCTGCAAGTGAATATTTTCTTCACACACACACTAATGCTTCATTTTTATAAGAGAAATAGCAGAACCTTTATCATAATGATGTGTAGCTTCACTATTAAGAACATTATAAGTGCTCACTATTTGATTTCTTTTCGAGCATTTGAACTCCATGTTGATTGCCCCTTTGCACAATCTGAATATGGGAAGCATCACTTTATTTTTTGTTTTGCCACAAAAAATGATGGGAACTAGATATATGAATTAGAGAAATTCATGCTAAGTATTGATCTAGAGCTTGGATGTCTAAGCCACTAAAGTTAATTGTAAAACTGGGATATTTTTCTCCCGTTGCAATGCACGGGCACATTTACTAGTACAAGATAAAGGAAAGAAGGGGGGATCCTATATGACGCCCGTTAGCGTCAAATCGGCACAACTTCGTTGAAGCGAACGACCGACACGGGCCGGCCCACTTGCAGCGAGGAACCGGTTTTGGGAACTTTCTAGAAGGTTCCCTAAACCGGTTTTTTCCTGTTTTGTTTTGTCCTACAGATTTTCCTCGTTTCTTCATTATTTTCGTTTTTCATTTTTGTTTTTCTTTTTTTCTGCTTATTTCTACCTTTCTTTTTCTATTTTTTCTATTTTTTATTTTTCTTTTTTCCATAAATTGAAAATTTACAAAAAAAAAACAGAATTTTCAAAATTCGTTTGAATTTTCAAATTTTGTTCAGGTTTTCAAATTTTGTTCACGTTTCAAAAAAAGTTCGGAATTCCTTTTTTGTTCATCGTATTGAAGAAAAATGTTCACCTTACATTTAAAAAAATGTTCACTCCTGTATAAAAAAATGTTCATCGTGTATAGATATTTTGTTCAAGTGCATTTGAAAAAAATTCATCGTATTATTTTAAAAAAAATCAGTGTACTTGAATAATGTTCATGGTATACTAAGAAAATGTTCAGTGAGTATTTAAAAAAAAATTGTTCACAGTTCAAAAAATTTGTTCAGATTTTTGAAATTTGTTCACAATTTTAGAAAATGTTCACGTTTTAAAAATGGATATTAAATTTTATTTACAAATTCCAAACATTGGTCGCATTTTTAAAAAAATTGTTCACATTTCTGTCCAAGAAATTTCGAAAAAGTTGATAATCCCCGGACCTGCCGCTTTCTGGGCTGTACTTGTAAATATAGTGCTCCATATCTGGCGTACTAAGTCCCTAGTGCAGTTGGCTAGCACTGCTGGTGTGCGAGGTGGGGTTCGAACCAGGGATCTCCATGTTCAGAGAGGAGCGCACCAACCACTACGACAAGTAGACAGATGTGTCCGCATACTTCTTTTGCTTTATTTATTCTTTGTCGAGGTCGCGGAATCCCGGTTTTCTTTTTTTTTGGGACAATTTTTTACCTTTCTTCTCTCATTTTGTGTTTCTTTTTTCCTTTACTAAATGCGTGAACTTTTTACAATTCGTGAACTTTTTTTTCAAAATCTATGAACTTTTGTAAAACTGATGAACTTTTTTTTCAAAATCGATGAACTTTTTTCAAGGTCGATGAACTTTTTTCCAACGTCGATGAACTTTTATGAAAATCGATGAACTTTTTTTTCAAATTCGATGAACTTTTTTCAAATCAATATTTTTTTTTTCAAAATCGTGAACTATTCCAAAATTTTGTGAACTTTTTTCAAATTTGTGAACTTTTTAAAAAAATTCATGAACTTATTTTTAAAATTGATGAACTTTTTCCATTTTTGTGAACTTTTTTTAAATTCAATGAACCTTTTTTTCAAAATCAAAGAACTTTTTTCTAAATTCGTAAACTTTTTTTAAAAGTCAATGGTTAATGCCAACTCAACATGTTGTAGGAGATATGCCCTAGAGGCAATAATAAATGTTATTGATTACATCCCTGTTCATAATTAGGTTTATGTTCCATGCTATAACTGCTGTGGTTCTCGAGTCTGCAATAACCACGAGGCTCGGAGGAACTCATTTGCACGTGTGGGATAATAAACGGTAAAATGTATTCCTAGTCAAGCCTCTATGACTGGCTCAAGTATTGCATGATGATCCTGTTTTCCTGATCATGGGCATAGCTATGCCGGCAATTTTGAGGGCACAATTGTTGGTAGAACACTTGTGTTGAATCGACCCAATATTGATGTTATGCTATGAGATACATTCGTCATAAGTTAATGGTTAATAACACAGGAAGTTAATGTTTGCATAATTCCTTAGACCATGAGAGTATCGAGTTTCTTCATGCTTGCTTCATGAACTTTGGGGTTTGTTAAACGTCATCCATAAATGGGTGGCTATTACGGCGGCTTACGGGTTCATGGAAAAGTATGTCAAGTAACTTGATAGCTCAAGATTGGGATTTGCTCCTCTGACGATGGAGAGATATCTCTGGGCCCTCTCGGTGTTACGGTATCCATCATCGTCTGGCCAGACACAGGGTGATTTGATCACAGGGATGCCGGAACACGGGAACGAGAAAAGAGAACAATACCGGCAACGAGGTAACTGGCATTGTGGACAAGTGTTGATCCACGAGGATGCCGATGTTTCTCACCTCGGGTAATTGTAACATATCGCGAAGCAACAGGAATAGCACACGGCAACTGGAGGTTCACTCGAATATTCATTCGTGTGGGTATAGGGGTCAATATGGGTGTCCACGGCTCCGATGCTGATCATTGATCGGAAAGTGTTCCGGTCATGTCTATACTTCACCGAACCTATAGGGTCACACGCTTAAGGGTCATCTATCTGCTGAATACTAGACGAGGAGTCCGAGAGAAAGTCACTGGAAAGGTTTCAGAGACGATGGAAAAGTTCCGGAGAGAACACCGGAAAAGTTTCGGTAAAACTGAAAAGTTGTTTCGGATAAAACCATTGATCCAAAAAGGTTTCGGTAAGCACCGGGAATGTTTTGGAGGTTGCCAGATTGGTCTGGTAATTTCTGGAATTTTTCCGGAGAAAAAAACCGAAAAAGGTTTTCGGAGCTGCCGGAATTGTTTACCGGGTAAACGAAGATGGTTTTAAATTAAACCACCATACCGGAAATGTTCCGGAGCGCATCCAGATAATTTTAGAGGGTGCCGGAAATGTTCTGGGACCTTCCGGAATTTTTCAGAAGAAATAGTTTCGGAAAACATCTTGTCCCAGCGAGAGGGGACAAGATCCCACGGATCGTGGGGGCTGTTTTTGGGCTGTTTTTGGGGGCGCCCCCTTTAGGGGACAGCCCCCTTGTGGCTGGACAAAGTGTTGGGGGGCCCCCCATGGTGGGGGGCAGCCCCCACAAATGGTGGAGAGTGTTGGGAGGAAGGTGGGGCCCCATGGGGGAACACCATGGACAAGGGAACATGTTTTCTCCATGTTTGGTGGGAACATGTTTCCTTGTTTGGTGGGTGCTTGTTTTGTGGGCTGAAATTTCAGCCCCCCCCTCACCCCTTCCACCACTATATAAGGAGGTGGAGAGGAGCTCTCCATACTCACTCGAACTCTCACACACATGGCATGCATGATCTGCCTTTCTTCTCTCCCTCCCACGAAATAGTTTCGTAGAGCCGAAAGGCTGTCTGGGTTCCGGTGGGAACTAGTTCTGGACGGCGAAGCCCTGCCGGATAGATGACACCGTATGTGTGCAACTCTGTAGAGAGATCGTAGTTTCGGTCTTAGTTCGAGAGTGCCTCCCGAAGGGCTGTCCGTGTGACCGTCCGAGTTTCGGAGGTCCTCTCGAAGGGCTGTCCGCGACACCGTCCGGGGGACTGTGCGACCGCCTCCCGGAGGGCTGTCCGCGGGGCAGATGAGGGTATACATCCTCGCGGTTGGGAGGTTGTAAAATCCTAGCTGCGGGGATCTGCACCGCCGTTCGTCATCGACTCTACTTCCGCTGCGCTACGAGTCGGTAACGAAAGAGATCAAACCTTGTATGCAGTCTCCATAGTGGTCCTGGGCTGGTGCGTAGGTCGGAAAATTTTTGTTTTCTGCTGCGTTACCCTACAGTGGCATCAAGAGCCATGCTATGCGTAGATGCAGGTTGCGATCTAGAATACATAGAGATGTATGGGTGTTGCACAATATAATTAGGTAGTAGATGAGATCTATTGCTGAAAATTATTTGTGCGGGTAGCAGATGAAGTCTGTTACCCGATGTTCTTGTTGCTTCCCTCGAATTTGCATATTTCTGATCTTGATAACAGTATGGTGGAGTTTCAATGTTCTGGCAATCCGCGATCCTGATTGATCAACGAAGTGCTAACAGTTCATTGAATTCCACCGTAGTTAAAAAGAAAGATGAAATTTTGCAGACGAAAGGGCAATGCAGATGTGATCTGCACGGGGGTCACGCGTATGACGAAGTTTAGTATGGGGCTCGAGATTTTATTATCTCGTGTTTCATACACCCTGGAATGTTAATCTAGCGACTTGGATTATCATGCTTGATGATGGACGTTGGTAGCTTCGGTTTGTTTCGAAACCTTAGAAGCCACGTAAAATAAAATTTCGCATGAACCGATTAGAGGCGTCTAACTTGGTTTTGCAGGATGGTTTGCATGTGCATGTGATGTGGTATAGCAGTGTTCATAATAATTTGATTATGTATGAGATGACTATATGATGTAAATTGATTAACATGACCTGCGTGTCATGATTCGGCATGATGGCTGGAGCCATATGATTGCACTTTAATGACCTGCGTGTCAACCTTATGTAATGCACTTATTTTATTAGCTATAGAGATACAATATTATTTGGTGCATCGACAAGGTGGTGGCAATCTTCGCGAAGGTGAACACCGACGCGAATGCCGAAGACGAAGAAATGAAAGACTTCTCCGTCAGAAAGGGCTATACCATATCTTGCTATTATGAATTGCCTGAGATGTTTATCCCTTATGATGCACCCTTCTTGATTGCGCGGTAGTCGCTTTTTATTAGGGTGATCTCTCACAAAAAATATCAAGTAGTTAGTGTTCTCCCAAGTGTAGCACCGTCACGGCACCTATCTCTTCGGGGTATCACATGGTTACATGGGTACGAACGATTAGAGAAGTGTGAGGCGGGTGAGTTGAGACCTCGCAGCAAGATCACTTGGTTGTCTTGACGTTCAGGCATGAAAGTCATGAGCTCGGAACACAAGCATCGAAAGATGAACAAGAGTCACATTGAGATGTGATTGGCAAGTTGGCCTACCAATTGAAATTCTCGTCACTTGAGATGGTTACATCCTTGACGCTGAATTGAAAGTTGGATCTTGCATCACTCACAATCAATTATGAGAGATATTGATTTGAGTGGGAACGCACTGTAGAATTACCTTGTTTAATTCTCAGTGCAATTAATTATGAACTCTGTCTAAGTGTGATTTGCATAATAGTTGTAGGATAATGGCTCGCGTTTCCACCTTCCCTATTAAAAATTGAATAGCTGTTAAATATCTGGTTAAATCTTTACGGTTGGTAACGTAATGTGAGGATTGTCCTCTAGAGTGCCGAGAAGGACTTTGTCCTATCGCATACTTTCGGTATTCTCCCGCTAATGCTATGGATCATGTGACTCTCGTCCTTCGATCCAAAAGCTAGAATTCTGTTTCAGTCAAGTGCAATACGTTTGCTTCCATGAGACCCGAACTTCAAAAGTTTGGATAGTTATGTGATATTCATGGAATCTGAAAATCATTTTCAGAGACAGATAAAGGCTAAAAGATATGAGATATCCAAAGCAATGTTTGTTTGCAAACTATTAGTAAAGGAGTTTACTATGCATTAGACTGATAAAAGAGGGATCCAGAAGAACGCCTGTCATATGATGATGGTGAATAAAACAACAACTTAAAGAGAAAGGAAGTGTCCGAAGGGTGTTAGTGAAACTTTCACGCCTAGGAAATCCGGGGCTAACGCCACTCTAAAGTTGGGTGCTTCTTCTGAGAGTAGGAGAAATACTGAAAGTTAAACTGTTAGAAGTATAATGGCAAAAGGAAAGAAGACTGGAATATCCAGCTCATGTATGAATGTCATACAAGTTTTTGATGTATAGAAGGCTGGTCAAAGATATAGTTCTTGGCAATTATGGTTAAACATGTTAATCACTAATTCTTGGGTATTGTGAGTTAATCACAAAGATACCCGCTCGATTGTATTCTGTTGCAGCTCGATGTAAGAACTACTATGGTCTGAAAGACTAGCCAGAAATGAGGTTTAGATACGCGCAGGGAACATAGTAAATGTTACTATGCCTTCCATAGGTGTATTCCCTATGTATTTACTTTCATAATTCATTTTAGAGTTTCACACTCTAGCCCTTTGCATAAGGTATCTTGCAAGAAGGTTGTTCATAAGAGAACTTTTGATGTTCGGTGTTATGAATAACATAAGGGCCATACTTTCATTATGAATGAGATGTATGTTATGAATATTGATATTAATACATTGCCTCTGTATTTACTTTCATAATTCATTTAGAGTTTCATACACTCTAGCCCTTTGCATAAGGTATTTTGCAAGAAGGTTATTCATAAGAGAACTTTTGATGTTCGGTGTTATGAATAACATGAAGGGCCATGCTTCCATACAGGATGGGATGTATGCTATGAATATTGATGGTAATATGATACATCCATAACACTGACGCTAAATGTCGCAAGACTAAAAGAATACCACACAAGTGTGGCACTGCATTTGGTCACATTGGAGAAACCCGCATGGAAAATTCCATTATGATGGATTTTTGAAGTCATTTGATTTTGAATCATCTGACACTTGCAACTTTCCTCTGAAAAGTGAAGTGACTGAAATACCGTTCACAGGCCATAAGGAACGAGCAAAGAACATATTGGTGATCATACATTATGATGTGTGAAAGTCCAACAAATGTTGTTGCAAGTAGTGGATTTGTCTATCTTCAGAAATGACTCAAGTAGATATATGGATATTTACTTGTTGAGACGTAAGTCTGGGTCTTTTGAATTCATTCATAAGGTTTTCAAAAATGAAGTAGAAGTTATTGTAACAAGAAAATTATGTTTCTACAATTCGATTGTAGAAAGGAATATTTGAGCTACAACTTTAGCGAATGTCTGATGAGTTATGAAAGGGGTTTCATAACTTGCACCTCCTGGAACACCACTGCAAGTGGAAAGTCCGTGAAGATGTAATCGAACCATTTATGACATGGTAAGATCAAAGATGACATAAATAAATTTGCCATTATCCCTTTTAAGGTGATGCTTTAGAGACTACGGCTTTTACACTGAAAAGAGCTCCATCGGGTCTGTTGAAATGACGCCTTGGTATGGTACGCCCAACCATGTTATATATTTTCTTAACATTTGGAATATGGGGCTTGTGTAAAAGATTACAAACCTATTCCAAATCAGACAAATGCTACTTTGTAAGGTTATCCCAAGTCATTGGGTATTCCTCCCTCACTATACCGAGGCAAATAGGATTGCCACAAAACGGTATGCTTTTAAAGAGAATAGTTCTTACAAAAGGTGAGTGGGAGGACAGTGCAACTCGACGAGATAACCGGTATCTTCGTCATCAGGTCAAAGGAAAGGAACCTTGGAAGTGATTCCGGAGTTTCCTACTGCGACTGATACGGAAGTCTCTACAATAAAATGTATGGACTTCAGTCGAACTTGCAGCTGAACCTCGTAGGCAAGGCTCGTGCAAACCTCTCAGGTGCGCAAACGAGATATTGTTGTTGGACAACAGTATACCTACGATACACAAGGAAGCGATGATGGGCCCTGACTCCGGAATTGGCTAAATGCCAATACAATCCGAGATAGTTTCCATATAAGTAATTCAAGATTAGAACCTTGATACACCTTTCGGAAGACTTAGAGTCTAAACGAATATTTATGGAACTAAAAACTGATACGGATAAAAATGTTTTATCCATAAAGCTCGACTTGTTGAAATAACAAGTTCAAGGAGTTGACTACGATGAGGTTGTTTCACCGTAGCGATGCTTGAGGTCGGTTCGGGTTGAACTAGCAATTAATTCATATATCAATCATGAGATATGAAACATGGATGACAAAAGGATTTCCATCTCATGGAAATGAAACCTAGGACTTGTATGTGATACAGTCCAAAGTAATTTGTCAATCCAGAGGATGCTAGCAAGTATGCAAACTTCAGAGTTCCAGCGATGGACAGAAGAGAGCAAAGTGGAGTTGGAATCTTCGTGTTTTGATGAAATGGCCAAAGGGGTTTGACTTCATCAATGGGTAACGAAGATGCTTGTAATTCAAGAAATTAAGTGGGAGCATAATAATATTTCTAAAAATGTTGTGTGCTTGACACATTGTTAATTGGAAATAAATTTCTTGACACGAATTAAGGACTTCATTTGAAAATAGTTTTTTGATGAAGTGCTTGGGCTAAATAGCCTCAATATTAGGCATGATGATCTATGGAGATAGATTTACCTAATAGGGCTAAGCGATGAATACATATTGACAAGATGCTAAAACCTTTTAGCATTTAAAATGCCAAGAAGTGATTCTTGCCGAAGTCACATGGAAAGAGTTTTGCAAGACTCGGTGACCCAAAACACTGATGAGTAAAATACATGATGGAGATTCCACACACTCTTGTGTTTGGATTAATCATGTATTCCATGGTATGTAAAACAACCAGATATGTCCGATACTCCAAAGTTGTTGAGAGTATGGATACCAAAGTGATCAAAGTACTGATCGTAGGACAACAGTGAAAGATGTCATTAAAGTACTAGAGTAGTAGTGATGACATGTTTTCTCGCAAGCAGAGATTATGAAGTGCTCGTTGTAAGTAATTACATCGATACAGTATTCATCAATGCTCCATGCGATTTTCGATTTAAGTTAAGGGTTTTGTGTAATACATAATATGGTGGCACGGTAGTTGGAAATTGTTCCAAACAAGATACTGTGGCGAATTCTATAACAGAGGCTAAGTATGTTGACGCTTAAGAAGCGACAAAGAAGTTGTTGAATCATATAGTTCATTCATGAACTTAGTATGGTTCCAAGATGGCTTTTGTCTATGGGACACTATTGCAGATAGTTGCTCCATAGCTCAGTCTGAGGAATCAGGTTTCGACCAATGATTCACACATATGCAAAGCCAAGTCCACACAAAATATGAAGTTTGTGAAAGCGTGAAAACGCGAGGATATGCAAAGTTACACACGGAGCTGAAGTCGTCAGATCCGTTGGACATCAGGCTATACCACATGCGAAGCATATTTTACACCAGTATGCCATAGGTGTAAAGTGCATTAGCATTGACTAGATTATTGACTCTAGTGCAAGTGGGAGTCTGTAGGAGATATGCCCTAGAGGCAATAATAAATGTTATTGATTATCTCCCTGTTCATAATTAGGTTTATGTTCCATGCTATAACTGCTGTGGTTCTCGAGTCTGCAATAACCACGAGGCTCGGAGGAAGACTCATTTGCACGTGTGGGATAATAAACGGTAAAATGTATTCCTAGTCAAGCCTCTATGACTGGCTCAATTATTGCATGATGATCCTGTTTTCCTGATCATGGGCATGGCTATGCCGGCAATTTTGAGGGCACAATTGTTGGTAGAACACTTGTGTTGAATCGACCCAATATTGATGTTATGCTATGAGATACATTCGTCATAAGTTAATGGTTAATAACACAGGAAGTTAATGTTTGCATAATTCCTTAGACCATGAGAGTATCGAGTTTCTTCATGCTTGCTTCATGAACTTTGGGGTTTGTTAAACGTCATCCGTAAATGGGTGGCTATTACGGCGGCTTACGGGTTCATGGAAAAGTATGTCAAGTAACTTGATAGCTCAAGATTGGGATTTGCTCCTCCGACGATGGAGAGATATCTCTGGGCCCTCTCGGTGTTACGGTATCCATCATCGTCTGGCCAGACACAGGGTGATTTGATCACAGGGATGCCGGAACACGGGAACGAGAAAAGAGAACAATACCGGCAACGAGGTAACTGGCATTGTGGACAAGTGTTGATCCACGAGGATGCCGATGTTTCTCACCTCGGGTAATTGTAACATATCGCGAAGCAACAGGAATAGCACACGGCAACTGGAGGTTCACTCGAATATTCATTCGTGTGGGTATAGGGGTCAATATGGGTGTCCACGGCTCCGATGCTGATCATTGATCGGAAAGTGTTCCGGTCATGTCTATACTTCACCGAACCTATAGGGTCACACGCTTAAGGGTCATCTATCTGCTGAATACTAGACGAGGAGTCCGAGAGAAAGTCACTGGAAAGGTTTCAGAGACGATGGAAAAGTTCCGGAGAGAACACCGGAAAAGTTTTGGTAAAACCGAAAAGTTGTTTCGGATAAAACCATTGATCCAAAAAGGTTTCGGCAAGCACCGGGAATGTTTTGGAGGTTGCCAGATTGGTCTGGTAATTTCTGGAATTTTTCCGGAGAAAAAAACCGAAAAAGGTTTTCGGAGCTGCCGGAATTGTTTACCGGGTAAACGAAGATGGTTTTAAATTAAACCACCATACCGGAAATGTTCCGGAGCGCGTCCAGATAATTTTAGAGGGTGCCGGAAATGTTCTGGGACCTTCCGGAATTTTTCAGAAGAAATAGTTTCGGAAAACATCTTGTCCCAGCGAGAGGGGACAAGATCCCACGGATCGTGGGGGCTGTTTTTGGGCTGTTTTTGGGGGCGCCCCCTTTAGGGGACAGCCCCCTTGTGGCTGGACAAAGTGTTGGGGGCCCCCCCATGGTGGGGGGCAGCCCCCACAAATGGTGGAGAGTGTTGGGAGGAAGGTGGGGCCCCATGGGGGAACACCATGGACAAGGGAACATGTTTTCTCCATGTTTGGTGGGAACATGTTTCCTTGTTTGGTGGGTGCTTGTTTTGTGGGCTGAAATTTCAGCCCCCCCCCTCACCCCTTCCACCACTATATAAGGAGGTGGAGAGGAGCTCTGCATACTCACTCGAACTCTCACACACATGGCATGCATGATCTGCCTTTCTTCTCTCCCTCCCATGAAATAGTTTCGTAGAGCCGAAAGGCTGTCTGGGTTCCGGTGGGAACTAGTTCTGGACGGCGAAGCCCTGCCGGATAGATGACACCGTATGTGTGCAACTCTGTAGAGAGATCGTAGTTTCGGTCTTAGTTCGAGAGTGCCTCCCGAAGGGCTGTCCGTGTGACCGTCCGAGTTTCAGAGGTCCTCCCGAAGGGCTGTCCGCGACACCGTCCGGGGGACTGTGCGACCGCCTCCCGGAGGGCTGTCCGCGGGGCAGATGAGGGTATACATCCTCGCGGTTGGGAGGTTGTAAAATCCTAGCTGCGGGGATCTGCACCGCCGTTCGTCATCGACTCGACTTCCGCTACGCTACGAGTCGGTAACGAAAGAGATCAAACCTTGTATGCAGTCTCCATAGTGGTCCTGGGCTGGTGCGTAGGTCGGAATTTTTTTGTTTTCTGCTGCGTTACCCTACACATGTCAAGTCATCTAGTCAACGGTTAGTCAACTGTGCACTGCAGCGACCCATTTGTTTTTTCGAACGGTTGCACTGAAGCACCTCCACCTGCTCGCGTTGGTGGGCCGGCCCAATGCGGTGCAGCAGTGAGCGCCAGAACTGTTCCCTGGCACTGAAGGCGCCCTATAGGGACTCCCCTCCCAGCCGTTGCGCTTTTCTGTGCGCCACTTTTAGCAAAAGCTGCTCGTTTTGATTCTGCTGCGACTGGGCCGGCCCATAAGAAAGCTAAGGCAATTGGTGTTGAATAAACAAAACCACACCGAACCAGTCAGGAGTTTTCAGAGATTATGCCCAGCGTCACCTGCAATTTTTTCTGTTTAAAAGCTCGAAAGAGGTGCGACCAAGAGAGTTCGAACTCACGATCTGTTCTTTATTCCGCGAGAGTTCAACCTGCAATAACCACTAGGCCACCTGATCGGTGGTGCATATCTACTTCCATTCTTTATTTTTCTACGTATAGGAAATGCCCTCTATGTTTTTTACGTTTTCTTTTTTCCTTTTCTTTTTTTTTGTTTTCCTGTTTCTTTTAAATGCGTGAACTTGTTTCAAATCGATGATATTTTTTCAAATTGACGATTTTTTTTCAAATTCAATGAACTTTTTTCAATTTTGATGAACTTTTTTTTCCAAATTCGAATGAACGTTTTTTCAAATTCATTGAACTTTTTCCAAATTCGATGATTTGTTTTTCAATTTTGATGAAATTTTTTAAAATTCGATGAACTTTTTCAAATTTGATAATTTTTTTCAAATTCGATAAACTTTTTTAGGATTTGATGTAGTTTTTTTCAAAATTGATGAACATTTTGTCAAATTCGATGAACTTTTTTTCAATTTTGATGAACTTTTTCCCAAATTCGAATGAACGTTTTTTCAATTTCGATGATTTTTTTTAATTTCGATGAGCTTTTTTTTAAGTCGATGAACTTTTTTCAAATTAGATGATTTGTTTTTTTCAAATTTGATGAACTTTTTTCAATTTCGATGAACTTTTTCTGATTTGATGTAGTTTTTTTCAAAATTGGTGAACATTTTGTCAAATTTAATGAACTTTTTTTCAAATTTGATGAACTTTTTTTTTTCAAATTCAGTGAACTTTTTTTTCAATTTGTTGAACTTTTTTAAAATTTGGTGAACTTGTTTTTTCAAATTTGTGAACTTATCTTCAAAATCGATGAACTTTTTTTTTCAAAATCGATGAACTATTTCGATTTGGTGAACTTTTTTTCAAAATCGATGAACCTTTTAAAAAAATCGATGAACTTTTCTCAAGTGCATTATCTTTTAGCTTGTGAACTTTTTTTCAAATTCGCAGCTTACTCCAAATTTCGTGATTTGTTTTTCCAAATTTCATATACTTTTTTCAAAATTCATGGACTTTTTTCAAATCGATGAACTTTTTTCCTAATTCATGATTTTTTCTCAAATCCACGGACATTTTTCATTTCCGCGAGCTTTTTCCATTTTCTATAAACCTTTTTATCAAATATTTGGTTGTTTTCACTAGTTTTAAGAATTCATTTTCAAAGTGATGCTTATATATATATATATATATATATATATATATATATATATATATATATATATATATATATATATATATATATATATATATATATATATATATATATATATATTAGGAAATATGCCCGTGCGTTGCAACGGGAGAACAAATCACGTAAAGCTTGTGTGGACATGGGTAGAGATCTCAAGAAATGATAGACCCTGCTTTATCTATATTGATGAATCATACACCTCGCCTTTATCCATCCCAATACATGGTTTGTTCCATGATCTAAAATGGTGAAACCAGACCAGACAGAACTTTGCATGGTTACGAATTAAATCATACTTCGCTCAAGCACCATGAACTCAGTCTTGACAGGGATCCAACATTATTGGAGGAGCATCGAGGACAATGCCCTGCTTTACACCAGACTTCGAGTCCTCATGAGTCGGTGACGGGTGCTAAAGACGGGCTTCTCCATGGCAGCACGACACGTCGCCTACCTATGATTCCACCCTTGTTTTATTTTTTATCTTTTAACCGATAAATTCCATACCTTCCACTAACTTGCATATTTTATAATGTTTGTCTTATTTTTTTTGCATTTGCATTACATCATTCCATTAAATAATTCACACAAAATTTAAAACTATGAACATTTCCAAAAAATCATTTGACCCTTCCTTCTATTTTATACAATCGCTCTTCCAAATTCCTTTTGAGCCATTCCAAAAATCCCATGCCTTTTTCTACTTCAAGTTTAGTCCCCAAACTTTGCCAATAATTCTTTCATCACTTTACCAAGCTCCACCAGATTATCATAATTTTTGGACACTTCTAAAACCTAGTAATAGTTCAAACCCATTTGAATTAAATTCAAATGAGTTTGAATTTAAACCTTGCATTGCCCACTTCTAATTTTCTTGGAACAAGCACATTTTTGTGAGTCCAGGAAAAATAACACCTTTCCAAAATACTAATCATATCCCTCTATCCTTTTTACTCTTTCTCTATTTATATTTAATAAATAGAAAAAAGGAGAATTATGAGATATGGAGAGAGAGCAGCCTAGCAACTAACCCGGTCGGCCCATTTGGCCTAAGGCCCAGCCCATCCGCACCTTAACCTAACCTAGCCCGATCGAACCCCTCGCTCCTCTCTCCCGATTGATTCGATCCCTTCTCCCACCTTGCGCCGTCAGGGGAGGCGCCGCAGGCGCGCGCCCGATCCCCGGCACCCGCCGGCTCCGCCCGACCCCGGCGAGGCTGCATCGCCGTCGGCCTCACTCTTCCTCGCCTCACCTCTGTGCTCCTCCTCTCCTGCTGCATCGCGCCTCCCTGCCCGAGCCGCTCTGCCTCCGTCCCCATGACGCCCGTGGCCACCACCGCCGCGACGGCCCCTGCACCGCGCCGTCGCACCTCCTGCTTGCGCTGTCGTCTGCTGCAGCAAGCCGCCGCCTCGTCAGAACTACAACGCCCCTCCTTTCTTCCTTCTTCTCCCCATCACCTCCCTGTCTCCTTTCTGCCCAGGAGTCGTGGATGCCATGGATCCCCCCGGGAATCCGTGCTCCGGCCTTCCTCATCGTCACCGGCGACCGCCGCCTCGCCGCCCGCCTCTGGATCCGCCTCCCCAACCCCTGCCGCGCACGAATCGGGCCTTGCAAGCTCCAGCCCCTGCCGTCGTTCTCCATCACGGGTTGATAACTCGAAAAACGCAGGGTCTTTTTTTTAAGAATGAAACGTTTTTAGCCACTTAAAATAGGACTTCGGGTTGAATTCTTAGAAACAGAGGGACTTTTCTGCAAAAATGACGACGACGTACAACCAAAAGCGATAGCTGCTTTATTATTATTATTATTATTATTATTATTATTATTATTATTATTAGGGTAAAGATATATATAATAGTATATGTTACTCGCAAAAAGAAAATGGTAAATATATTAACTAAAGTAAGGTTCAAATAGTGTTGCTTCCTGATATTAGACAACGAAATGAGGACGACCTAGTGGTTACCGGCTACGGCCTTCCATGTTCCCGTCCACGGTTCGAATCCTGCTTCTCCCAAATTAGCGTGAGGAATAGCAGTTTGCTTTTTTCTTTTCTTTTGCGTTTGCTCTATTTCAGAGCAAGTTACTGGGCCGGCCCGCTACAGGTCCCCTGCGAGCACCAACTAGTTTAAGCGGCGCTGAGGGCGCCAAACAGGAGCTTCCCGTTTCGACGCTCACGAGCGTCGAGCAGGAGCTCTCCGAAAGAAGACCCATAGAAAAATGCAAAATAGAGTAATGGGCTGACCCGTTCCCGTTCGCACGGGGGAATAGGAATCGCCCTTGCTATTCTAAAAAAAGGAATAGCCCTTGCTTCAGACCTCCTCGGGATCTCCTATTTAGCGCGGTGCGCGCTTGCAAGCGAGCCAGCACGCCACTTCGGGCCGGCCCATTTGTGGGGCGGGACTTCCCCGTTTTTGTTTCGTTTTTTATTTTCTGTTTTTATTCATCTTTAAAATAATTCACAATTTCAAAAAGTTCTACATTTCTAAAAAATGTGAATGTTGAAGAAATCATAAAATTTCCGCGGATTAAAAAACTGTGATTTAAAAGATATTCACATATTTAAAAATTGTTCACAAGTTTCACAAAAATGTTCGTGAATTTGTAAAAAAAATTTGCAAATTGAAAATTTGTTTCCAAATTTGGAAAAAAAAATCGCGTATTCAGAAAATGTTCACGATTTCACAAAAAATGTTCGTGTATTCAAAAAAAATTGTGAATTTGAAAAATCATTCCTGAAATCAAAAAATTTTCATGATTGTTCTAAAAATGTTCAAAAAAATTCAAAAAAAATTAGTGAAATGCAAAATGTTCATTGTTTACTGTTTCAAAAAATATTCATCAATTCGAAACAATGATCACATATTTCAAAAAATGTTCGTCAATTTAGAAAAAAATTCCCCAATTTTAAAAAATGTTCGTCGATTCAAAAAATGTTCGCGAGTTTCACAAAAAATGTTCACAAATTTTGAAAATGTTCATAAATTTATAAAAAAATGTTCGTAAATTCAAAAAATATGCACATTTTGTTTCATCGTGTTTGGACTTCGTTTGGTATGGTTTTTCTGCGAAACAAAGAAATAGGCAAAAAAACTGGAACTGACACTGGGCACTAAGTTAATAGATTAGTCCACAAAAATAATATAAAATGACATATAAAGTATACAAGATTGATAATATAACATCATGAAATAATAATAAAAATTATAGATACGTTGGACACATATCAACGATTCCGATGGTTGAGGTCATTTGCCGGGAGGTGGGGTGGTCGGGATTTCTATCAACCCAGTTGTTGGGTTGCCCTGGCCTGTCCTCTTTGCGACTGTCTGTTTGTTCCATGTTGTGACGTTTGTTTTTTGTGTTCGGTAATAGCCCCATTTAAAATCCCAGTTATTTTCACGGTTTTGAAATGAAGAAAGGCCAGGGCATGAAACAATAAACGTACTATACCATGTAACAAACGACGATGTACAATTTGAGAATCAGTTCACCTGCTCAAGCAAATGGCTCATGTATCGCCAAGGAAAGCCATAGGCAATTGTCATTATTATCTGTCATTAGTAAATACAAGGCAATACAAACGCAATACGAAAATAATCATTTGCAGACAATTCAGGAAAACATCTTTCAGTTAGTTCACCTAACTTCTCGTTGCATTTGATTTTTTTCTCTTCGCGGATCATTCATAAAGCATGTTGTTCATAGGTTCCTTGGCTTCTTGGCTGCAATTGGTCTTTGCGCCAAGGGCGCAACAGGTCATCTTGTGTCTTGTTAAAGCTGGCTACCATGGGAAGCTCTTCTTTGAAATGCTTCATATCGTCGCATGGAATTATCTTTTACCATTCTTCTAGCATTACTTGTTTGACAAGCCTCAACATCACTCGTTCTCCTAATCGGAGTCACGTTGATTCAACATCTCTTTGTTAAAGCTCGCTACTGTGGGAAGCTCTTCTTTCAAATATTTACAATAGTTGCCTTGAATTATTTCTACTGTCATTGTAGAATTATTTATTGGACACATCTCAACATCATTGGTCTTCGAGTCAGAATTAGAATCAGATTGATTTGGCATCTCTTGTTAAAGCTGGCTACCGTGGGAAGACCTTCTTTGAAATATTTACTATAGTTGCCTGGAATTATCTTCTACTATCATTTAGCACTACTTACTTATTGGACACGTCTCAACATCAATGGTCTCCGAGTCAGAATCGAAATCAGATTGATTTGGCATGTCTTGTTAAAGTTGTCTACCATGAAAAGCTCTTCTTTGAAATGCTTCATATAGTCGCATTGAATTATCTTGTACCATACTTGTAGCATCACTTGTTCTCCGAATCACAGTCGGATTGATTTGGCATCTCTTGTTAAAGCTGGCTATTGTGGGAAGCTCTTCTTTGAAATATTTACTATAATTTCTGGGAATTATCTTCTACTTCCATTTTAGCATTACTTACTTATTAGGCACGTCTCACATCACTGGTCTCTGAGTCAGAAACAGAGTCAGATTGATTTGGTATGTCTTGTTAAAGCTGGCTACGATGGGAAGCTCTGCTTTGAAATGCTTCATATCGTAGCATGGAATTATGTTTTACCATCCTTTTAGCATTACTTGTTGGTGTTCTCCTAATCAGAGGCAGATTGATTTGGCATCTCTTTGTTAAAGCTGGCTACCGTGGGATGTTCTTCTTTGAAATATTTACTATAGTTGCCTTGAATTCTTTTCTACTAACACGTCTCAACATCATTGGTCTTCGAGTCAGAATCAGAATTAGATTGATTTAGCATATCTTGTTAAAGCTGGCTACCGTGGGAAGGTCTTCTTTGAAATATTTACTATAGTTGCTTGAAATTATCTTCTACTGTCATTTTAGCACTACTTACTTATTGAACACGTCTCAACATCACTGGTCTCCGAGTAAGAATCGGAATCAAATTGATTTGGCATGTCTTGTTAAAGCTGGCTGCCATGAGAAGCTCTTCTTTTAAATACTTCATATAGTCGCATAGAATTATCTTTTGCCGTACTTTTCGCATTACTTGTTTGACATGTCTACACATCACTTGTTCTCCGAATCAGAGTCGGGTTGATTTGGCATCTCTTGTTAAAGCTGGCTACCGTGGGAAGCTCTTCTTTGAAATATTTACTATAGCTGTTTGGAATTATCTTCTATTGCCATTTTAGCGTTACTTATGGGCATGTCTCAACATCACTCGTCTCTGAGTCGAAGTCTGAATAAAATTGATTTGGCACATCTTGTTAAAGCTGGCTATTGTGGGAAGCTTTTCTTTGAAATATTTACTATAATTTCCTGGAATTATCTTCTACTTCCAATTTAGCATTACTTACTTATTAGGCACGTCTCAACATCACTGGTCTCCGAGTCGGAAACAGAATCAGACTGATTTGGTATGTCTTGTTAAAGCTGGCTACCGTGGGATGCTCTTCTTTGAAATGCTTCATATCGTCGCATGGAATTATGTTTTACCGTCCTTTTAGCATTACTTGTTGGACACGCCTCAACATCACTTGTTCTCCTAATCGGAGGCAGATTGATTTGGCACCTCTTTGTTAAAGCTGGCTACCGTGGGAAGCTCTTCTTTGAAATATTTACTATAGTTGCCTTGAATTATTTTCTACTAACACATCTCAACATCATTGGTGTTCGAGTCGGAATCATAATTAGATTGATTTGGCATATGTTGTTAAAGATGGCTACCGTGGGAAGATATTCTTTGAAATGTTTACTATAGTTGCCTGGAATTATCTTCTACTGTCATTTTAGCACTACTTACTTATTGAACACGTCTCAACATCACTAGTCTCCGAGGCAAAATCGGAATCAAAGAATCAAATTGACTTGGCATGTGTTGTTAAAGCTAGCTACCATGAGAAGCTCTTCTTTGAAATACTTCATATAGTCGCATAGAATTATCTTTTGCCGTACTTTTAGCATTACTTGTTTGACATGTCTCTGCATCACTTGTTCTCCGAATCGAAGTCGGATTGATTTGGCATCTCTTATTAAAGCTGGCTACCGTGGGAAGCTGTTCGTTGAATTATTTACTATAGTTGTTTCAAATTATTTTCTATTGCCATTTTAGCGTTACTTATTGGACACGTCGCAACATCACTGGTCTCTGAGTCGAAGTCGAAATCAAATTGATTTGGCATCTCTTGTTAAAGCTGGCTATTGTGGCAATGTAACACCCCTATGTAAATGAGCAACAGTGATCCCACATGAATATGTTAATTCTCTGTGATTTCCAATGATAATCATGTTGGATAAATATCTCATTTCAAATTCCTCTCTGAATTCAAATTCAAATTATGAGTGAAGTTTGAAGTTGCTCAAAAATTTGCTGGAAAATAGTTCATGTTGTGGCAAAAATTCCAAAACAATTTAATGTTAAGAAAAACAACATCACCTACTTTCCTAAATTGGGCTAGAGCATTAAAACAGTGTAAAACAACACTTTAAATGCCATTTCCAATTTTGAAAAATTCAAATGGAATCCAAAATTTTCCAAACTTTTTGTGGCAGAGCAGAATAATGCAAATAATTTATGTGGAACAATTTCACATTTTATCAAATGCATTTGAGCAGCTCCTTTCTTTTCTAAACCTTCTGTAAAATGATAAAACAGAAAACAGAAGAAGAAAAAGAAAAAGGCCACTGTGCACCGGGCCAGAGTGCACAGTGCCTGAGGCCCAGCCCAGCCGGCCCCCTTCTCCCTCCTCTCTTCTCTCTCCCGCGCGTGTCAGCCGCGCCATGGCCACCGCTTGTCGCTCCGGCCGTTCCTCGACACCGCGGCACTACAGCGCTCGGGGAGGATAAGGCCGAAGCCGTTCCTCCCCCTTGGACACCCTGCGCCACTCTTCCCCCTCTATATCCCACTCGCTCGAGCTCTCTCCCTCTCTCCCGTACGCGCTCGTCGCCGCACGTCGCCGTTCCCGCGACCACCATCGCCGTTGGACCTCGCCGCCATGTCCTAGCTGCTCGCCGTCGTCAACTACGTCGTCTACGCCGACGAGAGCGAGCCGGGGAGCTCCGCATCGAGCGGATCGAGCCGCCCCCTTCCTCACGGGCACCGGCGAACTCCGGCCTTCCCCGACCTCTCCGGCAGCTCCTAAGCTTTGCACCGGCCACCGTGAGCTGCTCGGTGAGCTCTGCCTCCTCTCCCCTCATCTTTCTCGCCTTGGCCGTGCCCGTAGCCGCCGCCGAGCTCGCCGCCGTCGTTATAGTCGCCGTCAAGCTCGTTCGAGCTCGTAGTCGAGTTCTGCGCCGCCGTAGGAGTCGAACGCCGCCGCTAGCTCGCTTTGCCGCTCCCGGATTCACCGTTTCCGAGCTCGCCCAAAAAGCTCCGCCGCTGACCTCGTCGCCGGCAATGATTCTGGCCGACTCCGGCGACGCCGCCACCACCACTAGATGCGCCGCTCGTTCGTTCGGGCCAAGCCGCGCGCCAAACGGCCGCGCGTAGCCGATTTCCGGCGGGTTCCCATGCGCGCCGCCGCGTTTGCGCGTCGCCGGTGGCTAAACGCCGGTGGCCGCCGACGTGGCTGGCCTGGGGCCCACCCAGAGTCACTGACCAGTGGGTCCCTGGGCCCAGTTGACCACGTTGACTATGGTCAACGTGCTGACGTGGCCCTTAATGTAGCTGACAAGTGGGCCCCTGCGCTTAATTAGATAATTATGTTTTTAAAATTAATCTAATAAGCTAATGGTCACTGACATGTGGGGTCCACCCGCTAATTAACTCGGATTAGTTTAAATTTAATCCTAATTAGTTCTGTGTCTATGACATGTGGGACCCAGCTGTCAGGTTTGACCTGAACAACTGCGGTTGACCCACTGACGTCATGATGACGTCATGTTGATGTCATATTGCACTGTTCTGGATAATGCGATTTAATTAATTTAAATAATTCCAGGAATTTCAGAAAACTGTTTAAATCTTTGAAAATTCGTAGTAATTCAACCGTAGCTCGGATCGAAAAACTTTCTACATGAAAGTTGATCAGAAAAATGAGACGAATCCGAATACGTAGTCAAAATGCTTGACCATCACTCCTAACTACCTAAACATGGAACCTTTCCCTCCGGTTCTGTATACCGAGATCAGCCTAAACGTCGGGAAAATATCCCAGATATTTTCCCGTTTCGTCTGCGACATGTAGCCATGCATTAGGTCATCACTAACTCTGCATACTGCCATGCCATACATCTGTGTTTCATTTGTCTGCCTTTATTTATTGTTTCTTCCCCCTCTTCTTCTCCGATAGCCCCCGAGACCGACGCAGCTCAGGAGACCGACGACACCACTGACGATCCCTCCTTTGCCACAGAGCTTCCAGGCAAGCAACCCCCATTGACGCATGCCTATATCACCTATTCTCTCTCCCTCCTGCTTGCATTAGAATTTGCTACTGTTGTTGATTTATCCTATCCTGATGCATAGCCTGTTCCTTGTAACTTCTGTTGATACCTTACCTGATACCCTAAATGCTTAGTATAGGTAGAATGGTAGTGAACCATCTGTGGCCCTCTTCCTTGCTCTAGTTGCCCCGCTTTAGTATCTGTGCCCCGAACGACGTGATCGATGGGCTGAGACCATCACATCACCACACCCCCCTTAGTTGCTCGACTCCGCAGAGCTAACATCGAGTGCCGAGGGTGATACCTCTTATCTCACTCCCAATAATGTCTCTGTAGTACAGCTAGTTGGTTGTGGGTTACCGAGGGTGATTCCTCTTTCTCCACCTCCGATAAAGCTTCTGTCGTGCAATCCCGCAAGTGTGAATACCATCGAGGGTGATTCCTCCGGGTTCGCCTTGACGGGATCATCGAGTGGGAATCCTATGAGGGTGATTCCTCGGATTCCTTCTTAATGATATGGACACACTGATACTGTGACTTTACTATTGTTACTGGATAAAAACGGGTCAGCCCCGAGGGGTACCCGCGAGAGATGTGATATCGGGTTGACCAAGAGGGTACCCGAGAGATGAATACATGGCACGGCCGGGCATTCTTAGCCCTTGCCGTAAGTCCACGAGACGGGGTGACGGGGTCACATGATCGTGAGTCTCTGCTTGTCACCGCGAGCTCCTAATGCGCTAAGGGTTAGGATATGTAATCTGAGTAGGCCTCTGTCCTTTTCGCGCTAACCAGCACGTGGGAATAATATGGGTACTCGGCGTCGTATTTATCAGACGAAGCTCTTCAGACGTCAGCAGTTGAGCGGCGCGCGCTGGGTTGGTCTAGTAAAGCCTGCGCTTGTATTAAGGGGGCTAGGACCGCTCACCGGCCGCGTTCGCAACGCGCAGGAGTGCAAAGGGCGATGGGCCCAAGACCCCTGAGTGCTTAGGATGTAGACCGGTGTGCTGGCCTCTCTGTCGAGCCTAGGTAGGGCTACGACGTGTCGATAGACCGAGGCCGGGCATGACCCGAGCAAGTGTGTCCGGCCAGAGTTAATCAAGCGTGTTGGGTAAGTTGGTGCACCCCTGCAGGGAAGTATATCTATTCGAATAGCCATGTCCACGGTAACAGGACGCTCGGAAATTATCCTGATCTACTACAACTAGTACTGGGTTGAAAATATTGGCTCTGGGATCGCTTTCTCGTAGGGAGTCGAGGAAGGATCTCTGGGCGTTGTTGCTACTTGCTACTACTACTATATTTATGTACTAATCTGCACTCTTCTTATGCTGCAAGACCGCTGAAGATGCTAGTCTTCGATAGGCTAGGTCTTTTCTCTCTATTCTGGCATTTCTGCAGTCTAGTCAACATATACAGCCTTCCTTTGATAATGTTGCATAAGTAGAATAGATCCAATGTAAGTCTTGCTGAGTACTTTGGATGAGTACTCACGGTTGCTTTGCTTCCCATTTTCCCCATACCCGAATATTGCGACCAGATGACGGAGCCCAGGAGCCGGCTGCCCCACCCGTCGACTACGACTACTACTACCCCCCTGGCGGATACTACTACTACTACGAGGAGCCCTCCGACGACCAGGAGTAGTTAGGTGGCACCCAGGCAGGAGGCCTGCGCCTTTTCGATCCAGTGTTTTGTTTTGCCCCGCCTTCATAAGGCCTATCTGTTTAACCTTATGTCTGTACTCAGATATCTGATGCTTCCGTTGATGCTTGTATGACATCGAGCTTATGTATTCGAGCCCTCGAGGCCCCTGGCTTGTAATATAAAGCTTGTATGCATTTTATTGGTGTTTAGAGTTGTGTTGTGATATCTTCAAGTGAGTCCTTAGGCTTGATCATGTGCATTTGCGTGTATGATTAGTGCACGATTAAGTTGGGGGCGTCAGAAGTTAGTATCAGAGCCGACTGCCTGTAGGACCCCCCCCTTTCCAACTCCTTGGCCGAAGTTGAGTCTAGTTCTTGAAAAATGATTTTACTAACATGGCTGTGTGGCTTACGGGCCCACGTCGCCAATGGGTGGTATTAGGATCTTTTATTCCTCTTCCATACTCTGGGACTCTGATCTCTCATCTTTTCGGGTTAAATGATTTTGCTAACACTGACATTAGGTTCTCGTAATCACATTCATCCGGAGAGCTGGATTGTCTGCAACCAATCCTTCCCTTTGAACAGGATATTCTGATAATCACCTTTTCCTTTCCATTGGTCTGTTTAACCTTTTCTTTCCAAGTTATCATATGCTTCTCACACTGTCTTTTGACATTCTGCACTCCTTGTTTCAGATGCCTCCCGCAAGACAGCTTGTCCGTCTGGCCGTGGCTCATGATGCGACTGGGTTTCTGGCCATTTTGGTCGAACTTCTGACCAGGCTGGGATATCGCTGGTATCCCGAGTACACAGTCTACGAGGATTACCGCGAGTTCAACCAGGAGTAGTACCATGCTGTGGTTCGTATCTTTGATCGGCAGGACATCTCCATCACTGAGTTGTACACCTTCCATGGTGTTGGAGTGACTGTCGATATGGCCGTCCATGTTGCTGCCTATACTGCTATTGCCCGTCTCCGTGGAGAGCACAATAGTCGCTTGGAGGAGATTGCTTTCAGATACATCCCGTATGCTCCCGCTGGGGATGAGACTGGATACTACACTGTTGTCTGTACTCCTTACGTGTCGCGTCGCTACGACCCGCAGGTTTTGGTTCAGTACACTCAGGCTCTGGACTGCACTGCTCGAGCTCTTGCTGTCGAGTTGCACGCCACTCGTGCTCGTCTTTATGACGCTCTGACGCAGTTGCTACCAGCAGTCAGTGCACGGATGCACCCAGAGTACATTCTTTACCCGCGCAGGACGGAGATGCCACCAGGTCTTGAGTGGCCTGCTGTGGGAGGTTTTACCCCTCCACGTGGTCCTCTTCTTCCGGTTTGGGACCAGGTTCTGCACCCGAGTGTTCACGGAGCGCAGGATCCTTCTTTCGAGGATACCCTGCATCGTCACCTGCAGCTGCCTGACTTTAGTGGTTTTCCCCGACATTGATGTAGCATATCGCTATGTCGCGTTGTTGTATCCCTCCACCGCGTGCCTGCGTGCCGCCTAGTTGTCTAGCTTCTCTTTTCGCTGTTGTAACGCTGGCCTGTAACTGAACCTATGTATGGATCTGTATGTCATGTTGACTATGTTGATGTATCTATTGCACTTCTTTCTGTCATGTATGTTACTTCATGAATGAATCCATACAATTGCAATGCTCGTTGCTAAACTACCCCTGTTGAATTTTAGCAGGATGGTTAGACCCACAGGTCGTGGCCGTGGTGCCAACAATCCACCACTGCCCGACTATATGGCAGCCATGATGCAACAATTTGAAATGCACCGCCAGTTTATGCAAGGGCTGATGGATCAGTTTCCCTGTCCCAATGCCAACCAACAGCCAGCCGCAATCACCTTGCAAGAGTTTGTGCGCATGAATCCAACCATCTATCGCAACTCAGTTCAGCCGCTAGATGCTGATGACTGGCTCCGCAATATCGCATTTGAGATGGAGTCTGCGAATGTGGCCCCTGCCAACTATGTCACTTTCGCCTCATACTTTCTGAAGGGACCCGCAGCCCAATGGTGGGACATTCACAGGCAGACCTTAGCTGCTGGAACTATTATCACCTGGATGGAGTTCAAAGCTGCTTTCCGTGCCCGTTATATTCCGCAAGGAGTTATGGACCGCAAGAAGCGTGAGTTCCGCAATCTCACCCAGGGCAATAAGTCTGTGGAAGCCTATCAGCGGGAATTTCTGGAGTTATCTCACTATGCTGAAGAGGACATTGCTACTGACGCCCGCCAACAGGAAAAGTTCCGCGAAGGGCTCAACCCTGAAATCAAGATGGCACTCCTAGTCCACGACTTTGCTGACTTCGCCACCTTGGTGAACAAGGCTATTCAGGTTGAGACTGGTATTAAGGATAACAAGGACGCTCTCAAGCGCACCCGTGAGGCGGGCTCATCTTCGGGCTCGTCTTCTCAGAAGCGCCGCATCTGGATCCCGCAAAGCATGTACCGTCCGGCTGTACCTATTCAGAGGCCATCGTATGTTGCACCACGTATGCCTCCTCCACCCCCAAGGCAGTTCAGACCTCAAGCTCCAATGCCCCGAGCTCCTGCTCCATGTCCCGACAATTGACTCTGCTTCAAGTGTGGCCATCCAGGTCACCGTGCCAGAGACTGCTCTCAGAGTCAGAATCAGCTTATGCTTCCATCTGCTGGCCGTGGTAATGGCCGTGGCAACAATCAGCTTCACAACTATAGTGCCAGACCTTCATATGGTCGTGGGCAGGCTTATCATGTCAACATGGCTGAAGCTCAGGATCAACCAGAAACTGTGATGGGTACTCTTCCTGTTAATTCAGTACCAGCATCTATTTTATTTGATTCTGGAGCATCGCATTCTTTCATATCAGAAGAGTTCGCATTCATGCATGGCTTTACATATGAAAAGTTGCACCATTCGTTAGCGGTAAACACTCCCGCGGGACAATGCCAAGCCTCAATGTTCAACCCCGATGTCACCATTGATATCGAAGGGTTGGAGTTTCGTGCTTTTCCCATTATCCTGAAGTCTTCTAAGGTTGACCTCATTCTGGGAATGGATTGGTTGAAGGCTCACACCGCCTTGATCAATTGTGCCACCAAAGTCGTACACCTCCTGCACCCATCCGATGAGCTAGTAAATTACCATGCTCATGTTGTTCAAAGTGCCGAATCTCAGATTTATGCACTGAATGAGTTAAACGCATCTCCTCTTGAGGCGATAGAAAATGTTCCAGTTGTTCGCGACTTCCAAGATGTATTCCCGGAAGAACTTCCAGGAGTACCCCCTGCTAGAGTTGTCGAGTTTGTCATCGACCTAAAACCAGGCACAACTCCTATTGCGAAGCATCCTTACAAGATGCCTCCGCATGAACTTCTCGAGCTTAAGGAGGAACTCGACAAATCACTTCAAAAGGGTTTCATTCGTCCAAGTTCCTCTGCCTGGGGAGCACCTTCTCTCTTTGTCAAGAAGAAAGATGGTACAAACCAATTGGTCCAAGATTACCGGCCTATCAACCAAGCCACCATTCAGAATAAGTATCCGCTTCCTTGGATCAATGACCTTTATGATCAGCTGGCTGGATCATCAGTGTTCTCTAAACTCGACTTGAGGTTGGGTTATCATCAGATCCGTGTCCGCGAAGAAGATATTCCCAAGACTGCCTTTGTAACTCGATATGGCTCTTATGAGTACACAATTATGTCTTTCGGCTTAACAAATGCTCCAACAACGTTCTCCCGTCTGATGAATTATATCTTCATGGATTACCTCGACAAATTTGTCGTGGTTTATCTGGATGATATCCTGGTTTATTCCAAGAATAAGGAAGAACATGCTGAACATCTTCGTCTGGTTCTGGAAAAGCTTTGAGAGCACCAGCTATATGCCAAGTATTCCAAGTGTGAATTCTGGTTATCTGAAGTAACCTACCTTGGACATGTGATTTCCAAGGATGGCATTGCTGTCAACCCAGAACGAGTTCATGCTATTCTTGACTGGACTCCCCTGAAGAATGTCAAGCAAGTCAGAAGTTTTCTCAGACTCGCAAGTTATTGTCATCATTTCGTCGAGAACTTCTCAAAGATTGCCAAGCCTCTGACTAATTTGCTTCACAAAGGAGTTAAGTTTGAGTGGACAGATAAATGTCAGGAAAGTTTCTAGACCCTCAAGGACAAGCTGACTTCTGCACCAGTGCTTGCCCCTCCGGATTCTCGCAAGGATTTTGTGATTTATTGTGACGCCTCTCGTCAAGGGTTAGGCTGTGTCCTGATGCAAGAGCCCAGAGTAATTGCTTATGCCTCGCGATAGTTGCGTCCTCATGAAGAGAATTACCCAGTGCATGATCTGGAACTTGCTGCAGTGATTTATGCATTGAAGCTGTGGCGACATTACCTTCTCAGTAACCGATGTGAGATATATACTGATCATCAAAGCCTGAAGTATTTGTTTACTCAGCCAGATCTCAATCTCCGCCAACAACGATGGTTGGAAACGATTACGGACTATGACTGCGGTATTTCATATACCCCTGGCAAGGCTAATGTGATGGCTGATGCCTTGAGCCGCAAGTCCTATTGTAACAACCTCATGGTTCAGCGAGCTCAACCTCATCTGTATGAAGAACTACGTAAGTTGAACCTTCACATTGTTCCACAGGGTTCTCTTAATACCCTTGTTATACAACCAGATCTTGAGAAGGCTGTTAAGCGTGCGCAAGCTAAAGATGCTGAAGTTGGTCTGATGAAGAGAGATCTTCACCTTGAAAAGTATAGGAATTTCTCGCTTGCTCAATATGGAACTTTGTATTTCAGAGACCGCATGGTGGTACCTCGATTCGAGCTTATGACCAACAAAGTCATGAAGGAGGCCCATGATACACCACTGTCTATTCATCCGGGTAGCACCAAGATGTATCGTGATCTCCGACAAAGGTACTGGTGGTCTAGAATGAAGCAGGACATTGCTCATTATGTTGCTGAATGTGACGTTTGCCGCCGCGTTAAGGCAGAACATCAGAAGCCTGCTGGAATTCTGCAACCGCTCCCTATTCCTGAATGGAAATGGGACAAAGTGCAAATGGATCTTATCACTGGTCTTCCCAGGTCACAGAAGGGTCATGATGCAATTCTTGTCGTCATTGACCAACTCTCCAAAGTTGCACACTTTCTGCCAGTCAAGGAGACGATCACTGCTAGTCAGTTAGCAGAGTTATATATCTCCAGAATTGTATCACTCCACGGTATTCCGAAGGAGATCAGTTCAGACCGTGGCAGTCTATTCACCTCTAAGTTCTGGGAAAGTTTCCAAGAAGCTATGGGAACTCATATTACCTGGAGTTCAGCTTATCACCCCCAGTCCCAAGGCCAAGTCGAGTGAGTGAATCAAGTGCTTGAAGATATGCTGCGAGCTTGTGTTATATCATTCGGTAAGAAGTGGGAAGAATCTCTCCCGTATCTCAAATTCTCTTACAACAACAGCTATCAAGCCAACTTGAAAATGGCCCCGTTCGAGGTTCTTTATGGACGTAAGTGTCGAACCCCTCTGAATTGGTCAGAAACTGGGGAACGACCGCTCATTGGTCCGGATGATATCCAACACACCGAAGAGCAAGTCCGTATTGTGCGGGAAAATCTTAAAGCTGCCCAGTCTCGCCAGAAGAGCAATTATGATCGCAAACATTGGGGATCGATCTTTCAACCTGGTGAGCAAGCTTATCTGCGTGTCACTCCTATGAAGGGCACTCATCGCTTTGTAATCAAGGGCAAGTTAGCTCCTTGCTACATCGGCCCCTTCCGTATTCTCGCCAGACGTGGTCATGTGGCATATAAATTGGAGTTGCCGCCGCAATTCTCTTATATCCACGACGTCTTCCATGTGTCACAACTTTGCCGTTGCTTCAAGGAATCTCCGCACCGAGCAGTGGATCATGAATTGCTTGATTTACAAGATGATCTCTCTTATAAGGAGCATCCGATCCGCATTCTTGATCAAGCCGAACGTCGGACCCGCCAGAAGACAACTAAGTTCCTTAAAGTGCAGTGGTCAAATCATACTGAAGATGAAGCCACTTGGGAACGCGAGGATCGTCTTCACGAGGAATACCCCGACCTTTTTCCTTCTACCTCCTAAATTCTCGGGACGAGAATTTCTTTTAGAGGAGGAGAATTATAACACCCCTATGTAAATGAGCAACAGTGATCCCACATGATTATGTTAATTCTCTGTGATTTGCAATGATAATCATGTTGGATAAATATCTCATTTCAAATTCCTCTCTGAATTGAAATTCAAATTATGAGTGAAGTTTGAAGTTGCTCAAAAATTTGCTGGAAAATAGTTCATGTTGTGGCAAAAATTCCAAAACAATTTAATGTTAAGAAAAACAACATCACCTACTTTCCTAAATTGGGCTAGAGCATTAAAACAGTGCAAAACAACACTTTAAATGCCATTTCCAATTTTGAAAAATTCAAATGGAATCCAAAAATTTCCAAACTTTTTGTGGCAGAGTAGAATAATGCAAAGAATTTATGTGGAACAATTTCACATTTTATCAAATGCATTTGAGCAGCTCCTTTCTTTTCTAAACCTTCTGTAAAATGATAAAACAGAAAACAGAAGAAGAAAAAGAAAAAGGCCACTGTGCACCGGGCCAGAGTGCACAGTGCCTGAGGCCCAGCCCAGCCGGCCACCTTCTCCCTCCTCTCTTCTCTCTCCCGCGCGTGTCAGCCGCGCCATGGCCGCCGCTCGTCGCTCCGGCCGTTCCTCGACACCGCGACACTACAGCGCTCGAGGAGGATAAGGCCGAAGCCGTTCCTCCCCCTTGGACACCCTACGCCACTCTTCCCCCTCTCTCTCCCACTCGCTCGAGCTCTCTCCCTCTCTCCCATACGCGCTCGTCGCCGCACGTCGCCGTTCCCACGGCCACCATCGCCGTTGGACCTCGCCGCCATGTCCTAGCTGCTCGCCATCGTCGATTACGTCGTCTACGCCGACGAGCGCGAGCCGGGGAGCTCCGCATCGAGCGGATCGAGCCACCCCCTTCCTCACGGGCACCGGCGAACTCCGGCCTTCCCCGACCTCTCCGGCAGATCCTAAGCTTTGCACCGGCCACCGTGAGCCGCTCGGTGAGCTCTGCCTCCTCTCCCCTCCTCTTTCTCGCCTTGCCGCGCTCGCTACGGCCGATCTCGCCATGGCCGTGCCCGTAGCCGCCGCCGAGCTCGTCGCCGTCATTATAGTCGCCGTCAAGCTCTTTCAAGCTCGTAGTCGAGTTCTGCGCCGCCGTAGGAGTCGAACGCCGCTACTAGCTCGCTTTGCCGCGCCCGGATTCGCCATTTCTGAGCTCGCCCGAAAAGCTCCGCCGCTGACCTCGTCGCCGGCGACGATTCCGGCTGACTCCGGTGACGCCGCCACCACCACTAGATGCGCCGCTCGCCGCTCGTTCGTTCGGGCCAAGCTACGCGCCAAACGACCGTGCGTAGCCGATTTCCGGTGGGTTCCCGTGCGCGCCGCCGGCGGCTAAACGCCGGTGGCCGCCGACGTGGCTGGCCAGGGGCCCACCCAGAGTCACTGACCAGTGGGTCCTTGGGCCCCGTTGACCACGTTGACTGTGGTCAACGTGCTGACGTGGCCCGTACTATAGCTGACAAGTGGGCCCCTGCGCTTAATTAGTTAATTAGGTTTTTAAAATTAATCTAATAAGCTAATAGTCACTGACATGTGGGGTCCACCCGCTAATTAACTCGGATTAGTTTAAATTTAATCCTAATTAGTTCTGTGTCTATGACATGTGGGACCCAGCTATCAGGTTTGACCTGAACAGCTGCGGTTGACCCACATACATCATGATGATGTCATGCTGATGTCATTTTGCACTGTTCTGGATAATGCGATTTAATTAATTTAAATAATTCCAGGAACTTCAGAAAACTGTTTAAATCTTTGAAAATTCGTAGTAATTCAACCGTAGCTCGGATTGAAAAACTTTCTACATGAAAGTTGATCAGAAAACAGGACGGATCCGAATACGTGGTCAAAATGCTTGACCATCACTCCTAACTACCTGAACATGGAACCTTTCCCTCCGGTTCTGTATACCGAGATCAGCCTAAACGTCGGGAAAATATCCTATATATTTTCCCGTTTCGTCTGCGACATGTAGCCATGCATTAGGTCATCACTAACTCTGCATACTTCCATGCCATACATCTGTGTTGCATTTGTTTGCCTTTATTTATTGTTTCTTCCCCCTCTTCTTCTTCGATAGCCCCCGAGACCGACGCAGCTCAGGAGATCGACGACACCACTGACGATCCCTCCTTTGCCGTAGAGCTTCCAGGCAAGCAGCCCCCATTGACGCATGCCTATATCACCTATTCTCTCTCCCTCCTGCTTGCATTACAATTTGCTACTGCTGTTGATTTATCCTATCCTGATGCATAGCCTATTTCTTGTAACTTCTGTTGATACCTTACCTGATACCCTAAATGCTTAGTATTAGTAGGATGGTAGTGAACCATCTGTGGCCCTCTTGCTTGCTCTAGTTGCCACGCTTTAGTATCTGTGCCCCGATCGACGTGATCGACGGGCTGAGACCATCACATCACCACACCCCCCTTAGTTGCTCGACTCCGCAGAGCTAACATCGAGTGCCGAGGGTGATACCTCTTATCTCACTCCCGATAATGTCTCTGCAGTACAGCTAGTCGGTTGTGGGTTACCGCGGGTGATTCCTCTTTCTCCACCTCCGATAAAGCTTCTGTCATGCAATCCCGCAAGTGTGAATACCATCGAGGGTGATTCCTCCGGGTTCGCCTTGACGGGATCATCGAGTGGGAATCCTACGAGGGTGATTCCTCGGATTCCTTCTTAATGATATGGACACACTGATACTGTGACTTTACTACTGTTATTGGATAAAGACGGGTCAGCCCCGAGGGGTACCCGCGAGAGATGTGATATCGGGTTGACCAAGAGGGTACCCGAGAGATGAATACGTGGCACGGCCGGGCATTCTTAGCCCTTGCCGTAAGTCCACGAGACGGGGTGACGGGGTCACATGATCGTGAGTCTCTGCTTGTCACCGCGAGCTCCTAATGCGCTAAGGGTTAGGATATGTAATCTGAGTAGGCATCTGGCCTTTTTGCGCTAACCAGCACGTGGGAATAATATGGGTACTCGGCGTCGTATGTATCAGCCGAAGCTCTTCAGATGTCAGCAGTTGAGCGGCGCGCGCCAGGTTGGTCTGGTAAAGCCTGCGCTTGTATTAAGGGGGCTAGGACTGCTCACCGGCCGCGTTCGCAATGCGCAGGAGTGCAAAGGGCGATGGGCCCAAGACCCCTGAGTGCTTAGGATGTAGACCGGCGTGCTGGCCTCTCTGTCGAGCCTAGGTAGGGCTACGACGTGTCGATAGACTGAGGCCGGGCATGACCCGAGCAAGTGTGTCCGGCCAGAGTTAATCGAGCGTGTTGGGTAAGTTGGTGCACCCCTGCAGGGAAGTATATCTATTCGAATAGCCGTGTCCACGGTAATAGGACGGTCGGAAATTATCCCGATCTACTACAACTAGTACTGGGTTGAAAATATTGGCTCCGGGATCGCTTTCTCGCAGGGAGTCGAGGAAGGATCACTGGGCGTTGTTGCTACTTGCTACTACTACTATATTTATGTACTAATCTCCACTCTTCTTATACTGCAAGACCGCTGAAGATGCTAGTCTTCGATAGGCTAGGTCTTTTCTCTCTATTCTGGCATTTCTGCAGTCCAATCCACATATACAACCTTCCTTTGATAATGTTGCATAAGTAGAATAGATCTGATGTAAGTCTTGCTGAGTACTTTGGATGAGTACTCACGGTTGCTTTCCTTCCCATTTTCCCAATACCCGAATATTGCGACCAGATGACGGAGCCCAGGAGCCGGCTGCCCCACCCGTCGACTACGACTACTACTACCCCCCTAGCGGATACTACTACTACGAGGAGCCCTCCGACGACCAGGAGTAGTTAGGTGGCACCCAGGCAGGAGGCCTACGCCTTTTCGATCCAGTGTTTTGTTTTGCCCCGCCTTCATAAGGCCTATCAGTTTAACCTTATGTCTGTACTCAGATATCTGATGCTTCCACTGATGCTTGTATGACATCGAGCTTATGTATTCGAGCCCTCGAGGCCCCTGGCTTGTAATATAAAGCTTGTATGCCTTTTATTGGTGTTTAGAGTTGTTTTGTGATATCTTCAAGTGAGTCCTTAGGCTTGATCGTGTGCATTTGCGTGTATGATTAGTGCACAATTAAGTCGGCGGCGTCACAGGCAAGCCCTTCTTTGAAATATTTACTATAATTTCCTGGAATTATCTTCTACTTCCATTTTATCATTACTTACTTATTAGGCACGTCTTGACATCATTGGTCTCCGAGGCAAAATCGGAAACGGATTGATTTGGTATGTCTTGTTAAAGCTGGCTACCATGGGAAGCTCTTCTTTGAAATGATTCATATCATCGCATGGAATTATGTTTTACCGTCCTTTTAGCATTAGTTGTTAGACACGCGTCAACATCACTTGTTCTCCTAATCGGAGGCAGATTGATTTGGCATCTCTTTGTTAAAGCTGGCTACCGTGGGATGTTCTTCTTTGAAATATTTACTATAGTTGCCTTGAATTATTTTCTACTAACACCTCTCAACATCATTGGTCTTCGAGTCGGAATCATAATTAGATTGATTTGGCATATCTTGTTAAAGCCGGCTACCGTGGAAAGGTCTTCTTTGAAATATTTACTATAGTTGCCTGGAATTATATTCTACTATCATTTTAGCACTACTTACTTATTGAACACGTCTCAACATCACTGGTCTCCGAGTCAGAATCGGAATCAGATTGATTTAGCATGTCTTGTTAAAGCTGGCTGCCATGAGAAGCTCTTCTTTTAAATACTTCATATAGTCTCATAGAATTATCTTTTGCCGTACTTTTGTCATTACTTGTTTGACACGTCTCCGCATCACTTGTTCTGGAATCGGAGTCGGGATGATTTGGCATCTCTTGTTAAAGCTGGCTAGCGTGGGAAGCTCTTCTTTGAAATATTTACTATAGCTGTTTGGAATTATCTTCTATTGCCATTTTAGCGTTACTTATTGGACATGTCTCAACATCACTGGTCTCTGAGTCGAAGTCAGAATAAAATTGATTTGGCATCTCTTGTTAAAGCTGGCTATTGTGGGAAGCTCTTCTTTGAAATATTTACTATAATTTCCTGGAATTATCTTCTACTTCCCTTTTAGCATTACTTACTTATTAGGCACGTCTCAACATCACTGGTCTTTGAGTCGGAAACGGAATCATACTGATTTGTGTAGGGGAACGCGACAGAAAACAAAAAAATTCGGTACAGCGAGCACGCCCAGGACCACTATGGAGACTGCATACAGGGTTTGATCTGATCATTACCGACTCGTAGCGCAGCGGAAGAAGAGTCGATGTAGATCCCCATAGCTAGGATTTACAACCACCCAACCGCGAGGATGTACTCCCTCGTCGGACAGCCCTTCAGGAGGCGGTCGGACAGTCCCTCGGACAATGTCACGGACAGCCCTTCGGGAGGACCCTCGAAGCTCGAACGGTAACTCGGACAGTCCTTCGGGAGGACCCTCGAATAGCCCCTCGGGCAAAGATTGAAACTACGACCTCTCTACGGGGTTGCACACATACGGTGTCAGCTATCCGGCAGGGCTTCGCCGTCCAGAACTAGTTCCTGCCGGAACCCAGAAAGCCTTTCGGCTCTACGAAACTATTTTGTGGGAGGGAGAGAGAAAGCCAGATAATGCATGGCATTTGTATGAGAGCAAGGGATGAGTGTGGAGAGCACCTCTCCACCTCTATTTATAGGAAAGTCAAGGGGTAGGGTTGGCACACAAAAACCCAAAATGCCCATGCAAATGTCACACATGAAGGGCATAATGGGGAGGCAAAGGAGCTCCATGGAGGAGCATCCTTGGCCGGCCACCCCGTAGTGGGACCCTCCCAAAAGGTGTTCCTTAGTCCCTAAGTCTTTCCTTCTAGAAGCTTGACAAAAGCCCTAAAAGGCGGCTTTCCAAAAAGTAACCCAAAAAGTGATTTTCACTATTCACGGAGACAATTTTCTGCGACCGTTAAATCCAAAAATATTTCTGTGGGTCTTAGAATAATTCCAGTACCCACTAAAATGATTTTGGATACGTTCTAAAACAATTCCGGATTAGTGATTTTCATCTGCGAAAAGAAACCAAACCGGTTCTGGCAGCTCCGGAACATTTCCGGTTTTTATCCCGGAAAAATCCCAGAAGTTTCCAGAACAATTCTGGCACCTCCAAGAATTTCCAGGCATGTGCTGAAACCAATTTGACTTAATGGTATACCCCGAAACAACTTTTCAGTTTTACCGAAACTATTCCGGTGTCCTCTCCGGAACGTTTCCGTTGTCTCCGAAACTTTTCCGGTGACTTTCTCTCAGACTCCCTGTCTAGTATTCAGCAAATAGATGACCCTTAAGCGTGTGACCCTATAGGTTTGGTGAAGCATAGACATGACCCGGAACACTTTCCGATCAATGATCAACATCGGAGCCGTGGACACCCATATTGACCCCTATACCCACACGAATAAATATTCGAGTGAACCTCCAGTTGCCGTGTGCTATTCCTGTTGCTTCGCGATATCTTACAAACACCCGAGGTGAGATTTATCGGCATCCCCGTGGATCAACACTTGTCCACTATGCCAGTTACCTCGTTACCGGTTTTGTTCTCTTTTCTCATTTCCGCATTCCGGCATCCCAGTGATCAAATGACAATGTGTCTGGCCAGACGATAATGGATACCGTAACACCGAGAGGGCCCGAGAATATCTCTCCATCGTCGGAGGAGCAAATCCCAATCTTGAGCTATCTCGTTCCTTGTCATACCTTTCCGTGAACCCGTAAGCTGCTGTAATAGCCACCCAGTTACGGATGACGTTTAACAAACCCCAAAGTTCACGAAGCAAGTATGAAGGAACTCGATACTCTCATGGTCTGAGGAATTATGCAAACATTAACCATCTCTGTGTTATTAACCATTAACTTGTGACGAATGTATCTCATAGCATAACATCAATTTGTGTCGATTCAACGCAAGTGTTCTACTAACATTGTGCCCTCAAAATTGCTGGCATAGGCATGCCCATGATCAGGAAAACAGGATCATCATGCAATACTTGAGCTAGTCTTAGAGGCATGACTAGGAATACTTTTTACCGTTTATTATACCACACGTGCACATGAGTTTCCCTCTGAGCCTCGTGGATATTGTAGACTCGAGAATCATTGCAGTTATAGCATGGAACATAAACATTCATTACAAACTTGGAGATACAAAATAACTGTTATTACTGCCTCTAGGGCATATCTCCTACAGACTCCCACTTGCACTAGAGTCATAATCCAGTTACATGGCTTCCCTAACACCAATGGCTATTCGGTGCTGCTCATGCTTTGCTCGTGGTAGAGGCTTTGTCATCAGGTCTGACACGTTCAGATCCGTGTGAACTTTGCGTACTTTCACTAAACCCGCTTTGACATGATGTCGAATGAGTTTATATTTGCGTTCAATATGTCTTGTCTTATGGTGCAAACTTGGCTCCCTTGCCTGAGCCACGACGCCACTATTATCACAATAGATCTCCACCGGGTCCAGAGCACTTGGAACCACACCAAGGTCTTCAAGAAATTGCTTGATCCATACCGCCTCCTTGGAGGCTTCCGAAGCCGCAACATATTCCGCCTCCGTCGTAGAATCTGCCATAGTCTTTTGTTTGGAACTTTTCCAATCAACTGCGCCGCCGTTCAATATGAAAACATAGCCTGATAGAGATTTGAAGTCATCTGGGTCAGTCATGAAGCCTGCATCAGTGTAACCACTTACAATGAGCTCTTCATCACCTCCGTACACAAGAAGTAAATCCTTGGTCCTTCTGAGGTACTTAAGAATACCTTTGACTGCGGCCCAGTGTTCCAGTCCTGGATCACTTTGGTACTGGCTGCTAACACTTAGCGCATAGGAAACATCCGGTCTTGTACATAGCATGGCATACATATTAGAACCAACTGCCGAGGCATATGGAACATCATTCATCTGTACTCGCTCATCGAGAGTCCGAGGATGCTGATTCTTGCAAAGCGCTGTGCCAGGTGACATGGGGAGTAGGCCTTTCTTGGAGTTCTCCATGTTGAACCTTTTCAACACCTTGTCAATGTACTTGCTTTGGCTAAGCGCTATCAGGCGTTTTGATCTAGCTCTATAGATTCTGATGCCCAATACATATGCCGCTTCGCCTAAGTATTTCATTGAAAAAATCTTCTTCAATGAGTCTTTTATTTCGCTAAGAAAATTCACGTCATTTCCAATCAACAATATGTCATCCACATACAAGATTAGAAATGCTTTTGCGCTCCCACTAAACTTCTTGTAAACACAAGATTCTTCGTCATTCCTGATGAAGCCAAACTCTTTGACTACTTCATCAAAACAAATGTTCCAGCTCCTTGATGCTTGCTTCAGACCATAAATGGCTTTCTGAAGTTTGCATACCTTTCCAACATCCTTATGAACGACAAAACCTTCAAGCTGTATCATGTATACATCTTCTTTGAGATTTCCATTTAGGAAAGCCGTTTTGACGTCCATCTACCATATTTCATAATCGAAATAAGCGGCAATTGCTAGTAATATCCGAACAGACCTAAGCATAGCTACGGGCGAGAAAGTCTCATCGTAGTCCACTCTTGGAACTTGCGTGAACCCTTTCGCGACAAGTCTAGCTTTGTGGATAGTAATGTTACCATCCGCGTCCGTCTTTCTTTTGAAAATCCATTTACAACCAATGGGTTTTACGCCATCTGGAAGTTCTTCGAAGTTCCAAACTTGGTTTTCGTACATGGATTCCATCTCGGATTTCATGGCCTTGTGCCATTCCCTTGAGTTGGGCCCCACCATCGCTTCCTTGTAGTGCGCAGGTTCATCATCTTCAAGAATGAAGATTTCGTTATGAAACCACTCAGGTGGTTGGATAGCCCTACCTGATCTGCGCGGTTCAGTTACAACATTGTCTGAAGTTTCCGCATCACATGCGACAACTTCCGGCTCGGTTGTAGGGATAATTAGCGGAATTTCTTCCGGTTCCTTAGCCATATCAACGGTTGCCAAAGATTCACTAATCTCATTAAGTTGTACTGTCCTCCCACTTACTTCTTTAGCGAGAAACTCTTTCTCGAGAAAGACTCTGTTTCTAGCGACAAACACTTTGTGCTCGGAGGGAAGATAGAAGGAATACCCAATGGTCTCATTGGGATAACCTACAAAGTAGCATTTATCTGCTTTGGGATCGAGTTTGCTAGGCTGTAAACGTTTTACGTATGCCTCACAACCCCAAATTTTGAGATGCAACACAATGGGTTTCTTCCCATACTATAATTCAAATGGCGTCGTCTCAACAGACTTAGACGGTGCTCTGTTTAATGTATAAGCGGTAGTGAGTAGTGCGTGACCCCAAAAAGATATTGGCAGATCTGTAAGAGACATCATTGATCTTACCATGTCTAACAGGGTTCGGTTACGTCTTTCCGATACTCCGTTTCTCTGTGGAGTTCCGGGAGGCGTAAGCTGTGAAACGATTCCACAGTCACTCAGATGTTGGCTAAACTCATGACTAAGATATTCGCCCCCGCGATCAGACCGTAGAAACTTAATCCTTTTGTTACGATGATTTTCTACCTCATTCTAAAATTCTTTGAACTTTTCAAAGGTTTCCGATTTATGCTTCATCAAATAGATATATCCATACCTACTTAAATCATCAGTAAAAGTCACGAAGTAGAAATAACCACTCCGTGCGGCCGTGCTCATCGGACCACATACATCACTATGTATTATTTCCAACAATTCACCCGCCCATTCAGGATGACCCATGAATGGCATCTTGGTCATTTTCCCCATCAAGCAAGCTTCACATGTGTCAAATGATTCAAAATCAAAGGACGGTAAAACTCCATATTTATGGAGTCTTTGCATGCGTTTCTTTCCGATGTGGCCAAGCCGACAGTGCCACATGAAAGTGGTGGTGGTATCAGCCTTCTTAAGGCGTTTTAGCATTCACGTTAAAGACATCATTTCCACATTCAAGATTTAGTATGAAAAGGCCCCCAACAATGGGTGCAAATCCATAAAACATATCCTTACAATAAAGCGAACAACCATTGTTCTCAGACTTGTAAGAGTACCCATCGTGTACTAAACATGATCCAAAGATAATGTTTCTACACAATGCCGGAATAAAATAACAGTTACTTAGTTCTAAGGTAAATCCTGAAGGGAGACGTAGAGGCATAATGCCGACGGCTTGAGCGGCGATCCCAGCGCCGTTCCCGACGCGCATCACGACTTCATTCTTTACTAGCTTGCGCACCTTCTGCAGGCCCTGTATCGAGTTGCAAATGTAAGCAACCGATCCGGTATCAAATACCCAAGACTTAGAATTTTTGCTAGCAAGCAAAACGTCAATGACATTAACTTGTATAACAATTATACCTTTTCTGATTTTCCCGGACTTCTTATCTTCCAGATACTTCTTGCAGTTTCTCTTCTAGTGTCCTGTGCCCTTGCAGTAGAAGCACTCAGTTTCATTCTTGGCTCCGCCCTTAGATTTTTTCTAGGAGCCGGTCTTACCGGCGCCCTTGCCCTTCTTGGACTTGCCATTCTTTTTGAAACTGGTGGTTTTATTCACAAGCAACACTTGCTTGCGATTTTTCCGCAGTCCTCCTTCCGCAGTTTTCAGCATGGCGAGCACCTCATTTGGTGTCTTCTCCATCCCACTCATGTTGTAGTTCATGACAAAACCGTCGTAAGACGGGGGGAGTGAAGAAAGCAACATGTCCATCATATGGGCTGGTGGAATTGGAAATTCCAGGGTTTTAAGCCTTTCAGCGTAGCCAATCATTTTGACCACGTGTTCACCAACTGAACTGCCCTCAGCCATATTGCAATCCATCACGGCCTTCATGATATGAAACCGTTCAGACCGTGTGGTTTCCTTGTACAGAGCATCCAATTCCCGGATCATATCACGGGAGTTATGGAATTCAAAATGTTTTTGAAGCTCTGGACTCATGCAAGCTAGCATGAGGCACCGCACTAGGTTGTAATCATCATCCTTAGTGGCCCAGACATTTTGGTCATCTTCCGGGGCAGTGGCCGCCGGTTTAGCTGGAAGAGCAGTTTCAAGCACATACATTTTCTTAGCGCTCCTGAGGACAATCCTCAGGTTACGGACCCAGTCCGCATAGTTGTTTCCAGTCGCACCTAACTTCTCTTTCTCTAACATTGGGCCTAAGTTGAATGCGGTGTTGCGAGCCATTTGATCTACAACGGTAAACACAAGTTTCACTTAGACTTTGTTCATAATCAACTTGCACTAGTGAATAAACAATTTTATTCTAAAGTGTGCTCCCACTCAAATCAATATCTCTCATAATTGATTGTGAGTCATTCAAGATCCAAATTGCAATTCTACGTCATTGTTCGAGATGAACACTGATGGCGCGAACTATAATTGGTAGGCAAACTTGCCGATCACATCTCCATGTGACTCTTGTTCATCTTTTGATGCGTGTGTTCCGAGCTCAGGACGATCCTGCCATGAACGTCAAGACAACCAAGTGATCTTGCTGCGAGGTCTGACCTCACCCGCCTTACACCCGTACAATCGTTCATACCCATGTAGATCATGGCGCACCCCGAAAGGAAAGATGCTGTGATGGTGCTACACTTGGGAGAACACTAACTACTTGATATTTTTAGTGAAAGATCACCCTAATAAAAAGCGACCACCGAGCAATCAAAAGGGTGCATCATAAGGGATAAACATCTCAGGCAATTCATAATAGCATGATATGGTATAGCCCTTTCTGATGGAGAAGTCTTTAATTTCTTCGTCTTCGGCATTTGCGTCGGTGTTCACCTTCACGAAGATTGCCACCACCTTGCCGATGCACCAGATAATATTGCTATCTCTATAGCTAAAAAAATAAGTGCATTACTTAAGGTTGACACGCATGTCATTAAAGTGACAATCATATGGCTCCAGCCATCATGCCGAATCATGACACGCAGGTCATGTTAGTAAATTTACATCATATAGTCATCTCATACATAATCGAATTAATATGAGCACTGCTATACCACATTACATGCACATCCTGCAAAACCAAGTTAGACGCCTCTAATCGGTTTATGCAAAATTTTATTTTACGTGGCTTCTAAGGTTTTGACTTAAACCACAGCTACCAACGTTTATCATCAAGTATGATTATTCAAGTCGCTAGATTAACATCGCGGGGTGTAAGAAACACGAGATAATAAAATCTTGAGCCCCATACTAAACTTCGTCATACGCATGACCCCCGTGCAGATCATATCTGCATTGCCCTTTCGTCTGCGAAATTTCATCTTTCTCTCAACTATGGTGGAACCCAAAGAACTGATAGCACTTCGTTGATCAATCAGGATCGCGGATTGCCAAAACTTTGTGAAATTCCACCATGCCGTTTCAAGATCAGAAATACGCAAATTCTAGGGAAGCAACAAGACCATCGGGTAACAGATTTCATCTGCCACCCGCACAAATAATTTTCAGCAGTAGATCTCACCTACTCCAAAATTATATTATGCAATACCCATACATCTCCATGTATTCTAGATCATTACCTGCATCTATGCATAGCACGGCTCTTGATGCCACTGTGGGGGAACGCGACAGAAAACAAAATTTTTCGGTACAGCGAGCACGCCCAGGACCACTATGGAGACTGCATACAGGGTTTGATCTGATCATTACCGACTCGTAGCGCAGCGGAAGAAGAGTCGATGTAGATCATCAGTGCAGATCCCCGCAGCTAGGATTTACAACCTCCCAACCGCGAGGATGTACTCCCTTGTCGGACAGCCCTTCGGGAGGCGGTCGTACAGTCCCTCGGACGATGTCACGGACAGCCCTTCGGGAGGACCCTCGAAGCTCGAACGGTAACTCGGACAGCCCTTTGGGAGGACCCTCGAATAGCCCCTCGGGCAAAAGATCGAAACTATGACCTCTCTACGGGGTTGCACACATACGGTGTCAGCTATCCGGCAGGGCTTCGCCGTCTAGAACTAGTTCCTGCCGAAATCCAGACAGCCTTTCGGCTCAACGAAACTATTTCGTGGGAGGGAGAGAGAAAGCCAGATAATGCATGGCATGTGTATGAGAGCAAGGGATGAGTGTGGAGAGCACCTCTCCACCTCTATTTATAGGAAAGCCAAGGGGTAGGGTTGGCACACAAAAACCCAAAATGCCCATGCAAATGTCACACATGAAGGGCATAATGGGGAGGCAAAGGAGCTCCATGGAGGAGCATCCTTGGCCGGACACCCCCTAGTGGGACCCTCCCAAAAGGGGTTCCTTAGTCCTTAAGTCTTTCCTTCTAGAAGCTTGACAAAAGCCCTAAAAGGTGGATTCTCAAAAAGTAACCCAAAAAGTGATTTTCACTATTCACGGAGACAATTTTCCGCGATCGTTAAATCCGAAAATATTTCTGTGGGTCTTAGAATAATTCCAGTACCCACTAAAATGATTTTGGATGGGTTCCGAAACAATTCTGGATTAGTGATTTTCATCTGCGAAGCAACCAAACCGGTTCCGGCAGCTCCGGAACATTTCCGGTTTTTATCCCGGAAAAATCCCAGAAGTTTCCAGAACAATTCTGGCACCCTCCAAGAATTTCAAGGTGTGTGCCGAGACCAATTTGACTTAATGGTATACCCCGAAACAACTTTTCAGTTTTACCGGAACTATTCCGGTGTCCTCTCCGGAACGTTTCCGTTGTCTCCAAAACTTTTCCGGTGACTTTCTGTCAGACTCCCTGTCTAGTATTCAGCAGATAGATGACCCTTAAGCGTGTGACCCTATAGGTTTGGTGAAGCATAGACATGACCCGGAACACTTTCCGATCAATGATCAACATCGGAGCCGTGGACACCCATATTGACCCCTATACCCAGACGAATAAATATTCGAGTGAACCTCCAGTTGCCGTGTGCTATTCCTGTTGCTTCGCGATATGTTACAAACACCCGAGGTGAGATTTATCGGCATCCCCGTGGATCAACACTTGTCCACTATGCCAGTTACCTCGTTACCGGTTTTGTTCTCTTTTCTCGTTTCCGCATTCCGGCATCCCTGTGATCAAATCACAATGTGAATGGCCAGACGATAATGGATACCGTAACACCAAGAGGGCCCGAGAATATCTCTCCATCGTCGGAGGAGCAAATCCCAATCTTGAGCTATCTCGTTCCTTGTCATACCTTTCCGTGAACCCGTAAGCTGCCGTAATAGCCACCCAGTTACGGATAACGTTTAACAAACCCCAATGTTCACGAAACAAGTACGAAGGAACTCGATACTCTCATTGTCTGAGGAATTATGCAAACACTAACCATCTCTATGTTATTAACCATTAACTTGTGACGAATGTATCTCATAGCATAACATCAATTTGGGTCGATTCAACACAAGTGTTCTACTAACATTGTGCCCTCAAAATTGCCGGCATAGGCATGCCCATGATCAGGAAAACAAGATCGTCATGCAATACTTGAGCTAGTCTTAGAGGCATGACTAGGAATACTTTTTACCGTTTATTATACCACACGTGCACATGAGTTTCCCTCCGAGCCTCGTGGATATTGTAGACTCGAGAATCGTTGCAGTTATAGCATGGAACATAAACATTCATTACAAACTTGGAGATACAAAATAATTGTTATTACTGTCTCTAGGGCATATCTCCTACAATTTGGTATGTCTTGTTAAAGCTGGCAAGCGTGGGATGCTCTTCTTTGAAATGCTTCATATCGTCGCTTGGAATTATGTTTACCGTCCTTTTAACATTACTTGTTGGACACGCCTCAACATCACTTGTTCTCCTAATCGGAGGCAGATTGATTTGGCACCTCTTTGTTAAAGCTGGCTACCGTGGGAAGCTCTTCTTTGAAATATTTACTATAGTTGCCTTGAATTCTTTTCTACTGACATGTCTCAACATCATTGTTGTTCGAGTCGGAATTAGAATTAGATTGGTTTGGCATATCTTGTTAAAGATGGCTACCATGGGAAGGTATTATTTGAAATATTTACTATAGTTGCCTGGAATTATCTTCTACTGCCATTTTAGCACTACTTACTTATTGAACACGTCTCAGCATCACTAGTCTCCGAGGCAAAATCGGAGTCAAAGAACCAAATTGATTTGGCATGTCTTGTTAAAGCTGGCTACCATGAGAAGCTCTTCTTTGAAATACTTCATATATTCGCATAGAATTATCTTTTGCCATAATTTTAGCATTACTTGTTTGACATGTCTACGCATCACTTGTTCTCCGAATCGGAGTCGGATTGATTTGGCATCTCTTATTAAAGCTGTGTTAGTACTAAAACCGGCAGACCTCGGGGTAGGGAGTCCCGAGCTGTGGATCTCGGATCTATGGGTAACAAGAGACAAAGAAGAGAATATTTACCCAGGTTCGGGCCCTCTCGAAGAGGTAATACCCTATGTCCTGCTTTGATTGTATGATGTTGATGTATCGTGTGTAAGTTTGGTCTACCTCGAGATCGTAAGTTGTGTTTTAACCCTAAGGCTAGGTGCTTGTAATTATGACCGTGGTCTCTACAGTCTAAACCCGTCAGCTTATATAGACGCTGGGGGTATCTAGGGTTACACATGGTCGGTTACCCATCTAGGGATACACACGCCGACGGCTGATACTGTCCTTGGAGTACACGTCAAGTCTTCGGCAAAGTCTTAATCACGTCGAAGTGCGAGGCTTCCGGAGTTTTTCCTTGTAAGAACGATGGGCTGTAAGCTCGGCCCATGGACTGTGGGCCAACTAGGTTGGTACCCCCTAGTCCAGGACACCGTCAGTAGCCCCTGAACTGGCCTTCGACGCCGAGGACGACGATCTTCTTCGGACATATGATTTCGGCCTTGGAGTCTTTGGCTTGACATACGAGTTCCTATCAATAACTTGAGTCTGGCTTTGGAGTCTTCGGGTCTGCAATGCTCCATTTTTATTAAAATAATTTTCCCTCGATCATCGCACCATCGGGGAACGAGCCGCTCTTTGGCCAGACGTCGAAGCGTCACCTTTTTTGCTTTATTTAACAGGTACTCTATCAGAATTATGGTAAAGCGCATCTCGACTTTCCCCTTCTGCAGCCCAACACAAGATCCCTTCCCCAAAGTCTAGCTTCGAGAACCCCAGAAATGGCGAGTGACGTGGGCTCCTCCAAGCGCCCCCACGGTCCTCTCAAAGGTGACTGGGGAAGCTGTTCCATCACTCGCCTTCAACTGGATCGGCTCGCCACCCAAGGTTATTTTCCAGATTCAGATCTCACTTCCACTCGCCCAGGCTTAGTATCCATGGACGGGCAAGCACATGCCGACCGCCACCCCACCCCCCATGGGGATGAGCGGGTATGCTTTGTTCCCTTTCTCCTCCGCGGCCTGGGATTTCCTATCCACCCTTTCCTTCGGGGCCTGCTCGAGTTTTACGGGATCCAACTCCACCACTTGACTCCCAATTCGATTCTACACATCACGGGATTCGTCGCCCTTTGCAAAATGTACCTCGGATGCGCGACACACTTCGGGCTATGGAGGAAATACTTTTGCGTGATGCCCCGCTCCCGAGGAGGGCAACTGCATGAAGTGGGCGCAGCAGAGGCTCTTTAACTGGAGGCCACAGAGCACCGCCCAAGGGGATGAATCCGATGTGGTTCGCTTGGCCGCTCAGGTGAGGTGCTTGACAAATAGCGGCCTCACCATTATAGATGTGATGGCGAAGGCCATTGACCGAAAAGTCCAAGATCTTCGGCAACGCCTTCATCCACTATATATGTACAACGGAACAGACGATGCCACCTGATCAATTCAGAAGGGCTTCAAGGATCAAGCGCCCTTTGGCGCAGCCCTGGCCGGTATATACAAGGGGGAACTGGTGGAGTTTGCCAAGCAGAAGTTTATAGACGGCTTGTCTTACTACAAACCGTCGAAACGGTAAGTCTCTCCGAACATTCTAGTCCATCCGAGCGGTTCAGTTTATTCCTTTCAAACAATTGCTCTAATATCCGAACAGAGATGGAGGCGCTGGGTTGAAACACTAAGCTGCCCCGCGCCTGAACCAGGGGTATATCATCGAGATGATGACCCTGGCTTCAACGAAGATGAAGAATTTGTAGGGGAACGTGACAGAAAACAAAAAAATTGGTACTGTGAGCACGCCCAGGATCACTATGGAGATGCATACAAGGTTCGATCTGATCATTACCGACTCGTAGCGCAGCGGAAGTAGAGTCGATGTAGATCGTCAGTGCAGATCCCCCCAGCTAGGGTTTACAACCTCCCAACTGCGAGGATGTACTCCCTCGTCAGCCCCTCAGATAGTCCCGCGGACAGCCCTTCGGGAGGCGGTCAGACAGTCCCCCGAACGGTGTCACGGACAGCCCTTCGGGAGGCACTCTCGAATAGCCCCTCGGGCAAAAAGATCGAACCTACGACCTCTCTATGGGGTTGCACACATACGGTGTCAGCTATCCGGTAGGGCTTCGCCATCCAGAACTAGTTCCCATCGGAACCCAGACAGCCTTTCGGCTCTATGAAACTATTTCGCTGGGAGGGAGAGAGAAAGCCAGATCATGCATGGCATGTGTATGTGAGAAAGAGTGAGTGTGGAGAGTGCCACTCCACCTCTATTTATAGGAAAAACCAAGGGGTAGGGTGGCACATGAAAAACCCAAAATGTCCATGCTTTATGTCACACCCAAAAGGGCATAATGGGGAGGCAAGTGGACAAGTGGGGCTCCATGGAGGAGCCCCCTCTTGGCCGGCCACACACATGTAGGGCCCCTTCAAAAGGGGCCCTTATCCTTCCATGTCATCCCTAGATATTTTGGGGCAAAGCCCCAAAAAAATGGCTTTCCAAAAAGCAACCACAAAGTGCTTTTCACTATTCATGAAAACATTTTTCCGCGACCGTTAAATCTGAAAATATTTCTGTAGGTCTTAGAATAATTCTAGTACCCACTAAAATAATTCTGGACGCGTTCCGAAACATTTTTAGATCAATGATTTTCATCAGCGAAAAGCAACCAAAGCGGTTCCGGCAGCTCCAGAACATTTCCGTTTTTTTTCTCTGGAAAAATTCCAGAAGTTCCCATAACAATTCTGGCACCCTCCAATAATTTCTAGGCATGTGCTGAAACCATTTTGAATTAATGGTATACTCCGAAACAACTTTTTGGTTTTACCAAAACTATTCCGGTGTTCTCTCTCTGGAACTCTTCCGTTGTCTCCGAAACTTTTCCGGTGACTTTCTCTGCGACTCCCTGTCTAGCATTCAGCAGATAGATGACCCTTAAGCGTGTGACCCTGTAGGTTCGGTGAAGTATAGACATGACTGGAACACTTTCCGATCAATGATCAATAGCGGAACCGTGGACACCCATATTGATCCCTATACCCACACGAATGAATATTCGAGTGAACCTGTTAGTTGCCGTGTGCTATTCTTGTTGCTTCGCGATATGTTACAAACACCCGAGGTGAGACTTATCGACATCCCCGTTTATCAACACTTGTCCACTATGCCAGTTACTAGTTTTGTTCTCTTTTCTCGTTTCCGCGTTCCGGCATCCCAGTGATCAAATCACATTGTGTCTGGCCAGACGATGGTGGATACGGTAACACCGAGAGGACCCTAAGAATATCTCTCCATCGTCGGAGGAGCAAATCCCAATCTTGGGCTATCAAGTTCCTTGTCATAATTTTCCATGAACCCGTAATCCGCCGTAATAGCCACCCAGTTACGGATGACGTTTAACAAACCCCAAAGTTCACAAAGCAAGAATGAAGGAACTCGACACTCTCATGGTCTAAGGAATTATGCAAACATTAACTTTCTCTGTGTTATTTACCATTAACTTGTGACGAATGTATCTCATAGCATAACATCAATTCGGGTCGATTCAACACAAATGTTCTTCTAACATTGTGCCCTCTAAGTTGCCGGCATAGACATGCCCATGATCAGGAAAACATAATCATCATGCAATCACTTGAGCCAGTCTTAGAGGCTTGACTAGGAATACTTTTTACCGTTTATTATTCCACACGTGCAATGAGTTTTCCTCCGAGCCTCGTGGTTTTTGTAGACTCGAGAACCATAGCAGTTATAGCACGGAATATAAACATAATAATGAACATGGAGATAAATAATAACATTTATTATTGCCTCTAGGGCATATCTCCTACAGACTCCCACTTGCACTAGAGTCAATAATCTAGTCAATGCTAATGCACTTTACATCTATGGCATACCGGTGTAAAATATGCTTCGCTTGTGGTATAGTCCCTTTCCTATGGAATTGACAACTTCAGGTCCGTGTGTATCTTTGCATATCCTCGCGTTTTCATGCTTTCTCAAAATTCATATTTTGTGTGGACTTAGCTTTGTATATATGTGAATCACTGGTCGAACCTTGCTTCCTCAGACTGAGCTATGGAGCAACTATCTACAATAGTGTTCCATTGACCAAAGTCTTCTTGGAATCATACTAAGTTCATGAATGAACTATATGATTCAACATCCTTTTGTCGCTTCTAAAGCGTCAACATACTCAGCCTCTGTTATAGAATACGCCACAGTAACTTGTTTAGAACAATTCCAACTTACCGTGCCACCATATTGTGTATTACACAAAAAACCCTTAACTTAAATCGAAAATCGCAAGGAGTATTGGTGAAGACTGTATCGATGTAACCTTTTACAATGAACTCTTCATGATCTCCGCTTGCGAGAAAACATGTCATTAGTGCTAATTTAGTACTCAATGACATTTTTCACTGTTATCCTATGATCAATACTTTGATCACTTTGGTATCTCACTCGCAACAACTTGGGAGTACTGGACATATCTGGTTGTTTTACATACCATGGAATACATGATTAATCCAAACACAAAGGCGTGTGGAATATCCATCATGTATTTTGCTCATCGGTTTTTTTAGGACACCGAGTCTTGCAAAACCCTTTTCCATGTGACTTCGGCAAGAATCACTCCTTGGCATTTTTAATGCTAAACTGTTTTAGCATCTTGTCAATATGTATTTTGGTTTAGCCCTATTAGGCAATTCTATCTCCGTAGATAATTATGCCTAATATGAAGGCTACTTAGCCTGAGCACTTCATCACAAAAACTATTTTCATTGAAGTCCTAATTCATGTCAAGAAATTTATATTATTTCTAATTAACAATGTGTCAAGCACACAAGGTTTTTAGAAATATTATTATGCTCCCACTTACTTTCTTGTAACCACAAGCATCTTCGCTATCCATTGATGAAATCAAACTCTTTTGACTATTTCATCAAAACAAAGATTCCAACTCCATTATGCTCTTTTTTGTCCATTGCTGGAACTCTGAAGTTTGCACATTCACTAGCATCCTCTGGATTGACAAAATTACTTTGGACTGTATCGCATGCAAGTCCTGGGTTGTATTTCCATCTCATGGAAATCCTTTTGGCATCCATGTATCATATCCCATGATTGAAATATGTATTAATTGCTAGTTTAACCCGAACTGACTTTAAGCATCGCTACGGAGAGACAATCTTGCCGTAGTTAATTCCTTGAATTTGTTATAAGCAACAAGTCGAGCTTTATGGATAAAACATTTTTATCCGTATCAGTTTATAGTTCCATTAATATTCGTTAGACTCTAAGTCTTCCGAAGGGTTCATCAAGATATAATCTTGAATTATTTATATGGATACTATCTCGAATTATATTGGCATTTAGCCAATTCCGGGGTCAGGGCCCATCAACGCTTCCTTGTGTATCGTATGTATACTATTGTCTAGCAACAATATCTCGTCTGCGCACCAGAGAGGTTTGCACGAGTTTTGCCTACGTGGTTCAGCTGCAAGTTCGACCGAAGTCCATACATCTCATGTAGAGGCTTCCGTATCAGTCGCAGTAGGAAACTCTGGAATTACTTCCAAGGTTTCTTTCCCTTGACCTGATGACGAAGATATTGTTATCTCGTCGAGTTGCACTGTCCTCCCACTCACGTTTTTGCAAGAACCATTTTCTTCAAAATCATACCGTTCTTTGTGGCAAAACCTTTTGCCTCGGTATAGTGATGGAGGAATTCCCAATAATTTGGGATAACCTACAAGGTAGCACTTGTCTGATTTGGAATAGGTTTGTAAATATTTTACACAAGCCCCATATTCCAAATGTTAAGAAAAGATATAACATGGTTGGGTGTACCATACCATGGCATCATTTCAACAGATCTGATGGCGCTCTTTTCAGTGTAAAAGCCGCAGTCTCTAAAGCATTACTTTAAAAGGGATAATGGCAAATTAATTTATGTCATCTTTGATCTTACCATGTCATAAATGGTTTGATTACATCTTCACGGACATTCCACTCACAGTGGTGTTCCGGGAGGTGTAAGTTATGAAACTCTTTTCACAACTCATCAGACATTCGCTAAACTTGTAACTCAAATATTCCTTTCCGCAATCTAAATGCAGAAACATAATTTTCTTGTTACAATAATTTCTACTTCATATTGAAAACCTTTTGAATGATTTCAAAAGATCCAGACTTATGTCTCATCAAGTAAATATCCATATATCTACTTGAGTCATTTATGAAGATAGACAAATCCACTACTAGCAACAACATTTATCGGACTACACACATCAAAATGTATGATCACCAATAAGTTCATTGCTCGTTCCTTATGGCCTGTGAATGGTATTTCAGTCACTTCACTTTTCGGATGAAAGTTGCAAGTGTCAGATGATTCATAATCAAATGACTTCAAAATCCATCATTATGGAATTTCTCCATGAGGGTTTCTCCAATGTGACCAAATGCAGTGCCACACATATGTGGTATTCTTTTAGTCTTGCGACATTTAGCATCAGTGTTATGGATGTATCATATTACCATCAATATTCATAACATACATCCCATCCATGATGGAAGCATGACCCTTTATGTTATTCATAATACTGAATAACAATTGTTCTTTTATGAACAACCCTTTTGCAACAAACATTATGCAATGGGCTAGAGTGTATAAAACTCTAAAATGAATTATGAAAGTAAATACTGAGGTAATATATTATTATCAATATTCATAACATACATCTCATTCATAATGAAAGTATGGCCCTTATGTTATTCATAATACTGAACATAAAAAGTTCTCTTATGAACAACCTTCTTGCAAGATACTTTATGCAATGGGCTAGAGTGTATGAAACTCCAAAAATGAATTATGAAAAATAAACACAGAGGTAATACACCGATGGAAGGTATAGCAACGTTTACTATGTTCCCAACGCGTATCTAAACCTTATTACTGGCAAGTCTTTTAGGCCGTAGTAGTTCTTGCATCGAGTCGCAACAGAATGCAATCGAGCGGGTATCTCTGTGATCAACTCACAATACCCAAGAATCAGTGATTAACATGTTTAATCATAATTCCCAAGAATTATATCTTTGACCAGCCTTCTATACATCAATAACTTGTATGACATTCATACATGAGCTGGATATTCCGGTCTTCTCTCCTTTTGCCTTTATACTTCTAACAGTTTTACTTCCAATATTTCTCCAACTCTCAGAAGAAGCACCCAACTTTAAGAGTGGCGTTAGCCCCGGACTTCCTAGGCGTGTAAGTCACACTAACACCCTTTGGACAATTCCTTTCTCTTTAAGTTGTTGTTTTATTCACCTTCATCACATGACATGCGTTCTTCTGGATCCCTCCTTTATTAGTCTAATGCACAGTAAACACTTTACTAATACTTTGCAAAACAAACATTACTTTGGATATCTCATATCTTTTAGCCTTTATTTGTGTCTGAAAATAATTTTCAGTTCCATGAATATCACATAACTATCCCAAATTTTTTAAAGTTTGGGTCTCATGGAAGCAAACATATTGCACTTGACCATAACGGAATTCTAGCTTTTGGATCAAAGGACGAGAGTCACATCATCCATAGCATTAGCGGGAGAATACCAAAAGCATGCGATAGGACAAAGTCCTTCTCGGCACTCTTGAGGACAATCCTCACATTACGTTACCAACCGTAAAGATTTAACCAGATAAATAACAACTTATACAATTTTAATAGGGAAGGTGGAAATGCGAGCCATTATTCTACAACTATTATGCAAATTTACTTAGACAATGTTCATAATTAATTGCACCAAGAATTAAACAAGTTAATTCTATAGTGCGCTCCCACTCAAATCAATATCTCTCATAATTGATTGTGAGTGATACAAGACCTATATTGAAATTCAACGCCAAGGATGTATCCATCTCAAGTGACGAGAATTGCAATTTAGGCCAACTTGCCAATCACATCTCTATGTGACTCTTGTTCATCTTTCGATGGACGTGTTTCGAGCTCAGGACGATCCTCTGGAATGTCAAGACAACCAAGTGATCTCGCTGGGAGGTCTCAACTCACCCACCTCACACTTCTCTAATCGTTCGTACCCATGTATCCATGTGATACCCCGAAGAGATAGGTGCCGTGACGGTGCTACACTTGGGAGAACACTAACTACTTGATATTTTTGTGAGAGATCACCCTAATAATAGCGACTACCATGCAATCAAGAAGGGTTCATCAAGAGGGATAAACATCTCGGGCAATTCATAATAGCATGATATGGTATAGCCCTTTCTGACGGAGAAGTCTTTAATTTCTTCGTCTTTGGCATTTGCGTCGGTGTTCACCTTCGTGAAGATTGCCACCACCTTGTCGATGCACCAGATAATATTGCTATCTCTATAGCTAATAAAATAAGTGCATTACATAAGGTTGACATGCAGGTCATTAAAGTGACAATCATATGGCTCCAGCCATCATGCCGAATCATGACACGCAGGTCATGTTAATTAATTTACATCATATAGTCATCTCATACATAATCAAATTAATATGAGAACTGCTATACCACATCACATGCACATCTCATGTCATCCTGCAAAACCAAGTTAGACGCCTCTAATCGGTTTATGCAAAAATTTATTTTACGTGGCTTCTAAGATTTCAACCAAACCACAGCTACCAACGTTTATCATCAAGCATGATTATTCAAGTCACCAGATTAACTTTGCGGGGCATATGAAACATGAGATAATAAAATCTTGAGCCCCATACTGAACTTTGTCATACGCAAGAACCCTGTGCAGATCATATCTGCATTTCCCTTTCGTCTGCGAAACATCCATCTTTCTTTAACTATGGTAGAACCCAAAGACACTAAAGCACTTCGTTGATCTGTTAACCAGCATACTCAGGAGCAGCATGGAAGGATCGCGGATTGCCAGAACTTTGTGAGATTCCACCATGCCGTCAAGATCAGGACTACGCAAATTCAAGGGAAGCAACAAGAACATCGGGTAACAGATTTCATCTGCTACCCGCACAAATAATTTTCAGTAATAGAACTCATCTACTACAAAATATATTTGTGCAACACCCATACATCTCTATGTATTCTAGATCGTAACATGCATCTACGCATAGCATGGTTCATGATGCCACTGTAGGGGAACGCGACAGAAAACAAAAAAAATCGGTACTGCGAGCACGCCCAGGATCACTATGGAGATGCATACAAGGTTTGATCTGATCATTATCGACTCGTAGCGCAGCAAAAGTAGAGTCGATGTAGATCGTCTGTGCAGATCCCTGCAGCAAGGATTTACAACCTCCCAACCGCGAGGATGTACTCCCTCGTCAGCCCTCGGACAGTCCCACGGACAGCCCTTCGGGAGGCGGTCGGACAGTCCCCCAGACGGTGTCACGGACAGCCCTTCGGGAGGCACTCTCGAACAGCCCCTCGGGCATAAAGATCAAACCTATGACCTCTCTACGGGATTTCACACATAAGGTGTCAGCTATCCGGCAGGGCTTCGCCGTCCAGAACTAGTTCCCACCAGAACCCAGACAGCCTTTCGGCTCTACGAAACTATTTCGCTGGGAGGGAGAGAAAAAGCCAAATCATGCATGGCATGTGTATGTGAGAAAGAGTGAGTGTGGAGAGTGCCTCTCCACCTCTATTTATAGGAAAAACCAAGGGGTAGGGTGGCACATGAAAAACCCAAAATGTCCATGCTTTATGTCACACACAAAAGGTCATAACGGCGAGGCAAGTGGACAAGTGGGGCTCCATGGAGGAGCCCCCTCTTGTCCGGCAACACACATGTAGGGCCCCTTCAGAAGGGGCCCTTATCCTTCCATGTAATCCCTAGATATTTTGGGGAAAAGCCCCAAAAAAATGGCTTTCCAAAAAGCAACAATAAAGTGCTTTTCACTATTCATGAAAACATTTTTTCCTGACCGTTAAATCCGAAAATATTTCTGTAGGTCTTAGAATAATTCCAGTACCCACTAAAATAATTCTGGACGCGTTCCAAAACATTTCTAGATCAATAATTTTCATCAGCGAAAAGCAACCAAAGCGGTTCCGGCAGCTCAGGAACATTTCCGTTTTTTTTCTCCGGGAAAAATTCCAGAAGTTCCCAGAACAATTCTGGCACCCTCCAATAATTTCCAGGCATGTGCTGAAACCATTTTGACTTAATGGTATACTCTGAAACAACTTTTCGGTTTTACCGAAACTATTCCGGTGTTCTCTCTCCGGAACTCTTCCGTTGTCTCCGAAACTTTTCCGGTGACTTTCTCTCCGACTCCCTATCTAGCATTCAGCAGATAGATGACCCTTAAGCGTGTGACCCTGTAGGTTCGGTGAAGTATAGACATGATCGGAACACTTTCCGATCAATGATCAATAGCGGAACCGTGGACACCCATATTGATCCCTATACCCACACGAATGAATATTCGAGTGAACCTGTGAGTTGCCGTGTGCTATTCCTGTTGCTTCATGATATGTTACAAACACCCAAGGTGAGACTTATCGGCATCTCCGTGGATCAAAACTTGTCCACTATGCCAGTTACCTCGTTACCGGTTTTGTTCTCTTTTATCGTTTCCACGTTCCGGCATCCCAGTGATCAAATCACATTGTGTCTGGCCAGACGATGGTGGATACCGTAACACCGAGAGGGCCCTAAGAATATCTCTCCATCGTCGGAGGAGCAAATCCCAATCTTGAGCTATCAAATTCCTTGTCATAATTTTCCATGAACCCGTAAGCCGCCGTAATAGCCACCCAGTTACGGATGACGTTTAACAAACCCCAAAGTTCACGAAGCAAGAATGAAGGAACTCGACACTCTCATGGTCTAAGGAATTATGCAAACATTAACTTTCTCTGTGTTATTTACCATTAACTTGTGATGAATGTATCTCATAGCATAACATCAATTCGGGTCAATTCAACACAAATGTTCTTCTAACATTGTGCCCTCAAAGTTGCCGGCATAGACATGCCCATGATCAGGAAAACATAATCATCATGCAATCACTTGAGCCAGTCTTAGAAGCTTGACCAGGAATAATTTTTACCGTTTATTATTCCACACGTGCATATGAGTTTTCCTCCAAGCCTCGTGGTTATTGTAGACTCGAGAACCATAGCAGTTATAGCACGGAATATAAACATAATTATGAACATGGAGATAAATAATAACATTTATTATTGCCTCTAGGGCATATCTCCTACAGAATTGTCCACCATATACGAGGAGGGGACTTTTTTTATCAAGAGAGCCTTGACGGCTCTAGAGTAGCCATTACTCCCGACCTGCCAGGGATTCGGCCATCTTCATCAGTAAAACCCTCTCTCGCTTCTACTCGAAAGAGAGCTTTTGCCCGTGAGGCCCCGAGCACCCTGACGCCTCTTCCTAAGGGTCGACGCTCGAAACGCCCCCGCCCTGGTCCGATCTCTCAATAGGGCCCTTTGCCAGCCGCACAGGGTGCCCCTCAATGGACAGTCGGCGCGGAAATGGAGCGTGACACCTCACCCCTGGACAGGTGCTTTTACCAACAATGATACTTTGGAATTTACTTCGGCATGCATCGAATGCTCAATTATCACATCTTCCGTGCAGGCGACCTGCCCATGCGTCAGCAACTGAGGAGGCGATCACCAGGAGTACCTCGGCCTCGAGGCCCAGCGTTGAGGCCATACCCACCTCGGGGGGGTGTTCCCGAAGTACCTCGAACGGAGACTTCAGAAACTTGTTCAGCCACCACCTTCGAGGTCGAAAGCGCCATGAACCATCAGCGGAGGAGGGCTTCTTTGAGGAACCCTGCCTTCTCCAGCGAGGAATTCAATGCCCTTAGTTTGGTGGATGCCTACCTCGGCGTGACCCGCTCCATCTTTGAGAAGGCGGTGGGTGTTTTGTCCAAAGGTTTGCAGGTAAGGTGCCTTCAAGCTCGATTACTTTGCCAGTGGGTCGTGCCTCAGTCTTTAGTCGTCCTTTCATATGGGTTGATGCCAGATCGTACTCCTCTTCAAGCTTTTATTAATGCTTGATTACACCGAGGACTTCCAAGGATCGACCAAGCTGCCATACATGGCAGTAGCCCCTAAGGCACTTGTCGGATGACATAGTCGACGAGTGGATTCAGAACAACCAAGAAGCCTTTAAGCGAGCGCGTATCCCAGTAGCCCCCAAGCCTTGATTTGGGCACGTGTGGCCATATTAAGGGTTGATCTAATGTAATCATGCCTTGAATTTGCAGACCACTCGGGAGAAAAACGTAAGTCTCTTCAAGGTTCTGACCCAGACCAAGATGAAGCTGGACGCCGCGCAGTCCGAGGTGGAGCACATTAAAAAAATTACCAGAGAAGCGCACGGTAAGTGCATCTGGTCTGTAGTCATTTGCCGTAGAAAACCTAGAGGTCTCTATTAACGGAGCCTTATTTTCATAGCAGCGGAGGTCAACTTGAAAAGGACCTAAAGCAGGCCCAAGAGGATTTGCTCTACGCCGAGTCTCAAAGACAGGCTGGCCACCGTGTGCTGACCCGAAGTAGGGAGGACACGAACTCGCTCAAGGCAAAGAACGACCAGCAAGCTCAAGAGATCGAGAGGCTAAGGGCTCAACTGGCTACTGCCGAGGACAAGAACCAGAGAACAAGCGAAGCTATGTCTGGTAAGTGCTTTTAAGAAAGCTCTTGACATGTGTCGTGTTACCGTTATGGTCTGCTACTTGTGAGCTGCGTTGGGATTTTCCCCGAAGAGGAGGGGAGATGCAGTATAGTAGAGATAAGTATTTCCCTCAGTGAGAACCAAGGTTTATCGAACCAATAGGAGAATCACGCAAATCCTCGTTTGCAGCACCTGCACACACAAAAGCAAATACTTGCACCCAACGCGGACAAGAGGGTTGTTAATCCCCTTGAACTCGTTAATTGCAATGATTAAATCTTGTAAAGGCAAAAGTGTAAATTGCAAAATAAAATAAAAGTAAATAAATTGCAGCAAGTGTTTTTAGGTTTTCCTTTTTATGTTTAAGATAGACCCGGGGGCCATAATTTTCACTAGAGGCTTCTCTCTCGAACGCATAGCATACGATGGGTAAACAAATTATTGTTGGGCAATTGATAGAAAAGCGCATAGTTATGAAATTATTCACGGCGATGATCATGTATATAGGCATCACGTCCGAGACAAGTAGACCGACTCCTGCCTGCATCTACTACTATTACTCCACCAATTGACCGCTATCCAGCATGCATCTATGGTATTAAGTTCATAACAAACAGAGTAATGACTTAAGCAAGATGACATGATGTAGACAAAGTAAACCCAATCAATATGAATAAACCCCGTTGTTTTATCCTTAATGGCAACAATACAAATACGTGTCTTGTCCCCTACTTTTGTCACAGGGATATAGAGCACTGCAAGATTGAACCCATTACAAAGCACCTCTCCCGCTGAAGATAAATCAATCTAGTTGGCCAAACCAAATGGATAGATCGGAGAGAAATACAAAGCTATAACAATCATGCATAATAAAGTTCAGAAAAGACTCAATTACTTTCAATGAATAATCTGATCATAAACCCACAATTCATCAGATCCCAATAAACACACCACAAAAGAAGATTACATCGAATAGAACTCCAAGAAGATCGAGGAGAACATGGTATTGAAGATAAAAGAGAGAGAAGAAGCCATCTAGCTACTAGCTATGGACCCGTAGGTCTATGGTGAACTACTCACACATCATCAGACGGGTAGCAAGGTTGATGTAGAAGTCCTCCGTGATCGATTCCCCCTCCGACAGATTACCGAAAAAGGCCTCCAGATGGGATCGCGAAAGAATAGAGGCTTGTGGTGGTGGAAAAGTTATATCGTCTTGCGTTCTATTGGTTTGGGAATATTTGGGAATTTATAGGCTTGGAATTAGGTCAAACGGAGCTGCGTGGGGCCCACAAGCTCAGGAGGCGGGCCCTGTGAGCTTGTGGCTCTCCCGTATCTCGTCTGGTCTCCTCCCGAAGCTTCTAGGGTCCCTTCCGGTCCAGAAAAAATTAATCTAAAGATTTTTTTCCATTTGGAATTTATTTGGTATTGATTTTCTGAAAAGCCAAAAAACAAGCAAAAACAGGAACTGGCACTGGGCACTGAGTTAATAGGTTAGTCTCGAAAAATGATATAAAATAACATATAATTGCATATAAAGCATCCAAGATTGATAATATAATAGCATGAAACAATCAAAAATTATAGATACATTGGAGACGTATCAGCATCCCCAAGCTTAATTCATACTCGTCCTCGAGTAGGTAAAGGATAAAAATAGAATTTTTGATGTTGAATGCTACCTAACATGTGTATCATGTAATCTCTTTACGGTATAAATATTGAAAAACGATGAATTAACAATATCAACATAATAATATCCACGAATATAAGAAGCATAATCATTAAACTTTCAAAATATACGATCCTTACCGAATGTTATTCCCCACTCATTTTATCATGTTAGCATGGCATGACTCCGCCTTCACCGCATAAATATAAATAATGAGCACCCCAGTGTTAAACCAGGCAATTGGATCGTACTTCTAACGCGCTTCAACATTTTCAACTTCATGCAATACATGAGCGTGAGCCATGGATATAGCACTATAGGTGGAATAGAATGCGGTGGTAGGGATCAATAGGAAAAGTCAAAAAGGAAGAAAGTCTTGCATCAACTCGGCGGATCAACGGACCATGGAGATGTCCATCAATCGATATCAATGCGAGGAGTAGGGATTGCCATGCAACGGATGCACTGAGAGCTATAAGTGTATGAAAGCTCAACTGAAACTAAGTGGGTGTGCATCCAACTTGCTTGCCAATGAAGACCTCGGGCATTTGAGGAAGCCCGTCATCCGAATATACAAGACAAGTTCTATAACGAAAAATTCCCACTAGTATATGAAAGTGACAAAATAGGAGAGTCTCTACATGAAGAACATGGTGCTAATCTGTGGCGCCCTGCCTGATTACCACTGTAGCCAGACGGTCGCCGCACATACCAGCCCAGGAAAATCACTCTGGCATGTGCTTTTACAACAAGTATCATGAACACAGACATTTCTATTAATGAAATATATCAGTCTTACATGATATATTACAAGGGTGGTGGCAGCGGAGAAGCTCTATCTAAGGCAGCAAGGTCTTGATGCGGTTCCAATCCACAGGGATCTGACTGGGTTACTCTTCTAGCCCGCGAACACTCCGGCTCCTCGCTAGCGGATGTCGAATCCTTAGGTGAACCTGGCCACATTGAAGGCCGCTGAGTACTTTTGAATGTACTCGCAAGCAAACAAAACCAACATATACACCAAGCAATGCAATCCATGGCATTCAAGCATGCATTTGTTAACTTAACAGTGTTAACTATCATGTTATGGCAGAATTATCTAGCATGATTAATCATCTAGCAGCATTAATCATCATGTCATAGCAAGATTATCTAGCATGATAATTACTGAAGTAAAATATATCAAGTAAATAATCCATACTCCGAATATGTCATGATCCAAACCAAATCCAAGTCATGTGGTCATCCGACCACTCATCTCATAGCCATCGCATGGCTAACATCATACCTCTGACATCATCTGATGTCCATGCATCTGTACTGCAAGTCTGATAAACCTTACCATTCTCTGGTTCAGTCTTAACAATAACATTATATGGTTTGTTCCTCCAGACTCGACACAGACCAAATAGGGGCCTACACGAACTGTCCATGACCGAGGACGCGGCTATTCGAATAGATTTACACTCTGTAGAGGTTGCGCACTTACCCACACCATGGAGCGCCTGGCCTCGTACTTTAGTACATGTTCCCATTCGGGTGGACCAGTGCTGCTCCAACAAAACTCGGTCTATTGCCTGACACTCTTACGGTCCCTCCGACAATCATACCCTCCCAGGGTCATGTCCTGGGTGGCCCCTGTGTCACCCCGTGACACCTGCCACCGTCGTGGCCAAACAAAACTGTCCCAAACGGGGACCGCGCGCAAACAAACAACTGGGCTCACAAGGTTATCGCCGCCTACCGGGCCAGGGTAGCACGCACGCATAACCTTCCCTAGTTGGAGGTACCGACAAGAGGCAGGACAATAGACCAAGCTAGGGCCTCCCCATCCAGGCAAATGTGGTTGCACGGGTAAGCTCGGTAGGTGACACTATGACTCGATCCAGTCGAAGGAGGAGGTTGTTGTTATTAAGTCATATTATTAATTACTGTAATAACAACAGTAATGCATGATGAAAATATAACAACCTATCTCCATACTGTCATCTACGAGTCACTAGGGCGATAATATGATGAGCATTAACAACTAATGTAAATAACAAATTCAATCTAGCAGGAGTTTAATAATTTTACAAGTCTTGGTTGTAGGTGACAACCATCTGAACCCTTGCATGAAACCGGCAAAAAAACCAGTAGCCACCAGAACGGTCTTTACAACTCAGATCTGGGACGTTACTGGAATAACTCAACCCCGGCTCAAGACGGCTGAAAAGCAGCTCAGAGCATGAGACGGTGTTGATAAAAAGAGTTTAGCTGTTCCCTAAGACGGCCGAAAAGCAGCTCAGAGCATAGGGTCACCGCTACAGAAAGAAATTCAACAGCTGTCCGAGACGGCCGAAAAGCAGCTCAGAACACGGGCCAGTTGTTGAAAAGAGAACAAAAAGTCGGCATCCACCCCGGACGGCCGGAAGCAGCTCAGAACACAGGCGTGGTGCCGTCACCAAAGAAAGGCAAACAAGGGTACACTGGCGTCACATATAGCTCACCACTATGCACACAGATACAAGCATATTAAATTTAAACACACAAGAATAACATAGAGCAATGCTTTAGGGTATATATCAGATGGTCGGCTTGCCTGGGGGTCGCCGGATACACTGGAGAGAAGTGCGATCACCTTGCGGAAAAATTCGGTGGAAAGGGTTCTCTCTCAAAGGGGCTGATTGAAGAGCAAGGGCAAAATGGTCATTTTCAGAAAGTGTGACCAAGGTGAAAGTGGTGGCATCGGAACGGGCTCGACGAACTGAAGAAGTGGGCTTTGGAATCACCTCGATCGGAGTTACGGTTGAAGAGAAACGGTTGTTCGTTGTTTAGGCAGAGAAATAAACAGGGTCTGTCCATTTCTTGCCTTAACCAGCGAACGTTCACAAAATAGCCACTTCGGCCGGCGGCTGAGAAATGAAAGCGCATTTAGGAAAATACGTTTTCAGAGAGGGAAAGCGTACTCTGTAGAGTACGTTTCCACTTAAGTGGCGGGCCCGGGCTGTGGGTCACTTACAGCCGGGACCCACCCGCCTTCTCTCTCCTCCTCACCCCTTCTTCCTCCTCCCCTGCTTCTCTCCCCGATGGCCGCAGCTGGACGACCGGCTCCGGTTGAATCCAGCGCTCCGGCGAGCTTCCAGGGCAGGCGACGGGTCAGGCGCGGTCGCCGGCCACTAACGCATCAAGGAATGGGTAGCTGGAGTGGAGGGGGCGGCTGGCTGCGCGGCGCCGTGCCATGGCCGAGGCGGCGGGGCTGTGGCAATGGAGGGGCTAGGGTGGACGGCGAGGATAGGCGAGGGTATGGGCGGGATCACCGGGGAGTGGCCAGTCTCGTGGTGGGGTTTGGAGGGAGGGAGAGGACTCAGGTAGCTCAAATTTGAGCCGAGCCCGAGGCGGACAGTAGATGGAGCTCGCCGGAAATCCAAGCACTCCGGCGAGGATTTCGGTCGGGCGCAGGACGGGGTGGACTAGAGGAGGGAGGGAAGGAGGCTGGGGGTGTGGTGAGAGCTCGAGAGGGACGGGAGGCGGCTATATATAGCCGGGCGGGCCGAGGCGATAGGGACGACCGCCGCGGCGTCCTCATCGGCGCACTGGCGCTCGGGGACACGCAGAGGGAAATGGCGATGTCGGCAAGGCCTCTGGGAGCGAGGAGAAGTCGGGAGCGTCTTCGGGAGAGCTCGGAGAGGAAGAAGACAGAAGGGAAGACGACGGCGACGGACACGGGCGGGACAGCACCATGAGGAAAGGAACGAAGAGGGAAATGACTGGAGAGGAGGGTGCGGACGACGGGGAGTCAGGTCGGCACCAGCGGACAAGCCGCAGCTGGCCGGAGCGGTCGGCAGAGGCGACGCACGGCGCAGAGCGCCAGTTCTGCATTCGGGTTACGCGGTCACCACGTGCACTACGTGCTCTGTCCCTCCTCTGCCTGTCACACCTTGTCAAAAAGGTGCACCACTGCTCAAATAGACAAGATGGGTCAAGGGATGGACCAGGATTGCTCTAGAGGGGTCGAGGGGATCCAGAACAACTTCTGGACAGAAACTTGGGGAGGAAGTTGTGGTCAAACAGAGGTGCCAATGAGCTGGAAAAGTTGTCACAGTGAAATGTGGTAGGAAGGACTAGGTGGTTGAAAAATTTGAGCCCATTTGGACAAGTTTTGCATACACTTCCTTCACAAAGCATAATCTGTTCCAGAAACTTGACCTTGAAGCTGGACTCATATGGCTTGGTGAAATGAGTTGAATTTGGTGGAGAGTTATGATTTGGAGATATGAAGGTACTGGAAAAATTTCAGCTCAATTGGAAGTCCCAAAATGGTACTTCCTTCACAGAGCTTGGATCTGGACAGAAACTAGATGGAATTTTTGAGAGAAATTGGCTTGGTAAAATGATGTGAATTTTTGCATGGTCACATAATTTAAGGAATTTGAGGTCCTGGATTAATTTGAGAATTTTTGAAACAATATAAAATATAGTTTTTTCACAACCTCAAAATAAATCGAGAAACAAGAATTGGAAGATGCTCTCAACTTTGTCTATGTAACTTGGGATATTGATGGAAATGGTGAATATATGGATAGGAGAAGCTCCACAAATTATTTGGGATTTTTCCTGGCTACCAAAATAGTAGCTCCTTTGGAAAGTGCCCAAAGTGCAATATTGGCTTTAAATAGGAAAAGGCAATTTCCCTTATTTAATTTTGGTCAATATATTTATGGGAGCTCAATATGATCACAAAGAATATCTCCACAAGTTTTCATGAACTTTGGAGATGGATAGATATTTTCCTGGATTTAATTCCTTTAAACAGCAGAAAAAGGAATTAATTTTAAATGAGAAATATTGCAAATGACTTGGCAATATTTTTGCATATCCAGGGTTTAAAAAGATAGGATGGTCACTGGGAGAAATTTGGGAGGCAACAGACCAAAGGAAATTGGGGTTCCTTTGTAACGGAAGGAATTGGGGTTTCTCTTCCGGTAAACCGAAGAGTAGGGTTTCGGTGGCAGAATCTTGAGAAAAGATTTGGGGTGGCAAGGTTGGTCTGGAGAGAGTCTATGGTTGGATAGAGAAGGCAAGGCTAAATGACCATCTTCATATACCCAAAGGCAAGAGAAAATCCAAGAACATCGGAAAAAAAGACGGGAGTCAAATCCCGCGAAGGAAAAAAAACAAGGAGCGAAAACCAGGGTGTCACAAACCTACCCCCCTTAAGAAAATCTCGTCCTCGAGATTTCCGGGCTTACCTCCCGGTGGAGTGGACTTACCTGTGTGCGACTTGGATCCATCAGCTATCTTGTCTTCATTTGATTACTGTCCTTTTAACTGCCTCTTTTGATGGCTCAGGTGCTGTCTCTTTCAGACGGCTGCATTGAATCCTTCTCTTTCCTGTTAGGCAAACCCTTTGTGCTGGTAGTTTGTTGGCTGGGGTTGGTGGGTAGCTCCGGGTATCGACAAATAATCTGGTTTCCATGTCCTGAAACCAGCTGCTTCGGGTTTTATTGCGATACCTCTTACACTGACTGCCAAGGGCGAGACATTCTTTCTGGGTACCGAACTCACATGCTTGTATGGCCTGGAGTGGCTAGGAGTGGCTCTCTTTTTGCCTTGTCAGAATGCCCAATCTGGATGTGGGTTCTATACGGATGCTTTCTTCCTGTCTCTTGCATTCTGACTTCGTTCTCAGGAGGTTCCCAACTGAAATGTCGGGCATGATCACAATGTAATCATAGACGGTAATCTCTGAGGTGGCTCTGCCATATATAGCCTCTGTGGTCCTTGCTATGACCACTGAGCTGACATAGTATGGCTATTATTCCGTGCATTCTTTGGAGCATAACCTCTGATCTTGGCTGATGGCCCGTATTCACGCTGACATGCTGGCTGCATTGTTGTGGCCGTATATGCAAGAGTCTGACAAGGATTGGCAATATCACCTTGTCTGTGGAGCTTTACTTCATTGACCGTCGCGGAGATTGTTTATTCAAGACTTCCTTATTCCTGAGGGTTCCTGTTTGTGGAGCTGTCATGACTGGCCAACACGGCTCCTTGGTCGTATTCTGGCTTGCTGGGCTTGTACTCACAACTTACTCTTGCATATCACGTAGGGATTGCTGTGTTCACATCCTTCTTTGAACTATGGGGCCGATGTTTCTCTGAACACAGTCATTCCCGTGTACGAGTGGCTCGCATGAACTGATCCACTGGACTGCATGCTCACAACATATGCAGGGGTAGGATAAATCCTTTCACAACCACTGAGTTCTGAGGTGGACGTGTGTCCGGACTAGTTCGGGCTTCTGACAAGACTGTCGTGGGCACGATGGCGTGTTGAAGAAGGCTGAATTCCTTATGCTCGAAGCTTCTGCCAGGGTAGCGTGCCGAAGAAGGCTGGGTATCGTACCTCAGAACTTTCCCCTCAGGTTGCTTACTAGGGAAGGTCAGGTGCCTTATGCCGGAAGCTTTCTGCGGTAGCATGCTGAGGAAGATGGGAGTGCCGTACCCCAAAAGATTTTCTCACCAAGTGGTGTAGCAAGGAAGGTTGGGGGCCTTGCATCATAAGCTCCTCTTGATGGCTTGCGGAAGAAGGCGGGGTTTCTTGTACCAAAAGTCTTGCATTGTGATATGCGGTTGGTCCTGTGGCCGGTTCTGGCTTCCTTCTGAGATATTCGGAATTTACCCATAGCGGAACCACAACTTGGCATAGGCCATACCTGGCCTGGAGATATTTCGTTGGTCATGTATACCGCTTGTCCTTCTGCTGGTCTGATCATTGCTGCTATAGAGGTTGCACAACTGATGCAGACTTCGTGTTGATAATTAATTCGGAATACCCTTTGCATTCAAACCAAGTGTTGCTGGTAGTAAGCAGTTGATAGATAATTCCATTCGGTTTAGCTGAGCTTCCATGTAGGTGAAATTCTCATTGATTCTGGGCAACCGTGAACTTATCCATATTCCTCGCTAACCTTGTTCACATGCCCAGAAATTTTTGTATATGCACTGGTGAATTCCAAAATATGCCTTGCAATTTGTATCAACATACCAGAGTTTTGTTGTCACTCTCGACACCTTCACATTCTTGAAACATGTTTTCTGTGGATAATAAATAATTCCGGAGTCCATTGAGAAAAGACTCAAGGTTCACTCCACTGGCTAAAATAATCCTTGTGTCGAGGACCGAATAATTTGCTCTTGCTGTAATCTATTCTGTGGCAAACTCCCTTAGGTATATTCTGGCCTTGTCGGTTGCACTCCGATTCTGCTTCTGACCCATTCTTCATTCCTGACAGATCCGGTGATAATGCTCCGAATATCGGGTAGTTGTCTTGACTTGACTCTTATTGAATTTGGATTATTGGGTATTATCCAAGTTGTGTGTTGGTCTTCTTTGGTAGCTCTTGCAGATGGATCCAGTCAGGCGACAGAACGGAACCGACAAAAGAAGCAAAACCGCAAAAAACCAAAAAGCAAATAAAGCTCAAATTTTGCGGACCTTGCACATGTGGCCGAAGATTCACTAGTATAACTATTATAGCGCACTCGATGTACCTCTAAGGATTTAGAAGCAAAACCACACACCGCTCCTGGTAGCAATTGGGGTCAAGCTCCTACTACTTCCTTAGGGAACATCAAACTCGACGCATGACCATAGCCAAAGTGGCTTAGTCAACGATCCTAGGGTTATCGGGGAAAGATGGACTTTGTATGCGTTTCCCAAAGGAAACTGGATTTGAGAAGAGAAAGGCCATGGCTAGCAAGCAAGGTAAGGATATCTGGTTTACCTAGGGGTTCAGGGCTCACGGGTCATTGCCTGGTGCAGACATTTCCCACCGAAGGCAAAGGCCACGAGAGTTGGGGTCTGATGGAGCCAAAAACCTATGGGGTTGCCTTATGATCAATAGTGGCCGTGCCATTCTAGCAAAGATGGCTGAAATCCATCTGGGCTTTCTACTGAGCAAGAGGCAATGAAATCTGGCTAGGGTAACCTACAGTCAGCCTGGCTCTGATACCATCCGTTGTGGCGCCCCGCCTGATTACCACTGTAGCCAGACGGTCGCCGCACATACCAGCCCAGGAAAATCACTCTGGCATGTGCTTTTACAACAAGTATCATGAACACAGACATTTCTATTAATGAAATATATCAGTCTTACATGATATATTACAAGGGTGGTGGCAGCGGAGAAGCTCTATCTAAGGCAGCAGGTCTTGGTGCGGCTCCAATCCACATGGATCTGACTGGGTTACTCTTCTAGCCCGCGAACACTCCGGCTCCTCGCTAGCGGATGTCGAATCCTTAGGTGAACCTGGCCACATTGAAGGCCGCTGAGTACTTTTGAATGTACTCGCAAGCAAACCAAACCAACATATACACCAAGCAATGCAATCCATGGCATTCAAGCATGCATTTGTTAACTTAACAGTGTTAACTATCATGTTATGGCAGAATTATCTAGCATGATTAATCATCTAGCAGCATTAATCATCATGTCATAGCAAGATTATCTAGCATGATAATTACTGAAGTAAAATATATCAAGTAAATAATCCATACTCCGAATATGTCATGATCCAAACCAAATCCAAGTCTTGTGGTCATCCGACCACTCATCTCATAGCCATCGCATGGCTAACATCATACCTCTGACATCATCTGATGTCCATGCATCTGTACTGCAAGTCTGATAAACCTTACCATTCTCTGGTTCAGTCTTAACAATAACATTATATGGTTTGTTCCTCCAGACTCGACATAGACCAAATAGGGGCCTACACGAACTGTCCATGACCGAGGACGCGGCTATTCGAATAGATTTACACTCTACAGAGGTTGCGCACTTACCCACACCATGGAGCGCCTGGCCTCGTACTTTAGTACATGTTCCCATTCGGGTGGACCAGTGCTGCTCCAACAAAACTCGGTCTATTGCCTGACACTCTTACGGTCCCTCCGACAATCATACCCTCCCAGGGTCATGTCCTGGGTGGCCCCTGTGTCACCCCGTGACACCTGCCACCGTCGTGGCCAAACAAAACTGTCCCAAACGGGGACCGCGCGCAAACAAACAACTGGGCTCACAAGGTTATCGCCGTCTACCGGGCCAGGGTAGCACGCACGCATAACCTTCCCTAGTTGGAGGTACCGACAAGAGGCAGGACAATAGACCAAGCTAGGGCCTCCCCATCCAGGAAAATGTGGTTGCACAAGTAAGCTCGGTAGGTGACACTATGACTCGATCCAGTCGACGGAGGAGGTTGTTGTTATTAAGTCACATTCTTAATTACTGTAATAACAACAGTAATGCATGATGAAAATATAACAACCTATCTCCATACTGTCATCTACGAGTCACTAGGGCGATAATATGATGAGCATTAACAACTAATGTAAATAACAAATTCAATCTAGCAGGAGTTTAATAATTTTACAAGTCTTGGCTGTAGGTGACAACCATCTGAACCCTTGCATGAAACCGGCAAATAAACCAGTAGCCACCAGAACGGTCTTTACAACTCAGATCTGGGACGTTACTGGAATAACTCAACCCCGGCTCAAGACGGCTGAAAAGCAGCTCAGAGCATGAGACGATGTTGATAAAAAGAGTGTAGCGGTTCCCTAAGACGGCCGAAAAGCAGCTCAGAGCATAGGGTCACCGCTACAGAAAGAAATTCAACAGCTGACCGAGACGGCCAAAAAGCAGCTCAGAACACGGGCCAGTTGTTGAAAAGAGAACAAAAAGTCGGCATCCACCCCGGATGGCCGGAAGCAGCTCAGAACACAGGCGTGGTGCCGTCACCAAAGAAAGGCAAACAAGGGTTCACTGGCGTCACATACAGCTCAACACTATGCACACAGATACAAGCATATTAAATTTAAACACGCAAGAATAACACAGAGCAATGCTTTAGGGCATATATCAGATGGTCGGCTTGCCTGGGGGTCGCCGGATACACCGGAGAGAAGTGCGATCACCTCGCAGAAAAATTCGGCGGAAAGGGTTCTCTCTCAAAGGGGCTGATTGAAGAGCAAGGGCAAAATGGTCATTTTCAGAAAGTGTGAGCAAGGTGAAAGTGATGGCATCGGAACGGGCTGGACGAACTGAAGAAGTGGGCTTTAGAATCACCTCGATCGGAGTTACGGTTGAAGAGAAACGGCTGTTCGTTGTTTAAGCAGAGAAATAAACAGGGTCTGTCCATTTCTTCCCTTAACCAGCGAACGTTCACAAAATAGCCACTTCGGCCGGCGGCTGTGAAATGAAAGCGCATTTCGGAAAATGCGTTTTCAGAAGAGGGAAAGCGTACTCTGCAGAGTACGTTTCCACTTAAGTGGCGGGCCCGGGCTGTGGGTCACTTATAGCCGGGACCCACCCGCCTTCTCTCTCCTCCTCACCCCTTCTTCCTCCTCCCCTGCTTCTCTCCCCGATGGCCGCGGCTGGACGACCGGCTCCGGTTGAATCCGGCGCTCCGGCGAGCTTCCAGGGCAGGCGACGGGTTAGGCGCGGTCGTCGGCCACTACCTCATTAAGGAATGGGTAGCTGGAGTGGAGGGAGCGGCTGGCTGCGCGGCGCCGTGCCATGGCCGAGGCGGTGGGGCTGCGGCAATGGAGGGGCTAGGGTGGACGGCGAGGATAGGCGAGGGTATGGGCGGGATCACCGGGGAGTGGCCAGTCTCGTGGTGGGGTTTGGAGGGAGGGAGAGGACTCAGGTAGCTCAAATTTGAGCCGAGCCCGAGGCGGACAGTAGATGGAGCTCGCCGGAAATCCAAGCACTCCGGCGAGGATTTCAGTCGGGCACGGGCACGGGGTGGACTAGAGGAAGGAGGGAAGGAGGCTGGGGGTGTGGTGAGAGCTCGAGAGGGACGGGAGGCGGCTATATATAGCCGAGCGGGCCGAGGCGATAGGGACTACCGCCGCGGCGTCCTCATCGGCGCACTGGCGCTCGGGGACACGCGGAGGGAAATGGCGATGTCGGCAAGGCCTCTGGGAGCGGGGAGAAGTCGGGAGCGTCTTCGGGAGAGCTCGGAGAGGAAGAAGACAGAAGGGAAGACGACGGCGACGGACACGGGCGGGACAACACCATGAGGAAAGGAACGAAGGGGGAAATGACCGGAGAGGAGGGTGCGGACGACGGGGAGTCAGGTCGGCACCAGCGGACAAGCTGCGGCTGGCCAGAGCGGTCGGCAGAGGCGACGCACGGCGCAGAGCGCCAGTTCTGCATTCGGGTTATGCGGTCACCACGTGCACTACGTCCTCTGGCCCTCCTCTGCCTGTCACACCTTGTCAAACAGGTGCACCACTGCTCAAATAGACAAGATGGGTCAAGGGATGGACCAGGATTGCTCTAGAGGAGTCGAGGGGATCCAGAACAACTTCTGGACAGAAACTTGGGGAGGAAGTTGTGGTCAAACAGAGGTGCCTATGAGCTGGAAAAGTTGTCACAGTGAAATTTGGTAGGAAGGACTAGGTGCTTGCAAAATTTGAGCCCATTTGGACAAGTTTTGCATACACTTCCTTCACAAAGCATAATCTGGTCCAGAAACTTGACATTGAAGCTGCACTCATATGGCTTGGTGAAATGAGTTGAATTTTGGTGGAGAGTGATGATTTGTAGATATGAAGGTAATGCAAAAATTTCAGCTCAATTGGAAGTACCAAAATGGTACTTCCTTCACAGAGCTTGGATCTGGACAGAAACTAGATGGAATTTTTGAGAGAAATTGGCTAGATAAAATGATGTGAATTTTGGCATACTCAAAGAATATATGGAATTTGAGGTCCTGGATTAATTTGAGAATTTTTGAAGCAATATAAAATATAGTTGCTTCACAACCTCAAAATAAATCCAGAAACAAGAATTGGAAGATGCTCTCAAAATTTGGTCTATGTAACTTGGGATATTGATGGAAATTGTGAAGATATGGATAGGAGAAGCTCAACAAATTATTTGGGATTTTTCCTGGCTACCAAAATAGTAGCTCCTTTGGAAAGTGCCCAAAGTGCAATATTGGCTTTAAATAGGAAAAGGCAATTTCCCTTATTTAATTATGGCCAATATTTTTATGGGAGCTCAATATGATCACAACGAATATCTCCACAAGTTTTCATGAACTTTGGAGATGGATAGATATTTTCCTGGATTTAATTCCTTTAAACAGCAGAAAAAGGAATTAATTTTAAATGAGAAATATTGCAAATGACTTGGCAATATTTTTGCATATCCAGGGTTTAAAAAGATAGGATGATCACTGGGAGAAATTTGGGAGGCAACAGACCAAAGGAAATTGGGGTTCCTTTGTAACGGAAGGAATTGGGGTTTCCCTTCCGGTAAACCGGAGAGTAGGGTTTCGGTGGCAGAATATTGAGAAAAGATTTGGGGTGGCAAGGTTGGTCTGGAGAGAATCTCTGGTTGGATAGGGAAGGCAAGGCTAAATGACCATCTTCATATACCCAAAGGCAAGAGAAAATCCAAGAACATCGAAAAAAAAGACGGGAGTCAAATCCCGCGAAGGAAAAAAAACAAGGAGCGAAAACCAGGGTGTCACATACTCTGAAGCACAAGTGTGGAAAAGGATAGTAACATTGCCCCTTCTCTCTTTATCTCTCATTTTTTTATTTTTTTGTTGGGCTCTTTTTGGCCTCTTTTTTTTCGTCCGGAGTCTCATCCCGACTTGTGGGGGAATCATAGTCTCCATCATCCTTTCCTCACTAGGACAATGCTCTAATAATGATGATCATCACACTTTTATGTACTTACAACTCGATATTACAACTCGATAAAAACTATACAGAATGACTCTATATGGATGCCTCTGGAAGTGTACCAGGATGTACAATGAGCTAGCATAACATGTATGAAAAATGATGAACGGTGGCTGTGCCACAAATATCATGTCAGCTCTATATGATCATGCAAAGCAATATGACAATGAACACAAGTCATATGACGGAACGGTGGAAGTTGCATGGAAATATATCTCGGAATGGCTATGGAAATGCCATAATAGGTAGGTATGGTGGATGTTTTGAGGAAGATATAAGGAGGCTTATGTGTGATAGAGTGTATCATATCACGGGGTTTGGATGCACCGGCGAAGTTTGCACCAACTCTCGAGGTGAGAAAGGGCAATGCACGGTACCGAAGAGGCTAGCAAATTGCGGAAGGGTGAGAGTGCGTATAATCCATGGACTCACATTAGTCATAAAGAACTCACATACTTATTGTAAAGCCTATTAGCCCTCGAAGCAAAGTACTACTCGCATGCCCCTAGGGAGGAGGTTGGTAGGAGTTAACCATCGTGCACCCCCGATTATAATAGCACTCAAGGATTTCATTTCAGACATAAAAATGCTCAAACCTCCCCACCATGCCATGACCAACACTTAGATGAGAAGTTAATAACAAACTTTAATACCGATATTTCAACTAACCAATGATCATGAACCAATATCCTTTCATATTACGACATCAATATTATTAAACCATGCGTTTCATATTTAGTGATCTACATGAAAGTTTTTATTATATCCCCCTTGAATACCTATCCTTTCTGGACTAGTCTTATAACACGTGCAAATTGCCATTACTATTTATTAGACTATCAAAAAGATTTAAGTGAAGCATGAGAGTGCAATTATTTCTACAAAATATAACCACCGCCGTTCTCTAAAAGATATAAGTGAAGCACTAGAGAAACTACCTAGCTCAAAAGATATAAGTGAAGCACATAGAGTATTCTAACAAATCATGAAAAATGTGTGTCCCTCTCAAATAGGTGTGTCCAGCAAACAATGATTGTGGAAAACTAAAAAGCAAACAAAGAAAAGAAAACTATGGCACAAGACGCTCCAAGTAAAACTCATATCATGTGATGAATAAAAATATAACTCCAAGTAAGTTATCGATAGATTGTAGACGAAAGAGGGGATGCCATCCGGGGAATCCCCAAGATTAGACGCTTGGGTCTTCCTTGTATATTACCTTGGGGTGCCTTGGGCATCCCCAATCTTAGGTTCTTGCCACTCCTTATTCCTTCATCCATCGTAATCTCACCCAAAACTTGAAAACATCAGCACACAAAACTCAACAGAAACTTCGTGAGATCCGTTAGTATAATAAATCAATCATCCACTTTAGGTACTGTCATAAGCTCATTCATAATTGTTCTTGCATAATACCTACTGTATTCTAACTCTTCCATGATTTATACCCCCCGATATAATCCATTGTTTCATTAAAACAAGCACACTATGCACTAAAAACAGAATATGTCTAAAACAGGACAGTACGTAATGACAGAATATTATCTATACTTATGTAACTCCAAAAGTTCTGAAAATTAGGACAACGTAACTAATTTGTATCCCAATGCTGTGTAAAAATTTCAGATTTTTCTGACGTTCCAGTAAAGAACTAAAAATCAAATACTGGGCGCAAAACTTTTTGTTTTCAAACAGCATCAATTATACTATCATCCAAATCATCCCAAAGGCATTACTTGGCAGAAACACTAATTAAAAGATAAAAACACAATCATAACAATATCTATAATTGTGCAAACACACAAAACAGAAAATAAAAAGCAAAAATTTAAGATACATATTGGGTTGCCTCCCAACAAGCGCTATTGTTTTATGCCACTAGCTAGGCATAATGTATTGTTTCAAGTATTATCATCCTTAGTTTCCAAATCCTCAATTATACACCCACGCTTCCAAGGAGGTTTAGCATATGAATTTTTAATAATCACACTCCTAGGGACAAAGTTGAGGAATTTGCTTTCATAAATAGGTTCCTTTATTATATCAATGAAGTTGGGGTGCAGACTAATCGTTTTAAGATCCTCGATTCCATTACTAGATGTGGCGCCCTTATTTTTAGGAACATACATGAATTTGGAATTCTTACGAGGAGTCCTCTCAACAGTTTTAACAGAGGAAAAAGCGGAACCCAAATTATTAATAATCTCCTGCAACTTATCAATTCTAGCGGGACTTTGTTCTACCCTTTCATTAATAATTGGTTCCTTCTCCTTTAACATCTTTAATGTAGTTCCTACCTTAGACCCAAATTGAGTGAATTGATTATGGAACATTTTTTCTAAATTCTCAATATGTTCTATAGTAGGCATTTTATTTTCAATAGCTTCTAATCTTCGCATAACATGTTCCAAAGTCAATGCCGTTTCATTAATAGTAATAGGTGGTGATCCTACCAAATTTTCCATGTCATTGAAAGCATCATTAGGGTAACTACTCAAAAAATTCCCTCCGGTGATAGTGTCTAGCACAAATCTATACCAAGTAGTGACACCAACATAAAAATTGCAAAGAAGAATAGTAGTGGATTGCTTACGAGTTGATCTATTTGAGCATCGCAAATCCTATACCAAGCATCTTTTAAACTTTCTCCTCCCCTTTGTTTAAAATTAAGCACTTCATTCTCGGGAGTACAAGCAACAAGCAAAGAACTAGCCATAGTGTCAAAACAAGCAAACTAGCAAACACAGATATTTTTGTATTTTTCAATTTTTAGAGAAGTGGGGGAGATGAAAAAGAGAGGCAAATAAAAAGTAGAGCAAGTAGATGATAGTTTGAGTGAAGGTACTTGATAGGATTTGATGATGTCTCCCCGACAACGGCGCCAGAAATTCTTCCTGCTACTTGTGAGCTGCGTTGGGATTTTCCCCGAAGAGGAGGGGAGATGTAGTACAATAGAGATAAGTATTTCCCTCAGTGAGAACCAAGGTTTATCAAACCAATAGGAGAATCACGCAAATCCTCGTTAGTAGCACCTGCACACACAAAAGCAAATACTTGCACCCAACGCGGGCAAGAGGGTTGTCAATCCCCTTGAACTCGTTAATTACAAGGATTAAATCTTGTAAAGGCAAAAGTATAAATTGCAAAATAAAATAAAAGTAAATAAATTGCAGCAAGTGTTTTTAGGTTTTCTTTTTATGTTTAAGATAGACCCGGGGGCCATAATTTTCACTAGAGGCTTCTCTCTCGAACGCATGGCATACGGTGGGTAAACAAATTACTGTTGGGCAATTGAGAGAAAAGCGCATAGTTATGACGTTATTTGATAGGTCCAATTTGCATCATGATTTCCTACTATTAATTAATATGTTTTTGATCTTTATTTCACTTTATGGTACAATTCTTATGCCTTTTCTCTCTTATTTTGCAAGATTCACATGAAGAAGGAGATTGTCGGCAGCTGGAATTCTGGACCGGAAAGGGGTGAAACAGAGATAGCTATTCTGCACAACTCCAAATGACCTGAAAATTTACGGAGAATTATTTTGGAATATATAAAAAATACCAGCGAAAGAATTACCAGGAGGGGGCCCACCAGGATGCCACAAGCCTGGGGGGCACGCCCTACCCCCTGGGCTCGTCCCCCAAGCTTGTGGGGCCCCTGGCAGGCCTCCGGCCCCCTCCTTCTGCTATATGAGGCCATTTGCCCTAGAAAAAATCAGAAGAAGACTTTCGGGACGAAGCGCCGCCGTCTCGAGGCGGAACCTGGGCAGGAGCTATTTTGCTCTCCGGCGAAGCGATTCCGCCGGGGATACTTCCCTCCGGGAGGGGGAAATCGAAGCCATCGACATCACCAACGATCCTCTCATCGTGGGCGTACCAATCTTCATCAAAATCTTCACTAGCACCATCTCATCTCAAACCCTAGTTCATCTCTTGTATTGAATCTTTGTCTCAAAACCTCAGATTGGTACCTGTGGGTTGCTAGTAGTGTTGATTACATCTTGTAGTTGATGCTAGTTGGTTTATTTGGTGGAAGATTATATGTTTAGATCCTTAATGCTATTCAATACCCCTTTGATCTTGAACATGAATATGATTTGTGAGTAGTTACTTTTGTTCTTGAGGACATGGGAGAAGTCTTGTCATAAGTAATCATGTGAATTTGGTATTCGTTCGATATTTTGATGATATGTATGTTGTTGCTTCCTTTAGTGGTGTCGTGTGAACGTTGACTACATGACACTTCACCATCTTTGGGCCTAAGGGAAGGCATTGTGGAGTAGTAATTAGATGATGGGTTGCTAGAGTAACAGAAGCTTAAACCCTAGTTTATGCGCTATTCCGTAAGGGGCTGATTTGGATCCATATGTTTCATGCTATGGTTAGAGTTATCTTAATTCTTCTTTCATAGTTGTGGATGCTTGCGAGAGGGGGTAATCATAAGTGGGAGGCTTGTTCAAGTAAGAACAGCACCCAAGCACCGGTCCACCCACATATCAAGTTATCAAAGTAGCGAACGCGAATCAAACAAATATGATGAAAGTGACTAGATGAAATTCCCATGTGTCCTCGAGAACGCTTTGCTTATTATACGAGTTTGTTCCGGTTTGTCCTTTGCTATAAAAAGTATTGGGCCACCTTGCTGCACCTTTGTTACCTTTATTACTTGTTACTTGTTACGAAGTACCTTACTATCAAACTATCTGTTACCGATAATTTCAGTGCTTGCAGAGAATACCTTGCTGAAAACCGCTTGTCATTTCCTTCTGCTCCTCGTTGGGTTCGACACTCTTACTTATTGAAAGGACTACGATTGATCCCCTATACTTGTGGGTCATCAAGACTCTTTTCTGGCACCGTTGCCGGGGAGTGAAGCGCCTTTGGTGAGTGGAATTTGGTGAGGAAACATTTATATTACGTGCTAAAATTTACTGTCACTTGTCACTATGGAAAGTAATCCTTTGAGGGGCTTGTTCGGGGTATCTTCACCTCGACCAGAAGCATTGAGAGTTTCCCCTCAACCTACTGAACCTACTAAAAATATTTATTATGAAATTCCTCCGGGTATGGTAGAGAAACTGTTAGCTAATCCTTATGCAGGAGATGGAACGGTGCATCCTGATATGCACTTGATATATGTGGATGAAATTTGTGGATTATTTAAGCTTGCAGGTTTAACCGGAGATGGAGTTAAGAAGAAAGTATTCCCTTTATCTTTGCAGGGAAATGCATTGACATGGTATAGGCTATGTGATGATACTGAAACATGGGATTGGAACCAGCTGAAGCTGGAATTTCACCAGAAATTTTATCCTATGCATTTGGTTCATCGTGATCGGAATTATATATATATATATATATATATATATATATATATATATATATATATATATATATATATAATTTGGCCTCGTGAAGGAGAAAGTATCGCTCAAGCTTGGGGGAGGCTTAAGTATATGTTACACACATGCCCCAATCATGAGCTCTCAAGAGAAATAATTATTCAAAACTTTTATGCTCGGCTTTCTCATAATGATCAATCCATGCTCGATACTTCTTCTGCTGGTTCCTTTATGAAGAGAACTATTGAATTCAGATGGGATCTTCTGGAAAGAATTAAACGTAACTCTGAAGATTGGGAAATCGACAAAGGTAATGAGTCATGTATAAATCTTGAGTTTGATTGTGTTAAATCTTTTATGGAAACTGATACTTTTCATAAGTTTAGTACTAAATATGGACTTGACTCTGAGATAGTAGCTACCTTTTGTGAATCTTTTGCTGCTCATGTTGATCTCCCTAAAGATAAATGGTTTAAATATCATCCACCCATTGAATTAAATGAAGAACCTATTAGTGTTAAAGAAGAAACAATGTTGATCCAGTTGTGCCCACTGCTTATATTGAGAAACCTCCTTTCCCTGTTAGGATTAAGGAACATGCTAAAGCTTCAATTGTGGTTAATAGAAGTAATATAAGAACACCTAGACCTTCTGAACAAATCAAGGTTGAGCCTAATATTGCAATGGTTAAAGATCTTTTGGTTGATGATATTGATGGGCATGTTATTTACTTTTGCGATGAGGCCGCTAGAATTGCTAAACCTGTTAGAAATGAACGAGATATGCTAGATAAGAATAAGCCCATAGTTGGCATGCATGTTGTTTCTGTTAAGATTGGAGATCATTTCTATCATGGTTTATGTGATATGGGTGCTAGTGTGAGTGCTATTCCGTTATCTTTATATCAAGAAGTAATGAATGATATTGCACCTGTTGAGATTGAAGATATTGATGTTACTATTAAGCTTGCAAACAGAGATACTATTACACCACTTGGGATTGTTAGAGATGTTGAAGTCTTGTGTGGTAAAATCAAATACCCTACTGATTTCTTAGTACTTGGTTCACAACAAGATAATTTTTGTCCCATTATATTTGGTAGACCTTTCTTGGATACCGTTAATGCTGAAATTGATTGTGTTAAAGAGAAGGTTAGAGTTAAGTTTGGTGATATATCTCATGAATTTAATTTCTCTAAGTTTAGTAGACAATCTCATGATAAGGAATTACCCAATAAAGATGAAATTATAGGTCTTGCTTCTATTACTGTGCCTCCTACTGATCCTTTAGAACAATATTTGCTAGACCATGAAAATGATATGCATATGAATGAAAGAAATGAAATAGATGAGCTGTTCTTTAAACAAGCACCTATCCTTAAACATAATTTGCCTGTTGAAACTTTGGGAGATCCTCTTCCACCGAAGAGTGATCCTGTGTTTGAATTAAAGCAATTACCTGATACACTTAAATATGCTTATCTGGATGAAAAGAAGATATATCCTGTTATTATTAGTGCTAACCTTTCAGAGCATGAAGAAAAGAGATTACTTAAAACTCTAAAGAAGCACTCCCACTTTATGTCAGCATAAAATTCATATGGAGCCAGACGCCAAACCCGTTGTTGATCATCAAAGAAGGCTGAATCCTAAAATGAAGGATGTGGTAAGAACTGAAATATTAAAGCTTCTGGAGGCAGGTATAATTTATCCCATAGCTGATAGTAGATGGGTAAGTCTTGTTCATTGTGTTCCTAAGAAAGGAGGTATTACCGTTGTTCCTAATGATAAAAATGAACTCATTCCACAAAGAATTGTAACCGGTTATAGGATGGTAATTGATTTTAGGAAATTAAATAAAGCTACTAGGAAAGATCATTACCCCTTGCCTTTTATTGATCAAATGTTAGAAAGATTATCTAAGCATACACATTTTTGCTTCCTATATGGTTATTCTGGTTTCTCTCAAATACCTGTATCACCTGAAGATCAAGAGAAAACCACATTTACTTGTCCTTTTGGAACTTATGCTTATCATCGTATGCCTTTTGGCTTATGTAATGCACCTGCTACCTGTAACACCCCTCTGTAATGAGCAACAGTGATCCATAATGATTATGCTAAGTCACTGTGATTTGCAATGCTTGATCAATGTGGATTCATATCTCATTTCAAATTCCTCCATTGAATTCAATTCAAATCATAAGTGAAATTTGATGTTGCTCAAAAATTGCTAGAAAATAGTTCATCATTTAGCAAAAATTCCAAAACAAGTTATTGTTCAGGAAAACAACATCACCATCAAGCTAAATGTGGACTAGGGCAATTATTATAGTGCAAAACAACAATTTAAATGCCTTTCCATTTTTGAAAAATTCAAATGGATTCCAAAATTGCCCAAACTTTTTGTGGCAGTGCAGAATAATGCATTGTATTTTTGTGGACAAGTTTCACATTTTACAAAATGCATTTGGCAGCTCTTCTATTTTGCAAAACTCTTCTGTAAAAATAAAAACAGAAAAGATAAAAGAAAAGGCCTAAACTGACTGGGCCTAAGTGCACAGTGCACTCGGCCCAGCCCACTCCGGCCCTTCTCCCTCCTCCCGCTCTCTCTCCTCCCCGTGTCGCCGTGGCCGTGGACGCGCGCGCGCGCTCCGGCGGCTAAGGGACACGGCGACGCTACAGGGCGCCGGGAGGGGATAAGTCCGACCCCCTCCGCCTCCTCGACGCCCTCACACACTCCTCTTCCCCTCTCGGCCGCTCTCTCTCCCAATCTCGAGCTCGCCCGAGAGCCTCCACCCCCGCCCGTCATCGATCCCGCAGCGACCGTCGTCGCTGGGCCGCGCCGCCTTGTCCATCGTCTCCGCCGTCGTCGTCTACCTCGTCCCCGTCCACGAGCGTGAGCCGCGAGCCACCGCAGCGAGCCCGGCGAGCTCTTCTTCCTCCTCGGTCGCCGTCGACCTCGCCGTCAAATCGCCGCCTCCTACTGCTCCTAAGCCGTCAATGGGCCACCGTGCGCCTCCATGGTGAGCACCACGCCGTTTCCCCCTCTTCTTTCCCTTCTTTCCGCGCCATAGTCGCCGTATCCATCGTGGCCGAACGAGTCGCCGCCGACGAGCTCGTCGCCGTGGCCATCGTAGCCCGAGCTCGCGTCCGAGCTCATGGCCGAGCTCCTGGAGCTCGAGCGAGCCCAACGCCACCTCTAGCACCCCTCCCCGTGCACCGTAGCGTCGAGCCCGACCACACCCGATTCCGGCCGCCGCCTCCGCCGCTCACCGTCGATGATTCCGGCCGATTCCGGCCAAGCCACCACCACCGTTCGACGCAGCGCGGAGCGCTCGTTTGAACGGTGCCTCTCTCGCGCCAAATGGACGCCGGACGGCGAGATCCGCCGCTGTCCCGTGCACCTCCGCCGCGTTTGACGTCGCCGGCCACCGCCGACGTGGCTGCCACATGGGCACCCCCTGGGTCACTGGCAGTGGGCCCAGGGCCCCCAGTTGACCGGTCAACCCTGCTGACGTGGCAGCACTATGCTACTGACGTGTGGGCCCCTGCGTTTAATTAACTAATTAGGTTTTAAAATTAATCTGTTAATTAGTTTAGACACTGACAGATGGGGCCCACTCCCTAATTAACCATGTTTAGTTTAAATTAACCCCTAATTAGCCCAGAGTCACTGACATGTGGGACCCAGCTGTCAGGTTTGACCTGGAACAGCTGGGGTTGACCAGTGACGTCATCCTGACGTCATGCTGATGTCATAAGCTACTGTTTTGGATAATGCGGATTTATTAATTAAAATAATTCCAGGAATTTCAGAAAATGGTTTAAATCTTTAAAAAATTCGTAGAAATTCAACCGTAGCTCGGATCGAAAAGTTTTCAACATGAAAGTTGATCAGAAAAACGAGACAAATCCGAATATGTGGCCAAAATGCTTGACCATCACTCCTAACTATCTGAACATGGAACGTTCCCCTCCGGTTCAGTATACCGATAACTGCCTAAAAGCCGGGAAAATATCCCAGATATTTTCCTACTTCGTCTGCAACATGTAGCATTGCATTAGGTCACCACCAGCACTGCATCTTGCCGTGCCATGCATCTGTGTTGCTTTGCTTGCTTTTATTTATTGTTTCTTCCCCCTCTTCTTATTCGGTAGACCCCGAGACCGACGCAGCTCCGGAGTCCGACTACACCGTTGGTGACCCCTCTTTCCCCGCAGAGCTTCTAGGCAAGCAACCCCCCCTTGAGCATGCCTATATCGCCTATTCCTTCTCCCTCTTGCTTGCATTAGAATTGCTACAGTTATTGTTCCGAAATACCTATTCTAATGCATAGCCTGTTTTTGTAAACTACTGTTGATACCTTACCTGCTATCCTAAATGCTTAGTATAGGTTGGTTAGTGCACCATCTGTGGCCCCTCTTCCTTGTCCTAGTTGCCCCGCTTAGTTACCAGTGTCCCGATCGATGTAATCGATGGGCTGAGACCAGCACATCACCGCACACCCCTAAGTTGTTCGACTCTGTAGAGTTATCATCGAGTGTTGAGGGTGATACCTCTTACCCCACTTCTGATGTTGCCTCTGTAGTATAGCTAGACGGTCGTGGGTTACCGAGGGTGATTCCTCTTTCACCACCTCCGATGAAGCTTCTGTCGTGCAACCCTCAAGTGTGAATCCATCGAGGGTGATTCCTCCGGGTTCACCTTGACGGATACATCGAGTGGAAATCCAACGAGGGTGATTCCTCGGATTCCTCCTTGATGTGTTGGACACACGGTTACCATGTATTTGATTTCAGTCCCTGATTAAAGTCGGGTCGACCCCGAGGGGTACCCGCGAGAGTTGTGATGACGGGTTGACCATGAGGGTACCCGCGGTGTAATTACGAGGCGCGGCCGAGCAGGAAGATTGCCTCAGGAGAGGGAGGAGAGGAATTGGGCCTGGCCCTTGCCGCAAGTCCTCGAGACGGGGCGACGGGGTCACATGATCGTGAGTCTCTGCTCGTTTCCGCGAGCTCCCAACACACTAATGGGTTAGGATATGTGATCTAAGTAGGCCTCTGGCCTTTCCGCACTAACCACCATGTGGGAATAGTATGGGCACTCGGCGTCGTATGTATCAGCCAAAGTTCTTCAGACGTCAGCAGTTGAGCGGCACGCGCCCGGGTGAACCGTGAAAGCCTGCGTCTGTATACAGGGGCTAGGTCTGGTCCTGGCCGTCCTCGCAACGCGCAGGAGTGCAAAGGGCGATGGGCCCAAAACCCCTGAGCACTTAGCGTGTAGACCGGCGTGCTGGCCTCTCTGTTGAGCCTAGGTAGGGCTACGATGTGTCGATCAGTCGAGGCCGGGCATGGACCGAGTAAGTGTGTCCGGCCAGAGTTAATCAAGCGTGTTGGGTAAGTTGGTGCACCCCTGCAGGGAAGTATATCTATTCGAATAGCCGTGTCCACGGTAACAGGACGCTCGGAAAGTATCCCGATCTACTACAACTAAAACTGGAACTTGAGATGCTTAATATGTGGCTCCGGGATCGCTTTCTCGCAGGGAGTCGAGGAAGGATCTCTGGGCGTTGTTACTACTTGTTGCTACCACTATATTTATGTACTAATCTGCACTCTTCTAATGCTGCAAGACGCTGAAGATGCTAGTCTTCGATAGGCTTGGCCTTCTCTTTATTCTGGCATTTCTGCAGTCTAGTCCACCGATACAGCCCTTCTTTGATACTGATGCATAATTAGTATAGATCTGATGTAAGTCTTGCGAGTACTTTGGATGAGTACTCACGGTTGCTTTGCTTCCCCCTTTTTCCCATACTCGATTGCTGTGACCAGATGACGGAGCCCCGGAGCCTGCTGCCCCAGCCGACGACTACTACTACCCCTCTGGTGGAGAGTACTACTACGTGGAGACCACTGACGACTAGGAGTAGATAGGAGGCACCCAGGCAGGAGGCCTGCGCCTTTTCGATCTTATGTCGTTGTTTTGCCGCGCCTTCCTATGGCATATCTGTTTAACTTTTATGTCTGTACTCAGATATCTAATGCTTCCGCTGATGCTTGTATGACTCGAGCTTATGTATTCGAGCCCTCGAGGCCCCTGGCTTGTAATATAAAGCTTGTATGACTTTTATTTGTGTTTAGAGTTGTGTTGTGATATCTTCAAGTGAGTCCTTAGTCTTGATCGTGTGCATTTGCGTGTATGATTAGTGCACGATTAAGTCGGGGGCGTCACAAGTTGGTATCAGAGCCGACAGCCTATAGGAACCCCCCTTTCCAACTCCTTGCCCGAAGTTGAGTCTAGTCTTTGCAAAACTGTTTTACTAACATGGCTGTGTGGCTTACGGGCCCGCGTTGCCAATGGGTGGTATTAGGATCTTTTATTCGTCTTCCATACTCTGGGACTCTGATATCTCTTCTATTCGGGTTAAAGATCTTGCTAACTCTAACATTAGGTTCTCATGCTCACATTCACCCGAAGAGCTGGATTATCTGCGAACATTTCTTTCCAAGTTATCATATGCTTCTCACACTGTCATTTGACATCTTGCACTCTTTGTTTCAGATGCGTCCCGCAAGACAACTCGTACGCCAGACCATGGTTGTTGATGCGACTGGGTGCCCTGCTATCTTGGTCGACCTTTTGACTAGGCTATTATATCGCTGGTACCCCGAGTACACTGTTTACGAGGACTACCGCGAGTTCAACCAGGAGCAGTACCATGCTGTGGTTCGTATCTTTGATCGGCAGAACCACTCCATCACTGAGTTGCACACCTTTCATGGTGTTGGGGTGACTGTCGACATGGCCATCCATGATGCTGTCTATACTGCTATTGCCCGTCTCCGTGGAGAGCACAACAGTCGCTTGGAGGAGACTGCTTTTTGATATATCCCATATGCCCCCGCTGGGGACGAAACTGGATACTACACTGCTGTCTGTACTCCTTACGTGCTACGTCGTTATGACCCGCAGGTTTTGGTATAGTACACTCAGGCTCTGGATCGCACTGCTCGAGCTCTTGCTGTCGAGTTGTAAGCCACTCGTGCTCGTCTTTATGACGCTTTGACACAGTTGCTACCAGCAGTCAGTGCGAGGATGCATCCAGAGTACATCCTTTACCCGCGTAGGACGGAGATGCCGCCAGGTCTTGAGTGGCCTGCTGTTGGAGGTTGTACTCCTCCATGTGGTCCTCTTCTTCCAGTCTGGGACCAGGTTCTGCACCAGAGTGTTCACGGAGCGTAGGATCCTTATATCGAGGGTACCCTGCATCATCACCTGCAGCTGCCTGGCTTCAGTGGTTTTCTCCGACGTTGATGTAGCTATCTCTATGTCCCGTTGTTGTATCCCTCCACCGCGTGCCTGCGTGCTGCCTAGTTGTCTAGCTTTTCTTTTCGCTGTTATAACGCTGGCTTTTAACCGACTTTATGTATGGATCTGCATGTCATGTTGACTATGATGATGTATCTATTGCACTTCTTTTGTGGTGCGTGTTACTTCATGAATGAATCCATACTTCTGTAATGCTCGTTGCTAAACTACCCCCTGTTGAATTTTAGCAGGATGGTTAGACCCCACAGGTCGTGGCCGTGGTGCCAACAATCCACCACCACCCGACTATATGGCTGCAATGATGCAACAATTCGAAATGCACTGTCAGTTCATGCAAGGACTCATGGATCAGTTTCCTTGTCCCAATGCCAACCAGCAGCCAGCCCCAATCACTTTACAAGAGTTTGTGCACCTTAATCCAACCATCTTCCACAACTCTGTCCAGCCGCTTGACGCTGATGACTGGCTCCGCGACATCACTTTCGAGATGGAGTCTGCAAATGTGGCCCCTGCCAGCTATGTCACTTTTGCATCATACTTTCTGAAGGGTCGCGCAGCCCAATGGTGGGACACTCACAGGCATACCCTACCTGCTCAAACCATCATCACTTGGGTGGAATTCCAAGCTGCTTTCCATGCCCGTTACATTCCGCAAGGAGTCATGGACCGGAAGAAGCGTGAGTTCCATAATCTCTCTCAGGGCAGCAAGTCTGTGGAAGCTTAATAGCGCGAGTTTCTTGAGTTATCCCGCGATGCAGAAGAGGATATTGCTACTGATGCCCGCAGACAGGAAAAGTTCCGTGAAGGGCTCAACCCAGATATCAAGCTTGCACTACTAGTCCAAGATTTCGCCGACTTCGCCACCTTGGTGAACAAGGCTATCCAGGTTGAGACAGGTCTGAAGGATCACAAGGACGCTCTGAAGCGCACCCGTGAAGCGGGCTCATCTTCGGGCTTGTCTTCCTAGAAGCGCCGTATTTGGATCCCTCACAACATGTACTGTCCGACTGTACCTACTCCGAGGCCATCGTATGCTGCACCTCGTATGCCAGCTCCACCTCTGAGGCAGCCAAGACCTCAAGCTGCACCGTTTCGAGCTCCTGCTCCCCGTCCTGAGGATGGACTGTGTTTCACTTGTGGATGTCCAGGACACCATGCCAAAGACTGCCGTCAGAATCAGAACCAGTTGGCTCTTCCTTCTATTGGCCGTGGTAATGGCCGTGGCAACAACCAGCCCCACAACAACAATGCCAGGCCTTTTTATGGTCGTGGTCAGGCTTATCATGTCAACATGAATGAAGATCAAGACCAACCAGCTACTGTGATGGGTACACTTCCTGTTAATTCAGTACTAGCTTCTGTTTTGTTTGATTCAAGAGCACCGCATTCTTTCATATCAGAAGAGTTTGCATTCATGCATGGCATTAAACATGCAAATTTGCACCAGCCGTTAGTGGTTAACACTCCCGCGGGCCAGTGTCGAACCTCTATGTTCAGCCCCGATGTTACCATTGAAATTGAAGGGTTGGAATTCCATGCCTTTCCCATTATTTTGAAGTCTTCCAAGGTTGACCTCATTCTAGGAATGGATTAGTTGAAGGCTCACATCGCCTTAATCAATTGTGCCACTAAAGCCGTCCAACTCCTGCACCCCTCGGATGAGATAGTAAACTACCAGGCTCATCTAGTTCATAATGCCGAGGCTCAGATTTATGCACTGAATGCGTTGAGTGCTTCACCTCTTGAGGGGATCGAAAACGTTCCAGTCGTTTGCGACTTCCAAGATGTCTTTCCGGAAGAACTTCCAGGAGTACCCCCTGTTAGGGCTGTCGAGTTTGTCATCGACCTAAAACCAGGCACCACTCCTATTGCGAAGCGTCCTTATAAGATGCCGCCGCATGAGCTTCTCAAGCTTAAGGAGGAACTCAACAAATCACTTCGCAAGGGTTTCATTCGTCCAAGTTCCTCTGCCTGGGAGCACCTTCTCTCTTTGTCAAGAAGAAAGATGGTACAAACCGATTGGTCCAAGATTACCGGCCTATCAACCAAGCCACCATTCAGAACAAGTATCCGCTTCCTCGGATCAATGACCTGTATGATCAACATGCTGCATCATCAGTGTTCTCTAAACTCGACTTGAGGTTGGGTTATCATCAGATCCGCGTCCGCGAAGAGGATATTCCCAAGACTGCCTTTGTTACTCGCTATGGCTCTTATGAGTACACTGTCATGTCATTTGGCTTAATCAATGCTCCAGCAATGTTCTCCCACCTGATGAATTATATCTTCATGGATTACCTCGACAAATTCATCATGGTTTATCTGGATGATATTTTGGTTTATTTCAAGAATAAGGAAGAACATGCTGAACATCTTCGTCTTGTTCTGGAAAAGCTTCGAGAGTACCAACTATATGCCAAGTATTCCAAGTGTGAATTCTGGTTATCTGAAGTAACCTACCTTGGTCATGTGATTTCCATGGATGGCATTGCTGTCAATCCAGAACGAGTTCAGGCTATTCCTGACTGGACTCCCCCGAAGAATGTTAAGCAAGTCAGAAGTTTTCTCGGACTCACAAGTTATTGCCATCGTTTCGTCGAGAACTTCTCAAAGATTGCCAAGCCTCTGACTAATCTGCTTCACAAAGGCATTAAGTTTGAGTGGACAGATAAATGTCAGGAAAGTTTCCAAACCCTCAAGGACAAGCTGACCACTGCTCCAGTGCTTGCTCCTCCGGATTCTCGCAAGGATTTCGTGATTTATTGCGACGCTTCTCGTCAAGGGTTAGGCTGTGTCCTGATGCAAGAAAACAGAGTAATTGCTTATGCCTCGCGACATTTGCGTCCTCACGAAGAGAATTATCCAGTGCATGATCTTGAACTTGCTGCAGTGATATATGCATTGAAGCTGTGGCGACATTACCTCCTTGGTAATCGATGTGAGGTATATACTGATCACCAAAGTCTGAAATATTTGTTTACTCAGCCGGATCTTAATCTCCACCAACAGCGATGGTTGGAAACAATTATAGACTATGACTGCGGTATTTCATATACCCCTGGCAAAGCTAATGTGATGGCTGATGCCTTGAGCCGTAAGTCCTATTGTAACAACCTCATGGTTCATCGAGCTCAACCTCTTCTGTATGAAGAACTGTGCAAGCTGAACCTCACCATCGTTCCACAGGGTTCTCTTAATACCCTTGTTTTACAGCCAGATCTTGAAAAAGTTGTAAAGTCTGTGCAAGCAAAGGATGCCGAAGTTGATCAGATGAAAAGAGATCTTGATCTTGAGAAGTACATAGATTTCTCGCTTGCTGAAGACGGAACCTTATATTTCAGAGACCGCATTGTGGTACCTCGGTTCGAGCTTATGACCGACAAAGTTATGAAGGAGGCACATGATACACCACTGTCTATTCATCCGGGTAGCACCAACATGTATCGTGATCTCTGTCAAAGGTACTGGTGGTCCAAAATGAAGCAGGACATTGCTCGCTATGTTGCCGAATGTGACGTTTGCCGTCGCGTTAAAGCAGAACATCAGAAGCCTACTGGAATTCTGCAACCGCTCCCTATTCCTGAATGGAAGTGGGACAAAGTGCAAATGGATCTTATTACTGGTCTTCCCAGATCACAAAAGGGTCATGATGCTATTCTTGTCGTCATTGATCAACTCTCCAAAGTTGCACACTTTCTGCCAGTCAAGGAGACGATCACTGCTAGTCAGTTAGCAGAGTTATATATCTCCAGAATTGTATCACTCCACGGTATTCCGAAGGAGATCAGTTCAAACCGTGGCAGCCTTTTCACTTCTAAGTTCTGGGCAAGTTTCCAAGAAGCTATGGGAACTCATATAACCTGGAGTTCAGCTTATCACCCCCAGTCCCAACGCCAAGTTGAACGAGTGAATCAAGTGCTTGAAGATATGTTGCGTGCTTGTGTCATCTCATTTGGCAAGAAGTGGGAAGAATCTCTCCCGTATGCTGAATTCTCATACAACAACAACTATCAAGCTAGCTTGAAAATGGCACCCTTCGAGGTACTTTATGGATGTAAGTGTCGAACCCCTCTGAATTGGTCAGAAACTAGGGAACGGCTGCTCATTGGTCCGGATATTATCCAACACACTGAAGAGCAAGTCCGTATTGTCCGGGAAAATCTCAAGGCAGCTCAATCTCGCTAGAAGAGCAATTATGATCGTAAACACTGGGGATCAATCTATCAACCTGGTGAGCAAGCTTATCTGCGTGTCACTCCGATGAAGGGACTCATCGCTTTGGAATCAAGGGCAAGTTAGCTCCTCGCTACATCGGCCCCTTTCGCATTCTCGCGAGACGTGGACATGTGGCATATAAATTGGAGTTGCCGTCGCAATTCTCTCACATCCACGACGTCTTCCATATGTCGCAACTTCGCCGTTGCTTCAAGGAATCTCCGTACCGAGTAGTGGATCATGAATTGCTTGATTTGCAAGATGATCTATCTTATAAACAGCATCCGATCCGCATTCTCGATCAAGCTGAACGTCGGACCCGCCAGAAGACAACCAAGTTCCTGAAAGTGCAGTGGTCGAATCATAATGAAGATGAAGCCACTTGGGAACGCGAGGATCGTCTTCACGAGGAATACCCCGATCTTTTCTCTTCTCCCTCCTGAATTCTCGGGACGAGAATTTCTTTTAGAGGAGGAGAATTGTAACGCCCCTCTGTAATGAGCAACAGTGATCCATAATGATTATGCTAAGTCACTGTGATTTGCAATGCTTGATCAATGTGGAATCATATCTCATTTCAAATTCCTCCACTGAATTCAATTCAAATCATAAGTGAAATTTGAAGTTGCTCAAAAATTGCTGGAAAATAGTTCATCATTTAGCAAAAATTCCAAAACAAGTTATTGTTCAGGAAAACAACATCACCATCAAGCTAAATGTGGACTAGGGCAATTATTACAGTGCAAAACAGCAATTTAAATGCCTTTCCATTTTTGAAAAATTCAAATGGATTCCAAAATTGCCCAAACTTTTTGTGGCAGTGCAGAATAATGCATTGTATTTTTGTGGACATGTTTCACATTTTACAAAATGCATTTGGCAGCTTGCAAAACTCTTCTGTAAAAATAAAAACAGAAAAGATAAAAGAAAATGCCTAAACCGACTGGGCCTAAGTGCACAGTGCACTCGACCCAGCCCACTCCGGCCCTTCTCCCTCCTCCCGCTCTCTCTCCTCCCCGTGTCGCCGTGGCCGTGGATGCGCGCGCGCGCTCCGGCGGCTGAGCGACACGGCGACGCTACAGGGCGCCGGGAGGGGATAAGGCCGACCCCTCTGCCTCCTCGACGCCGTCACCCACTCCTCTTCCCCTCTCGGCCGCTCTCTCTCTCTCGATCTCGAGCTCGCCCGAGAGCCTCCGCCACCGCCCGTCGTCGATCCCGCGGCCACCGTCATTGCTGGGCCGCGCCACCTTGTCCATCGTCTCCGCTATCGTTGTCTACCTCGTCCTCGTCCACAAGCGCAAGCCGCGAGCCACCGCAGCGAGCCCGGCGAGTTCTTCATCCTCCTCGGTCGCCGACGACCTCACCGTCGAATCGCCGCCTCCTGCTGCTCCTAAGCCGTCAACGGGCCACCGTGCGCCTCCACGGTGAGCACCATGCCGTTTCCCCCTCTTCTTTCGCTTCTTTCCGTGCCATAGTCACCGTATCCGTCGTGGCCGAAAGAGTCGCCGCCGACGAGCTCGTCACCGTGGCCATCGTAGCCCGAGCTCGCGTCCGAGCTCATGGCCGAGCTCCTGGAGCTCGAGCGAGCCCAACGCCACCTCTAGCACCCCTCCCCATGCACCGTAGCGTCGAGCCCGACCACACCCGATTCTGGCCGCCGCCTCCGCCGCTCGCCATCAACGATTCTGGCCGATTCCGGCCAAGCCACCGCCACCGTTCGACGCAGCGCGGAGCGCTCGTTCGAACGGTGCCTCTCGCGCGCCAAATGGACGCCGGACGGCGAGATCCGCCGCTGTCCCGTGCGCCTCCGCCGCGTTTGGCATCGCCGGCAACTTCCCGCCGGCCACCGCCGACATGGCTGCCACGTGGGCACCCCCTGGGTCACTGCCAGTGGGCCCAGGGGCCCCAATTGACCGTGTTGACCGGTCAACCCTGCTGACGTGGCAACACTATGCCACTAACGTGTGGGCCCCTACGTTTAATTAACTAATTAGGTTTTAAAATTAATCTGTTAATTAGTTTAGACACTAACAGATGGGGCCTACTCCCTAATTAACCCTGTTTAGTTTAAATTAACCCCTAATTAGCCCAGAGTCACTGACATGTGGGACCCAGCTGTCAGGTTTGACCTGGAACAGCTGGGGTTGACCAGTGACGTCATCCTGATGTCATGCTGATGTCATAAGCTACTGTTTTGGATAATGCAAATTTATTAATTAAAATAATTCCAGGAATTTCAGAAAATGGTTTAAATCTTTAAAAAAAATCGTAGAAATTCAACCGTAGCTCGGATCGAAAAGTTTTCACCATGAAAGTTGATCAGAAAAAGGAGACGAATCCAAATATGTGGTCAAAATGCTTGACCATCACTCCTAACTATCTGAACATGGAACCTTCCCCTCTGGTTCAATATACCGATAACTGCCTAAAATCCGGGAAAATATCCCAGATATTTTCCCGCTTCATCTGCAACATGTAGCATTGCATTAGGTCACTACCAGCACTACATCTTGCCATGCCATGCATCTGTGTTGCTTTGCTTGCTTTTATTTATTGTTTCTTCCCCCTCTTCTTATCTGGTAGACCCCGGGACCAACGCATCTCCGGAGTCCGACTACACCGTTGACGACCCCTCTTTCCCCGCAGAGCTTCCAGGCAAGCAACCCCCCCTTGAGCATGCCTATATCGCCTATTCCTTCTCCCTTTTGCTTGCATTAGAATTGCTACAGTTATTGTTCCGAAATACCTATTCTGATGCATAGCCTGTTTTTGTAAGCTACTATTGATACCTTACCTGCTATCCTAAATGCTTAGTATAGGTTGTTTAGTGAACCATCTGTGGCCCCTCTTCCTTGTCCTAGTTGCCCCGCTTAGTTACCAGTGTCCCGATCGATGTAATCGATGGGCTGAGACCAGCACATCACCGCACACCCCTAAGTTGTACGACTCTGCAGAGTTATCATCGAGTGTCGAGGGTGATACCTCTTACCCCACTTCTGATGTTGCCTCTGTAGTATAGCTAGATGGTCGTGGGTTACCGAGGGTGATTCCTCTTTCACCACCTCCGATGAAGCTTCTGTCGTGCAACCCTCAAGTGTGAATCCATCGAGGGTGATTCCTCTGGGTTCACCTTGATGGATACATCGAGTGGAAATCCAACGAGGGTGATTCCTCGGATTCCTCCTTGATGTGTTGGACACACGGTTACCATGTATTTGATTTCAGTCCCTGATTAAAGTCAGGTCGACCCTGAGGGGTACCCGCGAGAGTTGTGATGATGGGTTGACCATGAGGGTACCCGCGGTGTCATTACGAGGCGCGGCTGGGCATGCAGATTGCCTCAGGAGAGGGAGGAGAGGAATTGGGCCTAGCCCTTGCCACAAGTCCTCGAGACGGGGCGACGGGGTCACATGATCGTGAGTCTCTGCTCGTTTCCGCGAGCTCCCAACACACTAATGGGTTAGGATATGTGATCTGAGTAGGCCTCTGGCCTTTTCGCACTAACCACCACGCGGGAATAGTATGGGCACTCGGCGTCGTATGTATCAGTCGAAGTTCTTCAGACGTCAGCAGTTGAGCGGCATGCGCCCGGGTGGACCGTGAAAGCCTGCTTGTGTATACAGGGGCTAGGTCTGGTCCCGGCCGTCCTCGCAACGCGCATGAGTGCAAAGGGCGATGGGCCGAAAACCCCTGAGTGCTTATGGTGTAGACCGGCGTGCTGGCCTCTCTGTTGAGCCTAGGTAGGGCTACAATGTGTCGATCAGCCGAGGCCGGGCATGGACCGAGTAAGTGTGTCCGGCCAGAGTTAATCGAGCGTGTTGGGTAAGTTGGTGCACCCCTGCAGGGAAGTATATCTATTCGAATAGCCGTGTCCACAGAACAGGACGCTTGGAAAGTAGCCCGATCTACTACAACTAAAACTGGAACTTGAGATGCTTAATATGTGGCTCCGGGATCGCTTTCTCGCAGGGAGTCGAGGAAGGATCTCTGGGCGTTGTTACTACTTGTTGCTACCACTATATTTATGTACTAATATGCACTCTTCTAATGCTGCAAGACGCTGAAGATGCTAGTCTTCGATAGGCTAGGCCTTCTCTTTATTCTGGCATTTCTGCAGTCTAGTCCACCGATACAACCCTTCTTTGATACTGATGCATAATTAGTATAGATCTGATGTAAGTCTTGCGAGTACTTTGGATGAGTACTCACAGTTGCTTTGCTTCCCCTTTTTTACCATACTCGATTGCTGCGACCAGATGACAGAGCCCCGGAGCCTGCTGCCCCAGCCGATGACTACTACTACCCCTCTGGTGGAGAGTACTACTACGTGGAGACCACCGATGACCAGGACTAGATAGGAGGCACCCAGGCAGGAGGCCTGCGCCTTTTCGATCTTATGTCGTTGTTTTGCCCCACCTTCTTATGGCATATCTATTTAACTTTTATGTTTGTACTCAGATATCTGATGCTTCCGCTGATGCTTGTATGACTCGAGCTTATGTATTCGAGCCCTCGAGGCCCCTGGCTTGTAATATAAAGCTTGTATGACTTTTATTTGTGTTTAGAGTTGTGTTGTGATATCTTCAAGTGAGTCCTTAGGCTTGATCGTGTGCATTTGCGTGTATGATTAGTGCACGATTAAGTTGGGGGCGTCACACTACCTTTCAAAGATGTATGACTGCTATATTCTTAGACTTCTGTGAATAGATTGTTGAGGTTTTCATGAATGATTTCTCCGTTTATGGAACTTCCTTTGATGATTGCTTGAGCAACCTTGATCGAGTTTTGCAGAGATGTGAAGAAACTAATCTTGTCTTGAATTGGGAGAAGTGCCACTTTATGGTGAATGAAGGTATAGTCCTTGGGCATAAAATTTCTGAAAGAGGTATTGAAGTTGATAAAGCTAAAGTTGATGCTATTGAGAAAATGCCATGCCCTAAAGATATCAAAGGTATAAGAAGTTTCCTTGGTCATGCTTGTTTCTATAGAAGGTTTATAAAAGACTTCTCTAAAATTTCTAGGCCTCTTACTAATCTTTTGCAAAAAGATGTGCCATTTGTTTTTGATGATGATTGCGTAGAAGCCTTTGAAATACTTAAGAAAGCCTTAATTTCTGCACCTATTGTTCAACCACCTGATTGGAACCTACCCTTTGAAATTATGTGTGCTGCTAGTGATTATGCTGTTGGTGCTATTCTAGGACAAAGAGTTGATAAGAAATTGAATGTTATTCATTATGCTAGTAAAACTCTAGACAGTGCTCAAAGAAATTATGCTACTAATGAGAAAGAATTTTTAGCAGTTGTGTTTGCATGTGATAAATTCAGATCTTACATTGTTGATTCCAAAGTTACTATTCATACTGATCATGCTGCTATTAAATATCTTATGGAAAAGAAAGATGCTAAACCTAGACTTATTAGGTGGGTTCTATTGCTACAAGAATTTGATTTGCATATTATTGATAGAAAGGGAGCTGAGAATCCCGTAGCTGATAATTTGTCTAGACTGGAAAATAGTCTTGATGACCCACTTCCTATTAATGATGATTTTCCTGATGAACAACTAGCTATGATAAATGCTTCTTGTAATACTCCTTGGTATGCAGACTATGCTAATTACATTGTTGCTAAATATATACCACCTAGTTTCACATACCAACAAAAGAAAAAGTTCTTCTTTGATTTAAGACATTACTTTTGGGATGACCCACATCTATATAAAGAAGGAGTAGATGGTGTTATTAGGCGTTGTGTACCTGAGCATGAACAGGAACAAATCCTATGAAAGTGTCACTCCGAGGCATATGGAGGACACCATGCGGGAGACAGAACTGCACACAAGGTATTACAATCTTGTTTTTATTGGCCTACTCTTTTCAAAGATGCACGTAAGTTTATCCTATCTTGTGATGAGTGTCAAAGAATTGGTAATGTTGGTAGACGTCAGGAAATGCCTATGAATTATTCACTTGTTATCGAACCATTTGATGTTTGGGGTTTTGATTATATGGGACCTTTCCCTAAATCCAATGGGTATACTCATATTTTATTTGCTGTTGATTACATTACTAAGTTGGTAGAAGCTATTCCAACTAGTAGTGCTGATCATAACACTTCTATTAAAATACTTAAAGAGGTTATATTCCCGAGGTTTGGTGTCCCTAGATATTTAATGACTGATGGTGGTTCACATTTTATTCATGGTGCTTTCCGTAAATTGCTTGCTAAATATGATGTTAATTATAGAATTGCATCTCCTTATCATCCTCAGTCTAGTGGTCAAGTTGAATTAACTAATAGAGAAATAAAATTAATTTTGCAAAAAAGACCGTTAATAGATCTAGAAAGAATTGGTCTAAGAAACTTGATGATTCACTATGGGCTTACAGAACTGCTTATAAAAATCCTATGGGTATGTCTCCGTATAAAATGGTTTATGGAAAAGCATGTCATTTACCTCTTGAATTAGAACATAAAGCATACTGGGCAATTAAAGAACTTAACTATGATTTTAAACTTGCCGGTGAAAAGAGGTTATTTGATATTAGCTCTCTAGATGAATGGAGAACACAAGCTTATGAAATGCCAAGTTGTTTAAAGAAAAAGTTAAAAGATGGCATGATAAGAGAATTCAAAAATGGGAATTCAATGTAGGTGATCATGTTCTATTATACAATTCTCGTTTAAGGTTCTTTGCAGTTAAACTTCTCTCTAAATGGGAAGGGCCATACATCATCGAAGAAGTTTTCGCTCCGGAGCCATCAAAATAAACAACTCCGAAGGCAATAATCCGAGGGTGGTTAATGGGCAAAGAATTAAACATTATATCTCAGGTACACCCATTAATGTTGAAACTAATATTATTCAAACAATGACACCGGAAGAGCACATAGAAGAAACCTTCCAGAATGCTCCAGAATCCTGAAAAGGAGTAGGTATGTGATACGGTAAGTAAACTGACTCCAAAACTTCCATAAAAGTACTTTATGTTCGTTTTGGAATATATAAAAAATTAGGAAAATAATAAACAGTCCGAAAAGTGCACGAGGAGGCGACAAGCCTGGGGGCGCGCCTACCAGGCTTGTGGCTCCCTCGTGGACTTTCCCGACTCCGTTTTTCTTCCATATTACTTGTTCTACACGGGAAAAATTTATTATATAAACTCACGAGTGTTTTGACCATCGTATCGCAAGTTTCTCCTCTGTTCTTGTTTCGTGCCGTTTCCTGTCAGATTTGTGAGGCCGGGCATCATGTCTTCCGCTTCCTCCAACAACGTGGGAGACGATGCTTGGTTGCTATAGATGGAACTCAGGAGAGAGGAGGAGGAGGAGGTTACCATGGAAGAAGATGATGGAGATTTGCTGGAAGTCCACACCCCGGCCTCCGAGAGGGGTGCCCTTGCCGGCATCTCCACAACTCCAAATCCCCATCAAGCCATAAGAAGCACTACAAGCCATGGGAGTCCAGAGGTACAAGAAGGGCTTCTGTTGGGCCATCGGGAACCAGGGTACCCCGGCCCGTCTGCCTGCGGCCCAGGAAGAGACGCCTAGTGAAGGCCCAAGACGCGGCCCACTTGTGGGCGCCATGAAGCGAAGACATCTCCCGAGGCAATGGCCTCCCGAGGCCCCCCTCCTCATGACATGGTCTGCTGGGACTTAGCCGTAGCAACAGCAATGGCCTCGCGAGGCTGCATCCCGAGGCGGTCGCCCGAGGCCGCCTGAGCCTGATGTCGGCTGCGCGGTCCTGTGCCCATCACGTGGGTGACGCGCGTAGCGACGAAGGGCAGCAGAGGCCGCGCGAGCAGGCGCGAATAGTGAAGCTTTCCTCTTTGGTGCTAAGGGGGCAGCCCCAGCTACCCACCTCCAAAGCAAGTCCCGAGGACTGCCCCATTGGTGAAAGAAGACCAGGACAGCAAGGCGCGCAGGACGGAGGTCATCACCGAGCCCACCGGCGCGTCATAGATCATGCTTTTGCAGGCGAAGACCGCCTTTAGTCAGGATAGACTGAGCGCCTGTCCCCTTTCAAATCCCGCCAAGTGTGGCAACCCTTCCCACCTAGTTTTTGGGGGAGGAGGACCAGGGCGGCTATAAAAGGGGCAGAGCTGCCATTGTAGAAGGGACCGGGACCGATTCCTTCATCTCCTAACTTGTACTTGAGAGCATCCTCCGGCTCACAGCAATCCCAACCACAAGTAGGAGTAGGTTTTACACCGCAAGGTGGCCCGAACCTGGGTAACCGTCATGTCCCCTGTCGTGCTCCCGCGTAGCGCTCTCGCCGTAGCCTCGCCGTGGTCACCGTTGGTCGGAAAGAACTAGCTAGCCCCCCAGTGTTCGAATCTTAGATCTCCGGAGTCAGAGCTCCGACATTTGGCACGCCAGGTACGGGGGCCTGCCTCAGTTCGTCCATCTCCTCGCCGTCATGGCCGACGCTCGCCGCGAGCGTTACGCGCGCCGAGCTGCCAGGGTGGCCCAGACGGAGCCCGTTGCCCATGACGACCGTCGACGCCGCGCCGCCACCGACCCCGCTGCAAGGGAGCAGCAGGCGTCCTCCCTCCACCCATCCGTGCAGGTGGATGGCCACACCGCCATGGCCTCGTCGCTTGCTCGCCGCGACACGTTGGCCCCGCAGGCCGCGCTGCTCATGGCGCGCGAGCTCCTGCGCTACCGCTCCACCGACGCCGGCTACGACGCCTGGCTTGGCCGCATCACCGAGCTCATCAACGCCGCAGGCGACGCCCCAGTGCCCTCTCACTCACTCCGTCCTCCGCCGTCTCGTGCTGGGGACGTGGCACGCGACGCACCTCCTCCGCCTCCTCTGCACGGCGAAGACGCCCGGCGCCACCGCGACCCGTGGGCGTGTGAGCACTCTTGCGGCGCGTCTTCGCCAGACCATGGCGAGCCCAGCTACCAGATCGTCTGGCGCGCACCGCCCGACGCGCGCGTCCTCCTCGAGCAGTAGCGCCAGCGCCAAGACAGGACCGTTCAAGAAGTCACGGCCGCCGGCCGTCAGAACCGCGCCGCCCTCACCGGCGGCATCCCCTCCAGCTGCGTGGGTTGCCGTGCCTTCACCCGCAAGTTGCATCTCTTGGTGTGGCCCGCCAAGTTCAAGCTGGACCTCCCTCAGCACTGCGACGGCACCCCCAACCCTGCGGAGTTCCTGCAGCTCTATGCCCTGAGCATCGAAGCAGCGAACGGTGACGACAAGGTCATGGCGAACTGGTTCCCCATGGCTCTCAAGGATGGCCCGCGCTCTTGGCTCATGAACCTCCCTGAGGCGTCCATCTCATCGTGGGGCGAAATCTGCCGGCAGTTCATTGCCAACTTCAAGGGCACGCACAAGCACTCCCTCACGCTCAATGACATGCACGCTATGCGCCAGCACCCTGACGAGACCCTTCGCAAGTACATCCAGCGCTTCAGCCAAGTGCGCAACAAGATTCCGCGCGCTTCCGACGCCGCCATCGTCTCCACGTTCTCCAACGGCGTCACGGACGTCCGGATGCGCGAGAAGCTCACCATCAATGATGAGCTCGACTCCGTGCTTGAGCTGTTCGACCTCGCCGACAAGTGCGCCAAGGCCGAGGAGGGCCGCCTCTTCGTCCACAATGACCCCGACGCGGCGCCCGACGCCGCCAAGGCCAAGAGCAAAGACGTCAAGCGCAAGGGCCCTGCCGTGCTCGCGGCAGGGCCCGAGCAGAAGCGCGGCCGTGAGCGCAACGAGCCCAAAAGAGACAATTGCCCTCTCTGTGCCTACCACAACTCGCACTCCCACAGCACCGAGGACTGCCATGAGCTCAAGCAGCTTCGCGACGAGCGCCTTGGCCGTCGCAGCGACCGCAACGACCGCGGCACCAGCCGTGGAGGCGGCCGTAACGGTGACCGTTTGGGAGACTGCAACAACAACGGCAACTTCCGCCAGGGCTGGTGTGACCAGCCTCGCGAGGCCGCCTGACATGACCAGCCTCGTGAGGCCAACCCTCAGGCCAATGCTGCCCTTCCACCTCTGCCGCCGCCACCACGTCGGAACGATGGCAACCAGCCCGACCAAGACGCTGGGGGCTACCAAGAGCCTCGCGGAGTGGCGTGCATCCTAGGTGGAGCTCTGGCTCCCGCGTCCAATCGCCACTTCAAGCTGTTCTCTCGTGAGGTGAACGCCGCCCTCCCGAGGCCTGAAGCCTCTTGACCTCTCAAGTGGTCGCAGTACCCAATCACCTTCAACTCCGACGATCACCCCAAGTCTTCAAGCGCTGCCGGCACGGTCCCCATGCTGTGCACCCCCACCATCAGCAACGTCGCCATCACCAAGACACTCATCGACGGAGGCGCCGGCCTCAATGTGATCTCCATCGAGACCTTCGAGCAGCTCTAGGTGCCGTACGACCAGCTGCTGCCGACCAGGCCCTTCTCCGGAGTGACTGATGGCTCCACCATTCCTCTGGGCCAAGTGCGCCTCCCCGTCACCTTCGGCACTCGCAAGAACAACCATACCGAGCTCATCGACTTCGACGTGGCGCACATCGGCCTGCCGTACAACGCCATCTTGGGCTACCCAGCTCTCGCCAAGTTCATGGTGGCAACCCACCATGCCTACAACGTCCTCAAGATGTCGGGCTGCAGCGGCATCATCACCGTCTGCTGTGAAGAGAAGGATGCAGTCTGCTCCCTCGAGAGCGCCTACAAGGCTGCCGCCTCCGCCTACCCTGCCGACGAGGATGCCGCCGAGCCTCATGAGGCCGCACCCATGAAGAAGAAGAAGCTGTTCTCTCAGGACTTTGTCGAGACGAAGAAGGTGTCGGTGGACGGCAGCGGCTCAGGCCCCACCTTCACCATCGGCACGGGCCTCTCCCGCATAGGAAGGCGCGCTCGTCACCTTCCTTCGGGCAAATTCGGATGTGTTTGCCTGGACGGCATCTGATTTGTCCGGTGTGCCGAGGGAGGTGATCGAGCACCACTTAGTGGTGTGTCCCAACGCACGCCCCGTGAAACAGAAGCACGGCGCCAGGTGCCAGAGAAGCAAGATTTCATCGTCAAGGAAGTTTAGAAGCTACAAGAAGCTGGAGTCATCCGTGAGGTGCACCACCCTGAGTGGCTCGCCAACCCCGTCGTGGTGCCCAAGAAGTGCGGCAAGGAGCGCATGTGTGTCGACTTCACAAGTCTCAACAAGTTCTGCCCTCAAGATCCATTTCCGCTGCCTCGCATCGACCAAATCGTAGACTCCACCGCTGGGTGTGAGCTGCTATGCTTCCTGGATGCCTTCTCAAGCTACCACCAGATCAAGATGGCAACTGAAGTTGTGGAGAAGACGTCCTTCATCACCCCCCGCAGCATATTCTGCTACATCTGCATGCCATTCGGCCTCCGGAGCGCCGGAGCCACCTTCTAGAGGCTGATGCGCATCGCCTTGGGGCCCCAGATGGGAAGAAACGCCGAGGCCTACGTTGACAACATCGTTGTCAAGACCCGCGAGGCCTGGTCCCTCCTCGCAGACCTCCAGGAGACATTCGACAATCTGCGCAAGGTCAACCTCAGCTCAACCCAGACAAGTGCGTCTTCGGAGTCCCCTCCGGCAAGCTTCTCGGCTTCCTGGTCTCCCACCGTGGCATCGAGGCCAACCCTGTCGGAAGTCGGGCTCCGGGGACCCAAAGGTTCGAACACTGGGGTGAGCTCGTTCTACCACTTCATCTCCTACCACGGCTAAGCGACGGCGAGGCTACGACGAGAGCGCGCTAGCGAGGGACAGACCATGGACTCAGCGGTTTACCCAGGTTCGGGCCACCTTGCGGTGTAAGACCCTACTCCTGCTTGGTTGGTATTGCTCTGGTGCGAGAGAGAGAGAGTACAAGGTCGAGGGTGATGGGAGCCGGAGTCCATCGGATCCCTTCTACAATGGCTGCTCTGCCCCCCTTATACCCACATCGGTCCTCTTCCCCCTTGAAACTTAGGCGGGAAGGGCCGCCACACTTGGCAGGTTTTGAAAGGGGACAGGCGCTCAGGCTATCCTGACTAAAGGCGGTCTTCGCCTGCCAAAGCGTGATGCATGACGCGTCGGTGGGCTCGGTGATGACCTCCGCCCTGCGCGCCTGCCGTCTTGGTCTTCCTTCGCCGATCGGGCAACCTTTGGGGTTGCTTTGGGGAGTAGATATCTGGCCCTGCTCCCTTAACACAAAAGAGGAAACCATCTTCATCCGCGCCTGCTGGCGCGGCCTCTGTCGCCGCTTGTTGCCGCGCGCGTCACCCACGTGATGGGCCCCAGACCGCGCGGCTCCGGTGAACAGCCTTTGTCTCGTGCGCCCTCGGGAGGGGGCCTCGGGAGGCCACCTCAGGAGGTCGCCTCGCGAGAGGACCTTGCGAGGCCGCTGGTGGAGGTGCTGAGCCTCGCTCGCCCGCTCCCTGAGGAGGGGGCCTCGGGAGGCCAAGGCCTCATGAGGAGCCCTGGTGAGGCGCTTGGTGATGATGGCCTGCTGGGCCCACACCAGGTTTTGCGCCCTGGGCCAAAGGCAGACGGGCCTGGATACCCCGGGTTCCATGGGCCCGACAAACCCCGAGAAGATCAAGGCCATCAAGAAGACGCGCCCTCCCCGGAGCCTCAAGGAGATGTAGCACCTGGCGGGATGCATGGCCTCCCTTGGGCAGTTCATCTCCAAGTTCGGCGAGCGAGCCCTACCATTCTTCAAGCTCATGAAGAGATACGGCCCCTTCAAGTGGACTCCCGAGGCCGACGCTGCCTTCGAAGACCTCAAGAGGTACCTCACGAGCCCGCCCATCATGGTCGCGCCATGCTCTCGTGAGCCCTTGCTCCTGTACTTGGCGGCTACTCCCCAGACGGCCAGCGCGGCCCTGGTCGCCATTCGAGAAGAGCGCATCTACGTATAGAAGAAGCCCGTTGCGCCGGCGCCTCGTGAGCTCACGCCGTCGCCTGCCGAGGTCCCGCCTCAAGAGGCCCTTGGTGTGTCACCTCCCGAGGCCGTGCCATCACTGGCCGAGCCCTCGCTTCCGGAGGCCTCCGATAAGCCGCCTCGCGAGCCGCCTCCCGAGCTTCCTGAGCCTCATGAGCCCCTCGGCCCCCCCGAAGACCAAGCTGTTGCAACAACTACCCACCTAGTCGAGCACCCCGTGTACTTCGTTAGCACGGTGCTGCGAGATGCGTGCGAGCATTACCCCATGCAGCAGAAGCTCCTCCTAGCGCTCCTCGTCACCTCCCGCAAGCGGTGCCACTACTTCCAGGGCCACCCCATCAAGGTGATCTCGTCCTACCCCCTGGAGCAAGTCCTGCGCAGCTCCAACACTGCCAGCCGTGTCACCGAGTGGAACATCGAGCTGTAAGTTTGAGCTGGAGTTTTGCACCACAAGGGTGATCAAGGGCGCAATCCTGGCCGACTACGTAGCAGAGTGGACGGACCCACCCCAGGAGGAACCTCGCGAGGCTGAATCCCTCTTGCCTAGGGACGAAGCGCCTGGCGGATGGTCCATGCACTTTGATGGCGCCTTCTCCCGGCAGGGCGCGGGGGCTGGTGTCGTGCTCACCTCGCCAACGGGAGACAAGCTCTACTACGCCGTCCAACTCTGCTTCAAGCGCGACGATAAGGTCTCCAACAACATCGCAGAATACGAGGGCCTCATCGCCGGCCTCAAGGCTGCCTCTGCCCTGGGCATCAAGCGCCTCACCATCAAGGGTGACTCACAGCTCCTCGTCAACTTCTCCAACAAAAGCTACAAGCCCAAGGACGAGCACATGGCTGCCTACTTAGAAGAGGTATGTAAACTCGAGAAGCGTTTCCTTGGCCTGGAGCTGCAGCACGTTCCTCGCGGCAGCAACAAAGAGGCCGACGACGTCGCCAAACGAGCATCCCGCCGCGAGCCTCAGAGCCCCGGCATCTTCGAGGAAAGGCTCCTCAAGCCATCAGCTGCACCACCTGCCGCGGGCACTGCGCTCCTTCACGAAGAACTCCCACCCGCACCGCCCACGGGCGCGCCAGACTACGGCCCAGCCTTAGGAGCCCGCCTGCTACTGGCACTGGAGCCTCAAGCAGACAGCTGGGCCATGGAGTTCAAGGCCTGCTTGCTTCACGGCACCCTCCTAGAGAAGGACTCAGAAGCAGAGTGCGTGGCCCGGCAGGCCACCGCTTACTGCTTGCAAGACGGCGAGCTGTACCGCAGGTGCCCCAATGGCGTCTCGCTGTGGTGCATCTCTGAAGAGCAAGGACGTGAGCTGCTCGCTGACATCCATGGAGGAGACTGTGGCCACCACTCCTCGTCGCGCACCCTCACCGGCAAGGTGTTTCGCAGCGGATTCTACTGGCCCACCGTGCTCCACGATGCCATCGGGCTGGTCCAATCCTGTGAAGCTTGTCAATTCCACGCCAAGCAAATCCACCAGCCGGCGCAAGGCCTCCAGACAATTCCCCTCTCGTGGCCCTTCGCGGTCTGGGGGCTGGACATCTTGGGACGCTTCCCTCGCGCGGCTGGCGGCTACTGCTACCTCTACGTCGCCATCGACAAGTTCACCAAGCGGGCGGAAGTCGACCCCGTGCGCACCATCCCAGCTGGCTCTGCTGTCAAGTTCATCAAAGGCCTCATGAGCCGCTTCGGCGTCCCCAACCGCATCATCACAGACAACGGCTCTCAATTCACAAGCAGCCTCTTCAAGTCATACTGTGCCAGCCTCAGCACGCAAATCTGCTACGCCTCTGTGGCACACCCTCGAAGCAACGGCCAGGCCGAGCGTGCCAACGCCGAGGTCCGCAAGGGCCTCAAGACAAGAAGCTTCAGGAAAAAGCTCGAAGCCTGTGGCAAGGGCTGGCTCGACGAGCTGCAGTCTGTGCTGTGGTCCATCTGCACAACGGCAACCAAGCCTACTGGTGAGACCCCCTTCTTCCTCGTCTACGGAGCTGAAGCAGTCCTCTCGTCTGAGCTCTGGCAAAGCTCCCCGCGAGTCCTTGCCTTCGACGAGGCTCCTCAGGACGCCTCGCGAGAGGCCGACCTGCTGCTCCTTGAAGAAGCACGTCGCCAGGCCGCGCTCCGCGCCGCCAGATACCAGCAGGCTTTGCGTCGCTATCATAGCCACAACATACACCCATGCACCCTCAAAGTCGGTGATCTCGTCCTGAGAAGGATCCTCTCCAGAGAGGGACTACACAAACTCTCACCCATGTGGGAAGGCCCTTTCAGGGTTGCTCATGTCTCCAGGCCCAGCGCCGCCCGGCTGGAGACGGAGGACGGAATTCCTATGCCTAACGCCTGGAACATCCAACACCTCCACAAGTTCTACCCGTGACCTTCATGCGTACGAATGAATTGGGGTTGTACATGCCCCGGAGCCTCTCATTGCGTTCGCCTGATGGGCCCGCGAGAGCTCCCGCCCACATCTCAGTGGAAGCCCCATGCTCCGCGCTGGCAGAACGATCAAACCGTGATCATGCCCACGCCTAGTGGAAGCCCCATGCTCTGCGCTGGCGGAACAATCACTTGAGGGCGCCCCACGGGCTGCACCAACCTCATGTGATCCGTGCCAAACATGGCAATCATGTCTCTTTTTGCTGTGTAATGAACTTATTGCTATGTTTCAGTAAGGCTCTATTTCCTAAGTTATTTTATGTGTTGCTAAGTTCCTTGCCTCAGGAGCTGTGCACGCTCGCGACCTTCCTCCTGCGCATCTCGCGAGCGGGGGCTGGACACGGTGCATGTGCTCGGGTCAGTCCCAGCAGCCCTGCAAAAACCCAAGTGATCAAGCTCTGGCTCGCGGGCCCGCTCCCGTGCACGTCACCTCACCAAGGTCCTTGGTGTCTTTTCACCTCGCGTGATACCCACAAGCAAGTTAGCGAACGCGCACTGCTCCCTGCGTTTTATGAAACCAATGCGAAGCTATCACAGGAACAAAGCACTCAAAGGCCTTGCGAGCGCTGCCTCGCAAGGCGACTCATGACAAGACGCCATCACCGACCCCCAGGGAGCCTCGCGAGCGCTGCCTCGTGAGCGAGCCTACGGCGACCATCTCCACCAAGTCCTAGCGGGAGACCTCATGAGTAGGAGCCTCGCGAGGCACACCACGCAGCCACGACACCCGCGAAAGAGCTAACTACAAAAATACCTCACGAGCCGCTCTCGGCGCCTCTCAAGTTCCCTCTCCCCGCGACCTCGCTGGGTGCTGATGTTCTCTCCTCCGCGCAAGCCGCTTGCACATCAAAGGGGGACTTCCTGAGCATCGCGCCTCAGGAGTACTTACCGCCTCTCAGTGCCCTACACCTCCTGGACTTGTCCAGGCAACGCGACCTGACATACCAGCGACGGCTATAGCCTGCTCGAGGGACGAGATCATCATCACCGTTGTCACCTTCGTCGTCATCTTCCTCGACCCCGCTGGAGCTCTCGCTGCTGTCATGGGAGAACTTCATGAGCAGGGCGTCCACATGGTCCTCCACCGCCTTCCCGAGGCCGCCGCGGAGCTCCTCGGGCACGGGGGCTATCACCCTGTCGAAGTCGAAGCCGGGATCGGCGTGGAGAAGGTGGCTGAAGATGCATGTCACCGCCTGGAAGAGGAGGTCGCGGCATTCCTCCTCGATGATGCCGGCCACCCTCTTGGCGCCAGCCTTGAGCTTCTCCACGAGCTTGGTGAAGAAATCGAGGTAGCTATCATCGTGGGTCTCGAGGGGGCATCGAGCCCCTCCTTGTAGATGACCTCCAGGGAGTGGCGGGCCCGAAATGGAGGGAGCGGAACATCTTGGCGCGCTCATGTTGTCGCCCCCGCGCCCGGTCCGCCTCCAGCTTCGCCTGCTCGACGACGTTGGAGACGTCGCCAACCTGCTGCTGCCGGGATTCCAGCTCCGCCTCAGCGTCGGCCTTGGCCTGCAGCGTGGTCTTCCGCCGGTTCTCCGCCTTCGTCAGGAGCTCCTTGAGGGCGTCAACCTCCTTCTGAAGCCTCTCGCACTTCTCCGTGAAGCGGTCCTCCTGGAATTTCAGCTTCTTGCTGTGATCAGCAACAAGCGCCAAGCGGTTCCTCTCGATCTTTGCGTCGGCATCTTCCTGGAGCATCTTCTCCTTGGCCTCCAGCTTGGCGTTGGCAGCCTCCATGCGCTGGGTGTAGGCATCCTGGGCGGCAGCCACCTGGCGCTCCAGCGTCTCTAGGCGCTTGCGCTCCGTGGCCTGCTTGGTGGTCGTCCGCGCGAGCTCTTGCTCGCAGATCGCATGGTCTGCCTCCTGGGCCGCGAGCTCCTCCTCGTGGGAGGCGACGACCCTCTCCCGCACCTGGAACAGCTCCTCCTGCGTGGTGTGCTGCTCCCGCAGCACCCCAGTGCGGGCCTCCGCCTCCTCGCGAAGCTTCTTAGCTGCCTCTGCCTCTCGGAGGGCACTCTCGAAGACCTCCTTTGCCTCGGCGGCCGACTTCTTGCGCTTCTCTTGCGCGACCTTCTCCTGGTGGCGGCCCAGCTTGATGGTGACATCGAGCTGGCGCCACCCCTCAGCAAGGCGCATGCGCTCCTCGGCAAGGCGCCCCTTAGCCTCCTGGAACTCCGCCTTGAGCCGGCTCAGAGCTCCCCTTGCGGTCCGCAGGACCCCGCACCTGAGTAAGGTGCGGTTGCTCACCAACGTCAAGGCCCAAGCAGGGTCTGACTCCTCGGCGCCCTCCGCCGTCATGGCTTGGGAAGGCCCGGCATCGTTAGTCAGCAGCGGGGGATCCGCCGACGCCTCCTCCTCTTGCTGTGGAGGTGCACCCCGCAGGCTCGCCATGCCCACGTCAGGGGTCCTGTGCTCCGGTGTGTGCTAGGGGCTTCCCGAGGGATCCCCGGCATCTGCGGTGCTCGGTACGCCGCCTCCGGAGGCCGCCTCCCGAGGCTCGGTGTCCCCAGCCTCAGGAGCCGAGTCCGCTTTGTGGCTTCGGAGGGACCGCTTGCTCCCTCTCCATCTCCACGCGCTCCGTCTCGGCATCGGAGCAGCGGGTGGCCTCTTCTCGCCCCTCGGCGCCTGCGGCAGGCGCCGGGGCCCCCTCCATGGCGGGGGTCCTCTTCGTCGTCTTCTTCTTCTTCTTCTCCTTCTTCGTGGATGCCCTGCATGAGGCGGAAGCTTAGCCCCAGGCTGCGGGGCAAATGCAAAAGGGGATGGGTAAGCAAGGCACTTACTCGTCATTGGCGATCCATTTCCTCTTCTTCAGGGCCGATGGCGGGCGGTCCTCGCTGTCGCTCTCGCGAGGCCTCCTCTTGAGACCTGCTTCCGAGGCGCCCTTCAGAGGCCCGCCGGCCTCTCCCTCGGCATCACCCTTCTCAGCGGGGGGCTCAGTTGCCCCTCCGCCCGTGGCAGCGCCCTTCGCGGGGGGCACGGTGCCCCCGCCGCCGGCGTCCATCTCCTCCGCGCGCGGCTTGCCAGTCGCCGCGCTGGAGCTTCCTCCGCCGCCTGCCTCGGCAGGACGGGAGGCCACGACCCTGAACCTAGCGTCGTCGTCGTCGTCGTCGTCGTCATCGTCCCCGAGGTCACGGATGAGCTGACGGCGGGTTCGCGTGACGGGGCCGCCGTCACTCCCTTCCGCGCCGCCGCCCGAGACATCGGAGTCGTCTAGGTTCCCCATGCCGGGGACCACCACAATTGGGTTCTCGCGAGGCCCCTCATGGCCCTCAGGCACGAGGCCCCACTCGTCAAAGACTGGCATCTCCGCGACCAGCTTCTTCGTTCCCTTATGGCGGTACAACGGGAGCGCGTCTTCGGGTGGGTCCTCCGTGGTGCTGCCGAGCATGACGTGCATGATTCCGTCCACCACGCTCAACTTCAGGCTGGCGATGCTCAGCCGCATGGGGTCCCTCGAGCCGGTGATCTTCCACACCGGGCGCGAGCGCAGCTGGAGTGGCGCGATGCGCCGCTGCAGGTACTCCTTAACGACCATCGCCCCCGTGAGGCACGCCGCCTTGTGCTCCGCCAGGTGCTCCCAGACGGGCGCCAGCCTCCGGTCGGTGAGCTTCTCGTGCTCCCACCACGAGCTCTTCACGACGGGGGCTGTTGGCTCCATCAGCATCTGGTTGTGGGCGCGCACATCCAGGTAGATCCAGCGCTGACGGTAGCCCTCCACCTTCTTCGGGATCTTCAGGCTGATGATGTCGTTCTTCATCGCCTTGACGGCGAGGAACGAGGCGCACGCGGAGCGGTGGTTCGCCGCGGAGATCCGCAGGCTGAAGAAGTGGCGGAAGAGTGCCACCGAGGGCATCACGCCCATGAAGGCCTCGCAGTAGAAGGCGAAGATGGCAAGGAGGAAGATGGAGTTGGGCTGGAGATGTAGAGCTTGGATCTGGTAGTGGGAGAGGATGGCGTTGAAGAACTCCGAGAACGGCGGTACCAGGCTGGCATAGACGCTGTGGAAGAAGAAGGGGAACGTCGTCGCCTCTAGATCATACTGAGCACGCGTGCCCGGCCAGATCTTCGTCTCCCCATGCTCATTCTGGTCGCTGGCGACCAGCGAGAGCACCTTGTCCAGGCCCTCTTGGTTCGCGATGATGGACGGCAGCAGAGCCGGCTCCACGGCCGGCACGCTCAGCGCCGTGGCTGCCGCTTTGCCCTTCTTGCCGGCGGGCGCCATTGCTGCGAGGTGGAGCTTGGGAAATGAAGGAGGAAGGAGCGGCGCTCAGGGAAGGAGGTGCGAGAGATCAAGAGTTGGAGGAAGCAGCAGAGGAAGCAATGATGGCCTGCACCCCACGCGGGCAGGCTTTATGGCAGGCGAGGGCGGTTATCGAGGTGAAGTGGGGAAGTGGGGGCGTCCCACGTCCCGTCATGCGCCACGCATCGACCCTGGGCCTCGCAGCCTATCAGGGCCCGCGGCGTTTCGCTCCCAACGGGCGGGAACATGCGCACCACGGGCCCGGGGGCTACTATCGGGCCATCAGGAACCAGGGTACCCCGGCCCGTCTGCCTGCGGCCCAGGAAGAGACACCTAGCGAAGGCCCAAGACGCGGCCCACTTGCGGGCGCCGCGAAGCGAAGACATCTCCCGAGGCAACGGCCTCCCGAGGCCCCCCTCCTCAAGACGTGGTCTGCTGGGACTTAGCCGCAGCAACATCAATGGCCTCGCGAGGCTGCCTCCCGAGGCGGTCGCCCGAGGCCGCCTGAGCCTGGCGTCGGCTGCGCGGTCCTGTGCCCATCACGTGGGTGGCGCGCGTAGCGACGAAGGGCAGCAGAGGCCGCGCCAGCGGGCGCGGATAGTGAAGCTTTCCTCTTTGGTGCTAAGGGGGCAGCCCCAGCTGCCCACCTCCAAAGCAAGTCCCAAGGACTGCCCCTTTGGTGAAAGAAGACCAGGATAGCAAGGCGCGTAGGACGGAGGTCATCACCAAGCCCACCAGCGCATCATAGATCATGCTTTTGTAGGTGAAGACCGCCTTTAGTCAGGATAGACTGAGTGCCTGTCCCCTTTCAAATCCCGCCAAGTGTGGCAACCCTTCCCGCCTAGTTTTTGGGGGAAGAGGAGCAGGGCGGCTATAAAAGGGGCAGAGCTGCCATTGTAGAAGGGACCGGGACCGATTCCTTCATCTCCTACCTTGTACTCGAGAGCATCCTACGGCTCACAGCAATCCCAACCACAAGCAGGAGTAGGGTTTTACACCGCAAGGTGGCCCGAACCTGGGTAACTATCGTGTCCCCTGTCATGCTCCCACGTAGCGCTCTCGCCGTAGCCTCGCCATTGTCACTGTTGGTCGGAAAGAACTAGCTAGCCCCCCAATGTTCGAACCTTTGGTCTCCGGAGTCAGAGCTCCGACAGCTTCCTCCTAGGAGACCCTTACACAGGTTACATCGGAACAATTTTCACAATTTGGTCCACAATTATGGGGTTGAAAACACTCCTCGCATGCACATACCTTCCAATTGGGATATTTCCCGTCCAAGTGAGAATGATGCAGGAAAGGGATCATGGTGGCCGGAAAATAAACATATTATGGTTGAAGTGCAAAAGAATGCCACCGTGATTCAGCAATTTCTTTGGGAGGTCCAGAGTTTGAAGGATATCTTACTAAATATTTTGAAGGACAAGCCTATCACTTCATCACCACCGTCACCGAAGAAGGAGATTTGAGTACATGGGTATGGGCACCACCCTTGGCTTGTGCCAAGCTTGGGGGAGGTGCCCCGGTATCGTATCACCATCACTTTTTGTCATCATTATCTATCTTAGTTCAATCCTTAGTTATTTTGCGATTTAGAAGAATAAAGTTTTAGTATGATCTAGTTTCGAGTGCTTGCTTAGTGATCTATCTATCTATGTAATCGTTTGTGAAAGTTATATAATAAAGAGTAGTTTGAGTTGAGTGTTTTGCTTTTGTTGATCCATCCTTAGAAAGAATAAATCGAATAAAAAATAAGATCATATGCTAATCCCATGGGGAGTGATGACTTCACATAAAAAGAAGTATAATTGATAAAACTTGTTGGAAGTCAACAAACATAGCATTGGTCATTGTTGCAATTCATGAAAAAGTAATAAAGGAAGAGAGGTCTCACATATAAATACACTATCTTGGACATCTTTTATGATTGTGAGCCCCCATTAAATATTCTATGTCAAATAGTCGACGTTGGACAAGGAAGACAACGTAATGAGTTATGTTTGCTTATATTCACTTAGAAGTTATATTGTTTTGGATCCTCTAACATGTGGTGCTTGCCCCCTATCTTTTGCTAGCCAAAATTCCGCACTAAGTAGAGATACTACTTGTGCATCCAAAAACCCTTAAACCCAGTTTCATGCCATGAGAGTCCATTATATCTACCTATGGATTGAATAAGATCCTTTAAGTAAGTTGTCATCGGTGCAAAGCAATAAAAATTGCTCCTAAATATGTATGATCTTTTATTGTAAGGGAAAATAAGATTTGTACGATCTTGTGATGGTGAAGAAATAAAAGCGACAGACTGCATAATAAAGGTCGCTATCATAAGGGGCAATATAAAGTGGCATTCCTTTACATTAAGAGTTTGCACATCCAAAAACAAAAAGCGCATGACAACCTCTACTTCCCTTTGCGAAGGGCCTATCTTTTACTCTTATGTATTTACTTTCATGCAAGAGTCAATAGTATTCTCCTCTATTCTGTTTTTATTTTCTCTCTTGGCAAGCATCATGTGGTGGGGATTGATCCAGGCATATATATCTAGTTGGATGCAGGTGATCATGAGTTATTATTGTTGACATTACCCTTGAGGTAAATACGTTGGGAGGCGAAATTATAAGCCCCTATCTTTCTATGTGTCTGACTGAAACTCTTGCTCCATAAGTATGTCGTGAGTGTCAGCAATCATAGAAGACTAAATGATAGTTGAATATGTGAACTTGCTAAACAAAGCTCTTACATAGACTCTTTCTGATAATATGATGAATTGCAATTGTTTCAGTGACTGAGATCATAGTTTGTTAGTTTTCAATTTGGTTTGTGGTTCATACTTTAACTTGTGATTGAATTGTCACTTTTTCATGAGAAGTTTTATGATGATATATTGCTGCTATAATAAAGATCATGATGCTTCATGTCCGTATTTTATTTTTATCGACGCCTCTCTCTCTAAACATGTGGTCATGATTATCGATTTCGGCTTTCGTGTTGGTGCAATAATTTGCCTCCTTATGTTTTGGAGATTGATTGACAAACAGTGAGGGGCTGATGTGTTTGCTAGTGCACACAGAGTAACAGGTCCCTGGAGTTAAGAGGAGTTTGGATTCACAACTCCGAAGATTATCCCCTGCGTAGAAGTGAATGTTATCACCGAAGGTTATGACGACAAGAGTGACCCCTCAAAAATTGCTGACGTGAAGCATTTGATTCGGTGCCTGTCCGAAGGAAGTGACTGCAGCCGAGAGAATTGAAGACGAAGAGAAGACATAGCATTCTTTTCGTTGCTTCTTTTCTCCTTATTGAGTCATAGGACCACCGTACTATTAAGAGGGGTGTAGCATTCTAAGATTTGATTCACTGATGCTAAACCCAAATCCTATGAAAGCTGTGAGAGAAATCTCTTTGTGTTCCGAGCAAATACTTGCCAGCAAGAGACTATGATCTTCTTCGCTGCGAGAGATTTGTCTCTGACCGAGGAGTTAGCATTACTTGTTCCTCAAGTAATGTTACCGTTGCTCCCAAATCCGACCGTTGTGAACGTGTCGGTTGGTCATTGGCTGGACCGCGTGTCCAAAATGGTCATTTCCCATAAGGGAAGGCTGCGGCTATAAATAGCCACCCCGCGCCGGCGTTGTTCGGTGGCTGCTCCGTTTGATTCTGAGAAGATTGTTGAGCAACCCCTCTCCGAGAGATTTGAGTTTAAAATCCACCGAGAGAAAACCCTAGAGCCGAAAAATTAGATAGTGGTTCAGCATCACTAGAATCTAAGTCCAGTACGCTCCGCCTATTACTCTTGAGAGCTGCAAACTCTCTAGACGGTTAGGTGTCAATTTCTTCAGAGACCAAGAGTAATTGTGGTTCTCGAAGAAGAAGTCTGTAAAGGTTCGGAGATCGCCTTCAAGCATCTACCACGAGTAATCGGCATTGGTTGACGAACCAATTGTCGAGGAGAAAAGGGCGAAGAGAGTTTATCTTCTGTGTTAAATCACAACCCCTCCAACCAGACGTAGTCCTTGTGCAGAAGGGCGAACTGGTCTACCAAACACCTTGTCGCCATCGAGCATCACTGGTCACTTCTGCTACCCTCTCTACATTCGAACTGTGACATGCCATATTTCAATCATGTGATTTACCTCGGTACATGTTGTTAGTTTCCATTCGGTAGTTTGTATTCGCTCACTATTTACTGTATTTTCATTCGTTCCGCTGCTGGGTTCCGAGAGTTTTAATATTTCCGAGAAAAATTTAAAACTCCCATTCACCCCCCCCCTCTGGTAGACATACTTCGATCCTACAATTGGTATCAGAGCAGGTACTCCTTGACTCTGCTCATTTTGGTCTAACCACCTTGGAGTTTAAGTATGTCTTCAGTGAGCTACAAGTCACACCTCAAGATTCCCATCTTCGATGGGACGGACTACCCCTTCTGGAAGGAGAAGATGAAGATCCGTCTCTGAGCTATTGATGATGATATGTGGAATGTGGTGCAGAATGGATTCACAGTTGAAGTGCCCCAGGTCCCCACTGACCACGAGAAGAAACTCATTCAGATGGATGCTCAAGCTAAAGATGAAATTGGTGGCCATCTCTCTCGTGCTCAATTTCTTCGCTACCGTCAGTGTGACACTACAAAGGAATTGTGGGACATTCTCGAAAAGATAAACGAGGGTGTTTCAACTCAGAAAGAAGCTCACATTGATACACTTCGGGCCAAGTTCAATAGGTTCAAGCGAATTGGAAATGAAAGCTGTCAACAAACTTTCGATCGTCTGAGTGACATTGCAAACGAGCTACAAGGTCTCGGCGCTAAAGACATCACTGATCATGAAGTTGTGAAGATGTTGCTCCGATCCCTTGACAGTTCGTTCGACACTCTTGTCCTAATGATTCGGGAACGAGCTGATTTCAAAGTCCTCGACTCTGCTGATATCATGGAAAGGCTGAACACCCACGAAGAACAAGAAGAAGAGAAAAGAGATCTCTATGGCTCAAGTCACCGAAAAAGTCATGCTCTCAAGGCTGTGCCTGATTCTTCCTCGGAAGGAAATGCCGATGAAGATTCAGATGACACCGAAAGGATTAGTCAGGATCTCGCATTGATCACGAAAAGATTCCAGCGTCTTCATAGGAAAAATCAATTTCAGAAGAAAGGATCCAGCAACTCTGGCGGCTCCAAATCTTCATCAAAGCCATCAGGAGATTACACCTGTTTCAAGTGCAAAAAGCCAGGTCATTTCATTTCGGACTGCCCTCTCTGGGAAGCTGAAATCCGTGCAAGTGGAAGATATGATTCAGGAAACCATGGCAAAAGCAAGAGCAAAAGCTACGACTCCGATGATGAGAAGAAAACGAAGAAGTTCTTCAAGAAGAAGGATTCCTCCAAGTCCTCGTCAAGATCTTCCTTGAAGAATCCCTCCAAGTCCTTGTCCAACCGCAAGAACAGTTCACGCAAGGCCAAGGCGTACATCGCCATGGAAATGGATTCCGAAGAAGAAGCATCCTCTGACGCCGAAGAGATTGATGAATCAAAGGAGGACTCCGATTCCAGTATGGCGGGCATAGCATGTGGCTCCGCTCCAGCAACGAACTTCTTCGAGAATCATTCGAGCGACAACGAGTCTCCTGCGTACTACTTCATGGCCAAAGCCTCGAAAGAAAAGGTATCCTCCAAACATCACAAGGTTCACTCTAGTGATCAATATTCTTCTGATGAGGATGACCATGCTAAACTGATAAAAATTGCCCATATTCAACAAAACTCTCTCGAGAAAATTGAGAAAACCCTCAGGAAGTCCGAAGGGTTGTTGGTTGAGGAGATGGAGAAAAATTAGTCGTTGACCATAGAGTATTCCGCTCTCGAGTCTCGAATGAAAGAACTATCAGATCGTCATGATTTTCTCTCAGCTGACCATGAAAGATTGACTTATGATTACCTGAAACGGAAACAGGAACTCGAGTCACTAAGAGAGGCTCATGATGATTTGATCAGAGAAAATTCTCTTCTCACCCAACAACTCAAAGAAAAACCTGAAGTGTTTATACCTCCTTGCTTAAAATGTCTCGAACATAGTAATGCTGAATCAAATGTTGAATCGTCTGTGAATGCTAACCCCTCGGTCGAGGAAAATGGTTCTGTTTCTGATGAAAATGCCAGGTTGAAGGATCTTCTTCAGACAGGAATGTTCAAGTCTCTCAAAGGGCATCAAACCCTGTGTGATGTTCTGAAGAAATCCATTCTTCACAAAATCCCCAGGAAGGAAGGTATCGGTTTCGAAAGGAAACTAAATGAGAATGGCTCCTACTGGGAACCAGATCAATATCCTCGCACTGTGTGGGTGCCTGCTAAGAGCAAAACGCTCGATCCAGCTTTACTTTCGGGATATGACTCGCCGATCCCCGAATACTCATATGATGATTCGCTGGACAACTATAAGTTGTTCAAAAACCAACGTGGTGAGGCTGTTGCTCGCTATGTTGGACCGAACAGCAGGAATGGCCCTCCAAAGGAAGCTATCTGGGTGCCTAAGAAAACTATCGAAGCATTACCTGTTACTAGACTACTAACCATGCAGGAAGAAAATGCTCGATATATTCTGGAAAAGATTCGACAGAACGAGTACATGCTTGTATCTCCCAACGGCTATACTCATTCATCTGGAAGGAATTTCAATGCATACTCTTTCAATTATTCTCGTACTCATTCAAATTACAATTCACATGACTATCGAAAGAAATCATGTCCTGCTCGCTCATATGTTTCGAAGCCACCTACAATGATGTGGGTGGTTAAGAAAGCATGATTTCTCTGCAGGACTATGTCTCCGGGTGTACCGAATGGATAATGGATAGTGGATGCACTAGTCATATGACCGGAGACAAGTCGTTGTTTGTCGACCCCAACTTAACTGCTTCATCTGAGAAGTACATTACTTTCGGCGACAACAACAAAGGAAAGGTACTTGGGTTAGGTAAAATTGCTATATCCAAGGACAAGAACATTGATGATGTTTTACTTGTTCAGTCTCTTGGATTCAATCTTATGTCTGTAGGCAAGCTTTGTGATCTAGGCATGCTAGTTCTATTTTCTAAATCCAAATGCATTGTCTTCATGGCCACTGACAATTCCTTCGTGTTCGAAGGAAATAGAAAAGGTGATTTATATATTGTGGATTTCTCTAAGGGTCCCTCAGTCCGAACTTGTTTGCTTGCAAAAGCAACCGAAGGATGGCTGTGGCACCGAAGACTTGGTCATGTAGGTATGAGAAACTTGCAGACTCTCGTAAAGAAAAATCATCTCCGTGGTATTCCTGATGTGAAATTCGACAAGGATTGTCTCTGTACTGCTTGTGAGGCTGGTAAATTGGCCAAGAAGCATCATTCATCAAAAAATGTCATGACCACAACAAGACCACTGGAAATTCTTCATATGGATTTATTCGGGCCTCAAAATTATGCAAGCTTCGGAGGCAGTCATTATGGTCTGGTTATTGTTGATGATTTTTCTCGATACACTTGGGTATTCTTTCTCGAAGACAAAACTTGCACCCAAGACATCTTCAAAAGATTTGCCAAGAAGGCTGAAAATGAATATGAAGTGCGAATTAAGCATGTCAGAAGCGACAATGGTACTGAGTTCAAAAATACTCATATCGAAGACTTTCTCGATGAAAATGGTATCACTCATGAATTCTCTGTCGCATACACTCCCCCAACAGAATGGAGTTGTTGAGCGAAAGAAAAGAACTCTTATTGAAATGGCGAGAACAATGCTCAGTGAGTATAAAACTCCTATTCGTTTCTGGGCTGATGCTATTAATACTGCTTGCCATGTTGTGAATCGCGTTTATCTTCACAAATTCCTTAAGAAAACTTCATATGAACTTATCACTGGCAAGAAACCGAATGTTTCTTATTTACGTGTTTTTGGTGCACCTTGCTACATTCGTGACATGAATCATAATTCCAAGTTTGCCCCCAAGGCACATGAAGGTTTTCTTCTTGGTTATGGCTCGAACTCGCATACTTATCGTGTCTATAACTCTCACCATGGGAAAGTTATGGAAACGGTAAATGTGCGGTTTGATGAATCTAACGACTCCCAAAAGGAGCACCTCCCTAATGTGATAGATGAACCTCCGATTTCGGATGCTATTCGGCAAATGGCTATTGGGGACGTCAGGCCAGTCGAAGGAAATGTACCTAATTCTTCCGATGATGATGCTCCCATAGCTCGACGAACACGCCAAGCTACTACCGAAGCAAATGCCGCTCCGAACACAAATGGCAACCCAAATGCGAATGCAAGTGCTGATCAAAATGGCAATCATTATGAAAATGGCGATACTAATGCCAATCCTGATGATGATGATGATGAGGAAAATGAAAATGATCATCTCGAAGGAAATCCTCATCCACGAGTGGCAAATCGAGTTGACCCTGCATTAATCCTCGAAGATCTCGAGAATCCAGGTTACCGACCCACAACTCGCTCTGGCACTTGTTTGGCTAACTACTGTGGTAGCTTCTCTTTCGTCTCATTGACAGAACCTACCAAGTATGAAGAAGCTATGAATGATCCCGATTGGATGAATGCCATGCAAGAAGAGTTGGTGCAATTCGAATTGAATGATGTGTGGGAATTGGTTGACAAACCGAATCCTAAGAAGCACAATATCATCGGCACAAAATGGATTTTCCGAAACAAGCAAGATGAAAATGGCATTGTTGTGAGAAACAAAGCACGTCTTGTCGCTCAAGGGTATACACAGGTAGAAGGTATTGATTTCGGTGAAACATATGCTCCTGTTGCTCGCCTTGAGGCAATCCGTATTCTTCTCGCTTATGCAAATTACAATGATATTCTGCTTTATCAAATGGATGTGAAAAGTGCTTTCCTCAATGGTGAAATTGATGAGGAAGTATATGTTAGGCAGCCACCTGGCTTTGAAAATCCTCAGTTTCCTAACAAAGTTTTCAGGTTGAAAAAGGCGATGTATGGGTTGAAGCAAGCCCCTCGAGCTTGGTATGACACTCTAAAGAGGTTTTTTCTCGACAAAGGGTTCAAGCCAGGATCCACTGATTCCACTCTTTTCACTCGTACTATCGATGGCGATCTATTCGTGTGTCAAATTTATGTGGATGATATTATTTTCGGTTGTACTAACAATGCTTGCAGCATGGAATTCGGGCGAATGATGTCCGAGAAGTATCAAATGTCTATGATGGGTGAACTTAAGTTCTTTCTCGGACTGCAAATTCGTCAACAGGACAATGGAATTTTCATATCTCAGGAGAAATACCTGAGAGATTGTCTTAAGAAGTTCAAAATGCAAGATTGCAAACAGAAGGGTTACAAAACTCCCATGCCAACAAATGGCCAGCTGGACGCAGATGTGTACGGTAAAGATTACGATCAGAAAGCTTATCGTTCGATGATTGGTTCTTTGCTTTACCTATGTGCATCCAGACCTGATATTATGTTGAGTGTTTGTATGTGTGCTCATTTTCGAGCTGCACCGAAAGAATCGCATCACCAAGCGGTCAAGCGTATTCTGAGATATTTGGCTCACACCCCCACCTTAGGTTTATGGTATCCTAAGGGAGCACAGTTTGACCTCGTTGGATATTCAGACTCAGATTATGCAGGTGACCGGGTTGACAGGAAATCTACTTCGGGGACATGCCATTTCCTCGGTAGATCATTGGTTTGTTGGTCGTCAAGGAAGCAAAATTGCGTCTCACTCTCTACGGCTGAGGCCGAATATATTGCTGATGGTGCTTGTTGTACACAATTATTATGGATGAAGCAGACTCTGAAGGATTATGGCATCAAGGTCAAGAAGATTCCTCTATTGTGCGACAATGAGAGTGCAATCAAAATTGCACACAATCCGGTGCAGCACTCTCGCACCAAGCATATTGAGATCAGACATCATTTCTTACGCGATCATGTTTCTCGAGAGGATATTGTTATCAGTCATGTCAACACCGAAGAGAATCTCGCCGATATCTTCACCAAGCCTCTTGACGAGAAAAGATTCTGTGCATTACGGTGTGAGCTAAATATCCTAGATTCCGCAAATGTGCAGTAAGCTGGACTCGGCACCCGTACCAACACTCCCACATCTTTGAAGGAATGGGTGCATAACACTCGAAGAGTTTGAAAATTTCGACAAAGTGAAATTTTCTTTCTGAGAGTGAGTACATTAACGAAGAACTAGACTAACCGGGTGCCACGATAATTGTGCGACGCTCGGGGTCATACAGTTCTTATACGGTGGGTAACACCACCACAATTTCTCTTCGCTGAAATTGCTTTTGAAACCTTTCGAGTTTGTCCGAATGTATTTCACTCATAGCTTGTCTTTCGGGTATTTGTGTTTCTTCGTCTGAGTGAAATGCCTAGGACCTTGTTTTCCCTCTATTCTATCTCTTCCAGTCTATGCTGCTCTGTTATGAATGCACAAATTTCATCTGTGAACGAAACTTTATCTGGTGTCCTTGACCATGTTAAAGTTTCGGTCCGAACTTAATCTGTTTTGGCGAAAGCCGTCCAAAATTTGGGGTTTCCTGCCCAGGTCTGGACCACGTTCTTTGATGACGGTTGCCACGTGCTCATCATCAACTGCCAGCTTATCCTATCCGTTGAAGAGAAAGAGTCCCTTCACTCCGTCCGTCCGATCAGATTCAGGGTGCGGTCATTTTCCCCTCGCATATATATACTGTGCCGCCCCCTTTCTCGTTTCACTTCGCATCTCTCACCATCGCCACCTTACGAAGCCCTACCGCACTGCTCCTCTTCGAGCTCAACGACGCCGACCACCTTCGCCACTTCACTGCCGGAAAGAGGTCGCCGGAGTCCTTCCTCGCCGCCGCGGATCATCTTTGTCTCCGCGCCGCCGTAGTTGCTGCACATCACCAAGTTAGGGTATGTGCAGTGCGAACTTGTTCTTCCGTTCATCCAGTTCAAGTTCGTCCGCGGTAGAAATAGCCTTGTTTTTACTGCAATTTCTCAGATGTTTACTGCTAGGTAACTTCTGTGGATGTGGTTTGTAGTTGTCCCTCGCATCCGAAACATTTCAGATCTAGGGTTTGTGTTATGTCTCGTACGAACGGAATGCATAGCTCGATTACTAGTATTTATTCGAATCTACTAGTTCGCTCTACACATTTCTCTCGACCGAAACATTTCTCAAAGTCTGCATCTACTTTTTAGTCAAAAACGATTTCTTTTTCAAAATCTTCGCTATGTGCATTCGTAACCCTGTCCCCATTTTCCCTCGCATCTATCTCTGTTCACAGGAAAATGCAGTCAGTTGCAGACTCAGCTCAGCGTAGCCTGCCTGACGGAGATGATATTGTATTGGGCACTGCTGATGAATCGAAAGCTCCAAATGCCAAGGGCCCAACAGTAGGCCCGTCAACCAGCAAGAGAAAAAGGGCCGAACAGAATGACGATGAGCAAGTAGAAACTGCTCCGAAGAAAAAGAGGGGTGGCAGACAGGCTCTCACAAACACAGCTGAATATATCTCTCATGATCGATACAACACAGTTCCAGGCAAATCAAAACACGATCGAGATACACGACAGCAATGGATTCGATGCCACTGGGTGCGCAAATGGTTCAACTATGAGTTTGTTGCTCCTCGTTTTGCTCAGAATTTTGCATTCCATCCACCGTGGGGTGACTGCCAAGAACTTTCTCTAATCAAGTCAAATGGACCTCAAGAGAGACCATCTCCTCCGGCAAATGCTCATGAGTCTTCCCTTCGCACTCCTGCCTCATATCCCGATGAGCTCGCCAAGCGTCAACGCAATGCCGTCAAAAGAGCTGAGAGGGCTGAAAAGAAAAAGGCTCGAGAAGCAGAAAACCTTCGTCTTCTCAAAGATGATGTGGAAAAGAAAAAGGCCGAAGGGATGTCTGAAGGACGCACCAAACATAAGCATGATCCCAGTGCTGCTACTCCAAAGAGAAAGCGTGCACCAAAAAACAAAAAGGTTGTACCAGCAGTTGAAGCAAATATGGATGATTCCTCCGCTGATGAAGATGATCCTCCGCTCACCAAAGAAGAGGTCGCTGCTACTCTCAGCGAGGATGTGAACATTACCACTTCAACCGTGCTGCCTGATCTTCGGATCAACTTGACCTCATCGAAGAAGATGCTAGCCAGGAAAACGCCAGCTACCACTGTCACCATGAAATAGCACGTGAACACAACTCCTCATCCAGATGCAATTAACTTGAAGGATTGGGTAGTTGATGCTCCAGTGAATGCTGCGAAGCCTGGCAAAAACATTCCCAAACCTGAAATGAAGAAAATCAAGGCGCCTACCGAGCAAAATGCTCCTCAATCATCTGCTCCGAAGGAAAAGGTTGCTAAATTTGCTCCTACGCTGACTCAACCATTGGCTTCTAAGCCGCCTTCCGAGCAAGTTCATGTTCCTGTTCAGACTGCTCCCTCTGTCAAATCAGATGCAACTCATTATTATGATCACATATTCATCATGGAGCAGCTCGATAAGTTTGTGGAGAACCCTTTCGATGGAGAAGTGGCATCTTTGCCAATCCCTGCCGAAGTTATTACTCAAGCAACTTCTGTAGTGCAAGAACTGAGAGATGATGCAGTTGAGATTATTCTCTCTCTGCCGAACTAATGGATCTTAATGAGCGAATGAAAACTGCCTCATCAAAGTTTATCATCAACACACTCGAAGATTCCTACAAGGATATTAACCGAGCCATGAGTCTTCTACGCAACCGAAGGTTGCGCTTTCACACAGATCTCGATGAAATTGTTCGGAAAATCTGTGATGAACATCAAGCCAAAGTTACTGGCTACAATGATCTGGTAAAGGGTCACATTGTTCATGTTGCTAAGCAGAAGATCAAGCAAAGAAAGAAAATAGCGAAGAAAAATGTGCCTCCTGTTCCGAAGGAACCGTCGCCTGTCCGTCAAGATGCTCAGTCTCAGCAAGAAAAATCTTCTGAGCCTGCTATTCCTTCGCCACCACCTGTTAAGGACTCGGATGCTCCTCCCTCGCCAAGGCCAACTGAATCAGTGCCTGTGGCCTCCCCTGCTCGGGCTGAAATTCTCTCGCTCCGAACCCCAAGCCTCTCCAGCTCATGAAGCGTCACAAGTCCCAGTTCCATCTGTCGACGAGCAAAATCAAGTCCCTGTGGAACAGTCTCAGCCTCCTCCAATGGATGTTTCGACCTCGGTGCCCAAAGTTGATGAACCTGCTTCAGTGCCAAGCGCCCCTGCTGCACCATCTGTTGTGCCACATACTCCATCTCCACTCAAGTTATCCATTGATACAGTCACACGGATGCCAGATGTTGGTCCCTCCGAGCACAAATCTGTCTCTGCCCGCCGGTCTGACTCAGTTGTATATGGTGATGAGTATCTTTCTCCTGAAGAAGAACTCAAATATCCATATCCCCGTGAAGAATTGCCATTGTTCTCTACAGGCGCAGGCGCAAAAGGACCACTTTTTAATCGGAATGCGCATCCAAAATTATTTCAGGCCAGTCCGTATGATGGCCCGCGCACCTCTGAATCGCCTCGTTTCTGGACCAAGGAACAAGCTATTTATTACTCTCGGGTCCTTTATGAGAGCAAGAAGATTTTTCCTCATGAATTTCTGGACGTTCCTGCTATGCTAAATATTGGCTGTTTTAATCAGTTACTTCAGGATCTGGATGATTTCTGCCTCACAAAGGTCTTTGAGTTCGAGCACCTGTGGAATAGAGAAATTATTCTTCAATTTTATGCAACATTGTACATCTTTGGTGATGAAAAAGATAGCTCAAAATGGATTATGGAATGAATGACCGAAGGAAAACACATCAAGTGTACTTCGACAGAGTTTGTCTCGCACTTCCATTTCCCTCGCTTTGAGCACGGCAACACTAACATTCAAGTTCACAACATTGATGTCATATCAGATGAACTTTTTCGATGCACAATGGATCCCGAAAAGATTCTTGACTACACTGGTCCTCCTCGTCCTGAGCATTTATCATTCGACAATCAGACGCTATTCCATATGCTCTCATACACCATTTGCCCATTGGCTGGCATGAATCCGGACAAGTCCATCTCAGATGTTCTTCGCAATGCAATATATGCAATCTCTGAGCGATACATTTTCGATGTGGAAGACATGTTCCTACGTATTCTGAAGGATTCAGCTCAATATCCCTTTTGCATCAAAGTGTTTGCGCCATGGATCCAGAAAGTTGTTGATCATGCCATGCGCACAGTGTATCTTGCAAAGGAAAGCCACAAAAGCTTTATTCCTCCTGTTCGCGATACTTTGCAAGTTATGACTGATCTTTCTTCGGGCAAGTCACCTGCTTCAAGCTCGCACGATTATCACAAGCAATTTGATGGACCTCGTCTACCTCAGCGCGACCGAAAGATTTCGCCTCAACCTCCGTCGCAACTTGAAGTGAGTTTGCGCACACAACAACTGCTGCTGCAGCATATCGCTGAGGATCGACGCAAGAAAGAACATCTCGCCTCTGAGCTGAATGTACTTAACAATCGCACGAGGATAATGCATCTGATAGCTGATGAAAATAAGAAGAGACTCTGGAAATTGCTTCGCAAGTTCTTTACCGAGAAACAACTCCTGAATGTCAATCTCTAAGAGCTCTATGACTACATTGACAAAGGCTTCACTATCGAAGATTTTCAAGATAGGACTCCTTCTCTACCTGCTCGTGAGCCTACAACTGATCTTCTTCATCTAAAGCTGCATAAATTGCTTGATGAATCTGAAGCCACCTCACCAACAGAGAAACCTACCAAAGGCAATGTGCAGTCTCGTGCTCCTCCTGTGGTCCCTCTAGCTATTCCTTCGTCTGCTCAGCCCCAAGCTCTTATTCTTGAAGGAAAATCTGTTGCTGCTGAAGATGAAGCCATTCCGGTCACTTTCGAAGAGGAAATCACCTCGGACAGCTCATCTGGAGATGCCACCGATTGATCCAAGATCTGCGTTTCTTCACTCATGTTATTCGTCACCTTTTTGACACTTGTTGACAAAAGGGGGAGAATCACATCGAGTCTCGATAGAATTGCTTTTGGTGTTTCATTTGTTTTTGGTTTCGTTCGAGTTTGCAACTTTTGGTCTATATCCTATCCGTACTATGTTGTAAAACTCGATAACTTCTGTGTGGTAATGTTAATAACCCCTGCTGCTGCACCATTTCTCTCGAAGTATCTGTCTTGCAGGTGGAATTATTATCAGAAGTTATCTTTGATTGCACTAAGATCTCGATGGATTATATCTCATCAGTGCGAATGAAATGTCTCGAATGATTGAAATTTCCTCCATATACTTCAAATTATTGCAGGAGAATCTATCTCATATCTTTCGTCCCTGCATAAATTTAGGGGGAGTCCATTTCATATTCGAGCAAGTAACTCTTACTCACTCTTGTTTGATCCATTTTACACTTATCTATCTTCACTTCGATGATTATATGTTTTGTCATCAATCGTCCAAAAAGGGGGAGATTGTTGGTGCAATAATTTGAATCCTTATGTTTTGGAGATTGATTGACAAACAGTGAGGGACTGATGTGTTTGCTAGTGCACACAGAGTAACAGGTCCCTGGAGTTAAGAGGAGTTTGGATTCACAACTACGAAGATTATCCCCTGCGTAGCAGTGAATGTTATCACCGAAGGTTATGACGACAAGAGTGACCCCTCAAAAATTGCTGACGTGAAGCATTTGATTCGGTGCCTGTCCGAAGGAAGTGACTGCAGCCGAGAGAATTGAAGATGAAGAGAAGACGTAGCATTCTTTTCGTTGTTTCTTTTCTCCTTATTGAGTCATAGGACCACCGTACTATTAAGAGGGGTGTAGCATTCTAAGATTTGATTCACTGATGCTAAACCCAAATCCTATGAAAGCTGTGAGAGAAATCTCTTTGTGTTCCGAGCAAATACTTGCCAGCAAGAGACTGTGATCTTCTTCGCTGCGAGAGATTTGTCTCTGACCGAGGAGTTAGCATTACTTGTTCCTCAAGTAATGTTACCGTTGCTCCCAAATCCGACCGTTGTGAACGTGTCGGTTGGCCATTGGCTGGACCGCGTGTCCAAAATGGTCATTTCCCATCAGGGAAGGCTGCGGCTATAAATAGCCACCCCATGCCGGCGTTGTCCAATGGCTGCTCCGTTTGATTCTGAGAAGATTGTTGAGCAACCCCTCTCCGAGAGATTTGAGTTTAAAATCCACCGAGAGAAAACCCTAGAGCCGAAAAATTAGATAGTGGTTCAACATCACTAGAATCTAAGTCCAGTACGCTCCGCCTATTACTCTTGAGAGCTGCAAACTCTCTAGACGGTTAGGTGTCAATTTCTTCAGAGACCAAGAGTAATTGTGGTTCTCGAAGAAGAAGTCTATAAAGGTTCGGAGATCGCCTTCAAGCATCTACCACGAGTAATCGGCATTGGTTGACGAACCAATTGTCGAGGAGAAAAGGGCGAAGAGAGTTTATGTTCTGTGTTAAATCACATCCCCTCCAACCAGATGTATTCCTTGTGCAGAAGGGCGAACTGGTCTACCAAACACCTTGTCACCATCGAGCATCACTGGTCACTTCTGCTACCCTCTATACATTCGAACTGTGACATGCCATATTTCAATCATGTGATTTACCTCGGTACATGTTGTTAGTTTCCATTCGGTAGTTTGTATTCACTCACTATTTACTGTATTTTCATTCGTTCCGCTGCTGGGTTCCGAGAGTTTTAATATTTCCGAGAAAAATTTAAAACTCCCATTCACCCCCCCTCTGGTAGACATACTTCGATCCTACATTTCGCTTGAGGACAAGCGAGGTCTAAGCTTGGGGGAGTTGATACGTCCAATTTGCATCATGATTTCCTACTGTTAATTAATATGTTTTTGATCATTATTTAACTTTATGGTACAATTCTTATGCCTTTTCTCTCTTATTTTGCAAGATTCACATGAAGACGGAGATTGCCGGCAGCTGAAATTCTGGACCGGAAAGGGGTGAAACAGAGATAGCTATTCTGCACAACTCCAAATGACCTGAAAATTTACAGAGAATTATTTTGGAATATATAAAAAATACTGGCGAAAGAATTACCAGGAAGGGGCCCACCTGGAAGCCACAAGCCTGGGGGCGCGCCCTACCCCCTCGGCGCGTCCCCCGAGCTTGTGGGGCCCCTGGCAGGCCTCCGTCCCCCTCCTTCTGCTATATGAAGCCATTTACCCTAGAAAAAATTAGAAGAAGACTTTCGGGATGAAGCGCCGCCATCTCGAGGTGGAACCTAGGCAGGAGCTATTTTGCTCTCCGACGGAGCGATTCCGTCGGGGATACTTCCCTCCGGAAGGGGGAAATCGAAGCCATCGACATCACCAACGATCCTCTCATCGTGGGAGGACCAATCTTCATCAACATCTTCACCAGCACCATCTCATCTCAAACCCTAGTTCATCTCTTGTATTCAATCTTTGTCTCAAAACCTCAGATTGGTACCTGTGGGTTGCTAGTATAGTGTTGATTACATCTTGTAGTTGATGCTAGTTGGTTTATTTGGTGGAAGATTATATGTTCAGATCCTTAATGCTATTCAATACCCCTCTTATATTGAACATGAATATGATTTGTGAGTAGTTACTTTTGTTCTTGAGGACATGGGAGAAGTCTTGTCATAAGTAATCATGTGAATTTGGTATTCGTTTGATATTTTGATGATGTGTATGTTGTTGCTTCCTTTAGTGGTGTCGTGTGAACGTCGACTACATGACACTTCACCATCTTTGGGCCTAAGGGAAGGCATTGTGGAGTAGTAATTAGATGATGGGTTGCTAGAGTGACAGAAGCATAAACCCTAGTTTATGCGCTATTCCGTAAGGGGCTGATTTGGATCCATATGTTTCATGCTATGGTTAGAGTTATCTTAATTCTTCTTTCATAGTTGCAGATGCTTGCGAGAGGGGGAAATCATAAGTGGGAGGCTTGTTCAAGTAAGAACAGCACCCAAGCACCGGTCCACCCACATATCAAGTTATCAAAGTAGCGAACACGAGTCAAACAAACATGATGAAAGTGACTAGATGAAATTCCCATGTGTCCTCGAGAACGCTTTACTTACTATACAAGTTCGTTCCGGCTTGTCCTTTGCTATAAAAAGGATTAGGCCACCTTGCTGCACCTTTGTTACCGTTATTACTTGTTACTTGTTACGAATTACCTTACTATCAAACTATCTGTTACCGATAATTTCAGTGCTTGCAGAGAATACCTTGCTGAAAACCGCTTGCCATTTCCTTCTGCTCCTCGTTGCGTTCGACACTCTTACTTATCGAAAGGACTACGATTGATCCCCTATACTTGTGGGTCATCATTATTCACGGCGATGATCATGTATATAGGCATCACGTCTGAGAAAAGTAGACCGACTCCTGCCTGCATCTACTACTATTACTCCACCAATCGACTGCTATCCAGCATGAATCTATGGTATTAAGTTCATAACAAACAGAGTAACGCCTTAAACAAGATGACATGATGTAGACAAAGTAAACCCAATCAATATGAATAAACCCCGTCGTTTTATCCTTAATGGCAACAATACAAATACGTGTCTTGTCCCCTACTTTGTCACTGGGATATAGAGCACCGCAAGATTGAACCCATTACAAAGCACCTCTCTCGCTGAAGATAAACCAATCTAGTTGGCCAAACCAAATGGATAGATAGGAGAGAAATACAAAGCTATAACAATCATGCATAATAAAGTTCAGAAAAGAATTACTTTCAATGAATAATCTAATCATAAACCCACAATTCATCGGATCCCAACAAACACACCGCAAAAGAAGAATACATCGAATAGAAATCCAAGAAGATCGAGGAGAACATGGTATTGAAGATCAACGAGAGAGAAGAATCCATCTAGCTACTAGCTATGGACCCGTAGGTCTATGGTGAACTACTCACACATCATCGGAAGAGCAGCAAGGTTGATGTAGAAGCCCTCTGTGATCGATTCCCCATCCGGCAGATTACCGGAAAAGGCCTCCCGATGGGATCACGGAAAAACAGAGGCTTGCGGCAGCGAAAAATTTATATCGTCTTGCATTCTATTGGTCTGGGAATATTTGGGAGTTTATAGGCTTGGAATTAGGTCAAACGGAACTGCGTGGGGCCCACAAGCTCAGGGGGCTGCTACTTATAGACTGCGTTGGTATTTCCCCGAAGAGGAGAGGATGATGCAGTATAGTAGAGATAAGTATTTCCCTCAGGTAAGAACCAAGGTTATCAATCCAGTGGGAGAACCAAGCAAAATTCCGTTAAGCGCACGTGCACACAAGAGCAAACACTTGCACCCAACGCAAATATGAGGGTTGTCAATCCTCTTAGCGGTTATTTGCAAGGATTAAATCTTATAGAGATAAATAGATAAAATAAAATACTAAATAAAATAAAAGTAAATAAATTGCAGCAAGGTATTTTTAGGTTTTTTATATATGATAAAGTAGACCCGGGGGCCATAGTTTTCACTAGAGGCTTCTCTATCGAACACATAGCATACAGTGGGTAAACAAATTACTGTTGGGCAATTGATAGAAAATCAAATAATCATGACAGATTCATGGCAATGATCATGTATATAGGCATCACGTCCGAGACAAGTAGACCGACTCCTGCCTGCATCTACTACTATTACTCCACCCATCGACTGCTATCCAGCATGCATCTAGGGTATTAAGTATGAAACAGAGTAACGCCTTAAGCAAGATGACATGATGTAGACAAAGTAAACTCAAGCAATATGATTAAACCCCATCTTTTTATCCTTAATGGCAACAATACAAATACGTGTCATGTCCCCTTTTGTCACTGGGATTGAACACCGCAAGATTGAACCCATCACAAAGCACCTCTCCCATTGCAAGACAAATCAATCTAGTAGGCCAAACCAAATCGATAGATCGGAGAGAAATACAAAGCTATAATAATCATGCATAAAAGAGTTCAGAGAAGACTCAAATATTTCTCATGAATAATCTGATCATAAACTCACAATTCATCGGATCCCAACAAACACACCGCAAAAGAAGATTACATCGGATAGAACTCCAAAAACATCGAGGAGAACATGGTATTGAAGATCAAAGAGAGAGAAGAAGCCATCTAGCTACTAGCTATGGACCCGTAGGTCTGTGGTAAACTACTCACACATCATCGGAAGGGCAGCAAGGTTGATGAAGAAGCCCTCCGTGATCGATTTCCCCTCCGGCAGTGTATCGAAAAAGGCCTCTAGATGGGATCGTGGAAGAACAGAGGCTTGCGGCAGCGGAAAGGTTTTCTCTTCTGTCTCTCTGGTATATTGGGAATATTTGGGAATTTATAGCGCTGGAATTAGGTCAGGAGGGGCAACGAGTGGAGCACAAGAATGGGAGGCACGCCCTACCCCCCTAGGTGCGCCTTCCAGGCTTGCTGCCTCCTCGTGGCTCTTCTGGTCTTCTCCCGAAGCTTCGTGGGTCTCTTCTGGTCCAGAAAAAATTAATCCAAAGTTTTTTCTCGTTTGGACACTTTTTGATAATGATTTTCTGAAAAGGCAAAGACAAGCAGAAAACAGCAACTGGCACTGGGCACTGGGTTAATAGGTTAGTCCCAAAAAATGATATATAATAGCATATAATTGCATATAAAACATCCAGATTGATACTATAATAGCATGGAACAATCAAAAATTATAGATACGTTAGAGGCGTATCAAGCATCCCCAAGCTTAATTCCTGCTCGTCCTCGAGTAGGTAAATGATAAAAACAGAATTTTTGATGTGGAATGCTACCTATCATGTTTCATCATGTAATCTCTCTCTTACGGTATGAATAATAAGATCCGAATGATTCAAAGCAATAGTCTATAATTTGATATAAAGACATCAATACTCAGGCATACTAATAAGCAATCATGTCTTTCAAAATAAAAATGCAAAAGAATGTTATCCCTACAAAATCATATAATCCTATCATGCTCCATCTTCTTAACACAAAGTATTTATCATGCACTACCCCGATGACAAGCCGAGCAATTGGTTCATACTTTTTAACGCGCTTCAGCTTTTTCAACCCCCACGCAATACATGAGCACAAGCCATGGATATAGCACTATGGGTGGAATAGAGTGTGGTGGTAGAGATAAATAAGAGAAGTCAAAAATAAGAAGTTAGTCTCACATCGACGAGGCTAATCAACAGGCTATGGAGATGCCCATCAATTGATGTCAATGCGAGGAGTAGGGATTGCCATGCAACGGATGCACTAAGAGCTATAAGTGTATGAAATCTCAACATGAAAACTAAGTGGGTGTGCATCCAACTTGCTTGCTCATGAAGTCCTCGGGCATTTGAGGAAGCCCATCATCGGAATATACAACCAAGTTCTATAATGAAAAATTCCCACTAGTATATGAAAGTGACAAAATAGGAGACTCTCTATATGAAAAACATGGTGCTACTCTGAAGCACAAGTGTGGAAAAAGGATAGCAACATTGCCCCTTCTCTCTTTTTCTCTCATTTATTTTTTATTCTTTTTTCGTGGCTCTTTTTGGCCTCTTTTTTTTTTAGAACGGTCTCATGGACCTCATCCCCACTTTTTCGAGGACTCATTAGTCTCCATCATTCTTTCCTCACTGGGACAATGCTCTAATAATGATGATCATCACACTTTTATTTACTTACAACTCAATATTACAACTCGATACTAGAACAAAAATATGACTCTATATGAATGCCTCTGGCAGTGTACCAGGATGTGCAATGATGCTAGCGTAAAATGTATAAAAAATGATGAACGGTGGCTGAGCCACAAATACTATGTCAGCTATATGATCATGCAAAGCAATATGACAATGACGATGTGTGTCATAAAAACGGAACGGTGGAAGTTGCATGGCAATATATCTCGGAATGGCTATGGAAATGCCATGATAGGTACGTATGGTGGCTATTTTGACGAAGATATAAGGAGGCTTATGTGTGATAGAGCGTATCATATCACGGGGTTAGGATGCACCGGCAAAGTTTGCACCAACTCTCGATGTGAGAAAGGGCAATGCACGGTACCGAAGAGGCTAGCAAATTGCGGAAAGGTGAGAGTGCGTATAATCCATGGACCCACAATAGTCATAAAGAACTCACATACTTCTTGCAAAATTAGCCCTCGGAGCAAAGTACTACTACGCATGCCCCTAGGGGGATAGATTGGTAGGACAAGTCCATCGCTCGTCCCCGACCACCACTCATAAGGTAGACAATCAACAATAAATCATGCTCCAACTTCTTAGCATAACGACAGATCATACGTGCATGCTTCAGGAATCACAAATCGTAACACCAATATTCTTACTAAACCACAATTATCTACTAATACCTCCCACATATTACCATCTTAATATCGCAAAACTATTGCAAGGAATCAAACTTATCATATTCAGTGATCTACAAGAAAGTTTTTATTATATCCCTCTTCAATACCTATCATATCAGGACCAAATTCATAACCCGTGAATATTACCATTGCTAATTATTAGACTCTCAAAAAGATATAAGTGAAGCATGAGAGTGCAACTATTTCTTTAAAATATAACCATCATTGTGCTCTAAAAGATATAAGTGAAGCACTAGAGCAACTGCCTAGCTTAAAAGATATAAGTGAAGCACATAGAGTATTCTAACAAATCACGAATAATGTGTGTCCCTCTCAAAAAGGTGTGTTCAGCAAAGATGATTGTGACAAACTAAAAATCAAACAAAAGCAAACAAACTATATCACAAGACGCTCCAAGTAAAACACATATCATGTGATGAATAAAAATATAGCTCCAAGTGAGTTACCGATAGATTGTAGACGAAAGAGGGGATGCCTTCCTGGGCATCCCCAAGCTTAGACGCTTGAGTCTTCCTTGAATATTACCTTGGGGTTGTTAGGGTATATTTCTCCCTTAGTGGTTTTGGTGATTGATGACAATGCTTTTGCGGACCAATCGTGTGCATTGAGCATTTCAGATAATCTATCATACGGCACAAGACGATTGATGCCCCTCGGAGTGTTAAAGCAAGACAGTTATTTTCCCGCATTTCTTTTTCGATGGATTTGAGTTGTAGGAAAACCGTACTATTAAGAGGGGGTCCGCTTCAGAAAGGTTTCGGTGGAATCATCATGTACACATTTTCATTTGCACCCTCTTTGCCTTTTCCACCTCGATGGAGTTTCTCCTTCTGTGTTGCAGATGGGTGTTGAAGTGCTGCCAGCGGTAGTACCGCTACCGGCAGCGGTAGTACTGCCTATAGGCGGTAGTACCACGCGTACTACCGCTCCGCCTCGGGTCTTGACTTTTTCGTGTCGGGTTCTGCTGTAGTCCAGTGGTAGTCCCTCTGGTATACTACCGCTGGGTCCCCTTTGACCCAGGTGGATGAGCGGCAGTAGGAGCGGCAGTTGGAGCGGTAGTACCGCTTATAAGCGGTAGTACCGCACCTACTTCCGCTGCTACTACCGCTCATGGCTCAGCTTCTTCCCCTATTCCCGTAGCCGTTGTACTGTAACCCCAGCGGTAGTACCGCTCCGGTGGCACTACCGGCTCGTGCCCCTGTGGCATTTACGCTATACACCTCGGCACTACTGATTGGGCGGTAGTACCGCGCTGGGAGCGGTAGTACCGCTCCTGTGCGGGCTGCGGACTGCATAACGGTTGGATTTGTCCCCACTATATAAAGGGGGTCTTCTTCCCCAAGAAGACTTGCCTCTTTCTTCCCCAAACTCCATTGTTGCTCCAAGCTCAATTTTCGCCCGATCTCCCTCCCTAGCCGATAACTTTGGTTGATCTTCTAGGGTTTGGGTGAGAGGGCCCCGATCTACACTTCCACCAAGAGAAATTTGATTCCCCCCATTAACCCCTTGAGGATCTTGTTAATCTTGGGTGTTTGAGCACCCTAGACGGAAGAGGTCACCTCGGAGCCACAATCCATTATGGTGAAGCTCCGTGGTGGTGTTGGGAGCCTCCAATTCAGTTGTGGAGAGAGCCCCAACCTTGTTTCTAAAGGTCCGGTCGCCGCCTTCAAGGGCACCACTAGTGGAATCACGGCATCTTGCATTGTGCGAGGGCGTGAGGAGAATACGGTGGCCCTAGTGGCTTCTTGGGGAGCATTGTGCCTCCACACCGCTCCAACGGGGACGTACTTCCTCTCAAAGGGAAGGAACTTCGGCAACACATCCTCGTCTTCACCGACTCCACTTGTGGTTATTTCTTTCCTTTACTTTGTGCAAGATATTGTTGTGTTGCATTGCTTGCTTGCTTGTTGTTGTTAATGTTAGCATCATATAGGTTGCTCACCTAGTTGCACATCTAGACAACCTATTTTGTTGCTAAACCTAAATTGTTAAGAAAAGCTAAAAATTGCTAGTTGCCTATTCACCCCCCTCTAGTCAACCATATCGATCCTTTCAATTGGTATCAGAGCATCGTCTCTTTATTAAGGGTTTCACCACCCGAAGAGTTTGGCTGACGACGGGGATAGGGATGAAGTTGTACCCGACGTCGTGGAGTTGAACTCGGTCACCCGAGACGACTTAAATGAAGCTATGGCTTCACTTAAGACATCTATGATGGCCGAGGTCAAGTCCATGTTTAAAGAACTCCTTGAGGGGTTGAAATCTTCTACTGGTCCGATGCAAGTGGTTAATCCCATCGCATCGGAGTCTGAGGCCAACTCCGGTAAGGAGGCGGCTAAAGGTACTCAAACTTCTCCCCCTCTAGGGAAAAATGGGACGGGCATCCATGCCTCGGTTGGCCCTCCCCCGGACTATGGAGGTCCGGTATCATCACCTCACATTAATCCTCTTGGTCCTCCTCCTAAGCTTGATTTGAATAACTTTCATGATTGGGTTTTTCATATCAAGTCTCATTTGAATCACAGCTCAACACAACTTTGGAGGGTCATTGAGCAAGGTTTCCATCCTCATGATCATTACAACATGACACCAAGAGAAGAAGTGTACAATCAACTCAATCACTCCGCTTTGTTAATTCTCCAATCCGCAATGCCGCCGGAAGAGCTCTCTCATTTGCGGCCATTCACAACCACCAAGGATGCTTGGGAGCACATCATCTCATTGTACAAGGGAAGCTCAAGCATTCAACGGTCCAACTTTGAGGTCATTCTTGATGAGGCCGATGAGTTCATGATGAAGGATGATGAAGATCCTCGTGAGCAATACCGGAGATTGACTACTCTCGCGGTCTCACTCCAAGATCATGGGAGCAAGGATGCAGATGACACTTGCGTCAAGCGCAAGTTCCTAACGGCCTTCATGCCATTCAACAAGAGCATGTCTTCCGTGATCCGTCAAAGACCGGACTTCCACACCTTGTCCTCAAGTGAAGTGTTGGATGAATTCATTGAAATGAACATTTTGAACAAGACCGCCGACAACGCTCTAGCTCGTGTCCAACGGTCAAAGAAGACCAACCTCGCTTTGAAGGCCAAGGCAATTCCGGAAGAAGATGAAGAGGAAGAAGAGGAGAGTTGCCCCGAAGACACCAAATATGCTTACCACAAGCACATGGCTCTTGCGTCAAGGCAATTTTGGGGCAACAAGAGAAACTCAAGGCCAAACTTCTCCAAGAACAACTCAAGTGGCTCCAAGAGCATGCAACGTGTGAGAACTTGCTACAATTGTGGCAATGTGAGTCTTTTTGTGGTGGATTGCCCCTACGAGAAGAGGGAATACAATGGTGGCAAGCTCATCCACAAAGACAAGGCCAAGTCCTCTGTGAACAAGAGCAATGCCACAAAGAAGGTGCCACAAAAGGGATTGGTGGTGCAAGAAGAGTATTGTAACACCCCTGTGTAATGAGCAACAGTGATCCATAATGATTATGCTAAGTCACCTTGATTTGCAATGCTTGATCATATTAGATTAATATCTCATTTCAAATTCCACCACTACATTCAATTCAAATTGCAAGTGAATTTTGAAATTGCACAAAAGCTGCTGGAAAATAGTTCATGTTTTAGCAAATATTCCAAAACAAATATTTGTTCAGGAAAACAACATCACCACAGTGCTAAAATGAGCTATAGCAATTTAATCAGTGCCAAAATAAGCATTTAAAATGCTTTTCCAATTATGAAAAATTCAAATGGATTCATCTTGCCTCCAAACTTTTTGTGGCAGTGTAGAATATTGCAATGTAATTATGTGGCCAACTCACATATTTTACAAAATCCAATTTGGCATCTCAAATATTGCAAAACTATTTCTGTAAAAGAAAACAAAAAAAGAAATGGAAAGGGCCCTAACTCTACTGTGAGCTGGGCCCAAGTGCACAGTGCACCGGCCCAGCCCACCTCCCTATCTCTCTCTCCCACCTCATGCCTCTCTCCTCCCCGTGTCGACATGGCTGTGGCCATGCGCGCGCTCGCCGGCCAGGGGACGACACGGCGACGCTACAACGTCGGGGAGGGGATAAGGCCGACCTCCTCGGCCACCTCGTCCTCCCCTATCCACTTCTCGCCCTCTCTGTCGCCTTTCTCGCTCACAAACGAGTTCGCCCGAGCGCTCCCGTCGCTGTCGCCGTCGATCCCGCGGCCACTGTCGTCCCCGTGCCCAGCCACCGTGTCCTGGAGCTGCGCTGTGCTCCGCTACGTCGACCACGCTGACGAACGCGAGCCGGGGAGCACTGCATCGCCGCCCCGCCTCGTCTTCTTCCTCCTCGGATCGCTGACGAGCTCCGTCGAATTCGGCCGCCCTTCGCTCCCGTTCACTCGCTGGGCCACCGTGTGCCTCCCCGGTGAGCTTCTCTCTCTCCTCCCCCTCTCCGTTTGCCCGCGCGCCCCCCTAGCTAGCTACTTCGCCATGGCCGAACCCATTGCCGCGGACGAGCTCGCCGTCATAGCCACGGCTGCCGCACCTCGCGTCCGAGCACGGCAACGTGCTCAGCGCCTCCCCAGCAGCCTAACGCGCCAGCCCGCGTGCTTTGACATGCCCGCCATCACCGTAACCGCCATCGCCCGATTCCGGCCGCCGCCCCCGCTGCTCGCCGCCGTCGTTTTAGGCCGTCTCCGGCCATGCCACCACCGCAGATCAACGCGGCTCGCTCCGCTCGATCGAATGGACCAAGCCGCGTGCGAAACGGCCCACCGTAGCGCGTTTCCGGCGAGGTCCAGTGGCCTCCACCGTGTTTTGACATCGCCGGCGACGAGTCGCCGGCCACCGCCGACGTGGCACACCTGGGGCCACCCCTGGGTCACTAACCAGTGGGCCCCAGGGGCCCAGTTGACTGGGTTGACCAGTCAACCTTGCTGACTGGGCAACCACAGTCGCTGACAGGCGGGCCCCACTTTCTAATTAAACTATTTTCCTAATTAAAATTAACATAATAGCTAATTAGTCACTGATAGTGGGGTCCCACCTGCTAACTAATCTCTAATTAGTTTAAATAACCCCCTGTTTAGTTACTGTGTATGACATGTGGGACCCAGCGGTCAGGTTTGACGTGGACCGACTGGGTTGACCGCTGATGTCATCATGATGTGCTGCTGACGCAATAAAGCTATTTTCGAATTAAAACTAATTCCAGGAATTTTAAAAAATAGTTTACAACTCTGAAGAATCGTAGAAAATAAATCGTAGCTCGGATGGAAAAGTTTTCTACATGAAAGTTGATCAGAAAAATGAGACGAATCCGAATATACCCTCCATGTAGCTGCCACATGCCCACAACACTGCAAACATGGAACCTTCCCCTCCGGTTCATCTGTCTGACAGATGCCTACAGCCGGGAAAATATTCTCAGATATTTTCCTGCTTCGGCTCTTACGTGTAGCACTGCGATAGGTCACCACCAGCACAGCATATTACCATGCCATACATCTGTGTTGCATTTGGTTGCTTGTATTTATTTGTTTCTTCCCCCTCTTCTCTCCGGTAGACCCCGAGACCAACGCAGCTCCGGAGTACGACTACGTCGTCGACGACCCCTCTTTCCCCGTAGAGCTTCCAGGCAAGCAAACCTCCCTTGAACATGCATATATCACCCATTCTTTCTCTCTTATGCTTTCATTAGAATTGCTACAATTGTTGTCCCAAAATACATATTCTGATGCATAGCCTATTTTTGTAACCGTTGTTGATACCATACCTGCTATCCTAAATGCTTAGTATAGGTTGGTTAGTAAACCATCTGTGGCCCCTCATCCTTGTCCTTGTTGCCACGCTTTGTTACTGGTGCCTCGATCAGTGTGATCGATGGGCAGTGACCGACACATCACCGCACACCCCTAAGTTGTACGACTCTGCAGCGCTACCATCGAGTGCCGAGGGTGATACCTCTTACCTCACTCCTGATGTTACTTCTGTAGTATAGCTTGTCGGATGTGGGTTACCGAGGGTGATTCCTCTTTCACCACCTCCGATGAAGCTTTTGTCGTGCAACCCCTCAAGTGTGAATCCATCGAGGGTGATTCCTCCGGGTTTACCTTGACAGATACATCGAGTGGAAATCCAACGAGGGTGATTCCTCGGATTCCTCCTTGATGTTATGGACACACGGATACCATGCATTTATTTCAGTCCCTAATTAAAGTCAGGTCGGCCCCAAGGGGTACCCGCGAGTAATGTGAAGTCGGCTTGACCATGAGGGTACCCGCAAGATAATTACGAGGCGCGGCCGGGCAGGCAGATTGCCTCGGGAGAGGGAGGAGAGGGATTGGGCCTGGCCCTTGCCGCAAGTCCTCGAGACGGGGCGACGGGACCACATATCGTGGAGCACTGATCATCACCGCGAGCTCCCAACACACTAATGGATTAGGATATGTGATCTGAGTAGGCCTCTTGCCTTTTCGCACTAACCATCACGTGGGAATAGTATAGGCACTCGGCGTCGTATGTATCAGTCGAAGTTCTTCAGACGTCAGCGATTGAGCGGCGCGCGCCCGGGTGGACCGCGAAAGCCTGCGTGTGTATACAGGGGCTAGGTCTGGTCCCGGCCACCCATGCAACGCGCAGGAGTGCAAAGGGCGATGGGCCCAAGAACCTTGAGTGCTTAGGGTGTAGACCAGCGTGTTGTCCTCTTTGTTGAACCTAGATAGGGTTGCGACGTGTCGATCAGCCAAGGCCGGGCATGGACCGAGTAGGTGTGTCCTGCCAGAGTTAATCGAGCGTGTTGGGTAAGTTGGTGCACCCCTGCAGGGAAGTATCTCTATTCGAATAGCCGTGTCCACGGTAACGGACGCTCAGAGAGTATCCCGATCTACTACAACTAGAACTGGATACTTGTGATGCTTATTAATTTGTTAGCTCCGGGATTGCTTTCTCGCAAGGAGTCGAGGAAGGATCTCTGGGCATAGTTACTTTTATACTTGTTGCTACTACTATATTTATGTACTAATCTGCACTCTTCTAATGTTGCAAGACGCAGAAGATGCTAGTCTTCGATAGGCTAGGCCTTTCTCTCTATTCTGGCATTTCTGCAGTCTAGTCCACATATACAACCCCCTCTCTTGATACCGATGCATACCTAGAATAGATCTGATGTAAGTCTTGCGAGTACTTTGGATGAGTACTCACGGTTGCTTTGCTACCTCTTTTTCCCCATACCCGATGCTGCGATCAGATGACGGAGCCCCGGAGCCAGCTGCCCCAGTCGACGACTACTACTACCCCTCCGGTGGAGCCTACTACTACGTGGAGACCGACGGCCAGGAGTAGATAGGAGGCTCCCAGGCAGGAGGCCTGCGCCTTTTCGATCAGATGTCATTGTTTTGCTCAGCCTTCTTAAGGCAGACTTGTTAAACTTTGTGTCTATACTCAGATACTGTTGTTGCTTCCACTGACGCTTGTGTGCGCGAGCTTATGTATTCGAGCCCTCGAGGCCCCTGGCTTGTAATATAAAGCTTGTATGACTTTTATTTGTGTTTAGAGTTGTGTTGTGATATCTTCCCGTGAGTCCTTAGGCTTGATCGTGTGCATTTTGCGTGTATGATTAGTGCACGATTAAGTCGGGGCGTCACAAGTTGGTATCAGAGCCGACTGCCCGTAGGAACCCCCCTTTCCAACTCCTTGGCCGAAGTTGAGTCTAGTCTTTGCAAAACTGTTTTACTAACATGGCTGTGCGGCTTACGGGCCCACATTGCCAATGGGTGGTACTAGGATCTTTTATTCCTCTTCTTTACTCTGGTACTCTGATCTCTCTTCTTTTTGGGTTAAATTTTTTGCTAACTCTAACATTAGGTTCTCGTGTTCACATTCAACCGGAGAGCTAGATTATCTGCAATCATTCCTTTCAAAGTTATCATATGCTTCTCACACTGTCATTTGACATTTGCACTTCCTTGTTTCAGATGCGTCCCGCAAGACAGCTCGTACGCCACACTATGGCTGTTGATGCGACTGGGTTCCCTGCTATCTTGGTCGATCTCTTGACCAGGCTGGGATATCGCTGGTACCCCGAGTACACTGTTTACGAGGACTACCGCGAGTTCAACCAGGAGCAGTACCACGCTGTGGTTCGTATCTTTGATCGGCAGAACAACTCCATCACTGAGTTGCACACCTTTCATGGTGTTGGAGTGACTGTCGACATGGCCGTCCATGATGCTGCCTATACTGCTATTGCCCATCTCCGTGGACAGCACAGCCGCTTGGAGGAGACTGCTTTCAGATATATCCCTTATGCCCCCGCTGGGGATGAGAGTGGATATTACACCGCTGGCTGTACCCCTTACGTGCGACGTCGTTATGACCCGCATGTTCCGGTACAGTACACTGAGGCTCTGGATCACACTGCTCGAGCGCTTGCTGTCGAGTTGTACGCCACTCGTGCTCATCTTTACGACGCTCTGACACAGTTGCTGCCAGCAGTCAGTGCAGGGATACATCCAGAGTACATCCTTTACCCGCGCAGGACGGAGATGCCACCAGGTCTTGAGTGGCCTGCTGTTGGAGGTTGTACTCCTTCACGTGGTCCTCTTCTTCCAGTTCGGGACCAGGTTCTGCACCAGTGTGTTCACGGAGCGCAGGATCCTTGTATTGAGGGTACCCTGTGTAGTCACCTGCAGCTGCCTGGCTTCAGTGGTTTTCTCCGACGTTGATGTAGCTATCGCTATGTCCTGTTGTTGTATCCCTCCACCGCATGCCTGCGTGCCGCCTAGTGTGTCTAGCTGTTCCTTTCTGAAATTGTACCGCTAGTTTGTAACCGAATCTATGTATGGATCTATATGTCATGTTTGACTATGTTGATGTATCTACTGCACTCCATTGGTTGTGCATGTTACTTCATGAATGATTCCATACACCTGTAATTACTCGTTGCTAAACTACCCCCTGTTGATCTTAGCAGGATGGTTAGACCCGCAGGTCGTGGCCATAGTGCCAACAATCCACCACCGCCCAACTATATGGCTGGAATGATGCAACAGTTTGAACTGAATCGCCAATTTATGCAAGGGTTAATGGATCAGTTTCCTCGTCCAAATGCCAACCAGCAGCCAGCCGCAATAACCTTGAAAGAGTTTGTGCGTCTCAATCTGACTATCTTCCGCAACTCAGTTCAGCCGCTTGATGCTGATGACTGGCTCCGTGATATCACTTATGAGATGGAGTCTGCTAATGTGGCTCCTGCCAGCTATGTCACTTTCACATCCTACTTTCTGAAGGGTCCTGCAGCTCAATGGTGGGACAGTCACAGGCATACCCTAGCTGCTGGAACCATCATCACTTGGGTGGAGTTCCAAGCTACCTTCCGTGACCATTACATTCCGCAAGGAGTTATGGACCGGAAGAAGCGTGAGTTCCGCAACCTTACCCAGGGCAGCAAGACTATAGAAACCTATCAGCGGGAGTTTCTTGAACTATCTCGCTATGCTAAAGAGGATATTGCTACTGATGCTCGTAGACAAGAGAAGTTCCGTGAAGGGCTCAACCCAGATATCAAGCTCGCACTACTAGTCCAAGACTTCGTCGACTTCGCCACCTTGGTGAACAAGGCCATTCAGGTTGAGACTGGTCTGAAGGATCACAAGGACGCACTCAAGCGCACCCGTGAAGTGGGCTCATCTTCGGGCTCGTCTTCGCAGAAGCGCCATATTTGGATCCCTCACGGCATGTACCATCCAACTATTCCTGCACCAAGGCTGTCCTATGTTGCGCCTCGTCTGCCTCCTCCACCACCGATGCAGCTGAGACCTCAAGCTGCACCACTTCGAGCTCCTGCTCCCCGTCCCAATGACGGGCTGTGCTTCACATGTGGACATCCAGGTCATCGTGCTAAAGACTGCCATCAGAACCAGAACCAGTTGGCACTTCCATCTGCTGGCCATGGTAATGGCCGTGGCAACAATCAGCCTCGCAACATTAATGCCAGGCCTTCTTATGGTCGTGGTCAGGCTTATCATGTCAACATGAATGAAGATCAAGACCAACTAGCTACTGTGATGGGTACTCTTCTTGTTAATTCAGTACCAGCTTCTGTTTTATTTGATTCAGGAGCATTGCATTCTTTCATATCAGAAAATTTTGCACGCATGCATGACATTAAATGTGAAGAGCTACACCAATCGCTAGTGGTTAACACTCCCGCGGGCCAATGTCGAACCTCCATGTTCAGTCCCAATGTCACCATTGAGATTGAAGGATTGGACTTCCATGCTTTTCCCATTATTTTGAAGTCTTCCAAAGTCGACCTCATTTTGGGAATGGATTGGTTGAAGGCACATACCGCCTTAATCAATTGTGCCACTAAAGCCGTCCAACTTCTGCACCCCTCGGATGAGATAGTAAACTACCATGTTCATCTCGTTCAAAATGCCGAGGCTCAAATTTATGCCCTGAATGCGTTAAATGCTTCTCCTCTTGAGGGGATCGAAAATGTTCCAGTCGTTCACGACTTCCAAGATGTTTTCCCAGAAGAACTTCCAGGAGTTCCCCCTATTAGAGCTGTCGAGTTTGTCATTGACTTAAAACCCGGCACCACTCCTATTGCGAAGCGTCCCTATAAGATGCCGCCACATGAACTTCTTGAGCTTAAGGAGGAAATCGACAAGTCGCTTTGTAAAGGATTTATTCACCCAAGTTCCTCTGCCTGGGGAGCACCTTCTCTCTTTGTCAAGAAGAAGGATGGTACGAACCGGTTGGTCCAAGATTACCGACCTATTAACCAGACCACCATTCAGAACAAGTATCTGCTTCCTCGGATCAACGATCTGTATGATCAACTTGCTGGATCATCAGTATTCTCTAAACTCAACTTGAGGTTGGGTTACCATCAGATCCGAGTTCGCGAAGAGGATATTCCCAATACTGCCTTCGTTACTCGTTATGGCTCATATGAGTACACTGTCATGTCTTTCGGCTTAACTAATGCTCCGGCAATGTTCTCCCGCCTAATGAATTACATCTTCATGGATTACCTTGACAAATTCATCGTGGTTTATCTGGATGATATCCTGGTATATTCCAAGAATAAGTAAGAACATGCTGAACATCTTCGTCTTGTTCTGGAAAAACTTTGAGAGCATTAGCTTTATGCCAAATATTCCAAGTGTGAATTCTGGTTATCTGAAGTGACCTACCTTGGTCATGTGATTTCCAAGGATGGTATTGCTGTCAATCCAGAACAAGTTCAGGCTATTCTTGACTGGACTCCCCCGAAGAATGTCAAGCAAGTGAGAAATTTTCTCGGACTCGCCAATTATTGCTGCCGTTTTGTCGAGAACTTCTCAAAGATTGCCAAGCCTCTGACTAATCTACTTCACAAAGGCGTTAAGTTTGAGTGGACAGATAAATGTCAGGAAAGTTTCCAGACTCTCAAGGACAAGCTGACTTCTGCACCAGTGCTTGCTCCTCCGGATTCTCGCAAGGAATTCGTCATCTATTGCGACGCCTCTCGTCAAGGATTAGGCTGTGTCCTTATGCAAGAGCGCAGAGTGATTGCTTATGCCTCGCGACAGTTGCGTCCTCACGAAGAGAACTACCCAGTGCATGATCTTGAACTTGCTGCAGTTACTTATGCACTGAAGTTATGGCGACATTACCTCCTCGGTAATCGATGTGAGATATACAAGGATCATCAAAGTCTGAAGTATTTGTTTACTCAGCCAGATCTCAATCTCCGCCAACAACAATGGTTGGAAACAATTACAGACTATGACTGCGGTATTTCTTATACCCCTGGCAAACTAATGTGATGGTTGAAGCCTTGAGCCGCAAGTCTTATTGTAACAACCTCATGGTTCAGCGAGCTCAACCTCTTCTTTATGAAGAACTTCGCAAATTGCACCTCCACATCGTTCCACAGGGTTCTCTTAATACCCTTGTGTTGGGGAACGTTGCATGGAAAACAAAAAAAATTCTACGCACACGCAAGATCTATCCATGGAGATGCATAGCTACGAGAGGGGGAGTGTGTCTACGTACCCTCGTAGACCGTAAGCGGAAGCGTTAGAACAACTCGGTTGATGTCGTCGAACAACTTCACGATCCAACCGACCGAGTACCGAACGTACGACACCTCCGCGTTTAGCACACGTTCAGCTCGGTGACGTCCTCGACTTCTTGATCCAGCAAGACGGCGAGGTAGTGGATGAGTTCCGGCAGCACGACGGCGTGGTGACGGTGATGGTGATGCTATCTCCGCAGGGCTTCGCCCAAGCACTGCGAAAATATGACCGAGGGACGGAACTATGGAGGGGGGCGCCGCACACGGCTAAGACAATGTTGTGTCCCTTTTGGGGCGCCCCCCTCTCCTCTATTTATATATGTGTAGGGGCTTGGAGTAGAAGTAATAGTGCCACGTGAACAGTAACCGTGAATAGTACACACGTGGACTTGGACTCCAAAGTCCAATCCTATTCCTACTAGGACTCTCCCTTTTTCCTTCCCTAGCTGCGTGGGCTTTTGAGGACTTGGTGCGCCTGGACCAATAAGGCCAGGGCGCCTCCCCTTAGCCCATGCCAGCCCTTGGGACGTGGTGGACCCACCTGTGGACTTCCGGACCCCTCCGGAATTCTCCGGAACCTTCTGGAAGCTTCCCGGTACAATACCGAAAAAAACTGCACCTTTTTCCGGAACCCAAAATATGACTTCCCATATATAAATCTTTACCTCTCGACCATTCCGAGACTCCTCGTGACGTCCGGGATCTCATCCGGGACTCCGAACAATATTCGGTTACCAATTCACATAACTCATATAGCACTATATCGTCAACGAACGTTAAGCGTGCGAACCCTACGGGTTCGGGAATGATGTAGACATGACTGAGACGCCTCTCCGGTCAGTAACCAATAGCGGAACCTGGATGCTCATATTGGTTCCTACATATTCCACGAAGATCTTATCGGTCGAACCGCAATGACAACATACGTAATTCCCTTTGTCCGTCGGTATGTTACTTTCCCGAGATTCGATCGTCGGTATCTCCATACCTAGTTCAATCTCGTTACCGGCAAGTCTCTTTACTCGTTCCGTAATACATCATCCCGTAACTAACTCCTTAGTCACTTTGCTTGCAAGCTTCTTATGATGTGCATTACCGAGAAGGCCCAGAGATACCTCTCCGAAACACGGAGTGACAAATCCCAGTCTCCATCCATGCCAACTCAACGGACACCTTCAGAGATACCTGTAGAGCATCTTTATGATCACCCAGTTACGTTGTGACGTTTGATAGCACACAAGGTATTCCTCCGGTATCCGGGAGTTGCATGATCTCATGGTCTGAGGAACATGTATTTGACATTCAAGAAAGCAGTAGCAATAAACAGAACGATCATATGCTAAGCTAACGGATGGGTCTTGTCCATCACATCATTCTCCTAATGATGTGATCCCGTTATCAAATGACAACTCATGTCTATGGTTAGGAAACCTTAACCATCTTTGATCAACGAGCTAGTCTAGTAGAGGCTCACTAGGGACACGGTATTTGTTTATGTATTCAGACATGTATTTAAGTTTCCGGTCAATACAATTCTAGCATGAATAATAAACCTTTATCATGAACAAGGAAATATAAAATAATAACAACTTTATTATTGCCTCTAGGGCATATTTCCATCAGTCTCCCACTTGCACTAGAGTCAATAATCTAGATTACATAGTAATGAATCTAACACCCATGGAGTCTTGGTGCTGATCATGTTTTGCTCGTGGAAGAGGCTTAGTCAACGGGTCTGCCACATTCAGATTCGTGTGTACTTTGCAAATTTCTATGTCTCCATCCTTGACATATTCACGAATGGAGTTGAAGCGTCTCTTGATGTGTTTGGTCTTCTTGTGAAACCTGGGCTCCTTGGCTATGGCAATTGCTCCAGTGTTGTCACAAAAGATTGTCATTGGACCCGATGCACTAGGTATTACACCTAGATCGGATATGAACTCCTTCATCCAGACTCCTTCATGTGCTACTTCCGAAGCAGCTATGTATTCCGCTTCACACGTAGATCCCGCCACGACGCTCTGCTTGGAACTGCACCAACTGACAGCTCCACCATTTAATATAAATACGTATCTGGTTTGTGACTTAGAGTCATCCGGATCAGTGTCGAAGCTTGCATCGACGTAACCCTTTACGACGAGCTCTTCGTCACCTCCATAAACGAGAAACATGTCCTTGGTCCTTTTCAGGTACTTTAGGATATTCTTGACCGCTGTCCAGTGATCCACTCCTGGATTACTCTGGTACCTCCCTGCCAAACTTATGGCAAGGCACACATCAGGTCTGGTACACAGCATGGCATACATAATAGAACCTATGGCTGAGGCATAGGGAATGACTTTCATTTTCTCTATATATTCTGCCGTGGTCGGGCATTGAGTCTAACTCAACTTCACACCTTGCAAGACAGGCAAGAACCCTTTCTTTGACTGATCCATTTTGAACTTCTTCAAAACTTTGTCAAGGTATGTGCTTTGTGAAAGTCCTATCAAGCGTCTTGATCTATCCCTATAGATCTTGATGCCCAATATATAAGCAGCTTCACCGAGGTCTTTCATTGAAAAATTCTTATTCAAGTATCCCTTTATGCCATCCAGAAATTCTATATCATTTCCAATCAACAATATGTCATCCACATATAATATTAGAAATGCTACAGAGCTCCCACTCACTTTCTTGTAAATACAGGCTTCACCGTAAGTCTGTACAAAACCATATGCTTTGATCACCTCATCAAAGCGTATATTCCAACTCCGAGATGCTTGCACCAGTCCATAGATGGATCGCTGGAGCTTGCACACTATGTTAGCACCCTTAGGATCGATAAAACCTTCTGGTTGCATCATATACAACTCTTCTTTGAGAAAACCTTTAAGGAATGCAGTTTTGACATCCATTTGCTAGATTTCATAATCATAAAATGCGGCAATTGCTAACATGATTCGGACAGACTTAAGCATCGCTACGGGTGAGAAAGTCTCATTGTAGTCAACCCCTTGAACTTGTCGAAAACCTTTCGCGACAAGTCGAGCTTTGTAGACAGTGATATTACCATCAACATCCGTCTTCCTCTTAAAAATCCATTTATTCTCAATGGCTTGCCGATCATCGGGCAAGTCCACCAAAGTCCACACTTTGTTCTCATCCATGGATCCTATCTCAGATTTCATGGCCTCAAGCCATTTGTCGGAATCCGGGCTTATCATAGCTTCTTCATAGTTCGTAGTTTCGCCGTTGTCTAACAACATAACTTCTAGAACAGGATTACCGTACCACTCTGGTGCGGAACGTACTCTGGTCGACCTACGAAGTTCAATAGTAACTTGGTCTGAAGTTTCATGATCTTTATCATTATCTTCCTCTCTTATTGGTGTAGGCATCACAGGAACGGTTTTCTCTGATGAGCTACTTTCCAATTCGAGAGAAGTTACAATTACCTCATCAAGTTCTACTTTCCTCCCACTCACTTCTTTCGAGAGAAACTCCTTCTCTAGAAAGGACCCATTCTTGGCAACAAAGACCTTGCCTTCGGATCTGTGGAAGAAGGTGTACCCAATTGTTTCTTTAGGGTATCCTATGAAGACACACTTCTCCGCTTTGGGTTCGAGCTTATCAGGTTGAAGCTTTTTCACATAAGCATCGCATCCCCAAACTTTAAGAAACGACAGCTTAGGTTTCTTGCCAAACCATAGTTCATACGGTGTCATCTCAACGGATTTAGACGGTGCCCTATTTAACGTGAATGCAACTGTCTCTAATGCATAACCCCAAAACGATAGTGGCAAATCGGTAAGAGACATCATAGAACGCACCATATCCAATAAAGTACGGTTACGATGTTCGGACACACCATTACACTGCGGTGTTCCAGGTGGCGTGAGTTGTGAAACAATTCCACATTTTCTTAAATGAAGGCCAAACTCGTAACTCAAATATTCGCCTCCGCCATCAGATCGTAGAAACTTTATTTTCTTGTTACGATGATTCTCTACTTCACTCTGAAATTCTTTGAACTTTTCAAATGTTGCAGACTTGTGTTTCATCAAGTAGATATACCCATATCTACTCAAATCATCTGTGAAGGTTAGAAAATAACGATACCCGCCGCGTGCTTCAACATTCATCGGACCGCATACATCGGTATGTATTATTTCCAACAAATCAGTAGCTCGCTCCATTGTTCCGGAGAACGGAGTTTTAGTCATCTTGCCCATGAGGCATGGTTCGCAAGTATCAAATGATTCATAATCAAGATATTCCAAAAGTCCATCCGCATGGAGTTTCTTCATGCGCTTTACACCAATATGACCTAAACGGCAGTGCCACAAGTATGTTGCACTATCATTATCAACTTTGCATCTTTTGGCATCAATATTATGAATATGTGTATCACTACGATCGAGATTCAACAAGAATAGACCATTCACAAAAGGTGCGTGATCATAAAAGATGTTACTCATATAAATAGAACAACCATTATTCTCTGACTTAAATGAATAACCGTCTCGCAATAAACAAGATCCAGATATAATGTTCATGCTCAACACTGGCACCAAATAACAATTATTGAGGTCTAAAACTAATCCCGAAGGTAGATGTAGAGGTAGCGTGCCAACGGCGATCACATCAACCTTGGAACCATTCCTGACGCGCATCGTCACCTCGTCCTTAGCCAATCTTCGCTTATTCCGTAGCTCCTGTTTCGAGTTACAAATATGAGCAACCGAACCAGTATCAAATACCCAGGCGCTACTGCGAGCATTAGAGAGGAACACATCAATAACATGTATATCAAATATACCTTTGCTCACTTTGCCATCCTTCTTATCCGCCAAATACTTGGGGCAGTTCCGCTTCCAGTGACCAGTCCCTTTGCAGTAGAAGCACTCTGTTTCAGGCCTGGGTCCAGCTTTGGGTTTCTTCGTGGGAGCGGCAACTTGCTTGCCATTCTTCTTGAAGTTCCCCTTCTTTCCCTTGCCCTTTTTCTTGAAACTAGTGGTTTTGTTAACCATCAACACTTGATGCTCCTTCTTGATTTCTACCTCCGCTGATTTCAGCATCGCGAAGAGCTCGGGAATTGTCTTCTCCATCCCTTGCATATTATAGTTCATCACGAAGCCTTTATAGCTTGGTGGCAGTGACTAAAGAACTCTGTCAATAACACTCTCAACCGGAAGATCAATTCCCAGCTGAGTCAAGTGGTTGTGGTACCCAGACATTCTGAGTATGTGTTCACTGGCAGAACTGTTCTCCTCCATCTTACAGCTAAAGAACTTGTTGGAGACTTCATATCTCTCAACCCGGGCATTAGCTTGAAATATCAATTTCAGCTCTTGAAACATCTCATATGCTCCGTGGCGTACAAAACGCTTTTGCAGTCCCGGTTCTAAGCCGTAGAGCATGGCACACTGAACTATCGAGTAGTCATCAGATTGAGGCTGCCAGGCGTTCACAACGTCTGCAGCAGCTCCTGCAGCAGGTCCATCACCTAGCGGTGCATCAAGGACATAATTCTTCTGTGTAGCAATGAGGATAATCCTCAAGTTACGGACCCAGTCCGTGTAGTTGCTACCATCATCTTTCAACTTAGCTTTCTCTAGGAACGCATTAAAATTCAACGGAACAGTAGCACGGGCCATTAATCTACAACATAGATATGCAAAGAAACCATCAAGACTAAGTTCATGATAAATTAAGTTCAATTAATCAAATTACTAATGAACTCCCACTTAAATTAACATCCCTCAAGTTAACTAAGTGATACATGATCCAAATCAACTAGCCCATGTCCGATCATCACGTGAGATGGAATAGTCATCAATGGTGAACATCTCCATGTTGATCATATCTACTATATGACTCATGTTCGACCTTTCGGTCTCTAGTGTTCCGAGACCATGTCTGTACATGCTAGGCTCGTCAAGTTTAACCCAAGTATTCTGCTTGTGTAAAACTGGCTTACACCCGTTGTATGTGAACGTAGAATCTATTACACCCGATCATCACGAGGTGCTTCAAAACGACGAACTTTAGCAACGGTGCATACTCGGGGAGAACACTTTTATCTTTGAAATTTAGTGAAGGGATCATCTTATAATGCTACCGTCGTTCTAAGCAAAATAAGATGCATAAAGGATAAACATCACATGCAATCAAAATATGTGACATGATATGGCCATCATCTTGTGCTTTTGATCTCCATCTCCAAAGCATCGTCATGATCTCCATCGTCACCGGCTCGACACATTGATCTCCATCATTGCGTCGTGGTCGTCTCGCCAACTATTGCTTCTACAACTATTGCTAACGTATAGCGATAAAGTAAAGCAATTACATGGCGCTTGCATTTCATACAATAAAGAGACAACCATAAGGCTCCTGCCGGTTGCCGATAAATTACAAAACATAATCATCTGATACAATAATGTATATCACATCATGTCTTGACCATATCACATCACAGCATACCCTGCAAAAACAAGTTAGACGTCCTCTACTTTGTTGTTGCAAGTTTTACGTGGCTGCTACGGGCTTCTAGCAAGAACCATTCTTACCTACGGCACAAAACCACAATGGTGATTTATCAAGTTTTCTGTTTTAACCTTCAACAAGGACCGGCCGCAGTCAAATTCGATTCAACTAAAGTAGGAGAAACAGAAACCCGCCAGCCACCTTTATGCAAAACAAGTTGCATGTCTGTCGGTGGAACCGGTCTCATGTACGTGGACATGTAAGGTTGGTCCGGGCCGCTTCATCTTACAATACCGCCGAATCAAAATAAGACGTTGGTGGTAAGCATTATGACAATCACCGCCCACAACTTTTTGTGTTCTACTCGTGCATATCATCTACGCATAGCCTTGGCTCATGATGCCACTGTTGGGGAACGTTGCATGGAAAACAAAAAAAATTCTACGGACACGCAAGATCTATCCATGGAGATGCATAGCTACGAGAGGGGGAGTGTGTCTACGTACCCTCGTAGACCGTAAGCAGAAGCGTTAGAACAACGCGGTTGATGTCGTCGAACAACTTCACGATCCAACCGACCGAGTACCGAAAGTACGGCACCTCCGCGTTCAGCACATGTTCAACTCGGTGAAGTCCTCGAATTCTTGATCCAGCAAGACGGCGAGGTAGTGGATGAGTTCCGGCAGCACGACGGCGTGGTGACGGTGATGGTGATGCTATCTCCACAGGGCTTCGCCCAAGCACTGCGAAAATATGACCGAGGGACGGAACTGTGGAGGGGGGCGTCGCACACGGCTAAGACAATGTTGTGTCCCCTTTGGGGTGCCCCCCTCTCCTCTATTTATATATGTGTAGGGGCTTGGAGTAGAAGGAATAGTGCCACGTGAACAGTAACCGTGAATAGTACACACGTGGACTTGGACTCCAAAGTCCAATCCTATTCCTACTAGGACTCTCCCTTTTTCCTTCCCTAGCTGCGTGGGCTTTTGAGGACTTGGTGCGCCTGGCCCAATAAGGCCAGGGCGCCTCCCCTTAGCCCATGCCAGCCCTTGGGACGTGGTGGACCCACTTGTGGACTTCCGGACCCCTCCGGAGTTCTCCGGAACCTTCTGGAAGCTTCCCGGTACAATACCGAAAAAAACTGCACCTTTTTTCGGAACCCAAAATATGACTTCCCATATATAAATCTTTACCTCTCGACCATTCCGAGACTCCTCGTGACGTCCGGGATCTCATCCGGGACTCCGAACAATATTCGGTTACCAATTCACATAACTCATATAACACTATATCGTCAACAAACGTTAAGCGTGCGGACCCTACGGGTTCGGGAATGATGTAGACATGACTGAGACGCCTCTCCGGTCAATAACCAATAGCGGAACCTGGATGCTCATATTGGTTCCTACATATTCCACGAAGATCTTATCGGTCGAACCGCAATGACAACATACGTAATTCCCTTTGTCCGTCGGTATGTTACTTGCCCGAGATTCGATCGTCGGTATCTCCATACCTAGTTCAATCTCGTTACCGGCAAGTCTCTTTACTCGTTCCGTAATACATCATCCCGTAACTAACTCCTTAGTCACTTTGCTTGCAAGCTTCTTATGATGTGCATTACCGAGAGGGCCCAGAGATACCTCTCCGAAACACGGAGTGACAAATCCCAGTCTCCATCCATGCCAACTCAACGGACACCTTTGGAGATACCTGTAGAGCATCTTTATGATCACCCAGTTACGTTGTGACGTTTGATAGAACACAAGGTATTCCTCCGGTATCCGGGAGTTGCATGATCTCATGGTCTGAGGAACATGTATTTGACATTCAAGAAAGCAGTAGCAATAAATAGAACGATCATATGCTAAGCTAACAGATGGGTCTTGTCCATCACATCATTCTCCTAATGATGTGATCCCGTTATCAAATGACAACTCATGTCTATGGTTAGGAAACCTTAACCATCTTTGATCAACGAGCTAGTCTAGTAGAGGCTCACTAGGGACACGGTATTTGTTTATGTATTCACACATGTATTTAAGTTTCCGGTCAATACAATTCTAGCATGAATAATAAACCTTTATCATGAACAAGGAAATATAAAATAATAACAACTTTATTATTGCCTCTAGGGCGTATTTCCATCACCTTGTTTTACAGCCAGATCTTGAGAAAGTTGTTAAGTCTGCGCAAGTGAAGGATGCTGAAGTTGATCAGATGAAAAGGGATCTTGTCCTAGGAAAGGCCAGAGATTTCGCGCTTGCTGAAGATGGAACCTTGTACTTCAGAGATCGCATTGTAGTACCTCGGTTCGAGCTTATGACCGACAAAGTTATGAAGGAGGCACATGATACACCACTGTCTATTCATCCGGGTAGCACCAAGATGTATCATGATCTCCGTCAAAGGTTCTGGTGGTCCAAAATGAAGCAAGATATTGCTCGATATGTTGCTGAATGTGACGTTTGCCGTCGCGTCAAAGCAGAACAGCAAAAGCCTGCTGGAATTCTGCAACCGCTTCCTATTCCTGAATGGAAGTGGGACAAGGTTCAAATGGATCTTATCACTGGCCTTCCCAGGTCACAAAAGGGTCATGATGCTATTCTTGTCGTCATCGACCAACTCTCCAAAGTTGCACATTTTCTGCCAGTCAAGGAGATGATCACTGCTAGTCAGTTAGCAGATTTGTATATCTCCAGAATTTTAACACTTCACGGTATTCCAAAGGAGATCAGTTCAGACCATGGCAGCCTCTTCACATCAAAGTTCTGGGCAAGTTTCCAAGAAGCTATGGGAACTCATATAACCTGGAGCTCGGCTTATCACCCACAGTCCCAAGGCCAAGTTGAACGAGTTAATCAAGTGCTTGAAGATATGTTGCGTGCTTGTGTCATTTCTTTTGGCAAGAAGTGGGAGGAATCTCTCCCGTATGCTGAATTTTCATACAACAACAGCTATCAAGCTAGCTTGAAGATGGCCCCCTTCGAGGTACTATATGGACGTAAGTGCCGAACCCCTCTGAATTGGTCAGAAACTGGGGAACGACCGCTCATTGGTCCGGATATTATTCAACACGCTAAAGAGCAAGTCCGTATTGTCCGGGAAAATCTCAAGGCGGCTCGGTCTCGCCAGAAGAGCAATTATGATCGTAAACACTGGGGATCGCTACCAACCTGGTGAGCAAGCTTATCTGCGTGTCACTCCTATGAAGGGCACTCATCGCTTCGGGATCAAGGGCAAGTTAGCTCCTCGCTACATTGGTCCCTTCCGCATTCTCGCCAGACGTGGACATGTGGCATATAAATTGGAGCTGCCGCCTCAGTTCTCTCACATCCACGAAGTCTTCCATATGTCGCAACTTCGCCGTTGCTTCAAGGATCCGCACCATGCAGTGGATCATGAGCTGCTCGAATTGCAAGATGACTTATCTTATAAGGATCATCCGATCCGAATTCTCGATCAAGCTGAATGTCGGACCCGTCAGAAGACAATCAAGTTCCTTAAAGTGCAGTGGTCAAATCATACTGAAGATGAAGCCACTTGGGAACGCGAGGATCGTCTTCGCGAAGAATACCACAATCTTTTCCCTTCTACCTCCTAAATTCTCGGGACGAGAATTTCTTTTAGAGGAGGAGAATTGTAACACCCCTGTGTAATGAGCAACAGTGATCCATAATGATTATGCTAAGTCACCTTGATTTGCAATGCTTGATCATATTCGATTAATATCTCATTTCAAATTCCACCACTAAATTCAATTCAAATTGCAAGTGAATTTTGAAATTGCACAAAAGCTGCTGGAAAATAGTTCATGTTTTAGCAAATATTCCAAAACAAATATTTGTTCAGGAAAACAACATCACCACAGTGCTAAAATGAGCTATAGCAATTTAATCAGTGCCAAAAGAAGCATTTTAAATGCTTTTCCAATTATGAAAAATTCAAATGGATTCATCTTGCCTCCAAACTTTTTGTGGCAGTGCAGAATATTGCAATGTAATTATGTGGCCAACTCACATATTTTACAAAATCCAATTTGGCAGCTCAAATATTGCAAAACTATTTCTGTAAAACAAAACAAAAAAAGAAATGGAAAAGGCCCTAACTCTACTGTGAGCTGGGCCTAAGTGCACAGTGCACCGGCCCAGCCCACCTCCCTCTCTCTCTCTCCCACCTCCCGCCTCTCTCCTCCCCGTGTCGACATGGCTGTGGCCGCACGCGCGCTCGCCGGCCAGGGGACGACACGGCGACGCTACAACGTCGGGGAGGGGATAAGGCCGACCTCCTCGGCCACCTCGTCCTCCCCTATCCACTTCTCCCCCTCTCTGTCGCCTTTCTCGCTCACAAACGAGTTCGCCCGAGCCCTCCCGTCGCCGTCGCCGTCGATCCCGCGGCCACTGTCGTCCCCGCGCCCGGCCACCGTGTCCTGGAGTTGCGCCGTGCTCCGCTACGTCGACCACGCTGACGAACGCGAGCTTATCACTTGGGGGTGTTGGCTTAAGGAGGAAATTATCATTGCTCAGATAAAAGCTATATTACAAGAAAGGTTAAACAGACCAATGGAAAGTAATATGTGATGATCAGATTAAACAGACCAATGGAAAGGAAAAATGTGATGATCTGATTAAACAGACCAATGGAAAGGAATAGTTGTAGACAATCCAGCTCTCCGGGTGAATGTGATTACGAGATCCTAATGTTAGAGTTAGCAAAATCATTTAACACGAAAGGAAGAGGATTCAGAGTCCCAGAGTAAGGAAGAGGAATAAAAGATCCTAAACCCATCCGTTGGTGACGTGGGCCCGTAAGCCACACAGCCATGTTAGTAAAATAGTTTTTGAAAGACTAGACTCAACTTCGGCCAAGGAGTTGGAAAGGGGCTTTCTACAGGCAGTCGGCTCTGATACCAACTTGTGACGCCCCTGCTCGACCGTGCACTAGTCATACACGCAAATGCACACGATCGAGATCAGAGACTCACGGGAAGATATCACAACACAACTCTAAACACAAATAAAAGGCATACAAGCTTTATATTACAAGCCAGGGGCCTCGAGGGCTCGAATACATAAGCTCGAGTTACACAAGAGTCTGCGGAAGCAACAACAGTATCTGAGTACAGACACAAAGTTAAACAAAAATGCCTTACGAAGGCGAAAACAAACAACGACTCTGATCGAAAGAGGCAAGGCCTCCTGCCTGGGAGCCTCCGAATCTACTCCTGGTCGTCGGTATCCACATAGTAGTAGACTCCTCCGGAAGTGTAGTAGCAGTCGTCGGCGGTAGCAGCTGACTCCTGGGATCCATCATCTGGTCGCAGCAATCGGGTATAGGGGAAAAAGAGGGAGCAAAGCAACCGTGAGTACTCATCCAAAGTACTCGCAAGACTGACATCAGAACTATGCTAAGTATGCATTGTTATCAAAGGAATGGGGCTATATCTTTGGACTAAACTGCAGAAATGCCAGAATAAAGGGGGGGGGAAGCCTAGCCTATCGAAGACTAGCATCTCCAACGTCTTGCAGCATTAGAAGAGTGTAGATTAGTAGCATAACATAAAGTAACAAGCATGTTGAAACGAAGCCTAGAGATCCTTCCTCGACTCCCAGCGAGAAAGCGATCCCGGAGCTTCCAATTAATTAAAAGTATCCAGTTCAAGTAGTAATAGATCGGGATACAACACTGAGCGTCCTGTTACCGTGGACACGGCTATTCGAATAGATAACTTCCCTGCAGGGGTGCACTACTGTTACCCAACACGCTCGATTAACTCTGGCCAGACACACTTTCCTAGGTCATGCCCGGCCTCGGCTGATCGACACACCGTAGCCCTACCTAGAGCTCAGCAGAGAGGTCCCCGCCGTTCTACATCCTAAGCGCTCCGGGGTCTTGGGCCCATCGCCCTTTGCACTCCGGGTCGTTGCGCACATGGTTAGATCCAGGCACCACCTCTGTCATGGATGGTCCCGATCCTGCCGTGCCGCAAGGCTGAGCTGGACGTCTGACAAAGCTTTCGGCTGATACATACGGCGTAGAGGGCCCCATAAACCATTATCCCACGTGGCGGTAGTGCGTATAGGGCCAACGACCCACTCAGATCAATACCCAAATCCGTTAGCGAATTATTAGGAGCTCGCGGTGACGATCAGTACTCCTGTCGTCCCGTCTCGAGGAAGTGCAACAAGGGCCAGGCCCATCCCTCTCTAGGGCGGTCTCTGCCTGCCCGGCTGCGCCTCGTAACTATCTCGCGGGTACCCTCCAGGTCAACCCGACTTCACAACTCTCGCGGGTACCCCTCGGGGTCGACCCGACTTTATTCAGTAAATGTAGTAAAATCCCGGTAACTGTGTGTTCAGAACATCAAGGAGGAATATGAGGAATCACCCCCGTTGGCTTCCTACTCAATGTACCCGTCAGGGCGAACCCGGAGGAATCACCCTCGATGGTATTCACACTTGCGGGGTTGCACGACAGAAGTCTCATCGGAGGTGGAGGAAGAGGAATCACCCTCGGTAGTCCACGTCCGACTAGCTGTGCTACAAAAGCATCATCGGGAGTGAGTTAAGAGGTATCACCCTCGTCACTCGTGGATAACTCTGTAGAGTCGAACAACTTAGGGGGTGTGCGGTGCTGTGCTGGTCTCAGCCCGTCGATCACATCGATTGGGGCATTAGTAATTAAGCGGGGCAACTAGAGCGAGGAAGAGGGGCCACCGATGGATTATCAACCAAACTATACTAGGCATCTCGGATAACAAGCAGGTATCAATAACAGTTACAAAAATAGGCTATGCAGCAGAATAGGATAAAACAGAGTACTAGCAATTTCTAATGCAAGCAGGAGGGAGAAGGAATAGGCGATATAGGAATGATCAAGGGGGTTTTGCTTGCTTGGAAGCTCTGCTGAAAGGGGCTGGTCGTCGGGGACGTAGTCGATCACAGGGGCAGCGTCGGTCTCGGAGTCTACCGGAGAGAAGAGGGGGGAAGAAACAATAAATATAAAGCACATAGATGTAACACAGCTGCACGACATGACAACACGCAGTGCTAGGGGTGACCTATCGCAGTACTACACGTTATCGGCGAAGGGGGAAAACATCCGGGAATGTTTTCCCAGCGTTTAGCATTTCGGACAAATGAAACAGAGGGGGATGGTTCCATGTTCAGCATGCTAGAGAGGGGTGGCAGGTATGTGAGTGGCATATTCGGATTCTTCATATTTTTCTGATCATTTTTCATATATAAATTATTTTCATCCGAGTTACGGTTTATTTTCTATGATTTTTCAAAGTTTTAATCATTTTCTAGAATTTCTAGAATTATTTTAATTATTTAAATTCGAATTATCCGAAACAGTGAATGGTGACGTCAGCATGACGTCACCGTGACGTCAGCGGTCAACGATGGACTTTGACTGGTCAAACTGACCAGTGGGTCCCACCTGTCACTGAGTCATTAGGTTAACTAGTTAATTAATTAGGCTAACTAAGTAATTAGTTAATTAAGCCAAATTAATTAAGTTAATTAACTTACTAATTAATTAACTAGTTAATTAATTAATCATTTTAATTATTAATTATTATTTATTTTTATTTAGTTATTTATTTTATTTATTATATATGTTTTTCAACAGGGGCTGGGCCCCACCTGGCAGTGGCCCAGGCCGGACATGTCCGCGGCCGTGCCCGTCCAGGGCCTGACACGTCCGCGCGGCCAGAGAGCCGGGCGCCGGACCCGGGCGGCGGCCAGACGGGGCCGCGGCTGTGGGCGACGGCGGCGGCGGGCGCGGCCAGGGGAGGTGCGGCGTCGGCGGAGCAGCATGCGGCAGCGGGAGGCGGGCGCGCGGGCGCGCGCGTGGGCGCACGGGAGCACGGCGAGGGCGGGCGGCAGCAAGGCGGGGGCAGGCTCGGGCGCGGCGGCGCGGGAGACGAGGTGAGGCGCGGCGCGGCGTCGGGACGGCGGAGGAGAAGGGGAAAACGGCGGGGAAGCTCACCCCCGTGGTGAGAAGAGGGCGGCGAGGCTCGGGGAGGCGACGGCGGCAGCGACGGCGCGGCGTCGGGCGCGGGGCGAGGCGGCGCCGAGGGAGAAGGGGGCGAGGGAGAGTGGGGGATCGGGTTTAGGGTTTCGGGGGAGCAAGGAGGCCATATAGGCCAGCGGCGAGCGCGGGTGGGCCGGCTGGTGGCCAGCTGGGCCGAGGCCCAGCAGGGGGGGAGGCTTTTCTTTTATTTTATTTTTTTGTTTTCTTTTTTGTTTTTTCCTTTTTATTTCTGTTGTGTCTTTCCTTTCTACTCCAAATGACTTTTGTAAAATAGCAGGCTTGCCCAAATATATACTATGCATTATCTACTACTGCCAGAAATTGGTTTGGAGATAATACGATTTCATTTGCATTTTTAATTAAATAAAATGGGATTAAATATTGCAGTTTGGTACTGTTTTAGGATGTTAGAGTCATTTAGTGATTTCTAGTGATGTTGTTTTTCTTATCATAATTAGTTATGGATTATTTCCTATTTAATGAACATTTTAGTTTTCAATTTTTAATAACTTTTATTTTTACTTTAAATTTGAATTTCATTTTGAATTGGAATTTGAAAAGAGATATGATCCAGATGATGATCAAGTACTGTTAAGCATGATGACTTGGCATGATTAAGAGGTGATCACTGTGCTTAATACATGGGGATGTCACAATACCATACCTTCTATCCTAAATGCTTGGTATAGGTTGGTTAGTAAACCATTTGTGGCCCCTCATCCTTGTCCCTGTTGCCCCGCTTTGTTACTGGTGCCTCGATCAATGTGATCGATGGGCAGAGACCGACACATCACCGCACACCCCTAAGTTGTACGACTCTGCAGAGCTACCATCGAGTGCCGAGGGCGATACCTCTTACCTCACTCCTGATGTTACTTCTGTAGTATAGCTTGTCGGATGTGGGTTACCGAGGGTGATTCCTCTTTCACCACCTCCGATGAAGCTTCTGTCGTGCAACCCCTCAAGTGTGAATCCATCGAGGGTGATTCCTCCAGGTTCACCTTGACAGATACATCGAGTGGGAAATCCAACGAGGGTGATTCCTCTGATTCCTCCTTGATGTTATGGACACACGGATACCATGCATTTATTTCAGTCCCTAATTAAAGTCGGGTTGGCCCCGAGGGGTACCTGCGAGTAATGTGAAGTCGGGTTGACCATGAGGGTACCCGCAAGATAATTACGAGGCGCGGCCGGGCAGGCAGAATGCCTCAGGAGAGGGAGGAGAGGGATTGGGCCTGGCCCTTGCCGCAAGTCCTCGAGACGGGGCGACGAGACCACAGATCGTGGAGCACTGATCGTCACCGCGAGCTCCCAACACACTAATGGGTTAGGATATGTGATCTGGGTAGGCCTCTGGCCTTTTCGCACTAACCACCACGTGGGAATAGTATGGGCACTCGGCGTCGTATGTATCAGCCGAAGTTCTTCACACGTCAGCGATTGAGCGGCGCGCGCCCGAGTGGACCGCGAAAGCCTGCGTGTGTATACAGGGGATATGTCTGGTCCCGGCCGCCCACGCAACGCGCAGGAGTGCAAAAGGCGATGGGCCCAAGAACCCTGAGCGCTTAGGGTGTAGACCGGCGTGCTGGCCTCTTTGTTGAACCTAGGTAGGGCTGTGACGTGTCGATCAACCGAGGCCGGGCATGGACCGAGTAGGTGTGTCCGACCAGAGTTAATTGAGCGTGTTGGGTAAGTTGGTGCACCCCTGCAGGGAAGTACATCTATTCGAATAGCCGTGTCCACGGTAACAGACGCTCAGAGAGTATCCGGATCTACTACAACTAGAACTGGATACTTGTGATGCTTATTAATTTGTTAGCTCCGGGATTGCTTTCTCGCAGGGAGTCAAGGAAGGATCTCTGGGCATAGTTACTTTTATACTTGTTTCTACTACTATATTTATGTACTAATCTGCACTCTTCTAATGCTGCAAGACGCTGAAGATGCTAGTCTTCGATAGGCTAGGCCTTTCTCTCTATTTTGGCATTTCTGCAGTCTAGTCCACAGATACAGCCCCCTCTCTTGATACCGATGCATAACTAGAATAGATCTGATGTAAGTCTTGCGAGTTCTTTGGATGAGTACTCACGGTTGCTTTGCTACCTCTTTTTCCCCATACCCGTTGCTGCGATTAGATGACGGAGCCCCGGAGCCAGCTGCCCCAGTCGACCACTACTACTACCCCTCCGGTGGAGCCTACTACTACGTGGAGACCGGCGACCAGGAGTAGATAGGAGGCTCCCAGGCAGGAGGCCTGCGCCTTTTCGATCAGATGTCATTGTTTTGCTCAGCCTTCTTAAGGCAGACTTGTTTAACTTTGTGTCTGTACTCAGATACTATTGTTGCTTCCGCTGATGCTTGTGTGCGTGAGCTTATGTATTCGATCCCTCGAGGCCCCTGGCTTGTAATATAAAGCTTGTATGACTTTTATTTGTGTTTAGAGTTGTGTTGTGATATCTTCCCGTGAGTCCTAAGGCTTGATCGTGTGCATTTGCGTGTATGATTAGTGCACGATTAAGTCGGGGGCGTCACAAGTACAACTCCGACAATGATGATGATGACGCAAGTGGTGAAGTGTTTGCAACGGCCACCGTGGCCATTGCCACCTCTTCCCCATCCTCAGTGTCTCTCTTCGACGCCCCCAACGAGAACTCCATCCCCAAGTGCCCCATGGCAAGAGGCATCAACAAGGTAACCTCCAACATCAAAACTTCCTTCACCTCTAATCCTTCTTTGACGGATTGTGTGGATGAAAAAGAGGTGGTAAAGGTGGATGAGAATGAGTTCAACAAGTTCTTGGGTAAGCTCAAAGGTGAGACCAAGAAGCACTTTGTTGCTCTCTTGGAACAACTAGGTGAGGCCAATGATATCATTGAGTCTCACGAGGAGAATATCACTAACTTGGAAGGCCATAGTCATGACTATGCCGATGAGATTGTGGATTTTTCCATCGCTCTTGAGGAAGAGCGAGGTCTTTGTTCGGCTCTTGAGGAGTCGCAAAACGTTGACCTTGCTAAACTAAAGAAAGATCATGATCATGCTCAAGTTCTTGCTCGTGTGCTTAAATCCGAGAATGTTGAGCTTGGGGTTGGCCATGCTAGACTCAAAGAGGAGTTTGAGCTACTTGACAAGGCTCACAAGGCCTTGAAAAGTGCACATGCTACACTAAAGGAGTCTCATGATCAACTCCAAGCAAAGCTCACTAAGGAAATAGCCACATGTCCTCCTCTTGTGCTAATTGATAATGCTCATGCTACTAGCCCGTGTTGTGAGCATATTCATCTTGTGGAGGAGAATGCCAAGTTAAAGGAGCAAATCAAGAAAGGCCTTGTGACTTGGATACAAGGCGAGAAGAACCTCAATGAACTTTTGAGCAATCAAAAGTAAGTTGTGGCAAAGGAGGGACTTGGGTTTGTGCCCAAGTCAAAGAAGAAGAAGAACAACAAGACCAAGAAACCTCTCCCTCTCAACGAGGTATTTGTCAAGAAGAGAGAGGGTGCTCATAAGGAGAAGAAGGACAAGGTGGTGGGTGGAAATGCCAAGAAGGGTAATACCACTCCCTCGAACAGAGCCGGTGGTTTTAACCCTTCTTATGTTTTATGTCGTGCTAGTGATGGGCATGTTTATGCCAAATTTGTCGGTTCTTATTATGAGTACATTGAATGGTCTATTTGGGTTCCTAAGACCCTTGTTACTAACATCAAAGGACCCATTCAAGAATGGGTACCTAAAACCAAGCATTGATCTCTTGTAGGAGTTTGCTTCCGGTGGAGGATCATGGTTGCTCGATAGTGGAGCAACAAATCATATGACCGGGAGCAAGCATTTGGTGGTGGACGTGCAACCAAGCCCATCTATGCCCACCCATGTTCAATTTGGTGATGCCTCAACATCTAAGGTATTGGGTCTTGGCAAGGTTGTGATTTCTCATGATTTATCTATTGAGAAAGTCATGCTTGTTGAGACCCTTGCATACAATTTACTTTCCGTTCGTCAACTTGATCTTATGGGCTTTGCCACATTCTTTGATCTTGATACCGTGGCCCTTTTGTGGACCAAGACTCTTAAAGTAGCTTTTGTTGGGCATGTCGAGAACGGTCTCTATGTGGTTAACTTCTCGGAGCAACCCACTAAGATCGCGACTTGCCTAATGGCTAAAGTTGACGTGGGGTGGCTTTGGCATCGCCGTCTAGCCCACGTCAATATGAGATCTTTGCAAAGTCTCCGCAAAGGGGATCATGTTCGTGGACTAACAAATGTGAGCTTTGCCAAATATTGTGCTTGCAGTGCTTGTATCGAAGGAAAGTTACATGAGACGGCTCACCGACCCACGACTATCATCTACACAAAGAGGCCCTTGGAGCTCCTCCACATGGATCTCTTTGGACCTCCATCATTTGATAGTCTTGGGGGAAGAAAGTATTGCTTGGTGATTGTGGATGACTATTCAAGATACACTTGGGTATACTTCTTCAAGAGGAAGAGCGAGACCCAACAAACCGTCATCGACTTTGCAAATGAAGCTCAACGTCAACATGAAGCAAAGATATTGATGATTAGAAGTGACAACAGCACCGAGTTCAAGAACTACACCTTGGATGAGTTCCTTAGTGATGAGGGGATCAAGCATCAATACTCCGCACCATATACCCCTCAACAAAATGGTGTAGCGGAGAGGAAGAACCAGACGTTGATGGACGCGGCAAGAACCATGATGGCGGAATTCAAGTCTCTGTACAACTTTTGGGCCAAAGCCATCAACACCGCATGTCATGCATCCAATCGGCTCTACCTCCGCAAAGGCTTGAACAAGACTCCATATGAGATACTTACCGGTAACAAGCCCAACCTCAAGTACTTCCGGGTGTTCGGGTGTAAGTGTTTCATTCTCAAGAAGGGTGCTCGTTTGTCTAAATTCGAACCTAGAGCTCAAGAGGACATATTTGTTGGTTATGCTACAAACTCTCATGCTTACTGTGTTCTCAACAAGTCCAATGGACTCATTGAGAAGACGTGTAACGTAGAGTTTGATGAAAATAATGGCTCCCAAGTGGAGCAAAGTGGTCTTTGTGATGTAGGTGATGAAATTCCTCCCCAAGCCATAAGAAGAATGGGGATTGGTCAAACACTCCCCATTGAGGAACCCCTTGTGGCCGAAGGAGAAGGACAATGCTCTACGCAAGTGGAGCCATCACCGACCATTGACCCACACGCTTCCGAAGAGCAAACCAAAGGCCCTCAACCGAGTGAACAAGAACAAGGGCAAGATCAATCTCACGATGATGGTGTTTCACCAAGTGATGCCCAAGATCAAGTTCAAGACTCCGAGCAAGCTCAAGACACCGAACAAGCTAAGGATCAAGAACAAGCTCAAGATCAAGAACTAGTTCAAGATCAATAGCAAGTACAAGATCAAGAGCAAGCTCAAGACGGCGCTCAAGATGTTCAAGATGATCCTCCTCAAATGTCTATGGAGGAGATATTGGAGCGTCGTGCCGCCAAGATTGCTTCCAAACTCAAGCATCAACTACATGTCCTGGAGAATGTTTATGGAAGCTTAAAAAGAGGGATAACCACTCGTAGTCAATTAACAAACTTTTGTGAGCATCACGCGTTTGTTTCTTGTGTTGAACCCCAAAAGGTACATGAGGCACTCGAGGACACGGATTGGCTTGAAGCCATGCATGATGAACTCAACAACTTCGAGCACAACAAAGTGTGGAAATTGGTACCAAGGCCAAAGGAGAACCATAATGTCATTGGAACCAAATGGATATTGAAGAACAAGCAAGATGTGAACGGTGTTGTTGTTCGAAACAAGGCAAGATTGGTAGCACAAGGCTACTCTCAAGTCGAGGATATCGACTATGGTGAAACCTTTGCTCCCATTGCTCGTGTTGAATCTATTCGCATGTTGCTTGCATATGCATCTCATCATGATTTTAAGTTGCAACAAATGAATGTTAAAAGTGCATTTCTTAATGGTCCTCTTAATGAGTTGGTATATGTCAAACAACCTCCGAGGTTCGAGGATCCTAAGTTCCCCAATCATGTATACAAGCTCGATAAGGCGCTCTATGGCCTTAAACAAGCCCCACGTGCATGGTATGAGCACCTTACCGAGTTGTTGCAAGATCGTGGGTTTGAAATTGGGAAAATTGATCCCACTCTTTTGACTAATAGGGTTAAAGGGGATTTGTTCATATGCCAACTATATGTTGATGATATTATATTTGGTTCTCCTAACAAAGCTTTCAATGATGAGTTTGCCGCACTAATGACGGAGAAGTTTGAGATGTCTATGATGGGAGAGTTGAAGTTCTTTCTCGGGTTCGAAGTCAGGCAAAGGAGAGAAGTAACTTTCATCAACCAAGCCAAATATACCCAAGACATACTCAAGAGATTCAAGTTGGATGATGTCAAGCCGGCCAAGACTCCAATGCCCACCAAGTGCCAACTTGACATTGATCCCAATGGTAAAGCGGTGGATCAAAAGGTATATCACTCCATGATTGGATCCTTACTTTACCATTGTGCATCTAGACCGGATATCATGTTGAGTATGGGAATGTGTGCATGGTTTCAAGCCACACCTAAGGAAAGCCACAATGTGGTGGTCAAGCGAATCTTTTGATATTTGGCTCATACCCCAAACTTTGGCTTATGGTACCCCAAAGGTGCAAGTTTTGATCTCATGGGATATTCGGATTCGGATTGGGCGGGAGACCGTGTGGATAGGAAGTCAACTTCCGGAGGGTGCCAATTCCTTAGTCGCTCTTTGGTGAGTTGGTCTTCAAAGAAGCAAAATTGTGTGACTCTCTCCACCACCGAGGCTGAGTATGTAGCCGCCGCAAGTTGTTGTGCACAATTGCTATGGATGAGGCAAACTTTAAAGGATTACGGTGTCACTTGTGACAAAGTGCCACTTCTATGTGACAATGAAAGTGCGATCAAGATCTTCTACAATCCGGTGCAACATAGCAAGATGAAGCATATTGAGATTCGTCATCACTTCATCCGGGATCACATCAAGCGTGGAGAGATTGATCTTATCTACGTCAACACTCAAGAGCAACTAGCGGATATTTTCACGAAGCCATTGGATGAAGCAAGATTTCGCGAGTTAAGGCATGAGCTAAATATCATTGATTCGAGCAATGTGGCTTGAATCTCGACACACCCCACCGCATTCATCATGATTAAGGATGGCAATTTTACCCATGGGTACGGGTACCCGCAGATACCGTACCCGTACCCATGTGTAGTACCCATACCCATGTGTAGTACCCATACCCTACCCATTAAGTCATGGGTAGGGCACGGGTATAGCCTTGTATCCATGGATATACCCATACCCTACCCATTTATACTGACATACTAGATCATTGATAGCGCGTGTTGCTGCGCCCGTCTATTTTGGCACCATAATGTTAGGAATTGATACAAATATATAGACCCAAATAATTTTTTTGTTAAATTAAGTTAACACGGCAATTCATTTCATAGCGTAGTTTTAGGATGCAAAATTTCAAAAATTGTAATGGTATATAGAGAACTCCCCTTGAACTGAAGATAGAACCACTAAATCCAAGAAAAATAATTCACTTATGAATATGATTATTTACTCCACTAACAAACATGACTGTGTTATGTGTGAGAAAATTTGCAATGGGTCAGAAATCAAATGCCTACCTCGGACAAAAAAAATGCTCAAGCCCTAGACCATATATTGGCAGCTTTGTCTCACACATGAGCTTATTTTCCGCAACTACATGATATAGAGGGAATCACTTTTATTAGTGGAAATTCCCTATGTTCAGACTCACGTGTATATGCATGCATGTATATGTGCCTGTACAGTATCTTTTCGTATGCTAATGGTGGAGTGAACTTAGCTACTTAGGCAAAGAATTTCAGCTCAACGGTTACAGTGAGTATTGAGTAAATAAAATATACATGTCCATAAACGATATACTTCCGGCAATAGATCTATGTTCTAGGCATATTAATTATACTCGAAAACCGAACCTATTACCTCTGGCAAAACTCCAAGTTTGAACATAGATATGATAATAGATCTCTCGGTGGGTGGTTTCTCAGCATCTCAAACGTGGTAAATAATTCATGATGTCCAAGGTACGCATCCTGATGATCAACAATGCCTTGAAAAACCTGAGTTGAACCCTGAAACCACCCATGTAGGGCTTCCACATCATTTCCGAATCAGCATTGTATTGGAGCAACGTTTAGAACAGAACAAAGTTATAATCTGAATGAGTGGAACTTTAATTTCGCCATTGTGACCATAATATATATTCACCTGTTGGTAGAAGATATAGATTTATAGTACTATGAAATTTAAATAATCCTGGGCCTTCTTGTTGACAATATTAAAATATCTAAACTGGTATGCTTAAAAAGTAAATATAACAAATGAGAGACTTGACCAAACTTTCCGACAAACCAAAATAGCATTGTTTCCTTTGCAAATAACTGCTAGAGAAATGAAAGAGTAACACATCTGTTCTAGATGTCCTTGAACAAACCGACAAATGAGATGAATTAGTGACATGTAGACACTGATTTTATAATTTTTTGCGAGCAATATTAGAAACATTCAACAGGCAGTCAAAAAATAAATCTTATCTTCTCTGGTAAATAATTTATGATGTGCAACGTGCACCATCATAATGATCAGATGAAGGAAGCTAATAATTCAACAGGCAGTCAAAAACATTCAACATGCACCAGGGAGCTATCACACCTTTTTGTTCAAGTAAATGAATAAGTAAAAGAAATTAACCTGAATGTGAGGGTCTGCATAAGAGTGGATCGATGAGATTCTTGTGCGGAGGAGCAGTCACTAGTAAGTTAGCATTAAGGAAGTGAGTTTGTAACACAAAGATAAATTAAATCAGTTGACGAAAAGTAGAGAGCTAAGCACGTGTAATTTTTTTAAAGAGTAAATATACACAATGAAATTCAAAGCCTTCACCTTACTCTGTCGGATTTATATGAAAAGATTAATCAATTGATCTATTGATAGTAGCATTGCCCATTGTATAACGACTGAGGAGAATACAGACATAATGATTTTGCTGTAAAGAGCACACGTTGGTGACCTTGTGCTCAAAATTCCTATCAACTGGGTGACTTTCTGATTGCACTGAAATACTACTTGGAATGTGGAAGGTACAAATCTAAACCAGTAGAGTACCCTGGTTATAAGAGCATCCAAGATAAAGGGGAGGAAATGGTCTCTACCGCTCCGGCAGCACTACCGGCTCGTGTCCATGTGGCATTTACGATGTACACCTCGGCCCTACTGCCTGGGCGGTAGTACCACGCTGGGAGCGGTAGTACCGCTCCTGTGCGGGCTGCGGACTGCATAACGGTTGGATTTGTCCCCACTATATAAAGGGGGTCTTCTTCCCCAAGAAGACTTGCCTCTTTCTTCCCCAAACTCCATTGTTGCTCCAAGCTCCATTTTCGCCCGATCTCCCTCCCTAGCCGATAACTTTGGTTGATCTTCTAGGGTTTGGGTGAGAGGGCCCCGATCTACACTTCCACCAAGAGAAATTTGATTCCTGCCATTAATCCCTTGTGGATCTTGTTACTCTTGGGTGTTTGAGCACCCTAGATGGAAGAGGTCACCTCGGAGCCACAATCCATTGTGGTGAAGCTCCGTGGTGGTGTTGGGAGCCTCCAATTCGGTTGTGGAGAGAGCCCCAACCTTGTTTCTAAAGGTTTGGTCGCCGCCTTCAAGGGCACCACTAGTGTAATCACGACATCTTGCATTGTGCGAGGGCGTGAGGAGAATACAGTGTCCCTAGTGGATTCTTGGGGAGCATTGTGCCTCCACACCGCTCCAACGGAGACGTACTTCCTCTCAAAGGGAAGGAACTTCGGTAACACATCCTCGTCTTCACCGACTCCACTTGTGGTTATTTCTTTCCTTTACTTTGTGCAAGATATTGTTGTGTTGCATTGCTTGCTTGCTTGCTTGTTGTTGTTAGCATCATATAGGTTGCTCACCTAGTTGCACATCTAGACAACCTATTTTGTTGCTAAACCTAAATTGTTAAGAAAAGCTAAAAATTGGTAGTTGCCTATTCACCCCACCCCTCTAGTCAACCATATCGATCCTTTCAGGGGTGCCTTGGGCACCCCCAAGCTTAGGCTCTTGCCGCTCCTTATTCCTTTATCCATCGTAGTCTCACCCAAAACCTGAAAACTTCAGCACACAAAACTCAACAGAAACCTCGTGAGATCCGTTAGTATAACAAACAAATCTTAAACTTTAGGTACTATTGTAAATTGATTCATATTTAATATTGGCATAATGCTACTGTACTCCAACTTCTCCATGACTCATACCCCCCGATACGATCCATAGATTCATCAAAATAAGCAAACTATGCAACAAAAACAGAATCTGTCTAAAACAGAACGGTCTGTAAAGATCTATTTAAAATCCATACTTCTGTAACTCCAAAAATTCTGAAAAACTAGGACAACTTAACAAATTCATATATCAATACTGTGTAAAAAATTTAGATTTTTCTGACGCTCCAGTACAGAATTAAAATTCCATTACTGAACGCAAAATTTTCTATTTTCCAAACAGCATCAATTATACTATCATCAACATCATCCCAGAGGCATTACTTGGCACAAGCACTAATTAAAACATAAAAATACAATCATAATAGAGGCTATAATTGTGTAAACACTCAAGAACAGAAAGTAAAACTAAAAATTTATTTTATTCATTGGGTTGCCTCCCAACAAGCGCTATTGTTTTATGCCTCTAGCTAGGCATAATGCATAATTTCAAGTGTTGTCATCCTTCAAGTTAATTCCATAAGTGGCCCTCATAATAGATTCATAAGGTGCTTTAATTATCTTTCTAGGGAAGTGTTCCATCCCTTTCTTTAATGGAAATTGAAATCTTATATTACCTTCTTTCATATCAATAATAGCACCTATTGTTCGCAGAAAAGGCCTACCAAGTATTATGGGGCAAGAAGGATTGCATTCAATATCAAGAACAATAAAGTCCACGGGCACATAATTTCTATTTGCAAGAATAAGTACATCATTTATTCTACCCAATGGCTTTTTAATAGTAGAATCCGCAAGATGCAAATTAAGGGAACAAGGATCCATGTCGGTGAGACATAGCACATCACACAAAGACTTTGGTAAGGTGGAAACGCTAGCACCAAGATCACAAAAGGCATTACATTCATAATCTTTATTTTTGACTTTAATAGTAGGTTCCCATTCATCTTGTAATTTTCTAGGAATTGATACTTCTAACTCAAGTTTTTCTTCATGCGCTTTCATCATGGCTTCTACAATGTGTTTAGTGAAAGCTTTATTTTGTTCATATGCATTTGGTGAATTAATCATGTATTGCAACAAGGAAATACACTCAATTAAAGAACAACTATCATAATTAAAGTCCTTGTAATCCAAAGTAGTGAGTGCCTTACTATTTAAAGTTTTGACCTCTCCAAACCCACTTTTTCATTTTTTTTTCATTAAGATTATCACCCTCCAAGCAATTGGGACTCCTTCTATCTAAAGTTGACTCTTCTTCAGTCCCTTTTTCATCAAGTTTTATGTTACTAAATAATGATTCAATAGGAGTGACACCAATCATTTTAATATCTTCATCATTACTAGATTGTGACTCAGGTTTAGCAGCCATCTTATTCACTAGAGTTGTTTGTTTATCCGAGATTTTTCCTAGTAAATTTTCAGTATTAGCAAGTTGAACCTGAAGGTTGGATACTTCTAGATTAACATCTTCAAGTTGTTTATTAATGGCATCCAACAAGCTAGAATGTTCCTTAAGCTCTTCGGAAAAGAATTTATTTTGCCCAAATTGCAAAGTCATAAAACTCTTAGTGACATTTTCAATTTCAGACAATCTTATGCTATAGAAACTATCGCGAAATTCCTCTAGCGACATAATGACAGAACAAGTGAACTAGCAAACAAGCAAATAAAAATATTTTTGTGTTTTTGTAAAAAAAAATTAGAAGTGGGGGAGATGAAAACGAGAGGCAAATGCAAATAAAAGGCAAATAAAATAAATGCAAGTGGATGATAGTTTCTGCGAAGGTACTTGGTAATTTTGATGATGTTTCCCCGGCAACGGCGCAAGAAATTCTTCCTGCTACTTGTAGACTGCGTTGGTATTTCCCCGAACAGGAGAGGATGATGTAGTATAGTAGAGATAAGTATTTCCCTCAGTTAAGAACCAAGGTTATCAATCCAGTAGGAGAACCAAGCAAAATTCCATTAAGCGCACCTGCACACACAAGAGCAAACACTTGCACCCAACGCAAATAAGACGGTTGTCAATCCTCTTAGCGGTTATTTGCAAGGATTAAATCTTATAGAGATAAATAGATAAACTAAAATACTAAATAAAATAAAAGTAAATAAATTGCAGCAAGGTATTTTTAGGTTTTTTATATATGATAAAGTAGGCCCGAGGGCCATAGTTTTCACTAGAGGCTTCTCTCTCGAACACATAGCATACGGTCGGTAAACAAATTACTGTTGGGCAATTGATAGAAAAGCAAATAATTATGACGGATTCATGGCAATGATCATGTATATAGGCATCATGTCCGAGACAAGTAGACCGACTCCTGCCTGCATCTACTACTATTACTCCACCCATCGACCGCTATCCAGCATGCATCTAGGGTATTAAGTATGAAACATAGTAACGCCTTAAGCAAGATGACATGATGTAGACAAAGTAAACTCAAGCAACATGATTAAACCCCATATTTTTATCCTTAATGGCAACAATACAAATACGTGTCATGTCCCCTTCTATCACTGGGATTGAACACCGCAAGATTGAACCCATCACAAAGCACCTCTCCCATTGCAAGACAAATCAATCTAGTAGGCCAAACCAAATCGATAGATCGGAGAGAAATACAAAGCTATACTAATCATGCATAAAAGAGTTTAGAGAAGACTCAAATATTTCTCATGAATAATCTGATCATAAACTCACAATTCATCGGATCCCAACAAACACACCGCAAAAGAAGATTACATCGGATAGAACTCCAAAAACATCGAGGAGAACATGGTATTGAAGATCAAGGAGAGAGAATAAGCCATCTAGCTACTAGCTATGGCCCCGTAGGTCTGTGGTAAACTACTCACACATCATCGGAAGGGCAGCAAGGTTGATGAAGAAGCCCTCCGTGATCGATTCCCCCTCCGACAGAGTACCAGAACAGGCCTCCAGATGGGATCGCGGAAGAACAGAGGCTTGCGGCGGCGGAAAGGCTTTCTCTTCTGTCTCTCTAGTATATTGGGAATATTTGGGAATTTATAGCGCTGGAATTAGGTCAGGAGGGGCAACGAGGGGCCCACAAGCGTGGGGGGAGCGCCCTACCCCCTGGGCGCACCCTCCAGGCTTGCCGCCTCCTCGTGGCTCTTCTGGTCTTCTCCCAAAGCTTCGTGGGTCTCTTCTGGTCCAGAAAAAATTAATCCAAAGTTTTTTTCTTGTTTGGACACTTTTTGATAATGATTTTCTGAAAAGGCAAAGACAAGCAGAAAATAGCAACTAGCACTGGGCACTGGGTTAATAGGTTAGTCCCAAAAAATGATATGTAATGGCATATAATTGCATATAAAACATCCAAGATTGATACTATAATAGCATGGAACAATCAAAAATTATAGATACGTTAGAGACGTATCAGGGGTGCGCGCCTACCCCCTTGGGGCGTGCCCTGTGAGCTTGTGGCTCTCCCATATCTCGTATGGTCTCCTCCCAAAGATTCTAGGGTCCCTTCTGGTCCAGAAAAAATAATCTAAAGATTTTTTTTTGTTTGAACTTTATTTGGTATTGATTTTCTGAAAAGCCAAAAACAAGCAAAAAAATAGGAACTGGCACTTGGCACTGAGTTAATAGGTTAGTCCCAAAAAATGATATAAAATAGCATATAAAGCATCCAAGATTGATAATATAATAGCATGAAACAATCAAAAATTATAGATACGTTGGAGACGTATCAAGGTCTAACCCTTGCTTTTGCACAGTGCTGCTGATAGGTCGGCTACAAGAGAACATTGGTTCTCTGTTCGAAGATGCCCTGGCGAAGTTGACCGCAGTGCCCGAGAGGTCTCGGAAAGCGATGAAGGTCGTTTTTAAAGCTCTATGGCCCGAGGAAGAGTGTGTGCCTGAAGACATGTCCGAGCTCGTCGAGCGTCTCAAGGGTGCTCGGCGCCGAATACAGGCTTGGAAGATATCGGCCTGTCTAGAAGGAGCGAGGGAGGCATGGGCAATGGTCAAGACCCACTTCACCGGCGTAGAGACGGAACACCTTGCCGAAGTAGGCCCTGTAGGGGCTGATGGAAATGAGGTGCCGACTTGCCTGGTGTATGATAATGTGATGCCCGTCGCTCGTCTTTCTCAACGGGACTGTGCCCATGATTCGTTGATAGATGGGCTGGATAAAGTGTAACAAATTATATAAAATGACTCTATGTATCAAGGTACTTTACATCATTTTATGTCAATCTGCGCATCCAAACTTTTGTTAACCGGCCATCGGCTTCCACCTCCTCGTCCAGTGGTCGAGGAGTGTTTCCTACTCTCGGCCTGACCATCCAGGCGAGCGATTTCAGGAAACAAGGCAATCCGGCCATGTGGTTCGAAAAACAAAAGTGAGGTAGAGAGTTATGTTATATTACCATTTAACGTAAGAAACATCTTCTGAGAAAAATAGTTCTTCTAATAGTTCCTTTTCTCAGGGTGTCATGTTAACCATGAGTGTCCGAAGACGTGCGACCTTGGGGGTGAGGCCCCTGGTCAGGGGTTTAAAGAACCCGGCCTTTCTTTGCTTCCATCAAGGCCGACCGATTATGTTCGTTAAGAATGCTGGCTTTCGGCTTTATCCGTCTGAGGTGCTAACCCGGATGACCTGGGAGCAACAATCATAGCAGTGCTCCCTTTGCCCCCTAGCCAAAGAATCGGGAACGTAAGGGGCAAGCACAGGAGCCAGACAACCCAGCTTGGCTAATTCTTATGTCAAATCGATGCATATTGTGGCTTGAATACGATGTGGTAGGAAGAAAGCATATATAACTAAGATAAATGCTTGAAAGAGTAGGCTTTATTAATTGAAGCACCCAGGGCGGTTTAAGTCATACATTCGAAGATGCAGCCGAGGTGTCTAAGCATACCTTGGATTGACTAGACGCTATTGCTGGGGATGAAGGTTTTGACAACTCTTGAGAGAAAAAAAATTGTACCAAAATGGCAACAAGCTGCTTGATGCGAAAAAGGAAAGAAGAAAAAACTGTTGGAAATATGCCCTAGAGGCAATAATAAATTGGTTATTATTATATTTCCTTGTTCATGATAATCGTTTATTATCCATGCTATAATTGTATTGATTGGAAACTCAAATACATGTGTGGGTACATAGACAACACTGTGTCCCTAGTAAGCCTCTAGTTGACTAGCTTGTTGATCAAAGATGGTTAAGGTTTCCTAGCCATGGACATGAGATGTCATTTGATAACGGGATCACATCATTAGGAGAATGATGTGATGGACAAGACCCAAACTGTAAACGTAGCATTTGATCGTGTCAGTTTATTGCTATTGTTTTCTGCATGTCAAGTATCTGTTCCTTTGACCATGAGATCATGCAACTCACTGACACCGGAGGAATACCTTGTGTGTATCAAACGTCGCAACGTAACTGGGTGACTATAAAGGTGCTCTACAGGTATCTCCGAGGGTGTCTGTTGGGTTGGCATGGATCAAGACTGGGATTTGTTACTCCGTATGACGGAGAGGTATCTCAGGGCCCACTCGGTAATACAACATCACAATGAGCCTTGCAAGCAATGTGACTAAAGTGTTAGCCACGAGATCTTGTATTACGGAACGAGTAAAGAGACTTGCCGGTAACGAGATTGAACTAGGTATAGTGATACCGACGATCGAATCTCGGGCAAGTAACATACCGAAGAACAAAGGGAACAGCATACGGGATTAACTGAATCCTTGACATAGAGGTTCGACCGATAAAGATCTTCGTAGAATATGTAGGAGCCAATATGGGCATCCAGGTCCCGCTATTGGTTATTGGCCATAGAGGTGTCTCGGTCATGTCTACATAGTTCTCGAACCCGCAGGGTCTACACACTTAACGTTTGGTGACGATTAGTATAATTGAGTTATTATGTTGGTGACCGAAAGTTGTTCGGAGTCCCGGATAAGATCCCGGACATGACGAGGATCTCCGGAATAGTCCGGAGGTAAAGATTGATATATGTGATAATAGTGTTTTGATCTCTGGAAGGGTTCCGGAGTTCACCGGAATGGGTTCCGGATGTTTACCGAAGTGTTCGGGTGCAGCAACACTTTATATGAGCCAAAGGGATAAAGCCCACAAGGTATTGGAAAGTGCAAAAGTAGTTTTGCTGCCGCGTAAGCGGTACTACCGCTTGGTGAAGCGGTACTACCGCCCGAGCGGTACTACCGCTTGTGTGAAGCGGTACTACCGCCCAAGCGGTACTACCGCTTGTGTGAAGCGGTACTACCGCTTGTGAGCGGCTGTGCACGATTCGGCAGGGTCCGAATTGGACTCCTTTCCTGCGGGCCAAACCGACCTTGTGCGGGCAAAACCGACCCGGAGGAGGCTTTTACTCCAAGTTTAGACCCCAAGGCTCAACATATAAATAGAGGGGCAGGGCTAGCACACGGGACACATCAGGATTTCCCAAGCCGTGTGCCGGCAACCCTAGCCCTCTAGTTCCTCCGTCATAATCTCCGTAGTGCTTGGCGAAGCCCTGCAGAGATTGTTCCTCACCACCATCACCACGCCGTCGTGCTGCTGGAACTCAACCACTACTTCATCATCGCTCGCTGGATCGAGGAGGTGAAGGCGTTATCAAGCCGTACGTGTGTTGAACGCGGAGGTGCCGTCCGTTCGGCACTAGATCGGAAGGATCGTGATTGGATCGCGGGACGCTCGGCGATTTGGATCGCGAAGACGTTCGACTACATCAACCGCGTTTATTAACGCTTCCGCTTAGCGATCTACAAGGGTATGTAGATTCACTCTCCCTCTCGTAGATGCTCATCACCATGGATAGATCTTGCGTGTGCGTAGGAAAATTTTGTTTCCCATGCAACGTTCCCCAACAGTGGCATCATGAGCTAGGTCTATGCGTAGATGAGATCTCGAGTAGAACACAAACGAGTTGTGGGCGTGGGTGTATACATATTGCTTGCCGTTACTAGTTGATACTTGATTCAGCGGCATTGTGAGATGAAGCGGCCCGGACCGACATTACGCGTACGCTTACGCGAGACTGGTTTTACCGCTGCGTGCACTTGTTGCATAAAGGTGACTGGCGGGTGTCTGTCTCTCTCACTTTAGTTGAATCGGTTCAATGAAGAGGGTTCTTTTAGAAGATCAAAAAGCAATCACTACACCACGTTGTGGTTTTGCGTAGGTAAGAACGGTTCTTGCAAACCCGTAGCAGCCACGTAAAATTTGCAACAACAATTAGAGGACGTCTAACTTGTTTTTGCAGGGTATGTTGTGATGTGATATGGCCAATTACATGATGAGATATATGTGATGTATGAGATGATCATGTATTGTATAGAATATCACGACTTGCATGTCGATGAGTACGGCAACTGGCAGGAGCCATAGAGTTGTCTTTAATTATTGTATGACCTGCGTGTCAATCATTAAGCGCTATGTAATGCTTTACTTTATCGCTAAACGTTAGCAATAGTCGTGGAAGCAACAGTCGGCGCGACAACCTTATGGCGACACGTTGATGGAGATCAAGATGATGGAGATCATGGTGTCATGCCGGTGACGATGGAGATCATGCCGGTGCTTTGGAGATGGAGATCAAAAGCACAAGTTCATGGCCATATCATGTCACTTATGATTTGCATGTGATGTTAATCCTTTTATGCATCTTATTTTGCTTAGGATGACGGTAGCATTATAAGGTGATCCCTCACTTAAATTTCAAGATAAATTGTGTTCTCCCCAAGTGTGCACCGTTGCGAAAGTTCGTCGTTTCGAGACACGCCGTGATGATCGGGTGTGATAGACTCTACGTTCGCATACAACGGGTGTAAGCCATGTTACACGTGCGGAACACTCGGGTTAAACTTGACGAGCCTAGCATGTACAGACATGGCCTCGGAACACAAGAGACCGAAAGGTCGAACATGAGTCATATAGTAGATATGATCAACATGAAGATGTTCACCATTGAAACCACCTCAACTCACGTGATGATCGGACTTGAGTTGGTGGATTTGGATCATGTAACACTCGAATGATCGGAGGGATGTCAATTTGAGTGGGAGTTTTTAAAATATGATTAACTAAACTCATTATCTAAGAACAATAGTCTAAGTTGTCTTTGCTATATTTATGTTGTAGATCATGGCTCGCGCAGTAGCACCCCTGAATTTTAATGCGTTCCTAGAGAAAGCTAAGTTGAAAGATGATGGAAGTAACTTTGTGGACTGGGCCCGTAATCTAAGGATTATCCTTACGGCTTCCCAGAAGGCTTATGTCCTTGATGCACCGCTTGGTGATCCACCCGCTCCAGTTGAGTCTCTAGACGTTGTGAACGCCTGGCAAGCTCGTTCTGATGATTACTCAATAGTTCAATGTGCAATGTTGTATGGCTTAGAACCGGGACTTCAAAGACGTTTTGAACGTCATGGAGCATATGAGATGTTCCAGGAGTTGAAGTTTATCTTTCAGAAGAATGCCCGGATCGAGAGATATGAGATCTCCGATAAGTTCTATGCTTGCAAGATGGAGGAGAACGGGTCTATCAGTGATCATGTGCTCAGAATGTCTGGGTACTCCACCCGTCTGGCTGAGTTAGGGATGCCCCTTCCGCCAGAGGCTATCACTGACAGAATTCTTCAATCATTGCCACCTAGCTACAAGAGCTTCGTGTTGAACTATAACATGCACGGGATGAACAAGTCAGTCGCCGAGCTGTTTGCGATGCTGAAAGCCGCTGAGTCTGAAATTCAGAAGGAGCATCAAGTGTTGATGGTCAATAAAACCACTAGTTTCAAGAAAAATGGCAAGGGTAAGAAGGGTAACTCCAAGCAGAGTGGCAAAGCAGTTGCTCCTCTCGTGAAGAAACCCAAGGCTGGACCCAAACCAGAAACTGTGTGTTTTCATTGCAAGGGAACTGGACACTGGAAGCGGAATTGCCCCAAGTATTTGGCTGACAAGAAGGCGGCCAACAACAAACAAGGTATATATGATATACATGTTATTGATGTGTACCTTACCAACTCTCGTTGTAGTGCCTGGGTATTTGATACCGGTGCGGTTGCTCATATTTGCAACTCAAAACAGGAACTGCGGAATAGACGGAGGCTGGCAAAGGACGAAGTGACGATGCGCGTGGGAAATGGTTCCAAGGTTGATGTGATCGCCGTTGGCACGCTCGCTCTTCGATTACCGTCGGGATTAGTGATGAACCTAAATAAGTGTTATTTGGTGCCTGCGTTAAGCATGAACATTATATCTGGATCTTGTTTATTGCGAGACGGTTACTCATTTAAATCAGAGAATAATGGTTGTTCTATTTATATGAGTAATATCTTTTATGGTCATGCACCCGATGTGAGGGGTTTATTCTTATTGAATCTCGATAGTAATGATACACATGTTCATAACATTGATGCCAAAAGATGTAGAATTGATAATGATAATACCACTTTCTTGTGGCACTGCCGTTTAGGTCATATTGGCGTAAAACGCATGAGGAAGCTCCATGCTGATGGACTTTTGGAGTCACTTGATTTTGAATCACTTGACACATGTGAGCCATGCCTCATGGGCAAGATGACTAAAACGCCGTTCTCTGGAATAATGGAACGGGCAAGTGACTTATTGGAAATCATACATACTGATGTGTGCGGTCCGATGAGTATTGAGGCGCGCGGTGGTTATCGTTACTTTCTCACCTTCACTGATGACTTAAGTAGATATGGGTATATTTACTTAATGAAACACAAGTCTGAAACATTTGAAAAGTTCAAACAATTTCAGAGTGAAGTTGAGAATCATCGTAACAAGAAGATTAAATTCCTACGATCTGATCGAGGAGGAGAATATCTGAGTTATGAGTTTGGCAGTCACTTAAGACAGTGTGGAATTGTTTCACAATTGACACCGCCTGGAACACCACAGCGTAATGGTGTGTCCGAACGTCGTAATCGAACTTTATTGGATATGGTGCGATCTATGATGTCTCTTGCCGATTTGCCACTATCGTTTTGGGGTTATGCATTAGAGACAGCTGCATTCACTTTAAATAGGGCACCATCGAAATCCGTTGAGACGACGCCATATGAACTTTGGTTTGGCAAGAAGCCAAAGCTGTCGTTTCTTAAAGTTTGGGGATGTGATGCTTATGTCAAAAAGCTTCAGCCTGAAAAGCTGGAACCCAAAGCGGAGAAATGCGTCTTCATAGGATACCCAAAAGAGACAATTGGGTATACCTTCTACCTCAGATCCGAGGGCAAAGTGTTTGTCGCTAAAAACGGAACATTTCTTGAGAAAGAGTTTCTCTCGAAAGAATTGAGTGGGAGGAAGATAGAACTTGATGAGGTTGTTGAACCTTTACTTCAACCTGAGAGTAGCGCAGCGCAGAAAATTGTTTCTGTGGAGCCTACATTAGCTGAAGAGGAAGTTAATGATGATGATCATGAAGCTTTGGATCAAGTTGCTATCGAACCTCGTAGGTCGACAAGGACGCGTACTGCTCCCGAGTGGTACGGCAACCCTGTCTTAGAGGTCATGTTGTTAGACAACGATGAACCTACGAGCTATGGAGAAGCGATGATGGGCCCGGATTCCGAGAAGTGGTTAGAGGCCATGAAATCCGAGATGGGATCCATGTATGAAAACAAAGTATGGACTTTGGAAGTATTACCTGAAGGGCGTAAGGCCATTCAGAACAAATGGATCTTTAAGAGGAAGACGGACGCGGACGGTAATGTCACCGTCTATAAAGCTCGACTTGTGGCAAAGGGTTTTTCACAAGTTCAAGGAGTTGACTACGATGAGACCTTCTCACCCGTAGCGATGCTTAAGTCCGTCAGAATCATGTTAGCAATAGCTGCCTTTTTCGATTATGAAATTTGGCAGATGGATGTCAAAACAGCGTTCCTTAACGGTTACCTTAAGGAAGAGTTGTATATGATGCAACCAGAAGGTTTTGTCGATCCAGAGAATGCTGACAAAGTTTGCAAACTCCAGCGATCCATTTATGGACTGGTGCAAGCATCTCGGAGTTGGAATCTTCGTTTTGATGATGTGATCAAAGCGTTCGAGTTTATACAAGTTTACGGAGAAGCTTGTATTTACAAGAAAGTGAGTGGGAGCTCTATAGCGTTTCTAATATTATATGTGGATGACATATTGCTGATTGGAAACAATATAGAAATGCTGGAAAGCGTAAAGGAATATTTGAACAAGAGTTTTTCAATGAAGGACCTAGGAGAAGCTGCTTTCATATTAGGCATCAAGATCTATAGAGATAGATCAAGACGCTTAATAGGACTTTCACAAAGCACATACCTTGATAAGATTTTGAAGAAGTTCAAAATGGATCAGTCCAAGAAGGGGTTCTTGCCTGTTTTGCAAGGTGTGAAGTTGAGTAAGACTCAATGCCCAGTGACTGCAGAAGATAGAGAAAAGATGAGTGTCATCCCCTATGCTTCGGCCATAGGCTCTATCATGTATGCAATGCTGTGCACAAGACCCGATGTCAGCCTTGCCATAAGTATGGTTGGAAGGTTTCAAAGTGATCCAGGAATGGAACACTGGACGGCGGTCAAGAATATCCTGAAGTACCTGAAAAGGACTAAGGACATGTTTCTCGTTTATGGAGGTGATCAAGAGCTCGTCGTAAAGGGTTACGTCGATGCAAGCTTTGACACTGATCCGGATGACTCTAAGTCGCAAACCGGATACGTATTTATTCTTAATGGGGGTGCGGTTAGCTGGTGCAGTTCCAAGCAAAGCGTGGTAGCAGATTCTACATGCGAAGCGGAGTACATCGCTGCCTCGGAGGCGGCGAAGGAAGGTGTCTGGATGAAGGAGTTCATGACAGATCTTGGAGTAGTGCCTAGTGCACTTAACCCAATGACTCTGTTTTGTGATAATACTGGTGCCATTGCTCTAGCCAAGGAACCAAGATTTCACAAGAGGACCAGACACATAAAGCGACGTTTCAATTCCATCCGCGATTACATCAAGGAGGACGACATAAATATTTGCAAAGTACACACGGATCTAAATGTTGCAGATCCGATGACTAAACCTCTTCCAAAGGCTAAACATGAACAACACCAGAACTGCATGGGTGTTCGATTCATTACAATGTAAATCACATAGTGATGTGAACTAGATTATTGACTCTAGTGCAAGTGGGAGACTGTTGGAAATATGCCCTAGAGGCAATAATAAATTGGTTATTATTATATTTCCTTGTTCATGATAATCGTTTATTATCCATGCTATAATTGTATTGATTGGAAACTCAAATACATGTGTGGGTACATAGACAACACTGTGTCCCTAGTAAGCCTCTAGTTGACTAGCTTGTTGATCAAAGATGGTTAAGGTTTCCTAGCCATGGACATGAGATGTCATTTGATAACGGGATCACATCATTAGGAGAATGATGTGATGGACAAGACCCAAACTGTAAACGTAGCATTTGATCGTGTCAGTTTATTGCTATTGTTTTCTGCATGTCAAGTATCTGTTCCTTTGACCATGAGATCATGCAACTCACTGACACCGGAGGAATACCTTGTGTGTATCAAACGTCGCAACGTAACTGGGTGACTATAAAGGTGCTCTACAGGTATCTCCGAGGGTGTCTGTTGGGTTGGCATGGATCAAGACTGGGATTTGTTACTCCGTATGACGGAGAGGTATCTCAGGGCCCACTCGGTAATACAACATCACAATGAGCCTTGCAAGCAATGTGACTAAAGTGTTAGCCACGAGATCTTGTATTACGGAACGAGTAAAGAGACTTGCCGGTAACGAGATTGAACTAGGTATAGTGATACCGACGATCGAATCTCGGGCAAGTAACATACCGAAGAACAAAGGGAACAGCATACGGGATTAACTGAATCCTTGACATAGAGGTTCGACCGATAAAGATCTTCGTAGAATATGTAGGAGCCAATATGGGCATCCAGGTCCCGCTATTGGTTATTGGCCGTAGAGGTGTCTCGGTCATGTCTACATAGTTCTCGAACCCGCAGGGTCTACACACTTAACGTTTGGTGACGATTAGTATAATTGAGTTATTATGTTGGTGACCGAAAGTTGTTCGGAGTCCCGGATAAGATCCCGGACATGACGAGGATCTCCGGAATAGTCCGGAGGTAAAGATTGATATATGTGATAATAGTGTTTTGATCTCTGGAAGGGTTCCGGAGTTCACCGGAATGGGTTCCGGATGTTTACCGAAGTGTTCGGGTGCAGCAACACTTTATATGAGCCAAAGGGATAAAGCCCACAAGGTATTGGAAAGTGCAAAAGTAGTTTTGCTGCCGCGTAAGCGGTACTACCGCTTGGTGAAGCGGTACTACCGCCCGAGCGGTACTACCGCTTGTGTGAAGCGGTACTACCGCCCAAGCGGTACTACCGCTTGTGTGAAGCGGTACTACCGCTTGTGAGCGGCTGTGCACGATTCGGCAGGGTCCGAATTGGACTCCTTTCCTGCGGGCCAAACCGACCTTGTGCGGGCAAAACCGACCCGGAGGAGGCTTTTACTCCAAGTTTAGACCCCAAGGCTCAACATATAAATAGAGGGGCAGGGCTAGCACACGGGACACATCAGGATTTCCCAAGCCGTGTGCCGGCAACCCTAGCCCTCTAGTTCCTCCGTCATAATCTCCGTAGTGCTTGGCGAAGCCCTGCAGAGATTGTTCCTCACCACCATCACCACGCCGTCGTGCTGCTGGAACTCAACCACTACTTCATCATCGCTCGCTGGATCGAGGAGGTGAAGGCGTTATCAAGCCGTACGTGTGTTGAACGCGGAGGTGCCGTCCGTTCGGCACTAGATCGGAAGGATCGTGATTGGATCGCGGGACGCTCGGCGATTTGGATCGCGAAGACGTTCGACTACATCAACCGCGTTTATTAACGCTTCCGCTTAGCGATCTACAAGGGTATGTAGATTCACTCTCCCTCTCGTAGATGCTCATCACCATGGATAGATCTTGCGTGTGCGTAGGAAAATTTTGTTTCCCATGCAACGTTCCCCAACAAAAACTATAACTAGATGTATAGTGAAGAAAGAAGGGAATGCTTCGTTTAACCGTAAAAACGTCGGGGCAGGGCAGCGTTCCATGGGTTCGGCTCTAGCCGGTCATCCGTCGGGTCTCGGATGCGGTATGCTCCTCTGATCAGTACCTGGTCAATTATAAATGGTCCATCCCATTTAGGCGAAAGTTTATGCTTTTCCTTTTCCGGGTGGAGCCTCATGACCAGGTCACCAACGTTGAACTCCTTTGATCGGACTTCCCTGCTTTGATATCGTCGCGTCTGCTGCTGATAGAACATGGAGCGTGCCCGAGCTACGCCGTGCTCCTCTTCCAGGGTGTCCAAGGCATCCTGCCGATCGAGCTCGACCTCCCGTTCCTCGTACATGCGCAGCCGAGGTGCGTCGTGGATGAGATCACAAGGGAGCATGGCCTCGATGCAATAAACCATGAAGAAGGATGTGTAGCCAGTGGATCGATTTGGTGTAGTGCGCAAGCCCCATAGAACAGAATCGAGTTCCTCCTCCCATTGACAGTTTGATTTTTTTAGGGAGCGCACCAACCTCGGCTTGATGCCATTGAGGATTAATCCATTGGCGCGTTCCACTTGCCCATTGGACTGCGGGTGGTATACGGATGCAAAATCGAGCTTGATGCCCATATTTTCACACCATGCCTTTACCTCTTTTGCCTTAAAATTTGTTCCATTATCCGTTATAATACTGTGGGGAACGCCATAATGGTGTACCACTCTGGATATGAACTCAATTACTGGTTCTATTTTGGCTGAGGTTACCTGCTTTGCCTCAATCCATTTGGTGAATTTATCTACCATGATGAGTAGATATTTGTTTTTCTTCGACCCTCCTCGAAGTGGGCCGACCATGTCAAGCCACCAGACCACGAAAGGCCAGGTTATCAGAATAGCCCGAAGAGCCGTGGGGGCATGTGGCTTTGTTTAACGAAGACTTGGCAGCCAGGGCAACGTTGGACGAGAGTCTTGGCGTCGGCTCCCGCTGTTGGCTAATAAAAACCGGCTCGGAAAGCCTTGCTTACCAGGGCCCGAGCAGCAGTGTGGTGTCCGCTCATGCCGGAGTGTATTTCCACATGGAGCTGTCTTCCTTCCTCCTCGGATATACATCGTTGGAGGACGCCCGTGACACTTTGCTTATAGATCTCACTCTCATGGACTTTATAAGCCTTGGATCGTCGGATAATCCGACGTGCCTCGGTTTGGTCATCGGGTAGCTCTTTGCGGAGTAGGTATGCGAGGAGGGGTTTGATCCAGGGCGCAATGACTGCCATGACTTCATGAGCCGAGGCTGTTTCCTGGATGACCGAGCCTCTGACTATGTCCTCGTCTTCTTCGGATGTGGGGGGGGGGGGGGGTAACCCGTCCCGTGTCGTTTGACTCCGACGTGATATTATCGTCTTGCCAGACCACAGATGGCTTAAAAAGCCATTCGAGAAAAGTATTCTCAGGGACCTTATCCTGTTTAGCGCCCATTCTGGCAAGGATATTAGCAGCTTGATTGTTGTCCCGGGGGATATGATGAAACTCTAGCCCCTCAAACTGGGCTGAGATTTTGAGGATGGCGTTCCGGTATGCCGTCATTTTGGGATCTTTGGCGTCAAATTCGCCGTTGACTTGAGAGATGGCGAGGTTAGAGTCACCTCGGACCTCAAGACGTTGGACACCCATTGAGACTGCTATCCGGAGGCCGTGCAAGAGGGCCTCGTACTCGGCTGCATTATTTGAATCGGTGTACATGATTTGTAGTACATATCGAATGTTATCTCCTGTCGGCGATGTGAGCACTACTCCGGCCCCTAGTCCGGCGAGCATTTTTGAGCCGTCGAAGTACATGGTCCAATGCGAATATGTGTTGTACTCTTTAGGGAGCTCGGCTTCTGTCCATTTGGCCACAAAGTCTGCCAGCACCTGAGATTTAATAGCTCGGCGTGGCCGATAGGTTATTTCAAAAGGGAGGAGCTCGATAGCCCATTTGGCGATGCGTCCCGTGGTGTCCCTATTATTGATTATATCACTGAGGGGCACCTCGGACGCCATCGTCACAGAGCACTCTTGAAAGTAGTGTTGAAGTTTCCTTGATGCCATAAAGACCATGATACGTCCATTTTGCATCATGTTTTCTTATTGATACTTATAATGTTTTTGGTCATTATTTCACTTTATGATGCAATCCTAATGCCTTTTCTCTCTTAATTTGCAAGATATATATGGAGAGGGAGATTACCAGCAGCTGGAATTCTGGACCTGAAATAGATACAACAGAGATACCTATTCTACAGAGCTCCAAATGACCTGAAACTTCACGAGGATTCTTTATTGAATATATAAAAAATACTGGCGGAAAGAAATACCAGAGGGGGCCCACCAGGTGCCCACAAGGCAACAGGGTGCGGCCACCCCCTGGGCGCGCCCTGATGCCTTGTGGGGCCCACAGCTGGCCTCTGCCCCCTCCTTCTGCTATATGAAGCCATTTACCCTAGAAAAAAATAAGGAGAGGACTTTTGGGACGAAGCGCCGCCGTCTCAAGGCGGAACTAGGGCAGGAACACTTTTGCCCTCCGGCAGAGTGGTTCTGTCGGGGATACTTCCCTCCGGGAGGGGGAAATTGAAGCCATTGACATCACCAACGATCCTCTCATCATGGGAGGACCAATCTTCATCAACATCTTCACCAGCACCATCTCATCTCAAACCCTAGTTCATCTCTTGTATTCAATCTTAGTCTCAAAACCTCAGATTGGTACCTGTGGGTTGCTAGTAGTGTTGATTACATCATGTAGTTGATGCTAGTTGGTTTATCTGGTGGAAGATTATATGTTCAGATCCTTAATGATATTCAATACCACTCTTATCTTGAACATGAATGTAACACCCCAAAAATTTAACCATATTTTTATTAAGTAAAATTTGGCCAGAAATAAAATTTTGAATTATATGAGGTCATTTATTGTTTCAGAATCTTCTCTGTTATTGGTTTTCTAAAATTCTTCCCTCCATATAGAAAATTTTGGAAAAAAAATATTGTGGGCTTTTGAAGTTTTCTTAAAACATTTCATGTATATTTTAAATAACAATAGGAAATATTTTCATAATAAAATTTGCCCCAAAATATTTCTGTTAATGTCATTTTCCAACTTTGAAATGCTCCTGTTGCACTATAACTATTTTAAATAATTCTCCTAAAATTCCACAAAAATTATGAAGGGTCAAGAGATGCCTATAGATCACTTTTATGCAAAAACCCAACATGATCCTTTGAAAATTTTGAGCAAAACTTCCACTTTTCAATTCTGTTCCATTCTTGAGTTACAACTACAACCCCAGTTTTCCTAGCTCCAAAAATTCTGAAATTTTTCCACCTTATAGTCCTTCTAACCAAACCCTTAAGTCTAGAAGACCAGCTCCATTAGCATAACTTAAGTTCACCAAATAATTCCCTGTAGTTTCTGTCCAGAACTGAAATTCTTCCAACTTTGCACTAGCAAGTTTTTCTTTTTACAGAACCAACCACACCATCATCTCTAACATGTAAGGAGACATCTTCCTGTCAATTTTCACACTCTACAAAAACTCCTAGATAGCCCTAGCAATCTGTCGAACAGCTTGTGGGCATGGCAGAAACTTTGCACCTTTCTAACTTGCATTGCACCTTTGATCATATGACCAAACCAGCATGTCCAACACTCTACCCAAACAAAGACTTGTTACCCTGCCAAAATTGAGCTCAGTTGGAGCAGCCTAGCGTACCCTGGCATTTGGCCGAGCACACTGCGCGTGTGCACTGGACGTGGCCAGAGCGCTTGTGTTGCACCCACCGGCGCCCGAGCTCTGCCTCCCCGCTGCTGCCTCCCCCGGCCTGCCCCGCACCCTGCCGACGCTTGCCCTTGGCCACTAGCGCCGGCCAGCCGCCGTCCAGCGCCGCCACCTGTCGCTGTCAGCACCGTCCAGGGGCACCTGGCCCAATCCATGGACGCCAACACCCCCTCGCCTTAAGTGCCAACCTCCTGAGTCTATCCGCAGCTCCCCAATGGTCATGCCGACCATGACCACCGCCCACAACTACCTTTCTGGCGCAGTATTGGCCGCCCTCCGCCGTGTTTATCCACGGGATCCCGTGAACCGATGTCGCCTCCTATAAATTGTCCTCCCCGGGCTCGCCCAGTTCATCAGCACCACTCCCACAAGCCTTCCGTCACACCCAACCGACCGCAGATGGTCGTCTTCCCCGCCTCCGGCAATTATGGCCGCCACCAGTGTCTTGTTAATCCTGACGCCACCAAAGCCTCCCCCTTCCCAATTTCTTCACCAATAGCTCTCTGGAGCACCCAAGGGTCCTCCCGCGTTATCAATTTTGCCGGAGGTGGCTTGTAGACAGAAGCCCTCTTCGAGCTCCACTGGAGTTCCTCGGGGAAACTCGCCGCCGGTGACCTGGTGCTCACCGAAGGGCGTGCGGAACACCGGGAGGATCGCCAGGGTCTCCTGAGCTCGTGGGTGGCCTCAGCTTCCCGAACGGCGCCACCGTTCGCCAGTGAGCCTCGCCGGAGTGCCGCCTCCGTTCGGCCAGAGAAAGAAGAGTGCGCGCTGACCCCAGTCAAACCTGACAGTGGGGCCGTGGGGCCCACTGTCAGCGACCGAAGCCGCGCCGACTCGTCTGTAAGTGGAGACGGTCTTCTCAAAATACGTTTTCCCTATTTAGAAAGCGTAAACCTGACCGAAACGTTTTCTTTTTAAAGTTTTATTAAAAACAGAATTTTGACTAAACTTTGACTGCCTCTAACTTTTAAATCACAACTCCTTTTTAATTGATTCCTTTTCTGACATTCTTTATTTTTCATGTAGTTTATTTTATTATTTATTTCAAAATTTTCCAAACAACTTTTTTGTACTGTTTTCAAATTTATGTGATTTTTGCAATCTTTTGAAAATAGGAAAAATGGAGGGGAGATTATATTTGCAAATTTGCGGAGTAAGCCAACACCATTTCATAACCAAGGCAAGCATCTTGAACACTTGATATGGTGAATGTTTGGTAGTTTGCTAAGCTAGGATATTTGAATCATGATTATGATAATTCAAATAAAATTTGCATATTGCTAGTTATACATGCATGATTCTTGGATAGCATTTTACCTTCACTTAAACATGAAGTATGAGTGAGTGTGGTTCTTTTCACATGTCACATATGCCTATGTTGGTCCGGACTAATCTGAAGGAAAGAATCAGTCACGAGAAAAGTGACCGTGAGACTGAAATATCGTTGTGACGAGAATGATCAGTGAGGGCATGTTGGGACATGCCAGGTGGTGACCCTGTTGGGTATTACCAAGGAAATATATTGTGCTAACCACTGTAGGAAAACTTAAACCTCCTGAGTCGACCGTAGATCGAGTCTTGTTCCGGTAACCCCCATACTTGATTCGTGCTGCCACTTGTCCCTGCCACAGGTAGGGTATGGTTTAGTAAGTTGATAACCCCTTTCCTTGCACAAACTGTACACAGAGGCCATGGTGAAAGATACCAGAGGCCTCTGGTAGGCATGTCACCTGGTCAGGGGGCATGGGTGTATCCGGCTGGGCCGAGAGGGGGGGCACCCCTTGTATTCCGCGCGCTTTAAACTGTGATCCCATGCTATTCGAGATGGTGGTCTCCCCGTCTTAGAGTTTTTCTTGAACGATGCTTTGGGTGATTCCTGGCATCAGGAAAGTTAATCTGGTGTGTGCTGGTTAGGTGTGTTTTCAACCCAAAGGCGATAATTGGAATTAGTCAGCGTCTCAGTGTTGGCTAAAGAAATCCTTTACTTGTGGGTAAAGAGTACACCCTCTGCAGAGTTTTATAACCTATTCGAATAGATGTGTCCGCAGTTAAGGACTACAGTCTGGGTTGGTCAAGTGTCGGTCTTAGTGTCGGTCTTCGGAGGAAATAATTAAATTGATCGTGATTCACTTTTGAAGGATGATTATTGTCACTACTGATGCTATCATGAATATTATTGTTAACCCGGATATTGCTATGGACTAACCCTTTTCTCTTATATGTAACCCTGAGTATCTCTTGGGATGGTTGTGCCACCTGGATACTCATTTCTTTTCAGTATCTCTTGGGATGGTTGTGCCACCTGGATACTCATTTCTTTTCAGTATTTCCAGGGATGGTTGTTCCACCTGGATACTCGTATCTTTTCAGTATCTCTTGGGATGGTTGTGCCACATGGATACTCATTTATTTTCAAGACTTCTTGAGGTGTCACATTCAGACACCCGTTTGGCATTTCTTTTCAAGACCTCTCGAGGCGTCGCATTCAGACACCCATTTGGCATTTCTTTTCAAGACCTCTCGAGGCGTCGCATTCAGACACCCGTTTGGCATTTATCTTGGAATCCTTGGACGGTCTAACGCCCGATTCTCCATTTTATTTTCTTGGAATCCTCGGGCGGTCTAACGCTCGATGTTCCATTTTATTTTCTTGGAATCCTCGGGCGGTCTAACGCCCGATATTCCATTTTATTTTCTTGGAATACTCGGGTGGTCTAACGCCCGATGTTCCATTCTATTTTCTTGGTTTATTTACTAGAATGATATATTTAGCCATCTACACCTTATTGATATTTATCATGCCATGCTTTAATATCAGTCAGCATATGCATATAATTTTGTTCATGATGATCATATGCTCTCTGTTGCATTCGGTATATCTTTTGTCCATGATGTTTGCGAGTACATTCAAACGTACTCACTGGCTTGTCCCTAGCTATTGTCTTGGCCAGATCACGATTAGGAGAAGAGCACTACAAAGGCACACCCCACAACCTAGGAATTGGAGATAGCAGCCACGCGGGATAGGAGTTATCCAGGTCAAATGTTCCTGTGGGAATGGAGCCCCCACCAGAGATGAAGATCCGCTACCGTCATCCGCTGTTAGAAATCATTATGGTATCATTAGACCTTTATGGTCTTGTATCAAATTCTTGTAACTGCTTGGAATTCTGTATGAAGTAAGTGTCCACCAATGAACAGTAATCCTGGGTCTGGTGACGACATGAGGGGTTAATTTCTAGGATATTGTGTCCCGGAGATCCGGCCCCGACAATGAATATGATTTGTGAGTAGTTACGTTTGTTCTTGAGGACATGGGAGAAGTCTTGTCATAAGTAATCATGTGAATTTGGTATTTGTTCGATATTTTGATGATATGTATGTAATTGCTTCCTTTAATGGTGTCATGTGAACATCGACTACATGACACTTCACCATACTTGGGCCTAAGGAAAGGCATTGTGGAGTAATAAGTAGATGATGGGTTGCTAGAGTGACATAAGCTTAAACCCTAGTTTATGTGTTATTCCATAAGGGGCTGATTTGGATCCATATGTTTCATGCTATGGTTAAATTTGTCTTAATTCTTCTTTCGTAGTTGCGGATGCTTGCGAGAGGGGGTAATCATAAGTGGGATGCTTGTCCAAGTAAGGACAGCACCCTAGCATCGGTCCACCCACATATCAAATTATCAAAGTAGCGAACGCAAATTAAATGAATATGATGAAAGTGACTAGATGATAATTCTCATGTGTCCTCGAGAACGCTTTGCTTTATATAAGAGATCGTTCTGGCTTGTCCTTTGCTATAAAAAGGATTGGGCCACCTTGCTGCATTTATGATACACTTGTTACTTGTTGCTCGTTACGAATCACCTTGCTGTCAAACTATCTGTTACCGCTACTTTCAATACTTGCAGAGAATACCTTGACGAAAACCCCTTATCATTTTCTTCTGCTCCTCGTTGGGTTCGACACTCTTACTTATCTAAAGGACTACGGTTGATCCCCTATACTTGTGGGTCACCAAGACTCTTTTCTGGCGCCATTGCAGGGGAGTGAAACGCCTTTGGTAAGTGGAATTTGGTAAGGAAACATTTTTATTACGTGCTGAAATTTATTGTTACTTGTCACTATGGAAAGTAATCCTTTGAGGGGCTTGTTCGGGGTATCTTCACCTCGACCGGAAGCAATAAGAGTTGCCCCTCAACCTATTGAACCTACTAAAAATATTTATTATGAGATTCCCTCGGGTATGTTAGAGAAACTGCTAGCTAATCCTTATGCAGGAGATGGAACGGTACATCCTGATATGAACTTGATCTATGTGGATGAAATTTGTGGATTGTTTAAGCTTGCAGGTTTATCCGACGATGGAGTTAAGAAGAAGGCATTCCCTTTATCTTTGGAGGGAAAATCATTGACATGGTATAGGCTATTGGATGATACTGGAACATGGGATTGGAACCGGTTGAAGCTGGAATTTCACCAGAAATTTTATCCTATGCATTTGGTTCATCGTGATCGGAATTATATATATAATTTTGTCCTCGTGAAGGAGAAAGTATCGCTCAAGCTTGGGAGAGGCTTAAGTATATGATGCACACATGCCCCAATCATGAGCTCTCAAGAGAAATAATTATACAAAACTTTTATGCTCGGCTTTCTCATAATGATCAATCCATGCTCAATACTTCTTCTACTGGTTCCTTTATGAAGAGAACTATTGAATTCAAATGGGATCTTCTGGAAATAATTAAACGCAACTCTGAAGATTGGGAAATTGACAAAGGTAAAGAGTCAGGTATAAAATTTGAGTTTGATTGTGTTAAATCTTTTATGGAAACCGATGCTTTTCATAAGTTTAGTGCTAAATATGGACTTGACTCTGAGATAGTAGCTACTTTTTGTGAATCATTTGCTGCTCATGTTGATCTCCCTAAGGAGAAATGGTTTAAGTTTCATCCACCCATTGAAGTAAAGGAAGAACCTATTATAGCTAAAGAGGAAACGATCATTTATAATGTTGATCCAGTTGTGCCTACTGCTTATATTGAGAAACCTCCTTTCCCTATTAGGATTAAGGAACATGCTAAAGCTTCAACTGTTGTTAATAAGAGTAATATTAAACCCATTAAACCCTCTGAACAAATTAGAGTGGAACCTAATGTTGCAATGATTAAATATCTTTTGGTTGATAATATTGATGGACATGTCATATATTTTTGTGATGAAGCAACTAGAATTGCTAAGCCAGAAACCGAAGATAAAAATAAACCTGTAATTGGCATGCCTATTATTTCTGTTAAAATTGGAGATCATTGCTATCATGGTTTATGTGATATTGGTGCTAGTGTAAGTGCTATTCCATTTTCTCTTTATCAATAAGTCATGAATGATATTGCACCTGTTGAGATTGAAGATATTGATGTTACTATTAAGCTTGCAAACAGAGATACTATTATACCACTTGGGATTGTTAGAGATGTTGAAGTCTTGTGTGGTAAGATCAAATACCCTATTGATTTTCTTGTTCTTGGATCACCACAAGATGATTTTTGTCCATTATATTTGGTAGACCTTTCTTGAATACGGTTAATGCTAAGATTGATTGTAATAGGGAAACAGTCAGTGTTAATTTTGGTAATGTATCTCATGAGTTTAATTTCTCCAAGTTTCGTAGACAACCACATGATAAAGAATTGCCTAATAAAGATGAAATTATTGGTCTTGCTTCTATTGCTGTGCCTCCTACTAATCCTTTAGAACAATATTTGCTGGACCATGAAAATGATATGCATATGAATGAAAGAAATGAAATAGATGAAATATTCTTTAGACAAACACCTGTACTTAAGCATACCTGTTGAAACTCTATCCTCTCCCACCTAAGAGTGACCCTGTGTTTGAATTAAAGAAACTACCAGATACATTGAAATATGCCTATCTTGATGAAAAGAAGATATATCCTGTTATTATCAGTGCTAACCTTTCAGAGCATGAAGAAAAGAGATTACTTAAAACTCCGAGGAAGCACCGTGCTGCTATTGGATATACTCTTGATGATCTTAAGGGCATTAGTCCCACTTTATGCCAGCACAAGATTATTATGGAGCCTGATGCTAAGCCAGTCATTGATCATCAATGTCGCTTGAATCCTAAGATGAAGGATGTGGTAAGAACTGAAATATTAAAGCTTCTGGAGGTAGTATAATTTATCCTATAGCTGATAGTAGATGGGTAAGTCCTGTTCATTGTGTTCCTATGAAAGGAGGCATTATTGTTGTTCCTAATGATAACAATGAACTTATCCCACAAAGAATTGTAACTGGTTATAGGATGGTAATTGATTTCAGGAAATTAAATAAAGCTACTAGGAAAGATAATTATCCTTTGCCTTTTATTGATCAAATGCTAGAAAGATTATCTAAGCATACACACTTTTGCTTCCTTGATGGTTATTATGGTTTTTATCAAATACCTGTATCAAAAGAAGATCAAGAGAAAACCACTTTTACTTGTCCTTTTGGAACTTTTGCTTATAGACGTATGCCTTTTGGTTTATGCAATGCACCTGCTACCTTTCAAAGATGTATGACTGCTATATTATCTGACTTTTAAGAAAAGAATGTTGAGGTATTCATGGATGATTTTTTCGTTTTACGGAACTTCTTTTGATGATTGCTTAAGCAACCTTGATCGAGTTTTGCAGAGATGTGAAGAAACTAATCTTGTCTTGATTTGGGAGAAGTGCCACTTTATGGTGAATGAATGTAGTACTTGGGCATAAAATTTCTGAAAGAGCTATTGAAGTAGACAAAGCTAAAGTTGATGCAATTGAGAAAATGCCATGCCCTAAGGATATCAAAGGTATAAGAAGTTTCCTTTGTCATGTTGGTTTCTATAGAAGGTTCATAAAAGACTTCTCTAAAATTTCTAGGCCTCTTACTAATCTTTTGCAAAAAGATGTTCCATTTGTTTTTGATGATGATTGTGTAAAAGCCTTTAAAGTACTTAAGAAAGCCTTAATTACTGCACCCATCGTTCAACCACCTGATTGGAACTTACCTTTTGAAATTATGTGTGATGCTAGTGATTATGTTATTGGTGTTGTTCTAGGGCAAAGAGTTGATAAGAAATTGAATGTTATTCATTATGCTAGTAAGACTCTAGACAGTGCTCAAAGAAATTATGCTACTACTGAAAAAGAATTTTTAGCAGTTGTGTTTGCATGTGATAAATTCAGATCATACATTGTTGATTCTAAAGTAACTATTCATACCAATCATGCTGCTATTAAATACCTCATGGAAAAGAAAGATGCTAAACATAGATTAATTAGGTGGGTTCTTCTACTACAAGAATTTGATTTGCATATTATCGATAGAAAGGGAGCTGAGAACCCTATAGCAGATAACTTGTCTAGGATGGAAAATGTTCTTGATGACCCACTTCCTATTAATGATAGTTTTCCTGATGAGCAGTTAGCTGTTATAAATGCTTCTACTTCTCATAATAATCCTTGGTATGCAGACTATGCTAATTACATTGTTGCTAAATATATCCCACCTAGCTTTACATACCAACAAAAGAAAAAATTCTTCTTTGATTTAAGACATTACTTTTGGGATGACCCACATTTGTATAAAGAAGGAGTAGATGGTGTTATTAGACGTTGTGTACCTGAGCATGAACAGGAACAAATCCTACAAAAATGTCACTCCGAGGCATACGGAGGACACCATGCAGTAGACAGAACTGCACATAAGGTATTATAGTCTAGTTTTTATTGGCCTACTCTTTTTAAAGATGCACGTAAGTTTGTCCCCTCTTGTGATGAATGTCAAAGAATAGGTAATGTTGGTAGACGTCAGGAAATGCCTATCAATTATTCACTTGTTATTGAACCATTTGATGTTTGGGGTTTTGATTATATGGGACCTTTTCCTAAATCCAATGGGTATACACATATTCTAGTTGCTGTTGATTATGTTACTAAGTGGGTAGAAGCTATTCCAACTAGTAGTGCAGATCACAACACCTCTATTAAAATGCTTAAAGAAGTTATATTCCTGAGGTTTGGAGTCCCTAGATATTTGATGACTGATGGTGGTTCACATTTTATTCATGGCGCTTTCCGTAAACTTCTTGCTAAATATGATGTTAATCATAGAATTGCATCGCCTTATCATCCTTAGTCTAGTGGTCAAGTTGAATGGAGCAATAGAGAAATAAAGTTAATTTTGCAAAAGACCGTTAATAGATCCAGGAAAAATTGGTCTAAGAAACTTGATGATGCATTGTGGGCTTATAGAACTGCTTATAAAAATCCTATGGGCATGTCTCCGTATAAAATGGTTTAAGGAAAAGCATGTCATTTACCTCTTGAACTAGAACATAAAGCTTATTGGGCAATTAAAGAACTTAACTTTGATTTCAAACTTGCCGGTGAAAAGAGATTATTTGATATTAGCTCCCTAGACGAGTGGAGAGCTCAAGCATATGAAAATGCCAAGTTGTTTAAAGAAAAAGTTAAAAGATGGCATGATAAAAGAATTCAAAGACAGGAATTCAAAGTTGGAGAGCATGTTCTATTGTACAATTCTCGTTTAAGATTTTTTGCAGGAAATCTTCTCTGTAAATGGGAAGGCCCATATATTATCGAAGAAGTTTATCGCTCAGGAGCTATCAAGATCAATAACTCCGAAGGCACTAATCAGAGAGTGGTTAATGGGCAAAGAATTAAACATTATATCTCAGGTACGCCCATTAATGTTGAAACTAATATTATTCAAACAATGACACCGGAGGAATACATAAAAGAGACCTTCTGAAACGCTCCAAAACCCTAAAAAGGAGTAGGTATGTGATACGGTAAGTAAACCGACTCTAAAGATTCCATAAAAAATATTTCTGTCCGTTTTGAAATATTAGAAAAATACAAAAATAAGAAACAGCTGAGGGGACCCACGAGGAGGTCACAAGGCAACATGGCGCGGCCACCCCCCTGGGCACGCCGGGTTGCCTTATGGGCCCCTCGTGTGCCCTCCAGACTCCGTTTTCTTCCCGTATACTTGTTTTCTAAGATAAAAATTCTTTATATATACTCCTGAGGGTTTTGACCACCGTATCACAAGTTTCTCCTCTGTTCTTGTTTCGGGCTGTTTTTCTGACAGATTTAGATCGCCATGGCGCTTCCAAGTTCGTCCAAGGACAAGTTCTACGAGAAGGTCATCAACCCTTACCTACCGGAGGTGATGAAACACCCTCAAGCCATTGAGATGCGTGAGGGGGTGCTCCACATCCGTGACATTCAAGGGCCTAAGAAGACCGGAAGCGAGAAGGCTAGGCTTGAAGCAATGGAGCAGGAGATCTTCAAGTGCCAAGGGATGGTGGAGCGTGGACTCAACACTAACCACTCCATGATCCCAGAATTCATCCGTGAACACAAAGTGTACAACAAGGACGTTGGGGACATCATCTTCAAGCTCAATGACCGAATTGATCATCTTCAGACCCAAATTTATGATTTACAAAACCAAATTTTTGAGTATGAAGCTAGGTTTAAAGGTATGAGTTTAGTTGCAAATTTCAGGACTCCGGAAACATGTTCATCCTTTTATGATGGAGAGCCTATGCCATGGAGAACAAAGGACAAACCCACCACTTCATCACCACCATCACCGAAGAGAGACACTTGAGTGCACGGGTATGGGCACCACCCTTGGCTTGTTCCAAGCTTGGGGGAGGTGCCCCGGTATCGTATCATCATCACCCTTTTATCATCACTATCTATCTTAGCTCGATTCTTAGTTATTTCATGATTTAGAGGAATAAAAAGTTTAGTATGATCTAGTTTCGAGTGCTTGTTTCGTGATCCATCTATCTATGTAATCGTGTGCGAGAGTTATATAATAAAGAGTAGTTTAAGTTTTGCTTCTTTACTTTTATGTTCCAATCTTAGCAATAAAAGAATGAAAAGATCATACGATAATCCCTTGGGGAAGTAATGACTTTACATAAGAAAAGTACAGGAGATAAATTTAGGGATTTCTATTTTTGTGCCCCTCATCGCTAAGTCCTCCTCAGTTTTGCCCATGCTCTTTGGCAGTCCTTGCTACTTGTAGACTGCGTTGGTATTTCCCCAAAGAGGAGAGGATGATGCAGTATAGTAGAGATAAGTATTTCCCTCAATTAAGAACCAAGGTTATCAATCAAGTAGGAGAACCACGCAAAATCCCGTTAGCAGCACCTGCACACACAAAAGCAAACACTTGCACCCAACGCAAATAAGAGGGTTGTCAATCCTCTTAGCGGTTATTTGCAAGGATTAATTCTGATAGTGATAGATAGATAAACTAAAATACTAAATAAAATAAAAGTAAATAAATTGCAGCAAGGTATTTTTGATTTTTAATATATGATAAAAGTAGACCCGGGGGCCATAGTTTTCACTAGAGGCTTCTCTCTCGAACACATAGCATACGGTGGGTAAACAAATTACTGTTGGGCAATTGATAGAAAAGCAAATAATTATGACGGATTCATGGCAATGATCATGTATATAGGCATCACGTCTGAGACAAGTAGACCGACTCCTGCCTGCATCTACTACTATTACTCTACCCATCTACCGCTATCCAGCATGCATCTAAGGTATTAAGTATGAACCAGAGTAACACCTTAAGCAAGATGACATGATGTCGACAAAGTAAACTCAAGCAATATGATTAAACCCCATCTTTTTATCCTTAATGGCAACAATACAAATACGTGTCATGTCCCTTTCTGTCACTGGGATTGAGCACAGCAAGATTGAACCCATCACAAAGCACCTCTCCCATTGCAAGATAAACCAATCTAGTTGGCCAAACAAAATCGATAGATCGGAGAGAAATACAAAGCTATAACAATCATGCATAAAAGAGTTCAGAGAAGACTCAAATATTTCTCATGAATAATCTGATCATAAACTCACAATTCATCGGATCCCAACAAACACACCGCAAAAGAAGATTACATCGGATAGAACTCCAAGAGCATCGAGGAGAACATGGTATTGAAGATCAAAGAGAGAGAAGAATCCATCTAGCTACTAGCTATGAACCCGTAGGTCTGTGGTAAACTACTCACACATCATCGGAAGGGCAGCAAGGTTGATGTAGAAGCCCTCTGTGATCGATTCTCCCTCCAGCGGAGTACCGAAAAAGGCCTCCAGATGGGATCGCGGAAGAACAGAGGCTTGTGGCGGCGTAAAAGTTATTCGGGGTGGCTCTCTGTTGGTTTCCGAATATTTGAGAATTTATAGAAGTGGAATTAGGTTAAACGGAGCCAGGACGGCCCCACAAGGTATCAGGGCGCGCCCCCGTGGGGCCGCGCCCTGTTGCCTTGTGGAGGCTTCATGAACCTTCTGGCCTCCTCTCCAAGTCTCCATGGTCTCTTTTGTCCAGAAAAAAATCTCCAAAAAGTTTCATGGCATTTGGACTTCGTTTTGTACTGATTTCCTGAAAAACCAAAAACAAGCAGAAAACAGCAACTGGCACTGGGCACTAGGTTAATAGGTTAGTCCCAAAAAATGATATATAATTGCATGTAATTGCATATAAAAACATCCAAGATTGATACTATAATAGCATGGAACAATCAAAAATTATAGATACGTTGGAGACGTTAGACGTATCAAGCATCCCCAAGCTTAATTCCTGCTCGTCCTCGAGTAGGTAAATGATAAAAACAGAATTTTTGATGTGGAATGCTACCTAACATGTTTCATCATGTAATCTCTCTCTTACGGTATGAATAATAAGATTCGAATGATTCAACAATAGTCTATAGTTTGATATAAAGACATCAATACTCAGGCATACTAATAAGCAATCATGTCTTTCAAAATAAAAATGCTAAAGAATGTTATCCCTACAAAATCATATAATCCTGTCATGCTCCATCTTCTTAACACAAAATATTTATCATGCACTACCCCGATGACAAGCCGAGCAATTGGTTCATACTTTTTAACGCGCTTCAGCTTTTTCAACCCCCACGCAATACATGAGCGCAAGCCATGGATATAGCACTATGGGTGGAATAGAGTGTGGTGGTAGAGATTAATAAGGGGAAGTCAAAAATAAGAAGATAGTCTCACATCGACGAGGCTAATCGACGGGCTATGGAGATGCCCATCAATTGATGTCAATGTGAGGAGTAGGAATTGCCATGCAACAGATGCACTAAGAGCTATAAGTGTATGAAAGCTCAACATGAAAACTAAGTGGGTGTGCATCCAACTTGCTTGCTCATGAAGACCCCGGGCATTTGAGGAAGCCCATCATCGGAATATACAAGCCAAGTTCTATAATGAAAAATTCCCACTAGTATATGAAAGTGACTAAACAGGAGACTCTCTATATGAAAAACATGGTGCTACTTTGAAGCACAAGTATGGAAAAGGATAGTAACACTGCCCCTTCTCTCTTTTTCTCTCATTTTTTTTCGTGGGCTCCTTTTGGCCTTTTTTTTATTTCCTCACTGGGACAATGCTCTAATAATGATGATCATCATACTTCTATTTACTTACAACTCAAAAGAAAATTACAACTCGAAACTAGAACAAAAATATGACTCTATATGAATGCCTCTGGCAGTGTACCAGGATGTGCAATGATACTAGCGTAACATGTATAAAAAGTGATGAACAGTGGCTGAGCCACAAATACTATGTCAGCTATATGATCATGCAAAGCAATATGACAATGACGATGTGTGTCATAAAAATGGAACGGTGGAAGTTGCATGGCAATATATCTCGGAATGGCTATGGAAATGCCATGATAGGTAGGTATGGTGGCTGTTTTGAGGAAGATATAAAGAGGCTTATGTGTGATAGAGCATATCATATCACGGGGTTTGGATGCACCGGCAAAGTTTGCACCAACTCTCGATGTGAGAAAGGGCAATGCACGGTACCGAAGAGGCTAGCAAATTGCGGAAAGGTGAGTGCGTATAATCCATGAACTCACATTAGTCATAAAGAACTCACATACTTATTGCGAAAGTTTATTAGCCCTCGAAGCAAAGTACTACTACGCATGCCCCTAGGAGGATAGATTGGTAGGAAAAGACCATCACTCGTCCCCGACCGCCACTCATAAGGTAGACAATCAAGAATAAATCATGCTCCAACTTCTTAGCATAACGACAGATCATACGTGCATGCTTCGGGAATCACAAACCTTAACACCAATATTCTTACTAAACCACAATTATCTACTAGCACCTCCCACATAATACCATCTTAATATCGCAAAACTATTGCAAGGAATCAAACTTATCATATTCAGTGATCTACATGAAAGCTTTTATTATATCCCTCTTGAATACCTATCATATTAGGACCAAATTCATAACCCATGCATATTACCATTGCTATTCATTAGACTCTCAAAAATATATAAGTGAAGCATGAGAGTGCAACTATTTCTTTAAAATATAACCACCACCATGCTCTAAAAGATATAAGTGAAGCACTAGAGCAACTGCCGAGCTCAAAAGATATAAGTGAAGCACATAGAGTATTCTAACAAATCACGAATAATGTGTGTCACTCTCAAAAAGGTGTGTTCAGCAAAGATGATTGTGACAAACTAAAAATCAAACAAAAACATACAAACTATATCACAAGACGCTCCAAGCAAAACACATATCATGTGATGAATAAAAATATAGCTCCAAGTGAGTTACCGATAGATTGTAGACGAAATAGGGGATGCCATCCGGGGCATCCCCAAGCTTAGAAACTTGAGTATTCCTTGAATATTACCTTGGGGTGCCTTGGGAATCCCCAAGCTTAGTCTCTTGCCGCTCGTTATTCCTTTATCCATCGTAGTCTCACCCAAAACTTGAAAACTTCAGCACACAAAACTCAACAGAAACCTCATGAGATCCGTTAGTATAACAAACAAATCTTAAACTTTAGGTGCTGTTGTAAATTGATTCATATTTAATATTGGCATAATTCTACTGTACTCCAACTTCTCCATGACTCATACCCACCGATACGATCCATAGATTCATCAAAATAAGCAAATTATGCAACAAAAACAGAATCTGTCTAAAACAGAACAGTCTGTAAAGATATATTTAAAAGCTATACTTATCTAATTCCAAAAATTCTGAAAAATTAGGAAATCGTAAAAAATTTATATACCAATAATGTGTAAAAATTTCAGATTTTTCTGATGCTCTAGTACAGAATTAAAAATCAAATGCTGGACACAAAAGTTTCTGTTTTCCAAACAGCATCAATTATACTGTCATTCAAATCATCCCAAAGGTATTACTTGGCACAAATACTAATTAAAAGATAAAAACACAATCATAACAGAGGCTATAATTGTGTAAAGACACAAGAACAGAAAGTATTGGGTTGTCTCCCAACAAGCTCTTTATTTATAGCCGTTAAGATAGGCTTCAAGGTTTTAATGATGCTCACGTTAAAGACAAGAATTGAAGCACAAAGAGAGCATCATAAAACATGTGACAAACACATTTAAGTCTAACATACTTCCTATGCATAGGCATTTTATAGGAAAACAAATTATCAAGACAAGCATTATCTAGCATATGCAAATAGGAAGAATGAAGCATTAAAAATTTCAGCACAAAGAGAGCTAATTTATTGACATGAAGATTTTTATAACCACGTTTTCCTCTCTCATAATAATTACATGTAGGATCATAATCAAATTCAACAATATAGCTATCATATAAAATATTATCTTCATGATCCACTTGCATAAAAGTTTTATAATCTTCCAAGATAGTGGGATTAACATCGACTAAAGTCATGACCTCTCCAAACCCACATTTATCAAAAAATTCATAAGACTGAACACTCTCCAAATATGTGGGTTTCTTTTTACCTAAAGTTGACACTCTTCCAAACCCACTTTTAATAGTATTGCAAATTTTATTATCAATAACATATTCATCATGAGGATTAAATAAGTTTTCAAGATCATAAGAAGAATTATCACCCCAATCATGATCATTGCAATAAGTAATGGACATGACAAAATTATCATCCCCAAGCTTGTAGCTTTGCATATCATTAGCACAATTGACATTAATAGAATTTATAATAACATCATGCTTTTCGTTCAAGGAGCTATCAAGTATGGGTGCTATAGCAATAATTTCATTTTTAACATAAGGAACTATAGCAAGTTCATCTCTATAAGCATCATTAATATTGGCATCATGGCCATAAGAATAGCAAGCATCACGTTCATCAAGAGGGGATATTTCAATCGAATCAACGGAATCATAATTATCTATGGATTCATGCATATCATTATTTTCTTCCAAAGTAGCAGACATTCTCTCAATGAATTCATTAACATAGGCATTATGAGCATAGTTTTCATAGCAATATTTAAGTATGTCAAAATTTTCAGATTTGTAGAGAGTAGCATCATACTTTTCAATCAAAGAAGCAACTTCATAGGCACCCTTAAAAGCAACAGATTCTTCAATTTGTTTGATATCATAGTAACTATAAACACCCTTGGCATAAGAAGATAAGATTTCATTATCATTAAACTCACATAGGTAGGGAAGGTGTTTTTTAGGGTTCTTAGAGCAACAAGTAAAATCATAAATTTCACAAAGATTCCAAGCATAACATAGCAAACAATTTATTTGATTCCATAAGAGTCTCCCTTTTTGAGACAAATGGTGACGCACAAAATGAGCATGCTCATCTAATGATTTCCCCTCAACTAAACTAGTTGGGGTTTCGGCACGAGCACAAATGGATCGAAGATGATCCAAGTAGAAAACTTTAAGTGGATCCATAGTATCTTAAATTTTTGTTTTATTTTCTGTTCTTGTGTGTTTGACATGAAGGCAATAAAAGCAAGCAAGCAAGCAAATAAAATATTTTTGTGTTTTTGTAAAATTGTTTTAGAAGTGGGGGAGATGAAAACGAGAGGCAAATGCAAATCAAAAGGCAAATAAAGTAAATGCAAGTGGATGATAGTTTGCGTGAAGGTACTTGATAAATTTTGGTGATGACTCCCCGGCAACGGCGCCAGAAATTCTTCCTGCTACTTGTAGACTGTGTTGGTATTTCCCCGAAGAGGAGAGGATGATGCAGTATAGTAGAGATAAGTATTTCCCTCAGTTAAGAACCAAGGTTATCAATCTAGTAGGAGAACCAAGCAAAATTCCATTAAGCGCACCTGCACACACAAGAGCAAACACTTGCACCCAACGCAAATAAGAGGGTTGTCAATCCTCTTAGCGGTTATTTGCAAGGATTAAATCTTATAGAGATAAATAGATAAACTAAAATACTAATTAAAATAAAAGTAAATAAATTGCAGCAAGGTATTTTTAGGTTTTTTATATATGATAAAGTAGACCCGGGGGCCATAGTTTTCACTAGAGGCTTCTCTCTCGAACAAATAGCATACGGTGGGTAAACAAATTACTGTTGGGCAATTGATAGAAAAGCAAATAATTATGACGGATTCATGGCAATGATCATGTATATAGGCATCACGTCCGAGATAAGTAGACCGACTCCTGCCTGCATCTACTACTATTACTCCACCCATCGACCGCTATCCAGCATGCATCTAGGGTATTAAGTATGAAACAGAGTAACGCCTTAAGCAAGATGACATGATGTAGACAAAGTAAACTCAAGCAATATGATTAAACCCCATCTTTTTATCCTTAGTGGCAACAATACAAATACGTGTCATGTCCCCTTCTGTCACTGGGATTGAACACCGCAAGATTGAACCCATCATAAAGCACCTCTCCCATTGCAAGATAAACCAATCAGTTGGCCAAACCAAAACGAAAGATCGAAGAGAATACAAAGTTATAACAATCATGCATAAAAGAGTTCAGAGAAGACTCAAGTATTTCTCATGAATAATCTGATCATAAAATCACAATTCATCGGATCCCAACAAACACACCGCAAAAGAAGATTACATCGGATAGAACTCCAAGAACATCGAGGAGAACATGGTATTGAAGATCAAAGAGAGAGAAGAAGCCATCTAGCTACTAGCTATGGACCCGTAGGTCTGTGGTAAACTACTCACACGTCATCAGAAGGCAGCAAGGTTGATGTAGAAGCCCTCCGGGATCGATTCCCCCTCCGGCAGAGTACCGGAAAAGGCCTCCAGATAGGATAGCAGAAGAACAGAGGCTTGTGGCGGCGTAAAAGTTATTTGGGGTGGCTCTCTGTTGGTTTCTGAATATTTGAGAATTTATAGAAGTGGAATTAGGTCAAACGGAGACACGAGGACCCCACAAGGCATCAGGGAGCGCCCCTAGGCCTGGGGCCGCACCCTGTTGCCTTGTGGAGGCTTCGTGAACCTTCTGTCCTCCTCTCCAAGTCTCCAGGGTCTCTTTAGTCCAGAAAAAATCTCCAAAAAGTTTCGTGGCATTTGGACTTCGTTTGGTACTGATTTCCTGAAAAACCAAAAACAAGCAGAAAACAACAACTGGCACTGGGCACTAGGTCAATAGGTTAGTCCCAAAAAATGATATATAATTGCATGTAATTGCATATAAAAACATCCAAGATTGATACTATAATAGCATGGAACAATCAAAAATTATAGATACATTGGAGACGTATCAGTCCTCACTTTTCCCCTCCACCGCGCGGCCCACCCTCGCAAAAGCCAAAACGGGGGTTTGCTGTCTGGTCAAAGTCCTTGACCATTACCGGGCGTGGTTACTGACGCGTGGGACACCCCTGTCAGCGGCAGCCCGGTCATCGATCATGGGCGCATATACTGACTTGTGGGACACCCCTATCAGCGGCTGCCCGGTCGTCGATGGTGGGCGCATATACTGACTTGTGGGACACCTCTGTCAGTGGCTGCGCGGTCGTAGATGGTGGGTGAGGGTGTCCCGGACTAGGGGGTACTCGGGCTACCGGCCTATCTCTCATAGGCCGGGCTGGTGGGCCGCTCTCTACTCATCGATGGAAGGCCGGATTGTGGGCGACCCCGTGTATCAGAAGGAAACCTCCGAAGACTTGGAGTCTCCTCCAAGGAATAATTGTCGTGGCCGGCATGTTTATCCCTTGATGGTAACCGACTATATGTAACCCTAGGACCCTCTGGTGTCTATATAAACCAGAGGGTTTAGTCCGTAGAGGATCATCATATCCATTGCCTAGGGTTTAGCCCATCCGATCTCGAGGTAGATCAACTCTGTAACCTTCATACAATCACATCAATATAATCTAGCAGGACGTAGGGTATTACCTCTTTGAGAGGGCCCGAACCTGGGTAAATCGCCGTCTCTACGTTCCCTGTTACCCATCGATTCCTAGACCCACAGTTCGGATCCCCTACCCGAGATCTCCCGGTTTTGGTACCGACATTGGTGCTTTCATTGAGAGTTCTGCCGTTGGTCATCAAGGATCAATGGCTCGCCTAATCATCAGCGACAGCGCTAGCCGCAGGGACACTTTCGTTCCCGGCCAGCTCTTCGCGTTCGGCAGCGTCATGCTACACGCCAATCCGACCGGTCACCTTGGCCAGGTCGACAGCTTCACCCCCAACCAGGAGATCAGGTTCGGAAACTTAGAGTTCGTCGCCGACTCCCGGGGAGATCTTATCCTCACGGGGTCCTCAGTCTCGCCTGAAGAACCCACAAATCCTGAAGCGCCGACTTCGACTACGGCCAACCCCACCACCGAGACGGCCGCCACTGCGGATCCAGCCTTGAGCCCGGACCTAATCTCCGCGCTCGGCTGCCGAAGATCAGCCTCAGCCGAACATGACTACGGGGCGAATTCAGACGCCCCCGTCACGGCCATACTACGGGTTGACCCCGCAAACTGGCAGAACTTGGAGCCGACAGATCTCTCGTTATTGAATGGGATACTAGACCGGATCCAGGCCCTGGGAATCACTGACGGCCAGTCCTCGGTCTACGATCAGATCGGGCTTAAAACCGATGACAGGGAGATTCACGCCCCTGCCACCACTCACTTGGTCGCCACTATCAAAGGCCCCACGGAGGGCTCACCCCTTCCCTCAGAACCGAAAGCGCATGAGGTACAAGTTTCCGACCAACAGGCTTCATCCTCCAGCTCGGCAGCCGAACTCCGTTCCGGAGAGGGTTTAGAGCCGAAATCTGGTTCAGCACGCAATTCCGGATCCACGCACCCGCGCCCGGCCGATTATCCAGAGCTCGGCGCATTGGATTCCACGTCAATCCAGGACGCAGCCGCCAAAACTCCGGACTCACACTCCGCTGGGATCAAAATTTTTATCCCGCCCACCCCCCACATTGAGTACTGTCCAGATAACTTAGGACAGCCCGACATATGGGACCTAATGTACGTTAAGCAGCAGCCCGGAGAGACAGTTCGGCACTTCTGGGACAGATTCCTTATCGTCAAAAACAAGATGACGGACGGCTGCAACAAGGACATTCTGGAGATCTTCTGACAGAACTGCCGTGACGAGGGCGTCTTAAACGCCCTCGCCCGCCGCCACATCCAAAATTTCTCTGATTTACCGGATCTGGTGTCCAAATACTGCGCCATGGAGTATGCTTGGCAGGCTTACCTCGAGCAAACGGAGTCAATCCATACAGAGGAACCAAACCGAGCTTGCGCAAAACGCGCACACCCTTGTCGGACACCCCAATACGAGCCATCCGAGAAAAGGATGAAACCCCTGACAAGATCCAGAACGGTCCTTGACGAACTGCTAGATAAACCATGCCCCATACACTCCGTCCTCCTCAACACAAACCCAACCCACAGCCTTCGAGCTTGCTGGGTGGTCAGGCAAGTCGCCAAGAGCGGCGAAGTCATCCTCGGAGGCCCGTACTCAAATAAGAGTCCAGCAACGCCCTTTGATGATGACGCCGAGATCTTAACAATCTACGAGACATATTCCTCGAAGAATTAGAGGAAGAGAGCCCTTCGAGAGCTCGCTCAAATTCACCATGTGGCAGAGACAGACTCATGGACAGACACACCCATCACTTTCAGTGAACAAGACTAGCCGGGGTCCCAACCTACTCGAGCTGCTGCCGCCCTTGTCCTTGATCCCATAGTAGATGGATTCCGACTCCAAAAGGTGTTAATGGACGGCGGTAGCGGGCTAAACCTCATTTACGAGGACACCTTGGACAAAATGCAGTTCGACAGATCCCGCATCGAGCAAAGTCACACCACCTTTCGAGGGATCATCCCCGGAAAGGAGGCGCGTTCTAGTGGCCGAGTGGCTCTTGATGTGGTCTTCGGAACTCCCGAGAACTACCGATCCGAAGAACTGCTTTTCCACATCGTGCCCTTCCGCAGTGGCTACCATGCCTTATTAGGGCGCGATGCCTTCGCATGGTTCCATGCCGTCCCACATTACGGGTACATGAAGCTTAAAATGCCAGGGCCAAATGGCGTGATCACAATAATAAGTGATCCGGACAGAGCTCTTCGGGCCGAGAACAAAACAGCATCCCTCGCCCTCAAAGCGTTGTCTGAAGCCCTCGCAGCTGAAGAACTGACCGCACTCCGCTCAACGGTGGATAAGGACGACGTAATCCTCGACAAAAGGCCCGAATTCACGTCCTTCAAACCAGCGGATGAAATCGTCAAATTCCAAGTGCACCCAACAGATCCCAACAAGACGGCGTCCATTGGGGCTCAGCTGGACCCCGTGGTCGATGAAGAACTACGCAAATTTTTCCGTGAAAACTGGGATATCTTCGCCTGGCACCCGTCAGACATGCCAGGGATCCCACGCAGATTAGCCGAGCACAGCTTGAACATCATTAAGGGTTTCAAGCCAGTTAAACAGACTCTGCATCAGTTTTCCGAACCCGAGTGCCAGGCTATGGGTGAGGAACTGGCAAAGTTGCTCCAAGCCGGATTCATCCAGAACATCAAATATCCAGAGTGGTTGGCCAATCTGGTCATGGTACCAAAGAAGGATAAGTCATGGCGGTTGTGTGTCGATTTCAAGGATTTAAACAAGGCCTGCCCCAAGGATCCTTTCCCCTTGCCCCGCATAGACCAGATCATAGACGCCACCGCCGGGCATGACTCACTGTGTTTCCTCGACTCTTACTCTGGATACCATCAAATTAAAATGAAGGAGTCCGACCAAGCGACCACTGCATTCATCACTCCTTATGGACCATTCTGTTTCAACACAATGCCCTTCGGATTAAAGAACGCAGGGGCTACATACCAGCGCATGATTCAAACATGTTTGGAAAAACAAATCGGCAAAACAGTCCAAGCATATGTGGACGACATGGTTATCAAAACCAAACACGTCAGCCAGCTGGTGGACGATCTCCGGCAAACCTTTGATAGTCTTCGGACTTTCGATATATGGCTCAATCCGGAAAAGTGCGTCTTCAGAGTGCCGGCCGGTAAGCTGCTTGGATTCATCGTTTCCCATAGAGGAATAGAAGCCAACCCAGCGAAAATACGGGCACTGTCCGAGCTGGCTATCCCCACTGAGCTCAAACACGTCCAGAAACTTGCCGGCACTGTTGCAGCCCTAAGCCGCTTCATCTCACGCCTTGGAGAAAAAGCCTTACCGCTATATAAATTGCTCAAACGGACGAAGAACTTCGAATGGACCAGTGAAGCGGCGGCAGCACTCGAAGAAATAAAAACTCTACTGGCCAGCAACCCAATCTTGACAGCACCCAGCCCGGGCGAGCCAATGCTGCTATATATCTCGGCCATGAATCAGGTGGTCAGCGCGGTTCTCGTCGTCGAACGGGAGGCAGACGGTCACAAGCTCCAGGTGCAGAAACCTATGTACTACATATCCGAAGTGCTCACCCCGTGTAAAACGAGGTACCCGCATTATCAGAAGATCGCCTACGCAGTTTTCATGGCATCCCGAAAGCTCCGCCATTACTTCCAGGAGTGCTCGGTTATGGTGGCATCCGAAGTACCACTGAATGACATAATCAACAATCGAGATGCCACCGGCCGCATAGCCAAATGGGCTATAGAACTCCTCCCCTTCGAAATCATATATCGACCATGCCAAGCTATTAAATCTCAGGTTTTGGCTGATTTCGTTGCGGAATGGACGGAAGCTGAACTCCCTAGGGAGTATAGTACATACTCACATTGGACGATGTATTTCGACGGCTCCAAAATGCTCACCGGGCTGGGGGCTGGAGTGGTCCTCACATCCCCCACTGGCGACAATATTCGGTACATACCCCAGATCTTGTACACTGACTCCAACAACGCAGCCGAATACGAGGCTTTGTTACATGGACTTCGGATTGTGGTGTCAATGGGCATACAACGGCTTGAGGTACGGGGAGATTCTAATCTCGCCATCTCTCAAATCAACGGCGAATTCGACACAAAAGACCCGAAAATGACAGCATACCGCAATGTCGTCCTAAAAATCTCCGCCCGTTTTGAAGGACTGGAGTTTCACCATATACCTAGAGACAGCAATCAAGCTGCCGATATCCTTGCTCGAATGGGTGCCAAGCGCGACCGTGTCCCTGAGAACACCTTTTTAGAATGACTCTTCAAGCCGTCCGTGGTGTGGCAGGAGGATGCCCAGGGCTCGGAATCCAATACCTCAGGAGAGCTCATCCCTCCGCCTATCAAACCAGACGAAGGAATTATCGGGGGCTCTGCAATTGCAATGACATCTTCGGCTCATGAAGTCATGGCGGTAATCGCGCCATGGACCGAGCCCTTTCTCGCCTACCTCCTCCGCCAAGAACTACCGGCCGACCAGACTGAGGCAAGGTGTATCATTCGATGATCTAAAGCCTATAAAGTCCACGAGGGAGAACTATATAAGAAAAGGACTACTGGCGTCCTCCAAAGATGTATATCCGAAGAAGAGGGAAGGCAGCTCCTGGCCGAGATTCACGCTGGCAAGGGCGGTCACCACGCGGCAGCTCGGGCCTTGGTCAGCAAGGCTTTCCGAGTAGGGTTCTTCTGGCCCACTGCCCAAACAGATGCCCAAACATTGGTCCAACATTGCGTTGGATGCCAGCTCTTCGCAAATCAGAGCCATATGCCCCCCACGGCCCTTCGGGCGATACCGATTACTTGGCCTTTCACGGTCTGGGGGCTGGACATGGTCAGACCACTTAAAGGGGGGACCAAGAAAAAGAAGTATCTACTCGTCATGGTAGACAAATTTACTAAGTGGATTGAGGCAAAACCGGTAACTTCAGCCAAGTCTAAGCCGGTCATCGATTTTATATCCGGCGTCGTACACCGTTACGGTGTCCCCCATAGCATAATAACGGACAATGGATCCAATTTTACTGCCCAAGAAGTTAAAGACTGGTGCGCTAATCTGGGCATTAAGCTCGACTATGCCTCAGTATATCACCCACAGTCTAATGAACAGGTCGAGAGAGCTAATGGACTGATTTTGAGCGGCATCAAGCCCCGTCTGGTCCGATCTCTCAAAGAATCTGACGGCCATTGGGTCGAGGAGCTCGACTCCGTGTTGTAGGGCCTGCGCACCACTCCTAATCAATCCACGGGCTACACACCGTTCTTCATTGTGTATGGGGCAGAAGCCGTCCTCCCCAGCGATCTTATTCATGACGCACCTCGGGTACGTATGTATGAAGAAAAGGAGGCCGGGTTGGATCGGCAAGATGACCTGGACGCCTTGGAGGGCGAGCGCGACATAGCTCGGGCTCGCTCCGCCTTTTATCAACAGCAGGCCAGACGTTATCAGAGCAGGGAAGCACGGGCAAAGGCCTACAACGTCGGTGATCTAGTCCTGCGCCTCCCAGAGAAGCAAAAGCATAAGCTGTCGCCCAAATGGGAGGGGCCCTTCGTAATCGATCAAGTACTCGCAGGCGGAGCATATCGTCTCCGTGACCCAAAGGATGACCGCCTCGAGCCAAACCCATGGAACACAGCTCGGCTATGACGTTTCTACGGCTAACTCCGCGACCTTACCTTGTTCGGTTTATCCTTCTAGGATTTATATTTTTCTAGTCAATAGTCTCTCCCGGGTTGTGTTCGGATATGCCGAACTACGTCAAGTTTTTCTTCGGCAAGCATCTTTGAATGTACCACACGTTGTTACCTGGGGGCTTCTTTTACGGAGCCCATCATATTTTATTTATGCAATCATCCGTCTTTTCGAGTTTGCAACCTTCCCGCATCGTTTTAAAGCCACTATATGCATCAATTTGACTTAAGATTTTGCCAAGCTGGGTTGCCTCGCTCCTGTGTTTACCCCCTACGTTCCCGATTGTTTGGCTAGGGAGTAAAGGGAGGACCTCTGTGATTGTTACGTCCGGATTTCCCGGGTACGTACCTCAGACGGGTGAAGCCAAAAGCTAGCGTTCTTAAGAACACAGTTGGTCGGCCACGGGGGAAGTGAAAATAGGTACCTATCGCCAAGTTTCCGGGGTATTTTCCCGAAGTAACCATCCCCGTCTACTTCGGGTATTCGGTTATCCATCCACGAAAGGGACCCATAGCGGAACTATTTTCGTCGGAAGATGTTCTTGCGTTAAACAGTAATATAACAAAACTCCCCGAGCATGTTTTTGTCTGTTTGCACCACATGGCCGGATTGCCTCGTTCTCCGAAGTGTTTCAGATGTTTTCGGATCACATAGTAGGAAACACTCCTTGGCTCTTGGCCGAGGAGGCGTAAGCCGATGGCTGGTTAAGACAACGTTTTACGCACGGTTTGGAGACTGCTTGATGTAAAGTACATAGATACATAGAATCAAACTGTTAATCTTGATCAAGACCATCTATTATGGTCTCCAGAGCACAATCTGCTTGGGACAGCCGAGCTGCGGGCATAACCTGGTCATATACCAGATGCATGGGCACTTCCTGCCCATCTGGCCCTACTGGCCCAACCCTAGCTAAATGCTCCGGTTCCAGCTTGGTGAAGCGGGTCTTGATCATCGCCCAAGCTTCCCATGCTCCTTCCTGACAAGATGACATCTTCCATAGCTCAAAGCGGCGCCGAGCTCCTTTGAATCGATTTGTGAGTTCGGCCATCCCTTCCGGAGCCACCTCACCAGGCCACAATGCTTTGAACATGCTCTTCATGGCCTTTCGGGCCCGCTCATGCACGGCGGATAGCTCCTTCAGCAGGTCCCGCCCAAAAGAGTCGGCCTCCTCTTCGGGGCGTCCGGTTAGAAAAACTACAATGAGACACGGTGTTGTTCATATTGCCGTCTACTACGTACAGTTTATGAACTGAAAATACTGGGTCGCACTCACCGAACATGCCCGCTTTCAGTCTCTGGTTCTCCTCTTGGGATAGGGTCAGTTGAGTTTTCAAACTTTTGATTTCTTGAGCCTGTTGTTCGCTTTCCGCCTTCAGCTTATCCCTCTCTTCATAACTTCGGGAAAGCACCAGGTAGCCAGCCTCTTGCTGTGACTCCGCATATCTTTCAGCTTCTCTGGCAATATCCAGATCCTTCCGCAGCTAATTTATCGACTCGGCTGCTATGGAATCATCTTTCATTAGCAGAGGTGTTCCATCAAATTTTTTACAAACACAACTTTGAGTTCGGCACTTACCATGTGCCTCTCTGGTGAATTTCTTCACACCCTCTAGCTCGGCTTTCACAGACTCTAACTCTGTTCGTGCCAGCTTGAGGTCCTCGGACAGCTTTTTGTTTTGCTCCCGAGCAGTCTGCACAATAGCATGGGATTATAAATATCAGACCCTTAACTCGGCCGTCCCGCCCAAATTAAGGCTTGGGGGCTACTGGGTTAGATACTAGTTGTCAAAACAAATACCATACCTGCACATTAGTAGACATGAGCTTTACGGCCCCTTCAAGTCCCGTTCGGGTAGCGCCAAGGTACGTGTCTACCGAACTGAGGGTGTTAAACTCCTGATCGGAAAACGCAGAGTGCCGAAGTGACGCCTTATGCCGCCGATGATTCATCACACTTTCAACCTCGGAGTTAGTGACCGAGACGCCACCTGAGTCCTCGGGATGTTGGTCCTCGGCAGTGACCCCTGGAGTAACTCTGGCTATAGCTGGCGACCTCGGGTTTGAGTCACCCCTCGGCGCCTCTTCAACATCCCCAGCTGAGGGCGGTTCCACATATCGTCTACAGGACACCGTGGAGAAAATTATTGGCATATTCGGTGGATTTCGAAGATAGAGGCTGTGACGGTACGACGGATGCGTTACCTCTTCGGGCAAGGCGCAGTTGATGTAGCTCCCGTTGGGGCCACGCGTCTGGTTACCCCATGACTACTCATCGCTGGGGCCGCTGGTGCCGCTTTTGCGGCTGTTCGGCACATCGTGCGGCGGCCCTTGGGAGTAGGTGTCAGTGTATTCGGGGCAGTAGCGGCTAAGTGTTTATTTCGAGAGGAAGCTCGTTGGCCACTTACAGCGGAGGAGGGAACTGCCCCAGGATGATCGGCCAAAAGGGCCACCTTAGAACCATCGAGGCTCTCCTGGTAGAAGACCCCCTCCTCGAAATTAATCGATGTTTCAGGGTCATCATGGAACCCAGGATCATCGTCACGAGAGTAATTCTCCAGTTGAGGAGCAGGGCAGCTCACTGTCTCGATCCAGCGCCTCCAGTTCTATTCGGACAGGATAGGAATCTGGTTAAGAAATATTTGAGGTGCTTTCCGAACAATAAAACGTGGTCGGACTCACCATTTCAATGGGTTTGTAGCTCGAGAAGCCTTCCTTGGGCCCTAACCGAGCAAATTCCTGCTCTTCTCCCTTGAAGAAATCGGCCAGTATGGCTGCCATCGCCGCCTGGTCAGCAGGTCCCTTCCGTGTGTACCGGGTTGCATCATCTTCCCCGTTGTAGCACCAAAGCGGGTGCATTCTCTGTTGGAGAGGCTGGACGCACCGGGCGATGGCTGCGGCTACCACGTCGATAACAGTTAGCCCGTTGTGGGCTAGCCACCTTACTTGAGCGGCCAGCCGAGTTACTTTGGCACTTCCTCTTGGGAAGGACTCTTCGGACGCCAGTTGAACCGCTTCTTTGGCGGGACCAATGAGAATTCGGGCAGCCCCCTCCGGACTGGATCAAATAGGGGGATGTCTTCGATATAAAACCATTGCAAAGTCCACTCTTCGGCATCTTTCTTCGGAGTCCCTACGGGGTATCCGGTTCCGGTGATGCGCCATACTTTGGCCCCGCCGACCTCGTAGATTGTCCCTCCTCGGGTACAGGGGACAAGGCAGAAGAACTTCCTCCACAACTCGAAGTGGGCCTCGCAGCCCAGGAACATTTCGCAAAGAGCGACGAAGCCCGATATATGAAGAATCGATCCTGGGGTAAGGTGGTGGAGTTGGATCCCGTAAAACTCTAATAGACCCCTCAAGAAAGGATGAATGGGGAATCCCGGCCCTCGCAAGAGGAAGGGCACGAAGCACACCCTTTCCTCCCCATGGGGGAAAGGAAAGTTCTCTGCGAAAACCTCCCCGTCCGCGGAAGTTAATCCGGGACGGGTGGATGCAAGATCTGACGCGGGGAGATATCTCTGCGTCTCGAGCCTGCGTAATTGCATGCGGGATACGGAGAAGCTTGCCCAATCACCCTAATGGGGACCGTGAGGGCGTGAGGAAGAACCTGGGACGCTCGCCATTGTTTGCTGGATGCGACCTCGCAGGGATGTTATGAGGAATGGCTGGGGGTGGAGTACGTTAGCCTCCTTGCGTTTAGCCAATTAAAAGGGTGCTGTCTCCCCCCTCCAACGAGGGGCATTTTTGTAAAAAGCCCATCGGGCCACTCGCATTCCTTCGATGCGTAGGAATCGAGAGTTGTCATTTAATTCTAGGTAGAGAAAAGTGGTATGGTGGGCCCCATGAAGCCCCGCCCATCAGAAGATTCTTCGGCAACCGAGCTATTGGTGGCCGAACTATTGCCAAATCAAATACAGGTAAAGGGAGGAACTCGCCACCCAAGCCGAAGACCTGGGAAGCATGAAGATGCCAAAGACTGTCAACCTCGGCATTGGAGGCTAGTTCGGGGGCTACTGAGGGTGTCCCGGACTAGGAGGTACTCGGGCTGCCGGCCTATCTCTCATAGGCCGGGCTGGTGGGCCACTCTCTACTCATCGATGGAAGGCCGGATTGTGGGCGATCCCGTGTATCAGAAGGAAACCTCCGAAGACTTGGCGTCTCCTCCAAGGAATAATTGTCGTGGCCGGCATGTTTATCCCCTGATGGTAACCGATTATATGTAACCCTAGGACCCTCTGGTGTCTATATAAACCAGAGGGTTTAGTCCGTAGAGGATCATAATATCCATTTCCTAGGGTTTAGCCCATCCGATCTCGAGGTAGATCAACTCTATAACCTTCATACAATCACATCAATATAATCTAGCAGGACGTAGGGTATTACCTCTTCGAGAGGGCCCGAACCTGGGTAAATCGCCGTCTCTACGTTCCCTGTTACCCATTGATTCCTAGACCCACAGTTCGGATCCCCAACCCGAGATCTGCCGGTTTTGGTACCGACAGTGGGCGCATATACTGACTTGTGGTACACCTTTGTTAGTGGCTATGTGCTTGTAGATGGTGGGCGTGTATTCTGGCTTGTGGGACACCTCTGTCATCGGCTGCGCGGTGGTAGGTGATGGTAGCGGTTACTGGCGTGTGGGACACCTTTGTTAGTGGCTTTGCGGTCGTAGGTGGTGGGCGCAGTTACTGGCTTGTGGGACACCTTTGTTAGCGGCTACGCGGTTGTTGGTGGTGGGCGCAGTTACTGGCGCGTGGGACACCAACGGCGGGTCCATCTGTCAGCTCGTCCGCGGTGGTTTGTGGGCAGAATGTCTGGAAAAAAAAGAGGTGGCTTATTAAACCATTGGCATCCCTAAACCATTTGGTGTGGCGGATGCACTTGAGACAACCAAATTAGTCCAAGCCTGAATATTGGTATATTCCATACATGTAGTTGATTTTCAATGAATTATCAGGAGAGGCCCAAAATTGCACTACAAGTGTGAAATAATTTTTGAAAACAAAACAAAGAAATTGAAAAAGGCTCAAAATCCATGATAACATGCCCAAATTTGGCACAACTAGTGGTGTTACCATTGTGGACAATGTTGCATAGGAATTTGCAATTATTTTGTAATAAAAATAAATTTTCCATTTTCTGAGCCCTAGAAATGACTTCTTTTGTGAAGGAAGTGCCTCAAATAATTTTGAAAATTGTTCCATTTCATTTTTCATCAAAAGCAGGCCACATTGGATGGCCACTGACCAAGTTTCAGCAATTTTAGAGTAATATTGCTATATTCCATACATTTAGTTGAATTTCAGTGAATTATCAGAAAAGGCCCAAATTTGCACTACAAGTGTGACGTAGTTTGGTCCTGAAAATTTGGAAAAAAATCATTTTATGCTCCAATATTGGTGGTGGATGAACTTGGGACAAGGAAAGTAGGAATTCCAAACCATTTTGTATGAATGGTCAACACTGCAAGTTTGACCCTAATTTGAAAAAAAAACAAAGAAAATGAAAAAAGGCTCAAAAATTAAAATGCGTTTGCATTGAGCCATCTTATGTGCACTACTTTGTGGGAAAAATATTATACTTGCAATACAACAAGTTTAAAAAAAACCTTCACAAAATGGCCTATCTAGTAAGGATGGCAATTTTATCCATGGACATGGATACCCATGGATATCCGACCCGAATGGATAGGGTTTGGATATGCTTTTGTGCCCATGGGCGGCGCCCAAACCCAACCCGATTGCTCGTGGGTAGGGCATGGATATAATCTTGTACCCATGGGTATACCCAAACCCGACTCGATATTATGACTTAATGGGCAAAAATCTACTATCCCTACCCCACAGTCATGTGTCCCACTGCAATTTTGCACTTTGTTATCTAAAACATGCAAAAGAAATTGCACAATACCAGTCGTAACTTTTATTAGTTGACATTCAATCCCCACCGTAACATACTCCAGTGCCCCTTCCCTTATTTTTATCTCCTCGTTAAATGACTCGTCATTCTCATGTTTTAGAAAAATACTAAATGATATTAGGTTGTTAGTGGACGTTGATTTACCATAAGTTGATGTTTACCATAAGTGAAGCCTAGCCTGCCACAAGGTGAAGAATGGAAGAGCTTATGTTAACATTGTGTTATGTCTTATTTATATGTCTTGAGAGGACCCAATGGATATCCAGTGGGTATGGATATCCATTGGGTTTGGACATGGACATAATTTTTCACCCGTGGATTTTTTTCATGGGCGGGCAAAAACTGTCTTCATGGATATGGATATGGATTTGATATTGTTCAACCCGATCCAAACCCGACCCATTGCCATCCTTACTATCTAGTATGGACTTGTGTGGATTTCAAGGCATATGCACATGGAAATGGCCACATACATGGCAAAATCCATGATAACATGCCCAAATTTGGCAAAACTAGTGGTGTTACCATTGTGGACAATGTTGCATAGGAATTTGCAATTATTTTGTAATAAAAAATAAATTTTCCATTTTCTGAGCCCCATAAATGATTTTTTTTGTGAAGGAAGTGCCTCAAATAATTTTGAAATTTGTTCCAATTCATTTTTCATCAAAAGCAGGCCACATTGGATGGCCACTGACCAAGTTTCAGCAATTTCAGAGTAATATTGCTATATTCCATACATTTAGTTGAATTTTGGTGAATTATCAGAAAAGGCCCAAATTTGCACTACAAGTGTGACGTAGTTTGGTCCTGAAAATTGCAAAAAATCATTTTATGCTCCAATATTGGTGGTGGATGAACTTGGGACAAGGAAAGTAGGAATTCCAAATCATTTTGTATGAATGGTCAACACTTCAAGTTTGACCCCAATTTGAAAAAAAAACAAAGAAAATGAAAAAAGGCTCAAAAATTTAAATAACATTGCATTGAGCCTTATTATGTGCACTAGTTTGTTGGAAAAATATTAAACTTGCAATACAACAGGTTTGAAAAAAAACCTTCACAAAATGGCCTATCTAGTATGGACTTGTGTGGATTTCAAGGCATATGCACATGGAAATGGCCACATACATGGCAAAATCCATGATAACATGCCCAAATTTGGCACAACTAGTGGTGTTACCATTGTGGACAATGTTGCATAGGAATTTGCAATTATATTATAATAAAAAATAAATTTTCCATTTTCTGAGCCCTATAAATGACTTTTTTGTGAAGGAAGTGCCTCAAATAATTTTGAAATTTGTTCCATTTCATTTTTCATCAAAAGAAGGCCACATTGGATGGCCACTGACCAAGTTTCAGCAATTTTAGAGTAATATTGCTATATTCCATACATTTATTTGAATTTTGGTGAATTATCAAAAAAGGCCCAAATTTGCACTACAAGTGTGACGTAGTTTGGTCCTGAAAATTTCAAAAAATCATTTTATGCTCCAATATTGGTGGTGAACTTGGGACAAGTAAAGTAGGAATTCCAAACCATTTTGTATGAATGGTCAACACTTCAAGTTTGACCCCAATTTGAAAAAAACAAAGAAAATGAAAAAAGGCTCAAAAATTCAAATGCCTTTGCATTGAGCCATCTTATGTGCACTAGTTTGTGGGAAAAATATTAAACTTGCAATACAACAAGTTTTTAAAAAGAACTTCACAAATTTGGCACTGTTTGATTGAAAACACCCACTTGTCACACACAAGCAAACAAGGCACAAATTGGACATTCAAACATGCATAGCTACTGACATTCAAATTGGACATTCAAACAACACAAATTTCATTTAAAGTTTATCATTTGTACAGACATCAACCCTAAACAAAGCTACTGATCGTCGTCGTCCATGTCGGAGCTGCTGCCACCGCCGAAGAAGTCCTCGTCGTCCTCCTCCTTCTCGTCCTCGTCGTCCTCCTCCTTCTTCTCGTCCTCGTCGCTGACGAGGTCGATGGTGACGTCAGCCACTGAGGTGACGACCGCCTGTCGCAGCCCCGGCGAGTCCACCGGGTCATCGGGGTGGCGCTGTGGCCCCTTTGTCGATTTGCGCAGCGCCTGGAGGAGCCCCGGCATGTCTGCAGGGTCGCCGGGCTCGCTGGCCACCGCCCCCCTGTACTCCGCCAGTAGCGGCGGCTCCGGCTCCGGCTTGGGCTGGAGCAGGGGGCCGCCATAGCTCGTCCCAGGCTCGGGCTTGGGCATGAGCAGAGGGCCGCGCGAGCTCGTCCCGGGCTCGGGCTTGGGCACGAGCAGGCGGGCACGTGAGCTCGTCCCTGGCTCAGGCTTTGGGATGCGCAGGAACGGCTTGGTGGAGCTCGTCCCCGGCGTCGCTGGCTCCGGCTTAGGAACGCGGAGGCCCCGGCTGCTGCTGGCACCGGCGCCTCCTCCTGCAGATGTGGGCGTGGCCCGCGTCGTGGATCGAGCAGTGGACCGCGGCGGCGAAACTCGATCGCCCTCGTCCAGACTGAGCTGGACGCGGCACGCGACCATGACATCGGGGAAGGTACGCCCTTCCCAGAAGGCGTACCTCTCGTCGATGTTGTGAGGCGACGGTGGTGGGTGGCGGCCGTGTTTGAACTGGATACGGGCGGTGTTCTCCGCCGTCAGGATCTACGACCACTGCAGGCTACTGGTCGCGTAGCGCTGCTTCGACCGCTCCTCCGGTGGCAGGCTTTGCCGAAAGTCACGTATTGCGCGCGACATGGCCGGCGTGACGACGGTGGGGACATGCTCCACCGGGAGCCCCCCCCCCCCCCCCCGTGCTCAGGTGCCATCCGGCTGGCTGGCGCGTGTCTGGAGGCACCATGATGCCACAGCGAGTGAGGAGCGACGCCTCGTTGACCCGTAGGGCGCGCGGCAGGCCGGGAATGACATTCGCGCAACATCGCTCCCGGCGGCTGCTTCCCGCCCCACCATCATGGCCGGCCATGGTTGCGGCTGTGGAAGGGGAGGCGTCTAATGTTTGTTGGAGGTGGCTAGGGTTTGGTGGAGGTGCACGGCGGAGGAGGCTGTGGGGCGGCGATGGGAGGGGAGGGGATTGGGACAGGAGTGGGTGTACGACGGTGCGCCCCGCGCGGCTATAAAATGCATTAATAGATGCCCGCCGGGCATGCTGGCGACACGACTCCTCGCATAGGAAACCGCACGGTGCGTACTCCCCGTGTGTGAAAGCACCAATGTGACCGCGATGTAACTACTCATGCATGCATACCGCCGATTGTGAGAACGCCACCTGGCACGGTGTGCCCCACGCATCAATAACAACGCCGGATAACAGTCAACTCCCTTGACCAACGGCAAACCCCCGTTTGGGCATTGGTGAGGGTAGGTGGCGCGGTGGAGGGGAAAAGTGAGCAAAATAAATGTGCTTGGGCAAAACTGAGGAGGACTAAGGAATGAGGGGCATAGAAATAGAAATCCCTAAAATTTATTTGAAATTGACAAACATAGCATTGGTCATTGATGCAATTCATGAAAGATTAATAAGGGAAGAGAGGATTCACATATAAATATACTATCTTGGACATCTTTTATGATTGTGAGCCCCCATTAAATATTCTATGTCAAAGAGTTGACGTTGGACAAGGAAGATAACGTAATGAGTTATGTTTGCTTATATTCACATAGAAGTTATATTGTCATGGATCCTCTAACATGTGGTGCTTGCTCACTATCTTTTGCTAGCCAAAAATCCACACTAAGTAGAGATACTACTTGTGCATCCAAAACCCTTAAACCCAGTTTCATGTCATGAGAGTCCGCTACATCTACCTATGGATTGAATAAGATCCTTCAAGTAAGTTGTCATCGGTACAAAAAGCAATAAAAATTGCCCCCTAAATATGTATGAACTTTTATTGTAGGGGAAAATAAGCTTTGTACGAACTTGTGATGGTGAAGAAATAAAAGCGACATACTGCATAATAAAGGTTGCTATCACAAGGGGCAATATAAAGTGACGCTCTTTTACATTAAGAGTTCGCGCATCCAAAAATAAAAAGCGCATGACAACCTCTGCTTCCCTCTGTGAAGGGCCTATCTTTTACTTTTATGTATTTACTTTTATGCAAGAGTCAATAGTGTTCCTCTCTATTCCGTTTTATTTTTCTCTTGGCAAGCATCATGTGGTGGGGAAAGATCTAGGCACATATATCCAGTTGGATGTAAGTAATCATGAGTTATTATTGTTGACATTACCCTTGAGGTAAATTGGTTGGGAGGTGAAACTACAAACCCCCATCTTCCTATGTGTCTGATTGAAGCTTTCACCCCATAAATATGCCATGAGTGTCAGCAATCATAGAACACTAAATGATAGTTGAGTATGTGAACTTGCTAAACAAAAGCTCTTATATAGACTCTTCCTGAAAATATGATGAATTGTAATTGTTTCATTGACTAAGAACATAGTTTGTTAGTTTTCAAGAAAGTTTATGCGTTATACTTCGTTATTGTGATGAATTATTACTTGTTTCTGGGAAGTTTTATGATGATATATATTGCTGCTATAGTATTGATCATGATGCTTTCATGTCCGTATTTTGTTTTATCGACACCTCTCTCTCTAAACATGCGGCCATGATTATCGATTTTGGCTTTCGCTTGAGGACAAGCGAGGTCTAAGCTTGGGGGAGTTGATACGTCCATTTTGCATCATGTTTTCTTATTGATATTTATAATGTTTCTGGTCATTATTTCACTTTATGATGCAATCCTAATGCCTTTTCTCTCTTAATTTGCAAGATTTATATGGAGAGGGAGATTACCGGCAGCTGGAATTCTGGACCTGAAATAGCAACAATAGAGATACCTATTCTACAGAGCTCCAAATGACCTAAAACTTCACGAGGATTTTTTATTGAATATATAAAAAATACTGGAGGAAAGAAATACTAGAGGGTGCCCACCAGTTGCCCATAAGGCAAAAGGGCACGGCCACCCCCCTAGGCGCGCCCTAATGCCTTGTGGGGCCCATAGCTGACCTCTGGCCCCCTCCTTATGCTATATGAAGCCATTTACCATAGAAAAAAAACAAGGAGAGGACATTCGGGATGAAGCGCCGCCGTCTCGAGGCGGAACTAGGGCAGGAACACTTTTGCCCTCCGACAGAGCGATTCTACCGGGGATACTTCCCTCCGGGAGGGGGAAATCGAAGCCATCGACATCACCAACGATCCTCTCATCGTGGGAGGAACAATCTTCATCAACATCTTCACCAGCACCATCTCATCTCAAACCCTAGTTCATCTCTTGTATTCAATCTTTGTCTCAAAACCTCAGATTGGTACCTGTGGGTTGCTAGTAGTGTTGATTACATCTTGTAGTTGATGCTAGTTGGTTTATTTGGTGGAAGATTATATGTTCAGATCCTTAATGATATTTAATACCCCTCTGATCTTGAACATGAATATGATTTGTGAGTAGTTACGTTTGTTCTTGAGGACATGGGAGAAGTCTTATCATAAGTAATCATGTGAATTTGGTATTCGTTCGATATTTTGATGATATGTATGTTGTTGCTTCCTTTAGTGGTGTCATGTGAACGTCGACTACATGACACTTCACCATACTTGGGCCTAAGGGAAGGCATTGTGGAGTAATAAGTAGATGATGGGTTGCTAGAGTGACAGAAGCTTAAACCCTAGTTTATGCGTTATTACGTAAGGGGCTGATTTGGATCCATATGTTTCATGCTATGGTTAGATTTGTCTTAATTCTTCTTTCGTAGTTGCGAATGCTTGCGAGAAGAGGTAATCATAAGTGGGATGCTTGTCCAAGTAAGGACAACACCCTAGCACCGGTCCACCCACATATCAAATTATCAAAGTAGCGAACGGGAATCAAATGAATATGATGAAAGTGACTAGATGATAATTCCCATGTGTCCTCGAGAACGCTTTGCTTTATATAAGAGATCGTTCCGGCTTGTCCTTTGCTATATAAAGGATTGGGCCACCTTGCTGCACTTTTGTTACACTTGTTACTTGTTGCTCGTTACGAATCACCTTGCTGTCAAACTATCTGTTACCGCTACTTTCAGTACTTGCACATAATACCTTGCTGAAAACCGCTTATCATTTCCTTCTGCTCCTCATTGGGTTCGACACTCTTACTTATCGAAAGGACTACGATTGATACCCTATACTTGTGGGTCATCAGACCGCATAAGCTATCTTCTGGTAGTGCGGATATCGCGTTTTACACGGGGTAAGGACCTCGGAGACGTAGTAGACAGGCCGTTGGACTTGGAACTTGTGACCTATCATGTCTCGTTCGACCACGAGAACTGCACTGACCACCTGGTTGGTGGCCGAGATGTATAATAACATCGGCTCGCTGGCCCCAGGCGCTGCCAATATGGGGTTTGTAGTGAGGAGGGTTTTAATTTCCTCCAGAGCGGCCCCCGCCTCACTGGTCCATTCAAAGTTTTTGGTTTGTTTCAGCAGCCTGTAAAGGGGTAGTGCTTTTTCCCCGAGCCGTGAAATAAATCGACTTAGAGCAGCCACACAACCTGTCAGTTTCTGGACGTGTTTAAACTCGGTTGGTACTTCGAGCCGAGCCAAAGCTCGAATTTTGGCCAGATTGGCCTCGATTCCTCGGTTAGAGACATTGAAGCCGAGGAGTTTGCCAGCGGGTACTCCGAAAACGCACTTCTCTGGGTTGAGTTTAATTTGATATGCCTGGAGATTAGTGAATGTTTCTTGGAGGTCATCAACCAGCTGGCCGACGTGTTTGGTTTTAACAACCACATCGTCGACATAAGCTTCCACAGTTTTTCCAATTTGTTTTTCCAGGCATGTTTGAATCATGCGTTGGTATGTTGCGCCGGCATTTTTTAGTCCGAAGGGCATTGTGTTAAAGCAGAATGGCCCGTAAGGAGTAATAAAGGTTGTTGCTGCCTGATCAGATTCCTTCATTTTGATATGATGGTATCCTGAGTAAGCTCCAGGAAGCACAAGGAGTCGTGCCCGCTGTGGCATCCACAATCTGGTCAATGCGTGGTAGGGGGAAAGGGTCCTTGGGGCAGGCCTTATTAAGGTCTTTAAAATCGATGCACAGGCGCCAGGACTTGTCCTTTTTGGGTACCATGACCAAATTGGCTAGCCAGTCGGGGTGTTTAATATCCCGAATGAATTCGGCTTCAAGTAGTTTAGCCAATTCTTCGCCCATAGCTTGATGCTTGGGTTCTAAGAACCGCCGAAGCGCCTGTTTAATAGGTTTCGAGCCTTTAATGATATTTAGGTTGTGCTCGGCAAGGTTACGTAGGATCCCTGGCATGTCCGAGGGGTCCTAGGCGAATATATCCCAATTTTCTCTAAGGAAATTGTGTAAGGCTTCGTCAATTGCTGGCTCTAGTTGTGCCCCTATGGATGCCATTTTATTCGGGCATGTAGAGTGCACTTGAAATTTGATGATCTAATCGGCTGGCTTGAATGAGGTTGACTTGGAGCGTTTGTCAAGGACGACATCGTCCCTGTCGACCGTGGCCCGAAGTGCTGTCAACTCCTCTGCCGCAAGAGCTTCGGATAGTGACTCGAGAGCGAGCGACGCCGTTTTGTTTTCGGCTCTAAGTGCTCTATCGAGGTTGCTCGAGATGGTGATCACCCCATTCGGGCCCGGCATCTTAAGCTTCATGTAGCCATAATGCGGAATTGCGTGGAACTTTGAGAAAGCGTCACGCCCTAGAAGGGCGTGATAACCGCTTTGAAAGGGGACAATATGAAAGGTCACCTCCTCGATGATGGGGAACGAAGCATGAAAATCAAAAAAAAATCCTACGAACACCCAAGATCTAATCTATGAGATGCATAACAACGAGAGGGGAGTGTGTCTACATACCCTTGTAGACCGAAAGCGGAAGCGTATAAAACGCGGTTGATGTAGTCGTACTCTTCGCGATCCAATCACGATCCAACCGATCTAGTGTCGAACGGACGGCACCTCTGAGTTTAGCACACATATGCTCGGTGACGACTCCTCCTTGATCCAGCAAGCGAGGGAGAAGAGGTAGATGAGATCTGATCCAACACGATGGCATGGTGGTGGTGATGGCAGCGGAACTCTGGCAGGGCTTCGTCAAGCGCTACACGGTCGAGAAGTGGAGGGAGAGGGAGAGGGCAGCCGCCATGGTCAAGGGATGGGCTGTCCCTTGCGCCTCCTCTCTATTTATATAGGGGTGGGATGTGGCCAGCCCTTGCCCCTCCTTCAAGGGAGGGGGTGGCGCCCAAGGAGGGGAGGAGTGCCCTCCAAGCCAAGTGGAGGGCCCTCCCCTTTAAGGTTTTCCACCCCTTGGCGCATGGGCCTTGTAGGGGCTGGTGTGCCTAGCCCAATAAGGCCAGGGCGCCCCCCTACAGCCCATGATACTATATGGGATGTGGTGGAACCCTCCGAGGACTTCCGGACCCCTCCGGAACCCTCTGGAACCTTCCAGTGACTTCCCGGTACAATACCGAAAAAACCGGACTTTTTCCCGGAACCCCGACAACAACTTTCCATATATAAATCTTTACCTCCGAACCATTCCAGAACTCCTTGTGACATCCAGGATCTCATCCGAGACTCCGAACAACCTTCGGTCACCAATGTTAATATCTCATTACTACCCTAGAGTCATCGAACATTTAGCGTGCGACCCAACGGGTTTGGGAATCATGTAGTCATGACCGAGACACCTCTCCGGCCAATAACCAATAGCGGGACCTGGATGCCCATATTGGTTCCTACATATTCCTCGAAGATCTTTATTGGTTGAACCATGATGCCAAGGATTCAGTTAATCCTGTATGCAATTCCCTTTGTCTGGCGATATGTTACTTGCCCGAGATTCGATCGTCGGTATCTCCATACCTAGTTCAATCTCATTACCGGCAATTCTCTTTACTCGTTCTATAATACAAGATCCCATGACTAAACTCATTAGTCACATGAAGCTTCTTGTGATGTTGTATTACCGAGAGGGCCCAGAGATATCTCTCCGTCACACAGAGTGACAAATCCCAGTCTCGATCCATGCAACCAAACAGACACCTTCGGAGATACCTGTAGAGCACCTTTATGATTACCAAGTTACAAAGTGACGTTTGATAGCACACAAGGTATTCCTCCGGTGTCCAGGAGTGGCTTGATATCATCGTCTGAGGAACTGATACTTGACACGAAGAAAGCTGTAGCAAATAACTAAGTGATACGATCTGATGCTAAGCTTATGGTTGGGTCTGTCCATCACATCATTCTCCTAATGATGTGATCCCGTTATCAAATGATAACTTATGTCTATGGTTAGGAAACCTTAACCATCTTTGATCAACGAGCTAGTCTAGTAGAGGCCTACTAGGGACACACTGTTGTTTATGTATTCACACATGTATTTAAGTTTCCGGTCAATACAATTCTAGCATGAGTAATAAACATTTATCATGAACAAGGAAATATGATAATAACCAATTTATTATTGCCTCTAGGGCATATTTCCAATAGTCTCACACTTGCACTAGAGTCAATAATCTAGTTTACATCATAATGAATCTAACACCCATGGAGTCCTGGTGCTGATCATGTTTTGCTCGTGGAAGAGGTTTAGTCAACGGGTCTGCCACATTCAGATCCATATGTACTTTGCAAAGTTCTATATCTCCCTCCTTGATGTAATCATGGATGGAGTTGAAGCGGCATTTGATGTGCTTGGTCCTCTTGTGAAACTTGGGCTCCTTGGCAATGGCAATAGCACAAGTGTTGTCACAAAAGATAGTCATTGGATCCGATGCACTAGGTATTACTCCTAGATCGGATATGAACTCCTTCATCTAGACTCCTTCTTGTGCTGCTTCCGAAGCAGCTATATATTCCTCTTCACATGTAGATCCCGCTACGACGCTTTGCTTGGAACTACACCAACTGACTGCTCCACCATTCAATATAAATACATATTTGGTTTGAGACTTTGAGTCATCTAGATCTGTGTCGAAGCTAGCATCGACATAACCCTTTACATCTTCGTCACCTCCATAAACGAGAAACATGTCCTTAGTCCTCTTTGGGTACTTAAGGATATTCTTGACCGCTCTCCAGTGATCTACTCCTGGATCACTTTGGTACCTCCCTGCCAGACTTATGGCAAGGCACACATCAGGTCTGGTACACAGCATGGCATACATTATAGAGCCTATGGCTGAGGCATAGGGGATGACTTTCATCATTTCTCTTTCTTCTGTCGTGGTCGGGCATTGAGTCTTACTCAACTTCACACCTTGTAACACAGGCAAGAACCCCTTCTTTGACTGGTCCATTTTGAACTTCTTCAAAATCTTGTCAAGGTATGTTCGTTGTGAAAGTCCTATTAGGCGTCTTGATCTATCTCTATAGATTTTAATGCCCGATATGTAAGTAGCTTCACCCAGGTCTTTCATTGAAAAACTCTTGTTCAAATAACCTTTTATGCTTTCCAGAAATTCTATATCATTCCCAATCAATAATATGTCATCCACATATAGTATTAGAAATGCTACAGAGCTCCCACTCACTTTCTTGTAAATACAAGCTTCTCTGTAAGTTTCTATAAAACCAAAAGCTTTGATCACCTCATCAAAGCGTATATTCCAACTCCGAGATGCTTGCACCAGTCCATAGATGGATCGCTGGAGCTTGCATACTTTGTTAGCACCTTTAGGATCGACAAAACCTTCCGGTTGCATCATATACAACTCTTGCTTAAGAAACCCGTTAAGGAACGCTGTTTTGACGTCCATCTGCCAGATTTCATAATCATAAAATGCGGCAATTGCTAACATAATTCTAACAGACTTCAGCATCGCTACGGGTGAGAAAGTCTCATCATAGTCAACTCCTTGAACTTGTCGAAAACCCTTTGCAACAAGTCAAGCTTTATAGATGGTGACATTACCGTCGGCGTCTATCTTCTTCTTAAAGATCCATTTGTTCTCAATGGCCTGCCGGTCATCGGATAAGTCTACCAAAGTCCATACTTGGTTCTCATACATGGATCCTATCTCGGATTTCATGGCCTCAAGCCATTTGTCGGAATCCGGGCTCATCATTACTTCTTCATAGTTCGTAGGTTTGATGTTGTCTAACAACATGACTTCCAGGACGGGATTACCGTACCACTCTGGTGCGGAACGTACCCTGGTCGACCTACGAAGTTCAGTAGTAACTTGATCCAAAGTTTCATGATCATCATCATTAGCTTCCTCTCCGGCTGGTGTAAGCATCATGGGAACTTCTTTCTGTGATGTGCTACTTTCCAATTCGAGAGAAGGTACAGTTACCTCATCAAGTTCTACTTTCCTCCCATTCATTTCTTTCGAGAGAAACTCCTTCTCTAGAAAGGACCCATTCTTGGTAACAAAGATCTTGCCCTCGGATCTGTGATAGAAGGTATACCCAATGGTCTCTTTAGGGTATCCTATGAAGACGCATTTCTCCGCTTTGGGTTCGAGCTTATCAGGATGAAGCCTCTTGACATAAGAGTTGCATCCCCAAACTTTAAGAAACGATAGCTTAGGTTTCATGCCAAACCATAATACATACGGTGTCATCTCAGCGGATTAAGACGGTGCCCTGTGTAAAGTGAATGCGGCTGTCTCTAATGCATAACCCCAAAACTATAGTGGCAAATCGTTAAGAGACATCATAGAACGCACCATATCCAATAGAGTACGATTACGACGTTCAGACACACCATTACGCTGTGGTGTTCCAGGTGGCGTGAGCTGTGAAACAATTCCACATTGTCTTAAATGCATACCAAACTCGTAACTCAAATATTCTCCTCCATGATCAGATCGTAAGAATTTTATCTTCTTGTTACGATGATTCTCCACTTCACTCTGGAACTGTTTGAACTTTTCAAGAGTTTCAGACTTGTGCTTCATTAAGTAAATATACCCATATCTACTTAAATCATCTGTGAAGGTCAGGAAATAACGATATCCACCGCGCGCCTCAACACTCATCGAACCACATACATCGGTATGTATTATTTCCAACAAGTCACTTGCCCGCCCCATCGTACCGGAAAATGGGGTTTTAGTCATTTTGCCCATGAGGCTTGGTTCACATGTTTCAAATGATTCATAATCAAGTGATTCCAAAAGTCCATCAGCATGGAGTTTCTTCATGCGCTTTACACCAATATGACCTAAGCGGCAGTGCCACAATATGTGGTACTATCATCATTAACTTTGCATCTTTTGGCATCAATATTATGAACATGTGTATCACTACGATCAAGATTCAACAAGAATAAACCATTCACCAAAGGTGCATGACCATAAAAGATATTATTCATATAAATAGAACAACCATTATTCTCTAACTTAAATGAATAACCGTCTCGCAATAAACAAGATCTAGATATAATGTTCATGCTTAACACAGTCACCAAATAAGAATTATTCAGGTTTAAAACTAATCCTGAAGGTAGACGTAGAGGGGGCGTGCTGACGACGATCACATCAACCTTGGAACCATTTCCAACGCGCATCGTCATCTCGTCCTTAGCTAGTCTCCGTTTATTCCGCAGCTCCTATTTCGAGTTACAAATATTAGCAACCGAACCAGTATCAAATACCTAGGCGCTACTACGAGCACTAGTAAGGTACACATCAATAACATGTTTATCAAATATACCTTTGTTGACGTTGCCAGCCTTATTATCTGCCAAGTACTTGGGGCAGTTCCGTTTCCAATGACCATTCCCCTTGCAATAGAAGCATTCAGTCTTAGGTTTGGGTCCAGCCTTGGGTTTCTTCATGGGAGCGGCAACTGGCTTTCCATTCTTCTTGAAGTTCCCTTTCTTTCCCTTGCCTTTCTTCTTGAAACTGGTGGTCTTGTTGACCATCAATACTTGATGCTCTTTCTTGATTTCTACTTCCACGGCCTTAAGCATCGCGAAGAGCTCAGGGATCATCTTCTCCATCCCTTGCATATTATAGTTCATCACGAAGCCCTTGTAGCTTCGTGGCAGTGACTGAAGAACTCTGTCAATCGCTACTTCATCCGGAAGATTAACTCCCAACTGATTCAAGCGGTTGAAGTACCCAAACATTTTGAGTACGTGCTCACTAACGGAGCTGTTCTCCTCCATCTTGCAGCTAAAGAACTTGTCGGAGGCTTCATACCTCTCGACCTAGGCGTGAGCCTGAAATACCAATTTCAACTCCTAGAACATCTCATATGCTCCGTGGTGCTCAAAATGTCTTTGGAGCCCCGGTTGTAAGCCGTAAAGCATGGCGCACTGAACTATCGAGTAGTCATCATTTCTTGCCTGCCAGACGTTCATAGGGTCTACATTGGCGGGAGCGGGTGGTTCACCTAGCAGTGTATCAAGGACATAAGCCTTCTGTGCAGCAGTGAGGATAATCCTCATATTACGGACCCAGTCCGCATAGTTGCTTCCATCATATTTCAACTTAGCTTTCTCTAGGAACGCATTAAAATTCAGGGGAGCTACAACGCGAGCCATTGATCTACAACATAATTTGCAAAGACATTAAGACTATGTTCATGATAATTGGTTCAGTTAATCAAATTACTAGTGAACTCCCACTTAAATCAACATCCCTCAAGTTGTCTAAGTGTTACATGATCCAAATCAACTAACCCATGTCCAATCATCACGTCAGATGGGGTGGTCATCAATGGTGAACATCTCCATGTTGATCATATCTACTATATGACTCATGTTTGACCTTTCGGTCCTCCATGTTCCAAGGCCATATCTGTACATGCTAGGCTCGTCAAGTTTAACCCAAGTATTCCGCATGTGTAAAACTGGCTTACACCCGTTGTATGTGAACGAAGAGTCTATCACACCAGATCATCACGAGGTGCTTCGAAACGACAAACTTTCGCAACGGTACATACTTATGGATAACACTTTTTATCTAGAAATTAAGTGAAGGGATCATCTTATAATGCTACTGTCGTCCTAAGCAAAATAAGATGCATAAAAAGATAAACATCACATGCAATCAATACGTGAGATGATATGGCCATTATCATCTTGTGCTTTTGATCTCCATCTCCAAAGCATCGGCATGATCTCCATCATCACCGGCATGAGACCATGATCTCCATCATCATGATCTCCATCATCGTGCTGTCATGTGGTTGTCTCCTCCAACTATTGCTTCTACGATTATTGCTAACTCATAGAGATAAAGTAAAGCAATTACATGGCGTTCATTAATTGACACGTAGGTCATACAATAAATTAAAGACAACCCTATGGCTCCTGCCGGTTGCCGTACTCATCGACATGCAAGTCGTGAACCTATTACAAAACATGATCATCTCATACATCAATATATACATCGTCACGTTTTGGCCATACCACATCACAACATGCCCTGCAAAAACAAGTTAGACGTCCTCTACTTTGTTATTGCAAATTTTACGTGGCTGCTAGGGCAAACTATAAGAACCGTTCTTATCTACGCAAAACCACAACGGTGATATACAAGTTGCCTTTTAACCTTCTACAAGGACCGCCCTTGTTAAATCAGATTCAACTAAGGTGGCAGAGACAGACACCCGCAAAGCCACTTTTATGCAATACAAGTTGCATGTCAGTCAGTGGAACCGGTCTCTTGTGCGAGGACAAGTAAGGTTGGTCCGAGCCGCTTCATCCCACAATACCACCGAATCCAAATAAGACAAAGGAAGTAAGCAATTTGAACATCAACGCACACAACTTCTTTGTGTTCTACTCGTTCAAATACATCTATGCATAGGCCTAGCTCATGATGCCACTGATGGGGAACAAAGCATGAAAATCAAAAAAGTTTCCTACGAACACCCAAGATCTAATCTAGGAGATGCATAGAAATGAGAGGGGAGTGTGTCTACATACCCTTGTAGACCGAAAGCGGAAGCGTATAAAACGCGGTTGATGTAGTCGTACTCTTCGCAATCCAATCACGATCCAACCGATCTAGTGCCGAACGGATGGCACCTCCGAGTTTAGCACACGTACGGCTCGGTGACGTCTCCTCCTCCTTGATCTAGCAAGCGAGGGAGAAGAGGTAGATGAGATCTGATCCAACATGATGGCGTGGTGGTGGTGGTGGCAGCGGAACTCCGGCAGGGCTTCGCCAAGCGCTACACGGACGAGAAGTGGAGGCAGAGGGAGAGGGAAGCCGTCGTGGTCAAGGGATGGGATGCCCCTTGCGCCTCCTCTCTATTTATATAGGGGTAGGGACATGGCCAGCCCTTTCCCCTCCTCCAAGGGAGGGGGTGGCGGCCAAGGAGGGGAGGAGTGCCCTCCAAGCCAAGTGGAGGGCCCTCCCCTTTAGGGTTGTCCACCCCTAGGTGCATGGGCCTTGTAGGGGCTGGTGTGCCTGGCCCAATAAGGCCAGGTGCCACCCTACAACCCATGCTACTGTATGGAACGTGGTGGAACCCTCCAAGGACTTCCGGACCCCTCCGGAACCCTCTGGAACCTTCCGGTGACTTCCCGGTAGAATACCGAAAAAATGGACTTTTTCCTGGAACCCCGACAACAACTTTCCATATATAAATCTTTACCTCCGGACCATTCCGGAACTCCTCGTGACATCCGGGATCTCATCCGGGACTCCGAACAACCTTTGGTCACCAATGTTAATATCTCATTACTACCCTAGCGTCATCAAACATTAAGCGTGCGACCCTACGGGTTTGGGAATCATGTAGTCATGACCGAGACACCTCTCCGGCCAATAACCAATAGCGGGATCTGGATGCCCATATTGGTTCCTACATATTCCTCTAAGATCTTTATCGGTTGAACCATGATGCCAAGGATTCAGTTAATCCCGCATGCAATTCCCTTTGTCCGGCGAGATGTTACTTGCCCGAGATTCGATCGTCGGTATCTCCATACCTAGTTCAATCTTGTTACCGGCAAGTCTCTTTACTCATTCCATAATACAAGATCCCGTGACTAAACTCAATAGTCACATGAAGCTTCTTGTGATGTTGTATTACCGAGAGGGCCCAGAGATATCTCTCCATCACGCGAAGTGACAAATCCCAGTCTCGATCCATGCAACCCAACAGACACCTTCAGAGATACCTGTAGAGCACCTTTATGATCACCCAGTTACGAAGTGACATTTGATAGCACACAAGGTATTCCTCCGGTGTCTGGGAGTGGCATGATCTCATGGTCTGAGGAACTGATACTTGACACGAAGAAAGCTGTAGCAAATAACTAAGTGATACGATCTGATGCTAAGCTTACGGTTGGGTCTGTCCATCACATCATTCTCCTAATGATGTGATCCCGTTATAAAATGACAACTCGTGTCTATGGTTAGGAAACCTTAACCATCTTTAATCAACGATCTAGTCTAGTAGAGGCCTACTAGGGACACGGTGTTGTTTATGTATTCACACATGTATTTAAGTTTCCGGTCAATAAAATTCTAGCATGAATAATAAACATTTATCATGAATAAGGAAATATGATAATAACCAATTTATTATTGCCTCCAGGGCATATTTCCAACACTCGGATCGATAGTTCTCGGGAGTTCCGAAGACCACGTCCAATGTAATTTTTCCGCTGCACTGCGCCTCTCTGGCGGGTATTATTCCTTTAAAGGTGGTGTAGCTCTGTTCGATGCGTGATTTATCGATTTGCATCTTGTCTAGAGTATCTTCGTAGATGAGGTTTAGACTGCTGCCTCCATCCATTAACACTTTCCGAAGTCGACAACCGTTAACGATCGGGACAAGGACCAGGGCGGCAGGACATCGGCCCGAGCCGCCTCGCGGCTGGTCCTGCTGGCCGAAGGTGATTGGTGTGTCTATCCACGCGCCTGGGGTTGCTATGTGTTGGACGGAGCTAAGTTCTCTAAGAGCTCTTTTCCTCTGGTTTTTTGACGTGAAAGTTTTGTAAATCATCAGGACCTCGTCTTCGTCCGAGGATGCTGTCGCATGCCTATGCTTGCTCCCGAGGAGGGCCTCACCTCCCTTGGCTACTTGTCTCACCACCCAGCAATCTCGAAGACTGTGAGTTGGGCTGGTGTTGAGCAGAATGGAGTATATAGGGCATGGTTTGTCCAGCAGGCCGTCAAGGGCGGTCTTGGCTCCTATGATGGGCTTTCTCCTTTTTCGAGGTGGGTCGGCCGATACCAGCCGGCAAGAGCGATCCTGCCGGTGTGCTGGTTTTTCGTGCTTCGTCCTCCTGGCGCAGATTGAATCTGCCTGCTCATTTTGAGCCAACCAGGCGTCCTCAATGGTGCAAAATTTTGACACCAGATCCGATAGCTCGAGGAACGTTTGGACGCAGCGCCGAGCGAGGGCGTTTAGGACGCCTTCGTCCTTGCAGTTAAGCTGAAAAGTTGCTAATATATATGAGTCGGGGCATTCTGTCATCATTTTCTTGACGAACAGGAATCTGTCCCAGAATTGCCTAACTGTTTCGTTGGGCTGCTGTTGTACGTAGACTAGATCCCAGACATCGCGGGGCCCCAAGTTACTCGGGTAGTACTCGATGTGGGAGGTGGGTGGGAGCAATAAGTCGATCCCTATTGCTCGCGGGCTCGAATCTCCAGTGGCGCTATCCCGAAGGAGATGTGTTGATAGTGGATCGGCCGATTTGATCATGAGATCCGATCCCTCGGCTTCTTCCGTTTGGTTGTCTTCACCATCGCTCACCAGATAGTACCTCGGTCTTTGGTCTCCATAAGGGGATTCTTGACCGGGGCGAGGGGAAGGGTGGAAAGCTCGGGTCTTGCTTCCTGCTCGTCACTGCCTAACTCTTGAAGGAGGAGGTGCGATCCGATTGCAGGGAATTGCGGCGTGGGTGTCGCGCCACAAGAATTATGGTCGTTAACCGATGATTCCATCGATCCTTTTGTGATCACATAGCAAAACTCTCAATGAAAGCACCGATGTCGGTACTAAAATCGGCAGACCTCGGGGTAGGGGGTCCCGAGCTGTGGATCTCAGATCTATGGGTAACAGGAGACAAAGGAGACAGTATTTACCCAGGTTCGGGCCCTCTCGAAGAGATAATACCCTACGTCCTGCTTTGATTGTATTGATGATGATGTATCGAGTACAAGCTTGATCTACCTCGAGATCGTAAGTTGTGTTCTAACCCTAAGGCTAGGTGGTTGTAATTATGACCGTGGTCTCTACGGACTAAACCCCTCAGCTTATATAGACGCTGAGGATGATGCAGTACAGTAGAGATAAGTATTTCCCTCATTTAAGAACTAAGGTTATCAATCTAGTAGGAGAACCAAGCAGAACATCGTTAGCAACACCTACACACACAAAAGCAAATACTTGCACCCAACGCAAACAAGAGGGTTGTCAATCCCCTTGGCGGTTACTTGCAAGGATTAATTCTGATAGTGATAGATAGATAAAATAAATTACAAAATAAAATAAAGTAAATAAAATTGTAGCAAGGTATTTTTAGGTTTTTTATATGATTTAAGTAGACCCGGGGGCCATAGTTTTCACTAGAGGCTTCTCTCTCGAACACATAGCATACGGTGGGTAAACAAATTACTATTGGGCAATTGATAGAAAAGCACATAGTTATGACGATATTCAAGGAAATGATCATGTATATAGGCATCACGTCCGAGACAAGTAGACCGGCTCCTGCCTGCATCTACTACTATTACTCCACCCATCTACCGCTATCCAGCATGCATCTAGGGTATTAAGTTAATCAAAACGGAGTAACGCCTTAAGCAAGATGACATGATGTAGACAAAGTAAACTCAAGCAATATGAATAAACCCCATTGTTTTATCCTTAATGGCAACAATACAAATACGTGTCTTGTCCCTTTCTGTCACTGGGATATAGAACACCGCAAGATTGAACCCATCACAAAGCACCTCTCCCATTGCAAGATAAATCAATCTAGTTGGCCAAACCAAATGGATAGATCGGAGAGAAATACAATGCTATAATAATCATGCATAAAAGAATTCAGAAAAGACTCAAATATTTCTCATGAATAATCTGATCATAAACCCACAATTCATCGGATCCCAACAAACACACCGCAAAAGAAGATTACATCGGATAGAACTCCAAGAACATCGAGGAGAGCATGGTATTGAAGATCAAAGAGATAGAAGAAGCCATCTAGCTACTAGCTATGAACCCGTAGGTCTGTGGTAAACTACTCACACATCATCGGAGGGGCAGCAAGGTTGATGTAGAAGCCCTCCGTGATCGATTCCCCCTCCGGCAGAGTACTGGAAAAGGCCTCCAGATGGGATCGCAGAAGAACAGAGGCTTGCGGCAGCGTAAAAGTTATTTCGTGGGGCTCTCTATTGGTTTCCCAATATTTGAGAATTTATAGAAGTGGAATTAGGTCAAAAGGAGCCACGAGGGGCCCACAAGGCATCTGTTGCCTTGTCACCTCCTCGTGAGGCTTCCGGCATCCTCCCGAAGCTTCCAGGGTCTCTTTTGTCTAGAAAAAAATCATTGAAAAGTTTTGTGGCATTTGGACTTCGTTTGGTACCGATTTCCTGAAAAACCAAAAAAAGCATAAAACAGCAACTGGCACTGGGCACTAGGTTAATAGGTTAGTCCCAAAAAATGATATATAATTGCACAATAAACATCCAAGATTGATACTATAATAGCATGGAACAATAAAAAATTATAGATACGTTGGAGACGTATCAGGGGGTATCTAGGGTTACACATGGTCGGTTACCCATCTAGGGATACACACGCCGGCGGCCGATACTGTCCTTGGAGTACACGTCAAGTCTTTGGCAAAGTCTTAATCACATCGAAGTGCGAGGCTTCCGGAGTTCTTCCTTGTAAGAAAGGTGGGTCGTAGGCTCGGCCCACGGACTGTGGGCCAACTAGGTTGGTACCCCCTAGTCCAGAACACCGTCAAGCTGGCTACCGTGGGAAGTTGTTCTTTGAATTATTTATTATAGTTGTCTGGAATAATCTTCTATTGCCATTTTAGCGTTACTTCTTGGACACGTCTCAACATCACTGGTCTCTGAGTTGAAGTCAGAATCAAATTGATTTGGCATCTCTTGTTAAAGCTGGCTATTGTGGGAGGCTCTTCTTTGAAATATTTACTATAATTTCCTGGAATTATCTTCTACTTCCATTTTAGCATTACTTACTTATTAGGCACATCTCGACATCACTGGTCTCCGAGGCAAAATCGAAAACGGATTGATTTGGTATGTCTTGTTAAAGCTGGCTACCATGGGAAGCTCTTCTTTGAATGATTCATATCGTCACATGGAATTATGTTTTACCGTCCTTTTAGCATTACTTGTTAGACACGCCTCAATATCACTTGTTCTCCTAATCGGAGGCAGATAAATTTGGCATCTCTTTATTAAAGATGGCTACCGTGGGATGTTCTTCTTTGAAATATTTACTATAGTTGCCTTGAATTCTTTTCTACTAACACGTCTCAACATCATTGGTCTTCGAGTCAGAATCATAATTAGATTGATTTGGCATATCTTGTTAAAGCCGACTACCGTGGGAAGGTCTTCTTTGAAATATTTACTATAGTTGCCTGGAATTATCTTCTACTGTCATTTTAGCACTATTTATTTATTGAACATGTCTCAACATCACTGGTCTCCGAGTCAGAATCGGAATCAGATTGATTTGGCATGTTTTGTTAAAGCTGGCTGCCATGAGAAGCTCTTCTTTGAAATACCTCATATAGTCGCATAGAATTATCTTTTGCCATACTTTTGGCATTACTTGTTTAACACGTCTTCGCATCACTTGTTCTCCGAATCGGAGTCGGGTTGATTTGGCATCTCTTGTTAATGCTGGCTATCGTGGGAAGCTCTTCTTTGAAATATTTACTATAGCTGTTTGGAATTATCTTCTATTGCCATTTTAGCGTTACTTATTGGACATGTCTCAACATCACTGGTCTCTGAGTCGAAGTCTGAATAAAATTGATTTGACATCTCTTGTTAAAGCTGGCTATTGTGGGAAGCACTTCTTTGAAATATTTACTATAATTTTTTGGAATTATCTTCTACTTCCATTTTAGCATTACTTACTTATTAAGCACGTCTCAACATCACTGGTCTCTGAGTCGGAAACAGAATCAGACTGATTTGGTATTTCTTGTTAAAGCTGGCTACCGTGGGATGCTCTTCTTTGAAATGCTTCATATCGTCGCATGGAGTTATGTTTTACCGTCCTTTTAGCATTACTTGTTGGACACGCCTCAACATCACTTGTTCTCCTAATCGGAGGCAGATTGATTTGGCATCTCTTTGTTTAAGCTGGCTACCGTGGGAAGCTCTTCTTTGAAATATTTACTATAGTTGCCTTGAATTCTTTTCTACTGACACGTCTCAACATCATTGGTGTTCGAGCCGGAATGAGAATTAGATTGATTTGGCATATCGTGTTAAAGCTGGCTACAGTGGGAAGGTATTCTTTGGAATATTTACTATAGTTGCCTGGAATTATCTTGTACTGTCATTTTAGCACTACTTACTTATTGAACACGTCTCAACTTCATTGGTCTCCGAGTCAGAATCGGAATCAGATTAATTTGGCATGTCTTGTTAAAGCTAGCTACCATGAGAAGCTCTTCTTTGAAATACTTCATATAGTCACATTGAATTATCGTTTGCCGTACTTTTAGCATTACTAGTTTTACACGTCTCCGCATCACTTATTCTCTGAATCAAAGTCGGATTGATTTTGCATCTCTTATTAAAGCTGACTACCGCGGGAAGCTCTTCTTTGAAATATTTACTACAGTTGTTTGGAATTATCTTCTATTGCCATTTTAGCGTTACGTATTGGACACATCTCAACCTCACTGGTCTCTGAGTCGAAGTCAGAATCAAATTGATTTGGCATCTCTTGTTAAAGCTGGTTACTGGGAAGCTCTTCTTTGAAATATTTACTAAAATTTCCTGGAATTATCTTCTACTTCCATTTTAGCATTACTTACTTATTAGGCATGTCTCAACATCACTGGTCTCTGAGTCGGAAACGGAATCAGATTGATTTGGTATGTCTGGTTAAAGCTGGCTAACGTGGGAAGCTCTTCTTCGAAATGCTTCATATAGTCGCATGGAATTGTCCTTTTCCGTCCTTTTAACATTACTTGTTGGACACGTCTCAGCATCACTTGTTCTCCGAATCGAAGTTAGATTGATTTGGCATATCTTTTTAAACCTGGCTATCGTGGGAAGCTCTTGTTTGAAATATATGTACTATAGTTGCTTGGAATTATTTTCTATTGTCATTTTAGCGTTACTTACCAGACACGTCTCAACATCACTGGTCTCCAAGTCGAAATCAGAATCAGATTGATTTGGCATCTCTTGTTAAAGCTGGCTACCATGGGAAGCTCTTCTTCGAAATATTTACTATAGGTGCTTGGAATTGTCTTCTACTGTCATTTTAGCATTACTTGCTTATTATACACGTCTCAGCATCAATGGTCTCCGAGTCGGAATCGGAATCAGATTGATTTGTCATGTCTTGTTAAAGCTGGCTACCACGGGAAGCTCTTCTTTGAAATGCTTCATATAGTCGCATGGAATTAACTTTTATTATCCTTTTAAGGTGTGCAACCAACCAAAGTAGCATCGATGGTTAAGACCAGAGTTTTGCCACACCTATGGGTGGCTACATGCAGAGGGGGCTTACGTAATGATGTGTCAGTGTTTAGTTGGGCATTAGTGGGGGCACGTGGCCCACCCTGAAATTCAAGAGGGGGGGGGGGGGGGGGGGGGGGGTAGAGTCGAAGAGGGCTTTGTAGGGCACGTAGATGGTTTACGTAAGTGTACGATTTTTGTTAAGACCAAGGCAATTTTTTTCCCTCTACGGTTTGGGGTGCTGCAATGCCTTAAGAACTACCCCCTCTGTCCCATAATATACAATGGGATGGAGAGAGTAATATATTTTTTAGCAGACTCTGCAGTCTTTTTCCTTCTACCCCATGGTGGTTGTGAAACACCATACCGTGTCAATAGCCCTGGTAAAAAAAAGAGCTCACTGGATTTGCTAGAAATGAGATTCCTGCACCCTACTTCGTTTGTTCCTTGTTTCCTTTTTGAGCAAAACCTGCACTCTGCTCTGCTTTGCAAAGCAATGTGACAGTAGTGGAGCTACTATCTGAGGACCATTTGACACGGGCCCAAGGCCATCGCCTTCGCCCTTTCACGTGCCCCAAGCCCTGCGTTTAGGCCCAACTCGCCGACTCTCCCCTCGATGCGCTCCGGACAGCAGCACCACCAGTCCACCACCACCACCTTCCGCACGCACGCAGCACGCTCCACGGGACGCCCCAAAGCTAGCGAATTGCACCGCGGCGCTCCATCCTCGGATGCCGAATGCCAATCAAAACTGAAGCCAATCAATTCCGCAAATCCTCAGCACAGCCAGCAAGCGGCCAGGCTAGGGACAGATTAATTGGAAGACATTAATCGCTTCCAACCCGACCCCGACGGCGGAGGGCCGGCACCCCCAGAAATCCAAGCCCTCCCTTCGCTATAAATCCGTGTCCATCTCGCAGTCCCTCTCCACATCCGCTCCTCCTCACTCCTCGGTCAAAACTCTCTACCCGGCTGCGCTAGGTTTAGTCCGTCGGCCAGCAGCTAGCCATGGAGGGGGAGAGCCGCGCCGCCGCCAACGCCTACACCGGCAACGGCGCCCCGATACGCCGCTGGGCGGAGGACGTGATCGTGCTGTCCTAGGCCTCGAGGAGGCCGCCGCGGTCGGTGGAGGCGGTGATCGTCGTGGGGGAGGGGCAGGGGCAGCACCCGGAGACGCCGGGGCAGCTCTACTTCAAGACCAGGCTCTGCGAAAAGTACGAGGCCACCGGCCGCTGCATGTACGAGGACGGGTGTACCTTCGCGCACGGCCTCGCCGAGCTGCGCCCGCCGGTCCCTCCTTTCGGGCACGCCGTCGGCGGCGGCAGGGTTGTCAACGGCGGCGGCAAGGTGTGCTTCAACTTCAGGGACAAGGGCACCTGCCATTTCGGGGACAGGTGCGCCTTCCCCCACGCGGCCGCGCCGGCACCTGGTACGCCCGCTCCCTAAGCTACCCATCTAGATCGCGCACGTGTGCATGTCCGATCGCTTCCGGATCTCACGAAACATGCCCTCGATTTTCTTGTCCAGGTCACGCGATCCGCCTCACCGGGGACCAGAAGGTGCTGACGGACGAGCGGACGAGCGCGACGCCGCCCGCGGGGACATCCCCAGGGCCGCGCTACGCCGCCCCGGGCACCGCAAGGGCGTACCCGTACCCGCCGGTGCTTTCCCCGGCCGCGCGTGATCGTCTTGCCCAGATGACCGAGGAGAACGGGGACAAAAAGCCCAACAGGCTGATGCTCATGAGCCAACGGAAGATCGGCGGCATCTACGGCGACTTGCTGCCGGAGGAGGACTGAGACCGATCGATCAGCCGTCCACCCACCATGGTCGCATACCCCATAGATGATTGACATTGCTGATACTACATAGCAACAAAACAAAAAGGGGACGGATTGATCTTGTCTGAGAGTGAATAACTTTACCATGGTGGTATTTATCTGTGTTGTTTGTGTAATTCCAACTGTTGTAGTGCATGCAAATCCTATGTAGTAATTCGTATGAATAAACCTGTGTCGCTGTCTGTCTCCCTTAAAAAACAAGTCAATGCAAGATGTTGTCCACGAGTTTTCCAAATCCAGACTATGATTAGATGATCACATATTTTATTTTCTGTTCTTTGTCTCGCTCATGATTGCTCCAAATTCAAATTTATATTTTTCATTGTGAATTTTTAGTAAATTTGAAATACTTTAAGATAAAACCAATTGAGTAATCATATATTAATAGCAACGGCTTAGAACAAATATTACCACACTGTACCCTAACAAAAACGATCAACAAAATAATCAGGAATGACATGTACTTCTCTTCTCACCTTGGAGTAACATGAAAAATTAATTATATTATTACTTATCATCTCCTTAATATCTTTGCTACAAAAAACACAAATAATACAAACTCTGTCTTTGATGTAACAAAATAATAAGCACCACATGCAAATATACAAGTACACGGAGTCAGAGTGACAAAGTCTAGAGATTAAGATTAAGATTTTACTCACCTCTACACCACCGTTGTGGTAGCTTCATCTTGCTGCGGCATCATAGAAACAATCGGCTTCAGCTAAAATGGCCCTTGTTTTTCTACTCTGAAATCTTTTGATACACAATAATGTTGGCAACAAGCATCTTATAAATGGTGCTCCTCGAAGTGGAATCTTATCAATGTGTGTATATAACAAATGAGGTTCTGGACATACCTTGATCAACTGGTCAAATATGACTTTCACCTCAATGTAAAGTGCCGTGTTCTCCATCAGACAAGTAGCATTCATCTCCATATGACTACACGTGAATATCTGCATCATCTGATTACCATGTAAAATTCAAGTTTCTACAAATTGCATCAAAGGAACCATACTTGACTGTTAGAAATATCATGTTGCGTGTAAAGCTAGTTGTCGCTATTTTTATAACAGCAATTAAAGAGTTGATGTTCTTCTCATAGGCTCAAGAGTATCTTCTCGATCAGAATACGATGGAAAAGGAGAGAAAATAAGTAACCAATTAAGCATCATAGGGAATTTCTACATAGTTCTTTCATTTTGTAAACTATTAACAGTTTGCTCTATATAAAAACTGTATATTGCACATTTCAAATGGTTAATCTTGTACTCCTTTCTTCTCTCAAACCATACACATGGAAGAAATGACTTGACAAAAATTCAACATTAGTGATGGCAACTACCGGCCAAAAGGAATTAGATGGTGCCATGGTGCCCGCGCGGGACACGCAAGAAAGAAACAAAAATAGCTGAAGGAATCAAGCATTGGACACATATGCCGTCGTCCCCCGCCACAAATGTCGTCGAGGGCGTTGAAGCACAAGTCGTCCAGGGTGCCGTCGTGGCACACTCCCGAGACGACCTCATGCAGGGAGGGCACTGAAATCGTACGGCGTCTAGCAACTCGAGGCGAACACCATTGAGGGCCGTTGAGGGCGCCGACGTTGTTGTTGTAGGTGCTGCACACGCCATAGAGGCCGCCAAGTGTGTCGTAAAGCCGCACCGGACGCGCTGGACAACGGCAGCTGCGAGCGCAGGGAAGAAGTCCAAGACGTTGTGCCCCAGAGAGAGTGCGCCACGGCCTCCCGCATGAAGCCGTGCAACACGCGGGACGTCGGCTCGTCGAGGCTGGCCGAGAACATGACGCGCCACTGCAAGTCCATCATGGACGCGAACGCCGGGTGGCCGACGATGGCCGACCTCCACGGGCGGGCCGGACGCCGCCAGCTCCGATACGTGACGGAGCATGCCGAGGACAACGTCCCACAACTACGGCCGCAGCGCGTCCCCGTGAAGCCGCATGGACGACAGCAGGTGTTCGGCGCCGATCCCCGGCCGTGGCCGCGGAGGAGGCGACGTACACGACGACCGTGCCTAGCCGATGCGTTATCAGCAGGCCGTACCCTTCGGCGAGGCGCCCTAGGGATCCGTGCGGCAGCTTGCCTATGGCGTCGAGGAGCTTGCCGATGACCGGAAGCGGCCTCGGCCCAGGACCCCAAGTGGAAGGCGGCGTTGGGATCTGAAACAAATTTGCGTGATTTTTGGACTGGAGGGCTGCATGCATAGCTCCATTAACATCTCAAGCTTTTAAAGATTTCCTTGCATGCAGGGTCATTTAATCTCCATCAAGGGAAAAAGGAAACGCCCGAGATTTGCTCCATGAATTTGGGATATAGCGATCGTGGGGTTGCCTAGCATGACGTGCGAGGGCAGTCTGCCGGCAGAACATTTGATCGCAACCATTGAACTAACAGATATAACGTGGGCAGTTGGATGTGATTTAGTCTGCTAGATCGGACGCTCATGGTTTCCCTGTGTGTACTTTGCGGTGTGTCTATAAAAAAACTTATGTTTGCTCTTTTAATAGTAGTGGAGATTATATCATCATCTTTTTTTATGACTGTTGTTGCCATCTGTCTGTGTTTTCGGTGGGCTTTTCCGGCCCATTGGGCCCCCGTTTCTCGTTCAATGGCTTACAGTACAGACTACAGAGAGAGTGAGACGAGAGAGATGCGGATCTGTTCATTTGCAGGGGGCTGGATCCCGGGGGCAGAGTTGCAGACCTCCAGAGCTGACGGGGAAGAAGAAGCATGGGATCTGGATCAGGAGCCGTGCTGGTGCTTGTGGCAGCATGTCTAGCGATTGCCCCGCCCTGCGCTCTGGCTTCTTCTCGGAAGTAAGCTCCTCTTCCTCTTCCATCCCTCTGATGTGCCTGTGAGGATCTCTGGTTAGATTTGGTAACCAGGTCCCAGGAGGCCAGGATGTGTTTCTATTTCGGGATGAACTGTGTCTGCCTGCTTTGATTCAGTTTCCAGGATTGGATCTTTGTTGAGTTATGGTTTGATTTGTTCAGTAGTTGATGTGGGTAGCTTTGTTTCTGCAATAGTAAATGCCGGGTCAACAACCCATGAAGTCAAGTCCCCCAACCCTGCCTATTGATTTGAAGTCTTGATCACAGTCTTGCCTCTGCAATAGCAGAGTCCTCACCATGTTGTGTTAATGGGTGAGATGGTCAACTGGCATTAGGTTGGTTGTTGGCCTGAAGCTTGAGTGAAATTCTTTGACGAACATATAGTTTACATCATCAATTTCAGTCTTATCAATTACCACTGATGTAGAATGCCAGTTTAGCATCAGCTACAGAAAGGGGCAAGTCAATTCTAATGAGGAAGTATTACAAACTCTTTCTCCAACACGCGCCAAATGCCTGTGGCTTCATTCGCGCCAAATGTCTGCGCCTTTTTTTTAGTTAAGGAGAGACAACCATGATGCAACCCCTGTGAAGCACAGCTCTCGAACGCTGTTGGTGGACCGGCTGTGCACCCGCACACGCGTGCCTCTATCCAACTGACATTAGGTTACTTGTTGGCTTGAAGCTTGAGTGAAATACTTTGATGATCACACAGTTTACATTGTCAATTTGGTCTTATCAATTGCCACTGAAGTAGAATGCAAATTTAGCATCAGCTATAGAAAGAGCCAAGTCAATTCTAGTGAGAAAGTAAATTACCTTTTTTCCTCCAACGCGCGCCAAATGTTTGTGGCTTTTTAAATTAGAAATAACCATGAGGCACCCCCTGTGGAGCACAGGGCTCGAACGCGGGTGGTAGGCTGGGCGTGCACCCGCACACGTGCTTCTAGCCAACTGGTCGACGCCCAGTTCCCGAAAGTAGATTACAATTATATGATGTTCCCTTCATGAAAGATATTAATGTGCAATCCAATTATTACCCTTTTCAGGTTTGGTCCGGATATTGCGCAAACAAAATTACTGAACTCCACAAATGGTTCATTTACTCCAAGCTCACATGTTGATTTTGACCCTTCAAAATCAAAGCAACTCTCGTGGCATCCAAGGTTTGTCTCGCCACCTCATTATGATGTGTACCTTTATTGCTGGACCATAAACAACATCTCATTTGATTTTCCTCTGTACTAGCAGTTAAGCATGTGGTGCATTTTCTATAAAAAAAATGTGTGGTGCATGAAAGATCTTCTGTACTTGTAGTTGTGTATGTACTCAGATGCTCACTTCTTTTTATGTGGACAAATCCCAAGTTTCTTACCTTAATTTAGGGTCTTCTTGTATGAAGGTTTTCTCTCTCACATGGAGTGTGACCACTTAGTATCTATGGTAATTTATCCCATCATCCCTATCACAGCTCAGTCCTTGCATTCAGGTTATTTATAAAAATGGCTTGCATCGTGGTATTGAAGATTATGTTTTCATTATTGCAGGCACGTGGTAAGATAGGGTCATCTGTACTTGTTACTGATGGTGCTACAAATATTTCCCAGTACAATATTGATGCAGGCCTCATATTTCGCCTGGCTGATAGCAAGGTAAGCATACATACTGCTTTCATGATATTTTCATGACTGGCTCTTTGCTAACCATGCAGAAAATGTAGACAGAGAAAAATAGAATTAAACAAACCTTGAATCCCTCTATTTAACAATCTTCTACCATTTCATCTGTAATTTAGTGCTTAGCTGTGTGCTAACTGTGTGAATAAACAGAAATGTAACTAAATGAGGTCGGATTTATTGTTTTTCTTGATATTACATTCTGTGAAGAAAATGCACATTCTGTTGGATATATAGTAGGAGTAGATGTAAAATTTTATAAATTGAGATACATCAAATTAGGGTCTACTAATAAGCCCTGGACTCTGTTCTACTTATAAGTATTGATGTTTTGTACTTCTTGTGAAGGACATAGTTGTTTCGAAGATTGAAGATAGGATATCATTATGGAGTTTTATTCCAAAAGGTATCACTTGTTCCTTGTGATTACTCTTTTGTAATACTGTGTAACCTTGCTTGCTAGATGTCTGGCTGTTGACATTCTGAGTGGTTTCAGAGCATGGGGAGAGCATGCAGATTTTCAAGCATGGAGCAAATCAAAGTGACCATAACAAGGATGAAACTCAATCGAACAGTGGTGTCAATAGGCTTGTGACCATTTTGATGTATCTTTCTGATATCAAGCAAGGTGGTGAAACTGTTTTCCCCAGATCCGAGGTAATGATATTATCACACAGTCCTACTTGTGAGAACAAGTTCTTGTCAGAATGACTAGGCACACTGACATTGATATGTTGTTTCCGTAACTGAAAAGGAGATAATAATTTTATTATAATATATGTGCGCAGCTGAAGGATACTCAAGCTAGGGAAGGGACACCTTCTGATTGTGCTGGTTATGCAGTGAAACCTGGCAAGGGCAACGCGATTCTGCTGTTCAATTCAAGGCCTGACGGAATCGCCGACAAGGACAGTCGGTATGAGGCCTGCTCTGTCCTTGAAGGGGAGAAATGGCTTGCCATAAAATATATGCATGCAAGCAAGATTGATAAATCAAAACCTTCGCCGGCATCCGAGGATGATGATTGCACCGATGAAGATGGTAACTGTGTCAGTTGGGCCGCTGCCGGCGAATGCGACAAGAATCCAGTGTTTATGATTGGCAGTCCAGACTACTATGGCACTTGCAGGAAGAGCTGCCATGCGTGCTAGATGTTTTTTGTTTTCATACATTGCCCTTAGGGATGTCTCTTAGTATTTTCGTTGTTTAATACAGGCATTGGTGTTGTAAGTGGAAAATGATTCAGCAAATTGTGCAATGCCCGCAGATAATATTTACTGTTATCAGGAAATGTAGTAAGTACATAGGTATTGGATTGGCTACTCTTATAAAGTTATGAAAAATAATTCTGACCTCAGTTTGTTCCGTCAGACAATGTCTGCGTGCATAATCGCACTTGTCTGCATCTTTGCATTCCAGCAACTTTTTGTGTCTAACATGTTTTTGGCTTCAACATTTCTAACGTGTGTGGACTCTTATATGATTATATCTACCGTAAGAATACTCGCCCCCCCTCCTCCCCTGTGTGCATATCCAAGCTATCGGTTTTATTTAGTTTTGCAACGGTGAACTTTAGCTCTTGCGTAGAACAGTTGGCTGTTGGAAGTATGGTTGCAGGAATCATCATGCTACATAGCAAAGTCTATTGATATAAACTGGAGTACATTCTTCTACTGTATTTGCTACCTAACTGTTAAGCTAATATACAATAAATTCTACTTTTGGACATCGAAGTCGTTGTAGTATAGTGTAAGTATTCCCGCCTGTCACGCCGGTGACCCGGGTTCGATCCCCGGCAACGGCGTAATTTTTATTTTCTGTCCCCCTCCGTTGTATTCCTTTGACCACTGAAATTACTTCCATGGATTAGGCCCCCAGTTGAAGTGTTCAACCTTCATTTTTTTTTCTTTGATTGATTGATGAGGGGAAAAGTGTTGAACCTTCTAAAGCTGGCATCGTTTCCAAGACAAGACGCCCCACGACTCTCAGAATTACGGCGATCAACAGCTGGGGGCGCAGGTCGAGCAAACGAATCGATCACTGGGAGAGTCAGCCCCCAGCGGGTATGCCTAATGCCCGAGCATGTATAAAATATGTTCCGTATGTATATAAAAAATGTACAATATGTACGGAAAAAAGTATACGTCAAAACATATATTTGTAAAACTGTTAATAATGTATATGAAAAATGTTAAACGGGTATAATAAAATCTTTTAGATGTATGTAAAAAATGTATAATGTGTGCGAAATCAATATATTTGAAAATAATAGACATCAAAACATATATTTAATAAAATATTAATCCTAAATTTGAAAAATGTTAAACGTGTATTAAAAATGACATATACAAAAAAATGTATAATGTGTAAGAAAAATGTTGACATGTGTTGAAAAAAATGAAAAGACAAAAATAGAAAAACAAAGAAAATCCAAGAAAGAAACCAAGAAAACTGAAGAGAAAAAGAAAACCGAAGAAAAATCAGTGCAAAAAAGAAAAAGAAACAAAGAAAACCAGAAAACCAGGGAAAACCAAGAAAGAAACAAAAAACAAAGGAAACGAAGAAAAAAGGAAGAAAAGAAAAAAAATAGTGAAAACCAAGAAAGGAAGAAAACGTGTGAAAAACAAAAGAAAACAGAAAAACTAGAGCAGAGCGAACTACAGTGACACAAGCGAAGTACAGGGACACGAATAAGCTGTGCTAACGGGCCGGCCCATATGTGTGCACTCTTCAGCCGAGACGGATGATATACTCGCTATAAGCGAGATATAGCATTCGCGGCTCCAGCGACCGTTTTGGTTCGCTTGACAAAAAAGTCCCGACGAACGTTTAGGGGGGCGCGACTATTCCTCGCGTTCAGCGAGTCGAGCCTTTCGACTCGCTGAAGCGAGCGAGCATATGGGCTGGCCCACGCGCGCGGGGAAGCACCTGCCTGTTCCTGTTTCTTTTTTTCACTTTTTTTTTGTTTTTTGCTTTTTTTTATTTTTGTTTATACTTTAAAATATATATATTACAAAAAACACTCTTCAAAAACACATTTGAAAAATGTTGCACAAGTATTTGAAAAATGTTGAATAAGTATTAAAAAATGTTGAACAAGAATTTGAAAATGTTGAACAAGTATTTGAAAATGTTGAATAAGTACTAAAATGTTGAACAAGTATTTGAAAAATGTTGAATACATATTAGAAAATGTTGAACAAGTATATGAAAAATATTGAACAAGTATTTGAACAATGTTGAATAAGTATTAAAAATGTTGAACAAGTATTTGATAAAAATGTTGAATAAGTATTAAAAAATGTTGGACGAGTATTTGAAAAATGTTGAACAAGTATTTGAAAAATGTTAAACGGGTATAATAAAATCTTTTAAATGTATGTAAAAAATGTATAATGTGTGCGAAATCAATATATTTGAAAACAATAGACATCAAAACATATATTTAATAAAATATTAATTCTAAATTTGAAAAATGTTAAACGTGTATTAAAAATGACGTATACAAAAAAATGTATAATGTGTAAGAAAATGTTGACATGTGTTGAAAAAAATGAAAAGACAAAAATAGAAAAACAAAGAAAACCCAAGAAAGAAACCAAGAAAACTGAAGAGAAAAAGAAAACCGAAGAAAAATCAGTGCAAAAAAGAAAAAGAAACAAAGAAAACCAGAAAACCAGGGAAAACCAAGAAAGAAACAAAAAACAAAGGAAACGAAGAAAAAAGGAAGAAAAGAAAAAAAAAATAGTGAAAACCAAGAAAGGAAGAAAACGTGTGAAAAACAAAAGAAAACAGAAAAACTAGAGCAGAGCGAACTACAGTGACACAAGCGAAGTACAGGGACACGAATAAGCTGTGCTAACGGGCCGGCCCATATGTGTGCACTCTTCAGCCGAGACGGATGATATACTCGCTATAAGCGAGATATAGCATTCGCGGCTCCAGCGACCGTTTTGGTTCGCTTGACAAAAAATCCCGACGAACGTTTAGGGGGGCGCGATTATTCCTCGCGTTCAGCGAGTCGAGCCTTCCGACTCGCGGAAGCGAGCGAGCATATGGGCTGGCCCACGCGCGCGGGGAAGCACCTGCCTGTTCCTGTTTCTTTTTTTTTACTTTTTTTTCGTTTTTTGCTTTTTTTTACTTTTGTTTATACTTTAAAATATTTAAAATATATATATTACAAAAAACACTCTTCAAAAACACATTTGAAAAATGTTGCACAAGTATTTGAAAAATGTTGAATAAGTATTAAAAAATGTTGAACAAGAATTTGAAAAATGTTGAACAAGTATTTGAAAATGTTGAATAAGTACTAAAATGTTGAACAAGTATTTGAAAAATGTTGAATGCATATTAGAAAATGTTGAACAAGTATATGAAAAATATTGAACAAGTATTTGAACAATGTTGAATAAGTATTAAAAATGTTGAACAAGTATTTGATAAAAATGTTGAATAAGTATTAAAAAAATGTTGGACGAGTATTTGAAAAATGTTGAACAAGTATTTGAAAAATGTTGAATAAGATACAAATGTTGAACAAGTATTTGATAAAATGTTGAATAAGCGTTCGGACAATGTTGAACGTGTATACAGAAAATGTTGATCACTTATTAAAAAAATGTTGATCATGTATATAAGAATGTAGAATGAAAAACAAAAAGAAACAAAGAAAAACCAAAAAAATGAAAAAATGAAAAAGAAACAAAATAAACCAATGGAAAAATAAAATGAAAAAAAACTAAAGAAACAAATGAAAAAACCTGGAGAAGAAAAAAAATATAAAAACCAGAGAAGAAATAAAAACCTGCTCTTTCCCTTCTAATAGGTCCGGCTCTACCTACTAAACACGAACTCGAACTCAGCGTAGTGGTTAGCAGTGCCGTGGTTCAACGTGGAGATCACAGGATCGATCCCTTGTGCGCGCACTGCTTTTTAATCAGCTTTTTTCGAGAGTAAAAATGCACTAGTGGGCCGGCCCAACACTGTAGCACATTAAGCGAGAGTTTTCCTCTCCTCTCGCTTAATGCGAGAAATAGATGCCGCGCGTTTAGGGTGTGCGTGTGTGTTGATAGGGTTGAGTGTATCTGCATGTACGTGAGCATCTGCGTTTGTATTGTGTTAAAAAAATGCATTTTTTTTGTAATTTCTTTTTAGACCCCCAGAGAAAAGAAAGTATCTCTCTCCCGATTGCATGTACTTTGTAGTATCTCTCCATCTTTAAAAAAAAGTCTCTCTCTCGATTACTTGTATCTCTTACTTTTCTAGCCTAATTGATTTACTTGTCGCTAACCAACGAATTAGTCAATGGTAAATTTGTCCTAAATTATATATAATTTCGTGCTTTGGTCACCATGCCAAAAAAATACAGCTTATTACATAAATACATAAGAGAAAGGTCCATAGTGGAATCTCTAAAAAGACATATTTAGGAACGGAGGGGGTAGTACACATGCCATGGACCTATCATCCAAAACAACCTTTCGTTTTGATACACTAGTAAATGCATGCATATATTAGTTAGGATATTAATTATGCATTAATTACGTGATATTATGCAATATATTAAACACATGCAGATGTTATGTAGGATATTGTTTGCGCATTAATTATGTGATTAGTGCTAATATTGATATTTGATATAATATCAATAACATGTTAAGCGCTCATCATTGGAGCAATCTAGGTCATTGGATTGACCTAGTTTGATGGCAGAGATTAGTTGGATCTGCCCTTTGGGTCTTTTTATATTGGTATTGATATATGTGATATTATGCAATATATTCAATCAATGCATATATTAGGTAGGATATTTTTTGCGCATTAATTATGTGATTAGTGCTAATATTGATATTTGGTACGATATTATACATTAAACATATTGAGCGCTCACTATTGGAGCAATTTAGGTCATGGGATTGATCTACTTTGATGAATGAGATTAGTTGGATATGCCCTTCTCGATCTTTTTATGTTAGTATATAGATATAGATAGGGCAAAACAAATAGTTTTGAGAGTTGGTAGGTGTGTTCTAAATGTAGTGGCATGGAGGGTTAAACATTAAACTCAGCCAAAGTTCAAGGCGGTAATGTGTACTTATCTCTTTCTGGTTCCATTGTTCTAGATGCCAACAATGTGTCTATATTTGTATGTTGTATGGTCTGTATGGTATCTACACATGCCGCACTAAGAAAATAGAGAGAAACAAAAATAGCAAACATATGCACCATAGTATCACATTACCACAATATAGGAGTTGTTTTCTACACACTTTCCTTTATATTTTTTAGAATGTTATATTGTGTATCATGCCTTTGTGAGAACTAGATGGTACCGCATGTTATCCCGACCTAATGGGAATGATATACTATTCGTATCTACAAGGTTCACCTTCTTTTCCAAGAGCTCATTCAAAAGGAACCTCAAAGTTAAGTGTCTTCGGCTTGGAGCAATTTGAAGATGGGTGACCGACTGGGAAGTAGTTACTAGGGGCGCACGAGTGAGGATAAAGTACGCATGAAAGACTACTGTTGGTATGTGGGGCGATGGGACAATGGGCGAATGAATCGCACATCATTTCAAGATTGACATAGGTAGTAGTAGTAGTTAGTCTCTGAACATCTCTAGTCTGCCATAGTAGTCTGCCCGGCACGCGCTCTGTTCGTTCTCCCTACGTGGATGGTCAGAAAAAACCCCTTCACTCGGTCAGAAGTACGGATTCAGGAAAAGTCAACGGATAGCTTCTTGCTATGGCACCACTTCTCATCTATTTTACAACACAAGACTGATCAGAACCATCAACGTGAACTACCGAAGGAGGGGCAAACTCTCCACTCGTGCCTGCCGGAACAACCCTTCCTCAATTGGCAGTTTCGAGGTTAGAGTTTCAGTTTCTTAGAAAGCCACTTCTCTAAGCATGCATGCCGGCATAGGTGTCGCGGCAATCACAGATGTCAGGGGGGATGACCCCCGGGTAGGCACCGGAGCCCAAAGCACTTTTCAAAACATCGGAGCGGCCTGCGCCCCTCAATCCGGCTAGCCCTCCAGCCGGCTCCCCGGCGCGGGCCGGCTGGGCACGGCGCCAAGGCCGGGCCGGCTGCCCGCAAGCCGGCTGGCTGCGGGTCAGCGGCCGTCCCATCCAGCCGTACGACAAGACCGCTCGCCCACGATGGGGGAGCGTGGCCACAGTGCCGCCAACCCCGCTGACCGGGGCGGCCGATGTTAGCGCGGTGTGGCACTGTAGCCCCACGACGCTAATCACTCCGTGACGCAGGAGGCGACGAGCCACAGTGCCGTGCAGCCGGCGGGCTCCATTGCCGGCTCCAGACGATGACAGCAGGGTCCACCACTACTAGGAAAACGCCTATAGACAGACACTTAGTAGTAGCGTGGGTTATTTGGCCCGCGCTACTGCTAATTAGTAGTAGCGTGGGCAGAAAAAACGTGCTACTGGTACGGAATAGTAGTAGCACGGGCACTGAAAACCCACGCTGCTACTAAAAACCCACGCTGCTACTAAATAATTTACACCATGCCCTTCCAACAGACAGTAATAATAGCGCGGGGTGTAATAGTAGATAGATAGCTGTAGCGCCGTGGGACACGCCGCGCTACCACTATCCCACCAACCGTCCCACTCCAGTCTCCCACACCACCCACCCCCGATCCAGATCGAGATCCCCTCTACCGGTGGCCTCCCCTTCCCTCTTCCTCTTCCTCAACCTGATCTCCTCTCCTCTGCTGTTCACCCCGACAAGAATTGAAGAAGTGAAGGCCGCCCTACGCCGTGCAACGCGGATATAGGACTCAAGCAGCAGCCAAGGCCGGGAAACTGCCGCTCGGCGTCTCCAGCAATCAAGCAGCAGCCAAGGCCGGGCTCTCGGCCTCCGCACGGCGTCGTCTCTTCCTTCCCCGTCGCCATCCGTCGCTGTCGTTGTCGAGGTCCGGCCATCCGCGCCGCAACGGTAAGCACGCACGCACGCCGCCGCTCCCCTGCCTCTCTCCCCGTCCCTCTCCGGCGGTTCCCTTCATCGGCGGCGGCGGGGAATCGGCCCAGCGGACTGGGGTATCCGCTTTGGTGCGGGGTTACATCTTCCGCGGTTAATCGAGTCTAGGTTCGATTTTTTACATACGCATGGCGTGTCAGCGCAGCAATACAATACAGTAGGATCCGATGTGTGCAGGTGCGGCCATAGTTTGAGGAGAACACAGCTCGGTTCCTGGAAAACACACGGCTGCACGGCACCATGCTATAAGCCGTTCATTTCCATCTCCAAGACTCCAAGTGATGGCTCTGCATTCAGATGGATTCAGTGGTTTGGCTAATGTGGTCTCATACCTGAATCGTGCGTCCTGTCTACCTGCCCTGTTGTCATCAACATAGTTGGGTTCAAGATTTCACAGACCTGAATTTTCACCAAAAAGCACCTGTCAATTACATGTAGTAGCTTAGGAAAATCCTCTTGAAAGTTGTTGAGGTTCAGCGTTAGTCTGTTGGCGCTGGTTTACCGTGTGACTGCAGTTATTGTACACGTTTTAATTATGTTGCTAGTCTTTTTCATAATATTTCTCAAAGCAACTTGATGTAACCTGACCCTTCATGATTGCAGGGACCACTGTTATTATTGGTGGACTTGATGTGGCGATGTTAGGAGCTCGTTGCAATGTTGTTACTGTCATGGTTCTCAATTTAGCTGCTGCTCCTCTTGAGCTAAGATAAAACACTCAGCATTAAAAATAGTAAATCAAATTCCATTTTCTGGATTCATTTATAAGAATAGTTGATGGTTCTGTGTCAAGCTTTATATCTAGTAATAGTTGTTGATTCATTTATAAGAATAGTTGATGGTTCTAGCAGCGGGTGGTCGGAGGCGGCCGCGGTGGCGGCGGTAGGGGAGGAGGAGAGGGCCGGATGGGAGGTTCGGCCGAGCGGGATGGTCGTGCAGGCCAGGGACAGGGGCGCCGACGGCGCCGCCGCGAGGGTGCCGCCCAGGCCGCCGCCGCCGCCGCGTGCGTTCTCTTGCTGCCCTGGATTCTGCCGCTTACTTGTGGATCAGGGCCAGGGGTCAGGGGAGGAGGGATGGGGGAGGCGTTCGACATGTACCGGCGGTCCGAGATCGGCATGGCCCTGACGGAGACGCTGGACGAGATGGTGGGCAGCGGCGCGCTCAGCCCCAAGCAGGCCATCGGCATCCTCCTACAGTTCAACAAGGTCCGCCTTCCCTTCCACTTCCACATGCATACCTCTCTGAACGCAACTCGTCAATCGAATTGATGTCCTGCAACTGCAATCAATCAGCAGTATATATTTTTTGTCTTTCGCTCATTCGCTATCTGAAGAATTTTATGTAGGTAGTCTTAATGTGTGTTTAGCTTTCAGTTTTTACTTCTACTTCACAGAGTGGAAGATCGTAAGAAAACATTGGTTGATCTTTAACAATTATTCTTAGAGTAAACCAGAGCAGTATTCGATGATATATTGTGAGTCACTGAAAATGTAAACTGTTTTTTTATTCAGGATATGGATGACTATCTGAAGGGATGCAGGTTTCTTCCCAAACTTAACAACGAGATACTAGGTGAAAGAAATGCTCCCTACAAGGAAAGGTTGAGCAGCCTAGAGAATTTAGTACTGATCATGGTAAGTTTGACAAAGCCTGAACTCTCATTTTGATCCACGTTCAAAGATTACATGGTAGCATATATACTTGAAGTTGGCATGGAATATCAAAATTCAAAATAGACTTCGCCTATTCCCTGTTTTGAAAAGCAGTGGGAATTGATTTTCTGAAGTCCTTGGTTGTCTATTTCCCTATCCATGCAACAATAAATGTGGAACATAATGTTAACTGTCAAATATTTCAAGCATATATAGCTCAAATACACAAGTATTAATTTCTTGTATGCACCAAAACAACAAGATAGCATGAACACGTATAGCTAGGGTATGCATTTAGTAGGCGTCTTTCTGTTTCGAAGATTCATAATAGACTAAAAGAGACTGATAAATGAAGAAATTACCCTACTGGATCTGCACAAGGACGCGAACTAACAAGTTTTCACTTTCCCGACGTGGGCGCAGGGGTGATCGACGCGGACTACCGCGACCCGGTGGGCGTCGTGCTCTTCAACCACTCGGAGACGGACTTCGCCGTGAAGCCCGGTGACCACGTCACACAGATGATTGTCCAGGTGATTGCGATGCCGGAGGTCGCCGAGGTGGAGGGGTGGAGGACCTTGGCGCCACCGTCCGAAGGTCGTCGAGGTGGAGGACCTTGACGCCACCGTCTGGAGGTTGACGAGGTGAAGGACCTCGACGCCTTGGTAGATACATCTAGAGAAGTGGTCTGGTTAGGTTGGTGGTGGAACGCTAGGGAAGGTACCTACCTTTCGGTGATGGTTGTGTGCGTCTGATGTATAAATGGGATCTCGTGATCTCTTCGAGTTGAGATGTTCAATGTTGTATCCATGAACGCTGCAAGTGCTAAGAATGCAAGTGCTAAGATGGTTCTGTGACCTTCGTTTATTTTGCACTGGATGTGTCTTGATTTCCATCCATGAATATAGCATCTTAACTTTTATTTTTTTTAATTTCTAATTACTTAGCAGTAGCGTGGGGGAAGAATGGCATGCTACTTGTACTTAGGAATAGTAGTAGCGTGGGTGGAAGGCGCTACTGCTAACTTTTTAGCTGTAGCGCGGGGTAAAAAACGCGCTACTGCTAAAAAATAGCTGTAGCGCCGTAGCAGTAGCGCGGGTACCTGCGCTACTGGTAGTTCAAAAACCAACGCTATTGGTAAGCTTTTTCCTAGTAGTGCACCCTCACATAGATTTACCATTGTACCCCGGGGGGCAGTCTATAAGACCCCTCGGGAGCCCTCCATGCAGAGGAGGTTGGATGATCAGTAGAAACACACACACACACACACACACACACTCACAAGAGAGGCCGAATGGAGAGCTAGCTCCTTCTTCCTCCTCCGCCCAAACAGCTCCAGGAGCACCATTTGTAGCCCTTGTGCTTACTATACTACATTCGGCGGGACTAGGGGTGTTACCTCCCTCGGAGGACCCTGAACCTGGGTACGTCTTGTGTCTCGCACTCGCGTGTATCGACCTCGCCTCCGGAACCCACCGGCGTCCTCACGCAGCCCCCCACTTTTAGCCATCTCATGGCATCTGCCGTGATTTCACCACGACAGTTGGCGCCCACCGTGGGGCTGCTCGTGGCGTCGGCCGGAGTCAAGTTCCGGACGAGACCCTTCACAGCTCCGGCGAGCACATTGCGCATGGCTTGGTCCGCGCGCCTTGCGCGGCCAACCCGGCCGGCTGCGATGCAGCGCCTGGCGCGGACACCGCCGGCCCTGCAGGCTGCTCCGTCGCCCCCTTTGGCGCGTTGCGCGTCTTCGTCGCGCTCATCCCCGACGAGTACCCTAGCGAGGTACACAGCTTCACCGACTCGCCTCTCCCTGTTGGCTGCGCCGTCTCCAGTGACGTTGCGGACCTCTGCACTCGCGTGGAGGTGTTGACCACTGGCTCCAGCCTCGGCTCCTCGCGCGACAAGGAGAAAGCCGCAGCGGCCGCTGCTGCTGCAGCCCACACCATCCGGGTCGACCCGCTGCGTGCGATGCTATAGAGTCTGCGCGCCCCCATCACGCCCGACGCCGACCCGGCTGCCGCTGCGGCCCAGCTCAATGAAGACCGCCAACACCTGCTGGACGAGGCCACGGCGATCGCTGCGGCGTAGCGCCGGCTGGAGTCCTCCCAGTGGGAGTATGACATCGCCCACGGCCTCACGCCGACTGCCGCTGAGCCCAGCCGGGTCGCCGAGGTGCGGCTCCGTGGTGGCACCATCGGCCGTGCGCTAGGCGCAAGCTGGCCCACCTACGACACCCCCGTCAAGAACATGCACGCCGCGCAGGAGGCCGTGGCGGACCTCGAGTTTCTGGAGGGCGAAGAGCTGCTGCCGCAACAGCAGCAGCAACGCGTCCGTGACCTTATCACCGCTGCAAACCTGCAGCAGAAGCACTTCGAGCCCCCCCCCCGCTGCCTCTGCCTCGCAGAACACCGGGGACCCGGACAGAGTCCTTCGGGACACACAGCAGGCCTCTTCCAGCCGCTCAGGCCGGCACCGGGCAGGCCGGAGCCGGCGCAACCGTGCCCCGACGGCCGGTGACGGCGTCGCTGACGAGTCGGCTGGAGACGGCTGGCTCCAGCAGCTGGAGTGCCTTGTGCCGCCTGCTCGGCGGGTCCAGCCGGCCTCGGCTGGCGCGGTGCCGCGCGCATCCATCGCTGACGGCAGGGGCCTCGCGAGCCCTACGACGACAACGATGCCCGCCATTGCATCGACCGGCTGGCGCGGTCCATGGCCCTCGTGGAGGAGAGCTCCGTCGGCCCTGCCTGTTTTGGGCCATGCATCCGCGAGGAGCCCTTCCCCAAAGGCTTCTCGCTGGCCCGCGACACCCCCAAGTACAGTGGCGTCACCAAGCCGGAGGACTGGCTGCGCGACTACACCACGGCTGTCGGCATAGCCGGCGGCAACAAGCGCCTAGCGGTGCGCTACATACCCCTCATGCTGCTCGGCTCGCCCCGGACGTGGCTGAATAGCCTGCAAGCCTGTAGCGTAAACTCCTGGCTGGACTCTGAGGATGTGTTTGTGCGCAACTTCACCAGCACGTACAAGCGTCTGGGTCGGCCTCGCCAGCTCTCCATGTGCGTTCAGGGCCCGGACGAGTCCCTCCAGACTTCCTCACGCGGTGGACGGAGCTGCGCAACTCCTGCGAGGGGGTCCACGAGGTGCAGGCCATCCAGTACGTCATCGACGGGTGCCGAGTGATACGTCTCCAACGTATCTATAATTTTTTATTGTTCCATGCTATTATAGTATCAATCTTGGATGTTTTATATGCAATTATATGCCATTATATATCATTTTTTGGGACTAACCTATTAACCCAGTGCCCAGTGCCAGTTGCAGTTTTCTGCTTGTTTTTGCCTTTTCAGAAAATCATTATCAAAAAGTGTCCAAACGAGAAAAAAACTTTGGATTAATTTTTTTTGGACCAGAAGAGACCCACGAAGCTTCGGGAGAAGACCAGAAGAGCCACGAGGAGGCGACAAGCCTGGAGGGCGCGCCCAGGGGGGTAGGGCGCGCCCCCCCAGGCTTGTGGGCCCCTCGATGCCCCTCCTGACCTAATTCCAGCGCTATAAATTCCCAAATATTCCCAATATACCAAAAAGACAGAAGAGAAAACCTTTCCGCCACCGCAAGCCTCTGTTCCTCGACGATCCCATCTGGAGGCCTTTTCCGGTACTCTGTCGGAGGGGGAATCGATCACGGAGGGCTTCTTCATCAACCTTGCTACCTTTTCGATGATGTGTGAGTAGTTTACTACAGACCTACGGGTCCATAGCTAGTAGCTAGATGGCTTCTTCTCTCTCTTTGATCTTCAATACCATGTTCTCCTCTATGTTCTTGGAGTTCTATCCAATGTAATCTTCTTTTGCGGTGTGTTTGTTGGGATCCGATGAATTGTGAGTTTATGATCAGATTATTCATGAGAAATATTTGAGTCTTCTCTGAACTCTTTTATGCATGATTATTATAGCTTTGTATTTCTCTCTGATCTATCGATTTGATTTGGCCTACTAGATTGATTTATCTTGCAATGGGAGAGGTGCTTTGTGATGGGTTCAATCTTGTGGTGCTCAATCCCAGTGACAGAAGGGGACATGACACGTATTTCTATTGTTGCCATTAAGGATAAAAAGATGGGGTTTAATCATATTGCTTGAGTTTACTTTGTCTACATCATGTCATCTTGCTTAAGGCGTTACTCTGTTTCATACTTAATACCCTAGATGCATGCTGGATAGCGGTCGATGGGTGGAGTAATAGTAGTAGATGCAGGCAGGAGTCGGTCTACTTGTCTCGGACGTGATGCCTATATACATGATCATTGCCATGAATCCGTCATAATTATTTGCTTTTCTATCAATTGCCCAACAGTAATTTGTTTACCCACCGTATGCTATGTGTTCGAGAGAGAAGCCTCTAGTGAAAACTATGGCCCCCGGGTCTACTTTATCATATATAAAAAAACCTAAAAATACCTTGCTGCAATTTATTTACTTTTATTTTATTTAGTATTTTAGTTTATCTATTTATCTCTATAATATTTAATCCTTGCAAATAACCGCTAAGAGGATTGACAACCCTCTTATTTGCGTTGGGTGCAAGTGTTTGCTTTTGTGTGTGCAGGTGCGCTTAACGGAATTTTGCTTGGTTCTCCTACTGGATTGATAACCTTGGTTCTTAACTGAGGGAAATACTTATCTCTACTATATTGCATCATCCTCTCCTCTTCGGGGGAATACCAACGCAGTCTACAAGTAGCAGGAAGAATTTCTGGCGCCGTTGCCGGGGAGACATCATCAAAATTACCAAGTACCTTCGCACAAACTATCATCCAGTTGCATTTATTTTATTTGCATTTTTATTTGCATTTGCCTCTAGTTTTCATCTCCCCCACTTCTAACTTTTTTTACAAAAACACAAAATTATTTTTATTTGCTTGTTTGCTAGTTTGCTTGCTTCGTCGCGATGTGTCAAGAAAATAAAAAATTGTGTGACTTTTCTAATACTAATAATAATGATTTTATTAGTACTCCCATTGCTCCTCCCGCCACTAGTGCGGAGTCGTGTGATATTAATGCTGCTTTGCTTAATCTTGTTATGAAAGAACAATTTTTTGGTAGTCCTAATGAAGATGCTGCATCCCATCTAAATACTTTCGTTGAGCTTTGTGATATGCAAAAGAAAAAGGATGTGGATAATGATATTGTCAAATTAAAATTATTTCCGTTCTCACTACGAGATCGTGCTAAAACTAGGTTTTCATCCTTGCCTAGAAATAGTATTGATTCTTGGGGTAAGTGTAAGGATGCTTTTATTACCAAGTATTTTCCTCCCGCTAAGATTATTTCTTTAAGAAATCAAATTATGAATTTTAAGCAACTTGAGCATGAACATGTTGCATAATCTTGGGATAGAATGAAATTAATGATAAGAAATTGCCCAACTCATGGCTTAAATTTATGGATGATCATACAAAAAAATTATGCGGGGCTAAACTTTATTTCTAGAAATTTGCTAGACTCTGCTGCAGGTGGTACTTTTATGGAAATTACATTGGGAGAAGCTACAAAACTTGTTGGCAATATTATGACAAATTATTCTCAATGGCACACTGAACAAACTCCAACTGGTAAGAAGGTAAATTCTGTTGAAGAAATTAATACTTTGAGTGATAAGATGGATGCTTTATTGAAATTGGTTGCTAGTAAAAATGCTCAAATTGATCCTAATGATGTGCCATTGCCTACTTTGATTGAGCAAAATAATGATGCTATTGATGTGAATTTTTTCTCTAGAAATAATTTCAACAACAATGCTTATAGGGGTAATTTCAATCCTAGACCGTTTCCTGGAAATTCCTCTAATAATTATGGCAATCCTTATGGTAATTTTTATAATAATAATAATAATAATAGGTTGCCCTCTGATCTTGAAAGTAATATTAAAGAATTTATTAATTCACAAAAGAATTTCAATGCTATGATAGAAGAAAAATTGAATAGAGTTGACGAATTGGCTAGGAACATGGATAGAATTGCTCATGATGTTGAAAATCTCAAAAATAAAATTTTGCCACCCAAGCATGATATAAATGAGTCTATTAAAGATAACTATGTCTCCATTAATGAAAGTAAAGAAAGGACCGCTAGGTTGAGAGCTAAGCGAGAATTTCTAGAAAAAGGGATTCCACCCGGCTTCTATCGTAGTAATGATGAAGATATTAAAATGATTGGTGTCACTCCTATTGAATCATTATTTAGTAATATAAAAATTGATGAAAAAGTGACTGAAGAAGAGTCAACTTTAGATAGAAGGAGACCCAATTGCTTGGAGGGTGATAATCTTAATGAAAAAAATGAAAAAGCAGGTTTGGAGAGGTCAAAACTTTAAATAGTAATGCACCCACTACTTTGGATTACAAGGACTTTAATTATGATAGTTATTCTTTAATTGAGTGTATTTCCTTGTTACAATCCATGATTAATTCACCAAATGCATATGAGCAAAATAAAGCTTTCACTAAACATATTGTAGAAGCCATGATGAAAGCGCATGAAGAAAAACTTGAGTTAGAAGTTTCAATTCCTAGAAAATTACAAGATGAATGGGAACCTACTATTAAAGTCAAAATTAAGGATTATGAATGTAATGCCCTTTTTGATCTTGGTGCTAGCGTTTCCACTATACCAAAGTCTTTGTGTGATGTGCTAGGTCTCACCGACATGGATCCTTGTTCCCTTAATTTGCATCTTGCGGATTCCACTATTAAAAAGCCATTGGGTAGAATAAATGATGTGCTTATTCTTGCAAATAGAAATTATGTGCCCATGGACTTTATTGTTCTTGATATTGAATGCAATCCTTCTTGCCCCATAATACTTGGTAGGCCTTTTCTACGAACAATAGGTGCTATTATTGATATGAAAGAAGGTAATATAAGATTTCAATTTCCATTAAAGAAAGGGATGGAACACTTACCTAGAAAGAGAATTAAATCACCTTATGAATCAATTATGAGGGCCACTTATGGAATTAACTTGAAGGATGACAACACTTGAAACTATGCATTATGCCTAGCTAGGGGCATAAAACAATAGCGCTTGTTGGGAGGCAACCCAATGAATAAAATAAATTTTTGTTTTTACTTTCTGTTCTTGAGTGTTTACACAATTATAGCCTATGTTATGATTGTATTTTTATCTTTTAATTAGTGTTTGTGCCAAGTAATGCCTTTGGGATGATGTGAATGATAGTATAATTGATGCTGTTTGGAAAACAGAAAGTTTTGCGTCCAGTGCTGGAATTTTAATTCTGTACTGGAGCGTCATAAAAATCTGAAATTTTTACACAGTATTGGTATATGAATTGTTTATGCTGTCCTAATTTTTAAGAATTTTTGGATTACATAAGTATGTCTTTTTAATAGATCTTTACAGACTGTTCTGTTTTAGACAGATTCTGTTTTTGTTGCATAGTTTGCTTATTTTGATGAATCTATGGATCGTATCGGGGGGTATGAGTCATGGAGAAGTTGGATTACAGTAGCATTATGCCAATATTAAATATGAAACAATTTACAACAGCACCTAAAGTTTAAGATTTGTTTGTTATACTAACGGATCTCACGAGGTTTCTGTTGAGTTTTGTGTGCTGAAGTTTTCAAGTTTTGGGTGAGACTACGATGGATAAAGGAATAAGAAGCGGCAAGAGCCTAAGCTTGGGGATGACCAAGGCACCCCAAGGTAATATTCAAGGAAGACTCAAGCGTCTAAGCTTGGGGATGCCCCGGAAGGCATCCCCTCTTTCGTCTACAATCTATCGGTAACTCACTTGGAGCTATATTTTTATTCATCACATGATATGTGTTTTACTTGGAGCGTCTTGTGATATAATTTGTTTGATTTTGTTTGCTTTTTAGTTTTTCACAATCATCTTTGCTGAACACACCTTTTTGAGAGGGACACACATTATTCGTGATTTGTTAGAATACTCTATGTGCTTCACTTATATCTTTTGAGCTAGGCAGTTGCTCTAGTGCTTCACTTATATCTTTTAGAGCACAACGATGGTTATATTTTAAAGAAATAGTTTCACTCTCATGCTTGACTTATATATTTTTGAGAGTCTAATAATTAGCAATGGTAATATGCACGGGTTATGAATTTGGTCCTGATATGATAAGTATTCAAGAGGGATATAATAAAACTTTCATGTAGATCACTGAATATGATAAGTTTGATTCCTTGCAATAGTTTTGTGATATTAAGATGGTAATATGTGGTAGGTGCTAGTAGATAATTGTGGTTTAGTAAGAATATTGGTGTTAAGGTTTGTGATTCCCGAAGCATGCACGTATGATCTGTCGTTTTGTAAGAAGTTGGAGCATGATTTATTATTGATTGTCTACCTTATGAGTGGCGGTCGGGGACGAGCGATGGACTTGTCCTACCAATCTATCCCCCTAAGGGCATGCGTTGTAGTACTTTGCTTCGAGGGCTAATAAACTTTTGCAATAAGTATGTGAGTTCTTTATGACTAATGTGAGTCCATGGATTATACGCACTCTTACCTTTCCACAATTTGCTAGCCTCTTCGGTACCGTGCATTGCCCTTTCTCACATCGAGAGTTGGTGCAAACTTCACCGGTGCATCCAAACCCCGTGATATGATACGCTCTATCACACATAAGCCTCCTTATATCTTCCTCAAAACAGCCACCATACCTACCTATCATGGCATTTCCATAGCCATTCCGAGATATATTGCCATGCAACTTCCACCGTTCCGTTATTTATGACACACATCGTCATTGCCATATTGCTTTGCGTGATCATATAGCTGACATAGTATTTGTGGCTCAGCCACCGTTCATCATTTTTATACATGTTGCGCTAGCATCATTGCACATCCTGGTACACTACCAGAGGCATTCATATAGAGTCATGTTTTTGTTCTAGTATCGAGTTGTAATATTGAGTTGTAAGTAAATAAAAGTGTGATGATCATCATTATTAGAGCATTGTCCCAGTGAGGAAAGAATGGTGGAGACTAATGAGTCCTCAAAAAAGTGGGGATGAGGTCCATGAGAACGTTCTAAAAAAGAGAGGACAAAAAGAGCCATGAAAAAAAATGAGAGAAAAAGAGAGAAGGGGCAATGTTACTATCATTTTCCACACTTGTGCTTCAGAGTAGCACCATGTTTTTCATATAGAGACTCTCCTATTTTGTCACTTTCATATACTAGTGGGAATTTTTCATTATAGAAGCTGGCTTGTATATTCCGATGATGGGCTTCCTCAAATGCCCGAGGTCTTCATGAGCAAGCAAGTTGGATGCACACCCACTTAGTTTTCATGTTGAGCTTTCATACACTTATAGCTCTTAGTGCATCCGTTGCATGGCAATCCCTACTCCTCGCATTGACATCAATTGATGGGCATCTCCATAGCCCGTTGATTAGCCTCGTCGATGTGAGACTATCTTCTTATTTTTGACTTCTCCTTATTGATCTCTACCACCATACTCTATTCCACCCATAGTGCTATATCCATGGCTTGCGCTCATGTATTGCGTGGGGGTTGAAAAAGCTGAAGCGCGTTAAAAAGTATGAACCAATTGCTCGGCTTGTCATCGGGGTAGTGCATGATAAATACTTTGTGTTAAGAAGATGGAGCATGACAGGATTTTATGATTTTGTAGGGATAACGTTCTTTAGCATTTTTATTTTGAAAGACATGATTGTTTATTAGTATGCCTGAGTATTGATGTCTTTGTATCAAATTATAGACTATTGCTTTGAATCATTCAGATCTTATTATTCATACCGTAAGAGAGATATTACATGATGAAACATGATAGGTAGTATTCCACATCAAAAATTCTATTTTTATCATTTACCTACTCGAGGACGAGCAGGAATTAAGCTTGGGGATGCTTGATACGTCTCCAACGTATCTATAATTTTTTATTGTTCCATGCTATTATAGTATCAATCTTAGATGTTTTATATGCAATTATATGCCATTATATATCATTTTTTGGGACTAACCTATTAACCCAGTGCCCAGTGCCAGTTGTTGTTTTCTGCTTGTTTTTGCCTTTTCAGAAAATCATTATCAAAAAGTGTCCAAACGAGAAAAAAACTTTGGATTAATTTTTTCTGGACTAGAAGAGACCGACGAAGCTTTGGTAGAAGACCAGAAGAGCCACGAGGAGGCGACAAGCCTGGAGGGCGCGCCCCCTAGGCTTCTGGGCCCCTCGTTGCCCCTCCTGACCTAATTCCAGCGCTATAAATTCCCAAATATTCCCAATATACCAAAAAGACAGAAGAGAAAACCTTTTCGCTGCCGCAAGCCTCTGTTCTTCCATGATCCCATCTGGAGGCCTTTTCCGGTACTCTGCCGGAGGGGGAATCGATCACGGAGGGCTTCTTCATCAACCTTGCTGCCTTTCCGATGATGTGTGAGTAGTTTACCACAGACCTACGGGTTCATAGCTAGTAGCTAGATGGCTTCTTCTCTCTCTTTGATCTTCAATACCATGTTCTCCTCGATGTTCTTGGAGGTCTATCCGATGTAATCTTCTTTTGCGGTGTGTTTGTTGGGATCCGATGAATTGTGAGTTTATGATCAGATTATTCATGGGAAATATTTGAGTCTTCTCTGAACTCTTTTATGCATGATTATTATAGCTTTGTATTTCTCTCTGATCTATTGATTTTTTTTGGCCTACTAGATTGATTTATCTTGCAATGGGAGAGGTGCTTTGTGATGGGTTCAATCTTGCGGTGCTCAATCCCAGTGACAGAAGGGGACATGACACGTATTTCTATTGTTTCCATTAAGGATAAAAAGATGGGGTTTAATCATATTGCTTGAGTTTACTTTGTCTACATCATGTCATCTTGCTTAAGGCGTTACTCTGTTTCATACTTAATACCCTAGATGCATGCTGGATAGCGGTCGATGGGTGGAGTAATAGTAGTAGATGCAGGCAAGAGTCGGTCTACTTGTCTCGGACGTGATGCCTATATACATGATCATTGCCATGAATCGGTCATAATTATTTGCTTTTCTATCAATTGCCCAACAGTAATTTGTTTACCCACCGTATGCTATGTGTTCGAGAGAGAAGCCTCTAGTGAAAACTATGGCCCCCGGGTCTACTTTATCATATATAAAAAACCTAAAAATACCTTGCTGCAATTTATTTACTTTTATTTTATTTAGTATTTTAGTTTATCTATTTATCTCTATAAGATTTAATCCTTGCAAATAACCGCTAAGAGGATTGACAACCCTCTTATTTGCGTTGGGTGCAAGTGTTTGCTTTTGTGTGTGCAGGTGCGCTTAACGGAATTTTGCTTGGTTCTCCTACTGGATTAATAACCTTGGTTCTTAACTGAGGGAAATACTTATCTCTACTATATTGCATCATCCTCTCCTCTTCGGGGAAATACCAACGCAGTCTACAAGTAGCACCGAGACGGCACCCTCCTCAAGCACAAGCTGATGTGTTCCGAGCCGGACACCTTGGCGGCGCTCATGGACATGGAGGACAAGTACGCCATGACCGACTCCGCGATGCGCATGAAGGTCTCGCTCGACGCAGCCGGCAAGCCTGTCCAGGCCCAGTCGGCCAACCCCCGGCCGGCTAGTGACAACAACCAGCGCCGGCAAAACAACAACAACAACAAGCGGAAGGGCGAGCAGCCGGCCCCCCGCTACGACAACCGGCAAGTCGCCACTGTGGAGGAAGAGCGGCCGAGCAGGGCAGCAGCCGGCGCCAACGCACCAGCAAGGTTGCCTGGCAGCCCAAGCTCACCTTCGAGCAGATGCTCGACGCCCCCTGCAAGCACCGCAGCGGCGCGAAGCCGTCCATGCACACTCTCCGGCAGTGCAGCATCACGCAGCGCCTGATGCGAGGCGACATCCTGCCTCCGCCTCCCGGCTCGCCACTTCCGCCGCCTCCCCCACCGCCTTCGGCAGCTCGCGCCCTCGCCAACAACGCCTTCCCTTGCCAGGATGCGGCCTACATCGTCTTCACCAGCGAGGGCGACGACAAGCACATCAAGTGCAAGTACCAACACGAGGTGAACGCCGTCATCCCCCCAGTCCCCCAGTTCATGCACTGGTCCGACCGCCCCATCAGCTGGACCCGGGAGGACCACCCGGCCCTGATGCCCATGTCGAGCGGCTACGCCCTCGTCCTCGACCCCACCTTTGTCGCTGAGAAGCGCACGTGCTGCTTTTCCCGGGTGCTGACCGACGGCGGCAGCAGCATCAACATCCTCTACTACGACACCATGATCAAGCTCGGCATCAACGAGAAGCAGCTGCAGCCCACCCGGGCGGTTTTCCACGGCATCGTGTCGGGTGCCTCTTGCTCCCCAATTAGCAAGGTCCGGCTGGATGTGCTGTTCGGCACCAGCATTCACTTCCGCCGTGAGCCGATCTGGTTTGAGGTGGTCGACCTGGCCAGCCCCTACCACGCGCTTTTGGGCTGGCCCGCCTTGGCCAAGTTCATGGCGGTCCCCCACTACGCCTACCTAAAGATGAAGCTATCGGGTCCCAAGGGCATCATCACTGTCGTCGGCGACTGCAAGAAGTGCATGGAGTCCGCTCAAGCTGGCTCCAAGCTGGCCGAGTCGCTGGTCATTGCCGAGGAGAGGCGCCAACTCGACCGGCTCGTGGCGCTGGCTGGCAAGCAGCCAGCCATGCCGGTTCCGCTCAAGCAGCCGGCCAACGAGGCGTCCTTCCAGCCATCCAAGGACACCAAGAAGGTTTTGCTCGACCCGGCCAACCCCAACTCCGAATAGTACGTTGTTGTGGGCACCCGCCTCGACAGCAAATAGGAATGCGAGCTCATCGACTTCCTCCGTGAGAATCGGGATATCTTCACATGGTCCCCCAAAGACTGTTGGGGAACGTTGCATGGGAAACAAAAATTTTCCTACGCACACACAAGATCTGTCCATGGTGATGAGCATCTACGAGAGGGAGAGTAAATCTACATACCCTTGTAGATCGCTAAGCGGAAGCGTTTAAGAAACGCGGTTGATGTAGTCGAACGTCTCCGCGATCCAAATCGCAAGTCGTCCCTCGATCCGATCACGAACTAGCGCCGAACGGACGGCACCTCCGCGTTCAACACACGTACGGCTTGATGACGCCTTCACCTCCACGATCCAGCGAGCGATGGTGAAGTAGTGGTTGAGTTCCAGCAGCACGACGGCGTGGTGATGGTGGTGAGGAACAATCTATGCAGGGCTTCGCCAAGCGCTACGGAGATTATGACGGAGGAACTAGAGGGTTAGGGTTGCCGCACACGGCTTGGGGAAATCTTGATGTGTTCCGGGTGCTAGCCCTGCCCCTCTATTTATATGTTGAGCCCTGGGGTCGAAACTTGGAGAAAGAGCCTCCTCAAAGTCGGTTTGGAACAAAAGGAAGAGTCCTTCTCGGATTCCAGTACCAAACGCCACGGTTCCCGGCGTCTGGCCCAGACGCCATGGGCCTCGGCGTCTGGCCCAGGGCCAGACGCCAGGGTTCCTGGCGTCTGGACCCTGCCCTCTGCAAAACTGCCTTTTGCTAACGCCCCGTGGGTCTCACCTCTTGGCCCAAACATATCGTCCAATATATCGATCTTTACCTCTCGGACATTCCGAGACTCCTCGTCATGTCCGTGATATCATCCGGGACTCCGAACAACTTTCGGTCACCAACATAACAACTCAACTATACTTATATCGTCACCAAACGTTAAGTGTGTAGACCCTGCGGGTTCGAGAACTATGTAGACATGACCGAGACACCTCTACGGTCAATAACCAATAGCGGGACCTGGATGCCCATATTGGCTCCTACATATTCTACGAAGATCTTTATCGGTCGAACCTCTATGTCAAGGATTCAGTTAATCCCGTATGCTGTTCCCTTTGTTCTTCGGTATGTTACTTGCCCGAGATTCGATCGTCGGTATCTCTATACCTAGTTCAATCTCGTTACCGGCAAGTCTCTTTACTCGTTCCGTAATACAAGATCTCATGGCTAACACTTTAGTCACATTGCTTGCAAGGCTCATTGTGATGTTGTATTACCGAGTGGGCCCTGAGATACCTCTCCGTCACACAGAGTAACAAATCCCAGTCTTGATCCATGCCAACCCAACAGACACCCTCGGAGATACCTGTAGAGCACCTTTATAGTCACCCAGTTATGTTGCGACGTTTGATACACACAAGGTACTCCTCCGATGTCAGGGAGTTGCATGATCTCATGGTCATAGGAACAGATACTTGACATGCAGAAAACAATAGCAATAAACTGACACGATCAAATGCTACGTTCTTAGTTTGGGTCTTGTCCATCACATCATTCTCCTAATGATGTGATCCCGTTATCAAATGACATCTCATGTCAATGGCTAGGAAACCTTAACCATCTTTGATCAACGAGCTAGTCAACTAGAGGCTTACTAGGGACACAGTGTTGTCTATGTACCCACACATGTATTTGAGTTTCCAATCAATACAATTATAGCATGGATAATAAACGATTATCATGAACAAGGAAATATAATAATAACCAATTTATTATTGCCTCTAGGGCATATTTCCAACAGTCTCCCACTTGCACTAGAGTCAATAATCTAGTTCACATCACTATGTGATTTACATTGTAATGAATCGAACACCCATGCAGTTCTGGTGTTGTTCATGTTTAGCCCTTGGAAGAGGTTTAGTCATCGGATCTGCAACATTTAGATCCGTGTGTACTTTGCAAATATTTATGTCGTCCTCCTTGATGTAATCGCGGATGGAATTGAAACGTCGCTTTATGTGTCTGGTCCTCTTGTGAAATCTTGGTTCCTTGGCTAGAGCAATGGCACCAGTATTATCACAAAACAGAGTCATTGGGTTAAGCGCACTAGGCACTACTCCAAGATCTGTCATGAACTCCTTCATCCAGACACCTTCCTTCGCCGCCTCCGAGGCAGCGATGTACTCCGCTTCGCATGTAGAATCTGCTACCACGCTTTGCTTGGAACTGCACCAGCTAACCGCACCCCCATTAAGAATAAATACGTATCCGGTGTGCGACTTAGAGTCATCCGGATCAGTGTCAAAGCTTGCATCGACGTAACCCTTTACGACGAGCTCTTGATCACCTCCATAAACGAGAAACATGTCCTTAGTCCTTTTCAGGTACTTCAGGATATTCTTGACCGCCGTCCAGTGTTCCATTCCTGGATCACTTTGAAACCTTCCGACCATACTTATGGCAAGGCTGACATCGGGTCTTGTGCACAGCATTGCATACATAATAGAGCCTATGGCTGAAGCATAGGGGATGACACTCATCTTTTCTCTATCTTCTGCAGTCACCGGGCATTGAGTCTTACTCAACTTCACACCTTGCAAAACAGGCAAGAACCCCTTCTTGGACTGATCCATTTTGAACTTCTTCAAAATCTTATCAAGGTATGTGCTTTGTGAAAGTCCTATTAAGCGTCTTGATCTATCTCTATAGATCTTGATGCCTAACATGAAAGCAGCTTCTCCTAGGTCCTTCATTGAAAAACTCTTGTTCAAATATTCCTTTATGCTTTCCAGCATTTCTATATTGTTTCCAATCAGTAATATGTCATCCACATATAATATTAGAAACGCTATAGAGCTCCCACTCACTTTCTTGTAAATACAAGCTTCTCCGTAAACTTGTATAAACTCGAACGCTTTGATTATTTCATCAAAGCGAAGATTCCAACTCCGAGATGCTTGCACCAGTCCATAAATGGATCGCTGGAGTTTGCAAACTTTGCCAGCATTCTCTGGATCGACAAAACCTTCTGGTTGCATCATATACAACTCTTCCTTAAGGTAACCGTTAAGGAACGTTGTTTTGACATCCATCTGCCAAATTTCATAATCGAAAAAGGCAACTATTGCTAACATGATTCTGACGGACTTAAGCATCGCTACGGGTGAGAAGGTCTCATCGTAGTCAACTCCTTGAACTTGTGAAAAACCCTTTGCCACAAGTCGAGCTTTATAGACGGTGACATTACCGTCCGCGTCCGTCTTCCTCTTAAAGATCCATTTGTTCTAAATGGCCTTACGCCCTTCAGGTAATACTTCCAAAGTCCATACTTTGTTTTCATACATGGATCCCATCTCGGATTTCATGGCCTCTAACCACTTCTCGGAATCCGGGCCCATCATCGCTTCTCCATAGCTCGTAGGTTCATCGTTGTCTAACAACATGACCTCTAAGACAGGGTTGCCGTACCACTCGGGAGCAGTACGCGTCCTTGTCGACCTACGAGGTTTGATAGCAACTTGATCCAAAGCTTCATGATCATCATCATTAACTTCCTCTTCAGCTAATGTAGGCTCCACAGAAACAACTTTCTGCACTGCGCTACTCTCAGGTTGAAGTAAAGGTTCAACAACCTCATCAAGTTCTATCTTCCTCCCACTCAATTCTTTCGAGAGAAACTCTTTCTCAAGAAATGTTCCGTTTTTAGCGACAAACACTTTGCCTTCGGATCTGAGGTAGAAGGTATACCCAACTGTCTCTTTTGGGTATCCTATGAAGACGCATTTCTCCGCTTTGGGTTCCAGCTTTTCAGGCTGAAGCTTTTTGACATAAGCATCACATCCCCAAACTTTAAGAAACGACAGTTTTGGCTTCTTGCCAAACCAAAGTTCATATGGCGTCGTCTCAACGGATTTCGATGGTGCCCTATTTAAAGTGAATGCAGCTGTCTCTAATGCATAACCCCAAAACGATAGTGGCAAATCGGCAAGAGACATCATAGATCGCACCATATCCAATAAAGTTCGATTACGACGTTCGGACACACCATTACGCTGTGGTGTTCCAGGCGGTGTCAGTTGTGAAACAATTCCACATTGTCTTAAGTGACTGCCAAACTCATAACTCAGATATTCTCCTCCTCGATCAGATCGTAGGAATTTAATCTTCTTGTTACGATGATTCTCAACTTCACTCTGAAATTGTTTGAACTTTTCAAATGTTTCAGACTTGTGTTTAATTAAGTAAATATACCCATATCTACTTAAGTCATCAGTGAAGGTGAGAAAGTAACGATAACCACCGCGCGCTTCAATACTCATCGGACCGCACACATCAGTATGTATGATTTCCAATAAGTCACTTGCCCGTTCCATTGTTCCAGAGAACGGCGTTTTAGTCATCTTGCCCAAGAGGCATGGCTCACATGTGTCAAGTGATTCAAAATCAAGTGACTCCAAAAGTCCATCAGCATGGAGCTTCTTCATGCGTTTTACACCAATATGACCTAAACGGCAGTGCCACAAGAAAGTGGTATTATCATTATCAATTCTACATCTTTTGGCATCAATGTTATGAACATGTGTATCATTACTATCGAGATTCAATAAGAATAAACCCCTCACATTGGGTGCATGACCATAAAAGATATTACTCATATAAATAGAACAACCATTATTCTCTGATTTAAATGAGTAACCGTCTCGCAATAAACAAGATCCAGATATAATGTTCATGCTTAACGCAGGCACCAAATAACACTTATTTAGGTTCATCACTAATCCCGACGGTAATCGAAGAGCGAGCGTGCCGACGGCGATCACATCAACCTTGGAACCATTTCCCACGCGCATCATCACTTCGTCCTTTGCCAGCCTCCGTCTATTCCGCAGTTCCTGTTTAGAGTTGCAAATATGAGCAACCGCACCGGTATCAAATACCCAGGCACTACAACGAGGGTTGGTAAGGTACACATCAATAACATGTATATCATATATACCTTGTTTGTTGTTGGCCGCCTTCTTGTCAGCCAAATAATTGGGGCAGTTCCGCTTCCAGTGTCCAGTTCCCTTGCAATGAAAACACACAGTTTCTGGTTTGGGTCCAGCCTTGGGTTTCTTCACGAGAGGAGCAACTGTTTTGCCACTCTTCTTGGAGTTACCCTTCTTACCCTTGCCATTTTTCTTGAAACTAGTGGTTTTATTGACCATCAACACTTGATGCTCCTTCTGAATTTCAGACTCAGCGGCTTTCAGCATTGCAAACAGCTCGGCGACTGATTTGTTCATCCCGTGCATGTTATAGTTCAACACGAAGCTCTTGTAGCTAGGTGGCAATGATTGAAGAACTCTGTCAGTGATAGCCTCTAGCGGAAGGGGCATCCCCAATTCAGCCAGACTGGTGGAGTACCCAGACATTCTGAGCACGTGATCACTGATAGACCCGTTCTCCTCCATCTTGCAAGTATAGAACTTATCGGAGATCTCATATCTCTCGATCCGGGCATTCTTCTGAAAGATAAACTTCAACTCCTGGAACATCTCATATGCTCCATGACGTTCAAAACGTCTTTGAAGTCCCGGTTCTAAGCCATACAACATTGCACATTGAACTATTGAGTAATCATCAGAACGAGCCTGCCAGGCGTTCACAACGTCTAGAGACTCAACTGGAGCGGGTGGATCACCAAGCGGTGCATCAAGGACATAAGCCTTCTGGGAAGCCGTAAGGATAATCCTTAGATTACGGGCCCAGTCCACAAAGTTACTTCCATCATCTTTCAACTTAGCTTTCTCTAGGAACGCATTAAAATTCAGGGGTGCTACTGCGCGAGCCATGATCTACAACATAAATATAGCAAAGACAACTTAGACTATTGTTCAAGATAATGAGTTTAGTTAATCATATTACTTAAAAACTCCCACTCAAATTGACATCCCTCCGGTCATTCGAGTGTAACATGATCCAAATCCACCAACTCAAGTCCGATCATCACGTGAGTTGAGGTGGTTTCAATGGTGAACATCTTCATGTTGATCATATCTACTATATGACTCATGTTCGACCTTTCGGTCTCTTGTGTTCTGAGGCCATGTCTGTACATGCTAGGCTCGTCAAGTTTAACCTGAGTGTTCCGCGTGTGCAACATGGCTTGCACCCGTTGTATGTGAACGTGGAGTCTATCACACCCGATCATCACGGCGTGTCTCGAAACGACGAACTTTCGCAACGGTGCACACTCGGGGAGAACACAATTTATCTTGAAATTTAAGTGAGGGATCACCTTATAATGCTACCGTCATCCTAAGCAAAATAAGATGCATAAAAGGATTAACATCACATGCAAATCATAAGTGACATGATATGGCCATGAACTTGTGCTTTTGATCTCCATCTCCAAAGCACCGGCATGATCTCCATCGTCACCGGCATGACACCATGATCTCCATCATCTTGATCTCCATCAACGTGTCACCATAAGGTTGTCGCGCCGACTGTTGCTTCCACGACTATTGCTAACGTTTAGCGATAAAGTAAAGCATTACATAGCGCTTAATGATTGACACGCAGGTCATACAATAATTAAAGACAACTCTATGGCTCCTGCCAGTTGCCGTACTCATCGACATGCAAGTCGTGATATTCTATACAACACATGATCATCTCATACATCACATATATCTCATCATGTAATTGGCCATATCATATCACATCATACCCTGCAAAAACAAGTTAGACGTCCTCTAATTGTTGTTGCAAATTTTACGTGGCTGCTACGGGTTTGCAAGAACCGTTCTTACCTACGCAAAACCACAACGTGGTGTAGTGATTGCTTTTTGATCTTCTAAAAGAACCCTCTTCATTGAAATCGATTCAACTAAAGTGAGAGAGACAGACACCCGCTAGCCATCTTTATGCAACGAAGTTACATGTCAGTTGAAGGAACCTGTCTCGCGTAAGTGTACGCGTAATGTCGGTCCGGGCCGCTTCATCTCACAGTACCGCCGAATCAAATATCAACTAGTAACGGCAAGCAATATGTATACACCCACGCCCACAACTCGTTTGTGTTCTACTCGAGATCTCATCTACGCATAGACCTGGCTCATGATGCCACTGTTGGGGAACGTTGCATGGGAAACAAAAAATTTCCTACGCACACACAAGATCTGTCCATGGTGATGAGCATCTACGAGAGGGAGAGTAAATCTACATACCCTTGTAGATCGCTAAGCGGAAGCGTTTAAGAAACGCGGTTGATGTAGTCGAACGTCTCCGCGATCCAAATCGCAAGTCGTCCCTCGATCCGATCACGAACTAGCGCCGAACGGACGACACCTCCGCGTTCAACACACGTACGGCTTGATGACGCCTTCACCTCCTCGATCCAGCGAGCGATGGTGAAGTAGTGGTTGAGTTCCAGCAGCACGACGGCGTGGTGATGGTGGTGAGGAAAAATCTCTGTAGGGCTTCGCCAAGCGCTACGGAGATTATGACGGAGGAACTAGAGGGTTAGGGTTGCCGCACACGGCTTGGGGAAATCTTGATGTGTTCCGGGTGCTAGCCCTGCCCCTCTATTTATATGTTGAGCCCTGGGGTCGAAACTTGGAGAAAGAGCCTCCTCAAAGTCGGTTTGGAACAAAAGGAAGAGTCCTTCTCGGATTCCAGTACCAAACGCCACGGTTCCCGGCGTCTGGCCCAGACGCCATGGGCCTCGGCGTCTGGCCTAGGGCCAGACGCCAGGGTTCCTGGCGTCTGGACCCTGCCCTCTGCAAAACTGCCTTTTGCTAACGCCCCGTGGGTCTCACCTCTTGGCCCAAACATATCGTCCAATATATCGATCTTTACCTCTCAGACATTCCGAGACTCCTCGTCATGTCCGTGATCTCATCCGGGACTCCGAACAACTTTCGGTCACCAACATAACAACTCAACTATACTTATATCGTCACCAAACGTTAAGTGTGTAGACCCTGCGGGTTCGAGAACTATGTAGACATGACCGAGACACCTCTATGTTCAATAACCAATAGCGGGACCTGGATGCCCATATTGGCTCCTACATATTCTACGAAGATCTTTATCGGTCGAACCTCTATGTCAAGGATTCAGTTAATCCCGTATGCTGTTCCCTTTGTTCTTCGGTATGTTACTTGCCCGAGATTCGATCGTCGGTATCTCTATACCTAGTTCAATCTCGTTACCGGCAAGTCTCTTTACTCGTTCCGTAATACAAGATCTCGTGGCTAGCACTTTAGTCACATTGCTTGCAAGGCTCATTGTGATGTTGTATTACCGAGTGGGCCCTGAGATACCTCTCCGTCACACAGAGTAACAAATCCCAGTCTTGATCCATGCCAACCCAACAGACACCCTCGGAGATACCTGTAGAGCACCTTTATAGTCACCCAGTTACGTTGCGACGTTTGATACACACAAGGTACTCCTCCGATGTCAGGGAGTTGCATGATCTCATGGTCATAGGAACAGATACTTGACATGCAGAAAACAATAGCAATAAACTGACACGATCAAATGCTACGTTCTTAGTTTGGGTCTTGTCCATCACATCATTCTCCTAATGATGTGATCCCGTTATCAAATGACATCTCATGTCAATGGCTAGGAAACCTTAACCATCTTTGATCAACGAGCTAGTCAACTAGAGGCTTACTAGGGACACAGTGTTGTCTATGTACCCACACATGTATTTGAGTTTCCAATCAATACAATTATAGCATGGATAATAAACGATTATCATGAACAAGGAAATATAATAATAACCAATTTATTATTGCCTCTAGGGCATATTTCCAACAAAGACATGCCGGGTGTTCTGAGGAAGTTCGCCGAGCACAAACTCCACATCCGGCCAGATGCCAAGCCGGTCCGGCAGCCGCTACGCCGCTTCTCTGAGGAGAAGCGAAGAACCATTGGTGAGGAGATCGCCCGACTGCTCGCAGTTGGCTTCATCATGGAAGTATTCCACCTCGAGTGGCTGGCCAACCCAGTCCTCGTCCTGAAGAAGAACGGTACTTGGCACATGTGTATTGACTACACGAGCCTGAACAAGGCATGCCCCAAGGACCCATTTGCCCTGCCCCGGATCAACCATGTCATCGACTCCATAGCCAGCTGCGAGCTGCTGTCCTTCCTGGACGCCTACTCCGGCTACCACCAGATCAAGCTGGACCCGGCCGACGCCCTCAAGACATCCTTCATCACCCCCTTCGGGGCGTATTGCTACATCACCATGTCGTTTGGCTTGAAGAATGCCGGCGCGACCTTCCAGCGCTGCATGCAGAAGTCCCTCCTACCACAGATTGGCAGGAATGTGCACGTCTACGTCAATGACATCATGGTGAAGACCAAGCAACACCTCACCCTCCTGGAGGACCTCAAGGAGACGTTCGCCAACCTGCGCCAGTTCCAGATCAAGCTCAACTCGAAGAAATGCGTCTTTGGCGTGCCGGCTAGCCAGCTCCTTGGGTTCCTCGTCTCGGAGCACGGCATCGAGGCCAACCTGGAGAAGATCAAGGCGATCGAGTGCATGCGCAAGCCGGCTCGGCTATGCGATGTCCAGAAGTTCACCGGCTGCTTGGCCTCTCTCAGCCAGTTCGTCAGTCGGCTGGGGGAGAGGGCCCTGCCCCTGTATCAGCTGATGAAGAAGACGACGGCATTTGAGTGGACCGACCAGGCGGACGAAGTCTTCCGCGACCTCAAGCGCATGCTCTCCACCGCACCTGTCTTGGCCGCGCCGGCTGAGAAGGAGCCCCTGCTGATGTACATCACGGTGACCACCCGTGTGGTCAGCGTGGTGCTGGTGGTAGAGCGCCCTGAGGAGGGCAAGGCGCAGCCGGTCCAGTGCCCTGTGTACTACCTGAGCGAGGTGCTCTCCGCCTCCAAGCAGAACTACCCCCACTACCAGAAGATGTGCTATGGCGTGTACTTGGCCGCCAAGAAGCTGAAGCAGTACTTCCAGGACCACACTGTCACCATGGTGAGCACGGCTCCCCTCGGAGAGATCATGGGCTGCCGCGACGCCTCTGGCCGGGTCGCCAAGTGGGCCATCGAGCTAGCCTCCCACACGATCCTCTACGAGCCCCGCACCGCCATCAAGTCCCAGGCCCTGGCCGACTTCCTCGTCGACTGGGTGGAGACCCAGTACCTGCCGCCGGCTCCCGACTCAACGCACTGGCGCATGATCTTCGACGGCTTGAAGATGCTCACCGATTTGGGAGCCGGCATCGTACTCTCCTCCCCCAAGGGCGACCGGCTGCGCTACGCGCTCCAGATCCACTTCGCCGCCTCCAACAACGTGGCCGAGTATGAAGCCCTCGTCCACGGCCTCCGGCTGGCCAAGGACATCGGCATCCGGCGCATCCTCTACTACGGTGACTCTGACCTGGTGGTGCAGCAGGTCTCTGGCGAGTGGGACGCCAACATGGCCAGCTTCCGCTTCCTGGTCCAGCAGATGAACGGCGGCTTCGACGGCTGTGAGTTCCTCCATGTCCCTCGAAACGAGAACGAGGCGGCCGACACACTGGACAAGATTGGTTCCACCTGGCAGGCCATCCCAGCCGGCGTCTCCCTCGAGCACCTGCGCAAACCCTCCATCAAGCCGTCTCCCAACTCAGAGTCCATCTTCGTCCCGGCCGACTCGACGGCTCCCGCCTCCGGCTCGGGGACTGCCGCTCCGGTCCTGGGGGCTGCCAGTGCCGACCCGGCCCCGGGGCTGCCGGCTCCGGCTCGGGGACTGCCGGCCCCGGCCCGCCGCCTCCCAACCCAGTCGGCCCTGTGCAAGCTGCCGTCCTCATGGTGGTGGAGGCACCATCATGGGTGCAGCCGATCCTCACCTTCCTGGTGAGCGGCGAACTCCCCAATGACGAGGTCGAGGCCCGGTAGGTGCAACGCTGGGCCTCCGCCTACAACATCATCAACAACGAGCTCGTCAAGCGCAGCACAACCGACGTGTTCCAACGCTGCGTCGAGCCAGCCAAGGGGCTCGAGATCCTACGTGACATCCAACAGGGCGAGTGCGGGCATCACGCCGCCTCGCGGTCCATGGTGGCCAAAGCCTTTTGCCACGGCTTCTACTGGCCGACTGCTCTGAAGGACGCCGAGCAGCTGGTCCTCAAGTGCAAGGGATGCCAGCACTTCAGCACCTAGAGCCACCAGCCAGCTGTGGCCCTCCAAACCATCCCCATCACGTGGCCCTTTGACGTCTGGGGCCTCGACATGGTGGGGCCATTCAAGACCGCACAAGGCGGCATGATGCACCTATTGGTGGCCGTCGACAAGTTCACCAAGTGGATCGAGGCAAGGCCAATCAAGAAGCTTGACGGTCCCACAGCCATCAAGTTCATCAAAGACGTCGCAGTCCGCTACGGCATCCCTGACAGCATCATCACCGACAACGGCACCAACTTCGCCAAAGGCGCGCTGGCTCGTTACTGCTCGGTCTCCGGCATACGGCTCGACCTGGCCTCCGTTACGCATCCCCAGTCGAATGGCCAAGCGGAGCGGGCAAACGGCCTCATCCTAGCCGACATCAAGCCCCGGCTCGTTGAGCCACCCGAGCATTCACCCAGCAGCTGGATCGACGAGCTGCCGGCTATGCTCTGGAGCCTCAGGACCACGCCCAACCGGTCAACCAGCTTCACCCCTTTATTCCTCGTCTATGGGGCCGAGGCGGTCATCCCCACGGACCTTGAGTTTGACTCGCCTCAGGTCACCCTGTACACGAAGGCGGAAGCGAAGGCGGCACGCGAAGACGGCGTCGACCTGCTCGAGGAAGCACGCCTGTTGGCCCTCAGCCGGTCGGCCATATACCAGCAGAACCTACGCCACTACCATAGCAAGAAGATCAAGCCCCTCGTGTTCCGCAAGGGCGACCTCATACTCTAGCTCGTCCAGTGGACAGCCGACCAGCACAAGCTGTCCTCCCCATGGGAGGGCCCCTTCATCATCATCAAAGCCTTGAGCAACAACGCATACTACCTCATCGACGCGCAGAAGGCAAACAAGCGCAAGAGAGATGCCTCCGGTGAGGAGACATAGCGCCCCTGGAACGCGGAGCTCCTCCGCCCGTTTTACAGTTGAACCAGTGTATGTATGTATCGCAACCTTTTGGACTTAATGAAAGTAGCAAGTCCCCCGAACGACACTCGGGGGCTACCTTTTCGTCTCTATCGAGCTTTTTATCTCTTACGCACTTTACCGCATTTGCCTCCCTCCCGCCAGGTCGGCACGTCTGGCTCGGGGGCTCGGAGGCTCACCGGCTAGCCCACGCCATGCTCTTCCGTAGCCGGCCCAGTAGCGTGCGCACCGCCTAAGCCCTCTCTTCGCCGCAAGCCACAGACCGGCTCCCGGCTGTCGGCTGGCAAGAGCCAAAGGTTGAAAGCATCCTCACGTGAAAAATGGCTAAGGAGGAACGTCCGGCTCGGTCAATCCGGCTGTCCCTCTCATTCGTCGCCGCACAGACCGGCTGCGCTCCAGCCGGCTTCGCCGCCTACAGCCAGCCGGCCCAGTGGGTGTTTCACTCGCGCTGAAGTCCTAAAAACCTATGTACTGTACGCTCTCTTTCGAATCCGACTCCCCGACCCAGCTACAAACCGGCTCCCAGCTATCCGGCTGGCGGGGAGAAAGTTGAGAAGGGAAATGAACAAGAAAGACGGTCTAAGGAAAAAGGCAAAAGCAAGTCGCCAGCCGGTAGAAGACACACATAAACAGAAATAGCATGCATTTACATACATCAAAAGGCCCACGGCCAGAAGTTCATTACATAAAACTCCTACACCCCCAGTGGGTGGACTTGCAAGCTAACAAAAGTTCAAGGCATGAAGACAAAAAAAGGAAAAGTAAAGGCCCTAGGCTACGGGCGCGTCGACTTCAGGCTGAGCCGGCTCCTCCATGGCGCCAGTGTCCTCCTCTCCGGCGGCATCAGCGTAGGCCCCGGCGCCGGAGCCAATCCCCTCGTCCTCCGTCTCACCCGCGCTGCCCTCCGGGTCCTCGAAGGCCAGGCTGAACTCGTCCGCAGGGAGCACCGTGCCGTCTGCCGCCCTCTCCAGAACGAACTCGTCATGAGGGGTGAACGACGCGATGTCACTGGCCCGCACGGCGATGGAAGTTGCCCGCTGCGCCAGGTCGTCCTCCGCCCCGGCCCGCTGAGTAGCAGCTGGTCCAGGTTGATGCTCGGGTACCAGGACAACACGAAGGACAGCGCCATCTCCGCGCCGGCTCGGGCTGCGGAAGCCCTCCAAGCATCGAGCCGCGCCGATCCGGCCTCGAGCCACCTCGCCAGCCGGCTGACAGTTTGGGGCTGCACCGCATTCGGCCACAGAGTGCCCACCACCGCCAGGCCGGCGTCACGGAGCCGGCCCATGCCGCGCCCCACCGCCAGCAGCCGGGTCTCGGTGGCGACCCCGATGTCCGTTACGGTCCAGGCGGCGAGCATAGCGATGTGGACCCCCATCACCATCTGCTCCTCCCGGTAGGCCTCCACGGCCTCCTCGGCTGGCGCCTGCGTCTCGGGGAAGGCCTCTGAAAAAGAAGAAGAAAAGAGAAAAAGAATGAGAAAGGAACTAAAACACCTGGCCGGCTGCAACCGCCAGCCGGGCACAGAAAGGCAAAAGAACAACAAAAAGCTTACGGGCGACCATCGTGTCGATGTGCTGCACCTCCGCCAGCACCCCCTGCTCCGTCAGCGACCAGTCACTGGCGCGGCGTTCATCGTTCTCCTTGAGCTGGGTGACCTCCTCGGCGGCCTTCTTCACCTGCTCGTCCTTCTCGACCGCCGCCTGATATGTCTCCAACGTATCTATAATTTTTGATTGTTCCATGCTATTACATTATCAATCTTGGATGTTTTTATATACATTTACAGCAATTATATATCATTTTTTGGGACTAACCTATTAACTTAGTGCCCAGTGCCAGTTGCTGTTTTTTGCCTGTTTTTGGTTTTCCAGAATATCAGTACCAAACGAAGTCCAAATGCCACGAAACTTTTTGAAGATTTTTTTCTGGACATAACAAGTATTGGAAGCTTCTGGAGAGGGCCAGAATATGAAGCAGTGGCCCACGAGGCACCACGGCGCGCCCCAGGGGGGGTGCGCCCTGGTGGCTCATGGGGCCCACACAGCTCTGTTTGACCTAATTCCTCCACTATAAATTCTCTAAAATCGGGAAACCAACAGAGGAGTCCACGAAATACTTTTTCCACCGCCGCAAGTTTCTGTTCTCGAGAGATCCCATCTGGAGGCCTTTTCCGGTACTCCGCCGGAGGGGGAATCGATCACGGAGGGGCTCTCCATCAACCTTGCTGCCCTTCCGATGATGCGTGAGTAGTTTACCACAGACCTTCGGTTCCATAGTTAGTAGCTAGATGGCTTCTTATCTCTTTTTGATCTTCAATACAATGTTCTCCTCGATGTTCTTAGAGTTATATCCGATGTAATCACTCTTTGCGGTGTGTTTGTTGGGATCCGATGAATTGTGAGTTTATGATCAGATTATCCATGAATATTATTTGAGTTTTCTCTGAACTCTTTTATGCATGATTATTATAGCTTCGTATTTCTCTCCGATCTATTGATTTGGTTTGGCCAACTAGATTGATTTATCTTGCAATGGGAGAGGTGCTTTGTAATGGGTTCAATCTTGCGGTGCACAATCCCAGTGACAGAAAGGGACACGACACGTATGTATCGTTGCTATTAAGGGTAAAAAGATGGGGTTTATTCATGCATGAGTTTACTTTGTCTACATCATGTCATCTTGCTTAAGGCGTTACTCCGTTCTTTATGGACTTAATACACTAGATGCATGCTGGATAGCGGTCGATGTGTGGAGTAATAGTAGTAGATGCAGGCAGGAGTCGGTCTACTTGTCTCGGACGTGATGCCTATATACATGATCATTGCCTTGGATATCGTCATGATTATTTGCTTTTCTAACAATTGCCTAACAGTAATTTGTTTACCCACCATATGCTATTTTCATGAGAGAAGCCTCTAGTGAAAACTATGGCCCCCGAGTCTACTTCCATCATATATTAAAAATCCTAAAAATACCTTGCTGCAATTTTACTTTATTTATTTGATTTTGTATTTTTGTTCGATCTATCTATCTATCACCATACAATTTAATCTTGCAATTAACCGCCGAGGGATTGACAACCCCTTGTTTGCGTTGGGTGCAAGGATTTGTTGTTTTGTGTGCAGGTACTACTAACGAGGTGTTGCGTGATTCTCCTACTGGATTGATAACCTTGGTTTCATAACTGAGGGAAATACTTATCTCTACTGGACTGCATCTCCCTTCCTCTTTAGAGAATTACCAACGCAGCTCACAAGTAGCAGGAAGAATGTCTGGCGCCGTTGCCGGGGAGACATCATCAACGTCTATCAAGTACCTACGCATAAACTTTCATCTCCTTGCATTTACTTTATTTGCCTTTGCCTCTCGTTTTCATCTCCCACACTTCTAAAAAGTTTTTACAAAAATACAAAAATATTTTCCATTTGCCTTTTTCTTGTTTGCTTGCTTGTTATCTTGTTTGCGTAGCCACAATGTCTCAAGAAAATACAAAATTGTGTGATTTTTCCAATACTAATAATAACGATTTTATTAGTACTCCAATTGCTCCTCCCGCTGCTAGTGCGGAGACTTGTGATATTAATGCCGCTTTGCTAAATCTTGTTATGAAAGAACAATTTTCTGGTAGTCCTAATGAAGATGCTGCATCCCATCTTAACACTTTTGTAGAATTGTGTGATATGCAAAAGAAAAAAGATGTGGATAATGATATTGTGAAATTGAAATTATTCCCATTCTCATTGCGGGATCGTGTAAAAATTTGGTTTTCATCTTTACCACGAAATAGCATCGATTCTTGGGATAGGTGTAAAGATGCTTTTATTACTAAGTATTTTCCTCCCGCAAAAATTATTTCCCTTAGAAATAAAATTATGAATTTCAAGCAACTTGATCATGAACATGTTGCCCAATCTTGGGAAAGGATGAAATTAATGATAAGAAATTGCCCTACTCATGGTTTAAATTTGTAGATGATCATACAAAAACTTTATGCGGGATTAAATTTCGTTTCTAGAAATCTTTTAGATTCCGCCGCGGGTGGTACTTTTATGGAAATTACTTTGGGAGAAGATGCTAAATTTCTTGATAATATTATGGCAAGTTATTCACAATGGCATACTGAAAGAGTTCCTACTAGTAAAAAAGTGAATTCCATTGAAGAAATTAGTACTTTGAGTGATAAAGTTGATGCGCTTATGAAATTGGTTGCTAGCAAAAATACTCCTATTGATCCTAATGATGTGCCTTTATCCACCTTTATTGAGAAAAATAATGATCCCGTAGGTGTGAATTTTGTCTCGTGAAACAATTTTAATAATAATGCTTATAGAGGTAATTTTAATCCTAGGCCGTTTCCTGGAAATTCCTCTAATAATTATGGCAATCCATATGGAAATTCTTATAATAATAATAAGATACCCTCTGATCTTGAAAGTAATATTAAATAATTTATTAATGCTCAAAAAGTTTTCAACACTACGATAGAAGAAAAATTGAGTAAACTTGATGATATGTCTAGGAGCATTGATAGAATTATCCATGATGTGGAAAATCTTAAGACTAAAATTATGCCACCCAAAGTTGATATTAATGAATCAATTAAAGCTTTATATGTCTCCATGGATGATAGTAAGAAAATAACCGCTATGCTAAAAGCTAAACGAGAATTTTTAGAAAAAGCGATTCCTCCCGGTTTTTATCGTAGTAATGATGAGGATATTAAAATGATTGGTGTTTCATCTATTTATTCCTTGTTTATAAATATAAAACTTGATAAAAAGGGGACTAAAGAAGAGTCAACTTTAGCTAGAAGTCATTCCCATAATTCGGAGGGTGAAAATCTTGATAAAAAAATTGATAAAAGTGGGTCTGGAGAGGTAAAAACTTTAACTAGCGATGTGCCCACTCTCTTGGATTACAAAGATTTTAATTATGATATTTGTTCTTTGATTGAGTGTATTTCTTTGTTACAATCCATGCTAAATTCACCCAATGCTTATGAGCAAAATAAGGCTTTTACTAAACACATCGTAGAAGCAATGATGAAAGCGTTAGAAGAAAAGATAGAACTAGAATTTTCAATTCCTAGAAAATTATATGATGAATGGGAACCCACCATTAAAGTTAAAATTAAAAATTATTAGTGCAATGCTTTATGTGATTTGGGTGCTAGCGTTTCCACAATTCCAAAATCTTTATGCGATGTGCTAGGTTTTACCAATATAGATGAATGTTCTCTTAATTTGCATCTTGCGGATTCCACTATTAAAAAGCCTTTGGGTAGAATTAATGATGTTCTTATTCTTCCAAATAGGAACTATGTGCCCGTTGATTTTATTGTACTTGACATTGAATGCAATCCTTCTTGCCCCATAATACTTGGTAGACCGTTCTTACGAACCATAGGTGCCGTTATTGACATGAAAGAAGGGAATATAAAATTTCAGTTTCCATTAAAAAAGGGTATGGAACATTTCCCTAGGAAGAAAATTAAAGCACCATATGAATCCATTATGAGGTCCACTTATGGAATCAACTTGAAAGATGACAATACTTGAAACTATGCATTATGCCTCGCTAGGGGAATAAAACAATAGCGCTTGTTGGGAGGCAACCCAATGAATAAAATAATTTTTTACTTTTTGTTTATGTTCTTGTGTGTTTACACAATTATGCTACTGTTATGATTGTGTTTTTGTGTTTTAATTAGTGTTTTTTCCAAGTAAAGCCTTTGGGATGATTTGGAAGATAGTATAATTGATGCTGTTTGGAAAACAGAAAGTTTTACGTCCAGTGCTGGAATTTTAGTTCTGTACTGGGACGTCAGAAAAATCTGACATTTTTACACAGTATTGGTATATGAATTTCCCATGTTTTCATAATTTTTCAGAAATTTTGGAGTTATCGAAGTATGGCTTTTAAATAGATCTCTGCAGACTGTTCTGTTTTTGACAGATTCTGTTTTTGATGCACTGCTTGCTTGTTTTGATGAAACTATGGATTGTATCTGGGGGGTATAAGCCATGGAGAAGTTAGAATACAGTAGGTATAATGCAAAAATAAAATATGAATGGGTTTGCAATAGTACTTAAAGTAGTGATTTATTTTGTTATACTAACGGATCTCACGAATGTTTTGTTGAGTTTTGTGTGATTGAAGTTTTCAAGTTTTGGGTGAGATCACGATGGATGAAGGAATAAGGAGTGACAAGAGACTAAGCTTGGGGATGCCCAAGGCACCCCAAGGTAATATTCAAGGAAGACTCAAGCGTCTAAGCTTGGGGATGCCCCGAAAGGCATCCCCTCTTTCTTCTACCAACCATCGGTAATTTTACTTGGAGCTATATTTTTATTCGTCACATGATATGTGTTTTGTTTGGAGCGTTGTGTATTATATGAGTCTTTGCTTTGTTTTATTTTTAGTTTGTCACAATCATCTTTCCTGGATGCACCAATTTGAGAGCGCCACACGTTTATCATGATTTGTTAGAACACTCCATGTGCTTCACATGAATCTTTTGAGCTAGGCAGTTGCTCTAGTGCTTCACTTAAACCTTTTTGAGCACGGCGGTTGCTATATTTTGAAGAAATATTTAAACTCTCATGCCTCACTTATATTATTTTGAGAGTTGATAAGATTAAAATTTTGATGAAATATGTGCACTCTCATGCTTCACTTATATCTTTTTGAGAGTTGATAATAGCAATGGTAATTTGCACAAGATATGAATTTGGTCCCAAAGCGATGAATATTCAAGAGGGATATAATAAAAACTTTCATATAGATCATTGGATATGATAAGTGTGATTCCTTGCAATAGTTTTGCGATATGGAAATGATGATATGTGAGTCATGTTAGTGAGTAATTGTGATTTAGTAAGAATATTAGTGTTAAGGTTTGTGATTCCCTATGCATGCACATTAAGTCAATAGTTATGCAAAGAAATTATATCCTACTTATGGTGCATTATTCGGTGTTAGTTATGTTCAATGCATGTTTATGACTGTTTTCGCTTTTTGGTTGGTTGCTTCTCAATCTATTTGCTAGCCTTCATTTGTACTAAGCGGGAATACTGCTTGTGCATCCAAACTCCTTAAACCGAAGTTGTGCCAAATGAGTCAACCATATCTACCTATATGCGGTATTTCCATGCCATTCCAAGTAAATTTGCATGTGCCAACTCTAATTTTCAAAATAATTTTCTATTTTGTGTGCCCGTACCGCTCATGAAGCGGCTGGGGGTGGCCAATATTTTCCATGCTAGGTGTGTTATTCTCACGATGAGTGTTTATTCACTTGTCATTGCACGAGAGAGTGGCTGGTAATAGGGATGCCCAGTCCCACAATGAATCAAAAATTAATAACAACAAAATTCCTTGGAAAGTGTGGGTATGGAGGGCACCCGTAGATACGGCTAGCCATGGATTGTGAAAGAATGGTGGACAGGAAATAAACTTTATTTTCTGTTTGGGAACCGCCTATGATGTGTCTAGCATGGAAAATATTGGGAATTCTCGGTTATTTTCATTGATAGGAAAAGCATGCCTCTCAAAATATTTTATCTCTCTAATTTAAGCTTTGAGCTCTGGCACATTTGCAAATCTCTGCTTCCCTCTGCGAAGGGCCTATCTATTTACTTTTATGCAATTTTTATTTTTATTTTGAGTCGCTATCTTCTCTTATAAAGCACCAACTAGAGAGCACTATTGTCATACTTGTGCATTGTGTGTAGCTAATATTGAGTGTGTTTCATGAATGGATCAATGATTGAGCATAATGGGCTAGGGATAACTTTCTTTAGCATTGATATTTTGAAAGACATGGTTGCTTGTTGGTATGCTTGAGTATTCATATCTTCATGTCAAACTATAGACTATTGCTTTGAATCATTCAAGTCCAAATGTCCATGCTATAAAAGAAAAGAGTATATGATGAATATGATAGGTAGCATTCCACATCAAAAATTCTATTTTTATCATTTTCCTACTCGAGGACGAGCAGGAATTAAGCTTGGGGATGCTGATACGTCTCCAACGTATCTATAATTTTTGATTGTTCCATGCTATTATACTATCAATCTTGGATGTTTTTATATACATTTACAGCAATTATATATCATTTTTTGGGACTAACCTATTAACTTAGTGCCTAGTGCCAGTTGCTGTTTTTTGCCTGTTTTTGGTTTTCCAGAATATCAGTACCAAACGAAGTCCAAATGCCATGAAACTTTTTGGAGATTTTTTTCTGGACATAACAAGTACTGGAAGCATCGGGAGAGGGCCAGAAGATGAAGCAGTGGCCCACGAGGCACCACGGCGCGCCCCTGGGGGGGCGCGCCTTGGTGGCTCATGGGGCCCACACAGCTCCGTTTGACCTAATTCCTCCACTATAAATTCTCTAAAATCGGGAAACCAACAGAGGAGTCCACGAAATACTTTTTCCACCGCCGCAAGTTTTTGTTCTCGACAGATCCCATCTGGAGGCCTTTTCCGGTACACCGCCGGAGGGGGAATCGATCACGGAGGGGCTCTCCATCAACCTTGCTGCCCTTCTGATGATGCGTGAGTAGTTTACCACAGACCTTTGGGTCCATAGTTAGTAGCTACATGACTTCTTCTCTCTTTTTGATCTTCAATACAATGTTCTCCTCGATGTTCTTGGAGTTCTATCCGATGTAATCACTTTTTACGGTGTGTTTGTTGGGATCCGATGAATTGTGAGTTTATGATCAGATTATCCATGAATATTATTTGAGTTTTCTCTGAACTCTTTTATGCATGATTATTATAGCTTCAAATTTCTCTCCGATCTATTGATTTGGTTTGGCCAACTAGATTGATTTATCTTGCAATGGGAGAGGTGCTTTGTAATGGGTTCGATCTTGCGGTGCTCAATCCCAGTGACAGAAAGGGACATGACACGTATGTATCATTGCTATTAAGGGTAAAAAGATGGGGTTTATTCATGCGTGAGTTTACTTTGTCTACATCATGTCATCTTGCTTAAGGCGTTACTCTGTTCTTTATGGACTTAATACACTAGATGCATGCTGGATATCGGTAGATGTGTGGAGTAATAGTAGTAGATGCAGGCAGGAGTCGGTCTACTTGTCTCGGACGTGATCTCTATATACATGATCATTGCCTTGGATATTATCATGATTATTTTCTTTTCTATCAATTGCGCAACAGTAATTTGTTTACCCACCGTATGCTATTTTCATGAGAGAAGCCTCTAGTGAAAACTATGGACCCCGGGTCTACTTCTATCATATATTAAAAATCCTAAATATACCTTGCTGCAATTTTACTTTATTTATTTTATTTTGTATTTTTGTTTGATCTATCTATCTATCACCATACAATTTAATCTTGCAATTAACCGCCGAGGGATTGACAACCCCTTGTTTGCGTTGGGTGCAAGGATTTGTTGTTTTGTGTGCAGGTACTGCTAACGAGGTGTTGTGTGATTCTCTTACTGGATTGATAACCTTGGTTTCATAACTAAGGGAAATACTTATCTCTACTGTACTGCATCTCCCTTCCTCTTCAGGGAATTACCAACGCGTCTCACAAGTAGCACCGCCTTGCGGTGCTGCTCCGCAAGCCGGTACAGCTCGGCCCGGTGGCCGGCTGCCGCCTGGTTCCTCTCCGCCGTCAGCCAGCCCACCTCCGCCAGCTGCCGGTCGCGCTCCGCAACCGTTAGGTCCCGCTGACAGCCGGCGCCGGAGACCCGGGACTTCGGCCGCGGCGGCTACATGACGAAGCCCCAGATCATCAGTCGAACAAGAAGCAAAGACAAAGAAAAAGCAAGAAGATTCTACCCGGCTACTGCGCAGCCTGCCTGAATCTCGGGGGCTACACCCAGTGGGTGCGCTGGCACGCCCCCATTGGAAGAAATGCAAGACATACCTTGGGCCTGGCGCAGCTCCTCCTCCTTGGCGGCGAGCTGGGTTTGGGTTCCGTGGTACGCACCGAGGAGACAGTTGTATGCCGCCACCCGCGGATCATTGATGGCCTGTGAGGAGAAAGTTAGAAAAAACAGACGCCTGAGAAGGCTTGACCCGCCTACTGCGCAGCCGGCCCGGGCCTCGGGGGCTACACCCAGTGGGTGCGCTGGCGTGCCTCCACTAGAGAGTGACCTCGACGGTCAAAGAAGAAAGAAAGGCAAGATTTCAGAAAAATGCAAAGGGCGAAAAGACTCACCGCGACCGCCTGCTCCAGTTGCTGCAGCCGAGACAGCTCCGCCTGGGCGTTGCTCCGCAGCAGGCCGTTGTGGTCGGCAAACTGCTGGTGCTAGGCATTCACCGCCGCGGTCAGGTCGCCGGGGTGCACCCCGCTGGTGGCCTCACCGGCACCTGCCCAGTCCAGCTGCATTCGGGCTGAGGACCCAGCGCTGGTCCCGCTACCCGCTAGCCTCAGCTCGGCGCTGCGCCCCGAGGCTCACGGCCCTACGATCACCATGGCACCGGAGCCCCCTGGCATGGCCTCCGCGCTTGGTGGTGGCGCCCCTCCTCCAGTTGGCGCGGCCTCCGGCTCGCGCTCCCCTTCACCTCCACGTCCGGACCCATCGACCCGGTCGGTGGCTGGCGGCGCGTCCGGCGTGGCCGTCTGCTCGACCTCTGGCTCACGATCGTCCGTCTTGCCGCGGCCGGCTGCCTCGACAGCCGCGCGGGCGTCGGCCTCTGCCCGCCGGGCCGGGTCATGCTTCCGCTTCGAACGGTGCTCCGGAGGCGGCGACGCTGGCGGCGAGTCCTCCTCCCAGGCCGGCCACGCAGGGTCCTCGGCAGCGCTCCCCCATGCTCCCGCGGCTTCAGCCCACGCCTTGGTCGAGGCCTCCCGCTCCTCCCTCACGGCCTCCGCCCGCGCCCTCCATGCGGCGCGCTCCTCTGCCTCGAGCGCAACTCCGGCCTGCCGGGCCGCGAGCACCTCCTCGGCGGTCTCGGCCGGCTCAAGCGCATCCGTGCTGCTCCGATCCCTTCGCTGGCCGGCCGTGTCCTCGACTGCGGCCGCCGCGGCCGCTTCTGCCAGCTCGAGCGCGCTTCTGGACGGCGCACGAAGGGTGTGAGGGGGGAGAAGAACAACGCAAACACAGGAAAACAGCAGGAGCGGTGAGCCAGATCAAATAGAAGAAGAAAACTAACCCGATGGCCGTGGGGACCGCCCACTTCGGACCTGTCGACGGGGGCAGCCGGCCCGTCTTCTTGACAGACCTCTTCACGCCCCCCCCGCTGCGCCACAGCCGGACGCTTCCCAGCCGGCCGTGGCTCGACCGGCTGCTTCCATGCGGCCGCCCCGCGGCCGCCTGCTCTCCGGCCGCCTTTCGCTGCCGCCCCCTGGGGGCGGCGCCGTCATCCGCCTCGGCGGTCGGTTGTGCTGCACCGCGCGCACCGGTCTGGTCATCTTCATCGTCGTCCGTCCACTCACGCAAAGGGTCAGGGGTCAGGGACTTACCGGCTTGGCCGGATCCGCCGGGTTCGGCGTCCTCGAGGCGTTCCTCGGCTCCTTCCTCCTCCGCCTCACCATCCCCATCCTCCTCCACGTCCGAGTCGGCCCGGTCCGGCTGCAGAACCTGGGGGTTCGGCCCGTCGTGGGTCTGCTGGCTCGAGAAGTGCTGCAGCCGACCCAATGCGTCAGGGCGCAAGAAAAGAACGGAGGTTGCGAAGAACAAAGACCAGGGACTCACCGCCGTCATGGGAGCCTGCCGGCTACAGGTGTCATGGTTTTGTCACGGCAGATGCCCTTTGTGAAAGGACTTAGTGATGAGGCCATCGCATGAAGGTGGAAGCATAAAGGGGTTGATCGGAAAACGAGAGACACGAGTTTACCCAGGTTCGGCCCCTCATGATGGAGGTAAAAGCCTACTCCTGCTTAATTGATATTGCTGTAGATCTCGATTACAAGGGTGCGAATTCGCTAACCTTGCTTTCGAGAGATTACAACTTAGTCTTTTCTATCCTAGGCGCTCCCCTTCATATAATAGGCCGAGCCCCTACGTTTACATGAGAGTCTGAGTCGTACTACCAACTCGTATCCTACTTTAAGTCTATTTATCTTGCTCTCCAAGGTAAACTCTCTTGACTGGTCCTTTCTTTGCAAGCCGGCCTTTGCGTCGGGTCTTGCTTACCCCGGCCCGTTGTTAATTCTCGAGGCCCCTTAGCGAGGTGACCCACTGAGCCTCATAGCCCAGGGCCGGGTCATCATCCTGCCGGGTCTCAATGCTGGGAAACATCCCCAACATTACCCCCCAGTTTGACCTAAATTTATCCATGTTAAACTTCATCCTGAAAGTAAAACAAAGAGAGTAATCATGGAAGACTCAACTCTGGGTCTATTTCTTGAGCCGGCATTTTCCGCATCCTTCCAATTCTCATCCTTTGTCCTCCAATATAACCTCCCGGGTCAATCATTTTTGCCGCCGGGTCATTCATCCTCTTTCATACTTAACACCTTTACACCATTTTTTTTAGTATGACATCACATTCACTCCACCAAAATCTGGACCTGACATCACAATGAATCTTTGAGTGGATTTGTACTGTTTTGTCAGGCGCGAAAATCAAGGGGCCTCTTTAGCCAAAATTTACTGCACCAGCCTGGGTCCGCGCCCGCCGCTTCGGGTTCTACCCCTCCTATAAATAGGCCCGCAGGGTCCCCATCTCACTTTTTACTGCTCAAGCTCTTCTTCTTCCTCTCACTCCGTCGCCGCCGCGCCACCTCAAGCTCGCCGACCTCGAGAACGACAACAACAACAACAGCATCACTGCCGCCGGTACTAAGCGTCGCGGCCGTTCTCACGACCCGCAAAGCCACCGAACTCCTCTTCATAGATCTATGAGTATCTTATTCATCCCCATTGTTCTTCTTATCTCCGTTCTTGCCAGCTCGTCGGAGTTCTTCGAAAAATGCGGTGGTAGATCTCATTTGTCCCCATTTATTTCCTGTAGACTGTATAATCACCTCCGCAATATGTAAAGCACAAACTTAGGTCTTCGTCTGTAGTGGTATTCCCATATTCTCCATATAAACTCCCACTGCGGCGGATGTAGCTAGGTTTTACTTTTCTTTTATGGCAATTTTTTAGATCCAGACAACCTTCCAATCCATTTGAAAACTGTTTGTAGCATGATAACCCGGACCTCCCTCTTGTCAGAATCATGTCATACTTGTTCATACCGGCTTAAACTGTCACCGGCTCATAATTCACTATATTCAGTAAATGTTCATACACAATTGGATCTTTAACTGTCTTGATAATCATAATCCGGCGTAGTGCCGGCTTGCCATTTGCTTTTGCCATAACCCGGCAAACTTCCACCCGTTGCCGGCTTATACCTGTTTTCCGTATTTTTGTAGCTGAATCCATGGCTCCAAAAACCAACAAGATGGTCAACTGGGCCAAATCCAATATGTCAGAATTCAGGTTGCAGAGTCTGGTAGATTCCGGGTTGCTTCCAACCCAGGAAGAGATTGAATGGCGGGCTCCCGAGGAAGAAATCCATCCTCAACCGGCTCAAAATGAAATCGTCATATTTGGCGATCATTTGGACAGAGGCTTCCGTCCCCCAGGTTCAAAATTCTTCCGGGATGTACTTCACTACTTCGATGTTAGGCCTCAGGACTTAGGCCCTAATTTCATCCTGAATTTGAGCCAGTTTCAAGTGTTCTGCGAGGTTTATCTACAGATTGAGCCATCTATCAGCCTCTTCCAGGAATTCTTCTATCTTAACCATCAGACAGAGCATAAAGGTGGACCTAGCATAGAACTTGGCGGGGTCACTATTCAAAGGAGAAAGACCTCAGCTTTTCTAGAAGTGAAATTGGCGAGTCATCCCAAGGGATGGCACAAATCTTGGTTTTACTGCAAAGACATTTCTCCAGAACAGTAGCACCAGCTACCGGGTTACAGGGCAGACCGGCTTGACGCTTCTACCATATTTCCGGGTTTCGCCTCGAGGGCTGAAAGGGAAGTATTGCAGCCTTTATACTCAAAGATCAATGCCTTGATTGCCCATGGCCTTACTAGCGTTGACTTGACCTGGACCTGGGTGAGCTGGCGGATTCAACCTCTCAGCCTGAGGAACCGGCTCCTGCATACATATTCAGGCGAGCTAGAAGACACATTACAATTTAGCCGGGTCAACCTCCCTCAGAAAGATCTTATAAAATCTACGAAGAAACTTTTTGGTTAGTCGAAGGATGCAATTGAACTTGTGGGGCTAGCTCCCTTTTTCACAGGCAACCCGGCACCCATGGTAAGCCGCCTTTCCTATTTTTCCCTTGCTTTGCTTACACTGTCCTGCTATCATATTTAACTTACTGATTTTGTCATTTGTACAGGAACATGCTGAATGGTGGAAAACTGAGCCTCAAGTTCCCACTCCTCCCCAAGACGATAATGAAGAAGAGCCGGAAGATGAAGAGGAACATGAGGTAGAACTCGATTCTCTTGGCCATCTTTTTAATCAACTTGCTGACACCGACTCCCCTCAAGAACAAGTTGAGTCCAGTCGAGCCGACAAGGCAGAGGTAACCTTGATTTCCTCAGATTCAGACTCAACAATTTCTATCCGAAAGAAAATCCGGGTTGCGGTCCGTAAAATCCCATTTTCACATCCAGACGCTCACTTAGATCCACAATTTCTTTTGAAGAAAACTCAGTATGCTGGTACCTTCAAACGGAAGACTCGGAGCAGCCCTGGAGAGCTAAGTGACGGGTTGCCAATCGAGCCGTCCTCGCGAAGAGCCCGAACTGAAGTGCCTCATAGCCCCACTTCTTCCCTTCCTCAAGCCGGCCGATTTAAAGAGCCGCTACATCCTTCTGATCCGGCTTACCACAAGACCTCCACATCGTCTGATGAGTCCAGCGCCACTCAATTACCAGCCTTCGACATCAACTATGGGTACGTTTTTCACAAAGTTGTATCTACCCTTTTATCATCATTCTTCCTTTGTTGCTTCTCACTTGTTTTGTAAACACAGGGCAAAGGTTTCACCAAGAAGTAAGCCGGTGAAGAGAGTGATGCTGCTACACAAGCAACTGAAGAAAATCCTCCTCAGGTCATCTCCACAGTCAACCCGGAAACTCAGAACAAGCCGGTTGAAAATATTGAACCTGCTAAGGAAAATGAGCCGGTCGGCGAAGAAGAACTGGCTCATCAAGACAACCCGGGAAGTCCTGCTCCTTCATCCACCCCTATGATGGAAGAAAAGGAAGATCCATCCAGCGAGCCACCTCCAGAGGCGATAGATACCGACATGATGATTACTGGGGAGAAATATACCGCTCCAGAAACATCAAACGCTTTGGCAAAAATCTCAACCAAAGCTGAGTCACCAATGAAGGAGAAAGACAAAATCAAGCTTCAATCCCAACCTCTAGAAGATCTTGATGTGAACTCCCTTCATCAAGAGTACCTGACCCGGCTGTCTGAGAGCCGAGATACTGAAATTACCATGGTGACTACACTTAAGCGGAAGTATGAGGTACGTCCTACCACCTGTCCTTGTATATGTATACACATGCAGCCCTCAAATCTTGAGCTGATATAATAATAACCTGCTAAAGATTGTCTTGAATCTCCCATTCAGATGAATTAACCGAGTTAACTTTCTTGACCTGCCATTAACATATCTATCTTAGCTGTACTCACATCTAGCCCCCAAGGGCCGAGTCATTATGGAATGATGACCAGGGACTTCGGTGAATTTATATTCATGTACTTGAACAATTGGTAGCCCCCAAGGGCCGGCTCATCATTGTGTGATGGACCGAGTCTTTGTAGTATGTATGTTAGGAGAAAATGTCAATGCATTAGCCCCCAAGTGCCATGTGGAATGCCTGCAACTGCATGGGACTTGTATAGATCATAAGCAGAAAACTGCCTAGTGTAGCCTCCAAGTGCCGGGTCAATCGCCGCGATGGTTCGGGACTATCAAGTATGTCTTGTAACTTGTAAAATTGCTATGCAGGATATGCTAAAGCATGCCGAGTCACAAGCAGCCGGCTTACAAAAAGATCTGAAGGTTGAAAAGAAGCTGCGCAAGAAGGCGGAAAGATTATCATCAGATTTTCACAAGTCATTGCTGAATGTGACTGACACTTTGGAGAAAACCAAGGCGTCATTTCAGGAAGAAAGAGCCGCCTTGTTGAAGCGTGCCGGAGAAGCCGAGTCAAAGCTCGAGCCGGTGACTCAAGAGTTGTCCATCTTGAAGGGCCAAATAACAGACATGTGCAATGCCATCTTTGGTAAGCATAAAACTTTTGCAAGTCACCAAATGTGCCGGCTTAATACGTTGAGCTGGGTTACTGATACTTACTGATATGTGTTTGCAGGCAGATGGAATCATAACTTGGTTGAACTTCCTTTGGTGAAATTGAAGGCGGTGTACAAGTTTCTAGAGCAGCTGTATGTGGGTGGCGCCTACTGTGTTATGGCAGTCAAAAGTACAAAGGCGCCACCACAGTACATCATGGATATGCTGAAAGAACTTTCCACTGTTCCTCAATGGATCCAGGAATTGAAGAAGTCAGCAAGCTGCCAAGGATCAAGTTATGCCCTGGCTCGTGCAAAGGCTTATCTTCCTGAGATGGAGCCGGCTCTGCTAACAGATGGGTTTCCAGAGTTCAACGCGGATGGATCAAAGTTCACAAATGAAGATTACGTGCGTTGCGTGAAGGAGACCCGGGTGGCAGCCACCAACATTGCAGCAGAACTTGACTTAGAGAAATATCAAGTCGGCTATTCAGAAGACGGCAAACGCATGAGCATGCCTGATCCACAACCATTTGAACTTAACCCGCCTCAGCGTAAGCAAAGTTTTGCCCCTGATGTCAACCCTTCCGCTGTGATGAAGAAAGATTCTGTTTTTGAAGCTTTACGTTCCATCCAGTGGGTAGAAGGCGACTCTTCAACTCAAGTAGAGGCGGCGGCTCCCGACGATCGCAAAGAGCCGGCACGTGACGACCCTTCAACCTCTGGCGCTAACATCAACCCGGAGGGTTAAACTGCCAGCTCACAGTCGTGAAGACTTAATTGGATTTGGCCCTTTTGCTGGCGTTGTAATAGTTAGAAGAAGAACTTCCATAATCTGTCAAAGCCTTCGTGCATTTATTGCCTTGCTTTGTAAAACTATGTCTATTAATGGCAATATTATGTTGCGTTGAAAACCAAGTACCAATCTTGTCTTTCAGTGACATGATAAACAACCCGGCGTCTTAAGCCAACCCAGCAACATTTGATTGTCGTATGATATGCCATTGTTTGACAAGACCTGAGCCAAGATCCGAGACATGGCCATGCTGCCGACTTAACTCAAACACCAGTGGTGTTGATTGTGTAACAGAAATTGTGGTTGCATCACAACCCGGCAAATCATGCTGCCGACTTCATAAACAAGAAAATTTGTGATTGTAAAAATACACAATATATGGATGTATTTATGCAAAGTATAAAAAAATGTGAATACACAAAAATAAAAGCCAGCTTTCGAGGCATGACATAAAGACCGGATTTCGAGGCACGAGTCTGATTCGCTTTTGTGAAGCAGGCTTTTTGGCCTCTTTTGGTTTGTCCTAGCTTTCTGAAAGCCGGCTCTCACGTGACTTAACCAGTGTTTTAACTTTGAGTTCAGGGTCATCTCTATGATTGACTCATCAAGCGTTCACTGGGTCACCTTTTCGGAGTAGCATCTTGCTGACAGGCAGGTATAACCAAGTATATAATGGCTTATGCCGGGTTAAGAGGGATGTTAATAGCTAAACTCGATGAGTTGGAAGCCCCTAAGTAACCAATGATCAAAGAATAAAGACTCAACACACAATTTGAGGCGAAACGACGAGCTCTCTTATATAGAGATGTCGGCTTTATTTCATTGATCATAATATAGATATACATGATGAAGGTATGTACATAAGATACTACCAAGCCTGTGACTTAGGTATAGTATGGCCGGAGATGTGCAATATTCCAGGGTCGGCTGCCCTCTTCCTCAGAGGTACGTGACTTATTTGTTTCACGTATGTAAACAAGGTAATATGACCCATTGTTGAGATTCTTGCTGATGACGACGGGTCCTTCCCAAGGGGGCGAAAGCTTATGCATGCCTGTCTGGTCTTGTATCAGACGGAGCACTAAGTCACCTTCCTAAAAAGTACGGCTTCTAACTCTACGGCTGTGATAGCGACGTAGGTCTTGTTGGTATATAGCAGATCTGGACGCGGCAAGTTCGCGTTCTTCTTCAAGAACATCAAGAGCATCTTGGTGAGCTTGTTCATTATCAGCCTCCACATAAGCTGTGATTCGGGGAGAGTCATGATGAATATCACTTGGAAGTACAACCTCTGCACCATAGACCAGGAAAAACGACGTATAGCCTGTCGACCTGTTGGGAGTAGTCCGTATGCTCCAAAGTACTGCATGTAATTCTTCTTCCCAATAACCAGGGGTACATTGTAAAGGCACCATGAGCCTTGGTTTTATTCCACGCAGCAATTCCTGATTAGCTCGTTCTGCCTGTCCATTGGACTGGGGATGCGTGACAGATGTTAAGTCAAGTCGGATGTGCTCCTGTTGATAGAACTGCTTCATGACTCCCTTGGAAAGATTGGTTCCATTGTCTGTAATGATGCTGTGTGGATAGCCGAAGCGATAGATCAATTTTTTTAGAAATTTGACAGCCGTAGCAGCATCACAACGGCTGACTGGCTCTGCTTCAACCCACTTGGTGAATTTATCAACCGCAACCAACAAGTGAGTATGTTTATTCTTGGATCGCTTGAAAGGCCCAACCATATCAAGCCCCCAGACTGCAAAAGGCCAAGTTTTTGGAATCATCCGCAACTCTTGAGTCGGCACATGTGCTTGACGAGAAAATTTCTGACAACCATCACACTTGCAAACAATATCCTCTACATCTGCATGAGCTGTAAGCTAGTAAAAACCGTGCCGGAAGGCCTTTGCGACCAGAGACCGTGAGTCGGCGTGATGTGCGCAATCACCTGAATGTATCACATAAAGGATCTCTCGTCCTTCCTCAGGGGAAACACAGCATTAAAAAATACCTGTGACACTCCGTCTATGTAACTCGGCATTCACGATGGTCATGGATTTGGATCTCCTGACGATCTGCCGAGCGATGATTTCCTTTGCTGGGAGCTCGCCACGGCTCAGATACACCAGGTAAGGTACCGTCCAATCTGGTATAGCATGAATGGTAGCTACCAATGCTGCTTCTGGATCTGGAATAGCAAGGTCTTCCTCCGTTGGTAACTTGACGGACGGGTTGTGCAGAATGTCCAGGAAAACATTGGGTGGAACAGGCTTGCGCTGAGACCCCAAACGAGACAATGCATCTGCTGCTTCATTAAGCCGGCGATCAATGTGATCAACCTGATATCCCTTGAAGTGTCCAGCGATATTGGTAACAGCACGCCGGTAAGCTGCCATGAGGGGATCCTTGGAATCCCAAGTCCCAGAAACCTGCTGAGCCACCAAATCTGAGTCGCCCAGACACCTGACTCGGCTTAAGTTCATCTCCTTAGCCATACGGAGTCCATGAAGCAAAGCCTCATATTCTGCTGCATTGTTAGTACAGGGAAACATAAGCCGCAAAACATAACAAAATTTATCACCTCGTGGGGAAGCTATCACAACTCCAGCCCCCGAGCCTTCCAATTGCCTTGAGCCGTCAAAGTGTATGGACCAATACATGGTATCCAGCTTCTCCTCTGGAGCCTGCAACTCAGTCCAATCATTGATGAAGTCCACCAAAGCTTGAGATTTAATAGCAGTCCGTGGCACATATTTGAGGTGATGTGGGCAAGCTCAATAGCCCATTTTGCAACCCGGCCTGTCGCTTCTCTGTTCTGGATGATGTCTCCAAGAGGTGTTGAACTGATGACAGTAATGGGATGTTCCTGAAAGTAGTGCTTCAGTTTACGACTTGCCATGAACACGCCATAGACCAGCTTTTGCCAATGCGGATATCACTACTTGGACTCTGTTAAAACTTCACTAACATAGTATACTGGTCGCTGGACTGGGTATTCTTTGCCTTCTTCCTTGCGTTCGACGACAACTGCGACACTGACAGCCTTGCTGTTGGTAGCAATATATAACAGCATCGGCTCCTTCTCCTGAGGAGCAGCAAGGATAGGCGGCTCGGACAACTGCTTCTTGAGGGACTCAAAAACTTGATCTGCAGCATCTCCCCAAGTGAAATTGTCTGATTTTCTGAGAAGCTGGTAAAGAGGGATCGCTTTCTCCCCAAGCCGGCTAATAAACCGGCTCAAAGCCGCAACTCGCCCTGCCAGCTTCTGGACAGCGTTGATATTGACCGGCTTGGCCAGAGTCATGATGGCTTTAATTTTGTCTGGATTTGCTTCAATGCCACGTTCAGAGACTAAGAAACCCAGCAATTTCCCTGTCGGAGCTCCAGACACGCATTTCTCCGGGTTGAGCTTCATCTGGTAAACTCGCAGGTTATCAAACGTCTCTTTGAGATCATCCAGCAAAGTCTCCTTCTTCCGGGATTTGACCACAATATCATCCACATAAGCATGAACATTATGCCCAATCTGCTTGTGGAAACAGCTCTGGACACAGCATTGGTAAGTCGCCTGTGCACACTTCAGACCAAACGGCATCATCTTATAGCAGAAAGCTCCAAAAGGTGTGATAAAAGCCGTCTTTTCCTGATCCTCCTCCTTCATCCTGATCTGATGATAACCAGAGCAAGCATCTAGGAAGCATAAGCACTCGCAACCCGCCATAGCATCATTGATCTGGTCAATACGGGGTAAGGCAAACGGATCACTAGGACATGCTTTATTCAAGTCTATGTAATCAACACACATCCGCCAAGTCCCATTTTTCTTTAGAACAAGTACTGGGTTAGCCAACCACTCTGGATGAAATACTTCGACGATGAACCCGGCAGCTAGGAGCCGAGCCACCTCTTCTCCAATAGCTTCGCGTCTCTCCTCATTAAAACGACGAAGGTATTGCCGTACAGGTTTAAACTTAGGATCAATATTTAAGGAGTGCTCAGCGAGTTCTCTCGGTACACCTGGCATGTTAGAGGGTTTCCATGCAAAAATGTCCTGATTCTCACGGATGAACTCGATGAGCGCGCTTTCCTATTTAGGATCCATATTCGCCCCAATGGTGAACTGCTCAGAAGGATCACCAGGGGTGAAATCAATTTGTTTTGTATCTTGAGCTGACTTAAACTTGAGTAAAGGGTCAGGCTCAGTTGTCGGTTTCTTCAGAGGAGTCATATCATCCGGGTCTACATTCTCCCTGTAATATTTCAACTCCTCCGCAGCACAGGCCGATTCAGCATAAGCTGCATCTCCTTCCTCACACTCTAATGCAATTTTCCGATTACCCTCGACAGTAATAGTTCCTTTAGGCCTAGGCATTTTCAACTTTAGATAAACATAACAGGGATGTGCCATGAACCGTGCATAAGCCGGCCTGCCGAATAAGGCATGATATGGACTTTTAAGCTTGACCACCTCAAATGACAGGAACTCGGAATGATAGTTGTATTATGTACCAAAAGCCACTTCCAGAGAGATTCTGCCAACGGGGTAAGCCGACTTGCCAGGAACAATGCCGTGGAAGACTGTAGATGACGGAGTCAACTACTTCTTGGATAGATTCATCCGTTTGAAAGTGTCATAATAAAGTATGTTGATACTGCTTCCTCCATCCATGAGCACTTTGGTTAACGTATAACCGCCGACTTGCGGAGCGACCACCAGAGCAACGTGGCCGGGGTGATCAATAATTTCAGGATGATCTGCCCGACAACAAGTGACCGGTTGTTCCGACCAGTTCAGATAATAAGGGATTGTAGGCTCAACCGTGTTAACAACTCTCCGCTGAACCTTCCGATCGTGCTTGCAAGTACTGGTGGTAAAAACATGATACTGCTCACTGTTCAATTGATTTGGATTCCTCTGGAACCCGGACTGGCCGCCCTGATTCTGATTTCCCTGGTTGGTACGCTGATTGTTGCCTCCAACATTGCCAGCCCCCCTGAAACCCAGAATTCTGACCACCGTTCCCTTGGAACCCGGGGCCTGCAAAGTGCCCCTGTGACTGTGAGCCGGCTCCCTGGAAGCCGGCTCCGTGGTTGCCGGGTCCAGCATTGCCAGGGTTTCCGCCATTGCCGTCACCATTGTGATGGTTTTGAAAAAGTTGTTTGGAATACTCTTGCACGATGAAGCAGTTTTCCCACAAATGGCTGGATGGCTTACCATTGAAACTATGTTTCGGACATGAACCCTTGAGAGCCTCCTCAAAACTATGAGGGCGATTGCCAAAAAAGGGCTTCCTGGAGCCATCGTTCTGATGCTGGTTTTTATTGCCAGTGTTGGTGTTTGCAACCTCCCTCGTGATTCTTACGTTTGGGGTTGTTATTGTTATGTCCATTGCCATTGTTATGCTGCCGACCCTTGCCACCGTTTTTCTTGCCTTTGCCTGACTTCTCATCATTAGAGGTTGGATCCTTTGTGCTATCAGACTCGGCATACCAAGTTAAGACATCCATGAGGTCACCCATGTCCTGGACCTTCCTCTTGAGATCCCCCAATTTCTGGACCAAGGGCTTAAACTTGCAATTTTGTTCCAAGACAAGTACCACCTGCTGGGTTGTGATGCTATCTGAAGAGTGTATGACCGCTGCAACTGCTACTTGTAGACTGCGTTGGTATTTCCCCAAAGAGGAGAGGATGATGCAGTATAGTAGAGATAAGTATTTCCCTCAGTTAAGAACCAAGGTTATCAATCCAGTAGGATAACCAAGCAAAATTCCGTTAAGCGCACCTGAACACACAAAAGCAAACTCTTGCACCCAACGCAAATAAGAGGGTTGTCAATCCTCTTAGCGGTTATTTGCAAGGATTAATTATGATAGTGATAGATAGATAAACTAAAATACTAAATAAAAGTAAATAAAATACAGCAAGGTATTTTTAGGTTTTTTATATATGATAAAGTAGACCCGGGGGCCATAGTTTTCACTAGAGGCTTCTCTCCTGAACACATAGCATACGGTGGGTAAACAAATTACTGTTGGGCAATTGATAGAAAAGCAAATAATTATGACGGATTCATGGCAATGATCATGTATATAGCCATCACATCCGAGACAAGTAGACCGACTCCTGCCTGCATCTAGTACTATTACTCCACCCATCGACCGCTATCCAGCATGCATCTAGGGTATTAAGTATAAAACAGAATAACGCCTTAAGCAAGATGACATGATGTAGACAAAGTAAACTCAAGCAATATGATTAAACCCCATATTTTTATCCTTAATGGCAACAATACAAATACGTGTCATGTCCCTTTCTATCACTGGGATTGAGCACCGCAAGATTGAACCCATCACAAAGCACCTCTCCCATTGCAAGATAAATCAATCTAGTAGGCCAAACCAAATCGATAGATCGGAGAGAAATACAAAGCTATAATAATCATGCATAAAAGAGTTCAGAGAAGACTCAAATATTTCTCATGAATAATCTGATCATAAACTCACAATTCATCGGATCCCAACAAACACACCGCAAAAGAAGATTACATCGGATAGAACTCCAAGAACATCGAGGAGAACATGGTATTGAAGATCACAGAGAGAGAAGAAGCCATCTAGCTACTAGCTATGGACCCGTCGGTCTGTGGTAAACTACTCACACATCATCGGAAGGGCAGCAAGGTTGATGTAGAAGCCCTCCGTGATCGATTCCCCCTCCGGCAGAGTACCGGAAAAGGCCTCCAGATTGGATCGCGGAAGAACAGAGGCTTGCAGCGGCGTAAAAGTTATTCGGGGTGGCTCTCTGTTGGTTTCCCAATGTTTCAGAATTTATAGAAGTGGAATTAGGTCAAACGGAGCCACGAGGGCCCCACAAGGCATCAGGGCGCGCCCCCCTAGGGCCGTGCCCTGTTGCCTTGTGGAGGCTTTGTGAACCTTCTGGCCTCCTCTCTAGGTCTCCAGGGTCTCTTTTGTCCAGAAAAAAATCTCCAAAAAGTTTCATGGCATTTGGACTTTTTTTGGTATTGATTTCCTGAAAAACCAAAAACAAGCAGAAAACAGCAACTCGCACTGGGCACTAGGTTAATAGGTTAGTCCCAAAAAATGATATATTATTGCATATAAAAACATCCAAGATTGATACTGTAATAGCATGGAACAATCAAAAATTATAGATACGTTGGAGACGTATCAAGCATCCCCAAGCTTAATTCCTGCTCGTCCTCGAGTAGGTAAATGATAAAAACAGAATTTTTGATGTGGAATGCTACCTATCATGTTTCATCATGTAATCTCTCTCATACGGTATGAATAATAAGATCCGAATGATTCAAAGCAATAGTCTATAGTTTGACATAAAGACATCAATACTCAGGCATACTAATAAACAATCATGTCTTTCAAAATAAAAATGCTAAAGAATGTTATCCCTACAAAATCATATAATCCTGTCATGCTCCATCTTCTTAACACAAAATACTTATCATGCACTACCCCGATGACAAGCCGAGCAATTGGTTCATACTTTTTAACGCGCTTCAGCTTTTTCAACCCCCACGCAATACATGAGCGCAAGCCATGGATATAGCACTATGGGTGGAATAGTGTGTGGTGGTAGAGATTGTCGGAGTCTAGGATCTGCCTCCAAGAAACTTCTCCAAGAACTTAGGATTCGAACTCTGGGGGACTTTGCTTGGCAGCCTACGACAGGACTACGGCGGGGACGCGACGGACTCGCTGCCTCTCACCGGGCACGAAGGGGACGCGCGAGCTACCCAGGTTCAGGCCACCATGCGGTGTAATACCCTACTACTGCTTGTGTTGGATTGCTCTGTGATGGGGAGCTTGTGGCTCCAAGTACATGAGGTGTGGGGGAGAATGAATCGATCCCCTTACATGGAAGCGGCCCTTCCCCTTTTGTAGTGCCTTGGTCCTCTTCCTCGAAAATATGAGTGGGAAAGGGTTGCCATAGGGCAGCAATTCAAAAGGGGGACAAGAGCGCAGGCTTATCCTGACTAAAGGCGGTCTCCGCCTGCCAAAGTAGCTCCTTGTGACGCGCTGGTGGGCTCGGCGATGACCTCCATCATGGCGCGCTGATCCGTCCTGATCTTCTATCACCAAAGAGGAAAGCCTGTCGGACTTGCTTTGGGGGAGGCAGACACCGCTGCTCCCTTATCACCAGAATGGAAGCTGGGCTTGGTCGCGCCCCGCTGTCCTTTTCCTGACAGCGGGACGTCACCCATGTGCTGGGCACGGAGCCCCGCGGCTGGCACCGTACGACTTGCTTCATGAGAAGGCCTTGCGAGGGGAGCCTCGCGAGGGAACCTGGTGCTTGGCGGCCTCGACAGGGCCTGGCCTGGCGGGGAGGGGCCTCGCGAAGCTCGCCCCTCGTGAGGCGGCTTCCTCCGTAGCGGCTGAGGTAAGGCCACTCTCATGGGCCGGCCCAAGCGTCCTCCTCCGGGCCAGAGGCAGATGGGTCGTGGTACCCTGGTTCCCACTGGGCCGACAGTAGCCCTCGGGCCCGCGGCACGCACGTTCCCTCCGTTAGGGACGAAACGACGCGGGGCCCATCGAGCTGCCGGGCCCAGAGGTGACGTGTGGCGGCTTCCGCGGGGTGGGTCACCCCCACTCCCCACGACGCCTCGGTAACCGCCGTCTTGGTGATAAAGCCTGCCCGCGCGGGGCGCATGCGCGTCATTGCTCCTTGTCCCCATCTTGCCCTTCATCTCGTGCGAGCAGCTTCTCCGTTGCTCCTCCCCCAACTCCCAATCTCTCCACCGCCATGGCGCCTGGAAGGAAAGGGAAGAAGAAAACCGCCGAGTCGGGGTCGTCGGCCCCGCCGGGGCCTGGGCCCGTGCTGCTGAAATCCGTGATCCTCAACGAGGAGGGCCTAGACAAGGTGCGGCCGATGACGGCCAGCGCCCACAACGGGAACGGGGCGACGAAGATCTGGCCGGCGTCGCGCCCCGTGGCACAGCGAGGGGGTATGACCTTCCCATTCTTCCTCCACTCCGTCTTCGCCGGGCTGGTGCCCCCCTTCTCCGACTTCTTCAACGCCGTTCTCAGCCACTACCAGGTTCATGCGCTGCACCTGCACCCGAGCTCGGTCCTTCTTCTCTCCGCCTTCGCCTACCTCTGCGAGGCCTTTCTGGGGGTGCTGCCATCCGTGGCTTTCCTCCGGAAATTTTTCTGCCTCCGACTAACTTAGGCGGACCAGTGCTCGGGCTGCGTGTCATTCCAGATGGTCGCGGGCATGCACGCTCACATCATCGACATGCCGCTCCCCGAGGAGGTGGAAGGCTTCAGGGAGTGATGGGTCTACATGGACACGCGCCAGTACAACCCCTTGCTCGAAATCCCGGAGGAGCTAGCGATGCCGAGCTCCGGGTGGGGGCCTGCCGAGCTGACCGAGGCCGCGCTGGGGCCAGTCATGGCGAGGATGTGAGTGCTCCAAGACGGCGGGCTTACCGCGAGCATGGTCATCAAGGAGTTCATGCGCAAGCGCATTGCCCCCCTCCAGGGGCGCCCTCGCCCGGTGTGGACCCACTCATTCCTGGGGGACCCCATGAGGCTGAGCTCCGATCACCTTGCCCCGGAGGTGGTGGAGGGGCTGGTGAACGTTCTCCTCGCCGCAGCGACGCCGTTTCCGCCGCCAAGCGTGGCGCCAATTTACTGCTTCGGAAACCGAGAGGACGTGCGGGCCAGCATGCCATCGTTTAATCAGTGGGGGCTCGTGCCCCCGGGTCATGTGGGACCCCGCGAGAACCCGATCCAGGTGCTGCCGCTTCCCGAAGGCGAAGGCGACACCAAGGTGGCGGCCGCGGCCGATGCCTGGAGCGAGGCGGCGGCTTCCGAGCCGACTCGCCGCCTATCGACGGCAGGAACCGGCAGCGGCGGCAGTAGTGATGCCGGGGGGCCCCAAGTCGAGCCCTAGCGGCTTGCGCCCCCGATGGAGGAAGCCCTTGGCACGGAGAACCCCACGGCTGGCGGGGCGATCCTGCTCGCCGAAGCCTCAGGAAGGGGCCTAGATGGGCCCCATGGCAGGGCCTCAGGAGGGGGCCCCAAAGAGTCCCGAGGGGGTGGAAGCGGCAGCCGCCCTGGAGGGAAGCTAAGGAAGCGGCAATGGGTTCCCAGAGACGAGTAAGTCCCCCTACCTCGCGCGTTCCTTACGCCTACCGCCTCATCTTGCATGGCTCGGCTTGATCCCTAGTTATGCAGTAGGGGCTCCCCGCCAAAGAAGAAGAAGGAGGGTGTCCGGGATGAGGATGCCGGAGATCTCGCCGGGACTCAGCGGGAGTTGGGGGCGGTTGGCGCACCGGCGCCCCCAACGATCCCCGCGAAGCATGACAAAATTGCTAGGGAGGGGTCTGTGGGATCCGCCCAGCCTCCCGAGGAGGCCTTCCCTCCTGCTAGAGAAAGGGTGCCTCCAGAAGGGGCCCGCCCCGAGGGGGAGGTAGGCGCCGACGCGGCGGCCACCGCAAGCCTCAAGCGATCCCCAGGGCGCCATGAGCCGGAGGCGGCCACGCCCTGTCCTACCCGCGCGGCCGAGCGGCCGGCAGGGGCGGAAGCCAAGGCGGAGGTCGAGGAGGATCCTGGCTGCCTGGAGGGGAATGAGGCCCCCTCAGGCGGAGGCCTGGGCGGATCCGATGACGCAGCAGCCCCCGAGCCCCCAGAGCCACGGGGGGCGGAGACGGAAGGGCCGGACGCGCCCGGGACCCTGGCCCTGGTAAGCCGCAGCATCCTATCATGGATTGGGACTCTCCGCCACGCCCGGTCGGCGCTCAGCTCCCTAGAGGCCGAGCTCGTGGCCGAGGAGGAGAACCTCCGCCTGGAGCAGGGACGCGTCGCGGCCCGCGAGGCCCGGCTAGCCTCCCGCGAGGAGGCGGTCACCTGGCCCGAGAGTATGGCAGCGGTCCTGGAGATGGACATGGAGATCCGAGAGCGCGAACTCCTGCGGACCACCATCGAGCAGGAGAGGGAGCGAGAGCGCTTGGAGCATCTGGACCATATCGTGGCGGCCGGCGAGGCCACCTACCAAGAACTCCTCGCGAAAGCCAACTCCACGCTTGAAGAAAGAGCTGCGAGGTACAGGGCCGAGATCGACAAGTGGGGCCAGGAGGAGGTCGTGCGGAAGGCGAAGGCCCTAGCGGACACTTACTCCAACAAAATGAAGAAACAAGAGGACCGCTTCACGAAGAGGCGCGGCGAACTCGACGCCAAAATTGCCAAGCTCAAGCGGCAGCTCGCGGCGTCGGAAGCCGAGAGGCGGAGCACGGCGGAGCTCCACGCCATGACTTGTCGTGAGCTGAAGACCTCCAGGCTCAGGTGGGTGAGGTTAGCGATGAGGCGCAGCGGGCCCGCGACGAGGCCGCCCGAGGGCGCGGGGAGCAGCTCCAGCGCTCCAAGATGTTCCGCGAGCTCATGGGGCGTGTTCGCAGCGCCGTGGCTGCTTTCTCGGTCGAGAGGGTGGAGGATCCCCTAGAGACCGACGACGCCAGCTACCTGGCCTTCTTCACAAGGCTCGTGGAGCGACTGGAGGCGAGCTCCACCCGGTGGGATGAGATCCGCGACGCTGAGTGCCGCGACCTCCTGCGCCAGGCGTCGACCCACGTCTTCAGCAACCTGCTGCGCGTTGATGGCAGCTTCAACTTCGACCAGGTGCTGTCTTCGGTTCCCGAGGAGCTCCAAGGCAAGCTTGCGAGGGCGGTGGAGGACCATGTGGCGAGCCTGCTAGAGCGCTTCGTGCCTTTCGGGGAAGTGTCCGGCGACGACGGCAATCCAGTAGTCGACGACGCCGACGGTGGCTCCGCTGCCTGAGGCCCTGCGCTCACCTTCATGTAACAGAGTGGATGCAGCCCCGAGGGGGCGTGAAGACATTTGTACGGCACTTTTTGTTGTTAAGTACTTAATGATCCGCGTGCTTTCGTTTTCCTCCCGAGGCCTTTATTTCCCTTTTACATTGCCTTTGTGCCCTGTGTCGCTGGGACCCAGCCCCCGAGGCAGGCTACACCGTCTCTGGGGTGCCCAGAGCGTGTGCTCGGCAAAGCCAGAGGGTGTAGGGCTCTTAGGGCTAGTAGGAGTCCCTGAGGCGTGATGCTCAGGGTCCCCCCCTTGACGCGCAGGCGGCTTGTGCCAAGGAAGGCAGGAGGCCACGAGAGAGAAACGAGATGGAAAGGACCCGAGGGGTGCTTTAGACTTAGCTCCTTTGAGGCGTGCGGCTTGGGGCGAGTCCTTCGTAGGGCACAGTTCGTGAGGCGCAGTCCCTCGTGAGGCCCTCTGTCCGTAGGACCCGCTCGCGGCGCCTCCCGAGGGGGGGCTCCTGAGGCCTTCGTATCCTACACCAGGAAAGCTGCCAAGTTTTTGCAAATAGTGCAGCAGGGCGCGCTCACGAGGTTGCATGTGGGTGTTACGTGAGGAGGCAACAGCACCAAGGACCTGGTGAGGTGACATGCACGAGAGCAGGCCCGCGAGCCAGAGCTCAGTCGCTTGGGTTTTTCAGTACTGCTGGGACTGACCCGAGCACAGACACCGTGCCCAGCCCCCGCTCGCGTGACAGGCATGGGCGAGACCATGAGCGCGTGCCCTGCAGCAGCAAGCACACGGGGTTTTGAAGGAAATAAGCTTTACTGATGGATGAAGCAAGTTCATTACATAATAGAAAGATACATGCTGCCGTGTTCGACACGGGTCAGCTTGAGGATGTGACGGCTGAGGGCCCCTCAAGTAAGCCGCCAGCGCGGAGCATGGGGCATCCGCCAGCGCTGAGCATGGGGCTTCCATGAGAGTGGGAAGGAGCTCTCACATGCCGAAGGCAGCATGAGTAGAGAGAGCCCCGGAGCATGTACAACTCCATGTCACTCGTATCCGTGGAGCACGGATAGAACTTATGGTGATGACGGGCGTTCCATGTGTTTGGTACCGGAACACCCGCCTCCGTCATGAGTGGGGCCGCGGTGGGCCGATGGGCGAGTGTTAACCACCTCCGTAGTCCTTGCGATGTGGGGCTCCAGGCTCTTGCGCATCAGCCTCGCGAAGGTGGCTGTGGCACCCTCCAGGCCGAACGACATGCGCGTGAGCCAGGGCAAGCCTGCGGCGATGCGCGAAGGAGGGAAGGGGCCTGCGGGGCAAGCCTGGTTGAGGGCGATGAAGTCGACGCACATGCGCACGCTATTGCGTGGCCTGGCGATGGGGGTGAGGCTGGCGATCCTCCTGGGGTGGGGGGCTTCGCGGGCGATTCCCGCATCCTGGGGCTTGTTGACCTCTTGGGTGACGACTTCCTGCTTCTTGGGCGCTTGACGAAATTCCTCACGCTTGACAGGCCGCGCGCTCTGGCACGCGACTGAGTGGTGCTCGATCACCTCCCTCGGCAGACTGGGCGTGCCTGATGCTGTCCAAGCCAACGCATCAGGGCCATCCAGCGACGCCTTCTTGGACTCGACCCGCTCCTGAGGGAGTAGGGGCTTCTTCTTCACGGGCGTCTCCTCGGTGTAGGGTAATGCAGCAGAAAACAAAAATTTCCGACCTACGCACCAGCCCAGGACCACTATGGAGACTGCATACAAGGTTTGATCTTTTTCGTTACCGACTCGTAGCGCAGCGGAAGAAGAGTCGATGACGATCGGCGGTGCAGATCCCCGCAGCTAGGATTTACAACCTCCCAACCACGAGGATGTATACCCTCATCTGCCCCACGGACAGCCCTCCGGGAGGCGGACGGTGTCACGGACAGCCCTTCGGGAGGACCATCGAAAACCGGACGGTCACTCGGACAGCCCTTCGGGAGGACCTTCGAAACTCGGACGGTCACACGGACAGCCCTTCGGGAGGCACTCTCGAACTAAGACCGAAACTACGATCTCTCTACAGAGTTGCACACATACGGTGTCATCTATCCGGCAGGGCTTCGCCGTCCAGAACTAGTTCCCACCGGAACCCAGACAGCCTTTCGGCTCTACGAAACTATTTCGCGGGGAGGGAGAGAGAAAGCCAGATCATGCATGGCACTTGTATGTCAGAAAGAGTGAGTTTGGGCAGCCCCCTCCACCTCTATTTATAGGAGAAGGAGGGGCGGAGGGGCTGAAATTTCAGCCACATCCATCCATGTCATCTCCAAGATATTTTGGAGCAAAAGCCCAAAAAAGTGGCTTTCCAAAAAGTAACCCAAAAAGCACTTTCACTATTCACGGCAACATTTTTCAGCGTCCGTTCGAACTGAAAATATTTATGTGGGATTAGAACATTTCCAGTACCCACTAAAATAAATTTCAATGCGTTCCGGAACAATTCCGGATTAGTGATTTTCATCTGCGAAAAGCATCCGAAGCGGTTCCGGCAGCTCCGGAACATTTCCGATTTTTCTTCCGGAAAATTCCCAGAAGTTTCCAGAATGATTCTGGCACCCTCCAAGAATTATCAAGCATGTGCCAAAACCAATTTGACTTAATGGTATCCCCTGAAACAACTTTTCAGTTTTATCGAAACTGTTCCGGTGTTCTCTCTGCGGAACTTTTTCGGTGTCCGAAACTTTTCCGGTGTCCGAAATTTTTCCGGTGATTTTCTCTCAGACTCCCTGTCTAGTATTCAGCAGATAGATGACCCTTAAGCGTGTGACCCTATAGGTTCGGTGAAGTATAGACATGACCCGGAACCCCTTCCGATCAATGATCAACATCGGAGCCGTGGACACCCATATTGACCCCTATACCCACACGAATGAATATTCGAGTGAACCTCCAGTTGCCGTGTGCTATTCCTATTGCTTCGCGATATCTTACAAATACCCGAGGTGAGACATGTTGGCATCCCCGTGGATCAACAACTTGTCCACTATGCCAGTTACCTCGTTACCGGTATTGTTCTCTTTTCTCGTTCCCGTGTTCCGGCATCCCCGTGATCAAATCACAAAGTGTCTGGCCAGATGATGATGGATACCGTAACACCGAGAGGGCCCAGAGATATCTCTCCATCGTCGGAGGAGCAAATCCCAATCTTGAGCTATCAAGTTACTTGACATACTTTTCCGTGAACCCGTAAGCCGCCGTAATAGCCACCCAGTAACTGATGACGTTTAACAAACCCCAAAGTTCACGAAGCAAGCACGAAGGAACTTGATACTCTCATGGTCTAAGGAATTATGCAAACATTAACTATCTCTGTGTTATAAACCATTAACTAGTGACGAATGTATCTCATAGCATAACATCAATTCGGGTCGATTCAACACAATTGTTCTACCAACATTGCGCCCTCAAAATTGCCGGCATAGCCATGCTCATGATCAGGAAAACAGGATCATCATGCAATACTTGAGCCAGTCTTAGAGGCCAGACTAGGAATACATTTTACCGTTTATTATTCCACACGTGCATATGAGTCTTCCTCTGAGCCTCGTGGTTATTGCAGACTCGAGAACCATAGCAGTTATAGCATGGAACATAAACCTAATTATGAACAGGGAGATAATCAATAACATTTATTATTGCCTCTAGGGCATATCTCCTACACTCGGCAGGCCCAGGCGCGTCCTCGCCAGCCGGGTACGCGACAGAGGTAGTTTTGTAGGCGTGCTCGAGGGTTTGCAGCGCATCCTTCTCGTCACAGCGGACGGTGAGGGTGCCGCGGCAGCCGGGCATTTTGACGAGGCCGTAGGCATGGTGGGTTGTGGCCATGAACTTGGTGAGCGCCGGGTAGCCCAAGATGGCGTTGTAAGGCAGGCCGATGTGAGCCACATCGAAGATGATGAACTCCGTACGGTAGTTCTTGCGGGTGCCGAAGGTGACGGGAAGGCTCACCTGCCCCAGGGGGACCATGGAGCCGTCGATGACGCCCGAAAAGGGCCTGGTGGGCATCAGGAGCTCGTAGGGCACTTGGAGCGTCTTGAAGGTCTCGATGGAGATCACGTTCAGGCCGGCGCCTCTGTTGATGAGGGTCTTGGTGATGGCGACATTGCTGATGGTGGGGGTGCACAACAGGGGGACGGCGCCCACGGCCTTCGTGGACTTGGGGTGGTCGCTGGCGTCGAAGGCGATGGGGAACTCGGACCACTTGAGGCGGCCGGTGGAATCGAGCGACGGGAGTGCCGCGTTCACCTCCCGAGAGAATTGCTTGAAGTGGCGGTTGGATGGAGGGGCCTGGGCCCCGCCGATGATGCAGGCCACCCTGCGGGGCTCTTGGTAGCCCCCAGCGTTCTCAGCGGGAGGGGAGTCGTTGGCACGTATTGGGGCGGTGTTGGCCTGAGGGTCAGCCTGCTGCGGCTGGTTCTGCCAGCCCAGACAGTTGTTGTCGCCAGCGCCGCTGTTGTGGTTGTCGCCCCAGCGGCCACCTCCGCTACCGCCACCGCGGCCCTTGCCACACTCCTTGCGGTGCTCGGTGCGGCCCTCGCGAAACAGCTTGAGCTCGTGGCAGTCTTCTGTGTTGTGGGAGTTCATGTTGTGGTAGGCGCAGAAAGGGCGGCCGTCCTTCTTGGCCTCGCCGCGGTCGCGGCCGCGCTTGCAGTCCGGCTCCGTTGCGAGCACGGCTGGGCCCTTGCGCTTGGTTTCCTTGGCCTTGGGCTTCGCCGCGTCGGGCTCAACGTCAGCGTCATTGTGGAGGAAGAGGCGTCCCTCTTCGGCCTTGGCGCAGCGGTCGGCGAGGACGAACAGCTCTACCGCGGAGTCTAGCTCATCCCTGACTGAGAGCTTCTCACGCATCTTCACATCCGAGATGCCACTGGTGAAGGCGGAGACGATCACAGCGTCAGAGGCCTTCGGGATCTTGTGGCACACCTGGCTGAAGCGCTGGATGAACTTACGAAGGGGCTCGCCAGGGCGCTGACGCACGTTCCGCAAGCCGTTGATCATGAGGGTGTGGTCGCTCGTGCCGTTAAAGTTGGCGATGAACTGCTTGCACAAGTCCTCCCACGAAGAGATGGACGCCTCGGGGAGGTTCATGAGCCACGAGCGCGCAGTGTCCTTGAGGGCCATGGGGAACCAGTTCGCCATGACCCGATTGTCCCCCCTCGCGGCCTGGATGCTGATGGTGTAGAGCAGGAGGAACTCCGTGGGGTTCGCAGTGCCATCGTAGCGCTGAGGGAGCTCTGGCTTGAACTTGTCGGGCCACACCACGCGACGTAGCTCGGGGGCGAGGGCCAGGTAGCCCCCGTTATTGACGGCTCCGCCGTTAAGGGCTGCGCGGTTCTGGCGCCCAATCATGGTGACGTCATGGAGGACGCGGTCCTGGCGGTCGCGCGCCCTCTTGAGGGCCGCGCGCGCGTCCGGGGGCGCGCGGTGGACGATCTGGCAGCTGTCGCCATCGCCGCCCGACGCGAGCAAGCCGCGTGACGGCTCCGGAGCGTGCGCGGCGGGGCGGCGCTCAGCCACGTCGCGGTCCGGAGGAGGAGGAGGAGGCGCATCGCGCCCGGCGCGGTCCGCGCGGGACAGCGGGGCAGGCGGGGAGCGAGAGGGCTCTTGGCCATCGCGCGCGGCGTCGACGAGCTCGGTGATGCGCCCAAGCCAGGCATCGTAGGCATCCTCGGTGGGGCGGTAGTGCAGCAGCTCCTGCGCCATGAGCAGCGCGGTGCATGGAGCGGGGGGATCGCGATGCGCGAGCGAGGAGGTGGCGGCGGAGGGGCCGTGCGCCTGCTCGTTCACCGACGGGTGGGCAGAAGAGGCCACGCGCTCCCCAACAGGCTCGGTGGCGGCGCGAGGGCGTCGCCCAGGGACACCACGGGCGGTGGTTGACGCGGGGACCCTGACAGCGGCGCGACGCGCAGCGCGTTCCCGGCGAGCGGCGGTGGCATCCATGTCGATGCTAGCGTCGAGGTCGAAGGTGTGAAGACGGCAAGTCCCCCTACCTGGCACGCCAAATGTCGAAGTGTAGGATCTGCGTCCAAGAAACTTCTCCAAGAACTTAGGATTCGAACTCTGGGGATCTTTGCTTGGCAGCCTACGACAGGACTACGGCGGGGACGCGACGGACTCGCTGGCTCTCACCGGGCACGAAGGGGACGCGCGAGCTACCCAAGTTCGGGCCACCGTGCGGTGTAATACCCTACTCCTGCTTGTGTTGGATTGGTCTGTGATGGAGAGCTTGTGGCTCCAAGTACACGAGGTGTGGGGGAGAATGAATCGATCCCCTTACATGGAAGCGGCCCTGCCCCTTTTGTAGTGCCTTGGTCCTCTTCCCCGAAAATATGAGTGGGAAAGGGTTGCCACAGGGCGGCAATTCAAAAGGGGGACAAGAGCGCAGGCTTATCCTGACTAAAGGTGGTCTCCGCCTGCCAAAGTAGCTCCTTGTGACGCGCTGGTGGGCTCGGCGATGACCTCCGTCCTGTCGCGCTGATCCATCCTGATCTTCTATCACCAAAGAGGAAAGGCTTTGGGACTTGCTTTGGGGGAGGCAGACGCCGCTGCTCCCTTATCACCAGAATGGAAGCTGGGCTTGGTCGCGCCCCGCTGTCCTTATCCTGACAGCGGGACGTCACCCATGTGCTAGGCGCGGAGCCCCGCGGCTGGCGCCGTACGACTTGCTTTGTGAGAAGGCCTCGCGAGGGGAGCCTCGCGAGGGAACCTGGTGCTTGGCGGCCTCGGCAGGGCCTGGCCTGGCAGGGAGGGCCTCACGAAGCTCGCCCCTCACGAGGCGGCTTCCTCCGGAGCGGCTGAGGTAAGGCCACTCTCATGGCCGGCCCAAGCGTCCTCCTCCGGGCCAGAGACAGATGGGCCGTGGTACCCTGGTTCCCACTGGGCCGACAGAGATCAATAAGGGGAAGTCAAAAATAAGAAGATAGTCTTACATCGACGAGGCTAATCAACGGGCTATGGAGATGCCCATCAATTGATGTCAATGCGAGGAGTCGGGATTGCCATGCAACGGATGCACTAAGAGCTATAAGTGTATGAAAGCTCAACATGAAAACTAAGTGGGTGTGCATCCAACTTGCTTGCTCATGAAGACCTCGGGCATTTGAGGAAGCCCATCATCGGAATATACAAGCCAAGTTCTATAATGAAAAATTCCCACTAGTATATGAAAGTGACAAAATAGGAGACTCTCTATATGAAAAACATGGTGCTACTCTGAAGCACAAGTGTGGAAAAAGGATAGTAACATTGCCCCTTCTCTCTTTTTCTCTCATTTTTTTTGTGGGCTCTTTTTGGCCTCTTTTTTTTAGAACGATCTCATGGACCTCATCCCCACTTTTTCGAGGACTCATTAGTCTTCACCATTCTTTCCTCACTGGGACAGTGCTCTAATAATGATGATCATCACACTTTTATTTACTTACAACTCAATATTACAACTCGATACTAGAACAAAAATATGACTCTATATGAATGCCTCTGGCAGTGTACCAGGATGTGCAATGATGCTAGTGTAACATGTATAAAAATGATGACCGGTGGCTGACCACAAATACTATGTCAGCTATATGATCATGCAAAGCAATATGACAATGATGATGTGTGTCATAAAAACGGAACGGTGGAAGTTGCATGGCAATATATCTCGGAATGGCTATGGAAATGCCATGATAGGTGGCTGTTTTGAGGAAGATATAAGGAGGCTTATGTGTGATAGAGCGTATCATATCATAGGATTTGGATGCACCGGCAAAGTTTGCACCAACTCTCGATGTGATAAAGGGCAATGCACGGTACCGAAGAGGCTAGCAAATTGCGGAAAGGTGAGAGTGCGTATAATCCATGGACTCACATTAGTCACAAAGAACTCGCATACTTATTGCGAAAGTTTATTAGCCCTCGAAGCAAAGTACTACTCGCATGCCCCTAGGGGGATAGATTGGTAGGACAAGTCCATCGCTCATCCCCGACCGCCAATCATAAGGTAGACAATCAAGAATAAATCATGCTCCAACTTCTTAGCATAACGACAGATCATACGTGCATGCTTCGGGAGTCACAAACCTTAACACCAATATTCTTACTAAACCACAATTATCTACTAGCACCTCCCACATATTACCATCTTAATATCGCAAAACTATTGCAAGGAATCAAACTTATCATATTCAGTGATCTACATGAAAGTTTTTATTATATCCCTCTTGAATACCTATCATATCAGGACCAAATTCATAACCCGTGCATATTACCATTGCTATTCCTTAGACTCTCAAAAAGATATAAGTGAAGCATGAGAGTGCAACTATTTATTTAAAATATAACCACCGTCGTGCTCTAAAAGATATAAGTGAAGCACTAGAGCAACTGCCTAGCTCAAAAGATATAAGTGAAGCACATAGAGTATTCTAACAAATCACGAATAATGAGTGTCCCTCTCAAAAAGGTGTGTTCAGCAAAGATGAATGTGACAAACTAAAAACCAAACAAAAGCAAACAAACTATATCACAAGACGCTCCAAGTAAAACACATATCATGTGTTGAATAAAAATATAGCTCCAAGTGAGTTACCGATAGATTGTAGACGAAAGAGGGGATGCCTTCCGGGGCATCCCCAAGCTTAGACGCTTGAGTATTCCTTGAATATTACCTTGGGGTGCCTTGGACATCCCCAAGCTTAGGCTCTTGCCACTCCTTATTCCTTTATCCATCGTAGTCTCACCCAAAACTTGAAAACTTGAGCACACAAAACTCAACAGAAACCTCGTGAGATCCGTTAGTATAACAAACAAATCTTAAACTTTAGGTACTGTTGTAAATTGATTCGTATTTAATATTGGCATAATGCTACTGTACTCCAACTTCTCCATGACTCATACCCCCCGATACGATCCATAGATTCATCAAAATAAGCAAACTATGCAACAAAAACAGAATCTGTCTAAAACAGAACAGTCTGTAAAGATCTATTTAAAAGCCATACTTTTGTAACTCCAAAAATTCTGAAAAATTATGAAAATGTAAAAAATTCATATACCAATACTGTGTAAAAATTTCAGATTTTTCTGACATGTCAGTACAGAATTAAAATTCCAGCACTAGACGCAAAACTTTCTGTTTTCCAAACAGCATCAATTATACTATCATCAACATCATCCCAATGGCATTACTTGGCACAAACACTAATTAAAAGATAAAAACACAATCATAACAGAGGCTATAATTGTGTAAACACACAAGAAAAGAAATAAAAAGATTAATGGGTTGTCTCCCAACAAGCTCTTTCTTTATAGCCATTAAGATAGGCTTGAGATTTCAATGATGCTCACAACAAAGACAAGAATTGAAGCACAAAGAGAGCATCATAAAACATGTGACAAACACATTTAAGTCTAACATACTTCCTATGCATAGGCATTTTATAGGAAAACAAATTATCAAGACAAGCAATTTCTAGCATATGCAAATAGGAAGAACGAAGCATTAAATATTTCAACACAAAGAGAGGTAATTTAGTGACATGAAAATTTTTACAACCATATTTCCTCTCTCATAATAATTACATGTAGGATCATAATCAAATTCAACAATATAGCTATCATATAAAATACTATCTTCATGATCCACATGCATAAAAGTTTTATAATCTTCCAAGATAGTGGGATTAACATCAACTAAAGTCGTGACCTCTCCAAACCCACTGTTATCAAAAATTTCATAACATTGATAATTCTACAAAGTAGTGGGATCATTATTACCTGAAGTTGACGCTCTTCCAAACCCACTTTTAATAGTATTGCAAACATTATTATCAATAACATATTCATCATGAGGCTTAAATAAATTTTCAAGATCATAAGATGCATTATCACCCTAATTGTGATCATTGCAATAAGTAGTAGACATAACAAAATTATCATCCCCAAGCTTGTAGCTTGGCATATAATTAGCGCAATTGATATTAATATAATTTATAGTAACATCATTGTAATCATGCTTTTCATTCAAGGAGCTATCAAGTATGGGTGCTATAGCAATAATTTCATTTTTAACATAAGGAACTATAGCAAGTTCATCTCTATAAGCATCATTAATATTGGCATCATGGCCATAGCAAGCATCACATTCATCAAGAGGGGATATTTCAATCGAATCAATGGAATCATAATTATCTATAGATTCATGCATATCATTATTCTCTTCCAAAGCAGCAGACATTCTCCCAATGAATTCACTAACATAGGTATTGGAAGCATAGTTTTCATCGCAATATTAAAGTATGGCAAAATTTTCAGATTTGTAGGGAGTAATATCATACTTTTCAATCAAAGAAGCAACTTCATGGGCACCCTTAAAAGCAACAAATTCTTCAATTTGTTCGATATCATAATAGCTATAAACACCCTTGGCATAAGAAGATAAGATTTCATTATCATTAAACTCACATAGGTAGGGAAGGTGTTTTTTAGGGTTCTCAGAGCAACAAGTAAAATCATGAATTTCACATAGATTCCAAGCATAGCATAGCAAACAATTTATTTGATTCCATAAGAGTCTCCCTTTTTTAGACAAACGGTGACGCACAAAATGAGCATGCTCATCTAATGATTTTCCCTCAACTAGACTAGTTGGGGTTTTAGCATGAGCACAAGTGGATCGAAGATGATCCAAGTAGAAAACTTTAAGGTGATCCATAGTGATCTTAAATTTTTCTTCTACTTTCTGTTTTTGTGTGTTGACATGGCAATAAAAGCAAGCAAGCAAATAAAATATTTTTGTGTTTTTGTAAAAAAAATTAGAAGTGGGGGAGATGAAAATGAGAGGCAAATGCAAATAAAATAAATGCAAGTGGATGATAGTTTGTGCGAAGGTACTTGGTAATTTTGATGATGTCTCCCCGGCAACGGCACCAGAAATTCTTCCTACTACTTGTAGACTGCGTTGGTATTTCCCCGAAGAGGAGAGGATGATGCAGTGTACTAGAGATAAGTATTTCCCTCAGTTAAGAACCAAGGTTATCAATCCAGTAGGAGAACCAAGCAAAAATCCGTTAAGCGCACCTGCACACACAAAAGCAAACACTTGCACCCAACGCAAATAAGAGGGTTGTCAATCCTCTTAGTGGTTATTTGCAAGGATTAATTCTGATAGTGATAGATAGATAAACTAAAATACTAAATAAAATAAAAGTAAATAAATTGCAGCAAGGTATTTTTAGGTTTTTTATATATGATAAAGTAGACCCTGGGGCCACAGTTTTCACTAGAGGCTTCTCTCTCGAACACATAGCATACGGTGGGTAAACAAATTACTGTTGGGCAATTGATAGAAAAGCAAATAATTATGACGGATTCATGGCAATGATCATGTATATAGGCATCACGTCCGAGACAAGTAGACCGACTCCTGCCTGCATGTATTACTATTACTCCACCCATCGACCGCTATCCAGCATGCATCTAGGGTATTAAGTATAAAACAGAGTAACGCCTTAAGCAAGATGACATGATGTAGACAAAGTAAACTCAAGCAATATGATTAAACCCCATATTTTTATCCTTAATGGCAACAATACAAATACGTGTCATGTCCCTTTCTGTCACTGGGATTGAGCACCGCAAGATTGAACCCATCACAAAGCACCTCTCCCATTGCAAGATAAATCAATCTAGTAGGCCAAACCAAATCGATGGATCAGAGAGAAATACAAAACTATAATAATCATGCATAAAAGAGTTCAGAGAAGACTCAAATATTTCTCATGAATAATCTGATCATAAACTCACAATTCATCGGATCCCAACAAACACACCGCAAAAGAAGATTACATTGGATAGAACTCCAAGAACATCGAGGAGAACATGGTATTGAAGATCAAAGAGAGAGAAGAAGCCATCTAGCTACTAGCCATGGACCCATAGGTCTGTGGTAAACTACTCACACATCATCAGAAGGGTAGCAAGGTTGATGTAGAAGCCCTCCGTGATCGATTCCCCCTCCGGCAGAGTACCGGAAAAGGCCTCTAGATGGGATCGCGGAAGAACAGAGGCTTGCGGCGGCGTAAAAGTTAGTCGGGGTGGCTCTCTATTGGTTTCCCAACATTTGAGAATTTATAGAAGTGGAATTAGGTCAAACGGAGCCACGAGGGCCCCACAAGGCATCAGGGCGCCCCCCCCCCGAGGTCTCACCCTGTTGCCTTGTGGAGGCTTCGTGAACCTACTGGCCTCCTCTCCGGGTCTCCAGGGTCTCTTTTGTCCAGAAAAAAATCTCCAAAAAGTTTTGTGGCATTTGGACTTCGTTTGGTACTGATTTCCTGAAAAACCAAAAACAAGCAGAAAACAGCAAGTGGCACTGGGCACTAGGTTAATAGGTTAGTCCCAAAAAATGATATATAATTGCATATAAAAACATCCAAGATTGATACTATAATAGCATGGAACAATCAAAAATTATAGATACGTTGGAGACGTATCAACAACCCGGCGAGACCAATGATGTGCCGACTCATCCTCACGCTGAACACAATGCTCGAGATCGACAATTGTGGTCGGACGCTTGCAAGTCCCTTGGAAATTTTTGATGAAGTGCTCCTTCAACTCCTGCCAGGTGTTAATGGAATTTGCAGGCAAATTTTTCAACCAAGTACGCGCTGGACCTTCCAACATGAGAGGTAGATAACGCGCACAGACAGCCTCACTGGCTTCCATCAGATCCATAGCCAGCTCATAGCTCTCTATCCACTCAGCTGGCTCCAAATCAGTTGTATAATTAGGAACCTTGCGAGGACCCTTGAAATCCGGTGGCATACGCGCATCTCACAATGCTGGGACTAAACAGGGAGTTCCAATTATACGACTTGATATACCACCTGTGCGAGCAGCTGTCTGGGTTGCGGCGGGTGGGGTTGTGCAATGGGCTGATTGTATGTCATGCCTGCGTTTCCCTCTTCTAACGCTCGCAAAGCCCGAGCAGCATCCACAATCGCCTGTGCATCTGGGATTCCAGGCTATTGCTGATTTATAAGCGATTGCGCAGCCCTCCTGCGCTGCGCACTACTGGAGACTGCCGGTGACTCGGGACGTTGGCTCCTAGTGCGGCTCGGGTGAGGGGTTGAATGAAGCCGATGTTGACTATGATAATAATTTGCATACTGTGTCACCAATGTCTTTAGCATCTCAATAGCGTTCCTGGCCTCAATCTGAGCTGGACCATTCCCCTCAATTGGAATTGCTGCCAAGTTGTGAGTTGCCACTAGAACATTGTCGACTAGGTTAGAATAATGTCCAATTGGGGTTTGGAACCTGCGAGGCGGCAACTGTTGCTGATGAATCGGTAGCTGCTGCTGAGCCGGCGGTCGTTGGTGAACCGGCGAATGCTGCTGAGCCAGCTGTTGCAACGGGGGCCCATCAGGGGATGCAACTCCAGCCCCCGGGTTTACCGGAGTAGACGGATCACGCGGCGTGCAAAACTGCTAAGTTGGCACAATATGGGCTGGAAGCCGGCTATGGTGCCTTCTCTGGTGAACCACCTCCGACTCGCTCTGACGGCGGCTAAGATAAAGGGCCACTGCCTCCAGGCGCTGTGTTTCCTCGGCGATGCGAGCCTGCGCCTCCGCCATGCGGGTATTTTCTACGTTGATGTCCTCTTGGATCTTGGCTAACTGCTCACAACACTTCGTGCATTCTGCGTTGCGTGCTGCGGCATTCTCCACAGTCACCGGCTCTGCCAAAAGAGTCCCGAGAGTGACCATCATCTCGGAGAGTGCTTGTGCCCCGGTTTTCTGAGCCCCGGCGGCACCTGAGCCGGTCACACCCTGATACGTCTCTGTCATATCTACTTTTCCAAACACTTTTGCTCTTGTTTTGGACTCTAATTTGTATGATTTGAATGAAACTAACCCGGACTGACGATGTTTTCAGCACAACTACCATGGTGTTGTTTTTGTGCAGAAATCAAAGTTCTCGGATTTGGACGAAACTTTTTGGAGAATTTTTATGGAATATATAAAAATTATTGGCGCAAGAATCAACAGAAGGGGGGCCACCTGCTGCCCACAAGGCAACAGGGCGCGCCCTGATGCCTTGTGGGGCCCACAGGTGGCCGTTTGACCTAATTCCAATGCTATAAATTCTCTTTCCCAGAGAAAAAAAATAAGAGAAGAAGTTTCATCGTGTTTTACGATACGGAGCCGCCGCCACCTCCTGTTCTTCATCGGGAGGGCTGATCTGGAGTCCGTTCGGGGCTCCGGAGAGGGGGGTTCGACGCCGTCGTCATCATCAACCATCCTCCATCACCAATTTCATGATGCTCACCACCGGGCGTGAGTAATTCCTTCGTAGGCTTGCTGGATGGTGATGGGTTGGATGAGATTTATCATGTAATCGAGTCAATTTGTTAGGGCTTTGATCCCTAGTATCCACTATGTTCTGAGATTGATGTTGCTATGACTTTGCTATGCTTAATGCTTGTCACTAGGGCCCGAGTGCCATGGTTTCAGATCTGAACCCTTTATGTTTTCATGAATATATTTGTGTTCTTGATCCTATCTTGCAATTTATATGCACCTATTACGTGTCATGATCCGCATACCCCAAGGTGACAATAATTGGGATTCTTTCCGGTGATTGCCGTAGTTTGAGGAGTTCATGTATTCACAAAGTGCTAATGCTTTGTTCCGGTTCTCTATTAAAAGGAGGCCTTAATATCCCTTAGTTTCCTTAAGGACCCCGCTGCCACGGGAGGGTAGGACAAAAGATGTCATGCAAGTTCTTATTATAAGCACGTATGACTATATACGGAATACATGCCTACATTACATTGATGAATTGGAGCTATTGTGTATCGCCCTAGGTTGTGACTGTTATATGATGAATATTATCCAACATAATTATCATCACCGATCCAATGCCTATGACTTTCTCCTATTGGTTTCTGCTAAGTTACTTTGTTACTATTGCTTTACACTTGCTACAAAACTGCTACTGTTATTGTTACCGTTACTATTGTTACTATTGCTACTACTATCAAAACTATCATATTACTGTGCTACTAAATACTTTGCTACAGATATCTTATCTCCAGGTGTGGTTGAATTGACAACTCAACTGCTAATACTTGCAAATATTCTTTGGCTCCCCTTGTGTCGAATCAATAAATCTGGGTGAAATACTACCCGCGAAAACTGTTGCGATCCCATATACTTGTGGGTTATAAAGACCTTTTTCTGGCGCCGTTGCCGTGGAGCATAGCTCTATTTGTTGAGTCACTTGGGATTTATATCTGTTGATCACTATGAAGAATCTGAAAGACTCTAAGACCAAGATCGTTCCCTCTAAGACGAGGGGAGGTAAGGAACTGCCATCTAGCTCTGCACTTGATTCACCTTCTGTTTTGAGTAGACTTGCGACACCACCACCTGTTATGCATTCTAATATGTCGCAAGTGATTGATGATACTACTTCTTCTATAAATGATACTTATGATGATGCTAGTACTATGCTTGATAATACTGTGCCACTTGGTGAATTTCTTGATGAACAAATTGCTAAACCTAAAGAAACTGAAAATGTTGAAACTCTTGAGAATTATGATTCACCTATTATGCCTAGCTCTCCTACTAGATTTGAATCACCTGATGAACATGTCTTTGATAGGGAGACAGCTAGAGCAATTCTTGCTTGTAACGATAGAGATGAGGTTATAAAATTGCTTGCTAAAATGAAAGAAAAATCTATGAGGGGGAGAATGAAATATGATCCTAAGTTTGCTACCTCTCCCATATTTGTAACCGATAAGGATTATGAATTCTCTGTCGATCCAGAGTTAATTACTTTGGTTGAATCTGATCCTTTTCATGGTTATGAAACTAAAACTGTTGTGGCACCTCTTACTAAGTTGAATGATATTGCCACCCTATTTGCTCATGAGGAAAAAATTCGCTATTACTATATTCTTAAGTTGTTTCCTTTCTCATTAAAGGGTGATGCTAAGAAATGGTTTAATACTCTTGCTCCTGGTTGTGTGCGTAGTCCCCAGGATATGATATATTACTTCTCCGAAAAATATTTTCCTGCTCATAAGAAACAAGCTGCCTTGTAGGAAATATTTAACTTTGTGCAAATTGAAGAAGAGAATCTCCCTCAAGCTTGGGGGAGGCTTCTCCGATTACTTAATGCCTTGCCTGATCATCCTCTTAAGAAAAATGAAATACTTGATATCTTTTATAATGGACTAACCGATGCTTCTAGGGACTACCTAGATAGTTGTGCTGGTTGTGTTTTCAGGGAACGAACTGTTGGACAAGCTGAAGAACTATTGAATAATATATTGAAGAATGATAATGAGTGGACACTTCCTGAACCACCACCTAAGCCAACTCCGAAGAAGAGAGGTATTCTATTCCTCAGTTCAGAAGATATGCAAGAAGCCAAGAAATCTATGAAGGAAAAAGGTATTAAAGTTGAAGACGTTAAGAATTTACCACCTATTGAAGAAATACATGGGCTCAATATCCCGACACAGGTAGTGGAAGTAAATTCTCTCACTAGATTTGATGAAGGTGATATTCCGTATAATAAATCTGCTAGTCAATGCCTGTATGAATTTGATAATTACATCATTAAACAGGAACACTTTAATTTGTATGTTAGCAATCAACAAAAATGGAATGCCATCATGATTGAATGCTTGAGTGATTTGATGTTTAGAACTGCTAATAATGTTAAATGCTTGAGTAAACATGCTTCTATGGTTCAGACTCAGTTAGAACAAATTGCTAAGTCACAAAATGATTTGCTTGATGAGATGAAAAAGAATGATCATGCTGTTAGAGTTGTTACTAGAGGAGGTAGAATGACTCAGGAACCCTTGTATCCTGAAGGTCATCCTAAAATAATTGAACAAGATTCTCAAAGAATTAATATTGATGCAACTAGTCCATCTAAGAAGAAAAAGAAAAAGAAAAATGATAGGACTTTGCATGCTTCTAGTGAACCTGAGATAGAAAACCCTCTTGAGAATCATAATGATGCTTCTATTTCTGATGCTGAGACACAATCTGGTAATGAACATACACCTAGCGATAATGATAATGATAAGGAGAATGATAATGATAATGATGATGTTCACGTTGATGCTCAACCAGATAATGATGTAGAAATAGAATCTGCTGTTGATCTTGATAACCCACCTCCTAAGAATAAAAGATATGATAAAAGAGACATTGTTGCTAGAAAACATGGAAAGGAAAGAGAACCATGGGTTCAAAAACCTATGCCTTTTCCTACTAAACCATCTAAAAACAAGGATAATGAAGATTTTGAGCGCTTTGTTGAAATGCTTAGACATGTCTTTTGCGCACTCGCTTGATTGATATGTTGAAAATGTCTCCTTATGCTAAATATATGAAAGATATTGTCACAAGTAAAAGAAAGATACCTGAAGCTGAAATTTCCACCATGCTTGCAAATTATTCTTTTAAAGGTGGAGTACCTAAAAAGTTAGGAGATCCGGGAATACCCACTATACCATGCTCCATTAAAAGAAGTTATGTTAAAACTGCTTTATGTGATTTGGGAGCCGGTGTTAGTGTTATGCCTTTCTCTTTATATAAAAGACTTGATTTGAATAAGCTCACACCTACTGAAATATCTTTGCAAATGGCTGATAAATCTACTGCTATACCTATTGGAATTTGTGAGGATGTTCCCGTTGTAGTTGCAAATGTTACTATCTTGACAGACTTTGTTATACTTGATATGCCCGAGGACGACAACATGTCGATTATCCTTGGAAGACCCTTTTTGAATACTGCAGGGGCTGTTATTGATTGCAACAAAAGTAAAGTCACTTTTCATGTCAATGGTAATGAGCATACGGTTTATTTCCCGAAGAAACAAAGTTCGGTGAATGGTATCAATTGTATTGAAAAGGTCTCAACAATTACTAATGGAGGCTTCAAATTTCCTCTTCCTACTGTCCAAAAGAAATATGAAATTCTTATTGTTGGGCAAATGCATATCCCCATTGAGGTAACTTAGTGTTATACGAAAATTCTTCGGTTTCATGTCACTCGGAAATAGTTTGTTAATAAGACTTGATCAACCTTATTAATGGATTCTTTTTTATGGGCATGTGGTCGATGAATTTAGTAAGCACAATTTTCTATGATCTTAGTTTGCTCTCTGTTATTTTTAGTTTAAATAAAATAAAATGGCATGATTATCCTGTTTTCCGAATTATCCATGCAATAAAAAATGGCCCAAAATTAAAAGTGCTCAGAATGCAATAAAATTTTAACATGATTTTTTCTGGAATATATAAGAATTTTGGCACTGAGAACAACCCAGGGGGGTGCACCTGTTGCCCACAAGGCAACACGGCGCGACCACCCCTCAGAGCGTGCCAAGATGCCTTGTGGGTCCCACAGGGACCCACTCACTTATCCATTCAGCCCACTTCATTTCCTACCTCCAGAAAAAAATCATAGTAGCTCTCTCTCTCTCGTGTTCTTGCTCCCAAACCTGAGATTTTCGATCTCTTTGCTCGGAGCTCCGTTTCCGAAACTGTGTCGAGGGATTGCTCCTTGGTATGTGACTCTCCCATTGCTCCAATTAGTTTTTGCTTTAGTGGATTATATTTTGCATAAATTGTTGCTATTGGTGCTACTGAAAATGAGCTTGCATGTTGAATTCTTTGAGTTCTAAGTAGTTTGAATGATTGATATAGCCTCTAGGCACTTATATGAGTAGTTGCTATCAATCTTGTGAAGTTTTCTTAACATCTTTTTGTGGTCCAAAAATTTTCAGAAATTTGTTCGTAGGAACATGAACATTTTCAGAAGAAGTTCCTCAAGGAGGAGGTCCTCCGAGGCATCAACGAGTGAAAGCCCCGCGCGTCAATCGTATGTGGAACCAAGGGCAAGTTCGGTGCGAGGTGCCGAAGCAAAATCATGTCGATGGCCGTGCAATGAGTTCATGCTGGGTGCAGGTATTAAGGAAGAATTTGACCAGTATATTCACAACACCGAGCTCTCCGCCTTCATCGCAGATAAGCCACCACAACACTACAACCTTACACATTCATTCCTTCAAAACTTTGAATATCATCCGCGCACTTCTAGAGTTTTATTTCATCTCTATGATAGATCTTATGCTATGTCTCTAGAGGAGTTTTGTGATGCATGCAAAATTCCATTTTGGGGTTCACTTAGTGAACCACGACAATCTGATTATGAACTGTTTCTCAATAGTCTTTGCAATGGTGAGGATAGGGGAGTTACGCAAGATAGGATAAAGAGCATTCACTTTCCCGCTATTCGCTACTTTGCACTTTTTAATGGCAAATGCATTGTTGGTAAACAAGACTGTAGTGCACTTTGTGCCCCTGACCTGAGCCTTATTCACGCTGCTTTAACGGGTAGCAGACACTATAATCTTGGGGCCATTGTTGCACACAGGTTGCACCGCAACTCGGGTAATGGTGATTTATATGGAGGAATTTATGCCTCCTGAGTAGCTACGAGGCTAGGGGTCTCGCCCAGTCCCAATGATCCTCTTTTACCTGACAAATATTTGAATTTTGTGGCAATGCAGAACCATGAGTTCATTAAGCGCAACACTCGCAGTTATGATTATAACTTGATATTCGATAAATATCATTCTGTATTTTTCGTTTTGCCTGCTCCTGTCCTCTTTGATTTTCAGAACAAACAGAGATATTTTCTTCATGAGAGCGAGGTGCACGAGTACAATGCGGCAGTTGAGGCTGCCCGTCTGGCTGAGGAGGCGGCTCAAAACGCCTCCACGAGCTACCACTTCGACTATTATCCGGGACAGCCATGGCAGTAGACCAAGCTATGCCAAAAGCCTAAGCTTGGGGGAGTACGTATCTCTCACCGACATTACATTCATGTTCACACATTCATTTCAGTTGTCAGTGTTCATACTTTTTCATTGTATATCCATGTTAGTTTTATTCTCGCTTTCTTCTTGTGTGTTTGAAAAGCTTCAAAAACCCAAAAATATTTCTCGCTTCTTTTCGGTTTTTCATTCTTGTTTGTTAGTTCATAGTATTAAAAGAAAACCCAAAAAGATTTCTCATTTCTTCTTTTGCTTGTCGGGAGTTTTCCCGTGTAAATAGTTTTCTCACTTTTAGTTTTTCTTCTTTAATTTGCTTTCTTCAGAAAAACTAAAAACTCCAAAAATATTTCAGTGTTTTTCTCTGAATTTCTTTTCTTTTCGTTGAGTTGTTGTAGGGAGAAGACCACGATGAAAATGATGAGTGGTTCTCATATGCTTTATTGTTGATCTAACGAAGAGCCAATATTACCTTGTCTTCTCCCTTGAATAAAATGTTTGCAGATTTCGGCTTAGTCCATGGCACACTCGCACTATTATTATTTTCACATCATTCGGTCGTTGATACGTCTCCAACGTATCAATAATTTATGAAGTATTCATGCCATGTTTATTATAGTTTTGTATGATTTTGGTGCACTTTTATATGGCTTTTATATGATTTTTATGGACTAACATATTGACCTAGTGCCTAGTGCCAGTTGCTGTTTTCTGCTTGTTTTTGGTTTTCCAGAAAATCCATATCAAATGAAGTCCAAATGCAGCGAAACTTTTTGACGATTTTTTCTGGAAGGAAATAGACCCAGGAAGCTTCGGGGGAGCAGTAGAAGACCCACAGGGCCCCACAAGCCACCATGGTGCTCCACTCGTGGGCCCCCTGTGGCACCTCTTTGCGTGATTCCAACGCTGAAAAATCCTATATATTCAGAAACCCCCTAAAGTTAACCTAGATGAGTTTTTACGCCACCGCAAGCCTTTGTACCTCCACGATCTCATCTACAGCCCTTTTTCGGCACCCTGCCAGATGGGGGAATCATCACCGGAGGCCATCTTCATCATCCCGACGGTCTCCATGATGAGGAGGGAGTAGTTCACCCTCGGGGCTGAGGGTATGTACTAGTAGCTATGTGTTTGATCTCTCTCTCTCGTGTTCTTGATATGGCACGATCTTGATGTACCGCGAGCTTTGTTAATATAGTTGGATCATATGGTGTTTCTTCCCTCTCTATCCTTGTTGTGATGAATCGAATCTTTTCCCTTTGAGGTTTCGTTATTGTCAGATTGAATATTTCAGATTTGAGAACACTTGATGTATGTCTTGCATATGAATACCCGTGGTGACAATGGGGTATTATATTGATTCACTTGATATATGTTTTGGCACTCAACTCGTGGATTCCCGAGGTAACATTGGGGTAATCTATGCATAGGGGTTGATGCACATTTTCATTTTCTTTTCTCTGATAGAAACTTTGGGGTGCTCCTTGAAGTTCTTTGTGTGGATTGACTATTATGATTATGAAGTTGTTTGATGCATATCGTATAATCAACTCACGGATACTTGTGGTGACATTGGAGTATCTAGGTGACATTAGAGTTGGTTGATGTGTATCATATGGTGTTATTTTAGTACGAACTCTAGGGCTGTTTGTGACACTTATAGGAATAGCTCAATAGATCGATCGGAAAGGATAACTTTGAGGTGGTTTCGTACCCTACAAACAATTTCTATCTTATGTTCTCCGCTAATAGGAATTTGGGAGTGATTCTTTATTGCACGTTGAGGGATGGTTATATGATCCAATTATATTAGCATTGTTGAGAGATTGCACTAGCGAAAGTATGAACCCTAGGCCTTGTTTCTAAGCATTGCAATACCGTTTATGCTCACTTTTGTTACTTGCTACCTTGCTATTTTTTATTGTTCGCACTACAAAAACCTATATCTACTATCCATACTACACTTGTATCACCATCTCTTCGCCGAACTAGTGCACCTATACAATTTACCATTGTATTGGGTGTGTTGGGGACACAAGAGACTCTTTGTTATTTGGTTGCAGGGTTGTTTGAGAGAGACCATCTTCATCCTACGCCTCCCACAGATTGATAAACCTTAGGTCATCCACTTGAGGGAAAATTGCTACTGTCCTACAAAACCCTGCGCTTGGAGGCCCAACACGAGTCTACAAGAATAAGTTGTGTAGTAGACATCAGTCATGCAAGTGAAAGGCAATAATGACGATGATTTGATGAAGTGACTGTGGCAAGGAAAAGCTGGTATAAACTCTTATTGTTTTTGTTTTTGTAAATATGTTTAACTCAGCACCCATGATTCAGCATATTATGAGTAAACATGTTTGTGATGACAATTAGAGATTATAGTTGCTCATGCCATGCTTAAGTAACTAGGAATGGATAATGATTTATCTTGGATGTCAACATGCATTAAAATGGTTATGATGTAGTATGTTAATATGGTATCCTCCTCTGAATGTTTCAAGTGGCTTGACTTGGCACATGTTCACGCATGTAGTTGATTCAAAACCAACATAGCCTCCACGATATTTATGTTCAGGGTGATTATATCCTACTCATGCTAGTATTCAATGTTAATTATTCTCAATGCATGATCATGACCATTTTCGCTCTCTAGTTGGTCGCTTCTCAACCTATTTGCTAGCCTTCACTTGTACTAAGCGGGAATTCTACTTGTGCATCCACAATCCTTAAACCAAAGTTGTTCCAGATGAGTCCACTATATCTACCTATATGCGGTATTACTCTGTTGCTTCAAGTAAATTTGCATGTGCCACCTCTAATCATTCAAATAAACCTCCGTTTTGTGTGCCTGTACCGCTCATGGAGCGACAGGGCGCGGTCAGTATCTTCCATGCTAAGCGGGTTATTCTCGAGATGAGTGTTTATTCACTTGTCATTGCATGAGAGAGGCTGGTATTTGGGATGCCCAGTCCTATGCTCAAAATCGAAAATATATAATGCAAACAAACTCCCCCAGAAATTTGTTGGTATGGAGGGCACCCGAGGATTCGGCTAGCCATGGCTTGTGTTGGTATGGTGGAGGGGGAGTAAACTTTACCTTTCTGCTTGGGAACTGCCTATAATGTGTTTAGCATGGAAGATATTGAAAACTCTCGGTCGTGACGTTGACAGGAAAAGTACACCTCCCAAAATTAATTTTCATCTCTGATTTAAGCTTCGAGCTCAGGCACCGCTGCAAATCCCTGCTTCCCTCTACGAAGGGCCTATCCATTTACTTTTATGTCATTTTACTTTTATTGTTGAGTCTCACCTTGTTGCACTAAGCGCCAATCTTGAGAGCACTATTGTCATCCTTATGCATTGAGTATAGTTAATGTTGTGTGCATCATGACTGGATCTCTTCTACCCCGAATTATAATGTTTAGTCGCTGCTTGAACTTTGGAGATGCTCTGCATTTATGTTTTGCGGTCTCAGAAAGGGCAAGTGAGATACCATGTTATCATATTATATCATGATTGTTTTGACAAATTGTTGGCATTTGAGATATGTTATTATTGCTCTCTAGTTGATTATGCCATTGATATGAGTAAATGTAGTTTTTAAGTGTTATTATGAGCATGGTTAGTTCATGATCTTTGCTGAAAACCTGGGTACTATTTAAGTTTATATACGGATACAAGAATAAAAGAGTTCGTAAAAGTTTTTCTTTATCACTTTCAGTTTGTCAACTGAATTGCTTGAGGACAAGCAATGAGTTAAGCTTGGGGGAGTTGATACGTCTCCATCATATCTACTTTTCCAAACACTTTTGCTCTTGTTTTGGACTCTAATTTGCATGATTTGAATGAAACTAACCCGAACTGACGTTGTTTTCAGCAGAACTACCATGGTGTTGTTTTTGTGCAGAAATCAAAGTTCTCGGATTTGGACGAAACTTTTTGGAGAATTTTTATGGAATATATAAAAATTATTGGCGCAAGAATCAACAGAAGGGGGGCCACCTGCTGCACACAAGGGAACATGGCGCGACCCCCCTAGGGCGCGCCCTGATGCCTTGTGGGGCCCACAAGCGGCCGTCTGACCTAATTCCAATGCTAAAAATTCTCTTTCCTCGAGAAAAAAATAAGAGAAGAAGATTCATCGTGTTTTACGATACGGAGCCGCCACCACCTCCTGTTCTTCATCGGGAGGGCTGATCTGGAGTCCGTTCGGGGCTCCGGAGAGGGGGATTCGGCGCCGTCGTCATCATCAACCATCCTCCATCACCAATTTCATGATGCTCACCACCGGGCATGAGTAATTCCTTCGTAGGCTTGCTGGACGGTGATGGGTTGGATGAGATTTATCATGTAATCGAGTCAATTTGTTAGGGCTTTGATCCCTAGTATCCACTATGTTCTGAGATTGATGTTGCTATGACTTTGCTATGCTTAATGCTTGTCACTAGGGCCCAAGTGCCATGATTTCAGATCTGAACCCTTTATGTTTTTATGAATATATTTATGTTCATGATCCTATCTTGCAAGTTATATGCACCTATTAGGTGTCATGATCCGCATACCCCAAGGTGACAATAATTGGGATTCTTTCCGGTGATTGCCGTAGTTTGAGGAGTTCATGTATTCACTAAGTGCTAATGCTTTGTTCCGGTTCTCTATTAAAAGGAGGCCTTAATATCCCTTAGTTTCCTTAAGGACCCCGCTGCCACGGGAGGGTAGGACAAAAGTTGTCATGCAAGTTCTTATTATAAGCACGTGACTATATACGGAATACATGCCTACATTATATTGATGAATTGGAGCTATTGTGTATCGCCCTAGGTTGTGACTGTTATATGATGAATATCATCCAACATAATTATCATCACCGATCCAATGCCTACGACTTTCTCATATTGGTTTATGCTAAGTTACTTTGTTACTATTGCTTTACACTTGCTACAAAACTGCTACTGTTATTGTTACCGTTACTATTGTTACTATTGCTACTGCTATCAAAACTATCATATTACTGTGTTACTAAATACTTTGCTGCAGATATATTATCTCCAGGTGTGGTTGAATTGACAACTCAACTGCTAATACTTGCAAATATTCTTTGGCTCCCCTTGTGTCGAATCAATAAATCTGGGTGAAATACTACCCGCAAAAACTGTTGTGATCCCCTATACTTGTGGGTTTTCACACCCGAGCCGGCAATGGTAAGATTCTGCCCTGCCGCCGGATCCACCGGGTCGCGAAGCTGATTCTGGGCTCCAGCCATGTAAACCGCAGCAAAGCGAGCCGGCTCGTTGGATTTGGCAAAAACTTTATCGTCGGAGCGACCTCCCAACTAGCCATCAAATAGGGGACAGATTGACTCAATCTCCCCCATAGCCGACTCGCCATCAACATATAGGCGAGCGTGTCATCGCCAGACATTGAATTTTCTAACAGGGCCACCCCCCTGGGTGAAGCCCACAAAGGCGTGCGTCCGGCCGGCCCTCGGCGGGCTGATACGTCCAATTTGCATCATGATTTCCTACTGATAATTATTATGTTTTTGATCATTATTTCACTTTATGGTACAATTCTTATGCCTTTTCTCTCTTATTTTGCAAGATTCACATGAAGAGGGAGATTGCCGGCAGCTGGAATTCTGGACCTGAAAGGGGTGAAACAGAGATAGCTATTCTGCACAACTCCAAATGACCTGAAAATTTACGGAGAATTATTTTGGAATATATAAAAAATACCGGTGAAAGAATCAACAGAAGGGGGCCCACCAGGAAGCCACAAACCTGGGGGGCACGCCCTACCCCCTAGGCACGCCCCTCGAGCTTGTGGGGCCCCTGGTAGGCCTTCGGCCCCCTCCTTCTACTATATGAAGCCATTTGCCCTAGAAAAAATCATAAGAAGACTTTCGGGACGAAGCGCCACTGTCTCAAGGCGGAACCTGGGCAGGAGCTATTTTGCTCTCCGGCAGAGCGATTCCGCCGGGGAAACTTCCCTCCGGGAGGGGTAAATCGAAGCCATCGACATCACCAATGATCCTCTCATCGTGGGAGGACCAATCTTCATCAACATCTTCACCAGCACCATCTCATCTCAAACCCTAGTTCATCTCTTGTATTCAATCTTTGTCTCCAAACCTCAGATTATTACCTGTGGGTTGCTAGTAGTGTTGATTACATCTTGTAGTTGATACTAGTTGGTTTATTTGGTGGAAGATTATATGTTCAGATTCTTAATGATATTCAATACCCCTCTGATCTTGAACATGAATATGATTTGTGAGTAGTTACTTTTGTTCTTGAGGACATGGGAGAAGTCTTGTCATAAGTAATCATGTGAATTTGGTATTCGTTCGATATTTTGATGATATGTATGTTGCTGCTTCCTTTAGTGGTGTCGTGTGAACGTTGACTACATGACACTTCACCATATTTGTGCCTAAGGGAAGGCATTGTGGAGTAGTAATTAGATGATGGGTTGCTAGAGTGATAGAACCTTAAACCCTAGTTTATGCGCTATTCCGTAAGGGGCTGATTTGGATCCATATGTTTCATGCGATGGTTAGAGTTATCTTAATTCTTCTTTCGTAGTTGCGGATGCTTGCGAGAGGGGGTAATCATAAGTGGGAGGCTTGTTCAAGTAAGAACAGCACCCAAGCACCGGTCCACCCACATATCAAATTATCAAAGTAGCGAACGCGAATCAAACAAACATGATGAAAGTGACTAGATGAAATTCCCATGTGTCCTCGAGAATGCTTTGCTTATTATACGAGTTCGTTCCGGCTTGTCCTTTGCTACAAAAAGGATTGGGCCACCTTGCTGCACTTTTGTTACACTTGTTACTTGTTACTTGTTACGAATTATCTTGCTATCAAACTACTTGTTACCACTACTTTCAGTGCTTGCAGAAAATACCTTACTGAAACCCGCTTGTCATTTCCTTCTGCTCCTCGTTGGGTTCGACCCTCTTACTTATCGAAAGGACTATGATTGATCCCCTATACTTGTGGGTCATCATGGGCCGGGTCTCCCTTGGAAGGGACTGGCACGGCGGGCTGACTCGGTGTTGGTGATGACATCCAACCCGGCGGCTGACTTGCCGATGACGCTGATGAAGACATGGATCTTGCCGAAGGGGACCCGCTACCCATACTCGATTGAGTCAGCCTCGGGACCCCATCCAGAATCGTCGATGTAGAGCTTGCTGCGGCAACTCTTGGTCATCTGACCGATCGCGTATCCCTCGATCCCTGAAGGAGCCCCTGCCAAGAACTCAACTCCACCGTGCGCTGGCCCCACGGTGGGCGCCAACTGGCATGGTTTTGTCACGGCAGATGCCCTTGTGAAAGGACTTAGTGATGAGGCCATCGCACGAAGGTGGAAGCTTAACGGGGTTGATCGAAAACGAGAGACACGAGTTTACCCAGGTTCGGCCCCTCGTGATGGAGGTAAAAGCCTACTCCTGCTTGATTGATATTGCTGTAGATCTTGATTACAAGGGTGCGGATTCGCTAACCTAGCTTTCGAGAGATTGCAACTTAGTCTTTTCTGTCCTAGGTGCTCCCCTTTATACAATAGGCCGAGCCCCTAGGTTTACATGAGAGTCCGGGTCGTACTACCAACCCGTATCCTACTTTAACTCTATTTATCTTGCTCTCCAAAGTAAACTCTCTTGACTGGTCCTTTCTTCGCAAGCCGGCCCACAGGCTGAGCCGGCCTTTGCGCTGGGTCTTGCTTACCCCAGCCCATTGTTAATTCTCAAGGCCCCTCAGTGAGGTGACCCACTGAGCCTCATAGCCCAGGGTCGGGTCATCATCTTGCCGGGTCTCAATGCTGGGAAACATCCCCAACAATAGGGCTCCTTGCCGAAGTGCCATGCCGTCTCATCAAGCCCGGCAGTGGTGATGTCGTTGACGCGTCGGGCGATCCCAGCCGGCGACAACTCCTAAGTCGACATCCGGCAAGGGTCGTGTTGGCCGCTCATGTCGCAGATCCGATGCGGCCGACGCTGCAGTGGCAGCACCCGGCGGCCGATGAAGGCCGCGATGAGGTCCGTGGCGACGAGCCCCTTGCGGTCCATTAGCTCCTTGATCTGGCGGCAGATGCCCATGATCTCCGCCGGCGGGTTCTTCGGGTTGTGCCCCCAGTTTAGCTTCTCAGCCGACGGCGCGTCGTTGAAGGAGGGAAGGTTGATACAGTCGACGGCCGGGTTGACGTTCCTCACATAGAAGAACAATTTCTGCCACTTCTTGGCCGACTCCTCGAGGGGAAGCTTGGGGAAGGGTCCCGCTGGCCGGGTGACCACCACGGCAGCCCCGCAGGCGGACATGTTGCCGGCCGCCGCCCCCTGCCGCTTGAGGTAGAAGAGGCGGCACCACAGTTCCATATACTGTAGGAGGCCGACGTAGCCCTCGCAGAGCGCCACAAAGGCCGAGAGTTGCAACATCGCATTCGCACCTAGGTGGTGCGGTTGAAGGCCGAAGAACGTGAGGAACCAGCGGAAGAAGAGGCTCGCGGGAAGGCCGAGCCCAGGGAGGAAGTGCGTGTAGAAGACCACCACCTCGTCGTCCCGCGGCGCTGGTGCGAGCTCCGCGCCGGGCATGCGTGCCTCCACCTCCTCCGCCGGCGGCAGCCGTCGCATGCGGTGGAGATAGGTGATGTCGTCATCGGTCACCACGGAGCCCTCCCAAGAGCCCTTCGGCAGCGCCATTGCTAGGCGCGATGGAGATGAGGGAGTGGTGACGGCGTGGCGAGAATCGAAGAAGGTCCACACCCCGCGAGTCGCCGGCGCGGAGCGGTGGTGGCTCGGGCAGTCGCCGCCGCGGCAGAGCTCCGCTTGCGCGCGAGAGGGAGAAGAAGTAGAGAGGAAGACGAAGCGAGGGGCGGGGGCAAGTGCGCGAATGCCTCGGCCGTTCCCCCTCCCCTTCCATTTAAACCCACGAAAGAACGTGGGGGAGTGGGATCGTTTGCGCCCACGGTCCCCACTCCCCCGCAATACACGGGCACGTTGCACACATGCATTAACTGCCTCGAAGAAGCTCAATCGTCGGGCGTGGCCGCAGCGGATCCTGCGCGCGGGCCGAGGCCGCGGCCTGGTGGGTCCCGGCCCACTGCAACGTCCCGTCGTGCGCGAGGCCTGGCAAGGCCTCGCCCGCCGCTGGGCTGCACATGGGGGGGTCTGTGTCAGGCGACAGGCATGATCCCCCACGCCGGCTGGGCTCTGGCCGGCTGGTCCATTTAGTTTCCACTCTGGCTGGGCGTTACGGCCCGGCTCCCGGCAGCCGGCGCCCGCGGCGTCAAGCCGGCGCTCCAACATCGACAACCGCCTTCTCCAGGGGGTAAGCTGCAAAGGCCCTCCTGCTCGGAGCCGGCGGACCTTTACAGCTTCGGGGACTACTGTCGGGGGGATGACCCCCGGATAGGCACTGGAGCCCAAAGCACTTTTCAAAACATCGGGGCGGCCTGCTCCCCTCAATCCGGCTAGCCCTCCAGCCGGCTCCCCAGCGCGGGCCGGCTGGGCACGGTGCCAAGGCCGGGCCGGCTGCCCGCAAGCCGGCTGGCTGCGGGTCAGCGCCCGTCCCATCTAGCCGTACGACAAGACCGCTCGCCCATGATGGGGGAGCGTGGCCACAGTGCCGCCAGCCCCGCTGACCCGGGCGGCCGATGTCAGCGCGGCGTGGCACTGTAGCCCCACTACGCCAACCACTCCGTGACGCAGGAGGTGACGGGCCACAGTGCCGTGCAGCCGGCGGGTCCCGGCAGCCGGCGGGCCCCATTGCCGGCTCCAGACGATGACAGCAGGGCCCCGCCCCCACATAGATTTACCATTGTACCCTGGGGGCCAGTCTATAAGACCCCCCGGGAGCCCTCCATGCAGAGGAGGTCGGATGATCAGTAGAAACACACACACGCACACACTCACAGGAGAGGCCGAATGGAGAGCTAGCTCCTTCTTCCTCCTCCGCCCAAACAGCTCCAGGAGCACCATTGTAGCCCTTGTGCTTACCATACTACATTCGGCAGGACTAAGGGTGTTACCTCCCTCGGAGGGCCCCGAACCTGGGTACGTCTTGTGTCCCGCACTCGCGCGTATCGACCTCGCCTCTGGAACCCATCGGCGTCGTCATACAGCCCCCCACTTTTAGCCTTCTTGACGTGTCGGGGACAAGTTGCTCTTGTGTGCAGGTACCGGTGACTTTGTTTGCTGGAAGAACTCCTTATGATTCGATAAACCTTGGTTCTCTACTGAGGGAAATACTTATTGCTAGGTTACTTCACCCTTATACTTGGGGGTTGCCCAACCACTCTTACGAGAGAGAAAACAAAATGCAATGGTTAAATCATTTTTAAGATGTGTTAATTCGAACCGAAAAATATAGCGACTTGCTGATGTGGCATGATTGCATGTATAGAAAAAAAATATGTAGTAGGTTTCAATTATTTAGGAATAGAGTATATGATGTTGCGGACCGTTCTTTTGACGAAACACATAGAAATGCGATTAATTAAGTAAGTGGACTCAACATTGTTTGAAGAAAGGCAACTCAAGGAGTGCAGATGCAAAGGAAAAACAAAAAGAAAAAAACCCAAACTAGGTATTGGGTCAAAGTCAAAGATAACCTAAACCAGTTCACGTAAAGGTCATGATGAACTGTGGTTTGGGGATGGACGCGAGAAATTTCATCATAACCAAGCGCTAAACATCCACAACTGGATCATGAAGCGGCGCGGGACAAAAAAAATGTAGCGGCCATCTTATAGTGGTATTTGCAGAGAAGCAACGACGAATCTTTTTAATACCACGTCATGCAAGAACGTGCTCGCGAGAAGGCGGTGCTACGTGAGGAGCCACGTGAAGAAAGGAAACATTTTCCAATGTCCAGACATCCCACAGTTGGTGAAGGTTATCCCCATAAGGCCATAACACCCTGAAATTGCATCAGATACACTGATCTCGCAATGCAGATACCATTTATAATGGGGCTTGACGACATTTGTATCGTGAATCTCTTCTCGCAGGATGAATGCTCTAGAGTAAGAAACATTGCAACAGAGTAGTGCATGAGGTTGATAATAAGCTTGTCTGAATATCCACGGTGCCACAGGATTCAAAAACATCTCCAAATTTACAGCAACAAAAAACTCCACAACCGATGGTAAAACCGATGGTAAATCTGGTACAACATGCTGGTTGAAAATCCACACAAGAATAAATGAACTAGTTCTTTTAACAAAACACATAGAATTACAATTAATTAAGTAAGTGTATTTAACCGTGTTTGGAGAAAGGCAACTCAAAGACCGCACTCGCAAAGAAAAAAACAAAAATCCAAACTAGATATTGGTTCAAAGACAAAGATAACCTAAAGCAATTCACTCAAAGGACAAAAGTGTTACTCTAATCTCGAGCACAAATGCACCCACATGAACAGTAAATTCTGGAAAAAAAATAGTAAACTAAATCAAAAAATTCTGAAATTTTTTGTGGATGAACATCAACAAATATTGCAAAATGTTACCATTAAATAATACATTTGTAGAGGTGTGTGCCAAAAAAATGAGTGCTCTTAAATGTGTCTTTTGAGCCTCAAATTTTGTTTTTCCTATACAGGCCTCCATGGATGTCATTTCAAGGTAAAATGGATGCTTGAAAATTTGTTGATGTTCATCCAAAAAAATCAGGTTTTTTTATTTTATTTACTATTTTTTAGATTTTACTGTTCATGCGGGTGTATTTGAGCTCGGGAGCATATTATCCATGTCCGTCAAAGGCGCCATACTCTTGGCGACAATGAATAGGCTATCAGTCACAGTGAACTATGGTTGGGGAATGGACACAGAAAATTTCACCATAACCAAGTATTAAACATCCACATCTCCTAAGGAAAGACAGCTAGGGTTTCTGCCTCCCGTCGGCAGCGCCGTCGATCTGCCATATCTCCTGTGGCCTTATATCCATGGGTGCGCGGTGGATTCTTGCCGGCGGGAGGGCTCCGTTTTTAGGTGCATCTTCAAGTTTTGTTAGGGTTTGTGTCCTGCTCAGGAATACGAGACGGGCGGCGGCTCCCTGAAGATGGAATAAGGTTCTCCCCGCCTAGCCCCCGTCCCGGTGGTGCATCTAGCATTGTCGGAGGGTGTGTCGAGGTGTGTCTTCGGTGGATCTCGTGAGATTCGGTTGGTGGTTTTCTTTGGTGGATCTGCTCGGATCCGGACTTTGTTCGTCTTTGTTCATGTGTCTTCAGGTTGGATCCTTCCGATCTATGATGGGGAACGTTGCATTAAAATCAAAAAAATTCCTACGAAACACCCAAGATCAAATCTAGGAGATGCATAGCAATGAGAGGGGAGTGTGTCTCCATACCCTTGTAGACCAAAAGCGTTAGCGTTGTAACGCAGTTGATGTAGTCGTACTCTTCATGATCCAATCGTGATCCAATCCGATCTAGTGTCGAACGGACGACACCTCCGAGATTAGCAGACGTTCAGCTCGATGGCGTCCTCTCCTTCTTGATCCAGCAAGCGAGGGAGAGGAGGTAGATGAGATCGGAACCAGCACGGCGGTATGGTGGTGGTGGCAGCATCGGAATTTCGGCAAGGCTTCGCCAAGCGCGTACCGGAGGAGAGGTGGGAGGAGTTGGGAGCGACGGAGGGCAAGGGTGAAGGGGGTGCAGCCCTCTGCGCCCCTCCCCACTATATATAGGGGTGAGGGGGGCACCGGCCCTAGCCCCTCCTCCAAGGGAGGGGGCGGCGGCCCTGGGAGGTGGCTTGGCCCCCAAGCCAAGGGGGCGCCTCCCACCCCTAGGGTTTGCCCTCCCTTGGTGCATGGGCCTGGTGGGTGATACGTCTCTAACGTATCTATAATTTATAAAGTATTCATGCCATGTTTATTATAGTTTTGTATGATTTTGGTGCACTTTTGTATGGGTTTTATATGATTTTCATGGACTAACATATTGACCTAGTGCCCAGTGCCAGTTGTTGTTTTCTGCTTGTTTTTGGTTTTCCAGAAAATCCATGTCAAATGAAGTCCAAATGCACCGAAACTTTTTGACTTTTTTTTTCTGGAAGGAAACAGACCCAGGAAGCTTCGGAGGAGCAGCAGAAGAGCCACCGGGGCCCCACGAGCCACCTGGGCACGCCTGCCCCCCCCCCCCCCAGGCGCGCCCTGGTGCCTCATGGGCCCCTGTGGCACCTCTTTGCGTGATTCCAACGCTGAAAAATCTTATATATTCAGAAACCCCCGAAAGTTAACCTAGATGAGTTTTTACGCTGCCGCAAGCCTCTGTACCTCCACGATCTAATCTACAGCCCTTTTCCGGCACCCTGCCGGAGGGGGGAAGCATCACCGGAGGCCATCTTCATCATCCCGGCGGTCTCCATGATGAGGAGGGAGTAGTTCACCCTCGGGGCTGAGGGTTTGTACCAGTAGCTATGTGTTTTATCTCTCTCTCTCTCTCTCTCTCTCTCTCGTGTTCTTGATTTTCCACGATCTTGATGTACCACGAGCTTTGTTAATATAGTTGGATCATATGGTGTTTCTCCCTCTCTATCTTGTTGTGATGAATCGAATCTTTTCCCTTTGAGGTTTCGTTATTGTCGGATTGAATATTTCAGATTTGAGAACACTTGATGTATGTCTTGCATATGAATACCCGTGGTGACAATGGGGTATCATATTGATTCACTTGATGTATGTTTTGGCACTCAACTCGCGGATTCCCGAGGTGACATTGGGGTAATCTATGCATAGGGGTTGATGCACGTTTTCATTATCTTTTCTCCGATAGAAACTTTGGGGTTCTCCTTGGAGTTCTTTGTGTGGATTGAATATTATGATTATGAAGTTGTTTGATGCATATCGTATAATCAACTCACGGATACTAGTGGTGACATTGGAGTATCTAGGTGACATTAGAGTTGGTTGATGTGTATCATATGGTGTTATTTTAGTACGAACTCTAGGGCTGTTTGTGACACTTATAGGAATAGCTCAATAGATCAATCGGAAAGGATAACTTTGAGGTGGTTTCGTACCCTACAAACAATTTCTATCTTATGTTCTCTGCTAATAGGAACTTGGGAGTGATTCTTTATCGCACATTGAGGGATGGTTATATGATCCAATTATGTTAGCATTGTTGAGAGATTGCACTAGCGAAAGTATGAACCCTAGGCCTTGTTTCTAAGCATTGCAATACCGTTTATGCTCACTTTTGTTACTTTCTACCTTGCTGTTTTTTATTGTTCGCATTACAAAAATATATTTCTACCATCCATACTACACTTTTATCACCATCTCTTCGCCGAACTAGCGCACCTATACAATTTACCATTGTATTGGGTGTGTTGGGGACACAAGAAATTTCTTGTATTTGGTTGCAGGGTTGTTTGAGAGAGACCATCTTCATCCTACGCCTCCCACGGATTGATAAACCTTAGGTCATCCACTTGAGGGAAAATTGCTACTATCCTACAAAACTCTGCGCTTGGAGGCCCAACACGAGTCTACAAGAATAAGTTGTGTAGTAGACATCAAGCTCTTTTCTGGCGCCGTTGTCGGGGAGGTGAGTCCTTGAAGGTATATCTTTAGATCTTGCAATCGAATCTTTTAGTTTCTTGTTTTATCACTAGTTTGGTTTATAAAAGAAAGCTACAAAAAATATGGAATTGAGGTTGCCTCATATTATTAATCTTTATAATGTCTTTCTTGAAAATGATGGATCAAAAAATTGTGATCAATTGATAGAAGAAGAATTCAATAAAATGTTTGGCATAAAATCTTTGAATGATAAGCATGATTGCAATGTTGCTAGTATGAATTCTTTGAATACCCATGATGCTAATGATATGCAAAGCTACAAGCTTGGGGATGCTATGTTTGATGAAGATGATATTTTTAGCCCCCCAAGTTTTGATGGGAAAATTTATTATGATGATTGCATGCCTCCTATTTATGATGATTATATTGATGAAAGTGGGTTTGGAAGAGTGTCAACTCTAGGTACTAATGATCCCACTATTTTGGAGGGTGTTGAATCTTATGGCAATAATTATGAAAGTGGATTTGTAGAGGTCATGACTTTATTTAATGATGAATCCACTATTTTGGAAGAAGTTTCAATTGATTATGACAAAAAAGTTGCTATATATGATGATTATTGTGATGACATGTATGCTATAAAGAATAATGATAACTATGAAACTTGTCATCATGATTTTTATTTTCAATTGGATTATTCCAATCAAGTATCACATGATAGTTATTTTGTTGAGTTTGCTCCCACTATTATGAATGAGAAGAAAATTGCTTGTGTGGAGAGTAATAAAAATTCTATGCTTATGTATCATGACAAGAATGCTTTGTGTGATGGATATATTGTTGAATTTCTTCATGATGCTACTGAAAATTATTATGAGAGAGGATCATATGCTTGTAGGTGTTGCAATAATATCAAGTTTCCTCTCTATGTGTTGAAAGTTTGGAAGTTATGCTTGTTTTGCCTTCCTATGCTGTTTGATTCTTGCTCCCATAAACTATTTGCTCACAAAATCCCTATGCATAGGAAGTGGGTTAGGCTTAAATGTGCTAGTCATATGCTTCATGATGCTCTCTTTGTGTTTCAATTCTTTACTTTTATGCGAGCATCATTGAAATCATCATGCCTAGCTAAAAAGGCATTTAAGAAAAGCGCTAGTTGGGAGACAACCCAATATTTATACCTACTGTTTTTGTGTGTGCACATGATTAAGCTACTGTAGTAATCATGTTTTATATGTTTTCTTTAAATAATGTGCCAAGTAAAGCCTTTGGGATAGTGTGGATGCTTGTTGATTTGATTCTTTGCAAAAACAGAAACTTTTGCGTCCAGTGCTGGAATTTCTATTCTGTAATGGAGCGTGAAAAAATTATGAAATTTTTACACAGTATTGGGTTAAAAATTGTTAAGTTGTCCTAATTTTTCAGAATTTTTGGAGGTACAGAAGTATGGTTTTTAAATCGCTCACTACACATTGTTCTGTTTTTGACAGATTCTGTTTTCGGTGCATAGTTTGCTTGTTTTAGTGTTTCCATAGCTTATATTGAGTAATATAAATTGTGGAAATGATAGAATATAGTAGGCATTATGTGAGAACAATTATGAAACTTGTCTTGACAGTACCTAAGTGGATGATTTATTTCTATCATACTAACCTATCTCACAAGATCCGTTAAGTTTTATGTGATTGAAGTTTTCAAGTTGTGGGTGAGATATCGATATGAGGAGAATAAGGAGTGGCAAGACCCTAAGCTTCGGGATTCCCAAGGCACCCCAAGGTAATATTCAAGGAAGACTCAAGCGTCTAAGCTTGGGGATGCCCCGGAAGGCATCCCCTCTTTCGTCTTCAACATTATCGGTAACCTCACTTGGAGCTATATTTTTATTCATCACATGATATGTGTTTTGCTTGGAGAATCATTTTATTTTGTTGATATTTGCTTGCTGTTATAAATAATCATGTTTTGTATCTTTTTGTTCAATAAAATGCCAATTATAGCCTTTACCATGCTCAGTTTGCAAGGTCATGTGTTGCTGTTTGAAAACAGAAAGTTTTCTGTTATGTCCAGAATATTCCTGAATAGTGCGAACATGATAAAAATCTGAAATTTTTACACAGTAAGAATGCATGAGTTCTCTGTCACGTGGTAAGTTTTCAGAATTTTTGGAGTTAGGCAAGTATGAATTTTAAATCCCCCTTTACAGACTATTCTGTTTTGGCAGATTTCGGTTATAGTTGCATTGCTTGCATATGTTCCTTGTTTAATGTTTCTATTTGTGGATAGGATTATTAAATAGGCAGAGGCATTTAGTATGCAATGTTTAATTATAATTTTAGTGATTTGCTACAGTAGAGAATGTTAAGGTTTTGAGTTGATTTATACTAACTTATCTCACGAGCTCTTGTTGAGTTTTGTGTGGACGAAGTTTTTAAAGATTTAGGAGAGGCCATGATATGAGAGGAATTAAGGAGACATAAGATCTCAAGCTTGGGGATGCCCAAGGCATCCCAAGTTAATATTTCAATAAGTCTCAAGCAACTAAGCTTGGGGATGCCCCGGTTGGCATCCCACCTTTCTTCATCAACACTTATCGGTTAGCCTAAGTTTTTGCTTCTTCACATGATATGTGCTATCCTTGGTATATCATTTTATTTTTGTTTTGTTTTTCTTGCTGTTTGAATAAAATACTTAAGATCTGAATTTTTTTAATGAGAGAGAGAGTCCTCACATAGCTACCTATTTACTTAACTACTCATTTGGTCTTCACTTATATCTTTTTGGAGTAGTTTGTCATTTACTCTTGTTCTTCACTTATAACCTATGAGTAAATTGTTGAATGAATTGAATATCATAAAGTTGAAATTTATATGCTTCATATGCTTGTCCCATGGGGAGTAGTGACTTCACATACAAGAAGTATAAGTGGTAAAATTTATTGAAAGTTAACAAACATAGCATTGGTCACTTGAACAATTCATGAAAGATTAATAAGGGAAGAGAAATTTCACATATAAATATACTATCTTGGACATATTCTATGATTGTGAGCCCCCATTAATTATTTTCAAGCTTGATCAAGTAGCTGACGTTGGACAAGGAAGACAACGTAATGAGTTATGTTTGTTTATATTCACATAGAAGTTATATTGTCATGGATCCTCTAACATGTGGTGCTTGCTTAGGATCTTTTGCTAGCCAAAAATTCGTACAAAGTAGAGATACTACTTGTGCATCCAAAAACCCTTAAACCCAGTTTCTTGCCATGAGAGTCCACTATATCTACTTATGGATTGAATAAGATCCTTCAAGTAAGTTGTCATCGGTGCAAAAAGCAATAAAAAATGCTCCTAAAATATGTATGATCTTTTATTGCAAGGGAAAATAAGCGTTGTACGAACTTGTGATGGTAAAGAAATAAAAGCGACGGACTGCATAATAAAGGTTGCTATCACAAGGGGCAATATAACGTGACGTTCCTTTGCATTAAGGGCTTGTGCATCCAACAACAAAAAGCGCATGACAATCTCTGCTTCCCTCTGCGAAGGGCCTATCTTCTACTTTTCTGTATTTACTTTTATGCAAGAGTCATTAATGTTCATCCCTATTCCGCTCTATTTATTTTTTTAGTTGGCAAGCATTATGTGGTAGGGAAAGATCCAGACACATATATCCAGTTGAATATAGGTGATCATGAGTTATTATTGTTGACATTATCCCTGTTGGGGATATTTCCCAGCATTTAGACCCGGCAGGATGATAACCCGGCCATAGAACAGACTCAGCGGGTCATCTCACTGCAGGGCTAAAGGATTCTAGGTGGGCCAGCTTAAGAAGGCTTAACGGGAAAGGCCAGCTTAGGCAATGGGCCGGCTCACGAAGAAGATGAGCGGTATGAAGGCTGTCTTGGAGAATAAGTAGGAAAGAATACGAGACAGGTCAAGGTACAACCTGGACTCTCATGTAATCTAGGGTTCCACCTGTATATAAAAAGGGGAGCACCTAGGTAAAGAAGACTAGGTTGCAATCTCTCGAAAGCTAGGTTAGCGAATCCGCATCCTTGTAATCGAGAACCACAGCAATATAATCAAGCAGGACGTAGGCTTTTACCTCCACCGTGAGGGGCCGAACCTGGGTAACCCGGCGTTTTCCCGTTCCCGATCAACCTCGTTGAGCTTCCACACTTGTGCGATGGCCTCATCCTCAAGTCCTTTCACAAGGGCATCTGCCGTGTCAAAACCACGATAGTTGGCGCCCACCGTGGGGCCTACGCACGGTGGAGTTGAGTTCTTAGCGGGATCTCTCCATGGGTTCAGGAAGTACGCGGTTGGCATGATGACGAAGAGCCACCGCGGGAAGCTCTACATTGACGATTCATACTGGGGCCCCGACACCGACTCAATCGAGTACGGGTACCGGGTCCCCTTCGGCAAGATCCATACTTTCATCGGCGTGGTCGGCGAGTCGGCCGCCAGGTTGGAGAACATCGCCAGTGTCGAGCCGGCGCGTTGCGCTAATCCGAGCCAGGCAAGACCCGGCCCCACTCGAGCCGGCCGGAACCATGCCTTCGTAGGGTTCACCCAAGGGGTGGCCTTGTCGGAGAACTCCCTATCCGGAGATGATACGCTCGTCCAATCTGACGGCGAGTCTTCAACAGGAGAAACCGAGTCGATCCGTCCTCTGCACGATGGGAGGTTCGGATACGCGGGTGACATCTTTCCAGAGATCCCAAATCCGCCTCGTTTTGCGGCGGTGTACATGGCGGGGAGGCAGGATCCGGTGCGTGACCCGGCCGATCCCGCGGCCGGGTAGAATCTTACCCTTGCCGGCTCAGGAGGAGCCGGCGCGTCGGCCGCTGGCTCACAGAAAACCGGGGTGCAAGCACTCGCGGACTTGATGAACACACTGGCAGCCCTGTTGGCCGAGCCGGTCACGACGGAGAACGCAGCCGCGCGCAACACAGAGATCACGAAGTGTCGCGATCAGATGGCCAAGATCCAGGAGGACATCAATGCAGAGAACACACGCATGGCTCAGGTGCAGGCCCGGGCCGAGGAGCGGCAGCGTCTGGATGAGGACGCGAGTTACCTAAGCCGCCGGCAAGCCGAGTCAGAACTTGTCCACCGGAGACGTCATCAGAGCCGACTTCCGGTCGATCTTGAGCCGACTCAGCTGTTCACCACACCGCCGGCTCTGGCGAACCAGGGGGCTGGAGTTGTTCCCCCAGGAGGACCGCCTCAACAGCAGCTGGCTCAGCCGAGGGAGCCAGCCCAGCATCGCACGCCAGATCAGCAACAGCAGCCGCCGTCTCGCCGGTTCCAGACCCCAATTGGACACTACTCCAACCCGGTCGATAACGTGCTGGCAGTGATCCACAACCTGGCGGCTATTCCGATCGAGGGGGACGGTCCGATTCAGACAGAGGCCAGGAACGCTATTGCGATGCTCAAGACAGCAGTAGTGCAGCAGGCCAACTACTCGCATAGCCAACACCGTCTCCACTCAACCCCTCACCAGAGCCAAACCAGGAGCCAGTGTCCAGAATCACCGGCGGTTTCCAGCAGTGCGCATCGCAGAAGAGCTGCCCCACCACTAGCGGATCAACCTCAACCTAGAATCCCGAATGCACAAGACATTGTGGACGCCGCTCGAGCCCTACGAGCGTGGGAGGAAGAAAATGCGCATGCAGGGCACAACCCACCGGCGCGCATCAATCAACCGGCGCACGTCAACCTGCCAATAACACCTGTCCCACCCACCATAACCCAGACAGCCGGCCAACTCGGGGGCTTATCAAGTCGCATGATCGGAACTCCTTGTTTGGTACCAGCGCTGCGAGAAGCGCGCATACCCCCAGATTTCAAAGGTCCTCGCAAGGTTCCTAATTACACAGCGAATCTGGAGCCCACCGAGTGGATCGAGAGTTACGAATTTGCTATGGACTTATTGGGCGCAAGAGAGGCAGTGTGTGCACGTTATCTGCCTCTCATGTTGGAAGGCCCCGCTCGCACCTGGATGAAAAACCTACCGGTGAATTCTATCAACACGTCGCAGGAGCTGAAGGAGCACTTCATCAAGAACTTCCAGGGAACCTGTAAAAGGCCAACCACCATTGTTGATCTAGAACGATGTGTTCAGCACGAGGATGAGTCGGCGCACCATTGGGCTCACCGGGTTGCAGAGGTTATACACGGTTCTGACAGCATCTCGGCGGCTCAGGCGGTGCTTGTTCTGGAACGGACATGCAAGTTTCAGCCACTGGTCCAGAAATTAGGGCGACTCAAGAGAAAAACCCAGGATATGGGTGATCTGATGGATGTCTTAACCCGGTACGCGGAGTCTGACAATACGAAAGACCCGCTGTCTGATGAGGAGAAAGCCGGTAAAGACAAGAAAGGTGGTGGCTGCTACTTGTAGCTTGCATTGGTATTTTCCCCGAAGAGGAAGGGATGATGCAGCACAGTAGAGATAAGTATTTCGCTCAGTTATGAAACCAAGGTTATCAAACTAGTAGGAGAATCACGCAACACCTCGTTAGCAGCACCTGCACACAAACAACAAATCCTTGCACCCAACGCAAACGAGGGGTTGTCAATCCCTCGGCGGTTAATTGCAAGATTAAATTGTATGTGATAGATAGATAGATTGAAACAAAAATACAAAATAAAATAAATAAAAGAAAATTGCAGCAGTATTTTTAGGGTTTTAGTAATATGATTTAGATAGACCCGGGGGCCATAGTTTTCACTAGAGGCTTCTCTCGAGAAAATAGCATACGGTGGGTAGACAAATTACTGTTGGGCAATTGATAGAAAAGCAAATAATCATGACGATATCCAAGGCAATGATCATGTATATAGGCATCATGTCCGAGACAAGTAGACAGACTCCTGCCTGCATCTACTACTATTACTCCACACATCGACCGCTATCCAGCATGCATCTAGTGTATTAAGTCCATGAAGAACGGGGTAACGCCTTAAGAACGATGACATGATGTAGACAAGATAAACTCACGCATGAATAAACCCCATCTTTTTACCCTTAATAGCAATGATACATGCGTGTCATGTCCCTTTCTGTCACTGGGATTGAGCACCGCAAGATCGAACCCATTACAAAGCACCTCTTCCCATGGCAAGATAAATCAACTCAGTTGGCAAAACCAAATCAATAGATCGTAGAAGAAATACGAAGCTATAATAATCATGCATAAAAGAGTGCAGCAAAGACTCAAATAATTTCAGGGATAATCTGATCATAAACTCACAATTCATCGGATCCCAACAAACACAGCGCAAAAAGTGATTACATCGGATAGAACTCCAAGAACATCGAGGAGAACATTGTATTGAAGATCAAAAAGAGAGAAAAGGCCATCTAGCTACTGCCTATGGACCCTAAGGTCTGTGGTAAACTACTCACGCATCATCGGAAGGGCAGCAAGGTTGATGTAGAGCCCCTCCGTGATCGATTCCCCCTCCGGCAGATTACCAGAGAAGGCCTCCAGATGGGATCTCTCTGGAACAGAAACTTGTGGCGGCGGAAAAAGTATTTCGTGGACTCCCCTGAGGGTTTCTGATTTGTCCTGAATTTATAGTGGTGGAATTAGGTCAAACGGAGCTAAGGGGGGCCCACGAGGCACCAGGGCGCGCCTGTCCCCCCCCCCCCCCAGGCGTGCCCTGGTGGCTCGTGGCCACCTCCTGGGTCTTCTGGCCCTCTCCCAAAGCTTCTAGTGTTTATCTTGTCCAGAAAAAATCTCCAAAAAGTTTCGTGGCATTTGGACTTCGTTTTGTATTGATTTTCTGTAAAACAAAAACAGGGCAGAAAACAGCAACTGGCACTGGGCACTAAGTTAATAGGTTAGTCTCCAAAAATGATATAAAATTGCTGTAAATGTATATAAAAACATCCAAGATTGATAATATAACAGCATGGAACAATAAAAAATTATAGATACGTTGGAGACGTATCAGCATCCCCAAGCTTAATTCCTGCTCGTCCTCGAGTAGGTAAATGATAAAAACAGAATTTTTGATGTGGAATGCTGCCTATCATATTCATGACATATTCTTTTCTTTTATAGCATGGACATTGGACTTGAATGATTCAAAGCAATAGTCTATAATTTGACATGAAGATATAAATACTCAAGCATGCTAACAAGCAACCATGTCTTTCAAAATATCAACGCTAAAGAAAGTTATCCCTAGCCCATTATGCTCAATCATTGATCCATTCATGAAACACACTCGAATATTAGCTACATCCAATGCACAAGTATGACAATAGTGCTCTCTAGTTGGTGCTTTATAAGAGAAGATGGTGACTCAAAAAAATAAAAATTGCATAAAAGTAAATAGATAGGCCCTTCGCAGAGGGAAGCAGAGATTTGTCAAATGTGCCAGAGCTCAAAGCTGAAATTAAAGAGATAAAAATATTTTGAGAGGCATGCTTTTCCTGTCAATGAAAACGACCGAGAATTCCCAATATTTTCCATGCTAGACACATCATAGGTGGTTCCCAAACAGAAAATAAAGTTCATTTCCTTTCCACCATTATTTCACAATCCATGGCTAGCCGTATCCACGGGTGCCCTCCATACCAACACTTTCCAAGGAATTTTGTTGTTATTAATTTTTGATTTCATTGTGGGACTGGGCATCCCTATTACCAACCATTCTCTCATGCAATGACAAGTGAATAAACACTCATCGTGAGAATAACACACCTAGCATGGAAAATAATGGCCACCCCCTGTCGCTTCATGAGCGGTACGGGCACACAAAACGGAAAAATTATTTTGAAAATTAGAGTTGGCACACACAAATTTACTTGGAACGGCATTGAAATACCGCATATAGGTAGATATAGTGGACTCATTTGGCACAACTGGAGTTTAAGGATTTTGGATGCACAAGCAGAATTTCCGCTTAGTACAAATGAAGGCTACCAAATAGATTGAGAAGCAACCAACCAAAAAACAAAATGGTCATAAACATGCATTGAACATAACTAACACCGAATAATGCACCATATGTAGGATATAATTTCCTTGCATAACTATTGACTTAACGTGCATGCATAGGGAATCACAAACCTTAACACTAATATTCTTACTAAATCAAAATTACTCACTAACATGACTCACATATTATCATTTCCATATCGCAAAACTATTTCAAGGAATCACACTTATCATATCCAATGATCTATATGAAAGTTTTTATTATATCCCTCTTGAATATTCATCACTTTGGGACCAAATTCATATCTTGTGCAAATAACCGTTACTATTATCAACTCTCAAAAAGATTTAAGAGAAGCATGAGAGTGCAAATATTTCTTCAAAATTTTAATCTTATCAATTCTCAAAATAATATAAGTGAAGCATGAGAATTCATTTCTTCAAAATTTCAATCTTATCAATTCTCAAAATAATATAAGTGAACCATGAGAATTCATTTCTTCAAAATTTCAATCAACTCTCAAAATAATATAAGTGAAGCATGAGAGTTTATTTCTTCAAAATATAGCCACCACCATGCTCAAAAAGATTTAAGTGAAGCACTAGAGCAACTCCCTAGCTCAAAAAATTTAAGTGAAGCACATAGAGTATTCTAACAAATGATGATAAACGTGTGGCTCTCTCAAGATAGGTGTGTTCAGCAAGGATGATTGTGACAAACTAAAAAGCAAACAAAGCAAAGACTCATATAATACAAGATGCTCCAAGCAAAACACATATCATGTGACGAATAAAAATATAGCTCCAAGTAAAATTACCGATGGTTGCTAGAAGAAAGAGGGGATGCCTTCCGGGGCATCCCCAAGCTTAGACGCTTGAGTCTTCCTTGAATATTACCTTGGGGTGCCTCGGGCATCCCCAAGCTTAGGCTTTTGCTACTCCTTATTCCTTCATCCATCGTGATCTCACCCAAAACTTGAAAACTTCAATCACACAAAACTCAACAAAACCTTCGTGAGATCCGTTAGCATAACAAAATAAATCACTACTTTAAGTACTGTTGAAAACCCATTCATATTTTATTTTTGCATTATACCTACTGTACTCTAACTTCACCATGGCTTATACCCCCCGATACAATCCATAGATTCATCAAAACAAGCAAGTAGTGCACCAAAAACAGAATCTGTCAAAAACAGAACAGTCTGTAGAAATCTATTTAAAAGCCATACTTCTGTAACTCCAAAAATTCTGAAAAATTAGGACAGCATAGGCAATTCATATACCAATACTGTGTACAAACTTCAGATTTTTCTGATGCTCCAGTACAGAAATAAAATTCGGGCACTGGACGCAAAACTTTCTGTTTTCCAAACAGCATCAATTATATTATCTTCCAAATCATCCTAAAGGCTTTACTTGGTACAAACACTAATTAAAAACACAAAAACACAATCATACCAGTAGCATAATTGTGAAAACACACAATAACAGAAAAAATTTATTTATTCATTGGGTTGCCTCCCAACAAGCGCTATTGTTTTATGGCCCTAGCTAGGCATAATGCATAGTTTCAAGTATTCTCATTTTTCTTCTTCTTCTTATCTAAAGATATGTTCTTATCAGGAGGCTTTTCAAAGACAATTTGAAACACATCATCCATGGAAATTTTAGCATTACTAAGTTGGCTATCCTCGAATCCCTCTTGATTCCCTTTTACAATCCAAGAATATTGTTTATTAATACCATTGAAAACTTGTTGGATCATATTTAAAGGAGGGGCCTCCTTTTTGGTATTCTCTTCAAAGGTGCAATCGTCACGAAATAAATATCTTAACAAGTAATCATCATTGTATAATATCTCATCTATCACCGGTTTTTCATGATTCATGCCATAAAAATCAATGATTTCTCTAGCTTCTCGAACTATGTAATCAAATTCATTCATGAGGATAAGAGTTGCTATCTTTTTAGCCTTATGATTTTTTATAACTGGCAACTCATAAAACAATCTTTGCAAAGTAGGATGGGTATGAATAAATCTTTTTTCTAGTTTAAGAACAAGAGCAAAAACAGCTTCTGCATAATTCTTGGTTCTACTAAGAATAGGAGTATCATCACAAGCCAAAGTTCCAACGCAATTAAAGAATTCTTGGATGACATTTTTTCCTATAATATTCCCATGTCCCATCACAAAAGTTTTAGTATCTAAATTGGTAGGAATTTCAATTTTAGGAGTTTTACCATCCTCACTTTTTTCCATACCAAAGTCAGCCATGATAGCAATTTCAAGCAAGCAAGCAAACACACAAAAAAGGCAAACGGAAAATATTTTTGTGAAAATGTTTTAGAAGTGGGGAAGATGAAAACGAGAGGCAAATGGCAAATAAAGTAAATGTAAGGAGATGAGAGTTTATGCAAAGGTACTTGATAGATGTTGATGATGTCTCCCCGGCAACGGCGCCAGAAATTCTTCCTGCTACTTGTAGCTTGCGTTGGTATTTTCCCCGAAGAGGAAGGGATGATGCAGCACAGTAGAGATAAGTATTTCCCTCAGTTATGAAACCAAGGTTATCGAACCAGTAGGAGAATCACGCAACACCTAGTTAGCAGCACCTGCACACAAACAACAAATCCTTGCACCCAACGCAAACGAGGGGTTGTCAATCCCTCGGCGGTTAAATTGTATGTGATAGATAGATTGATTGAAACAAAAATACAAAATAAAATAAATAAAATAAAATGGAAGCAATATTTTTAGGGTTTTAGTAATATGATTTAGATAGACCCGGGGGCCATAGTTTTCACTAGAGGCTTCTCTCGAGAAAATAGCATACGGTGGGTAGACAAATTACTGTTGGGCAATTGATAGAAAAGCAAATAATCATGACGATATCCAAGGCAATGATCATGTATATAGGCATCAAGTCCAAGACAAGTAGACCGACTCCTGCCTACATCTACTACTATTACTCCACACATCGACCGCTATCCAGCATGCATCTAGTGTATTAAGTCCATGAAGAACGGAGTAACGCCTTAAGAACGATGACATGATGTAGACAAGATAAACTCACGCATGAATAAACCCCATATTTTTACCCTTAATAGCAATGATACATGCATGTCATGTCCCTTTCTGTCACTGGGATTGAGCACCGCAAGATCGAACCCATTACAAAGCACCTCTTCCCATGGCAAGATAAATCAACTCAGTTGGCCAAACCAAATTAATAGATCGTAGAAGAAATACGAAGCTATAATAATCATGCATAAAAGAGTGCAGCAAAGACTCAAATAATTTCATGGATAATCTGATCATAAACTCACAATTCATCGGATCCCAACAAACACACCGCAAAAAGTGATTACATCAGATAGAACTCCAAGAACATCGAGGAGAACATTGTATTGAAGATCAAAAAGAGAGAAGAAGCCATCTAGCTACTACCTATGGACCCTAAGGTCTGTGGTAAACTACTCACGCATCATCGGAAGGGCAGCAAGGTTGATGTAGAGCCCCTCCGTGATCGATTCCCCCTCCGGCAGATTACCGGAGAAGGCCTCCAGATGGGATCTCTCTGGAACAGAAACTTGTGGTGGCGGAAAAGTATTTCGTGGACTCCCCTGAGGGTTTCTGATTTTTCCTGAATTTATAGTGGTGGAATTAGGTCAAACAGAGCTAAGGGGGGCCCACGAGGCACCAGGGCGCGCCTGTCCCCCCCCCCCCCCAGGCGTGCCCTGGTGGCTCGTGGCCACCTCCTGGGTCTTCTGGCCCTCTCCCAAAGCTTCTAGTGTTTATCTTGTCCAGAAAAAATCTCCAAAAAGTTTCGAGGCATTTGGACTTCGTTTGGTATTGATTTTCTGTAAAACAAAAAACAGGGCAGAAAACAGCAACTGGCACTGGGCACTAAGTTAATAGGTTAGTCTCCAAAAATGATATAAAATTGCTGTAAATGTATATAAAAACATCCAAGATTGATAATATAACAGCATGGAACAATTAAAAATTATAGATACGTTGGAGACGTATTAGTGGCAAGGGTCACCAGCAGAACAACGGTAACGGGCAGAACAACAATGGTGGTAAACGCAAAGGTTACGACAGCAGTTCCGATCTGGTGGCGAACACAAACACAGAGAACAAAGGTCAGCGTCAGAATGACGGTTCTAGGAGGCAGTCCTCTGGTAATCGCCCTCTCACTTATGAGGAAGCTCTCAAGGCTCCTTGTCCAAAACACAGTTACAATGGTAAGCCATCCAGTCACTCTTGGGAAAATTGCTATGTCATGCAAGAGTTTGCCAAGCGGGTATTCCAGAATCATCATAATGGGGGCGGCAACGGCGGACAACCTGCCAATCAGTGACCCAGCTTCTCAGGAGCCGGCTTGCAAGGGCCCTTCGCAGGACCCGGTTTCCAAGGGAACAGTGGTCAAAGCGACGGGTTTCAGGGGGCTAGTAATACTGGAGGCGGCAATCAGTGACACAACCAGGGAAATCAGCACCAAGTTGGTGCGACAGGGTTTCAGAGTAACCCGAAACAGTTGAATAGTGGACAGTATCATGTTTTCACCACCAGTACCTGCAAACGGGATCGGAAGGTGCAACGACGAGCCGCCCACGCGGTTAAGCCGGCAACTCCTTATTATCTCAACTGGTCTGAACAGCCGGTTACCTGGAGCAGGGCGGATCATCCTGTCCTCCTCGATCACCCTGGCCACTTGGCTTTGGTGGTTGCGCCACATGTCGGCGGTTATACACTGACTAAGGTGCTCATGGACGGAGGCAGCAGCATTAATATTTTGTACTACGACACGTTCAGGCGGATGAATCTGTCCGATAAGCAGTTAACTCCGTCCTCTACAATCTTTCACGGCATTGTTCCTGGCAAGTCAGCCTATCCCATGGGAAGAATCTCCATAGAGGTGGCCTTTGGCTCTGAGGATAACTGGCGTTCTGAATTTCTGTCCTTTGAGGTGGTTAAGCTTAAGAGCCCATACCATGCCTTATTTGGCCGGCCGGCTTATGCGTGGTTCATGGCATGGCCGTGCTACGTTTACCTGAAAATGAAGATGCCAAGACCAAGGGGAACCATCACAGTGGAAGGCAATCGGAAGATTGCACTCGAGTGCGAGGAAGGAGACGCAACATATGCCGAGACGGCTTGCGCCACGGAGGAGTTACGGTATTATAAGGACAATGTTGACCCGTCTGACAGGACCTCCCTGAAGAAGCCCACGACGGAGTCAGGCCCTCTACTCAAGTTCAAGTCGGCCAGAGACACAAAGCAAGTCGATTTCACCCCAGGCAATTCGTCGGAGCAGTTCACCATAGGGGCAAACATGGATCCTAAATAGGAAAGCGCGCTCATCGAGTTCATCCGTGAGAACCGGGACATCTTTGCATGGAAACCTTCTGACATGCCAGGTGTACCGAGAGAACTCGCTGAGCACTCCCTCAATGTGGATCCCAAATTTAAACTAGTTCGCCAGTATCTCCGTCGCTTTAATGAGGAAAGGCGGAAAGCTATTGGTGAAGAGGTGGCCCGGCTCCTAGCTGCCGGGTTCATCGTTGAAGTCTTCCATCCTGAATGGCTGGCCAACCCGGTGTTTGTTCTGAAGAAAAACGGAACTTGACGGATGTGTGTTGATTACACAGATCTGAATAAGGCTTGCCCTAGTGACCCCTTTGCCTTGCCCCGTATTGACCAGATCATCGATGCTACGGCTGGTTGCGAGAGTTTATGCTTCTTGGAAGCTTACTCTGGTTATCATCAGATCAAAATGAAGCTGGAAGACCAGGAAAAGACGGCTTTCATCACACCCTTTGGGGCTTTCTGTTATACAACCATGTCGTTTGGTCTGAAGTGTGCACAGGCGACTTACCAGCGTTGTGTCCAAAGCTGCTTTCACAAACAGATCGGGCGGAATGTTCATGCTTATGTTGATGATATTGTGGTTAAGTCCTAGAAGAAAGAAACCCTGTTGGAGGCCATGTCTACCATATGAAGCTTAACCTGGAGAAGTGTGTTTTTGGGGTCCCTGTCGGAAAACTTCTAGGATTTCTTGTTTCCGAGTGTGGCATTGAAGCTAACCCGGAAAAGATCAAAGCAAACACGACCCTGGCTAAGCCGGCCACTCTGAATGCCGTGCAGAAGCTGGCTGGGCGGGTTGCGTCACTGAGTCAGTTCATAAGCTGGCTTGGAGAGAAGGCAATTCCGTTGTACCAATTGCTTAAGAAATCAAACAACTTCGTCTGGAGTGATGCTGCAGATCAGGCTTTTGAGGCCCTCAAGAAGCAGTTGTCTGAGCCGTTGGTCCTTGCTGCCCTCGCGAGAAGGAGCCAATGTTGCTATATATTGCTGCCAATAACAAGGCTGTAAGTGTGGCAGTCGTTGTAGAGCGCAAAGAGGATGGCAAGGAATATCCACTTCAGCACCCCGTGTATTATATCAGTGAAGTGTTAACCGAGTCCAAGCAGCGATATCCACATTGGCAGAAACTGGTCTACGGAGTGTTTATGGCTAGTCGCTGATACGTCCATTTTGCATCATGTTTTGCTACTGTTATTTATAGTGTTTTTAATCAATATAACACTTTGTGGAGCAATTCTAATGCCTTTTCTCTCTTAATATGCAAGATTTACACAAGGAGGGAGATTGCCGGCAGCTGGAATTTTGGACCTGAAAAAGCTATGTCAGAGATACCTATTCTGCACATCTCCAAATGAGCTGAAATTTTACAGAGATTTATTTTGGAATAAATAAGAAATACTGGAAGCAAGAAGTACCAAAGGGGGCCACCCAGGTGCCCACGAGGCACCAGGGTGCGCCACCCCCCCCCCAAGCGCGCCCAGGTACCTCGTGGGGCCCCTGGCTAGCCTCTGGCCCCCATTTTCTGGTATATAAGTCCATTTGCCCTAAAAAAAATATATACAAGACTTTCGGGATGGTGCTCCGCCGTCTCGAGGCGGAACTTGGGCAGGAGCACTTTTGCTCTCCGGCGGAGAGATTCTGCCAGGGATACTTCCCTCCGGGAGGGGGAAATCGTCGCCATCGACATCACCAGCGATCCTCTCATCGTGGGAGGACTAATCTTCATCAACATCTTCACCAGCACCATCTCATCTCAAACCCTAGTTCATCTCTTGTATTCAATCTTTGCCTCAAAACCTCAGATTGGTACCTGTGGGTTGCTAGTAGTGTTGATTACACCTTGTAGTTGATGCTAGTTGGTTTATTTGGTGGAAGATTATATGTTTAGATCTATTATGCTATTCAACACCTCTCTGATCTTGGACATGAATATGATTTGTGAGTAGTTACTTTTGTTCTTGAGGACATGGGAGAAGTCTTGTCATAAGTAATCATGTGAATTTGGTATTCGTTCAATATTTTGATGATATGTATGTTGTTCATTCCCTTAGTGGTGTCGTGTGAACGTCGACTACATGACACTTCACCATCTTTGGGCCTAAGGGAATGCATTGTGGAGTAGTAATTAGATGATGGGTTGCTAGAGTGACAGAAGCTTAAACCCTAGTTAATGCGCTATTCCGTAAGGGGCTGATTTGGATCCATATGTTCAATGCTATGGTTAGATTTATCTTAATTCTTCTTTCATAGTTGCGGATGCTTGCGAGAGGGGGTAATCATAAGTGGGAGGTTTTTTCAAGTAAGAACAGCACCCAAGCACCGGTCCACCCACATATCAAATTATCAAAGTAGCGAACGCGAATCAAACAAACATGATGAAAGTGACTAGATGAAATTCCCATGTGTCCTCGAGAACGGTTTACTTACTATAAGAGATCGTTCCGACTTGTCCTTTGCTATAAAAAGGATTGGGCCACCTTGCTGCACTCTTTGTTACTATTGCTACTTGTCACTTGTTACAAATTATCTTGCTATCAAACTACTCGTCACCGATAATTTCAGTGCTTGCAGAAAATACCTTACTGAAAACCGCTTGTCATTTCCTTCTGCTCATCGTTGGGTTCGACACTCTTACTTATCGAAAGGACTAAGATTGATCCCCTGTACTTGTGGGTCATCAAGACTCTTTTCTGGCGCCGTTGCCAGGGAGTGAAGTGCCTTTGGTAAGGAAACATTTATATTACGTGCTAAAATTTACTGTCACTTGTCACTATGGAAAGTAATCCTTTGAGGGCTTTGTTCGGGGTATCTTCACCTCGACCGGAAACACAAATAGTTGCTCCTCAACCAACTGCACCTACTGAAAATATTTATTATGAGATTCCTCTTGGTATGATAGAGAAACTGCTAGCAAATCCTTGCAGGAGATGGAACGGTACATCCTGATATGCACTTGATCTATGTGGATGAAATTTGTGGATTGTTTAAACTTGCAGGTTTATCTGGAGATGGAGTTAAGAAGAAATTATTCCCTTTATCTTTGGAGGGAAAGGCATTAATGTGGTATAGACTATGTGATGATACTGATACATGGGACTGGAACCGATTGAAACTGGAATTCCATCAAAAAAAAATATCCTATGCATTTGGTTCATCGTGATCGGAATTATATATATAAATTTTGGCCTCGTGAAGGAGAAAGCATCGCTCAAGCTTGGGGGAGGCTTAAGTACATGATGTACACATGCCCCAATCATGAGCTCTCAAAAGAAATTATCTTACAAAATTTTATGCTTGGCTTTCTCATGATAATCAAACTACGCTCGATTCTTCTTGGACTGGCTCCTTCATGAAGAAAACTATTGAATTCAGATGGGATCTTCTGGAAAGAATTAAACACAACTCTGAAGATTGGGAACTCGACAAAGGTAATGAGTCAGGTATAATACTTGAGTTTGATTGTGTTAAATCTTTTATGGCCACCGATGCTTTTCATAAGTTTAGCACTAAATATGGACTTGACTCTGAGATAGTAGCTTCTTTTTGCGAATCATTTGCTACTCATGTTGATCTCCCTAAGGAGAAGTGGTTTAAATATCATCCCCATGTTAAAGAAAAGATTGAGGAACCCGTTAGTGTTAAAGAAGAAACAATTGTTTACCATGTTGATCCCGTTGTGCCTACTGCTTATATTGAGAAACCACCTTTTCCTGTTAGGATTAAGGAACATGCTAAAGCTTCAATTGTGGTTAACAAAAGTAATATTAGAGCACCTAGACCCTCTGAACAAATTAAAGTTGAACCTGATGTTGCTATGGTTAAAGATCTCTTAGTCGATAATATAGATGGGCATGTTATTTACTTTTGTGAGGAGGCTGCTAGAATTGCTAAACCTGTTAGAAATGAACGAGATAAGTTAGACAAGAACAAGCCCGTAGTTGGTATGCCTGTTGTTTCTGTTAAGATTGGAGATCATTGCTATCATGGTTTGTGTGATATGGGTGCTAGTGTGAGTGCTATTCCATTTTCTTTATATCAAGAAGTAATGCATGAAATTGCACCTGTTGAGATTGAAGATATTGATGTTACTATTAAGCTTGCGAATAGAGATACTATTACACCACTTGGGATTGTTAGAGATGTTGAAGTCTTGTGTGGAAAAATCAAATACCCTACTGATTTCTTAGTACTTGGTTCACAACAAGATAATTTTTGTCCCATTATATTTGGTAGACCATTCTTGAATACCGTTAATGCTGAAATTGATTGTGTTAAAGAAAAGGTTCGAGTTAAGTTTGGTGATATATCTCATGAGTTTAATTTCTCCAAGTTTCGTAGACAACCTCATGATAAAGAATTGCCTAGTAAAGATGAAATTATTGGTCTTGCTTCTATTGCCGTACCTCCTACTGATCCGTTAGAACAATATTTGCTAGACCATGAAAACGATATGCATATGAATGAAAGAAATGAAATAGATAAGATGTTCTTTGATCAACCACCTATCCTTAAACATAATTTGCCTGTTGAAACTCTTGGAGACCCTCCTCCACCTAAAGGTGATCCTGTATTTGAATTGAAGCAATTGCCTGATACATTGAAATATGCTTATCTTGATGAAAAGAAGATATATCCTGTTATTATTAGTGCTAACCTTTCAGCTCATGAAGAAAATAGATTACTAAAAACTCTAAGGAAGCACCGTGCTGCTATTGGATATACTCTTGATGATCTTAAGGGCATTAGTCCCACTCTATGTCAGCACAAAATTAATATGGAGCCTGATGCTAAACCAGTTGTCGACCACCAATGACGATTAAATCCTAAGATGAAAGAGGTGGTAAGAACTGAAATATTAAAACTTCTAGAAGCAGGTATAATCTATCCTATAGCTGATAGTAGATGGGTAAGTCATGTTCATTGTGTCCCTAAGAAAGGAGGTATTACCGTTGTTCCTAATGATAAAAATGAACTCATTCCACAAAGAATTATAACTGGTTATAGGATGGTAATTGATTTTAGAAAATTAAACAAAGCTACTAGAAAAGATCATTACCCCTTACCTTTTATTGATCAAATGTTAGAAAGATTGTCTAAGCATACACACTTTTGTTTTCTAGATGGTTATTCTGGTTTTTCTCAAATACCCGTATCACAACCCGATCAAGAGAAAACCACCTTTACTTGTCCTTTTGGAACTTATGATTATAGACGTATGCCTTTTGGTTTATGCAATGCACCTGCTACTTTTCAAAGATGTATGACTGCTATATTCTTTGACTTTTGTGAAAAGATTGTTGAGGTGTTCATGGATGATTTATCCGTTTACGGAACTTCTTTTGATGATTGCTTAAGCAACCTTGATCGAGTTTTGCAGAGATGTGAAGAAACTAATCTTGTCTTGAATTGGGAGAAGTGCCACTTTATGGTGAATGAAGGCATTGTCTTGGGGCATAAAATTTCTGAAAGAGGTATTGAAGTTGATAAAGCTAAGGTTGATGCTATTGAGAAAATGCCATGTCCGAAAGATATTAAAGGTATAAGAAGTTTCCTAGGTCATGCTGGTTTCTATAGGAGATTTATTAAAGACTTCTCTAAAATTTCTAGGCCTCTTACCAATCTTTTGAAAAAAGATGTTCCATTTGTTTTTGATGATGATTGTCTAGAAGCCTTTGAAACACTTAAGAAAGCCTTAACCACTGCACCTATTGTCCAACCACCTGATTGGAACTTGCCTTTTGAAATTATGTGTGATGCTAGTGACTATGCTGTTGGTGCTGTTCCAGGACAGAGAGTTGATAAGAAATTAAATGTTATCCATTATGCTAGTAAAACTCTAGACAGTGCCCAAAGAAATTATGGTACTACTGAGAAAGAATTTCTAGCAGTTGTGTTTGCATGTGATAAATTTAGATCTTACATAGTTGATTCTAAAGTAACTGTTCACACCGATCATGTTGTTAATAAATATCTTATGGAAAAGAAAGATGCTAAACCTAGACTCATTAGGTGGGTTCTATTGCTACAAGAATTTGACTTGCATATTATTGATAGAAAGGGAGCTGAGAATCCCGTAGCAGATAATTTGTCTAGAATGGAAAATGTTCTTGATGACCCACTTCCTATTAATGATGATTTTCCTGATGAACAATTAGCTGTCATAAATGCTTCTCGTACTACTCCATGGTATGCGGACTATGCCAATTACATTGTTGCTAAATACATACCACCTAGTTTCACGCACCAACAAAAGAAAAAGTTCTTCTTTGATTTAACACATTACTTCTGGGATGACCCGCATTTTTATAAAGAAGGGGTAGATGGTATTATTAGACGTTGTATACCTGAGCATGAACAGGAACAAATCCTACGGAAGTGTCATTCCGAGGCTTACGGAGGACACCATGCGGGAGACAGAACTGCACACAAGGTATTGCAATCTAGTTTTTATTGGCCTACTCTTTTCAAGGAAGCTCGTAAGTTTGTCCTATCGTGTGATGAATGTCAAAGAATTGGTAATGTTGGTAGACGTCAGGAAATGCCTATGAATTATTCACTTTCTATTGAACCATTTGATGTTTGGGGATTTGATTATATGGGACCTTTTCCTAAATCCAATGGGTATACTCATATTTTAGTTGTTGTTGATTACGTTACTAAGTGGGTAGAAGCTATTCCAACTAGTAGTGCTGATCATAACACTTCTATTAAAATGCTTAAAGAAGTTATTTTCCCGAGGTTTGGAGTCCCTACATATTTGATGACTGATGGTGATTCACATTTTATTCATGGTGCATTCCGTAAATTGCTTGCTAAATATGATGTCAACCATAGAATTGCATCTCCCTATCACCCTCAAACTAGTGGTCAAGTTGAATTGAGCAATAGAGAAATAAAATTAATTTTGCAAAAAACCGTCAATAGATCTAGAAAGAATTGGTCTAAGAAACTTGACGATGCATTATGGGCATATAGAACTGCTTATCAAAATCCTATGGGTATGTCTCCGTATAAAATGGTTTATGGGAAAGCATGTCATTTACCTCTTGAGTTAGAACATAAAGCATATTGGGCAATTAAAGAAGTCAATTACGATTATAAACTTGCCGGTGAAAAGAGGTTATTTGATATTAGCTCATTAGATGAATGGAGAACCCAAGCTTATGAAAATGCCAAATTATTTAAAGAAAAAGTTAAAAGATGGCATGATAGAAGAATTCAAAAATGGAAATTTAAAGTAGGTGAGCAAGTTCTATTATACAAATCTCGTTTGAGATTCTTTGCAGGAAAACTTCTCTCTAAATGGGAAGGACCGTATATCATCGAAGAAGTTTATCGCTCTGGAGCCATCAAAATAAATGACTCAGAAGGCACTAATCCGAGAGTGGTGAATGGGCAAAGAATTAAGCACTATATTTCAGGTACTCCCATTAATGTTGAAACTAATATTATTGAAAAAATTACACTAGAAGAATACATAAGAGAGACCTTCCGGAACGCTCCAGAACCCTGAAAAGGAAGAGGTACATGATACGGTAAGTAAACCGACTCCAAAAATTCCATAAAAATACTTTCTGTCAGTTTTGGAATATTAGAAAAAATACAAAAATAAGAAACAACCGAGGGGACCCACCTGGTGCCCACGAGGCACCAAGGCGCGCCACCCCCCCCCCCCCCCGGCGCGCCCTGGTGGCTCGTGGGCCCCTCATGAGCCTTACCGACTCCGTTTTCTCCTAGATTACTTGTTTTGCAAGATAAAAATTATTTATATATACTCCCGGATGTTTTGACCACCATATCGCGGAAATCTCCTCTGTTCTTGTTTCGTGCTATTTTTCTGACAGATCTAGATCGCTATGGCGCCACCAAGCTCTTCCAAGGACAAGTTCTACGAGAAGGTCATCAACCCCTACCTACCAGAGGTGATGAAACACCCTCAAGACATTGAGATGCGTGAGGGGGTGCTTCACATCCGGGATGTTTAAGGACCCAAGAAGACTGGGAGCATGGAGTCCAGGTTCGAAGCGGTGGAGCAGGAGATCTTCAAGTGCCAAGAGATGGTGGAACGTGGACTCAACGCCAACCACTCCATGATCTCGGAATTCACTCGTAATCACAAGGTGGAGGGCCAATCGATGGGGGACATCATCTTCAAGCTTAATGAATGAATCGACTATCTCCAAGGCCAAATCTATGATCTCCAAAACCAAAATTTTGAGTATGAGGCAAGATTCAAAGGTATGAGTTTAGCTGCAAGTTTCAGGACTCCGGAGACTCATTCATCTTTCTATGATGGGGAACCTATGCCATGGAAGCCGGAGGATAAGCTCACTACTTCATCACCACCACCATCACCGAAGAAGGAAACTTGAGCACATTGGTATGGGCACTACCCTTGGCTTGTGCCAAGCTTGGGGGAGGTGCCCCGGTATCGTATCACCATCACTTTTATTATCTTTACCTATTTTTAGTTTGATCCTTAGTTATTTCGTGATCTAGTTGAATAAAAGTTTAGTATGATCTATTTTCGAGTGTTAGCTTCGTGATCTATCTATCTATGTAATCGAGTTGAGAGTTATATAATAAAGAGTAGTTTGAGTTTTTGCTTCTTTACTTTCATGTTCCAATTCTAGCAATGAAAATAATGAAAAAGATCATATGCTAATCCTATGGAAAGTAATGACATTACATAAAAAAAGTATAAGTGGTAAAATTTATTGGAAGTTAACAAACATAGCATTAGTCAATGACGCAATTCATGAAAGAATTAATAAGGGAAGAGAAGATTCACATGCAAATATACTATCTTGGACATCTTTTATGATTGTGATCCCCCATTAAGTATTTTATGTCAAATTGTTGACATTGGACAAGGAAGATAACGTAATGAATTATGTTTGTTCATGTTCACATAGAAGTTATATTGTTATAGATCCTCCAACATGTGGTGCTTGCCCAATATCTTTGCTAGCCAAAAATCCGCACCAAGTAGAGATACTACTTGTGCATCCAAAACCTTTAAACCCAGTTTCATGTCATGAGAGTCCACTATATCTACCTATGGATTGAATAAGATCCTTCAAGTAAGTTGTCATCGGTGCAAAAAGCAATAAAAATTGCCTCTAAACATGTTTGAACTTTTATTGTAAGGGAAATAAGCTTTGTACGAACTTGTGATGGTAAAGAAATAAAAGCGACAGACTGCATAATAAAGGTTGCTATCACAAGGGGCAATATAAAGTGACGTTCCTTTGCATTAAGAGCTCTTGCATCCAACAACAAAAAGCGCATGACAACCTCTGCTTCCCTTTGCGAAGGGCCTATCCTTTACTTTTATGTATTTACTTTTTATGCAAGAGTCAATAGTGTTCTCCTCTATTTCCTTTTTATTTTTCTCTTTTGTAAGCATCATGTGGTGGGGAAAGATCTAAGCATATATATCCAGTTGGATATGAGTGATCATGAGTTATTATTGTTGACATCACCCTTGAGGTGAATAAGTTGGGAGGCGAACTCACAAGCCCCTATCTTTCTATGTGTCTGGCTGAAACTTTTTGCTCCATTTATATGTCGTGAGTGTTAGCAATCATAGAAGACTAAATGATGGTTGAGTATGTGGACTTGCTGAAAAGCTCCTACATGAGATCCTTCATGAAAATATGATGAATTGCAATTGCATTGTTGACTGAGAACATAGTTTGTTAGTTTTCAAGAAAGTTTATGCCTTATACTCCATTGTTGTGATGAATTGTTACTTGCTCATGAGAAGTTTATGATAATAAATATTGCTGTTATAATAATGATCATGATGCTACTATGTCCATATTTTGTTTTTATCAACACCTCTCTCTCTAAACATGTGGACATGATTATCGATATCGGCTTTCGCTTGAGGACAAGCGAGGTCTAAGCTTGGGGGAGTTGATACGTCCATTGTGCATCATGTTTTGCTACTGTTATTTATAGTGTTTTTAATCAATATAACACTTTGTGGAGCAATTCTAATGCCTTTTCTCTCTTAATATGCAAGATTTACACAAGGAGGGAGATTGCCGGCAGCTGGAATTCTGGACCTGAAAAAGCTATGTCAGAGATACCTATTCTGCACATCTCCAAATGAGCTGAAATTTTACGGAGATTTATTTTGAAATAAATAAAAAATACTGGAAGCAAGAAGTACCAGAGGGGGCCACCCAGGTGCCCACGAGGCACCAGGGCGCGCCACCCCCGAGGCGCGCCCTGGTACCTCATGGGGCCCCTGGCCAGCCTCTGGCCCCCATTTTCTGGTATATAAGTCCATTTGCCCTAGAAAAAATATAGAGAAGACTTTCGGGATGGTGCGCCACTGTCTCGAGGCAGAACTTGGGCAGGAGCACTTTTGCTCTCCGGCGGAGAGATTCTGCCGGGGATACTTCCCTCCGAGAGGGGGAAATCATCGCCGCCATCGACATCATCAGCGATCCTCTCATCGTGGGAGGACTAATCTTCATCAACATCTTCACCAGCACCATCTCATCTCAAACCCTAGTTCATCTCTTGTGTTCAATCTTTGCCTCAAAACCTCAGATTGGTACCTGTGGGTTGCTAGTAGTGTTGATTACACCTTGTAGTTGATGCTAGTTAGTTTATTTGGTGGAAGATTATATGTTTAGATCTATTATGCTATTCAACACCTCTCTGATCTTGGACATGAATATGATTTGTGAGTAGTTACTTTTGTTCTTGAGGACATGGGAGAAGTCTTGTCATAAGTAATCATGTGAATTTGGTATTCGTTCAATATTTTGATGATATGTATGTTGTTCATTCCCTTAGTGGTGTCGTGTGAACGTCGACTACATGACAGTTCACCATCTTTGGGCCTAAGGGAATGCATTGTGGAGTAGTAATTAGATGATGGGTTGCTAGAGTGACAGAAGCTTAAACCCTAGTTTATGCGCTATTCCGTAAGGGGCTGATTTGGATCCATATGTTTAATGCTATGGTTAGATTTATCTTAATTCTTCTTTCGTAGTTGGGGATGCTTGCGAAAGGGGGTAATCATAAGTGGGAGGTTTGTTCAAGTAAGAACAGCACCCAAGCACCGGTCCACCCACATATCAAATTATCAAAGTAGTGAACGCGAATCAAACAAACATGATGAAAGTGACTAGATAAAATTCCCATGTGTCCTCGAGAATGCTTTACTTACTATAAGAGATCGTTCCGGCTTGTCCTTTGCTATAAAAAGGATTGGGCCACCTTGCTGCACTCTTTGTTACTATTGCTACTTGTCACTTGTTACAAATTATCTTGCTATCAAACTACTTGTTACCGATAATTTCAGTGCTTGCAGAAAATACCTTGCTGAAAACCGCTTGTCATTTCCTTCTACTCCTCGTTGGGTTCGACACTCTTACTTATTGAAAGGACTATGATTAATCCCCTATACTTGTTGGTCATCAGTCGCAAGCTGAAGCATTACTTCCATGAACATCCAATCATTGTGGTAAGCTCAGCGCCTCTTGGGGATATCATCCAGAACTGGGAGGCCACCGGCCGGGTTGCTAAGTGGGTTATTGAACTCGGTCCGCATCACCTCAAATATGTGCCACGCACAGCAATCAAATCCCAAGCATTGGTGGATTTCATTAATGATTGGACAGAGTTACAGGCTCCCGAAGAGAAGCCCGACACAACATACTGGTCCATACACTTTGACGGATCAAGGCAGCTTGAAGGCTCGGGGGCTGGAGTTGTGATTACTTCCCCGCGAGGAGATAAGTTCTGTTATGTTTTAAGACTCATGTTCCCATGTACTAACAATGCAGCAGAATATGAGGCCTTGCTTCATGGGCTTCGGATGGCCAAGGTGATGAACCTGAGCCGGGTCAGGTGTTTGGGTGACTCAGACTTGGTGGCCCAGCAGGTTTATGGTACATGGGATTCCAAGGATCCCCTTATGGCGGCTTATCGGCATGCGGTCACGAATATTGCTGGACACTCCAAAGGTTATCAAATTGACCACATTGATCGCCGGCAGAACGAGGCGGCAGACGCACTCTCTCGCTTGGGTTCTCAGCGCAAGCCGGTGCCACCCAATGTGTTCCTGGATGTTTTGCACAACCCGTCTGTCAAGTTACCAACAGAGGAGGACTTGGCTATTCCTGACCCGGAGGCGGCTCTAGTGGCTGCTGTCCACGCTATCCCTGATTGGACAGTCCCCTACTTGGCTTATCTAAGCCGGGGAGAACTGCCAACAAAGTAAATCCTTGCTCGACAGATCATCAGACGATCCAAGTCTATGACTATTATCAATGGTGAGTTGCACCGACGAAGCGTCACTGGTGTTTTTCAGCATTGTGTTTCACCTGAAGAAGGCCGCGCAATTCTCAATGAGATTCATTCGGGTGATTGTGGACACCATGCCGGCTCAAGATCACTGGTCGCGAAAGCTTTCCGACACGGTTTTTACTGGCTCACAGCTCATGCTGATGCAGAGGACATTGTACGCAAGTGTGATGGTTGCCAGAAATATGATCGCTAGGCTCATGTGATGGCTCAAGAGTTGAGGATGATCCCGATAACTTGGCCTTTTGTGGTCTGGGGGCTTGACATGGTTGGACCCTTCAAACATTCTAAGAACAAGCATACGCACCTACTGGTGGTTGTGGACAAGTTTACCAAGTGGGTCCAGGCAGAGCCGGTCAGTCGTTGTGATGTTGCAACAGCAGTCAAATTTCTGAAAAAGCTGATCTTTCGTTTTGGCTATCCGTACAGCATAATTACAGACAATGGCACCAATCTTTCCAAGGGAGTCATGAAGCAGTTCTGTCAGCAGGAGCATATCCGGCTTGATTTAACATCAGTTGTGCATCCTCAGTCTAATGGGCAGGCAGAATGAGCCAATCAGGACTTGCTGCATGGTATCAAACCCCGGCTCATAGTGCCTTTACAGCGCACGCCGGGTTGCTGGGAAGAAGAATTACCTGCGGTGCTTTGGAGCATACGGACTACTCCCAACAGGTCAACAGGCTATACGCCGTTTTTCCTGGTCTATGGTGCAGAAGTTGTACTTCCAAGCGATATCCGTCATGACTCACCTCGCGTGACGGCTTATGTGGAATCTGATAATGAGCAAGCTTGACAAGACGCTCTTGACGCTCTGGAAGAAGAATGCGAACTTGCCGCGTCCAGATCAGCAATCTATCAACAAGACCTACGTCGCTATCATAGCAGTAGAGTTCACAGCCGTACCTTTTAGGAAGGTGACTTAGTGCTCCGCCTGATACAAGACCAGACAGGCATGCATAAGCTTTCACCACCTTGGGAAGGGCCCTTTGTGGTCAGCAAGAATCTCAACAACGGGTCATATTACCTGATAGATATACGTGAGGCAGATAAATCACGTACCTCCGAGGAGGAAACAAGCCGACCCTGGAACATTGCCCAACTCCGGCCATACTACACCTGAGTTATCGACTGGGTCACATCTTTGTACATACCTTCTATCATGTATATACCTATTTTCGATCAAATAAAATAACGACCGGCAGCACTGTATAAAAAGTGTTGTTTCGCCTCAAAATTTGTGTGCTGGATCATTATTTGTTGATCTTGGTTACTTGGGGGCTTCCAACTCAATTGAGTTTAGCTTACAAAACCCTTTAACCCGGCGAGATGCCACAAAGTTGGTTAAACTTGCCTGTTAGCAAGATGCTACTCCCTAAAAGCGACCCGGCGTACGTCTGATGAGTCAATCACATAGGTGACCCTAAATTCATCAGAGTTAAAACGTTCGATTGGTTGCGTGAGAGCCAACTTTCAAAAAGCGAGGACAAACCAACAGGCCAAAGTGCCAGCTTCATGAAAGCAAAATCAGACTTGAGCTTTATAAGCCGGTCTTTCAAGTTGGATTTTACACAAACCGGCTTGTTGAAGTTATGTATCTTTTCTGCATTCATCTCATCTCTGCATACATGCATACATTCATACATAGCATTTATTTTAGTTCACTTTGATATCCTTGATTCATTACAAATAGTAACAAAGATTACTAAATGTTTATGTGATTTCATCCATCACAATTATATGCAATTGTTATCACTTCAGCAGAATCACTCTCATTGCAAACACTGGCTCTTGAAGCCCAACAGGGGATTCACAGAAGCAAGGCATCCACAGTATTTGTACAGGCAATAAATAAGCACAGTACGTGATGGCACTGGCATCAGCAACAAGGGTTTTACGCTACACTATTACAAGCCGTCCATCAGCTGCGTCCATGACAAAGGTTTTTACAGTCCAGACTACAAAAGGACAAGCCGGCATTTTATGTCGCCGGGTTAGAACTGGCGCCTGCACCCGACGAAGCACCATGTGCCGGCTCTTCGCGGCCATCGTCATCCTTCGCCTCCTGACTTGATTCGCCGGTTGACCACTGGATTGAGCGCAATGCTTCAAATAGGGCATCGGCTGTTATCAGGGAGGAGGGGTCGACTTTAGGAGCGAAAGATGGCTTACGCATTCGGGTTAAGGCAACCGGCTCATGATTTGGCGGCTCCATCCGTTTGTTCTCCTTCGTGTAACCCGCCTGGAACTTGGTCAGATCTGCCTCTGCTGCAATCTCGGTGGCTGCAACTCGGGTTTCTTTGATACAGCGTTGAAAGTCATTCTTGGTAAACGACGAGTTGTCCACATTGAACTCTAGATACCCGCCCACAATCTGAGCCGGATCGAGTTCTGGCACATATGCCTTGGCTCGTGCAAGCACTGTTAGAGCCCCAGTGCAACAAGCCGCCTTTTTCCAGTCATCAAACCACCTGGGCACAACAGACAGCTCTTTCAACATGTCAGCAATCAGTTGTGGTGGTGATGTGGTGTTTTTTGCAGCCATTATGCATCGGGAGCCGCCTATGTACAGCTGCTCCACAAAGGTATACACCGCCTTTAATTTCACCAGTGGTTGCTGCACAAGAGTCTGGTTCTTGTGGCCTTCAAGGAAACACACATGATCAGTACGGCCGGCTCATCAGAATAAGTCGGTACAATTGACTCATAATAGTCGTTTTACTTACCAAAGATGGCTCGGCACATGGCGATGATCTTGCCCTTTAGAGTCGCCAGCTCTTGAGTTACCGGCTCAAGCTTGGCTTCGGCGTCTTCACCACGCGCGGCTAGGGCGGCTCTTGCTACCTCCGTTTCTTCCAACATACTCCGCACCACAAGCAGAGACTTGTTGGCTTCTTCAGATGTTTTCTCAGCCTCTCGGCGCAGTTTCTTCTCCTTCCTTGCTTCCTTTCGGAAGAAGGTAGCTTGGGTCTCCACCTGGTTCAGCATGTCTTGCAAAGTAGCATCGGTTATACATTGTCTGAACATTCCCCGAGCCGCCCTTCTGGTCGACCCGGCTCATGGGGGCTACGGGTTTCAGCGCTCCTCAAAATAGCAAAACAAACAAGTTCCATGCAGATGCAGGCATTCTACATGGCACTTGGGGGCTAATGCATGATTTGATCTTATTAGGCATGGAGACCCGCCCGTCATGATATGACGAGCCAGCCTTTGGAGGTGCTAGCTGAGGTTATGCATGCAACATACAATTTTGGAAGTCCCGGGTCATCATTTCATAATGACCCGGCCCTTGGGGGCTACATATATATATGGTTCATGGCAGAAGGCGCAATTACCTCGTATTTTTGCTTCAAGGAGGATATCATCGCAATTTCTGTATCCCGGCTTTCAGACAGCCGGGTCAGCACAGCTTGGTGAAGGGAGCTGGCGTCTTGGTCTTCAAAGGCAGGAAACTCAAGAGCCGTCTTCCCCTTATCCTTCGGGGCTAGCTCAGGCTTTGCAAGAATTTTGGTGAGAGCGGTAGAAGCTTCTGGTGGAGTAGTTTGCTGTTCTCTGGTCACCGCTACTTCATCCTAAGCCGGTGCCGCGGGCTGCTCTTCAGGCTGCTCCTCAGTTGGATTCTCTCTCTCCTGAACAACAGGAGAGGGAGCGCGAGCCGGGCTTGCGGTGTCTTGAGGTGGCGGGCTGTTCTGGAATGGCGGCTCGTCCTGGGTGACTAAGGTGGCCTCCATCTCTCCCTGAGGGCCTGTTTGAATGACCGGGTCAGATGACCTGGTATGTGCTTTCTTCTTAATGGCCTTGGCGCTGTACAAGGAACAAGGGGTTATTCATTTAAAGGGTGAGGGATAAGAAACTACTATGTCACGGGAATGATTACATTACTCACCCAGGGTTGATGTTGAAAGCCAGCGCCTGAGTAGCGCTTGACTCGTCTGAAGAGGGGGACGTCTGATATGCCGAGTCATTTAAATGTAAGGGCTCCTTGAAATGACCAGCTAGAGGAAAACAGGGAGTTGGACTAAGAAGCACCTCTGTTCGTGCTCTGCAGGATGGCGGCTCATTTGGAAGCCCGCCACTCAGCTCCCCTTCACTACTCCGGGTCTTCCTTTCGGAGGTTCCGGCGTGCTGTATTTTCTTCAAAAGAAATTGGGGATCCAAGTGAGCATCCTGATGTGAAAAAGGCACTTTACGGATGGTAACCCGGGGTTTCCTTCAGATTTTGCGGACCACAGCCCGGGTTTTCTTTCGAACAAGTATTGGGGAGTCAGAGTCTGAGGAGATGAAGGTTACCTCTGGCTCGATGGTGTGGCTAATTTCAGCTTCATCCTGAACAGAAGGGGCGTCAGTAAGTTGAATAAAAAGACAACCAAGCGAGTCGAGCTCTACCTCAGCCTAATTTTCTGCTGCCGCTTCATCAGCATCGACCGGCTCATCCTGTTGCTCCACTGGAGTGGGGGCAGGTTGTCGAGGTTTCTTCCTTTTCCAAAATTTGTCGTCTGCCTGCATTTGTGATGAGTCGGCAATTAAGGTTGAGATGAAAAAAGCAAGTCAAGAACAGAATAAGAGGGTGTAGGTACTTACTGAAGGCACAGGGTTGGTCAAGCAGAAGGGAGCTAGCCCAGTTTTGTTACATTTCTCTTGGGGCTCTCCCAGTAATTTCTTGGTGGCTTTATTGATTTCACCCACAGACAAATTAACTTGACTGAAGTGTTGCGCGTCAGCCGTCTCACCAGTATAATTGCACATCAAGTCGCCCCTCTGGCTAAGGGGCTGGATTCGCCAGCTCATCCAACACCGGGTCAGGTCGATCCCGGTGAGGCCATTAGCAGTCAAGGCCCTTAACTTGGAATAAATAGGGGCAACTTGCTTACGTTCCTCTGTTGACGGCCAACCCAGAAAGGTAACTGTGGCGTTGAGCCGGTCCAGTCTGTAACCCGGTAGGGTGTTTTCACCTTGAGGAGCAGTGTTTTTGCAATAAAACCAAGTCTTGTTCCAGCCCTTGGGATGACTCGCCAGTTTGGCCTCAGGAAAGGGACTGTTTTTTCGCCTTTGAACAGAAATGCCACCAAGTTCTATACTAGGACCATCGGTGAATTCGGTCTGATGGTTGATGTAGAAGAATTCTCGGAAGAGAAGGACAGTTGGCTTCGTTTGGAGGTATACTTCGCAGAAAACTTGAAACTGGCAGAGATTGGTGATTGAGTTTGGACCAAGGTCCTATGGCCGGAGGTTGAAAAAGTTGAGAACGTCATGGAAGAATTTTGACCCGGGCGGACGAAACCCCCTCTGGAGATGATCTGCAAATACGACCACTTCGTCTTGCTTAGGCTGAGGGGAACTCTCTTCGTCAGGCGCCCACCAGCTAATTGTCTCTTGAGCCGGCAAGAGGCCTTGCCCCACGAGTTCGTTCAACATGAGAGTTGAGACGTGGGATCTAACCCAGTTGCAGGCCTTGTCGGTCTTGGGAGCCATGATGATTCAAGATTTCAACTGCAAGGTAATAACGATGAGCCGGCGCGTTAGGTTCATGAGGGACAAGCCGTCCGAATATTTGAAGGTATAACCCGGCAAAATAATAAGACGACCATGATTGCTAAAGCCATGACCCGAATTTATGCAAGCCATCGAAAGCAGTGATAAGCCGGTATAAAAGTGAGCCGGTGCCAGTAATTCAGTGGTGTTCTGGGTTTTTGCTAAGTGTTGAGTTAGCTACAAACAAGAATCCAACGGAGCGGTTACCGTTATAGATCTGAAAATACCTCGAAAAAGAAAGTTTAAATACCTCAACATGGATGAACACGAGAACCCGTTTGTCAATGGGGGTCTGTTGAAAGCAGTACAGAGATCTAGATGAGAAAAATGGCATCGCCGCAATACTAAAAGTGCCTATTCAGGTGATTCAAGTGAATCTAGATCTGCTAATGAGAGGGGAGATGAACACGGACGAACCACAACGAGCTGTGCGGACAAATGGGGCATTACAGATCTAAAGGGAGAAGGACTTGGGCGTACCTGTGCACGGCGGATGTGGCCGAAGCGTTCTGGAGGAGCTCCGATGGCAACTGGGGAAATGAAGAGGACGCAGTCGAGGTGGTTGGAGAGCTCGAAGGTGTGCGGTGGCGTTTCGGTTGCATGAAGCGGTGGATGCGAGGAAGAAGACGAGCAAGAGGTGAAAAATAACAGTGGGGGTGAGCTGGCCTCTTTATAGGCACGGTAAGAATTGGAATGGCAGGTGCGGAGCCCCAGGCGGCGCAGTAAATTTCGGCCGTGGGCTCCTCGATTTTCGCGCCTGACAAGACAATATGAAGCCAATCAAAGATTCGGTATGATGTCATCATAGATTTTGCGGAAGTGGATTGTGACATCATGAGGAAAGGGAGCTAAAAAAAGCTAAGTCTGAAATCAAAGGAATGACCCGGCTCTTTATTTAACCCGGGAAATCATGACAGACAAGGATGGGGCTCCAGAAAGTCGTCCTGAGGAGTAATTGAATAATGTCTTATTAATAGTTTTATCTTTCAGGATGGAGTTTAACACGAATGAATTCAAGTCAAACTGAGGCCTGATGTTGGGGATATTTCCCAGCATTTAGACCCGGCAGGATGATAACCCGGCCATAGAACAGACTCAGCGGGTCATCTCACTGCAGGGCTAAAGGATTCTAGGTGGGCCGGCTTAAGAAGGCTTAACGGGAAAGGCCGGCTTAGGCAATGGGATGGCTCACGAAGAAGATGAGCAGTATGAAGGCCGTCTTGGAGAATAAGTAGGAAAGAATACGAGACAGGTCAAGGTACGACCCGAACTCTCATGTAATCTAGGGTTCCACATGTATATATAAAGGGGAGCACCTAGGCAAAGAAGACTAGGTTGCAATCTCTCGAAAGCTAGATTAGAGAATCCGCATCCTTGTAATCGAGAACCACAACAATATAATCAAGCAGGACGTAGGCTTTTACCTCCACCATGAGGGGCCAAACCTGGGTAACCCGGCGTTTTCCTGTTCCCGATCAACCCCGTTGAGCTTCCACACTTGTGCGATGGCCTCATCCTCAAGTCCTTTCACAAGGGCATCTGCCGTGTCAAAACCACGACAATCCCTAAGATAAATAAGTTGGGAGGCAAAACATTAAGCCCCTATCTTCCAATGTGTTTGACTGAAACGGTTTGTTCTAAAAATATGCTTTGAGTGTCAGCAATCATGGAAAACTAAAAGATGGTTGAGTATGTGGAATTTGCTAGATCAAAGCTCTTACATAGACCCTTCCTGAAAATAAGATGAATTGCAATTGTTTGATGACTGAGAACATAGTTTGTTAGTTTTCAAGAAAGTTTATGGCCTATACTTTAAACATGTGAATAGCTTGCTACTTGATCATGAGAAGTTTTATGAGATGAGCTACTGATTATGATATATATTGATGCTATAAAAAGTGATTGAAATTATCATTGATCAAACTTATGCACTATGCTAGCATTCACACTTCATAAATTATTTCTTTTATCATTTACCTACTCGAGGACGAGCAGGAATTAAGCTTGGGGATGCTGATATGTCTCCAATGTATCTATAATTTATGAAGTATTCATGCCATGTTTATTATAGTTTTGTATGATTTTGGTGCACTTTTATATGGGTTTTATATGATTTTCATGGGCAAACATATTGACCTAGTGCCCAGTGCCAGTTGTTGTTTTCTGCTTGTTTTTGGTTTTCCAGAAAATCCATATCAAATGAAGTCCAAATGCAGCGAAACTTTTTGACGATTTTTTTCTGGAAGGAAACGGACCCAGGAAGCTTCGGAGGAGCAGCAGAAGAACCACAGGGGCCACACGAGCCACCTGGGCGCCCCAGCCCCCCCCCCCAGCGCGCCCTGGTCCCTCGTGGGCCTCCTGTGGCACCTCTTTGCATGATTCCAACGCTGAAAAATCATATATATTCAGAAACCCCCGAAAGTTAACGTAGATGAGTTTTTACGCCGCCGCAAGCCTCTGTACCTCCACGATCTAATCTACAACCCTTTTTCGTCACCCTGCCGGAAGGGGGAAGCATCACCGGAGGCCATCTACATCATCCCGGCGGTCTCCATGATGAGGAGGGAGTAGTTCACACTCGGGGCTGAGGGTTTGTACCAGTAGCTATGTGCTTTATCTCTCTCTCGTGTACTTGATTTTCCACGATCTTGATGTACCGCGAGCTTTGTTAATATAGTTGGATCATATGGTGTTTCTCCCTCTCTATCTTGTTGTGATGAATCGAATCTTTTCCCTTTGAGGTTTCGTTATTGTCGGATTGAATATTTCATATTTGAAAACACTTGATGTATGTCTTGCATATGAATACCCGTGGTGATAATGGGGTATCATATTGATTCAATTGATGTATGTTTTGGCACTCAACTCGCGGATTCCCGAGGTGACATTGAGGTAATCTATGCATAGGGGTTGATGCACGTTTTCATTATCTTTTCTCCGATAGAAACTTTGGGGTGCTCCTTGGAGTTCTTTGTGTGGATTGAATATTATGATTATGAAGTTGTTTGATGCATATCGTATAATCAACTCACGGATACTTGTGGTGACATTGGAGTATCTAGGTGACATTAGAGTTGGTTGATGTGTATCATATGGTGTTATTTTAGTACGAACTCTAGGGCTGTTTGTGACACTTATAGGAATAGCTCAATAGATCGATCGGAAAGGATAACTTTGAGGTGGTTTCGTACCCTACAAACAATTTCTATCTTATGTTCTTCGATAATAGGAACTTGGGAGTGATTCTTTATCGCACATTGAGGGATGGTTATATGATCCAATTATGTTAGAATTGTTGAGAGATTGCACTAGCGAAAGTATGAACCCTAGGCCTTGTTTCTAAGCATTGCAATACTGTTTATGCTCACTTTTGTTACTTGCTACCTTGCTGTTTTTATTGTTTGCATTACAAAAATATATTTCTACCATCCATACTACACTTTTATCACCATCTCTTCGCCGAACTAGTGCACCTAGATAATTTACCATTGTATTGGGTGTGTTAGGGACACAAGAGATTTCTTGTATTTCGTTGCAGGGTTGTTTGAGAGAGACCATCTTCATCCTACGCCTCCCATGGATTGATAAACCTTAGGTCATCCACTTGAGGGAAAATTGCTACTGTCCTACAAAACTCTGCGCTTGGAGGCCCAACACGAGTCTACAAGAATAAGTTGTGTAGTAGACATCAGTGGGGGCTGGTGCGCCTAGCCCAACTAGGCCAGGGTGCCCCCCTATAGCCCACGTGGGTCCCCGGGGCTGGTGAACCCCCCGGTGGACCCCCGGAACCCTTCGGTGACTCCGGTACACTGCCGACATGCCCCTGAATTTTTCTGGCGACCAAAATAGGACTTCCCGTATATAAATCATTACCTCCGGACCATTCTGGAGCTCCTCATGATGTTCCGGATCTCATCTGGGACTCCGAACAACCTTTGGACTTTCTGCTAGTAATATCTCAATACTACCCTAGCGCTACCGAACATTAAGCATGCGACCCTACGGGTTCGGGAACATGCAGACATGACCGAGACACCTGTCCGGTCAATAACCAATAGCGGGACCTGGATGCCCATATTGATTCCTACATATTCAACGAATATCTTTATCGGTTGAACCACGATGTCGAGGATTCGGTTAATCCCGTACACAATTCCCTTTGTCCGGCGATATGTTACTTGCCCGAGATTCGATCGTCGGTATCTCCATACCTCAATATCATTACCGGCAAGTCTCTTTACTTGTTTCATAATACAAGATCATGTGACTAACTCATTAGCCACATTGCTTGCAAGCTCTTTACGATGTTGTATTACCGAGAGGGCCCAGAGATATCTCTCTGTCACACGGAGCGACAAATCCCAGTCTCGATCCATGCAACCCAACAGACACCTTCAGAGGTACCTGTAGAGCACCTTTATGATCACCCATTTACGAATTGACGTTTGATAGCACACAAGGCATTCCTCCGGTATCCGGGAGTGGCATGATCTCATGGTCTAAGGAACTGATACTTGACATGAAGAAAGCTGTAGCAAATAACTAAACGATCTGATGCTAATCTTACGGTTGGGGTCTGTCCGTCAAATCATTCTCCCAATGATGTGATCCCGTTATCAAATGACAACTCATGTCTATGGTTAGGAAACCTTAACCATCTTTGATCAACGAGCTAGTCTAGTAGAGGCTCACTAGGGACACGGTGTTGTTTATGTATCCACACATGTATTTAAGTTTGCGGTCAATACAATTCTAGCATGAATAATAAACATTTATCATGAATAAGGAAATATGATAATAAACAATTTATTATTGCCTCTATGGCATATTTCCAATAGTCTCCCACTTGCACTAGAATAATCTAGTTTACATCGTAATGAATCTAACACCCATGGAGTCCTGGTGTTGATCATGTTTTGCTCGCGGAAGAGGTTTAGTCAATGGGTCTGCCACATTCAGATCCGTATGTACTTTGCAAAGTTCTATGTCTCCCTCCTTGATGTAATCACGGATGGAGTTGAAGCGGCATTTGATGTGCTTGGTCTTCTTATGAAACCTGGGCGCCTTGGCAATGGCAATAGCTCCAGTGTTGTCACAGAAGATAGTCATTGTATCCGATGCACTAGGTATTACTCCCAGATTGGATGTGAACTCCTTCATCCAGACTCCTTCTTGCGCTGCTTCCGAAGCAGCTATATATTCCGCTTCACATGTAGATCCCGCTACGACGCTTTGCTTGGAACTGCACCAACTGACTGATCCACCATTCAATATAAATACGTATCCGGTTTGAGACTTAGAGTCATCTGGATCTGTGTCGAAGCTAGCATCGATGTAACCCTTTACGGCGAGCTTTTCATCACCTCCATAAACGAGAAACATGTCCTTGTAGGAGATATGCCCTAGAGGCAGTAATAACAGTTATTTTGTATCTCCAAGTTTGTAATGAATGTTTATGATCCATGCTATAACTGCAATGTTTCTCGAGTCTACAATATCCACGAGGCTCGGAGGGAAACTCATATGCATGTGTGGTATAATAAACGGTAAAATGTATTCCTAGTCTTGCCTCTAAGACTGGCTCAAGTATTGCATGATGATCCTGTTTTCCTGATCATGGGCATGACTATGCCGGCAATTTTGAGGGCACAATGTTAGTAGAACACTTGTGTTGAATCGACCCGAATTGATGTTATGCTATGAGATACATTCGTCACAAGTTAATGGTTAATAACACAGAGATAGTTAATGTTTGCATTATTCCTTAGACCATGAGAGTATCGAGTTCCTTCGTACTTGCTTCATGAACTTTGGGGTTTGTTAAACGTCATCCGTAACTGGGTGGCTATTACGGCGGCTTACGGGTTCACGGAAAAGTATGACAAGAAACGAGATAGCTCAAGATTGGGATTTGCTCCTCCGATGATGGATAGATATTCTCGGGCCCTCTCGGTGTTACGGTATCCATCATCGTCTGGCCAGACAAAGGGTGATTTGATCACAGGGATGCCGGAACACGGAAACGAGAAAAGAGAACAAAACCGGTAACGAGGTAACTGGCATAGTGGACAAGTTGTTGATCCACGGGGATGCAGAAAATCTCACCTCGGGTGTTTGTAATATATCGTGAAGCAACAGGAATAGCACACGACAACTGGAGGTTCACTCGAATATTCATTCGTGTGGGTATAGGGGTCAATATGGGTGTCCACGGCTCCGATGTTGATCATTGATCGGAAAGTGTTCCGGGTCATGTCTATACTTCACTGAACCTATAGGGTCACACGCTTAAGGGTCATCTATCTGCTGAATACTAGACAGGGAGTCTGAGAGAAAGTCACCGGAAAAGTTTCGGAGACAACGGAAATGTTCCGGAGAGAAACCGGAATAGTTTCGGTAAAACTGAAAAGTTGTTTCGGGGTATACCATTAAGTCAAATTGGTTTTGGCACACACCTGGAAATTCTTGGAGGGTGCCAAAATTATTCTGGAAACTTCTAGGATTTTTCCGGGATAAAAACCGGAAATGTTCCGGAGCTGCCGGAACCGGTTTGGTTGCTTTTCGCAGATGAAAATCACTAATCCAAAATTGTTTCGGAATGCATCCAAAATCATTTGTGTGGGTACTGGAATTATTCTAAGACCCACAGAAATATTTTCGGATTTAACGGTCGCGGAAAATTGTTTCCGTGAATAGTGAAAATCACTTTATGGTTACTATTTTGGATAGCCACCTTTTGGGACTTTAGTCAAAGTTTCTAGAAGGAAGAGGCTTGCAAGGGAAGGAACCCCTTTTGGGGGGGGGGGGCATGAAGTGGCCGACCAAGGGTGGTGGTGCTTCTTGGAGCTCCACATGGCCTCCCATTATGCCCTAAATGCCCACCATTTGTGACCTAATGCATGGGTATTTTGGTATTTTTGGAGGCACCCCTACCCCTTGGCTTTCCTATAAATAGAGGTGGAGAGGAGCTCTCCACACTCATCCCTTGCTCTCATACACATGCCATGACATTTCTGGCTTCTCTCTCCCTCCCAGCGAAATAGTTTCGTAGAGCCGAAAGGCTGTCTGGGTTCCGGCAGGAACTAGTTCTGGACGGCGAAGCCCTGCCGGATAGCTGACACCGTATGTGTGCAACCCTGTAGAGAGGTCATAGTTTTGATCTTTTGCCTGAGGGGCTGTTCGAGGGTCCTCCCGAAGGGCTGTCCGAGTTACCGTTCGTGCTTCGAGGGTCCTCCCGAAGGGCTGTCCGTGACATCATCCGAGGGACTGTCCGACCGCCTCCCGAAGGGCTGTCCGACAAGGGAGTACATCCTCGCGGTTGGGAGGTTGTAAATCCTAGCTGCGGGGATCTGCACCGACGATCTACATCGACTCTACTTCCGCTACACTACGAGTCGGTAATGATCAGATCAAACCCTGTATACAGTCTCCATAGTGGTCCTGGGCATGCTCGTTGTGCCGATTTTTTTTGTTTTCTGTCGCATAACCTACAGTGGCATCAAGAGCCGTGCTATGCGTAGATGCAGGTTACGATCTAGAATACATGGAGATGTATGGGTATTGCATAATATAATTTTGTAGTAGATGAGATCTATTGCTGAAAATTATTTAGGCGGGTAGCAGATGAAATCTGTTACCCGATGTTCTTGTTGCTTCCCGAGAATTTGCGTATTTCTGATCTTGAGACAGCATGGTGGAATTTGACAAAGTTCTGGCAATCCGCGATCCTGATTGATCAACGAAGTGCTATCAGTTCTTTGGGTTCCACCATAGTCAAAAGAAAGATGAAATTTCGCAGACGAAAGGGCAATGCAGATATGATCTACACGGGGGTCATGCATATGACGAAGTTTAGTATGGGGCTCGAGATTTTATTATCTCATGTTTCATACACCCCGCGATGTTAATCTAGCGACTTGAATAATCATACTTGATGATAAAACGTTGGTAGCTACGGTTTAAGTCAAAACCTTAGAAGCCACGTAAAAATAAAATTTTGCATAAACCGATTAGAGGCGTCTAACTTGGTTTTGCAGGATGTGCATGTGATGTGGTATAGCAGTGCTCATATTAATTCGATTATGTATGAGATGACTATATGATGTAAATTTACTAAACATGACATGCGTGTCATGATTCGGCATGATGGCTAGAGTCATATGATTGTCATTTTAATGACCTGCGTGTCAACCTTAAGTAATGCACTTATTTTATTAGCTATAGAGATAGCAATATTATCTGGTGCATCGACAAGGTGGTGGCAATCTTCGCGAAGGTGAACACCGACGCAAATGCCGAAGACGAAGAAATTTAAGACTTCTCCATCAGAAAGGGCTATACCATATCATGCTATTATGAATTGCTTGAGATGTTTATCCCTTATGATGCACCCTTCTTGATTGCGCGGTAGTCGCTTTTTATTAGGGTGATCTCTCACTTAAAAATATCAAGTAGTTAGTGTTCTCCCAAGTGTAGCACCGTCACGGCACCTATCTCTTCGGGGTATCACAGGATCTCCCTGGGAACGAACGATTAGAGAAGTGTGAGGCGGGTGAGTTGAGACCTCGCAACAAGATCACTTGGTTGTCTTGACGTTCTGGAAGGATCTCCCTGCGCTCGGAACACGCCCATCAAAAGATGAACAAGAGTCACATAGAGATGTGATCGGCAAGTTTGCCTACCGATTGAAGTTCGCGCCATCAGTGTTCATCTTGTTCAATGGCATTGAATGGAAATGCGGGTCTTGAATCACTCATAATCAATTTTGAGAGATATTGATTTGAGTGGGAGCGCACTTTAGAATAAAATTGTTTATTCACTAGTGCAAAAATCATTATGAACAAAGTCTAAGTGAAACTTGTGTTTACCGTTGTAGATCAAATGGCTCGCAATGCCGCGTTCAACTTAGGCCCGATGTTAGAGAAAGAGAAGTTAGCTACGACTGGAAACAACTATGCGGACTGGGTCCGTAACCTGAGGATTGTCCTCAGGAGCGCTAAGAGAATGTATGTGCTTGAAAATTCTCTTCCAGCTAGACCGGCGGCAACTGCCCCGGAAGATGAACAAAATGTCTGGGCCACTAAGGATGATGATTACAACTTAGTGCAGTGCCTCATGCTAGCTTGCATGAGTCCAGAGCTTCAAAAACATTTTGAATTCCATAATGCCCGCGATATGATCCGGGAATTGGATGCTCTGTACAAGGAAACCGCACGGTCTGAACGATTTGATATCATGAAGGCCGTGATGGATTGCAGGATGGCTGAGGGTAGTTCAGTTGGCGAACACGTGGTCAAAATGATTGGCTACGCTGAAAGGCTTAAAACCCTAGAATTTCCAATTCCACCAGCCCATATGATGGACATGTTGCTTGCTTCAGTCCCCCCGTCTTACGACGGTTTTACCATGAACTACAACATGAGTGGGATGGAGAATACATCGGAAGAGGTGCTCGCCATTTTGAAAACTGCGGAAGGAGGACTGCGGAAAAATCGCAAGCAAGTGTTGCTTGTGAATAAAACCGCCAGTTTCAAAAAGAAAGGCAAGCCAAAGAAGGGCAAGGGCGCCGGTAAGACCGGCTCCCAAAGCAACTCTAAGGGAGGAGCCAAGAATGAAACTGAGTGCTTCTACTGCAAGGGCACAGGACACTGGAAGAGAAACTGCAAGAAGTATCTGGAAGATAAGAAGTCTGGGAAAACTGGAAAAGGTATAATTGTTATACAACTTAATGTCATTGACGTTTTGCTTGCTAGCAAAAATTCTAAGTCTTGTGTATTTGATACCGGATCGGTTGCTCACATTTGCAACTCGATACAGGGACTGCAGAAGGTGCGCAAGCTAGCAAAGAATGAAGTCGTGATGCGCGTCGGGAACGGCGCTGGGATCGCCGCTCAAGCCGTCGGCAATATGCCTCTACGTCTCCCTTTAGGATTTATCTTAGAACTAAGTAACTGTTATTTTGTTCCATTGTTGTGTAGAAACATTATCTCCGGATCATGTTTAGTACACGATGGGTATTTGTACAAGTCTGAGAACAATGGTTGTTCACTTTATTGTAAGGATATGTTTTATGGATTTGCACCCATTGTTGGGGGCCTTTTCATACTAAATCTTGAATGTGGAAATGATGTATTTAACGTGAATGCTAAACGCCTTAAGAAGGCTGATACCACCACCACTTTCATGTGGCACTGTCGGCTTGGCCACATCGGAAAGAAACGCATGCAAAGACTCCATAAAGATGGAGTTTTACCGTCCTTTGATTTTGAATCATTTGACACATGTGAAGCTTGCTTGATGAGGAAAATGACCAAGACGCCATTCACGGGTCATCCTGAACGGGCGAGTGAATTGATGGAAATAATACATAGTGATGTATGTGGTCCAATGAGCACAATCGCATGGGGTGGGTATTTCTACTTCGTGACTTTTACTGATGATTTGAGTAGGTATGGATATATCTACTTAATGAAGCATAAGTCGGAAACCTTTGAAAAGTTCAAGGAATTTCAGAATGAGGTAGAAAATCATCGTAACAAAAGGATTAAGTTTCTGCGGTCTGATCGCGGGGGCGAATATCTTAGTCATGAGTTTAGCCAACATCTGAGTGATCGTGGAATCGTTTCACAGCTTACGCCTCCCAGAACTCCACAGAGAAACGGAGTATCAGAAAGACGTAACCAAACCCTGTTAGACATGGTAAGGTCGATGATGTCTCTTACAGATCTACCGATATCTTTTTGGGGTCATGCACTACTCACTGCCGCTTATACATTAAACAGAGCACCGTCTAAGTCTGTTGAGACGACGCCATTTGAATTATGGTATGGGAAGAAACCCAATGTGTCACATCTCAAGGTTTGGGGTTATGAAGCTTATGTAAAATGTTTACAACCAAGCAAACTCGACCCCAGATCAGACAAATGTTACTTTGTAGGTTACCCCAATAACACCATTGGGTATTCCTTCTACCAACAGTCCGAGGGCAAAGTGTTTGTCGCAAAAGTTGGACACTTTCTCGAGAAAGAGTTTCTCGCCAAAGAATTAAGTGGGAGGATAGTACAACTTAATGAGATTAGTGAATCTTCGGTGACCGTTGATATGGTTAAGGAACCGGAAGAAATTCCGCAAATTATCCCTACAACCGAGCCGGAAGTTGTCGCATGTGATGCGGAAACTTCAGACAATGTTGTAACTGAACCGCGCAGATCAGGTAGGGCTATCCAGCCACCTAAGTGGTTTCATAACAAAATCTTCATTCTTGAAGACGATGAACCTGCGCACTACAAGGAAGCGATGGCGGGGTCCAGCTCAAGGGAATAGCACAAGGCCATGAAATCCGAGATGGAATCCATGTACAAAAACCAAGTTTGGAACTTGGAAGAACTTCCAGATGGCGTAAAACCCATTGGTTGTAAATGGATTTTCAAAATAAAGACGGACGTGGATGGTAACATTACTATCCACAAATCTAGACTTGTCGCGAAAGGGTTCACGTAAGTTCTAGGAGTGGACTACGACGAGACTTTCTCACCCGTAGCTATGCTTAGGTCTGTTCGGATATTACTAGCAATTGCTGCTTATTTCGATTATGACATATGGCAGATGGACGTCAAAATGGCTTTCCTAAATGGAAATCTCAAGGAAGATATATACATGATACAGCCTGAAGGTTTTGTCGTTCATAAAGATGCTGGAAAGGTATGCAAACTTCAGAAAGCCATTTATGGTCTGAAGCAAGCATCAAGGAGCTGGAACATTCATTTTGATGAAGTGGTCAAACAGTTTGGCTTCATCAGGAATGACGAAGAATCTTGTGTTTACAAGAAGTTTAGTGGGAGCGCAAAAGCATTTCTAATCTTGTATGTGGATGACATACTGTTGATTGGAAATGACGTGAATTTTCTTAGTGAAATAAAAGACTCATTGAAGAAGAGTTTTTCAATGAAAGACTTAGGCGAAGCGGCATAAGTATTGGGCATCAGAATCTATAGAGATAGATCAAAACGCCTGATAGTGCTTAGCCAAAGCACGTACATTGACAAGGTGTTGAAAAGGTTCAACATAGAGAACTCCAAGAAAGGCCTACTCCCCATGTCACCTGGCACAGTGCTTTGCAAGAATTAGTGTTCTCGGACTCTCGATGAGCGAGTACAAATGAATGATGTTCCATATGCCTCGGCAGTTGGTTCTATTATGTATGCCATGCTATGTACAAGACCGGATGTTTCCTATGCGCTAAGTGTTAGCAGCCGGTACCAAAGTGATCCAGGATTGGAACACTGGGCCACAATCAAGGGTATTCTTAAGTACCTCAGAAGGACCAAGGATTTACTCCTTGTGTACGGAGGTGATGAAGAGCTCATTGTAAGTGGTTACACTGATGCAGGCTTCATGACTGACCCAGATGACTTCAAATCTCAATCAGGCTATGTTTTCATATTGAACGGTGGCGCAGTTGATTGGAAAAGTTCCAAACAAAAGACTGTGGCAGATTCTACGACGGAGGCAGAATATGTTGCTGAGAGAAAGTCACCGGAAAAGTTTCGGAGACAACGGAAATGTTTCGGAGAGAACACCGGAATAGTTTCGGTAAAACTGAAAAGTTGTTTCGGGGTATACCATTAAGTCAAATTGGTTTTGGCACACGCCTGGAAATTCTTGGAGGGTGCCAGAATTATTCTGGAAACTTCTGGGATTTTTCCAGGATAAAAACCGGAAATGTTCCGGAGCTGCCGGAACCGGTTTGGTTGCTTTTCGCAGATGAAAATCACTAATCCGAAATTGTTTCGGAATGCATCCAAAATCATTTTTGTGGGTACTGGAATTATTCTAAGACCCATAGAAATATTTTCGGATTTAACGGTCGCGGAAAATTGTTTCTGTGAATAGTGAAAATCACTTTATGGTTACTATTTTGGATAGCCACCTTTTGGGACTTTAGTCAAAGTTTCTAGAAGGAAGAGGCTTGCAAGGGAAGGAACCCCTTTTGGGGGGGGCCCCATGAAGTGGCCGGCCAAGGGTGGTGGTGCTCCTTGGAGCTCCACATGGCCTCCCATTATGCCCTAAATGCTCACCATTTGTGACCTAATGCATGGGTATTTTGGTATTTTTGGAGGCACCCCTACCCCTTGGCTTTCGAATAAATAGAGGTGGAGAGGAGCTCTCCACACTCATCCCTTGCTCTCATACACATGCCATGACATTTCTGGCTTCTCTCTCCCTCCCAGCGAAATAGTTTCGTAGAGCCGAAAGGCTGTCTAGGTTCCGGCAGGAACTAGTTCTGGACGGCGAAGCCCTGCCGGATAGCTGGCACCGTATGTGTGCAACCCTGTAGAGAGGTCGTAGTTTCGATCTTTTGCCCGAGGGGCTGTTCGAGGGTCCTCCCGAAGGGCTGTCCGAGTTACCGTTCGAGCTTCGAGGGTCCCCCCGAAGGGCTGTCCGTGACATCGTCCGAGGAACTGTCCGACCGCCTCCCGAAGGGCTGTCCGACGAGGGAGTACATCCTCACGGTTGGGAGGTTGTAAATCCTAGCTACGGGGATCTGCACCGACGATCTACATCGACTCTACTTCCGCTGCACTACGAGTCGGTAATGATCAGATCAAACCCTGTATGCAGTCTCCATAGTGGTCCTGGGCGTGCTCGTTGTGCCAAAAAAAATTGTTTTCTGTCGCGTTCCCCTACAGTCCTTAGTCCTCTTCAGGTACTTAAGGATATTCTTGACCACTGTCCAGTGATCTACTCCTGGATCACTTTGGTACCTCCCTGCCAGACTTATGGCAAGGCACACATCAGGTCTGGTACACAGCATGGCATACATTATAGAGCCTATGGCTGAGGCATAGGGGACGACCTTCATCCTTTCTCTTTCTTCTGTCGTGGTTGGGCTTTGAGACTTACTCAACTTGACACCTTGCAACACAGGCAAGAACCCCTTCTTCGACTAGTCCATTTTGAACTTCTTCAAAATCTTGTCAAGGTATGTGCTCTGTGAAAGTCATATCAGGCGTCTTGATCTATCTCTATAGATCTTAATGCCCAGTTTGTAAGCAGCTTCACCCAGGTCCTTCATTGAAAAACTCTTGTTCAAATATCACTTTATGCTTTCCAGAAATTCTATATCATTTCCAATCAATAATATGTCATCCACATACAGTATTAGAAATGCTACAGAGCTCCCACTCACTTTCTTGTAAATACAAGCTTCTCCGTAAGTTTGTATAAAACCAAAAGCTTTGATCACCTCATCAAAATGTATATTCCAACTCCGAGATGCTTGCACCAGTCCATAGATGGATCGCTGGAGCTTGCATACTTTGTTAGCATGCTTAGGATCGACAAAACCTTCCGGTTGCATCATATACAACTCTTCCTTAAGAAACCCGTTAAGGAACGTTGTTTTGACGTCCATCTGCCAGATTTCATAATCATAAAACGCAGCAATTGCTAACATAATTCTAACAGACTTAAGCATCACTACGGGTGAGAAAGTCTCATCGTAGTCAACCCCTTGAATTTGTCGAAAACCCTTTGCCACAAGTCGAGCTTTATAGACGGTGACATTACCATCAGCGTCTGTCTTCTTCTTAAAGATCCATTTGTTTTCAATGGCTTGCCGATCATCGGGCAAGTCCACCAAAGTCCATACTTTGTTCTCATACATGGATCCTATCTCAGATTTCATGGCCTCAAGCCATTTGTCGAAATCCGGGCTCATCATTGCTTCTTCCTAGTTCGTAGGTTCACTGTTGTCTAACAACATGACTTCCAGGACAGGATTACCGTACCACTCTGGTACGGAACGTACCCTGGTCGACCTACGAAGTTCAGTAGTAACTTGATCCGAAGTTTCATGATCATCATCATTAGCTTCCTCTCCGGCTGGTGTAGACATCACGGGAACTTTCTGTGATGTGCTACTTTCCAGTTCGGGAGAAGGTACAATTACCTCATCAAGTTCTACTTTCCTCCCACTCACTTCTTTCGAGAGAAACTCCTTCTCTAGAAAGGACCCATTCTTGGCAACAAAGATTTTGCCCTCGGATCTGTGATAGAAGGTATACCCAATGGTTTCTTTAGGGTATCCTATGAAGATGCACTTCTCCGCTTTGGGTTTGAGCTTATCAGGCTGAAGCCTCTTGACATAAGCGTCGCATCCCCAAACTTTAAGAAACGGCAGCTTAGGTTTCTTGCCAAACCATAACTCATACGGTGTCGTCTCAACGGATTTAGATGGTGCCCTGTTTAAAGTGAATGCGGCTGTCTCTAATTCATAACCCCAAAACGATAGTAGCAAATCAGTAAGAGACATCATAGAACACACCATATCCTATAGAGTACGATTACGACGTTCGGACACACCATTACGCTGTGGTGTTCCAGGTGGCGTGAGCTGTGAAACAATTCCACATTGTCTTAAATGCATACCAAACTCGTAACTCAAATATTCACCTCCACGATCAGATCATAGAAATTTAATTTTCTTGTTACGATGATTCTCTGCTTCACTCTGAAACTCCTTGAACTTTTCAAATGTTCCAGACTTGTGTTTCATTAAGTAAATATACCCATATCTACTCAAATCATCTGTGAAGGTAAGAAAATAACGATATCCACCGCGTGCTTCAACACTCATCGGACCGCATACATCGGTATGTATTATTTCCAACAAGTCACTTGCCCGCTCCATTGTTCCGGAAAATGGGGTTTTAGTCATCTTGCCCATTAGGCATGGTTCACACATCTCAAATGATTCATAATCAAGAGATTCCAAAAGTCCATCAGCATGGAGTTTCTTCATGCGCTTTACAGCAATATGACCTAAGCAGAAGTGCCACAAGTATGTGGTACTATCATCATTAACTTTGCATCTTTTGGCATCAATATTATGAACATGTGTATTACTACGATCGAGATTCAACAAGGATAAACCATTCACCAAGGGTGCACGACGATAAAAGATATTATTCATATAAATAGAACAACCATTATTCTCTGACTTAAATGAATAACCGTCTCGCAATAAACAAGATCCAGATATAATGTTCATGCTTAACGCAGGCACCAAATAACAATTATTCAGGTTCAAAACTAATCCCGAAGGTAAATGTAGAGGGAGCGTGCCGACGGCGATCACATCAACCTTGGAACCATTTCCGACACGCATCGTCACCTCGTCCTAAGCCAGTCTTCGTTTATTTCGTAGCTCCTGTTTCGAGTTACAAATATTAGCAACCGAACCAGTATCAAATACCCAGGCGCTACTATGAGCACTAGTAAGGTACACATCAATAACATGTATATCAAATATACCTTTGTTGACGTTGCCAGCCTTCTTATCTGCCAAGTACTTGGGGCAGTTCCACTTCTAATGACCATTCCCCTTGCAATAGAAGCACTCAGTCTCAGGTTTGGGTCCAGCCTTGGGTTTCTTCACGGGAGTGGCAACTGGCTTGCCATTCTTTTTGAAATTCCCTTTCTTCCCCTTGCCTTTCTTCTTGAAACTGGTGGTCTTATTGACCATCAACACTTGATGTTCTTTCTTGATTTCTACCTCTGCGGCCTTAAGCATCGCGAAGAGCTCAAGGATCGTCTTCTCCATCCCTTGCATGTTATAGTTCATCACAAAGCTCTTGTAGCTCGGTGACAGTGACTGGAGAACTCTGTCAATCGCTACTTCATCCGAAAGATTAACTACCAACTAATTCAAGCGGTTGAAGTACCTAGACATCTTGAGTACATGCTCACTTACGGAGCTATTCTCCTCCATCATGCAGCTAAAGAACTTGCCGAAGGCTTCAAACCTCTCGACCCGGGTGTGAGCTTGAAATACCAATTTCAGCTCTTGGAACATCTCATATGCTACGTGGTGCTCAAACCGTCTTTGGAACCCCGGTTCTAAGCCGTAAAGCATGGCGCACTGAACTATCGAGTAGTCATCAGAACATGCCTGCCAGACGTTCATAACATCTGCAGGCGACGCTTGAGGGGTGCATCACCAAGCGGTGCATCAAGGACATAAACTTTCTGTGCAGCAGTGAGGATAATCCACAAATTACGGACCCAGTCCACATAGTTGCTTCCATCATCTTTCAACTTAGCTTTCTCTAGGAACGCATTAAAATTCAGGGGAGCTATGTTACTTGTGATCTGCGTTGGTTTTTCCCTGAAGAGGAAGGGATGATGCAGTACAGTAGAGATAAGTATTTCCCTCAGTTATGAAACCAAGGTTATCAATCTAGTAGGAGAATCATGCAACACCTCGTTAACAGCACCTGCACACAAACAACAAATCCTTGCACCCAACGCTTACAAGGGGTTGTCAATCCCTTGGCGGTTAATTGCAAGATTAAATTGTATGTGATAGATAAATAGATTGAACAAAAATAAAAAATAAATAAAATAAAGAAAAAGTGCAGCAAGGTATTTTTAAGATTTTTAATATATGATAGAAGTAGACCCGGGGGCCATAGTTTTCACTAGAGGCTTCTCTCATGAAAATAGCATACGGTGGGTGAACAAATTACTGTTGGGCAATTGATAGAAAAGCAAATAATCATGACGATAACCAAGGCAATGATCATGTATATAGGCATCACGTCCGAGACAAGTAGACCGACTCTTGCCTGCATCTACTACTATTACTCCACACATCGACTGCTATCCAGCATGCATCTAGTGTATTAAGTCCATAAAGAACGGAGTAACGCCTTAAGCAAGATGACATAATGTAGACAAAGTAAACTCAAGCATGAATAAACCCCATCTTTTTACCCTTAATAACAACGATACATACATGTCGTGTTGTCGTGGTGTTCTCACGGCAGATGCCATAAGATGGCTAAAAAGGTGGGGTTACGGGAGGACACCGGTGGGTTCCGGAAGCGAGGTTGGGGACAAGCGGAGAGGGACTCGCGATGTACCCAGGTTCGGGGCCCTCCGAGGGAGGTAAAACCCCTAGTCCTGCCGGATCTACTAGATGGATCTCACAGAGTGGTTACAATGCGCTCCTGGAGCTGTTTGATGGAAGGAGGAAGAAGAGCTAGCTCTCTCCTTCTCCTGTCTACGTGTGTGTGTGTGTGTGTGTCAAGTGTCCGACCCCTCTGCATGGAGGCCTCCCGGGGGGTCTTATAGCCCGACCCCCCAGGGTTACATTGGTAAAGATGCACAGGCGCGGGGCCCTGGTGTCATCGTCTGGGAACCGGCAGTGGGGGCCGTCGGGCCGCCGGGTCCGCCGGTTCCGCCGGGGGCGCCGGTTCTGCCGGGTGCGTCGGGTCCGCCGGGTGCGCCGGGTGCACCGGGCACGGGTTCGGTCGGCAGCGCTGCACTGTGGCAGGTCTTGTCGTTCGTCATAGGGCGGTCGACGCCACCTAGTAACAGGATCGCGCCGCCTGGACACCGCCCGTCCCGGGCGGGGGCGCAGGGAGCGCTGTAGCCACGCCCGCGTGGGTCAGCGCCGAGGAGGGGGCGCTGTCGCCATGCTGGTCTTGTCATGAGGGTTGTCCTCTAGCGGCCAGCCGGCCGGGCCGGGTCGCCATGCCGAGCCGGCTCGCGCTGGGGAGCCGGCGCGCAGGCCAGCCGGATTGAGGGGCTTGTCCTGCCCCGATGTTTTGAAAAGAAGGGGGATCTGGGCTTCGTTGCCTACCCGGGGATCATCCCCCCGACAGTAGTCCCTGAAGCTGTGAAGGTTCGCCGGCTCCAAGCAGGAGGGCCTTCGCAGCTTTACGCCCCTGTGGAGCCGGTTCGTTGACGAAGTGCTGGAGTCCAGCTGGGCGGCTCCATCCGTACGCGTGTCGGCAACGCGGCAGCGGACGCCGGGAACACCCGCTGGGGGCCGGCTTCCGGAAGCCGGGTCACGGCACCCCGGCCTGGGCGGGAAACGGAAACGTCCACCAGACGAGTCTTGCTTTGCACGATGATTCGCGCCCGCCGCAGCTTGACGGACCGCCACGTGCTGCCTCGCGGCGGGCGAGGCCTGCCAGCCCACGCGCGCGACGGGACGTGACTACGGACCGGGCCCGCCACGACGCGCCCTCGGCCCGCGCGCGAGGGATTTACTGCGGCGACCCTTGGCGGTTGCGCTTCCCCGTGCAGTTAATGCGTATGGGAAAAGTGCGCGCACAGTGCGGGGGAGTGGGGATCGTGGGCGCAAACGATCCCACTCCCCCACGTTCTCTCGTGGTTATAAATGAGAAGGGGAGAGTGCGGCGGAAACGTTCACGCACGCACCCCCACCTCCTGCTCCTCCTCTGCTTCTCTTCCACCGCGCTCGAGCGAGGTGCCGCCACCGCGTGCTTTGCTCGCGCCCGCCGCCGCGCACCGCGACCAGAGGCCCGCAGCGCGCAGCTCTCCCTTCCTCCTCCTCTTCATCGCCGCATCTCGACGCCCGTAGAGCCCTCCAATGGCGCTGCCGAAAGGCTCTTGGGAGGGCTCCATTACGACCGAGGCCAACATTCGATACCTTCGTCGTACGAAGCGGCTGCCGCCGGCGGAGGCGCTGGTCACGCGCGCGCCCGGCCCAGAGAGGGTGCCGCAACCGCGGGAGGGCGAGCACATCGTCTTCTACTCCCACTTCGAGCGCGGGCTCGGCCTCCCCGCGAGTCTTTTCTTCTGCGCTTCCCTCGACTTCTTCGGGCTGCAGCCGCATCACCTCGGCACCAACACCGTGCTGCAGGTCGCCGGCTTTGCCGCGCTCTGCGAGGGCTACCTCGGCATGCTGCTAAATGTGGAGTTATGGGGCAAGATGTTCTTCCTCAAGCAGCAGGGGGCATCGGCCGGCGTCATGTCCGACTGCGGGGCAGCGGTGGTCACCGGCCGGCCGAACGGGCCGTTTCCCAAGCTGCCGCTTGAGGACTCGGCCAAAAAGTGGCAGACGACGTTCTTCTACGTCCGGAACGCCGACCCGGCGGTGGACGTCATCAACCTTCCGCCTTTCGTCGATGCGCCGCCGCTCGAGAAGCCGAACTGGGGCTAGTGCCCCAAGAAGCCGCCGCAGGAGATGGTGAACATCTGTCGCCGGGTCGGGGAGATGACGGATCGCTAGGGGTTGAAGCCGGTCGACCTCATCGCGGCCTTCATCGCCCGCCGGGTGCTGCCGCTGCAGCGCGGGCACACCGGATCTGCGACATGAGCGGCCGGCACGACCCGACCCGGATGTCGACCAAGGAGCTAACGCCGGCCGGGATCGCCCAACGGGTGAACTTCATCTCCAAGGCCGGGTTGAAGGAGAAGGGGTGGAGCTTCGGGAAGGAGCCCTATCACCGGGGGAACCCGGCGCCGGCGGTGAGTTCCTAGTCTTTATTTTTTGCCGCTTCGACGTTATTCTTGTGTCCTGATGCCGCGGGGGGGCCGCAGCTGTTCGCCAGCCAGCGGAATCACGACGGGCCGAATCCCCAAATCCTACTAGCCGACCTGCCCGACTCAGACGCGGAGGAGGCCGGCGCCGAGGCGGAGGAGGGGGTGGTCGAAGCGCGCCTGGCCGACGCCGCGGCCGGCGGGTCGCGGAATGCGGGTAAGTCTCCGCCCCCAGATCTACTGCGAGACTGGCCGGATGACGACGAGGAGGCCCTAACCGGTGCCCACGGTGCAGCGTCCTACGGCAGCGTCGACCCCCCAAGACGGCTGCGGAAGACAGCCGGCGCCGGGCCGGCCCGCGCGGCAGCGTTCGTCAGCCGGCCGCATGGGAAGGAGGTGGTCGAGACGAGGCCGGCCGCGAAGCGCCCGGCGGCGGCGGATCCGGCGCACGAGAGGGCCACCGTGAAGAAGAAGCGCCGGCTCGCCCCGTCCATGGGGCAGAGGCGGGAGGTCCCGACGGTCATTGGGTAAGTGTCTCTTGTCTTTTTTCTGATCTCTTTCTTGTTTCTTGCTTGTGCCTTCGTGGTGATAAACTTGCTATGTACAGGTCGGCTCTTGACTTGGCGGTGGCGGCGACAGAGGCCGCGGCGGGCGAGGCCGTCTCGAGGAAGACCCGGAGCAGCGCCATCGACCGCGAGCCGGACCGGACCGCGGAGGAAGACCTCGAGGCCCGTCAGTCCGGCCGGGATCTTGACGCGGCGACGAGCGCTGCCTGGCGGGACCGGGCAGAGGCCGAGAAGGAGATCTAGGAGGCCTCGGCCCGGGCGTGGGAGAGGGCCTCCGCGAAGCGGGCCAGGACCACGGCGGACCCGGCCTGGCCGGAGATGGAGAGGGGCTCGGCGCCGGCGGTGACGATCATCGAGCCACAACCGGAGGGAGCGGGCGAGCCGGCAGGGCGGGCGGAGCCGGCCAACGGCGAGTCGGACGTCGATGAGAATATCGTCGTGGACACGCCGCCCCGGGCCGACCTGGCAGGAGGAGGCGAGGGCGGCGGAGAGAGGCGCGAGGCGGACTCCGCACCATCCGGCCAAGCGCAGCCGACGCCGGCCCTGGAGGCCGCGACCGGGGACGCCGGTACCCTGGTGGTCGTGCCGCCCCAAGCTACCACGAACCCCGAGCGGCCAGGTGGAAGCGGATCCGGCGCCGGGACCGCGTTGCAGCAACCGTGGGCGAGCTCCGGCGAGGTTGTGGTCGGGCCGCGAACCCGGGAGGACGACGCGGCGGATGCCTTGCGCTCGCAGCTTCGTGGTCGGACCGAGCGCCTGCAGGCCTTCGTTCGGGAAGAGCAGGAGGCGGCGCAGAGGCTGGAGCAGGCAATTGCGGTGAGTTTTTTCTTCTCTGCTTGCCTTGATTGTTGAATCAGTGGAGGCGCGCCAGCGCACCGACTGGGTGTAGCCCCCGAGGTCCGGGCCGGGCTGCGGAGCAGCCGGGTCGAATCTTATAGCTTGTATTTGCATTCTTCTAATCTTCTGTCTGCGCGCAGCATCTGTACGACCTGTGGGCCAGCGCGTACAACCGACTTCGGGAGCGGTTCCTTGAGGCCAAGGCCCAGCTCGTCATCAAAGAGGAGGAGCTGCGCCGGGTCCAAGGTACGCTTTGCATGCCTTCAGTGGGGGCGCGCCAGCGCACCCACTGGGTGTAGCCCCCGAGATTCGGGCCGGACTACGGAGCAGCCGGGTCAAATCTTAGAGCTCTGTCTTTTTCTTCTAATCTTTGCTTCCGGCATCTGACCGGGAACCCTGTCGCGCAGCCGACGCGGCCGAGGTGCCAGGCCTCCGAGGCCGGCTTGCCGAAGCCAGCGAGCGGCGCGACTGCGCCGTCGTCGACTGTGACCGGCTTCAGGCCGAGGTGGACCGGCTGGTGGCCGAGAAGGCCAAGACGGAAGATGCCCACCAGGTGGAACTGGGTCGGCTGGCGGAGGAGCGCGGCAAGGCGGCCGAGGAGCTGGCGGATGCCGGCAGAAGGATCGCCTAGCTTGAGAAGGATCTCGAGGCCCAGTCTCGTGCATCGGCCATACGGGAGAACGGGATGCTGGGCGAGGCGCAGCACCTCGACGAGACCTTCGCCCGTAAGTGCTATCTTTTCTTTGGTCCGGCTGGCGTAGCCGGCAAGTTGCTTTCTTTGACCGATTTGTTTCCTTCCTTTGCTAGGAGTCTTCCCGGAGACGCAGGAGGCGGCCAATGTGGCTGTGTATACCCACCGGGCGGACCTGCGCGCGACAGGGGCGGAGATCGACGTTTAGTCCGCCTGGAGCCTCTCGGAGATCGTCCTTGCCTGCGAGGCCCGTCTTCGAGCCATGGAGGGGCACATGCACCGCCTGTTCGAGGCCGGGATGGGCATGGCGAGCAGCCTCTGGCCGAGTGCGGTGGTGCCGAACAACGTCACCCGGCTGGCGCGATGGCTGGAGGCCGGGGTAGAGCGACTCGGCGCCTGGAGGGCCTCCATGGCCCGCGCCGGAGCGGAGATGGCGCTGCGCTTTGTCGTGTCCTGGTATCCGGGCGTGGACCTCGACCGCCTGGCGGCGCAACGGGCCGGCGCAGAGGACGACTTGGCGGCGAGGGCACGGCGGATCGCCGGGCGGGCCAATTATCTGGCATCGTTTGCTCCGTACGACGAGTTCGTCCTGGAGTGGACAGAGGACGGCGAGGAGCACCCTGCCGATGAGTTCGGTCTGCTACTGAACGACCCGGACGACAGCTCGGCCGAGACGGGGGCCTACGCCGATGACGAGGCCGGCCAAGACGACGCCGCCACGACCGATAGGCCGGAGAGCCCCGGACCCGACCCGGCAGACGCACCCACCTCAGCCGAGTTGGCACCGACCGGAGCCGACGCGGGCGCTGCTTAGGACCTCTTTTTTCCTTTTTATCTTTCCTGTACTCGAACTTAGTTAGGTAGCAGGTCCACCCACTGGGGGTGTAGTTCCATGTAATGAACTTGTGGCCAAGGGCCCTTGCTGTATATAAAGTTTGCATGTTGTTTCGCTGTTTGCTGTTCGGCTTGGGCCTTTTCTTGTTTGTCTTTTCTCTGGGCTTCCTTCCCGCTAGCCGGACAGCCGGGTGGCGGGCTGTGGCTAGGACGGGGATTCGGCCTTGAGGGGGGACGCACAATACTTAGGCTTTTTCGGACGTTTGAGCGCGAGCGAAACACCCACTGGGCCGGCTGGCGGCAGGCGGCGAAGCCGGCTGGCGCGCAGCCGGTCGTGCGGCGAATAAGTAAGAAAGGGCGGGTTGGGCCGGATTGGCCGTGACGGGCCCTCCTCCTTAGCCGTTCTCGCGTGACGATGCTTCCGGCCTTTAGCTCTTGCCGGCCGGACAGCCGGGAGCCAGCTGTGGCTGGCGAAGAGAGGGCTTTGGCGGTTCGTATGCTGCGGAATGGATTAAGGAAACATGGTGAGGCGTGGTCTAGCAGGCTAGACCCCGAGCCGGCTGCGCCGACTCGGCGTGAGAATCGAAAACGGGGGGGCTTGCTGCTTTCATTAAAACCAAAAGGTGGTGATACATACATGCATGAGTTCAACTGTAAAACGGACGGAGGAGCTCCGCATTCCAGGGCCGGCTGGTCTCCTCGCCGGCTACATCTCTCTTGTGCTTGTTCGGCTTCTGCGCGTCGATGAGGTAGTACGCGTTCCAGTCGCAGAGAGCCTTGCTGACGATGAAGGGGCCCTCCCAGGGGGAGGCCAGTTTGTGCTGGCCGGCTGTCCATTGGACGAGCCGGAGCACAAGGTCACCCTCGCGGAACGCGAGGGGCTTGATTTTCTTGCTGTGGTAGTGGCACAGGCCTTGTTGGTAGATGGCTGACCGGCGGAGGGCAGAAGGCGCGCCTCCTCGAGCAGGTCGACGCCGTCTTCGCGTGCCTCCTTTGCCTCGGCTTTTGTGTACATGGTCACCCGGGGCGAGTCAAACTCGACATCTGTGGGGATAATGGCTTCGGCTCCGTAGGCGAGGAAGAACGGGGTGAACCCGGTGGAGCGGTTGGGCATCGTCCGGAGACTCCAGAGGACGGCCGGCAGCTCATCGAGCCAGCTGCCGGGTGAGCGCACGAGCGGCTCCACAAGTCACGGCTTGATGCCGGTTAGGATGAGGCCGTTTGCCCGCTCGACCTGGCCGTTCGACTGGCGATGTGCGACGGAGGACAAGTCGAGCCGGATGCCGGATGCAGAGCAGTAGTGGGCCAGCGCGCCCTTGGCGAAGTTGGTGCCGTTGTCCGTGATGATGTTGTGGGGCACGCCGTAGCGAACCGCGATATCCTTGATGAACCGGACGGCCGTGGGCCCGTCGAGCTTCTTGATCGGCCTTGCCTCGATCCACTTGGTGAACTTGTCGACGGCGACCAGCAAATGCGTCATGCTGCCTCGGGCAGTCTTGAAGGGCCCCACCATGTCGAGCCCCCAGAGGGCAAAGGGCCAGGTGATTGGGATGGTTTGGAGGGATGAAGCCGGCTGGTGGCTGTGTTTGCTGAAGCGTTGGCAGCCCTCACACTTGAGGACCAGCTGCTCGGCGTCTTCCAGGGCCGTGGGCCAGTAGAAGCCATGGCGGAAAGCCTTGGCCATCAGGGACCTCAAGGTGATGTGGTGCCCGCACTCGCCCTGGTGGATGTCGAGGAGGATCTCAATCCCTTTGTCCTGCTTGACGCAGCGCTGGAACACGCCAGTCGTGTTGCGTTTGACGAGCTCATGGTTGATGATGCTGTAGGCGGACGCTCGACGTTGCACTTGCCGGGCTTCGGTCTCGTCGCTGGGAAGGTCGCCGTCTTGCAAGAAGGCGAGGATCGGCTGAGCCCAGGACGGCGCCATCACCACCGTGAGGACGGCCACCGGGATGGGATCCGGGATGGCAGCCCCTGAGCCGGAGCCGGAAGTCCCCGAGCTGGAGGCGGCAGCCCCTGAGCCGGAGCCGGCAGCCCCCGAGCCGGAGGCGGTAGTCCCCGAGCTTGGGCCGGGAACACCAGGGTCGGGTGGGGGCGCATTGGGGTCGTCCGGGACGAAGATGGATTCCGACTCGGGAGACGGCTTGATGGACGGCTTCTGGAGGTGCTCGAGGGAGACGCCGGATGGGATGGCTTGCCGGGTGGAGCCCACTTTGGCCAGGGCGTCAGCTACTTCGTTGTCCGCGCGTGGGACGTGGAGGAACTCGCAACCGTCGAACCCGCCGGAGAGTTGCTGGACCAGGAAGCGGTAGCTGGCCATGTTGGCGTCTTTGGCGTCCCAGTCGCCGGAAACTTGCTGCACCACCAGGTCCGAGTCGCCGTAGCAGAGGATGCGCCGGATGCCAATCTCCCTGGCCAGCCGGAGACCGTGCACAAGGGCTTCGTACTCGGCGACGTTGTTGGAGGCAGCGAAATGGATCTGGAGTACGTACCGCAGTCGGTCGTTCTTGGGGGAGGACAGCACGATGCCGGCTCCCAAGCCGTTGCGCATCTTGGAGCCGTCGAAGTGCATGCGCCAGTGAGTCGACTCGGGCGCCGGCGGCAGGTACTGGGTCTCGGTCCAGTCGACGAGGAAGTCGGCCAGCGCTTGGGACTTGATGGTGGTGCGGGGCTCGTAGAGTATCGTGTGGCCGGCTAGCTCAATGGCCCACTTGGCCACCCGGCCAGAGGCATCCCGGCAGCCCATGATCTCGCCAATGGGGGCCGTGCTCACCACGGTAATGGTATGCTCCTGGAAGTACTGCCTCAGCTTCTTGGCGGCAAGGTACACGCCGTAGCACATCTTCTGGTAGTGGGGGTAGTTCTGCTTGGAGGTGGAGAGCACTTCGCTCAGAAAGTACACTGGGCGCTGAACCGGCTGCACCTTGCCCTCCTCAGGGCGCTCGACCACCAGCACCGTGCTGACCGCGCGAGAGGTGGCGGTGATGTACAGCAAAAGTGGCTCTTTCTCAGCCGGCGCGGCCAGGACGGGTGCGGTGGACAGCATGCGCTTGAGGTCGCGGAACGCCTCATCCGCCTGGTCGCTCCACTCGAACACCGTCGTCTTCTTCATCAGCTGGTACAGGGGCAGGGCCCTCTCCCCCAGCCGGCTGACGAACCGGCTGAGAGAGGCCAAGCAGCCGGTGAACTTCTTGACGTCGCGCAGCCGGGTCGGCTTGCGCATGCGCTCGATTGCCTTGATCTTGTCCGGGTTGGCCTCAATGCTGCGCTCCGAGACAAGGAAACCGAGGAGTTGGCCAGCCTGCACGCCGAAGACGCATTTCTCCAGGTTGAGCTTGATCTGGAACCGGCGCAGGTTGGCGAAGGTCTCCTTGAAGTCGGCTAGGAGCATAAGGTGCTGCTTGGTCTTCACCACGATGTCGTCGACGTAGACGTGCACATTTCTGCCGAGTTGGGGCAGCAGGCATTTCTGCATGCAGCGCTGGAAGCTGGCGCCGGCATTCTTCAAGCCGAACGACATGGTGATGTAGCAGTACGCCCCAAAGGGCGTGATGAAGGACGTCTTGAGGGCGTTGGCCGGGTCCATCTTGATCTGGTGGTAGCCGGAGTAGGCGTCCAGAAAGGACAGGAGCTCGCAGACGGCTGTGGAGTCGATGACTTGGTCGATCCGGGGTAGAGCAAACGGGTCTTTGGGGCATGCCTTGTTCAGGCTGGTGTAGTCGATGCACATGCGCCAGGTGCCATTTTTCTTCAGGACGAGGACTGGGTTGGTCAGCCACTCCGAGTGGAACACTTCCATGATGAAGCCGGCTGCGAGCAGCCGGGCGATCTCTTCACCAATGGTTCTCCGCTTCTCCTCGGAGAAACGGCGTAGCGGCTGTCGGACAGGCTTGGCGTCCTTGCGAATGTGAAGTTTGTGCTCGGCGAATTCCCTCGGGACACCCGGCATGTCTTTGGGAGACCATGCGAAGATGTCCTAATTCTCACGGAGGAAATCGACGAGCTAGCCTTTCTATTTTCTGTCGAGGCCGGTGCCCACGACGACGTACTTGCTGGAGCCGGGGTCGGCCGGGTTGAGCGGGACCCTCTTCATGTCCTTGGCTGGCTTGAAGGAGGCCTCGTCGGCGGCCGGCTTGGGCGGAGTCGGCACGGCCGGCTGCGCGCTAGCCAGCGCCATGATCCGGTCGAGCTGGCGCCTCTCCTCGGCGATGACCAGCGACTCGGCCAGCTGGGAGCCGGCTTTGGCGCACTCGAGGGATTTTTTGTAGTCGCCAACGATGGTGATGAGGCCCTTGGGACCCGGCATCTTCAACTTCAGGTAGGCGTAGTGGGGGGCCGCCATGAATTTGGCCATCGCGGGTCGGCCCAGCAACGTGTGGTAGGGGCTGGCCAGGTCCACCACCTCGAACCAGATCGGCTCGCGGAGGAAATGGCTGCTGGAGCCGAACAGGATGTCAAGCCGGATCCGGCCGATCGGAGAGCAGGAGAGACCCGGCACGATGCCATGGAACACCGTCCGGGTCGGCTCCAGCTGTCGCGCCTCGATGCCGAGCTTGGTCATGGTGTCGCGGTACAGGATGTTGATGCTGCTGCCGCCGTCGATCAGCACCCGCGAAAAGCGGCAGGTGCGTTTCTCGGAGACGAAAGTGGGGTCGAGCACAAGGGCGTAGCCACCCGGCATGGGCATGACGGCCGGGTGGTCCTCCCGGGTCCAGCTCACTGGCCGGTCGGACCAGTGCATGTACTGGGGAACCGGAGGGACGATGGCGTTCACCTCGGCCGCGTGTTTGCGCTTGGCATGCTTGTCATCCCCCTCGCTGGTGAAGACGACGTAGGACACGTCCGGGCGTGGGAAAGGGTTGTCGGCGAGGGCGCCGGGTGGCGGTGGAGGCGGCGGGAGCGGCGGCTGCTGCGAGCCGGCTCCGGGTGGCGGGGGCGGAAGGTTGCCCTTCAGCAGGCGTTGGGTGAAGCTGCACTGCCGGAGCGTGTGCGTCGATGGCTTCGCACCGCTGTGGTTTTTGCAGGGGGCGTCGAGCATCTGCTCGAAGGACAGCTTGGGCTGCCAGGCGGCCTTGCCGGTGCGCGGGCGCTGGCTGGAGCCTTGCTCGGCCGGCTGCTCCCCTTCCACCGCGACGACCTGCCGGTTGTCGTAGCGCGGCGCCTGCTGGTCGTTCCTGTGCTTGCCATTGTTGTTGCTGTTGTTGTTGTCTTGCCGGCGCTGGTTGTTGTTGCTAGCCGGCTTGGGAGGAGCCGGCTGGGCTGGGAGGAGCTTGCCGTCTGCGTCGATCGTGATCTTCACATTCATCGCGGAGTCGGCCGTGGCGTACTTGTCCGCCACAGCCATGAGCTCCGCCAGGGTGTCCGGCTCGTCGCACACCAACCGGTGCTTGACCAGAGTGCCGTCTAGGCATCCGTCGATGAAGTACTGGATGGCATGGACTTTGTGGACCCCCTCGCAGGAGTTGCGCAGTTCCGTCCACCGCGTGAGGAAGTCGCGAAGGGGCTCGCCCGGCTTCTGGACGCACATGGAGAGCTGGCGAGGCTTGCCGGGTCGCTTGTAGGTGCTGGTGAAGTTGCGGATGAACACATCTTCGAAATCCAGCTAGGAGTTCACGCTGCCGGCTCGCGGGCTGTTAAGCCATGTCCGGGCCGAGCCGAGCAGCATGAGGGGGACGTATCGTACGGCCACGCGCCGGTTGCCGCCGGCTATGCCGATAGCCGTGGTGTAGTCGGTCAGCCAGTCCTCTGGCTTGGTGGCGCCGTTGTACTTGGGCGAGTCGCGGGGCAGCGAGAAGCCTTTGGGGAAGGGCTTCTCGCGAATGCGGGGACCAAAGCACGCCGGGCCGACAGAGCTCTCCTCCTCCAGGGCCGTGGAGTGCGCCAACCGGTCGATGCGGTGACGGGCGTCGCTTTCGTCGTAGGGCTTGCGGGGGCCGAGCCGGTCCGCCACGGGACCGCGGGGTGCTGGGGCTTCTGGGGCCGGCTCGGGCCGCCGAGCCGGACGCACGGGGGGCTCCGGCGGCTGGACTCGGCCGTCACCGGCTGTCTCGCCCGTGATGCCGTCTCCAGCAGTTGCAGCGCGGTTGTGCCGGCTTCGACCGGATCGGTGCCGGCCGGAACGGCTCGCGCTAGTGGCGTGGGAGGACGTCTGCCGCGCGTCCCGAAGGGCCCTCTCCGGGTTCCCGGTTTTTCCCGAGGCGGAGGCGGATGGCTGGGCCGGGTCAAACTGCTTATGCTGCTCGTTCGCCGCGGTGATGAGGTCGCGGATGCGCTGCTGTTGCTGCAGCAGCTCCTCGCCTTCCAGGAACTCGAGATCCGCCATGGCCGCCTGTGCCGCGTGCATGTCTTGACGGGGGTGTCGTAGACGGGCCGGCCTGCGCCTAGCGCACGGCCGATTGCGCCTCCATGGATCCGCAATTCCGTGACCCGGCTGGGCTCAGCGGCGGCCGGCATGAAACCATGGACGCTGTCATACTCCAGCTGGGCGGACTCCAACCGGCGCAGCGTCGCCGCGAGCGTCGCGGCCTCGGCCAGCAGGTGCTGACGGTCCTCATTGAGCTGAGCCGCTACAGCCGCCGTGTCGGCATCGGGCGTGATGGGGGCTTGCAGACTCCGGATCGTCTCGTGGAGCGGGTCGACCCGGCGTGGCGGAGCCGCAGCCGCGGCAGCGGCGGCCGCGGCGGCCTTCTCCTTGCCGCGCAGGGAGCCGGAGCTGGCGCCGATGGTCAGCACCTCCGCGCGGGTCCAGAGAGCCGTGATGTCATCAGAGACGGCGTAGCCAACGGGAACAGGCGAGTCGGCGAAGCTGCGCACCTCACTGGGAAACACGTCGGGGACGAGCGCGACGAAGACGCGCAGCGCGCCGAACGAGACGACGAGACAACCTGCGGGGCAGGCGGCATCCGCGCTTGGCACAGCGTCGTAGCCGGCCGAGTCGGCCGCGCGGGGCGTGCGGACCAAGCCGTGCACGATGCGCTCGCCGGAGCTGGTGAAGGGCCTCGTCCGGAACTTGACTCCGGCCGGCGCCGCGAGCAGCCCCATGGTGGGCGCCAACTGTCGTGGTGTTCTCACGGCAGATGCCATAAGATAGCTAAAAAGGTGGGATTACAGGAGGATGCCGGTGGGTTGTGGAAGCGAGGTTGGGGACAAGCGCAGAGGGACTCGCGATGTACCCAGGTTCGGGGCCCTCTGAGGGAGGTAAAACCCCTAGTCCTGCCGGATCTACTAGATGGATCTCACGGAGTGGTTACAATGCGCTCCTGGAGCTGTTTGATGGAAGGAGGAAGAAGAGCTAGCTCTCTCCTTCTCCTGGCTACGTGTGTGTGTGTGTGTGTGTCAAGTGTCCGACCCCTCTGCATGGAGGCCTCCCGGGGGGTCTTATAGCCCGACCCCCCAGGGTTACATTGGTAAAGATGCACAGGCACGGGGCCCTGGTGTCATCGTCTGGGAACCGGCAGTGGGGGCCGCCGGGCCGCCGGGTCCGTCGGTTCCGCCGGGGGCGCCGGTTCTGCCGGGTGCGACGGGTCCGCCGGGTGCGCCGGGCATGGGTTCGGTCGGCAGCGCTGCACTGTGGCAGGTCTTGTCGTTTGTCATAGGGCGGTCGGCGCCGCCTAGTAACAGGATCGCGCCGCCTGGACACCGCCCGCCCCGGGCGGGGGCGCAGGGAGCGTTGTAGCCACGCCCGCGTGGGTCGGCGCCGAGGAGGGGGCATTGTCGCCATGCTGGTCTTGTCATGAGGGCTGTCCTCTAGCGGCTAGCCGGCCTAGGCCAGCCGGCCGGGCCGGGTCGCCATGCCGAGCCGGCTCACGCTGGGGAGCCGGCGCGCAGGCCAGCCGGATTGAGGGGCTTGTCCTGCCCCGATGTTTTGAAAAGAAGGGGGATCTGGGCTCCGTTGCCTACCCGGGGATCATCCCCCCGACACGTGTCCCTTTCTGTCACTGGGATTGAGCACCGCAAGATCGAACCCATTACAGAGCACCTCTCCCATTGCAAGATAAATCAATCTAGTTGGCCAAACCAAATCAATAGATCGGAGAGAAATACGAAGCTATAATAATCATGCATAAAAGAGTTCAGAGAAAACTCAAATAATATTCATGGATAATCTGATCATAAACTCACAATTCATCGAATCCCAACAAACACACCGCAAAAAGTGATTACATCGGATAGAACTCCAAGAACATCGAGGAGAACATTGTATTGAAGATCAAAAAGAGAGAAGAAGCCATCTAGCTACTAACTATGGACCCGAAGGTCTGTGGTAAACTACTCACGCATCATCAGAAGGGCAGCAAGGTTGATGGAGAGCCCCTCCGTGATCGATTCCCCCTCCGGCGGAGTACCGGAAAAGGCCTCCAGATGGGATCTCTCGAGAACAGAAGCTTGCAGCGGTGGAAAAAGTATTTCGTGGACTCCTCTGTTGGTTTCCTGATTTTAGAGAATCTATAGTGGAGGAATTAGGTCAAACGGTGCTGTGTGGTCCCCACGAGCCACCAGGGCGCCCCCTGGGGCGCGCCGTGGTGCCTCGTCGGCCACTGCTGCATCTTCTGGCCCTCTCCCGAAGCTTCCAGTACTTGTTATGTCCAGAAAAAATCTCCAAAAAGTTTCGTGGCATTTGGACTTCCGTTTGGTACTGATATTCTGGAAAACCAAAATCAGGCAAAAAAACAGCAACTGGCACTGGGCACTAAGTTAATAGGTTAGTCCCCAAAAATGATATATAATTGTTGTAAATGTATATAAAAACATCCAAGATTGATAATATAATAGCATGGAACAATCAAAAATTATAGATACGTTGGAGACGTATCAGCATCCCCAAGCTTAATTCCTGCTCGTCCTCGAGTAGGTAAATGATAAAAACAGAATTTTTGATGTGGAATGCTACCTATCATATTCATCATATATTCTTTTCTTTATAGCATGAACATTTGGACTTGAATGATTCAAAGCAATAGTCTATAGTTTGACATGACGATATAAATACTCAGGCATACTAACAAGCAATCATGTCTTTCAAAATGTCAACGCTAAAGAAAGTTATCCCTAGCCCATTATGCTCAATCATTGATCCATTCATGAAACACACTCAATATTAGCTACACACAATGCACAAGTATGACAATAGTGCTCTCTAGTCGGTGCTTTGTAAGAGAAGATGAAGACTCAAAATAAAAATAAAAATTGCATAAAAGTAAATAGATAGGCCCTTCATAGAGGGAAGCAGAGATTTGCAAATGTGCCAGAGCTCAAAGTTTAATTAGAGAGATAAAATTATTTTGAGAGGCATGCTTTTCCTGTCAACGAAAACGACCGAGAATTCCCAATATTTTCCATGCTAGACACATCATAGGCGGTTCCCAAATAGAAAGTAAAGTTTATTTCCTTTCCACCATTCTTTCACAATCCATGTCTAGCCGTATCCACGGGTGCCCTCCATACCAACACTTTCCAAGGAATTTTGTTATTATTAATTTTTGATTCATTGTGGGACTGGCCATCCCTATTACCAGCCACTCTCTCGTGCAATGACAAGTGAATAAACACTCATCGTGAGAATAACACACCTAGCATGGAAAATAATGGCCACCCCCTGCCGCTTCATGAGTGGTACGGGCACACAAAACGGAAAATTATTTTGAAAAATTAGAGTTGACACATGCAAATTTACTTGGAACGGCATTGAAATACCGCATATAGGTAGATATGGTGGACTCATTTGGCACAACTTGGGTTTAAAGAGTTTGGATGCACAAGCAGTATTCCCGCTTAGTACAAATGAAGGCTAGCAAATAGATTGAGAAGCAACCAACCAAAAAGCGAAAACGGTCATAAACATGCATTGAACATAACTAACACCGAATAATGCACCATAAGTAGGATATAATTTCTTTGCATAACTATTGACTTTATGTGCATGCATAGGGAATCACAAACCTTAACACTAATATTCTTACTAAATCACAATTACTCACTAACATGACTCACATATCATCATCTCTATATCGCAAAACTATTGAAAGGAATCACACTTATCATATCCAATGATCTATATGAAAGTTTTTATTATATCCCTCTTGAATATTCATCACTTTGGGACCAAATTCATATCTTGTGCAAATTACTATTACTATTATCAACTCTCAAAAAGATATAAGTGAAGCATGAGAGTGCACATATTTCTTCAAAATTTTATCAACTCTCAAAATGATATAAGTGAAGCATGAGAGTTCAAATATTTCTTCAAAATTTCAATCTTATCAACTCTCAAAATAATATAAGTGAAGCATGATAGTTTAAATATTTCTTCAAAATTTAGCCACCGTCGTGCTCAAAAGATTTAAGTGAAGCACTAGAGCAACTGCCTAGCTCAAAAAATTTAAGTGAAGCACATAGAGTATTCTAGCAAATCATGATGATCGTGTGGCTCTCTCAAATAGGTGTGTCCAGCAAAGATGATTGTGACAAACTAAAAAGAAAACAAAGCAAAGACTCATATAATACACGACGCTCCAAGCAAAACACATATCATGTGACGAATAAAAATATAGCTCCAAGTAAAATTACCGATGGTTGGTAGAAGAAAGAGGGGATGCCTTCCGGGGCATCCCCGAGCTTAGACGCTTGAGTCTTCCTTGAATATTACCTTGGGGTGCCTTGGGCATCCCCAAGCTTAGGCTCTTGCCACTCCTTATTCCTTCATCCATCGTGATCTCACCCAAAACATGAAAACTTCAATCACACAAAACTCAACAAAACCATCGTGAGATCTGTTAGTATAACAAAATAAATCACTACTTTAAGTACTATTGCAAACCCATTCATATTTTATTTTTGCATTATACCTACTGTATTCTAACTTCTCCATGGCTTATACCTCCCGATACAATCCATAGTTTCATCAAAACAAGCAAGTAGTGCATCAAAAATAGAATCTGTCAAAAACAGAACAGTCTGTAGAGATCTATTTAAAAGTCATACTTCTGTAACTCCAGAAATTCTGAAAAATTAGGACAACGTGGGCAATTCATATACAAATACTTTGTAAAAATTTCAGATTTTTCTGACGCTCCAGTACAGAACCAAAATTCCAGCACTGGACGCAAAACTTTCGGTTTTCCAGACAGCATCAATTATACTATCTTCCAAATCATCCTAAAGGCTTTACTTGGCACAAACACTAATTAAAGCATAAAAACTCAATCATAACAGTAGCATAAATGTGAAAACACACAATAACAGAAAGAAAAAGTAAACATTTATTTTATTCATTGGGTTGCCTCCCAACAAGCGCTATAGTTTTATGCCCCTAGCTAGGCATAATGCATAGTTTCAAGTATTGTCATCTTTGGTTTTAGCCATCGTAACTCCTATTTCACTTTCTTTGCCATTATCGATAATGTGCACTAGATGATCAAGCTTAGTGCAAAGGGTTTTTATTTCTTTCAAAACACAAAGAGAGATCTTTTGATCTAAAGCATCAACCCTCCTATTTTGTGACACCACATTGCTATTTATTTTAGAGGCAAGATTGAATATTCCTCGAAAGTTAGAATCCATACTAGCCTTTATTTCCTTTATTTGCTCAGTTTGACGAAAGCATTCTAGAGTAATGGGTTCGATAGTTGCAACTTTTGGTTTTCTAAATATACTTTTCGTCTCTTCGTAGGTTTCAAAGGCATCACTCCCAAGAAAATCGTTTTCAAATATAGAATCCAAGACACGTCTATGAGCAAGGGGTAGACCAACATAAAAACCTTTAAGGAATAATTTAAGGTGAAACTGATGCCTAGCACTTACTTGTATTTTTAATAATATATCCCATGCTTCTTTTAAAGATTCGTCACTCAAATATTTAAAGTTTAAAATTCCTGGATCGTTTCCTAAATACGGAGGGAAAGGCATAACGGGAGTAGAACTAGCCATAATGGTAAAGCAAGCAAGCAATTAAGAAAAAAGGCAAACGGAAAATATTTTTGTATTTTTGTAAAAACTTTTTAGAAGTGGGGGAGATGAATACGAGAGGCAAAGGCAAATAAAATAAATGCAAGGAGATGTAAGTTTGTGCGTAGGTACTTGATAGATGTTGATGATGTCTCCCCGGCAACGGCGCCAGAAATTCTTCCAGCTACTTGTGATCTGCGTTGGTTTTTCCCTGAAGAGGAAGGGATGATGTAGTATAGTAGAGATAAGTATTTCCCTCAGTTATGAAACCAAGGTTATCAATCCAGTAGGAGAATCACGCAACACCTCGTTAACAGCACCTGCACACAAACAACAAATCCTTGCACCCAACGCTTACAAGGGGTTGTCAATCCCTTGGCGGTTAATTGCAAGATTAAATTGTATGTGATAGATAAATAGATTGAACAAAAATACAAAATAAATAAAATAAAGAAAAATTGCAGCAAGGTATTTTTAAGATTTTTAATATATGATAGAAGTAGACCCGGGGGCCATAGTTTTCACTAGAGGCTTCTCTCATGAAAATAGCATACGGTGGGTGAACAAATTACTGTTAGGCAATTGATAGAAAAGCAAATAATCATGACGATATCCAAGGCAATGATCATGTATATAGGCATCACGTCCGAGACAAGTAGACCGACTCCTGCCTGCATCTACTACTATTACTCCACACATCGACCGCTATCCAGCATGCATCTAGTGTATTAAGTCCATAAAGAATGGAGTAACGCCTTAAGCAAGATGTAAACCCAATCTTTTTACCCTTAATAGCAACGATACATACATGTCATGTCCCTTTCTGTCACTAGGATTGAGCACCGCAAGATCGAACCCATTACAAAGCACCTCTCCCATTGCAATATAAATCAATCTAGTTGGCCAAACCAAATCAATAGATCGGAGAGAAATATGAAGTTATAATAATCATGCATAAAAGAGTTTAGAGAAAACTCAAATAATATTCATGGATAATCTGATCATAAACTCACAATTCATCGGATCCCAACAAACACACCGCAAAAAGTGATTACATCGGATAGAACTCCAAGAACATCGAGGAGAACATTGTATTGAAGATCAAAAAGAGAGAAGAAGCCATCTAGCTACTAACTATGGACCCGAAGGTCTGTGGTAAACTACTCACGCATCATCGGAAGGGCATCAAGGTTGATGGAGAGCCCCTCCGTGATCGATTCCCCCTCAGGCGGAGTATCGGAAAAGGCCTCCAGATGGGATCTCTCGAGAATAGAAGCTTGCGGTGGCGGAAAAAGTATTTCGTGGACTCCTCTGTTGGTTTCCCGATTTTAGAGAATTTATAGTGGAGGAATTAGGTCAAAGGGAGCTGTGTGGGCCCCACAAGCCACCAGGGCGCCCCCCCCGGGCGCGTCGTGGTGCCTCGTGGGCCACTGCTTCATCTTTTGGCCCTCTCCCGAAGCTTCCGGTACTTGTTATGTCCAGAAAAAAAAATCTCCAAAAAGTTTCGTGGCATTTGGACTTCGTTTGGTACTGATATTCTGGAAAACCAAAAACAGGCAAAAAACAGCAACTGGCACTGGGCACTAAGTTAATAGGTTAGTCCCAAAAAATGATATATAATTGCTGTAAATGTATATAAAAACATCCAAGATTGATAATATAATAGCATGGAACAATCAAAAATTATAGATACATTGGAGACGTATCAAGCTACAGCACGAGCCATTGATCTACAACATTAATTTGCAAAGACAATTAGACTAAATTCATGATAATTGGTTCTGTTAATCAAATTACTAAAGAACTCCCACTTAAATCAACATCCCTCAAGTTGTCTAAGTGTTACATGATCCAAATCAACTGACCCATGTCCGATCATCACGTGAGATGGGGCAGTCATCAATGGTGAACATCTCCACGTTGATCATATCTACTATATGACTCATGTTTGACCTTTCGGTCCTCCATGTTCTGAGGCCATGTCTGTACATGCTAGGCTCGTCAAGTTTAACCCAAGTATTCTGCATGTGTAAAACTGGCTTACACCTGTTGTTTGCGAACGTAGAGTCTATCACACCCTATCATCACGAGGTGCTTCGAAACGACGAACTTTCGCAACGGTGCATACTTAGGGAGAACACATTTTCTCTTGAAATTAAGTGAAGGGATCATCTTATAATGCTACCGTCGTCCTAAGCAAAATAAGATGCATAAAAAGATAAACATCACATGCAATCAATATGTGACATGATATGGCCATCATCATCTTTGTGCTTTTGATCTCCATCTCCAAAGCACCGGCATGATCTCCATCATCACCGGCATGACACCATGATCTCCATCATTATGATCTCCATCATCGTGCCATCATGTGGTTATCCCCGCCAACTATTGCTTCTACGACTATTGCTAACGCATAGCGATAAAGTAAAGCAATTACATGGCGGTTAATAGTTGACACGCAGGTCATACAATAAATTAAAGACAACCCTATGGCTCCTGCCGGTTGCCGTACTCATCGACATGCAAGTCATGAACCTATTACAAAACATGATCATCTCATACATCAACATATATCACATCATGTTTTGGCCATACCACATTACAACATGCCCTGTAAAAACAAGTTAGACGTCCTCAAGTTTGTTATTGCAATTTTTACGTGGCTGCTAGGGCAAACTATAAGAACCGTTCTTATCTACACAAAACCACAACGGTGATATACAAGTTGCCTTTTAACCTTCTACAAGGACCGCCCTTGTCAAATCAGATTCAACTAAAGAGGGAGAGACAGACACCCGCAAAGCCACTTTTATGCAATACAAGTTGCATGTCAGTCAGTGGAACCGGTCTCTTGTGCGAGGCAAGTAAGGTTGGTCTGAGCCGCTTCATCCCACAATACCGTCGAATCCAAATAAGACAAAGGAAGTAAGCAATTTGAACGTCAACGCCCACCACTTCTTTGTGTTCTACTCGTGCAAATACATCTACGCATAGACCTAGCTCATGATGCAACTGATGGGGTACGTTGCATGAAAATCAAAAAAATTCCTACGAAAAACACAAGATCTGATCTAGGAGATGCATAGCAACAAGGGGGGAGTGTGTCTACATACCCTTGTAGACCGAAAGCGTTAGCGTCGTAACGCGGTTGATGTAGTCGTACTCTTCACGATCCAATCGCAATCCAATCCGATCTAGTGCCGAACGGATGACACCTCCGAGATTAGCACACATTCAGCTCGATGGCATCCTCTCCTTCTTAATCCAGCAAGCGAGGAAGAGGAGGTAGATGAGATCGGAACCAGCACGGCGGTATGGTGGTGGTGGCAGTAGCGGAATTCCGGCAGGGCTTCGCCAAGCGCGTACCGGAGGAGAGGTGGGAGGAGTTGGGAGCGGCGGAGGGCAAGGGTGAAGGGGGTGCAGCCCCCTGCGCCCCTCCCCACTATATATAGGGGTGAGGTTGAGGGGGCGCCGGCCCTAGCCCCTCCTCCAAGGGAGGGGGCGGCGACCCTAGGAGGTGGCTTGGCCCCCAAGCCAAGGGGGGCGCCTCCCACCCCTAGGGTTTGCCCTCCCTTGGCGCATGGGCCTGGTGGGGGGCTGGTGCGCCTGGCCCAACTAGGCCAGGGCGCCCCCCCCTACAGCCCACGTGGGTTCCCGGGGTTGGTGGACCCCCCGGTGGACCCCCAGAACCCTTCGGTGACTCCGGTACACTGCTGGCATGCCCTTGAACTTTTCCGGCGACCAAAATAGGACTTCCCATATATAAATATTTACCTCCGGAGCTCCTCGTGATGTCCGGGATCTCATTCGAGACTCTGAACAACCTTCGGACTTTTTGCTATTAATATCTCAATACTACCCTAGCGCTACCGAATGTTAAGCGTGCGACCCTACGGGTTCGGGAACATGCAGACATGACCGAGACACATCTCCGGTCAATAACCAACAGCGGGACCTATATTCCCATATTGATTCCTACATATTCAATGAAGATCTTTATCGGTTGAACCACGATGTCGAGGATTCAGTTAATCCCGTATACAATTCCCTTTGTCCGGCGATATGTTACTTGCCCGAGATTCGATCGTCGGTATCTCCATGCCTAGTTCAATCTCGTTACCAGCAAGTCTCTTTACTCGTTCTGTAATACAAGATCCTGTGACTAACTCATTAGCCACATTGCTTGCAAGCTCTTTATGATGTTGTATTACCAAGAGGCCCAGAGATATCTCTCCGTCACACGGAGCGACAAATCCCAATCTCGATCCATGCAACCCAATAGACACCTTCGGAGATACCTGTAGAGCACCTTTATGATCATCCATTTACGAAGTGACATTTGATAACACATAAGGCATTCCTCCGGTATCCGGGAGTGGCACGATCTCATGGTCTAAGGAACTGATACTTGACATGAAGAAAGCTATGGCAAATAACTAAACGATCTGATGCTAAGCTTACGGTTGGGGTCTGTCCGTCACATCATTCTCCCAATGATGTGATCCCGTTATCAAATGACAACTCATGTCTATCGTTAGGAAACCTTAATCATCTTTGATCAACGAGCTAGTCTAGTAGAGGCTCACTAGGGACACGGTGTTGTTTATGTATCCACACATGTATTTAAGTTTTCGGTCAATACAATTCTAGCATGAATAATAAACATTTATCATGAACAAGGAAATATGATAATAACCAATTTATTATTGCCTCTAGGGCATATTTCCAACAATCTAAACTTCTCTTCATCGGCGGTGGGTGCGTTGGTCCTATGAGACCTTAGCACGACGACTTCCCGACTGTTTACTGCAACAAGTTGTGCCCGGCTCCGGCGAGGGAGGGGCGATGATGGCGGTGCGCCTTAGGCTCGCTTCAGTGCTTGTAGTCGTCGCTAAGTGGTCTACAAAACTGAATGTAATTTTTATTATTTCTGGTGTTCGTTGTACTGTCACGATTGAAGATAAATAGATCAAAAGTTTCCCCAAAAAAACCAACTGTTAAACATCCACATCCGGTGGCGCGCGACAAAAAAAAGGTGTAACAATCGCCTTGCAGTGATATTTACAAAGAAACAAAGTTAATCTTTTTAGTACTGCATCGTGCAATAACATGCACCACAAAACTCCACAACCAGTTGTAAACTCCACACCACACACCGACACCAATGACCATACAACACTACAAAGCACAAGCGCCTGCCCTAACAGATAACAACACCGTGTCTCGATCCACACCGGGCACCTCCGAAGACCAACTGCTCCCACTGAACTTCGCTTGTCGACGCACCATCCACCCTGAATGCCGAAGAGGAGGTGGTAGGTAAATGGCAGGACTTGCTCCGATCCAAGGAAGACGCCATCTTAGATGCACCGACGACGGCCGTGCATAGCGCCGCCGGGAATCAGAATAGGACCACGGCAAACACCGGAGGAGAGCAACGAGGAACGAAGCCGTGTCTCCAAACACGATGCTCCCAACAGAGGAGCGACGTCGAGTACGCCGCCATCGTGCCGATCCGACTGAATCAAGGCTTTCGCCCGGAGACAACAACCAACTCCACACGAGCAAGGGAAATGCCGAAATCACGTCGGTGACGCCTCCAAGGAGGGGGACGACACCCACGGGCGCCATCGCCGCCGGCCCGGCAAGAGCCGTGCAAGATTTTCATCAGATCATCGCACATCTCCACACCTCGAAGGAATTGGGCAGCACCGTCCAAGACGCTTCGTACCACCGCCACCGCAACGCCTCGCCATTGTAGATGCATAGCCAAGGACCGCCGACAGACTGCACAGCAAGGAAAAACGCCGCCCACCAACCACCTACAGCCTGGCCGAGGAACCGCGGCCATCCAACTCCTCCAGCAAGGGCCAGAACCGCCACCGAAGGCTATCAACTGCTCCAAAGTGACAGCCTTTCAACGATCCAACACCTAGCCGTGGGCAACACCCACACCGGCACCACCGGGAGACCACCGCCGCTCGCCACACAGCCCAGAGGTGGCCCGGACGCTCGTTGCTCTCCATGAACTCCATCCTAGCCAAGCCATCGCAGCTCCGCCAGCAACCTGGACAGTGGTTTGCGTCGCCGCCTCCAGTAAGCGCCGCTGCTACCAGCCTGATGGGGAACGTTGCATGAAAATCAAAAAAATTCCTACGAACACCCAAGATCTATCTAGAAGAAGCATAACAATGAGAGAGGAGAGTGTGTCTACGTACCCTCGTAGACCGAAAGCGGAAGCATGTATAACGCGGTTGATGTAGTCATACTCTTCATGATCCGATCACGATCCAACCGATCTAGTGTCGAACGGACGGCACCTCCGAGTTTAGCACACGTGCGGCTCGATGACGTCTCCTCCTCCTTGATCCAGCAAAAGAAGGCGGAGAAGTAGATGGGATCACAACCAGCATGATGGCGTGGGGGTGATGGTGGTGGTGGAGCTAGTTCAGCAGGGCTTCGCCAAGCGCTACTAGAACGAGGACGGAGGAGTTACGGAGTAATGGGAGAGAGAGGGGCGCCCAGGGGCTGGTGTATCCTGTTGGGGCGCCCCCTCCCCTCTATATATAGGTGGAGGGGCATGGGGAACAGCCCCTCCAAGCCCTAGGGCGCAGCCAAGGGGGAAAGGACTTGGACTCCAAGTCCAATCCTATTCCTACTAGGACTCCCCTTTTTTTTTCCTTCCCTAGCCACATGGGCTTTTCAGGACTTGGTGCGCCTAGCCCAATAAGGCCAGGGCGCCTACCCTCAGCCCATGCCAGCCCTTGGGACGTGGTGGACCCACTTGTGGACATTCGGACCCCTCCGGAATACTCCGGAACCTTCTGGAAGCTTCCCGGTACAATACCGAAAAAACTGCACCTTTTTCCGGGACCCAAAATATGACTTCCCATATAAAAATCTTTACCTCTCGACCATTCCGAGACTCCTCGTGACGTCCGGGATCTCATCCGGGACTCCGAACAACATTCGGTTACCAATCATCAAATATCCCAATACTACTCTAGCGTCAACGAACGTTAAGCGTGCGACCCTGCGGGTTCGGGAATCATGTAGTCATGGCCGAGACACCTCTCCGGTCAATAACCAATAACGGGACCTGGATGCCCATATTGATTCCTACATATTCCACAAAGATCTTTTATCGGTTGAACCACGATGTCAAGGATTCGGTTAATCCGGTATGCAATTCCCTTTGTCCGGCGATATGTTACTTGCCCGAGATTCGATCGTCGGTATCTCCATACCTAGTTCAATCTCATTACCGGCAAGTCTCTTTACTCGTTCCGTAATACAAGATCCCGTGACTAACACATTAGCCACATTGCTTGCAAGCTCTTTATGATGTTGTATTACCGAGAGGGCCCAGAGATATCTCACCGTCATACGGAGTGACAAATCCCAGTCTTGATCCGTGCCAACCCAACAAACACCTTTGGAGATACCTGTAGAGCACCTTTATGATCACCCAGTTACGAAGTGACGTTTGGATACACACTAAGTATTCCTCCGGTGTCAGGGAGTTGCACGATCTCATGGTCTAAGGAACATATATTTGACATGAAGAAAGGTGTAGCAAATAAACTAAACGATCTGGTGCTAAGCTTACGGTTGGGTCTTGTCCATCACATCATTCTCCTAATGATGTGATCCCGTTATCAAATGACAACTCATGTCTATGGTTAGGAAACCTTAACCATCTTTGATCAACGAGCTAGTCTAGTAGAGGCTCACTAGGGACACGGTATTTGTTTATGTATCCACACATGTATTTAAGTTTCTGGTCAATACAATTCTAGCATGAATAATAAACCTTTATCATGAACAAGGAAATATGATAATAACCAATTTATTATTGCCTCTAGGGCATATTTCCAACAGTCTCCCACTTGCACTAGAGTCAATAATCTAGTTCACATCGCTATGTGATTAACACCCAATGAGTTCTGGGGTTTGATCATGTTTTGCTTGTGAGAGAGGTTTTAGTCAATGGGTCTGCCACATTCAGATCCGTATGTACTTTGCAAATCTCTATGTCATTCTGTAGACCCTGCTACCGGGCTCCACTTGGAGCTATTCCAAATGACTGCTCCACTATACGTATCCGGTTTGTGACTCAGAGTCATCCGGATCGGTGTCAAAGCTTGCATTGACGTAACCCTTTACGACGAACTCTTTATCACCTCCATAACTGAGAAACATTTCCTTAGTCCTCTTTAGGTACCTAAGGATAATTTTGACCGCTGTACAGTGATCCACTCCTGGATCACTCTTGTACCCCCATGCTAGACTCATGGCAAGGCACACATCAGGTATGATACACAGCATGGCATACATTATAGAGCCTATGGCTGAGGCATAGGGGACGACCTTCATCCTTTCTCTTTCTTCTACCGTGGTCGAGTTTTGAGTCTCAATCAACTGTTGGGGAACGTTGCATGGGAAACAAAAAATTTCCTACGCACACATAAGATCTATCCATGGTGATGAGCATCTACGAGAGGGAGAGTGGATCTACATACCCTTGTAGATCGCTAAGCGGAAGCGTTAATAAACGCGGTTGATGTAGTCGAACGTCTTCGCGATCCAAATCGCCGAGCGTCCCGCGATCCAATCACGATCCTTCCGATCTAGTGCCGAACGGACGGCACCTCCGCGTTCAACACACGTACGGCTTGATGACGCCTTCACCTCCTCGATCCAGCGAGCGATGATGAAGTAGTGGTTGAGTTCCAGCAGCACGACGGCGTGGTGATGGTGGTGAGGAACAATCTCTGCAGGGCTTCGCCAAGCACTACGGAGATTATGACGGAGGAACTAGAGGGTTAGGGTTGCCGCACACGGCTTGGGGAAATCTTGATGTGTCCCGTGTGCTAGCCCTGCCCCTCTATTTATATGTTGAGCCTTGGGGTCTAAACTTGGAGTAAAAGCCTCCTCCAGGTCGGTTTTGCCCGTACAAGGTCGGTTTGGCCCGCAGGGAAAGAGTCCAACTCGGATCCCTGCCGAACCGTGCACAGCCGCGCACAAGCGGTAGTACCGCTTCACACAAGCGGTAGTACCGCTTGGGCGGTAGTACCGCTTCACACAAGCGGTAGTACCGCTCGGGCGGTAGTACCGCTTCACCAAGCGGTAGTACCGTTTATGCGGCAGCAAAACTACTTTTGCACTTTCCAATACCTTGTGGGCTTTATCCCTTTGGCTCATATAAAGTGTTGCTGCACCCGAACACTTCGGTAAACATCCGGAACCCCTTCCGGTGAACTCCGGAACCCTTCCAGAGATCAAAACACTATTATCACATATATCAATCTTTACCTCCGGACTATTCCGGAGATCCTCGTCATGTCTGGGATCTTATCCGGGACTCCGAACAACTTTCGGTCACCAACATAATAACTCAATTATACTAATCGTCACCAAACGTTAAGTGTGTAGACCCTGCGGGTTCGAGAACTATGTAGACATGACCGAGACACCTCTACGGCCAATAACCAATAGCGGGACCTGGATGCCCATATTGGCTCCTACATATTCTACGAAGATCTTTATCGGTCGAACCTCTATGTCAAGGATTCAGTTAATCCCGTATGCTGTTCCCTTTGTTCTTCGGTATGTTACTTGCCCGAGATTCGATCGTCGGTATCACTATACCTAGTTCAATCTCGTTACCGGCAAGTCTCTTTACTCGTTCCGTAATACAAGATCTCGTGGCTAACACTTTAGTCACATTGCTTGCAAGGCTCATTGTGATGTTGTATTACCGAGTGGGCCCTGAGATACCTCTCCGTCACACAGAGTAACAAATCCCAGTCTTGATCCATGCCAACCCAACAGACACCCTCGGAGATACCTGTAGAGCACCTTTATAGTCACCCAGTTACGTTGCGACGTTTGATACACACAAGGTATTCCTCCGGTGTTAGTGAGTTGTATGATCTCATGGTCAAAGGAACAGATACTTGACATGCAGAAAACAATAGCAATAAACTGACACGATCAAATGCTACGTTTACAGTTTGGGTCTTGTCCATCACATCATTCTCCTAATGATGTGATCCCGTTATCAAATGACATCTCATGTCAATGGCTAGGAAACCTTAACCATCTTTGATCAACGAGCTAGTCAACTAGAGGCTTACTAGGGACACAATGTTGTCTATGTACCCACACATGTATTTGAGTTTCCAATCAATACAATTATAGCATGGATAATAAACGATTATCATGAACAAGGAAATATAATAATAACCAATTTATTATTGCCTCTAGGGCATATTTCCAACAGTCTCCCACTTGCACTAGAGTCAATAATCTAGTTCACATCACTATGTGATTTACATTGTAATGAATCGAACACCCATGCAGTTCTGGTGTTGTTCATGTTTAGCCCTTGGAAGAGGTTTAGTCATCGGATCCGCAACATTTAGATCCGTGTGTACTTTGCAAATATTTATGTCGTCCTCCTTGATGTAATCGTGGATGGAATTGAAACGTCGCTTTATGTGTCTGGTCCTCTTGTGAAATCTTGGTTCCTTGGCTAGAGCAATGGCACCAGTATTATCACAAAACAGAGTCATTGGGTTAAGCGCACTAGGCACTACTCCAAGATCTGTCATGAACTCCTTCATCCAGACACCTTCCTTCGCCGCCTCCGAGGCAGCGATGTACTCCGCTTCGCATGTAGAATCTGCTACCACGCTTTGCTTGGAACTGCACCAGCTAACCGCACCCCCATTAAGAATAAATACGTATCCGGTTTGCGACTTAGAGTCATCCGGATCAGTGTCAAAGCTTGCATCGACGTAACCCTTTACGACGAGCTCTTGATCACCTCCATAAACGAGAAACATGTCCTTAGTCCTTTTCAGGTACTTCAGGATATTCTTGACCGCCGTCCAGTGTTCCATTCCTGGATCACTTTGAAACCTTCCGACCATACTTATGGCAAGGCTGACATCGGGTCTTGTGCACAGCATTGCATACATGATAGAGCCTATGGCTGAAGCATAGGGGATGACACTCATCTTTTCTCTATCTTCTGCAGTCACTGGGCATTGAGTCTTACTCAACTTCACACCTTGCAAAACAGGCAAGAACCCCTTCTTGGACTGATCCATTTTGAACTTCTTCAAAATCTTATCAAGGTATGTGCTTTGTGAAAGTCCTATTAAACGTCTTGATCTATCTCTATAGATCTTGATGCCTAATATGAAAGCAGCTTCTCCTAGGTCCTTCATTGAAAAACTCTTGTTCAAATATTCCTTCACGCTTTCCAACATTTCTATATTGTTTCCAATCAGCAATATGTCATCCACATATAAGATTAGAAACGCTATAGAGCTCCCACTCACTTTCTTGTAAATACAAGCTTCTCCGTAGACTTGTATAAACTCGAACGCTTTGATCACCTCATCAAAATGAAGATTCCAACTCCGAGATGCTTGCACCAGTCCATAAATGGATCGCTGGAGTTTGCAAACTTTGTCAGCATTCTCTGGATCGACAAAACCTTCTGGTTGCATCATATACAACTCTTCCTTAAGGAAACCGTTAAGGAACGCTGTTTTGACATCCATCTGCCAAATTTCATAATCGAAAAAGGCAGCTATTGCTAACATGATTCTGACGGACTTAAGCATCGCTACGGGTGAGAAGGTCTCATCGTAGTCAACTCCTTGAACTTGTGAAAAACCCTTTGCCACAAGTCGAGCTTTATAGACGGTGACATTACCGTCCGCGTCCGTCTTCCTCTTAAAGATCCATTTGTTCTGAATGGCCTTACGCCCTTCAGGTAATACTTCCAAAGTCCATACTTTGTTTTCATACATGGATCCCATCTCGGATTTCATGGCCTCTAACCACTTCTCGGAATCCGGGCCCATCATCGCTTCTCCATAGCTCGTAGGTTCATCGTTGTCTAACAACATGACCTCTAAGACAGGGTTGCCGTACCACTCGGGAGCAGTACGCGTCCTTGTCGACCTACGAGGTTCGATAGCAACTTGATCCAAAGCTTCATGATCATCATCATTAACTTCCTCTTCAGCTAATGTAGGCTCCACAGAAACAACTTTCTGCGCTGCGCTACTCTCAGGTTGAAGTAAAGGTTCAACAACCTCGTCAAGTTCTATCTTCCTCCCACTCAATTCTTTCGAGAGAAACTCTTTCTCAAGAAATGTTCCGTTTTTAGCGACAAACACTTTGCCCTCGGATCTGAGGTAGAAGGTATACCCAATTGTCTCTTTTGGGTATTCTATGAAGACGCATTTCTCCGCTTTGGGTTCCAGCTTTTCAGGCTGAAGCTTTTTGACATAAGCATCACATCCCCAAACTTTAAGAAACGACAGCTTTGGCTTCTTGTCAAACCAAAGTTCATATGGCGTTGTCTCAACGGATTTCGATGGTGCCCTATTTAAAGTGAATGCAGCTGTCTCTAATGCATAACCCCAAAACGATAGTGGCAAATCGGCAAGAGACATCATAGATCGCACCATATCCAATAAAGTTCGATTACGACGTTCGGACACACCATTACGCTGTGGTGTTCCAGGCGGTGTCAATTGTGAAACAATTCCACACTGTTTTAAGTGACTGCCAAACTCATAACTCAGATATTCTCCTCCTCGATCAGATCGTAGGAATTTAATCTTCTTGTTACGATGATTCTCAACTTCACTCTGAAATTGTTTGAACTTTTCAAATGTTTCAGACTTGTGTTTCATTAAGTAAATATACCCATATCTACTTAAGTCATCAGTGAAGGTGAGAAAGTAACGATAACCACCGCGCGCCTCAATACTCATCGGACCGCACACATCAGTATGTACGATTTCCAATAAGTCACTTGCCCGTTCCATTGTTCCAGAGAACGGCGTTTTAGTCATCTTGCCCATGAGGCATGGCTCACATGTGTCAAGTGATTCAAAATCAAGTGACTCCAAAAGTCCATCAGCATGGAGCTTCCTCATGCGTTTTACGCCAATATGACCTAAACGGCAGTGCCACAAGAAAGTGGTATTATCATTATCAATTCTACATCTTTTGGCATCAATGTTATGAACATGTGTATCATTACTATCGAGATTCAATAAGAATAAACCCCTCACATCGGGTGCATGACCATAAAAGATATTACTCATATAAATAGAACAACCATTATTCTCTGATTTAAATGAGTAACCGTCTCGCAATAAACAAGATCCAGATATAATGTTCATGCTCAACGCAGGCACCAAATAACACTTATTTAGGTTCATCACTAATCCCGACGGTAATCGAAGAGCGAGCGTGCCGACGGCGATCACATCAACCTTGGAACCATTTCCCACGCGCATCGTCACTTCGTCCTTTGCCAGCCTCCGTCTATTCCGCAGTTCCTGTTTTGAGTTGCAAATATGAGCAACCGCACCGGTATCAAATACCCAGGCACTACAACGAGAGTTGGTAAGGTACACATCAATAACATGTATATCATATATACCTTGTTTGTTGTTGGCCGCTTTCTTGTCAGCCAAATACTTGGGGCAATTCCGCTTCCAGTGTCCAGTTCCCTTGCAATGAAAACACACAGTTTCTGGTTTGGGTCCAGCCTTGGGTTTCTTCACGAGAGGAGCAACTGCTTTGCCACTCTTCTTGGAGTTACCCTTCTTACCCTTGCCATTTTTCTTGAAACTAGTGGTTTTATTGACCATCAACACTTGATGCTCCTTCTGAATTTCAGACTCAGCGGCTTTCAGCATCGCAAACAGCTCGGCGACTGACTTGTTCATCCCGTGCATGTTATAGTTCAACACGAAGCTCTTGTAGCTAGGTGGCAATGATTGAAGAACTCTGTCAGTGATAGCCTCTGGCGGAAGGGGCATCCCTAACTCAGCCAGACGGGTGGAGTACCCAGACATTCTGAGCACGTGATCACTGATAGACCCGTTCTCCTCCATCTTGCAAGCATAGAACTTATCGGAGATCTCATATCTCTCGATCCGGGCATTCTTCTGAAAGATAAACTTCAACTCCTGGAACATCTCATATGCTCCATGACGTTCAAAACGTCTTTGAAGTCCCGGTTCTAAGCCATACAACATTGCACATTGAACTATTGAGTAATCATCAGAACGAGCCTGCCAGGCGTTCACAACGTCTAGAGACTCAACTGGAGCGGGTGGATCACCAAGCGGTGCATCAAGGACATAAGCCTTCTGGGAAGCCGTAAGGATAATCCTTAGATTACGGGCCCAGTCCACAAAGTTACTTCCATCATCTTTCAACTTAGCTTTCTCTAGGAACGCATTAAAATTCAGGGGTGCTACTGCGCGAGCCATGATCTACAACATAAATATAGCAAAGACAACTTAGACTATTGTTCTTAGATAATGAGTTTAGTTAATCATATTTAAAAAACTCCCACTCAAATTGACATCCCTCCGATCATTCGAGTGTAACATGATCCAAATCCACCAACTCAAGTCCGATCATCACGTGAGTTGAGGTGGTTTCAATGGTGAACATCTTCATGTTGATCATATCTACTATATGACTCATGTTCGACCTTTCGGTCTCTTGTGTTCCGAGGCCATGTCTGTACATGCTAGGCTCGTCAAGTTTAACCCGAGTGTTCCGCACGTGTAACATGGCTTACACCCGTTGTATGCGAACGTAGAGTCTATCACACCCGATCATCACGGCGTGTCTCGAAACGACGAACTTTCGCAACGGTGCACACTTGGGGAGAACACAATTTATCTTGAAATTTAAGTGAGGGATCACCTTATAATGCTACCGTCGTCCTAAGCAAAATAAGATGCATAAAAGGATTAACATCACATGCAAATCATAAGTGACATGATATGGCCATGAACTTGTGCTTTTGATCTCCATCTCCAAAGCACCGGCATGATCTCCATCGTCACCGGCATGACACCATGATCTCCATCATCTTGATCTCCATCAACGTGTCGCCATAAGGTTGTCGCGCCGACTGTTGCTTCCACGACTATAGCTAACGTTTAGCGATAAAGTAAAGCATTACATAGCGCTTAATGATTGACACGCAGGTCATACAATAATTAAAGACAACTCTATGGCTCCTGCCAGTTGCCGTACTCATCGACATGCAAGTCGTGATATTCTATACAAAACATGATCATCTCATACATCACATATATCTCATCATGTAATTGGCCATATCATATCACATCATACCCTGCAAAAACAAGTTAGACGTCCTCTAATTGTTGTTGCAAATTTTACGTGGCTGCTACGGGTTTGCAAGAACCGTTCTTACCTACGCAAAACCACAACGTGGTGTAGTGATTGCTTTTTGATCTTCTAAAAGAACCCTCTTCATTGAAATCGATTCAACTAAAGTGAGAGAGACAGACACCCGCTAGCCATCTTTATGCAACGAAGTTACATGTTAGTTGAAGGAACCTGTCTCGCGTAAGTGTACGCGTAATGTCGGTCCGGGCCGCTTCATCTCACAGTACCGCCGAATCAAATATCAACTAGTAACGGCAAGCAATATGTATACACCCACGCCCACAACTCGTTTGTGTTCTACTCGAGATCTCATCTACGCATAGACCTAGCTCATGATGCCACTGTTGGGGAACGTTGCATGGGAAACAAAAATTTTCCTACGCACACATAAGATCTATCCATGGTGATGAGCATCTACGAGAGGGAGAGTGGATCTACATACCCTTGTAGATCGCTAAGCGGAAGCGTTAATAAACGCGGTTGATGTAGTCGAACGTCTTCGCGATCCAAATCGCCGAGCGTCCCGCGATCCAATCACGATCCTTCCGATCTAGTGCCGAACGGACGGCACCTCCGCGTTCAACACACGTACGGCTTGATGACGCCTTCACCTCCTCGATCCAGCGAGCGATGATGAAGTAGTGGTTGAGTTCCAGCAGCACGACGGCGTGGTGATGGTGGTGAGGAACAATCTCTGCAGGGCTTCGCCAAGCACTACGGAGATTATGACGGAGGAACTAGAGGGTTAGGGTTGCCGCACACGGCTTGGGGAAATCTTGATGTGTCCCGTGTGCTAGCCCTGCCCCTCTATTTATATGTTGAGCCTTGGGGTCTAAACTTGGAGTAAAAGCCTCCTCCAGGTCGGTTTTGCCCGTACAAGGTCGGTTTGGCCCGCAGGGAAAGAGTCCAACTCGGATCCCTGCCGAACCGTGCACAGCCGCGCACAAGCGGTAGTACCGCTTCACACAAGCGGTAGTACCGCTTGGGCGGTAGTACCGCTTCACACAAGCGGTAGTACCGCTCGGGCGGTAGTACCGCTTCACCAAGCGGTAGTACCGTTTATGCGGCAGCAAAACTACTTTTGCACTTTCCAATACCTTGTGGGCTTTATCCCTTTGGCTCATATAAAGTGTTGCTGCACCCGAACACTTCGGTAAACATCCGGAACCCCTTCCGGTGAACTCCGGAACCCTTCCAGAGATCAAAACACTATTATCACATATATCAATCTTTACCTCCGGACTATTCCGGAGATCCTCGTCATGTCCGGGATCTTATCCGGGACTCCGAACAACTTTCGGTCACCAACATAATAACTCAATTATACTAATCGTCACCAAACGTTAAGTGTGTAGACCCTGCGGGTTCGAGAACTATGTAGACATGACCGAGACACCTCTACGGCCAATAACCAATAGCGGGACCTGGATGCCCATATTGGCTCCTACATATTCTACGAAGATCTTTATCGGTCGAACCTCTATGTCAAGGATTCAGTTAATCCCGTATGCTGTTCCCTTTGTTCTTCGGTATGTTACTTGCCCGAGATTCGATCGTCGGTATCACTATACCTAGTTCAATCTCGTTACCGGCAAGTCTCTTTACTCGTTCCGTAATACAAGATCTCGTGGCTAACACTTTAGTCACATTGCTTGCAAGGCTCATTGTGATGTTGTATTACCGAGTGGGCCCTGAGATACCTCTCCGTCACACAGAGTAACAAATCCCAGTCTTGATCCATGCCAACCCAACAGACACCCTCGGAGATACCTGTAGAGCACCTTTATAGTCACCCAGTTACGTTGCGACGTTTGATACACACAAGGTATTCCTCCGGTGTTAGTGAGTTGTATGATCTCATGGTCAAAGGAACAGATACTTGACATGCAGAAAACAATAGCAATAAACTGACACGATCAAATGCTACGTTTACAGTTTGGGTCTTGTCCATCACATCATTCTCCTAATGATGTGATCCCGTTATCAAATGACATCTCATGTCAATGGCTAGGAAACCTTAACCATCTTTGATCAACGAGCTAGTCAACTAGAGGCTTACTAGGGACACAGTGTTGTCTATGTACCCACACATGTATTTGAGTTTCCAATCAATACAATTATAGCATGGATAATAAACGATTATCATGAACAAGGAAATATAATAATAACCAATTTATTATTGCCTCTAGGGCATATTTCCAACATCAACTTCACACCTTGCAACACAGGCAAGAACCCCTTCTTTGACTGGTCCATTTTGAACTTTTTTAAAATCTTCTCAAGGTATGTGCTCTGTGAAAGTCCTATCAGGCGTCTTGATCTATCTCTATAGATCTTGATGCCCAATATGTAAGCAGCTTCACCCAGGTCTTTCATTGAAAAACTCTTGTTCAAATAACCTTTTATGCTTTCCAGAAATTCTATATCATTTCCAATCAACAATATGTCATCCACATATAATATTAGAAATGTTACAGAGCTCCCACTCACTTTCTTGTAAATACAAGCTTCCCCGTAAGTTTGTATAAAACCAAAAACTTTGATCACCTCATCCAAGCGTATATTCCAACTCCGAGATGCTTGCACCAGTCCATAGATGGATCGCTGGAGCTTGCATACTTTGTTAGCATCCTTAGGATCGACAAAACCTTCTGGTTGCATCATATACAATTCTTCCTTAAGAAACCCGTTAAGGAATGCCGTTTTGACGTCCATTTGCCAGATCTCATAATCATAAAATGTGGCAATAGCTAACATAATTCTAACAGACTTAAGCATCGCTACGGGTGAGAAAGTCTCATCGTAGTCAACCCATTGAACATGTCGGAAACCCTTTGCGACAAGTCGAGCTTTATAGACGGTGACATTATCATCAACGTCTGTCTTCTTCTTAAAGATCCATTTATTCTCAATGGCTTGCCGATCATCGGGCAAGTCCACCAAAGTCCATACCTTGTTCTCATACATGGATCCTATCTCGGATTTCATGGCTTGAAGCCATTTGTCAGAATCTGGGCTCATCATAGCTTCTTCATAGTTCGTAGGTTCGCCGTTGTCTAACAACATGACTTCCAAGACATGATTACCGTACCATTCTGGTGCGGAACGTACCCTGGTCGACCTACGAAGTTCAGTAGTAACTTGATCCGAAGTTTCATGATCATTATCATTAGCTTCCTCTTCGGTTGGTGTAGACATCACGGGAACTGTTTTCTGTGATGTGCTACCTTCCAATTCGAGAGAAGGTACAATTACCTCATCAAGTTCTACTTTCCTCCCATTCACTTCTTTCGAGAGAAACTTCTTCTCTAGAAAGGACCCATTCTTGGCAACAAAGATCTTGCCCTCGGATCTGTGGTAGAAGGTATACCCAATGGTCTCTTTAGGGTATCCTATGAAGACGCACTTCTCCACTTTGGGTTCGAGCTTATCAGGCTGAAGCCTGTTGACATAAGCATCACATCCCCAAACTTTAAGAAACACAACTTAGGTTTCTTGCCAAACCACAACTCATACGGTGTCGTCTCAACGGATTTAGACGGTGCCCTATTTAAAGTGAATGCGACTGTCTCTAATGCATAACCCCAAAACTATAGTGGCAAATCGGTAAGAGACATCATAGAACGCACCATATCCAATAGAGTACGATTACGATGTTCGGACACACCATTACGCTGTGGTGTTCCAGGTGGCGTGAGCTGTGAAACAATTTCACATTGTCTTAAATGCATACCAAACTCGTAACTCAAATATTCACCTCCACGATCAGATCGTAGAAACTTTATTTTCTTGTTACGATGATTTTCCACTTCACTCTAAAATTCCTTGAACTTTTCAAATGTTTCAGACTTGTGTTTCATTAAGTAAATATACCCATATCTACTCAAATCATCTGTGAAGGTAAGAAAATAACGATATCCACCGCGTGCTTCAACACTCATCGGACCGCATACATCGGTATGTATTATTTCCAATAAGTCACTAGCTCGCTCCATTGTTCCGGAGAACGGAGTTTTAGTCATCTTGCCCATGAGGCATGGTTTACATGTCTCAAATGATTCATAATCAAGAGATTCCAAAAGTCCATCAGCATGGAATTTCTTCATGCGCTTTACACCAATATGACCTAAGCGGCAGTGCCACAAATATGTGGTACTATCATTATTAACTTTGCATCTTTTGGCATTAATATTATGAACATGTGTATCACTATGATCGAGATTCAGTAAACCATTCACAATGGGTGCATGATCACGAAAGATATTACTCATATAAACAGAATAACCATTATTCTCTGACTTAAATGAATAACCATCTTGCAATAAACAATATCCAGATATAATGTTTTATGCTCAACGCAAGCACCAAATAACCATTATTTTAATACTAATCCCGAAGGTATTACGAGCGTGCCGATGGTGATCATATCAACCTTGGAGATACTTCCAACACTCATCGTCACCTCGTCCTCAGCTAGTCTCCATTACTCCGCAGCTCCTGCTTCGAGTTACTAATATTAGCAGCTGAATCGGTATCAAATACCCAGACGCTACTACGGGCACTAGTGAGGTACACATCAATAACATGTATATCAAATATACCTTTGTTGACGTTGTCAGCCTTCTTATCTGCCAAGTACTTGGGGCAGTTCTGCTTCCAGTGACCATTCCCCTTGCAGTAGAAGCACCCAGTCTCAGGTTTGGGTCCAGCCTTGGGTTTCTTCACGGGAGCAGCAACTGGCTTGCCATTCTTGAAGTTTCCTTTCTTTCCCTTGCCTTTCTTGAAACTAGTGGTCTTTTTTAACCATCAACACTTGATGCTCCTTCTTGATTTCTACTTCCGTGGCCTTAAGCATCGCGAAGAGCTCGGGAAGTGTTTTCTCCATCCCTTGCATATTATAGTTCATCACAAAGCCCTTATAGCTTGGTGGCAGTGATTGGAGAATTCTGTCAATAACCGAGTCATCTGGAAGATTAACTCCCAACTGAGTTAAGCGGTTGTGCAACCCAGACATTCTGAGTATATGCTCACTAACAGAACTGTTCTCCTCCATTTTACAGCTAAAGAACTTGTCGGAGATGTCATACCTCTCGACCCGGGCATGAGCTTGAAATATCAATTTCAGCTCCTGGAACATCTCATATGCTCCGTGGTGCTCAAAACGTCTTTGGGCCCCTGATTTCTAAGCCATAAAGCATGGCGCACTGAACTATCGAGTAGTCATCAGAACGTGCCTGCCAGATGTTCACAACATCCACAGACGACGCTGGAGGGGGTGCGTCACCTAGCGGTGCATCAAGGACATAAGCCTTCTGTGCAGCAATGAGGATAATCCTCAAGTTACGGACCCAGTCCGCATAGTTGCTTCCATCATCTTTCAACTTAGTTTTCTCTAGGAACATATTAAAAATAGGGAGCTACAGCGCGAGCTATTGATCTACAACATAATTTGCAAAGACAATTTTAGACTATGTTCATGATAATTAGTTCAGTTAATCAAATTACTAATGAACTCCCACTTAAATCAACATCCCTCAAGTTGTCTAAGTGACACATGATCCAAATCAACTAACCCATGTCCGATCATCACGTGAGATGGAGTAGTCATCAATGGTGAACATCTCCATGTTGATCATATCTACTATATGACTCATGTTCGACCTTTCGGTCTCCTGTGTTTCGAGGCCATGTCTGTACATGCTAGGCTCGTCAAGTTTAACCCAAGTATTATGCATGTGTAAAACTGGCTTACACCCACTGTATGCGAACGAAGAGTCTATCACACCCGATCATCACGAGGTGCTTCGAAACGACAAACTTTCGCAACGGTGCATACTTAGGGAGAACACAATTTCTTGAAATTAAGTGAAGGGATCATCTTATAATGCTACCGTCGTTCTAAGCAAAATAAGATGCATAAAAAGGATAAACATCACATGCAATCAATATGTGACATGATATGGCCATTATCATCTCGTGCCTTTGATCTCCATCTCCAAAGCACCGGCATGATCTCCATCGTCACCGGCATGACACCATGATCTCCATCATCGTGTCGTCACGTGGTCGTCTCTGCCAACTATTGCTTCTACAACTATTGCTAACGCATAGCGATAAAGTAAAGCAATTACATGGCGATTAATAAATTAAAGACAACCCTATGGCTCCTGCCGGTTGCCGTACTCATCGACATGCAAGTCGTGAACCTATTACAAAACATGATCATCTCATACATCAACATATATCACATCACGTTTTGGCCATACCACATCACAACATGCCCTGCAAAAACAAGTTAGACGTCCTCTACTTTGTTGTTGCAAATTTTACGTGGCTGCTATGGGCAACTAGCAAGAACCGTTCTTACCTACGCAAAGCCACAACGGTGATAATCAAGTTGCCTTTTAACCTTCTATAAGTACCGCCTTCGTCAAATTAGATTCAACTAAAGTAGGAGAGACAGACACCCGCTAGCCACCTTATGCAAAACAAGTTGCATGTTAGTCGGTGGAACCGGTCTCATGTGCGAGGACATGTAAGGTTGGTCTGAGCCGCTTCATCCCACAATACCGCCGAATCCAAATAAGACAAGAGAGGTAAGCAATTTGAGCATCAACGCCCATAATTTTTGTGTTCTACTCGTGCATATACATCTACGCATAGACCTAGCTCATGATGCCACTGATGGGGAACGTTGCATGAAAATCAAAAAAAATTCTACGAACACCCAAGATCTATCTAGAAGAAGCATAGCAACGAGACAGGAGAGTGTGTCTACGTACCCTCGTAGACCGAAAGCGGAAGCATATATAACGCGGTTGATGTAGTCGTACTCTTCGCGATCCGATCACGATCCAACCGATCTAGTGCCGAACGGACGACACCTCCGAATTTAGCACACGTGCGGCTCGATGATGTCTCCTCCTCCTTGATCCAGCAAGAGAAGGCGGAGAAGTAGATGGGATCACAACCAGCACGACGGCGTGGTGGTGATGGTGGTGGTGGAGCTAGTTCAGCAGGGCTTCGCCAAGCGCTACTAGAACGAGGACGGAGGAGCTACGGAGTAACGGGAGAGAGAGGGGTGCCCAGGGGCTGGTGTATCCTCTTGGGGCGCCCCCTCCCCTCTATATATAGGTGAAGGGGCGTGGGGAACAGCCCCTCCAAGCCCTAGGGCGCAGCCAAGGGGGGAGAGGACTTGGACTCCCTTTTTTTTCCTTTCCTAGCCACATGGGCTTTTGAGGACTTGGTGCGCCTAGCCCAATAAGGCCAGGGCGCCTCCCCTCAGCCCATGCCAGCCCTTGGGACGTGGTGGACCCACTTGTGGACTTCCGGACCCCTCCGGAATCCTCCGGAACCTTCTGAAAGCTTCTTGGTACAATACCGAAAAAACTGCACCTTTTTCCGGAACCCAAAATATGACTTCCCATATATAAATCTTTACCTCTTGACCATTCCGAGACTCCTCGTGACGTCCGGGATCTCATCCTGGACTCCGAACAACATTCGGTTACCAATCATCAAATATCCCAATACTACTCTAGCGTCAACGAACGTTAAGCGTGCGACCCTGCGGGTTCGGGAATCATGTAGTCATGACCGAGACACCTCTCCGGTCAATAACCAATAACGGGACCTGGATGCCCATATTGATTCCTACATATTCCACGAAGATATTTTATCGGTTGAACCACGATGTCAAGGATTCGGTTAATCCCGTATGCAATTCCCTTTGTCCGGCGATATGTTACTTGCCCGAGATTCGATCGTCGGTATCTCCATACCTAGTTCAATCTCGTTACCGGCAAGTCTCTTTACTCGTTCCGTAATACAAGATCCCGTGACTAACACATTAGCCACATTGCTTGCAAGCTCTTTCTGATGTTGTATTACCGAGAGGGCCCAGAGATACCTCTCCGTCATACGGAGTGACAAATCACAGTCTCGATCCGTGCCAACCCAACAAACACATTCGGAGATACCTGTAGAGCACCTTTATGATCACACAGTTACCAAGTGACGTTTGGATACACACTAAGTATTCCTCCGGTGTCAGGGAGTTGCACGATCTCATGGTCTAAGGAACAGATATTTGACATGAAGAAAGCTGTAACAAATAAACTAAACGATCTGGTGCTAAGCTTACGGTTGGGTCTTGTCCATCACATCATTCTCCTAATGATATGATCCCGTTATCAAATGACAACTCATGTCTATGGTTAGGAAACCTTAACCATCTTTGATCAACGAGCTAGTCTAGTAGAGGCTCACTAGGGACACGGTATTTGTTTATATATCCACACAAGTATTTAAGTTTCTGGTCAATACAATTCTAGTATGAATAATAAACCTTTATCATGAACAAGGAAATATGATAATAACCAATTTATTATTGCCTCTAGGGCATATTTCCAACATAGCCCGCCTCACCACACCGCTGAGGTCCCCGCCAAGACCGCCGCATCTCCACGTCTCCCGCTGTGCTCCGTCGTCGGCCACCACCACACCGAGCCCCCAACGCAACCGCCAGCACCACCACTGCGCCCAGCAGCCGTGGAGGCCCGACGTCACCACGCCCGCCGCCAGCCATGCCCGGGTCCCGACCGGCCAGATCCAGATCCAGGGAGGGGGATCGGGACGAAACTGAGACCTCCAGCCGTTGCAGTGGCAGGCAACACCGCCGGACGGAGCTCACGTCACCCCAGCAGCCACCGCGCCATGCCGCCGCCGCCGACTAAGCACCGCGCCATGGCCATGGGACGGGGAGCCGCGCCGAGGAGAGGCCCGGCAGCGGCCCTCGGCGGCGGCGAGGGGGAGGAGAGGGATGGGGGTCGGCCGGCGAAGGGGATCTGAGGTTCCCCCGTGTCGCCTCGAGGAGGGACGCGGGCTGAGGAGGGACGCGGGCCTGTCTACAATTATTATTATTACAGAAATGAGAATGTTTCCCCATTTCTCCATTCCACATCGAAGGGATCGTCAACACTGCCAAAGCCCACACAAAATCTCTACGTGCAGCCAGACAGGTCACCACACCACACCACACTCCCCCCAGATCGGCTTCCGTTGCGAGACGGACCGCCCCCCGCTTTATTTCCGCCACCACCGACGCCGCGCCGGCGAAGGAGCCCCTCGCTAGATCGGATCCCTCCGCCGCGACGCGGTCCTCCCGCCTCGAACATGGCGGCTCTGCTGATGCGTAGGCTCGCCGGGGCCTACCGCGGCCGCGCGCCGCTGGCCGCCGCCGCCGCGGGCGGGGCCGCGCTCTTCTGCGCCTCGTCGAACCCCACCATCGTATGAGACCTGCCTGCGCCTCCCCTCCATTTACCCTTTGTTTCCCTCTCTCTCTCACTCTCTCTCTCTCTCTCTCTCTCTCTCTCTCTCTCTCTCTCTCTCTCTCTCTCTCTCTTCGTATCTAGTCGTGGCTAGTAGGGGAGGAAGCGAGGTTTCTGTTTGCCTCACGGTGCCGAATGATTGCAGGCGCACATGGAGGAGAAGGGGGAGGATGCCGCTGCCAAAGTTGGTGAGCTCCAGCTCCGTTTGTTTTGAAATTTGAAATTCCTCTCGATCTAGTGGGTGTAGGGGTTTGTCAGTTTACGCAATTCTGCTTGTAAATCTGCATCTCATTTGCCATGTCATGCCATTTCATCCGTAGCAAATGAATGAACATAATGTTATGCCTGATGTGTGCTTCTGCAATTGAACCCGCAAAGGATGTGTACAGCCAGAAGTTTTCGATATCCACACTTTAGTTTCGCAGAGAACCAGCGACTTCTAGACAAAATTTTGGGTCAGGAGCATCGGTAGAGTGCAGTAAAAAATGTCCTATTATCTGTTTGTTTTCCTATTTCGACAAAACACAAGAGCTTTGTGTATAGATGCACTGACACTGACAGAGAGTGAAAAATGTTGTGTACAATCCAAGCCGCCAGGAGGCTGATCCCACAATACACAAGACAAAACCCTAAACGCATAGCATTGCCAGGCATCCATTTGTTATGAACAATCAATGTTGAGGATATCGCTTATCGTTAGCATCTCGGCCAGTTGGAAATTAGATATTAATCGGAAATCGGCCGATTAATCAATTTTATCGGTCGACTATTAATCGGCCATTTTTTGCAAATCCCAGGTTCCCAACACTGAAATATGCTATATTCAACACCAAAACAATATTGGACAGAAGTGTTACCTTGATTCCTAGCCTTTGAATCCTCGAATAATGACAAACAAAATAGGACAACAGTACATATTGCGTAACAAGGTCTAGAAAACACAAATAAACATAGTTTTTTTGGCAAACATAGTGCTATGAATAGGCGCAATTTATCGGTAGATTCCCGATAAATCACTTGTTAGAGCGATAAATCGGCCCAAACGATAAACAGTGAAGATAAGGCATAATCTTATCGGCCACCCCCCGAGTAGCGATAAATCGGACGATAAATCGCTGAATCGGACGATTTTTTGAACAGTGTGAACAATAGATCAAGGCCTCTCACTGTTAATCGAGACATGTCTGATGCCTCTGTCAGTTACTTAGTGTACATGAACTTATGTTGTCAGATGATGGAATGCTGGATTTTGGCATGAGCGGATAGAAACTGTGCTGTCAAGAGTTATGTCTAGCCATTAAGTATAGTGACCTTTTATGACCCTAATTTGACTACTTTGCCTTGTTCCAAAGTGAGATACTCCTTTAGCTGTTTTACAAGACTTAGTTGCTTAGAATCAGATATGACATTCAGTGCGATGATCTATACTTCAAAGTCTGTGAATCCTGTTATCCTGAGTCCAAACTCTAGATTTAGGTTGCTAGCTTATGATAGTTTAGAGTGGTCCTTTTCGTTAGAAAATCCAGTTATTTCAGTGTGCAACAATACATATCTGTTGTGCTTTTAGTTGTAAACTAATGCTTTATGTCTTTTTTCAGCTCTTAACCCTGAGAAATGGCTAGAATTCAAGCTCCAGGAGAAGGCAACAGTTAGTCATGATTCACAGCTATTCAGGTAATGGTTACCGTAGTTCTACTTTTGTGATGACATGATTGCATTAAATAGTTTATTGTGTTACGTGACAGTATAGACAGATATATTGTTACTGTGTAGATTATCTTCTAGCATGTCTGTATGTTTCAATACAATGCTTATACGTATTGGTTACTGAATTCACCTTTGATTTCTGTTGTTCATGTTAACAACTTCTCTTTTTTTGTCACTCAACTTTCATACCAAATTTTTAGTAGACTAGATCATAAAGAATCCAAAATGCCGCAAACTTACATTTGCAAATCAACGTTTCTTTGAAATATCAGCTCTTTATCATGCTGTTTTATTTTTTAAGTTCATCTGTAATGTTCTCATATTTTGAGTCTTATGCAAGTGATTTTACCTGGCAGATTTTCGTTTGACCCATCTACTAAGCTGGGCCTGGATGTTGCCATGTCTCGTAACAAGGTATTTCTATTTATTAATGTCTCCAAGTCCTAAGATATCTCTGCTAAGAGGTTTTTTCTCTGAACTTTAAACGCAGTCATGCCAAATGAATAAATAAATGCCGTAGATCCTGATGATGTTCTAATAACCTTAACTTAAACAGCTGTTCTATTAACCATAACGTAAACCACTGTTCTATCTAATAATAATAATTGCTTAAGAATAATGCCATTTTTATTAAGCAAACACATTATTGCACATATGTAAATCATTCAAAAACAATTATATCATTTCAGGGCCCCCATAGGTCAGGAAGTGGAGGGAAGAAGAAAATACGTTATTCGCCCGTAAGCAAACACACAAGCTGTTCTCCATTTTCGCATATGATAACCTAATTTATAATAGTAATTTTGATCAATTAAATTCGAACGAGACTTTTATCCTGTTGTCTGCAGGTACACACCTATCTCTGACCCAGATTCTAAAGGATATTTCGACCTATTAATCAAGGTATCCAAAAAATTGATGTCTACATTCCATAACCTGCTAGTTGCTTGTTTTGAAAATGGAATCACAAAATACTGAGAAGATCTTCTATTGCACAGGTTTATCCTGAAGGGAAAATGTCTCAGCATTTTGCTAATTTGAAGCCAGGAGATGTTCTCGAAGTCAAAGGGTAAAGTGAAATGAAAATCTGATTTAGCTGCGTCACATATTATTACCTCTCAATGACTGAAGTCTTTCCCTTGTAGGCCCATTGAAAAGCTCAGATATAGCCCAAATATGAAAAGACAAATTGGCATGGTAAGGCAGAACCTTAAGTTTGGCAAAGCATCTACCTTCTTAATTTATTTCAGCAAGGCCAATGCTGAGAAACTAATACTCATGTTATTTGTTTACTTATAACTTTAGTTTAACAGAGTTGGTTCTTTTCCTTTTTGTTTCTATTAAAGCATAGCTCTGTAGCCATATCAATTATACTAAATACAGTTTATTCCTATGCTTACAGATTGCTGGTGGTACTGGCATAACGCCAATGCTGCAAGTTGTTAGGGCCATCCTGAAAAACCCTGATGACAACACTCAGGTAAACTGTCATCACAATTTTGCTTCTTTGCACTTCATGCATTCCTTTGATGCATATGCTTTTTGTTGAGAAGTATATTTTTCTTGAAGTCTTGAACATTCTGCAACACTATGCCCTAATCAGCGATGCTGCAAGGCAGATTAACGTCTCTCTATATAGTTTTCACAAACAACATCAGTATTCAATCGTTGGGTTAATGTTCCTTGTATATTCTAATCTTATTCTTTCTTTGTTCTTCTTGTCTAGGTTTCCTTGATCTACGCCAATGTGTCACCAGATGATATCTTGCTGAAAAAGGAGTTAGATAGACTTGCCAGCAGCTATCCTAATTTCAAGGTTAGCATTGGTGTATTGCTGGGGTTGCTCAATTGCCACATGGGTAAAGTTTATGCTAAGCATGATATCTTTGCAAAATTTCAGGTATTTTATACAGTCGATAAACCATCAAGTGACTGGAGGGGTGGTGTTGGCTACATATCAAAGGACATGGTTTTGAAAGGTTTGCCAGGCCCAGGGGAGGATTCTCTTATTCTTGTGAGTAGTTTCTGACATTTCTGAGCATGCTGTGCCTTTAGCAGCATATCATCTGAATACTTTTGTGTTTTGTTCATGGTAGCTTGTTTGTTATCTCTCTCAGTGTCAATGAATCATTGTTTATGGATACCGATAACTTCATTGTTATATTGTAATTGGATTATTAAGAGACCTTTTTCATCGTGGTTTTCATTTGGTCAGGTTTGTGGTCCTCCTGGAATGATGAATCACATATCTGGAGATAAGGCAAAGGATTATTCACAGGGCGAGGTAATGCGAATGTTATTTTGTCATTAACACTACATTTGATTGCAAGTTAACAATCTCACAATTCGGTAGTACTCAATTGGAGTAAGGCAGTAGGACTAGGATTCTTATCCCTGGCTAGGCAAATGACCTTCTTTGCATGCTAAATTATCCATCTAATATACCTGTCAAGAGCTAACAAGGGAGCACACCATTGATATGGATTGTACACTATATTTACAGCGTTTATTTTTCCCCTTTTAGCCGCTTCTTCAATCCAATTTGATTTCTTTTGTAGGTCACTGGCCTTCTCAAAGATTTAGGATACACGGCAGATATGGTATACAAATTTTGAGTCGATCACGGAAACGTAGGGATGCTGGCATGCCCGCTGCCTGCCATGGCAGTAAAATAAACCGTAGCTGAACCTTTTTTTCTTATCGCGCCACGGCAATTAGTGCCAAACTCAGAACAGTATGGTGCATCTTTTTGTAAGAATTTCGGTTCGGTTCTGTTTTGTCATCTGTGCGCACTGCATGGACACCTGAATAACCTGACGCCGCCTGGTTGGCGGTGTTGTTTTAACCGGCGTTCTCTCTACGATACTGGAATGAATGAGGTAACAGTTTGATACTCCCTCCGCCCCAAAATAAGTGTCTCAACTTTGTACTAACTTTAAGAGTACAAGCCAAGCGTGCCATCATCTCAACGAGTGAGTTTCTTTTATGCGTGCCCTTGCTCCTTCAGGTCAAATTTAGATCCTGCCGGCCAGCGATTATTTTATCAGAGGCTAACGTTTACTATTCCCGAGTATTTTATCCGTCTTTTAAGGACGAATTCGAAAGTATTCGTTGGTTGTGTTTTGTTAGATAACGGAAGAGAGCTCTCCCGGCCTTTGCAGACAAAATCATAGCTTTGGATAATTCAAAATCAATATGCACGTTGCAGTGGGCAGTGATAGATGGAAGATGCATGCTGTGATTGGTCGAAAACCTTCGAAAGTATTACCTCCGTGCCAAAATAGAAGATGTTTTAGCCTACAAAAATGTCTTATATTTTGATATGGAGGTAGTAATAGTTTACTGAAGAAGTTGCGCTTTTTAGAAATTGATTTGGACCTAAGAAACAGCGGGCGACTTTGGATTAGCAAAACCATCAGGGAAAAATTCATGTGTTATTTACTAGTGGAGAACACAACGGTTTAGCAAAAGAATTTGCAGAACAAATGTTTCACGGATTGTTTTGCAGAAGAAATGGAGATTCAATCAGCAATGTCACCTGATACTCACAATACCCTCCGTTACTGATTAATTGGCAAGTTTTGCACACATGCAATGAAATTACGGCGGATGTAGCCATTTTGAACACCTGATACTCACAATACCCTCCGTTACTGATTAATTGACAAGCAAACTACTAAATGCCAGAGTACCCTTGCTGAAACAATATTAGACATAAGAGAACTACGTAACTGTGATGGACAGAACTCTCTGCTCACAATCGATCATATAAATTCATGGATACATAGTAGTTGAGAGGAATTGGAGAGAGGAATTGGAGAGGAGAGATACAGCTTGGGGAGGAAGGAAGAACTCGAGGAAGGAGGGGATCGAGATCTGATTACATTCGCTGCCGTCTACGGCTAGCCAAACTGGGTATTATACCCCTCCCTATTACATGGGCCTCACGACAGGTAAGTTGGCCCAACAGTCCACCGCCACTTTAATTAGTCAATGGCCCAGCCTCTCCATCCTTGATGCTTGTCAGCGGTAGGGTACTGGCGCTGACAGTAACATGCATACGTAATGTAATGGTTCCCAGTGATACCTAGCTGGTAATTAATTAAACAATTAATTAACCATCCATGCACTACCGGTAGCTAGCAAAGCATAATTAGTGAGCACCATAGGATCAATCAATCAACCCATCACAGAGCTTAGGCGTCGACCGAGCACTTGGCAATCAGCTCCTTGACAAGAGAGGGGAAGCTTGAGCGCAGATTCTCGAAGTCGTCGCCGGCCATGGCTGCCGTCAGGTTCTTCGGAGAGCTGAGGAAATGGAAGCATGCGCCTTTGAGCTCATGGCAGTGGTGCAGCTCGGCCAATGCCAGGATGCTCGCCGCCGTGCCCGCCGCGATGTTCTTGCACAGCTTGTCCTGGCAGATCATCTTGAGCCTCTCCATGCTGTACTTGTCGGCCGCCACGAGCAGATGCTGAGCCATGGCGAATTCCTCTTCTTCCGTCGTCTCCGGCGGCCACGAGTCCGTGTACACGAAGCGGAGTAGCGCCCTGAACACACCCGCCTCCATGTCGGCCACGCGGACCGCGCCGGCGCCGCTGCTCTCCCTCATCGAGCCGAAGAGCTCCGCGCTCAAGACTGGCGACCGGGCCGCGAGCAGGCACCGGTGCGCCGGGAACGTCTCGCCGCCGACCTCGAAAACCACGTCGGCGCCCTTCTTGGCCGCGAGGAGGTCGCCGAGCTGCTGGCCCAGGTCGGACGGGGGCACAGGAATGGATCTTGACGCGGCGGCCGGCGGCGGACCCCCATCGGCGCGGAACTCGTTGAGGACGACGATGTCGCACCTGATGGTGAAGGAATCGTCCTTGAGATGCTTCGATGCCTCCAGGGTCTCCCTCTCGACGAACTGCGGACATTTCCAGACACCACGGCGCCGGCCTCCACCTCGCCGGGCTTCAACGGCGCGGGCTTCCGTCCCCAAATCTTGAGAAAGGAGAGCGCGTGCTTCTTTTCCTCCTCCTCCGCCTTGAAGCCGAACTGAACCTGCGCAATCACTTTCCCGGCGACGACTTTGTCGAGGACGAGGTGGAGGGAAATGTGGCCGACGAGCGAGGATCGGTCGCCGTTGGGGTAGTACTCGATGACCCAGTGGCGGCCTCCCACGGAGAAAGGCTGAGACTTGAGGCACTCTCCCTTAGGGAGGGCGGACTTGGTGATCGAGTAGCCGTCGATCTTCAGGTGGTAGTGCCCGCGCGCCGTGTCGGCCACGAGCGCGGAGGAGCCAGAGGACATGGCGAGCCTCTTGCGTATCACCGGCGAAGCTTGGTCGCTACCTCTCGCTCTCGCCGTGCAGAGCTAGTGGGATCCGGCGGGGATGGACCGGTGGAGTGGAGTCACTGGTGGCTGGCAGGAGGGGAACACGAGGACGAGCCTTTCTATTTCGGGAAAGGTTCGGGATGCTTCCTCACATGGGCTTTCGTACCGACGCGGCCTGCCCGTTAGGTTACTCAATGGGCCTTACGCCTTTCTCATTCTCAAAACTAGAGATGACACCACTGTCTACTCTTTTGCCTCAAAAAAAAAAAGTGTCTACTCTTTTTTTTTTTTAGAAGAACACCAGTTTCACTCGTTTGTGAGGTAGGGGGACGACTGGTACCTTGGGTTGGCTGGGCTCCTACAGTACTGGGCCTCAGGTAAGTTGCTCTGCCTCTTTTATTTTTCTTTTGTTCATGTTTTTCTTTTATTTGCCTCTGATTTGAATTTAATTAGAGGTTCAAATCAAAGCCAATCTTCTGAAATTTTAAATTTAACTACACTGGACCATTTCAAGGCTACACCTAAAGTTTCAGGAATTTTGAATTTATATTCCATTTATAGCAGAATATAAACCTAGCCAAATACAATAGTGATTTAATTTCAAAGCCCAAAATAATTCTTCTTGAACCTTTAGAATTTTTTGGAAGAACCTGATATTTATTATAATCTCTTGGCAAAAATTCTAGGGTTTAGCAAGTCGTTTTGGAAAATTTGAATGAGTTTTTGGGTTTTTGCCCTTTATTTAATTTTGAGGCTTTGAATTTCCCTCAATTCAAATTTCTTTGAACTTAAATATGATGCATGGATGCTCTCTAATATTTTTATTATATTACCCTAGGCTAGGGCTGTGGCAATAGATCACAGGGCGAGGTAATGCAAATGTTATTTAGTCGTTAACATTACATTTGATTGCAAGTTGATGATCTTGCAATTCAGTGGTACTCAATTGGAGGAAGGCAGTAGAACTAGGATTCTTATCCCTAACTAGGCAAACAACCTTCTTTGCATGCTAAATGCTGTGTAAATACATCCATCTGGTAGACCTGTCAAGAGCTAAACAGGGATTGTACACCGTATTAACATCGTTTATTTATTCCCTTCTAGCCGCTTCATCAATCAAATTTGGTTTCTTTGCAGGTCACTGACCTTCTAAAAGATTTAGGATACATGGCAGAGATGGTATACAAATTTTGAGTCGATCGCGGAAACGTAGGAACGTTGATTGACATACCTGATGCCTCCATGGTAATGAAATAAACTGCAGCTGAACTTCTTGTTACCACGCCATGGCAATTAGTGCTGAACTCGGAACATTATGCTGCATTTTTGGGGGGTAAGAACTCCGGTACCGTTCAATTTTTGTTATCTGTATGTGTTGCCGGGACACCTGAATAACCTGAGGCCGCCTGGTTGGTGTTGTTGTTTTAACCGGGCATTTCGCTTTACAATACTGAATGGATGAAGTGAGAATTTGAGACAAGTCATGATCTCACAAGCTAGCATAGCACTCAACAGGTGGGTTTCTCCTATGTGTTGCCCTTGCTGCTTCAGTTTAAATTTAGATTAGACTTCGCTGGGTGTATGTAATCTGAAATCTCTTCAGAGGTTAAGTTTACTATGCCCATTCAGAGAGCATAAAATCCGTCACGTCAACAACGCATTCAAATGCAATCAGAGGTTGTGTATTTCTAGATAATAACGGAAGACAAAATCATAGCTTCCGATGATTCAAATAATCCAAAATCAATACACATGTTGTAGTGGGTCATGTCGCCGTGATTCGTCGAAAACCTTCAAAAGTAATAGTTTACTGAAGAAAAATGACAAATCCTAATTTACTGGTTTCTAACTTTGTAATAAAGTCTTTAACAATGCCACCACCACCGACAATGTTGGATAGAATCAAAATTTCTTTTGCACCGACGGACAATGGATTTGCGAGATCATCAATTCCTCCATTGAGGAATAAAATGAGTGCAAACTGGAGATCATACATAATGTTGAACTCAAGGATTGACGGTAATAAGATTTCCCAAGTAATGTTCTTCCATTAAAAGTGCAACTGGGTGAAAATGTTATGTGTGCATCAGGAAATTGAAGTTACTCTTTTCAGAAATCAACTTAGACAAAAGAAACAGGCGACTTGGATTAGTAAAACTATTAAAGAAAAATTCATGTGTTATTTATTCGAAACTCTTTATTCAAGGAGAACACAATGGGTTAGCCATATAATTTGCAGAACAGACGTTTCTCCAAAAAAAATTGGAGAACAAATGGAGATTCAACTGCAATGTTACCTGATAACTCACAATGCCCTCCATTACTGATTAATTAATTGGGAGGGTTGCACATAATGCAATGATAGTAGGATGTAGTCATTTTGAACATGACAAGAAAACTAAATGCCAGAGTACCATTGCTGAAACAAGAGAGAGTAGCTAGTACTAACTTAATGGTTCCCAACGATATGTAAGCTAGTACTACCAACTTAGAGCATCTGCAACAGTTTGTATGTTAAGTTGTTGGTACAGCTGTCCACGTCAACAGCCAACAGCACATCCTACAAGCTCTCCAATGGATCGTATGTTAAGCTGTATGTAACAAGAGAGAGAATATACCAGAAGAATTAAATTACTAGAGAAAGCACATGATCAACAGTGCAATACATCTTTGTAACCATAGATGATGCTTTGCTTGCAAGCACATACATGACAAAAGATCTTCAAACTGGAATAGCACTACAGCCAACAAAGTTTAACAGATGCAGCAAACTGTAAATCTGATCGTCCGCTAGCATAAATTCCAGTAGCCTTTTGCCAAGATGCAGCAAACCAACCAACTTTTTTGTTAACTCGATGAAAACGATCCTTCAGTTGGTTCATTTCTCTTTTTCTATTTTTTGGAGTGGTGCTGTTGTATGTAGCAGTGACGTCTTGCCAGTATCGGTCAGCTTTCTTACAATTTCCAGCTATGGGATCGTTAGTTGTTCAACCATGCACTGAACTGCATGATTTAAAAAAATTTAGTAATGTCCGAACATGATAAATCTTACAAGAGTATTTCCGATGTTGAATTAACATACCAGTCTTTTGTCCTCTTCTTTTGTCCATGGTAAACGCTTATCAGTCCTATAGACTTCAACATTATCAGTAATCATGCCATCAGAAGGGGGAGGGCTGCTTTTGGCCATTGATGGATGTGGTGCCATGACTGGAGCATATGAAGGATAACCACCACCAATACTGATAGTGTGTGGCACGAGTGGCTGATGAGAAGTTTGCAGTGAAATAGCAGGAATCGACGAATTTTTAAAATAACTTAAGAAACCACCGGGTGGGTACGAATCCATTCCACTGCAAAATAATTATCAACAATCTGGTTAATTCAACTCTTAACACAATATGCTTTGATGATTCCTATATGCTACAGTATACGTCACAAATTACATAAACTAAACTCTCACTAGTGAAATTCTGTAGCAGCCTTACACTAATTGGGCTGCAAGCAAAATAACATCAACAAGTAATTCTGGTCTTTCACGTGAACAACAAAAAAACAAGTGCACTAATACTGATTTTCTACTTAGCTCGTTACGTATAGAGCCCTGCTACCCACTACCCAACTTGATTGAAATAAGTGTGATTTAGATCGATAGGAAGAATATCAGCTCATTAATAAAATAGTTGCTCAGATTTGTCTTCTAGTTATATCCAAAATTCAGAGAACGTACTAGTAAACCCATTGCCTTCTCCATAAATCAATCAACCATGGACTTAGCTGTACATGTGAAGACTAAGAAAAAAAATCATACGTACCTGAAATCCTTCTCAGGCATGAGCGGAGAAGATCCGGTTCCTGGCGAACTCCAATAACCGGCAGGAGCGGAGGTGCCCATGGTCTGCATCGAAGCAGATAAACCGTAGGACGCAGCAACATTGGGAGTCAGCATGGACTCGTTGATAACAGCCGTTGTCGGCCACGAACACGGCAGCGGCGGCGGCGGCGCTTGAACCCTAGTTTGGCGGCTCATGGTCAGAAGTCTGGGGCAAAGTGAGATTGAGAGATGAGCGCGGGAGGGGATTTGACGGAGGCGGGAGCAGCAGGGCGATTTGGCGCGAGCAGCAGGGTGATTTGGCGCGCGGAAGAGGAAATTGAGAGGGATACACGCGGGAGAGGAGAAAATTGGGGGCGGGGGAGGAGGGCTACTCGCACCAGATCCAGGCGGCCCCACTGAATGGCAAAGAAACGAACGGGCTGGCCTCGGAGCTTGTGCCCGAGGCGTTGGTTCAGGATCGTACGTTTTCGTTCTCTCTCTACTATTTTCGTTCTCCCTCTACTATTATTACATGCCATGTCATCAAAACAGTCTATGTGGTTAAATTACCAACGCTGATCATACGTCTGTTGGAGATGCCCTAGTGGTTCCCAATCCATGCACTACCGGTAGCTTAGCTAGCAAAGCATAATTAATAAGCATCGAGGAAGAATCAACCATCACTGAGCTGAGGCATCGATAGAGCACTTGGCAATCAACTCCTTGACAAGAGAGGGGAAGCTTGAGCGCAGATTCTCGAAGTCGTCGCCGGCCATGGCTGCCGTCAGGTTCTTCGGAGAGCTGAGGAAATGGAAGCATGCACCTTTGAGCTCATGGCAGTGGTGCACCTCAGCTAACGCCAGGATGCTCGCCGCCGTGCCCGCCGCGATGTTCTTGCACAGCTTGTCCTCGCAGATCAGCTTGAGCCTCTCCATGCGGTACTTGTCCGCCGCCATGAGCAGATGCTGGGCCATGGCGAATTCCTCTTCTTCCGCTGTCTCCTGAGGCCACGAGTCCGTGTACACGAAGCGGAGCAGCGCCTTGAAGACCTGCGCCTCCATGTCGGCCACGCGGACCGCGCCGGGGCCGCCCTCCCTCATTGAGCCGAAGAGCTCCGCGCTGAAGACCGGCGACCGGGCCGCGAGCAGCCACCGGTGCGCCGGGAACGTCTCGCCGCCGACCTCGAAGACAACGTCGGCCCCCTTCTTTGCCGCGAGGAGGTCGCCGAGCTGCTGGACCAGGTCGGACGGGGGCACAGGGACGGATCTTGTCGCGGCGGCCGGCGGCGGCCCCTCCTCGGCGCCGAACGCGTTGAGGACGGAGATATCGCACCTGATGGTGAAGGAGTCGTCCTTGAGATGCTTCGATTTCTCCAGGGACTCCCTCTTGACGAACCTCCAACATATCCAAACACCATCGCCGGCGGTCACCTCACCGAGCTTCAACGGCGCGAGCTTACGGCCCCACTTCTTGAGAAAGGGCAGCACGTGCTTCTCCTCTTCCTCCTCCTCGTCCGCCTGGAAACCGAACTGGACCAGCGCACGCACTTCCCGGGCGACGGCCCAGATATCGTCGAGGACGAGGATGAGGCAAATGTGGCTCCCGGACGAGATTTCGTGGTCGTTGGGATAGTACTTGATGACCCAGCGGTGGCCTCCCACGGAGAAAGGTTGAGACTTGAGGTACATCCCCTTGGGGAGGGCGGACTTGGTGATCGAGTAGCCGTGGATCTTCAGGAGGTGGTGCCCGCGTGCAGCGCCGGCCACGATCGCGGAGGCGCTGGAAGATATGGCGGGCCTCTTGCGTATCACCGGCGAAGTTTGATCGCTACCTCTTGCTCTCGCCGTGCAGAGCTAGTGGGATCCGGCGGGGATGGACTGGTGGAGTGGACTCGCTGGTGGCTCTGGGCAGGAGGGGAGGACGAAGACGAGCCTTTCTATTTTGGGAAACGTTCGGGACACTTCCTCACAATGGGCTTTCGTACCAATGCGGCCTGCCAGTTAGGTTACTCAATGGGCCTTACGCCTTTCTCATTCTCAAAACTATACTTCGCCTAGTTGCGAAAATTGGTTGTAAGTAACTGTTTCAATTAGATTTGATTCCATGAAACATTAATAGTGTTGAAATTAACAGTATTATAATTAAAACTAAATACTATCTCCGTCCGAAAATACTTGTCGGATAAATGGATAAAAAATGATGTATCTAAGAAGTAAAATACGTCTAGATATATCCATTTCTCCGACAAGTATTTCCGAACGGAGGGAGTACTTACTTCCTATGTTTTTATTTACTAGGTATATTGGGTTTGCCCTAAGTCAAATTTTATAAAGTTTGACCAAGTTTATAGGAAAAAATATATAAAAATTTACAATAAAAAATATGTATGGATGTGAAATATATTCAATGATGAATATAATGGTATTGGTTTGGTATGGTATATGTTATAATGATGAATATACTATGCGGCCCACCGGTTAGGTTACTCAATGGGCCTTACGACTTTTTTGTTCTCAAAATAACTCAAAAGTTTCAACTGCAAATGCCAATGTTTTCATTAGCCTCGTGGCTCCGTAGTCATAGACACTCGTGCGTGAAGCTCCACTATGGATTTCTCCCCATGCACTGGAGGTACAGGTGGGTTTGTTTGTGCTTTTCCGTAGATTATTTTTCTCAAAACATTTTAACTCTTAAACCGCGCGTCCAAATCATGAACCGTTTTGATCGTCGCGTTTCTCACGTCGAGATTTTCAAAACTAGATCCCATGTTGATAGGTTTGGACGAAATTTGTTTCAGACAAATCTGTGCTTCCAACTAACAGTAATTTATGCTTCCATATTGTACTAACCCGTGCTTTCATGTAAACTAACTTATACTTCTGTGGGGTGAAGCAAAACTATGCTTCACTTTTTGGAAAAGCACAAAAGCACAATTGTGCTTCCCGCGGAAGCACAGTCATGCTTCACTTTATTTTTAAGCACAGAAGCACAACTGTGCTTCACACGAAAAGCACATATGTGCTTCATCTTTGGGGAAGCACAACTGTGTTTACCTGTACTTCACTTTTGGGGAAGCACAAAAGCACAACTTTGTGCGTCATGCGAAAGCACAATTATGCTTCCCTTTTGTGGGAGATAGATGTGATTTCATGTGAGTGATGGGTAACGTAGCATGAAAATAAAATAAAAATCCTATGTGACAACCAAGATCTAATCTAGAAGATGCATAGCAACGAGGGGAAGTGTGTCTACGTACCCTTGTAGACCAAAAGCGTTAGCGTATGTAACGCGGTTGATAGTCGTACTCTTCGCGATCCAACCACGATCCAATCCGATCTAGCGCCGAACGGACGGCACCTCCGAGTTTAGCACATGTTCAGCTCGATGGCGTCCTCTCCTTCTTGATCCAGCAAGCGAGGGAGAGGAGGTAGATGAGATCGGGACCAGCCCAACAGCGAGGTGGTGGTGGTGACAGCGGAATTCCGGCAGGGCTTCGCCAAGCGCGTACCGAAGAAACGTGGGAGGAGTTGGGAGAGGCAATGGGCAAGGGTGAAGGGGTGGGTGCCCCCATGCGCCTCCTCCTCTTTATATAGTCTAGGGGGCAGGGGAGGGCGTCCAAAACCCTCCTAGGGCCGGCCACAAGGGAGAAATCCCTTTAAACTTGGAGATAACATCTTATCTCTAGATTCAACCCTTTAAATTTAGAGAGAAGACCTTATCTCTAGATTTAAACGACATGTGCCTTGGGGAATGGTGCGGCCAGCCCATGTGGACTGTAGCCCCACCCCTCGGTCCATGTGGGCCCTTCCCAGGTCGTTGGGCCCCACGGTGGAACCCCTGGAACCTTCTATAACCTTCCCGGTACTCTACCGAAAATTCTCGAACTTTTCCGGAACCCTGAATATGACTTCCCATATATAAATCTTTACCTCCGTACCATTCCGGAGCTCCTCGTGATGTCCCGGATCCCATCTGGGACTCCAAACTACTTTCGGACTTTCCACTATTAATATCTCAACATTACCCGAGCGCTATCGAACGCTAAGCGTGCGACCCTACGGGTTCGGGAATCATGTAGACATGACCGAGACACCTCTCCGGTCAATAACCAATAGCGGGACCTGGATGCCCATATTGATTCCTACATATTCCACGAAGATCTTTATCGGTTGAACCACAATGTTGGGGATTCAGTTAATCCCGTATACAATTCCCTTTGTCCAGCGATATGTTACTTGCCCGAGATTCGATCGTCGGTATCTCCATACCTAGTTCAATCTCGTTACTGGCAAGTCTCTTTACTCGTTCTGTAATATAAGATCCCGTGACTAAACTCATTAGTCACATGCTTGCAAGCTTCTTGTGATGTTGTATTACCGAGAGGGCTCAGAGATATCTCTCCGTCACACGGAGTGACAAATTCCAGACTCGATCCATGCAACCCAACAAATACTTTCGGAGATACCTGTAGAGCATCTTTATGATCACCCAGTTACGAAGTGAAGTTTGATAGCACACAAAGTATTCCTCCGATATCCGGGAGTGGCATGATCTCATGGTCTAAGGAACATATACTTGACATGAAGAAAGCTGTAGCAAATAACTAAGTGATCGATATGATGCTAAGCTTACGGTTGGGTCTGTCCATCACATCATTCTCGTAATGATGCGATCCCGTTATCAAACGACAACTCATGTATATGGCTAGGAAACCTTAACCATCTTTGATCAACGAGCTAGTCTAGTAGAGGCTCACCGGGTACACGGTGTTGTTTATTTATCGACACATGTATTTAAGTTTCCGGTCAATACAATTCCAGCATGAATGATAAACATATATCATAAACAAGGAAATATGATAATTACCAATTTATTATTGCCTCTAGGGCATATTTCCAACAGTCCCCCACTTGCACTAGAGTAAATCATCTAGTTTACATTGTAATGAATCTAACACCCATAGAGTTCTGGTGCTGATCATGTTTTGCTCGAGGAAGAGGCTTAGTCAACGAGTCTGCCACATTCAGATCCGTATGTACTTTGCAAATATCTATGTCTCCATCCTTAATGTAATTACGAATGGAGTTGAAGCGGCGCTTGATGTTCTTGGTCTTCTTGTGAAACCTTGGCTCCTTGGCAATGGCAATGGCGCCAGTGTTATCACAACAAAGAGTCATAGGATCCGATGCACTAGGTAACACTCCTAGATCGGTCATGAACTCCTTCATCCAGACTCCTTCCTGCGCTACTTTCGAAGCAGCTATATATTCCGCTTCACATGTAGATCCCGCTACGACGCTCTGCTTGGAACTGCACCAACTGACTGCTCCACCATTCAAAATAAATACGTATCCGGTTTGAGACTTTGAGTCATCCGGATCAGTGTCAAAGCTAGCATTGACGTAGCCCTTTACGGCGAGCTCTTTATCACCTCGATAAACGAGAAACATTCCTTAGTCCTCTGTAGGTACTTAAGGATATTTTTGGCCGCTGTCCAGTGATCTACTCGTGGATCACTCTGGTACCTACCTGCCAGACTTATGGCAAGGCACACCTCAGGTCTGGTACACAGCATGACATACATTATAGAGCCTATGGCTGAGGCATAGGGGACGACCTTCATCCTTTCTCTTTCTTCTGCCGTGGTCGGGCTTTGAGTCTTACTCAACTTCACACCTTGCAACACAGGCAAGAACCCCTTCTTCGACTGGTCCATTTCGAACTTCTTCAAAATCTTGTCAAGGTATGTGCTCTGTGAAAGTCCTATCAGGCGTCTGAATCTATCTCTATAGATCTTAATGCCCAGTATGTAAGCAGCTTCACCTAGGTCTTTCATTGAAAAACTCTTGTTCAAATAACCCTTTATGCTTTCCAGAAATTATATATCATTTCCAATCAATAATATGTCATCCATATACAGTATTATAAATGCTACAGAGCTCCCACTCACTTTCTTGTAAATACAAGCTTCTCCATAAGTTTGTATAAAACTAAAAGCTTTGATCACCTCATCAAAGCGTATATTCCAACTCTGAGATGCTTGCACCAGTCCATAGATGGATCGCTGGAGCTTGCATACCTTATTAGCATCCTTAGGATCGACAAAACCTTCCGGTTGCATCACATACAACTCTTCCTTAATAAAACCATTAAGGAACGCGGTTTTCACATCCATCTGCCAGATTTCATAATCGAAAAATGCAGCAATTGCTAACATAATCCTAACAGACTTCAGCATCGCTACGGGTGAGAAAGTATCATCGTAGTCAGCCCCTTGAACTTGTCGAAAACCCTTTGCGACAAGTCGAGCTTTATATAAGGTGACATTACCATCAGCGTCTGTCTTTTTCTTAAAGACCCATTTGTTTTCAATGGCCTATCGGTCATCGGGCAAGTCTACCAAAGTCCATACTTGGTTCTCATACATGGATCCTATCTCGGATTTCATGGCCTCAAGCCATTTGTCGGAATCCGGGCTCATCATTGCTTCTTCATAGTTCGTAGGTTCACCGTTGTCTAACAACATGACTTCCAAGACAAGATTACCGTACCACTCTGGTGCAGAACGTGTCTTGGTCGACCTACGAAGTTCAGTAGTAGCTTGATCCGAAGTTTCACGATTATCATCATTAGCTTCCTCTCCAGCTGGTGTAGGCATCACGGGAACTTCTTTCTGTGACGTGCTACTCTCCAATTCGAGAGAAGGTACGATTACCTCATCAAGCTCTACTTTCCTCCCACTCACTTCTTTCGAGAGAAACTCCTTCTCTAGAAAGGATCCATTCTTGGCAACAAAGATCTTGCCCTCGGATCTGTGATAGAAGGTATACCCAATGGTCTCTTTAGGTTATCCTATGAAGACGCTCTTCTCTGCTTTGGGTTCGAGCTTATCTGGATGAAGCCTCTTGACATAAGCGTCACATCCCCAAACTTTAAGAAACGACAGCTTAGGTTTCTTGCCAAACCATAATTCATACGGTGTCGTCTCAACGGATTTAGACGGTGCCCTGTTTAAAGTGAATGCGGCTGTGCATAACCCCAAAACGATAGTGGCACATCGGTAAGAGACATCATAGAACGCACCATATCCAATAGAGTATGATTACGATGTTTGGACACACCATTACACTGTGGTGTTCCAGGTGGTGTGAGCTGTGAAACAATTCCACATTGTCTTAAATGCGTGCCAAACTATTAACTCAAATATCCACCTCCACGATCAGATTGTAGAAATTTTATTTTCTTGTTACGATGATTCTCTACTTCACTCTGAAACTCCTTGAACTTTTCAAACCTTTCAGACTTGTGTTTCATTAAGTAAATATACCCATATCTACTCAAATCATCCGTGAAGGTAAGAAAATAATGTTATCCACCGGGTGCTTCAACCCTCATTGGACCGCATACATCAGTATGTATTATTTCCAACAAGTCAGTCGCCCACTCCATTGTACCAGAAAACGGGGTTTTAGTCATCTTGCTCATGAGGCATGGTTCACATGTTTCAAATGATTCATAATCAAGAGATTCCAAATGTCCATCAGCATGGAGTTTCTTCATGCGTTTTACACCAATATGACCTAAGCGGCAGTGCCACAAGTATGTGTGATGACCCACAAGTATAGGGGATCAATCGTAGTCCTTTCGATAAGTAAGAGTGTTGAACCCAACGAGGAGCAGAAGGAAATGACAAGCGATTTTCAGCAAGGTATTCTCTGCAAGTACTGAAAGTAGCGGTAACAGATAGTTTTGATAGCAAGATAATTCGTAACAAGTAACAAGTGACAATAGTAACAAGGTGCAGCAAGGTGGCCCAATCCTTTTTATAGCAAAGGACAAAGAGTTCTCGAGGACACATGTGAATTCTCATCTAGTTACTTTCATCATGTTTGTTTGATTCGCGTTCGCTACTTTGATAATTTGATATGTGGGTGGACCGGTGCTTGGGTGCTGTTCTTACTTGAACAAGCCTCCCACTTATGATTACCCCCTCTTGCAAGCATCCGCAACTATGAAAGAAGAATTAAGATAAATCTAACCATAGCATGAAACATATGGATCCAAATCAGCCCCTTACGGAATAGCGCATAAACTAGGGTTTAAGCTTCTGTCACTCTAGCAACCCATCATCTACTTACTACTCCACAATGCCTTCCCTTAGGCCCAAAGATGGTGAAGTGTCATGTAGTCGACGTTCACACGACACCACTAAAGGAAGCAACAACATACATATCATCAAAATATCGAACGAATGCCAAATTCACATGATTACTTATGACAAGACTTCTCCCATGTCCTCAAGAACAAAAGTAACTACTCACAAATCATATTCATGTTCAAGATCAGAGGGGTATTGAATAGCATTAAGCATCTAAACATATAATCTTCCACCAAATAAACCAACTAGCATCAACTACAAGATGTAATCAACACTACTAGCAACCCACAGGTACCAATCTGAGGTTTTGGGACAAAGATTGAATACAAGAGATGAACTAGGGTTTGAGATGAGATGGTGCTGGTGAAGATGTGGATGAAGATTGGTCCTCCCACGATGAGAGGATCGTTGCTGATGTCGATGGCTTCGATTTCCCGAAGTATCCCCGGCGGAATCGCTCCGCCAGAGAGCAAAATTGTTCCTGCCCAGGTTCCACCTCGAGACGGCTGCACTTCGTCCCGAAAGTCTTCTCTCTAATTTTTTAGGGCAAATGACCTTATATAGCAAAAGGAGAGGTCCGGAGGCCAGTTGTGGGCCCCACAAGGCATCAGGGCGCGCCTAGAGGGGCCGCACCCTGTTGCCTTGTGGGCAACTGGTGGGTCCCCTCTGGTATTTCTTTTCTCCAGTATTTTTTATATATTCAATAAAAAATCTTCGTAAAATTTCAGGTCATTTGGAGCTCTGTAGAATAGGTATCTCTGCTGTAGCTATTTCAGGTCCAGAATTCCAGCTACCGGTATTCTCCCTCTTCATATAAATCTTGCAAATTAAGAGAGAAAAAGCATAAGAATTGCATCATAAAGTGAAATAATGACCAAATACATTGTAAATAACAGTAAGAAATCATGATGCAAATTGGACGTATCAATGTGGTACTGTCATCATTCACTTTGCATCCTTTGGCATCAATATTATGAACATGTGTATCACTACGATCGAGATTCAACAAGAATAAACCATTCACATTGGGTGCATGACCATAAAAGATATTATCCATATAAATAGAACAACCATTATTCTATGACTTAAATGAATAACCGTCTCGCAATAAACAAGATCCAGATATAATGTTCATGCTTAACGCAGGCACCAAATAACAATTACTTAGGTTTAAAACTAATCCCGAAGGTAGACGTAGAGGGAGCGTGCCGACAGCGATCACATCAACCTTGGAGCCATTTCCAACGTGCATCGTCACCTCGTCCTTAGCTAGTCTCCGTTTATTCTGCAGCTCCTGTTTCGAGTTACAAATATTAGCAACCGAACCAGTATCAAATACCCAGGCGCTACTACGAGCACTAGTAATGTACACATCAATAACATGTATATCAAATATACCTTTGTTGATGTTGTCAACCTTCTAATCTGCCAAGTACTTGGGGCAGTTCCGCTTCCAGTGGTCATTCCCCTTGCAATAGAAGCACTCAGTCTCAGGTTTGGGTCCAGCCTTGGGTTTCTTCACTGGAGCGGCAACTAGCTTGCCATTCTTCTTGAAGTTCCCTTCTTTCCCTTGCCTTTCTTGAACTAGTTGTGACGCCCCCGACCCGATCGTGCACTAATCATACATGCAAATGCGCACGATCAAGCCCAGGGACTCACGGGAAGATATCACAACACAACTCTAGATATAAAATAAAATAATACAAGCTTTATATTACAAGCCAGGGGCCTCGAGGGCTCGAATACATAAGCTCGAGTTACACAAGAGTCAGCGGAAGCAACAATATCCGAGTACAGACATAATTAGACAAGTTGCCTTAAGAAGGCTGAGCAAAACAACGACTCTAGATCGAAAAGGCGCAGGCCTCCTGCCTGGGAGCCTCCTAAACTACTCCTGGTCGTCGGTCTCCACGTAGCAGTAGGCTCCACCGGGGTAGTAGTAGTCGTCGGCGGAATTGGCTGCCTCCGGGTGCTCCGCCATCTGATCGCAGCAATCGGGTAGGGGAAAAGAGGTAGCAAAGCAACCATGAGTACTCGTCCAAAGTACTCGCAAGACTTACTTTAGATCTATGATAAGTATGCATCGGTATCAAATGAGGGGCTGTATCTGTGGACTAGACTGCAGAAATGCCAGAATAGAGGGGAAGGCCTAGCCTATCGAAGACTAGCATCTTGCAGCGTCTTGCAGCATTAGAAGAGTGTAGATTAACATATAACAAAGTAATAAGTATGTAGTAGCAAATCCCAGAGATCCTTCCTCGACTCCCTGCGGGAAAGCGATCCCGGAGGTAACATATTAATTAAAGTAACATGTATCCAGTTTAAGTTGTAGTAGATCGGGATACCACACTGAGCGTCCTGTTACCGTGGAGACGGCTATTCGAATAGATAACTTCCCTACAGGGGTGCACTACTGTTACCCAACACGCTTGATTAACTCTGGCTGGACACACTTTTCTCGGTCATGCCCGGCCTTGGCTGATCGACACGACGTAGTCCTACCTAGGCTCCGCAGAGAGGTCCCCGCCGGTCTACATCCTAAGCGCTCAGGGGTCTTGGGCCCATCGGCCTTTGCACTCCGGGTCGTTGTGCGCAGGGGGATACCAGCACCGCCTCTGCCTGGATGGCGCGATCCGGCCCGGCCACAATGCTGAACTGGACGTCTGACAGAGCTTTCGGCTGATACATACGGTGCCGAGGGCCCCATTAAACCATTATCCCGCGTGGTGGTAGTTCGTATAGGCCAGTGGCCAACTCAGATCAAATACCCAAATCCGTTAGTGAATTGTTAGGAGCTCGCGGCGACGACCAGTGCTTCGGCCGTTCCGACTAGGTATCTCGCGGACCACGACCAGGGACTAGGCCCACCTCTCTCCTAGGTAGTCTCCGCTTGCCCTGTCGCTCCGACTACAGTGTAAGTTCCGTGTCGGCTGTCGGGACAAGTCCCGAGCTACCACCACATCCTGGGTGGTACCTGTAACATCCCCAGTGTCATTGCTACAGTAACCTCCCCCTAATGTGCCATGTCATCATGATCATCATAATTAAAATGCAATTAAAGAAATAATCCAACTTCAATTCAAATTTAAAATGTAAGTCAAATAAAAACTTCTTCAATTAATTAAACAAAATAGTTCATGTTATAGCAAATAATCCCAAAGCAATTATAAAAATAAAATCAACATTATTAAAATTCCCAAATTGACCATAGTGACTAAAACAGTAGCATTTAATCCATTTTCAATTAAACAAAATTTAGATGAAATTGCCTTGCCTCCAAACCTTTTTATGGCAGTACCTAATAATGCATAGTAATTATTTGTCGAGGTTACACATTTTGTAAAAGTCATTTGGTGGCCTAACAATTTGCAAAACGGAAGAGAATTAAAAAGGCAGAAAAAGAAAAGAGAATATGGAAAAGATGCACTGTGCACTCGGCCCAGTTTCCCCTACAGTGCGGCCTGGCCCATTAGCGCCGGCCTTCCCCTTCCTCCCGCAGCGCCAGGAGAAGGCCGAGACGCCATGGCCACTGGGCGCTCGACTCGCTGCACTGCAGTGCCGCCCGAGAGGGGATAAGACCCCGAGCTCCCTCTCTCTCTCCCCCGCGGAACCCTAGCCTCTCAGAACCCCCCCTCGCGCCTCCTTTTGCTCAGTCCGGAGCCCCACCGCGAGCTCGTTGCCGCCGCCTTGTCTTCGTCGCGGCCAACGACTACCTCAAGCCGCGCCATGCTGTCCATCGACTCCACTGCCGATGACTTCGTCCTCTGCGCACACAGGATCGACTGGGGTTGCCGCAAATCGCCGCCATCGCCCTCTCCCGCGACCACGATCGCCGCTGTCCGCCGCTTCGATCTACGCCGCCTCGACCTCCTCGGGCCTCCCCGAGAACGTCTTCTCCCACACTGTGAGCGTGCACATGTTTTCCCCGTGATTAGAGCTCTATTTCGAGCTCTGGCTAGCCGTTCGTCACCGCGTAGCTCCGGCCGGCGTCGGTCGCGGTCGTTGCCGGCGTTTTGGTCGTCCCCTGCTTCCCCCGTAAGCACCATTAGATGCACGCTCGCGCACTCGTCCGAACGAGACCGGCCAGCGTCCATATGGTCGTCGGAGCGCATCTCCGATGGACCGCCGCCGTGCCGGTAGTCGCCGGCGGGCACGCGCACGCGCGCGCTAAACCAGTGGGTTGACCCACTGTAGCGTGGGCCCGCCCGGGTTAACTAAAACCCCTAATTAGTTTAGCCACTAACCCTAAACCTAACCACTCACTGACACGTGGGGTCCACCCACTAATAACCCTATTAAATTAAATAAAATCTAATTAAACTCTACTGTGTATGACAGGTGGGCCCAGTCCACTGTTTAACCGGATAAGACTGACCCAGTCAGCCTGCTGACTAGGCAGCTGGCCCCACCTGTCAGCCACTGCTGACTGGGTGCTGACTGGGCAGTTGACCTAGTCAACTGGGCCCACTGTCAGCCCCTGTATGCACTGCTGTGTACACTCTTCTAGGTGCACATAGCATTTTCAGTTTACTGTTTTTAGATTAAAAATAATCCAGTAAATTCAGAAAATCAATAAAACTTTGAAAAATCATATAAAATAAACCGTAACTTGGATGAAAAGGTTTTCTACATGAAAGTTAATCAGAAAAATGAGACGAACCCGAATACGCTATCCACATACCTGTCAGATGCCTCCAGCACTGCAAACATGGAACCTTCCCCTCCGGTTCATCTGTCTGCCAGATGTCCAAAACCGGGAAAACGTTCCAGTTAATTTCCCGCTTCGTCTGCCACGTGTAGCACTGTGTTAGGTCACCCCCAGCACAGCATATTGCCATACCATGCATTTGTGTTGCATATTGTTTGCATTATATTGATTGTTTCTTCCCCCTCCTTCTCTCCCGATAGACCCTGAGACTGCCGACGACACTGCTGAGTACGACTACGACGTCGACGACCAGACCCCTTCAGCTGAGCTTCCAGGCAAGCAAAACCCCCTTGATCATCCAGATATCGCCTAATCTTTCTCTCTACTGCTTGCATTAGAATTGCTTCTGTTGGTATTCCGATAGCTCCTATTCTGATGCATAGCCTGATTTCGTCGCCTGCATTTGATACCTTACCTGCTATCCTATGATGCTTAGTTAGGTATGCTATGTTTCATCAGCTGGCCTTTCACCCTTGTCCGTTTGCCATGCTGGTTATCGGGCCGTGATCACTCTGGGTGATGATCACGGGAATGTTTACATATTGCAATACTTTAAAATGTTAAAGTCGGGCCGGCTCCAAGAGTGCCCGCGAGAGATTAATATTAAAGACGGGTCGGCTCCAAGAGCACCCGCGAGTGATATTGTGGCGGAACGACAGGGCAGGCGGAGACCACCTAGGAGAGAGGTGGGCCTGGTTCCTGGTCGTAATCCGCGAGTTACCAAATCGGAGCGACAGGGATCCTGTTCGTCTTTGCGAGTTACTAAACACGCCTAACGGATTTGCGTATTTGATCTGAGTTGGCCGCTGGCCATATACGCACTACCACCATGTGGGATAATGGTTATGGGACCCTCTACGTCGTATGTATCAGCCGAAAGCTCTTCAGATGTCACAGCTCAGAGATGCGGGCTGATTGCTGGGGTGGGCTGGTTACGTCACTTGTGTATACAGTGTCGCGCCTGGGCCCCGACCAGTCTCGCAACGTGCAAGAGTGCAAAGGGTGATGGGCCCAAGACCCCTTCGCACTTAGGATTTAGACCGGCGTGTTGACCTCTCTGCTAAGCCTAGGTAGGACTGCGTCGTGTCGATTACCCGAGGCCGTGCATTACCCAGCAAGTGTGTCCGGCCAAATGTAATCGAACGTGTTGGGTAACAGTAGTGCACCCCTGCAGGGAAGTTATCTATTCGAATAGCCGTGTCCACGGTAACAGGACGCTCGGAGTTGTATCTTGATCCGCTACAACTACAAATGGATACTGTTACAAGGTTAAACTGTTACTGCTGCTCTCGGGATCACTTTCTCACAGGGTAGTTGAGGAAGGATCCCAGGGCATTACTAAAATATGATTGATTATATACTATCTTGTTCTACTCTCTTCTGATGCTGCAAGATTGCTTCAAGATGCTAGTCTTCGATAGGCTAGGCCTCTCCTCCTCTGATTCCGGCATTTCTGCAGTTTAGTCCAAAGATATAGCCCCATTCCTTTGATACCGATGCATAATTAGTATAGTTCTGATGTCAGTCTTGCGAGTACTTTGGATGAGTACTCACGATTGCTTTGCTATCTTTTTCCCCATACCCGGTTACTGCGATCAGACGACGGAGCCCAGGAGCAGGAGATCCCCGGAGGCACCTACTACTACGTTGAGCCCACCGACCAGGAGTAGTTCGGAGGCCCTAGGCAGGAGGCCTTCGCCTTTTCGATCAGTGTCGCTGTTTGTGCTGGCCTTCTTAAGGCAGACTTGACTAACTATGTATGTACCCAGATATTATTTGTGTGTATGACTTATGCATCCGGGTCCTCGTGACCCCTGGTTTTTAATATGAAGATTTATGTTTAATTTGAGTTTAGAGTTGTGTTGTGATATCTTCCCGTGAGTCTCTGATCTCGAGCGTGCACGTTTGCGTGTATGATTAGTGCACGGTCGAGCAGGGGCGCCACAGTACCGCTAACAACCAGCCGCCATAGGACTCTCTCGCGGGTACCCTTGGGGTCGACCCGACTTCAATCATTAACTCGCGGGTGCTCTTGGAGCCGACCCGTCTTTAACAAAGGTCTGAGGTGAAGGTCAAAGTACCCGTGTGTCCATAACATCATGGGGAATCCGAGGAATCACCCTCGATGGATTCCCACTCGATGTAACCGTCAAGGTGAACTTGGAGGAATCACCCTCGATGGGTTCACACTTGAGGGGCTGCACGACAGAGGCATCATCGGAGGTGGTGAAAGAGGAATCACCCTCGGTAACCCCAACCGACTAGCTACGCTACAGAGATATCATCAGGAGTGAGGTAGGAGGTATCACCCTCGGCACTCGATAGTAGCTCTGCAGAGTCGTACAACTTAAGGGGGTGTGTGGTGCTGTGTCGGTCTCTGCACATCGATCACACCGATCGAGTCTCCGGTGGTAAAGCATGGCAACAAGGACAAGGGTGTGGGTCCATTGATGGATCACTAACCAGCCTATACTAAGCATTTAGGACAACATGTAAAGTATCAACAGCAGGTTACAAAATCAGGCAATGCATCAGAATAGGAGCAATCAATTACAGTAGCAAAATCTAATGCAAGCATGGCAGAGAAAGAATAGGCGATATAGGAATGATCAAGGGGGTTTGCTTGCCTGGAAGCTCTGCTGAAAGGGGCTGGTTGTCGGGAGCGTAGTGGACCTCGGTGTCGTCAGCGACAGTCGTCTCGGGGTCTACCGGAGGAGAAGGAGGGGAAGAAACAATGAATAGAAAGCATACAAATGCAGCACAATGCATGACACGGTGAAAAGCTATGTTAGAGGTGCCCTAATGCATTACTAAGTACTTTAGTCGGAGAGGGAGTATATCCGGGAATATTTTCCCAGCTCCGGTTATTTTCTTCGGTACTGACCCGGAGGCAATTGTTCCATGTTCATCATGCTAGGAGTGTTTGTCATGCAAACTAATGACATATTCGGATTCGTCATATTTGTCTGATCGTTTTTCATATATATATTATTTTCATCCGACTTATGGTTTATTTTATAAGAATTTTTGAAGTTTTAAACATTTTTTGGAATTTTCTGTAATTATTTTAATGCGAATTGACCAAGTCAATTTGACTGGTCAAAGTGAACAGTGTTGGGGGTCCCACATGTCATAGTCTTATCAATTTTCTAAAAAGATTTATTTAATCTAATCAGATGGGACCCACATGTCATTGTTTCATTAGACTAATTAAACTTTAACCAAATCCTAACACTAATCCTAACTACTAACAGGGCAGGCCTATGTGCAGTGGCAGTAGCGGCAGCGACGACAGAAGGCAGCGGCGGCGGCAGTGGCAGGCATCAGGAGCAGCAGCCAGCAGAGTAGCAGCTGTAGCAGCTAGCACAGCTAGCGGCTAGCAGCGGCGCTAGAAGCAGAGCAGCGCAAGCGAGCAGCCGCTCAAGCAACAACAGCGCAGGAGCTCGGGAGCAGCAGCGGCAGTGGGCGAGTGGCGGCAGGCAGCGGCGAGTGGGGCGAGGCCAAGGCACGCGGGCGCATGCCCGGAGGCGCGGCCAGAGGGAGGCAGGACGCGGGCGGGCGCACATACGAAGCATGGCTGGGGGTGCGGTGAGTGCGGCCAGGAGCGCGAGCTCCGGCGCTCGGCCACGGCGGTCCACGGAGGTGGAGAAGGCGGGGAAAGGGGGGAATCGGCGTGGCTCACCGAGAGGAAGGCCAGGGACGTGCTTGCGACGGTCGGGGTGGCGCGGTGGTGTAGATCGACGGCAAGATGCCGCGGCCGTGGCGGAGAAACCGGCTCGATCCCGAGCATACGGCGCAGCGCCGGTCGAACGGATGGACGGGGATGACGGAGTCGACGACGAGGAAGCTCCTGTACATCCTCCCGGGTGCCGGGGAGGCCAGTGGCCGCGAGATCGACGATGGCCATGGCGGCTGTAGCTTCGGGTGGCGACCAAATTGAGATGGTGAGCGAGAGAGCGAGGGGAATGGAGCTAGGGTTTGTCTATGGGGTTGGGCTCATCCAGATGTATCCCCAGGCGAGCTACTGTAGTGCCAGGCGTCGTCCATCGAGCCATGGCGAGAACGGATGCTCGCCACGCCATGCCTCTGCTTCCTCTGTACGTGAGGGAGGAGAAGGCCCTTAGATGGGCTGGGCTGCACTGTAGCAACTCAAAGCCCAGTGCAACAGTAGGCCTTAGGCATTTTTCATTTTTCTTTTCTGTTTCTATTTTTAGTCTCTATTTTGCATTTCTTTTTAGCATCAAATGACTTTTGTTAAAGGTGGAACTTTGCCACATAAATACTATGCAATATTCTGCACTGCCACAAAAAGTTTGAGGGTTATTTGAATTCATTTGAATTTGGTTTAAATATAAATGGGTTAAATGTTGCTGTTTTGGCTCTGTTTTAAATAGGTTAGGGGCATTTCACTAATTCAAATAATGTTGGTTTCTCCATGAAAATTACTTAGTGATTAATTGCAAAATTATGAACACTTTAGTTTCCATGTCTGCAGAAATAATAATTTGACTTGTGTTTTGAATTTGAATTTGAGATGAATTGTTTCTTTAATTGCATTTTAATTATGAAAAATATGCTGATATGGCACATTAGCTAGGTTAACAAAGTGATTAGGATTTGGGGATGTTACAAATCTCCTCCACTACAAGAAATCTCGTCCCGAGATTTAAGAGGTGGAGTAAAGGGGAAGGGATTGGTTACGAAATTGTAACGAGTCTTCTTGGCCTTGATTGTTCTTCTCGAAGAGGTTGGTCCATTGCGTTGATGTCTTCATTTTCCCTGTGTCATGCGTCATGACGAAGCTGACATCCTTTCTTCGGAGTCTTCATTGTACTTACGAAAGGAAAAGGGGGTAACTCCGGAAGGATGGGCCTTTACAAGGTTGAGTATCTGGTAGGTAACTTAGGGAATGTGGCATATAGTATCTCTCGAATTGAAACTTAAGAAAACATCGAGAGCAAAATAAGGAGGTACAATAAGGAGTTTCAAGCGAATAGACAATCGTTCGATGCTTGAAACAGAGTGTGAAAGGGGTTCAGAGCAACGGGAATAGATATTGCGCCTGATACCAATAGATCATCTCTAGGAATGTGGCTCGTGATAACATACGAAGCCATGTGCAAAGGATACTTTGGAATCAAGGTTGTATAGGAGAGTCAGGTTTCGATCCTGTGGAATTGCAGTGAGTGTGGATTAAGAGTAGGAAGGGCGGTGACATCTTGCGCGGTCACAACAACACGACGTGTTAGAGGAAAGTCTGTCAGCTATGTCGGCAACACGTCGGTACCATGGGCGGGAAACGAAGAGAACCATTTTCCTGCTCGTTAAAACGAGGCGGACCAATAGGCAAGGTTCTTGTCCATCGGTGGTTACCGGAATGTCATCAACAATAGTAACAAGGTTTTACTTGGGGGTGTTGACTTAAGCAGGGAATTATCACTGCTCAGATGAAAGCTAGATTACAAGAAAGGTTAAACAGACCAATGGAAAGGAAAATGTGATTATCAGATTAAACAGGCCAATGGAAAGGAATAATTGCAGACAATCCAGCTCTCCGGGTGGATGTGAACACGAGAACCTAATGTTAGTGTTAGCAAAACTTTAACCCGAATAGAGGAGAGATCAGAATCCCAGAGTAAAGAAGAGGAATAAAAGATCCTAATCCCATCCATTGGCGACGTGGGCCCGTAAGCCACACAGCCATATTAGTAAAACAATTTTGTAGACTAGACTCAACTTCGGCCAAGGAGTTGGAAAGGGGCTTCCTACAGGCAGTCGGCTCTGATACCAATTTGTGACGCCCCCAGCCCAACTGTGCACTAATCATACATGCAAATGCGCACGATCAAGCCCAGGGACTCACGGGAAGATATCACAACACAACTCTAGACACAAAATAAAATAATACAAGCTTTATATTACAAGCCAGGAGCCTCGAGGGCTCGAATACATAAGCTCGAGTTACACAAGAGTCAGCAGAAGCAACAATATCTGACTACAAACATAATTAGACAAGTTGCCTTAAGAAGGCTGAGCGAAACAACGACTCGAGATCGAAAAGGCGCAGGCCTCCTACCTGGGAGCCTCCTAAACTACTCCTGGTCATTGGTCTCCACGTAGTAGTAGGCTCCGCCGGGGTAGTAGTAGTCGTCGGCGGAATCGGCTATCTCCGGGTGCTCCGCCATCTGCACGCAGCAATCGGGTAGGGGAAAAGAGGTAGCAAAGCAACCGTGACTACTCATCCAAAGTACTCGCAAGACTTACTTCAGATCTATGCTAAGTATGCATCGGTATCAAATGAGGGGCTGTATCTGTGAACTAGACTGCAGAAATGCTAGAATAGAGGGGAAGGCCTAGCCTATCGAAGACTAGCATCTTGCAGCGTCTTGCAGCATTAGAAGAGTGTAGATTAGCATATAAAAAAGTAATAAGTATGTAGTAGCAAAGCCCAGAGATCCTTCCTCGACTCCCTGCGGGAAAGCGATCCCGGAGGTAACATATTAATTAAAGTAACATGTATCCAGTTCAAGTTGTAGTAGATCGGGATACCACACTGAGCGTCCTGTTACCGTGGAGACGGCTATTCGAATAGATAACTTCCCTGCAGAGGTGCACTACTGCTACCCAACACGCTCGATTAACTCTGGCCGGACACACTTTTCTCGGTCATGCCCGGCCTCGGCTGATCGACACGACGTAGTCCTACCTAGGCTCCGCAGAGAGGTCCCCGCCGGTCTACATCCTAAGCGCTCAGGGGTCTTGGGCCCATCGCCCTTTGCACTCCAGGTCGTTGTGCGCAGGGGGATACCAGCACCACCTCTGCATGGATGGCGCGATCCAGCCCGGCCACAATGCTGAACTGGACGTCTGACAGAGCTTTCGGCTGATACATACGGCGCCGAGGCCCCCATTAAACCATTATCCCACGTGGTGGTAGTGCGTATAGGCCAGTGGCCAACTCAGATCAAATACCCAAATCCGTTAGTGATTTGTTAGGAGCTCGCGGAGACGACCAGTGCTTCGGCCGTTCCGACTAGGTATCTCGCGGACCACGACCAGAGACTAGGCCCACCTCTCTCCTAGGTAGTCTCCGCCTGCCCTATCGCTCCGACTACAGTGTAAGTTCCATGTCGGCTGTCGGGACAAGTCCCGAGCTACCACCACATCCTGGGTGGTACCGCTAACAGCCAGCCGCCACAGGACTCTCTCGCGGGTACCCTTGGGGTCGACCCGACTTCAATCATTAACTCGCGGGTGCTCTTGGAGCCGACCCGTCTTTAACAAAGGTCTGAGGTGAAGGTCAAAGTACCCGTGTGTCCATAACATCGTGGGGAATCCGAGGAATCACCCTTGATGGATTCCCACTCGATGTAACCGTCAAGGTGAACTTGGAGGAATCACCCTCGATGGGTTCACACTTGAGGGGCTGCACGACAGAGGCATCATCGGAGGTGGTGAAAGAGGAATCACCCTCGGTAACCCACAACCGACTAGCTACGCTACAGAGATATCATCAGGAGTGAGGTAGGAGGTATCACCCTCGGCACTCGATAGTAGCTCTGCAGAGCCGTACAACTTAAGGGGGTGTGTGGTGCTGTGTCGGTCTCTGCACATCGATCACACCGGTCAAGTCTCCGGTGGTAAAGCATGGCAACAAGGACAAGGGTGTGGGGCCGTTGATGGATCACTAACCAGCCGATACTAAGCATTTAGGACAACAGGTAAAGTATCAACAGAAGGTTACAAAATCAGGCTATGCATCAGAATAGGAGCAATCAATTACAGTAGCAAAATCTAATGCAAGCATGGGAGAGAAAGAATGGGCGATATAGGAATGATCAAGGGGGTTTGCTTGCCTGGAAGCTCTGCTGAAAGGGGCTGGTTGTCGGGAGCGTAGTGAACCTCGGTGTCGTCAGCGGCAGTCGTCTCGGTGTCTACCGGAGGAGAAGGAGGGGAAGAAACAATGAATAGAAATCATACAAATGCAGCACAATGCATGACATGGTGAAAAGCTATGTTAGAGGTGCCCTAATGCATTACTAAGTACTTTAGTCGGAGAGGGAGTATATCCGGGAATATTTTCCCAGCTCCGGTTATTTTCTTCGGTACTGATCCGGAGGCAATTGTTCCATGTTCATCATGCTAGGAGTGTTTTTCATACAAACAAACGACATATTCGGATTCGTCATATTTTTCTGATCGTTTTTCATATATAAATTATTTTCATCCGACTTACGGTTTATTTTATAAGAATTTTTGAAGTTTTAAACATTTTTTGGAATTTTCTGTAATTATTTTAATCCGAATTGACCAAGTCAATTTGACTAGTCAAAGTGAACAGTGTTGGGGGGTCCCACATGTCATAGTCTTATCAATTTTCTAAAAAGATTTATTTAATCTAATCAGATGGGACCCACAGGTCATTGTTTCATTAGACTAATTAAACTTTAACCAAATCCTAACACTAATCCTAACTACTAACAGGGCAGGCCTATGTGCAGTGGCAGCAGCGGCAGCGACGATAGAAGGCAGCAGCGGCGGCAGTGGCAGGCATCAGCAGCAGCAGCCAGCAGAGAAGCAGCTGCAGCAGCTAACGCAGCTAGCGGCTAGCAGCGGCGCTAGCAGCTGAGCAGCGCAAGCGAGCAGCCGCTCAAGCAGTAGCAGCGCAAGAGCTCGGGAGCAGCGGCGGCAGCGGGCGAGTGGCGGCAGGCAGCAGCGAGTGGGGCGAGGCCAAGGCGTGCGGTCGCACGCGCGGAGGCGCGGCCAGATGCAGCCAGAGGGAGGCAGGACGCGGGCGGGCGCACGCACGAAGCATGGCTGGGGGTGCGGTGAGCGCGGCCAGGAGCACGAGATCCGGCGCTCGGCCACGGTGGCCCACGGAGGCGGAGAAGGCAGGGAAAGGGGGGAATTGGCGTGGCTCACCGAGAGGAAGGCCGGGGACGTGCTTGAGACGGTCGGGGTGGTGCGGTGGTGTAGATCGACGGCAAGATGCCGCGGCCGTGGCAGAGAAACCGGCTCGATCCCGAGCGTACGACGCAGCTCCGGTCGAACGGATGGACGGGGATGATGGAGTCAACAGCGAGGAAGCTCCTGGACATCCTCCCGGGTGCCGGGGAGGCCAGTGGCCGTGAGATCGACGATGGCCATGTCAGCTGTAGCTTCGGGTGGCGACCAAATTGAGATGGTGAGCGAGAGAGCGAGGGGAATGGAGCTAGGGTTTGTCTACGGGGTTGGGCTCGTCCAGATGTATCCCCAGGCGAGCTACTGTAGTGCCAGGCGTCGGCCATTGAGCCATGGCGAGCACGGATGCTCGCCACGCCATGCCTCTGCTTCCTCTGTACGTGAGGGAGGAGAAGGCCCTTAGATGGGCTGGGATGCACTGTAGCAACTCAAAGCCCAGTGCAACAGTAGGCCTTAGGCATTTTTCATTTTTCTTTTTTGTTTCTATTTTTAGTCTCTGTTTTGCATTTCTTTTTAGCATCAAATGACTTTTGTTAAATGTGGAACTTTGCCACATAAATACTATGCAATATTCTGCACTGCCACAAAAAGTTTGAGGGTTATTTGAATTCATTTGAATTTGGTTTAAATATAAATGGGTTAAATGTTAATGTTTTGGCTCTGTTTTAAATAGGTTAGGGGCATTTCACTAATTCAAATAATGTTGGTTTCTCCATGAAAATTACTTAGTGATTAATTGCAAAATTATGAACACTTTAGTTTCCATGTTTGCAGAAATAATAATTTGACTTGTGTTTTGAATTTGAATTTGAGATGGATTGTTTCTTTAATTGCATTTTAATTATGAAAAATATGCTGACATGGCACATTAGCTAGGTTAACAAAGTGATTAGGATTTGGGGATGTTACACTAGTGGTTTTTTTGACCATCAACACTTGATGCACTTTCTTGATTTTTACTTCCGCAATGAAGAGCATCGCGAAAAGCTCAGGGATCGTCTTCTCCATCGCTTGCATGTTATAGTTCATCACGAAGCCCTTGTAGCTTGGTGGCAGTGACTGGAGAACTCTGTCATTCACTACTTCATCCGGAAGATTAACTCCCAACTGGTTCAAGCGGTTGAAGTACCCAGACATTTTGAGTACGTGCTCGCTAACGGAGCTGTTCTCCTCCATCTTGCAGCTAAAGAACTTGTCAGAGGCGTCATACCTCTCGACCCAGCCGTGAGCCTGAAATACCAATTTCAGCTCCTGGAACATCTCATATGCTCCGTGGTGCTCAAAACGTCTTTGGAGCCCTGGTTCTAAGTTGTAAAGCATGGAGCACTGAACTATCGAGTAGTCATCAAAACGTGCCTGCCAGACATTCACAACATCTACAGACGACGCTGGAGGGGGTTGCTACATGTGAGATGAGTTGGGATTTTCCCCGAAGAGGAAGAGTGAAGTAATATAGTAGCGGATAATTAAGTATTTTCCTCAGTAGAGAACCAAGGCTATCGAACAAGTAGGAGAACCAAGCAAATAACCGTCAACAGTACCTGCACACACAAGAGCAAATACTTGCACCCAACGCGGTTCTAAGTTGTCAATCCCCTTGAACTCGTTACTTGCAAGGATCAAATCTGGCAAAGGTAGATAGGTAAATTGCAAAGTAAATAAAAATTGAAATAATTGTAGCAATGTATTTTTGGGTTTTTGTATTATGATTAAAGTAGACCCGGGGGCCATAGTTTTCACTAGAGGCTTCTCTCTCAAAACATAGCATACGGTGGGTAGACAAATTACTGTTGGGCAATTGATAGAAAGCGCATAGTCATGATGTTATTCATGGAAATGATCATGTATATAGGCATCACGTCCGTGACAAGTAGACCGAAACGATTCTGCATCTACTACTATTACTCCACTTCGAGAGCGCTTCTATGCTTGCCTCTCTACGTATTAAGTTCATAACAAACAAACTAATGCATGAAGTATGATGATATGATGTAGACAGAATAAACTCAAGCAATATGATTAAACCCCGTCGTTTTACCCTTAATGGCAACAATAGAAATACATGCCTCGCTACCCCTTCTGTCACGAGGTGAGGACACCGCAAGATTGAACCCATTACAAAGCACCTCTCCCACTGAAGATAAATCAATCTAGTTGGCCAAACCAAATGGACAGATTGGAGAGAAATACAAAGCTATAATAATCATGCATAATAAAGTTCAAAAAAGACTCAATTACTTTCAATGAATAATCTGATCATAAACCCACAATTCATCGGATCCCAACAAACGCACCGCAAAAGAAGATTACATCGGATAGAATTCCATGGAGATCATGGAGAACATTGTATTGAAGATCAAAGAGAGAGAACAAGCCATATAGCTACTAGCTATGGACCCAGAGGTCTGTGGTGAACTACTCACACATCATCGGAAGGGCAGCAAGGTTGATGTAGAAGCCCTTCGTGATCGATTCCCCCTCCGGCAGAGTACCGGAAAAGGCCTCCAGATGGGATCGCGAAAGAACAGAAGCTTGCGGCGGCGGAAAAAGTTATTTCGGGTGGCTCTCTGTTGGTTTGGGGATTTATGGGAATTTATAGCGCTGGAATTAGGTCAAACGGAACTGCGTGGGACCCACGAGCTCAGGTGGCGCCCCCCCGGGGCGCGCCGTGTGAGCTCGTGACTCTCGCGTAGATCTTCTGACCTCCTCCCGAATGTTCTAGGGTCCCTTCTGGTCCAAAAAAAATCACCGTAAAGTTTCATCGTGTTTGGACTTCGTTTGGTACTGATTTTCTAAAAAGCCAAAAAAAAGCAAAAAAATAACAACTGACACTAGGCACTGAGTTAATAAGTTAGTTCCCAATAATGATACTCCCTCCATTCCACAATGTAGTGCGCCCGCGTTTCTCGAGATCTAAGTTTGACCACAAATTTAACCAACGAGACCGACTATGGCGGGAGCAAAAATTATACCACTGAATTCGTATCGAAATAGCGAATTCAGTGGTATAATTTTTGCTCCCGCCGCAGTCGGTCTCGTTGGTTAAATTTATGGTCAAACTTAGATCTCGGGAAGCACAGGCGCACTACATTATGGAATGGAGGGAGTATAGAATTGCATATAAAGTATCCAAGATTGTTAATATAATAGCATGAAACAATAAAAAATTATAGATACGTTGGAGATGTATCAGCATCCCCAAGCTTAATTCCTGCTCGTCCTCGAGTAGGTAAATGATAAAAACAGAATTTTTGATGTTGAATGCTACCTGGCATGTTTATCATCTAATCTCTCTTACGGTGTAAATATTGAGAAATGATGAAGTAAGTGATATCAACATAATAATATCCATGAATACAAGAACATAATCATTACTTTTTCAAAATATACGATGTTGAACGAATGTTATCCCTACTCATTGAATTATGTAAGCACGGCATGACTCCACCTTCACCACATAAATATAAATCATGAGCACCCCGGTGTCAAACCAGGCAATTGTATCATACTTTTAAACGTGCTTCAGCATTTTCAACTCCGCTCAATACATGAGCGTGAGACATGGACATTAGCACTATGGGTGGAATAGAATGCGGTGGTAGAGATATGTAGGAGAAGTCAAAAAGGAAGAAAGGCTCGCATCAACTCAGCGGTCAATAGGCAATGGAGAGGCCCATCAATCGATATCAATGCGTGGAGTAGGGATTGCCATGCAACGGATGCACTAAGAGCTATAAGTGCATGAAAGCTCAACATGAAACTAAGTGGGTGTGCATCCAACTTGCTTGCTCATGAAGACCTCGGGCATTTCAGGAAGCCCATTATCGGAATATACAAGCCAAGTTATATAATGAAAAATTCCCACTAGTATATGAAAGTGATAACTTAGGAGACTCTCTATATGAAGAACATGGTGCTACTCTGAAGCACAAGTGTGGTAAAAGGATAGTAGCATTGTCCCTTCTCTCTTTTTTCTCTAATTTTTTTAGAACAATCTCATGGACTTCATCTCCTCATTTTGGAGGACTCACTAGTCTCCATCATTCTTTTCCTCACTGGGACAATGCTCTAATAATGATGATCATCACACTTTTATTTACTTACAACTCGATGAACTCATACAAGATGACTCTATATGAATGCATCTGGCAGTGTACCAGGATGTGCAATGATCTAGCGTGACATGTATGACAATGATGAATGGTGGCTTTGCCACAAATATCATGTCAGCTCTATATGATCATGCAAAGCAATATGATGATGAACACACATGTCATAAGACGGAACGGTGGAAGTTGCATGGCAATATATCTCGGAATGGCTATGGAAATGCCATAATAGGTAGGTATGGTGGCTGTTTTGAGGAAGATATAAGGAGGCTAATGTGTGATAGAGCGTATCATATCATGGGGTTTGGATGAACCGGCGAAGTTTGCACCGACTCTCGTGGTGAGAAAGGGCAATGCATGGTACCGAAGAGGCTAGCAAATTGCGGAAAGGTGAGAGTGCGTAATTGTCCATGAACTCACATTAGTCATAAAGAACTCATATAATTATTGTGAACGATTTATTAGCCCTCGAAGCAAAGTACTACTCGCATGCCCCTAGGGAGGAGATTGGTAGGAGTTAACCATCGCGCACCCCCAATTATGACAGCACTCAAGGATTTTAATCAGACATAAAAATGCTCAAACATCCTCACATGCCATAAACGACACTTAAATGAGTAGTGCATAACAAGATTTAATATCGATATTTTTACTAACCAATGATCATGAACTAATACCCTTTCATATTATGACATCAATATAATTAAAACATACGTTTCATATTTAGTGATCTACATGAAAGTTTTTATTATACCACTCTTGAATACCTATCCTTTTCGGACTAGTCTCATAACTCGTGCACATTACCACTTCATATTTAGGACTCTAAAATAGATTTAAGTGAAGCATGAGAGTGCAATCATTTCTATAAAAAATAACCACCGACGTGCTCTAATAAATATAAGTGAAGTACAAGAGCAACTGCGTAGCTCAAAAGATATAAGTGAAGTATATAGAGTATTCTAACAAATATCAATAAATGTGTGTCTCTATCAAAAAGGTATGTTCAGCAAACAATGATTGTGGCAAACTAAAAGCAAAAAAAAACTATGGCACAAGACGCTCCAAGTAAAACTCATATAATGTGATGAATAAAAATATAGCTCCAAGTAACATACGATGAATTGTAGACGAAAGAGGAGATGCCATCCGGGGCATCCCCAAGCTTAGACGCTTGGTTCATCCTTGAATATTACCATGGGGTGCCTTGGGCATCCCCAAGCTTAGGGTCTTGCCGCTCCTTATTCCTTTATCCTTCGTGATCTCACCCAAAACTTGAAAACTTCAGCACACAGAACTCAACAGAAACTTCATGAGATCGGTTAGTATAATAAATCAATCATCCACTTTAGGTACTTTTATAAACTCATTCATAATTTTTCTTGCATAATACCTACTGTATTCTAACTTCGCCATGGCTTATACCCCCCGATATAATCCATAGCATCATGAAAATAAGCACACTACGCAATAAAAACAGAATCTGTCTAAAACATAATAGTACGCAATGACAGAATATTTATCCATACTTATGTAACTCCAAAAATTCTGAACAATTAGGAAAACATAACATATTTGAACCCCGATACTAGGTAAAAATTTCAGATTTTTCTAACGTTCCAGTAAGAAATGTAAAATCAAATACTGGGCGCAAAACTTTCAGTTTTCAAGCAGCAATTATACTATCATTTAAATCATCCCAAAGGCATTACCTGGCACAAAAACTAGCCAAAAGATAAAAACACAATCATTACAGTAGCAATAATCATGTCATCACACAAAACAGAAATAAAAAGCAGAAATTTAAGATAACTATTGGGTTGCCTTCAACAAGCTCTTCCTTTATAGCCATTAAGATAGGTTTCGAGATTTTAATGATGCTCACATAAAAGATAAGAATTGAAGCACAAAGAAAGCATCATATAACATATAACAAACATACTTAAGTCTAACCCTCTTCCTATGCATAGGCATTTTATAGGAAAACAAATTATCAAGCCAAGAAATATTTAGCGTATGCAAGGAGTAAGAATAAAAAATTGACAATTTGATCATCAAGAGAGGTAATTGAGTAACATGAAATTTTCTACAACCATATTTTCCTCTCTAATAATAATTACATGTAGGATCATAATCAAATTCAACAATATAGCTATCATATAAAATATTCTCTTTATGATCCTTATGCATAAAAGTTTTATAATCTTCCAAGATAGTGGGATTAACATCAACTAAAGTCATGACCTCTCCAAACCAACTTGTATCAAAAACTTCATAAGATTGATTGTTCTCCAAGATAGTGGGATTTCCTAAAGTTGATACTCTTCCAAACCAACTTTTAATATTCCTAGCATTATAATCACCCCAATCATGATCATTATAATAGGTATTGGTCATAACAAAATCATCATCAAAAATGCCTACACACATAGCGTAGATAGTTTCTTGCAATTTTATTGTATTAGAAACACAAAAAGGTGTAGACATAGTTCCTCTCTCATAATAATTGCAAGTAGGGGCAGCAAACACATGCATATTATATTCATTAAAATCATCTTGTGTAATAGTAAAACGCAACCCATCAATATAATCCTTAATAAATGCAAACTTCTCCGATATAGTGTTGTTGGGAGAATTCAAAAAGATAATAGGACTATCAAGTGTGGGTGCAACGGCAATAATTTCAATTTTAACATAAGGAACTATAGCAAGTTCATCTCCATAAGCATCATTAATATTGGCATCATGGCCATAAGCATAGCAAGCATCAAGTTCATCAAAAAGGGATATTTCAAACGAGTCAACGGGATCATAATTATCTATAGATTCCTGCATATTATTACTCTCTTCCAATGCAGCAGACATTCTCCCAATAAATTCATTAACATAGGCATTAGGAGCATAGTTTTCAGAGCAATATTTAAGTATGGATTTTTTTTAGATTTGTAGAGAGTAGCATCATATTTTTCAATCAAAGAAGCAACTTCATAGGCACCCTTAAAAGCAACAAATTCTTCAATTTGTTCAATATCATAGTAACTATAAACACCCTTTTGCATAACAAAATAAGATTTCATTATCATTAAACTCACATTGGTAGGGAAGGTGTTTTTTAAGGTCCTTTCTAGAGCAACACGTAAAGTCATATATTTCGCAGAGATTCCAAGCATAGCATAGCAAACAATTTATTTGATCCCGTAAGAGTCTCCCTTTTTGAGACAAGCAGTGACACACAAAATAAGCATGCTCATCTAATGATTTCCCTCAACTAAGCTAGTTGGGGTTTCAGCACGAGCACAAATGGATCGAAGATGACCCAAGTAGAAAACTTTAAGGTGATCCATATGTCTTTATTTTCATTTTTATTGAGTCAATATGATTATTGCAAGCAAAATAAAATATTTTTGTGTTTTTTATTTTTTTTAACGAGACTAATGAAACAAGTAAAGGCAAATAAAAAGTAGAACAAGTAAATGATAATTTGTGTGAAGGCACCTGTAGGTATTTGATGATGTCTCCCCGGCAACGGTGCCAGAAATTCTTTCTGATACTTGTGAGCTACGTTGGGATTTTCCCCGAAGAGGAAGGGTGAAGCAATATAGTAGTAGATAAGTGGTGCCTGCAAGCCAAACAGGGTAGTGTAGCACTTTCACAGAAGTATCCCAATGAGTAATCGTTCCAATGAAGAGCGGAGGAGAGTATTTATAAGTAGTGTTTCTGTCACACACAAGGCGTCACAGTTCTTATGTGAAGTAACTGCTTGTGATTTTGCAAATATCGTTATTGTCCTGAATCATGAATAAACCAGTATGAAAAATATAAAGGGAATTGTAGTAACAACTAAGAGAGCTAGTAAAAGCAAATAACATAAATATGACTACGGTTTGGTTTCCTGTAAGGAAGAGATTAGGTGCGGAGAGATTTCAGCTCATGATCAGAATTTATAAAGTGTGCTAGTGCGACGGTAATACCAGTTACCTTGTATTGTATTCATAGCATTTGATATTAGGGTTTTGTACGCGGTTCTCCCTAGAGTTATGAAACTCCTCCCTTAGGGATTATATTTCATTCTATGGTCCTCCTTCTCCGTTGCCACAGAGTGGTCGTTTCCACAATTAAGGTCCTTAGACCTGAACCAAGCATTAAGTTCAATGGATCACCGTTATCTCGTATTGTTTTCGGTCCTCATAGATATCTCCACTTGTCACGTCAGAGGTCACAGATTTCCTAAACAATACGTTTTACCCGTGTAGGTCTTGAGATCATGCTGCCTGGGCCCTTAAATTAGACAACACGCATAGAGTTCACCACAACATAAAAACATGTCGACATATAGAATAGGCATAGTTTAATCTCACCACTTACCTACATCTCCCACAGCTAGAGGAATTACTCACACATCGTAAGAGGAGAATCAATCACAATGAAGATTAAACCCATGAAAACCATATCAATAATACCGGGAAGATCCACAATAAGATGAAATTGATAATTCAAATAGTCTTGATCTCCAGATGAGATTGAGTAAAGTTACAAGTTGTTCTCCCAATTGGAATGCCCCTTACAATAGTGAAAGTAATGGTGATGATGATGGATATTAAAGGACGAAAACTCGGAAGATCTCTGAAGGTTCTTCAGATCCTCCCTTCTCCTATTCTGGATGGTGTGGCGGCCGCTAGGGTTCCTCTCTCCCCTTAGGCCCTTCACGAAAGTTATTAGTATAGACGCAATGGAGCTGATGGCAGTCCATACGACCGCTCATACGGGCACTTGCGGTCATATGGAACGCTGTCTTTTACTCTGGTGCGCATGTTGACTTGAGTTTCTTCAGGAAAGTTACTCCATTTGACTTGATTTGCAGTAATCCTCCTTGGTTCCTTCCATAATTGATATTTCCTGCCAAACATTGGGAAGGTGGATTTTCTTCTCTTTCGAGGGATTAGCGTTAGAAATATCCAAAGAGTAATAAGAATTCCAAAGAAACCAAGAGAAAATTACTACTAAAACATCACAAATTCTCGAGCCATCAACTCCGCCAAGCTTAGGATTTGCTTGCCCTCGAGCAAACAAGAAATCAAGAGAGTGAAAGGGAGCTTGATCGAATAGAAAGAAGTTTTACCGGCTCGAGAGGATACATCATATCCATCTTCTCTTATCCTGCAATGTCATTCAAGAAAGTATTCGCATTTGAATAGTTGCACCTAAACTCGTTGCCTACCAACATGTAGTCTCTTATCACTAGTTATATTTTCTCAAACCAAATTTTATTCGCTAACCAAGTGATTAGGCAAGTGAGAGTGTTTTCTTGAGATGGGCATTAGATTCAAATTTATTCAAAAACATTTAGGGAGGTTTCAGACAAAAACAACAGAGAACTCAAGTATTTCATTAACCCCTACTAGTGCCTCCTAGTCATGGCTTTCAAACACTTCTCTCTTTCATTACTCTTTGGAATTTCAACCCTTTGTGATGGGGTTATGCCAAAATTTACTATATGCAATTAGGTTCCGTTGTGGCTTAATTTTGTGCAATATGGATCAAGATGATTGTCTCTTTCGAGCTCAACGATCAGTGCTCTTATTTACCACATAGACACTCCTTTGGAGAAGGTCGACCATTTACCACACAATCTCCAAATTCGTGACGGTGTTGCAGTTACGCGAATTATCTCAACATATATCAACGGGACGTAAAACCAGCCTAGGGCTGAAGCTCCACGATTTTAGTATCGCGAATAAATTTTGGCATAACCTCAATCACTTAAAATATTCATTCCTCCAAGTAACACTATCAATAGGTGTCATCAAGTCAATCAAATTCAGCATATGGAGTTGAACTACTTGAGTGCTCGTTCTCTTCAAAAACTCAAACCCCTAAGTTTTCTTTAACTTTTTATTGGAACAAAAACATGCTTTACCACAAAGTTCTGCTAGCAAAATCTGAAGTTGGGAGTTATGACTAAATGATATTCAACTAACATGGGGAACTCACTTAAGTGCAGCCAGTCAACTGAAAATTCTTTCTCAAATAACATCGCGAGACAAGGGATTATGCATATGTTATACCTTCTCGCGCTGGCTCACTTCTTCCCTCAGTCACATCTCCTCTTCATTCTCTTCATTTCCAACTTGCTAGCGGAGAACAAACCTATGGGCTCGAAGAAACAAAAACAAACGAAGAGAATTCCAACAAGGCAAGAGCAAAGCTTGCTTTTCATTTTATTATGCAAACTGAAAATAAACATGCTAAGAGCAAAAACAAAAAGAAAAAGAAGAAAAATAAATATGCATGCATGGATAACTAGGGGATGAGCTCCCCCATCTTAGGCTCTTGGCCTACTCTCTAGTCCATGTCCTCGTCATCGTTACCCCTTTGGCCAAAGTGTGGCCATTGCATCTGAGATGGGCCACTAGAGGATTGACCTCCCGTGCCAGGGTGTGGCTGCCAAAAAAGAAAGAGGGACCGTATGTTCCCACTGAGCAGGTTAATGTTGTTGTTGGCCTCACGGAGGTCCGTACGGATCCCTCCTACCAGCTGCTGCAGCTGCTGAAACTCAACCCTAGGCACATAGTCGCGTGGCTGCCCAAAGTGAACCTGCGGTGCAGGTGATAAGCCACAAGTATAGGGGATCGCAATAGTTTTTGGGGGTAGAGTATTCAACCCAAATTTATTGATTCGACACAAGGGGAGCCAAAGAATATTTGCCAGTATTAGCAGTTGAGTTGTCAATTCAACCACACCTGGAGACTAAATATCTGCAGCAGAGTGATCAGTAGCACAGTAGTATGATAGTTTGATAGCAATAGCAATGATAGTAACAGTAATAGTAGCAGTAGCAGCAATAGTAGTAGCAATTGTGACAGTAGTAACTTAGCAAGGAACACTATGTGAAAAGCTCGTAGGCATTGGATCGGTGATTATGTTGGATAACATTCATCATGTAACAGTCATAACCTAGGGTGACACAGAACTAGCTCCAATTCATCTATGTAATGTAGGCATGTATTCCGTATATAGTCATACGTGCTTGCGATAAGAACTTGCATGACATCTTTTGTCCTACCCTCCCATGGCAGCGGGGTCCATAAGGAAACTAAGGGATATTAAGGCCTCCTTTTAATAGAGAACCGGAACAAAGCATTAACACATAGTGAATACATGAACTCCTCAAACTATGGCAATCACCGGAAAGAATCTCAATTATTGTCACCTTGGGGTATGCGAATCATAACACATAGCAGGTGCGTATAACTTGCAAGATCGGATCAAGAACACAAATATATTCATGATAACATAAAGGGTTCAGATTTGAAATCATGGCACTCGGGCCCTAGTGACAAGCATTAAGCATAGCAAAGTCATAGCAACATCAATCTCAGAACATAGTGGATACTAGGGATCAAGCCCTAACAAAACTAACTCGATTACATGATAAATCTCATCCAACCCATCACCGTCCAGCAAGCCTACGAAGGAATTACTCACTCCCGGCGGTGAGCATCATGAAATTGGTGATGAAGGATGGTTGATGATGACGATACCGGAAGATCCCCCTCTCCAGAGCCCCGAACGGATTCCAGATCTGGCCTCCCGATGAAGAACAGGAGGTGGCGGCGGCTCCGTATCATGAAACGCAATAAAACTTCCTCTCCTATTTTTTTCTCTGGAATTGTGAATTTATAGGCCTGAGATTAGGGTCAGCGGAGCCACGTTGGCCCCACAAGCCACCAGGGCGCGCCAGGGGGGGTGGCGTGCCCTGGTGCCTCGTGGGCAGCAGGTGGCCCCCTCTAGTAGGTCTTGGCTCCAATATTTTTTATTTATTCCATAAAAAATCTCCAAAAAGTTTCATCCAATTCCAAGAACTTTTATTTCTGCATAAAAAATAACACCATGGTAGTTCTGCTGAAAACAGCGTCAGTCCGGGTTAGTTTCATTCAAATCATGCAAATTAGAGTCCAAAACAAGAGCAAAAGTGTTTGGAAAAGTAGATACGACGGAGACATATCAACTCCCCCAAGCTTAACTCATTGCTTGTCCTCAAGCAATTCAGCTGACAAACTGAAAGTGATAAAGAAAAACTTTTACGAACTCTTTTGTTCTTGTATCTATATATATATGCTTAAATAGTACCCAAGTTTTCAGCAAAGATCATGAACTAACCATGCAAATAATAACTCTTAGAAATTATATTCACTCATATCAATGACAAAATCAACTAGCGAGCAATAATAAGATATCTCAAATGCCAACACTTTGTCAAAACGATCATGATATAATATGACAACATGGTATCTCGCTAGCCCTTTCTGAGACCGCAAAACACAAATGCAGAGCACCTCCAAAGTTCAAGCAGCGACTAAACATTGTAATTCATGGTAGAAAAGATCCAGTCATGATGCACACAACATTAACTAGACACAATGCATGAGAATGACAATAGTGCTCTCAGGACTGGTGCTTATTTGAGAAGGTGATGACTCAACAATAAAAGTAAAATAACATAAAAGTAAATAGATAGGCCCTTCGCAGAGGGAAGCATGGATTTGCAGAGGTGCCAGAGCTCGAAGCTTAAATCAGAGATAAATATAATTTTGCGAGGTATGCCTTTCCTGTCAACGTCACGACCAAGAGTTTTCAATATTTTCCATGCTAAACAAATTAGCGGTGGTTCCCAAGCGGTAAAGTAAAGTTTACTCCCCCTCCACCAACAAACACAAGCCATGGCTAGCCGAATCCTCGTGTGCCCTCCATACCAACAACTTTCCGGGGGAGTTTGTTTTATTATTTTGCAGTTTTAATAATGGGACTGGGCATCCCAATTACCAGCCCCTCTCGTGTAAGGACAAGTGAATAAACACTCATCATGAGAATAACCCGCTTAGCATGGAAGATATTGACCGCCCCCTGTCGCTCCATGAGCGGTACGGGCACACAAAATAGATGTTCATTTGAATATTTAGAGGTGGCACATGCAAATTTACTTAGAACGACAGGGTAATACCGCATATAGGTAGACATAGTGGACTCATCTGGAATAACTTTGGTTTAAAGGTTTTGATGCACAAGCAGTATTCCCGCTTAGTACAGGCGAAGGCTAGCAAATAGGTTGAGAAGCGACCAACTAGAGAGCGAAAACGGTCATAATCATGCATTATGAATAATCAACATTGAATACTAGCATGAGTAGGATATAAGCACCATGAACATAAATATCATGGAGGCTATGTTGGTTTTGAATCAACTACATGTGTGAACATGTGCCAAGTCAAGCCACTCAAAACATTCAAAGGAGGATACCATATCATCATACTACATCATGAACATTTTAATGCATGTTGACACCCAAGATAAATCATTATCCACTCCTAGCTACTTAAGCATGGCATGAGCAACTATGATCTCTAATTGTCATCATAAACATGTTTAATCATAATATGCTGAATCATGGATACTGAGTTAAACATATTTACAAAAACAAAAACAAGTTGAGTTCATACCCGCTTTTCCTTGCCACAGTCACTTTATCAAATCATCGTCATTTTACCTTTCACTTGCACGACCGAATGATATGAAAATGATAATAGTGCAAGTGTGTCGTGGACTAAGTTGGAATCTGCAAACATTTTATTCAAAGGAGAAGACAAGGTAATATGGCCTCTTCGTTAAATCAACAATAATGCATACGAGAGCCACTCAACATTTTCATCACGGTCTTCTCCTCACAATGACTCAACAAAAGAAAAGAATTTCAGAGAAACATACTGAAATATTTTTGGAGTTTTTAGTTTTTTTCTTGAAGGAAGCAAATTAAAGAAGACAAAACAAAAACGAGAAAAACTATTTACACGGGAAAGCTCCCAACAAGCAAAAGAAGAAACGGGAAATCTTTTTGGGTTTTCTTTTAATACTACAACTAGTTAAGCTAAGAAGAAAGACCGAAAAGAAGTGAGAAATGTTTTTGGATTTTCTCAAAGTTTTTCAAACACACAAGAAGAAAGCGAGAAAATAAAACTAACATGGATTATACAATGAAAAAGTATGAACACTGACAACTGGAATGAAATGTGTGGACATGAATGTAATGTCGGTGAGAAATATGTACTCCCCCAAGCTTAGGCTTTTGCCTAGCTTGGTCTACGGCCATGGCTGTCCTGGATAATATTCGAAGTGATAGCTCGTAGAGGCGTTCTGAGCCGCCTCCTCAGCCCGACGGACAGCTTCAACTGCCGCGTTGTACTCGTGCACCTCGCTCTCTAATAGAAAATATCTTTGTTTGTTCTGAAAATCAAAGAGAGCAGGAGCAGGCAAAGCAACATACACAGAATGGTATTTATCAAAAACTAAGTTATATTCATATCCATGTGCATCGCGTTTTAAAAACTTATGTTCACCATAGCTTCAAAGTTCAAATATTTATAAGGTAAGAGGGGATCATTGAAATTGGACGAGACCCCTAACTTTGCAGCTAAGCGGGAGGCATAAATTCATCCATACAAATCACCATTACCTGCATTACGCTGCAGTCTACGTGCAACAATAGCCCCAAGATTATAACGCTTGCTACCAGTCAAAGTTGTATGAATGAGACTCAGATCAGGGGCGCAAAGTGTACTGCAGTCTTGCTTACCAACAACACATTTACCATTGAAAAGTGCAAAATACCGAATAGAGGGAAAGTGAATGCTAATTATTCTGGCCTGCGTAACTCCCCTATCCTCACCGTTGCAAAGGCCATTGAGAAACAACTCATAATCAGATTTTGATGGCTCATCTAACGAACCCCAATATGGGATTTTGCACGCATCACAGAATTCTTCTAGAGACATATTATAAGATTTATTATAGAGATGAAACTAAACTCTAGAATTACAAACATTATACGCAAAATGATGAGTGAGGTTGTAGTGCTGTGGAGGCTTATCTGCGAGGAAGGCGGAAAGCTCAGTGTTCTGAATATATTGCTCGAATTCCTCCTTAATCCCTGTACCCAACATGAACTCCTCACACGGCCATCGATAGATTTTGCCTCGGCACCTCTCACCGAACTTGCTCTTGGTTCCTCATACGATTGGCGTGCTGAGCTCTCACTTGATGACGCTTCAGAGGACCTCCTCCTCGAAGAACTCCCCCGGAAAAATTTCATTTTCCTAAGGGCAAATTTCTGAAAAATTTTGGGCCACAAATTGATATCAATAAAACTTCACAAGATTGATAGTAACTACTCATATGGATGTCTAGAGGCTATATCAAGCATTCAAACTACTTGGAACTCAAAGAATTCAACATGCAAGCTCATTTTCAGTAGCACCAAGAGCAGCTAATTATGCAAAATATAATCCACTAGAGCAAAAACTAATTGGAGCAATGGAGGACTCACATACCAAGTAGCAATCCCCCAAAACAGTTTCGGAAACGGAGCTCCGAGCAAAGAGATCGAAAATCTCAGGTTTGGGAGCAAGAACACGAGAGAGAGAGAGAGAGAGAGAGAGCTACTAGGAATTTTTGGTAGAGGTAAGAGACGAAGTGGGCTGAAGGGATAAGTGAGGGGGTCCCTATGGGGCCCACAAGCCACCAGGGCGCGCCCTGGTGCCTCGTGGGCACCTGGGGCATCCCCCTGGTATGATTTTAGTGCCAAAAATTCTTAAATATTCTGTAAAAATTCATGTCAAAATTTTATTGCATTCTGAGCACTTTTATTTTTGGGCCATTTTTTATTGCACGGATAATTCAGAAAATAGGATAATCATGGCATTTTATTTTATTAAACTATAATTAACAGAAAACAAAAAGTGGGTATAGAAGGTTGTGCTTACTAAATTCATCGACCACATGCCTCTCAAAAAGAATCCATTAATAAGGTTGATCAAGTCTTATTAACAAACTATTTTCGAGTGACATGAAACCGAAGAATTTTCGTATAACACTAAGTTACCTCAACGGGGATATGCATTTCCCCAATAATAAGAGTTTCATATTTCTTTTTGACAGTAGGCAGAGGGAGTTGAAAACTTCCAATAGTAATTGTCGGAGTCTTTTCCATAACATGAATACCATTTACTTGAAATTGTTTCTTCAGAAAGTGCACCGTATGTTCATTACCATTGATATGAAAAGTGACCTTGCTTTTGTTGCAATCAATAACAGCCCCTGCAGTATTCAAAAAGGGTCTACCAAGGATAATAGACATGTTGTCGTCCTCGGGAATCTCAAGTATAACAAAGTCTGTTAGGATGGTAACATTCGCAACTACAACGGGCACATCCTCACAAACACCGATAGGAATGGCAGTTGATTTGTCAGCCATTTGCAATGATATTTCAGTGGGGGTGAGTTTATTCAAATCAAGTCTTTTATATAATGAGAAGGGCATAACACTAACACCGGCTCCTAAATCACACAAAGCAGTTTTGACATAATTCCTTTTAATGGAGCATGGTATAGTTGGTATTCCTGGATCTCCTAGTTTCTTAGGTACTCCGTCCTTAAAAGAATAATTTGCAAGCATGGTAGAAATTTCAGCTTCAGGTATTTTTATTTTATTTGTGACAATGTCTTTCATATATTTAGCATAAGGGGCCATCTTTAAAATGTCAGTCAAACGAGTACGCAAAAAGACTGGCTTAAGCATTTCAGCAAAGCGTTCAAATTCTTCCTCATCCTTTTTCTTAGATGGTTTAGGAGGAAAGGGCATGGGTTTTTGAACCCATGGTTCCCTTTCTTTACCATGTTTTCTAGCAACGAAGTCTCTTTTATCATAACGTTTGTTCTTAGGAGGTGGGTTATCAAGATCAACAACAGGTTCTATTTCAACATCATTATCAGGTTCTTTATCATTATCTGGTTGGGCATCCACATGAGCATCATCATTATTATTATCATCAGGTGATTGTTCATTACCAGATTGTGTCTCAACATCGGAAATAGAAACATCATTACTATCCTCTAAGGGTTTTTATACCTCAGGTTCACTAGAAGCATGCAAAGTCCTATCATTTTTCTTTTACTTTTTCTTTTTAGATGGACTAGGTGCATCAACATTAATTCTTTGAGAGTCTTGTTCAATTCTTTTAGGGTGACCTTCAGGATAAAGTGGCTCCTGAGTCATTCTACCTCCTCTAGTCATTACTCTAATAGCATGATCATTCATATTGTTATTCATTTCATTGAGCAATTCACTTTGAGATTTAGCAACTTGTTCTAATTGGGTTTGAACCATAGATGCATGTTTACTTACACCTTTGACATCATTAGCAATTCTAAATAACAGGTCACTCAAGCGATCAATCATGTAGGCATTTCGTTTCAATTGTTTCATAACATTTGCATTGAAATGATCTTGCTTAATAATATAATTGTCAAATTCATACAAACATTGACTAGGAGGTTTGTCATAAGGGATATCACCTTCATCAAACTTTATAAAAGAATTTTCCTCTACTACCTGTGGCGGTGTGTCAAGACCATGTATTTCTTCAATAGGTGGCAAATTCTTAACATCTTCAACTTTAATACCTTTTTCCTTCATACATTTCTTTGCTTCTTGCATATCTTCAGGACTGAGAAATAAAATACCCCTCTTCTTCGGAGTGGGTTTAGGCGGTGGTTCAGGAAGTGTCCAATCATTATCATTCTTCAATATATTATTCAATAGTTCCTCAGCTTGTTCAATAGTCCGTTTCCTGAAAACACAACCAGCACAACTATCTAGGTAGTCCCTAGAAGCATCAGTTAGTCCATTATAGAAGATATCAAGTATTTCATTTTTCTTAAGAGGATGATCAGGCAAAGCATTAAGTAATTGGAGAAGCCTCCCCCAAGCTTGAGGGAGATTCTCTTCTTTAATTTGCACAAAGTTAAATATTTCCGGTAAAGCAGCTTGTTTCTTATGAGCGGGAAAATATTTTTCAGAGAAGTAATAAATCATATCCTGGGGACTACGCACACATCCAGGAGCAAGAGTATTATACCATTCCTTAGCATCACCCTTTAATGAGAAAGGAAACAACTTAAGAATATAGTAATAGCGATTTTTTTCCTCATGAGCGAATAGGGTGGCTATATCATTTAATTTAGTAAGATGTGCCACAACGGTTTCAGTTTCATAGCCATGGAAAGGATCATATTCAACCAAAGTAATTAACTCAGGATCAACAGAGAATTCATAATCCTTATCAGTAACAAATATGGGAGAGGTAGCAAACTTAGGATCATATTTCATTCTCTCCCTCATAGATTTTTCTGTCATTTCAGCAAGCAATTTTATAACTTCATCTCTATCATTACAAGCAAGAATGGCTCTAGCCGTCTCCCTATCAAAGCAGTGTTCATCAGGTGTTTCAACTCTAGTAGGAGAGCTAGGCATAATAGGTGAATCATAATTTTCAAGATTTTCAACATTTTCAGTTTCTTTAGCTTTAGCAATTTGTTCATCAAGAAATTCACCAAGTGGCACAACTTTATCAAGCATAGTACTAGCATCATCATAAGTATCATTCATAGCAGAAGTGGTATCATCAATAACTTGTGACTTATCAGAATTAATAGCATGTGGTGGTGTTGCAAGCTTATGCAAACCAGAAGGTGAATCAAGTGCAGAGCTAGATGGCAGTTCCTTACCTCCCCTTGTCTTAGAGGGAACGATCTTGGTCTTAGTGTCTTTCAGATTCTTCATAGTGATCAACAAATATAAATCCCAAGTGACTCGGCAAATAGAGCTATGCTCCCCAGCAACGGCGCCAGAAAAAGGTCTTGATAACCCACAAGTATAGAGGATCGCAACAGTTTTCGAGGGTAAAGTATTCAACCTAAATTTATTGATTCGACACAAGGGGAGCAAAAGAATATTTGCAAGTATTAGCAGTTGAGTTGTCAATTCAACCACACCTGGAGACTAAATATCTGCAGCAGAGTGATCAGTAGCACAGTAGTATGATAGTTTGATAGCAATAGCAATGATAGTAACAGTAACAGTAGCAGTACCAGCAATAGTAGTAGCAATTGTGACAGTAGTAACTTAGCAAGGAACAGTATGTGAAAAGCTCGTAGGCATTGGATCGGTGATTATGTTGAATAACATTCATCATGTAACAATCATAACCTAGGGCGACATAGAACTAGCTCCAATTCATCAATGTAATGTAGGCATGTATTCCGTATATAGTCATACGTGCTTGCGATAAGAACTTGCATGGCATCTTTTGTCCTACCCTCCCATGGCAGCGGGGTCCATAAGGAAACTAAGGGATATTAAGGCCTCCTTTTAATAGAGAATCGGAACAAAGCATTAACACATAGTGAATACATGAACTCCTCAAACTATGGCAATCACCGGAAAGAATCCCAATTATTGTCACCTTGGGGTATGCAGATCATAACACATAGTAGGTGTGTTTAACTTGCAAGATCAGATCAAGAACACAAATATATTCATGAAAACATAAAGGGTTCAGATCTGAAATCATGGCACTCGGGCCCTAGTGACAAGCATTAAGAATAGCAAAGTCATAGCAACATCAATCTCAGAACATAGTGGATACTAGGGATCAAGCCCTAACAAAACTAACTCGATTGCATGACAAATCTCATCCAACCCATCACCGTCCAGCAAGCCTACGAAGGAATTACTCACTCCCAGCGGTGAGCATCATGAAATTGGTGATGAAGGATGGTTGATGATGACGATACCGAAAGACCCCCCTCTCCGGAGCCCCGAACGGACTCCAGATCTGGCCTCCCGGTGAAGAACGGGAGGTGGCGGCAGCTCCGTATCGTGAAACGCAATAAAACTTCCTCTCCAATTTTTTTCCTCTGGAATTGTGAATTTATAGGCCTGAGATTAGGGTCAGCGGAGCCACGTTGGCGCCACAAGCCACCAAGGCGCGCCAGGGGGGGTGGCGCGCCCTAGTGCCTCGTGGGTAGCAGGTGGCCCCCCTCCAGTAGTTCTTGGCTCCAGTATTGTTTTATTTATTCCATAAAAAATATCCAAAAAGTTTCATCCAATTCCAAGAACTTTTGTTTCTGCACAAAAAACAACACCATGGTAGTTCTGCTGAAAACAACGTCAGTCCGGGTTAGTTTCATTCAAATCATGCAAATTAGAGTCCAAAACAAGAGCAAAAGTGTTCGGAAAAGTAGATATGATGGAGACGTATCAGCAGGCTGTGGTGGAAAGTTGGGTGCATACTGGGGTGCATTTCCCCATGCATCCCAGCCGTGGGCATGCCCTGCTGCTGCGGCATCCCACTCAGGAGCGGACTCGGATTGAACATTGTTCCCAAACCCGGCTGCGTGCCTATGCTCATTGATTTCATCAATGGAGAGCAACCACATATCACACGTGGAAACAGTAAAAGCTTGCGGCAAGGGCAAGCGCACATCGGTAGTTTCAGAGTTAGGTAGGGGGAATTTGTAACAATGCTCCCCTTGCACAGGCCCAATAAAATGTATGTTAGTCATGATCCTACGGTTGAGCACCGTAGGGCCTGGGACGTGCTCCATCTCATCAATATCGTGGCCAAAGTGCTCGGCTAGCCGAGTTACTATGCCTCCCACAACAACCACGCCTTTCGGCTGCTTGTGCTGCTGGCCGAGGTGGTGCATCAGAAAAGCTCCCAAGTTAGGCTTGGGAGTGTAGTGGGGGTGGAGTGCTGCATGAAGCACACACATGTCATAGCTCGACATGCCCCTGATGTTCTCCCTACTGAAAATAGTGTTGGCAAGGAATATCATAAAGTAACGAATGGCGCGGTTTTGTATGCTCGATACCTTCTTCTCGGAGAGGTTGTGCTCATCCTTGACGGAGATGAGTTCCCACGTACCCAATGCATCAGCGATGGGAACACCCTTGGTATCGAGAACCCCTCGGTTCTCAAACCCAAAGGTATTGCACCACTGCTCAAGCGTCATCGTACATTGGATTCCTCCGAGCGTGAAGGAGCAACTCGCTGGCACCCTCGAATCCTCGAGAGTGTGCTCGAAGGTGGAGAGGAACTCCATGGTGATGCCGCGGTACGTCAGGTAGTGGAAGTTGCTGAAAACCCCCACCCCGACATTATTCGCGAGCCACGCAAAGTCATTGTGGAGCCCTTGGGACTCCAAGAACGCGTAACATTTCCACTTCGTGGGCGTCATTCCCCGATTGTTCACTCGCAGGTAGTCCTTGTTGGCAGCAGCACGAAGGTCGTCCCCCTCATTCCGGTCATGCTTGGAGCGCGAGCCCATGGCCTTCTTCCCCGTGGTGATCGCCGATCTCATCATTTTCTACACAAAACAAAAAATAACAACAGAAAAATATAAGCTTTACGTGGGGATCGAGTTCTAATACTACCTAAGATCGATTCTAACCTATTACTTTGAATCTTAACCTGTGAATCGAATGGAAATTTAAAAATATTTGCATCCCATCTAGACGATGAACATGGATGAAATCACCATCAAAACTTGCAAATAAACCATGGATCAGAAGAGAAACTCACCGAGGATGAAGATGCACGGATCAAATGAACAAAATCCGCGAAGAAACGAAGGATTTGGAGAGTCTTTGTTAGGGTTTGAGAGAGATAGAGAGATGTGAGGTTTGGGTGCTAGGGGGAGGAACAAGAAGATTCCCCTGCGCCGGCGGCCTCCATATATGAAAATTCAATCCAAATGACCGCTCGTACGGTCACTTACGCCCGTATGGAATGCCGTCTCACGTTGATTTCTGTCGATCTAGGGTTTGCGTACCTGGGACGGGTGCTGATACGGACGCGAGCGTCCGTATGGAATGTCGTTGTTTTCTCTGGATATTGCAGACGTGCGGGGCAGAGTGTCAAACGGGCGCTCAAACGGACGCCGGCGTCCGTATGAAAGACCGTCTTTTCCCTTGTTCTTCCGGTTGAATTCGCTCGAGGGCTTAAACGACCACATATGCGGGTGCTTGGCCCTGTTAGATAGGTCGTCTTCTCTTCTGGTCTTTTTTGCGATTTCGGCGAGGGTTTCATACGACCGCTCATGCGAGCGCGGGCAGTCGTATGATACGATGTCGTCCTTTCTGACCCTTTTTGGATGTTTCTCTGGTTCCCTTATGCGACCGCGCATACGGGCGCATGCGACCGTTTGCTACGCCATCTTTTCTTCTGTTTGCTCTTCTCCTTAATTCTTTTTCCTTCTCCTTTGTTTCATTTCTTCCCCTTTTCATTTCTCCTATGAAACAAAGTCAAAAACAACTCTTCCGAGAGATTTTCATCATATTATTTATGAGAGCAAATCGACAAAGATAAAAAATTGACAATACAATGGGTTGCCTCCCATTAAGCGTTGATTTTTAGGTTGCCCGGCTCAACCTCGCACCTTGGCATTACGTCAAGTCTCAGGTGGCCTGAGATTTTCTTTACTTACCGCACATATTCGCTTAGGTGGGGGAATGTACTTCTCCTCCACCCCCGGCTTCTTCGGGGAGTACTTCACTATTTCTTCTTCGCAAATTCGGAAGGTTACTTTTCCTTCAGAGCAATCCAATGCGGCACCTGCGGTATTAAAAAATGGACTACCAAGTATAATTGATAATTTTTCATCCTCGGGCATGTCAAGGATAACAAAATCAGTAGGTATAACATGCATGTCTAATCTTAGCGGAACATTCTCAGCTACTCCCACGGGCTTCTTTGTGGATTTATCTGCCATCTGCAAGGTTATACTTGTGGGCATACATTTAATGAGATTCAATTTATGATAAAGGGTTAGTGGTATTAAACTAACACCTGCACCTACATCACATAGAGCATTATTTATATCAAGATTACCGATTGAGCAAGATATTGTGGGTATACCTGGGTCTCCCAACTTTTCTGGAATCTTGTTCTCAAAAGGATACTCCGTTATTGTAGCCACCTGTTCTTTCAGATCCATACTCGTTTTATTGTTAACAACGTCACGCATGAACTTAGCAAAGGTAGATATCTTTAACATATCAGTCACATGCATTGACATTTTCAGATCAGCTATTGCTTGTAAGGAGGAATAAAGTGCATCATTTGAAGGTGGCCTAACAGCCTTAGGGTAAGGATGAGTTTTCTTCATCTTACCTTTTTCTTTTTTCTTCGTTGCTTGATTACCTCTTTCTTTGGTGGGGTCAGGGGGTCGGATGTTCTTATCCACCCTCGGTTCTACAACTCTTCCCGTTCTAGGAGTTTCTTCTTTGTTGTTGTCACCATCTACTGTTTCAGCATCAGGGTCAACTTCTTTTTTGGCTTCTGCTTCGTCTCCCTGAGCATCTTGGTGGACCTGTTCTTCAGGTTCTTCCTCACCAAAGAGAAGCTCCCATTTTTCCTGGATTTGGCTTTGACTTTCTCTTCTTCTTTGCTCTTGCTCCTCCTCATACCAAGCTGGGCCTTTAGGATCCTGCGTTCTTTTTGCCACTACGAGTCGAGATTTCATTAGTAGCAAAAATGTTCTCTTTATCTAACTGAGCAAGAATCAAAGATTGTGTTTTAGAGATTTGAGAGCATTGAGTTTCTATCATGCGAGAGTGTTTATCGAGGTTCTTTACCGCTTGACTCAACCCTTCTACCTCTTGGGAAAAATAAGCTATTACCTTTTCGTTATGATAGATACACCTTCAAAAGTCCCTGTTGAAGTTATCTTGATGGAATTTAAATTTGTTCACCGCCTCCTAAAGTTCATCCTCCTAGCGATAAATACTGAATATATCCACTTTTTCATTAATAACTTGTTCAACAGGTTAACCTTTCTCCTGAGTGACCTTTTTAAATCCGTCCATGTCTTCAATATGGTATACTTTGCCCGTTGGCTTGGCTGGCTCCTCAATATTCCATTGTTCCCATGCAGTTAAAATCTTCTCTATATGTTCCTTCCCCTTTTCTAGGGTTAATGACATAAATTGTCCTCCTGCACTCAAATATAGAATCACTGGTGCAGCAACCTGCTATACAAACGGTTTTTACCCCCTTTCCGCGACAGAGTTTTAAACCGTCGCCTTGCCTGTGTGTGCGATAGGGGGGGGGGTCTTCCCACACGACCCAGAAACTGTCGGCGATAGGGAGCATGTAAGAATATGTTTCGCAGAACTAAGTGTATGCGATGCTCGCATCTTTCCCAAACGCTCCGTCCTTGCTACTCGTGTGTGCTCGCATTACCATCGCACTCGGTATTCTGTGGTGCAATGTTTACGATGCTCACCCCATCACAAACAGTTCACAATTGTACACCGTATGCAAAGCTTGAATATATCCCACACATTTGTCTATACATAAATGTTTGAGATGTATAAAATGTCCCAAACGATTCATCCGTATTACCTGTGTCGGATGAAGGCCTATCGCACGCGTTCTTCTATGAGCAAACATTTACGATGCACATGACATCATAAACAGTTCATAATTGCCTAGCGTGTGTGATAAGGTGACCTTCACAAACATTTATTAAGAAGGAACTGTGTGCGCTATAGTTGTTAATCTCATACGTTTTTTCTTGTCTGATTGTGTGTGCAGTAGAGTTTCATCGCACACGTACTAATCTGAGAAATGTGTCTGATCATGACGTTTATCATAGATGTTTTGCTTTCGCAAACCGTGTGCAGTGTAATGGCCTGCAGAGCATAATTTATCCCTAATTTAATCCCTGCATTTAAAATTCACAGAATTGGAATTTGAAATAGATTTTCAATATGAAAGTAGGCAATCACTTATTTCATATCGAACCATGTTTATTACAAATACAAGTTCAAGGATGAATTCATAATTCGATGCATAGGTACATATACTGAAGAACTACAGAAGCAGCGAGTAAAGAATGATGAACCATAGTTGTACTAAATACTGTAAAGAGAGAGGTGGAAGACATTCTGGTTGCTGGAGAAGGTGAAGCGGAATGCCCATATTGTGCCCTCCTCCATGCCTAATGCGCACACGACTCTAGGCCAACCCCTTGTGATGGCCGCCCGTCCATCCTTCACTGTCTTCATTAGGAATACTCGATGCTCATTGTAGTCTCGAAGAAATACTTTAACCTTCATTGCATGTCCACCAATCATGTACTTTGCGAGGTAATCTTGAGTAAACTGCTTTGGGAACCACTGCAAATGAAAAAGATTCAGACATTGTTGTCTAACAACTCATTATGGGCAGTAAAAAGAGAAGGCTACAGAGTTCATAGTTAACATCCTACAGCTCACTGTTGTGTTGGATAGAGCGTAGACAAATAATTTAATTGCCATCATTCGTATCTTTTTGCTAATAATCCTTATCAGTTTCCTCACTTGATGCTGGTTCATGAATATCTCATTGCCCCATACGCAAAAAGGGTCGAGGCGTGGATCTTTGCCTAGGACATATGTACCTACAAGCAACAAGTCAATATTAGAAGCTAAAAAGTGTCCAGCCGTGGATCTGTATGCACTAGATTATGGAACGGAGGCAGTATAAGCCGAGGGATGAAACTAACCTCGGTGGAAAATGCTGGCCACTCCCGTTGTTGTCCTGCGTAAGTACATGGAAAGGCGTGATAAGTACTACAGGCTTAACATCAACCAAATATAGCCATGGTAAACAACAACATCTCAAAATGATAGCTTGAATGTGTTGGTTTCAGCATGCTGTTAAAGCAGATAAAAAATGGAAGGGAATGTTAAGTACAACAGGCTTAACAGGGACCAAATATTGTAATTCAAGCTGGTACTATTGAAAATGAATAGAACGTAGCTCATGCTTAAACATCACACTACATAAATGTGTAAAACTGAAATAAAGGGTATGTGTTAACTTCACCAGGCATAACAGGAACCAAATATAGCCGTTCAAACTGGTATTAATGAAATCGAACTGCACAGTTCATACTTGCACATAATGAACATCACATTGTGAATAACTGAAATAAACAAGGCATATATGCTCACTATAACAACCTAATATAGCCATTGAAAACTGGACAGAGGCTCACTGCAACCAACCTAACAAGCAAATACAGATAAACAAGGCATCTGCTTGAAAACTGGACAAATGCTCACTGCAACCAACCTAACAACCAAATACAGATAAACAAGGCATCTGCTTGAAAACTGGACAAATGCTCACTGCAACCAACCTAACAACCAAATACAGATAAACAAGGCATCTGCTTCAAAACTGGACAAATGCTCACTGCAACCAACCTAACAACCAAATATAGATGAACAAGGCATCTGCTTGAAAACTGGGCAAATGCTCACTGCAACCAACCTAACAACCAAATACAGATAAACAAGGCATCTACTCACTATAAACAACCAAATATAGCCATTCGTGAAACTGAAGTGGACAATTCATACTTAAACATCAGATAGCCCTATTGAACATTACATTTTTGCATAACTGAAATAATTAAACACGGCACAGTTAAAACATTGCATGGCCAAAGCTACTACAACAATGGGTACGAGTTGGCTAGCTAGAAAAAGTAAGATTTGCTTATAGGATATTGCCTCACTTGTCATGGACGGGATCCTTCCACTTGGAAGAGCACAGACCCAGGGTGCGCTCCCTGATGTCGCAAATGGGTTGTTTCACCTTGGAAGAGCCGTAGTGGGTGCCCTTCGCGTGGTCGTGATCGATGAGATCTGACTTGGCAGCTGAGGGTCCCAAGCCACCACCATAGAGTGTGTTCTTCAGAAATGACATAATGGGCTCGATGGCGTACAAGGATCGCAAATCATTGACCGCGAGGTGGAGGAGATCAGCGATGGGGCCTTCGAAGAGATTGACGGCAGTTGAACCAGAGGCGTTGGGGATGGACCACTTAACCTGTGATATGGCCCGCGTGAAGCCTTCACTGTCGACGAGCTTGATGTCATAGCCGGCTGTCCTGAGATTCAGTAATACGCCAACCCGTTGATGTGAAGCCTTCATCATGGTGACGTAGTCAACGTCCTCGCCGGCTTCCGCGGTGAGGTGTTCCTCCGGGATCGACAGGTCGGCACGAACGGCGGCCGCCTCGACATCGTCCGGCGGAGAGGCCATGATAGACCTCCTTTTGGCCGTATGCTCCTCGGGCTCCCCGGGATATGTGGTCGGGCTTAGGCTGCGACTCTCTGGAGTAGGGGATGGGGATCTGGGGGGGAGGACACCGCAGGCCTCATCCAGTGCACAAAAATGGGTTGAAAAACCATACATGTGTCCTTGGGTGCATGTTTAGGTCCCATGCAAGGAATGGGGATGAATTACAAACATCTCGACGTCCTGGCTCGGCCTCAAATATTGAGAATCTTGGTTTTTAAATCCCCGTAAATCCAAAACTCACCCGAAAATCATAAAACTTTACATGGTGTCATGACATGGCACATATATGCCATGGTAAAAAAACTAACCAATTCGGGGCAAGTTTTGGTACAAGCCTCTTACAAACCGGAGCTTCTCGCAAGAAGCCTCGTGGTTCCGATAGGGAACCTGTCACCCTTGTGGGCGAAATGACAATCGCCGCCTCTTCTCACCTTGTACTTTTTTTCTATGGGTAACATAGACCAAGAGGAGATTCGTGCTGAAATATGGAATTATTCAGGGTTCGTTTGGCCTTTTTTATACATTAATTGAGTTTTCTAGGCATTTAATGTACATTCAAATTTGAACTACAAGCGCATGATCTAGAGCACCAAAATGGCTTCAAAAACCATACATGTGTCCTTGGGTGCATGTTTAGGTCCCATGCAAGAAATGGGGATGAATTACAAACAACTCGGCGTACTGGCTTGGTCTCAAACATTGAGAATCTCAATTTTTAAATCCCCATAAATCCAAAACTCACTCGAAAATCATGAAACTTGGCATCGTGTCATGACATGTCACATATATGTCGTGGTAAAAAAATTGTCCAATTTGGGACAAGTTTTGGTACAAGCCTCTTACAAAACGGAGCTTCTCGCAAGAAGCCTCGTGGTTTCGATAGGGAACGTGTCACCCTTGTGGGCGAAACGGCAATCATCGCTGCCTCTTCTCGCGTTGTATTTTTTTCTACAGGCAACATAGACCAACATGAGATTCGTGCTGAAATATGGAATTATTCAGGGTTCGTTTGGCCTTTTTATACATTAATTGAGTTTTCTAGGCATTTAATGTCCATAATTCAAATTTGAATTACAAGCACATGCTCCAGTGCACCAAAATGGCTTCAAAAACCATACATGTGTCCTTGGGTGCATGTTTAGGTCCCATGCAAGAAATGTGAATGAATTGCAAACATCTCGGTGTCCTGGCTCAGCTTCAAATATTGAGAATCTCGGTTTTTAAATCCCCGTAAATCCAAAACTCACCCAAAATTCATGAAACTTGGCATCGTGTCATTATAAGGCACATATAGGCCGTGGTAAATTTTTTGCCCAATTTCAGACAAGGCGCACACATTAATAGCCAACGTAGGCATTTTGGAACAAATAGATGACACGTTACTATCGCAAACAGTTGTATTGTTTGAACCGTGGGCGTTCCACTAACCATTTACGTGCGGCCACGCGTCCCTCTTTTTATTGGGGAGTACTACCTCGGTCCTGGTTTATTGGTCCTTGATATGTCTCCAACGTATCTATTTTTTTTATTGTTCCATGCTATTATAGTATCAATCTTGGATGTTTTATATGCAATAATATGCTATTTTATATCATTTTTTGGGACAAACCTATTAACCTAGTGCCAAGTGCCAGTTGTTGTTTTCTGCTTATTTTTGGTTTTTCAGGAAAACAGTACCAAACGAAATCCAAATGCCACAAAACTTTTTGACGATTTTTTCTAGACAAAAGAGACCCTGGAAGCTTCGGGAGGAGGCCAGAAGCCTCACGAGGAGGTGACAAGGCAACAGGGCGCGGCCCCAGGGGGGCACGCCCTGATGCCTTGTGGGCCCCTCGTGGCTCCGTTTGACCTAATTCCACTTCTATAAATTCTCAAATATTGGGAAACCAACAGAGAGCCACCTCAAATAACTTTTCCGCCGTCGCAAGCCTCTGTTCTTCCGCGATCCCATCTGGAGGCCTTTTCCGGTACTCTGCCGAAGGGGGAATCGATCACGGAGGGCTTCTACATCAACCTTGCTGCCCTTCCGATGATGTGTGAGTAGTCCCACAGACCTACGGGCCCATAGCTAGTAGCTAGATGGCTTCTTCTCTCTCTTTGATCTTCAATACAATGTTCTCCTCAATCTCCTTGGAGTTCTATTCGATGTAATCTTATTTTACGGTGTATTTGTTGGGATCCGATGAATTGTGGGTTTATGATCAGATTATTCATGAGAAATATTTGAGTATTTTCTGAACTTATTTATATGCATGATTGTTATAGCTTTGTATTTCTCTCTGATCTATCCGTTTGGTTTGGCCAACTAGATTGATTTATCTTGCAATGGGAGAGGTGCTTTGTGATGGGCTCAATCTTGCGGTGTTCTAGATTCCAGTGACAAAAAGAGACAAGACACGTATTTGTATTGTTGCCATTAAGGATAAAAAGATGGGGTTTAATCATATTGCCTGAGTTTACTTTGTCTACGTCATGTCATCTTGCTTAAGGCGTTACTCTGTTTTCATTAACTTAATACCCTAGATGCATGCTGGATAGCGGTCGATGGGTGGAGTAATAGTAGTAGATGCAGGCAGGAGTCGGTCTATTTGTCTCGGACGTGATGCCTATATACATGATGCATATATACAACCAAGTAGACCGACTCCTGCCTGCATCTACTACTATTACTCCACCCATCGACCGCTATCCAACATGCATCTAGGGTATTAAGTTAATGAAAACAGAGTAACGCCTTAAGCAAGATGACATGATGTAGACAAAGTAAACTCAAGCAATATGATTAAACCCCATCTTTTTATCCTTAATGGCAACAATACAAATACGTATCTTGTCCCTTTCTGTCACTGGGATATAGAACACCGCAATATTGAACCCAGTACAAAGCACCTCTCCCACTGAAGATAAATCAATCTAGTTGGCCAAACCAAACAGATAGATTGGAGAGAAATACAAAGTTATAACAATCATGCATAAATAAGTTCAGAAAAGACTCAAATATTTCTCATGAATAATCTGATCGTAAACCCACAATTCATCGAATCCCAACAAACACACCGCAAAAGAAGATTACATCGAATAGAACTCCAAGGAGATCGAGGAGAACATTGTATTGAAGATCAAAGAGAGAGAAGAAGCCATCTAGCTACTAGTTATGGACCCGTAGGTCTGTGGTAAACTACTCACACATCATCGGAAGGGCAGCAAAGTTGATGTAGAAGCCCTCCGTGATCAATTCCCCCTCCGGCAGAGTACCAGAAAAGGCCTCCAGATGGGATCGCGGAAGAACAGAGGCTTGCAGCGGCAGAAAAGTTATTCGAGGTGGCTCCATGTTGGTTTCCCAATATTTGAGAATTTATAGAAGTGGAATTAGGTCAAACGGAGCCATGAGGGGCCCACAAGGCATCAGGGCGCCCCCCCTAGGGTCGCACCCTGTTGCCTTGTCACCTCCTCGTGAGGCTTCTGGCCTCCTCCCGAAGCTTCCAGGGTCTCTTTTGTCCGGAAAAAAATCGTCAAAAAATTTCGTGGCATTTGGACTTCGTTTGGTACTGATTTCCTGAAAAACCAAAAACAAGCAAAAAATAGCAACTGGGACTAGGCACTAGGTAAATAGGTTAGTCCCAAAAAATGATATAAAATAGCATATTATTGCATATAAAACATCCAAGATTGATACTATAATAGTATGGAACAATAAAAAATTATAGATACGTTGGCGACGTATTAAGTAACAACTAAGAGAGCTAGTAAAAGCAAATAACATAAATATGAGTACGGTTTGGTTTCCTGCAAGGAAGAGATTAGGTGCGGAGAGATTTCAGCTCATGGTAAGAATTTATAAAGTGTGCCAGTGCGACGGTAATACCATTTACCTTGTATTGTATTCATAGCATTTGATATAAGGGTTCTGTAGGCAGTTCTCCCTAGAGTTATGAAACTCCTCCCTTAGGGATTATATTTCATTTTATGGTCCTGTTTCTCCGTTGCCACAGAGTGATCATTTCCACAATTATGGTCCTTAGACCGGAACCAAGCATTAAGTTCAATGGATCACCGTTATCTCGTATTGTCTTCGGTCCTCATAGATATATCCACCTGTCACGTCAGAGGTCACAGATTTCCTAAACAATATGTGATACCTGTGTAGGTCTTGAGATCATGCTGCATGGGCCCTTAAATTAGACAACAAGCATAGAGTTCACCACAACATAACAACATACTAGATAGATTAGACTACTACGAATTCAAATGACGACATATAGAATAGGCACAGTTTAATCTCACCACTTACCTACATCTCCCACACTTAGAGGAATTACTCACACATCGTAAGAGGAGAATCAATCACAATGAAGATTAAACCCATGAAAACCATATAAATAATACCGGGAAGATCCACAATAAGATGGAATTGATAATTCAAATAGTCCAGATCTCCAGATGAGATTGAGTAAAGTTACAAGTTGTTCTCCCAATTGGAATGCCCCTTACAATAGTGAAAGTAATGGTAATGATGATTTAGATGAAAGGACGAAAACTTGGATGATCTATGAAGGTTCTTCAGATCCTTCCTTCTCCTGTTCTGGATGGTGTGGCGGCAGCTAGGGTTCCTCTCTCCCCTTAGGCCCTTCACGAAAGTTGTTTGTATAGACGCAATGGAGCTGATGGCAGTCCATACGACCGCTCATACGGGCGCTTGCGGTCGTATGGAACGCCGTCTTTTACTCTGGTGCGCCTGTTGACTTGGGTTTCTTCAAGAAAGTTGCTCCATTTGACTTGATTTGCAGTAATCCTCCTTGGTTTCCTTCCATAAATTGATATTTCCTGCCAAACACTGGGAAGGTGGATTTTCTTCTCTTTCGAGGGATTAGCGTTAGAAATATCCGAAGAGTAATAAGAGTTCGAAAGAAACCAAGAGAAAATTACTACTAAAACATCACAAATTCTCGATCCATCAATAAGTATTTCCCTCAGTAGATAACCAAGGTTATCGAACCAATAGGAGAACCACGCAAATACCCGTCAACAGTACCTGCACACACAAGAGCAAATACTTGCACCCCAATGTGGGCAAGTGGGTTGTCAATCCCCTTGAACTCGTTACTTGCAAGGATCAAAAATCTGGCAAAGGTAGATAGGTAAATTGCAAAGTAAATAAAAAGTAAAATAATGACAGCAAGGTATTTTTGGGTTTTTGTAATATGATTAAAGTAGACCCGGGGGCCATGGTTTTCACTGGAGGCTTCTCTCTCGAAACATAGCATACGGTGGGTAGACAAATTACTGTTGGGCAATTGATAGAAAAGCGCATAGTTATGATGTTATTCATGGCAATGATCATGTATATATGCATCACGTCTGTGACAAGTAGACCGAAACGATTCTGCATCTACTACTATTACTCCACTTCGAGAGCGCTTCTATGCTTACCTCTCTACGTATTAAGTTCATAACAAACAGAGTAATGTATGAAGTATGATGACATGATGTCGACAGAATAAACTCAAGCAATATGATTAACCCCCGTCGTTTTACCCTTAATGGAAAAAATACAAATACGTGCCTCGCTACCCCTTCTGTCACAAGGTGAGGACACCACAAGATTGAACCCATTACAAAGCATCTCTCCCACTGAAGATAAATCAATCTAGTTGGCCAAACCAAACGGATAGATCGGAGAGAAATACAAAGCTATAATAATCATGCATAATAAATTTCAGAAAAGACTCAATTACTTTCAATGAATAATCTGATCATAAACCCACAATTCATCAAATCCCAACAAACGCACCGCAAAAGAAGATTACATCGGATAGAACTCCATGGAGATCATGGAGAACATTGTATTGAAGATCAAAGAGAGAGAAGAAGCCATCTAGCTACTAGCTATGGACCCGTAGGTTCGTGGTGAACTACTCATCATCGGAAGCGCAGCAATGTTGATGTAGAAGCCCTCCGTGATCGATTCCCCCTCCGGCAGAGTACCGGAAAATGCCTCCAGATGGGATCATGAAAGAACAGAAGCTTGCGGAGGAAAAGTTATTTCAGGTGGCTCTCTGTTGGTTTGCGGATTTATGGGAATTTATAGCGCTGGAATTAGGTCAAACGAAACTGCGTGGGACCCACGAGCTCAGGTGGCGCCCCCCCAAGGGGGCGCGGCGTGTGAGCTCATGACTCTCCCATAGATCTTCTGGCCTCCTCCCAAACGTTCTAGGGTTCCTTCTAGTGCAGAAAAATTCACCGTAAAGTTTCATCATGTTTGGACTTCGTTTGGTACTAATTTTTTGAAAAGCCAAAAACAAGCAAAAAACAGCAACTGGCACTGGGCACTGAGTTAATAGGTTAGTTCCCAAAATGATATAAAATTGTATATAAAGCATATAAAGTATCCAAGATTGATAATATAATAGCATGGACCAATCAAAAATTATAGATACGTTGGAGACATATCAGGGGTGCATCACCAAGTGGTGCATCAAGGACATATGCCTTCTGTGTAGCAGTGAGGATAATCCTCAGATTCAACATCTTTCAACATAGCTTTCTCTAGGAACGCATTAAAATTCAGGGGAGCTACAGCGCGAGCCATTGATCTACAACATACATTTGCAAAGACATTTAGACTATGTTCATGATAATTGGTTTAGTTAATCAAATTACTAGTGAACTCCCACTTAAATTAACATCCCTCAAGTTGTCTAAGTGTTACATGATCCAAATCAACTAACCCATGTCCGACCATCACATGAGATGGGGTGGTCATCAATGGTGAACATCTCCATGTTGATCATATCTACTATATGACTCATATTCGACCTTTCGGTCCTTCATGTTCCAAGGCCATGTCTGTACATGTTAGGCTCGTCAAGTTTAACCCAAGTATTCCGCATGTGTAAAACTGGCTTACACCCATTGTATGTGAACGAAGAGTCTATCACACCCGATCATCACGAGGTGCTTCGAAATGACGAACTTTCGCAACGGTGCATACTTAGGGAGAACACCTTTTATCTTGAAATTAAGTGAAAAGATCATCTTATAATGCTACCATCGTCCTAAGCAAAATAACATGCATAAAAGATAAACATCACATGCAATCAATATATGTGACATGATATGGCCATTATCATCTCGTGCTTTTGATCTCCGTCTCCAAAGCGTCGGCTCGATCTCCATCATCACCGGCATGACACCATGATCTCCATCATCGTGTCTTCATGTGGTTGTCTCTGCCAACTATTGCTTCTATGACTATTGCTAACTCATAGCGATAAAGTAAAGCAATTACATGGCATTTAATGATTGACACGCAGGTCATACAATAAATTAAAGACAACCCTATGGCTCCTGCCGGTAGCCATACTCACCGACATGCAAGTCATGAACCTATTACAAAACATGATCATCTCATACATCAACATATATCACATCACGTTTTGGCCATATCATATCACAACATGCCCTGCAAAAACAAGTTAGATGTCATCTACTTTGTTCTTGCAAATTTTACGCGGCTGCTATATGGGCATCATATAAGAACCGTTCTTACCTACAAAGCCACAACGGTGATATACAAGTTGCCTTTTAACCTTCTACAACGACCGCCGTTGTCAAATCAGATTCAACTAAACTAGGAGAGACAGACACCCGCCAGCCACTTTTATGCAATAAAAGTTGCATGTCAGTCAGTGGAACCGGTCTCTTGTGCGAGGACAAGTAAGGTTGGTCTGGGCCGCTTCATCCCACAATACCGCTTAATCGAGAAATAATAAAGGAGGTAAGCAATTAGAACATCAACGCCCACAACTTCTTTGTGTTCTACTCATGCATACACATCTATGCATAGACCTAGCTCTGAAGCCACTGATGGGTAACGTAGCATGAAAATCAAAAAAAAATTCCTACATGACAACCAAGATCTAATCTAGGAGATGTATAGCAACGAGGAGAAGTGTGTCTACGTACCCTTGTAGACCGAAAGCGTTAGCGTATGTAACATGGTTGATGTAGTCATACTCTTCGCGGTCCAATCACGATCCAATCCGATATAGCGCCGAATGGACGACACCTCGGAGTTTAACACATGTTCAGCTTGATGGCGTCCTCTCCTTCTTGATCCAGCAAGCGAGGGAGAGGAAGTAGATGAGATCCGGACCAGCCCAACGACGAGGTGGTGGTGGCGGCAGCGGAATTCCGGCAGGGCTTCGCCAAGTGCGTACCGGAGAAACGTGGGAGGAGTTGGGAGAGGCAATGTGCAAGGGTGAAGGGATGTGTGCCCCCATGCGCCCCCCTCTTTATATAGGCTAGGGGGCAGGGGAGGGCATCCAAAACCCTCCTAGGGCCGGCCATAAGGGATAATTCCTTTAAACTTGGAGATAACATCTTATCTCTAGATTCAACCCTTTAAGGGCTCCTTTGATTCAAAGGAATTCCATAGGATTTTTGAAGGGTTATAATCCTTAGGAATTTTTCCTACAGTGGTCGTTTGATTCATAGGATTGAACCCTATAGGATTTTTTCCTATGGAATCATGTGTACTACATTTCATTGGAAATCTAGCATCTACTCCAAGATCTTTTTTCACTTCCTTTGTTTTTCCTGTGGCATTAAACACTCTATGCTAATCCTATGGGATTCAAGTGGGCATGCCACTCCAACCCTTTATTTTTCCTATTCCCGCGTTTTGAGAATCCTACGAATCAAAGAGGGTCTAAATTTAGAGGTAAGACCTTATCTCTAGATTTAAATGACATGTGCCTTGGGGAATGGTGCGTCCAGCCCATGTGGGTTGTAGCCCCACACCTCGGTCCATGTGGGCCCTTCTCGGGTCGTTGGGCCCCATGGTGGAACCCCCGGAACCTTCTAGAACCTTCCCGGTACTCTGCCGAAAATTCCCGAACTTTTCCGGAACCTTGCACATGACTTCCCATATATAAATCTTTACCTCCAGACCATTTCGGAGCTCCGCGTGATGTCCTGGATCCCATCCGGGACTCCGAACTACTTTTGGACTTTCCACTATTAATATCTCAACATTACCCTAGCACTACCGAACGTTAAGCGTGCGACCCTACTGGTTCAGGAATCATGTAGACATGACCGAGACACCTCTACGGTCAATAACCAATAGCGGGACTTGGATGCCCATATTGATTCCTACATATTCCACAAAGATCTTTATCGGTTGAACCACAATGTCGGGGATTCAGTTACTCCCGTATACAATTCCCTTTGTCCGGCGACATGTTACTTGTCCGAGATTCGATCGTCGGTATCTCCATACCTAGTTCAATCTAGTTACCGGCAAGTCTCTTTACTCATTCCGTAATACAAGATCCCATGACTAAACTCATTAGTCACATGCATGCAAGCTTCTTGTGATGTTGTATTACCGAGAGGGTCCAGAGTTATCTCTCCGTCACACGGAGTGACAAATTCCAGTCTCGATCCATGCAACCCAACAAATACTTTCGGAGATACCTATAGAGCATCTTTATGATCACCCAGTTACGAAGTGACGTTTGATAGCACACAAAGTATTCCTTCGGTATCCGGGAGTGGCATGATCTCATGGTCTAACGAACATATACTTGACATGAAGAAAGCTGTAGCAAATAACTAAGTGATACGATCTGATGCTAAGCTTATGGTTGGGTCTGTCCATCACATCATTCTCGTAATGATGTGATCCCGTTATCAATCGACAATTCATGTCTATGGCTAGGAAACCTTGCTACTTGTAGTCTGCGTTGGTATTTCCCCGAAGAGGAGAGGATGATGCAGTACAGTAGAGATAAGTATTTCCCTCAGTTAAGAACCAAGGTTATCAATCCAGTAGGAGAACCAAGCAAAATTCCGTTAAGCGCACCTGCACACACAAGAGCAAACACTTGCACCCAACGCAAATAAGAGGGTTGTCAATCCTCTTAGCGGTTATTTGCAAGGATTAAATCTTATCGAGGTAAATAGATAAACTAAAATACTAAGTAAAATAAAAGTAAATAAATTGCAGCAAGGTATTTTTAGGTTTTTTACATGATAAAGATAGACCCGGGGGGCATAGTTTTCACTAGAGGCTTCTCTCTTCAGCACATAAACATACGGTGGGTAAACAAATTACTGTTGGGCAATTGATAGAAAAGCAAATAATTATGATGGATTCATGGCAATGATCATGTATATAGGCATCACGTCCGAGACAAGTAGACCAACTCCTGCCTGCATCTACTACTATTACTCCACTCGTCGACCGCTATCCAGCATGCATCTAGAGTATTAAGTTAATAAAAACAGAGTAACGCCTTAAGCAAGATGACATGATGTAGAGAAGAAAATTCAAGCAATATGAATAAACCCCATCTTTTTATCCTTAATGGAAACAATACAAATACGTGTCATGTCCCCTTCTGTCACTGGGATTGAGCACCGCAAGATTGAACCCATCACAAAGCACCTCTCCCATTGCAAGATAAATCAATCTAGTAGGCCAAACCAAATCGATAGATCGGAGAGAAATACAAAGCTATAATAATCATGCATAAAAGAGTTCAGAGAAGACTCAAATATTTCTCATGAATAATCTGATCATAAACTCACAATTCATCGGATCCCAATAAACACACCGTAAAAGAAGATTACATCGGATAGAACTCCAAGAACATCAAGGAGAACATTGTATTGAAGATCAAAGAGAGAGAAGAAGCCATCTAGCTACTAGCTATGGACCCATAGGTCTGTGGTAAACTACTCACACATCATCGGAAGGGCAACAAGGTTGATGTAGAAGCCCTCCGTGATCGATTCCCCCTCCGACAGAGTACCGGAAAAGGCCTCCAGATGGGATCACGGAAGAACAGAGGCTTGCGGTGGCGGAAAGGTTTTTTCTTCTGGATCTCTGGGGGTTTCCCAATTTTTGTGAATTTATAGAAGTGGAATTAGGTCAAACGGAGTCACGTGGGCCCCACAAGGCAACATGACGCGCCCCCCTGGGGCACGCCCTATTGCCTTGAGAAGCCTCCGTGAGGCTTCTGGCCTCCTCCCGAAGCTTCCAATGTTTCTTTTGTCCAGAAAAAATCTCCAAAAAGTTTTGTGGCATTTGGACTTCATTTGGTACTATTTCTCTGAAAAGCCAAAAACAAGCAGAAAACAGCAACTGGCACTGGGCACTAGGTTAATAGTTTAGTCCCAAAAAATGATATATAATTGCATATAAAAACATTCAAGATTGATACTATAATAGCATGGAACAATCAAAAATTATAGATATGTTGGAGACGTATCAAGCATCCCCAAGCTTATTTCATGCTCGTCCTCGAGTAGGTAAATGATAAAAATAGAATTTTTGATCTGGAATGCTACCTATCATGTTTCATCATGTAATCTCTCTCTTACGGTATGAATAATAAGATCCAAATGATTCAAAGCAATAGTCTATAATTTGATATAAAGACATCAATACTCAGGCATACTAGCAAACAATCATGTCTTTCAAAATAAAAATGCTAAAGAACGTTATCCCTACAAAATCATATAATCCTGTCATGCTCCATCTTCTTCACACAAAGTATTTATCATGCACTACCCCGATGACAAGCCGAGCAATTGGTTCATACTTTTTAACGCGCTTCAGCTTTTTCAACTCCCACTCAATACATGAGCGCAAGCCATGGATATAGCACTATGGGTGGAATAGAGTATGGTGGTAGAGATAAATAAGAGAAGTCAAAAATGGAGAAAGTCTCACATCGACGAGGCTAATCAACGGGCTATGGAGATGCCCATCAATTGATGTCAATGCGAGGAGTAGGGATTGCCATGCAACGGATGCACTAAGAGCTATAAGTGTATGAAAGCTCAACTTAAAAACTAAGTGGGTGTGCATCCAACTTGCTTGCTCATGAAGACCTCGGCATTTGAGGAAGCCCGTCGTCGGAATATACAAGCCAAGTTCTATAATGAAAAATTCCCACTAGTATATGAAAGTGACAAAATAGGAGACTCTCTATATGAAAAACATGGTGCTACTCTGAAGCACAAGTGTGGAAAAGGACAGTAACATTGCCCCTTCTCTCTTTTTCTCTCATTTTTTTTCATGGCTCTTTTTCGCCTCTTTTTTTAGAACGATCTCATGGACCTCATCCCCACTTTTTCGAGGACTCATCAGTCTCCATCATTCTTTACTCACTGGGACAATGCTCTAATAATGATGATCATCACACCTCTATTTACTTACAACTCGACATTACAACTCGATACTAGAACAAAAATATGACTCTATATGAATGCCTCTGGCAGTGTACCAGGATGTGCAATGATGCTAGCGTAACATGTATAACAATGATGAACGGTATCTGAGCCACAAATACTATGCCAGCTATATGATCATGCAAAGCAATATGACAATGATGATGTATGTCATAAAATGGAACGGTGGAAGTTGCATGGCAATATATCTCGGAATGGCTATGAAAATGCCATGATAGGTAGGTATGGTGGCTGTTTTGAGGAAGATATAAGGAGGCTTATGTGTGATAGAGCGTATCATATCACGGGGTTTGGATGCACCGGCGAATTTTGCACCAACTCTCGATGTGAGAAAGGGCAATGCACGGTACCGAAGAGGCTAGCAAATTGCGGAAGGGTGAGAGTGCATATAATCCATGGACTCACATTAGTCATAAAGAACTCACATACTTATTGCGAAAGTTTATTAGCCCTCGAAGCAAACTACTATGCATGCCCCGAGAGGGATAGATTGGTAGGACAAGGTCCATCGCTCATCCTCGACCGCCACTCATAAGGTAGACAATCAATAATAAAGCATGCTCCAACTTCTTAGCATAACGACAGATCATACGTGCATGCTTCGGGAATCACAAACCTTAACATAATTATTCTTACTAAATAACAATTATCTACTAATACCTCCCCCATATTACCATCTTAATATCACAAAATTATTGCAAGGAATCAAATTTATCATATTCAGTGATCTACATGAAAGTTTTTATTATATCCTTCTTGAATACCTATCATATCAGGACCAAATTCATAACCCGTGCCTATTACCATTGCTATCATAAGACTCTCAAAAAGACATAAGTGAAGCATGAGAGTGCAACTATTTATTTAAAATATAACCACCGCCGTGCTCTAACAGATATAAGTGAAGCACTAAAGCAACTGCCTAGCTCAAAAGATATAAGTGAAGCACATAGAGTATTCTAACAAATCACGAATAATGTGTGTCCCTCTCAAAAAGGTGTGTTCAGCAAAGATGATTGTGACAAACTAAAAAGCAAACAAAAAAACAAACTATTTCACAAGACGCTCCAAGTAAAACACATATCATCTGATGAATAAAAATATAGCTCCAAGTGAGTTATCGATAGATTGTAGACGAAAGAGGGGATGCCTTCCGAGGCATCCCCAAGCTTAGACGCTTGAGTCTTCCTTGAATATTACCTTGGGGTGCCTTGGGCATCCCCAAGATTAGGCTCTTGCCGCTCCTTATTCCTTTATCCATCGTAGTCTCACCCAAAACTTGAAAACCTCAGCACACAAAACTCAACAGAAACCTCATGAGATCTGTTAGTATAACAAATAAATCTTTAACTTTAGGTACGGTTGTAAATTGATTCATATTTAATATTCTCATAATGCTACTGTACTCTAACTTCTCCATGACTCATACCCCCCGATACGATCCATAGATTCATCAAAATAAACGAACTATGCAACAAAAACAGAATCTGTCTAAAACAGAACAGTCTGTAAGGATCTATTTAGAAGATATACTTATGTAACTCCAAAAATTCTGAAAAATTAGGACAACGTAAACAATTCATATACCAATACTTTGTAAACATTTCAGATTTTTTGGGCGCTACGGTACAGAATTAAAAATCCAGCACTGGGCGCAAAACTTTCTGTTTTCCAAACAGCATCAATTATACTATCATCAACATCATCCCAAAGGCATTAATTGGCACAAACACTAATTAAAACATAAAAATAAAATCATAACAGAAGCTATAATTATGCAAACACTCAAAAAAAGAAGGTAAAAGCAAAAATTTATTTTATTCATTGGGTTGCCTCCCAACAAGCGCTATTGTTTTATGCCCTTAGCTAGGCATAATGCATAGTTTCAAGTGTTGTCATCCTTCAAGTTAATTCCATAAGTGGCGCTCATAATAGATGCTTTAATTCTTTTTCTAGGGAAGTGTTCCATCCCTTTCTTTAGTGGAAATTGAAATCTTATATTACCTTCTTTCATATCAATAATAGCACCAATAGTTTGAAGAAAAGGCCTACCAAGTATTATGGGGCAAGAAGGATTGCATTCAATGTTAAGAACAATAAAGTCCACGGGCACATAATTTCTATTTGCAAGAATAATAACATCATTTATTCTACCCAATGGCTTTTTAATAGTGGAATCCGCAAGATGCAAATTAAGGGAACAAGGATCCATGTCGGTGAGACCTAGCACATCACACAAAGACTTTGGTATAGTGGAAACGCTAGCACCAAGATCACAAAGAGCATTACATTCATAATCTTTAATTTTTACTTTAATAGTAGGTTCCCATTCATCTTGTAATTTTATAGGAATTGATACTTTCAACTCAAGCTTTTCTTCATGTGCTTTCATCATGGCTTCTACGATATGTTTAGTGAAAGCCTTATTTTGTTCATATGCATTTGGTGAATTAATCATGGATTGCAACAAGGAAATACACTCAATTAAAGAACAACTATCGTAATTAAAGTCCTTGTAATCCAAAGTAGTGGGTGCATTACTATTTAAAGTTTTGACCTCTCCAAACCCACTTTTTCATTTTTATGATCAAGATTATCACCCTTCAAGCAAGTGGGACTCCTTCTATCTAAAGTTGACTCTTCTCCAGTCCCTTTTTCATCAAGTTTTATGTTACTAAATAATGATTCAATAGGAGTGACACCAATCATTTTAATATCTTCATCATTACCAGATAGTGACTCTGGTTTGGCAGCCATTCTATTCACTACAGTTGTTTGTTTGTCCAAAAAATTTCCTAGTAAATTTTCAGTATTAGCAAGTTGAGTCTGAAGGTTTGATACTTCTAGATTAACATCTTCAAGTTGTTTATTAATGGCATCCAACAAGCTAGAGTGTTCCTTAAGCTCTTCGGAAAAGAATTTATTTTGCTCAAATTGCGAAGTCATAAAACTCTTAGTAACATTTTCAATTTCAGACAGTCTTCTACTATAGAAACTATCGCGAAATTCCTCTAACGACATAGTTACAGAACTAGCGAACAAGCAAATAATTTTTTTTGTGTTTTTGTAAAAAAAAATTAGAAGTGGGGGAGATGAAAACGAGAGGCAAATGCAAATGAAAGGTAAATAAAGTAAATGTAAGTGAATGATAATTTGTGCGAAGGTACTTGGTAATTTTGATGATGTCTCCCAGGCAACGGCGCCAGAAATTCTTCCTGTTACTTGTAGTCTGTGTTGGTATTTCCCCGAAGACGAGAGGATGATGCAGTACATTAGAGATAAGTATTTCCCTCAGTTAAGAACCAAGGTTATCAATCCAGTAGGAGAACCAGGCAAAATTCCGTTAAGTGCACCTGCACACACAAGAGCAAACACTTGCACCCAACGCAAATAAGAGGGTTGTCAATCCTCTTAGCGGTTATTTGCAAGGATTAAATCTTATCGAGGTAAATAGATAAACTAAAATACTAATTAAAATAAAAGTAAATAAATTGCAGCAAGGTATTTTTATGTTTTTTATATGATAAAGATAGACCCGGGGGCCATAGTTTTCACTAGAGGCTTCTCTCTTGAGCACATAAACATACGGTGGGTAAACAAATTACTGTTGGGCAATTGATAGAAAAGCAAATAATTATGACGGATTCATGGTAATGATTATGTATATAGGCATCACTTCTGAGACAAGTAGACCGACTCCTGCCTGCATCTACTACTATTACTCCACTCATCGACCGCTATCCAGCATGCATCTAGAGTATTAAGTTAATAAAAACAGAGTAACGACTTAAGCAAGATGACATGATGTAGAGAAGCAAATTCAAGCAACATGAATAAACCCCATCTTTTTATCCTTAATGGCAACCATACAAATATGTGTCATGTCAACTACTCACACATCATCGGAAGGGCAGCAAGGTTGATGTAGAAGCCCTCCGTGATCGATTCCCCCTGCGGCAGAGTACCAGAAAAGGCCTCCAGATGGGATCGCGGAAGAACAGAGGCTTGCAGGGGTGGAAAGGTTTTTTCTTCTGGCTCTCTGGGGGTTTCCCAATATTTGTGAATTTATAGAAGTGGAATTAGGTCAAACGGAGTCACGTGGGCCCCACAAGGCAACACGGCGCCCCCCTGGGGCGCGCCTTGTTGCCTTGTGAAGCCTCCGTGAGGCTTCTGGCCTCCTCCCAAAGCTTCCAAGCTTTCTTTTGTCCAGAAAAAAATCTCCAAAAAGTTTCGTGGCATTTGGACTTCATTTGGTACTGTTTCTCTGAAAAGCCAAAAACAAGCAGAAAACAGCAACTGGCACTGGGCACTAGGTTAATAGGTTAGTCCCAAAAAATGATATATAATGGCATATAAAAACAGTCAAGATTGATACTATAATAGCATGGAACAATCAAAAATTATAGATACGTTGGAGACGTATCAAACCTTAACCATCTTTGATCAGCGAGCTAGTCTAGTAGAGGCTCACTAGGGACACGGTGTTGTTTATTTATCCACACATGTATTTAAGTTTCCGGTCAATACAATTCCAACATGAATGACAAACATATATCATGAACAAGGAAATATGATAATAACCAATTTATTATTGCCTCTAAGGCATATTTCCAACTGCGAGAACACATAAATGTACTTCACGCAGAAGCACACGCTCCGGCAAGTCGTAAACCAAAAAAGGTGAAAAAACAAAAAGGGCACAATCAAAAACATAAAAACCCAAAAAAATAGAAAAATGGAAACCAAGAAAAAAGAAAAAACATAAAGCAAAAAAAAGGAAACCTGCAAAAAAGGAAATTTCAAGAAAAAAAGAAAACAAACAAAACAAAAACAAGAAAACCCATTCCAATGGAAGAAGCGCCGAGCACGCGCCACATGGTGGCGCTGGAGCACTCCGCGCTAGGAAATTGTATGTTCGTGCTCGTTCCAGAGGGTAACCCTAGATTAGTTGCTCCCCATCAACTAGGTATCCTGTCAACTCACAACTAACACCTCAAATATGTGTGATATTTTAATATATTAGCTCATAGGACAAGATCTTTTTTCCATACAATTCTATGGAAGGATCGGGTTCCACTATCAAGGGTTAAAAGATTAAGAAACAGAAAAAGCATCCTAGTGCAAGCATAAAGACAAAAAAGGCCAACATAAAGTCTCGTAAATTGCTTCCCATAGGACAAGATGTTACTGAGAGCGAATGGTAACATTTAAATGAACGAAAGAACTCAAAAGAGTTGAGGAATGTTAAAAATCTGATGTAAGATTTTTAAGCATAGCAACTCGAACGTTTTTAATGGCAAATTATGTTGTTTGAGGATGACAATTTCCTTTAGGAAACATGACAAACCTTGTCATGTTCATAATTTTTCATGCTTGCTAAAGAAAAAGAAAATTTACCCCAAAACCGTAGAACAATTGTTCTATGATATATTTTCATTAATTAAAATATGTACAAAAATGCAAAAGGTTCAAAAAAAAGAAACCTACAGAATCTATTCAATTCATGTTCGTTCTAACATGATCAAAATTATAGAAAGGAAGACTTAAAGAGCCTTATGGGAGAGCATCAATCCAATGGTCTATGCATTCCACATGCTTTGCCTTTGTTATGTGCTTGACTAGCAACAAATCTTGTTTCAGACCATATTTCCGTGAAATAATCCCTGGAACCTCATTTTTGAAGATTTTTCCATTCCTTTGCATCCAAATGTTCTGGTAACCCAGAATTACAATATCCATGGCAATCTTCCGTGGGAAAATTTGGAGAGTGAACAACACCTCATCGAAAACAGAGACACCTTTGAGTCTGTTTGGAGTGATCTAATCCCAGCATGAATGAGCAAAAGGACAATCCCAAAGCAAATGGTGGACAGTTTCGTCAGTTTTGTCATTGCAGAGCACACAGTCATATGAGGGCAGGAAAAAGGACTTTCTTTTGAGTAGACTTCTGGTGTTGATTCTATCATATAGCAGTAGCCAAAAGAATATCTTATGCCCAATTCTGCTGGCTCCTTTCGATAGCCTTCTAAACATAAGATTATATACATTCTTTTGGTTGACAATTGGGGTGACTTACAGGAGTAAGTCTAATGATCTTCTGCATTATCAATTTGCCCGAACTTTGGAATTAATTCGGTGATCTGCTCGTAAGCAATGGCGGACAAGGGTCTATGAAACTGATCAAACACATCAGATGAATTTTTAACTATTGCCATAGATTGATTGACATTGAGAGCAAAAGAATGCAATTCTGGTATTGCAGGGCCAAGGGGTTGTCCATCCACTTATCTGTCCAGAACATAGCAGTGTCACCTAGCCCAGCATTGTAGACAACAACTTCCTTATACAGAAAATTAGCTTTAGGTGTTTTTTTCCACCAGAAGGAGCCTTCAATCTTGCCATGGGGTGGAGCATCAGAATAGTAAGTATCCCAAATAAGTTTAACCCGGGAAAGGTTGCACTTATTAAAAAAATTGTGAAGGTTTTTGATCAATAGAGCTTTATTGTGAGCAAGAATATCAACTACACCCAGACCACCATGGGATTTGGGCTTGCAAACAATATCCCGGGCAATAAGAGTTGTCCCATGGTCTTCAAACCCATATGTCCTCCATAAGGAATGTCTTAGATATTTGTTCAATTGTTCAACTCCTCCCAGTGGCAAAGCAAGGCAACTCATGAAGAAAGTTCGAAGGGGGGATAACACAGATTTAATAAGCTGTAATCTTCCACCATGTGATATTAGAGTAGAACAGCCAGAGATCCTTCTTTCAATTCTCTGCAGAATGGGGCAAAAGTCTGCAATCTTCAATTTGATGATGCTGAGTGGGTGTCCCAGATAAGTAAATGGGAAGGAACCAAGCTTGCAACCCAGAATATTGATGATGTTTTGCAATTTGATAGAGTTTTGCTAGACTAAACATGTTTGGCTTGCGTTCTGAGAACGAGGGAGTACAAGAAAACGTTAGATATGTATGTTACAATGGTTTTGATCCTGACATTCTGAGTTGACTTTTTTTCCAATTGATATCAGTTTGGTGCAATCCATGACAGGTACGCCCCAGGACATGCATGATGCATCATTTTTATTCATCCCGTACGTGTATAGATGACAAGATAAGAGTTCATGTGAACATATGCAGTTGTGACTTGCTGTTTTTCCATGTAAATCATGGCGATATACATGTCAAAATGGATCCACCACATCCAAGAAACACGCTAGCGGGCGACTGGGAGGCGATCGCAAGGTGTCAATACGTGGTTTTCTTAGTAGACTTTTTAGCGCATATACACGTGACATGTATATCGCACAAAAATGTAACACCCCTGTGTAAATGAGCTACAGTGATCTTCATATTAATGCTAAGCTACTTTGGTTTGCAAGGAATGATCACAGTGAAATCATATCTCATTTCAAACTCCTTCTCTGAATTCAAATCCATTTTGCAAGTGAAATATGAAGTTGCACTAAAGTTGCTGCAAAATAGTTCATCATTTAGCAAAAATTCCATAACATTTGATTGTTAAGGAAAACAACATCACCTCTTAGCTAAGATGGACTATAGCAATTAATTTAGTGCTATTTCAGCAATTTACAATGCCATTTTATTTATGAGAAATTCATTTGGGTTCAGTTGCCTCTCAAAATATTTGTGACAGTGCCAAATAATGCAAGGGATTTTTTGTGGCCTAGCCCACATTTTTCTCAAGTCATTAGGTGGCCCACATAATTCTTTTGTTGTCTCTGTTTTTAAATTAAAGGAAAAACAGAAAATGGAAAAGATCAGAGGGCTTACCTGGCTTACCTGGCCGAAGGCCCAGCCGGCCCAGCCCAACTCCTCCATCGCCTACCTGCTCCCGTCGCCGTGTCGGCTCGTCTGTGGCCGCGCGCGTGCGCTCCGACGAAACGGCGACACCGCGACACCACAGGGCTCCGCGCGGATAAGGCCGACTCCGTTCCCTCCCCCTGGACGCCCTCCGCCACTCTTCCCCTGTCTCCCTCGCTCGCTCGCTCTCTCTCATCCTCACCCGAGCACAGCCGTTGCCGCGCCGCTCCGGTCACGCGGCCACCGGCGTTTCCGCGCCCGCAGATCTTGTCCACGGGCTCCGCCTGCCTCTTCCCCTTCGCCTGGTGCCTTCAGCTGGAGTCGGGGCGCACTGTAGTCGAGGAATCGAGCTCGTCCCCACCTTCGGACCCGCAACATCTCCGGCGGATCCCGCCGCCGTCTGCTGCTACAAAACTGTCATCGGCCTTTCTTGAGCCACCCAGTGAGCTCCGCTTCCCCTCCTTCCTTTTGTTGCTCGCCTTAGGGCCTAGGTCGTGCCGCCGCTGTACCGAGCTCTGGCCGCCGCCATGGCCACGAGCTCCATGCTCCCCATGCTGCGCTGCTCGAGCCAGTAGCACCAACGTGCTCCTGGTGAGCCGTAGCACCCGCCTAGCTACTTTGCGCACCCGAAAACGTCCCGTAGCCGTGAATCCGATCACGCCCGGACCTCACCGCCGCCACGGCTCGACGCCGGCGCCCCTGCCGGCCACCCCAGCCACTGCAACCGCCACCGTTGGATGCGCGACCTCGCCAGCTTTCGAACGCAAGTCCCCGCGCCGCAAATGAGCCACCGTAGCGGAATCCCGACCGAGTCCGGTGAAGCACCGCCGCGGAAAAGGCTCGCCGGAGCTATTCCGGCGCCGCCGCTGACTTGGCACCACGTGGGGTCCACCCAGGGTCGCTGCCAGTGGCCCCGGTGGGTCCTGTTGACCACGTTGACCGTGGTCAACATGCTGACTGTGCCCCCCTGTGACTGACACGCGGGCCCCCCTTGACCCGCTGACCAGTCAACTACTGAGTCAGCAGTTGACTGGACCCACTTGTCAGCCTCTGTGGCTAGTTAGCCACTAGGTACACATAGCAATTCTGGGTTATTTTTTGAATTAAAAATAATTCCAGTAATTTCAGAAAATTGTTTAAAACTTTAAAAATTCGTAGAAATTCAACCGTAGCTCGAATGAAAATGTTTTCTATATGAAAAATGATCAGAAAAATCTAACAAACCCGTTTATGTCATCTGCATGCATGTTAGAATCCTCTAAGTAGCTGAACCTGTAACTTTAGGCCTATTTCTGGCAGATGAATAGTGCATGACCTCCGGTAAATAATTCCAATTTAAATCCTAAATTAACTAAAACTGTTTAGAGATGCGTTAGGTCACCCATGCATTGCATTTTGCCCTGTCATGCTCTGTGATTGCATTTGTATGCTTTGTATTTATTTGTTTTCTACCCTTCTTCTCTCCGGTAGACCTCGAGACCGACGTGACCCCTGAGTACGACTACGTCGCAGACGTCCAGCCACTTGCCGCAGAGCTTCCAGGCAAGCAAAACCCCCTTGATCATTCCTATATTGCCCATTCTTTCTCTCTCGTGCTTGCATTAGATTTTGCTACTGTGTTCGATAGCTCCTATTCTGATGCATAGCCTGTTTTTGTAACTGCTGTTGATACCTTACCTGCTATCCTAAATGCTTAGTATAGGTTGGTTAGTGATCCATCAGTGGCCCCGCACCCTTGTCCGTGTTGCCATGCTTTGCTTCCGGATGCTCGATCAGTGTGGTCGACGTGCAGAGACCGACACATCACCGCACACCCCCTTAGTTGTACGACTCTGCAGAGCTACTATCGAGTGCCGAGGGTGATACCTCCTACCTCACTCCTGATGATATCTCTGTAGCGTAGCTAGTCGGTTGTGGGTTACCGAGGGTGATTCCTCTTTCACCACCTCCGATGATGTCTCTGTCGTGCAACCCCTCAAGTGTGAACCCATTGAGGGTGATTCCTCCAAGTTCACCTTGACGGTTACATCGAGTAGGAATCCAACGAGGGTGATTCCTCGGATTCCCCCTTGATGTTATGGACACACGGTTACCATATTTTTACCTTAGTCCCTTGTTGAAGTCGGGTCGACCCCGAGGGGTACCCTCGAGAGATGTGAAGTCGGGTTGACCGTGAGGATACTCGAGAGATAATTACGCGGCACGGCCGGGCAGGCAGACCGCCCCAGGAGAGGGATGGGCCTGGCCCTTGTCGTAAGTCCGCGAGACGGGGCGACGGGATCACTGATCGTCTCCGCGAGCTCCCAATACACTAACGGTTTGGATATGAGATCTGAGTAGGCCTCTGGCCTTTTCGCACTAACCACCACGCGGGATAAGTTATGGGCACTCGGCGTCGTATGTTTCTTCCGAAAGCTCTGTCAGACGTCCAGTTCAACATTGTGGCACGGTCGGATCGCGCCATCCAGGAGAGAGGTGGCGCTGGTATTCACCCTGCGCACAACGACCCGGAGTGCTTAGGATGATTGGTCCATGACCCCTTGGCACTTAGGATGTAGACCGACGGGGACCTCTCTGTGGAGCCTAGGTAGGACTACAGCCGAGGCCGGGCATGACCAGGAAAAGTGTGTCCGGCCAGAGTTAATCGAGCGTGTTGGGTAAGTTGGTGCACCCATGCAAGGAAGTTATCTATTCGAATAGCCGTGTCCACGGTAACAGGACGCTCGGAGTTGTATCCCGATCTACTACAACTAGAACTGGATACTTATGATACTAAATTGATATGATGGCTCTGGGATCGCTTTTTCGCAGGGAGTCAAGGAAGGATCTCTGGGCGTTGTTAATATATACTTGTTACTATATTATATGTTACTCTACTCTCTTCTGATGCTGCAAGACGCTGGAAGATGCTAGTCTTCGATAGGCTAGGTCTTCCCCTCTATTCTAGCATTTCTGCAGTATAGTCCACAGATATAGCCCCTTCATTTGATACCGATGCATACTTAGCATAGATCTGATGTAAGTCTTGCGAGTACTTTGGATGAGTACTCATGGTTGCTTTGCTACCTTTTTCCCCCCTACTTGATTGCTGCGATCAGATGTCGGAGCCCCGGAGCCAGCTGACCCCGTCAATGACTACTACTACCCCGACGGAGCCTACTACTACGTGGATACCGACGACCAGGAGTAGTTTAGGAGGCTCACAGGCAGGAGGCCTGCGCCTTTTCGATCTAGTTGTCGTTGTTTTGCTCAGCCTTCTTAAGGCAAACTTGTTTAGTTATGTCTGTACTCAGATACTGATGCTTTCGCTGACTCTTGTGTAACTCGAGCTTATGTATTCGAGCCCTCGAGGCCCCTGACTTGTAATATAAAGCTTGTATTATTTTATTTTGTGTCTAGAGTTGTGTTGTGATATCTTTCCGTGAGTCCCTGTGCTTGATCATGCGCATTTGCGTGTATGATTAGTGCACGATTGAGCCGGGGGGGTCACAAAAAATTGACATCTATATCACCAAAATCATGGAATAATTGACATGTATATGCACGTAAATCATGGCGATATACATGTCAATTCGCCACGTATATCGCCACGTACACCAGTTTAATTTTTTCCACATATATATATGCCAAAAAAATTGACATGTGTATCGCCAAAATCATGGAAAAATTGACATGTATATCCCCAAAAACATTGACATGTATATGCGCGTACCCTTTTCGGCGCCTGTGAATTTTCATGGAAAAAGCACAAGTATTTTGAACTGTACTAAGAAGAAGGTCTACCACTTCTAAAAAATCTAATAATAAAGTCTACTTAGAAAAATAAAACTAACCTTTATGGATATCCAAAGTAGCATATGTTCCCGGGTGAAAAAAAGTAAATTTCTGAATGTCAACAAAACTGAGAAAAAAATGGCATCTATATGTTCGTGCCCTTTTCTGTGTCTGTGAATTTTTCATGGAAAAAACACAAGCATGTGAACTGTACTAAGAAAAAGGTCTACTGCTGCTCCTAAAATAGCGCTTTTAGAGTACAGTTTTTCTTCTGCCCAGATTACAAACTTATTGCTTCACAAAACTTCGCATGTAGATAGAAAATATGAACCTGCATGTTGTAAAAAAATAGTCATTTTTTTAGAATCAACCCGTGGTTGGATGTTTAAGAGGATGGTTGTACCCCAACCCATCAGGGATCAAATCGCAGGTTTGTCACATGTATGTCTTATAATAGGCGGAATATTCTTTCTGTTGGAGGCGATGTTTCCTTCAATAACGAGGCACCGGTGGTGATTTCATCAATCTCAAGACAAGTCGGCTCAGTCTCTCGAAGGTGCTCATAAGCATAGTGTGTGTGTGTGTTCACAAAGGTGAGTATATATGTGTGCACGTGAGTGTCTGCACATGTACTGTATTTAAAAAACAATCGATTTTTTGAAAAGATGTATTTTTTTTTTACAATTTCATTGTTCATCCGGGAGCCAAATTGTCGCCCCTTGTGCTTTACACTTTGTCAATGGAGTAAAGTATTTATATTTGTAGCATGATTAAATTTACTATTAAACAAAACACTTTCACGTTTTCCATCTTCCTTATCATCCTCCTCCTCCCAACCCAAATCCTAACACTCTAACATGCTTTAGCATCCATCGAAGTTTTCTTCCCCAATTTCCATGGCGATTGTCAATGATTTCGCCAGCCTCATGGCCCAAAGTTACTCCGGGGTGAGGTGTTCTCCTAGAGCATCCACAGTGTTTTAGACGCAAGTTTGCCTCTAAACTGGGACCCACTAACATGTCTCTACTTTTAGCTGAAAATATTACGGTGTACGACCTCCCATAGTTTCAAAACTAGACACACAACCGAATAAAAAATACAATGTTTTACAACAACCAACTCACCGATCTCTACTGGTTGACAAATGGGAACATCTAAATGTATTTTTTCAGCCAAAAGTGCTGGAGGTGCGTACTAAGCATCAACAGTGCTTAGAGGCTATAGCTTGCCTCTAAGCTAAACCCCACATCCAACCTCTAAATTGATCCCAAAGCTCTGCAGAGCGTCATGACTCTATTGTGGACCCCTAAGAAACCTTTAAAAAGTGTTTCTTGCCTCCATTTAAACACTTTCTCCTTGCAACACATAATGCATACAAGCCTAGACTTACACATGATGCACACAACATCTCACTCATTGATTCTGACATAGCTCTCTATCTTCGCTCATAAGAAGATAGTGTTTCATTCACTCGCTCTAGAAAACTGTAGGAGCTGTTGTTCCCGAGTTTATTAAGAATGTGAACTCACTGGATTCAAGCTTCCACTGTTCTAACTTTTTTTAGTTTTGTTCTAGCTTCTCTTTGTAGTTCACTAGAATGTACCGAGCATGTTTATCTGGATTAGGAGGCCTTACATAAATTGCTTTGATTTCCAAGTTCCAATCCATTGTTTAGACCTTGGAGGTTGCCTCCAAGCCTAGAGGCGACTCCAAAAAAATTAGCTTAGAGGCTCTTGGTCGCAGTGTATAGAGGCGGGATGTATGACGTTAGAGGCGGCCTTAGAGGCTGCAAAAGGCAACATTGTGGGTGCTCTACGGTCAGAGGCAGCTCCAAGCGTTTTGTCTTAGAGCATGAGGTATGCAGTGTATAGAGTCAACCTAGAGGCGGCAAATGCTCCCATTGTGGATGCTCTCATCACTAGCTGCTCCAGTATGCACTCTGTTTTGCTTTCGTTGCTTGCGTTGCACTCGTTTGTGTTTTATAAATAAAAGGAAAAACAAAGGAGTGATTTACCCCATACTCCACATTTGCTAACCCAATGATTCATTTATAAAAACCATGGTGGAACTTTGCAGAAGTCATAGTAGACGTTGATGTAATTTTCTATAAACGTAATCATACTTTTTTAGATGAAACACCATTGATGCCATTAAACCATATGTTCTGCTAAATCGCCCGCGACCAACACTTGTACAAACCGAGGATCTTGCTAACACACACCTAATGGCACAACATTATTACAGCCTAGCACCTAGAGTGAAACGACACTAAAAGTGAATGAAATTAAATTTAAACGATCAAAATGAATTAAATATGTCGAGTCATCGAATCAAAGGTGGATATATGACACGTACGCCCCAGCACATGCTTGATGCATCAAAAAAGCTTTCATCTCGTACGTATGCGTACGAGTTGATGGCCAAGATAGGTTCATGTGAACGTACATGTACTGAAAGATATGTTCTTGCCTGGCTGTTTTCCTCTCTGCAAAACGAACGAGATTAGCTTTGTTTTTTTCTGTCCATATATGCCACCAATACGGATTCTCCCGCAGACCAATACGATTGCTCGTCGGTAAGATCGGACCGACGTACCCGGCCATGGCTATAAACTCCCACCACCCGAGCCCGAGTACGTAACCCGCCCCCAGCTTTCATCGGCCTCCACGATCAGTTCCTCTTCCGCCTCTCTCTCTGATCTCTATCGACCGGCTCTCCCATGTCGTCCGTCGGCGGCGTTGAATGCGGCGCTTGCGGCTCCCGAACCCACCGCAGGAACCACTGCGCCGCCTCGCCGTGCTCCCGCTGCGGAGGCACGGGACACTTTGAGGCCCTCTGCACCACCCCCGCCGGGTTCGACGCGGACGGCGCCGCCCGCTGCGGCGTCTGCGGCGGCGCAGGGCACGGCGACGACGGCTGCGCGACCACCGAGACCGCGGACATCCTGTGCGAGACCTGCGGCAAGCTGGGACACTGGCCCAGGGACTGCCCCACGAGCACCGGCGGCCCTGAAGACCAGTACCTCGCCTGGAGGGGCTACGACGCCTGCGCCACCTGCGGCGAGCCGGGGCACTTCATACCCGCCTGTACCCGCTACCTCAGCGAGTGGCGCCGGTGGGCGGCTGCCCGGCCGCGCGAGCAGGAGCGCCCTTGAGCCGTATAGTCAGGTCTGAAGTCATGTTGGATCTGTTGGTCTAATCAAGGTTTCCGTTTGCATATGTACGATCGAGTTTAAATGTGTGGAGTAGCCTGTTGTATCTCGTTGTTGAATCTATGTGTCTCGTGAATCGTTGGTATCTTGCTGTTTTTTTTTTTTTTTTTTCAGAAGTGTGAACTCTGGATTTTGTTCTTGTTTTTGTGTTGGGAGAATTGATCTGGAACTATCAACTTGGCTGCTTAGATCTTCTTACCCTCTTTCACGCATTTGCACGAATTCCATATTTAGATTGGATGGCTATTAGGTTTTTCTTTTTTGAAAGGTAGATTTTCCTTATAGAATAACCTATGTCGTATAACTTTATTCAAACTCGACAAAATTGTTGATACCCCTAATTTTGGGATGGAGTGTTACAAGAAGCCAAATTTTGGTTATTACTCTTGGGCCTCGGCTACAAACACTCTGTCTCACGTAAATTTTGTCCATTACCCTTGGGTACATCTCTAAGTAGATGCATCGAGAGTCCATAGAATCTTGCGTATCCACACAATGTAGTAAGCATCACGTACGGATCTAACGGGTAGCCAAGAGAATACCATGCAAGACCCGTAGCAACATCTCACTCAAATACCGCTTCCCCCCATCGATCTGTGTGATCTCCGATCCTTGGAAAGCCAACATCACCTATCTCCTCTAGCACGTTTGGAAGGCCCAAACGGTCTTGTCTAAAACACAGTCACTTGCCTCTCCCTCCCCCCCCCCCCCCCCCCTAAGGCAATGTGTTGTAGACTTTTTCATCTGGAGCCACCGCTTTAAGGGCACGGGCAAAACCTAGCTCATTGCCTAATGTTCCTTGCTCATGTCCTTCTAATTATATGCATCCCTCCTCTTTAATCGTGTGATAATGTACTTATCAACTCTCGATTTTTGGACAACACATGGTGAGAAATAGAAAACTTATACGAAATTAGAAAATCATTTGTTGTTAAGGACAATATAATTATGAAAATTTCATATAGCCCAATATAAAGTGCACACACTCACGTGGTTTGAGCTTTAATTTGTCTATCATCATCAAAAGCTGGCTCCCAAATATGTTCCGGATAGAAGTTGACAGAGGTTGAACTTCAAGTTATGTTGCCACAAAAAAATAACACGGCATACCGCATGTGTTTGGGGGGGGAGGGGGGGGGGAGAGACGATGTTGCACTTTTTCATTATGATCACAAAATAACGTTCTTTTTTACTGCCCTTCAAGTTATGTTCGGTGGAATTATCTTTTGTGAGGATTGCCCTCGACAAAGATATCAAATAAACATCTTAATCTTCAAAGGAACTTCTAGTATCCAGATATATTTCACGCAAAAGTTATTGGTGTCATTCATCGTATATGAATACGTTGATTTGACCAAAAACACTAGACACGTGAAGGGTCCAGCGGGACACATCCGGTTCTTGTATGAGGTTAATGGCCATGAGGCATGCAACCATGCTGACCATTTATCCCCATGAGTGATTGTTCGAAGTTTACATCCACCTCCACACCCTCCCACTCCATTTCGGCCAAAACCCTCGCCCAGGTCGCTCCCATGGCCGCGAGCGTCGTACACGTCCTTGGGTGGTTCCCCGGCAGTAACACCATGACCAGGATTAGGGACGCCTCCCTCTCCGCCGTCTCGGGCTATGTCGACGAGGATGCATAAACAATCATTAAAATGCATTGAACACTTTTTAAAAGTACATGGAAATTTTGGCGAGAAATGTGTTAGAACACTTCTTTTAATGGCACGAAGACTTTTTTAAAAAGTGTTGAACACTTTTTCAACTACATAAATATTTCTCTAATTTCATAAACATTTAAAAAAATGCATCAACCACTCTTTAAATTACATGAAGTCTCTTAAATGGTTCAAACACTTTTTAAATTACATGAACTTTTTGTCTTTCCCACACTTTTTATTTGCATTTTTAAATGCATCCAAAGTTTTTAATTACACATCATTTTTAAATGGTCTGAACACTTTCTCTAATTACATGATCACTTATTTTCAAATATGTGTCAAGCACTTTTTCATTTACATAAATAATTTCTAATCTCATAAGTAATTTTTAAAATGCATCAAACACTTTTAAAATTACATGAATGTTTTTTCTAAATGGCCAAAACACTTTTTCTGAATGACATGAACATTTGTTTCAAAAATGTGCTGATAATTTTTTAATTACTTAAACATTTTTTCTAACTGCATATTTTTTTAAAAATACAGAAAATATTTTTTGTTACAAGAATATTGTTTCCCAAAAATGTCTCGAACACCTTTTTCAATTCAAAGAATATTTTTATATTTAAATAAACATTTTTATAAATGCACCAAATAGTTTTAAATACATAAACTTGTTTAAATTGTTCGAACACTTTTTAAATTTTCAGATTTTTTTTAATGTTTCAAACAGTTTTTACAATAATGTTTCAAAAAAATAGTTACATTACAATATTTTTATAATTAAAAATAATAATTACTTTTTAAATAGCAAGTACATCACAGCAGCGCCCGTGGCCTAATGGATAAGGCGTTTGACTTCTAATCAAGCGATTGTGGGTTCGAGTCCCACCAGGCGTGCTTCCTCCTTTTTTTTTTTATGCACATACTTTCTACTATATTAGAACATCAATTTCCTTCTCTGCATTACTAGTAAACTTGCACGTGCAACGCACGTCTCAACTAATGCACTTGTCATAGATACATTCACTTTCAATGAAATACACCTTGCCTGCATGTCTCATACTACCATATGCTTATAGTTCGCGCTGCTAGTGTAAAAAAATGACAACAAAAAACAAAACATTCATTGGATGACATGGTACCATGCTTCCCAAGCTAATAATTAGGTTTTGAAGTTGTTGAATGTGAATTTTTTCATTACTTTGGTTGACCACAAACTAAACAAATAGAGGATTATATGTGTGAACCTCATGTATTTTGGGGACAATATAGCAAATTGCAAGTTATACCTTTTCTTCCCAAGATAATTTACAAAAATATGCTTAACAAGGCAGCATCAATGTTGGATTTCGCAATATCAGATGCGAAGAATGCACTCCTACATTTTCAAGGCAATAATCTTTCCAACCAAACGGCATGCACGCTGGTTGGCTCCTTTTACCACTGAAGATGAATTCAACCAGATCATCTTGTAGACCATCCATCACTTTGTTTTGCCTACAATTCGAGTATGTAAAAGTACAACACCATTTAGCATGATGAGCATGCACAGAACAGAAATAACATACAAGTTGAGAGTTGTACATTTCAAACTGAAAATGATCGTTTATCTATTTTCTGTACAGATTCCTTTATAGTTTATTTTTCTTGGTAAAAGCAAGTAGGAAGAAATGTTATGGTGGACTATTTTCTCTTTCGCTTTTCTTGTGGACTGCAGGAGTGATTAAAATGATTTCTTTTGTTTTAACCACAAAAATGTTAGTTGAGCACACAAGCAATAATATTTTTATTTAGTTTATAAATCATGATTGTGTTTTCTTTGGGCAAAAAGATTAGCAAGTATTGGTCGAGCCACCATATGCATTTCATTTCTATGTTTTCATGTCCGCGAATGATACAAGCAAAAAAATCGCATTAATTGATTGCAAGTCTTCCCCGATTCAAGTTGAATGAGCTTCATAAGTCAAGCACCTGTACACCAACAAAGCATTTACCTTTTTTTTGGTCTACAATCGATAAATGTGTTGCATGACTGCATAAAGGGAATGTAGAGGCCGTGCATACAAAACATTGTCTTCTTAATTCTTCTTTGGTGTCCATCCTGCAAAAAAAACTTACGAATTACAGTAGAAGGAAACAAATAAATAATTAGAGTAAATTTGCCAGCAGCAAGAATCATTCATAGCTAACCCAGGCAATCCACATGAACAAACATAGAGAACAAGAGCGAAAGTTCCTTGACTGAAACATCAGAAACTCCAGAACAACATTCACAATTTTCTTCTGCAAACAACATGCTGCCATCACTGGTTACTTAGTGGGCTTGTAAGGACAATTGAACTTCTTATAATTTGGTACAGTAAGTTAAAATGATGCCTTCTATCTTTTGATTTTTACTAATTGTACAGGAAAAAAGATAACATCTCTGAATTACCTTGCTAGACGGTAGACTCCATATCAGATAATCATCTTAAGACGGTTGAGACTTTCCTGAGCAGTGACTTATGAACATTCAACATCAAATAAGGAAGCGGTTATTTAGATCCACTCCCAAGACAAGCTTTGAAATGGATTATGGTGTACATATCAAGCCATAGCATGCTTTTAGTGATTTAAAAAACAATACGCTTATGCTTCACGTGAAGAAGCCTATCTAGTGGTGATACTCATAATAGATGTCACCACATAGCCTAGCTCACATATTCAAATGTCGCAAGATGGGGAAAATACTGGATTTGTGGTATTCAATTCGAAATTTCAATCTTTTTTATACAATTTCTTTTTCTGAGAGATCCTTTTTGGTACTCAACATTCCTTGACTTTTCTTAAATATTTTGTTCACGCCCTATCATCCATTGCTCCATAAATCAGGCTAAGCACAGTTACAGTTTCAGAAATTATCCAAACCCTATAATCAAGAAATTAATCAAACACTTCACTTACCAACATTGCTCAATAAATCACGATAAGTACAATATTTAAATAGAAATGTATTATGCCTAAACCATAGTACACATCCTGTAAGATCTAACTACAGAAAACAACACCAAAATAATATGTAGTTATCACATGATATCATAATCACATGCAATTGAGTCTTTAATGACACATCGAACCAGGTATACACATCCTTACAAATTTTCAGTCCTAATATCATTTACATTCATGATAAATTATGAAATAATCTAAGACCTTGGTTCCTGAGGAAACGACATTAAAATGAGTTTAGAAGTATCTATCAGATTTGCACCAAGTGGCTGACTGTATATAACCAAATTCTCGATTCCATACAAAAAATAAACTACATGGCCATAAAAAGAAATCCTAATAGAATTCCATGATAACAGTTGCACTCAACAAGCTAATAACATTGCCGAACAACAAGCCAACACCGCGTACACGACCAAAATGCAACACCAATATGGACTAATCGCCAGGAATTAAAGGAAGCTTACAAGTTACAAATCTCCTAAGCTTACCACTATGACCTTACAAAACTCCATGATCATAGGTCACCACCACCCCTGGCTCCCATCCGACATGCAATACTCCGGCTCAGCCCCGAGGTGAGTTTTCTCCACCTGCTCTGTACTTGCAATTTTTTGAACACTAAAATTTGCCTTGCAAATTTCATGTCATCTCACAGAAAGAATACAAGAACTTGCCACCTGCCACTTGCATCGCAAACTTCTTGCTGACATGGAAAACTTACAGGCATCAGCTACAACAAGAGTATCCAAGAAGTAGGTGGAGCAATCTAACACCAACTACAGAAACAGAGCAAACAACAGTGCGGGTAACCACCTCGCCTTCAGAACCATACTTTTGTTTGACTGGAATGACATGTGAACAATGCCTAAATTCAGAAAAGAGAACTTCTAATTTTGCACCAATTTCATTGATAAGAAAACCTGGTACAAAGCTTTAGAACCTCATCATGCCAGTACAACAAATACCTCACAATTCACATCCATCAGAGCTTAAACCAAATTATTAAACGAGGAAGGAACTAATCGATGACTAATCTGCTCACCCTCCTGCAAGAAGTCAAAAAGCAAGTAGTTAAAACTTGTTGATTCTTCTGCAATCGAATTTATATGGAGTACTCTTCACTCCCCAAAAAACTCGAGGTCTTTAATTCTAGGAATAGGAATCAATATCAGCCATCTAAGAGTTAAACTTGCATGTTTCTTTGTTGAGCCTGTTTGCCCAATAACAAGTAAGACATGACTGAAAGAATCTGTTGATTGTAGCCTCTTCTCACATATCGATTTTGTTGTAGCAAGGAAGATACGGATTTCATTCCAAGGGAGTCTTTAATGGGAGGCCGATGGTGAAGGCCACATGCAGCATCTGATCTTGTTGACTCTCCTACAGGGCCGGCGTTGGCCAAGGGATTATTAGGGCAAGGTGGTGTCGGGGCCAGGGTTCGGCCTCGTCCAGGACTCCTGGGCAGAGAGATGATGGTCGTGGCACTCGTGCCGTCGGTGCAGAGTAGTGGCGGCGGCGGTTTTTGTATCCTCGGCTTGGCGAAACGGCGGCGACGGCGCTTGCATCCTACACGCATAAAAACAATAGGAAAATGGGGCGCATCAGCCGGCCGGACACATACTTGAACAATATCTGTTGGATAGACTGTCTTCGCCTGATTCAAGCAGAAATGTGGAAGAAAGACACGAAGGTTCATATAAAATCATATGATAGCAATGGCGCTGGCGCCCACAAGATGGGAAAATAATTTCATGCATAGTAGACACTTCTTAGTACTTACAGTACATTAACTGAAGATACCGGATGCCAACACTTAGTGCCTAAAGGTCATTAGGGATTGTTTTATCTCAAGAATGGACTGGAAATACAAAATAAAGACAACTTCCCAGAATGGGGAGTGAGGCAGCGTTGCCGGTGTCAGGGTAGGGCTGTCCGCCGGTGGCCTTCAGGCATTGCAGGCTACAAAATTATGTTGAGGCATGATCCAGTATTGCCGCATGCAAATTTCACACAAGAATAATGAACCGTGCTAAAGAACCATGCCAATGAATCGTCGAAGGCTGCAACCAGAACAACATGGTCATTGGATTTACATAAGGGGTTGAGTTCATACTATTTTGTAGAGTTGAGTACCTATCTCCATATATCTAAGACACATAAGAAGTATTTCAGTTTGAAGCAGAAAGCCAATAACTTCAGAATCGTCAACGTGCATATATAAAAAACAAAGCAAAGGAAATATTCTTATGATTTGAAAAGTTGACGTCCTATAAAAGAAATAATAGAAGTTCTAACAAATCATTGGTTTGGTTCAAACATCAAGACACGTAACGGTGGCACTGATTTGCCATGGACGGTGGTATTGACTATTGGGAGGTAGAGTATAGCAGCAGATGAATTTAGAGCCTAATGTGTACATTAGGCTCTAATTGATCTAGGCAGAAGGTTTCACAACAGTGGTTATATGGGGAGTAAAAAACATTTAGGCTAGATCTGGAGCTAACTATGTATGTCCAAATTTAGATCTAGCAACCGAAATATAAAGATACACAGGCACACAGGTTACTATCAATAAATAATTATGTCTATATCGAGTTTCTTGAAAAAAAGAGGAATACATCAATTGAGTTCTCGACAAGAACTTTCCCAAGAAATTTTGATCCTAGCATTTGGCAATTTGTTCCAGAGAGGAAATCTTGATGCTGCCACACATGTGAACTGAGCACAATTATTCTCTGATTTTATTCAGCAACAACTCTCTCTGGACTTCTTTACAGCTGAAATATGTAGAGTCAACAAATCAAAAGAGCAACTGCAGTGTGAACGAAAAGAAGGGAGAAATGAATTGTAGCTCACCTGGCATGTGCAAAAACTAATTCAGTCAAGTCACAACGTAAATCAGCCAGTCTCACAGTCTCTAATCTCAACATCTAGCACACATCAGTAACATGTAGCAGTACTGAGCAAACAGCAGCAGCAGCCCAAAGCAGCAATATTTCTCTCCGAATGAATCCTTGTTACTTCCACTCTTAAGCCATAGCCTGCACTTCAACAGCAGTAGCAAAGCAGTCAACAGCATGGCAATTTCTTCCTCTCTTTATCTCTCTGTTAGTGTTAGGAACCCTCATGGCAATTTCTACATTCAGAATCAAGATCGGGCTCAAGCCTACATTCAGAATTAGACCAAGAAACCTAGATAGAAGGGCAGGAGGGCAGCGAGTTCGCCGTCGTGGTCGTGGTCGTGGGCGATGGCTGCTGGCTCGACTTCGTCCAAGGAGGAGCCGACGAGGGGCCGGCGGCGGGCAGGGCCCTGCGGCGGGGCCGGCGGCGGCGCGTCTGGGAGAGGGGCCGGCGGCGGGCAGGGCCGTGCGCCGGGGCCGGCGGCGGCGCGAGGGGACGGCGGCGGGCAGGGCCGGGATCGGCGGGGCGGGGGCGAGCGGAGGGCGAGGCGAGCGGGGCGAGCGGGTGGGGGGGAAGCGGGGCTGGAGCGGTTTAGCCGCTCGTGGGGCTTCGTCGCCTCGTTAACGAAAGATGCGTTAACGAAATCCTTCGTTAACGACGATTTAATACCATTGATTACGTAATTAGACGTCCCAGATTTTAAGTTGGATTAGCCCTCTCTTTCTTTTATAGGGGTAGTAGATAGATGCACATACTTTCTACTCGCTCCGTAGCGTTTAGATCACTATCTATATCTATATCTACTAATAAAGTAATTTCTATTTTATTAGAACATCAATTTCCTTCTCTGCAAATGCACATACTCCGTAGCGTTTAGATCACTATCTATATCTACTACTCCCTCCGTTCCAGATTGTAGTGCGCATTGTTTCCATCACAGATACCAATGCGTGTGCCGGCACGCTGGACTTCTCCGACTTGAGCACACGCTCGCGGTGTACAGCTTGCTAAGTGCAGAAATGGAGAGTTGAGATGGGGTGTACTAGTAGTAGTACTCTTGTCACCCCGGCCAGCGGAGGAATGGGGGCTTTCTCTTCCAAATCAGGTCCCTGGAGGCTTCTTTTCTAGCCCTCGCCTGTACTGCGCTTCTTACAGACAGGACCTTCGACTTTTCAATGTTAACCAGATAAATCCTCGTGACCGTTGTTTCAAACTTGAGGCCACGGGCCTATCCCTCACGTCTACTGCTCTTCTCTCTTACAGGAAGGTCAAGAACTGCCATGGTCCAAATTTTTTGCAAAATACACATTAACGGGCGCCTGCAGCGCCAAATAGGATTCGCCGTGTGGCTGGCTGGCTCTTGAATCCTTGGGCCTACCAAATGTAGGAAAGCTCGTTGCCCACCAGCCCATGAAGCTGCATGCCGGTCCACCGAGATGGAATGTTCGCCCCATCTTAAAAAAGAATGTTCTTGCCGAGCATGTTGTGTCCCCGTCATTTCATGTAATTTTAAAAAGTGTTCAAACCATTCTTAAAAAACATTCATGTAATTTAATAAGTGTTCGATGCCTTCTAAAAAATGGAATTAGAAGAAAAAAAATGTACTAATTTAAGTGTTCGATGCCTTCTAAAAAATTCCATTTTAATCCGCAAAAAACCATTCTAGAGCGGGTCAAATTCCTTTTTTTAGAAGGCATCGAACACTTATTAAATTACATGAATGTTTTTTAAGAATGGTTTGAACACTTTTTAAAATTACATGAAATGACGGGGACACAACATGCTCGGCAAGAACATTCTTTTTTAAGATGGGGCGAACATTCCATCTCGGTGGACCGGCATGCAGCTTCATGGGCTGGTGGGCAACGAGCTTTCCTACATTTGGTAGGCCCAAGGTTTCAAGAGCCAGCCAGCCACACGGCGAATCCTATTTGGTGCTGCAGGCGCCCGTTAATGTGTATTTTGCAAACGGGCGCCTGCAGCGCCCCGCGCTGGGCCGGCCCATATAGTAGTTTTTCCTTCTGCGTTTTTAATCCGCAAAAAATCGTGCGCCCCTGGAGTTTCGAACCAACGACCTCCCTCTTCCATACGGACTGGTGCAACCACCCAGCCAACCAGCCGGATCTGGTTAATTCGAACCCTTCCTTCCCTTTATTCTTTCCTTTCCGTTTTCTCCTTTTTCCATTTTTTTTCGTTTTGCTTTTTTCCTTTTTGTTTTCTATTTTTTCTTTTTTCTTCTTCCTGGGTCAATGAATTATCTTGCAAATACGTGAACTTTTTCTTCAAATCGATGAACTTATTTCGAAATTAGATGAACTTTTTCAAATTCAATGAACTTTTATTCAAATTGATGAACTTTTTTAAAAAAAATTGTGTAATTTTGTTAAAATCCATTAAAGTTTTTTTTTATTTTTCTGATGAACTGTTTTCAAATCGATGATATTTTTTTTCAAATCCGCTGAACTTTTTTCAAAATCGATGAACTTTTTTTCGGATTCGATGAACTTTTTCTAATTATGATGAACTTTTCTCAAATTCGATGAACTTTTCTCAGATTCGATGAACTTTTTCCAATTATGATGAACTTTTCTCAAATTAGATGAACTTTTTTTCAGATTCGATGAACTTTATTGAAATTCAATGAACTTTTTTTTCAAATTAGATGAACTTTTTTTCAAAATCAATGGTTTTTTTCCAAAATTTTGAACTTTTTTCAAATTAGATGAACTTTTTTTCAAATTTGTGAACTTTTTTCAAAATTTCATCGAATTTGAAAAACAGTTCATCAAAGAATGAAAAAAGTTCATCGATTTGAAAAGAGTTCACGAATTTTTAAAAAAATCATCAAATAAGGAAGAAGAAAAAAAAACCGAAAACAAAAAATGGAATGAAGGAAAAAGGAAAGAAGGAAAGAAGGAAAAAGGAAAAAGGAAAGAAGGAAAAAGGAAAGAAGGAAAGAAGGAAAGAAGGAAAAAGGAAAAAAGGAAAGAAGGAAAAAATGGAAAAGATGTAAACATTCACACGCGCTCAAGTGGCCGAGTGGTCAGCGCAGCGTAGCAGGTAACATGAGGTCGCAGGTTCGATTCATTCGCGGCGCGAACTTTTTCGCGCTGAATTTCCTTTTGCGCGCGCCCCCTTATTGGGCCGGCCAAGAGCGTGGATGTGTGGGCGCCGAAACTCCTAGTTGGCGCCGAAGGCGCTGACTAGGAGCCACACCCCTCCCACTCCATTCGGAAGTGACTACAATAGAAAAACATGCCTAGGGTGAAAGAATAGAAAAATGAACCTGGACCATTGGATGGAAGATGGGTGGTACAGATTTAGGTGGAAGGCTCTCAGTGTACATTCCTGCTACTAGTTACATATAGAACATAACTTTTGCAGTTACCACCTCAAATGACTCGTGTATCATCATTCTGTCCTTCATAAGTAAGACAATTTTTCAGACCTGTATGTGTGCCCATCTCCTCTTAGGTTTACACAAAAATTGCATATACATATGTACTGTACGGAATTTTGTGTATATTTCATTTCATTAGTAGCTTCTGCTGCATCACGATTCATTCAAGAAATCCGAACATGTTGGTCACTAAAAGTATGTGAACATCATCACAAATATTAGTGTACATGAGAACATTAATCCATCCGCTTCAAATCATAACCAAACATACATTTCAAATTGCACGATCCTAGACCTAACACAGCAGAAGAGACACATACATATCAAGTGTTACATAGCATGAGAGGATCATTTTTGGTACATCACAGGCCATGCTAACTATGAAGGACTAAAATAATCATTGTTTAACAAGAATCGCGAAACTGCATCAACTTTTGCTACTTGATGGTACACAACAGAAAAGCTCTAGACTTTGCCTTCGTTACTAGTGCTTATGGGATCCCAGTGCTTATTGCTCATCAAGCTTCTTGTGCTGGGAGAGATCATACCTAATAACAAATAAGATTCAGTTAGGACAGGTCAGTACAAGTGTCATGCATTCATACTTAATCTTATTACCCATGATCTAATCGAATGCATATGCATCAACAATGCCATCTCACTGTGTGCTGCACATACCACATGCAAGGAAAAATAGAGATGAGTCAAATTCATCCCAAAACACAACCTAGAGTATGCTTCTATGCTAGAACTAGCAGAGAAGCCAACTATTTTGTGGATCATCCTAACTTACTCATAATGAAACAGATTATAAAACATTATTTATCTTGTAAAAAACACTAGTGCATTCTGTTCATATAGTGAGATTGGCAACCACCGGCGAAATTAGGCAAAACAAATATTTACATATAAAGTTCAGATAAACTTGAGCTAACATGCAAATGCAGAATCATATTAGACATCAATCCAATAAACCTTAGGATTTTTAAATAGAGTATCGCATGTTCAAATAAGAAAATAGCATATGCAGTTGTGACTTGCTGTTTTTCCATGTAAATCATGGCGATATACATGTCAAAATGGATCCACCACATCCAAGAAACACGCTAGCGGGCGACTGGGAGGCGATCGCAAGGTGTCAATACGTGGTTTTCTTAGTAGACTTTTTAGCGCATATACACGTGACATGTATATCGCACAAAAATGTAACACCCCTGTGTAAATGAGCTACAGTGATCTTCATATTAATGCTAAGCTACTTTGGTTTGCAAGGAATGATCACAGTGAAATCATATCTCATTTCAAACTCCTTCTCTGAATTCAAATCCATTTTGCAAGTGAAATATGAAGTTGCACTAAAGTTGCTGCAAAATAGTTCATCATTTAGCAAAAATTCCATAACATTTGATTGTTAAGGAAAACAACATCACCTCTTAGCTAAGATGGACTATAGCAATTAATTTAGTGCTATTTCAGCAATTTACAATGCCATTTTATTTATGAGAAATTCATTTGGGTTCAGTTGCCTCTCAAAATATTTGTGACAGTGCCAAATAATGCAAGGGATTTTTTGTGGCCTAGCCCACATTTTTCTCAAGTCATTAGGTGGCCCACATAATTCTTTTGTTGTCTCTGTTTTTAAATTAAAGGAAAAACAGAAAATGGAAAAGATCAGAGGGCTTACCTGGCTTACCTGGCCGAAGGCCCAGCCGGCCCAGCCCAACTCCTCCATCGCCTACCTGCTCCCGTCGCCGTGTCGGCTCGTCTGTGGCCGCGCGCGTGCGCTCCGACGAAACGGCGACACCGCGACACCACAGGGCTCCGCGCGGATAAGGCCGACTCCGTTCCCTCCCCCTGGACGCCCTCCGCCACTCTTCCCCTGTCTCCCTCGCTCGCTCGCTCTCTCTCATCCTCACCCGAGCACAGCCGTTGCCGCGCCGCTCCGGTCACGCGGCCACCGGCGTTTCCGCGCCCGCAGATCTTGTCCACGGGCTCCGCCTGCCTCTTCCCCTTCGCCTGGTGCCTTCAGCTGGAGTCGGGGCGCACTGTAGTCGAGGAATCGAGCTCGTCCCCACCTTCGGACCCGCAACATCTCCGGCGGATCCCGCCGCCGTCTGCTGCTACAAAACTGTCATCGGCCTTTCTTGAGCCACCCAGTGAGCTCCGCTTCCCCTCCTTCCTTTTGTTGCTCGCCTTAGGGCCTAGGTCGTGCCGCCGCTGTACCGAGCTCTGGCCGCCGCCATGGCCACGAGCTCCATGCTCCCCATGCTGCGCTGCTCGAGCCAGTAGCACCAACGTGCTCCTGGTGAGCCGTAGCACCCGCCTAGCTACTTTGCGCACCCGAAAACGTCCCGTAGCCGTGAATCCGATCACGCCCGGACCTCACCGCCGCCACGGCTCGACGCCGGCGCCCCTGCCGGCCACCCCAGCCACTGCAACCGCCACCGTTGGATGCGCGACCTCGCCAGCTTTCGAACGCAAGTCCCCGCGCCGCAAATGAGCCACCGTAGCGGAATCCCGACCGAGTCCGGTGAAGCACCGCCGCGGAAAAGGCTCGCCGGAGCTATTCCGGCGCCGCCGCTGACTTGGCACCACGTGGGGTCCACCCAGGGTCGCTGCCAGTGGCCCCGGTGGGTCCTGTTGACCACGTTGACCGTGGTCAACATGCTGACTGTGCCCCCCTGTGACTGACACGCGGGCCCCCCTTGACCCGCTGACCAGTCAACTACTGAGTCAGCAGTTGACTGGACCCACTTGTCAGCCTCTGTGGCTAGTTAGCCACTAGGTACACATAGCAATTCTGGGTTATTTTTTGAATTAAAAATAATTCCAGTAATTTCAGAAAATTGTTTAAAACTTTAAAAATTCGTAGAAATTCAACCGTAGCTCGAATGAAAATGTTTTCTATATGAAAAATGATCAGAAAAATCTAACAAACCCGTTTATGTCATCTGCATGCATGTTAGAATCCTCTAAGTAGCTGAACCTGTAACTTTAGGCCTATTTCTGGCAGATGAATAGTGCATGACCTCCGGTAAATAATTCCAATTTAAATCCTAAATTAACTAAAACTGTTTAGAGATGCGTTAGGTCACCCATGCATTGCATTTTGCCCTGTCATGCTCTGTGATTGCATTTGTATGCTTTGTATTTATTTGTTTTCTACCCTTCTTCTCTCCGGTAGACCTCGAGACCGACGTGACCCCTGAGTACGACTACGTCGCAGACGTCCAGCCACTTGCCGCAGAGCTTCCAGGCAAGCAAAACCCCCTTGATCATTCCTATATTGCCCATTCTTTCTCTCTCGTGCTTGCATTAGATTTTGCTACTGTGTTCGATAGCTCCTATTCTGATGCATAGCCTGTTTTTGTAACTGCTGTTGATACCTTACCTGCTATCCTAAATGCTTAGTATAGGTTGGTTAGTGATCCATCAGTGGCCCCGCACCCTTGTCCGTGTTGCCATGCTTTGCTTCCGGATGCTCGATCAGTGTGGTCGACGTGCAGAGACCGACACATCACCGCACACCCCCTTAGTTGTACGACTCTGCAGAGCTACTATCGAGTGCCGAGGGTGATACCTCCTACCTCACTCCTGATGATATCTCTGTAGCGTAGCTAGTCGGTTGTGGGTTACCGAGGGTGATTCCTCTTTCACCACCTCCGATGATGTCTCTGTCGTGCAACCCCTCAAGTGTGAACCCATTGAGGGTGATTCCTCCAAGTTCACCTTGACGGTTACATCGAGTAGGAATCCAACGAGGGTGATTCCTCGGATTCCCCCTTGATGTTATGGACACACGGTTACCATATTTTTACCTTAGTCCCTTGTTGAAGTCGGGTCGACCCCGAGGGGTACCCTCGAGAGATGTGAAGTCGGGTTGACCGTGAGGATACTCGAGAGATAATTACGCGGCACGGCCGGGCAGGCAGACCGCCCCAGGAGAGGGATGGGCCTGGCCCTTGTCGTAAGTCCGCGAGACGGGGCGACGGGATCACTGATCGTCTCCGCGAGCTCCCAATACACTAACGGTTTGGATATGAGATCTGAGTAGGCCTCTGGCCTTTTCGCACTAACCACCACGCGGGATAAGTTATGGGCACTCGGCGTCGTATGTTTCTTCCGAAAGCTCTGTCAGACGTCCAGTTCAACATTGTGGCACGGTCGGATCGCGCCATCCAGGAGAGAGGTGGCGCTGGTATTCACCCTGCGCACAACGACCCGGAGTGCTTAGGATGATTGGTCCATGACCCCTTGGCACTTAGGATGTAGACCGACGGGGACCTCTCTGTGGAGCCTAGGTAGGACTACAGCCGAGGCCGGGCATGACCAGGAAAAGTGTGTCCGGCCAGAGTTAATCGAGCGTGTTGGGTAAGTTGGTGCACCCATGCAAGGAAGTTATCTATTCGAATAGCCGTGTCCACGGTAACAGGACGCTCGGAGTTGTATCCCGATCTACTACAACTAGAACTGGATACTTATGATACTAAATTGATATGATGGCTCTGGGATCGCTTTTTCGCAGGGAGTCAAGGAAGGATCTCTGGGCGTTGTTAATATATACTTGTTACTATATTATATGTTACTCTACTCTCTTCTGATGCTGCAAGACGCTGGAAGATGCTAGTCTTCGATAGGCTAGGTCTTCCCCTCTATTCTAGCATTTCTGCAGTATAGTCCACAGATATAGCCCCTTCATTTGATACCGATGCATACTTAGCATAGATCTGATGTAAGTCTTGCGAGTACTTTGGATGAGTACTCATGGTTGCTTTGCTACCTTTTTCCCCCCTACTTGATTGCTGCGATCAGATGTCGGAGCCCCGGAGCCAGCTGACCCCGTCAATGACTACTACTACCCCGACGGAGCCTACTACTACGTGGATACCGACGACCAGGAGTAGTTTAGGAGGCTCACAGGCAGGAGGCCTGCGCCTTTTCGATCTAGTTGTCGTTGTTTTGCTCAGCCTTCTTAAGGCAAACTTGTTTAGTTATGTCTGTACTCAGATACTGATGCTTTCGCTGACTCTTGTGTAACTCGAGCTTATGTATTCGAGCCCTCGAGGCCCCTGACTTGTAATATAAAGCTTGTATTATTTTATTTTGTGTCTAGAGTTGTGTTGTGATATCTTTCCGTGAGTCCCTGTGCTTGATCATGCGCATTTGCGTGTATGATTAGTGCACGATTGAGCCGGGGGGGTCACAAAAAATTGACATCTATATCACCAAAATCATGGAATAATTGACATGTATATGCACGTAAATCATGGCGATATACATGTCAATTCGCCACGTATATCGCCACGTACACCAGTTTAATTTTTTCCACATATATATATGCCAAAAAAATTGACATGTGTATCGCCAAAATCATGGAAAAATTGACATGTATATCCCCAAAAACATTGACATGTATATGCGCGTACCCTTTTCGGCGCCTGTGAATTTTCATGGAAAAAGCACAAGTATTTTGAACTGTACTAAGAAGAAGGTCTACCACTTCTAAAAAATCTAATAATAAAGTCTACTTAGAAAAATAAAACTAACCTTTATGGATATCCAAAGTAGCATATGTTCCCGGGTGAAAAAAAGTAAATTTCTGAATGTCAACAAAACTGAGAAAAAAATGGCATCTATATGTTCGTGCCCTTTTCTGTGTCTGTGAATTTTTCATGGAAAAAACACAAGCATGTGAACTGTACTAAGAAAAAGGTCTACTGCTGCTCCTAAAATAGCGCTTTTAGAGTACAGTTTTTCTTCTGCCCAGATTACAAACTTATTGCTTCACAAAACTTCGCATGTAGATAGAAAATATGAACCTGCATGTTGTAAAAAAATAGTCATTTTTTTAGAATCAACCCGTGGTTGGATGTTTAAGAGGATGGTTGTACCCCAACCCATCAGGGATCAAATCGCAGGTTTGTCACATGTATGTCTTATAATAGGCGGAATATTCTTTCTGTTGGAGGCGATGTTTCCTTCAATAACGAGGCACCGGTGGTGATTTCATCAATCTCAAGACAAGTCGGCTCAGTCTCTCGAAGGTGCTCATAAGCATAGTGTGTGTGTGTGTTCACAAAGGTGAGTATATATGTGTGCACGTGAGTGTCTGCACATGTACTGTATTTAAAAAACAATCGATTTTTTGAAAAGATGTATTTTTTTTTTACAATTTCATTGTTCATCCGGGAGCCAAATTGTCGCCCCTTGTGCTTTACACTTTGTCAATGGAGTAAAGTATTTATATTTGTAGCATGATTAAATTTACTATTAAACAAAACACTTTCACGTTTTCCATCTTCCTTATCATCCTCCTCCTCCCAACCCAAATCCTAACACTCTAACATGCTTTAGCATCCATCGAAGTTTTCTTCCCCAATTTCCATGGCGATTGTCAATGATTTCGCCAGCCTCATGGCCCAAAGTTACTCCGGGGTGAGGTGTTCTCCTAGAGCATCCACAGTGTTTTAGACGCAAGTTTGCCTCTAAACTGGGACCCACTAACATGTCTCTACTTTTAGCTGAAAATATTACGGTGTACGACCTCCCATAGTTTCAAAACTAGACACACAACCGAATAAAAAATACAATGTTTTACAACAACCAACTCACCGATCTCTACTGGTTGACAAATGGGAACATCTAAATGTATTTTTTCAGCCAAAAGTGCTGGAGGTGCGTACTAAGCATCAACAGTGCTTAGAGGCTATAGCTTGCCTCTAAGCTAAACCCCACATCCAACCTCTAAATTGATCCCAAAGCTCTGCAGAGCGTCATGACTCTATTGTGGACCCCTAAGAAACCTTTAAAAAGTGTTTCTTGCCTCCATTTAAACACTTTCTCCTTGCAACACATAATGCATACAAGCCTAGACTTACACATGATGCACACAACATCTCACTCATTGATTCTGACATAGCTCTCTATCTTCGCTCATAAGAAGATAGTGTTTCATTCACTCGCTCTAGAAAACTGTAGGAGCTGTTGTTCCCGAGTTTATTAAGAATGTGAACTCACTGGATTCAAGCTTCCACTGTTCTAACTTTTTTTAGTTTTGTTCTAGCTTCTCTTTGTAGTTCACTAGAATGTACCGAGCATGTTTATCTGGATTAGGAGGCCTTACATAAATTGCTTTGATTTCCAAGTTCCAATCCATTGTTTAGACCTTGGAGGTTGCCTCCAAGCCTAGAGGCGACTCCAAAAAAATTAGCTTAGAGGCTCTTGGTCGCAGTGTATAGAGGCGGGATGTATGACGTTAGAGGCGGCCTTAGAGGCTGCAAAAGGCAACATTGTGGGTGCTCTACGGTCAGAGGCAGCTCCAAGCGTTTTGTCTTAGAGCATGAGGTATGCAGTGTATAGAGTCAACCTAGAGGCGGCAAATGCTCCCATTGTGGATGCTCTCATCACTAGCTGCTCCAGTATGCACTCTGTTTTGCTTTCGTTGCTTGCGTTGCACTCGTTTGTGTTTTATAAATAAAAGGAAAAACAAAGGAGTGATTTACCCCATACTCCACATTTGCTAACCCAATGATTCATTTATAAAAACCATGGTGGAACTTTGCAGAAGTCATAGTAGACGTTGATGTAATTTTCTATAAACGTAATCATACTTTTTTAGATGAAACACCATTGATGCCATTAAACCATATGTTCTGCTAAATCGCCCGCGACCAACACTTGTACAAACCGAGGATCTTGCTAACACACACCTAATGGCACAACATTATTACAGCCTAGCACCTAGAGTGAAACGACACTAAAAGTGAATGAAATTAAATTTAAACGATCAAAATGAATTAAATATGTCGAGTCATCGAATCAAAGGTGGATATATGACACGTACGCCCCAGCACATGCTTGATGCATCAAAAAAGCTTTCATCTCGTACGTATGCGTACGAGTTGATGGCCAAGATAGGTTCATGTGAACGTACATGTACTGAAAGATATGTTCTTGCCTGGCTGTTTTCCTCTCTGCAAAACGAACGAGATTAGCTTTGTTTTTTTCTGTCCATATATGCCACCAATACGGATTCTCCCGCAGACCAATACGATTGCTCGTCGGTAAGATCGGACCGACGTACCCGGCCATGGCTATAAACTCCCACCACCCGAGCCCGAGTACGTAACCCGCCCCCAGCTTTCATCGGCCTCCACGATCAGTTCCTCTTCCGCCTCTCTCTCTGATCTCTATCGACCGGCTCTCCCATGTCGTCCGTCGGCGGCGTTGAATGCGGCGCTTGCGGCTCCCGAACCCACCGCAGGAACCACTGCGCCGCCTCGCCGTGCTCCCGCTGCGGAGGCACGGGACACTTTGAGGCCCTCTGCACCACCCCCGCCGGGTTCGACGCGGACGGCGCCGCCCGCTGCGGCGTCTGCGGCGGCGCAGGGCACGGCGACGACGGCTGCGCGACCACCGAGACCGCGGACATCCTGTGCGAGACCTGCGGCAAGCTGGGACACTGGCCCAGGGACTGCCCCACGAGCACCGGCGGCCCTGAAGACCAGTACCTCGCCTGGAGGGGCTACGACGCCTGCGCCACCTGCGGCGAGCCGGGGCACTTCATACCCGCCTGTACCCGCTACCTCAGCGAGTGGCGCCGGTGGGCGGCTGCCCGGCCGCGCGAGCAGGAGCGCCCTTGAGCCGTATAGTCAGGTCTGAAGTCATGTTGGATCTGTTGGTCTAATCAAGGTTTCCGTTTGCATATGTACGATCGAGTTTAAATGTGTGGAGTAGCCTGTTGTATCTCGTTGTTGAATCTATGTGTCTCGTGAATCGTTGGTATCTTGCTGTTTTTTTTTTTTTTTTTTCAGAAGTGTGAACTCTGGATTTTGTTCTTGTTTTTGTGTTGGGAGAATTGATCTGGAACTATCAACTTGGCTGCTTAGATCTTCTTACCCTCTTTCACGCATTTGCACGAATTCCATATTTAGATTGGATGGCTATTAGGTTTTTCTTTTTTGAAAGGTAGATTTTCCTTATAGAATAACCTATGTCGTATAACTTTATTCAAACTCGACAAAATTGTTGATACCCCTAATTTTGGGATGGAGTGTTACAAGAAGCCAAATTTTGGTTATTACTCTTGGGCCTCGGCTACAAACACTCTGTCTCACGTAAATTTTGTCCATTACCCTTGGGTACATCTCTAAGTAGATGCATCGAGAGTCCATAGAATCTTGCGTATCCACACAATGTAGTAAGCATCACGTACGGATCTAACGGGTAGCCAAGAGAATACCATGCAAGACCCGTAGCAACATCTCACTCAAATACCGCTTCCCCCCATCGATCTGTGTGATCTCCGATCCTTGGAAAGCCAACATCACCTATCTCCTCTAGCACGTTTGGAAGGCCCAAACGGTCTTGTCTAAAACACAGTCACTTGCCTCTCCCTCCCCCCCCCCCCCCCCCCCTAAGGCAATGTGTTGTAGACTTTTTCATCTGGAGCCACCGCTTTAAGGGCACGGGCAAAACCTAGCTCATTGCCTAATGTTCCTTGCTCATGTCCTTCTAATTATATGCATCCCTCCTCTTTAATCGTGTGATAATGTACTTATCAACTCTCGATTTTTGGACAACACATGGTGAGAAATAGAAAACTTATACGAAATTAGAAAATCATTTGTTGTTAAGGACAATATAATTATGAAAATTTCATATAGCCCAATATAAAGTGCACACACTCACGTGGTTTGAGCTTTAATTTGTCTATCATCATCAAAAGCTGGCTCCCAAATATGTTCCGGATAGAAGTTGACAGAGGTTGAACTTCAAGTTATGTTGCCACAAAAAAATAACACGGCATACCGCATGTGTTTGGGGGGGGAGGGGGGGGGGAGAGACGATGTTGCACTTTTTCATTATGATCACAAAATAACGTTCTTTTTTACTGCCCTTCAAGTTATGTTCGGTGGAATTATCTTTTGTGAGGATTGCCCTCGACAAAGATATCAAATAAACATCTTAATCTTCAAAGGAACTTCTAGTATCCAGATATATTTCACGCAAAAGTTATTGGTGTCATTCATCGTATATGAATACGTTGATTTGACCAAAAACACTAGACACGTGAAGGGTCCAGCGGGACACATCCGGTTCTTGTATGAGGTTAATGGCCATGAGGCATGCAACCATGCTGACCATTTATCCCCATGAGTGATTGTTCGAAGTTTACATCCACCTCCACACCCTCCCACTCCATTTCGGCCAAAACCCTCGCCCAGGTCGCTCCCATGGCCGCGAGCGTCGTACACGTCCTTGGGTGGTTCCCCGGCAGTAACACCATGACCAGGATTAGGGACGCCTCCCTCTCCGCCGTCTCGGGCTATGTCGACGAGGATGCATAAACAATCATTAAAATGCATTGAACACTTTTTAAAAGTACATGGAAATTTTGGCGAGAAATGTGTTAGAACACTTCTTTTAATGGCACGAAGACTTTTTTAAAAAGTGTTGAACACTTTTTCAACTACATAAATATTTCTCTAATTTCATAAACATTTAAAAAAATGCATCAACCACTCTTTAAATTACATGAAGTCTCTTAAATGGTTCAAACACTTTTTAAATTACATGAACTTTTTGTCTTTCCCACACTTTTTATTTGCATTTTTAAATGCATCCAAAGTTTTTAATTACACATCATTTTTAAATGGTCTGAACACTTTCTCTAATTACATGATCACTTATTTTCAAATATGTGTCAAGCACTTTTTCATTTACATAAATAATTTCTAATCTCATAAGTAATTTTTAAAATGCATCAAACACTTTTAAAATTACATGAATGTTTTTTCTAAATGGCCAAAACACTTTTTCTGAATGACATGAACATTTGTTTCAAAAATGTGCTGATAATTTTTTAATTACTTAAACATTTTTTCTAACTGCATATTTTTTTAAAAATACAGAAAATATTTTTTGTTACAAGAATATTGTTTCCCAAAAATGTCTCGAACACCTTTTTCAATTCAAAGAATATTTTTATATTTAAATAAACATTTTTATAAATGCACCAAATAGTTTTAAATACATAAACTTGTTTAAATTGTTCGAACACTTTTTAAATTTTCAGATTTTTTTTAATGTTTCAAACAGTTTTTACAATAATGTTTCAAAAAAATAGTTACATTACAATATTTTTATAATTAAAAATAATAATTACTTTTTAAATAGCAAGTACATCACAGCAGCGCCCGTGGCCTAATGGATAAGGCGTTTGACTTCTAATCAAGCGATTGTGGGTTCGAGTCCCACCAGGCGTGCTTCCTCCTTTTTTTTTTTATGCACATACTTTCTACTATATTAGAACATCAATTTCCTTCTCTGCATTACTAGTAAACTTGCACGTGCAACGCACGTCTCAACTAATGCACTTGTCATAGATACATTCACTTTCAATGAAATACACCTTGCCTGCATGTCTCATACTACCATATGCTTATAGTTCGCGCTGCTAGTGTAAAAAAATGACAACAAAAAACAAAACATTCATTGGATGACATGGTACCATGCTTCCCAAGCTAATAATTAGGTTTTGAAGTTGTTGAATGTGAATTTTTTCATTACTTTGGTTGACCACAAACTAAACAAATAGAGGATTATATGTGTGAACCTCATGTATTTTGGGGACAATATAGCAAATTGCAAGTTATACCTTTTCTTCCCAAGATAATTTACAAAAATATGCTTAACAAGGCAGCATCAATGTTGGATTTCGCAATATCAGATGCGAAGAATGCACTCCTACATTTTCAAGGCAATAATCTTTCCAACCAAACGGCATGCACGCTGGTTGGCTCCTTTTACCACTGAAGATGAATTCAACCAGATCATCTTGTAGACCATCCATCACTTTGTTTTGCCTACAATTCGAGTATGTAAAAGTACAACACCATTTAGCATGATGAGCATGCACAGAACAGAAATAACATACAAGTTGAGAGTTGTACATTTCAAACTGAAAATGATCGTTTATCTATTTTCTGTACAGATTCCTTTATAGTTTATTTTTCTTGGTAAAAGCAAGTAGGAAGAAATGTTATGGTGGACTATTTTCTCTTTCGCTTTTCTTGTGGACTGCAGGAGTGATTAAAATGATTTCTTTTGTTTTAACCACAAAAATGTTAGTTGAGCACACAAGCAATAATATTTTTATTTAGTTTATAAATCATGATTGTGTTTTCTTTGGGCAAAAAGATTAGCAAGTATTGGTCGAGCCACCATATGCATTTCATTTCTATGTTTTCATGTCCGCGAATGATACAAGCAAAAAAATCGCATTAATTGATTGCAAGTCTTCCCCGATTCAAGTTGAATGAGCTTCATAAGTCAAGCACCTGTACACCAACAAAGCATTTACCTTTTTTTTGGTCTACAATCGATAAATGTGTTGCATGACTGCATAAAGGGAATGTAGAGGCCGTGCATACAAAACATTGTCTTCTTAATTCTTCTTTGGTGTCCATCCTGCAAAAAAAACTTACGAATTACAGTAGAAGGAAACAAATAAATAATTAGAGTAAATTTGCCAGCAGCAAGAATCATTCATAGCTAACCCAGGCAATCCACATGAACAAACATAGAGAACAAGAGCGAAAGTTCCTTGACTGAAACATCAGAAACTCCAGAACAACATTCACAATTTTCTTCTGCAAACAACATGCTGCCATCACTGGTTACTTAGTGGGCTTGTAAGGACAATTGAACTTCTTATAATTTGGTACAGTAAGTTAAAATGATGCCTTCTATCTTTTGATTTTTACTAATTGTACAGGAAAAAAGATAACATCTCTGAATTACCTTGCTAGACGGTAGACTCCATATCAGATAATCATCTTAAGACGGTTGAGACTTTCCTGAGCAGTGACTTATGAACATTCAACATCAAATAAGGAAGCGGTTATTTAGATCCACTCCCAAGACAAGCTTTGAAATGGATTATGGTGTACATATCAAGCCATAGCATGCTTTTAGTGATTTAAAAAACAATACGCTTATGCTTCACGTGAAGAAGCCTATCTAGTGGTGATACTCATAATAGATGTCACCACATAGCCTAGCTCACATATTCAAATGTCGCAAGATGGGGAAAATACTGGATTTGTGGTATTCAATTCGAAATTTCAATCTTTTTTATACAATTTCTTTTTCTGAGAGATCCTTTTTGGTACTCAACATTCCTTGACTTTTCTTAAATATTTTGTTCACGCCCTATCATCCATTGCTCCATAAATCAGGCTAAGCACAGTTACAGTTTCAGAAATTATCCAAACCCTATAATCAAGAAATTAATCAAACACTTCACTTACCAACATTGCTCAATAAATCACGATAAGTACAATATTTAAATAGAAATGTATTATGCCTAAACCATAGTACACATCCTGTAAGATCTAACTACAGAAAACAACACCAAAATAATATGTAGTTATCACATGATATCATAATCACATGCAATTGAGTCTTTAATGACACATCGAACCAGGTATACACATCCTTACAAATTTTCAGTCCTAATATCATTTACATTCATGATAAATTATGAAATAATCTAAGACCTTGGTTCCTGAGGAAACGACATTAAAATGAGTTTAGAAGTATCTATCAGATTTGCACCAAGTGGCTGACTGTATATAACCAAATTCTCGATTCCATACAAAAAATAAACTACATGGCCATAAAAAGAAATCCTAATAGAATTCCATGATAACAGTTGCACTCAACAAGCTAATAACATTGCCGAACAACAAGCCAACACCGCGTACACGACCAAAATGCAACACCAATATGGACTAATCGCCAGGAATTAAAGGAAGCTTACAAGTTACAAATCTCCTAAGCTTACCACTATGACCTTACAAAACTCCATGATCATAGGTCACCACCACCCCTGGCTCCCATCCGACATGCAATACTCCGGCTCAGCCCCGAGGTGAGTTTTCTCCACCTGCTCTGTACTTGCAATTTTTTGAACACTAAAATTTGCCTTGCAAATTTCATGTCATCTCACAGAAAGAATACAAGAACTTGCCACCTGCCACTTGCATCGCAAACTTCTTGCTGACATGGAAAACTTACAGGCATCAGCTACAACAAGAGTATCCAAGAAGTAGGTGGAGCAATCTAACACCAACTACAGAAACAGAGCAAACAACAGTGCGGGTAACCACCTCGCCTTCAGAACCATACTTTTGTTTGACTGGAATGACATGTGAACAATGCCTAAATTCAGAAAAGAGAACTTCTAATTTTGCACCAATTTCATTGATAAGAAAACCTGGTACAAAGCTTTAGAACCTCATCATGCCAGTACAACAAATACCTCACAATTCACATCCATCAGAGCTTAAACCAAATTATTAAACGAGGAAGGAACTAATCGATGACTAATCTGCTCACCCTCCTGCAAGAAGTCAAAAAGCAAGTAGTTAAAACTTGTTGATTCTTCTGCAATCGAATTTATATGGAGTACTCTTCACTCCCCAAAAAACTCGAGGTCTTTAATTCTAGGAATAGGAATCAATATCAGCCATCTAAGAGTTAAACTTGCATGTTTCTTTGTTGAGCCTGTTTGCCCAATAACAAGTAAGACATGACTGAAAGAATCTGTTGATTGTAGCCTCTTCTCACATATCGATTTTGTTGTAGCAAGGAAGATACGGATTTCATTCCAAGGGAGTCTTTAATGGGAGGCCGATGGTGAAGGCCACATGCAGCATCTGATCTTGTTGACTCTCCTACAGGGCCGGCGTTGGCCAAGGGATTATTAGGGCAAGGTGGTGTCGGGGCCAGGGTTCGGCCTCGTCCAGGACTCCTGGGCAGAGAGATGATGGTCGTGGCACTCGTGCCGTCGGTGCAGAGTAGTGGCGGCGGCGGTTTTTGTATCCTCGGCTTGGCGAAACGGCGGCGACGGCGCTTGCATCCTACACGCATAAAAACAATAGGAAAATGGGGCGCATCAGCCGGCCGGACACATACTTGAACAATATCTGTTGGATAGACTGTCTTCGCCTGATTCAAGCAGAAATGTGGAAGAAAGACACGAAGGTTCATATAAAATCATATGATAGCAATGGCGCTGGCGCCCACAAGATGGGAAAATAATTTCATGCATAGTAGACACTTCTTAGTACTTACAGTACATTAACTGAAGATACCGGATGCCAACACTTAGTGCCTAAAGGTCATTAGGGATTGTTTTATCTCAAGAATGGACTGGAAATACAAAATAAAGACAACTTCCCAGAATGGGGAGTGAGGCAGCGTTGCCGGTGTCAGGGTAGGGCTGTCCGCCGGTGGCCTTCAGGCATTGCAGGCTACAAAATTATGTTGAGGCATGATCCAGTATTGCCGCATGCAAATTTCACACAAGAATAATGAACCGTGCTAAAGAACCATGCCAATGAATCGTCGAAGGCTGCAACCAGAACAACATGGTCATTGGATTTACATAAGGGGTTGAGTTCATACTATTTTGTAGAGTTGAGTACCTATCTCCATATATCTAAGACACATAAGAAGTATTTCAGTTTGAAGCAGAAAGCCAATAACTTCAGAATCGTCAACGTGCATATATAAAAAACAAAGCAAAGGAAATATTCTTATGATTTGAAAAGTTGACGTCCTATAAAAGAAATAATAGAAGTTCTAACAAATCATTGGTTTGGTTCAAACATCAAGACACGTAACGGTGGCACTGATTTGCCATGGACGGTGGTATTGACTATTGGGAGGTAGAGTATAGCAGCAGATGAATTTAGAGCCTAATGTGTACATTAGGCTCTAATTGATCTAGGCAGAAGGTTTCACAACAGTGGTTATATGGGGAGTAAAAAACATTTAGGCTAGATCTGGAGCTAACTATGTATGTCCAAATTTAGATCTAGCAACCGAAATATAAAGATACACAGGCACACAGGTTACTATCAATAAATAATTATGTCTATATCGAGTTTCTTGAAAAAAAGAGGAATACATCAATTGAGTTCTCGACAAGAACTTTCCCAAGAAATTTTGATCCTAGCATTTGGCAATTTGTTCCAGAGAGGAAATCTTGATGCTGCCACACATGTGAACTGAGCACAATTATTCTCTGATTTTATTCAGCAACAACTCTCTCTGGACTTCTTTACAGCTGAAATATGTAGAGTCAACAAATCAAAAGAGCAACTGCAGTGTGAACGAAAAGAAGGGAGAAATGAATTGTAGCTCACCTGGCATGTGCAAAAACTAATTCAGTCAAGTCACAACGTAAATCAGCCAGTCTCACAGTCTCTAATCTCAACATCTAGCACACATCAGTAACATGTAGCAGTACTGAGCAAACAGCAGCAGCAGCCCAAAGCAGCAATATTTCTCTCCGAATGAATCCTTGTTACTTCCACTCTTAAGCCATAGCCTGCACTTCAACAGCAGTAGCAAAGCAGTCAACAGCATGGCAATTTCTTCCTCTCTTTATCTCTCTGTTAGTGTTAGGAACCCTCATGGCAATTTCTACATTCAGAATCAAGATCGGGCTCAAGCCTACATTCAGAATTAGACCAAGAAACCTAGATAGAAGGGCAGGAGGGCAGCGAGTTCGCCGTCGTGGTCGTGGTCGTGGGCGATGGCTGCTGGCTCGACTTCGTCCAAGGAGGAGCCGACGAGGGGCCGGCGGCGGGCAGGGCCCTGCGGCGGGGCCGGCGGCGGCGCGTCTGGGAGAGGGGCCGGCGGCGGGCAGGGCCGTGCGCCGGGGCCGGCGGCGGCGCGAGGGGACGGCGGCGGGCAGGGCCGGGATCGGCGGGGCGGGGGCGAGCGGAGGGCGAGGCGAGCGGGGCGAGCGGGTGGGGGGGAAGCGGGGCTGGAGCGGTTTAGCCGCTCGTGGGGCTTCGTCGCCTCGTTAACGAAAGATGCGTTAACGAAATCCTTCGTTAACGACGATTTAATACCATTGATTACGTAATTAGACGTCCCAGATTTTAAGTTGGATTAGCCCTCTCTTTCTTTTATAGGGGTAGTAGATAGATGCACATACTTTCTACTCGCTCCGTAGCGTTTAGATCACTATCTATATCTATATCTACTAATAAAGTAATTTCTATTTTATTAGAACATCAATTTCCTTCTCTGCAAATGCACATACTCCGTAGCGTTTAGATCACTATCTATATCTACTACTCCCTCCGTTCCAGATTGTAGTGCGCATTGTTTCCATCACAGATACCAATGCGTGTGCCGGCACGCTGGACTTCTCCGACTTGAGCACACGCTCGCGGTGTACAGCTTGCTAAGTGCAGAAATGGAGAGTTGAGATGGGGTGTACTAGTAGTAGTACTCTTGTCACCCCGGCCAGCGGAGGAATGGGGGCTTTCTCTTCCAAATCAGGTCCCTGGAGGCTTCTTTTCTAGCCCTCGCCTGTACTGCGCTTCTTACAGACAGGACCTTCGACTTTTCAATGTTAACCAGATAAATCCTCGTGACCGTTGTTTCAAACTTGAGGCCACGGGCCTATCCCTCACGTCTACTGCTCTTCTCTCTTACAGGAAGGTCAAGAACTGCCATGGTCCAAATTTTTTGCAAAATACACATTAACGGGCGCCTGCAGCGCCAAATAGGATTCGCCGTGTGGCTGGCTGGCTCTTGAATCCTTGGGCCTACCAAATGTAGGAAAGCTCGTTGCCCACCAGCCCATGAAGCTGCATGCCGGTCCACCGAGATGGAATGTTCGCCCCATCTTAAAAAAGAATGTTCTTGCCGAGCATGTTGTGTCCCCGTCATTTCATGTAATTTTAAAAAGTGTTCAAACCATTCTTAAAAAACATTCATGTAATTTAATAAGTGTTCGATGCCTTCTAAAAAATGGAATTAGAAGAAAAAAAATGTACTAATTTAAGTGTTCGATGCCTTCTAAAAAATTCCATTTTAATCCGCAAAAAACCATTCTAGAGCGGGTCAAATTCCTTTTTTTAGAAGGCATCGAACACTTATTAAATTACATGAATGTTTTTTAAGAATGGTTTGAACACTTTTTAAAATTACATGAAATGACGGGGACACAACATGCTCGGCAAGAACATTCTTTTTTAAGATGGGGCGAACATTCCATCTCGGTGGACCGGCATGCAGCTTCATGGGCTGGTGGGCAACGAGCTTTCCTACATTTGGTAGGCCCAAGGTTTCAAGAGCCAGCCAGCCACACGGCGAATCCTATTTGGTGCTGCAGGCGCCCGTTAATGTGTATTTTGCAAACGGGCGCCTGCAGCGCCCCGCGCTGGGCCGGCCCATATAGTAGTTTTTCCTTCTGCGTTTTTAATCCGCAAAAAATCGTGCGCCCCTGGAGTTTCGAACCAACGACCTCCCTCTTCCATACGGACTGGTGCAACCACCCAGCCAACCAGCCGGATCTGGTTAATTCGAACCCTTCCTTCCCTTTATTCTTTCCTTTCCGTTTTCTCCTTTTTCCATTTTTTTTCGTTTTGCTTTTTCCTTTTTGTTTTCTATTTTTTCTTTTTTCTTCTTCCTGGGTCAATGAATTATCTTGCAAATACGTGAACTTTTTCTTCAAATCGATGAACTTATTTCGAAATTAGATGAACTTTTTCAAATTCAATGAACTTTTATTCAAATTGATGAACTTTTTTAAAAAAAATTGTGTAATTTTGTTAAAATCCATTAAAGTTTTTTTTTATTTTTCTGATGAACTGTTTTCAAATCGATGATATTTTTTTTCAAATCCGCTGAACTTTTTTCAAAATCGATGAACTTTTTTTCGGATTCGATGAACTTTTTCTAATTATGATGAACTTTTCTCAAATTCGATGAACTTTTCTCAGATTCGATGAACTTTTTCCAATTATGATGAACTTTTCTCAAATTAGATGAACTTTTTTTCAGATTCGATGAACTTTATTGAAATTCAATGAACTTTTTTTTCAAATTAGATGAACTTTTTTTCAAAATCAATGGTTTTTTTCCAAAATTTTGAACTTTTTTCAAATTAGATGAACTTTTTTTCAAATTTGTGAACTTTTTTCAAAATTTCATCGAATTTGAAAAACAGTTCATCAAAGAATGAAAAAAGTTCATCGATTTGAAAAGAGTTCACGAATTTTTAAAAAAATCATCAAATAAGGAAGAAGAAAAAAAAACCGAAAACAAAAAATGGAATGAAGGAAAAAGGAAAGAAGGAAAGAAGGAAAAAGGAAAAAGGAAAGAAGGAAAAAGGAAAGAAGGAAAGAAGGAAAGAAGGAAAAAGGAAAAAAGGAAAGAAGGAAAAAATGGAAAAGATGTAAACATTCACACGCGCTCAAGTGGCCGAGTGGTCAGCGCAGCGTAGCAGGTAACATGAGGTCGCAGGTTCGATTCATTCGCGGCGCGAACTTTTTCGCGCTGAATTTCCTTTTGCGCGCGCCCCCTTATTGGGCCGGCCAAGAGCGTGGATGTGTGGGCGCCGAAACTCCTAGTTGGCGCCGAAGGCGCTGACTAGGAGCCACACCCCTCCCACTCCATTCGGAAGTGACTACAATAGAAAAACATGCCTAGGGTGAAAGAATAGAAAAATGAACCTGGACCATTGGATGGAAGATGGGTGGTACAGATTTAGGTGGAAGGCTCTCAGTGTACATTCCTGCTACTAGTTACATATAGAACATAACTTTTGCAGTTACCACCTCAAATGACTCGTGTATCATCATTCTGTCCTTCATAAGTAAGACAATTTTTCAGACCTGTATGTGTGCCCATCTCCTCTTAGGTTTACACAAAAATTGCATATACATATGTACTGTACGGAATTTTGTGTATATTTCATTTCATTAGTAGCTTCTGCTGCATCACGATTCATTCAAGAAATCCGAACATGTTGGTCACTAAAAGTATGTGAACATCATCACAAATATTAGTGTACATGAGAACATTAATCCATCCGCTTCAAATCATAACCAAACATACATTTCAAATTGCACGATCCTAGACCTAACACAGCAGAAGAGACACATACATATCAAGTGTTACATAGCATGAGAGGATCATTTTTGGTACATCACAGGCCATGCTAACTATGAAGGACTAAAATAATCATTGTTTAACAAGAATCGCGAAACTGCATCAACTTTTGCTACTTGATGGTACACAACAGAAAAGCTCTAGACTTTGCCTTCGTTACTAGTGCTTATGGGATCCCAGTGCTTATTGCTCATCAAGCTTCTTGTGCTGGGAGAGATCATACCTAATAACAAATAAGATTCAGTTAGGACAGGTCAGTACAAGTGTCATGCATTCATACTTAATCTTATTACCCATGATCTAATCGAATGCATATGCATCAACAATGCCATCTCACTGTGTGCTGCACATACCACATGCAAGGAAAAATAGAGATGAGTCAAATTCATCCCAAAACACAACCTAGAGTATGCTTCTATGCTAGAACTAGCAGAGAAGCCAACTATTTTGTGGATCATCCTAACTTACTCATAATGAAACAGATTATAAAACATTATTTATCTTGTAAAAAACACTAGTGCATTCTGTTCATATAGTGAGATTGGCAACCACCGGCGAAATTAGGCAAAACAAATATTTACATATAAAGTTCAGATAAACTTGAGCTAACATGCAAATGCAGAATCATATTAGACATCAATCCAATAAACCTTAGGATTTTTAAATAGAGTATCGCATGTTCAAATAAGAAAATAGCATATCGTATTATCAAACAGTATGTTGAACCCTCAAAGGCATTGGACAGTTTTATCACTCAAAAACAGTCATGACTTCAAGAAGAAGAATAGTAGCTATAACCAGTTAACCACATAGATAGTCGAACAATGGCAATGGTTCACATGTGAGGCAGGAACAAAATATGTACATTGCATAGTCATTTCTGCAGTCGACATAACATCTTCTACTACAGTACTTTTACTGAAAAGAACTCGGTAATTTTTTGTTCTGATACTCCAGTTGTACAAGATTCAGGTCACAAAGCCGCAGGAAAATGTGAACAAAAAAAGAAAATGTCACAATGGATACAATATAATCTCAGAACAAAAACAGAAAATGCTCATGGTTGATACAACTCATAATAAGGTCACAAAGCCGCGAGAAAATGTGAAATGAAGGTTCAATATTTTTCTCTTAACAAGGTTTATTAATAATGTGCAACATAGAACTGATGATTTCTAACTCGGTTGGGTTTTTATGATTATTGTTTGACCAGAGAGGAACTAAACAAGAACTAATGGTATTTCATCAGCATCCTAAGTTTGTTGTCGTAGTCTACTAGTAATAATTCTTTCGCATTCCATTCTTCCTGGCCCAGGCTAATTTCTCTCCTACCCAAATTATATATATTACTGTAGCACTAGTAGTACTTCGGATGTACTAGTACCCATTTTCCTAGCGTACAGTAGAATAAGGAGAAGAAAAATAAATCTAGGCTTTCTATATGTGCCACTCAGATAGGAATTTCAGGTTGCACAACTATCTGTCCCTTACTATTCTTGTCAGGTTCTACTTGCCCAAATGTTACATTTGTTCATTTTTTTCGTTTCTTTTCACCAATGCACACATATAGAATGTATGATCATGGATCGTGTTTTCTAATGGCTCCATCAATGATCCATCCATGTCTTGAACTACAGAGCTCAGAACAGTGTGTCTAGAACTGGTAAATTGTAGTACAAAATATTTATTATATGAATTCGTAATTGTAATCTTCACAATTAGAAAGAGCTCACTGTCCCATCAATTTTTCACTCAATGAATGCATATTGCGACGATAAACAGAATAACCATGGATACTAATATTTTCAGTGAAATGTCCTAAATTTCAAATTGAAGATTATCTACCCATCAACCAACTTGGTTCTCTTGAGTACTTAACAGTGAAACAAAATGTCCAAAATACACTGCCAAACCACCAAGAACAGTAGCAACACATCATCAAATCGAAGTTACAAAAATGCATCATTCACGCATGAGCAGAATTGACATGAACAAGTACAAGAACAACAGTATTTACCAGGTATATTAACTACCTTGGTGACGCCTTGTAGGTTTGCACCACGCCACACGGGCCGGTCGTGAAGGAGCCGAGGAGTCGACCACGGTCTTACAGCCGACGAGGTGGAGGAGGACGCGAGCTCTGATCTCCTGAGATAGAGAGGAGGCGACGAACCAGACATTGTCGGAGCCTGAGATGGGAGGCTGCAACATGCACACAACGGCGCCGATCTTAGTACTCCGCGAACTCCGATCCGACGGCGACATAGGGGGCAGGAGGCCAGGAGCCACCGGAAAGATGGAATATCACTTCCTCTGTGCGTACTCGCCCAACTTGGTTGAGGGATCTGGCCCGCCGCCGTCGTCGCCGCTGCCGCCGTTGTGGGGGAAATTTTAGGTTGCTGATACTGCGTATGGCTTACTGTGTTTGAACGAGATGGAGATCGGGAACAAATTAACCAAGAGCGAGGGAGCTTTTTGCAAAGGACGCTGCTAGGCAGCGGCCGCTTGCTGCCTAGCACGACCTAGCGGCCGGACGTTTTAGGAAAGTATCAACGTGCGGTCCCGTCTCCATCTAAAAAAGGAGAGTCTCACACCTCTCTCCATCTGAAAAAGGAAAGTTTCACACCTCCCAGTGTTACCACGTCCCGCCAAAAGCTCCCAGCCCCCGTGTGCTCCTCCCCAGCCCGCACTGATCTGCTTGGGTCGCATAAAAAAAGCACGCCATGCCCTAGGGGGTAGGACCTTGACAAGACACAGCAATTCAGGCGAAAACTAAAAGCAAAAAAAGTCAAACTCAAAAACATGATCCCTGCAATTCTTTGTCACCGTTTAGGCAAAAAAACTCTGAAATCATCTGCAACTCTTTGTCATGGATCCGGCAACAACAAAGACAAAGTCATCAGGTGAGAAAAAAGGCCCCTAGACTCTGGTTGTTCTTGTTTCAGATTCTGTTACTCACCCCCCCTCCCCCCATGATCTAGCTGCAAAAACTCTCCCTTGTACCCACATGTATGCAACTTGCGTTCTTTTTTGCCTGTTCTTGTCCCTCCCTTGTTGAACCTGATTGTTTGCTGAAGGTACTGATCTCTTCCTTGTGTTGTATACTGTCTTGCACCTGGCCTCTGCAAAAAAGAAAGAGCACAGTAGTGCAGACTAACAACATGTAACACCCCCATGTATTAGCTACAGTGATCACCCTTTTGATAATGCCAAGTCATCATGATTAACAGTGCTTGATCATCACTTGGATCATATCTCATTTCAAATTCCAATTCAAATTGAGAATTCAAATTTAAAGTGAATTTAAAAGTTGTGCAAATTCAGGAACTAAATAGTTCATAATATTGCAAATATTCCCAAAGCAATTATAAAAATAAGTTCAACATTTATTGGAATATTTAAATGACTCTAACATCCTAAAACAGTACCAAAACAGCAATGTTTAATCTATTTTGATTAATCCAAAATTCAAACGAAATCAAATTACCTCCAAACATTTTTATGGCAGTGCTAGATATTGCACTGTATTTATGTGGCTAAATCACATATTTTACAAAAGTGTAATAGTGGCCAAACATTTTACAAAACAGAAAAGCAAAAACAAAACAGAAAAGAAAAAGGAAAAGAACTACGGGCTACTGTGCACTTGGGCTTCCACTGCACAGTGCAATTTGGCCCAGCCCACGCCGGCCTTTCCCTAACCTCTCGACAGAGGCAGGGCGCCCGAGCGCACACGGCCGTCCAGAGCGCCGGATGCTCGCTGTCGAGCATCCCGTGGCTCCCCCGCGTGGATAAGGACGTCGCAGGCCTCCCCTCACTCCCCGCAAACCCTAGGCGCCCCAGAAAACCCCCCTCGCCCGCTCTCTCCCTCGTCCCCTTCGAGCCCGAGCGCGGCCATGGCGTCGCCGCCATGAATCACGCGTCCACCGAGCCCCTCACGCCTCGTCGTCTTGCCCATTGTCTCCGCCGTCGTTGAATACGCCGTCTCCGACCACGAACGCGGGCCGGGAGCCACCGCATCGAGCCCGACGCCCTCTTCTTCCTCCTACGGCCGCCGTCGACTCGTCGTCGATTCCGGCGACCTCGAGCCCTCCCCGAGCCCGCTAAGCACCACTAGCGGCTCCCCGTGAGCACCGCTACCTCTCCCCTCTCCTCTCTTCCTCTCGGTCGTCCTCTAGACGTTGTTCCCATCAAGGCCGTACCCGTCGCCGCGCGAGCTCGTCGCCGGTGTAGCCACGGTGACCATTGGGTCCCGTGCGTGCCACCATCGCGCTCGCCGCGTCGCGTAGACCTCGCCTAGCCGCTTAGAACGCTCGAAAGCGAGCCGCAGCCGAGCGCCCGATCGAGCCCGAAAGTCGCCGCCGCCTGCCGTCGACGATTTCGGCCGTCTCAGCCGCCGAGACCACCACAAACGGACGCGGCCCGGAGTGCACGTTCCAGAGAGCCCGGCCGCGCGCGTTTTGGTGCATCACATCGCAAACCCGAGCTCGCCGGAGTTCGGCCGCCGCGGGAAAGCTCGTCGGCGCGTCTCCGGTGGCCGGCGCTGACGTGGACGCGTGGCCCCCACCCCCAGTGACACTGCCCGTGGGCCCTGCGGGTCCCGCTGTCAGGGTTGACTGGGTCAATCCGCTGACTGGGCGACCCCGTGTCACTGACATGCGGGCCCCGCCTAATTTAAACGTTTTTTTTTAAAAAAATGTTAATTAATTTGTTAATTAGTTTAATTACTAATTAGTCACTGACTAATGGGTCCCACCTGTTAATTAACTTAACCACTGTTAAGTCTAAACAGTCACTGACCAGTGGGACCCATTGGTCAGGTTTGACCGCTGACGTCACCCTGACGTCATGCTGACGTCACAGAACACTGTTTCGGATAATTCTAATTTAATAATTAAAATAATTCCAGAAATTTAATAAAACTTTGAAAAAATCATATAAAATAAACCGTAACTCGGATGAAAATAATTTATATATGAAAAATGATCAGAAAAATATGACGAATCCGAATGTCATACCCACATACCTGCCACACCCCTCTAACATGATGAACATGGAACTTTCCCCTCCAATTCATCTGTCCGATAAATGCCCGGAGCTGTTAAAACACCTCCAGATGTTTCCCGCTCCGACTAACTTGCGTAGTACTGCATTAGGGCACCCCTCGATTAACGTGCTACCATGCCATGCATCTATGTTGCATTTGTCTGCTTTTATTTATTGTTTCTTCCCCCTCCTCTCTCCGGTAGACCCCAAGACTGACGCTGCTGCCGAGTACGACTACGCCCCTGAAGACCAGCCCCTTTCAGCAGAGCGTCCAGGCAAGCAAAACCCCCTTGATCATTCCTATATCGCCTATTCCTTCTCCCTCATGCTTGCATTAGATTTTGCTACTGTAATTGCTTGCTCCTATCCTGATGCATAGCCTGTTTTTGTAACCTGTTGTTGCTACTTTACCTGTCATCCTAAACTGCTTAGAATAGGTTGGTTAGTGATCCATCAGTGACCCCTTCCCCTTGTCCCTGTTGCCCCGCTTTGTTACCAGTGCCTCGATCTATGTGATCGATGTGCCGAGACCGACACAGCACCGCACACCCCCTTAGTTGTATGGCTCTGTAGGGCTACTATCGAGTACCGGGGATGATACCTCGTACTGCACCCCTGATGATATCCCTGTAGTATAGCACATCGATGGTGATTGCAGAGGGTGATTCCTCGCTCTCCCCTTCCCGATGATGACTCTGTCGTACAACCCCTCAAGTGGGGACCATCGAGGGTGATTCCTCCTGGTTCCCCTTAACGAATTTACATTGAGTATGAATCCATCGAGGGTGATTCCTCGGATTTCCCCCTTGATGTCATGGCCACATGGTTACCTTGGTTTTTACCTCTGTCCCTTGTTAAAGTCGGGTCGACCCCGAGGGGTACCCGCGAGAGGTGTGAAGTCGGGTTGACCCAAGGGTACCGGCAAGATAATTACGAGGCGCGGCCGGGCAGGCAGAGACCGCCCTAGAGAGGGATGGGCCTGACCCTTGTTGCACTTCCTCGAGACGGGGCGACAGGAGTACTGATCGTCACCGCGAGCTCCTAATAATTCACTAACGGATTTGGGTATTTGATCTGAGTTGGCCACTGGCCTATACGCACTACCACCACGTGGGATAATGGTTTAATGGGGCCCTCGGCGCCGTATGTATCAGCCGAAAGCTCTGTCAGATGTCAAGTTCAGCATTGTGGGCCTGTCGGGCCAGTGCCATCCAGGATGAGATGGTGCTCGTCCCGGCTCGTCGCATAACGACCCGGAGTGCAAAGGGCGATGGGCCCAAGACCCCTGAGCGCTTAGGATGTAGACCAGTGGGGACCTCTCTGTTGAGCCTAGGTAGGACTACATCGTGTCGATCAGCCGAGGCCGGGCATGACCGAGGAAAGTGTGTCCGGCCAGAGTTAATCGAGCGTGTTGGGTAACAGTAGTGCACCCCTGCAGGGAAGTTATCTATTCGAATAGCCGTGTCCACGGTAACAGGACGCTCAATGTTGTATCCCGATCTATTACAACTTGAACTGGATACATGTTAATTAATTGTAAGCTCCGGGATCGTTTTCTCGCAGGGAGTCGAGGAAGGATCTCTAGGCTTTGCTACTACTTGTTTGCAACTTTATAATATGCTAATCTGCACTCTTCTAATGCTGCAAGACGCTGAAGATGCTATTCTTCGATAGGCTAGGCTTTTCCCCCTCTGTTCTGGCATTTCTGCAGTTTAGTCCAAAGATATAGCCCCATTCCTTTGATACCGATGCATATTTAGCATAGTTCTGATGTCAGTCTTGCGAGTACTTTGGATGAGTACTCATGGTTGCTTTGCTACTTCTTTTCCCCTACCCGGTTGCTGCGATCAGACGACGGAGTCCAGGAGCAGGAGATCCCCGGAGGCACCTACTACTACGTTGAGCCCGCCGACCAGGAGTAGTTCGGAGGCCCTAGGCAGGAGGCCTTCGCCTTTTCGATCAGTGTCGCTGTTATGCTAGCCTTCTTAAGGCATCCTTGTTTATCTTTGTGTCTGTACTCAGATACTGTTGTTGCTTCCGCTGATACTTGTGTAACTCGAGCTTATGTATTCGATCCCTCGAGGCCCCTGGCTTGTAATATAAAGCTTGTATTATTTTGTTTTGTGTCTATAGTTGTGTTGTGATATCTTCCCGTGAGTCCTTAGGCTTGATCGTGTGCATTTGCGTGTATGATTAGTGCACGATTAAGTCGGGGGCGTCACAAGCTGGTATCAGATCCGACTGCCTATAGGAACCCTCCCTTCCAACTCCTTGGCCGAAGTTGAGTCTAGTCTTTCAAAAACTGTTTTACTAACATGGCTGTGTGGCTTACGGGCCCACGTCGCCAATGGATGGGATTAGGATCTTTTATTCCTCTTCTTTACTCTGGGATTCTGATCTCTCTTCTATTCGGGTTAAAGATTTTACTAAACGCTAACATTAGGTTCTCGTGATCACATCCACCCGGAGATTTGAATCAACCTCCTTTGAATTCTGGGCCAGGTTCTGCTTCACAGTGTTCACGGACCGCGGGATCCTTTTATCGAGGGCACCCTATGTTGTCATTTGCAGATTCCTCGCTCCAGTGGTTTTCTCCGGCGTTGATGTAGCCTTTGCTATGTCCCGTTGTTGTATTCCTCACCGCGTGCCGCCTAGTTTGTCTAGCTGCGTGTGTTTCCGAACTCACGTTGTCCGTTGGTATCCAACTCCGTGCATGGATCTGTTTGCCTTTATTGACTACTAATATATATCTACTGCACTTCATGTTCATTGCTCATGTTACATCATGAATGACCTCTTACCCATGCAGTTGTTCTTGCTAAACTGCCCCCGTTGATTTAGCAGGATGGCCGACGATCCTCCGCCTCCACCCTATATTGCCGCAATGATGCAGTAGTTTGAGCTGAATCGTCAGTTTATGACTGGGGTAGTGGCCCAGTTTCCAACTCAGAACACTCATCAACAGCCTGCCCCAATAACACTGCAAGAATTCGTGCGCCTCAACCCGTCCATTTTCCGCACCTCCACCAATCCTATGGATGCTGATGATTGGCTCCGTGACATCCTGTTTGAGATGGAGTCAGCTAAAGTTGCCCCTGACAGTTACGTCACCTTCGCGGCATTTCACCTGAAAGGTCCAGCTGCTCAATGCTGGGAAAGTCACAGGGGTATGCTGCCTACTGGAACTGTAACCACTTGGCAGGAATTTCAGGTAGCCTTCCGTGCACGGCACATTCCTCAAGGTCTGATGGACCAGAAGAAGAAGGAGTTCCGCAAACTCACACAGGGCAAGATGACGATGGATGAATATCAGAGGAAATTTCTCAAATTATCCCACTATGCTGCAGATGACGTCTGCACTGATGCTCGCAAGCAAGAGAAGTTCCGTGAAGGACTGCGGCCTGATATAAAGCTCGCACTTGTTGTCCATGATTGCGCGGATTTTGCGACGCTTGTCAGCCAAGCTTTTCGAGCTGAAACTGGTCTGTCTGAGTACCAGGAGTCGCTCAAGCGTACTCGAGATGTTGGCCCATCCTCGGGTCAGCCTGCTCAGAAACGTCAAGTCTGGATTCCTCACAATGTACATCACCGACCAGCTCCAACACCAAGGCCGTCTTATGTTGCACCTCGTCTGCCGCTGCCGCCGAGACAGCTAGCGATTCAGGGTGGACAACCCAATACTATGGCTACTCCCCATAATGATGGTTTATGCCGCAAGTGTGGTCAGCCAGGGCATCGTGCTGCCAGCTGCCGCCTGACCCAGAAGCAAAGTACAAGAACTCGTCAGCCCAGAAACCTTAATGCCAGGCCGCCTGCACTCGGTCGTGGTCATGTTAATCATGTAAAGGTTGAAGAAGCTCGACGGGACCCCAAAATTGTGATGGGTACCCTTCTAGTGAATTCAGTCCCAGCTTCTGTTCTTTTTGATTCAGGAGCATCGCATTCTTTCATTTCTGAAGCGTTTGCACGCAAGCAAGACTTATCATTCGAAAACTTGTACCCTCCACTAATGGATAGTTCTCCGGGATCCAGATGGGATACCTCGATGATAGCCCACAACAACCACATTGAAATTGGAGGATTACAATTCACTGCTTCACTCATGGCCCTCAAGGTTTCTACCATAGATGTCATTCTGGGCATGAATTGGTTGGGTCCTCATCAAGCCCTGATCGACTGTGCTGCTGAAACAGTTCAGCTCACTCACCCTTCTGGCCAGACAGGCAAATACTCAGCCCGAACAGCTCAGGATGCCGAGAGCCAGATATATGCTCTGAATGCTTTGAACGCTTCACCTCTTGAGGGAATTGAGAACGTTCCAGTCGTTCGAGATTTTCCAGACGTCTTTCCAGAAGAACTTCCAGGAATACCCCCTGTTAGAGCTGTCGAGTTCGTCATCGACTTGAAACCAGGCACTACCCCAATTGCTAAGCGCCCCTATAAGATGCCGCCGCATGAACTCCTTGAACTTAAGGAGGAGATTGACAAATCGCTTCGTAAAGGCTTCATTCGTCCAAGTTCCTCTGTCTGGGGAGCACCTTCTCTCTTTGTTAAGAAGAAAGATGGAACGAACCGTTTGGTCCAGGACTATCGGCCTATTAACCAAGCAACAATTCAGAACAAGTATCCACTTCCTCGGATCAACGATCTTTATGATCAACTTGCTGGATCCTCTGTGTTCTCTAAACTCGACTTAAGGTTGGGTTACCATCAGATCCGAGTTCGTAAAGAGGATATTCCGAAGACCGCCTTCGTTACCCGTTATGGATCATACGAGTACACCGTCATGTCCTTCGGATTAACTAATGCTCCAGCAACTTTCTCTCGATTGATGAACTATATCTTCATGGACTACCTCGACAAATTCGTCGTGGTTTATTTGGATGATATCCTTATATATTCCAAGAATGAAGAAGAACACGCCGAACATCTTCGGCTTCTATTGGAGAAACTTCGAGAACATCAACTGTATGCCAAATTTTCCAAGTGTGAATTTTGGTTACCCGAGGTGACCTATCTAGGTCATGTGATTTCCAAAGATGGCATTGCTGTTAACCCAGAACGAGTTTAAGCTATTCTTGACTGGACTCCTCCGCAGACTGTTAAGCAAGTCAGAAGTTTTCTCGGTCTCGCCAGCTATTGCCGCCGTTTCGTCGAGAACTTCTCCAAGATTGCAAAGCCACTGACTGATTTGCTCCACAAAGGCAAGAAGTTTGAGTGGACGGAAAAGTGTCAAGAAAGCTTTCAGACACTTAAAGACAAGTTGACCTCTGCCCCAGTGCTAGCACCCCTAGACTCCCAAAAGGACTTCGTGATCTACTGTGACGCGTCTCGTCAAGGATTAGGTTGTGTCCTAATGCAAGATCGCAAGGTGATTGCTTATGGCTCTCGTCAGTTGCGTCCCCACGAAGATAAGTATCCAACACATGATCTTGAGTTAGCAGCAGTTATCTATGCTCTGAAGCTGTGGCGACATTACCTTCTCGGTAATCGTTGCGAGATATACACGGACCACCAAAGTCTGAAGTATATGTATACTCAACCAGATTTGAACCTCCGCCAACAAAGGTGGCTCGAGACAATAGTTGACTATGACATGGATATTTCTTATACCCCTGGCAAGGCTAATGTAATGGACGATGCTTTGAGCCGCAAGTCTTATTGCAACAACCTCATGGTTCAGCAAGCACAACCCCTTCTCTATGAAGAACTTCGCAAGTTGAACCTTCACATTGTTCCACAGGGTTATCTCAATACCCTAGTTGTTGAACCGGACCTCGAGCGCAACATCAAGACAAGGCAGAAATATGACTCTGAAGTCGAGAAGATTAAGCGCTACCTCTCCAAGGGAAATTCTTCGTTCTACACTGTTGATGATGATGGTGCCTTGTTCTTCAAAGGCCGCCTAGTGGTTCCCAGAAAGCACAATCTGGACTCTCGTCCGGATGTCATGAAAGAAGCACATGACACACCTTTGTCTATTTATCCCGGTAGTACCAAGATGTACCAAGACATTCGTCAGCGGTACTGGTGGCCTAGTATGAAGCGAGACATTGCTCGATATGTTGCCGAGTGTGACGATTGCCGTCGCATCAAAGCAGAACATCAAAGGCCTGCTGGAACTCTGCAACCACTTGTTATTCCTGAATGGAAATGGGACAAAGTTGAAATGGATTTCATTACTGGATTTCCCACATCACAGAAGGGTCATGATGCTATCTTTGTCGTCATTGACCGATTCTCAAAGGTTGCTCACTTTCTGCCAGTCAAGGAGACAATCACTGCTAGCCAGTTAGCAGACTTGTATGTTTCCAGAATCGTGTCACTCCACGGAGTTCCGTTGGAGATCAGTTCAGATCATGGCAGCCTCTTTACCTCAAGATTTTGGGACAGTTTCCAAGAAGCTATGGGAACTCATCTGTCCTTCAGCACCGCTTTTCACCCCCAGTCCCAGGGACAAGTTGAACGAGTCAATCAAGTGCTTGAAGATATGCTTCGATCTTGTGTCATCTCATTCGGTAAGAAATGGGAGGCATCTCTCCCATATGCTGAATTCTCTTACAACAATAGCTATCAAGCTAGTCTGAAGATGGCACCATTTGAAGTTCTTTATGGACGTAAGTGTCGAACTCCTCTAAATTGGTCAGAAGCTGGGGAACGGTCACTCTTCTGTCCGGATATTATCCAACAAGCTGAAGAACAAGTCCACATTGTCCGTGAACATTTGAAAACTGCTCAGTCTCGTCAGAAGAGCAATTATGATCGAAAACACCAGGCAATGGTCTATCAACCTAGCGAACAAGCTTACCTCCGTGTCACTCCGATGAAGGGCACTCATCGATTTGGAATCAAGGGAAAGTTAGCTCCTCGCTACATTGGCCCATTCCGTATTCTCGCAAGATGTGGAGAAGTGGCCTATCAGTTGGAACTACCGCCGAATCTTTCACAGGTTCATGATGTCTTCCATGTGTCGCAACTCCGTCGCTGCTCCAAGAATCCTATCCGAGCAGTGGATCATGAAATGCTTGAATTGCAAGAGGATCTTTCTTATCAAGAGTATCCGATCCGCATTCTTGATCAAGCTGAACGTCGAACCCGTTAGAAGGCAATCAAGTTCCTTAAAGTTCAGTGGTCGAATCATTCTGAAGATGAAGCCACTTGGGAACGCGAAGATCGTCTTCGTGAAGAATACCCCGCTCTCTTTTAGGCTACCTCTTAATTCTCGGGACGAGAATTTCTTTTAGAGGAGGAGAATTGTAACACCCCCATGTATTAGCTACAGTGATCACCCTTTTGATAATGCCAAGTCATCATGATTAACAGTGCTTGATCATCATTTCGATCATATCTCATTTCAAATTCCAATTCAAATTGAGAATTCAAATTTAAAGTGAATTTAAAAGTTGTTCAAATCCAGGAACTAAATAGTTCATAATATTGCAAATATTCCCAAAGCAATTATAAAAATAAGGTCAACATTTATTAGAATATTTAAATGACTCTAACATCCTAAAACAGTACCAAAACAACAATGTTTAATCTATTTTGATTAATCCAAAATTCAAATGAAATCAAATTACCTCTAAACATTTTTATGGCAGTGCTAGATATTGCACTGTATTTATGTGGCTAAATCACATATTTTACAAAAGTGTAATAGTGGCCAAACATTTTATAAAACAGAAAAGCAAAAACAAAACAGAAAAGAAAAACGAAAAGAACTACGGGCTACTGTGCACTTGGGCTTCCAGTGCACAGTGCAATTTGGCCCAGCCCACGCCAGCCTTTCCCTAACCTCTCGACAGAGGTAGGGCGCCCGAGCGCGCACGGCTGTCCAGAGCGCCGGATGATCGCTGTCGAGCATCCCGTGGCTCCCCCGCGTGGATAAGGACGTCGCAGGCCTCCCCTCACTCCCCGCAAACCCTAGGCGCCCCAGAAAACCCCCCTCGCCCGCTCTCTCCCTCGTCCCCTTCGAGCCCGAGCGCGGCCATGGCGTCGCCGCCGTGAATCACGCGTCCACCGAGCCCCTCACGCCTCGCCGTCTTGCCCATTGTCTCCGCCGTCGTTGAATACGCCGTCTCCGACCACGAACGCGGGCCGGGAGCCACCGCATTGAGCCCGACGCCCTCTTCTTCCTCCTACGGACGCCGTCGACTCGTCGCCGATTCCGACGACCTCGAGCCCTCCCCGAGTGTGATTCCCCGAGACCGATGCTCCAGATTCCTTCCATTTATTTCCGTTGTTACCATGTGATTCGTTTGCTTGTTGCACCTTGCCATATCAGCATGTGCATTTCATCCGCATGTTTTCATAAAACTTGCATCCGTTCGTAGTTGTCATTCTCCCCGTTCTTTCCGTTGTCTGTTCTGAGTCCAACCACACTCGCACGCGCCCGCGGCACCTCTGAAATATTATTTTATAAGTGGGATAAAAATGTTCTCGGAATGGGTTGAAAGTTGGCGTGCGGTCTTATTATATTGTAGGTAGACCGCCTGCCAAATTTCGTTCCATTCGGAGGTCGTTTGATGCCCCAACGGATAACTATAACGGCACTATAGCCGGTCAAATCGTCGGACGTTTTCGGTGTTCCAAAACTTGTTGCCGGGCTGCTCTTCTTCCCTCTCATCTCAGCCAAGCCCATCTGCACAGCCCACCTGGCCCAGCCTAGCCTACCACTCTCGGCGGAGCCGTCCGATCCCGATCGAAGGGCTCCGAAACACCCCAAAATCCCCTAACCCTAGCCTACCTGCTATATAAGAAAGGACTCCCCTTCCAAATCTGGCCTAAACCTACCCCAGCCTCCTCCCACCTCCCAGGCGCCTCCCTTGCCTCGTTTTCCATGATGGCGGATCCCCCGCCGCTACTTGGCGACGCCCCACTCGCCCGCGCCGCCACCAGCCACCGCCGCCAACCACTCCCACGCCGCCATGTGGCCTTCCTCGCCCCCCAGCTCCCTAGCCAGCCTACGGGCCCGCCAAGCCCAGATCAGGCCCGGGCAAGCCCATCAGGGCCCGAAGCTACCCGCCGCCGCGCCCGAGCTCTGGGTCCGCCTCGCTCCAGATCGGGAGGATCCCACGCCCGAGCTCCTCGTCTCCGGCCGCCACCGCGTCTGCGCCGTCGCAGCTTAGCCGCCTCGCCGCCGTGCGCCGCCCGCGCTGCCCGGCCCTGCCTCGCCGCCTCCCGCGACCCCGTCGCCTTCGCGTCGCCGCCGTCGCCGAGCGCCGCCACCCCGAGCCCACGCAGCGCCGCCCCGCCGCCTGGCCTCCCCGCACCACGCCTCGCGGCTGCTCGCCGCCCGCTGCCTTCGCCGCGCCGCCGCACGCCGGCGTCGTCCCTAGCAGCCGCGGGACCGCCTCGTCCCGGCGCCGCCGTGTCCCGAGATCCAAACGGTGACGCTGGACCGCGCCGTCCCGGCACCGCGTTGTCCTGCTCCGTCCCTGGATGCGCGCATCCATCCAACCAAACGCCGCCCCAGATCTGCTCGTCCCGAACCCCTCCGTCCCGTTTCTCACGAGGTAGTTTTCTGCTAGTCCCAGAATTTTATCATCATTTACGCTTGTTTGAGTGGCTGTGACTTTGTGCATGTTGGTCCTATGATGATGTTTTATATATGTAAATTGCTCTACTCTTCGTGCTCTACATGATGGTGTCATCTGCATTCATGTTAGGATTCATCTACATGTCATAATCTCTGTTGCAAAAGTGCATCCTGATGTTATTGCAGTAAACTGTTAATATTTGTCACTTTGTCATTTTTGTGTGATTTAATGCAAATGTCATATGAGCATCTTGTCAACATGACTTTGGAGTTTTTTCATGTCTTCTTGCTGTTAGTATTTATTTTATGCCATGATGTGACTGCCATGAGCTTGTAAACATGCCTAGTCAATGTTGTTGTTCTAAGTTAAAAACTGTCTGTGATAAAACATGCCAACTTTGCTTGATGGTAGCCACTAATCTAGAGCTCATATGCATGTGGTTGCTTCGTGTGATTTGGTCTATGTAATGTCTACTTTGATGCCATGCCCTTGGTTGCCATGTAAGCTCCTGTAGCATGTCTCTTTGTTGTTTCCAAGTTGCCATCATGTTAAATCTGTCAACCTGTTAACAGAATGTTCCATTTTGCAAAAATCATAGTAATTAATCTGTGCATCCTATGAACTTGTGCCAATGGAGTAATTTGAAGATTGCCATGTCTACAGCATGCTCATATCAATTTCATAACTATTAAGGTTGCTATGCTTACTGCTACGTGCATCCCAAGTCAGCATCATGATATAACTGTTGCAATCCCAGATTTTCTAGAACCAGCATGTTTCATAGTTGCATATTGTTTTGATGCTTGCCATGAATCTATTGCTCCTATGATTATGCCCATGTTGAATGATTTGAGCTCCATGCTATGTACTACCATGATGTGCCATTTGATGCCATGTTCTAGCAATGTAGCATGTTGTTTGATGCTTGCAAAGTGCTATGTTGCTGTTTTGGGCAGATTGTTATTACCACTTGTGTTGATTGTAATTGTTGAACCGTTGCTCCGTTTTGATCATGCCCTATATGAAACTTGCTTAGATTTGTGTGTAGATTCATATTGTCATGTTGCATCCTTGATTTGAGTGTCATGATTGATGTTTGCATGCATTTTGCATCTCTTGCCATGTTAGACTCGTTTAGCTCATATCTTCTAGACCGTAGCTCCGAATTAAATGTTCTACATATGCAACTTGTTTAGAAAAACATGTAGATCATCATGGTGCATGTCAACTTGTTGTTTAACAACTTTAACATTGTGTTCAATTCAGATCAGCACCAATTTCGAAATTTGCATATGGGGACCTTCCGGAATTGTTATTTGTGTTTTCGACCTCATTTAAACTTGCCTAGTTGTAGGGATTTCCTATGCTTCATCTCTTGCCATGTTCAACAACATTTAATCTTGTCATGCATCATATTTGGTTGTGCATCATGCCATGTTTATGCTTGTGTGTTTACCATGTTATTTGCTTCTTTCCGGTTGTGCTTCTTCTCGATAGTTCCGGTTTCGTTGCGATTGTGAGGATTCGTTCGACTACGTTGGTTCGTCTTCTTCATGGACTCGTTCTTCTTCCGAGCGGGATTTCAGGCAAGATGATCATGACCTCAGATATCTTTACTATCTTTGCTTGCTAGTTGTCTCGATGCTATCGCTATGTCGCGCTTCCTACCACATATATGTCAGCCTCCCATATGCCATGATACAGCCTCTAACCACCCTTACCCAGCAACCGTTGTTTGGCTATGTTCTCGCTTTGCTCAGCCCCTTTCTTATAGCGTTGCTAGTTGCAGGTTGTTCCATGTTGGGACATGGATATCACGGGATATCACAATATCTCTTATTTAATTAATGCATCTATATACTTGGTTTTGGGTGGAAGGCTCGGCCTTTTGCCTAGTGTTTTGTTCCACTCATGCCGCCCTAGTTTCCGTAATATCGGTGTTATGATCCTTGATTAGCGTTCCTAACATGCTCAGGGGAATGGGACCCTCTTGATAGTTCGCTTTGAATAACCGCTTCCAGCAAGGCCCAACTTTGGTTTTACCATTTGCCTAATAACAACTAAAACTTGCATAGGGTCTAGCTAACCCGAGGACTTTATTAGTCAACAACCCCGGGCCAGTGCTCCTCATGAGTGTTGGTCCGAACCGGGTAGACTGCGGGGCCACCACGGGGAAACTCGAGGTTTTGGTACCTGTAGGATGTCCCATCCGATCGTGGCCTGATTTCGAGATACGCGCGGCTCCAATCGGGGTGTCGGCACGTCGGGAGGTCTTGCTGGACTTGTGTTACCATTGTCGAAATGTCTTGTGCACCGGGATTCCGAGGATACTTCGGGCTATCTCGAGGTTGAGGTATTTCCACCGCAGCTTGTGTTGGTCTATGATGGACCAGGTTGGAACACCCCTGCAGGGTTAAATCTTACGCGAAGCCGTGCCCGCGGTTATGTGGTGACTTGGATATTTATAATCTCCGGTTGTAGAGAACTTGACACTAATTCTAATTAAAATACACCAACCGCATGCGTAACCGTGGTCGTCTCTTCTTGTGAGGTTGGAACCAAGAAGAGAACACGGTGGGGTTATGTTTGACTCGTAAGTAGGTGTTCAGGATCACTTCTTGATCATTATTAGTTTACGACCGTTATGCGTAGTTACTCTTCTTATTCTTGTACTCGTAAGTTAGCCACCATACAATGCTTAGTGCTTGCTGCAACCTCACCACTTTACCCTTCCATACCCATTTAAGCTTTGATAGACTTGCTACCCATGGTTATGGGATTGCTGAGTCCTCGTGGCTCACAGATTACTACAATAACAGATGCAGGTACAGGTAATGCGATGATTTGGCGTGAGAGCGATGTGTGTTTTCTTTTGGAGTTCTTCTTCTTCGTCGATCTTGGGATAGGTTCCGGGTCGGCAGCCTGGGCTAGCAGGGTGGATGTCATTCGTGTTTTTCGTTTGTGTTTCATCCGTAGTCGGATTCTGCTCTTCTGTATGGTGTTTGCTATGTATTGATGTATTCCTGTGATAACTGTATGTATTTGTATGTATCCCCATCCATTATGTACATGGTACGATGTAATGATATCCACCTTGCAAGCGTCTCGATATGCGCTTCTATCCCTGGTGGGGCCTTCGAGTCACTCGAGGATAAGATCGCATATTGGGCGTGACAAGTTGGTATCAGAGCCAGGTTCCGACCATAGGAGCCCCCTTGATTGATCGACCCGTTGGCGAGTATAGAAGAAAAACTATTTTGATTCTAGCTATATATCGGAGAGTAGGAATTCTTTTTACTCTTTATCCCCTTCGTCACTCTGGTGAGGAATTGTGACGTAGGTGTTTCAATTCTACTACTCTTCTCACTCAAAAAAAAATTTAGGGTCACGCGGGTATTTTGGAATCGTTGTGACGGGAATTCTGTCTTGGTGCCTCCTGACCGTATGGATTGGACCCGGGGAGTTGAGCTCCAAGGTGTTCTTGTCACATTCGCTATCGTTTCAGTTCCTGAATACCAGAGGACGCCGACATCGAAACGCTTCTATACTTTTTGTGGTGGCAAATAGTGCCGTGACTCTTCCCCAGTACTGGAGGAGATAGCTCGGATGATCCACCATGACAAGTATCGTTGTGTTTTCGAAGGTCTGAGGTAGACAAATTTGCGAATTTTCTCGGTTGTGTGTTAAGGGTTGCGGATGCAGTTGCAGCTGATTGGGTTGTTGATTGCTGATTAGGTTCCTGGACCCGCAACCTGATCTCATAACCAAGAAGTTTCGGGAGTTCTTAGGTGGGAATTCATGTAGTTACCTAAGATATCTTTTCGACAGATGCATGATATAAGATTGGGGTTCGACGTCTAGTGGTCCGCCTGCTCACGGTCGTTTTTACAGCGGTGCTTGTTGCGTCTTAAAGAATCCCTGTAGCTTTGCTACGATTAGGGGATGCTTCGTAGTCTCGTACACTACCTTGTACGGATGGCCATTGTAAGATCGAGCCCGTGTGGGCCCCACCACGAAAATTTTGGATGAAATCTCTGTCATATGTTTGTTCCGGCTTATTCTGCAAGCCACATCCTTTGTTTTGTTTTGAGTTGTGGTATTCGAGTTGCTTCATTGTCAAGTGTTGATTCCATATCTTTCCTAAGCGGTGTTCTCATATTCCTATGGGAGTGCCAATCCCTCTTGATCATTGAGATGGTCATGGTAATTCTTTTCAACCGGTGTGCATTTTTTCTTCACGTTAATCCGATCCTTTCAACATTTGCAAGATCAATTCTCAGTTTTCTCAACGGCGTTCATTTCATTCGTCCCAAGTTTTCTTTATTTTCCCCACCCTCCCACCCTTTTCTTTGCAGAGTCAAAATTCTCAAATCAAGTATCCATTTTATTTGTGAGAAGTCTTTCCATTCTTTTCCTTCAATGTTCTTAACCGGTGATTCTCATGAAGATGCTCAGGAGCTACAAGTTCATCATTCTTCGTTCTCGGTGGATTTAATTCAAGCTGTCGGTGTTGATCATATCCCTTTTCTCGTTTCAAATGCTTTCCCATGCCGGTGCACCTCTTAATCGTTCACCTCTCTATGTTCTTCCCCGGAGTGCTGAGATTATCTCAGAAGATTCATCTTTCCATTTAAGATCCGTCCGTTCTCTTTCGAGGTTGTTATTTCATTCAAGTCGTCCAAATCCAACCGATGCATTATCTCTTCTAAATAATCATTTTCAACAGTGTTTCTTTTGAGTGGGCCCATAACCCACAGGTCTTTTCCCAGGATCTTACCTGACTCTCTAATTTTTCCCGGAGTTATTCTCAAATTCTTTCAAAGTTTGAAGTAAGAATGAATTCTCATCGGTCAAATGTCGTCTCCAAGATCGCTTCCTAATTCTTTTCAAATTTGGCTCAACCTTTCTATTCGTCATTATTCCGGAGTATCTCATAAATTCTTCATGGTGGTTCTCGTCGTCATTCTCAGCATTGGAAGACCAAAGAAGAGTTTCTCTTAAATCTTGCCCCGTTCTCTTCAAGATTCATGATTCAAGCTTGATGTTATCCTGTTAAATCATTTCTGGTCGTGAGAAATTCTTTTCATACCCATCCGAAGCATTTCATGAGTTCTTTCCATTTTCGATCCTCCGAAGGCCATCATTTCAGAATTCTTCATTCTCAAAGTTCTTCTCTCGTTCTCAAATTCTTCCGGTGCATCGTTCAAGTATTCTCTAATAAGCTCGTGATCTCTTCGTTCTTTTGTATCTAAATTCCCTCAAGTATCTTCGTTCGTTTTCTATTTCTTCCTGACGATTCGTCTATTTTCTTCATTCATTTTCAATTCTTACGGTGGTTCGTTTAAAATTCCTCTCCTTTGCGATCGTATCAATTCATTTGTTCTTTCCAATCCTACCGGTGGTTCGTTGAAGACTTTCCCAAGTTTGTGTTATATCTCCATTCAACCTCTTTCAAGAAAAATAAGTAGTATGCAAAATCCATTGCTTCTCATCAATTTAAGTTGATGAAGGATAAGCATAACGTAATTCTTATTCTTATTTCATCGAGGTGATTTAATTCCTTCTTCCGGAGTTCGTTCATGATTTCAAATTCTCGGTTCCAAGTTGTTCATCTTTTCTTTTCCGGAGTTCAAGTGTTCTCATTATATCGTCGCGAAGCTCCATCTAAATTATTGCAAGGCTTCATCTTGTTCTTTTCAATTATTCTTTTGTTTCGATCATCTTGTTATCTATACGGAGTCCTTCGAGAGTTTCTTCATGGTGGTACATTAAGGATTTAATTCATTGTCGAAGTGTTCTTCAAGATTCTTGTTGAAGCTCCAATATTCTTCATCTTGCATTCTGAAGTGCTATTCCTTCTCCCTTGTCTTTTGAGGTGGTGTTATGTCTTTCTTGACAATGTCCCTTCGTGTTTCATGATTCACAAGTTGTCAGGAATGAGATATTTAAACCCATCATTTTCTCTTCGCCCAGGAGATATTTTCAACCTATCAATCTCTTCGTTGGAATTATCTTGGTATAGATTTCACCTAAAGCCTTTCCGAAGGATTGTTGCTATTTGTGGTGATTATCCATGACCCAAGTTCTCTATGTATCATTTCGGTGAAAGAAGTTTCTTCCCTTGTTAACCCCAAGCAAGCAAATCCTTTCCGTTAGTGGCAGGTTTTCACCTCAAATGTTGAGATGTTTTCCATAAGCCCACAACAAGATTATTCTTTTCGTTGTTGATTTTCCAACAACTCCGTCCATTCTTTCATTGTAAAGATGCTTTTCAAATTCAATTGTGGGAGAAGTTGTCATTTTCTTCTACGTTCTTTTCTTTCCAACGATCTAGCTTCTATTCTTTCGTTCCGGAGGCATTGTGGTGTTTCTCTCTTCGACCCATTATCTCGTTTCGCCAAGATCATGTTATTTTCTTGCTAATCCATTTTACTGGAGTGTTGTGTCCCCTTTTCGAGTCCTTCATCTTGTCAACCTCTGCTTTTCTTTTCTACCGGGATGATATCTGAATTCTTTCGTTCTTATTCCTTTTCTATCTTGTTCTAACCGGAGTGGTTTCATAGTCTATCTTTTCTCTTGAGCTCTTCATTCTCATCATATTCCTTGTTCCTCTTTTCTACCAGAGTGCTCTCAACTTCGTTCATCTCCTTTGTATTCTTTCATTCAAGTTTTGCAAGCTTCAAGGTTCTTTCGTTTCACTCGTTTGTCCAAGAGCAACCTTCTTTTACCTCTTCCTCTTCCCCTTCCGTTTCCTTCCAAAGATCTCGGGTCAAGATCTTCTGTTAGTGGGGGAGAGTTGTGATGCCCCAAGACCAATGCTCCAGATTCCTTCCATTTATTTCCGTTGTTACCATGTGATTCGTTTGCTTGTTGCACCTTGCCATGTCAGCATGTGCATTTCATCCGCATGTTTTCATAAAACTTGCATCCGTTCGTAGTTGTCATTCTCCCCGTTCTTTCCGTTGTCTGTTCTGAGTCCAACCACACTCGCACGCGCCCGCGGCACCTCTGAAATATTATTTTATAAGTGGGATAAAAATGTTCTCGGAATGGGTTGAAAGTTGGCGTGCGGTCTTATTATATTGTAGGTAGACCGCCTGCCAAATTTCGTTCCATTCGGAGGTCGTTTGATGCCCCAACGGATAACTATAACGGCACTATAGCCGGTCAAATCGTCGGACGTTTTCGGTGTTCCGAAACTTGTTGCCGGGCTGCTCTTCTTCCCTCTCATCTCAGCCAAGCCCATCTGCACAGCCCACCTGGCCTAGCCTAGCCTACCCCTCTCGGCGGAGCCGTCCGATCCCGATCGAAGGGCTCCGAAACACCCCAAAATCCCCTAACCCTAGCCTACCTGCTATATAAGGAAGGGCTCCCCTTCCAAATCTGGCCTAAACCTACCCCAGCCTTCTCCCACCTCCCAGGCGCCTTCCTCGCCTCGTTTTCCGCGCCGGCGGATCCCCCGCCGCCACTTGGCGCCGCCCCACTCGCCCGCGCCGCCACCAGCCACCGCCGCCAACCACTCCCACGCCGCCATGTGGCCTTCCTTGCCCCCCAGCTCCCTAGCCAGCCCGCGGGCCTGCCAAGCCCAGATCAGGCCCGGGCAAGCCCATCGGGGCCCGAAGCCGCCCGCCGCCGCGCCCGAGCTTCGGGTCCGCCTCGCTCCAGATCAGGAGGATCCCGCGCCCGAGCTCCTCGTCTCAGGCCGCCACCGCGTCTGCGCCGCCGCCGTGCGCCGCCCGCGCCGCCCGGCCCTGCCCTGCCGCCTCCCGCGACCCCGTCGCCTTCGCGTCGCCGAGCGCCGCCACCCCGAGCCCACGCAGCGCCGCACCGCTGCTCGCCGCCCGCTGCCTTCGCCGCGCCACCGCACGCCGGTGTCGTCCCTAGCCGCCGCGGGACCGCCTCGTCCCGGCGCCGCCGTGTCCCGAGATCCAAACGGCGACGCTGCACCGTGCCGTCCCGGTGCCCCGCCGTCCCGGCACCGCGTCGTCCTGCCCCGTCCCTGGATGCCCGCATCCATCCAACCAAACGCCGCCCCAGATCTGCTCGTCCCGAACCCCTCCGTCCCGTTTCTCACGAGGTAGTTTTCTGCTAGTCCCAGAATTTTATCATCATTTACGAATGTTTGAGTGGCTATGACTTTGTGCATGTTGGTCCTATGATGATGTTTTATATATGTAAATTGCTCTACTCTTCGTGCTCTACATGATGGTGTCATCTGCATTCATGTTAGGATTCATCTACATGTCATAATCTCTGTTGCAAAAGTGCATCCTGATGTTACTGCAGTAAACTGTTAATATTTGTCACTTTGTCATTTTTGTGTGATTTAATGCAAATGTCATATGAGCATCTTGTCAACATGACTTTGGAGTTTTTTCATGTCTTCTTGCTGTTAGTATTTATTTTATGCCATGATATGCCATGATGTGACTGCCATGAGCTTGTAAACATGCCTAGTCAATGTTGCTGTTCTAAGTTAAAAACTGTCTGTGATAAAACATGCCAGCTTTGCTTGATGGTAGCCACTAATCTAGAGCTCATATGCATGTGGTTCCTTCGTGTGATTTGGTCTATGTAATGTCTACTTTGATGCCATGCCCTTGGTTGCCATGTAAGCTCCTGTAGCATGTCTCTTTGTTGTTTCCAAGTTGCCATCATGTTAAATCTGTCAACCTGTTAACAGAATGTTCCATTTTGCAAAAATCATAGTAATTAATCTGTGCATCCTATGAACTTGTGCCAATGGAGTAATTTGAAGATTGCCATGTCTACGGCATGCTCATATCAATTTCATAACTATTAAGGTTGCTATGCTTACTGCTACGTGCATCCCAAGTCAGCATCATGATATAACTGTTGCAATCCCAGATTTTCTAGAACCAGCATGTTTCATAGTTGCATATTGTTTTGATGCTTGCCATGAATCTATTGCTCCTATGATTATGCCCATGTTGAATGATTTGAGCTCCATGCTATGTACTACCATGATGTGCCATTTGATGCCATGTTCTAGCAATGTAGCATGTTGTTTGATGCTTGCAAAGTGCTATGTTGCTGTTTTGGGCAGATTGTTATTACCACTTGTGTTGATTGTAATTGTTGAACCGTTGCTCCGTTTTGATCATGCCCTATATGAAACTTGCTTAGATTTGTGTGTAGATTCATATTGTCATGTTGCATCCTTGATTTGAGTGTCATGATTGATGTTTGCATGCATTTTGCATCTCTTGCCATGTTAGACTCGTTTAGCTCATATCTTCTAGACCGTAGCTCCGAATTAAATGTTCTACATATGCAATTTGTTTAGAAAAACATGTAGATCATCATGGTGCGTGTCAACTTGTTGTTTAACAACTTTAACATTGTGTTCAATTCAGATCAGCACCAATTTCGAAATTTGCATATGGGGACCTTCCGGAATTGTTATTTGTGTTTTCGACCTCATTTAAACTTGCCTAGTTGTAGGGATTGCCTATGCTTCATCTCTTGCCATGTTCAACAACATTTAATCTTGTCATGCATCATATTTGGTTGTGCATCATGCCATGTTTATGCTTGTGTGTTTACCATGTTATTTGCTTCTTTCCGGTTGTGCTTCTTCTCGATAGTTCCGGTTTCGTTGCGATTGTGAGGATTCGTTCGACTACGTTGGTTCGTCTTCTTCATGGACTCGTTCTTCTTCCGAGCGGGATTTCAGGCAAGATGATCATGACCTCAGATATCTTTACTATCTTTGCTTGCTAGTTGTCTCGATGCTATCGCTATGTCGCGCTTCCTACCACATATATGTCAGCCTCCCATATGCCATGATACAGCCTCTAACCACCCTTACCCAGCAACCGTTGTTTGGCTATGTTCTCGCTTTGCTCAGCCCCTTTCTTATAGCGTTGCTAGTTGCAGGTTGTTCCATGTTGGGACATGGATATCACGGGATATCACAATATCTCTTATTTAATTAATGCATCTATATACTTGGTTTTGGGTGGAAGGCTCGGCCTTTTGCCTAGTGTTTTGTTCCACTCATGCCGCCCTAGTTTCCGTAATATCGGTGTTATGATCCTTGATTAGCGTTCCTAACATGCTCAGGGGAATGGGACCCTCTTGATAGTTCGCTTTGAATAACCGCTTCCAGCAAGGCCCAACTTTGGTTTTACCATTTGCCTAATAACAACTAAAACTTGCATAGGGTCTAGCTAACCCGAGGACTTTATTAATCAACAACCCTGGGCCAGTGCTCCTCATGAGTGTTGGTCCGAACCGGGTAGACTGCGGGGCCACCACGGGGAAACTCGAGGTTTTGGTACCTGTAGGATGTCCCATCCGATCGTGGCCTGATTTCGAGATACGCGCGGCTCCAATCGGGGTGTCGGCACGTCGGGAGGTCTTGCTGGACTTGTGTTACCATTGTCGAAATGTCTTGTGCACCGGGATTCCGAGGATACTTCGGGCTATCTCGAGGTTGAGGTATTTCCACCGCAGCTTGTGTTGGTCTATGATGGACCAGGTTGGAACACCCCTGCAGGGTTAAATCTTACGCGAAGCCGTGCCCGCGGTTATGTGGTGACTTGGATATTTATAATCTCCGGTTGTAGAGAACTTGACACTAATTCTAATTAAAATACACCAACCGCATGCGTAACCGTGGTCGTCTCTTCTTGTGAGGTTGGAACCAAGAAGAGAACACGGTGGGGTTATGTTTGACTCGTAAGTAGGTGTTCAGGATCACTTCTTGATCATTATTAGTTTACGACCGTTATGCGTAGTTACTCTTCTTATTCTTGTACTCGTAAGTTAGCCACCATACAATGCTTAGTGCTTGCTGCAACCTCACCACTTTACCCTTCCATACCCATTTAAGCTTTGATAGTCTTGCTACCCATGGTTATGGGATTGCTGAGTCCTCGTGGCTCACAGATTACTACAATAACAGATGCAGGTACAGGTAATGCGATGATTTGGCGTGAGAGCGATGTGTGTTTTCTTTTGGAGTTCTTCTTCTTCGTCGATCTTGGGATAGGTTCCGGGTCGGCAGCCTGGGCTAGCAGGGTGGATGCCGTTCGTGTTTTTCGTTTGTGTTTCATCCGTAGTCGGATTCTGCTCTTCTGTATGGTGTTTGCTATGTATTGATGTATTCCTGTGATAACTGTATGTATTTGTATGTATCCCCATCCATTATGTACATGGTACGATGTAATGATATCCACCTTGCAAGCGTCTCGATATGTGCTTCTATCCCTGGTGGGGCCTCCGAGTTCCTCGAGGATAGGATCGCATATTGGGCGTGACACCGAGCCTGCTAAGCACCACTACCAGCTCCCCGTGAGCACCGCTACCTCTCCCCTCTCCTCTCTTCCTCTCGGTCGTCCTCTAGACGCCGTTCCCATCAAGGCCGTACCCGCCGCCGCGCGAGCTCGTCGCCGGCGTAGCCACGGTGACTATTGGGTCCCGTGCGTGCCACCATCGCGCTCGCCGCATCGCGTAGACCTCGCCTAGCCGCTTAGAACGCTCGAAAGCGAGCCGCAGCCGAGCGCCCGATCGAGCCCGAAAGTCGCCGCCGCCTGCTGTCATCGCCGTCGACGATTCCGGCCGTCTCAGCCGCCGAGACCACCACCAACGGACGCGGCCCGGAGTGCACGTTCCAGAGAGCCCGGCCGCGCGCGTTTTGGTGCACCACAGCGCAAACCCGAGCTCGCCGGAGTTCGGCCGCCGCGGGAGTGCTCGCCGGCGCGTCTCCGGTGGCCGGCGCTGACGTGGACGCGTGGCCTCCACCCCCAGTGACACTGCCTGTGGGCCCTGCGGGTCCCGCTGTCAGGGTTGACTGGGTCAGTCCGCTGACTGGGCGACCCCGTGTCACTGACATGCGGGCCCCGCCTAATTTAAACGTTTTTTTAATGTTAATTAATTTGTTAATTAGTTTAATTACTAATTAGTCACTTCCTAATGGGTCCCACCTGTTAATTAACTTAACCACTGTTAAGTCTAAACAGTCACTGACCAGTGGGACCCATTGGTCAGATTTGACCCTGGTCAACCGGGTTTGACCGCTGACGTCACCCTGACGTCATGCTGACATCACAGAACACTGTTTTGGATAATTCTAATTTAATAATTAAAATAATTCCAGAAATTCAATAAAACTTTGAAAAATCATATAAAATAAACCGTAAGTCGGATGAAAATAATTTATATATGAAAATTGATCAGAAAAATATGAAGAATCCGAATGTCATACCCACATACCTGCCACACCCCTCTAACATGATGAACATGGAACTTTCCCCTCCAATTCATCTGTCCGATAAATGCTCGGAGCTGGTAAAACACCTCCAGATGTTTCCCGCTCCGACTAACTTGCGTAGTACTGCATTAGGGCGCCCCTCGATTAACGTGCTACCATGCCATGCATCTGTGTTGCATTTGTCTGCTTTTATTTATTGTTTCTTCCCCCTCTTCTCTCCGGTAGACCCCGAGACTGACGCTGCTGTCGAGTACGACTACGCCCCTGAAGACCAGCCCCTTTCAGCAGAGCTTCCAGGCAAGCAAAACCCCCTTGATCATTTCTATATCGCCTATTCCTTCTCCCTCATGCTTGCATTAGATTTTGCTACTGTAATTGCTTGCTCCTATCCTGATGCATAGCCTGTTTTTATAACCTGCTGTTGCTACTTTACCTGTCATCCTGAACTGCTTAGAATAGGTTGGTTAGTGATCCATCAGTGACCCCTCCCCCTTGTCCCTGTTGCCCCGCTTTGTTACCAGTGCCTCGATCTATGTGATCGATGTGCCGAGACCGACACAGCACCGCACACCCCCTTAGTTGTACGGCTCTGCAGGGCTACTATCGAGTACCGGGGGTGATACCTCGTACTGCACCCCTGATGATATCCATGTAGTATAGCACATCGATGGTGATTGCAGAGGGTGATTCCTCACTCTCCCCTTCCCGATGATGACTCTGTAGTACAACCCCTCAAGTGGGGACCATCGAGGGTGATTCCTCCTGGTTCCCCTTAACAAATTTACATTGAGTAGGAATCCATCGAGGGTGATTCCTCGGATTTCCCCCTTGATGAGGTGGTGCTCGTCCCGGCTCGTCGCATAACGACCCGAAGTGCAAAGGGCGATGGGCCCAAGACCCCTGAGCGCTTAGGATGTAGACCGGTGGGGACCTCTCTGTTGAGCCTAGGTAGGACTACGTCGTGTCGATCAGCCGAGGCCGGGCATGACCGAGGAAAGTGTGTCCGGCCAGAGTTAATCGAGCGTGTTGGGTAACAGTAGTGCACCCCTGCAGGGAAGTTATCTATTCGAATAGCCGTGTCCACGGTAACATGACGCTCAGTGTTGTATCCCGATCTACTACAACTTGAACTGGATACATGTTAATTAATTGTAAGCTCCGGGATCGCTTTCTCGCAGGGAGTCGAGGAAGGATCTCTAGGCTTTGCTACTACTTGTTTGCAACTTTATAATATGCTAATCTGCACTCTTCTAATGATGCAAGACGCTGAAGATGCTAGTCTTCGATAGACTAGGCTTTTCCCCCTCTGTTCTGGCATTTCTGCAGTTTAGTCCAAAGATATAGCCCCATTCCTTTGATACCGATGCATATTTAGCATAGTTCTTATGTCAGTCTTGCGAGTACTTTGGATGAGTACTCACGGTTGCTTTGCTACTTCTTTTTCCCTACCCGGTTGCTGCGATCAGACGACGGAGTCCAGGAGCAGGAGATCCCCGGAGGCACCTACTACTACGTTGAGCCCGCCGACCAGGAGTAGTTCGGAGGCCCTAGGCAGGAGGCCTTCGCCTTTTCGATCAGTGTCGCTGTTATGCTAGCCTTCTTAAGGCATCCTTGTTTATCTTTGTGTCTGTACTCAGATACTGTTGTTGCTTCCGCTGATGCTTGTGTAACTCGAGCTTATGTATTCGAGCCCTCGAGGCCCCTGACTTGTAATATAAAGCTTGTATTATTTTGTTTTGTGTCTAGAGTTGTGTTGTGATATCTTCATGTGAGTCTTTAGGCTTGATCGTGTGCATTTGCGTGTATTATTAGTGCACGATTAAGTCGGGGACGTCACACAACATGATTGGGCAACTCAAAGAAGGAACTAGATTTACAATTGTTGAGTAGGAAAAAATCACAGGTACTAGATTAATTGTTGGTGCTTGATTAACACCATGATTGGGCAACTCAATGGAAGATAACCTATACAATGCACATAAAAGTTCCATCTACTGACCAACCCTTAGAGCAAGCATAAGATGGTTCAGTACCTTCGATGTTGCAGTCCTTGGCAGTTTTGTCATCAGCAGTTGCTTCCCAACATAGAAGATGGCCTAAAATTCTTGATTCACTCTTGTTTGTGTGTTTAATGCCTTGCCCCTGGCCTGTGAAAAAGGAAAAAAAAGAGTTGCTCAGTGAGAAGTAGTAGGTTTCTTTAGTTGCTGAGAATAGTAACCCAAATAGGGTTCCTGTGTTTGTTCAAAAAAGATGCAAGCAGTCCTTTTGGGCGAGGCAACTATATAGTGGGGTTTAGGCGATTCCGTGCATGTGATACGCGTAGACGGCTTAGTTTATCCGGCTAGTCTAATGTGTGCATGGGGCGGGCGACTATATTGGGGTTTAGGCGACTCCATGTGTGGATTAGACGTGGGCGACTTAGTGTATGGGGCGTGTGTGAGTGAGTGTGTGAGCGAGGCGACTATATAGTGGGGCGTAGGCGATTCCGTGCATGTGATACGTGTAGACGGCTTAGTTTACCGGCTAGTCTAGTGTGTGCATGGGGCGAGCAACTATATTGGGATTTAGGCGACTCCATGTGTGGATTATATGTGGGCGACTTAGTGTATGGGTGTGTGTGAGTGAGTTTGTGAGCGAGGCGACTATATAGTGGAGCGTAGGCGACTCCGTCATGTGATATGCGAAGGCGTCTTAGTTTAACTGGCTAGTCTAGTGTGTGCATTGGGCGAGCGACTATATTGGGATTTAGGAGACTCCATGCGTGGATTAGATGTGGGCGACTTAGTGTATGGGGTGTGTGCGAGTGAGTGTGTGAGAGAGGCGACTATATAGTGGGGCGTAGGCGACTTAGTTTAACCGACTAGTCTAGTGTGTGCATGGGGTTGTGGGTGACTTAGTGTATGTGGTTAGTAGAGTGGGTGCATGAACACGCACAGTATAGTGGAGGGTAGGCGACTCCGTGCATGGATTAGACTTAGGGCGACTTAGTTGTGTGGGATTAGTCGAGTGAGTGTGTGAGCGAGGCAATTACATAGTAAGGGCGACTATATAGTGGGGATAGGCGACTTCGTGCATGTGATATGCGACGGCGACTTAGATTAACCGGGTTGAGTTGAGTGTGCACCCAGGGCGGGCGACTATATACTGGGGGGTAGGCGACTCCGTGTGTGGATTAGACATGAGCGACTTAATGTATGAGGTTAGTCAAGTGGGGTGCGTGAGCAGTGCGGCTATATAGTGGAGGGTAGTCTGACTTCGTGCATGGAATATGTGTAGGGTGGCTTAGTTGTAACTGGTTAGTCGAGTGGGCGCATGGGACGGGGGGCTCTGTGTTTGGGTTACGCGGCTCCGTTCATGGGATTAGGTGTAAGCGACTTGGTGTTGCGGGTTAGTCGGGAGGGTGTGTGTTTGGAGCGGCTATACAGTGCTGGTTAGGCGAGTCATGTACTTGGAATAAGCACCTCCCATTGCATAGAAGAAGAAAAATAGAAGACAACAAAGAAATTGTCCACACCCAACCCCCCCCCCCCCCCCCCCCCCCACACACACACACACACACACACACACACAAATTCTGAAACTACATGGGAGGCTAAAAGAAAAAGGCCCGTAAGATAATGTTGATTTTGTGAGAGCACAGGAAAAAAGCAAAAAATGAGAAAAAGATAACATGTACATATGGAAATAAAAACTGCTGCCTAGTTTGCTTTAATTTGAAATTTTTGCCTACACCTATTTGACGGAAAAGGACCTTAGGGTTGCCAATGAAGATGTCTGTCTGTCTAGATAAAAATCACACAGGCACACAAGGCAGGAGGGGGAAAGACACTCGAACCCTTTTCTGCCACGCCTATGACTTGAGTCTCTTGTGCTTTTTTGCATGACCGGGCGACATGGTATATGAAAAATGGGGGATGTAGTTTGCTATTACAGCCGACATGGCTTGTCGCTATAGGCGACAAAATAGTTTTTGCTTAACACCAAATTAGAAACAAGGAGATTAAGCTTCAGGGGAAAATGTAAGAACTCCCAGCTACTTAACCTGAAAAACACAAGCATTTTCTTGTGAAAAAATTAGTGAAAAAATACAGCCCAGACAGCTACTACCCCGTACCCACACCTTCATGTTAAGTTCTGGGGAAAAGGTATGACATGAGTTCTCTATAGCCACAGTATCACTGCTAAAAAAACAAGACCATCACAACCCAGAAAAAGCAGCAATTCGGAACATTTGAGCACAGTTAAAAAAACTGTCAGGATTTTACCATACTTGATCCATAGTGCCATGTACCTGAACCCCTCTACAAAAATGTGTTCAGCAGCATTGAGGGTGTGGCGCTAGCGTTTCAGCGACAAAAACTGTGCCCTCCACAAAACATGTTCAGCGACACTTATGTGACTGACCGTGTGGCGCTAAAACCATACATAATGTACATGACCGTTTTTACGGTACCATGTACTGCTCACGAGAGAAGGAGCAGTATATTAAAATCTGGCCATTGGTTTCTAAGGGTAGGATAGGCATGTCGTATTTTAAAAAATAAGGGAGAGAGATTTTATTTTCTACTAAACACTCAGACTAAGTTGACCGATCTGTTTGCCATCTTCTCCCTGCCGTCCATCTTCTCCCTGCCGTCGTCCGTCGCCAGTCACCGCCACTCTCCCGCACAGACCTGCTCCTGCGGCCGCGCCACCCCGGTCGTTGTTGCTACCGCTATGAACCAGGATTCAGCCAGCGCGATGTCGGGGTGCTCAGCTATGGGAGAGCCGCATGCTGACGCCTCACGGCCGGTCGGGGGAGACCTGCACCACGCTGCCGACCGCCCGGTTCACAAACATGGCCGAGAGCAGGACGCCAGACTGGGGAAGGAAGAGGAGCATGGCGGTGGCCGCCGCCATTGAAGGGGTTGTAGTCGTGCCGTGACGGCCAGAACCTTAGCGACGTCGTGGATGGATAATGGTAACCAGAAATCAAGACAACGCTCGTGCCGGTAGCGGCCGAAATCCTAGAGGGCGGGCCGGGGCGGCAGCCGCCATGGTGTCGACTACCCGGCACAGCCAGCCACCGTCGCGGACGAGCAGCATGCTCCTGGAACCATCAGATGTCGGTTCGGAGGTCCTCCAACCTTGCCGGCCCAGCCGTCCTCGTCGGGGTGAGGTGGCGCGCGCTGCCGGAGGGGAGGCTGGGCGCACAGCTCCGGTGAGGGGCGCATGTAGGGACCTACGTGGAGACGAAGATGAGGAGAGAGCAGTCGCGGGTGAGCGCCGACACGACAGGATCCCAGGGGAGTAGCTGCGTCGGGGCGGCGAGTCCTCCTCGAGCGCCTCGCGGCAGGAGAAGGAAGAGGAGGAGGAGGGAGGGACGTGGAAGAGCAGCGGGGAGTTGATGGCGAGGAAGAGGGCCTAGCTCGGCAGCTTCCTGATTCGCCAATGGCCAGGCGCACGCCGGCGGTGGCTGGAACCCGGGCGCAGTCGAGAACGAATTGGGAGGGCGAGGGCGGGGTGGGCCAGGTCGACACATGGGCGGGCTGAAATTTTTACTTTCCAAAATGCCCTCAGGGCTTCTATACTGGAGGTTGGGAGCGAAGCGATGCAAGCTGTACCGCTCGCGATTTCACTAATAAATTGGAGCAGTACAGATCGAGTGGCACCGTTAGATTTCACAAATGGATGGCCCATATTTATCGCAGGGTACCGTAAAAGAGCTCAATGTACATACTCAGGATGTTACTGAAGTAGTTTAGTCACGTTGCTACTAAACCATTCAGCCTGATTCCAACGGGGAAAGAAATAAGAGACAAGTTAATCAAACTATCTAATTTCTATTTGGAAAAACAGAATGATATGCACCTATATATCAAAGACTATACTTGGCTCGGGAACCCCGACAACATCGCATGGATCAAATTGGCGAGTATTAAAAAAGCGAGCACCGGGAAGAGATAAAAACAGTAACAGGGCAGGAAATGCAAAACCTTCTTGTAAAGTTTGCAATTCAATGACTCAGAAGAAATCTAATTATTAAGGCAAGTTAGAGCCAAAAAAATAGTACTAATTGGTCAGTTCTCATAACTTCCCATGACAAACATGTTGAATCATTCTCATAACTTCCCATGACAAACACGTTGAATCATGACATTACTGAACATGTCTTTTCGAAAAGGATGCCTGCAAAAGACCTACATCTTGAAGTTTCGCTCATCTACATTGACGAAAAATTTGCCTGCACCTGAAGTAACTGCATCTACAAGAAATAAATAAATTGCCTACATCCTGAAAGTTCCTCTGCATCAACGTGAAACCCAAAAGATAACTTGCCTACATCCGTCCGTACATCAAGAAAACAGAAAATTTGCTTCCTCAATTGATGAGAATTTTTTTTCCTCTCCGATCGCCGATCCACCCCCTCCCTCTCCATCCTCGCCCCAACAGAGGAAGACAGATGGGTGCAGCATTCGCAGTGGAAGAAGAGAGACGCGAGCATAGCTTGAAGGGGCTCACCATGTGACTTGCGGGAGCTGTTGACGCCGGGACACACAGCTTCCTCGTCGCGCGGGCGCTCCTCATCCCACGCCGCAGTTGCGCGTGCTGCTCGACGGTGAGCTGCTTGCTCCCTTGATGTGCGACTTCAATGACGACCGCTGGGGCCCCGATAGCCCTCCGGACCCGCGCGCCCAGCCGCCAGCAACCACCCCGCTGCTCCGGCCCCCACCTCGATTCCCTCAAAGCTCACCGGCGCACCAGCCCGGCGAGCCTCCACCAGCGTACGCCGAGCCCTATCGCTGTGGATAAGTAGAAAACGAGAGGATGGAGGGGATAGAAGTGGGGGTGAATTGAAGTATGTGGTGGGGAAAGGAACAAACAGCCGCAGCGACTCCACCACGTGTCCACGTCCACGCAGCAAACCGACAAAAAAGCCTTGCCAATCCACATCGCATCACGATCCCGCTAATCCTACGGCCCGCGTGCGGCCGCTCGGAAGAGTCGAATAGCGCGCGCGCGTTGCCCAGCATTTGGGTTTTGCAAATTGTGCCCCCAGATCGCCCCACCTGAATCTGGGCCATCAATCTACCATCCGGTGGTACAGATTCATTTTTTCTATTTTTCTACCCTAGGCTGTTTTTCTATTGTAGTCGCTCCCACTCCATTCCCGCCAGAACCCTCGCCTCCGGTCGCCGCCATGGCCGCGAGCGTAGAGCAAGTCCTTGGGTGGTTCCCCGGCGGAGACGCCATCGCCAGGATCAGGCACGCCTCCCTCTCCCACTTCCCGGGATACGCCGGCGAGGACCGCATCAGCGCCCTCCAAGACCACCTCCTCCGCGACATCGTGTCCCGCCTCCCCGTCAAGGACGCCGCCCGCACGGCCGCGCTCGCCTCCCGCTGGCGCCACCTCTGGCGCTCCACGCCGCTCGTCATGTACGACGCCCACCTCCTCCCAGCCGGCGACCCCGCGCGCGTCGCCGCCGTCGCCCGCATCCTCGCCGACCACCCGGGCCCCTTCCGCACCGTCAGCATCACCTGCTGCGATTTCGCGTCGCACGAGCGTGAGCTCGCCGAGTGGCCGCGCCTCCTCGCCACCAAGGGCGTCCAAGACCTCGTCCTCGTCAACAAGCCCGCCGACGACGAACGCCTCCCCGACGTCCCCGCCGACATCCTCCGCTGCGCCTCGCTCCGGCGCCTCTTCTTGGGATTCTGGAGATTCCCGGACACCGGCGTAAGCCCACCCGGTGGAGGCGCAGACGGATTTCCACACCTCCGGGAGCTCAGCTTGTTCGGCACCGACGACATGCTCGGCGGCGACCTCGACCGCTTGCTCGCTTCCAGCCCCGTTCTGGACACCCTCGCGCTCGTCCTCAGCGCAACCTGCGAGCGCATCCACCTCCGCAGCCAAAGCCTCAAGTGCGTGCTCCTCTGGGAGTGCTTCGTGAAGGAGGTCCTCGTCATGGACTCCCCGCTCCTGGAGCGGCTCATTTTGTGGAAAACCATTGATGGTGAAGACGACCCGGTAGCTGTGAGGGTCAACATTGCTGGCGCGCCGAAGCTGCGGGTGCTGGGTTACTTGGAGCCGAGAGTTCACGAGCTGCAGATTGGCGAGAATGTCATCAAGGTACTACCTTTCAATGCATCTCACATTCTCACTTTCAGTAATGGCATTCCATATTCCAATCTGTATCCACATTTTAAGATACTAGAAGGAGCATGGCCTCTTCGTTATGCGATGCACATAGCAAAACATTTCTCTCGGCGTGTCAAGTGATGCGTGAATCTTGTATGTGATCATTGTACCAACGGAATGAAGTATGATCTCTCTTTCTCTTGGTGCATTGCAATGCAGCCTGATACAATGGTGAGCCCAAGCACCGTGGTTCCAAGCGTCAAGACATTGGCCTTGAAGGTGAACTTTGGTGTCTTTGAGGAGGTCAAGATGCTGGCCAGCGTCCTCAGATGCTTTCCCGAAGTTGACAGGCTGCACATCGAGGTGACTTCTTCGTACCCTCCTGCACTGCACATTCCTTCAGTCAGCCGCTCGGCATTCATATCATAGATTATCTGTCACCGAGGTGATTAAACTACTGTCCACTTTTACCATTTTGCAGTCTGTCACGGCCGATGAACCCACTGGAATGCACCATGCCGAGTTCTGGCAAGAGGCCCGTCCTATTGAATGCGTGAAGTCGCACGTCAAGAAGGTGGTTATCCATGAATTCCGCGGAAAACAAAGCGAAAACGAATTCCTCGAGTTTGTTAGCAGCAGTGCAGAGAAGCTGCGGTCTTTGCTTGTTGTGATTACCCAAGAAATGTTTGCTTCGGCATGGGATTTCTCAATTTCATTGCCAAATGAGGTGAATGAGGTGATTGTCAAAGCAGGGGCTCTGACGCATGGAGCATGGGCCTGCGAGAACTGTCAACTGGTGGTGGCGGGTCCTAAAGTGAAGGATGGTTGGAGCTTCCGCAGAGCGTCTGTTCCCTCTGTTAAGGACCCTTTCCACTGATACACTTGAAGAAGCAGAGCACTCCTTCAGGTACCATGAGTAGCTGCAAGTGTTCAAGTTAGCTCAGACTGATGTTTAATTTGACATGTTACGCACTGTGTGTGATCAACATTGATCTGTTTTTGATGCTGATAGAAGTAAAACTGCAGAAGACATGCAGTTAGTTACATCTTGAGACTTTATATTGCTTTTACTATCCTAGTATCATTTTCCTTTGTCCTTTTTCTGTTTCATCCAGCACTAGCTAGGCAGCATTCCATGGCCTGCAGATATCATATATGTGCTGACCACCTTTGCCAATTCAACCCAGAGTATACAATGCTGTAGCCAGGTCGATGAATTAGCCCCTGGATCATGGTTAGGTCTGCTGGGCTGCTGGCTGAGTTTTAGTTTTCTTGGTTGCTCCATAGGGTTGTAATACATGCCTTGACTATTTTCTCAAGTGTTTGGCAAGCAAAACTATCATGGATGTTCGTTCCAGCTTATTCTGTGTGATCAGGAGGACTCGATCGAGGCCGGTTAGGGTAGGTACAAGTCAAATTGGTTTGATGTGCTGATGACGCTAGCGATGAGCAGTAGCAGCATATATTCGCCTCAGAAAAGAAGTCGCAGCAGTACATAACACTTGCCTTGACCTTAAGGACCATTTTCTGAAGAAGAAACAACAAGTTGGGGAGATACTCAAAAAGGCCCGGAGGCCCGCGTTACATCAGAGAGTACAATGAGAGGATAGGAATAGGCGCCAAGACATGGCGGCATCCCTACTAACAGGATCTTTGAACCTAAAGACCCAAAGCGTGAAATCAGAGATTACATTCCGTAAGGTATCCGTAGCTGAGCGAGTCTCAGTAGTGTTCAAGTTTTAAATTCTACCGATGTTGTAAATAGTTCAGTCAAATATTTTTGCCTCAATGATTGCTTCATGTCAACTCAGTGTGCAGCCACGCCTTCCAAGCATCCTAATCCTCACCAGTATCTATGTATGTGCCTGTCACCATCGTCTGACCCTTATCCCAGCAATTTGCTGCATTTTCCAACCTGTGGATATGCATGCCATTTAGCCTGTGACATATCTATCACTTTTCTGCCCCCTTTGCCCTCATTGCACATCCATAAAACCCACCTAGAGACAAACCCAGAAGAAGGGCAGGGAAGATTACATCCATGGCTGGGCTGCAGAGGTCTTCACTGACATTCAGGAGGTCAGGATCATCAGGCATGGTCTGGGGCGAGAGGCTCATGTCGGATGAACATAGCCAGTGGACCTCGGGGGAACCAGAGTTCAGGGAGCTACGGCACTCCCGCAGTGTTGGGTCCGTCGGGGCGCAGCGCAGGCGCAACGATGGCACCGAGCGCGGCGGCCAGGCGTTCCGGACACGACGCGTAGCCCCCACCATCGATCCACCGTCGCCCAAGGTTCCTGGCTGCATCTTCTGTGGGATTTTCAGGAAGGCAGGACCTTCACAGCCATCTAAGGCCAGAAGGTACCACTAGAGTGATCTGTGTATTCATCGACCATATGTGTGACTGGGTTACCAGGTTCTTGAGCTTGTGAAGTTCAGGTCCATCGAGTATATATATGCTACTCCCTCCGTTCGATATTAAGTGTCGCTGATTTAGTACAACACTTAATATGGAACAGAGGGAGTAGTCAGTGATATGCTCTTATAGTTGTATGCAGTTTGGATAAGTTTGTGCATATCTATTTATTAAGGTGTTATGCATATTTTTCCTGATTTCTCTACCACTTGATAGTTTGCTGATGCAACTGTTTTCTTGAGTGACCGCCTCGTCTAGCTTGGGGTACATGATAGAAATTGTGCATCTCTGCTGCAGCACATATCTTGTATAAGCCGCTGTACATGAACATGATGTTTTCATTTGGTTCTGTATCTGGATCGTCTAAAGGTGACTATATTTGTAAATGTTATCCGTGTATTTGTCTTGTTTGGAGGTCACTATACCCGTATGGTGCACATCCATGAGCCAATGTATGAATCGACCTACATTTACGATGTGAGGAGGTGTTTCATGAATTTAATTGGTTCTTATTATGTCTCTTAATTTTTTATATCTCTTCCATATGATCAATTAACCGAATTTTCATCTCATAAAATTCAAATGATTTTTTCTGAACTGTCTGCACTTTTTTTACGGCTGGGCAAGCTCTGTGCTGCTTGAGATGGGATTCTAGGTTGAGAATTGTTACCAAAGAGAAGTCGTTGAGAATTTGAGTGCTGTGAACACTGATTACGTAGGTAAAGTGGGCCTAATTGTTGATTATGAAGGAGGCAAGGTGATGCATAGACTGCGAGTAGGTTTAGCGGTTCAGGTGATTTGCCTAAACAGTGATTGCAATGAGCAATTACGATCCATACCTAAGTACAAATCTGGAGGTTATTTCCCAATTTTGTATATATTGAATGCACCCCACCCTCTGATGTTGATACCGTTTCAAATTTAGTGCTCTTCTATTCCAAGTTCAGAAGTTTGTTATGGATGCTTTAGCAGCCTGCTATTCTTGTGGGCTGCATGGCTGATGGAGATGCTTAATTGTTTATGACAATCTTGCTATAGTCATGCTGGTGGTTCAAAATATGGCTCAGTTGGCTAGCGGCTCAACTTGGGAAAATCCTGAAAGTCATGCTGGTAATTCTGGGCCCTACGCAGATTTGACGTCAATTAGTAGAGTAATATGTGCCCATAATTGAGGAACAGACTGGTATGTGCACTAATAAAGCTTATCCATGAATGGTATCCGGGTGGACAAATTGACCTGATGCACTTAACATTTGGTTGGAGTGCTGACTTGTTACGTGTACTCATTTGCTTTTAGCACGAAGCTGTATGGTCATCTCCAGGTTCAAGTTTCTAGTAGTACCAAGTTTCTAGTAGTACCGAAACTTCAGCTAATCCTAGAATTATGACAGCCTTTTGGTAACGAGGTCATCATAGGTTGAAAAGAAAAGAAAAAAATAGAGGAGATTCTCAGGCTTCTTTTGATTCAAAGGATTTTCACGGGATCTTCAATTAGAATCCTTAGGAATTTTTCCTATGTAGGTCATTTGATTCGTAGGATTGAATCCTATAGGATTTTTTTCCTAAGGATTCATTTGTACTGCATTTCATAGGAATTCTATCATCCACTCCAACCTTTTGGAAGAAATCATTTGTTTTTCCTATGATATAATCAAACAAACTCAAATCCTATAGGAATCAAATGGACATGTCATTCCAATCCTACGTTTTTCCTATTCCTGTGTTTTTGCAATCCTGTGAATCAAAGAGGCCCTCAGTGTCTTGTCTTTACAGTTCCTGATTTGCAAGCACTTAGCTGGGACGCCCATATATTAAATGGAAGAAACAAAATTTGAGCAAAGACTAGATGAACGTGCTATAATTGCTTTGCTTTTCTGTAGGTTCCTGTCACTATCCTTTGACCTTCATGCCACCCCTAGAGCTTTCTGGCACTTACTGTCGTGTACATTCTCAGCTAGCTAGTTGCATGAAAAGACAAGCACTTGCTTTATCTCCACCCATCCAAACTTTTCGTTTGCGTAAGCCTTATGTTCCTAACTGTTTTGATTCACTTGCTCGAAAGTGTGTCCATTTAGGTCTCTGCTCTACTACTCCATCCGTAAAGAAATATAAGAGTGTTTAGATCACTACCTTTACAGAGGAAGTAGTAAGAGTTTCCGTCGTGTATGCTTGCACAAGTGTGCATCCGTGGTTTTAGTTTACAACAGAGGGTCGGGTTGTTACATTCAATTTGATGATCTGTCATGATGATTATACTCTGAAGTGGGTTAAAGTTCAATGATCTTTCTAAGATAAGACAACATTTACAGAATGGAAGCATTGCGAATATACGAGTTATTTATGTATATTTTGTTCTTATTTAGGATTTGATATATTTGAGTAATTTCTGTATACAAGCGACGACTAGGGTTCTGCCGCGCCGCCAACCCCTCCCTTCCGCATATCCCCTCGCTGCCACCGGAGGTAGCCACTAGTAAGCCCGTGCGGCCGCCAGTGAGGGTGGCGCCGAGGCTTTCAGACACTCTGTTGCTCGGGCCAGGGCTAACGACACCGAGGCGGCGGCCTCAGGCGGAGAGGGTGGCCTCCATCCGGAGGCGAGTGGGTGTGCGCTGGTGTTAGGGGTCGTTCCCCTCGGCCGGGTGGGGGTGACGAAGCGGTGAGCACGGGTCGCGGTACGGAGGGTGCCCCATAGTCCTTCGGTGTCAGACCTGAAGATGACGCCTTCGTCGCGTGCTACTTACTCCACCCTGTCGGGTCTCGCCGGATCTAGTGGTTGGCTAGACAGGAGATGGGTTGGGAGCTCTAGACTGGGAGAATCTCCTGGCCATCGGCGACGGCCACAACCTTGACAATGCTTCGGGCCATGTTTACCCCCCTTGGAGGCGACGTCGAGGTACATCTCCCCTTTTCCTCCTTCTCCTTTACCAGGGCGAAAACACTCAATCCCTAGGATTGGGTTGCAGATGCGCTATGGCGTCGTCACCTCCTTTTGGAGGCACCGTTTTAGAACTGTGGGACCGCGCGTGGGCATTTGTGTGCTCGTTGGCGGCTTGATTCAATTTCTACTGATGATGCACCTCCATGGAGGGCCGGTTTCCTCTTCGGCTCGTTGTGCTCTTCTACCCCTTGTGGTTCATTTTGTCCGGTGGGTCGACGCCCTTGAGCTTGGGTGAGAGGGGATAGTGTATCCCTCAACAGTGACAACGATGAGGGGGTGATGATGAGGGGTCGCGGTCTTGGCGAGCTCTAGCCCATCTTTGTTGCTCCATCCTTTTGCCATGTCTATAGGCGATCTCGTTCTAAAGCTTGCATTCGACATGACCCGTGATGTAGGCGACGACCTTGATCCACATCCACGGGCAGTTTTCTTGGTGAGGTGATTGTGTTTGACGTTTCGTTAACTTACAGCTTGTCCAGTCTTCATTGCGTGCTCTCGGGTGAGCAATTCTACATTGCCGATGGTGTAGCACCCTTTTATCTAGCGTAGGGGCCTTCTTCGGAGGTGGATGCGGATGGCACTATGACGTCGTATCGTCAATGGGAAGCGTTCGAAGGCGGGATCCATTTCCGGTGGTGTGACTCTCCTCAAGACCTTTGTCCCTCCCTCCCATGTGAGCATTGGTGGACCGGGACCTTGTAGCTTTTTGCATGTTTGTCCTTGGCCTGGTAGTCTTTATTCAACTCTTTGTATCGGCCGCTTGGGGTTGCACATCCTCTATTTTCTTTACCTTCTCTTCTGTTGTAAAATGTGATTCATTATAATCCTGGCCAGTTGATGACTTTGTTATTTCGAAGTCGAGCTCGTCTCGAGCCTTCATTCAAAACAACTATGTTGATATTGGGTTATTGACTGGGTTTACAAGATAGTAGTGACCTCTCCCACCGACCCCATGACTAGAGCATAGCGAAGACATTTGCAACTTAATTTGGAATTTTATGGGTGATAAGTTGGCATAATGCATCTTTTCTTTTTTCGCGAATACGCAAAAGGATTGCATATCTTTTCATTGTTAGGAGAGGAGAAGTTACAGGCATGACTAACATGAACGCAAGCACGTACACGGACACGGCATGAGTGTAGAGACGGATGGGGTTGCGCAACCCTCTAGGCTACTACGGGCTACGTCTCTAGTATCAATAATGCATCTTTTCTCTAAAAGGAATTGTTTTCAATACCATATCCATCTCATTTGTAAAAGAACATATCCGGGAAAATGGATTTGACGCCCCCTAGTATCATATGCGCGTATTTTTCTTTTAAGTGCTTACCCATTTCAAAAGAAAAAAATGCCCACAAGATATAATACTTGAACATGCTACGGTATGTATATTACCCAGAAAGATGTGCATCCTACCCTTGTTTATGTCGTCTGCAATGGTAATGAAAAGCACCGCACCTGCTAAAATTCAAGATGTAGGTCAGCTGCATTTTTTGGTCAAGTTTAAGTCAGATTAGTTGAGTGATGAGTACTTAGGTAGCAACAATTGGAGCATCAAAGATTGTCAAAGCAATGCGGGTCATGTAATCAATTTCATTAAAAGGGAAAGGTGTGGAGGGTTCGGATTGCAGAAATAAGTCGCTTTCTTTCCAGAATAAAGCAAGGATCTTTGACCAAACAGAATGGCATGCTGCCATTAGTTTTTGATTATTACTATTATTATTATATTTTTCATGCTGCCATGAGTGATCTATGAGGACACCCTTTCCCTCAAATAAAAGAGGGGACACCCTAATTATTGTTTGTGACTGTCATCAGGAGCATGTGTTAAGTCATAGAGTAGCGGCAGATGTTGCCAAGATGGTGGCTTCAGACTTACTTATGTATTACTTTGTAAGGTCTTTATGAATAATTAATAAAATGGTTGCATGCATCCCCCAGATGCAGAGGCCGGGGTCATCCTCCTTTTTCCAAAAAAAATGTGTTAAGTCATAGATCTTCCCGATTAATAACACTTTGCTCTAAACACTTTTAGTTATCTGTGGTATGATATGAGAAGTATATTACACAAAAATGTATTGGGATGTCACATGTATTAGACTCTTGAGATTAGACTAGCTAGATGGCCTCTCAAGAAGGAAAGATGGGCAAAGACGCATAACTGGTTGGTGGTATGGGTGCCACTGGATTTTATCATTTATAATTCACATCCTTGTCATGGACATCAAGAAAAACAGGTGTCCTGATTTGGACTTTTAGAGGTCCAAGTATATGTGTATGTGCAATGCACGTGTTTCACGAGGTGCTTAGAATAAAACAGTCAATTTCTTTTGCTTATATGATAAATTCTTTGATAGAAATGCTATGTAGCAATTTTGCCTCAAACAAGTGCATGATACAACAATTTAAGCATGTAAATAGTGCGCTTGCATCAGATGGGAATGAGCCCCGGCGTAAATGCTTGCTCATACCTAAACCGGTGATGGTGCTCTTTTCGGTCATCTGGAAGTGGAGGAATGACACGATCACCAATGACGCCCGCTATAATGTCCGACGTCGTCTTCGCTAGGTCATGGCATCATCTCCACCGCCACCGCTCTTTTGGGTTGTCTGGAAGTCGAGAAACGACATGATCCTCAATCACGTCTGCTATGGTGTCGATGCCATCTTTGACCAGCTCAAGGATCACTTGCGCAAGGGTGCCCCCCCCCCCCCCCCCCCCCCCAACCCATTTTTTGAGGAATACCATATCTACTTGTTATTCTTTTGTGCGTGTTATTGCCGCCATACTCCCATCCCTCGTACTCAAAGGTTTGATATTGCTCGAAGCATACTTGCTAAACTCGTGGCTTTGATCTTAAACATCGGATCGCTTCAAACAAATTTTGCAAAATATTTGTTCTTTCATAGGCAAGGTTCATCGCTTTAAACAAATCAAACACCCACATGCACGCGTTTCACAAAAAATGATTCCCTGGAAAGAATGATAAAAATGGCACCAACTCTTTTTCTTTCTTTGTCACGTCATGTAATGCGGAATTCACACGGTGATGAGAAAGCAGGTTAGGCAGAGTCCACAAAATGCAAATAGCATCATTACTGCCGTGTATTCTCCCACGCGTCGGAAACCCTCTTTTGCTCAAAAAAAAAAAAAAATCTCCCACGCGTCCCGTACGTTTTATGCGAATATGCAGTGCAGCGGAGAGAAACGCAGCACCTTTCGGACCCTGTGGCAAAGCAAAGCAACGCAAAGCAGCTCGAGATTTGTCACGTGTTGGTTTTGTCTCGAACGGAAAAAGGAAGTTTGGCGTGAGTAATCGGATGGACGGGCGCGCGGCCACGCTCACGAGGCGGTCACCGTCAGATGCGGCGGACGCGTTTATGGCGCCACGCCACGCCACGCTCCCCGCGCCGCCGCCGTCCGATGGGCGTGCCGTGCACGGCGGGGATCGCGTCTCATCCAAAAACCCCCACCGACCCGGCCTCCTCGCCATTTCCCACTCCCCCTCTTCTCTCCGCAGTCTCTCCTCCCCCTTCCCTCCCGTTGCTCTGCCTCTCCCTCCCTCCCTCGTCCGATCTGCATCTGCCCCCCCTTCTCTCTCCATCTTCTTGTTTTTTTTCTTCCTTCTTTCTTCGTAGTGTCAAGATTTGTTTTTCTTTTCTCGGAGCGGCGGCGGCGGCGGCGGCGGCGGCGGGGGTGGAGTGGTGGTACGGTGGGAGATTCAGGGAGATCTAGCTTGATCTGTCTCTGTTCTTGGAGCTCGAGGACGCGGGGAGGAGAGATGGCGGCGCAGGAGCAGGAGCAGGATAAGCAGCAGGCCAAGACGAGCACCACCAGCTCGCTGCCGTCCAGCAGCGAGCGCTCCTCCAGCTCCGGCCCCAACAACCTCAAGGAAGGAGGTACCTACCGTCTCCCGCTCCTTTGCTCACCCGCTCGGTGACTAAATCCGGCAGCCCAGCTCGAGACGCTGACGACGCGTGTCTTATGTATGTGTTTGTGGCGGCAGGCGCGGAGAGCGACGAGGAGATACGGCGGGTGCCGGAGATGGGTGGCGGGTCGGCGTCGTCCGGCGCGGGGGCCGACGGGGACGGCAAGCAGCTGCAGCTGGCGGCAGCCGGGGGAGGGCAGGCCCCGGCGGGGAAGAAGCGCGGGCGCGCCGCCGGGGACAAGGAGCAGAACCGGCTGAAGCGACTGCTGCGGAACCGCGTGTCGGCGCAGCAGGCGCGGGAGCGGAAGAAGGCCTACATGACGGAGCTGGAGGTGAAGGCCAAGGACCTCGAGCTCCGCAATGCCGAGCTGGAGCAGAAGGTCTCCACCCTCCAGAACGAGAACAACACGCTCCGCCAGGTACCATATCTAGCCTAGATCCTCCAAGCAGAATTGACTGACCCCTCGTCTCATTGTCAGTGGTCATGGAGATAGATACTGAATCTTATTCTCCTTGCGTGCAGATACTGAAGAACACGACGGTGCACGCCGGGAAGAAGCCGAGCGGCGGCAAGGGGGGAGACGGCGGCAAGAAGCACCACCACTTCGGCAAGAGCTAGCAGTAAGAGCTTCTCTGCTGCGACGATGGTTGCTGCTAGGAACCGAACGTCTGCTCATCTGACCATTGTTAGGACACTGCTGTTGTTGTTTGCTGCCGCAGTTTGACGCTTGTCTTGTCTTTTGTCTTCTTTTTCACTCTTCTTTTTCTACGGTTGCTCGCCTGAGGAGGATGTCTCCCTGCCACTGTTGTGTGTACCCTGTCCATTGTAGCTTGTTGTTAGGAATGTTGATCTATGTGAACATTGGTTGTGTATTGTACTGTACTGCTCTCTTCTCTTCTCCACCGTTGCAATTTGGCTTCTTCGCAAAGCTGGTCGCCGAAGCTTCAAAAGATGAATTTCAGTTCAAATCCGATGGCCCAAGTGAAATCTCTCTCGGTTCTAAAAGGAGGCACAGCCGCTTCGAGAGGCTCAGAATTCAGCAGATGATGGAAGGCAACAGTGTTTCTATTATTTGCCTGGATTTTCATAGACGAATTGTTGGCGATGTATATGTGTTTGTACATGTCAAGGTCAGAAGGAAAACGAATCAGCCAAAGGCGCTCCCTGTGCTTAGTCAAAGAACAGCTGTCCTGAAAATGCAAGCAGTTACTGACGAATTCAGCACTGAATTCAGAACAGCTGAGGAGCTATATGACTTACAATTGTCTGATGTAAGTTTTATTCAGCCCTTCACATATAGCTGTGGCGATGGTTTTATTGAGATGAATTTGACTTGCAATATGCAGAGGTGAATTTGACTTGCAATTGTCTGATGTAAGTTTTATTGTAGATGAATTTGACTTGCAATAGCCCTGATGTAAGAATGACAGAATTTACAAGAACATGCAACGGCTGTTCATGCTTGGCATTCTTGTACCCAACCCAACAGACCCATAATATCAATAGGAACAGCCAGGGAGGGGACCCTGATATAACAGTGCTAAACTGAGCCACTTCATTTATTTATCCGGGTATCACACAGTACATCAAATTACTAAGTCCCAAAACTTTTTCGGCGTGTATGGTCCGCCGTAAAGTGAGTGACTACTACCAGGGTTCAGGTCTTCCTATCCTTAACGAACTACTTTCTTCAGACACTAAACTTTAACCGACTCTTAACCACCTTTTCAGATTTTTCCTTCAGAACATTGTAAAGTTACCGTGGGAGCATCAGTAGCACCAACACCGTGGTAGATCCGAGAGTACTTCACATCACACCTACCAGTAATTTTTCGGCATTATCGACGGCCAGACTCACTCAGGAAGCCTCAACGGCATGGAAGAATGGCTGGAGGATCTACTCGTTGGCTATGTATGCGTCGCTCTCATCGTGTACTCAGCTACAAGCTTTGAGAACAGAGACGACTTGTTCTCCAGCAGCTTGGCCGGCGTGTCACGCTCCACGGCCACACCTGCATATAGCACGGTTTTTGTCAGACCAACAGATGTGCCAAGCACATGGGATTAGTAGAAGAATTAACGAGGCGCGATTGCGATTTGTTTTAATGGGCTGATGGCTGACCGTTGTCGAGGAGCAGGACCATGTCGCTGTCGAGGACCGAGGTGATTCGATGCGCAATCGTGATGACCGTCGCCTCCGAGAAATTCTCACGTAGTGTTTTCTGGATCATGTTGTCGGTCGCGGTATCCACTGAAGCCGTGGCTTCGTCCAGAACCAGTATCTTGGTCCGTTTCAGAATCACTCTTCCAAGACAGACAAGCTGGCGCTGGCCCACGCTCCAGTTCTCTCCGTTCTCGATCACTGCAAGGCAAAATAAACATGATTTTTCAGTTTACAGAAGCAGTAGCGCATGTTATAGTTTCAAATCTTGGAAGAAAAGAGCTGATACTGGGAAATGTGCAAAAGATGAGCAAATTAAGTTTCAGACTTTCAACTGCGTGACTGAAAATAAACATATCACATATCAGACCTGGTGAGTCGAGTTTCAGCTCCTTCTTCCTGACCTCATCTCCCAGCTGACAGTTATCCAAGGCCTGAAATGGAGCAAAAGATTCAGACTGCAACTTTACAAGAGGTTCTCGACTATTGTGGAAGTATTTGACGACTGACAAGAATTTGAAGCATGTGAAAGCGAAACTACCTCCCAGATCTGATCGTCGTTGTACTCATTAAGAGGGTCAAGGTTGCTCCTCACAGTTCCCTCAAACATAGTTGGATCTTGTGGAATGATGCTAAGTCTAGATCTCAGATCATGCAGCCCAATGGTGCAGATGTCAACACCATCTACAAGTATCTGACCGACAGTAGGCTCGACAATACGGAAAAGGGCCTGTATGAGTGTTGATTTACCACTGCCTGTTCTTCCAACAATACCAGTCTTCATGCCTCCAGGAAAAGTGACGTTAAGGCCCTTCAGAACAAATGGTAGTTGTGGAGCATATCTCACCTGCAGAAATTTGACAAGTTAAGGATCAGCACTATCTAGAATAAATTGGTCATTTCTCATTTGATAAAAAGCTGAATTTACAATTCGCTTCCCATCAGACTGGATTTCTAATAGTTCACTTACAATGGCAAAAACATGAAATTTCTGCACAACAACACAGTAAAAGAAAAGGAGAACATAATTAAACAGGAGGGAAAAAAAGGAAAGAGTACTTACATGGACTTCACGAAGCTGAATTTCTCCCTCTGACGGCCAGTTATGAGGCAATTTATCTTCTGACATTGAAAGTGGGGGCTCTTCAGGAATGCTTATGTATTGCAGAATTCTTTCTACTGATATGATCTTGTTCTCCAAATTGCACATGCTCCACACAACCCATGCTTGCAGCATGTTCAAGTTAAGCCCATATGTGACCGCGAGACCAGCAATACCTGAAAGCAGGATGTAGATTTAGTAGCAAGCCCATATCAAGTCACGTCTAATCTACTACCATTACTCGGTATAAATATAACACTTCGCGTAAAATCATTGATATAGGACTTAGATGTGCAATACTTAGAGCACATCTAGACGTGCTTTAGCAAAACCGTATAACATTCTAACCTGGATCGATGATACCAGTTGGTAGACTGATCAGAAATACCAAAGCGAATGCAAATGTAAAGGATGACAGCGTATCCAAGCGGAAACAAAGCCACTCCATTGCTGCAGCATTGTAGAATTTCGGTCGAGAGTAGGCATCCATTAGATGGCTATTAGTTGATACAAACTGATTTTCTTTGCCAAAACTTCTGATGGTGGTTGATCCAGTAATTGATTCAGCAAAATGTTGTATGATAGGAGCTTTGCAAACCCCTACCAGCCTTTGCAGCTCTCTGGCCGTCTCAATGTAGTAGCGCTGCAAGATGATAGATGTAATAAGGTGCTGATCTTGCAGTTAAAACAACATGAAGAATAAATATTAAATAGATTGAATTACCTGGTAGCAGAAGCAGATAATGATCACAGGAACGAACACAAGAAACACCTGCCATGCTACCTGAGACATCACCGCAATAATTCCAACTAGTTGTATGATGGAAAACGCAACAGAACCCATCTGGTAAGCGATGTTTGTATCTACTTCGCTTTGATCAGTTGAAGCCTAAACAGTTCAATCTTGAGTGAGCAAGAATCGAAGTAAACAAATCAAGCTTCCCAGGAAATCTGAGGAGATGCAAATGACTTACTCTATTCAAGATGCGCCCACTTGGAGTGGAATCGAAGAAAGACATAGGAGCTCTGAATATGGCCATATGCATCTTGTTGAACAACAGAGTTGCTGTTTTGTATGCAGCTGTCACAAGAAACAGTGCCCTTATGAGGATGCACAGCGAACTTGCAACAGCCAATGCCACAAAGACATAGATCAGTGTCGACGTGCTCACTGGAGGCTCAGCGTCTTTCGACACAGGTAGGGCTGGGCGTTCGGTTTATATGGTTAATATGGTTCGGTTTATTCGGTTTTTTATAATTTCGGTTTCCAAGAAATAGAAACCGAAATAATCACACAAAATTTGGAAACCGAACCATATTAACCATAATATATCGGTTCGGTTTGTTCGGTTAACCGAAAAACCGAAATACATGCACTTGTCAGTATAAGTGTAATGACTCAAGAGCACTGATTTGGATTGTATAATATGCATAAAATAATCACAAGAGCTAGCAACCTTAATATCATTCTATGGTATATTCGGTCAAGCAAACTAGTAAACATAATTAAGTAAAAAAAAATCACATGGAACGTGAAATGTATTATGTGCGGAGAAATACATGATGCCTCCAAACTATTGCACTTTTGGAAGCAAGGTATTACATGGGGTATCTTACATATCGGTTTGTTCGGTCTATTCGGTTTCTGGGCACTGGAAACCGAACAAAAACAAAACACCGAACAACCTTAAAATTTCCCACCGAACAAAAAATCGAACCACCAAATTAACCGACAAATCGGTTAATACGGTTCGGTTCGGTTCGGTTTTTCGGTTTCGGTTTTATAGTGCCCACTCCTAGACACAGGAGAAGCCCAAGCCATCCAGTAATTGCTAGCAATCTGAAGTACTTGGAAAAGTAGTTGTGCTATCAACACGAATGGTACGAGAGCTCCGCCGTAAGCCAATGTGAGGTACTTCCAGTAGACCCAGAACCCCACCCTGCCTTTTTCCCTTTCTTCTTCCTGCACCAGCTGCCCACTCTGAACCTTGTCACCGTCGTCTGCCATTTTGTTTATCTTTCTCTTCAGCTGATGACAGTGACCTGGATAGGCTTGAAGAGATTGTCTCACTGCCTCCATTAGCAACATCAATCACATCCAATGCTGTGAGAGCATCTTGGTGAGCACCAACCAGCTCCATTAGCTCTTCCCCTGAACCAAGTATATCATTGTATTTGCCTGCTTGTGCTATTCTTCCACCTTTCATTACCTACATTAGAATTATCTTATAGGGAGAACCGAACAATTTATGGCAATAAAATTTACATGAAACATTTGCCAACGCCAATGAAATTCTCACCAGAATAAGATCAGCTGCAGGCAGGAATTCAATCTGGTGAGTGACATAAACCACTGTCTTTGAAGCCAAAGCCCCAAGCAAGCATTCCTGCAAATGGAAGAAACCTTAAGCAACGTGTTCTCAAACTCCTATTGAACAAAAAAGAATGTATTATTACCTTGAAAAGGTGGGATCCTGTATGAGCATCGACTGCGCTGAATGGATCATCGAACAAATAGATGTCGGCATCCTGATACAAAGCTCGGGCTATCTGAATCCTTTGCTTCTGCCCGCCACTAAGATTTATGCCTCGCTCTCCAATGACTGTCTTGTCACCGAATGGCAAGATCTCCAAGTCTTTCTTCAGCCAACACCACTCAAGGACCCTGTCATATTTCTCACAGTCCATCTCCTTTCCGAAGAGTATGTTGTCCTGAATTTTGCCACTCTGTATCCATGCCGTCTGGCTGACATATGCCATTGTTCCGCAAGTCTTGACCTCTCCTGATAGCTTTGGTACCTCACCAAGAATGCAAGAGAGCAAGCTTGATTTTCCAGAGCCGACCGTCCCACAGACTGCAACACGCATGCCTTGCTGAGCTTGAAAATTCAGGTCCTTCAGCGTTGGCAGCTCAGGTGAGCCGTCCCAGGAGAAGCACCCATTGCTGACCTCAATTGCAACATTGGAGCTACCATTTGGTAGCCTCTCCACAGCGTCTGTCGGCAACTCCTCAAGGCATAGGAAAGATGCTATCCTGTCAAGAGACACCTTGGTCTGAATCATCATCGAGATTGTGTCAGGAAGGTTGTATATTGGTTCTTGAAGCACCCGGAACGTGGCCAATGCAGACAGCACCTTCCCTGACTCCAATGGTATCCCTAAGATCATGCAAGCTCCGAAGGTTACCACAGCAACGAAGGTCGGGGCACCCCAGAACACGAAGGTGGCCGCGGTCGACGTGTAAAGGTACTTCTTGAGCCAGCTTGTCTCTGTCGTCCTGAGGTCAATGATCTTGGACAAGAACTTCATTTCCCACCCCTGCAGTTTAAGAATCCTCATGTTGCGCAGGATCTCAGATGTCGCCTTCATCCTGACATCCTTGCAGTCCATCAGCTTCTGCTGGAACTTCTCCTGCATTTGCATCGGAGGCACATTTGCAAGCATGACCACAATGGTGGCACCGAGAGCTGCAAGTGAGGCTACCCCCAGGGTGGAGTACAAGATGAACAATGCCATGCCTACTTGAAGTGGTACCAACCAGAGATCGTGCATGTACCATGAGAAGAGCCCCACTCGGTCGGCGTCCACGCTGATGATGTTGATCATCTCGCCGCTCGTGCGGCTCTGTCTCGAGCTGCTGGACAGAGAGAGCCCTTTCTGGTACACCACGGAGACAAGCGCAGACCGAGCACGTATCCCGGCTTGCTGTAGCCGGAAGAACCAGTGCCGTTGTGACAAGCACTCAAACACCTTGGCTACGATGAATGTGACAACAAGGAGTTTCCCCTTGCTGGCGTACCTCTCGTCGCCGTTGAGGTACTGCACCAGGGAGTCTATGAGGTATGGGCCAACGTAGGTGGCCAAGTTGTAGATGAGGGCGTAGAGCGCGGTCACCGCGATGTGCCACCACACAGTGCGCACAAGGGCCCTGGTGAGCCTGAACGCGGTGAACTTGGGGCCAGAGCCGTCGCCGGCGAGCGCCTCCAGGTTCTTCTTGAACAAGGGGAGCAGGCCGGCCACGCTGTCGCCGTGATCAAGGTCAGGGACGTCGTCGAGGCCGAGGGTCTTCCTGTTGCCGACGGCGAGCAGGGGCCCCATCCAGGAGAAGGTGAGGACGCTGAGGAAGCCGGCGCTCGTGAAGAGGGAAGCATCGACGGTGTCGTCGCCGCGGTTCTCGCTTGCGCCGTTGAGCAGAGGCTCCTCGGAAGCAGAGCCGCCCGCTGTCGCGTCCCTCTTGACCGAGAACCCGGCGACTATTAGCGCCACGGCTCCCAGGACCTCAACGGCGTCGCGCGCCCACGGAAGCGCGGGCACGGGGAGCCCGTAGCAGAGACTCGTGGCGGCGTGGACGGCGATGGCGAGGACGGAGAGGAGAAGGAAGAGCGCCCACCAGAGCTTGAGCGGCGCGGCGAACCGCTCCTCCCCGCGGCCGCGGTACTCGAGCTGCAGGTAGGCCGCGAGCAGCAGCCACGCCACCGCACGCGCCGCGGCGTCCGCCTGGTCGGCCACCGCGTCGGGCGCCCCCCACCCGGTCCCGCCGCTGTTATCAAGGTACCACGATACGAGCGAGTACACGCCGAGGAAGAGCTCGAAGGCCGCCAGCGCCCACGTGGCGCGGACCGCGAACCGGCCCCACCGGAACCGGATGCCGCTGCCTCTCCTCGGGCCGGCCGTGTCCTTGCCGCGGGAGCCGGAGGCGAAGAGGAGCCAGGCCGCGACGGCGAGCGCGAGCAGGAGGTGAGCCCCGGCGCCGAGGCCGTGGAGGAGCGCCGGCCGCAGGAAAACGGGGAGGGCGGGGTGCTGCTGCTGGCCCGCCATCGCTGCCGCGAAAGGCGACGACGACGCGGACGCGGCCGCGGTGGGCATGGATGTGTGCAGGCTGGGTGAGTGAGAGTGCCGGAGCGGGCGGGCGGGGGTTATATAGGCGAGAGGGCGGCGACACGTGCGTGGCGGGCGCGGGGAAGAGTCGTGACGGCGACGGGGCGGCTGCGGCTGCGGCGCGGCTCGGGTCCTTGGGGTCCAAGACACCTCCGTCCAGGCCACCACCCACCGTGTCCCTACCCACGTTTCACCGCGGCCGCGACGGAGGGGGAGAAGGGGGAACCAAGGTGGAGGAGGTGACTGACGGATCGGAGAGAGGTTGGTGGGAGAGGTGAATAAATTGGGGGTTTTGGTGGTGGCGGTGCCCCCGATCGATCGCAACAAGCGGTGGCCGGCCGGCCGGGGTTTTGACCCGCCTCACTCACCCCAAGATCAATTAGTTAGAGTATCTTCTTCTTCGGTTCAAAAATCTCCTTCACAAAATCTGACGACGAGATAAAAGGTGGTGGCTCTGTTGGGTTTTTTTTTTCTTCCGAAATGTGGCAGTATCCTGTAACAGTAGCCCAGATATAGTGGCTTTGTGTAAGTGCCTCCGTTTAATATGGGATGTGCGGCTCGCTCCAATGCTTGTAGTCGTCTCTAGATGGTCTACGAATCTGGATGTAATTTCTACTTATGGTGTTCTTTGTACTACCCAGTCGATGAATAGATCGAAAGTTTTTTCGCAATAATAATAATAATAATAATAATAATATGGACTGTGCATAGTTTTTTCTTTTTCTTTTCAAGAGTATATGCAGCTTCATGATGATCGTCAAGCTAGAGATAACAAGTCCAGCAGCATCCTTGCATCTTCTTTTTTTAAAGTTATAAGTCCAGCAACATCTTTGTTTCCACCTTATTGGTGAACGTAGTGTGTGCCCCACTTGTAATCGGGGAAAAAGGAAGTCAGTTTCTTATTTTTCGAGTAAAAGGAAGTCAGTTCATCTCACGCTGGCACCACATGCGGGTTCGGACGATAGAAACTCTCTCCCGATAATATCTTTTTCGAGAGTACGCAAATTGCGTACCATAGCTTTATAGCTTTATAGAAGAAGAGAATTGCAGTACAAGACGACTACCACTCGCTGTGAAGAATGAGCGTAGCACGAACTCCACACCCAGAGCTAGTCCGAAGACAGCCACCAACGACAATACAACTACAAAGCAAAAGAGCCTGCCAAAAACAGAAAAACCTCGCCGCGTCTCGGCGCCGTCGGTCACCTCCGAAGAACAGCATCTCCACCGAGCATCCCTTGTCGACGCACCATCCCCCCTTTTTGCCTAAAAGGAGGTGGCAAGAGGATGGCAGGACTCGATCTGCCACAAGGAAGGCACCGTCTTGAATTCACCAGCAATGGCCGTACATTGTACCTCAGAAGATCAATCATGGACAATGGCGAACACCGGAGGAGTGCAACGTAGGACCTCCAAACCGTGTCTCCAGGCACGATGCTCCCAACAGAGAGACGACGTCGATGACGACGCCATTGTGCCGATCCTGCACCGAATATAGGCTTTTGCCCGGAGACACCTGCCATCACCAAGCGAGCGAGGGAGATGAAGACACGCCTCGGCGACGCCTCCAAGGAGGGGAATGACACTTGCGGGTGCCATCGTCGTCGGCCCGGCAAGAACTGGGCATGATTTTCATCCGTAGCGCCGCCCATCTCCACACCTCCAAGGCTTGGGGCAGCAGCGTCCATGAAGCCTCGCACCGCCGCCACCGCAGCACCTTGCCGATGAAGCCGCACCGCCGTGGTCCGCCAACACCTCACACAACAGAGAGAGCACGACCCAAACTCCACCACCAGCTCAGACTAGGAACAGGAGCAACAACCCCCCTCCACCTCGGGCACGGACCAAGACCAACGCGACGGCCGTCACCCACTCCAAGGGACAACCACGCGAGGGAACCAGCCCCTCCGCCCAGATCGAGCCAGACCCAGATATGAGCCTCCCTGTCTCACCCAACTCCGGCGCCAACTCCGCTGGAAGAGCACCACCGACCGTCCACGAACGCGCGAGGTGGCCGGCCGCCCGATGCCCGCCAGGATCTCCTTCCTGGCTGGGTCACCTCAGCGCCGCCGCCTCCATGGCCGTGTACACGCGCCGCCGCCACCAGCTTGCTCCGGCACACACTCCGCACCGCCTCCTTGTTGCCTATCTCGCCGAGATTCGCCGCTCCTTGCCGTGTGCCGGCAGCATCACCGAGCTCTCGTGCCGCCGGCCACGCCACCACCACTGCAGCCCCGGTGACGGCCCGCCTTCGCGCGAAGATGGCCCATCGGGGAGCGCCGCCAGCACCCGCCACCTTCGACGGCCGGGCGCGGCCGCCACCGCCGATGGCAGCGGCTGGGGGACGTAGATCAAGGGCCTATTGGTTCTAGGGTTGGGGTTCCTCTGGAGCCGCACGCGCGTGCGACTCGGGAGGCGAGGGGGGGGGGTTTCCTGAACTCCTCGTGGTGGGAATACTCAACACGTACGTCCGACACAAACTTAAGGCTACTCATAGGTGGGGAGTATCATATACTAGTATCATGCATATGATACTAGTGTACTCCCTCCGTCCGGTGAAGAGTGTACGTTTGGCTTTAAAATTTGTCCACAAAAGAGTGTACATCTATCTTCCCAATGCACTTTAAAGTAGGAAAAAATATTTCTCTCTCATCACACGGTAATCAAGACCAATAACATTCTACACATGGTCTCCTTAATTTCTACATGCACTTAGCTCATTGGGGGTTGAGTAATTAAAGAGGAGGGAGATGGTGGCTTGCACCTTTCCAATGCATTATTTACTTCACTTCATAATTTGTCCTAAAATTTCTATATGTACACTTTTCACCGGACGGAGGGAGTAGGATACTACCTTGATAGTGCATAGGTGATCATATTTATTGCCATGCATGACACATACTAGTATACCATTTATTATGATACGGTATCTACCTATGTTACTCTAATCCTCTCTCTCTCTTCTTTAATTGACTGCCACATCACCTTGTTTGCTAGTCCTGAATGCATGATACCGGCTAAGATACCACCACTATGGCCAGCCTAATGAGTACTATCGCTGCCCAGCTTTGTCGGTTGTACCTCTTCTGTAAATGGAGCTACAACAATTTTTTCGCTTGTTTTTTTCTCTAAAAACTTTATATTCTTGCGAGGGTTTCATCGAGCTCTTTGTTTGTCCATCTCAGGGCTACAATCAGCTAGTACAAAGCTTGAAAAACAATCGGGTGTATTATGCAACCAAACACTGGTGCACACCCCAATTCTATCACATCTAGCTAATTCGTGAGCCACTCTATTTTGACCACGACTAATTTTACAGGGGATAAAAAGCTTGATTCTCTAAGAAAGACTTGATCCCAGCCATCAAATGGCTATTCCTAGACCGAACCAGTGAAATGCTAGTGAGAGCTTGCAAAGCAACAGTCGTGCCCGTTTTAGGTGGACAGAAAGCTCTGATTGTCCCAAGGTTAACGACATACCTTCGATGATTGCGCTTAGTTTGACTTTAAGGACATCACCAAAGTGGAGCCTTCCCCGCTTCATCTCTTAGGGTTATATAGGCGGCGCCACATGCTGTTGGGGAACGTTGCATGGGAAACAAAAATTTTCCTACGCACACATAAGATCTATCCATGGTGATGAGCATCTACGAGAGGGAGAGTGAATCTACATACCCTTGTAGATCGCTAAGCGGAAGCGTTAATAAACGCGGTTGATGTAGTCGAACGTCTTCGCGATCCAAATCGCCGAGCGTCCCGCGATCCAATCACGATCCTTCCGATCTAGTGCCGAACGGACGGCACCTCCGCGTTCAACACACGTACGGCTTGATGACGCCTTCACCTCCTCGATCCAGCGAGCGATGGTGAAGTAGTGGTTGAGTTCCAGCAGCACGACGGCGTGGTGATGGTGGTGAGGAACAATCTCTGCAGGGCTTCGCCAAGCACTACGGAGATTATGACGGAGGAACTAGAGGGCTAGGGTTGCCGGCACACGGCTTGGGAAATCCTGATGTGTCCCGTGTGCTAGCCCTGCCCCTCTATTTATATGTTGAGCCTTGGGGTCTAAACTTGGAGTAAAAGTCTCCTCCGGGTCGGTTTTGCCCGCACAAGGTCGGTTTGGCCCGCAGGGAAAGAGTCCAACTCGGATCCCTGCCGAACCGTGCACAGCCGCACACAAGCGGTAGTACCGCTTCACACAAGCGGTAGTACCGCTTGGGCGGTAGTACCGCTTCACACAAGCGGTAGTACCGCTCGGGCGGTAGTACCGCTTCACCAAGCGGTAGTACCGCTTACGCGGCAGCAAAACTACTTTTGCACTTTCCAATACCTTGTGGGCTTTATCCCTTTGGCTCATATAAAGTGTTGCTGCACCCGAACACTTCGGTAAACATCCGGAACCTCTTCCGGTGAACTTCGGAACTCTTCCGGAGATCAAAACACTATTATCACATATATCAATCTTTACCTCCGGACTCTTCCGGAGATCCTCGTCATGTCCGGGATCTTATCCGGGACTCCGAACAACTTTCGGTCACCAACATAATAACTCAATTATACTAATCGTCACCAAACGTTAAGTGTGTAGACCCTGCGGGTTCGAGAACTATGTAGACATGACCGAGACACCTCTACGGCCAATAACCAATAGCGGGACCTGGATGCCCATATTGGCTCCTACATATTCTACGAAGATCTTTATCGGTCGAACCTCTATGTCAAGGATTCAGTTAATCCCGTATGCTATTCCCTTTGTTCTTCGGTATGTTACTTGCCCGAGATTCGATCGTCGGTATCACTATACCTAGTTCAATCTCGTTACCGGCAAGTCTCTTTACTCGTTTCGTAATACAAGATCTCGTGGCTAACACTTTAGTCACATTGCTTGCAAGGCTCATTGTGATGTTGTATTACCGAGTGGGCCCTGAGATACCTCTCCGTCATACGGAGTAACAAATCCCAGTCTTGATCCATGCCAACCCAACAGACACCCTCGGAGATACCTGTAGAGCACCTTTATAGTCACCCAGTTACGTTGCGACGTTTGATACACACAAGGTATTCCTCCGGTGTCAGTGAGTTGCATGATCTCATGGTCAAAGGAACAGATACTTGACATGCAGAAAACAATAGCAATAAACTGACACGATCAAATGCTACGTTTACAGTTTGGGTCTTGTCCATCACATCATTCTCCTAATGATGTGATCCCGTTATCAAATGACATCTCATGTCAATGGCTAGGAAACTTTAACCATCTTTGATCAACAAGCTAGTCAACTAGAGGCTTACTAGGGACACAGTGTTGTCTATGTACCCACACATGTATTTGAGTTTCCAATCAATACAATTATAGCATGGATAATAAACGATTATCATGAACAAGGAAATATAATAATAACCAATTTATTATTGCCTCTAGGGCATATTTCCAACAGTCTCCCACTTGCACTAGAGTCAATAATCTAGTTCACATCACTATGTGATTTACATTGTAATGAATCGAACACCCATGCAGTTCTGGTGTTGTTCATGTTTAGCCCTTGGAAGAGGTTTAGTCAACGGATCTGCAACATTTAGATCCGTGTGTACTTTGCAAATATTTATGTCGTCCTCCTTGATGTAATCGCGGATGGAATTGAAACGTCGCTTTATGTGTCTGGTCCTCTTGTGAAATCTTGGTTCCTTGGCTAGAGCAATGGCACCAGTATTATCACAAAACAGAGTCATTGGGTCAAGTGCACTAGGCACTACTCCAAGATCTGTCATGAACTCCTTCATCCAGACACCTTCCTTCGCCGCCTCCGAGGCTGCGATGTACTCCGCTTCGCATGTAGAATCAGCTACCACGCTTTGCTTGGAACTGCACCAGCTAACCGCACCCCCATTAAGAATAAATACGTATCCGGTTTGCGACTTAGAGTCATCCGGATCAGTGTCAAAGCTTGCATCAACGTAACCCTTTACGACGAGCTCTTGATCACCTCCATAAACGAGAAACATGTCCTTAGTCCTTTTCAGGTACTTCAGGATATTCTTGACCGCCGTCCAGTGTTCCATTCCTGGATCACTTTGAAACCTTCCGACCATACTTATGGCAAGGCTGACATCGGGTCTTGTGCACAGCATTGCATACATGATAGAGCCTATGGCCGAAGCATAGGGGATGACACTCATCTTTTCTCTATCTTCTGCAGTCACTGGGCATTGAGTCTTACTCAACTTCACACCTTGCAAAACAGGCAAGAACCCCTTCTTGGACTGATCCATTTTGAACTTCTTCAAAATCTTATCAAGGTATGTGCTTTGTGAAAGTCCTATTAAACGTCTTGATCTATCTCTATAGATCTTGATGCCTAATATGAAAGCAGCTTCTCCTAGGTCCTTCATTGAAAAACTCTTGTTCAAATATTCCTTTACGCTTTCCAGCATTTCTATATTGTTTCCAATCAGCAATATGTCATCCACATATAATATTAGAAACGCTATAGAGCTCCCACTCACTTTCTTGTAAATACAAGCTTCTCCGTAAACTTGTATAAACTCGAACGCTTTGATCACCTCATCAAAACGAAGATTCCAACTCCGAGATGCTTGCACCAGTCCATAAATGGATCGCTGGAGTTTGCAAACTTTGTCAGCATTCTCTGGATCGACAAAACCTTCTGGTTGCATCATATACAACTCTTCCTTAAGGTAACCGTTAAGGAACGCTGTTTTGACATCCATCTGCCAAATTTCATAATCGAAAAAGGCAGCTATTGCTAACATGATTCTGACGGACTTAAGCATCGCTACGGGTGAGAAGGTCTCATCGTAGTCAACTCCTTGAACTTGTGAAAAACCCTTTGCCACAAGTCGAGCTTTATAGACGGTGACATTGCCGTCCGCGTCCGTCTTCCTCTTAAAGATCCATTTGTTCTGAATGGCCTTACGCCCTTCAGGTAATACTTCCAAAGTCCATACTTTGTTTTCATACATGGATCCCATCTCGGATTTCATGGCCTCTAACCACTTCTCGGAATCCGGGCCCATCATCGCTTCTCCATAGCTCGTAGGTTCATCGTTGTCTAACAACATGACCTCTAAGACAGGGTTGCCGTACCACTCAGGAGTAGTACGCGTCCTTGTCGACCTACGAGGTTCGATAGCAACTTGATCCAAAGCTTCATGATCATCATCATTAACTTCCTCTTCAGCTAATGTAGGCTCCACAGAAACAATTTTCTGCGCTGCGCTACTCTCAGGTTGAAGTAAAGGTTCAACAACCTCATCAAGTTCTATCTTCCTCCCACTCAATTCTTTCGAGAGAAACTCTTTCTCAAGAAATGTTCCGTTTTTAGCGACAAACACTTTGCCTTCGGATCTGAGATAGAAGGTATACCCAACTGTCTCTTTTGGGTATCCTATGAAGACGCATTTCTCCGCTTTGGGTTCCAGCTTTTCAGGCTGAAGCTTTTTGACATAAGCATCACATCCCCAAACTTTAAGAAACGACAGCTTTGGCTTCTTGCCAAACCAAAGTTCATATGGCGTCGTCTCAACGGATTTCGATGGTGCCCTATTTAAAGTGAATGCAGCTGTCTCTAATGCATAACCCCAAAACGATAGTGGCAAATCGGCAAGAGACATCATAGATCGCACCATATCCAATAAAGTTCGATTACGACGTTCGGACACACCATTACGCTGTGGTGTTCCAGGCGGTGTCAATTGTGAAACAATTCCATACTGTTTTAAGTGACTGCCAAACTCATAACTCAGATATTCTCCTCCTCGATCAGATCGTAGGAATTTAATCTTCTTGTTACGATGATTCTCAACTTCACTCTGAAATTGTTTGAACTTTTCAAATGTTTCAGACTTGTGTTTCATTAAGTAAATATACCCATATCTACTTAAGTCATCAGTGAAGGTGAGAAAGTAACGATAACCACCGCGCGCCTCAATACTCATCGGACCGCACACATCAGTATGTATGATTTCCAATAAGTCACTTGCCCGTTCCATTATTCCAGAGAACGGCGTTTTAGTCATCTTGCCCATGAGGCATGGTTCACATGTGTCAAGTGATTCAAAATCAAGTGACTCCAAAAGTCCATCAGCATGGAGCTTCTTCATGCGTTTTACGCCAATATGACCTAAACGGCAGTGCCACAAGAAAGTGGTATTATCATTATCAATTCTACATCTTTTGGCATCAATGTTATGAACATGTGTATCATTACTATCGAGATTCAATAAGAATAAACCCCTCACATCGGGTGCATGACCATAAAAGATATTACTCATATAAATAGAACAACCATTATTCTCTGATTTAAATGAGTAACCGTCTCGCAATAAACAAGATCCAGATATAATGTTCATGCTTAACGCAGGCACCAAATAACACTTATTTAGGTTCATCACTAATCCCGACGGTAATCGAAGAGCGAGCGTGCCGACGGCGATCACATCAACCTTGGAACCATTTCCCACGCGCATCGTCACTTCGTCCTTTGCCAGCCTCCGTCTATTCCGCAGTTCCTGTTTTGAGTTGCAAATATGAGCAACCGCACCGGTATCAAATACCCAGGCACTACAACGAGAGTTGGTAAGGTACACATCAATAACATGTATATCATATATACCTTGTTTGTTGTTGGCCGCCTTCTTGTCAGCCAAATACTTGGGGCAATTCCGCTTCCAGTGTCCAGTTCCCTTGCAATGAAAACACACAGTTTCTGGTTTGGGTCCAGCCTTGGGTTTCTTCACGAGAGGAGCAACTGCTTTGCCACTCTGCTTGGAGTTACCCTTCTTACCCTTGCCATTTTTCTTGAAACTAGTGGTTTTATTGACCATCAACACTTGATGCTCCTTCTGAATTTCAGACTCAGCGGCTTTCAGCATCGCAAACAGCTCGGCGACTGACTTGTTCATCCCGTGCATGTTATAGTTCAACACGAAGCTCTTGTAGCTAGGTGGCAATGATTGAAGAACTCTGTCAGTGATAGCCTCTGGCGGAAGGGGCATCCCTAACTCAGCCAGACGGGTGGAGTACCCAGACATTCTGAGCACGTGATCACTGATAGACCCGTTCTCCTCCATCTTGCAAGCATAGAACTTATCGGAGATCTCATATCTCTCGATCCGGGCATTCTTCTGAAAGATAAACTTCAACTCCTGGAACATCTCATATGCTCCATGACGTTCAAAACGTCTTTGAAGTCCCGGTTCTAAGCCATACAACATTGCACATTGAACTATTGAGTAATCATCAGAACGAGCCTGCCAGGCGTTCACAACGTCTAGAGACTCAACTGGAGCGGGTGGATCACCAAGCGGTGCATCAAGGACATAAGCCTTCTGGGAAGCCGTAAGGATAATCCTTAGATTACGGGCCCAGTCCACAAAGTTACTTCCATCATCTTTCAACTTAGCTTTCTCTAGGAACGCATTAAAATTCAGGGGTGCTACTGCGCGAGCCATGATCTACAACATAAATATAGCAAAGACAACTTAGACTATTGTTCTTAGATAATGAGTTTAGTTAATCATATTTAAAAAACTCCCACTCAAATTGACATCCCTCCGATCATTCGAGTGTAACATGATCCAAATCCACCAACTCAAGTCCGATCATCACGTGAGTTGAGGTGGTTTCAATGGTGAACATCTTCATGTTGATCATATCTACTATATGACTCATGTTCGACCTTTCGGTCTCTTGTGTTCCGAGGCCATGTCTGTACATGCTAGGCTCGTCAAGTTTAACCCGAGTGTTCCGCACGTGTAACATGGCTTACACCCGTTGTATGCGAACGTAGAGTCTATCACACCCGATCATCACGGCGTGTCTCGAAACGACGAACTTTCGCAACGGTGCACACTTGGGGAGAACACAATTTATCTTGAAATTTAAGTGAGGGATCACCTTATAATGCTACCGTCGTCCTAAGCAAAATAAGATGCATAAAAGGATTAACATCACATGCAAATCATAAGTGACATGATATGGCCATGAACTTGTGCTTTTGATCTCCATCTCCAAAGCACCGGCATGATCTCCATCGTCACCGGCATGACACCATGATCTCCATCATCTTGATCTCCATCAACGTGTCGCCATAAGGTTGTCGCGCCGACTGTTGCTTCCACGACTATAGCTAACGTTTAGCGATAAAGTAAAGCATTACATAGCGCTTAATGATTGACACGCAGGTCATACAATAATTAAAGACAACTCTATGGCTCCTGCCAGTTGCCGTACTCATCGACATGCAAGTCGTGATATTCTATACAATACATGATCATCTCATACATCACATATATCTCATCATGTAATTGGCCATATCACATCACAACATACCCTGCAAAAACAAGTTAGACGTCCTCTAATTGTTGTTGTAAATTTTACGTGGCTGCTACGGGTATCTAGCAAGAACGATTCTTACCTACGCAAAACCACAACGTGGTGTAGTGATTGCTTTTTGATCTTCTAAAAGAACCCTCTTCATTGAACCGATTCAACTAAAGTGAGAGAGACAGACACCCGCCAGTCACCTTTATGCAACAAGTGCACGCAGCGGTGAAACCAGTCTCGCGTAAGCGTACGCGTAATGTCGGTCCGGGCCGCTTCATCTCACAATACCGCGGAATCAAGTATCAACTAGTAACGGCAAGCAATATGTATACACCCACGCCCACAACTCGTTTGTGTTCTACTCGAGATCTCATCTACGCATAGACCTAGCTCATGATGCCACTGTTGGGGAACGTTGCATGGGAAACAAAAATTTTCCTACGCACACATAAGATCTATCCATGGTGATGAGCATCTACGAGAGGGAGAGTGAATCTACATACCCTTGTAGATCGCTAAGCGGAAGCGTTAATAAACGCGGTTGATGTAGTCGAACGTCTTCGCGATCCAAATCGCCGAGCGTCCCGCGATCCAATCACGATCCTTCCGATCTAGTGCCGAACGGACGGCACCTCCGCGTTCAACACACGTACGGCTTGATGACGCCTTCACCTCCTCGATCCAGCGAGCGATGGTGAAGTAGTGGTTGAGTTCCAGCAGCACGACGGCGTGGTGATGGTGGTGAGGAACAATCTCTGCAGGGCTTCGCCAAGCACTACGGAGATTATGACGGAGTAACTAGAGGGCTAGGGTTGCCGGCACACGGCTTGGGAAATCCTGATGTGTCCCGTGTGCTAGCCCTGCCCCTCTATTTATATGTTGAGCCTTGGGGTCTAAACTTGGAGTAAAAGTCTCCTCCGGGTCGGTTTTGCCCGCACAAGGTCGGTTTGGCCCGCAGGGAAAGAGTCCAACTCGGATCCCTGCCGAACCGTGCACAGCCGCACACAAGCGGTAGTACCGCTTCACACAAGCGGTAGTACCGCTTGGGCGGTAGTACCGCTTCACACAAGCGGTAGTACCGCTCGGGCGGTAGTACCGCTTCACCAAGCGGTAGTACCGCTTACGCGGCAGCAAAACTACTTTTGCACTTTCCAATACCTTGTGGGCTTTATCCCTTTGGCTCATATAAAGTGTTGCTGCACCCGAACACTTCGGTAAACATCCGGAACCTCTTCCGGTGAACTTCGGAACTCTTCCGGAGATCAAAACACTATTATCACATATATCAATCTTTACCTCCGGACTCTTCCGGAGATCCTCGTCATGTCCGGGATCTTATCCGGGACTCCGAACAACTTTCGGTCACCAACATAATAACTCAATTATACTAATCGTCACCAAACGTTAAGTGTGTAGACCCTGCGGGTTCGAGAACTATGTAGACATGACCGAGACACCTCTACGGCCAATAACCAATAGCGGGACCTGGATGCCCATATTGGCTCCTACATATTCTACGAAGATCTTTATCGGTCGAACCTCTATGTCAAGGATTCAGTTAATCCCGTATGCTATTCCCTTTGTTCTTCGGTATGTTACTTGCCCGAGATTCGATCGTCGGTATCACTATACCTAGTTCAATCTCGTTACCGGCAAGTCTCTTTACTCGTTCCGTAATACAAGATCTCGTGGCTAACACTTTAGTCACATTGCTTGCAAGGCTCATTGTGATGTTGTATTACCGAGTGGGCCCTGAGATACCTCTCCGTCATACGGAGTAACAAATCCCAGTCTTGATCCATGCCAACCCAACAGACACCCTCGGAGATACCTGTAGAGCACCTTTATAGTCACCCAGTTACGTTGCGACGTTTGATACACACAAGGTATTCCTCCGGTGTCAGTGAGTTGCATGATCTCATGGTCAAAGGAACAGATACTTGACATGCAGAAAACAATAGCAATAAACTGACACGATCAAATGCTACGTTTACAGTTTGGGTCTTGTCCATCACATCATTCTCCTAATGATGTGATCCCGTTATCAAATGACATCTCATGTCAATGGCTAGGAAACTTTAACCATCTTTGATCAACAAGCTAGTCAACTAGAGGCTTACTAGGGACACAGTGTTGTCTATGTACCCACACATGTATTTGAGTTTCCAATCAATACAATTATAGCATGGATAATAAACGATTATCATGAACAAGGAAATATAATAATAACCAATTTATTATTGCCTCTAGGGCATATTTCCAACACATGCATGGCGGGAGTGGGGGAGGATTGTGACAACGATGGCAGTCAAGGGGCCGGCTGCAACGCGGGCCATCTCCTTGGGGTGCAAGACACCTCCCTACCCCCGTTCACTTTACCACAGGTGGCCACCCACCTGGGTTGGCTGCGACGGAAGATACCTTTTCACCTCTGCGCCTCGATTAATCCAATCCAATACAATGTGGGAGGATGAAGGAGGGGTGATTAATAGGATCGAAGCGGCGGAAGGGGGTGGCCTTATTTGGCTTGTAGAAATTTCATATAAATCTTGTAGGATTCCAATCCATATAAATTTTCTCTATGGAAGCCCTTTGTATCATAGGAATGGGTTCACCAAAATGTTATGGAATACATTCATGTACCCTCCATCCCATAGAAATCCAAAGGCTCCTTAGGTTCATGCCTCTTGATTTGGATTCTCAAAACGTAGGAATATAAAGTGTAGGAATCAGTGTGTCATGTTCTCTTGAATCTTGCAGGATTACAAAACTACAAGAATTTGGACGAAAGATGTTTGATAGCACATGAAAAACAAAGGAATTCTACCAACAGGGTTGAGTTGATGGCAATTTTCCTCCAAAATGTAGTGCAAATGAATCATATTAAAAAGTTAAGGATTCCAATCCCGCGATAAAACGATCGTTGTATGAAAAAAAATCCTGAGGATCTAAATGCCCCCAAAATCCTATGAATTTCCTTTGAATCAAAGGAGCCCTTCAAAGAGAAGTTGAGGAGAACGGTAGGAATAGCAAATTTTCTTATGGTGGCACTATTCATGTCTTTGGTTTAAAGGAAGGGCCATTTGCATTTCTATCCCTAACTTGAACCACCTACTAATATTTGCCCCTAATTTCAAAGCCTGCTCAAATTTGCCCCTCTGCCGTTATGTGCACATATAGAAATGCCCTTCTGTGCCGTTACCGTCCGGTCAAAGGGCTTTGACCGTCCTGAAAAAAATAGCAAAAAAAATCTAAAATTTTGTGGGATTGAAGATACTCATGTGCGCAAGGTGCGTGCAAATTTTCGTGCTGTTTGGACATTCCAGGAGCTCGTGGCGAGGAAAAACAGTAAATCTGTACGCTTGTGAACAGTAAATTTGAAATAAAATAGCAAAAAAATTCAAAAAAATATGAATTTTTTTGGCATCAAAGAGGCTTGGGTGCACAAGGTGCTTGCAAGTTTTTGTGATCAAATGACATGCGAGGAGCTCTAGCAAAAAAAAAAAAAAATAGTCATTTTTTCCAAAGTTTTTTCCCGAGCCAAATTTTGTTTTTTTCTCCACGAGCTCCTACAATGTCCAAACACAACAAAAATTTGCACGCACCTTGCAGACCCGAGCCTCTTTGATGCCAAAATTTTTCATATTTTTTTGAATTTTCTTGCTATTTTTTTTGAATGTACTGTTCACATGCGTACATATTTACTGTTTTTCCTTCACCACGAGCTCCTGGAATGTCCAAACAGCATGAAAATTTGCACGCACCTTGCGAACCTGAGTATCTTTGATCCCATAAAATTTCAGATTTTTTAGATTTTTTTTGCTATTTTTTTCAGGACGGTCAAAGACCTTTGACCGGCTTTGACTGGACGGTAACGGCACAGAGGGGCATTTCTATATGTGCACATAACGGCAGAGGGGCAAATTTGAGCAGGCTTTGAAATTAGGGGCAAATATGAGTAGTGGGTTCGAGTTAGGGGCACAAATGTATAAAACCCTTAAAGGAATGGGCCAAAGAAAAAAAAACATTTCTTTGATCCCAGTTTCAGAGGAAAAACACAGTAATTCTAACATCCACCTGTATCTCCTTTCCAAATTTCTATGCATGAAGAACGAGACTAATATCCTTAGTGGCATAATAACATTCTAATTATATGGCGTCCTTTGGTTCATAAGATAGGAGTATATAAGAATAGGAACATCATAGGAAATGAGGTGACATGTATCCCCGTTCCTATAGGAAAAGAGATATCATTTGGTTCACATGATAGGATTTTTTTTATGTCTGAGCTAATGTTTTGTTTTCCTTTGAAATGTGAAGGATAGGAACCAATCCTACATAGAAATAGGAATCCATTCCTACAAACCAGAGAGCTCAAAACGAAATTTTATTATAGGAATCCTATCGTATAAAAATCCTACATTTTCATGTAGTTTGATTTTGATTTGAACCATGTTTATTAGGACTTTTGTGTTTTTCCAATTCCTATGAACCAAACATCCAAGTTGACAGAATTCCTATGTCTAACAATCTTATGTTTTATGCATGCATTTCTACCATATTTATGTGTTTTTTTTCTTCTATTTATGCGCTTTTAGAACCATGTGAACCAAAGAAGCCCTAAACATGACTCAAATGTCATTTTATTTGAGAAGTCTATAATGCACTGGCACTCTGTCTCCCTACTCAGTCCCTTCAAATTTCCATGTTCATTTCTTGTACACCATCTAAAGATACATCTTATAAAATTCTGCGTTTTGACCGCCTTGTACCCCTTCGCTCCTGCCTCTGCGAACTCTCATCTAGGGTTTCCCTGCCTCTCGTCGGCGCCGCCGCCGTCCGCCTTGTCTCATATGGTCCTTGGACCATGAAGGCGCGGTGGATCCCGGCCCTTGCCGGCAGGAGGGCTCCATTTTTAGGTGTTTTTCTTAATTTTGTTAGGGTTTGTGCCATGCTCAGCATCATCGGAGGGCGTGTGGAGGTGTGTCTCCGGATCCTGTAGGATCCGGTTGGCGTTTATCTTCGGTGGATCCACCAGGATCCAGTCTTCGCTCGTCTACGTATGTGTGTCTGCACGTTGGATCCTTCCGATCTACGCTTCTCTTCATTAGCGACGGTTGTTGTTCTGGTGCGCTGGTCCTATGGGGCCTTAGTACGACGACTTTCCGACTGTCTACTACAACAATGTTTGCCCGGCTCCGATGAGGGAGGGCCGGAGGGGCGATGACAGCGGCGAGCCGAAGGCTCGCTCCATTGCTTGTAGTCGTCGCTAGGTGGTCTATGGACCTGGATGTAATTTTTTTACTTCCAGTGTTCTTTGTACTATCTCGACAGTCGATGAATAGATCGGAAGTTTTCTCACAAAAAAATTCTGCGTTCAAAATTTCTGTAAAAATTCATATGACATGGCATTTCAATATTACGTTTTTGTATTTAAAATTCCTTTTTTTTTGAAGGAAGCCTCCCGACCGATTGAACTGTTTTTGGCCCCGGAAACAAGCGGTGGCGGCAGTCGAAGAGATTACAATTAGGGAATCCCGGCCCAGCCGGGGTCCGGGGCTCTGACTCGCCTCTCCCGCCCCCAGGAGCCGTACTGTTCTTCCAAAATGTGACGACGAGACGCTTCTGTGTCACTGTGTGCGTGGTGATCTGCGCATAAAATTATTGCAGCTTTGATCGGGGCCTTGATCGGAGAAGAGGATAGACCGGATGCAGCTTTGATCAGCGGAGAATCTGGAAGTACCTAAAAAACAAGTCCCGTGGTGGAGTAGCAGTTTCCAAATGTAGTCGTAGTGCGCGTGTCCCACTCCGTGTCCGTGAGTTCATCTGACGCTGCAACCACATGCGGGTTCTCCCAATATACGTACCCGTCACTTGCTCAGCTTTTGTTAGTTTAGTACTCCCTTCGTCCCATAATCTTAAGATTTCATTATATCTAGTATGGCTATAGTTAAGTAAAGATAGATCAGTAGATCATCGACGACGGACTAAAACTAAGGCATCATTTGGTTCATAGGATAGGAATAGAAAAATCATAAAAAGTGAGATGACATGCCTCACAATTTCTATAGGTAAAGAGATGTCATTTGATGCATATGATATGATTTTTTTTATTGAGTCTAAACTAATGTTTTTTTTTGAAACATGAAGGATCGATTCCTATCCTACGTAGGAATAGGAATCGACCAGGCTAGTAAACTTGTGAACTAGGTATAGCTACTCCCCCTGGCTCTCGCGTCGCCCTCTCACGGGCGACTCGAGGGCGACGAACCCTAGATCCCCTAGCCCCTCTCCCTCCCTTCCCCCTCCCCGCCGCCACCCAAGGAGGTCACCAGCGCCCTCACGCGGCTGCCCGTGAAGCTGGCGGCGAGGCTTTTGCTACCCCGAGTCACTTCGCGGAGCTCTGTGACGGTGCCCTGGACTAGGGGGTGCAAACCTAGTCGGCCCATAGTCCTCGGGCTGGGCCTGTAGGCCCTCATTCTTATGCGGATGGACTCCGGAAGCCATACGCCTGGACGTGATCAAGACTGCACCTGCCGAAGACTTGACGTATACTCCAAGACATCTCCTGCCGCCTCCATACGCATCCCTGGATACCGACTATGTAACCCTAAATGCCCTACCTGGCGTGTATATAAGCCAGAGGGTTTAGCCCGTAGAGGGGACCGAATCACAATTACCATCCACATGGGTTAGATCTCTGCTTACGATCTCGAGGTAGATCAAGCTTGTACTCGATACTTCATCAACAATATAATCAAAGCAGGACGTAGGGTATTACCTCTTCGAGAGGCCCCGAACCTGGGTAAATACCGTCTCCTTCGTCCCTGTTACCACCGATCCGAGATCCACAGCTCGGGACCCCTACCCCGAGTGTCGGTGTCAAAACCGGCAGACCTCGGGGTAGGGGGTCCCGAACTGTGGATCGTGGGTCGATGGTAACATGGACAAGGGAGACGATGTTTACCCAGGTTCGGGCCCTCTCGACGGAGGTAAAACCCTATGTCCTGCTCTTGTTTATATTGATGGAGATGTATCGAGTACAGAGTTGATCTACCTCGAGATCGTAATGTGTGTCTAACTCTAGGGCTAGGTGAATGATATTGCGTTGATCTCCTCTACGGGCTAAACCCTATGGCTTATATACACGCCAGGGAGGGTATCTAGGGTTACAAGGTCGGTAACTAGGAGTAAGGCGGTAGGAGAGATCTTGGAGTACACGTCAAGTCTTCGGTAGAGGTAGTCTTGATCACGCCTCCTATGTACGGCCATCAGAGTCCATCTTGATCACGTATGAGGGCCCCTCGGCCCAACCGAAGAGACGGGCTGGCTAGGTTAGCACCCCCTAATCCAGGACACCGTCAGTTGCCCCTGAACCGGTCTTCAATGCCGAAGTCGACGCCTTTCGATCTTCAATTCCGGAGTCTTGGCTCGACAGACAAGTTCCTGTGCTTTATTCTCCGGCCCGACTTAAAGTTCTCGGCCAACCTTTGAGATTCCGTTGGGGCCCAATTTCAGACTTTGAGAGTCGTGTCTTCTAGGGAACCGGGCCTCTTTATGGAAAAAACGTCGAAGCGTCAGCCCCTTCCGTCTTTATTTAATAGACGCGCGGCCCTGGCTAGCAGCAATACGCATCTCGACCGCAACCGCAGCAAAAAATCCCTCTCCATCTCAAGCCCAAGCTCGAGAGCCCGAACAATGGCGAACAGTGGAGGATCATCAAAGCGTCCTCATGGCCCTGAGAGAGGTGACTGGGGGAGCTGTTCCATTGCGCGCCTTCAATTAGAGCACCTGGCCACACAAGGTTATTTGCCGGACGCAGATCTGGCTTCCACCCGTCCCGGATTAACGTCCATCGACGGTCAAGCCCATGCCGAGAGTCATCCTTCGCCACGAGAAGATGAGCGGGTATGCTTCGTGCCCTTCCTCCTCCGCGGCCTTGGGTTTCCAATTCATCCTTTTCTCCGAGGATTGCTGGAGTTTTACGGGCTGCAGCTACACCATCTTTCCCCGAATTCAATATTGCATATCGCGGGGTTCGTCGCGCTCTGCGAGCTACACCTCGGCTTCCAGGCTCACTTCGGATTATGGCGGAAGTATTTCTGTATCGTGCCCCGCTCCTCGGCTGACAAGCTATTCGAGGTCGGAGGAGCCGAAGTCTGCCGAATCGACAAGACTGGCTACCCAGCGGGCACACCTCGGGAGGATGCCGATTACTAGCCTTCCGAGTGGTTCTATATTAATGACGTCCCGCTGTACGAGCCAGTTCGGCCCGGACTCCCGTCCTTCTCCTTGGATCCGCCGAGGTAATGTTACAGCTGGAGGCCACAGAGCTTGGCACAAGAGGAAGATGAAGCCGTGACCAGTCTAGCGGCCAATGTGAAGCTACTTTCAAGCGATGGCCTCACCATCATTGACATGATGGCAATCGCCCTAGACCGAAGAGTCCAACCTCTCCGGCAGCGCCAACACTTATTGTGCGAGTACAATGGGTCCAACGACGCCTCCCGATCCATCAAGGGAGCTTTCATGGACCAGATGACCCTCAGAACCGTGCTGGCCAACATATACCAAGGGTCCATGGAGGAATTCGCCAAGCGCCAGTTCCAAGACGGGCTGTCGTACAACAACCCTGTTGACATAGTAAGTTTTCCTTCCGAGCTCGCCTGCTAACCTCGGGATCTTTAACACTTAACCCATTGCACATCGGTCCTTGAACAGAGGTGGAGGCGTTGGCTTGAGGGCGTGAGCAGTCCGGCCCCTGAGCCAGAGCTGCAGTGCCGCGCGGAGGACCCCCTTTTCAATGAGGATGAAGACCTGACCCTTATTTACGAAGGGAGAAAGTTTTTTCTGGAGGGCCTTGACGGCTCAAAGGTAGCTATCATCCCTGACACGCCGAGGACGAGGCCAGCGTCATCGGTAACACTCCCTTCCTCTAATCGAAAGCGAGCCCCTGGTCCTCCAGCCCCCAGTCATCTGACTTCTCCTCCAAAGGGGTGGCACTCCCAACGCCTACGCAGAGAAACGGCTTCACTAGGAAGGTCTCCGCCAGAAGTACAAGAAGCTCAAGCCGAGGTCATGGGGGCAGGCGAAAGTGCCCCCTCAATCACCAGGTAATACTTTGATCTATGCTGCCGCAAAGATACTTCGGATTTTAACCTTCCCGATCATTCGCAGGCAGCCTTTATCTACCACAGCAAATGTGGGGGCCGAGGGAGCTACGGCCCTGCCTAGGGAAACAGATGCCCATAATTCCGCGGGAATTGCCCCCGGAGCCCCTCATCCCGAGGACTCGGCGACCTCGGCCACTCCGTCCGAGATTCAATGCGCCACAAATTATCGTCGGCGAAAAGCTTCTCTGAATAATCCGGCTTTTTCAGACAGGGAGTTCAATGCCCTCAGCGCGGTGGATGCATACCTCGGGGCAACCCGAGGTGCCTTTGATGAATCGTTGGACGTCTTGTCACGGGGATTGCGGGTAAGGTTTTTTTGCGTATGTGTTTAAAGACAAATATGACTACCAAGTATAGTAATAGCCCCTAAGGTTTGATACGAGCCCCTGGGGTCGAATCAAGACTTGAATACTAACCAGCAACCACTTCCATGAACAGGAAGCTCGCTTGAAGAACGAGCAATTGACCTCGGCGCTAGCTCAAACAAAGGTGCAGCTAGATGCGGCCTTGTCTGAGGTTGAACAGGTGAAAAAATTCACCAGAGAGGCGCACGGTAAGTGCTTTGTGCTTGAATTGGTCAATGCCAATGGAAATAGAATTAACGCTATAATCCCTTGTAGCAGCAGAAGCTCTAGGCCATCTTGAAAGAGACGTGAAGCAGGCCCGCGAAGATCTGGCGTATGTGGAATCGCAGCGTCAAGCAAATCAACACGTGGTTACTCAAAGAGTGGACAGCGTGAATGTGCTTAGGGCTGAGAACGCCCGTCAGGCCCAGGGGATTGAGAGCTTGAAAGCTCGTCTCGCTGTTGCGGAATCAAAGCATCGGCGAACGGATGACATGATTTATGGTAAGTTGTAATTCTCGAGGAATACTTGTCATGTAAATAATCCGAGGTGATTATCATGCGAATGTTGTTGTGTTGGCAGCTTCATTATTCGGCCTTCCTCCTGACTCCCGTGGTCCGATGTTCGAAGACATGGCAGTTCGTCTATCCGTGGTGCATGAAAGTGCACGGAAGTCGGTGAAGGATGTGCACCAGGCCTTATGGCCTGATGTGACGCCGGTCCCCGAAGACATGGCCATTCTAGCCGAACAGCTTAAGAGAGCGCGATGCCGGATCCAGGCTTGGAAAGTATCAGCTTGCCGAGAAGGTGCGAGGGAGGCCTGGGCCATGGTGAAGACCCACTAGACCGGTCTAAGGACGACGGAATTAGCAGAGGTGGGACCCATGGGGTCTGACGGGAAGGAAATCCCCGCTAGCCAGACATATGATAGTGTAATGCCTGCGGCGCGATTCTCACAGAAGGATTGCGCATTGGACACCCTAATAGACGGGCTAGACCGCGCTTGAAAATTTTGTATGACTTTATGTACCGAAGTACTTTATGTCAGTTCGCAATCCGTTCATCCAAACTCTGTCAGCCAGCCTTCGGCTTCCGCCTCCTCGGATAAAAATCGAGGAGTGTCCCGTACTACTGGCCGAGGCTATCGGACCAGATGCTTCAGGTGACTAGGCAATCGGGCTAAGCGGCTGGAAAGACAAGAGGGTAACGGAAAGTTATGTTATATTACTATTTAACATAAGAAACATCTTCCGAGGAAAATAGTTCTTCCAACAGTTCCTTTCCTCGGGTTATTGTGTCGAACACATCTGTCCGAAGACGGATGACCTCGGGGTAAAGCCCCTGGCCGGGGTTTAAAAAGGCCCCTTCCACATTATCCCTATGTCATGGCCGACCGATTTGCATTATAAGACCTCTAGCTTTCGGCTTTGTCCGTCTAAGGTACTACACCGGCTGACCCGAGAGTAACAATCACAGCGGTGCTCCCTTTGCCCCCCTAGCCGAAATATCGGGAACGTAAGGGGCAAGCACAGGAGCCGGGCAACCCAGCTTGGCCAAATCTTAAAGCAAATCGATGCATATAGTGGCTTAAAAGACGATAGTACTTAAGAGGTGGAATAGCTCATGTTTTGAAAAGAACATGCTATATCATTCCCGGGATCATTTAACAATGTTCTGAGGTGGAAAAAATAAATAATGAGTAAAAGATTAAAACAAATAAAATGTGTAAGTTATTTACACGGACCGTGTACGGGGTGTCAAGCGTAGAAGCGTCGGCGTAGTGCCGCATTCCAGGGATTGGGCTCTAATTGGCCGTCCTCCGGATCTCGGATTCGATAGGCTCCTCCGATGAGTACTTGGTCAATGATGAACGGCCCGTCCCATCTAGGGGAAAGTTTGTGCTTCTGTTTTTCAGGGTGTAGCCTCATTACGAGATCCCCGACGTTGAATTCTTTGGCACGAACCTCTCTGCCATGGTAGCGCCGGGCCTGGTGCTGATAAATAGCTGACCTTGCCCGTGCGACATTGCGCTCTTCTTCAAGAGCGTCTAGGGCGTCTTGCCGATCAAGCTCGGCCTCAAGCTCCTCATACATGCGTACTCGAGGTGCGTCGTGTATGATATCGCAGGGGAGGACCGCCTCAGCGCCGTATACCATAAAGAACGGGGTGTATCCCGTGGACCTGTTTGGTGTTGTGCGCAAGCCCCATAGTACGGAATCAAGTTCCTTGACCCATTTACAGTCGGCCTTTTTAAGGGAGCGAACTAACCTTGGCTTAATTCCGCTAAGGATTAGTCCATTGGCTCGCTCCACCTGCCCATTAGACTGCGGGTGGTAGACGGACGCGTAGTCGAGCTTAATGCCCATTTTTTTACACCATGCCTTAACTTCTTTGGTTGTGAAGTTGGTTCCGTTGTCTGTAATCAAACTGTGGGGGACACCGTAACGATGTACCACCCCAGAGATGAATCCGATTACCTAGACAGCCTCGGCCGAGGTGACCGGCTTTGCTTCGATCCATTTGGTAAATTTGTCTACCATGACAAGGAGGTATTTGTTTTTGTGTGATCCACCTTTGAGTGGCCCGACCATATCTAGCCCCCAGACTGCGAAAGGCCAAGTGATGGGGATGGTACGAAGGGCCGTGGGGGGCATGTGGCTTTGTTTGGTGAATACCTGACAGCTTGGGCATTGCTGTACCAATGTTGATGCATCGGCGCTTGCATTTGGCCAATAGAAACCAGCTCGGAAAGCCTTGCTGACCAAGGTCCGAGCAGTGGCGTGATGTCCGCTCATGCCAGAGTGTATCTCCTGAAGCAGGAGTTTTCCTTCTTCCTCGGTTATACATCGCTGGAAGACGCCCGTGGTGCTCATTTTGTAGAGCTCTCCTTCGTGAACCTTGCAGGCTTTAGATTGCCTGATGATCCGACGTGCGTCGGTTTGGTTATCGGGGAGCTCTTTTCGGAGCAGGTATGCCAGGAGCGGCTCGGTCCAGGGCGCGATGAATGCCATGACTTCATGCGCGGAAGCAGTTTCCTGGACTGCTGAACCGCCCATTATGCTTTCGTCATCGTCGGGCGTGGCATGGCGCCCGACGTCGCTTGACTCCGACGTCCCTTTGTCATCTTGCCAGACCACGGACGGTTTAAAGAGTCGTTCGAGGAAGTTGTTTTCTGGGACCTTATCCCGTTTTGCGCCCAATTGGGCGAGTACATCCGCGGCCTGGTTGCTATCCCAGGGTATGTGGTGGAATTCCAGCCCTCGAACCTGGCCGATATCTTTATGACGACATTCCGGTAAGCTGTCATCTTCGGGTCTTTGGTGTCGAACTCGCCGTTGACTTGTGAGATGGCGAGGTTAGAATCACCTCGGACCTCCAGGCGTTTGACACCCATGGAGACTGCTATCCGGAGTCCGTGCAGGAGGGCTTCATATTTGGCCGCATTATTGGAGTCCGTGTACATGATTTGTAGCACATATCTAATGTTGTCTCCCATGGGTGACGTTAGCACTACGCCAGCCCCTAGGCCGGCGAGCATTTTGGAACCATCAAAATACATTGTCCAATGCGAGTAAGTACTGTAATCACGGGGGAGTTCGGCTTCGGTCCATTCGGCCAAGAAGTTTGCCAACACCTGGGATTTAATAGCCCGGCGTGGTTTGTAGATGATTTCGAAAGGTAGGAGCTCTATGGCCCATTTGGCGATACGCCCCGTTGCATCCCTATTATTGATTATGTCACTTAATGGGGCGTCGGATGCCACGGTCACCGAACACTCTTGAAAGTAGTGCCGAAGTTTTCGTGAGGCGATGAAGATTGCGTAGGCTATCTTTTGATAGTGAGGGTAACGTGACTTGCATGGAGTTAAGACTTCGGATACGTAATATACGGGCCTCTGGACTTGGAATTTATGACCTTCCATATCTCGTTCGACCACGAGAACTGCGCTGACCACCTGGTTCATGGCCGAGATGTACAATATCATCGGTTCATAGACACCTGGTGCTGCCAGGATGGGATTGGTGGCGAGGAGAGTCTTGATGTCTTCCAGGGCCGCCGCGGCCTCCTTGGCCCATTTGAATGTTTTGGTCTGCTTTAACAGCTTGTTTATGGGTAGGGCTTTTTTCTCTGAGTCGTGATATGAAGCGGCTCAAGGCCGCCACACAGCCTGCCAGTTTTTGCGCGTGTTTGAGCTCTGTTGGAATCTCCAAATGATCCAAGGCTCGAATTTTAGCTGGATTGGCTTCAATTCCTCGGCTGGATACGATGAAGCCGAGGAGTTAGCCTACTGGGACTCTGAAGACGCACTTCTCCGGATTGAGTTTTATTTGGTATTCCCGTAGGCTGGCAAATGTATCGCGGCGGTTGTCTACCAACTGGCCGACATGTTTGGTTTTGACAACCACATCGTCCACGTCGGCTTCAACAGTCCTTCCGATGTGTTTTTCCAGACATGTTTGAATCATACGCTGGTACGTGGCGCCAGCGTTCTTTAGTCCGAAGGGCATCGTGTTGAAGCAAAACGGCCCGTAGGGTGTGATGAATGTTGTTGCTGCCTGGTCGGATTCCTGCATCTTTATTTGGTGATATCCTGAGTAAGCGTCCAGGAAGCACAGCGCATCGTGGCCCACTGTGGCATCTATGATTTGGTCGATACGGGGTAAGGGGAAGGGGTCTTTGGGGCAGGCTTTGTTGAGGTCTTTGAAATCGACACACAAATGCCAGGACCTATCCTTCTTTGGTACCATAACCAAATTGGCCAACCAGTCGGGGTGCTTTATATCTCGAATGAACCCTGCCTCCAATAGTTTTGCCAGCTCCTCGCCCATTGCTTGACACTTGGGCTCGGAGAAACGCCGAAGTGTTTGCTTGACAGGCTTGTGGCCTTTCAGTATGTTCAAGCTATGCTCTGTGAGCCTACGGGGTATCCCTGGCTTGTCAGAGGGGTGCCAGGCGAATATATCCCAGTTTTCCTTCAGAAAAGTACATAGGGCTTCGGCAACCTATGGGTCGAGGTTAGCCCCTATGGATGCCGTTTTAGCAGGATCCGTGGGGTGTACTTGAAATTTGACTATTTCGTCCGCCGGTTTGAAAGAAGTAGACTTTGATCTTTTGTCGAGGACGACATCGTCCGGGTCAACTTCGGTGCGCAGCGCGGTTAGCTCCTCGGCCATGAAGGCTTCGGCCAGAGTCTCGAGGGCGAGGGACGCCGTCTTGTTCTCGGCTTTAAGCACCCTGTCGGGGTCGCTTGAGATGGTGATGATCCCTTTCGGGCCTGGCATCTTGAGCTTCATGTATCCGTAGTGCGGCACCACCTGAAATCTAGAAAAAGCGTCCCGTCCGAGAAGGGCGTGGTATACGCTCTTGAAAGGAGCGACATGGAACGTGATCTCCTCCGAGCGGTAATTATCCGGGGTTCCAAAGACTACGTCCAAGGTCATTTTTCCGCTGCAGTGTGCCTCTCGTCCGGGGACTATACCTTTAAAGATGGTGGTACTCTGTTCTATGCGTGATTTATCGTTGTGCATTTTATCAAGAGTGTCCGCGTATATTAGATTCAAACTGCTGCCTCCGTCCATAAGGACCTTATGGAGCTGGCAGTTATCCTCGATAGGGTTGAGGACCAGCGCGGCGGGACACCTATCCGGGGCCGATCTCGGGCGATCGTTATGGTCGAAGGTAATCGGCGTGTCTATCCACGCGCCCCGAGACGGTACCTGCCAGACAGAATTGATTTCTCGCAGGGCCCGTTTGCGCTGGTTGTTGGACTTGAAGGTCTCGTAGATCATCAGGGCTTGATGTCTACTACACAACTTGTTCTTGTAGACTCGTGTTGGGCCTCCAAGCGCAGAGGTTTGTAGGACAGTAGCAATTTTCCCTCAAGTGGATGACCTAAGGTTTATCAATCCGTGGGAGGCGTAGGTTGAAGATGGTATCTCTCAAACAACCCTGCAACCAAATACAAGAAATCTCTTGTGTCCCCAACACACCCAATACAATGGTAAATTGTATAGGTGCACTAGTTCGGCGAAGAGATGGTGATAAAAGTGTAGTATGGATAGTAGATATAGGTTTTTGTAATCTGAAAATATAAAAATAGCAAGGTAGCAAGTAACAAAAGTGAGCACAAACGGTATTGCAATGCTTAAAAACAAGGCCTAGGGTTCATACTTTTGCTAGTGCAATATCTCAACAATGCTAACATAATTGGATCATATAACTATCCCTCAACGTGCGACAAAGAATCACTCCAAAGTTCCTATTCGCGGAGAACATAAGATAGAAATTGTTGTAGGGTATGAAACCACCTCAAAGTTATCTTTTCCGATCAATATATTGAGCCATCCCTATAAGTGTCACGAATAGCCTTAGAGTTCGTACTAAAATAACACCATATGAAACACATCAACCAACCCTAATGTCACCTAGATACTCCAATGTCACCACAAGTATCCGTGAGTTGATTATTCGATATGCATCAAACAACTTCAGATTCATAATATTCAATCCAACACAAAGAACTTCAAGGAGCACCCCAAAGTTTCCATCGGAGAAAAGATAATGAAAACGTGCATCAACCCATATGCATAGATTACCCCAATGTCACCCCGGGAATCCGCGAGTTGAGTGCCAAAACATATATCAAGTGAATCAATATAATACCCCATTGTCACCATGGGTATTCATATGCAAGACATACATCAAGTGTTCTCAAATCTGAAATATTCAATCCAACAATAACGAAACCTCAAAGGGAAAAGATTCGATTCATCACAACAAGGATAGAGAGGGAAGAAACACCATATGATCCAACTATATTAACAAAGCTCGTGATACATCAAGATCGTGCCAAATCAAGAACACGAGAGAGAGAGAGAGAGAGAGAGAGAGAGAGATACAACACATAGCTACTGGTACAAACCCTCAGCCCCGAGGGTGAACTACTCCCTCCTCGTCATGGAGACCGCCGGGATGATGAAGATGGCCTCCGGTGATGATTTCCCCCTCTGGCAGGGTGCCAAAAAAGGGCTCCAGATGGGATCTCCCTGGTACAGAGGCTTGCGGCGGCGTAAAAACTCATCCAGGTTAACTTTCGGGGGTTTCTGAATATATATGATTTTTTGGCGTTGGAATCACGCGAAGAGGGGCCACCTCCCGAAGCTTCTAGTGTCTTTTATGTTCCAGAAAAAATCGTCAAAAAGTTTCGCTGCATTTGGATTTCATTTGATATAGATTTTCTGGAAAACCAAAAACAAGCAGAAAACAACAACTGGCACTGGGCACTAGGTCAATATGTTAGTCCATGAAAATCATATAAAAGCCATATAAAAGTGCACCAAAATCATACAAAACTATAATAAACATGGCATGAATACTTCATAAATTATAGATACGTTGGAGATGTATCAGCATCCCCAAGCTTAATTCCTGCTCGTCCTCGAGTAGGTAAATGATAAAAGAAATAATTTATGAAGTATGAATGCTAGCATAGTGCATAAGGTTGATCAATGATAATTTCAATCACTTTTTCTAGCATAAATATATACCATAATCAGTAGCTCATCTCATAAAACTTCTCATGATCAAGTAGGAAGCTATTCACGTGTTTAAAGTATAGGCCATAAACTTTCTTGAAAACTAACAAACTATGTTCTCAGTCATCAAACAATTGCAATTCATCTTATTTTCAGGAAGGGTCTATGTAAGAGCTTTGATCTAGCAAATTCCACATACTCAACCATCATTTAGTCTTCCATGATTGCTGACACTCAAAGCATATTTTTAGAACAAGCCATTTCAGTTAAACACATAGGAAGATAGGGGCTTAATGTTTCGCCTCCGAACTTATTTATCTCAGGGATAATGTCAACAATAATAACTCATGATCTCCTATATTCAACTGGATATATGTGCCTGGATCTTTCCCTACCACATAATGCTTGCCAACTAAAGAATAAATAGAGCGGAATAGGGATGAACATTAATGACTCTTGCATAAAAGTAAATACAGAAAAGTAAAAGATAGGCCCTTCGCAGAGGGAAGCAGAGGTTGTCATGCGCTTTTTGTTGTTGGATGCACAAGCCCTTAATGCAAAGGAACGTCACGTTATATTGCCCCTTGTGATAGCAACCTTTATTATGCAGTCTGTCGCTTTTATTTCTTTACCATCACAAGTTCGTACAACGCTTATTTTCCCTTGCAATAAAAGATCATACATATTTTAGGAGCAATTTTTATTGCTTTTTGCACCGATGACAACTTACTTGAACGATCTTATTCAATCCATAGGTAGATATGGTGGACACTTATGGCAAGAAACTGGGTTTAAGGGTTTTTGGATGCACAAGTAGTATCTCTACTTAGTACGAATTTTTGGCTAGCAAAAGATCCTAAGCAAGCACCACATGTTAGAGGATCCATGACAATATAACTTCTATGTGAATATAAACAAACATAACTCATTACGTTGTCTTCCTTGTCCAACGTCAACTACTTGATCAAGCTTGAAAATAATGAATGGGGGCTCACAATCATAGAATATGTCCAAGATAGTATATTTATATGTGAATTTTCTCTTCCTTCAAAATTCTTTCATGAATTGTTCAAGTGACCAATGCTATGTTTGTTAACTTTCAATAAATTTTACCACTTATACTTCTTGTATGTGAAGTCACTACTCCCCATGGGACAAGCATATGAAGCATATAAATTTCAAATTTATGATATTTAATTCATTTCAACAATTTACTCATAGGATATAAGTGAAGCACAAGAGTAAATGACAAACTACTCCAAAAAGATATAAGTGAAGATCAAATGAGTAGTTAAGTAATTAAGTAGCTATGTGAGGACTCTCTCTCATTTAAAAATTTCAGATATTGATAATTTTATTAAAACAGAAAACAAAATGAAAATAAAAGGACACTCCAAGAATAGCACATATCATGTGAAGAAGCAAAAACTTAGGCTCAACCAAAACTGACCGATAGTTGTTGAAGAAGAAAGGTGGGATGCCTACCGGGGCATCCCCAAGCTTAGATGCTTGAGACTTCTTGAGATATTAATTTGGGATGCCTTGGGCATCCCCAAGCTTGAGCTCTTGTGTCTCCTTAATTTCTCTCATATCATGGCTTCTCTAAATCTTAAAAACTTCATCCACACAAAACTCAACAAGAACTCGTGAGATAAGTTAGTATAAATCAACTCAAAACCTTAACATTCTCTACTGTAGCAAATCACAAAAATTATAATTAAACATTGCATACTAAATGCCTCTTCATATTTAATACTCCTATCCTCAAATAGAAACATTAAACACGCAAACATATGCAAACAATGCAACTATAACAGCAATCTGCCAAAACAGAACAGTTTGTAAAGGGTGAATAAGAATCCATACTTCCCTAACTCCAAAAATTATGAAAAATTACCACGTGGCAGAGAACTCATGCATCTTACTGTGTAAAAATTTCAGATTTTTATCACGTTCTTACTATTCAGGAATATTCTGGACATAACAGAAAACTTTCTGTTTTCAAACAGCAACACATGAACTTGCAAACTGAGCATGGTAAAGGCTATAATTGGCATTTTATTGAACTAAAAGATACAAAACATGATTATTGATAACAGCAAGCAAATCTCAACAAAATAAAATGACGCTCCAAGCAAAACTCATATTATGTGACGAATAAAAATATAGCTCCGAGTGAGGTTACCAATAGTGTTGAAGATGAAAGAGGGGATGCCTTCCGGGGCATCCCCAAGCTTAGACGCTTGAGTCTTCCTTGAATTTTACCTTGGGGTGCCTTGGGCATCCCCAAGCTTAGGGTCTTGCCACTCCTTATTCTCCTCATATCGATATCTCACCCAAAACTTGAAAACTTCAATCACACAAAACTTAACGGAACTTCGTGAGATAGGTTAGTATGATAAAAATAAATCATCCACTTAGGTACTGTCAAGACAAGATTCATAATTGTTCTCACATAATGTCTACTGTATTCTATCATTTCTACAATTTATATTACTCAATATAAGCTATGGAAACACTAAAACAAGCAAACTATGCATCGAAAACAGAATCTGTCAAAAACATAACAGCATGCAGTGAGCGATTTAAAAACCATACTTATGTACCTCCAAAAATTCTGAAAAATTAGGACAACGTAAAAAATTTGTAACCCAATACTGTGTAAAACTTTCAGAATTTTTTCACGCTCCATTACAGAATAGAAATTCCATCGCTGGACGCAAAAGTTTCTGTTTTTGCACAGAATCAAATCAACAAGCATCCACACTATCCCAAAGGCTTTACTTGGCACATTATTGAAATAAAACATATAAAACATGATTAATACAGTAGCTTAATCATGTGGACACACAAAATCATTAGGTATAAGTATTGGGTTATCTCCCAACAAGCGCTTTTCTTTAATGCCTTTTAGCTTGGCATGATGATTTCAATGATGCTCGCATAAAAGTAAAGAATTGAAGCATAACGGGAGCATCATGAATCATAGGTTCCTCTCTCATAATAATTTTCAGTAGCATCATGAATGGATTCATCAATATATCTATCACATAAAGTAATTTTTTCATGATCCACAAGCATAGAATTTTTATTACTCTCCACATAAGCAAATTTCTTCTCATCAATAGGAGTGGGAGTATCATATGAAACTCGAATACTATAAATTGTTTCCACATTAAAAGAGTGATGTTCAGAAAAAGGGTATTCATAATTTTGACAAGTTTTATAATAATAACCATCACTACTTTTTATAACATAAGTATCATCACAATAATCATCATAAGTAGGAGGCATGTCATCATCATAATAAATTTGATCATTCAAAGTAGGGGGACTAAAAAGATCATCTTCATTAAGCATAGCATCCCCAAGCTTGGGACAAACATTAATTGCAGCAAATAAATTCTCAAACATGTCATTCTCATCAAACATAGCATCCCCAAGCTTGTGGCTTGGCATATCCTTAGCATAATCACTATTATCATCAATAGTATGAATAGCACCAATAGTATAACAATTATTATCATCACAAGTTTCTAAGTTGGTGCCAAAAAGATTTTCAAGATTATAGAAGTATCATTATTTTCCTAATCATAATCATCATAATGAGTAATAGGCATAATAAAATCATCCTCAATAGTTCCTTCGGACATTGTACCATAAGACAAAGAAGCAATATCATCATCAAGTGTATCATCTTCCACAATTGTTTTTGATTCATTCTCATGAGGCAAAACAATAATAGGAGCAACATTATTTGGGAGAGATACCTTTTTACCTCTACTTTTTCTTCTTTTCTTCTTCTTCACCACACCATGTGTGGGTTTAATCAATTTTTCCGTGCACTTTATTGAAGAGATTGGTTGAATAAAAAGCTCCTCCTCGTTACCTGATTCATCATAAGAAAAAATAGGAGGATATTGGGAAACCTCTTCCCCTTCATTAGTATTCTCTTCATCTTCCATTTGTTTTCTTGTCTTTAAATAATTGGCAATATAAGGATTCTCAATGCAATTTACCGCACAATACATATAAATTTCCTCTAGATCAAAATCGAGAAATCTCTTGAGATTATATTCTGGAATATCCCTAGTTATACGTTTCATTTCTTCATACCCCAGAAGCAGACTAAGTTCATTATGATGCGCAAGGGTAATCAAGTTATCACAATTTTTGGACACGATTCAATCATGAAACAATTTGCATTGGAGATTTAAATGGCCACGTTCATTGCAAAGTTCACAAGGGTGGCAAGAAAAATTAAATCTTTCAGCACAATCATCTAGCCTCTCTTGCAACCCTTTAGTTTCTAAATACTTATGCCTCTTACAAAATCTATTTTCCCTTTTTGGTATGCATTTGCACTCCCAATTCACTCCACAAAAATTGATATCCTTATAGGAGACATCATTATCATGACTAGTGCAATCATCATTAGTATTATGGATATTCAAAGAATTCATACTAACAACATTGCAATCATGCTCATCATTCAAAGATTTTATGCCAAACATTTTATTGAATTCTTCTTCTATCAATTGAGCACAATTATCGGAATCCTTATTTTCAAGAAAGACATTATAAAGACGAATAATATGAGGCAATCTCAATTCCATTTTTTTGTAGTTTTCTTTTTATAAAACCAAACTAGTGATAAAACAAGAAACTAAAAGATTCAATTGCAAGATCTAAAGATATACCTTCAAGCACTCACCTCCCCGGCAACGGCGACAGAAAAGAGCTTGATGTCTACTACACAACTTGTTCTTGTAGACTCGTGTTGGGCCTCCAAGCGCAGAGGTTTGTAGGACAGTAGCAATTTTCCCTCAAGTGGATGACCTAAGGTTTATCAATCCGTGGGAGGCATAGGTTGAAGATGGTATCTCTCAAACAACCCTGCAACCAAATACAAGAAATCTCTTGTGTCCCCAACACACCCAATACAATGGTAAATTGTAGAGGTGCACTAGTTCGGCGAAGAGATGGTGATAAAAGTGTAGTATGGATAGTAGATATAGGTTTTTGTAATCTGAAAATATAAAAACAGCAAGGTAGCAAGTAACAAAAGTGAGCACAAACGGTATTGCAATGCTTAAAAACAAGGCCTAGGGTTCATACTTTTGCTAGTGCAATATCTCAACAATGCTAACATAATTGGATCATATAACCATCCCTCAACGTGCGACAAAGAATCACTCCAAAGTTCCTATTCGCGGAGAACATAAGATAGAAATTGTTGTAGGGTACGAAACCACCTCAAAGTTATCTTTTCCGATCAATCTATTGAGCCATCCCTATAAGTGTCACCAATAGCCCTAGAGTTCGTACTAAAATAACACCATATGAAACACATCAACCAACCCCAATGTCACCTAGATACTCCAATGTCACCACAAGTATCCGTGAGTTGATTATTCGATATGCATCAAACAACTTCAGATTCATAATATTCAATCCAACACAAAGAACTTCAAGGAGCACCCCAAAGTTTCCATCGGAGAAAAGATAATGAAAACGTGCATCAACCCATATGCATAGATTACCCCAATGTCACCTCGGGAATCCGCGAGTTGAGTGCCAAAACATATATCAAGTGAATCAATATAATACCCCATTGTCACCATGGGTATTCATATGCAAGACATACATCAAGTGTTCTCAAATCTGAAATATTCAATCCAACAATAACGAAACCTCAAAGGGAAAAGATTAGATTCATCACAACAAGGATAGAGAGGGAAGAAACACCATATGATCCAACTATATTAACAAAGCTCGCGATACATCAAGATCGTGCCAAATCAAGAACACGAGAGAGAGAGAGATACAACACATAGCTACTGGTACAAACCCTCAGCCCCGAGGGTGAACTACTCCCTCCTCGTCATGGAGACCGCTGGGATGATGAAGATGGCCTCCGGTGATGATTTCCCCCTCCGGCAGGGTGCCGGAAAAGGGATCCAGATGGGATCTCCTTGGTACAGAGGCTTGCGGCAGCGTAAAAACTCATCCAGGTTAACTTTCGGGGGTTTCTGAATATATATGATTTTTTGGCGTTGGAATCACGTGAAGAGGGGCCACAGGGGGGCCACGAGGCACCAGGGCGCGCCTGGGGGGGTGGCGCGCCCTGGTGGCTCGTGGGGCCCCTGTGGGTCTTCTGGCCACCTCCCGAAGCTTCTAGTGTCTCTTATGTTCCAGAAAAAATCGTCAAAAAGTTTCGCTGCATTTGGACTTCATTTGATATAGATTTTCTGAAAAACCAAAAACAAGTAGAAAACAACAACTGGCACTGGGCACTAGGTCAATATGTTAGTCCATGAAAATCATATAGAAGCCATATAAAAGTGCACCAAAATCATACAAAACTATAATAAACATGGCATGAATACTTCATAAATTATAGATACGTTGGAGACGTATCAGGACTTCGTCTTCGTCCGAGGTCTGTTCAGAGTGGCAGGGGGTGCCCGCCAGGAGGGTGGGTCCCCCTTTAGTCACCTGCCTCAACAGCCAACAGTGGCGAAGGCTGTGAGTCGGGCAGGAGTTAATCAGCATGGCGTGGATTGGGCATGGTTTATCCAGAAAGCCGTCCAGAGTTGACCCGGGGTGACCGGAGGTTTTATTCTTCTTCCAAGGTCGATCGCCCGGGGTGTTCCGTTTGCGAGATTCGCGTCGAAGTGTTGATTGGTCATGTTCTGGGTAGTCATCACAGATCGAGTCCGTGTTTTCCTCGGTCCGCCAGGCGTCTTTGATGGCGCAAAACCGCGCCACCAGGTTGGTCAATTCCGAGAGTGTTTGAACGCAGCGGTGAGCAAGGGCGTTCGAAACGCCTTTATCCTTGCACCCACGCTGGAAGGCTGCGATTATGTCAGAGTCCTGGTAGTCCGATATCCTATCTTTGACAGACGAGAATCTGGTCCAGAAGTGCCTGATCGATTCGTCTGGGAGCTGCTATACGTACGCAAGGTCCCAGACATCGGGCGGGCTGGAGTTGTCGGGGCGATACCCCGCATGAGAGGTGAGTGGACGAGTTCCGATCTCTAAAGACCGCGGGTCCGAAACCCTATTATCCTCGTCAAGTGTCGGATCAACGGCCGTTGGCTCGGTCGGGTCGATTCGAAGATCAACCCTCTGGACCGCTGGCAGGCCACCGTCTGACTCACTTTCCAAAAAGTACCCTAGCCCCTCGTCCTTAGGGAAATCCCCTGCATGATCCCAAGGGGGGTTGCGATTTGCCTCCAATTCATGTGGAGGCGTCCTCATGCTCGATACTTCGGGCGTGGAGGTCAGCCCTACGGGGTTGGGGGCGTTAACCGGTGATTCCATCGATCCTCTTGTTGATCGCACAGCGGAACTCTCAATGAAAGCACCAGTGTCGGTGTCAAAACCGGCAGACCTCGGGGTAGGGGGTCCCGAGCTGTGGATCGTGGGTCGATGGTAACAGAGACAAGGGAGACGATGTTTACCCAGGTTCGGGCCCTCTCGACGGAGGTAAAACCCTACGTCCTGCTCTTGTTTATATTGATGGAGATGTATCGAGTACATAGTTGATCTACCTCGAGATCATAATGTGTGTCTATCTCTAGGGCTAGGTGAATGATATTGCGTTGATCTCCTCTACGGGCTAAACCCTATGGCTTATATACACGCCAGGGAGGGTATCTCGGGTTACAAGGTCGGTAACTAGGAGTAAGGCGGTAGGAGAGATCTTGGAGTACACGTCAAGTCTTCGGTAGAGGTAGTCTTGATCACGCCTCCTGTGTACGGCCATCAGAGTCCATCTTGATCACGTATGAGGGCCCCTCGGCCCAACCAAAGAGACGGGCTGGCTAGGTTAGCACCCCCTAATCCAGGACACTGTCACCTAGGTCTGCCGGTTTTACCACCGCCATTGGTGTTTACATTGAGAGTTCCGCTGTGAGATCAACAAAGGATTGATAGGATCGTCGGTCAACGACTCCAACCCTCGGGGCACTATTTCTGTGCTCGAAACCCCCATCACTGGATCGCTCCCTCTCCTTTACGAGCAAGGAGTGATCCACGATCTTTTTTCTGCCCCGGCCGAATCCCCCATAAAGGGCGAAGGGCTGAGTTATTTTCTGGAGAGCGATCTCAACAACGGCCAGCTAGAAACAGCCGACAAGTCTGATCTTCAAATCAGCTCGTCCGATCTGGCAGCTACGTGTCCCTCACAGGATAAGAACGTCGGGGCGTCAAGCCCACGGTCCATGGAGATCAAAATTCCTCTCCTACCCACCTCCCGCATCGAATATCGCCTTGATAATTTGGGCCCTTCCGATGTTTGGGATCTGGCCTATGTGCAACAGCTACCTGACGAATCGATCAAACACTTCTGGGTCAGGTTTTCATCTGTCAAAAGCGACATACCGGATTACCGGGACTCAGAAATAATCGTAGCCTTTCAGCGTGGCTGTAAAGATAAAGGCGTTTCGAACGCTCTCGCCCGCCGCTGTGTTCAAACACTCCTGGAGCTATCCGATCTAGTGTCAAAATTCTGTACCATCGAGGATGCCTGGCTGGCCCAGGAAGAGCAAACGAATTCGATCCGTGACAACAAATTGAAGCGCGACAGGCTCACACCTCGTCGCGAACCCCGTGCGCAACGCGCGTCAGTCGAGCAACCTTGGAAGAAGAAGAAACCGCTGGCCGATCTAGGACCGCCCTCGATGGCCTCCTGGATAAGCCATGATCGATCCACTCCGTTCTGCTAAATACCTGCCCAACCCACAACCTTCGCGACTGCTGGGTGATGAGGCAAGTAGCTAGGGGAGGCCTAACCCTCCTCACTGGCACGCCTAGGCATTCAGAGGTGTCCTCGGGCTATGACGAGGTCCTGATGATCTACGAAACCTTTACGTCCAATAATCAGAGGAAGTGGGCTCTCCGGGAAGTCAATTCAATCTGGCAAGTAACAGCTCGGGGCGCATGGATAGACACGCCAATTACCTTTGATCATAGAGATCAACCGAAGTCTACCCCGAGTAGATGCCCCGCCGCTCTGGTTCTGGACCCAATTATGGGCAGCTGCCATCTTCGGAAGGTGCTCATGGACGGAGGCAGCAACCTAAATTTAATATATGCAGATACTCTGGACAAAGATGCAAATCGATAAATCGCGCATCGAACAGAGCCATACCACCTTTAAAGGTATAATACCGGGACGAGAAGCACGTTGCAGTGGAAAAATCACCTTGGATGTGGTCTTCGGAACGCCTGATAACTACCGATCCGAAGAAGTGACGTTCCACATTGTCCCTTTCAAAAGCGGTTATCATGCCCTCCTGGGCCGGACGCCTTCTCAAGGTTTCAAGCAATTCCACACTACAGCTACATGAAGCTCAAAATACCCTGGGTGCGCCGACGGCATCAACCTCGTCTGGCGGGTGGCGTTGCGGGTGTTGGCTGGCTCCTCCGGTCGCGTGGGCAGCGGTTGGGCAGCAGTGGCTCCTCGCGGCGTGCTCTGCTCCGGCAGCTGCGCCAGATCTGGATCCCGGTGCTTCTTCTCTGCGTCATCCGTCCTCGCCAACTTTGTATCCGGCCGGCCTATGGGGATGGCTTGGGATGGGAGAAACCCCTGGTTGACCTCCCGTCGACCTCGACGCCGACAGTGGCTCCGATCCTGTTTCCCCTCTTGAGGGGGTGCTCGATTTCCCTCCTTCCCCACCTCCTCCTCCCCCAAATCCCGGGTGAAAAACCATGGCCGTGTGTGGCCGGGCGATGGCGGCGCTCTGGCGTCGTGATCTTCTTGAAGACACCGCCTTGGGATGGGTGGAGTGTAGTGGATGCTCTGAGTCGTCTGCGTCGGCGGCGGTGTGTTTCCTGCTGGGCGTCATTGGTGGTGGGTGTGGGGTCGCCTTCCCGCTTCCGCTGTTGTGGTTCGCGGTACATCGGCGCTGTGGGGTTGCTGGCCGGTGATGGTGCTCCTGTTTGGGGCGAGTGAAGATAGTGGTCTCCCCTCTGGCAACATGTATGGAGAGATGGTGCTCTCTCCCTCGTCCTCGGCTTGGTTGTCCTGACATAAGCGAGATGTTCATTCCTGCGGCGGTGTCCCTCTCACCCTCCGTTTGGTGCGCCTCTACGGCCTCTGCTCGCGATGATCCTCTTCGGCGTGGAGTTCACCTTAGACTTGAGCATGTTGTTTTCTTCGGTGGCAGCTGTGTTTGGGTCTCTCTAGTTAGCATCTTAGTTCTTGATGTCTGCATTTCTTACATGTCTCAAGTTTGTATCCATGCAATCAACACCATTGTATCCCTAACCGGTTGATGGCTTCATTAATTTGAAGTCGGGTTTCATGCCCTTTGTCTAAAAAAAAGGAATGGGAATCCATTCCTACAAACCAAAGGGCTCCAAAGAAAATTTTCCTACAAAGTTTCTATCCTTTAGAATTCCTACAAAATTCCTATGAACAAAAGGAGGCCTAAGGGCTACTTTGATTCAAAAGTTTTGCATATGAATTTTGCGGGAATAGAATACTTAGGATTTGTTCATGTGTTGGTTGTTTGATTTATAGGATTAAATCCTATAGGATTTTTTTCCTAAGGACTCTTTGTACTATTTCCTGTAGGATTTCTAGCATCCGCTCAAATCTCTTTGAAAAAACCTTTATTTTTTTCGTGATGCAATCAAACAACCCAAAATCTTGTAGAATTGAGATGACCATAACAGTTCAATCCTATGTTTTCTTATTCCCGTGTTTTTAGAATTCTGCGAATCAAAGAGGCCCTAAGATTGAAAAAAAATTAGGATTGAAACATAAAAGTTTGGGAGCCGGACAGGAGGCGTCTCCTCTCCTCCAAAAAAAAGCTAGGATTTTTGCCTCTCGCCGGCGCCGCCGCCGGTCCGCCTCGTCTCCGGTGGCCCTAGGGCCATGGGGACGTGGTGGATCCTGGTAAGGGCCGGCGAGAGGGCTCCGTTTTTAGTCGTTCCTTTGAGTTTTGTTAGGGTTTGTGTCCTGCTCAGGAAGGCGAGACGGCGGCGGCTCCCTGAAGATGGAATAAAGGTCTCCCCGCCTAGCCCCCGTTCCGGTGGTGCGTCTAGCATCGTTGGTGGGCGTGTGGAGGTGTGTCTCCGGCGGATCTATCTTTGGTGGATTTGCTCGGATCTAGTCGTTGTTCGTCTACGTTCGTGTGTTTTCGGGTTGGATCTTTTCGATCTACGTTATTCTTCATCGGCGGCGGTTGCTGTTCTGTGCGCTGGTCCTATGGGGCCTTAGCACGACGACTTCCCGACTGTCTACTACAACAAGTTGTGCCCGACTCCGGCGGTGGAGGGGCGATGATGGCGGCGCGCATTCGGCTCGCTTCAGTGCTTGTAGTCGTCGCTAGGTGGTCTACGGACCTGGATGTAATTTTTATTATTTGTTGTACTGCCATGATTGAAGATGAATAGATTGGAAGTTTTTCGCAAAAAAAAAAGAGGCCCTAAGATTGGTCATGCGGGGTTGTTCTTCATTCACTGTATTAGGTTCCTGGAATCCTGCTAAAGTAGCGACTGATGACGGTGCAACTGAACATGTTCTTTCTAGAGCCCGACATTCTTTTGTTCTATTACTAGCACGGGTCATTCTTTTGTTCTATTACTAGCAAAAGACCCGTGCGTTGCAACGGAAGAAAAACATGTTACTTTCATGTATCTAGCTTATGGATCTGTGTGATGCGACATCATAAGAGAAAAATATATATTTTGTTTTATTGTTCCATATGTTCTTTATCTAGTTGCATACAACATATCATAAGGGATATCAACAAACAGTATAATAATGAATCAATTCAAGAAGGTTGTGATGCATCGGATTAACTAAATAAGATTATGCATGAGAAAGACAGTACCGACAGAAATATTCTACATGGTAACATGAGCTAAATTGGAATATATTCAGTTAGCTTATCATACCAAAGTATTTGTGCAAATGAATGAGCTTTTACCATTAGTTTCTTTGCAGGATCTGGTCCATTATTATCCAAAATTCGAATTGACATATTATTCATAATTCTTTTGCCTGATGATAAACTTCAAGGGATGATTATAATAATGGAACAAAATCAAGTAGTTTTTCTTGGACAGACCTAAGAAAGTTCGATTCGTCGTTCATTGGTGATGGGCACCAGCGGATCGACCGACGCCAACTGGTCGACGCTGTTGTGCCGTACATCACCTTCACCTTCTATAGAAAGATAGCAAGGATCAGTCAAGACTGAAGCACGCTCATGAAGGATCCATCCATTGACCAGGGGATTTATTTGCATACTCAGTCATCTAAGGGCTAAACTGGCCATGAGTAATGAAACATGAATCTCCTATGGGACAGACTCTCTTTCCTTGGATCCGTCTATAGCCCAGCACATATAGCGGGACAGCCTCTCTTTTCTTCCTTATTTTTCTCATCCTCTTTTAAATGGTTAATTAACTTCTCTTCCCTTTTGTATCTTTGTCATATCTCTATCATAATTCCCAAGAGGGCTTCTTAATACCCAGGAAACTCAAAGACCTAGGTAAACTGGGTAGGACGTGTATAAAGAATCGGGGTGGGACTATTTAATTGGATCAACCTTTACAAGTACATGTAACATGATCCAGCTCGGTTGGCCACGACAATATTTATTTGATGGAATCTGCTGAGCTCGATTCCTTTCAGACGCAGCTATTTTTACCTTCTCTCCTTTTGGACTACTGCCCGGCAGTGAGAAATCTCAAACGGGCCAGCTTTTGGACTACAGCCCAACAGTGAAAAATCTTAAAAAGGGCCAGCGTACAGACGGGTTCGTTCAGTTGGGTGGGACGGGAATAATTTGGCTTGACGTACCAACGACGAGAAAATTAGTACCACCTCGCATATAATCTTAAAGATAAAATTTTCTAAGCGGAACGAAACCAAGAATATCACCTTGCTTTATAATATATATATATATATATATATATAATATAATATATATATATATATATATAATATATATAAATATATATATATAATATATATATATATATATATATATATATATATATATATATATATATATATATATATATATATGACTAACTTTCTGTACTCCTGGGTGTATGTACTTCCATCCTTAATATACCTCATATACGCATTGATTGTACCTCTTTATCATTTTCAATATACTTCATTAAATATTCTAAGATACCTCAATATGAGTTTTGTTGAAAAAATATCAGCTGCGACGTACTTTTTGTAATATACCTTTTTCACGTATAAACAAAGCAGTATATACGTACACCTTTAAAAATATGTAAACTCACATGAATTTTTTCGTGAAACTCGTTTTGAGGTATCTAGTAATTATTAATGAAGTATATTAAAAATAATAATGAGGTATAAAAGACTCACCTATGTGGTATATGAGGAGCGGGAGTACGTACTCCCAAGAGTACATAGCCATTTTCCTATATATATATATATATATATATATATATATATAGAAAGTCTATTCATCATCCAGGGTGCAGAATAAGTTATTCTTCACCCGAGGTAATCTTACGATCATTTCATAAATAAATTACATTTAAAATACAAATAGTTACATTCATATTGATTCACTGCGTAAAATTTGACATAAGAAAAAAAATATAGGTCATAAGACCAGAAAAATTGCATTTTATGTACATTTTACACTATATTTTTACATTTATAGTTTTACGTAACATAAAATATTTTTTACGGCGATTATATATTTTCTTACATTCTCTTTTTACGTCTGAAATAAGACAAAATTTACGGAACGTAAAATTAGGTGCATTGATGTTAAAATAGAGGGGGGTGAAGAATAACTAGTCCTCACCCAGGGTGACGAATAGTCAATCCCTATATATATATATATATATATATATATATATATATATATATATATATATATATATATAGATTAGCACCTGATATATTTTCCAGGGGCTTATTCGCCGTGCAAACAGAATAATAATAAATAGGAGTAAGAAAATAAGTCATGGACTTGTCCCTGCCTGAATCGGGACAATTTCACCAGGGGAAAAACTCGAAAAAAATCAATTGGTGTTAGGTGCATACAGTGGCACGAGAAAATAACTCGAGAGATTGGTATCCACCGGAGATCTTCCTTTTAGAATTAAATAAGTGCAAAGTGAATCAGATGAAGAAAAAAAAAAAACCTAAAATGTAACCTTCTTCACCCTTTTTTTAAGAATTGAAATTCTATAAAATTCTTCTAGAGTTCTGATTACTCCAATTAGGACTAGGAGTATTTTTAACACTGTTGTCATGACAGTACCTGAAAGGTATGCACCTCAAGACCTTTTGGGTTAATTTAATTAATGATGATATTCGCAAAAAAAAAATCTAATTAATGATGAAGATGAACGACAGAGATATATTCCTGCTGCGTGCATGCGTTAGCGGTGAAGTGCACCGACCACTAAGAGCATCTACATTAGTACTACGTATACTAAACAGACAGCTGATGATGTTAGAAGTTAAGTAGTGCTCCATGTTTACTGCTCTGATGAACACTCGACACAGCGCTTCTGTGGAGAAAGGTGCATGTGATTATCATCCCTCTGAATTTTTCATCGGGTTAAAAACATTTCCCACAAACAAACAAGCCTAAATTTAGACTGACACTCCGCGCGCTGGGTTTTCCTGTCACAGCCACACAGAGCATGTGTTGCACAAAGAGCGAATGTGGTATCCTTGGTCCTGCATGCCTGCATCCAAAGGAGCCGAAAACAAAGTGGCACCAGCCAGTAATCACCTCAATATAATTGGCCAGCAGCCATCGTTGACGACTTGTCGTGCCACGGCCCACGGCATTGACTCTTCGATCGTCACGTACTTGGTTGCCAAGGTATCGGCAACGAGGACGACTGAGAGAATAATATATCCGAATAAAATGAATAATAATGTGTTTTCTTCTTGCCGTCGCTCAGATGAATGTGCTGTTGCATGTCAGTTTGTGTGGTTGCGCGCGTGTCCTGCACCTAAGAGCATCTACAGCCAGATTCATACCCATCTCAAACGCCCGGGAGGGCTGCCCGGTCAGTGTCCGGGCGAGAAAACGCCACCCAACTGGGCTCCTCATAGCCGGCCCAAACGGCCAGACTGACCGGCACTCTCCATATCCAGCCCATATGTGGGGTGGATATGGGACGCCCGGACGAGCCCGCCACGTCTGATCCGGCCCACTCTGGCCCACCCGACCCCACATAAATTGGACCCTATCCGCACTCCGGACAAAACCCTCGTCACATTTCGCTCCACTACACTCCCCTCCCATAGTACCAAGCTCCTCTCCGGCGAGCTCCGACGTTCTCCTCCATGGCGGCCATTAGATCCGACTCTGAGATGTCAGAATCCGAGGAGTGGGAGCTCATCCCTTGCAGCCCCGAGGAGCTGATGACCGTCCACGCTGCTCTCTGATGCTCCCGGGAGGAGTGTGCCCTCCCGCGGTCTTCCGTGAGCCGGCAGGCATCTGTTACCCAAATGGCGCTCGGGTCTGGGCCAGTGGATCTTGGTGCGTGACCGAGGCCTCCCCGGATGCGGTGACCAGGCGCATCCCCGCTGTGCCGCCGGAACCATTTAGGTGGCACCCCGTCCCTGTGGCGTCGGCGCCGAAACGGAGGCCATATGTGCCTCCATGTGTCGCCGCCAATCCGAAAAGGAGGCGCGCCGCGCGAGGCAGTGAGCGCGGCTTCAAGCGGAGGCGGCTTCGGCAGTCCTTGCGGCGGAGGCGGCTGCGGCAGCCCACGAAGCATCGTCGGAGGAAGCCCTCCGCGCCCGCTGATAACCCACAAGTATAGGGGATCAATTGTAACTTTTTCGATAAATAAGAGTGTCGAACCCAATGAGGAGCTAAAGGTAGAATCAATATTCCCTTCAAGTTCTATCGACCACCGATACAACTCTACGCACACTTTAACGTTTGCTTTACCTAGAACAAGTATGAAACTATTTTGTAGGTGTGATAGGATAAGTTTGCAAGAATAAAACTAGAAGTACTTTGCGAGAATAAAACTACGAGTAATTTGCAAGATAATAAAAGTTTTTGTTTAGTAGAAAGCTTTTGTAACACAAGAGAATGATTTGTCCCTAGGCAATCGATAACTAGACCGGTAATCATTGTTGCAATTTTATATGAGGGAGAGGCATGAGCTAACATACTTTCCGTACTTGGATCATATGCACTTATGATTGGAACTCTAGCAAGCATCCGCAACTACCAAAGATCATTAAGGTAAAACCCAACCATAGCATTAAGTATCAAGTCCTCTTTACTCCCATACGCAACAACCCCCTTACTCGGGTGTAAGCTTCTGTCACTCTAGCCGCCCACCATAAGAGAATCATGAACGTATTGCAACACCCTACAGCGGGGATCCCTCACGCTTGCGCGACACGGAGGGCACCATAGGACAGCACCAAAATAAAACATACAACTCTAACCAATCACGATCATCAATCAACCCATAGGACAAAACGGATCTACTCAAACATCATAGGATGGCCACAAATCATTGGATAATAATATGTAGCATTAAGCACCATGTTTAAGTAGAGATTACAGCGGGGAGAAGAGGTGTTACACCGCTGCATAGAGGGGGAGAGAGTTGGTGTTGACGGCGGCGAAGTTGTTGGTGTAGATCGCCGTCACGATGTTTCCCTCGGCGGCTTTTCGGTGCCACCGGAAGAGAGGGGGAGAGAGCCCCCCTCCTTCTTCTTCTTCTTCCTTGCCCCCCCCCTAGATGGGAGGAGAGTTTCCCTTCTGGTCCATGGCCGCCATGGCGGCGGAGGGGCAGGAGCCCCTCCTAGATTGGATCGCTCTCTCTGTTTTCTTCTGTTTCGCGTTCCTGTTTTCTGGCCCTTCACCGTTTCTTAAATTCCCGGAGATCCGTAACTCCGATTGCGCTGAAATTTTAACACGATTTTTTTTCTGGATATTAGTTTCCTTGCGCCCGAAGAAGATCCCTAACTGACTTACAGGGTGCCCACGAGGCACCACCGCGCGCCAGGGGGGTAGGCGCGCCCATGTGGCTTGTGAAGGCTGTGGGCCTCCGTTTGCGTTGAATATTCCAAAATAATTCTCCGTAAAATTTTATTGCATTTGGACTTCGTTTGATATGGATTTTCTGTGAAACAAAAAACAAGCAGAAAACAGGAACTGGCACTGGGCGCTGGATCAATATGTTAGTCCCAAAAATAATATAAAATATTGCCAAAAATATGTGAAAGTGGTAAAATATTGGCATGAAACAATCAAAAATTATAGATACGACAGAGACGTATCAGCATCTCCAAGCTTAATTCCTACTCGTCCTCGAGTAGGTAAATGATAAAAAAGATAATTTTTGATATGGAATGCCACCTAGCATAATCTTGATCATATAATCTAATCATGGCATGAATATTAAGACACGAGTGATTCAAAGCAATAGTCTATAATTTGATATAAAGACATCAATACTCAAGCATACTAACAAACAACCATGTCTTTCAAAATATCAACGCTAAAGAAAGTTATCCCTGGCCCGTTATGCTCAGTCATTGATCCATTCATGAAACACACTCAACATTAAATACACCCAATGCACAAGTATAACAATAGTGCTCTCCAGTTGGTGCTTTATAAGAGAAGATGGAGACTCAATAAAAATAAAAATGCATAAAAGTAAATAGATAGGCCCTTCGCAGAGGGAAGCAGAGATTTGCAGAGGTGCCAGAGCTCAAAGCTTAAATTAGAGAGATAAAATTGTTTTTGAGAGGCATGCTTTTCCTGTCAACGAAAACGATCGATAATTCCCAATATCTTCCATGCTAGACACATCATAGGCGGTTCCCAAACAGAAAATAAAGTTTATTTCCTTTCCACCATTCTTTCACAATCCATGGCTAGCCGTATCCACGGGTGCCCTCCATACCAACACTTTCTAAGGATTTTTGTTGTTATTAATTTTTGATTCATTGTGGGACTGGGCATCCCTATTACCATGTAGGAGATATGCCCTAGAGGCAATAATAAATGTTATTGTTTATCTCCATGTTCATAATTATGTTTATATTCCGTGCTATAACTGCTATGGTTCTCGAGTGTACAATAACCACGAGGCTTGGAGGAAGACTCATATGCACGTGTGGAATAATAAACGGTAAAATTTATTCCTAGTCTGGCCTCTAAGATTGGCTCAAGTGTTGCATGATGGTTCTGTTTTCCTGATCATGGGCATGACTATGCCGGCAACTTTGAGGGCACAATGTTAGGAGAACACTTGTGTTGAATCGACCCGGATTGATGTTATGCTATGAGATACATTTGTCACAAGTTAATGGTTAATAACACAAAGAAAGTTAACGTTTGCATAATTCCTTAGACCATGAAAGTGTCGAGTTTCTTCATGCTTGCTTCATGAACTTTGGGGTTTGTTAAACGTCATCCGTAAATGGGTGGCTATTACGGCGGCTTACGGGTTCATGGAAAAGTATGTCAAGGGACTTGATAGCTCAAGATTGGGATTTGCTCCTCCGACGATGGAGAGATATCTCTGGGCCCTCTCGGTGTTATGGTATCCATCATTGTCTGGCCAGACACAATGTGATTTGATCACAGGGATGCCGGAACACGGGAACGAGAAAAGAGAACAAAACCGGTAACGAGGTAACTGGCATAGTGGACAAGTTGTTGATCCACGGGGATGCCAATAAATCTCACCTTGGGTATTTGTAACATATCGCAAAGCAACAGGAATAGCACACGGCAACTGGAGGTTCACTCGAATATTTATTCGTGTGGGTATAGGGGTCAATATGGGTGTCCACGGCTCCGATGTTGATCATTGATCGGAAAGTGTTCCGGTCATGTCTATACTTCACCGAACCTATAGGGTCACACGCTTAAGGGTCATCTATCTGCTGAATACTAGACAGGGAGTCTGAGAGAAAGTCACCGGAAAAGTTTCGGAGACAGCGGAAAAGTTCCAGAGAGAGAACACCGGAATAGTTTCGGTAAAACTGAAAAGTTGTTTCAGGGTATACCATTGAGTCAAATTGGTTTCAGCACACGTCTGGAAATTCTTGGAGGGTGCCAGAATTGTTCTGGAAACTTCTGGGATTTTTCCGGGATAAAAACCGGAAATGTTCCGGAGCTGCCGGAACCGGTTTGGTTGCTTTTCGTAGATGAAAATCACTAATCCGGAATTGTTTCGGAATTATTCTAAGACCCACAGAAATATTTTCGGATTTAACGGTCGCGGAAAAATGTTTCTGTGAATAGTGAAAGTGCGTTTTGGGTGGCTTCTTGGAGAAGCCACCTTGAGGGCCTTTTGGTATTTTCCCCCCTGGCTTCTTGGAGAAGCAACCCTTGGGCTTGGCCTATAAATAGGGGTGGAGGGGGCTGCCTAAAGACTCATCCCTTGCTCTCATACACATGCCATGACATTTCAGGCTTCTCTCTCCCTCCCAGCGAAATAGTTTCGTAGAACCGAAAGGCTGTCTGGGTTCCGGTGGGAACTAGTTCTGGACGGCAAAGCCCTGCCGGATAGATGACACCGTATGTGTGCAACTCTGTAGAGAGATCGTAGTTTTGGTCTTAGTTCGAGAGTGCCTCCCGAAGGGCTGTCCGAGTGACCGTCTGAGTTTCGAGGGTCCTCCCGAAGGGCTGTTCGAGTGACCGTCCGAGTTTCGAAGATCCTCCCAGAGGGCTGTCCACGACACCGTCCGAGGGACTGTCCGACCGCCTCCCGGAGGGCTGTCCGACGGGTAGACAAGGGAGAACATCCTTGCGGTTGGGAGGTTGTAAATCCTAGCTGCGGGGATCTGCACCGCCGATCGTCATCGACTCTACTTCCGCTGCGCTACGAGTCGGTAACGAAAAGATCAAACCTTGTATGCAGTCTCCATAGTGGTCCTGGGCTGGTGCGTAGGTCGGAAATTTTTTGTTTTCTGCTGCATTCCCCTACAGTGGCATCATGAGCCGTGCTATGCGTAGATGCAGGTTACGATCTAGAATACATAGAGATGTATGGGTGTTGCACAATATAATTTGTAGTAGATGAGTTCTACTGCTGATAATTATTTGTGCGGGTGGCAGATGAAATATGTTACCCGATGTTCTTGTTGCTTCCCTGGAATTTGCATATTTCTGATCTTGATAACAGCATGGTGGAATTTCAAAGTTCTGGCAATCCGCGATCCTGATTGATCAACGAAGTGCTAACAGTTAGTTGAATTCCACCATAGTTAGAGTGAAAGATGAAATTTCGCAGACGAAAGGGCAATGCAGATATGATCTGCACGGGGGTCATTCGTATGACGAAGTTCAGTATGGGGCTCAAGATTTTATTATCTCGTGTTTCATACACCCCGCAAAGTTAATCTAGCGATTTGAATAATCATACTTGATGATGGACGTTGGTAGCTTTGGTTTGCTTCGAAACCTTAGAAGCCACGTAAAATGAAATTTTGTATGAACCGATTAGAGGCGTCTAACTTGGTTTTGCAGGATGTGCATGTGATGTGGTATATCAGTGCTCATAATAATTTGATTATGTATGAGATGACTATATGATGTAAAATTAACATGACCTGCGTGTCATGATTCGGCATGATGGCTGGAGCCATATGATTGTCACTTTAATGACCCGCGTGTCAACCTTAAGTAATGCACTTATTTTATTAGCTATAGAGATAGCAATATTATCTGGTGTATCGACAAGGTGGTGGCAATCTTCGCGAAGGTATACACCGACGCGAATGCCGAAGACGAAGAAATGAAAGACTTCTCCGTCAAAAGGGGCTATACCATATCATGCTATTATGAATTGCCTGAGATGTTTATCCCTCTTGATGCACCCTTCTTGATTGCGCGGTAGTTGCTTTTTATTAGGGTGATCTCTCACTTAAAAATATCAAGTAGTTAGTGTTCTCCCAAGTGTAGCACCGTCACGGCACCTATCTCTTCGGGGTATCACAGGATCTCCCTGGGTAGGAACAATTAGAGAAGTGTGAGGCGGGTGAGTTGAGACCTCGCAGCAAGATCACTTGGTTGTCTTGACGTTCTGGAAGGATCTCCCTGAGCTCAGAACACGCCCATCAAAAGATGAACAAGAGTCACATAGAGATGCGATCGGCAAGTTTGCCTATCGATTGAAGTTCGCGCCATCTGTGTTCATCTCGTTCAATGGCGTTGAATGGAAATGCGTTTCTTGAATCACTCAAAATCAATTATGAGAGATATTGATTTGAGTGGGAGCGCATTGTAGAATTAACTTGTTTAATTCTCAGTGCAATTAATTATGGACAATGTCTAAGTGTTATATGCATAATAGTTATAGAAGAATGGCTTGCGTTTTCCACCTTCCCTGTTAAAATTGAATAAGCTGTTAAATATCTGGTTAAAACTTTACGGTTGGTAACATAATGTGAGGATTGTCCTCAAAAGTGCCGAGAAGGATTTTGTCCTATCGCATGCTTTTGGTATTCTCCCGCTAATGCTATGGATAATGTGACTCTCGTCCTTTGATCCAAAAGCTAGAATTCCGTTACGGTCAAGTGCAATATGTTTGCTTCCATGAGACCCGAACTTCAAAAGTTTGGGATAGCTATGTGATATTCATGGAACTAAAAATCATTTTCAGACACAAACAAAGGCTAAAAGATATGTGATATCCAAAGCAATGTTTGTTTTGCAAACTATTAGTAAAAGTGTTTACTATGCATTTGACTAATAATAGAGGGATCCAGAAGAACGTCTGTCATATGATGAAAGGTGAATAAAACAACAACTTAAAGAGAAAGGAAATGTCCAAAGGGTGTTAGTGTGACTTACACACCTAGGAAGTCCGGGGCTAACGCCACTCTTAAGTTGAGTGCTTCTTCTGAGAGTAGGAGAAATATTGAGAGTTAAAGTGTTAGAAGTATAAAGGCAAAAGAGAGAAGACTGGAGTGTCCTGCTCATGTATGAAAGTCATACAAGTTATTGATGTATAGAAGGCTGGTCAAAGAAATAGTTCTTGGGAATTGTGATTAAATTGTTAGTCACTAATTCTTGGGTATTGTGAGTTGATCACAAAGATACCCGCTCGATTGCATTCTGCTGCGACTCGATGCAAGAACTACTACGGCCTAAAAGACTTGCCGGAGTGAGGTTTAGATATGCGCTGAGAACATAGTAAAAGTTGCTATACTCGGTACATTACCTATGTATTTATTTTCATAATTCATTTTAGAGTTTTTATACACTCTAGCCCATTGCATAAAGTATCTTGCAAGAAGGTTGTTCATAAGAGAACTTTTGATGTTCGGTGTTATGAATAACATAAGGGCCATGCTTCCATCATGGATGGGATGTATGTTATGAATATTGATAATAATATATTACCTCCGTATTTACTTTCATAATTCATTTTAGAGTTTTACACACTCTAGCCCATTGCATAATGTTTGTTGCAAAAGGGTTGTTCATAAAAGAACAATTGTTGTTCAGTGTTATGAATAACATAAGGGCCATACTTCCATCATGAATGGGATGTATGTTATGAATATTGATGGTAATATGATACATCTATAACACTGACGCTAAATGTCGCAAGACTAAGAAAATACCACACATGTGTGGCACTGCATTTAGTCACATTGGAGAAACTCGCATGGAGAAATTCCATAATGATGGATTTTGAAGTCGTTTGATTATGAATCATCTGACACTTGCAACTTTCCTCCGAAAAGTGAAGTGACTGAAATACCGTTCATAGGCCATAAGGAACGAGCAACGAACTTATTGGTGATCATACATTTTGATGTATGTAGTCGGATAAATGTTGTTGCTAGCAGTGGATTTATCTATCTTCAGAAATGACTCAAGTAGATATATGGATATTTACTTGATGAGACATAAGTCTGGATCTTTTGAAATCATTCATAAGGTTTTCAAAAATGAAGTAGAAATTGTTGTAACAAGAAAATTATGTTTATGCAAACTAGATTGCCGAAAGGAATATTTGAGTTACAAGTTTAGCGAATGTCTGATGAGTTGTGAAAAGAGTTTCATAACTTACACCTCACAGAGCACCACTGTGAGTGGAATATCCATGAAGATGTAATCAAACCATTTATGACATGGTAAGATCAAAGATGACATAAATCAATTTGCCATTATCCCTTTTAAAAGTAATGCTTTAGAGACTGGGGCTTTTACACTGAAAAGAGCACCATCAGGTCTGTTGAAATGACGCCATGATATGGTACGCCCAACCATGCTTTGTCTTTTCTTAACATTTGGAATATGGGGCTTGTGTAAAATATTTACAAACCTATTCCAAATCAGTCAAGTACTACTTTGTAGGTTATCCCAAGTAATTGGAAATTCCTCCACCACTATACCGAGGCAAAAAGGTTTGCCACCAAGAACGGCATGCTTTTAAAGAGAATGGTTCTTGCAAAAAGGTGAGTGGGAGAACAGTGCAACTCGATGAGATAACAATATCTTTGTCATCAGATCAAAGGAAAGAAACCTTGGAAGTAATTCCAGAGTTTCCTACTGCGACTGATATGGAAGCCTCTACATAAGATGTATGGACTTCGGTCAAACTTGCAACCGAACAACGTAGGCAAAACTCGTGCAAACCTCTTAGGTGCGCAAGCGAGATATTGTTGTTAGACAACAGTATACCTACAATACACAAGGAAGCGTTGATGGGCCCTGACTACGGAATTGGCTAAATGCCAATATAATCCGAGATAGTTTCCATAAATGATTCAAGATTATATCTTGATAAACCCTTTGGAAGACTTAGAGTCTAAGGAACATTAATGGAACTATAAACTGATGTGGATAAAATGTTTTATCCATAAAGCTCGACTTGTTGCAATAACAAGTTCAAGGAGTTGACTACGATGAGGTTGTCTCACCATAGCGATGCTTAAAGTCAGATCGGGTTAAACTAGCAATCAATACATATTTCAATCTTGAGATATGATACATGGATGCCAAAAGGATTTCCATGTGATGGAAATGCAACCTAGGACTTGCATGTGATACAGTCCGAAGTATTTTGTCAATCCAGAGGATGCTAGTAAGTATGCAAACTTCAGAGTTCCAGCAATGGATAGAAGAGAGCAAAATGGAGTTGGAATCTTCGTTTTGATGAAATAGTCAAAAGAGTTTGATTTCATCAATGGATAACGAAGATGTTTTTAGTGAGGATGACGGAAGCGGCTCGTGGTTCTCCAATGTTGATGGGGCTCCATTCCCACAGGAACGGCTGACCAGGATAATTCCTATCCCGCGTGGCTGCTATCCTAGGCTCCGCATGGACTTCGTTGTAGTACACCTCGTAGAAATCCTGACCTGGCCAATTAAATAGCCAGGGACAAGCCTGTGAGTACGTTTGAATGTAATCGCAAACATAATGAACAAAAGATATACCGAATGCATATGATCATGATGGGTTAAATTATATGCATATGCTGAATAAAAATAAAGCATGGAATGATGAATATTAATACGGTGCTGAAGAATAAAAATGAAATGTTAGTGACAAACCAAGAAAATTAAAAGTGGACAATCGGGCGAGACTGAACCGCCCGAGAATCCAAAAGAAATGCCAAACGGGTGTCTAAAAGAGAATCGGGCGAGACAGACCGCCCGAGAACTCAAGCGACGCCTCGAGAGGTCTTGAAGAGAAATGCCAAACGGGTGTCTAAAAGAGAATCGGGCGAGACAGACCGCCCGAGAACTCAAGCGACGCCACGAGAGGTCTTGAAAAGAAATGCCAAACGAGTGTCTAAAAGAGAATCGGGCGAGACAGACCGCCCGAAAACTCAAGCGACGCCACGAGAGGTTTTGAAAATAAAACTGGGTGCCCGGGGTAGTCTAGCCAGCCCATGAGACACTAAGGAAAATAAAATAAGAGAAACGGGTTAGTCCACAATAATATGCATAGCAACAATAATATTCACAACCATAATATTCATGATAACAAAAATATCCATGACAGCGTTAGTGATGAAATAATAATATTCTGTAAGATAATTGATGCTCAAATTAATTATTTTCCTTCGAAGACCGACACCGGACCGACACTTGACCCTTCCCAGCTAACGTCCTTGACCGCGGACACAACTATTCGAATAGTTATAACTCTGCAGAGGGTGTACTCTTTACCCACGTGTATGAGATTTCTTTAGTCAACACCGTGGTACTGACTAATTCCCACTACGGTCTTTGGGTTGAAAACACACCTGACCAGCACACACCAGATTAACTTTCCGGATGCCAGGAATCACCCAAAGCACCGTTCAAGAAAAACTCTAAGTCGGGGAGACTACAATCTCGAATAGCATGGGATCACTATTCATATGCGCGGATTACAAGGGGTGCCCCCCTCTCGGCCCAGCCGGATACACCCATGCCCCCTGACCTGATGATGGGCATTAGTCCATGGCCGTGGAAACCCTCATCATGGCCCTCTATGTGGTGTGCACACAGACAAGGGTTAGCAACTTACTAAACCGTACTTCCCTCGCGGGAAGACCCGTGGCAGCACGGTGTTTAGCTAGGTGTGACGGAACAAGACTCGATCTAGGTCGACTCAGGAGGTGTTGTTATTATTATGACCGGCATGTCCCACATGCCACGGTGACACCGTCGTGTCCCAACTCAGTCCGTGCTCACTAGCGCGTCCAAGACAGGAGCTGCACTCCTGGTTGTCTCACAATCTTTTATTCACGGTGGAATGTTACTTGAGTGAAGTGCAAGCAAGTGCAAAAATGATATGACTATGCATGCATGCATTATTTCCACACATATGATGCAAACTCAAAACAATGCAATCATGCAATGCAATCCACCATATCCCAGGTTCAAAATGCTTGCCTTGATCATGCAGAAATATTGGATGCACTCCAAAAGTTTTGAAAATTTTCATCTTCCCTCCATTTTCCTATTTTCAAAATATCGCAAATATCACCTAATTTGAAAGTAGTAAAAAAAAGTTGTTTGGAAAATTTTGAAATAAATACTAAAATAAACTAGATGAAAAATGAGGAATTACAGAAAAAGAGTCAAATTATTTGGAGTTCATATGAATTTCCTAGAGAGTTTCTAAGCTGAAATAAATGACTAATTGGACTGTTTAATAAATCCTACAGAAACAAAGCCTAGGAAAAATGTTCACCCTATCTAAATTAATAGAGCATGATTTTAGAAGTATTTAGAAATTTGAATCATCAAATTTGGCTTTGAAAATATTACTGTAGAATTATCTGAATACTGCTGAAAAAGAAAAGGAAAAAGAGCAGAGAAGCGCCCTGAGCGCGATTTAGTTGCATGGCGCCACTGGGCCCGGCCCAGCCGTTCGGCCATGCGAGGAAGCTACGACGTCGAAAGTGTATTTGGGGTATACGCTTTCCCCGCAGAGAAAACGTAAGCCCAGGAATGCGCTGCTGGCGGGACAGAAGTGACTCACCGACAGGTGGGGCCCACCTGTCGGGTTTGTCTTCTCCCTCGCGCGCGCCTGGACAGGAACAGGGGAGAACTCCGGTTACGATTGCCGGCGCTGTAGAGCATCTCTAGCGACGCTCGGCACATGTATGGGTTCAGGGGGAAGTGCCGCATCCGTGGAAGGTGGAGATGGCCATTGAGGAGCTTGGGTTCGAGTGGGGCTTCAAGCATGGCGGAGGCGAGCTACGGGTGGAAGAGGGCTTTTGCCCCTGGGCTTGCTCCGGTGAAATTGGCGAGGAGAACGGCTCGACGGGTGCTTCAGGAGTTGAGTGGTGAAGAAATCAGGGATGGGGAGGCTCTGGTTAGCTCGGGTTTAACCGGGAGGTGGCGGTGGCCGTAGCGGTCGGAGACGACGAGGACGGCCATCTCGGGCCAGCTTGCTGCTCTAGGATGCTCACAGAGGGGGTAGGGAATGATGTGTGCAGCGAGGTGAGCTCGGGAGGTCTTCTTATAGCCGGAAGAGGTCGGTTCCGTGGCTTCCCGAGGAAGACACGACGGCGGCGGCCATTCATGGCGCCGTTTGGGTGGTTGGGGGCGGTGGCTATGGTCAGCGAGGCCGGTGAGGTCGGCGTGGACGGTGGCCGCCCACGGATAAGCTTGGTGGTTGGCAATTAAGGGAGCAGAGACGTGGCGGGGCGGTATTCGTCGGGCGGCGATGAGTGGCGGCGGTGGGCAGTGGTGGACGGCGCTAGCGGCCAGGGGAGGGTGTCGGCGAGGTGTAGGGATGAGCAGGTGATCCAGGCGAAGCTCAAGACGAGCGAGAGCAGCAGCAGGAAGGCCACGCGAGGCGATGCCAACGCCAGCCAAATGGGCACTCTGCTTGTGCGCTGGGCGTGCACGCTAGGCGTTCAACGCAATGCCAGAGGGCCCTAGAGAGGCTTGTTGCAAGAGAGACTTAACAGGAGTAGGTTACTGAGTATGGCAAAGCTGGTGGACATGGTTGTTTGGCAGGAGGATCAAGTTCCTAATGTAGTTTTGATAGGTAGCCAAATTCTGTCATGCACACAGTGTGCTCGATGAAATGCCATGGCAACCTAGGAACTTTTGTTGATCATGGAATTTGGCAGGATGGTGCCTCCTTGGATGGTAAAGATGTTGGTGGAGTTGGTTTGTGAAAGGGGAAACTTTCTAGTGCAAATTTGGAAGAATTTCTGTTCTGGACAGAAACTTGGGGAATTTATTTGGCGAACTAAGAAGACTCTAATGGAGCTGATCTTCTGGACTTAAGGTTTTTGTTGGAAGGACTATAAGTGGGAAATTTTTTAGAATTTTTGAAGCAATAAAAATTGAGGTTGTAGTTCAAAGCTGAATCTGGACCAGAAAAGGAAAGAGGATGTTTTGCTCAAAATTTTCAAAAGACCAAATAGGGTTTTTGCATAAAAGTGATCTATAGGCATCACTTGACCTCTCATAATTTTTGTGGAATTTTTAGAGAATTATTTAAAATAGTTGTAGTGTAACAGAAGCATTTCAAAGATTGAAATAGCTATTAAAAGAATTATCTTGGGCAAAATTTCATTATGAAAATATTTCCTACTGTTATTTAGGATATAAATAAAATGATTTAAGAAAACTACGGAAGGCCACAATATTTTCCAATTAATTTTCTATATGGAGGGAAGAATTTTGGAAAAAAAACAGAAAATACTCTGAAATTAATAAAAGACCTAATATAATTCAAAATTTTATTTCTGGCCAAATTTTATTTAATAAAAATATGATTAAATTTTTGGGGTGTTACACTAATACAACGGCTTACGAGTTCATGGAAAAGTATGTCAAGGGACTTGATAGCTCTAGATTGGGATTTGCTCCTCCGACGATGGAGAGATATCTCTGGGCCCTCTCGGTGTTACAGTATCCATCATCGTCTGGCCAGACACAATGTGATTTGATCACAGGGATGCCGGAACACGGGAACGAGAAAAGAGAACAAAACCGGTAACGAGGTAACTGGCATAGTGGACAAGTTGTTGATCCACGGGGATGCCAATAAATCTCACCTCGGGTATTTGTAACATATCGCGAAGCAACAGGAATAGCACACGGCAACTGGAGGTTCACTCGAATATTTATTCGTGTGGGTATAGGGGTCAATATGGGTGTCCACGGCTCCGATGTTGATCATTGATCGGAAAGTGTTCCGGTCATGTCTATACTTCACCGAACCTATAGGGTCACACGCTTAAGGGTCATCTATCTGCTGAATACTAGACAGGGAGTCTGAGAGAAAGTCACCGGAAAAGTTTCGGAGACAGCGGAAAAGTTCCGGAGAGAGAACACCGGAATAGTTTCGGTAAAACTGAAAAGTTGTTTCAGGGTATACCATTGAGTCAAATTGGTTTCGGCACACGTCTGGAAATTCTTGGAGGGTGCCAGAATTGTTCTGGAAACTTCTGGGATTTTTTCGGGATAAAAACCGGAAATGTTCCGGAGCTGCCGGAACTGGTTTGGTCGCTTTTTGCAGATGAAAATCACTAATCCGGAATTGTTTCGGAACGCGTCCAAAATCATTTTAGTGGGTACTGGAATTATTCTAAGACCCACAGAAATATTTTCGGATTTAACGGTCGAGGAAAAATGTTTCTGTGAATAGTGAAAGTGCTTTTTGGGTGGCTTCTTGGAGAAGCCACCTTGAGGGCCTTTTGGTATTTTTTCCCCTTGGCTTCTTGGAGAAGCCACCCTTGGGCTTGGCCTATAAATAGGGGTGGAGGGGGCTGCCTAAAGACTCATCCCTTGCTCTCATACACATGCCATGACATTTATGGCTTCTCTCTCCCTCCTAGCGAAATAGTTTCGTAGAGCCGAAAGGCTGTCTGGGTTCCGGTGGGAACTAGTTCTGGACGGCGAAGCCCTGCCGGATAGATGACACTGTATGTGTGCAACTCTGTAGAGAGATCGTAGTTTCGGTCTTAGTTCGAGAGTGCCTCCCGAAGGGCTGTCCGAGTGACCGTCCGAGTTTCGAGGGTCCTCCCAAAGGGCTGTCTGAGTTTCGAAGGTCCTCCCGGAGGGCTGTCCACGACACCGTCCGAGGGACTGTCCGACCGCCTCCCGGAGGGCTGTCCGACGGGCAGACAAGGGAGAACATCCTCGCGGTTGGGAGGTTGTAAATCCTAGCTATGGGGATCTGCACCGCCGATCGTCATCGACTCTACTTCCACTGCGCTACGAGTCGGTAACGAAAAGATCAAACCTTGTATGCAGTCTCCATAGTGGTCCTGGGATGGTGCGTAGGTCGGAAATTTTTTGTTTTCTGCTGCGTTCCCCTACATACCAGCCACTCTCTCGTGCAATGACAAGTGAATAAACACTCATCGTGAGAATAACACACCTAGCATGGAAAGTATTGGCCACCCCCTGCCGCTTCATGTGCGGTATGGGCACACAAAACGGAAAATTATTTTGAAAATTAGAGTTGGCACATGCAAATTTACTTGGAACGGCATGGAGATACCGCATATAGGTAGATATGGTCGACTCATTTGGCACAACTTGGGTTTAAGGAGTTTGGATGCACAAGCAGTATTCCCGCTTAGTACAAATGAAGGCTAGCAAATAGATTGAGAAGCAACCAACCAAAAAACAAAAATGGTCATAAAAATGCATTGAACATAACTAACATTGAATAATGCACCATAAGTAGGATATAACTTCGTTGCATAACTATTGACTTTACGTGCATGCATAGGGAATCACAAACCTTAACACCAATATTCTTACTAAACCACAATTACTCACTAGCACAACCCACATATCATCATCTTCATATCGCAAAACTATTGCAAGGAATCAAGCTTATCATATTCAATGATCTACAAGTTTTATGTAGGATTTTCTGACTAACCATGTGAATGACCAATTCCTGTTGACTCTCTAAATAAATATAAGTGAAGCATGAGAGTTTAATTCTTTCTACAAAAGACCTTGCTCTAATAAATATAAGTGAAGCAAAAGAGCATTCTACAAATAACGGTTTTCCATATGAAGAGAAACAGGCATCCAAACTTCAAATGATATAAGTGAAGCACATGAAGCATTCTATAAAGCCATACTCAAGAGATATAAGTGAAGTGCAATGAGCATTCTATAAATCAACCAAGGACTATCTCATACCAGCATGGTGCATAAAAGAAAAGGGAAAAATAAACACAAAAGACGCTCCAAGAATTTACGCATATCATGTGAACAAAACAAAAACCGAAACATACCGATAATTGTTGAATAAAGATGGGATGCCTTGCGGGGCATCCCCAAGCTTAGACGCTTGAGTCTCCTTGAATATTTACTTGGGGTGCCTTGGGCATCCCCAAGCTTGAGCTCTTGCCTCTCCTCATTCTTCTCATCAATACCTCCTCGATCTTTTAACACTTCATCCACACAAAACTTAACAAAACCTTCGTGAGATCCGTTAGTATAATAAAGCAAATCACTACTTTAAGTACTGTTGCAAACCCATTCATATTTTATTTTTTCATTATACCTACTGTATTCTAACTTCTCCATGGCTTATACCTTCCGATACAATCCATAGTTTCATCAAAACAAGCAAAACAATGCATCAAAAACAGAATCTGTCAAAAACAGAACAGTCTGTAGTAATCTGAACATTGACCATACTTATGTAACTCCAAAAATTCTGAAAAATTATGAAAAAATAAAAAGTTTGCATAGTAGTACTTTGTAAAAATTTCAGAATTTTTGCACGTTCCATTAAAAAACGTAAATTCACGCACTACAGCAAAAGTTTCTGTTTTTGCACCGCACATACCAAACAAGCAATTTAAACATCCTAACGGTAAATATTGGCACATTATTTTTATAATACAATGGATTTGTACAAGGGGATAATTATTTTTTTTGAAAGTTTTCTGTAATTCAAGATTTGCAAAGTTTCCATGGGCATGAACAAAGTTCAAGGAGCTCCCCCACTTCAAAGGTGCTCGTATTTCTTACTTTCACTTTTCTTTTTGAAAAGTTTTAGGTTCCCCTCTATATTTTTTTGTTTTTAAACTTTATAAAAGCACTCAACAGAAATAAATGACTCTCTAAAACTTCCGGGTTGTCTCCCTGGCAGCGCTTTCTTTAAAGCCATTAAGCTAGGCATAAAGTGCTCAAGTAATCGATCCACCCGGATCCCTAGGTATATCAAAGCCAATTTTAATTAACAATGATTTGTATTTTAGTAGTGAGCACAAAGCAACATATATCATGCAATGACGAAGTCTATCTCTTTTCCTATGCATCGGCATGTCATAAAAGAACAATTCATGCACACATAATAAAGGTCGATACATAGCATAAACAGTTTCTTGCAATTTTATCGTATTAGAAACATAGAGATGTGGAGATGTAGTTCCTCTCTCATAATAATTGAAAGTAGGAGCAGCAAGCACATGCATATTTTGTCCATTAAAATCATCATTTGTAATAGTAAAACGCAACCCATCAATATAATCCTTAATAAGAGCAAACTTCTCCGATACAGTGTAGTTGGGAGAATTCAAAAAGATAATAGGACTATCATGCGTGGGTGCAATAGCAATAATTTCATTCTTAACATAAGGAACTATAGCAAGTTCATCTCCATAAGCATAATTCAAATTGGCATCTTGGCCACAAGCATAGCAAGCATCAATTTCATCAAAAAGGGATATTTCAGACGCATCAAAGGGATCATAGCAATTGTCATAGCATTCATCCTTTGGTAAACATGAAGGGAAATTAAACAATGTATGGGATAAAGAGTTACTCTCATTAGAAGGTGGGCACGGGTGATCAATCTGCTCTTCCTCCTTTTGTTCTTCGCTCTCCTCCTCAATTTTTTTCATCTAACGAGCTCACAGTGTCATCATTTTCTTCTTCCATAGGAGCCTGCAAAATATTAGTCTCTTCTTGGACAGCGGAGACTTTCTCAATAAACTCATTAATATCGGCATTGTATTCATAATTCTCATAGCAATATTTAAGTATAGAAAATTTTTCAGATCTGTAGACAGCATCATCACAATCTTCATACTTTTCAAACAAAGATTCAATTTCATAAGCACCCTTAAAAGCAACAAATTCTTCTATTCGTTCCACATCATAGTAATAATATATACCATTAGCATAAGAAGCCAAGGTTTCATTATCATTAAATTCACATGAAAAGGGAAGGTGTGGAGCCTTCATCCTAGAGCAGCAAGTATAATCATATCTTAAGCATAAATTCCGAGCATACCAATGCAAATAATAAATTTGATCCCATAAGAGTTTTCCTTTTTGAGACAAGTGATAATCCCTAAAGTATTCCCGTTGATCCAAAGTAACTCCCATTATCAAGTTGAATGGAGTTTTATCAGGATTATCAAAGTAGTATTTAATGTTTTCCACATAACGAGCATCGATGGTTTTAGGAGGTTCCCCATTTCCATGAGTAGCAAGTACAACTAATTTTTTTGCTGTTTCGTGTTCCATATCCATAACTAAAGATATAAAACAACTTAGAACAGAAAATAAAATCTACTTAGCGATAAAGCAAACAAGCACACACGAGAATATCAACCCCACGCTATTGCTCCCCGGCAACGGCGCCAGAAAAAGGTCTTGATAACCTACAAGTATAGGGGATCAATTGTAGCTTTTTTGATAAATAAGAGTGTCGAACCCAATGAGGAGCTAAAGGTAGAATCAATATTCCCTTCAAGTTCTATCGACCACCGATACAACTCTACGCATACTTTAACGTTTGCTTTACCTAGAACAAGTATGAAACTATTTTGTAGGTGTGATAGGATAAGTTTGCAAGAATAAAACTAGAAGTACTTTGCGAGAATAAAACTACGAGTAATTTGCAAGATAATAAAAGTTAGTTGTTTAGTAGAAAGCTTTTGTAACACAAGAGAATGATTTGTCCCTAGGCAATCGATAACTAGACCGGTAATCATTGTTGCAATTTTATATGAGGGAGAGGCATGAGCTAACATACTTTCCGTACTTGGATCATATGCACTTATGATTGGAACTCTAGCAAGCATCCGCAACTACCAAAGATCATTAAGGTAAAACCCAACCATAGCATTAAGTATCAAGTCCTCTTCACTCCCATACGCAACAACCCCCTTACTCGGGTGTAAGCTTCTGTCACTCTAGCCGCCCACCATAAGAGAATCATGAATGTATTGCAACACCCTACAGTGGGGATCCCTCACGCTTGCGCGACATGGATGGCACCATAGGACAGCACCAAAATAAAACATACAACTCAAACCAATCACGATCATCAATCAACCCATAGGACAAAATGGATCTACTCAAACATCATAGGATGGCCACAAATCATTGGATAATAATATGTAGCATTAAGCACCATGTTTAAGTAGAGATTACAGCAGGGAGAAGAGGTGTTACACCACTGCATAGAGGGGGAGAGAGTTGGTGTTGACGGCGGCGAAGTTGTTGGTGTAGATCGCCGTCACGATGTTTCCCCCGGCGGCACCGGAAGAGAGGGGGTGAGAGCCCCCCCTCCTTCTTCTTATTCCTTGGCCTCCCCCCTAGATGGGAGGAAAGTTTCCCCTCTGGTCCATGGCTTCCATGGCGGCGGAGGGGCAGGAGCCCCTCCTAGATTGGATCTCTCTCTCTGTTCTCTTCTGTTTCGCGTTCCTGTTTTCTGGCCCTTCACCGTTTATGAAATTCCTGGAGATCCATAACTCCGATTGCGCTAAAATTTTAACATGTTTTTTTTCTGGATATTAGCTTCCTTGCGCCCGAAGAAGAGCCCCAACCGACTTACGGGTGCCCACGAGGCACCACCGCGTGCCAGGGGGGAGGCGCGCCCATGTGGCTTGTGAAGGCTGTGGGCCTCCGTTTGCGTTGATTCCACCTCCCAAAAATCACATATATTCCAAAATAATTCTCCGTAAAATTTTATTGCATTTGGACTTCGTTTGATATGGATTATCTATGAAACAAAAAAACAAGCAGAAAACAGGAACTGGCACTGGGCACTGGATCAATATGTTAGTCCCAAAAAATAATATAAAATATTGCCAAAAATATGTGAAAGTGGTAAAATATTGGCATGAAACAATCAAAAATTATAGATACGACGGAGACGTATCACCCGCATAGCCAAGAAACGACTAAGGAGGATGGTGAAGGTGATGTCAACAGAGTAAAGCCGGGCGGTCCATGCCATGGCCGGACTGTCGGAAGTCGGGCTCCGGGGACCCAAAGGTTCAAATACTAGGGTCAGCTCGTTCCTACCTCCTCGTCCCCTACCAGAGCTAAACTACGGCGAAGCTACGACGAGAGCGCACTAGCGGGAGCGGGTTGCGGACTCAGCAGTTTACCCAGGTTCGGGCCACCTAGCGGTGTAAAACCCTACTCCTGCTTGGTTGTGATTACTCAGGCGCGAGAGTACAAGGTTCGGGGCTTCCGGAATCGGTTCCAGATCCCCCACCACAGCGGCACCCTGCCCTCCTTTTATACCTGCCTTGGTCCTCTTCCCCCAAAAACATTGGCGGGAAGGGTTGCCACACAACGGCAAGTTTGAAGGGGGACAGAGGCGCTGTCTATCCTAACAAAAGGTAGTCTTCGCCTGCAAAGCGACCGTCCATGACGCGCCGGTGGGCTCGGGGATGACCTCCGCCCTGCGCGCCCGCCGTCTTGGTCTTCTTTCACCGATCGGGCAACCTTTGGGGGTTGCTTTGGGAAACGGACTGCTGGCATTGCTCCCTTAGCACAAAAGGGGAAAACCTCTCCATCCGCGCCTGCTGGCACGGCCTCTGCCGCCGTTCGTCACCGCGCGCATCACCCACGTGTTAGGCACGAGACCGCGCGACCGGACCGAATAGCACTTGTCTTGCGTACTTCGGGAGGGTGCCTCGGGAGGCAACCTCGGGAGGATGCCTCGGGAGGCTCTCGGTGAAGCCGCGATTGAGCCTTGCTTGCCTGCTCCGGGAAGAGGGGTCCCCAGGAAGCTAGGGCCTCATGAGAGGTCTTGCTCGAGGTGCCCGCTGGTGGGCCACCTATTGGGCCGCCGCCCGGCGTAGCACTCTGGGTCGCAGGCATACGGGCCGTGATACCCTGGGTTCCACGGGCCCGATAGTAGCCCCCGGGCCCACGGCGCGCACGTTCCCGCCTATTCGGGGGCGAAATGGCGCGGGTCCTAACCACCTGCGGGCCAGGCGCGACGCGTGGTGCACGACGTGACGGGGGACGCCCCCACTTCTCCCACGACGCCTCGGTAACTGCCCGCGCTGACATAAAGCCTGCCTGCGCACGGTGCGAGACCATCATTGCCTTCCTTCGCGCATTACATCTCCCCGCGTCTTCCTTGCCCTTTTGCGGAGAGCGGCATCGGGCGAGCCACAGCTCACGAGGAGTGCATGAGGCTCCCGACATCTGGAGTGCCTCATGAGGCTTGGCCCTCGAAGTTTTCCGCTCGTGAGGCCTTCCAATTAGGCGACCGCCGCAGGCTGGCAGCGACACGCATCTTCAGCCACCTTCTCCACGCCGACCCCAACTTCGACTTCGACAAGGTGATAGCTCCCGTCCCGAAGGAGCTCCGCGGTGACCTCAGGAAGGTGGTGGAGGACCACGTGGACGTGTTGCACGCGCAGTTCGCCCACGGCAGCAGCGAGAGCTCAGGCGGAGCCGAGGAAGGTGAAGACGACGATGGCAGCAGCAGCGGTGATGGCGACGCGTCCTCTTAGGCCCTTTCCTCATTATCCTGCGCATAGTTAATCATGGCCCCGTGGGGGTGTGAAGACAATGACTTTTGCTTAAGTACATCATGACTTGCTATAACGAACGCTTGTGCCCTCGTGAAGCTTTCTCTTGAGGCCTATTTGTCTCTTTTTGCTGGCCTTTTGTGCTCTACGTCATCAGGGCCCATCCCCCGAGCGGGCTACAGCCGCCGCTGGTATGCTAGGACTCGTGCCTGAGCAAGGCCAGGAGGTGTAGGGAACCGAGGGCGGTAAGAGCTCCCGAGGCGCGATGCTCAGGGAGCCCCCTTTTGACGCGCAAGCGGCTCGCGGAAGGAAAAACGCTGGCGCTCGTGAGGTTGCTAGAGGGGAAAGCTTGGAAGATGGCAAGGGTAGCTCGCGAGGTAGTTAGACTTAGCTCTTGCAAAGAGTAGCATCCGGCGAGCCGCCACTTGTAGGGTGTGTCTCGCGAGGTTCTCGCTTGCGAGGTCTCCTGCAGAGATGTCCGTCGTAGGTTGGCTCCCGAGGCAGGGCCTGCGAGGCTTCCTGAGGCTCAAGGGGGCATCTTGCCATTGGGCCGCCTCGCGAGGCGCTGCTCGCGAGGCCTTCCGGGTGACCTTCTCCTGCATACAGAAAGTTCCACAACAGGGGAGCAGCGCACGCTCGCCGGCTCGCTCATGGGCATTACGCGAGCAGATAAGACACCAAGGACCTTGGTGGGGTGGCGTGCACGGGAGCAGGCCCGCGAGCCAGAGCCCGGTTGCTTGGGTTTTTTAGCGCTGATGGGACTGACCCGAGCACAGACACCGTGTCCAGCCCCCGCTCGCGTGAGGCTCATGAGGGAGGTCGCGAGCGCGCACGGCTCGTGAGGCAAAGATATGACGAAATACATCAAAAAGAGATGCGGCTGCCATGTCCAGCACGGGTCAGCTTGAGGTTGATGCAGCCCATGGGGCGCCCTCAGTTACGCACCCAAAAGAGAAAAAGAGGGGCTGTCATGTCTGGCATGGGTCAGCTTGAGGTTGGTGCACCCCGTGGGGCGCCCTCAGTTGATTGTTCCGCCAGCGCGGAGCATGGGGCTTCCACCGGGGTGTGGGTATGATCGCGGCTCGATCGTTCTGCCAGCGCGGAGCATGGGGCTTCCACTTGGGCGTGGGCATGATCGCGGCTCGATCGTTCCGCCAGCGCGGAGCATGGGGCTTCCATTTGGGCGTGGGCATGATCGCGGCTCGATCGTTCCGCCAGCGCGGAGCATGGGGCTTCCACTTGGGCGTGGGCGGGAGCTCTCGCGTGCCCGTCAGGCGAACGCATTGAGAGTCTCCGGGGCGTGTACAGCCCCATTTCATTCGTACGCGTGAGGGTCACGAGTAGAACTTGCGGAGGTGTTGGATGTTCCGGGCGTTAGGCACAGGAACTCCGTCCTCCGTCTCCAGCCGGGCGGCGCCGGGCCTGGAGACATGAGCAACCTTGAAAGGGCCTTCCCACATGGGTGAGAGCTTGTGGAGCCCAACTGGTCAGCCTCCCCGTCCGAGGCCCCGGCGCGAAGCGCGTCAGCCACTGGAAGGTGGCGCTGGTGTTCCTCAGGCCGAAGGGCATGCGGGCGTAACCGGTGGCGGAGTCCGCGCCCTGGCCGGCGCGCGGCAGCAGAAAGGGGTCCTGAGGGCAGGCCTTGTTGAGGCTCGTGAAGTCGACGCACATTCGCTCCTTGCCGCCCTTCTTGGGGACGACGACTGGGTTGGCGAGCCATTCGGGATGGCGCACCTCACGGACGACTCTGGCTTCTTGCAGCTTGTGCACTTCTTGAACGATGAACTCTTGCTTCTCAGGCGCCTGGCGCCGTGCTTTTTGCTTGATGGGGCTTGCGTTGGGGCACACCGCTAAGTGGTGCTCGATCACCTCCCTCGGTACACCGGACAAATCAGATGCCTTCTAGGCAAAAACATCCGAGTTTGCTCGGAGGAAGGCGACGAGCGCGCCTTCCTATGCAGGAGAAAGGCAGGTGCCGATGGTGAAGGCAGGGCCTGAGCCGCTGCCGTCAACCGACACCTTCTTCGTCTCGGTGCGGTCCTGAGAGAACAACTACTTCTTCTTCGTGGGCGCGGCCTCAGGAGGCTCGACCACGTCCTCGTCAGCTGGATGGGCAGTAGCAGCAGCCTTGTAGGTGTGCTCAAGGGAGCAGATCGCGTCCTTCTCGTCGCAGGAGACGATGATGATGCCGCTGCGGGCAGGCATCTTGAGGACGTTGTAGGCGTGATGAGACACCGCCATGAACTTGGCGAGCGCGGGGTAGCCCAAGATGGCATTGTAGGGCAGGCCGAGGTGAGTGACATCGAAGTCGATGAGCTCGGCGTGGTAGTTCTTGCGGGTGCCGAAGGTGACTGGGAGGCGCACCTGCCCCAGAGGCAGCGTGGGGCCGTTGGTCATGCCTGAGAAGGGCCTCGTCGGCATGAGCTTCTCGTAAGGCACCTGGAGCTACTCGAAGGTCTCGATGGAGAGCATGTTAAGGCCGGCACCCCCGTCGATGAGGGTCTTGGTGGCCGCGACGTTGCTGGTGGTGGGGGAGCACAGCATGGGGAGCACGCCTGCGGTGGCCGTGGACTTAGGGTGGTCCTAGGAGTCGAAGGTGATGGTGTACCGCGACCACTTTAGGGGCCGCGCGTCCTCAGGCTTCGGGAGGGCGGCGTTCACCTCGCGAGAGAGCTGCTTGAAGTGGCGGTTGGACACGGGAGCCTGAGCCCCACCGAGGATGCAGGCAACCGTGCGAGGCTCCTGGTAGCCCCCGGCGTCCTCGTCAGGCTGGTTGATGTCGTTTCTCCGGGGTGGCGGCAGCAGCGGCGGAAGAGCGGCGTTGGCCTGAGGGTTTGCCTCACGAGGCTGATCGCGCCAGGCGGCCTCACGAGGCTGGTCGCGCCAGCCTTGGCGGAAGTTGCCGTTGCCGTTGCGGCCGTCCCAGCGGTTGCCGCCGCGGCCACCTCCATGACCGGCGCCGTGGTCGTTGCGATCGCCTCGGCGGCCCAGGCGCTCGTCGCAGAGCAGCTTGAGCTCTTGGCAGTCTTCGGTGCTGTGGGAGTGCACGTTGTGGTAGATGCAGAGCGGGCGGCCGTCTTTCCTGGGTTCGTCGCGGTCACGGCCGCGCTTCTGCTCGGGCTCCTCCGCAAGCACGGCAGGGCCCTTGCGCTTGACGTCCTTGCTCTTGGCCTTGGCGGCGTCGGGCGCCGCATCGGGGTCGTTGTGGACGAAGAGACGACCTTCTTCAGCCTTGGCGCACTTGTCGGCGAGGTCGAACAGCTCAAGCACCGAGTCCAACTCATCGTTGATGGCGAGCTTCTCGCGCATCTTGACGTCCGTGACGCCAGTGGAGAACGCAGAGATGACGGCCGCGTCGGAGGCACGCGGGATCTTGTTGCGCACCTGGCTGAAGCGCTGGATGTACTTGCGGAGGGTCTCATCTGGGCGCTGCCGCACATGCCGCAGGTCGTTGATGGTGAGGGACCGGTCGTGCGTGCCCTTGAAGTTGGCGACGAATTGGCTCCAGAGCTTGCTCCACGACAAAATCGACGCCTCAGGGAGATTCATGAGCCAGGAGCGCGGGCCGTCTTTGAGGGCCATGGGGAACCAGTTCGCCATGACCTTGTCGTCGCCGTTCGCCGCCTTGACGCTCAGCGCGTAGAGCTGAAGGAACTCTGCGGGGTTGGGGGTGCCGTCGTAGCGCGGAGGCAGGTCCGGCTTAAACTTCGCTGGCCATACCACACTACGCAGCTCACGAGTGAAGGCGTGGCAGCCCACGCCGCTCGAGGGAACACCGCCGGCAAGGGCGGCGCGGTTCTGGCGCCTAGCCGCCGCGACCTCCTGGACGGCCCGGTCTTGGCGCCGGCGCTGCTGCTCGAGGAGCACATGGGCATCAGGCGGCACGCGGTGGACGATGTGGCAGCTGGCCTCATCTCAGACTGGCGAGGACGCGTCATGGGATGGCTCACGCGCCCGCGCGTCACGCTGGTGCCCGGCGAGCTCGTCGCGCAGAGGGGGTGGCAGGGGAGCGCCATGCGCCACGACCCCAGCGCGAGACGGCGGAGGGCGGAGCGAGTGGGAAGGCGCCGGAGCGTCCCCGGCGGCGTTGATGAGCTCGGTGATGCGACCAAGCCAGGCGTCGTAGCCGGCGTCAGCTGGATGGTAGCAGAGCAGCTCGCGCGCCATGAGTAGCGCGGCCTGCGCGTTCGGCGGCCCACAGCGGGCAAGGGAGGAGGAGGCCATGGTGGTGTGGCCCTCTGCCCGCACGGAGAGGTGCAGGGAGGAGTCCTGCTGCTCCCGGGCGGCAGGGTCGGTGGCGGCAGCGGCCTCGACAGGGCGGCGGCGGTTGCCGCAGACCACCGGCTCCGTCTGAGCCACGCGGCCCGCCCTGCGCTCAGCGCGCTCGCGGCGAGCGTCGGCCATGAGGCTGGTGGAGTGGAGGACGGAGAGGAAGAACAGTAGCGCACCCCTACCTGGCGCGCCAAATGTCGGAAGTCAGGCTCCGGGGACCCAAAGGTTCGAACACTGGGGTGAGCTCGTTCCTACCTCCTCGTCCCCTACCACAGCTAAACTATGGCGAAACTACGGCGAGAGCACGCTAGCGGGAGCGGGTTGCGGACTCAGCGGTTTACCCAGGTTCGGGCCACCTAGCGGTGTAAAACCCTACTCCTGCTTGGTTGTGATTGCTCAGGCGCGAAAGTACAAGGTTCGGGGCTTCCGGAATCGGTTCCAGACCCCCCACCACAGCGGCACCCTGCCCTCCTTTTATACCTGCCTTGGTCCTCTTCCCCCAAAAACATTGGCGGGAAGGGTTGCCACACAACGGCAAGTTTGAAGGGGGACAGGGGCGCAGTCTATCCTGACAAAAGGTAGTCTTCACCTGCAAAGCGACCGTCCATGACGCGCCGGTGGGCTCGGGGATGACCTCTGCCCTGCACGTCTGCCGTCTTGGTCTTCTTTCACCGATCGGGCAACCTTTGGGGGTTGCTTTGGGAAACGGACTGCTGGCCTTGCACCCTTAGCACAAAAGGGGAAAACCTCTCCATCCACGCCTACTGGCACGGCCTCTGCCGCCGTTCGTCGCTGCGCGCGTCACCCACGTGGTAGGCACGAGACCGCGCGACCGGGCTGAACAACACTTGTCTTGCGTACCTTTGGGAGGGTGCCTCGGGAGGCCGCCTCGCGAGAGGGCCTCGCGAGGCTCTCGGTGAAGCCGCAGCTGAGCCTTGCTTGCCTGCTCCGGGAGGAGGGGTCCCCAGGAAGCTAGGGCCTCATGAGGGGTCTTGCTAGAGGTGCCCGCTGGTGGGACACCTATTGGGCTGCCGACCGGCGTAGCGCTCTGGGTCGCAGGCATACGGGCCGTGATACCCTGGGTTCCACGGGCCCGACACGGACTGCCCCCCAAGAAGGAGAAGGCCGAGGAAGGCGACGGATCGGACAACTCCGACAGTGAGCAAATCCGCCTCGATCCGTTCTATGTCTTTGGCCGCTACTACCGCACGGATGATCGGAAAGGCAAAGGCAAGGGCAAGCGCGGCCGTGGATGAACTTCCACCATTGTCGCTTCGTTCGTAGTTAGTAGAGCATGTCAATTTTTGATAGTCTGATGACATGTGTTTAGAGAACAAGATGGATTTAAGGATTCGGTTTGATGGATTCAATTGTGAAGGACAATTTTTTTATGTTGTCCGGTCACTGTCCGTGGACGCCTCCGCGAGCATTTGGAGACCGTGATTTGCTTTTTTTTAGCAAAAGAGCTGCTTTTATACATAGCATAACATTACATAGACTCCCTCAGAAAAGAAAGAAAATACAGCATAAAAGCACAGCCGGCCAACGAACACACCATTGCCAGAACACGCACAAATCACGTCGCCATCGCCGGAGGCCATCAAAGCTGAAGAAGATGCCATGCTCACATGCCGCCCCAGGGGTACAGGAACCCCCGCCATAAAGGTTTTGAAGCCGCATGAGCCACCCGACGCCGGGCGGGATCTCAAATCGTTGAACGCATATCGGCGGCGACACCAAGAGCCAACCGCAGCATCCGTACACTCTGAGAAAACGACGCTCTCCGAATGGAACCGGAGAGGAAGAAGAAGACCAGCATCTTTTGAGGGGGAATCCAACCAGCAGCTCAAGCAAATACCTCCTACACACTAGGACCCCTCCTCCGCACCACCGATGGAGGCCTCACCGGCGCTGCGACAAAGAGGAGGGGGAGATCAATACTCACATGGCATGAACGCCAATGCCGCCACACCGCCCTGCCTGAGGATCCAAGAACTCGTGGGATCGACTGATCCGCGAGTGTTAGGACCGAGAGTATATCGACCAGAGGGGGGTGAATGGGAGATTCAAAAATTCTTGCGAATGTTTTGAACTGATCCCAAACACAACAGCGGAAATAAGGTTCAGTAGAAAAGCACATAATTAAGCTCGCTATTGAGGAACATATCTATCGATGTAAGAAGCAGTAATTGTTCGAGCACAGGTTTGACAGATACGATGGTAATGCAATATACGATCAGATGCAGTTGCACGAGGGAAAACAAGATATGAACTGTGATGGAAGTGCACGGGAAATAGTGGCAAGGTAAATGAATACGGCACTGAATGAAATCACACTGACATGCATAAGTATGAAGAGAAATAAATTAGACTGAGATGACAGAAATGAATGATGAGAACGCAAGCGATAAGTAACGAACTATGATTGATCAGATAACACTATCGACACAGAGCATGAATGTAAACTGCTGAAGGAAATGCAGTAATGTAGAATGAACCAGTGGTGCTCGATGGCGACAGATGGATTTGATAGACCAGTTCGCCCTTCTACCAAAGGACTACGTCTGGTTGGAGGGGTTGTGATTTAACACAGAAGATAAACTCTCTTTGCCCTATTCTCCTTCAACTCGGAGCTGATCAGACTCCAGTTGATTTCACTCGTGGTAGATACTTGTCGGCGATCTCCAAACCTTCGACAGACTTCTTCGCAAACCACAATGACTCTTGGTTGCTGAAGATCTTGCTCGGTGAAGACAATTACTCTTCGACACTCGAGCCAACACCTATCCATCTAGAGAGTGCGCAGCTCTCAAGAGTAATAGGTACAAGAACTCTAACTCAGAACTACTGTGATGCTCAACCACTGTCTAAGTTTTGGCTCTTGATTTTTCTCTCGGTGGATCTTAAACTCAAATCACTCGGAGAGGGGATGCTCAATCAATCTTCTAAGAAATCTTAAGCAGAGCAGCCAATGGGCAACGTTGGAGAGGGGTGGCTATTTATAGCCGTGGCCTTCCCTGAAGGGAAAAGACCAAATTGGACATGTGGAGCAGCCAATAGCCGAACGACCCGAGTCCAACGGTCGGAAATTGAGCACAACGGTAACATTGCTTGCGGAGCAAGTAATGCTAACTCCTCAGTTCGAAAGATATCTCCTGCAACACCGAAGAACAATGTCTTCTGCTGGCAGGTAATCATTCGAAGCATAAAGAGATTTCTCTCAGTCTCACATAGGTTTGGGCTAAGCATCACAGCGGATCTAAGCTTCAAGAACCTATACCCCTCTTAATAGTACGGAGGTCCTATGACTCAAATAAGACAAAGAAGAACAACGAAACAAATGCTACGTCTTCGCTTCGTCTTCAACTTTCTCGACTATAGTCATTTTTCTTCGGACACGCCGAATAAAAATTTCTTTGCGTCAGCAATAAATTTTCGAGGGATTAACTCCTTCACATCAAACTTCTCGTCTACATGACTCCAATGGATGTAGCTTATTCTTCTCTGCTGCGCAGATATTCTTCGGTGAAGTTCCTCGAACTTGACACCGGAGACAGCATTCTCTTCAGAGCTGCATGGACTATTTCTCTTTGTGTGCACTAGCAAACAAATCAGTCCATGCCTGTTTCTGTCAACAATCTCCAAAACACAAGAGGGCAAATATTGCACCAACAATCTCCCCCTTTTTGGACGATTGTTGACAAAACAAAACACGTCGAAAGATAGATTATAGAATGAAATGGAATGCGAAGGAAAATAAAAGACGAGAGATAATTACGAAGATAAAACACGCTCCCCCTGAAGGTATGCATCATTCGGAGTATGCATAGAAGAAAAACCGAAAGGTAGCGAGGTGAATCTTCGTATGAGTGATATTGACAAATGATCTCATTCATAGTTTCATCCAATGCACTCGACGGTGTCTGAGGTATTTCTTGCCACACACAACCTTTGAAGTAGATTTGTTAGATAGCGAGGATATTTTGAAGTGAGTTGTGGCAATGGATAAGCCATGAAGATTTTCTCAGAACACCGTTTTAATCCACACGAGATATTGGTTCCATGCAAGTTAGATATTCAAAGAAAATCAGAGCAAGGGAGTCACAAGTATATTGCTCGGATTAGATATGCTTCAGACGATGTTTTTCCTGCAACAAGGATGATACGATAGAGATATGCGAGGAAAAAACAGCTTATGAGACAGATAGAAGGAATTCTCTTTTGATTCATGAGTGAATTTACTCTGAAGCAACCTTTCTTCTCCTGCATCCTTAGATATCGAAAGATAATCATGGTAGCATATCTAAGTGGAAGATATATGCAGGTTCAAGGAGTGAGATATCTCTTTTAGAGAAGCATGCTTTCCAATCCTCCTTGAAATGCTTTCACTTTACCCTGCACGACCTGCACGATAGATAAGTATCGAGGATAATTATCGCAAGGAAGTAAGCATTCGATAGCACCTGCAAGCAGACAACTGGAAGCAAATATAGGATTGCAGGGGGGGTTATTAACAATACATGACGACGCAGTATACCATCACCACAGGCGGTGAGGCCAAGTTCCACGGACAAAAGCAAATAGTTCAACCACCGAAACCAAATAGTTCGACTGAAAAGCAAATGGCGAATGTAAACACCCTGCAAATAACCCGCTTATCTATCTCTCGATGTTCTTCTCCCCCTTTTTGTCAACAAGTGTCAAAAAGGAAAGAGAAAGCACACGAGGAACTACTCGTCCGAAGAATCCCCAGAACTCGAACTGTTCGGCGAAGCAGAGCGAGCGATGGTCGAGGCCGAAGCAGGAGTTGGAGTCGCAACATGAGCTTCGGGATCAGCTTCGGGAGTAGCAGCGCGAGGTGCATCTGGCTTGTATATGAATGTGCCTGATGTGTCTTCAAGTTCATCATCTGGTTCAACAAACAGCAGGTCGGTGGAGGCAGAACGCTGAGGAAGCACTGGGGTTTGCCTTCGGATGCGAGGAACTTCAAACAGCTCCAAATGATCATAATCTTTCTCGATACCCTTGGCAGATAGTTGATTGTGAGAATAATGCTTGCACAGAAGGGTCCAGGAGCGCTTCTTTTGTTCCTTCTCATATAGAAGAGCTTGGCGAGCATAATTGTGAACCAGATTGATCTCAGTCATCATTTCCAACTTCTCTTTGTGGTCGAGCTTGATGTGACTTTCCAGGGCTTGCTGAGTGCGAAGACAAATCTCATACAGTGAGGGATTTTCTTCACGAGGGATTTTGACTGTTGCCTTCTTGACCTTCGGAGCTTTAGCAGAGGCAGAGGCAGTAGCATCAATAGGTGTCTTCGCTTTGCCGATGTCCTTCACGATCCGGAGAGTGTCTCGGACTGGTGGAATGAAAACTTTCGAGACATGTGGGCAGAAAAACTTTTTCTCAGTAAGCTGCTCAATAGCAAACATGACCCATGGTGCATATGGCTTCAAGACTTGAGGGCTATCAGCTGCATAGGCCAAGTTGTGAATGAAAAGATCCGGAATGTCAAACCGAATGCCATGAGCTGTTGCTCGAAGAGCATTTGCCACGATGCCATGAATGGTTTCTGGCCTGTTTGTTGGCATGAGGGAGTTGTAGAGGATATGGAACATCACTTTGTTCTCATAGGCCAGATTCTTGGGATTTGCCTCGGTAAATTCATCACCAACAAGTTTGGGGTCCATCAGCATATGAAGTTCAGCTTCGAAAACATCCCAGTAGTGCAGTCTGTGTTCCCGAGTGGCATCAAATTCACACAGAGGAAGATTCAACAGTGCTAAGAACTGGTCAGCCAAACATTTGATCTTTTCTTCTTCGGTCATCCATTCGAGGATCCAAGTACTGCTATTAGCAAGGTCCCCTGAGATATAAAGAGTGGCATAGAACTGAAGGATTACTTCACGATTCCAGCCATGATTGAAACGAAGGAAACTCTTCAGGAAGACTTGTTCAATTTGCTCAATAGTGTGATGGAAGCAAGGTAAACTTTCGAGCTCAGCAAAATCCAGAATATTGTGCTTGAAGATGCGATTCTTGCCGTACAGAATGCGAGCATAGTACACGGCATGTTCCTTCGACCAGAATCTTGGTGACAAGGAAGTTCTTTCTCCATCATATGGGCTGGTCCCAAAGAATGCAAGTTTCGAATGATGAAACTGCTCGTTGACAGCTGGACCATTCTGGCCATCATCGACAGGAAACAAAGGATATGTTTCCAATGGGTTTCTCAGTGGTTCTTCATCGGCCATAAGTCGGGTACGAATGTCATCAGGTGCAGGCACTCCTTCCTCAATAGGCTTGAGAGGAGCATGTGGCATCCTTGATTTTTCTCGTGCAGATTGCTACGAAGAACTTGACTGACTACCGTTTTTGCTTGCTGGAACTCCTTCAGCTACTTTCTGACTTTTGGGCACAAGGGCCGTTTCTTTCTTTGCACTTTCTTTGGCGGGAGGCACAACGACCTCTTTCTCAGACGCTTGAGACACAACTGGTGGTACAGTTTCTTCTCGAGCCATCGGCTCATCAGATTTCTTTTCTTCCTCTACCAATTGTGGTGCAGTGGTAAGAGGAGCAGGATCAACATCCATCCGGGTAGAGGCACCAGATGATGAGACCGGGGTTGTTTTCTCTCGGGAAGCATTTAGCTCCCCCTCAACCTTGTCATTCTCCTCCTTATTTGGTTCGGAGAGCTCTGGTTGCACTGTTCTCAGCGGCGATGGATCTGCCTTCTCAACTTCAATTTCTTCATCAACCTCATCAACTGGGAATTGCTGCTTAGGAGGTGCATTTTCTTCATCAGTCTTTTCTAGGAATATATCAATAACTTCATGTTGCTCTTGGGTTACTGGAGCTGGAATAATAACCTCCTCAGTGCCAGCTTGCTGCATAGGTTCATCTTCATGAGGTGGAGATGGTGGAACCTGCTGCAAGGGTGCATGGGAGTTCAGTGGAATAGGCTCAGCAGCGACAGTCTGAAGGCGTCTGTCTTTGTTAACTTTCGGTTTGCTCATTCTCGCCCTAGCCTTCTGACGTTTTTCTTCTTGAACCCTTCTTCGAGCAAGATCTGCCTTGCGGTCAATCTCCTCATTCCTTCTGTCACACAACTGAGATAACTCCACGTGCAAGCGCGAGTGCCAATCAATTTTCTCATTGCGTAGGACACTGAGGGCCTTGGTGAGTTCAATGATTTCTTTGTTCAGCTTTTTCCTTTTGGATTCAGTCTTGGCCTCATTCCTCATTTTCTCGACAGCTTGCTTTTCTTTTACAGCTTTATTTAGCTTCTTGGAGATTTTCCTCAGCTCGATGAAATGCTTCATTACCAATTCAGTAACATCATCAGGCAGTCCCAGACCGCTCACATCATCAGCTTTTGCATCATATGCAGCGCTGTCAATCACATCGATCATGAAATTGAAATCATACTTCTGTTCCTCTGTGGGAGCAGGAACAGTGGGCCTAGCCTTTTTGGCAGCCACATCAGCTTTTTCTTCAGACTGCAGCTTTCTCTTCACTGCAGTGCTTGTCAAAGTTCTCGGAGCTACAGAACCTGAAGGTTTGTCAGTGAATGGAATGGGTGCATGCCTGGGTGATTTCCTTGGAGAGGGGAAAACTTTCACTGGAGAGGGGCTCTTGGATGGCTTGTTGAGAATGGCAAGTCAATCATACAGTGGAATTTCATCAGGGACATCTTCTCTGGATGACTCATTAGACGAGTCAGGAGCTGCCTTCTTGATTCTCTTGGCGACAGTTTTCTTTCGGGGTGCACGAGGAGAAACTGATTTCCTAGACTTGCTTTCCTTGTAAGCAGATGCACGATCCTTCTTCTTTTGTACATCTTGCTGGGTTAGCGCGACGTTTTTCGCTTCAACTTGATTTTTTCCGCTTCTCTAGCTTCACGCTTGGCTTTGGCCTTCGCCCTCTTAGCCACTTCCTCGGGAAAATCCGCGATGGTTTTGAGGGATTCGGGGTGAGCATTTGAAGGCTGTGGTGGTCTGACTTTTTCATCATCGGGGCCAATGCAGTTTTCGGCAATGCAGTCATTCCACGGTGGTGTGAAGGCAAACAGAATCTAGTACTTCTCGCGAACATTTTCATATCTGTACCATTTACCTGCCCAGTGGCGGCGAATTCTTTGAAGCCTGTTGTTGTGGTCTGTCGTTGATTCACCCTCAGGTGGAGTTACTATCAGGATCAGACATTTCTACAGTGGTATTCTTTTCTCTACCGCGACCGCCCTTTTTAGGATTTCCATCAGAGAAGATGGTTAGAGCGTCTATGACCAATTCATCCTCAGGCTGACTGTGAGCAGAGGGAATTTCGTCATCATCTTCTTCGGGTTCAGACTCATGTTTCTTCTTCGGGGCCTTGGGTGGCTTCGAAGATTTTCCTCCTCCAGTCATTCTCATTCGTTCAGACCTTGATGGAAACTGAGGCAATTCTTCTTCAGAATCTGAATACTCTTGCGAACTCTGTGCCATGACCAACCTGTGAAATAGAATAGATGCGAGGGAAAAGGGTAGGGTCACAAGCATGCACAGAAAGATTTTGAACGAAAATGATTTTGAGGGAGACAACAAGGAACTCATGGTAAAACAGAAAGATATCATCGATAGGTTTTACAAGCTAGCAACAGAAAAAATTCTAGGCAGGTCGATAGCTATCTAATCTTTCGGATAATTACACATGAACCCTAGATGAGGAAAACCAGTACGAGGAAAATCTACAAACCGTACAAGTCAAATCCTAGTGATTCCTAAAGATCTACCACGGTGAAATAAATCAAAGTAAATAGCATCGGTAAGAACTGCCCTAAGAACAGAGATATGGACAGGAGCAGTTCCGGATCCAAGCGCCCTAACTTGGCGACTTGAATCAACTACGGCAATGCGGGAGGAAGGATTACCGCACCGGCGTGATCAGCTGCGACGAGATTTCACCGGAGTAGCACGGCGGAGCTTCTCGCCGGAGTTGCTTCGAGCAAGGGCTCGGGTGGAGGTGAGACGAGGGTTTGAGGAGATGAGGAAGAAGACACGGTGTGGGATATTTATAGCTGGAGAGCTGAACCTCCTCTCCGAAATCTACGGCCCACAGTTGCGGGACGTTCCGCATTCGACGGACGCGGTCACGATTGTGGAGATCGTGGGCACGTGGCAACCGTTCTCTGCGAGAAACTCGGGAAAAGAGCGGGAGTTCGAAAGATTTGAGGAAGGGCTTTAATGCCAAAAATGGATAAAAGTTCGAAGTTGATCTCTTTCGCAACCAAGGACGTCGGAGAGAGATGTTCTTTGGATCAAATTGCGTGCTTATGACGGACAACATAGATTTGGATGAGAAATAATAGAGGGATAAAAGGGTCCGAAACAAAACACTCAGCCAGATGAGAAGAAACACTAAGCTGAGAGCTATGAGTGAGTTGTTCATCGGACGAAACGCAAACACGGCAACTCGAAGACAACCAGAACAAAAAAAACACAAAAAACTTGCACCAACAATATAGATCTCAGGGCTATGGATAAGCGAATATAATCCCTGAGAGAGAGTTCCTGCAAGATGAGTTAGTTGTTTCTCGCAACCCACATTTTTGTGGGCAGCGCAGACCTCATTTGTCTTGGCTGAGCAGGGACGTTCCTTCGTTGATCTCTGAGGTTTGCCTGTACATTTCGAGAGTAATCATATGAATATGCATTGAAATTGTTCCCAGAGGCATGAGCATTATGATTCGAGGAGATACGCATGTACTCCTTTTGTCGAATGTTTGACCGATATCCATTCAAGGGAGTTGCAGTGCCAATCTGCGAGTGAATATCATTTCCTCAAAGAGAACTACTCTGCATATTCAGGTTAGCAGTGACAGATATATTTTCAATGATGCACTTCTTCACCCAGATTTGCTTCTTGGGTGAACCAGACCTGCAGTTAGTCCCAACATACCGAGCGAAAACCTTACCATTCTGTTGTTTGAAGAATTTGTAGTTTGAGTCATCAGACTCGTCAGAAACAACAGAAATGGGAGTGTCATATCCTGACTGAAGTGCAGGTTCGAGAGTTTTGCTTTTGGCAAGAACCCAACTTGTTCGAGGATATTGCTCGGGAGTCCAGTAGGTTCCATCAATGTTGAGTTTCCTTTCGAAACCCAGTCCTTCCTTTCGGGGATTTTTGTGCAGTATTGACTTCTTGAGCACATCACAGAGAGTTTGATGCCCTTTGAGGCTCTTTAGCATTCCTGTCTCAAGCAAGTTCTTTAACCTGCAATTCTCATCAGAGATAGTCACAAATTCCTCGGACGAGGGGTTAGAAATATCTTTCGTAGTGGTTGCAATATTCTCGATGACATCATTGGATGATTCAGCATTCGAATCAGCATTGCTACGTTCTAGGCATTTTGAGCAAGGAGGCATAAAATCATCAGGAATTTTTTTAGATTGCTCGGCGAAGAGAGAAGCTTTTTCCTTCGCAAGCATGTTATATGACTCTTTCAGTGACTAGATTTCTTGATTCCTGCTAAGGAGTTCATCTGATAACTTCTCGTAGTCGACTGTAAGAGAATTATATCGGTTGGAAAGATCATCAATCGTTGAAGAAAAAGCATCATGCTCTTCAGTCAACTCTTGATTATTCTCCATCTCTTCGACCAGTAATCCTTCGGATTTCCTGAGATTCTTGTAGGAACGAAGTATGTCTACCAGAGGGGGGGTGAATGGGAGTTTTAAATTTTCGTTGGAAATATCAAAACTCTCGGAACCCAGTAGCGGAGCGAATGAAAACAGTGTACAATGAGCGAATACAAACTACCGAATGGAAACTAAGAGCATGCATCGAGACAAATCACATGATTGAAATATGTCATACATCACAGTTCGAATGTAAAGGGGAGTAGCAGAGGTGACCAGTGATGCTCGATGGTGACAAGGAATTTGGTAGACCAGTTCGCCCTTCTGCAAAAGGACTACGTCTGGTTGGAGGGGTTGTGATTTAACACAAAAGATAAACTCTCTTCGCCCTATTCTCCTTGACAATTGGTTCGTCAACCAATGCCGATCACTCGTGGTAGATGCTTGCGGCGATCTCCAAACCTTTACAAAGTTCTTCTTCGAGAACCGCAATTACTCTTGGTCTCTGAAGAAATTGACACCTAACCGCCTAGAGAGTTCGCAGTTCTCAAGAGTAATAGGCGGAGCGTACCGGACTTAGATTTGAGTGATGCTGAACCACTATCTAATTTTTTGGCTCTGGGTTTTTCTCTCGGTGGATTTTAAACTCAAATCTCTCAGAGAAGGGGTTGCTCAACAATCTTCTCAGAATCAAACGGAGCAGCCACCGGACAACGCCGGTGCGGGGTGGCTATTTATAGCCGCGGCCTTCCCTGATGGGAAATGACCATTTTGGACACGCGGTTCAGCCAATGGCCAACCGACACGTTCACAACGGTCGGATTTTAAGAGCAACGGTAACATTACTTGAGGAGAAAGTAATGCTAACTCCTCGATCAGAGACAAATCTCTCGCAGCGAAGAAGATCACAGTCTCTTGCTGGCAAGTATTTGCTCGGAACACAAAGAGATTTCTCTCGCAACTTTCATAGGATTTGGGTTTAGCATCAGCGAATCAAAGCTTCGAACGCTACACCCCTCTTAGTAGTACGGTGGTCCTATGATTCAATAAGGAGAAAAGAAACAACAAAATGAATGCTACGTCTTCACTTCGTCTTCAATCTTCTCGGCCGCAGTCATTTTCTTTGGACGAGCACCGAATCAATTGCTTTGCATCAGCAATTTTTAAGGGATCACTCTTGTCGTCATAATCTTTGGTGATAACCTTCACTGCCACGCAGGGAATTTTCTTCGGAGTTTGAACCAAACTCCTCTTGACTCCAAGGATCTGTTACTCTGTGTGCACTAGCAAACACATCACTCCCTCACTGTTTATGTCAACAATCTCCAAAACATAAGGAGGCAAATTATTGCACCAACAATCTCCCCATTTTTGGACGATTGTTGACAAAACAGATAATCATTGAAGTGAAGATAGATAAGTGAAAAGTAATTCCAACAAGAGTGAACAAGTGTTACTTTGCTCGATGATGAAATAGACTCCCCCTAAATGTATGTAGGGAAAAAGATATGAGATAAATTCTCCTGCAAGTATTGAAGTACACGGAGGAAATTTCAATCATTCGAGACATTGATTTGGACTGATGAGATATAATCCATCGAGATGGTAGTGCAATCATTCATAACTTCTGATAATAATTCCACCTGCAAAACAAGTGCTTCGAGAGAAATAGTGCAGCAGGAGGGGTTATAAACAATACAGCACAGAAGTTATTGAGTTTTACAACTTAGTACAGATAATCTTAAACCAGAAGATGCAAACTCGCATGAAACCAAAACCAATCGAAACACCGAAAGCAAATCTATCGAGACTCGATGTAATTCTCCCCTTTTTGTCAACAAGTGTCAAAAAGGTGACGAATAACATAAGTGCAAAAACGCAGAACTTGGTTCAATCGGTGGCATCGCCCGAAGAACTGTCCGAGGTGAGTTCTTCTTCGGAAGTGACGGGATTGTCTTCGTCTTCAGCAGTAACAGATTTTCCTTCAGGAATAATAACTTGGGGCTGAGCAGACGAGGGAACAGTGTGAGTAGCCACAGGAGGAACACGGGATATCACATTGCATTGGGTAGGTTTTTCGGTCGGTGAGGTGGCTTCAGACTCGTCAAGCAATTTGTGAAGCTTGAGATGAAGAAGATCAGTGGTTGGCTCACGAACAGGTAGAAGAGGGGTACTCCGATCTTGAAAATCTTCAAATGTGAAGCCTTTGTCAATATAATCATAGAGCTCTTGGAGATTGACATTCAGGAGTTGTTTCTCGGTGAAGAACTTGCGAAGCAATTTCCAGAGCCTCTTCTTGTTTTCATCAACGATGAGATGCATGATCCTCATGCGATTGTTGAGAGCATTCAGCTCGGAGGCAAGATGTTCTTTTTCGCGGCGATCCTCAGCAATATGCTGCAGCAGCAGTTGTTGTGTACGCAAACTTACTTCGAGTTGCGATGGAGGTTGAGGCAAAATCTTTCGGTCGCGCTGAGGAAGACGTGGCCCGTCGAATTGCTTGTGATAGTCTTGGGGGCTTGATGCGGGAGATTTGCCCGAAGTAATATCATCCATGACTTGCAAGGTATCGCGAACAGGAGGAATGAAGCTTTTATGGCTTTCCTTCGCAAGATACACTGTGCGCATTGCATGATCAACAACTTTCTGGATCCAGGGCGCGAACACTTTGATGCAGAAGGGATATTGAGCAGAATCCTTCAGAATGCGCAGGAACATGTCTTCCACGTCGAAGATGTATCGCTCAGAGATTGCATATATAGCATTGCGAAGAACATCTGAGATGGATTTGTCCGGATTCATACCCGCCAGAAGGCAAATTGTGTAGGAGAGCATGTGAAATAGCGTCTGATTCTCGAAAGTTAAGTGCTCAGGTCGAGGAGGACTAGTGTAGTCATGAATATTTTCTTGATCCATTGTGTACCGAAAAATTTCATCCGATATGACATCAATGTTGTGAACCCGAATTTCAGTGTCACCATGCTCAAAGTGAGGGAAATGGAAGTGCGAGACAAAATCTGTAGAAGTGCATTTGATGCATTTTCCTTCGGTCATCCACTCCATAATCCATTTTGAGCTGTCAGATTCATCGCCAGAGATATACAGTGTAGCATAGAACTGAAGAATAATCTCTCTGTTCCAAGGATGCTCGAATTCAAATACCTTGGTGAGACAGAAATCATCCAGATCCTGAAGCAATTGATTGAAACAGTCAATATTGCGCATTGCAGGGATGTTTAGATATTCGTGAGGAAATATCTTTCTGCTCTCACAGAGGACCCGAGAGTAATATATGGCCTGTTCCTTAGTCCAGAAGCGAGGCGATTCCGAAGTGCGCGGCCCATCATACCGACTAGCTTGAAAGAATTTGGGATGCACATTCCGATTGAAAAGAGGACCTTTTGCGCCTGCTCCTGATGAGAACAAAGGTAGTTCTTCACGAGGGTATGGGTATTTGAGTTCTTCTTCGGGAGAGAGAAATTCATCGCCATATACAACTGAGTCAGTACGGCGAGCAGAGACAGATTTTTGTTCGGAAGGACCAACATCTGGGATTCGTGTCGCTGTGTCGATACTTAACTTGAGAGGAGATGGAGCAGGTGGTACAACAGTGGGTGCTGCTGAGGCAGTAGGCAGCAGGGCAGGTTGAGATTGTTTCACTGGAATTTGTTGTTGCTCGACGATAGGAGAAGCCGAGACTTTTGGAGCTTCATGAGCCGGAGAAACTTGGGGCCCGGAGCGAGGAATTTCACCTTCCTCAGAAACAGAGTGTTGCGAGGGAATATCAGCTCGAGCAGGTGATGCCACATGCATTGATTCAGTTGGCCTTGGCGAGGGAGGAGCATCCGAGTCCTTTACTGGAGGGTTCGAAGTAATAGCTGGCTCAGGAGATTTTCTTCCTGTAACTGAGCGACTGGGTGTGCAGGCGATTTTTCCTTCGGAGTAGGAGGTACATTTTTCTTCGCAATTCTTTTTCGTTGCTTCTTCTTTTGCTGAGTAACTTGATCAATGTGGCCCTTGACCAGATCATTGTAGCCGGTGACTTTGGCTTGATGTTCGTCACAAATCTTGCGAACAATTTCGTCTAGATCCGTGTGAAAGCGCAACCTTCTGTGACGGAGGAGAGTCATGGCACGGTTGACATCCTTGTAAGAATCTTCGAGCGCTTTAATGACAAATTTGGAAGAAGCGGTTTTCATTCGACCATCAAGGTCAATTAGTTTGGCAGAGATAGAGTTGATCTCAACTGCATCTTCTCATAATTCTTGAACAACGGAAGTGGCCTGTGAAATGACTTCAGCAGGAATAGGCAGAGATGCCACTTCACCATCGAATGGATTGTCCACAAATTTATCAAGTTGTTCCATGATGAATATGTGATCATAGTAGTGAGGAGCATCAGATGTGGCAATAGGAGCAGTCTGCACAGGAACTTGCTCGGTAGGAGGTTTAGAAGCCAACGGCTGTGTCAAGGTAGGTGCAAACTTAGCAGCCTTCTCCGTCGGAGCAGTAGCTTGTGAAGCATTTTTCTCGGTAGGCGCCTTGATTTTCTTCAAGTCAGGCTTGGGAATACTTTTGCCTGGCTTTGCAGAACTTACAGGAGTGTCAACTACCAAATCCTTCAAATTGATAGCATCTAGATGAGGAGTTGTGTTCACATGTTGTTTCATAGTGACAGTGGTAGCAGGAGTTTTTCTAGCAGTGATCTTCTTCGGTGGTGCTTCTGGAACCATATGAACCCGAAGATCAGGCAGCACAGTTGAAGTGGTAATATTCACTTCCTCACTGAGAGTAGCAGCAACTTCTTCCTTGGTGAGCGGAGGGTCATCATCCGAAGAATCATTCATGTCAGCCTTTCTCTTCTTTGGTGCACTCTTTCTCTTTGCAGCAGCGCTGGGATCATGCTTGCGTTTAGAACGACCTTCAGATTTTCCTTTGGCCTTTTTCTTCTCGACATCATCTTTGAGAAGGCGAAGGTTTTCCTCTTCACGAGCCTTTTGCTTTTCAGCCCTCTGAGCGCGCTTGATGGCTTTGCGCTGACGCTTAGCAAGCTCATCAGGATAAGATTCGGGTGTACGAAGGGAGGACTCATGAGCATTTGGTGGAGGAGGTGGTCTCTCTTGGGGACCATTTGGTTTTATGAGAGAAATTTCCCAGCAGTCACCCCATGGTGGATGAAATGCAAAGTTTTGAGCAAACCGAGGATGAACAAATTCATAGTTGAACCATTTGCGCACCCAGTGACGGCGAATCCATTGTTGACGCGTATCTCTCTGGTGTTTGGTTTCTCCTGGAACAATATCGTACCGGTCATGAGAGATATACTTAGCTGTGTTTGTGTATGCCTGTCTGCCACCCTTCTTCTTCTTCGGAGCATTTTATTCTTGCTCATTAGCATTTTGCTCGTTCCTTTTTCGCTTGCTGGTTGATGGGCCTACCGTTGGGCCCTTGGCATTCGTAGCTTTGGATTCATCTGCTGTACCCAGAACAACATCATCTCGGTCGGCCCGGCTCACTGGTTGAGCCGAATCCTCAACTGACTGCATTTTCCTGTGAATGAAGATAGATGCAAGGGAAAATGGGGACAGGGTTAAGAATGCACACAGCGAATATTTTAAAACAAAACCATTTTTGATGAAGAAGTAGATGCAGACTTTGAGAAATGTTTCGGACGAAAGAAATGTGTAGAACGAACTAGTAGGTTCGAAGAATATACTAGTTAACGTGCTAAGCATTCCGTTCGTATGAGACAAAACACAAACCCTAGATCTGAAAATTTTCGGATGCGAGGGACAACTACAAACCACATCCGCACAAGTTACCTAGCAGTAAAGATCTGTGAAATGCGGTAAAAATAGGCAATTTCTACCGCGGACGAACTCGAACAGGATGAATGGAAGAACGAGTTCAAACTACACATACCCTAACTTGGTGATGTGCAGCGGCTATGGCGGCGCGGGGATAGAGATGATCTGCGGCGGTGAGGAATGACTCCGGCGACCTCTTTCCGGCAGCAAAGCGGTGAAGATGATCGACGTCATCGAGCTCGAGGTGGAGCAGTGCGGTAGGGCTTCGGAAGGTGACGGTGGCGGAGATGCGAAGTGAATCGAGGGAGGGTGGCGGCACAGTATATATATGCGAGGAGGAAATAACCGCACCCGATGAATCTGATCGGACGGCTACAGTCAGAGGACTATTGTGATTCAACGGACCAGATAAACTGGCAGTTGATGAAGAGCACGTGGCAACCGTCACCAAAGAACGTGGTCCAAACTTGGCGGGAAACCCCAAATTTTGGATGGCTTTCGCCAAAACAGATTAAGTTCGGACCGAATCTTTAACGTGGTCAAGGACACCAGATAAAGTTTCGTTTCCAGATGAATTTTGTGCATTCATAACGGAACAACATAGACTGGAAGAGATAGAATAGAGGGAAAACAGGGTCCTAGGTATTTCACTCAGACGAATAAACACAAACACCCGAGAGAGAAGCTATGAGTGAAATACATTCGGACTAACACAAAAAAAAAACTTCAAACACAACTCAACGAAGAGAAATGGTGGTGGCGTTACCCATCGTATAAGTATTGTATGACCCCGAGCATTGCACAATCATTGTGGCACCCGGTAAGTCTAGTTCTTTGTTAATGTATTCACTCTCAGAAAGAAAATTTCACTTTGTCGAAATTTTCAAACTCTTCGAGTGTTGTGCACCCATTCCTTCTAAGATGTGGAAGTGATGGTACGGGTGCCGAGTCCAGCTTACTGCACGTTTGTGGAATCTAGGATATTTAGCTCACACCGTAACGCACAGAATCTTTTCTCATCGAGGGGCTTGGTGAAGATATCGGCGAGATTTTCTTCGGTATTGACGTGACTGATAACAATATCCTCTCGAGCAACATGATCGCGTAGGAAATGATGTCTGATCTGAATATGCTTGGTGCGAGAGTGCTGCACTGGATTGTGTGCAATTTTGATCGCACTCTCATTGTCGCACAATAGAGGGATCTTCTTGACCTTGATGCCATAATCCTTCAGAGTCTGCTTCATCCATAATAACTGAGTGCAATAGGCGCCAGCAGCAATATATTCGGCCTCAGCCGTAGAGAGTGAGACACAATTCTGCTTCCTTGATGACCAACATACCAATGATCTACCGAGGAAATGGCATGTCCCCGAAGTAGATTTCCTGTCAACCCGGTCACCTGCATAATCTGAGTCTGAATATCCGACGAGGTTAAACTGTGCTCCCTTAGGATACCATAAACCTAAGGTGGGGGTGTGAGCCAAATATCTCAGAATACGCTTGACCGCTTGGTGATGCGATTCTTTCGGTGCAGCTTGAAAACGAGCACACATACAAACACTCAACATAATATCAGGTCTGGATGCACATAAGTAGAGCAAAGAACCAATCATCGAACGATAAGCTTTCTGATCATAATCTTTACCGTACACATTTGCGTCCAGCTGTCCATTTGTGGGCATGGGAGTTTTGTAGCCTTTCTGTTTGCAATCTTGCATTTTAAAATTCTTCAGACAATCTCTTAGATATTTCTCCTGGGATATGAAAATTCCATTGTCCTGTTGACGGATTTGCAGTCCGAGAAAGAACTTGAGTTCACCCATCATAGACATTTGATATTTCTCGGACATCATTCGTCCGAATTCCATGTTGCATGCATTGTTAGTACAGCCGAAAATAATATCATCCACATAAATTTGACACACGAATAGATCACCATCAATAGCACGAGTGAAAAGAGTGGAATCAGTGGACCCTGGCTTGATCTCTTTGTCGAGCAGAAACCTCTTCAGAGTGTCATACCAAGCTCGAGGGGCTTGCTTCAGCCCATACAGAGCCTTTTTCAACCTGAAAACTTTGTGAGGAAACTGAGGGTTTTCAAAGCCAGGTGGCTGCCTAACATATACTTCCTCATCAATTTCACCATTGAGGAAAGCACTTTTCACATCCATTTGATAAAGCAGAATATCATTGTAATTTGCATAAGTGAGAAGAATACGAATTGCCTCAAGGCGAGCAACAGGAGCATATGTTTCACCGAAATCAATACCTTCTACCTGTGTATACCCTTGAGCGACAAGACGTGCTTTGTTTCTCACAACAATGCCATTTTCATCTTGCTTGTTCCAGAAAATCCATTTTGTGCTGATGATATTGTGCTTCTTAGGATTCGGTTTGTCAACCAATTCCCACACATCATTCAATTCGAATTGCACCAACTCTTCTTGCATGGCATTCATCCAATCGGGATCATTCATTGCTTCCTCATACTTGGTAGGTTCTGTCAATGAGACAAAGGAGAAACTGCCACAGTAGTTAGCCAAACGAGTGCGAGAGCGAGTTGTGGGTCGGTAACCTAGATTCTCGAGATCTTCGAGGATTAACGCAGGGTCAACTCGATTTGCCACTCGTGGGAGAGGATTTCCTTCTTGGTGATCATTTTCATTTTCCTCAGTATCAGCATCAGGATGGGCATTAGTATCGCCATTATCATCGGGATTGCCATTTTGATTTGCACTTGCATTTGGATTGCCATTTGTGTTCGGTGCGGCATTTTCTTCGGTAGTAGATTGGCGCGTTCTTCGAGCTATGGGGGCATCATCATCGGAAGAGTCAGGCGTATTTCCTTCGACTGGCCTGACGTCCCCAATGGCCATTTGCCGAATAGCATCCGAGATCGGAGGTTCATCTATCACATTAGGCAGGTGCTCCTTTTGAGAGCCGTTAGATTCATCAAACAGCACATTTACCGTTTCCATAACTTTCCCTTGGTGAGAGTTATAGACACGATAAGTATGCGAGTTTGAGCCATAACCAAGAAGAAAACCTTCATGTGCCTTAGGTGCAAACTTGGAATTATGATTCATGTCACGAATATAGCAAGGTGCACCGAAAACACGTAAATAAGAAACATTTGGTTTCTTGCCAGTGATAAGCTCATATGAAGTTTTCTTAAGGAATTTGTGAAGATAAACACGATTCACAACATGACAAGCAGTGTTAATAGCATCAACCCAGAAACGAATGGGAGTTTTATACTCACTGAGCATTGTTCTCGCCATTTTGATGAGAGTTCTATTCTTTCGCTCAACAACTCCATTCTGTTGGGGAGTGTATGCGGCTAAGAACTCATGAGTTATACCATGTTCATCGAGAAAATCTTTGATATGAGTATTTTTGAACTCAGTACCATTGTCGCTTCTGACATGCTTAATTCGCACATCATATTCATTCTGAGCCTTCTTGGCGGATCTTTTGAAGATGTCTTGGGTGCAGGTTTTGTCTTCGAGAAAGAATACCCAAGTGTATCGAGAGAAATCATCAACAACAACCAGACCATAATGACTGCCTCCGAAACTTGCATAGTTTTGAGGTCCGAATAAATCATTATGAAGAATTTCCATAGGTCTTGTTGTGGTCATGACAGTTTTTGACGAATGGTGCTTCTTGGCCAATTTACCGGCTTCACACGCAGCAAAGAGACAATCCTTGTCGAATTTCACATCAGGAATGCCACGAAGATGGTTTTTCTTCACGAGAGTCTGCAAATTTCTCATACCTGCATGACCAAGTCTTTGGTGCCACAGCCATCCTTCGGTTGCTTTTGCAAGCAAACAAGTTTGGACTGAGGGACCCTTAGAGAAATCCACAATATATAAATCACCATTTCTATTTCCCTCGAAGACGAAGGAATTGTCAGAGGCCATAAAGACGATGCATTTGGATGAAGAAAATAGAACTAGCATGCCTAGATCACAAAGCTTGCCAACTGACATGAGATTGAATCCAAGAGACTGAACCAATAAAACATCATCAATGTTCTTGTCCTTGGATATAGCAATTTTACCTAACCCAATTACCTTTCCTTTGTTGTTGTCGCCGAAAGTAATATACTTCTGAGATGAAGTAGTTAAGTTGGGGTCGACAAACAACGACTTGTCTCCGGTCATATGACTAGTGCATCCACTATCCATTATCCATTCAGTACACCCAGAGACATAGTCCTGCAGAGAAATCAGGCTTTCTTAACCACCCACATCTTTGTAGGTGGCTTCGAAACATATGAGCGAGCAGGATATGATTTCTTTCGATAGTCATACGAATTGTGACTTGAATGAGTATGAGCATAATTGAAAGAGTATGTATTGAAATTCTTCCCAGACGAATGAGTATAGTGGTAAGATGAGGTATGCATGTACTCATTCTGTCGAACGTTTTCCAGGAAGTACCGAGCATTTTCAGCCTGCATGGTTACTAACGTAGTAATAGGCAATGCTTCGATAGTTTTCCTAGGCACCCAGATAGCTTTCTTTGGGGGGGGGCATTCCTGCTGTTTGGTCCAACATAGCGAGCAACAGCCTCACCACGTTGGTTTTTGAACAACTTATAGTTGTCCAGAGAATAATCATATGAGTATTCAGGGATAGGAGAGTCATATCCCAAAAGTAAAGCTGGATCGAGCGTTTTGCTCTTGGCCGGTACCCACACAGTGCGAGGATATTGATCAGGTTCCCAGTAGGAGCCATTTTCATTCAGTTTCCTTTCGAAACCGATACCTTCTTTCCTGGAATTTTTGTGAAGAATGGATTTCTTCAGAACATCACACGGGGTTTGATGCCCTTTGAGAGACTTGAACATTCCTGTCTGAAGAAGATCCTTCAACCTAGGATTTTCATCAGAAACAGAACCATTTTCCTCGACAGAGGGGTTAGCATTCACAGAAGATTCAGCATTTGATTCAGAGTTACTGCGTTCAAGGCATTTTAGGCAGGGTGGTATGAACACCTCAGGTTTCTCTTTGAGTTGTTGGGTGAGAAGAGAATTTTCTCTAATCAAGTCATCATGAGCCTCTCTCAGCGACTCGAGATCCTGTTTCCTTTTGAGGTAATCATAAGTCAATCTCTCGTGGTCAGCCAAGAGAAAATCATGACGATTTGATAGTTCTTTCATTCGAGATTTGAGAGCGGAATGCTCTTCTGTCAACGACTGATTTTTCTCCATCTCCTCAACCAACAACCCTTCAGATTTCTTGAGTGTTTTCTCAATCTTCTCAAGAGAGTTTTGTTGCATGTTAGCAATTTTGATCAGTTTAGCATGGTCATCCTCATCAGAAGAATATTGATCACTAGAGTGAACCTTGTGATGTTTGGAGGATACCTTTTCTTTCAAAGCTTTGTCCATGAAGCAGTACGCAGGAGACTCATTGTCGCTCGAATGATTCTCGAAGAAGTTCGATGCAGGAGTAGAGGCACATGCTATGCCAGCCATGCCGGAATCAGAATCCTCATCGGATTCATAAACTTCTTCGGAGTTAGATGATTCTTATTCATCGGAATCCATCTCCTTGCCGATGTACGCCTTGGCCTTGCGAGAGGTGTTCTTGCGGTTGGATGAGGATTTGGAGGGATTCCTTGAGGAAGATCTTGACGAGGACTTGGAGGAGCTATCCTTCTTCTTGAAGAACTTCTTCATTTTCTTCTCATCATCGGAGTCGTAGCTTTTGCTCTTGCCTTTGCCATGGTTGTTTCCAGAATCATATCTTCCACTAGCATGGATTTCAGCTTCCTAGAGAGGGCAGTCTGAAATGAAATGTCCTGGCTTTTTGCACTTGAAACAGGTGTAATCTCCAGTAGGTTTTGATGAAGATTTGGAGCCGCCAGAGTTGCTGGATCTTTTCTTCTGAAACTGATTTTTCCTTTGAAGGCGCTGGAATCTTTTTGTGATCAATGCGAGATCCTTGCTGATCCTTTCTGGGTCATCTGAATCTTCTTCAGCATTTCCTTCTGAGGAAGATTCAGCCACAGCCTTGAGAGCATGACTTTTTCGGTGACTTGAGCCATAGAGATCTCTCTTTTCTTCTTCTTGTTCTTCGTGGGTGTTTAGCCTTTCCATGATATCAGCTGAGTCGAGAACTTTGAAATTAGCTCGTTCCCGAATCATCAGAACTAGAGTGTCGAACGAACTGTCAAGGGATCAGAGAAGTTTCTTCACAACTTCGTGATCAGTGATGTCTTTGGCGCCGAGACCTTGTAGCTCGTTCGCAATGTCACTCAGACGATCAAAGGTTTGCTGGCAGCTTTCATTTCCGATTCGCTTGAACCGATTGAACTTCGCCCGAAGAGTATCAATGCGAGCTTCTTTCTGAGTTGAAACACCCTCATTTATCTTTTCGAGAATGTCCCACAATTCCTTTGCAGTTTCACACTGACGATAGCGAAGAAATTGAGCACGAGAGAGATGGCCACCAATTTCATCTTTGGCTTGAGCATCGATCTGAATGAGTTTCTTCTCATGGTCAGTGGGGACCTGGGGCACTTCAACCACGAATCCATTCTGCACCACGTTCCACATATCATCATCAATAGCTCAGAGACGGATCTTCATCTTCTCCTTCCAGAAGGGATAGTCCGTCCCATCGAAGATGGGAATCTTCAGGTGCGACTTGTAGCTCACTGAAGACATACTTAAACTCCAAGGTGGTTAGACCACAATGAGCAGAGTCAAGGAGTACCTTGCTCTGATACCAATTGTAGGAACGAAGTATGTCTACCAGAGGGGGAGTGAATGGGAGTTTTAAATTTTCTTCGGAAATATCAAAACTCTCGGAACCCAGCAGCGGAGCGAATGAAAACAGTGTACAGTGAGCGAACACAAACTACCGAATGGAAACTAAGAGCATGCATCGAGACAAATCACATGATTGAAATATGTCATACAACAAAGTTCGAATGTAAAGGGGAGTAGCAGAGGTGACCAGTGATGCTCGATGGCGACAAGGAATTTGGTAGACCAGTTCACCCTTCTGCAAAAGGACTACGTCTAGTTGGAGGGGTTGTGATTTAACACAGAAGATAAACTCTCTTCGCCCTATTCTCCTCGACAATCGGCTCGTCAACCAATGTCGATCACTCGTGGTAGATGCTTGATACAATCTCCAAACCTTTACAGACTTCTTCTTCGAGAACCACAATTACACTTGGTCTCTGAAGAAATTGACACCTAACCGTCTAGAGAGTTCGCAACTCTCAAGAGTAATAGGCGGAGCGTACTGGACTTAGATTCGAGTGATGCTGAACCACTATCTACTTTTTCGGCTCTGGGGTTTTCTCTCGGTGGATTTTAAACTCAAATCTCTCGGAGAGGGGGTTGCTCAACAATCTTCTCAGAATCAAACGGAACAGCCACCGGACAACGCCGGTGCGGGGTGGCTATTTATAGCCGCAGCCTTCCCTGATGGGAAATGACCATTTTGGACACGCGGTCCAGCCAATGGCCAACCAACACGTTCACAACGGTCGGATTTTAAGAGCAACGGTAACATTACTTGAGGAGCAAGTAATGCTAACTCCTCGGTCAGAGACAAATCTCTCGCAGCGAAGAAGATCACAGTCTCTTGCTGGCAAGTATTTTCTCGGAACACAAAGAGATTTCTTTCACAACTTTCGTAGGATTTGGGTTTAGCATCAGTGAATCAAAGCTTTGAATGCTACACCCCTCTTAGTAGTACGGTGGTCCTATGATTCAATAAGGAGAAAAGAAACAACGAAATGAATGCTACGTCTTCACTTTGTCTTCAATCTTCTCGGCCGCAGTCATTTTCTTCTGATGAGCACCGAATCAATTGCTTTGCATTAGCAATTTTTGAGGGGTCACTCTTGTCGTCATAATCTTCGGTGATAACCTTCACTGCCATGCAGGGAATTTTCTTCGGAGTTTGAACCAAACTCCTCTTGACTCCAGGGACCTGTTACTCTGTGTGCACTAGCAAACACATCAGTCCCTCACTGTTTATGTCAACAATCTCCAAAACATAAGGAGGAAATTATTGCACCAACAATCTCCCCCTTTTTGGACGATTGTTGACAAAACAGATAATCATCGAAGTGAAGATAGATAAGTGAAAAGTAATTCCAACAAGAGTGAACAAGTGTTACTTTGCTCGATGATAAAATAGACTCCCCCTAAATGTATGCAGGGAAAAAGATATGAGATAAATTCTCCTGCAAGTTTTGAAGTACACGGAGGAAATTTCAATCATTCAAGACATTGATTAGCACTGATGAGATATAATCCATCGAGATGGTAGTGCAATCATTCATAACTTCTGATAATAATTCCACCTGCAAAACAAGTGCTTCGAGAGAAATAGTGCAGCAGGAGGGGTTATAAACAATACAGCACAGAAGTTATCGAGTTTTACAACTTAGTACAGATAATCTTAAACCAGAAGATGCAAACTCGCATGAAACCAAAACCAATCGAAACACCGAAAGCAAATCTATCGAGACTCGATGTAATTCTCCCCTTTTTGTCAACAAGTGTCAAAAAGGTGACGAATAACATAAGTGCAAAAACGCGGAACTTGGTTCAATCGGTGGCATCGCCCGAAGAACTGTCCGAGGTGAGTTCTTCTTCGGAAGTGACGGGACTGTCTTCGTCTTCAGCAGCAACAGATTTTCCTTCAGGAATAATAACTTGGGGCTGAGCAGACGAGGGAACAGTGTGAGTAGCCACAGGAGGAACACGGGATATCACATTGCCTTCGGTAGGTTTTTCGGAACGCTGAGGAAGCACTGGGGTTTGCCTTCGGATGGGAGGAACTTCAAACAGCTCTAAATGATCATTATCTTTCTCGATACCCTTGGCAGATAGTTGATTGCGAGAATAATGCCTGCGTAGAAGGGTCCAGGAGCGCTTCTTTTGTTCCTTCTCATATAGAAGAGCTTGGCAAGCATAATTGTGAAGCAGATTGATCTCAGCCATCATTTCCAACTTCTCTTTGTGGTCGAGCTTGATGTGACTTTCCAGGGCTTGCTGAGTGCGAAGACAAATCTCATACAGTGAGGGATTTTCTTCATGAGGGATTTCGACTGTTGCCTTCTTGACCTTCGGAGCTTTAGTAGAGGCAGAGGCAGTAGCATCAATAGGTGTCTTCCCTTTGCCGATGTCCTTCACGATCCGGAGAGTGTCTCGGACTGGTGGAATGAAAACTTTCGGGACATGTGGGCTGAAAAACTTTTTCTCAGTAAGCTGCTCAATAGCAAACATGACCCATGGTGCATATGGCTTCAAGACTTGAGGGCTATCAACTGCATAGGCCAAGTTGCGAATGAAAAGATCCGGAATGTCAAACCGAATGCCATGAGCTGTTGCTTGAAGAGCATTTGCCACGATGCCATGAATGGTTTCTGGCCTGTTTGTTGGCGTGAGGGAGTTGCAGAGGATATGGAACAGCACTTTGTTCTCATAGGCCAGATTCTTGGGATTTTCCTCGGTACATTCATCACCAAAAAGTTTGGGGTCCATCAGCATATGAATTTCAGCTTCAGAAACATCCCAGTAGTGCAGTTTGTGTTCTCGAGTGGCATCAAATTCACACAGAGGAAGATTCAACAGTGCTAAGAACTGGTCAGCCGAACATTTGATCTTTTCTTCTTCGGTCATCCATTCGATGATCCAAGTACTGTTATTAGCAAGGTCCCCTGAGATATAAAGAGTGGCATAGAACTGAAGGATTACTTCACGATTCCAGCCATGATTGAAATGAAGGAAACTCTTCAGGAAGACTTGTTCAATTTGCTCGATAGTGTGATGGAAGCAAGGTCAACTTTCGAGCTCAGAAAAATCCAGAATCTTGTGCTTGAAGATGCGATTCTTGCCGTACAGAATGCGAGCATAGTACACGGCATGTTCCTTCGACCAGAATCTTGGTGACAAGGAAGTTCTTTCTCCATCATATGGGCTGGTCCCAAAGAATGCAAGTTTCGAACGATGAAACTGCTTGTTGAAAGCTCGACCATTCTGACCATCATCGACAAGAAACAAAGGATAGGTTTCCAATGGGTTTCTCAGTGGTTCTTCATCGGCCATAAGTCGGGTCCGAATGTCATCAGGTGCAGGCACTCCTTCCTCAATAGGCTTGAGAGGAGCACGTGGCATCCTTGATTTTTCTCATGCAGATTGCTGCGAAGAACTTGACTGACTACCATTTTTGCTTGCTGGAACTCCTTCAGCTACTTTCTGACTTTCTGGCACAAGGGCCTTTTCTTTCTTTGCACTTTCTTTGGCGGGAGGCACAACGACCTCTTTCTCAGACGCTTGAGACACAACTGGTGGTACAGTTTCTTCTCGAGCCATCGGCTCATCAGATTTCTTTTCTTCCTCTACCAACTGTGGTGCAGTGGTAAGAGGAGTAGGATCAACATCCATCCAGGTAGAGGCACCAGATGATGAGATCGGTGTTGTTTTCTCTCGGGAAGCATTTAGCTCCCCCTCAATCTTGTCATTCTCCTCCTTATTTGCTTCGAAGAGCTGCTTGCACTGTTCTCAGCGGCGATGGATCTGCCTTCTCAACTTCAATTTCTTCATCAACCTCATCAACTGGGGATTGCTGCTTAGGAGGTGCATTTTCTTCATCAGTCTTTTCCAGGAATATATCAACAACTTCATGTTGCTCTTGGGCTACTGGAGCTGGAATAATAACCTCCTCAGTGCCAGCTTGCTGCATAGGTTCATCTTCGTGAGGTGGAGATGGTGGAACCTGCTGCAAGGGTGCATGGGAGTTCAGTGGAATAGGCTCAGTAGCGACAGTCTGAAGGCGGCGGTCTTTGTTAACTTTCGGTTTGCTCATTCTCGCCCTAGCCTTCTGACGTTTTTCTTCTTGAACACTTCTTCAAGCAAGATTTGCCTTGCGATCAATCTCCTCGTTCCTTCTGTCACACAACTGAGATACCTCCACGTGCAAGCATGAGTGCCAATCAATTTTCTCATTGCGCAGGACACTGAGGGCCTTGGTGAGTTCAACGATTTCTTTGTTCAGCTTTTTCCTTTCGGATTCAGTCTTGGCCTCATTCCTCATTTTCTCGACAGATTGCTTGTCTTTGACAGCTTTATTTAGCTTCTTGGAGATTTTCCTCAGCTCGATGAAATGCTTCATTACCAATTCAGTAACATCATCAGGTAGTCCCAGACCGCTCACATCATCAGCTTTTGCATCATATGCAGCACTGTCAATCACATTGATCATGAAATTGAAATCATACTTCTGTTCCTCTGTGGGAGCAGGAACAGTGGGCCTGGCCTTCTTGGTAGCCACATCAGCTTTTTCTTCGGAATGCAGCTTTCTCTTCGCTGCAGTGCTTGTCAAAGTTCTCGGAGCTACAGAACCCGAAGGTTTGTCAGTGAATGGAATGGGTGCATGCCTGGGTGATTTCCTTGGAGAGGGTAAAACTTTCACTGGAGAGGGGCTCTTGGATGGCTTGTTGAGAATGGCAAGTCGATCATACAGTGGAATTTCATCAGGGGTATCTTCTCTCGATGACTCATCGGACGAGTCAGGAGCTGCCTTCTTGATTCTCTTGGCGACAGTTTTCTTTCGGGGTGCACGAGGAGAAACTGATTTCCTAGACTTGCTTTCCTTGGAAGCAGATGCATGATCCTTCTTCTTTTGTACGTCTTGCTGGGTCAGCGCAACGTTTTTCGCTTCAACTTGGTTTTTTTTCGCTTCTCTAGCTTCACGCTTCGCTTTGGCCTTCGCCCTCTTAGCCACATCCTCGGGAAAATCAGCGATGGTTTTGAGGGAGTCGGGGTGAGCATTTGAAGGCTGTGGTGGTCTGACTTTTTCATCATCGGGGCCAATGCAGTTTTCGGCAATGCAGTCATTCCACGGTGGTGTGAAGGCAAACAGAATCTGGTACTTCTCGCGAACATTTTCATATCTGTACCATTTACCTGCCCAGTGGCGGCGAATTATTTGAAGCCTGTTGTTGTGGTTTGTCGTTGATTCACCCTTAGGTGGAATTCTGTAACTATCAGGATCAGACATTTCTACAGTGGTATTCTTTTCTCTGCCGCGACCGCCCTTTTTAGGATTTCCATCAGAGAAGATGGTTAGAGCATCTGTGACCAATTCATCCTCGGGCTGACTGTGAGCAGAGGGAATTTCCTCATCATCTTCTTCGGGTTCAGACTCATGTTTCTTCTTCGAGGCCTTGGGTGGCTTCGAAGATTTTCCTCCTCCAGTCATTCTCATTCGTTCAGACCTTGATGGAAACTGAGGCAATTTTCTTCAGAATCTGAATACTCTTGCGAACTCTGTGCCATGACCAACCTGTGAAATAGAATAGATGCGAGGGAAAAGGGTAGGGTCACAAGCATGCACAGAAAGATTTTGAACGAAAATGATTTTGAGGGAGACAACAAGGAACTCATGGTAAAACAGAAAGATATCATCGATAGGTTTTACAAGCTAGCAACAGAAAAAATTCTAGGCAGGTCGATAGCTATCTAATCTTTCGGATAATTACACATGAACCCTAGATGAGGAAAACCAGTACGAGGAAAATCTACAAACCGTACAAGTCAAATCCTAGTGATTCCTAAAGATCTACCACGGTGAAATAAATCAAAGTAAATAGCATCGGTAAGAACTGCCCTAAGAACAGAGATATGGACAGGAGCAGTTCCGGATCCAAGCGCCCTAACTTGGCGACTTGAATCAACTACGGCAATGCGGGAGGAAGGATTACCGCACCGGCGTGATCAGCTGCGACGAGATTTCACAGGAGTAGCACGACGGAGCTTCTTGCCGGAGTTGCTTCGAGCAAGGGCTCGGGTGGAGGTGATACGAGGGTTTGAGGAGATGAGGAAGAAGACACAGTGAGGGATATTTATAGCTGGAGAGCTGAACCTCCTCTCCAAAATCTACGGCCCACAGTTGCGGGACGTTCCGCATTCGACGGACGCGATCACAATTGTGGAGATCGTGGGCACGTGGCAACCGTTCTCTGCGAGAAACTCGGGAAGAGAGTGGGAGTTCGAAAGATTTGAGGAAGGGCTTTAACGCCAAAAATGGAAAAAAGTTCGAAGTTGATCTCTTTCGCGACCAAGGACGTCGGAGAGAGATTTTCTTCGGATCAAATTGCATGCTTATGACGGACAGCATAGATTTGGATGAGAAAGAATAGAGGGATAAAAGGGTCCAAAACAAAACACTCAGCCAGATGAGAAGAAACACTAAGCTGAGAGCTATGAGTGAGTTGTTCATCGGACGAAACGCAAACACAACAACTCGAAGACAAACAGAACAAAAAAAACACAAAGAACTTGCACCAACAATATAGATCTCAATGCTATGGATAAGCGAATATAATCCCTGAGAGAGAGTTCCTGCAAGAGGAGTTAGTTCTTTCTCGCAATCCTCACTTGTGTGGGCAGCGCAGACCTCATTTGTCTTGGCTGAGAAGGGACGTTCCTTCGTTGATCTCTGAGGTTTGCCAGTACATTTCGAGAGTAATCATATGAATATGCATTGAAATTGTTCCCAGAGACATGAGCATAATGATTCGAGGAGATACGCATGTACTCCTTTTGTCGAATGTTTGACCGATATCCATTCAAGGGAGTTGCAGTGCCAATCTGCGAGTGAATATCATTTCCTCGAAGAGAACTACTCTGCATATTCAGGTTAGCAGTGATAGATAGATTTTCAATGATGCACTTCTTCACCCAGATTTGCTTCTTGGGTGAACCAGACCTGCAGTTAGTCCCAACATACCGAGCGAAAACCTTACCATTCTATTGTTTGAAGAATTTGTAGTTTGAGTCATCAGACTCGTCAGAAACAACAGAAATGGGAGTTTCATATCCTGACAGAAGTGCAGGTTCGAGAGTTTTGCTTTTGGCAAGAACCCAACTTGTTCAAGGATATTGCTCGGGAGTCCAGTAGGTTCCATCAACGTTGAGTTTCCTTTGGAAACCCAGTCCTTCCTTTTGGGGATTTTTGTGCACTATTGACTTCTTGAGCACATCACAGAGAGTTTGATGCCCTTTGAGGCTCTTTAGCATTCCTGTCTCAAGCAAGTTCTTTAACCTGCAATTCTCATCAGAGATAGCCACAAATTCCACGGACGAGGGGTTAGAAATATCATTCGTAGTGGTTGCAATATTCTCGATGACAGCATTGGATGATTCAGCATTCGAATCAGCATTGCTACGTTCTAGGCATTTTGAGCAGGGAGGCATAAAATCATCAGGAAATTTTTCAGATTGCTCGGCGAACAGAGATGCTTTTTCCTTCGCAAGCACGTTATAAGACTCTTTCAGTGACTCGAGTTCTTGATTCCTGCTAAGGAGTTCATCTGATAACTTCTCATAGTCGACTGTAAGAGAATTATATCGGTTGGAAAGATCATCAATCGTTGAAGAAAAAGCATCATGCTCTTCAGTCAACTCTTGATTCTTCTCCATCTCTTCGACCAGTAATCCTTCGGATTTCCTGAGATTCCTTTCAAGTTTTTCAAGCTCATCTTGTTGAGATTTAGCAATCTTAACCAGTTTGGCATAGGCAATGTATTCAGGAGAATATTCAGTCATAGATCTTTGGTGTTTTGCTGATACCTGATCCTTTGAGGTTTTTGCCATGAGACAGAGTGCTAGTGGTTCATCATCACTTGAAGAAGAATAATCATCAGAGTCTGATTCGAGTGATTTTTCGGATGATTCATGAGCAACAAATGCATTGCCTCTTCCTAGGCTGCTGTAAGGCTCTTCGTCTTCTGATTCGGATTCGGATGTTTCATCTTCAGATTCCATATTCATTTCAGCACACACTCTAGTCAGCTGCGATATTCTCTTCATATTAGATTCAATGGTTACTCTGGTTTGCACGTCAGTGACTGGTCTCGTCGCTGAGGATGCGAAAGATTCATTTTTCTTTGAGAGCTTAGTGTGACGGTCCACTCGAGTGAATCCAGAGCAGTGAAGATAAATCCATCTGTTGCTAGGTTTTTCATCTTGTTCCCAGCAAGGACAGTCTGCTATGTAGTGACCGAATTGTTTGCACTTGAAGCACTTTATTTCTTTCGGAGGTAATCTTCTTGAAGATTCAGGCAAGTCAACTTCGTCATCATTTGTGAGACACAGATTTTGTCTTCTGAGATCACCTAGTCTTTCTGTGAGCATTTCTAGTTCTCTTTTGATAGAGTGTTGATTCTCGACATCTTCTTCTTGTGAACTGCTATAATGTGAAAGAATTTCTCCTTCACTTTCCGACGAAGATTCTTGATACCCATTTTCAAGTTCCATCTTTTCTTCGTGAATAGACAGCAGCGTCATGACCTCGACGTAGTGAAGTTCTTCATAGTCTGGTCTTTGCTTGATTTCAGCTATGATTGGATCGAAGGTTGCATCAAGAGCACTCAGTAGCTTGTTGACCACATCTCTATCGGTGATATCTATTACTCCACGTTGATGAAGTCTTACAACAATATTTGTCAACCGATCAGTGAGTTCCATAGCACTTTCCTTACGAAGACTTCTGAAACCAGCAAACATGGCACGAAGCATATCTGTGTGTTGATCTGTTCTGGCAATGAATTCTTCATGAACATCTTTGATGGCATCCCAAAGTTGCTTGGCAGTGTCAACATTCGGAATCGAATGAAAATGTCTTTCGAGATACTGTCACAGATAATATCTTTTGCTTGAGCACTCAACCGCATTATAGTTTTGTCATCGGAAGTAGGAGCCTCAGGGTGCTGAACAGTGTATCCATTTCCCACAATCTGCCAAAGTTCAATGTTGATGGCTTGAAGTCTGATTTTCATTCGCTCTGTCCAGTAGACATAGTCATTTCCATCGAAGATAGGAAACCCTTCAGAGTGCGAGGATCTACCTGCATACGACATACTCAAAACTCCAAGGTTGTTAGACCTTTAATAAACAGAGACAGGGAGTATCTGCTCTGATACCAATTGTTAGGACCGAGAGTATATCGACCAGAGGGGGTGAATGGGAGATTCAAAAATTCTTGCGAATGTTTTGAACTGATCCCAAACACAGCAGCGGAAATAAGGTTTAGTAGAAAAGCACTTAATTAAGCTCACTATTGAGGAACATATCTATCGATGTTAGAAGCAGTAATTGTTCGAGCACAGGTTTGACAGATACGATGGTAATGCAATATACGATCAGATGCAGTTGCACGAGGGAAAACAAGATATGAACTGCGATGGAAGTGCACGGGAAATAGTGACAAGGTAAATGAATACGACACTGAATGAAATCACGCTGACATGCATAAGTATGAAGAGAAATAAATTAGACTGAGATGACAGAAATGAATGATGAGAATGCAAGCGATAAGTAACGAACTATGATTGATCAGATAACACTATTGACACAGAGCACGAATGTAAACTGCTGAAGGAAATGCAGTAATGTAGAATGAACCAGTGGTGCTCGATGGCGACAGATGGATTTGGTAGACCAGTTCGCCCTTCTGCCAAAGGACTACGTCTGGTTGGAGGGGTTGTGATTTAACACAAAAGATAAACTCTCTTCGCCCTATTCTCCTTCAACTCGGAGCTGATCAGACTCCAGTTGATTTCACTCGTGGTAGATACTTGTCGGCGATCTCCAAACCTTCAACAGACTTCTTCGCAAACCACAATGACTCTTGGTTGCTGAAGATCTTGCTCGGTGAATGTCGTGGTGAAATCACGGCAGATGCCATGAGATGGCTAAAAGTGGGGGGCTGCGTGAGGACGCCGGTGGGTTCCAAAAGCGAGGTTGGCACGCGCGTGCGGGGGACACAAGGCGTACCCAGGTTCAGGGCCCTCCGGGGAGGTAACACCCCTAGTCCTTCCGAATGGGTTGATAGGCTCAGAGGCCACAATGGTTACAACGGTGCTCCTGGAGCTGTTGGGATGGAGGAGGAAGAAGGAGCTAGTTCTCCATTCGACCTCTCCTGTGTGTGGGTGTGTGTGTGGTTCTACCGGGAGCCGACCTCGCTGCATGGAGGCCTCCTGGGGGGTCTTATAGCCCGACCCCCAGGGTTACATGGGTAAACTACGTGCGTCGAGACCCGGGCGTCGGCGTCTGGAGCCAGCCGTGGGCCCGCCGGCTGCTCGACACTGTGGCCCGTCGCCTCGAGCGTCACGGAGTGGACGGCGCGTGCGCGCTCCGCAGAGGCGTGCAGGTGCTGACGCCGGTTGTCACGGTCAACAGGGTTGGCAGCTTTGCCGGCGCGCCCTCCCGAGGTGGATTGGACTGTAGCCATGTTCTCCCGTCGCCTCGAGCGTCTCGGAGGGGACGGCGTCGCGGGGGGCTGCACTGGCGCACTGGTGCTGACACCGGCCGCCCCGGTCAACAGGGTTGGCAGCTTTGCCGGCGTGCCTTCCTGAGACGGTTCGCACTGTAGCCATGTTCTCCCGCCGTGGGGAGCCGCTTTGACGCGGGGAGCGATGGGACGCCCGCCGACCCATCGTCAGCCGGCTGTTGGATAGCCGGACCCGGCCCGGGACCGGGCCTAGCCGGCTTGCGCTGGGAAGCCGGCCGGATGGCCAGCCGGCGGAGCGGGGCACGGGCTGCCCCGATATTTTTCGAAAAGGGGGCTCCGGGCTCGCTTGCCTACCCGGGGGTCATCCCCCCGACAGTAGTCCCCGAAGCTACGAAGGCTCGCCGGCTTCAGGCGGGAGAGACTTTGCAGCTTATTCCCTCCCGAAGGAGCGCGGTTGCGTGGCGGGGTAGTGCCGGCTTGAGGCTGCCGTTCACCGGCTTCCGGGAGCCGGGTCGAGGTACTTGGTTTCGCCGGAGTCTGAATGGCTCGGCCGGCTGGTCCTGCCGGTATGGGGGAGCGCGCCGGTCGCCAGACGAAATCTGGCCACGTGCGGCCCAGCGGCTAAAGAGGCCTGCCAGGCCACGCGTGCGACGAGACGTCGCGGTGGGCTGGGTCCCATCGGGCCGCGGCCTCGGCCCGCGCGCAAGATTTACTGCGTCCGCACGCGCCTGTTGGAGTTCCCGGGGTAGTTAAGGCGCGACTTAACGTGCCCATGCATTGCGGGGGAGTGGGAATCGTGGGCGCAAACGATCCCACTCCCCCACGTTCGACCGTGGTCTTTAAATGGGGAGGGAGGGGGAGCAGCCGAGGCATTCGCTCCTCTGCCCCCGCCCGTTGCTTCGCCTCTGCCTCCCCACCTTCCTTCTCGCGCACACCGCCGCCGCACGCCGTCGCCCTCGCACCGTCGCCCGCCAGGCTCACCACCGCACCGCACCGCGGCCCTCGCGTGGCCGCTCTCTTCTTGATCCACCACCGCTGCATTCTTTCTGCCTCAACCGCGCTTCTCCCGCATTCGCCAATGGCGCCGCCGAAGGGCTCATGGGAGGGGTCGGTGGTCACCGACGACGACATCGAATATCTTCGCCGCACGCGGCGGCTGCCACCAGCGGCGGAGGTGGAGGCGTGCGCACCCGGCGAGGAGGTGGCGCCGGAACCGCGGAGTGGCGAAGTGGTGGTGTTTTACACCCACTTCCTCCGCGGGCTCGGGCTTCCGGCGAGCGTCTTCTTCAGGCGCTTTCTTACTTTCTTCGGTCTCCAGCCGCACCACCTGGGGCCGAACGCCATTCTGCAGCTCGCCGGCTTCGCAACGCTGTGCGAGGGCTACATCGGCATCCTCTCGTACGTGGAGCTATGGTGCCGGATGTTCTACCTCAAGCAGCAAGGAGCGGCAGCCGGCGTCATGTCCGAGTGCGGGGCGACCGTGCCGGTCACCCGGACGGCGGGCCCCTTCCCGAAGTTGCCGCTCGAGGACTCCGCCAAGAAGTGGCAAAAGTCCTTCTTTTATGTAAAGAACGCAGACCCGGCCAACGACCGCATCAACCTTCCTCCCTTCGCGGACGTGCCCCCGGCCGAGAAGCTGAACTGGGGGCACAACCCGAAGAGCCCGTCCGCAGAGATTTTGGGGATCTGCCGCCGGGTGAAGGAGATGACGGACCGCGAGGGGCTCACCGCCGTGGACCTCATCGCCGCCTTCATCGGGCGCCGGGTGCTGCCGCTGCAGAGGCGGCCGCACCGGATTTGCGATATGAGTGGACGGCGCGACCCCTGCCGGCTATCGACGAAGGAGCTGACGGCAGAGGAGATCGCCGTGCGCGTCAACGACGTCTCCGCCGCCGGGCTGAAGGTGAAGGAGTGGCGGTTCGGCAAGGAGCCGTACAGCCGGGATGCCCCGGCGCCAGCGGTAAGTGTCTGGTCTCTGTTCTTTGCCGCGTCCGCCCTTCTCGTGCGCCCTGACCCCCTGGGCCGGCTGCAGCGCTTCCCGAGCCAGCTGGTACATGACGGCCCGAGTCCCATGGTTCTGCAGCCGGACCGGGACGAGTCGGACCCGGAGGACGAGAAGGCCGGTAACGCGGGAGCCGAGGGCTGCGAGGAGCATCCTGCGAACGCGGGAGCCGGCGACTCCGTTCACGCCGGTAAGTCTCCGATCCTGGATGTTTTGCGCGAGTGGCCGGATGACGATGAAGATGACGAGGACGAGACGGGCGATGCAGCTCCTCAGGACGTGGAGGCGGGCGACGGGGCCACCCCCACGGGGCGGCAGAGGAGGGCGACCGGGGAGCCGGCCGGCCCGAGCCGGCCGCATGGGAAGCAGCCGGTCGAGGCGCGGCCGGCTGTGAAGCGCCCCGCTGCTGCGCAGATGGGCGCCCTGAAGAGGTCCGCTAAGAAGGCGCGCCGGATGGCGCCGCCGGTGGGCCCGACGCGAGCGGTTCCCGTGGCCATAGGGTAAGTTCTTTTTCGCCGTCGGAGTTGCTGCCTTACTTGCCGCGGTTGCCGTTGTTTTGTTTTCTTTCCTTTTTCTTCATTCTCCTCACGCACCGTCCAGGAGCGCGCTCGAGTTGGCGGAGGCGGCGGCGGCAGCGGCGGCCGCGGAGGAGGCCGACCGGCGACGGGGCCGGAGCGGCACGGGGGAGAGTGCGGTGCCGGAGACCGCCGAGGAGGTGCTCGCGGCCCGCCAAGCCGGCTCCGCCTTGGAGGACGCCCAGCGGGACGCCTGGAGGGCCCGAGCCGAGGCCGAGAAGGAGATGGCCGAGGCGTCGGCCAAGGCGTGGAGCGCCGCCGTGGCCGACGTCGTCCGGGCGCGAGACAAGCGATGGGCCGCAGCGTGGAGAGGGCCATCCCTGTAGCGGAAATAGCACCCGGACGACGAAGAGATAGATCAAGGGCCGACACAAGCCGCCTACAGACGAGCCGACGCCGGTACATGCCAGCCGCCGCCGCAGCCGACTTGCCAAGCCACCGTGGAGCCACCCACGGCCAGAGCAGCAGCCGCCCCGGGCCACTGCCCAAGCCGCGCCGCCCGGCGAGCTCCAGGCGTCGGAGCCGCCGGGCACGCACCTGCGCATCCAGCCGTCACGAAGCACCAACCCTCGAACATCACCCCCAACGCCGGAAGGACGGAAAGGCCCCATCTTGAGCTGGAGACCCCGACCTCCCATGAACCAGCCCGTCGGGGGCCACGGGCGGCGCCGCCCGCCACCAGGGAGGCCGGATCTGGCGCCCATCCAGCCGGATCGAGGCAGAGGCCGAGGGGGAAGGTGCCAGAGATGACGGGAGGAGGGATCCGCCGCCGCCCGATCCGCCGGGTCCAGCCACGGCGCGCGTCGCCGCCGCCGCCCACAGCCCTTTGCACCGCCACCCGAGGGCCGCCGCCAAGCCGCCAGCACCCGCGGCCGCGCCGCCGCGCCCCGTGCTCAGCGCCGCGCCACCACCCGACGGCCACGGCCCGCGCCGCACACCACCGAGAGGGGGAAGAAGAGAGGCCCGCCGCCAGCGACGGCGAGGGGAGAGAGGGAGAGGTGGGGGGGCTCGGCTGGGCGGCTAGGGTTTCCTCCCCGGGCGCTCGTGGGAGCGCCACGGGAGAGGAGCAGAGAGCTTAATCGACTCACGAATCCAAGACCAGGGCGCCGCACTTCCAGTGGGTAAGTTAGACTACTGTCTTCATGGGCACTCCGACACTGGTGACTATGATGTTAGTCATACAGTCGGTGACGCCTCCACAGGAGATGCAGTTAGAGAGGTAGGCGATGTCGGCAATGGGAGGCGGCAGAATGCCTTGAGATTCAACCCGACCACGTCGTAATAGTATTCCAGCGAGAGAGGTTCTGTGCGCGAAGACTACATGTACATATGTTAAAGTTATCAAGGTTGTCAATGCTAAAGTTACCAGACTACTCATGTTAGAGTTATCAGACTACTCATGCTAAGTTATCAAACCGCTCGTGTTATAGTTACCGGGTTGCTCATGCTATAGTTATCAGACCGCTCATGTTGAAGTTACTAGGCTGCTCATGCCTTAGTTAGCAGGTTCTTCATGTCATAATTACCAGGCTGGTCATGCTGAAGTTGCCATGTTTCCCACGCTACAATTATCAACATAGCGATTATGTAGTTACCATATTGCCCATGATAAAATAAACAACATGAAACATGAGACAAACATAATTACCAGATGATCTATGCTACAATTGTTTAGTGTGTTAGGTCACATTCACCACTGTAGTGGTCATGTAATTACATTGGTGTTAGTGGCGAGATCTAGTTTCGAATCACTTCTTACCCATGAGTAATCCGACTACCTACATAATGTTCGCTGGTAACAACACATGAACATTTGTGGGTAATTCTCGTAGTACTAACTTTTAAACTAACAAAACCAATACAACTTGATAACTTATGTATTGCACCATGAGCATATGATCTAGTTCAGCTTCCATGTCCGGTAACTACTGTGTGAACAACTTGATAACATATGTACTGCCCTCTGCCCATTTACATACAGTAGCCTGATAAGTTTTGACCCAAAAAAGTTATCGAAACATATCATCATATGATCTAGTTTTGAAGGTCTCATTGCGGCGGATTTAATGATGGAAATTAATTTTTAATTAGGAATATCATTTAAAAAAATAAAGATTTCGAATTTTCAAGATATGAAAGAACCTACGATACATAAGTATGTTTGTCTTCACTGCACACATGCAATGAGATAGAGAGGAGAGTGTACGTGGGTTTAGTAAGCTTCATTTTTAAATATTGTAAATTTATAATTCAAAAAAAATTGTGCTTAAAATATTCAAAACGTTCATCGCACATTAAAAAAAGTAAATGCAATGTGCAAATTCACTCGTCGAATTTCAAAAATTATTCGTAATATTAAAAAAATGTTTCTGACATTAAATAAAGGCATACCCATCTAAAAATATATTCGTGACATTTTTAAAAAATATTCCTGACATTTTTTTAAAATGTTCATAAAATGTACAAATGTTTACCGTGTATATTTAAAGAAAGTTGTTATGTATTTCAGAATTATAAAGAAACAAAAACCAACTAGAGAAAAAAGGAAAAATGGAAATGGAAAAACAATAGAAATTAAAAAGAATAGATCGACAACAGAAACATAGAAAAAAGAAAGAGAAAACTGATTATAACTTCCTGAAAACCTAACGGACAGTTCCAAAAACAGGTAGCATGAGTGCAGTTTTATGCTTATTGGGTTGCGGTCCGCTAAGAAATCGCCACCTTGTTCGGTCTTGTTGTAAGTGCAACGTAGTCTTTGCATGCGACGACTATATCTCGCAGTAAGCGAGACGGTAGGAGTTAAGACAATAAGAGAAGGAAAAGGGGAGAAGCAGGAATAGATCCCTGGTCTCCTGGAAGATGGCCAGTGCTGCTAGCGAGTGCGCCCGAGTACTATACACGATAATTAATAGGCGCGTGACTTACTTGAGGCGAATCGAGCAGGTTTTTCCATTCGTTTTTCGGGTTTTCCCCCTGTTTTCATGAGGTTTTCTTTGTTTTTACTGATTTTTCTTTTCTTTTCATTTTTCTTTCTTTTTCTTTGGGCTTTTTTTAATTTCTTCTCACGGTTCTCATTTTTCTCTCCTTTACTTCGGTTTTGTTTGGCTTCTTCTCGTTATTCATCGGTTTTTCTTGTTTTCCCTCGGGTTTCACTGGTTTTCTATACACATTTTTGGTATACATCTAATACAATTTTTTAATACACTTTTAAAATTTCCAAATTATTGATTAAATTTTTTGAAATACCAAATTAACATTTTTTTAATACAAGGTTAACATTTTTTCTATACACATTTAATATTTTTTCAAATGCTTTATTTTTTAAATACAAGTTTGAATACTTGATCAACATTTTTTCTAGGCACATTTAAAATTTTGAAATACAAGTTTAAATTTGTTTTAGTACATGGTCAACATTTTTCTATACACATTTAACATTTTTCAAATACTCCCTCCATCTGGAAATACTTGACGGAGAAATGGACATATCTAGACGTATTTTATTCGTACATACCTCCATTTTTATCCATTTCTCCAACTAATATTTCCGGACAGAGGGAGTACAAGTTTAACATTTTTTAATACATGGTCAACATTTTTTCTATACACATTTAGCATTTTTCAAATACAAGTTTAACATTTTTTAAATACATGGTCCACATTTTTTTTTGAAATGTTTGGATTAACATTTATTAAATATATGATCAATTTTTTTCGCACACATGGTATATTTTTTGTATACGTTTTTCATATACATGTGAAATATTATCTTTATACATTTTTAATATTTTGCAAATGCTTGATCAATATTTTTTCATTATTTTATGCAATTTTTTTATATTTTTATTTAGAATTTTTTAAAGTATATACAAGAATAAAAAACAAAGCAAAAAAAACAAGAAAAAAAAGTCTGGCCTCCTGCACGCTTGGTCCGGCCCATCTCGCTCTCCCCTTGAACGAGGGTTCACCGGGTCTTCCTAAAAGCGAGACATAGGGGCGCCCGTCGTTAGGTGTATTCCTCGTATTTGTGGGTTTTATTTGCGGTGGTCCTATTTGGCGCTTCAGGCACCAACTAGCACTATAGCGCTCATGCGCAGGCCTAGCAGACCGCAGCCTTATAGCGATGTTGTCCTCTCGCTCAATTGCTCGCCAACTAAACCAGCAACAATTTGTTTTGTGAGAAAAAAATCTTGTCATTTTTTAAAATATTAACAAAATGTACATGGAATAAAGATCATGAATTCTTAAAAATGTTCAAGGATTAAAAAAAATCCATGAACCTTCAAAAAAATGTTCACTGATTAAGTTTGTGTTTGAATTGACAAAAAATACCATGAATTTTAAAAACTGCTTAGGAATTTTGAAAATGTTTACAAAATTAAAATAGTCATAAGTTTTAAAAATGAATGAAAAAGAAGAAACAAAAAACACAGAAAAAGAAAATGCGGCTTGGAAGCTTCTGCAAATCGGAAATGCCCGGGTAGAGGAGGGCGGGGATCCTATTCCCCACGCGGGTTGGAGGATAGCGACTGAAGGCACATCCACGCATGCGGTAATCGGCCGGCCCGTTAGTTTGCTTCAGCGTTTTTTCTGTCCGTTTTTTTTTTGTACTTTTGTTTTACTCATTTTCCAAATCCGTATATTTTTTTAAAAAATTTCATGCACTTTTTAATAAATCACGAATATCTTTTAATTGCATGATTTTTTGAAATTTATGAATAATTTTCAAATTAATATTTTTTTTGAAAACCGAGATCAATTTTCAAACTTGTGTTTTTTTTAGATTCATGAATACTTTTTGAACTCGCTAAGTTTAATGAAATTTATAAACTTACTTTGAACTCACGAAGTTTTATGAAATTTATAAACATTTTTCACGCTCACGAATACTTTTTGAAACTTATAAACATATTGTTTTTTGCGAATATTGTTTGCAACTCATGAACATTTTTTGGACTCCTGTACACTTTTCAAATTTTAGATCATTTTTAAAATTATGTACATTTTTTTGAAATTTGTATTTTGTTTGAAATGCCGAACATTTTTTTAATGAGGCAAAAAAATAACCAAGGGAAAACAGGGCGCCCGCCCCGCACATTGGCCGGCCAAAAGCACGCATGTGGGCGCGGGGGGGTTGGAGGGGGGGACGTTTGGGCGTCTCGTGTCGCCCCATTGCGCGAAATAGGAGTTCCCAACTGGGAGGGGGGGGGGGGGGGGTGCAGTCCGCGTGTCCAAGATAGCGATCGCGCAGGTAAGCCACCACAGCTCTCATGGTTGGCCCACTACAATCGTGGCAGGTTTTTTTTAATATATATTTTCAGTTTGTTCCTCCGGCTTTTACTTTTATTTCTTTTTTAATTTATGATTTTTTTAAAGATGAACATTTCATTCAGTTGCAAATAAGTTTAATTTTTGTTAGTGCACGTGAAACTACTCAACGATCTTGTGGAGCATATGTGTACCCACAATGGAAAACAAAGGATTTTAATTTTTGAATTGCGCACTCAGAATAAATTTGATGTTTGACCAATGTATTTTTCGCTACGAACAAATGTCATTTGTGTGTGATATTCATATGTATGTCGACATGCATGTGTTTGCATGAATTTGACAATTTGAAAGTGTAGGGACGTGATTGCAAGAGAGGACATTTGAGGGGCCATTTGGCGTTGTCCGAGGTTTCATCTGGGCGCGTCCGCGGATGCTTATGGGGGCGGATTTGCCCACTCCGGGTGTAGATGCTCCAAGCTACCGCGGCTCTCATGGCTGGCCCACTACGGCGGCGGCATGGATTTCTCTGTTTTATTTTCCGGTTTTTTCTCTTGCTTTTGCCTTTTATGTTTTGTCAGATATTTTTATTTATTTTATTTTTAAAATTTATGAACATTATTTAGAAAATATGAACATTTTCATTCAGTTGCGAACGGGTTTAATTTCTGTGAACATTTTATATATTCGGAACATCTTTATAAACTTATGAACATTTCTATAATCCTATAATTTCTGAAAATTACCTAACATTTTCCTTAAATTTGTGAACATCTTTTAAAATTCATGGAAAAAAAATCTAAACGGGAAAACATTTAGAAATTCATGAACTCATTTTTGACATTCAGAGAACATCTTTAAATTCACAAATATTTTAAAAAATTAACGAAGAATTTTTTTAACATTTTGGGACGAACATATTTTCAATGTTCCGGAATTTGCGCCTCCGCTTGCCAAATATCTGGGCTCTTGTAGTGTGGTTCCTGCGATAGGTAGTTCATGTATCGGCTCCTTGGATTCCTGTGTAAAGGATTGACCCCTGAAAGGGACAAGGGTAGGTGAAATCGACCAGACATGCATCCATGTGTATGCAGGTTTTGCAGATGCAGATCTGAAATTCTCATGAAAATTCCTGACCGCTGGCAAGAATTTCGCGTAGGGTTGACTGATCTGGTTAACAATTACTATCTTACATCCACTTGCCGAAGTTCAGATCCGCACACCCTTTGACTAACCGGATAGATCAACTAACCATTTTATTATGCGCCTGAAGCAAGCAGCTAAGCATGCACCATGCATGACAGCAAGTTACTAATTGCCATCACATGCATGTTACGTACATTCACCGCCTGAAAGAACGGTGGATCGGAGCAGAAGCAAACATGCCAAACAAGTCGCCCATCACATGCCAACATGGAGCCTAATTAAGAGCTTGATTAGATCAGGAAGGATAATATCTTAGATAGCAATTGTACTGCCACACGTACACACGATACATCTGAAGGTTGTTTGTTGTCGAGTAGATCCATAAATCGTTATACTCTGTTTTTCATGATATAGTGGACATGGCGTGACGTTTAAGAGGTAGTATACATGGTGCACAGCAGCACATTTTGTTGAAGCATGCAGCCACGTTTTGAGAGGGACTCTCGCTGTAAAGAGAGATGAATTTTTCTCCTGCTGCGTAGATAGATGTTAATTACATGTGTTTTCGCAACAAAAAAAAAAGATGTTAATTACATGTATATATGCATATATATACATGTTTGAATACATGGGGAGAGGGGGGGGGGGGGGGGGGTGCACTGATACTGAATGGTCACTAGATTGAATACACAGAATAGATCACAGCGTACATATATATGTGCAACATACACTGGCATGCATGCAAGCAAGCCACTAGCTACCTACCTTAGCTGGCTGAGAGATCAATGGATCCTCGATCGTCAGCGTAAGCGGTCGCCAGAGCTACCTGCATGCAGCTGAATACAATTTACGTACGTACTCGAATATATTGAACGAAGAAAAGAAAACCGGCCGGTGCTAAACACAGCTAATTACGGGCAGAAGAAACCGCAGAAACAAACGATGGCTGGCTCGAGCTCGACAGCCCGTCAAAACGTCGCGTCGTCGCAAGCCAACAGGCGAATGAATGATTACACCTGCATGCAGGCATGCTCCGAGCAGGTCATCATGACGCCGGCGGACATGCTGGCCGCCGGGTCGACGACCTCGCCGACGCAGCCGCCGCCGACGGACTGCTGCGGCGCCGGGGCCGCCGTTGGCGGGACGTCGGGCACGGCCACCGGGGTGCTGCTGCTGAGCTGCTGGTGCTGGTTGGAGACCCTCTTGCAGCTGGGCGCGACGACCGCGGGTGGCGCGCAGGCGGCGTCGAGGTGCGTGACGAGCGGGATGACGGGGAGGTTGTCGCAGGTGCAGACCTCGATCATGAAGCCGTCGGGGTCGTGGAAGAAGATCTGGTCCACGTGGATGCCGCCCTCCTCCACCCGCCGCTGCACGTACCGGATGCCCAGCTCCTTGAGCCGCCGCTGCACCGCCTCCATGCTCTCGCACTGCAATGCATACGATACGAATCAACACATGACACGTCAGCCCATGAACCATGCACTCCCAGCCACACAACGCATCATATCCATCCACGTGTACACACACACGACACATCATCGTTGTTGGATCTATCTATCCTCTCGCAAACCATCACATCAGGTCACATCTAACCTAGCTCGAAACTATAAGCACAAGGCACTATACGCAAGGTGTTTGCATGCTACCGCCAGACAGTAGACACTGTATACACAATACGCGCATGTGACCTGTCACGGTCCAGCTCACGCATGCGTCCATCGTGTCGCGCTCCATCACGCTAGCTCACGGGGGGCTCCGTATCGATCGAGTACGGCCGGGTGGAGAATCGCTTTCCAGTGTGCATGTGCATGGAGACAGAAAGAAAATTGTGCAACCACAGTGGTACACACGGAGTAGACGGCCACGAGAGTCTAGCCAGTAGAGCCACTGGCGCACGACGAGATCGAACAGGGCCAGGGAGTACCGCTCCTCGCCCCCTCCACCACCTGAAGTGTCGTGATCAACGTGGGTGCAACTGCAGGGTGCATGTGGAGGCATCACGACGATGGTACGGTGCACACTGTGCATGCACCAGGTCAGGACTCAGGACTTTATTTTATATGATTATTAACGTGAGATCAAGGGTGGACATGACATGCGTGCGTGCATGCATGGTGATGGCGCGGCATGATCGTGCATGTGGATGCATTCTTCGTGAGCTGATTTTCAATTCGAGATCTCACTTGAATTAATATATATTTGCTACGTACTCCACTATGTAGTAACTATGTTGTGGTGTTGTGTTTGTTTTGTTTAGTTGAGCTGGAACCATCCATGGAATCATCCTTGGATCGAGATCTGTTTGGACGTACGCATCCAAGATGAATGGAACCGTGCGTTTCACATCCACCTTGGAACGGATGGTAAGGGCATGTACAATGGTTGATAAGATAGTCTTATCTTAAGTCTTGCATGTAATTTAGAGATGACAAATTTTTTTGTCTACAATGGGTTATCTCTTAGCCTTATCTTTGATAACTAGCTATTCCTAAAAACGTGGTGAGACAAATTGTGCTAAGAGATCACCTCTTGTCTTCTCTTAAATAAGAGAAGGCAAAGCTTTTTTCTGAGTTCTCTCTCCTCCACCTCATCATTTATCCTACATGGCATTCTTAAGATAGCACCATTGTACATGCCCTAAGAAGGTTCTGAGCGCTACCACTCTAGCTACTAGCTAGCCCACGTATTGATCTGATCCACTTAGAAAAATCTACTCCGATTGACATTAGCCATGAATAATCAACCAGAGCAATGCTCATTAGCTACTCTATAGCGACTAGCTATACATATTTGATGGTGGATCCCGGTTGTCGTTTCTCAACTTGACGACGTACATACGTACGTACGAGGTGGATCAGATCGACGGCACTCGTGCGTGGCGAACAAATCCGGAAGGAGGAAGGAGGGAAGTCGATCTCTGTGGGCTGGATGGAGGCGGAAACGGCTAGCTGTGCCTTGGCCGAGTGTGGTCACAAGATGACAACCAGAGGAAATTCCAGCCGTACGTCTCTTCACATGGATCGATCTGCTAGCTTCTCGAAGAATCGAGTAATTACTATTCTATTTCTAACTAGTGCGAGTTGCATGTGTCGTGTGAGGAACAGGCCAGGGTGTGGGCAGTGTAACTGCCTGATTTTGTTTCCTTTTGTGCTTCTCACGACACTTGCTACAGGAGCTACTGCTTTGAATAACAATGGGCAGAAGTGCGGCAATGGTGGCGGAGGTTGTATTGGTACCGTGGTGAAGGAGATGTGGTTATCCTTGGGGTTGATCTCCGCCTTCTTGGGCGGCAGGCTCTCCGGGTCCTCCGCCTGCAGCAGGTGCACGCCGATCCCGAAGTTGAATAGCCTGAAAATCGGCGGTCATTCCATGTGTCAGTGGTGGACTGAGAAATATGTTAATGCCCCCACATCACCGGGCGATGGATCGAACCCACCCACGTACCATGCGCCGTCGAAGTCGAAGGAGCCCGGGCGGCGGATCTGGATGAAGCCGAGGACGTCGCGGTAGAAGCCGAGCGAGCTCTCCAGCGACCGGCACACCACGGAGATGTGGTTCAGCGACGCCAGCAGCAGCGCCCGGTGACCCCCCTGCGCCGCCGCCGCCTTGTTCACGCCGGCCGACGCCGTGTTCACCATCCTCTCGTGCCTAAAAGCCTCTCCTTCTTGTTGGAGTGTTGTTCTTTTCCTACGAACGCGCCAACCCAGCTGCCCTGTATATGTAGCCGTGCGTTGCTGCAGGCCGCCTAGCTCCGTGACACACTCACACTACTCTCTAGGTAGCTGCAGATCAGTTACTGACCGGTCGCTGAGATCGATGAAATGGACTCGGCCGGTGGAGACGATGGCCGACCGCCGCGCGTTGGGTAGCTTGTTCCGGTGAAGACGTGCGCGCCGGACGCGAGGGAGGACGCTCAGGGCACGAGGGATGTGGAAGGGAAGTAGCGGCTGTGCGTGTGGGTGTGAGCCTGTGAGCTGCAAGAGAGCTCGAGGGTGGTATATATAGAGAGCTCGCACATGCACCGACAGGTAGGAGGTAGCTGAAAAGGGCGTGAGCCTCCCTCAGTGAGATAAGAGCATCTCCAACAGGCGCCCAAAAACTGCTCCGCGCGCTAAAATTCGGGTTTTGTGGGCGCCGGACAGCTCCAGCAGAAGCTGTAAAATAATGCGCGCGTAAAAAAGGTTTGGGCACGCGCTAAAAAGCGCTATCGCATGCTGCAAATTTGGGACGCCGGATCGCGCGCGCTTCATAATTTGCACTGCGTGTTTTTTTGGGCGCGCGTTTTTTGGCATTTGAAAAATCAATGTTGGGTCCGGTGCTCTAAAAGTGCTACAGTGGCGCGCTAAAACTATTTTAGCGCGCGGAACTTTTGTGCGCCTGTTGGAGATGCTCTAAGCGGTCGAGGTGTGCTAGAGAGTACGTACACACAAGGAGCTGAGATCCATATACGCGCGCCGCGGGATAAAATATCAGCGAGCTCCATGAGAGCGAGGCAAGAACAGATGATTTTTTCGAAAAGGGCAAGAGCAGATGGTGGAGTATGATTTTGTTGTCTGTGCATATAAGCATCATTGCGTCGTGCTCCCCGTTTTTAGCTAGTTGCGCGTTGTCCAATTGTGTTCTCCTTTTTCCTTTTCATGATAACCCCGGCCACCACCTGGGTACCAAACACATATTCCAATATTTGGTTTTTGATATTGCATAGATCAAAGCAACAACAACAACAACCACCACCATCCCATCTATACACTGAGATCCACCGAAATCCTTTGCGAAAAGAGGTCCGCGCACATACATTACATGGAAAATTGACCCAACGACGACTACAGGTTCCACTGAAACACATCCAGCTTGTGGTTTTGACCTACTTGAGCCAGATCACCTAGTTCATCCGAAACCAATAAGTTTGTGTCGGTGCGATGGTCGCCTACACCCGGAATTCATTGGATGAAGTACAACACCTCAACAGCCATTATGTGGCGTCACGCCTCACGGGTGATGTGGTATCATGTGGGGTAGTGGTCGTTTAGGGGTCCAATGCCAAGCCAAGTGATCTCCAAAAAGAGCTATTGGTGATGAATATTTCCTACTTGAGAAATTCTAGTCTTTTCTTGGAGAAATGCCATGTTTGATTCTCATGAGACCCTTCGAGATTGCATATTATGTATAGGAATATTGGGTTGTTTTATTGCAAAATAAATAAATTCTAGAGTGATATTTTTCTTAAAACGGAGGCAAGAGCTTTGCCTCATGTATTAATTAAGGAGAGAATAGAGTTTTTTTATAGCACACACCCTTAACCAGAAAAGAGTGATACTAGAACACCGAGAGAATGCAAGGGAAAAACCCTGTCGTGAGCGAGCTGGAGTCTGATTTCCGCATTCCCTCGTCTCAACGATAATGAACAGCGAACAAAATCTGGTATTTTATACTCATAAAAGGAAAATTTTAACTGTTTTAGTACTTATTTCCCGTATATATTATCAAACTGAATAACTGATAGAGCACCCTGGTACTTTCAAACCATTAATTACATTAATTATTGTATATCTTTTGTATGCTCCCACGCGCCACACGTGCTAAGTGTGTGTGTGCAGATATGTGCATAAATATAGGCGCAATCACATATACTCCCTCCGTCTCATAATGTAAGATGTTCTTTGCCACTGTCAAAAAACGTCTTACATTATATACGGAGGAAGTATGTCATATATTTCCACTTAATATTTCCAGTGCATAAAGAACATTTATTTATTTATGTATGTGTGTCAGTGTATGGTATCGCTATCAGGTCACCCTCTGTGTCCCTCACGCCAACGTACCGCGCGTATGCAAAGAGGTTTGGCCGGACACGCCGTGCTGACCGGCCGGGTTTGGCCATCGACAGCGCACGTTTTCCTCGAGGGGGGCTATCCGTATACGTACACTGAAGCATGTGGAGATTTTTTTTTTTTTTTTTTTGCGAGAACTGAAGCATGTGGAGATCTTATCGAGTGTGTCTAGCTGCCCCGTCAGCTCACTCCAGGGCTGCCAACCCATAACCCATAGACATGGAGAGCTCCAGCAATGGCTAGTTGCCTACTTGCACTTGAGACTTGGGATTCAATCAATCACTGTACAGCTGTTTCAGGTCTCTGGAGTTTAGGCCGGCCCAACATTCCAAAAAGCGGCTTTTTGTGAGGAAGCAACGATGAGCATGTGGATTTTATCATTTCTAGCTTATCAAATATTTAGTTATTTTCTAACAAACAAATGTCGGTCCCCTTTTCCCTGCCCACCCACCCATCCCCATTTCTTTTATCGAATGGACCCATAAGTATATTTAAAAACACGACAATCCACCACATAGGGTGAGTTGTCCTGTAATTTTACAGAAAAAAAAACTTGACCAAGAAAGAAGATTACATTCAGCCCCGTCATGTCTTCTTCGTTGTAGTCATAGTGTTGACGGTTATCTTCTTTTTGGGTACGCCAAGAATCGAGGCTCTCACGGTAATTAAGTGGTAAGAACTTAAAATGGGACAATGTTTTGTGTTGAAAATATGGATAAAATGTTCACGTATGTTTAAACCTACTAAGAAATTGCTCTAATTCTCAAGTTCAAGTACGACATATCACTAGTACAAAACAGGGCTTTGGTCCAGGGCAGATAAGAGCATCAATCCCGGTTCTGTTACGAACCGGGACCAATGGGTGCATCAGTCCCGGTTCGTGAGGCCAGGGCGCCGGCCGGGCCACGGCAGGCACCAGTCCCGGTTCGTCTGACCCCTTTGGTCCCGGTTCCAGACACGAAACGGGACTAAAGGGCCTCGCTCCTGGCGCAGCCCCTTTAGTCTCGGTTTGTGGCTAGAACCGGGACAGAAGAGATGCCTATATATATGCTCTCCCCTGCCCGCTCACTCCTCTGTTTTTTGGCCGGCCGGTGTGGGAGGTGTGTGCTGCTCTGCTCTCACCTCCTATGCACATGAGGTGTTCGATGAAATGCCCGAGTCACACTTAAGCTTTCTCCTCTCCAAGCTCGACCTCCAAGCTCCATTTTCCCCAAGATTTGTCTAGGTTTGGCGATGCACCAACTACACAAGTGTTCTAAAAGGTTAGCAACTTCACCGTTTCATCTCTCACTGCTAATTTAGCTCATTTCAAATGCTGTAGAAGTAGAGTGGTTTGTGGGTTTTAGTGGAGGAGTGTATGTGGGAGTTCTTTTGATTTAGATGCACAATTTGAGCTGAAATTAACTTCTTAGAGTCTGCACATGTGTAGGGTGCCGTCCCCGTCCCCGTCCTCACCGCCGTCGATCGCCCGCGCCGATCTCGTCGCCGGCACCACCGTGGTGAGCCTCTTGTTCTTATCTTCTTTTTAAAAGAAAAAAAATTCTTACTTGTATGATTTAAATAGATACTTGTATAATTTTCTTACTTTTATTATTGTTTGTTATTATATAGTGCCATGACTTTGGTATCCGCCCCCGTCGGCCCTCGTCCTGTCTATGATTCGGATGTGGTATATTATCTTTTATTATGATTTGTTTCATTTAATATTTATGACAATTATGCCGACCAACGTGACATAGATGTTTTTATCTAGGAGGTATGTGAACCGGAAATTCCAACCGACCCTCTTGTCGAGAGGTTAAATTTAGTTGAAAAAGAAAACAATTACTTGAAGAAAAAATTGAAAAGAATTGAGGAGGAGAAGATGGAATTGGAGTTGCATGTTGCCGATGTCGTGGATGATCACAAGATCAAGATGGATGCAATGCGCTTGAATATTAGAAAGATTAGAAAATATGCCATTCATAATGAGGCTTGGTATCATTATGTCGTTGGATCAATTGTTACCTTAGTTGCGATTATGATCGCATTTGTTGTTGCATTTAAATGTTTTTCATAGTTTCAATGTATCTTTTAATTAGATGCTCTAGAGAGCTATATGTTGTTCTATGAGAACTATATATGTATGAACTTTATGTATTTATTTTTTCAGTAATAACATTTGATCAGTACTGTACTTTGGTTTTAATGTGATGATGAACTTGTATTAATTTGGTCACTTCTCTATTCATGATGTTCTGTAATGGTTTTTGATACATTTAATTATATAATGCACGCAGATGAACCGGCAATGGATGTACGGTGACCGACGCACCTCCGAGTATCTTGAGGGCCTGCATAAATTTCTCAAAGTGGCTGAGGCAAACAAGCAGAATGGTTTTATGTATTGTCCATGCCTTGTCTGTGAGAATACGAAGGATTACTCTAACTTGAAAACCCTTCACGTCCACCTGCTTGAGAAGGGTTTCATGCCACCCTATAATGTTTGGACCAAGCACGGAGAAAGAGGGGTTATGATGGAAGACAACGAAGAAGAAGAGGATGATGACAACTATCCCCCTGAATACGGTGATACTGCAACGGGGGAAGCTGAAGATCAAGAGGAACCAGACGATGTGCCCGATGATGATCTTCGCCAGGTCATTGTTGATGCAAAGAAACAATGCCAAAGTGAAAGGGAGAAGTTGAAGTTCGATCGCATGTTAGAGGATCACAAAAAAGGGTTGTACCCAAATTGCGAAGATGACAATACAAAGCTGGGTACCACACTGGAATTGCTGCAATGGAAGGCAGACAATGGTGTATCTGACAACGGATTTGGGAAGCTACTGAAAATAATGAAGAAGAAGCTTCCAAAGGATAACGAATTGCCCGACAGTACGTACGAAGCAAAGAAGGTTCTATGCCCTCTAGGATTGGAGGTGCAGAAGATACATGCATGCCCTAATGACTGCATCCTCTACCGCGGTGAGTACGAGGATTTGAACGCATGCCCGGTATGCGGTGCATTGCGGTATAAGATCAGACGAGATGACCCTGGTGATGTTGAGGGCGAGCGCCCCAGGAAGAGGGTTCCTGCCAAGGTGATGTGGTATGCTCCTATAATACCACGGCTGAAACGTCTGTTCAGAAACAAAGAGCATGCCAAGTTGATGCGATGGCACAAACAAGACCGTAAGAAACACGGGAAGTTCAGAGCACCCGCTGACGGGTCGCAGTGGAGAAAAATCGAGAGAAGGTGGGGGGACTTTGCAGGTGACGCAAGGAACGTATGGTTTGGGTTAAGCGCGGATGGCATTAATCCTTTTGGGGAGCAGAGCAGCAATCATAGCACCTGGCCCGTGACTCTATGTATCTATAACCTTCCTCCTTGGTTGTGCATGAAGCGGAAGTTCATTATGATGCCAGTGCTCATCCAAGGCCCTAAGCAACCCGGCAACGACATTGATGTGTACCTAAGGCCATTAGTTGAAGAACTTTTACAGCTGTGGAATGGAAAAGGTGTACGTGTGTGGGATGAGCACAAACAGCAGGAATTTGACCTACATGCGTTGCTGTTTGTAACCATCAATGATTGGCCTGCTCTCAGTAACCTTTCAGGACAGACAAACAAGGGATACCATGCATGCACGCGCTGTTTAGATGACACCGAAAGTATATATTTGGAGAAATGCAGGAAGAATGTGTACCTGGGACATCGTCGATTTCTTCCGACCAACCATCAATGTCGAAAGAAAGACAAGCATTTCAAAGGTGAGGCAGATCACCAGAAGAAGCCCGCCCTCCGTACTGGTGATCACATACTTGATATGGTCAAGGATTTACAAGTAATCTTTGGAAAGGGTCCTGGCGGACAATCTGTTCCGAATGACGCTGAGGGACGCGCACCCATGTGGAAGAAGAAATCTATATTTTGGGACCTACCCTATTGGAAAGACCTAGAGGTCCGCTCTGCAATCGACGTGATGCACGTGACGAAGAATCTTTGCGTGAACCTGCTAGGCTTCTTGGGCGTGTATGGGAAGACAAAAGATACACCGGAGGCACGGGAGGACCAGCAACGTGTGCACGAAAAAGACGGCATGCATCCAAAGCAGTATGAAGGTCCTGCCAGCTACGCTCTTACCAAAGAAGAGAAGGAAATCTTCTTTGAATGCCTGCTCAGTATGAAGGTCCCGTCTGGCTTCTCGTCCAATATAAAGGGAATAATAAATATGGCAGAGAAAAAGTTTCAGAACCTAAAGTCTCATGACTGCCACGTGATTATGACGCAACTGCTTCCGATTGCATTGAGGGGGCTTCTACCGGAAAACGTTCGATTAGCCATTGTGAAGCTATGTGCATTCCTCAATGCAATCTCTCAAAAGGTAATCGATCCAGAAATCCTACCAAGGTTAAAGAATGATTTGGTGCAATGTCTTGTCAGTTTCGAGCTGGTGTTCCCACCATCCTTCTTCAATATCATGACGCACGTCCTAGTTCATCTAGTCGACGAGATTGCCATTCTGGGTCCTGTATTTCTACACAATATGTTCCCCTTTGAGAGGTTCATGGGAGTCTTAAAGAAATATGTTCGTAACCGTGCTAGGCCAGAAGGAAGCATCTCCATGGGCCGGCAAACAGAGGAGGTCATTGGGTTTTGTGTTGACTTCATTCCTGACCTTAAGCCGATTGGTCTCCCTCAATCGCGGTATGAGGGGAGACTGACTGGAAAAGGCACGCTAGGAGCGGATTCAATAATATGTAGGGACGGGCATTCTTGGGCTCAAGCACACTACACAGTTCTACAGAATTCTACCTTGGTGACCCCGTATGTCAATGAACACAAGAATATTCTGCGCTCCAAACACCCGGAGCAGTGTGATGACTGGATTACATGTGAACACATCAGGACTTTCGGCAGTTGGTTGCAAACACATCTCATGGGTGACAACATTGTTGGAGATGAGATGTACTCGTTGGCCAGGACACCATCTTCGACTGTATTGACTTACCAAGGGTACGAGATAAATGGGAATACATTTTACACGATCGCCCAAGATCAAAAGAGCACCAACCAAAACAGTGGTGTCCGCTTTGATGCAGCAACCAACAGGGGAAAGGACACATATTATGGTTACATAGTGGACATATGGGAACTTGACTATGGACATGATTTTAAGGTCCCTTTGTTTCGGTGCAAATGGGTCAATCGGTTAGGAGGCGGGGTACAGGTAGACCCGCAGTACGGAATGACAACAGTGGATCTCAACAATCTTGGGTACACAGACGAACCATTCGTCCTAGCCAATGATGTGGCGCAGGTTTTCTATGTGAAGGACATGTCTACCAAACCGAGAAAAAGAAAAGATAAGGAAGCGAATACATCATACGATGAGCCAAAGCGCCACATAGTTCTTTCAGGGAAAAGAGACATCGTGGGAGTGGAGGGCAAGACAGACATGTCTGAAGATTATGAAAAGTTTCATGAAATTCCTCCCTTCAAAGTGAAGGCTGACCCAAGCACCCTGTTAAACGATGAAGATTATCCATGGTTACGGCGCAATAAGCAAGGGACACACGCGAAGAAAAAGTGAAGACTTTCTCTCCACAACTATTCTGATGATGGCTTTGATCTAGAATATCACTGCAGTTACATGTCAAGAAATGAAATGCCTTTTGTAACATATGAGTTTTCGTCCGAAACCGTGATACTTCGAAAGAGATTGTCCATTTTGTACACGAAGTTCATCCAGTTTTTGCCGTAACCCTCTCAACTTTTTAGCACATGCTATGTGGGTGAAATGATGATACCATGCCAACTTTCAACCTTTTCAGAGTTCATTTGTACTGTTTTTCAATTTCAGGGTCATTTAGCTAAAAAATATTAGTAAATGCATGAAAAATAGCAAATGAAGTCAGAAAGGGTTGAAAATTGATGATGTGGCTTTGAATGGTGCATGTTGAACGCACAAAAAGTCTAGAGTTGAAATAAGTTAAAAAAAATTTGAAATGCCTTTGTAACATATGAGTTTTCGTCCGAAACCTGATACTTCGAAAGAGATTGTCCATTTTGTACACGAAGTGCATCCAGTTTTTGCCGTAACCCTCCCAACTTTTTAGCACATGCTATGTGGCTGAAATGATGATACCATGCCAACTTTTAACCTTTTCAGAGTTCATTTGTACTGCTTTTCAATTTCAGGGTCATTTAGCTCAAAGAATGAACTAATAGCAAAAAGAATGAACTAAAAAGCTTTTACAAAACTCTAATAGCAAAAAGAATGAACTAAAAAGAATCAATTAAACTTTCAACCTTTTTGTTATGATCAACTAAAAAAACTATAATATTCTTCAACAGCAAAAAGAATCAACTAAAAAGCTTTTATAAACCTCTAGTTATTTTGAAAGTATTTTTGAAACTAAAATTAAATAAAATTTATGCAACTAAAATTATCCAAGTATTTTTTGTTCAAAACTTTAATAGCAAAAAGAATTTTCATAAAGTATTTTTTGTTAGAAACTTTAATAGCAAACTAAAATAACAAAATATGTTTTTGATTAAAACACCCATTTAAAATAACCTAAAAATTACCAAATTGAATATAATGATAAAACACACTAATACTAAACAGCAGGAAAAAGAATCACTCAAAAAACTATTTTTAAAGTAAAGTTATTCACAAACTAGTGATTCACACAAATTTCAAAGAATTCAAATTTAAACTATTCAAATTTGAAAACTACTGGCACTAACAGAAAGTTTATAATTTTTGTGACCTAAAGCAAAAAGAATCACTCAAAAACTCTAAGTATTTAGCAATAAGTAGAAACAAAAGAAAATAAATAAAGCAAAAAACAAACCGGGACTAAAAAGTAAAAAAAAATTAAAAAAATTGCCGCCTACTGGGCCACCACGGCCTGCATACGACTAGAAACCCAACCCGCTTGTTGGGCCAGGATGCAGGCCCGCAACAGGCCCACTAGGCCCACAGACAGAGAGAGTGTGTTTAGGCCCGTAGGCCTGCATAAGAGAGGAGCTCGAGAGGGTTGGCGCAGCCGCGCTTATAAACCACTCTCGACGCCTCTCAGCTAGCGAGGTGGGACTAAACATCCACCCGCCCGACGCCGTGCCAGCCGCAGGCCTTTGGTCCCGGTTCGTGGCTCCAACCGGGACTAAAGGCCCCCGTTTAGTCCCGGTTGCAGCCACCAACCGGGATTAAAGGTCTCTGCTTCCCGCCCTTTAGGCTGCTGAAAATGACCTTTAGTCCCGGTTGGTGGCTGTAACCGGGACTAAAGGGGGGCCTTTAGTCCCGGTTGGAGCCACGAACCGGGACCAATGCTCTGGGTATATAAGCAGCACTTAGGAAATTTTCAGAGTTCATCTGCAGTTTCCCCCGACGACGCCGAGCACCTCGACGCCGCCAGGCTGCCCCGACGCCGTCGCCCGCTCCCCTCGCCGCGCCCTGCCCCGACGCCGTCGCCGCGCCCCTGCCCCGCCGTCGCCGTCGCCGTCGCCGCCCCCGAGCCCGCGCCCCTGCCCCGCCCCCGAGCCCCCGCCCCCGCCGTCGTCGTCGCCGTCGCCGCCCCCGAGTCCGCGCCCCTGCCCCGCCGTCGCCGTCGCCGCCCCCGAGCCCGCGCGCTCCTCCTCCTCCCCGAGCCCTCGCCGCCCCCGCTGTGAGCCGCCGCCGCCCCGGCCCGCTGTCCATTTTTTTTTGTTTATTAATTATGTTTATGTATTTTTTTGTTCATATAAAATGTAGATGTATATGTATGTATGGATGGATGGATGAAAATATTGATATGATGAATTTTTTTTGTTCATAGAATTAATATTTTTTTTGTTTATTAATTTTTTTTGTTCATATATAATGTAGATGTATATGTATGTGTATGTATGTATGGATGGATGTATGTATATAGAAAATATTGATATGATGAATTTTTTTGTTCATATAATTTTTTATGTTCATAGAATTAATATCAAGTGGCACTTTCAGGATATTGAGCAAGTGCCCCCGATATGTACATGTATGTATGTAGATTTTGAGCAAGTGCCCCCATATGATGATTTTTTTTTCATAGAATTTTTTATGTTCATAGAATTAATATCAAGTGGCACTTTTCAAACAAAGTTTTGAGCAAGCTAATGGACTCTAGCAGAGATGCAATTGATACTATCTTGTAGATCATAGGAGAGTGATCAATATTGATATAAGGCACTAACCCATAGGATGTACAGAACAATAGTTGTAGCCTTTGGAAAACAACTAAGTGATGTTTAAAGCTGAGGAATTCTCAGACTTAGCAGAATTTTTAGGATATTGGTAAAACTTTAGAAATTCGTAGAAAATTAACCGTAACTCCGATGAAAATAATTTATATATGAAAATCGATCAGAAAAATATGACGAATCCGAATATGCCCTCTGTTCGTCTGTCACAAGCAGCTAGCATAGCGAACCTGGAACCGTCCCCCTTCGGTTCATCTGTCCGAAAATGCAGACTTCGGGAAAACATTCCCGGATGTTATCCCCCTTCACCTATATCGTGTAGTGCCGCGTTAGAACACCCCTAACTCTCTCGGGAATTCAACATATCCCCGATAACTTCGACATGAGGGGGGGGGGGCGGTCCGCAAAGTATCCTCTCTCGAAAGTATAACCCCCGATAACTTTGCATGATGTTTGCGACTAATCCGTTGCTCATATATGCATATGATTCCTTGTTGTGATTAGCTAGGTCTATGTTTGCCACTAATCCATCTCTCATGGTTGTATATTGCCATGTTGTAATATTTGCAGAAACTATGGACAGAGACTTAGAAAAAGAAGAGTTGTTGGGGGATATAATCCGCAACGAAGGTGATATCACCTTGTCGTTTCTCAACGACACCGATGGTCAGGAAAGAGAGGATGATGGCTCCGGTGATCCAATAGAGGAGGAAGGAGATCATGACGGCTCCGGTGACCGAATGGAGGAGGAAGGAGATCATGACGGCTCCGGTGACCGAACGGAGGAGGGAGCCTTAACTGTTGCAAAGTCCGGCGAGGTATATATACATATATTAATTAAGCCTCTGCTGACTTGATGCATTAATTGTTTTGTATGTACATATATTAACGCTTCTTTCTTCTTTTAATTAGCCCTCCGGATCGAGCCAAACTTCCGTAAGGAGACGAGGCCCGAAGAAAAGGTTGCACTAGGATGAAAGGTTCACGATCGAAGAAGTCGGTCGAGATGGCCAACCGATTGCTCCCAAGCGGAGCAGGGACACATTTATACATCAGTGCGGAGTGGTTGTTAGGGACACCGTCCCGATCAGCATCCAAGAATGGAATAAGAAGAAGGACCCTGAAGTTTCTTATGTCCAGGATAGATAGAAAGATGATCTTTGGACCTCGCTGATGACAAATTTCAGCCTACCACCAGAGGCGGATCCGAATAAGGTCAAGGCGTTTGCTCTTAAGAAGATGGCAGAACTATTCAAGAACTGGACGAAAGATTTGAACAAAAAGTTTGTCGAGAAAGACAAGACTCCAGAATTCACCGGTCCATATGAGAAGATAAAAGATCACTGGCCCGCATTTGTGGCCTACAAGAAATCGGACAAGGGCATGCAAAGGTCAGCGACAAATAAGCTAAATGCTGCAAAGAAGAAGTATCACCATGTTACGGGGTCAGGTGGCTACAGCAAAGCCCGGCCTACGTGGGACAAAGCTGAGCAAGACCTGCTTGCTAAAGGGGTCCAACCAGCGACATTGCACTGGCCAGATCGGTCAAGGACTTGGTTCTTCGGGGTTGGGGGAACTTTGGACCCAGACACAGGGAACTGTGTTTGGACGAAAGCTCTACTTGCAATACCCGTCAAGAAGCTTCAGGAAGCAATCCAGGCAACGCAGGAAGGGAGGTTACATCCCGACAGAGAGAATGACGAGCTGACACAGGCCCTCGGAAATCCTGAACACCCTGGACGAACACGAGGCACATCAGGCTCCGTTCCATGGGTGCATGGGTTTCCCGACAGCGGTGGTTATAGAAGCCGAGAGAGAAAGAAGAAAGAGGAAGCAAGCGAAATGTAGAAGCTCAGTGCAAGATTAGCGAAACTAGAGGAACTTGAGAGCCAGCGAGCTATCGGCCAACCATCTCAGCGGCACGAAGATCCTTCCTTCGACACTGCCCCAGAAGCTACCCCACCATCTCAGCGGAGAAGCAGCGTGGCTTCCACGGAGCTCCTTCAGCCTGATTTCACGGCTCCTCGCTACCCCGTGGATAGTATCACGGAGGCTGAACATTGTGTGCTAATGGCGAAATGCTAGAACCTGACCTTGAAGGCGGTCGGCTCTGTTTTGCCTCCTCGAGCTGAGGGAACTTTCCATTGCCGTCCGATTCCACATGGCTATGCTATTGTCACGGTGGATAAAATAATGGAGGGATTTGAGGGGCTGGAGCTTGACTACCCTACAGGTGAAGGGGATAATCTTCTGGAAAGTGCCTTAAGGAGTACCTGTCTATGGAGAAAGGAGAACATCAAGCTTCCAAACTGGACGCCGCCTCAGCAGACGCAGCCGGATGAGGCCCCTCAGCAGACTCCTCACATTCCAGCTCAGCCGGATGAGGCCCCTCAGCAGACTCAGCCGGATGAGGCCCCTCAGCAGAGTCCTCTTCCGCCTCAGCTATCTCCGGCGCGTCAGCGGAAGAGAGCCGCCGCCGCTCCGGCGGCTAGCAGTACAAAAGGCGGGAAGAAATTAAAATTTGGTCCAAGCCTCAGGGTTCCTCCAAAGTTACCATATGAGAGGACCGACGAGAAAAACAAGGACATCAGTGTTGCCGAAGTGCAGGCCCATTTTGAACGGAAACGTCCACCTCCGAAGGAAACAATAGATCCGGTGAAAGCGAAGCGCACTCTGGATGCCCTTAAGCGACCACCACCGCCTCCGCCGCAATCCAACTATGACCGCTGTATTGAAAAGATATATGATGAAGCGCGGCGGTCGGGAAGTACTGCCAGTGCTTCAAGACGAAGAAGTGGGAAAACAATTCCCCAGCTCGGCGAACAGGAGAAGCAATCGTGCCCCCCGCTCAAGGTGTCTAGCGATATCGCTAATCATCCGGGGCTACTGCCCGGTACCACTCTTGGTGATTACGTGGGCGATGATGTACAGTTTGAAACGGCTGAGCTAGTAGAGATCTTTAGATACGAGCACGGGAAGCCTCTCGTCAAACCTGATCATCCTCCTCTAACAACGATGATGCGAAGATTGCATGAGTGGTACTTGGAAAGCTGCAGGAAGAATGGGTCCGATTGTTTGATGGTGAGAATTAAAGATGAGCACGACCTCATTGGAGTCGACCTGATGCCTGTTGAATTTGTGGAGTTATTTCAGTTATTCAATCAAGAGGCCCTCGACAAACAACTCATGACTTGCTACTGTCTGTAAGTATTACTTCTGTAATTAAGTCTCTAGCTCAGCTCGTTCATTGCATGTATATATAATTATCCTCACTATATTATGCAGATTGAAGATCGTCGAATGTCCAAAAAGACAAATCTATGACATTGGGTTCATTAGCCCAAATACCGTAAATGAATGGGCGGTACAAAACAGAGTTAAAGAGACCGAGGAAAACTTGCTAAAAGCGTTCCTTCGACATCAAAACAAAAGGGAAATACTCTTTCCTTACAACTTCAAGTGAGTGTTACTGTCTTGTGCATATTCGGTTTCGCTTACTCGAGGTTAAGTACTGTAATTGATGAGTTATGCGTGCGCAGGTTCCACTATATTCTGCTATCCATTAAGCTTGACGGGGGAGTAGTAACTGTCTTAGACTCGAGACGTAAAGATCCCAAGGATTATGCGGACATGACTGCAATGCTCCAGAAGTAAGTTCAATCAATACCGGGACCATATCGGCAACTTTCGTTCATTTCCTGATATCAAGTAATCATTTTCTTTGCCTGGCAGGGTTTGGAAACAGTTCACCGGAAAGGTTCCGGGTCTGAAGAACGAGCTGCGATTTACACACCCCAAAGTAAGTAGTACTAGCTAGTTCCGCGCATCTCTCATTGATTCTAGTTTCATCAATACCATTATCATGCTTGATTATCAGTTTGATTGAACTCTATTCTCGTAAAGTGCTGGTGGCAGGCAGCCGGGAATAATTTATGTGGATACTACGTTTGTGAGTTTATTCGCGACTCGACCACTGAGCGGGGCTTCTTGTCTGACAAACAATTTGAAGTACGTAAACAATATTCATAATTTTATTTTATTACCATCAATTGTGTTGAGTTTCATTCATATATATGTATTGACCCCCTTCTTTAAATTAGATCTGGCAGATGCGGGATGAACTCCTACCACATGATCGCATACGAGCAATTCAAGAGGAATTGGCGGGATTCTTTCTTGACCACGTCATACATGAAAAGGGAGAATACTATACGGAAATTCAATGGGAGTTTGGCGCTTGATGATGTCAGGGATGTTATATTGTATATATGTAGTAGCGTCGGATAGATATACGAAAACTTGTTGTTCGACCAAGCACGGAGAAAGCGAGGTCACTTCTCTCTATATATGTTCATGACGATCTTGTGTAATTAATGGTTTCCTTCATTTGCTTACTAGCTAGCGTCGAGTTCTCTCTATATGTAGTAGCTAGCGTCGACCAAGCACGGAGAAAGAGAGGTCACTTCTCTCTATTAGCTAGCTAACACAATATGAAACCCCTAAACCCTCCAAAACACCTAAACCCCCCCTTTCAAAAAAATAAATAAACAAAAACCCCAGCGCCTGCGAGCTGCTGACGCGTGGCTGCCTTTTGGTCCCGGTTGGTGTTACCAACCGGGACTAAAGGTCCTCCGGCATGAGTGTTGCGCAGCGGCCACGTGGAGCTCCTTTAGTCCCGGTTGGTGTTACCAACCGGGACTAAAGGTCCTCCTGCCTGGGCGCCCCACAGCGGCCACGTGGAGCACCTTTGGTCCCGGTTCATAGGCCAACCGGGACTAAAGGTTTTAGGCATTAGTCCCGATCGTTTTGTCCCGGTTCTAGAACCGGGACTAAAGGCCCTCTGGAACCGGGACAGATGCCCTGTTTTCTACTAGTGTATATACATTAGAATCGGCAAATAAGGGAAATTAAGGTATCGAAGTCCTAGAAGTTTTCCAGTTTTTTTCTATGTTATTGCTACATATGTCCAAATTTGAAGTTCTTTTTAGTTTCCCATGCTCGCATTATAGTCCATATTCCAGATGGCTTCAAACATCTACCCTTCATGGAGTGTGTGTAATATGTTTGGCAACTGGTTAAAGGGTATTGATGAAAATTTACATTGGCATATTCTCGCATGGGTGACAACCCTATCCTGGGTCATGTGGCTTTCCAAGAATGATGTGGCTTTTCAATACAAATGTACAACTCGTGTGCATGGCATGTACACATTGACTTCGTACGTGGTCTATGTTGCATAGACGGAGGACAGAGACCTTTTTACGATGGTGTCTTTCCTGCTGGAGCTTACATCGAGGGAGGTTTGCTCCAACCATGGACAACCGTGTAACCATCGGATAGTAGTTCCTCCATCTTACGTTGTTTCTTCTAATTTTTTTGTTTTTCTGTAAGACAATTTACTTCTTTTTTTGGACGTGTTGTTTGTGTGCATCTTGCTATGCAGAGGTAAGACATTCGCTTATTTCGGTTCTATCAGCTCGATATAACGACTGAATGAAAAGCCCATACTCAAGAAAAAATGTAGGCACAATGGCCAATTGCAAAAAAATTTCCATTATCAAGGTCCTCGGTGCAAAAAACAAGGACTTGCAGGTATTTTTAGGTTCCTTTCTGTAAAGCATGTATGTAGCCGAGAAATGCAATTCGGCTCCCAAGAGCACGTGCTCCTGCCTATGAAAAATGAATTTTGAAATGTCAAAAAAATTGGGACAATTTTTTTTTATGATCTTTGTCACATACAAATGCTACATGTAAATTTTGAAGCAAAAAGGTTAAGCATTTTGGCCTGCGCAAAAAAAAAACAAATCGAAGACAAATTGTCACCACAAAATGACAACCCAAATTTGTTTTTTTCACTGACGAAACACCGCTGCTCCGTTTCGCATGAAATTTGTCAAGCATACTTGCGACACCAACACGATCATCTACAAAAAAAATTCAGAATTTTTTGAAAACATTTTTCTACTTTTTTTGCGGTACTGTTCATCCAGGTGCATTTGCATCCGGGAGCCAAAGCGCCGGCCCTGTATGTAGCCCCAGTACTCTAATCCTATGTGTATGTAGCCTCTTCTAGGTCCTTCCCGCATTCAAGAAAAAGTTTTGGAGGTGTGTGCATATTTTTTTCCCTAAAGTTTCACAGTTTTAGTAATGATTGTTTTGGTGGTAAACCGTAATGTTGGTTTGATCAACAGATCTTAGACCATTTTCGAAAAAGAATGAATTTACATGGGAATTGAGCCGTGGGCCTCCGTGCAGAACGCTACGGACTGTAGGGCAGCAGTACAGGTCTGCTCCTCGGAGGTAGGGCAGCAGCAACGTGGCACGGGCAGGCTGCACTGTCAAGCCCTCGTACCGCCCGTGACGAGCGACAGAGCTCCCCTGTGACCACCCCGGGCCCCGGCTGAACGAGGAGCAGAGAGGGCATGCATGCATGGCTCTCTTTTTGCTGACGACGTGCCCCGTTTCCATCTCGAGAGATCGAGCCGATTCCATCGGCGGGCGCGCGCGGACAAGATCCGGCCGGCACAACATCCGGTGGCCGTACGCCGAGGTGATCGATGCGGGGAGGAGGCTCCTGTTCCGGTGTCCGTTCGCGAGAGATTCTCTCAATCTCTCCTGCTTGCTTGTGTCCTCATCAGTTGAAGTTGTCGTGCAGAGCAAAACGCATGTGAGGAGGGATCAGAGTGCAGGGTACGTACGGGATGAGTGGCGCACGTACCTCGCGCCGGGCTAGCCACGCGATGGGCCGATAGCGTCTCAAATAATTGAGCGCGGCCTCTTTTCTCTTCTTTGATATTTCATGGAATTGAAACGGAGCACATATCACGGCAGGTCACTCAGTTGTCTGAGCATCTTTTCTAGCTGCATGCCGGAATGGACACAAACATACTGTGATGGAACAAGGCCAGGAATGTCACAAAATCAATCAAATGTGGCTCGATGCAGTGCGTAAATGCGAGAGCGTCCGGACTTGAACTATGATTTACTCTACTGGAAGATGCTCGTTTTCCTTTTTGCGGAGGAAAAACGCTCGTCTAGTCCTAGGCACATATGCTTTCCAAATAATAAAGAACTTAAATCTTAAGTTTTTGGAAATTATGAAGATCGAGCAGGAATATGAATATGTGCATGTAAAATTTGATAACTGGATGGAAAACATCAACCGAGTTCCTCCGCCTCGCTCCCACCAAGTGACTTAGCGGCGAGAAACCCTAGAGACGCCGCCCACCTTCCCAACCGTCTACACACCCGCCGTCGTTGCCGCTGACCCTGCCACTGGGGCAATGGGCCCATTGCCAAAAGGTAGAGGGAATCCACATGCGGTCTCGATAGAATATTCCTCTGCGTCGCCCCCATCGAGTCACTTGGGGGCAAAAAAACCTACCATAGGCCTTCTCCACTGCATGTCCTGCGGCAGATATTGCGGGGCCTGTTCCTCAACCGGGGCGGGGGGGGGGGGGGGTTACTCTGGTAGTCTCAACGTTCACGAGCTCGAGGACTGAGGCGGTTGCCTAGATCTAATGGTGGCAACGCGTGTCGGCGGTCACTACACCACGACACCACAACCACGACATGCATCTGTTGGTATAAGTGCACATTAGCGACACATTATCTGTCCACAACAATGCCGACACACCGATTATTGGGGTTGCTTTAGACTTCTGATGGTCTATCTGTCGGCAATGCATTAACCGTTTGCAGACATCCTATGTGTCGGGGTAGCTATCCGTTGTGTTAGATTGTGTGTCGGCGTATCTTTGCGATGGAAAAAGTGTCGGCATAGTTCTGAGATGGCCCACTAATTTGCAGCCGCGCGGCGTCATCTGTGAAATATTGACCACCAACTGCGCGCGAGAGACGCGAAAACTCTAGAATTTTGCTAGGTCTCCTCGTCCCCCACCCAATCCCCCATCTCATCTCTCTCACGCCACACACCCGCACCTAAACCTAAGCAACATGCCGCCGCCGCCCCCGACCGGCACGGTCGATTTCCTCCCGCCGCCGTAGCCTCCGATCCCGATCTGCCTCGGCACTGCGGCCTCCAACCCCGACCTGCCTCGGGCCGCCCCAGCCTCCAGCCGCGACCTGCCTCGCGCCTCCCCCGAACCTGCCCGCTAATTTCCCCACGCCGCCGCAACTCGCCGGTGGCCCATCCCGAGGCCACTCCTCTCTGGCCACCGAAGGTGCTTTCCACTCTGAGGCGTTACCCCACAGTCTGCACTCTGCAGTCCGAGGAACCAACCTACCCAAGGAGCCTCCCCGCTATCCGTCTTCCACCACCGACGATGCATCCCCACCACCTTATCCTACCCCGTTTCCAAATCTGGTTGCTGCAGGTAAGCTTCATCACTTATTCTTCTTTTTCTTTTCTCCGAATTGTGATTGCCGCCCATGAGATCTTGCTAGTTCGAACAAGTTCATTTTGGTTTGTTTGAGTTTGGGTAATTTCAGTAAGTATAAGATGCATAAATTCCAAGTTTTAGCTTTCTAATTGACAGCATTTCACATATGTGATGCATAAATTTATTGTTTTACTTGTGTATGGGTGATGGTTGCGTGTGTGGTTGCCAAAAGATCTAGAAGTAAGAGGTGTTTGCATTTTATTTTGTTGCTTTTATCTGTCTAACTCATTGCAGAACTCGCTCGGTATGCATCTTCTTTTCCACCATCGTCTCGTAAGCATCTCATGTTCAACAATAGGTGTTATTTGCAGTAGAAAAGATGGCGAGAACAAGAAGAGGAAGTGAGCTCCCTGCATATGATGACCAATCGAGGCCCGCAAATATTGCAGAAAATGAGAGGAACGTGAGAGGTTTTATAGATCTGAAAAGGAATTAAGCATTGGGGGTAAATAGGAGGCAGACTGAGGAAGTAGATGGCTTATCACAACTACCCAAGGAAAAAAAGAAGGTGTTGTACTTTTTCATTGTTCACATTTAGCACTTTCTCATAAAAGGCCGCGGACTAAGAAGGAATTAAGCATTGGGAGAAATATATTGTTTCACACATATTTCTGTTTTTTTTTCTAGTCAATGAACTGCAAATGAGAAGATAGAAATGGAGGACACAACCTACGTTCAGCCTATGAAGATGTTGAAGATCCCAGTTACGAACCCATAGAAGTTGACTGGGTGGACAATCAAGGTATTCTCAAGTACTTCTAGAGTTCTAGTGCTCATTATTCGCATCTATGTTTAGGCTCGCATGGCTAGAGGCAAACAAAATCATTTAAAGTTGACACTGCTACATGTAGCTGGTAGCGAGAGTTATGCTCGTATTGGGTATGAATTGTTAAACTTCACCGTTGTCTCTTAAGCATCATGTTCAACGGTGTGTTATTTGCAGGAGAAAAGATGGCGAGAACAGGGAGATGAAGCGAGCTCCCTACGTATAATGAACAATAGAGGTTTGCGGATACTGCAGAAAACAAGAGGAAGGTTAGAGCTCTTATAGAGCTAAGAAGGAATTTAGCATTGGGAGAAAACATGAGCAAGGCTGAGAAGTAGGAGCACTAGTAGAAAACAGGGCTTTGGTCCAAGCTAGATCTACACATTAGTCCCGGTTGCATTACGAACCGGGACTAATGTGAGCATTAGTCCCGGTTCGAGCGGCTAGGGCGCCGGTCGGGGCTCGGCAGGCATCAGTCCCGGTTCCAATGGGACCTTTAGTCCCGGTTGGAGACACCAACCGGGACTAAAGGGGCCGATACCCTTTAGTCCCGGTTGGTGTCTCCAACCGGGACTAAAGGTTAGACCTTTAGTCCCGGTTGGAGATACCAACCGGGACTAAAGGGGTTGAGGCTTTAATCCCGGTTCTTTAGTCCCGGTTGGAGACACCAACCGGGACTAAAGGGGTTCTGAAAGTTTCTTTTCTGTTTTTCCATTTGTTTTCTGTTTTTAGTTTCTGTTTTAAATTGCTTATATCTTTTAGGATATTTGATGTTTTTGAGTGATTCTTTTTTGCATTAGATTCAAAATTTTGTCTAGTTTATGTTTGTGCCATTAGTTTTCAAATTTGAATGGTTTAAATTTGAATTTGTTCAAATTTGCTTCAAACCCTAGATTGTGAATAACTTGAGTTTAAAAATAGTTTTTAATTTAATTCTTTTTGCTCCTAGTCACATGTTAGATTGTTGTCACAGTAAGATTTATTTGGTTATTTTTAGAATAATTTAAATTAGGATTTTAATTAAAACAATACTGTTTTGCTTATATAGTTGTTTTAGTCATTTAATTGTTGTTTTTTATTATTTTTAGTTAGTTCTTTCTGTAGATTTTAACATGTTGTAGTATGGTGCATATTGAATGCTCAAAAAATCTGGAGTTGAAATAAGTTTAAAAAATGAAATGCCTTTGTAACAGATGAGTTTTCGTCCGAAACATTGATACTTCGAAGGAGATGGTCCAGTTTGTACACGAAGTGCATCAAGTTTTTGCCGTAACCCTCTCAACTTTTTAGCACATGCTATGTGGGTGAAATGATGATACCATGCCAAGTTTCAACCTTTTCAGAGTTCATTTGTAGTGCTTTTCAATTTCAGGGTCATTTAGCTCAAAAAAATCATTAAATGCATGAAAAATAGCAAATGAAGTTAGAAAGGGTTGAAATTTGAGGATGTGGCTTTGAATGGTGCATATTGAATGCACAAAAAGTCTGGAGTTGAAATAAGTTTAAAAAATGAAATGCTTTGTAACAGATGAGTTTTCGTTCGAAACCTTGATACTTCGAAGGAGATGGTCCAGTTTGTACACGAAGTGCATCCAGTTTTTGCCGTAACCCTCTCAACTTTTTAGCACAAGCTATGTGGGTGAAATGATGATACCATGCCAAGTTTCAACCTTTTCAGAGTTCATTTATAGTGCTTTTCAATTTCAGGGTCATTTAGCTCAAAAAAATCATTAAATGCATGAAAAATAGCAAATGAAATTAGAAAGGGTTGACTCTGGCTTGGTTAACCTTAGTTGTGACTCTGGCTGGGACGGTGCTAGCAGATGTAGTCGAGGATAGGATTGGATGGACACCAACCCGGACTAAAGGGGTTCTGAAATTTTCAAACTCTACCCCCCCGGGTATCGCCATTTCAGTTTTGAAAAAAACAAAAGAAAATGATAAAAACTTCAAAAATTAAAATCCTTCGAGATGTAGTTATGTTACTACACCTACTAGTTAGGAAAATTAAAAAACATAAATTTCGACATGTTTTGCAAAAAAGTGTTATGAAAAAGTAAAACGGCTATAACTTTTGCATACGATGTAAAAAAAAAAGTATAATATATCAAAATGTTCAGCACGAGAAGCCGGTTTTGATTTCAACCGCCGTAGGCCGTTTTGCAAATTTTTAGAATCCTCAAATTCCGAAAGGAAAAAAAGTTATCCTCAAATTTAAGTTTTTTCGATTTTTTGATCAAACTCTGGTCAAACTGTGGTCAAACAGTGGTCAAACTACTTATTCAATAAATATTAGTGTTACTAAATAATTATTGTTTTTTAGAATAATAGTTTCAAACTCAAACGGTGAAACGTGTGACATCATGCTCAAGGGCTTAATAGGATTGATATGATACATATAACAATAAGGTATAACTTCTGATAATAATAAGATTGTCATATTTGGATTCCTCACATTTTTCTGATAATAATGGATATATTATTTGTCGAATTTCGATTTACAGATTTAAAGATATTAATTATGCCATATTAAATGAATAAATGGCAAAAAAATGAATAAAATAATATTATTACTTATTTTATTTTCATTGAAATTCAATATTATTATTACTTATTTTGTTTATTTTAATAATTGTTTGGAATTCAAAAAATTAAATCATGTGACATCAAGACCTAAGGGTTAATAGGATTGATAGCTTACTATTGTCAGGAAAACAACAAGTGCAGACTTGGAAACTAGGGGCGATAGAACCAGGAAGTTAAGCGTGCTGGGGCTGGAGCAGTGAGAGGATGGGTGACCGGCCGGGAAGTTAGACGATTTGGAATGAGTGCTCCACGCTGGAGCAGTGAGGAGGGGTGATTAGAGATTAAATTGTCAAATAATTCAAAGATTTGAAAATCGGAATAAAACTTAAAAACAAATCAAAAAAAAAATTCAAAAAAATTCCTTTAGTCCCGGTTGGTAACACCAACCGGGACTAAAGGTCCTCCATCCCCCGCCCCAGACAGCGGCCACGTGGAGGGCCTTTAGTCCCGGTTCGTAATGCAACCGGGACTAAAGGGGGGGGGGGGGCTTTAGTCCCGATTGCTCAGTCCCGGTTGGGTAACCGGGACTAAAGGCCCTCCCGAACCGGGACAGAAGGCCCGTTTTCTACTAGTGGAGTTTAGTTCTGGGACAAAACAGGAGTCATCATCAAAGAGTTTAGGTATCTTTGTCAAGCACTCCCATAATATGACAACTTCTAATTATTTGGTGTGCCTCAAGTTCTGCATCAAACAGAAAATATATGATTGTGTTTGTTTAGTCTATGTTGTGTGGTTTCATGCTGGGTTCAAAAATAAATAAGGTTAGAGTGGGAAAATGGGTCCTCAGTCTGAACTAAAGATTATATATGAGTGTAGCAGCACCAGCATTATCATGCAAATAGTGTCATGTTCAGAGCCTTTATCATGGCAACTAGAAAACCAAATTAATTCATCTTTTGTTTTAGTACATGTTTCCTCATAAATGTATGATATAGAAAGCAAGCACATTCCTTTTAGAAATTATTCCAGCGAGAGGTAGCTGCTAGTATATGTTTTTTATTCCTTTTAGAAATGTATGATATCTCAATTGTATATCTCTAAAAATAAAGTAAGCACCTTTACTGACATTTAGAACTTGTGTTGTGCTGCTCTGTACGTGAGTGGTTTGCTTGCATGTTTGTTCAACTAAGGTTAGTGGTACAAATGGCCACAGTGTGCAGTTCCTAGTAGCTGAACTGAATCTTGCTGTCTTTTAAAGACCAGCCACAAAATAAATACTTGACCATTATTTTTCAGCAAAGCATATTTAGTTCATTACCACAAATTAAGATTACACCTGACTCCAATTTTAGAGTAACATAGGTGTTGCAGCCTGTTGCAGCATATGTTCAGTTTCAGGATTTTCAACCATAGCAGAATGCCAATATACAAGATATGCAAACCTCTACTGTGTACCTAGCCCTGGGCGTTTGGACTTATCGGACGAAAAAACTGAACCGTAACCATATGAGCGGTTATTCTGGTTCCTGGTTAATGGTATGGTTTCCAAATCAGAAACCGCTGAAGGTGAGATGAAGCGCTGCATGCCGCCGTTATCTTGCAACCTGGCAGCACCAATTCTTCCACTTCCGACCCACGACCGATGAGGTGCATTCTAAATCCTCTTTAATCTCTATCTATCTGCTAGTTAGTACTGTCCGTTATCTCTCTAATTTGGTGAAGTGTTGTTTTTCAGATATAAAATTTGGTATAGTATAAGACATCTATATCTCTCTCTATTAATTTGGTACATACCGTATCATGGTTATGCTGAAGACTTAAGTTGAGTTGCTATAGTGCAGCTGTTTTAAATTGTAAAGTTATGTGTTAGCACTTGTACTGCAGCTGTTTTAAATTGTAAAGTTATGTGTTAGCTACTACTTGTACTCATGTACAGTATACTGCTATGCTGAAGACTTGAGGTGGTGTAGTGATGTTTGCCTTTTATTGTTATGTTGTGGCTATGCCACTAGCTAGTTACCTGACTACTTGTAGTTACTAGTTAGCGTGTTATTGCCATTGGCTGTGATGTGCTGTACTTGCTAATGGCTACTTCCTACTTGACGACTTGTTGGCCGTGTTGTCTCAGCTTTTGCCTTCCCTGTTATTGTTCTTGTGCAAGGGTGTGGCAATAACAAAAGTACCTTTACTGATATCTATCAATGGTTAACATAGAGTACTCAACTTACTAGGCTGGATGTGTTTTAGTTGAACTGTTTAATAATGGCATAAAATTTTCAGTGGATGAAATATTCCTAAATCTTTACATGTACTCACTTGTCACTCTGCTAACCTGTAGGTACATGTTCTAATGGATTGTTCGTTGTTTGCAGCGGTCCACATTGTAGAGAACTTCCTTGCAAATAATCTTAATATCAGTTCTTAAATTCTGCTCAAAAGTCAAGTTGCTATTATTTTCTATCAGATCTAGTCCATTGACAAAATAGGAATTGCTTGCTCTTTTGTAGTTATGATAATTAGCAAAGCTGCCTGGTTTGACAATTTATATGTGGTGGTTAGTTGCTCAAGATTTATCTGCTCGTATTGCAGGAGAACCTAGAAGGCTTATATTTTATGGATACAGAATGCCCCCTCAAGTAGTTCAAAACCTGGTAAGAAGGTGTATTGGGCTACTCAATTTCATTAGAATCATTATGTGTTCCAGTAATTGCTTTAGTCAGGGAGCAGTATCTTCAATGAACTGCATTTCCATGATCTTGCTAGCTGCTATTTATATCCCAAGGAATTAAAATTAAGTGGTGATGAACTGCAGCAACCGTCTGTCTAGCTAGCAGACTGTAAGTGTTTGCATGACACTGTTGGTCTCTAACAATCTAACTGATAGGGTTTGACAATGTTGGTTTTCAACCACTGTAGTTCAGAGTTGTATCTTCAGTTAAAACTCTAGCTAACTCTGTGTTTGGCACTACTTAATTTTTTTTATCATCCTATGAAAACTCACATGTAACATGCAAACTCTCATGGATCTGTATGTGTGTGTTTGTAAGAACTTGAATGCTGGCTGATGCTTTATATTCTATAAAGCAAGGCTATATGTTCACAGCTGCTTCCTGATAACTATGCATGTAACTAACTGTCTTCACTTCCAATTAATATTTGAAAATTAGAGAGAAAATTAAGAACTAGGAGAGATGCATAGATTAAATTAGAGAGGTTGAACCAAGTATTTGTTTTCTTCTCATTTAAGCAACCAGTTTGTTGTACATCTTTTGTTTTTGATCTTTGGACTATAAATGTTACTATTTCTAATATTGCTGAAACATACAAGTGCTTTTATAGGGTTGAATGGCAGAAAGTAGCAAGGTGAAGAAGTTCTTGGATGGGTTTTGTTCATGGCGTGCATGGTTAACCTATTTTATTCATATGGAAGTTGACGTTGGTTTGGTGATCGAAGACTTGATCTCTTCTGTAGTGTTTTGTAGAGTGATCGAACACTTGGTTTCTTAGGAACATGTCCATCATATTTTGTAACAGGTCATGACCTGAATGTCGACTTATGTGTTTCCTTAATGGCTGTAGCTAACTTGAGTGAAGAAAAAGAATGAATCTTCCATATATGTTGAATGAATGAATGCATTGATCAATGATGTCTTGTGATTAATAGAAGAGTGCAATTGTTTGTATATCTATTGGGTACTGACATGAATTGAAAACTATGAATTTGTTCCATGTTAATATGTGGTCCATTTGCATTTCTGCTAAAATGTATAACCTGGCAGCAAATGTGTCGGCATAAGTATTGGCCGTCACACTATCTGTCGGCATAGTACACTAACAGATAAATTGTCGGCATAGCAATGGATGTCATAGTATCTGTCGGCATAACACATTGTCAGATGATCTGTCGGCATAGCATGGTCTGTCGGTGTAGACCTCACCAACCTTGTCATCTTGTCTGTCGGCATAGATTTATCTGTCGGCGAAGACCTTTCCCGGCAGGACTATAGGCGACAGCTCCTTTCTGTCGGCAAAGGTCTTTGCCGACACTAAATGTGTCACCTTAGGTGACCTATGCCGACACATTGTTTGACGCCGCTTTGAGTGTCATGGTGTAGTGGGTCGGAAGGCCGGAGCTGTGCCTCATGTGTCGGCATGGCTAGGGTTGAGCAGCGACAACGCGACCACAACTCAGCAGTTCTTAATGGGCCGCATGTATGTCCTTCCTCTCTTTGTTGCTCTTCTTCCTTGTCTGGTGGCTCATTGCAGTGTCGTGGGCATGGGGGCAACAAACTCGGTCCTACCTCCAATCTGTCGCATTGCCTGCTCGGTGCCGTCTGGGTGGTGGCGTGGCATTGTCTTGTGGATAGTAGGTGTGTGGTGGATGTTGGACGATGGCGGCGGTGATTTCATCGACGAGGTGGTGGATGTAGGGCTAACGACTCTAGGCAGTTGATTCTCATAACAGAAGCAAAAGGGGGAGGGAAGACAATGCGACGATAGCTATGGAGTGGGGTTCTGGCCGTGCTTGGTGCGGGTGTCAACTCTGGCTTGCAGGTGTGGCGGAATTGGTTGCTCGAGCAATGCGGCCCTCTCGGGTATAATTGGCTTGGATGTCGTGGCGGCGGCCTCGAGAGTTGGCGTCGCAGACGTGGTCTAATGGGAGATGACCGACGGTATCTCGGGCTGCAAGATGTTTGGCCCGTGCGACGTCGCGTCTTGCATGCAAGTGGCGGATGTCGGGGCAGCGGCTCTGAAGGGTGGTGTAGGTCGAAGGTGGTGGGTGCGACAGTTCTAGTGGATGTTGCGGTGGCAGCATCAGGTGGCACGCCGTTGGTGCTATAGATTCTAAAGATGATATGAGGTCATCGAGGTGCGCTTCCACCGCCATCAAAATCGAGATGGCCCACTTTAGCTCATCTCATAGCCATCATGGTTTCTCTACCTTTTCGATGGCGGCGGCGCTTGCAGTCGGGAGCCATCAAGGTTCTTCTGCCTCTTTATGGGTGAGCCATGCTGGATTTGGTTTACTCATCAAGGGTCTCGGATGACTCGACATGGCGGTGATCCTTTGGTGGCATATGTGAGTGTGTTAGGCGTGTTGGTGCCGCGTTTGTGTCCTGAGTTTCGGCCGCTTGCCGAAAGGTGAGGGCTTCGGCCCATTGTATCCTCCCGGTTCTTCCTAAATTTTTTTGCGAAAATAATTCAGTTCTTTTATCAAAGTTCAACCAGGTAACTCTCTTCTTCTATAAAAAATGCAATGCAGAAACTCCTTGGCTCATTGCCTTTTTGAGGTGTTCTAAAAAAACATTTCAAAATCGATTCCACATGAGAAAATACTTCATCAGCCCTAGGTCATGTGAGCCTTGTTAGGATGGTAGGCATGCAACGCGTGCCGGAATGGGCTGGTCAAGATGCTACATGTTCGTGCTCCACGTTACCAGTGCAAAGTCGTCGCAAAGAGACAAGGTACGCGGCATCCAGTCGCGCGCCTCCACTTGCTGCCATTGTAAGCAGGTTCCAGGTTGTATGTGTGTGTGCACACTACATACGGCTTGAACTGATCGATCTTGAGCGTATCCGTATGGTGAACGAATGTACGGAGTATATACTAGTATAGTATTGGGCAGTACCACAGTAGGCACTAAAATACAGTAACTGCCAGCCAGTTGTAAAACTATACGGAGTGCCAGCTCGCTGACCGCTGGTGAAGGTGTACGTAGGTGACATGGATGCGTGTAGACGCAACGTGGATAGATCGGCGGCCGGGAGCGAACCAACCTGTGGTTGGATGGTTAGAGGGACTGTGATATTCCTAGCCCACCAGGGTTCAAGTCCTGGTGCTCGCATTTATTCCTGGATTTATTTCAGGATTTCCGGCGATGCGCATTCAGTGGGAGGAGACGTTCCCGTCGACGACGAGGCGCCTACGGTGACTTCGTAAATCTCAAGATGATATGCCGGCTCAGTCTCTCGGAGTTGCTCATAGGAGTAGGGTGTGCGTGTGTGCGTTCACAGGGGTGAGTGTATGCGCGTGTATGTGAACGCTTGCGTTTGTACTGTGTTCAAAAAAAAAAAAAAGATCGGCGGCCGGGAATTAAGGTATGGAATGTTAACGTGCATGGATCACGCGCCACATGGAAGCGGAATGTCAGCGCTGCCAGTGTGGCTCTGGACTGGCCAGTGTATATTGTGATCTCCTCATGCATTTTTTTACATCCCATGATCTCCTCGTTCTCAGTTAATGTGGAGTGCGGTGTAATGAACAAAACTCTGCAATGAGAAACTTTATTCCTTTTGCGAAATCTTTTTCTTTTTGCCTGGAAATTATAGTACTCTTCTTCTTCTTCTTTTGTACCTGGAAATTATAGTAGTTATTTTTGAAGTAAACATAAGTTGGCGAGCTAATCAAATGCTTGAAAAATACTGCACTATGCATCTGTAGCATATACACTTCTGTCGTATCCATGCGGTCGGTATATATCTCTGATTATCACGCGGCACTGCATATTGGCATCGAACAACTTTAGTAGACATCACAAGATGTGTACGTATGTATACGCACATGTACATATATGCTTCCATGCATGATCATGAGCTAGAGCTAGCAAAAGCATTGACTCGTGGATATACAACTGGTAATCCTACTAGCGGCGCACGCGATCGATAAGCACAGTCACGCATGTGCGAAGAGCGATTGTGAGTGAGTTCTTGCTAACTTCGCTGTCCCTTAATTCTCCGGTACAGAGAAACACAAGTAGTTGATCGGTAGGTGGCGCTCGATCGATCGTCAACACGCAAGCTGAACATCATCAAGAGTGGACCGAGTTGTCCTACTTTAGAGCTAAAGAAGTGGATCGAAACTTTGAAAAGCTTTTCCAGAAATAAAATATATCATGTGTACCGCATGCCGTGTCGTTGCGATCATGCGGCTGTCCTACAATGTGTGCTGGAAAAGAGGACATGAGATTATGATTTAGTATGAGCAGTCGAAGGGACATATGCATGCATGCATCATGAGCATGAACGAGATCGAAGAGTGTAAGGGAATACTAATCCCCCTGAATTCCCTCCTAAGCCTCCACTTATTTCCTGTAAGCCCAGTCCATAAGGATTTTTCCGAACATTCCTGTAAGTCCAATTTTTTGAATGGTAGAATATTTTCTATAAATCACGCGAACGAATTTTTACATTTCATGAACAATTTTTTGAAAATGTCATGAACATATTTTTAAATGTGCGAACAAGTTTTAAGTGTCACGGACATTCTTTCTTTTGAATGGTATATATGGACAATATTCAATTTTGCGTGAAGAAATTTTGACATGTCACGAACATTTTTTTCCAAAATACTCTAGACTAGAAGCTATATGATTTTATTTAGAAATGCATCAAATATATATTTTAGAACATTTCAGGGAAAAAAAGGAAAAAAAATCAAAACACAAGAAACATTACGTTTTTTATGGCAGAAGCATGAAGTCGTTACAAGTACGCTCGCGTTTTGCCTTTTTTTTTCTTTCTGGTTTTTCAAAACTTTCTTTCTTTTTTTTTCTTTTTTTTTGCGAGTGATTTCTTTCTTTCTTTTTCTTGCACGGTAGACGAGCACGCCCGCGCTTAGCCTCACCCATTAACGAGATTGCTGCAGGCGGCGAAATCACAAAGTCACTTCCACCTTCTCCCGTGGTGACAAATGACGCATTGCATATGCGACATTCGTCCTGACCAGGGAGCTTTGATGCAATTTCTTCCCACGCATGAGAGGTAGGGGTGGGCTTGTTTGTGTTTTTTTCAAAGATTCTTTAAAAAAAATTTATCTCTTAAACAACGTGTCCAAATCAGAAACCGTTTTCATCGCTGCGTTTCTCGTGTTGCGACCTTTGAAATTAGATCTCATTTTGATATTTTTGAACTGACTTTTTTTTGGCAAATATGTGCTTCCGATTGTGCTCTAAATTGTACTAATCCGTGTTTCCAAGTAAAATAACTTGTGCATTCACGGAATTATGTTTCACTTTTGAGGAAGCTCAGAACCACGCATGTGCATCATTTTTTGAAGCACAGAAGCACAACTATGCTTTACTTTTTAGAGAAAAGGCATCAACCGAGCCCAAGATGAGGCTCGAGCCTAGCCCGACTTTGAATCAACAAAGCCATCAACCGGCCAGGATTACAAGCACACGCCCTCAGGCAAAGAGAAGGAAATACACGGCGAAAAGATACACAAACGATGGACAACATCACACTAAGCCTCACACACTACGACAACTGAAGATAAGCAATGGAGGATGAAGCCGTAGACGCCGAGGTCCTCAACCGAGAATGTTGCACCAGGAGCAAGATCGCACAGGCTCAAAGGAGAGAGGAACCGGCACCAGCGTGGGATGCCGTCGCCAATCTTCGAGGAAGGCCACTACCTCCTCGCCTGGATTGAAGGCGCCGCACCGTCGCAAGATGGGGTGGATGCCGCCGGCGATGGCCACATAGAGAGGGTCAGCGCATCCCCCACGAGCCACCGGAGGCTCTCCTTGACCAGAACAACGCCGTTGCACACATCCAGCACCGGAAGAGGGGAAGTATCTGTAGGGTAACGCAGCAGAAAACAAAAAATTTCCGACCTACGCACCAGCCCAGGACCACTATGGAGACTGCATACAAGGTTTGATCATTTTCGTTACCGACTCGTAGCGCAGCGGAAGTAGAGTCGATGACGAACGGCGGTGCAGATCCCCGCAGCTAGGATTTTACAACCTCCCAACCGCGAGGATGTATACCCTCATCTGCCCCGCGGACAGCCCTCCGGGAGGCGGTCGCACAGTCCCCTGGACGGTGTCGCGGACAGCCCTTCGGGAGGACCTCCGAAACTCGGACTGTCACTCGGACAGCCCTTCGGGAGGACCTCCAAAACTCGGACGGTCACACGGACAGCCCTTCGGGAGGCACTCTCGAACTAAGACCGAAACTACGATCTCTCTACAGAGTTGCACACATACGGTATCATCTATCCAGCAGGGCTTCGCCGTCCAGAACTAGTTCCTGCCGGAACCCAGACAGCCTTTTGGCTCTACGAAACTATTTCGCTGGGAGGGAGAGAAGAATGCCAGATCATGCATGGCTTTGTGTATGAGAGCAAGAGTGTGTCTTATGGCAGCCCACACACCTCCTATTTATAGGAAACCCAAGGGGTAGGGTGGTTTTACAAGAAAACCCAAAACCCACATGGAAAGGAGTCCTTCCCAAGGACCTAAAAGGTGAAACCAAGGAACAAGGGGGACTCCATGAAGGAGTCCACCATGTGGCCGGCCACACCCTCATGTGGGGCCCCAAAATTGGCCCCTATCCATCCATGTCATCCCCAAGATCTTTTGGAGCAAAGCCCCAAAAGGTGGCTTTCCAAAAATATCCCAAAAAGCACTTTCACTATTCACGACGACATTTTTCAGCGTCTGATCGAACTGAAAATATTCATGTGGGCTTAGAACAATTATAGTACCCACCAAAATAATTTTCAACGCGAGCCGGAACAATTCCGGTTTAGTGATTTCATCTGCGAAAAGCATCTGAAGCGGTTTCGGCAGCTCCGGAACATTTCCGGTTTTCATCCCGAAAAATTCCAGAAAGTTTCCAGAATGATTCTGGAACCCTCCAAGAATTATCAGACATGTGCCAAAACCAATTTGACTTTATGGTATCCTCTGAAACAACTTTTCAGTTTCACCGGAACTCATCCGGTGACCTCTCTGCGGAACTTTTCCGCTGTCCGAAACTTTTCCGGCGTCCGAAACTTTTTCGGTGATTTTCTCTCAGACTCCATGTCTAGTATTCAGCAGATAGATGACCCTTAAGCGTGTGACCCTATAGGTTCGGTGAAGCATAGACATGACCCGGAACCCCTTCCGATCAATGATCAACATCGGAGCCGTGGACACCCATATTGATCCCTATACCCACACGAATGAATATTCGAGTGAACCTCGAGTTTCCATGTGCTATTCCTGTTGCTTCGCGATATGTTAAAAATACCCGAGGTGAGACATGTTGGCATCCCCGTGGATCAACACCTTGTCCACTATGCCAGTTACCTCGTTGCCGGTATTGTTCTCTTTTCTCGTTCCCGTGTTCCGGCATCCCTGTGATCAAATCACCCTGTGTCTGGCCAGACGATGATGGATACCGTAACACCGAGAGGGCCCAGAGATATCTCTCCATCGTCGGAGGAGCAAATCCCAATCTTGAGCTATCAAGTTACTTGACATACTTTTCCATGAACCCGTAAGCCGCCGTAATAGCCACCCATTTACGGATGACGTTTAAGAAACCCCAAAGTTCATGAAGCAAGCATGAAGAAACTCGATACTCTCATGGTCTAAGGAATTATGCAAACATTAACTTCCTGTGTTATTAACCATTAACTTATGACGAATGTATCTCATAGCATAACATCAATTTGGGTCGATTCAACACAAGTGTTCTACCAACAATTGTGCCCTCAAAATTGCCGGCATAGTCATGCCCATGATCAGGAAAACAGGATCATCATGCAATACTTGATCCAGTCATAGAGGCTTGACTAGGAATACATTTTACCGTTTATTATCCCACACGTGCACATGAGTTTCCCTCCAAGCCTCGTTTTATTTGTAGACTCGAGAATCATTGCAGTTATAGCATGGAACATAAACATAATTATGAACAGGGAGATAATCAATAACATTTATTATTGCCTCTAGGGCATATCTCCTACAGACTCCCACTTGCACTAGAGTCAATAATCTAGTCAATGCTAATGCACTTTACACCTATGGCATACTGGTGTAAAATATGCTTCGCATGTGGTATAGCCTGATGTCCAACGGATCTGACAACTTCAGCTCCGTGTGTAACTTTGCATATCCTCGCGTTTTCACGCTTTCACAAAATTCATATTTTGTGTGGACTTGGCTTTGCATATGTGTGAATCATTGGTCGAAACCTGATTCCTCAGACTGAGCTATGGAGCAACTATCTGCTATAGTGTCCCATAGACCAAAGCCTTCTTGGAACCATACTAAGTTCATGAATGAACTATATGATTCAACAACTTCTTTGTCGCTTCTCAAGCGTCAACATACTTAGCCTTTGTTATAGAATTTGCCACAGTATCTTGTTTGGAACAATTTCCAACTACCGTGCCACCATATTGTGTATCACACAAAACCCTCAATTTAAATCGAAAATCGCATGGAGCATTGATGAAGACTGTATCGATGTAACCTTTTACAACGAACTCTTCATGATCTCCGTTTGCGAGAAAACATGTCATCAGTACTGCTCTAGTACTCAATGACATCTTTCACTGTTGTCCCATGATCAGTACTTTGATCACTATGGTATCTATACTCGCAACAACTTTGGAGTATTGGACATATCTGGTTGGTTTTACATACCATGGAATACATGATTAATCCAAACACAAGAGTGTGTGGAATCTCCATCATGTATTTTACTCATCAGTGTTTTGGGACACCGAGTCTTGCAAAAACTCTTTCCATGTGACTTCGGCAAGAATCACTCCTTGGCGTTTTAAATGCTAAAAAGTTTTAGCATCTTGTCAATATGTATTCATTGCTTAGCCCCATTTAGGTAAATCTATCTCCATAGATCATCATGCCTAATATTGAGGCCATTTTAGCCTAAGCACTTCATCGAAAAACTATTTTCAAATGAAGTCCTAATTCGTGTCAAGAAATTTATTTCCAATTAACAATGTGTCAAGTACACACGGTTTTTAGAAATATTATTATGCTCCCACTTACTTTCTTGAATCACAAGCATCTTCGATACCCATTTGATGAAGTCAAACTCTTTTGACCATTTCATCAAAAACGAAGATTCCAACTCCACTTTGCTCTCTTCTGTCCATCGCTGGAACTCTGAAGTTTGCATACTTACTAGCATCCTCTGGATCGACAAATTACTTTGGACTGTATCACATATAAGTCCTAGGTTTCATTTCCATCAGATGGAAGTCCCTTTGTCATCCATGTTTCATATCTCATGATTGAAATATGTATTAATTGCTAGTTCAACCCGAACCGATTTCAAGCATCGCTACGGTGAAACAACCTCATCGCAGTCAACTCCTTGAACTTGTTATTTCAACAAGTCGAGCTTTATGGATAAAACATTTTTATCCGTATCAGTTTTTAGTTCCATAAATATTCGTTTAGACTCTAAGTCTTCCGAAAGGTGTATCAAGGTTTTAATCTTGAAACATTTATATGGAAACTATCTCGGATTGTATTGGCATTTAGCCAATTCCGGAGTCAGGGCCCATCAACGCTTCCTTGTGTATCGTAGGTATACTGTTGTCCAACAACAATATCTCGTTTGCGCACCTGAGAGGTTTGCACGAGCCTTGCCTACGGGGTTCAGCTGCAAGTTCGACTGAAGTCCATACATTTTATTGTAGAGACTTCCGTATCAGTCGTAGTAGGAAACTCCGGAATCACTTCCAAGGTTTCTTTCCTTTGATCTGATGACGAAGATACTGGTTATCTCGTCGAGTTGCACTGTCCTCCCACTCACCTTTTGAAAGAACTATTATCTTCAAAAAGCATACCGTTCTTTGTGGCAAACCTATTTGCCTCGGTATAGTGGTGGGGGAATACCCAATGACTTGGGATAACCTACAAAGTAGCACTTGTCTGATTTGGAATAGGTTTGTAACCTTTTACACAAGCCCCATATTCCAAATGTTAAGAAAAGATATAACATGGTTGGGCGTACCATACCATGACGTCATTTCAACAGACCCGATGGAGCTCTTTTCAGTGTAAAAGCCGCAGTCTCTAAAGCATCACTTTAAAAGGGATAATGGCAAATTTATTTATGTCATCTTTGATCTTACCATGTCATAAATGGTTCGATTACATCTACACGGACTCTCCACTTGTAGTGGTGTTCCGGGAGGTGCAAGTTATGAAACCCCTTTCACAACTCATCAGACATTCGCTAAACTTGTAACTCAAATATTCCTTTCTGCAATCGAATTGTAGAAACATAATTTTCTTGTTACAATATTTTCTTCTTCGTATTGAAAACCTTTCGAATGATTTCAAAAAATTCAGACTTACGTCTCATCAAGTAAATATCCATATATCTACTTGAGTCATTTCTGAAGATAGATAAATCCACTACTTGCAACAACATTTATTGGACTACACACATCATAATGTATGATCACCAATATGTTCTTTGCTCGTTCCTTATGGCCTGTGAACGGTATTTCAGTCACTTCACTTTTCAGAGGAAAGTGGCAAGTGTCAGATGATTCAAAATCAAACGACTTCAAAATCCATCATAATGGAATTTTCCATGCGGGTTTCTCCAATGTGACCAAATGCAGTGCCACACTTGTGTGGTATTCTTTTAGTCTTGCGACATTTAGCGTCAGTGTTATGGATGTATCATATTACCATCAATATTCATAGCATACATCCCATCCTGTATGGAAGCATGGCCCTTCATGTTATTCATAACACCGAACATCAAAAAGTTCTCTTATGAATAACCTTCTTGCAAAATACCTTATGCAAAGGGCTAGAGTGTATGAAACTCTAAATGAATTATGAAAGTAAATACAGAGGTAATGTATTAATATCAATATTCATAACATACATCTCATTCATAATGAAAGTATGGTCCTTATGTTATTCATAACATCGAACATCAAAAGTTCTCTTTATGAATAACCTTCTTGCAAGATACTTTATGCAATGGGCAAGAGTGTAAAACTCTAAAATGAATTATGAAAGTAAATACATAGGGAATACACTAATGGAAGGTATAGTAACATTTACTATGTTCCCTGTGTGTATCTAAACCTCATTCCTGGCTAGTCTTTCAGGCCATAGTAGTTCTTACATCGAGTTGCAACAGAATGCAATCGAGCGGGTATCTTTGTGATTAACTCACAATACCCAAGAATTAGTGATTAACATGTTTAACCATAATTTTCAAGAACTATATCTTTGACCAGCCTTTTATACATCAAAAACTTGTATGACATTCATACATGAGCTGGATATTCCAGTCTTCTTTCCTTTTGCCTTTATACTTCTAACAGTTTAACTTTCAGTATTTCTCCTACTCTCAGAAGAAGCACCCAACTTAAGAGTGGCGTTAGCCCCGGACTTCCTAGGCGTGAAAGTCTTACTAACACCCTTCGGACACTTCCTTTCTCTTTAAGTTGTTGTTTTATTCACCTTTCATCATATGACAGGTGTTCTCCTGGATCCCTCTCTTATCAGTCTTATGCATAGTAAACTCCTTTACTAATAGTTTGCAAACAAACATTGCTTTGGATATCTCATATCTTTTAGCCTTTGTCTATCTCTGAAAATATTTTTCAGATTCCATGAATATCACATAACTATCCAAACTTTCGAAGTTCGGGTCTCATGGAAGCAAACATATTGTATTTGACTGAAAAGGAATTCTAGCTTTTGGATCGAAGGACGAGAGTCACATGATCCATAGCATTAGCGGGAGAATACCAAAAGCATGCGATAGGACAAAGTCCTTCTCGGCACTCTTGAGGACAATCCTCACATTACGTTACCAACCGTAAAGTTTTAACCAGATATTTAACAGTTATTCAATTTTAACAGGGAAGGTGGAAACGCGAGCCATTATTCTACAACTATTATGCAAACCACACTTAGACAGTGTTCAAAATTAATTGCACTGAGAATTAAACAAGTTAATTCTATAGTGCGCTCCCACTCAAATCAATATCTCTCATAATTGATTGTGAGTGATTCAAGACCCGCATATCCATTCAACGTCACGGTTCGAGATGAACACCCATGGCGTGAACTTCAATCGGTAGGCAAACTTGCCGATCACATCTCTATGCGATTCTTGTTCATCTTTCGATGCGTGTGTTCCGAGCTCATGACTTTCATGCCTGAACGTCAAGACAACCAAGTGATCTCGCTGTGAGGTCTCAACTCACCCGCCTCACACATCCCTAATCGTTCGCACCCATGGAGATCATGCAATGCCCCGAAAAGTTAGGTGCCGTGACGGTGCTACTCTTGGGAGAACACTAACTACTTGATATTTCAGTGAGAGATCACCCTAATAAAAAGCGACTACTGCGCAATCAAGAAGGGTGCATCATAAGGGATAAACATCTCAGGCAATTCATAATAGCATGATATGGTATAGCCCTTTCTGACGGAGAAGTCTTTCATTTCTTCGTCTCCGACATTCGCGTCGGTGTTCACCTTCGCGAAGATTGCCACCACCTTGTCGATGCACAAGATAATATTGCTATCTCTATAGCTAATAAAATAAGTGCATTACATAAGGTTGACACGCAGGTCATTAAAGTGCAATCATATGGCTCCAGCCATCATGCCGAATCATGACACGCAGGTCATGTTAATCAATTTACATCATATAGTCATCTCATACATAATCAAATTATTATGAACACTGCTATACCACATCACATGCACATGCAAACCATCCTGCAAAACCAAGTTAGACGCCTCTAATCGGTTCATGCGAAATTTTATTTTACGTGGCTTCTAAGGTTTCGAAACAAACCGAAGCTACAAACGTCCATCATCAAGCATGATAATCCAAGTCGCTAGATTAACATTCTAGGGTGTATGAAACACGAGATAATAAAATCTCGAGCCCCATACTAAACTTCGTCATACGCGTGACCCCCGTGCAGATCACATCTGCATTGCCCTTTCGTCTGCAAAATTTCATCTTTCTTTTTAACTACGGTGGAATTCAATGAACTGTTAGCACTTCGTTGATCAATCAGGATCGCGGATTGCCAGAACATTGAAACTCCACCATACTGTTATCAAGATCAGAAATATGCAAATTCGAGGGAAGCAACAAGAACATCGGGTAACAGACTTCATCTGCTACCCGCACAAATAATTTTCAGCAATAGATCTCATCTATTACCTAATTATATTGTGCAACACCCATACATCTCTATGTATTCTAGATCGCAACCTGCATCTACGCATAGCACGGCTCTTGATGCCACTGTAGGGTAACGCAGCAGAAAACAAAAATTTTCCGACCTACGCACCAGCCCAGGACCACTATGGAGACTGCATACAAGGTTTGATCATTTTCGTTACCGACTCGTAGCGCAGCGGAAGTAGAGTCGATGACGAACGGCGGTGCAGATCCCCGCAGCTAGGATTTTACAACCTCCCAACCGCGAGGATGTATACCCTCATCTGCCCCGCGGACAGCCCTTCGGGAGGACCTCCGAAACTCGGACTGTCACTCGGACAGCCCTTCGGGAGGACCTCCAAAACTCGGACGGTCACACGGACAGCCCTTCGGGAGGCACTCTCGAACTAAGACCGAAACTACGATCTCTCTACAGAGTTGCACACATACGGTATCATCTATCCAGCAGGGCTTCGCCGTCCAGAACTAGTTCCTGCCGGAACCCAGACATCCTTTTGGCTCTACGAAACTATTTCGCTGGGAGGGAGAGAAGAATGCCAGATCATGCATGGCTTTGTGTATGAGAGCAAGAGTGTGTCTTATGGCAGCCCACACACCTCCTATTTATAGGAAACCCAAGGGGTAGGGTGGTTTTACAAGAAAACCCAAAACCCACATGGAAAGGAGTCCTTCCCAAGGACCTAAAAGGTGAAACCAAGGAACAAGGGGGACTCCATGAAGGAGTCCACCATGTGGCCGGCCACACCCTCATGTGGGGCCCCAAAATTGGCCCCTATCCATCCATGTCATCCCCAAGATCTTTTGGAGCAAAGCCCCAAAAGGTGGCTTTCCAAAAATATCCCAAAAAGCACTTTCACTATTCACGACGACATTTTTCAGCGTCTGATCGAACTGAAAATATTCATGTGGGCTTAGAACAATTCTAGTACCCACCAAAATAATTTTCAACGCGAGCCGGAACAATTCCGGTTTAGTGATTTCATCTGCGAAAAGCATCTGAAGCGGTTTCGGCAGCTCCGGAACATTTCCGGTTTTCATCCCGGAAAATTCCAGAAAGTTTCCAGAATGATTCTGGCACCCTCCAAGAATTATCAGGCATGTGCCAAAACCAATTTGACTTTATGGTATCCTCTGAAGCAACTTTTCAGTTTCACCGGAACTCATCCGGTGACCTCTCTGCGGAACTTTTCCGCTGTCCGAAACTTTTCCGGCGTCCGAAACTTTTTCGGTGATTTTCTCTCAGACTCCCTGTCTAGTATTCAGCAGATAGATGACCCTTAAGTGTGTGACCCTATAGGTTCGGTGAAGCATAGACATGACCCGGAACCCCTTCCGATCAATGATCAACATCGGAGCCGTGGACACCCATATTGATCCCTATACCCACACGAATGAATATTCGAGTGAACCTCGAGTTGCCATGTGCTATTCCTGTTGCTTCGCGATATGTTACAAATACCCGAGGTGAGACATGTTGGCATCCCCGTGGATCAACACCTTGTCCACTATGCCAGTTACCTCGTTGCCGGTATTGTTCTCTTTTCTCGTTCCCGTGTTCCGGCATCCCTGTGATCAAATCACCCTGTGTCTGGCCAGACGATGATGGATACCGTAACACCGAGAGGGCCCAGAGATATCTCTCCATCGTCGGAGGAGCAAATCCCAATCTTGAGCTATCAAGTTACTTGACATACTTTTCCATGAACCCGTAAGCCGCCGTAATAGCCACCCATTTACGGATGACGTTTAACAAACCCCAAAGTTCATGAAGCAAGCATGAAGAAACTCGATACTCTCATGGTCTAAGGAATTATGCAAACATTAACTTCCTGTGTTATTAACCATTAACTTATGACGAATGTATCTCATAGCATAACATCAATTTGGGTCGATTCAACACAAGTGTTCTACCAACAATTGTGCCCTCAAAATTGCCGGCATAGTGATGCCCATGATCAGGAAAACAGGATCATCATGCAATACTTGAGCCAGTCATAGAGGCTTGACTAGGAATACATTTTACCGTTTATTATCCCACACGTGCACATGAGTTTCCCTCCAAGCCTCGTTTTATTTGTAGACTCGAGAATCATTGCAGTTATAGCATGGAACATAAACATAATTATGAACAGGGAGATAATCAATAACATTTATTATTGCCTCTAGGGCATATCTCCTACAGTATCACGTCAGGACGAAGAGGGCCACATCGCCACCAACCTCCCACAAGCGCCCACCAACCACAAGGCTCCCAAGGCGGCGCCTTCAAGAAGGGAGCGGCGCTGGGAGCGCCGCCGCCGCCCAACAGAGTTAGGGCTTTCGCCCGGGAGACCTAGGGAAAGGGGAAGTGGGGGGAAACAATCCATACCGACGCCTCCAAGGAGGGGAACTGTGCCCTCGGGCGTCGCCGTCGACGCGGCCGGCCATGGCCGGCCCGGGATTTCGCCCGGACTGCCCCCAGGCCACCAGCCGCACCCTCTAGACTAGGAATCAGCGACCAAAGGAGGCACGGCCCGGCCAGAGGGACCCGCACGCCAAACAGGGGAGGGGGAAGGCGCCAAATCTCGCGCCGCCAGCCGCCGGAGCAGCCACCAGCCACCCGCCTTCTCCACCAAGATCCGGCCGTCCACGCGACCAGGGACCCTGGATCCACCGTCCGCACCGCCGGTCGCCGCAGATCAGGCGATGCCTCACCAGAGGAGCCGCCGCTCCAGTTCCAGGGCTCCCCACGCGAGGGCAAGACTGTCGAAGGCCTCGGCGGCTGCCTCAGGCGGCGGCGAGGGAGGATGGGGGAAGGGGGTCGCTCGGCGGCGGCCTAGGGTTGTCGCCCCCCGAGTCGCCCAAGCGGGGCGACGCGGGGGTGGGTGGGGGATCCAACTATGCTTTACTTCAAAGCACACATTTATTCACTTCTCGGAAAGCACATAACCACAACTTGTGCTTCACGCGGAAGCACATTTGTGCTTCATTTAACTTTCGCTTCACGTGGAAGGACAACTGTGTTTCATGCAGGAGCACGTTTGTGGTCCTCTTTTTGTGGAAGCACAATCGTGCATTCCACGATAAGCACACGGTCCTGCTAGTCGTATGTAGGGTAACGCAGCAGAAAACAAAAAATTTCCGACCTACGTACCAGCCCAGGATCACTATGGAGACTGCATACAAGGTTTGATCTTTTTCGTTACCGACTCGTAGCGCAGCGGAAGTAGAGTCGATGACGATCGGCGGTGCAGATCCCCGCAGCTAGGATTTACAACCTCCCAACCGCGAGGATGTACTCCCACGTCAGCTCACCGGACGGATCTCCGGGCAGCCCTTCGGGAGGCATCGGGACAGTCCCTCGGATAGTCCCACCGGACGGATCCTCGGACAGCCCTTCGGGAGGCCCCTGGACAGTCCCTCGGATAGTCCCACCGGACGGATCCTCGGACAGCCCTCCGGGAGGCCTCTGGACAGTCCTTCGGATAGTCCCACCGGACGGATCCTCGGACAGCCCTCCGGGAGGCCTCACGGACAGCCCTTCGGGCGGGTCACTCGGACAGCCCTTCGAGAGGACACCCGAAACTCAAACTGTAACTCGGACAGCCCTTCGGGAGGCACTCTCGAACTAAGACCGAAACTACGATCTCTCTACAGAGTTGCACACATACGGTGTCATCTATCCGGCAGGGCTTCGCCGTCCAGAACTAGTTCCCACCGGAACCCAGACAGCCTTTCGGCTCTACGAAACTATTTCGCTGGGAGGGAGAGAGAAGCCAGAAATGTCATGGCATGTGTATGTGAGAGCAAGGATGAAGCATATGGGGCTGCCTCCTCCCCTCTATTTAAAGGAAAAACAAGGGGTAGGATGGGTATATCCAAAATGCCATGTCATCCCAAAATATCTTGGGAAGATATTTGTGGAAAGCCAACTTCCAACCATATCCATAAATCTGATTTCACTACTCACGACGACATTTTTCAGCGTCCGGTCGAACTGAAAATATTTATGTGGGATTAGAACAATTCCAGTACCCACTAAAATAAGTTTCAATGCGATCCGGAACAATTCCGGTTTAGTGATTTTCATCTGCGAAAAGCATCTGAAGCGGTTCCGGCAGCTCCGGAACATTTCCGGTTTTCATCCCGGAAAATTCCAGAAAGTTTCCAGAACGATTCTGGCCCCCTCCAAGAATTATCAGGCATGTGCCGAAACCAATCTGACTTTATGGTATCCTCTGAAACAACTTTTCAGTTTTACCGGAACTATTCCGATATCCTCTCCGGAACGTTTCCGTTTCGTCCGAAACTTTTTCGGTAAATTTCTCTCAGACTCCCCGTCTAGTATTCAGCAGATAGATGACCCTTAAGCGTGTGACCCTATAGGTTCGGTGAAGTATAGACATGACCCGGAACACTTTCCGATCAATGATCAACATCGGAGCCGTGGACACCCATATTGACCCCTATACCCACACGAATGAATATTCGAGTGAACCTCCAGTTGCCGTGTGCTATTCCTGTTGCTTCGCGATATGTTACAAATACCCGAGGTGAGACATGTAGGCATCCCCGTGGATCAACAACTTGTCCACTATGCCAGTTACCTCGTTACCGGTATTGTTCTCTTTTCTCGTTCCCGTGTTCTGGCATCCCTGTGATCAAATCACCCTGTGTCTAGCCAGACGATGATGGATACCGTAACACCGAGAGGGCCCAGAGATATCTCTCCATCGTCGGAGGAGCAAATCCCAATCCTGAGCTATCAAGTTACTTGACATACTTTTCCATGAACCCGTAAGCCGCCGTAATAGCCACCCATTTATGGATGACGTTTAACAAACCCCAAAGTTCATGAAGCAAGCATGAAGAAACTCGATACTCTCATGGTCTAAGGAATCATGCAAACATTAACCATCTCTGTGTTATTAACCATTAACTAATGACGAATGTATCTCATAGCATAACATCAATTCGGGTCGATTCAACACAAGTGTTCTACCAACAATTGTGCCCTCAAAATTGCCGGCATAGTCATGCCCATGATCAGGAAAACAGGATCATCATGCAATACTTGAGCCAGTCATAGAGGCTTGACTAGGAATACTTTTTACCGTTTATTATCCCACACGTGCATATGAGTCTTCCTCCGAGCCTCGTGGTTATTGTAGACTCGAGAACCATAGCAGTTATAGCATGGAACATAAACCTAATTATGAACAGGGAGATAATCAATAACATTTATTATTGCCTCTAGGGCATATCTCCTACATCGTAAACCTAAAAAATGAAAGAAAAACAAAGAAAATCTGAACAAACTGTTTCAATGGGAGAAGTTTCCAGCGTGCGCCACATGGCAACGCTAGAGCACTTCGTTCTTGAAAAAACGTCTGCTACTGGCTCGTTCCGAGGCTAACCCTGGATTAGTTGCTGCCTGCAAGCGATGCCATGTTTGGAATCGTTACAAGCAATCTGCAGACACTCCAATTCCTATTCACCACACGTTCCGACATAATGTCGTCGCTTCGCGGGAGCTCCTGTTCAGCGCCTTAAGCGGGTTGCTGGCGCCCGCTGCAGCGCCTTGTTGGGTCGGCCCGCGAAGGCGAAGCGCAACTAACAAACGACGCCAAAAACAAAGAAAATCTGAACAAACTGTTTCAATGGGAGTAGTGTCCAGCGTGCACCATATGGCAACGCTAGAGCACTCCATTCTTGAAAAAACGTCTGCTACTGGCTCGTTCCGAGGCTAACCCTGGATTAGTTGCTACCTGCAAGCGATGCCATGTTTGGAATCGTTACAAGCAATCTGCAAACACGCCAATTCCTATTCACCACACGTTCCGACATAATGTCGTCGCTTCGCGGGAGCTCCTGTTCAGCGCCTTAAGCGGGTTGCTGGCGCCCGCTGCAGCGCCTTGTTGGGTCGGCCCGCGAAGCGCAACTAACAAACGACGTCAAAAACAAAGAAAATCTGAACAAACTGTTTCAATGGGAGAAGTGTCCGGCGTGCGCCACATGGCAACGCTAGAGCACTCCATTCTTGAAAAAACGTCTGCTACTGGCTCGTTCCGAGGCTAACCCTGGATTAGTTGCTACCTGCAAGCGACGCCATGTTTGGAATCGTTACAAGCAATCTGCAGACACGCCAATTCCTATTCACCACACGTTCCGACATAATGTTGTCGCTTCGTGGGAGCTCCTGTTCAGCGCCTTAAGCAGGTTGCTGGCGCCCGCTGCAGCGCCTTGTTGGGTCGGCCCGCGAAGGCGAAGCGCAACTAACAAACGACGCCAAAAAAAGGCAAAAAAATGACTCCTCTAGGATTCTAACTTGCATCGCCATGTCTTTGTTCAAGCTTAGCTAACCACTACAACCATCAGAGAATTGTGACTGATAATAGCGCTAATAATATAAGAACAAGTGTGGCCGCGCAATTTATTTATCACTTAGATTATTTTTTTAAGAAAATCACGAATTTTAAAAAGGTAATCATTTTTGAAGAAAAGTTCACAAACTTAAAAAAAAGTTCATCGATTTTGAGAAAAGGTTCATTATTTTTGAAGGAAAGTTCATCGATTTTGAAAAAAGTTTATGAAGATGTGAAAAAAATTCTTCGTTTTAAAAAAAAAGTTCATTGATTTTGAAAAAAAACATCAACATTGAAAAGTTCATGACAAATGAAAAAAGTTCATCGCTTTTGAAAAAAAATCATCCATTTTGAGAAAAGTTCATGACAAAATGAAAAAAGTTCATCGATTTTGAAAACTATTTCATCATTTTATAAAAAAGTTCATTGAATTTGAAAAAAGTTCACCGAGTTTGAAAAAAAAGTTCATCGATTTTGAAAAAAGTTCACAAATTTGAAAACAAATGGATCATCAAAATTGAAGAAAAGTTCATCAAATTCGAAAAAAAATCATCAAGTTTGAAAAGAAGTTCACAAAAACTTGGAAGAATTCATCAATTTTGGAAAAAGAAATCACAAATTTGAGAAAAGTTCATCAATTTTGAAAAAGTTCATCGAATTAAAAAAAGTTCATGGATTTTCAAAAAAGTGTACAAATTTGGAAAAAAAAGTTATTAGAATTTTTTTAAAAATACATCAAAGTTTTTTAAAAAATCATCAGATTGAAGAAAAATTTCACGTATTTGGAAACAAATCATCGAACTAGGAAGAAGAAAAAAAATAAAAAAAATAGAAAACGAAAAAGGAAAAAGGAAAAGGAAAAAGGAAAAGGAAAAAAGGAGAAAGAAGGAATAAAAGAATGAAAAACTTGATGTTTACCAGATCCCGTTGTGTGGTGCGTTGGTTACACCTAGTACATCGATGAGGGCGGTCCCAGGAAATGGACCGACCCATCTAGGCAGATAGTCATGGTTTTTATCGGTTTTATTTTGTTTTTAATTAATTAGTGTTTTATTCTATTTTTTCCAAATTTGCTGGGTTTGTAAAAAATGTTTGAAAATTCCAGATTTTTTTCGCTTTTAAATTTTTCAAAACTTTTTAGTTCCAATTTTTTTTATTTACAATTTTTTTTTGAAATTTCAAAAATGTTTGCATTTGAAAAAATGCTTATAATTTCAAAATGTGTTAAATTTCAATTTTTTAAAAAATTTCAAAAAGTGTTTGCGTTATCAAAAAATGTTTGAGTTTTAGAAAAAGGTTGACGATTTCAGAATAATATTTGTGTTCTAAAATAATATTTACATTTTAAGAAATTGTTCATTTTAAAAAAAATGTTCATGCTTAAAATTATATTCAGCTTTTTCGAAAAATGTTCTCGGATTATATTCACTTTTTAATATAAATATTTAAATATTCTATCTTTAGAAAGAATGAAAACAAAACGATACAGCATTTACGAGCCACTACACTAGCAGCTCAGAGCACTAACCCGGCTGATTAAGGGCCGGTTTTTGCTGGCTTTTGTGGGCTTCTAGAATAAGCTTCCCCAGCTTATTCTAGAAGCCCAACCAAATTTATTTTTTAGAAGCCTACTAGTCAAGTCTTAATTACTAGGCTTCTAAAAAACCTAGTTGAGTTTCTAAAATAAGCTGGGTAGGGGTACCTTATTCCAACTTATTCTAGTAGGAATACTTGCAACATGGGCCGGCCCAATCTGTGGTGGCCTATGCGAAACAACACCAATTCGATGCAGAGAGCGTCTGATAGGTGGTGCTGCTTTGTCCCGCGCCCTCGCGTCAGTTCGGTGCTAATTGGGTCAGCCTATAATCACACATGGATACATAGGCACAGGCATTAGTTTTTGTTTGTTTTCTTATTTTAGTTCATTCTTTCGAAAATATTATAATGCATATATTCCAGTAAGCTTAATTTTACTTAAACTGCTTTAGGAATGTTCACCTTGAAGTTGAAAAGCGTTAATGCTGTGTAATTGTTTTGCTCGCATACCTGCATTTTTTATAGCATTGAGAAAATGTTTGTGACATATTTTAAATGTTCACACGTTTCAAGAAATGTATGCGTCATTTTTGAAAAAAAAATACAATTCAATTTATTTTTTGTGTGATCAATTATTTTCTACTCCCTCCGTCAAGAAATATAAGAGCATTGCATTTATATCACCAGTGGTGATCTAAACGCTCTTATATTCCTTTACAGAGGGAGTACCACTAAAAAAAGCACCTTTTTTTAGCTGGGAAATCATTGCACTTTATTCAAACAACGGACACCTCCACGGCTACCACGGGGTGCACGCACTCCGATCACCTGAAACCAAGTTTTACGTAGCGTATTCTTGCAACCCTCCCTAGCTAAAATATGCGCTACACTATTAGCAGATCTTTTGGTCCAAACCAACATCTTGAAAAGAGTGAAGCAGGGATTTTATCTGATTGACCAGATGGCCATTAATTACAAATGCACTTATATGTAAAAAATGTTCACCTGTTTTAAAAAAATGTTTGTGATATTTTCAAAATATATTTATACAATGTTAAAAAATGTTCATCTAATTTAAAAATGTTTAACATATATTGAAAAATTCTTAGCATGTATTCCAAAAATATATTCAAAAGCATGTATTTTACAAGATGTTCAATGTGTATCCAAAAAAGGTTATGCGTGTATAATGATTTTTTCAATGTGCACTGGAAAAAGTAGACATGTGTTGAAAGTCGAACCCCCCCCCCCCCCCCCCCCACCCCCCACCCCCCAAAAGAAACCAGTTAGAAAAAAAAGAAACAAAAAATGACACATAAAACCATGAAAAATAAAAATAACCGAAAAAATCGAAAGAAACCACTAAAGAAACATTTATAGGAAACCAAAAGACGCCAAAAAAAGATAGAAACCAACACAGAAAACCACGCCCAGAAAACTTCTCCCGCTGGAACCCGAATTGGGCGAAATAGCTCCGCGTCCGTGCGGGCCATAAGCGAGACATACCGATAAGCGATGAACCCAGGCCTTTAGTGGGCTTCGTTTGATTTTCTCGTGGGCTCAAATTCATATTCGTTTCGGCCGCAACGACCAACAAAGCCCAAGCAAAGTAGGGTACGCGATTGCTGGGTTTCCTACCGTCCTCCACCTCCTTTGCCTCCGTCCGTTTCTCTCTACGAACACAGCACGCAACGTGGGGGAGACTACAACCTAGAACCTAGAAAACATCCTATCGATCTAGCTTGGCGGTGCGGCGCGGCAGCTAGCCATCACTCATGGCGGTGGAGGAGATAACCGAGGGCGTGAGGGGCCTCAAGGTGGAGGACGGCGAGGGGGCGGGCGCCGCGGCCGCGGCCGACGCGCCGGTCGCCGCCGCCGGCGGGGAGGGGCAGAGGCGGGGCGCCAACAGCAGCAGCAACCGCATCCAGGTGTCCAACACGAAGAAGCCCCTCTTCTTCTATGTCAACCTTGCCAAGGTACCGTACCAGCCAATCCATCTTTTGGTTCGATCCCCCATTCGTCAGCGCCGTCTCTGAAACGATTTTGCTTCGTTGGTTGCTTGCAGAGGTATATGCAGCAGCACGGCGACGTCGAGCTCTCCGCGCTCGGGATGGGTGAGTCTTGTTTCTCCCATGCCTCTGATTGATTGAATGCCAGTAGGAATGTATCTTTGGTAACGCCGCTTGTTATCATCTAAATCTCCATCGGATTGCTATGTTTATACCATTTATAGTGTGATTTCTGCCTCATGTTTTCTCGAATTTGATGGAGTGATTGTGCCGTCATAAGGGAATGTGCTAGCTTAGATGTGTAGTTAATCATTCGAGACTTTTGGAACGGCTGGATCCGCAAAATATTCTGTTATTGCTTAAACCCTAACAATTCCCCTGACTGTGGTGCTGCCTGTTTCAGAAACTGGTGAGTTCATTTGTTTAAAAAAATTGCACTCTAATGTTCTCCTGTGATATTTTTTGCTTAGTCTGTTCTAACTAGTGTTCTGTCATGGGATATGCCGGTTTGCACAACTGAATATTGTGTATGCAGTTGTTCAAAAGTCAATCGGATTGTATCTTGCGCTCTTGAGTACTTGGCCAGTGGGGGAAAGACCGCCTGCCACGTTTTTTTTTGCAAGAAGAAGAAACCTCACTTCCCGACCCAGAAAGCCCCTGAACCCTGACAGTGCGGACCCGACAGCGCCTCACCGCAACCTAGGCTGTCCGCCACAGTTATCACACAGGCCGCACACACAGGCCAGCCGCCATTGTTACTACTGGCCAGCGCCATGCAGATATAAGGGTTGCCAGTGAGGGAGGTTTTCTAACCAGCCCTGAATTTCGCTCCCATGGGGAATCGAACCCATGCGCAATAGTAACTATGGACCCTTACTCAGGAGCGACAACCATTACACTATGGACCCTTTCGCTCTCGCGCTCTTGAGTAATCTCATATAACTATGACCCTATCCACAATACTAGTGCAAACCATGGGCATTTTGACATGGATGTAGAAAAACACAAGTATGAGTCTTTAAGATTGTCAAGTAAAATTGATTGATTACATATGTAAGTTACTGGCTGCCATCGGACTTATTAGTGGCACTACCGTATTCATTGAGTTTGTGGTTTGATGTTTTCTGTACTGAAGTTGGCACTAACCAAGATCTGTTTGCAGCCATTGCGACGGTTGTGACCGTGGCGGAGATTCTGAAGAACAACGGCCTCGCCGTTGAGAAGAGTAAGAACCGTCTTCTTTCCTTGTAATGCAGATTATGTCTGATCATATATATCTTGGCCAGCATAGGTGCCATGAACATTCTCCACATTTGTCATTATGTACTCTGAACGTTCCTCTTTTAACCTTGATGTGTGTAGAGATTAGGACATCCACAGTGGAAATAAACGACGAATCAAGAGGCCGCCCATTCCAAAAGGCTAAGGTCAGAGAAGAAGAGCAATTTGGATTATCTCTTTGTTCGTCAATGTGCCAATTCTCTTACGGACGAAATTCCACTTCTTGACAAGTAAAACTGACTTGGCAATCGATTCATGCAGATCGAGATAGAGTTGGGGAAGAGCGAGAAATTCGACGAGTTGATGGCCTCTGCTGCGGCAGATGCTGAAGAAGGCGAGGAGGAGGCCTGAAGAACCAAACAAAGCCGTAGCGACCACATCCTGTTGCTCTACTTTGTTATCGTTGTTGTTTGAAACTTTAAAACCAATGCACGAGACATGGCGTGTGTTCTTGTTTAACTTGTATTTTCTTAGTGTCAGTGTTTGTGAACTCTTTGGCAGATGATAATCTGTTTCGTGTGCATTTCTTTCTCCAAACCGCTGGCTGGTTCTTAAGGCTGGAAATAATCTTTTACGCTTGTGCTTCGTTATGGTGACTCTACGTTTAGTGCTGTTGATTGGTACTACTCCCTCTAGTCCTTTTTACTCTGCATATAAGATTTGTTTGAAGTCAAATTTCGTAAAGTTTGATCAACTTTATAGAAAAATATATCAACATTCACAATACGAAACTAATATCATTAGATGCATTATGAATTTAATTTTCGTATTGTGTAACTTTGGTATTGTAAATGTTGATATTTTTTCATATAAATATGGTTTAAAAAAATGCAGATAAATTTTATACGTGGAGTAAAAAGGACCGGAGGGAGTACTACGGTTTGACCGCAGACAAATTTTATATGCAGAGTAAAAAGGGCCCGAAGGGAGTACTATGGTGCGAATGTACACGCTGTGCTTCTCATGTAATTTTAGTTTCCGTTTGGAATGTGAAATAAGCAAATCCAGTCGGCTGCAAACCCGTTTTACCCTGTCCAAATTACCCGTTGCTGGACGTGCCACGTAGCCTGAGGCGCACCGTGCGTTCGGCTCCGAAGAGAAGGAAGCTGCAGCAGCCAGCAAGCCACTGCAAAGCACATCGGCGAGAGAAAGGAAGGAGACGATGGCGACCATGGCCGGGCGCTACTGCTGCAGCTCCAACTCGCCCTCGGTCCTGCCGCCCCAGCGGCAGCCCGCGCTCGGGCTTCCGCTGCAGCTGCAAGGCACGGGAGGACGGGGAAGGGGACTCCGGCGACCGAGCTTACGGGCGGTCGCGTCAGCGGCGGCGGAACCCGTGAAGGCGGCCACGGACGCCGAGTTCTTCCAGCCCGCCGACTCGAGGCCCATCATGCTCTTCGACGGCGTGTGCAACCTCTGCAACGGCGGCGTCCGGTTCGTGCGGGAGCACGACCCCGGCAGGAGCATCAGGTACATCCCCCTCCAGAGCGACTCCGGGAGGAAGCTCCTGCGCCGGTCAGGCAGAAGCCCCGACGACATCTCCAGCGTCGTCCTCGTCGAGAAAGACAGGTAACCAACCGAATCTGGTCGAGCTGCTCTGCTTTTCTCGATCGACATCAGCCATGGACCAAGTGTCAGAAATGTTCTTTGCTCCTCAGGTCATACATCAAGTCTGAAGCCGTCCTGAGGATAATGGAGTACCTGAACCTGCCGTTCCCGCAGCTCGCCGCGTTCCTCAAAATCGCCCCCTTGTAAGCTCAATTCACATTTCAATTGAACCACTTGAATATAGGAATTACTAATTCGTTGCAATGCCATGGCTAGGTTTGTGAGGGATTTCGCCTACGACAACATCGCGGACAACCGGTACGTGGTTTTCGGCCGGTCAGAGACAGAATCATGCGAGATACTCTGAATTGCTGCCACAGACAGCACCTCGGTGCTCCTGCTTATATTATAGATAGAAGAATGGCCATACATTGAGAAGTTGTAGGCATGACAGATATGAGATGGCATGAACCACCATCATTACAACCAATCCAATTTTAGCACTACTACCCTGCCTCACGTGGCGCTCACCTAAGGTAAGCATTTTGCACTGCTCCTCTGTCTATGTCCAAGCACCATGTTCACACCGGAGAGCACTTGTGATCAGAGGCCGCGGAACCGTACTTGTGGCTTCACCGTGCCCACGACGCTTCCTTGGGCATTTGAGATATTGGCTTTTGTTGGGGCCGTGTGGTTGGCCCAAGAGAGGTCAACGTTGTCGAGAAAAATCCCGTGGCACGGCACGCTTTTGCTGCACCGGATCGTGATGGCCTCTTGCTCCGAGGACGTCCCATGGATGTTGATGAATCTCGCATCCGTTATGGCCACACCACCTTCCTGCAAATGCAACCAATATGGTTTCAGTTTCAACTGTTGTCTTTAAGGATGCATCAGATGTGGTGGTGGTGACTGAGTTGAGTAGGTTTCCTCACCCGTTCTAGACAATTTCTCTGGGGGCAATAGAACTGGTCGATGTCGATAGGATACCGTACTTCAGTCATGTTGAGGTCCCTGAAAAGGAATGTGTTCGCTCTGCCTCGCCCTCCCTGCATTCATAACATCATATAAGTTTGGGGAACATACTACATGGTGTATGCAACCATCAGTTGATATATTTGAACTGATGCAACGCACACATGCACAACAGAAGGCATGTAGATGCTGCTTCAGTGTTACCTGCCACGATTTGATCCTGACACCGGTCGTCGTATTAAAGAAGCTGCAGTTGGACACTGTAATTCTTTCCACCAGCACCTCCAAGGTTTCCTACACTACACAATAAGATCAAAAAGGCAGCGTAGCTACTCAGTAGAGAAATTTATCTGCAGTACTTATATGCACTTGGGGTCAGCACAGGCCTGCATATATATAAGCATGGCTGTGCATCTGTATACCTGATGCCATGAACGGGCCCACACGTGATGTGAGTGACGTTGACATCGGTGGTGCCCGTTAGAATCGACACACAATCATCACCTGCACTTGTCCAATGTATCTATGTCAACAGCAGTGTTGCAAACATGCTTCAGGAGTATTGCAAACACCCTTGAGGCCAGAATGCAATACGCATGTACTGGATCTTGTTTATCAGGGGCTACTGAAGGAGGTGGGACTGTACCGCTGTGGATGGAGCAAGAGGAAATGCGGACATGGTCGGAGGCCCCCATGGCGATCCCGTCCGTGTTAGGGCTGTTGCCCGGCGCCATGATGGAGACGTTGTGCACCTGCACCTGGCTGCACTTGAACAGGCTCATGTGCTTGTCGGCGCTGTCCTTGAGGCGTATGTTGGTCACCCGTAGACCGTTGCAGGACGAGAATGACACCAACTGGTTTACATGTATGTGCAAGCCTGGATGAGTTTCAACACACACACACATACATACATACATACATACATACATACATATGTTTGTCTAGTAGTTCCAGAGTGAACTGAAAGTGGCTATTGTTAGACCAGACAACTGGAAGAGGGATTGTGGGTGTGCTTACCATTGGCTGGTGATGGCATTTCTGTGGGAACGAGAAAGAGGGAGGGGCGTCAGGTTGTGGACAGTGTATATATGAAGATGGAATGAAGAAGGCAACGGCCATGTTTGTTTGCCCAGGTATGCTGCTGTTACCTTTTGGTTGTAGCAGTCCCACCACGGTGCGCCCCGGCCGTCGATCTGGCCGCTGCCGTCCACCGTCAGGTTGTCGACCCTGTAGAAGGCCAGGAGGCTTGATAACGACTTTAGGCTCCAGAGGGAGTTTGGCGCCACGATGTCCCCGTCCACCTGCAGAAGCACCAACCTCTATCTCTTGTGCTATTACTTTGAAGAAGACTAGAGACGAAGATGGATGATCCAGGACGGCCTGATCGTCGTCGACAGATGTTTGTCACCTGCACGGTGATTGGTGCCTTGCAGGGTCCGTGCAACTTGGTTTCTCCCAGCAAGAAGGTCCTTCCTTCGGGGACGTACACGGTCGCCCCGCCGCTGTCTCTGCAAGCGGAGTCCCATGTCTCCTCGAACGCCTGCCGGCGAGACGAAGACGGAGGGTGCAGATAAGTAAATAAGAAAGATCTGATCTGACCGGCAATGTGGTGACCAAGATGCATTCAAGTCGAGAATCGTATAGTATCACGCTGTTGTTATACCTTGGAATCATCCGTCTCGCCGTCCCCGGCGGCATGGAAAGCCATGACGCTGTATCGAGTTCCTTCCCCTTTCCACACCTCGGGCGTGGCCGCTGCCGCCGCCGACCGGGCTTCGGCCGACACCACAAGAAGCAGCAGCGGCGGCAGGACGAGGAACAAGGAGGGGCGACGTTGTGCTGCAACCCTCTGCCATTTTCAAGATCCGCACGTCAGGCAAAACAACATATAGACGACGATGAGAACGAAAATCTACATGTACTAGTACTACTTTTCGATCGAGCTGGTGAACAATGGTAGAGTAGAGCCGACGCTTGTACCATGATGATCACGATTGCTACTGCGATTAGCAGCTGAATCGGTCGCAACCACCGTCGTACCGATGACTCCACCAGTCGTGTGCTCATGTGTATATCTATTTATATACACGCGCGAGACGAGAGCACACGACACGAGCGTAGGCGTAGCAGCAAATGTGGGTAAAATTGAAGCCAAATCTCTCGTTTGTCGTGGCAGTAATGCCGTGGATATTATCCAAATCAACGCAGGAGACCGCGGCCGCTTGTCCTTTCCCCGTTTGAAACGGGAGATAGCTGTACGCGAGCCCCAAAATGCCATGCGGTTATCTCGCACAGCTGCGTGCGTTTGTGCGTTGGCAAAAATGCGACGTACGCCATTTCCAGCATGTAATCGCGTCCGTCCCTCCTCTTGCAATGACTTGATTGATTGATTGATTAAAGGGATAAAAAGGTGTATTCATTCCCCGAATTGCAGAACAAGATAGAGGATATCGTTGCGGCGGTAAGGGATCGAGCAAACGCATGCTTGCACGTCCGGGGCCGTCCAATCAATCGCGAGATGGACGGCTTGGATGGCGCGGTCTGGGTGGTTAGTATTTTCTTTCCGAACTAATGCCATGTGTGTTGATCACGCACCAAGATCGCCTTCTTGTTGAAATTTTACAAGACCGCGTGTTTTTTTTTTTTTTTTTTACTTTCTGACAGGATCTAGCTACTACAGCCATCAGAGAAATTACGAAGAACAGTGGAGTTTCTTAGCCGAATTCAGAGGAATTGCATTTCAGATCTGGAGAAAACTAGATAGGGTTTGGCCAGCCGGAACACGGCGGCTTTAGGGCACAGACCGATTACATCCAGAATGATCCCTCTCTCCCTCGGGTCCCCTCTGAAGTAGCCAAATGAAAAGAAAAGTAAGAAAGCGACATGATCCGGAGCTACAATGCTCACGGTTAAATTTAAACTACTAGCGTTACATTGACGAGAGCCGTCCATCGGGAGATCCACGGTCGAGGAGGCTGCGAGCTTGGCGAACCGGTATGTGAAGTTGATGACCGCCGGATTGAAGATCTACGGTTCCCTCTTCATGTGGAAACTGAAGCTAACTGTAGTGTTTGTCGGAAGTGGGGCTCCGGGGACCCAAAGGTTCGAACACTGGGGTGAGCTTGTTCTACTACATCTTCCCCTACCACGGCAGTGCTACGGCGAGACTACGGCGAGAGCGCGCTAGCGTAGGACGGGCAAAGGCACAGCGGTTTACCCAGGTTCGGGCCACCTTGCGGTGTAAGACCCTACTCCTGCTTTGTGGTTGAGATTATCGTGGATGAGAGAGTTCTTGCGTACAAGGTTGAAGATGATGGATCCCCCCCTTGCTACGGTGGCTGCACTGCCCCTTTTATGCCGCCTTGGTCCTCTTCCCCCTCGAAACTTAGGCGGGAAGGGTTGCCACACTTGGCGGTTTTGAAAGGGGACAGGCGCTCAGGCTATCCTGACTAAAGGTGGTCTTCGCCTGCCAAAGCATGATCCATGATGCGCCGGTGGGCTCGGTGATGACCTCTGCCCTGCGCGCCCGCCGTCTTGGTCTTTCTTCGCCGATCGGGCAACCTTTGGGGTTGCTTTGGGGAGTAGATAGCTGGCCCTGCTTCCCTAGCACAAAAGAGGAAACCATCTGCATCCGCGCCTGCTGGCGCGGCCTCTGCTGCTGCTCGTCGCCGCGCGCGTCACCCACGTGATGGGCTCCAGTCCGCGCGACACGCCGAACGGTCTTCTCCTCGAGCGCCTGCGGGAGGGGGCCTCGGAAGGCCACCTCGGGAAGCCGCCTCGTGAGGCCACTCGGGAAGCAGCCTCGTGAGGCCACTCGGGAAGCAGCCTCGTGAGGGGACTTGGGAAGCCGTCTCGTGAGGGGACCTCGCGAGGCCGTTTATGGTGGTGATGAGCGTTGCCTGCTACTCCCTGAGGAGCGGGCCTCAGGAGGCTAGGGCCCCATGAGGGGGCATGGCGAGACACTTGGTGGCTACGGCCCGCCGGGCACACTCCAGGCGTCGCGCGCTGGGCCAAAGGCAGACGGTCCTGGATACCCCGGGTTCCATGGGCCCGACAGTAGCCCCCGGGCCCGCGACGCGCGCATTCCCGCCTACGGAGGGGCGAGACGGCGCGGGCCCTAACCGCCTGCGGCCAGGCGCAACGCGTGGCGCACGATGTGACGGGCGACGCCCCCACTTCCCCACGACGCCTCGGGAACTGCCGCGCTGACATAAATCTTGGCGCCGGAGAAGGCGGAGTGACGAGGGGAGTCCCGCGCCGAGATAAAAAAGGGGGGAAGGGAGAGCCAGAGCCCCCACTCATCTTCTCCTTCCTCCAGCTTCCTCGTCTCCTCGCTAGACTGCCGAAGAGATGGCGAGAGGACGAGGGCGCGGCCGTGCCTCCGCCGCCGCATCGCAGGTTCCGCCCCGGGGGCGTGGTCGATCCTCGACGGCCGCCGGCGCCGGGCCCAATAGTAGCGGAAGGGGCGCCGCCCGCGGGCGCGGCGGGCGAGGCGCGCAAGGCCGAGGCGGCCACATCGGAGCGGCTGCGCTCCCGCCCCAGGCGGGGAGCCACTCGGCGGAGGCGGCACGCGAGTTCATCGTGAACATGCACCGCAGCCCCTGCACCTGGCTCCGGCTCCCGGACTCCTTCGCGGCGGCGATGGCGGACCGCGCGCCCTTGGGCCTGTGGGTGTAGGCCGACGGTTGCTGCAACGGCCCCTCCTGGGTGGCGACGGAGCTTACCGCCTCGGGCTTCATGTTCCTGAGGCAGGGGTGGAAGTCGTTCGCCCTCGCCCGCGGCCTGAAGCGGGGGCACGTCCTCCAGTTCAAGTACGACGGGGCCGCCATGCTCTTCGTGAAGATCTTCGGGCTCTCCGGTAGCCGCCTGGCGTGCTGCGCGGAGAGTGAGGACAGCTACAGCGGCTCCTCCAGCGAGGACGACTCCTCCGACGGTGTCGCCCCCTCCGGCGGGGGCGGAGGCGACGGCGGCTGCCCCCGCGTCAAGAGCGAGGACGAGGACTCCGACTAGGCGCGCGCGACGACGACTTCGGAGCCGGGACACCGTGCGCACGGTGACGGGGCCGCACTCGCCTAGGCTTTTCTTTCTTTTCGTTCTCCTGCATTGAACCGATGTAAACCCCGCGGGGGCGTGAAACCGTATCTTCTTGTGTTGAACTTAATACTTTTGTGACGTGGGGTTGCATGCATTCTCTCCCGAAGTCCTCCCGTGAGGCTGGTTTTTTTTTCTTTGCTCGCCTCAGCGCTCTACGCCGTCAGGACCCAGCCCCCGAGCGGGCCTCAACCGTCGCTGGTATGTCCGGTCGCGATGCCGGGACAAGGCCAGGAGGTGAGGGGCACCGTGAGCTAGTGAAGTCTCCTGAGGCGCGATGCTCAGGGAGCCCCCCTTTGGCGTGCAAGCGTCTTACGCAGAAGAAAAACGCCGGCACCCACGGAATCGGGAGGGGAGAGAGCTTGAGTGATGGTAAGGGCGCCTCATGAGGCAGTCACACTTAGCTTTTGGCGGATAGCGGTGTTGGGCGAGCCACGGCTCATGAGGGGCTCACGCAGCTCGCGAGGCGTGCTCGCGAGGCCCGGTGTTTGAAGCGTCTTCGCCTCGTGAGGCCGGCTCGTGAGAGGCTGCCCGCGAGGCCTTCGCGCAGCTCGACTTCTGAAGGGCTGTATGTCGAAAAATCCCACGATAGGGGGAGCGGCACGCGCTCGCTAACTCACCCGTGGCCGTTGCGTGAGGAGATAAGGCACCAAGGACCTTGGTGAGGTGACGTGCGCGGGAACAGGCCCGCGAGCCAGAGCTCAGTCGCATGGATTTGGCAGCGCTGCAGGGACGGACCCGAGCACATGCACCGTGCCTAGCCCCCGCTCACGGGATTGGTCAGGGGAGGGGTCGCGAGCGTGAGGCGCTCTCGGGCGGCGTTGAATTTATCATAGAAATTAGCAGGCAATTGAGTAGGTAATATAATTCATCAAAGTAAAAGTCAGTAAAATCCATTACACGACCAAAAGGATAAGGTTCCGGGAGCGAAGCTCGAGAGGCGCGGCGGGAAGGAGTGCGGGTCGCGCGAGGCGACGCGCTGGGCGCGCCTGGCAGGACCGCACTGTAGTGACGTCAGACCACTCGGCGCGGCGCGCCAAGGGAGTCTGTTCCTTCGGAGCCAGGGGGCTCGCGAGGCGCTGGGAGCTCGCGAGGAGCGGGAGGCTCACGAGGCCCTGGTGCGAAGGGCGCCAGCCTCTGGAAAGAGGCGCCGGCGTTCCTCAGCCCGAAGGGCATGCACGTGCCGCCGACGGCGGGACCAACGCCCTGACCGCCTCGCGGCAGCTGGAAGGAGTCACGAGGGCAGGACTTGTTGAGGCTGGTGAAGTCGACGCACATGCGCTCCTTGCCGCCTTTCTTGGGGACGACGACTGGGTTGGCAAGCCATTCAGGATGGCGCACCTCACGAACAACTCCGGCTTCTTGGAGCTTCTGAACTTCACTGACGATGAACTCTTGCTTCTCTGGCGCCTGGCGCCGCGCTTTCTGCTTGACTGGGCGTGCATTGGGGCACACCGCTAAGTGGTGCTCGATCACCTCCCTCGGCACACCGGACAAGTCGGATGCTTTCCAGGCGAAAACATCCGAGTTTGCCCGAAGGAAGGTGACGAGCGCGCTTTCCTATGCAGGAGGAAGGCCCGTGCCGATGGTGAAGGCGGGGCCGGAGCCGCTGCCGTCCACCGACACCTTCTTCGTCTCATCGCGGTCCTGAGAGAACAGCTGCTTCTTCTTCGCGGGCGCGGCTTCGGAAGGCTCGGCCGCGTCCTCATCGGCTGGGTGCGCGACAGCGGCAGCCTTGTAGGCGCGCTCGAGGGTGCTGGCCGCGTCCTTTTCGTCGCAGGCGACGATGATGATGCCGCTGCAGCCGGGCATCTTGAGGACGTTGTAGGCATGATGAGTGGCCGCCATGAACTTGGTGAGAGCTGGGTAGCCCAAGATGGCATTGTAGGGCAGGCCGATGTGCGCCACGTCGAAGTCGATGAGCTCGGTGTGGTAGTTCTTGCGGGTGCCAAAGGTGACGGGGAGGCGCACCTGCCCCAGCGGAATGGTGGAGCCATCGGTCACTCCGGAGAAGGGCCTGGTCGGCATCAGCTGGTCGTAGGGCACCTGGAGCGTCTCGAAGGTTTCGATGGAGAGCACGTTGAGGCCGTCACCCCCGTCGATGAGGGTCTTGGTGACCGCGACGTTGCTGATGGTGGGAGTGCACAACATGGGGAGCGCGCCTCTGGAGGCCGTGGACTTGGGGTGATCCTTGGAGTCGAAGGTGATGGCGTACTGCGACCACTTGAGGGGTCGCGTGACCTCAGGCCTCGGGAGGGCGGCATACACCTCGCGAGAGAGTTGCTTGAAGTGGCGGACGGACGCGGGGGCTTGGGACCCGCCAAGGATGCAGGCGACCGCGCGAGGCTCCTGGTAGCCCCCAGCGCCCTCGTCAGGCTGGTTGACGTCGTTCCTCCGAGGAGGCGGAGGCAACGGCGGGAGAGCGGCATTACCCTGAGGATTCGCCTCACGAGGCTGGTCGCGCCAGGCGGCCTCACGAGGCTGATCGCGCCAGCCCTGGCGGTAGTTGCTGTTATTGTTGCGGCTGTCCCAGCGGTTGCCGCTGCGGCCACCTCCGCGGCCGGCGCCACGGCCGTTGCGGTCGTCTCGGCGGCTCTGGCGCTCATCGTGGAGCAGCTTGAGCTCATGACAGTCTTCGGTGCTGTGGGAGCGGACATTGTGAAAGGCGCAGAGTGGCCGGTTGTCCTTCCTGGGTTCGTCGAGGTCGCGGCCGCGCTTCTGCTCGGGCTCCGCCGCAAGCACGGCAGGGCCTTTGCGCTTGACGTCCTTGCTCTTGGCCTTGGTGCCGTCGAGCGCCGCGTCGGGGTCGTTGTGGACGAAGAGGCGGCCTTCTTCAACCTTGGTGCACTTGTCGGCGAGGTCGAGCAGCTCGAGCACGGAGTCGAGCTCACCGTTGATGGCGAGCTTCTCGCGCATCTTGATGTCCGTGACGCCGGTGGAGAACGCGGAGATGACGGCCGCGTCGGAAGCGCGCGGGATCTTGTTGCGCACCTGGCTGAAGCGCTGGATGTACTTACGGAGGGTCTCGTCTAGGCGCTGTCGAACGCGCCGCAGGTCGTTGATGGTGAGGGAGCGGTCCTGTGTGCCCTTGAAGTTGGCGATGAACTGGCTGTAGAGCTCGGCCCACGACGAGATGGAAGCCTCGGGGAGGTTCATGAGCCAGGAGCGCGGGCCGTCCTTGAGGGCCATGGGGAACCAGTTTGCCATGACCTTGTCGTCGCCGTTCGCCGCCTCGACGCTCAGCGCGTAGAGCTGGAGGAACTCCGTGGGGTTAGGGGCAGCTCAGGCTTGAACTTCGCGGGCCAGACCATGCGACGCAGCTCGCGGGTGAAGGCACGACAGCCCACGCCGCTCGAGGGGACGCCGCCAGCGAGGGCGGCGCGGTTTTGACGCCCGGCCGCTGCAACGTCTTGAACGGCCTAGTCCTGGCGCTGGCGCTGGCGCTCAAGGAGCACTCGCGTGTCGGGGGGCGCGCGGCGGATGATCTGGCAGCTGGGCTCGCAGTGGTCCGGAGAAGACGCGCCGCGGGACGGCTCACGAGCCCGCGCGCTGCGCTGGGGCCCGGCGTGCTCATCACGCAGAGGAGGCGGCGGGGGGGGGGGGGCGCCGTACGCCGGGTCCCCAGCACGAGACGGTGGAGGGCGGAGCGAGTGAGAAGGCGCCGTAGCGTCCCCGGCGACGTTGACGAGCTCGATGATGCGACCAAGCCAGGCGTCGTAGCCGGCGTCATCAGGACGGTAGCGGAGTAGCTCGCGCGCCATGAGCAGCGCGGCCTGCGGGTTCGGCGGCGCACGGTTGGCGAGGGATGAGGCCATGGTGGTGTGGCCGTCCGCCCGCACGGAGCGGTGCAGGGAGGAGGCCTGCTGCTCGCGGGCAGCGGGGTCGGTGGCGGCGGCAGCCTCGGCGTCGGGGCGGCGGTGATTGCCGCGGGCCACCGGCTCCGTCTGGGCCACGCGGCCAGCCCTGCGCTCAGCGCGCTCGCGACGTGCGTCCGCCATGGGACTGGTGGAGCTGAAGGTCGAGCAGAGGAACAGTAGCGCACCCCTACCTGGCGCGCCAAATGTCGGAAGTGGGGCTCCGGGGACCCAAAGGTTCGAACACTGGGGTGAGCTTGTTCTACTACATCTTCCCCTACCACGGCAGTGCTACGGCAAGACTACGGCGAGAGCGCGCTAGCGTAGGACGGGCAAAGGCACAACGGTTTACCCAGGTTCGGGCCACCTTGCGGTGTAAGACCCTACTCCTGCTTTGTGGTTGAGATTATCGTGGATGAGAGAGTTCTTGTGTACAAGGTTGAAGATGATGGATCCCCCCTTGCTACGGTGGCTGCACTGCCCCTTTTATGCCGCCTTGGTCCTCTTCCCCCTCGAAACTTAGGCGGGAAGGGTTGCCACACTTGGCGGTTTTGAAAGGGGACAGGCGCTCAGGCTATCCTGACTAAAGGTGGTCTTCGCCTGCCAAAGCATGATCCATGACGCGCCGGTGGGCTCGGTGATGACCTCCGCCCTGCGCGCCCGCCGTCTTGGTCGTTCTTCGCCGATCGGGCAACCTTTGGGGTTGCTTTGGGGAGTAGATAGTTGGCCCTGCTTCCCTAGCACAAAAGAGGAAACCATCTGCATCCGCGCCTGCTGGCGCGGCCTCTGCTGCTGCTCGTCGCTGCGCGCGTCACCCACGTGATGGGCTCCAGTCCGCGAGACACGCCGAACGGTCTTCTCCTCGAGCGCCTGCGGGAGGGGGCCTCGGAAGGCCACCTCGGGAAGCCGCCTCGTGAGGCCACTCGGGAAGCAGCCTCGTGAGGGGACTTGGGAAGCCGCCTCGTGAGGGGACCTCGCGAGGCCGTTTATGGTGGTGCTGAGCGTTGCCTGCTACTCCCTGAGGAGGGGGCCTCAGGAGGCTAGGGCCCCATGAGGGGGCATGGCAAGACACTTGGTGGCGACGGCCCGCCGGGCACACTCCAGGCGTCGCGCCCTGGGCCAAAGGCAGACGGGCCTGGATACCCCGGGTTCCATGGGCCCGACAGTGTTTCTGAAGCTTGTCAACAGGTATTCAGATACTGACAATTCCTCCCCGCTGAGACCAGACTTGCCCTCAAGGCTGGAAAGACCATACCTACCAGTGGAGAACGCCATTTGTGTGCCTGTAAGGTTGAAGCTTGACATAGACCATGTCTCCTACTGCTAGTTGCTTGTCAGATCTTTTCCTGTCTGCATAATGCTTCATTCTCTCCTGAGCTTTGATGAGATTTGCTTTAATCTGTTTTACAATGGTCTCCCTGTCCAGTTCCTCTTGCTGGTTGTCTCCTTCAGCAGGTGGCAGCAACAATTCAGCTATAAGAGGAGGGGGTTTGGCATACAAAGCTTGAAAAGGTGTCATCTTCAGTGAGGTATGAAAGCTGGTATTGTACCACCATTCTGCTATAGATAGCCAGTTGTTCCACTTAGTTGGCTGTTGGAAGGCCATACATCTGAGGTAATTCTCCAAGCATTGGTTCACTCTCTCAGCCTGCCCATCAGATTGTGGGTGGTAAGAGGTTCTCAAGTGAAGTTTTACCCCCATTTTGGTGAAGAGTCGCTGCCACAGGTGACTTGTGAAGATTCTATCTCTGTCAGTCACTATAATAGTGGGCAGTCCATGCAGTTTGAAGATGTTATCTGTGAAAGCTTGTGCTACTGTTTTAACTGTTATTGGATGTCTCATTGCTATGAAGTGGGCATACTTAGTAAATCTGTCTACAACCACCAAGATCATGTTCTTATGATTGGAGACAGGTAAACCTTCTGCAAAATCCATACTGATATGTGTCCATGCAAAGTCAGGCACAGGTAGAGGTTGCAGCAGTCCTGGGGAAGGAAAATGGTGTGCTTTATTTAGTTGACACACATGACATTGTTGGACAAAGTTCTTGACTTCCTGTCTCATTCTAGGCCATGTGAAAAGTATCTTGAGCCTATGATATGTGGCTCTTTCACCAGAGTGTCCCCCCAGTTCAGAAGTGTGAAATGAAGTGATTAGGGACTGTCTCAAGCCAGTGTTAGTGCCAATGAGAATTTTTCCCTTTTTATCTGAGCACTCCATTAGTGAGAGTATAAGGTGGGTGTCCTGTGGGAGCAATTGCCAACTGAGCAGTCAATTCAGAGCATTTAGGATCTGTCCTGTAGCTCTTTACTACTTCTGTAATCCAGGCTGGGACAGCAGCACTAGTTACTAATGTGTGTAGTGTGTATTTCACTCTGGAGAGAGCATCTGCTACTCTGTTCTCCTTGCCCTTCTTGTACTCCACTTTGAACTTGTAACCAAGTAGCTTGATCAGCAATTTGTGCTGCACTCCTTCTGTCAGTTTCTGTTCTTGGATGTGTTTGAGACTTTGCTGATCTGTTCTGATGATTATGGAGGATGAGGCAAAGTAGTGTTTCCACTTTTTAATAGCTTCAATGATTGCCAAGGCTTCTTTGTCATATGTAGACCACCTGCTGCTTTAGGACCAATGGATTTGCTCAGAAATGCAATTGGCTGTCCATGTTGCATGAGAACTGCACCTATGCCATATCCTGAAGCGTCTGCTTCCAATACAAATGGACTGGAGAAGTCTGGCATGGCAAGGACATGTGCTTTTGTCATTGTCTCTTTGAGTAGTTGGAATGCAGTTTGTTATTCATCAGTCCATTTAAACCCATCTTTCTTTAGAGCTTCAAATAAGGGTCTGCAGATGATGTCATAGTTCTTGATAAATCTCCTGTAGTACCCAGCTAGCCCTAAAAAACTCCTCAAGTGTGTGATGTTTTCAGGGACTGGCCAATGGACAATGGCATCAATTTTTGCAGGATCTGTTGACACTCCTTTAGCAGTGATGATGTAACCCAGATATTCTACCTTGGTCTGAGCAAAGGTGCACTTTGTTATTTTAGCATAAAGCTGGTGGTCTCTCAGAGCTGTGAATACTTGTCTCAAATGTTCCAGATGTTCCTCATAGGATTTGCTGAAAATGAGGATATCATCAAAGAAAACTAAGACACAGTGTCTTAGGAGGGGCCCTAGGACAGTGTTCATTAGTTGCTGAAATGATGGAGGGCCATTGGTCACTCCAAAAGGCATTACTAAAAATTCAAACAGACCCATGTGTGTGTGCTGAAAGCAGTTTTCTCAATGTCTGCTTCCTTCATTCTGATTTGGTGATATCCACTTCTCAGGTCAATTTTTGTAAAGATGCAAGCTCCATGCAGCTCATCAAGCAAATCTTCAATAATAGGGATATGGTACTTGTTCTTTATTGTGAGTGCATTGAGTTTTCTATAATCCACACACAATCTCCAAGTAAGATCTTTCTTTTTCACTAGAATTGCAGGGGAAGAATAGGGGCTACTGCTCAATCTTATTATTCCTTTAGCAATGAGATCTTTAATGATTTCCTCCAATGCATTTTTCTGTTGGTGGGGCATTCTATAACATCTCTGGTTGATTACTGGAGCTCCTGGTTCAAGGTTAATAGCATGGTCACAATCCCTTTTTGGAGGAAGTCTAGTAGGTTCTTGGAATGTCTTGGAATTTGTCCAAAAGTTTACTGATTTTTGGTTTCTGTTCTTGTTGCACTGCTTCAGGCAAATGAATTGGTTGCATCCACATTAGGGCTCCAGACAGAATGTTGTCAAGTATGTGTTCCATGTCCTGTAAAAGGGGTGCACAGGGACTGTTGGGCAAGCTGTCATCCACAAATGTTACTAGCTGTCCCACTTGGGTTTTAATTGTCAATTCACTTCTTGGAAGGTCAAAAGTGACATGGCTGTGCTTGTACATCCAATCAGCTCCCAAGATCATGTCATAGCCTGTTAGCTTCAGTATTCTGAAATCAGACTGAAATTTTGTTCCCTGTATCATGTATCTTGTGCTGGGGCAAGAAAAATCACTGTCCAATTTTCCTCCATTAGCAACAGTTACCTGAACTCTGGGTACATGTTTGATATTGCAACCTGCTTGTAATGCCAGTTCAGGTGACAGGAAGGTAGTTGTACTACCACTGTCTACTAGGGCCAAAGCAACAGACTTTCCTACTTGAACTTGTACTGAGAAGGTGTGTTTTGGTTTATCTTCTGGCACTCCAGTAGCAGCATGCATAGATATCTGCAGGTGTTGATTATCTGTCTTTTCTTCTTCCTTATTAGACTTTTCCTCTTCAGCATCCAAGATATATATAACATCACAGGCTTGGTTGTTTTGCTCTTGAGGTGTCTGAATCTGGGATTTTTGTGACATTTTGCAAACTTGTTTATGGCCTTGGAACTAGGGTTCTCTGCATTTGTAACAAATTCCTTTTTCCCTTGCTTGTTGAATTACAGTAGCTGCTGATGGATTGTTAACAACAGATATTTTAGGAATGTCAGGGAAAGTTTGCTTTTTGTAATGTGGATCATAGTATTTGGGAGTAGGAGCAGGTGGGCAAGATTTCTCTATTCTCCTAGCAAACCACATTGCTTTCTAAATTGTGGTGGGCTCCAAGCATTCCAGATGACTCTGTATATAAGGATTGGGACCAGACATGAAACTGTGCATGTAATAGTTGTCTGGGACTGCTGGATTATCCCTTCTCATTAAGTTCATTTGCTGTTCAAAGTCAGATATATACTGAGCAACTGTGCCAGATTGAGTGAGACTGTGAAAAGACATAACATTCGCACAGACAGAAGTAATTGCAAATCTTTCTGTCAGATAGGAACATAACCTATGCGAGGGGGTGTTGTTGACTATGAAGCCAGTTCCTCTCCACCATTGGATAGATTCACCTTTTAAGTATGATACAGCAATCTCAGTTCTTTGATCCAAAGGTATTCTGGAAGCCTCAAAGAACTGTTCTATATTCTGTATCCAAGAATCTGCATCTCTTCCTTCAAATTCAGAGATGTTCAGCTTTGCTGGCTTGACACTTAGTATGTTTCTTCGAACATCAGTGTGAGGAGGCCTTGCTCTAGCTTCTTCCTGTCTGTGAAGGTCTTCAGGTAGTTCATCAATTGGTACAACTGCTGTTGCCTGTTGGCCAACTCTGCTCTGAGGGGTGCTCGCTTCTTGTCTACTGACAGTGTGATTGGGGTGTCTGTAGGCCCTTTTGGTGTGCCATTCAAGTTCAACTCTTTGCCCGTATTTTTGTCAATTAACACAGCAGAACCAGCAGTGTTGGGTGCTGTCGTGTGCTGACCATGCAGTTGCTTTGGGCGTCCAGGAGGATTGTTGGGTGGTGTTGCTTGAGTGCTGGCCTGTGCTGATGGAGGTTCTTCTTCTTGCTCCTCTTCTTCCTGCACCAACTTCTGCCGTGTTGCTTGGATTTTCTTGAAATTTCTGTCAATACTGGCAAAGTTCTTGTTGATAGTTTCTGTAAAATCATAGAATTCTTCCTTGTCTTCCTCCCGCTCTTGTCGCAGAGTGTAGGATCGAAAGTATGTCTAGAGGGGGGTGATTAGACTACTTGACCAAATAAAAATCTATCCTTTTCCCAATTTTAGTTGTGGGCAGATTTTAGCAATTACACCAAGTCAAGTATCACCCTACACATGCAATTCTAAGAGTGTAGCAGTGGAAAGTAAAACATTGCACATGTAAGTAAATGAGGGGTTTGGAGATTTCAAACGCAATGAAGACACGATGATTTTTGGCGTGGTTCTGATAGGTGTTGCTATCGTACGTCCACGTTGATGGAGGCTTCAACCCACGAAGGGTAACGGTTGCGCGAGTCCATGGAGGGCTCCACCCACGAAGGGTCCACGAAGAAGCAACCTTGCCTATTCCACCATGGCTTCCATCCACGAAGGACTAGCCTCACTCGGGGTAGATATTCACGAAGTAGGCGATCTTCTTGCCCTTACAAACTTCTTGGTTCAACTCTACATGATCTTGGAGGCTCCCAAGTGACACCTAACCAATCTAGGAGACACCACTCTCCAAAAGGTAATAAATGGTGTGTTGATGATGAACTCCTTGCTCTTGTGCTTCAAATGATAGTCTACCCAACACTCAATCTCTCTCTCACAGATTTGGCTTGGGTAGGAGAAGGATTGGAGTGGAAAGCAACTTGAAGAGGCTAGAAATCAAGGTTCAAATGGTTGGATTGGAATCTCTTGATCTCAACACATGAGTAGGTGGTTCTCTCTCAGAAAATGTATGGTGGAAGTATAGGCACGTTCTGATAGCTCTCTCTAAGAGTAAGTGGTGGTGGAGGGGTATATACAGCCTTCACCAAAAATCCAGCCGTTACATACTTTTGACCCAAAATCGATGGAACCGAACGCAAACTCGGTGAGACCGATTAGTGTAAAAAGTATGAACTTTAGGCTTTTCGGTGGGACCGAAGTGGAACAACTCGGTGGGACCGAAAGTGCAATGGCTAGGGCAGACTCAGTTTCGGTAATTCCGATTATTTCAACTCGGTGATTCCGAAGTGAAATAATGGCGTTACAGCAACTTGGTCATGCCATCTCGGTTGGACCGAGATCCTTTTCGCTGAAACCGATTTGCTAGGGTTTGGCTGTGGCAATGTGAGTGATGATCTCGGTGAGTCCGGATGGAGAAGTTTCGGTGGGACCGAGATTGAAGTTTAGGTTTTGAACAGATGTGGTTGTGGGAGAATGACTGAGGGTTTTGGAGCAATACCACTAAGCACTTTGAGCAAGAACCTCATCATTAACACCTCATCCCTTTTTAATAGTATTGGCTTTCCTAAGGACTCAATGTGATCTTGGATCATTAAAATGAAGATGAAGAGTCTTGTGGATGCCAAACTTGTTCTTGACATTTTGAGGGGTCCATATCCATTAGTCCTTGCCATGCCAATCATTGATCTTTTCTGAAATTTGCTAGGAATAAGAATTAGATCAATGATGTATATGTTGTTATTGATTACCAAAACCACCCGGGGATAAGTTGCACTTTCAATCTCCCCCTTTTTGTAATTGATGACAACATATAGATCAAAGCTTCGACAAATGATATAATCAATGAAATGCATCGTCGCGTTGAGAAGTATGTGAAAAGTAAGAGCTCCCCCCTAAATTTGTGCATTATTTAAAATTTGCGTTTGAATGCAAATGCACAATCAATTAGAATCATGGGTCACTCTTCCATGTCACATACATCTTGGTGGAGCGCTCAAAATGATAAACATACAATAACATAAGCACTCATCACCAATCAACCAAGTGAATGATCATACATAGATAATGATAAAGATAAGCAATGAGCATAATATGAAGCATCGTATGATCAAACACACATAACGGAACGTAGCACCAAAACGACACAAATGAATTGTAGCAAGAAACTCTTAAGAAAATCAAACGAACAAAAGCAAAGCACTCTCTCTGAAAGATCTAAAGATCTATACAAATTATCCCCCTTTGGCAACAAGTACCAAAAAGATCGAATAGGTATAGAGCTAAACGCTGCTCTAGACACGATCTCCGGCAGCTCTTGGCGGTGAAGTCCTCTGGCTGGCAGCTCCGGTGTGTGTCGATGTCGGAGTAGAGAGGAGAGCATCTGCAAATGCCTCTGATGAAGTCTGCAGGACTGGAGGAGGAGTGGCAACAACTGGAGCAGCTAATGGAGCAACAGACGGCGTAGCAGCTGGAGCTGAGACTGTAGCTCTGGAAGTGTCTGGAATCGCTGCTGACCTAAGCTGGGTCCTGAACTGCGTAGTAGTGGGAAGTACTGTACCATGATGTTGCTCATCATCACTACTAGCATTCTTTCCTTCATCCACCTCCTTCTTCAGGCTCTCAATGGTGGTTTGCATCTCAGTCACTTTGACGTCCAGGTCATAGAATTTACTCTCAACAATCCTCTCAAGACTCTTTTGGTTCGCAGCTAAGTTGGCCAAACTCTGCTCGATCCTTTGAGTGGCTCGAAGAAGATAGTTCATCTGGTCGGCCTTCGTCTTCAGTAACGGAGCAGATGTGGCTCTAGGCTGTGCAGATTTGGTTGCTTCTGCTCTTGCTTCCTTCTCGGCTTGTGCTGTCGCTGAAGTAGGATGGGATGGATCCATGGTGACTGTGTTGTCCTCAAATTCAGGCCTAAGTGGCAAGTGCTCACGGTCAAGCAAGTAGGTCTTGTTACCAACTTTGGAGTTGATAAGCACCTGGATGTGTGGAGCAAAGCCACATGACCTCTTCTGATCTGCTACAGTCCTCGTAATGGTCTCAACAATAAGATCCATGACCCTGAATCTCTTTGAACGGTCTATGTGATGCAGCATATTTATGGAGTGTCCTGTGATCATCCTCTCATCTCCAGACTTAGGCATCAATGTATACCTCATGATGGTGTTGGAGGTAGCAAGTCCAGCCAACAGATGGTAGACTGAGCCTAGCTTGTGTGACTCAACATCATCTAAAGGGATATCCTTGTACATATTGGCCATGGAGTTGTGATCCATCTTGCGCTTGGCATACACATCAATGTCATGCTCTTCTGGCTTGGGCACATCAAGCAAAGTGGCCCACTCCTCAACCGAGGACTCATACCTGACACCTTATGTCATCCATACAATTCTTCCATCTGGATAGAAATGAGCAGTCGAGTAGAATTGCATCACCATCTCATCATTCCAATTTGTCAGTTTCTTCCCAATGAATTCATCAACACCAACCATCTTGAAGCTCTCATGCACATGAGGAAAATGATCTTCATTGGCATCAATGAATTTCCAGTCCACCCATCTCATGTCACTGACTATGGGCTTCTTGTCTAGCAAAACTGTCTCATAGAAATCCTGCTGTTCCTTGGTGTGGAATTTGTAGTCTACAATAGTCCTTCTTCTGATAGCATATGGATCAGCTTGCCTCCACTTCCTCAGACCATTGTCCTTCCTCTCCTTCATGTTCTAGCAATAGGATGTGTGTCGTTGTGTTCTGGCAGTCTGGGTCTTAGCTTTCTGAGCACTGTGGCTTCATCATCATCATCATCATTTCCTTGAGGCACTGGGGCCTTGTTCTTCTCACTTGCTGGCACATCTCTGGTGGTTCTCTTGGGTTTGGCAGCTGTAGGCTTGACCTTGGAAGATGTAGCTGTTTTGATAGCATCCCCCATGAGTTTTTGTTGCTTGGGAGGAGGTGGGTTTGCTGCTTGCTCTTCCTCATCTGTTGCATCATCTCTTCTCATAGATGTTGGCTTGAAGATCACATGAACATTTTGCTTCCTTTCCCTTTTTTTTCCTGCAACCTTTGGCTTTGCATGAATGGGTGACTGTTGAGATCCTCCTGGATTCTCTGAAGAGATGCCTCTCTTTGCAGCAGCAGAGGCAGAGATCTTCTTGGTGACACCTCTGTCCTTATGAGTGCCATACTCTTTGGAGACCACACTTGGCTTCTTCTTCTTTGAAACTACTTCTTTAGCAACAAAGTCCTCATCTTCATCATCAGAATTTTCTTCTTTCTGGCCCTGGTGTCTGCTTTTGGCAATTCTGGAGAACTCCTCTCTCCCTCATAGAAGCTTCCTTCAGGACTAGAACCTGCACTCAGATCAACACTGCCCTCTCCTGAGACATTCTGACTATCACTGGCATCAGACATCTTGCAAACAGACCTGTGAAAATAGTTGGGTATAGGCAGAGTAGATGAGTTATCACAAAATGCAGCTGGTTTTTCAAAAAAAAGAGAGTTCAAATCTTAGTTTCAAATTTTCACAGAAGACATATCGGAACAACCAAGTTGATAATTTCGGTGATACCGTAGCACTTTGCAGAGACTTGACACACAGTTTCAGTCAGACCGATATGTTGTTCGGTCTCGCCGAGATGCTAGGGTTTCACAGAAATGTCATTTCGGTCTCACCGATCAGTACAACTCGGTGGCACCGAGACGTACTTGTGCAATGGCCGTAGCTAGATCGGTGACTCCAAAATTTTCAGATCGGCTAGTCCGAGATGTATTCTGCAGAAATTTAAACCTAAAATCTTTACTCGCATCTAATCTAAGGAATTTGTTTGTGGAATAGAAGTTGCACACAGTAGCAAGAATCATGGCGAAAACCCTAGTGCATTGAATCAGAAATAGAAGCACTAAGGGGTCGGATTTTACCCTAACTTGGCGCAAATCCTCTACGGCGGCAACAGAGGGTGAGATTTCCGTTGACGGCGGCGGAATCCAACGGAGAGGACGCGCTGGACAGAACGGCGATCGTCCAGAGACTGGGGCGATGGCAGCAGTGTGGCGCGAGGTCGAAGCATTTGAGAAATTTTCAACCGAACGGCCTCGCTGGATATATATACCCATCTGCTGTCGGTGGTTTTGCATCGCTGCCAAAAAAATCGCTGCCAAAAAAATCGCCCTGTCTGGGAAGACAGTTGGGTTGTGGAGGGAGGGATTTTACACCGGTTGCCCGGAAACCAGACCTCGACTACCAACTCTGCCGCCGCCACGCCGACGCCAACACCGCTCGTCACCGAAGAGAAGCACTGGAAGGGAGGGTTGGGTGGGATTTGACACTAAAGAATTTCTCTTCAGAAACCACTAACCTTTCTGATCCTACTTTCGAACAATCTACTGCCTTCGAGCGCCTCCCTGCTTCCCACCGCCGCCAGAAGAAACCCAGATCCGATTTGGACCTCCGGTTCAACGCCGGCAAGTATGAAGACCTTGCTCTGTATACCAATTGACAGGACCTAGCTACTACAGCCAGCTATATTCAGAGAAATTACAAAGAACAACGGAGTTTCTTAGCCGAATTCAGAGGAATTGCATTTCAGATCTGGAGAAAACTAGCTAGGGTTTGGCCAGCCGGAACACGGCGGCTTTAGGGCATAGCCCTATTACATCCAGAATGATCCCTCTCTCCCTCGGGTCCCCTCTTAAGTAGCCAAATGAAAAGAAAAGTAAGAAAGCGACATGATCCGGAGCTACAGTGCTCGCGGTTAAATTTAAACTACTAGCGTTACATTGACGAGAGCCGTCCATCGGGAGATCCACGGTCGAGGAGGCTGCGAGCTTGGCGAACTGGTACGTGAAGTTGATGACCGCCGGATTGAAGATCTATGGTTCCCTCTTCATGTGGAAACTGAAGCTAACTGTAGTGTTTCTGAAGCTTGTCAACAGGTATTCAGATCCTGAAATTCTTGCTTACGAATCAATGCTCCGCGACTGGCAGCGTTTCTAGCTGACTCACGTGTGTGTGTATGTGTCAGCTAGTTTTTGATCCTATGATTTGTTTTTTTAGCAAATCCTATGAAATTTCTGTCTCATCGTGCGCAATCGCTCACTTGGGCCTCCCTCCTACAACTTCCGACCCATCGTGGATTCCTAGCAAAATGGTGCTCCTGGGGTACAAAGCCTACTCCAAACCGGGAAGACTTCCATTCTTTTCAAAGGTGTGCCTCGACATTGCATCAACTGCAAATCCAGGGAGACCCGCAAGGTCTCAGCGAAGCTGCCCTCCTAGAATGTCAACCAACCCACCTCATTCGTTATTGTAGAGACAGATGATATGGGACGTGATTGTATTGCCACGCACCTAGTGCCTATATATGTTGTTACAGGTATTGCCTACGTCCATATCTAGAGTCCTATGCAACAAGCAAAGGAAATAAGGACGTGGCCGGCAAGATTACAACTGATGAGATGCGACGTGATTGTATTGCCAAGCATCTATTGCCTATATATGTTGTTACACGTATTGCCTACGTCCATATCTAGAGTCCTGGCGTGGAACTTGAATCGGGATTTGGCGGTGCCGATGACCTTCCTCCTTCAATTTTTGTTGCAAAATGCGACAGCGACCTTCGTTGTTTGGAGCTGTTGGTGGCGACTGGCTCTTGTCGTGGCTCAACTGTTGCTTGTGCGAGCATGGTCTTCACTTGCGTGGCATCTCACGTCAAGACCATGCTATGCATGTAGTTGTTGGGTTCGCGGGAAGTGGTGCCGACAACACTGGATGACTTCGATTTGGTGGTGCTTCTCAAGCATCGGTCTCGAGCTTCGGAGTGAAAACCCAAGGTCTGACCCTTATTGGTTATTGATAACCCACAAGTATAGGGGATCGCAACAGTTTTTGAGGGTAGAGTATTCAACCCAAATTTATTGATTCGACACAAGGGGAGCCAAAGAATATTTGCAAGTATTAGCAGTTGAGTTGTCAATTCAACCACACATGGAGACTAAATATCTGCAGCAGAGTGATCAGTAGCACAGTAGTATGGTAGTTTGATAGTAATAGCAAAAATAGTAATAGTAGCAGTAACGGTAGCAGCAATAGTAGTAGCAATTGTGACAGTAGTGGCAACAGTAGTAACTTAGCAAGGAACAATATGTGAAAAACTCGTAGGCATTGGATCGGTGATTATGTTGGATAACATTCATCATGTAACAGTCATAACCTAGGGCGACACAGAACTAGCTCCAATTCATCAATGTAATGTAGGCATGTATTCCGTATATAGTCATACGTGCTTGTGATAAGAACTTGCATGGCATCTTTTGTCCTACCCTCCCGTGGCAGCGGGGTCCATAAAGAAACTAATGGATATTAAGGCCTCCTTTTAATAGAGAACCGGAACAAAGCATTAACACATAGTGAATACATGAACTCCTCAAACTACGGTAATCACCGGAAAGAATCCCAATTATTGTCACCTTGGGGTATGCGGATCATAACACATAGCAGGTGCGTATAACTTGCAAGATCGGATCAAGAACACAAATATATTCATGAAAACATAAAGGGTTGAGATCTGAAATCATGGCACTCGGGCCCTAGTGACAAGCATTAGGCATAGCAAAGTCATAGCAACATCAATCTCAGAACATAGTGGATACTAGGGATCAAGCCCTAACAAAACTAACTCGATTACATGATAAATCTCATCCAACCCATCACCGTCCAGCGAGCCTACGAAGGAATTACTCACTCCCGGCGGTGAGCATCATGAAATTGGTGATGAAGGATGGTTGATGATGACGATGACGGAAGATCCCCCTCTCCGGAGCCCCGAACGGACTCCAGATCTGGCCTCCCGATGAAGAACAGGAGGTGGCGGCGGCTCCGTATCGTAGAACGTGATGAAACTTCTTCTCTTATTTTTTTCTCTAGAATTGTGAATTTATAGGCCTGAGATTAGGGTCAGCGGAGCCACGTGGGCCCCACGAGCCACCAGGGCGCGCCGGGGGGGTGGCGCGCCCTGGTGCCTCGTGGGCAGCAGGTGGGTCCCCTCCATTGGATCTTGGCTCCAGTATTTTTTATTTAATCCATAAAAAATCTCCAAAAAGTTTCGTCCAATTCCAAGAACTTTTATTTCTGCACAAAAAACAACACCATGGTAGTTCTGCTGAAAACAGCGTCAGCCCGGGTTAGTTTCATTCAAATCATGCAAATTAGAGTCCAAAACAAGAGCAAAAGTGTTTGGAAAAGTAGATACGACGGAGACGTATCTGTTATATCTCGCAATGACGATTTTTTTGTGTCATTACCTTTTTGAAGGCATTGCTCGAATTTACTTGTACTGTTTCTTCTGTGTGAAAACCCATGATCTCGCCTTCATTTAACGAGAAGCTAACCCTAAACCCTAACCTTGCCTTTAACCCGTAGCTACCCCATTTCCTCTTTCCCCAGACCCACCTTGGCCTCCCCTACAAACTCTTGGCCTCTACCTTGTAACTCATTATCGCTAAATCCATCAAATACCTCCCTGGACGGTGTGTACGCATGCTAAACATAGGAGCCAGACTAATCCTGGTCTCCTCCGTTCTTGACTTGCTAGTTACGTACTCCCTCCGTCCCAAAATAAGTGTCTTAACTTTGTGCTAGTTTTAGTATAAAGTTGTACTAAAATTAAAACACTTATTTTTGGAATGGAGGGAGTACTATATGATGGTCTTTTAGCTGTCAAAAAGGTTATGAAAATCCATCAAATACCTCCCTGGATGGTGTGCATGCATGCAAAACAAAGGGGCGGACTAATCCTGCTCTCCTATGTTCAAAGCGATCGATGCAATTCATTGTGCCTTATTCGGGACGTCCGAAGAAACTTGTATTGGGCCAGATGTCTTATTGCGTGGAAAAATGTTTGCAAACCAAGAAAATATGGTGGTTTAGGTGTCAAAACCCTTCTTGTTTATAACAAGTGTCTACTTACGAAATTTGCTGAAAAACTTTTACACTCTCCACACCTATCATGGGATAACTGGTGACTCGCATAACACTCACTACACCCACCCCCACCCACCCCCATATATAATATAGGGACAAATACCACCTACTACCATGGGCTATATATCTCCTTCCTCTATAAAATAGTTTCTTCCCAACTACCACCCCTACGAAAGATCTCGTTTGTCCACCTGGAAGGATCCTCACCTGAGTTTCGTTCCAAAGAGCGCGCAAATGCGAGGAGAAAAAATGCACCACAATCTAGCACTGTAAGATCAAATATGTTGACTAGAGGGGGTGAATAGAAGATTACGACAAATTCTTCTAAAAAGCAAATTCTTCGAAGAAAAATAGAATAAGCTGGAAGTAATCTAAAGAGTATCGCAAAATACATCACAACTTCTAACGAAACACTACAACTAAGAAGAGAGAAACTTACGCAAGAATGCAGTCAGAACTGAGATAAATACATCATTACAGAGGAAAGGTTGATGACTAAGTAATAATACAAATAGACAAGTCCAACAAAGAGGCATGCAGACTTCAATAGAGGGAGACTGAATACAAAACATAACATAGGGACATGCAGCAGAACAGTGAAGTATTAGGTAAAGTCTTCAAAGAAGGGAGAGGAGCAATTTCTTGAGAAGAAGCAAAGTACACAAAGTAAATTGAGATGAAGAAATTAGAACCCGTGAGCATGGCGTAGAAAATAGATTTGTTGACCAGTTCAAGTTGCTGACACAACTCTACGTCTGGTTGGAGGGGCTGAGTCAGAGCTCTCTGATACGTCCATTTTGCATCATGTTTTGCTACTGTTATTTATAGTGTTTTTAATCAATATAACACTTTTTGGAGAAATTCTAATGCCTTTTCTCTCTTAATATGCAAGATTTACACAAGGAGGGAGAATGCCGTGTAACACCCCGATTTTTGGCCCTTTCTTTTTCTTTTGGATTTCTTCGAATTTTTTATTTGGAGTTCTTTTTCCGTGGCTATGTGGTCTTGAAACCTGGGAAGATCTTCTCTCCCGCCACTTCCTAGTGGCTTATCATTCTCAAATCTATCCCAAGGCCATGTCATTTTCATCTTAGCCCAACCCCAATATTTATTTCTTGGGAATATTACTTTTTCTATTAAAGGAATAACCCTGTTTGCTTTAGGTTGTGAAGCAACCTATATTTCTGCCATTCCAAAAATTCCCACAAAATTCTTATAAATTCTTTGGGTCATATCTTCCACAAATATGCCAAAATCTATCCTTGCCTAGTTCAAAAATAATTCAAGAATATTCATTTTCCGATCTGTCCAGAATGGCACCTTGTGAAGGAAGTGCTATTTATATTTTCTTGATTTCCCTCAAAAGTTTTGGGCACTCTCTCATATCCAAATTATTGCCACATGCCAAAATTCAACTTCATTTGCCTAGTAAATCTTCCTCAGCAAATTTCCAAAGTTTCTGACCAGAGAGAAGCTTTGTGAAGGAAATACTAGCTAGGCTTATCCAAATGAGTTGAAATTTTGGGAGATCATCCATATGATCAAATCATAACTCTCCACTAAATTTCATCTCCATCCAACAATCTATGTGAGCACACCTTCAAAACTTGGTTTCTGGTCACAATTTCAGTTTGTGAAGCAACTACATTTTATATTACATCATAAAATCTGAAATTAATCCAGAACCTAAATATATCTATATCAGTTGAGCATGCCAAAATTCACATCATTTTGCCAAGCCATTTGCTCCACAATATTCCCCCAAGTTTCTGTCCAGTAGAAAGCATTGTGAAGCAAGTACCATTTTGGTGTATCCAAATGGTATGAAATTTTTGCAGTGCCTTCATATGCCCAAATGATCATACTCCACCAATTTTCAGCCCAATCCAATCATCCAGGTGAGTGCTACTTCATGATCAAGTTTCTGGACCAGTTTTTGCAGTTGTAAAGCAACTATGTTAAATACTGGTCCAAATCTTTTCAAAATCCACAGGATGGTAGTCCTTCCTACCCAAAACATCTGTGACATCTTGGTTAACCCTTATCCGATCCCATTTCACCACAGTTTCATGCCTAAGTTTGCAACAGCAAACTTCAGTCGATCACTCCCATCAGCACACAGTTGATTTCTTCGAGCTATCACCTCAGGGAGGTCCCACTTTGGAAGGACTACACTCTAGACACAGTGTGGGCGGCCCTAAAGTCCCACATGCGCTAGTGCACGCGGTGACCACGCGGCCTGGCGTGCCAAAAGCGCGCTCTGGACGCCGGGACCCCTCTATCGCCGCCCAAACGCCGTGGTCTCGCCACCGCACCGTGTCCACCGCGTTGCCCTCACTCTCCTACGTCCACGCGTCCCCTCTGGACCCCTCCCCCCTCCTCTTTCCTCTCCGGCGAGCCACGCCGCACCGCGTGCCCGTGGCCGTCGTCGCCTTGCCCCTGTCTTCTTCCTTCCCCGTGGCATCTCCGCACCGCGTGAACCCCTTGGCCTCTTACCCCCTCCGCGCATGCGCACGTGCACGCGGTCGCGCCAGAGCATCAACCCCACGCTCCCGTCGTCGTCCGACCGCGAGCATCCTCGCCATGGCTATATAAGCCACCCCCGAGACCTCCTGACCTCACCAACCTCTCTCTCCTCCTCCTAGCACTCCCCTGGCCGCTCATTTGAGCACCGGAGCCCTCCTCGCTCCTCACGGCTGCCATGGCCGCCGCCCCTGCCAGCTCAATTTCCGGCGAGCCCGAGCCATCCTCCCCCTCCCAACCTCACCATTGTACTCCCCTATCCACCACGTAGCCTCTCCACCCTTCCCCTAGTCCTCTGGTGCCCCGTGGCCGCGAGCCCCACCGGTGTCCGACGCCATGTCCGCCGCGGTCGAAGCCCCACTCGCTACAGTGCTCCCCAGCGAGCGTGAAGCAGTCAGGCGGGTGCGCCTCGTTGCCCCGAGCTCGCCGGTGGCCGAGGCTTCGCTGGAGATGACCCGAGTCACCGGAACGAGCGCCGGCGCCGGCGGCCTCCCTCTGTCTATGGGCGCGTGCGAGGAAGGAGGAAGAGGCAGGGAGGAGAGAGAGAAGGCGCAGTGGGGCCCAGCTGTAAGTGACAGCCGGTCGGGCCCGCGCGTTTTAAGTGAACGCGTATTTTCAAAAATACGCTTTCGCCTACAGGAAGCGTACTCCGTCACTACTTTGGGGTGGAATACGTTTTCGTTGTTCTGAAAGCGTATTTCAGAAAGTGCGCTTTCTGTTTAAACCCCGCCGGCCGAAACTATTAAATAGCGGACGTTCATCCGTTAAGGCCAGAAATGAACAACTTTTATTTGATTTTCTGCCTAACGAACGAACGGCCGTATCTCGGCAACCGTGACTCCGAATCAGGTGATTCCAATGCCCACGATCTCAGTTCGTCGAGCCCGTTCTGTTGGTAACATTTTCACCATGTTGTATCATTCTGAAAATGTCCATTTTGCCCCTGCCCTTATCCAGCCCCCTCCGAGAGGAAACGTTTCCGGCAAATTTTTTCGCGAGTGTATCGCACTTCTCCCCGGTGAATCCTTCATCCCCAGGCAATCCACAACAGCCACTTGCATGATGGCATTGTAGTAGCCATGGTTTCCACTTGAATATTTAAATAATTGTTTGCTCATTTAATGATTTCAATGCTTCGAATATGCTTGTGAATCCATGTCCATGCTTATGCCGTGTTCATTTTCATCTAATAAGTGAAATGATTAATTGCTAATGTTATCATGCTTTATTCTTGTAATCATTTCAGCTGCTAGTGATAATGACATGCTCATATGAATCATTATGGATTGATATGAAAATACTGGTGATATTCATGATCGTCATTATGCCATGCTCATTTGCATCCCGTAGACTAAATGATTTATCATTGTTGATGTAATGATATTAAATGGTTTTATTGCCCATCCATGTTTATGTTGATATCATGCTCATATGCATTATCATGTTATTTTATTGTGACTCAGCTCATCATTCAAGTTAAACCTGACGATAATCGAACTTGAACAAATCTGTTGGCTAAGTCATCGTGCCACCCAATCGAGCTCACCAGTGAAGCCACACTTGCCTGGATGGGGAGGTCCTAATTCGGTCTATTGTCATGCCTCTCGCCAGTGCCTCCAACTAGGGAAGATTATGTGCGCGCGCTACCCTGATCAGGTAGGCGGCCATAAGCCTTGTGTGCCCGAGTTGTTTGCGCGCGGTTGTCCCCATTTGGGACGAGTTTGTTTTGTTTGGCCACGACTGTGGCAACCACAGAGGTGGCGGATGCCACGAGTTGGCATCGGGGCCACCCAGGACATAGCCCAAAGGGGAGTTTGTCAGAGTGTTCGAGAGAGTGTCATGCAATATATTGGTTTTGTTGGAATATCGTTGGTCCACCCGAATGGGAGCACGAGGCCATGAGTTCCGTAGTGTGGGCACAGTGTACTAACCTCTGCAGAGTGTATAATCTATCGATAGCCGTGTCCTCGGTCATGGACACAGTTCGTAGTAGGTCACACTATGGGTCAACAGAAATAATAACCTGGATAATAAACCACCCCGGTTCCCTGAGAAAAGAAGTTGGTTGATCTTTATGTGGTCATGCGATGATCACTGGTAGAGATCAAGCTTCGTGTGGTCATGTGATGATCATGATGGTATAGTTGATACCAAGCTTGGTTGATCCTGAGGTGATCGTGTGATGTTCACGATGGTAAGTTTGTTACATATGCTGGTTACGAGATAATCTCCGAGCAGAGTAAGTTGGTCCAGAAGACCTTAAATGTCGACCCGCCCTTGCATGCTAGTGTTAGTATCATCATGTTCATATCATGAATTATATGTACATGCCATGCTCACGCTCATGTTGATTCTAGTAGCATCATGTTCATCAACGGTAATTAACCTGTAAATGCCATGCTGTTGTTTGTCTTGATTGCTTTGGTTGCTGTGTGCTTGCGAGTACATTCAAAGTACTCACCTGGCGTGTCATGCCAGATTGCAGGTGATGCCGTGATTACTTGTTTGACGAGGATCCCGAGGTTGCGCTCTAGGATGCGTCCCAGCCAGAGTCCCTGCGGAGTGGAGTTCATCACCGTCACCGTTGTTCCGCTGCTAGAATTTATTCCACTACGAGTTGTTTCGCTGCTAGCATAGAGCCATCTGAGCAGGCGTAACATCACCGTGCCTTTGTATCCTTTGTGCCTTCAGAACCCTTGTACCCTGAGTATTTGTAATAAAGAGCTGATTTGTTCTATGCTAAGCAGTGCCGTATCCAGAAGACTTGATCTCTGGGCTGGAATACGGGGTGTTCCGGTCTCTCTGAGCCGGGGTGCCACAACGCTTGGTATCAGAGCATGTCTGGCTGTAGGACGCCCTAGTCAGCGCGAGCGTTAGAAACCGGTAGTATAGAGTCTAGTCGGTTTGTTGCATTTGGTTGTTGCATAGCATGCATATAGATTCATTATTTTGTCGCTAACGATCTTATTTTGTGAGTGTAGGTGGCATCGGTTTCGATCCACTACCTGCACCCTCCAGCTTTGCATACTTGCTCTTTGGTGTTTGGTGTCATCTCTGTCCCAGCGGAGTGATGCGATGGTACCTAGTGGTGTCGATCATTTGCAGGATTGATGCACAGGTATCGCACCAATATTTTATCTTCAGCCACCCTTATTCTTTCGGTAGTAGACATGTTCTACCCCGAATCTTGCCTTCCAACCCGCCGCTTTGGCAATCCTTACTGGTCATTGTTACCAGAAAAGGGCAATGCCAGCAGACCCTGCTTTCCACCGCTATCCTACCCTATCACCTGGACGAGTACGGTTCCCTTCTTTCCACTTGGTGATGATGTGGCCGTGACATCCGTGGTTCACTACATGATCACCGAGTCCGTCCTCACCTCCGCGCCCGCCCAGATGCAACCTGTGCTGAGCCAATGCTTGGTGTAGCTCTGTTTACACCAACCTCTCCACACGTTGATTCACTTTCGTGCACACCGCCACAGCATATTAGATCGTAGTACCGGAGTTTCCTCGAGAATTGTGTGCTTAAGTAGGCATGCATAGTGAGGTGAATAGTTGTGAAATGTGATGTTGCTTGTATGCAATCTTGATGCTTTGTGTGCTTTTGTTTAAGTCGTTTCTTTTGCTTCTTTCTTTGGGCCTTCGGTGTTACCTTATTTCCCCTTATGAAAGTTGCTCATCGAACTGACACCGGACTCGAAGAATCAATGAGGAGTTCAAATATTTGGAAGCTCAGCAAAACATTATGAAACTCTCAGCCGACTGCATTATATTGGGAATATCTGGTTTTAATGCAAAGGATATCCTAGATTGATTATCAGCATCAAGTTTACATCAGTGTGCAACCCTCACAATCGTAATGAACTAGCTGGAAGACAATTTGTGTGCAAGACAACAGTACATTTCTAGTCAAAGGAATATCAAGGATATATATATGGCATTCAGTCCGCACACTATAGTGAGAAGCTTCTGGTATAGGCAATCCAGTCTTCCTCCGCACGCTACCAGAGAAGCTTACGCTACAAGGCTCCTCAATCTTCTTCGGTACGATATGTGGATAGCTTCCAGTGTAAGGTACTCAGTCTCCTTCGGTAAGCTATTGCAGAAAGCTTCAGGCATAAGGCACCGAATCTTCCTCAGCAAGCAACCAGGAGGAGAAGCTTCTGAGGTACGGTACCCAGTCTTCTTCAACACGCTATCCCGGCAAAAGCTTCGAGTGCAAGATATCCAGCCTTCCTCAGCACGATACTCTCAGCTAGCTTCCAACACAAGCTTTCCAATCTTCATCAGTACGGCACTATCAACAGTCATCACCAATAGTACAAGGTACAACACAGTGAGTTGGCAGCATATGGCAGTGCATCTCAAAAACCAGAACCGCAACAGTTTGGTCAGAAACACGAGCTAGTCAGGACACAAGTCTGCTTCAGGAATAAAATGTTCAGTTACACATACCTTCATATATATTGGGAACATGCTGCCAAGGTCATGCAAGTCATCCGACAACCACATGAATTATGTAAGAGGAAGAAAGCCAGTATACACCTCAGTGTGATGCAATGACTGTAAAGGAATGAAGCAAGACAACTTTGGGACAACAAATCTTGACAGTGGATATCAAGGCCAGCTTCCGCACGCCCGACAAGGCGATATCGTTAACCATTGTCACTGCCATGTATGATTGACCACAACAGTGAGCTCTATACGAGTAACTATGAACCTGGTATATGGTCTTGATGAACCCTTGCTTACCTCTTCCTGGTAACGGCACCACGCCTGTGTTCTAAGCTGCTTTTGGCCGTCCAGGGTGGATGCCGACTTTATATTTCTCTTTTCAACAACTGTCCCGTGTTCTGAGCTGCTTTTCGGCTGTCTCGGGCAACTGTTGAGTTTCTTTTTGTAGCAGTGCCCTATGCTCTGAGCTGTTCTTCGGCCGTCTTAGGGAACTGCTACATTCTTCTTATCAACCCTGCCTCATGCTCTGAGCTGCTTTTCAGCCGTCGTGAGCCATGGTTGAGATATTTCAGTAATGTCCCAGATCTGAGTTGTAAAGACCGTTCTGGTGGCTACTGATTTATTTGCCGATTTCAGGCAAAGGTTCGGATGATCATTGCCCTACAGTTAAAGCTCGAGAGATGATAAACTTGCGAGTTAAACGTTGCTGCACTGTCTGAGGATAAGGATAAGGTATGACTACCGGAATATTGCACCTGACAGCACCTATGGTCACACAAAGAATTAAAGATATTTATGGCCAAGCTCTTTCAGCAAAAGATTCGGAAAAAAGAAAATGATAATGAAGGAGCAAGAACGGCAATACAGGTATGATAATTGTGGCATGCACAACATGGTACGGATACCCAAGACAGTCTGATTCCGTATTAATCACCATGAACACACACCCAAGGGGTCTACTCTATTTGTAAGGACCTCATATCAAGGTGACAGTTGAAGCATCGATACCGATCTGAGACAAAGAAGTCAGCAAGATTTAGAACTACCCACAGGCAGTCAGATTCCGCCAAGAGAACGGTTATAATTCTCAGCATTGTTTTGAACCCGGAGGATATGCACCTACTTGAGTAACCCGAGGCAATGATTAAAGGTTTCATGCCCACCGAGGAAATTTGTACACAACTCCATTGACTACTATCGGTGCTGGATAGAAGAATGTCACGTCGAATGGAAGTCACTCCCGGACTTATGGAAATCCCAGTCATGATAATATCAGATAAGCCAGCAGACATAAAAGAATTGGAGTCAGAGTAAGGATGAACATATGAAGAAATTCTTGGATACAGTGAAGCAAACCACCCCGGAGCAAGGCAATCAGGTCATATGAAATTCAGAGGGAACATCAAGGAAAAGGATACCCGAGTTGGAAACGGTTTCCTCAAGTCAGAGTATTCATACTTGTTCCCTGAGCAACCAAATCTCGAGGACGAGATTTTTGTAAGGGGGGTAGGTTTGTAACACCCCGATTTTTGGCCCTTTCTTTTTCTTTTGGATTTCTTCGAATTTTTTATTTGGAGTTCTTTTTTCGTGGCTATGTGGTCTTGAAACCTGGGAAGATCTTCTCTCCTGCCACTTCCTAGTGGCTTGTCATTCTCAAATCTATCCCAAGGCCATGTCATTTCCATCTTAGCCCAACCCCAATATTTATTTCTTGGGAATATTCCTTTTTCTATTAAAGGAATAACCCTGTTTGCTTTAGGTTGTGAAGCAACCTATATTTTTGCCATTCCAAAAATTCCCAAAAAATTCTCATAAATTCTTTGGATCATATCTTCCACAAATATGCCAAAATACATCCTTGCCTAGTTCAAAAATAATTCAGGAATATTCATTTTCCATTCTGTCCAGAATGGCACTTTGTGAAGGAAGTGCTATTTATATTTTCTTGATTGCCCTCAAAAGTTTTGGGCACTCTCTCATATCCAAATTATTGCCACATGCCAAAATTCAACTTCATCTGCCTAGTAAATCTTCCGCAGCAAATTTCCAAAGTTTCTGACCAGAGAGAAACTTTGTGAAGGAAGTACTAGCTAGGCTTATCCAAATGAGTTGAAATTTTGGGAGATCATCCATATGATCAAATCATAACTCTCCACCAAATTTCATCTCCATGAAACAATCTATGTGAGCACACCTTAAAAACTTGGTTTCCGGTCACAATTTCAGTTTGTGAAGCAACTACATTTTATATTACTTCATAAAATCTGAAATTAATCCAGGACCTAAATATCCCTATATCATTTGAGAATGCCAAAATTAACATCATTTTGCCAAGCCATTTGCTCCACAATATTCCCCCAAGTTTCTGTCCAGTAGAAAGCATTGTGAAGCAAGTACCATTTTGGTGTATCCAAATGGTATGAATTTTTTTGCAGTGCCTTCATATGCCCAAATGATCATACTCCACCAATTTTCAGCCCAATCCAATCATCCAGGTGAGTGCTACTTCATGATCAAGTTTCTGGACCAGTTTTTGCAGTTGTAAAGCAACTATGTTAAATACTGGTCCAAATCTTTTCAAAATCCACAGGATGGTAGTCATTCCTACCCTAAATATCAGTCGATCACTCCCATCAGCACACAGTCGATTTCTTCGAGCTATCACCTCAGGGAGGTCCCACTTTGGCAGGACTACACTCTAGACACAGTGTGGGCGGTCCTAAAGTACCGCGTGCGCCAGTGCACGCGGTGACCACGCGGCCTGGCATGCCAAAAGCGCGTTCTGGACGCCGGGACCCCTTTGTCGCCGCCCAAATGCCGTGGTCTCGCCACCGCACCGTGTCCACCGTGTTGCCCTCACTCTCCTGCGTCCACGCGTCCCCTTTGAACCCCTTTCCCCCTCCTCTTTCCTCTCCGGCGAGCCATGCCGCACCGCGTGCCCGTGGTCGTCGTTGCCTTGCCCCTGTCTTCTGCCTTCCCCGTGGCATCTCCGCACCGCGTGAACCCCCTGGCCTCTTTCCCCCTCCGCGTGTGGGCACACGCACGCGGTCGCGCCAGAGCATCAACCCCACGCTCCCGTCGTCGTCCGGCCGCGAGCATCCCCGCCACGGCTATATAAGCCACCCCCGAGACCTCCCGACCTCACCAACTTCTCTATCCTCCTCCTAGCACTCCCCCTGGCCGCTCATCTGAGATCCGGAGCCCTCCTCGCTCCTCCCCCTCTCAACCTCACCATTGTACTCCCCTATCCACCACGTAGCGTCTCCACCCTTCCCCTAGTCCTCTGGTGCCCCGTGGCCGCAAGCCCCACCGGTGTCCGACACCATGTCCGCCGCGGCCGAAGCCCCACTCGCTATAGCACTCCCCGACGAGCGTGAAGCGGTCAGGCGGGTGCGCCTTGTCATCCCGAGCTCGCCGGTGGCCGGGACTTCGCTGGAGATGACCCGAGTCGCCGGAACGAGCGCCGGCGCCGGCGGCCTCCCTCTGTCCACGGGCGCGCACGAGGAAGGAGGAAGAGGCAGGGAGGAGAGAGAGAAGGCGCGGTGGGGCCCAGCTATAAGTGACAACCGGTCGGGCCCGCGCGTTTTAAGTGAACGCGTATTTTCAAAAATATGCTTACGCCTACAGGAAGCGTACTCCGTCACTGATTTGGGGTGGAATACGTTTTCGTTGTTCTGAAAGCGTATTTCAGAAAGTGCGTTTTCTGTTTAAACCCCGCCAGCCGAAACTATTAAATAGCGGACGTTCGTCCGTTAAGGCCAGAAATGAACATCTTTTATTTGATTTTCTGCCTAACGAACGAACGGCCGTATCTCGGCAACCGTGACTCCGAATCAGGTGATTCCAATGCCCACAAACTCAGTTTGTCGAGCCTGTTGTGTTGGTAACATTTTCACCATGTTGTAACATTCTAAAAATGACCATTTTGCCCCTGCCCTTATCCAGCCCCCTCCGAGAGGGAAACGTTTCCGGCAAATTTTTCCGCGAGTGTATCGCACTTCTCCTCGGTGAATCCTTCATCCCCAGACAAGCCACAACAACCACTTGCATGATGGCATTGCAGTAGCCATGGTTTCCACTTGAATATTTAAATAATTGTTTGCTCATTTAATGATTTCAATGCTTCGAATATGCTTGTGAATCCATGTCCATGCTTATGCCGTGTTCATTTTCATCTAATAAGTGAAATGATTAATTGCTAATGTTATCATGCTTTATTCTTGTAATCATTTCAGCTGCTAGTGATAATGACATGCTCATATGAATCATTATGGATTGATATGAAAATACTTGTGATATTCATGATCGTCATTATGCCATGCTCATTTGCATCCCGTAGACTAAATGATTTATCATTGTTGATGTAGTGATGTTAAATAGTTATATTGCCCATCCATGTTTATGTTGATATCATGCTCATATGCATTATCATGTTATTTTATTGTGACTCAGCTCATCACCATTCAAGTTAAACCCGACGATAATCGACGTTGACTAAATCTGTTGGCTGAGTCACGGTGCCACCGAATCGAGCTCACCAGTGCAGCCACACTTGCCTGGATGGGGAGGTCCTAATTCGGTCTAATGTCATGCCTCTTGCCGGTGCCTCCAACTAGGGAAGGTTATGTGCGCGCTCTACCCTGATCAGGTAGGCGGCCATAAGTCTTGTGTGCCTGAGTTGTTTGCGCGCGGTTGTCCCCGTTTGGGACGAGTTTGTTTTGTTTGGCCACGACGGTGGCAGCCACAGAGGTGGCGGATGTCATGAGTTGGCATCGGGGCCACCCAGGACATAGCCCAGAGGGGAGTTTGTCGGAGTGGCCGAGAGAGTGTCATGCAATAGATTGGTTTTGTCGGAATATCGTTGGTCCACTCGAATGGGAGCATGAGGCCATGAGTTTCGTAGTGTGGGTACAGTGTACTAACCTCTGCAGAGTGTATAATCTATCGATAGCCGCGTCCTCGGTCATGCAGACAGTTCGTAGTAGGTCACACTATGGGTCAACAGAAATAATAACCTGGATAATAAACCACCCCGGTTCCCTAAGAAAAGAAGTTGGTTGATCTTTATGTGGTCATGCGATGATCATAGGTAGAGATCAAGCTTCGTGTGGTCATGTGATGATCATGATGGTATAGTTGATACTAAGCTTGGTTGATCCTGAGGTGATCGTGTGATGTTCACGACAGTAAGTTTGTTACATATGGTTGTTACGAGATAATTTCCGAGCAGAGTAAGTTGGTCCAGAAGACCTTAAACGTCGACCCCCCTTGCATGCTTGTGTTAGTATCATCATTTTCATATCATGAATTATATGTACATGCCATGCTCACGCTCATGTTGATTCTAGTAGCATCATGTTCATCAACGGTAATTAACCTGTAAATGCCATGCTGTTGTTTGTCTTGATTGCTTTGGTTGCTGTGAGCTTGCGAGTACATTCAAAGTACTCACCTGGCGTGTCATGCCAGATTGCAGGTGATGCCGTGATTACTTGTTTGTCGAGGATCCTTTGGTTGCGCTCTAGGATGCGTCCCAGCCGGAGTCCCTGCGGAGTGGAGTTCATCACCGTCGCCGTTGTTTCGTTGCTAGAATTTATTCCGCTACGAGTTGTTCCGCTGCTAGCATAGAGCCATCTGAGCAGGCGTAGCATCGCCGTGCCTTTGTAACCTTTGTGCCTTCAGAACCCTTGTACCCCGAGTATTTGTAATAAAGAGCTAATTTGTTCTATGCTAAGCAGTGCCGTATTCCAGAAGACTTGATCTCTGGGCTGGAATACGGGGTGTTCCGGTCTCTCTGAGCTGGGGTGCCACATGCCGGCAGCTGGAATTCTGGACCTGAAAAAGCTATGTCAGAGATACCTATTCTGCACATCTCCAAATGAGCTGAAATTTCACGGAGAATTATTTTGGAATAAATAAAAAATACTGGAAGCAAGAAGTACCAGAGGAGGCCACCCAGGTGCCCACGAGGCACCACGGAGCGCCACCCCCCTAGGCGTGCCCTGGTGGCTCGTGGGGCCCTTGGCCTGCCTCTGGCCCTCATTTTCTTGTATATAAGTCCATTTGCCCTAGAAAAAATAAGGAGAAGACTTTTGGGACGGTGCGCCGTCGTCTCGAGGCGGAACTTGGGAAGGAGCACTTTTGCTCTCCGGCAGAGCGATTCCGCCGGGGATACTTCCCTCCGGGAGGGGGAAATCGTCACCATCGACACCAACAACCCTCTCATCGTGGGAGGACCAATCTTCACCAACATCTTCAATAGCACCATCTGAACTCAAACCCTAGTTCATCTCTTGTATTCAATCTTTGTCTCAAAACCTCAGATTGGTGCCCGTGGGTTGCTAGTAGTGTTGATTACATCTTGTAGTTGATGCTAGTTGGTTTATCTAGTGGTTCACATTTTATTCATGGTGCATTCCGTAAATTGCTTGCTAAATATGATGTCAACCATAGAATTGCATCTCCCTATCACCCTCAATCTAGTGGTCAAGTAGAATTGAGCAATAGAGAAATAAAATTAATTTTGCAAAAAACCGTTAATAGATCTAGAAAGAATTGGTCTAAGAAACTTGACTATGCATTATGGGCTTATAGAACTTCTTATAAAAATCCCATGGGTATGTCTCCTTATAAAATGGTTTATGGAAAAGCATGTCATTTACCTCTTGAGTTAGAACATAAAGCATATTGGGCAATTAAAGAACTCAATTATGATTTTAAGCTTGCCAGTGAAAAGAGGTTATTTGATATTACCTCATTGGAGGAATGGAGAACCCAAGCTTATGAAAATGCCAAATTGTTTAAAGAAAAAGTTAAAAGATGGCATGATAGAAGAATTCAAAAATGGGAATTTAAAGTGGATGAGCAAGTTCTATTGTGCAATTCTCGTTTGAGATTATTTGCAGGAAAGCTTCTCTCTAAATGGGAAGGACCGTATATCATAGAAGAAGTTTATCGCTTCGGATCCATCAAAATAAACAACTTCGAAGGCACTAATCCGAGAGTGGTGAATGGGCAAAGAATTAAGCATTATATTTCAGGTACTCCCATTAATGTTGAAACTAATATTATTGAAACAATTACACAGGAGGAATACATAAGAGAGACCTTCTAGAACGCTCCAGAACCCTAAAAAGGAAGAGGTGCGTGATACGGTAAACCGACTCCAAAAATTCCATAAAAATACTTTCTGTCAGTTTTGGAATATTAGAAAAAATAAAAAAAAAAGAAATAGCTGAGGGGACCCACCTGGTGCCCACGAGGCACCAGGGCGCGCCACCCCCAGGCACGCCCTGGTGGCTCGTGGGCCCCTCGTGAGCCTTCCCGACTCCGTTTTCTTCCGGAATACTTGTTTTGCAAGATAAAAATTCTTTATATATACTCCCGGACATTTTGACCACCGTATCGCAGAAATCTCTTATGTTCTTGTTTCGTGCTATTTTTCTGACAGATCTAGATCGCTATGGCTCCACCAAGCCCTTCCAAGGACAAGTTCTACGAGAAGGTCATCAACCCCTACCTACCGAAGGTGATGAAACACCCTCAAGCCATTGAGATGCGTGAGGGGGTGCTTCACATCCGGGATGTTCAAGGACCCAAGTGGACCGGGAGCGTGGAGTCCAGGCTCGAAGCGGTGGAGCAGGAGATCTTCAAGTGCCAAGGGATGGTGGAACGTGGACTCATCGCCAACCACTCCATGATCACGGAATTCACCCGTGATCACAAGGTGAATGGCTAATCGATGGGGGACATCATCTTCAAGCTCAATGAACGAATCGACTATCTCCAAGGCCAAATCTATGATCTTCAAAACCAAAATTATGAGTATGAGGCAAGATTCAAAGGTATGAGTTTAGCTGCAAGTTTCAGGACTCCGGAGACTCGTTCATCTTTTTATGATGGGGAACCTATGCCATGGAAGCCGGAGGACAAGCCCACCACTTCATCACCACCACCATCTCCGAAGAAGGAAACTTGGGCACATGGGTATGGGCACTCCCCTTGGCTTGTGCCAAGCTTGGGGGAGGTGCCCCGGTATCGTATCACCATCACTTTTATTATCTTTACTTACTTTTAGTTCGATCCTTAGTTATTTCGTGATCTAGTTGAATAAAAGTTTAGTATGATCTATTTTTGAGTGTTAGTTTCATGATCTATCTATCTATGTAATCGAGTTGAGAGTTATATAATAAAGTGTAGTTTGAGTTTTTGCTTCTTTACTTTTATGTTTCAATCCTAGCAATGAGAATAATGAAAAAGATTATATGCTAATCTTATGGAAAGTAATGACATCACATAAAGAAAAGTATAAGTGGTAAAATTTATTGGAAGTTAACAAACATAGCATTAGTCAATGATGCAATTCATGAAAGAATTAATAAGGGAAGAGAAGATTCACATGCAAATATACTATCTTGGACATCTTTTATGATTGTGAGCCCCCATTAAGTATTTTATGTCAAATTGTTGACGTTGGACAAGGAAGACAACATAATGAATTATGTTTGCTTATATTCACATAGAAGCTATATTGTTATAGATCCTCCAACATGTGGTGCTTGCTCAATATCTTTGCTAGCCAAAAATCTGCACCAAGTAGAGATACTACTTGGGCATCAAAAACCCTTAAACCCAGTTTCATGTCATGAGATTCCACTATATCTACCTATGGATTTAATAAGATCCTTCAAGTAAGTTGTCATCGGTGCAAAAAGAAATAAAAATTGCCTCTAAATATGTCTGAACTTTTATTGTAAGGGAAAATAAGCTTTGTACGAACTTGTGATGGTAAAGAAATAAAAGCGACAGACTGCATAATAAAGGTTGCTATCACAAGGGGCAATATAAAGTGACGTTCCTTTGCATTAAGAGCTTGTGCATCCAATAATAAAAAGCGCATGACAACCTCTGCTTCTCTCTGCGAAGGGCTTATCTTTTACTTTTATGTATTTATTTTTTATGCAAGAGTCAATAGTGTTCTCCTCTATTCCTTTTTATTTTTCTCTTTTGCAAGCATCATGTGGTGGGGAAAGATCTAGACATATATATCCAGTTGGATATGAGTGATCATGAGTTATTATTGTTGACATCACCCTTGAGGTGAATAAGTTGGGAGGCAAAATTATAAGCCCCTATCTTTCTATGTGTCTGGCGGAAACTTTTTGCTCCATATATATGTCGTGAGTGTTAGCAATCATAGAAGACTATATGATGGTTTAGTATGTGGACTTGCTAAAAAGCTCCTACATGAGACCCTTCCTGAAAATATGATGAATTGCAATTGCATTGTTGACTGAGAACATAGTTTGTTAGTTTTCAAGAAAGTTTATGCCTTATACTTCATTGTTGTGATGAATTGTTACTTTCTCATGAGAAGTTTTATGATATTAAATATTGCTATTATAATAATGATCATGATGCTACTATGTCCGTATTTTGTTTTTATCGACACCTCTCTCTAAACATGTGGACATGATTATCGATATCGGCTTTCGCTTGTGGACAAGCGAGGTCTAAGCTTGGGGGGAGTTGATACGTCCATTTTGCATCATGTTTTGCTACTGTTATTTATAGTGTTTTTAATCAATATAACACTTTTTGGAGCAATTCTAATGCCTTTTCTCTCTTAATATGCAAGATTTACACAAGGAGGGAGAATGCCGACAACTGGAATTCTGGACCTGAAAAAGCTATGTCAGAGATACCTATTCTGCACATCTCCAAATGAGCTGAAATTTCATGGAGAATTATTTTGCAATAAATAAAAAATACTGGAAGCAAGAAGTACCAGAGGGGGCCACCCAGGTGCCCACGAGGCACCAGGGCGCGCCACCCCCCCAGGCGCGCCCTGGTGGCTCGTGGGGCCCCTGGCCAGCCTCTGGCCCCCATTTTCTGGTATATAAGTCCATTTGCCCTAGAAAAATAAGGATAAGACTTTTGGGACGGTGCACCGCCATCTAGAGGCGGAACTTGGGCAGGAGCACTTTTGCTCTCCGGCGGAGCGATTCCGCCAGGGATACTTCCCTCCGGGAGGGGGAAATCGTCGCCATCGACATCACCAACAACCCTCTCATCGTGGGAGGACCAATCTTCATCAACATCTTCAACAGCACCATCTCATCTCAAACCCTAGTTCATCTCTTGTATTCAATCTTTGTCTCAAAACCTCAGATTGGTACCTGTGGGTTGCTAGTAGTGTTGATTACATCTTGTAGTTGATGCTAGTTGGTTTATCTGGTGGAAGATTATATGTTTAGATCCATTATGCTATTTAATACCCCTCTGATCTTGGACATGATGATGATTTGTGAGTAGTTACTTTTGTTCTTCAGGACATGGGAGAAGTCTTGTCATAAGTAATCATGTGAATTTGGTATTCGTTCGATATTTTGATGATATGTATGTTGTTGATTCTCTTAGTGGTGTCATGTGAACGTCGACTACATGACACTTCACCATCTTTGGGCTTAAGGGAATGCATTGTGGAGTAGTAATTAGATGATGGGTTGCTAGAGTGACAGAAGCTTAAACCCTAGTTTATGCGCTATTCCGTAAGGGGCTGATTTGGATCCATATGTTTAATGCTATGGTTAGAGTTATCTTAATTCTTCTTTCGTAGTTGCGGATGCTTGCGAGAGGGGGTAATCATAAGTGGGAGGCTTGTTCAAGTAAGAACTGCACCCAAGCACCGGTCCACCCACATATCAAATTATCAAAGTAGCGAACACAAATCAAACTAACATGATGAAAGTGACTAGATGAAATTCCCATGTGTCCTCGAGAACGCTTTACTTATTATAAGAGATTGTTCCGGCTTGTCCTTTGCTACAAAAAGGATTGGGCCACCTTGCTGCACTCTTTGTTACTATTGCAACTTGTCACTTGTTACAAATTATCTTGCTATCAAACTACTCGTTACCGATAATTTCAGTGCTTGCAGAAAATACCTTGCTGAAAACCGCTTGTCATTTCCTTCTGCTCCTCGTTGGGTTCGACACTCTTACTTATCGAAAGTACTACGATTGATCCCCTATACTTGTGGGTCATCACTCTCAGCCCTGGTGTGTTCCTCGAACCGAAGCAAAATCAGATCGCCAAGCTGGGGATCTACAGCTTGCGGAGCTCGGGAGCAGACATTGGCCACCCCCGAGCAATGCAGCTGTGACAGCAAACAGTGAGTCAAATTTACATAGCAAAGATTGATGAAACTTGGAAAAACTTGATCAAATACTCACCTCGGATATAAGCACATAGGTAGTGAAGCCAGAGTTGGACAGTTCGTTGTTGAAATCTCTCGTCTTTCCCTTGAACATCAGGGAGAATTTCGGTGCTAAATCCGGCATATCTCGAGGTAGGGGTCCTAAGCTAGGCATCTTGGAGCGATGGTAACATGGACACATGATTTTACCCAGGTTCGGGCTCTCTCGAAGAGATAATGCCCTACGTCATGCTTTTCATTGTATTGATATGGGGGATAGTACAGAGTACAGGTATCTACCACGAGATTGTTGCTCTAAGTTGTAATGTCATGTTCTATTGACTAGCCTAGCCTCGGTTTATATAATGTACCGGAGGCCTAGGATTTAGGGGAGTCCTCGTCTTGTGCGCCAAGTCTTGTGAAGTCTTCTTTGTATACGTTATGGGCTGCTCGATGTGGCCCATTAGTGAACCGCCATGAGGGTCCTCGGCCCGACCTACCAGGTCGGGAGATGACGTGGTGAGTACCCCCTAGTCCAGGACACCGTCAGTAGCCCCCTGAACCGGCCTTCAAGTTGGGGACGCTCCTCGGTTCTTCCGAATTGTTCTTCGTCTTCGACCATCGGTCTTGAAAGCTGGTTCAACAAATCTCCCCATCTCCGATCTCGAGGATCGCCGAGGTGTATCCGAAGAGTTCACACGTCGGGTATCCGAGGAGCCCCTTTAAGTTTTTGGCCTTTATCAATGCCTTGTTATTTTTACGCCACACATCGGGTTCGAAGTTTTTCCCGTGCGGCGGTGTCCTCTTGCAGCCGAGCTCCAACGTGGGACTGCATCTGAGGTGTTTCTTTGCAGCCGAGCTCCAACGCCAATTTGCATCCGAGGTGTCATACATTACCTCGGTTCGAAAAAGTTGAAGGGATTCAACCAAGCTTAATGCCAGAAAGGTCCTTTACGGAGCCAGCCACTCGCATCCGAGCTTTATGCCGGCCTACTTCTGAGGTGGTGCACCACCTCGGCCTTGGGCTGGTTTTTTTATGGAATTTATTTTCGATCGGTGCAATTTATTTACTGCCGAGAATTATAGCAAGTAGCCCTCAATGTGCGTGTCGGCCTAATATCCGGGATGCACCTGAAGGATAAAACAAAACCGCTGATCCCAGTAGCCCCTGAGACTCAGATCAATTCGCAAAATCGGCCTGAGGATCAAGTCCTTGCTCGGCAGCGTACCACGTTTCCTTAAACACTGTGCACAATAGCTCCTGAGACTCAGGTTGGGTGCGGCCGACCAACTTAAGGATCGTAATCTCCTCGGAAACTATTTTGCACTTTAAATCTTTGCATTGAATCATCAATGCAGTAGCCCCCGAGCCACTGATTGGGTGGCAACACCTGATCAGGGGATCGATTTACCCCTTTAATTGCTTTTAATTGAGAAGCGCAAAGCCCAGTAGCCCCCAAGCCTTAATTTGGGCACGGGTGGCTGAATGAAGGATCGACATTTGTTTGAAACAAAATTTTGTTACGTTTGACATAGACTTCTCGGCAAAATAATAAAGATCTCTTAAAGGAGTTGGGGCTAGCAAAAGCCGAGCTTGCCAAGGTCGGCCCCAAGGGGCTTAATAGAAAGAAAATCAAAGCCAACAGGAATTATGAGAGTGCTATGTCAGCTGCTCGTTTGTCTCAGCGAGACTATGCCCTTGACTCTTTAATAGATGGGCTAGAGTAAATTGACTTTAATCACAATTTATGTGTAATGATTCTATGTATCCAAGCACTTTACATCATTAACGCTCGGATCCGCATTGTACAAACTTTGTTGACCGACCATCGGCTTCAACCTTCTCGGCCAGTAGCCGGGGAGTGTTTTGCTACTTTATAAAGCCTTTATGAGGGCAAAGATTTATGGAAAACAAGGCAATCCGGCCATATGGTTTTATAGACAAAGGTACGCGGAGAGATATGTTATATTACTATTTAACATAAGAAACAACTTCTGGAAAAAATAGTTCCTTTATAAGTTCCTTTTCCCAGGCTATCATGTTGACCATGATCATGAAACCTCACCTCCGATCAATGTGGGAGGAAAATATTGAGGATTTAGTTTGGGGAAAGTTCCCAAACTCTGTGGTCTTTAATGAACCTAAATCTTCACTTCCGTCATTGCCGACCAATTATAATCTTAAGACAGCTAGCTTTCGGCTTCACCCGTCTGAGGTACGAACCCGGATGACCCGGTAGTAACAATCACAGAGGTGCTCCCTTTACCCCCTAGACGAACAATCGGGAACGTAGGGGGTAAGCACAGGAGCCAGGCAACCCAGCTTGGCCAAAATCTTAAGTCAAATTGATGCATATTTATGGCTTTATAACGATGATTACAGAAGGCAACGCGCGTATATTGAATACAAACGCTGATGATATGTTGGGCTCTCCAGAGACTCTTTTATAGTTCCAAAGTATTTTATACCAAAAACTCGACATTAGAATTGCGCAGTTTCTTTAAAGACGGCCAAACTGCTTTTCTATTAGTGACCTCGGACAAGCCGAGCACCTTTATGAAAGCAGGCTTGGTGACTTATCGGAAAGTCCTTTGTTTTACACAGGCAACCTTTATGGTTAATATTACTGATCGGCCGATCGAATTTGCGCATGTTGTGATAGTCAGCTTTTTAAGCTGTACTTTGCAGCTTTATGCTATATGTTTATTTTGACTCCGTTGCGACCGTTTATCATTTGAAAGTGGCCCATCGTCGGCTTCCACCCCTTTGTAGATGCTACACAGGGTGTTTCCGCAGTAACAGGACAACCCTTAGCCGACGTCTCGGTGTCCAGAGGCGGTTGTGTTAGCGGAAACGAGGCAATCAGATATGTAGGATTTATAACTTTCACTTAGTCATAGGAGCTTAAAGTGGGGGAGGCTAGTTACGAGCCCCCGGTTTAGTGTTCGGCATCAACCGAGGTCAAGCCATTAACACTTCGGCCAATTTTATAAAAGCCCATCGTTTAACATGGAGTAACCACTATCGATCTGTAGTTTAACACTGTCATCGGATCGCTGACCAATTTACGCTTATTGTGACAGTCAGCTTTCGGCTTTCTCCACTGAGGTACTTGACCAGTTAAACCGGAAGTACAATCGTAGTGGTTCTCCCTATACCCTTAGCCGAACAATCGGGAACGTAAGGAGTAAGCACAGGAGCTGGGCAACCCAACTATTGACCAAAGACACAATTCGAAACCGATGCATATAAAGCAATATCCGAGAATGTTTTGCCGAGGACTCCATGGAGTACCTTCGCTTTTGGTGGGTTCGGCTCTAGGCGCAGCCCCTGTTTAATATTGCCAATGCTTTAAAGGAGCCCGGCATTGTACTGTGAGAGTTATGCTCGGAGACACACAAATAGATTAAAAGTGACATAAACTCAGAAAACTAAAAAACTCACATAAAAATTTTACGTCTAAATTAAATCAAGTTTTTTGGTGCCAATTTGAAATTGGTCTTAAAATTAATTTGTGCTTCCATCGTGCTTTAACATGATACATCCGATCTCCAGGCTTCAAGCGGGTCAGCCTTCGGCTTCAACATCCTACCTCGAAGGCGAAGTGCTTCTCAGGCCAGTTTAGCTAACTAAACTCGAGCGGCTTTAAAGAGAAACCAGGCTATCCAGCTATTGACCACACACTCGCGTCAGAAAAAGAAGTAGTAGAAAAAGACTTTGCAACAACTTAGAAGAAAATATTTATTATAAAATGGCACATATAAATTTTAGAGCCCCAGTTAACATGCGAAAAAAAAGTGTTTATAACAAACAATGTTTTAAACAAAGTATGTTTTTAACAAACTTCTTATTTGTTTGACACAAATAAAATGCTTGGTTGAACCGAACAAAAATTAAAAATTTGAAAAAAATTTGGAGCATGAAAGCGACTTATCTGGTTAATGTGCTCGGTGTTGATGATGCGGTCCGGGGTTGCGGCGGGACGAGGACGCCCGTCGAACTTTGACAGATCAGATAGGGTGCGAAGTCCTCAGCTTGACCGAGGTCCCAGCCCCTAAGCCCGTCCCGAGGTGACCGAGCGAGGAGCTCGGCACTTCGAAGTGGTGACACAGCTCGGCCAATGTGACGAGGCGAAGCCCAGTCTAGCCGGGGTGACGGAGCAGGTCGGCAGGGTGACATCGAAGTCCCCGAAGTAGGTTCATGAAGAGATGGCGAAGCCCCCGGTCCAGCTGACGCGACGAAGCTGGTCGGCCGGTGACGCCGAAGTCTCCATGTCAGCCGACGTGTTGAAGCAAGTCGGTGTGTTGGATGTCGATTTGAAGAAGAGGCGGCACGGCGATGCCGACGCAGGTCAAAGTTTGTGACGTGGTCGATGCGGGCTTGATGAAGTGACCGCGCGGCGATACTGGTGCACCCGACTCATGTAATCCGTTGGGCAATGATGTTGTCTTGACGATTATTTGGCCTTCGCGATGCCGAACTCTTGGTTTGCTCGCCGAGGTGATGATCCGAGGTGGTTGTTGTCAGCTCGAAGAAGCGACGGTGCAGTCGATGCTGGCGCAGGTCGGCATCTATGGAGCAACGTGGTCGGGCTGGTTTGACACCGGCGCGACGGTGAAGATCACCTCATAAAAGGCTTAAAATTTGTAGGCACGTGCTTGAGAACAACACACAATACCCTAAAAAAAGATCCTCCAAAAAAGTATTTCCAATATCCCATTCATGAAGAAAGATGAATTCGAGTCGGATTCGTTTTTGCGCAGGAAAAAGATCCGAAAATTGATGCACTCATTGGAAGTTTCCTGGAGTTTGAACGGTCGGATCAAGCTAAAATTTTGAGGGTGGTCGATATATGAATTCCGCAGCCGATGAACGGTTGGATCGGAAATTGCCGGAGATTCCTCCATCGGAACGCGATGAAATTTTACAGGATTGTTCTAGACTCAATTCCGCAAAATTCCACCAAAGCAATCATCAAAGCGACGCTCGAGGAGGCGGGGACGGCGAACACGAATCCGCTGTCCAGAAAAACTACACGGTCGCCCGAGGACAATGTTGACGTTGAGTCCCCGATCTCCATGGATGATATCTCCATGATCTTGATAGAGATCGGAGTTGATGTGTTGGGGAACGTTGCATGGGAAACAAAATTTTTTCCTACGCACACGCAAGATCTATCCATGGTGATGAGCATCTACGAGAGGGAGAGTGAATCTACATACCCTTGTAGATCGCTAAGCGGAAGCGTTAATAAACGCGGTTGATGTAGTCGAACGTCTTCGCGATCCAAATCGCCGAGCGTCCCGCGATCCAATCACGATCCTTCCGATCTAGTGCCGAACGGACGGCACCTCCGCGTTCAACACACGTACGGCTTGATGACGCCTTCACCTCCTCGATCCAGCGAGCGATGGTGAAGTAGTGGTTGAGTTCCAGCAGCACGACGGCGTGGTGATGGTGGTGAGGAACAATCTCTGCAGGGCTTCGCCAAGCACTACGGAGATTATGACGGAGGAACTAGAGGGTTAGGGTTGCCGCACACGGCTTGGGGAAATCTTAATGTGTCCCGTGTGCTAGCCCTGCCCCTCTATTTATATGTTGAGCCTTGGGGTCTAAACTTGGAGTAAAAGCCTCCTCCGGGTCGGTTTTGCCCGCACAAGGTCGGTTTGGCCCGCAGGGAAAGAGTCCAACTCGGATCCCTGCCGAACCGTGCACAGTCGCGCACAAGCGGTAGTACCGCTTCACACAAGCGGTAGTACCGCTTGGGCGGTAGTACCGCTTCACACAAGCGGTAGTACCGCTCCGGCGGTAGTACCGCTTCACCAAGCGGTAGTACCGCTTACGCGGCAGCAAAACTACTTTTGCACTTTCCAATACCTTGTGGGCTTTATCCCTTTGGCTCATATAAAGTGTTGCTGCACCCGAACACTTCGGTAAACATCCGGAACCCCTTCCGGTGAACTCCGGAACTCTTCCGGAGATCAAAACACTTTTATCACATATATCAATCTTTACCTCCGGACTATTCCAGAGATCCTCGTCATGTCCGGGATCTTATCCGGGACTCCGAACAACTTTCGGTCACCAACATAATAACTCAATTATACTAATCGTCACCAAACGTTAAGTGTGTAGACCCTGCGGGTTCGAGAACTATGTAGACATGACCGAGACACCTCTACGGCCAATAACCAATAGCGGGACCTGGATGCCCATATTGGCTCCTACATATTCTACGAAGATCTTTATCGGTCGAACCTCTATGTCAAGGATTCAGTTAATCCCGTATGCTGTTCCCTTTGTTCTTCGGTATGTTACTTGCCCGAGATTCGATCGTCGGTATCACTATACCTAGTTCAATCTCGTTACCGGCAAGTCTCTTTACTCGTTCCGTAATACAAGATCTCGTGGCTAACACTTTAGTCACATTGCTTGCAAGGCTCATTGTGATGTTGTATTACCGAGTGGGCCCTGAGATACCTCTCCGTCATACGGAGTAACAAATCCCAGTCTTGATCCATGCCAACCCAACAGACACCCTCGGAGATACCTGTAGAGCACCTTTATAGTCACCCAGTTACGTTGCGACGTTTGATACACACAAGGTATTCCTCCGGTGTCAGTGAGTTGCATGATCTCATGGTCAAAGGAACAGATACTTGACATGCAGAAAACAATAGCAATAAACTGACACGATCAAATGCTACGTTTACAGTTTGGGTCTTGTCCATCACATCATTCTCCTAATGATGTGATCCCGTTATCAAATGACATCTCATGTCCATGGCTAGGAAACCTTAACCATCTTTGATCAACAAGCTAGTCAACTAGAGGCTTACTAGGGACACAGTGTTGTCTATGTACCCACACATGTATTTGAGTTTCCAATCAATACAATTATAGCATGGATAATAAACGATTATCATGAACAAGGAAATATAATAATAACCAATTTATTATTGCCTCTAGGGCATATTTCCAACAGTCTCCCACTTGCACTAGAGTCAATAATCTAGTTCACATCACTATGTGATTTACATTGTAATGAATCGAACACCCATGCAGTTCTGGTGTTGTTCATGTTTAGCCCTTGGAAGAGGTTTAGTCAACGGATCTGCAACATTTAGATCCGTGTGTACTTTGCAAATATTTATGTCGTCCTCCTTGATGTAATCGCGGATGGAATTGAAACGTCGCTTTATGTGTCTGGTCCTCTTGTGAAATCTTGGTTCCTTGGCTAGAGCAATGGCACCAGTATTATCACAAAACAGAGTCATTGGGTTAAGCGCACTAGGCACTACTCCAAGATCTGTCATGAACTCCTTCATCCAGACACCTTCCTTCGCCGCCTCCGAGGCAGCGATGTACTCCGCTTCGCATGTAGAATCTGCTACCACGCTTTGCTTGGAACTGCACCAGCTAACCGCACCCCCATTAAGAATAAATACGTATCCGGTTTGCGACTCAGAGTCATCCGGATCAGTGTCAAAGCTTGCATCGACGTAACCCTTTACGACGAGCTCTTGATCACCTTCATAAACGAGAAACATGTCCTTAGTCCTTTTCAGGTACTTCAGGATATTCTTGACCGCCGTCCAGTGTTCCATTCCTGGATCACTTTGAAACCTTCCGACCATACTTATGGCAAGGCTGACATCGGGTCTTGTGCACAGCATTGCATACATGATAGAGCCTATGGCTGAAGCATAGGGGATGACACTCATCTTTTCTCTATCTTCTGCAGTCACTGGGCATTGAGTCTTACTCAACTTCACACCTTGCAAAACAGGCAAGAACCCCTTCTTGGACTGATCCATTTTGAACTTCTTCAAAATCTTATCAAGGTATGTGCTTTGTGAAAGTCCTATTAAACGTCTTGATCTATCTCTATAGATCTTGATGCCTAATATGAAAGCAGCTTCTCCTAGGTCCTTCATTGAAAAACTCTTGTTCAAATATTCCTTTACACTTTCCAGCATTTCTATATTGTTTCCAATCAGCAATATGTCATCCACATATAATATTAGAAACGCTATAGAGCTCCCACTCACTTTCTTGTAAATACAAGCTTCTCCGTAAACTTGTATAAACTCGAACGCTTTGATCACCTCATCAAAACGAAGATTCCAACTCCGAGATGCTTGCACCAGTCCATAAATGGATCGCTGGAGTTTGCAAACTTTGTCAGCATTCTCTGGATCGACAAAACCTTCTGGTTGCATCATATACAACTCTTCCTTAAGGAAACCGTTAAGGAACGCTGTTTTGACATCCATCTGCCAAATTTCATAATCGAAAAAGGCAGCTATTGCTAACATGATTCTGACGGACTTAAGCATCGCTACGGGTGAGAAGGTCTCATCGTAGTCAATTCCTTGAACTTGTGAAAAACCCTTTGCCACAAGTCGAGCTTTATAGACGGTGACATTACCGTCCGCGTCCGTCTTCCTCTTAAAGATCCATTTGTTCTGAATGGCCTTACGCCCTTCAGGTAATACTTCCAAAGTCCATACTTTGTTTTCATACATGGATCCCATCTCGGATTTCATGGCCTCTAACCACTTCTCGGAATCCGGGCCCATCATCGCTTCTCCATAGCTCGTAGGTTCATCGTTGTCTAACAACACGATTTTTAAGACAGGGTTGCCGTACCACTCAGGAGTAGTACGCGTCCTTGTCGACCTACGAGGTTCGATAGCAACTTGATCCAAAGCTTCATGATCATCATCATTAACTTCCTCTTCAGCTAATGTAGGCTCCACAGAAACAACTTTCTGCGCTGCGCTACTCTCAGGTTGAAGTAAAGGTTCAACAACCTCATCAAGTTCTATCTTCCTCCCACTCAATTCTTTCGAGAGAAACTCTTTCTCAAGAAATGTTCCGTTTTTAGCGACAAACACTTTGCCCTCGGATCTGAGGTAGAAGGTATACCCAATTGTCTCTTTTGGGTATCCTATGAAGACGCATTTCTCCGCTTTGGGTTCCAGCTTTTCAGGCTGAAGCTTTTTGACATAAGCATCACATCCCCAAACTTTAAGAAACGACAGTTTTGGCTTCTTGCCAAACCAAAGTTCATATGGCGTCGTCTCAACGGATTTCGATGGTGCCCTATTTAAAGTGAATGCAGCTGTCTCTAATGCATAACCCCAAAATGATAGTGGCAAATCGGCAAGAGACATCATAGATCGCACCATATCCAATAAGGTTCGATTACGACGTTCGGACACACCATTACGCTGTGGTGTTCCAGGCGGTGTCAATTGTGAAACAATTCCACACTGTTTTAAGTGACTGCCAAACTCATAACTCAGATATTCTCCTCCTCGATCAGATCGTAGGAATTTAATCTTCTTGTTACGATGATTCTCAACTTCACTCTGAAATTGTTTGAACTTTTCAAATGTTTCAGACTTGTGTTTCATTAAGTAAATATACCCATATCTACTTAAGTCATCAGTGAAGGTGAGAAAGTAACGATAACCACCGCGCGCCTCAATACTCATCGGACCGCACACATCAGTATGTATGATTTCCAATAAGTCACTTGCCCGTTCCATTGTTCCAGAGAACGGCGTTTTAGTCATCTTGCCCATGAGGCATGGCTCACATGTGTCAAGTGATTCAAAATCAAGTGACTCCAAAAGTTCATCAGCATGGAGCTTCCTCATGCGTTTTACGCCAATATGACCTAAACGGCAGTGCCACAAGAAAGTGGTATTATCATTATCAATTCTACATCTTTTGGCATCAATGTTATGAACATGTGTATCATTACTATCGAGATTCAATAAGAATAAACCCCTCACATCGGGTGCATGACCATAAAAGATATTACTCATATAAATAGAACAACCATTATTCTCTGATTTAAATGAGTAACCGTCTCGCAATAAACAAGATCCAGATATAATGTTCATGCTTAACGCAGGCACCAAATAACACTTATTTAGGTTCATCACTAATCCCGACGGTAATTGAAGAGCGAGCGTGCCGACGGCGATCACATCAACCTTGGAACCATTTCCCACGCGCATCGTCACTTCGTCCTTTGCCAGCCTCCGTCTATTCCGCAGTTCCTGTTTTGAGTTGCAAATATGAGCAACCGCACCGGTATCAAATACCCAGGCACTACAACGAGAGTTGGTAAGGTACACATCAATAACATGTATATCATATATACCTTGTTTGTTGTTGGCCGCCTTCTTGTCAGCCAAATACTTGGGGCAATTCCGCTTCCAGTGTCCAGTTCCCTTGCAATGAAAACACACAGTTTCTGGTTTGGGTCCAGCCTTGGGTTTCTTCACGAGAGGAGCAACTGCTTTGCCACTCTGCTTGGAGTTACCCTTCTTACCCTTGCCATTTTTCTTGAAACTAGTGGTTTTATTGACCATCAACACTTGATGCTCCTTCTGAATTTCAGACTCAGCGGCTTTCAGCATCGCAAACAGCTCGGCGACTGACTTGTTCATCCCGTGCATGTTATAGTTCAACACGAAGCTCTTGTAGCTAGGTGGCAATGATTGAAGAACTCTGTCAGTGATAGCCTCTGGCGGAAGGGGCATCCCTAACTCAGCCAGACGGGTGGAGTACCCAGACATTCTGAGCACGTGATCACTGATAGACCCGTTCTCCTCCATCTTGCAAGCATAGAACTTATCGGAGATCTCATATCTCTCGATCCGGGCATTCTTCTGAAAGATAAACTTCAACTCCTGGAACATCTCATATGCTCCATGACGTTCAAAACGTCTTTGAAGTCCCGGTTCTAAGCCATACAACATTGCACATTGAACTATTGAGTAATCATCAGAACGAGCCTGCCAGGCGTTCACAACGTCTAGAGACTCAACTGGAGCGGGTGGATCACCAAGCGGTGCATCAAGGACATAAGCCTTCTGGGAAGCCGTAAGGATAATCCTTAGATTACGGGCCCAGTCCACAAAGTTACTTCCATCATCTTTCAACTTAGCTTTCTCTAGGAACGCATTAAAATTCAGGGGTGCTACTGCGCGAGCCATGATCTACAACATAAATATAGCAAAGACAACTTAGACTATTGTTCTAGATAATGAGTTTAGTTAATCATATTACTTAAAAACTCCCACTCAAATTGACATCCCTCCGATCATTCGAGTGTAACATGATCCAAATCCACCAACTCAAGTCCGATCATCACGTGAGTTGAGGTGGTTTCAATGGTGAACATCTTCATGTTGATCATATCTACTATATGACTCATGTTCGACCTTTCGGTCTCTTGTGTTCCGAGGCCATGTCTGTACATGCTAGGCTCGTCAAGTTTAACCCGAGTGTTCCGCACGTGTAACATGGCTTACACCCGTTGTATGCGAACGTAGAGTCTATCACACCCGATCATCACGGCGTGTCTCGAAACGACGAACTTTCGCAACGGTGCACACTTGAGGAGAACACAATTTAACTTGAAATTTAAGTGAGGGATCACCTTATAATGCTACCGTCGTCCTAAGCAAAATAAGATGCATAAAAGGATTAACATCACATGCAAATCATAAGTGACATGATATGGCCATGAACTTGTGCTTTTGATCTCCATCTCCAAAGCACCGGCATGATCTCCATCGTCACCGGCATGACACCATGATCTCCATCATCTTGATCTCCATCAACGTGTCGCCATAAGGTTGTCGCGCTGACTGTTGCTTCCACGACTATAGCTAACGTTTAGCGATAAAGTAAAGCATTACATAGCGCTTAATGATTGACACGCAGGTCATACAATAATTAAAGACAACTCTATGGCTCCTGCCAGTTGCCGTACTCATCGACATGCAAGTCGTGATATTCTATACAAAACATGATCATCTCATACATCACATATATCTCATCATGTAATTGGCCATATCACATCACAACATACCCTGCAAAAACAAGTTAGACGTCCTCTAATTGTTGTTGCAAATTTTACGTGGCTGCTACGGGTTTGCAAGAACCGTTCTTACCTACGCAAAACCACAACGTGGTGTAGTGATTGCTTTTTGATCTTCTAAAAGAACCCTCTTCATTGAACCGATTCAACTAAAGTGAGAGAGACAGACACCCGCCAGTCACCTTTATGCAACAAGTGCACGCAGCGGTAAAACCAGTCTCGCGTAAGCGTACGCGTAATGTCGGTCCGGGCCGCTTCATCTCACAATGCCGCTGAATCAAGTATCAACTAGTAACGGCAAGCAATATGTATACACCCACGCCCACAACTCGTTTGTGTTCTACTCGAGATCTCATCTACGCATAGACCTAGCTCATGATGCCACTGTTGGGGAACGTTGCATGGGAAACAAAATTTTTTCCTACGCACACGCAAGATCTATCCATGGTGATGAGCATCTACGAGAGGGAGAGTGAATCTACATACCCTTGTAGATCGCTAAGCGGAAGCGTTAATAAACGCGGTTGATGTAGTCGAACGTCTTCGCGATCCAAATCGCCGAGCGTCCCGCGATCCAATCACGATCCTTCCGATCTAGTGCCGAACGGACGGCACCTCCGCGTTCAACACACGTACGGCTTGATGACGCCTTCACCTCCTCGATCCAGCGAGCGATGGTGAAGTAGTGGTTGAGTTCCAGCAGCACGACGGCGTGGTGATGGTGGTGAGGAACAATCTCTGCAGGGCTTCGCCAAGCACTACGGAGATTATGACGGAGGAACTAGAGGGTTAGGGTTGCCGCACACGGCTTGGGGAAATCTTAATGTGTCCCGTGTGCTAGCCCTGCCCCTCTATTTATATGTTGAGCCTTGGGGTCTAAACTTGGAGTAAAAGCCTCCTCCGGGTCGGTTTTGCCCGCACAAGGTCGGTTTGGCCCGCAGGGAAAGAGTCCAACTCGGATCCCTGCCGAACCGTGCACAGTCGCGCACAAGCGGTAGTACCGCTTCACACAAGCGGTAGTACCGCTTGGGCGGTAGTACCGCTTCACACAAGCGGTAGTACCGCTCCGGCGGTAGTACCGCTTCACCAAGCGGTAGTACCGCTTACGCGGCAGCAAAACTACTTTTGCACTTTCCAATACCTTGTGGGCTTTATCCCTTTGGCTCATATAAAGTGTTGCTGCACCCGAACACTTCGGTAAACATCCGGAACCCCTTCCGGTGAACTCCGGAACTCTTCCGGAGATCAAAACACTATTATCACATATATCAATCTTTACCTCCGGACTATTCCAGAGATCCTCGTCATGTCCGGGATCTTATCCGGGACTCCGAACAACTTTCGGTCACCAACATAATAACTCAATTATACTAATCGTCACCAAACGTTAAGTGTGTAGACCCTGCGGGTTCGAGAACTATGTAGACATGACCGAGACACCTCTACGGCCAATAACCAATAGCGGGACCTGGATGCCCATATTGGCTCCTACATATTCTACGAAGATCTTTATCGGTCGAACCTCTATGTCAAGGATTCAGTTAATCCCGTATGCTGTTCCCTTTGTTCTTCGGTATGTTACTTGCCCGAGATTCGATCGTCGGTATCACTATACCTAGTTCAATCTCGTTACCGGCAAGTCTCTTTACTCGTTCCGTAATACAAGATCTCGTGGCTAACACTTTAGTCACATTGCTTGCAAGGCTCATTGTGATGTTGTATTACCGAGTGGGCCCTGAGATACCTCTCCGTCATACGGAGTAACAAATCCCAGTCTTGATCCATGCCAACCCAACAGACACCCTCGGAGATACCTGTAGAGCACCTTTATAGTCACCCAGTTACGTTGCGACGTTTGATACACACAAGGTATTCCTCCGGTGTCAGTGAGTTGCATGATCTCATGGTCAAAGGAACAGATACTTGACATGCAGAAAACAATAGCAATAAACTGACACGATCAAATGCTACGTTTACAGTTTGGGTCTTGTCCATCACATCATTCTCCTAATGATGTGATCCCGTTATCAAATGACATCTCATGTCCATGGCTAGGAAACCTTAACCATCTTTGATCAACAAGCTAGTCAACTAGAGGCTTACTAGGGACACAGTGTTGTCTATGTACCCACACATGTATTTGAGTTTCCAATCAATACAATTATAGCATGGATAATAAACGATTATCATGAACAAGGAAATATAATAATAACCAATTTATTATTGCCTCTAGGGCATATTTCCAACATGATGTTGATGATGGCACTCGTCCGATCTTGACGATTTGACGCGGAGCGCAGCCCTTGGTCCAGCCGAGGCGACCAGTCGAGCTGGCGATGAAGATGCTGACGCCGAGGATGAAGATTCGTTCCGGCGCGTAGATCGCTCCGGAACCAATCTGAATTCCCATCGCGCCACGGCGACTACCATCAGGGACCTGCATGGGCCACCAATGTCGGTGCTAAATCCGGCATATCTCGAGGTAGGGGTCCTAAGCTAGGCATCTTGGAGCGATGGTAACATGGAGACAGGATTTTACCCAGGTTCGGGCTCTCTCGAAGAGATAATACCCTATGTCCTGCTTTTCATTGTATTGATATGGGGGATAATACAGAGTACAGGTATCTACCACGAGATTGTTGATCTAAGTTATAATGTCATGTTCTATTGACTAGCCTGGCCTCGGTTTATATAATGTACCAGAGGCCTAGGATTTAGAGGAGTCCTCGTCTTGTGCGTCAAGTCTTGTGGAGTCTTCCTTGTATACGTTATGGACTGCCCGAAGTGGCCCATTAGTGAACCGACATGAGGGTCCTCAGCCCGACCCACCGGGTCGGGAGACGACGTGGTGAGTACCCCCTAGTCCAGGACACCGTCAGAGAGCATCTCTCGCATTGACTTATCACGAAGAAGCCTCCTCGGATTGCCCTGGTGGGGTATGTTCTCCCTGGTGTATTGCCACATCAGGTGTGCTTGAGCTTGCAGTGGCTAGATTCCTCATATGAGGGCCACTTGCGGTTTCTAACCGATTCCCTAAACTTAACGGAATTTTTTGCCAAATTCGTTTAATTTTGGGCCACTGAGATAAAGTTCACTACCAAATTATTTTATTAAACAACATCTTGATCACATACTTCACTAGTTCTTCGCTAAGAGAACCAATCCAAAGAAAACTACAAAAAACTTACACACTTTAATAGAAACATCACTTCCCTAACCGCTCCTACTAGTCTGATAAATGCTTTTTATATGTCTTCATTGCCTACATTGTTACTTTTCTCTATTGGCTTCTCGATCTTGCACACTTCTTTCTTCTCCGCCTCCTGAAACTTGGACATTGCGTCCTCTCTAGTCACATCTCTAGCAATTAGTGTATAAATATCTAGCAAATTTATCAATATGAATAGATCAATGTACTCTTCTTCCCAGTATCAAAACTTGCATCCTTCCTACATACAATTTATAGCAAACAATGAGTTTCAAATTGCGGCGAATCCGAACAACAACCGTACAAAATGGCACTCACTTCATCCTATTCACACTTGTAGAAAATCCATCTGGAATGTTTTGGTGTGCTCGAGACGAGGCGCAGCACCAGCTGCTAGTAGTGATCACACTTGATGACCGGTAGAGGCACGCCGACTAGCTGTTGGGCGATGGCTGAGCCCGGCTGACGGGGGACGGGGCGGTGTAGTCGGTTGAATGACGCTTGAGATGCAAGCGGCGACAGAGGAGGACATACAGAGAGGCGGCGGGGGAGCGGTCGAGGTGGATGCGTGGTTCAGTCCCCGTCGAATCCCTCCAAAACGCGTCGGCGCCTGGGTGCGTCGAATTCGATGGTGGCGGCGACAGCCGTAGATCTGTCGATTTAGGCGCCGCTAGCGATGAGAACCGATCGAATCGAGGTGGGGGAGGAGCGCGACGGGTGCTACGGGGGGTCGGCGGTGGCTCCTGGTGGTCGACGGAGGCAAGTAGGGCAACGCCAGAGTAGATGCGGTGCAGGGTGGGGAGGGTGCGGCCATAGGGGAGAGGATTTTTTTTTACTCCGTGGGTGGGCGGCCAAGTATATTTAAGAGTCTGGGCGGCCATAGAGGATAATTTTTACTCCTCTAAAGCTATTAGTGGTTCGGTTAGGTGCAGGTTAGAGAAGAAAAAGTGAAATTTTAGTCCTCTTTAGCTTTTTAGGGGATCGATTAGAGATGCTCTAAGGCCTTCTACAATGCAAGGTGTCTAGAGAGATGCTTAGTGAAATAGACTGAGTTTTTCTTAAGCACTAGTGCTTATCTCTACAGAAGGGGTGCCTAATTAAGCGTCTATCCTTTACATATAAGCATGGTGCTTCAAGAAAAACTGGTTTATTTCTCTAGACACCTCCTAAGCACCTTGCATTGTACAAGGCCTAAGGGGTCCCGTTAGGGGAGATTAAATCTTATATTTCCCTCATGAACATTAATTTACTCCCTCCATCCCATAATATAAGAGCGGTTTTTACACTACACTAGTGTCAAAAACGCTCTTATATTTTGGGACGGAGGGAGTAGCTTTTAATAGTTCTTATAAATGGCCTACCCAATGCTATTGGGTCTTCAGGCATGTCCACAATCACTAGATCAATAAGAGTTGGACATCCATAACTTTGAACAACATACATTGTGCTTGATGCCTACAACTTGTGTGTATGTGTAGTCGGCCATAACCATCCTTACAGCCAATCCAATTTCAACACTAACACTACTACCCTGACCTTACATTGCACTGCTCCTCTATCTATGTCCAAGCACTATGTTCACAACGAAGAGCACTGGGGATCAACGGCCCGAGAACCGCACTTGTGGCTTCACCTTGCCCGCGACGCTCCCATGGGCGTTCAGAACCTTGGCTTGTGTTGGGGCAGTGTGCTTACACCAGGATAGGTCAACGTTGTCGAGATAGATGCCGTGGCACGGCACGCTTTTGCTGCACAGGATCTTGATGGCCTCTTCCTCGGAGGACGTCCCCTGGATGTTGATGAACCTCGCGTCCGTTATGGCCACACCCTCTTGCTGCAAACGCAACCAATATAATTTCAGTCTCAACCACTGCCCTGAAGATGGAGCAGTCAATGTGGTGGTGACTGAGTTGAGTAGGTTTCCTTACCCTTTCTGGACAGTTTCCATGGGGGCAATAGAACTGGTCGATGTCGATAGGATATTGGACTTCAGTCATGTTGAGGTCCCTGAAAATGAATCCGTTCGCTTTGCCTTGCCCTCCCTGCATTCATAACAGCATATACATATTGTTAGGGGAATAGTGCTATGGCTTGTAGTGGTGTATGCAACCATCAGTTGAAATCTTTGATCTGATGCAAGGCACACATATGCACAACACAGAGAAGGCATGTATATGCTGCTTCAGTGTTACCTGCCATGATTTGATCCTGACACCGTTCGTCGTATTAAAGAAGTTGCAGTTGGATACTGTAATACTCTCCACATGCGCCGGGCCTTCACCAGCATTTCCAAGGCTTCCCACACTACATAATAACAAGATAAAAAAAGCTGATTAGCTCAATGCATGCTACTAATCACCAGAGAAGTTCATCAGTCCTTATGCACTTGGTCAGTGCAGGCCTCCATAAGAAAGGCTGTACATTTGTATACCTGATGCCATGACCAGGCCCACACGTGATGTCAGTGACGTTGGCATCGGTGGTGCCCGTCAGAATCGACACACAGTCATCGCCTGCACTTGTCCAATGTATCTATGTCAGCAGCAGTGTTGCAAACATACTTCAAGAGTGTTGCAAACACACTTGAGGTCATACTGCAACACACATGGAAGTACTAATGGGTTTTATCAAGGGCTACTGAAGGAGGGATTGTTACTGTACCGGATTGGATGGAGCAAGAGGAGATGTGCACATGGCTGGAGCCCCCTACGGTTATCCCGTCCGTGTTGGGGCTGTCGGCGGGGGCGGCGATGGAGACGTTGTGCACCTGCGCCTGGCTGCACTTGTACATGCTGATGTGCTTCTCGGCGCTGTCCTTGAGGCGTATGTTGGTCACCCGTAGACCGTTGCAGAACGAGAATGCCACCAGCTGGTTTATTACATGTGTGTGCAGGTCTGAATGAGTTTCAACATACATACAGATGTCTGTCTATCTATACCTGACTAGCTAGCAGTTCCGGACTGAAACTGAAAGGGGTATTTTTGGATCGACAACTGGAAGTCTGGAAGAGGTGTTGCGTGTGTGCTTACCATTGGCCGGGCACTGCATTTCTGTTGAAACGAGAGGGGCAGCTGATCAGACTGTGGACAATGCATGAAGACGGATTGAAGAAGCAACGGCTATGTTTGTGCGGGTTCTTACCTTGTGGTTGTGGCAATCCCACCAAGGGGCGCCTCGGCCGTCGATCTGGCCGCTGCCGTCCACCGTCAGGTTGTCGACCTCGTGGAAGGTCAGGACGCTTGACGATTTTAGCTGCCAGAGGGTGCTTGGCGCCACGATGTCCCCGTCCACCTGCAGAAACACTCCAACCTCGGTTACATTGTCGGCTATTATATGTACTAGAGAGTTGAGAAGAAGATGGATGATCCAGGACGGTCAGATCGTCGGTGGACGGTAGGTGTTGGTTACCTGCACGGTGATGGGCGACTTGCAGGGTCCGTTGAAAGTGGCGTCGCGCAGCAAGAAGGTCCTTCCTGCAGGGACGTACACGTTCGCCCCGCCGCTGTCTCTGCACGCAGAGTTCCATGTCTCCTCGAACGCCTAGACGGAGGATGCAGATGAGCAGGTCAGAAAGATCTGATCTGACCGGCAATGTGGTGATAGGCCGATGCTACGGTGTTGTTATACCTTGGTATCATCCGTCTCGCCGTCCCCGGCGGCATGGAAAGCCATGACGCTGTATCGAGTCCCTTCCCCTTGCCACACCGTGGTCGCCGCCCCCGCCGCAGATCGAACTGTAGCCGATACCACAAGAAGCAGCAGCACGAGGAAGGAAGGGCCACGTTCCGCTGCAACCCTCTGCCATTTTCAAGATCCGTACGTCAGGCAAAGCAACATATACATGATGAGAACGAAAATCTACTTTTCGGTCGAGTTGGTGAGCAATGGCAGAGCAGAGCTGACGCGCATACCATGATGATCACCAACGCTGCCACTACGATCAGCAGCTGAATCGGTCGGGGAAGAGCTGGCCGGGGATGCTAGTACCGTCGTAGTCGTACTGATGATACAGCCAGTCGTGTGTGCATCAATTTATACACGCGCGAGACGGTAGCGCGCGAGCCTAGGCGTAGCAGCAGCAAATGGGGGGATTTGAAACCAAATATCTCGTTTGTCATGGTAGTAATAAAACACTGGAAATCAAAAATCTCCATGTATTTAGATCTCGTGTTGGAATTCATTTCTTATAGCTGCGTTGGATCGGTGCAGGAGATCGCGGCCGTCTGTCCTTTCCAGGTTTGGAAGAGGAGGTAGCTGTGCGCGAGCCACAAAATGCCATGCGGTTATCTCGCACAGCTGCATGCGCGCCATTTAAAGAATGCAATCGCGCCCGTGTCCCCGCTTGCAATGGCTTGATTAAAGAGGTGAATTTATTCCCTTTGGGGAGCAAGATACAGAGGATATCGTTGCGGCGGTTAGGGATCGGGCGAATGCATGCATGCACGTGAGCACGTTTCTGGGCCGTGCAATCGCAAGATGGAGGGCTTGGATGGCGCGGGCTGGGCAGCTAAGATCTTCCAACATCTAAACGAATGGCATGTGTGCATTGATCACGCGCCATGATCGCGTCCATTCGAATATTTTCAGAATATCGCGTGTATTATTTACCAATGAATGCTCCGCAAATACACTGACTGGCAACGTTTCTGGCGAGTCGTGATGGCTCACGTGTGTGTGTGTGTCAGCGAAATTTTTGTCCTACTTTAAAAAAATAATAATTGGCGTATTGTTTCATGATTTATCTCGAATTATTTATTTTTGCGAGATGAACTATCCTACTCCCTCCGTCCAAAAATAAGTGACTCAAGGGAGTATTATTTACCGGAGCCAATTTCAGAGCCAAACAATGGAGAAGTATTGGCAACTGTATTTGATGCATCAACAAGAAACATACTCAAGTTGATGATTTAGGGAATGCTACAAACCTCAAATTCATCTTGTGTTTTTGAACAAGTTTATGTATTGAAGATCACACTACTGGAATCGACTCCTTTGTCGAGTGCCTAAGACACTCGGCGAAGGCCCAAAAGAACTCGACAAAACCTTTGCCGAGAACTATTCTCGGCAAAAGGCATTCGGCGTACACCCCTCAGGCAAACAAAACTTTGCCAAGAACCGTCTGTCGGGAGCTCGACATACTAATTGTCGAGAGCCAAAGGGGTACTCTCGGTAAAATAAAGCGACTTCACGTCCGTGAGCTGAGGACAACGCCGTCAGGTCTTTGCCGAGAGGCTAAGGAGAACTCAACAAACACTTTCCTAGTTGCCGAGTTTCAGCTGTTGGCTTACCTAGCACAAGCAATTCACCAGGAGCTGCCACGTGTCACCTTTTGCCAAGAGCCATCGTCAAGCTCTCGGCTTATATACACCAGCAACTCCCAAGTACTCCTTTTTGCCGAGATCCTTCTCTAGGCTCTTGGCAAATAGTCAGCCGAGCTGCCAGCACCTGCCACGTGGCCTAGTTGCCGAGATTGACTCTTGGAAAAGATTACTTTGTCAAGTGGCCCTCCCGTAAAAAGGCATTGTCAGCCTTGTTTCAATTGTTTTTCATATAACCCTGCAGCAAAAACAGATATAACAGTAATATCCAATAAGAATCACATAGAAAAATTGCATACTCTATAAGGATCACATACATAACAACAAACTCACAAAAGCATCATATATGGCCCACACAAGCTTCATATGAAGTCACAAAGTAGTTATTTAGCATGAGTGTCTCCTCGCTAAACAACAATGTGGCCAATGCATGTTACATACAAACACATGATAAAAGCAACACCACAATTAGGACGAATTGGAAGAGGATTATCAAGTTCTTGAACCCACTCAACCCGATAAGCTGTCCTACACCATTGCCTACTTCATGATTGCTTTGAGCACATACTTGGAGTAATCATTCTCTGTTTCCTCCCTACTATTGAACGATTCGAAGGAGCAACCTTTGTAACCAATCACTTGTTCATTGCATAAGTACCATGAATCATAGACACCTGGACACCTCCCTCACTGGTATTTCAACCGTCGATGATGGTCATTCCTTCTCTTCCTTCCTTGTTACAAGATCGGCAGAGGAAGGAAAAAGAAAGGACGACACCCTACGACAACAATTGGGATCCATTCTCCATGAACATCTCTGACAAAGGGAGCACCATCGGACTGAATGTCAAGACACGGATCCTGTCGTGGTTTTGTCACAACAGATGTCCTCGTGAAAGGACTTAGTCGTGAGGCCATCGCAGTTGTGTGGAAGCTTGAACGGGGTTGAACGGAAAAGAGAGACACGGGTTTACCCAGGTTCGGCCCCTCACGGTCGAGGTAAAAGCCTACTCCTGCTTGATTGATATTGCTCTGGATCTCGATTACAAGGGTGCGGATTCGCTAACCTAGCTATCGAGAGATTGCAACTTAGTCTTTTCGTCCTAGGGGCTCCCCTTTATATAACAGGTTGAGTCCCCTGGTTTATAGAATACTTCGGGTTGTACTGTCAACCCATACCTTACTCTAACTCCTTATTCTTCTTGTCTTCCAAGTTAGGCAGATATCCATCTGGGCCTTCCCGCCAGCCGGCCCATCAAGCTCCTCCATGAGCCGGCCTTTTAGCCGGATCTCGCTACGGGCCACCAGCCTGTTCCTGGTTGCATTATCATGACCCGGAAAGAAAGGTGACTCATAGTGCTTCTGGCACTTGGCCGGGTCATACCTTATGCCGGGTCTAGGTCGTGGGGAATATCCCCAACATGTCGGGTTCGTCTCCTTCCTCTCGCGCCCGACGGTGGGCAGCCTTCCGGCGGTGATTGCAGGCGCTGCAGGGCGTCTCCAGTGACGCCCGACCCATGGAACTGCTTAGGGTGGTGCCGCGCATCGATCGAGCTATGGCCCGACCCCGGGGGGTGGCGCAGGTGAGTGGGGCTTTTCCCATGGTGGGTGGTGGCGTCGGGTGGCGTCGTTGCCGGAGTTTCGACGATCCCCTTTTGAGTTGGCGTGGGTGGGTGATGTCTACTACACAACTTTATTCTTGTAGACTCGGTTGGGCCTCCAAGCACAGAGTTTTGTAGGACAACAGCAAATTTCCCTCAAGTGAATGACCTAAGGTTTATCAATCCATGGGAGGTGCAGGATGAAGATGGTCTCTCTCAAACAACCCTGTAATCAAATACAAGCAATCTCTTGTGTCCCCAACACACCCAATACAATGGTAAATTGTATAGGTGCACTAGTTCGGCGAAGAGATGGTGATACAAGTGTAGTATGGATAGTAGATATAGGTTTTTGTAATCTGAAATAATAAAAACAGCAAGGTAGCTAGTAACAAAAGTGAGCACAAACGGTATTGCAATGCTTGAAAACAAGGCCTAGGGTTCATACTTTCACTAGTGCAATATCTCAATAGTGCTAACATAATTGAATCATATAACAATCCCTCAACGTGCAACAAAGAATCACTCCAAAGTTCCTAGCAAACGGAGAACATAAGAAGAAATTGTTGTAGGTAGCAAAACCACCTCAAAGTTATCCTTTCCGATCAATTTATTGAGCCATCCCTATAAGTGTCACAAACAGCCCTAGAGAGTTCGTACTAAAATAACACCATATGATACGCATCAATAAACTCCATTGTCACCTAGCTAGATACTCCATTGTCACCACAATTATCCGTGAGTCAATTATTCAATATGCATCAAGCAATTTCGGATTCATAATATTCAATCCAACACAAAGAACTTCAAAGAGTACCCCAAAGTTTCTATCGGAGAAAGTAGGACGAAAACATGCATCAACCCCTATGCCTAGATTACCCCAATGTCACCTCGGAAATCCGCAAGTTGATTACCAAAACATACATCAAGTGACTCAATAGAATACCCCATTGTCACCGTGGGTATCCACATGCAAGACATACATCAAGTGTTCTCAAATCCAAAATATTCAATCCGATAATAATGAAACCTCAAAGGAAAAGACTCAATTCGTCACAACAAGATAGAGAGGGAAGAAAACCATATGATCCAACTATATTAACAAAGCTCGTGGTACATCAAGATCGTGCCAAATCAAGAACACGAGAGAGAGAGAGAGAGAGAGAGAGAGAGAGAGAGAGAGATCAAACACATAGCTACTGGTACATACCCTCAGCCCCGAGGGTGAACTACTCCCTCCTCGTCATGGAGTCCGCCGGGATGATGAAGATGGCCTCCGGTGATGATTTCCCCCTCCGGCAGGGTACCGGAAAAGGCCTCCAGATGAGATCTCTTCGTAACAGAAGCTTGCGGCGGCGGCGTGGAAGTTCTCGATTTCTTTCTGAGGTTTTTGGTATTTATAGGATTTTTTTGCATTGGATTCACGTCAGGGGGGCCCACGAGGGACCGGCAAGCTCAGGGGGCGCGCCCTAGGGGGGGGGGCGCCCCCCAGGCTTGTGGCTCCCCTGGCCACCCTCTGGTCCACCCACTACAAAAGAAAGACACATCCGTGACATTATGGCCCAAACGAAAACTTTTTCTGTCATGGTTATGACACTTCTATGATAATAATTGTGACAAAAACATGTATCATCATAGATGTGGTGGGCTCCTACTTCTATGACAAAAATTATGACAGAAAATGGGCTTTTCGTCCTGGGCGGGCCGGAGACGCACCCGCTGTCGGAAGTCGGGCTCCGGGGACCCAAAGGTTCGAACACTGGGGTGAGCTCGTTCTACCACTTCGTCTCCTACCACGACTAAGCAACGACGAAGCTACGGCGAGAGCACGCTAGCGAGGAACGGATCGTGGACTCAGCAGTTACCCAGGTTCGGGCCACCTTGCGGTGTAAAACCCTACTCCTGCTTGTGGTTGGGATTGCAAGGGGCAAGAGAGTTCTTGCGTACAAGGTGGAGGAGGCAGAACTCAACCGAGATCTCTCTCTCTACAACGGCAGCACTGCCCTTTATACCAGCCTTGGTCCTCTTCCCCCTCGAAAACTTAGGCGGGAAGGGTTGCCACACTTGCGTTTTTGAAAGGCGGCAGGCGCTCAGGCTATCCTGACTAAAGGCGGTCTTCGCCTGCCAAAGCATGATCCATGACGCGCCGGTGGGCTCGGTAATGACCTCCGCCCTGCACGCCCGCCGTCTTGGTCTTCCCTCGCCGATCGGGCAACCTTTGGGGTCGCTTTGGGGAGTAGATAGCCGGCCTTGCTCCCTTAACACAAAAGAGGAAACCATCTTCATCCGCGCCACCTGGCGTGGCCTCTGTCGCTGCTCGTCGTCGCGCGCGTCACCCACACGATGGGCCCCAGACCGCGCGGCTGCGCCGAACGGCCTTCGTCTTGGGCGCCTTTGGGAGGGGGCCTCGGGAGGCCGCCTCGCGAGGCCGTTGGTGAGGATGCCGAGCCTTGCTCGCCACTTCCTGAGGAGGAGGTCTCAGGGGGCCAAGGCCTCATGAAGAGTCCTGGTGAGGTGCTTGGTGATGACGGCCTGCTGGGCCCACGCCAGGTGTTGCGCCCTGGGCCAAAGGCAGACGGGTCTGGATACCCTGGGTTCCATGGGCCCGACAGTAGCCCCCGGGCCCGCGGCGCGCACGTTCCGGTCTACTGGGGAGTGAAATGGCGCGGGCTCTAACCGCCTGCGGCCAGGCATGACGCGTGGCGCATGATGTGACGGGGGACGCCCCCACTTCTCCCACGACGCCTCGGTAACCGCCCGCGCTGGCATAAAACCTGCCGCGGGCGACGCGAGGCCATCACTGCCTTCATTCGCACGTTCCGTCTCCCCGCGCCTTCCTTCCCACGCATAGCTCCTTCTACCTCTCCCAAAACTCCGCCGCCCTAAACCCTTGCTGTGCCGCCATGTCACCCCCCGGCAGGGAGGAAGAGGCGGCGGATACGGTGGTTGCGGGGGTGGTGCCAGAGCCTGCTCTGGGTAGGCCCACGATCGTCAACGCCGAGGGGCTCAGCAAGGTGCTTCCAATGACCGCAGCTGCTTCTAACGAGTGTGGGGCCACTCGCATCTGGCCGGCTTCGCGCCCGACCGCCGACCTCGACGCCACCTCTGCCGTCCTCTTCCTACCCACGCTCTTTGAGGGCCTGCTACGTCCATTCTCCGATTTCTTCAACGCCTCCCTTTCCCACTACCAGGTCCATGCGCTGCATCTCGAGCCGAACTCCGTCCTTCTTCTTTCCGCCTTTGCCTTTTTATGCGAGGCCTTCATAGGTGTGACGCCCTCAGTGGCGCTCTTCCACCACTTCTTCAGCCTGCGGCTGACCGCAGCGAACCAATGTTCCGGGTGTGTCTCGTTACGCATCGCAGACGAGACGGCGGGCGACGACATTGACATGAGGCTTACCAAGGAGGTCGAGGGCTTCAGGCGGCAATGGGCGTAGGTGGACGCGGCCCAATTCAGCCCCCTGCTGCAGCTGCCGGTATCCCCGGCGGCGAGAAGCTCCGGGTGGGGGCATGAAAGGCTCGCCGACCTGAGGCTGGTGCGGGTATGGAGGAGGTTGGCCGAGCTGAGGGCCGCGAAAGTAACGGTGGTCATGGTTGTGAGGGAGTTCCTCCGGCGCCGCATAGCTCCCCTCCAGCGACACTCCCGCCCGATGTGGGCCTTCACCGGCCTAGAGGACCCGATGCGGTTGAGCGCGGACAGCTTGCTGCCGGAGGTGCTGAACGGGGTGCTCCATACCCTGACCGGCGAAGAGGCGAGCGAGCCACCCATGGATGGGCTTCCCTTGTATCTCTACAAGAACAAGGAGGCACTGGCCGGCTCAATGTCGCGTTTCGACCAGTGGGGACCGCTTCCAGAGGGTCTCGAAGGGCCCCGGGACAACCCCTTTCTAGTGGTTCCTGGTTCAGGCGACCGTGGCGACGCTGGGGCCTCGACGGGCACTGCGGAGGGCGGAGGCGGCCCGGTTTGGCGGACCCGCCGCCGACTCGTCTGCAGGCTCGGAGACAATGATGACGTCACCCCAACTGAGGCCTCGCCTGCCTCGCCCGACCAGGCGGAGGGCGGGGAAAGACACCGTGCGGCAGCTGCGAAGCTGCGGGGCTCCGGAAGCGGTGGCGAGGGCGGATCCCGTGGCCCTCCCGCGAGGGGGGCCGATCACGAGAAAGGGTCCCGTGAAGGCGGCGGCGGCGACGTTCCTCCGTGTCCGCTGAAGAAAAGGAGATGGTTTGCCAGGGACCAGTAAACGTTCGCCTTCCTTTCTCCTGCGCCCGGCGTGTTGCGCGCGCCTGGGCCCTTGTTTCTCTTCCCTTTTTTTGGACCTCCTCGAGCAAGAAGAGGAAGAAGGAGGAGATGTCCTTTGGCCTGGCGGGGGCTACACCGCCGGTTGCTAGGGCCGGGGGTCGTGAAGAGAACACCAGCAGCCTCGACGCCGAGGCTGGCCTCACGAGGGCAGAGGGGCAGGCGGCCCCTCCTGAGCCGCAGGAGGACGCGGCTCGGGGGACACAAGCAGGGGGGCCTCAGGAGGTGTCATCAGGAGGCGGCTCCGCTGTCCCTGGGGCGCCCACTGCCAGGGTGGACGTTGCGGTGACAGAGGCAGAGACGCCGGTTCTCCCACCCCGCACCACCGGTGGCGGCGGCGTCGCGGGGGGCCGGTCGGACTTGCCAGCGCGTGGGGCCCCTTCCGGGGGGCCGCCGAGCCCGCGGGGTGCGTCGCCATGGCGGGACGAAGAGGGGGCCCCCGCAAGCTCTCCGCTCCTGACCGGCGGCGCCGTGCCCTCGCGAGAGGGCGGCGCTGGGGCGCGCACCGGTTGGGCCCTGCAGCTCATGAGTAGTAGCGCCGTGCTCAAGCGCGGGGCCCTGCAAGACGCCAGGGCTGCCCTTGACCAGCTGGAAGCAGACCTCCAGGTGGAGGAGGCATGCATCATCGAGGAGCGCCGGTGCCTCGCGGAGAGGTGGCGCCAGCTTGATGTGGCCATCAAACTGGGCCGCCGTCAAGACGATGCCGCGCGGGAGAAGCGCGAGAAGGCCGCCCAGGACGCGAAGGAAATTTTTGAGAACACTGTCGGGGAGGCCGACGAGGCCGACAGGCGGCGCGAGGCGGCGGAGGCCCGCAGGAAGGAGCTCCAGGACCAGAACACCTTGCTAGAGCGACAACTCCAGGCACGGAGAGACGCCATCTCTGCCCTCGAAGAGGGGCTGGTGGCCCATGAGGCGGACCTTGGCATCCGTGAGCGGGAGCTCACGCGGTCGGCATCCGCGCAGGACTTGGAGCGCTAGCGGCTGCAGACGTTGGAGCGAGAGATGTCCCCTGCCCAAGGTTCCTACGCCGAGCACCTAGACAAGGCCAACGCCAATCTGGCGGCCAAGGAGAAGAAGATCCAGGAGGACGCTGACAGGAGGGTCACGCAGAGCCGCGAAGCGCTTGCCAATGAGAACATCAAGAAGCTAAAGCGACAGGAGGACCGCTTCAAGGCCAAGCGCGAGGAGTTCCAGCACGAGATCGCGGGCCTCAAGGAGATGCTGGTCGAAGCCGAAAGACGGCGGGAGACCACGCTGAAGGCCTGGGCCGACGCCGAGGCCGAGCTGACCTCCCTCCGGCAGCAGGTGGGGGGCGTCGCCGCGGTCGTGGAGCAGGCGCAGGACGAGGCGGCCCGAGCGCGGGGGCGGCAACTCCAGCGTTCTAAGATGTTCCGTGCCCTCGAGCTCCGGGCCCAACGCGCCTTAGGCTCCATTTGCAAGGAGGACGTCAGCAACCCCCTCGAGACCCACGACGGCAGCTACCTCGACTTCTTCACAAAGCTGGTGGAGCGGCTCGAGGTGGGCGCCAATAAGGTGGGCGGAATCATCAAGGAGGAGAGCCGCGATCTCCTCACCCAGGCCGCCAAGCGCATCTTCAGCCATCTTCTCGACGCCGACCCCAACTTTGACTTCGGCAAGGTGATAGCCCCCGTCCCGGAGGAGGTTCGCGACACCCTTGGGAAGGCGGTGGAGGATCACGTGGACGCCTTGCACGAGCGCTTCGCCCCTGGCAGCAGCGAGAGCTCAAGCGGAGTCGAGGGAGGTGACGATGACAGTGGCAGCAGCGGTGATGGCGACACGTCTTCTTAGGCCCTTCCCCATATCCTGCGTATAGTTGATCGTGACCCCGTGGGGGCATGAGGACAATGCTTTTACATTTTAAGTACTTTGCTTCTGGTTGTATCGAATGCCCGTGCCCTCGCGAAGCTTTCTCTTGAGGCCTGTTTTGCTCTTTTTGCTTGCCATGATGCTCTATGTTGTCAGGACCTAGCCCCTGAGCGGGCCATAGCCGTCGCTGGTATGTCAGGTCGCGATGCCTGGACAAGGCCAGGAGGCGAGGGGCACCGGGAGCTAGTGAGGGCTCCTGAGATGCGATGCTCAGAGAGCCCCCCTTCGACGTGCAAGCGGCTTGCGCCAAGAGAAACGTTGGCGCTCGTGAGGCTGCCGGAGGGGAAGGCTTAAGAGACGGCGAGGGCGGCTCGCGAGGCGGGAAACTTAGCTTTGTACAAGGTAGTGTCTGGTGGGCCGTCTCTTGTAGGGTACACCTTGTGAGGGTTCCGCTCGCGAGGTCTCCTACTGAGACGGCCGCCGAGGGTTAGCTCCCGAGGCGGGGCCTGCTGGCTTCCTGAGGCCCTGAGGGGGCCACCTCGCGAGGCCTTTCAGGGAACCTGCTCCTGAAATAACTGCATGCAAAGTACTTAACGATAGGGGAGCAGCGCACGCTCGTTGATTCGCTCCTGGGCATTATGCGACGAGACAAGACACCAAGAACCTTGGTGGGGTGGCGTGCACGGGAGCAGACCCGCGAGCCAGGGCCCGGTTGCTTGGGTTTTTCAGCGCTGCTGGGACTGACCCAAGCACAGACACTGTGTCCAGCCCCCACTCATGTGAGGCTCATGAGGGATGTCGTGAGCGCGCGAGGCTCGTAAGGACAAAATGAAACGCCATGTAAGAAACCGAGCTTTACTGATGTAAGATAGCAACCCATTACATAACTAAAACAAGATGCGGCTGCCGTGTCCGGCACGGGTCAGCTTGAGGTTGGTGCAACCCGTGGGGCGCCCTCAATTACACATCGAAATGAGAAAAAGAGTGCTGCCATGTCCATCACGGGTCAGCTTGAGGTTGGTGCAGCCCGTGGGGCGCCCTCAGTTGATTGTTCCGCTAGCGCTGAGCATGGGGCTTCCATAGGGGTGTGGGTATGATCGCGGGTCAATCGCTCCGCCAGCGCGGAGCATGGGGCTTCCACTTGGGTGTGGGCGGGAGCTCTCGCGGGCCCATCAGGCGAACGCAATGAGAGGCTCCGGGGCGTGTACAACCCTATTTCGTTCGTACGCGTGAGGGTCACGGGTAGAACTTGCGGAGGTGTTGGATGTTCTAGGCGTTAGGCACAGGAACTCCGTCCTCCGTCTCCAGCCGGGCTGAGACGGGCCTGGAGACATGAGTAACCCTGAAAGGGCCTTCCCACATAGGTGAGAGTTTGTGGAGCCCCTCTCTGGAGAGGATTCTGCGCAGGATGAGGTCGCCGACTTCGAGAGTGCGAGGGCGGATGCTGCGGCTGTGGTAGCGACGCAAGGCCTGCTGGTACCTTGCGATGCGAATGGTGGCATGGCGGCGGCCCTCCTCGAGGAGCAGCAGATCGGTCTCCCGCGAGCCGTCCTGACGCGCCTCGTCGAAGGCAAGGACTCGCGGGGAGCCGTGCTTAAGCTCCAGTGGGAGGACCGCCTCAGCGCCGTAGACGAGGAAGAAGGGGGTCTCACAGGTAGGCTTGCTTGCCATTGTGCAGATGGACCACAACACGGACTGGAGCTCATCGAGCCAGCCCTTGCCGCAGTTCTCGAGTTTCGTCTTGAAGCTCCTTGTTTTGAGGCCCTTGAGGACCTCGGCGTTGGCACGCTCGGCCTGGCCATTACTTCGCGGGTGCGCCACCGAGGCGTAGCAGATCTGCGTGCCGAGGCTGGCGCAGTAGGACTTGAAGAGGCCGCTTCTGAACAGGGAGCCGTTGTCAGTAATGATGCGGTTTGGAACTCCAAAGCGGCTCACGAGGCCCTTGATGAACTTGACGGCGGAGCCTGCCAGGATGGTGCACACCGGCTCGACTTCTGCCCACTTGGTGAACTTGTCGATGGTGACGTAGAGGTAGCGGTAACCGCCAGCCGTGCGAGGGAAGGGCCCTAGGATGTCCAGCCCCCAGAAGCGACAGCCTGCCGGGCCACGCGCTCTGCTTCTGAGTCTTTCTCCGGGAGAGTGCCGCGAAGCAAGTAAGCCTTGAACTCCATGGCCCAGCTATCCGCTTGAGGCGCCAGCGCCAGCAGCAGGCGGTCTCCTGAGGCCAGGCCACAGTCTGGCGCACCCGTGGGTGGTGCGGGCGAGAGTTCCTCGTGAAGGAGCGCCGTGCTCGCGGCAGGAGGTGCGGTTGATGGCTTGAGGAGCCTTTCCTCGAAGACGCCAGGGCTCTGAGGCTCGCGGCGAGATGCTTGTTTGGCGATGTCGTCGGCTTCTTTGTTGTCGCTGCGGGGAATGTGCTGCTGCTCCAGGCCAAGAAAACGCTTCTCAAGTTTACGTACCTCTTCCAGGTAGGCGGCCATGTGCTCGTCCTTGGGCTTGTAGCTTTTGTTGGAGAAGTTGACGAGAAGTTGCGAATCGCCCTTGATGGTCAGACGTTTGATGCCCAGGGCGAACGCGGCCTTGAGTCTGGCGATGAGGCCCTCATACTCTGCGATGTTATTGGAGACCTTGTTGGTGTGCCTGAAGCAGAGCTGTACGGTGTAGTAGAGCCTGTCCCCTGTCGGCGAGGTGAGCATGACCCCAGCCCCCGCGCCCTGTCGGGAGAAGGCGCCGTCGAAGTGCCTGGTCCAGCCGCTAGGTGCCTCATCCCCTGGCAGAAGGGACTGGGCCTCGCGAGGCTCCTCCTCATACATGTCCGTCCACTCTGCCACGAAGTCGGCCAGAGCCGCGCCTTTGATGACTCTGGTGGTGGAGAATTCTAGCTGGAAGGCTTGCAGCTCGATGTTCCATTCAGCGACGCGGCCGGCGGCGTTGGGGCTACGCAGAACCTGCTCCAAGGGGTAGGAAGAAATGACCTTGATGGGATGACCCTGAAAGTAGTGGCGCAGCTTCCTGGAGGCGACGAGGAGCGCGAGGAGGAGCTTCTGCTGCATAGGGTAGCACTCGCGCGTCTCCCTTAGCACGGTGCTGACGAAGTACACGGGGTGCTCGACGAGGCGCGTAGTTGTGGTGGTAGCTTGCTCTCCAGGCGTCAAGCGAGGCTTGGAAGGCTCGGGAATCTCACGAGGCTCAGGGGGCTCGCGAGGCTCGGAAGGCTCACGAGGATCGGCGGCCTCACGAGGCTCAGGAGGCTCGCGAGGCTCGGGGGGCTCACGAGACTCAGCGGGCTCACGAGCCTGAAGGGGCGCGGAGGGTTTATCCTTAGCACAGACGCGCTCCTCCCGCACTACCACCAGCGCCACGCTGGCCGTCTAGGGGGTGGCCGCCAAGTATAGGAGCAAGGGCTCGCGAGAGCGCGGCGCGACCATGATGGGCGGGCTCGTGAGGTACCTCTTGAGGGCTTCAAAGGCGGCGTCTGCCTCAGGAGTCCATTTGAAGGAGCCGGACCTCTTTAGGAGCTTGAAGAAGGGCAGGGCTCGCTCGCCAAACTTGGAGATGAAACGCCCCAGGGAGGCCATACATCCTGCCAAGTGCTGCATTTCCTTTAGGGTCCGGGGAGGACGCATTTTCTCGATGGCCTTGATCTTCTCTGGGTTGGCTTTGATGCCACGGTGCGAGACTAGGAAGCCGAGGAGCTTGCCAGAGGGGACTCCGAAGACGCACTTCTCAGGGTTGAGCTTGAGGTTGACTTTGTGCAGGTTGGCAAATGTTTCCTGGAGGTCCGTGATGAGGGATCCAGCCTCACGAGACTTGACCACGATGTCGTCGACGTAGGCCTCTGCGTTCCTCCCCATCTGAGGCTCCAGCGTGATGCACATTAGCCGTTGGAAGGTGGCGCCCGTGCTCCTTAAACCGAAGGGCATGCAGACGTAGCAATATATGCCGCAGGGGGTGATGAAGGCCGTCCTCTCCACGTCTTTGGCCGCCATCTTGATCTGATGATAGCCTGAGAAGGCATCCAGGAAGCATAGCAAATCACACCCGGTGGTGGAATCCATGATCTGATCGATGCGAGGCAGTGGAAATGGATCTTGAGGGCAGAACTTGTTGAGGCTGGTGAAGTCGACGCACATGCGCTCCTTGTCGCCCTTCTTGGGGACGACGATTGTGTTGGCGAGCCATTCGGGATGGCGCACCTCGCGAACGACCCCAGCTTCCTGGAGCTTCTAAACTTCCTTGACGATGAAATCTTGCTTCTCTGGCGCCTGACGCCGTGCTTTCTGCTTGACGGGGCATGCATTGGGGCACACCGCTAAGTGGTGCTCGATCACCTCCCTCGGCACACCGGACAACTCAGATGCTTTCCAGGAAAAAACATCTGAGTTTGCCCGAAGGAAGGTGACGAGCACGCTTTCCTATGCGGGAGGAAGGCCAGCGCCGATGGTGAAGGCAGGGCCGGAGCCGCTGCCATCTACCGACACCTTCTTCGTCTCGGCGCGGTCCTGAGAGAACATCTGCTTCTTCTTCACGGGCGCGACCTCAGGAGGCTCGGCCGCGTCCTCGTTAGCCGGATGCGCAACAACGGCAGCCTTGTAGGCACGCTCGAGGGTGCTGGCCGCGTCCTTCTCGTCGCAGGTGACGGTGATGATGCCGCTGCAGCCGGGCATCTTGAGGACGTTGTAGGTGTGGTGGGTCGCCGCCATGAACTTGGTGAGAGCTGGGTAGCCCAAGATGGCGTTGTAACGCAGGCCGATGTGCGCCACGTCGAAGTCGATGGGTTCGGTGTGGTAGTTCTTGCGGGTGCCAAAAGAGACGGGAGGCGCACTTACCCCAGTGGGATGGTGGAGCCATCGGTCACTCTGGAGAAGGGCCTGGTTGGCATCAGCTGGTCGTAGGGTACTTGAAGCGTCTTGAAGGTTTCAATGGAGATCACGTTGAGGCCGGCACCCCCATCGATGAGGGTCTTGGTGACCGCGACGTTGCTGATGGTGGGAGTGCACAGCATGGGGAGCACACCTGCGGAGGCCGTGGATTTGGGGTGGTCCTTGGAGTCGAACATGATGGCGTACTGCGACCACTTGAGAGGCCGCGCGGCCTCAGGCCTCGGGAGGGCGGCGTACACCTCACGACAGAGTTGCTTGAAGTGGCGGTTGGACGCGGGGGCCTGAGACCCGCCCAGGATGCAAGCGACCACGCGAGGCTCCTGGTAGCCCCCAGCGCCCTCGTCAGGCTGGTTGACGTCGTTCGTCCGGGGTGGCGGCGCCAGCGGCGGAAGAGCGTTATTGGCCTGAGGATTCGCCTCGCGAGGCTAGTCGCGCCAGGCAGCCTCACGAGGCTGGTCACACCAGGCGGCCTCCCGAGGCTGGTCGCGCCAACCCTGGCGGAAGCTGCCGTTGCCGTTGCGGCCGACCCAGTGGTTGCCGCCGCGGCCACCTCCGCGGCCAGCGCCGCGGCGATTGCGATCGTCTCGGCGGCTCTGGCGCTCGTCGCGGAGCAGCTTGAGCTCCAGACAGTCTTCAATGCCGTGGGAGCGCACGTTGTGGAAGGCGCAGAGCGGCCGGCTGTCTTTCCTGGGCTCATCACGGTCGCGGCCGCGCTTCTTCTCGGGCTCCGCCGCAAGCACGGCAGGGCCCTTGTGCTTGTCGTCCTTGTTCTTGGTCTTGGCGTCGTCGAGCGCCGCGTCGGGGTCGTTGTGGACGAAGAGGCGGCCTTCTTCAGCCTTGGCGCACTTGTCGGCGAGGTCGAGCAGCTCAAGCACGGAGTCGAGCTCACCGTTGATGGCGAGCTTCTCGCACATCTTGACGTCCATGACGCCGGTGGAGAACGCAGAGATGACGGCCGCGTCAGAGGCACGCGAGATCTTGTTGCGCACCTGGCTGAAGCGCTGGATGTACTTGCGGAGGGTCTCGTCTGGGCGCTGCTGCTCACGCCGCAGGTCGTTGATGGTGAGGGAGTGGTCCTGTGTGCCCTTGAAGTTGGCGATGAACTAGCTGCAGAGCTCGGCCCATGATGAGATGGACGCCTCGGGGAGGTTCATGAGCCAGGAGCGCGGGTCGTCCTTGAGGGCCATGGGAAACCAGTTCGCCATGACCTTGTCGTCGCCGTTCGCCGCCTCGATGTTTAGCGCATAGAGCTGGAGGAACTCCGTGGGGTTGGGGGTGCCGTCATAGCGCGGAGGCAGCTCAGGCTTGAACTTCGCGGGCTAGACCACGCGGCGCAACTCGCGGGTGAAGGCACGGCAGCCCACACCGCTTGAGGGGACGCCGCCAGCGAGGGCGGCGCGGTTTTGACGCCCAGCCGCCACAACTTCTTGGATGGCCTGGTCCTGGCTCTGGCGCTAGTGCTCGAGGAGCACTCGCGCATCAGGGGGCGCGCGGCGGATGATCTGGCAGCTGGGCTCGTCTCGGACCGGTGAGAACGCGCCACGGGACGGCTCACGAGCCCGCGCGTTGCGCTGGGGCCTGCCATGCTCGTCGCGCAGAGGAGGCGGCGGGGAGCGTCGTGCGCTAGGTCCCCAGCGTGAGACGGGGGAGGGCAGAGCGAGTGGGAAGGCGCCGGAGCGTCCCCGGCAGCGTTGACGAGCTCGGTGATGCGGCCAAGCCAGGCGTCGTAGCCGGCGTCAGCTGGACGATAGCGGAGCAGCTCACGCGCCATGAGCAGCGCGGCCTGCGGGTTCGGCGGCCCACGGTGGGCAAGGGAGGAGGCCGTGGCGGTGTGGCCGTTCGCCTGCACGGAGGGGTGCAGGGAGGAGTCCTGCTGCTCGCGGGAAGCGGGGTCGGTGGCGGCAGCAGCCTCAGCGTCGGGGCGGCGGCGATTGCCACGGGCCACTGGCTCCGTCTGAGCCACGCGGCCAGCCCTGCGCTCGGCGCGCTCGCGACGTGCGTCGGCCATGAGGTTGGTGGAGCAGAGGGCGGAGCGGAAGAACAGTAGCGCACCCCTACCTGGCGCGCCAAATGTCGGAAGTCGGGCTCCGGGGACCGAAAGGTTCGAACACTGGGGTGAGCTCGTTCTACCACTTTGTCTCCTACCACGACTAAGGAACGGCGCAGCTACGGCGAGAGCGCGCTAGCGAGGAGCGGACCATGGACTCAGCGATTACCCAGGTTCGGGCCACCTTGCGGTGTAAAACCCTACTCCTGCTTGTTGTTGGGACTGCAAGGGGCAAGAGAGTTCTTGCATACAAGGTGGGGGAGGTAGAACTCAACCGAGAGATCTCTTTCTACAACGGCAGCACTGCCCTTTATACCAGCCTTGGTCCTCTTCCCCCCTCGAAAACTTAGGCAGGAAGGGTTGCCACACTTGGCGGTTTTGAAAGGGGACAGGCGCTCAGGCTATCCTGACTAAAGGCGGTCTTCGCCTGCCAAAGCATGATCCATGACGCGCCGGTGGGCTCGGTGATGACCTCCGCCCTGCGCGCCCGACGTCTTGGTCTTCCCTCGCCGATCGGGCAACCTTTGGGGTCGCTTTGGGGAGTAGATAGCCGACCCTGCTCCCTTAACACAAAAGAGGAAACCATCTTCATCCGCGCCACCTGGCGCGGCCTCTGTCGCTGCTCGTCGTCGCGCGCGTCACCCACGTGATGGGCCCCAGACCGCGCGGCTGCGCCAAACGGCCTTCGTCTTAGGCGCCTTCGGGAGGGGTCCTCGGGAGGCCACCTCGGGAGGCCACCTCGCAAGAGGGCCTCGCGAGGCCGTTGTTGAGGATGCCGAACCTTGCTTGTCATTTCCTGAGGAGGAGACCTCAGGGGGCCAAGGCCTCATGAAGAGTCCTGGTGAGGTGCTTGGTGATGACGGGCTACTGGGCCCACGCCAGACGTTGCGCCCTTGGCCAAAGGCATACGGGTCTGGATACCCTGGGTTCCATGGGCCCGACACCCGCATGACATTCTTTGGGCCGTCCATGACATAAAAAATCGTGGTAGAAGTGAGGGCGAGGAAATTTTTGAGGAGTTCCCGGTTACGGTGGGTGGTCGCGGCCGAGCGATGCAGTGTGGTTTGCGCGTTTCTCTCATACGTGCGTGTGTGCGAAGCGTTCGCTAACTGAACCCGAGCGAGGCATTCGCATACTGAACCCGAGCGATCGCACTAGCTACGTACTGAAGCCGATCGATCCCTTCGCTGCTAACTGAACCTGAGCGATTCCTTCGCTGCTAGCTAAACCCGAGCGATTCCTTCACTGCTAACTGAAGCCGGTCGAGCCCCCGTACCTGCGAGATGTAGCCGGTGTTGGGTTGCCTCTCAATGAACAGTGCCCGTTGCTACCGCGCGCGTGATACGTGAGAACGAGTCGAGACGCATCGACCGAGCCCCTTGCGCGAGACGTGGTGAGTTGACCTAGCCGGTTGGTTGGCTGTGGATGAACAGTTCCCGTTGCTGCCGCCCGCTTGTACGCCCCACCCCAGCCGGTGGGATGGCTGTGGATGAACAATACCCTGGAAGTGTGAAGGTGGTTGGCGCTGGATGAACAGGACCCCGAGGAGGCCGCCACACACCCCAGCCGGTTGGGGGTGGATGAACAGGACTTCGTGGAGGCTGGATGAACAGTAGCCGGTGGAGGCTGGAGGAAGTCGACGGTGGATGAACAGTAGCTGGTGGAGGCTGGAGGGAGGTCGACCGTGGATGAACAGTAGCCCGTGGAGTCCCGTTTTGCGATACGCCACACCCCTCCCGATGAACAGGACCCCCGTTTCGACCGTAGGCAGTTGGGGAGAAGTCCGTTTCCTCCGTTTTGCGGTACGCCAGAGCCCTCCGATCAACAGGACCCCGTTTCGACCGTAGGTGCTCGAACAGAAGTCCGTTTCCTCCGTTTTGCGGTACGCCAGACCCCCAGCCGATGAACAGGACCCCGTTTCGACCGTAGGCGGTCGAATAGAAGGCCGTTTCCTCCGTTTTGCGGTACGCCAGATCCCGAGTCGATGAACAAGACCCCGTTTCGGCTGTTCCGTCCATGCCGGTTGGCTCCCGATGAACAAGGCGCGTTTCGACCAAGTTGCTTGGCTCCCGATGAACACGACGCTGTTTCCTCCGTTCTGACCTAGCCGGTTGACTGCCGATGAACAGGAGGCCGTTGCTGCCGTCCGTTGCCTCTCTCCATGTACACGAGCCCTGGCCGTATGTATGCGCGAGTACGTGTTCGAGACCCCTCCTGTATGTACGTATGTGCCCGTATTTTTTCCCGTGTGGCTGTATGTACGTGTACACTATTTAGACGGGGCTGCCTGAACTGCTATGTTGGGGGCTCTACTACGACACGTGCCGCTCCTTACACGCCCACGATTCATCGTTGCAGAGAGACCGATCGACCAGTATGTACGTACACGTTCGTGACTAGATAGACAACGCTACGTACGCTTCGACCGGGTGGGTCTCAGCTGTCAGGGAGGATAAGGAGGCACTTCCTTGCATGCGAAGATATAGCTGCTAGGTCCCAGCTGTCAGGGGGAGGAATCATTTTTTTGCGCGTAATAAGGAGGCACTTCCTTGCGTGCGAAGATGTAGTTGGTGGGTCCAGCTGTCAGCCTCACCGCGTACAGTCCTCTTCTGATGGCTGTCGTTCATTGAGCACGTTGACCATGCCACGCCGTGAGCACCAAGGCGGTGGATGACGGCGAGTCCTAGGAAGGGAACTACGCGGAGCCGGGGAAGATGAGGCAGTGGATGCCCATGCGGAGGGGAGTACGAGGGTTGACTGGTTCGGCTGCGGTGTGAGGCTGCCGTCGCCGGAGAATAATAGGGGATGTGGGTGAGTAGAGGGAAGGCCTGGCCAGCGGTGGGAGTAGGGTGGGGCGGTGAGGCTTGCGCGGCAGCACAGCCGGCCATGGGAGGCAGGAGCAGGCGGTCCCGCTGGTGCTGGTTTGGGCGGCTGGAGCAAGAAGATCAGAGATTGAAGAAGCAGCACGGACATTGGATTAACATCCAACAGTCGCTGCTGATAGAATCGTTTGTTGACTAAGTTGACAAAGCCCTGTGTATGCATCAACTTAGTAGGCCCACAAGCCAGTCTACAAATATGGTGGGTCCGCGTTGTCATGGGGAGGAATCATTTTTTTCGCGTAATAAGGAGGCACTTCCTTCCATGCAAAGATATAGATGATGGGTCCCAGCTGTCAGGGGGAGAAATCATTTTTTCGCGGAATAAGGAGGCACTTGCTTGCGTGCGAAGATGTAGCTGGTGGGTCCCGGATGTCAGTGGGACAAGTCATTTTTTTGCACGTAATAAGGAGGCACTTCCTTGCGTGCGAAGAAGTAGCTGGTGGGCCCAAGCTGTCAGGGGGAGGAATCATTTTTCTTGCGCGTGATAAGGAGGCACTTCGTGGCATATGGCCATGGACCTCATGGGTCCCAGCTGTTAGCCTCTCCACATACAGTCCTCTTCCGATGGCTGTCGTTCATTGACCGCGTTGACGACGCCGTCCGAGAGCACCAAGGCGGTGGACGACAGCTAGGCTAAGGGTTGGAATGACCCGGAGCCTGCACGGCAGCACAGCTGGCCACTAGTGAGTACAGGTATGACCTGGCCACCGGTGGGAGTAGGGTGGGGGCGGCGAGGCCTGCGCGGCAACACAGCCGGCCATGGGAGGCAGAAGCAGGCGCTCCCACCGGTGATGGTTTTGGCCTTTTGGCGGCTGGAGCAACAAGATTAGAGATTGAAGAAGCAGGATGGCCGTCGGATATCAATCCAACGGCTACAGTTGTCAGAATAGTTTGTTGACTTTTCTTTTTCACCATTATAAATCGTTTTGTTGACTAAATGGACACGCCTTGCGCAGGCTTCGTCCTCATGGGCCAACATTCTTTTTTTGAGAACTCCTCAGCGTGGGCAAACAAAGTAAGCTTCGAAGGCTTTGGCGGACATGCAGCACATTTATTTAGTTTTTACAGCCCATTTGATTTTGTTTTCCAATACATCTATTTCCTAGTCTGGGTGAAAAAAATACCTATTTACTATTTTTGAGAATTTACAGCCCATTTGATTATTTGTTCGAATACACCTATTTACTGGGTTGGGTAAAAAAATTGCGGACATGCAGCCCATTTATTATATCTGTTAGTTTACAACCCATTTGTTTTTAGTAGAAATAGACCCGATTATTTAAAAAAAGTAGAAATAGACCCATTTTCTGGGATGGACGAAAAAACAATGTTGGTCTGAACATAGCATTTCCTATAAAATATTAATTCTGAGCTAGAAATTTTATTGAAAAACTTAAAATTGGGCTTGGCATTCTTGTATAAAAATAGAACTGAGTAGTGCATTGTTTTATAAATAAAAACATAGGCTGGGCTGCGCTTATTTTAGGTGAAAAGAAAACCTGGGCTGGCACGCGTCTTTCGGCCTAGTTGCATTGCTGATGTTCAACAAACAAGGCCTGTGTAGTACAGTACAAATTTACGTAGGTACTCCCACATTCAACGACGCCTGAAATGGCCCAAACAAGTCTTTTGTACATTTTTTTAAAGTCACTGAACTCAAATTATAAGTTAAGAAAAAAGGTAGAGTCCAGTGAAACCTAATTAAAAGCTGTCACGAGCGAAGAAATAATGCAGCGGGTCCCACTTGTTAGCGGGAGAGAGAGAGACACCGATCGGTCGATGCTCGTGCATATATCTTTCAGCCATATGCATTGCTGATGCTCGATACAAACTTATATAGTTGACACAATGATATACAACATCATAGCACGTTGAGCTTGCATACAAAAATTTCACGCGGGCGGCACAATAGGGGTGGAAGCAGTGGATCGCTACGGGTAGGGCTATCTTGAAACCAACGAACTCGTACATCACCGTTCATCGTCTTGATCAATGAAGTGGAAATATCTTGAATGCAGTGCAAAGAAAACAGACAGAGAAACACACTAAGTTCTGCTAGCACATTAAGTTGACGTACACCCATTCCGAAAAAAATCAGGTATAAAAATAGAACAGGTCATAATCAAATGTATTGGCATATCAGAGCTTGACACCTATAGCTCGGATATAAGTAGTACTCTATTTGAGAAGATTCAGTTGTTACCTCAAATTAGAGCACATCCAGGCAGCCTGCCCGGCCTCTTCTTCCAAAGAAGCAGTGGCCTCCGCCGCGCAATGGAGTAGGCCCTGTGCCATCCATCGTTCCGAGCAACACAGGGAAAGTCTGACGTTGACTCCTGTAATGGACGTTGTCAACGGACCCCGCCACCAGCGGCGGCGGCAGGACTTCGATTGAAGGATTGACCACTTCTTCGACATGCACCAAGACTCGATACATGTACATACGTAACATGGTCCGCGGCGGCCTTGGTGGCGACGAATAGTACAACCCCGATTCCTGCACTGGTATCTCAACACCAATCACCTTCGGTATAGTGGACGGCTTCTTCATCCATGCCATAACCGTCAGAGCCCAGCTGTCTGGAGGAACAAACATACTTAAGAGCTCACCTCCTAGGTCGTTGATAAGCTCATTCATGGACTCGCTGTTTCAAGCCCGTCGAGGCATGCCGTGGAAGGTAAGCTTTGTTAAAAACTCAAGCTCAGAGGGCACCGAGCCCCATCCTGGGTGCCACCGATCGAAGCTCACCAGCGCGCCATCGTAGAACAAACGCCGGGAAGATTTGAACACACGACTGCAGTCAAAACTTGTCTGGAACCTGACGAAAAATTCAGCCGGTGGCGGACAGACTTCGACGAGCAAGTCACTTATTTGGATGCCGTGCGCAATGCCAAGAGCTTTGACCAGGTCGTCCGGCGAGACGGGAGGCTGGTCGCCGTTGATGGTTACCATCAGCACTTTGCCGGCAAACTGGTCGTCAAGCGCCGCCATGCCACTATTGAGCGACAACACGCAGCGCCCGAAGGCAGGACAGACCTCAGGATCTCCGGCTGGGAGATCCGTGTTGACCGGCGACATGATAGCGTGCTTTAGTACATGGAGTAGAGGAAGCGGATTTGGGGGAACTGGGGTAGGAATCGAGATTCCAGAGGTGGGGGAGGGGCGGGGGATTCGGGATGAAAAGGTAGCATGAATTTCGAACGCGTGCTAGTACGGTCTTGCCGCGCAACCGCACGAAAACACCGGTGGCACCCACATGTCAGACTAATATTTTTTTTTGAGCGCCCGCCATCGGAGTTCATAATTGGCCTGTTTGGCATTGCGTTACTACTCGACCCATATTCAACGACACCTCACATGGCCCAAACAAGTGTGTATCACCGAAAAGTCACTGAGCTCAAATTATAACTTGAAAAAGGATATATACACTGAACACTGGAGAATGGTGATGCCCCCATTTAGTACATCAGCAGTTTGAAACAAAAAACAGTTCAAAACAATGATATATACTACATGCAAACACTGACTAGTGTCTACTACTAACATTAACAGCAAGACATGAAAGTTCACAAGTCTTGCTAAACCACCAAAACGCACCCATCTGAAGTGCTCAGACTCTTGTGATCCACACACAAATCACAAAGTTCTAAACAGAGCGAACTAGTACATAGTAAGAGTGACATAGACAAGGATGACAAAATTACAAGGAGTCTGCATAACAAAAGAGAACATCACCCATCCAGAACAAGCAGCTAATACATCAAGTCATTCGAAGAGGGATGATCCAGTGCCATAATAATTTACAGCTCCCCTTCAGCCACCATTGATTCGTAGACACCATGACTCCACCCTTTCGACGCAACTGCTCCATTACCTACCAACCTCAAGGCTTGAACCACATCACTGGATTTCAGAGTTGAGACATCCAAGGATCAAAGTTAATCCAGATGCCTTTCGCATTCTCACCTTCATTTGGCTGCATGCTGTATCGTTGACAATCAGGGGCGGCTGATCCCGTAGACCGGTTCACCATGTACACACAGTTTTCCCTAGCAAACAGAGCCTCTCTGCCATTAGGATCCTTGAAGGTGATCTCCTGGTTAATCGGATAGTTGAGTCCGAGAAACAGAGAGTGTGAACCAAGGCTGTTTACCCGCCTCCAACTCAAAAATCCTGAAGGCCCTAACAAGTTGGTATCCTGCTCATAGACGTAACATACATTCTCCGGATACTCACATATTTCATGCTGCTTGTACACAGTGGGGTTTTTGCAATATAAACTTGCCGGCTGATGCGTGCGAATGATCATCAGTCTTTCGCCGTCGTCTGATCGAGCGAGGAACCAGTTGTGCTTCCCTGTTTTCGGCAAAGGTGGTGTTATTACAAAGGGCAGGAACCATATGGACACTGCAACATATCAGAAAGGAGACAAAAAGGACAGACATTGTTAATGTAAGATCAACAATGTTTAGAGTATGAGCAGGATAATGTAAGAAATAGCATTGATTTGTCCCTGTTGGAACTGAGAGGAAAATAGAGGGAAATGTATACTAGGGTCGAAAATATAGCAGTACCATGCATGGTTATGATTATACTCATGTTATCTCGCAGTCGATTCTTCAGAGGAAACTAATATAGCCATGCATGTTACGTAGTCATGTTCTATTCTCACAAATAAATTCTTCAGAGGAAACTAACACACCATGCATTGTTATATACTCATGTTCCGATAATTCTAGACGCATGGGCAAACTACAGAGGTTTTACGGGACCTGCTTTATAACTAATCTCACCCCCTGATTTTCAGTTGGGGTGGGCCCTTCACCTGATTTCTACCCAATAAGAAAATCCCAGCTCAACCTTTCCGTTGATTCCGGAAAAAGCAGCCCGTGTATGTAGCATTTCTCCTCATGTTCTGTGTGCAATTTTTTTTGTGAGGATAATATTCTAGCGATTGATTGCTGAAGGGCGAATATAGGCATGTAGACAAGGTAAGCATGACAGGATTTCACTACTTCGAAGTATAGAGTTTTCCATATGCACTTTTACTTCCCTACTAATGTTTGGTTAGATGAATGAAACCAACAGTGTTATGCATGTTTCTACATCATGAAAATGAGGAAACTAATATGGCTATTGATACACACTCATATTTAGTAGTATAAAGATTACTATAAAGTTAGGAGAATATCCATATCTTCCTAGCCGTTTGATTATTCAAGGGTACAAATTGGCTGTATAGACATGGTCACAATCACATGATTTAACTACTTCCAAATATAGAGATTACCATTTGGACTTCCAAATCTCCCTATTTTATTTCCTGATTTACGGCGTCTCTAATACATTGCCATAGTTCTACTCAAATTCTGCTGTAACAGGGATATGCCAATCATCACAAAAGTTCAAACAATGTAATGGTGTTATCATTAAAATCAGATGAAAACAACTTACACGAGGCGTCCCAGCAACATGTGGTGCCATCTGCATTGTCGATCGCGTAGAGGATGCCATTGTGTTCAATAGCATCACAAAACTGTGGATCACCATCGATGCAGCTCTTCGAGGGGAGTAGTGTCCACCTACAGTCGGCACTGCCGCAAAGATAGCTGACTCCGTGGTCTAACAAGGCAATTAGCTTGAAGTCAATGTAATTCCCATATGCCGTGGGCACTTGGCATATTACAACCTTCAGCAAAACAAGGTCCGTCAAGCTGACTTGGTAATTGATATGTCTCCAACGTATCTATAATTTTTGATTGTTCCATGCTATTATAGTATCAACCTTGGATGTTTTATATACACTTACAAGCAATTATATATCATTTTTTGGGACTAACCTATTAACTTAGTGCCCAGTGCCAGTTGCTGTTTTTTGCCTGTTTTTGGTTTTCCAGAATATCAGTACCAAACAAAGTCCAAATGCCACGAAACTTTTTGGAGATTTTTTTCTGGACATAAGAGACACTAGAAGCTTCGGGAGGAGGCCAGAAGACAGAGGAGGTGGCCACGAGCCACCAGGGCGCGCCCCAGGGGGGGTGGCACGCCCTGGTGCCTCGTGGGCCCATCTCTGCTCCGTTTGACCTAATTCCACCTCTATAAATTCTCTAAAATCGGGAAACCAACAGAGGAGTCCACGAAATACTTTTTCTGCCGCCGCAAGTTCCTGTTCTCGAGAGATCCCATCTGGAGGCCTTTTTCGGCACTCTGCTGGAGGGGGATTCGATCACGGAGGGGCTCTACATCAACCTTGCTGCCCTTCCGATGATGCGTGAGTAGTTTACCACAGACCTTTGGGTCCACAGTTAGTAGCTAGATGGCTTCTTCTCTCTTTTTGATCTTCAATACAATGTTCTCCTCGATGTTCTTGGAGTTCTATCCGATGTAATCACTTTTTCGGTGTGTTTGTTGGGATCCGATGAATTGTGAGTTTATGATTAGATTATCCATGAATATTATTTGAGTTTTCTCTGAACTCTTTTATGCATGATTGTTATAACTTCATATTTCTCTCTGATCTATTGTTTTGGTTTGGCCAACTAGATTGATTTATCTTGCAATGGGAGAGGTGCTTTGTAATGGGTTCGATCTTGCGGTGCTCAATCCCAGTGACAGAAAGGGACATGACACGTATGTATCATTGCTATTAAGGGTAAAAAGATGGGGTTTATTCATGCGTGAGTTTACTTTGTCTACATCATGTCATCTTGCTTAAGGCGTTACTCCGTTCTTTATGAACTTAATACTCTAGATGCATGCTGGATAACGGTCGATGTGTGGAGTAATAGTAGTAGATGCAGAATCGTTTCGGTCTACTTGTCTCGGACATGATGCCTTTATACATGATCATTGCCTTGGATATCGTCATGATTATTTGCTTTTCTATCAATTGCCCAACAGTAATTTGTTCACCCACCGTATGCTATTTTCAAGAGAGAAGCCTCTATGAAAACTATGGCCCCCGGGTCTACCCCGGCTCAGAGAGACCGGACCACCCCGCATTCCAGCCCAGAGATCAAGTCTTCTGGAATACGGCACTGCTTGGCATAGAACAAATCAGCTCTTATTTACGAATAAATGGGGTACAAGGGTCCGATATTACAAAGGTTACAGGGGCACGACGACACTTCGCCTGCTAAGATAGTTCTATGCTAGCAGCGGAACATCTCGAAGCGGAATAAATTCTAGCAGCGGAACAACGGCGATGGTGATGAACTCCACTCCGCAGGGACTCTGGCTGGGACCCATCCTAGAGCACAACCTCGGGATCCTCGACAAACAAGCAATCACGGCATCACCTGCAATCTGGCATGACACGCTAGGTGAGTACTTTGAATGTACTCGCAAGTTCACAGCAACCAAAGCAATCAAGACATACAACAGCATGGCATTTACAGGTTAATCATCAATGATGAACACGATACTACTAGAACAACATGAGCATGGCATGTACGTAATTCATGAGCATGAACATGATGCTACTTGCCCTAGCATGTTGTGACGGTGTGCACGAGAATGGATCAGCGTGTGGAGAGGTTGGTGTAAACGGAGCTACACCAAACGCTGGCTTAACACCAATTGCATCTGGACGGGCTAGGAGGTGAGGACGAACTCGGTGATCATGTAGCGGAACGCGGATGTCATGGCCACATCATTATCAAGCGTATGGAAAGGGACCGCACTCGTCCAGAGAATGGGTGATAAGGTGGGATAGCGGTGGAAAGCAAGGTCTGCTGCCATTGCCTTTTTCTGGCAGCAAAGACCAGTAAGGGTTGCCAAAGCGGTGGGTTGGATGGCAAGATCCGGGATAGAAGCATGTCTATCGCCGAAGCTATAGGTGTGGCTAAAGAGAATATACTGGTGTGATACCTGTGCATCAATCCTGCAAGTGATCGACACTACAAGGTACCTCGGCATCACTCTGCTGGGATAGAGATGACCCCACACACCAAAGAGCAAGAATGCAAAACATAAGGCACTGTGAAAATTTCATACCATTTGCATAAATAAAAATGGTACTTCCGTCACGATGCTTTCTACTGGACAGAAACTTGGGGAAATTTGTGGAGAAAATTACTTGGCAAAATGACGTGAATCTTGACATGCTCAAAGGATATAGGGATATTTAGGTCCTGGATTAATTTCAGATTTTATGAAGCAATAAAAAATATAGTTGCTTCACAAACTGAGATTATGATCAAAAACAAAGATTGGATGGTGTGCTCACATAGATTGTTGGATGGAGATTACATTTTGTGGAGAGTAATGATTTGATCATATGAATGATCTGCCAAAATTTCAATTCATTTGGATTAGCCTAGCTAGTACTTCCTTCACAAAGTTCTCTCTGTACAGAAACTTTGGAAATTTTCTGAGGAAGATTTACTAGGCAAATGAGGCTGAATTTTGGCATGTGGTAATTATTTGGGTATGAAAGAGTGCTCAAAAAGTTTGAGGGCAATAAAGAAAATATAAATGGCACTTCCTTCACAAAGTGCCATTCTGGACAGAATGGAAAATGAATATTCCTGAATTATTTTTGAACTAGGCAAGGATGGATTTTGACCTATTTGTGGAAGTTATGATTCAAAGAATTTATGAGAATTTTGTGGGAATTTTAAGAAAGACAGAAATATAGGTTGCTTCACAACCTAGGGCAAACATGGTTATTCCTTTAATAGAAAAAGGAATATTCCCAAGGAATAAATATTGGGGTTGGGCTAAGATGGAAATGACAGGGCCTTGAGAAAGGTTTGAGAGTGACAAGCTACTTGGGAGAGGAAGAAGAGATGATCTTCCCAGGGTTCAAGACCACATAGCCACGGAAAAAGGGACTCCAAGTAAAGATTCGAAGAAATCCAAAAGAAAAAGAAAGGGCCAAAACTCGGGGTGTCACAGTGGGGTTTTTTGAGGCTTGATTTACGCGGGAGAAGGTGTTGGAAATATGCCCTGGAGGCAATAATAAATTAGTTATTATCATATTTCCTTGTTCATGATAAATGTTTATTATTCATGCTAGAATTGTATTGATCGGAAACTTAAATACATGTGTGAATACATAGACAACACCGTGTCCCTAGTGAGCCTCTACTAGACTAGCTCGTTGATCAAATATGGTTAATGTTTCCTAACCATAGACATGAGTTGTCATTTGATAACGGGATCACATCATTAGTAGAATGATGTGATGGACAAGACCCAAACATAAGCTTAGCATCAGATCGTTTAGTTTATTTGCTGCTGCTTTCTTCATGTCAAGTATCTGTTCCTTAGACCATGAGATCGTGCAACACCCTGACACCGGAGGAATACTTTGTGTGCTATCAAACGTCACTTCATAACTGGGTGATCATAAAGATGCTCTACAGGTATCTCCGAAGGTGTCTGTTGGGTTGGCATGGATCGAGACTGGGATTTGTCACTCCGTATGACGGAGAGATATCTCTGGGCCCTCTCGGTAATACAACATAGTAAAGAGCTTGCAAGCAATATGGCTAATGAGTTAGTCATGAGATCTTGTATTACGGAACGAGTAAAGAGACTTGCCGGTAACGAGATTGAACTAGGTATGGAGACACCGACGATCGAATCTCGGGCAAGTAACATATTGCTGGACAAAGGGAATTGCATACGGGATTACCCGAATCCTCGACATCGTGGTTCAACCGATAAAGTTCTTCGTTGAATATGTAGGAATCAATATGGGCATCCAGGTCCCGCTATTGGTTATTGACCAGAGAGGAGTCTCGGTCATGTCTGCCTGTTTCGAACCCGTAGGGTCGCACGCTTAACGTTCGGTAGCGCTAGGGTAGTAATGAGATATTAACAGTGGAAAGTCCGAAGGTTGTTCGGGGTCCCAGATGGGATCCAGGATATCATGAGGAGCTCCGGAATGGTCCAGAGGTAAAGATTTATATATGGGAAGTCATATTTTGGGTTCCGGAAAAAGTTCGTTTTTTTCGGTATTGTACCGGGAAGCTTCCAGAAGATTCCAGAGGGTTCCGGAGGTGTCCGGAAGTCCACGGAGGGTCCACGTGGACTCTCAAGGGGGCGCACCAGCCCTTCATGGGCCAGGTGCAGCAACCCCCTTGGCCCATGCGGCTGCCCCAAAGGACAAGATCAAATCCCTTTAAATTAGGAGATAAGATGGAAAGAGGAGGCTTTACTTGGGAAAGGGAATTAGTATTCACATGATACTGTTCACGCATGTACTATTCACGTAGTACTGTTCACGTGGCACAATTCCTCCTCCTCCAAGTTTCCTCCTCTATATATAGTGGGGAGGGGCGTGGGGGAAGCACGCTTCGACCCTTGGCCGCCCCCTCCCTCTCTTCCTCCTCCACGTTCCGTCAGTGCTTGGCGAAGCCCTGCCTGATTTCCACTGCCACCACCACCACCTCACCGTCATGCTGGTTCCGATCTCATCTACCTCCTCTCCCTCGCTTGCTGGATCAAGAAGGAGAGGATGCCATCGAGCTGAACGTGTGCTAATCTCGGATGTGCCGTCCGTTCGACACTAGATCGGATTGGATCGCGATTGGATCGTGAAGAGTACGACTACATCAACCGCGTTACGATGCTGACGCTTTCGGTCTACCAGGGTACGTAAGACACACTCCCCTGTCATTGCTATGCATCTCATATATTAGATCTTGGGTGTTTCGTAGGAAATTTTTTGATTTTCATGCAACGTTCCCCATCAGTGGTATCAAAGCTAGGTCTATGCGTAGATGTATTTGCACGAGTAGAACACAAAGAAGTTGTGGGCATTGATGTTCAAATTGCTTACTTCCTTTGTCTTATTTGGATTTGGCGGTATTGTGGGATGAAGCGGTTCGGACCAACCTTACTTGTCCACGCACAAGAGACCGGTTCCACTGACTGACATGCAACTTGTATTGCATAAAAGTGGCTTTGCGGGTGTCTGTCTCTCCCACTTTAGTTGAATCTGATTTGATGAGGGCGGTCCTTGTAGAAGGTTAAAAGGCAACTTGTATATCACCGTTGTGGTTTTGCGTAGATAAGAACGGTTCTTATAGTTTGCCCATAGCAGCCACGTAAAATTTGCAACAACAAAGTAGAGGACGTCTAACTTGTTTTTGCAGGGCATGTTGTGATGTGGTATGGCCAAAACGTGATGTGATATATGTTGATGTATGAGATGATCATGTTTTGTAATAGGTTCACGACTTGCATGTCGATGAGTACGGCAACCGGCAGGAGCCATAGGGTTGTCTTTAATTTATTGTATGACCTGCGTGTCAATCATTAAACGCCATGTAATTGCTTTACTTTATCGCTATGCGTTAGCAATAGTTGTAGAAGCAATAGTTGGCGAGACAACCACGTGACGACACAATGATGGAGATCATGATGATGGAGATCATGGTGTCATGCCGGTGATGATGGAGATCATGCCGGTGCTTTGAAGATGGAGATCAAAAGCACAAGATGATGATGGCCATATCATGTCACATATTGATTGGATGTGATGTTTATCTTTTTATGCATCTTATTTTGCTTAGGACGATGGTAGCATTTTAAGATGATCCCTTCACTTAATTTCAAGATAAAAGTGTTCTCCCTAAGTATGCACCATTGCGAAAGTTCGTCGTTTTGAAGCACCACGTGATGATCGGGTGTGATAGACTCTACGTTCACATACAACGGGTGTAAGCCAGTTTTACACATGCAGAATACTTGGGTTAAACTTGACGAGCCTAGCATGTACAGACATGGCCTCGGAGCATGAGAGACCGAAAGGTCGAACATTTGTCATATAGTAGATATGATCAACATGGAGATGTTCACCATTGATGACTGCCCCATCTCATGTGATGATCGGACATGGGTCAGTTGATGTGGATCATGTAACACTTAGACAACTTGAGGGATGTTGATTTAAGTGGGAGTTCTTTAGTAATTTGATTAGAAGAACCAATTATCATGAACTTAGTCTAATTGTCTTTGCAAATTAATGTTGTAGATCAATGGCTCACGCTGTAGCTCCCCTGAATTTGAATGCGTTCCTAGAGAAAGAAAAGTTGAAAGATGATGGTAGCAACTATGCGGACTAGGTCCGTAATCTGAGGATTATCCTCACTGCTGCACAGAAAGTGTATGTCTTGATGCACCGCTTGGTGATGCACCCCCTCAAGATGCGCCTGCAGATGTTATGAACGTCTGGCGGGCACGTTCTGATGACTACTCGATAGTTCAGTGTGCCATGCTTTACGGCTTAGAACCGGGGCTCCAAAGACGTTTTGAGCACCACGGAGCATATGAGATGTTCTAGGAGCTGAAATTGGTATTTCAGGCTTATGCACGGGTCGAGAGGTATGACACCTCCGACAAGTTCTTTAGCTATAAGATGGAGGAGAACAGCTCCGTTAGTGAGCACGTACTCAAAATGTCTGGGTACTATAATCACTTGAATCAGTTGGGAGTTAATCTTCCGGATGAAGTAGCGATTGACAGAGTTCTCCAGTCACTGCCACTGAGCTACAAAGGCTTTGTGATGAACTATAATATGCAAGGGATGGAGAAAACGATCCCTGAGCTCTTCGCCATGCTTAAGGCCGCGGAGGTAGAAATCAAGAAAGAGCATCAAGTGTTGATGGTCAATAAGACCACCAGTTTCAAGAAGAAAGGCAAGGGAAAGAAAGGGAACTTCAAGAAGAACGGCAAGCAAGTTGCCGCTCCCGTGAAGAAACCCAAGGCTGGACCCAAACCTGAGACTGAGTGCTTCTATTGCAAGGGGAATGGTCACTGGAAGCGGAACTGCCCCAAGCACTTGGCAGATAAGAAGGCTGGCAACATTAACAAAGGTATATATGATATACATGTTATTGATGTGTACCTTACTAGTGCTCGTAGTAGCGCCTGGGTATTTGATACTGGTTCGGTTGCTAATATTTGTAACTCGAAACAGGAGCTGCGGAATAAACAGAGACTAGCTAAGAACGAGGTGACGATGCGCGTCGGAAATGGTTCCAAGGTTGATATGATCGCCGTCGGCACGCTCCCTCTATGTTTACCTTCGGGATTAGTTTTAAACCTAAATAATTGTTATTTGGTGCCTGCGTTACGCATGAACATTATATCTGGATCTTGTTTATTGTGAGACGGTTATTCATTTAAGTCAGAGAATAATGGTTGTTCTATCTATATGGATAATATCTTTTATGGTCATGCACCCTTGGTGAATGGTTTATTTCTGTTGAATCTCGATCGTAGTGATACACATGTTCATAATATTGATGCCAAAAGATGCAAAGTTAATGATGATAGTACCACATACTTGTGGCACTGCCGCTTAGGTCATATTGGTGTAAAGCGCATGAAGAAACTCCATGCTGATGGACTTTTGGAATCTCTTGATTACGAATCATTTGAGACATGTGAACCATGCCTCATGGGCAAGATGACTAAAACCCCGTTTTCCGGAACAATGGAGCGGGCAAGTGACTTGTTGGAAATAATACATACCGATGTATGGGATCCGATGAGTGTTGAAGCACGCGGTGGATATCATTATTTTCTTACCTTCACAGATGATTTGAGTAGATATGGATATATTTACTTAATGAAACACAAGTCTAAAACATTTGAAAAGTTCAAGGAGTTTCAGAGTGAAGTGGAGAATCATCGTAATAAGAAAATTAAATTTCTACGATCTGATCGTGGAGGTGAATATTTGAGTTATGAGTTTGGTATGCATTTAAGACAATGTGGAATTGTTTCACAGCTCATGCCACCTGGAACACCACAACGTAATGGTGTGTCCGTATGTCATAATCGTACTCTATTGGATATGGTGCGTTCTATGATGTCTCTTACCGATTTGCCACTATCGTTTTGGGGTTATGCATTAGAGACAGCCGCATTCACTTTAAATAGGGCACCGTCTAAATCCGTTGAGATGACACCGTATGAGTTGTGGTTTGGCAAGAAACCTAAGCTGTCGTTTCTTAAAGTTTGGGGATGCGACATTTATGTCAAGAGGCTTCAGCCTGATAAGCTCGAACCCAAAGCGGAGAAGCGCGTCTTCATAGGATACCCTAAAGATTCCATTGGGTATACCTTCTACCACAGATCCGAGGGCAAGATCTTTGTTGCCAAGTATGGGTCCTTTCTAGAAAAGGAGTTTCTCTCGAAAGAAGTGAGTGGGAGGAAAGTAGAACTTGATGAGGTAATTGTACCTTCTCTCGAATTGGAAGGTAGCACATCACAGAAAGCAGTTCCCGTGATGCCTACATCAACCGAAGAGGAAGCTAATGATGGTGATCATGAAACTTGGGATCAAGTTACTACTGAACTTCATAGGTCGACCAGGGTACGTTCCGCACCAGAGTGGTACGGTAATCCTATCCTGGAAGTCATGTTGTTAGACAACGGCGAACCTACGAACTATGAAGAAGCTATGATGAGCCCGGATTCCAACAAATGGCTTGAGGCCATGAAATCCGAGATAGGAGCCATGTATGAGAACAAAGTATGGACTTTGGTGGACTTCCCCGATGATCGGCAAGCCATTGAGAATAAATGGATCTTTAAGAAGAAGACAGACGCTGATGGTAATGTCACTGTCTATAAAGCTCGACTTGTCGCAAAGGGTTTCCGAAAAGTTCAAGGGGTTGACTACGATGAGACTTTCTCACCCGTAGCGATGCTTAAGTCTGTTAGAATTATGTTAGCTATTGCTGCATTTTATGATTATGAGATCTGGCAAATGGACGTCAAAACGGCATTCCTTAATGGGTTTCTTCGATCCTAAGGATGCTAACAAAGTACGCAAGCTCCAACGATCCATCTATGGACTGGTGCAAGCATCTCGGAGTTGGAATATTCGCTTTGATGAGGTGATCAAAGCTTTTGGTTTTATACAAACTTACGGAGAAGCTTGAATTTACAAGAAAGTGAGTGGGAGTTCTATAGCATTTCTGATAGTATGTGTGGATGACATATTGTTGATTGGAAATGATGTAGAATTTCTGGAAAGCATAAAGGGTTGTTTGAAAGGAGTTTTTCAAAAGGAAGACCTGAGTAAAGCTGCTTACATATTGGGCATCAAGATCTATAGAGATAGATCAAGATGCCTGATAAGACTTTCACAGAGCACATACATTGACAAGAGTTTGAAGGAGTTCAAAATGGATCAGTCAAAGAAGGATTTCTTTCCTGTATTGTAAGGTGTGGAGTTGAGTAAGACTCAAAGCTCGACCACGGCAGAAGAAAGAGAAAGGATGAAGATCGTCCCCTATGCCTCAGCCATAGGCTCTAATATATGCCATGCTGTACCATACCTGATGTGTGCCTTGCCATGAGTCTAGCATGTGGGTACAAGAGTGATCCAGGAGTGGATCACTGGATAGCGGTCAAAATTATCCTTAGGTACCTAAAGAGTACTAAGGAAATGTTTCTCGGTTATGGAGGTGATAAAGAGTTCGTCGTAAAGGCTTACGTCGATGCAAGCTTTGACACCGATCCGGATGACTCTGAGTCCCAAACCGGAAACGTATAGTGGAGCAGTCATTTGGAATAGCTCCAAGTGGAGCGTGGTAGCAGCATCTACAGAATGACATAGAGATTTGCAAAGTACACGCGGATCTGAATGTGGCAGACCCATTGACTAAAACCTCTCTCACAAACAAAACATGATCAAACCTCAGAACTCATTGGGTGTTAATCACATAGCGATGTGAACTAGATTATTGACTCTAGTGCAAGTGGGAGACTGTTGGAAATATGCCCTAGAGGCAATAATAAATTGGTTATTATCATATTTCCTTGTTCATGATAAATGTTTATTATTCATGCTAGAATTGTATTGATCGGAAACTTAAATACTTGTGTGAATACATAGACAACACCGTGTCCCTAGTGAGCCTCTACTAGACTAGCTCGTTGATCAAAGATGGTTAAGGTTTCCTAACCATAGACATGAGTTGTCATTTGATAACGGGATCACATCATTAGGAGAATGATGTGATGGACAAGACCCAACCGTAAGCTTAGCATCAGATCATTTAGCTTATTTGCTACAGCTTTCTTCATGTCAAGTATCTGTTCCTTAGACCATGAGATCGTGCAACTCCCTGACACCGGAGGAATACTTTGTGTGCTATCAAACGTCACTTCATAACTGGGTGATCATAAAGATGCTCTACAGGTATCTCCATAATCAGGCTTCGTGGATGGTAAGCGCGCGCGGCCTGACTTATTTCAGTTTGTAGATGGACGTGAAGGACCTTTTGATAATTAGTCCACCACACCATCGACGAACTGGGATGCCCCTCTCGCTCCCATTAATCCTTCTCATCGAATCCTGTTTAGGATGGATGCATGCATGCGTGAGCTGATTTATTAAAGATTCCACCGCCCGTCTACGCCTCTCTCGCGTGCGACGGGTGTCATCTAGGCCCCACACATTGTTGTCTCTACCTACATCCAGCCTTATCTAGTTATTATTTTCTCAGCCGCCCGTCCATATCCTCGTCTCCCCCATGCCTTCTTCTTCACATGCGAGAACTCCTACAACAGCCCCTGCCCCTCCCCCAAGCTCTCGATCCAGATGGGATCGAGGCCACCACCAAGCCTCCTGAGCGTTTCCTCCTTCCTCCACGGGCTCAGCACCCTCCCGCCCCACCGGAACTCCAGCGCCTCTCCTTCTCCATCCTTTCTCCTTCTTCCTCCTGCCTCTCAGCTTTTTACCCTTGGTCATGCAGGGAGCACGCAGGGAGCCTCGCCACTGCCGCCAGCACCTCTGAGTTCGCCGGCCGCCGGCGCCCATCCTCCCCTGCGTCCGGCACCGCCACTCTCTGGATTGCTTCCAAGCGTGAGGATAATGCCGACAGGGCCGCCATCGATTGTCCCGGGGTGTCAGATGCTACTCCTACTGATTATTTGGTATTTTTTGTATTCCCAAAGTTTACCATCTGGGTCTATCGCAATCCGATTTCTTCGTGGAAGTATCCGATGTAGGGAATTGTAATCCCTTTGTTCTGTTGCCATCCTCTGCTTGTTGACTTCTGATGCAGCAAGTCCGCTGACATATAAAAGTTGATAAAATTGGGTGCAAGGCATCAAGGTGGGACTATACAATGGTGACAATCTTGTTTTGCAACACAAGTGTATCAGATCATCAGATTAGTTGGCTGCAGCCTTTTGGCGGAGGGCCTGGTCGCTGGTTCGATCCAAAGGATGAGGGAGGAGTGCGGGTTCAATTACCATAAAACAGAAGGTTTTTTTTGCAAAATTGCCGCGATGAGATAGAGATATAGAAAGCACACTAAAGGCCACATTAATACTTTTGGCCCAGGCACCCAGCGACGGACTCAAAATTTTGATCTGGCAGCGTTTAGTACCACCTCGGACATGAGGAAAATAGGACAGACGGACCGCCGGTACGTGACCAAAACTACGGAAAAAAAATCTACTTGCGGGACGAAACCAAGAATATCACCTTGCTTTATTAGTAGGTATAGATATGGGCATCCAGGTCCCGCTATTGTTTATTGACCAGAGAGGAGTCTCGGTCATGTCTGCATGTTCCGAACCCGTAGGGTCGCACGCTTAACGTTCGGTAGCGCTAGGGTAGTAATGAGATATTAACAGTGGAAAGTCCAAAGGTTGTTCGAAGTCCCGGATGGGATCCAGGATATCACGAGGAGCTCCGGAATTGTCCAGAGGTAAAGATTTATATATGGGAAGTCATATTTTGGGTTCCGGAAAAAGTTTGTTTTTTTCGGTATTGTACCGGGAAGCTTCCAGAAGGTTCCGGAGGTGTCCGGAAGTCCATGGAGGGTCCACATGGACTCTCAAGGGGGCGCACCAGCCCTTCATGGGCCAGGCGCAGCAACCCCCTTGGCCCATGCGGCTGCCCCAAAGGATAAGATCAAATCCCTTTAAATTAGGAGATAAGATGGAAAGAGGAGGCTTTACTTGGGAAAGGAAATTACTATTCATGTGGTACTGTTCACGCATGTACTATTCACATGGTACTGTTCATGCAGCACTATTCCTCCTCCTCCATGTTTCCTCCTCTATATATAGTGGGCAGGGGCGCGGGGGAAGCACGCTTTGACCCTTGGCCGCCCCCTCCCTCTCTTCCTCCTCCACGTTCCGTCAGTGCTTGGCGAAGCCCTGCTGGATTTCCGCTGCCACCACCACCACCTCACTGTCGTGCTGGTTCCGATCTCATCTACCTCCTCTCCCTCGCTTGCTGAATCAAGAAGTAGAGGACGCCATCGAGCTGAACGTGTGCTAATCTCGGAGGTGCCGTCCGTTCAGCACTAGATCGGATTGGATCGCGATTGGATCATGAAGAGTACGACTACATCAACCGCGTTACGACGCTAACGCTTTTGGTCTATGAGGGTACGTAAGACACACTCCCCTCTCGTTGCTATGCATCTCATAGATTAGATCTTGGGTGTTTCGTAGGAATTTTTTTGATTTTCATGCAACGTTCCCCATCAAAAGGCTTCCGGTGCTGGAGCGGCTAGCGAGTAGAATAGTTGTACTGGGGGAGGCGAGTGAGGCGAGAGGGTACGCGAGGGCACTGTGAGATGAAGAAGAGTAACCTCAGGATCTCTGGCGAGATGGAGATGGAGATGGAGATGGAGTGGTTCTAGGTGAGAGGGAGACGAGGTGAGGCATGCATGCTATACAACGGCGGTGACAGTGACTGCACAAGGTGAGGCTGACTTTGGTAACCCGAACACGTCGCCTGGACTAGGGTCACCTCGGGCGCAAGGTCTTGTCACTTCACTGTGTGGACTGGATGAATAATATTTTGACCAACAAGTACTACACCTGTACTACTACTAGTACTAGTAACATAGGAGTAGTAGTATATCGGAAAGAGGTTGTGCTAGCATGCCTCTGGGTTCACTTCATCCTCCAGGTAGCATCCATATTGCGAGCAGACCAAAATTCTCGTGCATGCGGAAGCGCGAAGAAGGCCTTTTTTTCTTTTTTGAGTATAACCGCATATTCCTTAACCAGAAAAGGTTACGCACATACGTAGCACACACGCAGAATCGTCGAGAAACCACCAGAAGAAGGCTTGGGATCTCGAACTCTGTGCCATGTTCTCTGATAACGCACATGAACTGTCTATTGTCCCCCCAAAAAAATGTCTCGGCAATTAGAGCAAAGTGTAACGGGAAATGCCAAATCGATACGTGTACGTGGAGTAGAACAACAGTATGGGAAGAAAAAAACTAAAAAAAATGGTTAGCTCTGCGGGTATTCGAACGCAGAAGTTGTGTGTCGCAGGCATGCGCCAATATCCATCCGAACCGGCACCTACTCACATAGGCTTTTCGTTTTGCAGGCCGGTCTGCCTAGCCATCGGGAACAAATTTTCCTCGGCTTCTTCACCTCTCCTTCGTTTGCATTCAAACCCCACTGGATTCACATTGTTTTAACCTCTTCACATACCTCCGAAACCCCTTTAAATAATCATTTTCTTTCACTCTGTTTAACCACCATCTTCTTCCACTCTGTTTAGCCACCTAATCCTAATACTCCAAACCATAGCCCTCCGGTCCGGCGGTTCCAAATGGAGAAAGAGATCCGTATGCAGGTTTTTAGCGTCAAACATGTAATCAGCGAAGGCTCGCTGAGGATAGCCGCCACCGTCACCGACCACGCAAGGGTATTTCGGGAGTGCATCAACAATGTATCCAACTCCCTCGAAAATGTGGAGATGAAGATCGTTAGGCTCGACGCAGAGTACACCACGCGTGTCACTGGGGAGATTCAATGCGCCGTCGTCCTGCAGCTGTGCCTCGGAGATGATGTTTTGGTGTATCACATCATGCACGCGCCCTCCATACCAGGTGACCTCCATGATTTCTTGTCTCAAGAGGACATATTCTTTTGTGGAGCAACCATGGAAGGGGACAAAAAAAGTTGGCGCCGTACAACCTTGATGTGAAAAAGACCGCCGACCTACAATCCAAAATTCCTATAGAGAGTTGTGATAAACAAACACCATCCTTATTCGACGTAGAAAATTATGTACTCGGGACAAAGCTTGACAAGGGCGATGAGACGCTGGAATTAAGGACGTCTGGATGGGAGATTTATCCATTGACCTAAGAGCGGATAAAGTATGCAGCCCTCGATGCCCGTGTGAGTTTCGAGATAGCTGCAAGGTCGAAGGAGCTTGTAGCGAAGCTGTCCCCCACAGAAAATGAGAAGAAGAAGAAGAAGAATAAGAAGAAGAAGAAGAAGAAGAAGAAGCAGCAGGGCACTATAGATGGATGAACTATTTCCTCTCTTGTTCCTAAAAAAATATTTCCTCTCTGTATATATGGATAGATGAACTATTTCGCTGGTGTGCATGTCTTTCGAACAAATGTTGTAGCGTAGGTCCGCTTGAATATAATGAAGTATTTATCTGCCTAGTTTTCTCTCCTACTCCTTGCAATGATCAGTATGCAATGCATGTGTCAAACGACATGACAACTTGTCCATGGACACTGAACTACGACGACCATCATGTTTCCACCACTGCCACACGCGATTCCCATGACGCCGCTCGAACCCACGATAGCACGTCCCCCGACGTGCACCTCGCCCCATCACGGCCCCACCACCCCTCTGCCGTGTGCGCTAAGAGCTGCACCCCACCATGCTCGTCTACCACACCTTTAAATGCTACCTTGATACAAGATTCCGTGCCATTGGATCGTGGATCAAGTGGCTAGCATCGGTCAGTACGAGTTTGGTAGAAAACTCCCAAACATTTTCAAAATGGTGCTTTAGTCCACATCCTGAGATGTTATCTGTTGGATCATAGATCTAATGGCCCTGGTGCGTCCATATCACGGTAGCATATAAGGTGCGGTAGCACCAGATATTTTCCCACTCGTGCCAAACTCGAGATTTGTTTCATATTTTTTCTAACATTTTGTAACATGGCACGACATCCGGTGCACCTAAGCCTCTGAAAAAAATATTGGAGTGCACTCTAAAGATCTTTATATGCTCGAGAGCAATTGTGCATGTGGATAGTATCTTCTATTCCTAAGTATCTATACAACACATTATCTATTTTCTTTCCTAGCCATGTAACCATGCCACATAAGCTAGGCATGCATGCAATCCATAAATTGCAATATATTGCATTACTCTCCAGCATGCAATGCTTCCACATCATCTATTCATGCCTGTTAGTCATAGGTTGTTTTTTGCATTAGTGTTAATCCTTCACATTTTGTTAGAAATGACATTCTTTTTAAGTAGTCGTATGATTAATCCAAATATTCATGTTCCATACAACTAAACTCCAAAGGTCCGCCGGAGCCGAGGCAGAGGACGTAGGACGGGCGCGCTGGAGGAGTTGTCGTAGGAGGAGGAGAGCTCGAAGGATAATCTTGCACGTCGGACGCCACCTGCATATCGGCGCGGGACTCCTCGAGCGCCCACTGGAGCTCGCGCTCCTCCCTGGCACGGCAAAGTCATGGGATTTTCCTGAACTGCGATGGCCACCATGCAGTACTCCTCGTCGCCGGGGGCGCGGTGCTCGCGTCCCGACTCCTGGGGTACTGTCTGGAGCATGCGCTCACCCACCTCGTGAGTGGCGAGGATGCCATGTTCATGGCTGTGCTGTTGGAGAACACGCTCGTGCGCCTGAGTGGCGAGGATGCGATGTTCGCGAGCGAGTTGCCGGAGCACGCGCTCGTTCACGTCGAGAGCGGCGAGGATGCGATGCTCGCGGGCATGCTGCTGGAGAACACACTCGTCCACCTTGTGAGCGGCGAGGACGCGATGCATCTCCTCATGACCAACCAGGGCATGCTGCTGGAGCACGCGCTCCCCCTCGTGGCTGACGAGGGTGAGCCGCTGGATCACATTGTCCTCCACGCGGCGCGTTGCCAGTGAGGGCGCGCTACTCGCTGCCATCGAGGGCGTGCTCCACCTCGGCAAGGTCGAAGACTCCGTCATCTTCCCAGGCCGCGGCGCCATCCACATCAGCAACGGCTGCGTGCTCTGATGGGTGTTGTGTCCGTATGGGATCTTGGAGCTACAGTACCAATGGGGGCGGGGGTTGACCTTTTCGTGGTTACACTTACACATCATCTGACCGAGAAAAATAGAATCTAAAGTAGCACAATATGTTGGAATGTATCGGGGGCTGGCTAGTAGGAGTAAACATCACATGTACACCATATTTTGAGAAAGGTTTTGATGTAATTTGTGTGAGTTGGGCCAGCGTGGATGTACGAGTAGTACTACATCCATATCATTGACATGCATGCACGCAACAAACATTTGTGTGGAAGATTTCACCCTATGTTCATATATTATGTTTGAGAGTGGATTCGCTTTTTGAAATTGGAGCTCAGTTTTCCAAGAGAGATCAAGAGAAGTGTGGTCCTTTGCTTGATTCCAATTTAGACTATCCATGTATTATTGCGAGACATAGCTAGATATAGAGAGAATATTTGTGTCACAAAGACCAGGGGGGCGGAGGTGGCAGCGCGACCTAAAGAGAGAGGGGGATATGCGTGTTCGAAAGACCGTGTGTGTGTCGGAGAGAGAGGAGTGTCCGTAAGGGAGGAAGAGGGTGTGTGCGTGTGCATGAGAGAAAGAGAGGGGGGCGGCATATGCGTGTTTGAAATATTGATGTGTGTCTGTGTGTGCCGGAGAGAGAGGAGTGTCCCAGAGGTGGGAAGAGGGTGTGTGTGTGTGCATGAGAGAAAGAGAGGGGCATATGCGTGTTCGAAAGACTATGTGTGCGTCACAGAGAGAGGAGTGTCCGAAAGGGAGGAAGTGGGTGCATGTGTGCGTGTGTGTGTTGGAGAGAGAGGGGTGTCCGAAAGGGAGGAAGAGGGTGTGTGCGTGTGCGTGAGAGAAAGAGAGAGAGAGGGGGGTGCGTGTAATGTCAACCTGTTGCAGGATATAAACATAGAGGGGATCTACAAGGTTATAGGGGCGGGGATATTGGGCGAGCGATAGTGTGTGTGCGATGAAGGGACACACATCCATCGTCTATTTTCGTGTGTGAGAGCTAGATAGAGGTCGTCAGCATAGCTCACCGGGGGGGGGGTAAGGTTATGTGTGGAAGAGAAAGAGAGAGAGTAGAGATAGAGAGCATGCTTGTGTGTCACACGGAGACCTAACTACATAGATAGGGGCCGAGAGAAGGAGAGAATGGCGGTGTGCCTATTTTTTTGATGGGATGGGAGAGAGACCAATAGACAAGGATCGTGTGGAGAGGTGTGTGTGTTCCGAGAGAGAGAGAGAGAGAGAGAGAGAGAGGGAGGCGTGGACCTAGATACTGAGATGGGTGTTCATGTGTATGTTTCAGAGAAGGAATTGTCTAGCTGGTAGCCATGTGATGGTGGTCCAATCATTCGATGAGAGTGGGCATAACTATTGATTTGGTGGATTTTGACGTTGACAATCCAACTACATTGTACGCGATGATACGAATCGACAATCACTAATTAAACCAATCTCCCATGGTCACTGATATTGCCGTATGCATGATCAACCTGAATAACGAGATCGAATTCCAACAAGCAACCGAAGAACCGACAAGAACTAAGATAATGCAATCTAAATTTCTAATATGAATTAGTCAAGGATAATGGTGGGGTTCGTAATAGACGATCTGAACAAGGCATTAGTCATACACATCTCGCAGATGCAAATTGTAGCGAAGCTAAACAATGTCTAAATGAAAACACGAGTTTTAATATAGAAAAAAGGTAACTATATATCTATATCTCTAAACTATAGTACTAGATTTTTTATTTCTATATCTATATCTATACTATTCCTTCCGTTTTTATTTACTCCGCATATAGCTTTGACAGTAGTCAAACTTTATAAACCTTGACCAAGTTTGTAGAAAACAATGTGAACATTTACAGTAAAAAATTTACATGATGTGAAAATATATGCAACGATGAATCAAATGATATATATTTGGTTGTGTATATGTTAATATATTTTTCTACAAAATTGCTGAAAGTATACAAAGTTTGACTTTAGAGAAACCTAATATGCGGTATTATGTATTATATATTATATATTCATTATTTTTATGTATTCAATGCGTGCATTTGCATGTATATGATATAAACCGTTGATTGATGTTGATCCAATGGTCCAGGTGGCTGGGATTCGGATCTACTATAACCTAATTGTACCTAGACACATTCTTCTCGAACCAGCAGCGCGACAGTGTGATCGATCCACACAAGAAGCTCACAACAAGACCTCTAGATGTGCCACGTGGCTGCATGGGTGCCCCCCACATCATATTATTCGTAATAGTACATTGACTGAGAAAAGAGAGAAATCACCCGAAACAATATCTTGCCCCAATTTTGTTCCTATGAAGCTGTGCCGTGCACGTACCGGAGTACTAGTACTCTAGTAGTATAACTTTGTACAGTAGTAGTTGTACAGTGGTAGTAGTACAAACTAGTACGGAGTGCTCCTACTCTATCGACACGACTCCCATTTGACACCAAATTTCTTGGCGTCCGTGCTACAGCGCTCTTCCCCTCCTCGTTTCTTTCTTCCAATTCAAACTTAGCTGACGCGTGGCAGGAGGGGTGGGGGTTTGCCGATAGTCGGTTTGCTCAACTGCGGTCCCACATGATAGTGCAAATGCTAGGCAACACGCCTTCCCTAGCTATGTGGCGTGCCTGACCGACTGTGGAGTACTCCCGAGTCCCGACCGTGTGGGCGTGCGACTCGAACGCGACAGGCTTTTCATTTTATAACTATATAGTACTATGAAAATGCATTTCATGGTGCATCTGATCATATTGATTTCACATTGTGAATGTTGATATTGTTTAATATAAAGTTAGTCAAACTTTACAAAGCTTGACTTTGACCAAACTTTATATGCAGACTAAAAAGAAACCGATGGAGTATAAATTGTAACATTATTATTTTTTGAAATATAAATTGTAACATTTGGTTCTGCTCCTTGGCGCGATCGATAGATAGAAATGATGATTGAAAATGCTAGGGCGGGGCTTTTCCCACGCGGTAAGCGGGGGAGTTAACCAGTTTGGCACATCGTCGGTTTCCTCACATGCAGTCCCACATGTTAGTGATACTATATTCCTAGCCAATGCGCGTTGACCGGCAGGCCGGAACGACAATGTGGGATGCGACGCGAATGGGACAGGCTTGCTATACGCGTTCCATTTTCTCGTTTTGAACTTGCGAACAGGACAGGCGTGAAGCACGAGTAGTATTGAATTTCTGAGTAGTTCGGTAGGTTGGGTCAAGCATCATACGTTAATTACAAAGTTGGTGCAAAAGGTAAGCACAACGTCCGTCCTGGTATGTTGGTCCCCTTTGTGCCATATTTTAACCATAGATTTAACTAACAAAAAATTAATGCATGTCACAAAAAAATATATCCTTGGATTCGTACTTGAACATAGTTTCCAATGATATTATTTTTGTGACATGCATTAACATATTGTTAGTTAAATTTAAAGTCAAAATTTGGCACAAACACACGAAGGTGACCAATAAACTAGGACGGAGGTACTACTAGTTACAGTGATGCATATAATTGACGTCAAATGTGAGCAAAGGGATCACACATGTCTTTATTGATTGGAATGAGAATGCGATACAATAAGAATTAAGGCCACGACGACGCGATCGCAGTGGTGGTTACAGGAGGCAAGAAGAAAGATGCATCCATCAACGACCTCCTCCTCCTCGACTCAGTGCACCGGGCCACCGACCGGCGGCTGAGGAGCAACGACTTTTGTGGTGAGGTCAAGGTGCTTCTGAACAAAGGCGTCCAAGGCTTGCAGCTGGTTGAGGAAGGCCAACATCGTAGTTCCTCACTGGCCTTGTAGAGGCCTATGTGCATGACTTGATCGTACACGTGGATGTGTAGGTCGATGAATGCTTAAAGGGCGAGGCACCTCGCGGGGAGCGCGACATCGAGGTGGACATTCTTCGTCGCGTCGGCGGGCAGTCGCAGGGCCACCAGTGCTTGAAAGAGGTTCTCACCATGAAGGCCGATTAGGGTTGCAGGCAACGAGGAGCCTGGGCGCACGGGCTAGAGGAGTACGGCGATGTCGTCCGTGAGCTTCTTGACGATGGTGAACTTGTTGATGGTGTCGACGATCATCTTGTCCAACTAAGAGTCGTAGCTGGCATCGAAGTGGGCTATTAACCAGCCGGTCCAAAGCACCGGCGCGAGACGATCCATGGTGCCGTGCAGCAGGCCCGCGTCTCGGATCATCTGGCACAGCCGCAGGCCGCTCGCGCGCATCGCCACCATGGGTCTGGCTTCTGGTCACTTGGTTTGGGAATTGGAGTGAGCACTGTTGCGCTTAGTGTAGGTGCGTCGGTGGAGTACGATCTGGTAGATGCATTGGAGTGGAGGGGCGCCTTTATATGAGTGCAAACTGCGTCGCATTCTCATTGTGCTGCCTCCTTTCCGCTTCTCCCATTAATTACTTCCCTCAGCATGCTAATTGAAGGAGGATGCATCATTGGCCGTTCAACGTTTAGGGAACCGCTACCCTCTCCCTCGTCTGCATTCAAACCGTATCGGGAACTAACCTGGTTTACTAGTTTACCCTCCGTTTCTCAAAAAAAGTACTACTCCCGAGGGCGCCGCCCGCTGCACGCCCGGCTGAACACGCCTCCTCGCCGCATTCAAACACCTCCATTAAACCCGCGTGGAAGCTTAGAAACCTACTCCCACCACACGAGCGGGCCGGCATTAAATGCAGCACCGGCCGAGCTCCTCCCGTCTGCCCTCTATTTTAACCGAGGCCAGACGACGGGCAAGAATCACACCCCTCCGCCGCTCCCCCATCTCCTCCTTCACCATTTTCTCCACTCTTCCGATGGCTTCTGAGGAGCAGTTCTCCGGCATACAAGCCGGCTGGGTGGCCCGTCGAGCCCACCGGATACGAGCGAGGTAGCTCGCTGCTCCACCTCCCCCGCCTAGCCCGACGGAGCCAGTTGCCGCCCCAAGCCAGCGGGTGGTTCAGCAACTCGCCGCTCCAGGCCAGCTCGATGTGGAGTGGCGAGTTACTCCACGCCGGCATGGGCGTCGTCGCTCTCGTGTCTGTGGCCACCGCTCCCGTGCCTGTGGCCGCGGCTGCCGTGCTTGCGACCGCGCCTCCCGTGCCTGCGGCCGCGCCATGTAGGCAGAGACAGAAGCCGGGTGCGTGGAGAGCGACGAGTCGGTGGCCAGCGCGTCCGCATCCGCCACCATCATCGAGGAGAAGTAGAACACGGGAGGCCGCCGCCGCTTGGGTCCCATGAAGGCCACTGACGAGGCGACGACGGCGTATGCAGCCAGTGTCTTGCCCGGTTCTTCTCTTGCGAGGACCTTCGTCGACCCAACAAGTGTCTTGATCGGGCTGCCGGACATGAGGAAGACAAAGGGATCCACGGGCGACCATTTAGATTAGGTATTAATTATACCTCCAGAGCCGGACTAGCACTGCTTAGTTGATGTAAATGTAATGAAATCCATCATGTTTATATGAAAATCCGGCAATTTTATATGAAATCTGTCATGTTTATCTGAAATCTGGCCGTGTTTGCACGAATTTCGTCCGGTTGGTTCGAGTTGTTTTCAAAATGTATGCGGCTAGCGTTGGATGTCGTCATGTTCACGAACGGATGCGGGAGGAAATTTGCTGGTTGCCGTTGGAGATGCCCTTATGCTGGAAATTATAGTCACATCAAATCCCTGTTAGTTAAATGCATGTATGATTCTGAAAACAAAAAGTTAATTGCATGTACAGTACATGAACTTGCACAGTGGGTACAGATTCGTACAAAAAGTAAAAAATGAAACAAATCAATCCTTAAAAAATTAAACTTGTATTCTAAGTACTCTCTGTTAAATCCGTCTACGTTGCAAGGTCCCCGCTCTCGTTTTATCTGTGGGTTCCACTGTCACTAAGGTAGAGAAAAGAAGTATATATAAAAACATATAAGAAACTAAAGTTTCCGATAGGATTCGAACTTAGGACAACACGTTTCGAACATCGGGCGCTAACCACTCCACCTCATGTTCTTCCTCGAACAAGTAGGAGATATCTGCCTTTTTATATAGTTACTGTGATAATTGGTTTAAAGTGATATATTTTATGTCTGCCCCGAAGGATCTCGAATTCATTAATAACAAAGAAAAGAGTTTCCTGGTTAATTAATAGAAAACGAGGCAAAAACCATCACATGAGGCCCGTAAAAACATGGCACAATGGGCGAGCTAGCTACACACACACACAAGAACGCACACATGTTGTCGAAGAGAAAAGCATCATCGAGGCTGCAATTCGGCGTCATTGTCACTGCAGCTCTGCACGCGCGACTCTGGCCGCACCATCAACGACCATCGAGAAATCTACATATCTAAAGGGGCTACGGAGAGAAAGACGTATCGAGAGTGTGTGTGCGAGGCACAGAGACACAACTAGCGAGAGTGTGTTTGTTTGAGAGAGAAGCCAATAGATAGATTAAGATCAAGATCGAGGTGTCACCCTGCTACTGTCTTTGTTGGGAGGGGCGGGAGAGCGAGAGAAAGGCGTATCAAGAGTGTGCGTGTGCTAGGCACATAGACACAACTAGCAAGTGTGTGTGTGTCTGAGAGAGAAGCCAGTAGATAGATTAAGATCAAGATCGAGGTGTCACCCTGGTCCTGCCAGTGTTGCGAGGGGGGAGGGTGCCAGAGACACTTAGAGAGAGAGAGAGAGAGAGAGAGAGAGAGAGGGTTTGTGTGTTACAGATCTATATTAGGGGATAGGTAGATAGCATGTGTGCGAGGCATGCCTAAAACATCAGGGAGATAAACAAGCGTGTGTGCATAAAAATGCCCTAAATAAATGAAGAGAGAAACAATGTGTGTGTGTGTGTGAGCGAACTCTTCTCGAAATCTCAAAACAAAAGGTGCTCAACTGGAATCCCATTGTATGGATTCATATGGTTCCGGGGACTCGAGTTAACCTTAATTTGGGATATGTGTGCGAGACGTAGTTATACTTTGAGACATGAGTGGCAGTGGGTGGGTGGAATTAAAGGGCTGGGAGTGTTCGACAGAGAGAGCATGTGTGTTTTTGTGTGAGAGACTTGTAGGACGAGGTAGAAAGATGATTTCTAACCTTGACGGAGGGAGAGAAATAGACGGAGCGCGCGCGTGTGATTGAGATGCCTAGGGAGAAGGGAGATTTGTATGTGTGTGTGAGAGATTGCACAATTCATTCACGTATCACTATCTAACGGTTGAGGACGTGCCTCGCTTGAACATAATCAATATCTACTTCGTATCATGGCCGAAGATACAACATCGATTCAACGCTATAAAAATTGGACACTCACATATCGCATAAGTTATACTTTTTTCTTTCAAATAGCCGTTTTCAATCGTGCATGCCAAAGTAATAGTGATATTTCTTCAAACAACCAATGTAGTTATCATGTACATGCACCATTGTTAGTGTTGCATTCAAATTCATTAGTTTTGGATGATTTAAGGTTCTATTATGAAGTAATATACATAATATTCATATATGAATTCAACGAGTTCTGCAATTTATGAAATGGATGACATGTAATCATATGAGGTAACACTTTTAAGTAGCGGACTATAATATCCATTTCTTTTGCGCATCTATATTATCCATTTGTTATTGTACAATATAATTTAAATTAACACGATCAATGCATTGTGTTTAAAATAAGTAACCAATGGCACAAAATTACATATTTACACGAGAAATACATAGGCTGAGCGTTTGCTCCGTTTTTTTATGAATGCGCCTCAGTTACACCCATACGATCGGCCGCGCCCGTGTGATCGTAACAAGTTATCGGTGCATCATCCGGGTTATTGTCTTTTTTTTCGGGGTCGACTTCATACGAGTTATTGCTGACGTGTGCGCCATGTACACAGTCGCGCATCACCGGCTTCCTGCTAGTACTATCCAAAATTAGTTGAAACTAGATATGAACGATCCCGCGGGTGGCAAAGTCTCCCGCCGACTTCTAAAATTGCGCGACCTAGTCCGGACCACGCAAAATTCTCCTTTTGTCCTTGGTGCAAGGAGAACAACATGACCCTCATTTACATAATAGGTCGGGGTTGCTTTATTAACTTCCGGTCCCCCTCACCACACGGCACCCCCAATTTCCTCTCCCGTCCCACAAAAATGACTACTCCACAGCACCAGAGCATCTTACAGCACGCCGTCCGTACTTCATCGGAGATTCTACCCCCTTCCCACTCGAAATCCTAGACTGCTCATCCACCGGCGTACCAGAGCCTATTCACTGCCAGCGTCGTCCACCTCGCCGGATCTGCTTCTGAGACCGCATCTACCCCTCCCACCTCCCCTGGAAACTGTAGACTGCTCATCCACCACTGTACCACAGCCCATTCAGTGACGGCCTTGTCCACCGTGCCAGATCTGCTTCGCCGGTGCTCTTGTCAACCGCAGTGCCTCTACAGCGGCTCCTTCCTACACCGCACCGGAGCCGCTTTGTCCACAGCCCCGGAGCTGCCTCACCGAAGCCCCTGTCGACGGCCTCAGATCCGCTTCATCGAAACCGTCCTCAACCCTACCAGATCTGCTTCACTGACACCATCATCAACCCAACCGAAGCCGCTTCGCCGACGCCCAAGTCCACGGCCTCAGATCTGCATCGTCCACACGACCGTCCACCCTACCGGAGCAGCTTCCCGACGCCCTCGTCCACGGCCGTAGATCCTCATTGTCGACACCATCCTCAACCCTACCACCGGAGCAACTTCACCGACGCCCTCGTCCACGGCCGCAGATCCGCATTGTCGACAGCATCCTCAACCCTACCATCGGAGCAGCTTCACCGACGCCCACGTCCACGGCCGCAGATCCGCATCGTCGACACCATCCTCAACCCTACCACTAGAGCAGCTTCACCGACGCCCTCGTCCACGGTCCTAGATCTCCTTACCGGACCCCGACAGCCACCGCATCATCATCACCCTTGACATTTCTAACCTGGTTCCCACCTTCTGGAACGATGCCAAGCACCCGCCGCAACCTAGGTACTTGTCACCTTTAAACCCATCCAGCATCACCTGCCAGATGTACTTCAAATATACTAATAGGTCGTTGTTACATGTTATGGAGCTGGCAAGAGCCACAGGGATGATGTTTCTTCTGGATCTAACACCTTGGCCAACCAAACTCTTGGACTGAAGCATTGCTATGATCTTGTAAGTGCGTCTGTCTCTTGTATTGTTGTGTGCCTGCCAGCGTGCTTTGCTAGCATTTTCGACCAGTAATCCTTTTGTGTAGCCAATGATTACCACTACTAGCTGCTAAATTAGAGATATAGACGTCATACATTACACAAAGTCATAGGTGGCATGAAGGAATGCCAGTGCACTAAATTAGGCTCCCTTAGAGTGCCTGCAAGTTTTCCAATACACAGAGTCATGGCTAGTTTATGCGATGCACACAATCGTTAATTGGTGGTTTAACTATGTGCAAGGGATATGCAATGTATTATCATGTAGAGATGTCTCAAATTAGCTGTGTCAACTTGCAGATGGGGCACAACAATGAAAAAGTACAAGATTTCTTAGTACAAGATGTATGGTGCATTTTCATGGAACATCGCAAAAAAATGAGGGGCAGCGGTGAGCCTATACAGTGTGGTATGGCAAGTCACTCCATTGCAATCATCGTGATGTTATTTGTTTGGCGTTGCTGTTGGCCAGGGTTCTTAGGGCCAGTTATTTTGAGTTATCCTATGAAAATAAGCTCCTGTGAATATAAGCTCGAGATAATAAGCCAACCAGTTCTTTTCATTGCCTGCTTTTTCAGCTTATCTGTTGTATGATCAGTGAAAAGTCTATTGCATTATATTTTATCATTTTGCTGCCCATATGAAAATAAATTTGACTTACAAACATCACAAATTGAACCCATCGCAGTAATTAATATGATAGGAAAACAGACCATCATTATTTGTTCAAAATGCAAATACAAAGATATACCATCTACTTGGCACAATCTACTTTGGTCAATGTCTTCCAAACAGAGGATAATTGCCTAAATTGATATGATTAATCATTGTCTATCAAAATTCCATGGTCCAAGTGGCTAGTTTTTATCATGTAGCAGCAGCAGCTCATAGCAATTCATCATATAGCAGCAGCAGCAGCTCATAGCAATTCATCATATAGCAGCAGTAGCTCATAGCAATTCATCATATAGCAGCAGCAGCAGCTCATAGCAATTCATCATATAGCAGCAACAGCAGCTCATAGCAATTCATCATATAGCATAAGCATCAACTCATAGCAATTCATCATATAGCAGTAGCAGCTCATAACAATTCATCATATAGCAGCAGCAGGAGCTCACAACAATTCATCATATAGCAGCAGCAACAACAACTCATAGCAATTCATCATATAGTAGATCAAAATGAAAATTTGGCAAAAAATCAGAGGAGATCCTCACCTTGTTGGATGAGCTCATCCCGCAACAGCACCTCATGGCCACGGCCTAGGAGGAGGGGAGGGGGAATGAGGGGCCATCTGCCGGAGTGGGGCGTTGGCCATAGTTGGGCGGCGACCGCCAGATTGTAGCGTTGAACGGACCATAGCGGAGCAGCTGCTGGGGACCAGCAGAGTGAGGGGCAGCGCCAGAGGAAGGAGCTGTCGGGGAGATGGAGCCCTACCTGCAGGCCATCAAGCCTCACTGGAGAGAGCATCGTCGAGGAGCAGGGCAGATGGGACCGGTGGTGGCGGCTCGCAGGAGGAACTCTAGCACTGCAGGCAGGGGATCGAGGCAGAGGGAAAGGGGAGAGGAGATGCGGGCGGGCAGGGGAACGAACGCTTGCGTGTTAATTTTTACTTGGGGGTCGGGTGTGACGCGGGCCTGAGCAGTGGCATTTTCAGTGTAATATGGGCTAACAACAGAGTCATTTCGCTATACCCATTGTTTTTAAGGCGTCGCCTAGATGACGCTTAGGCGTCAGGGCGCCCTGCGAGCTTGAAGCGTCCAGCTTGCCTTATATTATGTACCTATGTAAGGCGTCCGCCTTAAGCTTTTGAGCATCCGAGGTGTCTGCTTAGGCGTCCAGGTTGTTGCCTTAGTCCATTTTGGACACCTTGGTTTGCCAGGCAGGCAGGGGAGCTGTTTTAGGCTGGAAACAGAGTTTTGGCGGGAAACAGAAAGGTTGTTGGCGCCAACAGGTAAGAGGGGGGAGAGAGAGAGAGATAGAAATAGCCCCCAATCCACACACTCCTCCCCCTCCTTCTATCCAGTGGCTCCTCTCCAGTAGATCTGCTTCCTCCTCTGCAGCAGATCCCTTCCGGCAGCTCCTCCCCCTCCTCTTCTCCAACGGCTCCTCCTCCTGTCCAGCAGCTCCTCATTGTCATCCTGTCCAGCAGCTCCTCCTCCCAGAGAAAGTGTAAAGAGGATGGATGCTATATGGGCTCTACAACCAGCAACAACTACAAGGTGTGTATGCCAGTATGCCTAGTTGCCTACCAACCAAATTCTGCTCGATTCTGCTGCTTAGAACTCTCTAAGGCGTCCGCCTTGCCTTATGCCTTATTGCTTAGGCAGTGAGGCGCCCCCAACGCCTTGCCTTGCCTTACTGCCTTAAAAACATTGGCTATACCCCTTCAATTTTAAGTGAGCTTCTACGGGAAGCAACCCCCCCAAGCTTTTTCTCATTGTGAAGGAATGGGTGGTGGAAATAAGTTCAGCCCAAGCCCATAACTCAAAAATGAGTTCTTTAGAGTTTTTATGGCTTATTTTGACAGTAAGCTCTCAAAAGATGGAAAAGAACTGGTCCTTAACCTGCAATTCAATTGTGCGCGCAATAATGAATCACTCCTGCCTGCTATAGAGTAGATTTAGGCATCATACATGGCATAACCTAATACATGTGCGTCTCATTATAGAATCTGAAATATGCAATGTTTATGCTAGTTCGTACGTTGCACATGATTTTTAAATGCCTCCTAAATCTGGTCAGTCAAGTGAAGGTTTTTAAGCCTCCTTCTATGCTTGTTTTCTTGATATGTAATTCAGTGTTGTGCAAGATTTGCTCACACATGTGTTCAATTGCTTGTTTGTATCAGCCAGCCATACTAGAACTATTTGTTTTGATTACTTGTTGTTCATGAGCTAACGAAGCTTGTTAATGATTTAAACACTAATGGCTGCTGTAGTGGGGGCTTGTATAACTCATAGGTGACATAAAGGTGTGCCTGTACACTAAACTAGGCTCCCCAAGAGTACGTGGAGGTCCAGTTCACGAAGGTACGCCTAGTTTATACATAGCGCACACATAGTAAATGCTCATGTGAGTGTGTGCTAGAGATGCGGCATGTTTCATTATGTGGTGTCGTTTTGTTATAAACTCATGCTTTGGTGTTGCCCAAAGACTGGAAAGTATGCATATTTATCTTCCATGTAAGGAGACCTGTATCTAGTTTGTGTCACCCTGCATAGGGGGTGCAACGAAGCAATGATTCAGGATTTCCATGTACAAGATGTTAGGAAGGAGCCTTTCAAGAGAAGGAGGAGCAGCACTGAGCCTGTACAACCAGTTATGGTAAGTCACTGTATTACAATTACCAGGACATCCTATTTGTCTGACATTGTGCTTGCATAGGGTTTTTCACCTGTAACCCAGTCATTGGGCCATTGATTAATACTCCCTTCGCTCACTATTATAAGATAAGATGTTCTAATTTTTTCCTAAATCAGATCTATGTAAACACATTTTAATGTGTCCGTTCATTCATTTCAGTACGGATGTAGTCTACATTTAAATATCTAAAACATCTTATATTAGTGAACAGAGTGAGAAACTACTTCCTGCTATGGTAGAGTTCTCGATGTCATAAATGTCATAACCAAAGGCATGTTCACATCATTAGCCTCCCTATCATTACTAGGATCTTGAGTACATACTAGTCGAGATACTTCATAGGGGGCAAACAATGTTACATTACTTGTTCCATTATATAGAAGATACATCAGTTGATTCAAATGTAGCCAGGCCAAGGATGTTATTGAGGCATGCATGTATGCATGCTGCCAACACTACAGTTCAATTGCTTGTTTGCTTCAGGCAAAATTGCTCTTTTCAATTGCTTTATTTGTCCTTAGTTAATTAGATGCCCAAACAATGCTGCCTCATGTAGGTACTTTATAACTATTAGTTGACATAATTAAATGCCTTACCATTTCATTACTCTGGTGAAGTGTGCCTGAAGCTTTGAAGTCCATTATCCAGCTATTACTGCATGAGGCTCACAATCTAGTTTATACGAGGCTAATGATTGCATAGTTTTGCTTGCTGTAGTAGGTCTATATGAATCCCTCTACAGTTCATTATGCTCCCTAAGACTCTTTTGAAACATGGCACACAATGTTCCAGCTAGTTAATACGAGCTACACAATGGCTAACTGCTTGCTTACTTATATGCAAGATATATCTAATGTTCAGTAGCTGCGCGTGGTTTAAATTTGTAACCTGTCTGTGTTTTGGATTTGGCCCCAACATCATGCTCCTTTGGTGAGCTAAGAGAGATTTCTGTATGCGGCCTGCATAGACTGCCATCTTTATACTTTTTAAAATATCACCTGCTTATGCTTCATGACATGTGCATTATTGTTAGTCCTATTTTCCCATGTACAAGATAGTCTGTCTTGCTCGCTTCACTATTGTAACTATATTTTTGTTGTAGTCATCTGTACTTACATAAACATTTCAGGATAAACTGACATCAACACAAAGCTCTCAGAGCAGTGCGGCATGGCTGTTACCAAATGATTATGGATTGGAATTGGAATGTGCTGATGTTCTAGAGCGCCAACTAGAGGCGGCAAGATAGCGTGCATATGAGTCTCAAGATTTAATCAACATGTTGAGATTGGAGGTGCAGACAAAAGATGCAACAGTCAAAAAATGAAACAAGAGGCTGAGGAAACCACAAAGAAAGTGGGGATTTTGCAGACTGAAATTTGTGCTATCTGAATCTGGCCAATTCTATTTTCTGAAGAGATTATAGTTCAAATGGTAAGTTGTGTTGATGCGCGTCCATGATGTATGAGATGTATGTGCTGTGTGTATGTAATTTGCTGTTTGTTTACGCTTTATTATCACTGTTGGCGAACTATGATGCCGAGTGGATGTAATCTGCTGTAATTTCTTTATTGTATAGTGTAGGATTATTCTTCGTTTCTATGCCTTAAATCTCTTTATTGTATAGTGTAGGTTTTTTTGAGGGGATTGTAGAGTAGGATAGTTCTATGTTGTTATATATGCAATCGTAGAAACGACGTCCAACAGGCCCAATCTACGTGGGCCCATAATTGCTCGGATGTTCCAATCTATGAGGCCCGTTACAATCATGGGTCGTCGCGTGGCAGAAATGGATTTAGGTCCACGCCCATCGTAACGTGGGCTCTTACCAGGCCGTTAGTAGGCCGAACGCTAGATAGGCCCGCTATAATGGAAACGAGCCCACGGGCCACTAGCGGGCCAAAATGATCGTCAGTTGAGTCTTGGCCCATTTCCTTGACGGGTCATTAACAGGCCGACTGCCAATCGGGCCATAAGTTGGCCCATATACAGAACGGGCGTTTAACAGGCCGAAAGTCATGTCGGGCTAGAATTGGGCCATGGAGAACTTGGGCCGCTAAGAGGTCGAAAGTCAGGTCGGAATGTAAATGGCCCAACTACGGTGTGGGCCGTTACCAGGCCGAAAGATACACTAGGCTGGAAGCTGGCCCAAATCGCTAATGGACCGCTAAAAGGCCGAAATACGTACCGCCTGGAATTTGGCCCATGCCTATAATGGGCCTCTAACGGGCCGAAAGACGTACAGCCTGGAAATTGGCCCATCTCTATAATGGGCCTCTAACAGGCCTAAAAAACCCCGGCCGACAAATGAGCCCAAAGACATAGCGGGCTGTTAACGGGCTGGAACAGACGATGGGACGCAATGGTGTCAAATCGTTAATGGGCATTGATGGGCCGAATTGGCAGATCTCGTTTGGGCCGTTTTTTTAAATGGGCCAAACAAAAGTAGGCCATAAATGGGCTGGCCTGCTTATTTTGACTGGGCCGGCCTTTTTAACCTAAATGGGCCACTGTTGGGCTATGCCATGTGTCGACGTATCATAGGCGTCTCTCGTCCAATGAATGGATGACATCTGTCGCAACGCCGAGCTGACACGTGGATCTGCCGGCGAATGAGAAATTTACACGTGCAAAATCGCCATTGGTCAGGGCTGCTAACGGGTTATCGGATCCAAACCCGCACCCGATAGCTTAACGGCGACCCGTTACGGTGGATGCCACGTGTCGGTCACCCTTGACGAAAACACTTCCATGACGCGACATTTATCGTCATGGAAGTGGACACTTCCGTGATGATAATTTCAGTATTGTCATGGAACACTTCTATGATAGCACAGGTATGACTATCTTGATTTTGTCATAAAATTGTCACGGATGTACATGCATGACAGAAAACTTGACCTACTGTGACAAAGACGTATCATCACGGAAGTGTTTTTTTAGTGACCTCCGGCACTTCGTGGGTCTATTTTGGTCCATAAAAAATCATCATAAATTTTCAGCCCAAACCGAGAACTTTTATTTCTGCACAAAAATAACACCATGGTAGTTCTGCTGAAAACAATGTCAGTCCGGGTTAGTTTCATTCAAATCATATAAAAGTGCACCAAAACCATGTAAAATTGTTGTAAACATGGCATGAATACTTCGTAAATTATAGATACGTTGGAGACATATCAGCATCCCCAAGCTTAATTCCTGCTCGTCCTTGAGTAGGTAAATGATAAAACAAATAATTTATGAAGTGTGAATGCTAGTATAGTGCATAAGTTTGATCAATGATAATTTCAATCACTTTTCCTAGCTTCATAAACAACAACTCTTTCTCATAAAACTCATCATGAAAAAGTAGCAATCAATTCACATGTTATGGTTCAAACAATGCATTCTCTTGAAACTTAACAACTTATGTTCTTAGTCACCAAACAATTTCAATGCATCTTATTTTCAAGAAATTTTAAGTAAGCGCTCCACATACTCAATTATGATATAGTCTTCTATGATTGCTAGTACTCAAAGCATATTTTTAGAACAAATAGTATCCATCGAACACAGAGGAAGATAGGGGCTTAATGTTTCCCCTCCCAACTCATTTATCATAGAGATAATTGTCAACAATAATAATTCATGATCAAATATATTTGAATGGATATATGTATCTGGATCTTCCCCCACCACATGATGCTTTCCAAGTGGAGAATAATTTGAGGTTCAAATAAGAAGTTGACTCAACAAAAATAAAATTGACAGAAAAATTAAATGATATGCCTTTCGCAGAGGAAAGCAGGGATTTGCATATGTGCCAGAGCTCATTGCTTAAAACGGAGATAATTTCATTTGAGAGGTGTACTTTTCCTGTCAACGTTACGACAAAGGATTTCAATATCTTCCATGCTAAACACATTTTTGGCGGTTCCCATGTGGAAATGAAAAGTTTACTCCCCCTCAACCATACAAACACAAGCCATGGCTATCCGAATTCACGGGTGCCCTCCAAACAATCAACTTTCCAGGGGGAGTTCGTTTTATTACATTTTTCTTTAATTTTTTTGTTTAACTGGACTAGGCATCCCAATTACCAGCCTCTCTCATGCAAGGACAAGTGAATAAACACCCATCATGAGAATAACCCGCTTAACATGGAAGATATTGACCGCCCCGTCGCTCCATGAGCGGTACGGGCACACAAAACATATGTTTATTTGAAGATTTTAGAGATGGCACATGCAAATTTACTTGGAACGACAGGGTAATACCATATATAGGTAGGTATGGTGGACACTCATGGAAGAAACTTGGCTCAAGGATTTTGGATGCACAAGTAGTATTCCCGCTTAGTACAGAAATTTTGGCTAGCAAAGATTATAAACAAGCACCACATGTTGGAGTATCCATAACAATATAACTTCTAAGCAAATATACCCAAACATAACTCATTACGTTGTCTTCCTTGTCCAATTTCAACTAATTTGATCAAGTTTGAAAATAATTAATGGGTATTCACAATCATAAAAGATGTCCAAGATAATATATTTGTATGTGAAAGTTCACTTCCTTATACTAATCATTCCTGAATTGCTTGTATGACCAATGTTATGATTGTCAAATTTCAATAGATTTTACTTTCTAAACCCGATGTGAAATATTACTAAGCATATGGAAGATATTGTCATGCGTACGACCATCTATGGGGCCATCTAGCCCCTCTGTGGTTCGGCTAGGGGAATCGACGAGAACAAAGAGCAGAATCAACAGAGAACGCAAGGGATTTTACCCAGGTTCGGCCCACCATGAGGTGTAAAACCCTAGTCCTGCTTTGGTGTATTGGATGTGTATGAACGCAAGTACAAGGAGCGCTTTCTCCGGCAAGGTGTGGTAGGAGCAGCTACGCATGCCAGTTGTGCAAGGGTTTGATCGGGCGATCGAGCGATCCCCCGTACTGGTTGCCTTGGCCCTCCTTTTATAGCTCAAGGGGTCACCACAGTGGCAAAATAGTCATTACAAGTTGATTAGATAGCAAACACTGCTATCATACCTAACTCTGCAAGTTTAAGACAAAAGCAATAAATGCTCTGTTAGGTGTCATGTGGAGGAGGAGCCCCGGCAAGGTTTCTGCACCGCTCGCCAGCTACCTCCTATTAGGTTGACACGCCTTTTGGACGGGTGTCATTAAAGGCAAATCTCCTTCCAGCGCGCTGACACGTGCCCGACAAATCCCACCTAACTGCCTGTGGGCTCGACACCTCATCGATTAGCGACTAGCTGCTCGATGAGGTGGAGCGCTAGCAGCTATTGAGAGCTTGCCGGCACGGAGCTTGCCGGGTCTTCACCTTGCCGGCCAACCTTTGCCGGCAAAGGTTATCTTCAGTGTTTGAACCTGATGCTTCATCTTGATCTTCTCTCCAGTAGCATCCACAACTGGGTCTTGAGTCTTGGTGTTTGGCAGTTTCCGGCAAGCCTTGGCCGGCAGGGAGGCTGCCACTGTCTGTGCATAAGTCAGGGTATAAAATGCCCATGTTTTATGCACCGACAGGAGCCCCCGGGCCTGGGCCATACGCGCATCCGAAGCGTCGTTGGGCTAGGCCCAAACAATGCACAGGCACGCGGCAGGAAAACTGCTGCTGTATTTTTAGTCATGATAGTTTCTGATGCACGTCCAATCCACGCATTAAATGCGGGACGTGGAAACGTGGACTGTTGCGGTTATTTCGCGGTAGTGCGTCTGTAAAAGTGCTACTGGGGTAAACAGTGAAGAGCCAGCCCCCTCGCGCCTTCCCCATAAAAAGGCAAATGCGAGGAGGCGCTGCTCATTCGCCCCTGCTTTCCCCTGCTTCATCTTCTTCCTCTCACCAGAACTGCTTCCGCCGCCGCCGCCACCGATTCGCATCTCAACTCGACTCCTTCTCTCCTCCTTGAGCCTTGATGGCACCCAAGAAGGCCGACGCGGAGGGGAAGAAGCCCGCCAAACAGCTCGACCCCAAGGCGGAGAAGAAAAAAAGAGTTGGAGGAACTGGAGAAGCGACGGAGAGAGAATGCGATCTTTTCACCGTCTTCCATGGATGCCAACACTCTGATCAAGAGATCTTACATGTGGGGAAGAGATACAAAAGACCACAAGGCCCCAGTAGTTCTTCCTGAAGGCGCCAAGATTCCATCGGATTCGTATCCGTTCTTCTGCGCCTACTTTTACTGCGGTCTGGTTCCTCCGTTCTCAGACTTTTTCAGCGCGATGATGTTCAGCTTCGGGTTCAGATTGCTAGATTTTACTCCAAATGGTATGACTTGCATGGTAGTCTTCACCCATCTGTGTGAGAACTTTGTCGAAGTTGCCCCCAATGTCGATCTGTTCCGCCACTTCTTCGTTCCTCGGATTGAAGACAAGTCACTCCGGCAGCGTGACATGGATCGCCAGGGCAAAAACCAATGGCCAGTACCTTGCCGGGCAACTCCATCTCAAATGGGACGAATGGAGGGCGGAGTGGTGCTGGATCCAGGAGAAGGATTTCCCCCAATTTTGCTTGCCGCGGACAGTGAGGGTTCAACGCGGCAAGAATTGGAGTGATCTTGGCGCCACTGACGAGAAGCTTCACCCGGCGCTGAACATGATCGCTCACCTCAAGGCCACCAAGCTAACTGTAGAAATGGCTAGCACTGATTTCCTTTGGCGGTGCATCGTGCCACTGCAGAAGAGAGAGAGATTTTCTTGGGATTACCAGAGTGCCGCTGATATCATGCGGCTGTATCCTGGGACCGGCAATAATCTGACGACTCTGCAGCATGCCACACTTTGCGAGGAGTTGTTCAGAAAGACTGGCACATTTCACTTGCCGAGCCAGATCGTCCTGTTGCACATCAATTCCACCAAGGATTCCATCTTGGCGATGATGCCGGATTGCAACGCCCATGGAGTCAATGCAGATTGGCCGATGCCCAGCCTGGTGAATGAAATGGACTGGGCCTCCAATTTAACAGAAAAGGCCACCCGGAAAGAAAGAGATCTTGTCCAGGCCACCAAGGAGGAGGAACTGGCGTATATCGCCAGTATAGCCACAGAAGCCGCAAGAATTAGAGCAGCTAGCGGTTCTGGCGCCGCGATAACTAAGGACGACGATGAAGAACATCCCGACGAAGAAGTTGTCGAGGAACACCAAGAAGAGCCTGCCGGGGACGAAGTTGCCGGAGCTGAAATTGCCAAAACTGAGATTGTTGGGACTAAGGTTGCCGGTGAACCCAAGGCGGAAGAGGAAGCAGGTCCTCGATCCCTGAAGAGGAGATGCCGTCTTCGAAGGGCAGCTAGTCTAGAGCCAGTACATGCTTCTTCACCAAAGGCAGCCCCTACGGTAAAGAAAATGACCACCAAGACTGGATGCCAAGAAGAGGTGCACCGGCAACCAAGTAGACGTCCGCGAACTCGGCCTTCATCTTCCCAGCAAGAGACTGCTGGAGATGTCGGATCTTCTTAGCCGGCAAGTTCATCTCCTCCGGCGCTTAAGAGGGCCAGAGAATCGTCTCCGCCGGCAAGATATGATCTCTCTGTCCTCATCGAGTCTGAAGAGGAGGAGTAAGTGAAATTGTTTATCTTCGTCAAGTCTTGACTGCATTTGATCGCCATTTTGACTTGATTTCTTCTCTCTTGAAAGGGATCCAGAACCACTCGCGCACCGGACGAAGCGGGCCAAGTCTGCAACAGAACAAGCTCCCGCGGCAAGTGCTGGGCAGGGGGTTGTAATAGCCAAAACCATTGTTATCAACCCCCAGTCCAGCCCCCTGCGTGAGAACGTGGTGCACATCCCGAGGTCCGCCAAGAGGAAGAACGCCAAGAGGCGGACCCTACTGTGGCTTCCCCGTCAACCATCGTTCCGGAGAGTGCTTCCCCGGCAAGGGCCTCCACCGATGAGCTTGTCCGCACAGAGGCTACTCCGACAAGCGAAGCCGCCGATGACCGTGCGCTGGCAACACAAGTTGCCAGGGAAGGAGGTGCCCTTCCTCAACAAACACCAACGGGTAATCCTCTCATCTTTACACATCTCTCACGAAACTTTTTTTTGTTTTCTTGAACTTTGACTTGTAAATTGAATCTTATTTTTCCTTTGCTTCTGCTTCACTCCACAGCTCCAACCTCTCCCAAAGAATGTGAAATCCTTGTGGAGGTAGCAAATATTGCAAAGGATGCCGCTGATGAGGCCGCCAAGATTGCCGCTGAAGAGAACCTTGTGCAAGTTGCTGAGGAGATCAGAGAAATCCCCGAAGAATCTGAGAAGTCTTCCGGCAACACGTCTGACCCCGCCAGGATGGATGTGGAGAAGGCGCCCGTCAACACTGACATGCCGAACCCCGATAACCATCCAGCGGCATCAACCTTGCAGATCCCATCAAGCAGTTTGGCGCTGATCATTTCTCAGCACGAATCTGGAGCCCCCAGTTCATCTGGTACTGCGGGGCCAAACTTTGATAAGGAAATAGCTCAGATCCTGCTCCCTCTGGCCCAAAGAACCGACGAGGCCACTGATGCTTCTGACAATGCTGAAGATCTTGCCTTCATGGAAATCATGGCCGTCGGATTCAAAGGTGTCCAAGAAAGGTACAGCCGGAGGTGGAACAGGTTCAAGGAAGAGTGCAAAGCTGTGGATCTGGTTGACCAGAAATTAAAGAAGAAAGCGGACGAGCTGCACACATGGTATAATGAGCAGGCCTGCAATCTTGTAAGGCAAGAGGAAAAGCTTACTACCGCCAAAGAAGAACGGCAATCCGTGACGGCAAGTTAACAGAGCGCGAGGCGCTGCTCAACGCCAAAGAGAAAGGTCTTGCCACACGGGAAGAAGCCCTCGCCGCCACTCTCCGCGGCAAAGATGAAGAAATTGAGAAACTCCTTGAGCAAAGGACGCAAGAGCTGGAAAAGAACCACAAAGATACTATTAAAACCCAAGCTCGAGATAATGCCGCCAAGCTCAAGGAGGATTCCGACAAAGTCGCCGCCGCCGCCTCCGCCAAGACAGAACTGGAATCCCAGATGGCCAAATTAAAGGAAGACCTTGCTAGTAGCGGCAAAGAAATCGAGACTCTTAAGAACGAAGCGCTGAAGGCAGCCCGCACTCTAGGGGACTTGCAAACGCAGCTGTCGTCTAAGAACCAAGATCTTGATGCCGCCGCCAAGACAATTGGAGATCTGATATCCCAACTGGCCACCTTGGTAACAGATTTGGAATCTGCCAAGGAAAGGGAGAGAGTCTTAACGGAGAAACTGGAGAAGGAAGAGGCCTTGAAGAAGGATGTTGAGAACAACTATATCCAACTACGCGATAACCTTTCCCTCTGGACCGGCAGGCTTGTCAATGCTGCTGAGCGTATCACTTCCCAGATTGCCGTTATGGATATGAAGAGCTAGGGCTTCACCGTCAATGACAAGGAGGCCACCAGCGTCAGGCTGACCAAGTTCTTTGAGGGCCTCATTGATGCCTTGAAGACATATCATGAGGACAGGTCTGCCGCATTTGCTGATGAATCCCAGAAGTTTGCGCATGAAGTTGTATACAAAGTGCTGCTCAAACTTGCTCATCGCAATCCCAGCTTAGATCTCTCCGGGGTCTTTAGGAAGTTGACAAAGAACACCGATGTTACTGCCGCCGACAAAATTGCTGCCCCTCTTGCCGACAAGGTTCTCCAGGTTCCCAGGATCCAAGGTGATCGCCGGGATTGAGCTTGCCGCTATATCCACCGTTGTGCTGTCACGTAAAAGATACATTTGATCTTATGTTAGACCGGCACTATTTTTGTGATGTAATATAACTTGTGTTGATGGATGAATGAATGCGGTTTCCCCTGTATTATTTTGTCTTTGCATGTTTTTTATACCCTACGCTTGCCCGAAGCCTTGTTGGTGCGCATACTTGCCGCGAGCGCTTTCAGAAACGGATCCTTAGCAGCTTGTTCGAAGTGCTGCTTCCTGCAAGGTGACTTGACGGTCATAATGCTGCTGAAAATTTTGTCGAGCGGACTCGAGGCAAGATAAGAGCGCAATCTGATCGCGACAAGGTTCCTTCGCGTGCAGGTTTTTCATACAAAGACTAAATCGTTCAAGGGAAATTGCAAATGTAACAAGGAATTTGTTTCGAAGTTTTTCAACTTAGCTTTTCCTTGCACTGTCCTCTCTTGTCGCATGAAATGATCACTTGAACGTCATTAAATGGTACCCCATCGTCACTCCCCCCTGGGAAACTTGCACGCGAGGGTTTCTGCTGTCCTTTGAGAAAAAGAAAGAAGAGAAAAGAGTGGTTTGGGAACCTTGACGGTTCATCAGCCATTTCATACAAATTAAAGTTTAATCACAATGTGTATTTATATACAAATGAATATGTACAAAGAGTTGTGAAACACTTAGCTTTATTTCACTTATGCACAGGATCTGCGCCTGGCTTTGTACAAAGGGTTACAAGTCTTGCCGACAAAGCTTGTACAAAAGGGGTTGCCGGGAGGCCCGGCAACTGCGCCTTATGGGTAGAACTTGCGAAGATGCTCAATATTCCATGAGTTTTGCACTGGCATGCCATCTTCGGTCTCCAGACAAACTGCGCCAGGTCTGGTGACTCGCACTACCCGATAAGGGCCTTCCCACTTCGGCGTCAACTTGTTTGATCTCTTGGCGGACTGAATGCTCCAAAGAACAAGGTCGCCTTCCTCAAGGCTTCGGGCGTGCACTTTGTGGCTATGATAGCGGCGCAAGGCTTGCTGGTAGCGTGCAACTTGCACAGCTGCCTGAAGACGATCTTCCTCAAGGAGCGTTGCATCATCTTGCCGCAGCTGCTCTTGCTCTGCCTCATCGTAGGAAAGCACTCGAGGTGACCCGTATATGAGTTCCGTGGGGAGCACCGCTTCTGCACCATAGACTAGGGAGAAGGGTGTTTGGCCGGTAGCTCGATTTGGTGTCGTTCTAAGTGACCAAAGAACCACCGGCAACTCATCAATCTAGCGTCTTCCACACTTGCGCAGCCTGTCAAAAGTTCTTGTCTTGAGGCCTCGCAGCACTTCAACATTTGTCCTTTTCGCTTGACCGTTGCTTCTTGGGTGAGTAACAGATGCAAAATAGATTTTGCTGCCAAGGTCTTGGGTGTACTGCATGAAGGTGCGGCTCGTGAACTGTGTGCCGTTGTCAGTGATGATTCTATTAGGAACCCCGAAACGGCAAACTAATCCTTTGAAGAACTTGACGGCTGATTGCGCTGTCACCTTCCTCACTGGCTCCACTTCAGGCCACTTTGTGAACTTGTCGCTGGCAACGTACAAGAACTCAAAGCCTCCGGTAGGATGGGGGGAGGGGCCCAAAATATCAAGCCCCCAGACCGAGAAAGGCCAGGAGAGAGGGATTAAAGAGCTTGAGCTGGCTGATGTATGTTCTTCGAATGGAGCTGGCATGCTTCACACTTGGTTACTAGCTCAGTTGCATCCTGGAGGGCAGTGGGCCAATAGAAGCCTTGCCGGAAAGCTTTGCCGGCAAGTGCTCTTGATCCTATGTGAGAACCACATATGCCTCCATGTATCTCCGCCAACAGCTTTACTCCATCTTCCCGGCAAATACACTTCAATTTCACACCGTTTGGTCTCTTTCTGTATAGCGTGTTATCCACAAACTGATACATACTTGACTGTCGTGCTACTTTCTCAGCTTCTTCTTGGTCATCGGGAAGTTCTCCTGTTTGAAGGAAATGAATTATTTGCTGTGCCCAATTTGGAGCCTGCGACTCGACAAAAGGACTAAAGGCATTTCTTCGGCCGTGGGAGCACTTGCTTCAGCGGCAAGAACTTGAGGTTCTGTGCGAAGCCGCTGCTCGCCAGCGGTCGCGTCGTTGTTCCCGATAACTTTCTTGCTGGCAGCTTCTGGGAGCTCTGCCGGAAAATACTTGCCGGTGTTCAACTTTCTTCTTTTGCTGGCCTGTGTTGATGGAGTGACTAATGGTTGATTCAAGTAGAGCACAAAAGTTCCCGGTTCCACGTGTAGTTTTTCAGAGGCACACTTTGACAGATGATCAGCAATGTTGTTTTCCGCATGAGGGATGTGCTCTGTTTGCAATCCGTCAAAGTGCTCTTCCAATTTCCTCAATTCTTCTACATACGCTTCCATCAACGGGCTCTGGTAGTCTTTGTTTACTTGCTTCACAACAAGCTGCGAGTCGCCACGGACGATCAACTTTCTGATCCCGAGGTCCACTGTGATCCTAAGGCCGGCAACGAGCCCATCGTACTCAGCAGTGTTGTTTGTTGCTTTCTCCCTGGGAAAGTGCATTTGGATTACATACTTGAGGTGCTCTCTGGTGGGTGTGACAAGTAGCACTCCGGCATCGGCGCCTTGCAGTGAAAAGGCACCGTCAAAGTACATGATCCATTCCTTAGCTGTTTCTTTGCTGGGGAGAGCTGTTTCTTGAATCTCTTCATCTTGCGTTGGCGTCTGATACGTCTCCAATGTATCTATAATTTATGAAGTATTCATGCCATGTTTATTATAGTTTTGTATGATTTTGGTGCACTTTTATATGAATTTTATATGATTTTCATGGACTAACATATTGACCTAGTGCCCAGTGCCAGTTGCTGTTTTCTGCTTGTTTTTGGTTTTCCAAAAAATCCATATCAAATGAAGTCCAAATGCAGCGAAACTTTTTGACGATTTTTTCTGGAAAACAGACCCAGGAAGCTTCGAGGGAGCAGCAAAAGACCCACAGGGGCCCCACAAGCCACCTGGGCGCGCCACCCCCCAGGCCCGCCCTGGTGCCTCGTGGGCCCCCTGTGGCCCTTCTTCGCGTGATTCCAACGCCAAAAATTCTTATAAATACCAAAAACCCCAGAAATAACCCGAGAACTTCGACTATGCCGCCGCAAGCCTCTGTTCCGAAGCAATCCCATCTGGAGCTCCGTTCTGGAACCCTGCTGGAGGGGGAAATCATCACCGAAGGCCATCTTCATCATCCCGGTGGTCTCCATGACGAGGAGGGAGTAGTTCACCCTCGAAGCTAGGGGTATGTACAAGTAGCTATGTGTTTGATCTCTCTCTCATGTTCTTGATTTGGCACAATCTTGATGTACCGCGAGCTTTGTTAATATAGTTGGATCATATGGTGTTTCTCCCTCTCTATCTTGTTGTGATGAATTGAGTTCTTACCTTTGAGGTTTCACTATTATAGGATTGAATACTTTTATGGATTTGTGAACACTTGATGTATGTCTTGCATATGAATACCCGTGGTGACAATGGGGTATTATATTGATTCACTTGATATATGTTTTGGCACTCAACTCGTGGATTCCCGAGGTGACATTGGGGTAATCTATGCATAGGGGTCGATGCACGTTTTCGTCCTACTTTCTCCGGTAGAAATCTTGGGGTACTCTTTGAAGTACTTTGTGTGGATTGAATATTATGAATCTGAAGTTGTTTGATTCATATTGAATAATCAACTCACTGATACTTGTGGTGACATTGGAGTATCTAGGTGACATTAGAGTTGGTTGATGCATATCATATGGTGTTATTCTAGTACGAACTCTAGGGCTGTTCGTGACACTTATAGGGATGGCTCAATAGATTGATCAAAAAAGATAACTTTGAGGTGGTTTCGTACCCTACAACAATTTCTATCTTATGTTCTCTGCGAATAGGAACTTTGGAGTGATTCTTTATCGCACGATGAGAGATTGTTATATGATCCAATTATGTTAGCATTGTTGAGAGATTGCACTAGTGAAAGTATGAACCCTAGGCCTTGTTTCTAAGCATTGCAATACCATTTGTGCTCCGTTTTATCACTTGCTACCTTGCTGTTTTTATATTATTAGATTACAAAAACCTATATCTACTATCCATACTACACTTGTATCACCATCTCTTCGCCGAACTAGTGCACCTATACAATTTGCCATTGTATTGGGTGTGTTGGGGACACAAGAGATTTCTTGTATTTGATTGCAGGGTTGTTTGAGAGAGACCATCTTCATCCTACGCCTCCCACGGATTGATAAACCTTAGGTCATCCACTTGAGGGAAAATTGCTACTATCCTACAAAACTCTACGCTTGGAGGCCCAACACGAGTCTACAAGAATAAGTTGTGTAGTAGACATCAGCATCCATTCTGCAATGAACTCTGCCAAGGCTCTGCTCTGAATAGTTGATGTGCTCTCAAACTTGAGTGCAAAGCTCGACAACTCCAACGCCCACTCCACTATCTTGCCAGTTGCATCTGGATTTCTCAAAATACGCTACAACGGAAAGCGAGTGATGACGGTAATCTCATGTGCTTGGAAGTAGTGACGCAGCTTCCTCGAGGCCGTAAGAAGACCGAAGAGCAACTTCTGCACACCAGAATATCTTGATCTAGTCCCCTGTAGAAGGGAACTAACAAAATACACTGGTCGCTGCACCACCTTCTTCTTCGGCACTACTTGCTGATCAGCTTCATTTTCTTGCACTGTTTCTGATTTGTCAGCACCAGACCTTGCCAGAAAAGATTCCGGTTTGTCGCTGGGCGGGCTTGCCGCTGCTGCTTCTCCGTCATCAGTTTCTCTCTGCGCCACTAGTGCAGCACTGACCACTTGATTTGTTGCCGCCAGATATAGCAGCAACGGCTCTTGTGGTTTAGGCACAACTAGTGTTGGCGCGGAAGAGAGGTATCTTTTCAAATCCTGCAGCACGGCCTCCGCTTCCGGAGTCCATTCCATTGGACCTGCCTTTTTCAAAATCTTGAAAAATGACAGGGCGCACTCAGCAGACCTTGAAATGAACCTACTTAAGGCAGCAACACAGCCGGCAAGATGCCGCACATCCTTGACGCTTTTTGGTGCTTGAATCTGCTCAATTGCTTTGATCTTGTCAAGATTTGCTTCAATTCCACGTTGGGATACAAAGAATCCGAGAAGTTTGCCGGATGAAATGCCAAATACACACTTCTCGGGGTTGAGCTTCAATTGATCTTGCGCAAGTTTGCACATGTTTCTTCTAAATCTTGAACGAGGGTTGATTTGTCCTTGGTTTTGACCACTATATCATCCATATATGCTTCCACATTCCTATGCAGCTAGGGCTCAAAACCAATCTCGACTGCTCTTGCAAATGTTGAACCAGCACTCTTTAATCCGAAAGGCATATGCACGAAGCAGAATGTGCCACATGGAGTAATGAATGCGGTTTTCACCTCATCTTCCTTGGCCATGAATATCTGATGGTACCCAGAATATGCATCATGGAAGGAGAGTAAATCACAGCCAGCAGTAGAGTCTACAATTTGATCAATGTGTGGCAAAGGGAAAGGATCATTTGGACATGCTTTGTTAATATCGGTGTAGTCGATACAAAGTCTCCACTTTCCATTTGCTTTTCGCACCACAACTGGATTTGCTAACCAAGTTGGGTGTAGTACACCTCTAATCAAGCCTGCTGCTTCAAGTTTTTTGATTTCTCCGGCAATGAACTGTGCCGCTCCAAAGCCTGCTTCCTAACCTTCTGCTCGAGGGGCCAAGCATGGGGACAGACAGCGAGGTGGTGCTCAATTACCTTCCTGGGAACACCGGGTATGTCAAATGGTCGCCATGCAAACACATCGACATTCGCCCGCAGGAAGGCAACGAGCGCGCTTTCCTATTTGCTATTGAGGGTGGCGCTGATGGTGAAAGTACTGTCAGTGCCATCCTCCCTTGCCGGCACCTTCTTCGTTGCTGGTGGAGTGGCCTTGATTCCTTGCCGTAGAGCACTCCGACAAGTCTTCAACAGGTGCACAGCACCCCGACGAGGTGCGCTTCCCGAAATTCTTGTCAGAGGTCTTGCCGGACTTCTTGCTTTTCTTTTCCTTGGCGGGAGCTAGCGCCTTGGTGGCCTCTACTACAACCGCATCTCTGTATAGTTTGTCGACGCATATGACTGCATCTTTCTTGTTGGAATTGATGGAAATGACACCCATCGGCCCTGGCATCTTCAACGTGTTATAGGCATAATGGGACGCTGCCATAAACTTAGCCAAAGCTGGGTGGCCAAGAATTCCATTATACGGCAAGGGAATCTTGACAACATCAAACACAATCTTCTCTGTTCTGTAATTCAATTCCCCGCCAAACGTCACCGGCAATGTGATCTTTCCCTTGGGTTGGCTCCTTCCCGGATTCACTCCTTGAAATGTACCAGTTTTCTTGAACTCTTCATCGGGAATCTGCAACCTCTTGATAACTTCTGGAGAAATCAAATTTAGCCCGGCCCCACCGTCAACTAACATTTTCGTGACCTGGAGGTTGCGAATTGTTGGTGAGACCAACAACGGCAAACACTCAACCACAGTTGTGCGATCAGGGTGATCCTCGGCATCGAAAATGATAGGCGTGCGTGACCACTTGAGTGGCTTTTGGGCGCCTATTGCCGGTTCTGCTGCGTTGACTTCACGCGCCCACTACTTGAGTTAGCGATGAGAGGAGTGCAGAGATGCACCTCCGTCAATGCACATGGCCTTAGTTGCCTTTTGGAATTCTTGTTCACTGGACTCGTCGTCCTCTTCCTCTTCACTTCCATCATCTTCCTCTTTCTTTTCTCAGCCTCTAACAAGCTTTTCTTTTTGCTGCTTGGCCTTGCCGCGGCGGCCTCCTCGACCACCACGACCCTTTTTGCCGGATCCGCCAGCACTGTCCTGGCCCTTCTCCTTGTCACGTTTTTCGTACTCAGCTTTTTGCTTCTCTGTGAGGTGCTCGACTTGTTGGCACTCTTGGAGATCATGGCCTTTGGTGTAGTGAATCTTGCAGTATGGCCCATCAGACTTGCTGGCCTTCTTGTTTGCCGCCGCCTCCTGGCAGCCTCCTTGCCAGAGTTGTCTGTTTTGGCTTTCTTGGCGGACTCAGAGTTGCCGAAACCCTCGATAGCCATAATAGTCTTGCCTTTGCGCTTCCTGTTGCGCTTTCATCCCTTCTTCTTCGGGGTGGCGGCATCGTCGTCTTCTGAATCGACTTCTGCACCTGCATCTTCCCCAGGGAGCCTCCTCCCTTCTTCAGCACGTGCACATTTATCCGCCAACGTATAGAGCTCGTTGATGGTCTTTGGCAACTTGACATTCATCTTCTCACGCATCCTTCGATTGCGCACATTCATGTGAAAGGCGGCAATGACGGCTGTGGGGTGCACATCTAGAATATTACGGTGTACACGGCTGAACCTCTGAATGTACTTGCGCAAAGTTTCACCATCTCTTTGCGGGATTACTTGCAAGTCGCTGGGCTGTCCAAGAGCCTTGTGGCCTCCGGTAAAGGCACCAACAAACTCATTGCAGAGATCTGACCACGAAGAAATGGAGTTTTCCGGCCAGTTCATCAGCCAAGATCTCACGTTGGGCTTTAGAACCAATGGAAAGTAGTTGGCGAGAATCTTCTCGTCTCTTCCCCCCGGCAGCTTGCACGGCAATCGTGTAGATGCCCAGAAACTCTGTCGGGTTCAGCTTGCCGTCGTACTTTTCTGGTACATCCGGCTTGAAGGCCCGGACGGACGGCCAGCGGACTTGCCACAGCTCATGAGTGAAGGCTGGACATCCAACCTCATAAGGCAGATATCCGCCAACCTCGGGCGCAGGCTCATCAATGAATGGGCCATTGCACATCTCAGATTGATGGCGCGCCTCCCGACGCCGTTCGATGGTGGTGCGGGCATCCTCTACCCCCCTGTCTCGCAATACTTGTCGCTGATCTTGTCGCGCTCGCGGATCCGAAGAGGCCATTGACATCTCGTCGGTCTCGAAAGATCGTTGAGCTTGCCGCGGTTGCTGACGTTGTTGCTGTTGATGCTGTTGCCATGGAGGTGATTGCACCATTGGTGCAGCACCTTAAACACGGCCACCAGTTGGAGTTACTGGTGCTGTTTGCGGACGCCGTGAGGGCTCCGCTTGCTGTGATCTGCTCGTCTCGGCAAACCCAATCAGGCTCTGGATGGTGGCTCTCCACTCATCCATTTTATCTGCTAGCGGAGGGAAGTTCAGCAGCATTTGGGCTCGGGCCATCGCCTCTGCCACTGTGGCTGGCATGGCCAGAAGCGAAGAACGCGACGTCGCTCTACTTCTGGCAGAGCCAGCAGGAGCGCCATCGTGATCTCGTTGTCGTGGCGAATGTTCAACGGCAGGCTGTCGTGGTGGAGGTGGAGCTTGAGGATATGGGACTTGGTCGACAGGCGTCTTGCCATGTGGACGCCGCCGCCCGGAATCGTTGAGGCCGCTCGGAGTCACATTGCGCCCATCACGCGACGGGCACGATGTGTGCCTTGATGCGGCATCTCTGGACGTCGCCGTGGCGGGATCTTGACTTGCGCCGGCCCAGGCCTGATTGCTCCAGTGGCTGCGCTCGTCGACGCAGCGAGGAGGAGGAAGACGTCCATCCGCTCCACTCGCGCCGTCGTGATTCTGCTCGCTGGAGGGGTGAGGAAGCTAACTGCCTCCAGCCCCTGCTCCGGCCACGGTGGGCATGGCGACCGCGCGTCCTGCGCTGGTCGTGCCAACCGCGACATCCGCACCGCCCGTGTCGGCCGCGCCGCCTACGGATACATGCGAAGGAACCTTGGAGGTGGAAGGAGCCGTCATCGTGATGCCCTTCTTCTTGGGGGCCATCGACGATGACGAAGATGATGATGAAGCTGACGGAATTGACGCGCAATCTGCTGATTCAGGTTCGCGCAAGCGATCCCCCTACCTGGCACGCCAAAGATGTCATGCGTACGACCATCTATGGGGCCATCTAGTCCCTCTGTGGTTCGGCTAGGGGAATCAATGAGCACAAAGAGCAGAATCAATAGAGAACGCAAGGGATTTTACTCCTGCTTTGGTGTATTGGATGTGTATGAACACGAGTACTAGGAGCGCTTTCTCCGGCAAGGTGCAGGAGGAGCAGCTACGCATGCCAGTTGTGCAAGGGTTCGATCGGGCGATCGAGCGATCCCCCGTACTAGTTGCCTTGGCCCTCCTTTTATAGCTCAATGGGTCACCACAGTGGCAAAAGTCATTACAAGTTGATTAGATAGCAAACAGTGCTATCATACCTAACTCTGCCAACTTAAGACAAAAGCAATAAATGCTCCGTTAGGTGTCATGTTGTAACACCCCGATTTTTAGCCCTTTCTTTTTCTTTTGGATTTCTTCGAATTTTTATTTGGAGTTCTTTTTCCGTGGCTATGTGGTCTTGAAACCTGGGAAGATCTTCTCTCCTGCCACTTCCTAGTGGCTTGTCATTCTCAAATCTATCCCAAGGCCATGTCATTTCCATCTTAGCCCAACCCCAATATTTATTTCTTGGGAATATTCCGTTTTCTATTAAAGGAATAACCCTGTTTGCTTTAGGTTGTGAAGCAACCTATATTTCTACCATTCCAAAAATTCCCTTAAAATTCTCATAAATTCTTGGGATCATATCTTCCACAAATATGTCCAAACCCATCCTTGCCAAGTTCAAAAATAATTCAGGAATATTCATTTTCCATTCTGTCCAGAATGGCACTTTGTTGAGGAAGTGCTATTTATCTTTATTTTATTGCCCTCAAAACTTTTGGGCACTCTCTTAGATCCAAATAATTTCCACATGCCAAAATTCAGCTCCATTTGCCTAGTAAATCTTCCTCAGCAAATTTCCAAATTTTCTGTCCAGAGAGAAGCTTTGTGAAGGAAGTACTAGCTAGGATAATCCAAATGAGTTGAAATTTTGGTAGATCATTCATATGCTCAAATAATTACTCTCCACCAAATTTAATCTCCATCCAACAATCCATGTGAGCACACCTTCAAATCTTTGTTTCTGGTCATAATTTTAGTTTGTGCTGCAACTATACTTTATATTGCGTCATAAAATCTGAAATTAATCCAGGACCTAAATATCCCATATACTTTGAGCATGCGAAAATTCACATTATTTTTCCAAGTCATTTTTCCCACAAAATTCCCCCAAGTTTATGTCCAGATGAAAGCATTGTGAAGGAAGTACCATTTTTATTCATCCAAATGGTATGAAATTTTTATGGTGCCTTCATATGCCCAAATTATCATCCTACACCAATTTTCAGCCCAATCCAATCATCCATGTGAGTGCTACTTCATGATCAAGTTTCTGGACCAGTTTTTGCAGTTGTAAAGCAACTATGTTAAATGCTGGTCCAAATCTTTTCAAAATTCACAGTATTGTAGTCCTTCCTACCCTAAACCCCTGAGACATCCTGGTTATCCCTTATCCCATTTATTTTGACCACAACTTCATGATCAAGTTTGCTATAGCAAACTTTAGCAGATCCATCCCATCAATTCATTGTCTCTTTTGTCGATCCATCACATCAGTGGGGTTGTAGGTTGAAGAGACAACACGTTGGACATCTTTTGCCAGGCATACGTGCCCTCCTCTTGCCAACGCACATGGTGACCACGTGGGCTGGCATGCGTTTGGCGCGCTCTGGGCGTCGGCTAGCTCCGAGCACTGCCCTCCCGGCCGCTCTCGTGCGTCCCACCTTGTCCACTGCGTCGCCCACAGTCCCCCGCGTCCATGCGTGCCCTGGCCCCCTCCTCCTTCGCCCTCCTCGCACCACGATAGCCACGACCGCATGCACACAGTGACCGAGTGGCCGACCGGACTTCGCCCATCCCGCGTCTGCCCTCCTCTGGCACTCCACTACCCCTCACACGTCGCCGTCAACCCCTCCACGCGTGCGCACGCGTACGCGGTTGCGTCAGTGCATCCCCCGAGTGCCCATGGCGGCATTTGGCTCGGGCATCTTGCTGTGGCTATTTAAGCCATGCCCGAGCTCTCTCATCATCACCAAGCTCTTCTCCACTCTCCTCTAGTCCTCCTCGACCAGTCAAATGAGCTCGAGGAGCCCTCCTCGAGCGCCATTGTCGCCATGGCCGTCGCCATCCTCGGCCTAAATTCGGGCAAGCCCGAGCCCTACTCCCCCTCATTCCACCACCATGAGTCTCCACCACCACCCTATACCCTTCCCCGAAGCTCGCCGCCTCCTCTCTGTGGCCGGAGCGCCGTGCCCGACTCCGGCCGAAGCCATCTTTCCGCCGCGGCCGAGGCCCTCCTTATCTCCGAGCTCCCTGGCGTGCATGGAGCTAGCAGGCGGGTGCGCCTCATCTTCCCGTCGCTCCGGTAGTCCGGGCGCCGCGGATGGTGGCCGAAGTCGCCGGCAATCCTCGCCGGACTCCGCTCCTCTCTCGGTCACGCGCGAAGCCAAAAGGTTTAAGACGACGACCAGGCCAGGCGGGCCCCACCACCTCTCGGGCCCCACTCGTAAGCCTAACAAGGCATTGACCCGGGCCCACGTTTTTTTAAGTGGAAACGTATTCCACGTATTACGTTTTCCTCTGAAGAAAGCGTACTCTGCTTACGCTTCGGCTGAAAATGCGTTTTCAGTATATTGAAAGCGTATTTTGCTGAAACACGCTTTCTGTTTAACCCCGCCGGCCGAAATCCTTAAATAGCGTACGTTCGCCCGTTAAGCGCAGAAATGAATATTTTTATTTAATTTTCTGCCTAACGAATGAACGGCCGTATCTCCGCGACCGTGACTCCGATTCAGGTGATTCAAAAGCCCACGATCTCAGTTCATCGAGCCCATTCTGTTGATGTCATTTTCATAATGTTTTCACAATATGAAAATGACCATTTTGCCCTTGCCCTTAATCAGCCCCCTTCGAGAGGGAAACGTTTCCGGCAACTCTTTCCGCGAGTTCATCGCACCCCTCCCCGATGGTTCCTCCATCCCCAGGCAAGCCACAACAGCCACTTGCATGATGGCATTGCAGTAGCCATGGTTTCCACTTTAATATTTAATATTTCTTTGTTCATTTAAATGATTTTGTTAATACTTCGAATAGGCTTGTGAATCCATGTCTATGCTTATGCCATGTTCATCTAGTAAGTGAAATAATTAATTACTAATGTTGCTCTTATCAAGTTATTCTGGTAATCATTTCAGATGCTAGTGATAATGACATGCTCGTATGAATTGCTATGGTTTGATATGAAAATACTTGTTATATTCATGATCGTCATTATGCCATGATCATCTACATCCTATAGACTAAATGAGTTATCATTGTTGATGCTATGTTGTTAAATGGTTATGCTGCCCATCCATGGTTACACTGATATCATGCTCATGTGCATTATTATTTCATCATGTTATTTTTTTATGACTCGGCTCATCACCATTCAAGTTGAACCTGACATTAATCGAACTTGAACAAATCTGTTGGCTGAGTCATGGTGCCACCGAATCGAGCTCACCAGTGCAGCCACACTTGCCTGGATGGGGAGGCCCTAATGCGGTCTATTGCCATGCCTCTCGCCGGTGCCTCCTACTAGGGAAGGTTATGGGTGCGTGCTACCCAGATCAGGTAGGCGACCATAAGCCTTGTGTGCCCGAGTTGTATGGATATCCGAGGTCCCCGTTTGGGATGATGTTATGTTTTGGCCACGACGGTGGCAGCCACAGAGGTGGCGGATGTCATGAGTTGACATAAGGGGCCACCCAGGACATAGCCCAAATGGGAGTTTGTCGGAGTGGCCGAGAGAGTGTCATGCAATAGATTAGTTTTGTCGGAATGTCGTTGGTCCACCTGAATGGGAGCACGAGGCCATGAATTCCGTGGTGTGGGTACATTGTACTAACCTTTGCAGAGTGTATAATCTATCGATAGCCGCGTCCTCGGTCATGGACACAGTTCGTAGTAGGTCACACTATGGGTCAATAGAAATAATAACCTGGATAATAGCAACCCCGGTTCGATGGGAAAAGAAGTTGGTTGATCTTTATGTGGTCACGAGATGATCATGATGGCATTCTTGATGATGGTTGATCATGAGGTGATCGTGTGATGATCACGACAGTAAGAAAGATTGATATCTATGGTGGTTACGAGATAACCTCCGAGCAGAGTAAGTTGGTCCATGAGACCTTAAATTTCGACCCCCTTGCATGCTAGTGCTAGTATCATCATGTTCATATCATGAATTATATGTACATGCCATGCTCACTCTCATGTTGATTCTAGTAGCATCATGTTCATCAATGGTAATTAACCTGTAAATGCCATGCTGTTGTTTGTCTTGATTGCTTTGGTTGCTGTGAGCTTGCGAGTACATTCAAAGTACTCACCTGGCGTGTAATGCCAGATTGCAGGTGATGCCATGATTGATTGCTTGTCGAGGATCCCAAGGTTGCGCTCTAGGATGCATCCCAGCCAGAGTCCCTGCGGAGTGGAGTCCATCACCGTCGCCATTGTTCCGCTGCTAGAATTTATTCCGCTTCGAGATGTTCTGCTGCTAGCATAGAACTACCTTAGCAGGTGAAGTGTCGCCGTGCCCCTGTAACCTTTGTGCCTTCAGAACCCTTGTACCCCAAGTATTTGAAATAAAGAGCTGATTTGTTCTATGCTAAGCAGTGCCGTATTCCAGAAGACTTGTTCTCTGGGCTGGAATACGGGGTGTTCCGGTCTCTCTGAGCCGGGGTGCCACACATGTGGAGGAGGAGCCCCGGCAAGGTTTCTGCACCGCTCGCCAGCTACCTCCTATTAGCTTGACACGCCTTCTGGATGGGTGTCATTAAAGGCAAATCTCCTTCCAGCGCGCTAACACGTCCTCGACAAATCCCACCAAACTGCCTGCGGGCTCGACACCTCATCGATTAGCGACTAGATGCTCGATGAGGTGGAGCGCTAGCAGCTAGCGAGAACTTGCCGACATGGAGCTTGCCGGGTCTTCACCTTGCCGGCCAACCTTTGCCGGCAAAGGTTATCTTCTGTGTTTGAACCTGATGCTTCGTCTTGATCTTCTCTCTAGTAGCATCCGCAACTGGGTCTTGAGTCTTGGTGTTTGGCAGTTTCCGGCAAGCCTTGGCCGGCAGGGAGGCTGCCACTGTCTGTGCATAAGCCAGGGTATAAAATACCCATGTTTTATACACCGACACATATATAATTTGAGGTTATGATATTCAATTCATTCAACAATTCACTCTTAGGATATAAGTGAAGAAATAGAGTAAATGACAAACTACTCCAAAAGATATAAGCGAAGATCAATGAGTTGTTAAACAATTAGGTAGCTATGTGAAGACTCTCTCCAAATAAAGATATCAGATCCAAGGATTTTATTCAAACAACAAACAAAATGAAAATAAAAGGGCACTCCAAGAATAGCACATATCATGTGAACAAATAAAAACTTAGGCTCAACCAAGACTAACCGATAGTTGATGATGAAGAAAGGTGGGATGCCTACCGGGGCATCCCCAAGCTTAGATTCTTGAGACTTCTTGTAATATTAACTTGGGGAGCCTTGGGCATCCCCAATTTTGAGCTCCCGTGTCTCCTTAATTCCTCTCATATCACGGCTTCTCCTGGGTCATAAAAACTTCATCCATACAAAAGTCAACAAGAACTCGTGAGATAAGTTAGTACAAATCAATTCAAAACCTTAACAATCTCTACTATAGCAAATCACTAAAATTATAATTAAACATTCCATACTAAATGCCTTTGCATATTTGATACTCCTATCCATAAATAGAAACATTAAACAAGCAAACATATGCAACCAATGCAACTATAACCGAAATCTGTCTAATCAGAACAGTCTGTAAAGGGGGAATAAAAATTCATACTTCCCTAACTCCAAAAATTCTGGAAAATTACCACGTAACATAAAACTCATGCATGCTTACTTTGTAAATTTTTTAGATTTTATCATGTTCTGACTATTCAGGAATATTCTGGATATAACAGAAAACTTTCTGTTTTCAAACAGCAACACATAAACTTGCAAACTGAGCATGGTAAAGGCTACACTTGGCATTTTATTGAGATAAAAAGATACAAACATGATTATAAATAACAACAAGAAAATAAAGTGACACACCAAGCAAAACATATAGTATGTGACGAATAAAAATATAGTTCCGAGTGAGGTATACCGATAGTGTTGAAGACGAAAGAGGGGATGCCATCCGGGGCATCCCCAAGCTTAGATGCTTGAGTATTACTTGAATATTACCTTGGTGTGCCTTGGGCACCCCCAAGCTTAGGGTCTTTCCACTCCTTATTCTCCTCATATCGTTGTCTCAACCAAAACTTGAAAACTTCAATCACACAAAACTTAACGGAACTTGTGAGATAGGTTAGTATGATAAAAATAAATCATCCACTTAGGTACTGTCAAGAAAAGATTCATAATTGTTCTCACATAATTCCTACTGTATTCTATCATTTCCACAATTTATATTACTCAATATAATCTATGGAAACACTAAAACAAGCAAACTATGCAATAAAAACAGAATCTGTCAAAAACAGAACAACATGTAGTGAGTGAATTAAAAGGCGTACTTCTCTAACTCAAAAAATTCTGAAAAATTATAACAACGTAATTTTTTTGCATATCAGTACTTTGTAAAAATGTCAGAATTTTCTCACACTCCAGTACAGAATGTAAAATTGTCCACTGGATGCTAAACTTTCTGTTTTTGCACAGAACCAAATAAACAAGTATCCACACTATCCAAAAGGCTTTACTTGACACTTTATTGAAAGAAAATATATATAACATGATTACTGCAGTAGATTAATCATGTGTACACACAAAAGCAGTAGGTATAAATACTGGGTTGTCTCCCAATAAGCGCTTTTCTTTAATGCCTTTTTAGCTAGGCAAGATGATTTTAATGATGCTCACATAGGAATAGGAATTGCAACATATAAGAGAGCATCATGAATCATATGGCAAACACATTTAAGCCTAACCCACTTCCTATGCATAGGGATTTTGTGAGCAAACAATTTATTGGAGCAAGAATCAACTGGCATAGGAAGGCAAAACAAGTATAACTTCAAAACTTTTAACACATAGAGAGGAAACTTGATGTTGTTGAAATATATATAAGCATATCTTCCTCTCTCATAATAATTTTCAGTAGCATCATGAATAAATTCAACAATATAACTATCACATAAAGCATTCTTTTCATGATCCACAAGCATAGAATTTTTACTACTCTCCACATAAGTAAATTTCTTCTCATCAATAATAGGGGGAACAAATTCAATGAAATAACTATCATATGATACTTGATTTGCATAATCAATTTCAGTACTAAAATCATGATGACAAGTTTCATGGCTATCATTATTCTTTATAACATACATGTCATCACAATAATCATCATAGATAGCAACTTTGTTGTCATAATCAATTGAAACCTCTTCCGAAATAGTGGAATCATCACTAAATAAAGTTATGAACTCTCCAAATCCACTTTCATAATTATTGCAATAAGGTTCAACACCCTCCAAAATAGTGGGATAATTAGTACCTAGAGTTGACACTCTTCCAAACCCACTTTCATCAATATAATCATCATAAATAGGAGGCATGCTTTCATCATAGCAAATTTGCTCATCAAAAGTAGGGGGAATAAAAAGATCATCTTCATGAAACATAGCATCCCCAAGCTTATGGCTTTGCATATCATTAGCATCATGGATATTCATAGAAAGCATACTAACAACATTGCAATCATGCTTATCATTCAAAGAACTCACATTAAAAGTTTTATTAAATTCTTCTTCTATAATCTTAGCACAATTTTCCGAACCATCATTTTCAAGAAAGACATTATAAATACGAAGAATTTGAGGCAACCTCACTTCCATTTTTTTGTAGTTTTCTTTTATAAACCAAACTAGTGAATAAACAAGAAACTAAAAGATTCAATTGCAAGATCTAAAGATATACATTCAAGCACTCACCTCCCCGGCAATGGCGCCAGAAAAGAGCTTGATGTCTACTACACAACTTTATTCTTGTAGACTTGGTTGGGCCTCCAAGCGCAGAGTTTTGTGGGACAATAGAAAATTTTACTCAAGTGGATGACCTAAGGTTTATCAATCCATGGGAGGTGTAGGATGAAGATGGTCTCTTTCAAACAACCCTGCAATCAAATACAAACAATCTCTTGTGTCCCCAACACACCCAATACAATGGTAAATTGTATAGGTGCACTAGTTCGGCGAAGAGATGGTGATACAAGTGTAGTATGGATAGTAGATATAGGTTTTTGTAATCTGAAATAATAAAAACAGCAAGGTAACAAGTAGCAAAAGTGAGCACAGACGGTAAAACAAGGCCTAGGGTTCATACTTTCACTAGTGCAATCTCTCAACAGTGCTAACATAATTGAATCATATAACCATCCCTCAACATGCGACAAAGAATCACTTCAAAGTTCTTATCAATAGCGGAGAACATAAGATGAAATTGTTGTAGGTAGCAAAACCACCTCAAAGTTATCTTTCCGATCAACCTATTGAGCTATCCCTATAAGTGTCACAAACAGCCCTAGAGTTCATACTAAAATAACACCATATGATACGCATCAATCAACTCTAATGTCACCTAGATACCCCAATGTCACCACAAGTATCCGTGAGTCAATTATTCAATATGCATCAAGCAATTTCAGATTCATAATATTCAATCCAACATAAAGAACTTCAAAGAGTACCCCAAAGTTTCTATTGGAGAAAGTAGGATGAAAACGTGCATCAACCCCTATGCCTAGATTACCCAATGTCACCTCGGGAATCCGCAAGTTGATTACCAAAACATACATCAAGTGACTCAATAGAATACCCCATTGTCACCGCGGGTATCCACATGCAAGACATACATCAAGTGTTCTCAAATCCAAAATATTCAATCCGATAATAATGAAACCTCAAAGGGAAAGACTCAATTCGTCACAACAAGATAGAGAGGGAAGAAAACCATATGATCCAACTATATTAACAAAGCTCGTGGTACATCAAGATCGTGCCAAATCAAGAACACGAGAGAGAGAGATCAAACACATAGCTACTGGTACATACCCTCAGCCCCGAGGGTGAACTACTCCCTCCTCGTCATGGAGACCGCCGGGATGATGAAGATGGCCTCCGGTGATGATTTCCCTCTCCGGCAGGGTGCCGGAAAAGGCCTCTAGATGAGATCGCTTCGGAACAGAGGCTTGCGGCGGCGGTGTGGAAGTTCTTGGTTTCTTTCTGGGGGTTTTGGTATTTATAGGAATTTTCTGTGTTGGATTCACGTCAGGGGGCATGCCCTAGGGGGGCGCCCCCAGGCTTGTGGCTCCCCTGACCACCCTCTGGTCCACCTCCAGCACTTCGTGGGTCTCTTTTTGTCCATAAAAAAATCACCGTAAATTTTCAGCCCAATCCGAGAACTTTTATTTCTGCACAAAAATAACACCATGGTAGTTCTGCTGAAAACAACGTCAGTCCGGGTTAGTTTCATTAAAATCATATAAAAGTGCACCAAAACCATGTAAAATTGTTGTAAACATGGCATGAATACTTCATAAATTATAGATACATTGGAGACGTATTAGTGGGTAGCGTTGGGGTGGTCATGGAGGTCGAGTGGAGTGACTGGGTGGAGTGGAGGGTGTGTAGGCGCTTGGAATCGACTGAGACCGTTGTCAGGGTTAAATCCGACAAATCTCGGGTTGGGCGTCCCGAGCTGGTGATCTTTGCTAGATGGTAACAGGAGGAACAAGGGAGAGGATGTTTATCTAGGTTCGGTCCCTCTCGAAGAGGTAATACCATACATCCTACTATTAATGTATTGATTGTGTAGGGGTACAAAGTACAAGATGATCCACCTCGAGATCGTATGTGAATGTCTAATTCACGATATGCTCTAAACCCCTCGGCTTATATAGGTACCGGGGGTACTAGGGTTCCCATGAGGTCGGTTACATCTAGGGATAAACATGCCGAAGATTCAAACGAGTCTTGAAGTATGCGCCAAGTTTTCGAAGGATTCCATCTTGAGTATGCCTTGAGGGATGGTAGTCGTGTCCCAGTTGTTGTTGATCCAGGGGTCCTCGGCCTGGCCCACTATGACGGGACCGACGTGGTTAGCACCCCCTAGTCTAGGACACCATCAGCCGTGGCAGTAGCGATGTCAGTGGTGGAGGCGAATTGGGGCACTAGAGCTTGAGCTCTTCGGTCAGGAGAGAGCTGGGAGGGAGAGGGGAGTGGAGTGGGGGTTTGTGAGGCTCAGGAGGGCTTTTATAGGCCGGGAGATGGAGGTGGATAAACTCGGGCGACGCGGCAATGGCCGGGGTCTGGGCGAGGTGCTGGCGCTTGGCCGGAGTCTTGCAGGCGTGCGGCGCCGCGCGGAGCGGCACGTGGGAGTTCCAGGGGGCCCGGGCATGCTTGGGGACAAGCAGAAAGGAGGGGTCTCGGGCAGGAGCTCGGGTGCACAACACCAATGATGGCGATGCGGCGACGAGCTTGGGGGCGAAGGCAATGCCAGAGAGGGCTCCAAAGAGGGGGGGTCTGGCTACTGGAACATGTATGGAGCTAGAGGACACGGTGGGGCGAGCTAAGGTGGCTAGAGATACTCTGGATTTGCCCAGAGCACGTCTATGAGCATGCTAGGGTGGTGGTCACCACTGGCACCCCATGCTCCGGTGGTTTGCTTGGTGGCCAAGGATTTCAGGAGTGTTGTTCAGTGTATGAAGAGTGTGTTTGTGAAAGTTGCGGGTCTGGGGTGGAGTAATTTGACTGAAGCATCCAAAAAATGGTTCTGAAAGCAAGGTATTTGCACTGTGCCATTTACATTTTCTGTGGTGAAACATTATGATTTTTGATGTGGTGTTATGTGGTATGATGATGACTATGTATGAAATTTTGCGTGCCAAATGGATAAGTGTGGATGGTACTTCATGTCTAAACTCAAATGGGGGCCAGAAACTTTGAGAATTTGTTGTGGCCAAATGGTGTGATGGATTTGAATGAAATTTTGGTGGCAATGGTATTTTTTCGTGATTGATCACCCTATAAAATTTGAGGGAAAATGGATGGATGCGAAATGTACTTCCTTCACAGGGGGTTGGTGTCGATGCAATTTTTGGACAATTGTGGAGGGAGTTGTGGTGGTTTGTTGATGATCAAACTTTGTTGATAGGCATGGTATGGATGGATGATGATCTATGCAAAATTTCAGCTTCATAGGGTGAAGGTACAAGGCACTTGCTTCACAGTCCAACAGATGTGGCAGAAACTCCAGATGGACGCTCTGTTCAAAACTTGACTTAAGTGTGGGTGTTTGTGGATGGAAATGGCGAATATATTTGTAGGAGAAGATAGACAAATAATTTGGTGAAGTGTAGAGCAAGAGAAAAGGGTGGTCCAGTGCAACAGGGGTCTTTAGGGTTTGAGTAAAAGAAGGGATTTCTATTTTCATGCCCCTGGTTTGTTAGTTCCGCTCAGTTTTGCCCCACCCAACTAACATCCCTCCCTTTTCATCCTCTACTCAGCCCACACTCAAAAATGTCTAAAACGGAGCCTTGCCGTCGGGTCAAAGTAGTTGACCGTTACCTGACTCAGATACTAACTAGTGGGACACCCCAGGGCCCACCTGTTAGTGGCTAGTTTATCGGCAAAAAGGTGTGGCATATAATGCTGCCCGTGGGAGTCGAACCCGAGAGCCACCATTGAATATGCATCGTACGAGCCATTTGAGTTGTGTGCGTGTGTGTGCCGAGGGGCAGAGCCTCAGAGTTTTAACCTGACATTGCCTACGTGACAGAAAGGCCCATGATTCAGTGACCCAGGAAATATAGACCGCGCCGGTCTCAAACAAAGCTGATTTAGAGATAGCACAATCGGATAAGCCTAACAAGCACATTCATAGATTTGTTCAACGCTAGTAGAGCGAACATTACACTAATATGAAATTAAGAGAGCGTTAACATGGGTGACATAAGATTGCCGCCGCCGATAGCAACAATAGATGGACGGCTACTTGTCTTCATTGTTTGAAAGGATGATGGTGCTGTCGTCAATGTGGTCTTCGTCGGAAGAGGAGGATAGGACGACGATGTCCGGGCCCTCACCTTCTGCCTTGACGGTAGCTGCTACACTAGATTTTGCGGCGTGTGGAAGCAATGGGCTGGAGTGATACGTCTCCAACGTATCTATAATTTTTGAGTGTTTCATGCTCTTATATTATCATTCTTAGATACTTTATATGCAATTTTATATCATTTTTTGGGACTAATCTATTAACTCAGTGCCTAGTGCCAGCTGCTATTTTCTGCTTGTTTTTGGTTTTACAAAAAATCCATACCAAACGGAGTCCAAACGCTATGAAACTTTTTGATGTTTTTTTTTCTGGACAAAAGATACCCTAGAAGCTTCGAGGGAGGACCAGAAGACCTACGAGGAGATGGAAAGGCAACAGGGCGCGCCCTGATGCCTTGTGGGCCCCTCGTGGCTCTGTTTAACCTAATTCTAGTGCTATAAATTCCCAAATATTCCAAAAAACCCCAGAGAGCCACCTGAAACAATTTTTCCGCCATCGCAAGCTTCTGTTCTTCCGCAATCCCATCTGGAGGCCTTTTCCGGTACTCTGCCGGAGGGGGAATCGATCACGGAGGGCTTCTACATTAACCTTGCCGCCCTTCCGATGATGTGTGTGTAGTTTACCACAGACCTACGGGTCCATAGCTAGTAGCTAGATGGCTTTCTCTCTCTCTCTTTGATCTTCAATACAAAGTTCTCAATGATCTCCATGGAATTCTATCTAATGTAATCTTCTATTGTGGTGTGTTTGCTGGGATCCGATGAATTGTGCGTTTATTATCAGATTATTCATTGAAAGTAATTGAGTATTTTTTGAAATTTATTATGCATGATTATTATAGCTTTCTATTTCTCTCCGATCTATCCATTTGTTTGGCCAACTAGATTGATTTATCTTCAGTGGGAGAGGTGTTTTGTAGTCGGTTTAATCTTCCAGTGTCCTCACCTCGTGACAGAAGAGGTAGCGAGGCACGTATTTGTATTGTTGCCATTAAGGGTAAAACGACGGGGTTTAATCATATTGCTTGAGTTTATTCTGTCTACATCATTTCATCATACTTCATGCATTACTCTGTTTGTTATGAACTTAATACGTAGAGAGGCAAGCATAGAAGCGCTCTCAAAGTGGAGTAATAGTATTAAATGCAGAATTGTTTCAGTCTACTTTTCATGGACGTGATGCCTATATACATGATCATTGCCATGAATAACATCATAACTATGCGCTTTCTATCAATTGCCCAACAGTAATTTGTCTACCCACCGTATGCTATGTTTCAAGAGAGAAGCCTCTAGTGAAAACTATGGCCCCCGGGTCTACTTTAATCATATTACTAAAACTAAAAATACCTTGCTGCAATTATTTTACTTTTTATTTACTTTTCAATTTACCTATCTATCATTACCAGATTTAATCCTTGCAAGTAACGAGTTCAAGGGGATTGACAACCCTCTTGCCCGCGTTGGGTGCAAGTATTTGCTCTTGTGTGTGTAGGTACTGCTTACTAGGAATTTGCTTGGTTCTCCTATTGGTTCGATAACCTTGGTTCTCACTGAGGGAAATACTATCTACTACTATATTGCTTCACCCTTCCTCTTAAGTGGAAATCCTAACGCAGCTCACAAGTAGCAGAAAGAATTTCTGGCGCCGTTGCTGGGGAGACATCATCAAATACCTACAGGTTCCTTCACACAAATTATCATTTACTTGTTCTACTTTTTATTTTCCTTTACTTGTTTTGTTAGTCTCGTTTAAAAAATCAAAAACACAAAAATATTTTATTTTGCTTGCTTGCTTGAAGCTGCTATCATGTCTGAATTTGCTAAAGGTGATGATTCCTACATTAAAAGATTGTCTGAAATAGAAAGGGCTACTAAATTTTTTATGTATTCCAGTATGTGCAAAATGAATTATTCACTAAGGAAATTAAAGAACATTTTACCCTATTGGATGCCATTAGTAAGCAACTTGATGAGGTCAATCAGGAAGTGGCCAATCTACAATCTCAACTTGCTCGTACTGAAAATATGTTAGAAAAGATATCCGGCAAGAAAACTACACTAGTAAATAAAATGGTTGCTAAACCAGAATCACATTCTCTCACTAGTGATGATGAAGATATTAAAATTATTGGTGTGACACCAATTGAATCTTTGTTTAGTAATATAAAACTTGATGAAAAAGGGACTGGAGATGAGTCAACTTTAGCTAGAAGGCGTCCCAATTGTTCGGAGGGTGATGATCTTAATGATAAAAACGATAAAAGTGGGTTTGAAGAGGTCAAAACTTTAGATAGTGATGTGCCCACTACTTTGGATTAGAAGGACTTTAATTATGATAATTATTGTATGATTGAATGTATTTCCTTGTTGCAATCCATGATAAACTCACCTAATGCTTACGAACAAAATAAAGCTTTTACTAAATATATCGTAGAAGCAATGATTAAAGCTCATGAAGAAAAGCTAGCATTGGAAGTACCTATACCAAGAAAATTGCATGATGAATGGGAACCTACTATTAAAGTAAAGATTAAAGATTATGGATGTTATGCTTTGTGTGATCTAGGTGCTAGCGTCTCCACTATACCAAAATCTTTAGGGATTTCTATTTCTGTGCCCTCGGTTGCTTTGTACTCCTCAGTTTTACCCCACCCAACTAACGTCCCTCACATTTCCCCTCCACCACTCGCCCCACACTCAAAAATGCCCAAAAGGGAGCATTTCCATCGGGTCAATGTAGTTGACCGTTACCTGGCGCATACAGCGACGCATGGGTCACCCAGTGTCGGTGTATAAAACATGGGTATTTTATACCCTGACTTATGCACAGACGGTAGCAGCCTCCTTGCCGGCCAAGGCTTGCCGGAATTTGCCAAATAACCAGATTCAAGACCCAACCACAGAAACTACTGGAGAGAAGCTCAAGACGAAGCACCAATGAGCACTCCACTGGTACTGAAGATGAAGACATTCCTTGCTGGCAAGCCTTCGCCTGCTCTCCAGCGCTCCACCTCACCGGGCAGCTAGTCACTAATCGGTGAGGTGTCGACCGCGCAGGCTGGTTGGTGAGATTTGTCGGGCACGTGACGCAGGGAGAAGATTTGCCTTTAATGACACCCGTCCGGGAGGCGTGTCAAGCTAATAGGAGGTAGCTGGGCGAGCGGTGCAGGAACCTTGCCGGAGCTCCTCCTCCACATGACACCTAACGGTGCATTTAATGCTTTTGTCCCAAACTGGCAGAGTTAGGTATGATAGCACTGTTTGCTATCTAATCGACTTGTAATTACTGTTTTGCCACTATGGTAACCCCTTGAGCTATAAAAGGAGGGTCAGGGCAACAGTTAGAGGGATTCAGATCCTTTTTCAAACACCAGCACGTCTTGCATGCGTAGCTGCTCTCTCCGCACCTTGCCGGGAGAAGCGCTCCTTGTACTTGTGCTCTCACACATCCAATACACCAAAGGAGGAGTAGGGTTTTACACCTCACGGTGGCCCGAACTTGGGTAAATCCCTTGCGTTCTCCATTGATTCCGCTCTTTGTGCACGTTGATCTCCCCTGCCAAACCACAAGGGGCTAGATGGCCTCATAGATGGTCGTACACCACGACATCTTTGGCGCGCCAGTTAGGGGGATCGCTTGCGTGAACCTGAATTAGTGGATTGCGCATCAGCTTCATCAACTTCATCACCGTCCTCCTCGTCATCGAAAGCCCCCAAGAAGAAGGGCATCACGATGACGGCCCCTTCGCATGTTCCCGCAGGTGGCGCAGCCATTACGGGCAGTGCGCATACCGCGGTTGGCACGACCAGCGCAGGTGGCGCGGTCGCCATGCCCACCGTGGTCAGTGCAGGAGACGAGCGCACTGGAGGCGGTCGAATTCCTCGACCCTCTGGCGAACAAAGCCGGGACGGCGAGGGCGGAGTGGACGGACGTCCTCCTCCTCCTCCTCGCCGCGCCGATGAACGCAGCCACCAGAGCAGCAATGCCCGGGCCGGTGCGAGCCAAGATCCCGCCGCAGCGGCGTCCAAAGATGCTGCTTTAGGACAGACGCCGCGCCCCTTGCACAATGGGCGCAGCGAAACTCCGAGCGATATCGACGACTCAGGGCGGCGGTGACCTCTTGGCAAGACCCCTGTTGATCAAGTCCCAGATCCTCAGGCACCAGCTCCGCCACGGCAACCCGCTGCTGGACATGTCCTACTGACAAGACTGCAATGGCGCTCCTACTGGCTCTGCCAGGAGTAGAGCGATGTCGCGCTCTTCGCTTCCGGTCATGCCGACCATAGCAGCAGAGGTGATGGCGCAAGCCCAGATGCTGCTGAACTTCCCTCCGGCAGGAGAAAAGATGGATGAGTGGAGAGCCACCATCCAAAGCTTGATTGGGTTTGCCGAAGCCAGCAAATCACAACAAGCAGAGCCCTCACGGCGTCCGCAAACCGCACTAGTAGCTCCAACTGGTAACCGCGTTGACAGTGCCGCACTAATGGTGCAATCACCTCCGCGACAATAGTCTCAACAGCAGCAACGCCAACAGCCGCGGCAAGCTCAGCGATCTTTCGAGCCCGACGAGATGTCGATGGCCTCTTTAGATCCGCGAGCGCGACAAGATCAGCGGCAAGTGCTGCGAGACAGGCGGGTAGAGGATGCCCGCACCACCATTGAACGTTGCCGGGAGGCGCGCTGTCAATCCGACATGCGCAACGGCCCCATCGTTGATGAGCCTGCACTGGCGGTGGCGGATATCTGCCTTACGAGGTTGGGTGTCCTGCCTTCACCCGTGAGCTGCGGCAAGTCCGACGACTGTCCGTCCGGGCCTTCAAGCCAGAAGTACCAGAAAAGTATGATGGCAAGCTGAACCCGGCAGAGTTTCTGGGCATCTACACGATTTCCGTACAAGCTGCCGGAGGAAGAGATGAGAAAATCCTCACCAACTACTTTCCGTTGGTGCTGAAGCCCAACGTGAGATCTTGGTTGATGAACTTGCCGGAGAACTCCATTTCTTCGTGGGCAGATCTCTGTAACGAGTTTGTTGGTGCCTTTACCGGAGGCCACAAGGCCCCTGGACAGCCCAACGACCTGCAAGTGATTCCGCAAAGAGACGGAGAAACTTTGCGCAAGTACATCCAGAGGTTCAGCCGTGTACACCGTAACATTCCAGATGTGCACCCCGTAGCCGTCATTACCGCCTTTCACACGAATGTGCGCAATCGTAGGATGCGGTAGAAGATGAGTGTCAAGTTGCCCAAGACCGTCAACGAGCTCTATACGTTGGCGGATAAGTTTGCACGTGTTGAGGAAGGAAGGAGGCTTCCCGGGGAGGACGCTGGAGCTGAGGTAGATTCCGAGGACGACGATGCTGCCACCCCGAGGAAGAAGGGCGAAAGCGCAACAGGAAGCGCAAAGGCAAAACTGTTATGACTGTCGAGGGCTCCGGCAACTCTGAGTCCGCCAAGAAAGCTAAGAGTGAGAACTCCGTCAAGGAGGCTGCTGTATGCGCCACTTGCCAGGAGGCGGCGGCAAACGAGAAGGCCAGCAAGTCAGATGGGCCATACTGCAAGATTCACTGCACCAAGGGCCATGATCTCCAGGAATGCCGACAAGTCGAGCACCTCGTTGAGAAGCAAAAATCTGAATATGAAAAGCGTGACAAGGAGAAGGGTCAAGATGGTGCCGGTGGATCCGGCAAAAAGGGCCGTGGTGGTCGAGGAGGCCCTCGCGGCAAGGCCAAGCAGCAGAAAGAAAAGCCCGCTAGAGGCCGTGAAAAGAAAAAGGAAGATGAAGGAAGTGAAGACGAAGAGGATGACGGAGAGTCCAGTGATCAGGAATTCCAGAAGGCAACTGAGGCCATGTGCATTGACGGAGGTGCATCTTTGCACTCCTCTCACCGCCAGCTTAAGCAGTGGGCACGTGAGGTTAATGTGGCAGAACCGGCAATGGGGTCTCAGAAGCCACTTAAGTGGTCACACCCGCCTATCATTTTCGATGCCGAGGATCACCCTGATAGCACAACCGCGGTCGGGTGTTTGCTGTTGTTGGTTTCGCCAACAATTCGCAACCTCCAGGTCACGAAAATGTTAGTTGACGGTGGGGCCGGCCTAAACTTGATTTCTCCAGAAGTAATCAAGAGGCTGCAGATTCCCGACGAGGAGCTCGAGAAAATAGGCACTTTTCAAGGAGTAAACCCGGGAAGAAGCCAGCCCAAGGGAAAGATCACATTGCCTGTGACGTTTGGCGGGGAATTGAACTACAGAATAGAAAAGATTGTGTTTGATGTTGTCAATATCCCCTTGCCATATAATGGAATTCTTGGCCGCCCAGCCTTGGCAAAATTCATGGCAGCATCTCACTATGCTTACAATACGTTGAAGAAGCCAGGACCGATGGGTGCCATTTCCATCAACTCCGACATTAAAGATGCAGTTATTTGCGTTGATAAGATGTACAGGGACGCGGTTGCAGCAGAGGCCGCCAAGGCACCAGCTCCCGCCAAGAAGAAGGAAAGCAAGAAGTCTGACAAGACCTCTGGCAAGGATTCCGGGAAGCGCACCTCTTCGGAGTGCTCCGCGCCTGTTGAAGACTTGTCGGAGTGCTCTGCTGGTAAGAAATCCAAAGCTACTTCACCAGCAACCAAAAAGGTGCCGGCGAGGGAGGACGACACTGACGGTACCTTCACCATCAGTGCCACCCTTGACAGCAAATAGGAAAGCACGCTCATTGCCTTCCTGCGGGCGAATGTCGATGTGTTTGCATGGCGACCATCTGACATCCCCGGTGTTCCCAGGGAGGTAATTGTGCACCACCTTGCTGTCAGTCCCCATGCTCGGCCTGTCAAGCAGAAAATTAGGAAGCAAGCTTTGGAGCGGCAACAGTTCATTGCCGAGGAAATCAAGAATCTTGAAGCAGCAGGTTTGGTTAGAGGTGTACTACATCCGACTTGGTTGGCAAATCCAGTTGTGGTGCGCAAAGCAAACGGAAAGTGGAGACTTTGTATTAACTACACTGATATCAACAAAGCATGTCCAAAGGATCCTTTCCCTTTTCCGCGCATCGATCAAATTGTAGACTCTACTTCCGGCTGTGATTTACTCTCCTTCCTTGATGCGTATTCTGCGTACCATCAGATATTCATGGCCAAGGAGGATGAGGAGAAAACCACATTCATTACTCCATGTGGCACATACTGCTTCGTGCGTATGCCTTTCGGGTTAAAGAGTCCTAGTTCAACATTCGCAAGAGTAGTCTAGATTGGTTTTGAGCCCCAGGTGCACAGGAATGTGCAAGCATATATGGATGATATAGTGGTCAAAACCAAGGACAAGTCAACCCTCATTCAAGATTTAGAAGAAACATTTACAAACTTGCGCAAGATCAATTTGAAGCTCAACCCCGAGAAGTGTGTGTTTGGCGTTCCATCCGGCAAACTTCTTGGATTCTTTGTATCTCAGCGTGGAATTGAAGCAAATCCGGACAAGATCAAAGCAATTGAGCAGATTCAAGCACCAAAAAGCGTCAAGGATGTACGGCGTCTTGCCGGCTGTGTTGCTGCCTTGAGTAGGTTCATTTCAAGATCTGCTGAGCGCGCCCTGCCATTTTTCAAGATTTTGAAAAAGGCAGGTCCAATGAAATGGACTCCGGAAGCGGAGGCCGTGCTACAGGATTTGAAAAGATACCTCTCCTCCGCGCCAACACTAGTTGTGCCTAGACCACAAGAGCCGTTGCTGCTATATGTAGCGGCAACAAATCAAGTGGCTAGTGCTGCATTAGTGGCGCAGAGAGAAGTGAATGACGAGGAAGCAGCCGCGGCAAGCCCGTGCAGCGACAAACCGGAATCTTCTCCGGCAAAGTCAGCACAAACAAATGAATCTAATCAACAAGTGGTGCCGAAGAAGAAGGTGGTGTAGCGGCCCGTGTATTTTGTTAGTTCCCTTTTGCAAGGGGCTAGATCAAGATACTCTGGGGTGCAAAAGTTGCTTTTTGGCCTTCTTATGGCCTCGAGAAAGCTACGTCACTACTTCCAAGCACATGAGATCTCCGTCGTCACCCGCTTTCCGTTGCAACGCATCTTGAGAAACCCGGAGGCAACTGGCAGGATAGTGGAGTGGGCGTTGGAACTGTCAAGCTTTGCGCTTAAGTTTGAAAGCACTTCAACCATTTAGGGCATGGCCTTGGCGGAGTTCATTGCGGAATGGACACCAATGCAAGACGAATAAATTCAGGAAACGGCTCTCCCCGGCAAAGAGACAGCCAAGGAATGGATCATGTATGTTGACGGTGCCTTCTCACTGCAAGGCGCCAGTGCCGGAGTGCTGCTTGTCGCACCCACCGGAGAGCACCTCAAGTATGTGGTTCAAATCCACTTTCCCAGGGAGCAAGCTACAAACAACACTGCTGAGTACGAAGGGCTCCTTGCCGGTCTTAGGATCGTAGTGGACCTTGGGATCAGAAAATTGATCATCCGCAGTGACTCGCAGCTTGTTGTGAAGCAAGTAAACAAAGATTACCAAAGCCCGTTGATGGAAGCATACGTGGAGGAAGTAAGAAAATTGGAGGAACACTTTGACGGGTTGCAAACAGAGCACATCCCTCATGCGGGAAACAGCATTGCTGATCACCTATCGAAGTGTGCCGCTCAAAAGCTACCTGTGGAACCGGGAACTTTTTTGCTCCATTTGAATCAACCAACAGTCACTCCATCAACGCAGGCCAGTAAGAGAAGGAAGTTGAATACTGGCAACTACTTTTCGGCAGAGCTCCCTGAAGCCGCTGGTAAGAAGGTAGCCGGGGACAACGACACGGTTGTCGGTGAGCAGCGGCTTCGCACGGAACCTTAGGTTCTTGCCACTGAGGCAAGCGCCCCCGCGGATGAAGAAATGCCTTTAGTCCTTGTCGTCGAGCCGCAAGCTCCGGCATGGGCACAACAGATAGTCCATTTCCTTCAAACAGGAGAACTTCCCGATGAGCAAGAAGAAGCTGAGAAAGTAGCCCGTCAGTCAAGTATGTATCAGTTTGTGGATAGCATTCTATACAGAAAGCGACCAAACGGTGTGAAATTGAAGTGTATTTGCCGGGAAGACGGACTGAAGTTGTTGGCAGAGATACATGGAGGCATATGTGGTTCTCACATAGGATCAAGAGCACTTGCCGGCAAAGCTTTCCGGCAAGGCTTCTATTGGCCCACTGCCCTCCAGGATGCAACTGAGCTAGTAACAAAGTGTGAAGCATGCCAGTTCCATTCAAATAACATACATCAGCTAGCTCAAGCTCTCCAAACAATCCCTCTCTCCTGGTCTTTTTCGGTCTGGGGGCTCGATATCTTGGGCCTCTTCCCCCGTGCTACCGGGGGCTTTGAGTTCTTGTACGTCGCCATCGACAAGTTCACAAAGTGGCCTGAAGTGGAGCCAGTGAGGAAGGTGATAGCGCAATCAGCCGTCAAGTTCTTCAAAGGATTAGTTTGCCGTTTCGGGGTTCCTAACAGATGTTGGAAATATGCCCTAGAGGCAATAATAAATTGGTTATTATTATATTTCCTTGTTCATGATAATCGTTTATTATCCATGCTATAATTGTATTGATTGGAAACTCAAATACATGTGTGGGTACATAGACAACACTGTGTCCCTAGTAAGCCTCTAGTTAACTAGCTCGTTGATCAAAAGATGGTGAAGGTTTCCTAGGCATGGACATGAGATGTCATTTGATAACGGGATCACATCATTAGGAGAATGATGTGATGGACAAGACCCAAACTACAAACGTAGCATATGATCGTGTAAGTTTATTGCTATTGTTTTCTGCATGTCAAGTATCTGTTCCTATGACCATGAGATCATGCAACTCACTGACACCGGAGGAATACCTTGTGTGTATCAAACGTCACAACGTAATTGGGTGACTATAAAGGTGCTCTACATGTATCTCCGAGGGTGTCTGTTGGGTTGGCATGGATCAAGACTGGGATTTGTTACTCCGTGTGACGGAGAGGTATCTCAGGGCCCACTCGGTAATACAACATCACAATGAGCCTTGCAAGCAAAGTGACTAAAGAGTTAGCCACAGGATCTTGTATTACGGAACGAGTAAAGAGACTTGCCGGTAACGAGATTGAACTAGGTATAGAGATACCGACGATCGAATCTCGGGCAAGTAACATACCGAAGAACAAAGGGAACAGTATACGGGATTACCTGAATCCTTGACATAGAGGTTCAACCGATGAAGATCTTCGTAGAATATGTAGGAACCAATATGGGCATCTAGGTCCCGCTATTGGTTATTGGCCGTAGAGGTGTCTCGGTCATGTCTGCATAATTCTCGAACCCGCAGGGTCTACACACTTAACGTTTGGTGACGATTAGTATAGTTGAGTTATTGTGTTGGTGACCGAAGGTTGTTCGGAGTCCCGAATAAGATCCCGGACATGACAAGGATCTCCGGAAGTGTCCGGAGGTAAAGATTGATATATGTGATAATAGTGTTTTGATCTCCGGAAGGGTTCCGGAATTCACCGGAAGGGGTTCCGGATGTTTACCGAAGTGTTCGGGTGCAGCAACACTTTATATGGGCCAAAGGGGTAAAGCCCACGAGGTATTGGAAAGTGCAAAAGGAAGTTTTGCTACTGCCTTAAGCGGTACTACTGCTGGTAAGGCAGTACTACCGCGTAAGCGGTACTACCGCTTGTGTGAAGCGGTACTACCGCTCAAGCGGTACTACCGCTCGTGAGCGGTACTACCGCTTGTACGCGGTACTGCTGGAATCCGAGTTGGACTCTTTCCGTGCGGGCCAAACCGACCTTGTACGGGCAAAACCGACCTTGTGGAGGCTTTCTCTCCAAGTTTAGACCCTAGGGCTCAACATATAAATAGAGGGGCAGGGCTAGCACACGGGATACATCAAGATTTCCCAAGCCGTGTGCCGGCAACCCTAACCCTCTAGTTCCTCCCGTCATAATCTCCGTAGTGCTTGGCGAAGCCCTGCAGAGATTGTTCCTCACCACCTTCACCACGCCGTCGTGCTGCCGGAACTCATCTACTACTTCACCATCGCTCGCTGGATCGAGGAGGTGAAGGCGTCATCAAGCCGTACGTGTGTTGAACGCGGAGGTGCCGTCTGTTCGGCGCTAGTTCGTGATCGGATCGAGGGACGACTTGCGATTTGGATCGCGGAGACGTTCGACTACATCAACCGCGTTTCTTAACGCTTCCGCTTAGCGATCTACAAGGGTATGTAGATTCACTCTCCCTCTCGTAGATGCTCATCACCATGGATAGATCTTGCGTGTGCGTAGGAAATTTTTTGTTTCCCATGCGATGTTCCCCAACAGTGGTATCAGAGCTAGGTCTATGCGTAGATGAGATCTCGAGTAGAACACAAATGAGTTGTGGGCGTGGGTGTATACATATTGCTTGCCGTTATTAGTTGATACTTGATTCGGTGGTATTGTGAGATGAAGCGGCCCGGACCGACATTACGCGTACGCTTACGCGAGATAGGTTTCACCGCTACGTGCACTCGTTGTATAAAGGTGACTGGCGGGTGTCTGTCTCTCTCACTTTAGTTGAATCGATTTCAATGAAGAGGGTTCTTTTAGAAGATCAAAAAGCAATCACTACACCACGTTGTGGTTTTGCGTAGGTAAGAACGGTTCTTGCAAACCCGTAGCAGCCACGTAAAACTTGCAACAACAATTAGAGGACGTCTAACTTGTTTTTGCAGGGTATGTTGTGATGTGATATGGCCAATTACATGATGAGATATATGTGATGTATGAGATGATCATGTGTTGTATAGAATATCAAGACTTGCATGTCGATGAGTACGGCAACTGGCAGGAGCCATAGAGTTGTCTTTAATTATTTTCGCCGTTTTGCTTTACTTTATCGCTATGAGTTAGCAATAGTCATGGAAGCAATAGTCGGCGCGACAACCTCATGGCGACACGTTGATGGAGATCAAGATGATGGAGATCATGGTGTCATGCCGGTGACGATGGAGATCATGCCAGTGCTTTGGAGATGAAAATCAAAAGCACAGGTTCATGGCCATATCATGTCACTTATGATTTGCATGTGATGTTAATCCTTTTATGCATCTTATTTTGCTTAGGACGACGGTAGCATTATAAGGTGATCCCTCACTTAAATTTCAAGATAAATTGTGTTCTCCCCGAGTGTGCACCGTTGCGAAAGTTCGTCGTTTCGAGACACCACGTGATGATCGGGTGTGATAGACTCTACGTTCACATACAACGGGTGCAAGCCAGTGTTGCACATGCGGAAGACTCGGGTTAAACTTGACGAGCCTAGCATGTACAGACATGGCCTCGGAACACAAGAGACCGAAAGGTCGAACATGAGTCATATAGTAGATATGATCAACATGAAGATGTTCACCATTGAAACCACCTCAACTCACGTGATGATCGGACTTGAGTTGGTGGATTTGGATCATGTTACACTCGAATGACCGGAGGGATGTCAATCTGAGTGGGAGTTTTAAGTAATATGATTAACTAAACTCATTATCTTGAACGATAGTCTAAATTGTCTTTGCAATATTTATGTTGTAGATCATGGCTCGCGCAGTAGCACCCCTGAATTTTAATGCGTTCCTAGAGAAAGCTAAGTTGAAAGATGATGGAAGTAACTTTGTGGACTGGGCCCGTAATCTAAGGATTATCCTTACGGCTTCCTAGAACGCTTATGTCCTTGATGCACCGCTTGGTGATCCACCCGCGCCAGTTGAGTCTCTAGACGTTGTGAACGCCTGGCAGGCTCGTTCTGATGATTACTCAATAGTTCAATGTGCAATTTTGTATGGCTTAGAACCGGGACTTCAAAGACGTTTTGAACGTCATGGAGCATATGAGATGTTCCAGGAGTTGAAGTTTATCTTTTAGAAGAATGCCCGGATCGAGAGGTATGAGATCTCCGATAAGTTCTATGCTTGCAAGATGGAGGAGAACGGGTCTATCAGTGATCACATACTCAGAATGTCTGGGTACTCCACCCGTCTGGCTGAATTGGGGATGCCCCTTCCGCCAGAGGCTATCACTGAGAGAGTTCTTCAATCATTGCCACCTAGCTACAAGAGCTTCGTGTTAAACTATAACATGCACGAGATGAACAAGTCAGTCGCCGAGCTGTTTGCGATGCTGAAAGCCGCTGAGTCTGAAATTCAGAAGGAGCATCAAGTGTTGATGGTCAATAAAACCACTAGTTTCAAGAAAAATGGCAAGGGTAAGAAGGGTAACTCCAAGAAGAGTGGCAAAGCAGTTGCTCCTCCCGTGAAGAAACCCAAGGCTGGACCCAAACCAGAAACTGTGTGCTTTCATTGCAAGGGAACTGGACACTGGAAGCGGAACTGCCCCAAGTATTTGGCTAACAAGAAGGCGGCCAACAACAAACAAGGTATATATGATATACATGTTATTGATGTGTACCTTACCAACTCTCGTTGTAGTGCCTGGGTATTTGATACCGGTGCGGTTGCTCATATTTGCAACTCAAAACAGGAACTGCGGATTAGACGGAGGCTGGCAAAGGACGAAGTGACGATGCGCGTGGGAAATGGTTCCAAGGTTGATGTGATCGCCGTCGGCACGCTCGCTCTTCGATTACCATCGGGATTAGTGATGAACCTGAATAAATGTTATTTAGTGCCTGCGTTAAGCATGAACATTATATCTGGATCTTGTTTATTGCGAGACGGTTACTCATTTAAATCAGAGAATAATGGTTGTTCTATTTATATGAGTAATATCTTTTATGGTCATGCACCCGATGTGAGGGGTTTATTCTTATTGAATCTCGATAGTAATGATACACATGTTCATAACATTGATGCCAAAAGATGTAGAATTGATAATGATAATACCACTTTCTTGTGGCACTGCCGTTTAGGTCATATTGGCGTAAAACGCATGAGGAAGCTCCATGCTGATGGACTTTTGGAGTCACTTGATTTTGAATCACTTGACACATGTGAGCCATGCCTCATGGGCAAGATGACTAAAACGCCGTTCTCTGGAACAATGGAACGGGCAAGTGACTTGTTGGAAATCATACATACTGATGTGTGCGGTCCGATGAGCATTGAGGCGCGCGGTGGTTATCGTTACTTTCTCACCTTCACTGATGACTTAAGTAGATATGGGTATATTTACTTAATGAAACACAAGTCTGAAACATTTGAAAAGTTCAAACAATTTCAGAGTGAAGTTGAGAATCATCGTAACAAGAAGATTAAATTCCTACGATCTGATCGAGGAGGAGAATATCTGAGTTATGAGTTTGGCAGTCACTTAAGACAATGTGGAATTGTTTCACAACTGACACCGCCTGGAACACCACAGCGTAATGGTGTGTCCGAACGTCGTAATCGAACCTTATTGGATATGGTGCGATCTATGATGTCTCTTGCCGATTTGCCACTATCGTTTTGGGGTTATGCATTAGAGACAGCTGCATTCACTTTAAATAGGGCACCATCGAAATCCGTTTAGACAACGCCATATGAACTTTGGTTTGGCAAGAAGCCAAAGCTGTCGTTTCTTAAAGTTTGGGGATGTGATGCTTATGTCAAAAAGCTTCAGCCTGAAAAGCTGGAACCCAAAGCGGAGAAATGCGTCTTCATAGGATACCCAAAAGAGACAGTTGGGTATACCTTCTACCTCAGATCCGAAGGCAAAGTGTTTGTCGCTAAAAATGGAACATTTCTTGAGAAAGAGTTTCTCTCGAAAGAATTGAGTGGGAGGAAGATAGAACTTGATGAGGTTGTTGAACCTTTACTTCAACCTGAGAGTAGCGCAGCACAGAAAGATGTTTTTGTAGAGCCTACATCAGCTGAAGAGGAAGTTGATGATGATCATAAAGCTTCGGATCAAGTTGCTATCGAACCTCGTAGGTCGAAAAGGACGCGTACTGCTCCTGAGTGGTATGGCAACCCTGTCTTAGAGGTCATGTTGTTGGACAACGATGAACCTACGAGCTATGGATAAGCGATGATGGGCCCGGATTCCGAGAAGTGGTTAGAGGCCATGAAATCCGAGATGGGATCCATGTATGAAAACAAAGTGTGGACTTTGGAAGTATTACCTGAAGGGCGTAAGGCCATTCAGAACAAATGGATCTTTAAGAGGAAGACGAACGCGGACGGTAATGTCACCGTCTATAAAGCTCGACTTGTGGCAAAGGGTTTTTCACAAGTTCAAGGAGTTGACTACGATGAGACCTTCTCACCCGTAGCGATTGTTAAGTCCGTCAGAATCATGTTAGCAATAGCTGCCTTTTTCGATTATGAAATTTGGCAGATGGATGTCAAAACAGCGTTCCTTAACGGTTTCCTTAAGGAAGAGTTGTATGATGCAACCAGAAGGTTTTGTCGATCCAGAGAATGCTGACAAAGTTTGCAAGCTCCAGCGATCCATTTATGGACTGGTGCAAGCATCTCGGAGTTGGAATCTTTGCTTTGATGAGGTGATCAAAGCGTTCGAGTTTATACAAGTTTACGGAGAAGCTTGTATTTACAAGAAAGTGAGTGGGAGCTCTATAGTGTTTCTAATATTATATGTGGATGACATATTACTGATTGGAAACAATATAGAAATGTTGGAAAGCGTGAAGGAATATTTGAACAAGAGTTTTTCAATGAAGGACCTAGGAGAAGCTACTTTCATATTAGGCATCAAGATCTATAGAGATAGATCAAGACGTTTAATAGGACTTTCACAAAGCACATACCTTGATAAGATTTTGAAGAAGTTCAAAATGGATCAGTCCAAGAAGGGGTTCTTGCCTGTTTTGCAAGGTGTGAAGTTGAGTAAGACTCAATGCCCAGTGACTGCAGAAGATAGAGAAAAGATGAGTGTCATCCCCTATGCTTCAGCCATAGGCTCTATCATGTATGCAATGCTGTGCACAAGAACCGATGTCAGCCTTGCCATAAGTATGGTCGGAAGGTTTCAAAGTGATCCAAGAATGGAACACTGGACGGCGGTCAAGAATATCCTGAAGTACCTGAAAAGGACTAAGGACATGTTTCTCGTTTATGGAGGTGATCAAGAACTCGTCGTAAAGGGTTACGTCGATGCAAGCTTTGACACTGATCCGGATGACTCTAAGTCACAAACCGGATACGTATTTATTCTTAATGGGGGTGCGGTTAGCTGGTGCAGTTCCAAGCAAAGCGTGGTAGCTGATTCTACATGCGAAGCGGAGTACATCGCTGCTTCGGAGGCGGCGAAGGAAGGTGTCTGGATGAAGGAGTTCATGACAGATCTTGGAGTAGTGCCTAGTGCGCTTAACCCAATGACTCTGTTTTGTGATAATACTGGTGCCATTGCTCTAGCCAAGGAACCAAGATTTCACAAGAGGACCAGACACATAAAGCGACGTTTCAATTCCATCCGCGATTACATCAAGGAGGACGACTTAAATATTTGCAAAGTACACACGGATCTGAATGTTGCAGATCCGATGACTAAACCACTTCCAAGGGCTAAACATGAACAACACCAGAACTGCATGGGTGTTCGATTCATTACAATGTAAATCACATAGTGATGTGAACTAGATTATTGACTCTAGTGCAAGTGGGAGACTGTTGGAAATATGCCCTAGAGGCAATAATAAATTGGTTATTATTATATTTCCTTGTTCATGATAATTGTTTATTATCCATGCTATAATTGTATTGATTGGAAACTCAAATACATGTGTGGGTACATAGACAACACTGTGTCCCTAGTAAGCCTCTAGTTAACTAGCTCGTTGATCAAAAGATGGTGAAGGTTTCCTAGACATGGACATGAAATGTCATTTGATAACGGGATCACATCATTAGGAGAATGATGTGATGGACAAGACCCAAACTACAAACGTAGCATATGATCGTGTAAGTTTATTGCTATTGTTTTCTGCATGTCAAGTATCTGTTCCTATGACCATGAGATCATGCAACTCACTGACACCGGAGGAATACCATGTGTGTATCAAACGTCACAACGTAACTGGGTGACTATAAAGGTGCTCTACAGGTATCTCCGAGGGTGTCTGTTGGGTTGGCATGGATCAAGACTGGGATTTGTTACTCCGTGTGACGGAGAGGTATCTCAGGGCCCACTCGGTAATACAACATCACAATGAGCCTTGCAAGCAAAGTGACTAAAGAGTTAGGCACGGGATCTTGTATTACGGAACGAGTAAAGAGACTTGCCGGTAACGAGATTGAACTAGGTATAGAGATACCGACGATCGAATCTCGGGCAAGTAACATACCGAAGAACAAAGGGAACAGTATACGGGATTAACTGAATCCTTGACATAGAGGTTCAACCGATGAAAATCTTCGTAGAATATGTAGGAACCAATATGGGCATCCAGGTCCCGCTATTGGTTATTGGCCGTAGAGGTGTCTCGGTCATGTCTGCATAATTCTCGAACCCGCAGGGTCTACACACTTAACGTTTGGTGACGATTAGTATAGTTGAGTTATTGTGTTGGTGACCGAAGGTTGTTCGGAGTCCCGGATAAGATCCCGGACATGACAAGGATCTCCAGAAGAGTCCGGAGGTAAAGATTGATATATGTGATAATAGTGTTTTGATCTCCGGAAGGGTTCCGGAATTCAACGGAAGGGGTTCCGGATGTTTACCGAAGTGTTCGGGTGCAACAACACTTTATATGGGCCAAAGGGGTAAAGCCCACGAGGTATTGGAAAGTGCAAAAGGAAGTTTTGCTGCTGCCTTAAGCGGTACTACTGCTGGTAAGGCAGTACTACCGCATAAGCGGTACTACCGCTTGTGTGAAGCGGTACTACCGGTCAAGCGGTACTACTGCTCGTGAGCGGTACTACCGCTTGTACGCGGTACTGCTAGAATCCGAGTTGGACTCTTTCCGTGCGGGCCAAACCGACCTTGTACGGGCAAAACCGACCTTATGGAGGCTTTCTCTCCAAGTTTAGACCCTAGGGCTCAACATATAAATAGAGGGGCAGGGCTAGCACACGGGATACATCAAGATTTCCCAAGCCGTGTGCCGGCAACCCTAACCCTCTAGTTCCTCCCTTCATAATCTCCGTAGTGCTTGGCGAAGCCATGCAGAGATTGTTCCTCACCACCATCACCACGCCGTCGTGCTGCCGGAACTCATCTACTACTTCATCATCGCTCGCTGGATCGAGGAGGTGAAGGCGTCATCAAGCCGTACGTGTGTTGAACGCGGAGGTGCCGTCCGTTCGGCACTAGTTCGTGATCGGATCGAGGGACGACTTGCGATTTGGATCGCGGAGACGTTCGACTACATCAACCACGTTTCTTAACGCTTTCGCTTAGCGATCTACAAGGGTATGTAGATTCACTCTCCCTCTCGTAGATGCTCATCACCATGGATAGATCTTGCGTGTGCGTAGGAAAATTTTTGTTTCCCATGCGACGTTCCCCAACAACAGAATCATCACCAACAATGGCACACAATTCACGAGCCGCACCTTCACGCAATATATACAGGACCTTGGCGGCAAAATCTGTTTTGCATCTGTTGCTCACCCGAGAAGCAACGGCCAAGTGAAAAGGATGAACGCTGAAGTGCTGTGGGGCCTCAAGACAAGAACCTATGACAGGCTGCGCAAATGTGGAAGACGCTGGATTGATGAGTTGCCGGCGGTTCTTTGGTCACTCAGAACGACACCAAATCGAGCTACCGGCCAAACACCCTTCTCCCTAGTCTATGGTGCAGAAGCGGTGCTCCCCACGGAACTCATATACGGGTCACCTCGAGTGCTCGCTTGTGATGAAGCTGAGCAAGAGCGGTTGCGGCAAGATAACGCAATGCTCCTTGAGGAGGATCGTCTTTGGGCGGCTGTGCGAGCTGCACGCTACCAGCAAGCCTTGTGCCGCTATCATAGCCGCAAAGTGCACGCCCGAAGCCTTGAGGAAGGCGACCTTGTTCTTCGATGCGTTCAGTCCGCCAAGAGATCAAACAAGTTGACGCCGAAGTGGGAAGGCCCTTATCGGGTAGTACGAGTCACCAGACCTAGCGCAGTTCGTCTGGAGACCGAAGATGGCATTCAAATGCAAAACTCATGGAATATTGAGCATATTCGCAAGTTCTACCCATAAGGCGCGGATTGCCGGGTCTCCCGGCAACCCCTTTTGCACAAGCTTTGTCGGCAAGACTTGTAACCCGTTGTACAAAGCCAGGCACAGATCCTGTGCATAATAAAGCTAAGTGTTTCACAATTCTTCGTACATATTCATTTATATATGGGTGCATGTGATGTTGTGATTACACTTTAGTTTGTATGGAATGCCTAATGAACCGTCAAGGTTCCCAAACCACTCTTTTCTCTTCTTTCTTTTTCTTAAAAGGACAGAAGGATCCCTCGCGTGCAAGTTTCCCGGGGGGAGTGATGATGGGGTACCATTTTAATGACGTTCAAGCAATCATTTCATACGACGAGAGAGACAGTGCAAGGAAAAGCTAAGTTGAAAAACTTTGTAACTTTTTCCTTGTTACGTTTGCAGTTTCCCTCGAACGATTATGTGTTTGTATGAAAAACCTGCACGCAAAGGAACCTTGTCACGATCAGTCCGCGCTCTAGTTTGCCTCGAGTCCGCTCGGCAAGCTTAGTAGTTGTGTTCTAGCCCGGCAAGTTACCTTGCTGGCTGCGGCACTTCCAGCATGCTGCTAAGGACCTGTTCCTCGAAGCGCTCGCGGCAAGTGTGCGCACCGACAAGTTTCCCAACAGCATAGGGAACGCAATCATACAAAGACGAAATAAAACGAGGGGAACAACACGCATTCATCTAAGCCCGACAAACAATAGATATTCATTAAAAAAGTGCTCGGTTACATTTTATTGGCCCTTCCCCAGCGTTTACATCGAGTGCAAGGAGGGCAAAAGGAGCGCCTAGGCGAAGCCCGACTCGTTCCCGGAAGACCAGATGATGGTGCTGCTGGCGTTCAGCCGGACTCGTCGCCGTCGTCGTTGATCTTCACGCCTGGAGCGCCGTCATCATTGCCGTCATCATCGTCATCCTCAAACTCGCTGGAGGAAGCGGTGTCGCTGTCGCTCGAGCTTTCCACGCAACACTCCAGGCGAGTGCCCGACGCCCCGAAGAACTTCACGACAAGCATGTCAGATCCGGCAAGCCTGAAGTGAAGGAGGTGCATTTGCCCTAAGCAACGAGCACGGACAAAGGATTTCCACCCGCGCGTAAGGTACATGATGACGTTGTCGGAGGTCTCAACGGTCACCCAGAATGGGCCGTTGCAGCAGCCATCCACACGCAGCCACAAGCCGCGCAGATGGCGGCCTTCCATCTCCCTAGCAAAAGGGCGACGGAGCCGCAGCCAGCTCCGCGGCCGATCACGCAGTTCCACGATGAACTCCTGCACCGTGTCCTCCGTATGGCCTTCTGCCGGGGGAGGAAGGGTCGAAGATGAAGCGGCAAGCGCTCCGCCATGGCCGCCTCGACCACGGGCACCGCGTCTTCCACGACCACGGGCCACGGCCCTTCCTTGAGCACTGGAGCCAGCTTCCGCAGCCGCGACCGAGGCGTGGGCATGGAGCCGAGGAGAAGCTCTCGCCGCAGCGGCGGGGACACGACCGCGGCCTCTTCCCCTCACCATACCGTCGACAGATGCGGAAGCAACAGTTGCTGAAGATTGGAGCGAAAGGAGATGGATGAGCATCGCATCCCGCGGCCCCCTCTTTATAGGGAGAGCGCGGGGAGCTGGCTCTTCACTGTCTTCGAGCGGCCGCCCAGATTCGCCAATCCTATGCCCTGCGCTTCTGGCCGGGCGCATTACTCCAACAACCGTCCAAGTTCGCCAATCCCGCGCCCTGCGCCCTCGACTAGGCGCGTCACTCCAACGACCACCCTTCTTCGCCAATCCGTTGCCTTGCATGCATGCAAACGTGCATGATGGAAGGGCGCAGAAAAAGGAGAAGTAAAGACAGATATGGCAGTTATCCTTTGCCACGCGTAGCCGTGTGCCGGTTCAGTTTGAACCAACGATGCCCCGCAAATGAGCGTATTCCTGGTCTGAGCACGCCTAGCGGCTGTCCGTCCGACGGCAAGGTTTGCCGGAAGATGACCAAGAACGCACTCAAGTCCAGATTAATGAAGAAGCAAAGAAGATCTCAAGAGGTGAAAACCATCATGATGAAAATTACAGCGGCAGTTTTCCCGCCGCGTGTTTGTGCATTGTTTGGGCCTAGCCCAACGACGCTTGATACATCTCCGTCGTATCTACTTTTCCAAACACTTTTGCTCTTGTTTTGGCCCCTAATTTGCATGATTTGAATGGAACTAACCCGGACTGACACTGTTTTCAGCAGAATTGCCATGATGTTGTTTTTGTGCAGAAAATCAAAGTTCTTGGAATTGGATGAAACTTTCTAGAGATTTTCCTTGAATATATAAAAAATATTGGCATCAAGAACTACTGGTGGGGGGCCACCCAGTGCCCACGAGGCACCAGGGCGCTCCACCCCCCCCCCCCCCAGGCGCGCCCTGGTACCTTGTGGAGCCCATGTGGCTCCGTTTGACCTATTTCCAACGCTATAAATTCAGTTTTCCAGAGAAAAAAATAAGAGAGGAAGTTTTATTGCGTTTCATGATACGGAGCCACCGCCACCTCCTGTTCTTCATCGGGAGGCCAGGTCTGGAGTCCGTTCAGGGCTCCGGAGAGGGGGATCTTCCGGCATCGTCATCATCAACCATCCTTCATCACCAATTTCATGATGCTCACCGCCGGGAGTGAGTAATTCCTTCGTAGGCTTGCTGGACGGTGATGAGTTGGATGAGATTCATCATGTAATCGAGTTAGTTTTGTTAGGGCTTGATCCCTAGTACCCACTATTTTCTGAGATTGATGTTGCTATGCCTTTGCTATGCTTAATGCTTGTCACTAGGGCCCGAGTGCCATGATTCCAGATCTGAACCCTTTATGTTTTCATCAATATATTTGTGTTCTTGATCCGATCTTGCAAGTTGTATGCACCTGCTACGTGTTATGATCTGCATACCCCAAGGTGACAATAATTGAGGTTCTTTCCGGTGAATGCCATAGTTTGAGGAGTTCATGTATTCACTAAGTGTTAATGCTTTGTTCTGGTTCTCTATTAAAAGGAGGCCTTAATATCCTTTAGTTTCCTTATGGACCCCGCTTCCATGGGAGGGTAGGACAAAAGATGTCATGCAAGTTCTTATCGCAAGCACGTATGACTATATACGGAATACATGCCTACATTACATTGATGAATTGGAACTAGTTCTGTGTCGCCCTAGGTTATAACTGTTACATGATGAATGTTATCCAACGAATATCACCGATCCAATGCCTACGAGCTTTTCATATATTGAATCTTGCTAAGTTACTACTGCTGCTGCTGTTATAATTACTACTGCTACTGCTGTTACCGTTACTGCTACTGTTACTATTATTGCTACTGCTATCAAACTATCATACTACTGTGCTACTGATCACTCTGTTGCAGATATTTAGTTTCCAGGTGTGGTTGAATTGACAACTCGACTGCTAATACTTGCGAATATTCTTTGGCTCCCCTTGTGTCGAATCAATAAATTTGGGTTGAATACTCTACCCTCGAAAACTGTTGCGATCCCCTATACTTGTGGGTTATCAAGACCTTTTTCTGGCGTTGTTGCCGGGGAGCATAGCTTTATTTGCTAAGTCACTTGGAATTTATATCTATTGATCACTATGAAGAATCTGAAGGATACTAGAACCCAGATTGTTCCCTCTAAGACGAGGGGAGGTAAGGAACTGCCATCTAGCTCTGCACTTGATTCACCTTCTGTTTTGAATAAACTTGCAACACCACAACATGCTATTAATGCTAATATGCCGCAAGTTATTGATGATACCACTTCTGCTATGAATGATACTCATGATGATGCTAGTACTATACTTGAGAATGCTGTGCCACTTGGTGAATTTCTTACTGAACAAATTGCTAAAGCCAAAGAAATTGAAAATGCTGAAACTCCTGAGAATGATGATTCACCTGTTATGCCTAGCTCTCCTACTAGAGTTGAAACACCTGACGAACAATGTTTTGATAGGGAGACCGCTAGAGCCATTCTTGCTTGCAATGATAGATATGAAGTTATAAAATTAATTGCTGATATGAAAGAAAAATCTATGAGAGAGAAAATGAAATATGATCCTAAATTTGCAACCTCTCCCATATTTGTTACTGATAAGGATTATGAATTCTCTGTTGATCCAGAATTGATTAAGTTGGTAGAATCTGATCCTTTCCATGCATATGAAACTGAAACCGTTGTGGCACATCTTACTAAATTAAATGATATAGCCACCCTGTTTACTCATGAGGAAAAAATCCGCCACTATTATATTCGTAAGTTGTTTCCTTTCTCATTAAAGGGTGATGCTAAAGATTGGTATAATACTCTTGCTCCTGGATGTGTGCGTAGTCCCCAGGATATGATTTACTACTTCTCTAGAAAAAAAAATCCTGCTCATAAGAAACAAGCTGCCTTACAGGAAATATTTAATTTTGTGCAAATTGAATAAGAGAGTCTCCCACAAGCTTGGGGGAGGCTTCTCCAATTACTAAACGCTTTTCCTGATCATCCTCTCAAGAAAAATGAAATACTTGATATGTTCTATAATGGACTAACTGATGCTTCTAGGGATTACCTAGATAGTTGTGCGAGTTGTGTTTTCAGGGAAAGGACTATTGAACAAGCCGAGGAATTATTGAATAATATATTGAAGAATGATAATGATTGGACACTTCCTGAACCACCGCCTAAACCCACTCCGAAGAAGAGGGGTATCTTATATCTCAGTCCAGAAGATATGCAAGAAGCAAAGAAATGTCAGAAAGAGAAAGGTATTAAAGCTGAGGATGTTACGAATTTACCACCTATTGAAGAGATACATGGTCTTGACAAACCGACACAGGTAGTAGAGGTAAATTCTCTTATAAAGTTTGATGAAAGTGATATTCCGTATAACAAACCTCCTAGTCAATGCTTGTATGAATTCGACAATTATATTATGAAGCAAGATCATTTTAATGCAAACGTTATGAAACAATTGAAACGAAACTCTTATATGACTGATCGCCTGAGTGACTTGTTATTTAGAATTACTAATGATGTTAAAGGTGTTAGTAAACATGCATCTATGGTTCAAACTCAATTAGAACAAGTTGCCAAATCTCAAAGTGAATTGCTTAATGAAATGAACAACAATATGAATGACCATGCTGTTAGAGTAATGACTAGAGGAGGAAGAATGACTCAGGAGCCACTATATCCTGAAGGTCACCCAAAAAGAATTGAACAAGACTCTCAAAGAATTAATGCTGATGCACCTAGTCCTTCCAAAAAGAAAAAGAAAAAGAAAAATGATAGGACTTTGCATACTTCTAGTGAACCCGAGGTAGAAAACCCCTTGGAGGATAGTAATGATGTTTCTATCTCTGATGCTGAAACACAATCTGGTAATGAACAACCACTTGATGATAATAATAATGATGATGTTCATTTGGATACCCAACCAGATAATGATAAAGAACCAGATAATGATGTTGAAATTAAACCTGAAGTTGATCTTGATAACCCATCTACTAAAAATAAACGTTATGATAAAAAAGATTTCGTTGCTAGAAAACATGGTAAAGAAAGAGAACCATGGGTCCAAAAACCCATGCCCTTTCCTCCTAAACCTTCTAAGAAAAAAGATGAGGAAGAATTTAAACACTTTGCTGAAATGCTTAGGCCAGTCTTTTTGCGTACTCGTTTAACTGATATTATAAAGATGCCTCCTTATGCTAAATATATGAAAGACATTGTCACAAATAAAAGAAAGATACCTGAAGTTGAAATTTCCACCATGCTTGCAAATTATTCTTTTAAGGATGGAGTGCCTAAGAAATTAGGAGATCCAGGAATACCAACTATACCATGCTCCATTAAGAAAAATTATGTCAAAACTACTTTGTGTGATTTAGGAGCTGGTGTTAGTGTCATGCCTTTCTCCTTATATAAAAGACTTGATTTGAATAAACTCACTCCCATTGAAATATCATTGCAAATGGCTGACAAATCAACTGCCATACCTATCGGTGTTTGTGAGGATGTGCCCGTCGTAGTTGCAAATGTCACTATTCTAACAGACTTTGTTATACTTGATATGCCCGAGGATGACAACATGTCAATTATCCTTGGTAGACCCTTTCTGAATACTGCAGGGGCTGTTATTGATTGCAACAAAAGCAAGGTCACTTTTCATATCAATGGTAATGAACATGTGGTGCACTTTCCAAAGAAACAATTTCAAGTGAATGGTATTCATATTATTGAAAAGACTCCGACAATTACTATTGGGAGTTTCCAAATTCCTCTTCCTACTGTTAAAAAGAGATATGAAACTTTTATTGTTGGGGAGATGCACATCCCCGTTGAGGTAACTTAGTGTTATACGAAAGTTCTTCGATTTCATGTCACTCGAAAATGGTTTGTTAATAAGACCTGATCAACCTTATTAATGGATTCTTCTAGAGAGGCATGTAGTCGATGAATTTAGTAGGAACAACCTTATGTACCCACTCTTAGTTTGCTGTTATTTTTATTCAAATATAATAAAATGCCATGATTACTCTGTTTTCTGAATTACCCGTGCAATAAAAAAATGCCCAAAAATAAACTGCTCAGAATGCAATAAACTTTTAACATGATTTTTTATTGATTATTTAAGAATTTTTGGAATAAAAATCTTACCAGGGGGGTGCCCCAGGTGCCCACGAGGCACCAGGGCGCGCCACCCCCCCTGGCGTGCCCTGCTACCTCGTGGGCCCCACAGAGGCCCCTTCACTTATCCCTTTAGCTCACTTCGTCTCCTACCTCAAGAAAAAAATTCCTAGTAGCTTTTTCTCTCATGTTCTTGCTCACAACACTGAAATTTTCGATCTCTTTGCTCGGAGCTCCGTTTCCGAAACAGTTTTGGGGAATTGCTCCTTGGTATGTGCCTCCTCCATTGCTCCAATTAGTTTTTGTTTTAATGGATTATATCTTGCATAATTAGCTACTGTTGGTGCTACAGAAATTGAGCTTGCATGTTGAATCCTTTGAGTTCCAAGTAGTTTGAATGCTTGATATAGCCTCTAGACATCCATATGAGTAGTTGCTATCAATCTTGTGAAGTTTTATTGATATCATTTTGTGGTCCAAAATTTTTCAGAAATTTGTTCATAGGAAAATGAATTTTCTCCGGAGAAGTTCTTCGAGGAGGAGGTCCTCGGAGGCGTCATTAAGTGAAAGCTCGGCACGCCAAGCATATGAGGAACCAAGGACAAGTTCAGTACGAGGTGCCGAAGCAAAGTCATGTCGGTGGCCGTGCAACGAATTCATGTTGAGAGCAGGGTATCAAAGAAGAATTTGACCAATACATTCACAATGCCGAGCTCTCCGCCTTCATTGCAGATAAGCCACCACAGCATTACAATCTCACCCACTCCTTTACTCAGAACTTTGCTTATCATCCGCGCACTTCTAGAATTTTATTTCATCTCTATGACAATTCCTACAATATATCTCTAGAAGAATTTTGTGATGCATGTAAAATTCCATATTGGGGTTCGTTAGATGAACCGCCAAGATCTGATTATGAGTTGTTTCTTACTAGCCTTTGCAACGGTGAAGATAGGGGAATCACGCAGGCTAGAATAGTTAGCATTCAATTTCCCGCTATCCGGTATTTTGCGCTTTTTAATGGTAAATGCGTTGTTGGTAAGCAAGACTGTAGTGCACTTTGTACCCCTGATCTGAGTCTTATCCATACAGCTTTGACTGGTAGCAAACTTTATAATCTTGGGGCTATTGTTGCACGTAGGCTGCAGCTTAATGCAGGTAATGGTGATTTGTATGGAGGAATCTATGCCTCCCATTTAGCGGCAAGGTTAGGGGTGTCGTTTAAATTCAATGATCCCCTTTTGCCTTATAAATATTTAAATTTTGAAGCAATGCGAGAACATAGGTTCTTAAAGCGCAACGCACAGGGTTACGAATATAACTTAGTTTTTAATAAATATCACTCGGTGTATGTTGCTTTGCCTGCTCCTGCCCTCTTTGATTTTTAGAACAAACAGAGACATTTCCTTCATGAGAGTGAGGTGCACGAGTACAATGCAGCCGCTGAGGCTGCTCGTCAGGCTAAAGGGGCAGCTCAGAACCCCTCTACGAGCTACCATTTCGATCACTATCCAGGACAGCCATGGTAGTGGACCAAGCTAGGCAAAAGCCTAAGCTTGGGGGAGTACGTAATTCTCATCGACATTACATTCATGTTCACACATTTTACTCCAGTTGTCTGTGTTCATACTTTTTCATTGTATAATCCATGTTACTTTTATTTTCTCGCCTTCTTTTTGTGTGTTTGAAAAACTTTGAGAAAATCCAAAAACATTCCTCATCTCTTTTCAGTTTATCTTTCTAGTTTAATTAGCTGTAGTTTCGTGATAGTAAAAGAAAACCCAAAAAGATTTCTCGTTTCTTCTTTTGCTTGTTGGGAGTTTTCCCGTGTAAATAGTTTCCTTCTCTCGTTTTTTTTTGTTTTCTTCTTTAATTTGCTTTCTTCAGAAAACTAAAAACTCCAAAATATTTCAGTTTGTTTCTTTGAATTTCTTTTCTTTTCTTTTGTTGAGTCATTGCAAGGAGAAGACCACGATGAAAATGATGAGTGGCTCTCATATGCATTATTGTTGATTTAACAAAGAGCCCATATTACCTTGTCTTCTCTTTTGAATAAAATGCTTGCAGATTCCAGCTTAGTCCACGGCACACTTGCACTATTATTATTTTTATATCATTCGGTCGTGCAAGTGAAAGGCAATAATGACGATGATTTGATGAAGTGACTGTGGCAAGGAAAAGTGGGTATGAACTCAATCTGTTCTTTCTTTTTGTAAATATGTTTAACTCAGTATCCATGATTCAGCATATTATGATTAAACATGTTTGTGATGACAATTAGAGATTATAGTTGCTCATACCATGCCTAAGTAGCTAGGAGTGGATAATGATTTATCTTGAGTGTCAACACGCATTAAAATGTTCATGATGTAGTATGATGATACGGTATCCTCCTCTGAATGTTTCAAGTGGCTTGACTTGGCACATGTTCGCGCATGTAGTTGAATCAAAACCAACATAGCCTCCACGATATTTATGTTCATGGTGTTTATATCCTACTCATGCTAGTATTCAATGTTGATTATTCATCATGCATGGTTATGACCGTTTTCGCTCTCTAGCTGGTCGCTTCTCAACCTATTTGCTAGCTTCCGCCTGTACTAAGCGGGAATGCTGCTTGTACATCAAAACCCTTTAAACCAAAGTTATTCTAGATGAGTCCACTATATCTACCTATATGCGGTATTATCTTGCCGTCCTAAGTAAATTTGCATGTGCCAACTCTATTATTCAAACGAACATCTGTTTTGTGTGCCCGTACCGCTCATGGAGCGACAGGGGGCGGTCAGTATCTTCCATGCTAAGCGGGTTATTCTCATGATGAGTGTTTACTCACTTGTCCTTGGATGAGAGGGGCTGGTAATCGGAATGCCCAGTCCCATCATTAAAAAAGCAAAATAATAAAACAAACTCCCCCGGAAAGTTGTTAGTATGGAGGGCACCCGGGGATTCGGCTAGCCATGGCTTGTGATTGATGGTGGAGGGGGAGTAAACTTTACTTTACCGCTTGGGAACCGCCGCTAATGTGTTTAGCATGGAAGATATTGAAAACTCTTGGTCGTGACGTTGACAGGAAAGGCATACCTCCCAAAATTTAATTACCTCTGATTTTAGCTTCGAGCTCTGGCACCTCTGCAAATCCATGCTTCCCTCTGCGAAGGGCCTATCTATTTACTTTTATGTTATTTTACTTTTATTGTTGAGTCATCACCTTCTCAAATAAGCACTAGGCCTGAGAGCACTATTGTCATTCTCATGCATTGTGTATAGTTAATGTTGTGTGCATCATGACTGGATCTCTTCTACCATGAATTACAATGTTTAGTCGCTACTTGAACTTTGGAGGTGCTCTGCATTTATGTTTTGCGGTCTCTGAAAGGGCTAGCGAGATACCATGTTATCATATTATATCATGATTGTTTTGACAAAGTGTTGGCATTTGAGATATTTTATTATTGCTCGCTAGTTGATTATGCCATCGATATGAGTGAATATAAATTCTAAGAGTTATCATTTGTGTGGTTAGTCATAATCTTTGCTGAAAACTTGGACAGTACTTAAGCATATATATAGACACAAGAACAAAAGAGTTTGTAAAAGTTTTTCTTTATCACTTTCAGTTTGTCAACTGAATTGCTTGAGGACAAGCAATGAGTTAAGCTTGGGGGAGTTGATACGTCTCCGTCGTATCTACTTTTCCAAACACTTTTGCCCTTGTTTTGGCCCCTAATTTGCATGATTTGAATGGAACTAACCCGGACTGACGCTGTTTTCAGCAGAATTGCCATGATGTTATTTTTGTGCAGAAAATCAAAGTTCTTGGAATTGAATGAAACTTTCTGGAGATTTTTCATTGAATATATAAAAAATGTTGGCATCAAGAACTACTGGAGGGGGCCACCCAGTGCCCACGAGGCACCAGGGCGCGCCACCCCCCCAGGCGCGCCCTGGTACCTCATGGGACCCACGTGGCTCCGTTTGACCTATTTCCAACGCTATAAATTCAGTTTTCCAGAGAAAAAAAATAAGAGAGGAAGTTTTATTGCGTTTCACAATACGGAGCCGCCGCCACCTCCTGTTCTTCATCGGGAGGCCAGATCTAGAGTGTGTTCAGGGCTCCGGAGAGGGGGATCTTCCGGCATCATCATCATCAACCATCCTTCATCACCAATTTCATGATGCTCACCGCCGGGAGTGAGTAATTCCTTTGTAGGCTTGCTGGACGGTGATGAGTTGGATGAGATTCATCATGTAATCGAGTTAGTTTTGTTAGGGCTTGATCCCTAGTACCCACTATGTTCTGAGATTGATGTTTCTATGACTTTGCTATGCTTAATGCTTGTCACTAGGGCCCGAGTGCCATGATTCCAGATCTGAACCCTTTATGTTTTCATCAATATATTTGTGTTCTTGATCCGATCTTGCAAGTTGTATGCACCTGCTACGTGTTATGATCTGCATACCCCAAGGTGACAATAATTGGGATTCTTTCCGGTGATTGCCATAGTTTGAGGAGTTCATGTATTCACTAAGTGTTAATGCTTTGTTCCGGTTCTCTATTAAAAGGAGGCCTTAATATCCCTCAGTTTCCTTATGGACCCCGCTGCCACGGGAGGGTAGGACAAAAGATGTCATGCAAGTTCTTATCGCAAGCACATATGACTATATACGGAATACATGCCTACATTACATTGATGAATTGGAACTAGTTCTGTGTTGCCCTAGGTTATAACTGTTACATGATGAATGTTATCCAACGAATATCACCGATCCAATGCCTACGAGCTTTTCATATATTGAATCTTGCTAAGTTACTACTGTTGCTGCTGCTGTTACATTTACTACTGCTACTGCTGTTACCGTTGTTACTATTATTGCTACTGCTATCAAACTATCATACTACTGTGCTACTGATCACTCTGCTGCAGATATTTAGTTTCCAGGTGTGGTTGAATTGACAACTCAACTGCTAATACTTGCGAATATTCTTTGGCTCCCCTTGTGTCGAATCAATAAATTTGGGTTGAATACTCTACCCTCGAAAACTGTTGCGATCCCCTATACTTGTGGGTTATCAAGAACGCTTCGGACGCGCGTATGGCCCAGGCCCAGGGGCTCCTATCGGTGTATAAAACGTGGGTATTTTATACCCTGACTTATGCACAGACGGTAGCAGCCTCCTTGCCGGCCAAGGCTTGCGGGAACTTGCCAAATAACCAGATTCAAGACCCAACCACAGAAACTACTAGAGAGAAGCTCAAGACGAAGCACCAACGAGCACTCCACTGGTACTGAAGATGAAGACATTCCTTGCCGGCAAGGCTGAACCAGCAAGGTGAAGACCCGGCAAGCTCCGTGCCAGCAAGCCTTCGCCTGCTCTCCAGCGCTCCACCTCACCGGGCAGCTATTCACTAATCGGTGAGGTGTCGACCGCGCAGGCTGGTTGGTGAGATTTGTCGGGCACGTGTCAGCGCGCAGGGAGAAGATTTGCCTTTAATGACACCCGTCCGGGAGGCGTGTCAAGCTAATAGGAGGTAGCTGGGCGAGCGGTGTAGGAACCTTGCCGGAGCTCCTCCTCCACATGACACCTAACGGTGCATTATGCTTTTGTCCTAAACTGGCAGAGTTAGGTATGATAGCACTGTTTGCTATCTAATCAACTTGTAATTACTGTTTTGCCACTGTGGTAACCCCTTGAACTATAAAAGGAGGGCCAGGGCAACAGTTAGAGGGATTTAGATCCTTTTTCAAACACCAGCACGTCTTGCATGCGTAGCTGCTCTCTCCGCACCTTGCCGGGAGCAGCTCTCCTTGTACTTGTGCTCTCACACATCCAATACACCAAAGCAGGAGTAGGGTTTTACACCTCACGGTGGCCTGAACCTGGGTAAATCCCTTGCGTTCTCCATTGATTCCACTCTTTGTGCACGTTAATCTCCCCTGCCGAACTACAAGGGGCTAGATGGCCTCATAGATGGTCGTACACCACGACACCCAGGACCCAACTGTCAATATCAAATGTGTAAGTAAAAAATAGTGAAATATACAGAAGCCTGGGACACCGCAGAACCCACATGTTAGTGCCTGATTTATTTGCAAAAAAGGGTGGAATATATTGCCGTCCGTGGGGGTCGAACTTGGGACCAATGCTAGATTATACAACGTGCGAGCCATTTCAACTGTGTGCGTCTATTTGCTTATGGTCATAGCCGAGTATTTTTGACCTGATATTTTCTACCTTACAGAAGGGCCCACAAGCCAGTGACGCTGGAGAGATAGGACTGCTACTTGTGAGCTGCGTTGGGATTTCCTCGAAGAGGAGACGATGATGCAGTATAGTAGAGATAAGTATTTCCCTCAGTTAAGAACCAAGGTTATCAATCCAGTAGGAGAACCACACAGAACCTCGTTAGCAGCACCTACACACACAAAAGCAAATACTTGCACCCAACGCCAACAAGAGGGTTGTCAATTCCGTTGGTGGTTACTTGCAAGGATTAATTCTGATAGTGATAGATAGAAAAGTAATTGCAAAATAAAAGAAAGGAAATAAAATTGCAGCAAGGTATTTTTCGATTTTAATATATGATAAAAGTAGACCCGGGGGCCATAGTTTTCACTAGAGGCTTCTCTCTCGAACACATAGCATACGGTGGGTAAACAAATTACTATTGGGCAATTGATAGAAAAGCGCATAGTTATGATGATATTCAAGGCAATGATCATGTATATAGGCATCACGTCCGAGACAAGTAGACCGACTCCTGCCTGCATCTACTACTATTACTCCACCCATCGACCGCTGTCCAGCATGCATCTAGGGTATTAAGTTAATGAAAACAGAGTAACGCCTTAAGCAAGATGACATGATGTAGACAAAGTAAACTCAAGAAATATGATTAAACCCCATCTTTTTATCCTTAATGGCAACAATACAAATACGTTTCTTGTCCCTTTCTGTCACTGGAATATAGAACACCGCAAGATTGAACCCATCACAAAGCACCTCTCCCATTGCAAGATAAATCAATCTAGTTGGCCAAACCAAATGGATAGACCGAACAGAAATACAAAGCTATAACAATCATCCATAAATAAGTTCAGAAAAGACTCAAATATTTCTCATGAATAATCTGATCATAAACCCACAATTCATCGGATCCCAACAAACTCGCCGCAAAAGAAGATTACATCGAATAGAACTCCAAGGAGATATGGAGAACATTGTATTGAAGATCAAAGAGAGGGAAGAAGCTACTAGCTATGGACCCGTAGGTCTGTGGTAAACTACTCACACATCATCGGAAGGGCAGCAAGGTTTATGTAGAAGCCCTCCGTGATCGATTCCCCCTCCGGCAGAGTACCGGAAAAGGCCTCTAGATGGGATCGTGGATGAACAGAGGCTTGCGGCGGCGGAAAAGTTATTCGGGGTGGCTCTCTGTTGGTTTCCCAATATTTGAGAATTTATAGAAGTGGAATTAGGTCAAACGAAGCCACGAGGGGCCCACAAGGCATTAGGGTGTGCCCCCTGGGGCCGCGCCCTGTTGCCTTGTGACTTCCTCATGAGGCTTCTGGCCTCCTCCCGAAGCTTCCAGGGTCTCTTTTGTCCAAAAAAAATCGTCAAAAAGTTTCGTGGCATTTGGACTTCGTTTGGTACTGATTTCCTGAAAAACAAAAAACAAGCAGAAAACAGCAACTGGCACTGGGCACTAGGTTAATAGGTTAGTTCCAAAAAATGATATAAAATAGCATACTATTGCATATAAAACGTCCAAGATTGATATTATAATAGCATGGAACAATCAAAAATTATAGATACGTTGGAGACGTATCAAGCATCCCCAAGCTTAATTCCTGCTCGTCCTTGAGTAGGTAAATGATAAAAATAGAATTTTTGGTGTGGGATGCTACCTAACGTGTTTCATCATGTAGTTCTATTTTACGGTATGAATATTAAGATCCAAGTGATTCAAGGCAATAGTCTATAATTTGATATAAAGACATCAATACTTAGGCATACTAACAAACAATCATGCCTTTCAAAATAAAAATGCTAAATAAATTTATCCCTACAAAATCATATAATCCTATCATGCTCCATCTTCTTAACATAAAGTATTTATCATGCACAAGCCCGGAGACAATTAAGCAAGTGCTTCATACTTTTTAATGCGCTTCAGCTTTTTCAACCCCCACGCAATACATCAGCGCAAGCCATGGATATAGCACTATGGGTGGAATAGAATGATGATAGAGATTACTAAGGGGGAGTCAAAAGGAGAAGATAGTCTCACATTGACGATGCTAATCAATGGGCTATGGAGATGCCCATCAATTGATGTCAATGTGAGGAGTAGGGATTGCCATGCAACGGATGCACTAAGAGCTATAAGTGTATGAAAGCTCAAAAATAAAAAACTAAGTGAGTGTGCATCCAACTTGTTTGCTCATGAAGACCTCAGGCATTTGAGAAACCCCATCATCGGAATATACAAGCCAAGTTCTATAATGAAAAATTCTCACTAGTATATGAAAGTGAAAACATAGGAGACTCTCTATATGAAAAACATGGTGCTACATTGAAGCACACGTATGGAAAAAGATAGTAACACAGCCCCTTCTTTCTTTTTCTCACATTTTTTTTCGCTGGGCTTGTTTTGGCCTCTTTTTTATCTCACTGGGACAATGCTCTAATAATGATGATCATCACACTTCTATCTACTTACAACTCAAAAATTACAACTCGATACTAGAACAAATATGACTCTATATGAATGCCTCTGGCAATGTACCAGGATGTGCAACGGTACTAGCGTAACATGAATGAAAATGATGAATGGTGGCTGAGCTACAAATACTATGTTAGCTATATGATCATGCAAAGCAATATGACAATGATGATGTGTGTCATATAAAAAGAACGGTGGAAGTTGCATGGCAATATATCTCGGAATGGCTATGGAAATGCCATAATAGGTAGGTATGGTGGCTATTTTGAGGAAGATATAAGGAGGCTTATGTATAATAGAGCGTATCATATCACGGGGTTTGGATGCACCGGCGAAGTTTGCACCAACTCTCGAGGTGAGAAAGGGTAATGCACGATACCGAAGAGGCTAGCAAATTGCGGAAAGGTGAGTGTGCGTATAATCCATGGACTCACGATAGTCATAAAGAACTCACATACTTATTGCGAAAGTCTATTAGCCCTCGAAGCAAAGTACTACTACGCATGCCCCTATGGGAGAGATGTAACACCCTGGTTTTCGCTCCTTGTTTTTTTTCCTTCGCGGGATTGGACTCCCGTCTTTTTCTTCGATGTTATCGATTTTCTCTCGCCCTTGGGTATATGCAGATGGTCATTTAGCCTTGCATTTCCTATCCAACCAGAGATTCGCTCCAGTCCAACCTTGCCACCCAAGATTTACTCTCAGGATTCTGCCGCTGAAACCCTACCTTCCGAGTTACCGGAAGGGAAACCCTAATTCCTTCCGTTACAAAGGAACCCCAATTTTCTTTGATCTATTGCCTCCCAAACTTTTCCCAGTGATCATCCTATCTCTATAAACCCTGGATATGCAAAAATATTGCCAAGTCATTTGCAATATTTTTCATTTAAAATCAATTCCTTTTTCTGCTGTTTAAAGGAATTAAATCCAGAAAAATATCTATCCAACTCCAAAGTTCATGAAAACTTGTGGAGATATTCTTTGTGATCATATTGAGCTCCCAAAAATATTGGCCATAATTAAATAAGGGAAATTGCATTTACCTATTTAAAGCCAATATTGCATTTTGGGCACTTTCTATAGGAGCTACTATTTTGGTAGCCAGGAAAAATCCCAAATAATTTCTGGAGCTTCTCATACCCATATCTTCACCATTTCCATCAAGAACCCAAGTTCCATAGTTCAAATTTTGAGCACATCATCCAATTCTTTTTTCTGGAGTTATTTTGAGGTTGTGAAGCAACTATATTTTATATTGCTTAAAAAATCTTGAAATTAATCCAGGACCTCACATTCCCTATGTGGTGTGAGCATGCAAAAATTCACATCATTTTATCAAGCCAATTTCTCTCAAAAATTCCATCTAGTTTTTGTCCAGATTTCCAGTTTGCAAAGGAAGTGCTTGAACCCTTGATCGATTTGAGCTGAAATTTTGCATGCTGGTTAACATTGATAAATCACTCATGTAAACCACAAATCAGCTCAATCCAGCTACCATTCTTCCCCAGCAATTTTCCTAAGTTTCTGTCTAGATTCTAGCTCTGTGAAGGAAGTACCATCTAGGAGAATCCAAATGAGCTGAAATTTTTCCAGTACCTCCATAACTCCAAATCATCACTCTACACCAAAGTTCAGTTCATTTCATCAAGCCATATGAGTGCAGCTTCAAAGTCAAGTTTCTGGACCAAATTTGGCATTGTAAAAGAAGTGCACTCAAACTTGGTCCAATTTGCTTCAAATTTCTCCAGAAGGTGCTCCTTCTTATCTCATGTCCCTGTGACAACTTGGCCAGCTCATTTGCACACCTGTCTGACCAAAACTTCCTGCCCAAGTTTCTATCCAGAAACTATTCTGGATCACCTCGGTCAATCTAGAGCCATCCTAGTCCATCCATTGTCACATCCCATCCATATGATCAATGACTACCGTGTTGGACAAGGTGTGACAGGCAGACGCGGGCCAGAACGTGCCATTGCCGTGGTGACCATACCATGGACAAGGCCAAATGCGCGCTCTGTGCCCTGACGGCGTCTGGTTGCGTCGGGCAGGCCAGCTCAGGCCGCCGCAGCTTGTCCTCTGGTGCCGACGTCGTCGCCACCATCCACGTGCCCCTCTCCTGTAGCTTCCCCCCTTCGTTTGCGCCCTCGCCGGACGACGACAAGCGCCGCCGTACCGGCCCGTACATGCACGTGGTCATCCTCTTCCCCGCTAGCTTCTTCCTCGCACCGCGTCGCAGCAGTGGCGGTCAGGTCGGCACCGCTACCGGCCGAGCCGTCCCCTCCTCACGCGGTCCAGCTCACCGCCATGTCCACGACGTCGCCACGGTCGTGCCTATCCCTCCCCGCCGCCCGGCTATAAATAGCCCTCTCCCGAGCACTCCGAGATCACCAACCTTCCTCTCCACCTCCTAGCACCTCCCTAGCCACTCGAACGAGCTCGAGGAGCTCTCATTCCCTCGCATTGCTGCCATGGCCGCCGCCACGCTCGCTTCAAATCCGCCAGCCTCCGGCCTTCCCCGCCTCCGCCGAGCCCACCACTGGGCTCCCTAGTCGCCTGAGACCACCCATGCACTCTCTCCCAGCCACCCCAGCCACCGGAGCATCTGCCTCACCGTGGAGCCGCCGCCCTCGGCCACCGTTGCCGCGGACAACTCCGGCCAACCCCGGCGCCTCTTCACCACCCACGGGCGCGGGATTGGAGCGGCGCATCCATCCCTAGCGGCGCCCAAGTCCGCCGTGGTCTCCAGTCGCCGGCGCCGGTGAGGCCGTAGCCTCTGCTGCTCTCTGTCAGGACAGAGGAGAGAAGGAGGAAGAAGAGAAGGAGGGAGGAGAGAGAAAGAAGATGGGACCCATCGGTCAGCGACAGCAGCCCGGCCCCGCTCCGCCACGTCGGATAAGTGGAGGCGTATTCCTCCAAAATACGCTTTCCAATTCTGAAAGCGTAATTTGCCACAGCTTTTGGGAGGAATACGTTTTCTCTAATCGAAAGCGTATTCACAGAAATACGCTTTCTCTCTCAGCCCCGCAGCCGAAACCTCTGATTTGTGAACGTTCACCCGTTAGCAGCCAAAATGAACAGATACTGTTTGATTTTCTGCTAACGAACGAACGGTCACAACTTCGCAACCGTAACTCCGATTCAGGTGATTCCAAAGCCCACGGTTTCTATTCGTCGAGCCCGTTCCGATGACATCACTTTCACCATGTTTACACTTTCTGAAAATGCCCATTTTGCCCCTGCCCTATATTCAGCCCCTCCGAGAGGGAATCTTCTCCGGCGAATTTTTCCGCGAGGTGATCGCACTTCTCTCCGGTGAATCCATCGCCCCCAGGCAAGCCGACCATCTGATATATGCCCTAATGCATTTCTCTGTGTTATTCTTGCGTGTTTAATTAATGAATATGCCTGTGTTAGAAATAATTGAACTCCTGCTAGGTTGAACTTGTTATTTACATTACTTGCTAGTACTCATCATATTATCGCACTAGTGACTCGTAGGTGACATTATGGAGATAGGTTGTTAAGTTTTCATCGTGCATTACTGTTATTATTGCAATGATTAAGAATGTGACTTAATAATGACAACCTACTCCGTCGGCTGGATCGAGTCATAGTGCCACCGAACCGAGCTCATCAGTGTAGCCACATTTTCCTTTATGGGAAGGCCCTGACTTGGTCTATTGTCTTGCCTCTTGTCGGTACCACCAAAGAGGGAAGGTTATGCGTGCGTGCTACCCTGGCCCGGTAGGCGGTGATAACCTTGTGAGCCCAGTTGTTTGTTTAGCCCGGGGTCCCCGTTTGGGACAGTTTGTTTGGCCACGACGATGGCAGGTGTCAGGAGTGACACAAGAGCCACCCAGGACTTGACCCGGGAAGGGTATGATTGTCAGTGGGACCGTAGGAGAGCCGGGTAATGGACAAATTTTCTTGGAGCAGCACCGGTCCACCCGAATGGGAGCATGAGGCTAGGAGCTCCATAGTGTGGGTAAAGTGCGCAACCTCTGCAGAGTGTAAATCTATTCAAATACCCGCGTCCTCGGTCATGGGACACAGTTCATACTAGGTCACACTATTTGGTCTGCGTCGAGTCTGGAGGAACAAACCCTATGATGTTAATAATGAACCAGAGAAAGGTATGATTTGTCAGACTTATAGTGTAGATGCAGGGACATCGGATGATGTCAGGTATATGAGATGTTTGCCATGCGATGGCTATGAGATGAGTGGTCGGATGACCGAATGATTTGGATTTGATTTGGATCGAGTTTGGATTGATCCTAAGATTATTCGGAGTATGGATTGATTACTTGTTATGCTTTATCTTCGCCATACTGCAGTTACCTTGATAGTTAACATGCTAGATAATCCTGTTATGACATGATAATCAATGTTGCTTTAATAACAAGTGCATGCTTGAATGCCATGGATTGCTTTGCTTGGTGTATATGTTGGTTTGGTTTTCTTGCAAGTACATTCAAAAGTACTCAGCGGCCTTCAATGTGGCCAGGTTCACCTAAGGATTCGATGATCTCTAGCGAGGAGACGGAGTCTTCGCGGGCTAGAAGAGTAACCCAATCAGATCCCTGTGGATTGGAGCCGCACCAAGACCGTGCTACCTTAGATAGAGCTTTTCCGCTGCCATCACCCTTGTAAATATCATGTAAGACTTATATATCCATCAATAGAAATGCCTGTGTTCATGATACTTGTTGTAAAAGCGCATGCCAGTGTGATTTTCCTGGGCTGGCGTGTGCGGCGACCGTCTGGCTACAGTGGTATTCAGGCGGGGCGCCACAGGAGGTTGGTAGGAGTTAACCATCGCACGCCCCTGCTACTTGTGAGCTGCGTTGGGATTTCCCCGAAGAGGAGGGGATGATGCAGTACAGTAGAGATAAGTATTTCCATCAGTTAGGAAACCAAGGTTATCAATCCAGTAGGAGAATCACGCAACAACTCGTTAGTAGTGCCTGCACACAAAACAACAAATCCTCGCACCCAATGCGAACAAGGGGTTGTCAATCCCTTGGCGGTTAATAGCAAGATTAAATTGTATGGTGATAGATGGATAGATCAAACAAAAATAAAAAATAAAATAAATAAAATAAAAGTGCAGCAAGGTATTTTTAGGATTTTCAATATATAATTGAGATAGACCCGGCGGCATAGTTTTCACTAGAGGCTTCTCTCTTGAAAATAGCATCGGTGGGTGAACAAATTACTGTTGGGCAATTGATAGAAAAGCAAATAATCATGATGATATCCAACGCAATGATCATGTATATAGGCATCACGTCCAAGACAAGTAGACCGACTCCTGCCTGCATCTACTACTATTACTCCACACATCGACCGCTATCCAGCATGCATCTAGTGTATTAAGTCCATGAAGAACGGAGTAACGCCCTAAGCAAGATGACATGATGTAGACAAAGTAAACTCACGCATGAATAAACCCCATCTTTTTACCCTTAAGAGCAATGATACATACGTGTCATGTCCCCTTCTGTCACTGGGATTGAGCACCGCAAGATCAAACCCATTACAAAGCACCTCTCCCATTGCAAGATAAATCAGTCTAGTTGGCCAAATCAAATCAATAGATCGGAGAGAAATACGAAGCTATAATAATCATGCATAAAAGAGTTCAGTGAAAACTCAAATAATATTCATGGATAATCTGATCATAAACTCACAATTCATCGGATCCCAACAAACACACCGCAAAAAGTGATTACATCGGATAGAACTCCAAGAACATCGAGGAGAACATTGTATTGAAGATCAAAAAGAGAGAAGAAGCCATCTAGCTACTAACTATGGACCCGAAGGTCTGTGGTAAACTACTCACACATCATCGGGAAGGGCAGCAAGGATGATGTAGAGCCCCTCCGTGATCGATTCCCCCTCCGGCAGAGTACCGGAAAAGGCCTCCAGATGGGATCTCTCAAGAACAGGAACTTGCGGCGGCGGAAAAAGTATTTCATGGACTCCTCCGTTGGTTTCCCGATTTTAGAGAATTTATAGAGGTGGAATTAGGTCAAACGGAGCAGAGGTGGGCCCATGAGGCACCAGGGCGCGCCACCCCCCTGGGGCGCGCCCTGGTGGCTCGTGGCCACCTCCTCTGTCTTCTGGCCCTCTCCCAAAGCTTCTAGTGTCTCTTATGTCCAGAAAAAAATCTCCAAAAAGTTTCGTGGCATTTGGACTTCGTTTGGTACTGATATTCTGGAAAACCAAAAACAGGCAAAAAACAGCAACTGGCACTGGGCACTAAGTTAATAGGTTAGTCCCAAAAAATGATATATAATTGTTGTGAATGTATATAAAAACATCCAAGATTGATACTATAATAGCATGGAACAATCAAAAATTATAGATACGTTGGAGACGTATCAAGCATCCCCAAGCTTAATTCCTGCTCGTCCTCGAGTAGGTAAATGATAAAAACAGAATTTTTGATGTGGAATGCTACCTATCATACTCATCATATATTCTTTTCTTTTATAGCATGGACATTTGGACTTGAATGATTCAAAGCAATAGTCTATAGTTTGACATGAAGACATAAATACTCAAGCATACTAACAAGCAACCATGTCTTTCAAAATATCAACGCTAAAGAAAGCTATCCCTAGCCCATTATGCTCAATCATTGATCCATTCATGAAACACACTCAATATTAGCTACACACAATGCACAAGTATGACAATAGTGCTCTCTAGTTGGTGCTTTGTAAGAGAAGATGGAGACTCAAAATAAAAATAAAAATTGCATAAAAGTAAATAGATAGGCCCTTCGCAGAGGGAAGCAAAGATTTGCAAATGTGCCAGAGCTCAAGGCTTAAATTAGAGAGATAAAATTATTTTGAGAGGCATGATTTTCCTGTCAACGAAAACGACCGAGAATTCCCAATATCTTCCATGATGGACACATTATAGGCGAATCCCAAACAGAAAATAAAGTTTATTTCCTTTCCACCATTTTTCACAATCCATGGCTAGCCATATCCACGGGTGCCCTCCATACCAATACTTTCCAAGGAATTTATTATTATCATCATATTAAAAAAATCATTTCATTTCGGGACTGGGCATCCCTATTACCTGCCACTCTCTCGTGCAATGACAAGTGAATAAACACTCATCGTGAGAATAACACACCTAGCATGGAAAATATTGGCCACCCCCTGCCACTTCATGAGCGGTACGGGCACACAAAACGGAAAATTATTTTGAAAAATTAGAGTTGACACATGCAAATTTACTTGGAACGGCATGGAAATACCGCATATAGGTAGGTATGGTGGACTCATTTGGCACAACTCGGGTTTAAGGAGTTTGGATGCACAAGCAGCATTCCCGCTTAGTACAAATGAAGGCTAGCAAATGGATTGAGAAGTGACCAACCAAAAAGCGAAAACGGTCATAAACATGCATTGAACATAACTAACACCGAATAATGCACCATAAGTAGGATATAATTTCGTTGCATAACTATTGACTTTATGTGCATGCATAAGGAGTCACAAACCTAAACACCAATATTCTTACTAAATCACAATTACTCACTAATATGACTCACATATTATCATCTCCATATCGCAAAACTATTGCAAGGAATCAAACCTCTCATATCCAATGATCTTTCATGAAAGTTTTTATCATATCCCTCTTGAATATTCATCACTTTGGGACCAAATTCATATCTTGTGCAAATTACCATTACTATTATCAACTCTCAAAAAGGTATAAGTGAAGCATGAGAGTGCAAATATTTCTTCAAAATTTAATCTTATCAACTCTCAAAATAATATAAGTAGAGCATGAGAGTTCAAATATTTCTTCAAAATTTTAATCTTATCAACTCTCAAAATGATATAAGTGAAGCATGAGAGTTCAAATATTTCTTAAAAATATAGCCACCGCGGTGCTCAAAGAGATTTAAGTGAAGCACTAGATGTCGGGGGGATGACCCCTGGGTATACCAAAGTCCACGACTCGACAGAACAGAAGCAAAAGAAGCAAATCAAGAAGAAGACAGAAGACTGCCCGCTGGCCGGCTGCTCGCGCACCTGGTCGGCTGCCCATTGGCCGGCTGCTCGCGGGCACTAGGCCGACTGCTCCAGCCGGCCGGCTGCCCCGGCCAGCCGGCTGATCCGGCTGCTTGCGCCCCTGGCCGACCGCCTGCTGGCCGGCTGCCCGCATGCATGTACGCACACATGCATGCACGTATCCTGGATGGATAGGCTCATACACATACACATACTAACAAATATCCTGGATGGATATTTGTGCATGCCCCAATGAATGTTCATGTATGCACACACCTCACATGCATGCACCTCTCTTGCTCCAATGCATGTATGTATTGCCCCAATGCTTGTCCCCTTGTCCCCCTTGTCCCCTTGGGCTTTCCTATATAAGAGCACCAGGGGAGCACACAAGGAGGAGGACTCACGTAGAGAAGAGGCATCGACGCCCGCAAGGCTCTCACGCCGCACGCACACAGGAAGAGAGGAAGAGAGCCGGTGCTCTCTCCTTCCTCCTCAGAAACAGCTCCAGGAGCACCTCTGTACAGATATATTCCACATATACATCAGACATGCAGGAGTAGGGGTGTTACCTCCCACGGAGGGCCCCGAACCTGGGTAAACCACTGCGTGCTGTTTGCCCATACCCGTCCCGGATCTCCACAGCAGCCTTGCCCTCACCTCAAGCCATCCCATGGCATCTGCCGTGACGCGGCACCCCCCGCGAGAATACCACGACAGTTGGCGCCCACCGTGGGGCAAGCTGCTGTTGGAACTGCGGTCCGGGCGGGACCCTTTTCGTCACCACCACCGCGGCGTCGCCACCGTTTGCCCGGAGGCTCGGGGGATCGACATCAACACGCCCCCGGGACGGCTATGCGGGACGGCGCGTCCGCGCCATCGGCGTCGGCCGCAGCGCCGTCTCCACCTCGTTTCCTTCTCCGGGAGGCGCCCGTACGTGCGTGCGCGCTGCTCATGCCCGGCCAGACCTCTTCGAGCTCTTCGAGCGCCATCCGCTGCCGCCGTCGAGCTCTCCTCTTGCCTGGCCCGCCTCGGCTCGGCCATGGAGCCACCTCCGCCATCTCTAGCCGCCCGGCTGCCTACCTCTCCTGCTGCGGCGTGCTGCCGTGCATACGCTCGTGCACATGCTCGCATCCTCACTAGCCATACACAAGCCAGATAACGCTTGTACACTACCCATACACTTTCCAGATGCAAACTGTACATGCCTCGCACACGCCTCGGATAATAATCAGATATTCCCCATACACTAGTCAGACAATGGTTGTAATCTGCCTGTGCATCACCGTCCGTGCACTGGCTCTCCCCGGCCAGTTGTGCCGCCTGCGCGCGCTGCTCTGCCTCGCGCCGGCGACGCCCTCATCAGCTCCGGCCCGCAGCGCCCCCGCGCAGTCGCCGGCTCCCTCTGGCCGGCTCCGCCCCGCGGCCACCGGCTTCGCCCTAGCGGCTCGCCCCCGCGCCCCGGCCCCGGGCCGGCTCCCCATCGCCACCCGGCGCTACCTCCTCGCCCATCAGCCGCCTTGCCGCACTTCCCGCACCGCTACAGCGCCTCTCGCCGTCTTCGCGCCTCCCGGCCGCGCCGCCGTGTTCCCGGGCCGCCTCCGCCCGTGGCCGGCTACTCTGCTCCGCCTGCCGGCTCCAGCTCGCGCCTCCGGCTCCGCCGCCTCGCCTCGCCAGGCTCCGGCCCCCGCCGGGTCGCCTCCGCCCGTGGCCGGGTGCCTTGCCCTCCTCGGTCCAGCCTCGCCCCTCCGCCCTCGTCCCGCTCCGGCCTTTGCGTCGACCCGCGGCCGGGTGCCCCGCTCCTCGCCGGCTCGCCGCGTCCGGCTGTGGCCGCCACCCCGTCTCTCCGCGCCTGCTCGCTCCTACAGCTGCGCGGCTTTCGCTGCCTCTGCTCCCCCATCCGCGCACCGTTGTCTGGCTGCGACCGGCCTCCTCCCGTGCGCGCGCGCTGGCTCGTCCCTGCCCGCGCCGCGCCGGCCGGCTCCCGCACGCCGGCTGGCCGACTCCCGCTCGAACCCCAGCGTCGCCCGTGCCTCAGCCGGCTCGCGCCGGCTTCCTCCCCGTCTCCGCCCGTGGCGCCGGGTCCGGCCCCGTCCGCTGGCCGGCTCCCCCGCCTGGCCGCCTCGCCCGGCCGGCCTCCTGCACGCCGGCTGGCCGGCTCCCGCGCCCGGGCTCGCCCCTGCACGCCCGTGCCTGCGCCCCGCTTTATCCTCTGCGAACGGCCGCCCCGGCGCGCCTCCTCCAGCTGCTCCCCCGAGCGCCTCCCGCGGCCGCGCGCCCTCAGCCTCCGGCCCGCATCGCCCTGGCCGCCCCCGCGCGCGCCCCACTCGGGCTCCCCGCGGCTGGGCCTCTTCTCCCGCCCTCGCACTCGCCGCGGCTTCTCGCGGGCCGCCGCCTTCGTCTCCGCCGTCTCCAGCGTGCGCCCTCGGCGTCCCCGCCCCGTCGCGCGCTCCCGAGCCGCTTCGCTGCTCCCCGCTCGCCGCCTCGCCCGGCCGGCTTCGTCGCCGCCTCGCCCGGCTCCGCTCGCCGCCTTGCACGGCCGGCTCCGTCGCCGCCTCGGCCGGCTCCGCTCGCCGCCTCGCCCGGCCGGCTCCGTCGCCGCCCCGGCCGGCTCCGTCGCCGCCTCGCCCGGCCGGCTCCGTCGCCGCCCCGGCCGGCTCCGTCGCCGCCTCGCCCGGCCGGCTCCGTCGCCGCCTCGGCCGGCTTCGTCGCCGCCTTGCCCGGTCGGCTCCGTCGCCGCCTCGCCCGACTCCGCTCGCGCCTCGGCCGGCTCCGTCGCCGTCTCGGCCGGTTCCGTCTCCGCCTCGCCCGGCCGGCTCCGCTCGCCCGGCCGGCTCCGTCGCCGCCTCGCCCGGCCGGCTCCGTCGCCGCCTCGCACGGTCGGCTCTGTTCGCCGGCCCGCACGGCCGGCTCCACTCTGCCTGTCCGGTTCGGCCCAGGCCGACTGGGGTACCACTCGACCGCCCGGAGGCTCGGGCCGTCTGCCGGCGGACACCTCCGACCCGTCTACGTCAAAAAAGCAATGTGAGCTCCTCGTCCGCATATCGTTACACATCGCACAAGACGGATAACCCCGAGCGACCCTCGGGGGCCACCTCCGCTCTTTTCCAGTTGCATTGCTGTTCGCCCCGGCGCCAGCTAGTCTTGGCCCGGAGGCTTGCCGTTTGGCCCCATTCGTCCTTCCCCGCAGACGGCTTAGTAGTGTGCACGGTACCGAAGGCCCACTCTTCGTCTCAGCCACAGACCAGCTCCCGGCTGTCCGGCTAGCAAGAGCAAAAGCTGTAGGTCACCTCACGCGAAAAACGTACGGGGGAGGAAGCGGCTTGGGCGACCCGGTCGTTTCCTTTATGAGTATCTGCTCGGTCAAATCTGCTCCCAGAGTCCGAGTACTGTACGCTCCACTCCGCGGCCCACTCTTCGCCTCAGCTACAGACCGGCTCCCGGCTGTCCGGCTGGCAAGAGCAAAAGCCAAAGGGCGGAGGGGACACGAAAAAGACTTAAGGGGGCTCGGACGAAACCGAGTCGGCACCCTCTGCATAAAACTTGCGCTGCCAAAGCTAAATATTTGATATATCTGCACTGACTAACTTTGTCTTTTGCATAACCATTTACGTGGGGACCCCCCCTCCTCGCCCAGAGGCTCGGAGGCTACACCCAGTGGGTGCGCCGGCGTGCCCCGCTGGGAAAACGCCACGCCGGTTGCAGGCCCGCCGCCGGCTGCCACCGGCAGGCTCCGTCGCCGCCTCGCATGGCCGGCTCCATCGCTGCCTCGCCCGGCCGGCTCCGTCGCCGCCTCGCCCGGACGGCCCCGCCCGCCGCCGGCTGCCACCGGCATCCTCGACGCTACCGTCTGCTCCAACAACAGCATATACCCTCCGCACGACTCTTCGAGTCGCCCGGAGGCTCAGAGGCTACACCCAGTGGGTGCGCTGGCGCGCCTCCACTGGAAGCAAGCCGCGCCGGCTGCCGCCCGCAGCCTTCTGTCATCAACGACCTCTGCTCCAACATCAACGCCCGCGAAAACCCTCCGCACGACTCTTCGAGTCGCCCGGAGGGTCGGAGGCTACTGTCGGGGGGATGACCGCCGGGTAGGCCCAAGACGGCGAAACGACACTTGCTGAAATCTGGCACTGTTCAACTGGCACTGTTCACCCTGGCCGGGTTCCCATGGCCGGGTTCCCATGGCCGGGTTCTCCTGGCCGGGTTCCCATGGCCGGGTTCTCCTGGCCGGGTTCCCCATCCGGGTTCCCTGGTCGGGTTCCCCATCCGGGTCGAGCTATCCGGGTTCCCTGGCCGGGTTCCCCATCCGGGTCGAGCCATCCGGGTCGAGCCCGTCCGGGTGTAGCCATCCGGGTGGAGCCGTCCGGGTGGAGCCCGTCCGGCTGGAATCCGGCGACATCTGCTACATCAACAACTGCAAATACCCTCCGCACGACTCTTCGAGTCGCCCGGAGGCTCGGAGGCTACTGTCGGGGGGATGACCCCCGGGTATATCAAAGTCCACGACTCGACAGAACAGAAGCAAAAGAAGCAAATCAAGAAGAAGACAGAAGACTGCCCGCTGGCCGGCTGCTCGCGGGCACGAGGCCGACTGCTCCAGCCGGCCGGCTGCCCCGGCCAGCCGGCTGATCCGGCTGCTCGCGCCCCTGGCCGACCGCCTGCTGGCCGGCTGCCCGCATGCATGTACGCACACATGCATGCACGTATCCTGGATGGATAGGCTCATACACATACACATACTAACAAATATCCTGGATGGATATTTGTGCATGCCCCAATGCATGTTCATGTATGCACACACCTCACATGCATGCACCTCTCTTGCTCCAATGCATGTATGTATTGCCCCAATGCTTGTCCCCTTGTCCCCTTGGGCTTTCCTATATAAGAGCACCAGGGGAGCACACAAGGAGGAGGACTCACGTAGAGAAGAGGCATCGACGCCCGCAAGGCTCTCACGCCGCACACACACAGGAAGAGAGGAAGAGAGCCGGTGCTCTCTCCTTCCTCCTCAGAAACAGCTCCAGGAGCACCTCTGTACAGATATATTCCACATATACATCAGACATGCAGGAGTAGGGGTGTTACCTCCCACGGAGGGCCCCGAACCTGGGTAAACCACCGCGTGTTGTTTGCCCATACCCGTCCCGGATCTCCACAGCAGCCTTGCCCTCACCTCAAGCCATCCCATGGCATCTGCCGTGACGCGGCACCCCCCGCGAGAATACCACGACACTAGAGCAACTTCCTTGCTCAAAAGGTTTAAGTGAAGCACATAGAGTATTCTAACAAATCATGATAAGGGTGTGACTCTCTCAAATAGGTGTGTCCAGCAAAGATGATTGTGACAAACTAAAAAGCAAACAAAGCAAAGACTCATATAATACATGACGCTCCAAGTAAAACACATATCATGTGATGAATAAAAATATAGCTCCAAGTAAAATTACCGATAGTTGGTAGAAGAAAGAGGGGATGCCTTCCGGGGCATCCCCAAGCTTAGACGCTTGAGTCTTCCTTGAATATTACCTTGGGGTGCCTTGGGCATCCACAAGCTTAGGCTCTTGCCACTCCTTATTCCTTCATCTATCGTGCTCTCACCAAAAACTTGAAAACTTCAATCACACAAAACTCAACAAAACCTTCGTGAGATCCGTTAGTATAACAAATAAATCCTTAACTCTAAGTACTGTAGTAAATTGATTCATATTTAGTATTGGCATAATGCTACTGTACTCCAACTTCTCTATGACTCATACCCCCCGATACGATCCATAGATTCATCAAAATAAGCAAACTATGCAACAAAAATCAAAGAAAATGAAAAAAGCCTAAAAAAATGAAATCCTTGTGCATGGAGCACTTTTGTGTGAACTTGTTACTGGGAATAATCATGGACTTCCAATACCACAAATTTGAAAAAAAAACCTTCACAAAATGGCCTATCTACTATGAACTTGTATGTATTTCAATGCATCTGCCCATGGTCATGGCCACATCCAGGGCATAGTCTATAATAACACGTCCAAATTTGGCACAACCATGGGTGTTACCATTGTGGACAATGTTTGCATCGCAATTATAATCTTTTTTGGTATAAAATCTTATTTTTTCCATTTTCCAAGAGCCAGAAATGACTTTTTTTGTGAAGTAAGTGCCTGAAATAAGTTATAAATTTGGGTCTTTCCATTTTTCATCCAAAGTAGACCACATTGGATGGACACTGGCCAAGTTTCATGAATTATCTAGTTTTACTTCTATATTTCATCCATTTACTGAATTTCTAGAGATTTATCAGAACTAGCTCAAATTTGAACTATAAGTGTCATGTATGTATCTCGTAAAAATTGGCTAAAAACATTTTTACCTTTTGAATTGGTGCTATAGGCACTGGGCACAACAAAAGTTGAAATTCCCAACCATCTGGTAGGATTGGTTAACCTTGCAAGTTTGACCTCATTTTGAAAAAAAAATCAAAGAAAATGAAAAAAGCCTCAAAAAATGAAATCCTTGTGCATGGAGCCCTTTTGTGTGAACTAGTTACTGGGAAAAAATCATGGACTTGCAATACCACAAGTTTGAAAAAAAAACCTTCACAAAATGGCCTATTTACTATGAACTTTTATGGATTTCAATGCATCTGCCCATGGTCATGGCCACATCCATGGCATAATTCATAATAACATGTCCAAATTTGGCACAACCATGGGTGTTACCATTGTGGACAATGTTTGCATAGCAATTATAATTTTTTTTGGAATAAAATCTTGTTGTTCCATTTTCTAAGTGCTAGAAATGACTTTTTTGTGAAGTAAATGCCTGAAATAAGTTATAAAATTGGGTCTTTCCATTTTTCATCCAAAATAGTCCACATTGGATGCACACTGCCCATGTTTCATGAATTATCTAGTTTTATTTCTATATTTCATCCATTTACTGAATTTTAGAGATTTATCAGAACTAGCTCAAATTTGAACTACAAGAGTCATGTTTGTATGTCCTGAAAATTGGCAAAAATCATTTTTACCTTTTGAATTGGTGCTATAGGCACTGGACACAACAAAAGTTGAAATTCCCAACCATCTGGTAGGATTGGTCAACCTTGCAAGTTTGACCTCATTTTGAAAAAAAATCAAAGAAAATAAAAAAGCCTCAAAAAAATGAAATCCTTGTGCATGGAGCTCTTTTGTGTGAACTAGTTACTGGTAATAATCATGGACTTGCAATACCACAAGTTTGAATAAAAACCTTGACAAAATGGCCTATCTACTATGAACTTGTATGTATTTCAATGCATCTGCCCATGGTCATGGCCACATCCATGGCATAGTTTATAATAACACGTCCGAATTTGGTACAACCATGGGTGTTACCATTGTGGACAATGTTTGCATCGCAATTATAATCTTTTTTGGTATAAAATCTTATTTTTTCCATTTTCCAAGTGCCAGAAATGACTTTTTTTGTGAAGTAAGTGCCTGAAATAAGTTATAAATTTGGGTCTTTCCATTTTTCATCCAAAGTAGACCACATTGGATGGACACTGGCCAAGTTTCATGAATAATCTAGTTTTACTTCTATATTTCATCCATTTACTGAATTTCTAGAGATTTATCAGAACTAGCTCAAATTTGAACTACAAGTGTCATGTATGTATCTCGTAAAAATTGGCTAAAAACATTTTTACCTTTTGAATTGGTGATATAGGCACTGGGCACAACAAAAGTTGAAATTCCCAACCATCTGGTAGGATTGGTTAACCTTGCAATTTTGATCTCATTTTGAAAAAAATCAAAGAAAATGAAAAAAGCCTCAAAAAATGAAATCCTTGTGCATGGAGCCCTTTTGTGTGAACTAGTTACTGGGAAAAAATCATGGACTTGCAATACCACAAGTTTGAAAAAAAAAACCTTCACAAAATGGCCTATTTACTATGAACTTGTATGGATTTCAATGCATCTGCCCATGGTCATGGCCACATCCATGGCATAATTCATAATAACATGTCCAAATTTGGCACAACCATGGGTGTTACCATTGTGGACAATGTTTGCATAGCAATTATAATTTTTTTTGGAATAAAATCTTGTTGTTCCATTTTCTAAGTGCTAGAAATGACTTTTTTGTGAAGTAAATGCCTGAAATAAGTTATAAAATTGGGTCTTTCCATTTTTCCTCCAAAGTAGTCCACATTCGATGCACACTGCCCATGTTTCATTAATTATCTAGTTTTATTTCTATATTTCATCCATTTACTGAATTTTAGAGATTTATCAGAACTAGCTCAAATTTGAACTACAAGAGTCATGTATGTATGTCCTGAAAATTGGCAAAAATCATTTTTACCTTTTGAATTGGTGCTATAGGCACTGGACACAACAAAAGTTGAAATTCCCAACCATCTGCTAGGATTGGTCAACCTTGCAAGTTTGACCTCATTTTGAAAAAAAATCAAAGAAAATAAAAAAGCCTCAAAAAAATGAAATCCTTGTGCATGGAGCTCTTTTGTGTGAACTAGTTACTGGTAATAATCATGGACTTGCAATACCTCAAGTTTGAATAAAAACCTTGACAAAATGGCCTATCTACTATGAACTTGTATGTATTTCAATGCATCTGCCCATGGTCATGGCCACATCCATGGCATAGTTTATAATAACACGTCCGAATTTGGTAAAACCATGGGTGTTACCATTGTGGACAATGTTTGCATCGCAATTATAATCTTTTTTGGTATAAAATCTTATTTTTCCATTTTCCAAGTGCCAGAAATGACTTTTTTTGTGAAGTAAGTGCCTGAAATAAGTTATAAAATTGGGTCTTTCCATTTTTCATCGAAAGTAGACCACATTGGATGCACACTGGCCAAGTTTCATGAATTATCTCGTTTTACTTCTATATTTCATCCATTTACTGAATTTCTAGAGATTTATCAGAACTAGCTCAAATTTGAACTACAAGTGTCATGTATGTATATCTCGTAAAAATTGGCAAAAATCATTTTTACCTTTTGAATTGGTGCTGTAGGCACTGGGCACAACAAAAGTTGAAATTCCCAACCATCTGGTAGGATTGGTCAACCTTGCAAGTTTGACCTCATTTTAAAAAAAATCAAAGAAAATGAAAAAAGCCTCAAAAAATGAAATCCTTGTGCATGGAGCCCTTTTGTGTGAACTAGTTGCTGGGAAAAAATCATGGACTTTCAATACCACAAGTTTGAAAAAAAAAACCTTCACAAAATGGCCTATTTACTATGAACTTGTATGGATTTCAATGCATCTGCCCATGGTCATGGCCACATTAATGGCATAATTCGTAATAACATGTCCAAATTTGGCACAACCATGGGTGTTACCATTCTGGACAATGTTTGCATAGCAATTATAATATTTTTTGGAATAAAATCTTATTGTTCCATTTTCTAAGTGCTAGAAATGACTTTTTTGTGAAGTGCCTGAAATAGGTTATAAAATTGGGTCTTTCCATTTTTCATCCAAAGTAGTCCACATTGGATGCACAGTGCCCATGTTTCATGAATTATCTAGTTTTATTTCTATATTTCATCCATTTACTGCATTTTAGAGATTTATCAGAACTAGCTCAAATTTGAACTTCAAGTGTCATGTATGTATGTCCGGAAAATTGGCAAAAATCATTTTTACCTTTTGAATTGGTGCTATAGGCACTGGGCACAACAAAAGTTGAAATTCCCAACCATCTGGTAGGATTGGTCAACCTTGCAAGTTTGACCTCATTTTGAAAAAAAATCAAAGAAAATGAAAAAAGCCTCAAAAAAATGAAATCCTTGTGCATGGAGCTCTTTTGTGTGAACTAGTTACTGGGAATAATCATGGACTTGCAATACCACAAGTTTGAAAAAAAACCTTCACAAAATGGCCTATCTACTATGAACTTGTACGTATTTCAATGCATCTGCCCATGGTCATGGCCACATCCATGGCATAGTTTATAATAACATGTCCAAATTTGGCACAACCATGGGTGTTACCATTGTGGACAATGTTTGCATCGCAATTATAATCTTTTTTGGTATAAAATCTTATTTTTCCATTTTCCAAGTGCCAGAAATGACTTTTTTTGTGAAGTAAGTGCCTGAAATAAGTTATAAAATTGGGTCTTTCCATTTTTCATCCAAAGTAGACCACATTGGATGCACACTAGCCATGTTTCATGAGTTATCTAGTTTTACTTCTATATTTCATCCATTTACTGAATTTCTAGAGATTTATGAGAACTAGGTCAAATTTGAACTACAAGTGTCATGTATGTATCTAGTAAAAATTGGCAAAAATCATTTTTACCATTTGAATTAGTGCTATAGGCATTGGGCACAACAAAAGTTGAAATTCCCAACCATCTGGTAGGATTGGTCAACCTTGCAAGTTTGACCTCATTTTAAAAAAAATCAAAGAAAATGAAAAAAGCCTCAAAAAATGAAATCCTTGTGCATGGAGCCTTTTTGTGTGAATTAGTTACTGGGAAAAAATCATGGACTTGCAATACCACAAGTTTGAAAAAAAAACCTTCACAAAATGCCCTATTTACTATGAACTTGTATGGATTTCAATGCATCTACCCATGGTCATGGCCACATTCATGGCATAGTTCATAACAACATGTCCAAATTTGGCACAACCGTGGGTGTTACTATTGTGGACAATGTTTGCATAGCAATTATAATTTTTTTTTGGAATAAAATCTTATTGTTCCATTTTCTAAGTGCTAGAAATGACTTTTTTGTGAAGTAAGTGCCTGAAATAGGTTATAAAATTGGGTCTTTCCATTTTTCATCCAAATTGTCCACATTGGATGCACACTGCCCACGTTTCATGAATTATCTAGTTTTATTTCTGTATTTCATCCATTTACTGAATTTTAGAGATTTATCAGAACTAGCTCAAATTTGAACTACAAGTGTCATGTATGTATGTCCTGAAAATTGGCAAAAATCATTTTTACCTTTTGAATTGATGCTATAGGCACTGGACAGAACAAAAGTTGAAATTCCCAACCATCTGGTAGGATTGGTCAACCTTGCAAGTTTGACCTCATTTTGAAAAAAAAAATCAAAGAAAATGAAAAAAGCCTCAAAAAATGAAATCCTTGTGCATGGAGCCCTTTTGTGTGAACTAGTTACTGGGAAAAAATCATGGACTTGCAATACCACAAGTTTGAAAAAAAAAACCTTCACAAAATGGCCTATTTACTATGAACTTGTATGGATTTCAATGCATCTGCCCATGGTCATGGCCACATCCATGGCATAGTTCATAATAACATGTCCAAATTTGGCACAACCATGGGTGTTACCATTGTGGACAATGTTTGCATAGCAATTATAATTTTTTTTGGAATAAAATCTTGTTGTTCCATTTTCTAAGTGCTAGAAATGACTTTTTTGTGAAGTAAATGCCTGAAATAAGTTATAAAATTGGGTCTTTCCATTTTTCCTCCAAAGTAGTCCACATTGGATGCACACTGCCCATGTTTCATTAATTATCTAGTTTTATTTCTATATTTCATCCATTTACTGAATTTTAGAGATTTATCAGAACTAGCTCAAATTTGAACTACAAGAGTCATGTATGTATGTCCTGAAAATTGGCAAAAATCATTTTTACCTTTTGAATTGGTGCTATAGGCACTGGACACAACAAAAGTTGAAATTCCCAACCATCTGCTAGGATTGGTCAACCTTGCAAGTTTGACCTCATTTTGAAAAAAAATCAAAGAAAATGAAAAAAGCCTAAAAAAATGAAATCCCTGTGCATGGAGCACTTTTGTGTGAACTAGTTACTCGGAATAATCATGGACTTGCAATACCACAAATTTGAAAAAAAAACCTTCACAAAATGGCCTATTTACTATGAACTTGTATGGATTTCAATGCATCTGCCCATGATCATGGCCACATCCATGGCATAATTCATAATAACATGTCCAAATTTGGCACAACCATGGGTGTTACCATTGTGGACAATGTTTGCATAGCAATTATAATTTTTTTTGGAATAAAATCTTGTTGTTCCATTTTCTAAGTGCTAGAAATGACTTTTTTGTGAAGTAAATGCCTGAAATAAGTTATAAAATTGGGTCTTTCCATTTTTCATCCAAAGTAGTCCACATTGGATGCACACTGCCCATGTTTCATGAATTATCTAGTTTTATTTCTATATTACATCCATTTACTGAATTTTAGAGATTTATCAGAACTAGCTCAAATTTGAACTACAAGTGTCATGTATGTATCTCGTAAAAATTGGCAAAAAACATTTTTACCTTTTGAATTGTTGCTATAGGCACTGGGCACAACAAAATTTGAAATTGCCAACCATCTGGTAGGATTGGTCAACCTTTCAATTTTGATCTCATTTTGAAAAAAATCAAAGAAAATGAAAAAAAAACCTCAAAAATATGAAATCCTTGTGCATGGAGCCCTTTTGTGTGAACTAGTTACTGGGAAAAAATCATGGACTTGCAATACCACAAGTTTGAAAAAAAAACCTTCACAAAATGGCCTATTTATTCAATGCATCTGCCCATGGTCATGGCCACATCCATGGCATAATTCATAATAACATGTCCAAATTTTGCACAACCATGGGTGTTACCATTGTGGACAATGTTTGCATAGCAATTATAATTTTTTATGGAATAAAATCTTGTTGTTCCATTTTCTAAGTGCTAGAAATGTATTTTTGTGAAGTAAGTGCCTGAAATAAGTTATAAAATTGGGTCTTTCCATTTTTCATCCAAAGTAGTCCACATTGGATGCACACTGCCCATGTTTCATGAATTATCTAGTTTTATTTCTATATTTCATCCATTTACTGAATTTTAGAGATTTATCAGAACTAGCTCAAATTTGAACTACAAGAGTCATGTATGTATGTCCTAAAAATTGGCAAAAATCATTTTTACCTTTTGAATTGGTGCTATAGGCACTGGACACAAAAAAAGTTGAAATTCCCAACCATCTGCTAGGATTGGTCAACCTTGCAAGTTTGACCTCATTTTGAAAAAAAAATTAAAGAAAATTAAAAAAGCCTCTAAAAAAATGAAATCCTTGTGCATGGAGCACTTTTGTGTGAACTAGTTACTGGGAATAATCATGGACTTGCAATACCACAAATTTGAAAAAAAACCTTCACAAAATGGCCTATCTACTATGAACTTGTATGTATTTCAATGCATCTGCCCATGGTCATGGCCACATCCAGGGCATAGTTTACAATAACACGTCCAAATTTGGCACAACCATGGGTGTTACCATTGTGGACAATGTTTGCATTGCAATTAGAATCTTTTTTGGTATAAAATCTTATTGTTCCATTTTCTAAGTGCTAGAAATGACTTTTTTGTGAAGTAAGTGCCTGAAATAGGTTATAAAATTGGGTCTTTCCATTTTTCATCCAAATTGTCCACATTGGATGCACACTGCCCACGTTTCATGAATTATCTTGTTTTATTTCTATATTTCATCCATTTACTGAATTTTAGAGATTTATCAGAACTAGCTCAAATTTGAACTACAAGTGTCATGTATGTATGTCCTGAAAATTGGCAAAAATCATTTTTACCTTTTGAATTGATGCTATAGGCACTGGACAGAACAAAAGTTGAAATTCCCAACCATCTGGTAGGATTGGTCAACCTTGCAAGTTTGACCTCATTTTGAAAAAAAAAATCAAAGAAAATGGAAAAGCCTCAAAAAATGAAATCCTTGTGCATGGAGCTCTTTTGTGTGAACTAGTTACTGGGAATAATCATGGAATTGCAATACCACAAGTTTGAAAAAAAAACCTTCACAAAATGGTCTATCTACTATGAACTTGTATGCATTTCAATGCATCTGCCCATGGTCATGGCCACATCCATGGCATAGTTTATAATAACACATCCAAATTTGGCACAACCATGGGCGTTACCATTGTGGACAATGCTTCCATCGCAATTATATTCTTTTTTGGTATAAAATCTTATTTTTCCATTTTCCAAGTGCCAGAAATGACTTTTTTTGTGAAGTAAGTGCCTGAAAGAAGTTATAAAATTGGGTCTTTCCATTTTTCATCCAAAGTAGACCACATTGGATGCACACTGGCCAAGTTTCATGAATTATCAAGTTTTACTTCTATATTTCATCCATTTACTGAATTTTAGAGATTTATCAGAACTAGCTCAAATTTGAACTACAAGTGTGATGTATGTATGTCCTGAAAATTGGCAAAAATCATTTTTACCTTTTGAATTGGTGCTATAGGCACAGGACACAACAAAATTTGAAATTCCGAACCATCTGGTAGGATTGGTCAACCTTGCAAGTTTGACCTCATTTTGAAAAAAAATCAAAGAAAATGAAAAAAGCCTAAAAAAATGAAATCCCTGTGCATGGAGCACTTTTGTGTGAACTAGTTACTCGGAATAATCATGGACTTGCAATACCACAAATTTGAAAAAAAACCTTCACAAAATGGCCTATTTACTATGAACTTGTATGGATTTCAATGCATCTGCCCATGATCATGGCCACATCCATGGCATAATTCATAATAACATGTCCAAATTTGGCACAACCATGGGTGTTACCATTGTGGACAATGTTTGCATAGCAATTATAATTTTTTTTGGAATAAAATCTTGTTGTTCCATTTTCTAAGAGCTAGAAATGACTTTTTTGTGAAGTAAATGCCTGAAATAAGTTATAAAATTGGGTCTTTCCATTTTTCATCCAAAGTAGTCCACATTGGATGCACACTGCCCATGTTTCATGAATTATCTAGTTTTATTTCTATATTTCATCCATTTACTGAATTTTAGAGATTTATCAGAACTAGCTCAAATTTGAACTACAAGTGTCATGTATGTATCTCGTAAAAATTGGCAAAAAACATTTTTACCTTTTGAATTGTTGCTATAGGCACTGGGCACAACAAAATTTGAAATTGCCAACCATCTGGTAGGATTGGTCAACCTTTCAATTTTGATCTCATTTTGAAAAAAATCAAAGAAAATGAAAAAAAAAACCTCAAAAATATGAAATCCTTGTGCATGGAGCCCTTTTGTGTGAACTAGTTACTGGGAAAAAATCATGGACTTGCAATACCACAAGTTTGAAAAAAAAACCTTCACAAAATGGCCTATTTATTCAATGCATCTGCCCATGGTCATGGCCACATCCATGGCATAATTCATAATAACATGTCCAAATTTTGCACAACCATGGGTGTTACCATTGTGGACAATGTTTGCATAGCAATTATAATTTTTTATGGAATAAAATCTTGTTGTTCCATTTTCTAAGTGCTAGAAATGTATTTTTGTGAAGTAAGTGCCTGAAATAAGTTATAAAATTGGGTCTTTCCATTTTTCATCCAAAGTAGACCACATTGGATGGACACTGGCCAAGTTTCATGAACTATCTAGTTTTACTTCTATATTTCATCCATTTACTGAATTTCTAGAGATTTATCAGAACTAGCTCAAATTTGAACTACAAGTGTCATGTATGTATCTCATAAAAATTGCCAAAAAACATTTTTACCTTTTGAATTGGTGTTGTAGGCACTGGGCACAACAAAAGTTGAAATTCCCAACCATCTGGTAGGATTGGTCAACCTTGCAATTTTGATCTCATTTTGAAAAAAATCAAAGAAAATGAAAAAAAAACCTCAAAAATATGAAATCCTTGTGCATGGAGCCCTTTTGTGTGAACTAGTTACTGGGAAAAAATCATGGACTTGCAATACCACAAGTTTAAAAAAAAAACCTTCACAAAATGGCCTATTTATTCAATGCATCTGCCCATGGTCATGGCCACATCCATCGCATAATTCATAATAACATGTCCAAATTTGGCACAACCATGGGTGTTACCATTGTGGACAATGTTTGCATAGCAATTATAATTTTTTTTGGAATAAAATCTTGTTGTTCCATTTTCTAAGTGCTAGAAATGACTTTTCTGTGAAGTAAATGCCTGAAATAAGTTATAAAATTGGGTCTTTCCATTTTTCATCCAGAGTAGTCCACATTGGATGCACATTGCCCATGTTTCATGAATTATCTAGATTTATTTCTATATTTCATCCATTTACTGAATTTTAGAGATTTATTAGAACTAGCTCAAATTTGAACAACAAGAGTCATGTATGTATGTCCTGAAAATTGGCAAAAATCATTTTTACCTTTTGAATTGGTGCTATAGGCACTGGACACAAAAAAAGTTGAAATTCCCAACCATCTGGTAGGATTGGTCAACCTTGCAAGTTTGACCTCATTTTGAAAAAAATTCAAAGAAACTGAAAAAAGCCTCTAAAAAAATGAAATCCTTGTGCATGGAGCACTTTTGTGTGAACTAGTTACTGGGAATAATCATGGACTTGCAATACCACAAATTTGAAAAAAAACCTTCACAAAATGGCCTATCTACTATGAACTTGTATGTATTTCAATGCATCTGCCCATGGTCATGGCCACATCCAGGGCATAGTTTACAATAACACGTCCAAATTTGGCACAACCATGGGTGTTACCATTGTGGACAATGTTTGCATCGCAATTATAATCTTTTTTGGTATAAAATCTTATTTTTCCATTTTCCAAGTGCCAGAAATGACTTTTTTTGTGAAGTAAGTGCCTGAAATAAGTTATAAAATTGGGTCTTTCCATTTTTCATCCAAAGTAGACCACATTGGATGGACACTGGCCAAGTTTCATGAATTATCTAGTTTTACTTCTATATTTCATCCATTTACTGAATTTCTAGAGATTTATCAGAACTAGCTCAAATTTGAACTACAAGTGTCATGTATGTATCTCATAAAAATTGGCAAAAAACATTTTTACCTTTTGAATTGGTGCTATAGGCACTGGGCACAAAAAAAGTTAAAATTCCCAACCACATGGTAGGATTGGTCAACCTTGCAATTTTGATCTCATTTTGAAAAAAATCAAAGAAAATGAAAAAAACCTCAAAAAAATGAAATCCTTGTGCATGGAGACCTTTTGTGTGAACTAGTTACTGGGAAAAAATCATGAACTTGCAATACCACAAGTTTGAAAAAAAAAACCTTCACAAAATGGCCTATTTATTCAATGCATCTGCCCATGGTCATGGCCACATCCATGGCATAATTCATAATAACATGTCCAAATTTGGCACAACCACGGGTGTTACCATTGTGGACAATGTTTGCATAGCAATTATAATTTTTTTTGGAATAAAATCTTGTTGTTCCATTTTCTAAGTGCTAGAAATGACTTTTTTGTGAAGTAAATGCCTGAAATAAGTTATAAAATTGGGTCTTTCCATTTTTCATCCAAAGTAGTCCACATTGGATGCACACTGCCCATGTTTCATGAATTATCTAGTTTTATTTATATATTTCATCCATTTACTGAATTTTAGAGATTTATCAGAACTAGCCCAAATTTGAACTACAAGAGTCATGTATGTATGTCCTGAAAATTGGCAAAAATCATTTTTACCTTTTGAATTGGTGCTAGAGGCACTGGACACTAAAAAAGTTGAAATTCCCAACCATCTGGTACGATTGGTCAACCTTGCAAGTTTGACCTCATTTTGAAAAAAAATCAAAGAAAATGAAAAAAGCCTCAAAAAAATGAAATCCTTGTGCATGGAGCACTTTTGTGTGAACTAGTTACTGGGAATAATCATGGACTTGCAATACCACAAATTTGAAAAAAAACCTTCACAAAATGGCCTATCTACTATGAACTTGTATGTATTTCAATGCATCTGCCCATGGTCATGGCCACATCCAGGGCATAGTTTACAATAACACGTCCAAATTTGGCACAACCATGGGTGTTACCATTGTGGACAATGTTTGAATCGCAATTATAATCTTTTTTGGTATAAAATCTTATTTTTCCATTTTCCAAGTGCCAGAAATGACTTTTTTTGTGAAGTAAGTGCCTGAAATAAGTTATAAAATTGGGTCTTTCCATTTTTCATCCAAAGTAGACCACATTGGATGGACACTGGCCAAGTTTCATGAATTATCTAGTTTTACTTCTATATTTCATCCATTTACTGAATTTCTAGAGATTTATCAGAACTAGCTCAAATTTGAACTACAAGTGTCACGTATGTATCTCATAAAAATTGGCAAAAACATTTTTACCTTTTGAATTGGTGCTATAGGCACTGGGCACAACAAAAGTTGAAATTGCCAACCATCTGGTAGGATTGGTCAACCTTGCAATTTTGATCTCATTTTGAAAAAAATCAAAGAAAATGAAAAAAACCTCAAAAAAATGAAATCCTTTTGCATGGAGACCTTTTGTGTGAACTCGTTACTGGGAAAAAATCATGGACTTGCAATACCACAAGTTTGAAAAAAAAAACCTTCACAAAATGGCCTATTTATTCAATGCATCTGCCCATGGTCATGGCCACATCCATCGCATAATTCATAATAACATGTCCAAATTTGGCACAACCATGGGTGTTACCATTGTGGACAATGTTTGCATAGCAATTATAATTTTTTTTGGAATAAAATCTTGTTGTTCCATTTTCTAAGTGCTAGAAATGACTTTTCTGTGAAGTAAATGCCTGAAATAAGTTATAAAATTGGGTCTTTCCATTTTTCATCCAGAGTAGTCCACATTGGATGCACACTGCCCATGTTTCATGAATTATCTAGATTTATTTCTATATTTCATCCATTTACTGAATTTTAGAGATTTATTAGAACTAGCTCAAATTTGAACAACAAGAGTCATGTATGTATGTCCTGAAAATTGGCAAAAATCATTTTTACCTTTTGAATTGGTGCTATAGGCACTGGACACAAAAAAAGTTGAAATTCCCAACCATCTGGTAGGATTGGTCAACCTTGCAAGTTTGACCTCATTTTGAAAAAAATTCAAAGAAACTGAAAAAAGCCTCTAAAAAAATGAAATCCTTGTGCATGGAGCACTTTTGTGTGAACTAGTTACTGGGAATAATCATGGACTTGCAATACCACAAATTTGAAAAAAAACCTTCACAAAATGGCCTATCTACTATGAACTTGTATGTATTTCAATGCATCTGCCCATGGTCATGGCCACATCCAGGGCATAGTTTACAATAACACGTCCAAATTTGGCACAACCATGGGTGTTACCATTGTGGACAATGTTTGCATCGCAATTATAATCTTTTTTGGTATAAAATCTTATTTTTCCATTTTCCAAGTGCCAGAAATGACTTTTTTTGTGAAGTAAGTGCCTGAAATAAGTTATAAAATTGGGTCTTTCCATTTTTCATCCAAAGTAGACCACATTGGATGGACACTGGCCAAGTTTCATGAATTATCTAGTTTTACTTCTATATTTCATCCATTTACTGAATTTCTAGAGATTTATCAGAACTAGCTCAAATTTGAACTACAAGTGTCATGTATGTATCTCATAAAAATTGGCAAAAAACATTTTTACCTTTTGAATTGGTGCTATAGGCACTGGGCACAAAAAAAGTTAAAATTCCCAACCACATGGTAGGATTGGTCAACCTTGCAATTTTGATCTCATTTTGAAAAAAATCAAAGAAAATGAAAAAAAACCTCAAAAAAATGAAATCCTTGTGCATGGAGACCTTTTGTGTGAACTAGTTACTGGGAAAAAATCATGAACTTGCAATACGACAAGTTTGAAAAAAAAAACCTTCACAAAATGGCCTATTTATTCAATGCATCTGCCCATGGTCATGGCCACATCCATGGCATAATTCATAATAACATGTCCAAATTTGGCACAACCACGGGTGTTACCATTGTGGACAATGTTTGCATAGCAATTATAATTTTTTTTGGAATAAAATCTTGTTGTTCCATTTTCTAAGTGCTAGAAATGACTTTTTTGTGAAGTAAATGCCTGAAATAAGTTATAAAATTGGGTCTTTCCATTTTTCATCCAAAGTAGTCCACATTGGATGCACACTGCCCATGTTTCATGAATTATCTAGTTTTATTTATATATTTCATCCATTTACTGAATTTTAGAGATTTATCAGAACTAGCCCAAATTTGAACTACAAGAGTCATGTATGTATGTCCTGAAAATTGGCAAAAATCATTTTTACCTTTTGAATTGGTGCTAGAGGCACTGGACACTAAAAAAGTTGAAATTCCCAACCATCTGGTACGATTGGTCAACCTTGCAAGTTTGAGCTCATTTTGAAAAAAAATCAAAGAAAATGAAAAAAGCCTCAAAAAATGAAATCCTTGTGCATGGAGCACTTTTGTGTGAACTAGTTACTCGGAATAATCATGGACTTGCAATACCACAAATTTGAAAAAAAAACCTTCAAAAATGGCCTATCTACTATGAACTTGTATGTATTTCAATGCATCTGCCCATGGTCATGGCCACATCCAGGGCATAGTTTACAATAACACGTCCAAATTTGGCACAACCATGGGTGTTACCATTGTGGACAATGTTTGCATCGCAATTATAATCTTTTTTGGTATAAAATCTTATTTTTTCCATTTTCCAAGTGCCAGAAATGACTTTTTTTGTGAAGTAAGTGCCTGAAATAAGTTATAAAATTGGGTCTTTCCATTTTTCATCCAAAGTAGACCACATTGGATGGACACTGGCCAAGTTTCATGAATTATCTAGTTTTACTTCTATATTTCATCCATTTACTGAATTTCTAGAGATTTATCAGAACTAGCTCAAATTTGAACTACAAGTGTCATGTATGTATCTCATAAAAATTGGCAAAAAACATTTTTACCTTTTGAATTGGTGCTATAGGCACTGGGCACAAAAAAAGTTAAAATTCCCAACCACATGGTTGGATTGGTCAACCTTGCAATTTTGATCTCATTTTGAAAAAAATCAAAGAAAATGAAAAAAACCTCAAAAAAATGAAATCCTTGTGCATGGAGACCTTTTGTGTGAACTAGTTACTGGGAAAAAATCATGGACTTGCAATACCACAAGTTTGAAAAAAAAAACCTTCACAAAATGGCCTATTTATTCAATGCATCTGCCCATGGCCATGGCCACATCCATGGCATAATTCATAATAACATGTCCAAATTTGGCACAACCATGGGTGTTACCATTGTGGACAATGTTTGCATAGCAATTATAATTTTTTTTGGAATAAAATCTTGTTGTTCCATTTTCTAAGTGCTAGAAAGGACTTTTTTGTGAAGTAAATGCCTGAAATAAGTTATAAAATTGGGTCTTTCCATTTTTCATCCAAAGTAGTCCACATTGGATGCGCACTGCCCATGTTTCATGAATTATCTAGTTTTATTTCTATATTTCATCCATTTATTGAATTTTAGAGATTTATCAGAACTAGCCCAAATTTGAACTACAAGAGTCATGTATGTATGTCCTGAAAATTGGCAAAAATCATTTTTACCTTTTGAATTGGTGCTATAGGCACTGGACACTAAAAAAGTTGAAATTCCCAACCATCTGGTACGATTGGTCAACCTTGCAAGTTTGAGCTCATTTTGAAAAAAAATCAAAGAAAATGAAAAAAGCCTCAAAAAAATGAAATCCTTGTGCATGGAGCACTTTTGTGTGAACTAGTTACTGGGAATAATCATGGACTTGCAATACCACAAATTTGAAAAAAAAACCTTCACAAAATGGCCTAACTACTATGAACTTGTATGTATTTCAATGCATCTGCCCATGGTCATGGCCACATCCAGGGCATAGTTTACAATAACACGTCCAAATTTGGCACAACCATGGGTGTTACCATTGTGGACAATGTTTGCATCGCAATTATAATCTTTTTTGGTATAAAATCTTATTTTTCCATTTTCCAATTGCCAGAAATGACTTTTTTTGTGAAGTAAGTGCCTGAAATAAGTTATAAAATTGGGTCTTTCCATTTTTCATCCAAAGTAGACCACATTGGATGGACAATGGCCAAGTTTCATGAACTATCTAGTTTTACTTCTATATTTCATCCATTTACTGAATTTCTAGAGATTTATCAGAACTAGCTCAAATTTGAACTACAAGTGTCACGTATGTATCTCATAAAAATTGGCAAAAACATTTTTACCTTTTGAATTGGTGCTATAGGCACTGGGCACAACAAAAGTTGAAATTGCCAACCATCTGGTAGGATTGGTCAACCTTGCAATTTTGATCTCATTTTGAAAAAAATCAAAGAAAATGAAAAAAACCTCAAAAAAATGAAATCCTTTTGCATGGAGACCTTTTGTGTGAACTCGTTACTGGGAAAAAATCATGGACTTGCAATACCACAAGTTTGAAAAAAAAAACCTTCACAAAATGGCCTATTTATTCAATGCATCTGCCCATGGTCATGGCCACATCCATGGCATAATTCATAATAACATGTCCAAATTTGGCACAACCATGGGTGTTACCATTGTGGACAATGTTTGCATAGCAATTATAATTTTTTTTGGAATAAAATCTTGTTGTTCCATTTTCTAAGTGCTAGAAAGGACTTTTTTGTGAAGTAAATGCCTGAAATAAGTTATAAAATTGGGTCTTTCCATTTTTCATCCAAAGTAGTCCACATTGGATGCACACTTCCCATGTTTCATGAATTATCTAGTTTTATTTCTATATTTCATCCATTTACTGAATTTTAGAGATTTATCAGAACTAGCCCAAATTTGAACTACAAGAGTCATGTATGTATGTCCTGAAAATTGGCAAAAATCATTTTTACCTTTTGAATTGGTGCTATAGGCACTGGACACTAAAAAAGTTGAAATTCCCAACCATCTGGTACGATTGGTCAACCTTGCAAGTTTGAGCTCATTTTGAAAAAAAATCAAAGAAAATGAAAAAAGCCTCAAAAAAATGAAATCCTTGTGCATGGAGCACTTTTGTGTGAACTAGTTACTGGGAATAATCATGGACTTGCAATACCACAAATTTGAAAAAAAACCTTCACAAAATGGCCTAACTACTATGAACTTGTATGTATTTCAATGCATCTGCCCATGGTCATGGCCACATCCAGGGCATAGTTTACAATAACACGTCCAAATTTGGCACAACCATGGGTGTTACCATTGTGGACAATGTTTGCATCGCAATTATAATCTTTTTTGGTATAAAATCTTATTTTTCCATTTTCCAATTGCCAGAAATGACTTTTTTTGTGAAGTAAGTGCCTGAAATAAGTTATAAAATTGGGTCTTTCCATTTTTCATCCAAAGTAGACCACATTGGATGGACAATGGCCAAGTTTCATGAACTATCTAGTTTTACTTCTATATTTCATCCATTTACTGAATTTCTAGAGATTTATCAGAACTAGCTCAAATTTGAACTACAAGTGTCACGTATGTATCTCATAAAAATTGGCAAAAACATTTTTACCTTTTGAATTGGTGCTATAGGCACTGGGCACAACAAAAGTTGAAATTGCCAACCATCTGGTAGGATTGGTCAACCTTGCAATTTTGATCTCATTTTGAAAAAAATCAAAGAAAATGAAAAAAACCTCAAAAAAATGAAATCCTTTTGCATGGAGACCTTTTGTGTGAACTCGTTACTGGGAAAAAATCATGGACTTGCAATACCACAAGTTTGAAAAAAAAACCTTCACAAAATGGCCTATTTATTCAATGCATCTGCCCATGGTCATGGCCACATCCATGGCATAATTCATAATAACATGTCCAAATTTGGCACAACCATGGGTGTTACCATTGTGGACAATGTTTGCATAGCAATTATAATTTTTTTTGGAATAAAATCTTGTTGTTCCATTTTCTAAGTGCTAGAAAGGACTTTTTTGTGAAGTAAATGCCTGAAATAAGTTATAAAATTGGGTCTTTCCATTTTTCATCCAAAGTAGTCCACATTGGATGCACACTGCCCATGTTTCATGAATTATCTAGTTTTATTTCTATATTTCATCCATTTACTGAATTTTAGAGATTTATCAGAACTAGCCCAAATTTGAACTACAAGAATCATCTATGTATGTCCTGAAAATTGGCAAAAATCATTTTTACCTTTTGAATTGGTGCTATAGGCACTGGACACTAAAAAAGTTGAAATTCCCAACCATCTGCTACGATTTGTCAAGCTTGCAAGTTTGACCTCATTTTGAAAAAAAACCAAAGAAAATGAAAAAAAGCCTAAAAAAATGAAATCCTTGTGCATGGAGCACTTTTGTGTGAAATAGTTACTGGGAATAATCATGGACTTGCAATACCACAAATTTGAAAAAAAACCTTCACAAAATGGCCTATCTACTATGAACTTGTATGTATTTCAATGCATCTGCCCATGGTCATGGCCACATCCAGGGCATAGTTTACAATAACACGTCGAAATTTGGCACAACCATGGGTGTTACCATTGTGGACAATGTTTGCATCGCAATTATATTCTTTTTTGGTATAAAATCTTATTTTTCCATTTTCCAAGTGCCAGAAATGACTTTTTTTGTGAAGTAAGTGCCTGAAATAAGTTATAAAATTGGGTCTTTCCATTTTTCATCCAAAGTAGACCACATTGGATGGACACTGGCCAAGTTTCATGAATTATCTAGTTTTACTTCTATATTTCATCCATTTACTGAATTTCTAGAGATTTATCAGAACTAGCTCAAATTTGAACTACAAGTGTCATGTATGTATCTCATAAAAATTGGCAAAAAACATTTTTACCTTTTGAATTGGTGCTATAGGCACTGGGCACAACAAAAGTTGAAATTCCCAACCATTTTGTAGGATTGGTCAACCTTGCAATTTTGATCTCATTTTGAAAAAAATCAAAGAAAATGAAAAAAACCTCAAAAAAATGAAATCCTTGTGCATGGAGACCTTTTGTGTGAACTAGTTACTGGGAAAAAATCATGGACTTGCAATACCACAAGTTTGAAAAAAAAACTTCACAAAATGGCCTATTTATTCAATGCATCTGCCCATGGTCATGGCCACATCCATGGCATAATTCATAATAACATGTCCAAATTTGGCACAACCATGGGTGTTACCATTGTGGACAATGTTTGCAAAGCAATTATAATTTTTTTTGGAATAAAATCTTGTTGTTCCATTTTCTAAGTGCTAGAAATGACTTTTTTGTGAAGTAAATGCCTGAAATAAGTTATAAAATTGGGTCTTTCCATTTTTCATCCAAAATAGTCCACATTGGATGCACACTGCCCATGTTTCATGAATTATCTAGTTTTATTTCTATATTTCATCCATTTACTGAATTCTAGAGATTTATCAGAACTAGCCCAAATTTGAACTACAAGAGTCATGTATGTATGTCCTGAAAATTTGCAAAAATCATTTTTACCTTTTGAATTGGTGCTATAGGCACTGGACACTAAAAAAGTTGAAATTCCCAACCATCTGGTACGATTTGTCAAGCTTGCAAGTTTGACCTCATTTTGAAAAAAAACCAAAGAAAATGAAAAAAGCCTAAAAAAATGAAATCCTTGTGCATGGAGCACTTTTGTGTGAAATAGTTACTGGGAATAATCATGGACTTGCAATACCACAAATTTGAAAAAAAACCTTCACAAAATGGCCTATCTACTATGAACTTGTATGTATTTCAATGCATCTGCCCATGGTCATGGCCACATCCAGGGCATAGTTTACAATAACACGTCGAAATTTGGCACAACCATGGGTGTTACCATTGTGGACAATGTTTGCATCGCAATTATAATATTTTTTGGTATAAAATCTTATTTTTTCCATTTTCCAAGTGCCAGAAATGACTTTTTTTGTGAAGTAAGTGCCTGAAATAAGTTATAAAATTGGGTCTTTCCATTTTTCATCCAAAGTAGACCACATTGGATGGACACTGGCCAAGTTTCATGAATTATCTAGTTTTACTTCTATATTTCATCCATTTACTGAATTTCTAGAGATTTATCAGAACTAGCTCAAATTTGAACTACAAGTGTCATGTATGTATCTCATAAAAATTGGCAAAAAACATTTTTACCTTTTGAATTGGTGCTATAGGCACTGGGCACAACAAAAGTTGAAATTCCCAACCATTTGGTAGGATTGGTCAACCTTGCAATTTTGATCTCATTTTGAAAAAAATCAAAGAAAATGAAAAAAACCTCAAAAAAATGAAATCCTTATGCATGGAGACCTTTTGTGTGAACTAGTTACTGGGAAAAAATCATGGACTTGCAATACCACAAGTTTGAAATAAAAACCTTCACAAAATGGCCTATTTATTCAATGCATCTGCCCATGGTCATGGCCACATCCATGGCATAATTCATAATAACATGTCCAAATTTGGCACAACCATGGGTGTTACCATTGTGGACAATGTTTGCAAAGCAATTATAATTTTTTTTGGAATAAAATCTTGTTGTTCCATTTTCTAAGTGCTAGAAATGACTTTTTTGTGAAGTAAATGCCTGAAATAAGTTATAAAATTGGGTCTTTCCATTTTTCATCCAAAGTAGTCCACATTGGATGCACACTGCCCATGTTTCATGAATTATCTAGTTTTATTTCTATATTTCATCCATTTACTGAATTTTAGAGATTTATCAGAACTAGCCCAAATTTGAACTACAAGAGTCATGTATGTATGTCCTGAAAATTGGCAAAAATCATTTTTACCTTTTGAATTGGTGCTATAGGCACTGGACACTAAAAAAGTTGAAATTCCCAACCATCTGGTACGATTTGTCAACCTTGCAAGTTTGACCTCATTTTGAAAAAAAATCTAAGAAAATGAAAAAAGCCTCAAAAAAAATGAAATCCTTGTGCATGGAGCACTTTTGTGTGAACTAGTTACTGGGAATAATCATGGACTTGCAATACCACAAATTTGAAAAAAAACCTTCACAAAATGGCCTATCTACTATGAACTTGTATGTATTTCAATGCATCTGCCCATGGTCATGGCCACATCCAGGGCATAGTTTACAATAACACGTCCAAATTTGGCACAACCATGGGTGTTACCATTGTGGACAATGTTTGCATCGCAATTATAATCTTTTTTGGTATAAAATCTTATTTTTCCATTTTCCAAGTGCCAGAAATGACTTTTTTTGTGAAGTAAGTGCCTGAAATAAGTTATAAAATTGGGTCTTTCCATTTTTCATCCAAAGTAGACCACATTGGATGGACACTGGCCAAGTTTCATGAATTATCTAGTTTTACTTCTATATTTCATCCATTTACTGAATTTCTAGAGATTTATCAGAACTAGCTCAAATTTGAACTACAAGTGTCATGTATGTATCTCATAAAAATTGGCAAAAAACATTTTTACCTTTTGAATTGGTGCTATAGGCACTGGGCACAACAAAAGTTGAAATTCCCAACCATTTGGTTGGATTGGTCAACCTTGCAATTTTGATCTCATTTTGAAAAAAATCAAAGAAAATGAAAAAAACCTCAAAAAAATGAAATCCTTGTGCATGGAGGCCTTTTGTCTGAACTAGTTACTGGGAAAAAATCATGGACTTGCAATACCACAAGTTTGAAAAAAAAAACCTTCACAAAATGGCCTATTTATTCAATGCATCTGCCCATGGTCATGGCCACATCCATGGCATAATTCATAATAACATGTCCAAATTTGGCACAACCATGGGTGTTACCATTGTGGACAATGTTTGCATAGCAATTATAATTTTTTTTGGAATAAAATCTTGTTGTTCCATTTTCTAAGTGCTAGAAAGGACTTTTTTGTGAAGTAAATGCCTGAAATAAGTTATAAAATTGGGTCTTTCCATTTTTCATCCAAAGTAGTCCACATTGGATGCACACTGCCCATGTTTCATGAATTATCTAGTTTTATTTCTATATTTCATCCATTTACTGAATTTTAGAGATTTATCAGAACTAGCCCAAATTTGAACTACAAGAATCATGTATGTATGTCCTGAAAATTGGCAAAAATCATTTTTACCTTTTGAATTGGTGCTATAGGCACTGGACACTAAAAAAGTTGAAATTCCCAACCATCTGGTACGATTTGTCAAGCTTGCAAGTTTGACCTCATTTTGAAAAAAAAACCAAAGAAAATGAAAAAAAGCCTAAAATAATGAAATCCTTGTGCATGGAGCACTTTTGTGTGAAATAGTTACTGGGAATAATCATGGACTTGCAATACCACAAATTTGAAAAAAAACCTTCACAAAATGGCCTATCTACTATGAACTTGTATGTATTTCAATGCATCTGCCCATGGTCATGGCCACATCCAGGGCATAGTTTACAATAACACGTCGAAATTTGGCACAACCATGGGTGTTACCATTGTGGACAATGTTTGCATCGCAATTATATTCTTTTTTGGTATAAAATCTTATTTTTCCATTTTCCAAGTGCCAGAAATGACTTTTTTTGTGAAGTAAGTGCCTGAAATAAGTTATAAAATTGGGTCTTTCCATTTTTCATCCAAAGTAGACCACATTGGATGGACACTGGCCAAGTTTCATGAATTATCTAGTTTTACTTCTATATTTCATCCATTTACTGAATTTCTAGAGATTTATCAGAACTAGCTCAAATTTGAACTACAAGTGTCATGTATGTATCTCATAAAAATTGGCAAAAAACATTTTTACCTTTTGAATTGGTGCTATAGGCACTGGGCACAACAAAATTTGAAATTCCCAACCATTTGGTTGGATTGGTCAACCTTGCAATTTTGATCTCATTTTGAAAAAAATCAAAGAAAATGAAAAAAACCTCAAAAAAATGAAATCCTTGTGCATGGAGGCCTTTTGTCTGAACTAGTTACTGGGAAAAAATCATGGACTTGCAATACCACAAGTTTGAAAAAAAAACCTTCACAAAATGGCCTATTTATTCAATGCATCTGCCCATGGTCATGGCCACATCCATGGCATAATTCATAATAACATGTCCAAATTTGGCACAACCATGGGTGTTACCATTGTGGACAATGTTTGCATAGCAATTATAATTTTTTTTGGAATAAAATCTTGTTGTTCCATTTTCTAAGTGCTAGAAAGGACTTTTTTGTGAAGTAAATGCCTGAAATAAGTTATAAAATTGGGTCTTTCCATTTTTCATCCAAAGTAGTCCACATTGGATGCACACTGCCCATGTTTCATGAATTATCTAGTTTTATTTCTATATTTCATCCATTTACTGAATTTTAGAGATTTATCAGAACTAGCCCAAATTTGAACTACAAGAATCATGTATGTATGTCCTGAAAATTGGCAAAAATCATTTTTACCTTTTGAATTGGTGCTATAGGCACTGGACACTAAAAAAGTTGAAATTCCCAACCATCTGGTACGATTTGTCAAGCTTGCAAGTTTGACCTCATTTTGAAAAAAAACCAAAGAAAATGAAAAAAAGCCTAAAAAAATGAAATCCTTGTGCATGGAGCACTTTTGTGTGAAATAGTTACTGGGAATAATCATGGACTTGCAATACCACAAATTTGAAAAAAAACCTTCACAAAATGGCCTATCTACTATGAACTTGTATGTATTTCAATGCATCTGCCCATGGTCATGGCCACATCCAGGGCATAGTTTACAATAACACGTCGAAATTTGGCACAACCATGGGTGTTACCATTGTGGACAATGTTTGCATCGCAATTATATTCTTTTTTGGTATAAAATCTTATTTTTCCATTTTCCAAGTGCCAGAAATGACTTTTTTTGTGAAGTAAGTGCCTGAAATAAGTTATAAAATTGGGTCTTTCCATTTTTCATCCAAAGTAGACCACATTGGATGGACACTGGCCAAGTTTCATGAATTATCTAGTTTTACTTCTATATTTCATCCATTTACTGAATATCTAGAGATTTATCAGAACTAGCTCAAATTTGAACTACAAGTGTCATGTATGTATCTCATAAAAATTGGCAAAAAACATTTTTACCTTTTGAATTGGTGCTATAGGCACTGGGCACAAAAAAAGTTAAAATTCCCAACCACATGGTAGGATTGGTCAACCTTGCAATTTTGATCTCATTTTGAAAAAAATCAAAGAAAATGAAAAAAACCTCAAAAAAATGAAATCCTTGTGCATGGATACCTTTTGTGTGAACTAGTTACTGGGAAAAAATCATGGACTTGCAATACCACAAGTTTGAAAAAAAAAATCTTCACAAAATGGCCTATTTATTCAATGCATCTGCCCATGGTCATGGCCACATCCATGGCATAATTCATAATAACATGTCCAAATTTGGCACAACCACGGGTGTTACCATTGTGGACAATGTTTGCATAGCAATTATAATTTTTTTTGGAATAAAATCTTGTTGTTCCATTTTCTAAGTGCTAGAAATGACTTTTTTGTGAAGTAAATGCCTGAAATAAGTTATAAAATTGGGTCTTTCCATTTTTCATCCAAAGTAGTCCACATTGGATGCACACTGCCCATGTTTCATGAATTATCTAGTTTTATTTCTATATTTCATCCATTTACTGAATTTTAGAGATTTATCAGAACTAGCCCAAATTTGAACTACAAGAGTCATGTATGTATGTCCTGAAAATTGGCAAAAATCATTTTTACCTTTTGAATTGGTGCTATAGGCACTGGACACTAAAAAAGTTGAAATTCCCAACCATCTGGTACGATTTGTCAACCTTGCAAGTTTGACCTCATTTTGAAAAAAAACCAAAGAAAATGAAAAAAAGCCTAAAAAAATGAAATCCTTGTGCATGGAGCACTTTTGTGTGAAATAGTTACTGGGAATAATCATGGACTTGCAATACCACAAATTTGAAAAAAAACCTTCACAAAATGGCCTATCTACTATGAACTTGTATGTATTTCAATGCATCTGCCCATGGTCATGGCCACATCCAGGGCATAGTTTACAATAACACGTCCAAATTTGGCACAACCATGGGTGTTACCATTGTGGACAATGTTTGCATCACAATTATAAACTTTTTTGGTATAAAATCTTATTTTTCCATTTTCCAAGTGCCAGAAATGACTTTTTTTGTGAAGTAAGTGCCTGAAATAAGTTATAAAATTGGGTCTTTCCATTTTTCATCCAAAGTAGACCACATTGGATGGACACTGGCCAAGTTTCATGAATTATCTAGTTTTACTTCTATATTTCATCCATTTACTGAATTTCTAGAGATTTATCAGAACTAGCTCAAATTTGAACTACAAGTGTCATGTATGTATCTCATAAAAATTGGCAAAAAACATTTTTACCTTTTGAATTGGTGCTATAGGCACTGGGCACAAAAAAAGTTAAAATTCCCAACCACATGGTAGGATTGGCCAACCTTGCAATTTTGATCTCATTTTGAAAAAAATCAAAGAAAATGAAAAAAACCTCAAAAAAATGAAATCCTTGTGCATGGAGACCTTTTGTCTGAACTAGTTACTGGGAAAAAATCATGGACTTGCAATACCACAAGTTTGAAAAAAAAAACCTTCACAAAATGGCCTATTTATTCAATGCATCTGCCCATGGTCATGGCCACATCCATGGCATAATTCATAATAACATGTCCAAATTTGGCACAACCACGGGTGTTACCATTGTGGACAATGTTTGCATAGCAATTATAATTTTTTTTGGAATAAAATCTTGTTGTTCCATTTTCTAAGTGCTAGAAAGGACTTTTTTGTGAAGTAAATGCCTGAAATAAGTTATAAAATTGGGTCTTTCCATTTTTCATCCAAAGTAGTCCACATTGGATGCACACTGCCCATGGTTCATGAATTATCTAGTTTTATTTCTATATTTCATCCATTTACTGAATTTTAGAGATTTATCAGAACTAGCCCAAATTTGAACTACAAGAATCATGTATGTATGTCCTGAAAATTGGCAAAAATCATTTTTACCTTTTGAATTGGTGCTATAGGCACTGGACACTAAAAAAGTTGAAATTCCCAACCATCTGGTACGATTTGTCAAGCTTGCAAGTTTGACCTCATTTTGAAAAAAAACCAAAGAAAATGAAAAAAAGCCTAAAAAAATGAAATCCTTGTGCATGGAGCACTTTTGTGTGAAATAGTTACTGGGAATAATCATGGACTTGCAATACCACAAATTTGAAAAAAAACCTTCACAAAATGGCCTATCTACTATGAACTTGTATGTATTTCAATGCATCTGCCCATGGTCATGGCCACATCCAGGGCATAGTTTACAATAACACGTCGAAATTTGGCACAACCATGGGTGTTACCATTGTGGACAATGTTTGCATCGCAATTATATTCTTTTTTGGTATAAAATCTTATTTTTCCATTTTCCAAGTGCCAGAAATGACTTTTTTGTGAAGTAAGTGCCTGAAATAAGTTATAAAATTGGGTCTTTCTATTTTTCATCCAAAGTAGACCACATTGGATGGACACTGGCCAAGTTTCATGAATTATCTAGTTTTACTTCTATATTTCATCCATTTACTGAATTTCTAGAGATTTATCAGAACTAGCTCAAATTTGAACTACAAGTGTCATGTATGTATCTCATAAAAATTGGCAAAAAACATTTTTACCTTTTGAATTGGTGCTATAGGCACTGGGCACAACAAAAGTTGAAATTCCCAACCATTTGGTAGGATTGGTCAACCTTGCAATTTTGATCTCATTTTGAAAAAAATCAAAGAAAATGAAAAAAAAACCTCAAAAAAATGAAATCCTTGTGCATGGAGACCTTTTGTCTGAACTAGTTACTGGGAAAAAATCATGGACTTGCAATACCACAAGTTTGAAAAAAAAACCTTCACAAAATGGCCTATTTATTCAATGCATCTGCCCATGGTCATGGCCACATCCATGGCATAATTCATAATAACATGTCCAAATTTGGCACAACCATGGGTGTTACCATTTAGGACAATGTTTGCATAGCAATTATAATTTTTTTTGGAATAAAATCTTGTTGTTCCATTTTCTAAGTGCTAGAAAGGACTTTTTTGTGAAGTAAATGCCTGAAATAAGTTATAAAATTGGGTCTTTCCATTTTTCATCCAAAGTAGTCCACATTGGATGCACACTGCCCATGTTTCATGAATTATCTAGTTTTATTTCTATATTTCATCCATTTACTGAATTTTAGAGATTTATCAGAACTAGCCCAAATTTGAACTACAAGAATCATCTATGTATGTCCTGAAAATTGGCAAAAATCATTTTTACCTTTTGAATTGGTGCTATAGGCACTGGACACTAAAAAAGTTGAAATTCCCAACCATCTGGTACGATTTGTCAAGCTTGCAAGTTTGACCTCATTTTGAAAAAAAACCAAAGAAAATGAAAAAAAGCCTAAAAAAATGAAATCCTTGTGCATGGAGCACTTTTGTGTGAAATAGTTACTGGGAATAATCATGGACTTGCAATACCACAAATTTGAAAAAAAACCTTCACAAAATGGCCTATCTACTATGAACTTGTATGTATTTCAATGCATCTGCCCATGGTCATGGCCACATCCAGGGCATAGTTTACAATAACACGTCGAAATTTGGCACAACCATGGGTGTTACCATTGTGGACAATGTTTGCATCGCAATTATATTCTTTTTTGGTATAAAATCTTAATTTTCCATTTTCCAAGTGCCAGAAATGACTTTTTTTGTGAAGTAAGTGCCTGAAATAAGTTATAAAATTGGGTCTTTCCATTTTTCATCCAAAGTAGACCACATTGGATGGACACTGGCCAAGTTTCATGAATTATCTAGTTTTACTTCTATATTTCATCCATTTACTGAATTTCTAGAGATTTATCAGAACTAGCTCAAATTTGAACTACAAGTGTCATGTATGTATCTCATAAAAATTGGCAAAAAACATTTTTACCTTTTGAATTGGTGCTATAGGCACTGGGCACAAAAAAAGTTAAAATTCCCAACCACATGGTAGGATTGGTCAACCTTGCAATTTTGATCTCATTTTGAAAAAAATCAAAGAAAATGAAAAAAACCTCAAAAAAATGAAATCCTTGTGCATGGAGACCTTTTGTGTGAACTAGTTACTGGGAAAAAATCATGGACTTGCAATACCACAAGTTTGAAAAAAAAACCTTCACAAAATGGCCTATTTATTCAATGCATCTGCCCATGGTCATGGCCACATCCATGGCATAATTCATAATAACATGTCCAAATTTGGCACAACCACGGGTGTTACCATTGTGGACAATGTTTGCATAGCAATTATAATTTTTTTTGGAATAAAATCTTGTTGTTCCATTTTCTAAGTGCTAGAAATGACTTTTTTGTGAAGTAAATGCCTGAAATAAGTTATAAAATTGGGTCTTTCCATTTTTCATCCAAAGTAGTCCACATTGGATGCACACTGCCCATGTTTCATGAATTATCTAGTTTTATTTCTATATTTCATCCATTTACTGAATTTTAGAGATTTATCAGAACTAGCCCAAATTTGAACTACAAGAGTCATGTATGTATGTCCTGAAAATTGGCAAAAATCATTTTTACCTTTTGAATTGGTGCTATAGGCACTGGACACTAAAAAAGTTGAAATTCCCAACCATCTGGTATGATTTGTCAACCTTGCAAGTTTGACCTCATTTTGAAAAAAAACCAAAGAAAATGAAAAAAAGCCTAAAAAATGAAATCCTTGTGCATGGAGCACTTTTGTGTGAAATAGTTACTGGGAATAATCATGGACTTGCAATACCACAAATTTGAAAAAAAACCTTCACAAAATGGCCTATCTACTATGAACTTGTATGTATTTCAAATGCATCTGCCCATGGTCATGGCCACATCCAGGGCATAGTTTACAATAACACGTCGAAATTTGGCACAACCATGGGTGTTACCATTGTGGACAATGTTTGCATCGCAATTATAATCTTTTTTGGTATAAAATCTTATTTTTCCATTTTCCAAGTGCTAGAAATGACTTTTTTTGTGAAGTAAGTGCCTTAAATAAGTTATAAAATTGGGTCTTTCCATTTTTCATCCAAAGTAGACCACATTGGATGGACACTGGCCAAGTTTCATGAATTATCTAGTTTTACTTCTATATTTCATCCATTTACTGAATTTCTAGAGATTTATCAGAACTAGCTCAAATTTGAACTACAAGTGTCATGTATGTATCTCATAAAAATTGGCAAAAAACATTTTTACCTTTTGAATTGGTGCTATAGGCACTGGGCACAAAAAAAGTTAAAATTCCCAACCACATGGTAGGATTGGTCAACCTTGCAATTTTGATCTCATTTTGAAAAAAATCAAAGAAAATGAAAAAAACCTCAAAAAAATGAAATCCTTGTGCATGGAGACCTTTTGTCTGAACTAGTTACTGGGAAAAAATCATGGACTTGCAATACCACAAGTTTGAAAAAAAAAACCTTCACAAAATGGCCTATTTATTCAATGCATCTGCCCATGGTCATGGCCACATCCATGGCATAATTCATAATAACATGTCCAAATTTGGCACAACCACGGGTGTTACCATTGTGGACAATGTTTGCATAGCAATTATAATTTTTTTTGGAATAAAATCTTGTTGTTCCATTTTCTAAGTGCTAGAAATGACTTTTTTGTGAAGTAAATGCCTGAAATAAGTTATAAAATTGGGTCTTTCCATTTTTCATCCAAAGTAGTCCACATTGGATGCACACTGCCCATGTTTCATGAATTATCTAGTTTTATTTCTATATTTCATCCATTTACTGAATTTTAGAGATTTATCAGAACTAGCCCAAATTTGAACTACAAGAGTCATGTATGTATGTCCTGAAAATTGGCAAAAATCATTTTTACCTTTTGAATTGGTGCTATAGGCACAGGACACTAAAAAAGTTGAAATTCCCAATCATCTGGTACGATTTGTCAAGCTTGCAAGTTTGACCTCATTTTGAAAAAAAACCAAAGAAATTGAAAAAAGCCTAAAAAAATGAAATCCTTGTGCATGGAGCACTTTTGTGTGAAATAGTTACTGGGAATAATCATGGACTTGCAATACCACAAATTTGAACAAAAACCTTCACAAAATGGCCTATCTACTATGAACTTGTATGTATTTCAATGCATCTGCCCATTGTCATGGCCACATCCAGGGCATAGTTTACAATAACACGTCCAAATTTGGCACAACCATGGGTGTTACCATTGTGGACAATGTTTGCATCGCAATTATAATCTTTTTTGGTATAAAATCTTATTTTTTCCATTTTCCAAGTGCCAGAAATGACTTTTTTTGTGAAGTAAGAGCCTGAAATAAGTTATAAAATTGGGTCTTTCCATTTTTCATCCAAAGTAGACCACATTGGATGGACACTGGCCAAGTTTCATGAATTATCTAGTTTTACTTCTATATTTCATCCATTTACTGAATTTCTAGAGATTTATCAGAACTAGCTCAAATTTGAACTACATGTGTCATGTATGTATCTCATAAAAATTGGCAAAAAACATTTTTACCTTTTGAATTGGTGCTATAGGCACTAGGCACAACAAAAGTTGAAATTCCCAACCATTTGGTAGGATTGGTCAACCTTGCAATTTTGATCTCATTTTGAAAAAAATCAAAGAAAATGAAAAAAACCTCAAAAAAATGAAATCCTTATGCATGGAGACCTTTTGTGTGAACTAGTTACTGGGAAAAAATCATGGACTTGCAATACCACAAGTTTGAAAAAAAAAGCTTCACAAAATGGCCTATTTATTCAATGCATCTGCCCATGGTCATGGCCACATCCATGGCATAATTCATAATAACATGTCCAAATTTGGCACAACCATGGGTGTTACCATTGTGGACAATGTTTGCAAAGCAATTCTAAATTTTTTTGGAATAAAATCTTGTTGTTCCATTTTCTAAGTGCTAGAAATGACTTTTTTGTGAAGTAAATGCCTGAAATAAGTTATAAAATTGGGTCTTTCCATTTTTCATCCAAAGTAGTCCACATTGGATGCACACTGCCCATGTTTCATGAATTATCTAGTTTTATTTCTATATTTCATCCATTTACTGAAATTTAGAGATTTATCAGAACTAGCCCAAATTTGAACTACAAGAGTCATGTATGTATGTCCTGAAAATTGGCAAAAATCATTTTTACCTTTTGAATTGGTGCTATAGGCACTGGACACTAAAAAAGTTGAAATTCCCAACCATCTGGTACGATTTGTCAAGCTTGCAAGTTTGACCTCATTTTGAAAAAAAAACCAAAGAAAATGAAAAAAGCCTAAAAAAAATGAAATCCTTGTGCATGGAGCACTTTTGTGTGAACTAGTTACTGGGAATAATCATGGACTTGCAATACCACAAATTTGAAAAAAAACCTTCACAAAATGGCCTATCTACTATGAACTTGTATGTATTTCGTTGCATCTGCCCATGGTCATGGCCACATCCAGGGCATAGTTTACAATAACACGTCCAAATTTGGCACAACCATGGGTGTTACCATTGTGGACAATGTTTGCATCGCAATTATAATCTTTTTTGGTATAAAATCTTATTTTTTCCATTTTCCAAGTGCCAGAAATGACTTTTTTTGTGAAGTAAGTGCCTGAAATAAGTTATAAAATTGGGTCTTTCCATTTTTCATCCAAAGTAGACCACATTGGATGGACACTGGCCAAGTTTCATGAATTATCTAGTTTTACTTCTATATTTCATCCATTTACTGAATTTCTAGAGATTTATCAGAACTAGCTCAAATTTGAACTACAAGTGTCATGTATGTATCTCATAAAAATTGGCAAAAAACATGTTTACCTTTTGAATTGGTGCTATAGGCACTGGGCACAACAAAAGTTGAAATTCCCAACCATTTGGTAGGATTGGTCAACCTTGCAATTTTGATCTCATTTTGAAAAAAATCAAAGAAAATGAAAAAAACCTCAAAAAAATGAAATCCTTGTGCATGGAGGCCTTTTGTCTGAACTAGTTACTGGGAAAAAATCATGGACTTGCAATACCAGAAGTTTGAAAAAAAAACCTTCACAAAATGGCCTATTTATTCAATGCATCTGCCCATGGTCATGGCCACATCCATGGCATAATTCATAATAACATGTCCAAATTTGGCACAACCATGGGTGTTACCATTGTGGACAATGTATGCATAGCAATTGTAATTTTTTTTGGAATAAAATCTTGTTGTTCCATTTTCTAAGTGCTAGAAATGACTTTTTTGTGAAGTAAATGCCTGAAATAAGTTATAAAATTGGGTCTTTCCATTTTTCATCCAAAGTAGTCCACATTGGATGCACACTGCCCATGTTTCATGAATTATCTAGTTTTATTTCTATATTTCATCCATTTACTGAATTTTAGAGATTTATCAGAACTAGCCCAAATTTGAACTACAAGAGTCATGTATGTATGTCCTGAAAATTGGCAAAAATCATTTTTACCTTTTGAATTGGTGCTATAGGCACTGGACACTAAAAAAGTTGAAATTCCCAACCATTTGGTACGATTTGTCAAGCTTGCAAGTTTGACCTCATTTTGAAAAAAAAACCAAAGAAAATGAAAAAAGCCTAAAAAAAATGAAATCCTTGTGCATGGAGCACTTTTGTGTGAAATAGTTACTGGGAATAATCATGGACTTGCAATACCACAAATTTGAAAAAAAAACTTCACAAAATGGCCTATCTACTATGAACTTGTATGTATTTCAATGCATCTGCCCATGGTCATGGCCACATCCAGGGCATAGTTTACAATAACACGTCCAAATTTGGCACAACCATGGGTGTTACCATTGTGGACAATGTTTGCATCGCAATTATAATCTTTTTTGGTATAAAATCTTATTTTTCCATTTTCCAAGTGCCAGAAATGACTTTTTTTGTGAAGTAAGTTCCTGAAATAAGTTATAAAATTGGGTCTTTCCATTTTTCATCCAAAGTAGACCACATTGGATGGACACTGGCCAAGTTTCATGAATTATCTAGTTTTACTTCTATATTTCATCCATTTACTGAATTTCTAGAGATTTATCAGAACTAGCTCAAATTTGAACTACAAGTGTCATGTATGTATCTCATAAAAATTGGCAAAAAACATGTTTACCTTTTGAATTGGTGCTATAGGCACTGGGCACAAAAAAAGTTAAAATTCCCAACCACTTGGTAGGATTGGTCAACCTTGCAATTTTGATCTCATTTTGAAAAAAATCAAAGAAAATGAAAAAAACCTCAAAAAAATGAAATCCTTGTGCATGGAGACCTTTTGTGTGAACTAGTTAATGGGAAAAAATCATGGACTTGCAATACCACAAGTTTGAAAAAAAAAACCTTCACAAAATGCCCTATTTATTCAATGCATCTGCCCATGGTCATGGCCACATCCATGGCATAATTCATAATAACATGTCCAAATTTGGCACAACCACGGGTGTTACCATTGTGGACAATGTTTGCATAGCAATTATAATTTTTTTTGGAATAAAATCTTGTTGTTCCATTTTCTAAGTGCTAGAAATGACTTTTTTGTGAAGTAAATGCCTGAAATAAGTTATAAAATTGGGTCTTTCCATTTTTCATCCAAAGTATTCCACATTGGATGCACACTGCCCATGTTTCATGAATTATCTAGTTTTATTTCTATATTTCATCCATTTACTGAATTTTAGAGATTTATCAGAACTAGCCCAAATTTGAACTACAAGAGTCATGTATGTATGTCCTGAAAATTGGCAAAAATCATTTTTACCTTTTGAATTGGTGCTATAGGCACTGGACACTAAAAAAGTTGAAATTCCCAACCATCTGGTACGATTGGTCAACCTTGCAAGTTTGACCTCATTTTGAAAAAAAATCAAAGAAAATGAAAAAAGCCTCAAAAAAATGAAATCCTTGTGCATGGAGCACTTTTGTGTGAACTAGTTACTGGGAATAATCATGGACTTGCAATACCACAAATTTGAAAAAAAACCTTCACAAAATGGCCTATCTACTATGAACTTGTATGTATTTCAATGCATCTGCCCATGGTCATGGCCACATCCAGGGCATAGTTTACAATAACACGTCCAAATTTGGCACAACCATGGGTGTTACCATTGTGGACAATGTTTGCATCACAATTATAATCTTTTTTGGTATAAAATCTTATTTTTCCATTTTCCAAGTGCCAGAAATGACTTTTTTTGTGAAGTAAGTGCCTGAAATAAGTTATAAAATTGGGTCTTTCCATTTTTCATCCAAAGTAGACCACATTGGATGGACACTGGCCAAGTTTCATGAATTATCTAGTTTTACTTCTATATTTCATCCATTTACTGAATTTCTAGAGATTTATCAGAACTAGCTCAAATTTGAACTACAAGTGTCATGTATGTATCTCATAAAAATTGGCAAAAAACATGTTTACCTTTTGAATTGGTGCTATAGGCACTGGGCACAAAAAAAGTTAAAATTCCCAACCACTTGGTAGGATTGGTCAACCTTGCAATTTTGATCTCATTTTGAAAAAAATCAAAGAAAATGAAAAAAACCTCAAAAAAATGAAATCCTTGTGCATGGAGGCCTTTTGTGTGAACTAGTTACTGGGAAAAAATCATGGACTTGCAATACCACAAGTTTGAAAAAAAAAACCTTCACAAAATGGCCTATTTATTCAATGCATCTGCCCATGGTCATGGCCACATCCATGGCATAATTCATAATAACATGTCCAAATTTGGCACAACCACGGGTGTTACCATTGTGGACAATGTTTGCATAGCAATTATAATTTTTTTTGGAATAAAATCTTGTTGTTCCATTTTCTAAGTGCTAGAAATGACTTTTTTGTGAAGTAAATGCCTGAAATAAGTTATAAAATTGGGTCTTTCCATTTTTCATCCAAAGTAGTCCACATTGGATGCACACTGCCCATGTTTCATGAATTATCTAGTTTTATTTCTATATTTCATCCATTTACTGAATTTTAGAGATTTATCAGAACTAGCCCAAATTTGAACTACAAGAGTCATGTATGTATGTCCTGAAAATTGGCAAAAATCATTTTTACCTTTTGAATTGGTGCTATAGGCACTGGACACTAAAAAAGTTGAAATTCCCAACCATCTGGTACGATTGGTCAACCTTGCAAGTTTGACCTCATTTTGAAAAAAAATCAAAGAAAATGAAAAAAGCCTCAAAAAAATGAAATCCTTGTGCATGGAGCACTTTTGTGTGAACTAGTTACTGGGAATAATCATGGACTTGCAATACCACAAATTTGAAAAAAAACCTTCACAAAATGGCCTATCTACTATGAACTTGTATGTATTTCAATGCATCTGCCCATGGTCATGGCCACATCCAGGGCATAGTTTACAATAACACGTCCAAATTTGGCACAACCATGGGTGTTACCATTGTGGACAATGTTTGAATCGCAATTATAATCTTTTTTGGTATAAAATCTTATTTTTCCATTTTCCAAGTGCCAGAAATGACTTTTTTTGTGAAGTAAGTGCCTGAAATAAGTTATAAAATTGGGTCTTTCCATTTTTCATCCAAAGTAGACCACATTGGATGGACACTGGCCAAGTTTCATGAATTATCTAGTTTTACTTCTATATTTCATCCATTTACTGAATTTCTAGAGATTTATCAGAACTAGCTCAAATTTGAACTACAAGTGTCATGTATGTATCTCATAAAAATTGGCAAAAAACATGTTTACCTTTTGAATTGGTGCTATAGGCACTGGGCACAAAAAAAGTTAAAATTCCCAACCACTTGGTAGGATTGGTCAACCTTGCAATTTTGATCTCATTTTGAAAAAAATCAAAGAAAATGAAAAAAACCTCAAAAAAATGAAATCCTTGTGCATGGAGGCCTTTTGTGTGAACTAGTTACTGGGAAAAAATCATGGACTTGCAATACCACAAGTTTGAAAAAAAAAACCTTCACAAAATGGCCTATTTATTCAATGCATCTGCCCATGGTCATGGCCACATCCATGGCATAATTCATAATAACATGTCCAAATTTGGCACAACCACGGGTGTTACCATTGTGGACAATGTTTGCATAGCAATTATAATTTTTTTTGGAATAAAATCTTGTTGTTCCATTTTCTAAGTGCTAGAAATGACTTTTTTGTGAAGTAAATGCCTGAAATAAGTTATAAAATTGGGTCTTTCCATTTTTCATCCAAAGTAGTCCACATTGGATGCACACTGCCCATGTTTCATGAATTATCTAGTTTTATTTCTATATTTCATCCATTTACTGAATTTTAGAGATTTATCAGAACTAGCCCAAATTTGAACTACAAGAGTCATGTATGTATGTCCTGAAAATTGGCAAAAATCATTTTTACCTTTTGAATTGGTGCTATAGGCACTGGACACTAAAAAAGTTGAAATTCCCAACCATCTGGTACGATTGGTCAACCTTGCAAGTTTGACCTCATTTTGAAAAAAAATCAAAGAAAATGAAAAAAGCCTCAAAAAAAATGAAATCCTTGTGCATGGAGCACTTTTGTGTGAACTAGTTACTGGGAATAATCATGGACTTGCAATACCACAAATTTGAAAAAAAACCTTCACAAAATGGCCTATCTACTATGAACTTGTATGTATTTCAATGCATCTGCCCATGGTCATGGCCACATCCAGGGCATAGTTTACAATAACACGTCCAAATTTGGCACAACCATGGGTGTGACCATTGTGGACAATGTTTGAATCGCAATTATAATCTTTTTTGGTATAAAATCTTATTTTTCCATTTTCCAAGTGCCAGAAATGACTTTTTTTGTGAAGTAAGTGCCTGAAATAAGTTATAAAATTGGGTCTTTCCATTTTTCATCCAAAGTAGACCACATTGGATGGACACTGGCCAAGTTTCATGAATTATCTAGTTTTACTTCTATATTTCATCCATTTACAGAATTTCTAGAGATTTATCAGAACTAGCTCAAATTTGAACTACAAGTGTCATGTATGTATCTCATAAAAATTGGCAAAAAACATTTTTACCTTTTGAATTGGTGCTACAGGCACTGGGCACAACAAAAGTTGAAATTCCCAACCATTTGGTAGGATTGGTCAACCTTGCAATTTTGATCTCATTTTGAAAAAATCAAAGAAAATGAAAAAAACCTCAAAAAAATGAAATCCTTGTGCATGGAGGCCTTTTGTCTGAACTAGTTACTGGGAAAAAATCATGGACTTGCAATACCACAAGTTTGAAAAAAAAAACCTTCACAAAATGGCCTATTTATTCAATGCATCTGCCCATGGTCATGGCCACATCCATGGCATAATTCATAATAACATGTCCAAATTTGGCACAACCATGGGTGTTACCATTGTGGACAATGTTTGCATAGCAATTATAATTTTTTTTGGAATAAAATCTTGTTGTTCCATTTTCTAAGTGCTAGAAATGACTTTTTTGTGAAGTAAATGCATGAAATAAGTTATAAAATTGGGTCTTTCCATTTTTCATCCAAAGTAGTCCAAATTGGATGCACACTGCCCATGTTTCATGAATTATCTAGTTTTATTTCTATATTTCATCCATATACTGAATTTTAGAGATTTATCAGAACTAGCCCAAATTTGAACTACAAGAGTCATGTATGTATGTCCTGAAAATTGGCAAAAATCATTTTTACCTTTTGAATTGGTGCTATAGGCACTGGACACTAAAAAAGTTGAAATTCCCAACCATCTGGTACGATTTGTCAACCTTGCAAGTTTGACCTCATTTTGAAAAAAAATCAAAGAAAATGAAAAAAGCCTCAAAAAAAATGAAATCCTTGTGCATGGAGCACTTTTGTGTGAACTAGTTACTGGGAATAATCATGGACTTGCAATACCACAAATTTGAAAAAAAACCTTCACAAAATGGCCTATCTACTATGAACTTGTATGTATTTCAATGCATCTGCCCATGGTCATGGCCACATCCAGGGCATAGTTTACAATAACACGTCCAAATTTGGCACAACCATGGGTGTGACCATTGTGGACAATGTTTGCATCGCAATTATAATCTTTTTTGGTATAAAATCTTATTTTTCCATTTTCCAAGTGCCAGAAATGACTTTTTTTGTGAAGTAAGTGCCTGAAATAAATTATAAAATTGGGTCTTTCCATTTTTCATCCAAAGTAGACCACATTGGATGGACACTGGCCAAGTTTCATGAATTATCTAGTTTTACTTCTATATTTCATCCATTTACTGAATTTCCTGAGATTTATCAGAACTAGCTCAAATTTGAACTACAAGTGTCATGTATGTATCTCATAAAAATTGGCAAAAAACATTTTTACCTTTTGAATTGGTGCTACAGGCACTGGGCACAACAAAAGTTGAAATTCCCAACCATTTGGTAGGATTGGTCAACCTTGCAATTTTGATCTCATTTTGAAAAAATCAAAGAAAATGAAAAAAACCTCAAAAAAATGAAATCCTTGTGCATGGAGGCGTTTTGTCTGAACTAGTTACTGGGAAAAAATCATGGACTTGCAATACCACAAGTTTGAAAAAAAAAACCTTCACAAAATGGCCTATTTATTCAATGCATCTGCCCATGGTCATGGCCACATCCATGGCATAATTCATAATAACATGTCCAAATTTGGCACAACCATGGGTGTTACCATTGTGGACAATGTTTGCATAGCAATTATAATTTTTTTTGGAATAAAATCTTGTTGTTCCATTTTCTAAGTGCTAGAAATGACTTTTTTGTGAAGTAAATGCATGAAATAAGTTATAAAATTGGGTCTTTCCATTTTTCATCCAAAGTAGTCCAAATTGGATGCACACTGCCCATGTTTCATGAATTATCTAGTTTTATTTCTATATTTCATCCATATACTGAATTTTAGAGATTTATCAGAACTAGCCCAAATTTGAACTACAAGAGTCATGTATGTATGTCCTGAAAATTGGCAAAAATCATTTTTACCTTTTGAATTGGTGCTATAGGCACTGGACACTAAAAAAGTTGAAATTCCCAACCATCTGGTACGATTGGTCAACCTTGCAAGTTTGACCTCATTTTGAAAAAAAATCAAAGAAAATGAAAAAGCCTCAAAAAAAATGAAATCCTTGTGCATGGAGCACTTTTGTGTGAACTAGTTACTGGGAATAATCATGGACTTGCAATACCACAAATTTGAAAAAAAACCTTCACAAAATGGCCTATCTACTATGAACTTGTATGTATTTCAATGCATCTGCCCATGGTCATGGCCACATCCAGGGCATAGTTTACAATAACACGTCCAAATTTGGCACAACCATGGGTGTGACCATTGTGGACAATGTTTGCATCGCAATTATAATCTTTTTTGGTATAAAATCTTATTTTTCCATTTTCCAAGTGCCAGAAATGACTTTTTTTGTGAAGTAAGTGCCTGAAATAAATTATAAAATTGGGTCTTTCCATTTTTCATCCAAAGTAGACCACATTGGATGGACACTGGCCAAGTTTCATGAATTATCTAGTTTTACTTCTATATTTCATCCATTTACTGAATTTCCTGAGATTTATCAGAACTAGCTCAAATTTGAACTACAAGTGTCATGTATGTATCTCATAAAAATTGGCAAAAAACATTTTTACCTTTTGAATTGGTGCTACAGGCACTGGGCACAACAAAAGTTGAAATTCCCAACCATTTGGTAGGATTGGTCAACCTTGCAATTTTGATCTCATTTTGAAAAAATCAAAGAAAATGAAAAAAACCTCAAAAAAATGAAATCCTTGTGCATGGAGGCCTTTTGTCTGAACTAGTTACTGGGAAAAAATCATGGACTTGCAATACCACAAGTTTGAAAAAAAAAACCTTCACAAAATGGCCTATTTATTCAATGCATCTGCCCATGGTCATGGCCACATCCATGGCATAATTCATAATAACATGTCCAAATTTGGCACAACCATGGGTGTTACCATTGTGGACAATGTTTGCTTAGCAATTATAATTTTTTTTGGAATAAAATCTTGTTGTTCCATTTTCTAAGTGCTAGAAATGACTTTTTTGTGAAGTAAATGCATGAAATAAGTTATAAAATTGGGTCTTTCCATTTTTCATCCAAAGTAGTCCAAATTGGATGCACACTGCCCATGTTTCATGAATTATCTAGTTTTATTTCTATATTTCATCCATTTACTCAATTTTAGAGATTTATCAGAACTAGCCCAAATTTGAACTACAAGAGTCATGTATGTATGTCCTGAAAATTGGCAAAAATCATTTTTACCTTTTGAATTGGTGCTATAGGCACTGGAAACTAAAAAAGTTGAAATTCCCAACCATCTGGTACGATTGGTCAACCTTGCAAGTTTGACCTCATTTTGAAAAAAAATCAAAGAAAATGAAAAAAGCCTCAAAAAAAATGAAATCCTTGTGCATGGAGCACTTTTGTGTGAACTAGTTACTGGGAATAATCATGGACTTGCAATACCACAAATTTGAAAAAAAACCTTCACAAAATGGCCTATCTACTATGAACTTGTATGTATTTCAATGCATCTGCCCATGGTCATGGCCACATCCAGGGCATAGTTTACAATAACACGTCCAAATTTGGCACAACCATGGGTGTTACCATTGTGGACAATGTTTGCATCGCAATTATAATCTTTTTTGGTATAAAATCTTATTTTTCCATTTTCCAAGTGCCAGAAATGACTTTATTTGTGAAGTAAGTGCCTGAAATAAGTTATAAAATTGGGTCTTTCCATTTTTCATCCAAAGTAGACCACATTGGATGGACACTGGCCAAGTTTCATGAATTATCTAGTTTTACTTCTATATTTCATCCATTTACTGAATTTCTAGAGATTTATCAGAACTAGCTCAAATTTGAACTACAAGTGTCATGTATGTATCTCATAAAAATTGGCAAAAAACATTTTTACCTTTTGAATTGGTGCTATAGGCACTGGGCACAACAAAAGTTGAAATTCCCAACCATTTGGTAGGATTGGTCAACCTTGCAATTTTGATCTCATTTTGAAAAAAATCAAAGAAAATGAAAAAAACCTCAAAAAAATGAAATCCTTGTGCATGGAGGCCTTTTGTCTGAACTAGTTACTGGGAAAAAATCATGGACTTGCAATACCACAAGTTTGAAAAAAAACCTTCACAAAATGGCCTATTTATTCAATGCATCTGCCCATGGTCATGGCCACATCCATGGCATAATTCATAATAACATGTCCAAATTTGGCACAACCATGGGTGTTACCATTGTGGACAATGTTTGCATAGCAATTATAATTTTTTTGGAATAAAATCTTGTTGTTCCATTTTCTAAGTGCTAGAAATGACTTTTTTGTGAAGTAAATGCCTGAAATAAGTTATAAAATTGGGTCTTTCCATTTTTCATCCAAAGTAGTCCACATTGGATGCACACTGCCCATGTTTCATGAATTATCTAGTTTTATTTCTATATTTCATCCATTTACTGAATTTTAGAGATTTATCAGAACTAGCCCAAATTTGAACTACAAGAGTCATGTATATATGTCCTGAAAATTGGCAAAAATCATTTTTACCTTTTGAATTGGTGCTATAGGCACTGGACACTAAAAAAGTTGAAATTCCCAACCATCTGGTACGATTGGTCAACCTTGCAAGTTTGACCTCATTTTGAAAAAAAATCAAAGAAAATGAAAAAAGCCTAAAAAAAATGAAATCCTTGTGCATGGAGCACTTTTGTGTGAACTAGTTACTGGGAATAATCATGGACTTGCAATACCACAAATTTGAAAAAAAACCTTCACAAAATGGCCTATCAACTATGAACTTGTATGTATTTCAATGCATCTGCCCATGGTCATGGCCACATCCAGGGCATAGTTTACAATAACACGTCCAAATTTGGCACAACCATGGGTGTTACCATTGTGGACAATGTTTGCATCGCACTCATAATCTTTTTTGGTATAAAATCTTATTTTTCCATTTTCCAAGTGCCAGAAATGACTTTTTTTGTGAAGTAAGTGCCTGAAATAAGTTATAAAATTGGGTCTTTCCATTTTTCATCCAAAGTAGACCACATTGGATGGACACTGGTCAAGTTTCATGAATTATCTAGTTTTACTTCTATATTTCATCCATTTACTGAATTTCTAGAGATTTATCAGAACTAGCTCAAATTTGAACTACAAGTGTCATGTATGTATCTCATAAAAATTGGCAAAAAACATTTTTACCTTTTGAATTGGTGCTATAGGCACTGGGCACAACAAAAGTTGAAATTCCCAACCATTTGGTAGGATTGGTCAACCTTGCAATTTTGATCTCATTTTGAAAAAAATCAAATAAAATGAAAAAAACCTCAAAAAATTGAAATCCTTGTGCATGGAGGCCTTTTGTCTGAACTAGTTACTGGGAAAAAATCATGGACTTGCAATACCACAAGTTTGAAAAAAAAACCTTCACAAAATGGCCTATTTATTCAATGCATCTGCCCATGGTCATGGCCACATCCATGGCATAATTCATAATAACATGTCCAAATTTGGCACAACCATGGGTGTTACCATTGTGGACAATGTTTGCATAGCAATTATAATTTTTTTTGGAATAAAATCTTGTTGTTCCATTTTCTAAGTGCTAGAAATGACTTTTTTGTGAAGTAAATGCCTGAAATAAGTTATAAAATTGGGTCTTTCCATTTTTCATCCAAAGTAGTCCACATTGGATGCACACTGCCCATGTTTCATGAATTATCTAGTTTTATTTCTATATTTCATCCATTTACTGAATTTTAGAGATTTATCAGAACTAGCCCAAATTTGAACTACAAGAGTCATGTATGTATGTCCTGAAAATTGGCAAAAATCATTTTTACCTTTTGAATTGGTGCTATAGGCACTGGACACTAAAAAAGTTGAAATTCCCAACCATCTGGTACGATTGGTCAACCTTGCAAGTTTGACCTCATTTTGAAAAAAAATCAAAGAAAATGAAAAAAGCCTAAAAAAATGAAATCCTTGTGCATGGAGCACTTTTGTGTGAACTAGTTACTGGGAATAATCATGGACTTGCAATACCACAAATTTGAAAAAAAACCTTCACAAAATGGCCTATCTACTATGAACTTGTATGTATTTCAATGCATCTGCCCATGGTCATGGCCACATCCAGGGCATAGTTTACAATAACACGTCCAAATTTGGCACAACCATGGGTGTTACCATTGTGGACAATGTTTGCATCGCAATTATAATCTTTTTTGGTATAAAATCTTATTTTTCCATTTTCCAAGTGCCAGAAATGACTTTTTTTGTGAAGTAAGTGCCTGAAATAAGTTATAAAATTGGGTCTTTCCATTTTTCATCCAAAGTAGACCACATTGGATGGACACTGGCCAAGTTTCATGAATTATCTAGTTTTACTTCTATATTTCATCCATTTACTGAATTTCTAGAGATTTATCAGAACTAGCTCAAATTTGAACTACAAGTGTCATGTATGTATCTCATAAAAATTGGCAAAAAACATTTTTACCTTTTGAATTGGTGCTATAGGCACTGGGCACAACAAAAGTTGAAATTCCCAACCATTTGGTAGGATTGGTCAACCTTGCAATTTTGATCTCATTTTGAAAAAAATCAAATAAAATGAAAAAAACCTCAAAAAAATGAAATCCTTGTGCATGGAGGCCTTTTGTCTGAACTAGTTACTGGGAAAAAATCATGGACTTGCAATACCACAAGTTTGAAAAAAAAACCTTCACAAAATGGCCTATTTACTATGAACTTGTATGGATTTCAATGCATCTGCCCATGGTCATGGCCACATCCATGGCATAATTCATAATAACATGTCCAAATTTGGCACAACCATGGGTGTTACCATTCTTGACAATGTTTGCCTAGCAATTGTAATATTTTTTGGTATAAAATCTTATTGTTCCATTTTCTAAGTGCTAGAAATGACTTTTTTGTGAAGTGCCTGAAATAGGTTATAAAATTGGGTCTTTCCATTTTTCATCCAAAGTAGTCCACATTGGATGCACATTGCCCATGTTTCATGAATTATCTAGTTTTATTTCTATATTTGATCCATTTACTGAATTTTAGAGATTTATCAGAACTAGCTCAAATTTGAACTACAAGAGTCATGTAAGTATGTCCTGAAAATTGGCAAAAATCATTTTTACATTTTGAATTGGTGCTATAGGCACTGGACACAAAAAAAGTTGAAATTCCCAACCATCTGGTACGATTGGTCAACCTTGCAAGTTTGACCTCATTTTGAAAAAAATCAAAGAAAATGAAAAAAGCCTCAAAAAAATGAAATCCTTGTGCATGGAGCACTTTTGTGTGAACTAGTTACTGGGAATAATCATGGACTTGCAATACCACAAATTTGAAAAAAAAACCTTCACAAAATTGCCTATCTACTATGAACTTGTATGGATTTCAATACATCTGCCCCATGGTCATGGCCACATCCATGGCATAGTTCATAACAACATGTCCAAATTTGGCACAACCGTGGGTGTTACCATTGAGGACAATGTTTGCATAGCAATTATAATTTTTTTTTCAAAATAAAATCTTATTGTTCCATTTTCTAAGTGCTTGAAATGACTTTTTTGTGAAGTAAGTGCCTGAAATAGGTTATAAAATTGGGTCTTTCCATTTTTCATCCAAAGTAGTCCACATTGGATGCACACTGCCCATGTTTCATGAATTATCTAGTTTTATTTCTATATTTCATCCATTTACTGAATTTTAGAGATTTATCAGAACTAGCTCAAATTTGAACTACAAGTGTCATGTATGTATGTTCTGAAAATTGGAAAAATCATTTTTACCTTTTGAATTGGTGCTATAGGCACTGGACACAACAAAAGTTGAAATTCCCAACCATCTGGTAGGATTGGTCAACCTTGCAAGTTTGACCACATTTTGAAAAAAAATCAAAGAAAATGAAAAAGCCTCAAAAAAATGAAATCCTTGTGCATGGAGCTCTTTTGTGTGAACTAGTTACTGGGAATAATCATGGACTTGCAATACCACAACTTTGCAAAAAACCTTCACAAAATGGCCTATCTACTATGAACTTGTATGTATTTCAATGCATCTGCCCATGGTCATGGCCACATCCAGGGCATAGTTTATAATAACACGTCCAAATTTGGCACAACCATGGGTGTTACCATTGTGGACAATGTTTGCATCCCAATTATAATCTTTTTTGGTATAAAATCTTATTTTTCCATTTTCCAAGTGCCAGAAATGACTTTTTTTGTGAAGTAAGTGCCTGAAATAAGTTATAAAATTGGGTCTTTCCATTTTTCATCCAAAGTAGACCACATTGGATGCACACTAGCCATGTTTCATGAGTTATCTAGTTTTACTTCCATATTTCATCCATTTACTGAATTTCTAGAGATTTATCAGAACTAGCTCAAATTTGAACTACAAGTGTCATGTATGTATCTCGTAAAAATTGGCAAAAATCATTTTTACCTTTTGAATTGGTGCAATAGGCATTGGGCACAACAAAAGTTGAAATTCCCAACCATCTGGTAGGATTGGTCAACCTTGCAAGTTTGACCTCATTTTGAAAAAAATCAAAGAAAATGAAAAAAGCCTCAAAAAAATGAAATCCTTGTGCATGGAGCCCTTTTGTGTGAATTAGTTACTGGAAAAAAATCATGGACTTATAATACCACAAGTTTGAAAAAAAACCTTCACAAAATGGCCTATTTACTATGAACTTGTATGGATTTCAATGCATCTGCCCATGGTCATGGCCACATCCATGGCATAGTTCATAACAACATGTCCAAATTTGGCATAACCGTGGGTGTTACCATTGTGGACAATGCTTGCATAGCAATTATAATTTTTTTTGAAATAAAATCTTATTGTTCCATTTTCTAAGTGCTAGAAATGACTTTTTTGTGAAGTAAGTGCCTGAAATAGGTTATAAAATTGGGTCTTTCCATTTGTCATCCAAAGTAGTCCACATTGGATGCACACTGCCCATGTTTCATGAATTATCTAGTTTTATTTCTATATTTCATCCATTTACTAAATTTTAGAGATTTATCAGAACTAGCTCAAATTTGAACTACAAGTGTCATGTATGTATGTCCTGAAAATTGGCAAAAATCATTTTTACCTTTTGAATTGGTGCTATATGCACTGGGTACGACAAAAGTTGAATTCCCAACCATCTGGTAGGATTGGTCAACCTTGCAAGTTTGACCTCATTTTGAAAAAAAATCAAAGAAAATGAAAAAGCCTCAAAAAAATGAAATCCTTGTGCATGGAGCTCTTTTGTGTGAACTAGTTGCTGGGAATAATCATGGACTTGCAATACCACAAGTTTGAAAAAAAACCTTCACAAAATGGCCTATCTACTATGAACTTGTATGTATTTCAATGCATCTGCCCATGGTCATGGCCACATCCAGGGCATAGTTTATAATAACACATCCAAATTTGGCACAACCATGGGTGTTACCATTGTGGACAATGTTTGCATCGCAATTATAACCTTTTTTGGTATAAAATCTTATTTTTCCATTTTCCAAGTGCCAGAAATGACTTTTTTGTGAAGTAAGTGCCTGAAATAAGTTATAAAATTGGGTCTTTCCATTTTTCATCCAAAGTAGACCACATTGGATGCACAGTAGCCATGTTTCATGAGTTATCTAGTTTTACTTCTATATTTCATCCATTTACTGAATTTCTAGAGATTTATCAGAACTAGCTCAAATTTGAACTACAAGTGTCATGTATGTATCTCGTAAAAATTGGCAAAAATCATTTTTACCTTTTGAATTGGTGCTATGGGCACTGGGCACAACAAAAGTTGAAATTCCCAACCATCTGGTAGGATTGGTCAACCTCGCAAGTTTGACCTCATTTTGAAAAAAATAAAGAAAATGAAAAAAGCCTCAAAAAAATGAAATCCTTGTGCATGGAGCCCTTTTGTGTTAATTAGTTATTGGGAAAAAATCATGGACTTGCAATACCACAAGTTTGGAAAAAAAACCTTCACAAAATTGCCTATCTACTATGATCTTGTATGGATTTCAATGCATCTGCCCATGGTCATGGCCACATGTTGGAAATATGCCCTAGAGGCAATAATAAATTGGTTATTATTATATTTCCTTTTTCGTGATAATCGTTTATTATCCATGCTATAATTGTATTGATTGGAAACTCAAATACATGTGTGGGTACATAGACAACACTGTGTCCCTAGTAAGCCTCTAGTTGACTAGCTCGTTGATCAAAAGATGGTGAAGGTTTCCTAGCCATGGACATGAGATGTCATTTGATAACGGGATCACATCATTAGGATAATGATGTGATGGACAAGACCCAAACTATAAACGTAGCATATGATCGTGTCAGTTTATTGCTATTGTTTTCTGCATGTCAAGTATCTGTTCCTATGACCATGAGATCATGCAACTCCCTGACATCGGAGGAGTACCTTGTGTGTATCAAATGTCGCAACGTAACTGGGTGATTATAAAGGTGCTCTACAGGTATCTCCGAGGGTGTCTGTTGGGTTGGCATGGATCAAGACTGGGATTTGTTACTCCGTGTGACGGAGAGGTATCTCAGGGCCCACTCGGTAATACAACATCACAATGAGCCTTGCAAGCAATGTGACTAAAGTGTTAGCCACGAGATCTTGTATTACGGAACGACTAAAGAGACTTGCCGGTAACGAGATTGAACTAGGTATAGAGATACCGACGATCGAATCTCGGGCAAGTAACATACCGAAGAACAAAGGGAACAGTATACGGGATTAACTGAATCCTTGACATAGAGGTTCGACCGATAAAGATCTTCGTAGAATATGTAGGAGCCAATATGGGCATCCAGGTCCCGCTATTGGTTATTGATCGTAGAGGTGTCTCGTTCATGTCTACATAGTTCTCGAACCCGCAGGGTCTACACACTTAACGTTTGGTGATGATTAGTATAGTTGAGTTATTGTGTTGGTGACCGAAGGTTGTTCGGAGTCCCGGATAAGATCCCGAACATGACAAGGATCTCCGGAAGAGTCCGGAGGTAAAGATTGATATATGTGATAATAATGTTTTGATCTCCGGAAGGGTTCCGGAATTCACCGGAAGGGGTTCCGGGTGTTTACCGAAGTGTTCGGGTGCAGCAACACTTTATATGGGCCAAAGGGGTAAAGCCCACGAGGTATTGGAAAGTGCAAAAGGAAGTTTTGCTGCTGCCTTAAGCGGTACTACCGCTGGTAAGGCAATACTACCGCGTAAGCGGTACTACCACTTGTGTGAAGCGGTACTACCGCTCAAGCGGTACTACCGCTCGTGAGCGGTACTACCGCTTGTGCGCGGTACTGCAGGGATCCGAGTTGGACTCTTTCCCTGCGGGCCAAACCGACCTTGTGCGGGCAAAACCGACCTGGAGGAGGCTTTTACTCCAAGTTTAGACCCCAAGGCTCAACATATAAATAGAGGGGTAGGGCTAGCACACGGGAGACATCAAGATTACCCAAGCCGTGTGTCGGCAACCCTAACCCGTTAGTTCTCCCGTCATAATCTCCGTAGTGCTTGGCGAAGCCCTGCAGAGATTGTTCCTCACCACCATCACCACGCCGTCGTGCTGCCGGAACTCATCTACTACTTCATCATCGCTCGCTGGATCGAGGAGGTGAAGGCGTCATCAAGCCGTACATGTGTTGAACGTGGAGGTGCCGTCCGTTCGGCACTAGTTCGTGATCGGATCGAGGGACGACTTGCGATTTGGATCGCGGAGACGTTCGACTACATCAACCGCGTTTCTTAACGCTTCCGCTTAGCCATCTACAAGGGTATGTAGATTCACTCTCCCTCTCGTAGATGCTCATCACCATGGATAGATCTTGTGTGTGCGTAGGAAAATTTTTGTTTCCCATGCAACGTTCCCCAACAGTGGCATCTGAGCTAGGTCTATGCATAGATGAGATCTCGAGTAGAACACAAACGAGTTGTGGGCGTGGGTGTATACATATTGCTTGCCGTTACTAGTTGATACTTGATTCGGCGGTATTGTGAGATGAAGCGGCCCGGACCAACATTACTCGTACGCTTACGAGAGACCGGTTCCTTCAACTGACATGTAACTTCGTTGCATAAAGATGGCTAGCGGGTGTCTGTCTCTCTCACTTTAGTTGAATCGATTTCAATGAAGAGGGTTCTTTTAGAAGATCAAAAATCAATCACTACACCACGTTGTGGTTTTGCGTAGGTAAGAACGGTTCTTGCAAACCCGTAGCAGCCACGTAAAATTTGCAACAATAATTAGAGGACGTCTAACTTGTTTTTGCAGGGTATGTTGTGATGTGATATGGCCAATTACATGATGAGATATATGTGATGTATGAGATGATCATGTGTTGTATAGAATATCATGACTTGCATGTCGATGAGTACGGCAACTGGCAGGAGCCATAGAGTTGTCTTTAATTATTGTATGACCTGCGTGTCAATCATTAAGCGCTATGTAATGCTATACTTTATCGCTAAACGTTAGCAATAGTCGTGGAAGCAACAGTCGGCGCGACAACCTCATGGCGACACGTTGATGGGGATCAAGATGATGGAGATCATGGTGTCATGCCGGTGACGATGGAGATCATGCCGGTGCTTTGGAGATGGAGATCAAAAGCACAAGTTCATGGCCATATCATGTCACTTATGATTTGCATGTGATGTTAATCCTTTTATGCATCTTATTTTGCTTAGGACGATGGTAGCATTATAAGGTGATCCCTCACTTAAATTTCAAGATAAATTGTGTTCTCCCCGAGTGTGCACCGTTGCGAAAGTTCGTCGTTTCGAGACACGCCGTGATGATCGGGTGTGATAGACTCTACGTTCACATACAACGGGTGTAAGCCATGTTGCACGTGTGGAACACTCGGGTTAAACTTGACGAGCCTAGCATGTACAGACATGGTCTCGGAACACAAGAGACCGAAAGGTCGAACATGAGTCATATAGTAGATATGATCAACATGAAGATGTTCACCATTGAAACCACCTCAACTCACGTGATGATCGGACTTGAGTTGGTGGATTTGGATCATGTTACACTCGAATGACCGGAGGGATGTCAATTTGAGTGGGAGTTTTTAAGTAATATGATTAACTAAACTCATTATCTTGAACAACAGTCTAAGTTGTCTTTGCTATATTTATGTTGTAGATCATGGCTCGCGCAGTAGCACCCCTGAATTTTAATGCGTTCCTAGAGAAAGCTAAGTTGAAAGATGATGGAAGTAACTTTGTGGACTGGGCCCGTAATCTAAGGATTATCCTTACGGCTTCCCAGAAGGCTTATGTCCTTGATGCACCGCTTGGTGATCCACCCGCTCCAGTTGAGTCTCTAGACGTTGTGAACGCCTGGCAGGCTCGTTCTGAAGATTACTCAATAGTTCAATGTGCAATATTGTATGGCTTAGAACCGGGACTTCAAAGACGTTTTGAACGTCATGGAGCATATGAGATGTTCCAGGAGTTGAAGTTTATCTTTCAGAAGAATGCCCGGATCGAGAGATATGAGATCTCCGATAAGTTCTATGCTTGCAAGATGGAGGAGAACGGGTCTACCAGTGATCACGTACTCAGAATGTCTAGGTACTCCACCCGTCTGGCTGAATTGGGGATGCCCCTTCCGCCAGAGGCTATCACTGACAGAGTTCTTCAATCATTGCCACCTAGCTACAAGAGCTTCGTGTTGAACTATAACATGCACGGGATGAACAAGTCAGTCGCCGAGCTGTTTGCGATGCTGAAAGCCGCTGAGTCTGAAATTCAGAAGGAGCATCAAGTGTTGATGGTCAATAAAACCACTAGTTTCAAGAAAAATGGCAAGGGTAAGAAGGGTAACTCCAAGAAGAGTGGCAAAGCAGTTGCTCCTCTCGTGAAGAAACCCAAGGCTGGACCCAAACCAGAAATTGTGTGCTTTCATTGCAAGGGAACTGGACACTGGAAGCGGAACTGCCCCAAGTATTTGGCTGACAAGAAGGCGGCCAACAACAAACAAGGTATATATGATATACATGTTATTGATGTGTACCTTACCAACTCTCGTTGTAGTGCCTGGGTATTTGATACCGATGCGGTTGCTCACATTTGCAACTCAAAACAGGAACTGCGGAATAGATGGAGGCTGGCGAAGGACGAAGTGACGATGCGCGTGGGAAATGGTTCCAAGGTTGATGTGATCACCGTCGGCACGCTCGCTCTTCGATTACCATCGGGATTAGTGATGAACCTGAATAATTGTTATTTAGTGCCTGCGTTAAGCATGAACATTATATCTGGATCTTGTTTATTGCAAGACGGTTACTCATTTAAATCAGAGAATAATGGTTGTTCTATTTATATGAGTAATATCTTTTATGGTCATGCACCCGATGTGAGGGGTTTATTCTTATTGAATCTCGATAGTAATGATACACATGTTCATAACATTGATGCCAAAAGATGTAGAATTGATAATGATAATACCACCTTATTGTGGCACTGCCATTTAGGTCATATTGGCGTAAAACGCATGAGGAAGCTCCATGCTGATGGACTTTTGGAGTCACTTGATTTTGAATCACTTGACACATGTGAGCCATGCCTCATGGGCAAGATGACTAAAACGCTGTTCTCTGGAACAATGGAACGGACAAGTGACTTATTGGAAATCATACATACTGATGTGTGCGGTCCGATGAGTATTGAGGCGCGCGGTGGTTATCGTTACTTTCTCACCTTCACTGATGACTTAAGTAGCTATGGGTATATTTACTTAATGAAACACAAGTCTGAAACATTTGAAAAGTTCAAACAATTTTAGAGTGAAGTTGAGAATCATCGTAACAAGAAGATTAAATTCCTACGATCTGATCGAGGAGAAGAATATCTGAGTTATGAGTTTGGCAGTCACTTAAGACAGTGTGGAATTGTTTCACAATTGACACCGCCTGGAACACCACAGCGTAATGGTGTGTCCGAACGTCGTAATCGAACCTTATTAGATATGGTGCGATCTATGATGTCTCTTGCCGATTTGCCACTATCGTTTTGGGGTTATGCATTAGAGACAGCTGCATTCACTTTAGGGCACCATCGAAATCCATTGAGACGATGACATATGAACTTTGGTTTGGCAAGAAGCCAAAGCTGTCGTTTCTTAAAGTTTGGGGATGTGATGCTTATGTCAAAAAGCTTCAGCCTAAAAAGCTGGAACCCAAGGCGGAGAAATGCGTCTTCATAGGATACCCAAAAGAGACAGTTGGGTATACCTTCTACTTCAGATCCGAAGGCAAAGTGTTTGTCGCTAAAAACGGAACATTTCTTGAGAAAGAGTTTCTCTCGAAAGAATTGAGTGGGAGGAAGATAGAACTTGATGAGGTTGTTGAACCTTTACTTCAACCTGAGAGTAGCGCAGCGCAGAAAGATGTTTTTGTAGAGCCTACATCAGCTGAAGAGGAAGTTAATGATGATGATCATGAAGCTTTGGATCAATTTGCTATCGAACCTCGTAGGTCGACAAGGACGCGTACTGCTCCTGAGTGGTACGGCAACCCTGTCTTAGAGGTCATGTTGTTGGACAACGATGAACCTACGAGCTATGGAGAAGCGATGATGGGCCCGGATTCCGAGAAGTGGTTAGAGGCCATGAAATGCGAGATGGGATCCATGTATGAAAACAAAGTGTGGACTTTGGAAGTATTACCTGAAGGGCGTAAGGCCATTCAGAACAAATGGATCTTTAAGAGGAAGACGGACGCGGACGGTAATGTCACCGTCTATAAAGCTCGACTTGTGGCAAAGGGTTTTTCACAAGTTCAAGGAGTTGACTACGATGAGACCTTCTCACCCGTAGCGATGCTTAAGTCCGTCAGAATCATGTTAGCAATAGCTGCCTTTTTCGATTATGAAATTTGGTAGATGGATGTCAAAACAGCGTTCCTTAACGGTTTCCTTAAGGAAGAGTTGTATATGATGCAACCAGAAGGTTTTGTCGATCCAGAGAATGCTGACAAAGTTTGCAAACTCCAGCGATCCATTTATGGACTGGTGCAAGCATACCGGAGTTGGAATCTTCGCTTTGATGAAGTGATCAAAGCGTTCGAGTTTATACAAGTTTACGAAGAAGCTTGTATTTACAAGAAAGTGAGTGGGAGCTCTATAGCGTTTCTAATATTATATGTGGATGACATATTACTGATTGGAAACAATATAGAAATGTTGGAAAGCGTGAAGGGATATTTGAACAAGAGTTTTTCAATGAAGGACCTAGGAGAAGCTGCTTTCATATTAGGCATCAAGATCTATAGAGATAGATCGAGACGCTTAATAGGACTTTCACAAAGCACATACCTTGACAAAGTTTTGAAGAAGTTCAAAATGGATCAGTCCAAGAAGGGGTTCTTGCCTGTATTGCAAGGTGTGAAGTTGAGTAAGACTCAATGCCCAGTGACTGCAGAAGATAGAGAAAAGATGAGTGTCATCCCCTATGCTTCAGCCATAGGCTCTATCATGTATGCAATGCTGTGCACAAGACCCGATGTCAGCCTTGCCATAAGTATGGTCGGAAGGTTTCAAAGTGATCCAGGAATGGAACACTGGACGGCGGTCAAGAATATCCTGAAGTACCTGAAAAGGACTAAGGACATGTTTCTCGTTTATGGAGGTGATCAAGAGCTCGTCGTAAAGGGTTACGTCGATGCAAGCTTTGACACTGATCCGGATGACTCTAAGTCACAAACCGGATACGTATTTATTCTTAATGGGGGTGCGGTTAGCTGGTGCAGTTCCAAGCAAAGCGTGGTAGCTGATTCTACATGCGAAGCGGAGTACATCGCTGCCTCGGAGGCGGCGAAGGAAGGTGTCTGGATGAAGGAGTTCATGACAGATCTTGGAGTAGTGCCTAGTGCGCTTAACCCAATGACTCTGTTTTGTGATAATACTGGTGCCATTGCTCTAGCCAAGGAACCAAGATTTCACAAGAGGACCAGACACATAAAGCGACGTTTTAATTCCACCCGCGATTACATCAAGGAGGACGACATAAATATTTGCAAAGTACACACGGATCTGAATGTTGCAGATCCGATGACTAAACCTCTTCCAAGGGCTAAACATGAACAACACCAGAACTGCATGGGTGTTCGATTCATTACAATGTAAAATCACATAGTGATGTGAACTAGATTATTGACTCTAGTGCAAGTGGGAGACTGTTGGAAATATGCCCTAGAGGCAATAATAAATTGGTTATTATTATATTTCCTTGTTCATGATAATCGTTTATTATCAATGCTATAATTGTATTGATTGGAAACTCAAATACATGTGTGGGTACATAGACAACACTGTGTCCCTAGTAAGCCTCTAGTTGACTAGCTCGTTGATCAAAAGATGGTGAAGGTTTCCTAGCCATGGACATGAGATGTCATTTGATAATGGGATCACATCATTAGGATAATGATGTGATGGACAAAACCCAAACTATAAACGTAGCATATGATCGTGTCAGTTTATTGCTATTGTTTTCTGCATGTCAAGTATCTGTTCCTATGACCATGAGATCATGCAACTCCCTGACATCGGAGGAGTACCTTGTGTGTATCAAACGTCGCAACGTAACTGGGTGATTATAAAGGTGCTCTACAGGTATCTCCGAGGGTGTCTGTTGGGTTGGCATGGATCAAGACTGGGATTTGTTACTCCGTGTAACGGAGAGGTATCTCAGGGCCCACTCGGTAATACAACATCACAATGAGCCTTGCAAGCAATGTGACTAAAGTGTTAGCCATGAGATCTTGTATTACGGAACGAGTAAAGAGACTTGCCGGTAACGAGATTGAACTAGGTATAGAGATACCGACGACCGAATCTCGGGCAAGTAACATACCGAAGAACAAAGGGAACAATATACGGGATTAACTGAATCCTTGACATAGAGGTTCGACCGATAAAGATCTTCGTAGAATATGTAGGAGCCAACATGGGCATCCAGGTTCCGCTATTGGTTATTGATCATAGAGGTGTCTCGGTCATGTCTACATAGTTCTCGAACCCGCAGGGTCTACACACTTAACGTTTGGTGACGATTAGTATAGTTGAGTTATTGTGTTGGTGACCAAAGGTTGTTCGGAGTCCCGGATAAGATCCCGGACATGACAAGGATCTCCGGAAGAGTCCGGAGGTAAAGATTGATATATGTGATAATAGTGTTTTGATCTCCGGAAGGGTTCCGGAATTCACCGGAAGGGGTTCCGGGTGTTTACCGAAGTGTTCGGGTGCAGCAACACTTTATATGGGCCAAAGGGGTAAAGCCCACGAGGTATTGGAAAGTGCAAAAGGAAGTTTTGCTGCTGCCTTAAGCGGTACTACCGCTGGTAAGGCAGTACTACCGCGTAAGTTGTACTACCGCTTGTGTCAAGCGGTACTACCGCTTGTGCGCGGTACTGCAGGGATCCGAGTTGGACTCTTTCCCTGCGGGCCAAACTGACCTTGTGCGGGCAAAACCGACCTGGAGGAGGCTTTTACTCCAAGTTTAGACCCCAAGGCTCAACATATAAATAGAGGGGCAGGGCTAGCACACGGGAGACATCAAGATTTCCCAAGCCGTGTGTCGGCAACCCTAACCCTCTAGTTCTCCCGTCATAATCTCCGTAGTGCTTGGCGAAGCCCTGCAGAGATTGTTCCTCACCACCATCACCACGCCGTCGTGCTGCCGGAACTCATCTACTACTTCACCATCGCTCGCTGGATCGAGGAGGTGAAGGCGTCATCAAGCCGTACGTGTGTTGAACGCGGAGGTGCCGTCCGTTTGGCACTAGTTCGTGATCGGATCGAGGGACGACTTGCGATTTGGATCGCGGAGACGTTCGACTACATCAACCGCGTTTCTTAACGCTTCCGCTTAGCGATCTACAAGGGTATGTAGATTCACTCTCCCTCTCGTAGATGCTCATCACCATGGATAGATCTTGTGTGTGCGTAGGAAATTTTTTGTTTCCCATGCAACGTTCCCCAACACCACATCCTTGGCATAGTTCATAACAACATGTCCAAATTTGGCACAACCGTGGGTGTTACCATTGTGGACAATGTTTGCATCACAATTATAATTTTTTTGGAATAAATTTATTTTTTCCATTTTCCAAGTGCTAGAAATGACTTTTTTTGTGTGAAGTAAGTGCCTGAAATAAGTTATAAAATTTGGTCTTTCCATTTTTCAATCAAAGTAGACCACATTGGATGCACACTGCCCAAGTTTCATGAATTATCTAGTTTCATTTCTGTATTTCATCCATTTACTAGATTTCTAGAGATTTATAAGAAATATCTCAAATTTGAACTACAAATGTCATGTATGTATGTCTTGAAAATTGGCAAAAATCATTTTTACCTTTTGAATTGGTGCTATAGGCACTGGGTAGGACAAAAGTTGAAATTCCCAATCATCTGGTAGGATTGGTCAACCTTGCAAGTTTGACCTCATTTTGAAAAAAATCAATGAAAATGAAAAAAGCCTCAAAAAATGAAATCCTTGTGCATGGAGCCCTTTTGTGTGAACTAGTTACTGGGAATAATCATGGACTTGCAATACCACAAGTTTGAAAAAAACCTTGCACGGATCCCTTGCAATACTCATAACATAAATTCCTTGTGCATGGATCCCTTTTTAAGTAGGGATCCCTTTTAAGTAAGTTTTGCATGTTGCTGTTTTTGGTAAGTTTTGCATGTTGTTGCTATTTTAGTTAAGTTTTACATGATGCACACATGCAAAAATCCTCTGAACTTACAAAATACAAAATTTAGCATACACCAATTGATTAAGCATATTCAAATAACATAATTGTTTTCATTTCATGATGGACATCCACATGTCAGATCCTCATCACTTGCTAGAAGGGAGTGGGAGGCGCTTAAGATGGCGAACCACGTGCCGGTTAGAGCGTTCAACATTCTGCTGAAACTGAGCCGAGAGCTCATACTCCTCCACCACAATTGGGGCAGTCTTGCAGCCCCTCCGGGCATCCAAGCTGAGCAGCGGTAGATCTTCCCAGGTATCAGCATTGAACATCTCCTGGTCATCCATCTCATCATACTCGTCGTCCACTGCAATCGTCAGATTCGTGTCTGCCGGCGAATGATGAACGATGATCTCCATACCCCATGATAGCCCACGTCTTCAGCATCCTCCTCCTCCTCCTCCTTCTCCTCATCCTCATCCTGCTCCTTGTCAGAATCCTCTTCCTCCTCCTGCTCCTCATCGGAATTCTCTTCCTCCTCCTCCTCATCAGAAACTTCTTCCTCCTCCTCATCCTCGTCAGCATCGTCTTCCTCCTCCTCATCGTCTGAATCCTCCTCCTCTGTTTCCTCCTCGATGATGTTGATAATACGCAAGTTCACAGGCCCTTCCGGCTCTAGATTCGGCGACGAGAGGCGGGAGCAGTACTCATACCAGTGAACTCACTGTCGAGGATCCGGCGACTCCATCACCTCTGCCATTGCCCAGAGGCGAATCTCCATTGTGAGTGCCCCTTGCCTTCAGGAAGCATCTGCTTCAATTCTTCCGGTGTCACTTCCATGGTCAGGCCCAACGGGTGCAACTCCAGCTGCTTCACGCTCGAAAACCAGGAGCATATTTTGTTGCACTTGGCCAGCAACTGCTCGTCTCCAGTGCAAAACTCCTCCATCGCCCTCTCCATCCAAGTAGAGCTAGCAGTCAATCAAAGACGAAATTTACAAATCAAAATGGAATCTAAAATGGGCTCCCATGAACGGATCCTAATTTCTAGGGTTTTCTTTTTTCCACACTAGAAATGGGCTCCCATCGAAGAACAACAATTAAATCGCCCATTCAATCAACTAATCCTAATTGCTAGGGTTTCAATTAGAAACGTACCTGTCACCCAACTATATTTGTTGGTTCCTGCGGGCTGCGATGTATCACTGTGTTGCTTCGCCATCGAAGCTCAGGCGGACGGTTGGACTGGGCGACGAGGCTGCTAGGGCATGGCAGTGGCGGGACTGCAATGCGAACGGCGGCGACGGCAGGGTGGGGATGCGGCTGCTCGCTCGGGGTCGGGCTATTATAGGCAAAAGAAACCTATAGCTCACCGAGCCCAGGTCCCACTCATCATAAGCGGTCACGGGAATGGCCCACCTGCCATTCGCAGCCCACATGTCCAAAGAACTGAGGCCCCACGCGTCAGTAACCTAGCAGGTAACGGTTAACTGCATTGACCCAACGATAAGGCTCCGTTTGGGCTCTTGTGAGAATGGGCCGAGTGGTGGAGGGCAAAAGTGAGGAAATTTAGATGCTATGGGCAAAACTGAGCACAACTAAGGAAGGAGGGGCACAAAAATAGAAACCCAAATCTTTATGTGACGTGCTAGGTCTCACTGATATGGATGAATGTTCCCTTAACTTGCATTTAGCGGATTCAACTATTAAGAAACCATTGGGTAGAATTAATGATGTTCTTATAATTGCAAATAGAAATTACGTGCCCATGGATTTCATTGTGCTTGATATTGAATGTAATATGTCTTGTCCTATAATACTTGGTAGGCCTTTCCTACGAACCATAGGTGCAATTATTAATATGAAAGAAGGAAATATAAGGTTCCAATTTCCATTAAAGAAAGGGATGGAACACTTCCCAAGGAAGAGAATCAAACCACCATATGAATCTATTATGAGAGCTACCTATGGAAGTAAACTGAAAGATGACAATACTTGGAATAATGCATTATGCCTAGCTAGGGGCATAAAACAATAGCGCTTGTTGGGAGGCATCCCAATATTTATCTTTATTGCAATTTTTATTTTCTTGAGTCACATGATTATTGAAATTGTAATGTGTGTGTTTTTATCTTTTAATTACTATTTGTGCCAAGTAATGCCTTTGGGATGATTTAAATGATAGTATAATTGATGTTTTTTTGAAAACAGAAGGTTTTGTGCCCAATATTTGATTTTACATTTTTTACTAGACGTTAGAAAAATCTGAAATTTTTACACAGTATTGGGATACCAATTGTCTATGTTGTCCTAATGTTTCAGAATTTTTGGAGTTACATAAGTATGGATAAATATTCTGCCATTGCATACTTTTCTGTTTTAGACAGATTCTGTTTTTATTGCATAGTGTGCTTGTTTTAATGATGCTATGGATTATATCGGGGGGTATAAGTCATGGAGAACTTAGAATACAGTAGGTATTATGCAAGAACAATTATGAATGAGTTTATAACAGTACCTAAAGTGGATGATTTTATTTATTATACTAATGGATCTCACGAAGTTTCTGTTGAGTTTTGTGTGCTGAAGTTTTCAAGTTTTGGGTGAGATCACGATGAGTAAAGGAATAAGGAGCGGCAAGATCCAAAGCTTGGAGATGCCCAAGGCACCCCAAGGTAATATTCAAGGAAGCCCTAAGCGTCTAAGCTTGGGGATGCCTCGGATGGCATCCCCTCTTTCGTACACATTTCATCGGTATGTTACTTGAAGCTATATTTTTATTCATCACATGATATGAGTTTTACTTGGAGCGTCTTGTGCCATAGTTTTGTTTGCTTTTTATTTTGCCACAATCATTGTGTGCTGGGCACACCTTTTGAGAGAGACACATTCATCTTAATTTGTTAGAATACTCTATGAGCTTCACTTATATCTTTTGAGCAAGGCAGTTGCTCCTGTGCTTTACTTATATTCTTAGAGCATGGCGGTGGTTATATATTTTATAGAAATTATTGCACTCTCATGCTTCACTTAAATCTTTTTGAGAGTCTTAAATAGGAAGTGGTAATATGCATGAGTTATAAGACTAGTCTGAAAATGATAGGTATATAAGAGTGGTATAATAAAAACTTTCATGTAGATCACTAAATATGAGGCGCATGGTTTAATTATATTGATGTCGTAATATGAAAGGGTATTGGTTCATGATCATTGGTTAGTAGAAATATCGATATTAAATCTTGTTATTAACTACTCATTTAAGTGTCCGACATGGCATGGTGGGGAAGTTTGAGCATTTTTATGTCTGATTGAAATCCTTGAGTGCTGTCATAATCGGGAGTGCGCGATGGTTAACTCCTACCAACCTCCTCCCTACGGGCTGATACATCTCCAATGTATCTATAATTTTTGATTGTTTCATGCTATTCTATTATCAATCTTGGATGTTTTATATGCAATTATATGCTATTTTATATCATTTTTTTGGACTAACCTATTAACTCAGTGCCCAGTGCCAGTTCATGTTTTTTTGCTTGTTTTTGGCTTTTCATAAAATCAATATCAAATAAAGTACAAACAGAAAAAAATCTTTAGATTGATTTTTTCTGGACCAGAATGGACTCTAGAAGCCTCGGGAGGAGACCAGACGAGATACAAGAGAGCCACAAGCTCGAGGGGCGCGCCCCCCGACGGGTAGGCGTGTGCCTGAGCTTGTGGGTCCCACGCAGCTCTGTTTGACCTAATTCCAAGCCTATAAATTCACATATATTACCAAACCAATAGAGAGCCAGAGGATATAACTTTTCTGCCGCCGCAAGCTTTTGTTCTTCCACGATCCCATCTGGAGGCCTTTCCCGGTAAGCTGCCGGAGGGGGAATCGATCACGGAGGGCTTCTACATCAACCTTGCTACCCTTCCGATGATGTGTGAGTAGTTCACCACACACCTACGGGTCCATAGCTAGTAGCTAGATGGCTTCTTCTCTTTCTTTGATCTTCAATACAATGTTCTCCTCGATCTTCTTGGAGTTCTATCCGATGTAATCTTCTTTTGTGGTGTGTTTGTTGGGATCTGATGAATTGTGGGTTTATGATCAGATTATTCATTGAAAGTAATTGGGTCTTTTCTAAACTTTATTATGCATGAGTTTTATAGCTTCGTATTTCTCTCCGATCTATCCGTTTGGTTTGGCCAACTAGATTGATTTATCTTAAGCGGGAGAGGTGCCTTGTAGTAGGTTCAATCTTGCCGTGTCTCCACCCAGTGACAGAAGGGGCCGGACGGGGTACGTATTGTAGTGTTGCTACTAAGGATAAAATGATGGGGTTTATTCATATTGATTGAGTTTGCTTTGTCTACATCATGTCATCTTGCTTAAAGCGTTACTCTGTTTGTCATGAACTTAATACCATAGATGCATGCCGGATAGCGGTCGATTGGTGGAGTAATAGTAGTAGATGCAGGCAGGAGTCGGTCTACTTGTCACGGACGTGATGCCTATATATGTGCTCATTGCCATGAACAACATCATAACTATGCGCTTTTCTATCAATTACCCAACAGTAATTTGTTTACCCACCGTATGCTATGCGTTCAAGAGAGAAGCCTCTAGTGGAAACTATGGTCCCCCGGTCTACTTTATGCATATTAAAAAACCTAAAAATCCTTTGCTGCTCTTTATTTACTTTTCTTTTGTTTTGCAATTTATATATTTGCCTATAAAAGATTTAATCCTTGCAAGTAACGAGTTCAAGGGGATTGACAACCCTTTTGCCCGCGTTGGGTGCAAGTATTTGCTTTTGTGTGTGCAGGTGCTGTTCATGAGGCTTTGTGTGATTCTCCTATTGGTCGATAAACCTTGGTTCTCACTGAGGGAAATACTTATCTCTACTGTACTGCTTCACCCTTCCTCTTCGGAGAAAATCCCAATGCAGCTCACAAGTAGCAGGGGCATGCAAGTAGTACTTTGCTTCAAGGGCTAATACAACTTTCACAATAAGTATATGAGTTCTTTATGACTAATGTGATTTCATGGACAATTACACACTCTTACCTTTCCGCAATTTGCTAGCCTCTTTGGTACCGTGCATTGCCCTTTCTCACCTCGAGAGTCGGTGCAAACTTTGCCGGTGCATCCAAACCCCGTGATACAATACGCTATATCACACATAAGCCTCCTTATATCTTCCTCAAAACATCCACCATACCTACCTATCATGGCATTTCCATAGCCATTCCGAGTTTTGTGCCATGCAACTTCCACCGTTCTGTCTTATGACATGTGTGTTCATCATCATATTGCTTTGCATGATGATATAGAGCTGACATGATATTTGTGGCAAAGCCACCATTCATAATTGTTATACATGTTACGCTAGATCATTGCACATCCTGGTACACTGCCATAGACATTCATATAGAATCATCTTGTATTAGTTCATCGAGTTGTAAGTAAATAAAAGTGTGATGATCATCATTATTAGAGCATTTTCCTAGTGAGGAAAAGAATGATGGAGACTGATGAGTCCTCCAAAATGTGGGGATGAGGTCCATGATTTTATTCAAAAAAAGAGAAGAAAAAAAGTGAGTGAAAAAGAGAGAAGGGGCAATGCTACTATCCTTTTACCACACTTATGCTTCAAAGTAGCACCATGTTCTTCATATAGAGAGTCTCCTAAGATATCACTTTCATATACTAGTGGGAATTTTTTGTTATAGAACTTGGCTTGTATATTCCGATGACGGGCTTCCTCAAAATGCTCGAGGTCTTCATGAGCAAGCAAGTTGGATGCACACCCACTTAGTTTCCATTGAGCTTTCATACACTTATAGCTCTTAGTGCATCCGTTGCATGGCAATCCCTACTCCTCGCATTGATATCGATTGCTGGGCCTCTCCATTGCCTATTGATCTTCCGAGTGGATGCGAGCCTTTCTTCCTTTTTGACTTCTCCTATATATCTCTACCACTGCATTCTATTCTGCCCATACTGCTAATGTCCATGTCTCACGCTCATGTATTGAGTGGAGTTGAAAATGCTGAAGTGCGTGAAAAAGTATGATACAATTGCCTGGTTTGACACCGGGGTGGTCATGATTTTTATTATGTGATGAAGGCAGAGTCATGCCATGCTTACATAATTCAATGAGTAGGGATAACATTTGTTGAGCATCATATATTTTGAGAATTTAATGATTATGTTCTTATATTCATGGATATTATTATGTTGATATCAGTTACTTCATCATTTCTCAAGATTTATACTGTAAGAGAGATTACATGATAAACATGCTAGGTAGCATTCAACATCAAAAATTCTGTTTTTATCATTTACCTACTCGAGGATGAGCAAGAATAAAGCTTGGGGATGCTGATACGTCTCCAATGTATCTATAATTTTTTATTGTTTCATGCTATTATATTATCTTTCTTGGATACTTTATATGCAATTTTATATCTTTTTTGGGACTAACCTATTAACTCAGTGCCTAGTGCCAGCTGCTGTTTTCTGCTTGTTTTCGGTTTTACAGAAAATCCATACCAAACGGAGTCCAAACGCTACGAAATTTTTTGATGATTTTTTCTAGACAAAAGAGACCCTAGAAGCTTTGGGGGAGGACCAGAATACCTACGAGGAGGCGGCAAGGTAACAAGCGCGCCCTGGGGGGTATACGCGCTCTGATCCCTTGTGGGCCCCTCGTGGCTCCGTCTGACCTAATTCCAGCGCTATAAATTCCCAAATATTATAAAACCCCCAAAGAGCCATCTGAAACAATTTTTCCACCACTTCAAGCTTTTGTTCTTCCGCGATCCCATTTGGAGGCCTTTTCTAGTACTCTGCCGGAGGGGGCATCGATCACGGAGGGCTTCTACATCAACCTTGCTACCCTTCCTATGATGTGTGAGTAGTTCACCACAGACCTACGGGTCCATAGCTAGTAGCTAGATGGCTTTCTCTCTCTCTCTCTTTGATCTTCAATACAAAGTTCTCCATGATCTCCATGGAGTTCCGATGTAATCTTCTTTTGCGGTGTGTTTGTTGGAATCCGATGAATTGTGGGTTTATGATCAGATTATTCAATGAAAGTAATTGAGTCTTTTTTGAACTTTATTATGTATGATTATTATAGCTTTGTATTTCTCTCTGATCTATCCGTTTGGTTTGGCCAACTAGATTGATTTATCTTCAATGTTAGAGGTGCTTTGTAGTGGGTTCAATCTTGCAGTGTCCTCACCTCGTGATAGAATGGGTAGCGAGGCGCGTATTTGTATTGTTGCCATTAAGGGTAAAACGACGGGGTTTAATCATATTGCTTGAGTTTATTCTGTCTACATCATGTCATCATACTTCATGCATTACTCTGTTTGTTATGAACTTAATACGTAGAGAGGCAAGCATAGAAGCGCTCTCAAAGTGGAGTAATAGTAGTAGATGCATAATCGTTTCGGTCAAATTGTCATGGACGTGATGCCTATATACATGATCATTGCCATGAATAACATCATAACTATGTGCTTTTCTATCAATTGCCCAACAGTAATTTGTTTACCCACCGTATGCTATGTTTCAAGAGAGAAGCCTCTAGTGAAAACTATGGCCCCCGGGTATACTTTAATCATATTACTAAAACTAAAAATACCTTGCTGCAATTATTTTACTTTTTATTTACTTATCAATTTACCTATCTATCATTACCAGATTTAATCCTTGCTAGTAACGAGTTCAAGGGGATTGACAACCCTCTTGCCCGCATTGGGTGCAAGTATTTGCTCTTGTGTGTGTAGGTACTGCTTACTAGGAATTTGCTTGGTTCTCCTATTGGTTCGATAACCTTTTTTCTCACTTAGGGAAATACTATCTGCTACTATATTGCTTCACCCTTCCTCTTCGAGGAAAATCCCAATGCAGCTCACAAGTAGCATGGGGCGGTGGTGGAATGATGCCAGATGACGTTATTTAAGCAGTGGCTAGAGTGGGATCCAGGTGGTGGCGGAAGATAGTTTTGGCGGCACAGAGATTTGGCGGGAATGCTCGGTGGCAGGAAGGATCGGTGGAAGCAATGGTGGTTGCAATGGAGTAATGCTATGTGGCTCTGCTCTCTAGCTGGCAGGCGTACGGGCGGCGGTGGAGCAAAGAGATCAGTAACTTTTGCAAAAGACCCCTGGTTAACCAAACAATATCGAAACAGAGCCCTATAGCATAAGCGATCACACTTTTTTGTGGTAAAGAAGTACCTCAAATAAGTTTGCAAAATGGGCCTTTGCATTTTTCATGCAGAGTAGACCACATTGGATGCCCACTACCCAAGTTTCATTTATTTCAGAGTTTTATTTCTGCATTTCATCTATTTCATGAGTTTCTAGTGATTTATTAGAACTTAGTCAAATTTGAACTACAGGTGTGATGTAGTTTGGTCCTGAAAATTAATAAAATCATTGGAAGCTTTAATATTGGTGGGGGTGCACTAGGCACAACCAAAGTTGAAATTCCCAAACATTTGCTATGAATAGTCAACCTGGTAGGTTTGACCCCAATTTGGAAAAAATCAAAGAAAATAAAAAAATCTCAAAATTTGAAACCATTTTGCATTGAGCCACTTTATGTGCATTAGTTAGTGTAAAAAAATCATAAACTTGCAATACCACAAGTTTTTTTAAAAAAAACTTCACGAAATTGACCTATCTAGTGTGAACATGCATGGATTTCAACCAAGATGCCCATGGCCATGGCCATATCAATTTCATATTCCATGGTAACATGGCTAAATTTGGCACAAGAATGGGATTTTCCATTGTGAACAATGTTGCCATAGGAATTTTCAATTATTTTGTAATCAAAAATATTTTTTTTTCATTTTCCATGTGCTAGAAATCACTTTTTTGTGAAAGAAGTACCTCAAATAAGTTTGAAAATTGGGCCTTTGCATTTTTCCTGCAAAGTAGACCACATTGGATGCTCACTTCCCAAGTTTTATGAATTTCAGAGTTTTATTTCTATATTTCATCCATTTAGTGAATTTCTAGTGATTTATCAGAACTTGGTCAAATTTGAACTACAAGTGTGATGTAGTTTGGTCCTGAAAATTGACAAAAATCATTGAAAACTTTAATATTGGTGGTGGATGCACTAGGCACAACCAAAGTTGAAATTCCCAAACATTTGCTATGAATAGTCAACCTTGCAAGTTTGACCCCAGTTTGAAAAAAACAAAGAAAATGAAAAAGTCTCAAAAGTTGAAATCCTTTTGCATTGAGCCATTTTATGTGCACTAGTTAGTGGCAAATATATGTTTAATTTTCGAAGTGCATTGATTTCAACCAAGATGACCCATTTTTGGGTACTTTTGCTATGTTGGACTACTTATGGACATGTTGTACTTTTTTTGGTAAACTATGCAAGTGCATGCTACTCTCCTATGTTGGACTCTTTTGGCGGTTTTGGCCCGTTGCACTATTTTTTGTAAGTTTTGCATGTTGCTCTATTTTTGGTAACTTTTGCATGGTGCACTATTTTTGAACATGCAAAACCCACTTGACATAGGAAATCCAAAACATAGCATACACCAGCTTTTATCACATAAAGTTTAACGACATAATTAAGCATAGCACACTGTTTTCATTTAACACTGGGCGTCCACATGTTGGATCCTTAGCAGTAGAAGCAACAGAATTAAAACATCTGGAGACGCTTAAGATGGCGACCCAGGCGGCGGTTGGAGCATTAAGCATTTTGCTCAAACTAAGCGGAGAGCTCATACTGCTCCACCAGTATTGGGTCAGTCTTGTAGCCCGGCTTGGCTTGGAAGGTGACCAGTGCCAGATCCTGGCCGCATCATCCTCCAAGGGCTCTGGGTCAACCATCTCTCAATCATGTCTACCGGCGCAGGCTGAGCGGTGATCACCAAGCCCCTGGTAGCCCTCCTCTTCTGCATCCTCCTCCAATGCGATGATGTCCAAACTCCCTGGTAGTGTGACGCCCCCGACTCGACCGTGCACTAATCATACACGCAAATGCACACGAACAAGCCCAGGGACTCACGGGAAGATATCAGAACACAACTCTAGACACAAAATAAAATAATACAAGCTTTATATTACAAGCCAGGGGCCTCGAGGGCTCGAATACATAAGCTCGAGTACAAGCGTTAGCGAAAGCAACATCATGTGAGTACAGACATAACTAAACAAGTTTGCCTTAAGAAGGCTGAGCGAAACAACGACATCTAGATCGAAAAGGCGCAGGCCTCCTGCCTGGGAGCTTCCAAACTACTCCTGGTCGTCGGTCTCCACATAGTAGTAGGCTCCGTCGGGGTAGTAGTAGTCATCGGTGGGATCAGCTGTCTCCGGGACTCCGTCACCTGATCGCAGCAATCGGGTAGAGGGGAAAAGGCAGCAAAGCAACCATAAGTACTCATCCAAAGTACTCATAAGACTTACATCAGAACTATGCTAAGTATGCATCGGTATCAAAGGGAAGGAGTGGTATCTATGGACTATACTGCAGAAATGCCAGAATAGAGGGAAAGGCCTAGCCTATCGAATACTAGCATCTTCAAGCATCTTGCAGCAATAGAAGAGAGTAGAGTAACATATAATATAGTAACAAGTATATATTAGCAACGCCCAGAGATCCTTCCTCGACTCGCTGCGAGAAAGCGATCCCGGAGCCATCATATCAGTTTAGTGTCACAAGTATCCAGTTCTAGTTGTAGTAGATCGGGATACTCTCTGAGCGTTCGTTACCGTGGACTCGGCTATTCGAATAGATATACTTCCCTGCAGGGGTGCACCAACTTACCCAACACGCTCGATTAACTCCAGCCGGACACACTTTTCCGGGTCATGCTCGACCTCGGCTGATCAACACGCCATAATCCTACCTAGGCTCAACAGAGAGGTCTGCACGCCGGTCTACATCCTAAGCACTCAGGGGTCTTGGGCCCATCGTCCTTTGCACTCCTGCGCGTTGCGCGACTGGCCGGGGACCAGACCCACCTCCTTATACAAGCGCAGGCAGTTACCGTCCACCCCAATAATCAGCCCACGTCTCTGAACTATGACATCTGGAGAGCTTTCGGGAGAATCGTACAACGCTGAGTGCGCATACTTATTCCCGCGTGGTGGTCAGTGCGTAAAAGGCAAGAGGCCTACTAAGATCACATATCCAAACCCATTAGTGCGTTGGGAGCTCGCGGTGACGATCAGTGATCCTGTCGCCCCGTCTCGCGGACTTACGGCAAGGGCCAGGCCCATCCCTCTCTAGGGCGGTCTCTGCCTGCCCGACCGTGAGATAATTACGCGGCACGGCCGGGCAGGCAGAGACCGCCCTAGAGAGGGATGGGACTGGCCCTTGCCGTAAGTCTGCAAGACGGGGCGACAGGATCACTGATCGTCACCGCGAGCTCCCAACGCACTAATGGGTTTGGATATGTGATCTGAGCAAGCCTATGGCCTTTTATGCACTGACCACCACGCGGGAATAAGTATGGGCACTCAGCGTCGTACAATTCTCCCGAAAGCTCTCCAGATGTCATAGTTCAGAGACGTGGGCTGATTGTTGGGGTGGATAGTAACCGCCTACGCTTGTATAAGGAGGTGGGTCTGGTCCCCGGCCAGTCGCACAACGCGCAGGAGTGCAAAGGGCGATGGGCCCAAGACCCCTGAGCGCTTAGGATGTAGACCGGCATGCAGACCTCTCTGTTGAGCCTAGGTAGGACTATGGCGTGTCGATCAGCCGAGGCCGGGCATGACCCGGAAAAGTGTGTCCGGCCAGAGTTAATCGAGCGTGTTGGGTAAGTTGGTGCACCCCTGCAGGGAAGTATATCTATTCGAATAGCCAAGTCCACGGTAATGAACGCTCAGAGAGTATCCCGATCTACTACAACTAGAACTGGATACTTGTGACACTAAACTGATATGATGGCTCCGGGATCGCTTTCTCGCAGGGAGTCGAGGAAGGATCTCTGGGCGTTGCTAATATATATTTGTTACTATATTATATGTTACTCTACTCTCTTCTATTGCTGCAAGATGCTGGAAGATGCTAGTATTCGATAGGCTAGGCCTTTCCCTCTATTCTGGCATTTCTATAGTATAGTCCACAGATACCGCTCCTTCCTTTGATACCGATGCATACTTAGCATAGTTTTGATGTAAGTATTGCGAGTACTTTGGATGAGTACTCATGGTTGCTTTGCAACCTTTTTCCCCTCTACCCGATTGCTGAGATCAGATAACGGAGTCCCGGAGATAGCTGATCCCGCCGATGACTACTACTACCCCGACGGAGCCTACTACTACGTGGAGACCGATGACCAGGAGTAGTTCGGAGGCTCCCAGGCAGGAGGCCTGTGCCTTTTCGATCTAGATGTCGTTGTTTTGCTCAGCCTTCTTAAGGCAAACTTATTTAGTTATGTCTGTACTCAGATGATGTTGCTTCCGCTAATGCTTTTACTCGAGCTTATGTATTCGAGCCCTCGAGGCCCCTGGCTTGTAATATAAAGCTTGTATTATTTTATTTTGTGTCTAGAGTTGTGTTGTGATATCTTCCCGTGAGTCCCTGGGTTTGTTCATGCGCATTTGCGTGTATGATTAGTGCACGGTCAAGTTGGGGCGTCACAGGTAGCCCTCTGATGACCCACAAGTATAGGGAATCAATCGTAGTGTAGGATCGAAAGTATGTCTAGAGGGGGGTGATTTGACTACTTGACCAAATAAAAATCTATCCTTTTCCCAATTTTAGTTGTGGGCAGATTTTAGCAAGTACACAAGTCAAGTAACACCCTACACATGCAATTCTAAGAGTGTGGCAGCGGAAAGTAAGCAATTGCACATGTAAGTAAGGGAGGGGATCGGAGATTTCAAATGCAATGAAGACACGGTGATTTTTGGCATGGTTCCGATAGGTGGTGCTATCGTACGTCCACGTTGATGGAGACTTCAACCCACGAAGGGTAACGGCTGCGCGAGTCCACGGAGGGTTCCACCCACAAAGGGTCCATGAAGAAGCAACCTTGTCTATTCCACCATGGCTTACGTCCACGAAGGACTAGCCTCACTCGGGTAGATCTTCACAAAGTAGGCGATCTCCTTGCCCTTACAAACTTCTTGGTTCAACTCCACATGATGTCGGAGGCTCCCAAGCGACACCTAACCAATCTAGGAGACACCACTCTCCAAAAGGTAATAGACAGTGTGTTATTGATGAACTCCTTGCTCTTGTGCTTCAAATGATAGTCTCCCCAACACTCAACTCTCTCTCATAGATTTGGCTATGGTGGAAGAAGGATTTGAGTGGAAAGCAACTTGGGAAGGCTAGAAATCAAGGTTGAAATGGTAGGAATGGAATCTCTTGATCTCAACACATGAGTAGGTGGTTCTCTCTCAAAAAATGTATGGTGGAAGTGTAGGCACGTTCTGATGGATATCCTCACTGAGGAAGAGGGGGTGGAGGGGTATATATAGCCTCCACACAAAATCCAACCGTTACACACTTTTGACCCAACTCGGTGGCACCGATCAGAAATCTCGGTGGCATCAACCTGTGTAAAAGATATGAACGTTAGGAATCTCGGTGGGACCGACTGGAACATCTCGGATGGAGCGATGTGCAATGGTTAGGGCAAACCTCATCTCGGTGGCACCAATTGCATCATCTCGGTGGGACCGAAGTGAAGCAATAAGGCAACAGAGAGTTGGCAAGCCATCTCGGTGGTACCGATTGCAAATCTCTGTGGGACCGAAATAATTGCAACAAGTAACAGAGAGTTGGCAAGGCCATCTCGGTGGGACTGAGATCCATATCGGTGGATCCGATTTGTTAGGGTTTGGCAGTGGCTAAGTCCAGATGAACTCAGTGGCTCCAGATAGGAATGAATCGGTGGGGCCGAGTTGGAATGTAGGTTTTGGACATATTTGGATGGAGAAAGTGGTTGAGGGTTTTGGAGCACTGTCACTAAGCACTTGAGCAAAAAGACCATTAAGTAACACCTCATCCCCTTTTAATAGTATTGGCTTTCCTATGGACCCAATGTGATCTTGGATCACTTAACAAAAATGTAGAGTCTTGAGCTTTTGCCAATCCATGTCCTTAGCATTTTGAGGGGTCCACATCTCTAGTCCTTGCCATGCCAATCATTGAACATCCTAAAATATTTAACTTGAATGGACATTAGTTCAATGAGATATATGTTGTTATGAATTACCAAAACCACCCGGGGATTAGTTGCACTTTCAATCTCCCCCTTTTTGGTAATTGATGACAACATATAGATCAAAACTTTGACCAATGATTAAATGAATGAAGTGCATCGTCGCTTTCAGAAGTATGTGATAAGCAAGAGCTCCCCCTAAATTTGTGCATTATTAATAATTTGTGTTTGAATGCAAATGCACAATCGATTAGGTTCATGGGTCACTCTTCCATGTCACATACAACTTGGTGGAGTGCGCAAAATGATATGAATGGAATAGTTAGCACTCATAACCAAAAACACAAGTGAATGATCATACAAAGATAATGATAAGGATAAGCATTAAGCATCACATGAAGCATAGTATGATCAATCACACACAAAGTATCTCACAGGCACATCACATAGTATCTCACAAGCACATCACATAGTATCTCACAAGCACATCAAATCAAAGTAGCAAAAACCAAATAGTAGCAACAACATCTAGAAAAAACCAACGAGCAAAAGCGAGACACTCTCTCTCGAAGCCTAATGATCTATACAAATTCTCCCCCTTTGGCAACAAGTACCAAAAAGTTCGAATAGGTATAAAGCTATATGTCTCTCTAGGCACGATCCTCGGCAGCTCCTGAAGGTGATCTCTGGCTGGCAGCTCCGGTGTGCGTAGATGGCATTGAGAGAAGTGCATCTGCGAAGGCTTCAGCTGACGTCCGCTAGGCTGGTGGAGTAGAAACTGGAGGTGGCACTGTAGCGACAACAACAGGTGCAGAAACTGTAGTCCTCGTATCTACATCAGGCACTGCAGCAGACCTGGGGTGCCCTAGGCACTGTCTGGAACCTGTCAGTCATTGGTCTGTCATCTCCACTATCCTCAGCAGCAGCTCTGGCTGTGTCAACATCATCTCTGATTTTCTCCACAATACTCTGAACCTCTGTGATCTTCACATCAAGATCATAAATCTTAGACTCGACTATCCACTCTAGGCTCGCCTGGTTCTTGGTGAGGTTGGCCAGACTTCGCTCAATCCTCAGGGTGGCTTCCAGCAGATAAGTCATTTGATCATTCTTGGACTTGAGGTTGGCAATAGGTGCATTGGGATTAGAGGCCTCTTGAGCTTGGGCAGATGTAGGGTGTGAAGGGTCCATCACCACTACATTGTCCTCGAACTCTGGACGCAATGGGAGATGCTCACGATCAAGTAGAGATGTGCTCGTTCCAACCTTGGAGTTGATGAGCATCTGAATGTGTGGAGCATATCAACAAGATCTCTTCTGGTCAGCTGCGGTTCTCTTGATTGTTTCAACAATAAGGCTCATAACTTTGAACTTCTGCTGTCGGAGTCTAGGATCTGTGTCCAAGAAACTTCTCCAAGAACTTAGGATTCGAACTCTAGGGGACTTTGCTTGGCAACCTACGACACGACGGCGACTACGGCGGGAACACAATGGGCTCGCTGGCTCTCATCGGACACGAGGGGGACGCGCGAGCTACCTAGGTTCTGGCCACCGTGTGACGCCCCCGGCCCGACCGTGCACTAACCATACACGCAAATGCACACGATCAAGCCTAAGGACTCACTTGAAGATATCACAACACAACTCTAGACACAAAATAAATAATACAAGCTTTATATTACAAGCCAGGGGCCTCGAGGGCTCGAATACAAAAGCTTGAGTACACAAGCATCAGCGGAAGCAACAATAGTATCTGAGTATAGACACAAAGGTTAAACAAGCCTGCCTTAAGAAGGCTGAGCAAAACAATGACAACTGATCGAAAAGGCGCAGGCCTCCTGCCTGGGAGCCTCCTAAACTACTCCTGGTCGTCGGTCTCCACGTAGTAGTAGGCTCCACCGTGGTAGCAGTAGTCGTCGGCGGAAACAGCTGGCTCCGGGCCTCCGTCATCTGATCCCAGCAATCGGGTATAGAGGGAAAAAGGGGAAGCAAAGCAACCGTGAGTACTCATCCAAAGTACTCAGCAAGACTTACCTCAAAACTAGTCTAACTATGCATCGTTATCAAAGGAAGACTGTATATGTGGACTGGACTGCAGAAATGCCAGAATAGGGAGAAAGGCCTAGCCTATCGAAGACTAGCATCTTTAGCGTCTTGTAGCATAAGAAGAGTGCAGATTAGGAACATAACATAAAGTAACAAGCATGTAATAGCAAAGCCTAGAGATCCTTCCTCAACTCCCTGCGAGAAAGCGATCCCGGAGCTTACAATTAAAGTAACATGTATCTAGTTCAAGTTGTAGTAGATCGGGATACAACACTGAGCGTCCTGTTACCGTGGACACGGCTATTCGAATAGATACCTTCCCTGTAGGGGTGCACTACTGTTACCCAACACGCTCGATTAACTCTGGCCGGACACACTTTTCTCGGTCATGCCCGGCCTCGGCTGATCGTCATGATGTAGTCCTACCTAGGCTCCGCAGAGAGGTCCCCGCCGGTCTACATCCTAAGCGCTCAGGGGTCTTGGGCCCATCGCCCTTTGCACTCCGGCTCGTTATGCGACAAGCCGGGATGAGCACCACCTCATCCTGGATGGCACTGGCCCGACAGGCCCACAATGCTGAACTGGACATTTGACAGAGCTTTCAGCTGATACATACGGCGCCGAGGCCCCCATTAAACCATTATCCCGCGTGGTGGTAATGCGTATAGGCACGTAGCCAACTCAGGTCAAATACCCAAATCCGTTAGTGTGTTGGGAGCTCGCGGTGACGATCAGTACTCCTACCGTCCCATCTCGAGGAAGTGCAACAAGGGTTAGGCCCATCCCTCTCTAGGGCGGTCTCTGCCTGTGTCGGGGATATAACTCCACGATATGACCCGGCTCATGACGTTAAGTCGCCCTGAGGATAGGTCATCTCTGGTTCAGTCGTCTCTGAGCTTAAGTCGCCCTGAGGTTAACTCATCTCTGGGCTTAAGTCACCCTGAGGATGAGACCCGGCCGAAGTATGACCCGGCTGCTACAGTGCCAGGGGTGAAGTTAACCCGGTCTGCTACAGTGCCAGGGCAAGTTAACACGGCCTTCTACAGTGCCAGGGGTGAAGTTAACCCGGACTGCTACAGTGCCATGCCTGAAGTTAACCTGTCCTGCTACAGTGCCGGGGATGAAGTTAACCCGGCCTGCTATAGTGCCAGGGGTGAAGTTAACCCGGCCTGCTACAGTGACCCGGGCGAGGTACCATCAAGAAAGAGTCAAATACAAGATGAAGACCCTTTAACTTGGAAGACACGGATGACTTAGAGTAGGACTCCAATCACGGGTGTAACCCGGAATCTCATGTAAGCCGCCCCTTCAACTTATATAAGGAGGGGCAGGGCACCCCAAGAGGGAAAGGTTTTGAGAGGTCTAAATACACAGATAAGTCTGGAGACAGATGTTTTGACAGGTCTCAAGATAGATGTTTTGATAGCTCTCGAGACAGAGTCAGGGAAACAGCACCCTTGTAATTGTGACTATGATCATCAATATCAATCAAGCAGGATGTAGGCTTTCACCTCCACCGTGAGTTGCCGAACCTGGGTAAACTCGTGTCTTCTCGATTCCAATCAACCCCGTTCAAGCTACCACCTAGCTGCGATGGCCTCACCACTAAGTCCTTTCACGAGGACATCTGTCGTGACAAAACCACGACAGCCTGCCCGGCCGCGCCTCGTAATTATCTCGCGGGTACCCTCCAGGTCAACCCGACTCCACATTTCCCGCGGGTACCCCTCGGGGTCGACCCGCCTGCAACAAAGGTCTGAGGTAATAGTCATGGTAACTGTGTGTCCAAAACATCAAGGGAACCTGAGGAATCACCCTTGATGGATTCCTACTCGATGTAATCCGTTAAGGAGAACCAGGAGGAATCACCCTCGATGGTCCCCACTTGAGGGGTTGCACGACAGAGTCATCATCGGGAAGGGGAGAGCAAGGAATCACCCTCTGCAATCACCATCGATGTGCTATACTACAGGGATATCATCAGGAGTGCAGTACAAGGTATCACCCCCGGCACTCCATAGTAGCCCTGCAGAGCCGTACAACTAAGGGGGTGTGCGGTGATGTGACGGTCTCTGCACATCAATCACAAAGATCGAGGCAATGGTAACAAAGCGGGGCAACAGGGACAAGGGTGAGGGGTCACTGATGGATCACTAACCAACCTATTCTAAGCAGTTTAGGATGACAGGTAAAGTAACAACAGCAGGTTACAAAAACAGGCTATGCATCAGAATAGGAGCAAGCAATTACAGTAGCAAAATCTAATGCAAGCATGAGGGAGAAGGAATAGGCGATATAGGAATGATCAAGGGGGTTTTGCTTGCCTGGAAGCTCTGCTGAAAGGGGCTGGTCGTCGACGACGTTGTCGTACTTAGCAGCAGCGTCGGTCTCGGGGTCTACCGGAGAGAAGAGGGGGGAGAAACAATAAATAAAAAGCAGAAAATTCAACACAGATGCATGGCATGGCGGCACGTTATTCAAGGGGTGCCCTAATGCAGTACTACGCAAGTTAGTCAGAGCGGGAAACATCTGGAGGTGTTTTACCAGCTCCGGGCAATTATCGGACAGATGAATCGAAGGAGAAAGTTCCATGTTCATCATGTTAGAGAGGTGTGGCAGGTATGTGGGTGGCATATTCGGATTCGTCATATTTTTCTGATCGTTTTTCATATATAAATTATTTTCATCCGAGTTACGGTTTAATTTCTATGAATTTTCAAAGTTTAAACAATATTTTGAAATTACAGATTTATTATTAATTCGAAAATAAAAATACCTAAACTGCTATGGGTACACAGAAGTGTACCCAGTAGTGTGTGTATGTGTATGACACGTGGGACATGTTGACTGCTGAGTCAGCATTCAACAGGCCCAGTTGACTGGTCAAAGTGGGCCAGTGGGGCCCATACGTCATACTCACAGTGTTAATCTAACAGTTATTTATTAAGTTAATTAGTTAGATGGGGCCCACTGTCAGTGTATCTAACCTAGGTGAATTAGTCTAATTCTAATCCTAATTAGGCCGGGCCCAGGTGGCAGTGGCCCAAGCCGGCCACAGGGGCTGCTAGGCACGCACGATCGCACCCAGGGGCGTCGGCGGCCAAACCAGCAGCGCCAGCAGGGGAGGTCGTAGCGCTGGGCTAGGCAGGAGGCCGCGGCAGCGCGGGGCTGCATGGACCCAGGCAGGGGCGCGCGAGCGCGCGTGCGGGCGACAGCGGGTGCAGTGGCAGCAGCAGCAGTGAGCAGCAAGCAGCAGAGGAGCAGTGGCGCAAGAACAGCAACAGCTAGCAGCAGCAAGAGAAGCAACAGAGCAGCGAGCAGTGCAGCAGCAGGCAGACACGCTGGATGCGCATGACAAGGCTTCGGCCATGGCAAGCACGTGCATGAGGGACGGCTACTATGGGCACGGATCGAGGTCGGGGGCAAGGAGAATCGAAGGAGGAGCTCACTGCGGTGCCGAAGACGCGCTCGAGGAGGCCGGGGGTGGTCCGGAGCGGCGGCAAACGGCGACGGACGACGACGATGGACGCGAAGAAAATGAGCTCGATGGCGAGCGTACAGGCCGCCTTGGCTCGATTCGGTGCACGAGGAAGATGAAGTCGTCGGTGGTGGTTCTCCTAGACATATTCTTAGCTGGCGAGGAGCACGTTGTCCGCGGCAACGGTGACGACGCGCGCGGTCACCGCGTGAGCTTCCGCACTTGATTCCGAGCCAAGGAGGAGGCAACTCGATGGGGAACGAGAGGGGAATGGACGAGGGACGGCTAGGGTTTCCGTTGGACGCGGTTATAGGCCACGGGGGAGCACGTGGAGGCCATCCATGGCCATGGCAGGCGTGGATGTGCGCCACGCACATGGTTCGGCCTCCTCCCTGTACAGAGGTTGAGGAAGGCTTGTAGACGGGCTGGGCTGCACTGTAGCAACAGGCTTTAGTGCATAGTGTCAGTTTTCCTTTTCTTCTTTTTATTTTTCTGCAATTGTTTTAGCTACAGTTTTGCAATTAATTAGTGAATCAAATGATTTTAGTTCCACTTGAAACTTGGCACATAAATAAGATGCAATATTATGGATCTAGTCCAAAAATCTCAAGCCATTTTGAATACTTTTGAATTTCGTTTGGAATTAAAAGGGGCAGTTAGTGGCTGTTTGGTCACTGTTTTAGTTGCTAGGATCAAAATGAGCAAACAAGTGATGTTGTTTTCCTTAACCATAATTACCTAGGGATTATTTACACAATTATGAACTATTTGGCTTGCAAGTTTGGAGCTTTTCAAATTTCACTTGCTATTTGAATTTGAATTAGAGTTTCATTTTTATCAAGTGGCAATTTGGCTTGTTAAAACATGATGACATGGCATCATTAGCATGTGATCACTGTAGCTAACCACCGGCGGTGTTACACACCGTGCGGTGTAAGACCCTACTCCTGCCTGTGTTGGATTGCTCTGTGATGGAGAGCTTGTGGCTCGAGGTACACGAGGTGTGGGGGAGAATGAGTCGATCCCCTTACATGGAAGCGGCCCTGCCCCCTTTGTAGTGCCTTGGTCCTCTTCCCTGAAAATATGAGCGGGAAAGGGTGGCCACAGGGCGGCAATTCAAAGGGGGGACAGGCGCGCAGGTCTATCCTGACTAAAGGCGGTCTTCGCCTGATAAAGTAGTCTTCGTGACGCGCTGGTGGGCTTGGCGATGACCTCCGTCCTGGCGCGCTGATCCGTCCTGATCTTCTATCACCAAAGAGGAAACACTTTGGGACTTGCTTTGGGGAAGGCAGATGCCACTGCTCCATTATCACCAGAATGGAAGCTGGGCTCGGACACGCCCCGCTGTCCTTATCCTGATAGCGGGTTGTCATCCATGTGCTGGGCCTGGAGCCCCGCGGCTGGCGCCGTACAATCTGCTTCATGAGGAGGCCTCACGAGGGGAGCCTCGCGAGGCAACCTGGTGCTTGGCGGCCTCGACAGGGTCTGGCCTGGCGGCGAGGGGCCTCGGGAGCCGGCTTCCTTCGGAGCGGCCGAGGCAGGGCCACCCTCATGGGCCGGCCCAAGCGTTGTCCTCCGGGCCAGAGGCAGACGGGCCGTGGTACCCTCGTTCCCACTAGGCCGACAGTAGCCCCCGGGCCCACGGCACGCATGTTCTGCCCGTTAAGGACGAAACGACACGGTGCCCATCGAGGTGCCGGGCCTGGAGGCGACGCGTGGCGGCGTTTATGGGGTGGGTCGCCCCCACTCCCCACGACACCTCGGTAACCGCCGTCCTGGCGATAAAGCCTGTCTGCGCGGGGCGTAGGCACGTCATTGCTCTTCGTCCCCATCTCGCGTGAGCAGCTCCTCTGTTCTTCCTCCTCCAACTTCCAATCTCTCCATCGCCATGGCCCCAGGCAAGAAGCCCGCGACCGCCGAGGCCTCCTCCAGCAAGAGCTCCCCGGCGGCGGAGCTTGGTCCGGCCTTGCTGCCAGCCACCATCAACGAGAGCGGGCTAGCCAAGGCCCGCCCCCACTTGGCCTCCATGCACTTCGAGGGAGGCGTCACCAAGATCTAGCCGGGCTCGCACCCACGGCGAGACCTCGGACTCACGGTGGTCCCCATCTTCTTCCACTCGCTCATCGCCAGGCTGGTGCCGCCCTTCTCCGACTTCCTCCTCGCCATCCTTGAGCACTACGAGATTTGTCTTCTACACCTTCACCCCAACTCCATCCTCGTCCTTGCTCTCTTCGCGTACCTCTGCGAGGCCTTCCTGGGAGTGATGCCATCTGTGGCGCTCTTCAGGACCTTCTACAGCCTGCGGGTTTTTTCCTCGAGAAACCACCGCTCTAGAGGTGTCTCCTTCCGTATCGACGACGAGATGGGCAAGGTCTTCATCGACATGAAGATCTCGAAGAAGGTGGAGAACTTCAGGTCGTGCTAGGTTTATGTTGATGCCCAGCGGACCAGTCCTCTCCTGGCGGTCCCTACCGAGCCGGCTAAGAAGATCCCCTGCTGGGAGCACAAGAAGCTTGGCGGCACTGCCCTGAGGTCGATCCTGATGAGGCTGGCGGAGCTGCGCGAGGCCGGGCTTACGGCAGGCATGATCGCCAAGGAATTCCTCCGCCGCCGCATCGCGCCCCTGCAGAAGCGCTCACACCCGGTGTGGGAGATCACCAGTGCCGAGGACCGGATCTGGCTGGCGCGGGAGGCCCTCTCGGCCGAAGTAGTGGCCGAAGATTGGGAAGTTTTATTTCCCGGGGAGGCGGAGGAGATGCCTCCTGACGCGCTCCCGCTGTACCGCTGGTCCAACAGGGATGAGCTGGTCGCAGCGATGCCCCAGTTCGACCAGTGGGGGCTGGTCTAGACGGACCTCGAGGAGTCCGAAGAGCTTCTCGAGGATTCTTCGGAGGCGGGGTCCTCCTCGGGCGACCACGAGGCCTCCAACTCCGAGAAGGAGAGCAGTGAGGAATCGTCCCCACCACCCCCTCCGTCTCCGCCGACGCGTCGTTGACTTTGGCTGGGCGAGGACGGGTGCGATGACGGGGACGCGTTTGGAATCGTGATGGCCAGGCCTGTGCCGGCGAGGGAGTGAGGAGACGGTGCCGCGGAGATCGACGAGCCCCACGAGGAGTGGGAGGAGGAGACCACCGTGGCCGCCGACCCCGACGAGACCCGCGCCGCGCCCTCGGGTGGCCGCCCAGGCGCGCTGCGTGAGGGAGGCAGCAGCAGTAGCGGTGCCATCAGGGAGCGGAAGAAGAGGTGCTGGAACCCCAAGGACAAGTAACTTCCTCCGCCCCCTCCTATTGGTCCCAGCTCCCTGGCGGCTGCGGCCCTGATGAGTTTTCGCCTGCGTAGGAGCCCCGAGCCGGCCGCCGAGGAGAAGGAGAAGACCAAGAGGAGGAAAGCCGAGGTCGAGGGGCCCTCCCCTCCTCTGGACACTGCCTCGCCGGGCGTGCCGGCGCGTCCGATGGCAAGACCGGCGGGAGGTGGCGAGGAGACCACGTTGGCGCCTCCCGAGGGGGCCCCCGTCGCCGGCGTCGAGATGGCGGGGAAGGGGGGCGACGCACCGACCCCTCCCCCACGCACCACGCCTGCTACAGCGGAGGCCACTGCAGCCCTCACGGGAAACATCTCCGGGCCCGGGCGCCCGGACCTTGAAGTGTTCAGGGCGGCGCCAGAGCGCGGGGCGACGCCACCGGCACCGGAGGTGGCCATCCTGAGCCCCCCGCGCCAGACGACGAGCGCGACCCCTGCCGGGGGCGACCGCGCGGGGCTGCCGAAGGGGCTCGAAGTCATGCCCTCCCATCCGCCGACGCCAGGAGGCGATGAGGAGGCCCGGGCGAGTCGCGCCTTGGTGCTGGGGGAGAACGGTACCGCGCCCTCGAGCGGGGCCATCAACAACATCAAGGCAGCCCTTGAAGGTGAGCTCAGGAAGGAGGCGGAGCTCTGTGTGGAGGAGCAGCGGAAGCTGGCGGAGGGGTGGACCCAGCTTCGGGAGGCGGTGAAGCTTGACCGCCAGCGGGACGAGGAGGCGCAGGTGCAGCACGAGCAGCATTCCAAAGAGGCCCAGGCGTCCCTCGCGAAGGCCCTCGAAGATGCCCAGGAGGCTAAGCGGTGGCGGGAGGAGGCGGATGCCTATGAGAAGATGCTCCAGGAGCAGGCTGCCTCGTGTGAGAGACGGCTCAAGATGCGGGAGGAGGCTGCGGAGGCCCGCGACGGCCTGCTCGCATCCCACGAAGCTAAGCTCCCGAAGCGTGAGGAGGAGATCCTGAGTCGCCAGGAGGCGATCGCTACCCTCATGGCGAACGCCAAGACCCAGGAACACAAGCTTGCAGCATCCGCGCCCGCACAGGAGGCAGAGTGGGAGCGCCTACTGGCGAAGGAGGGCGAGCTGGCGGCCGCTGAAGCCGCTCTCGACGAGCAGAGGAGCCTCGCGGCCAGGCGGGAGGAGCTCCAGGCCGAGGTCGATGACCTCAAGAAGCAGCTGCTGGATACGGACGCCACCATCAAGGAAGCATGCCGCGACCTGCAGACCCAGGCGACAACGCGGCTCTTCAGCAACCTTCTCCGCCTCGACGATCGCTTCGACTTCGGGCGGGTGGTGACTCCTGTCCCGGCGGAGGTCCACGAACCCCTCGAGGAGGCTGTGAGGGAGCGCGTGGCCAGCTTCGTCAGGCTATACGCCTTCGAGCCTGAGATCAGCGGTGGCGGTGGCAAGCCCCCTCGCGACGGCGGCGGGAGCGACGACGGCGGCGCCTCACGCGCCTAATATCTCCTTGACCTGTTGCTGTAATAGGGTAGACGTGGCCCCGTGGGGGCGTGAAAACATTTGCATGGTACTTTTGCTGTAAGCACTTAATGATTCGTGTGTTTTTATTTTCCTCCCGAGGCCCTTATTCCCTTTTTACATTGCCTTCGTGCCCTGTGTCACTAGGACCTAGCCCCTGAGGCAAGCTACAGCCGTCGCTGGTATGCCCAGAGCATGCGCTCAGCAAGGCCAGAGGGTGTAGGGCTCTTAGGGCTGGTAGGAGTCCCAGAGTCACGATGCTTAGGGTCCCCCCCTTGATGCGCAGGCGGCTCATGCCAAGGAAATCAGGATGCCACGAGAGAGAAACAAGAGGGAAAAGACTCGAGGGGTGCTTTAGAGTTAGCTCCTTCGAGGCGTGTAGCTTGGGGCGAGTCCTTCGCAGGGGGCGGCTCATGAGGCGTGACCCCTCGTGAGGCCTTCCGCCCGCTGTGCCTGCAACACCCCAAAATTTTCTCTCTGGATTTTTAAATCTTTTTATTAAAATAAAATACTTTGAATTATTTTGACACAATTCTTTTTCTTCTCTTTCTTTTGTTCTGATATTCATTTTTATTTTTAATTGGGTTTCCAAAATTTTAAATGGTTCTGATTTGGATGATTTAATTATTGGGCAATTATTTTTGGAAGATCAAAAAAATATTTCTCTTTGGAAAAATTTCTGGAATAATTAAAATTATTCCATGGAAATGGCCTTTTCATTCCTTTCTAGCCTTCTAAAATCTTCCAATAATTTTTCTGTCACTTCTAAAATTATCCCTCAAGTCACTCACACCTTCTAGGACAGTATCCATCTCCTTTCCACCTTACAAAAATATTTCTGCAATATTTATTAAATTCCAAAGTTGGAATTTAATTTATTCATGGTTTCTTTGGTTTACAAAGGAACTATATTTTCTACAATTCTTCTGCCTCCACCAAAATTTCCCCAACAACTAGACAGTACCCAAAACCCATTTCACCAAAAACATTGTGTTCCACAATTCAAAAATTTCAAATTTCATTCAGTTCAATTTTGGACCAGAAACAATCTCTCTGATACAAACCTATTTTTAATAGCTCCAAAAATTCTGAAACTTTGCCAAGCCCTCTTATTTGCATCAACACCTCACCACAAAAATTCCCTAAAAATCCTAAAATCCCTAGCACCTCCTGGCATTCTGTCATACACCTCATGTGCATATTGTTCACGGTTGATCAAATTCAGTTAACTGAATTTTTTTCAGACGGCAGAGGAGATCGATGCCGTATGCTTCACTCCACCACCTCTCCTTCCCATCCACTCCTCTCCTCATCAATGAACCGCCATAAACCCGCTGGTCAGTAACCCACCACCGATGAAACAGTAGCTGGCTGGTGCAGCTACCTCCGACCTCATCCGCGGCGGCCGAGCAGATCGGCTCGACCCCGCCCGCCATCTTCACTCCTCCTACTGCTCCCTCCACCTAATCTCCTCCACGCGGCGCCTCCTCCGAGTCATCGCCGCACCGTCCAAACTGCCCAGGACCCCACTGGCAGTCGCCGGAGCCAGCCATCGCCGCCGCACCCGTACGGGAGTCCATCCGCGGGAGAATGGATAGAGCTCACCTTCGCCCGCACTAATGCTTTTGGAGAGCTTCATTCATCTCCGCGATCATGCGCTGAACCTGCCCGCCGTCCAAAACCAACTTCGGCGGCCGGAATTTACTCCGGCATCAGCCGCAAGCCACTGGCTCCCCCGATCGCCTATAAAAAGAGACCCCCGAGCGCCATTCTCTCCTCGTACCACTGTTCGGGAACGTTGCATGGAAAACAAAAATTATCTACACACACGCAAGATCTATCCATGGAGATGCATAGCTACGAGAGGGGGAGTGTGTCTATGTACCCTCGTAGACCGTAAGCGGAAGAACAACGCGGTTGATGTCGTCGAACAACTTCACGATCCAACCGACCGAGCACCGAACGTACGGCACCTCCGCGTTCAGCACACGTTCAGCCCGGTGACGTCCTCGACTTCTTGATCCAGCAAGACGGCGAGGAAGTGTATGAGTTCTGGCAGCACGACGGCGTGGTGACGGTGATGGTGATGCTATCTCCGCAGGGCTTCGCCCAAGCACTGCGAAAATATGACTGAGGGACGGAACTGTGGTGGGGGGCGCCGCACACGGCTAAGACAATGTTGTGTCCCCTTTGGGGCGCCCCCTCTCCTCTATTTATATATGTGTAGGGGCTTGGAGTAGAAGGAATAGTGCCACGTGAACAGTAACCGTGAATAGTACACACGTGGACTTGGACTCCAAAGTCCAATCCTATTCCTACTAGGACTCTCCCTTTTTCCTTCCCTAGCTGCGTGGGCTTTTGAGGACTTGGTGCGCCTGGCCCAATAAGTCCAGAGCGTGTCCCCTTAGCCCATGCCAGCCCTTGGGACGTGGTGGACCCACTTGTGGACTTCTGGACCCCTTCGGAATCCTCCGGAACCTTCTGGAAGCTTCCCGGTACAATACCGAAAAAAAACTGCACCTTTATCCGGAACCCAAAATATGACTTCCCATATATAAATATTTACCTCTCGACCATTCCGAGACACCTCGTGACGTCCGGGATCTCATCCGGGACTCCGAACAACATTCGGTTACCAATTCACATAACTCATATAACACTATATCGTCAACGAACGTTAAGCGTGCGGACCCTATGGGTTCGGGAATGATGTAGACATGACCGAGACGCCTCTCCGGTCAATAACCAATAGCGGAACCTGGATGCTCATATTGGTTCCTACATATTCCACGAAGATCTTATCGGTCGAACCGCAATGACAACATACGTAATTCCCTTTGTCTGTCGGTATGTTACTTGCCCGAGATTCGATCGTCGGTATCTCCATACCTAGTTCAATCTCATTACCGGCAAGCCTCTTTACTCGTTCCGTAATACATCATCCCGTAACTAACTCCTTAGTCACTTTGCTTGCAAGCTTCTTATGGTGTGCATTACCGAGAGGGCCCAGAGATACCTCTCCGAAACACGGAGTGACAAATCCCAGTCTCGATCCATGCCAACTCAACGGACACCTTCGGAGATACCTGTAGAGCATCTTTATGATCACCCAGTTACGTTGTGACATTTGATAGCACACAAGGTATTCCTCCGGTATCCGGGAGTTGCATGATCTCATGGTCTGAGGAACATGTATTTGACATTCAAGAAAGCAGTAGCAATAAACAGAACGATCATATGCTAAGCTAACGGATGGGTCTTGTCCATCACATCATTCTCCTAATGATGTGATCCCGTTATCAAATGAAAACTCATGTCTATGGTTAGGAAACCTTAACCATCTTTGATCAACGAGCTAGTCTAGTACAGGCTCACTAGGGACACGGTATTTGTTTATGTATTCACACATGTATTTAAGTTTCCGGTCAATACAATTCTAGCATGAATAATAAACCTTTATCATGAAAAAGGAAATATAAAATAATAACAACTTTATTATTGCCTCTAGGGCATATTTCCATCAGTCTCCCACTTACACTAGAGTCAATAATCTAGATTACATAGTAATGAATCTAACAACCATGGAGTCTTGGTGCTGATCATGTTTTGCTCGTGGAAGAGGCTTAGTCAAAGGGTCTACCACATTCAGATTCGTGTGTACTTTGGAAATTTCTATGTCTCCATCCTTGACATATTCACGAATGGAGTTGAAGCGTCTCTTGATGTGTTTGGTCTTCTTGTGAAACCTGGGCTCCTTGGCTTTGGCAATTGCTCTAGTGTTGTCACAAAAGATTGTCATTGGACCCGATGCACTAGGTATTACACCTAGATCGGATATGAACTCCTTCATCCAGACTCCTTCATGTGCTGCTTCCGAAGCAGCTATGTATTCCGCTTCACACGTAGATCCCGCCACGACGCTCTGCTTGGAACTGCACCAACTGACAGCTCCACCATTTAATATAAATACATATCCGGTTTGTGACTTAGAGTCATCCGGATCAGTGTCGAAGCTTGCATCGACGTAACCCTTTACGACGAGCTCTTCGTCACCTCCATAAACGAGAAACATGTCCTTGGTCCTTTTTAGGTACTTCAGGATATTTTTGACCGCTGTCCAGTGATCCACTCCTGGATTACTCTGGTACCTCCCTGCCAAACTTATGGCAAGGCACACATCAGGTCTGGTACACAGCATGACATACATAATAGAACCTATGGCTAAGGCATAGGGAATGACTTTCATTTTCTCTATATCTTCTGTCGTGGTCGGGCATTGAGTCTGACTCAACTTCACACCTTGCAAGACAGGAAAGAACCCTTTCTTTGACTGATCCATTTTGAACTTCTTCAAAACATTGTCAAGGTATGTGCTTTGTGAAAGTCCTATCAAGCATCTTGATCTATCCCTATAGATCTTGATGCCCAATATATAAGCAGCTTCACCGAGGTCTTTCATTGAAAAATTCTTATTCAAGTATCCATTTATGCCATCCAGAAATTCTATATCATTTCCAATCAACAATATGTCATCCACATATAATATTAGAAATGCTACAGAGCTCCCACTCACTTTCTTGTAAATACAGGCTTCACCGTAAGTCTGTACAAAACAATATGCTTTGATCACCTCATCAAAGCGTATATTCCAACTCCGAGATGCTTGCACCAGTCCATAGATGGATCGCTGGAGCTTGCACACATTGTTAGCACCCTTAGGATCGACAAAACCTTCTGGTTGCATCATATACAACTCTTCTTTGAGAAAACCATTAAGGAATGCAGTTTTGACATCCATTTGCCAGATTTCATAATCATAAAATGCGGCAATTGCTAACATGATTCGGACAGACTTAGGCATCGCTACGGGTGAGAAAGTCTCATCGTAGTCAACCCCTTGAACTTGTCGAAAACCTTTCACGACAAGTCGAGCTTTGTAGACAGTGATATTACCATCAGCATCTGTCTTCCTCTTAAAAATCCATTTATTCTCAATGGCTTGCCGATCATTGGGCAAGTCCACCAAAGTCCACACTTTGTTCTCATACATGGATCCTATCTCAGATTTCATGGCCTCAAGCCATTTGTCGGAATCCGGGCTTATCATAGCTTCTTCATAGTTCGTAGGTTCGCTGTTGTCTAACAACATAACTTCCAGAATAGGATTATCGTACCACTCTGGTGCGGAACGTACTCTAGTCGACCTACGAAGTTCAGTAGTAACTTGATCTGAAGTTTCATGATCTTTATCATTATCTTCCTCTCTTATTGGTGTAGGCATCACGGGAACGGTTTTCTCTGATGAGCTACTTTCCAATTCGAGAGAAGGTACAATTACCTCATCAAGTTCTACTTTCCTCCCACTCACTTCTTTCGAGAGAAACTCCTTCTCTAGAAAGGACCCATTCTTGGCAACAAAGACATTGCCTTCGGATCTGTGGTAGAAGGTGTACCCAATTGTGTCTTTAGGGTATCCTATGAAGACGCACTTCTCCGCTTTGGGTTCGAGCTTATCAGGTTGAAGCTTTTTCACATAAGCATCGCATCCCCAAACTTTAAGAAATGATAGCTTAGGTTTCTTGCCAAACCATAGTTCATATGGTGTCGTCTCAACGGATTTAGACGGTGCCCTATTTAACGTGAATGCAGCTGTCTCTAATGCATAACCCCAAAACGATAGTGGAAAATCGGTAAGAGACATCATAGAACGCAACATATTCAATAAAGTACGGTTACGACGTTCGGACACACCATTACGCTGTGGTGTTCCAGGTGGCGTGAGTTGTGAAACAATTCCACATTTTCTTAAATGAAGGCCAAACTCGTAACTCAAATATTCGCCTCCGCGATCAGATCCAAGAAACTTTATTTTCTTGTTACGATGATTCTCTACTTCACTCTGAAATTCTTTGAACTTTTCAAATGTTTCAGACATGTGTTTCATCAAGTAAATATACCCATATCTACTCAAATCATCTATGAAGGTTAGAAAATAACGATACCCGCCGCGTGCTTCAACATTCATCGGACCGCATACATCGGTATGTATTATGTCCAACAAATCAGTAGCTCACTCCATTGTTCCGGAGAACAGAGTTTTAGTCATCTTGCCCATGAGGCATGGTTCGCAAGTATCAAATGATTCATAATGAAGAGATTCCGAAAGTCCATCCGCATGGAGTTTCTTCATGCACTTTACACCAATATGACCTAAACGGCAGTGCCACAAGTATGTTGCACTATCATTATCAACTTTGCATCTTTTGGCATCAATATTATGACTATGTGTATCACTACGATCGAGATTCAACAAGAATAGACCATTCACAAAAGGTGCGTGACCATAAAAGATGTTACTCATATAAATAGAACAACCTTTATTCTCTGACTTAAATGAATAACCGTCTCGCAATAAACAAGCTCCAGATATAATGTTCATGCTCAACGCTGGCACCAAATAACAATTATTGACGTCTAAAACTAATCCCGAAGGTAGATGTAGAGGTAGCGTGCCGACGGCGATCACATCAACCATGGAACCATTCCCGATGCGCATTGTCACCTCGTCCTTAGCCAATCTTCGCTTATTCCGTAGCTCCTGTTTCGAGTTACAAATATGAGCAACCGAACCAGTATCAAATACCCAGGCGCTACTGCTAGCATTAGTGAGGAACACATCAATAACATGTATATCAAATATACCTTTGCTCACTTTGCCATCCTTCTTATCCGCCAAATACTTGGGGCAGTTCCGCTTCCAGTGACCAGTCCCTTTGCAGTAGAAGCACTCTGTTTCAGGCCTGGGTCCAGCTTTGGGTTTCTTCGTGGGAGCGGCAACTTGCCTGCCGTTCTTCTTGAAGTTCCCTTTCTTTCCCTTGCCCTTTTTCTTGAAACTAGTGGTTTTGTTAACCATCAACACTTGATGCTCCTTCTTGATTTCTACCTCCGCTGATTTCAGCATCGCGAAGAGCTCGGGAATTGTCTTCTCCATCCCTTGCATATTATAGTTCATCACAAAGCCTTTATAGCTTGGTGGTAGTGACTGAAGAACTCTGTCAATAACACACTCAACCGGAAGATCAATTCCCAGCTGAGTCAAGTGGTTGTGGTACCCAAACATTCTGAGTATGTGTTCACTGACAGAACTGTTCTCCTCCATCTTACAGCTAAAGAACTTGTTGGAGACTTCATATCTCTCAACCCGGCATTAGCTTGAAATATCAATTTCAGCTCTTGGAACATCTCATATGCTCCGTGGCGTTCAAAATGCTTTTGCAGTCCCGGTTCTAAACCGTAGAGCATGGCACACTGAACTATCGAGTAGTCATCAGATCGAGCCTGCCAGGCGTTCACAACGTCTGCAGCAGCTCCTCAGCAAGTCCATCACCTAGTGGTGCATCAAGGACATAATTCTTCTGTGCAGCAATGAGGATAATCCTCAAGTTACGGACCCAGCCCGTGTAGTTGCTACCATCATCTTTCAACTTAGCTTCCTCTAGGAACGCATTAAAATTCAACGGAATAGTAGCACGGGCCATTTATCTACAACATAGATATGCAAAGAAACTATCAAGACTAAGTTCATGATAAATTAAGTTCAATTAATCAAATTACTAATGAACTCCCACTTAAATTAACATCCCTCAAGTTAACTAAGTGATACATGATCCAAATAAACTAGCCCATGTCTGATCATTACGTGAGATGGGATAGTCATCAATGGTGAACATCTCCATGTTGATCATATCTACTATATGACTCATGTTCGACCTTTCGGTCTCCAATGTTTCGAGATCATGTCTGTACATGCTAGGCTCGTCAAGTTTAACCCAAGTATTCTGCTTGTGTAAAACTGGCTTACACCCGTTGTATGTGAACGTAGAATCTATCATACCCGATCATCACGAGGTGCTTCAAAACGACGAACTTTAGCAACGGTGCATACTCGGGGAGAACACTTTTATCTTGAAATGTAGTGAAGGGATCATCTTATAATGCTACCGTCGTTCTAAGCAAAATAAGATGCATAAAGGATAAGCATCACATGCAATCAAAATATGTGACATGATATGGCCATCATCTTGTGCTTTTGATCTCCATCTCCAAAGCATCGTCATGATCTCCATCGTCACCGGCTCGATACCTTGATCTCCATCGTTGCGTCGTGGTCGTCTCGCCAACTATTGCTTCTACAACTATTGCTAACGCATAGCGATAAAGTAAAGCAATTACATGGCGCTTGCATTTCATACAATAAAGAGACAACCATAAGGCTCCTGCCGGTTGCCGATAAATTACAAAACATGATCATCTCATACAATAACGTATATCACATCATGTCTTGACCATATCACATCACAGCATACCCTGCAAAAACAAGTTAGACGTCCTGTACTTTGTTGTTGCAAGTTTTACGTGGCTGCTACGGGCTTCTAGCAAGAACCGTTCTTACCTACGGCACAAAACCACAACGGTGATTTATCAAGTTTGCTGTTTTAACCTTCAACAAGGACCGGCTGCAGTCAAATTCGATTCAACTATAGTAGGAGAAACAGACACCCGCCAGCCACCTTTATGCAAAACAAGTTGCATGTCTGTCGGTGGAACCGGTCTCATGTACGTGGACATGTAAGGTTGGTCCGGGCAGCTTCATCTTACAATACCGCCGAATCAAAATAAGACGTTGGTGGTAAGCAGTATGACGATCACTGCCCACAACTCTTTGTGTTCTACTCGTGCATATCATCTACGCATAGACCTGGCTCATGATGCCACTGTTGGGGAACGTTGCATGGAAAACAAAAATTTCCTACGCACACGCAAGATCTATCCATGGAGATGTGTAGCTACGAGAGGGGGAGTGTGTCTACATACCCTCGTAGACCGTAAGCGGAAGAACAACGCGGTTGATGTCGTCGAACAACTTCACGATCCAACCGACCGAGCACCGAACATACGGCACCTCCGCGTTCAGCACACGTTCAGCTCGGTGACATCCTCGACTTCTTGATCCAGCAAGACGGCGAGGTAGTGGATGAGTTCCGGCAGCACGACGGCGTGGTGACGGTGATGGTGATGCTATCTCCGCAGGGCTTCGCCCAAGCACTGCGAAAATATGACTGAGGGACGGAACTGTGGAGGGGGGCGCCGCACACGGCTAAGACAATGTTGTGTCCCCTTTGGGGTGCCCCCTCTCCTCTATTTATATATGTTTAGGGGCCTGGAGTAGAAGGAATAGTGCCACGTGAACAGTAACCGTGAATAGTACACACGTGGACATGGACTCCAAAGTCCAATCCTATTCCTACTAAGACTCTCCCTTTTTCCTTCCCTAGCTGCGTGGGCTTTTGAAGACTTGGTGCGCCTGGCCCAATAAGGCCAGAGCATCTCCCCTTAGCCCATGCCAGCCCTTGGGACGTGCTGGACCCACTTGTCGACTTCCGGACCCCTCCGGAATCCTCCGGAACCTTCTGGAAGCTTCCCGGTACAATCCCGAAAAAAAACTGCACCTTTTTCCGGAACCCAAAATATGACTGCCCATATATAAATCTTTACCTCTCGACCATTCCGAGACTCCTCGTGACGTCCGGGATCTCATCCGGGACTCCGAACAACATTCGGTTACCAATTCACATAACTCATATAACGCTATATCGTCAACGAACGTTAAGCGTGCGGACCCTACGGGTTCGGGAATGATGTAGACATGACCGAGACGCCTCTCCGGTCAATAACCAATAGAGGAACCTGGATGCTCATATTGGTTCCTACATATTCCACGAAGATCTTATCGGTCGAACCGCAATGACAACATACGTAATTCCCTTTGTCTGTCGGTATGTTACTTGCCCAAGATTCGATCGTCGGTATCTCCATACCTAGTTCAATCTCGTTACCGGCAAGTCTCTTTACTCGTTCCGTAATACATCATCCCATAACTAACTCCTTAGTCACTTTGCTTGCAAGCTTCTTATGATGTGCATTACCGAGAGGGCCCAGAGATACCTCTCCGAAACACGGAGTGACAAATCCCAGTCTCGATCCATGCCAACTCAACGGACACCTTCGGAGATACCTGTAGAGCATCTTTATGATCACCCAGTTACGTTGTGACGTTTGGTAGCACACAAGGTATTCCTCCGGTATCCGGGAGTTGCATGATCTCATGGTTTGAGGAACATGTATTTGATATTCAAGAAAGCAGTAGCAATAAACAGAACGATCATATGCGAAGCTAACGGATGGGTCGTGTCCATCACATCATTCTCCTAATGATGTGATCCCGTTATCAAATGACAACTCATGTCTATGGTTAGGAAACCTTAACCATCTTTGATCAACGAGCTAGTCTAGTAGAGGCTCACTAGGGACACGGTATTTGTTTATGTATTCACACATGTATTTAAGTTTCCGGTCAATACAATTCTAGCATGAATAATAAACCTTTATCATGAACAAGGAAATATAAAATAATAACAACTTTATTATTGCCTCTAGGGCATATTTCCATCAACCACCTCCACACCATCTCAATCGACCGCCAAGCCAATCACCTGACCCCGAGAGGGCCTTCTTCCTCCTCTCCGGTCACCGAGCCGCCGCCTCCCTCCCTGATCACCACGACTCCGATACTCCATCTCCACCCTCCAAACTTTGCCAGTAACCTCAAATCACACCCATACCTCGATTCCGCGCTTCAATTCGGCCACCCGAGCTTTCTCCGGCGAGTTCCGACCACACCCGAATAGCCGTCCGCCGCCGTCAACCTCGCCGTCTTTCTTCTGCTCGCCGGCGACCACCACCACTACCCACCGAAGTGGAACTCCGCCCTGATCACGTTCCGACCTTCGCCACCCTCTAGAACCCCGGCGATCGTCGCCGGTGATCGCCGCCGCCTCTCTGTTCTTGCGCGCGCAGCGCGTTTGAATTTAAACCTGACGGGTGGGGCCCACCCGTCAGCGTTTTATTCTTTTCCGTTTAAAACAGAAAGCGTATTCTCCGGTTTACGCCTTCTCTGCTGAAAGGCGTATAACGCCCGAAGCGTTTTTCTTTTTTCTGTTTTTAAACCGAAAGCGTATTCTCTGTTTTACGCTTTCCACGCTGGGAAGCGTATTCTCTCCCGAAACGTTTTCTTTATAAACGCACAGGGACTGGAATTTTTACAGAAAAACCCCTGAATTTAAAAGTTGAATAACTTTTAAACTACAACTCTGATTGAGTTGAATCTTTTTTTGAAATTCTTATTTTTCTCTCTAGTTTTTTTAGTAGTTATTTAAAAATATTTTGAGACATGTTTTGATACTGTTGCCAAATTTCTAATTGGAGTTTGAATTTGAATTTTTCAGAAAAAGAAGAGGGAAACTTTGCCGGGAATTTTGAGTGTTCTCCTTCTGCCTACTTTGGACAAGGCAAGCATTTTTGAACTTGGGATATGGTGAATTGCATGCATGGTTGCATCGGTTTGATATTGCACCACATATGTAGTAATAGTGCATGCATGCATGGTCATATAATTTTTGCACTTGCTTGCACTTCACTCAAGTGAATTTCTACCGTGGATAAAAGTTGTGAGACAACCAGGAGTGCAGCTCCTGCCTTGGACGTGCTGGTGAGCACAGTCCCGTTGTGACACGACGGTGTCACCATGGCATGTGGGACATGCCGGTCATAATAATAACAACACCTCTTGAGTCGACCTAGATCGAGTCTTGTTCCGTCACACCTAGCTAAATACCGTGCTGCCACGGGTCTTCCCGCGAGGGAAGAATGGTTCAGTAAGTTGCTAACCCCTGTCCGTGTACACACCACATGGAGGGCCATGATGAGGGTTTCCACGGCCATGGACTAAATCCCGTCATCAGGTCAGGGGGCATGGGTGTTTCCGGCTGGGCCGAGAGGGGGGCACCCCTTGTAATCCACGTGTATAAATAGTGATCCCATGCTATTCAAGATTGTAGTCTCCCTGACTTAGAGTTTTTCTTGAACGATGCTTTGGGTGATTCCTGGCATCCGGAAAGTTAATCTGGTGTGTGCTGGTCAGGCGTGTTTTCAGCCCAAAGACCGTAATGGGAATTAGCCAGCGTCACGGTGCTGACTAAAGAAATCTCATACATGTGGGTAAAGAATACACCCTCTGCAGAGTTATATCTATTCGAATAGCCGTGTCCGCGGTCAAGGACGTTAGCTGGGAAGGGTCAAGTGTCGGTCCCGGTGTCGGTCTTCGGAGGAAATAATTAAAATTGGGCATGAATTATTTTGCAGGATAATTTGGTCATCACTAACACTTATTATTATTGTTGCAAGCATAATTATTATTGTGGACTAACCCGTTTCTCTTATTTTATTTTTCCTGAGTGCCTCAGGGGCTGGCTAGACTACCCCGGACACTCGACTTTATTTTTCAAGACCTTACGTGGCGTCTCTCGAGTTCTCGGATGATCCTGTCTCGTCCGACTCACTTGTAGACACCCGTTTGGCATTTCTTTTCAAGACCTCTCGTGGCGTCGCTTGAGTCTCGGATGGTCCTGTCTCGTCCGATTCTCTTTTAGACACCCGTTTGGCATTTCTTTTCAAGACCTACCGTGGCATCACTTTTAGACACCCGACTGGCATTTCTTTTCAAGACCTCTCGTGGCGTCGCTTGAGTCTCGGATGGTCCTGTCTCGTTCGATTCTCTTTTAGACACCCGTTTGGCATTTCTCTTGGATACTCGGGCAGTCCTGTCTCGCCCGATTCTCCACTTTATATTTTTGGTTTGTCACTAACATTTTATTTACTCATACCTCTGCACCTGTTAATACTTATCCTGCCATAATTTAATCTCAGCCAACATATGCATATCATTTAATCCAGCATGAGCATATCATTTAATTCCATCATGAGCATATGCATTCGGTATATCTTTTGTTCATAATGTTTGCGAGTACATTCCAACGTACTCACAGGCTTGTCCCTGGTTATTTAATTGGCCAGACCTGGAGGACGACAAGCTTGTGGAGGAAGATTGCGCTAGCGAGCCCGACGCTTAGAGGTGTCCCAATCAGTCAGCCTGTGATCTTGGAGCCTACCACATGTATCATCTGCTGTGTTTCCGCTACACCAATAAAATAGCCAAGCCTCACACTGACGCTTGACTTTATTTCATTGTACCAGTGTTATCCACCACCACACCACTGTATTATTCCGCCACCGTAGTATATTAGCAAGCTTGTAATAATTGTTGAGCACCCTGGCTCAACCCCTGTGTAATACTACATTTGTACTGGTTATCTATATCAAGGAAGTCTACCAGTTGTTCTTGGGGCTGGTATGACTTGAGGCTCTTCTGAGATTTATCCCAGAAATGGGCCTGACAGTGCCCCGCTCGCGAGGCCTCCTGGGGGGGGGGGCTCCTGAGGCCTTCGATATCCTACACCAGGAAACTGCAAGTTTTCGCAAGTAGTGCAGCAGGGCGCGCTCGCGAGGTCGCCTGTGGGTGTTACGCGAGGAGACAAGAGCACCAAGGAACTGGTGAGGTGACGTGCATGGGAGCAGGCCCGCGAGCCAGAGCTCAGTCGCTTGGGTTTTTTCAGTGCTGCTGGGACTGACCCGAGCACAGAGACCGTGACCAGCCCCCGCTCACGTGACAGGCACGGGTGAGATCATGAGCGCGCACCCTGCGGTTGCAAGCACACAGGGTTTTGGAGGAAACAAGCTTTACTGATGCATGAAGCAGGTTCATTACATAACAGAAACAGAAAGATACATGCAGCCATGTTCGACACGGTTCAGCTTGAGGATGTGACGGCCGAGGGCCCCTCAAGTAGGCCGCCAGCGCTGAGCATGGGGCATCCGCCAGCGCTGAGCATGGGGCTTCCACGAGAGTGGGAAGGAGCTCTCATGTGCCGGAGGCAACGTGGGTAGAGAGAGCCCCGGAGCGTGTACAGCTCCAAGTCGCTCGTATCCGTGGGGCACGGATAGAACTTACGGTGATGGCGGGCGTTACATGTGTTTGGTAATAGAACACCCGCCTCCGTCATGAGTGGGGCCACGGTGGGCCGGTGGGCGAGTGTTAACCACCTCCGTATTCCTTGCGATGTGGGACTCCAGGCTCATGCGCATAAGCCTTGTGAAGGTGGCTGCGGCACCCTCCAGGCCGAACGGCATACACATGAGCCAGGGCGGGCCCGAGGTGATGCGGGGAGGAGGAAAGGGGCCTGCAGGGCAAGCCTGGTTGAGGGCGATGAAGTCAACGCACATGCGCACGCTATCGCACGGCCTGGCGACGGGGTGAGACTGGCGATCCACATGGGGTGGGGGGCTTCACGTGCGATTCCAGCATCCTGGGGCTTGTTGACTTCCTGCTTCTCGGGCGCTTGACGCCGCTGCTTCTGCTTGACGGGCCGCGCGCTCCGGCACGCGGCTGAGTGGTGCTCGATCACCTCCCTCGGTAGGCTGGGTGCGCCTGATGCTGTCCAAGCTAACGCATCAGGGCATGCCTGGAGGAAGGTGACGAGCGCACCTTCCTATTTGGGGGAGGGCCCGCCACTGGCGGCGAGGGAGGGGCCTGCTTCGCCCCCATCCAGCGACGCCTTCTTGGACTCGTCCCGCTTATGAGAGAGCAGGGGCTTCTTCTTCGCGGGCGTCTCCGCGACAGGCCCAGGCACGTCCTCATCGGCCGGGTACGCGACGGAGGCAGTCTTGTAGGCGTGCTCGAGGGTGAGCAGCGCATCCTTCTCGTCGCAGCGGACGGTGAGGGTACCGCTGCAGCCGGGCATTTTGACGAGGCCGTATGCATGGTGGGTTGCGGCCATGAACTTGGTGAGCGCCGCATAGCCCAAGATGGCATTGTAAGGCAGGCCGATGTGAGCCACATCGAAGACGATGTACTCCGTACGGTAGTTCTTGTGGGTGCCGAAGGTGACGATAAGGTGCACCTGCCCCAGGGGGACAGTGGAGCCATCAGTGACGCCCGAGAAGGGCCTGGTGGGCATCAGGCGCTCGTAGGGCACTTGGAGCGTCTCAAAGGTCTCGATGGAGATCACGTTGAGGCCGGCACCTCCGTCGATGAGGGTCTTGGTGACCGCGACGTTGCTGATGGTGGGGGTGCACAGCAAGGGCATGGCGCCCATGGCCTTTGTGTACTTGGGGTGGTCGCTGGCGTCGAAGGCGATCGGGAACTCAGACCACTTGAGGCGGCCGGCGGACTCGAGCGCCGGGAGGGCCACGTTCACCTCCCGAGAGAACTGCTTGAAGTAGCGGTTGGATGGAGGGGCCTGGGCCTCGCCAAGGATGCAGGCCACCCTGTGGGGCTCTTGGTAGCCCCCAGCGTTCTCAGCGGGAGGGGAGTCATTGGCGCGTATTGGGGTGGCGTTGGCCTGAGGGTCAGCCTGCCGCGGCTGGTTCTGCCAGCCCTGACGGTTGTTGTCGCCAGCGCCGTTTTTGTGGTTGTCGCCCTAGTGGCCACCTCTGCTGCCGCCGACACGGCCCTTGCCGCGCTCCTTGCAGCTGCCGCGGCGCTCGGTGCGGCCCTCGCGAAGCAGCTTCAGCTCGTGGCAGTCCTCTGTACTGTGGGAGTTCATGTTGTGGTAGGCGCAGAAAGGACGGTCGCTCTTCTTGGCGGTTGCGCGCCTTCTCAAGGGCCACGCGTGTGTCCGGGGGCGCGCGGTGGACGATCTGGCAGCTGTCGCCGTTGCCGTCCGGCGTGAGCGAGCCGCGGGACGACTCCGGGGCGTGTGCTGCGGGGCGGTGCTCGGCCACATCGCTGTCCGGAGGAGGCGGGGGAGGCACGTCGCGCTCGGCCCGGTCGGCGCAGGATGGCGGAGCAGGCAAGGAGCGAGAGGGCGCCTGGCCATCGCGCGCGGCGTCGACGAGCTCGGTGATGCGCCCAAGACAGGAGTCACAGCTGTCCTCAGTGGGACGGTAGTGCAGCAGATCCTGCGCCATGAGCAGCGCGGCGTGGGGAGCGGGAGGATCGCGGCGCGCGAGCGAGGAGTTGGTGGTGGAGCGGCTGTGCGCCTGCTCGTTCACCGATGGGTGGGCGGAGGAGCCCACGCGCTCCCCAACAGGCTTGGTGGCAGCGTGAGGGCGCTGCCCAGGAGGACCGCGGGCGGCAGGAGCCGCGCGGACCCTGGCGACGGCTCGGCACGCGGCTCATTCCTGGCGAGTGGCGGCGTCGTCCATGTCGATGCTGGCGTCGAGGTCGAAGGCGCGAAGACGGCAAGTCCCCCTACCTAGCGCGCCAAATGTCGGAGTCTAGGATCTGTGTCCAAGAAACTTCTCCAATAACTTAGGATTCGAATTCTGGGGGACTTTGCTTCGCAACCTACGACACGACGGCGACTACGGCAGGAACACGACGGGCTCGCTGGCTCTCACCGGACACGAGGGGGACGCGCGAGCTACCCAGGTTCGGGCCACCATGCGGTGTAATACCCTACTCCTGCCTGTGTTGGATTGCTCTGTGATGGAGAGCTTGTGGCTCAACGTACACGAGGTGTGGGGGAGAATGAGTCGATCCCCTTACATGGAAGCGGCCCTGCCCCCTTTGTAGTGCTTTGGTCCTCTTCCCCGAAATTATGAGCGGGAAAGGGTGGCCACATGGTGGCAATTCAAAGGGGGGACAGGCACGCAGGTCTATCCTGACTAAAGGCGGTCTCCGCCTGATAAAGTAGTCTTTGTGACGCGCTGGTGGGCTTGGCGGTGACCTCCGTCCTGGCGCGCTGATCCGTCCTGATCTTCTATCACCAAAGAGGAAACACTTTGGGACTTGCTTTGGGGAAGGCAGATGCCACTGCTCCCTTATCACCAGAATGGAAGCTGGGCTCGGTCACACCCCGCTGTCCTTATCCTAACAGCGGGTCATCATCCATGTGCTGGGCACGGAGCCCCACAGCTGGCGCCGTACAATCTGCTTCGTGAGGAGACCTCGCGAGGGGAGCCTCGCGAGGCAACCTGGTGCTTGGCGGCCTCGACAGGGTCTGGCCTGGCGGTGAGGGGCCTCGTGAGGCGGCTTCCTCCGGAGCGGCCGAGGCAGGGCCACCCTCATGGGTCGGCCCAAGCGTTGTCCTCCGGGCCAGAGGCAGACGGGCCGTGGTACCCTGGTTCCCACTGGGCCGACATTTGCGGTGTGTCAAACAAGTGTAGCAGGTTGATGGAGTGGCCACGTATCATCTTGTCATCTCCACACTTGGGCAACAGAGTGTACCTCAAGATTGTATTGGTGGTGGCCAAACCAGGCAGTAAGTGCTTCACAGAACCAAGCTTGTGAGTCTCAATGTCTTTCTCTGGAATTGCTGTGTACATATTAGCCATGGAATTGTGGTCCATCTTGAGCTTGGCATATATATCAATATCATCTTCTTCTTCCTTTGGAGCTTCAAGAAGATCAGCCCTCTCAGAGATGGTTGACTGGTATTTGGATCCCTCAGTCATCCACACAATTCTGCCATCTGGATAAAAATGAGTTGTAGAATAGAATTGCATGATCATCTTATCATTCCAGTTGGTAAGCTTCTTCCCAACAAAATCATCAACACCTGCAATTCTGAAGCTCTCATGAACATGGGGGAAGTAGTCTTCATTTGCATCAATGTACTTCCAATCCACCCATTTCATATCACTGACAATAGGCTTCCTATCTAGCAGCATAGTTTCATAGAAATCCTGTTGCTCTCTGATGTGGAAGCGGTAATCACAAGCAGTCCTCCTCTTTGCAGCATATGGATCAATTAATCTCCACTGACACAATCCTTTGTCCTTTCTGAGCATCATGTTTTTTGCAACTGGATGAGCATTATCATGATCTGGAATCTTTGGCTTCAACTTTCTGAGCACTAGTGGCTCTTCATTAGCATCAACTTCGGGCACTGGGGCCTTGTTCTTCTCAGTAGCAGGGATGTTTCTTGTAGATCTCTTGGGTGCTGGAGCTTTGGGCTTGGACTTGGTGGGGGCAGTAGACCTCATAGCATCAGACATGAGCTTCTGAGTCTTGGCAGGAGGTGCATCAGCTGCTGGTTCCTCCTCCTCATCATCATCAATCATGGAGAGTTTGCCCACAACATAAGCAGTAGTCTTCCTTACCCTCTTCTTCTTCTTTCCTGCAGCTGTTGTCTCTGAGTCACTTGACTCCTCATGTGTAAATGCCATGCTCTTCCTTGTAACTTTCTTCACAACAGATTTGTCCTTGGCAACAGGTCTTGTGCTAGCAGCTTTGCCATACTCCTTAGCAATCACTTTCTTCTTCTTTGATGTGGCTTCACTTGCTACAAAATCCTCATCCTCATCATCTGAGGTTCTCTTCTTCCTAGTTTTGGTGGTTGCTTTTGGAAGATCAGGAGAACTTCTCTCTCCTTCATAAAATTTTTCCTCAAGACTTGATCCTTCACTGAGATCTGCATGCTGTTCTGACATATTCTGGCTATCACTTGCATCTGACATCTTGCAAAGCTGACCCTATGAATAGATGGGTATGGGCAGAGTAGATGAGTCATCACAAAAAGCAGATATTTTTCAAGAAAATTGAGTTCAAATCTTAGTTTCAAGTTTTCACAGAAGGCATTTTGAATCCACCGAGTTGATCATCTCGGTGATACCGAAGCACTTAACAGAAACATAACACTCCATTTCGGTTAGACCAAGATGTGGTTCGGTGTCTCCGAGATGCTAGGGTTTCACTGAGACTTTACTTTCAGTCTCACCAATTTGTATAACTCGGTGGCACCGAGACGTACTAGTGCAATGGCCAGGGCCAAATCGGTGACTCCGAAAATCTCAAATCGGTCGGTCCAAGATGCTTTCGGCAGAAACTTAAACCTAAATTTTTTGCTCGAAACTAATCTACGGAATTTGTAGTGTAAAAGGAAGGTTTCAATCCGTGGCAAGAATAATGGCAATCCATCCGTGCATTGAATCAGAATTTGAGCACAGAGGGGGTCGAATCTCACCCTAACTTGGTGGAGATCCTCTACGGTGGCAACGGCAGGGAAGATTCCCGTTGACGGCGATGGATTCCGATGGCGAGGGCGCGCAGGAGACAAGGGCGATGATCCGAAGACCAAGGCGACGGCAGCAACGGGGTGCGGGAACGAAAAGGTTTGAGAAATTTCAATCGTTCGAGCCTGCGGAGTATATATACCCGTGTGCTGTCGGTGGCTCCGAGTTGAACAACTCGGTGGCACCGATATGTGTAACTGCAAGCAGTATAGCACATCGGTGGCGTCGAAATGGTTCAACTTGGTGACACAGAGATGGAAACCTAGATCAATCAAACTGTTTCGGTGAGTCCGAATAGGAGTCGATTGGTCACGCCGAAACAAATTTGAAGGTTTTGGAGGTTCAGCCCTTTCAGATCGGTGGCTCCGAGTGCTCCTCACCCGGAGGGTCCGAAAATGACTTGTTCAATTTTTGTGATGTAGCAAGAATAGAGTTTGAGACAAGAAAGCATAGATAGCTAGAGAGGTACTTAGGCATTCTTGTACATCCACTTGTCTAGAAAAACCAAGACAATCAAAACAACAAATGGATGTCCTTGAATGAAGAAAACATGCAAACCAACATGCTCACCCAATAAGATAGCAAATGAAATATGTGTCAAACATGCACAACCAAATCTAGCATCTATATAGCAATTGGCGATGACTAGGTCATCTATATATGAGTATATTGACTTAGGAGTCAAATGAGAACATTTGATCATAGGTCATACTCATCGTTTAAGCACAAGTGGGGTTGCCACTTTTACATAAAGCAATAATGTGTTCACACCATTAGAGTTGCTTTAGCTCAATTTTTAGAGCAAAGCTCCCCCTAGATGTGATATCCCCCCAAAGAGGGATGAACTAACCTTGGGTTTTGTCGATGATGACTTCATGTAGATGTTGAAGATGTGGATGCTCAATGTTGATGTAGACCATCAAGAGTTGGGAGCAATCCTTGGAGTTTTGCACTTTCAATACCTACATGGGTTAGTCCCACACAAGGAACATACAAGAATATCCATAGACATGGAGTGAAATACACATATGATGATGTCCATGAATGCATTGAATACCTTGTCCCTTGCCTTACCAACAAGAGGGTTTGTGACTCCATGAACTAGTGCAAGATGTTGAAGTTTGTTGCACAAATTCTGGCCATAAATGAATGTGAGTGAAGTTTGTTGGCGGAGTCACCGTCAAGAACTCTTTAATTCTTCTTCTTTTGGACCCACATCAAGATGATGGGAATCCTTGGAGTTGTAGTAGCACCTGATGAAGTAGAACTTGATGAAGTCTTGGGAACCCACTTGACCAAGGCTTGAGGTGCTTCTTCAAATGAATCAATCTCTTCTTGAAGCTTGTCCTTGCCTTTTAACTTGTGGTCTTGTGGTGGAAGATCATCTTGAGCTTGTGTTCCCTTGAAGGAAGTAGGATCATACTTCTCTTGTTGTGGAACGAACTTCGGCTTGGGGTATTGATCTTCTTCCAAGTCAACTCCATTTGCATTGAACTTTCGTTCAAAACTAACACCTTGGTTCTTCCGGTGCCTTCCTTGCTTGCGTACAATTTCCTCAAATTGCTTACTCCCAGCAAGGCTCTTGTAGACACCTTTTTCTATAATTCCTTTCAATAGATTGTTTTCTTGCTCAAGTGTAACTTGGCTAAGTGAATCATTAGTGGAATCAATAGATTGTTTCGCAATATATGAAGAACTCTTCTTTCGAAGATCATCATTGATAGCTTTAAGAAACTCATGCTCTTGCTTTAAATTTAGCTTTTCGAAGTGTATCTTCTCATGAGTTCTTAGAAGTTCTCTATGATCCTCTTGAGTTGTTTCATGAGCTAACTTAAGAGCATTTAGTTCTTTAGTTAGACGCTCAATCTCCTTCATAGCATTGTCACTCGTTTCCTCTTGACTATCATGATTACTAGCATGTTCATTATAGCTCACATCACTAGCCTTATCAATAAGTAAATCATCATCACCAAGCAAATCATCTTCATCACTATTGAAATCAAGATACTCGGGGTGTGATACCTTGGGGCCTTTTGCCATGAAGCATCTTCCAATTCCTTCATTTGGTGAATCAAAGAGATCATAGGAGTTGGATGACACAAGAGCAAGTCCTGCAACACCTTCATCTTGACTATAGTCGGAGTTGGAGTGATAGCTTCTCTCGGAGTGGTTGTCGGAGTCGGAGCCGAAAGTCCATTCACTAACATGAGCTTAATGTCTTCTTCTTGTGTAGCTCTTGGATGACTTGTCCTTCCTTTCCGAATCCTTGCTTCTTCGAGATGGTCTTCGTTCATAACGATCATCTCTACTCCTTCTCTCCTTATGACGGGATTCATCTCTTCTATGTCTTCCTCTTAGTGATTCGTCTCTTTTCTTGTAGGGAGCCATACACTCATTGGAATAGTGTCCGGGTTTTCCACAATTGTAACAATTTCGGTTATGACTTGATGATCTTCTCTCATAGTGTCTTGAGCTAGAGCTTCTTTCTTTCCCTTTGTTCTTGTAAGACTTGTTGAATATTTTCACCATTAGGCTTATCTCTTCATTGGATACTAGCTTGTCACTTGAAGTTGTTGGAGCATCGGTTGAAGCTTTGTAAGCACCAATTGATTTGTTGTGTAGCTCCTCTTTGTTCTTGAGTGACATTTCATGAGCAAAAATCCTTCCAATGACTTCTGTGGGCTTGAGATCTTTGTAATTGGGCATCATTTGGATCAATGTGCAAATGGTATCATATTTTCCATCCAAAGCTCTAAGGATCTTCTTGATGATGAATTTGTCGGTCATCTCTTCACTTCCTAAGCCGGCAATCTAATTTGTGACGAGAGCAAGCCTAGAGTACATTTCGGCGGCTCTTTCACCATCCTTCATTTGAACTTGTCAAGTTGACTTTGAAGCACATCCAACTTAGATTCCTTGACGAACTCGGTACCCTCATGCATATCAACCAAAGTATCCCAAATTTCCTTTGCATTCTCGAGGCGGCTGATTTTTTTGAATTCCTCGAGGCACAAACCGTTGAAGAGAATGTCGCAAGCTTGAGCATTGTATTGCAACATCTTCAATTCTTCCGTGGTTGCTTCATGATCTGGTTCCTTGCCATCCTCAAAGAATTCACCTTGCAAGCCAACATGAACAACAGCCCAAACGGCGGGGTTATGACCAATAATATGCATTTTTCATCTTATTTTTCCAACTAGCAAAGTTTGTACCATCAAAATATGGACCTCTACGGTGATAATTACCCTCACTAGACGCCATACTCTCCTAGGTTGTGAAACCAAGGCTATGATCACCAAAGCAATGGAAATCAAGGCTTATGGAGACCAAAGCTCTGATACCACTTGTAGGATCGAAAGTATGTCTAGAGGGGGTGTGATTAGACTACTTGACCAAATAAAAGTCTATCCTTTTCCCAATTTTAGTTGTGGGCAGATTTTAGCAAGTACACAAGTCAAGTAACACCCTACACATGCAATTCTAAGAGTGTGGCAGCGGAAAGTAAGCAATTGCACATGTAAGTAAAGGAGGGGATCGGAGATTTCAAACGCAATGAAGACACGGTGATTTTTGGCGTGGTTCCGATAGGTGGTGCTATCGTACGTCCACGTTGATGGAGACTTCCACCCATGAAGGGTAACAGCTGCGCGAGTCCATGGAGGGCTCCACCCACGAAGGGTCCACGAAGAAGCAACCTTGTCTATTCCAGCATGGCTAACGTCCACGAAGGACTAGCCTCACTCGGGTAGATCTTCACGAAGTAGGCGATCTCCTTGCCCTTACAAACTTCTTGGTTCAACTCCACATCATGTCGGAGGGTCCCAAGTGACACCTAACCAATCTAGGAGACACCACTCTCCAAAAGGTAATAGACGGTGTGTTGTTGATGAACTCCTTGCTCTTGTGCTTCAAATGATAGTCTCCCCAACACTCAACTCTCTCTCTCACAGATTTGGATATGGTGGAAGAAGGATTTGAGTGGAAAGCAACTTGGGAAGGCTAGAAATCAAGGTTTAAATGGTAGGAATGGAATCTCTTGATCTCAACACATGAGTAGGTGGTTCTCTCTCAGAAAATGTATGGTGGAAGTGTAGGCACGTTCTGATGGCTCTCCTCACTAAGGAAGAGGGGGTGGAGGGGTATATATAGCCTCCACACAAAATCCAACCGTTACACACTTTTGACCCAACTCGGTGGCACTGATCAGAAATCTCGGTGGCATCAACCTGTGTAAAAGATATGAACGTTAGGAATCTCGGTGGGACCGACTGGAACATCTTGGATGGACCGATGTGCAATGGTTAGGGCAAACCTCGTCTCGGTGGCACCGATTGCATCATCTCGGTGGAACCGAAGTGAAGCAATAAGGCAACAGATAGTTGGCAAGCCATCTCGGTGGTACCGATTGCAAATCTCGGTGGGACCGAAATAATTGCAACAAGTAACAGAGAGTTGGCAAGGCCATCTTGGTGGGACCGAGATCCATATCGGTGGATCCAATTTGTTAGGGTTTGGCAGTGGCTAAGTCCAGATGAACTCGGTGGCTCCGGATAGGAATGAATCTGTGGGGCCGAGTTGGAATGTAGGTTTTGAAATATTTGGATGGAGAAAGTGGTTGAGGGTTTTGGAGCACTGTCACTAAGCACTTGAGCAAAAAGACCATTAAGCAACACCTCATCCCCTTTTAATAGTATTGGCTTTCCTATGGACTCAATGTGATCTTGGATCACTTAACAAAAATGTAGAGTCTTGAGCTTTTGCCAATCCATGTCCTTAGCATTTTGAGGGTCCACATCTCTAGTCCTTGCCATGCCAATCATTGAACATCCTGAAATATTTAACTTGAATGGACATTAGTTCAATGAGATATATGTTGTTATGAATTACCAAAACCACACGGGAATTAGTTGCACTTTGACGTAGTCCTTTCGATAAGTAAGAGTGTCGAACCCAATGAGGAGCAGAAGGAAATGACAAGCGGTTTTAAACAAGGTATTCTCTGCAAGTGTTGTAAGTAGTGATAACAGATAGTTTTGTAGGAAGGTGATAAGTAATGCGTAACAAGTAACAATAGTAACAGAAGTGCAGCAAGGTGGCCCAATCCTTTTTGTAGCAAAGGACAAGCCAAAAATTTCTCTTATATAGAGCAAAGTGCTCTCAAGGACACATGGGAATTCTCGTCTACTCACGGTCATCATGTTTAGTTGATTCGCGTTCACTACTTTGATAATTTGATATGTGGGTGGACCGGTGCTAGGGTGCTGCTCTTACTTGAAAATGCGACCCTCTTATGATTACCCCCTCTCGCAAGCATCCGCAACTACGAAAAAAGAATTAACATAATCTAAGCATAGCATGAAACATATGGATCCAAATCAGCCCCTTACGGAATAACGCATAAACTAGGGTTTAAGCTTCTGTCACTCTCACAACCCATCATCTACTTATTACTCCCCAATGCCTTCCCATAGCCCAAACATGGTGAAGTGTCATGTAGTCGACGTTCACATGACAACACTAGAGGAATAGCAACATACACATCATCAAAATATTGAACAAATACCAACTTCACATGATTACTTATAACAAGACTTCTCCCATGTCCTCAAGAACAAAAGTAACTACTCACAAATCATATTCATGTTCAAGATCAGAGGGGTATTGTCTATGATTAAGGATCTGAACATATAATCTTTCACCAAATAAACCAACTAGCATCAACTACAAGATGTAATCAACACTACTAGCAACCCACAGGTACCAATCTGAGGTTTTGAGACAAAGATTGAATACAAGAGATGAACTAGGGTTAGAGAGGAGATGGTGCTGGTGAATATGTTTATGAAGATTGGTCCTCCCTTGATGAGAGGAACGTTGGTGATGTCGATGGCTTCGATTTCCCCCTCCCGGAGGGAAGTATCCCCAGCTGAAACACTCCGCCGGAGAGCAAAAGTGCTCCTGCCCAGGTTCCACCTCGAGACGGCGGCGCTTTGTCCCGTGAAAGCACATTTGTTCCCTTGGTGGTTTTGGTAATTCATATCAACATACATCTTGTTGGACTAACACTTTTACCTAGTATATTTCAGAAAAGTTCAACAGTGGCATGGCAAGGACATGATGGATGTGGACCCCCTCAATATGCTAAGAAAATGGATTGGCAAAGCTTCAAGACTCTACATTTTTGGTTAAGTGATCCAAGATCACATTGAGTCCTATAGGAAAGCCAATACTATTAAAGGGGATGAGGTTTTGATGATGAGTTTGTTGCTCAAGTGCTTGAAGATATTGCTCCAAAACACTCAACCACATTCTCCAAAACCTATCTGTCCAAATCCTAAAAGTCCATATCGATCCCACCGAAAACTTCCCATCCGGACCCACCGAGATGGCCCCATACATTGCCACATGCCAAACCCTAACGTTTCGGTACAACCGATATGGATCTTGGTTGTAACACCCCAAAAATTTCATAATATTTTTATTAAGTAAAAAATTGGCCAGAAATAAAATTTTGAATTATATTGGGTGTTTTATTAATTTCATAGTAATTTTCTGTCTCCTATTTTCCAAAATTCTTCCCTCCATATAGAATTTTTTGCTAAATATTATGAGGTTGGGTAGTTTTCTCAAAACATTTCATTTATATTCTTAATAACAGTAGGAAATATTTTCATAATAAATTTTGCCCTAAAATAATTCTTTTAACAGCATTTTCAATACTATAAATGCTTCTGTTGCACTACAACCATTTTAAATAATTCTTTTAAAATTTCACAAAAATTATGAGGAGTCATGTGATGCCTATTGATCACTTTTATGCAAAAACCCAACTTGGTCTTTTGAAAATTTTGAGTAAAACAACCTCTTTTCAATTCTGTCCCATTCTTGGGTTTTAACTTCAACCTCAATTTTTATTGCTTCAAAAATTCTGCAATTATTCCCACCTCTAGTCCTTCCTAAGAAACCCTTAAGTCCAGAAGGCCAGCTCCAATTACCTCTTTTTAGTTCACCAAATAGTTCTCCCAATATTTGGTCCAGAACTGTATTCCAACAAAAATTGCACTAGCAAGTTTTGAATTTTGCCAAATAAACCCTACCACACTTCTCTTCATCCAGTGAGACATCATCCTGGTAATTTTCATATCCAAAAAAAACTCCTAGATTACCCTAGCATTTTATCAAGCAGGTTGTGTGCATGAAAAAAAATTGGCCTCTTTCTTAACTGCATTACAGACTTGCTCCTTTGGCCAAATCAGCATGTCCCTCATCTCTAGAATACACTCAAGCACTACTCTGAAAAACTTCATCTTCAGAAAATCTTCTAAAACCCTCCTAGCATTTCATCAAGCAGGTCATGCGCGTGCCCAGAGCGCGCGCTCTGCACTCCCGACGATGCTCGAGCCCTGGCACCGTGCCTCTGCTGCTACCCCCGCTCGTTCCATGCTATCCTTGGACTACTAGGTCACCCCTAAGCCCTACCGACGCTCTCTCTTTGCCGCTAGTGCCTGCCATCACCGACTGCCGCCGCCGTTTGTCGCTGTCGTCTCGGGCACGTTTCAGCCCGAGGCATGAGCGAGCCAACCACTCGCCCCTATCCATCTACAACCATACGGGGTTATCCTCAGCTCACTAAAGACCTCACCGACCTCGCAAACCCTGGCCACCGCCCCCAGCTACCTCCCTGGCGCAGTAAAGGCCGTCCGCCGCCATGGCTTTCTCTGGAAGCCACGGGCACGGCCACCCCGAGCTATAAAAGGACACCGAGCATGCACTAGACATCCAACAGCCCTACCACACTCCCTATAAGCCTCCCCGACCAGTGAACCGACCGAACGGGGTCATCCTCACCATCTCCGGTGAAATCCACCACCGCCCCGATTCTGTTGCCTCCGAGCCAACCAGAGCCTCGTTCTTCGATACTTTTGCACCACTAGCATCCACTAGCCTCCGCCTATCATCCCAAACCATCAATTTCTTGAACGAAGGTCCGTGGACAAAAGCCCCTTTTCATCGTCGCCGGAGCTCCACGAGAGGGCTCAACGCCGATGATTGGATGGACCCCGGGGACCGTGTTGCACCTCGCCAGGATCACCGAAACCCTCTGATCCCGTTTCCGTGCTCGCCTCCTCGAAAACCGCCGTCGTTCGCCGACGGGGATCGCCGGAGCCCTCACTCTATTTCGGCCGGAGGAGTAAGCGCCAACGGACCGGTCAAACCTGACTGGTGGGCCTGGCGGGACCCACTGTCAGTGACTGGGGACACGCTCGAGTTGGCTGCGTCTCTGGGCTCGGCCCAGTGGTGCTATTTATTCGGACCTCGCCCGGTGCGGGCCCCCAGCCCGTCAGGTGTACTTCTGCCTTTTTCTTTTCACCCAGAAACAAAAATATTTCTACAAAATTCATTTGAAATTAAAATGAGACAATACAAATTTATAGGGTTTTCTAAAATTATTACCTATTTAACTAGCCCCAGTGAACATTTTTCCTATAGATGAATTCTGCCTGACCAAATTAATAGCTCTTTTTCTTACATAAGTCAATTTATAAAATCCCTAGACTATTCATCTCAACTCCAAATCCAGTGAAACAAATTTCTAAATGTTTCTAAAATCATGCTTCATTTAATAGGTGCCTCAACTCAGTTCCTACAAATGTTTTTTGTAAAATTCTTGCAGATCCATTATTCCCTTGAATTTTCCCTAATTGAAATGTTCAAAAATACGTAGTGCTCAAAAACCAGTAGAACCACCTTGGTTATTCACATAACCAGAGAGGTCCTAGGAAAGTGAAATTCACATTTTTAGAGAACTTTTATTTTCCTGCTTAATATTTGTGTGGTATTTGCAATATTTGAAAAATAGGGAAATGAAGGGAAAAGGATTTTCAAAACTGTTGGAGTGCACCCAATTCTTCTGCATGCCCAAGGCAAGCAGCTTGAACACTTGATATGGTGATTGCATGGTTAAATGTTTGCAAGAATAATTGAATCATGCATATGTTGAATTCAGATAAAATTTGCATGCATGTAGTGTTGGCATGTTTCCTCGTACCGTGCAAACGTGTGCTTGTCATGACTAACTTGCAGGAGCAGGCATAAGAAAAATACCGTTACTGGCAGAAGGGTGATCACGTCGGAGCGTGATCATGCCTTGTTGGTTATGCATGTTGGGACATGCAAGGGCTGTGGCCCTGTTTTGTTGTTACTGTTGAAAGAACACTTTATTGTGCTAACCACTGCAGGAAAATATAAGCCTCCTGAGTCGACCGTAGATTGAGTCTTGTTCCGGTAACCCCCAAACTTGATCAGTGCTACCACATGTCCCTGCCGCAGGTAGGGTATGGTTTAGTAAGTTGTTAACCCCTTTCCTGCACACACCGTACAGAGAGGCCATAGTGAAAGATACCATTGATCACTGGTAGGCATGTCACTTGGTCAGGGGGCATGGGTGTATTCGGTTGTAGCCGAGAGGGGTAGCGCCCCTGATCTTTGCGCACGTTATATATGAGATTGCGATCCCATGCTATTCGAGATTGTAGTCTCCCCGTCTTAGAGTTTATCTTGAAAGATGCCTTGGGTGATTCCTGGCATCAGGAAGGGTAATCTGGTGTGTGCTGGTTAGGTGTGTTTTCAACCCAAAGACCGTAATGGGAATTAGTCAGCGTCTCGGTGTTGGCTAAAGAAATCCTTTACTTGTGGGTAAAGAGTACACCCTCTGCAGAGTTATACCTATTCGAATAGCCGTGTCCGAGGTTAAGGACTACAGTCTGGGTTGGTCAAGTGTCGGTCTCCGGAGGAAAATGATTAATATTGAGCATGATTTATTTTGCAGGATAATTATTGTCGCCACTGACACTATCATGAATATTATGGTTGTCATGAATATTATTGTTATTATTGTGGACTAACCCGTTTCTCTTATTTTATTTTCTTAGTGTCTCAGGGGCTGGCTGGACTACCCCAGACATTTGGTTTTATTTCTTTTCAAGACCTCTCGTGGCATCGCTTGAGTTCTCGGGCGGTCCTGTCTTGCCGATTCTCTTTTAGACACCCGTTTGGCATTTCTTTTCAAGACCTCTCGTGGCGTCGCTTGAGTTCTCGTGCGGTCCTGTCTCGCCCGATTCTCTTTTAGACACCCATTTGGCATTTCTTTTCAAGACCTCTTGTGGCGTCGCTTGAGTTCTCGGGCGGTCCTGTCTCGCCCGATTCTCTTTTAGACACCCGTTTGGAATTTCTTTTCAAGACCTCTCGTGGCGTCGCTTGAGTTCTCGGGCAGTCCTGTCTCGCCCGATTCTCTTTTAGACACCCGTTTGGCATTTCTCTTGGATACTCGGGCGGTCTTGTCTCGCCCGATTCTCCACTTTAAATTTTCTTTTGGATTCTCGGGCGGTCCTGTCTCGCCCGATTGTCCACTTTTAACTTTCTTGGATTGTCACTAACATTTTATTTTTCTGCACATGCTAATATTTATCTTGCCATGATTTAATTTCAGTCAACATATGCATATCATTTAATCCAGCATGAGCATATGCATTCGGTATATCTTTTGATCATTATGTTTGCGAGTACATTCAAACGTACTCACTGGCTTGTCCCTGGCTATTTAATTGGCCAGGTAAGAATTTCAACGAGGAGTACTACAACGACGTCCATGCGGAACCTAGGATAGCAGCCACGCGGGATAGGAATTATCCGGGTCAGCTGTTCCTGTGGGAACGGAGCCTCACCGACGTTGGAGAACCACGAGTTGCTTCCATCCTCCTCACTAGAAATCATTGTTGTACCATTAGACCTTTATGGTCTTGTATCCAATTCTTGTAATTGCTTGGTAATCTGTAACAAGGACGTGTCCACCAGTAACAGTAGCCCTGGCTGGTGACAACACGCGGGGTTAATTTCTGGGATATCATGTCCCGGAAATCCGGCCCCGACATTGGTCTCACCGAGATGGCATGACCAAGTTTCTGTAATGCTATCAATTCACTTCAGAGTCACCGAGTTGAAATGATCGGAATTACCGAGATGATGTTTTGCCCTAGACATTGCACTTCGGTCACACCGAGTTGTTCCGTTCGGTCTCACCGAAAAGCCTAACGGTCAAGCCTTTTACACAGGTCGGTCTCACCGAGATTTCTGATCGGTGTCACCGAGTTGAGTCAAAAAGCTTGTAATGGTTGGATTTTTGGTGCTGCCTATTTATACCCTTCCACCCCCACCTACTCTCTAAGAGAGCCATCAGAATGAATCTACACTTCTACCATTCATTTTTGAGAGAGAACCACCTACTCATGTGTTGAGATCAAGAGATTCCAATCCAACCATTTGAACATTGATTTCTAGCCTACCCCAAGTTGCTTTCCACTCAAATCCTTCTCCTACCATTGCCAAATCTGTGAGAGAGTGATTGAGTGTTGGGGAAACTATCTTTTGAAGCACAAGAGCAAGGAGTTCATCATAAACAACACCATCTATTACCTTTTGGAGAGTGGTGTCTCCTAGATTAGTTAGGTGTCACTTAGGAGCCTCCAAGATCATGTGGAGTTGAACCAAGGAGTTTATAAGGGCAAGGAGATCGCATACTTCGTGAAGATCTACCCGAGTGAGGCTAGTCCTTCATGGACGTAAGCCATGGTGGAATAGACAAGGTTGCTTCATCGTGGACCCTTCGTGGGTGGAGCCCTCCATGGACTCGCGCAGCCGTTACCCTCCGTGGGTTGAAGTCTCCATCTACGTGGACGTACGATAGCACCACCTATCGGAACCACGCCAAAAACCACCGTGTCTTCATTGCGTTTGATCTTCTCTTATCTACCCCTTTACTTTTCGCACAATTGCATGTTGTACTATTTCCGCTGCTCTATCTCTAGATATGCATGTGTAGGAAGTATTGGTTGTATCTTAACTAGTGCTAAAATCTGCCTAAATTTCAAGAAAACTAAAAACTGCACCTTTGGCTGGTTAAGTGTCTATTCACCCCCCTCTAGACCTATCTTCTCGACCCTACAATTGGTAGTAGAGCTTTGGTCTCCATTGCTTTGGTTTAATCACCATTGGAGGAAGATGGATGTGTCTACTTTGCGGAGTCTATGACGTAGAGTGCCCATTCTTGATGGAGAGTACTATAACTCTTGGAAAATTGAAATGATTGATATCTTTGATGTGTTTAATTTGAGCAAGTATGTTCATTGCCCATATGTCCCTCCTATTGACCCCTTGCATCCTACTCTAGAGGAATAAATTGATATGCTTCGCAATCTTAGAACCATTAATCTTATTATTAGAGGATTACCTAAAATTGTTCTTGGTTGTATGCAAAATTTCGAATGCGCTTATACTCTATGGAATGACTTGGAGAAGCGATATCTCGACTACTCTCTAAAGAATCTTGATGAGATTCTTCATAAGACCATTGCTTTTCACAAGATGAGGCCTAGTGATCCTAACTTTGATAATTGTTTGTTTGAGCTTCGTGATCTTATGCGTGCTAAAGGTGATGTTGGAACCATAAGCAACATCATAATGGAAGCCATTAGACTTCATAAACTTGAATATTGTCATGATCATGAAACTAACGAATCCATTGCCTTAGGTGATGATCACATACATGCTGACGATGACGATGTTGAGCATGGCTATTATGATGAAGATGACGAATTTGACATCGAATATGAGAAGACTATGAGAAATCTTAGTCTCATGGCAAATCTTCGAGATTACATGGCCGGAGGAAAAGAATGGATTCTTGATAGTGGATGCACCGATCACATGACCGGAGATAGAGACATGTTTCATGAGGTTGCTAAAAATGATGGTCCACGCAAGTATGTGACTTTTGGAGAAAACTCCAAGGGTAAGGTACTTGGCCTTGGTAAGGTGGTCATATCTAATGATAACTCCATCCAAAATGTTATGCTTGTTGAATCTCTTGGTTACAATCTTCTTTCCGTATCTAGACTAGCCGACTTTGGTTTCAATATTCTATTTACCGAAGTAGATTGCCAAGTGTTTCGTCGAGATAATCATAATATGGTCTTTACCGACATTCGTGGAGGTGATCTATACATTGTTGATTTCACTAAAAGAGCCCAACCTCATACATGTCTTATTGCAAAATCTTCTAAAGGTTGGTTATGGCATAGAAGGCTAGGACATGTTGGCATGACTAATCTTGATAAACTTGTTAAAGGAGATCATATTCTTAGTGTAAAAGATGTTATCTTTGACAATGATAGACTTTGTAGTGCTTGCCAAGCAGGAAAACAAGTTGGAGGAAGTCATCCCGTGAAGAACATCATGACCACAAGGAGACCACTCGAACTACTTCATATGGATCTCTTCGGACCCAATGCTTATAAGAGCCTTGGTGGTAACTCTTTTGGTTTGGTCATAGTTGATGATTTTTCCAGATTTACGTGGGTGTTCTTTCTCGATGACAAATTGCAGGTACAAAAGATCTTCAAGAACTTCGCTAGGAAGGCCCAAAATCAATTTGAAGTGAAGATCAAGAAGGTTCGGAGCAACAATGGAACAGAGTTCAAGAACGCTAATGTGGATACCTTTCTTGATGAAGAAGGCATCTCACATGAGTTCTCGGCTACGTACACACCTCAACAAAATGGAGTTGTTGAGAGGAAGAACAGGACTCTCATCGAGATGGCGAGAACAATGCTAGATGAATACAAGACACCAAAACACTTTTGGGAAGAGGCGGTTGAGACAGCTTGTCACGCTACAAATCGACTTTATCTTCACAAGCTTCTTGGTAAAATGGCATATGAGCTACTCACCGGTAACAAGCCACAAGTTGGATACTTTTGAGTATTTGGCTCAAAATGTTACATTCTTGATAAGCATCGTCATTCAAAATTTGCTCCTAAATCACATGAAGGTTTCCTACTCGGTTACGGATGGAACTCTCAGAATTACCACGTCTACAACAACTTCACTCAAAAAGTTGAAGAGACGGTAGATGTGAAGTTTGATGAGACTAACGGCTCGCAAGTCGAGCAATTGCCAATTGATGTAGGAGATCAAGAACCATCAGAGGCAATTCAAGACTTGTCTATTGGCAAGATTCGTCCCATGGAGGTGAAGGAGAGTACTTCATCTACTCAAGTGGAAGCCCCCACCTCTTATCAAGGATATCCATAAGTTGACATGGAGGCATCCACAAGTGGTACTCATCAAGACAAGGAGAATGAGGAAGTACAACAAGAAGATCCACCACAACCTCCTTCTCCACCACCTCAAGAGAATGACAACAACAACAACAATGAGGAAGATGATGATGATGATGATGAGGAAGCCTCACCACAACCCAAGCAAAAGCTACCTCGAGTTAGAGCAAGAATTGACAAGAACCATCCCATCGAACAAATTCTTGGCGACATCAAATTCGGGAGATTCACTCGCTCTAAATCTCATTTAGCTAACTTTTGTGAGCATTACTCATTCATCTCTAGTATTGAACCTATGAAGGTAGAAGAAGCTCTCGAAGACCCGGATTGGGTAAATGCTATGCATGAAGAACTACACAACTTCGAGAGGAATCAAGTTTGGACGTTGGTTGAGAAGCCTAAAGATGAGCAAAACATCATCAGAACTAAATGGGTGTTTCGGAACAAGCAAGATGAGGATGGACAAGTTGTACGCAACAAGGCTCGCCTTGTGGCTCAAGGCTACACACAAGTTGAAGGTATGGACTATGGTGAGACCTATGCCCCCGTTGCTAGACTTGAATCCATTCGCATCCTTCTTTCTTATGCCAATCACCATGGTATCACCCTTTATCAAATGGATATTAAAAGTTCTTTCTTAAATGGTGAAATTGAGGAGGAAGTTTATGTTAAACAACCTCCTGGCTTTGTTAATCCCAAGAAACCAAATCACGTCTATAAACTTCGTAAAGCTCTTTATGGTTTCAAGCAAGCTCCTAGAGCTTGGTACAAGTGCTTAACAAAGTTTCTTCTTGAAAAGGGTTTCAAAATTGTAAAAATTGATTCAACCTTGTTCACTAAAAGAGTTAATGGAGAACTATTTGTATGCCAAATATATGTTGATGATATCATTTTTGGATCTACTAATCCTTCTTTTAGTGAAAAGTTTGGAAGGTTGATGTCGGAAAAGTATGAGATATCTATGATGTGTGAACTCAAATTCTTCCTTGGCTTGCAAATCAAGCAAACTAAAGAGGGTACGTTTGTTTCTCAAACAAAGTATACCAAAGACTTATTCAAGAAGTTCAACATGCCAGAAAGCAAAGGTATGAAAACTCCCATGCCTACTAGCGGACATCTTGACTTGACTAAGGATGGCAAACTGGTTGATCAAAAGGTTTACCATTCCATGATTGGTTCATTATTATATCTATGTGCCTCTCGTCCTGACATTATGCTAAGTGTGTGCATGTGTGCGCGCTAGCAAGCGACACCAAAGGAATGTCATCTTAAGGCCGTGAAAAGAATTGTGAGATACTTGTTACATACACCAAATTTTGGCATTTGCTATCCCAAAGGATCCTCTTTCGATATTGTTGGCTACTCCGATTCGGACTATGCCGGAGACAAGGTTGATAGAAAATCCACTTCGGGTACATGTTAATTTCTTGGTAGATCTCTAGTGTCTTGGTCTTCCAAGAAGCAAAATTTGGTATCTCTATCAAAATTCGGACTATGCCGAAGCGGAATACATTGCCGCCGGATCTTGTTGTGCTCAATTGGTATGGATGACACAAAGTCTCAAAGATTATGGGGTACATGTGAAACATGTTCCATTGCTATGTGACAATGAGAGTGCTATTAAGATTGCACACAATCCCATGCAACATTCTCGAACTAAACATATTGAAGTTTGTCATCACTTTATTCAAGATCATGTTGCTAAAGGTGACACTGACCTTAAGCATGTTCGTACCGACAAGCAATTGGCGGATATCTTCACTAAACCTCTTGATAAGAAGATATTTTGCCACTTGGGAAGTGAGTTGAATATCATTGATGCTTCCAACGTGAACTAGAAACTCGCTTGGATGCATGCAAGGGCATGAGCTTTCTTAACTAATCCTTGATGATTCTCTTATGATGATTATATCACATCTTGGATACATTGCTCCCTTGTTTTGCAACTAACCTCCTTGTAGGTACTTGGTTAAGCTTCATTTCACAAGATTGCGCCCCACTCTTATCTTGAGCAATCTTGCATGAACCAAGTAACAAAGACCCATGTGTTATGTTCAAGGAACAAGACAACATTTGATAATTCATGTAGGAGAACATGTTGTTCCTTGCAAGACTAATCCATGTAGGAAGAAGAACTACAAAAGAAGAAGGATTGCTCCCAACTTCCATCATGAGCATCCATAACAAGTTCAACTACATGACAAAGTCAACAACAACCAAACCAATGTAAGTTTGCACATCTTAGAGAAGCTTAACTCAAAGACTTGAGCCCAAGCAACTCAACAAGATGTGAATACATTGAAATGCTTAAATAAAAAATGGCAACCCCATTTTGAGCTTAACGATGAGTATGACCTATGATCAAGTGATCTCACTTGACTCCTAAGTCAAAATACTCTAAGATAGGTGACCTAGTCGCCGCCCCCTTTCTAGATGAAGTTCTCTAGTGTTTCTCTAGACTTTTTTTTGTGTTTCTTGTTGCTTTGCCCCCCTTTCAAAAAAAACTTCATCTAGTTGTATTCCTTCTTGTTTTTTCTTGTCCTGTCTTAGTTGAAGTTATTTTCTTGTAAATTCATTGCAAATCTTATTTGAATTCCTTGAAAATCCTTTTGAGAACTTATTGCCAAGTGAGCTGAGTTGACAACATTTTCTTTGTCTAGAATTCGGTTCCTCTGATTGGAAACACATCGGCTTCACTGAAGTACCATTTACACAGCACATCTGTTCATTGGTACAACCAAAAAGGACAAGCTCGGCTACACTGATGTGATCTTTCTGAGATAAACCAATCGGACTCACTGAAAGATACAAACCGGAGACACCAATTTCTCTGCATAAAGAAACTTTTGTCAAAATTATCTTTATTTCTTTACCAGCTCCATTCAATGATTCTTTCCCTCTGCCTGCATCTGAAACTAAATCGTGGCTAGTTGTATCTCTCGACGACCACACCCACTTGGTTAATAACCGTGAAGTTGAACCCTTCTTGGAAATTGATGTCAAAGGGGGAGAGAGATGCACATCAAAGCTTACTTCAAAGCTCTTCTTTATCAAAAGGAATATCCTAAAGGGAGAGAGATTCATTTTATAAGAGGAGGGAATCCTACATGCTGCTAAGAGGGGAGAAACATGTACTTGATCCTAAGTTGATTTACTACTGTTTTTGTCTCACCCTACCCACTCCCAATATCTAACTCTAAGATTCAGGGGGAGAGGAAGATCGAGTCAAGCTTTAGGGGAGAAAAATCTTTGGAAAATCGTTGCAAATTCTCGTTTGATCTTTTTGGGACATGTTTGCATGTAAGGAAGTATTCACCCAGTGATACTCTCTTCTTTACATGTCATCCCTATCTTGGTATTCTTGTTGGTCTTATGTCCATTTCCTTTGGAGAAATTATCTTGTGTTAGCTAACCTTGTTTTCTCAAGTGTATTTCTACAGGGATTTGATCAAGCACCTCAAGGTAAGTATATGCATCATACTCATGTGCATGATGATCTCTTGCTTGATTGCACATACTGTTTGCAAGAGAGAATCATGTACATGAAGGTACTTTCACTTTCATCCTGTTGCTCTGATGCATATAACCAAGGTACATGTAACACATTACAATCCATTCCTACTGTATGTATCATTAATAGGTGCATACTTGTAGAGGGAGGATATGCATGTGTCGGTGTATAAAAACATGGGTGTTTCCATACCCTGACTTATGCACAGACAGTTGCAGCCTTCCTGACGGCAAGGGCTTGCCGAAGGATGGCTTCTGTCAAGATTCAATATTTGGTTGATAAAACCATGAAGAAAATCTCAAGGCAGGTCATCGAGAAGTACTAAGACAGCACTAAAGATCAAGACTACACCTGCCGGCAAGCTACACACCGGCAAGGGAAGGCCCGGCAAGCTCCTTTCTGCCGCTCCACCGCTCCACCTCACCAACCAGCTAGTCGCTTGTCAATAGGTGTCGAGTGGGCAGGCAGTTTGGTGAGGCTTGTCGGGGCACGTGTCAGCATGGCGCCTGAAGATTAAGCTTTAATGACACCCGTCCCTGGATTGTGTCAAGATAATAAAAGGTAGCTGGGCGAGCGGTGCAGGATTCTTGCCGGAGCTCATCCCCAGCGCGACACCTAACAGCGCACTGATCGCTTTTGTCCTAACCCGTCTGGTTAGGTATGATAGCACTGTAGCCACTATCTACACCATGTAATTACTATTTTGCCACTGTGGTGACCCCTTCTGTCTATAAAAGGAGGCCCATGGCTACCTTAACAAAGGTCGACACTTTGCACAATTACACGTAGTAGCTGCACTTCCCGTGCACCTTGTCGGCAAGCTGCGCTCACTTGTACTTGTGTTTCCACCAATAATCCAATCAAAGCAGGAGTAGGGTTTTACACCTCACGGTTGCCTGAACCAGGGTAAACTTGTTGTGTGTTCTTGCATTGTTGAAACTGCTCTTTATGCACGTCGATTCCCACAGCCATACCGCAAAAGGATCATCTTGATCCCAAAGATTGTCATACGCACGACATCTTTGGCGCGCCAGGCAGGGGATCGCGTGTTGCAAACCTGTTTCAGGAGTGTGAGCACCAGTTTCATCATCATCTTTGATGGCGCAAAAGAAGATGGGCGCGGCCACAACAGCTCCTTCCATGTGCAAGCTACCTTCGCAGACGTTCGTGGGTGGTGCAGGCGGCGTGGGTGGTGCAGACGGAGGTGGTGGAGGCAGTCAGCTTTCCCGTCGTGATGGCGATCCCAGCCATCACACTGGAGATGGCGGAGACGGCCAACTTCCACGATGATCCGGTGATCGTAGCCATCGTACCGGAGAGGTCCGTAGCGCAGTGAGCCATGGCGACGGAGTCGTGATGTCCAAGGATGGCACGGCGACGTCCAAGAATCCCGTGGCAGGACGTGTATCGCGACAATTGCAAGATGGGCGCAACACGCTCCCTCGCGACGCAGGCTGCTCTGGACGACGACATGGCAACAACGCTGAGCATCGTCCCCAGGATGCTCATGTGCCACCACCACCGTGTTAGCACGCTGGCGAACATGCGCCACGGTAGCAGGCTCAGGATGGAGTTCCTTCTGGCTCTGGTAGGAGTCGAGCGACGTCCCGTTCCTCGCTCCCGGCCATGCCAAACACGCCGGCGGAGGCCATGGCGTGGGCCCAAATGCTGTTGAACTTCCCACCAATGGCTGACAAGATGGACGAATGGAGGGCGACCATTCAGAGCCTCATCAGCTTCGCCAACAACGACGGTGCCCAGTTGGTGGGACCTTGACAGCAACCACCCACAGCGCCAGCAACACCAGATGGCGGGCCTGTTGGAGATGCTGCGCCAACGGTGCAGTCACCTCTGCGGCAACAACCATAGCAGCAGCACCGGCAAGCTCGCCGTTCTAATGAGCCCGACGAGGTGTCGATGGCATCATCAGAACCGCGGGGCCGGCAGGACCAGCGTCAAGTGCTGCCAGATCAGCGGGTGGAAGATGCCTGCACAACGATCGAACAGCACCGGGAAGCATGCCGTCAATCAGACGATCATGCAGGGCCGTCAACGTACTCCCTCCGGTCCTTTTTAGTCTGCATATAAGTTTTGTCCAAAGTCAAAGTATCTCTACTTTGACCAAATATATAGAAGAAAATATCAACATTCACAATGCCAAATCAATATTGTTAGATTCGTTATGAAATGTAGTTTAATAGTATATATATTTGGTATTGTAGATGTTGATATTTTTCAAGATAATTTTGGTCAAACTTTGCAATGTTTGACTTGAGAAAACTCTAATACGCAGAGTAAAAAGGACCGGAGGGAGTACGAGCCATTGCTAGGGTACCTTGGGTGCTTACCTTACATGGTAGGCTGCCCAGCGTTTACTCATGAGCTGCGGCAGGTTCACTGGCCGTCCCCCCGAAGCTTCAAGCCAGAGCTACCCGACAAGTACGAGGGCAAGCTCAACCCATCTGAGTTCCTTGGCATCTACACCATCGGCTTCAACCTCCTCGGCCAGTAGCTGAGGAGTGTTTGTCCTACTTTATAAAGCCTTTGTAAGGGCAAAGATTTACGGCAAACAAGTCAATCCAGCCATATGGTATTATAAACAAAGGTACGCGGAGAGATATGTTATATTACTATTTAACGTAAGAAACATCTTGTGGGAAAAATAGTTCCTTTATAAGTTCCTTTTCCCAGGCTATTATGTTGACCATGATCGTGAAACCTCAACTTCGATCAATGTGGGAGGAAAATATTGAGGATTTAGTTTGGGAAAAGTTCCCGAACTCTGTGGTCCAAAATTTTCACTTCCGTCGTTGCCGACCAATTATATTCTTAAGATGGCTAGCTTTCAGCTTCACCCGGTCTGAGGTACTAGCCCGGATGACCCGGAAGTAACAATCACAGAGGTGCTCCCTTTACCCCCTAGCCGAACAATCGGGAACGTAAGGGGTAAGCACGGGAGCCAGGCAACCCATCTTGGCCAAAATCTTAAGTCAAATTGATGCATATTTATGGCTTTATAACGATGATTATGGAAGGCAGCACTCGTATATTGAATACAAATGCTTTTATGCTATATGCTATTTTGACTCCTTTGTGACCGTTTATCATTTGAGAGTGGCCCATCGTCGGCTTCTACCTCTTTGTAGATGCTACGCAGGGTGTTTCCGCAGTAAGAAGACAACCCTTAGCCGACATCTCAGTGCCCGGAGGCGGTTGTGTTAGCGGAAACGAGGCAATCAGATATCCAGGCTTTATAACTTTCACTTAGTCATAGGAGCTTAAAGTTGGGAGGCCAGTTACTAGCCCCCGGTTAGTGTTCGGCGTCAGCCGAGGTCAAGCCATTAACACTTCGGCCAATTTTATGAAAGGCCCACGGGGTAACCTCTATCGATCTATAGTTTGACACAGTCATCGGATCGCTGACTAGTTTGCGCTCATTGTGACAGTCAGTTTTCGGCTTTCTCCACTGAGGTACTTAACCAGTTGAATCGGAAGTACAATCGCAGTGGTTCTCCCTTTGCACACCTAGCCGAACAAAGCGGAACGTAGGAGGCAAGCACAGGAGTCGGGCAACCCAACTATTGACCGAAGACACAATTCGAAACTGATGCATATAAAGCAATATCCGAGAACGTTTTGCCGAGGAGTCCTCGGAGTGCCTTGGCTTTTGGTGGGGTCGGCTCTAGTCGTAGCCCCCCGTTGATATTGCCGATGCTTTAAAGGCATCCGACATTGTACTGCGAGAGTGATGCTGGAGACACACAGTATCCCCCGAGACTCAGGTTGGGTGCGGCCGACCAACCTGAGGATCGAATCTCCTCGGGAACTAGTCCAGATGTCATGTGCGTTTCGCCAATGCCGAGGTGTAGGTCGGCAGAAAAGATGCCGAGCTGCGGGTCGGAAAAGATCTCCCGAGCTGAATTATTACACAGGGCACCTAGGTCATGAGGATGTCCTGCCTCCTGAAAGAAAAACATACAAATAGCTTAAAAGTGGCATAAGCTCGAAAAGCCAAAAAACTTATGTAAAAACTTGACGTCCGAACTAAATCAAGTTTTTTGGTGCCAATCCGAAAAGTGGTCTTAAAATTAGTTTGTCCTTCCGTCGTGCTTTAACATGACACATCCGATCTCAAGACTTCAAGCGGGCCAGCCTTCGGCTTCAACCTCCTATTCCCGAAGGCGGAGTGCTTCTCAGGCCAGTTTAGCGAACCAAACTCGAGCGGCTTTAGAGAGAAACCAGGCTATCCGGCTGTTGACCACACACTCGTGTCGAGAAAGGAGTGGTAGAAAAAGACTTTGCAATGAATTAGAAGAAAACACTTATTATAAAACGGCTCGTATAAATTTAAGAGCCCCAAGTTAACATGGGTAAAGGGAGTGTTTTTAACAAACAAAGATTTTAACAAACTAAGTGTTTAACTAATAACTTGTCTATTTAACACAAAAGTATAACGCTTGGTTGAACCAAACAAAAATTGAAAATTGAAAAAAGTTAAGCATGAAAGAGACTTAGCTAGTTAATGTGCTAGGTGTTGATGACGTAGTCCGGGCTTGCAACGGGTCGAGATCCCAGCCCCCAAGCCGGTCCTGGGGTGGCCGAGCGAAGAGCTCGGCTGATGAAGTGGCAGCACAAAACTGCCGATGTGCCGAGGCGAAGTCCCTGGTCCAGCCGAGGAGACAGAGTAGGTCGGCAGGGTTACGCCGGAGTAGGTCGATGAAGCGATGGCAAAGCCCCCGGTCTGGCCGAGGTGTCCGAGCGAAGAGCTCGGCTTGATGAAGTGGTAGTACAACACTGCCGATATGTTGAGGCAAAGCCCCCGGTCCGGCCGAGCTGACGAAGCTGGTCGGCTGGTGACGCCGAAGTCCCCGGAGTAGGTTGATGAAGAGATGGCGAAGCCCCCGGTCTAGTCGAGGTGACGGAGCAGGTCGGTAAGGTGACATTACAGCCCCATGCCAGCCGAGGTGTCAAAGCAGGTCGGCACGGTGGACATCGTCTTGAAGAAGCAATGGCGCAGCAATGCCGACGCAGGTCGGAACTTGTAACGCGGTCAATACCGGTTTGAGAAGTGACCGCGCGGCGATGCTGGCGCGCCCGACCCGTGCAATCCATGGGGCGACGATCTTGTCTTGATGATTATTTGTCCTTCATGATGCCGAACTATTGGTTGGCTCGCCGAGGTGATGATCCGAGGTGGTTTGTCGTCGGCTCGATGGAGGTCGGTAGCCGTGGAGCAACGTGGTCGGGCCGATTTGACATCGGCGCGACGGTGAAGATCGCCTCATAAAAAACTCAAAATTTGTGGGCACGTGTTTGAGAACAAAACACAATACCCTAGAAAAAATTCCTTCAAAAAGGATGTCCAATATCCCGTTCATGAAGAAAGATGAATTCGGGTCGGATTCGTTTTCGCGCAGAAAATAGATCCGAAAATTGATGCACTCATCGGACGTTTCCCGGAGTTTGAACCGTCGGATCGAGCTGAAATTTTGAGGGGTGATTCATATTAGAATTCCACAGCCGATGAACGGTGGGATCTTCCAAAGGATGTCCGAGCTATCTCCTGGACTCCTTGCCCCAAACCCATCCAGATTCCCATTCAGACTCGATAGGGCTCCGGTATATCGGAGAATGCCGGAGATTCCTCCATCGGAACACGATGAAATTTTACAGGGTTGTTCTAGACTCAATTTATCACAACTCCACTAAAGCAATCGTCAAAGCGATGCTCGAGGAGACAGGGACGGCGAACACGAATCCGCTGTCCAGAAAAAACTGCATGATCGCGCGAGGGCAATGTTGACGTTGAGCCCCCAAGCACCATGGACGATTTTTCCATGATCCCGGATGAGATCGGAGTTGATGATGACGAAGACATTCGTCCGAACTTAATGATCTGAAGAGAAGCCTAGTCCTCGGTCCAGCCAAGGTGACCAGTCGGGTCGGCGACGAAGATGCCGACACTGATGATGTAGCTCGGTTCCGACGCGTAGATCGCGGTGGAGCCGATCTGAATTCCCATCGCACCGAGGCGATTACCCAGCAGACTCTCAGTGAAAACATCAATGTCGGTTCTAAATACGGCATATCTCGTAGTAGGGGTCCTAAGCTAGGCGTCATAGAGCGATGGTAACATGGACACAGAGTTTTACCCAGGTTCGGGCCCTCTCGAAGAGGTAATACCCTACGTCCTGCTTTTGATTGTATTGATATGGGGTATAGTACAAAGTACATGTGGCTACCACGAGATTGTTCTAATGAATATGAGATCATCTATTGACTAGCCTGGCCTCGGTTTATATATGCACCGAAGGCCTAGGGTTTAGAAGAGTCCTCGTCTTGGGTGCCAAGTCTTGTGGAATCTTCCTTGTATTCGGCATGGATTGCCCGAAGTGGCCCATTAGTGAACCGCCATGGGGGTCCTCGGCTCAACCCACCTGGTCGGGAGACAATGTGGTGAGTACCCCCTAGTCCAGGACACCATCACGGGCCACCGGGGGACGGGACGACAAGATCCTCGCCAACTACTTCCTGTTGGCGCTCAAGCCCAACATCAGGTCATGGTTGATGAATTTGCCAGAGAATTCCATTTCTTCTTGGTCGGATCTATGCCATGAATTCGTTGGCGCTTTCCAGGGAGGTCATAAGCTTCCTGGTCAGCCCAGCGATTTGCATGTGATTCCCCAGAGAGACGGAGAGCCCCTCCGCAAGTATATCCAGAGGTTCAGCCGCGTACAACACAACATCCCCGATGTGCACCCTGCTGCTGTGATCGCCTCGTTCCACACAAACATGCGCAATCGCAGAATGCAGGAAGAGCTGGCCATAAACAAGGTCAGGGATATGGCCAAGCTCTACGCTCTGGCTGATAAATGTGCGCGTGCTGAAGAAGGGAGGCGACTCCCTGGAGAGGATGCAGGTGTGGCTGTCAACTCTGAAGACGATGATGCATCCACTTTGAAGAAGAAGGGCCACAAGCACAACCGCAAGCGCAAAGGAAAACCTATTTTGGCGGTAGAGGGATCAGAGAATCCCGACAAGAAGCCAAGGGCTGAGGGAAACGACAAGGAGGTTGCCGTCTGAAAGTGCAACTAATCCCCGGGTGGTTTTGGTAATTCATAACAACATATATCTCATTGAACTGACGTCCATTCAATTTAAATATTTCAGGATGTTCAATGATTGGCATGGCAAGGACTAGTGATTGTGGACCCCTCAAAATGCTAAGGACATGGATTGGCAAAAGCTCAAGACTCTACATTTTTGTTAAGTGATGCAAGATCACATTGAGTCCATAGGAAAGCCAATACTATTAAAAGGGGATGAGGTATTGCTTAATGATCTTTTTGCTCTAGTGCTTAGTGACATTGCTCCAAAATCCTCAACCACTTTCTCCATCCAAATATGTACAAAACCTACATTCCAACTCGGCCCCACTGAATCATTCCTATCCGGAGCCACCGAGTTCATCTAGACTTAGCCACTGCCAAACCCTAACAAATCGGGTCCACCAATATAGATCTCGGTCCCACCGAGATGGCCTTGCCAACTCTCTATTACTAGTTGCAATTATTTCGGTCCCACCGAGATTTGCAATCGGTACCACCGAGATGGCTTGCCAAATCTCTGTTGCCTTATTGCTTCACTTCGGTCCCACCGAGTTGATGCAATCGGTGCCATCGAGACGAGGTTTGCCGTAACCATTGCACATCGGTCCATCCGAGTTGTTCCAGTTTGGTCCCACCGAGATTCCTAATGTTCATATCTTTTACACAGGTCGGTCCCACCGAGATTTCTGATCGGTGCCACCGAGTTCGGTCAAAAGTATGTAACGCTTGGATTTTGTGTGGAGGCTATATATACCCCTCCACCCCTTCTTCCTGAGTGAAGAGAGCCATCAGAATGTGCCTACATTTCCACCGTAAATTTTCTGAGAGAGAACCACCTACTCATGTGTTGAGATCAAGAGATTCCATTCCTACCATTTGAACCTTGATTTCTAGCCTTCCCAAGTTGCTTTCCACTCAAATCCTTCTTCCACCATAGCCAAATCTGTGAGAGAGAGTTAAGTGTTGGGGAGACTATCATTTGAAGCACAAGAGCAAGGAGTTCATCATCAGCACACCGTCTATTACCTTTTGGAGAGTGGTGTCTCCTAGATTGGTTAGGTGTCGTTTGGGAGCCTCCGATATGATGTGGAGTTGAACCAAGAAGTTTGTAAGGGCAAGGTGATCGCCTACTTCGTGAAGATCTACCCGAGTGAGGCTAGTCCTTCGTGGATGTAAGCCATGGTGGAATAGACAAGGTTGCTTCTTCGTGGACCCTTCATGGGTGGAGCCCTCCATGGACTCGCGCAGCCGTTACCCTTCGTGGGTTGAAGTCTCGATCAACGTGGACATACGACAGCACCACCTATCGGAACCACGCCAAAAATCTTCATGTCCCTATTGCGTTTGACTTCTCCAAACCCTTCCCTTTACTTACATGTGCAATTACTTACATTCTGTTGCTATACTCTTAGAATTGCATGTGTAGGGTGATGCATGACTTGTCATACTTGCTAAAATCTGCCCACAACTAAAATTGGGAAAATGATAGATTTTTATTTGGTCAAGTAGTCTAATCAGCCCCCTCTAGACATACTTTCGATCCTACAAGTGGTATCAGAGCTTTGGTCTCCATAAGCCTTGATTTCCATTGCTTTGGTGATCATAGCCTTGGTTTCACAACCTAGGAGAGTATGGCATCTAGTGAGGGTAATTATCACCGTAGAGGTTCATATTTTGATGGTACAAACTTTGCTAGTTGGAAACATAAGATGAAAATGCATATTCTTGGTCATAACCCCGCCGTTTGGGCTGTCGTTCGTGTTGGCTTGCAAGGTGAATTCTTTGAGGATGGCAAGGAACCGGATCGTGCAGCAACCGCGGAAGAATTGAAGATGTTGCAATACAATGCTCAAGCTTGCAACATTCTCTTCAACGGTTTGTGCCCCGAGGAGTTCAACAAGATCAGCCGCCTCGAGAATGAAAAGGAAATTTGGGATACTTTGGTTGATATGCATGAGGGTACCGAGTCTGTCAAGGAATCTAAGTTGGATGTGCTTCAAAGTTAACTTGACAAGTTCAAGATGAAGGATGGTGAAGGAGTCGCCGAGATGTACTCTTGGCTTGCTCTCATCACAAATGAGATTGCCGGCTTAGGAAGTGAAGAGATGACCGACAAGTTCATCATCAAGAAGATCCTTAGAGCTTTGGATGGTAAATATGATACCGTGTGCACATTGATCCAAATGATGCCAAATTACAAAGATCTCAAGCCCACGGAAGTCATTGGAAGGATTGTTGCTCATGAGATGTCGCTCAAGGACAAAGAGGAGCTACACAACAAATCAAGTGATGCTTACAAAACCTCAACCGATGCTCCCACAACTTCAAGTGACAAGCAAGTATCCAATAAAGAAATAAGCCTAATGGTGAAAAGATTCAACAAGTTTTACAAGAACAAAGGAAAAGAAAGAAGCTCTAGCTCAAGACACTATGAGAGAAGATCATCAAGTCGTGACCGAAATTGCTACAATTGTGGAAGACCCGGACACTATTCCAATGTGTGTACGGCACCTCACAAGAAAAGAGACGAATCACCAAGAGGAAGATATAAAAGAGATGAATCACCTCATAAGGAGAAAAGGAGTAGAGATGATCGTTATAAACGAAGACCCTCTCGAAGAAGAAAGGATTTGGAAAGGAAGGACAAGTCATCCAGGAGCTACACAAGAAGAAGACATCAAGCTCATGTTGGTGAATGGATTTCCGGCTCCGACTCCGACAACCACTCCGAGAGAAGCTATCACTCCAACTCCGACTATAGTCAAGATGAAGGTGTTGCCGAACTTGCTCTTGTGTCATCCAACTCCTATGATCTCTTTGATTCACCAAATGAAGGAATTGGAAGATGCTTCATAGCAAAAGGCCCCAAGGTACCACACCCCGAATACCTTGACTTCAATAGTGATGAGGATGATTTGCTAGGTGATGATGATTTACTTGTTGATAAGGCTAGTGATATCAGCTATAATGAAAATGCTAGTAATCATGATAGTCAAGAGGAAACGAATGACAATGCTATGAAGGAGATTGAGCATCTAACTAAATAAGAAAATGCTCTTAAGTTAGCTCATGAAACAACTCAAGAGGATCATAGAGAACTCATGAGAACCTACGCTTCGAGAAACTAAATTTAGAGCAAGAGCATGAGTTTCTTAAAGCTATCAATGATGATCTTCGAAAGAAGAGGTCTTCATATCATGCCAAACGTTTACTCTTGTCTACCTTTATGCCACAAGTTAAACCTAAGCAAAATAGTAACAAGGGTAAAAAGGGTTCTACCTCTAGTAGTAACAATAACCATGCTAAATCCAATGGTGTTGCTTCTAGTAGTTCTATTGATTCCACTAATGATTCTCTTAGCCAAGTTACACTTGAGCAAGAAAACAATCTATTGAAAGGAATTATAGAAAAAGGTGTCTACAAGAGCCTTGCCGGGAGTAAGCAATTTGAGGAAATTGTACGCAAGTAAGGAAGGCACCGGAAGAACCAAGGTGTTGGTTTTGAACGAAAATTCAATGCCAATGGAGTTGAGCGGGAAGAAGATCAATACCCCAAGACAAAGTTTGTTCCTCAACAAGAGAAGTATGACCCTACTTCCTTCAAGGGAACACAAGCTCAAGATGATCTTCCACCACAAGACCACAAGCTAAAAGGCAAGAACAAGCTTCAAGAAGGTATTGACTCATTTGAAGGAGCACCTCAAGCCTCGGTCAAGTGGGTTCCCAAGACTTCATCAAGTTCTACTTCATCAAGTTCAACTACAACTCCAAGGATTCCCATCAAGTTGATGTGGGTCCAAAAGAAGAAGAACTAGAGTATTCTTGAGGGTGACTTCGCCAACAAACTTCACTCACATTCTTTTATGGCACGAACTTGTGCAACCAACTTCAACATGTTGCACTAGTTCATGGAGTCACAAACCCTCTTATTGGTAAGGCAAGGGACAAGGTATTCAATGCATTCATGGACATCATCATATGTGTATTTCACTCTATGTCTATGGATATTCTTGTATGTTCCTTGTGTGGGACTAACCCATGTAGGTATTGAAAGTGCAAAACTCCAAAGGATTGCTCCGAACTCTTGATAGTCAACATCAACATTGAGCATCCACATCTTCACTATCTACATGAAGTCATCATCGACAAAACCCAAGGTTAGTTCATCCCTCTTTGGGGGGATATCACATCTAGGGGGAGCATTGCTCTAAAAAAAATTGAGCTAAAGCAACTCTAATGGTGTGAACACATCAATGCTTTATGTAAAAGTGGCAACCCCACTTGTGCTTAAACGATGAGTATAACCTATGATCAAATGTTGTCATTTGACTCCTAAGTCAATATACTCATATATATATATATATATATATATATATATATATATATGACTATTACATCGCCAATTGCTTGATAGATGCTAGAATTGGTTGTGCATGTTTGACACATATTTCATTTGCTATCTTATTGTGTGAGCATGTTGGTTTGCACATTTTCTTCATTCGAGGACATCCATTTGTTGTTTTGATTGTCTTGGTTTTTCTGGCCAAGTGGATGTACAAGAATGCCTAAGCACCTTCTCTAGCCATCTATGCTTTGTTGTCTCAAATTCTATTCATGCTATATCACAAAAATTGAAAAGTCATTTTCGGACCCTCCGGGTGAGGCGCACTCAGCGCCACCGATCCGAGAAGAACTGAACCTCCAAAACCTTCTACATGATTTCGGCCGAACCAATTCACTCACACTCGGTCCAACCGAAATCATATAGATTGATCTGTTTCTTCTTCTCGGTGTCACCGAGTTGAACCATTTCGGCGCCACCGATGTGCTATACTGCTAGCAGTTACACATATCGGTGCCACTGAGTTGTTTAACTCGGAGCCACCGACAGCTCGTGGGTATATATATCTGGCGAGACCGTACGGTTGAAATTTTTCGACCCTCTTACGACCTCGCACCCCACAGCTGCCATCGTCCCATCTCCGGACAGTCGCCGTTGCGTTTAGCGCGCCCTCACCGTTGGACTCCGCCGCCGTCAACAGAAATCTGCTCTGCCATTGCCACCGTAGAGAATCTCCGCCAAGTTAGGGTGAGATTTGACCCCCTCTGTGTTCCTCTTTCCGATTCAATGCACAAATGGATTGCTAGTATTCTTGCCATAGATTGCAATGCATCTTCCACAAACAAATTCCGTAGATTAGATTCGAGCAAAAAAATTAGGTTTAAGTTTCCGCCGAACGCATCTCGGACCGACCGATTTGAGATTTTCGGAGTCACCGATTTGGCCCCAGGCCATTGCACTAGTACGTCTCGATGCCACCGAGTTGTACGAATTGGTGAGACCGAAAGTAAAGTCTCTATGAAACCCTAGCATCTCGGAGACACCGAACCACATCTCGGTCTGACCGAAATGGTGTGTTTTGTTTCTGTTGAGTGCTTCGGTATCACCGAGATGATCAACTCGGCCCATCCGAAATGCATTCTGTGAAAACTTGAAACTAAGATTTGAACTCAATTTTCATCAAAACAATCTGCTTTTTGTGATAACTCATCTACTCTGCCCATACCTATCTATTCACAGGGTCAGTTTGCAAGATGTCAGATGCTAGTGACAGCCAGAATGTGTCAGAATAGCATGCAGATCTCAGTGAAGGATCCAGTCCTGAAGAAAGTTTTTATAAGGGAGAGAGAAGTTCTCCAGATCTTCCAAAAGCTGCCACCAAAATCAGGAAGAAGAGAACCTCAGATGATGAGGATGAGGATTTTCTGGCTAGTGATGCCACATCAAAGGAGAAGAAAGTGATTGCTAAGGAGTATGGCAAAGCAGCTAGCTCAAAACCTTCAGGAAGTGCCAAGGAGAGAACTGCAGTGTGGAAAGTCACACTCTCCAAGGTAGACAAGGCCACAGCTCCTAGGGAGCGCATGACATTCACACTTGAGGAGCCAAGTGACTCAGAGACAACAGCTACAGGAAAGAAGAAGAAGAAGAAGAAGAAGAAGAAGAAGAAGAAGAAGAAGAGGGCAAGGAAGACAACTGCTTCACCCAGTAGCCGAGAACATGATGCTCAGAAAGGACAAAGGACTACATCAGTGGAGATTGACAGATCCCTATGCTATTAGGAGGAGGACAACCTGTGATTACCGTTTCCACACCAGAGAGCAACAAGATTTCTATGAGACTGTGCTGCTAGATAAGAAGCCTATTGTCACTGATGTGAAGTGAGTGGATTGGAAATATATTGATGCAAATGAAGACTACTTCCCCCATGTTCATGAGAGCTTCAAGCTTGCAGTTGTTGATGATTTTGTTGGGAAGAAGCTTACCAAATGGAATGATGAGATGATCATGCAATTCTATTCTACAGCTCATTTTTATCCAGATGGTAGAATTGTGTGGATGACTGAGGGATCGAGGTACCAGTCAACCATCTCTGAGTGAGCTGATCTTCTTGGTGCTCCCAAGGAAGACGAGAGATATATTGATATATATGCCAAGCTCAAGATGGACCACAATTCCATGGCTAACATGTACAAAGCAATTCCAGAAAAAGACATTGAGACACACAAACTTGGATCTGTGAAGCACTTGCTACCTGGTTTGGCCACCACCAATACAATCTTGAGGTACACTCTTTTGCCCAAGTCTGGAGATGACAAGATGATACGTGGCCATTCCATCAACTTGTTGCACCTCTTTGATACACCTCAGAAGTTCAAGGTGATGAGCTTGATTGTTGAAACCATCAAGAGGACAACTGCTGATCAGAAGAGATCTTGTGGATATGCTCCACACATTCAAATGCTCATCAACTCCAAGGTTGGAATGAGCACTTATCTTCTAGACCGTGAGCATCTCCCACTGTTGCCAGAGTTCGAAGACAATGTAGTGGTGATGGATTCTTCTCATCCTACTTCAGTTGAGGCACAGGAAAGGATCCGGGCAGCTGAGGCAGCTAAAGCAACCAAGGAGGCATCTGGTCCCAGTAATCCATTTGCTCACCTCAAGACAAAGAATGATCAAATGACCTATCTGCTGGAAGCAACCCTGAGGATTGAACAGAGTCTGGCCAACCTTGCCAAGAATCAGGAGAGCTTAGAGCGGATAGTTGAGACTAAGATACATGATCTTGATGTGAAGATCACAGATGTACAGACCATTGTGGAGAAGCTGAAGGATGATGTTGACTCAGTCAGGGCTACTACTGATGACAGTGGAGATGATAGACCGACGACTGACAGGTTCAAGACAGTGCCTAGGGCATCCAGGTCTCCTGCAGTGCCCGTTGTAGATACAAGGACTACAGTTTCTGCACCTGCTGATGCTTCTACAGTGCCACCTCCAGTTTCTACTCCACCAGCACAGCAGTTGTCAGCTGAAGCCTTTGCAGATGCACTTCTCTCAACGCCATCTACGCACACCGGAGCTGCCAACCAGAGATCACCTTCAGGTGCTACCGAGGATCGTGCCTAGAGAGACGTATAGCTCTATACCTATTCAAACTTTTTGGTACTTGTTGCCAAAGGGGGAGAATTTGTATAGATCATTAGGCTTCGAGAGAGAGTGTTTTCTTGCTTTTTCTCATTGGTTGATTCTTTTGAGTTTTCTGTGTTGCTACTTGTTCTACGTGGTTTGTGCTACATTATCTGTTATGCTTGTGAGATACTATGTGTGTGATTGATCATACTATGCTTCATGTGATGCTTAATGCTTATCCTTATCATTATTCTTGTATGATCATTCACTTGTGTTTTTGGTGATGTGTGCTTACTATTCCATTCATATCATTTTGCACGCTCCACCAAGTCGTATGTGACATGGAAGAGTGACCCATGATCCTAATCGATTGTGCATTTGCATTCAAACACATATTTTTAATAATGCACAAATTTAGGGGGAGCTCTTGCTTATCACATACTTCTCAAAGAGACGATGTATTTCATTCACTTAATCATTTGTCGAAGCTTTGATCTATATGTTGTCATCAATTACCAAAAAGGGGCAGATTGAAAGTGCAACTAATCCCCGGGTGGTTTTGGTAATTCATAACAACATATATCTCATTGAACTAATGTCCATTCAAGTTAAATATTTTAGGATGTTCAATGATTGGCATGGCAAGGACTAGTGATTGTGGACCCCTCAAAATGCTAAGGACATGGATAGGCAAAAGCTCAAGACTCTACATTTTTGTTAAGTGATCCAAGATCACATTGAGTCCATAGGAAAGCCAAAACTATTAAAAGGGGATGAGATGTTGCTTAATGATCTTTTTGCTCAAGTGCTTAGTGACATTGCTCCAAAATCCTCAACTACTTTCTCCATCCAAATATGTCCAAAACCTAGATTCCCACTCGGCCCCACCGAATCATTCCTATCCGGAGCCACCGAGTTCATCTGGACTTAGCCACTGCCAAACCCTAACAAATCAGATCCATCGATATGGATCTCGGTCCCACCGAGATGGCCTTGCCAACTCTCTGTTAGTAGTTGCAATTATTTTGGTCCCACCGAGATTTGCAATCGGTACCACCGAGATGGCTTGCCAAATCTCTGTTGCCTTATTTCTTCACTTCGGTCCCACCGAGTTGATGCAATCAGTGCCACCGAGACGAGGTTTGCCGTAACCATTGCACATCGGTCCATCCGAGTTGTTCTAGTTCAGTCCCACCGAGATTCCTAACGTTCATATCTTTTACACAGTTTGGTGCCACCTAGATTTTTGATTGGTGCCACCGAGTTAGGTCAAAAGTGTGTAACGGTTGGATTTTGTGTGGAGGCTATATATACCCCTCCACCCCTTCTTCCTCAGTGAAGAGAGCCATCAGAACGTGCCTACATTTCCACCATACATTTTCTGAGAGAGAACCACCTACTCATGTGTTGAGATCAAGAGATTCCATTCCTACCATTTGAACCTTGATTTCTAGCCTTCCCAAGTTGCTTTCCACTCAAATCCTTCTTCCACCATAGCCAAATCTGTGAGGGAGAGTTGAGTGTTGGGGAGACTATCATTTGAAGCACAAGAGTAAGGATTTCCTCATCAACACACCGTCTATTACCTTTTGGAGAGTGGTGTCTCCTAGATTGGTTAGGTGTCGCTTGGGAGCCTCTGACATGATGTGGAGTTGAACCAAGAAGTTTGTAAGGGCAAGGAGATCGCCTACTTCGTGAAGATCTACCCGAGTGAGGCTAGTCCTTCCTGGACATAAGCCATGGTGGAATTGACAAGGTTGCTTCTTCGTGGACCCTTCATGGGTGGAGCCCTCCGTGGACTCGCGCAGCCGTTACCCTTCGTGGGTTGAAGTCTCCATCAACGTGAACGTACGATAGCACCACCTATCGGAACCACGCCAAAAATCTTCGTGTCCCTATTGCATTTGCCTCCTCCAAACCCTTCCCTTTACTTACATGTGCAATTACTTACATTCCGTTGCTATACTCTTATAATTGCATGTGTAGGGTGATGCTTGACTTGTCATACTTGCTAAAATCTGCCCACAACTAAAATTGGGAAAAGGATAGATTTTTATTTGGTCAAGTAGTCTAATCACCCCCCCTCTAGACATACTTTCGATCCTACACCGTCTGTACCTGTGGCCATGAGGAGGCTGCCGGTGAGAAGACTGATGGCCCATACTGCAAGATCCACCGCACTGTAGGCCATGATCTCCAAGAGTGCCGGCAAGTTGAGCAGCTTGCCGAGAAGCAGATGCAAGAGTATGAGAAGTGTGACAAGGAGAAGGCCAAGGACGGTGCCGGTGGATCCGGCAAGAAGAACTGTGGTGGTCGCGGAGGCCACCGCGGCAAGCCCAAGTAGCAGAAGGAGAAGCCTTCTAGAGGCTGTGACAAGAAGGAGGACGAAGATGTTAGCGATGAGAACGAGGATGAGTCCGAGCAAGAGTTCCAAAATACGGTCGACACCATGTGTGTTGATGGTGGTGCATCTTTGCACTCCTCACACCGCCAACTGAAACAGTGGATCAGAGATGTCAATGTGGCAGAACCGGCAACGGAGTCACAGAAGCCATTGAAGTGGTCCCACACGCCCATCATCTTTGACGCAGAGGATCACCCTGATCGTACAACTGCGGTTGGGTGCTTGCCGTTGTTGGTTTCACTAACAATTCGCAACCTCAAAGTCACCAAGATGTTGGTTGATGGTGGAGCTGGCCTAAACTTTATCTCACCAGATGTGATCAAGAGGCTGCAAATTCCTGACGGAGATCTGAAAGAGACAGGCACCTTTCAAGGAATCAATCCAGGAAGGAGCAAGCCTAAGGGTCAGATTACTTTGCCGGTGACGTTTGGCAGCAAACTGAACTACAGGACAGAGAAGATCGTCTTCGATATCGTCAAGATGCCACTGCTGTACAATGGGATTCTTGGCCGTCCAGCACTGGCAAAGTTCATGCCGGCGTCACACTACGCCTACAACACCCTCAAGATGCCAGGGCCGATGGGCGTGCTTACCATCAAGTCAAATCAAAAGGACGCAATCATTTGCGCCTACAAGCTCTACCGGGAGGCAGTGGCAGCATCTGCTGAAGAAGCACTTGCTCCTGCTGACAAAGCTCACGGGGGAGGAAAGAAGAAGAAGACCGGTAAGACCTTAGACAAGACCTCCGAAAAGCACACTAAGAAGTGCAGCACGTCCGTTGAGGAGCCAGAAAACTCTGCCGGCAAGAACAAGAAAGCCAAGGCCACTGCACCTGCTGCGAAGCAAGTTTCTGCAAAGGAGGATGGGACGGGAGGCACTTTCACCATAAGTGCCACCCTTAATGACAAATAGGAAAGCACACTTGTTGCTTTCCTGCAGGTGAATGTCGACGTGTTTGCTTGGCAAGCATCTGACATCCCCGGTGTTCCCAGGGAAGTAATTGAGCACCACCTTGCCGTCTGTCCCCATGCGAAGCCCATCAAGCAGAAGGTCAGAAAGCAAGCCTTGGAACGGCAAGAGTTCATTGCCCACGAGATTCAGAAGTTAGAAGTAGCAGGTCTAGTCAAAGGAGTTCTACATCCCGCATGGTTAGCAAACCCTGTCGTAGTTCGTAAGGCAAACGGGAAGTGGAGGCTTTGTATCGATTACACTGATCATAATAAAGCTTGTCCAAAATACCCTTTTCCCTTGCCGCGAATCGATCAGATTATGGATTCCACTGCCGGATATGACCTCCTCTCTTTTCTTGACGCCTACTCTAGTTATCATCAGATATTTATGGCCAAGGAAGATGAGGAGAGAACATCATTCATTACTCCATGTGGCATGTACTACTTTGTACGCATGCCTTTCGGATTGAAGAGTGCCGAATCAACATTTGTGAGAGCAGTACAAATTGGTTTTGAGACCCAATTGCACAGAAATGTGGAAGCCTACATGGATGATATTGTGGTCAAAACCAAGGACAAGTCAGCACTGATTCAGGATCTGGAGGAAACATTTGCATGTCTGCGCAAGATCAACTTGAAGCTCAATCTCGAGAAGTGTGTGTTTGGTGTTCCATCCAGCAAGCTTCTCGGGTTCTTTGTATCTCAGAGAGGAATTGAAGCCAATCACGACAAGATTAAAGCGATTGAGCAGATTGAAGCACCAAAGCACGTCAAGGACGTCAGGCATCTTGCCGGTTGTGTTGCCGCATTGAGTAGGTTCATCTCCAAATCAGCTGAGCGCACCCTGTCGTTTTTCAAAATCTTGAAAAAGGCAGGTCCAATGAAATGGACTCTGAAAGTAGAGGCCGCGCTCCAAGATTTGAAGGGGTACATGTCTTCTCCGCCAGTCTTAGTTGAGCCTAGGCCACAAGAGCCGTTGCTGCTATATTTAGCGGCAACCAATCAGGTGGTAAGTGCTGCACTAGTGGCTGAAAGAGAGGCTGATGACGAAGAGGAAACAACCGCAGAGCCGCAAGCCAACGAGCCAGAATCTTCTCCGGTAAGGTCAGGTGCCGACAAGTCTGAAATTGTGCAAGCAAATAAGCCAGATCAGCAAGTTGTGCAGAAGAAGAAGATGGTGCAGTGCCTAGTCTACTTTGTAAGTTCCCTCTTGCAGGGGGCTAGGTCAAGGTACTCTGGTGTGCAAAAATTGCTCTTTGATCTCCATATGGCCTCAAGGAAGCTGCGCCATTACTTTCAAGCACATCAGATCACCATCGTCACTCGCTTTCCTTTGCAACGTATTCTGAGAAATCCAGAAGCCACCGGCAGGATTGTAGAGTAGGCATTGGAGCTGTCAAGCTTAGATTTGTAGTTTGAAAGCACATCAACGATTCAGAGCAGAGCTTTGGTGGAATTCATTGCAGAATGGATGCCAACGCCAGACGAAGAAGTACAAGAGACCTCTCTCCCTGGCAAGGAAACCGTTGACAATTGGATTATGTACTTTGACGGTGCTTTCACGCTGAAATGCGCCGGTGTTGGCGTGCTGCTTGTCGCACCCACCAGGGAGCATCTCAAGTACATGGTTCAAATGCACTTTCCCAGTGAACAGGCCACCAACAACACTACTGAGTACGAAGGGTTGCTTGCCGGTCTGCACATTGCAATCGACCTTGGTATCAGAAAATTGATCATCAGAGGTGACGCGTAGCTTGTGGTGAAATAGATTAACAAAGATTATCACAGCCTGTTGATCGAAGCATACGTTGATGAAGTGAGGAAGTTGGAAGAGCACTTTGATGGTTTGCAGATGGAGCACATCCCCCGTGCTCAAAATGATATTGCAGACGAACTGTCAAAGCTTGCCGCCAAAATATCTCCTGTGGAACCGAGAACTTTTGTGCTACAACTGAATCAGCCATCTGTTACACCATCAATGAAGGCAGCAAAGAAAAGAAAGCTGAACACTGGTGGGTACTTTCTGGCAGAGCTGCCAACAGCCGCCAAGGAAAGCAACTCCACCAACAAGAACCTCTTGCCGGTGAGCCGCAACATCCGGCAAGTCAAGTTCTTGCCGTCGAGGCAAGCACTCCTACAGAGGAAGAAATGCCTTTAGTCCTTATCGTCGAGCCGCAGGCTCTGACATGGGCGCAGCTGATCGTCCAGTACCTCCAAATAGGAGAGCTTCACAAAGAGCAAGAAGAAGCTGAAAGAGTAGCTCGTCAGTCAAGTATGTACCGATTTGTTGACAACACTTTGTACAGAAAGATACCGAATGAGGTGAAATTAAAGTGCATCTGCCGGGAAGATGGACAAAAGATGTTGGCAGAGATACATGAAGGCATGTGTGGCTCTCATATTGGGATGTGCACGCTTGTCGGCAAGGTTTTCTGGTAAGGATTCTATGTGGCGCCCCGCCTGAATACCACTGTAGCCAGACGGTCGCCGCACACGCCAGCCCAGGAGATCACTCTGGCGTGCGCGTTTACAACAAGTATCATGAACACAAGCTTTTCTATTAATGGATATGTAAGTCTTACATGGGATATTACAAGGGGAATGGCAGCAGAAAAGCTCTATCTAAGGCAGCATGGTCTTGGTGAGGCTCCAATCCACAGGGATCTGACTGGGTTACTCTTCTAGCCCGCAAACACTCTGGCTCCATGCTAGGGGACGTCAAATCCTTAGGTGAACCTGGCCACATTGAAGGCCGCTGAGTACTTTTGAATGTACTCGCAAGCAAACCAAACCAACATATAAACCAAGCAATGCAATCCATGGCATTCAAGCATGCATTTGTTATTGAAACAACATTAACTATCATAGCATAACATAATTGCCTAGCAAGATTAATTATCATGTCATGACAGGATTATCTAGCAATATTATACCATAACAGGAATATCTAGCATGATAACTCTCAAACTAACTGCAGTATGACGAAGATACAACATATTAAGTAATTAATCCATACTCCGAATAATCTTAGGATTCCATCCAAATCTTGTGGTCATCCGACCACTCCTCCCATAGCCATCGCATGGCAAGCATTTCATATACCTGACATCATCTGATGTCCATGCATCTGTACTACAGGTCTGACAAATCATACCTTACTCTGGTTCATTATTAACATCACGTTATATAGTTTGTTCCTCTAGACTCGACACAGAACAAATAGGGGCCTATACGAACTGTCCAAGACCGAGGACGCGGCTATTCGAATAGATTTACACTCTGCAGAGGTTGCGCACTTTACCCACACCATGGAGCTCCTGGCCTCGTATTTTAGTACATGTTCCCATTCGAGTGGACCGGTGATGCTCCAACGAAACTTGCCTAACCCGTGACTCCTCTACCGTACCACCAACAATCATACCCTCCCAGGGTCATGTCCTGGGTGGCCCCCGTGTCACCCCATGACACCTGCCACCGTCGTGTCCAAACAAAACTGTCCCAAACAGGGACCGCGCGCAAACAAACAACTGGGCTCACAAGGTTATCGCCGCCTACCGGGCCAGGGTAGCGCGCACGCATAACCTTCCCTAATTGGTGGTACCGATAAAAGAGCACGAGGTTAGACCAAGTCAAGGCCGTCCCATACCGGCAAATGTGGCTGCACGGATAAGTCCGGATAGGTGACACTATGACTCAATCCAGCCGACGGAGGTGGTTGTTATTATTAAGTCACATTACTTAATCATTGCGATAACCACAATAATGCACGATGAAAACATAACAACCTATCTCCATATTGTTACATACGAGCCACTAGTGCAATATGAAGATGAGCATTAACGAGTAATGTAAATAGCAAGTTCAACCTAGCAGGAGTTTAATTACTTTACAAGTCTTAGCTGTAAGTGACAATCATCTGAACCCTTGCATGAAACCGGCAAATAAACCAGTAGCCACCAGAACGGTCTTTACAACTCAGATCTGGGACGTTACCGGAATAACTCAATCCCGACTCAAGACGGCTGAAAAGCAGCTCAGAGCATGAGACGGTGTTGATAAAAAGAGTGTAGCGGTTCCCTAAGACGGCCGAAAAGCAGCTCAGAGCATAGGGTCACCGCTACAGAAAGAAATTCAACAGCTGTCCGAGACGGCCGAAAAGCAGCTCAGAACATGGGCCAGTTGTTGAAAAGAGAAACATAAAGTCGGCATCCACCCCGGACGGCCGAAAGCAGCTCAGAACACAGGCGTGGTGTCGTCGCCAAAGAAAGGCAAACAAGGGTTCACTGGCGTCACATACAGCTCACCACTACGCATACAAGCATAAGCATATTAATTTAAACACGCAAGAATAACACAGAGCAATGCTTTAGGGCATATATCAGATGTTCGGCTTGCTTGGGGGTCGAGGAATACTCCGGGAGAAGTGCGATCACCTCGCGGAAGAATTCGCCGGAAAGGGTTCTCTCTCGAAGGGGCTGAATAGAGGGCAGGGGCAAAATGGGCATTTTCAGAAAGTGTCAACATGGTGAAAGTGACATCGTCGGAACGGGCTTGACGAACTGAAGAAGTGGGCTTTGGAATCACCTCGATCGGAGTTACGGTCGCAAAGTTAGGGCCGTTCGTTCGTTAAGCAATAAAACAGACAAAAACTGTCCATTCTAGCCCTTAACGGGTGGACGTCCGCAACTTAGTGGTTTCGGCCGGCGGCTGAGATCTCAAAGCGCACTTCTGGACATACGCTTTCCATATAGGAAAAACGTACTTTGGCCTGAAGCAGCAGTAAAGTACGTTTTCACAAACGGAAGGCGCATTCGAGGGAGTGCGTCTCCACTTAAACAGAAGGGGCCCACCTTCTGTGTCGCTTACAGCCGGGACCCGCCTGCTTTCTCTCTCCTCCCCTGCCTCCTTCTTCCTCCTCTCGATTGGGAAGCAGAGGGCAGCCGGCCGCCGGTGTTGCCGCGGCTCCGGCGGTCGAGAGCTCCAGCCGAGGGTAGGGATGGGCTCGTGGCTCCCTCCCGTGCTCATGGGGGGTCGTGGCGGTGGCGGGGGTGCTCTGAGGCGGTCAGGCGTGGGCGGAGCCTGACGGCGGTGGTGGTGCTCGAGGCCGAGGCCATGGCCTACCCCGGGGCAAAATTGAGGCGAGGAGAGCTTCAAGGTGGTGGTGGTGGTCGGCTGCAGCGACTAGGGCAGCAATGGGGGCCGGGGACGAGCGAATTTTGAAGAGGGGCGACGGCGGCCATGGCGACAGAGGAGAGGAAATGGGCACAGGGGCGAGCTCCTTCGGGCAGAGGAGGGTCTAGGAGGGAGAGGAGGAGGCCGCGGGAGGTGGTGGTGCTCGGGAAGGGCTCGGGCCGCGGCTATTTATAGCCAGCCAAACGAGCTTCTCGGCAACAACCGAGGCTTCGGGAGCTCGCTGCCTTGGCGGTATTCCGGCGAGGTGGCGCGAGAGGAGAGGTGCCGACCTGACGAGGCTCAGAACGAGGCGACCGCTCGAGGAGGAAGGGGCCAATGGAGAGGAAGACGACGATGGTTCACGGGCGGGCAATGCGGTGGCGGCACTCGCCGCAGCGTGGGGAAGAAGAAAGAGGAAGGGGGAAGCTGCGGGAGAGGGGCGCGTGGACGCCGCGGAGCCACTAGACATGTCGGGACACGCCGGGGCTGGCCAGAGCTGGCCTGCCAACGAGAATAGTGCCGCAGAGCACCGTTTCTGCCTGCTGCCCACGTGGTCACCACGTGCACGTCGTGTTCTGGCCCTCCTCAGGGTGCAAAATCTTGTCAAACACGGAAGGCATTGATCATATAGATGAGATGGGTCATTGGATGGACCAGGATTGCTCTAGAGTGATCGAGGGGATCTAGAACAACTTCTGGACAAAAACTTGGGGACCAAGCTGAGGTGAAATGGAGAGGGGATTGAATCTGAGGCCTTGTCATAATGTGATGTGGTAGAAAGGACTAGGTGCTGGCAAAATTTGAAGGCATTTGGATTAAGTTTGAATGCACTTCCTTTGCAATGCCAAAATTTAGTCCAGAAACTAAATCTTGAAGCTGCACTCATCTGGCTTGATGAAATGAGCTGAATTTTGGTGTAGTGTGATTATTTGGAGATATGAAGGTACTGGAAAAATTTCAGCTCAATTGGAAATGCCAAAGTGGTACTTCCTTCACAAAGCTTGAATCTGGACAGAAACTAGATGGAATTTTTGGAAGAAATTGGCTAAATGAAATGATGTGAATTTTGTCATACTCACATCATATATGGAATGTGAGGTCCTGGATTAATTTGAGGATTTTTTAAGCAATATAAAATATAGTTGCTTCACAACCTCAAAATAAATCCAGAAACAAGAATTGGATGATGCTCTCAAAATTTGATCTGTGGAACTTGGGATCTTGATGGAAATGGTGAAGATATGCATAGGAGAAGCTCCACAAATTATTTGGGGTTTTTACTTGCTACCAAAATGGTAGCTCCTTTGGAAAGTGCCCAAATTGCAATATTGGCTTTAAATAGGAAAAGGCAATTTCCCCTATTTAATTATGGCCAATATTTTTATGGGAGCTCAATATGATCACAAAGAATATCTCCACACGTTTTCATGAACTTTGGAGATGGATAGATATTTTCCTGGATTTAATTCCTTTAAACAGCAGAAAAAGGAATTAATTTTAAATGAGAAATATTGCAAATGACTTGGCAATATTTTTGCATATCCAGGGTTTATAGATGTGGGATGATCACTGGGAAAAGTTTGGGAGGCAAAAGATCAAAGGAAATTGGGGTTCCTTTGTAACGGAAGGAATTAGGGTATCCCTTCCGGTAGACCGGAGAGTAGAGTTTCGGTGGCAAAGTCTTGAGAAAATATCTTGGGTGGCAAGGTTGGTCTGGGGAGAATCTCTGATCTGATAAGAAAGGCAAGGCTAACTGACCATCTTCATATACCCAAAGGCAAGAGGAAACTCGATAACATCGAAAAAAAGACGGGAGTCAAATCCCGCGAAGGAAAAAAACAAGGAGCGAAAACCAGGGTGTTACATTCTACTGGCCGACAATCCTTCAAGATGCCTTGGCGGTGGTGACCAGATGTGAAGCATGTCATTTCCACCCAAGGACATACACCAGCCAGCTCAAGCTCTTCAAACCATCCCTCTTTCCTGGCCCTTCTCGGTCTGGGGGCTCGACATCCTCGGCCCCTTTCCCCGTTCTACCGGGGGCTTTGAATTCTTGTACATTGCAATCGACAAGTTTACAAAGTGGCCTGAGGTAGAGCCAGTGAGAAAGGTGATGACACAGTGAGCTACCTAGTTCCTCAAAGGATTGGTGGCCCGTTTCGGCGTTCCAAATAGGATCATCACCGACAACGTCACCCAATTCACAAGTCGCGCCTTCACAGCATACTGCCAAGACCTTGGAAGCAAGATCTGCTACGCTTCTATTGCTCACCCGAGAAGCAATGGACAGGCAGAGAGCACAAATGCAGAAGTGTTGCGTGGTCTCAAGACCAGAACTTTTGACAAGCTGCACAAGTGTGGAAGACGCCGGGTGGAAGAGTTGTCTGTGCTTCTTTGGTCACTCAGAATGACACCAAATCGAGCCACCGGCCAGACGCCCTTCTCCCTTGTATATGGTGCAGAAGCGGTGCTCCCCACATAACTCAGATACGTGTCACCTCGAGTCTTGGCCTTTGATGAAGAGGATCAAGAAGAGCTGCGGCAAGATGATGCCACGCACCTTGACGAAGATCGTTTCTGGGCTATTGTCCATGCTGCACGGTACCAGCAAGCTTTGCGCCGCTACCACAGCCGCAAAGTTCATGCCAGGAACCTTGAGGAAGGCAACCTTGTTCTTCGTTGGATCCATTCCGCGAAGGGGAAAAACAAGTTGATGTCGAAGTGATAATGCCCTTATCGGGTAGTACGAGTCAATAGACCTGGTGCAGTCCATCTAAAGACCAAAGATGGTACTCCGGTGCTTAACTCATGGAACATTGAGCATCTTCGCAAGTTCTACCCATAAGGCGCGGTTGCCGGGCTGCCCGGCAACCTCTTTTGTACAAGTAGGCTGGCAAGGCATGTAAACCTTTGTACGGAGCCGGGCACAGATCCCATGCATAACTGAATAAAGCTAAGTGTTTCACAACTCTTTGTCAAAGTACATATTTATGTATATTCTATTCAATGTTATGTTACATTTTTGCCTTGTGTGAAATGATTGACGAACCGTCAAGGTTCCAGCCTCCTCTTTTCTCTTCTTTCTTTTTCTCAAAGGACAGAAGCATTCCTCGCGTACAAGTTTCCCAGGGGGAGTGATGGTATGGATACTAAATGATGTTCAAGACATCATTTTCCGAGAAGAAGTACAGCAAAGAAAGCTAAGTTGCAAAAACTTTGATACAAAATTTCTTTGTTGTAGTTGCTTTCCTTGAACGATTTTCGTCTTTGTATGAAAAACCTGCACGCGAAGGGAGTTGAACAATGAAGATAGATGGCAAGTGCCTGATCGATTTGATCAGGTGTGTAGGAACCTGAGCCAAATCCGTGTTTTGAGAAAACAAGGGGTTCTCGAACTAGAATACAAAGGCTTTCTACTGAGGCATGTTCTATCCTAAACTGTTCCAGAATGTTATTTGTTTCATAGGAAGATTCCAAAAGCACATTGATGCTGAAAGAATCTTCGGAACCGGTGGAGAGGCTATTCTGATTGAAGGCTAGACAAATAACATGACTGAGAAGACCCATCAAAGTTTTTAACATTGACTCACTTCATTTAAACCTTGTCGGGGTTGTCGCGCTCTTATTTCTGTTTCAAGTCCACTCAGCAGTATAAGTTAGCGCACCAGGACTGATAAGTGATATCTTGCCGGAAAGCGGCAACTCCGGCAAGCTGCTAAGGACCCGTTCCTCAAGCACTAACGGCAAGGTTGTGTGCACCGGCAAGTTTCCGGGAAGCGTAGGGTACAAAACATACAAGGGCAGAATCGTATAAGGAAAACAACATACATTCATCCAAACATAAGTCATATTACATCAAAAGCATAGTGCTGATCTAACTTAAGATAAAATGTCTTTTGTACATGGATAGCATTTGCGACAAGATGTGATGACAAGACTAGTTCTTGAGCCCGCCTGGGGACCTGGAGAGTCGACCAACCCTATCGGCGATCGGAGCAACAAGCGCCTCGGCGGCGCTGATGTCTGTCCCTTCCGGCAAGCTCGTGAAGGCCCTGGAGATGTTGATGCTGGGATTACGGTGCACAATCTTGACAAGCACCTTGAAGAGCACATCCCGGCAAAGCTTGTGGGATTCATTTGCAAAGGGGGTGGACCATTCTTGGTGGTGTTTCTCCAACTCTTCGATAAGGTTCTCAAAGAAGAAAGTTAACCTGAGGCTTGCGGCTTCTTGTGCGTTGGTGGACTAACTGTAATCCTTCATGCCCATGACTGCTAGCTGAGCACTAAGTTGCTCTGCAGTCTCGACAAGGTGGTTGGTCCAGAGTTGCAAGCTGCCTTTCAGCACATTGAAAGAATTTTTAGCATCGGCAAGCAAGGCTTTCTCCTTCGACAAGATTTTCTCCCTGGCCTGGGCGCCCTCGAGATTTTCCTCCAAAGTAGTGAGCTTCAGCTTGAGGTTGGCATTGATGTTGGCGGCATCCGTTAACTCCTTGGTCTTGGATGATAGTGACGTTTGCAACTCCGCTAAGGTCAAGGTTGGTTTCTGTTCTGAATCTTTGAGATCAAGGATTTTCTTGTTGTTGCTGGCATGGTCCTCCTCAAGCTTCTTCACGTTGGTCTCTAGTTCCACCTTGGCGGCCTCGGCGGCTTCGGTAGCTTTGACGGCCTCCAGGAGCTTGTCGGCGTGAACCAGTGCTTGAGCTTCGATAGCCTCCTTATGTTTTCAGGTCCACTGTGCGAGCAAGGTCTGGATTTCCTCATCCTTGCCGCGAAGCTTGGCGGCAAATGCCTCTTCTCTACCAGCAAGGTCTTTTTCTCTTGCGTCAAGCTGTGCTTCATGCTCCGCCAGCTTGCCGTCCAGAGTTGCTGCTTCTTCCTTGGTAGTGGCAAGCTTATCCTCTTGCCACTTGATGATCCAGATTTTATCCTCATACCACTTGCGGGTCTCTTCCACCTTCTCGTTCAGCTTCTGTTCGGCCAGCTCCATGGCTTGTTGCTATGCGTGGAGTCTATCCAACGCTTGCTATAGCGCTCTTGCACATCCATGAAGCCAGCAGCCATGGTCTTCAGGAAGGCAAGATCAGTAGAGTTGTCGTCGGAGGTGTCTGTTACCGTGATGCTTGCTACTTGTGAACTGCGTTGGGATTTCCTGAAGAGGCACTACTGGAATCAGCAACTTTGCCATCTGCCATGGCTGACGGCAAAGGCATGCATTGCGGACGGCAAAGGTCTTTGCCGTCAGCCAGCAGACGGCACCACATCCGGCTGAACAAGCTCCGGTAAAGGCCACTTTGCCGTCTCCTGGCCGACGGCAAAGAGGCAAAGGTCTTTGCCATCTGCCAGCAGACGGCAAAGGGCATGGACGGCACACGTGGCAGCTTACGTTCGTTAAGGGGTTAACGGCGTGGTTTGCCGTCTGCTGGCTGACGGCAAAGATGCAAAGTTCTTTGCCGTCTGCCAGCAGACGGCAAAGCAACCACATAGGCCAGCCCAGTGCCCCCCAGGTTGCACAGGTAGCTGCCATGTGGCAGCTTTGCCGTCTGCTGGCAGATGGCAAAACTCTTTGTCGTCTGCCAGCGGACGGCAAAGTGCCTGTACTGCCCCTGTTTTTCCGTTTTTTCTTAAATTCAATCAATTTCACAGATATATATATATATATATATATATATATATATATATATATATATATATATATACATTTGAAAATACTTTCAACAAGCATACATATCTCTGCCATATGGATATGATCATCCAACACATATACATACCAACTCAAAAGTCCATATGCAACATATATATATAGCCAACATATATCCAACAACAAGCATACAATGGTTTCATCCATACATACATATATAGGTAGCAAGTTTCACATTGTTCATCCTACAAAATCAAAACAAAAAGGGAGGACAAGGAGAAGAGTAGACTCCATCAACGCAAGCTTCCGTGATCTAAAGCAAATCTGCAAATTGGGAAAGAAGAAAGTTAGAAGAAGAAGAAGAAGAAGAAGAAGTAGAAGTAGTAGAAGAAGAAGAAAGTTAGAAGAAGAAGAAGAAGAAGAAAGTAGAAGAAGAAAGTTAGAAGAAGAAGAAGAAGAAGAAGAAGAAGAAGAAGAAGTAGAAGTAGAAGAAGAAGAATTTTTCTTCTCTTTCTTTTTCTCCTCTTCTTTATCTTCTTCTTCTTCTAACGAAGGTAACTTAGGTAATTATGCCATTTTTAGCTAAGCTAGGTAAAAATGCTAAGTGTAGGTCATTTTAGAGCTAAGCTAGGTAAATAGGTCATTTTGGAGGTTAGTAAGGTTATTATGTCATTTTCGAGCAAAATAAGCTATGTCAATGTCATTTTGGAGGTAACCAAGATTATTATGCCATTTTTGACCTAAGTATGCTAAGTATGTCATAAATGAACTAAAGAAGCTAAGTATAGGTCATTTTTGAGCTAACCTAGGTAGTTATGCCATTTTTGAGCTAACTAAGCATATTTATTCATTTTGGAGGACAAAATGGTAAGTGTAGGTCATTTTTGAGCTATCCTAGTTAAAATCGGTCATTTTGGAGCTAGGTAAGGTTATTTTGTCATTTTGGAGGAAAATAAACTAATGATATGACAGTTTGGAGCTAAACCAAGGTTATTATGCCATTTTTTACCTAAGTAAGCTAATTATGTCATAAATGAACTAGCTAAGCTAAGTATAGATCATTATTGAGCTATCCTAGGTAGTTATGCCATTTTTTAGCTAACTAAGCATATTAAGTCATTTTGGAGGGAAAAATGCTAAGTATAGGTCATTTTATAGCTATCCTAGGTAAAATATGTCATTTTGGAGCTAAGTAAGGTTATTATGTCATTTTCGAGGAAAATAAGCTAAGTATAGGTCATTTTGGAGCTAAATAGGTCATTTCTTAAGCTAAGTATGCATTTGTTAAGCAAAACACTTGGGAAAACTTACCATCATCACGGAGGTGAAGGACCGGTCGGGCTTGCGCCAGTGTGAGACGGAGAAGGACCGGTCGGGGTTGCGCCAGACGGAGAAGGATCGGTCGATGCTTGTCGGGAGGCATGCTACACCAAATATCATTTGCAATGTCTCGTTAGCATGATGCAACTCAAATGTGAATACTAGTAACTAATGACCATTTAAATGAAACTCACCGTGGGCACTATACCAATCTGGGGCATCGGCGGAGGGGTCTGACCGTTGTTCTGGCACACGGTCTGCACATTTTGTTTTCATGAGTCAGTCATATTAGTTAGTGATGAAACGAACATTACGTGCATGATTTGGCTAATATGCAGGAGAAACTTACCACGAGGAGCTCGTATAGGGCCCGGCGAGACGCGTCGTTCCGGTTCCTCTCCTCCTCCACCAGCCTAGCCGTCCTCTCCTCCATGTCCCTCTCCCTCTTCGCCGCCTGCCTGTTTGCCTCCGCCAGAAGCTCCTGGGCCCTAGCCCCGATGGCGAGCTCCATTGGCCGTGGACGAGACCTTATCTCAGGATCGGAGCTCGTCTGGCGCTTCTTGATCTCCGGGAGAGTTCTAGGACAACGTATCAGTCCATCCCCAATGGCTATCGAGCCATGGGGCCTCCCGCCACCAGATATCATCACGAGCTCTGGATCAAAAGGACTCTGGCTCGGGTTGAAGTCCTGCCCTTTCCTCCTCCTCCCCTCATCTCTGTACCTCACGAGCTTGTTGTGGGAGGAGATGTTGCTGAAGCTCTCTGGATTATCGAGGTCATCCTTAGAGAATGCCTTGGCCTTCTTATACGGGGCAGTATGGGCCATGGCATAGAGGTCGAACAGCGGTGGCACCTCCTTCTTGTTGTGTCGCGCCTAAAAGAAAGGAACATAATATTAGTTAAGGGCTCAAGCTAGCATGAAGAATGAAATTGCATGAATCATGAAGCAAACCACATACCCAGTGATCCCCGAACTCAAACAGGTCGGAGCTCCCTTGATGGTGTGGCACACCTTTCATTTGGGCACGATTATCCTTGGCCTTGTTGTGGACGGTTAGCCAGTGGGAAGAGCACCACTCATCCACCAACGCCTCCCAACAGTCCATCCTATCCGCACACCATCTCGGGGGCACCTAAGTTAGACAAGAGAAATTTCAGCGCTACGCCTACGAATCAAATCAAGGAAACTAAGTACAAGGCCTTAAGAATAGGTAATTACCTTCATGTACTTCTCCTTACTCAGAAACTTGGAGTGGCACTTCTTCTTCGCCCTCTTAATGTTAGTCGAGGCATAGTAGTCTCGAACAGCCTGCACCCGAGCCTCGTGTCATAAGTTTTGAAATAGGCGCTTGCACTCGGCTACGAGAACAATAGCCGCGTCCGCCTCGTGTTCCTCAAGACACCTGTAGAAGGTCTGCAATCAAACAAGACAACACTGATTAGTACAATCACTAGGTGCTGTTGATTTTTAATTCTGTAAAGGAGAAATTACCCAAAACCGCCGGATCACAATGTCGGCCACCGTCTCGCACAAGACACCGTCGACCCTCTCCTCCGGCGGGGCCAGGGCAGCCACGTACAGCTCCCAGCTTAGTCCTAGCTGTCGAACCTCACCCTCACCGGGCAACGTGACCCACCCCGGGAAGTGGTGCCGGAGAAGCACACCAAGGACCTGGTTGGGCCTGCGGACACCAGGGGCGTGTTTCCAACCCCTGCGGTATGACAAGGCCAACACATTAGATATTAATTTGAAGAAACATGAAGGCAAAAGGTTAAAAAAGAGTAAATGCACTTACTTCTCCCCATTAGGCTCAATCAACCACCTCTGATCGCGGGTTGCCGGCACGGGCGGGAGCTTTGTACCACCACGCTGGTAGACCTTCTTGCCCTCCTCAACCAGCTCGCCCTCGCTATAGCTATCCTCAGAAAATCTGTCCTCGCCACCATCAACATCGCCACTAGCCTCCAGAGTCACGTGGGACGAAGACTCTGGGATCGGAGTCTCCTGGGACGAAGACTCTGGGACCGGAGTCTCCTGGGACGAAGACTCTGGGACCGGAGTCTCCTGGGACGAAGGCTCGGCGACCCGAGGCTCGTCGGCCCGAGGCTCGTGGAACGGAGTCCGAGACGGGTCCAAGTCAGACGGGTCCACCTGAGACGGAGCACTCCTGTGGTCGGGAGAATCAGCTGGGGTGGCGGCGAGGAAGGCACAGCAGCCTTCCTACCTCTCCCGCCGCCAGGTCCACCTCTAGCACCCCTCTTCGTCTTCCCCCGACCTCTCCCGGCCGAAGAAGGAGCGCCCTCCGGTGTCTGCATACTGTGTACCAGCGCTCTCCGGAGGTGCTCGGGCGGAATAATAGCACCCCTCCCAGCACGCGCCGAGGAAGGAGGCTCGGAGCGCTCTCGACCCGCGCCCACCATCTGTCAACACCTGCAATGACAAAGAGTAAACGAAATTAGTACAACATAAAAAAATTGAATACCTAATAACTAGCAAGTTTCATCGGCACAAAGACCGGCAAGTTTCATCAACAGGAGGCCGAAGAGGTGTCGGGGGTGTCGTGTCTGGGTGTCGGGGTGTCGGGGTGTCGTGTCGGGGTCGGGGTGTCGTGTCGGGGGTGTCATGTCTGGGTGTCGTGGTGTAGGGGTGTCGAGGTGTCGGGGTTTCGGGGTGTCGGGGTGTCTGGGTGTCGGGGTGCCGTGTCGGGGTCGGGGTGCCGTGTCGGGGTCGGGGTGTCGGGGTCGGGGTCGGGGTGCCGTGTCGGGGTCGGGCTGTTGGGGTGTCGGGGTGCCGTGTCGGGGTCGGGGTGCCGTGTCGGGGTCGGGCTGTTGGGGTGTCGGGGTGCCGTGTCGGGGTCGGGTCGGGGTTTCGGGGTGTCGTTTTCTTCTTCTTCCCCTCTTCTTCTTTTTTTCCTCTTTTTTCCTTTTCTTCTTCTTTCTCTTCTTCCTTTTCTTCCTTTTCTTCTTCTTCTTCTTCTTCTTCTTCTTCTTCTTCTTCTTCTTCTTCTTCTCCTCCTCCTCTCCTCTTTTTTTTCTTCTTCTTCTTCTTCTTTTTTTCTTCTCCTCCTCCTCTTCTTCTTCTCCTCCTCTCCTCTTCTCCTCCTCCTCATCTTCTTCTCCTCCTCTCCTTTAACTAATGCTAGACCTAACTAAATAAGCTAAGTAACCCTAATTCCTAAAATCTTACTAACTACAACTAAACTACATTTTTTACATCTTCTACAACTAACTACAACTAATTAACCTAACTACAACTAAACTAGATTTAACTAATACTAAAACAGAACACAAAAATTACTAAAACAGATAAAAAAGTTATTTTAGGGCCAAGGGACAGTAGGGAAAAGCCTCCCTACTGACTTTCTATAATCAGATCAAACTGCAGTTACATAGTTTTTGTACAAACTAGATAAAAGAGGGGGGGGGGTTAGTGAGGGGTTAGATGACAAACCAGAGAAACAAAACTACAAATATACTAATATGAACTACATCAGAGACCACTACAGGGTCTCCACCAGGCTGTTTATAAAGGGAGCGAGCTAGTCTATTTTTTGCTCGGTGGATGAGAAGGTGAAAATCTTCTTTGAACCTTGTGCGCCACGACGCAAAAGATGGATGGATCCCTCGAAGTATTTGTTATTCCTTTCTTTCCAGACCCCCGAAGCTACAATGATAAAAACTTCCATGAACAGACGTTCTGTGTTGATGCAACAATGCAAATGTTTCATCCGAGTTGGGCCACGCGATTCCAACGGCATCCCAACACTCCCTGGAAAACGGGCATTTAAAAAATAGATGCGTCATGGCAATTCCTCTTCTTCTTTTTTTCCTCTTTTTACTTTTCTTCTTCTTCCTCTTCTTCCTTTTCTTCCTTTTCTTCTTCTTCTTCTTCTTCTTCTTCTTCTTCTCCTCCTCCTCTCCTCTTTTTTTTCTTCTTCTTCTTCTTCTTCGTTTTTTCTTCTCCTCCTCCTCTTCTTCTTCTCCTCCTCTCCTCTTCTCCTCCTCCTCTTCTTCTTCTCCTCCTCTCCTTTAACTAATGCTAGACCTAACTAAATAAGCTAAGTAACCCTAATTCCTAAAATCTTACTAACTACAACTAAACTACATTTTTTACATCTTCTACAACTAACTACAACTAATTAACCTAACTACAACTAAACTAGATTTAACTAATACTAAAACAGAACACAAAAATTACTAAAACAGATAAAAAAAATGAAAAAATAGAGAGGGGGAGGGGGCTCATCGGAGTGGGGGAGGTGGAAGCCGGCGTTGGTGGAGGTGGAGGAGGCCGACGCCGGCGGTGTAGGTGGAGGAGGCCGGCGGCGGCGGCGGTGGGCTGGAGGAGGCAGGGGGTGGCGGCGTTGGAGGAGGGCGACGCGCGGGGACGGGGTGGCACCGGCGGACGGGGATGGCGGCACGGGGCGGGGTGGCGGCGCGAGATGGGGACGGCGGCGCGCGCAAGAGAGTAGTGGAGAGAGAGGGGATGGGGGACGGGGCGGTGGGGCGTCGGGGGCGGCGGGTGGCGCGGCGGGGGCGGTGGCGGTGGGGCGTCGGGGGCGCCGGGGAGAGAGAGAGGGGCGGGGTGGTGGGGCGGCCGTAGGTGGTGGGGGCGGCGCGCGTGCGGTGGTCGTCGGGGAGGAGAGGGAGAGAAACAGAGAGAGAGGGGCGGGGTGGGCGCTGCCGTTAGTTAACTCAATTCTTTGCCGTCTGCCCCGCCTTTGCCGTCTGCCTTTTTACTCTTTGCCGTCTGCTAGCAGATGGCAAAGAGGGCGGCCATTAGGGTTTTTTGTAAGCAGCTCGTTAGTGGGCCCACCTCCCTCTTTGCCGTCTGCTGACGGACGGCAAAGTTTCTTTGCCATCCGCTAGCAGACGGCAAAGGGGTGGCTGATGGCAAAGAGCTTCTTTGCCGTCAGCTAGTTCTTTGCCGTCTGTTTTCTGGAAACGGATGGCAAAGAGCTTCTTTGCCGTCCGCCAGCTGACGGCAAAGAACTGGCAGACGGCAAATTTGCTGATTCCAGTAGTGAGGAGAGGATGATGCAGTACAGTAGAGATAAGTATTTCCCTCAGTTAAGAACCAAGGTTATCAATCTAGTAGGAGAACCAAGCAAAACCTCTTTAGCAGCACCTGCACACACAAAAGCCAAAACTTGCACCCAATGCGATCAAGGGGGTTGTCAATCCCCTCGGCGGTTAATTGCAAGCATTAAATCTTGTAGTGATAGATAAATTGATAAAGTAAATTGCAAAATAAAATAAAAGTAAATAAATTGCAGCAAGGTATTTTTAGGATTTTTGTTTATATAATAATGATAAATGACCCAGGGGCCATAGCTTTCACTAGAGGCTTCTCTCTTGAGCATAACATACAGTGGGTAGACAAATTACTATTGGGCAACTGATAGAAAAGCGCATAGTTATGACGATATTCAAGGCAATGATCATGTATATAGGCATCACGTCCTAGACAAGTAGACCGACTCCAGCCTGCATCTACTATTATTATTCCACTCATCGACCGCTATCCAGCATGCATCTAGAGTATTAAGTATAAAATAGAGTAACGCCTTAAGCAAGATGACATGATGTAGACAAAGTAAACTCAAGCAATATGAATAAACCCCATATTTTTATCCTTAATGGCAACAATACAAATACGTGTCTTGTACCTTTCTGTCACTGGGATATAGAACACCGTAAGATTGAACCCATCACAAAGCACCTCTCCCATTGCAAGATAAATCAATCTAGTTGGCCAAACCAAACGGATAAATCGGACAGAAATACAAAGCTATAATAATCATGCATAAAAGAGTTCAGAGAAGACTCAAATATTTCTCATGAATAATCTGATCATAAACCCACAATTCATTGGATCCCAACAAACACACCGCAAAAGAAGATTACATCAGATAGAACTCCAAGAACATCGAGTCGAACTTTGTATTGAAGATCAAAGAGAGAGAAGAAGCCATCTAGCTACTAACTATGGACCCATAGGTCTGTGGTAAACTACTCACACATCATCGGAGGGGCAGCAAGGTTGATGTAGAAGCCCTCCGTGATCGATTCACCCTCCGGTAGAGTGCCGGAAAAGGCCTCCAGATGGGATCGTGGAAGAACAGAAGCTTGCGGCGGCGGGAGGGTTTTCTCGTCTGGCTCTCTATTGGTTTCCCAATATTTGAGAATTTATAGAAGTGGAATTAGGTCAAAAGGAGCCACGAGGGTCCAACAAGGCATCAGGGCGCACCCCCTGGGGTCGCGCCCTGTTGCCTTGTGGCCTCCTCCTGATGCTTCTGGCTTCCTCCTGAAGCTTCCAGGGTCTGTTTTGTCTAGAAAAAAATCGTCGAAATGTTTCGTGGCATTTGAACTTTGTTTGGTACTGATTTCCTGAAAAACCAAAACAGGCAGAAAATAGCAACTGGCACTAGGCACTAGGTTAATAGGTTAGTCCCAAAAATGATATATAATTGCATATAAAATATCCAAGATTGATGCTATAATAGCATGGAACAATAAAAAAATTATAGATACGTTGGAGACGTATACGTATCAAGCATCCCCAAGCTTAATTCCCGCTCGTCCTCGAGTAGGTCAATGATAAAAACAGAATTTTTGATGTGGAATGCTACCCAACATGTTTATTATGTAATCTCTTTTTGGCATATAAGTTGTGAAGCGATGAATTAACAATATCAACATAATAATATCCATGAACATAAGAGGCATAATCATTAACTTTCAAAATATACAATCCTGAACGAGTGTTATCCCTACTCACTTTCTCATATTAATCATGGCATGACTCTATCTTCACCGCAAATATATAAATAGTGTGCACCCCGGTGTTAAACCAGGCAATTGGATCGTACTTCTAACGCGCTTCAGCATTTTCAACTCTCACGCAATACATGAGCGCAAGCCATGGATATAACACTAGGTGGAATAGAATGCGGTGGTAGGTATCAAATAATGGAAAGGAGAAGAAGAAAGTCTCGCATCAACTCGGCGGATCAACGGGCTATGGAGATGCCCATCAATCGATATCAAAGCGAGGAGTAGGGATTGCCATGCAATGGATGCACTAAGCGATATAAGTGTATGAAAGCGCAAACTGAAAACTAAGTGGGTGTGCATCCAACTTGCTTCCTCATGAAGACCTCGGGCATTTGAGGAAGCCCATCATCGGAATATACAAGCCAAGTTCCATAATGAAAAATTCCCACTAGTATATGAAAGTGACAACATAGGAGATTCTCTATATGAAAAACATGGTGCTATATTGAAGCACAAGTGTGGAAAAGGATAGTAACCTTGCGCCTTCTCTCTTTTTCTCTCATTTATTTTTTTCCTTTTCTTTCTCTCTTTTTTTCTCTTTATTTTATTTCAGTTTTCGTCTGCAGCCTCATCCCGACTTGTGGGGGAATCATAGCCTCCATCATCCTTTCCTCACTGGGACAATGCTCTAATAATGATGATCATCACACTTTTATTTACTTACAACTCGAAATTACAACTCGATACTAGAACAAATATGACTCTATATGAATGCCTCTGGTAGTGTACCAGGATGTGCAATGATCTAGCGTAACATGTATGGAAAATGATGAACGGTGGCTTTGCCACAAATACCATGTCAGCTATATGATCATGCAAAGCAATATGACAATGATGATGTGTGTCATATAAACGGAACGGTGGAAGTTGCATGACAATAAATCTCGGAATGGCTATGGAAATGGCATAATAGGTAGGTATGGCGGCTGTTTTGAGGAATGTAAAAGGGGTTTATGTGTGAAAGAGCGTATCATATCATGGGGTTTGGATGCACCGGCAAAGTTTGCGCCAACTCTCAAGGTGAGAAAGGGCAAGGCACGGTACGGAAGAGGCTAGCAAATTACGAAAAGATAGGAGTGCGTATAATCCATGGACTCACATTAGTCATAAAGAACTCACATACTTATTGCAAAAGCCTACTTAGCCCTCGAATCAAAGCACTCACCGCATGCCCCTAGGAGGAGGGTTGGTAGGAGTTAACCATCGCGCAACCCCGATTATAACAGCACTCAAGGATTTCATTTCAGACCTATAAATGCTCCAACTTCCTCGCCATGCCACAACTAATATTTAGGTGAATATGTCATAACGAACTTTAATACCGATATTACTAACCAATGATCATGAACCTATATCCTTTCATATTACGACATTTATAAAATTAACCATGCACTTCATACTTAGTGATCTACATGAAGGTTTTTATTATATCCCCCTTGGATACCTTATCATATCAGGACCATTCTTTTAACATGTGCAAATTGCCATTACTATATATTAGACTCTGAAAAAGATATAAGTGAAGCATGAGAGTGCAACTATTTCTTTAAAATATAACCACCGCCGTGCTCTAAAAGATATAGTGAAGCACTAGAGCAACTGCCTAGCTCAAAAGATATAAGTGAAGCACATAGAGTATTCTAACCAAATCATGAATAATGTGTGTCCCTCTCAAAAAATGTGTGTTCAGCAAAGATGATTGTGGCAAACTAAAAATCAAAAAAGAAAAAAAAACTATAGCACAAGACGCTCCAAGCAAAACACATATCATGTGATGTATAAAAATATAGCTCCAAGTGAGTTACCGATAGATTATTGACGAAAGAGGAGATGCCATCCGGGGCATACCCAAGCTTAGACCCTTGGGTCTTCCTTGAATATTACCTTGGGGTGCCTTGGGCATCCCCGAGCATAGGCTCTTACTGCTCCTTATTCTTTTATCCATCATGATCTCACTCAAAACTTGAAAACTTCAGCACACAAAACTCAACAGAAACCTCGTGAGATCCGTTAGTATAATAATCAAATATTAAACTCTAAGTACTGTTGTAAATTGATTCATATTTAATATTTGCATAATGCTACTGTACTCCAACTTCTCCGTGACTTATACCCCCCGATACAATCCGTAGATTCATCAAAATAAGCAAACTACGCAACTAAAACAGAATCTGTCTAAAACAGAACAGTCTGTAAAGATCTGAATTAAAGTCATACTTGTGTAACTCCAAAAATTCTTAAAAATTAGGACAACGTGGGAAATTCATATTCCAATACTATGTAAAAAAAATAGGAATCTATTGACATCCCAGCAAAAAAACAAAATGCCAGCACTGGACGCAAAAGTTTCTGTTTTCAGACAGCATCAATAATACTATCATCCCAAAGGCATTAATTGGCACAAACACTAATTAAAACATAAAAACCACAATCATAAAAAAGGCTAAAATTGAGTGAACATACAAAAACAGAACGTAAAACAAAAATTTAAGATACATATTGGGTTGCCTCCCAACAAGTGCTATTGTTTTATGCCCCTAGCTAGGCATAATGCATAGTTTCAAGTATTGTCATCCTTACTCTTGGCCAACTTAGTTGGGTTATTTTCAAACCCGGGAGGCTCCTTAAATTTACCATTATTATCAGAAAAACAAGAAATTTTAATATCTAAATTATCAAGCCTTTTATTGCAAACGGTAAGAAGGGAATTCATGTGATTAAGATTCCCGTTAAGGGCCTTGAGGGGTTCATGAGACTTTTGTAAATCAACCAAATTTTTCTGCAATTCCCCAAATTTTTCTAGCAATTGGATTCCCTCTTGAGTGAGAGTAAAACCTTTTTGTGAGGGTGGAGTTCCCACCATCCCCTCTATTATCTCATAGGCAGTATTAGCATCACTTTCAATGAAATTACCCGTAGCGGAAAAATCCAAGAGTTGTCTATTAGGCATCGTGAGTCCTATGTAAAAATTTCTAAGAAAATTTTTTGTATCACCTTTTATGGTGCAAACACGATAAGATTCTATCATCCTATACCAAGCATCTTCTAAATTTTTTCCTTGTTTTTGCCTGAAGTAAACAACTTCAAAGTCCGGAGGCAAAGGAGGGATAGTAAAATTAGTAATAGTGACCAATCAAGCAAGCAAGCAAATAAAATATTTTTGCGTTTTTGTAAAAAAATAATTAGAAGTGGGTGAGATGAAAATGAGAGGCAAATGCAAATAAAAAGGCAAATAAAAATAAAAGCAAGTAAGGGATAGTTTGTGCGAAGGTACTTGATAAGTTTTGATGATGTCTCCCCGGCAACGGCGCCAGAAATTCTTCCTGCTACTTGTGAATTGCGTTGGGATTTCCTCGAAGAGGAGAGGATGATACAGTATAGTAGAGATAAGTATTTCCCTCAGTTAAGAACCAAGATTATCAATCCAGTAGGAGAACCAAGCAAAACCTCTTTAGAAGCACCTGCACACACAAAAGCCAATACTTGCACCCAAGCCGATCAAGGGGGTTGTCAATCCCCTCGGCGGTTAATTGCAAGGATTAAATCTCGTAGTGATAGATAAATTGATAAAGTAAATTGCAAAATAAAATAAAAGTAAATAAATTGCAGCAAGGTATTTTTAGGATTTTTGTTTATATAATAATGATAAATGACCCGGGGGCCATAGTTTTCACTAGAGGCTTATGTCTTGAGCATAACATACGGTGGGTAGACAAATTACTGTTGGGCAATTGATAGAAAAGCACATAGTTATGACGATATTCAAGGCAATGATCATGTATATAGGCATCACGTCCTAGACAAGTAGACTGACTTCTGCCTGCATCTACTACTATTACTCCACTCATCGACCGCTATCCAGCATGCATCTAGAGTATTAAGTATAAAACAGAGTAACGCCTTAAGCAAGATGACATGATGTAGACAAACTAAACTCAAGCAATATGAATAAACCCCATCTTTTTATCCTTAATGGCAACAATACAAATACATGTCTTGTCCCTTTCTGTCACTGGGATATAGAACACCGCAAGATTGAACCCATCACAAAGCACCACTCCCATTGCAAGATAAATCAATCTAGTTGGACAAACCAAACGGATAGATTGGAGAGAAATACAAAGCTATAACAATCATGCATAAAAGAGTTCAAAGAAGACTCAAATATTTATCATGAATAATCTGATCATAAACCCACAATTCATCGGATCCCAACAAACACACCGCAAAAGAAGATTACATCGGATAGAACTCCAAAAACATCGATGAGAACTTTCTATTGACAATGAAAGAGAGAGAAGAAGCCATCTTGCTACTAACTATGGACCCGTAGGTCTGAGGTAAACTACTCACACATCATCGGAGGGGCAGCAAGGTTGATTTATAAGCCCTTTGTGATCGATTCCCCCTCCGGCAGAGTGCCGAAAAAGGCTTCCAGATGGGATCATGGAAGAACAGAAGCTTGCGGCGGCGGTAGGGTTTTCTCGTCTGGCTCTTTGTTGGTTTCCCAATATTTGAGAATTTATAGAAGTGGAATTAGGTCAAAAGGAGACACGAGGGGCCCACAAGGCATCAGGGCGCGCCCCCCTGGGGCCTCGCCCAGTTGCCTTGTGGCCTCCTCGTGAGGCTTCTGGCTTCCTCCCTGGGGTCTCTTTTGTCCAAAAATAAATCATCAAAAAGTTTCGTGGCATTTGGACTTCATTTGGTACTGATTTCTTGAAAAACCAAAAACAGGCAGAAAACAACAACTGGCACTGGGCACTAGGTTAATTGGTTAGTCCCAAAAAAATGATATATAATTGCATATAAAACATCCAAGATTGATACTATAATATCATGGAACAATCAAAAATTATAGATACGTTGCAAATGTATCAATGCTGCGAGATAAAGGCGCAATGATCCTTGCAATTGCATCTTCAAGGGCAAGTTCCCCGGCATCGGATAGACTGGGGGCTTCAGATTCTTGTCACTGGTTGAGGGGCTCCAAAGGACCTACCAAGGTTTGCGTCTCAGATGTACTGGGATGGTTGTCAGCAGTTGGCTTGTTATTGCCAGCTTCTCCCATTTCAACGTCTGCCGTCATGGAAGCAGATGTGTTGCCGGAGGGTTTGTTAGATTCCTCGACAGCTTTCCTAGCTTCCTCAGCGTCAGATGCAACAACTTCCTCGGCAGAAATCTTGGCGGCCTCTTCGGCGGCACTCTTTGCAATCTCTTCCACATCCCAGTGATTTCTCCCTCTTCCGGAGGAGTTGGATCTACAAGACAAAGAAGAGAAAGCAAAGAGCAGAAGAAAATTCAGATTTTAGATCAAGTTCAAGAGAATAGAAAGAAGAATTGACAAGGATAAGTTGACGCCTGGAAAATAATTTACCTTGATGAGCATGTGGAGGAGATGATGTTCCTCCTCCGGCAACGTTAGTTGCTGTCGCTTGGTCCCCGGTAACGTCAGCTGTCAGTGGGTCCTCGATACGGATAGGCTCTTGTTGGTGCTCCTCGGGAGGAGGACTGTTTCTTGTCGGCGAACTTCTTGGCGGAGGTTCAGAAGTTGAGGGTGCTGTCAAGGGGTCCATCCCCAGGCGCTCTCCTTATGATTGATCACCCTCCACCACCTTGTCAATTTCCATTATTGAAAGTGTCAGTACCAATGCTTGCCAGCGGAAACTAGATTTGAGCCTCACGCTGGGGGCTAGAGCCGGCAACGTCAAGAGAAACTGTGCCTTGATCAGTATCCGTTGCCGTCTCACCCTCTTCGGCGGTTCTGGCCTTCTTCCGGTACCTTTCCGCCAGTGGCAGTTCATCCCTGCAGAACCAAGACAATCAAGATGATTAATCCAACAACAACAATATCAAGATGATCACAAGATTGGCTGAAGAAGGATGAAGCGCTTACTCTTCTTCTTCTTTGCGATCGCTGAGGGCTGATACGTCCAATTTGCATCATGATTTCCTACTGTTATCTATAATGTATTTGGTCATTATTTCACTTTATTATACAATTCTTATGCCTTTTCTCTCTTAATTTGCAAGATTTATATGAAGAGGGAGAATACGGGCAGCTGGAATTCTGGACCTAAAATAGCCACAGCAGAGATACCTATTCTATAGAGCTCCAAATGACCTAAAATTTCACGAGGATTTTTTATTGAATATATAAAAAATACTGGAGAAAATAAATAGCAGAGGGGACCCACCAGCTTCCCATAAGGCAACAGGGCACCCCCCCGTGGAGCGCGTGGGGTTGCCTTGTGGAGCCCTCAGCTGGCCTCTGGCCCCCTCCTCCTGCTATATGAAGCCATTTACCCTAAAAAAATTAAGAGGAAGACTTTCGGGACGAAGTGCCACCATCTCGAGGCGAAACTAGGACAGGAGCACTTTTGCCCTCCGGCGGAGCGATTCCGCCGGGGATACTTCCCTCCGGCAGGGGGAAATCGAAGCCATCGACATCACCAACGATCCTCTCATCATGGGAGGGCCAATCTTCATCAACATCTTCACTAGCACCATCTCATCTCAAACCCTAGTTCATCTCTTGTATTTAATCTTTGTCTCAAAACCTCAGATTGGTACCTGTGGGTTGCTAGTAGTGTTGATTACATCTTGTAGTTGATGCTAGTTGGTTTATTTGGTGGAAGATCATATGTTCAGATCCTTAGTGATATTCAATACCCCTCTTATCTTGAACATGAACATGATTTGTGAGAAGTTACTTTTGTTCTTGAGGACATGGGAGAAGTCTTGTCATAAGTAATCATGTGAATTTGGTATTCGTTCGATATTTTGATGATATGTATGTTGTTGCTTCCTTTAGTGGTGTCGTGTGAACGTCGACTACATGACACTTCACCATATTTGGGCCTATGGGAAGGCATTGTGGAGTAATAAGTAGATGATGGGTTGCTAGAGTGACAGAAGCTTAAACCCTAGTTTATGCTTTATTCCGTAAGGGGCTGTTTTGGATCCATATGTTTCATGCTATGGTTAGATTTATCTTAATTCTTCTTTCGTAGTTGCGGATGCTTGCGAGAGGGGGTAATCATAAGAGGGTTGCTTGTTCAAGTAAGAACAGCACCCTAGCACCTGTCCACCCACATATCAAATTATCAAAGTAGCGAATGCGAATCAAACAAACATGATGAAAGTGACTAGATGAGAATTCCCATGTGTCCTCGAGAACACTTTGCTTTATATAAGAGACCGTTCTGGCTTGTCCTTTTCTATAAAAAGGATTGGGCCACCTTGCTGCACTTTTGTTACACTTGTTACTTGTAGCTCGTTATGAATCATCTTGCTACAAAACTATCGGTTACCGCTACTTTCAGTGCTTGCAGAAAACACCTTGCTGAAAACCGCTTGTCATTTCTTTCTGCTCCTCATTGGGTTCGACACTCTTAGTTATCAAAAGGACTACGATTGATCCCCTATACTTGTGGGTCGTCAAGACTCTTTTCTGGCACCGTTGTCGGGGAGTGAAGCGCCTTTGGTAAGTGGAATTTGGTAAGGAAACATTTTTATTATGTGCTGAAATTTACTGTCACTTGTTACTATGGAAAGTAATCCTTTGAGGGGCTTGTTCGGGGTATCTTCTCCTCAACCAGAAGCAATAAGAGTCAACCTACTAAACCTACTGAAAATATTTATTATGATATTCCTTCGGGTATGTTAGAGAAACTGCTAGCTAATCCTTATGCAGGAGATAGAACGGTACATCCTGATATGCACTTGATTTATATAGATGAAATTTGTGGATTGTTTAGCTTGCAGGTTTATCCAAGGATGGAGTTAAGAAGAAAGTATTCCCTTTATCTTTGGGGGGAAAGGCATTGACATGGTATAGGCTATTGGATGATACTGGAACATGGGATTGGTATCGATTGAGGCTGGAATTCCACCAGAAATTTTATCCTATGCATTTGGTTCATCGTGATCGGAATTATATATATAATTTTTGGCCTCGTGAAGGAGAAAGTGTAACACCCCAAAAATATTTCCTCTGGATTTTTAAATCTTTTCTTTAAATAAAATACTTTGGATTATTTTAACCATATTTTTCTTCTCCTCTTTCTTCTATTCTGAAAAAATCATTTTAATTTAAAATTGGGTTTCAAAATTTTAAATGGTTCTGATTTGGATGGTTATTTATTTGGGTAATTATTTTTGAATGATCAAAATTATTTTTCATTTAGAAAAGCTTTGGATAAATAAAAAATTTCAAGGTAATGGCCATTTCACTCCTTTCTAGCCCTTCTAAAATCCTCCAATAAAATTTTCTGTCACTTCTAAATTATCCCTCAAGTCATTCTCACATTCTATGACAGTGTCCAATACTTTCTCACTCCAAAAAATATTTCTCTTATTTTAAATAAATTCCAAAGTTGGAATTTATATCTAACCTAGTTTCTTTGGTTTACAAAGGAACCACATTTTCTATGATTCTTCTGCAACCACAAAGATTATCCTAGCAACTAGACAGTACCCACAACCCATTTCACCAAAAACATTGGGTTCCATAGTTCAAAATTTTCAAATTCCATCCAGTTCAAATTTGGACCAGATTCAAAGTTCCTGACCAAAACCCAATTTAATTTGCTCCAAAAATTCTGAAACTTTGCCAAACTCTCTTATTTGCATCAACACCTCACCACAAAAATCCCTACAAATTCCTAAAATGCCTAGACCTCTCTGGCATTAATTTCAACATACTCTTGGTATGCGCACTATTCATCACAGACAGAGATTCTGTTAACTGAATTTTCTTCAGAGGCAGTGGCGATCAATGCCGTGCACTCCTCTCCTTCCTTCTCCTCCACGGCATCACCGTTGCTCATCAATACCTCGACCCCTGGCCCACCTCCCAGCCTCTCCTCGCCGATGAGCTGTCGGTAAGCCGGTGCAACGGCCACCGTGCTCATCCATGGCGACCGAAGCGGATCGCCACGGCCACCGACCACCTTCAATGCTACTGCTGCTCTCCTCCACCTACTTCCTCCACGCGCCGATCCTCTCCGCGCGCTGACTCCGCCGCCCAAGTCCTCTGGAGCCCGCCTGGCAGTCGCCAGAGACGGACACGATCGCCACACCCGCACGGGCACCTCACCGTGGATGAGGCCGAGGAGCTCGAGCTCGTCCACGCCGACTCTTCCAGAGCACTCCACCGTCCTCATAAACACCATGCCGCCCATGACCACCGCCCCCAACTAACCTCGCCGGCCGGATTAACTCCGGCATCAGCCGCAAGCCACTGACCCATCGGCAGCCTATAAATAGAGCTCCCCTAGCTCCGTTCTGAGCATGCGCCACACCTACACCGTCCTAATCGAGCTTCCAAGCACTCATACGACCTCGAGAGGGTCATCTTCCTCCTCTCCGATCACCGATCTGCCGCCATCCTCCCCGATCAGTACATCACCATCACTCCACCTCCACCGCTCAAATTTGGCCAGTAGCCCTCTGGTGCACCCTCTCATCGATCCCGCGCCCCAATTCCACAACCGGAGCCCTCTCCGGCGAGATCCGCCGTCACCCGAACCACCGTCCGCTGATACGTCTCCAACGTATCTATAATTTTTTATTGTTCCATGCTGTTATAATATCAATCTTGGATGTTTTTGTAATCATTTACAGCAATTTTATATCATTTTTGGAGACTAACCTATTAACCTAGTGCCCAGTGCCAGTTGCTGTTTTCTGCCCTGTTTTTGTTTCACAGAAAATCAATATCAAACGAAGTCCAAATACAGTGAAACTTTTTGGAGATTTTTTCTTCGGCAAGAAGAATACTGGAAGCTTCAGGAGAGGGCCAGAAGAAGAAGAGGTGGGCCACGAGGCACCAGGGCGCGCCCCAGGGGGGGGTGGCGTGCCCTGGTACCTTGTGGGCCCACCCTAGCTCCGTTTGACCTAATTCCAGCACTATAAATTCCAGAAAAATCAGAAACCCTCAGGAGAGTCCACGAAACACTTTTTACGCCGCCGCAAGCCTCTGTTCCTGAGATATCCCATCTGGGGTCCTTCTCCGGTAATCTGCCGAAGGGGGAATCAATCACGGAGGGGCTCTACATCAACCTTGCTGCTTCTCCGATGATGCTTGAGTAGTTTACCATAGACCTTCGGGTCCATAGGCAGTAGCTAGATGGCTTCTTCTCTCTTTTTGATGTTCAATACAATGTTCTCCTTGATGTTCTTGGAGATCTATCCGATGTAATCTTTCTTTGCGGTGTGTTTGTTGGGATCCGATGAATTGTGAGTTTATGATCAGATTATCCATGAATATTATTTGAGTCTTCTTTGATCTCTTTTATGCATGATTATTATAGCCTCGTATTTCTTCTGCGATCTATTGATTTGGTTTGGCCAACTAAGTTGATTTATCTTGCCATGGGAAGAGGTGCTTTGTAGTGGGTTCGATCTTGCGGTGCTCAATCCCAGTGACAGAAAGGGACATGACACGTATGTATCGTTGCTACTAAGAGTAAAAAGATGGGATCTATTCATTGGGTTTATTAATTCGTGAGTTTTTCTTGTCTACATCATGTCATCGTTCTTAAGGCATTACTCCGTTCTTATGGACTTAATTCACTAGATGCATGCTGGATAACCCATCGATGTGTGGAGTAATAGTAGTAGATGCAGGCAGGAGTCGGTCTACTAATCTTGGACGTGATGCCGATATACATGATCATTGCCTTGGATATCGTCATGATTATTTGCTTTTCTATCAATTGCCTAACAGTAATTTGTCTACCCACCGTATGCTATTTTCTCGAGAGAAGCCTCTAGTGAAATCTATGGCCCCCGGGTCTATCAAAATCATATTACTAAAACCCTAAAAATATTGCTGCCATTTTATTTTATTTATTTTATTTAATATTTTTGCTGCAATCTATCAATCTATCAAATACAATTTAATCTTGCAATCTTACCGCCAACGGATTGACAACCCCTTGTTTGCGTTGGGTGCAAGGATTTGTTGTTTGTGTGCAGGTACTGCTTACTAGGTGTTGTGTGATTCTCCTACTGGTTCGATAACCTTGGTTTCATAATTGAGGGAAATACTTATCTCTACTGTGCTGCATCATCCCTTCCTCTTCGGGGAAATACCAACGCAAGCTACAAGTAGCAGGAAGAATTTCTGGCGCCGTTGCCGGGGAGACATCATCAACATTTATCAAGTACCTTTCCACAAACTCTCATCTCCTTGCATTTACTTTATTTGCCATTTGCCTCTCGTTTTCATCTCCCCCACTTCTAAAACGTTTTAACAAAAATACAAAAATATTTTCCTTTGCCTTTTTGCCTGTTTTCTCGTTTGTGTGCTTGAAGTTGCTATCATGGCTGAATTTAAGAAAAGTAATCCTCTTCCTAGTGCTAGTTCCTTAGACAATCCGTCTATCCTCTTGAAGCTTATGAATGAAGAAAATAATAAAAGAGGTTTTCCTAAGGTTTCTAAAGAAAAATCTGGCAGTCTTGCCGAAGATGATCCAGGACTTTTAAATTTTAAATACTTGAGTGATGAATCTTTAAAAGAAGCTTGGGATAGATTATTAAAAATTCAAGCAAGTGCTAGGCCTCAATATCATGTTAATTTATTCCTAAGGATTTTTTATGTTGGTTTACCCGTTGCTCATAGACGCGTTTTGGACTCTATATTTGAAAACGATTTTCTTGGGGGTGATGCCTTTGACACCTATGAAAAGATGAAAAACATATTTGGGCAACCAACAGTTGAAACTATTGAACCTACTGCTTTACTGTGCTTTTATCAAAATGAGCTAATAAAATAAACAAAGGCTAACATGGATTCCAACTTTCGAGGAATAATTAATCTTGCTTCTACGATAAATGGTCATGTAGTATCACAAAATAGGAGGATCGATGCCTTGGATAAAAAGATCTCTTTATGTGTCCTGAAAGAAATAAAAACCCTTTGCACTAAGCTTGATCATCTAGTATACATAATTGATAATGGCAAAGATAATGAAATAGGAGTTGCTACGACCACTAAGAAGTATGACAATACTTGAGATTATGCATTATGCCTAGCTAGGGGCATAAAACAATAGCGCTTGTTGGGAGGCAACCCAATGAATAAAATAAATTTTTGTTATAAGTTTCTGTTATGGTGTGTTTTTACTGTCATGCTACTGGTATGATATTATTTTTATGTTTTTAATTAGTGTTTGTGCCAAGTAAAGCCTTTGGGATGATTTGGAAGATAGTATAATTGATGCCGTTTGGAAAACAGAAAGTTTTGCGTCCAGTGCCCGAATTTTGTTTCTGTACTGGAGCGTTAGAAAAATCTGAATTTTTTACGCAGTATTGGTATATGAATTGTCCACATTGTCCTAATTTTTCAGAATGTTTGGAGTTACAAAAGTATGTCTTTTAAATAGATTGCTACAGACTGTTCTGTTTTTGACAGATTCTGTTTTTGATGCACTACTTGCTTGTTTTGATGAATCTATGGATTGTATCGGGGGGTATAAGCCATGGTGAAGTTAGAGTACAGTAGGTATAATGCAAAAATAAAATATGAATGGGTTTGCAACAGTACTTATAGTAGTGATTTGTTTTCTTATACTAACAGATCTCACGAAGGTTTTGTTGAGTTTTGTGTGATTGAAGTTTTCTAGTTTTGGGTGAGATCACGATGGATGAAGGAATACGGAGTAGTAAAAGCCTAAGCTTGGGGATGCCCAAGGCACCCCAAGGTAATATTCAAGGAAGACTCAAGCGTCTAAGCTTGGGGATGCCCCGGAAGGCATCCCCTCTTTATTCTACCGACCATCAGTAATTTTACTTGGAGCTATATTTTTATTCGTCACATGATATGTGTTTTGCTTGGAGCGTCTTGTATGATATGAGTCTTTTCTTTGTTTGCTTTTTAGTTTGTCACAATCATCTTTTCTGCACACACCTATTTTGAGAGAGCCACACGTTATCATCATAATTTGTAGAATACTCTATGTGCTTCACTTAAATTTTTTGAGCTAGGCAGTTGCTCTAGTGCTTCACTTAAATCCTTTTGAGCACGGTGGTGGCTGAAATTTTGTAGAAATAAACTATCTTGCTTCATTTATATTATTTTGAGAGTTGATTGAAATTTTGTAGAAATAAATTCTCATGCTTCACTTATATCATTTTGAGAATTGACTTGATTAAAATTTTGAAGAAATAAATTCTCATGCTTCACTTATATTATTTTGAGAATTGTTAAGACTGAAATTTTGAAGAAATATTTGCACTCTCATGCTTCACTTAAATCTTTTTGAGAGATGATGATAGTAACGGTAATTTGCACATGTTATGCAATTGGTCCCAAAGTGATGAATATTCAAGAGGGATATAGATAAAAACTTTCATATAGATCATTGGATATGACAAGTGTGATTCCTTGCAATAGTTTTGCGATATGGAAATGATGATATGTGATGCCATGTTAGTGAGTAATTGTGTTTAAGTAAGAATATTAGTGTTAAGGTTTGTGATTCCCTATGCAAGCACGTTAAGTCAATAGGTATGCAATGAAGTTATATCCTACTATGGTGCATTATTCGGTGTTAGTTATGTTCAATGCATGTTTATGACCGTTTTCATTTTTGGTTGGTTGCTTCTCAATCTTTTGCTAGCCTTCATTTGTACTAAGCGGAAATACTGCTTGTGCATCCAAAATCCTTAAAACCAGTTTTGCCTTATGAGTCACTATATCTACCTATTTGCAGTATTCCAATGCCGTTCCAAGTAAATTTGCATGTGCCAACTCTAGATTTCAAAATATTTTTTCTGTTTTGTGTGCCCGTACCGCTCATGAAGCGGAAGGGGGTAGCCAATATCTTCCATGCTAGGTGTGTTATTCTCAAGATGAGTGTTTATTCACTTGTCATTGCACGAGAGTGTGGTGGTAATAGGGATGCCCGTCCCGAATTGTTAAATTGCTAAAATACCAAAACTGCAGTAATGCAAAAATAATGAAAGCAAAAGCAAATCTCCCTCGGAAAGAAACAAAAAAATCTTAATGAAGGGGAGTACTCTCGCGGAAAGAAAAATCTTAATGAAGGAGAGTATAATTTATTTTCTGTTTGGGAACCGCCTATGATGTATGTAGCATGGAAGATATTGGGAATTCTCATTCGTTTAAATCGTTGACAGGAAAAGCATGCCTCCCAATTTTTTTTTATCTCTTTAATTTCAGCTTTGAGCTCTGGCACATTTGACAAATCTCTGCTTCCCTCTGCGAAGGGCCTATCTATTTACTTTTATGCAATTTTTATTTTTCTTGAGTCTCCATCTTCTCTTACAAAAGCACCAACTAGAGAACACTATTGTCATACTAGTGCATTGGTTGTAGCTAATATTTGAGTGTGTTTCATAAATGGATCAATGATTGAGCATAATGGGCTAGGGATAACTTTCTTTAGCGTTGATATTTTGAAAGACATGGTTGCTTGTTAGTATGCTTGAGTATCTATGTTTTCATGTCAAATTATAGACTATTGCTTTGAATCATATAAGTCCAATGTCCATGCTACAAAAATAAAAAGGATATGTGATAAATATGTTAGGCAGCATTCCACATCAAAAATTCTGTTTTTATCATTTACCTACTCGAGGACGAGCAGGAATTAAGCTTGGGGATGCTGATACGTCTCCAACGTATCTATAATTTTTTATTGTTCCATGCTGTTATAATATCAATCTTGGATGTTTTTATAATCATTTACAGCAATTTTATATCATTTTTGGAGACTAACCTATTAACCTAGTGCCCAGTGCTAGTTGTTGTTCTCTGCCCTGTTTTTGTTTCATAGAAAATCAATATCAAACGAAGTCCAAATACAGTGAAACTTTTTGGAGATTTTTTCTTGGGAAAGAAGAATACTGGAAGCTTCAGGAGAGGGCCAGAAGAAGAAGAGGTGGGCCACGAGGCACCAGGGCGCGCCCCAGGGGGGGTGGCGCGCACTGGTACCTCGTGGGCCCACCCCAGCTCCGTTTGACCTAATTCCATCACTATATATTCCAGAAAAATCAGAAACCCTCTGGAGAGTCCACGAAATACTTTTTACGCCGCCGTAAGCCTCTGTTCCAGAGAGATCCCATCTGGGGTCCTTCTACGGTAATTTGCCGGAGGGGGAATCGATCACGGAGGGGCTCTACATCAACCTTGCTGCTTCTCCGATGATGCGTGAGTAGTTTACCATAGACCTTCGGGTCCATAGGCAGTAGCTAGATGGCTTCTTCTCTCTTTTTGATGTTCAATACAATGTTCTCCTTGATGTTCTTGGAGATCTATCCGATGTAATCTTTCTTTGCGGTGTGTTTGTTGGGATCCGATGAATTGTAAGTTTATGATCAGATTATCCATGAATATTATTTGAGTCTACTTTGATCTCTTTTATGCATGATTATTATAGCCTCGAATATCTTCTCCGATCTATTGATTTGGTTTGGCCAACTAAGTTGATTTATCTTGCCATGGGAAGAGGTGCTTTGTAGTGGGTTCGATCTTGCGGTGCTCAATCCCAGTGACAGAAAGGGACATGACACGTATGTATCGTTGCTACTAAGGGTAAAAAGATGGGATCTATTCATTGGGTTTATTAATTCATGAGTTTTTCTTGTCTACATCATGTCATCGTTCTTAAGGAATTACTCCGTTCTTATGGACTTAATTCACTAGATGCATGCTGGATAGCCCATCGATGTCTGGAGTAATAGTAGTAGATGCAGGCAGGAGTCGGTCTACTAATCTTGGACGTGATGCCGATATAAATGATCATTGCCTTGGATATCGTCATGATTATTTGCTTTTCTATCAATTGCCTAACAGTAATTTGTCTACCCACCGTATGCTATTTTCTCGAGAGAAGCCTCTAGTGAAATCTATGGCCCCCGGGTCTATCAAAATCATATTACTAAAACCCTAAAAATATTGCTGCCATTTTATTTTATTTATTTTATTTAGTATTTTTTCTGCAATCTATCAATCTATCAAATACAATTTAATCTTGCAATCTTACCGCCAAGGGATTGACAACCCCTTGTTTGCGTTGGGTGCAAGGATTTGTTGTTTGTGTGCAGGTACTGCTTACTAGGTGTTGTGTGATTCTCCTACTGGTTCGATAACCTTGGTTTCATAATTGAGGGAAATACTTATCTCTACTGTGCTGCATCATCCCTTCCTCTTCGGGGAAATACCAACGCAAGCTACAAGTAGCAGGAAGAATTTCTGGCGCCGTTGCCGGGGAGACATCATCAACATTTATCAAGTACCTTTCCACAAACTCTCATCTCCTTGCATTTACTTTATTTGCCATTTGCCTCTCGTTTTCATCTCCCCCACTTCTAAAACGTTTTAACAAAAATACAAAAATATTTTCCTTTGCCTTTTTGCCTGTTTTCTCGTTTGTGTGCTTGAAGTTGTTATCATGGCTGAATTTAAGAAAAGTAATCCTCTTCCTAGTGCTAGTTCCTTAGACAATCCGTCTATCCTCTTGAAGCTTATGAATGATGAAAATATTAAAAGAGGTTTTCCTAAGGTTTCTAAAGAAAAATCTGGCAGTCTTGCCGAAGATGATCCAGGACTTTTAAATTTTAAATACTTGAGTGATGAATCTTTAAAAGAAGCTTGGGATAGATTATTAAAAATTCAAACAAGTGCTAGGCCTCAATATCATGTTAAGTTATTCCTAAGGATTTTTTATGTTGGTTTACCCCTTGCTCATAGACGCGTTTTGGACTCTATATTTGAAAACGATTTTCTTGGGGGTGATGCCTTTGACACCTATGAAAAGATGAAAAACATATTTGGGAAACCAACAGTTGAAACTATTGAACCTACTGCTTTAGTGTGCTTTTATCAAAATGAGCTAATAAAATAAACAAAGGCTAGCATGGATTCCAACTTTCGAGGAATAATTAATCTTGCTTCTACGATAAATGGTCATGTAGTATCACAAAATAGGAGGATCGATGCCTTGGATAAAAAGATCTCTTTATGTGTCCTGAAAGAAATAAAAACCCTTTGCACTAAGCTTGATCATCTAGTATACATAATTGATAATGGCAAAGATAATGAAATAGGAGTTGCTACGACCATTAAGAAGTATGCAATACTTGAGATTATGCATTGTGCCTAGCTAGGGGCATAAAACAATAGCGCTTGTTGGGAGGCAACCCAATGAATAAAATAAATTTTTGTTATAAGTTTCTGTTATGGTGTGTTTTTACTATCATGCTACTGGTATGATATTATTTTTATGTTTTTAATTAGTGTTTGTGCCAAGTAAAGCCTTTGGGATGATTTGGAAGATAGTATAATTGCTGCTGTTTGGAAAACATAAAGTTTTGCGTCCAATGCCCGAATTTTGTTTCTGTACTGGAGCGTTAGAAAAATCTGAATTTATCGTGATTTGTTAGAATACTCTATGTGCTTCACTTAAATTTTTTGAGCTAGGCAGTTGCTCTAGTGCTTCACTTAAATCCTTTTGAGCACGGTGGTGGCTGAAATTTTGTAGAAATAAACCATCATGCTTCACTCATATTATTTTGAGAGTTGATTGAAATTTTGTAGAAATAAATTATCATGCTTCACTTATATCATTTTGAGAATTGACTTGATTAAAATTTTGAAGAAATAAATTCTCATGCTTCACTTATATTATTTTGAGAATTGTTAAGACTGAAATTTTGAAGAAATATTTGCACTCTCATGCTTCACTTAAATCTTTTTGAGAGATGATGATAGTAACGGTAATTTGCACATGTTATGCAATTGGTCCCAAAGTGATGAATATTCAAGAGGGATATAGATAAAAACTTTCATATAGATCATTGGATATGACAAGTGTGATTCCTTGCAATAGTTTTGCGATATGGAAATGATGATATGTGATGCCATGTTAGTGAGTAATTGTGTTTAAGTAAGAATATTAGTGTTAAGGTTTGTGATTCCCTATGCAAGCACGTTAAGTCAATAGTTATGCAATGAAGTTATATCCTACTATGGTGCATTATTTGGTGTTAGTTATGTTCAATGCATGTTTATGACCGTTTTCGTTTTTGGTTGGTTGCTTCTCAATCTTTTGCTAGCCTTCATTTGTACTAAGCGGAAATACTGCTTGTGCATCCAAAATCCTTAAAACCAGTTTTGCCTTATGAGTCACTATATCTACCTATTTGCGGTATTCCAATGCCGTTCCAAGTAAATTTGCATGTGCCAACTCTAGATTTCAAAATATTTTTTCTGTTTTGTGTGCCCGTACCGCTCATGAAGCGGAAGGGGGTAGCCAATATCTTCCATGCTAGGTGTGTTATTCTCAAGATGAGTGTTTATTCACTTGTCATTGCACGAGAGTGTGGTGGTAATAGGGATGCCCGTCCCGAATTGTTAAATTGCTAAAATACCAAAATTGCAGTAATGCAAAAATAATGAAAGCAAAAGCAAATCTCCCTCGGAAAGAAATAAAAAAATCTTAATGAAGGGGAGTACTCTCGCGGAAAGAAAAATCTTAATGAAGGAGAGTATAATTTATTTTCTGTTTGGGAACCGCCTATGATGTATGTAGCATGGAAGATATTGGGAATTCTCATTCGTTTTCATTGACAGGAAAAGCATGCCTCCCAATTTTTTTTTATCTCTTTAATTTCAGCTTTGAGCTCTGGCACATTTGACAAATCTCTGCTTCCCTCTGCGAAGGGCCTATCTATTTACTTTTATGCAATTTTTATTTTTCTTGAGTCTCCATCTTCTCTTACAAAAGCACCAACTAGAGAACACTATTGTCATACTTGTGCATTGGTTGTAGCTAATATTTGAGTGTGTTTCATAAATGGATCAATGATTGAGCATAATGGGCTAGGGATAACTTTCTTTAGCGTTGATATTTTGAAAGACATGGTTGCTTGTTAGTATGCTTGAGTATCTATGTTTTCATGTCAAATTATAGACTATTGCTTTGAATCATATAAGTCCAATGTCCATGCTACCAAAATAAAAAGGATATGTGATAAATATGTTAGGCAGCATTCCACATCAAAAATTCTGTTTTTATCATTTACCTACTCGAGGACGAGCATTAATTAAGCTTGGGGATGCTGATACGTCTCCAACGTATCTATAATCTTTGATTGTTCCATGCTGTTATAATATCAATCTTGGATGTTTTTATAATCATTTACAGCAATTTTATATCATTTTTGGAGACTAACCTATTAACCTAGTGCCCAGTGCCAGTTGCTGTTTTCTGCCCTGTTTTTGTTTCACAGAAAATCAATATCAAATGAAGTCCAAATACAGTGAAACTTTTTGGAGATTTTTTCCTGGGCAAGAAGAATACTGGAAGCTTCGAGAGAGGGCCAGAAGAAGAAGAGGTGGGCCACGAGGCACCAGGGTGCGCCCTAGGGGGGTGGCGCGCACTGGAACCTCCTGGGCCCACCCCAGCTCCGTTTGACCTAATTCCAGCACTATAAATTCCAGAAAAATCAGAAACCCTCTGGAGAGTCCACGAAATACTTTTTACGCCGCCGCAAGCCTCTATTCCAGTGAGATCCCATCTGGGGTCCTTCTCCGGTAATCTGCCGGAGGGGGAATCGATCACGGAGGGGCTCTACATCAACCTTGCTGCTTCTCCGATGATGCGTGAGTAGTTTACCACAGACCTTCGGGTCCATAGGCAGTAGCTAGATGGCTTCTTCTCTCTTTTTGATGTTCAATACAATGTTCTCCTTGATGTTCTTGGAGATCTATCCGATGTAATCTTTCTTTGCGGTCTGTTTGTTGGGATCCGATGAATTGTGAGTTTATGATCAGATTATCCATGAATATTATTTGAGTCTTCTATGATCTCTTTTATGCGTGATTATTATAGCCTCGTATTTCTTCTCCGATCTATTGATTTGGTTTGGCCAACTACGTTGATTTATCTTGCCATGGGAAGAGGTGCTTTGTAGTGGGTTTGATCTTGCGGTGCTCAATCCCAGTGACAGAAAGGGACATGACACGTATGTATCGTTGCTACTAAGGGTAAAAAGATGGGATCTATTCATTGGGTTTATTAATTCGTGAGTTTTTCTTGTCTACATCATGTCATCGTTCTTAAGGCATTACTCCGTTCTTATGGACTTAATCCACTAGATGCATGCTGGATAGCCCATCGATGTGTGGAGTAATAGTAGTAGATGCAGGCAGGAGTCGGTCTACTAATCTTGGACGTGATGCCTATATACATGATCATTGCCTTGGATATCGTCATGATTATTTGCTTTTCTATCAATTGCCTAACAGTAATTTGTCTACCCACCGTATGCTATTTTCTCGAGAGAAGCCTCTAGTGAAATCTATGGCCCCCGGGTCTATCAAAATCATATTACTAAAACCCTAAAAATATTGCTGCCATTTTCTTTTATTTATTTTATTTAGTATTTTTGCTGCAATCTATCAATCTATCAAATACAATTTAATCTTGCAATCTTACCGCCAAGGGATTGACAACCCCTTGTTTGAGTTGGGTGCAAGGATTTGTTGTTTGTGTGCAGGTACTGCTTAGTAGGTGTTGTGTGATTCCCCTACTGGTTCGATAACCTTGGTTTCATAATTGAGGGAAATACTTATCTCTACTGTGCTGCATCATCCCTTCCTCTTCGGGGAAATACCAACGCAAGCTACAAGTAGCATCCGCCGCAGTCGACCTCGCCGTCGTTCGGGTACACGCCGGCGACCACCACCACCACTCACCAGTGCGGAAAAACTCCCTGAGCACGACCACACCATTGCCGCCCTCTGATACGCCAGCGATCGTCGTCGGTGATCGCCGCACCTCTTCTGTTCTCTCGCGCTAGTGCGTTCAAATTTGAACCTGACGGGTGGACCCCACCCGTCAGCGTTCTCTCTTTTTTCTGTTTTTAAACAGAAGGCGTATTCTATGCTTTATGTCTTCTACGCTGGAAAGCGTACTTCTGCCCGAAGCATTTTCTTTTTAAACGCACAGGGACTGGATTTTTGCAGAAAAGCCCCTGTTCTTAAAAGTTTACTAGCTTTTTAACTACAACTCTGTTTGAGTTGATTATTTTTTTGAATTTCTTATTTTTCTCTCTAGTTTTTTTAGTATTTATTTGAAAATATTTTGAGACAAATTTTTGGTACTATTGCAAAAATTTAATTTGGATTTGGATTTTGAATTTTTCAGAAAACAAAGAGGGGAACTTTGCCGGGAATTTCGAGGGTTCTTCTTCTAACTACTTTGGACAAGGCAAGCATTTTTGAACTTGGGATATGGTGATTGCATTTGCATTGCATGGTTGCATCGGTTTGGAGTTGCACCATATATGTAGTATATCACAAGTGCATGCATGCATGGTCATAACATTTTTGCACTTTCTTGCACTTCACTCAAGTGACTTTCTACTGTGAATAAAGATTGTGAGACAACCAGGAGTTCATCTCCTGCCTTGGACGTGCCGGTGGGCACGGGCTGTGCTAAGACACGACGGTGTCACCCTGGCATGTGAGGCATACCGGTCATAATAACAACACCTCCTGAGTCGACCTAGATCGAGTCTTGTTCCATCACACCTAGCTAAACACCGTGCTGCCACGGGTCTTCCCGCGAGGGAAGTACGGTTTAGTAAGTTGCCAACCCCTGTCTATGTACACACCACATAGAGGGCCATGATGAGGGTTTCCACGGCCATGGACTAATGCCCGTCATTAGGTCAGGGGGCATGGGTGTATCCGGCTGGGCCGAGAGGGGGGCACCCCTTGTAATCCGCATGTATGAATAGTGATCCCATGCTATTTGAGATTGTAGTCTCCCCGACTTAGAGTTTTTCTTGAACGATGCTTTGGGTGATTCCTGGCATCCGGAAAGTTAATCTGGTGCGTGCTGGTCAGGCGTGTTTTCAACCTAAAGACCGTAATGGGAATTAACCAGCATCACGGTGCTGACTAAAGAAATCTCATACATGTGGGTAAAGAGTACACCCTCTATAGAGTTATATCTATTCGAATAGCTGTGTCCACGGTTAAGGACGTTAGCTAGGAAGGGTCAAGTGTCGGTCCCGGTGTCGGTCTCCGGAGGAAATAATTTAATTTGAGCATGAATTATTTTGCAGGATAATTACTGTCACCCTAATGCCATCATGTATAATTATGTTATCATAAATGCTATTGTATTATTATTACTATGCATATTATCGTGGACTAACCCGTATCTCTTATTTTATTTCCTGAGTGTCTCAGGGGCTGGCTGGACAACCCCGGACACTCGATTTTATTTTCAAGAGCTCTCGTGGCGTCGCTTGAGTTCTCGGGCAGTCCTGTCTCGCCCGATTCTCTTTTAGACACCCGTTTGGCATTTCTTTTCAAGACCTCTCGTGGCGTCGCTTGAGTTCTCGGGCGGTCCTGTCTCGCCCGATTCTCTTTTAGACACCCGTTTGGCATTTCTTTTCAAGACCTCTCGTGGCGTCGCTTGAGTTCTCGGGCGGTCCTGTCTCGCCCGATTCTCTTTTAGACACCCGTTTGGCATTTCTCTTGGATACTCGGGTGGTCCTGTCTCGCCCGATTCTCCACTTTACATTTTCTTTTGGATTCTCGGGCGGTCCTGTCTCGCCCGATTGTCCACTTTTAACTTTCTTGTCACTAACATTTTATTTTCCTGCACATGCTAATATTTATCATGCCATGTTTTAAATTTCAGTCAGCATGAGCATATCATTTAATCCATCATGGGCATATGCATTCGGTATATCTTTCGTTCATAATGTTTGCGAGTACATTCCAACGTACTCACTGGCTTGTCCCTGGCTATTTTATTGCCCAGACCTGGAGGAGGACGAGCTTGTGGAAGGAGATTGCGCTAGCGAGCCCGACGCTTAGAGGTGTCCCAGTCAGTCAACCTGTGATCTTGGAGTCGCCACATGTAACATCCACTGTGTTTCCGCTACACCAATAAAATAGTCAAGCCTCACACTGACGCTTGACTTTATTTTATTGTATCAGTGTTGTTCTACCACCACACCACTGTGTTATTCCACCACCGTAGTATATTGGCAAGCTTGTAATAATTGTTGAGCCCTCTAACCCAACCCTGTGTAATATTATATTTGTACTGGTTATCTATATCAAGGAAGTCTACTAGTTGATCTTGGGGCTGGTATGACTTGAGGCTCTTCTGTGATTTATTCCAGAAATGGGCCTGACAGAAAGTATCGCTGAAGCTTGGGGGAGGCTTAAGTATATGATGCACACATGCCCCAATCATGATCTCTCAAGAGAAAAAATTATACAAAACTTTTATGCTCGGCTTTCTCGTAATGATCAATCCATGCTTGATACTTCTTCTACTGGTTCGTTTATAAAGAGAACTATTGAATTCAAATGGAATCTTCTGGAAAGAATTAAACGCAACTCTGAAGATTGGGAAATCGAGAAAGGTAAAGAGTCAGGTATAAATCTTGAGTTTGATTGTGTTAAATCTTTTATGGAAACGGATGCTTTTAATAAGTTCAGTACTAAATATGGACTTGACTTTGAGATAGTAGCCACTTTTTGTTAATCATTTGCTGCTCATGTTGATCTCCCTAAGGAGAAATGGTTTAAGTTTCATCCACCTATTGAAATAAAGGAAGAATCTATAGCTAAAGAGGAAATAATTATTTATAATGTTCACCCAGTTGTGCCTACTACTTACATTGAGAAAACTCCTTTTTCCCGTTAGGATTAAGAAACATGCTAAAGCTTCAACTGTGGTTAATAAAAGTAATATTAAAACAATTAAACCCTCTGAACAAATTAAAGTAGAACCTAATGTTGCAATGGTTAAATATCTTTTAGTTGATAATATTGATGGACATGTCATATATTTCTGTGATGAAGCAACTGGAATTGCTAAGCCAGATCCACGAGATAAAAACAAACCTGTAATTGGCATGCATGTTATTTTTGTTAAAATTGGAGATCATTGCTTTCATGGTTTATGTGATATTGATATGTCTCCAACGTATCTATAATTTATGAAGTATTCATGCATGTTTACAACAATTTTATATGGTTTTGGTATGATTTGAATAGAACTAACCCGGACTGACATTGTTTTCAGCAGAACTATCGTGGTGTTGTTTTTTGTGCCGAAATAAAAGTTCTCGGATTGACCCCAAAATTTACGGTGATTTTTTATGGACAAAAAGAGACCCAGGAAGCTTCAAGGGAGTACCAGAAGCCCCACAGGGACCCCACAAGGCAACAGGGTGCGTCCCAGGAGGGGCCGCCCCCTGATGCCTTGTGGGCCCCCTGTGGCACATCTTTGCGTGATTCCAACACCAAAAATTATTATATATTGGGAAACCCCCGAAATTTAACCTAGATGAGTTTTTCCGTCATCGCAAGCCTCTGTTCCGAAGCGACCCCATTTGGAGCTCTGTTCCGGCACCCTGCCAGAGGGGGAAATCATCACCGGAGGCTATCTTCATCATCCTGACGGTCTCCATGACGAGGAGGTAGTAGTTCACCCTCGGGGCTAAGGGTATGTACCAGTAGCTATGTGTTTGATCTCTCTCTCTCTCTCTCGTGTTCTTGATTTGGCACGATCTTGATGTACCACGAGCTTTGTTAGTATAGTTGGATCATATGGTGTTTCTTCCCTCTCTATCTTCTTGTGATGAATTGAGTATTTCCCTTTGAGGTTTCATTATTGTCGGATTGAATACTTTGGATTTGAGAACACTTGATGTATGTCTTGCATGGGGATACCCGTGGTGACAATGGGGTATTCTATTGAGTCACTTAATGTATGTTCTGGTAATCAACATGCGGATTCCCGTGACCTTGGGGTAATCTAGGCATATGAGTTGGTACACGTTTTCGTCCTTCTTTCTCCGATAGAAACTTTGGGGTACTCTTTGACGTTCTTTGTGTAGATTGAATATTATGAATCTGAAGTTGTCTGATGCATATCGAATTATCAACTCACGGATACCTGTGGTGACATTGGAGTATCTAGGTGACAATAGAATTGGTTGATGCGTATCATATGGTGTTATTTTAGTACGAACTCTAGGGCTGTTTGTGACACTTATAGGGATGGCTCAATAGATTGATCGGAAAGGATAACTTTGAGGTGGTTTCGTACCCTACAACAATTTATTCTTATGTTCTCCACTAGATAAGAACTTTGGAGTGATTCTTTGTCACATATTGAGGGATAGTTATATGATTCAATTATGTTAGCACTGTTGAGAGATTGCACTAGTGAAAGTATGAACCCTAGGCCTTGTTTCTAAGCACTGTAATACTGTTTGTGCTCACTTTTATTACTTGTTACCTTGCTGTTTTTATTATTTCAGATTACAAAAACCTATATCGACTATCCATACTACACTTGTATCACCATCTCTTCGCCGAACTAGTGCACCTATACAATTTACCATTGTATTGGGTGTGTTGGGGACACAAGAGATTGTTTGTATTTGATTGCAGGGTTGTTTGAGAGAGACCATCTTCATCCTACACCTCCCACGGATTGATAAACCTTAGGTCATCCACTTCAGGGAAATTTGCTGTTGTCCTACAAAACTCTGTGCTTGGAGGCCCAACAGAGTCTACAAGAATAAAAGTTGCGTAGTAGACATCAAGCTCTTTTCTGGCGCCGTTGCCGGGGAGGTGAGTGCTTCAAGGTATATCTTTAGATCTTGCAATTGAATCTTTTAGTTTCTTGTTTTATCACTAGTTTGGTTTATAAAAGAAAACTACAAAAAATGGAATTTAGGTTGCCTCAAATGTTTTATCTTTATAATGTCTTTCTTGAAAATGATGGATGAGAAAATTGTGCCAAAGTGTTATAAGAAGAATTCAATAAAATGTTTGGCATAAAATCCTTGAATGATGAGCATGATTGCAATGTTGTTAGTATGCTTTCTATGAATATCCATGATCCTAATGATATGCAAAGCCATAAGCTTGGGGATGCTATGTTTGATGAAGATGCCATTTTTAGCCCCCCTACTTTCGATGAGCAAATTTATTATGATGATTGTATGCCTCCTATTTATGATGATTATATTGATGAAAGTGGGTTTGGAAGAGTGTCAACTCTAGGTTCTAATGATCCCACTATTTTTTAGGGTGTTGAATCTCATGGCAATAATTATGAAAGTGGATTTGGAGAGGTCATGACTTTATTTAATGACGATTCCCCTATTTTGGAAGAGGTTTCAATTAATTATGACAACAAAGTTGCTATCTATGATGATTACTGTGATGACTTGAATGCTATAAAGAATAATTATAACTATGAAACTTGTCATCATGATTTTAATTTTCAATTGGATTATGACAATCAAGTATCTCATGATAGTTATTTTGTTGTGTTTGCTCCCACTATTATGAATAAGAAGAAAATTGCTTATGTGGAGAGTAGTAAAAATTCTATGCTTGTGGATCATGAAAGGAATGCTTTGTGTGATGGATATATTGTTGAATTTCTTCATGAAAATTATTTTGAGAGAGGAATATATGCTTCTACGTATCTCAATAATATCAAATTTCCTCTCTATGTGCTGAAAGTTTTGAAGTTATACTTGTTTTGCCTTCCTATGCTAGTTGATTCTTGCTCCCAGAAATTGTTTGCTCAAAAAATCCCTTTGCATAGTAAGTGGGTTAGGCTTAAATGTTCTTGTCATATGATTCATGATGCTCTCTTTGTGTTTCAATTCTTTACTTTTATGCAAGCATCATTGAAATCAGCATGCCTAACTAAAAGGCATTAAAGAAAAGCGCTTGTTGGGAGACAACCCAATATTTATATATACAATTTTTGTGTGTCAACATGATTAAGCTACTTTAGTAATCATGTTTTATATGTTTTCTTTCAATAATGTGCCAAGTAAAGCCTTTGGAATAGTGTGGATGTTTGTTGATTTGATTCTGTGCAAAAACAGAAAAATTTGCGTCCAGTGCTGGAATTTCTGTTCTGTACTGGGCGTGAGAAAATTCTGAATTTTTACAGCATATTGGGTTACAAATTGTTTACATTTTCCTAATTTTTCAGAATTTTGGAGGTACATAAGTATGCTTTTTAATTCGCTCACTACATGTTGTTCTGTTTTTGACAGATTCTGTTTTTATTGCATAGTTTCCTTGTTTTAGTGTTTCCATAGATTATATTGAGTGATATAAATTGTGGGAATGATAGAATACAGTAGGTATTATGTGGTAACAATTATGAATCTTGTCTTGACAGTACGAAAGTGAATGATTTATTTTCATACTAACCTATCTCACGGAGTTCCGTTAAGTTTTGTGTGATTGAAATTTTCAAGTTTTGGGTGAGATATTGATATGAGGAGAATAAGGAGTGGCAAGACACTAAGCTTGGGGATGCCCAAGGCACCCCAAGGTAATACTCAAGGAAGACTCAAGCAACTAAGCTTGGGGATGCCCCGGAAGGCATCCCCTCTTTCGTCTTCAACATTATCGGTAACCTCACTTGGAGCTATATTTTTATTCATCACATAATATGAGTTTTGCTTGGAGCGTCATTTTATTTTGTTGAGATTTTCTTTCTGTTATCAATAATCATGTTTTGTATCTTTTATTTCAATAAAATGTCGAGTATAGCCTTTACCATGCTAAGTTTGCAAGTTTATGTGTTGCTGTTTGAAAACAGAAAGTTTTCTGTTATGTCCTGAATATTTGTGAATTGCCAGAACATGATAAAAATCTGAAATTTTTACACAGTAGGCATGCATGAGTTCTATTTCACATGGAAATTTTTCAGAATTTTTGGAGTTAGGGAAGTATGAAGTTTTATTCCCCCTTTAGAGGTTGTTATGTTTAGACAGATTTCGGTTATAGTAGCATTGTTTGCATATGTTTGCTTGTTTAATGTTTCTATTTGTGGATAGGAGTATTAAATATGCAGAGGCATTTAGTATGTAATGTTTAATTATAATTTTAGTGATTTTCTACGGTAGAGAACTTTAAGGTTTTGAGTTGATTTATACTAACTTATCTCAGGAGTTCTTGTTGAGTTTTGTGTGGATGAAGTTTTTAAAGATTTAGGAGAATCCATGATAAGAGAGGAATTAATGAGACACAAGAGCTCAAGCTTGGGTATGCCCAAGGCTCCCCAAGATAACATTCCAATAACTCTCAAGCAACTAAGCTTGGGGATGCCCCGGTAGGCATCCCACCTTTCTTCATCAACACCTATCGGTTAGCCTAAGTTTTTACTTGTTCACATGATATGTGCTTTTCTTGCAGCGTCCTTTTATTTTCATTTTGTTTGCTGTTTGAATAAAATACTTGGATCTGAAATATTTATTTGGAGAGTCTTCACATAGCTACTTAATTGCTTAACTACTCATTGATCTTCACTTAGATCTTTTGGAGTAGTTTGTCATTCATTCTTGTGCTTCACTTATATCCATTGAGTAAATTGTTGAATGAATTGAATGTCATAAATATGAAATTATATATGCTTCATATGCTTGTCCCATGGGGAGTAATGACTTCACATATAAGAAGTATAATTGGTAAAATTTATTGAAAGTTAGCAAACACAGCATTGGTCACTTGAACAATTCATGAAAGAATATTGAAAGAAGAGAGATTTCACATATAAATATACTATCTTGGACATCTTCTATGATTGTGAGCCCCCATTAATTATTTTCAAGCTTGATCAAGTAGTTCATGTTGGACAAGGAAGACAACGTAATGGGTTATGTTTGTTTATATTCACATAAAAGTTATATTGTCATGGATCCTCTAACATGTGGTGCTTGCTTAGGATCTTTTGCTAGCCAAAAATTTGTACTAAGTAGAGATACTACTTGTGCATCCAAAAACCCTTAAACCTAGTTTCTTTTCATGAGAGTCCACCATATCTACATATGGATTGAATAAGATCCTTCAAGTCAGTTGTCATTGGAGCAAAAAGCAATAAAAAATGCTCCTAAATATGTATGATCTTTTATTGGAAGGGAAAATAAGCTTTGTACGAACTTGTGATGGTGAAGAAATAAAAGCGACGGACTGCATAATAAAGGTTGCCATCACAAGGGGCAATATAAAGTGACGTTCCTTTCCATTAAGAGCTTGCACATCCAAAAATAAAAAGCGCATGACAACCTCTGCTTCCCTCTGCGAAGGGCCTATCTTTTACTTTTCTGTATTTACTTTTATGCAAGAGTCAGTAATGTTCATCCCTATTCCGCTCTATTTATTCTCTAGTGGGCAAGCATCATGTGGTAGGGAATGATCCAAGCACATATATGCAGTTGAATATAGGTGATCATGAGTTATTATTGTTGACATTATGCCTGAGATAAATAAGTTGGGAGGCGAAATATTAAGCCCCTATCTTCCTATGTGTTTGACTGAAACGGTTTGCTCTTAAAATATGCTTTGAGTGTCAGCATCATGGAAGACTAAATGATAGTTGAGTATGTGGAATTTGCTAAAACAAAGTTCTTAAATAGACCCTTCCTGAAAATAAGATGAATTGTAATTGTTTGATGACTGAAAACATAGTTTGTTAGTTTTCAAGAAAGTTTATGGTTTGTACTTTAACATGTGAATAGCTTGCTACTTGATCATGAGAAGTTTTATGAGAAATGAGCTACTGTTTATGATCAGGGGGGTCGCGCCCTGATGCCTTGTGGGCCCCCTGTGGCACCTCTTTGCGTGATTCCAACGCCAAAAGTTCTTATATATAGGGAAACCCCCGAAAGTTAACCTACATGAGTTTTTCCACCGCCGCAAGCCTCTGTTCCGAAGCGAACCTATCTGGAGCTCCGTTCTGGCACCCTGTCGGAGGGGGAAATCATCACCGGAGGCCATCTTCATCATCCCGGCGGTCTCCATGACGAGGAGGGAGTAGTTCACAATCGGGGCTGAGGGTATGTACCAGTAGCTATGTGTTTGATCTCTCTCTCTCGTGTTCTTGATTTGGTACGATCTTGATGTACCACGAGCTTTGTTAATATTGTTGGATCATATGATGTTTCTTCCCTCTCTATCTTCTTGTGATGAATTGAGTCTTTCCCTTTGAGGTTTCGTTATTGTCGGATTGAATACTTTGGATTTGAGAACACTTGATGTATGTCTTGCATGTGGATACCTGTGGTGACAATGGGGTATTCTATTGAGTCACTTGATGTATGTTTTGGTAATCAACTTGCGGATTCCCGTGACCTTGGGGTAATCTAGGCATATGGGTTGGTACATATTTTCATCCTTCGTTCTCCGATAGAAACTTTGGGGTACTCTTTGAAGTTCTTTGTGTGGATTGAATATTATGAATCTGAAGTTGTTTGATGCATATCGAATAATCAACTCACGGATACTTGTGGTGACATTGGAGTATCTAGGTGACATTAGAGTTGGTTGATGCGTATCATATGGTGTTATTTTAGTACGAACTCTAGGGCTGTTTGTGACACTTATAGGGATGGCTCAATAGATTGATCGGAAAGGATAACTTTGAGGTGGTTTCGTACCCTACAACAATTTCTTCTTATGTTCTCCACTAGATAAGAACTTTGGAGTGATTCTTTGTCACATATTGAGGGATTGTTATATGATTCAATTATGTTAGCACTGTTGAGAGATTGCACTAGTGAAAGTATGAACCCTAGGCCTTGTTTCTAAGCACTGCAATACTATTTGTGCTCACTTTTATTACTTGTTACCTTGCTGTTTTTATTATTTCAGATTACAAAAACCTATATCTACTATCCATACTACACTTGTATCACCATCTCATCGCCGAACTAGTGCACCTATACAATTTACCGTTGTATTGGGTGTGGTGGGGACAAAAGAGATTGTTTGTATTTGATTGCAGGGTTGTTTGAGAGAGACCATCTTCATCCTACGCCTCCCACGGATTGATAAACCTTAGGTCATCCACTTGAGGGAAATTTGTTGTTGTCCTACAAAACTCTGCACTTGGAGGCCCAACAGAGTCTACAAGAATAAAAGTTGCATAGTAGACATCAGATATTGGTGCTAGTGTGAGTGCTATAACATTTACTCTTTATCAAGAAGTCATCAATGATATTGCACATGTTGAGATTGAAGATATTGATGTAACTATTAAGCTCACACACAGAGATACTATTACACCACTTGGGATTGTTAGAGATGTTGAAGTCTTGTGTGGTAAGATCAAATACCCTACTGATTTTCTTGTTCTTGGATAACCACAAGATGATTTTTGTCCCATTATATTTGGTAGACCTTTCTTGTATACGGTTAATGCTAAGATTGATTGCAATAAAGAAACTGTCAGTGTTAATTTTGGTGATGTATCTCATGAGTTTAATTTCTCTAAGTTTCGTAGACAACCTCATGATAAAGAATTACCTAATAAAGATGAAATTATTCGTCTTGCTTATATTGCTGTGCCTCCTACTGATCCCTTGGAACAATATTTGTTAGGCCATGAAAACGATATGCATATGAATGAAAGAAATGAAATGGATCAGATATTCTTTAAACAAGCACCTATTCTTAAACATAATTTGCCTGTCGAAACTTTGGGGGATCCTCTCCCACCTAAGAGCGACCCTGTGTTTGAACTAAAGAAATTACCTGATACACTTAAGTGTGCTTATCTTGATGAAACGAAAATATATCCTGTTATTATCAGTGCTAACCTTTCAGAGCATGAAGAAAACATGATTACATAAAACTTTGAGGAAGCACCGTGCAGCTATTGGATATACTCTTGATGATCTTAAGGGCATTACTCCCACTCTATGTCAGCACAAGATTCATATGGAGCCAGATGCTAAGCCAGTTGTTGATCATCAATGACGTCTAAATCCTAGAATGAAGGATTTGGTAAGAACTGAAATATTAAAGCTTCTGGAAGCAGGTATAATTTATCCTATAGCTGATAGTAGATGGGTAAGTCCTGTTCATTGTGTCCCTAAGAAAGGAGGCATCACTGTTGTTCCTAATGATAAAAATGAACTTATCTCACAAAGAATTGTAACTGGTTATAGTATGGTAATTGATTTTAGGAAATTAAATAAAGCTACTACGAAAGATCATTACCCCTTGCCTTTTATTGATCAAATGTTAGAAAGGTTATCTAAACATACACACTTTTGCTTCCTAGATGGATATACTGGTTTCTCTCAAATACCTATATCAAAAGAAGATCAAGAGAAAACCACTTTTACTTGTCCTTTTGGAACTTATGCTTAATTATAGACGCATGCCTTTTGGTTTATGTAATGCACCTGCTACCTTTCAAAGATGTATGACTACTATATTCTCCGACTATTGTGAAAAGATTGTTGAGGTGTTCATGGATGATTTTTTCGTTTACGAAACTTCTTTTGATGATTGCTTAAGCAACCTTTATTGAGTTTTGCAGAGATGTGAAGAAACCAATCTTGTCTTGAATTGGGAGAAGTATCACTTTACGGTGAACGAAGGTATAGTCCTTGGGCATAAAATTTCTGAAAGAGGTATTGAAGTAGACAAAGCTAAAGTTGGTGCAATTGAGAAAATGCCATGTCCTAAATATATTAAAGGTATAAGAAGTTTCCTAGGTCATGCTGGTTTCTATAGGAGGTTCATAAAAGATTTCTCTAAAATTTCTAGGCCTCTTACTAATCTCTTGCAGAAAGATGTTCCATTTGTTTTTGATGATGATTGCGTAGAAGCCTTTGAAATACTTAAGAAAGCCTTAATATCTGCACCTATTGTTCAACCACCTGATTGGAACCAACCCTTATAAATTATGTGTGATGCAAGTGATTATGCTGTTGGTGCTGTCCTAGGGCAAAGAGTTGATAAGAAATTAAATGTTATTCATTATGCTAGTAAAACTCTAGACAGTGCTCAAAGAAATTATGCTACTACTGAGAAAGAATTTTTAGTAGTTCTGTTTGCATGTGATAAGTTCCGATCTTATATTGTTGATTCTAAAGTAACTATTCACACTGATCATGCTGCCATTAAATATCTTATGGAAAAGAAAGATGCTAAACCTAGACTTATTAGGTGGGTTCTTTTACTTCAAGAATTTGATCTACATATTGTTGATAGAAAGGGAGCTGAAAACCCAGTAGCGGATAATTTATCTAGGATGGAAAATGTTCTTGATGACCCACTTCCTATTAATGATAATTTTCCTGATGAGCAATTAGCTGTGGTAAATGCTTCCCGCACCAGTCCTTGGTATGCAGATTATGCTAATTACATTGTTGCTAAATATATCCCACCTAGATTTACATACCGACAAAAGAAAAAGTTCTTCCTTGATTTAAGACATTACTTTTGGGATGCCCCACATTTATATAAAGACGGAGTAGATGGTGTTATTAGACGTTGTGTACCTGAGCATCAACATGAACAAATCCTACGAAAGTGTCACTCCGAGGCATATGGAGGACACCATGCGGGAGACAGAAATGCACATAAGGTATTACAGTCTGGTTTTTATTGGCCTACTCTTTTTAAAGATGCCTATAAGTTTGTCTTCTCTTGTGATGAATGTCAAGGAATCGGTAATATTGGTAGACGTCAGGAAATGCCTATGAATTATTCACTTGTTATTGAGCCATTTGATGTTTGGGGTTTTGATTATATGTGACCTTTTCCTTCCTCTAATGGATATACTCATATTCTTGTTGCTATTGATTATGTTACTAAGTGGGTAGAAGCTATTCCAACTAGTAGTGCTGATCACAACACCTCTATTAAAATGCTTAAAGAAGTTATATTCCCGAGGTTTGGAGTCCCTAGATACTTGATGACTGATGGTGGTTCACATTTTATTCATGGTGCTTTTCATAAATTGCTTGCCAAGTATGATGTTAATCACAGAATTGCATCTCCTTATCATCCTCAGTCTAGTGGTCAAGTTGAATTGAGTAATAGAGAAATATAGTTAATTTTGCAAAAGACCGTTAATAGATCCAGGAAGAATTGGTCTAAGAAACTTGATGATGCATTGTGGGCTTATAGAGCTGCTTATAAAAATCCTATGGGTATGTCTCCATATAAAATGGTCTATGGAAAAGCATGTCATTTACCTCTTGAACTAGAACATAAGGCATATTGGGCAATTAAAGAACTTAACTATGATTTCAAACTTGCCAGTGAAAAGAGGTTATTTGATATTAGCTCTTTAGATGAGTGGCCTATGAAAATGCCAAGATTTTTAAAGAAAAAGTTAAAAGATGGCATGATAAAAGAATTCAAAAACGGGAATTCAAAGTTGGTGAGTATGTGCTTTTGTACAATTCTCGTTTCGGATTTTTTGCAGGAAAACTTCTCTCTAAGTGGGAAGGCCCATACATCATCGAAGAAGTTTATCGCTCCGGAGCTATCAAAATTAACAACTCCGAGGGCACCAATCCGAAAGTGGTTAATGGACAAAGAATTAAACATTATATCTCAGGTACGCCCATTAATGTTGAAACTAATATCATTCAAACAATGACGCCAGAGGAACACATAAAAGAATCCTTCCGGAACGCTCCAGAACCCTAAAAAGGGGTAGGTATGTGATACGGTAAGTAAACCGACTCCAAAAATTCCATAAAAATTATTTCTGTCCCTTTTGGAATATTAGAAAAAATATAAAAATAAGAAACAGCCGAGGGGACCCACGAGGAGGTCACAAGGCAACAGGGCGCGGCCCCCCTGGGGCGCGCCGGGTTGCCTTGTGGGCCCCTCGTGTGCCTTCCTGACTCCGTTTTCTTCCCGTATGCTTGTTTTGCAAGATAAAAATTCTTCATATATACTCCCGTATGTTTTGACCACTGTATCGCAAGTTTCTCCTCTGTTGTTTTTTCGTGTTGTTTTCTGTTAGATTTTCGAAGCCAGGCACCATGTCATCTCAAGATTCAGATGTGGAAAGTTATGTTTCACACCTTATCGCAAACCCTAGAGTCTGTGGGGATATTGAGCCCTATGGATGGACGACCGATGAGGAGGAGGATGCCGATTTAAAGGAGATGAAATCATCAAGTGAAGAAGAAGAAGAGGATCCTCTGCCCCAGCCAGGTGATATGCATGTGGAGTTCAAAAAGTCGAGCCTACCTGATAAGGTTAAACCCTCCAATACTCGATTTACCCCTTATCGCTGTGTGCGAACGGATGTTTCCTATTCTTCCACCAAAACCCATCCCCTAGAGGATGGTATATCCATTGTTACAAGCAAGCTCCGCATGGAGAATGTGGATCTAAAAGGGGAGGTTATTGAGCTCAAGGAGGAAATTCGCACCCTCAGGGGAATCATCGCTAAAAGAATCACTTCATCACCACCATCACCGAAGAAAGACACTTGAGTACACGGCTATAGGCACCACCCTTGGCTTGTTCCAAGCTTGGTGGAGGTGCCCCGGTATCGTATCATCATCACCTTTTTATCATCATTATCTATCTTAGTTCGATCCTTAGTTATTTTATGATCTAGAAGAATAAAGTTTTAGTATGATCTAGTTTCGAGTGCTAATTGTTTCGTGATCTATCTATGTAATCATGCTTGAGAGTTATATAATAAAGAGTAGTTTGAGTTTTGCTTCTTTACTTTTATGTTTCAATCTTAGCAATAAAAGAATGAAAAAAAGATCATATGCCAATCCCTTGGGGAGTAATGACTTTACATGAAGAAAAGTATAGCTGATAAAATTTATTAAAAGTTAAAAACATAGCATTGGTCATTGATGCAATTCATGAAAAAGTAATAAAGGAAGAGAGGATTCACATATAAATATACTATCTTGGACATCTTTTATGATTGTGAGCCCCCTTTAAATATTCTATGTCAAAAGAGTTGACATTGGACAAGGAAGACAACGTAATGAGTTATGTTTGTTTATATTCACATAGAAGTTATATTGTCATAGATCCTCTAACATGTGGTGCTTGCTCACTATCTTTTGCTAGCCAAAAATCCGCACTAAGTAGAGATACTACTTGTGCATCCAAAACCCTTGAGCCCAGTTTCATGTCATGAGAGTCCACTATATCTACCTATGGATTGAATAAGATCCTTCAAGTAAGTTGTCATCGGTGCACAAAGCAATAAAAAATTTGATCCCGAAATATGTAAGAACTTTTATTGTAAGGGAAAATAAGCTTTGTACAAACTTGTGATGGTGAAGAAATAAAAGCGACAGACTGCATAATAAAGGTTGCTATCACAAAGGGCAATATAAAGTGACGTTCCTTTGCATTAAGAGTTTTGACATCCAAAAAAAGCGCATGGCAACCTCTGCTTCCCTCTGCTAAGGGCCTATCTTTTACTTTTCTGTATTTTCTTTTATGCAAGAGTCAATATTGTTTCTCTCTTTTCCGTTTTTATTTTTTCTCTTTGCAGGCATCATGTGTTGGGGAAAGATCTAGGCATATATATCCAGTTGAATATAAGTGATCATGAGTTATTATTGTTGACATTACTCTTGAGGTAAATTTGTTGGGAGGTGAAAACTATAAACCCCCATCTTCCTATGTGTCTGATTGAAGCTTTCGCCTCATAAATATGCCGTGAGTGTCAGCAATCATAGAAGACTAAATGATAGTTGAGTATGTGGACTTGCTGAAACAAAAGCTCTTACATAGATCCTTCCTGAAAATATGATGAATTGTGATCGTTTCATTGACTAAGAACATAGTTTGTTGGTTTTCATGAAAGTTAATGCTTTATACTTCGGTATTTTAATGAATTATTACTTGTTCATGAGAAGTATTATTATAATATATTGCTATTATAGAATGGATCATGATGCTCTCTTGTCCGTATTTTTGTTTTATCGACACCGCTCTCTCTAAACATGTGGACATGATTTTCGATTTCGGTTTTCACTTGAGGACAAGTGAGGTCTAAGCTTGGGGGAATTGATACGTCCAATTTGCTTCATGATTTCCTACTGTTATTTATAATGTATTTGGTCATTATTTCACTTTATGATGCAATTCTTATGCCTTTTCTCTCTTAATTTGCAAGATTTATATGAAGAGGGAGAATACCGGCAGCTAGAATTCTGGACCTGAAATAGCCACAGCAGAGATACCTATTCTACAGATCTCCAAATGACCTAAAATTTCATGAGGATTTTTTATTGAATATATAAAAAAATACTAGAGAAAATAAATAGCAGAGGGGACCCACCGGCTGCCCACAAGGCAACAGGGCGCCCCCCTGGGGCATGCGGGGTTGCCTTGTGGGGCCCTCAGCTGGCCTCTGGTCCCCTCCTCCAGCTATATGAAGCCATTTACCCTAAAAAATTAAGAGGAAGACTTTCGGGATGAAGCGCCGCCGTCTCGAGGCGGAACTAGGACAGGAGCACTTTTGCCCTTCGGCGGAGCGATTTCGCCGGGGATACTACCCTCCGGGAGGGGGAAATCGAAGCAATCAACATCACCAACGATCCTCTCATCATGGGAGGTCCAATCTTCATCAACATCTTCACCAGCACCATCTCATCTCAAACCTTAGTTCATCTCTTGTATTCAATCTTTGTCTCAAAACCTCAGATTGGTACCTGTGGGTTGCTAGTAGTGTTGATTACATCTTGTAGTTGATGCTAGTTGGTTTATTTGGTGGAAGATCATATGTTCAGATCCTTAATGATATTCAATACCCCTCTGATCTTGAACATGAACATGATTTGTGAGTAGTTACTTTTGTTCTTGAGGACATGGGAGAAGTCTTGTCATAAGTAATCATGTGAATTTGGTATTCGTTTGATATTTTTATGATATGTATGTTGTTGATTCCTTTAGTGGTGTCTTGTGAACGTCGACTACATGACACTTCACCATATTTGGGCCTAAGGGAAGGCATTGTGGAGTAATAAGTAGATGATGGGTTGCTAGAGTGACAGAAGCTTAAACCCTAGTTTATGCGTTATTCCCTAAGGGGCTGTTTTGGATCCATATGTTTCATGCTATGGTTAGATTTATCTTAATTCTTCTTTCATAGATGCGGATTCTTGCGAGAGGGGGTAATCATAAGAGGGTTGCTTGTTCAAGTAAGAACAGCACCTTAGCACTGGTCCACCCACATATCAAATTATCAAAGTAGCGAACGCGAATCAAACAAACATGATGAAAGTGACTAGATCAGAATTCCCATGTATCCTTGAGAACACTTTGCTTTATATAAGAGACCGTTCCAGGTTGTCCTTTGCTATAAAAAGAATTGGGCCATCTTGCTGCACTTTTGTTACACTTGTTACTTGTTACTTGTTATGAATCATCTTGCTACAAAACTATCGGTTACCGCTACTTTCAGTGCTTGCAGAAAACACCTTCCTGAAAACCGCTTATCATTTCCTTCGACTCATTGTTGGGTTCGACACTCTTACTTATCGAAAGGACTACAATTTATGCCCTATACTTGTGGTTCATCAAGGGCGGACAGATCCCAGTGTACTGCGTCCTCAGCGCCGGAAGATGTGGATGGCGGTGGCGTCTTCCTGGTACGCTTTGTCCCTGAAGAGGCTGGGGGCTATGAAGCACCTGCCACTTCCGCGTCTGACGGAGTTGGTTGCCGGGAAGAAGTGCCACGAGGAGGTTGTCGCCTGGAATGCTGGGCCCGAGAAGTCTTGGCAGCTGCCTCTGTGCCGGCAAGCTCATCGCTTGTCGGTTTGATGTGCGCTACTTTCTTCTGTCCGAGTTTCTTCGCGATTGCGGTCTTCACTCGAGCAGGAGGAGCGTGAGGTTCTCCCTCCTCTCCCTACTCTCCTTCAACCTCTTTGGGGTGCTCCTCGTCACCCTCATGCACCTCAGCGTGTTCCTCCTCACCTACATGCTCTTCGGCATGTTCATCGGCATGCTCATGCTCTTCGGCATGTTCTTCGGTGTGCTCTTCCTCGCTGGTGCCCCGAGCCGCCCAGGAACGAGCTGCCCTCTTTTCCTCCTCGACTCTAGCGGCTAGGAACTATTCTTCATCATCCTTTGTAGGATGGACCATATCATCTTCAACTCTGACAGCCTTTTCCACCAAGCCGTCAAGCCAGTCCTTAACCTCTTTCTTGGTGGGCACCTTCCAAGCATCTGCAACACTCTTGGAGTTGCACTCTGGCATCATAGCTAGGATAGAATCCTTAGCGGGGTTGTTGCAGAGCGGGACTATCTTTTCTGGCAAGTCGAAATCGCAACCCTTGTTGAAGAGCTGACAGATGAGCCAATAATGCTCCATGACCGTCAAGTTGTTGTCAAGGCCTGGATGCAAGCGCATCGTGTCGGCAGGGTTCTTGTACTCCCATGCTTTTCGGCCTCCTCTCTGCTGCAGCGGAGCAATTCAGCGGCGAGTGAAATCTGCTCCCACCATTTCAATGGTCAAGCCGGATTCCTTGAGACTGATGAGCCTGTACAGTGCAATCCCAAGATTGCTGTCATTGGGGTCAACATTGCTCCAATTGGCGTTCTTCTCAATCTTGTCGGTTCTGAGATGGTAGAAAGCCGGGAAGTGTTGCTTCTTGATCTAGCACCAGTCTGCCCTCCACTCGTTCCATTTGATGTGCAGTTTGCCGTCAAGATAATGCTTCTTCATCCCTATCCTTGGAATCCAAGTGACACTGCCGGACAGAGCATCGCCTTCGATCCGGGGGATGAAAAAGTGGCAGAACAGAGCAACGTTGGGCACTACTCCTAAGAATTTCTCACACAGATGTGCAAAGACTGACATGCAAGTGACTGCATTTCGAGCGAAGTCTAGCAATCTGAATCCGTAGGACAGCATCACTTCTACGAAGAAATCTGAGAAAGGTGGGCATAACCCGCAGTAAAAATACCCGGCGAAGAAGTGGAACTTGTCATCTGTTGGGGGAAGGGATCCTGGAAGCACCGCCGTGCCTTCATGGTCTTTCGTCTTCCTTGTGTATATGTACAAGTACCTCTTCTTCAGGTCGCTGGCTGTCAGCACCGGCAGAAAGACGACATTCTCCTGCCGCTAGGCTACTTTGGCGGCCTTCCTCTCTTCCACCCCCGAATCAACTGGTTTGGCGGCCCTCTTCGGCGCCATGGCAGTTTTTGGAGGAGGAATCTAATGGAAAGAGCAAGCGGAGCGGCGCGGAGATGTTGCGCTCTGTTCTTGCGCGAGGAAGAGGATGGATGTGGCTGGCTAGATTGGGGAAGAAGGAGGTAAATGAGCAGCGCCCTTCCCGAGTGCCCTTTTATGGGGAAGGCATGGGGGCTGGCTCTTTACTGTCCGACGTGGCCGCGCTTTTGCAGGCGCACCACCCCAGCCGCCATATCAATCCATCTCTCCCACGTCCCGCATTCAACGCACGTCATGGGTATCCAGTAAAAATGATGATTACAATAGTCATTCTTTGCCACGTGTGTGTGTACATTGATTTGGGCCTAGCCCAACAACGCTTCGCATACGTGTGTGGCCCAGGCCTGGGGCCTCCTGTCGGTGTATAAAAAAATGGGTGTTTCCATACCCTGACTTATGCACAGACAGTTGCAGCCTTCCCGACGGCAAGGGCTTGTCGGAGGATGGCTTCTGTCAAGATTCAAGATTTGGTTGATAAAACCATGAAGAAAATCTCAAGGCAGGTCATCAAGAAGTACTAAGACAGTACTGAAGATCAAGACTACACTTGCCGGCAAGCTACACACCGACAAGGGAAGGCACGGCAAGCTCCGTGCCGGCAAGCTCCTTTGTGTCGCTCCACCTCACCGACCAACTAGTCGCTTGTCAATAGGTGTCGAGCGGGCAGGCAGTTTGGTGAGGCTTGTCGGGGCACGTGTCAGCACGACGCCTGATGATTAAGCTTTAATGACACCCATCCCTGGATTGTGTCAAGATAATAAAAGGTAGCTGGGCGAGCGGTGCAGAATTCTTGCCGGAGCTCATCCCCAGTGCGACACCTAACGGCGCATTGATGGCTTTTTCCTAACCCGCCTGGTTAGGTATGATAGCACTGTAGCCACTATCTACACCATGTAATTACTATTTTGCCACTGTGGTGACCCCTTCTGTCTATAAAAGGAGGCCCATGGCTACCTTAACAAAGGTCGACACTTTGCACAATTACACGTAGTAGCTGCAGTTCCCGCGCACCATGCCGGCAAGCTACGCTCACTTGTACTTGTGTTTCCACCAATAATCCAACCAAAGCAGGAGTAGGGTTTTACACCTCACGGTGGCCCGAACCTGGGTAAAGTTGTTGTTTGTTCTTGCATTGTTGAAACTGCTCTTTGTGCACATCGATTCCCATAGCCGAACCGCAAAGGGATCATCTTGATCCTAAAGATTGTCATATGCATGACAGCATGTTACATGATTTCTCTAAGCTTTCATATATTTCTTGTTACATCTTTATTTGAAGCTTTGATATATGTTGTCATCAATTACCAAAAAGGGGGAGATTGAAAGCACATTTGCTGCCTTGGTGGTTTTGGTAATTGATACGTCTCCAACGTATCTATAATTTATGAAGTATTCATGCCATATTATAACAATTCTATATGGTTTTGGTATGATTTGATTAGAACTAACCCGGACTGACGCTGTTTTCAGCAGAACTACCGTGGTGTTGTTTTTTGTGCAGAAATAAAGTTCTCGGAATTGGACGAAACTTTTTGACAATTTTTTTGGACCAAAAGAGACCCCCGAAGCTTCGTGGAAGGACTAGAAGCCTCACGAGGTGCTCACAAGGCACCATGGCGCGACCTGGGGGGGTCGCGCCGTGGTACCTTGTGGGGCCCTCGTAGCTCCGTTTCGCGTGATTCCAACGCTGAAAAATCCTATAAATTGAGAAACCCCCAGAAATAAACCTAGAACTTTGACGCCACCGCCGCACGCCTCTGTACCGAAGAAATACCATATGGAGCCCTGTTCCAGCACCCTGCCGGAGGGGGGAATCATCACCGGAGGCCATCTTCATCATCCCGGCGGTCACCATGACGAGGAGGGAGTAGTTCACCCTCGAGGCTAGGGGTATGTACAAGTAGCTATGTGTTTGATCTCTCTCTCTCTCTCTCTCTCTCTCGTGTTCTTGATTTGGCATGATCTTGATGTACCGCGAGCTTTGTTAATATAGTTGGATCGTATGATGTTTTTCCCCTCTCTATCTTGTTGTGATGAATTGAGTTTTTACCTTTGAGGTTTCACTATTATTGGATTGAATAATTTTATGGATTTGAGAACACTTGATGTATGTCTTGCATATGAATACCTGTGCTGACAATGGGGTATTATATTGATTCACTTGATGTATGTTTTGGCACTCAACTCGCAGATTCCCAAGGTGACACTGGGGTAATCTATGCATAGGGTTTGATACACGTTTTCGTCCTACTTTCTCCAATAGAAATCTTGGGGCACTCTTTGAAGTTCTTTGTGTTGGATTGAATATTATGAATCTGAAGTTGTTTGATGCATATTGTATAAACAACTCACAGATACTTGTTGTGACATTGGAGTATCTAGGTGACATTAGAGTTGGTTGATGTGTATCATATGGTGTTATTTTAGTACAAACTCTAGGGCTGTTTGTGACACTTATAGGAATAGCTCAATAGATTGATCGGAAAGGATAACTTTGAGCTGGTTTCGTACCCTACAAACAATTTCGTATTATGTTCTCCACTTGATAGGAACTTTGGAGTGATTCTTTATCGCACGTTGAGGGATTGCTATATGATTCAATTATGTTAGCATTGTTGAGAGATTGCACTAGCGAAAGTATGAACCCTAGGCCTTGTTTCTAAGCATTGTAATACCATTTGTGCTCCGTTTTATCACTTGCTACCTTGCTATTTTTTTATTTTTAGATTACAAAAACCTATATCTACTATCCATACTACACTTGTATCACCATCTCTTCGCCGAACTAGTGCACCTATACAATTTACCATTGTATTGGGTGTGTTGGGGACACAAGAGATTTCTTGTATTTGGTTGCAGGGTTGTTTGAGAGAGACCATCTTCATCCTACGCCTCTCATGGATTGATAAACCTTAGGTCATCCACTTGAGGGAAAATTGCTACTGTCCTACAAAACTCTGCGCTTGGAGGCCCAACACGAGTCTACAAGAATAAGTTGTGTAGTAGACATCAAGCTCTTTTCTGGCGCTGTTGCTGGGGAGGTGATTGCTTGAAGGTATATCTTTAGATCTTGCAATCGAATCTTTTAGTTTCTTGTTTTATCACTAGTTTGGATTTATAAAAGAAAACTACATAAAAAATGGAATTGAGATTGCCTCACATGCTACATCTATATAAAGTCTTTCTTGAAAATGAAGGTTCAGAAAATTGTGCTCAGTTGCTAGAAGAAGAATTTAATGAAATGTTTAATCTGAGTTCCTTGAATGATGAGCATGATTGCAATGTTGTTAGTATGCTTTCTTTGAATATCCATGATGTTAATGATATGCAAAGCCACAAGCTTGGGGACGCTATGTTTGATGAAGATGATCTTTTTATTCCCCCTAGTTTTGATGATAGCATGCCTCCTATTTATGATGATTATATTTATAAAAGTGGATTTGGAGAGGTCATAACTTTATTTAATGATGATTCCACTATTTTGGAAGAGGTTTCAATTGATTATGACAACAAAGTTGCTATCTATGATGATTATTGTGATGGCTTGTATGCTATAAAGAGTAATGATAACCATGAAACTTGTCATCATGATTTTAATTTTCAATTGAATTATGTCAATCAAGTATCTCATGATAGTTATTTTGTTCAGTTTGCTCCCACTATTATGAATGAGAAGAAATTTGTTTATGTGGAGAGTAATAAAAACTCTATGCTTGTGGATCATGAAAAGAATGATTTATGTGAAAGTTATATTGTTGAATTTTTTCATGATGCTACTGAAAATTATTATGAGAGAGGAATATATGCGTGTAGGTGTTGCTATAATATCAAGTTTCCTCTCTATGTGTTGAAATTTTTGAAGTTATGCTTATTTTGCCTTCCTATGCTAGTTGATTCTTGCTCCCATAAATTATTTTCTCACAAAATCCCTATGCATAGGAAGTGGGTTAGGCTTAAATGTGCTAGTCATATGCTTCATGATGCTCTCTTTGTGTTTCAATTCTTTACTTTTATGCGAGCATTATTGAAATCATCATGCCTAGCTAAAAGGCATTAAAGAAAAATGCTTGTTGGGAGATAACCCAATACTTATACCTACTATTTTTGTGTGTCCACATGATTAAGCTACTGTATTAATCATGTTTTATATGTTTTCTTTCAATAATGTGCCAAGTAAAGCCTTTCGGATAGTGTGAATGCTTGTTGATTTGATTCTGTGCAAAAATAGAAACTCTTGCATCCAGTACTGGAATTTCTATTCTGTACTGGAGTGTTAGAAAATTCTGAAATTTTTACACAGTATTGGTTTACAATTTTTTTACGTTTTCCTAATTTTTCAGAATTTTTGGAGGCACAGAAGTATGGTTTTTAAATCGCTTACTACACGCTATTCTGTTTTTGACAGATTCTGTTTTCGGTGCATAGTTTGCTTGTTTTAGTGTTTCCATAGATTATATTGAGTACTATAAATTGTGGAAATGATAGAATACAGTAGGAATTATGTGAGAACAATTATGAATCTTGTCTTGACAGTACCTAAGTGGATGATTTATTTTTATCATACTAACCTATCTCACAAGTTCCGTTAAGTTTTGTGTGATTGAAGTTTTCAAGTTTTGGGTGAGATATCGATATGTGGAGAATAAGGAGTGGCAAGGCCCTAAGATTGGGGATTCCCAAGGCACCCCAAGGTAATATTCAAGGAAGACTCAAGCGTCTAAGCTTGGGGATGCCCCGGAAGGCATCCCCTCTTTCGTCTTCAACATTATCGGTAACCTCACTTGGAGCTATATTTTTATTCGTCACATAATATGAGTTTTGCTTGGAGCATCATTTTCTTTTGTTGATATTTGCTTGCTGTTATCAATAATCATGTTTTCTATCTTTTATTTAAATAAAATGAAAATGATAGCCATTACCATGCTCAGTTTGCAAGTTAATGTGTTGCTGTTTGAAAACAGAAAGTTTTCTGTTATGTCTAGAATATTCCTGAATAGTCAGAACATGAAAAAAATGTGAAATTTTTACACAGTAAGCATGAATGAGTTCTCTGTCATGTGATAATTTTTCAGAATTTTTGGAGTTAGGGAAGTATGAATTCTTATTCACCCTTTACAGACTATTTTGTTTAGACAGATTTCGGTTATAGTTGCATTGTTTGCATATGTTGCTGGTTTAATGTTTCTATTTGTGGATAGGAGTATTAAATATGCAGAGGCATTTAGTATGAAATGTTTTATTATAATTTTTGTGATTTGTTACAGTAGAGAATGTTAAGGTTTTGAGTGGATTTATACTAACTTATCTCACGAGTTCTTGTTGAGTTTTGTGTGGATGAAGTTTTTGAAGATTTAGGAGAAGCCATGATATGAGAGGAATTAAGGAGACACAAGAGCTCAAGCTTGGGGATGCCCAAGGCTCCCCAAGATAACATTCCAAGAACTCTCAAGCAACTAAGCTTGGGGATGCCGCGGTTGGCATCCCACCTTTCTTCATCAACACCTATCGGTTAGCCTAAGTTTTTACTTGTTCACATGATATGTGCTATTCTTGGAGTGTCCTTTTATTTTTATTTTGTTTGCTGTTTTAATAAAATTATCCAGATCTTAAATCTTTATTTGGAGAGTGTCTTCACATAGCTACTTAATTTTTATGACTACGCATTGATCTTCACTTATATCTTTTGGAGTAGTTTGTCATTCATTCTTGTGCTTCACTTATATCCTAAGAGAAAATGTTTGAATGAATTGAATATCATAAAGTTGAAATTATATGTGCTTCATATGCTTGTCTCATGCTTAGAAATATTTCACATTTGGTTTAGAAAGTAAAATCTATTGAAGTTTGACAATCACAGTATTAGTCATTCGAGCAATTCATGAAAGATAGTATATGGAAGAGAACTTTCACATATAAATATATTATCTTGGACATCTTTTATGATTGTGAATACCCATTAATTATTTTCAAACTTGAGCAAATTAGTTGAAGTTGGACAAGGAAGACAACGTAATGAGTTATGTTTGGGTATATTTGCATAGAAGTTATATTGTTATGGATCCTCTAACATGTGGTGCTTGTTTATAATCTTTTGCTAGCCTAAATTTCTGTACTCAGTGTGAATACTGCTTGTGCATCCAAAATCCTTGAGCCAAGTTTCTTCCATGAGTGTCCACCATACCTACCTATATACGGTATTACCCTGCCGTTCCACGTAAATTTGCATGTGCCACCTCTAATCATTCAAATAAGCATCTGTTTTGTGTGCCCGTACCGCTCATGAAGCGGCAGTGGGTGGTCAATATCTTCTATGTTAAGCAAGTTATTCTCATGATGAGTGTTTATTCACTTGTCATTGCACGAGAGAGGGCGGTAATTGGGATGCCCGGTCCTATGCTCAAAATCGAATTATATAATGCAAACAAACTCCCCTGGAAAGTTGATTGTATGGAGGGCACCCGAGGATTTGGCTAGCCATGGCTTGTGTTTGAATGGTTGAGGGGGAGTAAACTTTACCTTTCCACTTGGGAACCGCCTATAATGTGTTTAGCATGGAAGATATTGACAAATCTCGGTCGTGATGTTGACAGGAAAAGTACACCACTCAAAATGTATTCATCTCTGTTTTAAGCTATGAGCTTTGGCACCTCTGCAAATCCCTGCTTCCCTCTGCGAAGGGACATTCCATTTACTTTTATGCTATTTACTTTAATGCTATTTATTTTTGTTGAGTCAACTTCTTATTCCAACCTATTCTATAGTTGGCAAGCATCATGTGGTGGGGAAAGATCCAGGCACATATATCCATTCAAATATATTTGATCATAATTTATTATTGTTGACAATTATCTCTATGATAAATGAGTTGGGAGGCGAAACATTAAGCCCCTATCTTTCTCTATGTTCGATGGATGCTATTTGTTCTAAAAATAAGCTTTGAGTATTAGCAATCATAGAGGACTATATGATAATTGAGTATGTGGAGCTCTTACTTAGACTCTATTGAAGATAAGTTGAATTGCAATTGTTTGGTGACTAAGAACATAGGTTGTTGAGTTTCAAGAGCTTGCATTGTTTGAACCATAACATGTGAATTGATTGCTACCTTATCATGATGAGTTTTATGAGAAATAGTTGCTGTTATGATGCTAGGAAAAGTGATTGAAATTATCATTGATCAAACTTATGCACTATGCTAGCATTCACACTTCATAAATTATTTCTTTTATCATTTACCTACTCGAGGATGAGCAGGAATTAAGCTTGCGGATGCTGATACATCTCCAACGTATCTATAATTTATGAAGTAGTCATGCCATATTATAACAATTCTATATGGTTTTGGTATGATTTGATTAGAACTAACCCGGACTGATGCTGTTTTCAGCAGAACTACCGTGGTGTTGTTTTTTGTGCAGAAATAAAAGTTCTCGGAGTTGGACGAAACTTTTTGACAATTTTTTTTGGACCAAAAGAGACACCCGAAGCTTCGTGGAAGGACCAGAAGCCTCACGAGGTGCTCACAAGGCACCACGGCGCGACCTGGGGGGGTCGCGCCGTGGTACCTTGTGGGGCCCTCGTAGCTTCGTTTCGCTTGATTCCAACGCTGAAAAATCCTATAAATAGAGAAACCCCCAGAAATAAACCTAGAACTTCGACGCCGCCGCTACACGCCTCTGTACCAAAGAAATACCATCTGGAGCCCTGTTCCGGCACCCTGCCGGAGGGGGGAATCATCACCGGAGGCCATCTTCATCATCCCGGCGGTCACCATGACGAGGAGGGAGTAGTTCACCCTTGAGGCTAGGGGTATGTAAAAGTAGCTATGTGTTTGATCTCTCTCTCTCTCGTGTTCTTGATTTGGCACGATCTTGATGTACCACGAGCTTTGTTAATATAGTTGGATCGTATGATGTTTTTCCCCTCTCTATCTTGTTGTGATGAATTGAGTTTTTACCTTTGAGGTTTCACTATTATCGGATTGATTACTTTTATGGATTTGAGAACACTTGATGTATGTCTTGCATATGAATACCCGTGGTGACAATGGGGTATTATATTGATTCACTTGATGTATGTTTTGGCACTCAACTCGCGGATTCCCGACGTGACATTGGGGTAATCTATGCATAGGGGTTGATGCACGTTTTCGTCCTACTTTCTCCGATAGAAATCTTGGGGCACTCTTTGAAGTTCTTTGTGTTGGATTGAATATTATGAATCTGAAGTTGTTTGATGCATATCGTATAATCAACTCACGGATACTTGTGGTGACATTGGAGTATCTAGGTGGCATTAGAGTTGGTTGATGTGTATCATATGGTGTTATTTTAGTACGAACTCTAGGGTTGTTTGTGACACTTATAGGAATAGCTCAATAGATTGATCGGAAAGGATAACTTTGTGGTGGTTTCGTACCCTACAAACAATTTCATCTTATGTTCTCCACTTGATAAGAACTTTGGAGTGATTCTTTATCGCACGTTGAGGGATTGTTATATGATTCAATTATGTTAGCATTGTTGAGAGATTGCACTAGCGAAAGTATGAGCCCTAGGCCTTGTTTCTCAGCATTGCAATACCGTTTGTGCTCCATTTTATCACTTGCTACCTTCCTGTTTTTTTATTTTCAGATTACAGAAACCTATATCTACTATCCATACTACACTTGTATCACTATCTCTTCGCCGAAATAGTGCACCTATACAATTTAATATTGTATTGGGTGTGTTGGGGACACAAGATATTTCTTGTATTTGGTTGCAGGGTTGTTTGAGAGAGACCATCTTCATCCTACGCCTCTCACGGATTGATAAACCTTAGGTCATCCACTTGAGGGAAAATTGCTACTGTCCTACAAAACTCTACGCTTGGAGGCCCAACATGAGTCTACAAGAATAAGTTGTGTAGTAGACATCAGTAATTCACGTCAACATACATCTTGTTGGACTAACACTTTTGCCTAGTATATGCTACTTGTGAGATGTGTTGGGATTTTCCCCAAAGAGGAGAGGAGATGCAGTACAGTAGAGATAAGTATTTCCCTCAGTGAGAACTAAGGTTATCGAACCAATAGGAGAATCACGCAAAGCCTCGTGAACAGCACCTGCACACACAAAAGGAAATACTTGCACCCAACACGGGCAAGAGGGTTGTCAATCCCATTGAACTTGTTACTTGCAAGGATTAAATCTTGTAGTGGTAGATAGATAAATTGCAAAACAAAATAAAAGTAATAAAATTACAGCAAGTATATTTAGGTTTTCTTTTTATAGGTAAAGTAGACCCGGGGGCCATAGTTTTCACTAGAGGCTTCTCTCTCGAACACATAGCATACGGTGGGTACACAAATTACTGTTGGGCAATTGATAGAAAAGCGCATAGTTATGACGATATTCAAGGAAATGATCATGTATATAGGCATCACGTCCGAGACAAGTAGACCGACTTCTGCCTGCATCTACTACTATTACTCCACCCATCGACCTCTATCCAGCATGCATCTAGGGTATTAAGTTAATGAAAACAGAGTAACGCCTTAAGCAAGATGACATGATGTAGACAAAGTAAACCCAATCAAGATGAATAAACCCCATCGCTTTACCCTTAATGGCAACAATACAAATACGTGTCTTGTCCCTTTTTGTCACTAGGATATAGAGCACCGCAAGATTGAACCCATTACAAAGCACCTCTCCCGCTGAAGATAAATCAATCTAGTTGGCCAAACGAAACGGATAGATCGGAGAGAAATACAAAGCTATAAAAATCATGCATAGTAAAGTTCAGAAAAGACTCAATTACTTCTGATGAATAATCTGATCATAAAGCTACAATTCATCAGATCCCAACAAACACATCGCAAAAGAAGATTACATTGAATAGAACTCCAATTAGATCGAGGAGAACATTGTATTGAAGATCAAAGAGAGAGAAGAAGATATCTAGCTACTAGCTATGGACCTGTAGGTCTGTGGTAAACTACTCACACATCATCGGTAGGGCAGCAAGGTTGATGTAGAAACCTTCGATTCCCCCTCCGGTAGAGTACCGGAAAAGGCCTCCAGATGGGATCGCGGAAGAACAGAAGCTTGCGGTGGCGGAAAAGTTATTCGAGGTGGTTCCCTATTGGCCCACAAGGTAACAGGGCGCGACCACCCCCCTGGGCGCGCCCTGTTGCCTTGTCACCGCCTCGTGGGTTTTCTGGTCTTTCCCCGAAGCTTCTAGGGTCTCTTTTGTCCAGCAAAAAATCATCAAAAAGTTTCGTAGCGTTTGGACTCCGTTTGTTACTGATTTTCTGAAAAACCAAAAACAGGCAGAAAACAGCAACTGGCACTGGGCACTAGGTTAATAGGTTAGTTCCCAAAAATTATATAAAATGACATATAGTTGCATATAAAATATCCAAGATTGATACTATAATAGCATGGAACAATCAAAAATTATAGATACGTTGGAGATGTATTAGCATCCCTAAGCTTAATTCCTGCTCGTCCTCGGGTAGGTAAATGATAAAAACAGAATTTTTGATGTGGAATGCTACCTAACATGTTTGTCATGTAATCTCTTTTTACGGTATAAATATTGAGAAGCGATGAATTAACAAGATCAACATAATAATATCCATGAATATAAGAAGCATAATCATTAAACTTTCAAAATATATGATCCTTAATGAATGTTATTCCCCACTCATGTTATCATGTTAGCATGGCATGACTCCGCCTTCACTGCATAAATATGAATCATGAGCACTCTGGTGTTAAACCAGGCAATTGGATTGTACTTCTAACACGCTTCAGCATTTTCAATTTCACGCAATACATGAGCGTGAGCCATGGACATAGCACAAGGTGGAATAGAATGCGGTGATAGGGATCAATAAGAGAAGTCAAAAAAGGAAGATAGTCTCGCATCGACGCGGCTAATCAACGGGCTATGGAGATGCCCATGAATTGATATCAATGAGAGGAGTAGGGATAGCCATGCAATGGATGCACTAAGATCTATAAGTGTATGACAGCTCAAACTAAAACTAAGTGGGTGTGCATCCAACTTGCTTGCTCATGAAGACCTCGGGCATTTGAGGAAGCCCGTCATCGGAATATACAAGCCAAGTTCTATAATGAAAAATTCCCACTAGTATATGAAAGTGACAAAATAGGAGATTCTCTATATGAAAAACATGGTGCTACTCTGAAGGACAAGTGTGGAAAAACATAGTAACATTGCCCCTTCTTTCTTTTTCTCTCATTTTTTTGTGGGCTCTTTTTGGCCTCTCTTTTTTCTCTTTTTTGTTCGTCCGGAGTCTCATCCCAACTTGTGGGGGAATCACAGTCTCCATCATCCTTTCCTCACTGGGACAATGCTCTAATAATGATGATCATCACACTTTTATTTACTTACAACTCGATATTGCAACTCGATATTAGAACAATATGACTCTATATGAATGCCTCTGGCAGTGTACCAGGATGTGCAATGATCTAGCGTAACATGTATAAAAATTGATGAACGGTGGCTGAGCCACAAATACTATGTCAGCTATATGATCATGCAAAGCAATATGACAATGAAGATGTGTGTCATATAAACGGAACGGTGGAAGTTGCATGGCAATATATCTCAGAATGGCTATGGAAATGCCATAATAGGTAGGTATGGTGGCCATTTTGAGGAAGATATAAGGAGACTTATGTGTGATAGAGCGTATCATATCACGGGGTTTGGATGCACCGGCGAAGTTTGCACCAACTCTCGAAGTGAGAAAGGGCAATGCACGGTACCGAAGAGGCTAGCAAATTGCGGAAAGGTAAGAGTCCATATAATACATAGACTCACATTAGTCATAAAGAACTCACATCCTTATTGCAAAGCCTATTAGCCCTCGAAGCAAAGTACTACTCGCATGCCCCTAGGGGGAGGTTGGTAGGAGTTAACCATCGCGCACCCCCGGTTGTAACAACACTCAAGGATTTCATTTCAGGCCTAAGAATGCTCGGACCTCCCCACCATGCCATGAGCAACACTTAGATGAGAAGTCAATAACAAACTTTAATACCGATATTTCTACTAACCAATGATCATGAACCTATATCCTTTCGTATTATGACATCAATATCATTAAACCATACGTTTTCATATTTAGTGATCTACATGAAAGTTTTTATTATATCCCCCTTGAATACCTATCCTTTATGGACTAATCTTATAACCCGTGCAAATTGCCATTACTATTTATTAGACTCTCAAAAAGATTTAAGTGAAGAATGAGAGTGCAACTATTTCTTTAAAATATAACCACTGTCGTGCTCTAAAAGATATAAGTGAAGCACTAGAGCAACTGCCTAGTTCAAAAGATATAAGTGAAGCACATAGAGTATTCTAACAAATCACGATAAATGAGTGTCCCTCTCAAAAAGGTGTGTTAAGCAAAAGATGATTGTGGCAAAACAAAATAAAACTATAGCACAAGACACTCCAAGTAAAACTCATATCATGTGATGAATAAAAATATAGCTCCAAGTGATATACCGAAAGATTGTAGACGAAAGAGGGGATGCCATCCAGGGCATCGCCAAGCTTAGACGCTTGGGTCTTCCTTGAATATTACCTTGGGGTGCATTGGGCATCCCCAAGCTTAGGGTCTTGCTGCTCCTTATTCCTTCATCCATCATGATCTCACCCAAAACTTGAAAACTTCAGCACACAAAACTCAACAAAAACCTCATGAGATCCATTAGTATAACAAAGAAATCTTAAACTTAAAGTACTGTTATAAATTGATTCTCTGGCACCCCGACTCAGAGCAACCAGTTTACCTTGCAATGCCAGCCCAGAGATCATGTCTTCTGGGAACACACAACAACTTGGTACAGAAAATAACCGCTTTATTGATCTCTTGCGGATACATGGGTTCGAATATTACATGACAAGCGAGGCCAAGTGGCACACACGGTGCGGCAGCATTTATGTACATTATTTAGTAGACATCTCATGGGCCTCGATGATAAGGGAAACTCCTACTCGGCAGCGGAACGAACAAGGTAGCGGGACTCCACTCCACAAGGACACTGCTGGGACACGGCCTAGGATGCATCGTACCGATCAACATCAACTCCGTGCACAACTTCTCCTGCATCTGGCATGACATGCCAGGTGAGTACTTTGAATGTACTTGCAAGCTCACAGCAAACAAAGCAAATACGACAAACAATAACAAGGCATTTAACAGGTTAAGGCATGAGCATGAACATGATGCTATCATACATGATGTGTACGTGGGTTATTGACATAGTCCCTTGGACCAACTTATCATCTCGGGGTAACCTCGTAACCACGGTCAATATCTTACCATCGTGATCATCACTTGACTACAGCAATACCAACCATAGTGATCCTCACACGATCACCAACTTCTGCATGTGCCATCTTGTTATTCTTAGTGTGCAAGTTTATTATTTCTGTTGACCCACAGTGTGACCTACTACGAACTGTGTCCATATCTGAGGACGTGACTATCGATAGATTATACACTCTGTAGAGGTTAGTACACTGAACCCACACCACGAAACTCATGGCCTCGTGCTCCCATTCGGGTGGACCAACGACATTCTGACAAAACCAATCTATTGCATGACACTCTCCCGGCCACTCCAACAAACTCCCCTTTGGGCTATGTCATGGGTGCCCCCGATGCCAACTCTTGACATCCGCCACCTTCGTGGCTGCCACCGTCGTGGCCAAAACAAAACAGACTCGTCCCAAACAGGGACATCAGTATCGTACAACTCGGGCACACAAGGTTATGCCTGCCTACCGGGCCAGGGTAGCACAAGCGCATTACCTTCCCTAGTTGGAGGCACCGGCGAGAGGCATGAAAATAGACCGAATTAGGGCCCCCCATAAGGCAAATGTGGCTGCACTGGTGAGCTCTATTCGGTGGCACCATGACTCAGTCAACAGCTTGTTCAAGTTGAATTATCATCAGGTTTAACTTGAAAGAAAATGATTCGAGTCATAGTATGCAAATGAGGTGCACGGGGTCATGATAACATGAATATAATTAATTAATGCATCATACTAGATCATAGCATATAACATGATCTCTACTGCACATAATAATGGGACTAGGAATAATTCTAATGCAACAAGTTTCACAAGATAAATCATTTAACTCATTAAGCATATAATGAATTTAATTCAAATAAAACCATTGTCATTGCAATGCCATGCTTGCATATGAATTTTGTGGCTTGCCTTAGTTCAGAGGAGTGTCACAATACTCCTGGTCTTCTCCAACATAACTAGGATCTTCTAAAAATATTTTAAATGCAAAAAGAAAATGTCACATAAAGCATTCTATTGCACCAGAAATTCTAAACAGCAAGGAAAATTCTCAAACTTTGTAAACATAAACTTTAGCTCAAGACAAAACTGTAGAAAAAAGTTTCAACTCATTTGGACTTATAGAATAGGATTTATAGCTGGTCAAAGTTCTGGTCAAATATGAATTTAAATTGAATTAAACAGAATTTCCAGAGAGGGCCACGTCGAAGGCGTATTTCGCTAGGGCGTCTCCACTAGGAAAACGGTTCGGGAGAGAGAAGTGAGGCTGACAGGTGGGGCCCCCTATCAGAGAGAAGAGAGGCTGACAAGTAGTGGACGAAGAAGAGAGAGACCAGGGCGAATGGATGGCCGTGGGGGATCTGCGGCCAACTCCGGCGAGGATCGTAGGCAGGAGGCCCTCCTGGCCTTGCCCCACTTGCTGGTGGTTGATTTGTGGATAGTGGGAGTGAATGCGATGGCTAGAACGGCTCGGGGAGGGGTCTATTTATCGGCGGAGAGGTGGCCGAGCTCTGGGCTCCGCCGTGGTGAAGCTGTCGACGATGTGAAGAGGAGAGGGGCTCGGGCATGACTTGGAGAACAAGTAGAGGAGCGTAGAGAGGCTGTGCGTGCACGCGGGCACAGTGCAGCGCACTAAGTGCGGCAGGAGCCGCAATAGCGCTCACTGTTCCGCCCGGATGCATGGTGTCTGCGTCCGGCGTGCCGCCTGCCAGCGTCAGAGAGGAGCATGAAGAGGACAGGTTGATGAAGGACAGGTGGCTGAGTGGCGAGGACACGCTGCGGTGGTGCGAGGAGGGAGATTGGATGGCAGTCGAGGGTCCAGGCGCCCAGAGCGCGAGCGACGCATGATGAACACCTCACTCCCGCGTGGTCACCGCGTGCACTGGCATACGTGGTACTTTTGGAGAGTGCAGACCGTGTCCAACGTGTAGTCCCTTCAACGCGGTGCTGCAGAATGCCCTTGGTTTGCCACCTAGCCCAAGGGATTTGACAAGAGCCTGCTGCAAAGTTTCTGTACAGGAATTTGTGCTCAAATGGCTTGGAGAATAAAGCTTAATTTTGGTGGTTAAGCATCACTTAAGAAGGTAATGAAGTGGTAAAAATTTCAGCTCCAATGGATCAAGGAAAAATACACTTGCTTCACAAATTGTCATTTCTGACCAGAAGCAAAAACATTTTTCCTAGCTGAAAATTTACAAAGGACCATGACATATTTTTGCATCGGGAGGTCAGGCATCATCCAAAGAATATTTGGGAATTTTCTGAGAATTTTCTGAGCAATAAAAATGATGGTTGCTTCATACCACAGAGGGAAAAAGGTCATTTTCAGAGAGAAAATGAATATAAAGCCATGATTAAAAATTATGACTTGGCCATAGAGTGAGAGAGATGAGATTTTGGGAGGGTTTCAAGATGATAGGCTTCACTTGGAAGAAAGTCAAAAATATTTCCAAGTGTTATGTCTAAATGAATTGACAGAAAAACCCAAAATGCAACTCAATAAACCAAATAAAAAGAAAAGGCAAAATCCAGTGTGTCACAAACCTCCCCCCCCCCCTTAGGATGAATCTCATCCTCGAGATTCGGTTGCTCAAGAAACAAATATGGGTATGCAGTCCTTAAGAAATCCTCTCTTTCCCAGGTGGCCTCATCCTCGGTGTGATGCTCCCATTGTACCTTGTAGAACCTTATAACTTTGCTGCGGGTGACTCTGTCCATCTCATCTAAGATTCTCAAGGGTTTGTCCTCATAGGTTAAATCTTTAGCGAGCACTAGTTCTGCCATATCTGTCTGTTTGGCAGGCGGTGCAATGCACTTCCGTAGCTAAGACACGTGGAAGACATCGTGAACCTCTGATAATTCTGGAGGTAACTCTAACTGATAAGCCACCTTACCAACTCTGGTCATGACTGGGAACGGATCGATGTATCTAGGAGCGAGCTTTCCCCGGGTATGAAACCTCTTAATTCCTTTCATTGGGGTAACTCGAAGATAGGCATATTCTCCTGGTTCGAAACTAATCTGTCTATGCTTTGGACCATAGTAGCTCTTTTGACGAGATTTGGCTACTTGCAATCGGTCCCGAATTTGTTTCACTTGTTGTTCTGCTGCCATCATCAAATCAGTCCCAAAGACTTGCTGTGCTGTGGTTCAAAGCGGTCCCCAAGGCTTGGTGAAGCCATAGCCAGAATGTCAAGGTAAACAAAGATCCTCGGTCTGAAGTGATAGTCTTGGGTATGCCATGCAGACTGACAATCCTAGATATATAAAGTTGAGCGAGTTGGTCTGCACGGTAGGTGGTCCTTGTTGGAATAAAGTGAGCCACCTTTGTAAGCATGTCGACCACAACCCATATTGCGTTATTTCCTCGTGGTGTCTTTGGCAATCCCACGATGAAGTCCACACAAATATCATCCCACTTCCATTGGGGAACTAGCAATGGTTGTAGTAGACCGGTGGGTTTCTGATGTTTCGCATTTACCTTATTGCATATATCACAACAGGTGACATAATATGCTATATCTTTCTTCATGCTGTACCTCCAGAATGTCTGCTTCAGATCTTGATACATTTTAGTGCCTCTGGGATGAATAGAGTATGCAGATTCATGAGCTTCCTTCAATATCTGCTGCTTTAATTCCCCATGAGTAGGTACACAGACTCGATTCCGAAATCGGAGTGTACCTTGGTCATCTGTGTGGAAATCTTATGTCTCCCCTACCCGCACTCGGGCGATTACCTTGAGTAAAACTGGATCCTTAGTTTGAGCCTTGCGGATCTCGTCTTCCAATGTGAGAGTGATTTCCACAGTAACCGAGCATGTTGCGTCATGAATGAACATATTGAGCTGAGCTATCTCTTCTTGAAGCGCTGGGTGCAAGGACTCGATTAGTGAGTTTGTTGTGGCCGGTTTGCGACTGAGGGCGTCGGCGAACACATTAGCTTTTCCCGGATAATAGTTGATGCCAAGGTCATAATCTTTGACCAATTCAATCCATCTTCTTTGTCGGAGATTCAAGTCCAGTTGAGTAAATATGTACTTGAGACTCTTGTGGTCGGTGTAGATTTGACATCTTTTTCCAATAATATAATGCCTCCAAATTTTTAAGGCATGCACCACCGCAGCCATTTCCAGGTCATGGGTAGGATAGTTCTCCTCGTGCGGCCGTAGTTGTCTGGATGCATAAGCCATGACCTTTCCATCTTGCATAAGTATGCACCCAATGCCACGCCTGGATGCGTCGCAATAGATATCGAAGCTTCGGTAGATGTCTGGTAGAGTCAACACTGGAGCGGTGGTCAAACGAGTCTTTAGCTCATTGAAACTGTTCTCACATGCTTTTGTCCATATCAACTTCTGATTCTTCTTGAGTAATTCCGTCATTGGCTTGGCGATCTTTGAAAAGCCTTCAATGAAACGACGGTAATAGCCTGCCAGACCCAAGAAACTTCTAATTTCTGATACTGTAATGGGTGCCTTCCAATTTAATACTTCTGTCACTTTACTTTGATCCACGGTCACTCCTTGAGCGGATAGGGTATGCCCAACGAATCCCACTTCCTTAAGCCAAAATTCACATTTGCTAAATTTGGCGTAAAGTTGATGGGCTCGCAATCACTCCAATACTGCATGGAGATGTTGTTTATGTTCCTCTTTGCTTTTGGAATATATAAGGATATTATCAATGAATACTACCATGAACTTGTCCAAGAAGTCCATGAACACCTTGTTCATCATATGCATGAAGAAGGCGGGAGCGTTAGTCAGTCCAAATGACATGACCGTATACTCATACAACCCATACCGTGTAGTGAATGCTGTCTTGGGGATGTCTTCTTTTCTGATTTTCAGCTGGTGATACCCTGTTCGTAAGTCAATCTTGGAGAATACTTGAGCTCCACTTAATTGATCGAATAAATCGTCGATTCTAGGAAGCGGGTATTTATTCTTGATGGTGACATCATTGAGTGCGTGGTAGTCAACACACATCCAGAGACTACCATCTTTCTTGCCCACAAATATGGCAGGTGAATGATACGTCTCCAACGTATCTATAATTTTTTATTATTCCATGCTATTATAGTATCAATCTTGGATGTTTTATATGCAATTATATGCAATTATATGCCATTATATATCATTTTTTGGGACTAACCTATTAACCCAGTGCCCAGTGCCAGTTGCTGTTTTCTGCTTGTTTTTGCCTTTTCAGAAAATCATTATCAAAAAGTGACCAAACGAGAAAAAACTTTGGATTAATTTTTTCTGGACCAGAAGAGACCGAGGAAGCTTCGGGAGAAGACCAGAAGAGCCACGAGGAGGCGGCAAGCCTGGAGGGCGCGCCCAGGGGGGTAGGCGCGCCCCCAGGCTTGTGGGCCCCTCGTGGCACCTCTTGACCTAATTCCAATGTTATAAATTCACAAATATTCCAAAACCAACAAAGAGCCAGAAGAGAAAACTTTTCCACCGCCGCAAGCCTCTGTTCTTCCGCGATCCCATCTGGAGGCCTTTTCCGGTAATCTGCCGGAGGGGGAATCAATCACGGAGGGCTCCTTCATCAACTTTGCTGCCCTACCGATGATGTGTGAGTAGTTTACCACAGACCTACGGGTCCATAGCTAGTAGCTAGATGGCTTCTTCTCTTTCTTTGATCTTCAATACCATGTTCTCCTCGATGTTCTTGGAGTTCTATCCGATGTAATCTTCTTTTGCAGTGTGTTTGTTGGGATCCGATGAATTGTGAGTTTATGATCAGATTATTCATGAGAAATATTTGAGTCTTCTCTGAACTCTCTTATGCATGATTATTATAGCTTTGTATTTCTCTCCGATCTATCAATTTGGTTTGGCCTACTAGATAGATTTATCTTGCAATGGGAGAGGTGCTTTCTGATGGGTTCAATCTTGCGGTGCTCAATCCCAGTGACAGAAGGGGACATGACACATCTTTGTATTGTTGCCATTAAGGATAAAAAGATGGGGTTTAACCATATTGCTTGAGTTTACTTTGTCTACATCATGTCATCTTGCTTAAGGCGTTACTCTGTTTCATATTTAATACCCTAGATGCATGCTGGATAGCGGTCGATGGGTGGAGTAATAGTAGTAGATGCAGGCAGGAGTCGGTCTACTTGTCTCCGACGTGATGCCTATATACATGATCATTGCCATGAATCCATCATAATTATTTGCTTTTCTATCAATTGCCCAACAGTAATTTGTTTACCCACCGTATGCTATGTGTTCGAGAGAGAAGCCTCTAGTGAAAACTATGGCCCCCGGTCTACTTTATCAAATATTAAAAACCTAAAAATACTTTGCTGCAATTTATTTACTTTTATTTTAATTAGTACTTTATTTTATCTATTTATCTCTATAAGATTTAATCCTTGCAAATAACCGCTAAGAGGATTGACAACCCTCTTATTTGCGTTGGGTGCAAGTGTTTGCTCTTGTGTGTGCAGGTGCGCTTAACGGAATTTTGCTTGGTTCTCCTACAAGATTGATAACCTTGGTTCTTAACTGAGGGAAATACTTATCTCTACTATACTGCATCATCCTCTCCTCTGCGAGGAAATACCAACGCAAACTACAAGTAGCAGTGAACCCCAAGGAGATGATCTGGGGCGAATATATCCTTTTTGAAGCATCGCATCCAACTGTTTCTTCAATTCCACCAATTCAGATGAAGGCATTCGATAATACTTCTTGTAAATTGGTGTTGTCCTGGGCACAAGATCAATTGAAAATTCAAGCTCACGATCGGGTGGCATTCCTGGCAGTTCTTCTCGGAATACATCTGGAAATTCACTGACCACTGGAATCAAATTCATATCTGTGGCGATAGCTGCGTACACCATACCTCTTTTTGTCATGGTTCTACTGGCAAAGAATCGAGCTTGATGTCCAGACGGGCTTACCAATGTAACTTCTCTGGTTGCACAATTAATACAGACTTGATGTTTTGTTAATCAATCCATCCCCAGAATAACATCCAATATTGAGGATTTAATGGACACCAGAGATACAGGAAAGATAATCCCATTGATTGATATTTCCAGGCCCCGGCATATGATATTTGTCTGAGCATGGATCCAGGGGATTGCACCACCATAATTTTGTCCAAAAGAGTATAGGGAAGATGGTGCTGGGTAACAAAACTCCTCGAAATAAAAGAATGGGAAGCCCCAGAATCGAATAAAATCATTGCAGGTATGTTATTAACAGGAAACATACCAAGGACCACATCGGGTGCTTTGTGGGCTTCTTCGGTGGAGATATGATGAACTTGCCCTTGAATATACTTCTGGTTGGGGAATTGTCCCACCTGATTGACTTGATGCTTCAGGTTCGTTGGTGGCTTTCCGCCCTTGGGACACTGTCTGGCATAGTGCCCAGTCTGGCCACAGGTGTAACATGCATTGTTACGCTGACAATCTTCCTTCACGGGGTTTGCAACAATATTTTTGACTCGATTTTTAGTCTTGGTGTTACCCTGTTGCCATGTTGGCTTGAACTCAAACTGCGGCTGCTGCCAAGTACGAATCTTCTGAAAAGCTTGCCCTTCCTTCTTGGGTTCAAACTTGCGTTTGCGATCCTCATACGCGGGCTTATGATCATTGACAAGCTTGTGCTCCCTTTCTGTGATGAGTGCCTTGTTCACCAAGGTTTGGAAGTCGGGAAAGTCCAACATACTGAGTGTACATCGGAGGGTATGATTGAGCCCTCCAAGGAATCGATCTATCTTCGTTTATTCAGTGGCTACATCATGAGTGGAATAATGGGCCAAATGGTTGAACTTGTTTAAATACTCACTTACAGCCGAGTTCCCTTGAATCAGGGCGAGGAACTCTCGCTGCTTGACCTTCATGATACCGGTGGGAATATGATACTTGCGGAATTTATCTTTGAATTTATCCCAAGTGATCCCATCTTCAATAGGCCACATAAGTTTGGTATTGTCCCACCATATAGCAGCTGGCCCTTCCAGATAATGAGTGGCAAAGGGAACCTTGTCAGCTTCTTCAGTACGAGCAATTTCTAGCTTCTTTTCAATGGTCCTCAACCAGTCATCGACTTCCATAGGGTCTACTACTTGACTGAAACTTGGCGGTTTGGTCCTCAAAAAATCTGACAACTGGGAGTGGTTACCATTATGATTGTTCTGATTCTGACCAACCATAGTCTGCATACTTCTCAAGAATTCCATCAGATCTTGGTTTCTCTTCTCCTCAAACATTCGCATAATCTGCTCTGTTGTGGGTGCTTGAGGTGGAGGAGGGGGTGGCTGATATAGTTCTGGAGAATGTCCTGATTGTCTGGCGGACCGACGAATTGGGGTGTCGTCGCCACCATGACTGCTGCTGCCACACCTTGTCATCCTATATTTGTTTCCCAATACGAAGCATCGAGATGAGCAACATCCATAAATGTAAAAAGAATAAGAAGGTGAAGCAACAACCCCAGAAAAGACGAGGGAAACCAAGGCGAATAAAAGAAAACAACATAATTATACAATACATCACACATCATACATAGAAGGGCGACATCATGGATAGTACTACTACATGCAAACTACCATACAGCAACATCATACTCGTCTACTCGCAACGGCAGTGATCACACTAACACTCTGACGGTCCTGCTGGTGCCTCCTTACTCTCGGATTCTGAATCGGAACTGATAATACTAACAGAAACCTCCGGGGCAAAGGAAACACGACGACGCTGACGGGATGGCTCTCCCTCAAGGTCTGGAGCAGGATGGCTCTGAAGCATAGGGGCAGCTGGGGTAGCGAGAAGTAAAGCCCACTCGGCGGGAGACTCGTGAGGAGTCACTGTCGAGGTATCCGAGTTACTCTGAGAAGGTACGGGTGTAACGGGTGTAGGTGGAGGTAAGTTAACTGGAGGAACGAGCGGTGTATAAGCAAGTGAAGGTGGAGCAAACACAGATCGAGTGGCAGCGAGCACGTCTCGAGTGCGGTCCAGTTCCTGGGATAAGCTGTGGATCAGGAGGTACCCAGCCGTTATGTAACGAGACATGTGACTGGCAGAACGATCACACTCCGGATCAATGATAGGGAAGCAGACTCGTCCTATGTCAAACAGGTACGGGTAGAAGTAGAAACCTGGGTGTGTCTGCATCTGAATCTCGTTATAGCGCAAGTCAACGAGAGCCTCGAATGCTACGAACTGGATCGCCTGGTCGGGTGTAGAAGCAGTCCCGCCCTTGGAGAAGCGGGTGTAGGTGCCCACTAAGGTGCTATTGTGCGTGATACTCGTACATGGCGTCTGCAAGCTGCTCTCGATACACCTGGTACACAGGGTTGTCACCGTCGGGGTAGAGTCGACGCCACACGATGTGAAGCAGGTGAGGAAAAGTGGAAGGTGCCAGCTCAGGCTGATACGGATAGGGAACTGGTGCCATCTACACTCACAACATTAGCTGATCAGCAACAAAAGTAAACTATATGCATGCAATGCAACAACCAAGTGTAGATGCACACTCAAATCACCACAAAGACTTATAGCTACTGTTTTTCTAATGTGTCGGCTGTCTAGCGTGTCCTACAGTCAGCGCGGCTCTGATACCAAGCGTTGTGGCACCCTGGCTCAGAGCAACCGGTCTACCTTGCATTGCCAGCCCAGAGATCATGTCTTCTGGCAACAGACAACAACTTGGTACAGAAAATAACCGCTTTATTGATCTCTTGCGAATACATGGGTTCGAATATTACATGACACGCGAGGCCAAGCGGCACACACGGTGCGGCTGCACTTATGTACATTATTTAGTAGACATCTCAGGGGCCTCGATGATAAGGGAAACTCCTACTCGGTAGCGGAACGAACAGGTAGCGGGACTCCACTCTACAAGGACACTGCTGGACACGGCCTAGGACGCATCGTACCGATCGACATCAACTCCATGCACGGCTTCTCCTGCGTCTGGCATGACATGCTAGGTGAGTACTTTGAATGTACTCGCAAGCTCATAGCAAAGAAAGCAAATACGACAAACAATAACAAGGCATTTAACAGGTTAAGGCATGAGCATGAACATAATGCTATCATACATGATGTGTACGTGGGTTATTGACATGGTCCCTTGGACCAACTTACCATCTCGGGGTTACCTCGCAAACATGGTCAATATCTTACCATCGTGATCATCACTTGATCACAGCAATACCAACCATAGTGATCCTCACACGATCACCAACTTCTGCATGTGCCATCTTGTTGTTCTTAGTGTGCAGGTTTATTATTTCTGTTGACCCACAGTGTGACCTACTACGAACTGTGTCCATATCTGAGGACGCGGCTATCGATAGATTATACACTCTGCAGAGGTTAGTACATTGTACCCACACCACGGAACTCATAGCCTCGTGCTCCCATTCGGATGGACCAACGACATTTCGACAAAACCAATCTATTGCATGACACTCTCCCGGCCACTCCGACAAACTCCCATTTGGGCTATGTCATGGGTGGCCCCGATGCCAACTCTTGACATCCGCCACCTTCGTGGCTGCCACTGTCGTGGCCAACACAAGGTTATGCCTGCCTACCGGGCCAGGGTAGCACGAGCGCATAACCTTCCCTAGTTGGAGGCACCGGTGAGAGGCATGACAATAGACCGAATTAGGCCTCCCCATAAGGCAAACGTGGCTGCACTGGTGAGCTCGATTTGGTGGCGCCATGACTCGATCAACAGCTTGTTCGAGTTGAATTATCATCAGGTTTAACTTGAAAGAAAATGATTCGAGTCATAGTATGCAAATGAGGTGCACGGGGTCATGATAACATGAATATAATTAATTAATGCATCATACTCAATAATAGCATATAACATGATCTCTACTGCACATAATAATGGGACTAGGAATAATTCTAATGCAACAAGTTTCACAAGATAAATCATTTAACTCATTAAGCATATAATGAATTTAATTCAAATAAAACCATTGTCATTGCAATGCCATCCTTGCATATGAATGTTGTGGCTTGCCTTGGTTTAGAGGAGTGTCACAATACTCCTGGTCTTCTCCAACACAACTAGGATCTTCTAAAAATAATTTAAATGCAAAAAAGAAAATGCCACATAAAGCATTCTATTGCATCAGAAATTCTAAACAACAAGGAAAATTCTCAAACTTTGTAAACATAAACTTTACCTCAAGAGAAAACTGTAGCAAAAAGTTTCAACTCATTTGGACTTATAGAATAGGATTTATAGCTGGTCAAAGTTCTGGTCAAATATGAATTTAAATTGAATTAAACAGAATTTCCAGAGAGGGCCATGTCGAAGGCGTATTTCGCCAGGGCGCCTCCACTAGAAAAATGGTTCGGGAGAGAGAAGAGAGGCTGACAGGTGGGGCCCCCTGTCAGGGTTAAAAGAAAGAGAGAGGGGGAATAGGGGCACGGCGGGTCTGTCGCCGGTGGTTCTCCGGCAAGGAGGCCACGACTGCCGCCGGTGATGGTCGTGATGGATCTAGGGCAGCGTGGGGAACACGCACATACCCGTGGCTTGGTCGGAGGTGGACGGACAGCGAGGCTAGCTTCGTCTCCAGAGACGGCGGGCGGCGGAGCTCGACAGAGTTGATGATTCGATCCGCTGGTGGCACCCACGCGTTTAGGAGGTTGCCACAAGCTCGCCTAAAGTGGTGGATGAAGAAGAGAGAGACCGGGGCGAGTGGACGGCCGTGGGGGATTGGCGGCCAACTCCGGCGAGGATCGGAGGCAGGAGGCGCTCGTGGCCTTGCCCCGCTTGCTGGTGGTCGATTTGTGGCCAGTGGGAGTGAATGTGATGGTGTAGGATCGAAAGTATGTCTAGAGGGGGGTGATTAGACTACTTGACCAAATAAAAATCTATCCTTTAACCAATTTTAGTTGTGGGCAGATTTTGACAAGTCAAGCATCACCCTATGCTACTTGTGAGCTGCGTTGTGATTTCCCCGAAGAGGAGGGGATTATGCAGTACAGTAGAGATAAGTATTTCCCTCAGTTATGAAACCAAGGTTATCAATCCAGTAGGAGAATCACGCAACAACTCGTTAGAAGTACCTGCACACAAAACAACAAATCCTCGCACCCAACGCGAACAAGGGGTTGTCAATCCCTTGGCGGTCAATTGCAAGATTAAATTGTATGGTGATAGATAGATAGATCGAACAAAAATACAAAATAAAATAAATAAAGTAAAAGTGCAGCAAGGTATTTTTAGGATTTTTAATATATAATTAAGGTAGACCCGGGGGCCATAGTTTTCACTAGAGGCTTCTCCCTTGAAAATAACATACGGTGGGTGAACGAATTACTGTTGGGAAATTGATACAAAAGCAAATAATCATGACGATATCCAAGGCAATGATCATGTATATAGGCATCATGTCTGAGACAAGTAGACCGACTCCTGCCTGCATCTACTACTATTACTCCACACATCGACCGCTATCCAGCATGCATCTAGTGTATTAAGTTCATGAAGAACAGAGTAACGCCTTAAGCAAGATGACATGATGTAGACAAAGTAAACTCACGCATGAATAAACCCCATCTTTTTACCCTTAATAGCAACGATACATACGTGCCATGTCCCTTTCTGTCACTAGGATTGAGCACCGCAAGATCGAACCCATTACAAAGCACCTCTCCCACTGCAAGATAAATCAATCTAGTTGGCCAAACCAAATCAATAGATCGGAGAGAAATACGAAGCTATAATAATCATGCATAAAAGAGTTCAGAGAAAACTCAAATAATATTCATGGATAATCTAATCATAAACTCACAATTCATCGGATCCCAACAAACACACCGCATAAAGTGATTACATCGGATAGAACTCCAAGAACATCGAGGAGAACATTGTATTGAAGATCAAAAAGAGAGAAGAAGCCATCTAGCTGCTAACTATGGACCCGAAGGTCTGTGGTAAACTACTCACGCATCATCGGAAGAGATTTGCAAATGTGCCAGAGCTCAAAGCTTAAATTTGAGAGATAAAATTATTTTGAGAGGCATGCTTTTCCTGTCAATGAAAACCACCGAGAATTCCCAATATCTTCCATGCTAGACACATTATAGGCGGTTCCCAAACAGAAAATAAAGTTTATTTCCTTTCCACCATTCTTTCACAATCCATGGCTAGCCGTATCCACGGGTTCCCTCCATACCAACACTTTCCATGGAATTTATTATTATTATCGTATTAAAAAAATCATTTCGGGACTGGGGATCCCTATTACCGGCCACTCTCTTGTGCAATGACAAGTGAATAAACACTCATCATGAGAATAAAACACCTAGCATGGAAAATATAGGCCACCCCATGTCGCTTCATGAGTGGTACGGGCACACAAAACGGAAAATTATTTTGAAAATTTAGAGTTGGCACATGCAAATTTACTTGGAACGGCATGGAAATACCGCATATAGGTAGGTATGGTGGACTCATTTGGCACAACTTGGGTTTAAGGAGTTTGGATGCACAAGCAGCATTCCCGCTTAGTACAAATGAAGGCTAGCAAATAGATTGAGAAGCAACCAACCAAAAAGCAAAAACGGTCATAAACATGCATTGAACATAACTAACACCGAATAATGCACCATAAGTAGGATATAATTTTGTTGCATAACTATTGACTTTATGTGCATGCATAGGGAATCACAAACCTTAACACCAATATTCTTACTAAATCACAATTACTCACTAACATGACTCACATATTATCATCTCCATATCGCAAAACTATTGCAAGGAATCAAACTTATCATATCCAATGATCTTTCATGAAAGTTTTTATTATATCCCTCTTGAATATTCATCACTTTGGGATCAAATTCATATCTTGCGCAAATTACCATTACTATTATCAACTCTCAAAAAGATATAAGTGAAGCATGAGAGTGCAAATATTTCTTCAAATTTTAATCTTATCAACTCTCAAAATGATATAAGTGAAGCATGAGAGTTCAAATATTTCTTCAAAATTTTATCTTATCAACTCTCAAAATAATATAAGTGAAGCATGAGAGTTCAAATATTTCTTCAAAATATAGCCACCGCCGTGCTCAAAAAGATTTAAGTGAAGCACTAGAGCAACTGCCTAGCTCAAAAGGTTTAAGTGAAGCACATAGAGTATTCTAACAAATCATGATTAATGTGTGGCTCTCTCAAATAGGTGTGTCCAGCAAAGATGATTGTGACAAACTAAAAAGCAAACAAAGCACAGACTCATGTAATACACGACGCTCCAAGCAAAACACATATCATGTGATGAATAAAAATATAGCTAGAAGTAAAATTACTGATAATTGGTAGAAGAAAGAGGGGATGCCTTCCGGGGCATCCCCAAGTTTAGACGCTTGAGTCTTCCTTGAATATTACCTTGGGGTGCCTTGGGCATCCCCAAGCTTAGGCTCTTGCCACTCCTTATTCCTTCATCTATCGTGATCTCACCCAAAACTTGAAAACTTCAATCACACAAAACTCAACAAAACCTTCGTGAGATCCGTTAGCATAGCAAATAAATCCCTAACTCTAAGTACTATAGTAAATTGATTCATATTTAATATTGGCATAATGCTACTGTACTCCAACTTCTCCATGACTCATACCCCCCGATACGATCCATGGATTCATCAAAATAAGCAAACTATGCAACAAAAACAGAATCTGTCTAAAACAGAACAGTCTGTAAAGATCTTTTTGAAAGCTATACTTCTGTAACTCCAAAAATTCAGAAAAATTAGGACAACGTGGGAAATTCATATACCAATACTGTGTAAAAATTTCAGATTTTATGACGCTCCAGTACAGAATTAAAATTCCAGCACTCGACGCAAAACTTTCTGTTTTCCAAACAGCATCAATTATACTATCTTCCAAATCATCCCAAAGGCATTACTTGGCAGAAACACTAATTAAAACATAAAAACACAATCATAACAGTAGCATAATTGTGAAATAACACAACAACAGAAACAAAAGGTAAAAATTTATTTTATTCATTGGGTTGCCTCCCAACAAGCGCTATTGTTTTATGCCCCTAACTAGGCATAATGCATAGTTTCAAGTATTGTCATCCTTCATCTTCTTATCCAAAATTGTACTTTCATCAAAGGGTTTTTCAAAGGTAATATGAAACACATCATCCATAGATTAGCAAGTTGTCCATCTGTAAATCCCTCTTGATTACCGGCTACAATCCAAGAGTATTGTCTATTAACACTGTTGAAAACTTGTTGGATTATATTCAGAGGAGGAACTTATTTTTTAATATTCTCATCAAAGATGTGGTTGTTGCGGAACAAATACCTCAACAAGTAATCATTATTATAAAGGATCTCATCTATTACCGGTTTTTCACGGTTCATACCATAAAAATCAAATATCTCCCTAGCTTCTCACACTATGTGATAAAATTCATTCATGAGAACAAGGGTAGATATTTTCTTAGCTCTAGGATCTTTTATAACCGGTAACTCATAAAACAATCTTTGCAAAGTAGGATGGGTGCAAATAAATCTTCTTTCAAGTTTAACGACAAGTGCGGAAATAGCTTCGGCATAATTCTTGGTTTCTTTAAGTGTAGGAGCATCATCAAAAGCCAAGGTCCCAACGCAATTAAAGAATTATTGGATGACACTTTTTCCCATAACATTCCCATGTCCCAACACAAAAGTTTTAGCATCAAGATTGGTAGAACTTTCAATTTTAGGAGTTCTACCATCATCAGTTTCTGCCATGCCAAAATCACTCATGATAACAATCTTCAAGCAAGCGAACAAGAAAACACGGAAAAAGGAAAACGGAAAATATTTTTTGTATTTTTGTAAAAAAAAATTTAGAAGTGAGGGAGGTGAAAACGAGAGGCAAAGGCAAACAAAACAAATGCAAGGAGATGAAAGTTTTATGCGTAGGTACTTGATAGATGTTGATGATGTCTCCCCGGCAACGGCACCAGAAATTCTTCCTGCTACTTGTGAGTTGCGTTGGGATTTCCCCGAAGAGGGGATGATGCAGTACAGTAGAGATAAGTTTTCCCTCAGTTATGAAACCAAGGTTATCAATCCGGTAGGAGAATCATGCAACAACTCGTTAGCAGTACCTGCACACAAAACAACAAATCCTCGAACACAACGCGAACAAGGGGTTGTCAATCCATTGGCGGCCAATTGCAAGATTAAATTGTATGGTGATAGATAGATCGAACAAAAATACAAAATAAAATAACTAAAGTAAAAGTGTAGCAAGGTATTTTTAGGATTTTTAATATATAATTAAGGTAGTCCCGGGGGCCATAGTTTTCACTAGAGGCTTCTCTCTTGAAAATAGCATACGGTGGGTGAACATATTACTGTTGGGCAATTGATAGAAAAGCAAATAATCATGACGATATCCAAGGCATTGATCATGTATATAGGCATCACGTCCAAGACAAGTAGACCGACTCCTGCCTGCATCTACTACTATTACTCGACACATCGACCGCTATCCAGCATGCATCTAGTGTATTAAGTTCATGAAGAACGGAGTAACGCCTTAAGCAAGATGACATGATGTAGACAAAGTAAACTCACGCATGAATAAACCCCATCTTTTTACCCTTAATAGCAATGATACATACGCGCCATGTCCCTTTCTGTCACTAGGATAGAGCACCGCAAGATCGAACCCATTACAAAGCACCTCTCCCATCGCAAGATAAATCAATCTAGTTGGCCAAACCAAATCAATAGATCGGAGAGAAATACGAAGCTATAATAATCGTGCATAAAAGAGTTCAGAGAAAACTCAAATAATCTTCGTGGATAATCTGATCATAAACTCACAATTCATCGGATCCCAACAACCACACCGCAAAATGTGATTACATCGGATAGAACTCCAAGAACATCGAGGAGAACATTGTATTGAAGATCAAAAAGAGAGAAGAAGCCATCTAGCTACTAACTATGGACCCGAAGGTGTGTGGTAAACTACTCACGCATCATCGGAAGGGCAGCAAGGATGATGTCGAGCCCCTTCATGATCCAATCCCCCTCCGGCGGAGTATGGAAAAGGCCTCCAGATGGGATCTCTCGAGAACAGGAACTTGCGGCGGCGGAAAAAGTATTTCGTGGACTCCTTTGTTGGTTTCCCAATTTTAGAGAATTTATAAAGGTGGAGTTAGGTCAAACGGAGCAGAGGTGGGCCCACGAGGCACCAGGGTGCGCCACCCCCCCTGGGGCGTGCCCTGGTAGCTCGTGGCCACCTCCTCTATCTTCTGGCCCTCTCCCGAAGCTTCTAGTGTCTCTTATGTCCAGAAAAAAAATCTCCAGAAAGTTTCATGGCATTTGGACTTCGTTTGGTACTGATATTCTGGAAAACCAAAAACAGGCAAAAAAACAGGAACTGGCACTGGCACTGAGTTAATAGGTTACTCCCAAAAAATGATATATAATTGCTGTAAATGTATATAAAAACATCCAAGATTGATACTATAATAGCATGGAACAATCAAAAATTATAGATATGTTGGAGAGGTATCAAGCATCCCCAAGCTTAATTCCTGCTCGTCCTCGAGTAGGTAAATGATAAATACAGAATTTTTGATGTGGAATGCTACCTATCATATTCATCATATATTCTTTTCTTTGTAGCATGGACATTTGGATTTGAATGATTCAAACTAATAGTCTATAGTTTGACATGAAGACATAAATACTCAAGCATACTAACAAGCAACCATGTCTTTCAAAATATAAACGCTAAAGACAGCTATCCCTAGCCCATCATGCTCAATCATTGATCCACTCATGAAACACACTCAATATTAGCTACACACAATGCACAAGTATGACAATAATGCTCTCTAGTTGGTGCTTTGTAAGAGAAGATGGAGACTCAAAATAAAAATAAAAATTGCATAAAAGTAAATAGATAGGCCCTTCGCAGATGGATGCAGAGATTTGCAAATGTGCCAGAGCTCAAAGCTTAAATTAGAGAGATAAAATTATTTTGAGAGGCATGCTTTTCCTGTCAACGAAAACGACCAAGAATTCCCAATATCTTCCATGCTAGACATATTATAGGCGGTTCCCAAATAGAAAATAAAGTTTATTTCCTTTCCACCATTCTTTCACAAGCCATGGCTAGCCATATCCACGGGTGCCCTCCATACCAACACTTTTCAAGGAATTTATTATTATTATCATATTAAAAAAAATCATTTCGGGACTGGGCATCCCTATTACCGGCCACTCTCTCGTGCAATGACAAGTGAATAAACACTCATCGTGAGAATAACACACCTAGCATGGAAAATATTGGCCACCCCCTGCCGCTTCATGAGCGGTACGGGCACACAAAACGGAAAATTATTTTGAAAATTTAGAGTTGGTGTCGTGGGTACGACCATCTATGAGGCCATCTTGCCCCTTGCGGTTCGGCAGGGGAGATCAGCGTGCACAAAGAGCAGAATCAATGGAAGACGCAAGGGATTTACCCAGGTTCGGGCCGCTGAGAAGCGTAAAACCCTACTCCTACTTTTGTGTATTGGTGGTATGAGAGCATGAGTACTAGGAGCGCTTCTCCTGGCAAGGCCCAGAGAGAGAGCAGCTACACGAGAAGTGCTGGTGTTTGAAAAGGGGTCCGAATCCCTCTAACTGTTGCCCTGGCCCTCCTTTTATAGGTCAAGGGGTTACCACAGTGGCAAAACAGTAATTACATAGCGATTAGATAGCAAACAGTGCTATCATACCTAACTCTGCCAGTTTAGGACAAAAGCATTTAATGCTCTATTAGGTGTCATGTGGAGAGGTAGCCCCGGCAAGGTTTCTGCACCGCTCGCCCAGCTACCTCGTATAATCCTGACACGCCTTCTGGACGGGTCTCATTCAAGGCAAATCTTGTCCCAGCGTGCTGACACGTGCCCAACAAACCTCACCAACCAGCCTGCGCGGTTGACACCTCATCCATTAGCGAACATCTGTCCGGTGAGGAGAAGATGGAGACTCAAAATAAAAATAAAAATTGCATAAAAGTAAATAGATAGGCCCTTCGCAGATGGATGCAGAGATTTGCAAATGTGCCAGAGCTCAAAGCTTAAATTAGAGAGGTAATCAAGGAAGGAGAGTAAATCAAGATGATCTGATGGTACCCAGAATAGGCATCAAGGAAGGAGAGTAAATCACAACCAGAAGCGGAGTCTACAATTTGATCAACACGCGGCAATGGGAAAGGATCCTTTGGACATGCTTTGTTAACATCAGTGTAATCAATACAAAGTCTCCACTTTTCGTTTGCTTTGCGCACCACAACTGGATTTGCCAACCAAGTTGGATGTAGTACACCTCTGACCAAGCCTGCTGCTTCAAGTTTCTTGATTTCCTCGGCAATGAATTGTTGCCGCTCCAAAGCTTGCTTCCGAACCTTTTGCTTGACGGGCTGAGCGTGGGGATAGACGGCAAGGTGGTGCTCAATTACCTCCCTGGGAACACCGGGGATGTCAGACGATCGCCAGGCGAACACATCGACATTCGCCCGCAGGAAGGCAATGAGCGCGCTTTCCTATTTGCTGTTAAGGGTGGCACTGATGGTGAAGGTACCGTCAGCGCCGTCCTCCTTTGCCGGCACCTTTTTGGTCGCTGGTGTAGTGGCTCTGAACCTCTTACCAGTAGAGCACTCCGGCAAGTCTTCGACGGGCACGCAGCACTCCGAAGAGGTCCGCTTCCCGGAATCCTTGCTAGAGGTCTTGCCAGACTTTTTGTTTTCCTTCTACTTGGCGGGAGTTGGTGGCGTGGCGGCCTCTGCTGCAACCGCATCTTTGTACATCTTGTCGACATAGATAACTGCATCTTTCTTGTCGGAGTGGATGGAAATGACGCCCATCTGCCCTGGCATCTTCAATGCATTGTAGGCATAGTGAGATGCTGCCATAAAATTCGCCAAGGCTGGGTGGCCAAGAATTCCGTTATACGGCAAAGGGATCTTGACAACGTCAAAGACAATCTTTTCCGTCCTATAGTTCAATTCCCCGCCAAACGTCACCGGCAACGTGATCTTTCCCTTGGGCTGGCTCCTTCCCGGGTTTACTCCCTGGAACGTGCCTGTCTTTTCGAGCTCCTCATTGGGAATCTGTAGCCTCTTAATTACCTCTGGAGAAATCAAGTTTAAGCCGGCCCCACCGTCAACTAACATTTTCCTGACTTGGAGGTTGCGAATTGTTGGCGAAACCAAGAACGGCAAACACCCGACCTCGGTTGTGCGATCAGGGTGGTCCTCGGCATCGAAAATAATAGGCGTGTGTGACCACTTGAGTGGCTTTTGAGAGCCCATTGCCGGTTCCGCCGCATTAACCTCACGAGCCCACTGTTTAAGTTGGCGGTGAGAGGAGTGCAAAGATGCCCCTCCGTCAATGCACATGGCCTCGGTCGCCTTCTGGAACTCCTGTTCGCTGGACTCTTCATCGTCCTCTTCTTCCTCACTCCCATCATCTTCCCCTTTCTTTTCGTGCCCTCTAGCAGGTTTTTCTTTCTGCTGTTTGGCCTTGCCACGACAGCCTCCTCGACCACCACGGCCCTTTTTGCCGGATCCACCGGCACCATCTTGACTCTTCTCTTTTTCATGTTTTTCATACTCAGCCTTTTGTTTCTCAACAAGGTGCTCGACTTGTCGGCACTCTTGGAGGTCATGGCCCTTGGTGCGCTGAATCTTGCAGCACGGCCCATCAGACTTGCCGGCCTTCTCATTTGCCGCTGCCTCCTGGCAAGCGGCGCACACTGCTACCTCCTTGCCGGAGTTTTCAGTCTTGGCTTTCTTGGCGGACTCAGAGTTGCCAGAGCCTTCGATGGCCAAAACAGTTTTGCCCTTGCGCTTCCTGTTGCGCTTTCGGCCCTTCTTCCTTGGGGTGGCTGCATCGTCGTCCTCGGAATCCACCTCGGCACTAGTGTCTTCCCCGGGAAGCCTTCTTCCTTCCTCAGCAGGTGCGCACTTATCCGCCAACGTGTAGAGCTCGTTGACGGTTTTGGGTAGCTTGACGTTCATCTTCTCCCGCATCCTCCGATTGCGCACATTCATGTGAAAGGCGGCAATGACAGCTGTGGGGTGCACATCTGGAATTTTACGGTGCACACAGCTGAACCTCTACATGTACTTGTGCAAAGTTTCTCCATCTCTTTGCGGAATCACCTGCAGGTCGCTGGGCTATCCAGGGGCCTTGTGGCCTCCGGTAAAGGCACCAACAAACTCGTTACAGAGATCTGCCCATGAAGAAATGGAGTTCTCCGGCAAGTTCATCAGCCAAGATCTCATGTTGGGTTTCAGTACCAATGGAAAGTAGTTGGCGAGGATCTTATCATCTCTTCCCCCTGCAGCTTGCACGGCAATCGTATAGATGCCCAGAAATTCTGCCAGGTTCAGCTTGCCGTCGTACTTTTCTGGTACTTCTGGCTTGAAGGCCCGGACGGACAGCCATCAGACTTGCCACAGCTCATGGGTGAAGGCAGGACACCCAACCTCGTAAGGCAGATACCCGCCAACCCCTGGCGCAGGCTCATCAACGACGGGGCCGTTGCGCGCGTCGGATTGACGGCGCGCCTCCCGGCGCCGTTCGATGGTGGTGCGGGCGTCTTCTACCCGCCTGTCTCGCAGCACTTGCCACTGATCTTGCCGTGCTCGCGGATCCAAAGAGGCCATCAATACCTCGTCGGGTTCGAAGAATCGCTGAGCTTGTCGCGGTTGTTGGCGTTGCTGCTGTTGAGACTGTTGCCGCTGGGGTGATTGCACCGTTAGCGCAGCACCGTCAACGCGGCCACCAACTGGAGCTGCTGGTGCCGTTTGCAGACGTTGTGAGGGCTCCGCTTGCTGTGATTTGCTGGCCTCGGCAAACCCAATCAAGCTTTGGATGGTGGCTCTCCACTCATCCATCTTCTCTACCGCTGGAGGGAAATTCAGCAGCATCTGGGCTCGTGCCATTGCTTCTGCTGCTTTGGCTAGCATGGCCAAAAGCGAAGAGCGTGACGTCGCTCTACTCCTGGCAAAGCCAGTAGGAGCGCCATTGCAGTCTTGTCGCCGCGGCACATGTTCAGCAGCGGGTCGCTGTGGCAGAGGCGGTGCCTGAGGATTTAGGATCTGATCAACAGGAGTCTTGCCATGAGGTCGCAGCTGCTCGGAGTCGTTGGCGCCGCTCGGAGCCGTACCGCGCTCGTTGTGTGAGGCGCGCGGCGTCTATCCTGAAGCTGCATCCTTGGACGCCGCCGTGGCAGGATATTGGCTCGCGCCGCCCCGGGCGTCGCCGCTCCGGTGGCTGCGTTCATCGGCGCGGCGAGGAGGAAGAGGAAGACGTCCGTCTGCCCCGCTCGCGCTGTCTCGGCTTCGTTCGCCAGAGGGTCGAGGAAGTCGACCGCCTCCGGCGTGCTCGTCCCTCGTACCGACCACGGTGGGCACTGATATCTACTACACAACTTATTCTTGTAGACTCGTGTTGGGCCTCCAAGCGCAGAGTTTTGTAGGACAGTAGTAATTTTCCCTCAAGTGGATGACCTAAGGTTTATCAATCCGTGGGAGGCGTAGGTTCAAGGTGGTATCTCTCAAACAACCCTGCAATCAAATACAAGAAATCTCTTGTGTCCCCAACACACCCAATACAATGGTAAATTGTATAGGTGCACTAGTTCGGCGAAGAGATGGTGATAAAAGTGTAGTACGGATAGTAGATATAGGTTTTTGTAATCTGAAAATATAAAAACAGCAAGGTAGCAAGTGATAAAACGGGGCACAAATGGAATTGCAATGCTTAAAAACAAGGCCTAGGGTTCGTACTTTCACTAGTGCAATCTCTCAACAATGCTAACATAATTGGATCATATAATCATGCCTCAACATGTGACAAAGAATCACTCCCAAGTTCCTATTAGCGGAGGACATAAGATAGAAATTGTTTGTCGGGTACGAAACCACCTCAAAGTTATACTTTCCGATCGATCTATTGAGCTATTCCTATAAGTGTCACAAACAGCCCTAGAGTTCGTACTAAAATAACACCATATGATACACATCAACCAACTCTAATGTCACCTAGATAGTCCAATGTCACCACAAGTATCCGTGAGTTGATTATACGATATGCATCAAAAAACTTCATAATCATAATATTCAATCCACACAAAGAACTCCAAGGAGCACCCCAAAGTTTCTATCGGAGAAAAGATAATGAAAACATGCATCGACCCCTATGCATAGATTACCCCAATTTCACCTCGGGAATCCGCGAGTTGAGTGCCAAAACATATATCTAGTGAATCAATATAATACCCCATTGTCACCACAGGTATTCATATGCAAGACATACATCAAGTGTTCTCAAATATGGAATATTCAATCTGACAATAACGAAACCTCAAAGGGAAAAGATTCGATTCGTCACAACAAGGATAGAGAGGGAAGAAACACCGTATGATCCAACTATATTAACAAAGCTCGCGATACATCAAGATCATGCCAAATCAAGAACATGAGAGAGAGAGATAAAACACATAGCTACTGGTACAAACCCTCAGCCCCGAGGGTGAACTACTCCCTCCTCATCATGGAGACCGCCGGGATGATGAAGATGGCCTCCGGTGATGATTCCCCCCTCCGGCAGGGTGCCGGAAAAGGGTTGTAGATGAGATCATGGAGGTACAGAGGCTTGCAGCGGCGTAAAAACTCATCTAGGTTAACTTTCGGGGGTTTCTGAATATATATGATTTTTTGGCGTTGGAATCACGCGAAGAAGGGCCATAGGGGGCCCACGAGGCACCAGGGCACGCCTGGGGGGGTGGCGTGCCCTGGTGGCTCGTGGGGCCTCTATGGGTCTTCTGGCCACCTCCCGAAGCTTTTAGTGTCTCTTATGTTCCAGAAAAAATCTTCAAAAAGTTTCACTGCATTTGGACTTCATTTGATATAGATTTTCTGGAAAACCAAAAACAAGCAGAAAATAGCAACCGGCACTGGGCACTAGGTCAATATGTTAGTCCACGAAAATCATATAAAATCCATATAAAAATGCACCAAAATCATACAAAACTATAATAAACATGGCATGAATACTTCATAAATTATAGATACGTTGGAGACGTATCAGGCACGACGACCGCGCCGCCTGCGCTCGTCGTGCCGACCGCGGTACCCGCACTGCCTGCGCCGCCTGCGGATGCGTCCGAAGGGGCCATCATCGTAATGCCCTTCTTCTTGGGGGGCATCGACGATGAGGAGGACGATGGTGAAGTTGGTGAAGCTGACACGCAATCCACTGATTCAGGTTCACGCAAGCGATCCCCCTACCTGGCACGCCAAGGATGTCGTGGGTATGACCATCTATGGGGCCATCTAGCCCCTTGTGGTTCAGCAGGGAGATCAGTGCGCACAAAGAGCAAAATCAATGGAAGACGCAAGGGATTTACCCAGGTTCGGGCCGCTGAGAAGCGTAAAACCCTACTCCTGCTTTTGTGTATTGGTGGTATGAGAGCACGAGTACAAGGAGCGCTTCTCCCGGCAAGGCGCAGAGAGAGAGCAGCTACACGAGAAGTGCTGGTGTTTGAAAAGGGGTCCGAATCCCTCTAACTGTTGCCCTGGCCCTCCTTTTATAGCTCAAGGGGTTACCAATGTGGCAAAACAGTAATTACATAGCGATTAGATAGCAAACAGTGCTATCATACCTAACTCTGCCAGTTTAGGACAAAAGCATTTAATGCTCTATTAGGTGTCATGTGGAGAGGTAGCCCCGGCAAGGTTTCTGCATCGCTCGCCCAACTACCTCGTATTAGCCTGACACGCCTTCTGGACGGGTGTCATTAAAGGCAAATCCTGTCCCAGCGTGCTGACACGTGCCCGACAAACCTCACCAACCAGCCTGCGCGGTTGACACCTCATCCATTAGCGAACATCTGTCCGGTGAGCAGGAGCACTGGAGGGCTGGCAAAAGCTTGTTGGTATGGAGCTTGCCGGGTCTTCACCTTGCCGGTTTGGCCTTGCCGGCAAGAAATATCTTCATCTTCAGTACTGGTTGAGTGCTTGTTGGTGCTGTGCCTTGAGCTTCTTTCCAGTAGCTTCGACAACTGGGCCTTGAATCTTGGTCTGGGTGGTTCCCGGCAAGCCTCGGCCGGCAAGGAGGCTGCTACCGTCTGTGCATAAGTCAGGGTATAAAATACCCATGTTTTATACAACGATAATTGGCACATGCAAATTTACTTGGAACGACATGGAAATACCGCATATAGGTAGGTATGGTGGACTCATTTGGCACAACTTGGGTTTAAGAAGTTTGGATGCACAAGCAGCATTCCCGCTTAGTACAAATGAAGGCTAGCAAATAGATTGAGAAGCAACCAATCAAAAAGCGAAAACGGTCATAAACATGCATTGAACATAACTAACACCGAAAAATGCACCATAAGTGGGATATAATTTCGTTGCATAACTATTGACTTTATGTGCATGCATAGGGAATCACAAACCTTAACACCAATATTCTTACTAAATCACAATTACTCACTAACATGACTCACATATTATCATCTCCATATCACAAAACTATTGCAAGGAATCAAACTTATCATATCCAATGATCGTTCATGAAAGTTTTTATTATATCCCTCTTGAATATTCATCACTTTGGGACCAAATTCATATCTTGTGCAAATTACCATTTACTATTATCAGCTCTCAAAAAGATATAAGTGAAGCATGAGAGTGCAAATATTTCTTCAAAATTTTAATCTTATCAACTCTCAAAATGATATAAGTGAAGCATGAGATTTCAAATATTTCTTCAAAATTTTATCTTATCAACTCTCAAAATAATATAAGTGAAGCATGAGAGTTCAAATATTTCTTCAAAATATAGCCACCGCCGTGCTCAAAAAGATTTAAGTGAAGCACTAGAGCAACTGCCTAGCTCAAAAGGTTTAAGTGAAGCACATAGAGTATTCTAACAAATCATGATTAACGTGTGGCTCTCTCAAATAGGTGTGTCCAGCAAAGATGATTGTAATAACTAATGTCAGGCCCATTTCTGGGATAAATCATAGAAGAGCCTCAAGTCATACAGCCCCAAGATCAACTGGTAGACTTCCTTGATATAGATAACTAGTACAATAATATTACACAGGGGTTGAGCCAGAGTGCTCAACAATTATTACAAGCTTGCCAAGATACTACGGTGGTGGAATAATACAGTGGTGTGGTGGTAGACAACACTGATACAATAAAATAAAGTCAAGCGTCAGTGTGAGGCTTGACTATTTTATTGGTGTAGCGAAAATGCAGCGGATGATACATGTGGCAGACTCCAAGATCACAGGTTGACTGACTGGGACACCTCTAAGCGTCGGGCTCGCTAGCGCACTCTCCTTCCACAAGCTCGTCCTCCTCCAGGTCTGGCCAATGAAATAGCCAGGGACAAGCCAGTGAGTACGTTGGAATGTAGTCGCAAACATTATGAACATAAGATATACCGAATGCATATGCCCATGATGGGTTAAATGATATGCTCATGCTGACTGAAATTTAAAACATGGCATGATAAACATTAGCATGTGCAGAAAAATTAAATTGTTAGTGACAAACCAAGAAGGTTAAAGGTGGACAATCGGGCGTGACTGAACCGCCCGAGAATCCAAAAGAAATGCCAAACGGGTGTCTAAAAGAGTATCGGGCGAGACAGACCGCCCATGAACTCAAGCGACGCCACGAGAGGTCTTGAAAAGAAATGCCAGTCGGGCGTCTAAAAGTGACGCCACGGTCGGTCTTGAAAAGAAATGCCTAACGGGTGTCTAAAAGAGTATCGGGCGAGACAGACCGCCCATGAACTCAAGCGACGCCACGAGAGGTCTTGAAAATAACACTGGGTGTCCGGGGTAGTCTAGCCAGCCCCTGAGACACTCAGGAAAATAAAATAAGAGAAACGGGTTAGTCCACAATAATTTGCATAGTATCAATAATATTCACAACCATCATAATCCTGATGACAAAATATCCATGACAGTGTTAGTGATGAGATAATAATATTCTGTAAAATATTTGATGCTCAAATTAATTATTTTCCTCCAAAGACCGACACCAGGACCGACACTTGACCCTTCCCAGCTAACGTCCTTGACCGCGGACACGGCTATTCGAATAGGTATAACTCTGCAGAGGGTGTACTCTTTACCCACAAGTAAAGGATTTCTTTAGCCAGCACCGAGACGCTGACTAATTCCCCTTACAGTCTTTGGGTTGAAAACACACCAGATTAACTTTCCGGATGCCAGGAATCACCCAAAGCACCGTTCAAGAAAAACTCTAAGTCGGCGAGACTACAATCTCGAGTAGCATGGGATCACTATTCATACGCGCGGATTACAAGGGGTGCCTGTCGTGGGAACGTGCCTGAGAGTAGATGGTAGGGGTACGAAAGGAGAGGGCAGAGTCTTAGCTATGGCGAGGGTGTACACACAGATGTATGAGTTCAGGCCTCACTCGGAAGTGATAACAGCCCTACGTCTCAGGTGCTCCGGGGAGCTTACTCTGTCGAGTGATACGTGCGTTGTGTTTACAAAGGATTGCGAACCCCTGTGTCAGTGGGGAGGGGTGGCTTATATAGAGTGCGCTGCCCCTCATAAACGTCTGGCATTTAGGGGTTTGATTGTAGGTAATAAAAAGGGGGGGACGTTACTGGTAACGTATACAATAAATGCCAGTTAAGGCGGCGAGCGTAACGCCAGCCCGTTGGCCTCCCTGGGGAGACTCTTGGTCTTCTGCGGTCGAGTGATTGGCGGCCCCTCCGAGTGAGAGCTGACCGTCGAGTGGAGGGGGGGGGTATTCCGAGTGACTCATACGCCATGGCTAGTTCAGTCGGAATCTCTCTCGTAGTCTTGTAGTCCTCCAATGTGGTGTCCTTAGGTGGGGTATGTAGGACGGGCCTAGCACCCTACCCTAAGTACATATCCTCGTCATTAGCCCCCGAATGGATCAGGGCTCGAGTGGAGAAGGTGCAGTGCAGGTTCTGTCGAACTCAGCGTTCTGAATGAGCTTCGAGATCTTTCCGATACCTGTGACGACTGGGCCTTCCAACGTCTGCCTTGATCTATTCAGCTTGTCATTTCTTTCGAGTGAATCTAGATGCAGGTTCGAGTCCGAATGGTCAACAGGATCTTCAGATGTGACAGAACGCTCTGTCCGGCCCGGATTTCGCGGGATTCGAAATTTCGGGGAACGCACGCCGAGCAGGGATGACGCAACCGACGGGGAAGTGGCTCCTCGATCCTCGCGCCACCTTTATCGCCACATATTGCGGCTCCTCCGATAGTGGGACACACAGGGATTTGGCGGGCCCACGAGTCAGTGACTCGGGTCGACGGACATAAAAAACGAGAGGGAAGGGGAATTTGCGACAGTGCGCTCATTTTCCCCTCGTCTCCTCCGCTTCTTCTGCTCCGCCGCCGCGCTGCTCAGATCGAATCCGCTCGCCGCTGCGACAATTGCGCCCAAGAAGACGACGAAGGGGAAGAAGCCCTCGAGCACCCGGGCCGCCGCGCCACCCGAATGGATGCAGGGCGATTTCCTGCGTCAACCGTGATGGCGTTGGACGTGGAGAAGCTCGTCGCTGATGGCCTGGTTGCGGCCGGGTCGTGGAGGTTGTCGGGGACGGAAGCGGAGCCGGAGCCGCGCGAGGGCGAGCGGGTCCTCCTGACCACCCATTTGGAGAGAGGTTTTGCTCTGCCCCCGCATCCCTTCTTCCGCGGTTTTCTGAATTTCTTCGGGGCTCAGTTGCATAATTTTCCTCCCAACGCAATTGCGTATCTCGCTGCGTTCGTGACGATGTGTAAGTGTTTCTTGGGTTGTCCCGCCCACTGGGGTCTGTTCAAGCACATCTTTACCATCCGTTCTCAGTCGGTAAAGAAGGCCCACGCTAGTGATAATAGGACCAACGTCATCCAGCTATGCGGGGGTTTGGGTCTTCAGAAGAGGACGGGGAGTGCATTCCCAGCGCTCACCCTTCCGGAGTCGGTGCGGGGCTGGCAGTCGACCTGGTTCTACTACCACGACGTCGCGTCCCCAAACATGTCGACCGGCCTTCCTCCCTTCACGCTGGATCGACCCACTGCGCCCCCATCTCTAACCGTGGCCGAGGAAGAGAAGGCCAATGTGGGGATCTTGATGAACAGTGTTGTGAATCTGATTCGTGATGGAGTGACCGGCTTGGATCTGTTGGAGGTGTTCCTGGGTCGACGGATCCAGCCGCTCCAGGCGCGGGACCATCCGATGTGGCATTACTCAGGAGTCGACGATACCACTCGTACCCACCCGGAAGATGTTTCAGGGGAAACCATCACGCTATGGCTGCGTGGCATCACTGGTGCGCGAGACAACCCCCGGGGTTCCAAAAGAGTATCGCCTTTCTCAGCTGCGAACCCGCCGAATGTGGTGAGTCATGTCATTGTCGATTGCTTTTGTATCTTGTCGAGTGAATATGTCTTCAGCTGACTGACTTGAATCTTTGCAGGAGCTCACGAACATGTATTCACCCGTGCCAAATGGCGGTCAGAACCTTGAAGGAGCGGGGAGCGAGGGCGACAGTGACAGCATCAGCTACGCCGAGGACAGCAAAGGCAACGGTGACGACTCGTCGGGGAGCGATGAAGTTGAAGTCGTGTCTCCTCCGCGTACTGAAGGGCGTTCCAAGCAGCGTCACGACCCAACACTCGACCGGGGGCGGGCCGGGGGGTCGACCACCAGGAGCTCCAAGCGCAGTCGGACGTCGATGCCAGAGCCGATTGAAAAGGTTGCCAAGCAGCCCAAGGTCACCACCACCAAGCCCCGGAAGGCTCTCCCCAGAATCAAGGTTGACGTGCCGATTGCTTCAACGTAAGTATCCTTGCTCTTCGCTTAACTTGTTGCTGAACTTCATATTTTTGCTGACCGAGTGGATCTTGATCGTCAGGGCCGCTACCTCGGTGACATCGCCGGGGCGAGGAGAGGAAAGCGCGGAGAAGGACATGCCGGACGCAGCTACTTCTCGCCAAGGTATGGCATATTGTCATTTGACATTCTTCTCAAACCATTCGACAGTCATGTGATATGTCGACTGGTGACATGCAGAGCCAATGGATACCGACCCCGCAGCCCCGTCTCCGACTGAACTGATTACAGCACCGGCCCAGATGGCCGTGGAGCTCGCCAGTCCGCCACAAGCGCCTATCTCCCAAGCGCCCGCCTCGCAAGCGCCAGTCCTTCCGACTACATCGCCGCTCCCTTCACAGACCATCTTCTCTCTGCACCGTGTTCCAAAAGATCAGACTGGAGCTGCTAAGGAGGCGATGATGCAGGCCGAACATATGATGCGGCGTACGAAGGAGGCGTACGAGGCCAGCAAGCTGGCTTACGACGCTAGCTCAGCGCTTCGGGCGAACGTCCAAGTAAGTGCACTTGTAAGTGCGCTTTTTGATTGTGTCGCTTTCCGTCTACCATGACTTGACTTCTGCACCCGCTGGGAGTTTTCTGTCTGTCGACTGGTAATCGCTTGTCACGCACTCGGCTAGGGCTGACCTGGTCGAGTGGACAATCTTTATTTTTTGTTCGGCCGTCACTCGGATCGGGCGGACCGTTCCGAGTGGATACCGTTCCGGTGGGGGCACGCTGAGTGCACCCACTGGGTCTACTCCCCGAGACTGCCGTCGACTGCGGGCAGTCGGCGGGAGTCTTAGAACTTTTGCCTTGTTTTTTTTTATGTTTGGCCGTCACTCGGATCAGGCGGACCGTTCCAAGTGGATACCGTTCCAGTGGGGGCACGCAGAGTGCACCCACTGGGTGTAGTCCCCAAGACTGCCGTCGACTGCGGGCAGTCGGCGGGAGTCTTAGGACTTGGACTCGAAGCCCATATTTCTGTCCACTGAATTGTTTTTGTCGTTGATCTCAGAAGGCCTGTGAGCTCGGTACTCGATACGCTGACTTGGAGAAGGAGAAGACTCAGCTTCAGTTCGACTTGGAACTGGCGAGGAGAGACCTGGAGCGTGCGCAAGCTGATCTGAAGGCTTCAGGAGGTAAACTTTGTTGATCGAGTACTTCATTATTTGTTTCTTCTATCTTTGAACCGAGTGACTCCACTCGAGCAGACGTGCGTGCTGAAAACCGTCGACTCCGAGCGCGACTCAACAATGCTATTTCTTTAGATATCATGAAGAAGGCGCTGGAGGACAAAGACAGATCACTCGCCGATGCTCAGAAGACGGCGAGGGAGAAGACTGAAGCTGCCGAGAAGAAGCTCGCCGCGGCCAGCAAGCTTGAGGAAGAGAACACGAAGCTGAAGCAGGAGCGAACTGAGTGGAGCAAAAGGCTTGACAATGCAACCAAGAGAGCAAAGGGCTTGGAGACCTATCTGGGGGATTACGCCCAGAAGATGTATGTTTTGCTTGAAGGTAATTTTCTCCAGTCAAGTCAATTCCGTTAATCCTAACTTCATCCAGTCGAGTGAATTCCGTTGATTTTCAGGGAACAGTATCATGACTAATTCTTTCCATCTTCTTCATGTAGAATTCTGCAAGGACTTCGAGAAGGAGACCGAGGCGGTCGAGCCCAATCTGGACCCTTCCAAGTCACATGTCGGAGATGCTGTGGCTATGAACATGTTCCGGCTTGAAGCTCGAGTCGCAGGCGTCCGGGAGTACGTCGCTCGACTGCGAGGTGTAATGGAGAAGGTCGACAAGGAGCTGTGGCCGGAAGACTCACTTCAGGCTGACCTCGAGTCAATGATGACTCGGCTTGACGAGCTCCCTAGTCGAGTGCAGGCATGGAAGAAATCTGCTGCACGCTGCGGAGCTGACATAGCGCTCTCACTCGTCAGGGTCCATTGCAAGGAGGTCAAGGAGGACAAACTGAAAGCACTTCAGGTGGCCAACACAAAGAAGCTCCAGTTCCAGGACTTCATGGAGACCTTCATCGAAGCGGCCACTTGGATCGCTGACGGGATCGACCTGGACACCTTCGTCGAGCCTGCAAGTTCCACTGGAGCTTGAAAAAACTTTGCTGGTGATCAAAAACTTTAATTTGCCTCGGTATGCCGAGTGGTGGTGTATCGTTAAAACTTCTTTCGGGTCTTGGGCCCGAGTACTTTCGTCATTTGCATGGGCAACTTTTATCCATGCTGAATACTCTGGATTTATCTGAATTTGCTTTTCAGTCCTTTTCTTGATTTCCTCTCGAGTAGATCAGGTCTTGTCGAGTGGTTTCTGGTCCAGTGAGGGCACGCGGAGTGCACCCACTGGGTGTAGTCCCCGAGACCGCTGTCGAGTGGCGGCGACATCGGCAGGACTGACTCGCAGCTAAGCCCCCCGAGTGAGAGGACCGCTCGTCATTCGGGAGCGAGTATCAGAACTTTGGCGAAGACTGGTTCGCAGATAGCCTCCGAGTGAGAGGATTGCTCGTCACTCGGAGTAGTTTATAACTTAGGTGATGCGGAATCACGGCTAAGCCCCCGAGTGTGAGGATCGCTCATCACTCGGAGTAGCGTTTTAACTTGGGCGAAGCGGATTCGCAACCAAGCCCCCGAGTGAGAGGATCGCTCATCACTCGGAGTAGCGTTTTAACTTGGGCGAAGCGGATTCGCAGCCAAGCCCCCGAGTGAGAGGATCGCTCGTCACTCGGAGTATGTTTATAACTTAGGCGAAGCGGATTCGCAGCCAAGCCGCCGAGTGTGAGGATCGTTCATCACTCGGAGTAGAGTTTTAACTTGGGCGAAGCGGATTCGCAGCCAAGCCCCCGAGTGAGAGGATCGCTCATCACTCGGAGTAGCGTTTTAACTTGGGCGAAGCGGATTCGCAGCCAAGCCCCCGAGTGAGAGGATCGCTCGTCACTCGGAGTACGATTTAACTTGGGCGAAGCGGATTCGCAGCCAAGCCCCCGAGTGAGAGGATCGCTCGTCACTCGGAGTAGCGTTTTAATTTGGGCGAAGCAGATTCGCAGCCAAGCTCTCGAGTGAATGCGATGCTATTCACCCGACGAGGTTCTGAACTTAGGCGACACGGAGTCGCAGCTAAGCCCCCGAGTGTGAGGATCGCCCATCACCCGGAGTAGATTTAAACTTAGGCGATGCGGAACCGCGGCTAAGCTTTCGAGTGATGCTATTCACTCGACGAGGTTCTGAACTTAGGCGACACGGAGTCGCAGCTAAGCCCCCGAGTGTGAGGATCGCCCATCACTCGGAGTAGATTTAAACTTAGGCGATGCGGAATCACGGCTAAGCTTTCGAGTGAATGCGATGCTGTTCACTCGACGAGGTTCTGAACTTAGGCGACACGGAGTCGCAGCTAAGCCCCCGAGTGTGAGGATCGCCCATCACTCGGAGTAGATTTAAACTTAGGCGATGTGGAATCGCGGCTAAGCCCCCCGAGTGGAAAATCGCTCGCACTCGGAGTATTCTTGAACTCAGAATTGTGCGATCGGAATCGACAAAAGACTGCAGGAGTCGTATCCTTGATAATCAAAACAGTTTAGTCTTATTACATCAGACAGATCAACCTTTAGGTGTAGAACCGACGAAGCAGATCCGCGTTCCAGGCCCGTGGCTCGTCAGCGTTCTTCTTGAGACTGAAGAGGTGGTAGGCTCCATTGTTCAGCACCTTGGTGATGACGAAAGGGCCTTCCCACGCGGGGGCTAGCTTGTGAGGCCGCTGCTGATCCACTCGGAGCACGAGGTCACCTTCGTGGAAGGTCCGACTCCTGACGTGCCTTGCATGAAAGCGACGCAGATCTTGCTGGTATGCAGTCGACTGGATCAAAGCTATTTCCCGCTCTTCTTCAAGGAGATCCACAGCATCCTGGCGTGCTTGCTCAGCTTCAACCTCCGAGTAAAGGTCCACCCGAGGAGAATTGTGAAGAACATCACTCGGCAGGACAGCTTCAGCCCCATACACCATGAAGAAAGGAGTGCGATCAGTTGACCGATTTGGAGTTGTCCTCAAGCCCCACAGAATAGACAGTAATTCTGTAACCCAAGCTCCAGCTGCGTGATCGAGTTCGCGCATGAGACGAGGCTTCAACCCTTGAAGGATAAGGCCATTTGCTCCCTCGGCCTGACCGTTTGACTGGGGGTGTGCAACGGATGCGTAATCCACCCGAGTGCCTTGAGAGGAGCAAAAAGCTCTGAACTCTTCCGAATCAAAATTAGAACCATTGTCCGTGATGATACTATGGGGAATTGCGTATCTGAATATTATTTCCCTCATGAATTTGATGGCTGTGCGAGAATTCAGCTTCCTGATAGGCTTGGCCTCAATCCATTTAGTGAACTTGTCGACTGCTACCAGAAGGTGCGTGAAACCACTCTGGCCCGTGCGGAGAGGTCCGATCATATCCAATCCCCATACAGCGAACGGCCAGATGAGTGGGATAGTCTTCAAGGCAGACGCAGGCTTGTGCGACAAGTTTGCATAGAATTGGCATCCTTCATAGTGCTGCACAATATCCTTAGCCATCTCATTGGCGCGCGGCCAGAAGAAACCAGCTCGGTAGGCCTTGGCAACAATCATCCGAGAGGACGCATGATGGCCGCAAGTTCCCGAGTGAATTTCCTCCAGAATCAGTCGACCTTCTTCGGGAGAAATGCATCGCAGAGCCACGCCGGTTACGCTCTCTCTGTAGAGCTGCCCATTCATAACAGTGAAAGCTTTGGATCTGCGGACAATCTGTCGAGCTTCAACTTCGTCTTCTGGAAGTTCTCGCCTGAGGATGTACGTGATGTAGGGCACCGTCCAATCGGGAGTTATCACCAGAATCTCACTGACCAGATCTATGACTGCTGGGACATCAACTTCAGTCGGATTGGAGGCGCTTATAGGCTGCGGGGGCTCTTCGGTGAAGGGGTCCTCTTGTACCGAAGGAGAGTGCAAATGCTCCAGGAACACATTGCTGGGCACAGGCTTCCGAGTGGAACCGATTTTTGCCAGTTCGTCAGCTGCCTGATTCTTCACTCGGGGAACGTGATGGAGTTCAAAACCCTCAAACTTCTTCTCAAGCTTTCTTACTGCATTGCAATATCCGGTCATGGCGGGGTTTCTGACATCCCACTCCTTCACCACTTGATTGACCACCAAATCCGAGTCACCGTATACCATCAGTCGATGGACGCCGAGCGAGATGGCCATACGCAACCCGTAAAGGAGTGCTTCGTACTCAGCTTCATTATTGGAGGAATCAAAGTGAATCTGGAGGACATAGCTGAGTTTATCGCCCTTGGGAGACACCAATACCACACCAGCACCAGAACCGTTCAGCATCTTCGAGCCGTCAAAGAACATGGTCCAGTGTTCCGAGTGGATCCGGACTGGCTGCTGCTGTTCTATCCACTCAGCCATGAAGTCAGCAAGTGCTTGAGATTTAATGGCTTTCTTCGCTTCAAACTTGATATCAAAATAAAGAAGTTCAATGGCCCATTTGGCCACTCGACCAGTCGCGTCTCGATTGTTGAGGATTTCATTCAAAGGCGCATCACTGACGACTGAGACTGAGTGATCTTGAAAATAGTGCGCCACTTTCTTCGCTGATAGATATATACCATAGACAAGCTTCTGGTAATGTGGGTACCTTTGCTTAGAAGGAGTCAACACTTCAGAGATGTAATAAACTGGGCGCTGGACTTTGTAGGCCTTGCCCTCTTCTTCTCGCTCGACAGTAAGAACTGTACTGACGACCTGATTGGTGGCTGCAATGTACAGGAGCAGGGGTTCTTTGCTGTGTGGAGCGGCAAGCACCGGCTGGGTGGAGAGCAGGGCTTTGAGCTGGACAAACGCTGCTTCTGCCTCTGAATTCCACTCGAACGTATCGGATTTCTTCATCAGTCGGTACAAAGGGAGTGCCTTCTCTCCGAGACGAGAAATGAATCTGCTCAGCGCTGCCAGGCAACCAGTAAGCTTCTGGACATCGTGAATACACTCGGGGCGTTTCATTCGGACGATGGCACCGATCTTCTCGGGGTTGATGTCGATTCCTCGTTCGGAAACGAGGTAACCGAGTAACTTTCCACCCGGAACTCCAAAAGTACACTTGGTTGGATTCAGCTTGAGGTCATATCTTCTTAAGTTGGCGAGTGTTTCCGCCAAGTCAGTCAGCAGGTCGGAACCTTTGCGAGACTTGACTACGATATCATCCATGTAGGCCTCGACATTCCGACTGATCTGGTCGAGGAGACACTTTTGAATCATGCGCATGAAAGTAGCGCCAGCATTCTTCAGACCAAAAGGCATGGTGATGTAACAAAAACACCCGAAAGGGGTGATGAAGGTCGTTTTTACTTCATCTGGACCAAACAGACGGATCTGATGGTAGCCAGAGTACCCTTCTTGGGGACCATGACGACATTCGCAAGCCACTCGGAGTGGTAGACCTCGCGAATGAACTTGGCCTCCAAGAGTCGAGCCACCTCCTCGCCGATTGCCTTCCGCTTCTCTGTTGCCGACCGGCGCAAGTGTTCTTTTACAGGCTTGGCCTTCGGATCAACTCTCAGACGGTGCTCAGCCAGTCCCCTGGGTACACCAGGCATGTCAGCGGGCTTCCATGCAAAGATGTCCCAGTTCTCACGGAGGAACTGGATGAGCTCGGCTTCCTATTTGCTGTCGAGTGTGATTGAGATGTTGGTCGGAGCAGCAGTAGGATCTGTCGGGTGAATGTGCACTTGCTTCAAGTCTCCTGCCGACTGAAAAACTGACTCGGTGGTGGGTTTCTTGGAACGCAACAGATCAGCGGGATCAGCAGTCTTCTTGTACTCTTCTAACTCGACTACAGCCATCTGCATGTCGGCGATCTTGGAGCCCTGTTGGAGGCACTCCTCAGCCCTCTGTCGATTGCCTGTGACTGTGATCACACCTTTGGGCCCGGGCATCTTCAGCTTGAGATACACGTAACACGGGCGGGCCATGAAACGTGCATACGCTGGACGGCCAAGGATGGCATGATATGCACTCTTGAAGTCTACAACCTCAAATGTCAGCTTCTCTTTGCGAAAGTTCTTGTCAGTGCCGAACACCACATCCAGCGCAATCTGTCCGAGTGACTTGGCCTTCTTCCCAGGGATGACCCCGTGGAATTGCATATTGCTTTCGCTGAGCCTCGACATCGGAATGCCCATCCCTTTGAGGGTATCAGCGTACAGAATATTCAAGCCACTTCCACCATCCATGAGAACTTTGCGGAGCCGAGTGCCTCCTACCACCAGATCCACCACCAGCGCCTGTCGACCTGGGGTAGGGACATGAGCGGGATGGTCCGACTGATCGAAGGTGATAGCTGTCTGGGACCACTTGAGGTACTCGGGGGTAGCTGGAGCAGCCATGTTGACCTCCCTGTTGATGACCTTCAATCGACTCTTGCTTTCTACATCGGCAAAAATCACCAATGTGGCATTGATCTCAGGAAAGTCTTCTTTATCTTCGTCCTCTTCTTTCTCAGGATCTTTGTCACTCGACTGCTCTCCCTTGAACCCTTGGATTAGCAATCGGCACTGTCAAGTGGTATGCTTTGACAGGATCAAGTTGCCTTCTTCATCCTTCCGTGAGTGAATGGGACCTGGCATATCCAGGACATCTGTCGACTTTCTTGGACTTCTTCTGAACAAACTGCCCCTTTGGCTTCACTTTCCCTTTCGCCACCAGAGCGGCTACTTCTGCCTGGACAGAGCCGTCAGCTTTACGCTTTTGCTTCCGACTGGAATTTCCACCGCCGGGATTACTGTCGACTGCTTTACCCTTGCCACTACGGAGGCGATCCTCCACCTCGCCGTTGGCGTATCGGGTGGCAATCTCCATCATCTTGCTCAGGGACATATCTCCTGTCCGACCAAACTTCAAATAGAGCTCTCTGTATCTGACTCCGGCCTTGAAGGCGCAAACAGCCTGGTGCTCGGAAACACCTTCCACCGTGTGATGAAGAGTGGTCCACCGCTGAATGTAATCCCTCAAGGTCTCATTCGGCTTCTGGACACAGTGCTGCAACTCGAGCAAACCGGCAGGGCGCTTGCAGGTGCCTTCGAAGGTCTTGACAAACAATCGGGCAAGATCCTCCCAGCAATAGATGCTAGAAGGAGCCAACTGATTAAGCCACGCCCGGGCCGGACCATCCAACATCAGGGGCAGATCCTTCATAGCCACGTTGTCGTTGCCTCCGCCGATCTGAACAGCCACTCGGTAATCGTCTAGCCATGTTTCCGGCTTCGACTCGCCAGTGAATTTGTTAATCCCAGCCGCCAACCTGAAGTTGGGGGGGATCTCAGCAGATCGGATGGCTCTGCTGAAACACTCTGGACCAGAAACAGCTGTACCACTGCCACTCGGAAAATCTCTATCATAGCCACCTCTGTTGTATCTGCCTCTGTCGACCCGGTTCTGAACGAGAACGGATCTCGCGTCAAACCCAGGGTCCCGCTCATCACCGTACGGGCGCCTGTCATCATAGTGCCGGGGCACGTATGGACCACTCTGCGGAGGAGTAGGCACTCGACGGTGGTCATCACGGTGATGCCGAGGAGCAAACTGATCTCGCCTCTAATCTCTGTACTGATCGTTGCGGCAATCTCTGCCTCTGCGACGCTGAGGTGACCCTAGACTGTGGGCCGATTGGACTGTGTCTGCTCTATCTGATTTGCCGTGAATCCTGTTGCGCGACTGAGAGACAGCGGAGTTCTGCTGTCGAGCCGCCCCAAGCAGGGTTCGGACCTGCTCGAGTCCTCTGCTGGCCTCTGAATCAGACGGCTGTATAGAATCTACAATCCTAGCCGCCGCTGCAACATTCTGGATCGGAGTACGGTATACCTGACGATTGTCGTCGACTGGAGGGAACAACTGACGCTCGCGGCGCTGTCGAGTGCGCTCGTTGAGTGACCTCTGCATCTCCTCGAGGCGCGTGCGCTCTGCCAAGGTAGCGAGACGCGCAGCCTCCAGAGCCTGGGCTTCTGCAGTCGTGCCGACGATGGGGGTTTGGAGGACCTCCTCATCCCTGCGCTGCTGATCATTCGACGGGCCGCCACGCTCGCGGCCGCCACGGCCATAGCCGGGTGGGCTCTGATGAGAACCCGCCATGAAAACTTCTGCTGCAGGATCGCAGCTCTCGCACTCGGAAGGGAGCTCGGATGAATCTGATGCCGAGTCGAACGCGCCGTGAAGTGGCTCGGCGGGCTCGATAGCCGCGATCTGCGGAGTCAACGCCTGGCGCTCCGCCGCGTGCCTCACCCATCGCTGGAGCCGCGAACGACCGGATCGCTTGCGGCGACGAACAGCGGGGAGAGTGGACGACGCTGGAGCCGACATGTACGGGGTCGATGGCTGACGTAAGGAGAACGCCGCATGAACTCGCGCTAAAGTGCATCGCCCCGCGGACGGGGAGAGCCTCAACGTCGAGAGGGGCTTCATGGAGCCATGCGGAGTCGTCGGCGATGAAGGTGAATGCACCGAGACGGATCTCGCAGCCCAGGATCAAACCGCCGTCGGGAGACATGGTGAGGATGAAAAACTGCAACCTCGCCGGAAGTCGCTTAGACGCCGGCCCCACGGTGGGCGCCAACTGTCGTGGGAACGTGCCTGACAGTAGATGGTAGGGGTACGAAAGGAGAGGGCAGAGTCTTAGCTACGGCGAGGGTGTACACACAGATGTATGAGTTCAGGCCTCACTCGGAAGTCATAACAGCCCTACGTCTCAGGTGCTCCGGGGAGCTTACTCTGTCGAGTGATACGTGCGTTGTGTTTACAAAGGATTGCGAACCGCTGTGTCAGTGGGGAGGGGTGGCTTATATAGAGTGCGCTGCCCCTCATAAACGTCTGGCATTTAGGGGTTTGATTGTAGGTAATAAAAAGGGGGGGACGTTACTCGTAACGTATACAATAAATGCCAGTTAAGGCGGCGAGCGTAACGCCTGCCCGTTGGCCTCCCTGGGGAGACTCTTGGTCTTCTGCGGTCGAGTGATTGGCGGCCCCTCCGAGTGAGAGCTGACCGTCGAGTGGAGGGGGGGTATTCCGAGTGACTCATACGCCATGGCTAGTTCAGTCGGAATCTCTCTCGTAGTCTTGTAGTCCTCCAATGTGGTGTCCTTAGGTGGGGTATGTAGGACGGGCCTAGCACCCTACCTTAAGTACATATCCTCGTCAGTGCCCCCCTCTCGGCCCAACCGGATACACCAATGCCCCCTGACCTGATGACGGGATTTACTCCATGGCCGTGGAAACCCTCATCATGGCCCTCTATGTGGTGTGTACACAGACAGGGGTTAGCAACTTACTAAACCGTACTTCCCTTGCGGGAAGACCCGTGGCAGCACGGTGTTTAGCTAGGTGTGACGGAACAAGACTCTATCTAGGTTGACTCATGAGGTGTTGTTGTTATGACCGGTATACTCAATATATGTCACCGTGACACCACCGTGTCAAACGTGACTCGTGCCCATCATCACGCCCAAGGCAGGAGCTGCACTCCTAGTACTCACAGCTTTTCCCCATGTCAGATACTTGAGTGAAATGCAAGTCATGCACAAGAATTAATATGACCATGCATGCATGCACTTGCGATAAACTACACATACGGTGCAATTCCAACCAATGCAACCATGCAATGCAAATGCAATCACCATATCCCAAGTTCAAAATGCTTGCCTTGTCCAAAGTAGTCAGAAGGAGAACACTCAAAATTCCTGGCAAAGTTCCCCTCTTCTTTTTCTGAAAAATTCAAATTCAAACTCCAATTAAAAATTTGGCAACAGTACCAAAACTTGTCTCAAAATATTTTTAAATAAATACTAAAAAAACTAGAGAGAAAAATAAGAATTTCAAAAAAGATTCAACTCGATCAGAGTTGTAGTTTAAAAGTTATTCAACTTTTAAACTCAGGGGTTTTTCTGTAAAAATTCCAGTCCTTGTGCGTTTATAAAGAAAACGCTTCGGGAGAGAATACGCTTCCCTGCGTGGAAAGCGTAAAACAGAGAATACGCTTTCGATCCAAAAATAGAAAAAAGAAAAACGCTTCGGGCGTTATACGCCTTTTAGCAGAGAAGGCGTAAACCAGAGAATACGCTTTCTGTTTTAAACGGAAAAGAATAAAACGCTGACGGGTGGGGTCCACCCGTCAGGTTTAAATTAGAAAGCACTCGCGTGCGTGCACAGAGAGTGGCGATGATCACCGGCGACGATCGCCGGGGTTTTGGGAGGCGGCGATGATCGGGATGTGTTCAGGGTGGAACTCCGCGTCGGTGGGTGGTGGTGGTGGTCGTCGGCGAGCACTTGAACGGTGGCGAGGTCGACGGCGGCGGACGATGTTTCGGGTGTGATCGGAACTCGCCGGAGAGAGCTCGGGTGGTGAAATTGGAGCGCGGAATCGAAGTATGGGTGTGATTTGAGGTTACTGGCAAAGTTTGGAGGGTGGACATGGAGTATCGGCATCGTGGTGATCGGGGAAGGAGGCGGCAGCTCGGTGACCGGAGACGGGGAAGGAGGCCTCCCCGAGGTCGGGTAAGTGCACTGGGGGTCGATTCGGGGGTGGTGTGGGTGGTACGAGTAGTGAACGGAGCTCGGGGGTCCTATTTATAGGCGATCCGAGGGTGGCCGAGTGGGTGCGGATGACGCCGGAGTAACTCCGGCAGCGTGGTAGGTTGTGGACGGTGGGCAGGTTCAGCGCATGATCGTGGAGATGAATGAAGCTCTCCAGAAGCCTCTGTGTGGACGAGCTCGGCTCTATCCGTTCCCTCCTCCGAAGAGCTAGGTACGGCCATGGCGGACGCCGTCCTACTCCGGCGACTGATAGTGGGCTCCAGATGGTTGGACGGTGTGGTTAATGCGCGGAGACACGGAGAGGATCGACGCGTGGAGGAAGATTAGGTGGAGGGAGCAGCAGGAGCAATGAAGATTGCGGGCGCCGTCGAGCCGATCCGCTCGGGTTGCCACGGATGAGCTCGGTGGCCGCTGCACCGGCCGAGCACTGTTTCGTCGGTGGAGTTACTGGCCAGGGGGAAGTTACGGCAGCTCATTGATGAGGTGAGGAGGTGTGGATGAGAAGGAGAGCGATGGAGTGAACCATACGGCATCGATCGCCTCTGTCACTGAATTCAGTTCAGTTAACTGAACTTTGACAGGTATGAACAGTGCGCACCTGAGGTGTATGACAGTATGCCAGGAGGTGCTAGGGATTTTAGAATTTTTAGGGAATTTTTGTGGTGATGTGTTGATGCAAATAAGAGGGCTTGGCAAAGTTTCAGAATTTTTGGAGCTATTAAAAATAGGATTGTATCAGAGAGATTGTTTCTGGTCCAAAATTGAACCGAATGAAATTTGAAATTTTTGAATTGTGGAACCCAATGTTTTTGGTGAAATGGGTTTTGGGTACTGTCTAGTTGTTGGGGAAATTTTGGTGGAGGCAGAAGAATTGAAGAAAATATAGTTCCTTTGTAATTCCAAGAAACTATGAATAATATAAATTCCAACTTTGGAATTTTTAAAATATGAGAAAAATATTTTTGTGGAGGGAAGAGGTGGTGGGTACTGTCCTAGAATGTGAGAATGACTTGAGGGATAAATTAGAAGCGGCAGAAAAATTATAGGAGGAATTTAGAAGTGCTAGAAGGAAGTGAAAAGGCTATTTTCATAGAATAGTTTTAATATTCTAGAAACTTTTCTAAAAAGAAAAATATTTTTGATTACTCAAAAATAATTACCAAATCAATGACCATCAAAACAGAACCATGCAAAAAAAATTAAACCTCAATTTAAAATTAAAAATGAATTTCAGAACAGAAGGAAGAGAAGAAGAAAAATAAGGCCAAAATTAATTCAAAGCATTTTCTTTTAATGAAAAGAATTAAAAATCCAGAGGAAAATTTTGGGGTGTTACAACTAAAAAGCAAACAAAGCAAAGACTCATATAATACACGACGCTCCAAGTAAAACACATATCATGTGATGAATAAAAATATAGCTCCAAGTAAAATTACCGATAGTTGGTTGAAGAAAGAGGGGATGCAACTGGCACTAAATTACCGATAGTTGGTAAAATTACCAAAATCAGGCAAAAAACAGCAACTGGCACTGGGCACTAAGTTAATAGGTTAGTCCCAAAAAATTATAAATAATTGATGTAAATGTATATAAAAACATCCAAGATTGATACTATAATAGCATGGAACAATCAAAAATTATAGATACGTTGGAGACGTATCACCCTACACATGCAATTCTAAGAGTATAGCAGCGGAATGTAAGTAATTGCACATGTAAGTAAAGGGAAGGGTTTGGAGAAGGCAAATGCAATAGGGACATGGAGATTTTTAGCGTGGTTCCGATAGGTGGTGCTATCGTACGTCCACGTTGATGGAGACTTTAACCCACGAAGGGTAACAGCTGCGCGAGTCCACGGAGGGCTCCACCCACGAAGGGTCCACGAAGAAGCAACCTTGTCTATTCCACCATGGCTTACGTCCATGAAGGACTAGCCTCACTTGTTGGAAATATGCCCTAGAGGCAATAATAAATTGGTTATTATTATATTTCCTTGTTCATGATAATTGTTTATTATCCATGCTATAATTGTATTGATTGGAAACTCAAATACATGTGTGGGTACATAGACAACACTGTGTCCCTAGTAAGCCTCTAGTTGACTAGCTCGTTGATCAAAGATGGTTAAGGTTTCCTAGCCATTGACATGAGATGTCATTTGATAACGGGATCACATCATTAGGAGAATGATGTGATGGACAAGACCCAAACTACGAACGTAGCATATGATCGTGTCAGTTTATTGCTATTGTTTTCTGCATGTCAAGTATCTGTTCCTATGACCATGAGATCATGCAACTCCCTGACATCGGAGGAGTACCTTGTGTGTATCAAACGTCGCAACGTAACTGGGTGACTATAAAGGTGCTCTACAGATATCTCCGAGGGTGTCTGTTGGGTTGGCATGGATCAAGACTGGGATTTGTTACTCCGTATGACGGAGAGGTATCTCAGGGCCCACTCGGTAATACAACATCACAATGAGCCTTGCAAGCAATGTGACTAAAAGTGTTAGCCACGAGATCTTGTATTACGGAACGAGTAAAGAGACTTGCCGGTAACGAGATTGAACTAGGTATAGAGATACCGACGATCGAATCTCGGGCAAGTAACATACCGAAGAACAAAGGGAACAGCATACGGGATTAACTGAATCCTTGACATAGAGGTTCGACCGATAAAGATCTTCGTAGAATATGTAGGAGCCAATATGGGCATCCAGGTCCCGCTATTGGTTATTGGCCGTAGAGGTGTCTCGGTCATGTCTACATAGTTCTCGAACCCGCAGGGTCTACACACTTAACGTTTGGTGACGATTAGTATAATTGAGTTATTATGTTGGTGACCGAAAGTTGTTCGGAAGTCTCGGATAAGATCCCGGACATGACGAGGATCTCTGGAATAGTCCGGAGGTAAAGATTGATATATGTGATAATAGTGTTTTGATCTCCGAAAGAGTTCCGAAGTTCACCGGAAGGGGTTCCGGATGTTTACCGAAGTGTTCGGGTGCAGCAACACTTTATATGAGCCAAAGGGATAAAGCCCACAAGGTATTGGAAAGTGCAAAAGTAGTTTTGCTGCCGCGTAAGCGGTACTACCGCTTGGTGAAGCGGTACTACCGCCCGAGCGGTACTACCGCTTGTGTGAAACGGTACTACCGCCCAAGCGGTACTACCGCTTGTGTGAAGCGGTACTACCGCCTGTGCGCGGCTGTGCACGGTTCGGCAGGGATCCGAGTTGGACTCTTTCCCTGCGGGCCAAACCGACCTTGTGCGGGCAAAACCGACCCGGAGGAGGCTTTTACTCCAAGTTTAGACCCCAAGGCTCAACATATAAATAGAGGGGCAGGGCTAGCACACGGGACACATCAGGATTTCCCAAGCCGTGTGCCGGCAACCCTAGCCCTCTAGTTCCTCCGTCATAATCTCCGTAGCGCTTGGCGAAGCCCTGCAGAGATTGTTCCTCACCACCATCACCACGCCGTCGTGCTGCTGGAACTCAACCACTACTTCACCATCGCTCGCTGGATCGAGGAGGTGAAGGCGTCATCAAGCCGTACGTGTGTTGAACGCGGAGGTGCCGTCCGTTCGGCACTAGATCGGAAGGATCGTGATTGGATCGCGGGACGCTCGGCGATTTGGATCGCGAAGACGTTCGACTACATCAACCGCGTTTATTAACGCTTCCGCTTAGCGATCTACAAGGGTATGTAAATTCACTCTCCCTCTCGTAGATGCTCATCACCATGGATAGATCTTGTGTGTGCGTAGGAAATTTTTTGAAATGTAGGCACGTTCTGATGGCTCTCTTCACTGAGGAAGAAGGGGTGGAGGGGTATATATAGCCGCCACACAAAATCCAACTGTTACACACTTTTGACCCAACTCGGTGGCACCGATCAGAAATCTCGGTGGCACCGACCTGTGTAAAAGATATGAATGTTAGGAATCTCGGTGGGACCGAACTGGAACATCTCGGATGGACCGATGTGGAATGGTTACAGCAAACCTCGTCTCGGTGGCACCGATTGCATCAACTCGGTGGGATCGAAGTGAAGCAATAAGGCAACAGAGATTTGGCAAGCCATCTCGGTGGTACCGAGATCCATATCGGTGGATCCGATTTGTTAGGGTTTGCAGTGGCTAAGTCCAGATGAACTCGGTGGCTCCGGATAGGAATGATTCAGTGGGGCCGAGTTGGAATGTAGGTTTTGGACATATTTGGATGGAGAAAGTGGTTGAGGATTTTGGAGCAATGTCACTAAGCACTTGAGCAAAAAGATCATTAAGCAACACCTCATCCCCTTTTAACGGTATTGGCTTTCCTATGGACTCAATGTGATCTTGGATCACTTAACAAAAATGTAGAGTCTTGAGCTTTTGCCAATCCATGTCCTTAGCATTTTGAGGGGTCCACAATCACTAGTCCTTGCCATGCCAATCATTGAACATCCTGAAATATTTAACTTGAATGTACATTAGTTCAATGAGATATATGTTGTTATGAATTACCAAAACCACCCGGGGATTAGTTGCACTTTCAGATGGCTAGAACAGCTCGGGGAGGGGTCTACTTATAGGCGGAGAGGTGGCCGAGCTCTAGGCTCCGCCGTGGTGAAGCTGTCGGCGATGCGAGGAGGAGAGGGGCTCGGGCACGACTTGGAGAAGAAGTAGAGGAGCGCTGAGAGGATGTGCGTGCACGCGGGCACAGTGCAGCACACTAAGTGGGGCAGGAGCTGCACTAGCGCTCACTATTCCGCCCGGAAGCGCGGTGTCCGCGTCCGTCGTGCCTCCTGCCGGCGTCGGAGAGGAGTAGGGACAAGACAGGTGGATGAAGGAGAGGTGGCTGAGTGGCGAGGACAACCTGCGGTGGCATGAGGAGGGAGATTGGACGGTGGCCGAGGGTCCTGGTGCCCAGAGCGCGAGCGACGCATGACGAACACCTCGCTCCCGCGTGGTCACCGTGTGCACTGGCATATGCGGTACTTTTGGAGAGTGCAGACTGTGTCCAACGTGTAGTCCCTTCAACGCGGTGCTGCAGAATGCCCTTGGTTTGCCACCTAGCCCAAGGGATTTGACAAGAGCCTGCTGCAAAGTTTTTGTACAGAAACTTGGACAGGAAGTTGTGCTCAAATGGCTTGGAGAATAAGGCTTAATTTTGGTGGTTAAGCATCACTTAGGAAGGTACTGAAGTGGTAAAAATTTCAGCTCCAATGGATCAAGGAAAAATACACTTGTTTCACAAACTGTCATTTCTGACCAGAAGCAAAAACATTTTTCCTAGCTGGAAATTTACAAAGGACCATGACATATTTTTGCATCACGAGGTGAGGCATGATCCAAAGAATATTTGGGAATTTTCTGAGCAATAAAAATGATGGTTGCTTCATAGCACAGAGGGAAAAATGTCATTTTCTGAGAGAAAATGAATATAAAGCCATAATTAAATTTTTTGACTTGACCATGAAGTGAGAGAGATGAGATTTTGGGAGGGTTTCAATATGATAGGCTTCACTTGGAAGAAAGTCAAAAATATTTCCAAGTGTTGTGTCCAAATGAATTGACGGAAAAACCCAAAATGCAAAATAAATACTCAATAAACCAAATAAAAAGAAAAGGCAAAATCCAGCGTGTCACAGAATCATATTTAATTCTTGCATAATGATACTGTACTCTAACTTCTCCATGACTTATACCCCCCGATATAATCCATAGCATCATTAAAATGAGTGAACTATGCAATAGAAAACAGAATCTGTCTAAAACAGAACAGTCTGTAAAGATCTAATTAAAATCCATACTTCTGTAACTACAAAAATTCTGAAAAATTAGAACAACATAAACAATTCATATACCAATACTTTGTAAAAAAAATCAGGATTTTATCGTGTTCCAGTACAGAATATAAATTCCTGAACTGGGTGCAAAACTTGTTGTTTTCCAAACAACATCAATTATACTATCATCCAAATCATCCTAAAGGCATTACTTGGCACAAACACTCATTAAGAGATAAAAATACAATCATAACAGAAGCTATAATTTTATGACACAAGAAAAATAAAAATTGCAATAAAGATAAATATTGGGTTGCCTCCCAACAAGCGCTATTGTTTTATGCCCCTAGCTAGGCATAATGCATGTTTCAAGTGTTATCATCCTTCAAATTAATTCCATAGGTGGCCCTCATAATAGATTCATAAGGTGGCTTAATTCTCTTTCTAGGGAAGTGTTCCATCCCTTTCTTTAGTGGGAATTGAAATCTTGTATTACCTTCTTTCATATCAATAATAGCACCTATGGTTCGTAGGAAAGGCCTACCAAGTATTATAGGACAAGACGGATTGCAATCAATATCAAGCATAATGAAATCAACGGGTACATAATTTCTATTAGGAAGAATAAGCAAGCACATCATTTATCCTACCCAAAGGTTTCTTAATAGTTGAATCCGCTAAGTGCAAGTTAAGAGAACATTCAAACATATCGGTGAGACCTAGCACTTCACATAAAGATTTGGGTATAGTGGAAACGCTAGCACCTAAATCACATAAAGCATTACATTCATAATCTTGGATTTTAATTTTAATAGTAGGTTCCTGTCGTGGGAAACGAGCACCTATGGGACCAAGGAGATCCCTTACGGTTCGGCAAGGGGAGAGGATTGCGCGAAGAGCAGAACTAACGAACAGCACGCGGGGATTTACCCAGGTTCGGTCCGCACGGATGCGTAAAACCCTACTCCTGCTTTGATTGTATTATGGTGGATGTTCTTGGCCAAGTACTGGGAGCTACAGTAGCAGCTACGCATGCAGAATGGGCCTCCAGAAGTGCCTCCTCCCCTGTACGTCTCGGGCCTCCTTTTATATTAATCAAAGGGGCTACCACAGTGGCGTACGAGATAAGGCATGAGGTGGAAAGTAGCTACAGTGTTATCATACCTAACCCTGACGGCTTAGGACAAGCTCATTAAATGCACCGTGAGGTGCCCGTTGAGGTGTACCTTAGCGTCTTGGGCTTGGAAAAGCTTTTCAGGGGATGGGCAAAAGCAGCCATCCCATCAGCACCGCTCAAGCATCTCGTGGCCAGCATCGCACCACGTCACCATGAGGACAAGCCCTAAACGGCAAGGCTGGCCGCTGCACTGGAGCGATAGCGCTGCACTGTGCAGAGCCTTGCCGGGGCTGAATCCTTGCCGGGCCCGGGGCTTGCCGGGAACGAATCCTTGCCGTGCCCGGAGCTTGCCGGGACCGGGTCTTGTCTGGCGCGAGGCCTTGCCGGCAAGAGTCTTGCCGGGCCTCCGCAACCCTTTGGTCTTCTGTTTTCTGGTCTGATCGTTGACTTGAATGTCTCCTTGTCGTCTTAGTCTCGTGATTACTCCTAGCTATTCCCCGGCAAGGCTTGCCACGGTACGGCTACAATTGCTCGTGCACAAGTAAGGGGTACTAAAAAGACCCATACTTTAGTACACCGACAGGAGCCCCCGGGCCTAGGCCATACACGGGTGCCAGGCCTGTTGGGCTAGGCCCAAAACAGTGCACGGGCACGCGTGGCAGGGAATAACTACTCGTAATCATTATTTCTTTTACCACGCCCCCCCCCCCACTACGCGCATTAATCGCGCGACGTGATTGACGTGGGCGGAAACTCCGCTGCAAAAGCGGGCGGTAAAGAGCCTGCCTCGCGCCTTCCCCATAAAAAGGGAATCGCAGAGGGCACCGCTCATTTACCCCCTCCGCCTTTCCAATCTCAATCTCAGAGCCGTCCCCATCGTCTTCTTCCTCGCACCCAAAGCAGAGCCTTTCTCCCTCCACCCGCCTCCACTGCGCTCCCGACGTCTTCAGCGCCCACTTCCATAGCCACCATGCCGCCCAAGCTGAGCAAGGGCAAGGCGGCGGAAGCGGCCGCCGCGGCGGAGATCAAGTTGGTGAAGATGCGGAAGGAACGCGCTGTCTTCCCCTCGACGCTTGATGCGGAGACCTTGAAGAAGAGGTACCAGTTCGCATGGGCGACTGAGACCACGGCGCATCCAGCCACCAAAGTGAGTGTAGCTTCTCGCAAGGCAAAGCCAGGAGACTATCCCTTCTTTGCCGATTACTTCTGGTGCGGCCTCTGCCCTCCGTACTCGGATTTCTTCGTAGACATCATGCTCACCTACGGCTTCCAGCTGCTAGATTTCACGCCGAATGTCGTGACTTGCATGTCCGTCTTCGCGCATCTTTGCGAGAATTTTGTTGGGGTCATCCCGAGCACTGCACTTTTCCGGCACTACTTCTACCCCCGCATCCAAAGGGGCGACGCCCTCTCCGGCAGCATCGCTTGGATCCCGAGGACGGCAACCAAGGAGACGTACCCAGAGGGGCTCTACCACGATAGATGGGATGAGTGGCGCGGCAAGTGGTGATGGGTCCGGGAAAAGGAGCCCCAACCGTTCTGCGAGGTGCGGAAGCAGAAGGTGGCCCGCGGCAAGGATTGGGGCGCCGCGGACCCTGACGACAGCAAACTCACCGTCGCCATCACCAGGATACTGCGCCTCAGGGTTGCCGGGCTGAAGGTGGAGATGATTGCTTCAGATTTCCTACGCCGGCGCATCGCCCCACTGCAGAACAAGGGGCGCCTTGCCTGGGAGTACACGAACGCTGCCGACGTCATGAGGGTGCGGCCTGGGCTGGATTATGATCTGACAGCCATGGGGCACGCAGCCCTTTGCCAACAGCTCTTCAATTCTGGAACAGTGGGAGACTTGCCGGCAGGCGTCGTCCCACTATGCAACAACTCATCACTGACCTCCATCATCGCCATGATGCCGGCGTTTAATGCCCATAGCATCGACGAGAGGTGGATCGAGCCGTCTGCGGAGCAGGCGCTGGCGTTCTTCGACAACTTGACGGAGAAGGCCATCCGCGAGGAGAACCTTGTCCGCGCCACCACGGAGGAGGAGCTCGCCTACATCGCCAACAGGGCGGAAGAGGCGAACCTTGCAGAAGAAGCCGGCAGCGCTGAGTCCAGCGAAGGCGGGGACCCACTGCGGGAAGATCTTGACGGGCGAGACGAGGCTGCCGGGGAGCCAAGCGGAGCCGCTGCCGGGAGCTCTTCTGCCGGAGGCGCCGCCGAAGAGGAAGAAGAGGAGGAGGAAGAAGAGCCCCCAGCTCTTCAACACAGGAAGAGGCGCGTCCTCCGGAAGAATGTCACTGGCGCTCCAGCCCGCCAACCTTCCTCAAGCAGCGAGGTCTCCGGCAAGGGGGCGGCCGGCGGGGCCGCACCGCAACCTGCCGCTGCCAAGCGGCCCAGGGCCACTCCTCCTCCTCCTCCGTCAGGAACTGCGGCGGGGGTCGGCTTCGACCTCTCCGCCATCAGCTCCGAGGAAGAAGAAGAAGAGTAAGAGTCCCGCCGCAGCCTTGATTCTTGTCCTTCTAGTTTTGCTTGATTAATCTTGCTCTGTTCTTATCTCCACAGGGAAATAGAGACCTTGGCGCGAAGGATGGCGAAGAGGGCCAAGACCTCGACAAGCGTCGAGCCGCCGGCAAGCACCTCGGGCGCGCCGGAAACGGTTCTCGTCAGCTCGGAGTCAAGCCCAGAACGCAATCCTCGATGCAGCCCTCGACGCAGCCCCCGGCGCAGCCCCCAACGGGAGTCTTCTACTCACTACCCACTGGCGCGTGCCGGGGTGTGCATCTTCTCTGCTGACATCTCCGGGCGTGCAGGAGCGGAGCAACAGCGAGAAGCAACAGCGGGAGCTGCCTCTGCCATGCCACCTCCGTCGACCACACCGCCCAGGGGTGAGTCTTCGGGCAAGCTCTACCGCGACGATGAGGAGGGGCCGGCAAGCGCAAGCTTCGGCAACCCCTTCCTTGACGCAGGTAAAGTTACTTGCCCCAAAGAATTCTTGTCGCTTTGGTTTTTCTTCTTTTTGTCTTCTTGAACTTCCTTCCCAGCTTCATCTTAATCAAGTTCTTGGCTTTCAATCTTCTTCTGACAGAGCTCATGGATACTGATGCTGTCATTGAAGAGACCGCCAAGGATGCCGCCACTGAAGCCGGCAAGGTTGCTGCCGAAGAGGCCGCCAAGCATGCCTCCGCCGAGGCCGCCAAGGCTGCTGCCGCCGAGGCTGCTGCCGCTGAGGCCGCCAAGGCCGCTGCCGCCGAGGCCGCCAAGGCTGCTGCCGCCGAGGCCGCCAAGGCCGCTGCCGCCGAGGCCGCCAAGGCCGCTGCCGCCGAGGGGGCCGGTGAGGAGACCCGCGGCAATACTGACGGCGCTTCCGCCGCAGGAGCGCCAGGCGCTTCTACTGCCGCGGGGCCCTCGACTGCCGAAGACCAACCCTCGTCGTCCCAGGCCCCTCCCTCAAGCCAATATATCAGGGCCGGCAAGAACGTTGTCAGCATGCCGGGATCGGCAAACATCGAAGAGCTGGTTGAAGGAGAACATCTTGACGGGGAAATCACCGTCGCTGCCGTCAGTGAGCTCAAGGAGGAGCAATTACTTCAAGCCATGAATGACAACTATCAGAAGCTCCAGACGCTCTACCGCGCCCGGAAGGAGAAACTGGACTCCCGGGCAGCGCTCGTCGAGGCCGCGGAAGGAGACTTCCAACAACGCGTCACGGAGACACAGGCTTGGTATGGCGAGGCCCTCCAAGAGCTGAATATTTATCGGGAGCAGCTGGCGGAAGAGCGGAACGTCCTCCTGCTGAAGCAATCAGACGTCGAGAAAGCGCAGGAGGAGGCCGCCCAGCAAGCCGCCGCGGCAGAAGCCCTCTTGACGCAGCGCCGCATCAGCCTTGACGCCCAAGAAGAGGACCTTGCCGCCCGCGAGGCGGCGCTTGCCGCCAAGCTTCGCAACAAGGATGAAGAGCTTGAAAGTCTTGTCGCGCGGCGGGTCCAGGAGCTTGAGCAGAAACACTTGAAGACGCTCAGAGCTCTAACTGAAGACCACGCCGGCAAGCTCAAAGAGGCCCTCGACGCTGCCGGAGCTGCGGAGACCGCCAAGAACTTGCTGGAGGAGAAGACGAAGCAGCTGGAGGCCGCTCTCGAGGACCACGGCAAGAAGGTCTCAACACTCGAGGCCGAGAGAGACAAGGCTCTCCACAGCCTGATGGAGACGCAGGCTGCCGCATCCGAGAAGATCCAGCAGCTCTCCTCCGCCAAGGACTCCATTGAAGATCTGAAGCTAAAGCTATCCACGCTGGAGGAGTCTCTTGAGGCCGCCCGAGTTCGCGAGAGGACTCTTATCAAAGACCTCCATGACGAACAAGAGCTGCTCCAGAACGCCGCCACCACCCACAATGAGTACACTTCAAGCGTGAAGCTCTGGACTGCCAGGCTGGCGGACGTTGCCGAGAAGCTTGGCGCGGAGCTGGAGGCCATGGACTTGCCAGGCTTCGGATATTCTGTCGACGACAACATATCCTCAAGCGCCAGGCTAACCATGTTCTTCGATAAGCTCGTCGACGCCCTCAAGCTACTCCAGGCGACCCAGACAAGCAAGCTGGCCGACGAATCCCGGAAGCTCTGCCAGCTCGTCCTCCGCAAGGTGTTGATGAAGGTGGCGTACAGGAACCCTGGCGTCGACCTCTCCAAAGTTTTGAAGAGCTTGCCGAAGGACGCTGACGTCAAGGCTCTCGAAGAGCTTGTCGCGCCCATCGTCGATCGGGTGAGCCAGGTGAAGAGGGTCGAGGGCGATCGCCGGGACTAGCTGTAGCCTCCTATCTCTTCTTCATCTTGCCGCCAGCATTCCATGTAAAAGACAATTTGTCTTATGTCAGAAACGCGGCAAGCACTGGTTGTAATATAACTTGCTCTCTTTGAATCATGGCATGCTATTCCCCTTGTTCAATTTCTTTCTGTATGGCGTATGCCCTACGCTTTGCTGGGAACTTGCCGGAGCATAACCCCGTCGCATGCGCTGGATTCGGGTCGTCAGCAGCTTGCGGGTGGTGCTGCTCACGGCAAGAAATCTTGACGCTTTCAGCGCGGCCACCTAGACTGTTGAGCGGACTCAAAACAGAGTAAGGGCGCAGCCGATCACGGCAAGATTCCATCGCGTGCAGGTTTTCCATACAAAGCCGAAATCGTTCAAGGGAATACAACCTTACAAAAATTAAAATCTGCTTAAGGGGTTTAGCAACTTAGCTCTGCTTTTTGTCGCTATTTCTTTTCTTCCGGCAAGGCGCCAACCTTGAACGTCGTCTGGCATCCATACCATCATTCTCCTACCTACCCCCCCCCCCCCCCGGCAAACTTGCGCGCGAGGGAATCTTCTATCTCTTGAGAAAAAGAAAGAAGAGAAAATAAAGGTATGGAACCTTGACGGTTCGTTAGCTCTTACCGGGATCAAGTGCAATACATATCTCAGATAATACATGCATATAGAATGACATGAAATCAACAAGAAATGTAAAGCACACAGATCTTATAAAATATGCACAGGGATGTGCCTGCTCTGTACAAAGGATTACATGCCAGCGGCAACACTCGTACAGAATGGCGTTGCCGGGATCTTGCCGGAGCATTACGCTGCCGCGAGCGCTGGATTCGGGTCGTCAGCAGCCTGCTGGCCGTATCGCTATCACAGCATGAAACCCGAACAACCGCGCCTTACGGGTAGAACTTGCGAAGGTGCTCGATATTCCAGGAGTTGCTCACTGGCAAGCCCTCTTCGGTCTCCAGGCGGACAGCGCCAGGCCTGGTGACTCGCACTACCCGGTAAGGGCCTTCCCACTTCGGCGTCAACTTGTTGGAATTCTTGGCCGACTGAACGCGCCGAAGAACAAGGTCGCCTTCCTCAAGACTCCGGTCATGGACCTTGCGGCTATGGTAGCGGCGCAAAGCTTGCTGATAGCGAGTAGCTCGCACAGCAGCCCGAAGACGGTCCTCCTCAAGGAGCAGCGCGTCATCCTGCCGCAGCTGCTCTTGCTCAAGCTCATCATAAGCGAGCACTCGAGGTGACCCGTATATGAGTTCCGTGGGGAGAACTGCCTCCGCTCCGTAAACCAGAGCGAAGGGCGTCTGGCCGGTGGCTCGATTTGGCGTCGTCCTGATCGACCAAAGAACCGCCGGCAGTTCATCAATCCAGCGTCTTCCATGCTTGTGCGGCTTGTCGAAAGTTCTGGTCCGGAGACCACGCAGCACTTCAGCGTTCGCCCTTTCCGCTTGGCCATTGCTTCTCGGGTGAGCAACAGAGGCAAAACAGATCTTGCCGCCAAGGTCTTGGACATACTGCATGAAGGTGTGACTTGTGAACTGCGTACCGTTGTCGGTGATGATCTTGTTCGGCACACCAAAACGGCACACAATTCCCTTGAAGAACTTGACTGCTGACTGTGCTATCACCCTCCTCACTGCTTCCACTTCTGGCCACTTCGTGAACTTGACGATAGCAACGTACAAGTACTCGAAGCCCCCGGCAGCGCGGGGGAAGGGACCCAGTATGTCGAGCCCCCAGACCGAGAAGGGCCAAGAGAGAGGGATCGTCTGGAGAGCTTGAGCTGGCTGATGAAGTTGCTTTGAATGAAACTGGCACGCTTCACACTTGGTTACAAGTGCAGTTGCATCCTGGAGAGCAGTAGGCCAGAAGAATCCTTGCCGGAATGCCTTGCCGACAAGGGCTCTTGAGCCTATGTGGGATCCACATATGCCCCCGTGAATCTCTGCCAACAGCTCTAGTCCATCCTCCCGAGGAATGCACTTCAATTTCACACCGTTGGGCCGCTTTCTGTACAGGACGTTGTCGACGAACTGGTACATATTTGACTGACGGGCTAATTTCTCTGCTTCTTCCTGCTCCTCAGGGAGTTCTCCTGTCTGAAGGAAATGGATTATATGCTGTGCCCATGCCGGAGCCTGTGGCTCGACGACAAGGACTAAAGGCGACTCTTCAGCTGCGGGAGCATTTGCTTCTACGGCAAGAACCTGAGGTTCTTGGTGGAGCAGCTGCTCACCGGCAACTGGTATTTCTTCGGCAGCAGGGGCGCTTGCTTCGGCGGCAAGAACCAGAGGTTCTGCGCGAAGCCGCTGCTCGCCGGCAACCGTGTCGTTCCCGGCAAGATCCTTGCCGGGGGCTTCGGGAAGCCCTGCCGGGAAGTACTCGCCGGTACTTAACTTTCTTCTCTTATCAGGCCTTGTCGATGGCGACACGGATGGTTGAGTCAAGCGGAGCACAAAAGTCCCTGGTTCCACAGGTAGCTTGAGTGCGGCACGCTTCGACAGGTCGTCGGCAATGCTGTTCTCTGATCGAGGAACATGCTCTGTCTGAAGACCGTCAAAGCGCTCCTCCAGCTTCCTCACTTCATCGACGTATGCTTCCATCAGCGGGCTCTGATAATCTTTGTTGACCTGCCTCACGACGAGCTGGGAGTCACCCCTGACGATGAGCTTCCTGATCCCAAGGTCCGCTGCGATCCTGAGACCGGCAAGCAGTCCTTCATACTCTGCCGTGTTGTTGGAAGATCTCTCTCGGGGAAAATGCATCTGGATGACGTACTTGAGGTGCTCTCCGGTGGGTGCGACAAGCAGCACGCCGGCACCGGCGCCTTGCAGCGAAAAGGCTCCATCAAAGTACATGATCCATTCGCGATCTATTTCCTTGCCGGGGATCGCTGATTCCTGAACTTCATCGTCTGGCGTTGGGGTCCATTCTGCAATGAACTCTGCCAAGGCTCTGCTCTGGATAGTTGAAGAACTTTCAAACTTGAGACCAAAGCATGATAGCTCCAATGCCCACTCCACAATCCTGCCGGTTGCTTCTGGGTTCCGGAGAATCCGTTGCAGCGGAAAGCGAGTGACGACGGTGATCTCGTGTGCTTGGAAGTAATGGCGCAGCTTCCTCGAGGCCATGAGAAGGCCGAAGAGCAACTTCTGCACACTAGAATATCTCGACCTAGCCCCCTGCAATAGGGAGCTGACGAAATAGACTAGGCGCTGCACCATCTTCTTCTTCTGCACTGCTTGGCTTGACTGCGCGGATCTTTCCTTGTCGGCACCAGACTCTGCCGGGGCTGGCCCCGGCAAGTCGCTTGGCGGGTCTGCCATTGCCGCTGCATCCTCCTCTGCTTCTCTCTCTGCCACCAGCACAGCACTAACCACTTGATTCGTTGCCGCTAGATATAGCAGCAACGGCTCTTGTGGCCTAGGCGCGACTAGTACTGGCGGAGAGGAGAGGTACCTCTTCAAATCCTGCAGCGCTGCCTCCGCTTCTTGAGTCCATTTCATTGGACCTGCCTTCTTCAAAATTTTGAAAAATGGCAGGGCGCGCTCAGCAGACTTTGAGATGAACCTACTCAAAGCAGCGACGCAGCCGGCAAGGCGGCGCACATCCTTGACTCGTCTTGGCGCTTCAATCTGCTCAATTGCCTTGATCTTGTCAGGATTGGCTTCAATTCCACGCTGAGATACAAAGAACCCGAGAAGCTTGCCGGATGGGACACCGAACACGCACTTCTCGGGGTTGAGCTTCAGGTTGATCCCGCGCAGATTTGCAAATGTCTCCTCCAGATCTTGAATCAGCGTTGCCTTGTCCTTGGTTTTGACCACTATGTCATCCATGTAAGCTTCCATATTTCTATGAAGCTGGGTCTTGAAACCAATCTGGACGGCTCTTGCGAAGGTCAACCCAGCACTTTTCAACCCGAAAGGCATACGCAAGAAGCAGTATGTGCCACATGGGGTGATAAATGCGGTCTTCTCTTCGTCTTCTTTTGCCATGAAGATCTGGTGATAGCCTGAGTATGCGTCAAGAAATGACAGCAGATCGCAGCCGGCAGTGGAATCCACAATCTGGTCGATGCGCGGCAAGGGAAAGGGATCTTTTGGACAGGCTTTATTGATATCTGTAAAGTCAATACATAGCCTCCATTTACCATTCGCCTTGCGCACAACAACTGGATTGGCCAACCATGTAGGATGGAGGACCCCTCTAACCAGGCCTGCCGCCTCAAGCTTCCTTATCTCTTCCGCAATAAACTCTTGCCGCTCCAAGGCTTGCTTCCGCACCTTCTGCTTGACGGGCCGCGCGTGGGGACAGACAGCTAGGTGGTGCTCAATTACCTCCCTGGGAACGCCGGGGATGTCAGATGGTTGCCATGCAAACACATTGACATTCGCCCGCAGGAAGGCAACGAGCGCGCTTTCCTATTTGTCATCAAGGGTGGAGCTTATGGTGAAAGTTCCTCCCGTCCCGTCCTCCTTGGCGGGCACCTTCTTGGTCTCAGGCGGAGCAGCCTTGGATTTCTTGATCTGGCCGGCAGAGCTCTCTGGGGCACCCTCGACGGCAGCGCAGCACTCCGGAGAGGCGCGCTTGCCGGAGTTCGTACCAGAGGTCTTGCCGGGCCGCTTCTTCTTGCCAGGATCTTGAGCGGCAGGAGCATGCGCCTTAACGGCGGACGCTGCAACTGCTTCCCGGTAGAGCTTGTCGGTGCAAATGAGCGCGTCTTTCTTGTCGGAGTGGACAGTGATGACGCTCATTGGACTGGGCATCTTCAAGACGTTGTAGGCGTAGTGCGAGGCCGCCATGAACTTAGCCAGCGCTGGGCGGCCAAGGATTCCATTGTACGGCAACGGTATCTTGGCGACGTCGAAGACGACCTTCTCCGTCCTGAAGTTCAGCTCGCTGCCGAATGTTACCGGCAGCGTGATTTTGCCCTTCGGCTGGTTCCTTCCCGGATTGACCCCTTGGAAAGAGCCAGTTTCCTCGAGATCTTCGTCGGGAATTTGCAGCCTCTTGATCACATCGGGCGAGATCAGGTTCAGGCCGGCCCCACCGTCAACTAACATTTTCGTCACTTGGAGGTTGCGGATCGTTGGTGAAACCAACAATGGCAAACACCCGACCGCAGTTGTGCGATCAGGGTGATCCTCGGCGTCAAAAATGATAGGCGTGTGGGACCACTTCAGTGGCTTCCGGGCATCGAGGGATGGCTCTGCCGCATTAATCTCGCGCGCCCACTGCTTGAGCTGGCGGTGAGAGGAATGCAACGAGGCGCCCCCGTCAACGCACATGGCCTCTGTAGCCTTCTGGAACTCGTGTTCGCTGGACTCGTCGCCCTCTGCATCACCGTCCTCATCTCTTTGCTCTTTGGCGCGGCCCCGGGCAGGCTTCTCTTGCTGCTGCCTGGGCTTGCCGCGGCGACCTCCTCGACCGCGCTTCCTGCCGGACCCTCCGGAACCATCTTGGGCTCTTTCCTTGTCGCGCCTTTCGTACTCGGCGCGCTGCTTCTCGGCAAGCTCCTCAACTTGCCGGCAGTCTTGGAGATCATGGCCCTTGGTACGGTGGATCTTACAGTACTGCTTGCCGGATCCTTCCAGCCTAGACAACTGCAGTCGCGAGGGTTCACCCTGCTGCGGCACGTCGTTGTTGGCTAGGCCGATGAGGCTCTGGATAGCGGCTCGCCACTCGTCTAGCTTCTCCGCGGCGGGAGGGAAGTCTAGGAGCAGCTGAGCTCGCGCCAACGCCTCTGCTGGCATAGGCGGCGGCGACAGGTGCGAAGAGCGTGAGGTGCTCAAACTCCTAACAGGATTAGAAGGAGCGCCATCACGACTCTGCACCCGTGCGCGGCTTCCACCAGCGTGCTGACGCGGATCTTGGCCCTGCGCACCCTGGGAGTGATGCGCGGGGGACTTCCCATGCGGACGCCTAGAACCACCAACGTCTTGAGGCTGCACGTCACGCGCGTCCTGAGAAGGTCGCGCTGCATGCACCGGCGTATTCGTCCTGGAAGGCGCCGCTCCATCCATGGAAGTCGCTGCACCACCCGCAGGTCGCGCAGCTCCATCCTTGGACCTGTTGCTCATCCGGCTCGGATCGCCGGAACGCCATGGAAGCTCGGAGCCTACACCTCCTCCACCCACGCCTACCCCGTCGCCTGCGCGCACAGCATCAGGCACGACGGATGCAGATGGACCAACCGCCGTGAAACCCTTCTTCTTGGGAGCCATGGCGGTGAAGATGATCGAAGATCTGACGCGCTGATCACCAGATCAGGTTCGCACAACCTCGATCCCCCTAATTGGCACGCCAAAGATGTCGTGGGAAACAAGCACCTATGGGACCAAGGAGATCCCTTACGGTTCGGCAAGGGGAGAGGATTGCGCGAAGAGCAGAACTAACGAACAGCACGCGGGGATTTACCCAGGTTCGGGCCGCACGGATGCGTAAAACCCTACTCCTGCTTTGATTGTATTATGGTGGATGTTCTTGGCCAAGTTTTGGGAGCTACAGTAGCAGCTACGCATGCAGAATGGGCCTCCAGAAGTGCCTCCTCCCCTGTACGTCTCGGGCCTCCTTTTATATTAATCAAAGGGGCTACCACAGTGGCGTACGAGATAAGGCATGAGGTGGAAAGTAGCTACAGTGTTATCATACCTAACCCAGACGGCTTAGGACAAGCTCATTAAATGCACCGTGAGGTGCCCGTTGAGGTGTCCCTTAGCGTCTTGGGCTTGGAAAAGCTTTTCAGGGGATGGGCAAAAGCAACCATCCCATCAGCACCGCTCAAGCATCTCGTGGCCAGCATCGCACCACGTCACCATGAGGACAAGCCCTAAACGACAAGGTTGGCCGCTGCACTGGAGCGATAGCGGTGCACTGTGCAGAGCCTTGCCGGGGCTGAATCCTTGCCGGGGCTGAATCCTTGCCGGGCCCGGGGCTTGCCGGGACCGAATCCTTCCCGGGCCCGGGGCTTGCCGGGACCGGGTCTTGTCTGGCGTGAGGCCTTGCCGGCAAGAGTCTTGCCGGGCCTCCGCAACCCTTTGGTCTTCTGTTTTCTGGTCTGATCGTTGACTTGAATGTCTCCTTGTCGTCTTAGTCTCGTGATTACTCCTAGCTATTCCCCGGCAAGGCTTGCCGCGGTACAGCTACAACTGCTCGTGCACAAGTAAGGGGTACTAAAAAGGCCCATACTTTAGTACACCGACAGTTCCCATTCATCTTGTCATTTTCTAGGTATTGAAACCTCCAGCTCTAGTTTTTCTTCGTGAGCTTTTATCATAGATTCTACAATGTGTTTAGTAAAAGCTTTATTTTGTTCATAAGCATTGGGTGAATTTATCATGGATTACAACAAAGAAATACATTAAATTAAAGAACAACTATCATAATTAAAGTCTTGTAATCCAAAGTAGTGGGCACATCACTATTTTAAGTTTTGACCTCTCCAAACCCACTTTTATCATTTTTATCATTAAGATCATCACCCTCTGAATAGTTGGGACGCCTTCTAGCTAAAGTTGACTCATCTCCAATCCCTTTTTCATCAAGTTCCATATTACTAAATAAAGATTCAATAGGTGAGACACCAATCATTTTAGTATCCTCATCATGATTACGATAAAAACCGGGCGGAATAGCTTTTTCTAAGAATTCTCGCTTAGCTCTCAATCTAGCGGTTCTTTCTTTACTTTCATTAATGGAGACAAAGATAGCTTTAATAGACTCATTAATATCATGCTTGAGTGGCAAAGTTTTAGTTTTAAGAGTTTCCACTTCATGAGCAATTCTATCCATGTTCCTAGACATTTCATCAACTTTATTCAATTTTTCTTCTACCATAGCATTAAAAATCTTTTGAGAATTAATAAATTCTTTAATATTGTTCTCAAGATCAGAAGGTATCCTATTATTATTACTATTATTATTATTATATGAATTACCATAATTATTAGAGGGATTTCCGGGAAACGGTCTAGGGTTAAAATTCCCTCTATAAGCATTGTTGTTGAAATTATTTCTAGAGATAAAATTCACATCAATGGCATCATTATTTTTCTCAATCAAAGCAGATAATGGCACATCATTAGGATCAACATGATCATATTTACAAGCAAGCATTTTTATAATAGCATCCATTTTATCACCCAAAGTAGAGATTTCTTCAACAGAATTTACCTTCTTACCAGTTGGAGCTCTTTCGGTGTGCCATTGAGAATAATTTGTCATAATATTATCAAGGATTTTTGTAGCTTCTCCCAATGTAATTTCAATAAAGGTACCACCTGAAGTAGAGTCTAGAAGATTTCTAGAAACAAAGTTTAGTCCCGCATAATTTTTTTGTATAATCATCCATAAGCTTAAACCATGAGTGGGACAATTCCTAATCATTAATTTCATTCTCTCCCATGCTTGTGCAACATGTTCTTGCTCAAGTTGCGTAAAATTCATTATTTGGTTTCTGAGAGAAATAATTTTAGCGGGAGGAAAATACTTGGCAATAAAAGCATCCTTACACTTATCCCAAGAATCAATACTATTGCGAGGCAAGGATGAAAACCAAGTTTTAGCACGATCTCTTAGTGAGAACGGAAATAATTTCAACTTAATAATATCATTATCCATATATTTTTTATTTTGCATATCACATAATTCAACGAAAGTATTAACATGGGAAGCAGCATCCTCGTTAGGAGTTCCAGAAAATTGTTCTTTCATAACAAGATTTAGTAAATCAGCATTAATATCATAAGACTCCGCACTAGTGGCGGGGGGAGCAATTGGAGTACTAATAAAATCATTATTATTAGTATTTGAAAAATCACACAACTTAGTGTTCTCATGAGACATAGCGACAAAGCAATCAAACGAGCAAATAAAAATATTTTTGTGTTTTTGTATTTTTTATGAGAAGTGGGGGAGAAGAAAACGAGAGGAAAATGCAAATAAAAAGGCAAATAAAAAGTAGAACAAGTAGATGATAGTTTGTGCGAAGGTACTTGATAGGTTTTGATGATGTCTCCCTGGCAATAGCGCCAAAAATTCTTCCTGCTACTTGTGAGCTGCGTTGGGATTTTCCCCGAAGAGGAGAGGAGATGCAGTACAGTAGAGATAAGTATTTCCCTTAGTGAGAACCAAGGTTATCGAACCAATAGGAGAATCATGCAAAGCCTCGTGAACAACACATGCACACACAAAAGCAAATACTTGCACCCAACGCGGGCAAGAGGGTTGTCAAGCCACTTGAACTCGTTACTTACAAGGATTAAATCTTGTAGTGGTAGATAGATAAATTGCAAAACAAAATAAAAGTAATAAAATTGCAGCAAGTATATTTAGGTTCTCTTTTTATAGGTAAAGTAGACCCGGGGGCCATAGTTTTCACTAGAGGCTTCTCTCTCGAACACATAGCATACGGTGGGTAGACAAATTACTGTTGGGCAATTGATAGAAAAGCGCATAGTTATGACGATATTCAAGGCAATGATCATGTATATAGGCATCACGTCCGAGACAAGTAGACCGACTCCTGCCTGCATCTACTACTATTACTCCACCCATCGACCGCTATCCAGCATGCATCTAGGGTAATAAGTTAATGAAACCAGAGTAACGCCTTAAGCAAGATGACATGATGTAGACAAAGTAAACCCAATAAATATGAATAAACCCCATCGTTTTACCATTAATGGCAACAATACAAATACGTGTCTTGTCCCTTTCCGTCACTGGGGTATAGAGCACCGCAAGATTGAACCCATTACAAAGCACCTCTCCCACTGAAGATTAATCAATCTAGTTGGCCAAACCAAACAGATAGATCGGAGAGAAATACAAAGCTATAAAAATCATGCATAATAAAGTTCAGAAAAGACTCAATTACTTCTCATGAATAATCTGATCATAAAGCCACAATTCATCGGATCCCAACAAAACACCGCAAAAGAAGATTACATTGAATAGAACTCCAAGAAGATCGAGGAGAACATTGTATTGAAGATCAAAGAGAGAGAAGAAGCCATCTAGCTACTAGCTATGGGCCCGTAGGTCTATGGTAAACTACTCACACATCATCGGTAGGGCATCAAGGTTGATGTAGAAGCCCTCCGTGATCGATTCCCCCTCCGGTAATGTACCGGAAAAGGCCTCCAGATGGGATCGCGAGAGAACAGAAGCTTGCGGCGGTGGAAAAGTTATTCGAGGTGGTTCCCTGTTGGTTTCCCTATATTTGCGACTTCATAGTAGTCGAATTAGGTCAAAAGGAGCCACGAGGGGCCCACAAGGTAACAGGGCGCTGCCACCCCCCTGGGCACGCCCTGTTCCCTTGTCAAGCCTCGTGGGTCTTCTGGTCTTCCCCCGAAGCTTCTAGGGTCTCTTTTGTCTAGAAAAAAAATCATCAAAAAGTTTCGTAGCGTTTGGACTCGATTTAGTACTGATTTTCTGAAAAACCAAAAACATGCAGGAAACAGCAAATGGCATTGGGCACTAGGTTAATAGGTTAGTTCCCAAAAATGATATAAAATGGCATATAATTGCATATAAAACATCCAAGATTGATACTATAATAGCATGGAACAATCAAAAATTATATATACGTTGGAGACGTATCAGTATATTTCAGAAAAGTTCAACAGTGGCATGGCAAGGACATGATGGATGTGGACCCCCTCAAAATGCTAAGGACATGGATTGGCAAAGCGTCAAGACTCTACATTTTTTATTAAGTGATCCAAGATCACATTGAGTCCTATAGGAAAGCCAATATTATTAAAAGGGGGTGAGGTTTTGATGATGAGTTTGTTGCTCAAGTTCTTGAAGATATTGCTCCAAAACCCACAACCACATTCTCCAAAACCTATCTATCCAAATCCTAAAAGTCCATCTCAGCCCCACCAAAAACTTCCCATCCGAACCCACCGAGATGACCCCATACATTGCCACATGCCAAACCCTAACATTTCGGTACAACCGATATGGATCTCGGTCTCACCGACATGGCAAGACCAAGTTTCTGTAATGCTATAGATTCACTTTGGGGTCACCGAGTTGAATCGATCGAAATTACCAAGATGAATTTTTACCCTAGCCATTGCACTTCGGTCACACCGAGTCGTTCTGTTCGGTCTCACCGAAAAGCCTAATGGTCAAGCCTTTTACACAGGTCGGTCTCACCGAGATTTCTAATCGGTGTCACTGAGTTGAGTCAAAAAGCTTGTAACGGTTGGATTTTTGCTACTGCATATTTATACCCTTCCACCCCATCTACTCTCTAAGCGAGCCATCAGAACGAACCTACATTTCCACCATTCATTTTCGGAGAGAGAACCACCTACTCATGTGTTGATATCAAGAGATTCCAATCCAACCATTTGAACCTTGATTTCTAGCCTTCCCTAAGTTGCTTTCCACTCAAATCCTTCTCCTACCATTGTCAAATCTGTGAGAGAGTGATTGAGTGTTGGGGACACTATATTTTGAAGCACAAGAGCAAGGAGTTCATCATCAACAACACCATCTATTACCTTTTGGATGGTGGTGTCTCCTAGATTGGTTAGGTGTCACTTGGGAGGCTCGAAGATCATGTGGAGTTGAACCAAGGAGTTTGTAAGGGCAAGGAGATCGCCTACTTCGTGAAGATCTACCCGAGTGAGGCTAGTCCTTCATGGACGTAAGCCACGGTGGAATAGACAAGGTTGCTTCTTCGTGGACCCTTCGTGGGTGGAGCCCTCCGTGGACTCGCGCAGCCGTTACCCTCCGTGGGTTGAAGTCTCCATCAATGTGGACGTATGATGGCACCACCTATCGGAACCACGCCAAAAACCATCGTGTCTTCATTGCGTTTGATCTTCTCTTCTCTACCCCTTTACTTTCGGCACAATTGCATGTTGCACTATTTTCGCTACTCTATCTCTAGATATGCATGTGTAGGAAGTATTGGTTGTATCTTAACTAGTGCCAAAATCTGCCTAAATTTCAAGAAAACTAAAAACTGCACCTTTGGCTAGTTAAGTGACTATTCACCCCCCCCCCCCTCTGGACCTATCTTCTTGACCCTACATCCCGAAAGTCTTCTCTTATTTTTTTTCTAGGGCAAAAGGCCTCATATAGCAAAAGGGGGCACTGGAGGGCTGCTGTGGGCCCCACAAGGCATCAGGGCACGCCCTGGGGGGTAGGCGCGCCCTGTTGCCTTGTGAGCAACAGATTGTCCCCCTCTCGTGGTTCTTCATTCCAGTATTTTTTATATATTCAATAAAAAATCTCCATGAAGTTTCAGGTCATTTTGAGCTCCGTAGAATAGCTATCTCTACAGTAGCCCTTTTAGGTCCAGAATTTCAGCTGTCGGTAATTTCCCTCTTCATGTAAATATTGTAAATCAAGAGAGAAAAAGGCATTGTAATTGCATCATAAAGTGAAATAATGACCAAAAACATTATAAATAACAGTCGGAAAACATGATGCAAAATGGACGTATCGCCCTCCTCTTCTCCAGCACCCTGGTAACCATCGTTGCAATCTTCCTCCTCCATCTCTTCTTCTCCATCCTCCTCATCGTTAGCATCCCCCTCATTGTCTGCATAGGATGAAGACATCCGCTCCCTCGCCTTCCGCCTCGATGGTAGCCGCTGCACGCAGAGTGGCCGCCCTCCTCTGCTCTTGAGCTGCGACCTCTTCTTAAACCGCCCAGCACCTGACGGCCTCTGCCAGCGCCGTGGACAGAGACGCGGCTAGCACCGCCTGGTCGAGCTTCCGCTGCATGCCTGCACCGAGCATAGGGCCTCCTCGGCCTAGGCAGTGAGCACGGCAACATCGTATGCTGGCGCCGGTATCTCTTCCTCGGCCTCCTCTTGCCCGGTGTTGACATCGAGGTACTCCCGCATCACCTCGATGGCCACCTCTGCCTCGGCGTCCTCCTTCTCAACCTCCATGTAGTTACGAGATAGCTTGGACACTGTGGACTCGAGCTCGGAGTAGTTGGTATTGCCAGATCAATAGCCGATCGAGGCGACCGAGGAAGCGCCGGACCTAGAGCTAGCACCAGTCTTGGAGCCAGCTCCACAGTTGGAGCTAGCACCGGACTTGGATCCCTTGCCAGAGTTGGATCCCGATCCCGCACCGGTTGAGCTACTGCCGTTGCTGGGCACCGGTACCCTGGGGCAACGACCTCTAGTGGAGATCCAAGTGATAAAAGGCGTCCTCACCATGGCGGGAGAACTAGATTTGGATTTTGCGGGGCGTGGAAGCAATGGAGTGGAGAGGCGGTGGCCGGATGACGGTATTTAAGCAATGCTGGGAGTCAAATCCAGGTGGTGGCAGGAGATTGTTTTGGCGGCACAGAGAGTTGGCGGGAATGCATGATGATGGGAAGGAGCAGTGGACGCGGTGGCGGTGGCAATGGGGCACCGCCGCATCGCTCTGCTCTCTGGATGGCAGGCGTACGGGCGGCGACGGAGCAGAAAGATCGCTTTTTCCAAAAGACCTGCTTGTTGACCGAACAATATAGAACCAGAGCCCAGAGAGACCGGTTACTTCTGCAAAAGACCTCCTGGTTGTGAAGGAAGTACCTCAAATAAGTTTGAAAATTGGGCCTTGCATTTTTCATCCAAAGTATACCACATAGGATGCCCACTGCCCAAGTTTCTTCATTTTTTCTAGTTTTGTTTCTATATTCATCCATCTATTGGATTTCTAGTGATTTATCATAACTATGTCAAATTTGAACTACAAGTGTGATGTAGTTTGGTCCTGAAAATGGACGAAAATCATTTTACGCTTTAATATTTGTGGTGGATTCACTTGGGACAACCAAATTTGAAATTCCAAACCATTTGGTATGAGTGGTCAACATTGCAAGTTTGACCCATTTTGAAACAAAAACAAAGAAACTGAAAAAAGCCTCAAATTTTGAAATCCGTGTGCATGGAGCCCTCTTATGTGCACTAGTAAGTGGTAAAAATCATAAACTTGCAATACCACAAGTTTGAAAAAAAAAAGCCTTCACAAAATGGCTTATCTAGTATGAACATGCATGGATTTCAAGCCATATGACCATGGCCATGGCCACATCCATGGCATAGTCCATGATAACGTGGCACAATTTGGCACAACTATGGGTGTTACCATTGTGAACAATGTTGCCATAGGAATAATGAATGTTTTTGTAATAAAAAATATTTTTTCCATTTTCCAAGTGCGAGAAATGACTTTTTTGTGAAGGAAGTGCCTCAAATAAGTTTGAAAATTGTGCCTTTGCATTTTTCATCCAAAGTAAACCACATTACATGCCCACTGCACGAGTTTCATGAATTTTCTAGTTTTATTTCTATATTTCATCCATTTAGTGGATTTCTGGTGATTTATTAGAACTTGCTCAAATTTGAACTACAAGTGTGATGTAGTTTGGTCCTGAAAATTGACAAAAATAATTTTAATCTTTAATATTAGTGGTGGATGCACTTGGTACAACCAAAGTTGAAATTCCAAACCATTTGGTATGAATGGTTAACATTGCAAGTTTGACCCCATTTTGAAAACAAATTAAAGAAAATAAAAAAAAGCATCTAATTTTGAAATCCTTGTGCATGGAGACCTATTATGTGCACTAGTAAGTGGGAAAATCATAAACTTGCAATACCACAAATTTGATTATTTTTTCTTCACAAAATGGCATATCTAGTATGAACATGCATTGATTTCAAGCCATATGCCCATGGCCATGGCTACATCCATGGCATTGTCCATCATAACATTGCCAAATTCGGCACAACTATGAGTGTTACCATTGTGAACAATGTTGCCATAGGAATTATGAAGTTTTTTGTAATAAAAATAAATTTTCCATTTTCCAAGTGCTAGAAATGACTTTTTTGTCAAGGAAGTGCCTCAAATAAGGTTGAAAATTGGGACTTTTAATTTTTCATCAAAAGTAGACCACATTGGATGCCCATTGCCCAAGTTTCATAAATTTTCTAGTTTTATTTCTATATTTCGTCCATTTAGTGGATTTCGAGTGATTTATCAGAACTTGCTCAAATTTGAAGTACAAGTGTGATGTGGTTTGGACCTGAAAATTGACAAAAATCATTTTAGGCTTTAATATTGGTGGTGGATTCACTTGGGACAACCAAAGTTGAAATTCCAAACCATTTGGTATGAATGGTCAACGTTGCAAGTTTGGCCCCATTTTGAAAACAAATCAAAGAAAAAGAAGAAAACCTCGAATTTTGAAATCCTTGTGCATGGAGCATTCTTATGTGAACTAGTAAGTGGTAAAAATTATAAAATTTCAATGCCACAAGTTTGAAAAAAAAACTTCACAAAATGGCTCTAGTATGAACATGCATGGATTTCAAGCCATATGCCCATGGCCATGGCCACAACCATGGCATAGTCCATGATAACATGGAAAAATTTGGCACAACTATGGGTGTTACCATTGTGAACAATGTTGCCATAGGAATTATGAATTTTTTTGTAAGAAAAATATTATTTTTTCAATTTTCCAAGTGCGAGAAATACCTTTCTGTGAAGGAAGTGCCTCAAATAAGTTTGAAAATTGGGCATTTGCATTTTTCATCCAAACTAGACCACATTGGATGCCCACTGCCCAAGTTTCATGAATTTTCTAGTTTTATTTCTATATTTCATCCATTTAGTGGATTTCTAGTGATTTAGCACAACTTGCTAAAATTTGAACTACAAGTATGATGTAGTTTGGTCCCGAGAATTGACAAAAATCATTTGAGGCTTTAATATTGGTGGAGGATGCACTTGGGACAACCAAAGTTGAAATTCCAAACCATTTGATATGAATGGCCAACATTGCAAGTTTGATCCCATTTTGAAAAAATCAAAGAAAATGAAAAAAAAACTCAAATTTTGAAATCCTTGTGCATGAAGCCCTCTTATGTGCTCTAGTAAGTGGGAAAATTCATAAACTTGCAATACCGGAAGTTTTTTTATTTCTGCAAGTTTGGCATGTTTTTTATGACTACTTATGGACATGTTGCACTGTTTTTGGTAAGCTTTGCAAGTGCATGCTACTCTCCTTCTATGTTGGACTATTTTCGGTTATTTTTGCATGTTGCACTATTTTATGTATGTTTTGCATGTTGCTATTTTAGGTAAGTTTTGTATGTTGCTATTTTAGGTAAGTTTTGCATGTTGCTATTTTAGGTAAGTTTTGCATGTTGCTATTTTAGGTAAGTTTTGCATGATGCACTCTGTTTGAACATTCAAAACCCACTCAACGTAGGACATCCAAAACATAGCATACAGCAACTGATTAAGCACATTCAAATAACAGTTAACGACATAATTAAGCATAGCACCTCATAGTACGACAACAACATATTGTTTTTAGTTAACACCGGGCATCCACATGTCGGATCCTCAACACTAGAAGTAACAAAATAAACTACTAGAGACGCTTAAGATGGCGAGCCAGGCGGCGGGAGCATTGAGCATTCTGCTCAAACTGAGCCAAGACCTCATACTCAGTCTTGCCTAGAAGGTAATATAAGATTTCAATTCCCACTAAAGAAAGGGATGGAACACTTCCTTAAAAAGAGAATTAAGCCACCATATGAATCTATTATGAGGGCCACCTATGGAATTAATTTGAAGGATGACAACACTTGAAATTATGCATTATGCCTAGCTACGGGCATAAAACAATAGCGCTTGTTGGGAGGCAACCCAATGAATAAAATAAATTTTTGTTTTAATTTATGTTCTTATGTGTTTACACAATTGTAGCCTCTGTTATGATTGTGTTTTTATCTTTTAATTAGTGTTTGTGCCAAGTAATGCCTTTGGGATGATTTGGAAGATAGTATAATTGATGCTGTTTGAAAACAGAAACATTTGCGTCCAGTGCTAGAATTTTGATTTTTTGCTGGAGCGTCAGAACCTTCTGAATGTTTTACAAAGTATTGTAATATGAATTGCCCACGTTTTCCTAATTTTCAGAATTTTTGGAGTTACAGAAGTATGACGTTAACTCAGATCTTTACAGACTGTTCTGTTTTAGACAGATTCTGTTTTTGTTGCATAGTTTGCTTATTTTGATGAATCTATGGATCGTATCGGGGGGGTATGAGTCATGAAGAAGTTGGAGTACAGTAGCATTATGCCAATATTAAATATGAATCAATTTACAACAGTACTTAAAGTTTAAGATTTATTTTTTATACTAACGAATCTCACGAGGTTTCTGTTGAGTTTTGTGTGCTGGAGTTTTCAAGTTTTCGGTGAGACTACGATGGATAAAGGAATAAGGAGCGGCAAGAGCCTAAGCTCGGGGATGCCCAAGGCACCCCAAGGTAATATTCAAGGAAGACTCAAGCGTCTAAGCTTGGGGATGCCCCGGATGGCATCCCCTCTTTCGTCTACAATCTATCGGTAACTTACTTTGAGCTATATTTTTATTCATCACATGATATGCGTTTTACTTGGAGCGTCTTGTGCTATAGTTGTTTTGCTTTTGATTGCTTTTTAGTTTGTCACAATCATCTTTGCTGAACACACCTTTTTGAGAGGGACACACATTATTCGTGATTTGTTAGAATACTCTATGTGCTTCACTTATATATTTTGAGGTGGGCAGTTGCTCTAGTGCTTCACTTATATCTTTTAGAGCACGGTGTCAGTTATATTTTAAAGAAATAGTTGCACTCTCATGCTTCACTTATATCTTTTTGAGAGTCTAATAAGTAGCAATGGTAATATGCATGGGTTATGAATTTGGTCTTAATATGATAGGTATTCAAGAGGGATATAATAAAAACTTTCATGTACATCACTGAATATGATAAGTTTGATTCCTTGCAATAGTTTTGCGATATTAAGATGGTAATATGTGTGAGGTGCTAGTAGATAATTGTGGTTTACTAAGAATATTGGTGTTAAGGTTTGTGATTCCCGAAGCATGCACGTATGATCTGTCATTATGCTAAGAAGTTGGAGCATGATTTATTCTTGATTGTCTACCATATGAGTGGCGGTTAGGGACGAGCGATGGTCTTTTCCTACCAATCTATCCCCCTAGGGGCATGCATAGTAGTACTTTGCTTCGAGGGCTAATAAACTTTTGCAATAAGTATGTGAGTTCTTTATGACTAATGTGAGTCCATGGATTATACGAACTCTCACCTTTCCGCAATTTTCAAGCCTCTTCGGTACCGTGCATTGCCCTTTCTCACATCGAGAGTTGGTGCAAACTTCGCGGTGCGTCCAAACCCCGTGATATGATACGCTCTATCAAACATAAGCCTCCTTATATAATCCTCAAAACAGCCACCATACCTACCTATTATGGCATTTCCATAGCCATTCTGAGATATATTGCCATGCAACTTCCACCGTTCTTTTTATATGACACACATCGTCATTGTGATATTTCTTTGCATGATCATATAGCTGACATAGTATTTTTGGCTCAGCCACCGTTCATCATTTTTCATACATGTTACGCTAGTATCATTGCACATCCTGGTACACCACCAGAGGCATTCATATAAAGTCATATCTTGTTCTAGTTTCAAGTTGTAATTTTTTTTTAGTTGTAAGTAAATAGAAGTATGATGATCATCATTTTTAGAGCATTGTCCGAGTGAGGAAATAAAAAAAGAAAAAAAGAGGCCAAAAAGAGCCCACGAAAAAAAATAAGTAAAAAAAAAGAAAAAAAATGAGAGAAAAACAGAGAAGGTGCAGTGTTACTATCCTTTTCCATACTTGTGCTTCAAAGTAGCACCATGTTTTTCATATAGAGAGTCTCCTGTTTTGTCACTTTCATATACTAGTGGGCATTTTTCATTATAGAACTTGGCTTGTATATTCCGATGATGGGCATCCTCAAATGCCCGAGGTCTTCATGAGTAAGCAAGTTGGTGTTGGGGAACGCTGCATGGGAAACAAAAATTTTCCTACGCGCACACAAGATCTATCCATGGTGATGAGCATCTACGAGAGGGAGAGTGAATCTACATACCCTTGTAGATCGCTAAGCGGAAGAGTTAAGAAACGCGGTTCATGTAGTCGAACGTCTCCGCGATCCAAATCGCAAGTCGTCCCTCGATCCGATCACGAACTAGTGCCGAACGGATGGCACCTCCGCGTTCAACACACGTACGGCTTGATGACGCCTTCACCTCCTCGATCCAGCGAGCGATGGTGAAGTAGTAGATGAGTTCCGGCAGCACGACGGCGTGGTGATGGTGGTGAGGAACAATCTCTGCAGGGCTTCGCCAAGCACTACGGAGATTATGACGGGAGAACTAGAGGGTTAGGGTTGCCGACACACGGCTTGGGAAATCTTGATGTGTCCCGTGTGCTAGCCCTGCCCCTCTATTTATATGTTGAGCCTTGGGGTCTAAACTTGGAGTAAAAGCCTCCTCCAGGTCGGCTTTGCCCGCACAAGGTCGGTTTGGCCCGCAGGGAAAGAGTCCAACTCGGATCCCTGCAGTACCGCGCACAAGCGGTACTACCGCTTCACCCAAGCGGTAGTACCGCTTATGCGGTAGTGCCGCTTCACACAAGCGGTAGTACCGCTTACGCGGTAGTACTGCCTTACCAGCGGTAGTACCGCTTAAGGCAGCAGCAAAACTTCCTTTTGCACTTTCCAATACCTCGTGGGCTTTACCCCTTTGGCTCATATAAAGTGTCATCCGGAACCCCTTCCGGTGAATTCCGGAACTCTTCCGGAGATCAAAACACTATTATCACACATATATCAATCTTTACCTCCGGACTCTTCCGGAGATCCTCGTCATGTCCGGGATCTTATTCGGGACTCCGAACAACCTTCGGTCACCAACAAAATAACTCAACTATACTAATCGTCAACAAACGTTAAGTGTGTAGACCCTGCGGGTTCGAGAACTATGTAGACATGACCGAGACACCTCTACGGCCAATAACCAATAGCGGGACCTGGATGCCCATATTGGCTCCTACATATTCTACGAAGATCTTTATCGGTCGAACCTCTATGTCAAGGATTCAGTTAATCCCGTATGTTGTTCCCTTTGTTCTTTGGTATGTTACTTACCCGAGATTCGATCGTCGGTATCTTTATACCTAGTTCAATCTCGTTACCGGCAAGTCTCTTTACTCGTTCCGTAATACAAGATCTCGTGGCTAACACTTTAGTCACATTGCTTGCAAGGCTCATTGTGATGTTGTATTACCGAGTGGGCCCTGAGATACCTCTCCGTCACACGGAGTAACAAATCCCAGTCTTGATCCATGCCAACCCAACAGACACCCTCGGAGATACCTGTAGAGCACCTTTATAGTCACCCAGTTACATTGCGACGTTTGATACACACAAGGTACTCCTCCGATGTCAGGGAGTTGCATGATCTCATGGTCATAGGAATAGATACTTGACATGCAGAAAACAATAGCAATAAACTGACACGATCATATGCTACGTTCGTAGTTTGGGTCTTGTCCATCACATCATTCTCCTAATGATGTGATCCCGTTATCAAATGACATCTCATGTCTATGGCTAGGAAACCTTCACCATCTTTTGATCAATGAACTAGTCAACTAGAGGCTTACTAGGGACACAGTGTTGTCTATGTACCCACACATGTATTTGAGTTTCCAATCAATACAATTATAGCATGGATAATAAACGATTATCATGAACAAGGAAATATAATAATAACTAATTTATTATTGCCTCTAGGGCATATTTCCAACAGTCTCCCACTTGCACTAGAGTCAATAATCTAGTTCACATCACTATGTGATTTACATTGTAATGAATCGAACACCCATGCAGTTCTGATGTTGTTCATGTTTAGCCCTTGGAAGAGGTTTAGTCATCGGATCTGCAACATTCAGATCCGTGTGTACTTTGCAAATATTTATGTCGTCCTCCTTGATGTAATCGCGGATGGAATTGAAACGTCGCTTTATGTGTCTGGTCCTCTTGTGAAATCTTGGTTCCTTGGCTAGAGCAATGGCACCAGTATTATCACAAAACAGAGTCATTGGGTTAAGCGCACTAGGCACTACTCCAAGATCTGTCATGAACTCCTTCATCCAGACACCTTCCTTCGCCGCCTCCGAGGCAGCGATGTACTCCGCTTCGCATGTAGAATCAGCTACCACGCTTTGCTTGGAACTGCACCAGCTAATCGCACCCCCATTAAGAATAAATACGTATCCGGTTTGTGATTTAGAGTCATCCGGATCAGTGTCAAAGCTTGCATCGACGTAACCCTTTACGACGAGCTCTTGATCACCTCCATAAACGAGAAACATGTCCTTAGTCCTTTTCAGGTACTTCAGGATATTTTTGACCGCCGTCCAGTGTTCCATTCCTGGATCACTTTGAAACCTTCCGACCATACTTATGGCAAGGCTGACATCGGGTCTTGTGCACAGCATTGCATACATGATAGAGCCTATGGCTGAAGCATAGGGGATGACACTCATCTTTTCTCTATCTTCTGCAGTCACTGGGCATTGAGTCTTACTCAACTTCACACCTTGCAATATAGGCAAGAACCCCTTCTTGGACTGATCCATTTTGAACTTCTTCAAAACTTTGTCAAGGTATGTGCTTTGTGAAAGTCCTATTAAGCGTCTCGATCTATCTCTATAGATCTTGATGCCTAATATGAAAGCAGCTTCTCCTAGGTCCTTCATTGAAAAACTCTTGTTCAAATATTCCTTCACGCCTTCCAACATTTCTATATTGTTTCCAATCAGCAATATGTCATCCACATATAATATTAGAAACGCTATAGAGCTCCCACTCACTTTCTTGTAAATACAAGCTTCTCCGTAAACTTGTATAAACTCGAACGCTTTGATCACCACATCAAAGCGAAGATTCCAACTCCGAGATGCTTGCACCAGTCCATAAATGGATCGCTGGAGTTTGCAAACTTTGTCAGCATTCTCTGGATCGACAAAACCTTCTGGTTGCATCATATACAACTCTTCCTTAAGGAAACCGTCATGGAACGCTGTTTTGACATCCATCTGCCAAATTTCATAATCGAAAAAGGCAGCTATTGCTAACATGATTCTGACGGACTTAAGCATCGCTACGGGTGAGAAGGTCTCATCGTAGTCAACTCCTTGAACTTGTGAAAACCCCTTTGCCACAAGTCGAGCTTTATAGACGGTGACATTACCGTCCGCGTCCGTCTTCCTCTTAAAGATCCATTTGTTCTGAATGGCCTTACGCCCTTCAGGTAATACTTCCAAAGTCCACACTTTGTTTTCATACATGGATCCCATCTCGGATTTCATGGCCTCTAACCACTTCTCGGAATCTGGGCCCATCATCGCTTCTCCATAGCTCGTAGGTTCATCGTTGTCTAACAACATGACCTCTAAGACAGGGTTGCCGTACCACTCAGGAGCAGTACGCGTCCTTGTCGACCTACGAGGTTCGATAGCAACTTGATCCAAAGCTTCATGATCATCATCATTAACTTCCTCTTCAGCTGTTGTAGGCTCTACAGAAACATCTTTCTGCGCTGCGCTACTTTCAGGTTGAAGTAAAGGTTCAACAACCTCATCAAGTTCTATCTTCCTCCCACTCAATTCTTTCGAGAGAAACTCTTTCTCAAGAAACGTTCCGTTTTTAGCGACAAACACTTTGCCTTCGGATCTGAGGTAGAAGCTATACCCACCTGTCTCTTTTGGGTATCCTATGAAAACGCATTTCTCCGCTTTGGGTTCCAGCTTTTCAGGCTGAAGCTTTTTGACATAAGCATCACATCCCCAAACTTTAAGAAACGACAGCTTTGGCTTCTTGCCAAACCAAAGTTCATATGGCGTCGTCTCAACGGATTTCGATGGTGCCCTATTTAAAGTGAATGCAGCTGTCTCTAATGCATAACCCCAAAACGATAGTGGCAAATCGGCAAGAGACATCATAGATCGCACCATATCCAATAAGGTTCGATTACGACGTTCGGACACACCATTACGCTGTGGTGTTCCAGGCGGTGTTAGTTGTGAAACAATTCCACATTGTCTTAAGTGACTGCCAAACTCATAACTTAGATATTCTCCTCCTCGATCAGATCGTAGGAATTTAATCTTCTTGTTACGATGATTCTCAACTTCACTCTGAAATTGTTTGAACTTTTCAAATGTTTCAGACTTGTGTTTCATTAAGTAAATATACCCATATCTACTTAAGTCATCAGTGAAGGTGAGAAAGTAACGATAACCACCGCGCGCCTCAATACTCATTGGACCGCACACATCAGTATTTATGATTTCCAATAAGTCACTTGCCCATTCCATTGTTCCAGAGAACGGCGTTTTAGTCATCTTGCCCATGAGGCATGGCTCACATGTGTCAAGTGATTCAAAATCAAGTGACTCCAAAAGTCCATCAGCATGGAGCTTCCTCATGCGTTTTACGCCAATATGACCTAAACGGCAGTGCCACAAGAAAGTGGTATTATCATTATCAATTCTACATCTTTTGGCATCAATGTTATGAACATGTGTATCATTACTATCGAGATTCAATAAGAATAAACCCCTCACATTGGGTGCATGACCATAAAAGATATTACTCATATAAATAGAACAACCATTATTCTCTGATTTAAATGAGTAACCGTCTCGCAATAAACAAGATCCAGATATAATGTTCATGCTTAACGCAGGCACTAAATAACAATTATTCAGGTTCATCACTAATCCCGATGGTAATCGAAGAGCGGGCGTGCCGACGGCGATCACATCAACCTTGGAACCATTTCCCACGCGCATCGTCACTTCGTCCTTTGCCAGCCTCCGTCTATTCCGCGGTTCCTGTTTTGAGTTGCAAATATGAGCAACCGCACCGGTATCAAATACCCAGGCACTACAACGAGAGTTGGTAAGGTACACATCAATAACATGTATATCATGTATACCTTGTTTGTTGTTGGCCGCCTTCTTGTCAGCCAAATACTTGGGGCAGTTCCGCTTCCAGTGTCCAGTTCCCTTGCAATGAAAGCACACAGTTTCTGGTTTGGGTCCAGCCTTGGGTTTCTTCATGAGATGAGCAACTGCTTTGCCACTCTTCTTGGAGTTACCCTTCTTACCCTTGCCATTTTTCTTGAAACTAGTGGTTTTATTGACCATCAACACTTGATGCTCCTTCTGAATTTCAGACTCAGTGGCTTTCAGCATCGCAAACAGCTCGGCGACTGACTTGTTCATCTCGTGCATGTTATAGTTCAACACGAAGCTCTTGTAGCTAGGTGGCAATGATTGAAGAACTCTGTCAGTGATAGCCTCTGGCGGAAGGGGCATCCCCAATTCAGCCAGACGGGTGGAGTACCCAGACATTCTGAGTACGTGATCACTGATAGACCCGTTCTCCTCCATCTTGCAAGCATAGAACTTATCGGAGATCTCATATGCTCCATGACGTTCAAAACGTCTTTGAAGTCCCGGTTCTAAGCCATACAATATTGCACATTGAACTATTGAGTAATCTTCAGAACGAGCCTGCCAGGCGTTCACAACGTCTAGAGACTCAACTGGAGCGGGTGGATCACCAAGCGGTGCATCAAGGACATAAGCCTTCTGGGAAGCCGTAAGGATAATCCTTAGATTACGGGCCAGTCCACAAAGTTACTTCCATCATCTTTCAACTTAGCTTTCTCTAGGAACGCATTAAAATTCAGGGGTGCTACTGCGCGAGCCATGATCTACAACATAAATATAGCAAAGACAACTTAGACTATTGTTCTAGATAATGAGTTTAGTTAATCATATTACTTAAAAACTCCCACTCAAATTGACATCCCTCCGGTCATTCGAGTGTAACATGATCCAAATCCACCAACTCAAGTCCGATCATCACGTGAGTTGAGGTGGTTTCAATGGTGAACATCTTCATGTTGATCATCTCTACTATATGACTCATGTTCGACCTTTCGGTCTCTTGTGTTCCGAGGCCATGTCTGTACATGCTAGGCTCGTCAAGTTTAACCCGAGTGTTCCGCACGTGCAACATGGCTTACACCCGTTGTATGTGAACGTAGAGTCTATCACACCCGATCATCACGGCGTGTCTCGAAACGACGAACTTTCGCAACGGTGCACACTCGGGGAGAACACAATTTATTCTTGAAATTTAAGTGAGGGATCACCTTATAATGCTACCGTCGTCCTAAGCAAAATAAGATGCAAAAAAAGGATTAACATCACATGCAAATCATAAGTGACATGATATGGCCATGAACTTGTGCTTTTGATCTCCATCTTCAAAGCACCGGCATGATCTCCATCGTCACCGGCATGACACCATGATCTCCATCATCTTGATCTCCATCAACGTGTCGCCATGAGGTTGTCGCGCCGACTGTTGCTTCCACGACTATTGCTAACTCATAGCGATAAAGTAAAGCAAAACGGCGAAAATAATTAAAAGACAACTCTATGGCTCCTGCCAGTTGCCGTACTCATCGACATGCAAGTCGTGATATTCTATACAACACATCATCATCTCATACATCACATATATCTCATCATGTAATTGGCCATATCACATCACAACATACCCTGCAAAAACAAGTTAGACGTCCTCTAATTGTTGTTGCAAATTTTACGTGGCTGCTACGGGTTTGCAAGAACCGTTCTTACCTACGCAAAACCACAACGTGGTGTAGTGATTGCTTTTTGATCTTCTAAAAGAACCCTCTTCATTGAAATTGATTCAACTAAAGTGAGAGAGACAGACACCCGCTAGCCATCTTTATGCAACGAAGTTACATGTTAGTTGAAGGAACCTGTCTCGCGTAAGCGTACGCGTAATGTCGGTCCGGGCCGCTTCATCTCACAATACCGCCGAATCAAGTATCAACTAGTAACGGCAAGCAATATGTATACACCCATGCCCACAACTCGTTTGTGTTCTACTCGAGATCTCATCTACGCATAGACCTAGCTCAGATGCCACTGTTGGGGACCGCTGCATGGGAAACAAAAATTTTCCTACGCGCACACAAGATCTATCCATGGTGATGAGCATCTACGAGAGGGAGAGTGAATCTACATACCCTTGTAGATCGCTAAGCGGAAGCGTTAAGAAACGCGGTTGATGTAGTCGAACGTCTCCGCGATCCAAATCTCAAGTCGTCCCTTGATCCGATCACGAACTAGTGCCGAACGGACGGCACCTCCGCGTTCAACACACGTACAGCTTGATGATGCCTTCACCTCCTCGATCCAGCGAGCGATGATGAAGTAGTAGATGAGTTCCGGCAGCACGACGGCGTGGTGATGGTGGTGAGGAACAATCTCTGCAGGGCTTCGCCAAGCACTACGGAGATTATGACGGGAGAACTAGAGGGTTAGGGTTGCCGACACACGGCTTGGGAAATCTTGATGTGTCCCGTGTGCTAGCCCTGCCCCTCTATTTATATGTTGAGCCTTGGGGTCTAAACTTGGAGTAAAAGCCTCCTCCAGGTCGGTTTTGCCCGCACAAGGTCGGTTTGGCCCGCAGGGAAAGAGTCCAACTCGGATCCCTGCAGTACCGCGCACAAGCGGTAGTACCGCTCACGAGCGGTAGTACCGCTTGAGCGGTAGTACCGCTTCACCCAAGCGGTAGTACCGCTTATGCGGTAGTACCGCTTCACACAAGCGGTAGTACCGCTTACGCGGTAGTACTGCCTTACCAGCGGTAGTACCGCTTAAGGCAACAGCAAAACTTCCTTTTGCACTTTCCAATACCTCGTGGGCTTTACCCCTTTGGCTCATATAAAGTGTTGCTGCACCCGAACACTTCGGTAAACATCCGGAACCCCTTCCGGTGAATTCCGGAACTCTTCCGGAGATCAAAACACTATTATCACACATATATCAATCTTTACCTCCGGACTCTTCCGGAGATCCTCGTCATGTCCGGGATCTTATCCGGGACTCCGAACAACCTTCGGTCACCAATAAAATAACTCAACTATACTAATCGTCACCAAACGTTAAGTGTGTAGACCTGCGGGTTCGAGAACTATGTAGACATGACCGAGACACCTCTACGGCCAATAACCAATAGCGGGACCTGGATGCCCATATTGGCTCCTACATATTCTACGAAGATCTTTATCGGCCGAACCTCTATGTCAAGGATTCAGTTAATCCCGTATGTTGTTCCCTTTGTTCTTCGGTATGTTACTTACCCGAGATTCGATCATCGGTATCTCTATACCTAGTTCAATCTCGTTACCGGCAAGTCTCTTTACTCGTTCCGTAATACAAGATCTCGTGGCTAACACTTTAGTCACATTGCTTGCAAGGCTCATTGTGATGTTGTATTACCGAGTGGGCCCTGAGATACCTCTCCGTCACACGGAGTAACAAATCCCAGTCTTGATTCCTGCCAACCCAACAGACACCCTCGGAGATACCTGTAGAGCACCTTTATAGTCAGCCAGTTACGTTGCGACGTTTGATACACACAAGGTACTCCTCCGATGTCAGGGAGTTGCATGATCTCATGGTCATAGGAACAGATACTTGACATGCAGAAAACAATAGCAATAAACTGACACGATCATATGCTACGTTCGTAGTTTGGGTCTTGTCCATCACATCATTCTCCTAATGATGTGATCCTGTTATCAAATGACATCTCATGTCTATGGCTAGGAAACCTTCACCATCTTTTGATCAACAAGCTAGTCAACTAGAGGCTTACTAGGGACACAGTGTTGTCTATGTACCCACACATGTATTTGAGTTTCCAATCAATACAATTATAGCATGGATAATAAAAGATTATCATGAACAAGGAAATATAATAATAACTAATTTATTATTGCCTCTAGGGCATATTTCCAACAGTTGGATGCACACCCACTTAGTTTTCATGTTGAGCTTTCATTCACTTATAGCTCTTAGTGCATCTGTTGCATGGCAATCCCTACTCCTTGCATTGACATCAATTGATGGGCATCTCCATAGCCCGTTGATTATCCGCGTCGATGTGAGACTATCTTCTTATTTTTGACTTCCCCTTATTAATCTCTACCACCACATTCTATTCCACCCATAGTGCTATATCCATGGCTTGCGCTCATGTATTGCATGGGGGTTGAAAAAGCTGAAGCGCGTTAAAAAGTATGAACCAATTGCTCGGCTTGTCATCGGGGTAGTGCATGATAAATACTTTGTGTTAAGAAGATGGAGCAAGACAGGATTGTATGATTTTGTAGGGATAACTTCCTTTAGCATTTTTTATTTTGAAAGGCATGATTGTTTGTTAGTATGCCTAAGTATTGATGTCTTTAAATCAAATTATAGACTATTGCTTTGAATCATTCGGATCTTATTATTCATACGGTAAGAGAGATTACATGATGACGCATGTTAGGTAGCATTCCACATCAAAAATTCTGTTTTTATCATCTACCTACTCAAGGACGAGCAGGAATTAAGCTTGGGGATGCTTGATACGTCTCCAACGTATCTATAATTTTTTATTGTTCTATGCTATTATAGTATCAATCTTGGATGTTTTATATGCAATTATATATCATTTTTTGGGACTAACCAATTACCCTAGTGCCCAGTGCCAGTTGTTGTTTTTTGCCTGTTTTTACCGTTTCAGAAAATCATTATCAAAAAGAGTCCAAACGGAGAAAAAACTTTGGATTAATTTTTTTTGGACTAGAAGGGACCCACGAAACTTCGGGAGAAGACCAGAAGAGCAACGAGGGAGCGACAAGCTTGGGAGGCGCGCCCTGGGGGGTAGGGCGCGCCCCCCAGGCTTGTGGGCCCCTCGTGGCACCTCTTAACCTAATCCAACGCTATAAATTCCCAAATATTCCTAATATACCAGGGAGACAGAAGAGAAAACCTTTCCGCCTCCACAGGCCTTTGTTCTTCCACGATCCCATCTGGAGGCCTTTTCCAGTACTCTGCCGGAGGGGGAATCGATCACGGATGGCTTCTACATCAACCTTGCTGCCCTTTCGATGATGTGTGAGTAGTTTACCATAGACCTACGGGTCCATAGCTAGTAGCTAGATGTCTTCTTCTCTCTCTCTTTGATCTTCAATACCATGTTCTCCTCGATGTTCTTGGAGGTCTATCCGATGTAATCTTCTTTTGCGGTGTGTTTGTTGGGATCTGATGAATAGTGAGTTTATGATCAGATTATTCATGGGAAATATTTGAGTCTTCTCTAAACTCTTTTATGCATGATTGTTATAGCTTTGTATTTCTCTCCAATCTATCGATGCATGTTGGATAGCGGTCGATGGGTGGAGTAATAGTAGTAGATGCAGGCAGGAGTCGGTCTACTTGCCTCGGACGTGATGCCTATATACATGATCATTGCCATGAATCCGTCATAATTATTTGCTTTTCTATCAATTGCCCAACAGTAATTTGTTTACCCACCGTATGCTATGTGTTCGAGAGAGGAGCCTCTAGTGAAAACTATGGCCCCGGGTCTATCTTTATCATATATGAAAAACCAAAAATACCTTGCTGCAATTTATTTACTTTTGTTTTATTTTGCAATTAATATTTCTATCTATCACTATCAGAATTAATCCTTGCAAATAACCGCTAAGAGGATTGACAACCCTCTTATTTGCGTCGGGTGCAAGTGTTTGCTTTTGTGTGTGTAGGTGCTGCTAACGAGGTTCTGTGTGGTTCTCCTACTTGATTGATAACCTTGGTTCTTAATTGAGGGAAATACTTATCTCTACTATACTGTATCATCCTCTCCTCTTTGGGGAAATACCAACGCAGTCCACAAGTAGTAGCATGTTCCTTAACTCTAACAGGAAAAGGGGGCTTCTCAATATAAGCAGCACGCACAACGGGATTAGCAGTATAAGCTATCATTTCAGTATTAGCAGTAATAGTAGTATACACCACTTCTCTTTATGAAGATCAACATGAGCAGTAAAAGATTCACAAAATATAGCTACTATCTCAGTATCAAGTCCATATTTTGCACTAAGCTCATGAGAAACATTTGTTTCTACAAAAGACATAACACAATCATATTCAAGATTTATACCTCACTCTTTACCTTCTTTGACGTCCCAATATTCAGAGTTGCATTTAATTCTTTCAATAAGATCTCATTTAATTTCAATACTTCTTTTTGAGAAAGAACCAGTAGAAGAAGTATCAAGCATTTCTTTATCATGAAGAGAAAGCCTAGCATAAAAGTTTTGAACAATCATATCACTCGAGAGCTCATGATTGGGGCATTTGAGAATTAGGTCCTTAAGGCTCCCCCAAGCTTGAGCAATAATTTCTCCTTCATGTTGCCAAAAATTAAAGATAAAATTCCGATCACGATGAACCAAGTGCATAGGGTAAAATTTCTGATGGAATTCCAGCTTCAGTCGGTTCTAGTCCCATGAATCAGAATCATCCAATAACATGTACCATGCCAATGCTTTTCCCTCCAACAATAAAGGGAATAATTAATTTTAGTGTTATCCCTCGATAGACCCGCAAGTTTAAATAATCCACAAAGTTCATCTATAAAGATTAAATGCATATCAGGATGTATTGTTCCATCTTCTGCATACGGATTAGCATGCAATTTTTCCAAAATACCAAGAGGGATTTCATAACATATATTTTTCAATAGGTTGAGGCTCATTTCTTACCACTTGTGCTCGAGGCGAAGATACCCCGAAAAAGCCTCTCAAAGGATTGTCTTCCATAGTAACTAGTGAGAATAAATTTCAGCACGTATAATAAATGTTTCCTTACCAAGAGCGCTGCACTCCCCGGCAACGGAGCCAGAAAAGAGTCTTGATGACCCACAAGTAGGCAGGGGGATCCGCGGCCAACTCCGGCGAGGATCGTAGGCAGGAGGCCCTCCTGGCCTTGCCCCACTTGCTGGTGGTTGATTTGTGGCCAATGGGAGTGAATGCGATGGCTAGAACGGCTCGGGGAGGGGTCTATTTATCGGCGGAGAGGTGGCCGAGCTCTGGGCTCCGCCGTGGTGAAGCTGTCGGCGTTGTGAGGAGGAGAGGAGCTCGAGCATGACTTGGAGAAGAAGTAGAGGAGCGCAGAGAGGCTGTGTGTGCACACGGGCACAGTGCAGCGCACTAAGTGCGGCAGGAGCCGCAATAGCGCTCACTGTTCCGCCCGGATGCGCGGTGTCCGCGTTCGGCGTGCCGCCTGCCGGTGTCAGAGAGGAGCAGGGAGAGGATAGGTGGATGAAGGAGAGGTGGCTGAGTGGCGAGGACACGCTGCGGTGGCGTGAGGAGGGAGATTGGACGGCAGCCGAGGGTCCCGGCACCCAGAGCGCGAGCGACGCATGATGAACACCTCGTTCCCACGTGGTCACCGCGTGCACTGTCATACGCGGTACTTTTGGAGAGTGCAGACCGTGTCCAACGTGTAGTCCCTTCAACGCGGTGCTGCAGAATGCCCTTGGTTTGCCACCTAGCCCAAGGGATTTGACAAGAGCCTACTGCAAAATTTCTGTATAGAAACTTGGACAGGAAGTTGTGCTCAAATGTCTTGGATAATAAGGCTCAATTTTGGTGGTTAAGCATCGCTTAGGAAGGTAATGAAGTGGTAAAAATTTCAGCTCCAATGGATCAAGGAAAAATACACTTGCTTCACAAACTGTCATTTCTGACCAGAAGCAAAAACATTTTTCCTAGCTGAAAATTTACAAGGGACCATGACATATTTTTGCATCGGGAGGTGAGGCATCATCCAAAGAATATTTGGGAATTTTCTGAGAATTTTCTGAGCAATAAAAATGATGGTTGCTTCATAGCACAGAGGGAAAAAGGTCATTTTCAGAGAGAAAATGAATATAAAGCCATGATTAAAAATTATGACTTGGCCATGGAGTGAGAGAGATGAGATTTTGGGAGGGTTTCAAGATGATAGGCTTCACTTGGAAGAAGTCAAAAATATTTCCAAGTGTTATGTCCAAATGAATTGACAGAAAAACCCAAAATGCAAAATAAATACTCAATAAACCAAATAAAAAAGAAAAGGCAAAATCCAGGGTGTCACAATCCTCCCCCCCCCCTTAGGATGAATCTCATCCTCGAGATTCAGTTGGTCAAGAAACAAATATGGGTATGCAGTCCTTAAGAAATCCTCTCTTTCCCAGATGGCCTCATCCTCGGTGTGATGCTCCCATTATACCTTGTAGAACCTTATAGCTTTGCTGCGGGTGACTCTGTCCATCTCATCTAAGATTCTCAAGGGTTTCTCGTCATAGGTTAAATCTTTAGTGAGCACTAGTTCTGCCATATCTGTCTATTTGGCTGGCGGTGCAATGCACTTCCGTAGCTGAGACACGTGGAAGACATCGTGAACCTCTGATAATTCTGGAGGTAACTCTAACTGATAAGCCACCTTACCAACTCTGGTCATGACTGGGAACGGATCAATGTATCTAGGAGCGAGCTTTCCTCGGGTATGAAACCTCTTAATTCCTTTCATTGGGGTAACTCGGAGATAGGCATATTCTCCTGGTTCGAAACTAATCTGTCTATGCTTTGGATCATAGTAGCTCTTTTGATGAGATTTGGCTACTTGTAATCGGTCCCGAATTTATTTCACTTGTTGTTTTGCTGCCATCATCAAATCAGTCCCAAAGATTCGGCTGTCTCCTGTCAGAGACCAATTCAGAGGTGTGCGACATTTACGTCCCTATAGAGCCTCAAAGGGTGACATCTTGAGACTTGTTTGATAGCCGTTCCTGTAGGAGAACTCGGCGTATGGCAGACTGTCCTCCCATTTGGGTCCATAAGCAAGAGCGCATGCCCGAAGCCTGTCTTCCAAGATTTGATTAACTCGTTCAGTCTGTCCATCTATCTGTGGGTGATAAGTTGTGTTGTGCTTCAAAGCGGTCCCCAAGGCTTGGTGAAGCCATAGCCAGAATGTCGAGGTAAACAAAGATCCTCGGTCTGAATTGATAGTCTTGGGTACGCCATGCAGACTGACAATCTTGGATATATAAAGTTGAGCGAGTTGGTCTGCACGGTAGGTGGTCCTTCTTGGAATAAAGTGAGCCACCTCTGTAAGCATGTCGACCACAACCCATATTGCGTTATTTCCTCGTGGTGTCTTTGGCAATCCCACGATGAAGTCCATACAAATATCATCCCACTTCCATTGTGGAACTGGCAATGGTTGTAGTAGACCGGTGGATTTCTGATGTTCCGCTTTTACCTTATTGCATATATCACAACAGGCGACATAATATGCTATATCTTTCTTCATGTTGTACCACCAGAATGTCTGCTTCAGATCTTGATACATTTTAGTGCCTCCGGGATGAATAGAGTATGCAGATTCATGAGCTTCCTTCAATATCTGCTGCTTTAATTCCCCATGAGTAGGTACACAGACTCGATTCCGAAATCGGAGTGTACCTTGGTCATCTGTGTGGAAATCTTGTGTCTCCCCTGCCCGCACTCGGGCGATTACCTTGAGTAAAAATGGATCCATAGTTTGAGCCTTGCGGATCTCGTCTTCCAATGTGAGAGTGATTTCCACAGTAACCGAGCATGTTGCATCATGAATGAACATATTGAGCTGAGCTATCTCTTCTTGAAGCGCTGGGTGCAAGGACTCGATTAGTGAGTTTGTTGTGGCCGGTTTGCGACTGAGGGCGTCGGCGACCACATTAGCTTTTCCCGGATAATAGTTGATGCCAAGGTCATAATCTTTGACCAATTCAAGCCATCTTCTTTGTCGGAGATTCAAGTCCGGTTGATTAAATATGTACTTGAGACTCTTTTGGTCGGTGTAGATTTGATATCTTTTTCCAATAATATAATGCCTCCAAATTTTTAAGGCATGCACCACCGCAGCCATTTCCAGGTCATGGGTAGGATAGTTCTCCTCGTGCGGCCATAGTTGTCTGGATGCATAAGCCACGACCTTTCCATCTTGCATAAGTATGCACCCAATGCCACGCCTGGATGCGTCGCAATAGATATCGAAGCTTCGGTAGATGTCTGGTAGAGTCAACACTGGAGCGGTGGTCAAATGAGTCTTTAGCTCATTGAAACTGTTCTCACATGCTTTTGTCCATATCAACTTCTGATTCTTCTTGAGTAATTCCGTCATTGGCTTGGCGATCTTTGAAAAGCCTTCAATGAAACGACGGTAATAGCCTGCCAGACCCAAGAAACTTCTAATTTATGATACTGTAACGGGTGCCTTCCAATTTAATACTTCTGTCACTTTATTGATCCACGGCCACTCCTTGAGCGGATAGTGTATGCCCAAGGAATCCCACTTCCTTAAGCCAAAATTCACATTTGCTAAATTTGGCGTAAAGTTGATGGGCTCGCAATCACTCCAATACTGCATGGAGATGTTGTTTATGTTCCTCTTCGCTTTTGGAATATATAAGGATATCATCAATGAATACAACCACGAACTTGTCCAAGAAGTCCATGAACACCTTGTTCATCATAAGCATGAAGAAGGCGGGAGCATTAGTCACTCCAAATGACATGACCTTATACTCATACAACCCATATCGTGTAGTGAATGCTGTCTTGGGGATGTCTTCTTTTCTGATTTTCAGCTCATGATACCCGGTTCGTAAGTCAATCTTGGAGAATACTTGAGCTCCACTTAATTGATCAAATAAATCGTCGATTCTAGGAAGCGGGTATTTATTCTTGATGGTGACATCATTGAGTGCGCGGTAGTCAACACACATCCGGAGACTACCATCTTTCTTGCCCACAAATATGGCAGGTGAATGATACGTCTCCAACGTATCTATAATTTTTGATTGTTCCATGCTATTATAGTATCAATCTTGGATGTTTTATATGCAATTATATGCCATTATATATCATTTCTTGGGACTAACCTATTAATCCAGTGCCTAGTGACAGTTGTTGTTTTCTGCTTGTTTTTGCCTTTTCAGAAAATCATTATCAAAAAGTGACCAAATGAGAAAAAAACTTTGGATTAATTTTTTCTGGACCAGAAGAGACCCAGGAAGCTTCAGGATAAGACCAGAAGAGCTACGAGGAGGCGGCAAGCCTGGAGGGCGTGCCCAGGGGGGTAGGCGCGCCCCCCAGGCTTGTGGGCCCCTCGTGGCACCTCTTGACCTAATTCCAACGCTATAAATTCACAAATATTCCAAAACCAACAGAGAGCCAGAAGAGAAAACTTTTCCACCACCGCAAGCCTCTGTTCTTCCGCGATCCCATCTGGAGGCCTTTTCCGGTAATCTGCCGGAGGGGGAATCGATCACGGAGGGCTTCTTCATCAACCTTGCTGCCCTTCCGATGATGTGTGAGTAGTTTACCATAGACCTACGGGTCCATAGCTAGTAGCTAGATGCCTTCTTCTCTTTCTTTGATCTTCAATACCATGTTCTCCTCGATGTTCTTGGAGTTCTATCCGATGTAATTTTCTTTTGCGGTGTGTTTGTTGGGATCCGATGAATTGTGAGTTTATGATCAGATTATTCATGAGAAATATTTGAGTCTTCTCTGAACTCTTTTATGCATGATTATTATAGCTTTGTATTTCTCTCCGATCTATCGATTTGATTTGGCCTACTAGATTGATTTATCTTGCAATGGGAGTGGTGCTTTGTGATGGGTTCAATCTTGCGGTGCTCAATCCCAGTGACAGAAAGGGACATGACACTTATTTGTATTGTTGCCATTAAGGATAAAAAGATGGGGTTTAATCATATTGCTTGAGTTTACTTTGTCTACATCATGCCATCTTGCTTAAGGCGTTACTCTCTTTTATGCTTAATACCCTACATGCATGTTGGATTGCGGTCGATGGGTGGAGTAATAGTAGTAGATGCAGGCAGGAGTCGGTCTACTTGTCTCGGACGTGATGCCTATATACATGATCATTGCCATGAATCCGTCATAATTATTTGCTTTTCTATCAATTGCCCAACAGTAATTTGTTTACCCACCGTATGCTATGTGTTCGAGAGAGGAGCCTCTAGTGAAAACTATGGCCCCGGGTCTATCTTTATCATATATTAAAAACCAAAAATACCTTGCTGCAATTTATTTACTTTTGTTTTATTTTGCAATTTATATTTCTATCTATCACTATCAGAATTAATCCTTGCAAAGAACCGCTAAGAGGATTGACAACCCTCTTATTTGTGTTGGGTGCAAGTGTTTGCTTTTGTGTGTGTAGGTACTGCTAACGAGGTTCTGTGTGGTTCTCCTATTGGATTGATAACCTTGGTTCTTAACTGAGGGAAATACTTATCTCTACTATACTGCATCATCCTCTCCTCTTCGAGGAAATACCAACGCAGTCCACAAGTAGCAGCATGTTCCTTAACTCTAACAGGAAAGGGGGCTTCTCAATATAAGCAGCACGCACAACGGGATTAGCAGTATAAGCTATCATTTCAGTATTAGCAGTAATAGGAGTATAAACCACTTATCTTTATGAAGATCAATATGAGCAGCAAAAGATTCACAAAATGTAGCTACTATCTCAGTATCAAGTCCATATTTTGCACTAAGCTCATGAAAAACAACTGGTTCTACAAAAGACATAACACAATCGTATTCAAGAATTATACCTCACTCTTTACCTTTTTCGACCTCCCAATATTCAGAGTTGCATTTAATTCTATCAATAAGATCTCATTTGATTTCAATACGTCTTTTTGAGAAAGAACCAGTAGAAGAAGAATCAAGCATTTCTTTATCATGAAGAGAAAGCCTAGCATAAAAGTTTTGAACAATCATATCCCTCGAGAGCTCATGATTGGGGCATTTGAGAATTAGGTCCTTAAGGCTCCCCCAAGCTTGAGCAATAATTTCTCCTTCATGTTGCCAAAAATTATAGATAAAATTCCGATCACGATGAACCAAGTGCATAGGGTGAAATTTCTGATGGAATTCTAGCTTCAGTCGGTTCTAGTCCCATGAATTAGAATCATCCAATAACATGTACCATGCCAACGCTTTTACCTCCAACGATAAAGGGAATAATTAATTTTAGTGTTATCCCTCGGTAGACCCGCAAGCTTAAATAATCCACAAAGTTCATCTATAAAGATTAAATGCATATCAGGATGTATTGTTCCATCTTCTGCATACGGATTAGCATGCAATTTTTCCAAAATACCAAGAGGGATTTCATAACATATATTTTTCAGTAGGTTGAGGCTCATTTCTTACCACTTGTGCTCGAGGCGAAGATACCCCGAACAAGCCTCTCAAAGGATTGTCTTCCATAGTAACTTGTGAGAATAAATTTCAGCACGTATAATAAATGTTTCCTTACCAAGAGCGCTTCACTCCCCGGCAACGGCGCCAGAAAAGAGTTTAGATGACCCACAAGTATAGGGGATCACTCGTAGTCCATTCGATAAGTAAGAGTGTCAAACCCAACGAGGATCAGAAGGAATCAATAAGCGGTTTTCAGCAAGGTATTCTCTGCAAGTGTTGTAAGGCAGTTGTGACAGATAGTTTGATTGTAATATATTTTGTAGCAAGTAACAAGTAACCAAAGTAGCAAGGTGGCCCAATCCTTATTGCTTCTAAGGACAAGCCAGAAGTACTTCTTATAGTGATTAAAATGTTCTCGAGGACACACGGCAATTCATCTAGTTACTTTCACCATGATTCATTGACTCACATTCATTGCTTTGATAAGTTGTTATGTGGGTGGACCGGAGCTAAGGTGTTGCTCTTACTTGAACAAAAGACCTACTTATGATTACCCCCTGCCGCAAGCATCCAGAAATACAAGGGAAGAATTAAGATAAATCTAACCATAGCATTAAACCTACTTATGATTACCCCCTCCCGCAAGCATCCACAAATACAAGAGAAGAATTAAGATAAATGCCGGAGACTCGGTTTGAATGTTCGTGCAAAAATTTGAGCTATGCTAGGAGCTGATGCTAGACCGCGAGGAGAATGCTAGTTTCATCATTGAAGCAACGAGGCCGCCGCTAAGGGGAAAGTAAGTCCAATCATCTAGCATTTTTTGGTTTCTGGACATCTATTTTGCTGTTTTGCAATATAGTTTGGTTGCAGCATTCCTTGGAACCTATGTAGCAACGTTTATTAATGTTGGAATCTTTTTTCTCTTCGCTGTAACAACATTGAGAAGCAGGATGCAGAATTCTATACATGAGAGTTATTTTCCAAATTTCAGAAGCTTTGGGCTAAATTAACAGGCTTTGCTCTAGAATAGCTCCAGGCCGATGTCCTCTTGTTTCGACTTGTTGCAAATGATGACAAGGACCCTAATGAGTACATGGTGCATGCTGCCCTTGAAGATGAGAAGTACATGTGCATCTGCAACCTGTTTGAGATGTTTGGGCTGATCTGTGTGCATATTGATACGTCTCCAATATATCTATAATTTTTTATTGTTCCATGCTATTATAGTATGAATCTTGGATGTTTTATATGCAATTATATGCCATTATATATCATTTTTTGGGACTAACCTATTAACCCAGTGCTCAGTGCCAGTTGTTGTTTTCTGCTTGTTTTTGCCTTTTCAGAAAATCATTATCAAAAAGTGTCCAAACGAGAAAAAAACTTTGGATTAATTTTTTCTAGACCAGAAGAGACCCAAGAAGCTTCCGGAGAAGACCAGAAGAGCCACGAGGAGGCGACAAGCTTGGAGGGCGCGTCCAAGGGGGTAGGCACCCCCCCCAGGCTTGTGGGCCCCTCGTGGCACCTCTTGGCCTAATTCCAACGCTATAAATTCACAAATATTCCAGAACCAACAGAAAGCCAGAAGAGAAAACATTTCCGCCGCCGCAAGCCTCTGTTCTTCCGCGATCCCATCTGGAGGCCTTTTCCGGTAATCTGTTGGAGGGGGAATCGATCACGGAGGGCTTCTTCATCAACCTTGTTGCCCTTCCGATGATGTGTGAGTAGTTTACCACAGACCTACGGGTCCATAGCTAGTAGCTAGATGGCTTCTTCTCTCTCTTTGATCTTCAATACCATGTTCTCCTCGATGTTCTTGGAGTTCTATCCGATGTAATCTTCTTTTGCGGTGTGTTTGTTGGGATCCGATGAATTGTGAGTTTATGATCAGATTATTCATGAGAAATATTTGAGTCTTCTCTGAACTCTTTTATGCATGATTATTATAGCTTTGTATTTCTCTCTGTTCTATCGATTTGGTTTGGCCTACTAGATTGATTTATCTTGCAATGGGAGAGGTGCTTTGTGATGGGTTCAATCTTGCGGTGCTCAATCCCAGTGACAGAAGGGGACATGACACGTATTTGTATTGTTGCCATTAAGGATAAAAATATGGGGTTTAATCATATTGCTTGAGTTTACTTTGTCTACATCATGTCATCTTGCTTAAGGCGTTACTCTGTTTCATACTTAATACCCTAGATGCATGCTGGATAGCGGTCGATGGGTGGAGTAATAGTAGTAGATGCAGGCAGGAGTCGGTCTACTTGTCTCGGACATGATGCCTATATACATGATCATTGCCATTAATCCATCATAATTATTTGCTTTTCTATCAATTGCCAAACAATAATTTGTTTACCCACCGTATGCTATGTGTTCGAGAGAGAAGCCTCTAGTAAAAACAATGGCCCCCGGTCTACTTTATCATATATTAAAAACCTAAAAATACCTTGCTGCAATTTATTTACTTTATTTTAATTAGTATTTTAATTTATCTAATTATCTCTATAAGATTTAATCCTTGCAAATAACCGCTAAGAGGATTGACAACCCTCTTATTTGCGTTGGGTGCAAGTGTTTGCTCTTTTGTGTGCAGGTGCGCTTAACGGAATTTTGCTTGATTCTCCTACTGGATTGATAACCTTGGTTCTTAACTGACGGAAATACTTATCTCCACTGTACTGCATCATCCTCTCCTCTTCGGGGAAATACCAACGCAGACAACAAGTAGCAGGAAGAATTTCTGGCGCCGTTGCCCGGGAGACATCATCAAAATTACCAAGTACCTTCGCATAAACTATCATTCACTTGCATTTATTTTATTTGCATTTTCCTCTCGTTTTCATCTCCCCCACTTCTAATTCTTTTTACGAAAACACAAAAATATTTTTATTTGCTGGTTTGCTAATTTGCTTGTTTGCTTTACCACTATGGCTAGTTCTTTGCTTGTTACTATTACCCCTGAAAATGAAGTGCTTAATTTTAAACAAAGGGGAGGAGAAAATTTAAAATATTCTTGGTATAGGATTTGCGATGCTCAAAATAGATCATCTCGTAAGCAATCCACTACGGTTCTTCGAAATTTTTATGTGGGAATTACTACTTGGTATAGATTTGTGCTTGACACTATTACCGGAGGAAATTTCTTAATATGTCCCACTTTGGATGCTTTCAATGCTATGGGAAATTTAGTGGGTTCACCCCCTATCATTATTAATGAAACGGCATTGACTTTGGAGCATGTTATGCAAAGGTTAGAAGCTATAGAAAATAAGATGCCTACTATTGAACATCTTGAAAATTTAGATAAAAAGGTCCATAATAATATTACTCAATTTGGTTCTAAGGTGGGAATTGCTTTGAAAACTTTAAAGGAAAAGGAACCGATAATTGACGAAAGGATAGAACGAAGCCCCGCTAGAATTGACAAATTAGAAGAGATTATCAATAACTTAGGTTCCGCCTTTTCCTCCGCTAAAAACATTGATAGGACTCCTCCAAATAAAAATTGCAAGTTTATATATGTTCCTAAGGTTAAGGGCGCTACCTCTAGTAAAGGGAGCGAGGATCTTAAAATGATTAGCGTGCACCCCAATTTCATTGATATAATAAAGGAACCTGTCCATAAAAGCAAAATTCTTGATTTTGTGCCTAGAAGTGTGATGATGAAAAAGTACTATGTTAAATCTACTATAAAAAATGGATGTGTAATTGAGGAGTTGGAAACCAAGGATGACAATACTTGAAACTATGCATTATGCCTAGCTAGGGGCATAAAACAATAGCGCTTGTTGGGAGGCAACCCAATGAACAAAATAATTTTTTGCTTTTACCTTCTGTTCTTGAGTGTTTACACAATTATAGCTTATGTTATGATTGTATTTTTATGTTTCAATTAGTGTTTGTGCCAAGTAATGCCTTTGGGATGATTTGGAAGATAGTATAATTGATGTTGTTTGAAAACAGAAACTTTTGCGTCCAGTGCTGGAATTTTGTTTTTTCCCTGGAGAGTCAGAACCTTCTGAATGTTTTACAAAATATTTACATATGAATTTCCCACGTTTTCCTAATTTTTCAGAATTTTTGGAGTTATAGAAGTGTGACGTTAATTCCGATCTTTACAGACTATTCTGTTTTAGACAGATTCTGTTTTGTTGCATAGTTTGCTTATTTTGATGAATCTATGGATCGTATCGGGGGGTATGAGTCATGGAGAAGTTGGAGTACAGTAGCACTATGTCAATATTAAATATGAATCAATTTACAACAGTACCTAAAGTTTAAGATTTGTTTGTTATACTAACGGATCTCACGTGGCTTCTGTTGAGTTTTGTGTGCTGAAGTTTTCAAGTTTTGGGTGAGACTACGATGGATAAAGGAATAAGGAGCGGCAAGAGCCTAAGATTGGGGATGCCCAAGGCACCCCAAGGTAATATTCAAGGAAGACTCAAGCGTCTAAGCTTGGGGATGCCCCGGAAGGCATCCCCTCTTTCGTCTACAATCTATCGGTAACTCACTTGGAGCTATATTTTTATTCATCACATGATATGTGTTTTACTTGGTGCGTCTTGTGATATAGTTTGTTTGCTTTTGTTTGCTTTTTAGTTTGTCACAATCATCATTGCTGAACACACCTTTTTGAGAGGGACACACATTATTCGTGATTTGTTAGAATACTCTATGTGCTTCACTTATATCTTTTGAGCTAGGCAGTTACTCTAGTGCTTCACTTATATCTTTTAGAGCATGGCGGTGGTTATATTTTAAAGAAATAGTTGCACTCTCATGCTTCACTTATATCTTTTTGAGAGTCTAATGAATAGCAATGGTAATATGCATGGGTTATGAATTTGGTCCTGATATGATAGGTATTCAAGAGGGATATAATAAAAACGTTCATGTAGATCACTGAATACGATAAGTTTGATTCCTTGCAATAGTTTTGCGATATTAAGATGGTAATTTTTGGGAGGTATTAGTAGATGATTGTGGTTTAGTAAGAATATTGGTGTTAAGGTTTGTGATTCCTGAAGCATGCACGTATGATCTGTCGTTATGCTAAGAAGTTGGAGCATGATTTATTGTTGATTGTCTACCTTATGAGTGGCGGTCGCGAACGAGCAATGGACCTTGTCCTACCAATCTATCCCTCTAGGGGCATGCATAGTAGTACTTTGCTTCGAGGGCTAATAAACTTTCGCAATAAGTATGTGAGTTATTTATGACTAATGTGAGTCCATGGGTTATACGCACTCTCACCCTTCCGCAATTTGCTAGCCTCTTCGGTACCGTGCATTGCCCTTTCTCAAATCGAGAGTTGGTGCAAACGTCGCCGGTGCATCCCAACCCCGTGATATGATACGCTCTATCACACATAAACCTCTTTATATCTTCCTCAAAACAGCCACCATACCTACCTATCATGGCATTTCCATAGCCATTCCGAGATATATTGCCATGCAACTTCCACCGTTCCGTTTTTATGACACACATCATCATTGTCATATTGCTTTGCATGATCATATAGCTGACATAGTATTTGTGGCTCAGCCACCGTTCATCATTTTTATACATGTTACGCTAGCATCATTGCACATCCTGGTACACTGCCAGAGGCATTCATATAGACTCATATTTTTGTTCTAGTATCGAGTTGTAATATTGAGTTGTAAGTAAATAAAAGTGTGATGATCATCATTATTAGAGCATTGTCCGAGTGAGGAAAGGATGATGGATACCATGATTCCCCCACAAGTCGGGATGAGACTCCGGACAAAAATAAAAAAATAAAAAAAGAGAGGCCAAAAAGAGCCCACGAAAAAAATGAGAGAAAAAGAGAGAAGGGGCAATGTTACTATCCTTTTTCCACACTTGTGCTTCAGAGTAGCACCATGTTCTTCATATAGAGAGTCTCCTATTTTTTCACATTCATATACTAGTGGGAATTTTTCATTATAGAACTTGGCTTGTATATTCCGATGATGGGCTTCCTCAAATGCCCGAGGTCTTCATGAGCAAGCAAGTTGGATGCACACCCACTTAGTTTTCATGTTGAGCTTTCATACACTTATAGCTCTTAGTGCATTCGTTGCATGGCAATCCCTACACCTCGCATTGACATCAATTGATGGGCATCTCCATAGCCCTTTGATTAGCCTCGTCGATGTGAGACCATCTTCTTATTTTTGACTTCTCTTATTTATCTCTACCACCACACTCTATTCCACCCATAGTGCTATATCCATGGCTTGCACTCATGTATTGCGTGTGTTGGGGATATTCCCCACGGTTATGACCCGGCCATAAGTTTGACCCGGCCAAGAGTGAGGAGGCTCTATGGGTCATCTCATATTCCGGGTTATGGCGAGACAACAAGGAGAGACCAAGGTCCCAGGGTGAGACCCGGAAGGAGGCCGGCTTAAGGGGAGCCCAATGGGTCGGCTCACGGAGAAGGTCCAAAACGTGGAAAGTTCCCTATCAAAGGAAGCAAGACCCGGACTGGGATTCGACTTGTAATAGAAAATAGACTAGTCCTAATCCTACTAGGACTCTACATGTAAGCCGCCCCTTCAACTTATATAAGGAGGGGCAAGGCACCCCAAGAGGGAGAGAGGTTTTTAGAAAGACAAGTCTCGAGACAGATGTTTTGATAGCTCTCGAGACAGAGGTAGCGAAATAGCGCCCTTGTAATCGATACCACCATAATCAATAGCAATCAAGCAGGATGTAGGCTTTTACCTCCACCATGAGGGGCCAAACCTGGGTAAACTCGCGTCTTCTCATTTCCGATCAACCCCGTTCAAGCTACCACCTAGTTGCGATGGCCTCACCACTAAGTCCTTTTCACGAGGACATCTGCCGTGACAAAACTACGACAGTTGGCGCCCACCGTGGGGCCAGCGCACGGTGGTGTTACGCTCTTGGAGGGAGCTCTTTAGGGATGGAGAAGCTCGCAATTGACCGGATGAAGAAGAGCCAGGGAACAATCGCGCAGGATAACCTGGCATGGGACAGCCTTGGGAGAGCCGGCACATTCATCGGTCATCTACAACAACTCATGGAGCAATAATTCATCAGATCAGTCTACACGTACATCTGCTCAACTACAATGCCGCGCTCGACTCGCGCGTCCGCGCCGGCTTACAACGCCGCGGCCGACTCGCGCGTCCGCGCCGGCTTACAACACCACGGCCGACTCGTACGTCGGCGCCGGCTTCCAATGACGCGGCCGACTCGAACGTCCGCACCGGTTTCCAATGTCGTGGCCGACTCAAACGTCCTCACCGGTTTCCAATGCCGCGGTCGACTCCCGCGTCTACATTAACACACCGGAGCCGTACCCGTCTACATGAGCTGCCCAAGGGACGCGCGCGGGCTGCCGCCCCCGCGGTCCGGTCTACATCAACACACCTGGGCCGCGCCCACTCACCTGAGCTGCATAACGGACGCGCGCAAGCCGCCACCCCCGCGGTCTGGTCTACATCAACACGCTGAGGCCATGCCCACCCGTACGAGCCACCTAACGGACGCGCGCAGGCCGCCGCCCCTGCAGCCCGGTCTACTCCGACAAGCTGGAGCAAAAAAGAAATATATGTCTATTATCAGCCTTCACCCGCGCCGTTTTGCCCAATGGATAGGCGCATTGGCCTGCCATCCCCACGGTCCGATCTGCTTCAGCACATCGAAGAAACAGAAAGGAGAATGGCCCTGGAGGAGCCAGGAGAGCCGGACCAAGAGGCGTACGAAATCACTTTGGGCAAAAACGTCCCTGCAAGATCATCAACTCGCCACATCGCCTCCGGCTTCGATAAAATTCCAGTTTTCAGCTGTCAACTATACGCCGGTTTATGCTGCAGCCAAGTACAAAGAATCTCAAGCCGGCTCCTCGAGTCGACTTAAGACTCGGGGGCTACACAGATATGACTCGGCGGATTTGGTCGGTTTTAACAAATGCAAGAACCCCGGGTCATTGAAAGGAAGACAACCCGGTCCCGGGGACTGCTGCTTTATTTGTGAAAAGGTAAAAGTTGCCAAAGAGGACTAGCTGCCACGATGCGCAGTTCAAACATAGGTATCCTCCCTTATTGGCGAAAAAGTAAAGGTTGCCCAAGAGAACTAGCTGCCACGATGCGCAGTTCAAACATGGGTACCCTGCCATATTGGCAAAAAGAAAGGTACCAAAGAAGACTAGTTGACATGATGCACAGTCTAAATATGGGTATCCTGCTCAATAATGATCAATGGAATATAGCCGGCTCATCTGGACCCCAGATGTTTTGAAGTAGCAGCATTGTCTCCTGTATATCCTATGCTGAGCTTTTCCATGATCATATGGTTACTTGGGGGCTTCCAACTCATCGAGTTTAGCTTACAAAACCCTTTAACCCGGTGAGATGCCATAACTTGGTTAAACCTGCCTGTTAGCAAGATGCTACTCCCTAAAAAATGACTCGGCGTACGCCTGATGAGTCAATCACAAAGGTGACCCTGAATTCATCGGAGTTAAAACGCTCGATTGGTTGTGTGAGAGCCGGCTTTCAGAAAGCGAGGATAAACCAACAAGCCAAAAATATACTTGGTTAAACCTGCCTGTTAGCAAGATGCTACTCCAAAAAGGTGACCCAGTGTACGCCTGATGAGTCAATCACAAAGGTGACCCTAAATTCATTAGAGTTAAAACGTCAGTTGGTCACGTGAGAGCCGGCTTTCAGAGAGCTAGGACAAACCAAAAGAGGCCAAAAAGCCTGCTTCCACAGGAAGCGAAACCAAGATTTGAGCCTCGAAAGCCGGTCTTATGTCGTGCCTCAAAAGCCAGCATTTTTATACTCTGTTATCATACATATACATCATCATACATTCCATCATCATACATTGCATCATCATACATTGCATCATCATACAATGCATCATATATACATGTCTATATTTGTTTATGTCGCAGGAGCTGGTTTTCAAACCGGGTTACATTGTAACTCTGCAGGAACAAACAAATCTTTGATAGCCAAAATGGCTGGGTCTTATATGGTTTATCAAAACCAGTTTCAAATAACATGGCTATCACTGCCAATTTTGAAAAAATTGCAGGTACATATTTACTATATCTACAAAACCGGCTTACAATTGAGAGCCGGGTCTTCATCATGGTTTATCATAACCAGTATTATATGATTGAGGTTTTTCAATGCCGGCTCAGAGAGATGGCTATTCTTTTTAAAATACGAAATGCTGGCTTACAGTAAGGAGCAGGGTTTAATAAATTACCAGTGGCAATTCACAATTTGGGTTATTCTGATGCTGCAAAAGAGAACAAAATTCAAACAAGGATATCATGGCAACTGGATTTATTAAAGGCAATGAAATATGAAGTGTCATGCAAGGCAGCACTCTTGATGGATTTATCAACAAATTCAGCGTTGATATGCAAAGTACCCAGCAACATCATCCAGACAAACTGTCCCTCAGACTCAGGCAAGTTTTTCTCCACAATTGTCGAATGCCGGGTCTTCAAGACTTGTTTTGGGCCGGCTTTGCTTGGTTTTCCCCTTGAGTCCTGGGGGCTACAGTGGATCTGATTTTATTCTACAATGGAAGGAATAGTCCCTAGTCGCCGCAGGCACACGACCCGGCACTTGGGGGCTACATTATTCAAATCAAGATTACATTCAGTATGAAAGTCCCATGTCGCTGCAAGCATGCACCACAGCACTTGTGGGCTAATGCATTGTCATTTTAAAAAAGTACTTTCATTGAAGACCCGGCTCACTATTAATAGTAACCCAGCCCTTGGGGGCTACAGTCATTGACTCTACAGATAGTTCAAGTTCTAGATTGATGATAATAGCTAAACCGGCCCTTGGGAGCTACATTATTTGCAGCCATACATTTACAAACATCAAATGCTAAGTTCAAGTCCCAGGTTGCTGCAGGCAAGACAACCCGGCACTTGGGGGCTACAGCGTTCAGTTGTTTAAACAGATCATAAGGTCCAAATTGAAGACCCGGCCCATCATATACTGATGAACCGGCCCTTGGGGGCACTTGGGGGCTACAGCGTTCAGTTGTTTAAACAGATCATAAGGTCCAAATTGAAGACCCGGCCCATCATATACTGATGAGCCAGCCCTTGGGGGCTACACAGGTGAAATGCAAAACATTCAGTTTATGACTGGTGACTCAGACGAACAACCCGGATTTTTCCAAAGTTGCAACATTTATATTAAAGCAAGTCTTAAAGCTTTCACTACGTTCCCCTCTTAAGACTTGGGGGCTACAGGTAATATGGATATAAGGGAGGTACACCTTCAAGTTCTCAGTTTTGAGCAAACCGGGCATCATATTCTTAGTGGAGAAATTTGCAAAGTTTATCTTTTCCATGCTGTTCATAGAAAGGCCCGGAAAGCCGGTTCAACATCATACGGATTTCTTATTTCTAATATTTTCTATCAAGTCTGAAGCATTGAAAGCTGGCTCAATATTATACGGATTTCTTATTTCTAATATTTTCATCGAGCCAAAGGATTGAAAGTTGGATCAACATCAGACGGGTTTTTATTTCCAAAAAATTTATCAAGTTGAAACACCGAAAATCGGCTCAACATCAGATGGATTATTTTTATGCAAGGAGTCAGTGCCAGCAAGTTGATTGTGAAGCCAGAATATTGATATGACAAGAAAACCTGGATTTTTCCAGGAGTTGGTCCATTGAATGAGCCGGCTATTTGAACGAGCCGGTCCTTTAACATAATAGTTATTCTTATTTCAGGAGCTTAGCATGAAAAAATTCAAGCTAAACTGGGGGCTAATGTTGGGGATATTCCCCACGGTTATGACCCGGCCATAAGTTTGACCCGGCCAAGAGTGAGGAGGCTCTATGGGTCATCTCATATTCCGGGTTATGGCAAGACAACAAGGAGAGACCAAGGGCCCAGGGCGATACCTGGAAGGAGGCCGGCTTAAGGGGAGCCCAATGGGCCGGCTCGCGGAGAAGGTCCAAAACGAGGAAAGTTCCCTATCAAAGGAAGCAAGACCCGGACTAGGATTCGACTTGTAATAGAAAATAGACTAGTCCTAATCCTACTAGGACTCTACATGTAAGCTGCCCCTTCAACTTATATAAGGAGGGGCAAGGCACCCCAAGAGGGAGAGAGGTTTTTAGACAGACAAGTCTCGAGACAGATGTTTTGATAGCTCTCGAGACAGAGGTAGCAAAATAGCGCCCTTGTAATTGAAACCACCATAATCAATAGTAATCAAGCAGGATGTAGGCTTTTACCTCCACCATGAGGGGCCGAACCTGGGTAAACTCGGGTCTTCTTGTTTCTGATCAACCCCGTTCAAGCTACCACCTAGTTGCAATGGCCTCACCACTAAGTCCTTTTCACGAGGACATCTGCCGTGACAAACCGTGACAGCGTGGGAGTTGAAAAAGCTGAAGCGCGTTAAAAACTATGAACCAATTGCTCGGCTTGTCATCGGGGTAGTGCATGATAGATACTTTGTGTTAAGAAGATCAAGCATGACAGGATTGTATGATTTTGTAGGGATAACGTTCTTTAGCATATTTATTTTGAAAGACATGTTTGTTTATTAGTCTGCCTGAGTATTGATGTCTTTATATCAAATTATAGACTATTAATTTGAATCATTCGGCTCTTATTATTCATACCGTAAGAGAGATTACATGATGAAACAAGATAGGTAGCATTCCACATCAAAAATTCTGTTTTTATCATTTACCTACTCGAGGACGAGCAGGAATTAAGCTTGGGGATGCTTGATACGTCTCCAACATATCTATAATTTTTTATTGTTCCATGCTATTATAGTATCAATATTGGATGTTTTATATGCAATTATATGCCATTATATATCATTTTTTGGTACTAACCTATTAACCCAGTGCCCAGTGCCAGTTGTTGTTTTCTGCTTGTTTTTGCCTTTTCAGAAAATCATTATCAAAAAGTGTCCAAACGAGAAAAAAACTTTGGATTAATTTTTTCTGGACCAGAAGAGACCCAGGAAGCTTCGAGAGAAGACCAGAAGAGCCACGAGGAGGCGGCAAGCCTGGAGGGCGCTCCCAGGGGGTAGGCGCGCCCCTAGGGCTTGTGGGCCCCTCATGGCACCTCTTGACCTAATTCCAATGCTATAAATTCACAAATATTCCAAAACCAACAGAGAGCCAGAAGAGGAAACCTTTCCACCGCCGCAAGCCTTTGTTCTTCCGTGATCCCATCTGGAGGCCTTTTCCGGTAATCTGCCGGAGGGGGAATCGATCACGGAGGGCTTCTTCATCAACCTTGCTGCCCTTCCGATGATGTGAGAGTAGTTTACCACAGACCTACGGGTCCATAGCTAGTAGCTAGATGGCTTCTTCTCTCTCTTTGATCTTCAGTACCATGTTCTCCTCGATGTTCTTGAAGTCTTATCCGATGTAATCTTCTTTTGCGGTGTCTTTGTTGGGATCTGATGAATTGTGAGTTTATGATCAGATTATTCATGAGAAACATTTGAGTCTTCTCTGAACTCTTTTATGCATGATTATTATAGCTTTGTATTTCTCTCCGATCTATCGATTTGGTTTGGCCTACTAGATTGATTTATCTTGCAATGGGAGAGGTGCTTTGTGATGGGTTCAATCTTGCGGTGCTCAATTCCAGTGACAGAAGGGGACATGACACGTATTTGTATTGTTGCCATTAAGTATAAAAATATGGGGTTTAATCATATTGCTTGAGTTTACTTTGTCTACATCATGTCATCTTGCTTAAGGCGTTACTTTGTTTCATACATAATACCCTAGATGCATGCTGGATAGCAGTCGATGGGTGGAGTAATAGTAGTAGATGCAGGCAGGAGTCGGTCTACTTGTCTCGGACGTGATGCCTATATACATGATCATTGCCATGAATCCGTCATAATTATTTGATTTTCTATCAATTGCCCAACAGTAATTTGTTTACCCACCGTTTGCTATGTGTTCGAGAGAGAAGCCTCTAGTGAAAACTATGGCCCCCGGTCTACTTTATCATATATTAAAAACCTAAAAATACCTTGCTGCAATTTATTTACTTTTATTTTAATTAGTATTTTACTTTATCTATTTATCTCTATAAGATTTAATCCTTGCAAATAACCGCTAAGAGGATTGACAACCCTCTTATTTGCGTTGGGTGCAAGTGTTTGCTCTTTTGTGTGCAGGTGCGCTTAACGGAATTTTGCTTGGTTCTCCTACTGGATTGATAACCTTGGTTCTTAAATGAGGGAAATACTTATCTCTACTGTACTGCATCATCCTCTCCTCTTCGGGGAAATACCAACGCAGACTACAAGTAGCACATATCGTCTGAGTGATGCTGCATCTGAATGTGCAAATGATACTTGCACCTTACATGCTTCAAAGGTGGTATCAGAGAGCAACAGATCATGCACATGATACGAGCATTAGGCATAGGGCTATGCACTTTGGCATCCCTGCGACAAACACCCAAGTTCAACTCTCTCTGTAGGAAGCTTGGCACCCTCGCTTCTGATGCATGCTTCAACAATGACACTAGTGGAAAAACGGCTAGCCACAACTTTAGTTGGTGGCGCCCCATTTTCATTCAACGCCACCACTATATTTTCCAAATCGGAAATAATTTGCTACCCATGGTGGTAGCTATGCATGGCCCCAATTTTTATCTCTAATTATTTTGGTAAATTATTTTGAACTATGAAAATAACTCTATAACAAAAATATCGTGACTTTGGACCAGCCAGGCAAGCAAACAGGCAATTATGCCAAAAAGACAAGCAAAAAGACTGAGGGGAGTGAGAAAAGGCCCTTTCTGCACAACGAAAAGGCACTTGTGTCAAAAAGGTAATAAAAAGACAAAGAGAAGTGAGAAAAAGTCATTTCTATACAACAAAAATGCACTTGAGCCAATGTCATAAGAAACCCGACACCTCATGTATAAAAAAAGGCACTTATGCCAAAGGGTGTGTACCTACCACCATGCGTGCCTACCACCATGCATAGGAAATCGCCTCTCTTTTCCAAATAGTGGTGGCGTTGGCATATTTGGTACTACAGCTTTATAATGATAGCGCTGGCGTAGATTTTTCCTAACACGCCACTAATTTATGTGCCTAGCTTTACTTCCCAGTTGGCATAAAGTGGTGGCGTTGGATTTGTATGAACGCCAACACTAATTAGTCTAGTTCTAGCGTTCATTGAAGTTCAACGCCAGCACTAAGTTTTGCCTATATATATATAAGAGTTGGCAGCACTTGTTTCTCAAACATTTACTTGTTAAAGTAAGAATATTTATTTTGAATTTATTATTACTTTGAGACATTTTTATTATTTTTTGAAACATTTAGATATTAAATAAAAATATTTATTTTCGATATATTATTATTTTGAGCCTTTTTAATGATTTTTCAGACTTTTACTTATCAAAGTAAGAATATTTAATTTGAATTTATTATTACTTTGAGACATTTTTTTTATTTTTGAAACATTTAGTTATTAAAGTTAAAATATTTATTTTCGATATATTATTATTTTGAGCCTTTTTAATGATTTTTGAGACTTTTAGTTATCAAAGTAAGAATATTTATTTTGAATTTATTAATACTTTGAGACATTTTTATTATTTTTTGAAACATTTAATTATTAAAGTAAAAATATTTATTTTTAATATATTATTATTTTGATCCTTTTTAATGGATTTTGAGACTTTTAGTTATCAAAGTAAGAATATTTATTTTGTTTTTTAGTCTTTTGAGACTATTTTTTATTTTTTTAAACATTTATTTATTAAACTAAAAATAGTTATTTTGTGCTTCTATTTTCTCTTTTAGTTATTTTGTGTTTTAGTATTTTGAGACTTTATTTTCTTTTTTGAGATATTCATTTTGTTTTTCGTATCTTTTTATTGGGCCACAGGGGCCACGACGTCCTCGCCCAACATTGCGTCCGCCGCTTCCCAGGCAAAACCAAAGGGGCCACGGCCCCCTCACCCCACTCGCCCACTCCAGTCGTTCCCCTTCGAAGTCGTCGCCCTCATCCTCTCGATCCCTTTTCTGCCGACGGCGGTCGCCAGCCGATTCCAGCGATTTCCGGCGTCCTCCGGTCCTGAGGTACACATCTCTGCCTCCCCCTCTCAATGTTGAGTAAAATGGTCCATTTGAATTTGTTTTTAAAACAAGGTGTGATTCGTATTCCCAATGCTAGGGTTTCGGCGACGACAACCAGATCGAGACGACGGCGACGGCGACAGAGTAGACAGTAGGCAACGACGATCGACCCTCGGCTCCAACCCAGGTGAGCATATCATCCCTCCCTTTTTTGCTATAGCTCACTGCCAGTGTAATTTTATTTAGGATCCGAAACAATATTGATCAATCGTGTGCCTTCTGGTTAAATTAATCGAGCCATTTAAGGCTGGCTGATCGATCTGTTAATAGTTGCTAGATTAGGTGATGTTTATATACTTCCCAGAAGTACATGCTACAGATCCTACCATTTAGGTGAGGATTGGTAGATAATCCTGCCGTGTAAACTACTATAGTAAAATTACATCTGCAGTATTCCTTTCCCGCACATTAGAATACTGTGGTTTTCAATACTTTGTGGCCAAACTAAGCCTATGGTTTCAAATACTTTGAAGTGTTTGGCTCTAGTTAAAGTGGCAGTATTATAAACCATAGTATGCACAAAACTTTGGTATTTTTGTTGTAGTTAAAGTGTTAATGGGGCTCTGTTTGGAAGCAATGTTTTTTTAAGTATTGTGGAAACAATGGCATGTTTGGCAATCAAAGTATACAACATTGTAATAGGCCACCGCTAAGACAAGGCCTTTGTTGCGTTTCTCATTTTTTTAAAGAGGTCCCAAACACCTCAAAGTATTTAAAACCATAGTATTTTTAAAAACTATAGTATTCTTGAAATACTTTAAAAATACTTTGCAGCCAAACACAGCCTAGATGTTTACAGATACTACTGTCTTTGTTGTCATCGGCAAAAAAAACTGTAGTATCGGAATATGCCACAAGTGAATATATATGTGCATGTGTTTGTATGTGTAGAAAATGCCATGTATGCTTGATCATAATATCACTAGCATACGTTGTCATGCCTAACTTGTTTTGTAGTTGCAACCAACATGAGTAGTTGGAATAGCCACTACCAGTCGTCGTGCAACTTCGCGGCGTATGCCTCAGTGGACACATGCGAAGCAAGCACCAACCAGGTAAGATTACGAAAACATTTATGAGCATTGCAAACACATGCACATATATATATATATATATATACATATATATATATATATATATGGAAAATCCATCCTACCACCTGGGGGTAGTTACCCCACATGTCCCATATACTACCATGTGATAGTATATATACTACTTTATCGTTTTAAGTATGTTCGTATACTATATATAAGATACTTCAAGGTGAGTTACATGAAAAAATTGCAAGTTGACTCATGGTTTTTATTATATTTGTAAAATACGTACATATTTGTACGTAAAAAGAAGCATACTCAAAATACGATACATACTACCTAAAAAATGAGATACATACTATCCAAATGTTCTTATATGCTACATACTACGCGTACATACTCTCGGTTTTGATAGATACTACATACAACATACAAAACGCAAGTGGTGGTAAATACCACTAGGTGGTAGGAAACATTTGCCCTATATATATATATATATATATATATATATATATATATATAGGGTGGGTCTATTCTACCAACCCCCTTAAGACCTTATTCTACCCAAAAAAAGCTTATTCTGCCACCCCGAGCCGACCATCTCCATACAAAAAAATCCCACCCACCCCACGTCCCACCTTCTTCTCCTCGCCCCACCCTCACGGATCCCACCCACGAGCTCGTCACCGACCTCCCGCACTTCCTCCACAGCCTCCTCCTCCCGCACTACCGCAACCCAGCGAGGCGCCACCCCACGCGCCGCGCGCTACTCACCCTGCCCCGCGCCAGGGAGCAGGCGGGTTTTCCTCTCCCTCCACTCCGGTGAGACATCCCCCCGATGCGACGGCACGGGCTGTGCTCCTCCGGGCTCAGGCCGACCGACGGCGCTGCCAAACCTTCCCTGACCCCAGATCCGCACCGCCCGACCGGGATCCGGTGGAGGGAGGCCAGAAAGAGGCGATGGGGGCTGGCTCCCCACGGCAGCCACCGCTCTGCTCCTTTCCTCGCGTCGACGAGCACGACCACGGTGGGGGCTACTCCTGCGCAGGCGGCCTGCGGGGAGGGGAGATCCTCTTCCTGTCCGCCCCGCCGCAACACGGCCTACCCCCCGCAGCTAGGGGCGTGCGTGTTGGCTGCCGGCGAGTCTCTTCTCCTCCTCTGCCACATCCTCCTCCTCTTCCCCTTGTGCTACCTTTCATCCTCTCTGGGCAGAACTCCTCATCCTCCGGCGAGGATCCCAGCGAGATCGAGCTGGCCCTGTAGTTCACCTGACCCTTGGCTGCCTCTCCGTTGTAGTTCGGCTAGTTCGACCACGGCGACGAGCGCCTCCTCACCAGCACGGGATGCATTCCATTGGTGGCCGAAGAGCGGTCCACACCCGGCTCCGTCGCAGTTCGTCGTCCCGGCCAGGTGATGCCACCGACTCTGCCACGCCGCTCGGGGAGGGCTAGATCCGCCCGCATCCGATGCACCCCCGACCCGGCGCCCGCCCCATGCCTTGTCTCGCAGGGGAGCAGCACCACTACCGTGGCCATGGCGGGGAGGCCGTGCCCAGCGCGGCACCCACACTGCCTGATGCCGCATCTTCTTCTCCCCCTAGTCTAGCGTGGGGAGGCTCGGGGTCGTCCCGCTCTTTGGCCACGACAGGGAGCTCGCCTCCTCTCCCGCACGTGGACGCCATCGACCACGCCGCAGCCACACATCCAACTCGCGCGGCTCACCTCCCGTGCCAACAAAAAGATTTGTTGTGTGCAGTGCAGTCCACTGTGTGGTCTGGTGTACCGGCAGGCTGGATCTCGCCTGCAGTTCGTTTGGGCCTGATTGCAGCTTGGTTTGCTGAGGCGTGCAGTTCGTTTGGGCCTGATTGCAGCTTGTTTGCTGAGGCATGTTGTTGCTGAGGCGTGCAGTTCACCAGTGACAGATGTGGTTAGATGTGTAGGTTTCGCTGGTGACCATACTGCAGTCAATCACCGCCGACGTGCGTCGTTTTGCAGCTCAGTCAGTTTTTTGATTTTGTGAGGAAAAATCCAGTGCAGTTCGGCCAACTGGCGGCGTGTAGTACAGCCAACGACGGTGTGCAGTTCGACGACAAACAAATTCGCCGGCGGTGTGGCCACTGCAGTTCGCTGGCAAGCCGCTAGCGGTTGGAGCAGCACGGGCATGCAGTTCTCTTTTTTTTGTCGTTTCAGGAGGTTCGCGGCCGAGCACGCAGTGCCTTTTCTTTTGCTCTACGTTCATCTGTGGTTGTTTCTCTGTTGACTTTGCTGTTGTACTGTAGGAAATGAAGACTAACAAACAAACAATTTAAATGCAGTTCACCAAAAAAAAGGAGGAATAAAAAAATGATGTTCAAATGAATGGAGACCAAATTGATGTGGTTCACTTGTACTGCGTGGGCTTTGTTTTGTTATAAAACGATACCTAGATGCGGTTCAGTGTAAAAAACTATGTGGTTCACTTGGTAAAAATGAGAGAAAAAACATCTCAAAAAAGAAGTTCACTCCTTTGTAGATGTAGTCCACTAGCTTCTGCCCCGCGGTTCACTTGCCCTCGTATCTGTGGCCCACTCTCATTCATAAAATTTTAAGACAAAAGACAGCAAAAAGTCATGCGGTTCACTTTGGGTAGTGTCGCTGTTCACTTTCGATACAGGCGCCGTTCACTTCTAAATGTGAAAAGTACAGAAAATTGTTAAGAAAACAACACAAAAAGTAAATGCGGTTCACTTCTCGATATTGTTGCGGTTCACTTACGCCCGATGTGAACCGCATTCCACTTCTTCGTGTGGGAAAATTAATGTCTCGCAAAAAAGTAAACCATGAAGTCCGTTTGCACGTTTGATGCAGTGCGGTTTTCAGTCTGAAGCAGTGCGTTCTTCTGTCCGATGCGGTTCACGCGTCGATTTTGGTGTCGCGAAAAACAGAGTGTCCGCATTTCGGTATTTTCAAAACTGTTCTTAAACCGTAAGGAATTAGAGAGGGTGTTCTACATAAAAAAGTTGTGTCTCGTCGATATCTTTCCAACGGCGTATCATTTGAATCATTCCAACCAGCGGTTTGTAAAAATTCGCGGAAAAACGTCCGCTGCCACCCGTCGTCCGCCGCACCATTTTCAAAATTAATTTAAAATCGTAAGGAATCTCAAAAATATTTCTACATATGAAATTTGCGCCTCGTCCATAGCTTTCCAACGGCGTATCACACGCCTCGTTTCGACAAACGGTTAAAAAACTGAAGCGAAAACAGTACCGAAAAATTGCAAAAAAATTGAAAAACAGAATTCCGCGATTTAGTAAATTTGAAACTGCTCTTAAACTGTAAGGAATTAGAGAAAGTAATATATATGAAAAAGTTGTGCCTCAATGATATCTTTCCAACGGCGTATCATTTGCTTCATTCCGACAAGCGGTTTGCGAAAAAACCCAAAAATATGCTCGCTGCCACTCGTCGGGCGCCCACCGTTTTCGAAACTGCTCTTAAACCGCGAGGAATCTCGAAAAAAATCAACATGGCGAAGTTGCGCCTAATCCATAGCTTTCCAACGGCATATTACACGCCTTGTTCCGACAAACGGTTTAAAAACTGGATCAAAAACAGTACCGAAAAACACCGCGTGCAGTTTTTTCGACGAGAAGTTCACTAGTCTCCGTATTGCAGTGCGCTTGCTTCAGAAAGTGCAGTGCCCTCGCGTTCAGCGTGCAGTTCGGAAGTGTGGGCAGAATAACTATTTTGCCAATATTGGCAGAATAGACGTGATGTATATATATATATATATATATATAACCATTAATTTTTGATGATTTGAAACATTTGACTTGCCAGGAGTATGTACGGGCCCCGTCTCCAGCACCCGTCGAGCAGCCACCATGTGACGTGGACATGCTCAACCGCGAGCTGGTTGAGTCACATGCGAGTACAGTAGAGGCCCTCAGGGAGTTGAATGACTCCCTGCGGGCCGAGAGGGATCAGCTTATAGATGATAATGTTGATTACTACGACAAGATACTCAAGCTGAACGACCTGAAGGGTGAACTGGTCCACGAGACGGATCAGCTGAAGAAGGACATACAGCAGCTGAGGGCCGACAGGATGCAACTGAAGACGTAGAAAGCACATTTCAAAAGGGAGGGGAGAGCAACAGGAATAAGTTGCGAGATATGAAGTTAATTCTTAATAGAGAGATGTGAGATGTGTGTAGCTACTTGTAGTACTTTCTCTATAGTTGAACTACCTTTGGTACTGTTTGTGGAGTTTGTGGACTGTTAAGTTTGAAATGCTGCATATATGGAGTACGTTTGAATAACTGCATATTTTTTTATTAGTTTAAAATCAAAATGCTGGCGTTGGCAAACATGCAACGCCATAGATACTATGAATATATTACTGACGTTGGAGACATATGACGCCATCAGTACACAATATACTGTTGGCGTAGGCTCCAACGCCACTAGTAAAATTTAACAATGGCGCCATATTGGTGGCGTCGGCCCCCTACGCCAGCAAGGCACTTTTTGCCACGCCATAGCTAGGCTTTTCTGCACTAGTGTGAAGCTTATGGATACATCTATGGGCCAATTGAATAGGTCAAGGTTGGGGTTGCTACAATGAAAGCAAGAGCAAGAGAAGGGGCTGCTGGAGACGAAGTGTTGCAAGCTCAGGAAGCAAATGAACATGCGCAAGCTATGGATGAAAATACATGTCAAAAGGTTCCAGACCCATAAGGATTGCGAAACCCACCAAAGTTAGCCAAGAAAGGGCGGCCAAAGGAAACAAGAGAAGCGAAAGAAACCACTGATTGAGCTGCGAGAAAAAAACAAAGAAGGATGAAGCAAAAACAAATAGAGCTCCAAATCCAAGGGGAAAGAAGACTCAATGCTCATATTCCACCGATGAGATGCACACCATGAATAACTGCCAATACCTTGCTCTTGTTATGGCGTCAAGTGTGGTAGCGGGAGCTATGGATGTCAAAACAATCCCTACCCTTTATGGTGATTCATGAGAATGATGTATTGATTTGTAACCCCCTGGTTTCTCTACATTTTCAAAATTAATGTTTACAACATTTGTGCTGAAGAGTTGTCGCTATTTTTTGTGAGACTGCAACATATTACTGCATGTTTCGATAAAAAGAAATGTTGCTTTTAAGAAATAAAAGAAAAAAGTATAAATTTGAGAAACATGTTTGGGTAATGTTTCTAGCATGAGCCTTTGATGGTTGTAGCATTGATTTAAATAATTAAAAACATTGAGAAAGGAGACATGCTTGTAACACGTGTAATCACTTGTTGTGGCAAAAAAACTATGATAGTGGCAACTTTTTTTTTGAATGATGCAACACTACATGCCCCTGTTGTGGGGAGGAAAAAAATGATTATATTCGTACGGTTATGGGGCAACAAACAATTTGTGAGAAAACAACAGCATATAAAACAAATGTTTGTAGCAGTTAAAGTTGTTTGTACTTTGTAGTAGCATTTTTCAAAATTGTGGCATTTTTATTTTTTATTAAAAAGACTAAAATGTATATTAAAAACATTTGAAAATAACATCAAAATGATGTCTGAAACCTTTTAAGATTATGCTTCCAGCAAAAAACTTGCAGGCATGTAGCTATTTACAATGAAACTCTGTTTTGGTAAAAATGATGAGCGTTGACTTTGTAAAAAAAACTTCAAAATTATTGTAGCTATTTTTTGTGAGCTTCCAGCAAAATAAATTGCAAGAATGTAGCACTCCGGTTTACAAAAAAGTTTTAGAAAAAAAATGCAAGAGTTTTCCTTGTACCTTTATTGGATGGAGTTTGCAGCGATTTCATAATGCAGTTCCAGGAAACAAAAATACAGATATAAGCTCCAACATGGGGATCATTTAGAGAACACACAAAAAGAAGAACATGGGAAACTTATAGATAAGCATATTGGCAGTATGGCTTCATTCAAAACCAACTTACAACCGACAAGTATCAAAACACACAAGTTTAACAAAGTTATTTTTGGATTTACATGAGGACCATGTTTCAATATCACAAAAGTTTAGCGAAGGTAGACACACTCTTATCCTATCAACGCTAGCCCTAGACATAAACTAGACCTAACAAAGAGCTTGTTCATTTGCAAAAATCAATCCGCCAACTCTTCCTCGAATGCTTCCTCCTTTGGGGCATTGTTCATTGGGTGATTGAAAAGGTCATATGCCACTTTCTTGCGGAACAATAGGATGTCTTCCTAAAAACAAAAAAAAGAACACAAGAGGCAAAATAGGTTACTAGCCATGCTTTGCTGCATAAATTCTGGAAAAAAACTAGATTGTAACAAAAAGCAAGGCACATGTCTACCTTTGAAAACTCTTTCATTATCTTTTCGTCAAAGTTCTCCACAAATAGGAGCCCGAAAAAACCACAATCACGCCTGTGAGGTAGTTGTGAAAAACATATAAGTGGAAACAAAAATGATTGAAAAGGAACACATGATTGAAGCAAAAAAAGAAAGCTTACAGATTAGTTTGCTTTGGATAGTCCTCTAGGTCAACCCGGTTGAAGGATGCAACATTGACATTGAATTCATCACACTCTTGTGCAAGAGTTGTAAAGTTTGTGATCTACCAACATACACAAAAGGATTGGGTTTTTTTGTTGTAAAAATGAGCAGAAAATTAAGTCGTTGAAGCGAGGAAAAGCACTAATATAGAAAAAAAACTGACCAAGTTGTTGGCCTGCCTCTTCAAGACACTTTGTTTCCCTTTGCCTGTGAATGAGTCGAATACATTCCACTGCTTGTGAAGCAAGTTTGCGCAAGCGACTATCCAATGGCCTTCATGAACAATTGTGAAGAACAACTAAAATTGGAAAAAAGCAAGAACACAACTCATAAAAATGTTACGGGCATCACATCGTTGGATAAAACAATTGAAGCATTTGTGCTTTGAACAAGGGGACGCGGGGACTTACTAGGTCAAACTTTTGAACCTTGTACCTATTGACAGCCCTTTGAAGCACACGCATGGGTACTCTTGGTTGAAAACTAGACGGGTCTTTTATGAGTTGATCCTGCTTGAAAGTACCAAAACGGAATTAGTGTGTGTTGCATGAAGCAAAAAAAAGAGAAAACATTGGTTGTTTTTACAACTTACCGACATATAGACAGAGGACATATACTTTTTGACGCCCCTATTGCTTGATCCAAGAGCTGCGAGGTCAAACTTCTCGATACATAGCGACATCACCTCATCATTCATAATCCCACGGGGCTTCAAGCATGAAAGAAATTTCCTGTATCCAATGTATAAACCCCCTATCTTGACAAAAGGCTTCCTGCTCTCATAGTTGCAAACGAATGAATCTTTTGGTCAAGAAAAAAAACAAAGCAAAAACACAAGCAACAGAAATAAAATAAAATGAAGAGACTAGTTGACGGAGAGGGTATAGATAGCTAACGACAGTTCATCCTTTTTTGACCTCCTCAATGGCTTTCCATGGATAATGTACTTCTCATACAAAGCTTCAACTTCATCAATGACCTTCTGCTTCTTCGCCTTGGGTTTGTTTGCAGGAGCTTTGATCATCCTATTTTTCCTAGTGTTCTTGTCGTGCGTGCTTGGGCCTGTGCTCACATCAACAATTTTCTTGTCCATAATGAGCATCGTAGGAGCTACAATAAAGAAACAAGTCGATATGTAAAATGGGTAGGAGGGTTTGTTTGCTGCAAGCAAGCACACACGAATATGGATAACAGATGCAACATAAAAAAAGAATGTTCATGGAGGAAGCAAACCATACTAGAGATAGCAGGGCTGCGGATGGGGCTCTCGTCATCTGAGACATGAAACACGGGGATGTTCGGGTCAAGGGGCTTGACTGTGCTACTTTTGTTTGCATTGTCATCCGTGGAATGCATCCACGCATAGTCTTCAATCCCTTTTGGAATAGATTGCAGGATGGAACATCATCCCGTATACCTAATGTCACGCTCCTAGGTGCATCAGAGTAGAGTGGAGGGCTGCGAGGTGACACATTTCCTATCACCTCGATACTCGCCCCTCGTTGCTCGCATGTGTCACCGACACCGGTTGCGACATCCTGGTTCCCTTTCAGCCGCTTTACGACTTGATCTTTGTTCATCATAATGTCTGCAGCTGCATCTTGAGCATCCCTCTCTTTCTCGGGACCTTCATCCATGGTAGGTTCTGCGAAGGAAAGGCTTGGCTGGTCATTAGTTGCGATGGCGTCTCCTACATCACGCAGCAAAGTGGCCATCCGGTTGCACTACAATCCCTTTAAGCCCTGCCCAAACTTGCCTACTAAATCATCAACCTCCGCTGCATAAATCCCCTTGTGCTTTTCATACAACACTTGGAACTGAGCCGGTACCTGACAAGGTATGTGTCAAAATAAAAGTCATTTTAGATGCAGCTTGCACAATCATTGATGTAGCTTTTGGAAATACTTGTAGTAAAAAGGATATGCAGTTGCAACTATGAAGCAAAAATAGAATCATGGATGTAGCAAAAATTATGTGCAGTTGCAACTATGTAAAAATGAATACATGCAGCAAACAAAGGGATATAAAAGAGAAACAAAGGATAAAAGGAATGTGAACAATACCCTCAGATCTTGAATGCTAGGGAATGATTGATGAAGCCATTCGTTGAGCGATGCTGACAGGTTTACTTCAACTTCTTGATTGGCTTGAGCCTCATTTGATTGAGCATCATTTCCTTGATCTTCAGTTGCTTGAGATTCACTTTCTTGCCCTCCATCTGCTTGAGCCTCAACTCCTTGGACACTAGTTGCTTCGTCACCAACTCCCTGGCCTACAACTATTGCGCAGTATGGCGTATTGGACAAGCTCCGGAACTGGGAATAAAGGAACAAAATCATTATTAAGGTATGTTTTCCAGACCACTTGACATAAGCTGCAAGAAGACAAAAAAAGAGAAGCACGATTGCTACATGCGTTTCAAATGAGAAAAAAACAAAGAATGTTAAAAACAGGGGAGAGAGGTGGATTGCGAAGCTTACTTGGGTATGTTTCCCATAGAAAGCCAGGGTTAAAGTAATGTGGCTCTTATCCACTTTATCCACAAAATTAAAATCCTTTTGACATACAAAATGGATCCTCGCCAGGGAATAATTAATGACATGCTCATTTGGAAGGCCAGTACAGATATCAAGATGATCCATATATATGATCTGCGACAAAAAGTCATAGAGCAAAAAAACATTAGGCAACCAGTGGTGTGTGCTATAGCATATATACGGCGCATGCAGCAAAAGGGAAATGGCTATTGTTCGCGTGAAAACGTTGCATACCGCTAGCATATGTAGACACGAGCTAATCTGAAACTCTGAAGGATTTTCCATTGTTTGTTGGATTCGCTTCTTCTCTTGAAACACTGCAACCTCCTCCATGGTTGCTGCCAACAAGTGCTCATCCCAAGCAAACTCGTGCACCGAAGCCATGTCTTCAAGGGAAGCCATGTATTCAAGGTTGATCATATCCTGAGTGCCTGGGCATAGGACTGTTGCCAAGGCAATGAGAATCCATGTCCTGTCTACCATCACCTCATCCGCCTCGCTGCAAGCTTTCAACAAACCAATTGCATGGTAGATTGGGGCTGTGTTCCCCTCTTTGTAAATGTTGTGAAGGTTGCATTGATCGCTCTTTTTGAGGAGCTTCACGGGTCTTTCACCCGATGGCACGTTGAATATCCTCTTCACCATGAGCCTGCTAAAATTAATGACCTTATTCTTATATCTGAATTGACGCGACATATGGTTCGTGTGCATCACAACGAACTCAATGAGCTCATGGGATACTTTGAAGGGCTGGATGTCCAACAAATCTCCAAAAGATCCTTTCCTGATGATATCCTGTTTCGCCAGTGGTAATCCCTTCCCAACATTCCCCAGCTTCTTTGAATTGAACCTCAGTTTGAACCCGCAAAGATTCTCTGCAACCTTCTTATTATTATTCTCACTTGTAGTACCTGCAAAAGCAACAAGAAAAATAAAAAAGATGAAGCAAAAACAAATTGCATTGTACTATAAAAAGAACATCGATACACACCATTAATCTATGCCAAAAATAACTATCGCCTCTGCTCTTCCCCCCCCCCCCCCCCCCCTCAGAAACGGTCAACAAACACAATAGAAAAATAAAAATAAATGAACATTTGATATATGTTGTGTAACAAAAAAAACTAGCAAAGGTGGATATGCATCAAAGTTGGAGAAAACCTATCAATAAATAATTGCATCGAAATCCTATCAAACAACATTATTGTAGCAAACATTTATTTTAGAACCCCTCCCTCACCCACTCCCTGTAATACATGCACCTATGATCACATAACTACAACTGGGTATTAAAAATCACGGGATATATACATTCAACAAGAAAAATATATAAAACTTATAGAAGCTCAGAGAATTTGGCCCCTATTTATAGGACTCACACTTCTGCAGCTAAAAACTATGTCATCACAGCAACATAAAAATGAACCTACTCAATCACATTCAAAAGTGCCCCCCTCTTCCCTCTCAATATGGCAGGTGTTGATACTACATCTAAATCACACACCGTAATGCAGGGGAATGCAAAAAAAAATGCAGGGGGAATGACCCCTGTATAAGCAACAAAATTGAAAAAATCAGCACTATGTTGCATCTATGTGATTCCCTTAAAATATCACAGCAAACACAGGAATCATCACGATATAATGTTGCATCATATTTGACCCCCAACATCTCCAAACCCTACTCCTATCCCATCGCCAGATCTACAACCACCCGCCAATCACGGACCAACAGTACTCCTGCCCCATCACCAGATATGCAGGAAAACCCATGGGAGCCTAGCCCAGAACCATCCTCTACCCCATCGCTAGATCTGCAACCACCCGCCAATCACGGACCAACACTACTCCTGCCCCATCACCAGATCTGCAGGAAAACCCACTGGAGCCTAGCCCAGAACCATCCTCTACCCCATCGCCAGATCTGCAACCACCCGGCAATCACGGACCAACACCACTCTTGCCCCATCACCAGATCTGTAGGAAAACCCACGGGAGCCTAGCCCAGAACCATCTTATCCCCCTGCCAAAACGCCGGTCGGGAGCTCCGCCGACCCACCATGGCAACCCCCACCACGAGAACTCCATTGGGGGAGAAGAAAAGGGAAGGAACAGGGGAGAAGCAGGGGGCTTGGCAGTTACCTTCCGGGGGTGCCATTAGTCCCCGAGGAATCGAGCTCCGTCCCAGGGACGCCGCTGCCGAAGTCGCCACCCTTTGGTCGCCGAAAGTCCCCGCTCCTCTCTCTCTCTCTCCCTAATTGTGAAATGAAGGCCACACCCTCTCTACAACTGTTGCAACAAAACCCGTGCTACAAGCAGCTGGGGTGGTTTCGCGGTGGGTGTGTGTGTGGGGGGGGGGGGGGGGGGGGGGAGGGGGCTGGCGCAACGAGGTCCTTTGGATCGGGATGGATCTAACGACCCGCGCGCGACCGGCGGAAGACTCGACCTGTCGGCCGGGGGGTAGAATCGTTTTCCTTTTTTGAAACATGTAAATTTGATTTTTGTGGCATCGCAGGATGTCTTCCCCTCTCCAAACAGACTGTTGACTTGGAAGCGGATCCAGATCGATCATTGGCATCGTGCACGCTGTGGATCCGTTGACATTCGTGCAAAGCATATGCTTTCATGGTTCACGCGATGAAACAAGTCGAATGGTAGCAATATCGCAGTGCATGCCAATGTCGGGGGGTGCAATGGATGATTCAAAAAAACAGAGAGGTTTTATTCGTGGTACCATATTGCATTTCATCTCGATCGGGATTATTACAGGCGCACGTCGCAATCACTCACGCACAGCAGAAATGAATCCACATGTGGTAATTTTTAACTACAGTAATAACATCACTCTCTGGCAAACGCCGTGCTCGATCCACAAACCATCATGCATACACAAGTGCCACGATCTGCTCCGACCATGGCTACATCGCCTGTGCAGCAGCATTAGCAGAGGAAGGAGACGACGACGACGACGAGGAGGCGAGGCGCGGGCAGCGGTTGAAGCCGTACCAGACGTTGTTTGGGAGCGGGTCGCCGTAGCGGAAGGTGGAGGGCGCGCTGGGGGCGGGACCCACTCGGGCGTCCACCCGGTGCGGCCGGCGCGGCGGAGGTAGAGGTAGCAGACGCCGTACCCGCAGGGCCCCCCGATCTTGAACGTGTCGGTGGCGCACCGGTCGAACACGCCGGCGCCGCCGCCCAGCCGCGCCGCGTACACCTCGTCGCGGTACACGTCCCCGAACGCCAGGCTGATCGCGTCCGACGTGCGCACCGGGGACGAGCAGCTCGTCTTGATCTGCACCGTGTACCAGCACGTCCGCGCGCCCACGCCTCGCTCCGAAGACGACGAGGAGCTGCCGGTGGTCCGCGCGAGGCCGTCGTCGTCGGTGCGTGGGAGCGGCCGGAGCGACGGGGTGGCAGAGACGAGGCTGAGGCAGGAGAGCAGGGCGAGGAGGAGGAGCTGCGGTGGCGCCATCGCCATGGCGAGATCGGTCGTGGTGGCGACCGGCGAGAGCTGGAGTCAGCGGCGGAGCCAGGAAAAATCAATTAGGGGGGCCAAATGCGTGTTAGCATTGATAGAAGGGGCCAACTATTAGTAATCTTCACAAAATTTCTTGAAATCTGAAGAAAAATACGGGTATTATACTACAATTCCTGGGTCATGGACTCATGGGGGGAGCCATGGCTCCTGCCAGTTAGCTCCGCCACTGGCTGGAGTGGACTGGAGGGATCGTGGCTGGCTTGCCTATTGGCGGTAAGGAAATTATTTATGTGTGTGGTTTGCGAGTCTGGTCTGATCTGATCTGTCGAGATTGAATACTGGGGGGCAGTGCAGGCTCCAGCTGGGTTGGTAGATGGTGAGGAGGAGGTGGCCGGCAGTGGGGCCATACATACGCTGCGTCGTGTGATTATGCGATAGGTGGACATGTCAAATGGAGGACATGATTCTGGCTCAGCGTGCTCCACGAGTATTGGCGTCCTTGTCTTCATTAAACACACACGATAGGTTTTCTTTTACAAAGAACCGGTGTCATGGTCTCCGCGCTCCATTGATTTTGACACATAAGAGCATGACAAGTACATATTTTGTTTCATCTGCGCCTTGTTATGTCTTCGTTTTGGGAGTGGGGAGAAGAAATGGGGGAGAGGCCGGCTGGCGAGCTCGGATGCTCAATGGCAGTGATTGGTTAAGAGTTAACCACTGGTTTTATTTTGGCATCTCTTCATCATAGTTGAGATTGTGGAAAAGCGGTGGCGACAACACTTGATTGACTTCGACGAGCTTCGGGGTAAAAACCTAGGTCTGACTCGTGTTGATTATACCTGGCAATGACGATGTTTTTGTGTCGTCACCTTGTTGAAGGCATTGCTTACATATGATCGGTCTGGTACTTCATGGTGAAAATCTAGATTCTGACGTTTGCTTGTTGGATCCGGCGATGGTGATGCATGAGCGTCGCTCCCTTTCAGGAGGCGTTGCTGTTGAAAAACTTTGTTGTCCTTATGGTGTCATAAGATGGTTGGTACGGATATGGCCATAGTTGTAGTTTGTCGATTGCGGAGTTGATCGCTTCGGTTTTTTTTTATTATTTTTCCTCGCTTAGGCATAGGTTTGGTCTTATATGACTTTACTATTTGTTAGCGTGATTTTTCTCTGTGTACATTAGTGTTGGTTGTGCGCATCCTAGCTATGTATAGACCGAGTGTGTGCTCATTTTACTTTTATCCTCTTGATACTCCATTTTGAGTGAATAAAATCCATCTTTTATCGGAAAAAAAAAATCTCTTCCTCGTAGTTACGAGAGTTTCATCCTAAACTATTCCCTCCGTTTATAAATATAAGATGTTCTCACTTTTTCTGAATCAGATGTATATAAACACGTTTTATTCTGTTTGTTCATTCATTTCAATCCATAAGTAATCCATATTAAAATATCCAAAACATTTTATATTTATGAACAGATGTAGTACTACATAAGGGCCTACTTTTAGCTCTTGTTCAGTTTTGCCCTTAGATTTGTCTCTGAGGATGTCCGGGTTATCTTTGTCCGTTTGACCAGAACTTTAAAAATTCATAACAAATTCATATGAATTCATAAAAATGCAAGTAAGATATCAAAATGTTTAGGAAACATCACATTTATGTGCATGTCATTAGCATTCATGAAAAATATACCTCCTCGAGGTTATTAATGTTATTAACATTATTAAACATTAAAAGGTATTAACAATACCTTTTTCATGAATAAACAATCGCATGCAAATATAGGTGATGTTTTCTGGACATTCTGATATCTTATTTGCATTTTTGTGAGTTCATATCAACTTGTTATGAATTTTCAAAGTAATTGTTAAAGTCGTTCGAAAAATCATAACAAATTCATATGAGATGAGAAAAATGCAAATAAGATACCATAATGGTCAGAAAACATCACCTATATTTGCATATTATTTTCTTTCAATGAAAAAAGTATTGTTTGTACCCTTTTATGTTTAATAATGTTAATAACATTAATAACCTCAGGTAGTTTAAATCGTACTTTTTCCTGAATGCAAATGACATGAGCATAAAGGTTATGTTTTTATGAACATTTTAAAATCCTATTTGCATTTTTACGAGTTCATATGAATTTGTTTTGAATTTTCAAAGTGTTGGTCAAATGGTTAAAGGGCACTTGGACGACCTCATAGATAAATCTAAGGGCAAAGTAAGGAGAGACAAAAAGTAAGGGCAAAATTAATGGGGTGGTTCCGGATAATGGCAAAAATGCATTTGGTCCTTTTATTTTATTTTCTTTGTTCCCTTTTCCCTTTTTTTTCTTTTTTCTTTTCTTTTATGTTTTTTTTCCTTTTTATTAATTTTCATGAACTTATTTTCCATTGTGTGATCTTTTTTGAAGAAAAAACGTGAAGAATTTTCAATTCATGAACTTTTTCCAATTTTGAGCGCATTTTTCAAATCTGCTAACTTTTTTTCAAGTTCGTGAACATTTTTAAAATGCGCCAACCTTTTTTAAGTTTTTGGACATTTTTAAATCCACAAAGTTGTTTCAAATTCGTGATTTTTTGGAAAAAAATCTTGAACATTTTTTAACTTTGTGAACGTATTTCATCTGTGATTTTTTTTCAAGTCTATGAACATTTTTCAAATTCATGAACTCTTCTCAAAATTTTGAATTTTTTTTAATGCAAAAGCTTTTTCGAATTTAATAAGCATTTTCTGAAAGAAAAATAACGGTCAAATTGTCAAACGGACAGCCAGTCAATCTGTCCAACTTATTTTTTGAGGGGGTCAACCTGTTTAACCGAGCTAGCGGGGGGAAGATTGATTCGGGCAACACATTAATTCCAATGGTTTCTTTTTTTTGAAACCGCATATATTATATTAATTAATAAAAGAGAGTACAATTGCACACAGACATGTGAAAACTACCAGAAAGACCGAGACATGATAGATGTCCAGAAAACTTTGCAGAAAGAACTCCATAGAAAAGAATATTACAAATAAATCTATTGGAGTCCCTGCAAACAACCAAATCTGAAATCGCCGCCAACCACCAGCGCCGTCGAGACGCACACCGGTGGAAGAGGCACATAGCCAACAAACCAAAATCCAGGCCAGCGTCATAGCCTTGTAGGCGTTGTGAGCCGAAGACCAGACCTGTAGAACAGGCGCTTGACGATGTGGCGTGTCGACCGAGGATGTTCCTCACGCCAACCTAGATCCAGATCTGACGCAATCCGCCGCTGCTGTCGGGGAAGAACGCCAAATCTGTAGCCGTCGGGCCACCAACCCTGTACCAGCATCAATCTGTCCCACTTGTCGGCGCCGCCGCCATAAGAGATGACAACCTCCAGACACAAGAAACATAAGGCCTACCGGTCCGAAAGAATGGCAAGCAGACGAGACCATCGGCTCAGCGGCGTCGCCGGAAAGGACATCGCCGTGGTGAGGAAGAGGTCGAGGTCACATTATTCGATGCAACACCAATCTCACCAAATTGGCACTACTAGACGAAGACGAAGCCCTAGATCAGTGAAACAGCAGGAAGAGAGACACGAGTCCACCCCTCTCCACCAGCCGCCGGAGCAGCGGACGGAGAGGGTGGAGATCGGCACCTCACCGGCGTTCAAAGAAAGGGCAGGAACTGCCGCGTCCGTCGCCTGGAACAGAGCGAAGCGGTTCGCTCGTATTCTGTTTGCTCGTATTCTCACACGTTGGAATTCCAGTGGTTTTTTTTACGGGCAACAATTCCCGTGTGTTGAGTCAGCCCACATGAGGAGGCGCATGAGGGCCATTTGGGCAACTTGGCGCTTAAGGCGACGAACCGGAGGAGAGCTCCTTTTTTTTTGACGGTAACTAGGGATTTATTCAAAGATAATGGTTCAAAGAAATACAGGCAATATCCGGAAGGATCCCTAGCCACAGATGGCGGCCCACTACAAGAGACGCAGCTCCCTTGGCAACGCAATGGGCTTCAAAATTACTCTCTCTGAATTCAAAACAAAACTCTACAGAAGCGAAATTATTTCTACTAAGGTGAATATCCTTCAGAACCTGGGCATAAGATGGAGAAGCTCCATTCTTTATATTTGTGATTACCTCCAAGCAATCTGACGCCACAACCAAACTCTGAATATTCAGGTCTTGCGCAAGAGCAAGAGCTTCAGCACATGCATGAGCCTCCAAGCTTGCTGGATCAACCAGGCCGGCGAAAACTACAGCAGAAGCACCCAGGTAATTCCCCGATTTGTCACGTATAACTGCTGCTGCAACCCCCTTGTCTCCTAAGCTCGAAATTCCTCCATCCACATTTGCTTTTGCAACATCACCATCTGGAGCAATCCATCTCCGGCTCCTAATCAACGCTTTAAGTGCCGGTTAGGAAGCTGGCGTACGCATGCATGCCAGCGGGCCGCGGTCCAATATTACGCCTGCTTGCTCACTTCGCCACTCGCACGCCTCGCCAACTAGTTTCTTTTCTTTGCCTCAAAAAAAAGTTTCTTTTCTTTTCTATCTTTAAAAGAAAGCTAGTTTTATTTTTTTTTGCGGGTGAGAAAGCTAGTTCTCTATCAGGAAAAAAACCCGGCCGGTTTTTCATAGTACTTTTTAAAAAATGTGAAATTAAAAACATTTACATATTTGAAAAATAGTTCACAAATTTGAAGAAAAAACGCAAATTTATATATAGTTCGCCGATTTGAATAAATGTTTTCAAATTTCTGGATTTGAAGAAAGATCTTGAATTTGGAAAAAAAATCATGAATTTGAATAAATGTTCACGAATTTATGCATTTGAAAAATCTTCATGAATTTGAAAAAAGATCAGGGGTTCGACTAAATGTTCACGAATTTGTGGATCTGAAAAGTTCATGAAGAATTTGAAAATTATTTACGAATTCAAGTTTAAAATATTTCCGAGTTTGAAAAAAGTTTGTGAATTTGAAAAAATCACGAGTTCAAATTCCAAAAAGTTCATGAGTTTTAAAAAAAAGTTTGCCAATTTGAAAATTATTTATTCCTGAATTCGACTTCTAAAAGTTCATGAATTTGAAAAGAAAATCACGAGTCTAAAAAATATTCACAAATTTGTAAAAGGCTTTTGGATTTGCAAAATATTTCACGAATTTTAAAAAGTTCATAATTTTGAAAAAAAGGTCATAAATTCAAAGAAAATTATGAATATAAAAAATAAAAAAGGAAAACAGGAATGAAATTGAGAAGAAAAATAGAAAGAAAAAACCAAGAGAAAACCGTGCATGAAAACACCAAAAGGAAAAAATGCCCAGAAAAAACATGTGGAACCTGAACCAGTGACAAAAATACTACTTGGGCCGGCCCATATAGAAACTAGTGTACTGTGTGTGTGGCCCAAAAAATACTACTTGGGCCGGCCCAAGAAGTCGTCGTGCTAAGGCCCCATAGGACTAGCGCACAGAACATCAACTGTCGTCGATGAAGAGTAGTGTAGATCGGAAAGATGCAATCTGAAGACATACGAACTAAGAAACTCTTGTTCTCTATTATGAAACTCCCGTTCTCTGCTATGGAGGAAACGATAGAATGGAGAATCGGTAGAAATCAGTGGCGGTGTCAGGATCAAAACCTTGTGATGTCAAGCTTTACTAATGAACTTTTTTAGATCTTAAACAGGAACAAAAATAGCATACTTTACTACGAACAAACATATGTATGGTAGAAGTGCTTTGCGATCATGCATACTTTGATATGTTGTGAGCATCAATAGGAGTCTGTTCTTCCCCATTTTTAGGTGATTGTTGTGAGGAATTTGCAACATTTGACTTGGACTGCCACTTCTTTACAAATTTATCCATTTATCAAACCAAATACCTGACAAAATAAATCTATTGCTAAGAAAAACAAAATATGCAATTCTTATTCTTAATAAAAACAATCTCTTGCTTCTTGAATCCTAATATTGCCAGTGAGAGAAAAAATGGAAGATAAAGAAGAGTATTGCAGCGTTGGCACATAAGTAAAACTTGCAAATAGAAGTGGAGGGCCTCATCCTGATGTTGGATCGGATACAGAGTGGTGACTAGTTGTGACGCCCTCGACTCAATCGTACACTAATCATACACACAAATGCACACGATCAAGATCAGAGACTCACGGGAAGATATCACAACACAACTCTAGACACAAATTAAAGTCATGCTAATTATGCATCGGTATCAAAGGGAAGGGGTTGTATCTGTGGAATAAACTGCAGAAATGCCAGAATAGAGGAAAGGCCTAGCCAATCAAAGACTAGCATCTTGCTGCGTCTTGCAGCAATAGAAGAGAGTAGAATAACATAACATGCAGTAACAAATATATATTAGTAATGCCCAGAGATCCTCCCTCGACTCCCTGCGAGAAAGCGATCCCGGAGCCATCATATCAATTTAGAATCACAAGTATCCAGTGCTAGTTGTAGTAGATCGGGATACAACTCCGAGCGTCCTGTTACCGTGGACACGGCTATTCGAATAGATAACTTCCCTGCAGGGGTGCACCAACTTACCCAACACGCTCGATTAACTCCGGCCGGCCACACTTTTTCGGGTCATGCCCGGCCTCGGCTGATCGACACGCCGTAGTCCTACCTAGGCTCAATAAAGAGGCCAGCACGCCGGTCTAAATCCTAAGTGCGAAGGGGTCATGGGCCAATCATCCTAAGCACTCATGTGCGTTGCGTACGCGGCCGGGAGCAGACCCACCCCCTTAATACAAGCGCAGGCGGTTACCGTCCAACCCGGTGCGCGCCGCTCAACTGCTGACATCTGAAGAGCTTTCGGAAGAATCGTACGACGCCGAGTGCCCACTTTCATTCCCGCGTGGCTCCCGCCGTCTGGGAGCTCGCGGTAACGATCAGTGATCCTGTCGCCCCGTCTCGCGGACTTACAACAAGGGCTAGGCCCATCCCTCTCCTGGGGCAGTCTGCCTGCCTGGCCGTGCCGCGTAATTATCTCGCGGGTACCCTCACGGTCAACCCGACTTCACATCTCTCGCGGGTACCCCTCGGGGTCGACCCGACTTCAACAAGGGACTGAGGTAAATACAGGGTATCCGTGTGTCCATAGCATCAAGGGGAAATCCGAGGAATCACCCTCAATGGATTCCTACTCGATGTAACCGTCAAGGTGAACTTGGAGGAATCACCCTCGATGGGTTCACACTTGATGGGTTGCACAACAGAGGCATCATCGGAGGTGGTGAAAGAGGAATCACCCTCGGTAACCCACAACTGACAAGCTACTCTACAGAGATATCATCAGGAGTGAGGTAGGAGGTATCATCCTCGGCACTCGATAGTAGCTCTGCAGAGTCGTACAACTAAGGGGGTGTGCGGTGATGTGTCGGTCTCTGCACGGCGATCACAATGATCGAGTCATCGGTAGTAAAGCATGGCAACAAGGACAAGGATGTGGGGCCTCTGATGGATCACTAACCAGCATATACTAAGCATATAGGATAACAGATAAAGTATCAACAACAGGTTACAAAATCAGGCTATGCATCAGAATAGGAGCTATCGAACAACAGTAGCAAAATCTAATGCAAGCATGGGAGAGAAAGAATGGGCGTTATAGGAATGATCAAGGGGATTTTGCTTGCCTGGAAGCTCTGCTGAGAAGGACGGGTCGTCGACGATGTAGTCGTACTCGGGGTCAACAGCAGTCTCGGGGTCTACCGGAGAGAAGAGGAAGAAGAAACAGTAAATACAAAGCAAACAAATGCATCACCTTGCATGACATAACAGTAGGCTATGCTAGGAGTGACCTAATGCGGTGCTAAGCGTTACAGACGGGGCGGGAAAACATGTGGGAATATTTTCCCGGCTTTAGGCAATTATCGGACAGACGATCCGGAGGGGAAGGTTCCATGTTTGCAGTGTTGGAGGCATGTGACAGGTATGTGGATGGCATATTCGGATTCGTCTTATTTTTCTGATCATTTTTCATATAGAAAACATTTTCATCCGAGTTACGGTTTAATTTCTACGAATTTCCAAAGTTTTAAAAGATTTCTGGAATTTCTAGATTTATTTTAATTTCGAAATATTAAATGGATAAACCGCTAGCTGCACATAAAAGTGTACCCAGCCAGTGGCTTGTGAGGCTGACAGGTGGGGCCAGTTGACTGGGTCAACAACCCAGTCAGCAGAGGCTGACAGTGGGCCAAGGGCTGAGTTAGCGGGTCAGCGTTGACCCGTTGACTGGTCAACTGGGCCCACGGGACCCACTGGCAGTGACCCAGGGAGGGCCCCAGGGCCATGCCATGTCAGCGGCGGCGCCGGAGCAAGCTCCCGCGACCAAAACCACGGCGGAGGGGTCGGGCGCTCGTCGGAAAATGGCTACGGGGCTCGGTCCGATGCGCGCTTGGGTCCGTTTCTAACGGGCGCTCAACGCCACGTCGAATGGCACTGGTGGGAGCGCCGGAGACGGCCTGTAGCGGCGGTGGCGATGAATGGGGCGGCGACCGGAGCTCGGGTGGTTGCGGGCGCGACGATGCAGTACGCGAGCGAGCAAAATAAAGCGGTTGCGGTGCTCTACATGATGCGGGGAAACGAACGGACTCGCTGGAGTGATCAAACGGTTGTCGGAGCACAACTGGCGACGAGCTGCGCGGTGGAGAGCTTCGGCTTCGCCCGTAGTAGCAGCGGGGCAGAGAAAAGAAGTGCGGGAAGAGGGGTTTTGGGCAGGAGCTCACCGCGGAGGCGCACGAAGGCCTGGTGAGTGAACGGGAGCGCAGACGGAGCCAGAATTGAAGGAGCTCGCTGGCGACTGAAGATGAGGAAGACGACGCGATCCAGCGAGGTGGTGGCTCCCGGGTCGCGTTCGTTGTCGTAGCGGACGTGGTCGAGCACTGCGGAGCGTCTGGACACGGTGGAGTGGCGTGGGGAGCACGGTGGCTATGCGAACGACGGCGGCGCGGCCATGGCAGTGCCCGGTCTCGATGGGGAAGAATAGAGCGAGCGAGGCAGAGGTGGGGGAAAAGATCTGGCGCGTCCAGGGCGTCCGCGGTGGAGTCCTTATCCACCCAGGGCGCCGGCCGCGTCGACGGACGGCCGACGCGTGCGCCTGGCCGGCCCGGGCGCGCGCGGCATCGACACACACTGGAGAGAGAGGCGGGAGGTTGAAGGGGAGAGAGAGATGGGCTGGGCTGGCTGGGCCAGGCACTGTGCACTAAGGCCCAGTGCACAGTGGCCTTTCTCTTTTCTTTTTCTGATTCTTTTCTGTTTTCTTTTTACAGAAACTGTTTGCATTAGTTTGGGCTGCCAAATGGACTTAGTAAAATGTGGGACTTGGCCACATAAATACATTGCAATATTTGGCACTATCACAAAAGGTTTGGGAAGTATTTGTAGTTGTTTGAATTTTTCATAAATGGAAAAGAATTTAAAAATGCTGATTTGGCACTGTTTTAATTGCTATAGCCCATTTAAGCAAATAAGTGATGTTGTTTTCCTTAACAAATAATTGTTATGGAATATTTGCTCAATGATGGACTATTTTGCAACCATGTTAGTGAAACTTTAAATTTCGCTTGCAATTTGAATTGATTTCAGAGGTGGATTTTGAAATAAGATATGAATACATAGTGATCAAGCATTGCAAAGCAAGTGACTTAGCATAATCATGATGGATTACTGTAGCTTATTACATGGGGGCGTTACAACTCTCCTCCTCTAAAAGAAATTCTCGTCCCGAGAATTAATAGGTAGAAGGGAAAAGATCGGGGTACTCTTCACAAAAGCCATCCTCGCGTTCCCAAGTGGTTCATCTTCAGTATGATTTGACCACTGCACTTTAAGGAACTTGATTACCTTCTGACGGGTTTGACGTTCAGCTTGATCAAGAATGCGGATCGGATGCTCCTTATAAGAGAGATCATCTTGCAATTTGAGCATTTCATGATCCACGGCACGGTGTGGATCCTTGAAGCAACGACGAAGTTGTGACACATGGAAGACATCGTGGATATGAGAAAACTGCGGTGGCAATTCCAATTTATAAGCCACATATCCACGTCTGGCGAGAATGCGGAAAGGACCAATGTAGTGAGGAGCTAACTTGCCCTTGATCCCAAAACAATGAGTGCCCTTCATAGGAGTGACACGCAGATAAGCTTGTTCACCAGGTTGATAGATCGATCCCCAATGTTTACGATCATAGTTGCTCTTCTGACGGGACTGGGCCGCCTTGAGATTTTCCTTGACAATACGGACTTGCTCTTCAGCTTGTTGGATAATATCCGGACCGATGAGCGGCCATTCCCCAGTTTCTGACCAATTCAGAGGGGTTCGGCACTTACATCCATATAATACCTCGAAGGGTGCCATCTTCAAGCTAGCTTGATAGCTGTTGTTGTATGAGAATTCAGCATACGGGAGAGATTCTTCCCACTTCTTGCCAAATGAGATGACACAAGCACGTAGCATATCTTCAAGCACTTGGTTAACTCGTTCAACTTGACCTTGGGACTGTGGGTGATAAGCTGTGCTCCAGTTTATATGAGTTCCCATAGCTTCTTGGAAACTTTCCCAGAACTTTGAGGTGAAGAAGCTGCCACGGTCTGAACTGATCTCCTTCGGAATACCGTGGAGTGTCACAATTCTACAGATATACAAGTCTGCTAACTGACTAGCAGTGATCATCTCCTTGACTGGCAGAACATGTGCAACTTTGGAGAATTGGTCGACGACGACAAGAATAGCATCGTGACCCTTTTGTGATTTGGGAAGGCCAGTGATGAGATCCATTTGAACCTTGTCCCATTTCCATTCAGGGATAGGAAGTGGTTGCAGAAGTCCAGCAGGCTTTTGATGTTCGGCTTTGACGTGACGGAAAACGTCACATTCGGCAACATAACGAGCAATATCTTGTTTCATATTGGACCACCAGTACCTTTGATGGATGTCGTGATACATCTTGGTACTACCCGGATGAATAGACAGTGGTGTATCATGTGCTTCTTTCATAACTTTCCCTGTCATATCGTCGAGCTAGGGTACCACAAGGTGATCTTTGAAGAACAAGGCTCTATCCTTATCAAGCGAGAAATCCTTGGCTTTTTCAAAGGCAAGATCATTTTTCATCTGATCAACTTCAGTGTATTTTGCTTGCGCAGACTTAATAGCTTTCTTGAGAGTAGGTTCCAAAACAAGGGTATTGAGAAAACCCTGTGGAACAATGTGGAGGTTCAACTTGCGAAGTTCTTCATGAAGAAGGGGTTTAGCTTGCTGAACCATGAGGTTGTTGCAATAAGACTTGCGGCTCAAAGCATCGGCCATAACATTAGCCTTACCAGGGGTATATGAAATACCGCAATCATAGTCTGTAATTGTAACACCCCATGTAATTAAGCTACAGTGATCACCTTTTGATAATGCCAAGTCACCATGCTTAATAGTGCTTGATCATCATTTGCATCATATCTCATTTTAAATTCCAATTCAAATTGAAATTCAAATTTAAAGTGAAAATAAAAGTTGTTCCAATTTTGAAACAAAAATGTTCATTAATTAGCAAATAATCAATAACTAATTATGTTAAGAAAAACAACATCACCTAAAACACCTAGATGAGTCTAACATCCTAAAATAGTACCAAACAGCAATATTTAATCCCATTTTATTTAATAAAATTGCAAATGAAATCATATTATCTCCAAACCAATTTCTGGTAGTTGTTAATATTGCATTGTAATTATTGAGCTAAGTTACATATTTTACAAAACTCAAATGGGGGCTAAACTATTTGCAAAACAGAAACAAAAGGAGAAAGGAGAAAAGAAAAACAAAGAAATAGGAAAGGCCGCTGTAAGTGGGCCTAAGTCAAACCGCGGCCCAGCCCACCTCGCCACCTCCTCCTTCCTCCTACTGCTCACGCGCGCGCACCCGCACCTGAGCCAGCTCGCCGTCGCAGCCGCTTCCGCTCGACCTCGCGCCGCTACAGGAACCCTGGGGGGAGATAAGGATGACGCCGTGGATCTCGGGGACAGCCCCAAATCTTTTTCCTCCCTCTCTCCCTCGCTTCCCCATCGCACCCGACGCAGCCATGGCGGCGCCTCCCTAGTTCGCGCGGCCACCGTAGCCCCTGCGCCTCGCCACCGTGCCCGCCTGCTTCGCCGCCGTCGACTGCTTCTTCTTGGAGGAGCCGTTCGAGCTGCAGGCCACCACAACGTCGCCATCGACCTCTTCTTCTACCTCTGCCCCGCCGCCGTTCTTCGTCGTCTCCGGGTACCTCGAGCCCTCCCCGAGCCCGCTTTGCACCACTACCAGCTCACCGTGAGCACCGCGTCCCTCTCCCTCTCTCCCCGTGCTCTCATCTGCGCCGTAGCCGCCGAATCCTCCATGGCCGAACCCGTCGCCGCTCGCACTCGTCGCCGGTGAGTCGCCGGTGACCAAATGTGCCCGTAGCTGCCGCCGCCGTCGTCGTCGCCGTGCTCTTCTCCGGCCACCCCATCTAGCGAGACCACCGCAGATCGACGCGGCTTCGACTCCGCGTTCGAACGAACCCACTCGCGCGCGAATTGGACCACCACAGCGGTTTTCCGCCGCTGTCCCGACGCGCGCCGCCGCATTTGGCTCGCCGGAGCCAGCTCCGGCGCGACTCCGGTCGCCGTCCGACGTGGCGGCCCCTTGTGCCACTGACTGTGGGCCCGTGGGGTCCCGTTTACCGGGTTGACCCAGTCAACCCTGCTGACTGGACGGCCCCGTGTCACTGACATGCGGGCCCCGCCTAAATTAAATGATTTTTATAAATAAATAAAAACGTTAACTAATCTGTTAAATAAATTAATTACTAATTAGTCACTGACCAGTAGGGCCCACCCTCTAATTAATCTTAATTAGTTTAATTAATCCCTAATTATCTACTATGTCACTAACCAGTGGGACCCACTGGTCAGGTTTGACCGCTGACGTCACTGTGACATCATGCTGACGTCACCTACTACTGTTTTGGATAATTCGAGATTAATAATTAAAATAATTCCAAAAAATGATTAAAACTTTGAAAAATCATATAAAATAAACCGTAACTAGGATGAACATAATTTATATATGAAAAATGATAAGAAAAATATGAAGAATTCGAATATGTGGTCAAAATGCTTGACCATCACTCCTATCTAGATGAACATGGAACTTGTTGCCCATATTCGATAGATGAATAGTGCACAACCTTGATAAAATAAATCCAAATAAATTCCTAAATTATCTAAAATAGTTAGAAAGGCATTATATCACCTCTGCATATCATTTAGGCATGTCATGCACCGCTGTTGCATTGTTGTCGTGAATTTATTGTTTCTTCCCCCTCCTTCTCTCCCGATAGACGCCGAGACCGCCGCCGACGCAGCTGAGTACGACTATGCTCCAGACGAGCAGCCTTCAGACGACCAGTCCCTCTCAGCAGAGCTTCCAGGCAAGCAAACCCCCTTGATCATCCAGATATCGCCTATTCTTTCCCTCTTATTCTTGCATTAGAATTGTCCCTGCTACTGTTCCAATAGTTCCTATTCTGATGCATAGCCTGGTTTTGTAACCTGTTGTTGATACTTTACCTGCTGTCCTATATGCTTAGTATAGTCTGGTTAGTGATACATCTATGGCCCCACACCCTTGTCCTTGTTGCCACGCTTTTCCACCGGAGACTCGATCAGTATGATCGACAGTCAGAGACCAACACATCACCGCACATTTCCCCTAAGTTGTTCGACTGTGCAGAGCTACCACCGAGTGCCGAGGGTGATACCTCTTATCTCACTTCCGATGATGCCTCTGTAGAATAGCTATCCGGTTGTGGGTTACCGAGGGTGATTCCTCTTTCATCACCTTCGATAAAGCTTCCGTCATGCAACTCCTCTTGTGTGAACCCATCGAGGTGATTCCTCCGGGTTCACCTTGACCGATACTTCGAGTGGGAATCCATCATGGTTGATTCCTCGGATTCCTTCTCGATACTTTGGACACACGGGTACTTTGACTTTACTACTGTCACTTGATAAAGACGGGTCGGCTCCAAGAGCACCCGCGAGCTGTGTGTTATCAAGTCGGAGCGACAGGAATCCTGTTCGTCTCTGCGAGCTACTAAATACGCCTAATGGATTTGGGTATTTGATCTGAGTGGGTCGTTGGCCCTATATGCACTACCACCACGTGGGATTATAGTTATGGGACCCTCTACGTCGTATGTATCAGCCGAAAGCTCTTCAGACGTCACAGCTCAGAGATGCGGGCTGATTGTTGGGGTGGGCTGGTTACGTCACTTGTGTATACAGTGTCGCGCCTGGGCCCCGACCACCCTCGCAACGTGCAGGAGTGCAAAGGGCGATGGCCCAAGACCCCTTTGCACTTAGGATTTAGACCGGCGTGTTGACCTCTCTGCTGAGCCTAGGTAGGACTGCGTCGTGTTGATCACCCGAGGCCGGGCATTACCCAGCAAGTGTGTCCGGCCAGATGTGATCGAGCGTGTTGGGTAACAGTAGTGCACCCCTACAGGGAAGTGATCTATTCAAATAGCCATGTCCACGGTAACAGGACGCTCGGAGTTGTATCCTGATCCACTACAACTACAAATTGATGCTGATTTAATATTAAATTGTTAATATTGCTCTAGGGATCGCTTTCTCGCAGGGAATCGAGAAAGGTCGAGCAGGGGCGTCACAAGTTGGTATCAGGGCCGATTGCCTGTAGGAAGCCCCCTTCCAATTCCTTGGTCAAAGTTGAGTCTAGTCTTTGAAAAACTATTTTACTAACATGACTGTGTGGCTTACGGGCCCACGTCGCCAATGGGTGGTATTAGGATATTTTTATTCCTCTTCCTTACTCTGTGATTCTACTCTCTCCTCTATTCGGGTTAAAAATTTACTAACTCTGACTCTAGGTTCTCGTGATCACGTCCACCCAGAGCTTTGATTATCTGCAAATTACTTCTTTGTATGCACGATGCAAGAATTCACTCACTGTCTTTTGACAATCTTGAATTTCCTCTGTTTCAGATGGATCGCTTGTTTCCGCCGCGCCCTGCGACGCAGCTTGTACTTCGGACTTGGGCTCGTGATGCGACTGGTTTTCCAGCTATCCTGATCGCCCTCCTGACCAGATTGGGCTACCGCTGGTACCCCGAGTACATGGTTTACGAGGATTTCTGCGAGTTCAACCAGGAGCAGTATCATGCCGATGTTCGTATCTTTGATCAGCGGAACGACTCCGTCACTGAGTTGCACACTTTTCACGGTATCGGCGTGACGATTGATATGGCAGTCCATGACGCTGCCCATTCTGCTGTCGCATGTCTCCGTGGAGAGCATAGTCGCTTGGCTGACTCCGAGTTCCGAAACATCCCGTATGCCCCAGTTGGTGATGATACCGAATACTACACAGCTGTGTGTGCCCTTACGAGCGATGTCGATATGACCCGTGGGTTTTGATTCAGTGCACTCAAGCTCTGGATCACACTGCCTGGGCTCTTGCTGTCGAGTTGTTTGCCACTCGAGCACGTCTCTACGATGCTATGACACAGTTGCTGCCAGCTGTACGTGCAGGGATACATCCAGAGTACATCCTTTACCCGCGCAGGACTCAGATGCCTACAGGTATTGATTGACCTGCTATTGGAGGTCACACACCCGCACGTGGACCTCTTCTTCCAGTTCGAGATCGGGTTCTGTATCAGAGTGCTCACGGAGCGTAGGACCTTCCTGCCTTGGACACTCATTGTCCGCACCTGCAGTTACCTGGTTTCAATGGTTTTCCCCGACGTTGATGTAGCCTTTGCTATGTCTCGTTGTTGTATTCCTCACCGCGTGCCTGCACGCCGCCTAGTATGTCTAGCTGTTTAATTTCCGAACTTGTGCTGTCCGCGTGTAACCGACTCAGTGTATGGATCTGTATGTCTTAATTGACTACTGTTATGTATCTATTGCACTACTTATTCATTGTCGTGTTACATCATCTTTGTCTCTAAGACACTTGCAGTTGTTTTTACTAAACTACCCCCTGTTAAATCTTTAGCAGGATGGTTAGACCAGGTGGTCGTGGTCGTGGTCGTGGCCGTGCTCCCGAGTAGCCACCACCGCCAGACTATATGGTAGCTATGATGCAGCAATTCGAGCTGAACCGCCAGTTCATGGTTGGGATCATGGCTCAGTTTCCGCGCCAGAACCAGAATGCTCAGAATCAGCAACCTGCCGCAATAACTCGGCAGGAGTTTGTGCGTCTCAGTCCTACTGTTTTCCGCAACTCTGAACAGCCACTGGATGCCGATGACTGGCTTCGCGACATCACCTATGAGAGGGAGTCTGCCAATGTCGCCCCCGCCAACTTTGTCACCTTCGCGTCCTACTTCTTGAAGGGTGCCGCTGCTCAATGGTGGCACACCCACAAAGTTCACTACCTGCTGGGACAGTCGTTACCTGGATCGAGTTTCAGACTGCTTTCCGTGCCCGTTACATTCCTCAGGGAATCATGGACCGGAAGAAAAGAGAGTTTCGCAACCTTACTCAGGGCAGTAAGACTGTCGAAGCTTATCAGCGGGAATTCCTTAACTTGTCCCGTTATGCTGAAGAAGACGTTGCCATAGATGCTCGCAGACAGGAGAAATTCCATGATGGACTCCACCCAGACCTCAAGCTTGCACTCGCTGTTCATGACTTTGCCGACTTCGCCACTCTGGTGAACAAGGCTATCCAGGTTGAGACCGCTCAGATGGAACATAGGGAATCAATCAAGCGCAATCGTGACGTAGGCTCATCTTCGAGCTCAGGACAAAGGCGTAAAATCTGGATTCAAGGTAGTTAGAGTCGGGATTCGGAGTCGGATCGATTTCCTTAGATAGAATCGAGTCGTAGTATCGAGTCGTGGAATCGAGGATTCTACTAGATTTACAGACATGAGATATTTTGCATCCACGCTGAAAATTTATTTGGGTTTATAGAGTTTAACGCTAAATATAGAGCAAAAAACATACACATCAATGCTAGTTGTATTCCACTTCTTTTCATGGATAACCTACTATATAGCTTGAATGATGGAATGTTTTCGAGAGGGAAATATACCAAACATTTAAATCTTCAACACAGAAAATTTACTTAGGAGGGTATTTTAGAGTACGTGAATAGTCGATCACTTGTATAGCTGACTCGCAGTGCTGAAACTTTAAGGGTCTTGTTGTCCTTCTCCGATCAATCTTGACGCATCCTCCTTCTCACGCCAATTCCATGCGTCCACAAGTTAGATCCTCAGTTTTGATCTAGGGTTTCTGAGAGCTAGATCAAAGGTGTCGACGGCCAAGAGATTGAGCTTGGAACAGAAATAAAGGGCCATGAGGCATGTGAAAAGGGGTTTGCATGATGGCATACTGTTCTGGTACAACTAAACAGATGACTTAGATAAATTAGTAGAATCGGACATAGTCCATAGCATAGTCGGGATTCTACAGTTTTGTATAGGATTCTATGATTTGGATCGTGACTCAACATGGATTCTACCATATCCGGATTCATAGTGGGACTTGGATCGACATGCCTATGTAGGGTCGTGAAGTCGTGGGATTCTAGGATTCGAGTCGGGATTCTGACTACCTTGTTTGGATTCCTAACAGCATGTATCGTCCAACTGCCCCTGCGCTGAGGCCTTCCTATGCTGCACCCCGTCTGCCTCCTCCACCACCGAGGCAGCCAAGAGCTCAAGCTGCTCCACCACGTGCTGCTCCTCTTCGTCCTGAAGATGGTCTGTGTTTCAAGTGCCGCCGCCCAGGTCACCTTGCCAAGGACCGCCACCAGAATCAGAATCAGTTGGCACTTCCTCCTACTGGCCGTGGCAATGGTCGTGGCAACAACCAGACCCGCAACTATAATACTGGGTCTACTGCTTATGGTCGTGGACAGGCTTACCACGTCGATATTGAAGAAGTTCAGGATCAACCTGAAACTGTGATGGGTACCCTTCTCATTAACTCAGTACCCGCTTCTGTTTTATTTGATTCAGGAGCATCGCATTCATTCATGACAGAAGCATTTGCTTTAGCACATGACATTGCATTTCAAAAGATGAACCTACCAATAGTTGTCCGCACCCCTGGAGGTCAGTGTCAAACCACCATGATGGCACACAATGTCACTGTTGAAATCGAAGGATTAGATTTCCTTGTTTCACCCATCATCTTGAAGTCTTCCACCATAGACCTCATTCTGGGAATGGATTGGTTGAAAGCTCACATTGCTTCAATCAATTGTGCCACCAAAGTCGTCCAACTCCTTCACCCCTCCGACGAGATAGTGAACTACACCGCCCGAATTACCCGGAATGCCGAAGCTCAGATATATGCTCTGCATGCTTTGAACGCTTCACCTCTTGAGGGAATTGAGAACGTTCCAGTCGTTCACAATTTTCCGGACGTCTTTGCAGAAGAACTTCCAGGAATACCCCCTGTTAGAGCCGTTGAATTCGTCATCAACTTGAAACCAGGCACCACTCCTATTGCTAAGCGCCCCTACAAGATGCCGCCGCATGAACTCCTTGAACTTAAGGAGGAGATCGACAAATCGCTTCAAAAGGGTTTCATTCGTCCAAGTTCCTCTGCTTGGGGAGCACCTTCTCTCTTTGTAAAGAAGAAGGATGGGACTAACCGTTTAGTCCAGGACTATCGGCCTATTAACCAAGCAACAATCCAGAACAAATATCCACTTCCCCGGATCAACGATCTTTATGACCAACTTGCTAGATCCTCTGTGTTCTCTAAACTCGACTTAAGGTTGGGTTACCATCAGATCTGAGTTCGTAAGGAGGATATTCCGAAGACCGCCTTCGTTACTCGTTATGGATCATACGAGTATACCGTCATGTCCTTCGGATTAACTAATGCTCCAACAACCTTCTCTCAATTGATGAACTATATCTTCATGGACTACCTCGACAAATTCATCGTGGTTTATTTGGATGATATCCTTATATTTTCCAAGAATGAAGAAGAGCATGCCGAACATCTTCGGCTTGTATTGGAGAAACTCTGAGAACACCAGCTTTATGCCAAGTTTTCCAAGTGTGAATTCTGGTTATCTGAGGTGACTTATCTTGGTCATGTGATTTCCAAGGATGGCATTGCTGTTAACCCAGAATGCGTTCAGGCTATTCTTGACTGGACTCCTCCGCAGACTATTAAACAAGTCAGAAGTTTTCTCGGTCTCGCCAGCTATTGCCGCCATTTCATTGAGAACTTCTCCAAAATTGCTAAGCCACTGACTGATTTGCTTCACAAAGGCAAGAAGTTTGAGTGGACGGAAAAGTGCCAAGAAAGTTTTCAGACCCTTAAAGATAAGTTGACATCAGCCCCAGTGCTAGCTCCCCCTGATTCCCGCAAGGACTTTGTGATATATTGCGACGCATCCTGTCAAGGATTAGGTTGTGTCCTAATGCAAGAGCGTAAGGTGATTGCTTATGACTCTCGTTAGTTGCGTCCTCACGAAGATAAGTATCCCACACATGATCTCGTGTTAGCAGCAGTTATCTGTGCTCTGAAGCTGTGGCGATATTACCTTCTCGGTAATCGTTGCGAGATATACACGGACCACCAAAGTCTGAAGTATTTGTATACTCAACCAGATTTGAACCTCCGTCAACAAAGATGGCTTGAGACAATAGCTGATTATGACATGGATATCTCTTATACCCCTGGCAAGGCTAATGTAATGGCCGATGCCTTGAGCCGCAAGTCTTATTGCAACAACCTCATGGTTCAGCAAGCACAACCCCTTCTTTACGAAGAACTTCGCAAGTTGAACCTTCACATTGTCCCACCGGGTCATCTCAATACCCTGGTTGTTGAACCAGATCTCGAGGACCTCATCAAGCATATACAGAAAGCCGAATCTAAGGTCGAGAAGATTAAGCACGATCTCAAAAAGGGAAGGCTCTCATTCTTCACTATTAATGATGATGGCACCTTGTTCTTCAAAAATCGCTTAGTGGTTCCTAGAAAGGGCAATCTGGATCTGACCCCGCGCGTCATGAAAGAAGCTCATGATACACCTCTGTCAATTCACCCTGGTAGCACCAAGATGTACCAAGACATTCAACAGAGATACTGGTGGCCTGATATGAAGCGAGACATTGCTCGTTATGTTGCTGAGTGTGACGTTTGCCGTCGCATCAAAGCAGAACATCAAAGGCCTGCTGGAACTCTGCAACCACTTGCTATTCCTGAATGGAAATGGGACAAAGTCGAAATGGATTTCATTACTAGTTTTCCCAGATCGCAGAAGGGTCATGATGCTATTTTTGTCGTCATTGACCGGTTCTCAAAGGTTGCTCACTTTCTTCCTGTCAAGGAGACAATCACTGGTAGTCAGTTAGCAGACTTGTATGTTTCCAGAATCGTGTCACTCCACAGGTGTTCCATTGGAAATCAGCTCAGACCGTGGCAGCCTCTTTACCTCAAGATTTTGGAACAATTTCCAAGAAGCTATGGGAACTCATCTGTCCTTCAGCACCACTTTTCACCCCCAGTCCCAGGGACAAGTTGAACGAGTCAATCAAGTGCTTGAAGATATGCTTTGAGCTTGTGTCATCTCATTCGGTAAGAAATGGGAGGAATCTCTCCCGTATGCCAAATTCTCTTACAACAATAGCTATCAGGCTAGTTTGAAGATGGCCCCATTTGAAGTTCTCTATGGACGTAAGTGCCGGACCCCTCTGAATTGGTCAGAATCTGGGGAACGGCCACTCTTCGGTCCGGATATTATTCAACAAGCTGAAGAACAAGTCTGCATTGTCCGTGAACATTTGAAAGCTGCTCAGTCTCGTCAGAAGAGCAATTATGATCGCAAACATCAGGTAATGGTCTATCAACCTGGCGAACAAGCTTACCTTCGTGTCACTCCGATGAAGGGCAATCAACGATTTGGGATCAAAGGCAAGTTAGCTCCTCGCTACATTGGCCCGTTCCGTATCCTCGCCCGACGAGGAGAAGTGGCATATCAATTGGAATTGCCGCCAAACCTTTCTCAAGTTCATGATGTCTTCCATGTGTCGCAACTCCGTCGCTGCTTCAAGGATCCTATCCGAGAAGTGGATCATGAAATGCTTGAGCTGCAAGAGGATCTTTCTTATCAAGAGTATCCGATCCGCATTCTTGATCAAGCTAAACGTCGAACCCGTCAGAAGGCAATCAAGTTCCTTAAAGTTCAGTGGTCGAATCATTCTGAAGATGAAGCCACTTGGGAACGCGAAGATCGTCTTCGTGAAGAATACCCCGCTCTCTTTCAGCCTAACTCTTAATTCTCGGGACGAGAATTTCTTTTAGAGGAGGAGAATTGTAACACCCCATGTAATTAAGCTACAGTGATCACCTTTTGATAATGCCAAGTCACCATGCTTAATAGTGCTTGATCATCATTTGCATCATATCTCATTTTAAATTCCAATTCAAATTGAAATTCAAATTTAAAGTGAAAATAAAAGTTGTTCCAATTTGGAAAAAAAATGTTCATTAATTAGCAAATAATCCATAACTAATTATGTTAAGAAAAACAACATCACCTAAAACCCCTAGATGAGTCTAACATCCTAAAACAGTACCAAACAGCAATATTTAATCTCATTTTATTTAATAAAATTGCAAATGAAATTATATTATCTCCAAACCAATTTCTGGTAGTAGCTAATATTGCATTGTAATTATTGAGCTAAGTTACATATTTTACAAAACTCAAATGGGGGCTAAACTATTTGCAAAACAGAAACAAAAGGAGAAAGCAGAAAAGAAAAACAAAGAAATAGGAAAGGCCGCTGTAACTGGGCCTAAGTCAAACCATGGCCCAGCCCACCTCGCCACCTCCTCCTTCCTCCTACTGCTCACGCGCGCGCACCCGCACCCGAGCCAACTCGCCGTCGCCGCCGCGCCCGCTCGACCTCGCGCCGCTACAGGAACCCTGGGGGGAGATAAGGATGACGCCGTGGATCTCGGGGACAGCCCCAGATCTTTTTCCTCCCTCTCTCCCTCGCTTCCCCACCGCACCCGACGCAGCCATGGCGGCGCCTCCCTAGTTTGCGCGGCTACCGTAGCCCCTGTGCCTCGCCACCGTGCCCGCCTGCTTCGCCACCGTCGACTACTTCTTCTTGGAGGAGCCGTTCGAGCTGCAGGCCACCACAACGTCGCCATCGACCTCTTCTTCTACCTCTGCCCCGCCGCCGTTCTTCGTCGTCTCCGGCTACCCCGAGCCCTCCCCGAGCCCGCTTTGCACCACTACCGGCTCACAGTGAGCACCGCGTCCCTCTCCCTCTCTCCCCGTGCTCTCCTCTGCGCCGTAGCCGCCGATTCCTCCATGGCCGAACCCGTCGCCGCTCGCACTCGCCGCCGGTGAGTCGCCGGTGACCAAATGGTCACGAGCTCGTGCCCATCGACCTCGCCGCATTGCGTAGAGGCTCCCTAGCTGCTCCGTTTGCTCGCTAGCTCACCGCAGCCGCGCGACCGAGTTTGCCCGTAGCCGCCGCCGCCGCCGTCGTCGCCGTGCTCTTCTCCGGCCACCCCAGCCGGCGAGACCACCGCAGATCGACGCGGCTTCGACTCCGCGTTCGAACGAACCCACTCACGCGCGAATTGGACCACCACAGCGGTTTTCCGCCGCTGTCCCGATGCGCGCCGCCGTGTTTGGCTAGCCGGAGCCAGCTCCGGCGCGTCTCCGGTCGCCGTCCGACGTGGCGGCCCCCTGTGCCACTGACTGTGGGCCCGTGGGGTCCCGTTGACCGGGTTGACCCAGTCAACCCTGCTGACTGGGCGGCCCCGTGTCACTGACATGCGGGCCCCGCCTAAATTAAACGATTTTTATAAATAAATAAAAACATTAACTAATCTATTAAATAAATTAATTACTAATTAGTCACTGACCAGTAGGCCCACCCTATAATTAATCTTAATTAGTTTAATTAATCCCTAATTATCTACTGTGTCACTGACCAGTGGGACCCACTGGTCAGGTTTGACCTGGCTCAGCCGGTTTTGACCGCTGACGTCACTGTGACGTCATGTTGACGTCACCTACTACTGTTTTGGATAATTTGAGATTAATAATTAAAATAATTCCAGAAAATGATTAAAACTTTGAAAAATCATATAAAATAAACCGTAACTCGAATGAAAATAATTTATATATGAAAAATGATGAGAAAAATATGAAGAATCTGAATATGTGGTCAAAATGTTTGACCATCACTCCTACCTAGATGAACATGGAAGTTTTTGCCCGTATTCGATAGATGAATAGTGCACAACCTTGATAAAATAAATCCAAATAAATTCCTAAATTATCTAAAATAGTTAGAAAGGTTTTATATCACCTCTGCATATCATTTAGGCATGTCATGCATCGCTGTTGCATTGTTGCCATGAATTTATTGTTTCTTCTCCCTCCTTCTCTCCCGATAGACGCCGAGACCGCCGCCGACGCAGCTGAGTACGACTACGCTCCAAACGAGCAGCTTTCAGACGACCAGCCCCTCTTAGCAGAGCTTCCAGGCAAGCAAACCCCCTTGATCATCTAGATATCGCCTATTCCTTCCCTCTTATTCTTGCATTAGAATTGCCCCTGCTACTGTTCCAATAGTTCCTATTCTGATGCATAGTCTGGTTTTTGTAACTTGTTGTTGATACTTTACATGCTATCCTATATGCTTAGTATAGTCTGGTTAGCGATACATCTATGGCCCCACACCCTTGTCCTTGTTGCCACGCTTTTCCACCGGAGACTCGATCAGTATGATCGACGGTCAGAGACCAACACATCACCGCACATTTCCCCTAAGTTGTTCGACTGTGCAGAGCTACCACCGAGTGCCGAGGGTGATACCTCTTATCTCACTTCCGATGATGCCTCTGTAGAATAGCTATCCGGTTGTGGTTACCGAGGGTGATTCCTCTTTCATCACCTCCGATAAAGCTTTTGTCGTGCAACTCCTCTTGTGTGAACCCATCGAGGGTGATTCCTCCGGGTTCACCTTGACTGATACTTCGAGTGGGAATCCATCAAGGGTGATTCCTCGGATTCCTTCTCGATACTTTGGACACACGGGTACTTTGACTTTACTACTGTCACTTGATAAAGACGGGTCGGCTCCAAGAGCACCCGCGAGCCGTGTGTTATCAAGTAGGAGCGACAGGAATCCTGTTCGTCTCTGCGAGCTACTAAATACGCCTAATGGATTTGGGTATTTGATCTGAGTGGGTCATTGGCCCTATACGCACTACCACCACATGGGATAACGGTTATGGGACCCTCTACGTCGTATGTATCAGCCGAAAGCTCTTCAGACGTCACAGCTCAGAGATGCGGGCTGATTGTTGGGGTGGGCTGGTTACGTCACTTGTGTATACAGTGTCGCGCCTGGGCCCCGACCACCCTCGCAACGTGCAGGAGTGCAAAGGGCGATGGCCCAAGACCCCTTCGCACTTAGGATTTAGACCGGCGTGTTGACCTCTCTGCTGAGCCTAGGTAGGACTGCGTCGTGTTGATCACCCGAGGCCGGGCATTACCCAGCAAGTGTGTTCGGCCAGATGTGATCGAGCGTGTTGGGTAACAGTAGTGCACCCCTGTAGGGAAGTGATCTATTCGAATAGCCGTGTCCACGGTAACAGGACGCTCGGAGTTGTATCCTGATCCACTACAAGTACAAATTGATGTTGATTTAAAAAAACTGTTAATACTGCTCTAGGGATCGCTTTCTCGCAGGGAGTCAAGAAAGGATCTCAGGGCATTGCTATTATATAACCGCTATTATATGCTACTGTGTTCTACTCTCTTCTGATGCTGCAAGATTGCTTCAAGATGCTAGGCTTCACCCCCTCTATTCTGGCATTCTGGAGTTCAGTCCAAAGATATAGCCCCATTCCTTTGATACCGATGCATACTTAGCATAGTTCTGATGTCAGTCTTGCGAGTACTTTGGATGAGTACTCACGGTTGCTTTGCTACTTCTTTTCCCCATACCCGCTTGCTGAAATCAGACGACGGAGCCCCGGAGCCAGACGCCACATCAGGAGCTTACTACCAGGAGAGTCCCGAAGGCACGTACTACTGGGTTGAGCCAGCCGACCAGGAGTAGTTCGGAGGCCGTAGGCAGGAGGCTTTCGCCTTTTCGATCAGTGTCGTTGTTTGTGCTAGCCTTCTTAAGGCAAACTTGACTAACTATGTCTGTACCCAGATATTTATTGTTTGTATGACTTATGTATTCGGGTCCTCGCGACCCCTGGATTGTAATATGATGAGTTATGTTTAAGTTTGAGTTTAGAGTTGTGTTGTGATATCTTCCCGTGAGTCTCTGATCTCGAGCGTGCACGTTTGCGTGTATGATTAGTGCACGGTCGAGCAGAGGGTGTCACAGTAATAGCCTCCATCCATCTTTGTTGACGGAGATTCAGGTCTGGCTGAGTAAACATATATTTCAGACTTTGATGATCCATGTAGATCTTGCACCGATTACCAAGATGGTAATGTCGCCATAACTTCAGTGCATTTATAACTGCAGCAAGTTCGAGATCATGAACTGGGTAGTTCTCTTCATGAGGTCGCAACTGTCGCGAGGCATAAGCAATCACTTTGCACTCTTGCATTAGGATACAGCCTAATCCTTGATGAGATGTGTCACAATAAATCACGAAGTCCTTGCGGGAATCCGGAGGAGCAAGCACTGGTGCAGAAGTCAGCTTGTCCTTGAGAATTTGGAAACTTTCCTGACATTTTTCTGTCCACTCAAACTTAATGCCCTTGTGAAGTAAATCAGTCAAAGGTTTGGCAATCTTGGAGAAGTTCTCGACAAAACGGCGGCAATAGCTGACGAGTCCGAGAAAACTCCTGACTTGCTTAACATTATTCGGAGGAGTCCAGTCAAGAATAGCCTGAACTCGCTCTGGGTTGACAGCAATACCATCCTTGGAAATCACATGACCAAGGTAGGTCACTTCGGATAACCAGAATTCACACTTGGAATATTTGGCATATAGCTGATGCTCTCTAAGATTTTCCAGTACAAGACAAAGATGTTCAACATGTTTTTCTTTATTCTTGGAATACACAAGGATATCATCCAGATAAACCACGACGAACTTGTCGAGTTATTCCATGAAGATATAATTCATCAATCAAGAGAACGTTGCTGGAGCATTGGTTAAGCCGAAAGACATGACGGTGTACTCGTATGAGCCATATCGAGTAACGAAAGTGGTCTTCGGAATATCCTCTTCACGAACTCGGATCTGGTGGTAACCCAACCTCAGATCGAGTTTAGAGAATACTGAAGAACCAGCAAGTTGATCATACAGATCGTTGATCCGAGGAAGCGAATATTTGTTCTGAATTGTTGCCTGGTTGATAGGTCGGTAATCTTGGACTAACCGGTTCGTACCATCCTTCTTCTTAACAAAGAGAGAAGGTGCTCCCCAAGCAGAGGAACTTGGATGAATGAAACCCTTACGAAGTGATTTGTCGATTTCAAAGATGTCAAAGACAGTGTGTGAATGATGTGTCAGACATTTAATGAAATAGTTGCAGGTAATCCAGCTCTCCGGGTGGATGTGAACACGAGAAACTAATGTTAGAGTTAGCAGAATCTTTAACCCGAATAGAAGAGAGATCAAAATCCCAGAGTAAAGGAGAGGAATAAAAGATCCTAATCCCATCCATTTGTGATGTGGGCCCGTAAGCCACACAATCAGGTTAGCAAAACAGTTTTCAAGACTAGACTCAACTTCGGCCAAGGAGTTGGAAAGGGGGCTACCTATAGGCAGTCGGCTCTGATACCAACTTGTGACGCCCCCGACTCAATCGTGCACTAGTCATACACACAAATGCGCATGATCAAGATTAAAGACTCACGGGAAGATATCACAACACAACTCTAGACACAAATTAAAGTCATACAGCTTTATATTACAAGCCAGGCCACGAAGGCTCGAATACATAAGTCAGCGGAAGCAACAATATTTGAGTACAGACATACTAAACAAGTTTTCCTTAAGAAGGCTGAGAAAAACAACGACATCTAGATCGAAAAGGCGCAGGCCTCCTGCCTGGGAGCCTCCAAACTACTCCTGGTCATCGGTCTCCACGTAGTAGTAGGCTTTGTCGGTGTAGTAGTAGTCGTCGACAGGATCAGCTGGCTCCTGGGCTCTGTCATCTGATCACAGCAATCGGGTAAGGGGGAAAAAGGTAGCAAAGCAACTGTGAGTACTCATCCAAAGTACTCGCAAGACATTCATCAGATCTATGCTAATTATGCATCGGTATCAAAGGGAAAGGGGCTCTATCTGTGGACTAAACTACAGAAATGCCAGAATAGAGGAAAGGTCTAACCTATCGAAGACTAGCATCTTGCAGCGTCTTGCAGCAATAGAAGAGAGTAGAATAACATAACATGTAGTAACAAATATATATTAGTAACGCCCAGAGATCCTCCCTCGACTCCCTGCGAGAAAGCGATCTCGGAGCCATCATATCAATTTAGAATCACAAGTATCCAGTGCTAGTTGTAGTAGATCAGGATACAACTCCGAGCGTCCTGTTACCGTGGACACGGCTATTCGAATAGATAACTTCCCTGCAGGGGTGCACCAACTTACCCAAGACGCTCGATTAACTCCGGCTGGGCACACTTTTCTGGGTCAGTGCGAAAAGGCCATAGGCCTACTCAGATCATATATCCAAACCCATTAGTGTGTTGGGAGCTCGCGGTAACGATCAGCGATCCTATCGCCCCGTCTCGTGGACTTACGACAAGGGCCAGGCCCATCCCTCTCCTGGGGCAGTCTGCTTGCCCGGCCGTGTCACGTAATTATCTCGTGGGTACCCTCACGGTCAACCCGACTTCACATCTCTCGCGGGTACCCCTCGGGGTCGACCCGACTTCAACAAGGGACTGAGGTAAATACAGGGTATCCGTGTGTCCATAGCATCAAGGGGAAATCCGAGGAATCACCCTCAATGGATTCCTACTCGATGTAACCGTCAAGGTGAACTTGGAGGAATCATCCTCGATGGGTTCACACTTGAGGGGCTGCACAACAGAGGCATCATCGGAGGTGGTGAAAGAGGAATCACCCTCGGTAACCCACAACCGACTAGCTACTCTACAGAGATATCATCAGGAGTGAGGTAGGAGGTATCACCTCGGCACTCGATAGTAGCTCTGCAGTGTCGTACAACTAAGGGGGTATGCGGTGATGTGTCGGTCTCTGCACGGTGTCAGGGTTGTGGAACCCAGGGTACCATGACCCGTCTGCCTGCGGCCCAGGGCGCGGCGCCTGGCGGAGGCCCAGATAGGCGGCCCACCAGCAGGCGCCCCAGAGCAAAGTCACCTCACGAGGCTCCGGTCTCCCGAGGACCCCTCCTCAGGGAGCGGGCGAGCAGGACTCAGCAGCGGCTCCACCCGAGGCCGCCTCACGAGGCCCCCTCGCAAGGCGGTCTCCCCGAGGTTGCTTCCCGAGGCCTCCTCGCAAGGCGGTCTCCCCGAGGCTGCTTCCCGAGGCCTCCTCGCGAGGCGGTCCCCCGAGGCTGCCTCCCGAGGCATCCTCCCGATGGCTTACAAGGCAAGGAAGATCCGGCTCGGTCGCGCGGTCTCTGCCCACCACGTGGGTGACGCGCGCGGCGACGAGCAGCAGCAGAGGCCGCGCCAACAGGCGCGGATGAAAATGGTTTCCTCTTTCGTGTTAAGGGAGCGGGGCTAGCTATCTACTCTCCAAAGCAACCCCAAAGGTTGCCCAATCGGCGAAGGAAGACCAAGACGACGGGCGCGCAGGGCAGAGGTCATCACCGAGCCCACCGGCGCGTCATGGATCATGCTTTGGCAGACGAAGACCACCTTTAGTCAGGATAGCCTGAGCGCCTGTCCCCATTCAAGACCGCCAAGTGTGACAACCCTTCCCGCCTAAGTTTCCAGGGGGAAGAGGACCAAGGCTGGTATAAAGGACAGTGCTGCCATAGTAGGAAGGGATCTCTCCAGACCCATTCTTCCTCCTCCTCCACCTTGTACGCAAGAACTCTCTTGCCCATCACAATCCAAACCACAAGCAGGAGTAGGGTCTTACACCGCAAGGTGGCCCGAACCTGGGTAAACCGCTGAGTCCTCGCCCTGTCCCTCGCTAGCGCGCTCTCGCCGTAGCTTAGCCGTGGTAGGAGACGAAGCGGTAGAACGAGCTCACCCCAGTGTTTGAACCTTTGGGTCCCCGGAGACCGACTTCCGACATTTGGCGCGCCAGGTAAGGGTGCGCTACCGTTCTTCTGCTCCGCCCTCAGCTCCACCAACCCCATGGCCGACGCACGTCGCGAGCGCGCCGAGCGCAGAGCTGGCCGCGTGGCTCAGACAGAGCCGGTGGCCCGCGGCAACCACCACCGCCACCGCCCCGAAGCCGATGCTGCTACCGCCACCGACCCCGCTGCCCGTGAGCAGCAGGACTCCTCCCTACACCCCTCCGTGCGGGCGGACGGCCGCACCGCCACGGCCTCCTCCCTCGCCCACCGTGGGCCGCCGAACCCGCAGGCCGCGCTGCTCATGGCGCGTGAGCTGCTCCGCTACCGTCCGGATGACGCCGGCTACGAAGCCTGGCTTGGCCGCATCACCGAGCTCGTCAACGTCGCCAGGGACGCTCCGGCGCCTTCTCACTCGCTCCGCCCTCTGCCGTCTCGTGCTGGGGACCTGGCGCATGGCGCTCCCCCGCCGCCTCCTCTGCGCGACGAGCGCGTCGGGCCCCAGCGCAGCGCGCGGGCTCGTGAGCCGTCCCGCGGCGCGTCATCGCCAGACAGAGACGAAGCCAGCTGCCAGATCATCCACCGCGCGCCCCTCGACGCACGAGTGCTCCTCAAGCGGCAGCGCCAGCGCCAGGACCAGGCCGTTCAGGACGTTGCAGCGGCCGGGCGTCAAAACCGCGCCACCCTCGCTGGCGGCGTCCCCTCGAGCGGCGTGGACTGCCGTGCCTTCACCCGCGAGCTGCGTCGCGTGGTCTGGCCCGCGAAGTTCAAGCCTGAGCTGCCGCCAAGCTACGACGGCAACCCCAACCCCACGGAGTTCCTCCAGCTCTACGCGTTGAGCGTCGAGGCGGCGAACGACGACGACAAGGTCATGGCGAACTGGTTCCCCATGGCCCTCAAAGACGGCCCGCGCTCCTGGCTCATGAACCTCCCCGAGGCTTCCATCTCGTCGTGGGCCGAGCTCTGCAGCCAGTTCATCGCCAACTTCAAGGGCACACAGGACCGCTCCCTCACCATCAACGACCTGCGGCGTGTTCGGCAGCGCCCAGACGAGACCCTCCGCAAGTACATCCAGCGCTTCAGTCAGGTGCGCAACAAGATCCCGCGCGCCTCCGACGTGGCCGTCATCTCTGCGTTCTCCACCGGCGTCACAGACGTCAAGATGCGCGAGAAGCTCGCCATCAACGGTGAGCTCGACTCCGTGCTCGAGCTGCTCGACCTCGCCGACAAGTGCGCCAAGGCTGAAGAAGGCCGCCTCTTCGTCCACAACGACCCCGACGCGGCGCTCAACGCCGCCAAGGCCAAGAGCAAGGACGTCAAGTGCAAGGGCCCTGCCGTGCTTGCGGCGGAGCCCGAGCAGAAGCGCAGCCGCGACCTCGATGAGCCCAGAAAGGACAACCGGCTGCTCTGCGCCTTCCACAACGTGCGCTCCCACAGCACTGAAGACTATCAGGAGCTCAAGCTGCTCCGCGACGAGCGCCAGAGCCACCGAGACGATCGCAATGGCCGCGGCGCCGGCCGCGGAGGTGGCCGCAGCAGCAACCGTTGGGGCGGCCGTAACATTAATGGCAACTTCCGCCAGGGCTGGCGCGACCAGCCTCGTGAGGCCGTCCGGCGCGACCAGCCTCGTGAGGCTGCCTGGCGCGACCAGCCTCGTGAGGCTGCCTGGCGCGATCAGCCTCGTGAAGTAAACCCACAGGCCAACGTCGCTCTCCCGCCGCTGCTGCCGCCGCCCTGGAAGAACGACGTCAACCAGCCTGACGAGGGTGCCGGGGGCTACCAGGAGCCTCGCACTGTTGCATGCATCCTCGGCGGGGCTCAGGCTCCCGTGTCTTCGTCTACGGGGCTGAGGCGGTCCTTCCTTCAGAACTTAAGCACGGCTCCCCGCGAGTCCTTGCCTTCGACGAGGCGCGTCAGGATGGCTCGCGGGAGACTGATCTGCTGCTCCTCGAGGAGGGCCGCCACCAGGCCGCTCTTCGCGCCGCGAGGTACCCGCAGGCCCTGCGTCGCTACCTCAGCCTCAACATCTACCCTCGCACTCTCGAGGTCGGCGACCTCGTCCTACGCAGGACCCTCTCCAGAGAGGGACTCCACAAACTCTCACCCATGTGGGAAGGCCCTTTCAGGGTTGCTCATGTCTCCAGGCCCAGCGTCGTCCGGCTGGGGACGGAGGAAGGAGTTTCAGCGTATGACGCACGGAACATCCGACCCCTTTGCAAGTTCTACTCGTGGCCCCCACGAGTACGAACGAAACAGGGTTGTACACGCCCCGGAGACTCTCATTGCGTAAGCCTGATGGGCCCGCGAGAGCTCCAGCCCACGCCCAAGTGGAAGCCCCATGCTCCGCGCTGGCGGAACAACCAAGCCGCGATCATGCCCATGCCCAAGTGGATGCCCCATGCTCCGCGCTGGGGACAGAGGAAGGAGTTTCAACGTATGACGCGCGGAACGTCCGACCCCTCCGCAAGTTCTGCTCGTGGCCCCCATGAGTACGAACGAAACAGGGTTGTACACGCCCCGGAGACTCTCATTGCGTAAGCCTAATGGGCCCGCGAGAGCTCCCGCCCACGCCCAAGTGGAAGCCCCAAGCTCCGCGCTGGCGGAACGATCGAGCCGCGATCATGCCCACGCCCAAGTGGAAGCCCTATGCTCCGCGCTGGCGGAACAATCAACTGAGGGCGCCCCACGGGCTGCACCAACCTCAAGCTGACCCGTGCCGGACACGGCAGCCGCATCGCCTTCTGGTTGTGTAATCAACCTTATTATTTCGTTAGTTCATTGATGGCGAGCCATGCGCGCTCATGGCGTCCCTCCTGAGCTTCACGCGAACGGGGGATGGACACGGTGCCTGTGCTCGGGTCAGTCCCAGCAGCGCTGAAAAACCCAAGTGATCGAGCTCTAGCTCGCGGGCCTGCTCCCGTGCACGTCACCTCACCAAGGTCCTTGCTGTCTCATCTTCTCGCATGATAGGCACGGTGCCTGTGCTCGGGTCCATCCCTGCAGCGCCAGTAAACCCAAGTGATCGAGCTCTGGCTCGCGGGCCTGCTCCCATGCACGTCACCTCACCAAGGTCCTTGGTGCCTTATCTTCTCGCGTGACGCCCATGAGTGGGTCAGCGAGCGCGCGCGGCTCCCCCGTCACAAGACCTTGCGCCTTGCAATTGTCTCAGGAGCAGGTCACGCGGAAGGCCTCGCGAGCATGCCTCGCGAGGTAACCCGGCGGCAGGATGCCCCCCAGAGCCTCAGGAGGCCTCAGGAGCACGGCTTCCGGAGCCAAGCCCGACAGAGCCACGCCAGCCGGAGGCCTCACGAGCGGAGACCTTGCGAGGCACACCCCACAAGTAGCGGCTCGCCCGACGCCGCCCTCCGAAAAAGCTAAGTATCATAAACACCTCACGAGATGTTTTCACCGCCCCTCAAGCTCTCCTCTCACCACTGCCGCACTGAGCGCTGAGTTTCCTTCTTCTGCGCGAGCCGCTTGCACGTCAAAGGGGGGCTTCTTGAGCATCGCGCCTCAGGAGCTCTTACCCCCTCGCAGTGCCCTACACCTCCTGGCCTTGTCCAGGCATCGCGACCGGACATACCAGCGACGGCTGTAGCCCGCCCGGGGGCTGGGTCCTGACGACGTAGAGTGACAAGGCAAGCAAAGAAAGGGAGATAAGCCTCACGAGGAGGTCTCGTGAGCCGCTCTCATCGTTTTTCAAGCTCTCTTTTTCTTTTTGCGATCTCACCGAGCGCCCACGTTTTCTCTTTGCGCGAGCCGCTTGCACGCCAAAGGGGGGCTTCCTAGGCATCGCGCCCCAGGAGCCCTTACTAGCTCCCGGGCCCCTCACCTCCTGGCCTTGTCCAGGCATCGCGACCGGACATACCAGCGACGGCTGTAGGCCCGCTCGGGGGCTGGGTCCTGACGGCATAGAGCACCAAGGCAAACAAGAAAGAAAAGCAAGGCCTCACGAGAGGACTTCAAGAGGAAATAAGCATGCATTACAGCAAGTCATAAGATACTTAATGCAAAGGACATCGTTTTTCCTCACGCCATCAGGGGCTACGTTGACTTGTTACAGGAATAAAAGGAAGAAGGGTGCCCTCGGCGCCGCCTCGCCTTCAATACGCACAAGGAATCAAGGCGGAACACACGAGTGAGGCAATGATGGCCCTGCGCCGAGTGCGAACAGGCTTTATGTCAGCCTGGGCAGTCGCCGAGGCGTCACGGGGAAGTGGAGGCGCCTTCCGTCACATCGTGCGCCACGCGTCGCGCCTGGCCCGCAGGAGGTTAGGGCCTGCGCCGTTTCGCCACCTTAGGCGGGAACGTGCGCGCCACGGGCCCGGGGGCTACTGTCGGGGTTGTGGAACCCGGGGTACCACGACCTGTCTGCCTGTGGCCCAGGGCGCGACGCCTGGCGGAGGCCCAGATAGGCGGCCCACCAGCGGGCGCCCCAGAGCAAAGTCACCTCACGAGGCTCCGGCCTCCCAAGGACCCCTCCTCAGGGAGCGGGCGAGCAGGACTCAGCAGCGGCTCGACCCGAGGCCGCCTCACGAGGCCCCCTGGCAAGGCGGTCTCCCCGAGGCTGCTTCCCGAGGCCTCCTCGCAAGGCGGTCCCCCGAGGCTGCCTCCCGAGGCATCCTCCCGATGGCTTACAAGGCAAGGAAGATCCGGCTCGGTCGCGCGGTCTCTGCCCACCATGTGGGTGACGCGCGCGGCGACGAGCAACAGCAGAGGCCGCGCCAGCAGGCGCGGATGAAAATGGTTTCCTCTTTCGTGTTAAGGGAGCAGGGCCAGCTATCTACTCTCCAAAGCAACCCCAAAGGTTGCCCGATCGGCGAAGGAAGACCAAGACGACGGGCGCGCAGGGCGGAGGTCATCACCGAGCCCACCGGCGCGTCATGGATCATGCTTTGGCAGACGAAGACCACCTTTAGTCAGGATAGCCTGAGCGCCTGTCCCCTTTCAAGACCGCCAAGTGTGGCAACCCTTCCCGCCTAAGTTTCCAGGGGGAAGAGGACCAAGGCTGGTATAAAGGATAGTGTTGCCATAGTAGGAAGGGATCTCTCCGGACCAGTTCTTCCTCCTCCTCCACCTTGTACGCAAGAACTCTCTTGCCCATCGCAATCCAAACCACAAGCAGGAGTAGGGTCTTACACCGCAAGGTGGCCCGAACCTGGGTAAACCGCTGAGTCCTCGCCCCGTCCCTCGCTAGCGCGCTCTCGCCGTAGCCTCGTCGTAGCTTAGCCGTGGTAGGAGACGAAGTGGTAGAACGAGCTCACCCCAGTGTTCGAACCTTTGGGTCCCCGGAGCCCGACTTCTGACACACGGCGATCACATTGATCGAGTCATCGGTAGTAAAGCATGGCAACAAGGACAAGGATGTGGGGCCTCTGATGGATCACTAACCAGCCTATACTAAGCATATAGGATAACAGATAAAGTATCAACAACAGGTTACAAAATCAGGCTATGCATCAGAATAGGAGCTATCGAACAACGGTAGCAAAATCTAATGCAAGCATGGGAGAGAAAGAATGGGCGTTATAGGAATGATCAAGGGGGTTTTGCTTGCCTGGAGGTTCTGCTGAGAAGGACGGGTCATCGACGATGTAGTCGTACTCGGGGTCAACAACAGTCTCGGGGTCTACCGGAGAGAAGAGGGGGAAGAAACAGTAAATACAAAAGCAAACAAATGCACCACCTTGCATGACATGACAGTAGGCTATGCTAGGGTTGACCTAATGCGGTGCTAAGCGTTACAGACGGGGCAGGAAAATATCTGGGAATATTTTTCCGGCTTTAGGCAATTATCGGACAGACGATCCGGAGGGGAAGGTTCCATGTTTGCAGTGTTAGAGGCATGTGACAGGTATGTGGATGGCATATTCGGATTCGTCTTATTTTTCTGATCATTTTTCATATAGAAAACATTTTCATCCGAGTTACGGTTTAATTTCTACGAATTTCCAAAGTTTTAAAAGATTTCTGGAATTTCTGGATTTATTTTAATTTTGAAATATTAAATGGATAAACCGCTAGGTGCACACAGAAGTGTACCCAGCCGGTGGCTTGTGAGGCTGACAGGTGGGGCCAGTTGACTGGGTCCACAACCCAGTCAGCAGAGGCTGACAGTGGGCCGGGGGGGCTGAGTCAGCGGGTCAGCGTTGACCCGTTGACTGGTCAACTGGGCCCACGGGACCCACTGGCAGTGACCCAGGGTGGGCCCCAGGGCCGTGCCACGTCAACAGCAGCGCCGGAGCAAGCTCCGGCGACCAAAACCGCGGCGGAGGGCTCGGGCGCTCGTCGGAAAACGGCTACGGGGCTCGGTTCGATGCGCACTTGGGTCCGTTCGAACGGGCTTTCAACGCCGCGTCGAATGGCACCGGTGGGAGCACCGGAGATGGCCTGTAGCGGCGGCGGCGACGAATGGGGCGGCGACCGGAGCTCGGGTGGTTGCGGGCGCGACGATGCAGTACGCGAGCGAGCAAAATAAAGCGGCTGCGGTGCTCTACGCGATGCGGGGAAGCGAACGGACTCGCTGGAGTGTCCAAACGGTCGCCGGAGTACAACCGGTGACGAGCTGCGCGGCGGAGAGCTTCGGCTTCGCCCGTAGTAGCAGCGGGGCAGAGAAAAGAAGCACGGGGAGAGGGGTTTTGGGCAGGAGCTCACCGCGGAGGCGCACGAAGGCCCAGTGAGTGAACGGGAGCGCAGACGGAGCCGGAATCGAAGGAGCTCGCCGGCGATCGAAGACGAGGAAGACGACGTGATCCAGCGAGGTGGTGGCTCCCGGGTCGCATCCGGGTAGCGGACGTGGTCGAGCACTGCGGAGCATCTGGACACGGTGGAGTGGCGTGGGGAGCACGGTGGCTACGTGAACGACGGCGGCGCGGCCATGGCAGCGCTCGGTCTTGATGGGGAAGAATAGAGCGAGCGAGGCAGAGAAGGGGGAAAAGATCTGGCGAGTCCAGGGCGTCCGCGGTGGAGTCCTTATCCACCCAGGGCGCCGGCCGCGTCGGCGGACGGCCGACGCGTGCGCCTGGCCGGCCCGTGCGCGCTCGGCGTCGACACGCACTGGAGAGAGAGGCGGGAGGTTGAAGGGAAGAGAGAGATGGGCTGGGCTGGCTGGGCCAGGCACTGTGCACTAAGGCCCAGTGCACAGTGGTCTTTCTCTTTTCTTTTTCTGATTCTTTTCTGTTTTCTTTTTACAGAAACTGTTTGCATTAGTTTGGGCTGCCAAATGGACTTAGTAAAATGTGGAACTTGGCCACATAAATACATTGCAATATTTGGCATTGTCACAAAAAGTTTGGGAAGTATTTGAAGTTGTTTGAATTTTTCATAGATGGAAAAACATTTAAAAATGTTGATTTGGCACTGTTTTAATTGCTATAGCCCATTTAAGCAAATAAGTGATGTTATTTCCATAACAAATAATTGTTATGGAATATTTGCTAAATGATGGACTATTTTGCAATCATGTTAGTGAAAATTTAAATTTCACTTGCAATTTGAGTTGATTTCAAAGGTGAATTTTAAAATAAGATATGAATCCATAGTGATCGAGCATTACAAAGCAAGTGACTTAGCATAATCATGATGGATTACTGTAGCTTATTACATGGGGGCGTTACACTAGTACAGCAGTATTGATCAATTGATTCTTCCTGAATCCTAATATTGCTAGTCGCTCGCGGCTCGCCAGACCGCCAGAGGTGGCCGTGCCTGACGCCTATCGTCCAGAGTCCAGGCCAAAGATCGGAGGCGCCAGGCGAAGGACGGGAAGACACTGCGCTGCGGCGGCTCTCCACGGTCATGCGTTAGTACGGGAAGTTGAAGGCGATCACGTAATTTGGGATCAACGCGAGAATAACACGATAGATGGGCCTGCGCACTGAAATTCCAAATTTAGCATGTCGCATGCAGACCTGGGGTCAACTACGTACGAAAATCCTGTGTAGTCAAGCGACTACACAGGCATAACGTGGCTTCGCCACTGGTAGAAATCCATGCAATTTGTAAGTATATGAGGTAGCAGGCCCTGCCATTCAGAGCCACCAACGGCTCCCTTTTCAAAAAATCATTAATCTACAGGAGGAGAATCGAGAGAGGAGGCCTACCTTGGGTCCTAACACTAATTAGTAATACTCCCTTCGTCAGGAAATATCCATTTCTCCGACAAGTATTTCCGGGCGGAGGGAGTAACATATAACACTTAAAAATCGTGGTCCTTGCTATTTTGGGGCACGTGCAGCTGCTCTGGTTGCACGTGACTATATACGGGCATGACGCCGGAATACAGACGTTTGGTTCCTGGTGTATATATACACCCTATATGCAAAAGAAATTTAATAAATACAAAAAGCAGCAAAAAAAACTAAAAAAATTGTTAAAATAAAGTTGACCTTCTACTGTACTCGTAAAAAACATTCCGTGGAGGAAAAACCCCGTTGACTTCAGGGCAAAAAAATACAAAAAACTTAAGGCTAAATACATGTGACTAGTAACTTGCAATAAATTTATTTATTTATTTGCCCTGAAGTGAATAGATTTTTTCTTCGCAAAAAATTATATACTAGTGCAAGAAAAGTCAAGTTTACTTAAAATAGTTTTATTTTTTGACATTTTCTGAATATTGTTTTTTAATATATGATGTATATACAGCCGAGAACCAAAGTGCATTCCCCCGTCGTGATGCTGCAACTTTGTGGGTCTGGCCTCGATCCACTTTGACAGAGCCACAGAGGGTAGTTGGTACTTGCAAATCGCTGGCGGCTTTCTTCCTTTTGGGATGGGGGAAAGGATAGGACGCTTTAGGATGCTGGTCCCGCGCGCACTGCGTTGCATTGCATGGCTCGGGCCACTGGCTAGTAGCTAGTGGTGGCATACGCATGTCAGCGAGCAAAGACCAACCATCACCAACAGCCGCGCCAGGCCGCTACAGAGGATGGATCAGGGGAACACGTCGGTCGTCTCTGTTGCTGTATTGACCGAGCCCTCGCGGCCACTCGATTGGGAAGCTTACTCATTAAGCGCTGCGCGGTCCAACAAGGTTTACGCGAGGATCAGGCGCGGCCTCGCAGTATCACTGTGTGCGTTTGATTTGGTGAGGATAGCCTGCAGCCGGCAGAAATGACAAATCTGACCTATGAACAAAATTATTTCATAAACTGAACTGTGTTTAAAAAAAATTCACCCAGCTGACTCTTTTATGTAGCGTCCGACAGCTAGGCGCCACACTACACTGTGCAGCGTCTGTCTCTCAGGCGCTACACGCCTAGCCAGCGTCGCACTCCAATCTACCTGAAAAATGCTAAGTCAGTCTGTAACGCCTGAGAGCTAGGCGCTACACTATACAATGTAGCGCCTAGCGTCTAGTCGTTGCTCCCAAAATCCATCACTTGCTCCCAAATTCAACTTAAGAACGAACCGAAGAAGATGCTTTCGAGTTCGCAGCAGATCGTTTGACTCGGCAGCCTGCAGGCATTCATGTCACTCTGGCCACCAGCCCACCACGACCTGGACTCCTGAGTCGGACGGGAACTTGTGCTCTCGGGTACCCGCGCACCCTATATGCGTAAAAAAAAAATAGTAATTCAAAAAAGTTTTAAAAATGCCAAATTTTTTTTGGAATCAAACATGATCAGGTATTGTACTCGTATAAAAAGTTTGGACAAGAAATTATTCCTATTGACTTCATGGCAAAAAAGACAAGTTTATGACGACAATATAGCGTGTATAGTACTTGTATATAGCGGTTTTTGCCGAATCTTCGACCCAGGTTGCAACAAAAGTCATTCTCTGACGAATCTTTTTATACAACTACAATACTTGATCATGTTTGATACCAAAAAAGATTTAGAACTTTTTAAACTTTTCTGGAATTACTAAAAAAAAAATTTTGCATATAGGGTGCGCTGGTACCCAGGTTCTCATTCGTATTTTCCCTCCCGTGTCCCCTTCTCCTTGGTCCTATACTGCTTGATCTGTCAACGGTAGTCCTAGCTTACTGTATGGCTATCAGTTAGTTTGTCTCCCTGAGTCTAGCTGTTTTTCAAAAGGAAATCTCATCAGAAATTAGGGTGTTTCGGCACATAGCATACAGGGAAAAAATATAAGGAAAACTAGGATGAAAACCCAAATAAAATGGAAAACACAATAACACAAAAGTTGACCTAAACAGGCCACCACCACATAACATGATCACCACCTAGAGTTATTGAGAGTGATGTCTTAAGAAAAGCCTCCGAGAAGAGCAACGACACTTATGTACCATATCGCGTTCTTGTCATCAACCCTTGTCGACCACAAAGCTTTTGCCCAGACTTGGACTCGACCGCCCAGCTCAACCTTGGTGAATGGTTTAGCCGAGGCAACATACTTCGCTGCCGCTTTAACTCTAAGCGGATACAGACCTTTGAATGAAAGCTTTGGCCTAGAGCCTAATTCCTCGCCACCTCAGCGAATCTTGGGTTGGAGGGCTAGCCGTTGGGAACCTACGAGACCGAGCCACATCTTTGTTTGTGTTTGCCAACAACAACACAATGGAAGACTAACCGAGTCAACGTCAGCACCACCACTCGTGTCCAGCATGGACACGCAATACCACTATGCCCGTCGAGCAACCACCTCATGTGCCGCACTGCGACTAGCAACACACCGCCACGCCCAGGAGCACCACCGCGAGTGGGTCTTTATTTAAGGCGAAAGAGGAAAGTGTCGCCCCCATGTGCTCCTCCCAGGCTTTGCAAGGTGGAGTATCTAGGCGAGGACGAGGGAGAGAGTGGGATGGCTGGGGAGCTGCCACCACCTTTATCTCCCAGCATATGGAACAACACATGTTTGTATGTTTCCTAAGTATAGTTCTTGGTTGGTGTAACCAGCGAAAACTCTCCCTCCCATCGCTCCCTCACGGGTGACTCAAGGCCTCCTTAAATCCTTGTCATCGGTCACCTCTCCCTTCTCCCCCCTAAGTGCTGCCTAAGAAGGCCATCGGGCAAGCTCGTGTGGATGACCATGATGGCGACTGTGACGCTCCTCTGGTACACGATTGCGCAGACACGGATGTCGGGGTGGTGGCCCGCGGATCAGGGGTCAGTCTCGCAACAATCCTTGCTCAACCTGCTGGATGGCGGGGCAGACGACGACAAAAGGCCCTGGTGTGTTGCTGCCAGCGGCGGTGCTTTGCCCATATCCGACATGACGGGGCTCCTCCTCGTGTTTGGGCCTCAGCGACCAGAGGGTCCTTGGTGTGGTGTATGGGAGGGGTCAATTGAAAGCTTTGCACATCTGCACCGACCAAGTCTATGCCTATGGCCGTAGTATATCTCTTGGGGGCATCCGAGGCTCCCTCTATTCCTCATCCGTAGCTTGGGTGAAAACACATGTCCTACTTGTCAAACCGCATGTCGGTGGCGCTATGCGTCGTTATCCTCATGGGGTGTTGCCTAAGAGTTCGGGTTAAACTTTGTCTTCTCCGCATTGGATTCCACGTTGCTTCCATGTCTCTTCGGTGCCTTGATTTGGGTGGCTAAGGCATGTAGTCAGTGTGTGGCGCCATGTAGCGGAGATCCATCACTACGGTGCAGAGTTGCGGAGGTTTCGCATGACGGAGGTGCCGGTGAGATTGGCCGACCATACGGATGATAGGGCATGGATGCTCGGCAGAGGTTTTGGGGTAGATCGTGGGAAAGGCAGTGCACTGACATCTCATAGTGTATTATCTAGGGGCTTGATGGTCGTGCCTAGATTTACCACTGACATACACTTGCGTCGGAGATATGGGATCATCAGAGTGTCTCCAAAGTGAGATTTTTATGGTATTGTCTTCTCTCGTTAATTTCATCCACAACTTGCGTCAAATATCCGTCGACGGGTTCTTGGCTTCGTAGACGAGTCTAGCGACTAGGTTGCTTGCCTGATGTGTGCACGTTTTTCAGTTCACATGGATGTGTCCACATTCGGATCATGTGCACTTGCATCATCTTTGTTGGGTCAACAAACTTGGCATGCATCATTTTTACTCTCTTTTTCTTTTTCTATTTTCCTTGCTCCAGGCATAGACTTTGCTCTTTGGGGCCATGATCATTTTTTATGTATGGGTGTTGATATTGGTTGTGTACATCCTAGTCGTACGGTGCTTATTGCGTATGTATCTTCTTGAGGCTATATTGTAAGTTAATAAACAACACCCTTTATGAAAAACACGTTGTTGGCTTGTGCAGAAAATAACAAGATTGTAAAAAAGAACATCTTTACCATGGAGCATATACCCACCATGTGTTATTTTCTTCTTCTAGATAACCAACACCAATTGCTTGCTTGGCTTCTAAAAATTGGTTACAAACTTGAGTGGTATGGATTAATGGTAAAATTGCCCTGAAATTTCTGGATACACTATAGGTTTTTCAAAAACTTCTCCACATGATGATAATAAGAGCATCTCTAGTGGATACCCCAAAATCCAAATTTGACACAAATATTTTTGGTTTGGGGAATTAACAACAATTTAGCCCATCCCTCATTTTCATTAACCCCCCATATTTAGCCCCTTCCCAAATTTTTTTGCCTCGATAGCTCATATTTGCTTTATGGGGGGTGGGGGGGGGGGGCTTTCTCAGTAAAAATAGGTACAAGCCGCATCCTTCCCACTCAAGCCTCTCCTTCCCACGCGACCCCCAATGTCGTCGCCACTTGCCCCGCCGCTGGCCAGACCTGGCCCCGATCATTGTCGGAATGGAGAGCCCCACCCCCACCACACCCCTGGCCACCCATGCGGCGTCGGAGATCCACCGTCAGCTGCCAATTCTGTCCTGCAAGTACTAAAATAGAAGCTCCAAGGACCCCCTATCGATGAAATGCACACAAGGTACTTTCCCTGTTTTTTCCTTTTTGACTTGCAATTGCTCAATTGAATGATGAATGATGTGATGCTAATTGCGACGTTCGCTTTGCTATTGTAGTGAGCAAGATGAGATGTCCAAGTTCATGTCACAATTGGACGCAAGCCACACCCTCGGCCTTCCTGACATTGCGATGTCCATGCCCTATAGCCAAGAAATGAGAAGGGATACCGAGGTAAACGTCGAGAAGGAGGTTGAAGAGGTTGAGGAGGTCGAGGAGCATGAAACCCAGACAATGAGAAGGAGGGCACAAAGGCCGTGCAACGTTTGGATGAATTGATACAAGATTTTTTGTTTGGAGGATTAAGTTTTGGGAATGAGCTAGATGAACCAAACTTTAATCCCTTAAAATATGGGCAATAAGAGAATGAAGGATAAGAGGGAAAATTAAAGAAGGATCCCCCCCCCCCCCCCCAGGTAGGAGAAACGAACTTTTTTGTTCGCTCAAAAAACACATCCCGGCGAACACACCAAATTGCCATGCAAAAACAGATGAATTTGCATGTTGTTGAATAAGAATTTGCCATGTGCTAAAGTTAAAATTGCCATGTTGTATGTAAAAAATTCTCAGAAAAAATTAATGCTGCATGAGAATAATTGTTACCCGTTTTCAAGGATTTGCCATGATGTAAACATGTAGAGTTGCCAGGCTAAAAAATGGTGAAAGTTGCCATGTTGCTGCATGAAATTGCCATGCTCCAACAAACATATTTTGCAATCCCGAAGTATTTACTTAGATTGATATCCACAGTGAACCGTGTACTGCCGCCGCCTCGTAGTTCGTTTGTGGGGTGGGGGGGGGGGGGGGGGGGGGGGGGGATTCGTGCACCGGATCCAACGTGCATGAGGGCATTCACTTAGAATGGCAAAAATAATCAACGCCTATTCTATAAGCTTTCCGTTAAAGAATGGGGGATATTCTAAGATTTATTCCCTTCGGCTCCCGAATTAAGTGAGATTTTAATTGGATCATCCATGAACGAAAACCATGTAATGTGATCATGCAGCAAATAGAGTACCATTACAAGATCTATTAATTAGTGGCTACTTTCTTGTAAACATTAAGAGTTGGAATCAACCAATTCTAGCTAAGGTTGTGAGTCGTCATCGTGGTCAAAAAGGTTGCAACCATAAAGAGTGACGAGTTCTGCAAATATTGGTGTACCATCCGACACATCCGCTAAAGCGAGTAGCACTACTCAAAATTCAAGGACAGTTATCCAACTCAATACTGTATCTGTTTTCTTCTTTCTTTAGTCCTCCACATCGCCCAGGTTCGGTTTAACATAAGCAATTGTCACTCGCTTATACTTTTATTTACAGTTTATCATAGGATCCAAATTGAAGCATCGAAGAATATATTGATCTAAGCATGTAAGCAGTCGAGGACTGTTTAAGCAAAATCTACGGGAAAGACAGCAAAATATCTCTCAATTAGCAGAAACCAGAGCAAACTGATTACACGCGACATCAACATGGACTGGTGCACAAGGACAAGCGTCAACACAAAAGATTCATGCATGCGGCGTGTCTAGACCCTCCTGCAGGCCGGGCGAGGTGGCCGCCTCGGGCTCCAGTGCTCCACTGAGACACTTCACTAAACGGTGCCAGCGGCGACCGGCCGTGGGGAACGCCCGGTGTACGGGCCGGCGGCGTAACCGTCGTTCTCCGGCGTGGCGGCGACGCTCTTCTGGGCGCGCAGCTGCTCGTAGAACCACCTGATGAACTCGTCGGCTTTCCTGTCCACCTGCTGCTCGCCCGGCGTTTCGTTGCCCGGCGCCGAGAACGGCGAGTTCGCGATGCGGAGCCGCCTCGTTCCCGGGTTGGGCCCGGCCCCGGAGGCGGATGAATTCCACAGCGCGGGCGACGGCGTCGTGGTGGCCGGTGCCATCACGAGCGCGTCGTCGTCGAAGGGGTGGCCGCCCTCGTTGAGCATCTCGAACACCTTGGCGATGTCGGCCGCATCGTAGCTGTAGTAGTATCCGGGGTGCTCGTCGTCACGGTGGTGGCGGCTTCTCGCGGCGGCGGAGAAAGGGGTGTTGCTGCAGCTGAACTCGACCTCGCGGCGGCTGCGCGAGGGCTCGTGCACCGCGAGGGCCGAGTCGAGTGCACGGCACGAGAAGGACGACGGCCTCGCCGAAGAAAGGCCACCGAGGCCGCCGAGGACCTTGCCGGCTTTCTTGCCGCGGCGGAGGAGGAGGCCGAGGTCCATGGCCAGCTTGCGCCCGGACGGCAGCACCCCACGCCGCAGCATGTAGAGCACGGCGCGCACCACGCGCCACAGCCGCCTTGCCACGCTCTTCCGTTGGGTGGTCGCCGTCGGCACGACGTCCTTGCCAGCCATTTTCGGTGGAGGGAGAGAGAGGCGGACAGATCGAGGAGAGGAGAGCGAGAGTGAGGATGCTGACCAAGGTGGGCTCCTTCCGCTCGCTCACTAGCTCGCACTGGTGGTTGGAGGAGGGTCGGGGCGCTCAGCTATCTAAAGTAGGAGTAGGAGAGTTCCCGTAAAAAAAGTAGTAAGGGCTCTCAAACCTCCCGCATGGACCGCGACATTTAATACGGTCTTGTATCGATCCACGGGACCATTCAGACGCGTTTTGTTTCGTAAACCGGAGACAAATGTAGTGGAGCTTTGCGAGAATCCGGACCGTTGTCACGTCCGCTTCTGACCGCCCTGGCCCACCCAAACCTCCTCCTCCCTCCCACGTACGTTTCTCGCATGACGCCAGCTGCCCGCATTCATGCCGCTGTAGAGCGTGCCGCTGCACATTGAAGACGGCTCAGGGCGGACTCGAGCTCTCACTCTCTCCGCCATTGAAACGGCGCGCCGGCCGAGGGGACCGTCCGCTGCCGCCCGGCTGAACACGCCTCCTCGCCGTGTTTCAGACGCCTCCATTAAACCCGCGTGGAAGTCGAGAAACCTACTCCGCCCACATGTCCGCTCACAAGCGGGCCAGCATTAAACACAACGCCGGGCATGCTCCTCCCGTCCGCACGCTATTTAAAGGAGGCCAGACACCCGGCAAGAATCGCACCACTCCACCACTCTCCGTCTCATCCATCCACCATTTTCTCTACCCTTTCGATGGCATCCGACGAGCAGGAACAGCAGTTCTCCGGCATAAATAAAAGCCAGTTGGGTGGCCCGCCGAGCCCACCGGATACGAGCGAGGCAGGCCCCTGCTCCACCTCCCTCGCCTAGACCAACAGAACAAGTTGCCGCTCCAAGCCGGCGCGTGGTTCTGCAAGTCGCCGCTCCAAGCCAGCTCGCAGAGGAGTGGAGAGTTGCTCCAGGCCGGCACGGGGGGGGGGGGGGGGCACGGCGGCACGGGCATCGTCGCTGTCGTGGACGACGCCGCATCGTACCGCGCCTCCCGTGCCTGCGACCGCGCCATCCGCCGTCGACGCGCTTAGCCGCGCCCTAGCGGCAGAGAAAGAAACCGGCTGGGTGAACATCGACGAGTCGGTGGCCAGCACATCCGCGCCGGCCGCCATCATCGAGGAGAGGTAGAACACGGGAGGCCAAAGCCGCTTGGGTCCCATGAAGGCCACCGCCGAGGCGACGCCGGCGTACACAGCCGGTGTCTTGCCCGGTTCTTCAGCGCAGACCATCGTCGACCCCGATCTGGGCTCCACGGAAGCGGAGGCGCCCCCATTCCCCTCCGACTGAAGCATCAGGCGGGGGTTCCACTCCGATGAGCGGTGGGGAAGCGAGCCGTCCTTAGAGTTGAAGCATATACCTCCGAGGCTCACGGTGTCGTGGGAAACGAGCACCTATGGGACCAAGGAGATCCCTTACGGTTCGGCAAGGGGAGAGGATTGCGCGAAGAGCAGAACTAACGAACAGCACGCGGGGATTTACCCAGGTTCGGGCTGCACGGATGCGTAAAACCCTACTCCTGCTTTGATTGTATTATGGTGGATGTTCTTGGCCAAGTTCTGGGAGCTACAGTAGCAGCTACGCATGCAGAATGGGCCTCCAGAAGTGCCTCCTCCCCTGTACGTCTCGGGCCTCCTTTTATATTAATCAAAGGGGCTACCACAGTGGCGTACGAGATAAGGCATGAGGTGGAAAGTAGCTACAGTGTTATCATACCTAACCCTGACGGCTTAGGACAAGCTCATTAAATGCACCGTGAGGTGCCCGTTGAGGTGTCCCTTAGCGTCTTGGGCTTGGAAAAGCTTTTCAGGGGATGGGCAAAAGCAGCCATCCCATCAGCACCGCTCAAGCATCTCGTGGCCAGCATCGCACCACGTCACCATGAGGACAAGCCCTAAACGACAAGGCTGGCCGCTGCACTGGAGCGATAGCGCTGCACTGTGCAGAGCCTTGCCGGGGCTGAATCCTTGCCGGGCCCGGGGCTTGCCGGGACCGGGTCCTTGTCTGGCGCGAGGCCTTGCCGGCAAGAGTCTTGCCGGGCCTCCGCAACCCTTTGGTCTTGTGTTCTCTGGTCTGATCGTTGACTTGAATGTCTCCTTGTCGTCTTAGTCTCGTGATTACTCCTAGCTATTCCCCGGCAAGGCTTGCCGCGGTACGGCTACAACTGCTCGTGCACAAGTAAGGGGTACTAAAAAGACCCATACTTTAGTACACCGACAGGAGCCCCCGGGCCTAGGCCATACACGGGTGCCAGGCCTGTTGGGCTAGGCCCAAAACAGTGCACGGGCACGCGTGGCAGGGAATAACTGCTCGTAATCATTATCTCTTTTACCACGCCCCCCCCACTACGCGCATTAATCGCGCGACGTGAGAGACGTGGGCGGAAACTCCGCTGCAAAAGCGGGCGGTAAAGAGCCTGCCTCGCGCCTTCCCCATAAAAAGGGAATCGCAGAGGGCACCGCTCATTTACCCCCTCCGCCTTTCCAATCTCAATCTCAGAGCCGTCGCCATCGTCTTCTTCCTCGCGCCCAAAGCAGAGCCTTTCTCCCTCCACCCGCCTCCACCGCGCTCCCGACGTCTTCAGCGCCCACTTCCATAGCCACCATGCTGCCCAAGCTGAGCAAGGGCAAGGCGGCGGAAGCGGCCGCCGCGGCGGAGAGCAAGTTGGTGAAGATGCGGAAGGAACGCGCTGTCTTCCCCTCGACGCTTGATGCGGAGACCTTGAAGAAGAGGTACCAGTTCGCATGGGCGACTGAGACCACGGCGCATCCAGCCACCAAAGTGAGTGTAGCTTCTCGCAAGGCAAAGCCAGGAGACTATCCCTTCTTTGCCGATTACTTCTGGTGCGGCCTCTGCCCTCCGTACTCGGATTTCTTCGTAGACATCTTGCTCACCTACGGCTTCCAGCTGCTAGATTTCACGCCGAATGCCGTGACTTGCATGTCCGTCTTCGCGCATCTTTGCGAGAATTTTGTTGGGGTCACCCCGAGCACTGCACTTTTCCGGCACTACTTCTACCCCCGCATCCAAAGGGGCGACGCCCTCTCCGGCAACATCGCTTGGATCCCGAGGACGGCAACCAAGGAGACGTACCCAGAGGGGCTCTACCGCGATAGATGGGATGAGTGGCGCGGCAAGTGGTGCTGGGTCCGGGAAAAGGAGCCCCAACCGTTCTGCGAGGTGCGGAAGCAGAAGGTGGCCCGCGGCAAGGATTGGGGCGCCGCGGACCCTGACGATAGCAAACTCACCATCGCCATCACCAGGATACTGCGCCTCAGGGCTGCCGGGCTGAAGGTGGAGATGATTGCTTCAGATTTCCTATGCCGGCGCATCGCCCCACTGCAGAACAAGGGGCGCCCTGCCTGGGAGTACACGAACGCTGCCGACGTCATGAGGGTGCGGCCTGGGCTGGATTATGATCTGACAGCCATGGGGCACGCAGCCCTTTGCCAACAGCTCTTCAATTCTGGAACAGTGGGAGACTTGCCGGCAGGCGTCGTCCCACTATGCAACAACTCATCACTGACCTCCATCATCGCCATGATGCCGGCGTTTAATGCCCATAGCATCGACGAGAGGTGGATCGAGCCGTCTGCGGAGCAGGCGCTGGCGTTCTTCGACAACTTGACGGAGAAGGCCATCCGCGAGGAGAACCTTGTCCGCGCCACCACGGAGGAGGAGCTCACCTACATCGCCAACAGGGCGGAAGAGGCGAACCTTGCAGAAGAAGCCGGCAGCGCTGAGTCCAGCGAAGGCGGGGACCCACTACGGGAAGATCTTGCCGGGCGAGACGAGGCTGCCGGGGAGCCAAGCGGAGCCGCTGCCGGGAGCTCTTCTGCCGGAGGCGCCGCCGAAGAGGAAGAAGAGGAGGAGGAAGAAGAGCCCCCAGCTCTTCAACACAGGAAGAGGCGCGTCCTCCGGAAGAACGTCACTGGCGCTCCAGCCCGCACCGCAACCTGCCGCTGCCAAGCGGCCCAGGGCCACTCCTCCTCCTCCTTCGTCAGGAACTGCGGCGGGGGTCGGCTTCGTCCTCTCCGCCATCAGCTCCGAGGAAGAAGAAGAAGAGTAAGAGTCCTGCCGCAGCCTTGATTCTTGTCCTTCTAGTTTTGCTTGATTAATCTTGCTCTGTTCTTATCTCCACAGGGAAATAGAGACCTTGGCGCGAAGGATGGCGAAGAGGGCCAAGACCTCGACAAGCGTCGAGCCGCCGGCAAGCACCTCGGGCGCGTCGGAAACGGTTCTCGTCAGCTCAGAGTCAAGCCCAGAACGCAATCCTCGATGCAGCCCTCGACGCAGCCCCCAACGTGAGTCTTCTACTCACTACCCACTGGCGCGTGCCGGGGTGTGCATCTTCTCTGCTGACATCTCCGGGCGTGCAGGAGCGGAGCAACAGCGAGAAGCAACAGCGGGAGCTGCCTCTGCCATGCCACCTCCGTCGACCACACCGCCCAGGGGTGAGTCTTCGGGCAAGCTCTACCGCGACGATGAGGAGGGGCCGGCAAGCGCAAGCTTCGGCAACCCCTTCCTTGACGCAGGTAAAGTTACTTGCCCCAAAGAATTCTTGTCGCTTTGGTTTTTCTTCTTTTTGTCTTCTTGAACTTCCTTCCCAGCTTCATCTTAATCAAGTTCTTGGCTTTCAATCTTCTTCTGACAGAGCTCATGGATACTGACGCTGTCATTGAAGAGACCGCCAAGGATGCCACCACTGAAGCCGGCAAGGTTGCTGCCGAAGAGGCCGCCAAGCATGCCTCCGCCGAGGCCGCCAAGGCTGCTGCCGCCGAGGCTGCTGTCGCTGAGGCCGCCAAGGCCGCTGCCGCCGAGGCCGCCAAGGCCGCTGCCGCCGAGGCCGCCAAGGCCGCTGCCGCCGAGGCCGCCAAGGCCGCCGAGGGGGCCGGTGAGGAGACCCGCGGCAATACTGACGGCGCTTCCGCCGCAGGAGCGCCAGGCGCTTCTACTGCCGCGGGGCCCTCGACTGCCGAAGACCAACCCTCGTCGTCCCAGGCCCCTCCCTCAAGCCAATATATCAGGGCCAGCAAGAACGTTGTCAGCATGCCGGGATCGGCAAACATCGAAGAGCTGGTTGATGGAGAACATCTTGACGGGGAAATCACCGTCGCTGCCGTCAGTGAGCTCAAGGAGGAGCAATTACTTCAAGCCATGAATGACAACTATCAGAAGCTCCAGACGCTCTACCGCGCCCGGAAGGAGAAACTGGACTCCCGGGCAGCGCTCGTCGAGGCCGCGGAAGGAGACTTCCAACAACGCGTCACGGAGACACAGGCTTGGTATGGCTAGGCCCTCCAAGAGCTGAATATTTATCGGGAGCAGCTGGCGGAAGAGCGGAACGTCCTCCTGCTGAAGCAATCAGACGTCGAGAAAGCGCAGGAGGAGGCCGCCCAGCAAGCCGCCGCGGCAGAAGCCCTCTTGACGCAGCGCCGCATCAGCCTTGACGCCCAAGAAGAGGACCTTGCCGCCCGCGAGGCGGCGCTTGCCGCCAAGCTTCGCAACAAGGATGAAGAGCTCGAAAGTCTTGTCGCGCAGCGGGTCCAGGAGCTTGAGCAGAAACACTTGAAGACGCTCAGAGCTCTAACTGAAGACCACGCCGGCAAGCTCAAAGAGGCCCTCGACGCTGCCGGAGCTGCGGAGACCGCCAAGAACTTGCTGGAGGAGAAGACGAAGCAGCTGGAGGCCGCTCTCGAGGACCACGACAAGAAGGTCTCAACACTCGAGGCCGAGAGAGACAAGGCTCTCCACAGCCTGATGGAGACGTAGGCTGCCGCATCCGAGAAGATCCAGCAGCTCTCCTCCGCCAAGGACTCCATTGAAGATCTGAAGCTAAAGCTATCCACGCTGGAGGAGTCTCTTGAGGCCGCCCGAGTTCGCGAGAGGACTCTTATCAAAGACCTCCATGACGAACAGGAGCTACTCCAGAACGCCGCCACCACCCACAATGAGTACACTTCAAGCGTGAAGCTCTGGACTGCCAGGCTGGCGGACGTTGCCGAGAAGCTTGGCGCGGAGCTGGAGGCCATGGACTTGCCGAGCTTCGGATATTCTGTCGACAACAACATATCCTCAAGCGCCAGGCTAACCATGTTCTTCGACAAGCTCGTCGACGCCCTCAAGCTACTCCAGGCGAACCAGACAAGCAAGCTGGCCGACGAATCCCGGAAGCTCTGCCAGCTCGTCCTCCGCAAGGTGTTGATGAAGGTGGCGTACAGGAACCCTGGCGTCGACCTCTCCAAAGTTTTGAAGAGCTTGCCGAAGGACGCGGACGTCAAGGCTCTCAAAGAGCTTGTCGCGCCCATCGTCGATCGGGTGAGCCAGGTGAAGAGGGTCGAGGGCGATCGCCGGGACTAGCTGTAGCCTCCTATCTCTTCTTCATCTTGCCGCCAGCATTCCATGTAAAAGACAATTTGTCTTATGTCAGAAACGCGGCAAGCACTGGTTGTAATATAACTTGCTCTCTTTGAATCATGGCATGCTATTCCCCTTGTTCAATTTCTTTCTGTATGGCGTATGCCCTACGCTTTGCTGGGAACTTGCCGGAGCATAACCCCGTCGCATGCGCTGGATTCGGGTCGTCAGCAGCTTGCGGGTGGTGCTGCTCACGGCAAGAAATCTTGACGCTTTCAGCGCGGCCACCTAGACTGTTGAGCGGACTCGAAACAGAGTAAGGGCGCAGCCGATCACGGCAAGATTCCATCGCGTGCAGGTTTTCCATACAAAGCCGAAATCGTTCAAGGGAATACAACCTTACAAAAATTAAAATCTGCTTAAGGGGTTTAGCAACTTAGCTCTGCTTTTTGTCGCTATTCCTTTTCTTCCGGCAAGGCGCCAACCTTGAACGTCGTCTGGCATCCATACCATCATTCTCCTACCCCCCCCCCCCCGGCAAACTTGCGCGCGAGGGAATCTTCTATCTCTTGAGAAAAAGAAAGAAGAGAAAATAAAGGTATGGAACCTTGACGGTTCGTTAGCTCTTACCGGGATCAAGTGCAATACATATCTCAGATAATACATGCATATAGAATGACATGAAATCAACAAGAAATGTAAAGCACACAGATCTTATAAAATATGCACAGGGATGTGCCTGCTCTGTACAAAGGATTACATGCCAGCGGCAACACTCGTACAGAATGGCGTTGCCGGGATCTTGCCGGAGCGTTACGCTGCCGCGAGCGCTGGATTCGGGTCGTCAGCAGCCTGCTGGCCGTATCGCTATCACAGCAAGAAACCCAAACAACCACGCCTTACGGGTAGAACTTGCGAAGGTGCTCGATATTCCAGGAGTTGCTCACTGGCAAGCCCTCTTCGGTCTCCAGGCGGACAGCGCCAGGCCTGGTGACTCGCACTACCCGGTAAGGGCCTTCCCACTTCGGCGTCAACTTGTTGGAATTCTTGGCCGACTGAACGCGCCGAAGAACAAGGTCGCCTTCCTCAAGACTCCGGGCATGGACCTTGCGGCTATGGTAGCGGCGCAAAGCTTGCTGATAGCGAGCAGCTCGCACAGCAGCCCGAAGACGGTCCTCCTCAAGGAGCAGCGCGTCATCCTGCCGCAGCTGCTCTTGCTCAAGCTCATCATAAGCGAGCACTCGAGGTGACCCGTATATGAGTTCCGTGGGGAGAACTGCCTCCGCTCCGTAAACCAGAGCGAAGGGCGTCTGGCCGGTGGCTCGATTTGGCGTCGTCCTGATCGACCAAAGAACCGCCGGCAGTTCATCAATCCAGCGTCTTCCATGCTTGTGCAGCTTGTCGAAAGTTCTGGTCCGGAGACCACGCAGCACTTCAGCGTTCGCCCTTTCCGCTTGGCCATTGCTTCTCGGGTGAGCAACAGAGGCAAAACAGATCTTGCCGCCAAGGTCTTGGACATACTGCATGAAGGTGCGACTTGTGAACTGCGTACCGTTGTCGGTGATGATCCTGTTCGGCACACCAAAACGGCACACAATCCCCTTGAAGAACTTGACTGCTGACTGTGCTGTCACTCTCCTCACTGCTTCCACTTCTGGCCACTTCATGAACTTGTCGATAGCAACGTACAAGTACTCGAAGCCCCCGGCAGCGCGGGGGAAGGGACCCAGTATGTCGAGCCCCCAGACCGAGAAGGGCCAAGAGAGAGGGATCGTCTGGAGAGCTTGAGCTGGCTGATGAAGTTGCTTTGAATGAAACTGGCACGCTTCACACTTGGTTACTAGTGCAGTTGCATCCTGGAGAGCAGTAGGCCAGAAGAATCCTTGCCAGAATGTCTTGCCGACAAGGGCTCTTGAGCCTATGTGGGATCCACATATGCCCCCGTGAATCTCTGCCAACAGCTCTAGTCCATCCTCCCGAGGAATGCACTTCAATTTCACACCGTTGGGCCGCTTTCTGTACAGGACGTCGTCGACGAACTGGTACATGTTTGACTGACGGGCTACTTTCTCAGCTTCTTCCTGCTCCTCAGGGAGTTCTCCTGTTTGAAGGAAATGGACTATTTGCTGTGCCCATGCCGGAGCCTGTGGCTCGACGACAAGGACTAAAGGTGACTCTTCAGCTGCGGGAGCATTTGCTTCTACGGCAAGAACCTGAGGTTCTTGGCGGAGCAGCTGCTCACCGGCAACTGGTATTTCTTCGGCAGCAGGGGCGCTTGCTTTGGCGGCAAGAACCAGAGGTTCTGCGCGAAGCCGCTGCTCGCCGGCAACCGGTATTTCTTTGGCAGCAGGGGCGCTTGCTTCCGCGGCAAGAACCTGAGGTTCTGCGCGAAGCCGCTGCTCACCGGCAACCGTGTCGTTCCCGGCAAGATCCTTGCCGGGGGCTTCGGGAAGCCCTGCCGGGAAGTACTCGCCGGTACTTAACTTTCTTCTCTTATCAGGCCTTGTCGATGGCGACACGGATGGTTGAGTCAAGCGGAGCACAAAAGTCCCTGGTTCCACAGGTAGCTTGAGTGCGGCACGCTTCGACAGGTCGTCGGCAATGCTGTTCTCTGATCGAGGAACATGCTCTGTCTGAAGACCGTCAAAGCGCTCCTCTAGCTTCTTCACTTCATCGACGTAGGCTTCCATCAGCGGGCTCTGATAATCTTTGTTGACCTGCCTCACGACGAGCTGGGAGTCACCCCTGACGATGAGCTTCCTGATCCCAAGGTCCGCTGCGATCCTGAGACCGGCAAGCAGTCCTTCATACTCTGCCGTGTTATTGGTAGATCTCTCCCGAGGAAAATGCATCTGGATGACGTACTTGAGGTGCTCTCCGGTGGGTGCGACAAGCAGCACGCCGGCACCGGCGCCTTGCAGCGAAAAGGCTCCATCAAAGTACATGATCCATTCGCGATCTGTTTCCTTGCCGGGGATCGCTGATTCCTGAACTTCGTCGTCTGGCGTTGGGGTCCATTCTGCAATGAACTCTGCCAAGGCTCTGCTCTGGATAGTTGAAGAACTTTCAAACTTGAGACCAAAGCATGATAGCTCCAACGCCCACTCCACAATCCTGCCGGTTGCTTCTGGGTTCCGGAGAATCCGTTGCAGCGGAAAGCGAGTGACGACGGTGATCTCGTGTGCTTGGAAGTAATGGCGCAGCTTCCTCGAGGCCATGAGAAGGCCGAAGAGCAACTTCTGCACACCAGAATATCTCGACCTAGCCCCCTGCAACAGGGAGCTGACGAAATAGACTGGGCGCTGCACCATCTTCTTCTTCTGCACTGCTTTGCTTGACTGCGCGGATCTTTCCTTGTCGGCACCAGACTCTGCCGGGGCTGGCCCCGGCAAGTCGCTTGGCGGGTCTGCCATTGCCGCTGCATCCTCCTCTGCTTCTCTCTCTGCCACCAGCGCAGCACTAACCACTTGATTCGTTGCCGCTAGATATAGCAGCAACGGCTCTTGTGGCCTAGGCGCGACTAGTACTGGCGGAGAGGAGAGGTACCTCTTCAAATCCTGCAGCGCTGCCTCCGCTTCTTGAGTCCATTTCATTGGACCTGCCTTCTTCAAAATTTTGAAAAATGGCAGGGCGCGCTCAGCAGACCTTGAGATGAACCTACTCAAAGCAGCGACGCAGCCGGCAAGGCGGCGCACATCCTTGACTCGTCTTGGCGCTTCAATCTGCTCAATTGCCTTGATCTTGTCGGGATTGGCTTCAATTCCACGCTGAGATACAAAGAACCCGAGAAGCTTGCCGGATGGGACACCGAACACGCACTTCTCGGGGTTGAGCTTCAGGTTGATCCCGCGCAGATTTGCAAATGTCTCCTCCAGATCTTGAATGAGCGTTGCCTTGTCCTTGGTTTTGACCACTATGTCATCCATGTAAGCTTCCATATTTCTATGAAGCTGGGTCTTGAAACCAATCTGGACGGCTCTTGCGAAGGTCGACCCAGCACTTTTCAACCCGAAAGGCATACGCAAGAAGCAGTATGTGCCACATGGGGTGATAAATGCGGTCTTCTCTTCGTCTTCTTTTGCCATGAAGATCTGGTGATAGCCTGAGTATGCGTCAAGAAATGACAGCACATCGCAGCCGGCAGTGGAATCCACAATCTGGTCGATGCGCGGCAAGGGAAAGGGATCTTTTGGACAGGCTTTATTGATATCTGTAAAGTCAATACATAGCCTCCATTTACCATTCGCCTTGCGCACAACAACTGGATTGGCCAACCATGTAGGATGGAGGACCCCTCTAACCAGGCCTGCCGCCTCAAGCTTCCTTATCTCTTCCGCAATAAACTCTTGCCGCTCCAAGGCTTGCTTCCGCACCTTCTGCTTGACGGGCCGCGCGTGGGGACAGACAGCTAGGTGGTGCTCAATTACCTCCCAGGGAACGCCGGGAATGTCAGATGGTTGCCATGCAAACACATCGACATTCGCCCGCAGGAAGGCAACGAGCGCGCTTTCCTATTTGTCATCAAGGGTGGAGCTTATGGTGAAAGTTCCTCCCGTCCCGTCCTCCTTGGCGGGCACCTTCTTGGTCTCAGGCGGAGCAGCCTTGGATTTCTTGATCTGGCCGGCAGAGCTCTCTGGGGCACCCTCGACGGCAGCGCAGCACTCCGGAGAGGCGCGCTTGCCGGAGTTCGTACCAGAGTTCTTGCCGGGCCGCTTCTTCTTGCCGGGATCTTGAGCGGCAGGAGCATGTGCCTTAACGGCGGACGCTGCAACTGCTTCCCGGTAGAGCTTGTCGGTGCAAATGAGCGCGTCTTTCTTGTTGGAGTGGACAGTGATGACACTCATTGGACCGGGCATCTTCAAGACGTTGTAAGCGTAGTGCGAGGCCGCCATGAACTTAGCCAGCGCTGGGCGGCCAAGGATTCCATTGTACGGCAACGGTATCTTGGCGACGTCGAAGACGACCTTCTCCGTCCTGAAGTTCAGCTCGCTGCCGAATGTTACCGACAGCGTGATTTTGCCCTTCGGCTGGTTCCTTCCCGGATTGACCCCTTGGAAAGAGCCAGTTTCCTCGAGATCTTCGTCGGGAATTTGCAGCCTCTTGATCACATCGGGCGAGATCAGGTTCAGGGCGGCCCCACCGTCAACTAACATTTTCGTCACTTGGAGGTTGCGGATCGTTGGTGAAACCAACAATGGCAAACACCCGACCGCAGTTGTGCGATCAGGGTGATCCTCGGCGTCAAAAATGATAGGCGTGTGGGACCACTTCAGTGGCTTCTGGGCATCGAGGGATGGCTCTGCCGCATTAATCTCGCGCGCCCACTGCTTGAGCTGGCGGTGAGAGGAATGCAACGAGGCGCCCCCGTCGACGCACATGGCCTCTGTAGCCTTCTGGAACTCGTGTTCGCTGGACTCGTCGCCCTCTGCATCATCGTCCTCATCTCTTTGCTCTTTGGCGCGGCCCCGGGCAGGCTTCTCTTGCTGCTGCCTGGGCTTGCCGCGGCGACCTCCTCGACCGCGCTTCCTGCCGGACCCTCCGGTACCATCTTGGGCTCTTTCCTTGTCGCGCCTTTCGTACTCGGCGCGCTGCTTCTCGGCAAGCTCCTCAACTTGCCGGCAGTCTTGGAGATCATGGCCCTTGGTACGGTGGATCTTACAGTACTGCTTGCCGGATCCTTCCGGCCTGTCGGCAGCCGCCAAGGCCTGACACGCCGCACACCCGGCAATCTCCTTGCCGGGGTCGTCGGTCTTGGACTTCTTGGCGGTGCCGGTGTGGCCGGAACCTTCGACGGCAAGCACAGCCTTGCCCTTGCGCTTCTTGTTCTTCCGCCGCCCCTTCTTTGCCGGGGCAGGAGCGCCTTCGCTATCGGAGTCGACTCCAGCGCCAGCATTCTCGCCGGGGAGCCTCCTTCCTTCCTCTGCCCGAGCACACTTGTCAGCCAAAGCGTAAAGCTCGGCGACATCTCTTACTTTGTTCATCGCCAGCTCCTCCCGCATCTTACGATTGCGCACATTCTGATGAAAGGCGCTGATGACGGCGGCGGGATGAACGTGAGGAATGTTGTGCTGGATGCGGCTGAACCTCTGGATATACTTGCCCAAAGTTTCGCCTTCTTTCTGGGGAATGATGTGCAGATCACTCTCCTGGCCAGGAGCTTGATGGCCGCCGGTGAAGGTGCCAACAAACTGATGGCACAGGTCGGCCCAAGAAGAGATGGAATTCTCGGGCAGGTGCATCAACCACGATCTCACGTTGGGCTTGAGTACCAACGGAAAGTAGTTGGCCAGCACCTTATCGTCACGAGCCCCGGCAGCCTGCACCGCGATGGTGTAGATGCTCAAGAACTCGGACGGATGGGTCTTGCCGTCGTACTTCTCTGGTACTTCCGGCTTGAAGGAGCGGGAGCTGGGCCACTGGACTTGCCGCAGCTCACGAGTAAACGCTGGGCAACCCACCTCGTAAGGTAGGGAGCCAGGGTACCCTGGCGCGGGCTCGTCAACAGCGGTCCCAGCGCGCTTGTCGGACTGGCGACGCGCCTCCCTCCGGCGCTCGATGGTGGTTCGAGCGTCCTCCTTCTTCCGTTCCCGGAGAACGTGACGTTGATCGCGGCGAACCCGCGGATCAGACGATGCCGTGGAATCATCCTCACGGGCGCCGGTCCGTCGAGTTAACGACCGCTCTTGATGCAGCGGAGGGGAACGCAACGTAGTCGTTCCAGCTCCGGTCTTCTCTCCATTGCCACGCACCAGCCTAGACGACTGCAGTCGCGAGGGTTCACCCTGCTGTGGCACGTCGTTGTTGGCTAGGCCGATGAGGCTCTGGATAGCGGCTCGCCACTCGTCTAGCTTCTCCGCGGCGGGAGGGAAGTCTAGGAGCAGCTGAGCTCGCGCCAACGCCTCTGCTGGCGTAGGCGGCGGCGACAGGTGCGAAGAACGTGAGGTGCTCAAACTCCTAACAGGGTTAGAAGGAGCGCCATCACGACTCTGCACCCGTGCGCGGCTTCCACCAGCGTGCTGACGCGGATCTTGGCCCTGCGCACCCTGGGAGTGATGCGCAGGGGACTTCCCATGCGGACGCCTAGAACCACCAACGTCTTGAGGCTGCACGTCACGCGCGTCCTGAGAAGGTCGCGGTGCATGCGCCGGCGTATTCGTCCTGGAAGGCGCCGCTCCATCCTTGGAAGTCGCTGCACCACCCGCAGGTCGCGCAGCTCCATCCTTGGACCTGTTGCTCGTCCGGCTTGGATCGCCGGAACGCCGTGGAAGCTCGGAGCCTCCACCTCCTCCACCCGCGCCTACCCAGTCGCCTGCGCGCGCAGCATCAGGCACGACGGGTGCAGATGGACCAACCGCCGTGAAACCCTTCTTCTTGGGAGCCATGGCGGTGAAGATGATCGAAGATCTGACGCGCTGATCACCAGATCAGGTTCGCACAACCTCGATCCCCCTACCTGGCGCGCCAAAGATGTCGTGGGAAACGAGCACCTATGGGACCAAGGAGATCCCTTACGGTTCGGCAAGGGGAGAGGATTGCGCGAAGAGCAGAACTAACGAACAGCACGCGGGGATTTACCCAGGTTCGGACAACCTCGATCCCCGCACCTGGCGCGCCAAAGATGTCGTGGGAAACGAGCACCTATGGGACCAAGGAGATCCCTTACGGTTCGGCAAGGGGAGAGGATTGCGCGAAGAGCAGAACTAACGAACAGCACGCGGGGATTTACCCAGGTTCGGGCCGCACGGATGCGTAAAACCCTACTCCTACTTTGATTGTATTATGGTGGATGTTCTTGGCCAAGTTCTGGGAGCTACAGTAGCAGCTACGCATGCAGAATGGGCCTCCAGAAGTGCCTCCTCCCCTGTACGTCTCGGGCCTCCTTTTATATTAATCAAAGGGGCTACCACAGTGGCGTACGAGATAAGGCATGAGGTGGAAAGTAGCTACAGTGTTATCATACCTAACCCTGACGGCTTATGACAAGCTCATTAAATACACCGTGAGGTGCCCGTTGAGGTGTCCCTTAGCGTCTTGGGCTTGGAAAAGCTTTTCAGGGGATGGGCAAAAGAAGCCATCCCATCAGCACCGCTCAAGCATCTCGTGGCCAGCATCGCACCACGTCACCATGAGGACAAGCCCTAAACGACAAGGCTGGCCGCTGCACTGGAGCGATAGCGCTGCACTGTGCAGAGCCTTGCCGGGGCTGAATCCTTGCCGGGGCTGAATCCTTGCCGGGCCCGGGGCTTGCCGGGACCGAATCCTTGCCGGGCCCGGGGCTTGCCGGGACCGGGTCCTTGTCTGGCGCGAGGCCTTGCCGGCAAGAGTCTTGTCGGGCCTCCGCAACCCTTTGGTCTTCTGTTCTCTGGTCTGATCGTTGACTTGAATGTCTCCTTGTCGTCTTAGTCTCGTGATTACTCCTAGCTATTCCCCGGCAAGGCTTGCCGCGGTACGGCTACAACTGCTCGTGCACAAGTAAGGGGTACTAAAAAGACCCATACTTTAGTACACCGACACACGGCTGCCGGAGATGGGACGACAATGGAGAGCCGCCGCGGCCGGCAGTAGACTAGTAAGGGTATCCATTTCGTTGGAATGGATATCCGCCGGCGCTGGCCGTAGACTAGTTTATTCTTTAGTCCGGTATCGTTTTTAGTTAAAAATGTGTTCAAAATGTAAACGTTTTCGTCCGGTTATATGAAATCCGTCATGTTTATATGAAATCCGGTCGTGTTTGCATGAATTTCATCCGGTTTGTTGAAAGAGTGTTTGAAATGTACTAGTGTTGGATGGCGGCCTCCCGCATCCGTGTTCGGGGACTGATTCCCCTGTCCGCGGACGGATGCAGGAGGAAAGTTGCGGGTTGCCGTTGGAGATGCCCTAAGAGGTATGAGCGCCAACCGTCAGACCTTTCTTGCTTCAAGATTCACGGTGGCAGAGGACCGCGCGCAGCGCGAGTGGTTAGGAACCGGTGGTAGCTCCCAGCCCGCCCGAGTTCGATCCCAGCGGGGACGAATTTTCGGGTGTCTCACTTCGCTACACTGTTCATTAGGAACACTGTAGCAAATAAAATTTCGCAGGTACCCTCGGCATCTACAAGCCACAGGCCGGAGTCCTGGACTTCGGAAGTCTCACTAGACGTACTAGAGTTATAGGTTGTAGATTTGGTTTAGGTGCATAGTCGGGGCGTGAGTTGTGGTGTGCGTGCGTGTGGTGTGTGTGACTGTGCGTCCGAACAGATGCTACAGCTTGTATACTCAGGAGAGGCTAAAAAAAATTCACGGTGGCAGTGATTTGTTTCATTCGGCCTGTGTAAGGCGTGCGGCCAGCCTGTTTCCTCTTTTTTTTCTCTGTTTTGGGCTTTTTCTGTTTGTCGGGGGTCAGGGGCTTGTGCAGTGGGCTGGGCAAATGTTCAGCGCGACAGCTAATCTCGCTTATAGCGAGACAGCAGGAGCTCTCGCCTGTAGAGTCTACAGTAACAGCCTGGCACATTATAGCTTATTTAAAGGAAATCGAGTAAAAAAAGGGAGCACTTGGGGATCAATCCCGGATCTACTATTTGCTGCGCAGCCCTGCTAGCTAATGAGTCACCATCAAGTTCATGTTAAATTAGTAGCGCGCGGCCTACTTAAAGGAAAAGAGTTGGTTTTCTACTGGTAGTTTGGTTTTTTGTTTTTGCTTTTGTTTTTTCACCAGTTTTTCTTTGTTTTTCTCTCTGTTTCTACTGCGTTTTTCCTATTCTTTTTTTCTTTGTTTTTCTTCAGTTTTCTTTGTTTCTTTCTCAGTTTTCACTCACTTTTTTCTTTTCTTTTTCTTTATTTTTTTTGTTTCTTTTTCAGCTTTCCCTGCCTTTTTCTTTTCATCATTTTCTTTAGTTTTGTTTTTTTCTCATTTTTCATCATTTTTCTTTTGTTTTCTCTCGGGTTTTCACTGTTTTTATACACATTTTTGGTATATATCTAATACATGTTTAACATTTCTTAAATACAAGATTGACATTTATTGAATAAATGGTCAATATTTTTTCTATACACATTTTTCAAATGCTTGGTTAACATTTTTCAAAATAGCATATTAACATTTTTCACATTTAACATTTTTTAGATGCTTGAATACATTTTTAAAATACAAGTTTAACATTTTCAAAATACATGGTTAATTTTTTTTCTATACACATTTAACATTTTTTCAAATGCTTGATTAACATTTTAAGAATACTAGATTAACATGTTTTGAATACATGGTCAACATTTTTTCTACACACATTTAGTATTTTTTTCACATGCTTGATTAACATTTTTTAAATACAATTTTAACATTTCTCCGAGTACATGCCCACATTTTTTCTATACACATTTAACATTTCTAAAATAATTAATTAACATTTTCAGATACTTTTTAACATTTTTTTCAAATGCTTGGATTAACATTTTTTAAATACATGTTCAACTTTTTTCACACACATTGTATATTTTTTGTATACATTTTTTCGCATACATGAGAAACATTTTCTCTATACACGTTTAACATTTTTCAAATGCGTGGTTAACATTTTTATGAAATGTTTTGCGTAAAGTGTTTTTTAATATATTTATTTAAAATATTTGGAAGTATAAACAAAAGTAAAAAAGAAAGAAAAAAGAAAACAAAAAAAGATGAAAAATAACGAAAAAAGCGGTTGTGCCCTCCTGAGCAGCTGTGCCGGCCCATCTCGCACTCTGCTTGACGCGGCGGTTCCCTGGGTCTCGCTATAAGCGAGACATAGGGGCGCCCAGTTTCGTTGTCTTTTTTTATTGGGCTGCGGTTTTTTACGCTTATTAGAGAGAGAGGGGGGGGGGGGAGGGCAAGCAACAACATCACCAGTTAAAGGGTACCCTTGTGAAGGTCACCCCAACTTCTAAGACGCTGACAAGTGGCGCACTGCAGGTGCGTCAGTTGGCACAACCAGAGTGTTTTTTGTTTTTTCTAAGATTCGTTTATTCAAGACGCTTTATCTCTTGAACTGTGCGTTTAAATCCAGAACCGTTTTCACCGTTGGATTTCTCGCGTCGAGATCTTCGAAGCTAGATCCCATGTTAATAGGTTTCGACTTTTTTTTACAAAAATCCGTAAAATCCTAAAATTAAAAAAAGAATACCAAAAAATTGGTTCGCTCAAAAAAAAATGAACACCAAAAAAGGAAGAAAAAAACAGAGCTTGGAAGCAATAGCATGATTGCGGTTCCTTTTTTGGAGCACAGACAGTGCTTTTCCTTTTTTTCGGGAGAAGGACAACTATGCTTCTCCGGAAAGCAAACCAGTGCTTCATGTTTTGCCACGCAAAGTGACCCCTCCCTTGCAAAGGGTAACCTCCAGTTAGTTGCTCCAGGAAGCGGTCAAAAATCATTGCCCGTGACTCTTAGCTGTTCGAGGGCCCTTCCTACTCATATGCATTCCCATTTTCCTTTTGCCGGTCGTCTATATCTATTTTATTATCATAAGAAATCTACTTTTCCAAAAAAAAAACATTTTTTGCTTTCCTTTTCCTTTTTATTTTGTGTTTTGGGTTTATTTATTTTTTGAATAGGGGTGTCTTTTTTTTTGCATGGTAAAATGTGTCTCATTCATATCATAAAGATTAAAGTACAAGTCACATAATGACCAACATGACAAAACTGAAAAGATAGCAGAACGTCTATGAGCTTGACACCAACGCCCGTCACCTGCCTCCGGCACCACCACAACAGCCACCGAAAGAAAAAATGACGGGTCACCTCCTCACCCGAGCTCGACGCGGCTCCATCGCTGATATGCAGCTTTGCGGACCTCTAAGGTGGCTCGCCAAAGGCGAAACCATTACCGTTGAACGAATCAGACCGGGGCAACACCCCGGACACGCCATCGAACTCCAGATCTGGCACCCCCACATGACTAAGACGTCGGAGGAGGAAACCATACCCGCTATCCACGAACCACGAACCCAGCACACGTTTCGTCTTCCAGATGTCGTCGATGCAGACCACAATCTGCATCCGCTCCTCGACTACCTCCCAAGCTCCGCGCCGACGTTGGAGCAGACACCGTCGCAATGGCGGAGCCCGAGGACACATGTCCACCACAAGGATGCCGCCGCCGCCACGACATCCCCGCTTGAACACACTGGTTCCCAAATCCATCACCGACCATAGAGACGATTGCCTCGCCGGAGAAGAATCTGGAGCTTCTTTATTCAGCATCGCCGTCGCCGCCGCCAAAGCCAAGACGTCGAACGACCCAAAACCCTAAGCTTCTTGGGCCCTAAAACTGAAAGCACATTTGCTCCCTTGGTGGTTTTGGTAATTCATAACAACATATATCTCATTGAACTAATGTACATTCAAGTTAAAGATTTCAGGACGTTCAATGATTGGCATGGCAAGGACTAGAGATGTGGAACCCTCAAAATGCTAAGGACAAGGATTGGCAAAAGATCAAGACTCTACATTTTTGGTTTAGTGATCCAAGATCACTTTGAGTCCATAGGAAAGCCAATACTATTAAAAGGGGATGAGGTGTTGCTTAATGGTCTTTTTTCTCAAGTGCTTAGTGACAGTACTCCTAAACCCTCAACCACTTTCTCCATCCAAATATGTCCAAAACCTACATTCCAACTCGACCCCACCGAAATTTCCTATCCGGAGCCACCGAGTTCATCTGGACTTAGCCACTGCCAAAACCCTAACAAATCGGATCCACCGATATGGATCTCGGTCTCACCGAGATGGCCTTGCCAACTCTCTGTAATCGTTTGCACTTACTTCGGTCTCACCGAGTCTTGCAAATCGGTCTCACCGAGATGGCTTGCCAAGTCTCTGTTGCCTTTTTGCTTCACTTCAGTCCTACCGAGTTGATGCAATCGGTGCTACCGAGATGAGGTTTGCCCTAGCCATTGCATTTCGGTCCATCCGAGTTGTTCCAGTCGGTCCCACCGAGATTCCTAATGTTCATATCTTTTACATAGTTCGGTGCCACCGAGTCTTCTGAATCGGTGCCACCGAGTTGGGTCAAAAGTGTGTAACGGTTGGATTTTGTGTGGAGGCTATATATTCCCCTCCACCACTTCCTTCTCAGTAAGGAGGACCATCAGAACGTGCCTACACTTCCACCATACATTTTCTGAGAGAGAACCACCTACTCATGTGTTGAGATCAAGACATTCCATTCCTACCATTTGAACCTTGATCTCTAGCCTTCCCAAGTTGCTTTCCACTCAAATCCTTCTTCCACCATAGCCAAATCTGTGAGGAGTTGTTTGAGTGTTGGGAAGACTATCATTTGAAGCACAAGAGCAAGGAGTTCATCAACAACACACCGTCTATTACCTTTTGGAGAGTGGTGTCTCCTAGATTGGTTAGGTGCCACTTGGGAGCCTCCGACATGATGTGGAGTTGAACCAAGGAGTTTGTAAGGGCAAGGAGATCGCCTACTTCGTGAAGATCTACCTGAGTGAGGCTAGTCCTTCGTGGACGTAAGCCATGGTGGCATAGACAAGGTTGCTTCTTCGTGGACCCTTCGTGGACTCGCGCGGCCGTTACCCTTCGTGGGTTGAAGTCTCCATCAACGTGGACGTACAATAGAACCACCTATCGGAACCACGCCAAAAACCACCGTGTCTTCATTGCGTTTGAAATCTCCGATCCCCTCCTTTACTTACATATGCAATTGTTTACTTTCCGCTGCCATACTCTTAGAATTGCATGTGTAGGGTGATGCTTGACTTGTATGCTTGCTAAAATCTGCCTACAACTAAAATTGGGAAAAGGTTAGGTTTTTTAATTGGTCAAGTAGTCTAATCACCCCCCCCCCTCTAGAGATACTTTCGATCCTACAAGTGGTATCAGAGCTTTGGTCTCCGTAAGCCTTGATTTCCATTGCTTTGGTGATCATAGCCTTGGTTTCACAACCTAGAAGAGTATGGCATCTAGTGAGGGTAACTATCACCGTAGAGGTCCATATTTTGATCTTACAAACTTTGCTATTTGGAAACATAAGATGAAAATGCATATTCTTGGTCATAACCCCGCTGTTTGGGCTGTTGTTCGTGTTGGCTTGCAAGGTGGTTTCTTTGAGGATGGCAAGGAACCGGATCGTGAAGCAACCCCGGAAGAATTGAAGATGTTGCAATACAATGCTCAAGCTTGTGACATTCTCTTCAACGGTTTGTGTCCGGAGGAATTCAACAAAATCAGCCGCCTCGAGAATGCAAAGAAAATTTGGGATACTTCGGTTGATATGCATGAGGGTACCGAGTCCTTCAAGGAATCTAAGTTCGATGTGCTTCAAAGTCAACTTGACAAGTTCAAGATGAAGGATGGTGAAGGAGTTACTGAAATGTACTCTAGGCTTGCTCTCATCACAAATGAGATTGCCGGCTTAAGAAGTGAAGAGATGACCGACAAATTCGTCATCAAGAAGATACTTAGAGCTTTGGATGGAAAATATGATACCGTTTGCACATTGATCCAATTGATGCCAAATTACAAAGATCTCAAGCCCACGGAAGTCATTGGAAGGATTGTTGCTCATGAAATGTCACTCAAGGACAAAGAGGAGCTACACAACAAATCAAGTGGTGCTTACAAAGCCTCAACCAATGCTCCAACAACTCCAAGTGACAAGCTAGTATCCAATGAAGCGATTAGCCTAATGGTGAAAAGGTTCAACAAGTTCTACAAGAACAAAGGGAAAGAAAGAAGCTCTAGCTCAAGACACTATGAGAGAAGATCATCAAGTCATGACCGTAATTGCTACAATTGTGGAAATCCCGGACACTATTACAATGAGTGTACGGCTCCCTACAAGTAAAGAGATGAATCACCAAGAGGAAGACATAGAAGAGATGAATCACCTCATAAGGAGAGAAGGAGTAGAGATGATCGTTATGAACGAAGACACTCTTGAAGAAGCAAGGATTCAGAGAGGAAGGACAAGTCATCTAAGAGCTACATAAGAAGAAGACATCAAGCTCATGTTGGTGAATGGGTTTCCGGCTCCGACTCCGACAACCACTCCGAGAGAAGCTATCACTCCAACTCCGACTATAGCCAAGATGAAGGTGTTGCCGGACTTGCTCTTGTGTCATCCAACTCCTATGATCTATTTGACTCACCAAATGAAGGAATTGGAAGATGCTTCATGGCAAAAGGCCCCAAGGTATCACACCCCGAGTATCTTGATTTTAATAGTGATGAAGATGATTTGCTTGGTGATGATGATTTACTTATTGATAATGCTAGTGATGTGAGCTACAATGAAAATGCTAGTAATCATGATAGTCAAGAGGAAACGAGTGACAATGCTATGAAGGAGATTGAGTGTCTAACTAAAGAACTAAATGCTCTTAAGTTAGCTCATGAAACAACTCAAGAGGATCATAGAGAACTTCTAAGAACTCATGAGAAGCTACGCTTCGAGAAGCTAAATTTAGAGCAAGAGCATGAGTTTCTTAAAGCTATCAATGACGATCTTCGAAATAAGAGTTCTTCATATCTTGCCAAACGTTTACTCTTGTCGACTTTTATGCCACAAGTTAAACCTAAGCAAACTAGCAACAAGGGTAAAAAGGGTTCTACCTCTAGTAGTAACAATAACAATGCTAAATCCAATGTTGTTGCTTCTAGTAGTTCTATTGATTCCACTAATGATTCTCTTAGCCAAGTTACACTTGAGCAAGAAAATATGCTATTGAAAGGAATTATAGAAAAAGGTGTCTACAAGAGCCTTGCCGGGAGTAAGCAATTCGAGGAAATTGTACGCAAGCAAGGAAGGCACCGGAAGAACCAAGGTGTTGGTTTTGAACGAAAGTTCAATGCCAATGGAGTTGAGTGGGAAGAAGATCAATACCCCAAGACGAAGTTTGTTCCTCAACAAGAGAAGTATGATCCTACTTCCTTCAAGGGAACACAAGTTCAAGAAGATCTTCCACCACAAGACCACAAGCTAAAAGGCAAGGACAAGCATCAAGAAGAGATTGATTCATTTGAAGAAGCTCCTCAAGCCTTGGTCAAGTGGGTTCCCAAGACTTCATCAAGTTCTACTTCATCAAGTGCCACTACAACTCCAAGGATTCCCATCAAGTTGATGTGGGTCTAAAAGAAGAAGAACTAGAGAGTTCTTGAGGGTGACTCCGCCAACAAACTTCACTCATATTCATTATGGCAAGAACTTGTGCAACCAACTTCCACACTTTGCACTAGTTCATGGAGTCACAAACCATCTTGTTGGTAAGGCAAGGGACAAGGTATTCAATGCATTCGTGGACATCATATATGTGTATTTCACTCTATGTCTATAGATATCCTTGTATGTTCCTTGTGTGGGACTAACCCATGTAGGTATTGAAAGCACAAAACTCCAAAGGATTGCTCCCAACTCTTGATGGTCTACATCAACATTGAGCATCCACATCTTCAACATCTACATGAAGTCATCATCGACAAAACCCAAGGTTAGTTCATCCCTCCTTGGGGGGATATCACATCTAGGGGGAGCTTTGCTCTAAACAATTGAGCTAAAGCAACTCTAATGGTGTGAACACATCAATGCTTTATGTAAAAGTGGCAACCCCACTTCTGCTTAAACGATCAGTATGACCTATGATCAAATGTTCTCATTTGGCTCCTAAGTCAATATACTCATATATAGATGACCTAGTCATCGCCATTGCTTGATAGATGCTAGAATTGGTTGTGCATGTTTGACACATATTTCATTAGCTATCTTATTGTGTGAGCATGTTGGTTTGCAAGTTTTCATCATTCGAGGACATCCATTTGTTGTTTTGATTGTCTTGGTTTTTCTGGCCAAGTGGATGTACAAGAATGCCGAAGTACCTTCTCTAGCTATCTATGCTTTCTTGTCTCAAATTCTATTCTTGCTACATCACAAAAATTGAACAAGTCATTTTCAGACCCTCCGGGTGAGGAGCACTCGGAGCCACTGATCTGAAAGGGTTGAACCTCCAAAATCTTCTATATGATTTTGGCCGAACCAATTCACTCAAACTCGGTCCAACCAAAATCATTTAGATTGATCTAGGTTTTCCATCTCGGTGCCACCCGAGTTGAACTATTTCGGCGCCACCGATGTGCTAATCTGCTTGCAGTTACACATATCGGTGCCACCGAGTTGTCCAACTCGGAGCCACCGACAACGTACGGGTATATATATCTCGCGGGCTCGAACGGTTGAAATTTCTCGACTCTTTCGCTCCCGCACCCCGTTGCTGCCATCGCCCAGGTCTCCGGATCGTCGCCTTCTTCTCCAGCGCGCCTTCGCCGCCGGATTCCGCCGCCGTCAACGGTAATCTGCTCCGCCATTGCCGCCGTAGAGGATCTCCACCGAGTTAGGGTGAGATTCGACCCCATTCGTGCTCCAATTTCTGATTCAATGCGCGATTGGTTTGCCATGATTCTTGCCATGGATTGAGAACTCCCATTACACTGCAAAGTCCATAGATTAGATTCGAGGAAAAAATTTAGGTTTAAGTTTCCGCCGAATGCATCTCGGACCGACCGATTAGAAATGTTCGGCTTCACCGATTTGGCCCCAGGCCATAGCACTAGTACGTCTCGGTGCCACTGAGTTGTACGAATCGGTGAGACCGAAAGTAAAATCTCTATGAAACCCTAGCATCTCGGAGTCACCGAACCCCATCTCGGTCTGACCGAAATGGTGTGTAAAGTTTCTGTTGAGTGCTTCGGTATCACCGAGATGATCAACTCGGTCCATCCGAAATGCCTTCTGTGAAAACTTGAGACTAAGATTTGAACTCAATTTTTATGAAAACTTCTGCTTTTTGTGATGACTCATCTACTCTGCCCATACCCATCTATTCACAGGGACAGCTTTGCAAGATGTCTGATGCCAGCGATAGCCAAAACATGTCAGAGCAGCACACAGATCTCAGCGCAGGCTCTAGCCCTGCAGAAAGTTTCTATGAGGGAGAGAGAAGCTCTCCAAATCTTCCTAAGGCTGCAACGAGGACCGGGAAGAAAAGAACCTCAGACGGTGAGGATGAGGATTTTTTTGCTAGTGAAGCAGCAACAAAGAAAAAGAGAGTTGTGCTTGCAAAGGAATACAGCACCAAACCATCTTCTGCCAAAGAGAGATCAGCTGTGAAGAAGGTTCCCAAGAAAACCATGACATTCACTCTTGAGGATCCAAGTGACACTGAAACAGCTGCAGGAGGAAAGAAGAAGAGAGCAAGGAAAATTGCTGCTCAGGTTGTTGGCAAACCCTCCATGAGAACTGATGATGAGGAGGAGGAGGAACCTACTGCTGATGCACCTCCTGCCAAGACACAAAAGCTTATGTCAGATGCTATTAGGACTGCTGCCCCCAAGTCCAAGCCAAAGGTGTCAGCACCAAAGAGATCCACAAGAAACATTCCAGCAACTGAGAAGAACAAGGCCCCAGTGCCTGAAGCTAATATTGATGAGGAGCCACTAGTGCTCAGGAAGTTGAAACCCAAGATTCCAGACCATGATGATGCACACCCAGTAGCAGAGAATACGATGCTAAGGGAGGACAAAGGACTGCGTCAGTGGAGACTGTCAGATCCCTATGCCACCAGGAGGAGAACAGATGTTGATTACCGCTTCCAGACAAGAGAACAACAAGACTTCTATGAAACAATTCTGCTTGATAAGAAGCCAATTGTCAGCGACATGAGATGGGTGGATTGGAAGTACATTGATGCCAATGAGGATTATTTTCCCCATGTTCATGAGAGCTTCCGGATTGCTGGTGTTGATGATTTTGTTGGACAGAAGTTGACAAAGTGGAATGATGAGATGATCATGCAGTTCTACTCCACAACTCACTTCCATCCTGATGGCAGGATTGTGTGGATGACAGAGGGTATCAGGTACCAGTCGACCATCTCTGAGTGGGCTACTCTTCTTGGTGCTCCAGAAGAAGAAGATGATGATGTTGATATCTATGCCAAGCTCAAGATGGACCACAACTCCATGGCCAACATGTACACAATAATACCATAGAAGGACATCGAGACATGTAAGCTAGGATTAGTGAAGCACCTGCTTCCAGGTTTGGCCACCACAAACACCATCTTGCGGTACACCTTGTTGCCCAAGTCAGGAGATGATAAAATGATTCGTGGACACTCCATCAACCTGCTGCACCTCTTTGACACACCTCAGAAATTCAAGGTGATGAGCTTAATCGTAGAGACAATCAAGAGAACTGAAGCTGATCAGAAGAGATCTTGCGGATATGCTCCACACATCCAGATGCTTATCAATTCCAAGGTTGGAACGAGCACTTATCTCCTTGATCGTGAGCATCTCCCACTGCGTCCAGAGTTTGAGGACAATGTCATAGTGATGGATCCTTCGCATCCCACCTCTGCTCAAGCCCAACAGAAGATTCGAGAAGCTGCAGAAGCAAAAGCTGTCAAGGAGGCATCTGCTCCAAATGCACCTATTGCCAACCTCAAGACTCCAAAGGACCAAATGACTTATCTGCTTGAAGCCACCCTGAGGATTGAGCGAAGTATAGTCAATCTCACCCAGAACCAGGCTAGCTTAGAGTGGATAGTCAAGACGAAGATTCATGATCTAGATGTTAAGATCACTGAGGTCCAGACTATAGTGGAGAAGCTGAAGGACGACGTTGATGCTGCCAGGACAGCCGCTTCAGATGATAGTGGAGATGACAGACCCACTACGGAGAGATTTCAGACAGTGCCCAGGGCAGCCAGGTCTGCTGCAGTACCAGTTGTGGATCCGAGGACCAAAGTCTCTGCACCTGCTGCTGCTGCTACAGTGCCACCTCCGGTCTCCACTCCACCAGCCCAGCAGACATCAGCCGAAGCCTTTGCGGATGCTCTTCTCTCGACGCCATCTACGCACACCGTAGCTGCCAGCAGGAGATCGCCTTCAGGAGCTTCCGAGCATCGTGCCTAGAGTGTCGTATTAGTCCTATACCTATTCGATCTTTTTGGTACTTGTTGCCAAAGGAGGAGAATTTGTATAGATCTTAGCTTCGAGAGAGAGAGTCTTGCTTTGTCTTGCTTTGCTTTGCCTGTTGGATTTTTCTCGAGTTCTTTTGCTACAATTTGCTTTATGGTACTTTGTTTCATTGTGTGTGCTTGATACTATGTCTGTGAGTACCTTGATCGTTATGATTGTGAGCTACTACTTTATGTGATTGATCATCCTATGCTCTATGTGATGCTTATGCTAATCATTATCTTGTATGATCATTCACTTGTGTTGGTGATGCGTGCCTACTATTCCACTCATATCATTTTGTGCGCTCCACCAAGTTGTATGTGACATGGAAGAGTGACCCATGAGCCTAATCGATTGTGCATTTGCATTCAAACGCAATTTTTTAATAATGCACAAATTTAGGGGGAGCTCTTGCTTATCACATACTTCTCAAAGCGACGATGTATTTCATTCGTTTAATCATTTGTCGAAGCTTTGATCTATATGTTGTCATCAATTACCAAAAGGGGGAAGATTGAAAGCACATTTGCTCCCTTGGTGGTTTTGGTAATTCATAACAACATATATCTCATTGAACTAATGTCCATTCAAGTTAAAGATTTTAGGACCTTCAATGATTGGCATGGCAAGGACTAGAGATGTGGACCCCTCAAAATGCTAAGGACAAGGATTGGCAAAAGATCAAGACTCTACATTTTTGGTTTAGTGATCCAAGATCACATTGAGTCCATAGGAAAGACAATACTATTAAAAGGGGATGGGGTGTTGCTTAATGGTCATTTTGCTCAAGTGCTTAGTGACAGTACTCCTAAACCCTCAACCACTTTCTCCATCCAAATATGTCCAAAACCTACATTCCAACTCGGCCCCATCGAAATTTCCTATCCGGAGCCACCGAGTTCATCTGGACTTAGCCACTACCAAAACCCTAACAAATCGGATCCACCGATATGGATCTCGGTCTCACCGAGATGGCCTTGCCAACTCTCTGTAATCGTTTGCACTTACTTCAGTCTCACCGAGTCTTGCAAATTGGTCTCACCGAGATGGCTTGCCAAGTCTCTGTTGCCTTATTGCTTCACTTCAGTCCTACCGAGTTGATGCAATCGGTGCCACCGAGATGAGGTTTTCCCTAGCCATTGCACTTCGGTCCATTCGAGTTGTTCCAGTCGGTCCCACCGAGATTCCTAACGTTCATATCTTTTACACAGTTCGGTGCCACCGAGTCTTCTGAATCGGTGCCACCGAGTTGGGTCAAAAGTGTGTAACGGTTGGATTTTGTGTGGAGGCTATATATTCCCCTCCACCACTTCCTTCTCAGTAAGGAGAGCCATCAGAACGTGCCTACACTTCCACCATACATTTTCTGAGAGAGAACCACCTACTCATGTGTTGAGATCAAGACATTCCATTCCTACCATTTGAACCTTGATCTCTAGCCTTTCCCAAGTTGCTTTCCACTCAAATCCTTCTTCCACCATAGCCAAATCTGTGAGGAGTTGTTTGAGTGTTGGGAAGACTATCATTTGAAGCACAAGAGCAAGGAGTTCATCAACAACACACCGTCTATTAGCTTTTGGAGAGTGGTGTCTCCTAGATTGGTTAGGTGTCACTTGGGAGCCTCCGACATGATGTGGAGTTGAACCAAGGAGTTTGTAAGGGCAAGGAGATCGCCTACTTCATGAAGATCTACCCGAGTGAGGCTAGTCCTTCGTGGACGTAAGCCATGGTGGGATAGACAAGGTTGCTTCTTCGTGGACCCTTCGTGGGTAGAGCCCTCCGTGGACTCGCGCAGCCGTTACCCTTCGTGGGTTGAAGTCTCCATCAACGTGGATGTACGATAGCACCACCTATCGGAACCACACCAAAAACCACCGTGTCTTCATTGCATTTGAAATCTCCGATCCCCTCCTTTACTTACATATGCAATTGCTTACTTTCCGCTGCCACACTCTTAGGCTCGTGGGTGGGGCACCGATCTTCTCTCCGGCTCCTGTTATCTTCCCATGGCGACAAGCTCCTCCACGCCGCCCCAGGTGATAGGCGAAAATCCCTTGTTCTCTTGCTTCTCGGCTTGGTTTGTTTCAATTTTTATTACTGATTTGGTTTGCTTGCAGGGTCGCTTTGGTTTACTGGGAGGAGAGGCTGAGGCTGATGCTTCTAGAGTTAGTGCACGTTGCATAGACAGAGGTGAGGATCTCACTCCAGTTTCTTGTAAGTCTGGAGTAAGACAGTAGGTTGGGCCTTTTCATTAATGGATGTTGTTTCTGCATGAATCCTGACTATATATTCGATTTTTTGATCTACTATTATGTTATTTGCTTACTAGGATAAGTTAAATTTCTGGATAAAATTTTACTGCAAGCGTCAATAAATATATATTTTGCGTTTCAGGCTGTGCGGCATAATTTTTTTATCAACTATTATGTTATTGAAAAAAATTGTTCAGGTAATGATGGCATCTCACGTGGTGGTTAATGGTGATTTTTGATTTAACCATTTGTTCTTCCTTGAGTAAGCTGAGGATATGCCCCTTTTGTGTGACACTGTTTTTTTCCTATACAGGAAGGACTTGTCGCAGTTGTGACGTTGATGAACAACACCCCAATCAGTGACGAGGAGATCAAGAGAATCAACAACCCTTGGTGGTTTTCCTCATCGTCGGCACAACCACAACCAGCAGCAATGATGACCAGCTCATGAGGCAGCAACTGAAGCGCTGGAGTGTTGAAAAGACAACGTGCTGGAGATCGAGAGTGATCCAGAGAGAGGGGAGAGAGGGGGGACACTAGGAGAGGGAGGAACAGAGAGATTGAGAGAGGTAAGGAGGGAGAGTGAGGGGGGAAGAAACCTTGCAAGTACACATTGGTAGGACAACCATATTCTAAAATAAAAAAAATGGGATTTGGTGCTAAGTCATCATTGTCTTTGTTCCCAGTGTCTATCAGACACGAGAACTTTAATGTCGAATGCATCATGGATGCATTCTTAAATTATTTGATTAAAGAGTTTTTAGCTCTTGATATTCAGAAACATTTTTGGTTGAGAAAGAAAAAACAAAGGAATAAAAGGAGAGTGATTTACCGGTAAAAAAGAAGTCACCAAGGCAGGCTGGTGTGCAAGATGATTTTGAATATGTATGCGAGATACAACTAATGTTGAATAACTAAATAGATATATGGCCCATTGCAACGCACGGACAATTAAGTAGCATCGGTAGTAGGTTACTTGAACTCTCCAATTATTGACGTGAGATTATGTGGGATGTGGTATGTGGGAGGCCCACTTGTCCGGTCAAAAATTATGTGGACATATGTGGGCCTCCCACTTATATTATGCGCTAGATGTGGATGAGGGTTGGGGTTGGTTTGTTGAGTTACGGCTGTTTGATTAGAATAATTTTCCTACTTTAGAAAATGTGGCAAATTTTATTTCATTAGAGATGGCTTTACGGCAAATTGCATGAAAGATCGGTTCATATATATTTTTCCATCAAGTCGTATTAATTTTTGGTTAGGATAAAAGGGTAAATGCATTGCTTGGTTGCTTCAAGAGTTAATAACGAACATAGTGGCGTATCGGTTGCATGCCCAACAACAAACATCATATTTTCGTTTCATGGTAATGAAGTAAATTCAGCTGTATTTACAATGTTGCAATGGCTCAGGAGACATGTATCTACCTTCTTGGCTCGGGGGGTGTCATGGGCGACGCACGCCTACCCCCCTTGATGGTGGTGGTGGATTGGCACAAACACGGGGAGATGGGATCAGGGCAGAGAGCGGGAAGGTTGGCTGGGACTCCTCCTTGGTGGTTCATGGCGAAGTACGCTGTGAAGAAGAGAGGGTGCCATGGCGAAGGTTAGGTGGGCGTCCTTCGGTTTTAAAGGAGAGGGCTTAAGAGCGAGAAGGGGAGGGTCCGGCAAGAAAAGGGAAGGGTGCATTGTGGGGTGGAATTTTTTTTCTAGGTCCACGTGTTGGCGATAACATGACAGATAGTCCGGACAACCACATTTCTCTCCCACAAATGACCTGGATTTGGGGGAGCCCAGATTGTCCAAATGGTTGAATTTTGTGGAGCCGTCCGAACACGCCCGCCCGAACGTATGAGGAAGAAATGCGCTTCCATCTTAGAGACGACCTTAATTATTTGCTTGATTCATTTAAATGCATTGTAGCCCATAGCAACACACGGGCATTCCACTAGTTGCATGTGTAGGGTGATACTTGACTTGTATGCCTGCTAAAATCTGCCTACAACTAAAATTGGGAAAAGATTAGGTTTTTTAATTGGTTAATTAGTCTAATCACCCCCCCCCCCCCTCTAGACATACTTTCGATCCTACAAAAACCTAAAACTAAAATGATCCAGACGCGCGGGATCCGGCGACCCCCCTCAGCACCGACGACCAAAAGGTCGCCGGCGGAGGAGAGCCGCTAGAAGACGGTGCCGGAAGGAGCGACTCTCCTGTGGCGGCGGCTAGGTTTCGCTACAGGAGGAAAACGATCGCACTTTATTAGGGCAAATGTGCCACCCAACTGCATGTTTGTCTTCCACATACAATTGTATGTGCACCACATCGTATATGTAATTGTAAAGAACATGCTTGCAACTAGGGGGTGTGGAGGTTGGATGCATGGGCGGCTCAACATCGTATATGTAATTTTCACATACAATGTGCCACCCAACTCAGCTTGCTCCGTAGATGTATGAACTTCTTCATGCCTCCTCTCTTCCGCTCGTGGTCAGTGTTTCTAGTGTCATCTTGTAGATCTACCTATTGTCACTAGTACTGGACGGTGTTGGCAGCGGTCACCGCAACTTCACGGCTCCAACCATCGGCACCCACGAAAGCTAGTGCCGGTGTTCGTTTGTAAGCGAGAAAACCCCAATGGAGCTGAATGCAGCGCATGAGATCGAGGTAAATTTGCATGTATCTTGCTTAATCCACTTCAAATCATCCTTGTGATACTGCATGAACATTACTGAGAACAATATATCAAAGACTGTCGGGCCAGTGGGAACCAGGGTACCACGGCCCGTCTGTCTGCGGCCCAGGAGGCAACGCCTGGCGAAGGCCCACGAGGCGGCCCAGCCACGGGCACCACAAAGCAAGACACCTCGCGAGGTGCCAGCCTCACGAGGACCTCCTCCACAAGGGGCGAACCACCAAGACTTAGCCGCGTCAGCAGTAAGCCTTGCGAGGCCCCCTCACGAGGCGGCCTCCTGAGGCAGCCTCTCGAAGCCACCCGAGCCTGGCGCCAGCCGCGCGGTCCAGTGCCCACCACGTGGGTGACGCGCTTGGCGATGAACAGCGGCAAGAGCCATACCAGCAGGCGTAGACAGAGAGGATTTCCTCTCTGGTGTTAAAGGGGGCAGCGCCAGCTGTCCACCCCCAAAGCAAGTCCCAAAGCCTGCCCGTTTGGTGTATGAAGACCAGGATGATAAGGCGTGCAGGGCGGAGGTCATCACCGAGCCCACCGGCGCGTCATAGATAACGCATTTGCAGGCGGAGACCGTCTTTTGTCAGGATAAGCCTAGGCGCATGTCCCCTTTCAAAACCGCCGTTGTGTGGCTACCCTTCCCGCCAACATTTTCGGGGGAAGAGGACCGAGGCGGCTATAAAAGGGGCAGTGCTGCCACCGTAGAAGGGGATCGGTCGCTTCCTTCTTCCTCAATCTTGTACGCGAGAACTCTCTTGCCCACAATAATCCCAAACACAAGCAGGAGTAGTGTTTTACACCGCAAGGTGGCCCGAACTTGGGTAGCTACGGTGTTCCCTGTCGTGCCCTGTGCGCAGCGTGCTCTCGCCGTGGTCACGGTCTGGCTGGTAGGAACGAGCGTGTCCCCAGTGTTCGAACCAGGGTCCCCGGAGCCCCGATTCCGACAATTGGCGCGCCAGGTAGGGGGCTTGCTTCCGTTCCCTGTGCTTCGACATCGCCATGGTCGATGCTCGACGCGAGCGCGCAGAGCACAGGGCGGTCAGGGTGGCCCAGACGGAGCCGGTCGCCCGCGACAGCCGCCGTCGCCGCCACCGATCCCGCTGCTAGGGAGTAGTAGGCCTCCTCCCTCCATCCGTCCATGCAGCCGGCCGGCCACACCGCCACGGCCTCCTCGCTTGCAGGCCGCGACCTACCGGGCCCGCAGGCCGCGCTGCTCATGGCGCGAGAGCTGCTGCGCTACCGCCCCACCGATGCCGGCTACGACGCCTGGCTCGCCCGCATCACCGAGCTCGTCAACGCCACCGGAGACGCCCCTGTGCCCTCTCACTCGCTCCACCCTCCGTCGCTACGCGCCGGGGAGGTGGCGCATGGCGCGCCTCCACCGCCTCCTCCGTCCAATAAGGGCGCCGGGAGCCACCGCGGCGCGCGGGCACGAGAGCCATCCCGGAACGCGTCGTCACCAGACCCCGACAACGAGAGCTGCTAGATCGTTCGGCGCGCGCCACCCGACGCGCGCGTGCTCCTCGAGCAGCAGCGCCAGCACTAGGACCGTACCATCCAGGAAGTCACGGCGGCCGGTCGCCAGAACCATGCTGCCCTCGCTGGCGGCGTCGCCTCCAGCAGCGGGGGCTGTCGCGCCTTCACCCGTGAGCTGCGCAGCGTGGTGTGGCCTACGAAGTTCAAGCCGGACCTGCCTCCTCGCTACGACGGCACCCCCAACCCCACTGAGTTCCTGCAGCTCTACACTCTGAGCACCGATGCGGCGAACGGTGACGACAAGGTCATGGCGAATTGGTTCCCCATGGCCCTCAAGGACGCCCCGCGCTCCTAGCTCATGAACCTTCCTGAGGCGTCCATCTCTTCGTGGGCCGAGCTGTGCCAGCAGTTCATCGCCAACTTCAAGGGCACGCACGAGCACCCCCTCACACTCAATGACTTCGCGCCGTGTGCCAGCACCCTGACGAGACTCTCCGCAAGTACATCCAACGCTTCAGCCAAGTGCGCAACAAGATTCCGCGCGCCTCCGATGCCGCCATCATCTTCGCGTTCTCCTCCGGCGTCGCGGACGTCTGGATGCACAAGAAGCTCGCCATCAATGACGAGCTTGACACCGTGGTCGAGCTGTGCGACCTCGCCGACAGGTGCGCCAAGGTTGAAGAGGGCCACCTCTTCATCCACAACGACCCAGACCAGGCGCCTGACGCCGCCAAGGCCAAGATCAAGGACGCCAAGCGCAAGGGCCCTGCCGTGCTTGCGACGGAGCCTGAGCAGAAGCGCGGCCGTGACCGCGACGAGCCCAAGAAGGATGGCCGCTCGTATTGCGCCTACCACGACATGTTCTCCCACAACACCAAAGACTGCCATGAGCTCAAGCTGCTTCGCGAGAGCCGCCAGGACGAGCGCGGCGGCCGCAACAACAATCGTTGGGGCGATTGTGGCAACAACGGTAACAACAACTTCAGGCAGGGCTGGCGCGACCAGCCACGGCAGGCCAATCCTCAGGCCAACGCCGCTCTGCCGCCGCTGCCGCCATCGCCTCGAAGGAACAACGGCAACCAGCCTGACGAGGGCGCCGGGGGCTACCAGGAGCCTCGTGAGGTGGCTTGCATCCTTGGCGGGGCCCAGGCCCCCCGTCCAACCGCCACTTCAAGCAGTTCTCTCGCGAGGTGAACGCTGCCCTCCCGAGGCCTGAGGCTTCTCAGCCCCTCAAGTGGTCGCAGTACGCTATCTCCTTCGACTCCAAGGACCACCCCAGGTCCACGGAGGCTGTGGGCACGATCCCCATGCTGTGCACCCCCACCATCAGCAACGTTGCTGTCACCAAGACGCTCGTCGACGGAGGCGCAGGCCTCAACGTGATCTCCATCGAGACCTTCGAGAAGCTCCAAGTACCCTACGAGCAGCTGATGCCGACGAGGCCCTTCTCAGGCGTCACTGATGGCTCCATGCTGCCTCTGGGGCAGGTGCGTCTTCCCGTCACCTTTGGCACCCGCAAGAACTACCGCACTGAGCTCATCGACTTTGATGTGGCGCACATCGGCCTGCCGTACAATGCCATCTTGGGCTACCCCGCGCTCGCCAAGCTCATGGCAGTGACCCATCACGCCTACAACGTCCTCAAGATGCCGGGCTGCAGCGACATCATCACTGTCCGCTGCGACGAGAAGGATGCAGTCCGCTCCCTCGAGAGCGCCTGCAAGGCTGCCGCCACTGCCTACCCCACTGATGAAGACGACGTCGAGCCTCCCGAGGCCGCACCCGCGAAGAAGAAGTAGCTGTTTTCTCAGGCACGTGCCGAGACGAAGAAGGTGTCGGTGGACGGCTGCGGCTCAGGCCCTGCCTTCACCATCGGCACAGGCCTATCCCCTGCATAGGAAGGCGCGCTCGTCGCCTTCCTTCGGGCAAATGCGGATGTGTTCACTTGGGCAACATCTAATTTGTCCAGTGTGCCGAGGGAGGTAATCGAGCACCACTTAGCGGTGTGCCCCAACACACGCCCCGTGAAACAAAAGGCACGGCGCCAGGCGCCAGAGAAGCAAGAGTTCATCGTCAAAGAAGTCCAGAAGCTGCAAGAGGCAGGAGTCATCTGCGAGGTGCGCCATCCCGAAGGGCTCGCCAACCCAGTCGTAGTACCCAAGAAAGGCGACAAGGGGTGAATGTGTGTCGACTTCACGAGCCTCAACAAGGCCTGCCCTCAAAATCCTTTCCCGCTGCCTCGCATCGACCAGATCGTGGACTCCACCGCTGGGTGTGAGTTGCTGTGCTTCCTAGATGCCTTCTCAGGCTACCACCAGATCAAGATGGCGACGAAAGACGTGGAGAGAACGGCCTTCATCACCCCCTATGGGATATACTGCTACATCTGCATACCCTTCGGCCTTGATTAGCGCCTGAGCCACCTTCTAGAGGCTGATGCGCATCGCCCTGGGGCCCAGATGGGAAGAAACGCAGAGGCCTATGTCGACGACATCGTTGTCAAGACGCGCGAGGCCTGGTCCCTCATAGCGGACCTCGAGGAAACGTTCGCCAACCCGCGCAAGGTCAACCTCAAGCTCAACCCCGGCAAGTGCGTCTTTGGAGTACCTTCCGGCAAGCTGGTTGGCTTCCTGGTCTCCCACCGCGGCATCGAGGTGAACCCCGAGAAGATCAAGGCCATCGAGAAGATGCGCCCTCCCCAGAACCTCAAGCAAATGCAGCGCCTGGCGGGATGCATGGCCTCGCTTGGGCGTTTCATCTCCAAGTTTGGCGAGCGAGCCCTGCCATTCTTCAAGCTCATGAAGAGATCCGGTCCCTTCAAGTGGACTCCTGAGGCTGACGCGGCCTTCGAGGACCTCAAGAGGTACCTGACGAGCCCGCCCATCATGGTTGCACCACGCTCCCGCGTGCCCCTGCTCCTGTACTTGGCAGCCACCCCCCAGACGGCCAGCGCGGCTGTAGGATCGAAAGTATGTCTAGAGGGAGGGTGATTAGACTACTTGACCAAATAAAACCTAACCTTTTCCCAATTTTAGTTGTGGGCTGATTTTAGCAATAGTATATGTCAAGCATCACCCTACACATGCAATTCTAAGAGTATAGCAGCGGAAAGTAAGCAATTGCATATGTATGTAAAGGAAGGGATTAGAGATTTCAAACGCAATGAAGACACGGTGATTTTTGGCGTGGTTCCGATAGGTGGTGCTATCGTACGTCCACATTGATGGAGACTTCAACCCACGAAGGGTAACGGCTGCGCGAGTCCACGGAGGGATCCACCCACGAAGGGTCCACGAAGAAGCAACCTTGTCTATTCCACCATGGCTTACATCCACGAAGGACTAGCCTCACTCGGGGTAGATCTTCACGAAGTAGGCGATCTCCTTGCCCTTACAAACTCCTTGGTTCAACTCCACATCATGTCGGAGGCTCCCAAGTGACACCTAACCAATCTAGGAGACACCACTCTCCAAAAGGTAATAGACGGTGTGTTGTTGATGAACTCCTTGCTCTTGTGCTTCAAATGATAGTCTTCTCAGCACTCAAACAACTCCTCACAGATTTGGCTATGGTGGAAGAAGGATTTGAGTGGAAAGCAACTTGGGATAGGCTAGAGATCAAGTTTCAAATGGTAGGAATGGAATAGCTTGATCTCAACACATGAGTAGGTGGTTCTCTCTCAGAAAATGTATGGTGGAAGTGTAGGCACGTTCTGATGGCTCTCCTTACAAAGAAGGAGGTGGTGGAGGGGTATATATAGCCTCCACACAAAATCCAACCGTTACACACTTTTGAACCAACTCGGTGGCACCGAAACAATCATCTCGGTAGCACCGAACTGTGTAAAAGATATGAACTTTAGGAATCTCGGTGGGACCGATACGGACAACTCGGATGGACCAAAGTGCAATGGTTTAGGGCAAACCTCATCTCGGTGGCACCGATTGCATCAACTCGGTAGGACCGAAGTGAAGCAATAAGGCAACAGAGACTTGGCAAGCCATCTCGGTGAGACCGATTTGCATAACTCGGTGAGACCGAAGTAAATGCAAACGATTACAGAGAGTTGGCAAGGCCATCTCGGTGGGACCGAGATCCATTTCGGTGGATCCGATTTGTTAGGGTTTTGGCAGTGGCTATGTCTTGGATGAACTCGGTGGGGCCGGATAGAGAATTTCGGTGGGGCCGAGTTGGAATGTAGGCTTTGGACATATTTGGGTAGAGAGAGTGGTTGAGGGTTTAGGAACACTGTCACTAAGCACTTGAGCAAAAAGACCATTAAGCAACACCTCATCCCCTTTTAATAGTATTGGCTTTCCTATGGACTCAATGTGATCATGGATCACTAAACCAAAAATGTAGAGTCTTGATCTTTTGCCAATCTTTGTCCTAAGCATTTTGAGGGGTCCACATCTCTAGTCCATGCCATGCCAATCATTGAACATCCTGAAATCTTAATCTTGAATGGACATTAGTTCAATGAGATATATGTTGTTATGAATTACCAAAACCACCAAGGGAGCAAATGTGCTTTCAGCGGCCTTGGTGGCGGTACGGGAGGAGCGCGCCTGCATCCACAAGAAACCTGCTGAGGCTGCGTCGGCGCTTGCCGAGGTCGCGCCATCACCTGCCGAGGGCCCTCCTCAGGGGGCCCCTGGCAAGCCACCTCATGAGCCTCTTGGACCCTCCGAAGGGCAAGCTGCCGCTGCAACTACGCGCCTCGTTGAGCACCCTGTGTACTTCATCAGCACGGTGCTGCGGGATGCGCGCGAGCGCTACCCCATGCAGCAGAAGCTCCTTTTCGTGCTTCTCACTGCCTCCAGGAAGCTGCGCCACAACTTCCAGGGCCATCCCATCAAGGTGATCACATCCTATCCCTTGGAGCAAGTTCTGCGCAGCCCCAATGCCGCTGGCCGCATCGCCGAGTGGAACATCGAGCTGCAGGCCTTCGAGCTGGAATTCTGCACCACAAGGACGATCAAGGGCGCAGTCTTGGCAGACTTTGTGGCGGAATGGACGGACCCGCACAAGAAGAGCCTTGCGAGGACGAATCCCTCCTGCCTGGGGACAAAGCACCCGGTGGCTGGACCGTGCACTTTGATGGTGCGTTCTCCTAGCCGGGCGCGGGGGCTGGCGTCGTGCTCACCTCGCCAACAGGAGACAAGCTCTACTATGCTGTCCAACTCTGCTTCAAACATGACGACAAGGTCTCCAACAACATCGCAGAGTACGAAGGCCTCATCGCTGGGCTCAAGGCCACCTTCGCTCTGGGCATCAAGCGCCTCCTCATCAAGGGAGACTCGCAGCTCCTCGTCAACTTCTCCAACAAAAGCTACAAGCCCAAGGATGAGCACATGGCCGCCTACCTGGAGGAAGTGCGCAAGCTCGAGAAGTGCTTCCTCGGCCTGGAGCTCCAACACGTCCCTCACGGCAGCAACAAAGAAGCAGACGACATCACCAAGCGGGCATCTCGCCACGAGCCGCAAAACCCCCATGTCTTTGAGGAAAGGCTCCTGAAGCCATCAGCCGCGCCACCTGCCGCAAGCGCCATGACGCCTCATGAGGAGCTCCCTCCCGCACCGCCCACAGGCGCACCTGACCGCGGCCCATCTTCAGGCACTCGCCTACTGCTGGCGCTGGAGCCTCAAGCGGACATCTGGGCCGCGGAGTTCAAGACCTACTTGCAAAGCGGCACCCTCCCGGAGAAGGACTCAGAAGCAGAGCGTGTAGCTCGCTAGGCCACCGCTTACTGCTTGAAGGATGGCGAGCTCTACCGCAGGCGCCCCAATGGCGTCACGCTGCGGTGCATCTCCGAAGAGCAAGGTCGCGAGCTGCTTGCCGACATCCACGGTGGAGACTGTGGCCACCACTCTTCATCGCGCACCCTCGCCGGCAAGGTGTTCTGTAGTGGCTTCTACTGGCCCACCGCGCTTCAAGACGCCACCGAGCTGGTCCAATCCTGTGAAGCCTGCCAATTCCACGTCAAGCAAATCCACCAGCCGATGCAAGGCCTCCAGACCATTCCCCTCTCGTGACCCTTCGCGGTCTAGGGGCTGGACATCTTGGGCCCCTTCCCTCGCGCGGCAGGCGGCTACCGCTACCTCTACGTCGCCATCGACAAGTTCACCAAGTGGGTGTAAGTGGAGCCTATCCGCACCATCCCGGCAGGATCAGCCGTCAAGTTCATCAAGGGCCTCGTGAGCCGCTTTGGTGTCCCCAATTGCATCATCACTGACAACGGCTCGCAGTTCACGAGCGCCCTCTTCAAGTCATACTACGCCAGCCTTGGCACGCAGATCTGCTATGCCTCCATGGTGCACCCGAGAAGCAACGGCCAGGCCGAGCGTGTTAACTCTGAGGTCCTTATGGGCATCAAGACACGAAGCTTCAAGAAAAAGCTTGACGCCTGCGGCAAAGGCTGGCTTGACGAGCTCCAGTCTATGCTATGGTCAATATGCACAACAACAACCAAGCCTACTGGCGAAACTCCCTTCTTCCTCATCTACGGAGCAGAAGCAGTCCTCCCTTCTGAACTCAAGCATGGGTCTCCGTGAGTCCTCGCCTTCAACGAAGCTTATCAGGACGGCTCGCGAGAGGCTGACCTGCTGCTACTTGTGAGCTGCGTTGGTAATTCCCTGAAGAGGAAGGGAGATGCAGTACAGTAGAGATAAGTATTTCCCTCAGTTATGAAATCAAGGTTATCAATCCAGTAGGAGAATCATGCAACACCTCGTTAGCAGCACCTGCACACAAAACAACAAATCCTTGCACCCAACGCAAACAAGGGGTTGTCAATCCCTCGGCGGTTAATTGCAAGATTAAATTGTATGTGATAGATAGATAGATTGAAACAAAAATACAAAATAAAATAAATAAACAAAAAGTGCAGCAAGGTATTTTTAGGGTTTTTAATATATGATTTAGATAGACCCGGGGGCCATAGTTTTCACTAGAGGCTTCTCTCACGAAAATAGCATACGGTGGGTAGACAAATTACTGTTGGGCAATTGATAGAAAAGCAAATAATCATGACGATATCCAAGGCAATGATCATGTATATAGGCATCACGTCCGAGACAAGTAGACCGACTCCTGCCTGCATCTACTACTATTACTCCACACATCAACCGCTATCTAGCATGCATCTAGTGTATTAAGTTCATGAAGAACGGAGTAACGCCTTAAGCAAGATGACATGATGTAGACAAAGTAAAGTCACGCATGAATAAACCCCATCTTTTTACCCTTAATAGCAACGATACATACGTGTCATGTCCCTTTCTGTCACTGGGATTGAGCACCGCAAGATCGAACCCATTACAAAGCACCTCTTCCCATGGCAAGATAAATCAATCTAGTTAGCCAAACCAAATCAATAGATCGGAGAAGAAATACGAAGCTATAATAATCATGCATAAAAGAGTTCAGAGAAGACTCAAATAATATTCATGGATAATCTGATCATAAACTCACAATTCATCGGATCCCAACAAACACACCGCAAAAAGTGATTACATCGGATAGAACTCCAAGAACATCGAGGAGAACATTGTATTGAAGATCAAAAAGAGAGAAGAAGCCATCTAGCTACTAACTATGGACCCGAAGGTCTGTGGTAAACTACTCACGCATCATCGGAAGGGCAGCAAGGATGATGTAGAGCCCCTCCGTGATCGATTCCCCCTCCAGCGGAGTACCGGAAAAGGCCTCCAGATCGGATCTCTCGAGAACAGAAGCTTGCGGTGGCGGAAAAAGTATTTCATGGACTCCTCTATTGGTTTCCCGATTTTTTTGGGAATTTATAGTGGTGGAATTAGGTCAAAAGGGGCAGAGGTGGGCCCACGAGGCACCAGGGCGCGCCTGCCCCGCCCCCCCAGGCGTGCCCTGGTGGCTCGTGGCCACCTCCTGGGTCTTTTGGCCCTCTCCCGAAGCTTCTAGTGTTGGTTATGTCCAAAAAAAATCTCCAAAAAGTTTCGTGGCATTTGTACTTCGTTTGGTATCGATATTCTGTAAAACCAAAAACAGGCAGAAAACAGCAACTGTCACTGGGCACTAAGTTAATAGGTTAGTCCCAAAAAATGATATATAATTGCTGTAAATGTATATAAAAACATTCAAGATTGATAATATAATAGCATGGAACAATCAAAAATTATAGATACGTTGGAGACGTATTAGCATCCCCAAGCTTAATTCCTGCTCGTCCTCGAGTAGGTAAATGATAAAAACAGAATTTTTGATGTGGAATGCTACCTATCATATTCATCATATATTCTTTTCTTTGTAGCATGGACATTTGGACTTGAATGATTCAAAGCAATAGTCTATAATTTGACATGAAGATATAAATACTCAAGCATACTAACAAGCAACCATGTCTTTCAAAATATCAACGCTAAAGAAAGTTATCCCTAGCCCATTATGCTCAATCATTGATCCATTCATGAAACACACTCGATATTAGCTACACATAATGCACAAGTATGACAATAATGCTCTCTAGTTGGTGCTTTGTAAGAGAAGATGGAGACTCAAAATAAAAATAAAAATTGCATAAAAGTAAATAGATAGGCCCTTCGCAGAGGGAAGCAGAGATTTGCTAATGTGCCAGAGCTCAAAGCTTAAATTAGAGAGATAAAAATATTTTGAGAGGCATGCTTTTCCTGTTAACGAAAACGACCGAGAATTCCCAATATCTTCCATGTTAAACACATCATGGGCGGTTCCCAAACAGAAAGTAAAGTTTATTTCCTTTCCACCATTCTTTCACAATCCATGGCTAGCCGTATCCATGGGTGCCCTCCATACCAACACTTTCCAAGGAATTTTGTTGTTGTTAATTTTTGATTTCATTGTGGGACTGGGCATCCCTATTACCAACCACTCTCTCGTGCAATGACAAGTGAATAAACACTCATCGTGAGAATAACACACCTAGCATGGAAAATATTGGCCACCCCCTGCCACTTCATGAGTGGTACGGGCACACAAAACGGAAAAATTATTTTGAAAATTAGAGTTGGCACACGCAAATTTACTTGGAACGGCATGGAAATACCGCATATAGGTAGATATGGTGGACTCATTTGGCACAACTTGGGTTTAGGGAGTTTGGATGCACAAGCAGTATTTCCGCTTAGTACAAATGAAGGCTAGCAAATAGATTGAGAAGCAACCAACCAAAAAGCGAAAACGGTCATAAACATGCATTGAACATAACTAACACCAAATAATGCACCATAAGTAGGATATAATTTATTTGCATAACTATTGACTTAATGTGCATGCATAGGGAATCACAAACCTTAACACTAATATTCTTACTAAATAACAATTACTCACTAACATGACTCACATATTATCATCTCCATATCGCAAAACTATTGCAAGGAATCACACTTATCATATCCAATGATCTATATGAAAGTTTTTATTATATCCCTCTTGAATATTCATCACTTTGGGACCAAATTCATATCTTGTGCAAATTATCGTTACTATTGTCAACTCTCAAAAAGATATAAGTGAAGCATGAGAGTGCAAATATTTCTTCAAAATTTTAATCTTTCAACTCTCAAAATAATATAAGTGAAGCATGAGAGTTTATTTCTTCAAAATTTTAATCTTATCAACTCTCAAAATAATATAAGTGAAGCATGAGAGTTTATTTCTTCAAAATATAGCCACCGCCATGCTCAAAAAGATTTAAGTGAAGCACTAGAGCAACTGCCTAGCTCAAAAAATTTAAGTGAAGCACATAGAGTATTCTAACAAATTATGATGAACGTGTGGCTCTCTCAAATTGGTGTGTCCAGCAAAGATGATTGTGACAAACTAAAAAGCAAACAAAGTAAAGACTCATATAATACACGACGCTCCAAACAAAACACATATCATGTGACGAATAAAAATATAGCTCCAAGTAAAATTACCGATGGTTGGTAGAAGAAAGAGGGGTGCCTTCCGGGGCATCCCCAAGCTTAGACGCTTGAGTCTTCCTTGAATATTACCTTGGGGTGCCTCGGGCATCCCCAAGCTTAGGCTCTTGCCACTCCTTATTCCTTCATCCATCGTGATCTCACCCAAAACTTGAAAACTTCAATCACACAAAACTCAACAAAACACTCGTGAGATCCGTTAGTATAACAAAATAAATCACTACTTTAGGTACTGTTGCAAACCCATTCATATTTTATTCTTGCATTATAGCTACTGTATTTTAACTTCTACATGGCTTATACCCCCCGATACAATCCATAGTTTCATCAAAACAAGCAAGTAGTGCATCAAAAACAGAATCTCTCAAAATCAGAACAGTCTGTAGAGATCTATTTAAAAGCTATACTTCTGTAACTCCAAAAATTCTGAAAAATTAGGACAACGTGGGCAATTCATATACCAATAATTCCAGCATTAGACGCAAAACTTTCTGTTTTCCAAACAGCATCAATTATACTATCTTCCAAATCATCCCAAAGGTTTTACTTGGCACAAACACTAATTAAAACATAAAAACTCAATCATAACAGTAGCATAAATGTGAAAACACACAATAACAGAAACAAAAGGTAAAAATTTATTTTATTCATTGGGTTGCCTCCCAACAAGCGCTATTGTTTTATGCCCCTAGCTAGGCATAATGAATAGTTTCAAGTATTATCATCTTTCTTCTTCTTATCCAAAGTTGTCATTTTTTCAGAGGGTTTTTCAAAGGTAATATGAAACACATCATCCATAGAAATTTTTGCATTAGCAAGTTGTCCATCTGTAAATCCTTCTTGATTACCGGCTACAATCCAAGACTATTGTCTATTAACACTATTGAAAACTTGTTGGATTATATTCAAAGGAGGAACTTCTTTTTTAATATTCTCATCAAAGATGTGGTCATTGCGGAACAAATATCTCAACAAGTAATCATTATTATAAAGGATCTCATCTATTACCGGTTTTTCACGGTTCATACCATAAAAATCAAAGATCTCCCTAGCTTCTCGCACTATGTGATCAAATTCATTCATGAGAACAAGAGTGGATATTTTCTTAGCTCTAGGATCTTTTATAACCGGTAGCTCATAAAACAATCTTTGCAAAGTAGGATGGGTGTGAATAAATCTTCTTTCAAGTTTCAGAATAACTGCGGAAATGGCATCGGCATAATTCTTTGTTTCCTTAAGTATAGGAGCATCATCAAAGGCCAAGGTCCCAATGCAATTAAAGAATTCTTGGATGACGCTTTTTCCTATAACATTACCATGTCCCAATACAAAAGTTTTAGCATCAAGATTGGTAGAACTTCCCATTTTAGGAGTTTTACCATCATCAATTTCCGCCATGCCAAAATCACTCATGATAACAATCTTCAAGCAAGCGAACAAGCAGACAAGAAAAAAGGCAAACGAAAAATATTTTTTGTATTTTTGTAAAAACTTTTTATAAGTGGGGGAGATGAAAACGAGAGGCAAAGGCAAATAAAGTAAATGCAAGGAGATGAGAGTTTTATGCGTAGGTACTTAATAGATGTTGATGATGTCTCCCCGGCAACGGCGCCAGAAATTCTTCCTGCTACTTGTGAGCTGCGTTGGTAATTCCCTGAAGAGGAAGGGAGATGCAGTACAGTAGAGATGAGTATTTCCCTCAGTTATGAAACCAAGGTTATCAATCCAGTAGAAGAATCACGCAACACCTCGTTAGCAGCACCTGCACACAAAACAACAAATCCTTGCACCCAACACAAACAAGGGGTTGTCAATCCCTCGGCGGTTAATTGCAAGATTAAATTGTATGTGATAGATAGATAGATTGAAACAAAAATACAAAATAAAATAAATAAACAAAAAGTGCAGCAAGGTATTTTTAGGGTTTTTAATATATGATTTAGATAGACCCGGGGGCCATAGTTTTCACTAGAGGCTTCTCTCACGAAAATAGCATACGGTGGGTAGACAAATTACTGTTGGGCAATTGATAGAAAAGCAAATAATCATGACGATATCCAAGGCAATGATCATGTATATAGGCATCACGTCCGAGACAAGTAGACCGACTCCTACCTGCATCTACTACTATTACTCCACACATCGACCGCTATCCAGCATGCATCTAGTGTATTAAGTTCATGAAGAACGGAGTAACGCCTTAAGCAAGATGACATGATGTAGACAAAGTAAACTCACGCATGAATAAACCCCATCTTTTTACCCTTAATAGCAACGATACATACGTGCCATGTCCCTTTCTGTCACTGGATTGAGCACCGCAAGATCGAACCCATTACAAAGCACATCTTTCCATGGCAAGATAAATCAATCTAGTTGGCCAAACCAAATCAATAGATCGGAGAAGAAATACGAAGCTATAATAATCATGCATAAAAGAGTTCAGAGAAGACTCAAATAATATTCATGGATAATCTGATCATAAACTCACAATTCATCGGATCCCAACAAACACACCGCAAAAAGTGATTACATCGAATAGAACTCCAAGAACATCGAGGAGAACATTGTATTGAAGATCAAAAAGAGAGAAGAAGCCATCTAGCTACTAACTATGGACCCGAAGGTCTGTGGTAAACTACTCACGCATCATCGGAAGGGCAGCAAGGATGATGTAGAGCCCCTCCGTGATCGATTCCCCCTCCGGTGGAGTACCAGAAAAGGCCTCCAGATGGGATCTCTCGAGAATAGAAGCTTGCGGCGGCGGAAAAAGTATTTCGTGGACTCCTCTGTTGGTTTCCCGATTTTTTTGGGAATTTATAGTGGTGGAATTAGGTCAAAAGGGGCAGAGGTGGGCCCACGAGGCACCAGGGCGCGCCTGCCCCCCCCCCCCCTAGGCGCGCCCTGGTGGCTCATGGCCACCTCCTGGGTCTTCTGGCCCTCTCCCGAAGCTTCTAGTGTTGGTTATGTCTAGAAAAAAATCTCCAAAAAGTTTCATGGCATTTGGACTTCGTTTGGTATTGATATTCTGTAAAACCAAAAACAGGCAGAAAACAGCAACTGGCACTGGGCACTAAGCTAATAGGTTAGTCCCAAAAAATGATATATAATTGCTGTAAATGTATATAAAAACATCCAAGATTGATAATATAATAGCATGGAACAATCAAAAATTATAGATACGTTGGAGACGTATCACCTGCTGCTTCTCGAGGAAGCCCGTCGCCAGGCCACCCTACGCGCCACCCGGTACCAGCAGGCTTTGTGTCGCTATCACGGCCGCAACATACGCCCCCACACTCTCGAAGCTGGCGATCTCGTCCTGCAAAGGATCCTCTCCAGAGAAGGACTCCACAAGCTCTCACCCATGTCAGAAGGCCCATTCAGGGTTGCCCATGTCTCCCGGCCTGGCGCCGCTCGGCTGGAGATGGAGGAGGGTGTTCCTGTGCCCAACACATGAAACATCCAACACCTCTGCAAGTTCTACCTGTGACCTCACGCGTACGAACGAAATGGAGCTGTACACGCTCCGGAGCCTCTCTTTGCGCTTGTTTGATTGGCCCGCGAGAGCTCCCTCCCACAACCCAGTGGAAGCCCCATGCTCAGCGATGGCGGGATGATCGAACTGAGGGCGCCACCTGGCTGCACCATCCTCAAGCTGACCCGTGCCGGACACGACAGCCTCTTCTTTTTGGATGTGAAACTGAGGGCGCCACGTGGCTGCACCATCCTCAAGCTGACCCGTGCCGGACACGGCATCCTCTTCTTTTTGGATGTGAAACTAAGGGCGCCACATGGCTGCACCATCCTCAAGCTGACCCGTGCCGGACACGGCAGCCTCATCTTTTTGGTTGTGTAATGAACTTTATTATTATGCTGCAGTAAAGTTTCATTTCCTAAGTATCATATGTGTCTGGTAAGTTGTCTGCTTCTGGAGTCGCGTGCGCTCGCGATCTCTCTCCTGCGCATCACGCGAGCGGGGGCTGGACACGATGCCTGCACTCGGGCCAGGCCCAGCAGCGCCATCAAACCCAAGTGACTGAGCTCTGGCTCGCGGGCCTGCTCCCGTGCACGTCACCTCACCAAGGTCCTTGGTACTTTGTCTCCTCGCATGACTCCCACGAGCGAGCCAGCAAGCGTGCGCTGCTCCTCAGTTTGTGAAATTTGTCGGCATGCAGTTGTCACAGGAACAAGGCACACAAAAGGCCTCGCGAGCGCTGCCTCGCGAGGTAACTCACGACAAGCTGCCTCCTTAAGAAGCCCACAGGAAGCCTCGTGAGCGCTGCCTCATGAGGTTGCCGGCGGCAGCCATCTTCACCAAGTGTCAGTGGGAGGCTCACAAGCAAGAGCCTCACGAGGCGCACTCCGCAGCCACGGCATGGCAAGCACCACGCTAGCAAAAAAGCTAAGTCTAAAAACTCCTCGCGAACCGTTCTCAGCGCCCCTCAAACTCTCCTTTCCCCGCAACCTTGCTGAGTGCTGACGTTTTCTCCTTTGCGCAAGCTGCTTGCACGTCAAAGGGGGGCTTCCTAAGCATCGCGCCTCAGGAGCCCTTACCGCCCCCAGAGCCCTACACCCTCTGGCCTTGTCTAGGCACGCGACCTAATACACCAGCAACAGTCGTAGCCCGCTCGGGGGCTGGGTCCTGACGATGTAGAGCACCAAGGCATGCAAGATGTGAAAAACAAGCCTCACGAGAGGGCCTCAAGAGGAACACGAATTACAGCAAATCATGAAGTACTTAAGCACAAAAGTCATGTTTTCACGCCCCCACGGGGCTACATCAATCTTGATACAGGATAAACGAAAGAGAAAAGGCCTAACAGGACGTGTCATCGTCGTCATCGCCACCATCGCCTTCGTCGCCGCCGCCTTCTACATCTTCAACCTCGCCAGAGGTCTCGCTGCTGCCATGGGAGAACTTCTCGAGAAGGGCGTCGACGTGGTCCTCCACCGCCTTCCCGAGGCCATCGCGGAGCTCCTCAGGGACAGGGGCCATCACCCTGTCAAAGTCGAAGTTGGCGTCAGCGCGAAGGAGATTGCTGAAGATGCGTATCTATAATTTTTTATTGTTCCATGCTATTATAGTATCAATCTTGGATGTTTTTATATGTAATTATATATTATTTTTTGGGACTAGCCTATTAACCTAGTGCCCAGTGCCAGTTGTTGTTTTCTGCTTGTTTTTGGTTTTTCAGGAAATCAGTACCAAACGAAGTCCAAATACCATGAAATTTTTTGGAGATTTTTTTCTGGACAAACGAGACGCTAGAGACTTGGAGAGGAGGCCAGAAGGTTCACGAAGCCTCCACAAGGCAACAGGTTGCGGCCCAGGGGGGGCGCGTCCTGATGCCTTGTGGGGCCCTCGTGGCTACGTTTGACCTAATTCCATTTCTATAAATTCTCAAATATTGGGAAACCAACAGAGAGCCACCCCGAATAACTTTTATGCCGCTGCAAGCCTCTGTTCTTCCGCGATCCCATCTGGAGGCCTTTTCCGGTACTCTGCCGGAGGGGGAATCGATCACGGAGGGCTTCTACATCAGCCTTGTTGCCCTTCCGATGATGTGTGAGTAGTTTACCACAGACCTACGGGTCCATAGCTAGTAGCTAGATGGCTTCTTCTCTCTCTTTGATCTTCAATACCATGTTCTCCTCGATGTTCTTGGAGTTCTATCCGATGTAATCTTCTTTTGCGGTGTGTTTGTTGGGATCCGATGAATTGTGAGTTTATGATCAGATTATTCATGAGAAATATTTGAGTCTTCTCAGAACTCTTTTATGCATGATTATTATAGATTTGTATTTCTCTCTGATCTATCGATTTGGTTTGGCCTACTAGATTGATTTATCTTGCAATGGGAGAGGTGCTTTGTGATGGGTTCAATATTGCGGTGCTCAATCCCAGTGACAGAAAGGGACATGACACGTATTTGTATTGTTGCCATTAAGGATAAAAAGATGGGATTTAATCATATTGCTTGAGTTTATTTTGTCTACATCATGTCATCTTGCTTAAGGCGTTACTCTGTTTCATACTTAATACACTAGATGCATGCTGGATAGCGGTCGATGGGTGGAGTAATAGTAGTAGATGCAGGCAGGAGTTGGTCTACTTGTCTAGGACGTGATGCCTATATACATGATCATTGCCATGAATCTGTCATAATTATTTGCTTTTCTATCAATTGCCCAACAGTAATTTGTTTACCCACCGTATGCTATGTATTCGAAAGAGAAGCCTCTAGTGAAAACTATGGCCCCCGGGTCTACTTTATCATATATTAAAAACCTAAAAATACCTTGCTGCAATTTATTTACTTTTATTTTATTTAGTATTTTAGTTTATGTATCTACCACTATCAGAATTAATCCTTGCAAATAACCGCTAAGAGGATTGACAACCCTCTTATTTGCATTGGGTGCAAGTGTTTGCTTTTGTGTGTGCAGGTGCGCTTAACGGGATTTTGCTTGGTTCTCCTACTGGATTGATAACCTTGGTTCTTAACTGAGGGAAATACTTATCTCTACTATACTGCATCATCCTCTCCTCTTCGGGGAAATACCTGTTGGGGAACGTTGCATGGGAAACAAAAAATTTCCTACGCACACATAAGATCTATCCATGGTGATGAGCATCTACGAGAGGGAGAGTGAATCTACATACCCTTGTAGATCGCTAAGCGGAAGCGTTAATAAATGCGGTTGATGTAGTCGAACGTCTTCGCGATCCAAATCGCCGAGCGTCCCGCGATCCAATCACGATCCTTCCGATCTAGTGCCGAACGGACGGCACCTTCGCGTTCAACACACGTACGGCTTGATGACGCCTTCACCTCCTCGATCCAGCGAGCGATGGTGAAGTAGTGGTTGAGTTCCAGCAGCACGACGGCGTGGTGATGGTGGTGAGGAACAATCTCTGCAGGGCTTCGCCAAGCGCTACGGAGATTATGACGGAGGAACTAGAGGGCTAGGGTTGCCGGCACACGGCTTGGGAAATCCTGATGTGTCCCGTGTGCTAGCCCTGCCCCTCTATTTATATGTTGAGCCTTGGGGTCTAAACTTGGAGTAAAAGCCTCCTCCGGGTCGGTTTTGCCCGCACAAGGTCGGTTTGGCCCGCAGGGAAAGAGTCCAACTCGGATCCCTGCCGAACCGTGCACAGCCGCGCACAAGCGGTAGTACCGCTTCACACAAGCGGTAGTACCGCTTGGGCGGTAGTACCGCTTCACACAAGCGGTAGTACCGCTCCGGCGGTAGTACCGCTTCACCAAGCGGTAGTACCGCTTACGCGGCAGCAAAACTACTTTTGCACTTTCCAATACCTTGTGGGCTTTATCCCTTTGGCTCATATAAAGTGTTGCTGCACCCGAACACTTCGGTAAACATCCGGAACCCCTTCCGGTGAACTCCGGAACCCTTCCAGAGATCAAAACACTATTATCACATATATCAATCTTTACCTCCGGACTATTCCGGAGATCCTCGTCATGTCCGGGATCTTATCCGGGACTCCGAACAACTTTCGGTCACCAACATAATAACTCAATTATACTAATCGTCACCAAACGTTAAGTGTGTAGACCCTGCGAGTTCGAGAACTATGTAGACATGACCGAGACACCTCTACGGCCAATAACCAATAGCGGGACCTGGATGCCCATATTGGCTCCTACATATTCTACGAAGATCTTTATCGGTCGAACCTCTATGTCAAGGATTCAGTTAATCCCGTATGTTGTTCCCTTTGTTCTTCGGTATGTTACTTGCCCGAGATTCGATCGTTGGTATCACTATACCTAGTTCAATCTCGTTACCGGCAAGTCTCTTTACTCGTTCCGTAATACAAGATCTCGTGGCTAACACTTTAGTCACATTGCTTGCAAGGCTCATTGTGATGTTGTATTACCGAGTGGGCCCTGAGATACCTCTCCGTCATACGGAGTAACAAATCCCAGTCTTGATCCATGCCAACCCAACAGACACCCTCGGAGATACCTGTAGAGCACCTTTATAGTCACCCAGTTACGTTGCGACGTTTGATACACACAAGGTATTCCTCCGGTGTTAGTGAGTTGCATGATCTCATGGTCAAAGGAACAGATACTTGACATGCAGAAAACAATAGCAATAAACTGACACGATCAAATGCTACGTTTACAGTTTGGGTCTTGTCCATCACATCATTCTCCTAATGATGTGATCCCGTTATCAAATGACATCTCATGTCAATGGCTAGGAAACCTTAACCATCTTTGATCAACGAGCTAGTCAACTAGAGGCTTACTAGGGACACAGTGTTGTCTATGTACCCACACATGTATTTGAGTTTCCAATCAATACAATTATAGCATGGATAATAAACGATTATCATTAACAAGGAAATATAATAATAACCAATTTATTATTGCCTCTAGGGCATATTTCCAACAGTCTCCCACTTGCACTAGAGTCAATAATCTAGTTCACATCACTATGTGATTTACATTGTAATGAATCGAACACCCATGCAGTTCTGGTGTTGTTCATGTTTAGCCCTTGGAAGAGGTTTAGTCATCGGATCTGCAACATTTAGATCCGTGTGTACTTTGCAAATATTTATGTCGTCCTCCTTGATGTAATCGCGGATGGAATTGAAACGTCGCTTTATGTGTCTGGTCCTCTTGTGAAATCTTGGTTCCTTGGCTAGAGCAATGGCACCAGTATTATCACAAAACAGAGTCATTGGGTTAAGTGCACTAGGCACTACTCCAAGATCTGTCATGAACTCCTTCATCCAGACACCTTCCTTCGCCGCCTCCGAGGCAGCGATGTACTCCGCTTCGCATGTAGAATCTGCTACCACGCTTTGCTTGGAACTGCACCAGCTAACCGCACCCCCATTAAGAATAAATACGTATCCGGTTTGCGACTTAGAGTCATCCGGATCAGTGTCAAAGCTTGCATCGACGTAACCCTTTACGACGAGCTCTTGATCACCTCCATAAACGAGAAACATGTCCTTAGTCCTTTTCAGGTACTTCAGGATATTCTTGACCGCCGTCCAGTGTTCCATTCCTGGATCACTTTGAAACCTTCCGACCATACTTATGGCAAGGCTGACATCGGGTCTTGTGCACAGCATTGCATACATGATAGAGCCTATGGCCGAAGCATAGGGGATGACACTCATCTTTTCTCTATCTTCTGCAGTCACTGGGCATTGAGTCTTACTCAACTTCACACCTTGCAAAACAGGCAAGAACCCCTTCTTGGACTGATCCATTTTGAACTTCTTCAAAATCTTATCAAGGTATGTGCTTTGTGAAAGTCCTATTAAGCGTCTTGATCTATCTCTATAGATCTTGATGCCTAATATGAAAGCAGCTTCTCCTAGGTCCTTCATTGAAAAACTCTTGTTCAAATATTCCTTTACGCTTTCCAGCATTTCTATATTGTTTCCAATCAGCAATATGTCATCCACATATAATATTAGAAACGCTATAGAGCTCCCACTCACTTTCTTGTAAATACAAGCTTCTCCGTAAACTTGTATAAACTCGAACGCTTTGATCACCTCATCAAAACGAAGATTCCAACTCCGAGATGCTTGCACCAGTCCATAAATGGATCGCTGGAGTTTGCAAACTTTGTCAGCATTCTCTGGATCGACAAAACCTTCTGGTTGCATCATATACAACTCTTCCTTAAGGTAACCGTTAAGGAACGCTGTTTTGACATCCATCTGCCAAATTTCATAATCGAAAAAGGCAGCTATTGCTAACATGATTCTGACGGACTTAAGCATCGCTACGGGTGAGAAGGTCTCATCGTAGTCAACTCCTTGAACTTGTGAAAAACCCTTTGCCACAAGTCGAGCTTTATAGACGGTGACATTACCGTCCGCGTCCGTCTTCCTCTTAAAGATCCATTTGTTCTGAATGGCCTTACGCCCTTCAGGTAATACTTCCAAAGTCCATACTTTGTTTTCATACATGGATCCCATCTCGGATTTCATGGCCTCTAACCACTTCTCGGAATCCGGGCCCATCATCGTTTCTCCATAGCTCGTAGGTTCATCGTTGTCTAACAACATGACCTCTAAGACAGGGTTGCCGTACCACTCGGGAGCAGTACGCGTCCTTGTCGACCTACGAGGTTCGATAGCAACTTGATCCAAAGCTTCATGATCATCATCATTAACTTCCTCTTCAGCTAATGTAGGCTCCACAGAAACAACTTTCTGCGCTGCGCTACTCTCAGGTTGAAGTAAAGGTTCAACAACCTCATCAAGTTCTATCTTCCTCCCACTCAATTCTTTCGAGAGAAACTCTTTCTCAAGAAATGTTCCGTTTTTAGCGACAAACACTTTGCCTTCGGATCTGAGGTAGAAGGTATACCCAACTGTCTCTTTTGGGTATCCTATGAAGACGCATTTCTCCGCTTTGGGTTCCAGCTTTTCAGGCTGAAGCTTTTTGACATAAGCATCACATCCCCAAACTTTAAGAAACGACAGCTTTGGCTTCTTGCCAAACCAAAGTTCATATGGCGTCGTCTCAACGGATTTCGATGGTGCCCTATTTAAAGTGAATGCAGCTGTCTCTAATGCATAACCCCAAAACGATAGTGGCAAATCGGCAAGAGACATCATAGATCGCACCATATCCAATAAGGTTCGATTACGACGTTCGGACACACCATTACGCTGTGGTGTTCCAGGCGGTGTTAATTGTGAAACAATTCCACACTGTCTTAAGTGACTGCCAAACTCATAACTCAGATATTCTCCTCCTCGATCAGATCGTAGGAATTTAATCTTCTTGTTACGATGATTCTCAACTTCACTCTGAAATTGTTTGAACTTTTCAAATGTTTCAGACTTGTGTTTCATTAAGTAAATATACCCATATCTACTTAAGTCATCAGTGAAGGTGAGAAAGTAACGATAACCACCGCGCGCCTCAATGCTCATCGGACCGCACACATCAGTATGTATGATTTCCAATAAGTCACTTGCCCGTTCCATTGTTCCAGAGAACGGAGTTTTAGTCATCTTGCCCATGAGGCATGGCTCACATGTGTCAAGTGATTCAAAATCAAGTGACTCCAAAAGTCCATCAGCATGGAGCTTCCTCATGCGTTTTACGCCAATATGACCTAAACGGCAGTGCCACAAGAAAGTGGTATTATCATTATCAATTCTACATCTTTTGGCATCAATGTTATGAACATGTGTATCATTACTATCGAGATTCAATAAGAATAAACCCCTCACATCGGGTGCATGACCATAAAAGATATTACTCATATAAATAGAACAACCATTATTCTCTGATTTAAATGAGTAACCGTCTCGCAATAAACAAGATCCAGATATAATGTTCATGCTTAACGCAGGCACCAAATAACACTTATTTAGGTTCATCACTAATCCCGACGGTAATCGAAGAGCGAGCGTGCCGACGGCGATCACATCAACCTTGGAACCATTTCCCACGCGCATCGTCACTTCGTCCTTTGCCAGCCTCCGTCTATTCCGCAGTTCCTGTTTTGAGTTGCAAATATGAGCAACCGCACCGGTATCAAATACCCAGGCACTACAACGAGAGTTGGTAAGGTACACATCAATAACATGTATATCATATATACCTTGTTTGTTGTTGGCCGCCTTCTTGTCAGCCAAATACTTGGGGCAATTCCGCTTCCAGTGTCCAGTTCCCTTGCAATGAAAACACACAGTTTCTGGTTTGGGTCCAGCCTTGGGTTTCTTCACGAGAGGAGCAACTGCTTTGCCACTCTTCTTGGAGTTACCCTTCTTACCCTTGCCATTTTTCTTGAAACTAGTGGTTTTATTGACCATCAACACTTGATGCTCCTTCTGAATTTCAGACTCAGCGGCTTTCAGCATCGCAAACAGCTCGGCGACTGACTTGTTCATCCCGTGCATGTTATAGTTCAACACGAAGCTCTTGTAGCTAGGTGGCAATGATTGAAGAACTCTGTCAGTGATAGCCTCTGGCGGAAGGGGCATCCCTAACTCAGCCAGACGGGTGGAGTACCCAGACATTCTGAGCACGTGATCACTGATAGACCCGTTCTCCTCCATCTTGCAAGCATAGAACTTATCGGAGATCTCATATCTCTCGATCCGGGCATTCTTCTGAAAGATAAACTTCAACTCCTGGAACATCTCATATGCTCCATGACGTTCAAAACGTCTTTGAAGTCCCGGTTCTAAGCCATACAACATTGCACATTGAACTATTGAGTAATCATCAGAACGAGCCTGCCAGGCGTTCACAACGTCTAGAGACTCAACTGGAGCGGGTGGATCACCAAGCGGTGCATCAAGGACATAAGCCTTCTGGGAAGCCGTAAGGATAATCCTTAGATTACGGGCCCAGTCCACAAAGTTACTTCCATCATCTTTCAACTTAGCTTTCTCTAGGAACGCATTAAAATTCAGGGGTGCTACTGCGCGAGCCATGATCTACAACATAAATATAGCAAAGACAACTTAGACTATTGTTCTTAGATAATGAGTTTAGTTAATCATATTACTTAAAAACTCCCACTCAAATTGACATCCCTCCGATCATTCGAGTGTAACATGATCCAAATCCACCAACTTAAGTCCGATCATCACGTGAGTTGAGGTGGTTTCAATGGTGAACATCTTCATGTTGATCATATCTACTATATGACTCATGTTCGACCTTTCGGTCTCTTGTGTTCCGAGGCCATGTCTGTACATGCTAGGCTCGTCAAGTTTAACCCGAGTGTTCCGCACGTGTAACATGGCTTACACCCGTTGTATGCGAACGTAGAGTCTATCACACCCGATCATCACGGCGTGTCTCGAAACGACGAACTTTCGCAACGGTGCACACTTGGGGAGAACACAATTTATCTTGAAATTTAAGTGAGGGATCACCTTATAATGCTACCGTCGTCCTAAGCAAAATAAGATGCATAAAAGGATTAACATCACATGCAAATCATAAGTGACATGATATGGCCATGAACTTGTGCTTTTGATCTCCATCTCCAAAGCACCGGCATGATCTCCATCGTCACCGGCATGACACCATGATCTCCATCATCTTGATCTCCATCAACGTGTCGCCATAAGGTTGTCGCGCCGACTGTTGCTTCCACGACTATTGCTAACGTTTAGCGATAAAGTAAAGCATTACATAGCGCTTAATGATTGATACGCAGGTCATACAATAATTAAAGACAACTCTATGGCTCCTGCCAGTTGCCGTACTCATCGACATGCAAGTCGTGATATTCTATACAAAACATGATCATCTCATACATCACATATATCTCATCATGTAATTGGCCATATCACATCACAACATACCCTGCAAAAACAAGTTAGACGTCCTCTAATTGTTGTTGCAAATTTTACGTGGATGCTACGGGTTTGCAAGAACCGTTCTTACCTACGCAAAACCACAACGTGGTGTAGTGATTGCTTTTTGATCTTCTAAAAGAACCCTCTTCATTGAACCGATTCAACTAAAGTGAGAGAGACAGACACCCGCCAGTCACCTTTATGCAACAAGTGCACGCAGCGGTAAAACCAGTCTCGCGTAAGCGTACGCGTAATGTCGGTCCGGGCCGCTTCATCTCACAATACCGCTGAATCAAGTATCAACTAGTAACGGCAAGCAATATGTATACACCCACGCCCACAACTCGTTTGTGTTCTACTCGAGATCTCATCTACGCATAGACCTAGCTCTGATACCACTGTTGGGGAACGTTGCATGGGAAACAAAAATTTTCCTACGCACACATAAGATCTATCCATGGTGATGAGCATCTACGAGAGGGAGAGTGAATCTACATACCCTTGTAGATCGCTAAGCGGAAGCGTTAATAAACGCGGTTGATGTAGTCGAACGTCTTCGCGATCCAAATCGCCGAGCGTCCCGCGATCCAATCACGATCCTTCCGATCTAGTGCCGAACGGACGGCACCTTCGCGTTCAACACACGTACGGCTTGATGACGCCTTCACCTCCTCGATCCAGCGAGCGATGGTGAAGTAGTGGTTGAGTTCCAGCAGCACGACGGCGTGGTGATGGTGGTGAGGAACAATCTCTGCAGGGCTTCGCCAAGCGCTACGGAGATTATGACGGAGGAACTAGAGGGCTAGGGTTGCCGGCACACGGCTTGGGAAATCCTGATGTGTCCCGTGTGCTAGCCCTGCCCCTCTATTTATATGTTGAGCCTTGGGGTCTAAACTTGGAGTAAAAGCCTCCTCCGGGTCGGTTTTGCCCGCACAAGGTCGGTTTGGCCCGCAGGGAAAGAGTCCAACTCGGATCCCTGCCGAACCGTGCACAGCCGCGCACAAGCGGTAGTACCGCTTCACACAAGCGGTAGTACCGCTTGGGCGGTAGTACCGCTTCACACAAGCGGTAGTACCGCTCCGGCGGTAGTACCGCTTCACCAAGCGGTAGTACCGCTTACGCGGCAGCAAAACTACTTTTGCACTTTCCAATACCTTGTGGGCTTTATCCCTTTGGCTCATATAAAGTGTTGCTGCACCCGAACACTTCGGTAAACATCCGGAACCCCTTCCGGTGAACTCCGGAACCCTTCCAGAGATCAAAACACTATTATCACATATATCAATCTTTACCTCCGGACTATTCCGGAGATCCTCGTCATGTCCGGGATCTTATCCGGGACTCCGAACAACTTTCGGTCACCAACATAATAACTCAATTATACTAATCGTCACCAAACGTTAAGTGTGTAGACCCTGCGGGTTCGAGAACTATGTAGACATGACCGAGACACCTCTACGGCCAATAACCAATAGCGGGACCTGGATGCCCATATTGGCTCCTACATATTCTACGAAGATCTTTATCGGTCGAACCTCTATGTCAAGGATTCAGTTAATCCCGTATGCTGTTCCCTTTGTTCTTCGGTATGTTACTTGCCCGAGATTCGATCGTTGGTATCACTATACCTAGTTCAATCTCGTTACCGGCAAGTCTCTTTACTCGTTCCGTAATACAAGATCTCGTGGCTAACACTTTAGTCACATTGCTTGCAAGGCTCATTGTGATGTTGTATTACCGAGTGGGCCCTGAGATACCTCTCCGTCATACGGAGTAACAAATCCCAGTCTTGATCCATGCCAACCCAACAGACACCCTCGGAGATACCTGTAGAGCACCTTTATAGTCACCCAGTTACGTTGCGACGTTTGATACACACAAGGTATTCCTCCGGTGTTAGTGAGTTGCATGATCTCATGGTCAAAGGAACAGATACTTGACATGCAGAAAACAATAGCAATAAACTGACACGATCAAATGCTACGTTTACAGTTTGGGTCTTGTCCATCACATCATTCTCCTAATGATGTGATCCCGTTATCAAATGACATCTCATGTCAATGGCTAGGAAACCTTAACCATCTTTGATCAACGAGCTAGTCAACTAGAGGCTTACTAGGGACACAGTGTTGTCTATGTACCCACACATGTATTTGAGTTTCCAATCAATACAATTATAGCATGGATAATAAACGATTATCATTAACAAGGAAATATAATAATAACCAATTTATTATTGCCTCTAGGGCATATTTCCAACAATACCAACGCAGTCTACAAGTAGCAGGAAGAATTTATGGCGCCGTTGCCGGGGAGACATCATCAAAATTACCAAGTACCTTCGCACAAACTATCATCCACTTGCATTTATTTTGTTTGCCTTTTTATTTGCAATTGCCTCTTGTTTTCATCTCCCCCACTTCTAATTTTTTTTACAAAAAAACAAAAATATTTTATTTGCTTGCTTGCTTTTATTGCCTTCATGTCAACACACAAAACAGAAAGTAAAACAAAAATTTTATTTGACTATGGATCCACTTAAAGTTTTCTACTTGGATCATCTTCTATCCATTTGTGCTCGTGCCGAAACCCCAACTAGTTGAGTTGAGGGAAAATCATTAGATGAGCATGCTTATTTTGTGCATCACCGTTTGTCTCAAAAAGGGAGACTCTTATGGAATCAAATAAATTGCTTGCTATGTTATGCTTGGAATCTTTGTGAAATTTATGATTTTACTTGTTGCTCTAAGAACCCTAAAAAACACCTTCCCTACCTATGTGAGTTTAATGATAATGAAATCTTATCTTCTTATGCTAAAGGTGTTTATAGTTACTATGATATCGAACAAATTGAAGAATTTGTTGCTTTTAAGGGTGCTTATGAAGTTGCTTCTTTGATTGAAAAGTATGATGCTACTCTCTACAAATCTGAAAATTTTGACATACTTAAATATTGCTATGAAAACTATGCTCCTAATGCTTATGTTAATGAATTTATTGAGAATGACTACTACTTTGGAAGAAAATAATGATATGCATGAATCCATAGATAATTATGATTCTGTTGATTCGATTGAAATATCCCCTATTGATGAATGTGATGCTTGCTATTCTTGTGGCCATGATGCCGATATTAATGATGCTTATAGAGATGAACTTGCTATAGTTCCTTATGTTAAAAATGAAATTATTGCTATAGCACTCATACTTGATAGCTCCTTGAATGAAAAGCATGATTGCAATGATGTTATTATAAATTCTATTAATGTCAATTGTGCTAATGATATGCAAAGCTACAAGCTTGGGGATGAAAATTTTGTTATGTCCACTACTTATTGCAATGATCATGATTGGGGTGATGATGCTTCTTATGATCTTGAAAATTTATTTAAGCCTCATGATGAATATGCTATTGATAATAACGTTTGCAATAGTATTGAAAGTGGGTTTGGGAGAGTGTCAGCTTTAGGTAAAAAGAATCCCACATATTTGGAGAGTGTTCAATCTTATGAAATTTTTGATAAAAGTGGGTTTGGAGAGGTCATGACTTTAGTTGATGATAATCCCACTATTTTGGAAGAGTGTCAACTTTGCAAGCATGTGATTCATGTAGAGAATATGTTATGTGATGGCTATATTGTTGAATTTGAATATGATCCTACATGTAATTATTATGAGAGAGGAAAATATGGTTGTAGAAATTTTCATGTTACTCAATTACCTCTCTTGAAGTGTAAATTGAGAATGATTTATTCTTCTTCTTTGCATATGCTAAATATTTATTGCCTCGATAATTTTTTTGCTTATAAAATGCCTATGCATTGGAAGTATGTTAGAATTAAATGTGTTTGTCACATGTTTTATGATGCTCTCTTTGTGTTTCAATTATTTTCTTTCATGTGAGCATCATTAAATTTCAAGCCTATCTTAATGGCTATAAAGAAAGAGCTTGTTGGGAGACAACCCAATATTTCTGTTTTTGTGTGTTTACACAATTATAGCCTCTGTTATGATTGTGTTTTTATCTTTTAATTAGTGTTTGTGCCAAGTAATACCTTTGTGATGATTTGGATGATAGTATAATTGATGCTGTTTGAAAACAGAAACTTTTGCGTCCAGTGATGGAATTTTGATTTTTCTCTGGTGCGTCAGAACCTTCTGAATTTTTTACAAAATATTGATATATGAATTTCCCACGTTGTCCTAATTTTTCAGAATTTTTGAGGTTACAGAAGTATGACGTTAATTCAGATCTTTACATACTGTTCTGTTTTAGACAGATTCAGTTTTTGTTGCATAATTTGCTTATTTTGATGAATCTATGGATCGTATAGGGGGGTATGAGTCATGGAGAAGTTGGAGTACAGTAGCATTATGCCAATATTAAATATGAATCAATTTATAACAGTACCTAAAGTTTAAGGTTTGTTTGTTATACTAACGGATCTCACGAGGTGTCTGTTGAGTTTTGTGTGCTGAAGTTTTCAAGTTTAGGGTGAGACTACGATGGATAAAGGAATAAGGAGCAGCAAGAGCCTAAGATTGGGGATGACCAAGGCACCCCAAGGTAATATTCAAGGAAGACTCAAGCGTCTAAGCTTAGGGATGCCCCGGAAGGCATCCCCTCTTTCGTCTACAATCTATCGGTAACTTACTTGGAGCTATATTTTTATTCATCACATGATATGTGTTTTACTTGGAGCGTCTTGTGATATAATTTGTTTACTTTTGTTTGCTTTTTAATTTGTCACAATCATCTTTGCTGAACACACCTTTTTGAGAGGGACACACATTATTCGTGATTTGTTAGAATACTCTATGTGCTTCACTTATATCTTTTGAGCTAGGCAGTTGCTCTAGTGCTTCACATATATCTTTTAGAGCACGGCGGTGGTTATATTTTAAAGAAATAGTTGCACTCTCATGCTTAACTTATATCTTTTTGAGAGTCTAATGAATAGCAATGGTAATATGCACGGGTTATGAATTTGGTCCTGATATGATAGGTATTCGAGAGGGATATAATAAAAAGTTTCATGTAGATCACTGAATATGATAAGTTTGATTCCTTGCAATAGTTTTGCGATATTAAGATGGTAATATGTGGGAGGTGCTAGTAGATAATTGTGGTTTAGTAAGAATATTGGTGTTAAGGTTTGTGATTCCCAAAGCACGTATGATCAGTCGTTATGCTAAGAAGTTGGAGCATGATTTATTCTTGATTGTCTACCTTATGAGTGGCGGTCAGGGACGAGCGATGGATTTTTCCTACCAATCTATCCCCCTAGGGGCATGTGTAGTAGTACTTTGCTTCGAGGGCTAATAAACTTTCATAATAAGTATGTGAGTTCTTTATGACTAATGTGAGTCCATGGATTATACGCACTCTCACCTTTCCGCAATTTTCTAGCCTCTTCGGTACCGTGCATTGCCCTTTCTCACATCGAGAGTCGTTGCAAACTTCGCCGGTGCATCCAAACCCCATGATATGATACGCTCTATCACACATAAGCCTCCTTATATCTTCCTCAAAACAGCCACCATACCTACCTATCATGGCATTTCCATAGCCATTCCGAGATATATTGCGATGCAACTTTCACCGTTCCATATTTTATGACACACATCATCAGTGTCATATTGCTTTGCATGATCATATAGCTGGCATAGTATTTGTGGCTCAGCCACCGTTCATCATTTTTTATACATGCTATGCTAGTATCATTGCACATCCTGGTACACTGCCAGAGGCATTCATATAGAGTCATATTTTTGTTCTAGTATCGAGTTGTAACATTGAGTTATAAGTAAATAAAAGTGTGATGATCATCATTATTAGAGCATTGTCCCAGTGAGGAGAGAATGGTGGAGACCAATGAGTCCTCAAAAAAGTGGGGATGAGGTCCATGAGACCGTTCTAAATTAAAAAAAAGAGGCCAAAAAGAGCCCACAAAAAAAATGAGAGAAAAAGAGAGAAGGGGCAATGTTACTATCCTTTTTCCACACTTCTGCTTCAGAGTAGCACCATGTTTTTCATATAGAGAGTCTCCTATTTTGTCACTTTCATATACTAGTGGGAATTTTTCATTATAGAACTTGGCTTGTATATTCCGATGATGGGCTTCCTCAAATGCCCGAGGTCTTCATGAGCAAGCAAGTTGGATGCACACCCACTTAGTTTTTCATGTTGAGCTTTCATACACTTATAGCTCTTAGTGCATCCGTTGCATGGCAATCCCTACTCCTCACATTGACATCAATCGATGGGCATCTCCATAGCCCGTTGATTAGCCTCGTCGATGTGAGACTATCTTCTTATTTTTGACTTCCCCTTATTGATCTCTACCACCACACTCTATTCCACCCATAGTGTTATATCCATGGCTTGCACTGATGTATTGCGTGGGGGTTGAAAAAGTTGAAGCGCGTTAAAAAGTATGAACCAGTTGCTCGGCCTGTCATCGGGGTAGTGCATGATAAGTATTTTGTGTTAAGAAGATGGAGCATGACAGGATTATATGATTTTGTAGGGATAACGTTCTTTAGCATTTTTATTTTGAAAGACACGATTGTTTATTAGTATGCCTGAGTATTGATGTCTTTATGTCAAACTATAGACTATTGCCTTGAATCATTCGGATCTTATTATTCATACCGTAAGAGAAAGATTACATAATGAAACATGTTAGGTAGCATTCCACATCAAAAATTATGTTTTTATCATTTACCTACTCGAGGACGAGCAGGAATTAAGCTTGGGGATGCTTGATACGTCTCCAACGTATCTATAATTTTTTACTGTTCCATGCTATTATAGTATCAATCTTGGATGTTTTTATATGCAATTATATATCATTTTTTGGGACTAACCTATTAACCTAGTGACCAGTGCCAGTTGCTATTTTCTGCTTGTTTTTGGTTTTTCAGGAAATCAGTACCAAAGGAAGTCCAAATGCCACGAAACTTTTTGGAGATTTTTTTCTGGACAAAAGAGACCCTGGAGACTTGGAGAGGAGGTCAGAAGGTTCACGAAGCCTCCACAAGGCAACAGGGCGCGGCCCGGGGGGCGCCCTGATGTCTTGTGGGGCCCTCGTGGCTCCGTTTGACCTAATTCCACTGCGATAAATTCTCAAATATTGGGAAACCAACAGAGAGCCACCCTGAATAACTTTTACGCCGCCACAAGCCTCTGTTCTTCCGCGATCCCATCTGGAGGCCTTTTTCGATACTCTGCCGGAGGGGGAATCGATCACGGAGGGCTTCTACATCAACCTTGCTGCCCTAACGATGATGTGTGAGTAGTTTACCACATACCTACGGGTCCATAACTAGTAGCTAGATGGCTTCTTCTCTCTCTTTGATCTTCAATACCATGTTCTCCTCGATGTTCTTGGAGTTCTATCCGATGTAATCTTCTTTTGCGGTGTGTTTGTTGGGATTCGATGAATTGTGAGTTTATGATCAGATTATTCATGAGAAATATTTGAGCCTTCTCTGAACTCTTTTATGCATGATTATTATAGCTTTGTATTTCTCTCCGATCTATCGATTTGGTTTGGCCTACTAGATTGATTTATCTTGCAATGGGAGAGGTGGTTTGTGATGGGTTCAATCTTGCAGTGCTCAATCCCAGTGACAGAAAGGGACATGACACATATTTGTATTGTTGCCATTAAGGATAAAAATATGGGGTTTAATCATATTGCTTGAGTTTACTTTGTCTACACAATGTCATCTTGCTTAAGGCATTACTCTGTTTCACACTTAATACCCTAGATGCATGCTGGATAGCGGTCGATGGGTGGAGTAATAGTAGTAGATGCAGGCAGGAGTTGGTCTACTTGTCTAGGGCGTGATGACTATATACATGATCATTGCCATGAATCCGTCATAATTATTTGCTTTTCTACCAATTGCCCAACAGTAATTTGTTTACCCACCGTATGCTATGTGTTCGAAAGAGAAGCCTCTAGTGAAAACTATGGCCCCCGGGTCTACTTTATCATATATTAAAAACCTAAAAATACCTTACTGCAATTTATTTACTTTTATTTTATTTAGTATTTTAGTTTATCTATCTACCACTATCAGAATTAATCCTTGCAAATAACCGCTAAGAGGATTGACAACCCTCTTATTTGCGTTGGGTGCAAGTGTTTGCTTTTGTGTGTGCAGGTGCGCTTAACGGGATTTTGCTTGGTTCTCCTACTGGATTGATAACCTTGGTTCTTAACTGACGAAAATACTTATCTCCACTATATTGCATCATCCTCTCCTTTTCAGGGAAATACCAACGCAGTCTACAAGTAGCAGGTCGCGGCACTCATCTTCAATTATGCCGTTCACCCGCTTGGCCCCGACCACAAGCCGCTCCACGAGCTTGGTGAAGAAGTCGAGGTAGCTGGCATCGTGGGTCTCGAGGGGGCCCCCGAGCCTCTCCTGGCAGATGGTGGTCAGGGCACCGTGGGCTCGGAGCTGGAGGGAGTGGAACATTTTGGCGTGCTCGTGCTGCCGCGCCCCCCGCGCCCGAGCCGCCTCGTCCCTGGCCTGCTCGACGACGTTGGCGACGCCGCCCACCTGCTGCCGGAGGGAGGCCAGCTCTTCTTCCGCATCGGCATTGGCCTTCAGCGCGGTCTTCCGCCGGGCCTCCGCCTCCGTCAGCACCTCCTTGAGGCCGTCGATCTCCTTCTGGAGCTCCTCGCGCTTCTTCTTGAAGCGGTCCTCCTGGGACTTCAGCTTCTTGCTATGATCCGTGGCAATCGCCTGGCGATCCCTCTCGGTCCTCGCGCCAGCGTCCACCTGGATCTTCTTCTCCTTGGCCTCCAGCGCGGCGTTGGCCTTCTCCATGCGCCGGTTGTTGGAGGCCTGCGCGGCAGCCACCACGCGATCCAGCGTCTCGAGGCGCTCGCGCTCCACGGCCTGCTCGGTCATCGTCCTCGCGAGCTCCCGCTCGCGGATCGCGAGATCCACCTCGCGGCCCACAAGTTCCTCCTCGCGAGTGGTGATGGCGTTCTCCCGCGCCTGCAGTAGGACTGACAGGGCGGCGGACTGCTCCCGCATCGCCTTCGCCTGGGCCTCCGCTTCCTCACGGCGCCTGTCGGCCGCGTCGGCCTCCCGGACGACGCTCTCGAAGATCTCCTTTGCATCGAAGGTGGCCTTCTCACGCTTCTCCCGCGCGGCTTCGTCTTGGCGCCGACCCAGCTTGACGGCGACGTCGAGCTACCGCCACCCCTCCTCGAGGCGCATGCGCTCCCGGACGATGCGCGCCTCCTCCGCCTGGAGTTCCACCTTGAGCTGGCCCAGAGCCACCCTGGCACCCCGCAGAACCCCGCGCTTGAGCAAGGCACTGCTGTCCACGAGCTGTAGGGCCCAGTCCGAGCTCGGCTCCGCGCCGCCCTCCGCCGTCATAGCCTGGGAGGGCCCGGTGTCGGGCCCCCTCCGGTCCTCTGCATCCGCGTCGCTCGTCAGGAGCGGGGGGGTCACCGGGATCTCATCCTCCTCTTGCCACGGCGGCGCACTCCGTGGGCTCGTCGCGCCCGTGGCGGGAGCCTCACGCACCGGCGAGCGCTGGGGGCTTGCCGAGGCGCCTCCGGCGTCTGCAGCCTCCTTGGCGGGGGTAGTGCTCGGCGGGGGAGTTGGCGCCTCAGCCCCCTCCATCGCTGCGTCCTCTCCTGCAACGGGTGCCTCGGGAGGCGCGGACCCACCTCCGGAGGCCGCCTCCCGAGGCTCGTTCTCCTTGGCCTCAGGAGCCGTGTCCACCTGCTCTTCCTCCACCTCCGCGCGCCCCGTTTCAGCTTCGGGGTGGTGGGTGGCCTCAGCACGCCCCTCGGCGCCTGCGGTAGGCGTCGGGGCCCCCTTCGAGCTAGGGGTCTTTGGCTTCTTCTTCTTCATGGGCCTCCTGCGCAAGCGAGGGCTCAGCCCCGGAGCTCAGGGGGAAGAAGAACAAAAAAAACATAAAGGAATGAGAGCAGGGCGTGGTGACTTACTCGTCGTTGGGGACCCATTTCCTCTTCTTCTGTACCGACAGCGGGCGGCTGCCGCTGCCGCCCTCGCGAGGCTCGCTCGCGTCGCCCCCGGAGGGTGCAGCGCGAGGCTCGGCAGCCCGGTCCTTGGCGCCGTCTTTCTCTGCAGGGGGCTCGATGACCCCGTTGTCGGCGCCTGTCTTCTCCACACGCGGCTCGTCAGCCATCGCGCTGGTGCTCCCTTCACCTCCCGCGCCAGCGGGCCGGGAGGGCACAACCCTGAATTGGGCGCCGTCGTCGTCGTCGTCGTCCTCAAGATCGCAGATGGGCAGGCCCGTCGTCGCTCCCCTCCGCGACGCTTGCCGAGGCCTCGGCGTCGCCGCAGTCTCCCAAGCACTAGGAGCGGGTTCTCGCGAGGCCCCTCGAAGCCCTGTGGCACCAGGCCTCACTGGTCGAAGATCGACATCTCCACGACCAGCTCCTCCCTTTCCTTATAGCGGTACAGCGGGAGCGCATCCTGGGGCGGATCCTCTGCGTCATCGCCGACCAAGATCAGCATGATCTCCTCCAGCACCTCCGGTGTCAGATTGTCGACAATCAGCCGCATCGGGTCCTTCGAGCTGGTGATCTCCCACACTGAATGCGAGTGCCTCAGGAGAGGCGCAATGCGTCGCCGCAGGAACTCCTTCACGACCATCGCCCCCGTGAGCCCAGCGTCCTTCAGCTCGGCCATCCGCCCCCACAAGGGCGCCAGCCTCGGGTTGGTGAGCTTCTCGTGCTCCCAGCCGGATATCTTCACGGCGGGGTCCGTCGGGATCATCAGCAGCGGGCTATGCTGGCGCGCGTCCACATAGACCCAGTGCTGCCGATAGCCCTCCACCTTCCTGGAGATCCTCAGGATAATGGTGTCGTCCTCCGTCCCCTTGACGCTGAGGAACGAAGCGCACGCAGAGCGCTGGTTCGCCGCGGTCAGCCGCAGGCTGAAAAAGTGGCGGAAGAGCGCCACCGAGGGCATGACGCCCACGAAGGCCTCGCAGAAGAAGGCGAAGATGGAGAGGAGGAGGACGGAGTTCGGCTGGAAATGGAGCGCATGGATCTGGTAGTGCGTAAGAATGGCATTGAAGAAGTCAGAGAACGGCGGCACCAAGCTGGCATAGACGATGTGGGTGAAGAGGGGGAAAGTCATCGCCTCCAACTCGCGCGGCGGGCGCGAGCCCGGCTAGATGCGCGTCACCTTCCACTCGTTGGTGGTCGCGGCGGTCATCGGGATCACCTTGTCCAAGCCTTCCCTGTTGACGATGTTGGAGTGCGCTAGAGCCAGCTCCAGGGCCGGCACGCTCGGAGCCGCGGCCGCGCCCTGCCCTTCTTGCCAGCGGGCGCCATTGCTGCGCGGAGAAGCTTTGGAGGCGAGAGGAGGAAGAGGATGCAAGGAGTTGGGCACTAGGAGGCGAGGAGGAGCGGATGAAGGCAATGATGATTCTGCGCCACGAGCGGGCCAGTTTTATGGCAGGGCGGACGGTTACCAAGGCGTAGTGGGGAAGCGGGGGCGTCCCCCGTCCCATCATGCGCCACGCGTTCCAGCCTAGGCCCCGCAGTCGGTTAGGGCTCGCGTCGTTTCGCTACCAACGGGCGGGAACATGCGCGCCACGGTCCCGGGGGCTACTGTCGGGCCAGTGGGAACCAGGGTACCACGGCCTGTCTGCCTGCGGCCCAGGAGGCAACGCCTGGCGAAGGCCCACGAGGCGGCCCAGCCACGGGCGCCGCGAAGCAAGACACCTCGCGAGGCGCCAGCCTCACGAGGACCTTCTCCGCAAGGGGCGAACCACCAAGACTTAGCAGCGTCAGCAGGAAGCCCCGCGAGGCCCCCTCGCGAGGCGGCCTCCCGAGGCAGCCTCTTGAAGCCACCCGAGCCTGGCGCCAGCCGCGCGGTCTAGTGCCCACCACGTGGGTGACGCACTTGGCGACGAACAGCGGCAGGAGCCGTACCAGCAGGCGCGGGCAGAGAGGATTTCCTCTCTGGTGTTAAAGGGGGCAGCACCAGCTGCCCACCCCCAAAGCAAGTCCCAAAGCCTGCCCGTTTGGTGTATGAAGACCAGGACGATAAGGCGCGCAGGGCGGAGGTCATCACCGAGCCCACCGGCGCGTCATAGATAACGCCTTTGCAGGCGGAGACCGTCTTTTGTCAGGATAAGCCTGGGCGCCTGTCCCCTTTCAAAACCGCCGTTGTGTGGCTACCCTTCCCGCCAACATTTTCGGGGGAAGAGGACCGAGGCGGCTATAAAAGGGGCAGTGTTGCCACCATAGAAGGGGATCGATCGCTTCCTTCTTCCTCAATCTTGTACGCGAGAACTCTCTTGCCCACAATAATCTCAAACACAAGCAGGACTAGGGTTTTACACCGCAAGGTGGCCCGAACCTAGGTAGCTGCGGTGTCCCCTGTCGTGCCCTGTGCGCAGCGTGCTCTCGCCGTAGCCTCGCTGTGGTCACCGTCTGGCTGGTAGGAACGAGCGTGCCCCCAGTGTTCGAACCAGGGTCCCCGGAGCCCCGATTCCGACAAAGACATTTAGAATAAAAGACACAACAAAAAGCTGCTTAGAACAAAGTTTACCTTGTGATATTGCATGAACATTACCGAGAACAGAAATTTGTTTCGAAATACTCTGAGGAACTAGATAAATTGAACAGATGAAATAAGAAAAAAAAAATGAAATATCAATTATTTAAACTCAATTACAATACATAATACCAGGTTTTTCTACGATACTTTTTGATTTATTTGCCCTGTCAAGCAAACATCCAGTCGACCTTCTTTAAGTGCAACACATGCATGATTGGTTTAACAACAAGAAGACTTTATCTATTAATTCAATATCTTTTCTCACTATGTCATCCTTCTTGATATTCCACTCACTGATTCTTTTAGCATGCCTCAGCTTATATTCTTGAGTTACCGAATGTCTCACCTTTAAACATAGTATAGGCTCTAATCTAAATAAACTCTAATTGGAACTTCTAAACGATAAAAATGAAAATTTACCATTTGTGGATAAGTATCTCTTATGTGATCACTGAACTTTCCATTCAAAATACGTTGTGGAATTGTTGTAGGTAAGCAAAACTCTACAATCTTTGCAACAACTTCTGAATTTTTCATATTTCCATTATTCATAAATGAATTCGCTGCCCCGATACATTGTGCTCTCTGTGCAACCATTGTGGTTTATAACTTTGCACTTTTAAAGTCACTTTCAGTGTCAATGACTCAAGACAGTTGTTTTTACAAAAATGCAAGTACTAGAAAACTTCCCACTTCAATCATATAATTGCACATAAGGTTTGTTCTAATATTATTACTTATGCAGTTAACAGATAAATGAATTAAAACAATGAATTAGTTAAGTTTTTTTTTGCGAATGAATTAGTTAAGTTTCATTACCATTTTCTTATCAGTTCAATTCTACAACATTAAGTTTCAGACCGAGCAAGTTAGTTCAACTCTTTTTACTTAAATAAAGGTAGTGCCACTGTTTTTCTTTGCACTCTAATATTCCAAATCACAATATTATATACTACGCTACCTCAATATGTCCAATAGCAGATTTCGTCAACAAAAACAAGCGAGTGCAACAACACATAGGTGCCAAGATAAACATGAACTATAATATTCTAGTAATATTAGAGTTATTATTGGAATCCGTGGAAAGAATTGCACATCAGAATCGTTACGATGTGATTAATTATAAAGTTCAACTGATAAATAAATAAAAACTGCCAACAACTGGTTGTTTAGCTTCATAACATCATGTTTTGGGAGATGTAACTTATTTCAACGCTTTTTCACATACATAAAGGTAGTGCCATTATTTTTCATTTGCACTGTAAGATTCAAGATCATAGTATTTCATATTACACAGACTCAATATAGCAAACGACAAAGTTGTTCGACGAACATCAGCCAATACAACATAAAAAAGGAAGTAACATAAACATCAACGATGAGATTCAGCAACTATTACAGACATTAAAGAGTTGTACTGGAAAAAACATGAATGCTAAGCAAATACAAGAAGACGAACCTTTTCAGGAAGGCTTTAGGTTTTTTCAGCAAATATATATCTGTATATTCGATTCTGTATTTCACTGTTAATCTATCCCACAAAACAAGTATCTGACCCCACACAATCAGGTATACCACCATAGTATACAAATGCATTACACACAGAAACAAACAACGAACAGATTATATACATAAACCATTTTCTGAATCTTGACACAGATCAGCGGTACAGGATCCGCTTGCCCTCACCTTTACGTGCTCACGGTGTCGGCAAGCCACACAGAGGAGACACCGAGGGAAGCTCGGAGTGACTGATGAGAGTTTGCATATCTGACTTTACATTCTACAGTAACGGTCGAAACGAAAGAAAATGGCAAGAAATGGCCAGTTTGCTCACTTGGTCGCGCCAAAAATGGCATCTGAGATAGGATAACCATTCCAATTGTATAATACGGCCACACACTCACCGTCACGCATGACGAATCGAAGTGCTATATCTGAACAGGCACATGATTCGTGCCGTGCGCCACACCAGATCCACCAACCACTCGATCGGCAGACACAGCAGCAATGGCGGCGGCGGCGGAAGCGACCGGAGGCGGCAGCAGCAGGGAGGAGGGGCTGACGCTGCTGGGGTTCTGGACGAGCCCGTTCGCGCTGCGGGCGCGGTTCGCGCTGAACCTCAAGGGCATCCCCTACAAGTACGTGGAGGAGGACCTGTTCGGCGAGCAGGGCAAGAGCCAGCTCCTCCTCGCCTCCAACCCGGCCCACGGCGGGAAGGTTCCCGTGCTCATCCACGGCGGCCGCCCCGTCGCCGAGTCGCTGGTCATCGTGGAGTACATCGACGAGGCGTTCCCGGAGAGCCTCCCGCGCCTCCTGCCCGACGACCCGCACGGCCGCGCAACCGCCCGGTTCTGGGCGGCCTACGTCCACCAGAAGCTTCTGCCCACGTGGATCCCGCTCTATGGCGGAAGACGGTGGAGGAGAGGGCGGGGGCGGCGAGGGAGGTCATCGCCGTGCTGGAGGCGTTCGAGGGGGAGCTGGGGGACAAGGACTTCTTCGGCGGGGGCGGCGTGGGGCTGGTGGACGTGGTGCTCGGCGGGTTCGTCGGGTGGCTGCGCGCGTCGGAGGCCATGTGCGGCGTGCGGACCATCGACCCGGCAAGGACGCCGCGGCTGGCAGTGTGGGCGGAGCGGTTCGGCGCGCTGGACGGCGTGAGGGAGATCGTGCCGGAGGCGGCGCCGCTGGTGGAGTACAACCTCATGAAGCGGGCTCGCGGCGGCCTGCCGCATCAGACGCAGTAAATCTCTAGTAAATTCCAAGGCGAGTAGCTGGATCCATCGCGCGCAGAGGAGGAACTGAATTGAATTTGAATCTGATCCCCTAAGCCGGTGGATTCTTTAGATATTCTATTGCAGTAGCATGATAAGTTTGTGTTCTTGTTTGGAACTCTGAATTTCTGCGGTGGATCGAACCACGTATTCAAGAAATGTTTTTTTTTTCGTGAATACGCAAGAATGCGTATCATTTCATTGATAGGTAGAAAGAGAGAGGGGGTTTCAGCAAATCAGGGCGGAAACAAAGCCGAGATCGCCGGAGCAGTAGGGAGGGGTTGCTCAGCCTGAGGGATCGAAGCACGTATTCAAGAAATGTAGCCAGATTACTGCCTTCTCCAATGAAAAACAGTACAGCGGGAAAAAAAACTAAGGGGGCATTCCGAGAATTGAACTCGGGACCTCTCGCACCCTAAGCGAGAATCATACCACTAGACCAAATGCCCTTGTCTGATTTAAATTCAGTCAATATCTTACTTGACCATTTAAATTTCTGTATTTGACAAGCATTAATATGGCTTTTCGCGCCGTTTATAAATGAAGCAGCAAACCACCAAGCATCCACAAAGGTACATCATAAAATAGGTTCAAAAGGAAAAAACAAACCAAGTTCACTGTTATGGGCAACGTCACAACAATAGGCCCAATGGTGCAAAGAACAAGGGACAGCTGGAGGGGTGAGTCGACGAGCCAAACCCCCCAGCCGAGCGGTGAAATCCTCTATCCGGCTGTTTAGTAAGGACCCGCCACTAGTGCAAGAAACCGTGCAATTTATAAATGGCATCAATAGGGCATTGCCAATGAATATTCTCAGTGACAGGCTTCGTGTGAATGGACCAAAGCGTCCAAGCAACGACACCAAAGACAACCTAAAAGTGGTGACGAGTGTTACCTGAGCTAGCACAAATGATCTCGTAAAGGTCCGAAAAAGCTCGTAGGATACCCCCATCCTACAACCTTAGGAAAGCAACACCAAGTCACACAAGTGAAAAATATGTGATTGTTATCTTTCAGAACATCACACAAACGGACATCTGCCATCGCCAGGGCTGTTCTACTTCAAGACCTCCACCAAGGTAGGCAAGCGACCACAAACTAATTGCCAGAGGAAAATCCTAAATTTGAGGGGTAGCTTAATTGACCAAATGTCGGTTAGCTCCGAAGGACATTCCTACAAAAATAGTCCCATAGAGAGATCTCGCGGAGAAGCATCCAGAGGATTCTAGTCGTCACGAAACTGAATCAAGAGCCATCGATGGCATGAATCCCTCCAGGTCCGAGACCAATCTGTCCAAGGCAATAACCTCCACAGGTCCAAAAGGCTACCGAAACGCGATAACACTAATATCAGCGAGGGCCACTGCCACTAAAACATTCGGATTCGCACAAATATAAAATAGCTCTAGGAATTTTACCCTTAAGGGAATCCATCCCAACCAGCGATCGCGCCAAAGTAGGGTCGAAGATCTGGACTCGACCGAGATAGTGGCATCAAGGCGAAAAATATGCAGCAAAGAACTGACACCTAAAGTAGTGCGAGATGCATAATCCAATGAAGAGAGCCCGACGAACCCTAGCCGGGGATTTGGTCGGATCCCCCGATACCCACCGAACCGCCAGGCATGTCGCTGCTCAGTCCACACATTTCAAAACCCAACGATCACATTGTACTAGAAGGGTTGAGGACGCTTCGCTGCGCCGTTAGTGTTGTTGGGATTTCATAAATTTTGTTTGTTATTTGGTTTGGCACGTGGGGAAGATGGTGTTTTTTTATAATGCGGTGTCTTGGTGGACTTTCTTGATAGTGTGATTCTGTGTTATATGCTAATTAACTCATACTTAATTGGGGAATTTTCTTATATTGGTGGCTGGATATATTACATTGGTGCTACCGTGTCATATGTTGACACTACTTTTTTCTAGATGGTGAGAGAATGCGCGAGACTGATGTGTTTTTCAGGTTGGTTGCTGCCGATTAATTTGGGAAATAGTTGACCCAGTGAAAATCGTGAATCAAATCCATAATTGATTATTTTAACTGAATGAAAGAGCTCCTTGAGAAATTGTTGATCTGGTCAAAAATTGTGAATCAAATCCAAATGTAACACCTCAATTGAACGGGAGGTCTCCAAAATTAGGGAGCATAGTCTTTGAGAAAATCGTTGACCAAGTCAAAATCGTGAATCGGATTTAAAATTGATTACCTTAACTGAACGAGAGAGCTCCTTGAGAAAACATTGACCCGGTCAAAATTGTGAACTAAATCAAATTGTGACACCCCAATTGAATAGGAGGGCGCTAAAATTAGGAAGCATAAGTATGTTTTGAGTCCCTTGAATAAATCTGTGGTATGTGGTTTTCACTCGCTTGGGCATCTGAATTTCTGCGCTGGATCGAACTCCCAATGATCTTGCTTCTTCGAGAAATGCTAAGAAAAACAGATCAGTTGTATCATCTACAGAGGTGGTTGGTTCATAGTGTATGTTTTCCACTAATACAGAGGTAAAAAACAGAAAATATAAGGGGGCATTCATCTCAATTTCTGCGCTGGATCAAACTCCCAATGATCTTGCTTCTTCGAGAAATGCTGAAAAAAAACCAGATCAGTTGTATCATTTACACAGTGGTTGGTTCAGAGTGTATGTTCCAACAGTACAGAGGAAAAAAACTGAGAAAAAAATTGGGGCATTCCGAGAATTGAACTCGGGACCTCTCGCACCCTAAGCGAGAATCATACCACTAGACCAAATGCCCTTATATGATTTGAATTAATCTACTTTATTAAAAGAAAATGTTCCGCTTAGCTTCAGCTTGATTAACACCACAATATTGCCGCCAGCGTGTCTGAAGCACATGATCATGGAACAAACATTACCCTTGCTAACACAGCGAAGAGTGAGAGGAAAACTTGCAAACAAAAGATATTTGGAGACTAGGCACGTATGCTGCCCACCAATTAATTGGTAGTGTATTATTACAAGCATCGCATCAACCCAGTCATATTTCATACAGAAATTACATAAACCATCAGTTGAACCTGGAGCACTTCCTCCTGATCTCGCCCTGCCTGCCGGTCTTGACGGCGACGCCGCCCAGGCTGACCATGGCCTTGGGGAACTCGTAGGTGAAGCGCAGCCCGAAGAGTCCCCGGATGTTGCCGGCGTACTTCTGCACCACGCCCTGCGTGGCGTCGTCGCCCCACAGCCGCTGGTCCGACTCCAGCACGGCGTTGCCGTCCCTCACGTTCTTGAAGAAGGCCGCGTCGAACGAGCCCGCGCCGTCCCTGTCCAGCGCCACCCGCCGCGCCGGGTCGCCGTTCGGCGGGCACAGCGCCCGCAGCTGCGGCAGGAACGCCGGGCTGATCGACGGGTCCGCGTTGCCCGTCGCCGTGAAGTTGTACAGCCGGTACCGGACGAACGCGCAGTCCGTCTGCCCGATGGTGTGCGCGCCTGCAGATCATCGTCGACAGGGTAGCAGATGTTACACCGGACGACTGACTGAACATTATGTAGTGTCGTGCGTCTGTATGAAGGATCAAGGAAGATTATTACCGACTAGTGTGACGAGATCGTGGTCAGACAGGCCCTGGTCTGCGAACTTCTGCCGCTGGACTGACACAGGATCGGCGGGGGACGGCAGGGCCTTGGCATCTGCAGCTGATGAGATCCTCCCGTCTCTTCGTCCCAGAGGCACTGACCAGCTTGGCCCGCCGGTCTTGCCATCGTTACAGAACGTGACAGACAAACAGTTCAGTCATCAGGCTCTCAGCTAAACAGTTCTTAGCAGGAGTTCAGTCGGCATAAAACTTGCCTACCAGATCGACGGAATCACGTGCGGCGAGGGCCAGTATGTCGGCGCAGGACACCACCCCAGGGCACGTTGATTCCAGCTGGGACTTGGCATCGTCTATCACCTCGAATCCCCTGAGACCGAAATTCTGTGGTGCACTCCTCTCGGCTGATGCCCCAGAAATCAAAACGGAAGCATCACATCCCTACAAAGTTATGTCAGCAGCAACATTTGTCACGATGGAAAGGACAATATAACATGTAAATTCAGAGTAATTTCACGAGTACCAAATATAAAGCAGTACTACAACAGATTATACAGAGTAAAAGAATTACTGAACTGACTTGGACAAAACAGTCATGGAAGTGCAGCCTGAGCAAGCCTGGGGCAATGGTGGCATCGTTATTGTAATACTTTTCGACAGTGGACCTCACGATATCCTCTGCATCAGGGCAGCTGGAGTCGTAGAATCCTCTCTGCAGTCCTTGGCTTTGGACCAAAGATCCTCTCAGCAAGGCATTGAACAGAAAGAAAACGGTTGCAATTTCTGATGCTACCATGGTCTGAGTAACGGTTATCAAGAACAATCCTGATGGCGGCAATCATGTAATCGTATTGTTCATTATATAGGGCCATTCAGCTTGTGATATCTTCCAATTGGTACATCCTTGTCGCAATTTTTGGTAGTGGGGTAGCAAGTGGATCATGCACTACTGAATGGTGTGGAATACAGCTAGAATATCAACCTGCATATTTTACAATTGATATATCCCTCATCAAATTGCCCAAGAGTAGTTCTGTTGTGTAAGATAGCAGCAGCCACTCAGGCCGCAGTTTCTAAGTGCTAGATTGCCATACTGCACCCACATAACCAAGCCATATGCTCCAGCATAGTAACAATCAAATGCAGACCATACGTTTCTGATTAGTGGCCAGAGATGTGTAACATTTTGATGGTTTCAGAAAGGTGGTGATGTGACAGAGCTAATATTTCTAGCACGGAAAAACACCGTTACGACAGCCATTTCAAGGCAAGATGAGTAACATTTTTAAGCTCATTGGTCTAGAAAGAGTAGAGTGAAAAGAGAGGCAGCCCACTAATTTTTGAGCAACTTGTGGTCATAATGGAGTTTGGGCGCCTCCAAGATAAAAATCAGCTGTTCAGAGAGATGCAAAATTCATTGGTGAACTCCATCCACATGACATATTCCCATATTTACCAACAGATAGCCCAGAAGTAGCACTTCAGTGGTCCTTGTGGTTCACGGAGAAAATGGGAATTGGGAGGCTAGAGTCAGAAAAGGCCTGCTAGTATATGTACACTCGTGATGAACATGGGAAACAAAGTGTTAGTGGAAGGGTTTCTCACAAGTGGGCTTCACATGTTTGGGCTCCCACCATACTCATTTTGCAATTCACGCAGACCAAACGAGAAGCGTTGCACGTGCTTCTTGCAAACTGATAAGAAAGGCATCAGTGTCCTGGCACTAATGAGTGATGATCATAGTCCAAAACCAACAGATAGACTGTACCTACTTTTTTGGTGTTATCTTCAGAGCACCAACGGTTGTGTCGGTCCGGAGAATATTACTTTTCGGTCAAATAACGCACTTCATTGATTAAATGGCATCATTTCTGTAGAATATGTGAATTGCACGATGTATTGCTCTGCGTGCATAGGCACGTATATATGAGTACAAAGGTGGGCCACGGACCTCGACTATACAAGAACCAGGAGGCGGGCCCAATACACAATATACGCAGATCATATATACTCAACACCCCCCCGCAATCGATGCGGCACCGCGGCTGACGTAAAGACTGGACCGGAACTCCTCAAAAGACGCCGTAGGCAAGCCCTTCGTCATGATATCGGCAAATTGTTGGGAAGTAGGGACGTGTAAAACACGAATATGGCCAAGGGCCACCTGTTCCCGAACAAAATGAATATCCAACTCAATATGCTTGGTCCGTCGATGATGCACCGGGTTAGCGGAGAGGTAGACCGCCGAGACGTTGTCGCAGTAGACCACCGTGGCACGGTCGACAGGGCAAGAGAGCTCCTGAAGCAGCTGGCGAAGCCACGAACACTCGGCGACGGCGTTGGCCACCGCACGATACTCAGCCTCAGCACTGGAACGAGAGACCGTAGGCTGCCGCTTGGACGACCACGAGATAAGTGAGGGTCCAAGGTAGACACAATACCCCGAAGTGGAGCGACGAGTGTCAGGGCAGCCCGCCCAGTCTGCATCGGAGTAGGCGGTGAGGGCGGTGTCGGCGGAGGCGTGAAGCGTGACGCCAAGATCCATAGTGCCACAGATATAGCGGAGAATCCGCTTGACGGCAGCCCAGTGAACGTCTCGAGGAGCATGCATATGAAGACACACCTGCTGCACGGCATACTGGATCTCCGGTCGAGTCAGAGTGAGGTACTGGAGAGCACCAACGATAGACCGATAGAAAGCAGCATCGGAAGCAGGAGAACCATCCGTGGCAGAAAGCTTGGCCTTCGTATCAACAGGCGTAGCGGCGGGCTTGCAGTTAAGCATGCTGGCGCGCTCCAGGAGCTCGTGAGCGTACTTCCGCTGATGAAGGAAGAAGCCATCCGGACGGCGCACCACCTCGACACCGAGGAAGTAGTGCAAAGGACCCAAGTCCTTGATGGCGAACTCAGCGCGAAGACGAGCCGTGAGCTGACTGAGGAGACCAGCCGTACATGCTGTCAGGATGATGTCGTCGACATAGAGCAGCAAGTAGGCCGTGTCAGAGCCCTGATGATAGACGAAGAGCGAGGCGTCCGAGCAGGTAGAGCGGAACCCAAGCTGGTGGAGAAACGCCGCGATGCGCTGGTACCAAGCGCGCGGAGCCTGCTTGAGTCCGTACAAGGACCGCGAAAGCAGGCACACGTGGTCGGGAAGCGCCGGGTCAACAAACCCGGTGGGCTGCTGGCAGAAGACCTGCTCCTCGAGGTGACCATGTAGGAAGGCGTTGGAGACGTCCATCTGGTGCACCGGCCAAGCACGGGAGACCGCAAGGTGGAGAACCGTGCGAATCGTACCGGGCTTGACGACCGGAGCGAAGGTGTCGGTGAAGTCGATGCCAGCACGCTGTCGGAAGCCACGAACGACCCAACGCGCTTTATAGCGATCAAGGGTACCATCAGGACGGAGCTTGTGTTTAAAGACCCACTTCCCGGTAATCACGTTGGCGTGCCGGGCACGGGGAACAAGCTGCCACGTCCGGTTGCGCAGCAGGGCGTCAAACTCCTCTTGCATCGCAGCCATCCAGAGCGGGTCACGAAGAGCGGCTCGAACGAAGGACGGCAAAGGCGACGGCTCAGAGGTGGACGCCGCATGGACGTAGTCATCCGAGGCGTAGCGCGAGCTCGGGCGAAAAACGCCTGTACGGGCACGGGTGACTGGACCGGCCACAGGCGCCGGGGGCACCGGGGGCGCCGAGGGCGCCGCGGAGGCCAGCGTCGGGGGTGCCGGGGGCGCCGGTGCCGCGGCTGTAGGAGGCGCCGCATGCGGGGGGCGCGCCTCAAAGCCAGGGGGCGGGCCAAGAGAGGCGCGCGAGCGCCCTGGGAGAGGCGTCGAGGAGCCGGCGTCACCTGTGGAGGGAGGAACATCCGGGGGTACCTGCTGAAACGGAAACACATGCTCATCAAAGTAAACGTGCCGGGAAGTGAACACACGGTGGGAGACGGGATCATAGCACCGATATCCCTTGGAGTTAGAGGGGTAGCCGAGGAAGATGCAAGCGACAGATCGTGGTGCGAGCTTGTGAGAAGCAGTGTCGGCAGTGCTGGGATAGCAAAGGCACCCAAAGATACGCAAGTCGTCATAAGACGGGGGCGTACCAAAGAGAAGATGGTGAGGTGCGTAGTTCCACCGTGGGCGGCAGGGTCAAAGGTTAAGAAGAAGGGATGCAGTGGCGAGTGCGTCCGGCCAGAAACGAGGCGGCACGTTGGCATGAAACAGGAGCGTGCGAACGCAGTCATTCAGAGTGCGAAGGACGCGTTCGGCTCGACCGTTCTGCTGTGAAGTGTACGGGCATGTGAGGCGGAGAACTGTGCCATGATGCGACAAGAAGGTGCGTAAAGCGAGATTGTCGAACTCTTTTCCATTGTCCGTCTGAAACGCAAGGATGGGACGCCCAAACTGCGTGCGGACATAGGAGTAAAAGGCCGTCAAGGTGGAGAGTGCATCCGACTTTCTGCGCAAAGGAAAAGTCCACACGTAATGAGAATAATCATCAAGAATGACCAGATAATATAAATAGCCCGAATTACTAGGAACTGGAGAGGTCCACACATCGCTATGAATCAACTGAAAAGGAAAAGAAGCAATGGTGGTGGAATTATTAAACGGCAGACGAACATGTTTGCCGACTCGACAGGCATGACAAGTGTGATCCTCCATCTTATTACAACTGAAACTGAAACTCCTAAGAATATGACGAAGTGTGACGGGGTTGGGATGACCCAAGCGAGCATGCCAGAGATCGACGCCAACGGAGAGAGCGACCGGTGCGGCGGTGGTGGAGGAAGACGGATGCACCGGATAGAGCTCGTCGGGGCTGTCACATCGGTGGAGCACCATCCTGGTTCGAGCGTCCTTGACACAAAAACCAATGCCGTCAAATTCAACAGTAACAGGATTTTCACGAGTGAAGCACTTAACAGAAACAAGGTTCTTAATAAGATCAGGAGACACAAGTATGTTAGACAAAGATAAAGGTGTAGAATTAGAAGGAAAAGAAGCGTGCCCGACGTGTGTGATGGGAAGTGTGGAACCGTCGCCGACAATGATGCGGCGGTCGGTGGAAACAGGAGTGAAGGAGGCAAGGTTACCAGGATGAGCAAACATGTGAGCCGTAGCCCCGGTGTCCATGTACCAATCACCGCCTCCAGTGTAGTTGTTCGGCGTAGGCGCGGTGTGCAGCGCGGCGAGGAGCGCCGGATCCCAGGGTGCCGGTGGCAGGGCCGGCGTGGGCGGCGACGGGGCCGCAGGGAGACCGTAGGCGCCGCTCAGCTGCGGCGGCGGGTATCCTCCATACGGCTGCGGAGCCGCGTAGTACGCCTGGTGCGCCGGCGGGCGCGGCACGGGAAGGGTTGGTGCAGGAGCCCGTGGAACCGGCATGGTGTAGGCATGAACAACACCGGTCCACGGGTTGTAGCCGGAGGCCCACGGAGGAGGCGCCTGGAACTGCTGCTGCTGCTGCTGACGGGGTTGGCCGGCGCCCTGTGGCTGCTGCTGCTGACCGCCGCGGCGGCCCCCACCGCGCCGGCCCCCGCGGCGCCGTTCGGCGGGAGGGGCGGGAGGGGCGGGCGGCCCATAGGGCAGCGGGAGCAGCCCCGGCTGCTGAGTGGCCGGGTATGACGGCGGCGTCGGAAACGGCGCCGGGTGGCGCTGCGGCGGGGGCGGCGGGAGGCGCCGAGGCCCCGCCACGGGTGGTGCCGGCGGCGAGCGCAGTGTGGATGGCCCGCGCCTTCACCTGCTCCATTCGCCGCTCCTCCAAGCGGAGGTACGCAACGAACTTGGCGAAGGACGGGTTGGGGATGAGGCTGAGATTCCCCGCGGCGTTGCCGAAGTCCTCGTTGAGCCCGGCGGTGAGCGTGCTGAGGAGGAGGTCGTCATCGATCTTTGCGCCAATGTCGCGAAGCTCGTCAGCGAGAGTCTTCAGGCGGCGACAATAGTCGTCGATAGAGGTGTTGTCCTGATGACACCCAAAGAACTCTTGCTGCAGAAAAACACGACGCTGGAGCTGGTTGTCGGTGAAGAGCCCGTTCAGCTTGGTCCACACGGCGCAGGCATCATCACCATCCGTCACGACCGTGTGGAAGAGGTCGGGCGTGATGGTGAGAAAAAACCAGCGGATGATCGTGGTGTCGATGGTGGACCAGTCATGAAACTCGGGGACGAGGCTGGAGTCGACGGTGCCATCCACGTGGTCGATGAGGTGATACTCCCGGAACACGAGGGAAAAATAAGTCTTCCACGTGTAGTAGGAGGAGTCCGCCTGCGAGAGACGAACCGGCACCCGCTCGAAGATGTTCAGATTGCAGATGTCGTTCACGTCGGGAGGGTTGGCGTCGGCGAACGGGTTGGAGTTGGTGGACGCGGAGGAGGTGATGGACGACATGGCGGCGCGGGTGTGGCGGCAGCAGCAGGCGGCGTCGGACGACGCGGATGTGGCGGATCGGCTGCGAGCGATGCAGACGAGCAGCGACGGCGAGCGAAGCTAGCGGGCGGCTCGGGCGAAGCGAGCGGGAGGTGGGGCAGGCGCGTACGTAGGGAGGCAGGCGCGTACGTAGGGAGGTAGCAGCTCGGGCTAGCAGCCACACGGCGCGGGCGATGCAGCGGCGCGGCTGGCGCGTACGTGGGGAGGCAGCAGCGTAGCGGGCGGGCGATGCAGCGAGCGCTGAGTGGGCAGGCGGGGCCGGCAGCGAGCGAGAGCGGACGGGCCGGGCGAGCGAAAGGAGCAGGCGGGCGATGGGATCGGGCAGGGCAGCGGCGGCGGCCGGCGCGGGGAGGCGCGCGGGCGGCGACGGCGGCGGCGGCGCGGAGGAGACGCGCGGCGGCGGCGGCGGCGGTGGCGGAAGCGAGAAAACCTAAAAAACTGATACCATGTAGAATATGTGAATTGCACGATGTATTGCTCTGCGTGCATAGGCACGTATATATGAGTACAAAGGTGGGCCACGGACCTCGACTATACAAGAACTAGGAGGCGGGCCCAATACACAATATACGCAGATCATATATACTCAACAATTTCATAGCGTCTCCTGGATACAATCTGAAGTACGTTACGGTACACATTGCTAATGGAAGGCCCAGCACAACGAGCTAAAGTATGTACCGAAACATTTGACAAGCCATTAACATGAATAAAACATCAATAAAGGAAACCTTATCTCTAGTTTCTCAATGCCGCAGACCAGGATGCCAACTTTGGAGGGGTCTTGAACTGTCAATTGAATCTGTTGAGCGATAGAGAGACGATCGGGAGCCACAAGCCCAAAATAACCTTTTGAAAACCTTCTTCATCAGCAAGGGTGACAACACGGTGAGTCGACATATCTTCTCCAATTTCAGACGTAACAACGGTTCATGTTGGAAATTTGTGAGGAGAGCTAGCTAAGAAAAACTCACCATACCAAAATTACCATATGATATTTGTTTTGTGGGACTTGTATAATGTATTTTTAACATGATCACCGTAAGAAGGTTATCACCATAATGTATTTGTGAGACCAAGTAATATTTACGCTTTCTCTTAGTTGAGTAGTTTTGGGATCATAAGGCGCCACTTTATGAAAAAGTTTTGACGGAGGACTTGTTAAATATTGAATGAAGATGAGTATGAGAGAATTTAAAGCGGATGACAAGGTAAGAACACCTGTCCCTTGTCACAAAACCGGGGAATCATTTTGAAACGAGGATGTTGACGCATAACCACCTGGGTACCAAGACTTCCGACATGACTGTTTGAGCTTGCTCTTCACTCTCTTTCGGTATATAACACTAAAAAACTTCTGTTTCTAGTTCATAATATACAAGGGCAAGTTGACACAGTTTGTTCGTGTTTACATAGGTTTGCAAAATTAGTCCATCAATTCCCAACTGTACACGAATTTATAGCTACAAAACCGTCGAACAGTGTGGTAAAACAACAGAGAAAAGCTGATAATAACATATGTACCAACTCAATAGACATAGATAGAAGATGATCACCAATTTTCAATTTTAGAAGCAAGATTATTTGTGCTTTCTGCTAGTTGAGTAGTAACCGGATCCGTATGTTATCACTTTGTGAATTCTTTTTGACATAGAACACCGTAAAATATCTAGTGATTTTTTTTTTGCGGGTAAAATATGTAGTGAACAAGAGTATGAAAGAATAATTAGAGCGGATGACAAGGCAAGAACACCTGTCCCTTGCCACAAAGCTGGAGGAATCAGTTAAATGAAAATTGAGACAAGGATGTTGACACATTTTTATTTTTTTTGAAAAGGAGGATGTATCCCCGGTCTCTGCATCTGGGCGATGCATGCAGCCACTTTATTAATTATTCACAAAGACTTTACAAAGTAATACATCAGTAAGCCTGGATCCACCATCTTGGCAACACCTGTCGCTACTCCTATCCCCTTGATGCAGGGGTGCCGAATGTCCGAGCCTAATACCAAACAGACATCGCACCAAAACCTAACATCTAATGCCGGGTGCCCCATCCCAGCCACATACCGGGACTGGGTCACACACCGGTCCGGCGCACTCACCGAGGCTGCCGCCGCCGTCTTCCACCGATCCATCTCCAGAGCAGGGACTGACGCATAGACCTTGCCAAGCCTGCCGTCGACGCCACCATGGTGCCAGACAGCGCCACCGCCCTGCGCTCGTCCATCCAGCCGCATACGTCGTCGATATCCAGCTGCACCATGCCGCCAATACTCGTCGTCATCGACGCGGTAGATACAACGCCGCACCTCCTGGCAACCTCTACACCGTCGCCGCTGCTGGAGCTACACTGAGTCCATCACCCACAGCATCTCTCCGCCGAACAGCAGAACCTCCCAAGACGGCGCCTCCATGGAGGGTACGACGCGAAGGACGCCGCCGCCGCCCAATCCAGACTGAATTTTGGACTTTCGTCCGGGAGGGGTTCGGAGGTGGATAGGAGAGACCTCGACATCGCCTCCACGGAGGGTAACGGCGTCGAGAGACGTCGCCGATGCCGGACCGAACAAGCCGATCAAAGTTTCCTCCGTTCTCCATCCTATACCACCAAACCTCCGTCGGCTCCGGATCCGGCAACGGACCACGAACCGAAACCTGCAGAGATGAGAGAGCCATGGGGCTCAACCCACCATGAAGGAGGATCGAGAAGAATCCATCGTAGATCTCCATGCGCCGAATCCAGCGATCCGGCGTGGTCAGCGACGACCACCACCACCCCGCGGCGGCCGACGGCGTTCAAGCCCAAGACCCAGAATTGGATCCGATCTGAACCCGGCAGCGCCCGCGACCACCGATCTTGCCCACCACGCAGCCGTCACCACGCCGCGAGCAGGCCGCCGCCGCCGCCGCGCTGCGCACGACGTCGCCAAGAAACCCGCCGCGCCGCGCCGCCCGACCCCACGCTAGCCCGGCGCCCCGCCCGATCTGGCTGCCCCGCGCCAGCCGCGACGAACAAGGGAGAGAGATGCCCCGCCGCCGCCCAGCCGGCCAAGCTTTGCCCGGCGGCGCTGCGGACGGCGACGAGGAAAGGTGGAGGCGGAGGAGGGCCGAGAGGACGGCGGCTAGGGTTCCCCCCTGGGTCGCCCGCGGAGGTTGGGTCGCCTGCGGAGGCGACACGAGGGGGGCGAGGGGGAATGAATCAAGGATGTTGACACATAACACAACATAACCACCGGGCACCAAGACTTCCAACATGGCTCCGGATTGAACTTGCTCTTCACTCTCTTTTGGTACATCACGCTAAAGTAACTTCTAATATTTCTAGTTCAAAATATACAGGACCAAGTTGACACATTTGCTCGTTTTACATAGGTCGCAAAATCAGTCCGTCAACCACCAAGTGTAAGCGCTCCGAAATCGTCAAACAGCGTGGCAAAACAAAAGAGAAATCTTCCTTCTTACCTATACCTTACTAATAATAGGATTAATTCTTCTTCCTCCCTAATTTTCGTCCTTTTTTTGTACGTCGTCCTCGCTGCCGTAATTTCCGTCCGTTCGCTCCTCCCGTGCGTTGTTTGCAGCTTCGTAAGTAATGGGCCAAAAAAATTGTTATGGGCCGCTACAAAAGTTCTACCTCACGACCTGCCCTCCCCTACCCTCCCTTACAGGGGCAGCAAACAGAGTTTAATTATGTCTGTGCTAAATTTTCAGATTCCAATTAATAGCCCCATCCTGCCCCTTTACATCAAATCTTAGCAACTTATATACCTTCAGAGTTGCAAGAATCAACAAGCCAGCAAAAAAAGGGTGAGATATGTGTCATGTTTATCCTAGAGAAACGAAGAAAGATGCCATACATGACCAATCGAAAATGTTGAAGCTTTGATTCCTTTTTTTAATTAATAAAAGGTGCAGTTTGGATCTTCACGGACCAGTAAAAAACTCCATCTCGCGGACGTGTTAACGTGCACACATTTATTCTCCAAACCATGCACACTTGCTGGATTGGTGCTACATATTTCTTTAAAGGTCGAATTTGCGCCTCACGAACTCATACTGATTGGCTACTAGGACACGAAAACTAAAAAGAAACAAACATCATGATTAAACAATATTGGACTAACATATATACACAAGTTAGGACACACACGACCAAAACATATATGCTTGCACGTCCAATAAATAAATACAAAATAAATTATTTTCAGACGAGTGCATAATAACAACCGGCGCCAAAACACAGTCATTTACGTGTCATGACAATAAAGTCTTTAGTTTATCTCAATGAAGCCATCATTTCGGATCAGGAAAAGGATGTCATGCCTGATGTCCCTAAAAATGGACATTGGATGTGGTATGGAGGAACTTAGCAACCACCTTATACACACTTTTGCCCCAAACATTGATGCTATGGAGGAACAACAACAGTTGCATCCAGGTAAATTTACTTTGGAAGTGTTGCATGCACAACATTTTTGTTGTCTGATGGTAGAATGATTAATCTGTCGACGTGGTATGCTTTTTCACTATCCATCAACGATCTGATCTACAACGTCGTAACATTTTTCTGCTTCCTAAATTGTATCATGGAAAACATGACACTAGCAACACAAGCACCCCAACGTCATAAGTTTTGAACTAGCGCCCCAAAGAATCTTATTGTTAATCGAGGCATCATTTTTGTCATCATCAAACTTATCTTGTATCTGTCCAGCCTGATTAATGATAATTGGCGTTTGTTTCGCAACGACGCATGTCAACTTTTTTCTCCCGTTGCAACGCACGGACATGTTTGCTATTATTATACTAAAACAAAAGAAAGGGCAGCTCCGAGTGTGTTGTCGATTCCCTTTCCCGTGAGCTTTCAAGCTCTGATCTGAGCCTGCTTCACAATGTCAAGTAAAAATAATTACTCCTAGATGAAAGGGGCCACAGCCCCTGGTGCATGTCAGTAAGTTATTAAGCAGTAATAAAAAAGATTTGATGGAAAGGGCCGCAGCCCCTGATGTCAGTAAATTAAGCAGTAACGAAAAGCTGATGATAACATATGACATGGACCAACTGGATACATATGGAGATGGAAAGGATAAGGTGCGCGGCAGACTCAACTGAATCCCATCCTTGGCCAAGCAGATCTCAACCGCAGAAGATACTGTTTGAGGATCGGCTAAAACCGTTTCACCATCTGGTGCTAGTTCCTGGCATGTCATCCAAAAAGCGACATCTCGGTGACCAGGCTAGGTGGCACGCCGCGATATATTCGTGGACAGGGACACACTACTATTCGAGCCAAACAAATCAGTTCACGATTGAAAATGACAGCAGGTAAGGCGAGGTGGCTTGGACGCCTGGTGTCGGCACGGGATGTGCATGACCATATCTATCCAGGCGGGGCATTCGGTCCTACTACTTGCGTGCAGGGGCGTGGATGCTCCCAGCTTGGGAGGAAGCCCCACGACGTCGGCACTCGGCACGACACGATCACCACCGGCCAACACGATCGCCTTCTCGAAGCCGGCCAAGTCAAAAGCTCTCGCCACATGGGCGGGCCGCCCTATTCTCGGGACGGAAATAAATCCGTGACCTCTGAGGCCCGGATCGTACGGAGAGCTAGGGCTAGAAATAATGCGTCTTGTGACTTCATTTCGAACATGGCCTGTTTATTTAGACCAAAATATTATGAATATGTAAAAGCATTCTTCCTCCTCTGTAGATATCCAAACTCAAACATAAATGTGACTCTCGAGGCTGCCCGTAATGGGGAGTATCATATACTAGTATAATGCATATGATACTAGTGTATGATACTACTCCGTAATGCATATTATTGTAAGTTTTTTTCCGGGCAAATTCTTTGTATTACTCAAATCTCAATGTCTTTATAATCAGCCTCCGCTAGCTCTAAAGAAACTGATGGGCCAGACCCAACCCAGGTCATAGTTCTGCCCTCAAGTCTAGCAAACTTTGCTAAGCTATCGCTAACCTTATTTTGCGTACGATGTACATGAGTAATACAAGAATCACGGAGAAACATCAGGTGTCTAATTTCTTTTACTAAAGAAGAGTAGATCGATCTATCAATATCCTTCGCTTGAATCAGCTTAACTGCAACAATGGAATCCATCTCAATAATGATCGGCAAGTCGCTTCTCTGAATTGCAAAAGACGTGCCTTCCATGCAAGCACACAACTCAGCCTCAAGAATTTCTCGGCATGAAAAAAGGGAAGGTGTTGTATCTGTGGACTATACTGCAGAAATGCCAGAATAGAGGGGAAGGCCTAGCATATCGAAGACTAGCATCTTGCAGCGTCTTGCAGCATCAGAAGAGAGTAGAGTAACATATTATATAGTAACAAATATATATTAACAGCACCCAGAGATCCTTCCTCGTTTACCCCGCGAGGAAGCGATTCCGGAGCCATAATATCAGTTTAGTATTACAAGTATCCAGTTCTAGTTGTAGTAGATCGGGATACAACTCCGAGCGTCCGTTACCGTGGACACGGCTATTCGAATAGATAACTTCCCTGCAGGGGTGCACCAACTTACCCATCACGCTCGATTAACTCTGGCCGGACACACTTTTCCTGGTCATGCCCGGCCTCGGCTGATCGACACGCCGTAGTCCTACCTAGGCTCCGCAGAGAGGTCCCCGTCGGTCTACATCCTAAGCGCAAAGGGGTCATGGGCCAATCGTCCTAAGCGCTCCGGGTCGTTGCGCGCAGGGCGGACCCAGGCACCACCTCTGTCTTGGATGGCGCCGGCCCAGCCGTGCCGCAATGCTGAACTGGACGTCTGACAAAGCTTTCGGGAGAATCGAACGACGCCGAGTGCTCATAACTTATCCCGCGTGGTGGTTAGTGCGAAAAGGCCAGAGGCCTACTCAGATCATATATCCAAACCCATTAGTGTGTTGTGAACTCGCGGAGACGATCGGTGATCTTGTCGCCCCGTCTCGCGGACTTACGGCAAGAGTCAGGCCCATCCCTCTCCTGGGGCGGTCTGCCTGCCCGGCTGTGACGCCCCCGACTTAATCGTGCACTAATCATACACGCAAATGCACACGATCAAGCCTAAGGACTCACTTGAAGATATCACAACACAACTCTAAACATAAATAAAAGTCATACAAGCTTTATATTACAAGCCAGGGGCCTCGAGGGCTCGAATACATAAGCTCGATGTCATACAAGCATCAACGGAAGCAATAGGTATCTGAGTACAGACACAAAGTTAAACAGATAGGCCTTTAAGAAGGCGGGGCAAAATAAAACACAGATCGAAAGGCGCAGGCCTCCTGCCTGGGTGCCTCCTATCTACTCCTGGTCGTCAGAGGGCTCCTCGTAGTAGTAGTATCCGGAGGGGTAGTAGTGGTAGTAGTCGTCGTCGGCTGCTGGGGCAGCTGGCTCCGGGGCTCCGTCATCTGGTCGCAGCATTCGGGTATGGGGAAAAAGGGAAGCAAAGCAACCGTGAGTACTCATCCAAAGTACTCAGCAAGACTGACATCAGATCTATTCTAAAATATGCAACATTATCAAAGGAACGGTGTATATGTGGACTTGGCTGCAGAAATGCCAGAATAGAAGGGAAAAGCCTAGCCTATCGAAGACTAGCATCTTCAGGGTCTTGCAGCATTAGAAGAGTACACATTAGTTCATAAGTATAGTAGTAGCAACAAGTTTCAACATCGCCTAGAGATCCTTCCTCGACTCCCTGCGAGAAATCGATCCCGGAGCCAATATATTCAACCCATTTCTAGTTGTAGAAGATCAGGATATTCTCCGAGCGTCCTGTTACCGTGGACACGGCTATTCGAATAGATATACTTCCCTGCAGGGGTGCACCAACTTACCCAACACGCTCGATTAACTCTGGCCGGACACACTTGCTCGATCCATGCCCGGCCTCGGCTGATCGACACGTCGCAGCCCTACCTAAGCTCAACAGAGAGGCCAGCACGCCGGTCTACATCCTAAGTGCGAAGGGGTCTTGGGCCCATCACCCTTTGCACTCCTGCGCGTTGCGTGGGCGGCCGGGAGCAGACCTAGCCCCCTTAATACAAGTGCGGGTGTTCCCAGTCCAACCCGACGCGCGCCGCTCAATCGCTGACGTCTGAAGAACTTCGGCTGATACCACGACGCCGAGTACCCATATTATTCCCACGTGCTGGTTAGCGCGGAAAGGCCAGAGGCCTACTCAGATTACATATCCTAACCCATTAATGTATTTGGAGCGCGCGGAAATGAGCAGAGACTCACGATCCTGTGACCCCGTCGCCCCGTCTCGTGGACTTACGGCAAGGGCTAAGATGTTGGGGAACGTTGCATGGGAAACAAAAAATTTCCTACGCACACACAAGATCTATCCATGGTGATGAGCATCTACGAGAGGGAGAGTGAATCTACATACCCTTGTAGATCGCTAAGCGGAAGCGTTAAGAAACGCGGTTGATGTAGTCGAACGTCTCCGCGATCCAAATCGCAAGTCGTCCCTCGAACCGATCACGAACTAGTGCCGAACGGACGGCACCTCCGCGTTCAACACACGTACGGCTTGATGACGCCTTCACCTCCTCGATCCAGCGAGCGATGGTGAAGTAGTAGATGAGTTCCGGCAGCACGACGGCGTGGTGATGGTGGTGAGGAACAATCTCTGCAGGGCTTTGCCAAGCGCTACGGAGATTATGACGTAGGAACTAGAGGGTTAGGGTTGCCGCACACGGCTTGGGGAAATCTTGATGTATTCCGGGTGCTAGCCCTGCCCCTCTATTTATATGTTGAGCCCTGGGGTCGAAACTTGGAGAAAGAGCCTCCTCAAAGTCGGTTTGGCCCGCAAGGCAAGAGTCCTGCTCGGACTCCAGGACCAGACGCCAGGGTCCTCGGCGTCTGGCCCCAGACGCCAGGGTCCCTGGCGTCTGGCCCCTGGCCTCCGCAAAACTTCCTTTTGCACCTTCCTAAAGCCTCGTGGGCTTTACCCCTTGGCCCAAATAAAGTGTTCTCGTACCCGAACATTTCGGGAAACATCCGGAACCCCTTCCGGTGAATTCCGGAACCCTTCCGGAGACCAAACACTATTATCCCATATATCAATCTTTACCTCCGGACTATTCCAGAGCTCCTCGTCATGTCCGGGATCTCATCCGGGACTCCGAACAACTTTCGATCACCAACATAACAACTCAACTATACTTATATCGTCACCAAACGTTAAGTGTGTAGACCCTGCGGGTTCGAGAACTATGTAGACATGACCGAGACACCTCTACGGTCAATAACCAATAGCGGGACCTGGATGCCCATACTGGCTCCTACATATTCTACGAAGATCTTTATCGGTCGAACCTCTATGTCAAGGATTCAGTTAATCCCGTATGCTGTTCCCTTTGTTCTTCGGTATGTTACTTGCCCGAGATTCGATCGTCGGTATCTCTATACCTAGTTCAATCTCGTTACCGGCAAGTCTCTTTACTCGTTCCATAATACAAGATCTCGTGGCTAACACTTTAGTCACATTGCTTGCAAGGCTCATTGTGATGTTGTATTACCGAATGGGCCCTGAGATACCTCTCCGTCACACGGAGTAACAAATCCCAGTCTTGATCCATGCCAACCCAACAGACATCCTCGGAGATACCTGTAGAGCACCTTTATAGTCACCCAGTTACGTTGCGACGTTTGATACACACAAGGTACTCCTCCGATGTCAGGGAGTTGCATGATCTCATGGTCATAGGAACAGATACTTGACATGCAGAAAACAATAGCAATAAACTGACACGATCATATGCTATGTTTACAGTTTGGGTCTTGTCCATCACATCATTCTCCTAATGATGTGATCCCGTTATCAAATGACATCTCATGTCCATGGCTAGGAAACCTTCACCATCTTTTGATCAACGAGCTAGTTAACTAGAGGCATACTAGGGACACAGTGTTGTCTATGTACCCACACATGTATTTGAGTTTCCAATCAATACAATTATAGCATGGATAATAAACGATTATCACGAACAAGGAAATATGATAATAACTAAATTATTATTGCCTCTAGGGCATATTTCCAACAGTCTCCCACTTGCACTAGAGTCAATAATCTAGTTCACATCACCATGTGATTTACATTGTTCTAACACCCAATGAGTTCTGGGGTTCGATCATGCTTTGCATGTGAGAGAGGTCTTTAGTCAACGGGTCTGCGACATTCAGATCCGTGTGTACTTTGCAAATCTCTATGTCATACTGTAGACACTTCTACCACACTCCACTTGGAGCTATTCCAAATGGCTGCTTCACTATATGTATCCTGACTGCTACTCAGAGTCGTCCGGATAGGTGTCAAAGCTTGCATCGACGTAACCCTTTACGACGAACTCTTCATCACCTCCATAATTGAGAATTATTTCCTTAGTCCTCTAGTTACTAAGGATAATCTTGACCGCTGTCCAGTGATCCACTCCTGGATCACTCTTGTACCCCTTGACAGAATCATGGCAAGGCACACATCAGGTGCGGTACACAGCATGGCATACTATACAGAGCCTATGGATAAGGCATAGGGGATGACCTTCGTCCTTTCTTTTTTTTCTGCCGTGGTCGAGCTTTGAGTCTCACTCAACTCCACACCTTACAAATCAGGCAAGAACTCTTTCTTTGACTGATCCATTTTGAACTCTTTCAAAATCTTGGCAAGGTATGTACTCATTGAAAGTCTTATCAGACGTCTTGATCTATCTCTATAGATCTTGATGCCCAATATTTAAGTAGCTTCATTCCAGGTCTTCCTTTGAAAAACTCCTTTCAAACGACCCTTTATGCTTTCCAGAAATTCTACATTATTTCCGATCAACAATATGTCAACCACATATACTTATCAGAAATTCTATAGTGCTCCCACTCACTCTATTGTAAATACAAGTTTCTCATAAACTTTGTATAGACATAAAAACTTTGATCACCTCATCAAAGTGTATATTCCAACTCCGAGATGCTTGCTCCAGTCCATAGAAGGATCGCTGGAGTTTGCATACATTTTAGCATCCTTAGGACTGACAAAACCTTCCGGTTGTATCACATACAACCTTTCCTTACGGATACCGTTAAGGAAACGATGTTTTGACATCCATCTGCCAGATTTCAAAATTGAAAAATGCAGCAACTGCTAACATGATTCCAACAGATTTTAGCATCGCTACGGGTGAGAAAGTCTCATCGTAGTCAACTCCTTGAACTTGTGAAAAACCCTTTGCCACAAGTCGAGCTTTATAGACGGTGACATTACCGTCCACGTCCGTCTTCCTCTTAAAAAATCCATTTGTTCTGAATGGCCTTACGCCCTTCAGGTAATACTTCCAAAGCCCATACTTTGTTTTCTTACATGGATCCCATCTCGGATTTCATGGCCTCTAACCATTTCTCGGAATCCGGGCCCATCATCGCTTCTCCATAGCTCGTAGGTTCATCGTTGTTCAACAACATGACCTCTAAGACAGGGTTGCCGTACCACTCAGGAGCAGTACGCGTCCTTGTCGACCCACGAGGTTCGATAGTAACTTGATCCGCAGTTTCATGATCATCATCATTAACTTCCTCTTCAACTAACGTAGGCTCCACAGAAACAACTTTCTGCGCTGCGCTACTCTTTGGTTGAAACAAAGGTTCAACAACCTCATCAAGTTCTATCTTCCTCCCACTCAATCTTTCGAAAGAAACTTTTTCTCGAGAAAGGACCCGTTTTAGCAACAAACACTTTGTGCTTGGATCTGAGATAGAAGGTTCACCCAACTGTTACGTTAGGGTATTCTATGAAGATGCATTTGTCCGCTTTGGGTTCGAGCTCATTAGGTGAAAACCCTTTTTCACATAAGTGTCGCAGCCCCAAACATTAAAAAATGACAGCTTAGGTTTCCGCCAAACCAAAATTCATACGGTGTCATCTCAACGGACTTATGGTGCCCCTTTTAAAGTGAATGTGGTTGTCTCTAATGCATAACCCTAAAACGATAGTGGTAAATCGATAAGAGACATCATAGTTCGCACCATATCTAATAGATCACAACTACGACGTTCGGACACACCATCACACTATGGTGTTCCAGGTGGCGTGAGTTGTGAAACAACTTCCACATTGTCTTAAGTTATATACCAAACTCGTAACTCAGATATTTACCTCCACGATCATATCGTAGACATTTTATCTTCTTGTCACGATGATCTCAAACTTCACTCTGAACTTTTCAAACGATTCAGACTTGTGTTTCATTAAGTAAATATACACTATATCTACTCAAATCATCAGTGAAGGTAAGAAAATAACGATATCCACCGCCCACTACAAAACTCACTGGACCGCATACATCAACATGTATCATTTCCAATAAGTCAATTGCCCGCTCCATCATACCGGAAAACGGGGTTTTAGTCATCTTGCCCATGAGGCATGGTCCGCATGTCTCAACCGATTCGAAATCGAATGATTCCAAAGATCCATCAGCATGGAGTTCCTTCATGCGTTTTACACCAATATGACATTTAGCGGCAGTGCCACAAGTATGTGGTACTATCATTATTAACTTTGTATCTTTTGGCATCAATATTATGAACATGTGTATCACTACGATCAAGATTCAATAAACCACTCTTATTGGGTGCATGACCATTGAAGGTATTATTCATGTAAATAGAATAACCATTATTCTCTAACTGCAATGAATAACCGTATTGCAATAAACTTGATCTAATCACGTTCATGCTTAACGCAAACACCAAATAACATTTATTTAGGTTCATCACTAATCCCAAAGGTAGAGAGAGCGCGCGATGGTGATCACATCAACCTTGGAAACACTTCCAACACTCATCGTCACCTCACCCTTAGCCTCCGTTTATTCCGTAGCTTTTATTTCGAGTTACCAACACTTAGCAACCGAACCGGTATCTAATACCCAGGTGCTACTAGGAGTACTAGTAAGGTACACATCAATAACACGTATATCAAATATACTTCTGTCGACGTTGCCAACCTTCTTATCTACCAAGCATCTAGGGTTGTTCCACTTCAGCAACCGTTCTCCTCATAATAGAAGCACTCAGTCTCGGGTTTGGGTTCAACCTTGGGTTTCTTTACTGGAGCAGCAACTGGCTTGCCATCCATGAAGTATCCCTCCTTGCCCTTGCCCTTCTTGACACTAGTGGTTTTACTAACCATCAACACTTGATGCTCCTTCTTGATTTCTACCTTCGCGGGGTCAAACATCGCGAATAGCTCAGGGATCATTATTTCCATCTCTGGCCTTTTATAGTTCATCACGAAGCTCTAGTAGCTTAGTGACAGTGACTTGGAGAACTATACCAATCACTATCTTATCTGGAAGATCAACTTCCACTCGATTCAAGCAATTGCAGTACCCAGACAATCTGAGCACATGCTCAACGATTGAGCTATTCTCCATCATCTTGCAGGCAAAGAATCTTGTTGGAGGTCTCATACCTCTCAACACGGGCACGAGCCTGAGATCCCAATTTCAGCTCTTAGAACATCTCATATGTTCCGTGACGTTCAAAACGTTTTGGAGCCTCAATTCTAAGCCGTAATGCATGACGCACTGAACTATCAAGTAGTTATCAGAACGTGCCTGTCAGATGTTCACAACATCTACAGACGACGCTTGAGGGGGTGGCGCACCGAGCGGTGCATTAAGGACATAAGCCTTCTGTGCAGCATTGAGGACAATCCTCAGATCATGGACCCAGTCCGCATTATTGCTACCATCATCTTTCAAATCTATTTCTCTAGGAACATATAAAAATTCAAGGGAGCTACAGCGCGAGCTAGTAATCTACACCATAATTTGCAAAGACATTTTGACTATGTTCATGATAATGAGTTTAGTTAATCATATTACTTAAAAACTCCCACTCAAATTGACATCCCTCCGGTCATTCGAGTGTCACATGATCCAAATCCACCAACTCAAGTCCGATCATCACGTGAGTTGAGGTGGTTTCAATGGTGAACATCTTCATGTTGATCATATCTACTATATGACTCATGTTCGACCTTTCGGTCTCTTGTGTTCCGAGGCCATGTCTGTACATGCTAGGCTCGTCAAGTTTAACCCGAGTGTTCCGCACGTGCAACATGGCTTACACCCGTTGTATGTGAACGTAGAGTCTTTCACACCCGATCATCACGGCGTGTCTCGAAACGACGAACTTTCGCAACGGTGCACACTCGGGGAGAACACAATTTATCTTGAAATTTAAGTGAGGGATCACCTTATAATGCTACCGTCGTCCTAAGCAAAATAAGATGCATAAAAGGATTAACATCACATGCAAATCATTAGTGACATGATATGGCCATGAACTCGTGCTTTTGATCTCCATCTCCAAAGCACCGGCATGATCTCCATCGTCACCGGCATGACACCATGATCTCCATCATCTTGATCTCCATCAACGTGTCGCCATGAGGTTGTCACGCCGACTGTTGCTTCCACGACTATTGCTAACGTTTAGCGATAAAGTAAAGCATTACATAGCGCTTAATGATTGACACGCAGGTCATACAATAATTAAAGACAACTCTATGGCTCCTGCCAGTTGCCGTACTCATCGACATGCAAGTCGTGATATTCTATACAACACATGATGATCTCATACATCACATATATCTCATCATGTAATTGGCCATATCACATCACAACATACCCTGCAAAAACAAGTTAGACATCCTCTAATTGTTGTTGCAAATTTTACGTGGCTGCTACGGGTTTGCAAGAGCCGTTCTTACCTACGCAAAACCACAACGTGGTGTAGTGATTGCTTTTTGATCTTCTAAAAGAACCCTCTTCATTGAAATTGATTCAACTAAAGTGAGAGAGACAGACACCCGCTAGCCATCTTTATGCAACGAAGTTACATGTCAGTTGAAGGAACCTGTCTCGCGTAAGCGTATGCGTAATGTGGGTCCGGGCCGCTTCATCTCACAATACCCCCGAATCAAGTATCAACTAGTAACGGCAAGCAATATGTATACACCCACGCCCACAACTCGTTTGTGTTCTACTCGAGATCTCATCTACGCATAGACCTAGCTCTGATACCACTGTTGGGGAACGTTGCATGGGAAACAAAAATTTTCCTACGCACACACAAGATCTATCCATGGTGATGAGAATCTACGAGAGGGAGAGTGAATCTACATACCCTTGTAGATCGCTAAGCGGAAGCGTTAAGAAACGCGGTTGATGTAGTCGAACGTCTCCGCGATCCAAATCGCAAGTCGTCCCTCGAACCGATCACGAACTAGTGCCGAACGGACGGCACCTCCGCGTTCAACACACGTACGGCTTGATGACACCTTCACCTCCTCGATCCAGCGAGCGATGGTGAAGTAGTAGATGAGTTCCGGCAGCACGACGGCGTGGTGATGGTGGTGAGGAACAATCTCTGCAGGGCTTCGCCAAGCGCTACGGAGATTATGACGTAGGAACTAGAGGGTTAGGGTTGCCGCACACGGCTTGGGGAAATCTTGATGTATTCCGGGTGCTAGCCCTGCCCCTCTATTTATATGTTGAGCCCTGGGGTCGAAACTTGGAGAAAGAGCCTCCTCAAAGTCGGTTTGGCCCGCAAGGCAAGAGTCCTGCTCGGACTCCAGGACCAGACGCCAGGGTCCTCGGCGTCTGGCCCCAGACGCCAGGGTCCCTGGCGTCTGGCCCCTGGACTCCGCAAAACTTCCTTTTGCACCTTCCTAAAGCCTCGTGGGCTTTACCCCTTGGCCCAAATAAAGTGTTCTCGTACCCGAACATTTCGGGAAACATCCGGAACCCCTTCCGGTGAATTCCGGAACCCTTCCGGAGACCAAACACCATTATCCCATATATCAATCTTTACCTCCGGACTATTCCAGAGCTCCTCGTCATGTCCGGGATCTCATCCGGGACTCCGAACAACTTTCGGTCACCAACATAACAACTCAACTATACTTATATCGTCACCAAACGTTAAGTGTGTAGACCCTGCGGGTTCGAGAACTATGTAGACATGACCGAGACACCTCTACGGTCAATAACCAATAGCGGGACCTGGATGCCCATACTGGCTCCTACATATTCTACGAAGATCTTTATCGGTCGAACCTCTATGTCAAGGATTCAGTTAATCCCGTATGCTGTTCCCTTTGTTCTTCGGTATGTTACTTGCCCGAGATTCGATCGTCGGTATCTCTATACCTAGTTCAATCTCGTTACCGGCAAGTCTCTTTACTCGTTCCGTAATACAAGATCTCGTGGCTAACACTTTAGTCACATTGCTTGCAAGGCTCATTGTGATGTTGTATTACCGAGTGGGCCCTGAGATACCTCTCCGTCACACGGAGTAACAAATCCCAGTCTTGATCCATGCCAACCCAACAGACATCCTCGGAGATACCTGTAGAGCACCTTTATAGTCACCCAGTTACGTTGCGACGTTTGATACACACAAGGTACTCCTCCGATGTCTGGGAGTTGCATGATCTCATGGTCATAGGAACAGATACTTGACATGCAGAAAACAATAGCAATAAACTGACACGATCATATGCTATGTTTACAGTTTGGGTCTTGTCCATCACATCATTCTCCTAATGATGTGATCCCGTTATCAAATGACATCTCATGTCCATGGCTAGGAAACCTTCACCATCTTTTGATCAACGAGCTAGTTAACTAGAGGCATACTAGGGACACAGTGTTGTCTATGTACCCACACATGTATTTGAGTTTCCAATCAATACAATTATAGCATGGATAATAAACGATTATCACGAACAAGGAAATATGATAATAACTAAATTATTATTGCCTCTAGGGCATATTTCCAACAGTCTCCCACTTGCACTAGAGTCAATAATCTAGTTCACATCACCATGTGATTTACATTGTTCTAACACCCAATGAGTTCTGGGGTTCGATCATGCTTTGCATGTGAGAGAGGTCTTTAGTCAACGGGTCTGCGACATTCAGATCCGTGTGTACTTTGCAAATCTCTATGTCATACTGTAGACACTTCTACCACACTCCACTTGGAGCTATTCCAAATGGCTGCTTCACTATATGTATCCTGACTGCTACTCAGAGTCGTCCGGATAGGTGTCAAAGCTTGCATCGACGTAACCCTTTACGACGAACTCTTCATCACCTCCATAATTGAGAATTATTTCCTTAGTCCTCTAGTTACTAAGGATAATCTTGACCGCTGTCCAGTGATCCACTCCTGGATCACTCTTGTACCCCTTGACAGAATCATGGCAAGGCACACATCAGGTGCGGTACATAGCATGGCATACTATACAGAGCCTATGGATAAGGCATAGGGGATGACCTTCGTCCTTTCTTTTTTTTCTGCCGTGGTCGAGCTTTGAGTCTCACTCAACTCCACACCTTACAAATCAGGCAAGAACTCTTTCTTTGACTGATCCATTTTGAACTCTTTCAAAATCTTGGCAAGGTATGTACTCATTGAAAGTCTTATCAGACGTCTTGATCTATCTCTATAGATCTTGATGCCCAATATTTAAGTAGCTTCATTCCAGGTCTTCCTTTGAAAAACTCCTTTCAAACGACCCTTTATGCTTTCCAGAAATTCTACATTATTTCCGATCAACAATATGTCAACCACATATACTTATCAGAAATTCTATAGTGCTCCCACTCACTCTATTGTAAATACAAGTTTCTCATAAACTTTGTATAGACATAAAAACTTTGATCACCTCATCAAAGTGTATATTCCAACTCCGAGATGCTTGCTCCAGTCCATAGAAGGATCGCTGGAGTTTGCATACATAAAAACTTTGATCACCTCATCAAAGAGGAAGTTAATGATGATGATCATGAAAGGTTGTTTCTGTGGAGCCTACGTTAGTTGAAGAGGAAGTTAACGGTATCCGTAAGGAAAGGTTGTATGTGATACAACCGGAAGGTTTTGTCAGTCCTAAGGATGCTAAAATGTATGCAAACTCCAGCGATCCTTCTATGGACTGGAGCAAGCATCTCGGAGTTGGAATATACACTTTGATGAGGTGATCAAAGTTTTTATGTCTATACAAAGTTTATGAGAAACTTGTATTTACAATAGAGTGAGTGGGAGCACTATAGAATTTCTGATAAGTATATGTGGTTGACATATTGTTGATCGGAAATAATGTAGAATTTCTGGAAAGCATAAAGGGTCGTTTGAAAGGAGTTTTTCAAAGGAAGACCTGGAATGAAGCTACTTAAATATTGGGCATCAAGATCTATAGAGATAGATCAAGACGTCTGATAAGACTTTCAATGAGTACATACCTTGCCAAGATTTTGAAAGAGTTCAAAATGGATCAGTCAAAGAAAGAGTTCTTGCCTGATTTGTAAGGTGTGGAGTTGAGTGAGACTCAAAGCTCGACCACGGCAGAAAAAAAAGAAAGGACGAAGGTCATCCCCTATGCCTTATCCATAGGCTCTGTATAGTATGCCATGCTGTGTACCGCACCTGATGTGTGCCTTGCCATGATTCTGTCAAGGGGTACAAGAGTGATCCAGGAGTGGATCACTGGACAGCGGTCAAGATTATCCTTAGTAACTAGAGGACTAAGGAAATAATTCTCAATTATGGAGGTGATGAAGAGTTCGTCGTAAAGGGTTACGTCGATGCAAGCTTTGACACCTATCCGGACGACTCTGAGTAGCAGTCAGGATACATATAGTGAAGCAGCCATTTGGAATAGCTCCAAGTGGAGTGTGGTAGAAGTGTCTACAGTATGACATAGAGATTTGCAAAGTACACACGGATCTAAATGTTGCAGATCCGATGACTAAACCTCTTCCAAGGGCTAAACATGAACAACACCAGAACTGCATGGGTGTTCGATTCATTACAATGTAAATCACATAGTGATGTGAACTAGATTATTGACTCTAGTGCAAGTGGGAGACTGTTGGAAATATGCCCTAGAGGCAATAATAAATTGGTTATTATTGTATTTCCTTGTTCATGATAATCGTTTATTATCCATGCTATAATTGTATTGATTGGAAACTCAAATACATGTGTGGGTACATAGACAACACTGTGTCCCTAGTAAGCCTCTAGTTGACTAGCTCGTTGATCAAAGATGGTTAAGGTTTCCTAGCCATTGACATGAGATGTCATTTGATAACGGGATCACATCATTAGGAGAATGATGTGATGGACAAGACCCAAACTAAGAACGTAGCATTTGATCGTGTCAGTTTATTGCTATTGTTTTCTGCATGTCAAGTATCTGTTCCTATGACCATGAGATCATGCAACTCCCTGACATCGGAGGAGTACCTTGTGTGTATCAAACGTCGCAACGTAACTGGGTGACTATAAAGGTGCTCTACAGGTATCTCCGAGGGTGTCTGTTGGGTTGGCATGGATCAAGACTGGGATTTGTTACTCTGTGTGACGGAGAGGTATCTCAGGGCCCACTCGGTAATACAACATCACAATGAGCCTTGCAAGCAATGTGACTAAAGTGTTAGCCACGAGATCTTGTATTACGGAACGAGTAAAGAGACTTGCCGGTAACGAGATTGAACTAGGTATAGAGATACCGACGATCGAATCTCGGGCAAGTAACATACCGAAGAACAAAGGGAACAGCATACGGGATTAACTGAATCCTTGACATAGAGGTTCGACCGATAAAAGATCTTCGTAGAATATGTAGGAGCCAATATGGGCATCCAGGTCCCGCTATTGGTTATTGGCCGTAGAGGTGTCTCGGTCATGTCTACATAGTTCTCGAACCCGCAGGGTCTACACACTTAAACGTTTGGTGACGATTAGTATAGTTGAGTTATTATGTTGGTGACCGAAGGTTGTTCGGAGTCCCGGATAAGATCCCGGACATGACGAGGATCTCCGGAATAGTCCGGAGGTAAAGATTGATATATGTGATAATAGTGTTTTGATCTCCGGAAGAGTTCCGGAGTTCACCGGAATGGGTTCCGGATGTTTACCGAAGTGTTCGGGTGCAGCAACACTTTATATGGGCCAAAGGGATAAAGCCCATGAGGTATTGGAAAGTGCAAAAAGTAGTTTTGCTGCCGCGTAAGCGGTACTACCGTTTTGTGAAGCGGTACTACCGCCCAAGCGGTACTACCGCTTGTGTGAAGCGGTACTACCGCTTGTGCGCGGTACTGCAGGGATCCGAGTTGGACTCTTTCCCTGCGGGCCAAACCGACCTTGTGCGGGCAAAACCGACCTGGAGGAGGCTTTTACTCCAAGTTTAGACCCCAAGGCTCAACATATAAATAGAGGGGCAGGGCTAGCACACGGGACACATCAAGATTTCCCCAAGCCGTGTGCGGCAACCCTAACCCTCTAGTTCCTCCGTCATAATCTCCGTAGCGCTTGGCGAAACTCTGCAGAGATTGTTCCTCACCACCATCACCACGCCGTCGTGCTGCTGGAACTCAACCACTACTTCACCATCGCTCGCTGGATCGAGGAGGTGAAGGCGTCATCAAGCCGTACGTGTGTTGAACGCGGAGGTGCCGTCCGTTCGGCGCCAGTTCGTGATCGGATCGAGGGACGACTTGCGATTTGGATCGCGGAGACGTTCGACTACATCAACCGCGTTTCTTAAACGCTTCCGCTTAGCGATCTACAAGGGTATGTAGATTTACTCTCCCTCTCGTAGATGCTCATCACCATGGATAGATCTTGTGTATGCGTAGGAAAATTTTTGTTTCCCATGCAACGTTCCCCAACAGTCATCGGATGAACCACGATGTCGGGGATTCAATTAATCCCGTATACAATTCTCTTTGTCCATCGGTATGTTACTTGCCCGAGATTCGATCGTCGGTATCCCTATACCTTGTTCAATCTCGTTACCGGCAAGTCTCTTTACTCGTTCCGTAACACATGATCCCGTGACTAACTCCTTAGTCACATTGAGCTCATTATGATGATGTATTACCGAGTGGGCCCAGAGATACCTCTCCGTCACACGGAGTGACAAATCCCAGTCTCGATTCGTGCCAACCCAACAAACACTTTCGGAGACACCTGTAGTGCACCTTTATAGTCACCCAGTTACGTTGTGACGTCTGATACACCCGAAGCATTCCTACGGTATCCGGGAGTTGCACAATCTCATGGTCTAAGGAAATGATACTTGACATTAGAAAAGCTCTAGCAGACGAACTACACGATCTTGTGCTATGCTTAGGATTGGGTCTTGTCCATCACATCATTCTCCTAATGATGTGATCCCGTTATCAACGACATCCAATGTCCATGGCCAAGAAACCATGACCATCTATTGATCAACGAGCTAGTCATCTAGAGGCTCACTAGGGACATGGTGTGGTCTATGTATTCACACATGTATTATGGTTTCCGGCTAATACAATTATAGCATGAACAATAGACAATTATCATGAACAAGGAAATATAATAATAACTATTTTATTATTGCCTCTAGGGCATATTTCCAACAGTCTAGCTCCAACGTGTGGCACCAGGTGACAGAGCGGTCTACGGCGGAGCGGATGGACACGGCGGCGCGGCGCGGTGAGGCTAGTGGCCGCGGGATCGACGCGGCGACGGCGATGGCCGCGTCGGGCGCTTCTCCAGATCGACGCGGGGAGCGAGAGGGAGAGGGGGAGAGTGGCTAGGGTTTGCCGGGCGGGCGGGGCGATGCTCTTATCCACTCCAGGGCGCCGGCAGCGGCGGCGGACGACCGACGCGTGCGCATGGCCGGCCCCGGGCGCGCGCGGCGTCGACACGCATAGGAGAGAGGAGGGAGACGACGGTGGTGGTGGGCTGGGCCGGCTGGGCCAGGCACTGTGCACTAAGGCCCAGTGCACAGTGGCCTTTCTCTTTTCTTTTTCTGTTTCTTTTATTCTTTTCTGTTTTGCATTTTCTCTTGATAGCAATTGATTTTTGTAAAATGTGAAACTTGCCACATAAATACATTGTAATATTTGGCACTGCCACAAAAAGTTTGGGAGGCATATGAATTTGTTTGAATTTTTCATAAATGAAATGGCATTTTAAAATGCTGAAATGGCACTGTTTTAATTGCTATAGCCCATCTTAGCTTAGAGGTGATGATGTTTTCCTTAACAAACATTTGTTATGGAATTTTTGCTAAATGATGAACTATTTTGCGACCATGTTTGTGCAACTTTAAATTTCACTTGCAATTTGAATTGATTTCAGTGATGGAATTTGAAATGAGATATGAATCCAAAGTGATCATGCATAGCAAAGCAAAGTGACTTAGCATAATCATGAAGGATCACTGTAGCATAAGTGTTACAAACGGCGACCATTCGGACTGGAACTAGATCCCACTGCATTACTTCTGTGAACATCATCAAAAGCAAATTGGTATGCACTCTTCACAGTAAAAATACCATATTTGCCCGGGCCCCAAGCAAGTGTATCATCTTCCAACCGGGGCGAAGCTCGAATTTTCATAATTTCTGAGACATCAGTCGACATGAAATACCTGTAGCAATCCTATGTTCCAAGAACCATTAGCATTCAACAATTCAGACACAAAACAGATACGACATCTGCCTTGAAGCGTGATAGGTTTGAACCAGAAAGGACGGGGTATCCAATTATCACGCCAGACTCGGATGCTCCTGCGGTTCCCAACTCTCCAAACCAAACCCTTTTTCAAAAGCTCCAGCCCATAAGAAATAGCCTGCCAAGATGACGAGTCGTTCCTCGAAAAAACAGTGTCCTCTAGCTTCCCTTCTGGATAGTACCTGGCCTTCAGAATTTGTGCACATAAGCTCTCTGGTCTAGTAATTAACCGCCAAGCCTGACAAGCTAATAACGCTTGATTGAACAGACGGAAAATCCCGGAATCCAGCACCGCCTTTATTCTTTGGCTGTAACAAATCATCTCAAGCACGCCAATGAACGTTCCGTTTATCATAAGTTAGTATCTTATATTACTTTATTAATGCATGACACAAAGTAGTATGACATTTAATATGATACGGTTGATGGAAATATGCCCTAGAGGCAATAATAAAGTTGTTATTATTTTATATTTCCTTGTTCATGATAAAGGTTTATTATTCATTCTAGAATTGTATTGACTGGAAACTTAAATACATGTGTGAATACATAAACAAATACCGTGTCCCTAGTGAGCCTCTACTAGACTAGCTCGTTGATCAAAGATGGTTAAGGTTTCCTAACCATAGACATGAGTTGTCATTTGATAACGGGATCACATCATTAGGAGAATGATGTGATGGACAAGACCCATCCGTTAGCTTAGCATATGATCGTTCTGTTTATTGCTACTGCTTTCTTGAATGTCAAATACATGTTCCTCAGACCATGAGATCATGCAACTCCCGGATACCGGAGGAATACCTTGTGTGCTATCAAACGTCACAACGTAACTGGGTGATCATAAAGATGCTCTACAGGTATCTCCGAAGGTGTCCGTTGAGTTGGCATGGATCGAGACTGGGATTTGTCACTCCGTGTTTCGGAGAGGTATCTCTGGGCCCTCTCGGTAATGCACATCATAAGAAGCTTGCAAGCAAAGTGACTAAGGAGTTAGTTACGGGATGATGTATTACAGAACGAGTAAAGAGACTTGCCGGTAACGAGATTGAACTAGGTATGGAGATACCGACGATCGAATCTCGGGCAAGTAACATACCGACGGACAAAGGGAATTACGTATGTTGTCATTGCAGTTCGACCGATAAGATCTTCGTGGAATATGTAGGAACCAATATGAGCATCCAGGTTCCGCTATTTATTATTGACCGGAGAGGCGTCTCGGTCATGTCTACATCATTCCCGAACCAGTAGGGTCCACACGCTTAACGTTCGTTGACGATATAGTGTTATATGAGTTATGTGAATTGGTAACCGAATATTGTTCGGAGTCCCGGATGAGATCCCGGACGTCACGAGGAGTCTCGGAATGGTCGAGAGGTAAAGATTTATATATGGGAAGTCATATTTTGGGTTCCGAAAAAAGGTGCAGTTTTTTCGGTATTGTACCGGGAAGCTTCCAGAAGGTTCCGGAGGATTCCGGAAGTCCACAAGTGGGTCCACCATGTCCCAAGGGCTGGCACGGGCTAAGGGGAGGTGCCCTGGCCTTATTGGGCCAGGCGCACCAAGTCCTCAAAAGCCCACGCAGCTAGGGAAGGAAAAAAGGAGAGTCCTAGTAGGAATAGGATTGGACTTTGGAGTCCAAGTCCACGTGTGTACTATTCATGTGGTACTGTTCACGTGGTACTATTCACGTGGTAATGTTCACGTGGCACTATTCCTTCTACTCCAAGCCCCTACACATATATAAATAGAGGAGAGGGGGCGCCCCAAACAAGCCACAACATTGTCTTAGCCGTGTGCGGCGCCCCCCTCCACAGTTCCGTCCCTCGGTCATATTTTCACAGTACTTGGGCGAAGCCCTGTGGAGATAGCATCACCATCACCGTCACCACACCATCGTGCTACCGGAACTCATCCACTACCTCGCCGTCTTGCTGGATCAAGAAGTCGAGGACGTCACCGAGCTGAACGTGTGCTGAACGCGGAGGTGCCGTACGTTCGGTGCTCGGTCGGTTGGATCGTAAAGTTGTTTGACGACATCAACCGCGTTGTTCTAACGCTTCCGCTTACGATCTACGAGGGTACGTAGACACACTCCCCCTCTCGTAGCTATGCATCTCCATGGATAGATCTTGCGTGTGTGTAGAAATTTTTTGTTTTCCATGCAACGTTCCCCAACAGTGGTATCAGAGCCAGGTCTATGCGTAGATGATATGCACGAGTAGAACACAAAGAGTTGTGGGCGGTGATCGTCATACTGCTTACCACCAACGTCTTATTTTGATTCGGCGGTATTGTAAGATGAAGCGGCCCGGACCAACCTTACATGTTCACGTACATGAGACCGGTTCCACCGACAGACATGCAACTTGTTTTGCATAAAGGTGGCTGGCGGGTGTCTGTTTCTCCTACTTTAGTTGAATCAAATTTGACTGCGGCCGGTCCTTGTTGAAGGTTAAAACAGCAAACTTGATAAATCACCGTTGTGGTTTTGTGCCGTAGGTAAGAACGGTTCTTGCTAGAAGCCCGTAGCAGCCACGTAAAACTTGCAACAACAAAGTAGAGGACGTCCAACTTGTTTTTGCAGGGTATGCTGTGATGTGATATGGTCCAGACATGATGTGATATACGTTATTGTATGAGATGATCATGTTTTGTAATTTATCGGCAACCGACAGGAGCCTTATGGTTGTCTCTTTATTGTATGAAATGCAAGCGCCATGTAATTGCTTTACTTTATCGCTATGCGTTAGCAATAGTTGTAGAAGCAATAGTTGGCGAGACGACCACGACGCAACGATGGAGATCAAGGTGTCGAACCGGTGACGATGGAGATCATGACGATGCTTTGGAGATGGAGATCAAAAGCACAAGATGATGATGGCCATATCATGTCACATATTTTGATTGCATGTGATGTTTATCCTTTATGCATCTTATTTTGCTTAGAACGACGGTAGCATTATAAGATGATCCCTTCACTAAATTTCAAGATAAAAGTGTTCTCCCGAGTATGCACCGTTGCTAAAGATCGTCGTTTCGAAGCACCTCGTGATGATCGGGTGTGATAGATTCTACGTTCACATACAACGGGTGTAAGCCAGTTTTACACAAGCAGAATACTCGTGTTAAACTTGACGAGCCTAGCATGTACAGACATGGTCTCGGAACACTGGAGACCGAAAGGTCGAACATGAGTCATATAGTAGATATGATCAACATGGAGATGTTCACCATTGATGACTATCCCATATCACATGATGATCGGACATGGGCTAGTTGATTTGGATCATGTATCACTTAGTTAACTTGAGGGATGTTAAGTTAAGTGGGAGTTCATTAGTAATTTGATTAATTGAACTTAATTTATCATGAACTTAGTCCTGATAGTCTTTGCAAATTATGTTGTAGATCAATAGCTCGCGTTGTAGCTCCCCTGTTTTTGATACGTTCCTAGAGAAAGATTAGTTGAAAGATGATGGTAACAATTACACGGACTGGGTCCGTAACTTGAGGATTATCCTCATTGCTGCACAAAAGAATTATGTCCTTGATGCACCGCTAGGTGATGGACCTGCTGCAGGAGCTGCTGCAGACGTTGTGAACGCCTGGCAGGCTCGATCTGATGACTACTCGATAGTTCAGTGTGCCATGCTCTACGGCTTAGAACCGGGACTGCAAAAGCGTTTGGAACGCCACGGAGCATATGAAATATTCCAAGAGCTGAAATTGATATTTCAAGCTAATGCCCGGGTTGAGAGATATGAAGTCTCCAAACAAGTTCTTTAGCTGTAAGATGGAGGAGAACAGTTCTGTCAGTGAACACATACTCAGAATGTCTGGGTACCACAACCACTTGACTCAGCTGGGAATTGATCTTCCGGTTGAGAGTGTTATTGACAGAGTTCTTCAGTCACTGCCACCAAGCTATAAAGGCTTCGTGATGAACTATAATATGCAAGGGATGGAGAAGACAATTCCCGAGCTCTTCGCGATGCTGAAATCGGCGGAGGTAGAAATCAAGAAGGAGCATCAAGTGTTGATGGATAACAAGACCACTAGTTTCAAGAAAAAGGGCAAGGGAAAGAAGGGGAACTTCAAGAAGAACGGCAAGCAAGCTGCCGCTCCCATGAAGAAACCCAAAGTTGGACCCAAGCCTGAAACTGAGTGCTTCTACTGCAAAGGAACTGGTCACTGGAAGCGGAACTGCCCCAAGTATTTGGCGGATAAGAAGGATGGCAAAGTAAACAAAGGTATATTTGATATACATGTTATTGATATGTACCTCACTAGTGCTCGTAGCAGCGTCTGGGTATTTGATACCAATTCAGTTGCTAAATATTAGTAACTTGAAGCAGGAGCTGCAGAGTAACAGAGACTAGCTGAGGGCGAGGTGACGATATGTGTTGGAAGTGTCTCCAAGATTGATATGATCAATATCGACACGCTCGTAATACCTTCGGGATTAGTATTAAACCTAAATAATGGTTATTTGGTGCTTGCGTTGAACATAAAACATTATATCTGGATATTGTTTATTGCAAGACGGTTATTCATTTAAGTCAGAGAATAATGGTTATTCTGTTTATATGAATAATATCCCTCGTGATCATGCACCCTTGTAAATGGTTTATTCTTGTTGAATCTCGATCATAGTGATACACATATTCATAATATTGATGCCAAAAGATGCAAAGTTGATAATGATAGTGCAACATACTTGTGGCACTACCGTTTAGGTCATATTGGTGTAAAGCGCATGAAGAAACTCTATGCTAATGGATTTTTGGAATCTCTTGATTATGAATCATTTGATACTTGCGAACCATGCCTCATGGGCAAGATGACTAAAACTCCGTTCTCCGGAACAATGGAGCGAGCTAATGACTTATTGGAAATAATACATACCAATGTATGCGGTCCAATGAGTGTTGAAGCACGCGGCGGGTATCGTTATTTTCTAACCTTCACAGATGATTTGAGTAGGTATGGGTATATCTACTTGATGAAACACAAGTTTGAAACATTTGAAAAGTTCAAAGAATTTCAGAGTGAAGTAGAGAATCATCGTAACAAGAAAATAAAGTTTCTACGATCTGATCGTGGAAGTGAATATTTGAGTTACGAGTTTGGCCTTCATTTAAGAAAATGTGGAATTGTTTCACAACTCACGCCACCTGGAACACCACAGCGTAATGGTGTGTCCGAACGTCGTAACCGTACTTTATTGAATATGGTGCATTCTATGATGTCTCTTACCGATTTGCCACTATCGTTTTGGGGTTATGCATTAGAGACAGCTACATTCACGTTAAATAGGGCACCGTCTAAATCCGTTGAGACGACACCGTATGAACTGTGGTTTGGCAAGAAACCTAAGCTGTCGTTTTTTAAAGTTTGGAGATGCGATGCTTATGTGAAAAAGCTTCAACCTGATAAGCTCGAACCCAAAGTGGAGACGTGCGTCTTCATAGGATACCCTAAAGAAACAATTGGGTACACCTTCTACCACAGATCCGAAGGCAAGATCTTTGTTGCTAAGAATGGGTCCTTTCTAGAGAAGGAGTTTCTCTCGAAAGAAGTGAGTGGGAGGAAAGTAGAACTTGATGAGGTAATTGTACCTTCTCTCGATTTGGAAAGTAGCTCATCAGAGAAAACCATTCCCGTAATGCCTACACCAACAAGAGAGGAAGATAATGATAAAGATCATGAAACTTCAGATCAAGTTGCTACTGAACCTCGTAGGTCGACCAGAGTATGTTCCGCACCAGAGTGGTACGGTAATCCTGTCCTGGAAGATATGTTGTTAGACAACGGCAAACCTACGAACTATGAAGAAGCTATGATGAGCCCGGATTCTGACAAATGGTTTGAGGCCATGAAATCTGAGATAGGATCCATGTATGAGAACAAAGTGTGGACTTTGGTGGACTTGCCCGATGATCGGCAAGCCATTAAGAATAAATGGATCTTTAAGAGGAAGATAGACGCTGATGGTAATATCACTATCTACAAAGCTCGACTTGTCGAGAAAGGTTTTTGACAAGTTCAAGGGGTTGACTATGATGAGACTTTCTTACCCGTAGCAATGCTTAAGTCTGTCCGAATCATGTTAGCAATTGCCGCATTTTATGATTATGAAATCTGGCAAATGGATGTCAAAACTGCATTCCTTAATGGGTTTCTTAAAGAAGAAGTTGTATATGATGCAACCAGAAGGTTTTGTCGATCCTAAGGGTGCTAACAAAGTGTGCAAGCTCCAGCGATCCATCTATGGACTGGTGCAAGCATCTCGGAGTTGGAATATACGCTTTGATGAGGTGATCAAAGCATATGGTTTTATACAGACTTACGGTGAAGCCTGTATTTACAAGAAAGTGAGTGGGAGCTCTGTAGCATTTCTAATATTATATGTGGATGACATATTGTTGATTGGAAATGATATAGAATTTCTGGATGGCATAAAAGGATACTTGAATGAAAGACCTCGGTGAAGCTGCTTATATATTGGGCATCAAGATCTATAGAGATAGATCAACACGCTTGATAAGACTTTCAATGAGTACATACCTTGACAAGATTTTGAAGGAGTTCAAAATGGATCAGTCAAAGAAGGAGTTCTTGCCTGTATTGTAAGGTGTAAAGTTGAGTAAGACTCAAAGCTCGACCACGGCAGAAGATAGAGAGAGAATGAAAGTCATTCCCTATGCCTTAGCCATAGGTTCTATAATGTATACCATGCTGTGTACCACACCTAATGTGTGCCTTGCCACGTGTCTGGCAAAGGGGGTACAAGAGTGATCCAGGAGTGGATCACTGGACAGCGGTCAAAATTATCCTTAGTAACTAAAGGACAAAGGAAACGTTTCTCGATTATGGATGTGATAAAGAGTTCGTCGTAAAGGGTTACGTCGATGCAAGCTTTGACACCAATCTGGATATCTCTGAGTAGCAAACCGGATACGTATAATGGAGCAGTCATTTGGAATAGCTCCAAGTAAAGCGTGATAGCAGCATCTACAGTATGACATAAGGATTTGCAAAGTACACATGGGTCTGAATATTGCAGACCCATTGACTAAAATTCTCTCTCACGAGCAAAACATGATCACACCTTAGAACTCTTTGAGTGTTAATCACATGGTGATGTGAACTAGATTATTGACTCTAGTGAACTCTTGGGTGTTAATCACATGGCGATGTGAACTAGATTATTGACTCTAGTGCAAGTGGGAGACTGATAGAAATATGCCCTATAGGCAATAATAAAGTTGTTATTATTTTATATTTCCTTGTTCATGATAAAGGTTTATTATTCATGCTAGAATTGTATTGACTGGAAACTTAAATACATGTGTGAATACATAAACAAATACCGTGTCCCTAGTGAGCCTCTACTAGACTAGCTCGTTGATCAAAGATGGTTAAGGTTTCCTAACCATAGACATGAGTTGTCATTTGATAACGGGATCACATCATTAGGAGAATGATGTGATGGACAAGACCCATCCGTTAGCTTAGCATATGATCGTTCTGTTTATTGCTACTGCTTTCTTGAATGTCAAATACATGTTCCTCAGACCATGAGATCATGCAACTCCCGGATACCGGAGGAATACCTTGTGTGCTATCAAACGTCACAACGTAACTGGGTGATCATAAAGATGCTCTACAGGTATCTCCGAAGGTGTCCGTTGAGTTGGCATGGATCGAGACTGGGATTTGTCACTCCGTGTTTCGGAGAGGTATCTCTGGGCCCTCTCGGTAATGCACATCATAAGAAGCTTGCAAGCAAAGTGACTAAGGAGTTAGTTACGGGATGATGTATTACGGAACGAGTAAAGAGACTTGCCGGTAACGAGATTGAACTAGGTATGGAGATACCGACGATCGAATCTCGGGCAAGTAACATACCGACGGACAAAGGGAATTACGTATGTTGTCATTGCGGTTCGACCAATAAGATCTTCGTGGAATATGTAGGAACCAATATGAGCATCCAGGTTCCGCTATTGATTATTGACCGGAGAGGCGTCTCGGTCATGTCTACATCATTTCCGAACCCGTAGGGTCCGCACGCTTAACGTTCGTTGACGATATAGTGTTATATGAGTTATGTGAATTGGTAACCGAATATTGTTCGGAGTCCCGGATGAGATCCCGGACGTCACGAGGAGTCTCGGAATGGTCGAGAGGTAAAGATTTATATATGGGAAGTCATATTTTGGGTTCCGGAAAAAGGTGCAGTTTTTTCGGTATTGTACCGGGAAGCTTCCAGAAGGTTCCGGAGGGGTCCGGAAGTCCACAAGTGGGTCCACCACGTCCCAAGGGCTGGCATGGGCTAAGGGGAGGCGCCCTGGCCTTATTGGGCCAGGCGCACCAAGTCCTCAAAAGCCCACGCAGCTAGGGAAGGAAAAAAGGAGAGTCCTAGTAGGAATAGGATTGGACTTTGGAGTCCAAGTCCACGTGTGTACTATTCACGTGGTACTGTTCACATGGTACTATTCATGTGGTACTGTTCACGTGGCACTATTCCTTCTACTCCAAGCCCCTACACATATATAAATAGAGGAGAGGGGGCGCCCCAAACAAGCCACAACATTGTCTTAGCCGTGTGCGGCGCCCCCCTCCACAGTTCCGTCCCTCGGTCATATTTTCACAGTACTTGGGCGAAGCCCTGCGGAGATAGCATCACCATCACTGTCACCACACCACCGTGCTACCGGAACTCATCCACTATCTCGCCGTCTTGCTGGATCAAGAAGTCGAGGACGTCACCGAGCTGAACGTGTGCTGAACGCGGAGGTGCCGTACGTTCGGTGCTCGGTCGGTTGGATCGTAAAGTTGTTTGACGACATCAACCGCGTTGTTCTAACGCTTCTGCTTACGGTCTACGAGGGTACGTAGACACACTCCCCCTCTCGTAGCTATGCATCTCCATGGATAGATCTTGCGTGTGCGTAGAATTTTTTTTGTTTTCCATGCAACGTTCCCCAACAACGGTATCATGATATGATACCACATTATCTCTTTCCTCATTTAATTGTGTGCCACATCATAAGAAAAAAGCCTAATTGGCATGCATGATACCGCTTATGATACTCCCATTACAGGCAGCCTGATGGTGTAACCTCAAAGGTCCACCAAAAGTAACCCTTGGTTAGTTTCTCCCACTTACATCATGGCTAATAATCTACCCTCTTGTTTAGGGTTTTAACCTACTCCAACGGCGATCCCAATCGCCGACGAGAGTTAATTGTTGTCGTGATCTTTGCGACTCACACGGGTCCTTGGGTTCAAGTTTACGGGTGTTGGAATGCTACTCCTCCCAATGGCGGCGAAGGGCGAGAGTTTGGCTACCTCTGCGGAGGGCTGGGTCGAGGGGAATCTTGAAGAGATGATGAGGAACCTGGAGCTGCACGAGGGGGAACTTGATGAGGTGATCACCGGCAAGGAGGGAGTCAAGCAATATGAAGCCGAAGCTAGATGGCTTGTGATCGGGTGCATGAACACGTCTCGTCCGTTTAGTTCTTCGGCCACGTTCAAAACCCTAAAATCTGTGTGGAGCTTGGCCCATGAGCCAAAGTAGAGAGGCGGGTGAGAACTTGTTTGTCTTTTCAGATGTTCTGCCTCGGGGATTGGAAGCGCGTTTGTCCATGGCGGCCCTTGGCTATTCAGAGGTCTAGGGTTGCTGATCGAGGCCCTTAAAATATGCGTGCTATATCGTGCTATAACAAAATAGTGTGACCCTTAAAATATGCTATTAGCGTGCTATATCGCGCTATATCGTGCTATAATAAAATAGCGTGGCCCTTAAAATATGCTATTAGCAATGCTATATCGCGCTATAACAAAATAGCGTGGCCCTTATAATATGCTATTAGCGTGCTATATCGCGCTATATCGTGCTATTAGTGAGACAATGCACACTAATTTATTTAGCAGGACATTTCTCAAAACACTATAGCGTGCTATTAGCCGCCGTATAGCGTGCTATTTTTTAACTGATTATGACGGAAGGAACAATCCTACATCGGTGTTCTTTGACGGTCTCTATGTACGGGCTTGGATACACAAAATTCCAGATCTGTATAGGTATGAGGAAGTGGTTGATCAGCTAGCCCACAGATGCTCACATACACACACATGCACTCAACCCTATGAAAACACGCATATACCTTATCTCTATGAGTACATCAAGATACCGAGCCAACACAACGTTTTGAGATTGTTAAAGTCATCACAGATGCCTGTCAGTCGACGAGAACCTTATCTTCTTCTTCCACTTAGGGAACATCCGTAAAAACACTGAAAGAAATTTAGAAAAATACGAGATCTGACACTTGAGCCTAGTGATCTGAAACTTTAAAAACAAACGAGACCATCATGACGAATGCTACCGGTGGCCGTGGCCACCGGGGCTGGATGATTGGATCGGGACGTGGTGGCTAAACCATGGATTAACTAGTTGCTCGCGACGTTTCTTAGGCAGCGTTATCACATGCCCTGGGATTTATCCAGCCGCCAGGGGCTAGGGTTTTCTTGTGCCGCCGTTGCCGCCGTCATCTGAGAAATTTAGATCCCCTCGCCTCCGGCTGCCATCTTGGCGCTGAGAGGTGTGGGGACCTCAGATATTCAAGACCTCTATGTTCTTCCTCAGCGTCTAGTGATCATCATAGTTTTATGAGAATAAATGTCCTCTCGTTCTTTTGGCGGTGCCATGAGGTTAGAGAGTTTTCTGTCCTCACAGATCCGATTATTCCGATCTGATGAGTTTATATTGCTGTGTCAAGCTTTTTTTGTTGGTCTAATTCTTTGTGGAGATGAAATCTTTCATCGACACCATGGTGAAGATATAGTGATTCGACAGCCTGCACTTTTAGAGGATCATCCCCGGCCCAAGTACGTTCATCGATCAAGGCTTCCCATCTTTTTGGATGGGCGACTCAAGGCGTTTTCAAAAACCATTATTGGTAATGTTCGTGCGGGTGAAAGAGTGACAACATCGTTGCTCCAGTCCAATTGCAACCTCTTTACCGAAGTCTTTGAAGTATTTCTTCGAGGAGAGATTGGTACCGCGAAGAGGGTATTTTCAAAGGATTTCATTGTAATTCTTAGTCATAGGAGTTACTTTGTATTTTTTTGGATCTTGGGTCCAAATCAGTGTACTTATAATTGTTATGAGTATATGAACAAAGTTACATGTGTTTAAAAAAAATACTAGTTGCTCGCGACGGGCGGAGTACGGATAGCTCCCTCCAGATCCCATCCCATTCTTAATTGATTTCCCGTCTCGAGATCCGCGGAGGCGACGCGTATCCGGGGGAACCGGCCCTGATCGCTACTATCCCGTGACGTGCCCGCCGCGTGCGCCCCGCTAGCCAAACTATACTAGTAGGAAATGAAAGGAAAAAAAGGAAGGAGGGAAAGAAAAATCGCCGCGTCGCTCCTCTTTTCTTTCTTTCCCACGTCTTAAGACTCTACAGCTCCAGTTGTATATCACCGCCCGATCGGATCTGCCTCCCTCCCGTTCGTCTCCCTCTTCCTCTTGTCCTCTTCACCAGCGGCAGGCGGTGGTGGTAAGCCTCTCTCTCCGACTCCGACCACCCCCTCTCTCTGTCTCTTGCTCGCCGCTTAAGCTTAGTGCGGCGGTGGTGGCAGTGCCGTGCGTGCCTGCCGCTTCTCTCTCGGCCAGATCCGCCGGTTTCGTTTTCCCCCACTTGCTCCTGGCTGTCGGTGCGGTGCGTTTCTGCTTCTGGTCTGTGCTGTGCTTGCCGCTGTGGTTCGCTGTGGGCACTCTGTGCGCGGCTGCTGCTGTTCGTTGCTTGCTTGCTGCCGCTCTCGGTTTGACTGCCGGTGGCGGTCTCGACCGGTCCGCGCGCTTTACCGTTTCCCTTGTGTCGGTAGCTAACTGCCATCTCTGGTTGTGTGCAGGCAGGTGACTAGCAGGAGCGCGGAGGAGGGGTCCTTCGGTCGCCATGGCTCAGATCTTGCTCCATGGAAACCTCCACGTCACCATCTTCGAGGCCTCGTCGCTCTCCCACCCCGGCCGCGCCAGCGGCGGCGCCCCCAAGTTCATCCGCAAGGTACTCCTACAGTCCTCCTACTCACGGATCATTTCTCCCCTTCATTTTTTCTCTTTCCATCCGAGCCGAATCGATTGATTGATCGTTACCACGCCCGACTAGACGTGCCAGTCTACACTAACACATGGTAAAATGGTGCGGTTAGGGAGCCATTTTTTACTAGTTAAAAATAACTGAAAATACAGAGAATCACCACATATTTATTTTATCCAGAACCATTGCTAGAGTTTGCTTATGCCTGCGCCTACCATAGTTAATAGATGATTATGATAGTTGCCCAGCAATTTAAAGGTTGGCCTGATCACGGTTACATCTTCATTCCCTAAATTGTTCGTCTGGATACACAGTTTGGTGTATGCGATGTGTGTCATGTCCATGATATGACTCTTCATGTTCTAACACATCAAGTTTATCTTGACAGTTTGTGGAGGGGATCGAAGACACTGTTGGTGTCGGCAAAGGCGCCTCCAAGCTATATGCCACCATTGATCTCGAGAAAGCTCGTGTTGGGCGTACCAGGATGTTGGGCAACGAGCCCGTCAGCCCTCGCTGGTATGAGTCATTCCACATCTACTGCGCGCACCTTGCTGCTGATGTGATCTTCACGGTGAAGGCCGACAACGCGATCGGGGCGACTCTCATTGGGAGGGCGTACCTGCCTGTCGGAGAGCTCCTGGAAGGAGAGGAGATCGACAGGTGGCTTGAAATCTGTGATGACAACCGGGAGCCTGTTGGTGAGAGCAAGATCCATGTGAAGCTTCAGTACTTTGGTGTTGACAAGGACCGCAACTGGGCGAGGGGTGTACGGAGCGTCAAGTTTCCTGGTGTTCCTTACACCTTCTTCTCACAGAGGCAAGGATGCAAGGTTACATTGTACCAAGATGCTCATGTCCCAGACAACTTTATTCCCAAGATTCCGCTTGCCGATGGCAAGAACTATGAGCCTGCCAGATGTTGGGAGGATATCTTTGATGCCATAAGCAATGCTCAGCATTTGATTTACATCACCGGCTGGTCTGTGCACACTGAGATCACCTTGATTAGGGACACCAATCGCCCGAAACCTGGAGGAGATGTCACTCTTGGGGAGTTGCTCAAGAGGAAGGCCAGCGAAGGTGTCCGGGTCCTTATGCTAGTGTGGGATGATAGAACTTCAGTTGGCTTGCTGAAGAGAGATGGCTTGATGGCCACCCATGACGAGGAGACTGCAAATTACTTCCAAGGCACGGATGTGCACTGTGTTCTGTGCCCTCGTAACCCTGATGATTCGGGCAGCATTGTTCAGGATCTGCAGATCTCAACCATGTTCACTCACCATCAGAAGATAGTATGTGTTGACGATGCATTGCCAAGCCAGGGCTCCGAGCAAAGGAGGATACTCAGCTTCGTTGGTGGCATTGACCTCTGCGACGGAAGATATGACACTCAGTACCACTCCTTGTTTAGGACACTTGACACTGTTCACCATGATGACTTCCACCAGCCTAACTTCGAGACTGCATCCATCACCAAAGGTGGCCCAAGAGAGCCATGGCATGATATTCATTCACGATTGGAAGGTCCAATTGCCTGGGATGTTCTTTACAATTTCGAGCAGAGATGGAGAAAGCAGGGTGGCAAAGATCTTCTCGTGCAGCTCAGGGATCTCTCTGACATAATTATCCCCCCTTCTCCCGTCATGTTCCCAGAGGACAGAGATACATGGAATGTCCAGCTCTTCAGATCTATCGATGGTGGAGCTGCTTTTGGCTTCCCTGATACTCCTGAGGAAGCTGCAAGGGCTGGGCTTGTAAGTGGAAAGGATCAAATCATTGACAGGAGCATCCAGGATGCATACATAAATGCCATCCGGCGGGCAAAGGACTTCATCTACATTGAGAACCAATACTTCCTTGGAAGTTCCTACTGCTGGAAGCCCGAAGGCATCAAGCCTGAAGAAATTGGCGCTCTGCATGTGATTCCTAAGGAGCTTTCGTTGAAGATTGTCAGTAAGATTGAAGCTGGGGAACGGTTTACTGTTTATGTTGTGGTGCCAATGTGGCCTGAGGGTGTTCCAGAGAGTGCATCTGTACAAGCGATTCTGGACTGGCAAAGGAGAACAATGGAGATGATGTACACTGACATCACACAAGCTCTCGAGGCAAAGGGAATTGAAGCAAACCCCAAGGAATACCTCACTTTCTTCTGCCTAGGTAACCGGGAGGTGAAGCAGGATGGAGAATATGAACCCCAGGAGCAACCAGAACCTGATACTGATTACGTCCGCGCTCAAGAGGCTAGGAGGTTCATGATCTACGTTCATACCAAAATGATGATAGGTACTCCTTCAGTTTTACTTAACCTGTGGGTTGCATTATATTTCAGTATCAGGGTTTTGAATGAATTGCATGATTTTCTTTTTATATCTAAAGCATGTTGAAGCAGCACATTGTCTAATGTTTGCATCTGATCCATACACGGTTCGTTCACTGGGAAAACTAACAGCAACTCAAATTCAGTTTCCTTCCTTCAATAATTAGAGGCTTTAGTTTTTAATATTCACAAAGAATTGATTATTTAAAATGTACCTGTCATATGCTTCCTAACATTGTATTTCATTTGAAGATTGCATTCTTGCTCTTGATTTGTCTCTTAATGTCAATCCAAATAAACTATCGCTGGTTAGTTACTCCTGTTGGCAAACCATTGAACAACTGATTATATTGTTCTCTTCTGTGTGGATTGAAAGGATCCTGTTATTCTGTAAAGCTACTAACTTCACCTCTTACATTTTCAGTTGATGACGAGTACATCATCATTGGGTCTGCCAACATCAACCAAAGGTCAATGGACGGCGCCCGGGACTCCGAGATTGCCATGGGCGCTTACCAGCCATACCATCTAGCCAACAGGGAGCCAGCCCGGGGCCAGATCCACGGCTTCCGGATGGCGCTGTGGTACGAGCACCTGGGCATGCTGGACGACGTGTTCCAGCGCCCGGAGAGCGTCGAGTGCGTGCAGAAGGTGAACAGGATCGCAGAGAAGTACTGGGACATATACTCAAGCGACGACCTGGAGCAGGACCTCCCCGGCCACCTGCTGAGCTACCCCATCGGCGTCGCCAGCGACGGCGTGGTGACGGAGCTGCCGGGCATGGAGTTCTTCCCCGACACCCGGGCCCGCATCCTCGGCGCCAAGTCAGACTACCTTCCCCCCATCCTCACCACATAGATCGCATCCTGCATTTCCTATGTGTGGCTTCAGTTTGGTGGTTCCTTTGGTGATTCAGAACTTGTATTTCAGAAAATAGCAGGTTGTTATAGTTGTGGGACAGTTAATAAGCGCAGTGGTGTGCATGGTTGAGAACCGTGGTAGTGACTAGGAGGATTGCTGATACTTTACACGGTTTCTGCTGTTTGTATTACTGTTTAATTATAAATTGTCAATGTTTAGTTGTTTACGCTCGTCATACCTACTTGGATCTTTAATGGTGGACAATAAAGTTAACGTGTGTTTCTTATTGTATGATGAATATGTAGATAGATAGATTTTTTCAATGCATGGTATCAGAGTGCTGTATGTTTGGTTCTTCACTGAATAATTAAGCTGTATAATTCTACCATTTCTATAATGCAAGATTTATGCCATATAGGTCCTTGTGACGAGTTGTTTGTGATGAGTTGTACTCAGTTTGAATTAAAACTAGGACAAGATTATGAAATGGAGGGAGTATAAAATATGAGAGCGACTATTTGTAAGTTGTCTGATTTTTTTTCTGTGTAAATCATTTCTTTTGCTCTGCACTATTATCTTTCCTCTACATACAGTTTGCTCATTTTTTCCCATGTCGAGTCTAACACGTATCTACCTGTTCCACAAGAGATAATTAAGTCGGTGTCCACTAGTGTTGGTTAATCGTACACTGTTAAAATGATTGCATCCATGAACAAATTAATTTTAGTTTTCAAGAATGAAGATAACTAGATAAGAGGGTAAATCTAAATTGTACAATTTGCATGATACGTTAAATGTTATGAGTTAATTTGCCTCCTTAGATGCCCGTATAAGCTCATTACAAAAGTCCTAGATCGTCGTGTAGCGGTGTATGCTGATAAGTTAATTAGTTCTACGCAAAATGCCTTTGTGAAAGGGAGGAACGTTATGGATGGTGTTCTCTCTCTCCACGAGATTCTTAACTACACACATGTGAAGAAGAGGGTGGGAATTGTACTGAAACTCGACTTTGAGAAAGCCTACGATAAGGTCAATTGGGACTTCCTCCTCGAGTGTCATAAGTTGCGAGGCTTTAATGAAATCTGGTGTGGGTGGATTAAGCAAATCTTGCATAATGGCACGGTGAGCACCAAACTTAATAATTGTGTTGGTCCGTACTTCCAAAGTGCTAAAGGGGTACGTCAGGGGGATCCTCATTCTCCTTTAATATTCAATTTGGCCGCCGAGTGCCTTGCCAAAATGATTAAGAATGCCCAGAAAAACAAACTTCTGGTTGGTCTGGCCTCGGATCTAATTCCTGATGGGGTCGCTGTTTTGCAGTATGCAGACGACACCATTATATGTTTGGAACATGATATGGATAAGGCAGTTAACCTGAAGTTACTGCTTTATATGTTCGAGATGATGTCTGGTTTGAAGGTAAACTTTCAGAAAAGTGAAATCTTAACTGTTGGTGGAGATGATAGTGTGGTAAAAGACTACACTGATCTGTTTAATTGTGACATTGGCAGCTTCCCTATCAAATATCTTGGAATGCCTGTTAGTTATTCCACTCTTAGAAACTCTGATTGGGAATTCATCATAGTCAAGTATCTTAAGAGGTTTGAGGCTTGGATAGGTAATGCTACTTCCATGGGAGGCAGGCATACTCTGCTGGATTCAGTCTCACTCAAATCTCTCTTTATCACATGTCTATGTGGCTTATGAATAAAACATTCATTGAAAAGCTAGATAAGCATAGAAGGAGGTTTTTCTGGCAAGGGTGTACTAAAAAAAGAAGATATCACCCTGTCAAATGGGGTAGAATTTGTAGATCTAAAGAAAAAGGAGGCCTGGGGATTAAAGAGCTTCGGAAACAAAATATTAGTCTTATGGTTAAGTGATGGTGGAAACTTGAAACCCAAAATGGGATGTGGCAAGATATTGTTCGTGCTCGATATCTTAGGAACAAAACAGTGGCCGAGGTTGGGCCCAGGTTCTCAGACTCACCTTGTTGGAAAGCCTTGTTAAAAGTTAAAGAAGTTTATATGGCTGGTAGGAAAGTTAATATTGAATCTGGGAACATTGCTAGGGTATGGAAAGACTCCATTAATGGGCTGCCCCCATTCCAGGAGCAATACCCGCAACTGTTTGAGATTTGCAACATCCCAGACTGCACTGTAGAAAAAATTAGTACTGCTGAGGTGAACACCTTCTTTAGGAGAAGGCTGACACCTGAACTACTTGGACAATGGGGAGAGATGCGCAACACCATTGGTAATCTGCCCCGATCTGGGGAGACTGACTGGGTCTCATGGGGTCTGAACCAGAATGGTAAATTCTCTACCAAGTCAGTATATAAGTGGCTCGAAAAACCACTTAGTGGATGCCACTATAGATGGATCTGGAGAGCTAAGTTACCTCTCAAGATCAAGATATTCCTGTGGCAAATGTCGCAGGATGCTGTCCTCACTAGACAGGTGATGAGGAAAATGAAATGGCCAGGAAATCCTTGTTGTTCCTTTTGCAGTGAAATAGAGACTTCACAACACTTATTCTTTACTTGTCCGGTGGCCAAGGTTGTTTGGCGATCCATTGGGGTAGTCCTGGGCACCGATAGATGTCCAAACAATTACTGGCAATATTTTACTTGGTGCTACACTTTTCTCCCTAGTAGAGAGAAGTTCTACACGGTGGGCCTTGCGACTGCTTGCTGGGCCATCTGGCTAGCTCGGAACCGTGCCACCTTTGAGAAAAAACAGATTAAGACACCTTTTGAAATCGTCTTTTCTATGTGCTCGTTTCTTTTGTGTTGGACAGGGCTGCAACAAGGAGATGATGCGGAAGAGCTGCGCACAGGTGCTGAACTGGTCAGGGCAAGTACGATGCAGCTGATGAAGATGTGTGAGGCTGCTAGATGTCCGATTGCAGGAGGATGACGGCCACACTTCAACTCGATTGGAGGGACGGAAGATTTGGTCTATGGTGATACTGCAGGGGTTCTGTAGCTCTTATTGCGCTTTTGATGCTATTGTGCTCGGTCCGGTTGGAGATGTAATATTGTTGTGATCCTAGAACTATTGGTGCTATCCAGGTTTTCGCCCTGTAGCATTCGTTTCGATGGCGGGCGAATGTGGCGGGTTTCCTGGTAGTGCTTGAACTCGCTTTTCCTCTTTCCCTCCTCCTGATAATGTTTCTGGAACTGTTTTGTATTTCCGTTCATTTGCAATGGAAAGGGGTTAAGCCCAGTTCAAAAAAAAATGTTATGAGTTGAAGCGCCACAGCCATCATTTTTGTTCTTATTATAGTACAAAGAATCAAAAACTAAAGGAAACCAAAATAAAAACACATGCGCACACCCACATATGTATACACACACATGGACCCGCATACGCATAGGTGCCTTCACACACACATGGGTGTAGTTCATACACATCAGCATCCATAGGCACACAGTAGTTTTAAAATAATCTACTCTGCGAACCGATACGAGATCTTAGGTGATTTTGAGGGCAACCTGGGGTTAGTCTCCCCACCGTCGCCGGCGCCGATCCGGTGCCGGCGTCTACCTCCGATTTGGTCGTGCTGGTTCAAATGATATGAGAAAGAACTGTATGCTCCGTTGTGTTGGGTTGGCTTTAGCTATGGCGACACCGGCCCACACCGGCCCCAACGCGTAAGTCTATGTCGTCTACGGATCGCCTTTGGAAGGAATATGTTGTTGGAGCCCAGTTCGGCTAAGATCTGCTGATGGGATCATGGTCTGTCTATGTGAGGGCGTACACGTACCCTACAACGCCAATCGATCTACAGCCGCTACGTGTGCCTGCCCACCCGCCTGTCTTCGACCCGGGAGATCAACCGTGCCCTCCTCAGGTACGGTCGCTGATGTCGGCTGGCGGTGGGGGTGAAAAAGGGGGCCGCTGGTGAGGCAACCACCCACCCGATGCCGTCTCGCGATTACGCGACTTTGCCGGTGTGTGTACATGATAGCCTGACGGTGTTGAATGATGGTGATGGTTCACATGTCAATTGGGCGGTGGCTATGGAGGTTGAGGGACTGTCCGGTGATGCTTGCACAATAGCGATGGACTCGGTTATGGAGACCACCTCTTTCTTCATCCTTGTGCTCTGGACCGATTCATTCTCAGTGAAACGGTCTTTGACATGTGATTTTTCATTAAATGTTGATATTCTTGGAGTTGCATAATCTTGGTGAGATAGTTCAAAATATGATGGATAATGTGCCCTTGAATCATACATGTCCCATGATGGATATGGATTCATATAACCATAGGGTGGTATCCACGACATTGGCATTGGCGGCCCAAAACAAGGATATTAAAGTGATGCATTAAAATTCTCCCTTTGCCAATATTGGTCTTCAAATTTGCGCCCAGGAACTGATCTTGACTTCTTTGCATGATTCAGCCGATAAGCATTCTTCTCTTCACTCTTTTTATATTTATCTAATAGCTCAGCGAAGGTGACTTTTGATTTCTTACCCCTGTGCTTGTTTCGGCCTTTGCCTCCTTTGGTTTTGTTGGCATTGACCTTTGGAGTTTCTTGCTGCCCCCCCCTTCGTGCTTGGCATCTTTATCATAACTTTGATGGAATGCTTGCCTTCAAGAATGTCATCGTTGTGCTTATGAACAATTTGTTTACTTGAAAGCTTGATCCCATCACCTGTAAATTTTATCTTCACATCTTTAAATGAATCGGCTTGAAGCAACCGATGCAAAACCTTTTGCCATCAGGACCAATCGGAATAGAATGAGCATCCCTTGTGTTTCAACAAATTTCAGTCGTCCTTTATCAATGGCCGATTTAACTATTTGACAAAACATGTTGCAACGCTCAAACTTATGCTCGAATTAATCATGTAACTTACAATACATTCATCCATGGATTGATAACTTGACATGGTGATCAAGAACTCTATTACAATTATTCTTCAACGGCAAATCAAAGATTTGATCACACATACTTGAATTGAAGGTGTACTTCTTTTTTTTTATAGCTGATCTTACTGTGAGAACGACTTTGGAACTTACACATGAATGATTCAGATTTGACATCTCCCCATTCGGCTATGAATTTTCTTTCGGATACTTTTTCTGACGTCATTGGATAGGATATTATACTAGCATCGATTTTCTCAAAAGATTTTAACCTTGGCTTTAGATTTCTAAAATCGGAACAGTTATAACATATATGTCTCAATTGAGACCAAGTGTAAGCCAAGTATGAAACAAACAAAGCTACACATTTAGATATAAACTTTAAACAAGATAATGAAAAATATTTAGTTGCATTAAATTGTCATTATCTGCTTTTTGGAATGGTACAATGTATTGACCAATAAGTTCTATAACAATTGTATTGCTAACAAGGAGCGGTGTTACATCTACCGCAAGGCCGACGGCGGATCTCGGTGGCATGGCGCTGCGGAGTTTCGGCGACGGGCGCGTGTGGATGGATACGTGCAGGATGGTGGTGTTGTCTAGCGCCGTGGTGGCATCGACGGTAGGCCTGGCAAGGTCGGTGCGTCAGTGTCTACTCTGAAGATGGAGCGGTGGAAGACGGCGGCGGCGGCCTCTGTGAGTACGCCGGACCGGAGTGTGTCCCAACAACGTGGCTTGGTTGGGGCCTCTGGGTTTAGATGTTAGGATTTGGTGTGATGTCTATTTGGTATTAGGCTCGGACTATTGGCACCCCTTCATCAAGTGGATAGGAGTAGCGACAGATGTTGCTGAGATGGTGGCTTTAGAGTACCTGATGTATTACTTTGTAAGATCTTTGTGAATAATTAATAAAATGGCTGCATGCATCGCCCAGATGCAGAGGCCGGGGGTCATCCTCCTTTTCTAAAAAAAGTAAATTACCCTTCTTCATTGGTCCTTCAAGATCTCTTATAGGAATTTTTCTAATACATGCGTCAACAATAAAGTGGCGACCAAATCGAAAAATAGGTAAATCACTTGCTAGACATATACCTCTTCAAATATAGTGGGTGAGCATAATGGTTGTGTGACTTTAACAATACCTTGCTCCGCCTTCAGATAGATCTCCAACACCTTGTCCTCTTCGTTTCCTTGGTTCCGTGCTTCACTACTTTGAAGGTCTTTGTCAACCGAACTTTGTTCAGCTATATGTTCTTGCTCTTGATGCTCGTCAAGTTCTATGGCATGAAACTCATTAACTTCAGAAAAATCAAGCACATGTTTTACTATGCTTGCCATGCCCTTTATCAATGATGCTTGCCTCCTTGGATTTGAAGATTCGAAGAATACACTATTTGATTCGGTTTTTTCAACAGAAGCACTTCCATCACTTAAATCATCTTTCTTTTCATTGGTTCTACCAATTGCCAAGACTTCTTTCTCTTTAGTTGATTCAGCACATGTAATGTTTGATTCGGCCTTCTCAATAACCGAATTAACTTTGTCGTCCGAATCACCATTCTTTTTGATAATTCTATCCACTCGCAATGTTTTCTCCTTTTGACATAATCTAGCTTGTATTGCAGCAGAATTAACATGCTTTCTCTCTTTTATTAGTTCTAGGCGAATAACATTGCATTCGTCCCAAAAAGACGTAAGATTTTTCTCAATAACCCAACCTGGATAGAATTTTCCCCCGACACTTTTAGACTCTTCCGATAATGAGATGCTGCCGAAATTCTGCAATAGAGTAGGGGCGACATTAAATGCTATGATACTAGGTGACAACATGTGCGCTCCTGTAGAATTTTCACTTATTCACCTATTGTTAGAATAAATCCGAGGCGCACAGTCGATCACCGAAGACCAAGCAATCACACAAGCACGACATCGAGATTTGTTAACGAGGTTCACCGATATGACTGCATCCCCGGGGCCTGACTACGGACGCTCCTCCCCATGACACCGCTACAATACCTCACCCCGGCCGCCCGGGCGCCGGCACACGCCGCCGGCTCCCCCGCGTGCCTATGCTATTATGTTGGCATAGGTTACATCGTGTGTCTACCTCACATTATATAGGAGGCCTAGGATACAAGTGTCCTATTAGGACACGAGTCCTACCCTATCTGCACACAGTTTAAATCCAAGTCCAACTGTAACCTATCTTGTACCAATATATTCGACACAATTCTAACAAACTCCACCTTGATGAATATACTTCGCCACCTTGGATTCATCCTTGCGCCGAAGCTCCATGTACATTGGACTTGAGATTATACCATGAGCATCGCTGCTACTCCCAGACTCCACGTGACTCCACCTACAACTGTAGTTCCTTCTTGCCTTCTTCGCAGTCAACACTCCAGCAAAATTAAGTTCCTCATTACTCTACTTTGTGCTTCCAATTTCCGGAGTATCTGTTCAACGCCATCACACACCGATCACTGATCTATGTGAAAGTGAACAACTCACATACTGGACGCCTCATATAAGAGTTACCTGAGCTCAACATCACCGCTCTTGCTTGACCCTGTCTGAAACTTGAAGGAATTTCACCGTCGCCCTGTGTCACCCTGAGTCAAATTCGCAGTTGTCTCATTCTTTTTTCGAATAGTCTCTGACATGTCCCACGGCTATGGCACTCCGCCTCATTCTGTACCTGCCATACGAACTTTGCCATGTGCACTGAACACCACAGAATATACGCCCATGCACTCTCTCAGCTTTTGACATTAAGACTTTCCGCCACTTTCGCAGATTCTCCATGGTCAACTCCTGTCCATCAACTAGTACCGATAGACCCAGTCACCAACTTGAATCTGGTACTCATCAACACTGCTTCAGCACCCTCTGCACACTTTATCTGACCACATGTCCGATCACTACTGCCTTGGCCTGTCACTGTGTCCCGTGCTTACCACACGCCTTGCCGCTATCACCGCGTCGAGCCTCTGTTGTCCTAGTCGAGTCTCTAGGGCCGCGGACCCACACCACTCAAACCCCTACTGCAGAGAACCACCGATCATCACCGACTGATGCCAAGTATCACGTCACCATCAGACCACTGGTACCCAGTCCGATCCACGTGTCTCTCGCTTTTCCACTGAAATAGGCTTCGACTCTCCATGCATTTACGTTGTAGCCCCTCCATCAACACAGAGTGTAGTCATCCATCAGACTCCAGCTCCACCTTCAACATGACTACATGTAGCTGCACTATGCTACCCCGCGCCCTGTCTACTTCAAGCTCTCTCATGTGTAGAATGCCTTGAATCAACCCTACGCCATTGTCTTGTCGAAGCCGCACAAGCCCTCAGGCCTGCACCACGTGTTTGTTGGAAATATGCCCTAGAGGCAATAATAAATTGGTTATTATCATATTTCCTTGTTCATGATAAATGTTTATTATTCATGCTAGAATTGTATTGACCAGAAACTTAAATAATGTGTGAATACATAGACAACACCGTGTCCCTAGTGAGCCTCTACTAGACTAGCTCATTGATCAAAGATTGTTAAGGTTTCCTAACCATAGACATGAGTTGTCATTTGATAACGGGATCACATCATTAGGAGAATGATGTGATGGACAAGACCCAACCGTAAGCTTAGCATCAGATCGTTTAGTTATTTGCTACAGCTTTCTTCATGTCAAGTATCTGTTCCTTAGACCATGAGATCATGTCACTCCCGGATACCAGAGGAATGCCTTGTGTGCTATCAAACGTCAGTTCATAACTGGGTGATCATAAAGGTGCTCTACAGGTATCTCCGAAGGTGTCTGTTGGGTTGCATGGATCGAGACTGGGATTTGTCACTCCATATGACGGAGAGATATCTCTGGGCCCTCTCGGTAATACAACATCGTAAAGAGCTTGCAAGCAATGTGGCTAATGAGTTAGTCACGAGATGTTGTATTACAGAACGAGTAAAGAGACTTGCCGGTAACAAGATTGAACTAGGTATGGAGATACCTGAAAGAACATGTGTTGCCCCCATGTTTGGTTTTGGTAATTGATGACAATCCCTATGGACTAATGGTTGCCTTGAGTTATATTTGAAGGGTTTGTCCATAGGCTTTGCTTGTAGACCATTTGTTGGTCTCAAGGTGATTTGAAGAAGAAATGTGTTAACCAAGGGGTTATTCATGGAGTTATCCAAAGATTGGTCATGTAAGAGATGAGCCTATTGCAAGCATGTCTTGAAGAAGAAGATTGTGTGGACATTCATGTTTACCTTCAAGACATCATCTTAATGAAGAGAGTTGGAAAGATACAAGGTTGATCAAGACTAAATACGAAGAGCGATTCAAGTTGACCAACACACAAAGCGTTGAAGATGTACCGAGTGGGATCAAGTGATCTCACGGTATGGTAAGCATTGTCCATTAAGCTTTGTGTACTAACCCATGGTCTATGTGAGAGTTCGTTGTGGGGTTAGGTTTGTTTCCATGGGCGTGCATCAAAAGAAAGATCTCACATGTCCCATGGAGGATGACGTCAAGTGGTGATCGTCATCGAGGTTGCGATGTGCAAGTTCAAGTGGAGCATCACGAAGAGATCACATGCTTGAAGCTTGCCGTCCATTGTGGTGACAATGGACTTGTGAAGATGTGCCGAAGAGTGGCTCACCCAAAGTGGAGTATGGGGGAGCAATCTACTAGTCTTCATCGAGCCGGCGTAATCAAGAAAGGTGGTCCAACTTGAGGAGGTCAAGATCGTCATCATCTAGCTCAAGTGGACTATGCGCAAGGCAAAGGTTTGACCTTGATAGGTTTTCTATTTTACCGGTCTCATGGTGGTAGTTGGGAGACCGGGTTATAGGATCGATAGCCGTACTATCAAGGGGGGCTCTCGGATGAGTAGCTTGATTGTATCATTCGTAGAGAGCTCAAACCATTGCATCCTTGCATCATCTTTCTTGGTTCTTGTTTGGCCTGTTTGCTTTGAGAGTCTTTGAGCTTTTGGTCACCTTCATGACAAGCTCAAGTTCATCGAGAACGGATTTCGTTTGCTTCTTCTAGTATGTTCTCGATGTTGGGGTTTATGCCGGATCATCACTGATAGAGGTTTCACATCTCTATATCATAGGCATATCTCTACTGCTACTTCTTAATATAACCAATCGCTGTTGGATACTACTCGTCATCATCTATCCAACGAGCTCGAGTTTGCTGGATTCTGAGTTCATTTGCAGAAGTTGTGGCAGTTTTGGTCTTGCATGTTTCCTTCTCAGTTGGGGCAGTCTTTCAGCTCCCAAGCGGTAGTACCGCCCAGCTCCACGGTAGTACTGCTTATGCGGTACTTCCGCTATGAGCTACCGCGGCCTCTTCCGCTTGTTTTTGTGCTCCTGTAAATGGGCGGCAGTAGTGCGGTAGTAGAACACGGTAGTACCGCTCGCGCGGTACTTCCGCTGTTTTACTGCCGCTGCCTCTACCGCTTATTTTCATGCTGCTGTTGTGTTTTCTTCTTGAGCGGTATTAGAGTGGTACTTGATAGCGGTAGTACCGCTTTGTGCGGTACTTCTGTCCTACTACCCTCTTGCACCGCTAGTACTTCTGTACCCTGCGTACCCAGGCGGTAGTACCGCCCATGGGAACGGTAGTACCGCTCCGGCGGCACTACCGCATCGGTACTCTTGTACACGTAGTGGTCAGCTAGTACTACCGCCCGAGCGGTAGTACCGCTACCTTGAGCGGTAGTACCGCTTGTGTGCGGGCTGGGCAGGTAACGTTTGGATTCGGGGGGATCTATAAAAGGGGGTCTTCTTCCCCAATGGTTAAAACCACTAGAGCTCGTGTTCTTCCCCCATTGTTGACCTTCTTCGAGCTTGCTATCTCTCAATCCCTCCAATGAATCTTGCTAGTTCTTGAGGGAAAAGAGAGAGGAGATCTAGATCCACATTTCCACCAATCACTTTCTCCTCTTTGTGAGGGGAACCCCTTGGATCTAGATCTTGGAGTTCTTCGTGTTCTCTTCTTCGTTCTTCCTCTCATTTTCCTCCCTAGCATTAGTTGCTTTGGTGGGATTTGGGAGAGAAGGACTTAGGCACTCCGTGTGCCCTTGCCATTGCATTTGGTGTATCGGTTTGAGTTCTCCACGGTGATACGTGGAAGTGAAAGTTGAGAAGCTTGTTACTCTTGGGTGTTTGAGCACCCTAGAGCTTGTTCCTCTTGGGTGCTTTGGTGCCCTAGACGGTTGGTGTTGTCGGAGCTCAATCATTGTGGTGTAAAGCTCCGGGCAAGCGTCGGGGTCTCCAATTAGGTTGTGGAGATTGCCCCGAGCAATTTGACGGGTACCGGTGACCGCCCCCAAGGGTTGCCAATTGTACGAGTTCGGTGACCGCCCCCAAGGGTTGCCATTTGTACGGGTTCGGTGACCGCCCTCAAGGGTCCCTTAGTGGAATCACGGCATCTTGCATTGTGCGAGGGCGTGAGGAGATTACGGTGGCCCTAGTGGCTTCTTGGGGAGCATTGTGCCTCCACACCGCTCCAAATGGAGATTAGCATCCGCAAGGGTGTGAACTTCGGGATACATCATCATCTCTGCGTGCCTCGGTTATCTCTTACCCGAGCCCTTTACTTATGCACTTTACTTTGTGATAGCCATAGTGTTTCATGTTATATATCTTGCTATCACTTAGTTGTTTATCTTGCTTAGCATAAGTTGTTGGTGCACATAGGCGAGCCTAGTTGTTGTAGGTTTTGTGCTTGACAAATTAACCGCTAGGTTTTTTCCGCATTTGTTCAAGCCTAAACCGTAATTATTTTAAAGCGCCTATTCACCCCCCCTCTAGGCGACATCCACGATCTTTCAATACCGACGATCGAATCTCGGGCAAGTAACATATCGCCGGACAAAGGGAATTGCATACGGGATTAACTGAATCCTCGACATCGTGGTTCAACCGATAAAGATCTTCGTTGAATATGTAGGAATCAATATGGGCATCTAGGTCCCGCTATTGGTTATTGACCAGAGAGGAGTCTCGGTCATGTGTACATGTTCTCGAACCCGTAGGGTCGCACGCTTAATGTTCGATAGTGCTAGGGTAGTATTTAGATATTAATAGTGGAAAGTCCGAAGGTTGTTCGGAGTCTCGGATGGGATCCGGGACATCACGAGGAGCTCCGGAATAGTCCAAAGGTAAAGATTTATATATGGAAAATTGTTTTCGGGGTTACGAAAGAAGTTCGGATTTTTTGGTATTGTACCGGGAAGTCACCGGAAGGTTCCAGAGGGGTCCGGAGGGGTCCAGAAGTCCTCAGAGGGTTCCACCACGTCCCAAGCAGTAGCATGGACTATAGGGGGGCGCCCTGGCCTTATTGGGTCAGGCGCACCAGCCCCTACTTGGCCCATGCGCCTAGGGGAAGGGAAACCCTAAAGGGGAGGGCCCTCCACTTGGCTTGGAGGGCACTCCTCCCCCTTGGCCGCCGCCCCCTGCCTTGGGAGGGGGGCTAGGGCTGGCACGCCCCTTCCTCACCCCTATATATAGTAGGAGGCGCAGGGGGCAGCCATCCCTTCCACGCTTGCCACGTCTCCCTCCCGTTACTCCTCCTCCACGTTCCGTCAGCGCTTGGCAAAGCCCTTCCGGAATTCCGCCGCCACCACCACCATACTGCCGTGCTGGTTCCGATCACATCTACCTCCTCCCCCTCACTTGCTGGATGAAGAAGGAGAGGATGCCATCGAGCTGAACGTGTGCTAATCTCGGAGGTGCCGTCCGTTCGGCACTAGATCGGATTGGATCGCGATTGGATCGTGAAGAGTACAACTACATCAACCGCATTACGACGCTAACACTTTTGGTCTATAGGGGTACGTATACACACTCCCCTCTCGTTGCTATGCATCTCCTAGATTAGATCTTGGGGTGTTTCATAGGAATTTTTTTGATTTTCATGCAACGTTCCCCATCAGTGGCATCATGAGCTAGGTCTATGCGTAGATGTATTTGCACGAGTAGAACACAAAGAAGTTGTGGGCGTTGATGTTCAAATTGCTTACTTCATTTGCCTTATTTGGATTCGGCGGTATTGTGGGATGAAGCAGCTCGGACCAACCTTACTTGTCCTCGCACAAGAGACCGGTTCCACTGACTGACATGCAACTTGTATTGCATAAAAGTGGCTTTGCGGGTGTCTGTCTCTCCCACTTTAGTTGAATCTGATTTGACAAGGGTGGTCCTTGTAGGAGGTTAAAAGGCAACTTGTATATCACCGTTGTGGTTTTGTGTAGATAAGAACGGTTCTTATAGTTTGCCCTAGCAACCACGTAAAAATTGCAACAACAAAGTAGAGGACGTCTAACTTGTTTTTGCAGGGCATGTTGTGATGTGGTATGGCCAAAACATGATGTGATATACGTTGATGTATGAGATGATCATGTTTTGTAATAGGTTCACGACTTGCATGTCGATGAGTATGGCAACCTGTAGGAGCCATAGGGTTGTCTTTAATTTATTGTATGACCTACCTGTCAATGATTAAACGCCATGTAATTGCTTTACTTTATCGCTATGCGCTAGCAATAGTTGGCGGAGACAACCACATGATGACACGATGATGGAGATCATGGTGTCATGCCGGTGATGATGGAGATCATGCTGGTGCTTTGGAGATGGAGATCAAAGGCACGAGATGAGAATGGCCATATCATGTCACATATTGATTGCATGTGATGTTTATCTTTTTATGCATCTTATTTTGCTTAGGAGGACGGTAGCATTATAAGATGATCCATTCACTTAATTTCAAGATTAAAAATGTTCTCCCTAAGTATGCACCGTTGCGAAAGTTCGTCGTTTTGAAGCACCACGTGATGATCGGGTGTGATAGACTCTACGTTCGCATACAACGGGTGTAAGCCAGTTTTACACATGCAGAATACTTGGGTTAAACTTGACGAGCCTAGCATGTACATACATGGCCTTGGAGCATGGAGGATCGAAAGGTCGAACATGAGTCATATAGTAGATATGATCAACATGGAGATGTTCACCATTGATGACTGCCCCATCTCACGTGATGATCGGACATGGGTCAGTTGATGTGGATCATGTAACACTTAGACAACTTGAGGGATGTTGATTTAAGTGAGAGTTCTTTAGTAATTTGATTAGAAGAACCAATCATCATGAACTTAGTCTAAATTGTCTTTGCAAATTAATGTTGTAGATCAATGGCTCGCGCTGTAGCTCCCCTGAATTTTAATGCGTTCCTAGAGAAAGAAAAGTTGAAAGATGATGGAAGCAACTATGCGGACTGGGTCCGTAATTTGAGGATTATCCTCACTGCTGCACAGAAAGTTTATGTCCTTGATGGACCGCTAGGTGAACCACCCGCTCCCGTGAACCCGGACGCTATGAACGTCTGGCAGACAAGAAATGATGACCACACGATAGTTCAGTGCGCCATGCTTTACGGCTTAGAACCGGGGCTCCAAAGACGTTTTGAGCACCACGAAGCATATGAGATGTTCCAGGAGCTGAAATTGGTATTTCAGGCTCATGCCCGGGTTGAGAGGTATGACATCTCCGACAAGTTCTTTAGCTGTAAGATGGAGGAGAACAACTTCGTTAGTGAGCATGTACTCAAAATGTCTGGGTACTATAATCGCTTGAATTAGTTGGGAGTTAATCTTCCGGATGAAGTAGCGATTGATAGGGTTCTGCAGTCACTGCCACCAAGCTACAAGAGCTTTGTGATGAACTATAATATGCAAGGGATGGAGAAAACGATCCCTGAGCTTTTCGCGATGCTGAAGGCCGCGGAAGTAGAAATCAAGAAAGAGCATCAAGTGTTGATGGTCAATAAGACCACCAGTTTCAAGAAGGGCAAGGTAAAGAAAGGGAACTTCAACAAGAATGGCAAGCCAGTTGCTGCTCCCATGAAGAAACCCAAGGCTGGACCCAAACCTGAGACTGAGTGCTTCTATTGCAAGGGGAATGGTCACTGGAAGCGGAACTGCCCCAAGTACTTGGCAGATAAGAAGGCTGACAACGTCAACAAAGGTATATTTGATATACATGTTATTGATGTGTACCTTACAAGTGCTCGTAGTAGCGCCTGGGTATTTGATACTAGTTCGGTTGCTAATATTTGTAACTCGAAACAGGAGCTGCGGAATAAACGGGGACTAGCTAAGGATGAGGTGACGATGCGCGTCGGAATGGTTCCAAGGTTGATGTGATCGCCTTCGGCACGCTCCTTCTATGTTTACCTTCAGGATTAGTTTTGAACCTGAATAATTGTTATTTGGTGCCTGCGTTAAGCATGAACATTATATCTGGATCTTGTTTATTGCGAGATGGTTATTCATTTAAGTCAGAGAATAATGGTTGTTCTATTTATATGAATAATATCTTTTATGGTCATGCACCCTTGGTGAATGATTTATTCTTGTTGAATCTCGATCGTAGTAATACACATGTTCATAATATTGATGCCAAAAGATGCAAAGTTAATGATGATAGTACCACATACTTGTGGCACTGCCGCTTAGGTCATATTGGTGTAAAGCGCATGAAGAAACTCTATGCTGATGGACTTTTGGAATCTCTATGAATCATTTGATACATGTGAACCATGCCTCATGGGCAATATGACTAAGACCCCGTTTTTCGGAACAATGGAGCGGGCAAGTGACTTGTTGGAAATAATACATACCGATGTATGCGGTCCGATGAGTGTGGAAGCACGCGGTGGATATCGTTATTTTCTTACCTTCACAGATGATTTGAGTAGATATGGGTATATTGACTTAATGAAACACAAGTCTGAAACATTTGAAAAGTTCAAGGAGTTTCAGAGTGAAGTGGAGAATCATCGTAATAAGAAAATTAAAATTTCTATGATCTGATCGTGGAGGTGAATATTTGAGTTACGAGTTTGGTATGCATTTAAGACAATGTGGAATTGTTTCACAGCTCACGCCACCTGGAACACCACAGCGTAATGGTGTGTCCGAACGTCGTAATCGTACTCTATTAGATATGGTGCGTTCTATGATGTCTCTTACCGATTTGCCACTATCATTTTGGGGTTATGCATTAGAGACAGCCGCATTCACTTTAAACAGGGCACCGTCTAAATTCGTTGAGACGACACCGTATGAATTATGGTTTGGCAAGAAACCTAAGCTGTCGTTTCTTAAAGTTTGGGGATGCAACGCTTATGTCAAGAGGCTTCAGCCTGATAAGCTCGAACCCAAAGCGGAGAAGTGCATCTTCATAGGATACCCTAAAGAGACCATTGGGTATACCTTCTATCACAGATCCGTGGGCAAAATCTTTGTTGCTAAGAATGGGTCCTTTCTAGAGAAGGAGTTTCTCTCGAAAGAAGTGAGTGGGAGGAAAATAGAACTTGATGATGTAATTGTACCTTCTCTCGAATTGGAAGGTAGCACATCACAGAAAGAAGTTCCCGTGATGCCTACACCATCTGGAGAGGAAGCAAATGATGATGATCATGAAACTTCGGATCAAGTTATTACTGAATTTCGTAGGTCGACTAGGGCACGTTCTGCACTAGAGTAGTACGGTAATCCTGTCCTGGAAGTCATGTTGTTAGACAACGGCGAACCTACGAACTATGAAGAAGAAATGATGAGCCTGGATTCTGACAAATGGCTTGAGGCCATGAAATCCGAGATAGGATCCATGTATGAGAACAAAGTATGGACTTTGGTGGACTTGCCCGATGACTGGCAGGCCATTGAGAATAAATGGATCTTTAAGAAGAAGACAGACGCTGATGGTAATGTCACCATCTATAAAGCTCGACTTGTCGCAAAGGGTTTCCGACAAATTCAAGGGGTTGACTACGATGAGACCTTCTCACCCATAGCGATGCTTAAGTCTGTTAGAATTATGTTAGCAATTGCCGCATTTTATGACTATGAAATCTGACAAATGGACGTCAAAACAGCGTTCCAAAACGGGTTTCTTAAGGAAGAGTTGTATATGATGCAACCGGAAGGTTTTGTCAATCCTAAGGATGCTAACAAAGTATGCAAGCTCCAGCGATCCATTTATGGACTGGTGCAAGCATCTCGGAGTTGGAATATACGCTTTGATGAGGTGATCAAAGCTTTTGGTTTTATACAAACTTACGGAGAAGCTTGTATTTACAAGAAAGTGAGTGGGAGCTCTGTAGCATTTCTAATATTATATGTGGATGACATATTGTTGATTGGAAATGATATAGAATTACTGGAAAGCATAAAAGGTTATTTGAACAAGAGTTTTTCAATGAAAGACCTGGGTGAAGCTGCTTAAATATTGGGCATTAAAATCTATAGAGATAGATCAAGACGCCTAATAGGACTTTCACAGAGCACATACCTTGACAAGATTTTGAAGAAGTTCATAATGGACCAGTCAAAGAAGGGGTTCTTGCCTGTGTTGCAAGGTGTGAATTTGAGTAGGACTCAAAGGCCGACCACGGCAGAAGAAAGAGAAAGGATGAAAGTCGTCCCCTATGCCTCAGCCATAGGCTCTACAATGTATGCCATGCTGTGTACCAGACCTGATGTGTGCCTTGCCATAAGTTTGGCAGGGAGGTACCAAAGTGATCCAGGAGTAGATCACTGGACAACGGTCAAGAATATCCTTAAGTACCTAAAGAGGACTAAGGACATGTTTCTCGTTTATGGAGGTGAAGATAAGCTCGTCATAAAGGGTTACGTCGATGATAGCTTTGACACTGATCCGGATGACTAAAGTTCTCAATCCGGATACGTATTGAATAGTGGAGCAGTTAGCTGGAGTAGCTCCAAGCAGAGCGTTGTAGACATAAAGATTTGCAAAGTACATATGGATCTGAATGTTGCAGACCCGTTGACTAAACCTCTTCCACGAGCAAAACATGATCAGCACCAGGACTCCATGGGTGTTAGATTCATTACGATGTAAACTAGATTATTGACTCTAGTGCAAGTGGGAGACTGTTGGAAATATGCCCTAGAGGCAATAATAAATTGGATATTATCATATTTCCTTGTTCATGATAAATGTTTATTATTCATGCTAGAATTGTATTGACCGGAAACTTAAATACATGTGTGAATACATAGACAACACCGTGTCCCTAGTGAGCCTCTACTAGACTAGCTCGTTGATCAAAGATGGTTAAGGTTTCCTAACCGTAGACATGAGTTGTCATTTGATAACGGGATCACATCATTTGATAACGGGACTAGACCCAACCGTAAGCTTAGCATCAGATCGTTTAGTTATTTGCTACAGCTTTCTTCATGTCAAGTATCTGTTCCTTAGACCATGAGATCATGTCACTCCTGGATACCAGAGGAATGCCTTGTGTGCTATCAAACGTCACTTCATAACTGGGTGATCATAAAGGTGCTCTACAGGTATCTCCGAAGGTGTCTGTTGGGTTGCATGGATCGAGACTGGGATTTGTCACTCCGTATGACGGAGAGATATCTTTGGGCCCTCTCGGTAATACAACATCGTAAACATCTTGCAAGCAATGTGGCTAATGAGTTAGTCATGGGATCTTGTATTACGGAACGAGTAAAGAGACTTGCCGGTAACGAGATTGAACTAGGTATGGAGATACCGACGATCGAATCTCGGGCAAGTAACATATCGCCGGACAAAGGGAATTGCATACGGGATTAACTGAATCCTCGACATCGTGGTTCAACCGATAAAGATCTTCGTTTAATATGTAGGAATCAATATGGGCATCTAGGTCCCGCTATTGGTTATTGACCAGAGAGGAGTCTCGGTCATGTCTACATGTTCTCGAACCCGTAGGGTCGCACGCTTAACGTTCGATAGCGCTAGGGTAGTATTGAGATATTAATAGTAGAAAGTCTGAAGGTTGTTCGGAGTCCCGGATGGGATCCGGGACATCATGAGGAGCTCCGGAATAGTCCGGAGGTAATGATTTATATATGGAAAGTTGTTTTAGGGGTTACGGAAAAAGTTCGGGTTTTTTGGTATTGTACCGGGAAGTCACCGGAAGGTTCCAGAGGGTTCCGGAAGTCCTCGGAGGGTTCCACCATGTCCCAAGCAGTAGCATGGGCTGCAGGGGGGCGCCCTGGTCTTATTGGGCCAGGCGCACTGATACGTCCAATTTGCATTATGATTTCCTACTGTTATTTATTATGTTTTTATCATTATTTCGTTTTATGGTACAATTCTTATGCCTTTTCTCTCTTAATTTGCAAGATTTACATGAAGAGGGAGAATGCCGGTGATACGTCTCCAACGTATCTATAATTTTTGATTGTTCCTTGCTATTATAGTATCAATCTTGGATGTTTTTATATGCAATTGTATGCAATTATATATCATTTTTTGGGACTAACCTATTAACCCAGTGCCTAGTGCCAGTTGTTGTTTTCTGCTTGTTTTTGGCTTTTCAGAGAAACAGTACCAAATGAAGTCCAAATGCCATGAAACTTTTTAGAGATTTTTTTCTGGACAAAAGAAACCTGGGAAGCTTCGGGAGGAGGCCAGAAGCCCCACAGGGGCTTCACAAGGCACTAGGGCGCGCCCCGGGGGGGAGGGCGCCGTAGTACCTTGTGGGGCCCACGTGACTCCTTTTGACCTGATTTCACTTCTATAAATTCACAAATATTGGGAAACCCCTAGAGAGCCAGAAGAGAAAACCTTTCCGCCGCCGCATGCCTCTGTTCTTCCACGATCCCATCTGGAGGCCTTTTCCGGTACTTTGCCGGAGGGGGAATCGATCACGGAGGGCTTCTACATCAACCTTGCCGCCCTTCCGATGATGTGTGAGTAGTTTACCGCAGACCTACGGGTCTATAGCTAGTAGCCAGATGCCTTCTTCTCTCTCTTTGATCTTCAATACAATGTTCTCCTCGATGTTCTTGGAGTTCTATCCGATGTAATCTTCTTTTGCGGTGTGTTTGTTGGGATCCGATGAATTGTGAATTTATGATCAGATTATTCATGAGAAATATTTGAGTCTTCTCTGAACTCTTTTATGCATGATTGTTATAGCTTTGTATTTCTGTCTGATCTATCGGTTTAGTTTGGCCTACTAGATTGATTTATCTTGCAATGGGAGAGGTGCTTTGTGATGGGTTCAATCTTGCGGTGCTCAATCCCAGTGACAGAAAGGGACATGACACGTATTTGTATTGTTTCCATTAAGGATAAAAAGATGGGGTTTATTCATATTGCTTGAATTTGCTTCTCTACATCATGTCATCTTGCTTAAGGCGTTACTCTATTTCATACTTAATACCCTAGATGCATGCTGGATAGCGGTCGATGGGTGGAGTAATAGTAGTAGATGCAGGCAGGAGTCGGTCTACTTGTCTCGGACGTGATGCCTATATACATGATCATTGCCACGAATCCGTCATAATTATTTGCTTTTCTATCAATTGCCCAACAGTAATTTGTTTACCCACCGTATGCTTATGTGCTTAAGAGAGAAGCCTCTAGTGAAAACTATGGTCCCCGGGTCTATCTTCATCATATAAAAAACCTAAAAATACCTTGCTGCAATTTATTTACTTTTATTTTAATTAGTAGTTTAGTTTATCTATTTACCCCGATAAGATTTAATCCTTGCAAATAACCGCTAAGAGGATTGACAACCCTCTTATTTGCGTTGGGTGCAAGTGTTTGCTCTTGTGTGTGCAGGTGCGCTTTAACGAAATTTTGCTTGGTTCTCCTACTGGATTGATAACCTTGGTTCTTAACTGAGGGAAATACTTATCTCTACTGTACTGCATCATCCTCTCCTCTTTGGGGAAAAACCAACGCAGACTACAAGTAGCAGCCGGCAGCTGGAATTCTGGACCTGAAATAGCCACATCAAAGATACCTAATCTACCGAGCTCCAATTGACCTGAAATTTCACGGAGATTTTTTATTGAATATATAAAAAATATTGGAGAAAAGAAATACCAGAGGGGACCCACCAGTTGCCCCTTGTTGCCTTGTGGGGCCCACAGCTGGCCTCTGGCCCCCTCCTTTTGCTATATGAAACCATTTGCCCTAGAAAAAATAAGGAGAGGACTTTCGGGATGAAGCGCCGCCATCTCGAGGCGAAACCTGGGCAGGAGATATTTTGCTCTCCGGCGGAGCGATTCCGCCGGGGATACTTCCCTCCGGGAGGGGGAAATCGAAGCCATCGACATCACCAACGATCCTCTCATCGTGGGAGGACCAATCTTCATCAACATCTTCACCAGCACCATCTCATCTCAAACCCTAGTTCATCTCTTGTATTCAATCTTTGTCTCAAAACCTCAGATTGGTACCTGTGGGTTATGTGATGCCCCGAGACCGATGCTCCAGATTCCTTCCATTTATTTCCGTCGTTGCCATGTCATTCGCTTGCGTGTTGCACTTGGCCATGTCATCATGTGCATTTTATCCGCATGTTTTTTCAAAACTTGCATCCGTTCGTAGTTGGCGTTCTTCCCGTTCCTTCCGTTGTCCGTTTCGAGTCCCGACACACTCGCACGCGCCCGCGGCACCTCCGAAATATTATTTTATAAGTGGGATAAAAATGTTCTTGGAATGGGTTGAAAGTTGGCGTGCAGTCTTATTATATCGTAGGTAGACCGCCTGCTAAATTTCGTTTCATTCGGAGGTCGTTTGATGCCCCAATGGATAACTATAGCGGCACTATAGCCGGTAAAACGTCGGATGTTTTCGGTGTTCCGAAAACTGTGCCGGGCTGCCATCTTCCCTCTCTCCTCATCCCAATCCCCTCCTCCACAGCCCACCTAGCCCAGCCTAGCCCCCCTCCGAACAGAACCGTTGGATCGCTATCGGAGGGCTCCGAAACACCCCCAAAAACCCAAACCCTAGCTAAACCTGCTATATAAGGAAGGCACCTCCTTCCTAATCTGGCCAAAAACCCACCCCTGGCCTCTCCCCTCCTCGTTTTCAGCGCCGAGCCTCCTCCATCTCGCCACTTGGCGGCGCCCCAGCGCCCGCGCCGCCGCCCGCAGCCAACCAGCCACCGCCACCTCACCCACCTGGCGCCCTCCAGCCGCCGTGGCCCGCCAGGCCCACGGCCAGCCCGCCCGAGCCCATCCGGGGCCCGGGGCAGCCCGTGCCGCCGCCCGTGAGCCCCTGCCTGAGCGCCGCCCGCGAGCTCCTCCGCCGCCGCACGCGCGAGCCCGGTCTCCCGCCGCCTTGCCACCGCAGCCGCGCGCCGCCGCCTGCGCCTCGCCGCGCCGCTGTGCCGTCGCCGCCCGGGATTCCCTCCGCCTCGCCGCACCGCCCCGCCACCTCGACCCGCCATGGCCTCGCGGGTCCTCGCAGCAGACCGCCGCCGCCGCCGTTGGGCACTTCCGCCGCCGCGCCGACCTCGCCCCACGCTGGATCCATCGAGCCCGCGCCGCCCGCTACCGGATCCGGCCGGAGCAAGGCCGGATCGAGCCCCGCGTGCCCCGCGCCGCCGCAATGGCCTGCTGCTGCCGATCTGCACGACCCCGTCCCGGGACCCGTACGGCCCCCGATCCAAACACCGTACAGGACCACCTCGTCCCGTCCCGCTTCGTCCCGTCAGGGTATAAAACATTGTCTGTTTTCTCAGCATATATGCATTTTGTATTGGCTATATCTTTGCATCTGTTCATCCGATGAAAATGATCTTTATATGTAAATTGTTCTACTCTTTGTGCTCTACATGATGGTGCCATTTGCATTCATGTTAGAGTTCATCTTCATGTCGTAATCTCTGTTGCATAAGTGCATCCTAATGTTACTGCAGAAACTGTTAATATTTGTCACTTTGTCATTTTTGTGTGATTTAATACATGCACCATATGAGCAACTTGTCAACATGACTTTGGAGCATTTTCATGTCTTCTTGCTGCTAGTATTTATTTCATGCCATGATATGCCTTGATGTGAGTGCCATGAGCTTGTAAACATGCCTAGTTAATGTTACTGTTCTGAGTAAAACTGTCTGTGTTATAAACTTGCCAACTTTGCTTGATGGTTGCCACTAATCTAGAGCATATGCATATGATTCGTTCGTGTGATTTGGTCTATGTAATGTGTACTTTGATGTCATTCCCTTGGTTGCCATGTAGTCTTGCTATAGCTTGTCTCTTTGTTGCTCTCAAGTTGCCATCATGATATAACTGTCAGCCTGTTGACAGAATGTTCCATTTTGTAATAATCATAGTAATTAATCTGTGCATCCTATGAACTTTTGCCAATGGAGTGATTTGAAGATTGCCATGTCTACTGTATGCTCATGTCAATTTCATAAATATTAAAATTGCTATGTTTGCTGTTATGTGCCTCCCAAGTCAGCATCTTAATGTTGTTGTCAGCATGCCCAGTTTTCTGTTAGTTCATGATTGCATATTGCCTTGATGATTGCCATGAATCTATTGTTCCTATGATTATGCCCATGTTGTATGTTTTCATCTACATGTTGTATACTTCCATGATGTACCATTTGTCGCCATGTTATTGCACTGTAGCATATTTATTTCATGCCTCCAACATGTCATCATATTAACTCTGCTCATGTATATGCCCTGTTTAGCAGAACTTTGCATTTTGCATGGATCATATCGACTTAACCTTGATGCCTATGAACCTGAACCTTTAAGATAAATTTAAGTATATCATATCTATTTTCATTGCATATCAAGTTTGTGCCCATCATGTGCCTGTAGCTTGCTGTTTTGGTGTTTGCAAAGTGCCATGTTGCTGTTTTGGGCTGGTTGCTATTATAACTTGTGTAGAGTGTATATGTTGAACCGTTGCTCCGTTTTGATCATGTCCTATATGAAACTTGCTTAGAATTGTGTGTAGATTCATATTGTCATGTTGCATCCTTGATTTGAGAGTGTGTTGTTGATGTTTCCATGCATTTTGTACCATATGCCATGTTAAACTTGTTTAGCTCATATCTTCTAGACCGTAGCTCCGAATTAAATGATCTATATATGTAACTTGACTAGAACAATGTGTAGATCATGATGGTGCATCTTAATTTGCTGTTTAACAACTTTAACATTGTGTTTAATTCAGAACAGTACTAATTTCGAAATTTGCATATGGGGATTTTCCGGAATTGTTATTTGTGTTTCCGGCCTCATTTAAACTTGCCTAGTTGTATGGATTGCTTTTGCTTCATCTATTGCCATGTTTAACAATATTTAATCTTGTCATGCATCATATTTGATTGTGCATCATGCCATGTTTATGCGTGTGTGTTTACCATGTTGTTTACTTCTTTCCGGTTGTGCTTCTTCTCGATAGTTCCGGTTTCGTTGCGATTGTGAGGATTCGTTCTACTACGTTGGTTCATCTTCTTCATGGACTCGATCTTCTTCCAAGCGGGATTTCAGGCAAGATGATCATGACCTTGGATATCTTTACTATCTTTGCTTGCTAGTTGTCTCGTTGCTATCGCTATGTCGCGCTTCCTACCACATATATGTCAGCCTCCCATATGCCATGATATAGCCTCTGACCACCCTTACCCAGCAAACCGTTGTTTGGCTATGTTACCGCTTTGCTCAGCCCCTTTCTTATAGCGTTGCTAGTTGCAGGTGCAGTTGCAGGTTGTTCCATGTTGGGACATGGATATGTTGGGATATCACAATATCTCTTATTTAATTAATGCATCTATATACTTGGTATTGGGTGGAAGGCTCGGCCTTTTGCCTAGTGTTTTGTTCCACTCAAGCCGCACTAGTTTCCGTAATACTGGTGTTATGATCCATGTCTAGCGTTCCTAACATGCTCAGGGGAATGGGACCCTCTTGACAGTTCGCTTTAAATAACCGCTTCTAGCAAGGCCCAACATTGGTTTTAACATTTGCCAACATAATAATACTGAACTAAATAATTAATTGGCATAGGGCGTCATGAACCCGAGGATTCTTTTAATTCCACATAATGCAGGTGGGCCAGTGCCGATGGTGCTGGTCCGAACTAGAGCACCGTGCGGGCTACCTGGGGCAACTCGGGACGTCAGTTACTGTACGCTTAGCTCATCTGGTCGTGGCCTGAGACGAGATACGCGCGGCTACTATCAGGGTGTCGGCACGCCGGGAGGTCTTGCTGGAATTGTGTTACCATTGTCGAAATGTCTTGTGCACCGGGATTCCGAGGATACTTTGGGCTATCTCGAGGTTGAGGTATTTCCACCGCAGCTTGTGTAGGCTTATGATGGGCCAGGTTGGAACACCCCTGCAGGGTTAAATCTTACGTGAAGCCGCGCCCGCGGTTATGTGGCACTTGGATATTTATAACCTCCGGTTGTAGAGAACTTGACACTAAATCCTAATTAAAATACGCCAACCGTGTGCGTAACCGTGACCGTCTCTTTTCGAGGAAGTTCGAGAAGAGAACACGGTGGGGTTATGTTTGACTCGTAAGTAGGTGTTCAGGATCACTTAGTGATCATTTGTAGTTTGCGACCGTTTTGCGTAGATGCTCTTCTTATTCTTGTACTCGTAAGTTAGCCACCATATAATGCTTAGTGCTTGCTGCAACCTCACCACCTTACCCTTCCATACCCATTTAAGCTTTGATAGTCTTGCTACCCATGGTTATGGGATTGCTGAGTCCTCGTGGCTCACAGATTACTACAACAACAGTTGCAGGTACAGGTAATGCGATGATCTAACGTGAGAGCGATGCTTGTTTGCTTTTGGAGTTCTTCTTCTGCTTCTTCTTCTTCGTCGATCTGGGGATAGGTTCCTGGTCGGCAGCCTTGGGCTAGCAGGGTGGATGTCGTTCTTCTTTTCGTTTGATTTCATCCGTAGTCGGATGCTGCCCTTCTGTATGATGTTTGTTATGTATTGATGTATTCATGTGATGATTGTATGTATTTATATGTATCCCCATCTATTATGTATGTGGTACGATGTAATGATATCCACCTTGCAAGCGTCTCCAATATGCGTTTCTACTCTTGGTGGGGCCTCCGAGTTCCTCGAGAATAGGATCGCATATTGGGCGTGACAGGTTGCTAGTAGTGGTGATTACATCTTGTAGTTGATGCTAGTTGGTTTATTTGGTGGAAAATTATATGTTCAGATCCTTATTGCTATTCAATACTCCACTGATCTTGAACATGAATATGATTTGTGAGTAGTTACTTTTGTTCTTGAGGACATGGGAGAAGTCTTATCATAAGTAATCATGTGAATTTGGTATTCGTTCGATATTTTGATGATATGTATGTTGTTGCCTCATTTAGTGGTGTCGTGTGAACGTCGACTACATGACACTTCACCATCTTTGGGCCTAAGGGAAGACATTGTGGAGTAGTAATTAGATGATGGGTTGCTAGAGTGACAGAAGCTTAAACCCTAGTTTATGCGCTATTTCGTAAGGGACTGATTTGGATCCATATGTTTCATGCTATGGTTAGAGTTATCTTAATTCTTCTTTCGTAGTTGCGGATGCTAGCGAGAGGGGGTAATCATAAGTGGGAGGCTTGTTCAAGTAAGAACAACACCCAAGCACCGGTCCACCCACATATCAAATTATCAAAGTAGCGAACGCGAATCAAACAAACATGATGAAAGTGACTAGATGAAATTCTCATGTGTCCTAGAGAACGCTTTGCTTATTATACGAGTTCGTTCTGGCTTGTCCTTTGCTACAAAAAGGATTGAGCCACCTTGCTGCACTTTTTGTTACCGTTAGTACTTGTTACGAATTATCTTGCTATCAAAACTATCTGTTATCGCTACTTTCAGTACTTGCAGAGAATACCTTGCTGAAAACCGCTTGTCATTTCCTTCTGCTCCTCGTTGGGTTCGACACTCTTACTTATCAAAAGGACTACGATTGATCCCCTATACTTGTGGGTCATCACGCACCAGCCCCTACTTGGCCCATGCGCCTAGGGAAGGGAAACCCTAAAGGGAGGGCCCTCCACTTGGCTTGGAGGGCACTCCTCCCCCTTGGCCGCCGCCCCCTGCCTTGGGAGGGGGGCTAGGGCTGGCACGCCCCTCCCTCACCCCTATATATAGTGGGGAGGCGCATGGGGGCAGCCATCCCTTCCACGCTTGCCCCGTCTCCCTCCCGTTACTCCTCCTCCATGTTCCGTCAGCGCTTGGCGAAGCCCTGCCGGAATTCCGCTGCCACCACCACCATACCGCCGTGCTGGTTCCGATCTCATCTACCTCCTCCCCCTCGCTTGCTGGATCAAGAAGGAGAGTACGCCATCGAGCTGAACATGTGCTAATCTCGGAGGTGCCGTCCGTTCTGCACTAGATCGGATTGGATCGCGATTGGATCGTGAAGAGTACGACTACATCAACCGCGTTACGATGCTAACGCTTTCGGTCTACAGGGGTACGTAGACACACTCCCCTCTCGTTGCTATGCATCTCCTAGATTAGATCTTGAGTGTTTCGTAGGATTTTTTTTGATTTTCATGCAACGTTCCCCATCAGTGTTTCCATGCCCCAGAAGTCGGCCACCATCAGCATCATGCTCTTGTGTCGTCGTCGCTGAAATCACCACCGTCTTCTGCTTTGACCAACATCCATGTCGATCCATCAGACTGTCCAGTCCGACCTAGCCGAAATTATCCGACTGCACCCATGCTCCACCATGCGTCGTCTCCGCCCGCACATCTCCGTGCATTGCTTGACGCCCTGTGTATGCATGATCCTGCCACGACGCGCTCCAGACTCCTCTGAGCCTTATACGCACGTCGCCAACCTGCCAACCTCCTGGTAAAATCCCATGCGCAATTCTCAACACGTCCAAAAGAAAACCGGATTTCATGGTAGTTTCCATGGGTACACCAAGCATATATCCATAACTCCCAACACTCCTTTTCTTTAATCATGTTGCATCCAAAGCCACGTACATACCATAGGGTTGCAGATTACCTTTTTTTTTCTTCTCTCAAACAAATCTCTCATCGTTGTCCAGCATGTGGCTCCACACATCACGCGTACATCTCGGCCAGCGCGACAGCTCCCTTGCGAGACACGCACCAACGCTGGGCACACTAGCCTCTTCCTGGGCCACCTTGCCTGCCCAACTAGGCCTGCCCACGCGAGCGCGCCTCCTGGTCACTCAGCCCCGCTCGGCCTTGCTTCCGCAGCTTCCTCCGCTACTGCCGCTAGGGCTACGCGGCTGTAAGTGCGTTACGACGCCGCCGCTAGCACACTGCCGCCGCCCGTCAGTGGCCTCGCCTGCTGCTTGCCTGCCTGCACGCTGCTCCTGACCGCTGCTCGTACGCGTATGCCGCCGCTGCTGTGAACGATCTGCTCCGATTGCTTTCCCTGCCGTGAGATCTTCCGTCAATAGATCACCCTTCCTTCATGGATTTTTTCGCGCTGCTACGCGATCGAACCCGCCAGGACGGCGCCTGCTGTTCTCCTCGACCTACATCGAGACAGCCCTTCGCTTCGCGATTTTGTTTTCTTTCCTCGGCTTCCTCTTCCTCTAGATCAACGATCCATGACCTCCAAACAACCTAGCTCATAATATCACTGTTAGAATAAATCCGAGACGCACAGTCGATCACCAAAGACCAAACAATCACACAAGCACGACACCGAGATTTATTAACGAGATTCACCGATATGGCTACATCCCCAGGGCCTGACTACGGGCGCTTCTCCCATGACACCGCTACAATACCGCACCCCGGCCGCCGGCACACGCCGTCGGCTCCCCGCATGCCTGTGCTATTATGTTGGAGGCCTAGGATACAAGTGTCCTATTAGGACACAACTCCTACCCTATCTACACACAGTTTAACTTACCTTGTACAAATATATTTGACACAATTCCAACACCTATGACCGTTGTGAAGGTGCGGAGCCGAATTATGAATATCAATAATTGCATGGTGCCGAAAAAAATACTTGAGTGAGTTGTGGCATATGATGATTGAGGATAATTAGCCGAATGGCTAGTAGTAGCATGGCCAATTCCCCTATACACCGGCATGTTTGGATTCACACATTGGAAGTTAGTTTGCCGATGAATAAAAGGGCGAAACACTTTGTTGCATGCTATTGGAAGTTCCAACATGGGGTGTTTCAATTTGATTAATCAAACTCATCATGTTGTTCATCGACATATGAATTTGTGGGGTTGCCAATGCATGAGGGTTGGAATACATATGTTGTATTTTGCTAAACTTATAAGAAGTTGAAGCATGAAAATTATTTTGCATATGCTCTTGCACGTAATTAGATGCATGATGGATAAAATAAGGGCTAACCGATACATTATTCTCATTAAACGATCTAGCAATAACATATTTTTTTTTTGCATCTACATAGGTGAATTGGGTATTCACATTACCTTTGTAGATCGCAGCTTCTTGATGATGATCTCTTCGTAGCAAGAATGAACTGGAGACCGTCCGAAGCTTCATCCTCAGCGGAGTCGCGAAAAAGTGTGTTCGCACACGAACATGTCGTCGTGTACCCTCGATGCCGAGGGTGATACACCACAACTCACATCGAAGGAGACCCGACTGGAAGCGTGGTACGCAAGCAATCAGGCGGGTGCTTTTGTAGACCCGAAACCCCACACACCCGAGAGGGACCCTGTCTGGACACGCTACGGCTATGGGGTGCCCTAGGTCGACCTGATCGCCCTAGGGCCTTGTAGATCGCTGGCCTCCAACACGAAGAACGAGGAAGAAGAAGAACAAGGGAGAAAGAAAGGATAAAGGTGAAAAAGTGATAGATTTGTTTGTCGATTGTGTTGTTCAATCGTCATCATCTCTCATCTATATACGAGGCGACTGGACTTCCTGTACAAGAAAATAACTCCAAATTCCGTCCAAATCAACCAACTCGGAATATGTGGGTCTGAGACAGCAGTTTGGTTTTTGGTCTGTAGAATTCGCATATGACCTCGGATGGAGAGTCCAACTACTACTAGCTTTAGCTGCAACGCAATTATCTTCCGACTCTACTTATTTGTTGCCCGAAGCGGCTCTGCCTCTGCTTGCCTGGCACACGAATTAGAAATGTTGTAATATACTCTTTCCCAAAACTTCTCGTACCAGATCAACCTACTGAAATGCAAATAGGGATCAGAGACCCCAAAAGCAAATTTAACCGTTTCGACAAGATGAACAACTTTCATGTTGAACATTTTTCAATTTGAGGTCATCTTGAGGGTGTAATCGCCCTTGTACCGATCAGATTCGTGAAAACAAACGGTTTCGATCGGACCGACTGTCCGAAGTTCGCACCAGACTGTCCGGTCAAAACAGAAGGTTTGGATGATTTCTGCGACCCGGACCGGACAGTCTGGCCCCAATTTTCGAACAGACCGGTCGCATCAAGATATTTTAGGCGTTCGGCTGGACAGCCTAGCCATCTTCATTTTTTGTAGCATTGTAGTGTTTTGGCTACAACTTTTGGAAATGATCTTAGATTGTGATGATCCAAATATCAAAATCGTTCACCTCGATGAGACGAAGAACTTTTATGTAGGGCACTTTTTTACTTGGGGTCATCTTAATTATATTTTCTGCTGTGCCAAAAATTGGTGTCAACAAACCCATATGTGATATGTTGGTCTAGCCTTTTGTGAAGCCGATTTTTTTTAACACAATACAGACGCAAACGCTCATAGACACGCACATACATACATCCTTATGACTGCACGCACACCCTACCCATACGAGCACCTTCTAGGGACTGAGCCGACGCATCATCTTGAGATTAATGAAGTCGTCACAGATGCCTTCGTAGTTGACGGGAGCGTCTCCTCCCGCTGAACGCACATCGCCGAAAGACCTCCAAAAAAATGCAACCACAAATGCTAAGTCTAAAATTTAAACCATGGTGGATCACCAATGTGACCACAAGAAATCTAACCATCTGAGCTACGCTCAATTTGCTTTTGTAAAGCCGATCTATTTGGTTCATGCTTTGCATGTCTTTTTATAAATTATGGTTATGTGCATTTGAGGTTCATATCTTTCTTAGAAAAGCTGGTAAGAAAATAGTTTCCATGCGAAAAAATTCTCTTGAATCTCGAGTCTGGATGGCAAAAGGGATTATCGCTTATCCTCTTTGTTCTCTTTTGTTTTCTGATGATGATGATGATGACGACGACGACGAGGATAGTCGGTCCAATTGGTCGAAGAGACGGGCCAAGTGGAAATCGCAACGTGCCATGGAAATGGAATGGTCGGCCGAAAGCGAAGAGGCAAAACACCAAACCACAACGCACTGTCGAATCGCATCATCGTCATCCATTCGTGCAATTTTCGTCAACCCCAACAGCCCCCACCCCCACCCAGGGCCCCCCTCCTCCCCCCTCCCTTATCCCAATCCGCGCGCCCCGCCGCGCCCATCCCTCATAAATCGCCGCGGTCGGTGGCTCGCTGGAATCCGATCCGATTCCGTTCCCATTCACACTCCAATTCCAGCCGGAGCGGAGTAGCCGGGCGCCATGGCGGCGGCACGCGCCGGCGGATCGGCGGCGAGGGTCGGCGACTGGGACGTCGAGCTGGGGCCCGGCTGGGACTGGCGCGCCATCCCGCAGCTGCTCTCCTCCGCCTGCATCTTCATCTGCTCCGGGTGGGCTCCCCTACCGTTCCCCCCTCCTTCGTCCGCATCCGCTTAACTTCATTCAGATTCTAGCCTGCTGATCCGTCGTTGCCAGCGTCATCTTGCCTACTGTCCCGATTACTCTCTGGTGTTTACTCGTGTCGTACCTGTGCTGGTAGTTTTTCTCATGTAGTATCTCGAGCGGCATAGCTACATGCGGTTATGTTATGGTGCTTGATCTTATCACCTATACTTGTGAAAATTAAGCCCCCTGTGGCTGCCTGGATTACTTCTTTCTCTTGCTGTGTGTCAGTGTGTGTGCCTGTTGATTTGTTGAGTGATTCTATGCTAATCGTCGATATGTAAAAACTCCTTGCAAACAGAGCAGAGGCTGTTTTGGATGCTGTGAGAAGGCCGCAAAACACGTAGGTGATCTTTCCAAGAGCTTAATGGCCCATGCCCAGAATCCCACAGTAGGAGAGGAATTTTGGAGTACGACCACCATCGAGGTTGATCCGGCAGACCTACGAGCACCAATCCACGGATCCTCTTGGGACCTTGATATGCATGGAGTGGGAAGCAGTCATAATCTGGGCGAATCTGCTAATCATGGTAATTCCTTTTTGAACTTGCATATATGCTCAACAGGAGTGTTTTCATCACATGTGCACATTTTCCTGATACCTTTACAAACATCAAACTTGATTTTGGCCGAATCTCCTGTCTTTAGGCATTCAGCATCTATAGTCATGTTAATTGTGGAAAATACCTACGTTTTGTTCAGTCTATCTTAAATTATCCATAATATTGAGTACAATATTAGCTTGATAGCGTGATAGGAAGATCCAGTACATAATAACACTGTTCACGTCGAATAGTGTTAGCCTATCAAATATGATTTGGTAGTCAGTTACCTATGGTATTTTATCAAGACCAGTGCAATTGCTTTACCATTTTGTCTTAGTTGTTGTGGTCTAAGAATGGAAATTTTGTTACTAGGAAATTTGAGTTCACACTTTTTTTGGTGTAGTTGTGGGAAATCACTTTCTTTCCATGTGCAAGCTAGAGTTTTGGCAGAGCATTTGTTTTCGAACTTCGAGTTCATACTTTATTTTGCATGACGTCTTCCATATTTTCCTTCTAAAGTTGGACTGTAACGAATTCGTGCTGGCAAACCGTTGCTGATTTTTTTTCCTGAGCAGTAAGGGGGAAATAGAAGTTTAATTGCACTTCTTTGTCTAACGGAGGATTAAAGGAATCTTCACATGCCTGCCTGTTAAGAGTCTTAGTGGACATGGCCGTCTGACCAGATGGAAATATCATTGCAGGTTTTTCTCTTTGGCAACAAACTAGGGATGAGTGGACTGAGAGTACAAGGTTAAGGCAACAACCTGTGGTGAAGCAGATCCAGGAACCAGTGTTGAGGTATGAAAATGGAATGTCCGATCTATATGTGGAAGAAGGGCAAGACAAAAAGCTTTACATAATTCAACTGAATAATATGCACTTTTCTCTGGCTTTGATCAACAGTTTGTTTGCATCGTTCATATTTTTGCGCTTAGTTGTGCTTATTCACACCCTTTCTTCGACCGAAGTTGGTAAATCTGAGTTATTGTGAACACCTTTTTTTATTAAGGCAGTTTGGATTGTACTGCCCATATTGGGTTTCATTTTGCTCTTAATGGTGCTAGCTCTATCATAAAGCTTGTCACTTCCCTTCTAAAATCATTGAGTGTCTGAAGTGTTAAAGCACATTACTGCTGTATTTTCTTGTTGATCTCTGAATTTATTTGGCTGTATAGTAGATCTATAATGTGGTAGAGAAGCTTAGTTTTTCTGTCTCTAGAGTTCTATAATTCTGGAGTGCTACAAGCAACAAACAAAGTATCTATTGGAATCATATCTTCCAGAAGAGACGTTTGAAAACAAGTTAGATACTTAGACGCAAAAATATAAATATATGGGATGCTTGCTCTTGCTCTTTTTTTCCTTGTTCAAATCGACACCAGGTTTGAATTTTATCTGAAGAACATTCTGTAATCATATATCTAATGAAGCTTAGACTAGATAATAGTATGCTGTGCCCTTTTGTTTCGAGACATAATGGTATGCTGTACTCTGAATCTTCATGCTCACCCAAACCATTTTTTATGCAGTTGGAATGCAGCGTATGAAAGTTTGCTTGGATCAAACAAACCATTCCCTCAGCCCATCCCTCTACATGTAAGATCTAAATCAGTTCAGTTGATCTGAAAAAGATGATCTAAAACAGTTTATTTTACCGTTCAAATGTAAGGCACGTGGTTAAACCTATAGACGATGATTGATTTGCAGGAGATGGTTGATTTCCTCGTGGACATCTGGGAGCAAGAGGGGCTGTATGACTAGCACAGATGTTTTCCGCAAGAATAACATAGCTGTAGGTCTGATGTGGTAACGAGGGTGTGGCCTGTCATACTTGTTTTTGTGCATGGAGGCCTGTTGTGCTTGCTTAATACAATCCTGTGGGCTGTGGCGGTTGTATTGGTAGAAAGAACGGTCCAGATTTAATTACCTTGTCGAATTTGTCAAAGAAAGCAGCAGGAGAGAAAGATGTGTGACAGCGACTTGTGAACATAAATGTCATCTGTATTGATTGAGAAGAAGAAATTAGCTTTTAACACTGATGTCTGATGACGTTGATTCTTGATGGTTGAACCTGATGTCTTCATGTCTCCGTTCACAAATAAGATTTTTTAAACTTTTTTCATGATTCGGATGTATATAGACGCATTTTAGTGTGTTTGTTCATTCATTTCAGTCTGTATGTAGTCCATATTGAAATATCTTATACAGTAGTAGTATTTGTGAAACGGAGGGAGTACATCTTTCTATCATTGCAAATCATCAGAGTGCTTCGCCACAGATGTGCATGGAAGCTAGAGACAAAACAGATGTGCAACCTGCTTGGAACGAATTAAATCATGAAGTGGAATCAGCTGTTCTGGTGCCTTTTTTTTTGAGGACCTGTTCAGGTGCTTTTCTACAAGGAATTCATCCAGCAAATCTGCTGGGATACCAGAAGGTGATGATTTAGTCTGATTTTATGGAGGTGGTTACCACGATAAATCATGGTGGGTTCACAGCATCGGCAGCGGCTCCAGTTTATGAGGACATCTGTGTGCAAGCCAGCTCTTTTGTTAAGGTTGTCTACTCTCACTGTCCTAGAGAAGCAAATTGTGTGGCTCATACACTGGTGAAAGATTGTAAGTTGAAGAGTTCCATTTGGATAGATGATCCTCCTAGCTCTATTATCTCCATGTTGATTAATGATGTACAAGCACTATTTAAGCAATAAAGGAGCCATGATGGCAGTTCCAAAAAAAATGTTGGTCTGGTGCGAAGCCCACGAGCCAAATTTTAGTTTGTCCTTTCTAGTTTCAAAGACCCCTCACTGACCTGACGGAACTTATTTTTTTGACGCGAAATTAAGGAGCTTTATTCATAATAGAGATTCCGTTTACAATGAGCCATAAGGCTGTTTAGAGCAAGCAGTAGGGTGACATAGGCGGGCTATAAGAGATGTCACATCAGAATTTTTGCCTAATTGGAGAAGAGAGAAGAGGTGAGAGAAGAGAAGCGGGCTGTAGGATTACAGCCGGCTGTAGCACGTGCTCCAACACACTTTGTGAGAGAAAAGGGTTGGCCACGCATTAATAACATAACATACTAGTATGAGGGAAGCGGATTTGTAGCACCCGGGTGCTCCACACCCCTATACGAACATTAAATTCAAAAAAGATACCGAGAAATTTGAAAAAAAAATCTGAGATTTTGGGATATCAAACCTGGGTTCCCGATCTACTCCCGTGTGAAATTTCGTGAAAAAATACCAGGAAACATATTCGTGGCAAAAAAGACAAAAATTTCCTATGTATAGAAAAAAACTGTTTGGATGGATTTTTGTTCGGACAGTATTTCCTTCGCCACGGATACGTTTTCTAGTATTTTTTCACAAAACTTCACACGGGAGTAGATTGAGAACACAGGTTTGATATCCCCAAATTTCAGATTTTTTTGAATTTTTTGGTATTTTTTACATTTAATATTTGTATAGGGGTGTGGAGCACCCAGGAGCTCCTGTGTATTTTCCCTAGTATGAGTAGCTATTGTACTAGTGGGCTATTAGGTTGGCTATATATGACGTGGCCACTTTATATAGCCGGCAGTTGGCTATACTATTAACCATGCTCTTACTATGAAGGAGGGACAAGACTCCATCCAAAAATCTGAAACTAATAAAAGCAGTAGCATGTTTTGCACATAGGTCTGCCGCACCATTGGCTTCCCTAGTAACATGCTGAACCAAGAACGAAGCATAAGATGAGGCTCTTTCCTTGATTTCATCGAAGATAGGCATCACAATCGACCTGGGACTATGATGCGAGTTCCAGAGGTTCACGACCTCCAAGCAATCGACTTCCATAACCATATGCGAGTAACCCCTCAGCTGGGCAAAAATGACACCTTCTCGCAATGCTAAAACTTCGGCAATGAAGGGATCTGTAACACCGGCCATGGGCTTGCTCCAGGCACCCATAAAGGAGAGGTGAGAACGAGCTACCCCCATGCGCCTCCCGTGTGAGTTTGAGTATCTATGGCGCCATCCGTGTTAATCTTGACCCAACTCGGTGCAGGTGGTTTCCAGCCTTGTCCAGTAGGCATATGACGAGGGTCCTTTGGTAAATCCAACAAAGTTAGATCGTCTCAAGCCCACTTGATTGCCTGAATTGGGTTGTAGCCTTCCTCATCATGCGTCCATTTGTTCCGTGAGGTCCAAATAGAGTGCATGATCGTAATAATCTTGCATCTCTCCGAATCAGAGAACATAATCAACCACTAGATCCTTTGCCCATGTATGCAGATGTAATCGTGGTAGTTTCAGGCCTAGCACTTCTTTCGCTGCCGCCCAGAAGCTTCTCACATGGGAACAATGGACTAGGGCATGCATCAAGTCTTCATCCATTGCTTTGCATAAATCACAAAGTGATGTGGTTCGAATATGACGATATTTCATGGTGACATAATCTGGAAGGATGCCCTTGAGCACCTGCCACCAGAACACCCGGACTCTAGGTACGACCTTGAGATTCCAAAGAGCGATCCACAACTATTTTTGTGAAGAAGAAGTCTCCGCTACCATCCCTTCCTCTAGAGCGCGCAACTCGTCGAGTCACAAGAGCACGATAGGCCAATTTTACAGTGTATTCACCGGATTTCTCAATAGCCCAATCCAGGAAATCTTCTCCACCATTAGACCGAATAAGGATATTCAATATGGTTTCGACGTCTAGTGCGAGAAAGTTATGTCTCACTACCTCAACATCCCAGGTTCCGGATTGGTTATCCATGAGTTCAGAAACCCGATCAAGAGAGTCATTCCCTTGTGTTCCCATTGGCTTGAGAGTAGTGGTAGTAGGAATCCAAGTATCATTCCAGATGGAAATCGATTCACCATTGCTTAACTAATCGCTTAATCAAGGCCAGCTGCAGTGCCGATTGACCTACTATGATTGCCTTCCATGTTGCTGATGCTGATGAGGGGGCATGGGCCTGCATGAATTCACAGTTAGGAAAATATTTCCCTTTGAGAACCCTAGAACAGAGGGAGTCCGGATGGATTAGGAGTCGCCAGCCATGCTTCCCAAGAAGTGCCAGATTGAATTTTTCGAACTCCCTAAACCCCATCCCGCCCTGTACTTTTGGTGTTGACAACTTCTCCCATGAAATCCAATGTAGAGGTTGCGTGTCATAGAACCGCTCCACCAAAACTTTGCCATGGAGGACGTGAGCTGTTTACAAACTTTCTTGTTCAATTTAAAACAACTCATGCTATAGGTAGGGATGGCCTAAATTACCGTTTTAATAGGACTTCCCTGCCGGCACCCGCTAGATAGAGTTCTGCCCATCCTTGCATATTATAGCGGCTTCTTTCGCCAATATGGTCGAAAGAACCACTTGTGATGCGACCCACCACCGTTGGTAGGCCCAAATATCATTCTGTGAAAGCTTTTGTGAAGATACCCAATTCCTACTTCATAGCTTCACAAACAGGTGTTGATGCATTCGGACTGAAATAAACAGAACTCTTATCTCTATTCACTGCTTGCCTCGAGCATTCTGCATAGATTCGCAAGATTTCTTTAACCCGCCTGCACTTTGCAGTTGGGCACCAAGAAATATGAGACTATCATCCGATGGTTCACCCAAGGTGAGCGAACACTCACACGTATGCCACGATCAATACTAGGGCCTCCAAAGTTGTTCATGAGTGAAGTAAAACCTTCGGCACAAATGAGGAATAAGAAGGGGGACATGGGATCCCCTTGAGGAACTTGCAGGGTTCTATAGCGCAGAAATGCCCCTTGGCTGTTGGTGTATATACACCTTATATAAAAAAATCTAAAACTTTTTTGGAAACAAACTTGACCTTCTATTGTACTTGTATAAAAAGTTCCACGAAGGAAAAACTCCTGTTGTCTTCAGGGCAAAGAAAATAAATATCAAGGACAAAAATGTGAGTAGTAACTTGTATATAGTGTTGATTTTATTTTATTTTTCCATCCAGAATACAATGAAAGTCATTCTTTTGCGAAACCTTCTACACGTAGTTCAACATAAGTTCGAGTTTGTTTCTAAAAAAAGTTTCAGAATTTTTTGAATCTTTTTGCAATTACTAAATTATTTTTACATATCAGTGCATATACACCCGAGAGCTAAACTTCTGCTTCCGGTTCTATATCTCAATTCCATGTGAAGCAAAAAACTTGCCAGGGCTTCGCATTTTTTGATAGAGCTCCTCAAGTTTATTGGTGGGATGGGTACCCGACCTGCATGGGTAGGATATGCGTCGCCCATGGAAGTAGCCTATGAGTAATCCAATTAGTCATGAGTTGATTGTCTACTACGACAAGATTTGCCCGGATCTGGTGAGGGAGGGGCGATGACGGCGGTGCGCCTTTGACTCGCTCCAGTAATTGTAGTCTTCACTAGATAGTCTACAGACCTGAATGTAATGTATGTTACTTCTGATGTTCTTTGTACTTCCATAACAGTTGATGAATAGTTCAAAAATCTTTCTCGCAAAAAAATTCCGAGTTGTCCATGAATCCTCAGATTAATATTTATATAATAACAAAATAGTTTTTTATTCCACATTTACATTGGGTCTTCATATATGTATCACATATATGTTTTTCTTTTTATTTCAGAACCTTCCTTTTTATTCATTGGTGATCAAGGCTACATCATGGACAAGCAACTCATCCATCCAAATACTAGGACTAGTAAATCTTGCTAATCTAGCTAACTCATGGGCTAAATTATTTGCCTATTTTAGGACGATGCTGATACGTCTCCAACGTATCTATAATTTTTGATTGTTCCATGCTATTATAGTATCAATCTTGGATGGTTTTATATGCAATTATATGTAATTATATATCATTTTTTGGGCTAACCTATTAACCTAGTGCCCAGTGCCAGTTGCTGTTTTCTGCTTGTATTTGGCTTTTCAGAGAAACAGTACCAAATGAAGTCCAAATGCCACGAAACTTTTTGGAGATTTTTTCTGGACAAAAGAAACCTTGGAAGCTTTAGGAGGAGGCCAGAAGCCTCACGGAGGCTTCACAAGACAACAGGGCGCACCCCAGGGGGGCGCCGTGTTGCCTTGTGGGGCCCACGTGACTCCGTTTGACCTAATTCCACTTCTATAAATTCACAAATATTGGGAAACCATCAGAGAGCCAAAAGAAAAAACCTTTCCGACGCCGCAAGCCTCTGTTCTTCCACGATCCTATCTGGTGGCCTTTTCCGGTACTCTGCCGGAGGGGGAATCGATCACGAAGGGCTTCTACATCAACCTTGCTGCCCTTCCGGCGATGTGTGAGTAGTTTACCACAGACCTACGGGTCCATAGCTAGTAGCTAGATGGCTTCTTCTCTCTCTTTGATCTTCAATAGAATGTTCTCCTTGATGTTCTTGGAATTCTATCCGATGTAATCTTCTTTTGCGGTGTGTTTGTTGGGATCCGATAAATTGTGAGTTTATGATCAGATTATTCATGAGAAATATTTGAGTCTTCTCTGAACTCTTTTATGCATGATTGTTATAGCTTTGTATTTCTCTCCGATCTATCGATTTGGTTTGGCCTACTAGATTGATTTATCTTGCAATGGGAGAGGTGCTTTGTGATGGGTTCAATCTTGCGGTGCTCAATCCCAGTGACAGAAGGGAACATGACACGTATTTGTATTGTTGCGATTAAGGATAAAAAGATGGGGTTTATTCATATTGCTTGAATTTGCTTCTCTACATCATGTCATCTTGCTTAAGGCGTTACTCTGTTTTTATTAACTTAATACTCTAGATGCATGCTGGATAGCGGTCGATGAGTGGAGTAATAGTAGTAGATGCAGGCAGGAGTCGGTCTACTTGTCTCGGACGAGATGCCTATATACATGATCATTGCCATGAATCCGTCATAATTATTTGCTTTTCTATCAATTGCCCAACAGTAATTTATTTACCCACCGTATGTTTCTGTGCTCGAGAAAGAAGCCTCTAGTGAAAACTATTGCTCAATCCGTCATAATTAGTATTTTAGTTTATCTATTTACCTCGATAAGACTTAATCCTTGCAAATAACCGCTAAGAGGATTGACAACCCTCTTATTTGCATTGGCTGCAAGTGTTTGCTCTTGTGTGTGCAGGTGTGCTTAACGAAATTTTGCTTGGTTCTCCTACTGGATTGATAACCTTGGTTCTTAACTGAGGGAAATACTTATCTCTACTGTACTGCATCATCCTCTCCTCTTCGGGGAAATACCAACGCAGACTACAAGTAGCAGGAAGAATTTCTGGCGCCATTGTCGGGGAGACATCATCAAAATTACCAAGTACCTTCACACAAATTATCATTCACTTGCATTTATTTTATTTGCCCTTTATTTGCATTTGCCTCTCGTTTTCATCTCCCCCACTTCTAATTTTTTTTACAAAAACACAAAAAAAAATTATTTGCTTGTTTGCTAGTTTGTTTGCTTTGTCGCGATGTCTCAAGAAAATACAAAATTGTGTGACTTTTCTAATACTAATAATAATGATTTTAATAGTACTCCTATTGCTCCTCCTGCCAGTAGTGCGGAGTCATGTGACAGTAATGCTGCCTTGCTTAATCTTGTTATGAAAGAACAATTTTCTGGTAGTCCTAATGAAGATGCTGCATCCCATCTAAATACTTTCGTTGATCTTTGTGACATGCAAAAGAAGAAAGATGTGGATAATGATATTGTCAAATTAAAATTATTTCCGTTCTCACTATGAGATCGTGCTAAAACTTGGTTTTCATCCTTGCCTAGAAATAGTATTGATTCTTGGGATAAGTGTAAGGATGCTTTTATCACCAAGTATTTTCCTCCCGCTAAGATTATTTCTTTAAGAAATGAAATTATGAATTTTAAGCAACTTGAGCATGAACATGTTGCACAATTGTGGGAGAGAATGAAATTAATGATAAGAAATTGCCCAACTCATGGTTTGAATTTATGGATGATCATACAATTTTTTTATGGGGGACTAAACTTTATCTCTAGAAATTTGCTAGACTCTGCCGCAGGTGGTACTTTTATGGAAATTACATTGGGAGAAGCTACAGAACTTCTTGATAATATTATGGCAAATTAGTCTCAATGGCACACTGAACGAACTCCAACTGGTAAGAAGGTAAATTCTGTTGAAGAAATTAATACTTTGAGTGATAAGATGGATGCTCTATTGAAATTGGTTGCCAGTAAGAATGCTCATATTGATCCTAATGATGTGCCATTATCTACTTTGATTGAGCAAAATAATGATGCTATTGATGTGAATTTTGTCTCTAGAAATAATTTCAACAACAATGCTTATAGGGGTAATTCCAATCCTAAACCGTTTCCTGGAAATTCCTCTAATAATTATGGCAATCCTTATGGTAATTCTTATAATAATAATAATAATAGGATGCCCTTTGATCTTGAAAGTAATATTAAAGAATTTATTAGTTCGCAAAAGAATTTCAATGCTATGATAGAAGAAAAATTGAATAAAGTTGATGAATTGGCTAGGAACATGGATATAATTGCTCATGATGTGGAAAATCTCAAAACTAAAATTTTGCCATCCAAGCATGATATAAATGAGTCTATTAAGGCTATCTATGTATCCATTAATGAAAGTAAAGAAAGGACCTCTATGTTGAGAGCTAAGCGAGAATTTCTAGAAAAAGCGATTCCACCCGGTTTCTATCGTAGTAATGATGAAGATATTAAAATTATTGGTGTCACTCCTATTGAATAATTATTTAGTAACATAAAACTTGATAAAAAAGGGACTGGAGAAGAGTCAACTTTAGATAGAAGGAGTCCCACTTGCTTGGAGGGTGATAATCTTGATCATAAAAATGAAAAAGTGGGTTTGGAGAGGTTAAAACTTTAAATAGTAATGCACCCACTACTTTGGATTACAAGGACTTTAATTATGATATTTGTTCTTTAATTGAGTGTATTTCCTTGTTGCAATCCATGATTAATTCACCAAATGCATATGAACAAAATAAGGCTTTCACTAAACACATTGTAGAAGCCATGACGAAAGCACATAAAGAAAAACTTGAGTTAGAAGTATCAATTCCTAGAAAATTACAAGATGAATGGGAACCTACTATTAAAGTAAAAATTAAAGATTATTAATGTAATGCTTTTTGTGATCTTGGTGCTAGCGTTTCCACTATACCAAAGTCTTTGTGTGATGTGCTAGGTCTCACCGACTTAGATCCTTGTTCCCTTAATTTGCATCTTGCGGATTCCACTATTAAAAAGCCATTGGGTAGAATAAATGATGTGATTATTCTTGAAAATAGAAATTATGTGCCTGTGGACTTTATTGTTCTTGACATTGAATGCAATCCTTCTTGCCCCATAATACTTGGTAGGCCTTTTCTTCGAACTATTGGTGCTATTATTGATATGAAAGAAGGTAATATAAGATTTCAATTTCCACTAAAGAAAGGGATGGAACACTTCCCTAGGAAAAGAATTAAAGCACCCTATGAATCCATTATGATGGCCACTTATGGAATTAACTTGAAGGACGACAACACTTGAAACTATGCATTATGCCTAGCTAGGGGCATAAAACAATAGCGCTTGTTGGGAGGCAACCCAATGAATAAAATAATTTTTTGCTTTTACCTAGTATTTTTGAGTGTTTGCATAATTATAGCTTCTGTTATGATTTTGTTTTTATGTTTTAATTAGTGTTTGTGCCAAGTAATGCCTTTGGGATGATTTGGAAGATAGTATAATTGATGCTGTTTGGAAAACAGAAAGTTTTGCGTCCAGTGCTGGAATTTTAATTCTGTACTGGAGCGTCAGAAAAATCTGAAATTTTTATACAGTATTGGTATATGAATTGCCCACTTTTCCCTAATTTTTCAGAATGTTTGGAGTTACATAAGTATGGAATTTAAATAGATCTTTATAGACTGTTCTGTTTTAGACAGATTCTGTTTTTGTTGCATAGTTTGCTTATTTTGACGAATCTATGTGTGACGCCTTGACTCGACCGTGCTTTAATCATACACGCAAATGTGCACGATCAAGCCCAAGGACTCACGGGAAGATATCACAACACAACTCTAGACACAAAATAAAATAATACAAGCTTTATATTACAAGCCAGCGGCCTCGAGGGCTCGAATACATAAGCTCGAGTACAAGCGTTAGCGGAAAAAGCAATATCTGAGCACCTGCATAAAGAGTAAATCAGGTTTGCCTTAAGAAGGCTGAGCAAAACAATGGCACTAGATCTAAAAGGCGCAGGCCTCCTGCCTGGGAGCCTCCGAAACTACTCCTGGTCGTCGGTTTCCACGTAGTAGTAGGCTCCGTCGGGGTAGTAGTAGTCGTCGACGGGGTCAGCTGGCTCCGGGGCCCCATCATCTGATCGCATCAATCGTGTATGGGGAAAAAGGTAGCAAAGCAACCGTGAGTACTCATCCAAAGTACTCGCAAGACTTACATCAGATCTATGCTAAGAATGCATCGGTATCAAAGGGAAGGGGTTGTATCTGAGGACTATACTGCAGAAATGCCGGAATAGAGGGGAAAGGCCTAGCCTATCGAAGACTAGCATCTTGCAGCATTAGAAGAGTGCATATTAGCATATAAAAGTAATAGTAACAAGTATAATAGTAGCCATGCCCAGAGATCCTTCCTCAACTCCCTGCGAGAAAGCGATCCCGGAGCTATCAAATTATTAAGTAACACAAGTATCCAGTTCTAGTTGTAGTAGATCGGAATACTCTCTAAGCGTCTGTTACCGTGGACTCTGCTATTCGAATAAATATACTTCCCTGCAGGGGTGCACCAACTTACCCAACACACTCGATTTGCTCTGGCCGGACACACTTTTCCGGGTCATGCCCGGCCTCGGCTGATCGACACGCCGTAGTCCTACCTAGGCTCAACAGAGAGGTCATCACGCCGGTCTACATCCTAAGCACTCAAGGGTCTTGGGCCCAACGCCCTTTGCACTCCTGCGTGTTGCGTACGTGGCCGGGACCAGACCTAGCCCCTGTATACACACGCAGGCTGTCGCAGTCCACCCGGGCGCGTGCCGCTCAACTGCTGACGTCTGAAGAACTTTCAGAAGAATCGTACGACGCCAAGTGACCATACTTATTCCCGCGTGGTGGTTATTGTGTAAAGGCCAGAGGCCTACTCAGATCACATATCCAAACCCATTATTGTGTTGGGAACGCGCGGTGACGATCAGTGATCCTGTCGCCCCGTCTCACGGACTTACGGCAAGGGTCAGGTCCATCCCTCTCCTGGGGCGGTCTGCCTGCCCGACCGTGCTGCGTAATTATCTCGCGGGTACCCTCACGGTCAACCCGACTTCACATCTATCGCGGGTACCCCTCGGGGTCGACCCGACTTATCAAGAGACTATCGGGAACTCAGGTCCACCTCTACCGGGGTGGTACCGCCTGTCCCTTCAGTCCCACAATACAGTAAATGGGGAACAATGTAAGGTAACAGTGTGTCCGTAACATCAAGGGGGAAATCTGAGGAATCACCCTCGATGGATTCCCACTCGATGTAACCATCAAGGTGAACTTGGAGGAATCACCCTCGAGGGGTTCACACTTGAGGGGCTGCAGGACAGAGGCATTATCGAAGGTGGTGAAAGAGGAATCACCCTCGGTAACCCACAACCGAACAACGGTAGCAAAATCTTATGCAAGCACATGAGAGAAAGAATGGGCGATATAGGAATGATCAAGGGGGTTTGCTTGCCTGGAAGCTCTGTGGTGGAAGAGGGGTCGTCAGTAGTGTAGTAGTCCTCATGGGTCACGTCAGACTCGGGGGCTACCGGAGAGAAGAGGGTGAGGAAACAAATAAATACACAGCAAACAAATGCAACATAGATGAATGACATGGCAATATGCTGTGATAGGGGTGACCTAACACAGTGCTACATGTTACAAATGGAGCGGGAAAATATCTGGGAATATTTTCCCGGCTTTAGGCAATTATCGGACGGACGATCCGGAGGGGAAGGTTCCATGTTTGCAGTGTTGGAGGCATGTGACAGGTATGTGGATGGCATATTCGGATTCGTCTTTTTTTTTCTGAACATTTCATATATAAATTATTTTCATCTGAGTTACGGATTATTTTATATGATTTTTCAAAGTTTTAACGATTTTCTGAAATTTCTGGAATTTATTTAATTTTGAAAATAAATGGTTAAATTGCTAGGTGCACACAGAAAAGTGTACACAACAGAGGGCTGTGAGGCTGACAGGTGGGGCCAGTTGACTGGATCAACTGCCCGGCCAGCAGAGACTGACTGGTGGGCCCAGCTGCTGACTCAGCAGCTGACTGGGCCGGTCTTATCCACTTAAACAGTGGCAGGGCCCCACATGTCAGTGACTGAGCTAATTAACAGAGGTTAATTTTAACTAACTAATTTAATTAGCTAGAGGGACCCACTTGTTAGTGTCAGGTTAATTAACAGATTAAGTTTATTTTTAAAACCAGTTTAATTAAGCGCGTGGGGTCCACATGTCATAGACTGGGGCTGCCCAGTCAGCACAGTTGACCAGGTCAACGTGGTCAAATGGGACCCACGGGGCCCACTGGCAGTGACCCAGGGTGGGCCCCATGGCTGTGCCACGTCGGATCACCGGCGTTTAGCCGCCGGCGACCTCATTTCGCGGCGGAGGGGCTTGGGACCTCGTCGGAATTTCGCTACGGGGCACCATTTCGCGCGCGGTTAGTTGCGTTCGAACGTGCGTTCGACGCCACGTCGAACGGTGGTGGTGGCGGAGGCTGGGGTGGTCAGGCTCGACGGTGGCGAGCTCCCGGGCGGCCGCCGGAGTTCGGGCGAGGTTGGTTCCGACAATGCAGGGCACGGCAAGCGACGGGACTAGGCGTGTTGGGTTCCTGGGGAGCCCAGGAACTCGACAGTGAGCTCGGATGCGGGCTGCGGCAACGGGGACCACGTCGACGAGCTCAACCACGGCGGCGGGTGCGGCCATGATGGAAGCGACGGCTACGGGCGCGGAACTGAGGGGGAAGCAGAGGGGAGGTCTAGTAGCAGCGGTGGCGGCGAATTCGCCGGAGATGCTCGTGGGTCAGAGGAAGAAGATGACGTCGCCGCGGTCGATGCAGCGGTCTCCAGCTCCAATGGGTGGCTCCAGCAGACGAGGCAGTCGACGGCGGGTCTTCTGGCACGAGAAGGGACGGCGGGGAGCTAAGTGGGCGCGCAGGTGAGGTCGGCCATGGCGAGAGGGGCTCGGCTCGTCGCGGGGAGGAAGAAGGCGAGCGACGGAGAGGGGGATAAGGACTGGGGAGGTGTCCCCGAGGTGTGCGGTGGCGTTCTTATCCCCTCCCGATGCCTGTAGCGACGCGGAGCAGCGAGGTGGCTCGGCGGCAACGGCGAACTGGCTCGGTCGCCATTGACGCGTGGAGGAGGGAGGAGGAGGACGGGGGAGGCAGGCTGGGCCGGCTGGGCCAGGCACTGTGCACCAAGGCCCAGTGCACAGTGGCCTTTCTCCTTTTCTTTCTATTTCTTGTTTTGTTTCTTTTATTCTTTTCTGTTTTGAATTTTCTCTTGATAGCAAATGATTTTTTTAAAATGTGAAACTTGCCACATAAATACATTGCATTATTTGGCACTGCCACAAAAAGTTTGGGAGAAGTTTGAATTGAATTGAATTGAATTTTTCATAAATGGAAAGGCATTTAAAAATGCTGATTTGGCATTGTTTTAATTGCTATAGCCCATTTAAGCAAATGAGTGATGTTGTTTTCCTTAACAAATAATTGTTATGGAATATTTGCTAAATGATGAACTATTTTGCAGCAACTTTTGTGCAACTTTAATTTTCACTTGCAATTTGAATTGATTTCAGTGGTGGAATTTGAAATGAGATATGATTCCAAAGGTGATCAAGCATTGCAAACCAAAGTGATTAAGCATAATAATGAAGATCACTGTAGCTCATTACATAGAGGTGTTACAATTCTCCTCCTCTAAAACGAATTCTCGTCCCAAGAATTCAGGAGGTAGAAGGGAAAAGATCGGGGTATTCTTCACGAAGGCAATCCTTGCATTCCCAAGTGGCTTCATCTTCAGTATGATTTGACCACTGCAATTTAAGAAACTTGATTACCATCTGACGGGTTCGACGTTCAGCTTGATCAAGAATGTGGATCGGATGCTCCTTATAAGAGAGATCATCTTGCAATTCGAGCAATTCGTGATCCACTGCACGGTGCGGGTCCTTGAAGCAACAGCGAAGTTGGGACACATGGAAGACATCGTGGATATAAGAAAACTACGGTGGCAATTCCAATTTATAAGCCACACATCCACGTTTGGTGAGAATGCGGAAGGGACCAATGTAGCGAGGAGCTAATTTGCCCTTGATCCCAAAACGATGAGTGCCCTTCAAAGGAGTGACATGCAGATAAGCTTGTTCACTGGGTTGATAGATCGATCCCAAGTGTTTACGGTCATAGTTGCTCTTCTGGCGGGACTGGGCCGCCTTGAGATTTTCCCGGACGATACAGACTTGCTCTTCAGCTTGTTGGATAATATCTGGACCAATGAGCGGTCGTTCCCCAGTTTCTGACCAATTCAGAGGGGTTCGACACTTATGTCCATATAATACCTCGAAGGGTGCCATCTTCAAGCTAGCTTGATAGCTATTGTTGTATGAGAATTCAGCATACGGGAGAGATTCTTCCCACTTCTTGCCAAATGAGATGGCACAAGCGCATAGCATATCTTCAAGCACTTGGTTAACTCGTTCAACTTGACCTTGGGACTGGGGGTGATAAGCTGTGCTCCAGGTTATATGAGTTCCCATAGTTTCTTGGAAACATTCCCAGAACTTTGAGGTGAAGAGGCTGCCACGGTTTGAACTGATCTCCTTCGAAATACCGTGGAGTGATACAATTCTAGAGATATACAAATTTGCTAACTGACTAGCAGTGATCGTCTCCTTGACTGGCAGAAAGTGTGCAACTTTGGAGAATTGGTCAACGACGACAAGAATAGCATCGTGACTCTTTTGTGATTTGGGAAGGCCAGTAATGAGGTCCATCTGAACCTTGTCCCATTTCCATTCAGGGATAGGGAGCGGTTGCAGGAGTCCAGCAGGTTTTGATGTTCGGCTTTGACGCGACGGCAAACGTCACATTCAGCAACATAGCGAGCAATGCCTTGCTTCATCTTAGACCACCAGTACCTTTGACGAATGTCTTGGTACATCTTGGTACCCCGGATGAATAGACAGAGGTGTATCATGTGCTTCCTTCATAACTTTATCTGTCATAAGTTCGAACCGGGGTACCACAAGGCGATCTCTGAAGTACAAGGTTCCATCTTTAGCAAGCGAGAAATCTCTGGCCTTTTCAAAGGCAAGATCCCCTTTCATCTGATCAACGTCAGCGTCTTTTGCTTTTGCAGACTTAATAGCTTTCTCGATAGTTGGTTCCAAAACTAGGGTATTAAGAGAACCCTATGGAACGATGTGGAGGTTCAACTTGCGAAGTTCTTCATGAAGAAGGGGTTGAGCTTGCTGAACCATGAGATTGTTGCAATAAGACTTGTGACTCAAAGCATCGGCCATAACATTAGCGTTACCAGGGGTATTGGTAATACCGCAGTCATAGTCTGTAATTGTTTCCATCCATCTTTGTTGACGGAGATTCAAGTCTGGCTGAGTAAACAAATATTTTAGACTTTGATGGTCGGTGTAGATCTCGCAACGATTACCAAGAAGGTAATGTCGCCATAATTTTAGTGCATAAATAACCGCAACAAGTTCGAGATCATGAACTGGGTAGTTCTCTTCATGAGGACGCAACTGTCGCGAGGCATAAGCAATCACCTTGCGCTCTTGCATTAGGATACAGCCTAATCCTTGACGAGACGCATCGCAATAAATCACGAAGTCCTTGCGAGAATCCAGAGGAGCAAGCACTATTGTAGAAGTCAACTTGTCCTTGAGAGTTTGGAAACTTTCCTGACATTTTTCTGTCCACTCAAACTTAACGCCTTTGTGAAGCAGATTAGTCAGGGGCTTGGCAATCTTGGAAAAGTTCTCGACAAAACGGCGGCAATAGCTTGCGAGTCCGAGAAAACTTCTCACTTGCTTGACATTCTTCGGAGGAGTCCAGTCAAGAATAGCCTGAACTCTTTCTGGGTTGACAACAATACCATCTTTGGAAATCACATGACCAAGATTGGTCACTTTGGATAACCAGAATTCACACTTGGAATATTTGGCATATAGCTGATGCTCTCAAAGCTTTTCTAGTACAAGACGAAGCTGTTCAGCATGTTCTTCTTTATTCTTCCAGATAAACCACGACGAACTTATCGAGGTAATCCATGAAGATATAATTCATCAATCGAGAGAACATTGCTGGAGCATTGGTTAAACCAAAGGACATGACGGTGTACTCGTATGAACCATAACGAGTAACGAAAGCGGTCTTGGGAATATCCTCTTCACGAACTCGGATCTGGTGGTAACCCAACCTCAGATTGAGTTTAGAGAATACGGAGGAACCAGCTAGTTGATCATACAGATCATTGACCCGAGGAAGCAGATACTTGTTCTGAATGGTTGCCTGGTTGATAGGTCGGTAATCTTGGATCAACCGGTTCGTACCATCCTTCTTCTTGACAAAGAGAGAAGGTGCACCCCAAGCAGAGGAACTTGGACGAATGAAACCCTTGCGAAGTGATTTGTCGATTTCCTCCTAAAGCTCAAGGAGTTCAAAGATGTCAATAGGCAGTATGTGTATGATGTGTCAGACATTTAATGAAATAGTTGCAGGTAATCCAACTCTCCGGGTTGATGTGATCACGAGAACCTAATGTTAGAGTTTGTAAAATCTTTAACCCGAATAGAAGAGAGATCAGAGTCCCAGAGTAAGAAAATTAATAAAAGATCCTAATCCCAACCATTGGCGACGTGGGCCCGTAAGCCACACAGCCATGTTAGTAAAATAGTTTTTAAAGACTAGACTCAACTTCGGCCAAGGAGTTGGAAAGGGGCTTCCTACAGGCAGTCGGCTCTGATACCAACTTGTGATGCCCTGACTCGACCGTGCACTAATCATACACGCAAATGCGCACGATCAAGCCCAGGGACTCACGAGAAGATATCACAACACAACTCTAGACACAAAATAAAATAATACAAGCTTTATATTACAAGCCAGGGGCCTCGAGGGCTCGAATACATAAGCTCGAGTACAAGCATTAGTGGAAGCAACAATATCTGAGCATAGGCATAAAGAGTAAACAAGTTTGCCTTAAGAAGGCTGAGCAAAACAACGACACTAGATCGAAAAGGCGCAGGCCTCCTGCCTGGGAGCCTCCGAAACAACTCCTGGTCGTCGGTCTCCACGTAGTAGTAGGCTCCATCGGGGTAGTAGTAGTCGTCGACGGGGTCAGCTGGCTTCGGGGCTCCGTCATCTGATCGCAGCAATCGGGTATGGGGAAAAAGGTAGCAAAGCAACCATGAGTAATCATCCAAATTACTCGCAAGAATTACATTAGATCTATGCTAAGAATGCATCGGTATCAAAGGGAAGGGGCTGTCTCTGAGGACTATACTGCAGAAATGCTAGAATAGAGGGGAAAGGCCTAGCCTAACGAAGACTAGCATCTTGCAGCATTAGAAGAGTGCAGATTAGCATATAAAAGTAATAGTAACAAGTATAATAGTAGCCATGCCCAGAGATCCTTCCTCGACTCCCTGTGAGAAAGCGATCCTGGAGCTATCAAATTATTAAGTAACACAAGTATCCAGTTCTAGTTGTAGTAGATCGGGATACTCTCTGAGCGTCTGTTACTGTGGACTCGGCTATTCGAATAGATATACTTCCCTGCAGGGGTGCACCAACTTACCCAACACGCTCGATTAACTCTGGCCGGACACACTTTTTCGGGTCATGCCCGGCCTCGGCCGATCGACACGCCGTAGTCCTACCTAGGCTCGGCAGAGAGGTCAGCACGCCGATCTACATCCTAAGCGCTCAGGGGTCTTGGGCCCATCGCCCTTTGCACTCCTGCGCGTTGCGTACGCGGCCGAGACCAGACCTAGCCCATGTATACACACGTAGGCTATCGCAGTCCACCCAGGCGCGCGCCACTCAACTGCTGACGTCTGAAGAACTTTCGGAAGAATCGTGCGACGCCGAGTGCCCATACTTATTCCCGCGTGGTGGTTAGTGCGAAAAGGCCAGAGGCCTACTCAGATCACATATCCAAACCCATTAGTGTGTTGGGAGCGCAAGGTGACGATCAGTGATCCTGTCGCCCCGTCTCGCGGACTTACGGCAAGGGTCAGGCCCATCCCTCTCCGGGGGCGGTCTGCCTGCCCAGCCGTGCCACGTAATTATCTCGCGGGTACCCTCGCGGTCAACTCGACTTCACATCTCTCGCGGGTACCCCTCGGGGTCGACCCAACTTATCAAGAGACTGTCGGGAACTCAGGTCCACCTCTACCGGGGTGGTACCGCCTGTCCCTTCAGTCCCGCAGTAACAGTAAACGGGGAACAGTGTAAGGTAATAGTATGTCCGTAACATCAAGGGGGAAATCCGAGGAATCACCCTCGATGGATTCCCACTCGATGTAACCGTCAAGGTGAACTTGGAGGAATCACCCTCGAGGGGTTCACACTTGAGGGGCTGCAGGACAGAGGCATCATCGGAGGTGGTGAAAGAGGAATCACCCTCGGTAACCCACAACCGACTAGCTACGCTACACAGATATCATCAAGAGTGAGGTAGGAGGTATCACCCTCGGCACTCGATAGTAGCTCTGCAGAGTCGTGCAACTAAGGGGGCGTGCGGTGCTGTGTCGGTCTCTGCACGTCGATCACCTTGATCAAAACATCTGGAAGCAAAGCATGGCAACACGGACAAGGGTGCGGGGCCACTGATGGATCACTGACCAACCTATACTAAGCATATAGGATAGCAGGTAAGGTATCAACAACAAGTTACAAAATCAGGCTATGCATCAGAATAGGAGCTATCGAACAACGGTAGCAAAATCTAATCCAAGCACAGGAGAGAAAGAATGGGCGATATAGGAATGATCAAGGGGGTTTGCTTGCCTGGAAGCTCTGTGGTGGAAGAGGGGTCGTCGGTGGTGTAGCAGTCCTCAGCGGTCATGTTAGACTCGGGGGCTACCGGAGAGAAGAGGGGGAGGAAACAAATAAATACACAACAAACAAATGCAACACAGATGCATGACAAAGCAATATGCTGTGATAAGGGTGACCTAGTTATAGACGGAGCGGGAAAATATCTGGAAATATTTTCCTGACTTTAGACAATTATCGAACAGATGATCCGGAGGGGAAGGTTCCATGTTTGCAGTGTTGGAGTCATGTGAGAGGTATGTGGATGGCATATTCGGATCCGTCTTATTTTTCTGAACATTTTTCACATATAAATTATTTTCATCCGAGTTACGGATTATTTTATCTGATTTTTCAAAGTTTTAGCGATTTTCTGAAATTTCTGGAATTTATTTAATTTCGAAAATAAATGGTTAAATTGCTAGGTGCACACAGAAAAGTGTACATAGCAGAGGGCCGTGAGGCTGACAGGTGGGGCCCGTTGACTGGGTCAACTGCCCAGTCAGCAGAGGCTGACTGGTGGGCCCAGGTGCTGACTGGGCCGGCCTTATCCACTTAAACAGTGGCAGGGCCCCACATGTCAGTGACTGAGCTAATTAACAGAGGTTAATTCTAACTAACTCATTTAATTAGCTAGTGGGACCCACTTGTCAGTGTCAGGTTAATTAACAGATTAAGTTTATTTTTAAAACCGGTTTAATTAAGCGCGTGGGGTCCACATGTCATAGACTGGGGCTGCCCAGTCAGCACAGTTGACCAGGTCAACATGGTCAAATGGGACCCATGGGGCCCACTGGCAGTGACCCAGGGTGGGCCCCATGGCCGTGCCACGTCGGATCACCGGTGTTTAGCCGCCGGCGACCTCATTTCATGACAGAGGGGCTCGGGACCTCGTCGGAATTTCGCTACGAGGCACCATTTCGCGCGCGGTTAGTTGCGTTCGAACGTGCGTTTGACGCCGCGGCGAACGGTGGTGGTGGCGGAGGCTGGGGTGGTCAGGCTCGACGGCAGCGAGCTCGCTGGCGGCCACCGGAGTTCGGGCGAGGTTGGTTCCGACGATGCAAGGCACGGCAAGCGACGGGACTAGGCGCGTTGGGTTCCTGGGGAGCCCAGGAACTCGACAGTGAGCTCGGACGCGGGCTACGGCAACGGGGACCACGTCGACGAGCTCAACCGTGGCGGCGGGTGCGGCCATGATGGAAGCGACGGCTACGGGCGCGGAACTGAAGGGGAAGCAGAGGGGAAATGGTCGCCAGCTCACCTAGAGGCGCACGGCAGCCGTTGGGAAGTTTATTAGCAGCAGCGACGACAAATTCGCCGGAGATGCTCGCAGGTCAGAGGAAGAAGACGACGTCGCCGCGGTCGATGCAGCGGGCTCCAGCTCCAATGGGTGGCTCCAGCAGACGAGGCAGTTGACGGCGGGTCTTCTGGCAAGAGCAGGGACGGCGGGGAGCTAAGTGGGCGCGCGGGTGAGGTCGGCCATGGCTAGAGGGGCTCGGCTCGTCACGGGAGGAAGAAGGCGAGTGACGGAGAGGGGGATAAGGACTGGGGAGGTGTCCCCGAGGCGTGCGGTGGTGTTCTTATCCCCTCCCGACGCCTGTAGCGACGCGGAGCGGCGAGGTGGCTCGGCGGCAACGGCGAACTGGCTCGGTCTCCATTGACGCGTGGAGGAGGGAGGAGGAGGACGGTGGAGGCAAGCTGGGCCGGCTGGGCCAGGCACTGTGCACTAAGGCCCAGTGCATAGTGGCCTTTCTCCCTTTCTTTCTATTCCTTGTTCTGTTTCTTTTATTGTTTTTTTGTTTTGGATTTTCTCTTGATAGCAAATGATTTTTGTAAAATGTGAAACTTGCCACATAAATACATTGCATTATTTGGCACCACCACAAAAAGTTGGGAGAAGTTTGAATTGAATTGAATTTTTCATAAATGGAAAAGCATTTAAAAATGCTGATTTGGCACTGTTTTAATTGCTATAGCCTATTTAAGCAAATAAGTGATGTTGTTTTCCTTAACAAATAAATGATGAAATATTTTGCAGCAACTTTTGTGCAACTTTAATTTTCACTTGCAATTTGAATAGATTTCAGTTGTGGAATTTGAAATGAGATACGATTCCAAAGGTGATCAAGCATTGCAAACCAAAGTGATTAAGCATAATCATGAAGATCACTGTAGCTCATTACATAGGGTTGTTACACTATGGATCGTATTGGGGAGTATGAGTCATGGAGAAGTTGGAGTACAGTAACACTATGCCAATATTAAATATGAATCAATTTACTACAGTACCTAAAGTTAAAGATTTTTTTGTTATACTAACAGATCTCACGAGGTTTCTGTTGAGTTTTGTGTGCTGAAGTTTTCAAGTTTTGGGTGAGACTACGATGGATAAAGGAATAAAGAGCGGCAAGAGCCTAAGCTTGGGGATGCCCAAGGCACCCCAAGGTAATATTCAAGGAAGACTCAAGCGTCTAAGCTTGGGGATGCCCCGGAAGGCATCCCCTCTTTCGTCTACAATCTATCGGTAACTCACTTGGAGTTATATTTTTATTCATCACATGATATGTGTTTTACTTGGAGCGTCTTGTGATATAGTTTGTTTGCTTTTGTTTGCTTTTTAGTTTGTCACAATCATCTTTGCTGAACACACCTTTTTGAGAGGGACACACATTATTCGTGATTTGTTAGAATACTCTATGTGCTTCACTTATATCTTTTGAGCTAGGCAGTTGCTCTAGTGCTTCACTTATATATTTTAGCGCACGGTGGTGGTTATATTTTAAAGAAATAGTTGCACTCTCATGCTTCAATTATATCTTTTTGAGAGTCTCATGATAGCAATGGTAATATGCACGTGTTATGAATTTGGTCCTGATATGATAGGTATTCAAGAGGGATATAATAAAAACTTTCATGTAGATCACTGAATATGATAAATTTGATTCCTTGCAATAGTTTTGCGATATTAAGATGGTAATATGGGGGAGGTATTAGAAGATAATTGTGGTTTAGTAAGAATAACTATGTTAAGGTTTGTGATTCCCGAAGCATGCACGTATGATCTGTCGTTATGCTAAGAAGTTGGAGCATGATTTATTATTGATTGTCTACCTTATGAGTGGCGGTCGGGGACGAGCGATGGACCTTGTCCTACCAATCAATCCCTCTAGGGGCATGCATGGTAGTACTTTGCTTCGAGGGCTAATCAACTTTCATAATAAGTATGTGAGTTCTTTATGACTAATGTGAGTCCATGGATTATACGCACTCTCACCCTTCCGCAATTTTCTAGCCTCTTCGGTACCGTGCATTGCCCTTTCTCACATCGAGAGTTGGTGCAAACTTCGCCGGTGCATCCAAACCCCGTGATATGATACGCTCTATCACACATAAGCCTCCTTATATCTTCCTCAAAACAGCCACCATACCTACCTATCATGGCATTTCCATAGCCATTCCGAGATATATTGCCATGCAACTTCCACCGTTCTGTTTTTTTATGACATACATCATCATTGTCATATGCTTTGCATGATCATATAGTTGACATAGTATTTGTGGCTCAGCCACCGTTCATCAGTGCTATACATGTTACGCTAGCATCATTGCACATCCTGGTACACTGCCAGAGGCATTCATATAGTGTCATATTTTGTTCTAGTATCGAGTTGTAATGTTGAGTTGTAAGTAAATAGAGGTGTGATGATCATCATTATTAGAGCATTGTCCCATTGAGGAAAGAATGATGGAGACTAATGAGTCCTCGAAAAAGTGGGGATGAGGTCCATGAGATCGTTCTAAAAAAGAGAGAGAGAGAAACAAAAAAGAAAAAAAAGAGGGCGAAAAAGAGCCATATATAAGAAAAAAAAGGAAAAAAATGAGAGAAAAAGAGAGAAGGGGCAATGTTACTATCCTTTTCCACACTTGTGCTTCAGAGTAGCACCATGTTTTTCATATATAGAGTCTCCTATTTTGTCACTTTCATATACTAGTGGGAATTTTTCATTATAGAACTTGGCTTGTATATTCCGATGATGGGCTTCCTCAAATGCCCGAGGTCTTCATGAGCAAGCATGTTGGATGCACACCCACTTAGTTTTCATGTTGAGCTTTCATACACTTATAGCTCTTAGTGCATCCGTTGCATGGCAATCCCTACTCCTCGCATTGACGTCAATTGATGGGCATCTCCATAGCCCGTTGATTAGCCTCGTTGATGTGAGACTTTCTCCATTTTTTGACTTCTCCTATTTATCTCTACCACCACACTCTATTCCACCCATAGTGCTATATCCATGGCTTGCGCTCATCTATTGAGTGGGAGTTGAAAAAGCTGAAGCACGTTAAAAATTATGAACCAATTGCTCGGCTTGTCATCGGGGTAGTGCATGATAAATACTTTGTGTGAAGAAGATGGAGCATGACAGGATTATATGATTTTGTAGGGATAACGTTCTTTAGCATTTTTATTTTGAAAGACATGATTGTTTATTAGTATGCCTGAGTATTGATGTCTTTATATCAAATTATAGACTATTGCTTTGAATCATTTGGATCTTATTATTCATACCGTAAGAGAAAGATTACATGATGAAACATGATAGGTAGCATTCCACATCAAAAATTCTGTTTTTATCATTTACCTACTCGAGGACGAGTATGAATTAAGCTTGGGGATGCTTGATACGTCTCCAACGTATCTATAATTTTTGATTGTTCCATGCTATTATAGTATCAATCTTGGATGTTTTTATATGCAATTATATGCAATTATATATCATTTTTTGGGACTAACCTATTAACCTAGTGCCCAGTGCCAGTTGCTGTTTTCTGCTTGTTTTTGGCTTTTTAGAGAAACAGTACCAAATGAAGTCCAAATGCCACGAAACTTTTTGGAGATTTTTTTATGGACAAAAGAAACCTTGGAAGCTTCAGGAGGAGGCCAGAAGCCTCACAGAGGCTTCACAAGGCAACAGGGCGCACCCCAGGGGGGCGCGCCGTATTGCCTTGTGGGGCCCACGTGACTCCGTTTGACCTAATTGCACTTCTATAAATTCACAAATATTGGGAAACCATTAGAGAGCCAGAAGAAAAAACCTTTCCGCCATCGCAAGCCTCTGTTCTTCCGCGATCCCATCTGGAGGCCTTTTCTGGTACTCTGCCGGAGAGGGAATCGATCACGGAGGGCTTCTACATCAACCTTGCTGCCCTTCCGATGATGTGTGAGTAGTTTACCACAGACCTACGGGTCCATAGCTAGTAGCTAGATGGCTTCTTCTCTCTCTTTGATCTTCAATACAATGTTCTCCTTGATGTACTAAATAAAGGGGATAGGAGTCGACTATCCCTAAGGCCAATTTGATAGATCGTGTCGCCGTAGATTTCTAGAATAGACCAACCCGTAATTCACAGATTCCCTTATGCATGCGCTACTAGTGCCTCCAGCGATGTGGACCATGGCCGAACTTGGGTGAGATTCGCAGAGTAAAACATGTCTCCTCGTTTGTTAGGAAGAAGACAATGGCAGACAGTGGCGTGCGCGTCAATGGGGCCGATCTAATCTGGGAAATTATACTACAATCAAACACCAATTAATTAGCATGGTGAAAAGACTAAACTAACCCTATGGATCAGCGGCCAGATTTCGTGGGTACTCCGAGCTTGCTCAATGGAGTACCAGGGTACCGTAAGCTAGCCCATCGCGACCCCGAGCAGACGCAACCCTATCCGGCCGCCACCCTCGTCCTGATCTCTCTCTCTCTCTCCCAGAGTCCGCTGCCGGACAAGGCCGCGTAGCGCCCGTGATGTGAGCCCCATCGACGGGGGATCCTATTTGGGTCTTCATTTGCGGCTGCAGCGCGGCGAGTCAAGGATGCGACCCTGTTCTCCTGCGGCTGGACCGATGGGTGAGGTGCAGTGATGACCCACAAGTATAGGGGATCAATCGTAGTCCTTTCGATAAGTAAGAGTGTCGAACCCAACGAGGAGCAGAAGGAAATGATAAGCGGTTTTCAGCAAGGTATTCTCTGCAAGCACTGAAATTATCGGTAACGGATAGTTTGATAGCAAGGTAATTCGTAACAAGTAACAAGTAGCAATGGTAACAAAGGGGCAGCAAGGTGGCCCAATCCTTTTTATAGCAAAGGACAAGCCGGAACGAACTCTTATAATAAGCAAAGCGTTCTCGAGGACACATGGGAATTCTCATCTAGTCACTTTCATCATGTTTATTTGATTCGCGTTCGCTACTTTGATAATTTCATATGTGGGTGGACCGGTGCTAGGGTGCTGTTCTTACTTGAACAAGCAACCCTCTTATGATTACCCCCTCTCGCAAGCATCCACAACTACGAAAGAAGAATTAAGATAAATCTAACCATAGCATGAAACATATGGATCCAAATCAGCCCCTTACGGAATCACGCATAAACTAGGGTTTAAGCTTCTGTCACTCTAGCAACCCATCATCTACTTACTACTCCACAATGCCTTCCCTTAGGCCCAAATATGGTGAAGTGTCATGTAGTTGACGTTCACATGACACCACTAAAGGAAGCAACAACATACATATCATCAAAATATCTAACGAATACCAAATTCACATGATTACTTATAACAAGACTTCTCCCATGTCCTCAAGAACAAACGTAACTACTCACAAATCATATTCATGTTCAAGATTAGAGGGGTATTGAATAGCATCAAGGATCTGAACATATAATCTTCCACCAAATAAACCAACTAGCATCAACTACAAGATGTAATCAACACTACTAGCAACCCACATGTACCAATATGAGGTTTTGAGACAAAGATTGAATACAAGAGATGAACTAGGGTTTGAGATGAGATGGTGCTGATGAAGATGTTGATGAAGATTGGTTCTCCCACGATGAGAGGATCGTTGGTGATGTCGATGGCTTCGATTTCCCCCTCCCGGAGGGAAGTTTCCCCGGCCGAATCGCTCCGCCGTAGAGCAAAAGTGCTCCTGCCCAGGTTCTACCTCAAGACGGCGGTGCTTTGTCCCGAAAGTCTTCTCTTGATGTTTTTTCTAGGGTGTCGGTGTAAAAACCGGCTGACCTCGGGGTAGGGGGTCCCGAGCTGTGGATCTCGGATCAATGGTAACAAGAACAAATGAGACAATGTTTACCCAGGTTCAGGCCCTCTCTATGAAGGTAAAACCCTACGTCATGCTGTTGTTTATATTGATGATGAAGTATCGAATACAAGCTTGATCTACCTCGAGATCGTCAGGAGAAGCCTAACCCTAGAGCTAGGTGGATGGTAATTGTGATTCTCCGTCCTCTACAGGCTAAACCCTTTGGCTTATATATATGCCAGGCAGGGGCATCTAGGGTTACATAGGCAGTATCTAAGGACGCGCATGGAAGCGACAGGAGATGTCTTGGGGTATACTCCAAGTCTTTGGCAGATACAATCTTGATCACGTCATGCCTTTAGGAATCCATCTGGATGAGATCAGGGCCTTCGGCCCAGCCCGAGGACTATGGGCCGTTTAGGTTGGTACCCCCTAGTCCAGGACACTGTCAGTAGCCCCTGAACTGGTCTTCGACGCCGAGGACGACACCTTCGCCTTCAGAAACTTCGGATCCGGAGTCTTTGGCTCGATAGACGAGTTCCCACTTATTATCTTCAGCTCGGCTTTGAAGTCTTCGGTATGTTCGACGATTGTTATTCTGGCCCCACTACACATGGCCTCCAATCTCTGACCTCGATCACCGTGCCTTCTGGGGAATCGAGTTGCTTTATAGCGAGACGTCGAAGCGTCAGCCTCTTTTGCTTATATATATACCAGGTCTACACCAAAGCACATCTTGACCCCTTCCCCGCAGCCCATATGAGTCCTTCTCTCTACTCCTAGGTCCAACTCCAAGAGCTTCCAGTGATGGCCAGCGGCGCGGGATCTTCACGGTGACCTCATGGCCCCATCAGGGGTGATTGGGGGAGCTGTTCCATCACGCGACTCCACCTAGGGCATCTAGCCACCCAAGGATATCTACCAGATTCAAGTCTGACCTCCACTCGCTCGGGTCTAATCATCGCGGATGGGCATGCGCGCGCCGAGAGCCACCCTATCCCTCGCGGGGACGAGCGGTTATGCTTCGTTTCCTTTCTCCTTCGCGGCCTTGGATTTCCTATTCATCCCTTCCTCCGGGGCTTGCTCAAATTTTATGGGCTTCAACTCCACCACCTCACCCCAACTCAATATTACATATTGCGGGGTTTGTTACCCTCTGCGAAATGTACCTCGGATGCGAGGTGCACTTCGGGCTCTGGCGGAGGTATTTTTGAATAGTGCCCTGCTCCCCAACCGGGGTGCTATTTGAAGTGGGCGCCGGCGAGGTCTGCCGAATTGACGGCACCAACTACCCATCGGGTACCCCTCAGGAGGATTCCGACATCTGGTCGACAGAGTGGTTTTACATAGACGATGTTCCACTGTTTAATCCAGTTCGGCCCGGGCTCCCAGCGTACTCCTTGGAGCCCCCGAAGAAACACTACAGCTGGAGACCTAGAAGCATTGCCCAGGAGGATGACGCCAACATAGTCCGCCTGGCAGCTCAAGTGAGGCAGCTATCCGACACCAGCCTCACTATCATAAATGTGATGGCAACAGTGATCAAACGAAGAGTCCAGCCACTTCAGCAACGCCAACATCTGTTGTGCATGTATAATGGAACCGGCGACGCCTCCCGGTCGATAAAGGAGGATCTCAACGACCAGGTGGTGCTCGGGGCCGCACTGGCTGGTATCTATCGAGGCTCAGCGGAGGATTTTGCAAGGCGGCAGTTCCGAGATGGGCTGTCTGATGACCCACAAGTATAGGGGATCAATCGTAGTCCTTTCGATAAGTAAGAGTGTCGAACCCAACGAGGAGCAGAAGGAAATGACAAGCGGTTTTCAGCAAGGTGCTTTCTGCAAGCACTGAAATTATCGGTAATGAGTAGTTTGATAGGAAGATAATTTGTAACAAGTGACAAGTAGCAATAGTAACAAAGAGTGCAGCAAGTTGGTCCAATCCTTTTTGTAGCAAAGGACAAGCCGGAACGATCTCTTATAGTAAGTAAAGCGTTCTCGAGGACACATGGGAATTTCATTTAGTCACTTACATCATGTTTGTTTGATTCGCGTTCGCTACTTTGATAATTTGATATGTAGGTGGACTGGTGCTTGGGTGCTGTTCTTACTTGAACAAGCCTCCCACTTATGATTACCCTCTCTCGCAAGCATCCGCAACTACGAAAGAAGAATTAAGATAACTCTAACCATAGCATTAAACATATGGATCCAAATCAGCCCCTTACGGAATAGCGCATAAACTAGGGTTTAAGCTTCTGTCACTCTAGCAACCCATCATCTAATTACTACTCCACACTGCATTCCCTTAGGCCCAAAGATGGTGAAGTGTCATGTAGTCGACGTTCACATGACAGCACTAAGAGAATCAACAACATACATATCATCAAAATATCGAACGAATACCAAATTCACATGATTACTTATGACAAGACCTCTCCCATGTCCTCAAGAACAAAAGTAACTACTCACAAAGCATATTCATGTCCAAGATCAGAGGGGTATTGAATAGCATAATAGATCTGAACATATAATCTTGCACCAAATAAACCAACTAGCATCAACTACAAGATGTAATCAACACTACTAGCAACCCACAGGTACCAATCTAAGGTTTTGAGGCAAAGATTGAATACAAGAGATGAACTAGGGTTTGAGATGAGATGGTGCTGGTGAAGATGTTGATGAAGATTAGTCCTCCCACGATGAGAGGATCACTGGTGATGTCGATGGTGACGATTTCCCCCTCCCGGAGGGAAGTATCCCCGGCAGAATCTCTCCGCCGGAGAGCAAAAGTGCTCCTGCCCAAGTTCCGCCTCAAGACAGTGGCGCACCATCCCAAAAGTCTTCTCTATATTTTTTGTAGGGCAAATGGACTTATATATGAGAAAATGGGGGCCAGAGGCTGGCCAGGGGCCCCACGAGCCACCAGGGCGCGCCTGGGGTGGGGGGTGGCGTGCCCTGGTGCCTCGTGGGCACCTGGGTGGCCCCATCTGGTACTTCTTGCTTCCAGTATTTTTTATTTATTCCAAAATAAATCTCCGTGAAATTTCAGCTCATTTGGAGATGTGCAGAATAGGTATCTCTGACATAGCTTTTTCAGGTCCAGAATTCCAGCTGCCGGCAATCTCCCTCCTTGTGTAAATCTTGCATATTAAGAGAGAAAAGTCATTAGAATTGCTCCACAAAGTGCTATATTGATTAAAAACACTATAAATAACAGTAGCAAAACATGATGCAAAATGGACGTATCAACTCCCCCGAGCTTAGACCTCGCTTGTCCTCAAGCGAAAGCCGATATCGATAATCATGTCCACATGTTTAGAGAGAGAGAGGTGTCGATAAAAACAAAATACGGACATAGTAGCATCATGATCATTATTATAACAGCAATATTTATTATCATAAAACTTCTCATGAGCAAGTAACAATTCATCACAACAATGAAGTATAAGGCATAAACTTTCTTGAAAACTAACAAACTATGTTCTCTGTCAACAATGCAATTGCAATTCATCATATTTTTAGGAAGGGTCTCATGTAGGAGCTTTTTAGCAAGTCCACATACTCAACCATCATTTAGTCTTTTATGATTGCTAACACTCATGACATATATATGGAGCAAAAAGTTTCAGCCAGACACATAGAAAGATAGGGGCTTGTGATTTCGCCTCCCAACTTATTCACCTCAAGGGTGATGTCAACAATAATAACTCATGATCACTCATATCCAACTGGATATATATGCCTAGATCTTTCCCCACCACATGATGCTTGCAAAAGAGAAAAATAAAAAGGAAGTAGAGGTGAACACTATTGACTCTTGCATAAAAAGTAAATACGTAAAAGTAAAGGATAGGCCCTTCGCAGAGGGAAGCAGAGGTTGTCATGCGCTTTTTTTTGTTGGATGCACGAGCTCTTAATGCGAAGGAACGTCACTTTATATTGCCCCTTGTGATAGCAATCTTTATTATGCAGTCTGTCGCTTTTATTTCTTTACCATCACAAGTTCGTACAAAGCTTATTTCCCTTACAATAAAAGTTCAAACATATTTAGAGGCAATTTTTATTGCTTTTTGCACCGATGACAACTTACTTGAAGGATCTTATTCACTCCCTAGGTAGATATAGCGGACTCTCATGACATGAAACTGGGTTTAAGGGTTTTGGATGCACAAGTAGTATCTCTACTTGGTGCGCATTTTTGGCTAGCAAAGATATTGGGCAAGCACCACATGTTGGAGGATCTATAACAATATAACTTCTATGTGAATATGAACAAACATAATTAATTACGTTGTCTTCCTTGTCCAACGTCAACAATTTGACATAAAATACTTAATGGGGGCTCACAATCATAAAAGATGTCCAAGATAGTATATTTGCATGTGAATCTTCTCTTCCCTTATTAACTTTTTCATGAATTGCATCATTGACTAATGCTATGTTTGTCAACTTCCAATAAATTTTACCACTTATACTTTTCTTTATGTAATGTCATTACTTTCCATAAGATTAGCATATGATCTTTTTCATTATTTTCATTGCTAGAATTGAAACATGAAAGTAAAGAAGCAAAAACTCAAACTACTCTTTATTATATAACTCTCAACTCGATTAAATAGGTATATAGATCACGAAGCTAACACTCGAAAATAGAACATACTAAAATTTTATTCAACTAGATCATGAAATAACTATGGATCGAACTAAAAATAGGTAAAGATAATAAAAATGGTGGTGATACGATACCGGGGCACCTCCCCCAAGCTTGGCACAAGCTAAGGGGAGTGCCCATACCCATGTACTCAAGTTTATTTCTTCGGTGATGGTGGTGATGGTGAAGTAGCGAGCTTGTCCTTCAGCTCAAGCAGATACATCAATTTGTGATTGATGCTCCGAAGGGCGATGTTTTGCTCTTCCAACAAAATAACTTCACGAGTGAGAGATGTATTCTGAGCACTAACTATTTCAAAGACTCTTAGGGCTTCAATTACGGATGGGGAGAGATGATCATATAAGGGTTGAAGGATATCTCCCTTCTCTGTGGTCTCCTCTGTGGGGATGGCTTGCCCTCCTTCCGAAGCCTGGGCTCCTGCAACTTCCTCGACCTTGTCCTCCTTGCCATTGTCTTCCTCTCCCGACAACAACTCATAGTAAACCTCGCTGTAGGGGCGTTTGCCCGGTGATGGTTGCACAATGCGGTGCTTGGCACAGAGCTTTTGGGGAGCCATGGCGATCTAGATCTGTCAGAAAAATAGCACGAAAGAAGAACAGAGGAGATTTCTGCGATACGGTGGTCAAAACATACGGGAGTATATATAAAGATTTTTTATCTTGCAAAACAAGTAATCCAGGAGAAAACGGAGTCGGGAAGGCTCACGAGGGGCCCACGAGCCACCAGGGCACACCTGTGGGGGTGGAGCGCCCTGGTGCCTCGTGGGAACCAGGTGGGTCCCCTCGGCTGTTTCTTTTTTTTGTATTTTTTCTAATATTCCAAAACTGACAGAAAGTATTTTTATGGAGTTTTTAGAGTCGGTTTACTTACCGTATCACATACCTCTTCCTTTTCAGGGTTCTGGAGTGTTCTGTAAGGTCTCTCTTATGTATTCCCCCGGTGTAATTGTTTCAATAATATTAGTTTCAACATTAATGGGAGTACCTGAAATATAGTGCTTAATTCTTTGCCCATTCACCACTCTCGGATTAGTGCCTTCGAAGTTGTTTATTTTGATGGCTCCAGAGCGATAAACTTCTTCAATGATATACGGTCCTTCCCATTTAGAGAGGAGTTTTCCTGCAAAGAATCTCAAACGAGAATTGTACAATAGAACTTGCTCACCCACTTTAAATTCCCGTTTTTGAATTCTTCTATCATGCCATCTTTTAACTTTTTCTTTAAATAATTTGGCATTTTCATAAGCTTGGTTTCTCCATTCATCTAATGAGATAATATCAAATAACCTCTTTTCACCGGCAAGTTTAAAATCATAATTGAGTTCTTTAATTGCCCAATATGCTTTATGTTCTAACTCAAGAGGTAAATGACATACTTTTCCATAAACCATTTTATAAGGAGACATACCCATAGGATTTTTATAAGCAGTTCTATAAGCCCATAATGCATCGTCAAGTTTCTTAGACCAATTCTTTCTAGATCTATTGGCGGTTTTCTGCAGAATTAATTTTATTTCTCTATTGCTCAATTCAATTGACCACTAGTTTGAGGGTCATAGGGAGATGCAATTCTATGGTTGACATCATATTTAGCAAGCAGTTTACGGAATGCACCATGAATAAAATGTGAACCACCATTAGTCATTAAATATCTAGGGACTCCGAACCTTGGGAAAATAACTTCTTTAAGCATTTTAATAGAAGTGTTATGATCAGCACTACTAGTTGGAATAGCTTCTACCCACTTAGTAACGTAATCAGCAGCAACTAAAATATGTGTATACCCATTGGATTTAGGAAAATGTCCCATGTAATCAAATCCCCAAACATCAAATGGTTCAATAGCAAGTGAATAATTCATAGGCATTTCCTGACGTCTACCAACATTACCAATTCTTTGACATCCATCACAAGATAGGACAAACTTATGAGCATCCTTGAAAAGAGTAGGCCAATAAAAACTAGATTGTAATACCTTGTGTGCAGTTCTGTCTCCCGCATGGTGTCCTCCGTAGGCCTCGGAATGACACTTCCGTAGGATTTGTTCCTGTTCATACTTAGGTATACAACGTCTAATAATACCATCTACTCCTTCTTTATAAAGATGTGGGTCATCCCAGAAGTAATGTCTTAAATCAAAGAAGAACTTTTTCTTTTCTTGGTATGTGAAACTAGGTGGTATAAATTTAGCAACAATATAATTAGCATAGTCCGCATACCATGGAGTATTACGAGAAGCATTTGTGATAGCTAATTGTTCATCAAGAAAATCATCATTAATAGGTAGTGGGTCATCAAGAACATTTTCCATTCTAGACAAATTATCTACTACGGGATTCTCAGCTTCTTTCTATCAATAATATGCAAGTCAAATTCTTGTAGCAATAGAACCCACCTAATGAGTCTAGGTTTAGCATCTTTCTTTTCCATAAGATATTTAATAGCAGCATGATCGGTGTGAACAGTTACTTCAGAATCAATTATGTAAGATCTGAATTTATCACATGCAAACACAACCACTAGAAATTCTTTCTCAGTAGTAGCATAATTTCGTTGGGCACTGTCTAGGGTTTTACTAGCATAATGGATGACATTTAATTTCTTATCAACTCTCTGTCCTAAAACAGCACCAACAGCATAATCACTAGCATCACACATAATTTCAAAAGGCAAGTTCCAATCAGGTGGTTGAACAATAGGTGCAGTGCTTAAGACTTTCTTAAGTGTTTCAAAGGCTTCTAGGCAATCATCATCAAAAACAAATGGAACATCTTTTTGCAAAAGATTGGTAAGAGGCCTAGAAATTTTAGAGAAGTCTTTAATAACTCTCCTATAGAAACCAGCATGACCTAGGAAACTTCTTATACCTTTAATATCTTTAGGACATGGCATTTTCTCAATAGCATCAACCTTAGCTTTATCAACTTTAATACCTCTTTCAGAAATTTTATGCCCCAAGACAATGCCTTCATTCACCATAAAGTGGCACTTCTCCCAATTCAAGACAAGATTAGTTTCTTCACATCTCTGCAAAACTCGATCAAGATTGCTTAAGAAATCATCAAAAGAAGTTCCATAAACGGAGAAATCATCCATGAACACCTCAACAATCTTTTCACAAAAGTCAGAGAATATAGCAGGCATACATCTTTGAAAGGTAGCAGGTGTATTGCATAAACCAAAAGGCATACGTCTATAAGCATAAGTTCCAAAAGGACAAGTAAAGGTGGTTTTCTCTTGATCGGGTTGTGATACGGGTATTTGAGAAAAACCAGAATAACCATCTAGGAAACAAAAGTGTGTATGCTTAGACAATCTTTCAAACATTTGATCAATAAAAGGTAAGGGGTAATGATCTTTTCTAGTAGCTTTGTTTAATTTTCTAAAATCAATTACCATCCTATAACCAGTTACAATTCTTTGTGGAATGAGTTCATTTTTATGATTAGGAACAATGGTAATACCTCCTTTCTTAGGGACACAATGAACGGGACTTACCCATCTACTATCAGCTATGGGATAGATTATACCTGCTTCCAAAAGTTTTAATATTTTGGTTCTTACCACCTCTTTCATCTTAGGATTTAATCGTCGTTGGTGGTCGACAACTGGTTTAGCATCAGGCTCCATATTAATCTTGTGCTGACATAGAGTGGGACTAATGCCCTTAAGATCGTCAAGAGTATATCCAATGGCAGCTCGGTGCTTCCTTAGAGTTTTTAGTAATCTCTTTTCTTCATGCGCTGAAAGGTTAGCACTAATAATAACAGGATATATCGTCTTTTCATCAAGATAAGCATATTTCAATGTATCAGGTAATTGCTTTAATTCAAATACAGGATCACCCTTAAGTGGAGGAGCGCTTCCAAGAGTTTCAACAGGCAAATTGTGTTTAAGGATAGGTGGTTGATCAAAGAACATCTTATCTATTTCATTTCTTTCATTCATATGCATATCATTTTCATGGTCTAGCAAATATTGTTCTAACGGATCAGTAGGAGGTACGGCAATAGAAGCAAGACCAATAATTTCATCTTTACTAGGCAATTCTTTATCATGAGGTTGTCTATGAAACTTGGAGAAATTAAACTCATGAGATATATCACCAAACTTAACTCGAACCTTTTCTTTAACACAATCAATTTCAGCATTAACGGTATTCAAGAAAGGTCTACCAAATATAATGGGACAAAAATTATCTTGTTGTGAACCAAATACTAAGAAATCAGTACGGTATTTGATTTTTCCACACAAGACTTCAACATCTCTAACAATCCCAAGTGGTGTAATAGTATCTCTATTCCCTAGCTTAATAGTAACATCAATATCTTCAATCTCAACAGGTGCAATATCATGCATTACTTCTTGATATAAAGAAAATGGAGTAGCACTCACACTAGCACCCATATCGCACAAACCATGATAGCAATGATCTCTAATCTTAACAGAAACAACATGCATGCCAACTACGGGCTTGTTCTTGTCTAACATATCTCGTTCATTTCTAACAGGTTTAGCAATTCTAGCAGCCTCATCACAAAAGTAAATAACATGCCCATCCATATTATCGACCAAGAGATCTTTAACCATAGCAACATCAGGTTCAACTTTAATTTGTTCAGAGGGTCTAGGTGCTCTAATATTACTTTTGTTAACCATAGTTGAAGCTTTAGAATGTTCCTTAATCCTAACAGGAAAAGGTAGTTTCTCAATATAAGCAGTAGGCACAACTGGATCAGATGGTAAACAATTGTTTCTTCTTTAACACTAACGGGTTCCTCAATCTTTTCTTTAACAGGGGGATGATATTTAAACCACTTCTCCTTAGGGAGATCAACATGAGTAGCAAATGATTCACAAAAGGAAGCTACTATCTCAGAGTCAAGTCCATATTTAGTGCTAAACTTATGAAAAGCATCGGTAGCCATTAAAGATTTAACACAATCAAACTCAAGTATTATACCTGACTCATTACCTTTGTCGAGTTCCCAATCTTCAGAGTTGCGTTTAATTCTTTCCAGAAGATCCTATCTGAATTCAATAGTTTTCTTCATAAAGGAGCCAGTCGAAGAAGAATCGAGCATAGTTTGATTATCATGAGAAAGCCGAGCATAAAAATTCTGTAAGATAATTTCTTTTGAGAGCTCATGATTGGGGCATGTGTACATCATGTACTTAAGCCTCCCCCAAGCTTGAGCGATGCTTTCCCCTTCACGAGGCCAAAAATTATATATATAATTCCGATACGATGAACCAAATGCATAGGATAAAATTTCTGATGGAATTCCAGTTTCAATCGGTTCCAGTCCCATGTATCAGTATCATCACATAGCCTATACCACATCAATGCCTTTCCCTCCAAAGTTAAAGGGAATACTTTCTTATTAACTCCATCTCCGGATAAACCTGCAAGCTTAAACAATCCACAAATTTCATCCACATAGATCAAGTGCATATTAGGATGTACCGTTCCATCTCCTGCGTAAGGATTAGCTAGCAGTTTCTCTATCATACCTGGAGGAATCTCATAATAAATAGGTTCAGTAGGTGCAGTAGGTTGAGGAGCAACTATTTGTGTTTCTGGTCGAGGTGAAGATACCCCGAACAAACCCCTCAAAGGATTACTTTCCATAGTGGCAAGTGACAGTAAATTTCAGCACGTAATATAAATGTTTCCTTACCAAATTCCACTCACCAAAGGCGCTTCACTCCCCAGCAACGGTGTCAGAAAAGAGTCTTGATGACCCACAAGTATAGGGGATCAATCGTAGTCCTTTCGATAAGTAAGAGTGTCGAACCCAACGAGGAGCAGAAGGAAATGACAAGCGGTTTTCAGCAAGGTGTTTTCTGCAAGCACTAAAATTATCGGTAACGAGTAGTTTGATAGCAAGATAATTTGTAACAAGTGACAAGTAGCAATAGTAACAAAGAGTGCATGCATCTAGTGTATTAAGTCCATAAGAACGGAGTAATGCCGTAAGAACGATGACATGATGTAGACAAGATAAACTCACGTATGAATAAACCCCATCTTTTTACCCTGAGTAGCAACGATACATACGTGTCATGTCCCTTTCTGTCACTGGGATTGAGCACCGCAAGATCAAACCCACTACAAAGCACCTCTTCCCATGGCAAGATAAATCAATCTAGTTGGCCAAACCAAATCAATAGATCGGAGAAGAAATACGAGGCTATAATAATCATGCATAAAAGAGTGCAGCAAAGACTCAAATAATTTCATAGATAATCTGATCATAAACTCACAATTCTTCGGATCCCAACAAACACACCGCAAAAATTGATTACATCAGATAGAACTCCAAGAACACCGAGGAGAACATTGTATTGAAGATCAAAAAGAGAGAAGAAGCCATCTAGCTACTGCCTATGGACCCAAAGGTCTGTGGTAAACTACTCACGCATCATCGGAAGGGCAGCAAGGTTGATGTAGAACCCCTCCGTGATCGATTCCCCCTCCGGCAAATTACCGGAGAATGACCCCAGATGGGATTTCTCTGTAACAAAAACTTGCGGCAGTGGAAAAAGTATTTCGTGGGCTCCCTATGGGTTTCTGATTTTTCTGGAATTTATAGTGCTGGAATTAGGTCAAACGGAGCTGGGTGGGCCCCATGAGGTACCAGGGCGCGCCCCCCCCCCCCCGGGGCACGCCCTGGTGCCTCGTGGCCCACTCCTTCATCTTCTGGCCCTCTCCCGAAGCTTCTAGTGTTTATCTTGTCCAATAAAAAATCTCCAAAAAGTTTCGTGGCATTTGGACTTTGTTTGGTATTGATTTTCTGTAAAACAAAAACTGGGCAGAAAACAACAACTGGCACTGGGCACTAGGTTAATAGGTTAGTCTCCAAAAATGATATATAATTGCTGTAAATGATTGTAAAAACATCCAAGATTGATAATATATCAGCATGGAACAATCAAAAATTATAGATACATTGGAAACGTATCACACCACTAAGAGAATCAACAACATACATATCATCAAAATATCAAACGAATACCAAATTCACATGATTACTTATGACAAGACTTCTCCCATGTCCTCAAGAACAAAAGTAACTACTCACAAAGCATATTCATGTCCAAGATCAGAGGGGTATTGAATAGCATAATAGATCTGAACATATAATCTTCCACCAAATAAACCAACTAGCATCAACTACAAGATGTAATCAACACTACTAGCAACCCACGGGTACCAATCTGAGGTTTTGAGGTAAAGATTGAAGACAAGAGATGAACTAGGGTTTGAGATGGGATGGTGCTGGTGAAGATTAGTCCTCCCACGATGAGAGGATTGCTGGTGATGTCGATGGTGACGATTTCCCCCTCCCGGAGGGAAGTATCCATGGCAGAATCTCTCCGCCGGAGAGCAAAAGTGCTCCTGCCCAAGTTCCACCTCGAGACGGCGGCGCACCATCCCGAAAGTCTTCTCTATATTTTTTCTAGGGCAAATGGACTTATATACCAGAAAATGGGGGCCAGAGGCTGGCCAGGGGCCCCACGAGCCACCAGGGCACGCTTGGGGGGGGGGGGTGGTGCGCCTTGGTGCCTACTGGGCACCTGGGTGGTCCCCTCTGGTACTTCTTGCTTCCAGTATTTTTTATTTATTCCAAAATAAATCTCCGTGAAATTTCAGCTCATTTGGAGATGTGCAGAATAGGTATCTCTGACATAGCTTTTTCAGGTTCAGAATTCCAGCTGCCGGCAATCTCCCTCCTTGTGTAAATCTTGCATATTAAGAGAGGAAAGTCATTAGAATTGCTCCACAAAGTGTTATATTGATTAAAAACACTATAAATAACAGTAGCAAAACATGATGCAAAATGGACGTATCACTGTCTAGTTCAACCCCGCCGAGATTGTAAGTTTTCATGGATTTTCATATTTATCCGAGATGTTTCATGGTTAATCTTCTCTGACCAACCCTTTACTTGGTACGGACAGAGATGGAGACAGTGGGTCGAGGCGTTAAGCAGCCCTGCACCCGAACCCAAGGTACATCATCGGGCAGAAGATCCCGTCTTCCATGAAGATGAAGAACTGTCCCTCATATACGAGGGGGGAAAGTTCTATATTGAGATACTTGATGGCTCTAGGGTATCCGTCATTCCCGACGTGCCGGGGACTCGGCCGGCCTCATCGATAAAGCCCCTTACTTCGACTCGAAAGAGAGCTACTCAACCTGGGGCCGCGAGTCCTCTGACTTCTTCTCAAAAGGGACGACACTCAAAACGCTCGCGTGGAGAACCAGCACCTCAAAGGACCCCTTCGCTGGAATTACGCGGAGCCCGATCCCCAGCGGCAACCGTGGAGGCAGGCCGAGATACTCTTGCCATCGCTAGGTAATAATCTTGTCGTTATATTTTAGAGAACAGAGTTCCGGATTCCAATTCTTTTGATCCATTCGCAGGCAGTCGCCTCCTCCCTCGTCAACGGAGGATGCAAGAGACGAGGGGACCTCGGCACCAGGCGGTGGTGCAGGGCGTCTCCCCACTTCGGGAGCCACCCCCGAGGTATCCCAGCCAGAAGATTCGGGGACCTGCTCGGCCACCCCGTTCGAGGTCGAGAGCGCCATGAATCACCGAAGACGAAAGGCATCCCTACGGAATTCTGCCTTTACGAGTCAGAAGTTCAATGCCCTGAGTTCGGTGGACGCTTACCTCGGAGCGACCCGTGCTGTCTTTGAGAAGGCAGTGGGCGTTTTATCTCAGGGTTTGCAGGTACGATCCCGCCCCGATTTCTTAAATTTATTGTGCCCGCCGTACTGTGTTTGCTTAAAGGCAAACTGAACTGCCGGTACTGGCAGTAGTCCCTAAGTCTCGGTATGGGTGCTAGCAACCATGGCGAGGCTTGTTAATGCAAATGCCTTTTCCTTTTATAGGGTGCTCGGGAGAAGAATGAGCACCTCGCCAAAGTGCTTTCCCGGACTGAAGGGAAGTTGAGCGTTGCCCTAGCCGAGGTAGAGCAAGTGAAAACTTTCACCAGAGAGGCGCACAGTAAGTGCTTTCATTTTATATGTTGCTTTCGTGGTGAGAATCCTTGGGCTGTATAACACCTTGGTGCATTGTAGCAACGGAATCCCTCGGTCATCTTGAAAGGGATCTTAAACAGGCCCGCGAGGAGTTGATCTACACGGAGTCGCAGTGACAGGCCAGCTAGCATGTGTTATCCCAAAGGAGGGAGGACTCGAACGCGCTGAAAGCGGAGAATGCCCGGCAGGCTCAGGAGATTGAGGCCCTGAAAGCTCGATTGGCCATTGCCGAGGCGAAGAACCAATGAACAAGTGAAGCAATATTCGGTAACTTTTTCATTTCCATTTGAAGATGGTCTCTTGGTCGCAGGATTACCATAGTTGATCGGCAGACTAATATTTAATTCCTGGTAGCTTCATTAACAGGTCAGCCCTTGGAAGCCCCTGGCGTGCTGCCCGAAGACGCTGCAACTCGTCTAGCCGAGGTGCATGAAAGTGCATGGACGTCAATGAAGGTGGTGTGCAATGCCTTATGGCCCGACGAGGAACATGTGCCCGAAGACATGTCCGTCCTGGCTGAGCGTCAAAAAAGAGCTCAGCGCCGGATTCAAGCCTGGAAGGTATCGGAGTGCTGCGAAGGAGCAAGGGAGGCCTGGGCCATGGTCAAGACCCGATACACCAAAGTGGAGACAGCTCACCTGGCCGAGGTAGGGCCTGCTACTTGTAGTCTGCGTTGGTATTTCCCCGAAGAGGAGAGGATGATGCAGTTCAGTAGAGATAAGTATTTCCCTTAGTTAAGAACCAAGGTTATCAATCCAGTAGAAGAACCAAACAAAATTCCGTTAAGCGCACCTGCACACACAAGAGCAAACACTTGCACCCAACGCAAATAAGAGGGTTGTCAATCCTCTTAGCGGTTATTTGCAAGGATTAAATCTTATAGAGATAAATAGATAAACTAAAATACTAATTAAAATAAAAGTAAAAAAATTGCAGCAAGGTATTTTTAGGTTTTTTATATATGATAAAGTAGACCGGGGGCCATAGTTTTCACTAGAGGCTTCTCCCGCGAACACATAGCATACGGTGGGTAAACAAATTACTGTTGGGCAATTGATAGAAAAGCAAATAATTATGATGGATTCATGGCAATGATCATGTATATAGGCATCACGTCCGAGACAAGTAGACCGACTCCTGCCTGCATCTACTACTATTACTCCACCCATCGACCGCTATTCAGCATGCATCTAGGGTATTAAGTATGAAACAGAGTAACGCCTTAAGCAAGATGACATGATGTAGACAAAGTAAAGTCAAGCAATATGATTAAACCCCATCTTTTTATCCTTAATGGAAACAATACAAATACGTTTGCTACTTGTAGTCTGCATTGGTATTTCCCCGAAGAGGAGAGGATGATGCAGTACAGTAGAGATAAGTATTTCCCTCAGTTAAGAACCAAGGTTATCAATCCAGTAGGAGAACCAAGAAAAATTCCGTTAAGCACACCTGCACACACAAGAGCAAACACTTGCACCCAACGCAAATAAGAGGGTTGTCAATCCTCTTAGCGGTTATTTGCAAGGATTAAATCTTATCGAGGTAAATAAATAAACTAAAATACTAATTAAAATAAAAGTAAATAAATTGCAGCAAGGTATTTTTAGGTTTTTTATATGATAAATATAGACCCGGGGGCCATAGTTTTCACTAGAGGCTTCTCTCTTGAGCACAGAAACATACGGTGGGTAAACAAATTACTGTTGGGCAATTGATAGAAAAGCAAATAATTACGATGGATTCATGGCAATGATCATGTATATAGGCATCACGTCTGAGACAAGTAGACCGACTCCTGCCTGCATCTACTACTATTACTCCACTCATCGACCGCTATCCAGCATGCATCTAGAGTATTAAGTTAATAAAAACAGAGTAACGCCTTAAGCAAGAAGACATGATGTAGAGAAGCAAATTCAAGCAATATTAATAAACCCCATCTTTTTATCCTTAATGGAAACAATACAAATACGTGTCATGTCCCCTTCTGTCACTGGGATTGAGCACCGCAAGATTGAACCCATCACAAAGCACCTCTCCCATTGCAAGATAAATCAATCTAGTAGGCCAAACCAAATCGATAGATCGGAGAGAAATACAAAGCTATAACAATCATGCATAAAAGAGTTCAGACAAGACTCAAATATTTCACATGAATAATCTGATCATAAACTCACAATTCATCGGATCCCAACAAACACACCGCAAAAGAAGATTACATTGGATAGAACTCCAAGAATACCGAGGATAACATTGTATTGAAGATCAAAGAGAGAGAAGAAGCCATCTAGCTACTAGCTATGGACCCGTAGGTCTGTGGTAAACTACTCACACATCATCGGAAGGGCAGCAAGGTTGATGTAGAAGCCCTCGGTGATCGATTTCCCCTCCGGCAGAGTACCGGAAAAGGCCTCTAGATGGGATCGCGGTAGAACAGAGGCTTGCAGATGCGGAAAGATTTTTTCTTCTGGCTCCCTAGGGGTTTCCCAATATTTGTGAATTTATAGAAGTGGAATTAGGCCAAACGGAGTCACGTGGGCCCCACAAGGCAACACGGCGTGCCCCCCTGGGCGCGCCCTGTTACCTTTTGAAGCCTCCGTGAGGCTTCTGGCCTCCTCCCGAAGCTTCCAAGGTTTCTTTTGTCTAGAAAAAAATCTCCAAAAAGTTTTGTGGCATTTGGACTTCATTTGCTACTGTTTCTCTAAAGAGCCAAAAACATGCAGAAAACAACAACTGGCACTGGGCACTGGGTTAATAGGTTAGTCCCAAAAAATGATATATAATTGCATATAAAAACATACAAGATTGATACTATAATAGCATGGAACAATAAAAAATTATAGATACGTTGGAGACGTATCAAGCAACCCCAAGCTTAATTCTTGCTCGTCCTCGAGTAGGTAAATGATAAAAAAACAGAATTTTTGATGTGGAATGCTACCTATCATGTTTCATCATGTAATCACTCTCTTACGGTATGAATAATACGATCCAAATGATTCAAAGCAATAGTCTATAATTTGATATAAAGACATCAATACTCAGGCATACTAATAAACAATCATGTCTTTCAAAATAAAAATGCTAAAGAACGTTATCCCTACAAAATCATATAATCCTGTCATGCTCCATCTTCCTCACACAAAGTATTTATCATGCACTACCCCGATGACAAGCCGAGCAATTGGTTCATACTTTTTAACACGCTTCAGCTTTTTGAACTCCCACTCAATACATGAGCGCAAGCCATGGATATAGCCCTATGGGTGGAATAGAGTATGATGGTAGAGATAAATAAGAGAAGTGAAAAATGGAGAAAGTCTCACATTGACGCGGCTAATCAATGGGCTATGGAGATGCCCATCAATTGATGTCAATCCGAGGAGTAGGGATTGCCATGCAACGGATGCACTAAGAGCTATAAGTGTATGAAAGCTCAACATGAAAACTAAGTGGGTGTGCATCCAAGTTGCTTGCTCATGAAGACCTCGGGCATTTGAGGAAGCCCGTCATCGGAATATACAAGCCAAGTTCTATAATGAAAAATTCCCACTAGTATATGAAAGTGACAAAATAGGAGACTCTCTATATGAAAAACTTGGTGCTACTCTGAAGCACAAGTGTGGAAAAGGATAGTAACATTGCCCCTTCTCTCTTTTTCTCTCATTTATTTTTTTATTTTTTTTCATGGCTCTTTTTTGCCTCTTTTTTTTAGAACGATCTCATGGACCTCATCCCCACTTTTTCGAGGACTCATTAGTCTCCATCATTCTTTCCTCACTGGGACAATGCTCTAATAATGATGATCATCACACCTCTATTTACTTACAACTCAACATTACAACTCGACACTAGAACAAAATATGACTCTATATGAATGCCTCTGGCAGTGTACCAGGATGTGCAATGATGCTAGCGTAACATGTATAGCAATGATGATCGGTGGCTGAGCCACAAATACTATGTCATCTACATGATCATGCAAAGCAATATGACAATGATGATGTATGTCATAAAAAAATGGAACGGTGGAAGTTGCATGGCAATATATCTCAGAATGGCTATGGAAATGCCACGATAGGTAGGTATGGTGGCTGTTTCGAGGAAGATATAAGGAGGCTTATGTGTGATAGAGCGTATCATATCACGAGGTTTGGATGCACCAGCGAAATTTGCACCAACTCTCGATGTGAGAAAGGGCAATGCACGGTACCGAAGAGGCTAGCAAATTGCGGAAGGGTGAGAGTGCGTATAATCCATGGACTCACATTAGTCATAAAGAACTCACATACTTATTATCAAAGTTTATTAGCCCTCGAAGCAAAGTGCTACCATGCATGCCCCTAGAGGGATTGATTGGTAGGACAAGGTCCATCGCTCGTCCCCGACCGCCACTCATAAGGTAGACAATCAATAATAAATCATGCTCCAACTTCTTAGCATAACGACAGATCATACGTGCATGCTTCGGGAATCACAAACCTTAACACAATTATTCTTACTAAACCAGAATTATCTACTAATACCTCCCCCATATTACCATCTTAATATCGCAAAAACTATTGCAAGGAATCAAATTTATCATATTCAGTGATCTACATGAAAGTTTTTATTATATCCCTCTTGAATACCTATCATATCAGAACCAAATTCATAACCCGTGCATATTACCATTGCTATCATGAGACTCTCAAAAATATATAAGTGAAGCATGAGAGTGCAACTATTTCTTTTAAAATATCACCACCACCGTGCTCTAAAAGATATAAGTGAAGCACTAGAGCAACTGCCTAGCTCAAAAGATATAAGTGAAGCATATAGAGTATTCTAACAAATCACGAATAATGTGTATCCCTCTCGAAAAGGTGTGTTCAGCAAAGATGATTGTGACAAACTAAAAAGCAAACAAAAGCAAACAAACTATATCACAAGACGCTTGATGACCCACAAGTATAGGGGATCAATCGTAGTCCTTTCGATAAGTAAGAGTGTCGAACCCAACGAGGAGCAGAAGGAAATGACAAGCGGTTTTCAGCAAGGTGTTTTCTGCAAGCACTGAAATTATCGGTAATGAGTAGTTTGATAGCAAGATAATTTGTAACAAGTGACAAATAGCAATAGTTACAAAGAGTGCAGCAAGTTGGCCCAATCCTTTTTATAGCAAAGGACAAGCTGGAATGATCTTTTATAATGAGCAACACGTTCTCGAGGACACATGGGAATTTCATCTAGTCACTTTCATCATGTTTGTTTGATTCGCGTTCGCCACTTTGATAATTTGATATGTGGGTGGACCGGTGCATGGGTGCTATTCTTACTTGAACAAACCTCCCACTTATGATTACCCCCTCTCGCAAGCATCCGCAACTACGAAAGAAGAATTAAGATAACTCTAACCATAGCATTAAACATTTGGATCCAAATCAGCCCCTTACGGAATAGCGCATAAACTAGGGTTTAATCTTGTGTCACTCTAGCAACCCATCATCTAATTACTACTCCACAATGCATTCCCTTAGGCCCAAAGATGGTGAAGTGTCATGTAGTCGACGTTCACACGACACCACTAAGAGAATCAACAACACATATCATCAAAATATCGAACGAATACCAAATTCACATGATTACTTATGACAAGACTTCTCCCATGTCCTCAAGAACAAAAGTAACTACTCACAAATCATCAAAATGCCCATGATCAGTAGGGTATTAAATAGCATAATAGGTCTGAACATATAATCTTCCACCAAATAAACCAACTAGCATCAACTACACGATGTAATCAACACTACTAGCAACCCACATTTACCAATCTGAGGTTTTGAGACAAAGATTGAATACAAGAGATGAACTAGGGTTTCAGATGAGATGGTGCTGGTGAAGATGTTGATGAAGATTGGCCCTCCCACGATGAGAGGGTCACTGGTGATGTCGATGGCGACGATTTCCCCCTCCTGGAGGGAAGTATCCCCGGCGGAATCTCTCCGCCGGAGAGCAAAAGTGCTCCTGCCCAAGTTCCGCCTCGAGATGGCGGCGCACCGTCCCAAAAGTCTTCTCTCTATTTTTTAGGTCAAATGCACTTATATACCAGAAAATGGGGGCCAGAAGTGGGTCAGGGGCTCCACGAGGTACCAGGGCACACCTGGGGGGGTGGCGCATCCTAGTGCCTCGTGGGCACCTGGGTGGCCCCCTCTGGTACTATTTGCTTCCAATATTTTTTATATATTCCAAAATAATTCTCCAGAAAATTTCAGCCCATTTGGAGTTGTGCAGAATAGGTATCTTGACAAAGCTTTTTCAGGTCCAGAATTCCAGCTGCCGGCATTCTCCCTCCTTGTGTGAATCTTGCATATTAAGAGAGAAAAGGCATTAGAATTACTCCAAAAAGTGTTATAATGATTAAAAACACTATAAATAACAGTAGCAAAACATGATGCAAAATGGACGTATCAACTCCCCCAAGCTTAGACCTCGCTTGTCCTCAAGCGAAAGCCGACATCGATAATCATGTCCACATGTTTAGAGAGAGAGAGGTGTCGATAAAAACAAAATACGGACATAGAAGCATCATGATCATTATTATAACAGCAATATTTATCATCATAGCAGCAATATTTATTATCATAAACTTCTCATGAGCAAGTAACAATTCATCACAACAATGGAGTATAAGGCATAAACTTTCTTGAAAACTAACAAACTATGTTCTCAGTCAACAATGCAATTGCAATTCATCATATTTTCAGGAAGGGTCTCATGTAGGAGCTATTTAGCAAGTCCGCATGCTCAACCATCATCTAGTCTTCTATGATTGCTAACACTCACGACATATATATGGAGCAAAAAGTTTCAGCCAGACACACAGAAAGATAGGGGCTTGTGATTTCGCCTCCCAACTTATTCACCTCAAGGGTGATGTCAACAATAATAACTCATGATCACTCATATCCAACTGGATATATGTGCCTAGATCTTTCCCCACCACATAATGCTTGCAAAAGAGAAAAATAAAAAGGAATAGAGGAGAACACTATTGACTCTTGCATAAAAAGTAAATACATAAAAGTAATGGATAGGCCCTTCGCAGAGGGAAGCAGAGGTTGTCATGCGCTTTTTGTTGTTGGATGCAAGAGCTCTTAATGCAAAGGAACATCACTTTATATTGCCCCTTTTGATAGCAACCTTTATTATGCAGTCTGTCGCTTTTATTTCTTTACCATCACAAGTTCGTACAAAGCTTATTTCCCTTTCAATAAAAGTTCAGACATATTTAGAGGCACTTTTTATTGCTTTTGCACCGATCACAACTTACTTGAAGGATCTTATTCAATCCATAGGTAGATATAGTGGACTCTCATGACATGAAATTGGGTTTAAAGGTTTTTGGATGCACAAGTAGTATCTCTACTTGGTGCAGATTTTTGGCTAGCAAAGATATTGGGCAAGCACCACATGTTGGAGAATCTATAACAATATAACTTCTATGTGAATATGAACAAACATAATTCATTACGTTGTCTTCCTTGTCCAACGTCAACAATTTGACATAAAATACTTAATGGGGGCTCACAATCATAAAAGATGTCCAAGATAGTATATTTGCATGTGAATTTTCTCTTCCCTTATTAATTCTTTCATGAATTGCATCATTGACTAATACTATGTTTGTTTTCCTCCAATAAATTTTACCACTTATACTTTTCTTTATGTAATGTCATCACTTTACATAAGATTAGCATATGATCCCTTTTTTTCATTATTTTTCATTGCTAAGATTGAAACATGAAGGCAAAGAAACAAAAACTCAAACTACTCTTTATTATATCACTCTCAACTCGATTACAAAGATAGATGGATCACGAAACTAACACTCGAAAATAGATCATACTAAACTTTTATTCAACTAGATCACGAAATAACTAAGGATCGAATTAAAAATAGGTAATGATAATAAAAGTGATGGTGATACGATACCGGGGCACCTCCCCCAAGCTTGGCACAAGCCAAGGGGAGTGCCCATACTCATGTGATCAAGTCTCCTTCTTCGGTGATGGTGGTGGGATGTTCTTGGCGATGATGCTTTTGAGGATGCGATTTTCTTCCTCAAGCTTATTAACTTGATGCTTAAGATCCATAATTTCCTTCCGGAGCTTCCAGGTGACTGTTAATGCACCATCCACCCAAGGATGTTTCTTGGCTGAAAGAGGTGAAGCAACACTCTTTTTCATGTTACGATAAGAAACAAATTGAGTGTTGGGAGGTTTAACCGTATCCGGTAAGCTCGATTCCCTGTATTCCACGTGCATGCTCCTGGCCTGAGGTCGAGAAGTTTCTTCCTGCTCCACGGAATCCACCCTCTTTAAGTCAGCTTCGACCTCCTCGTTGGTTGACCACCCATGGTGATCTTCATCATCATAGGCTTTTGGATTTGCAGCAACATAAGAGACATGGCTCTCTCCAACCGAATCTTGAGACGACATACTTTCGGATCTATCAGAAAAATAGCACGAAAAAGAATAGAGGAGATTTCTGCGATACGGTGGTCAAAACGTTCAGGAGTATATATAAATATTTTTTTATCTTGCAAAACAAGTAATCCAGGAGAAAACGGAGTCGGGAAGGCACACGTGGGGCCCACGAGCCACTAGGGCGCGCCTGGGGGGGTGGCGCGCCCTGGTGCCTCATGGGCACTAGGTGGGTCCCCCCGGCTATTTCTTATTTTTTTATTTTCTAAATATTCCAAAACTGACAAAAAATATTTTTATGGAATTTTTGGAGTCGGTTTACTTACCGTATCACATACCTCTTCCTTTTCAGGGTTCTGGAGTGTTCCGGAAGGTCTCCCTTATGTATTCTTCCGGTGTAATTGTTTCAATAATATTAGTTTCAACATTAATGGGGGTACCTGAAATATAATGCTTAATTCTTTGCCCATTCACCACTCTCGGATTAGTGCCTTCGGAGTTATTTATTTTGATGGCTCCGGAGCGATAAACTTCTTCGATGATATACGGTCCTTCCCACTTAGAGAGAAACTTTCCTGCAAAGAGTCTCAAATGAGAGTTGTATAGTAGAACTTGCTCTCCCACTTGGAATTCCCATTTTTGAATTCTTCTATCATGCCATCTTTTAACTTTTTCTTTAAACAATTTGGCATTTTCATAAGCTTGGGTTCTCCATTCATCTAATGAGCTAATATCAAATAACCTCTTTTCACCGGCAAGTTTAAAATCATAATTCAGTTCTTTAATTGCCCAATATGCTTTATGTTCTAACTCAAGAGGCAAATGACATGCTTTTCCATATACTATTTTATAAGGAGACATACCCATAGGATTTTTATAAGCAGTTCTGTAAGCCCACAATGCATCGTCAAGTTTCTTAGACCAATTCTTTCTAGATCTATTGATGGTTTTTTGCAAAATTAATTTTATTTCTCTATTGTTCAATTCAACTTAACCACTAGTTTGAGGGTGATATGGATATGCAATTCTATGGTTGACATCATATTTAGCAAGCAATTTACGGAATGCACCATGAATAAAATGTGAACCACCATCAGTCATTAAATATCTAGGGACTCCAAACCTTGGGAAAATAACTTCTTTAAGCATTTTAATAGAGGTGTTATGATCAGCACTACTAGTTGGAATAGCTTCTACCCACTTAGTAACGTAATCAACAACAACAATATATGAGTATACCCATTGGATTTTGGAAAAGGTCCCATATAATCAAATCCCCAAACATCAAATGGTTCAACAGCAAGTGAATAATTCATAGGCATTTCCTGACGTCTACCAACATTACCAATTATTTGACATTCATCACAAGAGGAGACAAACTTACGAGCATCTTTGAAAAGAGTAGGCCAATAAAAACCAGATTGTAATACCTTGTGTGCAGTTCTGTCTCCCGCATGGTGTCCTCCGTAAGGTTCGGAGTGACACTTCCGTTGGATTTGTTCATGTTCATGCTCAGGTATACAACGCCTAATAATACCATCTACTCCTTCTTTATAAAGATGTGGGTCATCCCAGAAGTAATGTCTTAAATCATAAAAGAACTTTTTCTTTTGTTGATTTGTGAAACTAGGTGGTATGTATTTAGCAACAATGTAATTAGCATAGTCTGCATACCAAGGAGTATTACGAGAAGCATTTATGATAGCTAATTGTTCATCAGGAAAGTCATCATTAATAGGAAGTGGGTCATCAAGATCATTTTCAATTCTAGACAAATTATCTGCTACGGGATTCTCAGCTCCCTTTCTATCAATAATATGTAAGTCAAATTCTTGTAGCAATAGAACCCACCTAATAAGTCTAGGTTTAGCATCCTTCTTTTCCATAAGATATTTAATAGCAGCATGATCAGTGTGAATAGTTACTTTAGAATCAACTATGTAGGATCTGAATTTATCACATGCAGACACAATTGCTAGAAATTCTTTTTTAGTAGTAGCATAATTTCTTTGGGCACTGTCTAGAGTTTTACTAGCATAATGGATAACATTTAATTTCTTATCAACTCTTTGTCCTAGAACAGCACCAATAGCATAATCACTAGCATCACACATAATTTCAAAAGTCAAGTTCCAATCAGGTGGTTGAACAATGGGTGCAGTGGTTAAGGCTTTCTTAAGTGTTTCAAAGGCTTCTAGACAATCATCATCAAAAACAAATGGAACATCTTTTTGCGAAAGATTGGTAAGAGGCCTAGAAATTTTAGAGAAGTCTTTAATAAACCTCCTATAGAAACCAGCATGACCAAGGAAACTTCTTATACCTTTAATATCTTTAGGACATGGCATTTTCTCAATGGCATCAACCTTAGCTTTATCAACTTCGATACCTCTCTCAGAAATTTTATGCCCCAAGACAATACCTTCATTCACCATAAAGTGGCACTTCTCCCAATTCAAGACAAGATTAGTTTCTTCACATCTCTACAAAACTCGATCAAGGTTGCTTAAGAAATCATCAAAAGAAGTTCCGTAAACGGAAAAATCATCCATAAATACCTCAGCAATCTTTTCACAAAAGTCAGAGAATATAGCAGGCATACATCTTTGAAAGGTAGCAGGTGCATTGCATAAACCAAAAGGCATACGTCTATAAGCATAAGTTCCAAAAGGACAAGTAAAGGTGGTTTTCTCTTGATCAGATTGTGCTACGGGTATTTGAGAAAAATCGGAATAACCGTCTAGGAAACAAAAGTGTGTATGCCTAGACAATCTTTCTAACATTTGATCAATGAAAGGTAAGGGGTAATGATCTTTTCTAGTAGCTTTGTTTAACTTTCTAAAATCAATTACCATCCTATAACCAGTTACAATTCTTTGTGGAATGAGTTCATTTTTATCATTGGGGACAACGGTAATGCCTCCTTTCTTAGGGACACAATGAACAAGACTTACCCATCTACTATCAGCTATGTGATAGATTATACCTACTTCCAGAAGTTTTAATATTTCAGTTCTTACCCCCTCCTTCATCTTAGGATTTAATCGTCGTTGGTGGTCGACAACTGTTTTAGCATCAGGCTCCATATTAATTTTGTGCTGACATAGAGTGGGACTAATGCTCTTAAGATCATCAAGAGTATATCCAATAGCAGCTCGGTGCTTCCTCAGAGTTTTTAATAATCTCTTTTCTTCATGCGCTGAAAGGTTAGCACTAATAATAACAGGACATATCTTCTTTTCATCAAGATAAGCATATTTCAATGTGTCAGGCAATTGCTTCAATTCGAATACAGGATCACCCTTAGGTGGAGGAGGACCTCCAAGAGTTTCAACAGGCAAATTATGTTTAAGGATGGGTGGCTGATCAAAGAACATTCTATCTATTTCATTTCTTTCATTCATATGCATATCATTTTCGTGGTCTAGCAAATATTGTTCTAACGGATCAGTAGGAGGTACGGCAATAGTAGCAAGACCAATAATTTCATCTTTACTAGGAAATTCTTTATCATGAGGCTATCTACGAAATTTAGAGAAATTAAACTCATGAGACATACCACCAAAATCAACACTAACAATTTCTTTAGCACAATCAATCTTGGCATTAACAGTGTTCAAGAAAGGTCTACCAAATATAATGGGACAAAAATCATGTTGTGGAGAACCAAGGACTAGAAAATTAGTAGGGTATTTGATTTTTCCACACAAGACTTCAACATCTCTAACGATCCCAAGTGGTGTAATGGTATCTTTGTTTGCAAGTTTAATAGTAACATCAATGTCCTCAATTTCAGCAGGTGCAATATCATTCATAATTTCTTGATATAAGGTAAACAGAATAGCACTCACACTAGCACCCAAGTCACATAAGCCATGATAACAATGATCTCCTATTTTAACTGAGACAACAGGCATGCCCACAACGGCTCTGTTTTTATCTTTAGAATCAGGTTTAGCAATTCTAGCTGCTTCATCGCAGAAGTAAATAACATGCCCATCTATATTATCAACCAAGAGATCTTTAACCATAGCAACATTAGGTTCAACTTTAATTTGTTCAGAGGGTCTAGGTGCTCTAGTGTGACTTTTGTTAACCACAGTTGAAACTTTAGCATGTTCCTTAATCCTAACAGGAAAAGGTGGTTTCTCAATATAAGCGGTAGGCACAACTGGATCAACATGGTAAACAATTGTTTCTTCTTTAACACTAACGGGTTCCTCAATCTTTTCTTTAACAGGGGGATGATATTTAAACCACCTCTCCTTAGGGAGATCAACATGAGTAGCAAATGATTCACAAAAGGAAGCTACTATCTCAGAGTCAAGTCCATATTTAGTGCTAAACTTATGAAAGGCATCGGTAGTTATAAAATATTTAACACAATTGAACTCAAGTATTATACCTAACTCATTACCTTTGTCGAGTTCCCAATCTTCAGAGTTGCGTTTAATTCTATCCAGAAGATCCCATCTGAATTCAATAGTTTTCTTCATAAAGGAGCCGGTCGAAGAAGAATCGAGAGTATTTTGATTATCATGAGAAAGCCGAGCATAAAAATTCTGTAAGATAATTTCCTTTGCGAGCTCATGATTGGGGCATGTTTACATCATGTACTTAAGCCTCCCCCAAGCTCGAGCGATGCTTTCTCCTTCACGAGGCCAAAAATTATATATATAATTCCGATCACGATGAACCAAATGCATAGGATAAAATTTCTGATGGAATTCCAGTTTCAATCGGTTCCAGTCCCATGTATCGGTATCATCACATAGCCTATACCATGTCAATGCTTTTCCCCCCAAAGATAAAGGGAATACTTTCTTCTTAACTCCATCTCCGGATAAACCTGCAAGCTTAAACAATCCACAAATTTCATCCACATAGATCAAGTGCATATCAGGATGTATTGTTCCGTCTCCTGCATAAGGATTAGCTAGCAGTTTCTCTATCATACCCGAAGGAATTTCATATTCAATATTTTCAGTAGGTGCAGTAGGTTGAGGAGCAACTTTTGGTGTTTCCGGTCGAGTTGAAGATACCCCGAACAAACCCCTCAAAGGATTACTTTCCATAGTGACAAGTGACAGTAAATTTCAGCACGTAATATAAATGTTTCCTTACCAAATTCCACTTACCAAAGGCGCTTCACTCCCCGGCAATGGCGCCAGAAAAGAGTCTTGATGACCCACAAGTATAGGGGATCAATCGTAGTCCTTTCTATAAGTAAGAGTGTCGAACCCAACGAGGAGCAGAAGGAAATGACAAGCGGTTTTCAGCAAGGTGTTTTCTGCAAGCACTGAAATTATCTCTAACGAGTAGTTTGATAGCAAGATAATTTGTAACAACTGAAAATTTGCAATAGTAACAAAGAGTGCAGAAAGTTGGTCCAATCCTTTTTATAGCAAAGGACAAGCCGGAACGATCTCTTATAATAAGCAACACGTTCTCGAGGACACATGGGAATTTCATCTAGTCACTTTCATCATGTTTGTTTGATTCGCGTTCGCTACTTTGATAATTTGATATGTGGGTGGACCGGTGCTTGGGTGTTGTTCTTACTTGTACAAACCTCCCACTTATGATTACCCCCTCTCGCAAGCATCCGCAACTACGAAAGAAGAATTAAGATAACTCTAACCATAGCATTAAACATTTGGATCCAAATCAGCCCCTTACGGAATAGTGGATAAACTAGGGTTTAAGCTTCTGTCACTCTAGCAACCCATCATCTAATTACTACTCCACAATGCATTCCCTCAGGCCCAAAGATGGTGAAGTGTCATGTAGTCGACGTTCACACGACACCACTAAGAGAATCAACAACATACATATCATCAAAATATCGAACGAATACCAAATTCACATGATTACTTATGACAAGACTTCTCCCATGTCCTCAAGAACAAAAGTAACTACTCACAAATCATCAACATGCCCATGATCAGTAGGGTATTGAATAGCATAATAGATCTGAACATATAATCTTCCACCAAATAAACCAATTAGCATCAACTACAAGATGTAATCAACACTACTAGCAACCCACAGGTACCAATCTGAGGTTTTGAGACAAAGGTTGAATACAAGAGTATGAACTAGGGTTTGAGATGAGATGGTGCTGGTGAAGATGTTGATGAAGATTGGCCCTCCCACGATGAGAGGGTCGCTGGTGATGTCGATGGCGACGATTTCCCACTCCCGGAGGGAAGTATCCCCGGCGGAATCTCTCCGCCGGAGAGCAAAAGTGCTCCTGCCCAAGTTCCGCCTCGAGACGGCGGCGCACCATCCCAAAAGACTTCTCTCTATTTTTTAGGTCAAATGCACTTATATACCAGAAAATGGGGGCCAGAAGTGGGCCAGGGGCTCCACGAGGTACCAGAGCGCGCCTGGGGGGGGGGGGGGTGGGTGGCGCGCCCTGGTGCCTCGTGGGCACCTGGGTGGCCCCCTCTGGTACTTTTTGCTTCCAATATTTTTTATATATTCCAAGTTATTCTCCAGAAAATTTCAGCTCATTTGGAGTTGTGCAGAATAGGTATCTTGACAGAGCTTTTTCAGGTCCAGAATTCCAGCTGCCGGCATTCTCCCTCCTTGTGTGAATCTTGCATATTAAGAGAGAAAAGGCATTAGAATTACTCCAAAAAGTGTTATAATGATTAAAAAATACTATAAATAACAGTAGCAAAACATGATGCAAAATGGACGTATCAACGCTCCAAGTAAAACACATATCATGTGATGAATAAAAATATAGCTCCAAGTGAGTTACCGATAGATTGTAGACGAAAGAGGGGATGCCTTCCGGGGCATCCCCAAGCTTAGACACTTGAGTCTTCCTTGAATATTACCTTGGGGTGCCTTGGGCATCCCCAAGCTTAGGCTTTTGCCGCTCCTTATTCCTTTATCCATCGTAGTCTCACGCAAAACTTGAAAACTTCAGCACACAAAACTCAACAGAAACCTCGTGAGAACCGTTAGTATAACAAATAAATCTTTAACTTTCGGTACTGTAGTAAATTGATTCATATATAATATTGGCATAATGCTACTGTACTCCAACTTCTCCATGACTGATACCCCCCGATACGATCCATAGATTCATCAAAATAAGCAAACTATGCAACAAAAACAGAATCTGTTTAAGACAGAACAGTCTGTAAAGATCTATTTAAAATCCATACTTCCGTAACTCCAAAAATTCTGAACAATCAGGACAACGTAAAAAATTCATATACAAATACTTTGTAAAAATTTCAGATTTTTTTGACGCTCTAGTACAGAATTAAAATTCCAACACTGGACGCAAAACTTTCTGTTTTCCAAACAGCATCAATTATACTATCATCAACATCATCCCAAAGGCATTACTTGGCACAAACACTAACTAAAACATAAAAACACAATCATAACAGAAGCTATAATTATGCAAACACTCAAAATAGTAGGTAAAAGCAAAAATTTATTTTATTCATTGGGTTGCCTCCCAACAAGCGCTATTGTTTTATGCCCCTAGCTAGGCATAATGCATAGTTTCAAGTTTTGTCATCCTTCAAGTTAATTCCATAAGTGGCCCTCATAATGGATTCATAAGGTGCTTTAATTATTTTCCTAGGGAAGTGTTCCATCCCTTTATTTAGTGGAAATTGAAATCTTATATTACCTTCTTTCATATCAATAATAGCACCAATAGTTCGAACAAAAGGCCTACCAAGTATTATGGGGCAAGAAGGATTGCATTCAATGTCAAGAACAATAAAGTCCACGGGCACATAATTTCTATTTGCAAGAATAAGCACATCATTTATTCTACCCAATGACTTTTTAATAGTGGAATCCGCAAGATGCAAATTAAGGGAACAAGGATCTAAGTCGGTGTGACCTAGCATATCACACAAAGACTTTGGTATAGTGGAAACGCTAGCACCAAGATCACAAAGAGCATTACATTCATAATCTTTAATTTTTACTTTAATAGTAGGTTCCCATTCATCTTGTAATTTTCTTGGAATTGATACTTCCAACTCAAGTTTTTCTTCATGTGCTTTTATCATGGCTTCTACAATGTGTTTAGTGAAAGCCTTATTTTGTTCATATGCATTTGGTGAATTAATCATGGATTGAAACAAGGAAATACACTCAATTAAAGAACAACTATCATAATTAAAGTCCTTGTAATCCAAAGTAGTGGATGCATTACTATTTAAAGTTTTAACCTCTCCAAACCCACTTTTTTCATTTTTATGATCAAGATTATCACCCTCCAAGCAAGTGGGACTCCTTCTATCTAAAGTTGACTCTTATCCAGTCCCTTTTTCATCAATTTTTATGTTACTAAATAATGATTCAATAGGAGTGACACCAATCATTTTAATATCTTCATCATTACTATGATAGAAACCGGGTGGAATCGCTTTTTCTAGAAATTCTCGCTTAGCTCTCAACCTAGAGGTCCTTTCTTTACTTTCATTAATGGAAACATAGATAGCCTTAATAGAATCATTTATATCATGCTTAAATGGAAAAATTTTAGTTTTAAGGTTTTCCACATCATGAGCAATTCTATCCATGTTCCTAGCTAATTCATCAACTCTATTCAATTTTTCTTCTATCATAGCATTGAAATTCTTTTGCGAACTAATAAATTCTTTCATATTACATTAAAGATCAGAGGGCATCCTATTATTATTATTATTATTATTATTATTATTATTATTATTATTATTATTATTATTATTATAAGAATTACCATAAGGATTGCCATAATTATTAGAGGAATTTCTAGGAAACGGTTTAGGATTGAAATTACCCCTATAAGCATTGTAGTTGAAATTATTTCTAGAGACAAAATTCACATGAATAGCATCATTATTTTGCTCAATCAAAGTAGACAATTGCATATCATTAGGATCAAAGAGAGCATTTTTACTAGCAACCAATTTCAATAGAGCATCCATCTTATCACTCAAAGTATTAATTTCTTCAACATAATTTACCTTCTTACCAGTTGGAGTTCGTTCAGTGTGCCATTGAGAATAATTTGCCATAATATTATCAAGAAGTTTTGTAGCTTCACCCAATGTAATTTCCATAAAGGTGCCACCTGCGGCAGAGTCTAGCATATTTCTAGAGACAAAGTTTAGTCCCGCATAAAAAATTTGTATGTCATCCATAAATTCAAACCATGAGTTGGGAAATTTCTTATCATTAATTTCATTCTCTCCGAAGATTGTGCAACATGTTGATGCTCAAGTTTCTTAAAATTCATAATTTGATTTCTTAAAGAAATAATCTTAGCGGGAGGAAAATACTTGGTAATAAAAGCATCCTTACACTTATCCCAAGAATCAATACTATTTCTAGGCAAGGATGAAAACCAAGTTTTAGCACGATCTCGTAGTGAGAATGGAAATAATTTTAATTTGACAATATCATTATCCACATCTTTCTTCTTTTGCATATCACAAAGTTCAATGAAAGTATTTAGATGGGATGCATCATCTTCATTAGGACTACCAGAAAATTGTTCTTTCATAACAAGATTAAGCAAAGCAGCATTAATGTCACATGACTCCGCACCAGTGGTGGGAGGAGCAATAGGAGTACTAATAAAATCATTATTATTAGTATTGGAAAAGTCACACAATTTTGTATTTTCTTGAGACATCACGACAAAGCAAGCAAACAAGCAATTTTTTTTGTGTTTTTGTAAAAAAAAATTAGAAGTGGGGGAGATGAAAACGAGAGGCAAATGCAAATAAAGGCAAATAAAGTAAATACAAGTGAATGATAATTTGTGCGAAGGTACTTGGTAATTTTGATGATGTCGCCCCGGCAACGGCGCCATCAATTCTTCCTGCTACTTGTAGTCTGCGTTGGTATTTCCCCGAAGAGGAGAGGATGATGCAGTACAGTAGAGATAAGTATTTCCCTCAGTTAAGAACCAAGGTTATCAATCCAGTAGAAGAACCAAGCAAAATTCCGTTAAGCGCACCGGCACACACAAGAGCAAACACTTGCACCCAACGCAAATAAGAGGGTTGTCAATCCTCTTAGCGGTTATTTGCAAGGATTAAGTCTTATCGAGGTAAATAGATAAAGTAAAATACTAATTAAAATAAAAGTAAATAAATTGCAGCAAGGTATTTTTAGGTTTTTTATATGATAAAGATAGACCCAGGGGGCCATAGTTTTCACTAGAAGCTTCTCTCTTGAGCACAGAGACATACGGTAGGTAAACAAATTGCTGATGGGCAATTGATAGAAAAGCAAATAATTATGACGGATTCATGGCAATGATCATGTATATAGGCATCACGTTCGAGACAAGTAGACCGACTCCTGCCTGCATCTACTACTATTACTCCACTCATTGACCGCTATCCAGCATGCATCTAGAGTATTAAGTTAAGAAAAATAGAGTAATGCCTTAAGCAAGATGACATGATGTAGAGAAGCAAATTCAAGCAATATGAATAAACCCCATCTTTTTATCCTTAATGGCAACAATACAAATACATGTCATGTCCCCTTCTGTCACTGGGATTGAGCACCGCAAGATTGAACCCATCACAAAGCACCTCTCCCATTGCAAGACAAATCAATCTAGTAGGCCAAACCAAATCAATAGATCGGGGAGAAATACAAAGCTATAATAATCATGCATAAAAGAGTTCAAAGAAGACTCAAATATTTCTCATGAATAATCTAATCATAAACTCACAATTCATCGGATCCCAACAAACACATCGCAAAAGAAGATTACATCGGACATAACTGCAAGAACATCGAGGAGAACATGGTATTGAAGATCAAAGAGAGAGAAGAAGCCATCTAGCTACAAGCTATGGACCCGTAGGTCTGTGGTAAACTACTCACACATCATCGGAAGGGCAGCAAGGTTGATGTAGAAGCCCTCCGTGATCGATTCCCCCTCCGGCAGAGTACCGAAAAAGGCCTCCAGATGGGATCGCAGAAGAACAGAGGCGTGTGGTGGCGGAAATGTTTTGTCTTCTATCTCTCTGTTGGTTTGGGAATATTTGGGAATTTATAGCGCTGGAATTAGGTCAAGTGGTGCCACGAGGGGCCCACAAGCCTGGGGGCGCGCCCTCCAGGCTTGTCGCCTCCTCGTGGCTCTTCTGGTCTTCTCCCGAAGCTTCGTGGGTCTCTTCTGGTCCAAAAAAAATTAATCCAAAGTTTTTTTCTCATTTGGACACTTTTTGATATTGATTTTCTGAAAAGGCAAAAACAAGCAGAAAACAGCAACTGGCACTGGGCACCAGTGAAAGTACATTTGCTACCTTGGTGGTTTTGGTAATTTATGCCAACATACATGTTGTTGGACTAATGTTTCTATCTAGTAAATTTTAGATAAGTTCAGCATTGGCGTGGCAAGGACTAGGGATGTGGACCCTTCAAAATGCTAAGGACATATATTGGCAAAAACTCAAGACTCTACATTTTTGGTTTAGTGATCCAAGATCACATTGAGTCCATAGGAAAGCCAATACTATTAAAAGGGGATGAGGTTTTGATAATGATCTATTTGCTCAAGTGCTCAATGATATTGCTCCAAAACCCTCAGCCACTTTCCCTATCCAAACTTGTCCCATTTCACAAAGTCAAACCTGGTTCCACCGAATCTCATTCATCCGGACTCACCGAGTTCATCAAGACAGTGCCACAGCCTAAACCCTAACAAATCGGATCCGCCGATATGGATCTCGGTCTGACCGAGATGGGTGCCCATCTTTCTGTTGCCTAGTTGCAATTCTTTTGGTCCCACTGAGATTGCACTCGGTAACACCGAGATGGAGTGACCAAGTTTCTGTTGCCAAGTTGCATCATTTCGGTCCCACCGAGATTATGCAATCGGTGCCACCGAGACTGGGTCTAGCCCTTACCATTGCACTTTGGTTGCTCTGAGATGTTCCATTCGGTCCCACCAAAACTTCAAACGTTCATATCTTTGCACAGGTCGGTCTCACCAAGCTTCTGGTTTCGGTGCCACCGATTTTGGTCAAATGTGTGTAACGGCTGGATTTCGTGTGAAGGCTATATATACCCCCACCACCCTCTTACCTAGTAAGAGAGCCATCAGAATGTGCCTACACTTCCACCATACATTTTCTGAGAGAGAACTACCTACTCATGTGTTGAGATCATGACATTCCAATCTAACCATTTGAACCTTGATTTCTAGCCTTTCCCAAGTTGCTTTCCACTCAAATCTTTCTTCCACCATAGCCAAATATGTGAGGAAGTTCTTGAGTGTTGGGGAGACTATCATTTGAAGCGCAAGAGCAAGGACTTCATCATCAACACACCGTTTATTACCTTTTGGATAGTGGTGCCTCCTAGATTGGTTAGGTGTCACTTGGGAGCCTCCAAGATCATATGGAGTTGAACCAAGGAGTTTGTAAGGGTAAGGAGATCACCTACTTCATGAAGATCTACCCCGAGTGAGGCTAGTCCTTCATGGACGTAAGCCATGGTGGAATAGGCAAGATTGCTTCTTCATGGACCCTTTGTGGGTGGAGCCCTCCATGGACTCGCGCAACCGTTACCCTCTGTGGGTTGAAGCCTCCATCAACGTGGACGTACGATAGCACCACCTATCGGAACCACGCCAAAAACCACCGTGTCTTCATTGCGTTTGATCTTCCATACTCTACCCCTTTACTTTCCGTACACTTGCATGCTTTACTATTTCCGCTGCTCAATCTCTAGATTTGCATATGTAGAAAGTTTTGGTGTTATCTTGACTTATGCCAAAATCTGCCTAAGTTCCAAGAGAAACTAAAAACTGCACCTTTGGTTTGTTAAGTGTCTATTCACCCCCCTCTAGACCTATCTCCTCGATCCCACAATTGGTATCAGAGCAATGGTCTCCATTTCTTTGGTTTAATGACCATTGGAGGGAGATGGATGTGTCTACTTTGGGGAGTCTTAGACGTAGAGTGCCTATTCTCAATGGGGAGTATTACAATGTTTGGAAGAATGAGATGCTTGGTATCTTTGATGAATTTAACTTGAGCAAGTATATTCATAATCCTTATGTGCCTCCTATTGATCCCTTGCATCCTACTCATGAAGAGGAAATTGACATGCTTTGTAATCTTAGAACCGTCAATCTTAGTCTTATGGCAAATCTTCGAGATTACATGGCCGGAGGAAAAGAGTGGATTCTTGATAGTGGATGTACCAATCACATGACCGGAGATAGAGACATGTTTCGTGAGCTTGCTAAAAATGATGGTCCACGCAAGTATGTGACTTTTGGAGACAACTCCAAGGGTAAGGTACTTGGCCTTGGTAAGGTGGCCATATCCAATGATAGCTCCATACAAAATGTTATGCTTGTTGAATCTCTTGGTTACAATCTTCTTTCCGTATCTAGACTAGCCAATTTTGGTTTCAATGTTCTATTTACCGAAGTAGATTGCCAAGTGTTTCGTCGAGATAATCATAATATGGTCTTTACCGGCATTCATAGAGGTGATCTATACATTGTTGATTTCACTAAGAGAGCCCAACCTCGTACATGCTTAATTGCTAAATCTTCTAAAGGTTGGTTATGTCATAGGAGACTTGAACATGTTGGCATGCGTACCCTTGATAAACTTGTTAAAGGAGATCACATTCTTGGTGTGAAAGATGTTATATTTGACAAGGATCGACTTTGTAGTGCTTGTCAAGCAGGAAAACAAGTTGGAGGAAGCCATCCCGTGAAGAACATTATGATCACAAGGAGACCACTCGATCTACTTCATATGGATCTTTCTGGTCCCAACTCCTATAAGAGTCTTGGCGGTAACTCTTTCGGTTTGGTCATTGTTGATGATTTTTCAAGATTTACGTGGGTGTTCTTTCTCGATGACAAATCACAGGTACAAAAGATCTTCAAGAACTTTGCAAGAAAGGCCCAAAATCAATTTGAAGTGAAGATCAAGAAGGTTCGGAGTGACAACGGAACGGAGTTCAAGAACGCCAATGTGGATACCTTTCTTGATGAGGAAGGCATTTCACATGAGTTCTCGGCTACGTACACACCTCAACAAAATGGAGTTGTTGAGAGGAAGAACCGGACTCTTATTGAGATGGCAAGAACAATGCTTGATGAATACAAGACGCCAAAACACTTTTGGGCGGAAGCAGTTGAAACAATTGTCATGCTACAAATCGACTCAATCTTCACAAGCTTCTTGGTAAAATGGCGTATGAACTACTCACCGATAACAAAACACAAGTTGGATACTTTCGAGTATTTGGCTCAAAATGTTACATTCTTGATAAGCATCGTCGTTCAAAGTTTGCTCCTAAATCTCATGAAGGTTTTCTACTTGGTTATGGATCGAACTCTCACACTTACCGTGTCTATAACAACTTCACTCGAAAAGTTGAAGAGACGGTAGATGTGAAGTTTGATGAGACTAACGGCTCGCAAGTCGAGCAATTGCCAATTGATGTAGGAGATCAAGAACCATCGGAAGGAATCCAAGACTTGTCCATTGGCAAGATTCACCCCGTGGAAGTAAAGGAGAGTACCTCGTCTATTCAAGTGGAAGCCCCAACTTCACATCAAGGTGAACAACATGTTGATATGGAGGCATCCACAAGTGGAATACGTCAAGGTGAAGGAAATAAGGAAGTGCAACAAGATGATCCACCTCAACCTCCTTCTCCACCTCCACAAGCGAACAACGACAACATCAACGAAGAAGAAGAAGATGATGATGAGGAAGCCTCACCACAACCCAAGCAAAAGCTACCTCGAGTTAGAGCAAGAATCGACAAGAATCATCCCGTCAAACAAATACTTGGAGATATCCAATCCGGGAGATTCACTTGCTCTAAATCTCGTTTAGCTAACTTTTGTGAGCATTACTCATTCATCTCTAGTGTTGAACCTTTGAAGGTAGAAGAATCCCTCGAGGACCCCGATTGAGTGAATGCAATGCACGAGGAGCTACACAACTTTGAGAGGAACCAAGTTTGGACATTGGTTGAAAAGCCTAAAGATGAGCAAAACATCATTGGAACCAAATGGGTGTTTTGAAATAAGCAAGATGAAGATGGAGAAGTTGTACGCAACAAGGCTCGGCTCGTAGCACAAGGTTACACACAAGTCGAAGGTATGGACTATGGTGAGACCTATGCCCCCGTTGCGAGACTTGAGTCCATTCGTATTTTACTTGCGTATGCCAATCACCATGATATCACTCTTTACCAAATGGATATTAAAGGTGCTTTCTTAAACGGTGAAATTGAGGAGGAAGTCTATGTTAAACAACCTCCCGGCTTTGTTAATCCCAAGAAACCTAATCATGTCTACAAACTTCGTAAAGATCTTTATGGTCTTAAACAAGCCCCTAGAGCTTGGTACAAATGCTTGACAAAGTTTCTTCTTGAAAAAGGTTTTGCAATTGGGAAAATTGATTCAACTTTGTTCACTAAGAGGGTTAATGGAGAATTATTTGTATGCCAAATTTATGTTGATGATATTATCTTTGGATCTACTAACCCCTCTTTTAGTGAAAAGTTTGGAAGGTTGATGTCGGAAAAGTATGAGATGTCTATGATGTGTGAACTCAAATTCTTTCTTGGTTTGCAAATCAAGCAAACTAAGGAGGGTACCTTTGTTTCTCAAAGAAAGTATACTAAGGACTTATTCAAGAAGTTCAACATGCAAGAATTTAAGGTATGAAAACTCCAATGCCCACGAGTGGACATCTTGACTTGACCAAGGATGCCAAACTGGTTGATCAAAAGGTTTATCGATCAATGATTGGTTCATTGCTATATCTATGTGCCTCCCGTCCTGACATTATGCTAAGTGTGTGCATGTGCGCACGGTACCAAGCGGCACCAAAAGAGTGTCACCTTAAGGTGGTGAAAAGAATTGTGAGATACTTGTTACATACACCAAACTTTGGCATATGGTATCCCAAAGGATCCTCTTTTAATCTTGTTGGCTATTCCGATTCGGACTATGCCGGAGACAAGGTTGATAGAAAATCCACTTCGGGTACATGTCAATTTCTTGGTAGATCTCTTGTGTCTTGGTCCTCCAAGAAACAAAACTCGGTATCGCTATCTACTGCCGAAGCGGAATACATTGCCGCGGGATCATGTTGTGCTCAATTACTATGGATGACTCAAACTCTTAAAGATTATGGTGTGCATGTGAGACATGTACCATTACTATGTGACAATGAGAGTGCTATTAAGATTGCACACAATCCCGTGCAACATTCTTGAACTAAGCATATTGAGGTTTGTCACCATTTCATTCGAGATCATGTTGAGAAAGGTGACATTGACCTTAAACATGTTCGAACCGACAAGCAATTGGCGGACATCTTTACCAAACCTCTCGATGAGAAGGTGTTTTGTCACTTGTGAAGTGAGTTGAACATCATTGATGCTTCAAACGTGAACTAGAGGCTCTTGTGGATGCATACAAGGGCATGAGCATTCTTGACTAATCCTTGATACTTCCATGATCATATTATATCTTGGACATTTTGCTCCCTTGTATTGTATCTAATCTTTTGTAGGTACTTGGACAAACTTCATGTCACAAGATTGCATCTCACTCTTACCTTGAGCAATCTTGTATAACTCAAGTATCAACAATCCTTGGTGGAACAAGGAACAAGACAACCTAACATATCCTTTGACAACCTTTGAGTTATGCTTCATTCTTGTCATTTTGGATATACATGTTGTTCCTTGCAAAACTAACCCATGTAGGAAGATGAACTACAAATGTTAGGATTGCTCCAAACTTCAACTCATGACCATCCACTTCAAGTTCAACTACATGATGGACATCACCACCAAATCCCAATGTAAGTTCTCACATCTTAGAGAAGCTTTACTCAAAGACATGAGCTAAAGCAACTCAACAAGATGTGAATACATTGAAATGCTTAAAGGAAAAATGGTAACCCCATTTTGAGCTTAACCGATGAGTATGACCTATGATCAAGTGTTCTCACTTGACTCCTAAGTCAATATACTCTAACATAGGTGACCTAGTCGCCGACCCCTCTAGATCAAGTTCTCCAGTGTTTCTTTTATGTCTCTCTTCTTTCTAGAGTGTTTCTATTTCAAAAAAAAACTTCATCTAGACGCTTCTTTGTTTCTTTCCTGTGTTTCTTTTCTCTTAGCTAGACTCACAGTTAATTCATTGCAAATCTTTGTGAGAATTCTTTTGCCTAGTGAGCTGAGTTGACAAAATGTTGCTTTGCACCAAACTCGGTTCCACCGAATTGAATCAACTTGGAGTCACCGACTTTGGTGCTCTAAGGAGTTTTCTGTCAAATATTTTCTGAGTCTTTCTGCTTCAGCTCCACTCAATGATTCTTACCCTCTACTTGCATCTGGAACTACTCAATGGCTAGGTGTGGTTCTCAAGGACCATACTCACTTGACCAGTAACCTTGAAGTCCCTTCTTGGAAATTGATGTCAAAGGGGGAGAGAGGAATACATCAAAGCTTATACAAGCTCAGGTTATACAAGCTCTTCTTTGTAAAAAGGAGAGAGAGATGTACCTTACAAGAGGAGAGAATGTTACATGTTTCTAAGAGGGGAGAAACATGATCAGTTTTTTCTTAGTTGTTGTAGTTTTCTCACCCTACCTACTCCCAACATTTAATGTCAGATTCAGGGGGGAGGAAGTTCTTTAAGGGGAGACAACTATTGTTCTCTTTGGGGACATGTCTGCTTCAAAGAAGTATTCACCTAGTGATACTCTCTTCTACATGTCATCCCATCTTGGTTTCTTGTTGATCTTGTGTCTTTTCTTGAAGAGATTATCTTGTGTTATCTAACCCTGTTTTCTCAAGTGTATTTCTTCAGGTACTTGATCAAGAACTTTGAGGTAAGTATATGCATCACACTCATGCACATGATGACTTCTTGCTCATGCACGTATTGTTTGCAAGAAGACAATCATGAGCATGTGGACACTTCTATCTCATACTTATTGCTCTGATGCATATAGCCAGGATACATGTCACATGTGTACTTCCTTCGCGTTGTGCCTCTGCTTTCCATGAACTATCATCATTTTCGTCATCCACATCTTTAGGGGGAACTCATGCATGTTACATGTTTTCTTCAAAGCTTTCATACATTCTCATTTACATCTTTATTTGAAGCTTTGATGTATGTTGTCATCAATTACAAAAAAGGGGGAGATTGAAAGCACATTTGCTCCCTTGGTGGTTTTGGTAATTTATGCCAACATACATGTTGTTGGACTAATGTTTCTATCTAGTAAATTTCAGATAAGTTCAGCATTGGCGTGGCAAGGACTAGGGATGTGGACCCTTCAAAATGCTAAGGACATATATTGGCAAAAGCTCAAGACTCTACATTTTTGGTTTATTGATCCAAGATCACATTGAGTCCATAGGAAAGCCAATACTATTAAAAGGGGATGAGGTTTTGATAATGATCTATTTGCTCAAGTGCTCAATGATATTGCTCCAAAACCCTCAGCCACTTTCTCTATCCAAACTTGTCTCATTTCACAAAGTCAAACTCGGTTCCACCGAATCTCATTCATCCGGACTCACCGAGTTCATCAAGACAGTGCCACAGCCTAAACCCTAACAAAACAGATCCACCGATATGGATCTCGGTCTCACCGAGATGGGTGACCATCTTTCTATTGCCTGGTTACAATTCTTTTGGTCCCACCGAGATTGCACTCGGTAATACCGAGATGGAGTGACCAAGTTTCTGTTGCCAAGTTGCATCATTTTGGTCCCACCGAGATTATGCAATCGGTGCCACCGAGACTGGGTCTAGCCCTTACCATTGCACTTCGGTTGCTCCGAGATGTTCCATTCGGTCCCACCAAAACTTCAAACGTTCATTTCTTTGCACAGGTCGCTCTCACCGAGATTCTGATTTTGGTGCCACCGATTTTGGTCAAATGTGTGTAACGGCTGGACTTCGTGTGAAGGCTATATATACCCCTCCACCACCCTCTTACCTAGTAAGAGAGCCATTAGAACGTGCCTACACTTCGACCATACATTTTCTGAGAGAGAACTACCTACTCATGCGTTGAGATCAAGACATTCCAATCCAACCATTTGAACCTTGATTTCTAGCGTTTCCCAAGTTGCTTTCCACTCAAATCTTTCTTCCACCATAGCCAAATCTGTGAGGAAGTTCTTGAGTGTTGGGGAGACCATCATTTGAAGCACAAGAGCAAGGAGTTCATCATCAACACACCATCTATTACCTTTTGGAGAGTGGTGTCTCCTAGATTGGTTAGGTGTCACTTGGGAGCCTCCAAGATCATGTGGAGGTTAACCAAGGAGTTTGTAAGGGCAAGAAGATCGTCTACTTCGTGAAGATCTACCCTGAGTGAGGCTAGTCCTTCTTGGATGTAAGCCATGGTGGAATAGGCAAGGTTGCTTCTTCGTGGACCCTTTGTGGGTGGAGCCCTCCATGGACTCGCGCAACCGTTAGCCTCTGTGGGTTGAAGCCTCCATCAACGTGGACGTACGATAGCACCACCTATCGGAACCACGGCAAAAACCATCGTGTCTTCATTGCGTTTGATCTTCCATACTCTACCCCTTTACTTTCTATACACTTGCATGCTTTACTATTTCCGCTGCTCAATCTCTAGATTTGCATGTGTAGAAAGTTTTGGTGTTATCTTAACTTGTGCCAAAATCGGCCTAAGTTCCAAGAGAAACTATAAACTGCACCTTTGGTTTGTTAAGTGTCTATTCACCCCCCTCTAGACCTATCTCCTTGATCCCACAACCGTGTTAATAGTTTAGTCCCAAAAAATGATATATAATGGCATATAATTGCATATAAAACATCCAAGATTGATACTATAATAGCATGGAACAATAAAAAATTATAGATATGTTGGAGACGTATCAAGCATCCACAAGCTTAATTCCTACTCGTCCTCGAGTAGGTAAATGATAAAAACAGAATTTTTGATGTGGAATGCTACCTATCATGTTTCATCATGTAATATCTCTCTTACGGTATGAATAATAAGATCCGAATGATTCAAAGCAATAGTCTATAATTTGATATAAAGACATCAATACTCAGGCATACTAATAAACAATCATGTCTTTCAAAATAAAAATGCTAAAGAATGTTATCCCTACAAAATCATACAATGCTGTCATGCTCCATCTTCTTAACACAAAATATTTATCATGAACAACCCCGGTTTTAGCCAAGCAATTGGTTCATACTTTTTAACGCGCTTCAGCTTTTTCAACCCCCACGCAATACATGAGCGCAAGCCATGGATATAGCACTATAGGTGGAATAGAGTGTGGTGGTAGAGATCAATAAGGGGAAGTCAAAAAATAAGAAGATAATCTCACCTCAACGAGGCTAATCAACGGGCTATGGAGATGCCCATCAATTGATGTCAATGCGAGGAGTAGGCATTGCCGTGCAACGGATGCACTAAGAGCTATAAGTGTATGAAAGCTCAACATGAAAACTAAGTGGGTGTGCATCCAACTTGCTTGCTCATGAAGACCTCGGGCATTTGAGGAAGCCCATCATCGGAATATACAAGCCAAGTTCTATAATGAAAAATTCCCACTAGTATATGAAAGTGAAAAAAATAGGAGACTCTCTATATGAAAAACATGGTGCTACTCTGAAGCACAAGTGTGGAAAAAGGATAGTAACATTGCCCCTTCTCTCTTTTTCTCTCATTTTTTTTCATGGCTCTTTTTGGCCTCCTTTTTTTTCTTTTTTTTTTTCATCCGGAGTCTCATCCCGACTTGTGGGGGAATCATGGTCTCCATCATCGTTTCCTCACTGGGACAATGCTCTAATAATGATGATCATCACACTTTTATTTACTTACAACTCAATATTATAACTCGATACTAGAACAAAAATATGACTCTATATGAATGCCTCTGGCAGTGTACCAGGATGTGCAATGATGCTAGCGTAACATGTATAAAAAATGATGAACGGTGGCTGAGCCACAAATACTATGTCAGCTATATGATCATGCAAAGCAATAGGACAATGATGATGTGTGTCATAAAAATGGAACGGTGAAAGTTGCATGGCAATATATCTCGGAATGGCTATGGAAATGCCATGATAGGTAGGTATGGTGGCTATTTTGAGGAAGATATAAAGAGGCTTATGTGTGATAGAGCGTATCATTGATACGTCTCCAATGTATCTATAATTTATGAAGTATTCATGCCATGTTTACAACAATTTTATATGGTTTTGGTATGATTTGATTAGAACTAACCCGGACTGACGCTATTCTCAGCAGAACTACCGTGGTGTTCTTTTTTGTGCAGAAATAAAAGTTCTCCAAATGCAACGAAACTTTTTAACAATTTTTTTGGAGCAAAAGAGAACCAGGAAGCTTCGTGGGAGGACCAGAAGAACCACGAGGTGCCCACGAGGCACTAGGGCGCGCGAGGGGAGGGTATGGCGCCGTGGTGCCTCGTGGGCCCATATTCGCGTGATTCCAATGCCAAAAATCCTATAAATAGAGAAACCCCTAGAAATAACCCTAGATTTTGGACTCCGCTCCCGCAAGCCTCTGTACCTTCGAAATACCATCTGGAGCCCTATTCCGGCACCCTGCCGGAGGGGGAAATCATCACCGAAGTCCATCTTCATCATCCCGGCGGTCTCCATGACGAGGAGGGAGTAGTTCACCCTCGGGGCTGAGGGTATGTACTAGTATCTATGTGTTTGATCTCTCTCTCTCTCTCTCTCTCTCTCGTGTTCTTGATTTGGCACGATCTTGATGTACCGCGAGCTTTGTTAATATAGTTGGATCATATGGTGTTTCTCCCTCTCTATCTTGTTGTGATGAATTGAGTTTTTACCTTTGAGGTTTCACTATTATCGGATTGAATACTTTATGGATTCGAGAACACTTGATGTATGTCTTGCATATGAATACCCGTGGTGACAATGGGGTATTATATTGATTCACTTGATGTATGTTTTAGCACTCAACTCGTGGATTCCCGAGGTGACATTGGGGTAATCTATGCATAGGGGTTGATGCACATTTTCGTCCTACTTTCTCCGGTAGAAATCTTGGGGCACTCTTTGAAGTTCTTTGTGTTGGATTGAATATTATGAATCTGAAGTTGTTTGATGCATATCGTATATTCAACTCACAGATACTTGTGGTTACATTGGAGTATCTAGGTGACATTAGAGTTGGTTGATGCGTATCATATGGTGTTATTTTAGTACGAACTCTAGGGCTGTTTGTGACACTTATAGGGATGGCTCAATAGATTGATCGAAAAAGATAACTTTGAGGTGGTTTCGTACCCTACAACAATTTATATCTTATGTTCTCCGCTAATAGCAACTTTGGAGTGATTCTTTATCGCACGTTGAGGGATTGTTATATGATCCAATTATGTTAGCATTGTTGAGAGATTGCACTAGCGAAAGTATGAACCCTAGGCCTTGTTTTCAAGCATTGCAATACCGTTTGTGCTCCATTTTATCACTTGCTACCTTGCTGTTTTTTTATTTTCAGATTACAAAAACCTATATCTACTATCCATACTACACTTGTATCACCATCTCTTCGCCGAACAAGTGCACCTATACAATTTACCATTGTGTTGGGTGTGTTGGGGACAGAAGAGATTTCTTGTATTTGGTTGCAGGATTGTTTGAGAGAGACCATCTTCATCCTATGCCTCCCACGGATTGATAAACCTTAGGTCATCCACTTGAGGGAAAATTGCTACTATCCTACAAAACTCTGCGCTTGGAGGCCCAACACGAGTCTACAAGAATAAGTTGTGTAGTAGACATCAAGCTCTTTTCTGGCACCATTGCCGGGGAGGTGAGTGCTTGAAGGTATATCTTTAGATCTTGCAATTGAATCTTTTAGTTTCTTGTTTTCCACTAGTTTGGTTTATAAAAGAAAACTACAAAAAAATGGAATTGATGTTGCCTCATATTATTCATCTTTATAATGTCTTCCTTGAAAATGATGGAGCGGAAAATTGTGCTCAATTGATAGAGGAAGAATTTAATAAAATGTTTTATGTGAGTCCTTTGAATGATGAGCATGATTGCAATGTTGTTAGTATGCTTTCTATGTGTCGGGGTAGATCGACCATCTATGGGGCCATGCAGCCCCTTGTGGTTCGGCAGGGAAGATCGACGTGCACAAAGAGCATGAACAATGGGACACGAGGGATTTTACCTAGGTTCGGGCCGCTGAGAAGTGTAAAACCCTACTCCTGCCTTTGGTGTATTGATGGTGAAGAAGCACAGTACAAGGAGCGCTTGCCCCGGCAAGGCGCGGGAGAGCAGCTACGCGAGACGTGCTTGTGTTTGAAAAGGGGTCCGAATCCTCTAAACTGTTGCCTTGGCCCTCCTTTTATAGCTTAAGGGGTTACCACAGTGGCAAAACAATAATTAGATCGTGACTAGATAGCAAACAGTGCTATCATACCTAACTCTGCCAGTTTAGGACAAAGGCATTAAATGCGCCGTTAGGTGTCATGCGGAGAGGTAGTCCCGGCAAAGGTTTCTGCACCACTTGCCCAGCTACCTCGTATTATCCTGACACGCCTCCTGGACGGGTGTCTTTAGAAGCTAATCTTGTCCCAGCGTGCCGACACATGTTCGACAAGTCTCACCAACCAGCCTACGCGGTCGACACCTCACTTATCAGCGAACACCTATGCAGCGAGGTGGGGCGCCGGAGGGCTGGTATAAGCTTGCCGGCGCGTAGCTTGCCGGGTCCTCACCTTGCCGGTTTAGCCTTACCGGCAAGGAACGTCTTCATCTTTGGTACTAGTTGAGTGTCGTGCCTTGAGCTTCTTTCTGGTAGCTTCTTTGGCTGGACTCTGAAGCTTGGTCTTGGCAGTTCCCGGCAAGGCCTTAGCCGGCAAGGAGGCTTCTACTGTCTGTGCATAAGTCAGGGTATAAAATGCCCATGTTTTATACACCGACAGGAGCCCCCGGGCCTGGGCCATACGTGCGTCCAAAGCGTCGTTGGGCTAGGCCCGAACAATGCAATGACACGCGGCGGGAAACTGCCATTGTAATTTTTGCGATGATGGCTTTCCTGACGCACGTCCAATCCACGCATTAAATGCGGGTCATGGGAACTTGGACTGTTGCGGTTACATTGTGGTAGTGCGCCTGTAAAAGAACATGGCTGGGGCAAACAGTAAAGAGCCAGCCTCCCCTCGCGCCTTCCCCATAAAAAGGCAACCGCGAGGGGAAGCCGCCCATCCGCCCATGTTTTCCCCTGCTTCATCTTCCTCCTCAAGCCAAAACTGCTTCCGCCGCCGCCGCTGGTGCTCCGCATCTCGCCTCGGCCACCTTACTTCTTCCCAACCCTCGATGGCGCCTAAAAGGGCCGATGCGGCGAAGAAGAAGAAGCCCACCAAGCCGCTCGACCCCAAGGCGGAGGAGAAGAAGAAGGCGCTGGAGGAGTTGGAAAAGCGGCGGAGGGAAAATGCAATCTTCTCGCCGTGCTCCTTGGATGCCAATGAGCTGATCAGGAGGTACGCGTACATGTGGGGGAGAGATACCAAGGATCGCAAGGCGCCCGTAGTGCTTCCTGAAGGCGACAAGGATCCGTCGGATTCATATCCATTCTTCTGCGCGTACTTCTACTACAGTTTGGTTCCCCCATTCTCAGATTTCTTCAGCGCCATGATGTTCAGCTACAGGTTCAGGCTGCTGGACTTCACTCTGAATGCGATGACTTGCATGGCGGTCTTCGCCCATTTATGCGAGAATTTCGTCGGAGTGGCGCCCAATGTGGATCTATTCCGGCACTTTTTCATCCCCCGGATCGAAGATAAATCTCTCTCCGGTAGCATTGCTTGGATTCCCAGGGCAAAGACGAAATGCGAGTATCTTCCCGGGAAGCTTCACCTCAAGTAGAAAGAGTGGCGGGCCGAGTGGTGCTGGATCCAGGAGAAGGACTTCCCCCAATTCTGTATACCGCGCACTGTGAAGGTTGAGCGCGGCAAGAACTGGAGCAGCATAGGTGCCACAGACGCCAAGCTTCGCCCGATACTGAACAGGATCGCCCGCCTCAAGGCCGCCAAGTTGACCATAGAGATGGTTGGTGCCGATTTCCTCCGACGATACATAGCGCCGTTGCAGAAGAGGGGGAGGTTCGCCTGGGAATACCAGAATGCCGCTGACATTAGGAGATTGTACCCTGGTCGTGGCAACAACTTGTCGGTCATGGAGCACGCCAGCCTCTGCGAGGCGTTGTTCCGGAAAACTGGCACGTTCCACTTGCCGGACAAGATCGTCCCGCTGCACATCAATTCCGCCAAGGACTCCATCTTGGCGGCGATGCCGGACTGTGATGCTCATGGAGTAAAAGCAGACTGGGTTCTGCCCTCCTTGGAGTCCGAAATGGAGTGGGCTTCCAACTTGACGGAGGTGGCTTCCCGAAAGGAGACGAACCTCATCCGGGCTACCACTGCAGAAGAGCTGGCGTACATCACCAACAAGGCCGAGGAGATCGCGAGGATCAACGCAGCGAGTGGTTCTGGAGCCGCGGCAGCCGAGGATGAGGAGGATGAGCACTCCGAGGGAGAGGCCGCCGAAGGACAAGAAGAGGAGCCTGTCGACGACGAGGCCGCTGAGGTTGAGGTTGTCGGGACCGATGCCGCCGGGTCCGAGGCTGCCGGATCTGAGGGCGTCGAAGAGCCCGAAGACAAGGAAGGCCCTCGAGCCCCGAAGAGGAGGCGCTGCCTTCGGAGAGTGGTCAGCCAAGAGCCGGTGCACCCTTCTTCGCCGGTGGCCGGCCCTGTGGTGAAGAAGACGACCACCAAGACCGGCCGCCAGGAAGAGGTTCGGCGGCAGTTGTCCCGGCGTCTCCGAACTCAGCACTCGTCTCCCCGGCAAGAGGTCGTCGAGGAAGTCGAGCCCGCCAACCCAACAGGTTCTCCTCCCCCGGCGCTCAAGAGGGCAAGGGAGTCGCCTCCGCCGGTGATGTATGACTTCGACATCTTCGGCGCGTCTGAGGAGGAGGAGTAAGTGTTCTAGCTCGCTTCCGCCAAGTTTCGATTCCATCCAGTTGTCGTTCTAACTTGATTTCTTTCGTCTTGACAGGGACCCAGAGCCGCTCGTGCATCGGTCGAAGCGGGCTAGGCCTGCAGCAGCACAGGACCCCGCGGCAAGCGTTGAGCAGGGGGCTGTGATGGCCGAAACCATTGTCATCAGCCCCCAGCCTAGCCCCCGGCGTGATGATGTGGAGCAGATTCCGCCCACCGGCGCTGGTACTTAAGTTCCTCCCCTCGAGCTTGACAAAGAAGCGGGGGAGCCCCGCCAAGAAGAAGACCGCCAGGAGGTGGACCCCGCTGTGGTCCCCCCGTCAACCAGCGTTTCGGAGAGCGCCTTTTCGACAAGGGCTTCCACCGATGAGCCTGCCCGCGCGGGGATCATCCCGACAAGCAGGGCTGGAGACGACCGCACGCTGGCAACGCAAGCTGCCGGGGGAGGAGACGCCCCTCCTCAACAGGCGCCAGCGGGTAATCCTCTTGTCCTTGGGCATTTTCCATGGAACATTTCTTCTTTCTCTATTCTCTTTTTTGTTTTCTTGAACTTGACTCATGATTCCGAATTCTATCCCGCCCTTGCTCCCTCCTCAATCCACAGCTCAAGCTTCTCCCGACGGATGTGAAGTCCTTGTGGAGGTGGCTAACATTGCAAGGGATGCTGCTGAGGAAGCTGCCAAGATTGCCACTGAAGGGGGTCCTACGCAGGCCGCTGAGGAGGCCGGAATGCTTCCTGAGGAGTCTGAGAAGCCCACCGGCAGCACGCCTGACCCCGTCAGGGTGGATGCGGAGAAGACGCCTGCCAACAACGACGTGCTGACTCCCGGCAGCCAATTAATGGTGTCAACCCTACAAGCTCCGTCAAGCGACTTGGCGCTGGTCATTCCCCAGCATGGGTCCGAAGCCCCCAGTTCCTCCGACGCCGCAGGGCCGAGTTTCGATGAGGAGATAGCTCGGATCTTTCTCCCCTTGGTCCAAAGGACTGACGAGTCTACTGACGCAGCTGACAACGCCGAAGATCTTGCCTTCATGGAAATCATGGCAGTCGGTTTTAAAGGCGTTCAGGAGCGGTACAGCCGGAGGTGGGACAAGGTGCACGAGGAGCGCAAGGCTGCGGAGTCGATCGACCGGAAGCTGAGAGAGAAGGCGGACGAGCTGCGCACATGGTACAACCAGCAGGCCTGCAATCTCAATGCTTCCACCGAGAGAGCTGCAGCTCGCGACGGCAAGCTGGCGGAGCGCGAATCGCTGCTCAACGCCAAGGAAAAGGACCTTGCCGCACGAGAAGGAGCCCTTGCCGCCACTCTTCGCGGCAAGGACGATGAAATCGAAGCACTCCTTAAGCAGCGGACCCAAGAGCTGGAGGACGGGTACAAGAAATCCATAGAAGCCCAAGTCTCGGAGAATGCCGCGAAGCTTAAGGAAGCCGCTGACAAGGTTGCTGCTACTGAATCCGCCAAGGCAGAACTAGAATCTCAGGTGGCCAAACTGAAGGAGGATCTCGTCGGCAGCGGCAAAGAGGTCGAGGCTCTCAAGGATGAAGCGCTGAAGGCAGCCCGCACTTTAGGAGATTTGCAAGCGCAGCTGTCATCCAGGAGCCAAGAACTCGACGATGCCGCCAAGGCGATCGAAGATCTGAAATCCCAACTGGCCACTGTGGTAGCAGCTTCGGAATCCGTCAAGGAGAGGGAGAGGGTCTTGACGAAGAAGCTGGAGAAGGAGGAGGCCTCGAGGAGGGAGGCTGAAAACAACTACGCCCAACTGCATGAGAACCTCTCCCTCTGGACCGGCAGGCTTGTTAATGCTATCGAGCGCATCAGCTCCCAGATGGCCGTGATGGATATGAAGAGCTGGGGCTTCACTATCAATGACAAGGAGGCCACCAGTGTCCGCCTGACCAAGTTCTTCGAGGGCCTTATTGACGCCTTGAAGACGCATCACGAAGACAGATCCGCTTCGTTTGCCGACGAGTCCCGGAAGTTCACGCGTGAGATAGTGTACCGGGTGCTGCTCAAGATCGCCCATCGCAATCCCGGTCTTGACCTCTCCGGGGTCTTCAGGAGGCTGCCGGATAGCACAGACGTCACCGCTGCCGACAAGATTGCCGCCCCTCTCGCCGACAAGGTTCTCCAAATCCCCAGGGTTCAAGGCGACCGTCAAGACTGAGCTTGTCGCCATATCCACCACTGAGCTGCCATGTACAAGATACATTCAATCTCTTGTTAGCCCTGCGCTATTCCTATGGTGTGATATAACTTGTGCTGCTTGAATGTATGCGCGCCATTCCCCTTGATTTATTTTGCCTTTGAATGATTGTATCCCTACGCTGTTCGGAATCTTGTCGGCGCGCACGCTTGCCGTGAGCGCTTTGAGGAACGGGTCCTTAGCAGCCTGCTAGAAATGCCGCCACCGGCAAGCTTGCCGGAGCGTGTACTTGCTGCGAGCGCTTTGAGGAACGGGTCCTCAGCAGCCTACCGGAAGTACCGCTGCCGGCATGTTTTCCTTAGTCGTTTTCACTGCAGCTACTTAAATTGTCGAGCGGACTCGAAACAAAATAAGAGCGCGAATGATTGCGACAAGGTTCCTTCGCGTGCAGGTTTCTCATACAAAGTGCAAAATCGTTCAAGGGAGAACGCGAATGTACTTAAGGAAAATGTTTCAAAGCTTTGCAACTTAGCTTTTCCCTGCGTCGTTTCTCTTGCTGCGTGAAATGATCACTTGAACGTCATTAAAAATGGTACCCATCTCCACTCCCCCCGGGAAACTTGCGTGCGAGGGATCCATCTTATCCTTTTAAGAAAAAGGAAGAAGAGAAAAGAGCGGTTGAGGAACCTTGACGGTCCGTTAGCCATTTCATACAAACTAAAGTGAAAATCACAACATCACATGCATGGACACGTAAATGAATATGCACGAGGAGTTGCGAAACACTTAGCTTTATTATGCACAGGGTCTACGCCTGGCTTTGTACAAATGGTTACATGTCTTGCCGACAAGGCTTGTACAAAAGAGGTTGCCGGGAGATGTCCCGGCAACTGCGCCTCACGGGTAGAACTTGCGAAGATGCTCGATATTCCATGAGTTTTGCACTAGGGTGCCATCTTCGGTCTCCAGCTGGACTGCGCCAGGCCTGGTGACTCGTACTACCCGGTAAGGGCCTTCCCACTTTGGCGTCAACTTGTTTGATCCTTTGGCGGACTGAGCGCGCCGAAGAACAAGGTCGCCTTCCTCAAGGCTTCGGGCGTGCAATTTGCGGCTATGGTAGCGGCGCAAGGCTTGCTGGTAGCGTGCATCTCGCACAGCCGCCCGAAGACGATCTTCCTCAAGGAGCAACGCGTCGTCTTGCCGCAGCTGCTCTTGCTCAGCTTCATCGTAAGCGAGCACTCGAGGTGACCCGTATATGAGTTCCGTGGGGAGAACCGCTTCTGCACCATAGATTAGGGAGAAGGGTGTCTGGCCGGTAGCTCGATTTGGTGTCGTCCTGAGTGACCAAAGAACCGCCGGCAACTCATCAACCCAGCGCTTTCCGCACTTGCGTAGCTTGTCAAAAGTTCTTGTCTTGAGACCACGCAGCACTTCAGCATTCATCTTTTCCGCTTGGGCGTTGCTTCTCGGGTGAGCGACGAACGCAAAACAGATTTTGCTGCCAAGGTCTTGGATATATTGCATGAAGGTGCGGCTCGTGAATTGCGTGCCGTTGTCGGTGATGATCCTGTTAGGAACCCCGAAACGGCAAACTAATCCTTTAAAGAACTTGACGGCTGATTGCGCTGTCACCTTTCTCACTGGCTCCACTTCAGGCCACTTTGTGAACTTGTCGATGGCGACGTACAAGAACTCAAAGCCCCCGGCAGCACGGGGGAAGGGGCCCAAGATATCAAGCCCCTAGACCGAAAAGGGCCAGAAGAGAGGGATCGTTTGGAGAGGTTGGGCTGGTTGATGTATATTCTTTGAATGGAACTGGCATGCTTCACATCTGGTTACTAGCGCAGTTGCATCCTGGAGGGCAGTGGGCCAATAGAAGCCTTGACGGAAAGCTTTGCCGGCGAGTGCACTTGATCCTATGTGAGAGCCACATATGCCTTCATGTATCTCTGCCAACAGCTCTCGTCCGTCTTCCCGGCAGATACACTTCAATTTCACACCGTTTGGTCATTTTCTGTACAGGATGTTATCCACAAACTGATACATACTTGACTGACGGGCTAGTTTCTCCGCTTCTCCTTGCTCATCGGGAAGCTCTCCTATTTGAAGGAAACGAACTATCTGCTACGCCCACGTCGGAGCCTGCGGCTCGACGACAAGGACTAAAGGCATCTCTTCGGAAACGGGAGCGCTTGCTTCTCCGGTAAGAACCTGAGGTTCTACGCTCAGCGGCTGCTCACCGGTAACCGTGTCGTAGTTCCCGGCAACATCCTTGCCGGTGGCTTCCGGGAGCTCTGCCGGAAAGTATTTGCTGGTACTTAACTTCCTTCTCTTGCTGGCCTGCGTCGATGGGGCGACCGTTGGTCGATTCAAATGGAGCACAAAAGTCCCCGGTTCCACGGGAAGCTTCTGAGCGGCACACTTTGACAGGCCATCAGCAACGCTGTTTTCCGCACGAGGGATGTGCTCTGTTTGCAACCCGTCAAAGTGTTCTTCCAATTTCCTCACTTCTTCCACGTACGCCTCCATCAAAGGGCTTTGATAATCTTTGTTCATTTGCTTTACAACAAGCTGCGAGTCACCATGGATGATCAATTTTTTGATTCCAAGGTCTACCGCGATCCTGAGACCGGCAAGGAGTCCTTCGTACTCAGCAGTGTTGTTCGTAGCTTGCTCCCTGGGAAAGTGCATTTGGACCACGTACTTGAGGTGCTCCCCGGTGGGTGCGATAAGCAGCACTCCGGCACCGGCGCCTTGCAGCGAGAAGGCACCATCAAAGTACATAATCCATTCTTTTGCTGTTTCCTTGCCGGGGAGAGCCGTTTCTTGAATCTCTTCATCCTGTCTTGGTGTCCATTCAGCAATGAACTCTGCCAAGGCTCTGCTCTGGATAGTTGAAGTGCTTTCAAACTTGAGTGCAAAGCTTGACAATTCCAATGCCCACTCCACTATCCTGCCGGTTGCCTCTGGATTTCTCAAGATGGGTTGCAACGGAAAGCGAGTGACGACGGTAATCTCGTGTGCTTGGAAGTAGTGGCGCAGTTTTCTTGAAGCCATATGAAGGCTGAAAAGCAATTTCTGCACCCCCGAATATCTTGACCTAGCCCCCTGTAGAAGGGAACTAACAAAATAAATAGGCCGCTGCACCACATTCTTCTTTGGCACCACTTGCTGATCAGCTTCGTTTGCTTGCGCTGTATTTGTCTCGTCGGCGTCAGACCCTGCCGGAGAAGATTCTGGTTTGTCGTTGGATGGGCTTGCCGTGGTTGCTTCTTCGTCATCGATTTCCCTCTGCGCCACTAATGCAGCACTAGCTACTTGATTCGTTGCCGCTACGTATAGCAGCAACGGCTCTGGTGGTCTAGGCGTAACTAGTGTTGGCGCAGAGGAGAGGTACCTTTTCAAGTCTTGCAGTGCGGCCTCCGCTTTCGGGGTCCATTTCATTGGTCCTGCCTTTTTCAAAACCTTGAAAAACGGCAAGGCGCGCTCGGCAGATCTTGAAATGAACCTACTCAAAGCAGCAACACAACCGGCTAGGCGCCGCACATCCTTGATGCTTTTCGGTGTTTGAATCTGCTCAATTGCCTTGATCTTGTCGGGATTTGCTTCAATTCCCTGCTGAGATACAAAGAACCCGAGAAGCTTGCCGGACGGGACGCCAAACACACACTTCTCGGGGTTGAGCTTCAGATTGATCTTGCGCAAGTTTGCAAATGTCTCTTCCAAGTCTTGAATGAGGGTTGATTTGTCCTTGGTTTTGACCACTATGTCATCCATGTAGGCTTCTACATTCCTGTGCAGCTGGGGCCCAAAACCAATCTGGACTGCTCTTGCAAACGTAGAACCGGCACTCTTTAATCCGAAAGGCATACGCACGAAGCAGTATGTGCCACATGGAGTAATGAATGCGGTTTTCTCCTCGTCCTCCTCGGCCATGAATATCTGATGGTATCCCGAGTATGCATCAAGGAAGGAGAGCAGATCACAGCCAGAGGTGGAGTCCACAATCTGATCGATGCGCATCAATGGGAAAGGATCTTTTGGACAAGCTTTGTTGATATCAGTGTAGTCAATACAAAGTCTCCACTTCCCGTTTGCTTTGCGCACCACCAGTGGATTTGCCAACCACGTGGGATGTAACACTCCTCTGACCAGGCCTGCCGCTTCGAGTTTCTTGATTTCTTCGGCAATGAACTGTTGCCTCTTCAAAGCTTGCTTCCGGACTTTCTGTTTGATGGGCCGAGCGTGGGGACAGACGGTAAGGTGGTGCTCAATTACCTCCCTGGGAACGTCGGGGATGTCGGACGGTCGCCATGCGAACACATCGACATTCGCCCGCAGGAAGGCAATGAGCGCGCTTTCCTATTTGCTGTCAAGGGTGGCACTGATGGTGAAGGTACCGTCAGTGCCATTCTCCCTCGCCGGCACCTTTTTGGTCGCTGGTGTAGTGGCTCTGGGCTTCTTACCGGCAAAGCACTCCGGCAAGTCTTCAACGGGCGCGCAACACTCCGAAGAGGTGCGCTTCCTGGAATCCTTGCTAGAGGCCTTGCCGAAGTTCTTCTTTTCCTTCTTCTTGGCGGGAGCTGGCGCCTTGGCGGCTTCAGCTGCAACCGCATCTCTGTACATCTTGTCGACGCAAATGACTGCATCTTTCTTATCGGAGTTGATGGAAATGACACCCATCGGCCCTGGCATCTTCAATGTGTTGTAAGCATAGTGGGATGCTGCCATGAATTTCGCCAAAGCCGGGCGGCCAAGAATTCCATTGTATGGCAAGGGGGTCTTGACGACGTCAAAGACAATCTTTTTCGTCCTATAGTTCAGTTCCCCGCCAAACGTTACCGGCAAAGTGATCTTCCCCTTGGGCTGGCTCCTTCCCTGGTTCACTCCCTGAAATGTGCCCGTTCTCTCGAGTTCCTCGTCAGGGATCTGCAGCCTCTTGATAACTTCCGGAGAGATCAGGTTCAGACCGGCCCCACCGTCAACTAACATCTTCATTACCTGGAGGTTGTGAATTGTTGGTGAGACCAACAACGGCAAACATCCGACCGCAGTTATGCGATCAGGGTGGTCCTCAGCATCGAAGATGATAGGCGTGTGCGACCATTTGAGTGGCTTTTGAGAGCCCATTGCCGGCTCTGCTGCGTTAACTTCACGAGCCCACTGTTTAAGTTGGCGGTGAGAGGAGTGCAAGGATGCGCCTCCGTCAACGCACATGGCGTCGGTTGCCTTCTGGAATTCTTGTTCGCTGGTCTCATCGTCATCCTCTTCTTCCACACTTCCATCATCTCCGTCTTTCTTCTCACGACCTCTAGCAGGCTTTTCTTTCTGCTGTTCGGCCTTGCCGCGGCGGCCTCCTCGACCACCGCGACCCTTTTTACCGGACACACCGGCACCATCTTGGCCCTTTTCCTTGTCGCGCTTCTCATATTCAGCCTTCTGTTTCTTGACAAGGTGCTCGACTTGTCGGCACTCTTGGAGATCATGGCCCTTGGTGCGGTGAATCTTGCAGTATGGCCCATCTGACTTGCCGGTCTTCTCGTTAGCCGCCGCCTCCTGGCAAGCGGCGCATATAGCAGCCTCCTTGCCGGAGTTCTCAGTTTTGGCTTTCTTGGTGCACTCGGAGTTGCCGGAGCCTTCGACAGCCATAACAGTTTTGCCTTTGCGCTTCCTGTTGCGCTTTTGTTCTTTCTTCCTTGGGGTGGCAGCATCATCATCCTCAGAATCTACTTCGGCGCCAGCGTCCTCCCTGGGAAGCCTTCTTCCTTCCTCAGCCTGTGCACACTTATCCGCCAATGTATAGAGCTCGTTGACGGTCTTGGGCAACTTAACGTTCATTTTCTCCCGCATCCTCCGATTGCGCACATTCGTGTGAAAGGCGGCAATCACGGCTGCGGGGTGCACGTCTGGAATGTTGCGGTGCACACGGCTGAACCTCTGGATGTACTTGCGTAAGGTTTCACCATCTCTTTGCGGGATCACCTGCAGATCGCTGGGCTGTCCAGGAGCCTTGTGGCCTCCGATAAAGGCACCAACGAACTCGTTGCAGAGGTCTGACCACGAAGAGATGGAGTTCTTCGGCAAGTTCATCAGCCAAGACCTCACGTTGGGTTTCAGTACCAACGGAAAGTAGTTGGCGAGGATTTTCTCATCTCTTCCCCCGGCAACTTGTACGGCAATCGTAAAGATGCTCAGGAATTCTGTCGGGTTCAGCTTGCCGTCATATTTTTCTGGCACTTCCGGTTTGAAGGCTCGAACGGACGGCCATCGGACTTGCCGCAGCTCACGAGTGAAGGCAGGACACCCAACCTCGTAAGGTAGGTATCCGCCAACCCATGGTGCTGGCTCATCAACGATGGGGCCATTACGCGCGTCGGATTGTCGGCGCGCCTTGCGGCACCGTTCGATGGTGGTGCGGGCGTCTTCAGCCCGCCTGTCTCGCAGCACTTGCCGCTGATCTTGCCGCGCTCGTGGATCCGAAGATGCGATCGACATCTCGTCGGGTCCAAAAGACTGCTGGGTTTGTCGCGGCTGTTGGCGTTGCTGCTGTTGAGGCTGTTGCTGCGGCGGCGACTGCACCGTTAGTGTAGTTCCGTCAACGCGGCCACCAGCTGGAGATGCCGGCGCCGGTTGCGGACGCCGTGAGGGTTCTGCTTGCTGCGATTTACCGGCTTCGGCAAATCCGATCAAGCTCTGGATGGTGGCTCTCCACTCGTCCATCTTCTCTGCTGCCGGAGGGAAGTTTAGCAGCATCTGAGCTCGCGCCATTGCTTCTGCCGCTGTGGCTGGCATGGCTGGGAGCGAAGAGCGCGACGTCGCTATACTCCTGGCAGAGCCAGTAGGAGCGCCACCGCGGTTTTGTTGCCATGGCACATGATCAGCAGCAGGTTGCCGTGGCGGAGGTGGTGCCTGAGGATCTGGGATCTGGTCCACAGGTGTCTTGCCGTGGGGTCGCCGTTGCCCGGAGTCGTTGGCGCCGCTTGGGGCTATACCGCGCCCATTGTGTGAGGGGCGCGGCGTCTGTCCTGAAGTGGCGTCGCCGCAGCGGGGTCTCGGCCCGCACCGGCCTGGGCGTTGACGCTCCGGTGGCTGCGTTCATCGTCGCGGTGGGGAGGAGGAGGAGGAAGGCGTCCGTCCGCTCCGCCTGCGCCGTCACGGCTCCGTTCGCCAGAGCACCGAGGAGGTCGACTGGCTCCGTCGTGCTTGTCCCTTGCGCCGACTGCGGTGGGCGTAACGACCACGCCGCCTGCGCTGGTCGCGCCCACCGCAGTACCCGCGCCGCCCGCATTGGTTGCATCGCCCGCGCCGCCTGCGGACGCACGCGAGGTGGTCGTCATCGTGATGCCCTTCTTCTTGGGCGCCATCGACAACGAGAAGGATGGTGATGAAGTTGATGATGAAGATGAAGAAGACGCGTGATCCACTGATCAAGGTTCACACAGCGCTCCGCCCCTACCTGGCGCGCCAAAGATGTCGGGGTAGATCGACCATCTATGGGGCCATGCAGCCCCTTGTGGTTCGGCGGGGAAGATCGACATGCACAAAGAGCATGAACAATGGGACGCGAGGGATTTTACCTAGGTTCGGGCCGCTGAGAAGCGTAAAACCCTACTCCTGCCTTTGGTGTATTGATGGTGAAGAAGCATAGTACAAGGAGCGCTTGCCCCGGCAAGGCGCGGGAGAGCAGCTACGCGAGACGTGCTTGTGTTTGAAAAGGGGTCCGAATCCTCTAAACTGTTGCCTTGGCCCTCCTTTTATAGCTTAAGGGGTTACCACAGTGGCAAAATAGTAATTACATCGTGACTAGATAGCAAACAGTGCTATCATACCTAACTCTGCCAGTTTAGGACAAAGGCAAATGCGCCGTTAGGTGTCATGCAGAGAGGTAGTGCCGACAAGGTTTCTGCACCGCTTGCCCAGCTACCTCGTATTATCCTGACACGCCTCCTGGACGGGTGTCTTTAGAAGCTAATCTTGTCCCAGCGTGCCGACACGTGTCCGACAAGTCTCACCAACCAGCCTGCGCGGTCGACACCTCACTTATCAGCGAACACCTGTGCAGCGAGGTGGAGCGCCGGAGGGCTGGTATAAGCTTGCCGGCGCGTAGCTTGCCGGGTCCTCACCTTGCCGGTTTAGCCTTACCGGCAAGGAACGTCTTCATCTTTGGTACTAGTTGAGTGTCGTGCCTTGAGCTTCTTTCTGGTAGCTTCTTTGGCTGGACTCTGAATCTTGGTCTTGGCAGTTCCCGGCAAGGCCTTAGCTGGCAAGGAGGCTGCTACTGTCTGTGCATAAGTCAGGGTATAAAATGCCCATGTTTTATACACCGACACTATGAATATCCATGATGCTAATGATATGCAAAGCCATAAGCTTGGGGATGCTATGTTTGAGGAAGATGATATTTTTAGTCCCCCAAGTTTTGATGAGCAAATTTATTATGATGATTGCATGCCTCCTATTTATGATGATTATATTGATGAAAGTGGGTTTGGAAGAGTGTCAACTTTATTTAATAATGATCCCACTATTTTGGAGGCTGTTGAATCTTATTGGAATAATGCTAAAAGTGGATTTGGAGAGGTCATGACTTTATTCAGTGATGAATCCACTACTTTGGAAGAGGTTTCAATTGATTATGACAATCAAGTTGCTATCTATGATGATTATTGTGATGACATGTATGCTATAAAGAATAATGATAACTATGAAACTTGCCATCATGATTTTAGTTTTCAATTGGATTATGCCAATCAAGTATCATATGATAGTTATTTCATTGAATTTGCTCCCACTACTATTGATGAGAATAAATTTGCATATGTGGAGAGTAGTAAAATTTCAATGCTTGTAGGTCATGAAAAGAATGCTTTATGTGAAAGTTATATTGTTGAATTCATTCATGATGCTACTTAAAATTACTATGAGAGAGGAACATATGCTTTTACATATTGCAATAATATCAAGTTTCCTCTCTATGTGTTGAAAATCTTGAAGTTATGCTTGTTTTTCCTCCCTATGCTAGTTGATTCTTGCTTCCATAAATTGTTTGCTCACAAAATCCCTATGCATAGGAAGTGGGTTAGGCTTAAATGTGCTAGTCATATGCTTCATGATGCTCTCTTTGTGTTTCAATTCTTTACTTTTATGTGAGCATCATTGAAATCATCATGCGTAGCTAAAGGGCATTAAAGAAAAGCACTTGTTGGGAGACAACCCAATATTTATACTTACTGTTTTTGTGTGTTCACATGATTAATCTACTGTAGTAATCATGTTTTATATGTTTTCTTTCAATAATGTGCCAAGTAAAGCCTTTGGGATAGTGTGGATGCTTGTTGATTTGATTCTGTGCAAAAACAGAAACTTTTGTGTCCAGTACTGGAATTTCTATTATGTACTGGGGCGTGACAAAATTCTGAAATTTTTACAAAGTATTGGGTTACAAATTTTTTACGTTTCCTAATTTTTCAGAATTTTTGGAGGAACAGAAGTATGGTTTTTAAATCGCTCACTACATGTTGTTCTGTTTTTGACAGATTCTGTTTTTGATGCATAGTTTGCTTGTTTTAGTGTATCCATAGCTTATATTGAGCAATATAAATTGTGGAAATGATAGAATACAGTAGGAATTATTTGAGAGCAATTATGAAACTTGTCTTGACAGTACCTAAGTGGATGATTTATTTCTATCATACTAACCTATCTCACAAGATCCGTTAAGTTTTATGTGATTGAAGTTTTCAAGTTTTGGGTGAGATATCGATATGAGGAGAATAAGGAGTGGCAAGACCCTAAGCTTGGGGATGCCTAAGGCACCCCAAGGTAATACTCAAGGAAGACTCAAGCGTCTAAGCTTGGGGATGCCTCGGAAGGCATCCCCTCTTTCGTCTTCAACATTATCGGTAACCTTACTTGGAGCTATATTTTTATTCGTCACATGATATGTGTTTTGCTTGGAGCGTCATTTTATTTTGTTGAGATTTGCTTTCTGTTATCAATAATCATGTTTTGTATCTTTTAGTTCAATAAAATGCCAATTATAGCCTTTACCATGCTCAGTTTGCATGTTCATGTGTTGCTGTTCGAAAACAGAAAGTTTTCTGTTATGTCCACAATATTTCTGAATAGTCAGAACATGATAAAAATCTGAAATTTTTACACAGTAAGCATGCATGAGTTCTCTGTCACGTGGTAATTTTTCAGAATTTTTGGAGTTAGGGAAGTTTGAATTATTATTCACCCTTTACAGACTGTTCTGTTTTGGCAGATTGCTGTTATAGTTGCATTGTTTGCATATGTTTGCTTGTTTAATGATTCTATTTGAGGATAGGAGTATGAAATATGCAGAGGCATTTAGTATGCAATTTTCAATTATAATTTTAGTGATTTGTTACAGTAGAAAATGTTAAGGTTTTGAGTTGATTTATACTAACTTATCTCACGAGTTCTTGTTGAGTTTTGTGTGGATGAAGTTTTTAAGATTTAGGAGAAGCCATGATATGAGAGGAATTAAGGAGACACAAGAGCTCAAGCTTGGGGATGCCCAAGGCACCCCAAGATAACATTCCAAGAAGTCTCAAGCAACTAAGCTTGGGGATGCCCCGTTAGGCATCCCACCTTTCTTCATCAACACCTATCGGTTAGCCTAAGTTTTTACTTGTTCACATGATATGTGCTATTCTTGGAGTGTCCTTTTATTTTCGTTTTGTTTATTGTTTGAATAAAATACTTAAGATCTGAAAATTTTAAATGAGAGAGAGTCCTCACATAGCCACCTATTTACTTAACTACTCATTTGGTCTTCACTTATATCTTTTTGGAGTAGTTTGTCATTTACTCTTGTTCTTCACTTATATACTATGAGTAAATTGTTGAATAAATTGAATATCATAAAGTTGAAATTATAAGTGCTTCATATGCTTGTATCATGCCTAGTAGTAGTTTGACATTGGGTTTAGAAAGTGAAATCTATTGAAGGTTGACAATCACAATATTGGTCATACAAGCAATTCATGAATGATTAGTATAAGGGAGAGAACTATCACATATAAATATATTATCTTGGACATCTTTTATGATTGTGAATACCCATTAATTATTTTCAAACTTGAGCAAATTAGTTGAAGTTGGACAAGGAAGACAACGTAATGAGTTATGTTTGGGTATATTTGCATAGAAGTTATATTGTTATGGATCCTCCAACATGTGGTGCTTGCTTAGGATCTTTTGCTTGCCAAAAATTCGTACTAAGTAGAGATACTACTTGTGCATCCAAAAACCCTTAAATCTAGTTTCTTCCCATGAGTGTCCACCATATCTACCTATGGATTGAATAAGATCCTTCAAGTAAGTTGTCATCGGTGCAAAAAGCAATAAAAATGCTCCTAAAATATGTATGATCTTTTATTGCAAGGGAAAATAAGTGTTGTACGAACTTGTGATGGTAAGGAAATAAAAGCGACGGACTGCATAATAAAGGTTGCTATCACAAGGGGCAATATAATGTGACGTTCCTTTGCATTAAGGGCTTACACATCAAAAAATCAAAAGCACATGACAACCTCTGCTTCCCTCTGCGAAGGGCCTATCTTTTACTTTATGTATTTATTTTTATGCAAGAGTCAATAGTATCCCTTCTCATTTCAACCTCAATTATTCTTTAGTTGGCAAGCATCATGTGGTGGGGAAAGATCCAGGCACATATGGCCAATCAAATATATTTGATCATGAATTATTATTGTTGACAATTATCTCTATGATAAATAAGTTGGGAGGCGAAACATTAAGCCCCTATCTTTCTCTGTGTTCGATGGATGCCATTTGTTCTAAAAATATGCTTTGAGTACTAGGAATCATAGAAGACTATATGATAATTGAGTATGTGGAGCTCTTACTTAGACTTTGTTGAAATTAAGTTGAATTGCAATTGTTTCGTGACTAAGAACATAGGTTGTTAAGTTTCAAGAGAATGCATTGTTTGAACCATAACATGTGAATTGATTGCTACTTTATCATGATGAGTTTTATGAGAAAGAGTTGCTGTTATGATGCTAGGAAAAGTGATTGAAATTATCATTGATCAAACTTATGCACTATGCTAGCATTCACACTTCATAAATTATTTCTTTTATCATTTACCTACTCGAGGACGAGAAGGAATTAATCTTGGGGATGCTGATACGTCTCCAACGTATCTATAATTTATGAAGTATTCATGCCATGTTTACAACAATTTTATATGGTTTTGGTATGATTTGATTAGAACTACCGTGGTGTTGTTTTTTGTGCAGAAATAAAAGTTCTCCAAATGCAGCGAAACATTTTGACGATTTTTTTGGAACAAAAGAGAACCAGGAAGCTTCGTGGGAAGACCAGAAGAGCCACGAGGTGCCCACGAGGCACCAGGGCGTGCCAGGGGGGTATGGCGCCGTAGTGCCTCGTGGGCCCATCTTAGCCCATCTTCGCGTGATTCCAATGCCAAAAAATCCTATAAATAGAGAAACCCCCAGAAATAACCCTAGATTTTGGACTCCGCCGCCGCAAGCCTCTGTACCTTTGAAATACCATCTGGAGCCTTGTTCCGGCACCCTGCCGGAGGGGGAAATCATCACCAGAGGCCATCTTCATCATCCCGGCGTTCTCCATGACGAGGAGGGAGTAGTTCACCCTCGGGGTTGAGGGTATGTACTAGTAGCTATGTGTTTGATCTCTCTCTCTCTCTCTCTCTCTCTCTCGTGTTCTTGATTTGGCACGATCTTGATGTACCGCAAGCTTTGTTAATATAGTTGGATCATATGGTGTTTCTCCCTCTCTATCTTGTTGTGATGAATTGAGTTTTTACCTTTGAGGTTTCACTATTATCGGATTGAATACTTTTATGGATTCGAGAACACTTGATGTATGTCTTGCATATGAATACCCGTGGTGACAATGGGGTATTATATTGATTCACTTGATGTATGTTTTGGCACTCAACTCACGGATTCCTGAGGTGACATTGGGGTAATCTATGCATAGGGGTTGATGCACGTTTTCGTCCTACTTTCTCTGGTAGAAATCTTGGGGCACTCTTTGAAGTTCTTTGTGTTGGATTGAATATTATGAATCTGAAGTTGTTTGATGCATATCGTATAATTGACTCACGGATACTTGTGGTGACATTGGCGTATCTAGGTGACATTAGAGTTGGTTGATACGTATCATATGGTGTTATTTTAGTACGAACTCTAGGGCTGTTTGTGACACTTATAGGGATGGCTCAATAGATTGATCGGAAAAGATAACTTTGAGGTGGTTTCGTACCCTACAACAATTTCTATCTTATGTTCTCCGCTAATAGGAACTTTGGAGTGATTCTTTATCGCACGTTGAGGGATTGTTATATGATCCAATTATGTTAGCATTGTTGAGAGATTGCACTAGCGAAAGTATGAATCCTAGGCCTTGTTTTCAAGCATTGCAATACTGTTTGTGCTCCGTTTTATCACTTGCTACCTTGCTGTTTTTTTATTTTCAGATTACAAAAACCTATATCTACCATCCATACTACACTTGTATCACCATCTCTTCGCCGAACTAGTGCACCTATACAATTTACCATTGTATTGGGTGTGTTGGGGACACAAGAGATTTCTTGTATTTGGTTGCAGGATTGTTTGAGAGAGACCATCTTCATCCTACGCCTCCCACGGATTGATAAACCTTAGGTCATCCACTTGAGGGAAAATTGCTACTGTCCAACAAAACTCTGCGCTTGGAGGTCCAACATGAGTCTACAAGAATAAGTTGTGTAGTAGACATCAATCATATAACGGGGTTTGGATGCACCGGCGAAGTTTGCACCAACTCTCGATGTGAGAAAGGGCAATGCATGGTACCGAAGAGGCTAGCAAATTGCGGAAGGGTGGGAGTGCGTATAATCCATGGACTCACATTAGTCATAAAGAACTCACATACTTATTGCGAAAGTTTATTAGCCACCGAAGCAAAGTACTACTACGCATGCCCCTAGGGGGGAGGTTGGTAGGAGTTAACCATCGTGCGCCCCCGACCGCCACACAAAGGAAGACAATCAATAATAAATCATGCTCCAACTTCATAGCATAACGACAGATCATACGTGCATGCTTCGGGAATCACAAACCTTAACACCAATATTCTTACTAAACCACAATTATCTACTAATACCTCCCACATATTACAATCTTAATATCGCAAAACTATTGCAAGGAATCAAACTTATCATATTCAGTGATCTACATGAAAGTTTTTATTATATCCCTCTTGAATACCTATCAAATCAGGACCAAATTCACAACCCGTGCATATTACCATTGCTACTCATTAAACTCTCAAAAAGATATAATTGAAGCATGAGAGTGCAAATATTTCTTTAAAATAAAACCACCGCCGTGCTCTAAAAGATATAAGTGGAGCACTAGAGCAACTGCCTAGCTCAAAAGATATAAGTGAAGCACATAGAGTATTCTAACAAATCACAAATAATGTGTGTCCCTCTCAAAAAGGTGTGTTTAGCAAAGATGATTGCGACAAACTAAAAAGCAAGCAAAAGCAAACAAACTATATCCGAAGATGCTCCTAGCAAAACACATATCATGTGATGAATAAAAATATAGCTCCAAGTGAGTTACCGATAGATTGTAGACCAAAGAGGGGATGCCTTCCGGGGCATCCCCAAGCTTAGACGCTTGAGTCTTCCTTGAATATTACCTTGGGGTGCCTTGGGCATCCCCAAGCTTAGGCTCTTGCCGCCCCTTATTCCTTTGTCCATCGTAGTATCACCCAAAACTTGAAAACTTCAGCACACAAAACTCAACAGAAACCTCGTGAGATCCGTTAGTATAACAAACAAATCTTAAACTTTATGTACTGTTGTAAATTGATTAATATTTAATATTGGCATAATGCTACTGTACTCCAACTTCTCCATGACTCATACCCCCCGATACGATCCATAGATTCATCAAAATAAGCAAACTATGCAACAAAAACAGAATCTGTCTAAAACAGAACAGTCTGTAAAGATCTGAATTAACGTCATACTTCTGTAACTCCAAAAATTCTAAAAAATTATGACAACGTGGGAAATTCATATATAAATACTGTGTAAAACATTCAGAAGGTTCTGACACACCAGGGAAAAAACAAAATTCCAGCACTGGACACAAAAGTTTCTGTTTTCCAACAGCATCAATCATACTATCTTCCAAATCATCCCAAAGGCATTACTTGGCACAAACACTAATTAAAACAAGAAAATACAATCATAATAGAGGCTATAATTGTGTAAACACTCAATAATAGAAATAAAAAGAAAAAAAATATTTTATTCATTGGGTTGCCTCCCAACAAGCGCTATTGTTTTATGCCCCTAGCTAGGCATAATGCATAGTTTCAAGTGTTGTCATCCTTGGTTTCCAACTCCTAAATTACACATCCATTTTTTCTAGTAGATTTAACATAGGAGTTTCTCATCATCACACTTCTAGGCACAAAATCAAGAATTTTACTTTTATGGATAGGTTCCTTAATTATATCAATGAAATTGGGGTGCACGCTAATTATTTTAAGATCCTCGCTCCCTTTACTAGAAGTAGTACCCTTAACCTTGGGAACATATATGAACTTGCAATTTTATTAGGAGGAGTCCTATCAATGTTTTTAGCAGAGGAAAAAGCGGAACCTAAGTTATTGATAATCTCTTCTAACTTATCAATTCTAGCGGGGCTTTGTTCTATCCTTTCGTTAATTATCGGTTCCTTTTCCTTTAAAGTTTTCAAAGCAACTCCCACCTTGGAACCAAATTGAGTGATATGATTATGGATCTTTTTATCTAGATTTTCAAGATCTTCAATAGTAGGTATCTTATTTTCAATAGCTTCTAATCTTTGCATAACATGTTCCAAAGTCAATGCCGTTTCATTAATAATAATAGGGGGTGAACCCACTAAATTTCCCATAGCATTGAAAGCGTCCGAAGTGGGACACATCAAGAAATTCCCGCTGGTAATAGTGTCAAGCACAATACCAAGTAGTAATTCCAACATAATTTTTTTGAAGAAGAATGGTGGTGGATTGCTTATGAGTTGATCTATTTTGAGCGTCGCAAATCCTATACCAAGCATCTTTTAAATTCTCTCCTCCCCTTTGTTTAAAATTATGAACTTCATTTTCTAGGGTAATAGTAACAAGCGAAGAACTAGCCATAATGGTGAAGCAAACAGGAAACAAGCAAATAATAATATTTTTGTGTTTTTGTAAAAAAAATTAGAAGTGGGGGAGATGAAAATGAGAGGCAAATGCAAATAAAAAGCAAATAAAATAAATGCAAGTGAATGATAGTTTGTGCGAAGGTACTTGGTAATTTTGATGATGTCTCCCCGGCAACGGCGCCAGAAATTCTTCCTGCTACTTGTAGTCTGCGTTGGTATTTCCCTGAAGAGGAGAGGATGATGCAGTACAGTAGAGATAAGTATTTCCCTGAGTTAAGAACCAAGGTTATCAATCTAGTAGGAGAACCAAACAAAATTCCGTTAAGCGCACTTGCACACACAAGAGCAAACACCTGCACCCAATGCAAATAAGAGGGTTGTCAATCCTCTTAGCGGTTATTTGCAAGGATTAAATCATATAGAGATAAAGAGATAAACTAAAATACTAATTAAAATAAAAGTAAATAAATTGCAGCAAGGTATTTTTAGGTTTTTTATATATGATAAAGTAGGCCGGGGGGCATAGTTTTCACTAGAGGCTTCTCTCTCGAACACATAGCATACGGTGGGTAAACAAATTACTGTTGGGCAATTGATAGAAAAGCAAATAAGTATGACGGATTCATGGCAATGATCATGTATATAGGCATCACGTTCGAGACAAATAGACCGACTCCTGCCTGCATCTACTACTATTACTCCACCCATCGACCGCTATCCAGCATGCATCTAGGGTATTAAGTATGAAACAGAGTAACGCCTTAAGCAAGATGACATGATGTAGACAAAGTAAAGTCAAGCAATATGATTAAACCCCATCTTTTTATCCTTAATGGCAACAATACAAATACGTGTCATGTCCCGTTCTGTCACTGGGATTGAGCACCGCAAGATTGAACCCATCACAAAGCACCTCTCCCATTGCAAGACAAATCAATCTAGTAGGCCAAACCAAATCGATAGATCGGAGATAAATACAAAGCTATAATAATCATGCATAAAAGAGTTCAGAGAAGATCACTCAAATATTTCTCATGAATAATCTGATCATAAACTCACAATTCATCGGATCCCAACAAACACACCGCAAAAGAAGATTACATCGGATAGAACTCCAAGAACATCGAGGAGAACATGGTATTGAAGATCAAAGAGAGAGAAGAAGCCATCTAGCTACTAGCTATAGACCTGTAGTTCTATGGTAAACTACTCACACATCATCGGAAGGGCAGCAAGGTTGATGTAGAAGCCCTCCGTGATCGATTCCCCCTCCGGCAGAGTACCGGAAAAGGCCTCCAGATGGGATCACGGAAGAATAGAGGATTGCGGCGGCGGAAAGGTTTTCTCTTTTGTCTCTCTGTTGGTTTGAGAATATTTGGGAATTTATAGCGCTGGAATCAGGTCAAGAGGTGCCACGAGGGTCCCACAAGCCTGGGGCGCGCCCTACCCCCTGGGCGCGCCCTCCAGGCTTGTCGCCTCCTCGTGACTCTTCTGGTCTTCTCCCGAAGCCTCGTGGGTCTCTTCTGGTCCAGAAAAAAGTAATCCAAAGTTTTTTTTCTCGTTTGGACACTTTTTGATATTAATTTTCTGAAAAGGCAAAAACAAGCAGAAAATAGCAACTGGCACTGGGCACTGGGTTAATAGGTTAGTCCAAAAAAATGATATATAATGGCATATAATTGCATATAAAACATCCAAGATTGATACTATAATAGCATGGAACAATAAAAAATTATAGATACGTTGGAGACGTATTAGGGCCCATAGGGCCTGACTGGGAGGAAATCCCCACCAGCCTAGTGTATGAAGATGTCATGCCGGCGGCTCGCTTTTCTCAGAAGGATTGTACCCTAGATACCTTAATAGATGGGCTAGACCGGGCGTAATTGAATTCTTTTATGACTATATGTATCAAAGTACTTTACGTCATGAATCAATCTGCGCATCTGAAAGTGCAACTAATCCCCGGGTGGTTTTGGTAATTCATAAAAACATATATTTCATTAAACTAATGTCCATTCAAGTTAAATATTTCAGGATGTTCATTGATTGGCATGGCAAAGACTAGAGATGTGGACCCCTCAAAATGCTAAGGACATGGATTGGCAAAAGCTCAAGACTCTACATTTTTGTTAAGTGGTCCAAGATCACATTGAGTCCATAGGAAAGCCAATACTATTAAAAGGGGATGAGGTGTTGCTTAATGGTCTTTTTGCTCAAGTGCTTAGTGACAGTGCTCCAAAACCCTCAACCACTTTCTCCATCCAAATATGTCCAAAACCTACTTTCCAACTCGGCCTCACCGAAATTTCCTATCCGGAGCCACCGAGTTCATTTGGACTTAGCCACTGCCAAAACCCTAACAAATCGGATCCACCGATATGGATCTCAGTCCCACCGAGATGGCCTTGCCAACTCTCTGTTACTTGTTGCACTTATTTTGGTCCCACCGAGAATTGCAATCGGTACCACCGAGATGGCTTGCCAACTCTCTGTTGCCTTATTGCGTCACTTCGGTCCCGCCGAGTTGATGCAATTGGTGCCACCGAGACGAGGTTTTCCCTAACCATTGCATATCGGTCCATCCGAGTTGTTCCAGTCGGTCCCACCGAGATTCCTAATGTTCATATCTTTTACACAGGCCGGTGCCACCGAGATTTCGGATTGGTGCCACCGAGTTGGGTCAAAAGTGTGTAACGGTTGGATTTTGTGTGGATGCTATATATACCCCTCCACCCCCTCTTCCTCAGTGAGGAGAGCCATCAGAACATGCCTACACTTCCACCATACATTTTCTAAAAGAGAACCACCTACTCATGTGTTGAGATCAAGAGCTTCCATTCCTACTATTTGAACCTTGATTTCTAGCCTTCCCAAGTTGCTTTCCACTCAAATCCTTCTTCCACCATAGCCAAATCTGTGAGAGAGAGTTGAGTGTTGGGGAGACTATTATTTGAAGCACAAGAGCAAGGAGTTCATCAACAACACATCGTCTATTACCTTTTGGAGAGTGGTGTCTCCTAGATTGGTTAGGTCTCGCTTGGGAGCCTCCGACATGATGTGGAGTTGAAGCAAGAAGTTTGTAAGGGCAAGGAGATCGCCTACTTCGTGAAGATCTACCCGAGTGAGGCTAGTCCTTCGTGGACGTAAGCCATGGTGGAAGAGACAAGGTTGCTTCTTCGTGGACCCTTCATGGGTGGAGCCCTCCGTGAACTCGCGCAGCTGTTACCCTTCGTGGGTTGAAGTCTCCATCAACGTGGACGTACGATGGCACCACCTATCAGAACCACGCCAAAAATCATCGTGTCTTCATTATGTTTGAAATCTCCGATCCCCTCCTTTACTTACATGTGAAATTGCTTACTTTCCGCTACCACACTCTTAGAATTGCATGTGTAGGTTGATACTTGACTTGTGTACTTGCTAAAATCTGCCCACAACTAAAATTGGGAAAAGGATAGATTTTTATTTGGTCAAGTAGTCTAATCACCCCCCCTCTAGACATACTTTCGATCCTACAAGTGGTATCAGAGCTTTGGTCTCCGTAAGCCTTGATTTCCATTGCTTTGGTGATCATAGGGTTTCACAACCTAGGAGAGTATGGCGTCTAGTGAGGGTAATTACCACCGTAGAGGTCCATATTTTGATGGTACAAACTTTGCTAGTTGGAAACATAAGATGAAATGCATATTCTTGGTCATAACCCCGCCGTTTGGGCTGTTGTTCGTGTTGGCTTGCAAGGTGAATTCTTTGAGGATGGCAAGGAACCGGATCGTGAAGCAACCGCGAAAGAATTGTAGATGTTGCAATACAACGCTCAAGCTTGTGACATTCTCTTCAATGGTTTGAGCCCTGAGGAATTCATCAAAATCAGCCGCCTCGAGAATGCAAAGGAAATTTGGGATACTTTGGTTGATATGCATGAGGGTACCGAGTCCGTCAAGGAATCTAAGTTGGATGTGCTTCAAAGTCAACTTGACAAGTTCAAGATGAAGGATGGTGAAGGAGTCGCCGAAATGTACTCTAGGCTTGCTCTCATCACAAATGAGATTGCTGGCTTAGGAAGTGAAGAGATGACCGACAAATTCATCATCAAGAAGATCCTTAGAGCTTTGGATGGAAAATATGATACCGTTTGCACATTGATCCAAATGATGCCCAATTACAAAGATCTCAAGCCCACGGAAGTCATTGGAAGGATTGTTGCTCATGAAATGTCACTCAAGGACAAAGAGGAGCTACACAACAAATCAAGTGGTGCTTACAAAGCTTCAACCGATGCTCCAACAACTTCAAGTGACAAGCTAGTATCCAATGAAGTGATATGCCTAATGGTGAAAAGATTCAACAAGTTTTGCAAGAACAAAGGGAAAGAAATAAGCTCTAGCTCAAGACACTATGAGAGAAGATCATCAAGTCATGACCAAAATTGTTACAATTGTGGAAAACCCGGACACTATTCCAATGAGTGTACGGCTCCCTACAAGAAAAGAGACGAATCACCAAGAGGAAGACATAGAAGAGATGAATCACCTCATAAGGAGAGAAGGAGTAGAGATGATCGTTATGAATGAAGACCCTCTCGAAGAAGCAAGGATTAGAAAAGGAAGGACAAGTCATCCAAGAGCTATACAAGAAGAAGACATCAAGCTCATGTTGGTGAATGGATTCCGGCTCCGACTCCGACAACCACGCCGAGAGAAGCTATCACTCCAACTCCGACTATAGTCAAGATGAAGGTGTTGCAGGACTTGCCCTTGTGTCATCCAACTCCTATGATCTCTTTGACTCACCAAATGAAGGAATTGGAAGATGTTTCATGGAAAAAGGCCCCAAGGTATCACACCCTGAATACTTTGACTTCAATAGTGATGAGGATGATTTGCTTGGTGATGATGATTTACTTATTGATAAGGCTAGTGATGTGATCTATAATGAAAATGCTAGTAATCATGATAGTCAAGAGGAAACGAGTGACAATGCTGTGAAGGAGATTGAGCATCTAACTAAAGAACTAAATGCTCTTAAGTTAGGTCATGAAACAATTCAAGAGGATCATAGAGAACTTCTAAGAACTCATGAGAAGCTACGCTTCGAGAAGCTAAATTTAGAGCAAGAGCATGAGTTTCTTAAAGCTATCAATGATGATCTTCGAAAGAAGAGTTCTTCATATCTTGCCAAACATTTACTCTTGTCTACCTTCATGCCACAAGTTAAACCTAAGCAAACTAGTAACAAGGGTAAAAAGGGTTCTACCTCTAGTAGTAACAATAACAATGCTATATCCAATGTTGTTGCTTCTAGTAGTTCTATTGATTCCACTAATGATTCTCTTAGCCAAGTTACACTTGAGCAAGAAAACAATCTATTGAAAGGAATTATAGAAAAAGGTGTCTACAAGAGCCTTGCCGGGAGTAAGCAATTTGAGGAAATTGTACGCAAGCAAGGAAGGCACCGGAGGAACCAAGGTGTTGGTTTTGAACAAAAGTTCAATGCCAATGGAGTTGAGTAGGAAGAAGATCAATACCCCAAGACGAAGTTCGTTCCTCAACAAGAGAAGTATGATCCTACTTCCTTCAAGGGAACACAAGCTCAAGATGATCTTCCACCACAAGACCACAAGTTAAAAGGCAAGGACAAGCTTCAAGAAGAGATTGATTCATTTGAAGAAGCACCTCAAGCCTTGGTCAAGTGGGTTCCCAAGACTTCATCAAGTTCTACTTCATCAAGTGCTACTACAACTCCAAGGATTCCCATCAAGTTGATGTGGGTCCAAAAGAAGAAGAACTAGAGAGTTCTTGAGGGTGACTCCGCCAACAAACTTCACTCACATTCATTTATGGCAAGAACTTGTGCAACCAACTTCAACATCTTGCACTAGTTCATGGAGTCACAAACCCTCTTGTTGGTAAGGCAAGGGACAAGGTATTCAATGCATTCATGGACATCATCATATGTGTATTTCACTCTATGTCTATAGATATCCTTGTATGTTCCTTGTGTGGGACTAACCCATGTAGGTATGGAAAGTGCAAAACTCCAAGGATTGCTCCCAACTCTTGATGGTCTACATCAACATTGAGCATCCACATCTTCAACATCTACATGAAGTCATCATCGACAAAACCCAAGGTTAGTTCATCCCTCTTTGGGGGGATATCACAACTAGGGGGAGCTTTGCTCTAAAAATTGAGCTAAAGCAACTCTAATGGTGTGAACACATTAATGCTTTATGTAAAAGTGGCAACCCCACTTGTGCTTAAACGATGAGTATGACCTATGATCAAATGTTCTCATTTGACTCCTAAGTCAATATACTCATATATAGATGACCTAGTCATCGCCAATTTCTTGATAGATGATAGAATTGGTTGTGCATGTTTGACACATATTTCATTTGCTATCTTATTGGGTGAGCATGTTGGTTTGCATGTTTTCTTCATTCAAGGACATCCATTTGTTGTTTTGATTGTCTTGGTTTTTCTGGCCAAGTGGATGTACAAGAATGCCTAAGTACCTTCTCTAGCTATCTATTCTTTCTTGTCTCAAACTCTATTCTTGCTACATCACAAAAATTGAACAAGTCATTTTCGGACCCTCCGGGTGAGGTGCACTCGGAGCCATCGATCTGAAAGGGCTGAACCTCCAAAACCTTCAAATTTGTTTCGGCGTGACCATTCCACTCCTATTCAGACTCACCGAAACAGTTTGATTGATCTAGGTTTCCATCTCGGTGTCACCGAGTTGAACCGTTTCGGCGCCACCGATGTGCTATACTACTTGCAGTTACACATATCGGTGCCACCGAGTTGTTCAACTCGGAGCCACCGACAGCACATGGGTATATATACTCCGCGGGCCCGAACAATTGAAATTTCACAAACCTTTTCGTTCCCGCACCCCGTTGCTGTCGTCGCCTTGGTCTTCGGATCGTCGCCCTTGTCTCCTGCGCGCCCTCGCCACCGGAATCCATCGCCATCAACGGGAATCTTCCCCGCCGTTGCCACCGTAGAGGATCTCCACCAAGTTAGGGTGAGATTCGACCCCCACTGTGCTCAAATTCTGATTCAATGCATGGATGGATTTCCATTATTCTTGCCACGGATTTAAACCTTCCTTTTACACTGCAAATTTCGTAGATTAGTTTTGAGCAAAATTTTAGGTTTAAGTTTCTGCCAAAAGCATCTTGGACCCACCGATTTGAGATTTTCGGAGTCACCGATTTGGCCCTGGCCATTGCACTAGTACGTCTCGGTGCCACCGAGTTGTACGAATCGGTGAGACCGAAAGTAAAGTCTCAGTGAAACCCTAGCATCTCAGAGACACCGAACCACATCTCGGTCTGACCGAAATGGAGTGTTATGTTTCTGTTAAGTGCTTCGGTATCACCGAGATGATCAACTCGGTGGATCCGAAATGCCTTCTATGAAAACTTGAAACTAAGATTTGAACTCATTTTCTTGAAAAATATCTGCTTTTTGTGATGACTCGTCTACTCTGCCCATACCCATCTATTCACGGGGTCAGCTTTGCAAGATGTCAAATGCAAGTGATAGTCAGAATATGTCTAAACAACATGCAGATCTTAGTGAAGGATCAAGTCCTGAGGAAAGTTTTTATGAAGGAGAGAGAAGTTCTCCTGATCTTCCAAAAGCAGCCACCAAAACTAGGAAGAAGAGAACCTCAGATGATGTGGATGAGGATTTTGTAGCTAGTGAGGCCACATCAAAGAAGAAGAAAGTGATTGCTAAGGAGTATGGCAGAACTGCTAGCACAAGACCTGCTACCAAGGACAAATCTGCTGTGAAGAAAGTTACAAGGAAGAGCATGACATTTACACTTGAGGAGTCAAGTGACTCAGAGACAGCAGCTGCAGGAAAGAAGAAGAAGAGGGCAAGGAAGACAACTGCTTATATTGTGGGCAAACCCTCCATGATTGATGATGATGAGGAGGAGGAACCAGCAGCTGATGCACCTCCTGCCAAGACTCAGAAGCTCATGTCTGATGCTATGAGGTCTACTGCCCCCACCAAGTCCAAGCCCAAAGCTCCAGCACCCAAGAGATCTACAAGAAACATCCCTACTACTGAGAAGAACAAGGCCCCAGTGCCTGAAGTTGATGCTGATGAAGAGCCACTAGTGCTCAAGAAGTTGAAGCCAAAGATTTCAGATCACGATAATGCTTATCCAGTTGCAGAGAACATGATGCTCAGAAAGGACAAATGATTGCGTCAGTGGAGATTGACTGGTCCATATGCTACAAGGAGGAGGACTGCTTGTGATTACCGCTTCCACACCAGAGAGCAATAGGATTTCTATGAAACTGTGCTGCTTGACAAGAAGCCTATTGTCAGTGATATGAAGTGGGTGGATTGGAAGTACATTGATGCAAATGAAGACTACTTCCCCCATGTTCATGAGAGCTTCAGAATTGCAGGTGTTGATGATTTTGTTGGGAAGAAGCTTCCCAAGTGGAATGATGAGATGATCATGCAATTCTACTCCACTGCACACTTTTATCCAGATGGCAGAATTGTGTGGATGACTGAGGGATCCAAATACCAGTCAACCATCTCTTAGTGGGCTGATCTTCTTGAAGCTCCAAAGGAAGAAGAAGATGATATTGATATATATGCCAAGCTCAAGATGGACCACAATTCCATGGCTAATATGTACACAGCAATTCCAGAGAAAGACATTGAGACTCACAAGCTTGGTTCTATGAAGCACTTACTGCTTGGTTTGGCCACCACCAATACAATCTTGAGGTACACTCTGTTGCCCAAGTCTGGAGATGTCAAGATGATACGTGGCCACTCCATCAACCTGCTACACTTGTTTGACACACCGCAGAAGTTGAAAGTTATGAGCCTTATTGTTGAAACAATCAAGAGAACCGCAACTGACCATAAGAGATCTTGTGGATATGCTCCACACATTTAGATGCTCATCAACTCCATGGTTGGAACGAGCACATATCTACTTGATCGTGAGCATATCCCATTGCGTCCATAGTTTGAGGACAATGTAGTGGTGATGGACCCTTCACATCCTACATCCGCCCAAGCTCAAGAGAAGATTCGGGCAGCTGCAGCAGCAAAAGAAGCCCAGAAGGCCTCTGATCCCAATGCACCTATTGCTAACCTCAAGTTCAAGAATGATCAAATGACTTATCTGCTGGAAGCCACCTTGAGGATTGAGCTAAGTCTAGTCAACCTCACCAAGAACCAGGCGAGCCTAGAGCGGATAGTCGAGTCCAAGATTTATGATCTTGATGTGAAGATCACAGAGGTTCAGACTATTGTGGAGAAACTCAGAGATGATGTTGACACAGCCAGAGCTGCTGAGGACAGTGGAGATGATAGACCAATGACTGACAGGTTCCAGACAGTGCCTAGGGCACCCAGGTCTGCTGCAGTGCCTGATGCAGATACGAGGACTACAGTTTCTGCACCTGCTGCTGTTGTTACAGTGCCACCTCCAGTTTCTACTCCACCAGCCCAGCGGACGTCAGTTGAAGCCTTCACAGATGCACTTCTCTCAACGCCATCTATGCATAACGGAGCTGCCAGCCAGAGATCGCCTTCTGGAGCTGCCGAGGGTCGTGCCTAGAGAAATGTATAGCTCTATACCTATTTGAACTTTTTGGTACTTGTTGCCAAATGGGGAGAATTTGTATAGATCATTAGGCTTCGAGAGAGAGTGTCTCGCTTTTGCTCATTGGTTTTTCTTGAGTTGTTGCTACTATTTGATTTTTTTGCTACTTTGGTTTGATGTGCTTGTGAGATACTATGTGCCTATGAGATACTTTGTGTGTGATTGATCATACTATGCTTCATGTGATGCTTAATGCTTATCCTTATCATTATCTTTGTATGATCATTCACTTGTGTTTTTGGTGATGTGTGCTTACTATTCCATTCATATCATTTTGCGTGCTCCACCAAGTTGTATGTGACATGGAAGAGTGACACATGATCCAAATCGATTGTGCATTTGCATTCAAATGCAAATCTTTTAATACTGCACAAATTTAGGGGGAGCTCTTGCTTATCACATACTTCTCAAAGCGACAATGTATTTCATTCATTTAATCATTTGTTGAAGCTTTGATCTATATGTTGTCATCAATTACCAAAGAGGGGGAGATTGAAAGTGCAACTAATCCCCAGGTGGTGTTGGTAATTCATAACAACATATATCTCATTGAACTAATGTCCATTCAAGTTAAATATTTCAGGATGTTCAATGATTGGCATGGCAAGGACTAGAGATGTGGACCCCTCAAAATGCTAAGGACATGGATTGGCAAAAGCTCAAGACTCTACATTTTTGTTAAGTGATCCAAGATCACATTGAGTCCATAGGAAAGCCAATACTATTAAAAGGGGATGAGGTGTTGCTTAATGGTCTTTTATCTCAAGTGCTTAGTGACAGTGCTCCAAAACTCTCAACCACTTTCTCCATCCAAATATGTCCAAAACCTAGTTTCCAACTCGGCCTCACCGAAATTTCCTATCCGGAGCCACCGAGTTCATTTGGACTTAGCCACTGCCAAAACCCTAACAAATCGGATCCACCGATATGGATCTCGGTCCCACCAAGATGTCCGTGCCAACTCTCTGTTACTTGTTGCAATTATTTCGGTCCCACCGAGAATTGCAATCGGTACCACCGAGATGGCTTGCCAACTCTCTGTTGCCTTATTGCTTCACTTCGGTCCCGCCAAGTTGATGCAATCGGTGCCACCGAGACGAGGTTTGCCCTAACCATTGCACATCGGTCTATCCGAGTTGTTCCAGTCGGTCCCACCAAGATTCCTAACGTTCATATCTTTTACACAGGTCGGTGCCACCGAGTTGGGTCAAAAGTGTGTAACGGTTGGATTTTGTGTGGAGGCTATATATATACCCTCCACCCCCTCTTCCTCTGTGAGGAGAGCCATCAGAACGTGCCTACACTTCCACCATACATTTTCTGAAAGAGAACCACCTACTCATGTGATGAGATCAAGAGATTCCATTCCTACCATTTGAACCTTGATTTCTAGCCTTCCCAAGTTGCTTTCCACTCAAATCCTTCTTCCACCATAGCCAAATCTGTGAGAGAGAGTTGAGTGTTGGGGAGACTATCATTTGAAGCACAAGAGGAAGGAGTTCATCAACAACACATCGTCTATTACCTTTTGGAGAGTGGTGTCTCCTAGATTGGTTAGGTGTCGCTTGGGAGCCTCCGACATGATGTGGAGTTGAACCAAGAAGTTTGTAAGGGCAAGGAGATCGCCTACTTCGTGAAGATCTACCCGAGTGAGGCTAGTCCTTCGTGGATGTAAGCCATGGTGGAATAGACAAGGTTGCTTCTTCGTGGAGCTTTCGTGGGTGGAGCCCTCCGTGGACTCGCGCTGCCATTTCCCTTCATGGGTTGAAGTCTCCATCAACGTGGACGTACGGTAGCACCACCTATCAGAACCACGCCAAAAATCATCGTGTCTTCACTACATTTGAAATCTCCGATCCCCTCCTTTACTTACATGTGCAATTGCTTACTTTCCGCTGCCACTCTCTTAGAATTGCATGTGTAGGGTGTTACTTGACTTGTGTACTTGCTAAAATCTGCCCACAACTAAAATTGGGAAAAGGATAGATTTTTATTTGGTCAAGTAGTCTAATCACCCCCCCCCCCTCTAGACATACTTTTGATCCTACAGCGACCAAACCCTGTCAACCAGCCATCGGCTTCGACCTCCTCGTCCATTGGCCGAGGAGTGTCCCTTACTACTGGCCGAACTAGTCGGACCGGATACTTTGGGCGACCAGGCAAAACGGCTATATGGTTCGAGAGACAAGGGTGGGGCAAAAAGTTATGTTATATTACTTTTTAACGTAAGAAACATCTTCCGAGGAAAATAGTTCTTCCAATAGTTCCTTTCCTTGGGTGCTTGTGCCGAGCACTTGTGTCCGAAGATGAGCGACTTCTGGGGTAAAGCCCCTGGTCGGGGTGTAAAGAACCGTTCCACTATTTTCCGAAGCCGTGGCCGACCAATTTGTACATTTAAGACCGCTAGCTTTCGGCTTTGTCCGTCTGAGGTACTGCTCCGGATGACCTGGGAGTAACAATCACAGCGGTGCTCCCTTTGCCCTTTAGCCGAATAGTCGGGAACGTAAAGGGAAAACACAGGAGCCGGGCAACCCAGCTTGGCCAAATCTTAAGTCAAATTTGGTGCATATGTTGGCTTTATAGGCGATAGGATAAAGGAAGTGCAAAAGACGCAAGTTGTAAAGAACGTGCGGCATGTTAACATGTTCCACAGGGAAAGGCATGTAAAAATGTCACCGAGGTGAGCAGAGGATAAAATAATGTTGAATGCAAGAAAAGAAAAGGTATGTACATGGGAAAAAGATGCTCTGGTTTTTATCCATAGAAACGCCGAAGTAGCGCGGCATTCCAGGGGTTGGGCTCTAGGCATCCGTCTGCGGGATCTCGGATCCGATATGCGCCTCCAACTAGGATCTGGTCAATGATGAATGATCCTTCCCATTTGGGTGAAAGTTTATGTTTCTGCTTCTCCGGGTGACGCCTCATGACCAAATCCTCGACGTTGAAATCCTTTCCGCGAACCTCCCTATTATGGTAGCATCTCACTTGCTGCTGATAGATTGCGGAGCGCGCCTTGGCTACGTTACGTTCTTCTTCCAAGGCGTCCAATGCGTCTTGCCAATCTAGCTTGGCCTCCCACTCCTCAGACATGCGTACCCGAGGTGCGTCGTGTATTATGTCGCAGGGGAGTACCGCCTCGGCACCATATATTATAAAAAATGGGGTGTACCCCGTGGATCGGTTCGGTGTGGTGCGTAAACCCCATAGGATGGAATCGAGTTCCTCCACCCATTTGCAATCCGCCTCTTTAAGGGAGCGTACTAGCCTTGGCTTAATGCCGTTGAGAATTAATCCGTTGGCACGTTCTACCTGCCCGTTTGACTGCGGGTGGTAGACTGACGCGTAGTCGAGCTTTATGCCCATCTTTACACACAATTCCTTCACCTCCTTGGCAGTGAAATTTGTCCCGTTATCTGTTATAATGCTGTGGGGGATACCGTAACGGTGCACCACTCTGGAAATGAACTCGATTACTGGGACTGCCCCCGTCGAGGTGACTGGTTTTGCTTCGATCCACTTTGTGAACTTATCTACCATGACGAGTAGATATTTGTTTTTGCGTGACCCTCCCGTAAGTGGGCCGACCATGTCTAGCCCCCAGACCGCAAAAGGACAAGTGATCGGAATAGTCCTGAGGGCTGTAGAGGGCATGTGGCTTTGTTGGGCGAACACTTGACAGCCGGGGCAGCGTTGTACCAGAATTTTGGTATCGGCCCCTACTGTTGGCCAGTAGAAGCCAGCTCAGAATGCCTTGCTTACCAAGGTCCGAGCAGCGGCGTGATGTCCGCTCATGCCAGAGTGTATTTCGCTAAGTAGTGATCTTCCTTCATCTTTGGATATACACAATTGGAGGACGCCCGTGGTACTTTGCTTGTAGAGCTCACCCTCATGGACTTTATAGGCTTTAGACTGCCTTACGATCTGACGTGCATCGGTTTGGTCCTCAAGGAGCTCTTTCCGAAGTAGGTAAGCGAGGATGGGCTCGGTCCAGGGTGCAATGACTGCCATGATCTCGTGGGTCGAGGCCGTTTCCTGAACAACGGATCCTCCGATTACTTCTTCCTCCGCTTCGCCCTCGGGTGGGGCTAATTGCCTTGCGTCGTTTGACACCGATGTCTTTGTGTCGTCCTGCCAGATTACAGATGGCTTGAAGAGCCATTTGAGGAAGGTGTTTTCTGGTACCTTACCCCGTTTAGCGCCCATTCGGGCTAGGATATCGGCGGCCTGGTTGCCGTCACGGGGGATATGATGAAATTCAAGCCCCTCGAACCTGGCCGAGATTTTTAGAACTTCATTCCGGTAGGCTGTCATTTTTGGGTCCTTTGCATCAAACTTGCCATTTACTTGGGAGATGGCGAGGTTGGAATCTCCTCGGACCTCGAGACATTTAACGCCCATTGAGACTGCTATCCGGAGCCCGTGTAGAAGAGCTTCGTATTCGGCCGCGTTATTGGAGTCTGTGTACATGATCTGCAGCACGTAGCGAATATTGCGCCTGTTAGTGATGTGAGTACTACTCCAGCCCCTAGACCAGCGAGCATTTTTGAACCATCAAAATACATGGTCCAGTGTGAATATGTGTTGTACTCTTTAGGGAGCTCGGCCTCGGTCCATTCGGCCACGAAGTCTGCTAGCGCCTGAGATTTAATGGCTCGACGCGGCTGGTATGTTATTTCGAAGGGTAAGAGCTCTATGGCCCACTTAGCTATGCGCCCTGTAGCATCCCTATTGTTAATTATGTCGCTTAAATGGACTTCGGATGCCACAGTGATCGAGCATTCTTGAAAGTAGTGCCGAAGTTTTCGCGATGCCATGAATACGACATAGGCTATCTTCTGATAGTGCGGGTAGCATGTTTTACATGAGGTTAAGACCTCGGAAACATAATAGACTGGTTTTTGCACCTGGAACTTATGGCCCTCCATGTCTCATTCAACCACGAGTACTGCACTGACCACCTGGTTGGTGGTTGAGATGTACAGTATCATCGGCTCACCTATGCCTGGCACGGCTAAGATGGGGTTTTTCGCGAGGAGAGATTTGATGTCTTCTAGGACGGCAGCTGCCTCATCAGTCCATTTAAAATTCTTGGTCTGTTTTAGTAGCCTGTACAGGGGTAAAGTTTTTCCCCGAATCTTGAGATAAAACGGATTAGGGCGGCCACACAGAACGCTAGCTTCTGGACATGCTTGAGCTCGGTAGGCACCTCTAGTCGGGCCAGGGCTCTTATTTTTGTCAGATTGGCCTCGATACCTCGGCTAGACATGATAAAGCCGAGGAGTTTGCCCGCGGGTACGCCGAAAAAGTACTTTTTCGGGTTGAGTTTGATCTGGTACTCCCGCAGGCTGTGAAATGTGTCTCGGAGGTTGTTGATACGTGCAATTTGCATCATGATTTCCTACTGTTATTTATAATGTATTTGATCTTTATTTCACTTTATGATGCAATTCTTATGCCTTTTCCCTCTTAATTTGTAAGATTTATATGAAGAGGGAGAATACCGGCAGCTGGAATTTTGGACCTAAAATAGCTACAGCAGAGATACCTATCCTACAGAGCTCCAGTTGATATGAAACTTCATGGAGATTTTTTATTGAATATATAAAAAATACTGGAGAAAAGAGATACTGGTGGGGACCCACCAGTTGCCCACAAGGCAATAGGGCGTGGCCCCCCAAGGCGCGCCCTAATGCCTTGTGGGGCCCCTGGCAGGCCTCTGGCCCCCTCCTTCTGCTATATAAGCTCATTTGCGCTAAAAAAATAAAGAGAAGACTTTCAGGACGAAGCGCCGTTGTCTCGAGGCGGAACCTGGGCAGGAGCAATTTTGCTCTCCGGCGGAGCGATTCCGCCGGGGATACTTCCCTCCGGAAGGGGGAAATCGAAGCCATCGACAGCACCAACGATCCTCTCATCATGGGAGGACCAATCTTCATCAACATCTTCACTAGCACCATCTCATCTCAAACCCTAGTTCATCTCTTGTATTCAATCTTTGTCTCAAAACCTCATATTGGTACCTGTGGGTTGCTAGTAGTGTTGATTACATCTAGTAGTTGATGCTAGTTGGTTATTTGGTGGAAGATTATATGTTCAGATCCTTAATTATATTCAATACCCCTCTAATCTTGAACATGAATAATATTTGTGAGTAGTTACTTTTCTTCTTGAGGACATGGGAGAAGTCTTGTCATAAGTAATCATGTGAATTTGGTATTCGCTCGATATTTTGATGATATCTATGTTGCTGCTTCCTTTAGTGGTGTCGTGTGAATGTCGACCACCTGACACTTCACCATCTTTGCGCCTAAGGGAAGACATTGTGGAGTAGTAATTAGATGATGGGTTGCTAGAGTGACAGAAGCTTAAACCCTAGTTTATGCATTATTCCGTAAGGGGTTGATTTGTATCCATATGTTTCATGCTATGGTTAGATTTATCTTAATTCTTCTTTCATAGTTGCGGATGCTTGCGAGAGGGGGTAATCATAAGTGGGAGGCTTGTTCAAGTAAGAACAGCACCCAAGCACCGGTCCACCCACATATCAAATTATCAAAGTAGCGAACGCGAATTAAACAAACAAGATGAGTGTGACTAGATGAAATCCCCATGTGTCCTCGAGAACACTTTGCTTATTATACGAGTTTGTTCCGGCTTGTCCTTTGCTATAAAAAGGATTGGGCCACCTTGCTGCACTTTATTATACTTGTTACTTGTTACTTGTTACGAATTATCTTGCTATCGAAACTATTTGTTACCGCTACTTTCAGTACTTGTAGAGAATACCTTGCTGAAAACCGCTTGTCATTTCCTTCTGCTCCTCATTGGGTTCGACACTCTTACTTATCAAAAGGACCACGATTGATCCCCTATACTTTTGGGTCATCAAGACTCTTTTCTGGCGCCGTTACCGGGGAGCGATGCGCCTTTGGTGAGTGGAATTTGGTAAGGAAACATTTATATTACGTGCTAAAATTTACTGCCACTTGTGTGACGCCCGGATAATTAGGCTACAGTAATTTCGGTAATTAAGCTACAGTAATCCTACGTTAGTGATGCCACCTCACCGCGATCACTGTTGCCGCGATCACTGTTGTTGAACTCGCGTCCGTGCAAACCCCGTTAATTTTCGTTGCAATTTAAATCGTTCGAAAAAGGCGGATGATAAAGTTGTTCAAAACTAAAATAAAAAAAATGTTGGATGGGTTGCAAGTATTCCGTAATGTTTTATAAAATTGAAATCGGAATTTTAGGAATTAGTTTAGTGCCCCAAAATCATTTTAGACGTTTTTAGAAACGCAGGGAAAATTGGACCTAACGGGGTCAAAATCGACTGGCCCAGCCGGACCCATATAAAAGACCGAACCGGGTCAAACCCTAGCCCCGCAGCACCCCAGCCGCCCCCGTCCCCCGATTCTCCCCCCCCCCGCGCCCGAGCCCCCGCGCCGTCGGCCCGTCCCCGTCGCCCGCGGCGCTCGCCGCCGCCGCCGGCCCCTCCACGCCGGCCGGATCCGCGTCGCCCCGAGCCCCGCCGCCGCCTGCGCGGCCGTCGCCGCGCCGCCTCCTCGGCCGGCCCCGCTCTCGCCGCCGTTGCCGCACCGCGGCCGGCCCCCGGCCGCTCTCGCCGCCGCCGGGCGCCACCCCGCCGCCTGCGCTGGCCGCCACCTTCGCCCCGTCGTCCCGCGCCCGCACCGGCCGGCCCGTCGCCTCCCGCTCCGCCCCGTCGCCTGCGACCCTCCTCGCCGCCGGCCTGCGCCCCCCCGGTGAGCACACCCCCCCCCCCCCGCGGCTTCCCGCCGGCCGCCGGCCGCCGGACCGGCCTGGCCGGCCCCGTGCTGTGTGTGCGTGTGTGGATGTGTGTGTAGTGTGTGCGTGCGTGTAGCGTGCGTGCGTGTGTCCAGTGTGTGTGTGTGTATATGTGTATGTACATACACATGTATGTGTGTATATACGTATATGTATACATATACACTAATAAAAATATTAGAACAAAATTGAATCTAGAAAAGAAAGTAATTAGATAAATATTAATATTAATAATTAATTAATTAAATTAATTAATTAGTTAATTAGTGATTTAATTAATTAGGTAATTAATTAAGTTAATTAAATGTTTAAGGTTAATTAGAATAATTGATTAATCTGTTAATTAATTGATTTGGTTAAACAATATTTACTGTTTTGGATAATTCGGATTAAATAATTAAATAAATTCCAGAATATTAATAAAACTTAGATAATTAATATAAAATAAACTGTAGCCCGGATCGAAAAACTTTGAACATGAAAGTTGCTCAGAACGACGAGACGAATCCGGTTACGTTGTCCGTTAGTCTGTCAGACGCCCCTAGCATAGCACACCTATAACTTTTTGCCTGTTTCTGGCAAATGAATAGTGCATGACTTTAATAAAATAATTCCGGTTAAATTCCTAAATTCACTAGAGCACTTAGATAGGCAGTATATCAACCCTGCGCTGCATCCTAGCTGTCCCATGCTTACAACATCGCAGCCTGGAACATTGTCCCCTCCGGTCATCTGTCTGACACATGTCCGGAACCGGGAATACTTTCCCGGATAGGATCCCCCTTTCTCGGTGTCGTGTAACACTGCGTTAGATCCCCTCTGTCACCGCGTATTGCCATGTCATGCTTTGTGATGCTATTGTTTGAGCTGTTATTTATTTGTTTCCCCTCGTTGCTTCTTTTTCGGTAGACCCTGATACTGCGATAGACGCTGAGACTACCGATGAAACTGCTGTGTACGACTACGTCTGACGACCCCGCCTTTGCCGCAGAGCAACCAGGCAAGCAACCCCCCCCTTGACGCATGCCTATATCATCCATTCCTTTCTCCCTCCTGCTTGCATTAGCAATTACCGCTGCTACTGTTTTATCCTATTTCTGATGCATAGCCTGTTTTTGATAACCGCTATTGATACCTGCCTTATTATCCAAACTGCTTAGTATAGGTTGGATGGAAAACCATCTGTGGCCCCTCTCCCTTGCTATAGTTGCTCCGCTCTAGTATCGAAGCCCCGATCAATATGATCGGCGGAACGGAAGACCGATGGACTAAAGACAGCACATCACCACACACCCCCTAAATTGCCCGACACTGCAGAGCTGGCATCGAGTGCCGAGGGTGATACCTCTTAGCTCACTTCCGATGGTGCCTCTGTAGAATAGCTATCCGGATGTGTGTTAACGAGGGTGATTCCTCTTTCATCACTTCCGTTTAAGCTGATGTCGTGCAACTCCCGGAGTGGAATCCAACGAGGGTGATTCCTCGGATTCCTACCCGTTGCTTGACCACACGGTTACTATGGCCTTGCTTACAGGCGGGTTCACCTTGAGAGGTACCCGCGGGGAAATGTGCAGTCTGGGGCTGAAAGGCTGGTGGTACCATCCAGTTAGAGATGGACCTGAGTCCTGACAGCACCCAACTGTATAGTCAGGCTGACCTGCTACGTGTCGATTAGCCGAGGCCGGACATCACCAGGAACAAGGGTGTGCGGCCGGAGTTAATCGTGCATATTGGGCAAGCGAGTAATACTAATCGAGCTTAACGGAACTGGGTGTTTGATCTGAGTGGGTCGTCGTGCCCATTTCGCACTACCACCACGTGGGATAATGGTTTAATGGGGCCCTCTGCAGCGTAGTATCAGCCGAAAGCTCTTCAGACGTCACAGCTCAGAGATGCGGGCTGATCGTCGGGATCGGGCTGGTTACGTCACTGGTGTATTCAGTGTCGCGCCTGCACCCCGTCCAGCCACGCAACGTGCAGGAGTGCAATGGGTGATGGGCCCAAGACCCCTGCGCACTTAGGATTTAGACCGGCGTGTTGGCCTCTCTGCTGAGCTCTAGGTCGGGCTGCATTGTGTCGATCACCCGAGGCCGGGTATTACCCAGCAAGTGTATCCGGCCGGAGGTAATCGAGCGTGTTGGGTAACAGTAGTGCACCCCTGCAGGGAAGATATCTATTCGAATAGCCGTGTCCACGGTAACAGGACGCTTGGAGTTGTGCCCGGATCCCTGACAACTATAAAGAGATGATGATACATGATAAACTGTTAATACTGCTCTCGGGATCGCTTTCTCGCAGGGTGTTGAGAAAGGATCTCAGGGCATTGCTACTGTATGACAACATGTATGCTACTACTATCTACTCTCTTCTGATGCTGCAAGACTGCTTGAAGATGCTAGTCTTCGATAGGCTAGGCCTTTCTCTCTCCTCTGGCATTTCTGCAATACAGTCCACAAATACAGCCTTCTCATTTGATACCATTGCATGTTTAGCGTAGTTCTGATGTCAGTCTTGCGAGTACTTTGGATGAGTACTCACGGTTGCTTTGCTATTATTTTCCCCCATACCCAATTGATGATGCATCAGTCGATGGAGCCCAGGAGATGGAGTTTGCCGGAGACGCCTGCTACACCACCGCTGAAGCCTGCTTCGTGGAGACTGCTGACGTCCAGGAGTAGTTAGGAGGCTCCCAGGCAGGAGGCCTCGCCTCTTTCGATCCGCTATCTATGTTTGTGCTAGCCTTCTTAAGGCAGATCTTGTCTAACTATGTCTGTACTCAGATATTTTTTTTGCTTCCGTTGACTCGTGCTCGTCTGAGCTTTATATTCGAGCCCTCGAGGCCCCTGGCTTGTAATATTAAGCTGTATGACTCTTAATTTGTGTCGTTTGTCGTGTTGTGGTATTAATCAGTGAGTCCCTAATCTTGGCCGTACGCATTGCGTGATTGATTAGCGTACGGACGAGAATGGGGGCGTCACAAGTTGGTATCAGAGCCGACTGCCTGTAGGAAGCCCCCCTCCGACTCCTTGGCCGCAGTTGAGTCTAGTATTTCCGAAAACTGTTTTACTAACATGGCTGTGTGGCTTACGGGCCCACGTCGCCATTGGGTGGTATTAGGATCTTTTATTCCTCTTCTATACTCTGGGACTCTGATCTCTCTTCTTTTCGGGTTAAAGATTTTACTAAGCTCTGACTCTAGGTTCTCGTAACTACTTCTCCCGGAGAGCCCTCATACCAGAAGATCACCTGTTTCGTCAGAAGGTTCTGACAATTCCCTTTTGATGTTTTCCGAGACTTTGAACTTATCGGCTTTGCAATTCCCTACCACCGATATATCCCTATGGATGACTACTCGCGATTGTCATTCATACAATAATTTCTCGTGGCTCTTCTTGTTACAAGATGCCCCGGATTACTCTCCGTTGACCCGAGAATCCTTTGAGTTTATGGCCTTGCAGTTTTGTTCCGCATAAAAATCCTTACGGTTAATTCCTCACATTTATCGAGGATCCGTTCTTCTCAGTTGTTCATGTGTTTCACAAAATTCTTCGGAATGCTTTTCGATCTTCCGAAGATCCTCTGCAGCTTGTTGCTATTGAAATTCTTGTCTGCTTGCATTATGGTTAATTACATATGTCTAGCAATGTTCGTTAAAATCCCTTATGATTGTCATTCTGATCATATTGATTCAGCCTGTGTGCAAATGCACGCAGTCATCAGCTTATCCTTTTAAATTATCTTTCTGACTCAGACGTCCTTCCGGACATGAGATGGTTCTCGGCAAATCAAACCTTGACCGATTGTGCCTTTGAGTCTGTTCAACTTATCCATCCTTGATCAGAGCGTCTGCTGCTGATCCTTCATTTTGGAAGTCATAACTCCTTTGTTATTTAAGCATCGAATTGTTCGGGAGTTCTATACCCCGATGCCTTGCATTCTCTCTTCCTGTGATTGAGTACCAATACTCACATCAGCTCTGTTGTGAACCGTCAGACCCATTGCTGGGTTGTTATCCGATAGTATCCTTCGCATTCGAATCTTGTGAGTTCTCTCCCTGATACTTGAAATGCCTTTGGTAGAATTGTATCCTCTGCTGTTGTCAACCCTGCTCCACCTTCAAGCTTGTGTTAATTACTCTTGAAGCTTGTGGTATATGTTCCTAAGATGCCCCGATGGGTTGAACCTATGCCTTCCCCTAATCCGTGAGAACCCGAAAGTTTTCACAAGTCATATCCTTCTGGTGTTCTACCAGATAAAATTCCAACACTACAGCTTTATCAGAGCGAGAGGTGAATGAAATGTTATGCATTGGAGAAGTGGGAGTCGACCTTGAACTTTGTGTTCATGCCCATGGAAACGATGTAGACCGTCTCGGAAGCTTCTTGCAAAATAATTATCCAGCTGTATGATTCTTTCAGTGTCACTAAATTGATCCCTTGTAGTTATGGTTCCGACCATGCTGTCCTTATTCAAAATGTTTGAAAGAAATTCATTCCCGTGCCTCGTCAAATTTTTGACAAGACTAAAATATCTGCTGTCGTCGGTCAACGACCCAGCTCTACTTCTATCATGTTCTGCCTTCTAGTTTTACCCTCTGGTATCTCGAGGATATCATGCCTTTGCATGGCAACTTACTAACTTTGTTGAAGTAATACCTTTCCTTGTCATAATCACGCTACGGGTTCTGGGTTGCTGTCAACCGAGGACACCGTTTAGTAAATCAAGTCCGCTCTAAAAATTTAATGCCCCTAGTAATTGTTACTGGGAAATTTTAAATTCAATCATGTCATTCCTAGACTATCGGTTGCATCCTTTGTCTAGCTATCTTTGACTGTGCCACCTCGTCCTACTCTGGTGCACCAATTCTTCAGAGTATGAGCACGACTTACGTCGAGTTTTCAACATCATGTTGTTTGTCTTGAAAAGCAACCCCGATATTGAGCTTGCATCTTGTCTGTTGTTTCCTATAACTTTCCACGCTGTCATTCCCCTACTTGACGCCACCGCTGTTCGGTTGCATTCTCTTGAATACTCTCGACAAATGGAGTCGTGATCATCGTCCACAATTTGACTTCTTCCGAGACGTCAGCTGATTCATGATGATAAATACCCTCCTTGCCTCGATGATTTTTTGATATCATCGACAACATCCTTGACTTCCTTTCATCATGAACTTGTCCACGTTATGAATGCAACTTGCTCTCCAGCTTGCATTGTGTTCTGCCTTGAAGTATTACTGTCTTTTATGCTGAGTATGTTGTGAGGATTGCTCCACCTCTCAGAAATTCTTGGCATAGTGATACTTCTCACCATCACCATTCTTTCTTGGTCCCCGTGTTGATTCTAACCGGGATACCATCAACAAGCGATGCTGCTTGGATTCTGTAATTCTATCAACCCTATTGCCTTGAAGATAACGATCGACAGTTCGTTCTTTGACTGTTGGTTATTGAGTCGCCACTCTAACATTGATCTTGCTGCCTAAGGTCATATTTCGGACGCACTTTTCAATCAATGATTAGTGACGTATGTTTCCTCGATCATACAACATTATATCATTTGAGCTGACAAATGTCATCTCCTTGTTCACATAATTGTGGAAATCCATCCGTTTGGAATTCTCGATGAATTGTCGCTGAGTCCATTAGCCACCTTCTCATCCTCTCCTTGGTTTAATGATGAACTATATATTCATGGGTTACCTCGATAAATTCGTCGTGTTTTATCTAGATGATATCCTGGTTTACTCCATGAATAAAGAAGAGCATGCTGAACATCTTCGTCTTATACTGGAGACGGCATACAAATACATCCCGTAGGTCCCTGCTGGATTTGGTGCTGTAGCCGACGCTGAGATCTTGACCTCTTTCGCGCGTAACAGTGTCCCGACTTGCAGAGACCTCCATCCATGGCCACGTGCCATATGTTCTGGTCGATCGGTGATCAATCCCAGGTCTATCGTCCACGGTGACCTCCCAGCTGTTCTTGTCCAAAGTGGAGAGGCGCCACTGTTAAACACGGTCAGGTCAGTCTGTCCATACATGCGTCGGTACGGTACGTGTCACGCGTGTCCCTCCACGTGAGAAGCCAGCCACGCATGGACCTTCCGTGCCATGCATGCAACAATGGCGCGCATAGTGAAACTCTTTACCTAACTCGTGGGTCGGTGGATGGATAGAGTTTACCGTCTCGTCCTCACGCAGATAAGGATCAAGTACCCCCACACCCCACCTCCTCGCAATAAAAAGTAACCGCGTCCACATCCACATCTCCGTGGATCTCGCATCCCCGTTGTTGTAGAACCAAGCATCTGAAGTACCTGTAAACTCAGCCAGATCTGAATCTCAGTCAGATATGATGGTTGTAACATTATCAGGAAATATAACATTGATCCCCGTTACTCGATAAGGTGATGTTATGGTTAGCACACAAGTCCGGAGCAACTAATGTTACAGTATCTTGCTCAGCAGGGTTGCCATTCTTCCATGGGGGAATTGTAAGATTTATCTTATAAGTTGTCCCTACTGGATCCTTGTGTATCCAAACTCCATCCTTTATTCGAAACACCATATCATGGCTATCCCGAAGCATGGATGTGGTACATCGATCATCAAAAGGAATAATGTAAGCTCGATGCACATTGTTTCTTGATCAATTATCCAAACATCGTTGTATGGATAAACATCATAAATTCCTTGCCCCTTGACTAAATGGTTACATACCTGGAGCCCTATCATGATTAATCCGCTCTGCTTGCTCTTGGAAAGGATATACACCTGATGCTCGTGTATGCACATTTTCCTTTCCATTGGTCTGTTTAATGTGATATTCACATTTTCCTGTACATTGGTCTGTTTAGCCTTTCTTGAGAATTATTTGATCTGAGCAGTGATAGTTCCCTGCTTAGGTAAACACCTCGGTGTACAACTCTGTCAGTAAGACCCTGTTACTATTATTGTTAACATTCCGGTAACCGCCGGTGGACGAGAACGTTGCCTATTGGTCCGCCTCATTTCAACGAGCAGGAAGATGGTTCTCTTCGTCCCCCGCCCTCGTTACCGATGCTGTTGCCGACATAGTTGACAGACTATCCTTTGACATGTCTTGTTACCATGGCCGTACAAGATGTCACCGCTCATCTGCTCTTGCCACATGTTCGGCCCATAACCCATAGTTCCACAGGATCGAAACCTGACTCTCCTGTATCACTTTGATTCCAAAGTATCCTTTGCGCTTGGCTTCGTACGTAATTTCCGAGCCATCGCCCAAGGGATGATCTATTGTTGTATCAGACGCAATATTTAATTTGTTGCTCTGAACCCTTCCACCTTTTGTTTGGGCATCGAATGATTGCCTACCCGTTTGAAACTTTGAACCATCGCTTATTGCTCTCGATGAATTATCCGAATTGCAACTCGAGAGATGAATCATGACTTTCCCTGGGTTCATCGTCAAACGCCCAACTTGGTGGAGATGCGTTCTTCTAGAGTTTTCCCTCCCATCGCATTCGTAGGACGATGAAAATCTCGAAGAGAGGATAACGGCTTCATCAGGATGATCCGGAACAAAGAATTGAAGACATCAACGAAAGGGATCAACCTCTTCGATGAGATCAACAAGAACAAGAAGACTCGTTAGAATTACGTGGCCGAACCTTTTCCCCCTTGCTCTACCTCTAAATTCTCGGGACGAGAATTCTTGTTAGACGAGGAGAATTGTGACGCCCGGATAATTAGGCTACAGTAATTTCGGTAATTAAGCTACAGTAATCCTACGTTAGTGATGCCACCTCACCGCGATCACTGTTGTTGAACTCGCGTCCGTGCAAACCCCGTTAATTTTCGTTGCAATTTAAATCGTCCGAAAAAGGCGGATGATAAAGTTGTTCAAAACTAAAATAAAAAAAAATGTTGGATGGGTTGCAAGTATTCCGTAATGTTTTATAAAATTGAAATCGGAATTTTAGGAATTAGTTTAGTGCCCCAAAATCATTTTTGACGCTTTTAGAAACGCAGGGAAAATTGGACCTAACGGGGTCAAAATCGACTGGCCCAGCCGGACCCATATAAAAGACCGAACCGGGTCAAACCCTAGCCCCGCAGCACCCCAGCCGCCCCCGTGCCACGATTCTCCCCCCCCCCCCGCGCGCACGCGCCGCCGGCCCCGCGCCCGAGCCCCCGCGCCGTCGGCCCGTCCCCGTCGCCCGCGGCGCTCGCCGCCGCCGCCGGCCCCTCCGCGCCGGCCGGATCCGCGTCGCCCCGAGCCCCGCCGCCGGCCCCTCCTCGGCCGGCCCCGCTCTCGCCGCCGTTGCCGCACCGCGGCCGGCCCCCGGCCGCTCTCGCCGCCGTCGGGCGCCACCTCGCCGCCTGCGCTAGCCGCCACCTTCGCCCCGTCGTCCCGCGCCCGCACCGGCCGGCCCGTCGCCTCCCGCTCCGCCCCGTCGCCTGCGACCCTCCTCGCCGCCGGCCTGCGCCCCCCCGGTGAGCACACCCCCCCCCCCCCCCCCCCGCGGCTTCCCGCCGGCCGCCGGCCGCCGGACCGGCCCGGCCGGCCCCGTGCTGTGTGTGCGTGTGTGGATGTGTGTGTAGTGTGTGCGTGCGTGTAGCGTGCGTCCGTGTGTCCAGTGTGTGTGTGTGTGTATATGTGTATGTATATACACATGTATGTGTGTATATACGTATATGTATACATATACACTAATAAAAATATTAGAACAAAATTGAATCTAGAAAAGAAAGTAATTAGATAAATATTAATATTAATAATTAATTAAATTAATTAATTAGTTAATTAGTGATTTAATTGATTAGGTAATTAATTAAGTTAATTAAATGTTTAAGGTTAATTAGAATAATTGATTAATCTGTTAATTAATTGATTTGGTTAAACAGTATTTACTGTTTTGGATAATTCAGATTAAATAATTAAATAAATTCCAGAATATTAATAAAACTTAGATAATTAATATAAAATAAACCGTAGCCCGGATCGAAAAACTTTGAACATGAAAGTTGCTCAGAACGACGAGACGAATCCGGTTACGTTGTCCATTAGTCTGTCAGACGCCCCTAGCATAGCACACCTATAACTTTTTGCCTGTTTCTGGCAGATGAATAGTGCATGACTTTAATAAAATAATTCCGGTTAAATTCCTAAATTGACTAGAGCACTTAGATAGGCAGTATATCAACCCTGCGCTGCATCCTAGCTGTCCCATGCTTACAACATCGCAGCCTGGAACATTGCCCCCTCCGGTCATCTGTCTGACACATGTCCGGAACCGGGAATACTTTCCCGGATAGGATCCCCCTTTCTCGGTGTCGTGTAACACTGCGTTAGATCCCCTCTGTCACCGCGTATTGCCATGTCATGCTTTGTGATGCTATTGTTTGCGCTGTTATTTATTTGTTTCCCCTCGTTGCTTCTTTTTCGGTAGACCCTGATACTGCGATAGACGCTGAGACTACCGATGAAACTGCTGTGTACGACTACGTCTGACGACCCCGCCTTTGCCGCAGAGCAACCAGGCAAGCAACCCCCCCCCTTGACGCATGCCTATATCATCCATTCCTTTCTCCCTCCTGCTTGCATTAGCAATTACCGCTGCTACTGTTTTATCCTATTTCTGATGCATAGCCTGTTTTTGATAACTGCTATTGATACCTACCTTATTATCCAAACTGCTTAGTATAGGTTGGATGGAAAACCATCTGTGGCCCCTCTCCCTTGCTATAGTTGCTCCGCTCTAGTATCGAAGCCCCGATCAATATGATCGGCGGAACGGAAGACCGATGGACTGAAGATAGCACATCACCACACACCCCCTAAATTGCCCGACACTGCAGAGCTGGCATCGAGTGCCGAGGGTGATACCTCTTAGCTCACTTCCGATGGTGCCTCTGTAGAATAGCTATCCGGATGTGTGTTAACGAGGGTGATTCCTCTTTCATCACTTCCGTTTAAGCTGATGTCATGCAACTCCCGGAGTGGAATCCAACGAGGGTGATTCCTCGGATTCCTACCCGTTGCTTGACCACACAGTTACTATGGCCTTGCTTACAGGCGGGTCCACCTTGAGAGGTACCCGCGGGGAAATGTGCAGTCTGGGGCTGAAAGGCTGGTGGTACCATCCAGTCAGAGATGGACCTGAGTCCTGACAGCACCCAACTGTAAAGTCAGGCTGACCTGCTACGTGTCGATTAGCCGAGGCCGGACATCACCAGGAACAAGGGTGTGCGGCCGGAGTTAATCGTGCATATTGGGCAAGCGAGTAATACTAATCGAGCTTAACGGAACTGGGTGTTTGATTTGAGTGGGTCGTCGTGCCCATTTCGCACTACCACCACGTGGGATAATGGTTTAATGGGGCCCTCTGCAGCGTAGTATCAGCCGAAAGCTCTTCAGATGTCACAGCTCAGAGATGCGGGCTGATCGTCGGGATTGGGCTGGTTACGTCACTGGTGTATTCAGTGTCGCGCCTGCACCCCGTCCAGCCACGCAACGTGCAGGAGTGCAATGGGTGATGGGCCCAAGACCCCTGCGCACTTAGGATTTAGACCGACGTGTTGGCCTCTCTGCTGAGCTCTAGGTCGGGCTGCGTTGTGTCGATCACCCGAGGCCGGGTATTACCCAGCAAGTGTATCCGGCCGGAGGTAATCGAGCGTGTTGGGTAACAGTAGTGCACCCCTGCAGGGAAGATATCTATTCGAATAGCCGTGTCCACGGTAACAGGACGCTTGGAGTTGTGCCCGGATCCCTGACAACTATAAAGAGATGATGATACATGATAAACTGTTAATACTGCTCTCGGGATCGCTTTCTCGCAGGGTGTTGAGAAAGGATCTCAGGGCATTGCTACTGTATGACAACATGTATGCTACTACTATCTACTCTCTTCTGATGCTGCAAGACTGCTTGAAGATGCTAGTCTTCGATAGGCTAGGCCTTTCTCTCTCCTCTGGCATTTCTGCAATACAGTCCACAAATACAGCCTTCTCATTTGATACCATTGCATGTTTAGCGTAGTTCTGATGTCAGTCTTGCGAGTACTTTGGATGAGTACTCACGGTTGCTTTGCTATTATTTTCCCCCATACCCAATTGATGATGCATCAGTCGATGGAGCCCAGGAGATGGAGTTTGCCGGAGACGCCTGCTACACCACCGCTGAAGCCTGCTTCGTGGAGACTGCCGACGTCCAGGAGTAGTTAGGAGGCTCCCAGGCAGGAGGCCTCGCCTCTTTCGATCCGCTATCTATGTTTGTGCTAGCCTTCTTAAGGCAGATCTTGTCTAACTATGTCTGTACTCAGATATTTTTTTTGCTTCCGCTGACTCGTGCTCGTCAGAGCTTTATATTCGAGCCCTCGAGGCCCCTGGCTTGTAATATTAAGCTGTATGACTCTTTATTTGTGTCGTTTGTCGTGTTGTGGTACTAATCAGTGAGTCCCTAATCTTGGCCGTACGCATTGCGTGATTGATTAGCGTACGGACGAGAATGGGGGCGTCACAACTTGTCACTATGGAAAGTAATCCTTTGAGGGGCTTGTTCGGGGTATCTTCACCTCGACCGGAAGCATTGAGAGTTGCTCCTCAACCTACTGAACCTACTGAAAATATTTATTATGAAATTCCTTCGGGTATGATAGAGAAACTGCTAGCTAATCCTTGTGCAGGAGATGTAATGGTGCATCCTGATGTGCACTTGATATATGTGGATGAAATTTGTGGATTGTTTAAGCTTGCAGGTTTATCCGGAGATGGAGTTAAGAACAAAAGTATTCCCTTTATCTTTGGAGGGAAAGGCATTGACATGGTATAGGCTATGTGATGATACTAGAACATGGGATTGGAACCGGTTGAAGCTGGAATTCCACCAGATATTTTCTCCTATGCATTTCAAGCTTGGGGGAGGTTTAAGCTTGGGGGAGGTTTAAGTATATGTTGCACACATGCCCCAATCATGAGCTCTCAAGAGAAATAATCATCCAAAACTTTTATGCTCGACTTTCTCATAATGATCAATCCATGCTCGATACTTCTTCTGATGGTTCCTTTATGAAGAGAACTATTAAATTCAGATGGGATCTTCTGGAAAGAATTAAATGTAACTCTGAAGATTGGGAAATCGACAAAGGTAAAGAATCAGGTATAAATCTTGAGTTTGATTATGTTAAATCTTTTATGGAAACTGATGCTTTTCATAAGTTTAGTACTAAATATGGACTTGACTCTGAGATAGTAGCTACCTTGTGTGAATATTTTGCTGCTCATGTTGATCTCCCTAAGGAGAAATGGTTTAAATATCATCCGCCCATTGAATTAAATGAAGAACAAGTTAATGTTAAAGAAGAAACAATTGTTTACAATGTTGATCCAGTTGTGCCTACTGCTTATATTGAGAAACCCCCTTTCCCTGTCAGGATTAAGGAACATGCTAAAGTTTCAACTGTGGTTAACAAAAGTAATATAAGAACACCTAGACCTTCTGAACAAATTAAAGTTGAACCTAATATTGCAATGGTTAAATATCTTTTGGTTGATGATATTGATGGGCATGTTATTTACTTTTGTGATGAGGCTGCCAGAATTGTTAAACCTGTTAGAAATGAATGAGATATGTTAGACAAGAACAAGCCCGTAGTTGGCATGCCTGTTGTTTCTGTTAAGATTGGAGATCATTGCCATCATGGTTTATGTGACATGGGTGCTAGTGTCAGTGCTATTCCGTTTTGTTTATATCAAGAAGTAATGCATGATATTGCACCTATTGAGATTGAAGATATTTATGTTACTATTAAGCTTGCAAACAGAGATACTATTACACCACTTGGGATTGTTAGAGAGGTTGAAGTCTTGTGTGGTAAAATCAAATACCCTACCAATTTCTTAGTACTTGGTTCACAACAAGATAATTTTTGTCCCATTATATTTGGTAGACCCTTCTTGAATACCGTTAATGCTGAAATTGATTGTGTTAAAGAGAAAGTTAGGGTTAAGTTTGGTGATATATCTCATGAATTTAATTTCTCTAAGTTTCATAGACAACCTCATGATAAAGAATTACCCAATAAAGATGAAATTATAGGTCTTGCTTCTATTGATGTGCCTCCTACTGATCCTTTAGAACAATATTTGCAAGACCATGAAAATGATATGCATATGAATGAAAGAAATGAAATAGATGAGTTGTTTTTAAGCAAGCACCTATCCTTAAACATAATTTGCCTGTTGCAACTTTGGGAGATCCTCTTCCACCGAAGAGTGATCCTGTGTTTGAATTAAAGCAATTACCCAATACGCTCAAATATGCTTATCTTGATGAAATGATGATATATCCTGTTATTATTAGTGCTAACCTTTCAGAGCATGAAGAAAAGAGATTACTCAAAACTCTGAAGAAACACCATGCTATTATTGGATATACTCTTGATGATCTTAAGGGCATTGGTCCCACTCTATGTGAGCATAAAATTCATATGGAGCCAGATGCTAATTCCCGTTGTTGATCATCAAAGAAGGCTGAATCCTAAAATGAAGGATGTGGTAAGAACTGAAATATTAAAGCTTCTGGAGGCAGGTATAATTTATCCCATAGCTGATAGTAGATGGGTAAGTCCTAATCATTGTGTTCCCAAGAAAGGAGGTATTACTGTTGTTCCTTATGATAAAAACGAACTTATCCCACAAAGAATTGTAACTGGTTATAGGATGGTAATTGATTTTAGGAAATTAAAAAAAGCTACTAAGAAAGATCATTACCCCTTGCCTTTTATTGATCAAATGTTAGAAAGATTATCTAAGCATACACACTTCTTCTTCCTAGATGGTTATTCCGGTTTCTCTCAAATACATGTATCACCAGAAGATCAAGAGAAAACCACATTTACTTATCCTTTTGGAACTTATGCTTATCATCGTATGCCTTTTGGTTTTTGTAATGCACCTGCTACCTTTCAAAGATGTATGACTGCTATATTCTCTGACTTTTGTGAAAAGATTGTTCAGGTTTTCATGGATGATTTTTCCGTTTATGGAACTTCTTCTGATGATTGCTTAAGAAACCTTGATCGAGTTTGTGAAGAAACTAATCTTGTCTTGAATTGGGAGAAGTGCCACTTTATGGTGAATGAAGGTATAGTCCTTGGGCATAAAATTTCTGAAAGAGGTATTGAAGTTGATAAAGCTAAAGTTGATGCAATTGAGAAAATGCCATGCCCTAAAGATATCAAAGGTATAAGAAGTTTCCTCGGTCATGCTGGTTTCTATAGAAGGTTTATAAAATACTTCTCTAAATTTCTAGGCCTCTATCTAATATTTTGCAAAAAGGTGTTCCATTTGTTTTTGATGATGATTGCGTAGAAGCCTTTGAAATACTTAAGAAAGCCTTAAAAAAGATGTTCCATTTGTTTTTGATTGGAACCTACCCTTTGAAATTATGTGTGATGCTAGTGATTGTGCTGTTGGTGCTTTTCTAGGACAAAGAGTTGACAAGAAATTGAATGTTATTCATTATGCTAGTAAAACTCTAGACAGTGCTCAAAGAAATTATGCTACTACTGAGAAAGAAATTTTAGCAGTTGTGTTTGCATGTGATAAATTCAGATCTTACATTGTTGATTCCAAAGTTACTATTCACACTGATCATGCTGCTATTAAATATCTTATGGAAAAGAAAGACGCTAAACCTAGACTTATTAGGTGGGTTCTTTTGCTACAAGAATTTGATTTGCATATTGTTGATAGAAAGGGAGCTGAGAATCCCGTAGTACATAATTTGTCTAGAATGGAAAATGTTCTTGATGACGCACTCCCTATTAATGATGATTTCCCTGATGAACAATTAGCTACAATAAATGCTTCTCGTAACACTCCATGGTATGCAGACTATGCTAATTACATTGTTCCTAAATATATACAACCTAGTTTCGCATACCAACAAAAGAAAAAGTTCTTCTTTGACTTAAGGCATTACATTTGGGATGACCCACATTTATATAAAGAAGGAGTAGATGGTATTATTAGACGTTGTGTACCTGAGTATGAACAGGAACAAATCCTACGGAAGTGTCACTCTGAGGCATACGAAGGACACCACGCGGGAGACAGAACTGCACATAAGGTATTACAATCTGGTTTTTATTGGCCTACTCTCTTCAAAGATGCACGTAAGTTTGTCCTTTCTTGTGATGAATGTCAAATAATTGGTAATGTTGGTAGACGTCAGGAAATGTCTATGAATTATTCACTTGTTATTGAACCATTTGATGTTTGGGATTTTGATTATATGGGACCTTTTCCTTCCTCTAATGGGTATACTCATATTTTAGTTGTTGTTGATTACGTTACTAAGTGGGTAGAAGCTATTCCAACTAGTAGTGTTGATCATAACACTTCTATTAAAATGCTTAAAGAAGTTATATTTCCGAGGTTTGGAGTCCCTAGATATTTGATGACTGATGGTGGCTCACATTTTATTCATGGTGCTTTCCGTAAATTGCTTGCTAAATATGATGTTAATCATAGAATTGCATCTCCTTATCATCCTCAGTCTAGTGGTCAAGTTGAATTGAGTAATAGGGAAATAAAATTAATTTTGCAAAAGACCATTAATAGATCTAGGAAAAATTGGTCTAAGAAACTTGATGATGCATTGTGGGCCTACAGAACTGCTTATAAAAATGCTATGGGTATGTCTTCATATAAAATGGTTTATGGAAAAGCATGTCATTTACCTCTTGAGTTAGAACATAAGGCTTATTGGGCAATAAAAGAACTTAACTATGATTTTAAACTTGCTGGTGAAAAGAGGTTATTTGATATTAGCTCTCTAGATGAATGGAGAACCCAAGCCTATGAAAATGCCAAGTTATTTAAAGAAAAGGTCAAAAGATGGCATGATAAAAGAATCCAAAAACGGGAATTTAAAGTGGGTGAGCAAGTTCTATTGTACAACTCTTGTTTTAGATTTTTTGCAGGAAAACTTCTCTATAAATGGGAAGGACCATATATCATCGAAGAAGTTTACCGCTAGAGAGCTATCAAAATCAACAACTCTGAAGGCTCCAACCCGAGAGTGGTGAATGGACAAAGAATTAAGCATTATATCTCAGGTACCCCCATTAATGTTAAAACTAATATTATTCAGACAATGACACCGGAGGAACACATTGAAGAGTCCTTCCGGAACGCTCCAGAACCCTGAAAAGGGGTAGGTATGTGATACGGTAAGTAAACTGACTCCAAAAATTCCACAAAAATTATTTCTGTCCATTTTGGAATATTAGAAGAAATACAAAAGTAAGAAACAGCCGAGAGGACCCATGAGGAGGTCACAAGGCAACAGGGCGCGACCCCCCCGGGGCGCGCCGTGTTGCCTTGTGGGCCCCTCGTGTGTCCTCCCGACTCTGTTTTCCTCTCGTATGCTTGTTTTGCAGGATAAAAATTCTTTATATATACTCACGGGTGTTTTGACCACCGCATCACAAGTTTCCCCTCTGTTCTTGTTTCGGGCTGTTTTTCTGACAGATCTAGATCACCATGGCGTCTCCAAGCTCGTCCAAGGACAAGTTCTACGAGAAGGTCATCAACCCGTACCTACCGGAGGTGATGAAGCACCCTCAAGCCATCGAGATGCGTGAGGGGGTGCTCCACATTCGGGACGTTCAAGGACCTAAGAAGACCGGGAGCGAGAAGGCCAGGTTGGAAGCGATGGAACAAGAGATCTTCAAGTGCCAAGGGATGGTGGAGCGCGGACTTAGTGCTAACCACTCCATGATCACGGAGTTCATCCATGAGCACAAGGTGGATGGCAAGAATATTGGGGATGTCATCTTCAAGTTCAATGACCGGATTGATTATCTTCAGGCCCAAATCTATGATCTACAAAACCAAAATTTTGAGTATGAGACCAAGTTCAAAGGTATGAGTTTAGGTGCAAATTTTAAGACTCCGGAAACATGTTCGTCCTTTTATGATGGAGAACCTATGCCTTGGAAGACGGAGGTCAAGCCTATCACTTCATCACCACCATCACCGAAGAAGAAGACTTGAGTACATGGGTATGGGCACCACCCATGGCTTGTTCCAAGCTTGGGGGAGGTGCCCCGGTATCGTATCATCATCACTTTTATCATCGTTATCTATCTTAGTTCGATCCTTAGTTATTTCGTGATTTAGAAGAATAAAGTTTTAGTATGATTTAGTTTCGAGTGCTTGCTTTGTGGTCTATCTATCTATGTAATCGTGTGTGAAAGTTATATAATAAAGAGTAGTTTGAGTTGAGTGTTTTGCTTTTGTTGATCCAATCCTATAAATAAATAAAGAGAATAAAAAAGTAAAAATCATATGCTAATCCCATGGGGAGTGATGACTTCACATAAAAGAAGTATAATTGATAAAACTTGTTGGAGGTTAACAAACATAGCATTGGTCATTGTTGCAATTCATGAAAAAGTAATAAAGGAAGAGAGGTCTCACATATAGATATACTATCTTGGACATCTTTTATGATTGTGAGCCCCCATTAAATATTCTATGTCAAATAGTCGACGTTGGACAAGGAAGACAACATAATGAGTTATGTTTGCTTATATTCACATAGAAGTTATATTGTTTTGGATCCTCTAACATGTGGTGCTTGCCCCCTATCTTTTGCTAGCCAAAATTTTGTACTAAGTAGAGATACTACTTGTGCATCCAAAACCCTTAAACCCAGCTTCATGTCATGGGAGTCCACTATATCTACCTATGGTTTGAATAAGATCCTTCAAGTAAGTTGTCATCGGTGCAAAAGCAATAAAAATTGCTGCTAAATATGTATGATCTTTTATTGTTAGGGAAAATAAGCTTTGTACGAACTTGTGATGGTGAAGAAATAAAAGCGACAGACTGCATAATAAAGGTCGCTATCACAAGGGGCAATATAAAGTGACGTTCTTTTACATTAAGAGCTTGCACATCTTAAAACAAAAAGCGCATGACAACCTCTGCTTCCCTCTGCAAAGGGCCTATCTTTTACTTTATGTATTTACTTTCATGCAAGAGTCAATAGTATTCTCCTCCATTCCATTTTTATTTTCTCTCTTGGCAAGCATCATGTGGTGGGGATAGATCCAGGCATATATATCCAGTTGGATGTAGTTGATCATGAGTTATTATTGTTGACATTACCCTTGAGGTAAATAAGTTGGGAGGTGAAATTATAAGCCCCTATCTTTCTATGTGTCTTGCTGAAACTTTTGCTCCATAAGTATGTCGTGAGTGTCAGCAATCATAGAAGACTAAATGATAGTTGAGTATGTGAACTTGCTAAACAAAGCTCTTACATAGACTCTTTCTGATAATATGATGAATTGCAATTGCTTCAGTGACTGAGATCATAGTTTGTTAGTTTTCAATACAGTTTATGGTTCATACTTTAACTTGTGAATGAATTGTCACTTTTTCATGAGAAGTTTTATGATGATATATTTCTGTTATAATAAAGACCATGATGCCTTCATGTCCGTATTTTATTTTTATTGACACCTCTCTCTCTAAACATGTGGTCATGACTATCGATTTCGGCTTTCTCTTGAGGACAAGCGAGGTCTAAGCTTGGGGGAGTTGATACGTCCAATTTGCATCATGATTTCCTACTGTTATTTATAATGTATTTGATCATTATTTCACTTTATGATGCAATTCTTATGCCTTTTCCCTCTTAATTTGCAAGATTTATATGACGAGGGAGAATACAGGCAGCTGGAATTCTGGACCTGAAATAGCTACAGCAGAGATACCTATCCTATAGAGCTCCAATTGACTTGAAAATTCACGGAGATTTTTTATTGAATATATAAAAAAATACTGGAGAAAAGAGAAACTGGAGGGGACCCACCAGCTGCCCACAAGGCAATGATGCCTTGTGGGGCCCCTAGCTGGCCTCTGGCCCCCTCCTTCTGCTATATAAGCTCATTTTCCCTAAGAGAAGACTTTTGGGACGAAGCGCCGCCGTCTCAAGGCGGAACCTGGGCAGGAGCAATTTTGCTCTCCGGTGGAGCGATTCCGCCGGGGATACTTCCCTCCGAGAGGGGGAAATCGAAGCCATCGACATCACTAACGATCCTCTCATCATGGGAGGACCAATCTTCATCAACCTCTTCACCAGCACCATCTCATCTCAAACCCTAGTTCATCTCTTGTATTCAATCTTTGTCTCAAAACCTCAGATTGGTACCTGTGGGTTGCTAGTAGTGTTGATTACATATTGCAGTTGATGCTAGTTGGTTTATTTGGTGGAAGATTATATGTTCAGATCCTTAATGCTATTCAATACCCCTCTGATCTTGAACATGAATATGATTTGTGAGTAGTTAATTTTGTTCTTGAGGACATGGGAGAAGTCTTGTCATAAGTAATCATGTGAATTTGGTATTCGTTCGATATTTTGATGATATGTATGTTCTTGCTTCCTTTAGTGGTGTCGTGTGAACGTCGGGTACATGACACTTCACCATCTTTGGGCCTAAGGGAAGACATTGTGGAGTAGTAATTAGATGATGGGTTGCTAGAGTAACAGAAGCTTAAACCCTAGTTTATGCGTTATGCCGTAAGGAGCTGATTTGTATCCAGATGTTTCATGCTATGGTTACATTTAACTTAATTCTTCTTTCATAGTTGTGGATGCTTGCGAGAGGGGGTAATCATAAGTGGGAGGCCTGTTCAAGTAAGAACAGCACCCAAACACCAGTCCACCCACATATCAAATTATCAAAGTAGCGAACGCGAATCAAACAAACATGATGAATGTGACTAGATGAAATTCCCATGTGTCCTCAAGAACGCTTTGCTTATTATACGAGTTTGTTCCGGATTGTCCTTTGCTATAAAAAGGATTGGGCCACCTTGCTGCACTTTATTATACTTGTTACTTGTTACTTGTTACGAATTATCTTGCTATCGAAACTATCTGTTACCGCTACTTTCGGTACTTGCAGAGAATACCTTGCTGAAAACCGCTTGTCATTTCCTTCTGCTCCTCGTTGGGTTCGACACTCTTACTTATCGAAAGGACTACGATTGATCCCCTATACTTGTGGGTCATCAGTTGTCTACCAACTGTCCGACGTGCTTAGTTTTGATCACCACGTCGTCGACGTAGGCCTCGACGGTTTTTCCGATGTGTTTTTCAAGGCATGTTTGGATCATGCGCTGATATGTTGCCCCAGCGTTTTTCAGCCCAAAAGGCATTGTATTGAAGCAAAATGGCCCGTAGGGCGTAATGAAGGCGGTCACGGCTTGATCGGAGTCTTTCATCTTTATCTGATGATACCCTGAGTAGGCGTCCAGGAAGCACAATGAATCATGCCCGGTGGTGGCATCTACAATCTGGTCAATGCGGGGTAGTGGGAAGGGGTCTTTGGGGCAAGCCTTGTAAAGGTCTTTAAAATCGACACACAGGCGCCAGGACTTGTCCTTCTTGGGCACCATGACTAGATTGGCGAGCCACTCGGGGTGCTTTATGTCCCTTATGAATCCGGCCTCGAGAAGTTTAGCTAGTTCTTCGCCCACCGCTTGACGCTTGGGTTCAGAGAAGAGCCGAAGTGCTTGTTTCACAGGCTTGTAGCCCTTTAAGATGTTCAAGCTATGTTCGGCGAGCCTGCGGGGTATCCCCAGCATATCTGAGGGATGCCAGGAAAATATATCCCAATTTTCTCTAAGGAAGTTGTGTAAGGCCTCGTCAATCTCTGGCTCAAGATTCGCCCCGATCGATGCCGTTTTAGCCGAATCAGTGGGGTGCACTTGAAACTTGATTATCTCGTCGGCTGGCTTGAATGAGGTCGACTTCGGCCGTTTGTCGAGGATGACATCATCTCGGTTGACTTTAGCTCATAGTGTTGTCAGTTCCTCGGCTGCGAAAGCCTCGGATAGGGACTCTAGGGAAAGCAACGCCATCTTCTTTTTGGCCCTTAGCGCCCTGTCGGGGTTGCTCGAGATCGTAATGATCCCATTGGGTCCCGGCATTTTGAGCTTCATGTAGCCGTAGTGTGGAATCGCTTGAAATTTTGAGAAGGCGTACCGTCCCTAGAGGGTGTGATAGCCGCTTTTAAAGGGAACGATATGGAACGTTATTTCTTCGGATCGGTAGTTGTCGAGTGTTCCGAAGACCACGTCCAGGGTGATTTTCCCGCTACAACATGCTTCGCGTCCGGGTATTATACCTTTAAAGGTGGTGCGGCTCTATTCGATGCGTGATTTATCAACTTGCATCTTATCCAGAGTATCTTCATATATTAAATTTAAGCTGCTACCCCCATCCATGAGCACCTTCCGGAGATGGCAGCTGCCCACGATTGGGTCAAGAACCAGTGCCATGGGGCACCTGCTCGGGGCGGACCTCGGTTGATCTTTATGATCAAAGGTGATCGGCGTGTCTACCCACGCGCCCCGTGCGGCTACTTCCTGGATGGAATTAACTTCCCGGAGGGCTCGCTTCCTCTGGTTATTGGACGTGAAGGTTTCATAGATCATTAGCACTTCGTCGTCACCTGATGGCTCCTCCGAACGCCGAGGCACGGCTGTGAAGAGGTTTAGGTCTCCTTTAGCTACCCTCGTCACCCAGTAGTCACAAAGGCTGTGAGTGGGGCTGGTGTTCAGTAGGACGGAGTGGATCGGGCATGGCTTATCTAGGAAGCCATCGAGGGCGGTCCTAGATCCGTCCACGGTTTTCTTCTTTTTCCGAAGTCATGCGACCATCGTGCGCTGATTGCGGGGCTCATGATGAGGCGTGGACCTATCGCGTTTCAAGTGGGTGCTATAGATCGAGTCTATTCGCTTTTCCTGGGCCAGCCAAGCGTCTTCAATGGCGCAGAATCTTGACACAGATCGGACAGTTCCGGCAATGTTTGGATACATCGGCGAGTGAGAGCGTTCGAAACATCCTGGTCTCTACAGCCGCACGGAAAGGCTGCTATTATTTCCGAGTCTTGGTAATCTGGTATGTCATCTTTGACAGACGAAAACCTGGCCTAGAAGTGCCTGATTGACTCGTCAGTTAGCTGTCGTACATAGGCTAGATCCCAAACATCGGGAGGGCCCAATTTGTCGGGATAGTATTCGATGTGGGATGATTTCGGGAAGGGAACTTCGACCTCCATAGGCCAAGGGCTAGAAGCTCCGACATTTTTATCCTGCGAGGGACATGTAGCCGCCGGAGGGGCCGAACTGATTGGGGGATCCGACTTGTCGGTCGTTTCCTGCCGGCCACTATCGGAATCGCTTTCCAGAAAGTACCTCAGCCCCTCGCTCTTTATGGAGACTCCGGCCAGGGCGAAAGAGGTGTCTGGGATCGTTCCTTGCTCGTAAAGGAGAGGGAGCGATCCGGCGACGAGGGTTTCGGGCATAGAAATAGTGCCCTGGGGGTTGGAGTCATTGACCGACGATCCCATCGATCTTTTGTTGATCTCACAGCGGAACTCTCAATGAAAGCACCAGTGTCGGTGTAAAAACCGGCTGACCTCGCTGTAGGGGGTCCCGAGCTGTGAATCTCGGATCAATGGTAACAGGAACAAAGGAGACGATGTTTACCCAGGTTTGCGCCCTCTCTATGGAGGTAAAACCCTACGTACTGCTCTTGTTTATATTGATGATGAAGTATCGAATACAAGCTTGATCAGACTCGAGATCGTCAGGAGAAGCCTAACCCTAGAGCTAGGTGGATGGTAATTGTGATTCTCCGTCCTCTACAGGCTAAACCCTTCTGCTTATATATACGCCAGGCAGGGGCATCTAGGATTACATAGGCGGTATCTAAGGACGCGCATGGAAGCGGTAGGAGATGTCTTGGGGTATACTCCAAGTCTTTGGCAGATACAATCTTGATCACGTCATGCCTTCCGGAATCCATCTGGATGATAACAGGGCCTTCGGCCCAGCCCGAGGAGTATGAGCCGTCTAGGTTGGTACCCCTAGTCCAGGACATCGTCATAGGACAAATGGCTTCATATAGCAGAAGGAGGGGGCCAAAGGGCAGCCAGGGGCCCCACAAGCTCGGGGGGCGCACCCCCCAGGCTTGTGGCTTCCTGGTGGGTCCCCTCCTGGTATTTCTTCCGCCAATATTTTTTTTATATTCCAAAATAATTCTCCATAAATTTTCAGGTCATTTGGAGTTGTGCAGACTAGCTATCTCTGTTGTAGCCCTTTCTGGTCCAGAATTCCAGCTGCCGGCAATCTCCCTCTTCATGTGAAACTTGCAAATTAAGAGAGAAAAGGCATAAGAACTGTATCATAAAGTGAAATAATTACCCAAAACATAATAAATAACAGTAGGAAAACAGGATGCAAAATGGACGTACCAACTCCCCCAAGCTTAGCCTCGCTTGTCCTCAAGCAAAAACCGAAATCAATAATCATGACCACATGTTTAGAGAGAAATGTGTCGATAAAACAAAATACGAACATGAAAGCATCATGATCATTATCATAACAGCAATATATCATCATAAAACTTCTCATGAATAAGTGATAATTCATCCACAAGACAAAGTATGAACCATAAACCGTATTGAAAACTAACAAACAATGATCTCGGTCACTGATGCAATTGCAATTCATCATATTATCACAAAGAGTCTATGTAAGAGCTTTGTTTAGCAAGTTCACATACTCAACTATCATTTAGTCTTCTATGATTGCTGACACTCACGGCACACTTATGGAGCAAAAGTTCCAGTCAGACACATAGAAAGATAGGGGCTTATAATTTCGCCTCTCAACTTATTTACCTCAAGGGTAATGTCAACAATAATAACTCATGATCACCTGCATCCAACTGGATATATATGACTGGATCTTTCCCCACCGCACGATGGTTGCCAAGAGAGAAAATAAAAATGGAATAGAGGAGAATACTATTGACTCTTGCATAAAAGTAAATACATAAAGTAAAGGATAGGCCCTTCGCAGATGGAAGCAGAGGTTGTCATGCGCTTTTTGATGTGCAAGCTCTTAATGTAAAGGAACGCCACTTTATATTGCCCCTTGTGATAGCAACCTTTATTATGCAGTCTCTCGCTTTTATTTCTTCACCATCACAAGTTCGTACAAACTTATTTGCCCTTATAATAAAAGATCATACATATTTAGGAGCAATTTTTATTGCTTTTGCACCGATGACAACTTACTTGAAGGATCTTATTCAATCCATAGGTAGATATGGTGGACTCTCATGACATGAAACTGGGTTCAAGGGTTTTTGGATGCACAAGTAGTATCTCTACTTAGTACAAAATTTTGGCTAGCAAAAGATTATGGGCAAGCACCACATGTTAGAGGATCCATGACAATATAGCTTCTATGTGAATATAAGCAAACATAACTCATTACGTTGTCTTCCTTGTCCAACGTTGACTATTTGACATAGAATATTTAATGGCGGCCCATAATCATAAAAGATGTCCAAGATAGTATATTTATATGTGAGACCTCTCTTTCTTTATTACTTTTTCATGGATTGCAACAATGACCAATGCTATGTTTGCTAACTCCCAACGAGTTTCATAAATTATACTTCTTTTATGTGAAGTCATCACTCCCCATGGGATTAACATATGATCTCCCTTTCTTATTCTCCTTATTTTATTTCTAAGATTGGGTCAACAAAAGTAAAACAACTCAACTAAAACTACTCTTTATTATATAACTCTCACACTCGATTATATAGATAGATAGATCACAAAGCAGGCACTCAAAACTAAATCATACTAAAACTTTATTCTTCTAAATCATGAAATATCTAAGGATCAAACTAAGATAAATAATTATGATAAAAGTGATGGTGATACGATACCGGGGCACCTCCCGCAAGCTTGGCACAAGCCAAGGGTGGTGCCCATACCCGTATACTCAAGTCTCCTTCTTTGGTGATGGTGGTGCAATATTCTTAGCAATGATGCCCCTGAGGATGCGATTCTCCTCTTCGAGCTTATTGACTTGATGCTTAAGATCCATGATTTCTTTTCGGAGCTTTCCGGTGACAGTTAATGCACCATCCACCCAAGGATGCATCCTGGCTGAAGGAGGTGAAGCAACACTCTTTTTCAAGTTATAGTAAGAAATAAATCGGGTATTGGGAGGTTTAACTGTATTCGGCAAGCCTGATTTCTTGAATTCCACATGCATATCTCCAGGTTGGGTAGTGAGGTTTCTTCTTCTTCCATGTTCGTGGAATCCATCCTCTTCAAGTCAGCCTCCTCCTTGATACGTCCATTTTGCATCATGCTTTCCTACTGTTATTTATTATGTTTTGGATCATTATTTCACTTTATGATACAATTCTTACACCTTTTCTCCCTTATTTTGCAAGTTTTACATGAAGAGGGAGATTGCCGGCAGCTGGAATTCTGGACCAGAAACGGCTACAGCAGAGATAGCTATTTTGGACATCTCCAAATGACCTGAAAATTTACGAAGAATTATTTTGGAATATATAAAACATATTGGAGAAAGAAATACCAAGAGGGGACCCACCAGGAGGCCACAAGCCTGGGGGCGCGCCCTACCCCCATGGGCGCGCCCCCCGAGCTTGTGGGGCCCCTGGCAGGCCTCCGGGGCCCATCTTCTCCTATAAGATGCTATTTGCCCTAGAAAAAATCAGAAGAAGACTTTCGGGACGAAGCGCCGCCCTCTCGAGGCGGAACCTGGGCAGGAGCACTTTTGCTCTCCGGCAGAGCGATTCCGCCGGGGATACTTCCCTCCGGGAGGGGGAAATCGAAGCCATCGAAATCACCAATGATCCTCTCATCGTGGGAGGACAAATCTTCATGAACATCTTCACCAACACCATCTCATCTCAAACCCTAGTTCATCTCTTGTATTCAATCTTTGTCTCAAAACCTCAGATTGGTACCTGTGGGTTGCTAGTAGTGTTGATTACATCATGTAGTTGATGCTAGTTGGTTTATTTGGTGGAAGATTATATGTTCAGATCCTTAATGCTATTCAATACCCCGCTGATCTTGAACATGAATATTATTTGTGAGTAGTTAATTTTGTTCTTGAGGACATGGGAGAAGTCTTGTCATAAGTAATCATGTGAATTTGGTATTCATTCGATATTTTGATAATATGTATGTTGTTGCTTCCTTTAGTGGTGTCGTGTGAACGTCGACTACATGACATTTCACCTTCTTTGGTCCTAAGGGAAGGCATTGTGGAGTAGTAAGTAGATGATGGGTTGCTAGAGTGACAGAAGCTTAAACCCTAGTTTATGCGCTATTTCGTAAGGGGCTGATTTGGATCCACATGTTTCATGCTATGGTTAGATTTATCTTAATTCTTCTTTCGTAGTTGCGGATGCTTGCGAGAGGGGTAATGAAAAGTGGGAGGCTTGTTCAAGTAAGAATAGCACCCAAGCACTGGTCCACCCACATATCAAATTATCAAAGTAGCGAACGCGAATCAAACAAACATGATGAAAGTGACTAGATGAGAATTCCCATGTGTCCTCGAGAACGCTTTGCTTTATATAAGAAACCATTCCGGCTTGTCCTTTGCTATAAAAAGGATTGGGCCACCTTGCTGCACCTTGTTACAATTGTTACTTGTTACTTGTTATGAATTATCTTGCGATCAAAACTATCTGTTACCGCTGCTTTCAGTACTTGCAGAGAATACCTTGCTGAAAACCGCTTGTCATTTCCTTCTGCTTCTCGTTGGGTTCGACACTCTTACTTATCAAAAGGACTATGATTGATCCCCTATACTTGTGGGTCATCAAGACTCTTTTCTGGCGCTATTGCCGGGGAGTGAAGCACCTTTGGTGAGTGGAATTTGGTAAGGAAACATTTATATTACGTGCTGAAATTTACTGTCACTTGTCACTATGGAAAGTAATCCTTTTAGGGGCTTGTTCGGGGTATCTTCACCTCGACCGGAAGCATTAAGAGTTGCCCCTCAACCTACTGAACCTACTGAAAATATTTATTATGAAATTCCTTCGGGTATGATAGAGAAACTGCTGGCTAATCCTTATGCAGGAGATGGAAAGGTACATCCTGATATGCACTTGATATATATAGATGAAATTTGTGGATTGTTTAAGCTTGCAGGTTTATCCGAGGATGGAGTTAAGAGGAAGGTATTCCCTTTATCTTTGGAGGGAAAGGCATTGACATGGTATAGGCTATTGGATGATACTGGAACATGTGATTGGAACCGGTTGAAGCTGGAATTTCACCAGAAATTTTATCCTATGCATTTGGTTCATCGTGATCTGAATTATATATATAATTTTTGGCCTCGTGAAGGATAAAGTATTACTCAAGCTTGGGGGAGGCTTAAGTATATGTTGCATACATGCCCCAATCATGAGCTCTCAAGAGAAATAAGTATTCAAAACTTTTATGCTCGGCTTTCTCATGATGATCAATCCATGCTCGATACTTCTTCTAATGGTTCCTTTATGAAGAGAACTATTGAATTCAAATGGGATCTTCTGGGAAGAATTAAACGCAACTCTGAAGATTGGGAAATCGACAAAGGTAAAGAGTTAGGTATAAATCTTAAGTTAGATTATGTTAAATCTTTTATGGAAACTGATGCTTTTCATAAGTTTAGTACTAAATATGGACTTGACTCTGAGATAGTGGCTACTTTTTGTGAATCTTTTACTGCTCATGTTGATCTCCCTAAGGAGAAATGGTTTAATTTTCATCCACCTATTGAATTAAATGAAGAACTTGTTAGTGTTAAAGAAGAAACAATTGTTTACAATGTTGATCCAGTTGTGCCTACTGCTTATATTGAGAAACCTCCTTTCCCCGTTAGGATTAAGGATAATGGTAAAGCTTCAACTTTGGTTAATAAAAGTAATATTAGAACACCTAGACCTTCTGAACAAATTAAAGTTGAACCTATCATTGCCATGGTTAAAGATCTTTTGGTTGATAATATTGATGGACATGTCATATATTTTTGTGATGAAGCAACTAGAATTGCTAAGCCAGACACTAAAGATAAAAACAAACCTGTAATTGGCATGCCTGTTATTTCTGTTAAAATTGGAGATCATTGCTATCATGGCTTATGTGATATTGGTGCTAGTGTGAGTGCTATTCCTTTTACTCTCTATCAAGAAGTCATGAATGATATTGCACCTGTTTAGATTGAAGATATTGATGTCACTATTAAACTTGCAAATAGAGATACTATTACACCACTTGGGATTGTTAGAGATGTTGAAGTCTTGTGTGGTAAGATCAAATACCCTAATGATTTTCTTGTTCTTGGATCACCACAAGATGAATTTTGTCCCATTATATTTGGTACACCTTTCTTGAATACAGTTAATGCTAAGATTGATTGCAATAAAGAAACTGTCAGTGTTAATTTTGGTAATGTGTCTCATGAGTTTAATTTCTCTAAGTTTCGTAGACAACCTCATGATAAAGAATTACCTAATAAAGATGAAATTATTGGTCTTGCTTCTATAGCTGTGTCTCCTACTGATCCTTTAGAACAATACTTGCTAGACCATGAAAATGATATGCACATGAATGAAAGAAACGAAATAGAAGAGATGTTCTTTAAACAGGCACCTATTCTTAAACATAACTTGCCTGTTGAAACTTTGGGAGATCCTCTTCCACCTAAGAGTGATCCTGTTTTTGAATTGAAGAAACTACCTGATACACTTAAATATGCTTATCTTGATTGAAAGAAGATATATCATGTTATTATTAGTGCTAACCTTTCAGAGCATGAAGAAAAGAGATTACTCAAAACTCTGAGGAAGCACCGTGTTGCTATTAGATATACCCTCGATGATCTTAAGGGCATTAGTCCCACTTTATGTCAGCACAAGATTAATATGGAACCAGATGCTAAACCCGTTGTTGATCATCAAAGGAGATTAAATCCTAAAATCAAGGATGTGGTAAGAACTGAAATATTAAAGCTTCTGGAGGCAGGTATAATTTATCCCATAGTTGATAGTAGATGGGTAAGCCCTGTTCATTGTGTTCCTAAGAAAGGAGGTATTACTGTTGTTCCTAATGATAAAAATGAACTTATCCCACAAAGAATTGTAACTGGTTATATGATGGTAATTGATTTCAAAAAATTAAATAAAGCTACTAGGAAAGATCATTACCCCTTGCCTTTTATTGATCGAATGTTACAAAGATTATCTAAACATACGCACTTTTGCTTCCTAGATGGATATTCTGGTATTTCTCAAATATCTGTATCACAAGAAGATCAAGAGAAAACCACTTTTACTTGTCCTTTTGGAAATTATGCTTATAGACGTATGCCTTTTGGTTTATGTAATGCACCTGCTACCTTTCAAAGATGTATGACTGCTATATTCTCTGACTTTTGTGAAAAGATTGTTGAGGTTTTCATGGATGATTTCTCCGTTTACGGAACTTCTTTTGATGACTGCTTAAGCAACCTTGATCGAGTTTTGCAGAGATGTGAAGAAACTAATCTTGTCTTGAATTGGGAGAAGTGCCACTTTATGGTTAACGAAGGTATAGTCCTTGGGCATAAAATTTCTGAAAGAGGTATTGAAGTTGATAAAGCTAAAGTTGATGCAATTGAGAAAATGCCATGTCCTAAAGATATCAAAGGTATAAGAAGTTTCCTTGGTCATGCTGGTTTCTATAGAAGTTTTATAAAAGATTTCTCTAAAATTTCAAGGCCTCTTACTAATCTCTTACAAAAAGGTGTTCCATTTGTTTTTGATGATGATTGCGTAGAAGCCTTTGAAATACTTAAGAAAGCCTTAATATTTGCACCTATTATTCAACCACCTGATTGGAACCTACCCTTTGAAATTATGTGTGATGCTAGTGATTATGTTGTTGGTGCTGTCCTAGGGCAAAGAGTTGATAAGAAATTGAATGTTATTCATTATGCTAGTAAAACTCTAGACATTGCACAAAGAAACTATGCTACTACTGAGAAAGAATTTTTAGCGGTTGTGTTTGTATGTGATAAATTCAGATCTTACATTGTTGATTCTAAAATAACTATTCATGCTGATCATGCTGCTATTAAATACCTTATGGAAAAGAAGGATGCTAAACCTAGACTTATTAGGTGGGTTCTTTTGCTACAAGAATTTGATTTTCATATTATTGATAGAAAGGGAGCTGAAAATCCCGTAGCTGATAATTTGTCTAGAATGAAAAATGTTCTTGATGACCCACTGCCTATTGATGATAGTTTTCCTGATGAGCAATTAGCTGTGATAAATGCTTCTTGTAATACTCCTTGGTATGCAGACTATGCTAAGTATATTGTTGCTAAATATATACCACCTAATTTTACCTACCAACAAAAGAAAAAATTCTTCTTTGATTTAAGACATTACTTTTGGGATGACCCACATTTATATAAAGAAGGAGTAGATGGTATTATTAGACGTTGTGTACCTGAGCATGAACAAGAACAAATCCTACGAAAGTGTCACTACGAGGCATACGGAGGGCACCACGTGAGAGACAGAACTGCACATAAGGTATTACAATCTGGTTTTTATTAGCCTACTCTTTTCAAAGATGCACGTAAGTTTGTCCTCTCTTTTGATGAATGTCAAAGAATTGGTAATGTTGGTATCATGAAATGCCTATGAATTATTCACTTGTTATTGAACCATTTGATGTTTGGGGTTTTGATTATATGGGACCTTTTCCTTCCTCTAATGGGTTTACACATATCTTAGTTGTTGTTGATTATGTTACTAAGTGGGTAGAAGCTATTCCAACTAGTAGTGCTGATCATAACACTTCTATTAAAATGCTTAAAGAAGTTATATTTCCGAGGTTTGGAGTCCCTAGATATTTGATGACTGATGGTGGTTCACATTTTATTCATGGTGCTTTCCGTAAATTGCTTGCTAAATATGATGTTAATCACAGAATTGCATCTCCATATCATCCTCAGTCTAGTGGCCAAGTTGAACTGACTAATAGAGAAATAAAGTTAATTTTGCAAAAGACCGTTAATAGATCTAGAAATAATTGGTCCAAGAAACTTGATGATGCATTATGGGCTTACAGAACTGCTTATAAAAATCCAATGGGTATGTGTCCATATAAAATGGTCTATGGAAAAGCATGTCATTTACCTCTTGAACTAGAACATAATCATATTGGGCAATTAAAGAACTTAATTATTATTTTAAACTTGCCGGTGAAAATAAGTTCTTTGATATTAGCTCTCTAGATGAATGGAGAACCCAAGCCTATGAAAATGCCAAGTTGTTTAAAGAAAAAGTTAAAAGATGGCATGATAAGAGAATTCAAAAACGGGAATTCTAAGTAGGTGATCATGTTCTATTATACAATTCTCGTTTAAGATTCTTTGCGGGAAAACTTCTCTCTAAATGGGAAGGACCAGACATCATCGAAGAAGTTTATCGCTCCGGAGCCATCAAGATAAATAACTCCGAGGGCACTAATCTGAGAGTGGTTAATGGGCAAAGAATTAAACATTGTATCTCAGGTATGCTCGTTAATGTTGAAACTAATATTATTCAAACAATGACACCGGAGGAGCACATAGAGGAAACCTTCCGGAACGCTCCAGGACCCTGAAAAGGAGTAGGTATGTGGTACGGTAAGTAAACCGACTCCAAAAATTCCATAAAAGTACTTTCTGTTCATTTTGGAATATATAAAAAATTAGGAAAATAATAAACAGTCCAAAAAAGTGCACGAGGGGGCGACAAGCCTGGGGGGCGTGCCCTACCCCCCAGGGCACGCCTACCAAGCTTGTGGCTCCCCCGTGGACTTTCCTGACTCCGTTTTTCTTCCATATTACTTGTTCTGCATTAAAAAAATTCATTATGTATACTCTCGGATGTTTTGACCACCGTATCGCAAGTTTCTCCTATGTTCTTGTTTCGGGCTGTTTCTCAAGGAGATTTGGAGCGCTATGTCGTCACAAGAATCGGATGGAGAGAGCCATGTTTCCGACACAACCGCAAATCCAAGATCTACAGTGATGTCGACCCCTATGGGTGGTCGACCGATGAGGAGGTGGAGGCTGACTTGAAGAGGATGGATTCCACGGACGTGGAATAAGAAGAGACCTCGCAACCCCAACCTGGAGATATGCATGTGGAATTCAAGAAATCAAGCTTGCCGAATACGGTTAAACCTCCCAATACCCAATTTATTTCATACCGTAACTTGAAAAAGTGTGTTGCTTCGTCTCCTTCAGCCAGGATGCATCCTTGGGTGGATGGTGCATTAACTGTCACTGGGAAGCCCCGAAAAGAAATCATGGATCTTAAGCACCAAGTCAGTAAGCTCGAGGAGGAGAATCACATCCTTAGGGGCATCATTGCTAAGAATATTGCACCACCATCACCGAAGAAGGAGACTTGAGTACACGGGTATGGGCACCACCCTTGGCTTGTGCCAAGCTTGGGAGAGGTGCCCCGGTATCGTATCACCATCATTTTTATCATAATTATCTATCTTAGTTCGATCCTTAGTTATTTCATGATTTAGGAGAATAAAGTTTTAGTATGATTTAGTTTCGAGTGCTTGCTTTGTGATCTATCTATCTATGTAATCGAGTGTGAGAGTTATATAATAAAGAGTAGTTTGAGTTGAGTTGTTCTACTTTTGTTGATCCAATCCTAGAAATAAAATAAAGAGAATAAAGAAAAGAGAGATCATATGCTAATCCCATGGGGAGTGATGACTTTACATAAAAGAAGTATAATTGATAAAACTTGTTGGAAGTTAACAAACATAGCATTGGTCATTGTTGCAATCCATGAAAAAATAATAAAGGAAGAGAGGTCTCACGTATAAATATACTATCTTGGACATCTTTTATGGTTGTGAGCCGCCATTAAATATTCTATGTCAAATAGTTGACGTTGGACAAGGAAGATAGCGTAATGAGTTATGTTTGCTTATATTCACATAGAAGCTATATTGTCATGGATCCTCTAACATGTGATACTTGCCCCTACCTTTTGCTAGCCAAAATTTGTACTAAGTAGAGATACTACTTGTGCGTCCAAAAACCCTTAAACCGAGTTTCATGTCATGAGAGTCCACCATATCTACCTATGGATTGAATAGCATCCTTCAAGTAAGTTGTCATCGGTGCAAAAGCAATAAAAATTGCTCCTAAATATGTATGATCTTTTATTGTAAGGGAAAACTAGCGGGGTGACCCGCGCATTTGCGCGGCTAGATTTTTATGTGTTGTTATATTTAAATGAGTGTATATTCGGTACTATTTGTGATATATATGGTACATCCATATATTTCAGATATAAACATTGTGAGATCTTATTTTGCATGGCTTTTATTAATGAATGAAGTTGTTGGTACAGTCCTTACGTCATAAGAGAAGACATAAGACATGACTCATTATGCTCCTTTGCTTGTCACGTAGAACATAGATTTCATAATAATATTTTGTATTTTTCACTTGGTTTCTTATCGAATGGTCTATTAGCATCAATAATTTCTTTCTGAATTTTAGCCAACAATGTAAGCATTTTAGCATTTGTCATGTGAATAGTATTCTGGTGTAAGCATCGATTGTGTGTATCTAAAAGTAGTTTTTCATATTGGTCGTATAGAATTCTTGTTCTTGTAGTGGTGCAATGTCATGTCTCTAGTTACTTCCTTGGATTTTCACTTTTTCACCTTACTCCAATTACCTCAGTTATTATCCCTGCAAGGCAACATAATCCAGTGTATATTCACCAGCCATTGCTGAAACACTCTCTCAGTCCTTATAATGAATAGTTTGTTCATCAAGTCATGCTCCTGCGGGCTAGCATTCCATGTGTCTATGTTTCTCAAAATGAATAGTTCTACTTTCACTGTCATTTTTAGCGGAAGTACCCTAGGTAGGGGACACTTTTTAACATGTTTAGGCTAGATTTTCCTACTATTACTTGTGTACAACTATGGTTCAATCATCAAGTACAAAAACTGGTATAATCATATGCAGTACTTATAGCCTCAAAAGATCACAAAATCTGGAACATACATATGTCCGGAATTGCAATTATATTATTTCCTAAGCTCATTATAACTTGCTGATTTCTTGATATAGAAATGAATGAAAAAATTGGATGTTACAATCCAATACGAAAGGTGAAATATCATATTATGAATGTCTCTGGCTAAAACAAATTTCATAGAGGTGTTCTGACGTGGGTAAAATTGATATGCAAGCAATATAGATATCAGAAACTGAACCTTTACATTCTGGAATTTGAAATGTCGATCTGCTTAAAATAGGTAACTTAATCAGATAAAGATGTTATATGAATATCCTATAGATCTCAGACAACATGAACAACATGGATTATCAAACTGAAGTTAGCCCAAGCTAAATAACCTTCGCAAGCATCTGAAAGAATTGCTTCATTTGTCTCATCCTGTGGAAAAGTAGAGTGGCGATACAACTGATCACTAATGGGTGCACAAATAAGGAGTACGGTTTGAGGCGTTAAAAACTACAATGCAAATCAAAATTAGTAATTCAAATCTATCTGAAACAAAATGGTGCGAACTATAAGAAAGAGTCAAGCACATACATATGTCAGCCACTTAAAGACAAATGTGGCGAAGTGAGAAACATTACTGCCAATAAAATTTGGAAGACCCGTGCAAAGATCAGCTTGCATGGAATTAAAAGAAAACAAAAGTAGTTGCACTCATGAATTAGTGATGTGGGACTGCATCAGAACGGAAGCAACCGATAAAAATAATTAGCTCGCCTTCTTAAAACATTGGTGAAGTTTGGCACTGCAGTAGATAAAATTTTGTACATTAATAAGTGAAACAAAACATTGCAAGAACGACTACAGAAAGAAGCCATTATGTTCTTAACATGTAGCTAATGCGCGAATAATATGGCAGGCTACAAACCATCTGAAAAAACCCTATGCACACTGTATTTCTACCCTATATACATAATTTATTTATTTTAGAACCCACATATATTGATACATTTATCTGTGCGGTTGGAAGAGAAACTCAGACCCACCAAGAGAAATAGGAAATTGGTCGCATCTAGTATCCTAATTAATGTATCAATCCATGATACAATGAATAAAATCTAGTAAAAATAGTATTCTACCTTGTCATAGTTAAAAGTACAAAATACTATTTTACAAACACATAATTACCAAATAAGTTCTTAGCAGAAGTTGTAGAGAAAATTTTTTGAGAGCCAACACACTACCTTGACTGGAAAGGTAACCAAAAAATATAATTGTGTTGGATAAATGTAGGTTAAACATCAACTGCTAGTGGAGTTACAAATAAGTTCTTAAGCACCAAGGCATCAATATCTCGGTTTAATACAACAGTATTGTGCTGTAGTTTATACATACCAGAGCCATTTTTGTTGAGAGAATGATGAATAATACCTCATCACTTAGGCCTCATATTTATCAGTTTGGTACAGAAAGAGGCAAAACCACAATAGGATAAATGCCAGTTCGGTGCAATTTATCAGTTCGGTAAGGCGAACATGTAACATGAACCTGGTCACTGAGAACAACGTTGCAGTTTTTAACCATACTGAACTGATAAAGGGGATGCGAGTTGAAGCTTCATACATTTCCTTACATACCTTGAATCATTTTCAATACTTCTAAATTTGTGGCTGACTTGAAAAGACGATGCATGCTATCTTAAGCGCCAACCACTGGGAAAAACTAAAAATAAGCACCTAAAAAATGCCCTATACAACAATATCCTATAGTACTTTCTATATACCCGAGCCATGTTGGCTTAGCCAACGATCTATGGTACCTCATCACCTAAGCTCAGACTTATATATCAATACAGTACTACAACTTCACTTCAATGTAAATCCTAGAGAATAAACGCATGTCTTTCTACCTCATGTACGTGTATCCATTTCAGATTCTATTATTCACCAGTGCTCTTGTTGGTAGGAAATAATATAATGACAATTTACCAACCATAGAAAACAAAACCATTGCTACACTTGGCTCCATATCATAAACATGTATTGAATCATGTAGGATAAATGACAAAGCCAAGCTCACATGATATTTGAACATGGTTACTCAAAACGTTTGTAAGATATAATGAAAACATACTGAACCGGAAAAAAAAAAGATGTGAGTTGGAGCTGCGTACATTTCCTTGCATACCTTGATTTAATACTTTCTAATTTCAGGCTACCACGTAAACATGATGCAAGCTTGTAAAACCGTGCACCTTGTAATTAGTAAAATTACACAATATTATACATACATGTAAATATAAGAAAGCTATGATATTCTTGCCACACAATTTATTTTTTGCTATACCAAGACATTCCTTGGAGCATCTGGGCATCTGGAAGGCAATCTAGAGATTGTAAAACCGTGCACCTTAAACATATATATGTATTAAGTATAGAGTGAATATTTCCGGGAGGACCATGAATGTCTAGAGGATAGGTCTAAAATTGTATTCACTATGATAGTATAAGAAACAGTATTACAAAAATCCAATGTGCATTGACATCCTAAAACATTGGTCAACGGGACAATTTACAAAACCTTCTTATATCATTGACCATGTGTCTGTTGCCATTACCTATAGCTATTAAAAACTCTTCACGATCCTACATGCTATATAATTGGCCAATCAAAAAGTTGTTGAATTAGAAACTTATACCACAGTTCTTTGAGTTACTCATGTACTTGTTACCATGCTCATTGTACATATAGAAATTATTAGCTCAAATCAGCATCATTTTAATACAAACAAAATGAATCTTAGTATAATGTACAACTGATCAAAAGAAATTAAATGGAACAATTATTAGAAAAAGTACATGTCATATAAGTTGGTCAATCAAAAAGTTGATGAATTGGAAACTTACCACAGTTTGCTCATAATTGTTGAGTTCCTCCTTCCTCTATAAAAAATATTGTTGAGTTCCTCCTGTAAGTGCTACAATGGTCATGTATTATTAGCTCAAATCAACATCAACTTGTTTAAAACAGAGTGACACATTTTTGCTATGATGAATATGTAAATAAATTCTGTACAATTCCATAAATACACAGTGACGCATTTTTGTTGTAAAGATAATGTAAATAATTTTTTATAGCTTTGCAAATAAGATTAACCTTGATGTATAAATCCAATCAGAGTAGAGGTAGCTATGCAAAGGTCATGCGTCACATCATTAGTCTAAGGCTCTAACCACATCCATGGAGAATCTAACATCTCAACTACGCATATCTGTTTGTTCCAGAAGCCATGAAATTGAGGTACGCAGAATATGAACAAACCTGAGAATTGATGATCCAAAGAAGAGTTGGAGCTCGAGGATCACATAGCCGTCAGCTATGGTGGCTTGTAGGCGGATGTGTCTCAGACCTAAGTTGTTGCCGCTGGACCATGGTTACATGCATCCTAGTTTGGAGGCAGTGGTGCGGGGAGATATGCATGTGCAAGGTGAAGAAGTGGTCGAAGACCGAAGAAGCAATCTCTGCCTCCCTATCGCTGTGTCTTGCTCCTCAATATGTCACCCAAGTCATGGCCGCCTTATCCCTCATGCTGCTGATTTGAACCTGCCCTACTCTTCTTCTCCTAGGCTACTTGAGCGCTTCAGTGGGTGCCTCGCCGACGACGGGGAAGGAAGGATCAGAAGTGACGGCTATAGTGCTAGGAAATTGGAAACCATAGCAATTGATATTCTCTATAAAACGTGTGTGGCAAGGGACGTGGAACCTGCTTCAGGGAAGAAGAGATGGATCACGTGAGAGAAGAGACTAGCTTTGATCCTTTATCGGACAGACAATTGTTTTTGTTTTTTTGCCTATTGCCTAGTCCATATTGTCCATGTATTCGCTGCATGCAAACGTGTGGCTCCTGGAGTTTGTAGGTAGACCTGCTATATTGCTCTTGGATATGTGTAAGCGCTTTATTTTGCATTTTCCCTTTTTTGTTTTCCAATTCGGACATGCATCAGTTCATACGTGATTGTATTGGACTCAAACAATATGTGTCCATGTAGTCCTTCCCCTGCACGCTAGTGTTATGGTTCTATGCATCTAACGTGACAACATAAAAGTTCAATACTACTGGTATATATATTTTTACATCTTACATAGAAACTTTAAATCTCAGCCATTGTTATTCTAATCAAACGGTGTAAAAAAGATTAGCATATGTGGACAAACGTGATGGCTTGTTTTACTCTTGTTTTAATTATATAATAGATAAGCTTTGTACAATCTTGTGATGGTGAAGAAATAAAAGCGATAGACTGCATAATAAAGGTCGCTATCACAAGGGGCAATATAAATTGGCGTTCCTTTACATTAAGAGCTTGCACATCCAAAAATAAAAAGCACATGGCAACCGCTGCTTCCCTTTGGGAAGGGCCTATCTTTTGCTTTTATGTATTTACTTTCATGCAAGAGTCAATAGTATTCCCCTCTATTCCATTTTTTATTTTCTCTCTTGGCAAGCATCATGTGGTGGGGAAAGATCCAGGCATATATATCCAGTTGAATGTAGGTGACCATGAGTTATTACTATTGACATTACCCTTGAGGTAAATACGTTGGGAGGCGAAATTATAAGACCCTATCTTTCTATGTGTCTGACTGAAACTTTTGCTCCATAAGTATGCCGTGAGTGTCGGCAATCATAGAAGACAAAATGATAGTTGAGTATGTGAACTTGCTAAACAAAGCTCTTACATAGACTCTTTCTGATAATATGATGAATTGCGATTGCTTCAGTGACCGAGATCATAGTTTGTTAGTTTTCAATACGGTTTGTAGTTTATACTTTGTCTTGTGGATGAATTGTCACTTTTTCATGAGAAGTTTTATGATGATATATTGCTGTTATAATAAAGATCATTATGCCTTCATGTCCGTATTTTGTTTTATTGACACCTCTCTCTCTAAACATGTGGTCATGATTATCGATTTCGGTTTTTTGCTTGAGGACAAACGAGGTCTAAGCTTGGGGGAGTTGATACGTTGTCGGTGTATAAAACATGGGTATTTTATACCCTGACTTATGCACAGACAGTAGCAGCCTCCTTGCCGGCCAAAGCCTTGCCGGGAACCGCCAAGACCGAGATTCAGGGCCCAATTGCAGAAGCCACTGGAGAGAAGCTCAAGACACAGCACCAACAAGCACTCAACTAAAACCGAAGATGAAGACATTCCTTGCCGGCGAGGCTAAACCGGCAAGGAGAAGACCCGGCAAGCTCCGTGCCGGCAAGCTTATGCCAGTCCCCCAGCACTCCACCTCGCCGCACAGGTGTCCGCTAAGGGGGTGAGGTGTCGACCGCGCAGGCTGGTTGGTAAGGCTTGTCGGACACGTGTCAGCACGCTGGGGCAGGATTTGCCCTTAATGACACCCGTACAGGAGGCGTGTCAGAATAATACGAGGTAGCTGGGCAAGCGGTGCAGGAACCTTGCCGGGATTACCTCTCCACATGACACCTAACGGTACATTTAATGCCTTTGTCCGAAACTGGCGGAGTTAGGTATGATAGCACTGTTTGCTATCTAATCGCTATGTAATTACTGTTTTGCCACTGTGGTAACCCCTTGAGCTATAAAAGGAGGGCCAAGGCAACAGTTTAGAGGAATGGGACCCATTTTCAAATACAAGCACCTCCTGTGTAGCTGCTCTCTCCGCACCTTGCCGGGAGAAGCGCTCCTTGTACTGTGCTTCCACATCTCTAATACAACAAAAGCAGGAGTAGGGTTTTACGCTTCTTAGCGGCCCAAACCTGGGTAAATCCCTCGCGCCCTCCATTGTTCATGCTCTTTGTGCACGTCGATCTCCCCCGCTGAACCACAAGGGGCTGCATGGCCCCATAGATGGTCGTACCACCACGACATACGTCCATTTTGCATCATGTTTTCCTACTGTTATTTATTATGTTTTGGATCATTTTTTCACTTTATGATACAATTCTTATGCTTTTTCTCCCTTATTTTGCAAGTTTTACATGAAGAGGGAGATTGCCGGCAGCTGGAATTCTGGATTGAAAAGGGCTACAGCAGAGATAGCTATTCTGCACATCTCCAAATGACCTAAAAATTTACGGAGAATTATTTTGGAATATATAAAAAATATTGGCGAAAGAAATACCAGGAGGGGACCCACCAGGAGGCCACAAGCCTGGGGGGCGCGCCATACCCCTTGGGCGCGCCCCCCGAGCTTGTGGGGACCCTGGCAGGCCTCCGGGACCCATATTTTCCTATAAGATGCTATTTTCCCTAGAAAAAAATCAGAAGAAGCTTTCGGGACGAAGCGCCGCCATCTCGAGGAGGAACCTGGGCAGGAGCACTTTTGCTCTCCGGCGGAGCGATTCCGCCGGGGATACTTCCCTCCGGGAGGGGGAAATCGAAGCCATTGACATCACCAACGATCCTCTCATCATGGGAGGACCAATCTTCATCAACATCTTCATCAGCACCATCTCATCTCAAACCCTAGATCATCTCTTGTATTCAATCTTTGTCTCAAAACCTTAAATTGGTACCTGTGGGTTGCTAGTAGTGTTGATTACATCTTGTAGTTGATGCTAGTTGGTTTATTTGGTGGAAGATCATGTTCAGATCCTTAATGCTATTCAATACCCCTCTGATCTTGAACATGAATATGATTTGTGAGTAGTTACTTTTGTTCTTGAGGACATGGGAGAAGTCTTGTCATAAGTATTCATGTGAATTTGGTATTCGTTCGATATTTTGATGATATGTATGTTGTTGCTTCCTTTAGTGGTGTCGTGTGAACGTCGACTACATGATACCTCACCATCTTTGGGCCTAAGGGAAGGCATTGTGGAGTAGTAAGTAGATGATGGGTTGCTAAAGTGACAGAAGCTTAAACCCTAGTTTATGCGCTATTCCGTAAGGGGCTGATTTGGATCCACATGTTTCATGCTATGGTTAGATTTATCTTAATTCTTCTTTCGTAGTTGTGGATGCTTGCGAGAGGGGGCAATCATAACTGGGAGGCTTGTTCCAGTAAGAATAGCACCCAAGCACTGGTCCACCCACATATCAAATTCTCAAAGTAGCGAACGCGAATCAAACAAACATGATGAAAGTGACTAGATGAGAATTCCCATGTGTCCTCGAGAACGCTTTGCTTTATATAAGAGACCATTCTGGCTTGTCCTTTGCTATAAAAAGGATTGGGCCACCTTGCTTCACCTTTTTACTATTGTTACTTGTTACTTGTTATGAATTATCTTGCTATCAAAACTATTTGTTACCGCTGCTTTCAGTACTTGCAGAGAATACCTTGCTAAAAACCGCCTGTCATTTCCTTCTGCTCCTCGTTGGGTTCGACACTCTTACTTATTGAAAGGACTATGATTGATCCCCTATATTTATGGGTCATCAAGACTCTTTTCTGGCGTCATTGCCTCGGAGTGAAGCGCCTTTGGTGAGTGGAATTTGGTAAGGAAACATTTATATTGCGTGCTGAAATTTACTGTCACTTGTCACTATGGAAAGTAATACTTTGAGGGGCTTGTTCAGGGTATCTTCACCTCGGCCGGAAGCATTAAGAGTTTCCCTCAACCTACTGAACCTACTGAAAATATTTATTATGAAATTCCTTCGGGTATGATAGAGAAACTACTGGCTAATCCTTATGCAGGAGATGGAAAGGTACATCCTGATATGCACTTGATATATATAGATGAAATTTGAGGATTGTTTAAGCTTGCAGGTTTATCCGAGGATGGAGTTAAGAGGAAGGTATTCCCTTTATCTTTGGAGGGAAAGGCATTGACATGGTATAGGCTATTGGATGATACTCCAACATGGGATTGGAAACGGTTGAAGCTGGAATTTCACCAGAAATTTTATCCTATGCATTTGGCTCATCATGATCGGAATTATATATATAATTTTTGGCCTCATGAAGGAGAAAGTATCGCTCAAGCTTGGGGGAGGCTTAAGTATATGTTGCATACATGCCCCAATCATGAGCTCTCAAGAGAAATAATTATTCAAAACTTTTATACTCGGCTTTCTCATAATGATCAATCCATGCTCGATACTTCTTCTACTAGTTCCTTTATGAAGAGAACTATTGAATTCAAATGGGATCTTCTGGAAAGAATTAAATGCAACTCTGAAGATTGGGAAATCAACAAAAGTAAAGAGTTAGGTATAAATCTTAAGTTAGATTGTGTTAAATCTTTTATGGAAACTAATGCTTTTCATAAGTTTAGTACTAAATATGGACTTGACTCTGAGATAGTGGCTACTTTTTGTGATTATTTTGCTTCTCATGTTGATCTCCCTAAGGAGAAATGGTTTAAGTTTCATCCACCTATTGAATTAAATGAAGAACCTGTTAGTGTTAAAGAAGAAACAATTGTTTACAATGTTGATCCAGTTGATCGAGAGTATATATAATGAATTTTTTTCGTGCAGGACAAGTAATATGGAAGAAAAACGGAGTCAGGAAAGTCCACGGGGGAGCCACAAGCTCGGTAGGTGCGCCCTGGTGGGGTAGGGCGCGCCCCCCAGGCTTGTCGCTCCCTCGTGAACTTTTCGGACTGTTTATTATTTTCCTAAATTTTATATATTCCAAAATGAACAAAAAGTGCTTTTATGGATTTTTGGAGTCGGTTTACTTACCGTACCACATACCTACTCCTTTTCAGGATTCTGGAGCGTTCTGGAAGGTTTCTTTTATGTGCTCCTCCAGTGTCCTTGTTTGAATAATATTAGTTTCAACATTAATGGGCGTACCAGAGATATAATGTTTAATTCTTTGCCCATTAACCACTTTCGGATTAGTGCCTTCGTAGTTGTTTATCTTGATAGCTCCGGAGCGATAAACTTCTTTGATGATGTATGGTCCTTCCCATTTAGAGAGAAGTTTTCCTGCAAAGAATCTTAAACGAAAATTGTATAATAGAACATGATCACCTACTTTGAATTCCCGGTTTTGAATTCTCTTATCATGCCATCTCTTAACTTTTTCTTTAAACAACTTGGCATTTTCATAGGCTTGTGTTCTCCATTCATCTAGAGAGCTAATATCAAATAACCTCTTTTCACCGGCAAGTTTAAAATCATAGTTGAGTTCTTTAATGGCCCAGTAAGCTTTATGTTCTAACTCAAGAGGTAAATGACATGCTGCTACTTGTAAACTGCGTTGGGATTTCCCCGAAGAGGAGAGGATGATGCAGTACAATAGAGATAAGTATTTCCCTTAGTTAAGAACCAAGGTTATCAATCCAGTAGGAGAACCACACAGAACCTCGTTAGCAGCACCTACACACACAAAAGCAAACAATTGCACCCAACGCAAATAAGAGGTTTGTCAATCCCCTTAGCGGTTATTTGCAAGGATTAATTTTGATAGTGATAGATAGAAAGTAAATTGCAAAATAAAATAAAAGTAAATATATTGCAGCAAGGTATTTTTGGATTTTAATATACGTTAAAGGTAGACCCGGGGGCCATAGTTTTCACTAGAGGCTTCTCTCTCGACCACAGAACATACGGTGTGTAAACAAATTACTGTTGGTAAATATATAGAAAAGCGCATAGTTATGACGATATTCATGGCAATGATCATGTATATAGGCATCATGTTCGAGACAAGTAGACCGACTCCTGCCTGCAGCTACTACTATTACTCCACCCATCGATCGCTATCCAGCATGCATCTAGGGTATTAAGTATAAAACAGAGTAACGCCTTAAGCAAGATGACATGATGTAGACAAAGTAAACTCAAGCAATATGATTAAACCTCATATTTTTATCCTTAATGGCAACAATACAAATACGTGTCATGTCCCTTTCTGTCGCTGGGATTGAGCACCGCAAGATTGAACCCATCACAAAGCACCTCTCCCATTGCAAGATAAATCAATCTAGTTGGCCAAACCAAATGGATAGATTAGAGAGAAATACAATGCTATAACAATCATGCATAAAAGATTTCAGAGAAGACTCAAATAATATTCATGAATAATCTGATCATAAACCCACAATTCATCGGATCCCAACAAACACACCGCAAAAGAAGAGTACATCGGATAGAACTCCAAGAACATCGAGGAGAACATGGTATTGAAGATCAAAGGGGGAGAAGAAGCCATCTAGCTACTAGCTATGGACCCGTAGGTCTATGGTAAACTACTCACACATCATCAGAAGGGCAGCAAGGTTGATGAAGAAGCCCTCCGTGATTGATTCCCCCTCCGGCAGAGTACCGGAAAAGGCCTCCAGATGGAATCGCGGAAGAACAGAGGCTTGCGGCGGCGGTAGGGTTTTCTCGTCTGGCTCTCTGTTGGTTTCCGAATATTTGGGAATTTATAGAAGTGGAATTAGGTCAAAAGGAGTCATGAGGGGGCCACAAGGCATCAGGGCGCACCCCCTGGGGTCGTGCCCTGTTGCCTTGTGAAGCCCTCGTGAGGCTTCTGGCTTCCTTCTGAAGCTTCCAGGGTCTCTTTTGTCCAGAAAAAAAATCATCAAAATGTTTCGTGGCATTTGGACTTCGTTTGGTACTTATTTCCTGAAAAACCAAAAACAAGCAGAAAACAGCAACTGGCACTAGGCACTAGGTTAATAGGTTAGTCCCAAAAAATGATATATAATTGCATATAAAACATCCAAGATTGATACTATAATAGCATGGAACAATCAAAAATTATAGATACGATGGAGACGTATCAAGCATCCCCAAGCTTAATTCCTTGTGATGCCCCCGACTTAATCGTGCACTAATCATACACGCAAATGCATACGATCAAGCCTAAGGACTCACGGGAAGATATCACAACACAACTCTAAACACAAATAAAAGTCATACAAGCTTTATATTACAAGCCAGGGGCCTCGAGGACTCGAATACATAAGCTCGAGTTACACAAGAGTCAGCGGAAGCATTAGTATCTGAGTACAGATATAATTAGACAAGGCTGCCTTAAGAAGGCTGAGCAAAACAACGACAACTAGATCGAAAAGGCATAGGCCTCCTACCTGGGAGCCTCCTAACTACTACTGGTCGTCGGTCTCCATGTAGTAGTAAGCTCCACCGGTGTGGTAGTAGTAGTCATCGGCGGGATCAGCTAGCTCCTGGGCTCCGTCATCTGATCGCAGCAATCGGGTATAGGGGGAAAGAGGAGGAAAGCAACCGTGAGTACTCATCCAAAGTACTCACAAGACTTACATCAGAACTATTCTATTTATGCATTGGTATCAAGTGAAGGGGCTGTATCTGTGGACTAGACTGCAGAAATGCCAGAATAGAAGGGAAGGCCTAGCCTATCGAAGACTAACAACTTGCAGCATCTTCCAGCATTAGAAGAGTGTAGATTAGTACATAAATATAGTAGTAGTAACAAGTATAAGTAACCAAGCCCAGAGATCCTCCCTCGACTCCCTGCGAGAAAGCGATCCCGGAGCAATCATAATATTAAGTAACACAATTATCCAGTTCTAGTTGTAGTAGATCGGGATACTTTCCGAGCGTCCTGTTACCGTGGACACGGCTATGCGAATAGATATACTTCCCTGCAGGGGTGCACCAACTTGCCCAACACGCTCGATTAACTCTGGCCGGACACACTTTTATCAGGTCATGCCCGGCCTCGGCTGATCGACACACCGTAGTCCTACCTAGGCTCAACAGAGAGGCCAGCACGCCGGTCTAACTCCTAAATGCGAAGGGGTCATGGGCCAATCGTCCTTTGCAATCCTGCACGTTGCGAATGCGGCCGGTGAGCAGACCTAGCCCCCTTAATACAAGTGCAGGCTTTCCCAGTCCAACCCGGTGCGCGCCACTCAATTGCTGACATCTGAGAGCTTTCGGAAGAATCGTACGACACCGAGTGCCCATACTTATTCCCGCATGGTGGTTAGTGCGAAAAAGGCCAGAGGCCTACTCAGATTACATATCCTAACCCATTAGTGTGCTGAGAGCTCGCGGTGACAATCTGTGGTCCCGTCGCCTCGTCTCGAGGACTTACGGCAAGGGCCAGGAATGCCCGGCCGTGCCTCGTAATTATCTCGCGGGTACCCTCACGGTCAACCCGACTCCACATTTCTCGCGGGTACCCCTCAGGGTCGACCCGCCTCCAACAAGGTACGGTAGTAAATGTGAAGGTATCCGTGTGTTCATCACATCAAGGGGGGAATCCGAGGAATCACCCTCGTTGGATTCATACTCGATGCATCTGTCAAGGTGAACCCGGAGGAATCACCCTCGATGGGTTCACGCTTGAGGGGTTGCACGACAGAGGCATCATCGGAGGTGGTGGAAGAGGAATCACCCTCGGTGACTCATGTCCGACTAGCTACGCTACAGAGATGTCATCAGGAGTGAGTTAGGAGGTATCACCCTCGTCACTCGGTAGTAGCTCTGCAGTGTCGTGCAACTAAGGGGGACGGTGCGGTGATGTGTCGGTCTCTGCATGTCGATCACAATGATCGAGGCACCAGTAATAAAGCGGGGCAACAGGGATAAGGGTGAGGGGGTCACTGATCGATCACTAACCAACCTATTCTAAGCAGTTTAGGATGACAGTTAAAGTAACAACAGCAGGTTACAAAAAAACAGACTATGCATCAGAATAGGATCAATCAATTACAGTAGCAAATTCTAATGCAAGCATGGGATAGTGTGACGCCCCCGACTTAATCGTGCACTAATCATACACACAAAGGCACACGATCAAGCTTAAGGACTCACTTGAAGATATCACAACACAACTCTAAACACAAATAAAAGTCATACAAGCTTTATATTACAAGCCAGGGGCCTCGAGGGCTCGAATACATAGCTTGAGTCATACAAGCATCAGCGGAAGCATTAGATATCTGAGTATAGACATAAAAGTTAAACAGATAGGCCTTAAGAAGGTGGGGCAAAACAAAACACTGGATCGAAAGGCGCAGGCCTCCTGCCTGGGTGCCTCCTATCTACTCCTCGTCATCGGAGGGCTCCTCGTAGTAGTAGTATCCACCAGAGGGGTAGTAGTAGTCGTCGCCGGCTGGGGCAGCTGGCTTCGGGGCTCCGTCATCTGGTCGCAATAATCGGGTATGGGGGAAAAAGGGAAGCAAAGCAACCATGAGTACTCATCCAAAGTATTCGCAAGACTTACATCAGATCTATTCTACTTATGCATCGTAATCAAAGAAGGGCTGTATCAGTGGACTGGACTGCAGAAATGCCAGAATAGAGAGAAAGGCCTAGCCTATCGAAGACTAGCATCTTCAGCGTCTTGCAGCATAAGAAGAGTGCAGATTAGTACATAAATATAGTAGTAGCAACAAGTAGCAACAACGCCCAGAGATCCTTCCTCGACTCCCTGCGAGAAAGCGATCCCGGAGCTAACATATTAACCCAGTTCAAGTTGTAGTAGATCAGGATATTTTCTGACCGTCCTGTTACCATGGACACGGCTATTCGAATAGATATACTTCCCTGCAGGGGTGCACCAACTTACCCAACACGCTCGATTAACTCTGGCCGGACACACTTTCTCGGTCCATGCCCGGCCTCGCCTGATCGACATGTCGTAGCCCTACCTAGGCTCAACAGAGAGGCCAGCACGCCGGTCTACATCCTAAGCACTCAGGGGTCTTGGGCCCATCGCCCTTTGCACTCCTGCGCGTTGTGAATGCACCGGTGAGCATACCTAGCCTCCTTAATACGAGCGCAGGCTTTCCCAGTCCAACCCGGCGCGCGCCGCTCAACTGCTGACATCTGGAGAGCTTCGGCTGATACATACGACGCTGAGTGCCCATACTATTCCCGCGTGGTGGTTAGTGCGATAAGGCCAGAGGCCTACTCAGATTACATATCCTAACCCATTAGTGTGTTGGGAGCTCGCGGAAACGAGCAGAGACTCACGATCATGTGACCCCGTCGCCCCGTCTCGTGGACTTACGGCAAGGGCTAGGAATGCCCGGCCGTGCCACGTAATCATCTCTCGGGTACCCTCTTGGTCAACCTGATACCACATCTCTCGCGGGTACCCCTCGGGGCCGACCCGACTTTATCCAGTATCAGTAGTAAAGCCAAAGTACCCGTGTGTCCATAACATCAAGAAGGAATCCAAGAAATCACCCTCGTTGGATTCCCACTCGACGTACCCATCAAGGTGAACCCGGAGGAATCACCCTCAATGGTGTTCACACTTGCGGGGTTGCACGACAGAAGCTTCATCGGAGGTGGTGAAAGAGGAATCACCCTCGGTAACCCACAACCGACTAGCTATACTACAGAGGCAACAACAGGAGTGAGATAAGCAGTATCACCCTCGGCACTCATTGGTAACTCTGCAGAGTCGAGCAACTTAAGGGGTGTGCGGTGATATGCTGGTCTCAGCCCATCGATCACATCGATCGGGGCACTGGTAACTAAGCGGGGCAACTAGGACAAAGAAGAGGGGCCACAGATGGTTCACTACCAACCTACACTAAGCATTTAGGATTACAGGTAAGGTATCAATAGCAGTTTACAAAAACAGGCTATGCATTAGAATAGGATAAATCAAAGGCAGTAGCAAATACTAATGCAAGCAGGAGGGAGAAAGAATAGGTGATATAGGCATGTTCAAGGGGGGATGCTTGCCTGGAAGCTCTGCGGCAAAGGAGGGGTCGTCAACGGTGTAGTCAGACTCCGGGGCTGCGTCGGTCTCGGGGGCTATCGGATAAGAAGAGGGGGAAGAAACAATAAATAAAGGTAAACAATGCAACGCGGATGCATGGCATGACGATATGTAGTGCTGGTGGTGACCTAATGCAATGCTACATGTCGCAGACGAAGCGGGAAAATATCTGGGATATTTTCACGGCGTTTAGGCAGATTTCGGCATGCTGAACCGGAGGGGAAGGTTCCATGTTTCGATAGTTAGGAGTGATGGTCAAGCATTTTGACCACGTATTCGGATTCGTCTCGTTTATCTGATCAACTTTCATGTTGAAAACTTTTCGATCCGAGCTACGGTTGAATTACTATGAATTTTCAAAGATTTAAACCTTTTTCTGAAAATCCTGGAATTATTTTAAATAATAAATTCGCATTATCCAGAACAGTGACTGATGATGTCAGTATGATGTCAACATGACGTCAGTGGTCAACCCCAGCTGTTCCAGGTCAAACCTGACGGCTGGGTCCCACATGTCATACACAGAAGCTAATTAGGGATTAATTTAAAATAAGCAGGGTTAATTAGGGAGCGGGCCCCATCTGTCAGTGCCTGAATAATTTTTAGATTAATTAAATTAGCAAAATTACTTAATTAAGCGGTGGGGCCCGCCTGTCAGTGTCACTGGGCTGCCCAGTGAGCACGTTGACTGGGTCAACCCAGTCAACGGGGCCAGTGGGGCCCGCTGGCAGCGACCCAGAGGTGGGTCCCAGCCGTGCCACGTCGGCGTCGGCGCCGGAGTTACTCCGGCGACCAAATCGCGCGGCGGCAAACTCCGGCGAGCTTGGAAATGCGCTACAGTGGAGCATTTCGCGCGCGGCTGGGCTCTCTTGAATGGCCACTCCGAGCCGCGTCGGATGGTGGCCACGGCCGGAGTTGAAACGGCCAGAAAAGTCGCCGGCATCAAGGTTAGGTGGTGGTGGCTTTCGGGCGAACACGGTCGCGTGGTACGGTGAGCTAACGAGCTAACGGAGCTCACCGGCGAGCTCTACGGAGCACCCGGATCACGGCTGGCATCGTGTGACGGCTCGAGCGGCTCTGCTTCGAGCAGAATGTCGGCAATGGCGCCGCCGAGCTCGGGCTATTCGGAGACGGCAACGAAACGGCCAGCAGCACGAAAGAGAAAGGGGAAAGTCGACGCGGTCGCTCACCGTGCGGCTCAAGGAGGCCGGCGAGGGGCTTAGTAGCTGTAGGGGTGGCCGGAGCGGACGGAGCTCACCGACGTCTGAGACGAAAGGGGCAGCTCGATCCGCGGCCTGCAGCGCTCCCCAGTTGCATGGCTCGCCGCAGGTGATGAGGTCGAGCACGGCGAGGTCTCTAGACACGGCGGAGGGAGGCGGGGACGACGTTGGCCGCGGCGGAGACGTCAAGCGGCGACGGCAGCGTTCGGGCGAGGAGAAAAGCGAGCGGGCGAGCGAGGGAGAGGGGGAAGCGAGTGGATGAGGACGACGGGGTGGCAACGGGTGCCGTTCTTATCCGCTCGGCGGCTCCTGTAGCGCCGCGGTGTCGGCATTTCGCCGGCGCGCGCGCTCATCCACAGCGGTGCCGACACGGGGAGACAGAGAGCGGAGGGAGACGGCGCGCTGTGGGCTGGGCCGCACTGTGGACTTAGGCCCAGTCCACAGTAGCGTTTTTCCTTTTCCCTTTTTATTTTTCGGCTTTTTCTTTTTCCAGCAGTGTTTTGCATTTTCTTTAGCCATCAAATGACTTTGCAAAAATGTGAAGCTGGCCAAAACAAATACTAGGGAAAATGGTGTACTGCCACAAAAAGATTGGGCAATTTTGGAATCCATTTGAATTTTTTCAAAAATGGAAAGGGCATTAAAGCTGCTGTTTTTGCACTGTTTTAATGCTCTAGCCCATTTTAGGAAAATAGGTGATGTTGTTTTCCTGAACATTAATTTGTTTTGGAATTTTTGCTACAACATGAACTATTTTCCAGCAATTATTGAGCAACTTCAAATTTCACTTTGAATTTGAATTGAATTCAGTAGAGGAATTTGAAATAAGATATTATTCCAACATGATTAAACATTGCAAATCACAGTAGCTTAGCATAATCATGATGGATCATTGTTGCTCATTACAGAGGGGTGTTATAGAGAGAAAGAATAGGCGATATTGGAATGATCAAGGGGGGTTTGCTTGCCTGGAAGCTCTGCTGAAAAGGTCTGGTCATCAGGGGCGTAGTCGTACTCGGCAGCAGCGTCGGTCTCGGGATCTACCGGAGAGAAGAGGGGGAAGAAACAATAAATAAAAGCAAACAATGCACCACAGATGCATAGCATGGCAATATGTTGTGCTGGGGTGACCTATTGTAGTACTACACATTACTGACGGGGCGGGAAAATATCTGGGAATATTTTCCCGGCTTTAGGCATCTGTCAGACAGATGAACCGGAGGGGAAGGTTCCATGTTTGCAGTGTTAGAGGCATGTAACAGATACATGGAGGGCATATTCGGGTTCGTCTCATTTTTCTGAACGTTTTTCATATATAGAACATTTTCATCAAAGTTACGGTTGAATTTATATGAATTTATAAAGATTTAGCAATATTCTAAAATTATTTTAATTAATTATTTCAAAAAACAGTAAACTGAAAATGCTACGGTTACCCAAAAAGGTACCCAGCCGACCAACACAGGGGCTGACCAGTGGGCCTTGTTGACTGGGTCAACAGCCCAGTCAGCAGAGGCTGACAGTGGGACCAGAGGGCCCAGTCAGGAGCCCAGTCAGCAGTTGACTAGGTCAGCGCTGACTGGTCAACTGGCGGGTGGGGCCCAGGTGTCAGCGAGTTAGTTAATTAAACCGGTTTTTAGCAGAATATTTAACCCGCGTGGGGCCCGCGTGTCAGTGGTGGTTAGCAGCTAATTAGTCAGGTTAATTAGTGTCTAATGGTGCCATGTCAGCGGCATCACGCCGGTGGCGAAGCCGAATGCCGGCGATGGCCGTGCGCTCATCTCCGGCCACCATTTGCGATGCGGCTTGGTCCTACGTGATGTGCGCGTCGAGCCGCACCCGACGGTGGTGGTAGCCAGCACGGGGACGGTCGAAGTCGTCGGCGGTGTCGACTTCTGCGGCGGCGCGTCCATGGTGATGACGGGGACGTCGCTACGATGTTCAAACGAGCGAGCCGAGCGGTGTAAACGCTCCGCGCGGGCCTCTGGAGCTCGTTCACATCACGGCTGGTCCTGGTAAAGCACGGCAACGAGGCATTCCTCGGCCATGGCGGACGGCGGAGCTCCAGCTATGGTGGGGCATGCTAGAGTACGCGCAGGAGGTCGAGAGGACAGGGGGAATGAAGGCGGACTCACAGAGATCCCGATGGACGACGCAGGAGGCTTGGGAAGACGCTAGATGTGGCAAATCGACGACGGCGATGGCGGTCTGTGCCGGGGAAGAGGAGGTCGCAGGCGTCGATGTCGGGCTGCTCCGGTCGAACGGAAGGGCGCAGACGCAGTGGAGGTGGATGGCGGTCCTCTTGGTCAAGCTCCGGAGGCGTATGAACTGCGGTGGCCGCGGTAGTTCACGGAGGTGCGGCCATGGCGGTTCGGGTGATGCGTGCGGGTGGAATAAATGGCACAAGGAGGGAGAGAGTGGGGCGTTAGGGTTCGCCAGGGGGGCGAGGAGGGGTCCTCATCCCCTCCGCGAGCTCTGTCAGCTCGCTGTCGAGCGAAGGAGAGGGGGGCTGGCTCGGGCGTGCGCTACGGGCGCGGCACGCAAGGGGAGAGAGAGAGGTTGGGGACGACCGGGGGAGATGGGCTGGGCTGCGTTGTAGTCTTAGGGCCTAGTAGGTTAGCTCCTGTCTATTTCCCTCTGCCTTTCTCTTTTAATTAAAAATAGAGGCAGCCTAGGAATTATTAGAGCTACCAAATGATTTTTTCGAAGTGTGAAACTTTGCACAAAAACCATGCACAATATTCCTAGATGGTACAAAAAGTTTGGGGCCGTTTGGAAAAGGTTAGGCATTTTTAGAAATTGGAGAGGCCAAAATAAATGCTGCTGGACCACTGAATTAATTGCCAGGGGCATTTTTGGAATCCAAAAGAGGTAGGTTTCAACATGACAAATATTTAGGTAATATTTGCAAATTTATGAACTATTTTGCAGGCTCATTTGAAGATGCAAATATTTGACTTGTATTTCAAAGAGGAATTTGAACTTGATTTTGTACAAGTGGCCATTTGGCATGGAAAGGCATGATGGCATGGCATCATTAGGTGGAGATTACTGTAGCTGGACACTGGGGTGTTACAAATCTCCTCCACTACAAGAAATCTCGTCCTGAGATTTAAGAGGTGGAGTAAGGGGTATCTTCGGGAGAACGGACCTTTGCAAGGTCGATTATCTGGTGGATAACTCAGAGAATGTGGCAGGAAGTATCTCTCGAATTAAAACTTAAGAAAACATCGAGAGTAAAGTAAGAAGGTACAATAAGGAGTTTCAAGCGGATAGACAATCGTTCGATGCCTGGAACAGAGTGTGAAAGGGGTTCAGAGCAACGGGAATAAGTATTGCGTCTGATACCAGAATAGATCATCTCTAGGAAGGTGGCTTGTGAATTACATACGAAGCCAAGCGTGAGGAATAACCTTGGAAACAGGGACGTACAGGAGAGTCAGGTTTCGATCCTATGTAACTGTGATGAGTGCGGATTAGGAGTAGGAAGGGCGATGACATCTTACATGGTCACGACAACAAGGCATGTCAGAGGATAGTTTGTCAATTATGTCGGCAACAATGTCGTTACCAAGGGCGGGGGACGAAGAGAACCGTTTTCCTGCTCGTTAAACCGAGGTGGACCAATAGGCAAAGTTCTCGTCGACCGGTGGTTTCCGGAATGTCATTAACATTAGTAACAGGGTCTTACTGACAGAGTTGTACACCGTGGTGTTTACATAAGCAGGGAATTGTTCCTGCTTAGATCATACAAATCACAAGAAAGGTTAAACAGACCAATGGAAAGGAAAATGTGCTTATCAGATTAAACAGACCAATGGAAAGGAAAATGTGTTTATTCACAAGTATTAGGAATATATCCTTCCCGAAAACAAGCAGAGCATGATATATATGACAGGACAACAAGTACAAAATCATTTAGATAAAGGGGCGAGGAAATTCATGATGTTACCCATACAATGGTGTTCGGATAATTGATCAAGAAACATTTTGCATTGCGCTTCCGATGTTCTTGTTGATATTCGGAGTACCACTGTCATGCTTCGAGGTAGCAATAATATGGTGTTTCAAGTAAAGATTGGGTCTGAAGATCACAAGAAATACTCGAGGTACAATTCCCGGAGTAGCAAGGAACTAAAGGTATAACCAAACATGACCAAGTCTGGATTGGAAGGAAAGCAAGGATGTTGTCGATGATAACACAAATCATCGAGGGGCAAGGATGGTATTTCTCACCATGAATTCAATTGACATCTCAGAAGAAGTCAAAATGTTGACGTTGATCATGTCACATTTGTCGGGGGGGGGGGGGGGGTTTCAAGAAGATGAAATCGATCAGTAAGATGATCAAAGCAGATGGAATGAAGTTCAAGGTCAACGGAACCACGTATATGACGCTCGGATTCAAGTTATGTGAGCAAAAGGATATGATGATGAAAGTTTGGCACAGGCTTAGCCCATTGTCAGAAATGTGCACTGGGAAGGAGGACCAGGTAGCACAGTTAAGATTAGCACAATAATTATGTAGCTGGTAGTCTAGGAATGACAAGATTGAGTTTAAATTCACCAGCAGCAATTTACCAAGGGCAGAGGATACAATTTACCAAATGCATTATGTACCATGGGAAGAACTCACAAGATTTTTGAATGTGAAGGACACGGTCGGATAATAACCCGGCAATGGATCTGGCGGTCCACAACGGATCTGATGTGAGTATCGGTACTCAACCAGAAGAAGAAGGAATGCAAAGGCATCGGATTATAGAAAAATCTGAATAATTCGACGCTTAAATACGAAGGAATTATGATTTCCAAAACAAAGGATCAGAAGCAGACGCTCTGATCAAAAGATGGGTACATTGAATAGAACTAGATGGACAATCCATTGCAATTTGATTGGCCGAAAACCAACTCATGTCCAAGATGACATCTGAGCTGGAAGGATGAATTCTTGGAATTAACTGATGGTAGGGAGCATTCTCATACATATTGAATCAATAGGCTCAGAATGATAATGACAAAGGATGTTAATGAATATTGTGAGACACATGGAATTAACCATAATGCAAGCACGTAAGGAAGATCAAGAGCTATAGGCTGCAGAGGATTTGTGGAAGATCAGATAGCATTACGAAGTATTTTGCAAAACTCATGAACAACTAGGGGTGAACGGTTCCCCGGTAAGTGTGATGAATTATCCGCAGTGCAAAAAGAAGCTGCAAGGCGGTAGGCACAAAGGATTCTCAGAATGTCGGAGAGAATTTCGGGGCATCTTGTAAAAACAAGAGCAACTGGGAATGAATGAATGAAGGGCAAGGATGTGCAGTTATCCACGGGGATTTATCGGTGGTAGGGAGCTGCAAAAGCAGTGGGCACAAGGGGCTCGGCAAACATCAAAGAGTATCTTCAGAATCTTCTGGTGAAGCAAGCGATCATCTGGGATGAGGGGCTCTCCGGGGGAAAATGGTCACGGGAACCTAATGTTAGAGTTAGAAAAATCTTTTAACCCGAATAGAAGAGAGATCAGAGTCCCAGAGTAAGGAAGAGGAATAAAAGATCCTAAACCCATCCATTGGCGACGTGGGCCCGTAAGCCACACAGCCATGTTAGTAAAACAGTTTTTAAAGACTAGACTCAATTTCGGCCTAGGAGTTGGAAAGGGGGCTACCTACAGGCAGTCGGCTCTGATACCAACTTGTGACGCCCCCGACTTAATCGTGCACTAATCATACACGCAAATGCACATGATCAAGCCTAAGGACTCACGGGAAGATATCACAACACAACTCTAAACACAAATAAAAGTCATACAAGCTTTATATTACAAGCCAGGGGCCTCGAGGGCTCGAATACATAAGCTCGAGGTACACAAGAGTCAGCGGAAGCATTAGTATCTGAGTACAGACATAATTAGACAAGGTTGCCTTAAGAAGGCTGAGCAAAACAATGACAACTAGATCGAAAAGGCGGAGGCCTCTTGCCTAGGAGCCTCCTAACTACTCCTGGTCGTCGGTCTCCACGTAGTAGTAAGCTCCATCGGTGTGGTAGTAGTAGTCGTCGGCGGGATCAGCTGGCTCCTGGGCTCCGTCATCTGATCGCAGCAATCGGGTATAGGGGAAAAGAGGAGCAAAGCAACCGTGAGTACTCATCCAAAGTACTCGCAAGACTTACATCAGAACTATTCTATTTATGCATTGGTATCAAGTGAAGGGGCTGTATCTGTGGACTAGACTGCAGAAATGCCATAATAGAAGGGAAGGCCTAGCCTATCGAAGACTAGCAACTTGCAGCATCTGGCAGCATTAGAAGAGTGTAGATTAGTACATAAATATAGTAGTAGTAGTAACAAGTATAAGTAACCAAGCCTAGAGATCCTCCCTCGACTCCCTGCGAGAAAGCTATCCCGGAGCAATCATAATATTAAGTAACACAAGTATCCAGTTCTAGTTGTAGTAGATCGGGATACTTTCCGAGTGTCCTGTTACCGTGGACACGGCTATTCGAATAGATATACTTCCCTGCAGGGGTGCACCAACTTGCCAAACACGCTCGATTAACTCTGGCCGGACACACTTTTATCGGGTCATGCCCGGCCTCGGCTAATCGACACACCGTAGTCCTACCTAGGCTCAACAGAGAGGCCAGCATGCCGGTCTAACTCCTAAATGCGAAGGGGTCATCGACCAATCATCCTTTGCAATCCTGTGCGTTGCGAACACGGCCGGTGAGCAGACCTAGCCCCCTTAATACAAGCGCAGGCTTTCCCAGTCCAACCCGGCATGCGCCACTCAATTGCTGACATCTGAGAGCTTTCGGAAGAATCGTACGACGCCGAGTGCCCATACTTATTCCCGCGTGGTGGTTAGTGCGAAAAAGGCCAGAGGCCTACTCGGATTACATATCCTAACCCATTAGTGTGCTGGGAGCTCGCGGTGACAATCAGTGAACCACGATCTGTGGTCCCGTCGCCCCGTCTCGAGAAGTTACGGCAAGGGTCAAGAATGCCCGGCAGTGCCTCGTAATTATCTCGCGGGTACCCTCACAGTCAACCCGACTCCACATTTCTCGCGGGTACCCCTCGGGGTCGACCCGCCTCCAACAAGGTACGGTAGTAAACGTGAAGGTATCCGTGTGTTCATCACATCAAGGGGGAATCCGAGGAATCACCCTCGTTGGATTCCTACTCGATGCATCCATCAAGGTGAACCCGGAGGAATCACCCTCGCTGGGTTCATGCTTGAGGGGTTGCACGACAGAGGCATCATCGGGGGTGGTGGAAGAGGAGTCACCCTCGGTGACTCACGTCCGACTAGCTACGCTACAGAGATGTCATCAAGAGTGAGTTAGGAGGTATCACCCTCGTCACTCGATAGTAGCTCTCCAGTGTCGTGCAACTAAGGGGGACAGTGCGGTGATGTGTCGGTCTCTGCATGTCGATCACAATGATCGGGGCACTAGTAATAAAGCGGGGCAACAGGGACAAGGGTGAGGGGGTCACTGATGGATCACTAACCAACCTATTCTAAGCAGTTTAGGATGACAGTTAAAGTAACAACAACAGGTTACAAAAAAACAGGCTATGCATCAGAATAGGAGCAATCAATTACAGTAGCAAATTCTAATGCAAGCACGGGAGAGAAAGAATAGGCGATATTGGAATGATCAAGGGGGGTTTGCTTGCCTGGAAGCTCTACTGAAAAGGTCTGGTCGTCAGGGGTGTAGTCGTACTTGGCAGCAGCGTCGGTCTCGGGGTCTACCGGAGACAAGAGGGGGAAGAAACAATAAATAAAAGCAAACAATGCAACACAGATGCATGGCATGGCAATATGCTGTGCTGGGGGTGACCTATTGCAGTACTACACGTTACTGACGGAGCGGGAAAATATCTGGGAATATTTTCCCGGCTTTAGGCATCTGTCAGACAGATGAACCGGAGGGGAAGGTTCCATGTTTGCAGTGTTAGAGGCATGTAATAGCTACATTGAGGGCATATTCGGGTTCGTCTCGTTTTTCTGAACGTTTTTCATATATAGAACATTTTCATCAGAGTTATGGTTGAATTTATATGAATTTACAAAGATTTAGCAATATTCTGAAATTATTTTAATTAATTATTTCGAAAAATAGTAAACTGAAAATGCTACGGTTACCCAAAAAGGTACCCAGCTGACCAGCACAGGGGCTGACCAGTGGGCCCTGTTGACTGGGTCAACAGCCCAGTCAGTAGAGGCTGACAGTGGGACCAGAGGGCCCAGTCAGCAGCCCAGTCAGCAGTTGACTAGGTCAGCGCTGACTGGTCAACTGGCGGGTGGGGCCCAGGTGTCAGCGAGTTAGTTAATTAAACCGGTTTTTAGCAGAATATTTAACCCGCGTGGGGCCCGCGTGTCAGTGGTGGTTAGCAGCTAATTAGTCGGGTTAATTAATGGCTAATGGTGCCACGTCAGCGGCATCACGCCGGCGGCGAGGCTGAACGCCGGCGATGGTTTTGGTAATTCATAACAACATATATCTCATTGAACTAATGTCCATTCAAGATAAAGATTTTAGGATGTTCAATGATTGGCATGGCATGGACTAGAGATGTGGACCCCTCAAAATGCTAAGGACAAGGATTGGCAAAAGATCAAGACTCTACATTTTTGGTTTAGTGATCCAAGATCACATTGAGTCCATAGGAAAGCCAATACTATTAAAAGGGGATGAGGTGTTGCTTAATGGTCTTTTTGCTCAAGTGCTTAGTGACAGTATTCCTAAACCCTCAACCACTCTCTCTACCCAAATATGTCATAAACCTACATTCCAACTCGGCCCCACCGATATTTCCTATCCGGCCCCACCGAGTTCATCCAAGACTTAGCCACCGCCAAAACCCTAACAAATCGGATCAACCGAAATGGATCTCGGTCCCACCGAGATGGCCTTGCCAACTCTCTGTAATCGTTTGCACTTACTTCGGTCTCACCGAGATGGCTTGTCAAGTCTCTGTTGCCTTATTGCTTCACTTCGGTCCAACCGAGTTGATGCAATCGGTGCCACCGAGATAAGGTTTGCCCTAAGCCATTGCACTTCGGTCCATCCGAGTTGTCCGTATCGGTCCCACCGAAATGCCTAACGTTCATATCTTTTACACAGTTCGGTGCCACCGAGTCTTCTGAATCGGTGCCACCGAGTTGGGTCAAAAGTGTGTAACGGTTGGATTTTGTGTGGAGGCTATTTATACCCCTCCACCACATCCTTCTCAGTAAGGAGAGCCATCAGAACGTGCCTACACTTCCACCATACATTTTCTGAGAGAGAACCACCTACTCATGTGTTGAGATCAAGATATTCCACTCCTAACATTTGAACCTTGATCTCTAGCCTTTCCCAAGTTGCTTTCCACTCAAATCCTTCTTCCACCATAGCCAAATCTGTGAGGAGTTGTTTGAGTACTGGGAAGACTATCATTTGAAGCACAAGAGCAAGGAGTTCATCAACAACACACCGTCTATTACCTTTTGGAGAGTGGTGTCTCCAAGATTGGTTAGGTGTCACTTGGGAGCCTCCAACCTGATGTGGAGTTGAACCAAGCAGTTTGTAAGGGCAAGGAGATCGCCTACTTCGTGAAGATCTACCATGAGTGAGGCTAGTCCTTCGTGGACGTAAGCCATGGTGGAATAGACAAGGTTGCTTCTTCGTGGACCCTTCGTGGGTGGAGCCCTCCGTGGACTCACGCAGCCGTTACCCTTCGTGGGTTGAAGTCTCCATCAACGTGGACGTATGATAGCACCACCTATCGGAACCACGCCAAAAACCACCGTGTCTTCATTGCGTTTGAAATCTCCGATCCCCTCCTTTACATACATATGCAATTGCTTACTTTCCGCTGCTATACTCTTAGAATTGCATGTGGAGGGTGATGCTTGACATGTACTATTGCTAAAATCTGCCCACAACTAAATTTGGGAAAAGGTTAGGTTTTATTTGGTCAAGTAGTCTAATCACCCCTCCTCTAGACATACTTTCGTTCCTACAAGTGGTATCAGAGCTTTGGTCTCCTTAAGCCTTGATTTCTATTGCTTTGGTGATCATAGCCTTGGTTTCATAACCTTAGAGAGTATGGCGTCTAGTGAGGGTAACTATCACCGTAGAGGTCCATATTTTGATGGTACAAACTTTGCTAGTTGGAAACATAAGATGAAAATGCATATTCTTGGTCATAACCCCGCCGTTTGGCCTGTTGTTCGTGTTGGCTTGCAAGGTGACTTCTTTGAGGATGGCAAGGAACCGGATCGTGAAGCAACCCTAGAAGAATTGATGATGTTGCAATACAATGCTCAAGCTTGTGACATTCTATTCAATTGTCTATGTCCCGAAGAATTCAACAAAATCAGCCGCCTCGAGAATGCAAAGGAAATTTGGGATACTTTGGTTGATATGCATGAGGGTACCGAATCCGTCAAGGAATCTAAGTTGGATGTGCTTCAAAGTCAACTTGACAAGTTCAAGATGAAGGATGGTGAAGGAGTCGCTGAGATGTACTCTAGGCTTGCTCTCATCACAAATGAGATTGCCGGCTTAGGAAGTGAAGAGATGACCGACAAATTCATCATCAAGAAGATACTTAGAGCTTTGGATGGAAAATATGATACCGTCTGCACATTGATCCAAATGATGCCAAATTACAAAGATCTCAAGCCCACGGAAGTCATTGGAAGGATTGTCGCTCATGAAATGTCACTCAAGGACAAACAGGAGCTACACAACAAGTCAAGTGGTGCTTACAAAGCCTCAACCGATGCTCCAACAACTTCAAGTGACAAGCTAGTATCCAATGAAGAGATTATCCTAATGGTGAAAAGATTCAACAAGTTCTACAAGAACAAAGGGAAAGAGAGAAGCTCTAGCTCAAGACATTATGAGAGAAGATCATCAAGTCATGACCGTAATTGTTACAATTGTGGGAAGCCCGGACACTACTCCAATGAGTGTACGGCTCCCTACAAGAAAAGAGACGAATCACCAAGAGGAAGACATAGAAGAGATGAATCACCTCATAAGGAGAGAAGGAGTAGAGATGATCATTATGAACGAAGACACTCTCGAAGAAGCAAGGATTCGGAGAGGAAGGACAAGTCATCAAGGAGCTACACAAGAAGAAGACATCAAGCTCATGTTGGTGAATGGGTTTCCGGCTCCGACTCCGACAACCACTCCGAGATAAGTTATCATTCCAACTCCGACTATAGTCAAGATGAAGGTGTTGCCGGACTTGCACTTGTGTCATCCAACTCCTATGATCTATTTGACTCACCAAATGAAGGAATTGGAAGATGCTTCATGGCAAAAGGCCCCAAGGTATCACACCCCGAGTATCTTGATTTCAATAGTGATGAAGATGATTTGCTTGGTGATGATGATTTACTTGTTGACAAGGATAGTAATGTGAGCTATAATGAAAATGCTAGTAATCATGATAGTCAAGAGGAAACGAGTGACAATGCTATGAAGGAGATTGAGCGTCTAACTAAAGAACTAAATGCTCTTAAGTTAGCTCATGAAACAACTCAAGAGGATCATAGAGAACTTCTAAGAACTCATGAGAAGCTACGCTTCGAGAAGCTAAATTTAGAGCAAGAGCATGAGTTTCTTAAAGCTATCAATGACGATCTTGGAAAGAAGAGTTCTTCATATCTTGCCAAATGTTTACTCTTGTCTACCTTTATGCCACAAGTTAAACCTAAACAAACTAGCAACAAGGGTAAAAATGGTTCTACCTCTAGTAGTAACAATAACAATGCTAAATCCAATGTTGTTGCTTCTAGTAGTTCTATTGATTCCACTAACGATTCTCTTAGCCAAGTTACACTTGAGCAAGAAAATATGCTATTGAAAGGAATTATAGAAAAAGGTGTCTACAAGAGTCTTGCCGGGAGTAAGCAATTTGAGGAAATTGTACGCAAGCAAGGGAGGCACCGGAAGAACCAAGGTGTTGGTTTTGAACGGAACTTCAATGCCGATGGAGTTGAGTGGGAAGAAGATCAATACCCCAAGACGAAGTTTGTTCCTCAACAAGAGAAGTATGATCCTATGTCCTTCAAGGGAACACAAGCTCAAGAAGATCTTCCACCACAAGACCACAAGCTAAAAGGCAAGGACAAGCTTCAAGAAGAGATTGATTCATTTGAAGAAGCTCCTCAAGCCATGGTCAAGTGGGTTCCCAAGACTTCATCAAGTTCTACTTCATCAAGTGCTTCTACAACTCCAAGGATTCCCATCAAGTTGATGTGGGTCCAAAAGAAGAAGAACTAGAAAGTTCTTGAGGGTGACTCCGCCAACAAACTTCACTCATATTATTTATGGCAAGGACTTGTGCAACCAACTTCCACATTTTTCACTAGTTCATGGAGTCACAAACCCTCTTGTTGGTAAGACAAGGGACAAGGTAATCAATGCATTCATGGACATCATCATATGTGTATTTCACTCTATGTCTATGGATATCCTTGTATGTTCCTTGTGTGGGACTAACCTATGTAGGTATTGAAAGCACAAAACTCCAAAGGATTGCTCCCAACTCTTGATGGTCTACATTAACATTGAGCATCCACATCTTCAACATCTACATGAAGTCATCATTGACAAAACCCAAGGTTAGTTCATCCCTCTTAGGGGGAATATCACATCTAGGGGGAGCTTTGCTCAAAACAATTGAGCTAATGCAACTCTAATGATGTGAACACATCAATGCTTTATGTAAAAGTGGTAACCCCACTTGTGCTTAAACGATGAGTATGACCTATGATCAAATGTTCTCATTTGGCTCCTAAGTCAATATACTCATATATAGATGACCTAGTCATCGCCATTGCTTGATAGATGCTAGAATTGGTTGTGCATGTTTGACACATATTTGATTTGCAATCTTATTGTGTGAGCATGTTGGTTTGCATACTTTGATCATTCGAGGACATCCATTTGTTGTCTTGACTGTCTTGGTTTTTCTGGCCAAGTGGATGTACAAGAATGCCTAAGAACCTTCTCTAGCTATCTATGCTTTCTTGTCTCAAATTCCATTTTTGCTGCATCACAAAAATTGAACAAGTCTTTTTCGGACCCTCCGGTTGAGGAGCACTCGGAGCCACCGATCTGAAAGGGTTGAACCTCCAAAACCTTCTAATTGATTTCGGCCGAACCAACTCACTCAAACTCGGTCCAACCGAAATCATTTAGACTGATCTAGGTTTTCATCTCGGTGCTACCGAATTGAACCATTTCGGCGCCACCGATGTGCTAAACTGCATGCAGTTACACATATCGGTGCCACCGAGTTGTTCAACTCGGCACCACCGACAGCGTACGGGTATATATATCGCGCGGACCAAACGGTTGAAATTTCTTGACCCCACTCGTTCCCGCTCCCCGTCGCTGCCGTCGCCCTTCGTCTTCACACTTCGCCGTCGTCTCCAGCGCGCCCTCGCCGCAGGACTCCGTCGCCGTCAACGGCAATCTCCACCGCCGTTGCCTCCATAGAGGATCTCCACCGAGTTAGGGTGAGATTTGATCCCTTTCATGCTTCCTTTTTCCGATTCAATGCACGTTAGGAATGCCATGATTCTTGCCACGATTGCAATGCTAAATCCACCAGGAAAATTCCGTAGACTAGATTCGAGCGAAATTTCTAGGTTTAAGTTTCCGCCGAATGCATCTCGGACCGACCGATTCGAAATTTTCGGCCCCACCGATTTGGCCTCTGGCCATAGCACTAGTACGTCTCGGTACCACCGAGTTGTTCGAATCGTTGAGACCGAAAGTAAAGTCTCAGTGAAACCCTAGCATCTCAGAGCCACCGAACCCCATCTCGGTCTGACCGAAGTGGTGTGTAAGGTTTCTGTAGTGTGCATCGGTATCACCGAGATGATCAACTCGGTCCATCCGAAATGCATCCTCTGAAAACTTGAAACTAAAAGTTGAACTCAAATTTTATGAAAACTATCTGCTTTTTGTGATGACTCATCTACTCTACCCATACCCATCTATTCACAGGGTCAGCTCAGCAAGATGTCAAGTGGCAGTGACAGTCAGAACAGGTCTGAACAGCATGCAGAACTAAGTGAAGGGTCAAGCCCTGATGAGAGTTTCTATGAGGGAGAGAGGAGCTCTCCAGATCTTCCTAAGGCAGCCACCAGAACAAGGAAGAAGAAAACCTCAGACAGTGAGGATGAAGATTTTGTTGCCAGTGAAACAGCAGCTAAGAAGAAAAGAGTTGTGCTTGCTAAGGAGTACAGCACCAAACCATCATCCACCAAAGATAAGACTGCTGTGAGGAAAGTTCCAAAGCAGACCATGCAGTTCACTCTTGAAGAGCCTAATGACACAGAACCAGCAGCAGGTGCTAAGAAGAAGAGAGTGAGGGAAACTACTGCCCGTGTGATTGGCAGACCCTCCATGATGATTGATGAGGAGGAAGAGGAGGAGGAGCCAGCAGCCACTGCACCCCCTGTAAAAGCTCAGAAGCTCATGTCTGATGCAATCAGGACTGCTGCCCCTCCCAAGTCCAAACCAAAGGCACCAGCGCCCAAGAGGTCAACCAGGAACATTTCAGCTGCAGAGAAGAACAAGGCCCCAGTGCCTGAGTCAAATGTTGATGAACAACCACTAGTGCTCAGAAAGTTGAAGCCTAAGATACCAGACCATGACAACGCACACCCAGTTGCGGAGAACATGATGCTGAGAAAGGATAAAGGACTATGTCAGTGGAGACAGTCAGATCCTTATGCTATAAGGAGAAGGACAGCATGTGATTATCGCTTTCACACTCGAGAACAACAGGACTTTTATGAGACAGTTTTGCTTGATAAGAAGCCCATAGTCAGTGACATGAAGTGGGTGGACTGGGAATACATCGATGAGAATGAAGATTATTTTCCCCATGTTCATGAGAGCTTCAGGATTGCAGGAGTTGATGAGTTTGTTGGAAAGAAATTGACCAAGTGGAATGATGAGATGATCATGCAATTTTACTCTACTGCTCATTTCTATCCAGATGGCAGAATAGTGTGGATGACTGAGGGTATAAGATACCAGTCTACCATCTCTGAGTGGGCAAGTCTTCTTGGTGCACCCAAGGAAGAGGATGATGATATAGACATATATGCCAAGCTCAAGATGGATCACAACTCCATGAAGAACATGTACACTGCAATTCCTTAGAAGGATATAGAGACACACAAACTTGGATCAGTGAAGCATTTGCTGCCAGGACTGGCCACCAATAACACAATCTTGCGGTACACCTTGTTACCCAAGTCAGGCGATGATAAAATGATTCGTGGCCACTCCATCAATTTGCTGCATTTATTTGATACACCTCAGAAATTCAAGGTGATGAGCCTGATAGTAGAGACTATCAAGAGGACTGCAGCAGATCAGAAGAGATCATGCGGATATGCTCCACATATTCAATTATTGATCAACTCTAAGGTTGGAACCAGCACATACCTTCTTGATCGAGAGCATTTGCCATTGCATCCAGATTTTGAGGATAATGTGATAGTGATGGATCCTTCGCATCCCACTTCTGCACAAGCTCAAGAGGAAATCCGCAAAGCCAAAGAAGCAAAAGCAGCTCAGGAGGCATCAGCTCCCAATGCTCCAATTGCCAATCTCAAGACACCCAAGGATCAAATGACATATCTACTTGAAGCCACTCTGAGGATTGAGCGAAGTTTGGCCAACCTCACCCAGACCCAGGCTAGTTTTGAGCGGATTATTGAGACAAAATTTCATGATTTGGATGTCAAAGTTACAGAGATTCAGACTTCAGTAGAACAGCTGCAGGGTGATGTTGATGCTGTCAAGCTAGCCAGATCAGATGACAGTGGAGATGACAGACCGACCACAGAGTGATTTCAGACAGTGCCTAGGGCAGCCAGGTCTACTGCAGTGCCAGTTGTGGATTCGAGGACCACAGTATCTGCACCAGCCGCTACTGCCACAGTGCCACCGCCGGTATCGACTCCACCAGCTCAGCAAACGTCTGCAGAAGCCTTCGCGGATGCTCTCCTCTCCACGCCGTCTACGCACACCGGAGCCGCCAGCAGGAGATCGCCTTCAGGAGCTTCGGAGGACCGTGCTTAGCGAGCCGATTAGTCCTATACTTATTTGAACTTTTTGGTACTTGCTGCCAAAGGGGGAGAATCTGTATAGATCATAGGCTTCGAGAGAGAGAGAGAGTCCTTGCTTTTGATTTGCTTCGAGTTCTTTTGCTACAATTTGTTTGATGCTACCCTGTTATGAGTGTGCTTGCTACAGTACTTTGATATTTGCTTATGCCTCATGTGATGATCATACTATGCTTGTTGTGATGATCTATGTTTATCTTTATCTTTATCATTATCTTGTGATGATCAATTACTTATGTTGGTGATGCGTGCTTACTTTTCAACTCATATCATTTTGCGCGCTCCACCAAGATGTATGTGACATGGAAGAGTGACCCATGAGCCTAATCGATTGTGCATTTGCATTCAAACGCAAATTTTTAATAATGCACAAATTTAGGGGGAGCTCTTGCTTATCACATACTTCTCAAAGCGACGATGTATTTCATTCATTTAATCATTTGTCGAAGCTTTGATCTATATGTTGTCATCAATTACCAAAAAGGGGGAGATTGAAAGCACATTTGCTCCCTTGGTGGTTTTGGTAATTCATAACAACATATATCTCATTGAACTAATGTCCATTCAAGATTAAGATTTCAAGATGTTCAATGATTGGCATGGCATGGACTAGAGATGTGGACCCCTAAAAATGCTAAGGACAAGGATTGGCAAAAGATCAAGACTCTACATTTTTGGTTTAGTGATCCAAGATCACATTGAGTCCATAGGAAAGCCAATACTATTAAAAGGGGATGAGGTGTTGCTTAATGGTCTTTTTGCTCAAGTGCTTAGTGACAGTATTCCTAAACCCTCAACCATTCTCTCTACCCAAATATGTCCTAAACCTACATTCCAACTCGGCCCCACCGATATTTCCTATCCGGCCCCACCGAGTTCATCCAAGACTTAGCCACTGCCAAAACCCTAACAAATCGGATCCACCGAAATGGATCTCGGTCCCACCGAGATGGCCTTGCCAACTCTTTGTAATTGTTTGCACTTACTTCGGTCTCACCGAGTTATGCAAATCGGTCTCACCGAGATGTCTTGCCAAGTCTCTGTTGCCTTATTGCTTCACTTCGGTCCAACCGAGTTGATGCAATCGGTGCCACCGAGATGAGGTTTGCCCTAAGCCATTGCACTTCGGTCCATCCGAGTTGTCCGTATCAGTCCCACCGAAATGCCTAACGTTCATATCTTTTACACAGTTCGGTGCCACCGAGTCTTTTGAATCGGTGCCACCGAGTTGGGTCAAAAGTGTGTAACGGTTGGATTTTGTGTGGAGGCTATTTATACCCCTCCACCACATCCTTCTCAGTAAGGAGAGCCATCAGAACGTGCCTACACTTCCACCATACATTTTCTGAGAGAGAACCACCTACTCATGTGTTGAGATCAAGATATTCCAGTCCTACCATTTGAACCTTGATCTCTAGCCTTTCCCAAGTTGCTTTCCACTGAAATCCTTCTTCCACCATAGCCAAATCTGTGAGGAGTTGTTTGAGTGCTGGGAAGACTATCATTTGAAGCATAAGAGCAAGGAGTTCATCAACAACACACCGTCTATTACCTTTTGGAGAGTGGTGTCTCCTAGATTGGTTAGGTGTCACTTGGGAGCCTCCAACCTGATGTGGAGTTGAACCAAGCAGTTTGTAAGAGCAAGGAGATTGCCTACTTCGTGAAGATCTACCCCGAATGAGGCTAGTCCTTCGTGGACATAAGCCATGGTGGAATAGACAAGGTTGCTTCTTCGTGGACCCTTCGTGGGTGGAGCCCTCCGTGGACTCGCGCAGCCGTTACCCTTCGTGGGTTGAAGTCTCCATCAACGTGGATGTACGATAGCACCACCTATCGGAACCACGCCAAAAACCATCGTGTCTTCATTGCGTTTGAAATCTCCGATCCCCTCCTTTACATACATATGCAATTGCTTACTTTCCGCTGCTATACTCTTAGAATTGCATGTGTAGGGTGATGCTTGACATGTACTATTGCTAAAATCTGCCCACAACTAAAATTGGGAAAAGGTTAGGTTTTATTTGGTCAAGTAGTCTAATCACCCCCCCCCCCTCTAGACATACTTTCGATCCTACAACTGCGGTGGCCGCGGTAGTTCACGGAGGTGCAGCCATGGCGGTTTGGGTGATGCGTGCGGGTGGAATAAATGGCGCGGGGAGGAAGAGAGTGGGGCGTTAGGGTTGCCAGGGGGCGAGGAGGGGTCCTCATCCCCTCCGCGAGCTCTGTCAGCTCGCTGTCGAGCGGAGGAGAGGGGGGCTGGCTCGGGCGTGCGCTGCGGGCACGGCATGCACGGGGAGAGAGAGAGAGAGAGGTTGGGGACGACCCAGGGGAGATGGGCTAGGCTGCGCTGTAGTCTTAGGGCCCAGTAGGTTAGCTCCTGTCTATTTCCCTCTGCCTTTCTCTTTTAATTAAAAACAGAGGCAGCCTAGGAATTATTAGAGCTACCAAATGATTTTTGCCAAGTGTGAAACTTTGCACAAAAACCATGCACAATATTCCTAGATGGTGCAAAAAGTTTGGGGACGTTTGGAAAAGGTTAGGCATTTTTAGAAATTGGAGAGGCCAAAATAAATGTTGCTGGACCACTGAATTAATTGCCAGGGGCATTTTTGGAATCCAAAAGAGGTAGGTTTCAGCATGACAAATATTTAGGTAATATTTGCAAATTTATGAACTATTTTGCTGGCTCATTTGAAGATGCAAATATTTGACTTGTATTTCAAAGAGGAATTTGAACTTGATTTTGGACAAGTGGCCATTTGGCATGGAAAGGCATGATGACATGGCATCATTAGGTGGAGATTATTGTAGCTGGACACTCGGGGTGTTACATTCCTACTCGTCCTCGAGTAGGTAAATGATAAAAACAGAATTTTAGATGTGGAATGCTACCTAACATGTTTCATCATGTAATCTCTTTTCGGTATGAATATTAAGATCCAAATGATTCAAAGCAATAATATATAATTTAATATAAAGACATCAATACTCAGGTATACTAACAAACAATCATGTCTTTCAAAATAAAAATGCTAAAGAAAGTTATCCCTACAAAATCATATAATCCTGTCATGCTCCATCTTCTTAACACAAAATATTTATCATGAACAACCTCGGTTTTAGCCAAGCAATTGGTTCATACTTTTTAACGCGCTTCAGCTTTTTCAACCCCCACGCAATACATGAGCGCAAGCCATGGATATAGCACTATGGGAGGAATAGAATGTGGTGGTAGAGATTAATAAGGGGAAGTCAAAAAGAAGAAGATAGTCTCACATCGACGAGGCTAATCAACGGGCTATGGAGATGCCCATCAATTGATGTCAATGTGAGCAGTTGGGATTGCCATGCAACGAATGCACTAGGAGCTATAAGTGTATGAAAGCTCAACATGAAAAACTAAGTGGGTGTGCATCCAACTTGCTTGCTCATGAAGACCTCGGGCATTTGAGGAAGCCCATCATCGGAATATACAAGCCAAGTTCTATAATGTAAAATTCCCACAAGTATATGAAAGTGACAAAATAGGAGACTCTCTATATGAAAACATGGAGCTACTTTGAAGCACAAGTATGGAAAAAGATAGTAACACTGCCCCTTCTCTCTTTTTTCTTTTTTTCTCTCTTTTTTCTTTTTTTTCTCTCTTTTTTTCTTTCTTTTTTTCTTTCTCTTTTTTTCATGGGCTCTTTTTGGCCTATTTTTTCCCTCACTGGGACAATGCTCTAATAGTGATGATCATCATACTTCTATTTACTTACAACTCGAAACTAGAACAAATATGACTCTATATGAATGCCTCTGGCAGTGTACCAGGATGTGCAATGATACTAGCGTAACATGTATAAAAATGATGAACAGTGGCTGAGCCACAAATACTATGTCAGCTCTATGATCATGCAAAGCAATATGACAATGATGATGTGTGTCATAAAAACAGAACGGTGGAAGTTGCATGGCAATATATCTCGGAATGGCTATGGAAATGCCATGATAGGTAGGTATGGTGGCTGTTTTGAGGAAGATATAAGAAGGCTTATGTGTGATAGAGCGTATCATATCATGGGGTTTGGATGCACCGGCGAAGTTTGCACCGACTCTCGATGTGAGAAAGGGCAATGCACGGTACCGAAGAGGCTAGCAAATTGCGGAAAGGTGAGAGTGCGTATAATCCATGGACTCACATTAGTCATAAAGAACTCACATACTTATTGCGAAAGTTTATTAGCTCTCGAAGCAAAGTACTACTACGCATGCCCCTAGGGAGGAGGTTGGTAGGAGTTAACCATCGCGCGCCCCCGACCGCCACGCAAAGGAAGACAATCAATAATAAATCATGCTCCAACTTCATAGCATAACGACAGATCATACGTGCATGCTTCGGGAATCACAAACCTTAACACCAATATTCTTACTAAACCACAATTATCTACTAGCACCTCCCACATATTACCATCTTAATATCGCAAAACTATTGCAAGGAATCAAACTTATCATATTCAGTGATCTACATGAAAGTTTTTATTATATCCCTCTTGAATACCTATCATATTAGGACCAAATTCATAACCCATGCATATTACCATTGCTATTTATTAGACTCTCAAAAAAATATAAGTGAAGCATGAGAGTGTAACTATTTCTTTAAAATATAACCACCGCCGTGCTGTAAAAGATATAAGTGAAGCACTAGAGCAACTGCCTAACTCAAAAGATATAAGTGAAGCACATAGAGTATTCTAGCAAATCACGAATAATGTGTGTCCCTCTCAAAAAAAGGTGTGTTCAGCAAACATGATTGTGGCAAACTAAAAAAGTAAAAAAAAAAGCAAACAAACTATAGCACAAGACGCTCCAAGTAAAACAGATATCAGGTGATGAATAAAAATATAGCTCCAAGTGAGTTACCGATAGATTGTAGACGAAAGAGGGGATGCCATCCGGGGCATCCCCAAGCTTAGACGCTTGAGCCTTTCTTGAATATTACCTTGGGGTGACTTGGGCATCCCCAAGCTTAGGCTCTTGCCGCTCCTTATTCCTTTATCCATCGTAGTCTCACCCAAAACTTGAAAACTTCAGCACACAAAACTCTACAGAAACCTCGTGAGATCCGTTAGTATAACAAACAAATCTTAAACTTTAGGTACTGTTATAAATTGATTCATATTTAATATTAGCATAGTGATACTGTACTCCAAATTCTCCATGACTCATACCCCTCGATACGATCCATAGATTTATCAAAATAAGCAAACTATGCAACAAAAACAGAATCTGTCTAAAACAGAAATGTCTGTAAAGATCTGAATTAAAGTCATACTTCTGTAACTCCCAAAATTCTGAAAAAATTAGGAAAACGTGGGAAATTCATATATCCATAATGTGTAAAAAAATTCAGAAGGTTCTGATGGTCCAAAAAAATATATAAATTCCAGCACTGGACGCAAAAGTTTCTGTTTTCAAACAGCATCAATTATACTATCTTCCAAATCATCCCAAAGGCATTACTTGGCACAAACACTAATTAAAAGATAAAAACACAATCATAACAGTGGCTAAAATTGTGTAAACACACAAAAACAGAAGGTAAAATAAAAAAAAATTATTTATTGGGTTGCCTCCCAACAAGCTCTTTCTTTATAGCCATTAAGATAGGCTTGAGATTCCAATGATGCTCTCATGAAAGATAATAATTGAAACACAAAGAGAGCATCATGTAGCATGTGAAAAGCACATTTAAGTCTAACATACTTCCTATGCATAGGCATTTTACAAGAAAACAAATTATCAAGACAAGCAATATCTAGCATATGCAAATAGGAAGAATGGAGCATTAATAATTTTAGCACAAAGAGAGGTAATTTAGTGACATGAAAGTTAATACAACCATATTTTCCTCTCTCATAATAATTACATGTAGGATCATAATTAAACTCAACAATATAGCTATCATATAAAATTTTATCTTCATGATACACAAGTATAAAAGTTTTATAATCTTCCAAGATAGTGGGATTTACATCAACTAAAGTCATGACCTCTCCAAACCCACTTTTATCAAAAATTTCATAAGATTGAACACTCTCCAAATATGTGGGATTATTTTTACCTAAAGTTGACACTCTTCCAAACCCACTTTCAATATTATTGCAAACATTATTATCAATAACATATTCATCATGAGGCTCAAATAGATTTTCGAGATCATGAGAAGCATTATCACCCCAATCGTGATCATTGCAATAAGTAGTGGACATAACAAAATTGTCATCCCCAAACTTGTAGTTTCGCATATTATTAGCACAATTGACATTAATAGAATTTATAATAACATCATTGCAATCATGCTTTTCATTCAAGGAGCTATCAAGTGTGGGTGCAATAGCAATGACTTCATTTTTAACATAAGGAACTATAGCAAGTTCATCTCCATAAGCATAATTAATATTGGCATCATGGCCACAACCATCAAATTCATCAAAAAGGGATATTTTAGGCGGATCAACATGATCATAATTATCTATAGATTCATGCATATCATTATTCTCTTCCAAAGCAGCAGACATTCTCCCAATGAATTCACTAGCATAGGTATTGGAAGCATAGTTTTCATAGCAATATTTAAGTATGTCAAAAATTTCAGATTTGTAGAGAGTAGCATCATATTTTTCAATCAAAAAATCAACTTCATAAGCACCCTTAAAAGCAATAAATTCTTAAATGTGTTCGATATCGTAGTAACTATAAACACCCTTGGCATAAGAAGATAAGATTTCATTATCATTAAACTCACATAGGTAGGGGAGGTGTTTTTTAGGGTTCTTAGAGCAACAAGTAACATCATATATTTCGCATAGATTCCAAGCATAGCATAGCAAACAATTTATTTGATTCCATAAGAGTCTCCCTTTTTGAGACAAACGGTGACGCACAAAATGAGCATGCTCATCTAATGATTTTCCCTCAACTAAACTAGTTGGGGTTTCAGCACGAGCACAAATGGATCGAAGATGATCCAAGTAGAAAACTTTAAGTGGATCCATAGTGATCCTAATTTTTTGCTTTCATTTTCTGTTTTGTGTGTTTACGTGAAGGCAATAAAAGCAAGCAAACGAGCAAATAAAAATGTTTTTGTGTTTTTGTAAAATTGTTTGAGAAGTGGGTGAGATGAAAACGAGAGGCAAATGCAAATAAAAAGGCAAATAAAATAAATGCAAGTGGATGATAGTTTATGCGAAGGTACTTGATAGGTTTTGGTGATGTCTCCCCGGCAACGGCGCCAGAAATTCTTCCTGCTACTTGTAAACTGCGTTGGGATTTCCTCGAAGAAGAGAGGATGATGCAGTATAGTAGAGATAAGTATTTCCCTCAGTTAAGAACCAAGGTTATCAATCCAGTAGGAGAACCACACAAAACCTCGTTAGCAGCACCTACACACACAAAAGCAAACACTTGCACCCAACGCAAATAAGAGGGTTGTCAATCCCCTTAGCGGTTATTTGCAAGGATAAATTCTGATAGTGATAGATAGAAAGTAAATTGCAAAATAAAATAAAAGTAATAAATTGCAGCAAGGTATTTTTGGATTTTAATATATGATAAAGGTAGACCCGGGGGCCATAGTTTTCACTTGAGGCTTCTCTCTCGAGCACAGAACATACGGTGGGTAAACAAATTACTGTTGGGCAATTGATAGAAAAGCGCATAGTTATGATGATATTCAAGGCAATGATCATGTATATAGGCATCACGTCCGAGACAAGTAGACCAACTCCTGCCTGCATCTACTACTATTACTCCACCCATCGACCGCTATCCAGCATGCATCTAGGGTATTAAGTATAAAACAGAGTAACGCCTTAAGCAAGATGACATGATGTAGACAAAGTAAACTCAAGCAATATGATTAAACCCCATATTTTTATCCTTAATGGCAACAATACAAATACGTGTCATGTCCCTTTCTGTCACTGGGATTGAGCACCGCAAGATTGAACCCATCACAAAGCACCTCTCCCATTGCAAGATAAATCAATCTAGTTGGCCAAACCAAATGGATAGATCAGAGAGAAATACAAAGCTATAGCAATCATGCATAAAAGAGTTCAGAGAAGACTCAAAGAATATTCATGAATAATCTGATCATAAACCCACAATTCATCGGATCCCAACAAACACACCGCAAAAGAAGATTACATCGGATAGAAATCCAAGAGCATCGAGGAGAACATGGTATTGAAGATCAAAGAGAGAGAAGAAGCCATCTAGCTACTAGCTATGGACCCGTAGGTCTGTGTAAACTACTCACACATCATAGAAAGGGCGGCAAGGTTGATGAAGAAGCCCTCCGTGATCGATTCCCCCTCTGGCAGAGTACCGGAAAAGGCCTCCAGATGGTATCACGGAAGAACAGAGGCTTGCGGTGGCGGTAGGGTTTTCTCGTCTGCTCTCTATTGGTTTCCGAATATTTGAGAATTTATAGAAGTGGAATTAGGTCAAAAGGGGCCACGAGGGGCCCACAAGGCATCAGGGCGCCCCCCCGGGGTTGCGCCCTATTGCCTTGTAAAGCCCTCATGAGGCTTCTGGCTTCCTCCCGAAGCTTCCAGGGTCTCTTTTGTCCAGAAAAAAAATCATCAAAAAGTTTCATGGCATTTGGACTTCGTTTGGTACTGATTTCCTGAAAAACCAAAAACAAGCAGAAAACAGCAACTGGCACTGGGCACTAGGTTAATAGGTTAGTCCCAAAAAATTATATATAATTGCATATAAAACATCCAAGATTGATACTATAATAGTATGGAACAATCAAAAATTATAGATACAATAGAGATGTATCACATGCTTTTCCATATACCATGTTATATGGAGACATGCCCATAGGATTTTTATAAGCAGTTTTGTATGCCCATAATGCATCATCAAGTTTCTTAGACCAATTCTTTCTGGATCTATTAACGGTCTTTTGCAAGATTACCTTTATTTCTCTATTACTCAATTCAACTTGACCACTAGATTGAGGATGATAAGGGGATGCAGTTCTATGGTTAACATCATATTTAGCAAGAAGTTTACGGAAAGCACCATGAATAAAATGTGAACCACCATCAGTCATCAAGTATCTAGGGACTCCAAACCTAGGGAATATAACTTCTTTAAGCATTTTAATAGAGGTGTTGTGATCAGCACTACTTGTTGGAATAGCTTTTACCCACTTAGTAACATAATCAACAACAACAAGAATATGTGTATACCCATTGGATTTAGGAAAAGGTCCCATATAATCAAAACCCCAAACATCAAATGGTTCAATAACAAGTGAACAATTCATAGGCATTCCTGTCGTCTACCAACATTATCAATTCTTTGGCATTCATCACAAGAGAGGACAAACTTACGTGGATCTTTGAAAAGAGTAGGCCAATAAAAACCAGATGTAATACCTTGTGTGCAATTCTGTCTCCCGCATGGTGTCCTCCGTATGCCTCGGAGTGACACTTCCGTAGGATTTGTTCATGTTCATGCTCAGGTACACAACGTCTAATAATACCATCTACTCCTTTATATAAATGTGGGTCATCCCAAAAGTAATGTCTTAAATCAAAGAAGATTTTTTTTGTTGGTAGGTAAAACTAGGTGGTATATATTTAGCAACAATGTAATTAGCATAGTCTGCATACCAAGGAGTATTACGAGAAGCATTTATAACAGCTAATTGTTCATCAGGAAAACTATCATCAATAGGTAGTGGGTCATCAAGAACATTTTCCATTCTAGACAAATTATCAGCTACGGGATTCTCAGGTCCCTTTCTATCAATAATATGCAAATCAAATTCTTGTAGCAAAAGAACCCAACTAATAAGTCTAGGTTTAGCATCGTTCTTTTCCATAAGGTATTTAATAGCAGCATGATCGGCATGAATAGTTACTTTAGAATCAACAATGTAAGATCTGAACTTATCACATGCAAACACAACTGCTAAAAATTCTTTCTCAGTAGTAGCATAATTTCTCTGAACACTATCTAGAGTTTTACTAGCATAATGAATAACATTTATTTTTTTATCAACTCTTTGCCCTAGAACAGCACCAACAGCATAATCACTAGCATCACACATAATTTCAAAAGGTAAGTTCCAATCAGGTGGTTGAACAATAGGTGCAGATATTAAGGCTTTCTTAAGTATTTCAAAGGCTTCTACGCAATCATCATCAAAAACAAATGGAACATCTTTTTCCTAGAGATTAGTAAGAGGCCTAGAAATTTTAGAGAAGTCTTTTATAAACCTTCTATAGAAACCAGCATGACCCAGGAAACTTCGTATACCTTTGATTTCTTTAGGACATGGCATTTTCTCAATTGCATCAACTTTAGCTTTGTCTACCTCAATACCTCTTTCAGAAATTTTATGCCCAAGGATTATACCTTCATTCACCATAAAGTAGCACTTCTCCAAATTCAAGACAAGATTAGTTTCTTCACATCTCTGTAGAACTCGATCAAGGTTGCTTAAGCAATCATCAAAAGAAGTTCTGTAAACGGAAAAATCATCCATGAATACCTCAACAATCTTCTCACAAAAGTCAGAGAATATAGCAGTCATACATCTTTGAAAGGTAACAGGTGCATTACATAAACCAAAAGGCATACGACAATAAGCATAGGTTCCAAAAGGACAAGTAAATGTTGTTTTCTCTTGATCTTCTTTTGATACAGGTATTTGAGAGAAACCAGAATATCCATCTAGGAAGCAAAAGTGTGTATGTTTAGATAATCTTTCTAACATTTGATCAATAAAAGGCAAGGGGTAATGATATTTCCTAGTAGCTTTATTTAATTTCCTGAAATCAATTACCATCCTATAACCAGTTACAATTCTTTGTGGGGTAAGTTCATTTTTATCATTAGGGACAACGGTAATACCTCCTTTCTTAGGAACACAACGAACATGACTTACAAATCCACTATCAGCTATAGGATAAATTATACCTGCCTCCAAAAGCTTTAATATTTCAGTTCTTACCACATCCTTCATTTTAGGATTTAATCTTCTTTGATGATCAACCACTGGTTTAGCATCTGGCTCCATATGGATTTTGTGCTGACATAGAGTGGGACTAATGCCCTTAAGATCATCAAGAGTATACCCAATAGCTGCACGGTGCTTCCTTAGAGCTTTAAGTAATCTCTTTTCTTCATGCTCTGAAAGGTTAGCACTGATAATAACAGGATATATCTTCTTTTCATCAAGATAAGCATATTTAAGTGTATCAGGTAGTTTCTTTAATTCAAACACAGGGTCACTCTTAGGTGGAAGAGGATCTCTCAAAGTTTCAACAGGCAAATTATGTTTAAGAATAGGTGCTCGTTTAAAGAATATTTCATCTATTTCATTTCTTTCATTCATATGCATATCATTTTCATGTTCTAGCAAGTATTGTTCTAAAGGATCAGTAGGAGGTATAGCAATAGAGGCAAGACCAATAATTTCATCTTTATTAGGTAATTCTTTATCATGAGGTTGTCTACGAAACTTAGAGAAATTGAACTCATGAGATATATCACCAAAATTAACACTGACTATTTCTTTATTGCAATCAATCTTAGCATTAACTGTATTTAAGAAAGGTCTACCAAATATAATGGGACAAAAATCATCTTGTGGTGATCCAAGGACTAAGAAATCAGTAGGGTATTTGATCTTACCACACAAAACTTCAACATCTCTAACAACCCCAAGTGGTGTAATAGTATCTCTGTTTGCAAGCTTAATAGTAACATCAATATCTTCAATCTCAACAGGTGCAATATCATTCATGACTTCTTGATAAAGTGTAAATGGGATAGCACTCACGCTAGCACCAATATCACATAAACCATGATAGCAATGATCTCCAATTTTAACAGAAATAACAGGCATGCCAATTATAGGTTTATTTTTATCTTTAGGGTCTGGCTTAGCAATTCTAGTTGCTTCATCACAGAAATATATGGCATGTCCATCAATGTTGTCAACCAAAAGATCTTTAACCATTGAAATATTAGGTTCAACTTTAATTTGTTTAGAGGATTTAATTGGTTTAATATGACTCTTATTAACCACAGTTGAAGCTTTAGCATGTTCCTTAATCCTAACAGGGAAAGGAGGTTTTTCAATATAAGCAGTAGGCATAACTGGATCAACATTATAAATAAGTATTTCCTCTTTAGCTATAATAGGTTCTTCCATTAATTCAATAGGTGGATGAAACTTAAACCATTTCTCCTTAGGGATATCAACATGAGCAGCAAATGATTCACAAAAAGTAGCTACTATCTTAGAGTCAAGTCCATATTTAGTACAAAACTTATGAAAAGCATCAGTTTCCATAAAAGATTAAACACAATCAAACTCAAGATTTATACCTGACTCTTTACCTTTGTCGATTTCCCAATCTTCGGAGTTGCATTTAATTCTTTCCAGAAGATCCCATTTGAATTCAATAGTTCTCTTTATAAAGGAACCAGTAGAAGAAGTATCGAGCATGGATTGATCATTACGAGAAAGCCGAGCATAAAAGTTTTGTATAATTATTTCTCTTGAGAGCTCATGATTGGGGCATGTGTGCATCATATATTTAAGCCTCCCCCAAGCTTGAGCGATACTATCTCCTTCACGAGGCCAAAAATTATATATATATAATTCCGATCACGATGAACCAAATGCATAGGATACAATTTCTGGTGAAATTCCAGCTTCAACCGGTTCCAATCCCATGTTCAAGTATCATCCAATAGCCTATACCATGTCAATGCCTTTCCCTCCAAAGATAAAGGGAATACCTTCCTCTTAACTCCATCCTCGGATAAACCTGCAAGCTTAAATAATCCACAAATTTCATCCACATAGATCAGGTGCATATCACGATGCACCGTCCCATCTCCTGCATAAGGATTAGCTAGTAGTTTCTCTAACATACCCGAAGGATTTTCATAATAAATATTTTCAGTAGGTTCAATAGGTTGAGGGGCAACTCTTAATGCTTCCGGTCGAGGTGAAGATACCCCGAACAAACCCCTCAAAGGATTACTTTCCATAGTGACAAGTGACAGTAAATTTAAGCACGTAATAAAAGTGTTTCCTTACCAAATTCCACTTACCAAAGGCGCTTCACTCCCCGGCAACGGCACCAGAAAAGAGTCTTGATGACCCACAAATATAGGGGATCAATCGTAGTCCTTTCAATAAGTAAGAGTGTCGAACCCAATGAGGAGCAGAAGAAAATGATAAGCGGTTTTCAGCAAGGTATTCTCTACAAGCACTGAAATTATCGGTAACGGATAGTTTGATAGCAAGGTAATTCGTAACAAGTAACAAGTAGAAATGGTAACAAAGGTGCAGCAAGGTGGCCCAATCCTTGTTATAGCAAAGGACAAGCCAGAATGAACTCTTATAATAAGCAAAGCGTTCTCGAGGACACATGGGAATTCTCATCTAGTCACTTTCATCATGTTTATTTGATTCACGTTCGCTACTTTGATAATTTGATATGTGGGTGGACCGGTGCTAGGGTGTTGTTCTTACTTGAACAAGCAACCCTCTTATGATTAGCCCCTCACGCAAGCATCCACAACTATGAAAGAAGAATTAAGATAAATCTAACCATAGCATGAAACATATGGATCCAAATCAGCCCCTTACAGAATAGCGCATAAACTAGGGTTTAAGCTTCTGTCACTCTAGAACCCATCATCTACTTACTACTCCAAAATGCCTTCCCTTAGGCCCAAATATGGTGAAGTGTCATGTAGTCGACGTTCACATGACACCACTAAAGGAAGCAACAACATACATATCATCAAAATATCGAACGGATACCAAATTCACATGATTACTTATAACAAGACTTCTCCCATGTCCTCAAGAACAAACGTAACTACTCACAAATCATATTCATGTTCAAGATCAGAGGGGTATTGAATAGCATCAAGGATCTGAACATATTATCTTCCACCAAATAAACCAACTAGCATCAACTACAAGATGTAATCAACACTACTAGCAACCCACAAATACCAATCTGAGGTTTTGAGACAAAGATTGAATACAAGAGATGAACTAGGGTTTGAGATGAGATGGTGCTGGTGAAGATGTTGATGAAGACTGGTCCTACCGTGATGAGAGGATCGTTGGTGATGTCGATGGCTTCGATTTCCCCCTCCCGGAGGGAAGTTTCCCCGGCGGAATCGCTCCGCCGGAGAGCAAAAGTGCTCCTGCCCAAGTTCCGCCTCGAGACGGCAGCGCTTCGTCCCGAAAGTATTCTCTTGATTTTTTCTAGGGCAACTGGCTTCATATAGCAGAAGGAGGAGCCAGAGGCCAGCCAGGGGCCCCACAAGCTCGGGGGCGCGCCCAGGGGGGTAGGGCGCGCCCCCTGGCTTGTGGCTTCCTGGTGGGTCCCCTCCTGGTATTTCTTCCGCCAATATTTTTTATATATTCCCCCGTAAATTTTCAGGTCATTTGGAGTTGTGCAGAATAGCTATCTCTGTTGTAGCCCTTTCTGGTCCAGAATTCCAGCTGCCGGCAATCTCCCTCTTCATGTGAAACTTGCAAAATAAGAGAGAAAAGGCATAAGAATTGTATCATAAAGTGAAATAATGACCCAAAACATAATAAATAATAGTAGGAAAACATGATGCAAAATGGACGCAGGCTCGCTGCGGGGCCCCGATGGCGGCGATCGTGCCGCTTAGTGATAGGCTGCAAGTGCACAGGGTTTAGTTGTAGCCTTTTTGAAGTAAGTGTATCGATCCCACAGGGAGCACAGGAATCACGCTTTTGCCCCTTGTAGAGAATTATGTAACTTTGTGTCTGCAGATAATTATAGACTTGAAGCAGAGTGAGGGCGGATTTAAATAAGGATTGAGTGAAATGGCGACTTGTAACTGAATAACATAAAAGTAAATGAAAGATAAATATGGTAAATGACGGTGAGACAACAGAATTAAAAAGGCGTTCTCAAGGAGTCCGGAATCCCCATTGGTATGTTTCTAGTACTACTACGCATGAGCATAGCATGGAAAGGATACTTGAGCCACTGTTGACGTTTATGCTGGGCGGAGCCGGGAACAGAACACGTTCTACTCGTGGTAGACTTTGTGCCACACATGCCACCATCATAGTCTCCCCCTGTGGGTTACGACTCATGATAATTAAGGGTTTCCCCGTGGACGCGGCCTCACTAAGGGTTCTCCATAAATCCCCGGTCACTTGTAAAGGTTAGGAGCAGTAGGCTTTTACTGTCACCTCGAATTACCTCCACATCCTAAACCTATGCAAAGACAGTGATATACTTCGTGGACAATATAGGCACAAATGCTGAGTGGGGCCCCTTCACAACATTCACGAAGTTATTAAACTAAGCATTCAACAGATGATCTCATATCCATGACAAACGTTTCAGATCCTACACATACCAAGGTTCATCCATATCCCCGAGAACTAGGGGGTCTACTCACACATAAGAACAACAATCATCATGATAATGGTAATGAGATACATGGGAGAATGATTCAACAAATACACCAAAGGATCCACTAGGGTTCTTGATGTTGCAGATGATAAGGATGTCGATGACGATGATGATGAAGATGCTGATGACGTAGGTGTTGATGATGAAGCCGTTCCTCGCGCGGTGAGAGGAATCCCCTTCTTGTCCCGGTTGATCCTCCCTCTGGATGGGCTCTGGCGGCTAGGGTTCTGCCTTCTGGATGCGTTTCTGGAGTCTCTATTCATCCCCTCCTCGATTCGCTTTGACGGGGTGAAAGTAGTCGATCCCCCAGAGGCGGCGGTGCGCCAAACAACCGCTCATGCGAGCGCACTCGGTCGCATGGAACGCCGTCGTTCGCTCTGAAACCGCGACGACGGTTGTTTCTTTGGCCTTCTTGTTTGATCTTTTTATGGAAAGTGTTTATCACCTTTAATGGGTGATTCCACTGCCATTTCCGAGGATTTCCTCCATTTAAATGGATATTGGTCCAAAAGACGTTACCTGAGAGATTATCAACAAAAAGAAGTGCGCGAACGTGGTAAAATTCCACAAAGCCCACCTTGTAGGCACAAAATATATGGGAAAAACATCACGTAAATTGGACTCATCAACTCCCCCAAGCTTAAGTCTTGCTCGTCCCCGAGCAAGTACCGTGGCTTGTAAAGAACGAGGTCACCCTCGTGTTTATAAGATACAGATATCAAAAGGTATGAGTCCATTACTCCCGAGAGGAACATTTGTTGACGCGTATATGTGGCAAACAATAGCCCATACTTACTCTTGTAATGATCATGCAGGCATCCACATCTTGTCATTTAATTTTACTGAGGACAAGTAACAACTTCATATCCTAGCTCATTGTTGTTTCAATCGGGCAAGTTGTTTCTTCTTCATTGTGCTTGTAAAAAGTTCTTATCAAAGGGTTCAGTCTCTCCTCATTGAATCATACTAAAGGCTCAATGAAATGTTAAGTGTAAGCCAGCCTTATTCTCAGAGAGACTTCATTTCCCAAGGCATTTTAGTAGAGGATTAATTTATTTGCTTGCCCTTAAGTAAGTTGAACCTTTCAATGAGCTGGCATATATAGTTGTTTTATCTCCCTTCAAAAATTCACATAACTAAGATGTGGGGGACTTATAATCATCATGTAAGTAAATATGCACTACTACTTAGCTCACAATTACCATCAAGCACATTCTTCAAACTAAAGTAATGATCTGACATCAAGATATCCTAAACTCATTGGAAGGGATCATTCCTTATTCAAGAGGAAAATCGATAGTTCAGCCTTATTGAAAATAAAGCTTATTATCTAATCTCGCGGAAAGGTAAATGCAGAAAGGGTAAAGATACAAAGTGCACATGAATCTCCCCCAAGCTTACAATCAAGCCGGGGAGATCCAGGCACAAAGCGTTTTGTAATTCCTGGAAGGCAGCGCAGATGCTCTTAAGTTTGTTCTTCAGTTCCTCGATCACGGCTTGCTGATCATCAACAACCTGGGTCAAAAACTCAAGTTGTGTAGTGTTGTTGTTTAGAGTATCAATAATAAGACTGATCTTATGAAAAAGACCATCTACTCTTGCTTCCAATCTTTGCTCATCAACCAGTAAGAATCAATCCCATCCCCGATCAAATTAACACAAGCCTTGGAAACTTTCTCCAACTCCCGAATCTTTTCCTTCATCTCCTCGGGGTTGGTGGTTCCTTTCCCCACTCAGATTGAGGAGGCCCCAGAGGAAATAATGGAATAGATCCATGGATATTGAATTGATAGGGATTAGGAGGATACCCATCTGGAATAGTGTCATCATCTCCTTTTGCTGGTTCTTCCTCCTCGATCTCCACCACCTCGACCTTCTCCTCCATATCCTACTTCTCCTCATGAGGTTCTTCCTTGATGCTAAGCTTCCTCAGGTCCTCCCAACCCGAGGGCTCAACATCGTCCAAGTTGGGGAAGGGGATGATGCGAGCACAGGTGGACGAGATCATGGTGGCGATCGTGCTTGTTACCCGCAACTACAAGCTTTTTGGAGGAGATGGGAGGCAAAGAAGATGAGAGATTAGATGGTTTTAGGTTTATGGGCGTCCCTTTATCCCTTTTATGAAGGTTAAGCCTATAGGTAATCACGAGATATGAGATAATAAGTTAGTTAGAAAGAAATCAAAATGAAATCGGGAAACAATCGCGCCAACCGGGTCAACGACGGCCTTCCATACTAGCGCTTGCGCTCGCATGGCTGGTTGTTTGGCCTGCTGCTGGATATCTTCTTCCTTTTTTTTACCTGCCGCAGGGAATGGACCGAATGACTGCTCGTACGGGTGCGTCCGGTCATCGGGAACACCGTCTTTGATTCTGTTTTCACAGCGTTCGCCGAGTGCCCTTCAAACGACCGCTCAAACGAGTGCCTACACCCGTATGGTACGCCGTCTTTGATTCTGACTCCCGTGGCTCCTCCATCTCTTTTTCTTGCGACCACCCAAACGGGCACTCGCGGTCGTTTGGAACGTTGTCTTTGATTCTGTTGGCGGCTGTGCCAATTTCTTCCTTAGAAAAATTTTCATCCCTGAAAGATTAGTGGCAAAGCTCCCAACTATAGACGAAAATTCCAAGCTCTGAGACGTAAGATTAAACAAGCCTATAAGAACAATATAATTGTTATCTAGATATTCACATCTATCTTACCGGAGTGCTGACCTATACTCGTTGTTCCTTACGGAGAGCTTCGGCTTGCTCGATCATGAGGAAACTTACCTCTTCTATATTCCGCTCTTCTTGCTCATCCGCAAGGTATATCTTTAAGTGTTTTTCGTTCACGATCCAGGGACCATTCTTCCCTCCTTTAAGACGAACAGCTCCGGAATTGTACACCTCTTCTATCTCATAGGGCCCTTCCCAGCGAGACTATACCTGGCCATGGGCTACCCGGCCCAACTGGCCCGACCCGACCCGGCCTGAAAAAACCTAACCCGGCGTGGCCCGGTCTTGCTCATGGGTCGGGCCTGGTATCAGGACCCCGATCCTAAGTCACACCGATCTAGCATGTAACACATCATATCACTTTGCGGCCTCACGCACGGTAACCCACGGCTGTCGCCCTTACCTTGGCCGGGACCGTTTGCGTCTTTTGGCTCACGTATATGATTCTGTCGCTAGCATCCATGTGACAGAGAACCCGGGTCGACATGACTAGTCATAAACCAAGGTGGCACAAACGTACAGGGATAAGCATACGTAACCCAGCAATGCTCGTGTCGGTCATCAGCGTGTGCAACCGAGTCGTAGCAAGCTACAAGGACTCCAGTAAAACATCGCGTGACATTTCCCTATAGGGACAGACACAGGAGAAAAGAAGGATACATGCCGGTCAATCCATGTGTTCCGGAGCAGTAGCGAGCTACCATGGCTCAGTGGAAGCACTAGGAGGCATTTCCCCGTAGGAAATGCTATCAAGGCAGATAACTAGGTGTCGAATCCCACACATACCAATGCATTTCAAACATACACACAATATGCACGATATGTGTAGATACAACATGGCATCACAACATAACTCTATGACTCAAAGTATTTATTTAAGAGGCTCCGAAGAGCCATACATAACATGATATTACAAACATGGGTCTACTGACCCAGCATACAAAGTCATACAAGCAACGGAAGCATAAACGTGTCTGAGTACAGACAACTACAAAAGAAAAAGGCTGGGAAGCCTGACTATCTACAAGACCCTCCCAAGGGTTCAAGATCGTAGCTGAGGTACAACTATACGTCGAAGTCCACGCGGAACTACTAGTGAGACCGAAGTCTCCTCTGCAAAACATAAATTAAGCAAATGTGAGTACAAAGGTACTCAGCAAGACTTACATCAGATCCTATCATACATGCATTAGTATCAAGAAGGTACTGTGGGGTTTAGCTGTAGCAAGCTAGCTTTGACTCAGTGGCTAACCTGTACTACGACTACCAGTAAATTTCTTTGAGGTGAGAAAGCGCACACGAGTCCACTAATCACCACAGCAATACTCTACTATGGATTCTTTCCCGTCTCCCTACGAGAAAGCCATCCATAGCACTCACACTTATCTTGAGCATTTTAGAGTATCCACTTTAAGTTGTCTATGTACCATATAAGTCTTCCAAGTAGTCCATATCCGCGGATGCGGCTATTCGAATAGATCATATTACCCTGCAGGGGTGTACTTCTTCACACATGCTCTCACCACTTACCACCATATACACGTCATGTATCTCGGCAACCTTCAAGCGGAAGCCTGGCGAGGGTGTCGGCCACAACCTGACTAACCACACAAGTCTCTAGTCCAGGTTTATCGCCTATTTGAGTCCGACCCGCAAGGAAGTCCAACCGAGGTTTCCACTACGGCCCCAAACGATGTGTGCAGGGTTCCCAAGTCCACCATCCGGGTGCCACTTGGTACACCGGGCCACGGTGCCTAGTCTGTCCCAAGCCCACCCTGCCGGGAGCCACTTGGTAGACAAATAACACGACCTACAAACACCAGAAACTAGTTGCAACTCCTGGACAGAGAACGAGGCGAGAGGGTCAATTAAGTATCCCAATGTATGGTAGTAGCTGTTCTTGGATAACATACAAAGAACTCAGTTCCTAAGGACGGTCTCAATGAGACAACCCACCATGTACTCCTACATGGCCTCTCACCGCTACCTTTACCAAACCGTGTTCACACACTTAGCTCTCAGCATCAGAACATAGCATATCACTCTGATCCAATCCCGATGAATCAGACCTGACACAACTCTAAGCAATAGCAGGCATGGCACGAATAGTTCACATCATGGCTCAAGCAACTCCTAATCATGCTAGGAGGTTTTGACTATTTACTGTGACAATGACAGGTCATGCAGAGGAATGGGTTCAACTACCGCAACAAAAAGTAACAGTTGAATCGCTGTTGTCTGAATGTAGTAAAAGAGAGCAGTAGAGAGAGGATGGGATGTTATCGGAATGATCAACAAGGGGGGAGTGCTTGCCTGGGAAATCAACAGGGGAAGCACTGCTCCTCAAGCAAGTACTCTGGAGCACACTCCGGAGCAGAACCTATCGAGAAGAACGGTGCTGGCAATAAATATACATTCAAATGCAACAATATGATGCATGATCATGACATGTCAATTATTCTGTGTTTTTCCCTAATGCATCAAGTCACAATTTGAATGAAGTCCAAATGAGCCAAGGGTTCATTTGCAAACTCCAAGTTAGTTATTTAAATAGCCATTATTATGTTTCCTCACATTCAAGGGGTTTAAGTTTCTTAAACATGCATGAAAATAGTACAGATGGATAGATTGAATTTTTCTGATAATTTTTCATATATAAATTATTTCAATCTGAGCTACGGTTAATTTTCTATGAATTTTTGAAGTTTATACAATTTTCTGGAATTTCCTGGGTTATTTTTAATCCAGAAAATCACTTATTGCGTCAGCATTGCGCAGGCACTATGTCAGCGGGGTCAACACAGTCAAATCTGACTGTGGGGCCCATTAGTCAATGACAGATTGGCTAACTAAAATTAGTTTAACCTAAACTAATCTAATTATCAGGCCACGGGCCCACTTGTCGGTGACTTAGAGCTAAACTAATTACGTGATTAGCGCTAATTGATCCCGCCACATCATCTCACCGGAGCAAAACTGGCGACGACCACGGCCGGCAATGGAGGCACACCGGAACGACTGCTCCGGCACCCATTCGAAGCCCGGAGGGGTTCTACAGGGAGCCCGCACTCGTGCGCATTCGGGGGAGCTCACGGGAGGGTGCGGGGTGGCCAGAAATGATGCCGGCATCAACGGCAGTGGCGGCCGGAGCTCGGGCGAGCTCGGGGTCGAGGCTACAGTGAGCAAGGCGACCGTTTCTTGGCACCTACGGCGTCTACGCGTGCCTACGAAGCTGTTGGACATGCTGGCATGACCCAAAGGTTACCGGAGCAACGCCGGCGATGAGCTCAGGGGGCGGTGGGATCCGGTGGTCACGGGAGCGAGGCTAGAGCTCGAAATCGAGCACGGGAGTAGGGGCAATGAAGCGGGGATCACAGCAAACTCGGAGGCAGGCTCAGAGGGCTCGGGGTGGCCGGACGGCGACGGAACGGCGGTGGCCATCTCGGCGACCGAAGCTTGAAGACGGGGGCGACGGCGATGTTGTAGGGCGTTCGAGCGCTCGGGGCTCGGTCGAGGTGATGTAGCGGACGGCGGCGGAGCTTGCAGGTAACACGGGGAGTCGAGAGGGGGACGGGGAGCGCGATGGTTCACGGCGGCACTTTCATGGCTGCGTCGGCCATTGCGGGAGAGAGCGAGGGAGAGGGAGAGAGGGCGAATGAGAGGGAGGGTTCGATTCGGATGGCATCGCGGAGAAGACTCAAGGCGTTGAGCTGGCGGGGGTGGCAGCAGGCAGGCAGGCAGGTGCGTGGCGCGCGCGCGGCGTCGTGCATTCTCTCGCCTCTGCCTACTGGCAGAGGTAGACGATGACTGGCACGGGCCTGTTGGGCTAGGCCGTGCTGGGCCAGTGAGGTAAGCGCAGGTAAACTCTCTCTCTCTCTCTTTTCTTTTTGTTTTTCTATTTTTCTTTATCTGTTTGGTTTAAAATAAATACTAAACCATTTCATAAAATCCTGGAAATAATTATGGGTGCTTTCTGAATTATTCCAGTGACCCTTAACAATTTTCAGCATGTTTGGAGCATTTAAAATATATATAGCATTTAAATTGCTCCAATTCAAATATGTTTGAATTAATTCAATGTCCATTTCTGTCCTAGAAAAATGTCCACCATTTATGGTTAGGGTTTTCACCTTTTTTTTCCCAGATCATGAACATTTGTGAAGGACATTTTGGATTCATGGAAAATTATTTTATTTGAAGCTAGTTTATTAAAAGGTGCTAGGGTTTGATCAAATCCCCATTTCAAGTTTAAATGAAATTAAACATGATGCACACAAGTACTTAGCTAGCCTAGGTCATTACCAGAAGCTAGGGATGTGACAACTCGCCCCCACTCAAAAGAATCTCGTCCCGAGATTCAGGAGTTGGCGGGAAGAGTGTGGGGTACTCAAGTCGAAGACGATCTTCTCGTTCCCAAGTAGCTTCTCTCTCGGAATGATTAGACCACTGAACCTTGAGAAACCTAATGTTCTGACGTCGAGTGACACGCTCGGCTTGATCAAGAATGCGAACTGGGTACTCTCGATAAGTGAGGCTATCTTGGAGATCAAGCGTTTCGTGGTCTACTCCGTGGATGGGATCCGAGAAGCAACGCCTGAGTTGAGAGACGTGGAAGACATCATGGACTCAAGAAAGATGTGGGGGTAGTTCCAACTGGTAGGCAACCTCTCCTCGTTTAGCGAGAATGTGAAAAGGACCAATGTAACGAGGAGCCAATTTGCCCTTGAGACCAAATCGATGGGTACCCTTTAGAGGGGTAACCTGAAGGTAAGCCTTGTCGCCAACTTCATAAGCCACTTCCTTATGACGACGGTCATATTGGCTCTTTTGACGAGACTGGGCTGTTTTCAGATTCTCATGAATTATGCGAACTTGCTCTTCTGCCCCCTGGATCATATCCGGTCCAAAGAATTGTCTTTCCCCGGTTTCTGACCAGTTCAAGGGTGTTCGACATCTTCGTCCATAAAGAATCTCAAAGGGTGCTTTCTTAAGACTGGATTGGTAGCTATTGTTATAAGCAAACTCAGCGAAAGGAAGGCACTTCTCCCAATCCATACCGAATGAGATAATGCAAGCTCTAAGCATGTCTTTGAGAATCTAGTTGACCCTTTCCACCTGACCACTTGACTGAGGGTGGAAAGCGGTGCTGAAGGAAAGATGGGTGCCCATGGCAGTCTGGAAACTCTCCCAAAATCGAGAGGTGAAAAGACTTCCACGGTCAGAATTGATCTCTAGTGGAACACCATGAAGTGACACTATTCGAGAAATATATAAGTCAGCTAGCTGACTAGTAGTGATACTCTCTCGAACAGGAAGGAAATGAGCCACTTTGGAAAGACGATCAATAACTACGAGGATAACATTATTCCCTTTCTTGGTCCTGGGAAAACCGGTGATAAAATCCATACCAACTTTGTCCCATTTCCACTCAGGAATAGCTAAGGGCTGAAGGGTGCCATCAAGCCTCTGATGCTCTGCCTTAATGCGACGACAAACGTCACAGTTAGCAATATACCGAGCGATTTCTCTCTTCATCCTAGTCCACCAGAACCTCTGGTGTAGGTCCTGATACATCTTAGTGCTACCGGGATGAATCATGAGAAGAGATTCAAGAGCCTCCTTAAGGATCAACTCCTGAAGATGATGACTCTTGGGAACCACCAAGCGGTTCCCAAAGAAAACAACACCTCAATCATCTACAGAAAAGCTACCAGCAACTCCCTTCTCAATGTTTCTCTTGATCCGGGTAATACCCGTATCATACAAATGGACAGCTATGATCTGATCCTCAAGAGTAGGTTTCGCCACCAGGGTAGAAAGGAAACCTTGAGGAGCAATGTGAAGGTTAAGCTTACAGAATTCCTCATGGAGAAGTGGTTGACCTTGTTGCAACATGAGATTGTTGCAATAGGATTTACGACTTAAAGCATCAGCCATGACATTGGCCTTGCCTGGGGTGTAGGTAATTCCTAAATCGTAATCCGTAATCAACTCTAACCAACGTCTCTGCCTGAGATTTAGATCCGGTTGAGTGAAGATATACTTGAGACTCTGGTGATCAGTGTAAATATCACAACGGTTACCAAGAAGGTAATGTCGCCATGTCTTAAGTGCATATACTACGGCTGCAAGCTCTAGATCATGTGTAGGATAATTATCCTCATGTGGATGCAACTGTCGAGATGCATAGGCAATCACATGATGATCCTGCATGAGAATGCAACCTAATCCTTGTCGCGAGGCATCGCAATAGATAATAAAGTCCTTAGAGAAATCCGGTGGCACAAGCACGGGAACAGAAGTCAGGCGTCTTTTCAGTTCCTGAAAACTGTACTCGCACTGTGGGGACCACTCAAACTTTTTATATTTCTTGAGGAGTTCAGTAAGAGGCTTCGCAACTTTGGAGAAGTTCTCAACGAAGCGGTGACAATAGCTCGCTAGACCAAGAAAACTCCTAACTTGTTTAACTGTTTCAGGTGGAGTCCAATCAAGGATGGCCTGAACTCTCTCGGGATTGACAGCAATGCCTAGGTAGGTCACTTCTGACAACCAAAATTCACACTTGGAGAACTTGGCATAAAGGCGGTGCTCTCTGAGTTATTCTAACACAAGTCTAAGATGTTCGGCATGCTCTTCCTCATTCTTTGAGTAGATAAGAATATCATCAAGGTAAACCATGACGAACTTATCTAAGTACTCCATGAAGACCGAGTTCATCAAGCAAGAGAATGTGGCTGGGGCATTGGTTAGACCGAAGGACATAACGGTGTACTCATACTGGCCATAACGAGTGACAAAAGCGGTTTTAGGAATGTCCCCATTCCTGATTTTGATTTGATGATAGCCTAACCTCAAATCCATCTTAGAAAAGACTGAGGATCCAGCGAGCTAATCATATAGATCGGTGATCCTAGGGAGCGGATACTTGTTCTTTATCGTGACCAAGTTAACGGGACGATAATCTACAACCATCCGATCCGTACCATCCTTCTTCTTAACGAAGAGGACGAGGCAAGCCCAAGGAGAAGAACTAGGATGGATGAAACCCTTTTGCAAGGACTCATCAAGTTGTTTCTTAAGCTCGGCTAACTCTAATGGTGCCATCTTATAAGGTCTTCTGGAAATTGGAACAGTTCCTGGTATAAGTTCTATCACAAATTCTACATCTCTGTCAGGTGGAATGCCTGGTAGTTCTTCTGGAAAGACATCCGGGAATTATCGGACTACCGGAACATCTTCAAGGTCTGGGGGAGGGCTGACATTAAGTGAATAGAGTTAACGCTCTGCAACTCTGGTAGAGACGGTTACTATCTTGCCAGATGGGTGTGTAAGCTGGACGGACCTGGTGAAACAATCAATTTTGGCATGATGAGCTGTCATCCAGTCCATACCCAAAATGATGTTGATATCTGAAGACTTGAGAGCTATAAGTGAAGCAAGGAATACAAGTCTGTCAACAAGCATTTCATTGCCATGGCTTACTCTAGTAATTTGCCATCTAGACCCTGGAGTTTGGATTTCAAGAGGAGTTGGCATATCACAAAATTACATGTCGTGCAAACGAGCATAGCCTTCGGAGATGAAGGAGTGAGATGCTCCAGTATCGAATAGAACTTATGTTGGATGACAATTGACAAGGAGTGTACCAAGAACGACATCTGGATCATCCTGAGCTTCAGTAGCTAAGACGTGATGCACAAGTCCACGTTCAGTGGGAACTGGCTTGGCACGGATCATCTTGGTTGATGGCTTACCACGACCAACAGACTTCTCAGACTGGGGTGGAGCATAGCTGGCCTGAGGGCAGTCACGTGAATAGTGTCATGTCTCTCCGCATGTGAAGCAAGTCCCGAAAATAGGATGTGGGCCCGCATTGGCAGGCGGTCCACCAATAGGTCTAGGTGGAGCATATGACTGAACTGGGCGAGGCGCCACATAGGATGGCCTCGGTGCATATCCGGGTGGAAGTGCAGTGTTCGGAATCCAAATCCGGCGCTTCTGAGAACCAGAGCCAGAGGTAGAACCCAAGTCACGGGTGTGCTTACAAGACTCCTCATAAGTGAGCTGAGCTGTCTCCGCAGTAATAGCCTTGTTCACAAGAGCCTGGAAAGTATCGCAATGGTGTAAGTGAAGATCACGGCGCAACTTAGGGTTGAGACCCTTCCTGAACCTAGCCTGCTTCTTGGCGTCTGTGGACACTTCCTCTGTGGCATAACGGGCGAGGTTCCCAAACTCTCTACTGTAAGCATCTACAGCCATCTTACCCTAGGTAAGACTACAGAACTCTTCTCTCTTGCGGTCAATGAGACCCTGAGGAATGTGATGCTTGATACGTCCATTTTGCATCATGTTTTACTACTGTTATTTATAGTGTTTTTGATCAATATAACACTTTGTGGAGCAATTCTAATGCCTTTTCTCTCTTAATATGCAAGGTTTACACAAAGAGGGAGAATGCCGGCAGCTGGAATTCTGGACCTGAAAAAGCTATGTCAGAGATACCTATTCTGCACATCTCCAAATGAGTTGAAATTTCACGGAGAATTATTTTGGAATAAATAAAAAATACTGGAATCAAGAAGTACCAGAGGGGGCCACCCAGGTGCCCACGAGGCACCAGGGCGCACCACCCCCCCCCCCCCCCCAGGCGCGCCCTGGTACCTCGTGGGGCCCCTGGCAGCCCTCTAGCCCCCATTTTCTGGTATATAAGTCATTTTGCCCTAGAAAAAATATAGAGATGACTTTTGGGACGGTGCGCCGCCATCTCGAGGCGGAACTTGGGCAGGAGCACTTTTGCTCTCCGGCGAAGAGATTTTGCCGGGGATACTTCCCTCCGGGAGGGGGAAATCGTCGCCATCGACATCACCAGCGATCCTCTCATCGTGGGAGGACTAATCTTCATCAACATCTTCACCAGCACCATCTCATCTCAAACCCTAGTTCATCTCTTGTATTCAATCTTTGTCTCAAAACCTCAGATTGGTACCTGTGGGTTGCTAGTAGTGTTGATTACATCTTGTAGTTGATGCTAGTTGGTTTATTTGGTGGAAGATTATATGTTCAGATCTATTATGCTATTAAATACCTCTCTGATCTTGGATATGAACATGATTTTTGAGTAGTTACTTTTGTTCTGGAGGACATGGGAGAAGTCTTGTCATAAGTAATCATGTGAATTTGGTATTCATTCGATATTTTGATGATGTGTATGTTGTTGATTCCCTTAGTGGTGTCGTGTGAACGTCGACTACATGACACTTCACCATCTTTGGGCTTAAGGGAATGCATTGTGGAGTAGTAATTATATGATGGGTTGCTAGAGTGACAGAAGCTTAAACCCTAGTTTATGCGCTATTCCGTAAGGGGCTGATTTGGATCCACGTGTTTAATGCTATGGTTAGAGTTATCTTAATTCTTCTTTCGTAGTTGCGGATGCTTGCGAGAGCGGGTAATCATAAGTGGGAGGCTTGTTCAAGTAAGAACAGCACCCAAGCACCGGTCCACCCACATATCAAATTATCAAAGTAGCGAACGCGAATCAAACAAACAGGATGAAAGTGACTAGATGAAATTCCCATGTGTCCTCGAGAATGCTTTACTTACTATAAGAGATCATTCCGGCTTGTCCTTTGCTACAAAAAGGATTGGGAAAACTTGCTGCACTCTTTGTTACTATTTCTACTTGTCACTTGTTAAAATTATCTTGCTATCAAACTACTCGTTACCGATAATTTCAGTGCTTGCAGAAAACACCTTGCTGAAAACCGCTTGTCATTTCCTTCTGCTCCTCGTTGGGTTCGACACTCTTACTTATCAAAAGGACTACGATTGACCCCCTATACTTGTGGGTCATCAAGACTCTTTTCTGGCGTCGTTGCCGGGGAGTGAAGTGCCTTTGGTGAGTGGAATTTGGTAAGGAAACATTTATATTACGTGCTGAAATTTACTGTCACTTGTCAGTATGGAAAGTAATCCTTTGAAGGGTTTGTTTGGGGTATCTTCACCTCGACTGGAAACACAAATAGTTGCTCCTCAACCTACTGCACCTACTGAAAATATTTCATATGAAATTCCTCCGGGTATGATAGAGAAACTGCTAGCTAATCCTTATGCAGGAGATGGAACAGTACATCCTGATATGCACTTAATCTATGTGGAAGAAATTTGTGGATTGTTTAAGCTTGCAGGTTTATCCGGAGATGGAGTTAAAAAGAAAGTATTCCCTTTATCTTGGGAGGGAAAGGCATCGATGTGGTATAGGCTATGTGATGATACTGATACATGGGACTGGAACCGATTGAAACTAGAATTCCATCAGAAATTTTATCCTATGCATTTGGTTCATCGTGATCGAAATTATATATATAATTTTTGGCCTCGTGAAGGAGAAAGCATCGCTCAAGCTTGGGGGAGGCTTAAGTACATGATGTACACATGCCCAAATCATGATCTCTCAAGAAAAATTATCTTAGAAAAATTTTATGCTCGGCTTTCTCATGATAATCAAACTATGCTCGATTCTTCTTCGACTGGCTCCTTTATGAAGAAAACTATTGAATTCAGATGGGATCTTCTGAAAAGAATTAAACACAACTCTGAAGATTGGGAACTTGACAAAGGTAATGAGTCAGGTATAATACTTGAGTTCGATTGTGTTAAATCTTTTATGGCTACTGATGCTTTCCATAAGTTTAGCACTAAATATGGACTTGACTCTGAGATAGTAGCTTCCTTTTGTGAATCATTTGCTACTCATGTTGATCTCCCTAAGGAGAAGTCGTTTAAATATCATCCCCCTATTAAAGAAAAGATTGAGGAACCTGTTAGTGTTAAAGAAGAAACAATTTCTTTACCATGTTGATCCAGTTGTGCCCACTGCTTATATTGAGAAACCACCTTTTCCTGTTAGGATTAAGGAACATGCTAAAGTTTCAACTGTGGTTAACAAAAGTAATATTAGAGCACCTAGACCCTCTAAACAAATTGAAGTTGAACCTAATGTTGCTATGGTTAAAGATCTCTTGGTCGATAATATAGATGGGCATGTTATTTACTTCTGTAATGAAGCAGCTAGAATTGCTAAACCAGATCCTAAAGATAAAAACAGACCCGTAGTAGGCATGCATGTTGTCTCTGTTAAAATAGGAAATCATTGTTATCATGGCTTATGTGATTTGGGTGCTGGTGTTAGTGCTATTCCGTTTACCTTATATCAAGAAATTATGAATGATATTGCACCTGTTGAAATAGAGGACATTGATGTTACTATTAAGCTTGCAAACAGAGATACCATTACACCACTTGGGATCATTAGAGATGTTGAAGTCTTGTGTGGAAAAATAAAATATCCTACTGATTTTCTAGTCCTAGGTTCACCACAAGATGACTTTTGTCCCATTATATTTGGTAGACCTTTCTTGAACATTGTTAATGCTAAGATTGATTGCGCTAAAGAAACTGTCAGTGTTGATTTCGGTGGTACATCTCATGAGTTTAATTTCTCCAAGTTTCGTAGACAACCTCATGATAAAGAATTGCCTAGTAAAGATGAAATTATTGGTCTTGCTTCTATTGTCGTACCTCCTACTGATCCGTTAGAACAATATTTGCTAGACCATGAAAATGATATGCATATGAATGAAAGAAATGAAATAGATAAGATGTTCTTTGATCAACCACCTATCCTTAAACATAATTTTCCTGTTGAAACTCTTCGAGGCCCTCCTCCACCTAAGGGTGATCCGCTATTTGAATTGAAGCAATTGCCTGATACATTGAAATATGCTTATCTTGATGAAAAGAAGATATATCCTGTTATTATCCTTTCAGCGCATGAAGAAAAGAGATTACTAAAAACTCTGAGGAAGCACCGTGCTGCTATTGGATATACTCTTGATGATCTTAAGGGCATTAGTCCCACTCTATGTCAGCACAAAATTAATATGGAGCCTGATGCTAAACCAGTTGTCGACCACCAACGACGATTAAATCCTAAGATGAAAGAGGTGGTAAGAACCGAAATATTAAAACTTCTAGAAGCAGGTATAATTTATCCCATAGCTGATAGTAGATGGGTAAGTCCCGTTCATTGTGTCCCTAAGAAAGGAGGTATTACCGTTGTTCCTAATGATAAAAATGAACTCATTCCACAAAGAATTGTAACTGGTTACAGGATGGTAATTGATTTTAGAAAGTTAAATAAAGCTACTAGAAAGATCATTACCCTTTACCTTTTATTGATCAAATGTTAGAAAGATTGTCTAAGCATACACACTTTTGTTTCCTAGATGGTTATTCTGGTTTTTCTCAAATACCCGTATCACAACCCGATCAAGAGAAAACCACCTTCACTTGTCCTTTTGGAACTTATGCTTATAGACGTATGGCTTTTGGTTTATGTAATGCACCTGCTACCTTTCAAAGATGTATGACTGCTATATTCTCTGACTTTTGTGAAAAGATTGTTGAGGTTTTCATGGATGATTTTTCCGTTTACGGAACTTCTTTTGATGATTGCTTAAGCAACCTTGATCGAGTTTTGCAGAGATGTGAAGAAACTAATCTTGTCTTGAATTGGGAGAAGTACCACTTTATGGTGAATGAAGGCATTGTCTTGGGGCATAAAATTTCTGAAAGAGGTATTGAAGTTGATAAAGCTAAGGTTGATGCTATTGAGAAAATGCCATGTCCTAAAGATATTAAAGGTATAAGAAGTTTCCTTGGTCATGCTGGTTTCTATAGGAGATTTATTAAAAACTTCTCTAAAATTTCTAGGCCTCTTACCAATCTTTTTCAAAAAGATGTTCCATTTGTTTTTGATGATGATTGTCTAGAAGCCTTTGAAACACTTGAGAAAGCCTTAACCACTGCACCTATTGTCCAACCACCTAATTGGAACTTGCCTTTTGAAATTATGTGTGATGCTAGTGATTATGCTGTTGGTGATGTTCTAGGACAAAGAGTTGATAAAAAATTAAATGTTATCCATTATGTTAGTAAAACTCTAGACAGTGCCCAAAGAAATTATGCTACCACTGAAAAAGAATTTCTAGCAGTTGTGTTCGCATGTGATAAATTTAGATCTTACATAGTTGATTCTAAAGTAACTATTCACACCAATCATGCTGCTATCAAATACCTTATGGAAAAGAAAGATGCTAAACCTAGACTCATTAGGTGGGTTTTATTGCTACAAGAATTTGATTTGCATATTACTGATAGAAAGGGAGCTGAGAATCCCGTAGCAGATAATTTTTCTAGAATGGAAAATGTTCTTGATGACCCACTACCTATTAATGATGATTTTCCTGATGAACAATTAGCTGTCATAAATGCCTCTCGTAATACTCCTAGGTATGCAGACTATGCTAATTACATTGTTGCTAAATACATACCACCTAGTTTCACATACCAACAAAAGAAAAAGTTCTTCTTTGATTTAAGACATTACTTCTGCGATGACCCACATCTTTATAAAGAAGGAGTAGATGGTATTATTAGACGCTGTATACCTGAGCATGAACAGGAACAAATCCTACGGAAGTGTCATTCTGAGGCTTACGGAGGACACCATGCGGGAGACAGAACTGCACACAAGGTATTACAATCTGGTTTTTATTGGCCTACTCTTTTCAAGGATGCTCATAAGTTTGCCTTATCTTGTGATGAATGTCAAAGAATTGGTAATGTTGGTAGACGTCAGGAAATGCCTATGAATTATTCACTTGCTGTTGAACCATTTGATGTTTGGGGATTTGATTATATGGGACCTTTTCCTAAATCCAATGGGTATACTCATATTTTAGTTGTTGTTGATTATGTTACTAAGTGGGTAGAAGCTATTCCAACTAGTAGTGCTGATCATAACACTTCTATTAAAATGGTTAAGGAAGTTATTTTCCCAAAGTTTGGAGTCCCTAGATATTTAATGACTGAGGGTGGTTCATATTTTATTCATGGTGCATTCCGTAAATTGCTTGCTAAATATGATGTCAACCATAGAATTGCATCTCCCTATCACCCTCAAACTAGTGGTCAAGTTGAATTGAGCAATAAAGAAATAAAATTAATTCTGCAGAAACCGTTAATAGATCTAGAAAGAATTGGTCTAAGAAACTTGACGATGCATTATGGGCTTATAGAACCGCTTATAAAAATCCTATGGGTATGTCTCCCTATAAAATGGTTTATGGAAAAGCATGTCATTTACCTCTTGAGTTAGAACATAAAGCATATTGGGCAATTAAAGAACTGAATTATGATTTTAAACTTGCCGGTGAAAAGAGGTTATTTGATATTAGCTCATTAGATGAATGGAGAACCCAAGCTTATGAAAATGCCAAGTTGTTTAAAGAAAAAGTTAAAAGATGGCATGATAAAAGAATTCAAAAACGGGAATTTAAAGTGGGTGAGCAAGTTCTATTGTACAATTCTCGTTTGAGATTCTTTGCAGGAAAACTTCTCTCTAAATGGGAAGGACCATACATCATCGAAGAAGTTTATCGCTCCGGAGCCATCAAAATAAATAACTCCGAAGGCACTAATCCGAGAGTGGTGAATGGGCAAAGAATTAAACACTATATTTCAGGTACTCCTATTAATGTGAAACTAACATTATTGGGACAATCACACCGGAGGAATACATAAGAGAGACCTTCCGGAACACTCCAGAACCCTGAAAAGGAAGAGGCATGTGATACGGTAAGTAAACCGACTCCAAAAATTCCATAAAAATATTTTATGTCGGTTTTGGAATATTTAGAAAAATACAAAAATAAGAAACAGCCGGGGGGACCCACCTGGTGCCCACGAGGCACCAGGGCGCGCCACCCCCCCCCCCAAACGCGCCCTGGTACCTCGTGGGCCCCACGTGAGCCTTCCCGACTCCGTTTTCTTCTGGATTACTTTTTTTGCAAGATAAAAAATCTTTATATATATTCCCGAACGTTTTGACCACCGTATCGCAGAAATCTCCTCTGTTCTTGTTTCGTGCTATTTTTCTGACAGATTTAGATCGCCATGGCTCCCCAAAAGCTCTGTGCCAAGCACCGCATAGTGCAACCATCGCCGGGAAAACGCCCCTACAGCGAGGTCTACTACAAGTTGTCATCGGGAGAAGAAGACAATGGCAAGGAGGACAAGGTCGAGGAAGTTGAAGGAGCTCCGGCTGCGGGAGAGGAGCAAGCGGTTCCCATGGAGGAGACCGCAGAGAAGGGAGATATACTTCAACCCCTATATGATCATCTCTCCCCATCCATAATTGAAGCCTTAAGAGTCTTTGAAATAGTTTTTGTTCAGAATACATCTCTCACTCGTGAAGTTATTTTGCTGGAAGAGCAAAACATTGCCCTTCGGAGCATCAACCGCAGGTTGATGTGTTTGCTTGAGCTGAAGGACAAGCTTGCCACTTCATCACCACCACCATCACCGAAGAAGGAGACTTGAGCACATGGGTATGGGCACTCCTCTTGGCTTGAGCCAAGCTTGGGGGAGGTGCCCCGGTATCGTATCACCATCACTTTCATCTTCTTTACCTATTTTAGTTCGATCCTTAGTTATTTCGTGATCTAGTTGAATAAAAGTTTAGTATGATCTATTTTCGAGTGTTAGCTTCGTGATCTATCTATCTATGTAATCAAGTTGAGAGTTATATAATAAAGAGTAGTTTGAGTTTTTGCTTCTTTACTTTCATGTTCCAATTCTACCAATGAAAATAATGAAAAAGATCATATGCTAATCTTATGGAAAGTAATGACATTACATAAAGAAAAGTATAAGTGGTAAAATTTATTGGAAGTTAACAAACATAGCATTAGTCAATGATGCAATTCATGAAAGAGTTAACAAGACAATTCCTACTTGAAGTCTTCATCAAAGTCTTCGTCAAGAACTTCCTCCAAGTCTCATTCCAATCGAAAGAAGAGCTGTCACAAGGCTAAGGCATATATTGGGAAGGAAATGGACTCCGAAGAAGAAGTCTTTGAGTCCGAAGAAGTTGCCGAAGAAGAATCCGACGAGGATTCAGATTCAGGCATAGCCGGCGTTGCTTGCGCTTCCACACCAGCGTTGAACTTCTTCGACAACAATTCAAGTGATGTTGAAGCTTCTGCATATTGCTTCATGGCAAAAGCTTCGAAAGGAAAGGTACCTCCCAAGAAACAAAAATCTTATGCTAGTGATGATTCCTCTTCTAGTGATGATGATCAAGCTAAGCTTATAACAATTGCTAAGAAATAACAATACTCTCTTGAGAAACTTGAGAAATCTCTCAGGAAGACAGAAAATTTGTTGGCCGAGGAGATGAAGAAAAACCAAATGTTGACAAACGAGCATTCTGCTCTTTTGGCAAAATTTGAGGATCTGTCAGGTCGTCATGATTTTCTCTCAGATGACCACGAAAGACTTAACTATGATTTCCTGAAAAGGAAACAAGAGCTCGAGTCTCTGAGAGTAGCTCATGATGATCTTCGGATTGAAAATGATTCTCTCCTCGCCCAACAAATTAGTGCTTCTCAGGAGGAATTTATGCCACCTTGTCTAAAATGCCTAGAGCGCAGCAATTCTGATTCTAATGCTGAAACATCTACTGCTACTGAAAGAAATGCACCTGTTATTACTGTTGAAACTAACTCCTCTTCTGAGGAAAATGTTGATATTTCTGATGAAAATGCTAGGCTGAAGAATTTGCTTGAGACGGGAATGTTCAAAAGTCTCAAAGGACACCAAATTCTTTGTGATGTTCTGAAGAAGTCAATTCTTCACAAGAACCCTAGAAAGGAAGGGTTAGGTTTCGAGAGAAACTTAAATGCTGATGGAACATACTGGACACCTGAGCAATATCCAAAGACGGTATGGGTTCCTGGTAAAAGCAAAACTCTCGAACCTGCATTACTTTCAGGATATGATTGACCAATTCCTTCACCTACTGATGAGTCATTTGACTCCAACTACAAACTGTTTAAACAACAGAATGGTGAAGTATTTGCACGTTATATTGGCACTAATTGCAGGAACGGGCCTCCCAAGAAAAGAATCTGGGTTGAAAAGTCTCGTATTGAAAATTTGCCTGCTACTGCTGCTCTAACCATGCAGGGAAATAACTTTCGTAGGAAAGGAAAATCTTCGCAGTACGAAACTGCAAATCCCTCGTATGATTCTGATAAGAATGCTCGTCAGAAAGATTATATGTATACTTCTTCCAACCATTATGCTCATGTTTCTGGGAAGAATTACAATGCTTATTCTTTCAATTATGTTAACCCTTCCCAGAGGAACAACTCTTATGTTTCTCGAAAGAAATCCTATCCTGCACATCCGAAACCAAATGTTTCTCGGCCACCTGCCATGATGTGGGTGGTTAAGAAAACCTAATCTTTCTTGCAGGAAAAATGTCTTCAGGCAAAACAAATCAAATCATATGCCTGAGACAAATCGATATTTGCAGGGGATATGCTTCACTTTCCGAAAGGATTGACTTTTACCCTTGCTGATATTATTGCTTCTATCCCATCAGTGTTTCCTGAAAGGAAACTTGGCTCTATTGAAAGAATTTTGAGATACTTGCATTATCATGTGATTTGCTTTGGCAAGTCAAACAAACTCAATTTCAGGATATTGGGTCATTTGTATCAGTGAAGATATATTCGAAGACATTGTCGAAGAATATGCTTGTGACTGTGTAGAAGATCAATCTCGCCTGTTTTGGAAATTCTTTCAAGATATCTCTGAATGGAAAGGATATTATTATCAGTCACGTCAAGATGAAGAATTTATTGGCTGACGAAAGTTTTCTTTCGCTTATTTTCTTTTGCTATGGTTTTACTTCGGGATTTAAGTTCCTTCTCTAGGATGCTTATCTTCTTTCATAGATCTGGATTTAGTCCTGTATGCATTTCACTCATGGTTGTTTTCTTTCGCTTTGATTTTCTCTCTGAGTGAAATGTTTCGGACCCTACCTCTCCATTCTATCTTATTCAGTCTATGCTTTTCTCTCGTGGGTACGCAATTTTATCTGAAACAAGTTTCTCTCTAGTGTTCTTGGCTACGAGAGAAATGCGTTCCGAAGGTTATTTCTAATTTGGCAAAAGCCCTCCAAAATTTGGGTCTCCCGCCCAAGTGAGGAGAAACTGCTCCTTCGGTTGCCACGTGTCCACGTACAACCGCCACTAAATCATGTGCGTTAAATGTAAAGAACCCATTGGCTCTGAACCGTAGATTTTCTATCGAGACGGTTGGGTTTCCCCCCTCCTCGTATTCCTCGTACGGTTCCAATCTCTTTGTCATTCATCGTCTCCCTCGCTCAAAAATCCTCGGTGTGCCGTCGCATTCGCAACTTCGATGAGATCATCCGCCGACGAAACTCTGGTGGACCTCGCCGCATTTGCTCCAAGCCACCGCGGTAAATCTTCCTCGCCGCGTTGCCTTAGTTGATCTCCGCCACCAAGTTAGGGTACGGAGATCCGAACTCGTATTTCTCACTCCATTCATAATATGAGTTCATCCCGGCGCGATTATCTTCTGATTCAACTTCCTCGTGCACATCCGAATTGATCTAAACTTTGTGTTTTTTCTATGATAAAAAAAAAATAGATAGGTTTCATCTTAGTAGTTTTCTTTCGGAACTTACTAGCATCAAATCTTTTGAAGATATTTCTCATTCAAGATAATTCTCAAAGTGCTGATCAATTCTTCTCGAAAAATGATTTTCATCGAAAACATATCTGTGCGTACTCATGGCCCTGTCTCTATTTTCCCTCGCATGTATTCTCTTTCACAGGTCAATGGATTCTGTTGAAGATTCTGCTAAGCCTGCTGGTCAGACAGAAATGGGTGAAGAAAATGTCATGGGCACAAGAGTTGTATAAAAAGCTTAGTTTGATGAATAATGGCAGTCCGCAGAAGAAGATGTGTGGCACTGAAAAGAATTCTGGGTGCCAAAAGAAATCCCGTCGAAAAGAAAGCTAGGCAGAACAAAATGCTTCTGATGAAGAGAAATCTGGATACCGAAAGAAATTCCATCGAAAAGAAAGATGTGACGAAGAAAATGCTTCTGATGAAGAAAAATATGGATGCCGAAAGAAATCTCATCAAAAGAAAGTTGGGCAGAAGAAAATGCTTCTGATGAAAAGAAAGCTATAAGCCGAAAGAAATGAGCCCAGTGCTCAGGGAGAAGGAAGTGTGGAAAAAGCAAATGTTTCAGATCCTCAAGCATCGGAACAATCTTCTGAAAAGGATGAGAGGTAGCGAAATTCTCCTTCCAGAGTTATTCTTTGAGAAGGTAGAATCAGAGAAGGAAAAGAAGGCTCAAGTGCTTCAAAACAATGAATCAGAGAAAGAAAAGGCCCTTGTGCCTCGTCAAAAAGAAATGAGCTTGAGAATGAAAATCTTGAATGTTGCCATGGAGATTGATTGTCCAAATACTTCAAATTCTAAAACAAATGCTGGTCCATCAGAAACAAATGCCGAAACAAATGTTGGCTCGTAGCCGAAAGAAAATGCTCTCTACCGAAAGAAAATGCTCGCAGCTGAAAAGTAATCAGATATTTCATCATGAATATCTTGATTTACCACTGATGAGAATATTGGAATGCTTAAAGAAAATCCTTCAGGACATTGAAGATTTTCAGCTTACGAAGGTTTTCTCATTCAGGCACCCATGGAACTGAGAATATATTCTTGCCACACTATATGTGTCGGGTGACAAACAAGATATCAAAAACATGGGTCCTCGAATGGATAACAGAGCACCATGTCATGAAGGGCAGCGCTGAAGAATTTCTCAAGTGTCTGCTTTTCCCTCGGATTGAAAGCAACAACTTTTAAACTCGTGTGCATTTTATCGACGAGATTTCTGATGAACAGTTTCACCTCCTGATGGATTCGGATAAGGTTGGCGATTATCTTTCGTATGGTTTTTTCCTCGGACAAAATATCTGAAGTTCGACTTTCAAACCTTCCATTATATTATGTGTCATACTACAAGTCCTCTGCCAGGAGCATATGATTCAGGAGCAATTCATGGTGTATTGCGCAACACTCTCAATGGTCTATATCTTGGCTATGTCTCCGATAACAAAGATGTATTCATGCATCAGCTTGTTGATTCTGCCGAAGAAAATGAAGCTGAGAAGAAGATTATCAATTGATGCGCAAGGAAAGAATATCTTGCTCAAGATGCTCCACAGAAATTTATCCATCATGTTAGAGACACTCTGCTGATGTTGAAAGATTACAAAAGGCAAAGTTTTCAGAGATAATACGTCCAGACTCCAGAGACCAGTCTTAGAACCCAACAACTCCTGCTGAAGCACATTGATAATGATCGGAAAGAAAAAGAGCGTCTTGCGCATGAGCTGAATATTCCCCACAACAATACACGCAAAATTCTGATGATTTCATGGATGCCCCGTTGAGGAAATTGCTGAGGAAATTCCTTTCTAAGAAGAAAATCAACATGGCTAGTCCGTTCGAAACATATGACTTCATGGATGCCCCGCTGACTATTGAAGATCTTCGAGAGTGCACCACTCCTAAGTTTTCAGCTAGATTTCCTTTGACAGATCCACTGAGGATTAATCTGAACAATGTTATCACTGAGTTTGAGGCTACATCGCTTAAATTTTTATCTGAGGAGAATAGTGTTCCGTTATCTGCTGAAAGAGTTTCTCAGAAGAAAGATGAAAATGCTCCGGCAACCCCAGTTGTACCGCAGCGTTCCGATAAAGAAGCAGAAGAAGATGCAGGTGAAGATAATGTTGTCACCTCTGAGGCGGAAACTTCTTCGCCAAGCAAGTCTGGACCTTTTTTCGGGGGACGGTTCATTTTTCCTTCGGGCGTGTAATGTCTCATATTCTTTTTCACCTTTTTGACACTTGTTGACAAAAAGGGGGAGAAGACATCGAGTGATAGATTTGCGGGTCTTTGCTGGGTTGTTTTTCGAGTTTACAACACTTGCCTTCATTTGATTCTTATCGTGTTGTATAACTCTTGTGAACTCTTTCTAGTTCTCGAATGATAATAACCCCTGCCATACTTCATTTCTCTCGAGAATTTATTTTTGCAGGTGGAATTATTACCAGAGTTCACGTATGGATGCACTCTATTATATCTCGGACATTATTCTTCGGTGCAATACATTTATTCTCGAAGATGTGAAATATCTCTCCACCAAGCTTATTCTAATATATGCAGGTTTATCCAAAAGGTTAATCTTTCATACGCTGCATACATTTAGGGGGAGTATATTTATCTTCGAGATATTATCGAATTTACATTCCGCACATTTCTGGTTACATATCTATCTACTCTTCGATGTTTATCTGTTTTGTCAACAATCGTCCAAAAAGGGGGAGATTGTTGGTGCAATTCATTGCCCCTTGTGTTTTGGAGATTGTTGTCAGATACAGTGAGGGACTAATTTGTTTACTAGTGCACACACAGAGAAATAGTCCCTGGAGTATCAAGAAGATTGCTATAATCTGCCGAAAGGTATGCTACCGAAAGGTTTGCTACCGAAAGGTATGCTACCGAAAGGTTTGCTACCCAAAGGTATGCTACCGAAAGGTTTGCTTCCGAAAGGTATGCTACCCAAAGGTTTGCTTCCGAAAGGTATGCTACCGAAAGGTTTGCTACCGAAAGGTTTGCTTCCGAAAGGTATGCTACCGAAAGGTTTGCTTCCGAAAGGTATGCTACCCAAAGGTTTGATCCCGAAAGGATTGCTGCCGAAGAGATTGCTATAATCTCCCGAAGAGACTGCTACGGAAAAGATTGCTATAATCTTTCGAGAAGATTGCAGCAGAGAAGATTGATATGTTTCAAGAAGCTTATTATCGAGAAGATTGCCACTTTCGAGAAGTTTGCTATAAACTTCCTCGAAAGTTATCTGCGCTGCAGAAAAGATTGACATGTCTCGAAGAGTTTGTTATCAAGAAGAATGCTATATTCTTTCAGGAAGTTCAAAGAACTTCACCGAGAAACATCTACGTTGCAGAGAAGAGGAGGATATGTTTCGAGAAGAAAGCATACCGAAAAGATTGCGTGACGGAGATGGTCCTGAAAGAATTGCTGACGCAAAGCAATTTTCATTCGGTGTGTCCGAAGAAGAATGACTGCAGTCGAGAAGATTGAAGACGAAGCGAAGACGTAGCATTTGTTTCATTGTTCTTCTTTCTTTTATTTGAGTCATAGGACCACCGTACTATTAAGAGGGGTATAAGTATTCGAGACTTTTGTCTGTTGTGATGCTTAGCCAATACCTATGAAAGATTGAGAGAAATCTCTTTGTGTTCCGAATGATTACCTGTCAGCAGAAGACGTTGTTCTTCGGTGCTGTAGGAGATATCTTTCGGACCGAGTAGTTAGCATTACTTGTTCCTCAAGTAATGTTACCGTTGTGCTCAAAATCCGACCGTTGGAAACGTGTCGGTTGGCCATTGGCTGGACCGCGTGTCATAAATGGTCATTTCCCATCCGGGAAGGCTGCGGCTATAAATAGCCACCCCGCTCCAACGTTGCCCGTTGGCTGCTCCACTTGAGATTCTGAGAAGATTGATTGAGCACCCCTCTCCGAGAGATTTGAGTTTAAAATCCACTGAGAGAAAATCAAGAGCCAAAACTTAGATAGTGGTTGAGCATCACAGTAGATCTGAGTTGAGAGTTCTTGTACCTATTACTCTTGAGAGCTGCATACTCTCTAGACGGATAGGTGTCGGCTCGAGTGTCGAAGAGTATTGTCTTCACCGAGCGAGATCTTCAGCAACCAAGAGTCTTGTGGTTCACGAAGAGAGCTGAAGAGAGTTTATCTTCAGTGAAGGTTTGGAGATCGCCGACAAGAATCTACCACGAGTGAAATCAACTGAAGTTCGAGGAACTTCACGTTGAGGAGAATAGGATGGAGAGAGTTTATCTCCTGTGTTGAATCACAAGTCCCTCCAACCAGACGTAGCTCTTTTGCAGAAGAGTTGGTCTACCAAATCATCTGTCGCCATCGAGCACCACTGGTCATTTCTATCCTACTGCATTTCTTTCAGTAGTTTATTTTCGGTGCTCTTTGTTGTCGATAGATATCTATCTGTGTACTGTGATTCTTTATCTTTCAAGCATTCCTTTCAGTACCATGACTATATTGTGTTGCACACTTGCTTTCATAGTACTTAAGGTTGTTTGTCTGCATGTTCATCTGCTTTTAATTTGGTGGTACTTAGTCTTTATGCTAAGTCTTGCTCTGATGAATATTTCGCAGTATTGTGCATGTTTTGTATCTGTTATATGTGCAATTGTTTCATGTGTGTAACTCTATCCATGTTGATAGTTTTGTTTCAGTAGTAGTCTTGATTCGTAGAACTAAATCTGCTCAGTTGTGTTTTCGTAGTAGCTTTGTTTCGGAAACAGTTCTGTTTCAGGAACAATTTTGCTTCGGGGACAGTTTTGTTTCGGAAACAGTTTTGTCTCAGAAACAGTTTTGTTTCGAGAACAGTTTTGTTTCAGAACTAGTTTTGGTTCGGAACTAGTTTTCCTTCGAAAATAGTTTTCATTCGTAGAACTGAAACTGCTTAGTTTATTATCCGCTGTGCTGTGTTGAGAGTATTCATCATTTCGAAAGAAATTTTGAATCTCCCATTCACCCCCCCCCTCTGGTCGATATACTCCGGTCCTTACTCAATTTCATAAGCGCATCAACTTTATCACTCAAATTATTAATTTCTTTAATAGAATTCACCTTCTTACTAGTAGGAGTTCTTTCAGTATGCCATTGTGAATAATTTGCCATAATATTATCAAGCAATTTAGTAGCTTCACCCAAAGTAATTTCCATAAAAGTACCACCCGCGGCGGAATCTAAAAGATTTTTAGAGACAAAATTCAATCCCGCATAAAAAAATTGTATGATCATCCATAAATTTAAGCCATGAGTAGGAAAATTTCTTATCATTAATTTCATCCTCTCCCAAGATTGGGCAACATGTTCATGATCAACTTGCATAAAATTCATAATTTGATTTCTAAGAGAAATAATTTTCGCGGGAGGATAATACTTAGTAATAAAAGCATATTTACACTTATCCCAAGAATCGATACTATTTCGTGGTAAAGATGAGAACCAAATTTTAGCACGATCTCGCAATGAGAACGGGAATAATTTTAATTTCACAATATCATTATCCACATCTTTTTTCTTTTGCATGCCACACAATTCTACAAAAGTATTAAGATGGGATGCGGCATCTTCGTTAGGACTACCGGAAAATTGATCTTTCATGACAAGATTTAGCAAAGCGGCATTAATATCACAAGTCTCCGCACTAGTGGCGGGAGGAGCAATTGGAGTACTAATAAAATCATTATTATTAGTATTGGAAAAATCACACAATTTTGTATTTTCTTGAGACATCGTGACTACGCAAACAAGATAGCAAACAAGCAAACGAGAAAAAGGCAAAAAGGCAAACAGAAAATATTTTTATATTTTTGTAAAAATGTTTTAGAAGTGGGGGAGATGAAAACGAGAGGCAAATGGCAAATAAAGTAAATGCAAGGAGATGAGAGTTTGTGCAAAGGTACTTGATAGATGTTGATGATGTCTCCCCGGCAACGGCGCCAGAAATTCTTCCTTCTACTAGTAGCTTGCGTTGGTATTTCCCCGAAGAGGAAGGGATGATGAAGCACAGTAGAGATAAGTATTTCCCTCGATTATGAAACCAAGGTTATCGAACTAGTAGGAGAATCATGCAACACCTCGTTAGCAGTACCTGCACACAAACAACAAATCCTTGCACCCAACGCAAACAAGGGGTTGTCAATCCCTTGGCGGTAAGATTGCAAGATTAAATTGTATTTGATAGATTGATAGATTGAAACAAAAATACAAAATAAAATAAATAAAAAGAAATGGCAGCAATATTTTTAGGGTTTTAGTAATATGAGATAGATAGACCCGGGGGGCATAGGTTTCACTAGAGGCTTCTCTCGAGAAAATAGCATACGGTGGGTAAACAAATTACTGTTGGGCAATTGATAGAAAAGCAAATAATCATGACGATATCCAAGGCAATGATCATGTATATAGGCATCATGTCCAAGATTAGTAGACCGACTCCTGCCTGCATCTACTACTATTACTCCACACATCGACCGCTATCCAGCATGCATCTAGTGTATTAAGTCCAATAAAGAACGGAGTAATGCCTTAAGAACGATGACATGATGTAGACAAGACAAACTCACGAATTAATAAACCCAATGAATAGATCACATCTTGTTACCCTTAGTAGCAACGATACATATGTGTCATGTCCCTTTCTGTCACTGGGATTGAGCACCGCAAGATCGAACCCACTACAAAGCACCTCTTCCCATTGCAAGAAGGATCAACTTAGTTGGCCAAACCAAATCAATAGATCGGAGAAGAAATACGAGACTATAATAATCATGCATAAAAGAGTGCAACAAAGACTCAAATAATTTCATGGATAATCTGATCATAAACTCACAATTCATCGGATCCCAACAAACACACCGCAAAAAGAGATTACATCGGATAGAACTCCAAGAACATCGAGGAGAACATTGTATTGAAGATCAAAAAGAGAGAAGAAGCCATCTAGCTACTGCCTATGGACCCGTAGGTCTGTGGTAAACTACTCACGCATCATCGGAAGGGCAGCAATGTTGATGTAGAGCCTCTCCGTGATTGATTCCCCCTCCAGCAGATTACCGGAGAAGGACCCCAGATGGGATCTCTCTGGAAGAGAAACTTGCGGTGGCGTAAAAAGTACTTCGTGGACTCCCTTGAGGGTTTCTGATTTTTCTGGAATTTATAGTGTTGGAATTAGGTCAAACGGAGCTTGGTGGGCCCCACGAGGCACCAGGGCGCGCCTGCCCCCCACCCTAGGCGCGCCCTAGTGGCTCGTGGGCTGCACCAGGGTCTTTTGGCCTTCTCCCAAAGCTTCTAGTGTTCTTCTGGTCCAATAAAAAATCTCCAAAAGGTTTCGTTGCATTTGGACTTCGTTTGGTATTGATTTTCTGTAAAACAAAAACAGGGCAGAAAACAGCAACTGGCACTGGGCACTAGGTTAATAGGTTAGTCTCCAAAAATGATATAAAATTGCTGTAAATGATTATAAAAACATCCAAGATTGATATTATAACAGCATGGAACAATCAAAAATTATAGATACATTGGAGACGTATCAGTGGCCTCCATGGTCATGTGGACGGCGCGAAGGCTAGATCTCAAGGTGGTGACAGCCTCTCTGAGGCTGGTAGCGGTATGGGACGCCCCTTCCACCGATAGATCGGATTCATTGTGGCTCGGCGGGTGACACAAACGTCTCTTCCGGAGCCGTCAAGACATGTCTATCATCGGTAGGTGCAGTCGCCAGCGGGCGCTATGCACGACGTCTCATGCGGGGACGTCAAGTCATGCCTGCTGTCGGCAGGTGTTGTATGCTGGCTCTCGCGGAGTGTCCTATTTTGCTTGTAGCTGCTGGATCGAAGATGATGCGATAGTGACGGGAGGCGAGGAAGTATGGGACATCTTTGTCTTTTAGTATCTTCTCCAGAGCTATCCGGTTATCAAGACGTCAGCAGCCGGACAAGGGATGATGATAGATATGGCTTCAATGATGAGTTTTCGCACTCCGGTGGAAACACAAGATCTCTGATCAAGCTATGTCGACGTGCACCTACGTCGTATCCTTGCTGAAGGTGGTGGATCGAAGCTTGGCTCTGGGGATGAGAATCCTGGACACATCATCATAGGTGCACATGTGGTGAGTCCTTCTTGAAGGCGTAGCCTATGAGTTGTGTATTTTTCATTTTGTGTTTGTTTCTTTCCATACGGTTAGCGGCTCTCCGGTAGAGTTACTGTCATGAGGCATGCAAGCTTGGGTTTTTTTTTTGGTTTTTTTTTGGGTCGATGTTGTTCGGTTGCTGGATTTTGAATAAAATAAATAGTATATGGCTTTGTGCATCGCTCATGTAGAGGCCGTGGGTTATCCTCCTTTTAAAAAAAACTAGCTTGCCTCCGATCATGCTCAGAACGACTCCCACAAAGACGATGGTGACCCCTTTGAATGCCTTCTCCTGGTGAGGAGTAATCAAGTGCCACCAGCGACCTAGAACACATTTATGCCCGTGAGCCAGAAGGCAGTCTTGGTCTGCCAACGCTTAAAGTCAATGCTTAAAGTCCACCAGCAACCTAGAACACATTTATGCCCGTAAATGGGTTTGATTTCAATGTAGCAACAAATTCTTGAATCAAAAATTGCCTATAAACATAAGATTTTTCAATCGTTGGTTGTATTATCAATTTGTAATGAATTTAATCCATAAAAAATCATAATGACAGTGCTAACAATATTAATCTCTTACTAGTAGCTAAACATGTGAGCACATACTAAGCATAGAATGAGAAAAATCTATGGTAGTTGCAAGTATACCCGGTGGCGGACCCACCCTGTTGGGCCAGGGTGGGCCAACAATGAAGTTGTTCTTGTAAATTTATTTATTTTTATTTATTTATTTTGTTATGCTATAAAGGCTATTTTTCAATTCCATGGTGGGCCGTGGCCCACCATGTCCACCCTCTAGATCCGCCATGTACACCCATCACATGAACAAGTAAAGATAAGATTAAAATATCATACCCTTCTGTAGGAAAATTCAGCATCATGGTGGTGGCAAAGGCTTCACCAGCCATCTTCGTGGCGTCGGTCATGTCACTCATGGCGATGTCGAGGATGAAGACAGACAATAGCAAGTGGCCGACGATGCCATACCCACCCCTTGTCAACCTTGGCCATTAGATATGTCTCAAGCAATGTGCCCTTTTTTGAGAAATAAACCATGCAAAGATTGCCATTAACATGTCCAACAAAAGTGACATGGTCGGATCAAACACGAGGAACATGACCATGTTATTCGCACGACTCCTCCGACTAGTACGTCATTCAATCTCATCGGATGATCACCCCAGACTGCATGATGCGATAGTCTTTGGAATGAAAGCCGCTCTTGAGAAAGAGGAAGCCATTGTAGTGGTGCAACACACGGGGAAGAACCATAATTTGCAATCGTCGTGGCTTCCGAAGCTATTGGTCGATGTGGTAGAAAAATAGTTGTGGTTCGATCTAGTCCAATCTTTGCACTTGTAGTGATTTTAACGCTCTTATATTTCTTTACGGAGGGAGTACATACCGTTTGGTGATCATCGTAGGTCGTCACCAAACTCTTCATGACACGGGTTTTTTTAACACAGTACAGACGCAAGCGCTCATACATACGCACATACACTCACCCCTATGAATGCACACACGCACACCCTACCCCTATGAGCACCTTCGAGAGACTGAGTTGGCATATCATCTTGAGATTTATGAAGTCACCATAGGCGCCTCGTTGTCGACGGGAACGTCTCCTGAAGCTCAATAGCAAAGCGTTAGCCGCAAACAAGAACATTTACTACTAGTCAAGGCGAAGACGTATTTGTCTCCGTACTTTTTCTTTTGCTGTTCACATTGTAAGGAACACTACAAAAAAACACTTCCGTGATGATACGTCTTTGTCACAGTAGGTCAAGTTTTCTGTCATGCATGTACATCCGTGACAATTTTATGATAGAATCAAGATAGTCATACATGTGCTGTCATAGAAGTGTTCCATGGCAATACTGAAATTATCATCACGGAAGTGTCCACTTCCATGACGATAAATGTCGCGTCATAGAAGTGTTTTCATCAAGGGTGACCGACACGTGGCTTCCACCGTAACGGGTCGCCGTTAAGCTATCGGGTCCGGTTTTGGATCCGATAACCCGTTAACAGCCCTAACCAATGGCGATTTTCCACGTGTAAATTTCTCATTCGCCGGCCGATCCACATGTCAGCTCGGCGTTACGACAGATGTCATCCATTCATTGGACGAGAGACGCCTATGATACGTCGACATGTGGCACAGCCCAATAGTGCCCATTTAGGTTAAAAAGGCCGGCCCGTTTGACTTGGTCAAAAGTTAGCAGACCGGCCCATGGAAAGCCTGTTAACGGCCTGTTCGCATACAGCCCATCTACGGCCCGGGTACTCACGGCCCGTTATGGCCTTTCAATATTTGGCCCAATAGCGTAATATGGGCCGTCCCATATGATTCCAGCCCGTTGTCACTTTCGGCCCATCTATGGCCCGTGAAGTCTTTCGGCCCATATGAGGCCTTTTGCATCTGTGGGCCCATTGACGGCCCGTGGTGAATCAGGCCCATCATGAACAGTAAACTGCTTTGAGCCCATTAATGGCCCATGATTCAGTTGGGCCGTTTCAAGCCCGTGCTCCCTTTCGGCCTTCTAAGGGCCGATGCATTCTTGGGCTCATTTCTGGCCCTCGATTACTTATGGTCTGTCACTGGCCTGTTATGCTAATGGGCCAAATTCAGCCCGTGGTAACATTCGGTCCGTTTGTGGCCCATTAACCCATTGGGCCGTTTTCATCCTATCCTGTAATTCGGCCCATTAATGACCCATCATACCTCTTGATAGAATTAAGCCTGTGCTGTCTTCCGGCCTATTAACGGCCCGTTATGGTCTGGGCCCATAAACGGATGGTTCCGATTTTGGCCCGTTTGCGGTCCATATTGCGGTCTGGTTTTGGCCCACGAACAGTACGCCCATGGATCCTACGGCCCATAGGAGGCCCATGGATCCTATAGCCCGTAGGATTCCCATCGTTACCACGGCCCGTATGTGGCCCATGGTTATTGCGGCCACTAGCAAACCAAGGAAAAAGAACTGCAGTGACTACAAGCAAACAAATAAACAAAAGACTAAGTAAATAAATAAGAAAGCAACTAACGCTAGGCTATTACGGCGATTACACAGATTACATCCACTGGACATCAAAGTTCGCTACCAGTGCAAATATTAGGGAATAACAAAGCATCATATTACATACACTGGGCGTCTAAATTGGCCACCAGTGCAAATAAACGCGGCAGCAAAACAAGTCCAGAACTGAAAACACTTCAGAAGAGCTCAAGAAACGATATCCTGGGCACCCACCATGCTGGCAAGAAGCTTAGCAAGCTTATTAGCTTTCTCTTGTTTGGCGCTAAAATCCTCCAACTCTTGTTGTTTCTCCAGAAAGTATGCATCTGAATTCTGCAGGGATTTCCTCAGTCCTTCGGCTTCTTGTCGCACACAGCTAATCGTTGTCTTTCAGCTTGTAGTTGAGACTCAAGAAGCCGAACTGATTCAGGCAGTGAGTTCGAAGGGCTTGTGCCAGCGGTAGTGGCTAGTAACTCGAACACTACATCAAGGCAGGACTTTGGGGTTGTCTCACTGTCTTCAAGATAGTTTTTATCAGCTTTCTTGGAGAACAACAGGGTTGTCTGACTATCTTCGACCTTATCTGCATTACTTCCTTTACCATTGCATAATGGGGTACTCTTCTCCACTATTCTGCCGGCATTCTAAAAGAGGAACAAGCAGACACATCACAGGTTTAGCATGTATATGAAACTCATTTTGGTAAACCAGTTCAGTAGCAAGGTTGACAGGATTATACTAACTTGTCTTCTATTGCAGGGTAGTACATAATAACAAAATGAAACAAACATATATCTATGTACTATGGTCACTGTATTGTCCATATCATCCTAGTTTATGTTGCCAAATCAAGATAGAGACACAGTTCAAATCATATCTGTTTAAGACAAAGCAGCATAGACAGAATATAAGTGTGGGAAACTACACAGCACTAACAACACTTGTAATGTGCATGACATGAGAACATAACTGTTTATACAATTGAAACTGAAATCAACATAGAGCAAGAAGTTACAACAGCAAACCAGTTAAAGAAATAGGTTTAAAACATATCTTTTGCACCATTGGAGTTTCAACTGGATCCTTCAAATTAGAAATTAGTTGGTATGAGTAAATACAGTGATGCAAGAGCAAAGGAGAATGCACCATAGCTACGGAATCTGACCTGAGAACAGTTGTTCTTCTGCTTTAAGCGTGGAGTTTGGGTTCGCTGTGGTGGTCCTCGTGCTTTGGGCACTGCAGTTGCCTTACTAACTGCTCGTGTGTGGGTGCTCTGTGGTGGAGATGGTGCTGTGTCAACTGGAAGTGGGTTACTATCTGCTGGGGTTAGATGGGGTGTAGCTCGTTCTTTGGCCAATGGGGTAGGGGTACAATCTGCAAGAGTGTCGGTTATGTATGGTGGGGCTGGCTCTTGGGCAAGTACAACCGTGGTTCTATCTGCATCGACGGGTAGCACCGTCTTTTGTGAAGACCGTGTGTTTACTCCCTTAGATACTGCCATCACCCCCTCCAATTCAAATGGCTGATAAACAAGAAAAGAAGTTGAAAGTACAGACATTGTATGATAGACAGATGCAGTAATTCACGTATATGTTGTCTAACCAAACTGGACAGCATGACACAATTTCACATATATGATGGCTAAGGCTAACTAAACAGGATAGCATGACACAATTTCAGATATATGATGGATAACTAAATAGGATAGAATGACATAATTCAACATATGATGACTATCTAAACAGGATGACATGACATAACTATATGATGTCTTTATAAAATAGGTTGGCATGAAATAATTCACATACATGTTGTCTAAGTATACATGATGGCATGATATAATTCACCTATATGATTGATATACTAAGCAGCTGGCACTCGCATATATGATCTCTAAACTAAGCAGATGGCATTGAATATTGTGTATATGATGTCTAAACTAAGCAATGAAAGACACCATATGCATGATATGAGAAATATAACCATTGCAAGTTAGAGCATACACCTCAGGGGGGATAGGATTGGTCATCTGTCTTTGAATCCTCCTCTGAGGAGCTACCTATAACCAGTGAGATATCTGCTTCAACAGGTAGCATTGTCTGCTTTGAAGACCTTGTTTTCACTCCAGATTTTTTCCATAACCGACTCAAATGGCTGATGCACAGGAAGAGTAGTTCAATATACAAACATTATCGGCAAAAGGAATACGTAATGAAAAAAAAGGATGGCATGACATAATTCACATATATGATGCCTGGCTACACAGGATGGCATTCCATAATTCACATATATGATATACTCCCTCTGTTTCTAAATATAAGTCATTGTAGAGATTTCACTATAGACCACATATGGAAGTATATAGATGCATTTTAGAGTGTAGATTCACTCATTTTGCTCTGTATGTAGTCCATAGTGGAATCTCTACAAAGACTTATATCTAGGAACGGAGGGAGAAGAAACTAAATAGGTGGCATTCACACAAAGCAGGTCTAATCTAAGCAGATGACATAGCAATGCAAGACACCATATGCATGATATGAGCAATATAACCCTGCCAAGCTAGAGCATAAACCTGGGGGGAATAGGACTGGTCATCTGTCTCTCTGAATCCTCCTCTGAGGAGCTATCTGTTACCAGCAAGATATCTGCTTTGACAGGTAGCACTGGCTGCTCTGAAGACCTTGTTTTCACTCCAGATTTTTCCATCACCGACTCAAATGGCTAATGCACAGGAAGAGTAGATGAATGTACAAACATTGTGGACAAATGGAATACATGATGAAAAAAAATAGTATGGCATGATATAATTCACATATACGATGACTGGCTAAACAGGATGGCATTGCATGATTCACAAATATGATGCCTGGCTAAACAAGATGGCACTGCATAATTCACATATATGATATAGAAACCAAACAGGTGGCATTCACACAAAGCATGTCTAAACTAAGCTGATGACATATATGATGTATAAAGTAAGCAATGCAAGGCGCCATATGCATGATATGACCAACATCAGCATGCCAAGTTAGAGCAAACACCTCAAGGGGTAAATAGGAGTGGTCTGCTCACTCTGAATCCCCCTCTGAACAGTTATCTTCCTCTGGAATACAATCTGGAATGGGGGGAGGGGGCTGCCACTGCGCCCACCATGGAGCGACGTCTGCATGACATTATATTCCCACACAACGCTCTTCTCTTTTTCTCTACATGTTCTGTACGATTGTGTACAATAACTGACATGCATAATAAAAAAACATAGTCAGATTATGTAAGGCCTAAGGGGTGCATGCAAAAATCAAGACTGATGGTAGCAACCAGTGGATAGATCCAAAACTAATGGCAGCAGGCAGATGATAGCTTTAGTTAAAAAAGACAGATGATGGCTCCTCTATTGTTTGTTGCCCACCCAACATGAACCACATAGAAGACCCGAGATGAACCAGATAGTAGACAGAGATACTATTCGTTGCTGCCTCGATATGTGCCCCACAAGCATTTTAAAACTCAAGTCTGAGCATTAGTTTGGACCTGATTCGGAGTCTAAGAGGTGAACAGGATGATAAAGTAGCAGGTAATATTAATCGATGTATGACATAAGCAGACACGAAAGAGTGCGACCTCTGTTCTAGAACTGTTTAGTCGACACGTTCATCTGCTCAGTCAATGATGACAATGCAGTTGGTGTGGCTGCCGGTAGCGGGGAAGAAGATCTGAGGCGGCAAAAGAAGGTCTGGAGTGGGGATCTCTGCTGCGGTGGATGTTTCCGTCGATGGAGCAGCTCAGGTGGGGTGGACGACGGCACGGCGGGAGCAGATAAACCACACAGAGTTTTCTTTGACACCTATCTGTAAATGAAGTAAATCTGTAAGGGCTCCTTTGAACTGGAGGATTCTAAAAAGGCATGGACTGGAAAAACATAGGAATATGATAGGAATGCACGTGCAAAACAGAGCATTTGCAAACACAGGATTTCTGTCAAACTGGGTGTTTGGTTCACAGGAATTGGAAGAACACAGGAATGCAGAGAAACATGGTCAAATTAAAGTCAAACCACATGAAAATGTTAAGTTAGAATCTTATTATGCCACTAATGCACTTATTCTTGTTCTTCATGCATAGGAATTTGTAAAGGATGTCCAAGTGGATATTAAAATTCCTATGTTTTTTCTTTGAGAGAGACACCAAAGGAAAAAAAATCCTCCAGTTTGCTTTTCTCCATTCCTTCTAACCAAATGCATGAATAGTAGTACCATAGGAAACTTTCCAAGTCCTATGTTTTCCTTCACTTTTTCTTTGAACCAGTGGCGATTCTAGTAGGCAGTCTTCAACAGGCTGAAGCGTACCCTCGAATAATGTTTTTCTACTACTACTATTTTGGACACAACCAACTAGCTCAACTCCCAGGCCCATCTACACATGCACGGCTCCAACACGCAGAAATAAAAAATGATCGCTTCCGAGAGAGTCCAACACGGATAGCTACTAACTTGCCTACTACCTCACTGCTTGTCATATGGGAGAAACTATTCTTATTTCTCATTACTACGTGTTCCCAGTGGGTGTTCTTGCCTGCATGAACTAGATATTTTTCAAAAAGAAACCTAAAGTTTTTCAATATATACTACATGTGCTATGTTGTACTCTGAATAAATTTGAGCTTATATGGACAACATAAGTAGGTCCATTATTCTGGTTAAAAAATTAATATCTTTAAAAAAACAATTCAGTAATAGTACATGTTCCCGTTGTAATCTGAAATTTTGCGAGTTTATTTGGTCCACATGATTATGAGATGATGGCTATCTTGCTAAACCGATTCAAATTGTGGTTCAAAAGAGCATTTAGTTTTCTCCCTGTTAACTTTGAGACCACCCTCCATTTCTTTCTAGATTTGCAACTGCTTTGAACCAAAGGATCCCTAAGGGATCGACATGAATGTAGAGTAAAAAGTGATGTGATGAGTGTACAACCTCTTTGGCGTAGCCTTGTCGACCTCGGCATCATTGGGTTGGTCGTGGAGGATGGTGCGGCTGGTGTGACTGTCGGAGGCGGGGAAGAAGATCTGAGGCGTCTGGAGACGGCGCCGAGGGTACTGCTCCACTGTCATGGATGGTTCCGTCGTTGGAGCAGCTCTGGTGAGGTGTACGACGGTGAGGCTGAAGCGGGACAAGACAGACAATGTTAATCTGAAGTGGGATTCTAATAGCATCTGCAATAGATGATGTAAAATACATAGCAAACAGTGCTAGATGTAAAATGCATCAGCCGTGCCGCGGTTGCTCCAACAGATGATGTAAAAACTATTGACTCTGAACTTAACTGAAGAAACTGAATTGTACAGTCGAAACTGAATTTTACTGACAAAACTGAATTTACTGTCGAAACTGTTTGCACTAGTTGTAGAGCGCTGCAATAGAAGTTTAGGCTGGTCGAGCACTAGTAGCTCCCGAAGCAATGATCTAAATCAGCAGCCGCTCGAGCAGTGAATGCACTAGCAGAGAGCAGCTTATGCAGCTGCAGCAGCTGCGCCCGGAGCAGCAGCGCGAGCGAGAGCTAAAGCAACAACTCGTGTAGCTGCAGCAGGTCGTGTAGCAGTGGCAGCGCGAGCGAGAGCAAGAGTAGAGCACAGTAGCAGCAGGAACGAGAGCAAGAGCAGAGCAGCAGCGCAACCAACAGCAAGAGCAGAGAAGCAGCACGAATGAGAGCCGGAGCAGCAGCAGCAATGTGAGCGAGAGCCGGAGCAGCAGCAGCTCCTACTGGTGTGGACGTCGCTGCCAAGGGAGCAACGCCATGGGGGAGAGACGCCGTGGAGGAAGTGGCCGGTGACGCCACCGTCGATGGAGACGCGCCATGGTGGCTCGGGATCGAGCACCGGCAGCCCCGTGAGATCGAATAAAAGAGAAAATGTAGCGATGAGTGCAGAACCTCCTTGGTGGCGCCGAGTAGGCTTCAGCTTCATCGGAGGAATTGCAGAGGGTGCTCCGGTTCCGGTGGGGCAGGTGAAGACGGCGCTGTGGGAATGGAGGTGGCGCGTTAGATGAGGCGAACGTCGGGGCAGCTCCTTGGAGGTAGAGGACGGGGCGGCTGAACCAGCGGGATGATGAGATCGATGATGGATCCTCATCTGGAGCGGTGGATGAGGGACGTCAAGCTGTTGCTGTGGACGACGTCGTCGGGGAAGAGGCTTCGGCTGGGCGGCGGTCGGGTGGCGGATGGAGGAGGGTGGGGTTTCACGGGTTTTGGCGTTCTCGGTGTACGAATGGGGGTAACGCAGGGGAAGAGAGGGGGGCCATGGCTTAGGGACGCGCTTGTCTGAAATTTGGGGTAAGTTACGAAAGTACCCCCACCAGTTTTAACCATGGGACGTCGAGGCGGTATTTCCGGCTGAGGGGTAGAAGGGGGATTTCGCATGTTGGGCGGCGCGACCGATTTCAGATGAGGAGGGAGTTTTCACGCGCGTTGAAATTTCGGGATAACAAGGCGCGGGTTGAAGAGGCGGGAGTTTCACACCACAAGAGACAAAGAGATACTCTAGTTTGAAAATTTCGCGATAACAAGGCGCGGCTTCGAATTTCGGGAGAACAAGCTTAACGTGTAAAAAAACAAAAAAAGACAATTCGTACAAGACAAGAGAGAGTCATATCCCATTTTACTATATTACTACAAATGCCATTCAAAACCAACAACAAATAACTAAAAAATTCGGTAGAACAAGCTTAGCATGTACAGTACCAAATCAATTGGCACTTCCCTCAGCAACAACAAAAAAACAAATCAAAACACTCCCAAAAAAAAAATCAAAACACTGTCGTCTACCATATTGACTCAATTTGAATCAATTTTCCCTATTTGAATACAATTGTTGTCAAGTTATGCCATCATTTAAATATTATCTTAATAACACAATACATGCATATAGTAGTAATCCTATTTAAATATGAACTACATGTACCATATGATCTCCAATTCAAATATTTGTATCCATTTTATGTTGAATTCAAATCACAGTACATTTCATGCTCTAGCTAGATGTTCGGAATGATCTAAACCCTGTTTTCATATGTATAATGTGTTAAACACACACAATGCATGCCCCCCCCCCCACACACACATCATTTATATGTTAGCTGCGAAAGCCACACATTATCTCAAATTCGAATAGTTATGTCCATGCATGGATGCAATGTGGTCAAGGTCAAACGATGCCTGCCATCAGTGTCTCAAATTCAAATCAATTTGGGCTTGTTCGGCGTATGTATATAGTATTGCATGTTCGATTCAAAACCACATGCATATCTCGATTATATTCATGCATGCATGGGTTACAAACATCATGATCTCTTATTCAAATATTTGAATCCACTTATATATTGATTATCATCTATATGTGAGTTTTTTACACCCACACGCACACTCCTCCTCTCTTTGTGAATATATACCACTAACTTTCCTATCGTGCATGCATATATATGCACATATACTCCCCACTCGGCATCCTCAACAGCGTGCACACATGTTCTCGTTCTCTAGGTCGGTCTCCCACAATCTCTCTAGGTCTATCCATCTGCATCTTTCATACACACACCGATCGATATACTCCTCTAGCTAGGTCTGCCTAGCTACCACACACAAACAGGTACACATATGGTCCTACGTACCGTCCTCTCACCATCCATGCCTCCCGCCCTAACTCAAAGGAACACGCGCACTGTCGCCCCCTCTGTTGTTATCCATCTCGCACTCATACATTGTCTCAAGCTAACTAACTAACAGGCCTCTCGCACCATCTTATAGGTAGCTAGCTAGCTAGCTGCACCCCTCCCCCCCCCCCACACACACACCTCTCCCTCTCTTCGTCACTCTTGGAGTTCTTTATCTCTGACACATGCATGCATGTGCACCAATCGATCTCCCTCTATGTGTAGCCAGGCCTCTCTCACTGTTTTCCCACACAAACCGACCGATCTATATCTCTGGTTAGGTCTCCCCCTCTTTTCCCATGTACAAACATCGACGGAACTATGACCTCTCTCGATAGGACAGCCTACCACACACACATTAATTGTCCCTCCCCATCTCATCATCCATGCCTTCCACTTTATCTATCAATCAGACGCGCGCGCCCATGCACGTTCTCGTCCCCTCTCTCTAATTATCGATATCACACTTGTACTCCTTCCTTATCTTCGTCTACCTGGCCTCTCGCACCATATTCAAGCACCCCCCCTCTGTCCTAGCGCTTGTACGCTCGTAAAGTTCTTCCCTCTATCCGTCTCTATCGATATCTAGCGTAAACGATCCTTCCCCTCTCTTCTCATACATCGGCCCCTACACATACATATACTATGTATGTAGGCCTCTCTTTGAGACAAACATATGTATAAAAGAGGTGCACGCACGCACGCACTCCTTCCCTCATACACACACACGGGTACATGGTGGAGCACACTTCTATAAGAAGAGGTAGCCCACGTGATTGATAATTTGACGCGTGTAGGAAGGCATTTTAGATGATGTGGCACTAGTACTTCCGGTACGTGCAAAGCTCCTCTTTTTTTGGTCTGAGAGGTTGCGGGCGTCTGGCTCCGCCACGATGGCCTCCGAGAGTGCGGGCCCACATACGCGTCTGAGAAACGTATGCAAACCGTCGGCCAAACTCCCACGCCTCCGCTCCAGTAAAAAAAACACCCTCGCTTCCTGCGCTGGAAAAACAACCCCCTCGCCTTTCTAATGGGGATTTCTATCGACCGATCTCGTTAAGGAGTGAAAGCAAGTGTTACACTTTACATATTAAGTTAGGCGGTAAACTTACAGTCCGTCGCGTTCGCGTCGCACCAACACACGGTCGGTCCGGCCCGCCGCTCACTAAAGGGACGTGCATCGGCTTGGTGCGTCACTATCATGTGCAACCACAAGTGAGAGTAGCACGAACAGACGGTCGGTCCGGCCCGCCGCTCACCGAAGAGACACGCATCGGCATGATACATCACTGACATGTACGACCGCATGTGAGGAGTAGCAAACCGACATGCCAAGACCCCCTACCTACCGCGCGCCAAAAGCCCGGCCTTTTTAATAATAGTATAGATCACACCATGGAGCAGACCATGGCTCCCTCAGTTGCGAACGCTCGCGTGGTAGTTTCATGTGTGGGGAGGGGCGTGGTGTGGCAGTTTTGTAAAATGCCATGGCATTTATTTTTTTACTGCTGTTTTTGACAAATAACTGGCACCGTCGGATGCAGATCTTACAGTTACTGGGGCGTTCGCCAGGAATAGCCTAGTGGCGAACGATTGACTATTTTCTTTCACATGCATTACATCGACACATATCATCTCTCTCCCTCTTTCCCACGCACACACCTACGCTCACGAGTCTCTCGGGACTTCTGGCACACACCATCTCTAGCTCTCTAGGTCGATGCCACACACATACACTTGTACTGTAGGTTTAGTACGTCGTACACGAAGAGAAGAGGTGCACGCATGCACTCGTCCTATCTCACACACGCATCTGTAGCTACAAATCTAGTGTTCTCAACCATCCGATTCGCTCTATCAAAGGTTCACGTTGCTCCTTGGCCTTCAGATTCAAAGGTTCAAAACGCGGAGCCTCAGCTGGAGGCGCGAGGTTTTGCTAATGTGGGTACCGCACACGGCACCAACACGACACGAGATTAGTCTGCCTGGTGCGCAGTCGGGTGAGTACTAGTAGTGTACTACTTTGATGTGTCGCGTCAACTCGCAGAAGTATGCAACACTTCCTTAATAAACAAACATATAAGCAGCTTATATTTAGGTTTACTTCTTACCCAAAGGATCTTATATCCAACAGACACAAAATATCCCTTGGACTATTGGGAATTACTTCAACTGCTGATGTGATGTTGAAGTAATTGCTGCGTCGCCACCAAAATCCACCATCTCTTAAGGTAAAGTAGACCAAACTAAACCCTACAATTAGCATATTACTAAGATAACTAGAAGGCATTGTGGAATCATTTAGGAGGTGAGCTTGTCAATCTGAATGTGGAGGGATACCGTCCTCGACGACCCAGCCCCGGCCAGCAGCTTGGGCGGCACTATCAAGAAGGTCAGCTCCTCCACGGCGACGGCGCCGTGTTCCTTGCTGCTTGTCACCTCGATTTCCACCTTGACGGCGTCGGTACTACCGTTGGGCATCCCCGATGGCCTTTTCGCCCACACCTCGACCGCGTAGTGCGGCGGTGGGGATGCCCCCGCTCTGATGCAGACGACCGACACGGCCATAGGCGCGCCCATGCCGACGCGCCGCCGACCACAAAAAACGAGCGGCCGTCCTCCTCCGCGAACAGCAAGCGTCGCGGCTCCGACACCGGCACCTTGCCGTACTAGATCTTGTGCACAGTCATGGGGTGCACGGTGCTGAGGTGGTTGGGGAGCGCCTGCGGCGGGCCTTCGTAGCCACAGCCGGGCATGGGGCACTTGCACGGCACGAGCGGACATGCGCTCTGGTGATCGTCGAGCTTGTGGTAAGTGACGTAGAGCCCATAGCCTTCATGCAGGCACTCCACCCTCGCCGAGGAGAGGATGGCGTCCATCGTTGTGTTGCGCACGTCAAAGCCGCCGCCGCGCTCGCACTTCTGGCACTGCCTCTGGTTCCCGGGGCGCTCGCCGCGGCAGTCTGCGTAGGCCAGGTGCCCACCCTTGCACTGCACAAATCAATCGAACACCAACTCAATCAAGAAAACTGCGCCTTGCTCGATCAGCCGAACGGACGAGATGTATTCGAACCTCGTACACCGTAGGCTTCAAGGGCGGAGGCAGAAGGGGCAGTGGAGCATGGTGAGGTCCATAAAGACGTCCATCGTCGGGTCCTGTTCCGTCGGCATGATCTCGCCCTCCTCGTGCACCACCATCTCTCGCTTTAGAGCAAGTACTACAATAGTGGGCTTATAGCTTGCTTACATGGCAATTTTGGCTATGTAGAGGAGACATGAAAAAGTAAGGGGAGTGGGCTCTAATGCAAGAGCCTGGCTATATGCGTGCTTCAAGGCAGATGCAATAAATGTGAGGAAAGAGATAGAGAGAAGATGAGAAAAAGTACTAATCTTATAGCCAACCTTATACGTAGCTAGCCTTGTTGTATGAGTGACTATATGTGTTGGCTATAGATGATATGGCAACATCTTATGGCCAACAGTTGGCTGTATTATTAACCATGCTCTTAGGGCCAGGGCATTAGAAAGTTTTACCATCACATGTTCATACTTCAAGGTGCATTAAATCAACAGATGAAAGGATCAAAAGGAAACTCACGGCATGCATGCATGCATTGTAATTTATGTATCGGTAAAAACAACTTTCTGAGAAAATTGAGTGTACTCCTTTGATATGTCGTGTCAAACTCATACAACAAGGAGAAGCTTGATTACTATGCCCTCTCCCTCCCCCATGCGCACGGTGGCTCACAGGACGAGGAGAAGCTTTTGCTTACAACACACTCTCCCTCCCCCATGCGGTGGACATGCAGCAGTTCATTCATGTCAGATTGCCAGAAGCATATAGTATTGTAGTAGTACGACTTCCCGAAGAGGCGAAGAGACAAGCGCAACCCGAATGTGGCAGTTGTGAACGCTCGCGTGGCAGTCTCATGTGAACGGTAGGGGCGCGGTGTGGCGGTTATGTAAAATGCCATGGCATTTGTTTTTTTACTGTTGTTTGCGTCCAATAGGTGCCACCGTCGGATGCAGATCTTACGGTTATTGTGGCGATCGCTAGTTATAGGCTCGTGGCGAACTATTGACTAGTCTCTTTTTGACACGAATTTACAACATTGATACGGCTTGAATGCCAACGAGGGAGAGGGTAGCGGTTCCCGAAATGTTGAACGGTCAATGATGCATCCTCATTCAATTATCATGCAGAGGGAATTAATTGGAGAAGCAGAATGGAGCCAACACGATATGAATGTAACGCAGTTTACACTCTCATATGAAGGCACCCCTCCACTCCAATCCATCTACCGAATCGTACGCACCTACTAGTACTACGCACTTAGTCTGCGCGACACTGCTCACTCCAATCCAAGACCAAGTGACCACAAGCCACAACCACCCATGGAGGCAATGGGCGCGAGCGGCAGGCGGCTGTGCTAGATGATCCACGATGCCGGCCTGTGGCCCGGCACCAAGCAACGTCTCCAGACGGTGCTGGCGACCGCCAGCGTCATAGCCCTCGGCAACGACGGCTTCGCCTCTCACATGGGCGAGATGATGGTCCGCTCCATCCGCAAGTTCAGAGCCGTCAAGAAGTGCGCTGACGACCTTGCCGTACTCCTCCAGCCCGCGCGCCCAGGCTCCTCGTTGCCTGCCACCCTCATCGGCCTCCATGGTGAGGACCTCTTTCATGCATTGGTGGCCTTGCAGCTGCCCGACATCACGATGAAGAATGTCCACCTCGAGGCCGCGCTCGCCGCGCAGCGCCTCGCCGAGGAAGAAACCGTCGACCTACACATCCATGTCTATGAGGAAATCGTCTACATAGGCCACTACAGGGCCAGGGACGACGCTAAGACGTTGGCCTTCTTCGACCGGCTGGAAGCCTTGGACGCCATTGTTCAGAAGCACGTTGACCTCACCATGAAAGCCGCTACTACTCAGCCGCCGTTCGGTGGGCCGGCGCCCTGAGTCAAGGAGGAGGAGGTCGTCGATGGATGCATATTTCTTCTTGCCTCCTGTAACCAGCACTGCATCGCGTCGTGGCCTTAATGTGTTACTGTATCGCATTATCATTCGAGTCGTAAATGACATGTGTGATCCCTTGCTCTCATTTGGCGTTAATTATATGTATCACTGTCTTCGCCCTAGTTTATTGGTCACCTTTCATGTCTTGTGCCAAATATTGACTTCAGATTTAACTAACAATAAGTTAATGCATGTCACAAAAAACAATATCGTTGGAAACTACTACCTCCGTCCTGGTTTATTGGTCTCCTTCGTATTTTGTGCTTATTTTTTACCATAGATTTAATTAACAAAATGTTAGTGCATGTCACCAAAAATTATATCGTTGGATTCGTATTTGGACATAGTTTTCAATGATATTATTTTTTGTGACATGCATTAACATTTTGTTAGTTAAATATAAGGTCAAAGTTTGGCACAAAATTCAAAGAGCACCAATAAACCAGGATGGAGGTTGTATGTTCAAACATGAATCCAACGATATATTTTTTGGTGGCATGCATTAATATTTTGTTAGTTAAATCTATGGTCAAATTTTGACACAAAGGGGACCAACAAACCAGGATGGAGGTAGTACTTACCTATTGCATCAACTTCGTAATTTACGTACAATGCATGACCCAACCTACCATACTATAGTAGTATATATATGGGTGCGACAACCAAACTTATAAATTCAAAACTAAGCGTTACACGTCACAAGTTCAAAACGAGAAAGTGGAACAAGTACAACACGCCTGTCCCGTTCGCGTCGCAACCCACACTGTCGTTCCGGCCCGCCGCTCAGCGCGCATTGGCTTGGCATATTATCACTGACATGTGGGCCCGATGTGAGAAAACCGATGATGCGCCAAACTCGCAAACTCCCCGGCTTATTGTGTAGGAAAATCCCTGCCCTAGTATTTTTAATCGTTGTTTCTATCTGTCTACCATGCCAAGGAGCAGAAGCATAACCAAATGTTACATTTTCTACAAGTTCAAAAGGAAAAGCCTGCCGCGTCGCGTGGCACCCCCACACGGTCGGGAGTACTAGGGTCGGTCCGGCACGCCGCTCAAGCTAGGGAACGCGTGTTGTCTAGCATTTTCACTGTCATGTGGGACCGCAGCTGAGCAAACCGACTATGGGCAAATCCCCACCCCGCCCGCTGCGCATCGGCTGAGTTAGAATTAGAAGAGAGAAACGAGGAGGGAGAAGAGCTAGCTATAGCACGGACGCCGTTGTCCGATGGGACTCGTGTTGATAGAGTAGGAGTACTCCGTACTCGTACGTACTAGGACCAAGGGACGAGTCCTCGGATAGAATGCGGCAGCGGGCCATCCAACCATGTCGGTGTTCGAGTACATTTCAAACCAGATGAATTACATGCAGACCCCCCGCAAAAGAATAAATAAATGAATTACTACATGCAAACCAGATGATTTTCTTAGAAACCGGAGCACATTCATTACATTTTGGAGATATTTCATTGAAAAAAAACGACCGGCCGTAAACCAGTCTAAGAGCCTCTTTGATTCCCATGATACTGATAATACAGGAATGGGGAAAGTGTGGGACTCGAGTGCTAAATCCAATAGGATTAGCAAAGAGTGTTCAACGCCATAGGAAAAAATAAAGGAATTGTAAAAAAAAGGTTGGAGAGGAGTACTAGCTAAGCTGCGACGATGCTCTTGCTCCGCTGATGGCGGTAAACCGAGAGGAGGAGGAGGAAGCGGTGGCGTGTTTTTACATGCTAAGGCTGGACTGTAGTACATTGTTTTTTATCGCCATATCGCATGTTGGTTCACTGGGCTGCCGTGTTTCGCACTCCTCCGACGTATACTAGTACTCCAGTGCTAAACTAGAGTACACCGCACGGTTCTTTGCTCCTTATTACGTCGTCGGCAACAATTATTCTTCCTTTCCCCGACATGTGGGACAACCAGCACCCAGGTCGACGTGTCATGCACCAGATTAGAGTGGGGAACGGAAGGGGAGCCTCACCCGGTCGTAGCGCTGCAGTAATAATGACTATAAATGAGCAGTCATATCACAAGGCCCCACCTTTCTTGCAGTAACGAGCCGTCAAATCACACAGTCCCACCCTTCCAGCAGTAAGATGAATCTGCTACTCCCTCATCCTCCTCGACTCTCCAAACCGACTAGGCGAAACTGCCGTGCGTACCACGCGGGAAAAGCCCCGCCCTTGACTTTTAAATATAATTTTGTATCGATGGATTGCGGCATGGAGCAAAACCAAAAGAAAAAAGGTGGTACATGTATATAGCACGCCCGTCGCGTTCGCGTCGCACCGCCACGGTCGGTCCGGCACGCCGCTCACCGAATGCAACACGCGTCGCGTTAGTACTACTGCAGTACTAGAAAAGAGAGACGAGCGATGGTAACATACGGCTGAGTTACTTCTTTTTAAGCAGGTTGAGTTACTACTACTACTACTACAGTAGAAAAGAGAGACGAGCGATGGTAACATACGGGCTGTAGATATGTTGAGAAATCGAAAAAAAAAATGTCGAGACACCGGCTATATAGTACTATACAGTACCAATAAAATAATCGAGTGCAGCAATTCGGTGCCTAGGCTCATCCGCACCTGGTCAGAAAACAATTCACAAAAAAAACAAAAAATTCAAACAAATTCATTGCATGGTAGAAAATTTGATGCGTGAGGTCCGCTCCAATTTTCAAATCGTTTGGACATCTGAGCAGCTCTCGGCAAAAAAGACAAATCGGGTCAGAACAGTGCATGAACAGTATACTTTTTTAGAGACCCCAAATTTCTCTTTTTTGCCGAGAGCTACTCAGATGACCAAATGATTTCAAAATTGGAGCGGACCTCGCGCATCAAATTATCTACCATGCAAAAAAATGGAATTGTTTGAATTATTCTATTATTTTTTTTGATTTTTTTCGTCAGCGCGGGTGCAGATGAGCCCGGGCTCAGAAGATGATTATCGTAATCTATTTCGCTATGAATACAAATCTACTCCCCCCACCCTAGGCAGCTAGGGCAACCTCCCCGCTCCATGCTTCACCGATGATCCCGTGGATTCGCCCCTCCCCTCTTCCCGCCGCTCGGGCCACTGGTGGCGGGGAGGTGAACCCCGGTGCCTCCGCTCCAGTTAGTAGTTTACATTAGGGTTTTTTTTCACGCACACGCAACCCTCACTCGGATGAGGGGCACTTCTCCTTTGAGTTTATCTTTCGGGCTCTGATCCTCCTCGAGTTCGTCCGTCTAGACATAGTGGATGGAACATGAGCGTATTGTCATGTGGCGAGATTAGGTGTCAAGTGCTTCGGATAATTACAAGGGTTCAACGATGACAAGGGTGTGTTTGGTAGGGTGTATGAAGGGTGCATGAGAGCAAAAGTTCCATTCTTGACCCACTTTTGGGTGTTTGGTAGGGTGTATGAAGGGTGCATGAGAGCAAAATTTCCCTTCTCAACCCACTTTTGGGTGTTTGGTAGCGTGTATGAAGGGTGCATGAGTCCACACTAGCTTAACACAAATACACTAGGAGCATGCATGAAGAGGGATGCTGAGATGAGCATGCACAAAGAGAGAACAACTATGCTGAGATGAGAATGCAACCAAACACACAATACGGCTCTACGGCTCTGGTCCTTATGGGCATCTGCACGAAGACTTCTCGTTTATCGTCAAAAAGGTCAAGCCGACTCCGATAGGACAGCAGCAATATCGATCGACACATCTTGTATGAGTTTGTCTTTCGAGCTCTGATCCTCGTCGGGGCATAGTCGATGGAGCTCCAACGTAGATTCATGTCGTCTCCTAGTGGCGGTGAGGCTAGGGTGTCTTGTCATGTGGCGAAATATTGCGTTATATGAATTAGGTGCTTCAGATCAATTACGACTGTTGTGGCTTCGGGTCGCTGCTCCTTAGGAGCAAGGGCATGAACACTTCCCGACTATCATCGACGAGGTCAAGCCAGCTCAGGTAGGATGGCGGCAATAGCGGTGCGTCGGCGGCTCTTTCTGACAGTAATAGGTCGTTCGGTGGTCTCAGAATCTCGATGCAATTTTTATTACGTTTGAGATGCTTTTGTAGTACTCATGGTGAACTTTTTATAATAGATCTGGTCATTTTCACAAAAGGGTTGCATATGTTGTAGTATGTTCAAAAGCAGAACAAAGATCGATGGCCCTTTACATTTTCTCTGCAAACGCTAAGATCATGAATTCAAAATTTTGATTATGTTGAGAACAAATATAGTTCAAGTTCTAGCTAGCGATTCAGAATGTAAACCGTGCATGTGTTTATACGTATAGGGTAGTTATCAAAGAAAATGTATGGTATTCCCCCATTTAGATGGGAACTGCAAAAGCCACATTACGGCAACTTCAAAGTAGTGAGTCCATTGATACAGTGTGGGCAAACGGTACCATCGATATCTCAAAGCCAAGAGCTCCAGCTTGTTTGTTCTCTCTCTATATATATTCACCAGTGTGGTTGTTCAATGAATGGAGGGCTAGGGTCCACAAGTGAACAATACTACTAGTACTCCTGGACGCCGTGGAGTTTTGTTCACTATAGCACATTAAATAGAGAGTTTCTTTTCTTTAATGTCACATACACAAATTGAAACGATTGTTGTGGAGAGAAAAAGAAAATCACTCCACTATATATATGGGCAGGAGCCTCAGCGCTTGCTTTACTAGGGTTGCTCTCTTCACTGTCTTACCCTCTCCAGATCTAAACAAGACAGCGGTGGCCACACACACTCTCTGCTCACCGCTGGTCACGGATCCGGCCGGATCCCCTCAGCCGGGGTAGGGGAGTAGGTGCATCATTCACGCGGTCGTCGGTGGCTAGGGAGGAGACCCACAGCTACCGGCGCGTCCCGATCGGCTGCCCATGTCGTTCTCTCCGACACAACACCGGCTCGGGAGGGCCTCTGACCCCTTCTTCCTCCATCCCGTATTGTGGCCAGATCCGGCCTCCCGCCACCCTCCTAGCCACATCTCGACGACCATCAGGTATAGCTTCGTTCGAAAACGGCCTTGCTCTACTGCCCCAGCTCCCCACGTGGCTGCATGTGGATATTTTTCTACTTCCATCAGCTGTTCCAAGGCCACCTTGATTTTTACTACTATTAGAGGTAAAGCTACTTCATGCAGTCGAATCTAGGACTTGGTTGAAACAGGGAATAAAGGGGGGAAAGGTGTAGCATGAATCTATGACTTGATTCAAAGAGGAAATAGAAGGGGGGAAAGTTGTAGAGACTGGCCAACCCGTCTCTTGGTTCAAAAGGGAAATAAAGGGAAAACGCAGTACAAACTGGATAAGGAACAGATCTATTATTGGTGGAGGAAGGAAAGAAAGTGGCAGCTGGGGGACAAGTCAACAGAGTATGTCCAGGATTAGATTTGTTGTCCTCACGTAGTAAAAGGTGCCTAAAGAGAACTAAATTTGGGACCATCCCAGATCTTGGTTGGATGTTTGTTGCTCGGGGCAACAAACTCGGCCTCACCACATTATGCGTCCTTGTAGGTACATGGTGCTGATGCGTCCACTGTCTGCATGCCCTTGTACCAACTTTTTGTTGTTGTTAATGTAATGGCACTTGTAAAATGAAGCAATCACACTGTTAAAGCAAGGACATGTCTAACCAATATTGTTATTAATTTAATGCCTCTAGTAATATGATGCAATTAAACTATTTTACAAATGCTACTCTCCTGCTAGATTTCCCCTTATGATAAGTAAGTTGCTTCTTTACGCTGGTGAATGTCCTAGTGTCCCCACTGTCCCATGCACTTATACCAACTATTTAGCTGCTGTTAATCAAATGTAGCTAGTAAAACGAATCAATGCCACCATTAATGTAATGGCATATTTGACCGATGTCATTGTTGATCATAATGCTTCGAGTAATATGAAGCAATGCTGCCGTTTTAAAATTTCTACTGTCCTTGCATGATTGCCATGAAGATAGATGCTACTTTTCATTTCGTCTATGTTTCATATTTTGTTATTGACCAGTAACTGTTTTCTGTCTATCTTTTTGTGCAGATAGGGATATCCATTTCACCTCGTTGCTATTGTGACCTTTTGGTGAACTGCACAAAACACTTTGTTTTTTTTTTTGAAAGAGTGTCTTGTGCAGTTCTACTAAAATGTCACATGGGCAATGTCTCTCGATTTTAGTGGAACTGCACAAAGGGTGATTGGAGTTCCTAACATCTTCGTCTAACTCTGCCGGTAATCTCGTGCAACAGTTTATTAACCTTTGCAAGATTAGTCGTCACCGTCACCACAATGGCACTTGATTTTAGTTGAACTGCACAAAAGGATAAGCAAATTATAGTTGCACCTTCCATGAGCATGACAACCAACCTTGACGTTGCTCAAATTTTAGTGCAACTAATGAAGGAGAAGCTGCCAGCTCATGGGACCAAGTACATCTTGCTAGCTGCATGATGCAAACATTGCTTCATTTTAGGTGAACTGCACAAAAAGGTCGCATGAATTGAATCATCCATGTTGGTGACTGGTTCTTGGACTGGTGTCAACCCGTCTACAATGGCCTTGACTACAGTTATGGTTCCCATGACCGGGTATGTTCCTTTTTGGTTGATTTTGACTCTGCATTCAGCTAGTGATCTTGTGCTACTATTTTTGCACTGCTATGAGAAAGCAATAATGATATTGTTTTTGCATCTTAATGTAATGCCACTAATAATTTGAGTCAATGTTTTGGCACCGCTAGTGCCACTGATAAAATGATGTAATAATACAGTTATAATAGAGCTATTGTCTTAACTATCATCTCATTTCCAATGTAAATAACTTGTTGAAGGCGTATCCGGGAGAATTGAGTCCATTTGCACTGCATCAACCACATAGCATGGGCACTGAACTAGTTGAGTCCATGAGGCGTGCCGTCGAGGTGGCGCGGGCCCCCTCTCTCCCTCGCAGCATGGCGAGCGCCATAATTTTAGTTGAACTGCACAAAAAAAGAGATTGGAATGACTCAAGGCCCCTCCTTCTACTGCCACACTGAAATTGTTGATAGATGTCAACGAATCGACATTATGGCAAGATACGGGGACCTGAAGAATAACTTGATCTCACAAAGTCATCTCACACTGGTCAGTATTGTCCTTCATCCACATGATCGTGCTTTGTCATACTGTGCTAGCGTTGTATTTTTTTATATAAAGCTATTGTATCGCAATTTTTTCCCATTAAGAAAATAAAGTTGCTACAACTAGTGCCACTATTATAGTAATCATGCTTTTTCATTATCTGTGCAAACAGGAATACTCAGCTACAGATGTTGGGATGGTCAAAGCATTCGCCAAGTTCTTGGTGCTGGACAGTGTTCTTTCCCTTGAACTTGTGGAAATTCTTCTGCACCACATTGGCGCTAGAAGAACCCTCTGCCCCATTCGTGTGTGAGTCCTTTGCTCTCGAGTTCTGCTCAACACTTAGGTGATGGATGACATCCTCAACACAGAATTCACGCCTCAAGTGCTTGAGAGAAGTAGGAAAGTTCCTCCATGAAGGAGGGAGTTTTGCAATAATGCAACCCGCGACAAACTTGTCCGGCAACTCACACGTCAGGAGCTCCAGCTCCTTAGCGATGCACTGTATCTCATGAGCCTGGTCCAACACAGGACGACCCGCTTACACAGATATTGGAAGTGCTAGTGCCACCAGTTATCCAGAAAATGTTCATCTGCCAATGTTTGACATGCGTGGCCGTAAATGGGACTGGTTTCAATGTTTTAGCAAATCCTTCAATCAAATTGCTTACATGAAGCATCGATTGATTTTATTTATTTGTTAACATTCTCACAACGTTTTAGTTAAACAGTAACTATTGGCTCTGATCTGTGAATCATTGAGATGTGTAGGCATCTTTGTTATACTTATTATTTGAATCTTATGAGTTGGTTGTGAATCTTGCAAGATGTGAAACACGGCAAGATGATGCAGAGGACAGCAACCCTAACAATCTGTTCAAACTTGGTAGTATTGTCTGTCTGAAAGCGCGGCAAATGAGTTGTTTGCGTGCGTCCTGAGAATAATAATTCTAATTGTTTTGCATGTTGATTTTATGGCACTGATAGAACAAGCCAACGACGTTTGAATGGGTCGAGGGGGCGTGCAGTGGGCGAGGGAGGAGGGGGTAGTAACTGCTGCCGCCTGTACCCATTACGTTCACCGGCGATTGCAGTTCCCCATGAATGGAAAAACGAACTACTGCCGCCGCCTACCCCCTACGTTCACTGGCGACAGTTCCCCAAGATTGGAAAAACGAACTGTTGCCGCCCCCCCCCCCCCCCCCCAGTACCCCACTACACACCGATCCCCAGTGTAAATAAGGAGCCCTCCGCTGTCCATATCTCCCCATCGTCTTCATCTTCCCTCCTGCCCCCAATCCCCACAAAACGAGAACCGCCACAACAACTCTGCGTGAGAAGAGACTCCAATGGCGATCCGAGGGGTGAGCCTGCTGGATATAGACTCCAGCAAGGAGTTCACCTTTGAGTTCTCCGTTTAGACCCATGGCAGCACCAAGTTGAATGTGATGTACACCAACGATCCGGACTCGGTGAAGCTCTGCGTCGCCAAGTTCAAGCAGTACCTACAGGACGAGAAGCACAAGGTCGCGGGACTAGACCTTGTGCCCATCCATCCGTCTCCTGACAGGGACCAACGGATCGCCGTCGCCCAGGTATGCGTGCGGGACGAGGTTCTAGTGTACCACTACTATAGGGCCATCAGGGGTTCTGGAGCATTCGCCCATTTCATCGGCACCGCCGACTGCACCTTCGCTACGGTGGAGAGCAGGAAGAATGCCACTGTGCTTTACGATTGGGCCATCTGGTGCAAGAAGCTCGTCGACATCCAGAAGCAATACAAGATCATCGGCAACGGGCAAGAGGAGGACTCCGTGGTTGACCTCGCCGCGGCCATCATCGACCCCTGCTACGCCAACATGAAAGAAGACGTGGATACGAAAGACCTAAACACGTGGGAGGTACCTCTGAATCTAGCCTACATCACCTACGCGGCCAAGGACGCATACGCATGCTACGACATGTACAGGCGGATCTTGGACATGAGGGCGTGTCTACTTCCCGTGACCGAGGAGTACATGGACAGCCGCAGCGTCATGATCAAGCATGCCAGGAAGATCTAGATGGTGTAGTTTGTCTGTTTAAGCACCTTTATCATCTGAGTGTTTCATGCATTAGCCTATGTGTCGTAATTATCTGTTTTATCCGTAATATTTTGTCTAAGAACCCATGAACTTGTTTGCTTTTTTTTCCCGAGTGGCTATGAATCTGTTTGCTTATGTATGTAATAAGAGTACTAGTTCACAGGGCTGCCGTGTTTCCTTTTTTTTAGGCCGAGTAGGTATCAACTGGGCTGTGGCTGCCCAGCCCAGGTTTCTTTTCTTAGGACATCCGCGGCCCACGACATGCTTATGGGGATCCAGCAGTTGTATCATTTTTTGTGCATTTTTTTTGAAGTCTGAGTGCGGTTTTCTGTAGGTTGCACAGTCGTTCGTTTTGCCTAGATTATCAGATAACTTCACTCAGGGTGGTCATCTTTGATCACGAACGACGAGAACAAGTTAAGTTTGATACCTCTTCCGTCAGTCCTTCTGGCAGCCATTAGATTGAAATCCAACGGCTGGCGTGCTTTGAATCTCCTTCCTCCCAATATTTCCCCTTTTCAGGTTGACCCAGTAGGTCTCGTACATAGACATATGGGACCAACCACCTATCCATTTGTATTTCTTTTATTTTGTTCAATCTTTTGTCCTCTCCCTACAGCGGCTGGCGGCGCTGCCGCACACACCTCGACGACCCATCCTAGCCTATGCATGGCGCTGGCCAGGCCATCCCTCTACTCCCCCACATCTCCTTTTATTCTTCGGCGGCGGCAGCTCCACCGGCCCACCCTGCACCCGAACCAGTCAACCCTCGTACTCCCCTCCGCCTGCGTCTTCCCTGGCTCTAGTTCGTTCCGGTCCGAGGTCTCGATGTTGTCCTCCGCCTTGGTGCTCTCGCCGCGGCGCCGCCGTCTGTCGTTCTCAACATGGTCAACAAACGAGAGGAATCGAGAGATGACTGTACGTGGAGAGGCTCATAGTCCGGGCCCACCAGTTTCATGGCCGTACGCAAACAAGTGCCTCCTTATATATTGCAAAAAAATGCTTCCTCCTTATGGTATGTTGACGTTTGGGGCCCACGAGATTGTCAACGTAGTCAAGGTGGCTGTCATCCGGGACCTAGCAAGTAATCATTTTTTTCAGAGGTCGAACAAGTAACAACTGGGTTGTGGCCTGCCCAGCCTAGGTTTTGTTTTTTAACATGCGCAGCCCACGACATGCTGACACAGTTGATCCAGCAGGTTTCAACTTTTTTTTTAGGTCCATCAGGTATCAATCGGCCTCTGTGCCTCCCAGCCTAGCTTGTTTTATAACATCAGCAGCCCAACTTATGTTTGTTTCTTGAAGACAACTCACAGCTTAGTTCTATTTTTCTATACTGCTCAAAAAAAGAAGTTCTATTTTTCTATAAGAATGCCAAACTCAAATTATGTTTTCCCTTCTATAATAGTATATATATTTATATTTTATTTTATTACATATACTCCATAAATATATATATATATATATATATATATATATATATATATATATATATATATATATATATATTAGAAGAACATAAGCCCAACTTATGTTTGTTTCTTGAAGACAACTCATAGCTTAGTTCTATTTTTCTATACTGCTCAAAAAAAGAAGTTCTATTTTTCTATAAGAATGCCAAACTCAAATTATGTTTTCCCTTCTATAATAGTATATATATTTATATTTTATTTTATTACATATACTCCGTACATATATATATATTAGAAGAACATAAGGTTCACGTTTGACCTGTCCTTCGTCGAACCTTTGTATAGACCTTCCCACTTCCTTTATTTTTTTTATTAATCCTATCTCTGATTTTTCTCCCACAGGTTTTACCTAAAACCAACTCAATTGTCCCACGTCTAGCCTAAAAAATAATAATACCCCACATCTTATTAACTCTTCAAAATAAATAATATTTTATTTAGTAAATCGATAAGGTCTTACCAAATTATTATTATTATTTAACAATAAGTTTGGCAAGTTAATTCCTGGTGATTGCGTACATAAGCTTGCTAAGATTTTACGGACCAATACAGTAATAGACGTGCAATCACGTGTTTATGCTCCGCAAATTATGTAGTTCTATAATAAAATGCCCAGCACCGGTTTATGTTTTTATAACATTTCTCCGACCTGCCCAAAATGATATTTTCACCCTGCCCAGCAAAATCGTGTATTTTGAAAAATAATACAAATAGGATGTAAATGCTAACAAAATATATAAATGGGCTGCATAGACGCTACATTATTGTTTCACCCAGCCCACCAAATGGACTGGCTGACATGTGGACCAATAGGTCGAAGCCTACGCAAGGCGTTGTCAACTTAGTCAAAAAAAAGTTTCTGACAGCCTTATCTGTTGGATGTACATCCAACAACCGGCATTCTCCTTCAATCTCTCGTCTTCTTCCTCCAGCGCTGGCGGGACCGCATGCTCCAGCCTCCGGCGTCCAGCAGCGCTGCTTCGCGCGCCTCGCTACGAAACGCCACCCCACCGACGGCCAGGCCATCCTTCCACTCCTCTGCACCTCCTGTTATTCCCCACCGAGTGTAGCCCCAACCCGCACCCGAACCAGTCAATTCTCGCACTCATCTCCGTTTGCGACTCAACTGCCGCGTCTTCCCCATCTCCGGGTTGTTCCCGTCTGGGGCGGTGGGGCCTCGCCGTCGTCCACCGCCTTCGTGCGCTTGGCACGGCGTGTTCAACATGGTCAACAAACGAGAGTCATCGGAAGACGACTGTACATGGAGAGGCTGACAGCTGCGACCCACGAGGTCCATGGTCACACGCAAGGAAAGTGCCTCCTTATTACGCGAAAAAAAAAGTTTCCTCCCCCTGACAGCTGGGACTCACCAGCTACATCTTCGCACGCAAGGAAGTGCCTCGTTATTACGCAAAAAATAAATGATTCCTCCTCCTGACAGCTGGGACCCACCAGCTATATCTTCGCACGGAAGGAAGTTCCTCCTTATTACGCGAAAAAAATGATTCGTCCCCATGACAACTGGGACCCACCAGATTTGGACGCTGACTTGTGGGCCTACTCAGTTGACGCGGACGCAGGGCTTTGTCAACTTAGTCAACAAACGATTTTTTTAGGAAGTCAACAAACGATTCTAGCAGCAGTGACCGTTGGATGTTCATCCAACGGCCGTGCAGCTTCTTCAATTTCTGATCTTCTTGCTCCAGCCGCCCAAACCAGCGCCGGCAGGACCGCCTGCTCCTGCCTCCCGTGGCCGGCTGTACTCCCGCGCAGGCCTCACCGCCCCACCCTACTCCCACCGCTGGCCAGGCCTTCCCTCTATGCACCCACATCCCCTGTTATTCTCCGGCGACGGCGGCCTCACACCGCAGCCGAATCAGTCAACCCTCGTACTCCCCTCCGCGTGGGCATCCACTGCCGCGTCTTCCCCGGCTCCGCGTCGTCCATCGCCTTGGTACTCTCGGCGCGGCGTAGTCAACGTGGTCAATGAATGACAGCCATCGGAAGAGGACTGTACGCGATGAGATTGACAGCTGGACCCACCAGCTACATCTTCGCATGCAAGGAAGTGCCTTCTTATTACACGGAAAAAAAATTATCCATCCCCCTGACAGCTGGGACCCACTTGCTATATCTTCACACGCAAGGAAGTGCCTCCCTATCCTCCCTGACAGCTCAGACCCAACCGGTCGAGGCGTACGTAGCGTTGTCTGTCTGGTCGCGAATGTGTACGTACATACTGGTCGATCGGTCTCTCTGCAACGATGAACCATGGGCGTGTAAAGAGCGGCACGTGTCGTAGTAGAGCCCCCGATGTAGTAGTTCAGGCAGCCCCATCAAAATCGTGTACACGTACGTACATCCATGCTGCAAAAAATACGGGCATGTACGTACATACGGGCGGGGTCTCAAACGCGTACTCGCGCATACGTACGGCCAGGGCTCATGTACATGGAGAGGCGACAGTGGGGGTACGCAGCAACGGCCTCCTGTTCATCGGCAGCCAACCGGCTGGGTCGGAACGGAGGAAACAACGTCGTGTTCATCGAGAGCCAAGCGACTGGGTCGGAACGCGTCCTATTCATCGGGAGCCAACCGGCTTGGACGGAACAGCCGAAACGGGGTCCTGTTCATTGACTCGAGGTCTGGCGTACCGCAAAATGGAGGAAACGGACTTCTGTTTGAGCGCCTACGGTCGAAACGGGGTCCTGTTCATCGGCTGGGGTCTGGCGCACCGCAAAACGGAGGAAACGGACTTCTGTTCGAGCGCCTACGATCGAAACGGGGTCCTGTTCATCGGCTGGGGGTCTGGCGTACCGCAAAACGGAGGAAACAGACTTCTGTTCGAGCGCCTATGGTCGAAATAGGTCCTGTTGATCGGGAGGGCTCTGGCGTACCGCAGAACGGAGGAAACAGACTTCTCCCCAACTGCCTACGGTCGAAACGGGGGTCCTATTGATTGGCAGGGGTGTGGCGTACCGCAAAACGGGACTCCATGGGCTACTGTTCATCCACGGTCGACCTCCTCCAGCCTCCACCAGCTACTGTTCATCCACCGTCGACTTCCTCCAGCCTCCACCGGTTACTGTTCATCCAGCCTCCACGGGGTCCTATTCATCCACCCCCAACCGGCTGGGTACGTATGGCGTACCGCGGCACGACCTCCTCGGGGTCTTGTTCATCCAGCGCCAACCGCCTACACGGCCGGGGTCCTGTTCATCCAACCCCCACCGGCTGGGGTGGGGCATACGAGCGGGCGGCAGCAACGGGAACTGTTCATCCACAGCCAACCAACCGGCTCGATCGATGCGTCTCGACTCGTGTCTGCGTGTATCGCGCGCGCGGCAGCAACGGGCACTGTTCATCGAGAGGCAACCCAACACCGGCTGGCTACGTCTCACACGGGGGCTCGATCGGCTTCAGTAAGCAGCGAGAAGGATCGATCGAATTCAGTTAGCAGCGAAGGAATCGCTCGGGTTCAGTTAGCAGTGAAGGGATCGCTCGGGTTCAGTTAGCAGCGGGATCGATCGCTTGGGTTTAGTACGTGTAGTAGTGCGAGGGATCAATCGATCGCTCGGGTTCAGTAAGCGAACGCCTTGTTCGGGTTCAGTTAGCGAACGCCTCGCACACACGCGCGCGTATGAGAGAAACGCACAAACCACACTGCATCGCTCGGCCCTGACCACCACCGTAACCGGGAACTCCCCGAAAATTTTCTCGCCCTCACTTCTACCACGATTTTTATGTCATGGACGGCCCAAAGAATGTCATGCGGGTGCGTCTCCGGCCCGCCCAGGACGAAAAGCCCATTTTCTGTCATAATTTTTTGTCATTGAAGTAGGAGCCCACCACATCTATAATGATACGTGTTTTTGTCACAATTATTGTCATAGAAGTGTCACAACCATGACATAATTTTTTTTCGTTCGGGCCATAATGTCACGGATGTGTCTTTTTTTTTGTAGTGGAAGACGTATTTCCCTTCGCCCTTTTCTTTCCTCTTCTTCAAACATGTACGTAGATCATTTTTGCTTGGGAAACGTTTATAGCCGGCGCGCCGGCCGAATCTTCTACCGGTCGCGCGCGGGGCGTGCGATCCGTTTGATCCTTGTTACGCCAGGTCGCTCGTCCACGCGTGCAGACCCACGTGTAACACACTCTTTCCTAGCCACGCATCCACGGCTTTATCCATCCGTCAACCGCTCTTCTTCCTCCCCAGCTCTTTCTCTCTCCACGAGCGACCAAGGCACACGCCATAACACTGAAAGCCAACCGGCTAGACCAGATCCTACTCGCCGGCGGCCGCGCTCGTACCCCCCGTAGGATCCCCTCCCCTCCCAAATCCCAGCCGATGCATCTTTTTCCTCCCGAGTGAATCCCATCCCCATGGCTACTTTTTCTGCTGCCAGGGTGAACCACTGCCGCTGCTTCGAGCTCGTCGTAGATCCCACAGCTGCAAAATCAAGCTGGGGGCTATAGCTATCGAACCACCGGTGACCTGCTGGACCGACATCGATGGATGTTGCAACCGCAGTCAGCTTGTGCTGGAACCGGCATTGGCAAATGCTGGGACCGCGGTCACCAAGAGCTAGAACCGGCATTTGGCATTGTTGGGACCGTGGTCCCCATATGCTGGAACCAGCATCAACAAATGTTGGAACCGTGGTCACCACATGCTGGAACCGGCATCGACGATTGCTGCCACCGGCACGGGGGAAAAGCTTCATCCAGTGGAAAAAAGCTTCAACCATGGTAAAAGCTTCAATCGGCGTAAAGAAAAGCTTCAACCGGCCGTTGAAAAAGCTTCAACGAGCATGGAGGGAAAAGCTTCAATCCATGAGAAAAAGCTTCAACTGTCAAAAAAGCTTCAATCAACGATGAAAAAGCTTCAATCGGCATGGAGGAAAAAGCTTCAACCGGCACGCCAATGGTGCGAGCGGTGACGCCGAGAGCTGCGGCCGACAACACGGTGGTGCTGCGACGGACGTGATACGACGGCGGCGGCTAGTTGCTGCAACGACAGAGGCGTCAGGCGTGCTTGAAGACGGCGGTGTTTTTCTTATAAAGGGCGATGGCATCCTGCCGGACCGGCAAGGATGGGTGCTGTGACGGCGACCACCGGCGACGAGGATGGCTGGCGAGCTGCCTGGCATTGGGGAGGATCACGGGCGGGACTGCTCGCCATGGACAGGCGCCATCACTTTTTTTAACAAAGCAGTTTAGGGAAGAAAGATATCGTACAGCCAGAATAAAGCTAATCGTGCGTGCGCAGTGTGACCGGCCGAAATTTCGGCTGGCGGACCAGTGCCAATCACTCTCCTTTTTGCTTTCACGTTTTTTTATCATTTTTTAGGGAAGACCATCATTGCTAGCTGCTACTTGTAGCTTGCGTTGGTATTATCCCCGAAGAGGAAGGGATGATGCAGCACAGTTGAGATAAGTATTTCCCTCAATTATGAAACCAAAGTTATCGAACCAGTAGGAGAATCACACAACACCTCATTAGCAGTACCTGCACACAAACAACAAACCCTTGCACCCAACGCAAACGAGGGGTTGTCAATCCCTCGGCGGTAAATTGCAAGATTAAATTGTATGTGATAGATTGAAACAAAAATACAAAATAAAATAAATAAAATAAAATGGCAGCAATATTTTTAGGGTTTTAGTAATATGATTTAGATAGACCCGGGGGCCATAGTTTTCACTAGAGGCTTCTCTCAAGAAAATAGCATACGGTGGGTAGACAAATTACTATTGGGCAATTGATAGAAAAGCAAATAATCATGACGATATCCAAGGCAATGATCATGTATATAGGCATCACGTCCAATACAAATAGACCGACTCCTGCCTGCATCTACTACTATTACTCCACACATCGACCGCTATCCAGCATGCATCTAGTGTATTAAGTCCATAAGAACGGAGTAATGCCTTAAGAACGATGACATGATGTAGACAAGATAAACTCACGTATGAATAAACCCCATCTTTTTACCCTTAGTAGCAACGATACATATGTGTCATGTCCCTTTCTGTCACTGGGATTGAGCACCGCAAGATCGAACCCACTACAAAGCACCTCTTCCCATGGCAAGATAAATCATCTCAGTTGGCCAAACCAAATCAATAGATCGGAGAAGAAATACGAGGCTATAATAATCATGCATAAAAGAGTGCAGCAAAGACTTAAATAATTTCATGGATAATCTGATCATAAACTCACAATTCATCAGATCCCAACAAACACACCGCAAAAAGTGATTACATCGGATAGAACTCCAAGAACATCGAGGAGAACATTGTATTGAAGATCAAAAAGAGAGAAGAGGCCATCTAGCTACTAACTATGGACCCGAAGGTCTGTGGTAAACTACTCACGCATCATCGGAAGGGCAGCAAGGTTGATGTAGAGCCCCTCCGTGATTGATTCCCCCTCCGGCAGATTGCCGGAGAAGGACCCCAGATGGGATCTCTCTGGAACAGAAACTTGCGGCGGCGGAAAAAGTATTTCGTGGACTCTCCTGAGGGTTTCTAATTTTTTCTGAATTTATAGTGCTGGAATTAGGTCAAATGGAGCAAAGGGGGCCCACGAGGCACCAGGGCGCGGCTGCTTCCCCAGGCGCGCCCTGGTGGCTCGTGGCCACCTCCTGGGTCTTCTGGCCCTCTCCCGAAGCTTCTAGTGTTTATCTTGGCCAATAAAAAATCTCCAAAAAGTTTCGTGGCATTTGGACTTCGTTTGGTATTGATTTTCTGTAAAACAAAAACAGGGCAGAAAACAGCAACTGGCACTGGGCACTAAGTTAATAGGTTAGTCTCCAAAAATGATATATAATTGCTGTAAATGCTTATAAAAACATCCAAGATTGATAATATAACAGCATGGAACAATAAAAAAATTATAGATACGTTGGAGACGTATCAGCATCCCCAAGCTTAATTCCTGCTCGTCCTCGAGTAGGTAAATGATAAAAACAGAATTTTTGATGTGGAATGCTGCCTATCATATTCATCACATATTCTTTTCTTTTATAGCATGGACATTGGACTTGTATGATTCAAAGCAATAGTCTATAATTTGACATGAAGATATAAATACTCAAGCATGCTAACAAGCAACCATGTCTTTCAAAATATCAACGCTAAAGAAAGTTATCCCTAGCCCATTATGCTCAATCATTGATCCATTCATGAAACACGCTCGAATATTAGCTACATCCAATGCACAAGTATGACAATAGTGCTCTCTAGTTGGTGCTTTATAAGAGAAAATGAAGACTCAAATAAAAATAAAAATTGCATAAAAGTAAATAGATAGGCACTTCGCAGAGGGAAGCAGAGATTTGTCAAATGTGCCAGAGCTCAAAGCTGAAATTAAAGAGATAAAAATATTTTGAGAGGCATGCTTTTCCTGTCAACGAAAACGACCGAGAATTCCCAATATTTTCCATGCTAGACACATCATAGGTGGTTCCCAAACAGAAAGTAAAGTTTATTTCCTTTCCACCATTTTTTTCACAATCCATGGCTAGCCGTATCCACGGGTGCCCTCCATACCAACACTTTCCAAGGAATTTTGTTGTTATTAATTTGATTTTCATGTGGGACTGGGCATCCCTATTACCAACCATTCTCTCGTGCAATGACAAGTGAATAAACACTCATCGTGAGAATAACACACCTAGCATGGAAAATAACCCCTGGCGCTTCATGAGCGGTACAGGCACACAAAACAGAAAAATTATTTTGAAAATTAGAGTTGGCACACGCAAATTTACTTGGAACGTCATTGAAATACCACATATAGGTAGATATAGTGGACTCATTTGGCACAACTTGGGTTTAAGGATTTTGGATGCACAAGCAGTATTTTCGCTTAGTACAAATGAAGGCTAGCAAATAGATTGAGAAGCAACCAACCAAAAAACGAAAATGGTCATAAACATGCATTGAACACCACTAACACCGAATAATGCACCATAAGTAGGATATAATTTCGTTGCATAACTATTGACTTGATGTGCATGCATAGGGAATCACAAACCTTAACTCTAATATTTTTACTAAATCACAATTACTCACTAACATGACTCACATATTATCATTTCCATATCGCAAAACTATTGCAAGGAATCACACTTATCATATCCAATGATCTATATGAAAGTTTTTATTATATCCCTCTTGAATATTCATCACTTTGGGACCAAATTCATATCTTGTGCAAATTACCGTTACTATTGTCAACTCTCAAAAAGATTTAAGTGAAGCATGAGAGTGCAAATATTTCTTCAAAATTTCAATCTTATCAATTCTCAAAATAATATAAGTGAAGCATGAGAATTCATTTCTTCAAAATTTTAATCAACTCTCAAAATAATATAAGTGAAGCATGAGAGTTTATTTCTTCAAAATGTAGCCACCACCGTGCTCAAAAATATTTAAGTGAAGCACTAGAGCAACTGCCTAGCTCAAAAAATTTAAGTGAAGCACATAGAGTATTCTAACAAATTATGATGATAAACGTGTGGCTCTCTCAAGATAGGTGTGTTCAGCAAAGATGATTGTGACAAACTAAAAAGCAAACAAAGCAAAGACTCATATAATACAAGACGCTCCAAGCAAAACACATATCATGTGACAAATAAAAATATAGCTCCAAGTAAAATTACCGATGGTTGGTAGAAGAAAGAGGGGATGCCTTCCGGGGCATCCCCAAGCTTAGACGCTTGAGTCGTCCTTGAATATTACCTTGGGGTGCCTCGGGCATCCCCAAGCTTAGGCTTTTGCTACACCTTATTCCTTCATCCATCGTGATCTCACCCAAAACTTGAAAACTTCAATCACACAAAACTCAACAAAACCTTCGTGAGATCCGTTAGTATAACAAAATAAATCACTACTATAAGTACTGTTGCAAACCCATTCATATTTTATTTTTGCATTATACTTACTGTACTCTAACTTCACCATGGCTTATACCCCCCGATACAATCCATAGATTCATCAAAACAAGCAAGTAGTGCATCAAAAATAGAATCTGTCAAAAATAGAACAGTCTGTAGCAATCCATTTAAAAGCCATACTTCTGTAACTCCAAAAATTCTGAAAAATTAGGACAACGTGGGCAATTCATATATCAATGCTGTGTAAAAATTTCAGATTTTCTGACGCTCCAGTACAGAAACAAAATTCGGGCACTGGACGCAAAACTTTCTGTTTTCCAAACTGCATCAATTATATTATCTTCCAAATCATCCTAAAGGCTTTACTTGGCACAAACACTAATTAAAAACACAAAAACACAATCATACCAGTAGCATAATTGTGAAAACACACAATAACATAAACTTATAACAAAAATTTATTTTATTCATTGGGTTGCCTCCCAACAAGCGCTATTGTTTTATGCCCCTAGCTAGGCATAATGCATAATTTTAAGTATTGTCATCTTTCTTCTTCTTATCCAAAGGTGCACTTTTATCAAGGGGTTTTTCAAAGGTAATATGAAATATATCATCCATAGAGACTTTAGCATTAGCAAGTTGTCCATCTTTAAATCCTTCTTGATTACCGGCTACAATCCAAGAGTATTGTCTATTGACACTATTGAAAACTTGTTGGATTATATTCAAAGGAGGAACTTCCTTTTTAATATTTTCATCAAAGATGTGGTCATTGCGGAACAAATATCTCAGCAAGTAATCATTATTATAAAGGATCTCATCTATTACCGGTTTTTCATGGTTCATACCATAGAAATCAAAGATCTCCCTAGCTTCTCGCAATATATGATCGAATTCATTCATGAGAACAAGGGTAGCTATTTTCTTAGCTCTAGGATCTTTTATAACCGGTAACTCATAAAACAATCTTTGCAAAGTAGGATGGGTGCGAATAAATCTTTTTTCAAGTTTAAGAACAAGTGCAGAAATAGCGTCGGCATAATTATTAGTTTCTTTAAGTATAGGTGCATCATCAAAAGCCAAGGTTCCAATGCAATTAAAGAATTCTTGGATGACGCTTTTTCCTATAACATTACCATGTCCCAACACAAAAGTTTTAGCATCAAGATTGGTAAAACCTCCCTTTTTAGGAGTTTTACCATCATCGGTTTCCGCCATGCCAAAATCACTCATGATAACAAGGTTCAAGCAAACGAGCAAACAAGAAAAAGGCAAACGGAAAATATTTTTGTATTTTTGTAAAAACGTTTTAGAAGTGGGCGAGATGAAAACGAGAGGCAAATGGCAAATAAAGTAAATGCAAGGAGATGAGAGTTTATGCAAAAGTACTTGATAGATGTTGATGATGTCTCCCCGGCAACGGCGCCAGAAATTCTTCCTGCTACTTGTAGCTTGTGTTGGTATTATCACCGAAGAGGAAGGGATGATGCAGCACAGTAGAGATAAGTATTTCCCTCAGTTATGAAACCAAGGTTATCGAACCAGTAGGAGAATCACACAACACCTCGTTAGCAGTACCTGCACACAAACAACAAACCCTTGCACCCAACGCAAACGAGGGGTTGTCAATCCCTTGGCGGTAAATTGCAAGATTAAATTGTATGTGATAGATTGAAACAAAAATACAAAATAAAATAAATAAAAGAAAATGGCAGCAATATTTATAGGGTTTTAGTAATATGATTTAGATAGACCCGGGGGCCATAGTTTTCACTAGAGGCTTCTCTCAAGAAAATAGCATACGGTGGGTAGACAAATTACTGTTGGGCAATTGATAGAAAAGCAAATAATCATGACGATATCCAAGGCAATGATCATGTATATAGGCATACAAGTAGACCGACTCCTGCCTGCATCTACTACTATTACTCCACACATCGACCGCTATCCAGCATGCATCTAGTGTATTAAGTCCATAAGAACGGAGTAATGCCTTAAGAACGATGACATGATGTAGACAAGATAAACTCATGTATGAATAAACCCCATATTTTTACCCTTAGTAGCAACGATACATACGTGTCATGTCTCTTTCTGTCACTGGGATTGAGCACTACAAGATCGAACCCACTACAAAGCACCTCTTCCCATGGCAAGATAAATCAACTCAGTTGGCCAAACCAAATCAATAGATCGGAGAAGAAATACAAGGCTATAATAATCATGCATAAAAGAGTGCAGCAAAGACTCAAATAATTTCATGGATAATCTGATCATAAACTCACAATTCATCAGATCCCAACAAACACACCGCAAAAAGTGATTACATCGGATAGAACTCCAAGAACATCGAGGAGAACATTGTATTGAAGATCAAAAAGAGAGAAGAAGCCATCTAGCTACTAACTATGGACCCGAAGGTCCGTGGTAAACTACTCACGCATCATCGGAAGGGCAGCAAGGTTGATGTAGAGCCCCTCCGTGATCGATTCCCCCTCCGGCAGATTGCCAGAGAAGGACCCCAGATGGGATCTCTCTGGAACAGAAATTTGTGGCGGCGGAAAAAGTATTTCGTGGACTCTCCTGAGGGTTTCTGATTTTTTCTGAATTTATAGTGCTGGAATTAGGTCAAACGGAGCAAAGGGTGGCCCACGAGGCACCAGGGCGTGCCTGCCCCCCCCCCCAGGCACGCCCTGGTGGCTCATGGCCACCTCCTGGGTCTTCTGGCCCTCTCCCGAAGCTTCTAGTGTTTATCTTGGCCAATAAAAAATCTCCAAAAAGTTTCGTGGCATTTGGACTTCGTTTGGTATTGATTTTCTGTGAAACAAAAACAGGGCAGAAAACAGCAACTGGCACTGGGCACTAAATTAATAGGTTAGTCTCCAAAAATGATATATAATTGTTGTAAATGCTTATAAAAACATCCAAGATTGATAATATAACAGCATGAAACAATAAATAATTATAGATACGTTGGAGACATAACACTAGCTTTATTAAATCAAAAGACATTTACATCGTCTACGAGCTTACTCACAATAATGTCAGGTAGCTCGTTCGACCAACTAAGAGTAGACTTATTACAAAAACTGTAGTTAGCTAGCACATGAGCTGCTTGATTATAAGAACGAAAACAATGCTTATAAATGACCTTCCCGATCGACGTACTAAGAGCATCTATAGCCGGGCGCCCCAAACCCGCCACATACATCCGGGCGGCCCGTCCGGTCACTGACCGGTCACGAAAATCTGACCCAGACGGGCGCCTCAAACGGGCCTCAAACACTCGGGCTGACCGACACCCCTCATATCTAGCCCAAATATGGGGTGGATATGGGGGCGCCCGGGTGACTGACAATGGGGTCCCACGCGGAATTGCCTAGAAACCCGGCGGTCCGACGGACGCCTACTCCATCGCCGCGGTGTGAACGCTGCGTGGCGCCACTCTGGCTCGCCGCCCGAGGCTAAATCCGGCTATTTAAGCCGGCCGGCGTCCCCCAACCCTAGACCATCCACCTCCTCCCTCTCTGCGCCGCCATCCGGGCCCGTCCGCCTCCTCTCCCACGCTCTCCCATGCTCTCCGGCATGGCCATGGTCCGGCGTAAGATCACCACGTACGCTATGCTCACGCCGGAGCGCCGGAGGCAGATCGCGGAGGAGATCCAGGCTAGGCGCGCCGCCCGTATCGCTGTCGGGCTGCCTCCGAACTCGCTGGAGCCGGAGGAGGAGAAGGGAGAGCAGCTGCCGGAGGCGGTGGAGGTGGTGGATCCGGAGGAGGACGAGGTGGAGCAGCCTGCTCCGGGGTTCAACATGGCGGAGGCGGAGATGGAGTTCGTCATCGCCCAAGCCGCGGAGATGGCGGAGCAGCAGGCCATCCTGGAGTCCATCCAGGATGAGGCCTATGTGGAAGCCAACAAGCAGTTCCTCCAGCAGGAGCAGGCGGCGTCCGACGCGCTCTTGGCCGATCTCGATGCGGAGATAGAGGAGGAGGAGGCCGGAGCGGAGCAACCGGAGGCGCCGGAGCTGCAGCTGCCGCCCATTTACCCGGAGCCGTGCACGGAGATAATCGACATCTCAGACGAGGAGTAGCTAGGTGATCTACGTAGTACGTAGGTTTTTTCGTTTGCATGCTTTTGTATGGATTTAAGAATCTAGTATGAGGTGTCCGGATGTAGTTGTGCTAATTTGAGGCGTGCCCGGTCACTCCCCGCGTCTGCGGGCGTTTGAGGGGTCATATTTGTCATACGCGGCTGTAGATGCTCTAATATCCACGCATTCCGCAAAAAAAGCTACGGCTTCATCCCACCATCTTTCCTGACCATTGTAGAAGTTGATTACTTGGAGAGAGTCTGATTCCGCTTCAATCCGGTTTGAGGGATCTTTTTGCTTTCACGTTAGACGTGAACTGGGCATCGGTAGGAGTCCAAAGCGGGACCTCCTATACGCCGCTTACTGCGGCGAACGGTCGATGATTCGCACAGGGATAGCTGTCCTGGGCCGGCCCATTTACAGTAGCGAGCCATGAAAAATCTAAAAAAAAAGGGCGTCCCTGGTGGGGATCGAACCAACGACCAGAGGCAAACATGACAGCGTAGCTAGCCAGCACGACCAGCTGACTCTATTAGCAGATTTGCAATGTGAAACAAAAACAAACGAAAGGCAACGGCAAATTTAAGGAACAGCTTACAAAAAATTGCCCAAAACGTACGTGAATGGGATCGAACCCACGGCCACCACTGAGCGAAACACGTCGCAAGCCACTGTGTTCACATAATTATTTGTCTAAAATGCCAGCTTAGTTTATATAACCTATAGGCGGCGAATGAAAATAAACTTTTTTTGATATTTCAAACGTGGTTTTCTTTTTCACAAAAGTAAATATATTTAGAAAAAGGAACATTTTCAAAATTTGCTAACAAACTTTTAAAGACTCGAACACTTTTTGGAAATCTCAAACATTTTTTGTAAAAAAAAGGAACCAAATTGAAAGCAAGAACATTTTTTGAAACTACGAACAACTTTTTCAAAATGCAAACATGTTTTGAAAAAATAGGAACAAAATTGGAAAACGCCTGAAATTATGATTAATTTTTTCAAAACATGTTCGCATTTTGAAAAAGTTGTGAAAATGAACAATTATTTCAAAAGGCAAACATTTTCTGAAATTCCCTGAACATTTTTTGAACATGCGAACAAACTGTAGAAACATGAACATTTTTTTAATTCGTGAACAACTTTTAAAAACAGGAAACATTTTATGAAATATGCGAACATTTTTTTGAAAAAATGAATAACTATTTCAAAAGGCAAACATTTTCTGAAATTCCCTAAACATTTTTTGAACATGCGAACAAACTTTGGAAACATGAACATTTTTTTAATTCGTGAACAACTTTTGAAAGCAGGAAACATTTTCTGAAATATGCGAACATTTTTTCAAAAAAATGAACAACTATTTCAAAAGGCAAACATTTTCTGAAATTCCCTAAACATTTTTTGAACATGCGAACAAACTGTGGAAACATGAACATTTTTTTAATTCGTGAACAACTTTTAAAAACAGGAAACATTTTATGAAATATGCGAACATTTTTTTGAAAAAATGAACAACTATTTCAAAAGGCAAACATTTTCTGAAATTCCCTGAACATTTTTTTAACATGCGAACAAACTTTGGAAACATGAACATTTTTTTAATTCGTGAACAACTTTTGAAAGCAGGAAACATTTTCTGAAATATGCGAACATTTTTTCAAAAAAATGAACAACTATTTCAAAAGGCAAACATTTTCTGAAATTCCCTGAACATTTTTTGAACATGCGAACAAACTTTGGAAACATGAACATTTTTTTAATTCGTGAACAACTTTTGAAAGCAGGAAACATTTTCTGAAATATGCGAACATTTTTTCGAAAAAATGAACAACTATTTCAAAAGGCAAACATTTTCTGAAATTCCCTAAACATTTTTTGAACATGCGAACAAACTTTGGAAACATGAACATTTTTTTAATTCGTGAACAACTTTTGAAAGCAGGAAACATTTTCTGAAATATGCGAACATTTTTTTGAAAAAATGAACAACTATTTCAAAAGGCAAACATTTTCTAAAATTCCCTGAACATTTTTTGAACATGTGAACAAACTTTGGAAACATGAACATTTTTTTAATCCGTGAACAACTTTTGAAAACAGGAATCATTTTCTAAAATATGCGAACATTTTTAGAATTTTTGAGAAAAACTTAAAAATGCAAACATTTTTAGAAATTTTGATTTTTTTCGAATTTTTGAACATTTTTTGTAAAGAAGTGAACAAAATTTGAAATACTTAAACTTTTTTAGAATTTCGGAACAAAATTTAAATACAGGAACAATTTCTGGAAAAGGAACAAATTTGAAAAAATACGACCCTTTTAAAATTTCGGGAAAATTGTTGAAAAAAGAAATAGACTTGAAAAGGGTGAAAGAAATAAAAAAAGAAAAGAGAAAGAAACAGAAAAAGGAAAAATGAAAGAGAGAAACAGGAAAAAAGAAAAAGAAAACGGAAAAAATAAAAAAAAGGTTTAGGAACCTTCTAGAAGGTTCCCAAAACCAGTGAAACCCGGCTGGGAACACTCTAGATTTTTTTTTAGACAAGGGAACACTCTAGATGGTTCCCAAAACCGGAACCTGAGAAACTCTACGTACGTTACAGATGGGCCGGCCCAAGATCGCTCGCTAGGTCGCCTCGCATGTGCGATTCGCCGGCATTTTGACGCAAAATGCGTCGAATAGGATTTTGCGTCCAAAGCACCCTACACACAAAGAAAGAGGCGAGAGCGCTGGGATCCCCTATGTGACGCTCTTTGCGTCAAATTGCGCCACGACGCATAGGGACAGCGTCGACTGGGCCGGCCCATTGAGTAGTGCGGTAGCGAACCTAAAAATCCCAAAAAAGCAGTGGGCGCACCCAGGAATCGAACTCGCGACCTTCGCGCTCGTGAACTCATGTGCTACCCGCTAGACCTTACTCGTGTTACTGACTAATGAGAAACACGAATTGTAATAGAACTAACAGCAGCGGGAGATGCGAACAGAATTCTTGAAAATTGTGAACAAAATGTTGAAATTCCGAATATTTTTACGAAATTCCGAACAATTCCAAACATATTTTTTGTAAAAAGCGAACAATTTTAGAAGTTTCAAACTTCTTTGAAAAACATGAACAAAATTTAAAAATGTGAACAAATTTTGAAAATGCGAACATTTTTTGAATTTGCGAACAAATTATGAAAAACTAGAACATTTTTTTAAAACGTGAACATTTTTCAAAATTGTGAACAAATTGGAAATGGGGACATTGTTTGAAATTCCCGAACATTTTTTCAAAACACAAACATTTTTTTGAAAAATGTGAACAAATTTTGAAGAAATCATATTTTTTTTGAAAATATGAACAATTTTTGAAATTCCTGAACAAAATTTGAAAATGGGAACATTCTTTGAAATTCCGAACAAATTTTGAAAACCATAAACATTTTTTGAAACTCCTGAACATTTTTTGAATTTGTGAACATTATTTGAAAAAGCGAACATTTTTTGAAATTACGAACAAATTTTGAAAACCGCAAACATTTTTTGAAACTCGTGAACATTTTTTGAATTTGTGAACAAATTTTGAAAAAGGGAACATTTTTTGAAATTCTGAACAAATTTTGAAAACCGCAAACATTTTTTGAAACTCCCGAACATTTTTTGAATTTGTGAATAAATTTTAAAAACAGGAACATTATTTGAAAATCTGAACAAAATTTGAAATTTTCAAATATTTTTGTAAAATAAAAAATAAACTTGAAAAGGAAAAAAAGAAAAAATAAAAAAAGAGAAAAGAAAAAGAAACAGAAAAAAAAGAAAAGAAAAAAAAGAAAAAGAAAAAAGAAAAGAAGCAGAAAAACAAGAAAAGAAAAAGAAAAGGAAAAAAAATTAAAAACCAGAAAAGAAACAAAAAACCAGAAAAACCCGGTTCAGGGAAGGTTCTAGAACCTTCCCAAAACCGGTTGGCTCGCACTCTAGGTGGGCCGGCCCGTCGCTCGCTCGCAGCTTCCTGTGCGAAAGGTCGACAACCTGACGCAATAAGCGTCAAATAGGGATTTCCGAGAGCGCTTGCCAGAATCAGCAGTCGCTGGCTAGGCGGTCTGGGCCGAAAGCAGCGAGAGAGAGAGATGCGGGCCGGGCCCTGGGCACTGGCGCGGCCCTTGCACCTTTCGAGCTTCCCGATCCCACCACCACTTGTCGCGGCTGGCCACCTGTCTCTTCCAGTCCTCGCTGGCTCTCTCGGGGCCGGGTCAGGTCAGGCCAGGTGTGTGAGCGAGGCAGCAGCGGCGCACCCCACCCTCCCATCGACGCCTCCGCTCCCATTCCTGCTCCTACTTTTCAATCCGACGAACGCACCCACCCTACTTAACCACGCGACCGCAGCGGCCCCCATCGACGAGGAAGGAAAGGGTTCCCACTCACCCACAGAGGAACGCGCAGCCACAGCGCGACACCCCAGGGCTCCCTCCCCCACCCCTTCCTCCGTCCGCCGCCGCCCGCCCGCAACCCGCGCCCGCGCCCGCGCCGCCGATCGCTAGGGTTCGTCCGCCCGTCTCTCCGCCCGTCCGTCCCCGATCTCCTTTCCCACCGCCCCGCGCGCGCATTGCGGCCTGGTCTTGATCTGATTTCCTTTTTCTTTCCGCGTAGGGTTGGGAGAGGAATGGCGTCCGCGGCACCGCGCTACGCGCCGCCAGATCCGACGCTGCCCAAGCCCTGGAGGGGCCTCATCGACGGCACCACCGGCTACCTCTACTTCTGGAACCCGGAGACCAAGGCCGTCCAGTACGACCGCCCCACCGGGCCTCCCCCTGTCGCCCCCGCTCCGGCCCCGGCCCCGGCCCCCGCTCCCGTCCAGCAGCCCCAGTACCACCACGACGAGAGGGCCAGGCACAGAGACCCGCCGGAGGTATAACGCCAAAATCATCTCCCCCTTTTGGGGGTTTTTAGACCCTCTCCCGTAGCTTCTGTAGCTTGATTGGGTGTAAGTAAATGTACTACGAGATTTCCTTTTTGATTCGTTAGTTTGTCTCATAGCGGCGTCGCTCGCAGAATGCGTGCGCCTCCCCATCATTTGGAGGTGGGGTTATATTTCCTCCCCATCTTCTCATCATCTGCACGCTACTGTTACATCATTGTTTGTTTGTTTCGCGTTGTATCTGTGTCATAATGTAGACGAGCATGGTATACAACACGAATGCCACTAGCTGTTAAGCATAAACTTCAGTTCTTCGGGCAACCTACCCGAATGCCATTAGCCAGGAAGCAGAAATTTAGGTTTTTTGACCTATCTCATGTTGGGGTTAAATTATGCGCTTTGCATTGTATTTGTCTCATTAACACAAGCATGGTTTTAGAATAGCAATGCCACTTAACTATCAAGTGGAAATTTCAGTTTGTTAAGCCTACTAATAGCTGTAACTGGGGAATCTATTTCATTAACTGTGCAGTATCATGACATGTTTCTTCTTGTTTTCAGCGGCACACTGAATCTGCCGGAAACCGCGTGCAGAATGCGCCCTTTGCTGATCACAAGGCCAGGAACGATCCTTCTTTTGAGGTAACACATTTCTCGCACGTTACAGGTCACACATGTTATACTGCATTGCTCCATAAATGTCACAGGAGTGCCACATCAACTGTGATACATATCTTGTTCTGCTCCCAAATAGTTACATGCTATCCTCTTTTTCAGCAGCACTTTTCAGCTGGAGTAAACCTTGCACATGTGCCTTCTACTAACCCAGCTCCACAGGCTGCCAATGGAAACATGTCGGTAGATGCATACCGTAAAAAGCATGAGATTACTATTATCGTATGTGTTCAACTTCTTTTATGCCCGCAATCCCTCCTTGTTGTTATGCGCGATGTGATTTAGTTGTTTCATACCTTTTAGTGCCCAGGACGTGAAGCTCCACCACCATTCATGTCGTTTCAGTCCACAGGATTCCCTTCGGAGATTCTAAGGGAGGTACGTGCACATAATGCATACAAGTAGTAATGCACTGCCTTATACCCTATTTGAAGTCAACAATTTTAATTAGAGTTCAACATGTTCCGTTGTCTTCTCCAGGCTGCTATGGTTTGAAAAATATGCTCTTTGTTTTGTTTTTTCATCTTTAGCTACAATACACCTGAATCGGTTTCTATATAGCTAAAATGTTATGTCATAGGGAACCTTTTCCTCTTTGTCCTATTGTATGTTGGGCTTGAATATTTAGGTTGTATCAGCTATAGTATTCAGTTGTTCACATATTACTCATGTCTACAGGTGCAGCAAGCAGGATTCAAAGCACCAAGTCCTATCCAAGCTCAATCGTGGCCGATTGCTCTAAAAGGTAGTGATATTGTGGCTGTGGCGAAGACAGGTTCTGGAAAAACCCTGGGTTATCTACTTCCAGGGTTTATACTTGTTAAGAACCTACGGCACAATTCAAGGGATGGGCCAACCGTGTTAGTTCTGTCTCCAACCAGGGAATTGGCAACACAGATTCAAGATGAAGCAATCAAGTTTGGTAGATCATCGAGAATTTCATCCACTGTATGTTCCTTCTACCTTTATGTGTGCACTACACTGCTCTACTCTTAGACCACTTAATTCACTCGTGTATCCACATTGCTAGATGCTAATGTTACTCGTATCTAAGAAATGGAATTTCCGTTTTATGTAAACTACATATTGATACAGCCGTAACAGAGTATCGTCTTAATCATAATTTTTCTTTTGCAGTGTCTATATGGTGGTGCTCCAAAAGGCCCTCAGCTAAGAGATTTAGAGCGTGGTGCTGACATTGTTGTTGCAACTCCTGGAAGGCTGAATGATATACTAGAAATGGGAAAAGTCAGCCTGCGTCAGGTAGCTTATCTTGTTCTAGATGAAGCTGACCGCATGCTTGATATGGGTTTTGAGCCACAAATAAGAAAAATTGTGAAACAAGTGCAACCTAAGCGGCAAACTCTTATGTTCACTGCCACTTGGCCAAGAGAGGTGAGGAAAATAGCTTCAGATTTGCTCACTAACCCTGTCCAGGTTAACATTGGTAACACTGATGAGCTGGTTGCAAATAAGTCAATCACCCAGGTAATAAAAAATGCTATTTTTTCTGCAGGGTAAAAATGCTATTTTCTAGGCTGAGGTATATTTTGCTTCATTGTTTTAAAGTAGTTTGTTACACTTTGCAGCATGTGGAAGTTACCACATCTATGGAGAAAGGGAGGCGCCTTGATCAGATCTTGAGACAACAGGAGCCTGGATCGAAGGTCATTATATTTTGCTCCACGAAGAGGATGTGTGATCAGCTGTCTCGGAACCTATCACGGCAGTATGGTGCTTCTGCTATTCATGGTGATAAATCACAGGCTGAGAGGGACTCTGTGTTGAGTGAATTTCGAACCGGCAGGTGCCCAATTCTTGTAGCCACTGATGTGGCTGCTCGAGGCTTAGACGTAAAGGACATCAGGTTTGAACTTTATTTTTGCAACTTCTTTGACTTTTTATTTTGACTCTTTTTGTAAACAAGATTTCATGGATCCTGTTGTCTCAAGATCTGTAGTTTACTAACCTGTCGTTTTTTAAATGTTGTCCACTGACAATCCTTCCCAAATCTTTTGCCGCAGAGTTGTTGTTAACTATGATTTCCCAACGGGTGTTGAGGACTATGTCCATAGAATTGGGAGGACAGGCCGGGCTGGTGCGACTGGCATTGCATACACATTCTTCTGTGACCAGGATTCTAAGTATGCTTCAGATCTTGTGAAGATTTTGGAGGGTGCGAACCAAACTGTTTCGCCAGAGTTACGAGCTATGGTCGGCCGTGGAGGGTATGGTGGCAGGGGGCCACGGCGGTGGGCATCTTCTAATGATTCCTATGGTGGCCAGGGAGCTTATGGCAGCCAGACTAGGGATGGTCCAAGCTTTCAGTCGAGGTGCGTATCAATTTCTATTTGATTTGAATACTTCGTTCAGGAGTTGCGCCAGCCTGATGAATCATCGCTTGCAGCTTCAATAACAGCAGCAGTGGCAATCAATATGGTGGCGCTCCAAGCTTCCATACCAGGTATGGCACCAATTCCTATTCTCTAATACCTTTTCAGTCTCATCCATACCTGATGAACTATCACTTGCATCATTCATAACAGCAGCAACAACAATCAGACCAGTGGCGCTGCAAATTTACCTGCCAGGTTAGTATAACTTCCTTGTTTCCAGCTTATATACCACCGCTGATAATTAATCAATCGTCATCTGGCATGACAGCGGCGGCTCTGGCGAAGGTCTCAGCTTTCATGATAGGTACTGTATCCTTAAAATATGCTTGTACCTAATAAGTGATAACATCATCTCACTCTACAGAGGCACATGGTCACCTACTTTGCTGTTCACCTGTGCCCATGCTATGTCGTGTCCTTTACGTTTATGAAACAAACGAAAACATCTGATTGCATTGTTAGCTACCAGTATTTTCTCTTAGATCATATGTGGCGATTGGATGAATTGTCTAGTTGAATTATCTGCTGTATGCATTTATACCTCTTAATATGCATCTCACTCGTAGAGGCACATGTCAGCAACTTTGGAGTTCACCTGTGCCCACACATACCACGTCCTTGAAATTCATGAAATAAAGAAGAAAATATCTGATTGTATTGGTAAACAGTGATCTTACTCTAAGATCATCTGTCATAATTTGGTGAACCTGTTGGCGTAGCTGAATCAAACTGTATTTTATGGTTGACAAATGAGCTAGCCGTCACTTTACTTCAAGTGAAAAACATTTTGTCTGTTTGATCCATCCTGTTGACAACTTTATTTCATCTATATCAAATATTAGTTTTTTTTATCGGGGGTGTGATATATGTACAAAGGCTATATATAATTTAATGACCCACTTCGTTCGATTGGCAGGTTCTATAGCTCTAACCGTGGTGGTGACCGTGCTAGGAGCAGGAGCCCTCCCAAGGCCGTGGGGGTCTCCAACTGGTAAATGCATCACGATGGTGACGAAACAACGGGGTAGATGGAGTTGGTTCCCTAACCAAATCGTAGTATCAGTCATGTTGGTTTAAGCAAAGTGTGTCCTGGAACTTTGCTGACATAGGTTAAGCGTGTCGGATATTTTGCTATGTTGATGTGGTGGTGCCTCGGAGGCACTTTATACAGTGTCCGTATGCCGGTGTTAGTACTCTATGAAACCTGGAACCTCGGACCTCTTTATGCCTGGTAGTCGTGTTATAATCCCTCGGAAACCGGACCGGTTGAGCCATGAATTTTGGACGGAACCATGTAAGTTATGTTGGCTGTTGTAAATGCTCTCGGCATGGCTTGATGTTGAACTGAAATGCCCTACGTGAACTGCTGAACTATCCCTGCACATGTGTGCCTTGCTTGTGCTCTAGCACGTTTTCTCAGAGCACAAGGGGCATGTTTGGTTGGTGCCCGGATTTACCCCACCAAAATTTTGGCAGCCCTTCATTTGGTTGGTTACCAAAATTTTGGTTATCTGTGGCATCTCTCCTCAGATGTTGCCAGTTTCTGGCGACCTCTAGCCAATTGTTGGCAAAATTTTGGCTTCCATTTGGTTGGCTACCAAAATTTTGGTTGCCTATGGGATCTTGCATATTGCAAAGATTTTGGCCAACAGATGATCAAGCAATGTCTAGCCAATATTTTGGCTAGCCAATTGTTGGCAAGATTTGTTAGGGCTTGCAATGGCACAAGCCAAACATGCCCGCTCTTCTCAGAAGTTATCTTTTTAAGTCGGTTTTGCACTTTGAAGAGTGGTATTCTCATGGCATCTGAGCATATCGCATTTGTCAGGAGAATTGTGATTATTCAGGGAGGAACGTTACAAATCTTGAAACCAGAAGTTTGGTCCTGCTACTATTGAAAGAAGCTGCTGTAGCCTGTAGTACAAGTGTACTACTGGCCCTGGCAAGTTCTGTACAACCTATCTCAATACATTTTCTCGTGGATACTATATCGACTTAATCTTCTATCTCAAAAACCTGTATCCAAAACAGAAAAAAAAAAACATCTTCATGAACTCTTTGGCTTTGCTTTCTTGAGCCTGGAGTAGAGGTAAACTCCCGCCAGTGCCGCTCCAGTCCCTGCAGTTATTACAATGAGAAACAAGTCAGAAGAGATTGCAGCAGAAAAGAGACTGCTGGAGTAAAAAAAAGAGATTGCAGTGTGGCAAGTTGTTTTTACCCAGTGCATTGACAGGGGAGATGGGCGTCCGGAAGAAGAGGACGGAGGAGACGATGACCACCACACGCTTGACGCAGTTGGCCACGGAGTGGGTCACGGGCGACACCCTCGCCAGGATCATGTACGAGAGCTGCCATTGCCAGGACCATTGTCAGTTACAGATCATGCATGTTTGTTTGTTTGGAGCTGACTGAAGCCAGAATCATGTGATTTGTCATGTGTCTCTCACCTTCTGGTAGCCATGGAAGCAGAGGCCGGCCAGGGCTGCCCTCACGCACAGCTCCTGCAGATTCAGGCCCTACATGCCAGAAAGATCCGTGCAATGGTCAGTTCATGATAATTTATTAGTTTATTAGGAGTTATGATGCAACAGCAGTTCAGCTTGTCTGAATTTTTTGCAGACTTCGAGGTTGACTCACGGTGCTCTGGAGGAACGCTGGGGAGAACTTGACCCCTTCTGCAAAGATCATCAGAGGGAAGGACAGCAGGAAGGACAGCACGGTGATCACCGAGAAGAGGTTTATGTCGTCCATGAACTCCTCCTGCTGCAGCATTACATGAACAAATTCATCAGTGGTTGGAGTTTGGAAAGAATCGTAAGACAGTACTGAATTTTTACTGGTGAACTGAAGGAGAGGAAGGAATCACCTCTTCGCCGCCGAGGAGGCGCTTGCTGAGCACATTCCTGGTCTGGTTGAGCAGATTGGACGCCATGGCGCTCCAGAATCCGACCCTGCGTCAACGGAATCGTATGTGGCGTGAGAAAGTGACGGGATTCCTGGCTCCAATTATTTGGGGTCGACGGCAAAAGGGAATATAATCATCGGGGCATGATTAAAAGCAAATATTCTCCGATGGTCAGACAAGAGAGAGGACAGACCAGTTGAAGGAGACTTCGGTCAACGACGCCAGGGCGACGCCGCCGACGATCGGCAGCAGTGAGCCCAGCACCAGCGGCGAAGGCACCTCGCCGAGGAAGAAGGCGGAGAGCAGGACGGTGAAGAATGGCTCCGAGGCCTTGACGGTGTGCGTGAAGGAGACGGCGACCATGCCCAGGCTCATGTTGGTGAACACCGTGCCCAGCATGTGCCCGGCGGCCAGCGGCGCGATCTTGGCCAGCTGAACGGGAGCAGAAGCTTCAGTTCGCGGGAGCAAATTCAGACAAAAGCAGACGAAAAAACTATATTGTTCAAATGTCTGACGGACCTGTGCGGCGGAGAGCTTGGGCACGGGGTGGAGCCTGGCGGCCCACATGAAGAAGATGACGAGCGAGCCGAATGCGAGCTGGAAGGCGGTGATGGTGTAGGGGAGCGGCAATGGCAGTACCTGGAGAACCTGCGATTGTTGCCAAACGGGTTTGTTGATTGATCGGTCACGCACGGACGACGAACGGCGAGGAACAGGGGAGGGGATGCCAATGGCGCGCGCGCGTACCTGCTTGTTGTAGATGTTGAAGTAGATGTTGAGGAGGTACCAGGCGACGATCATGGCGCCGAGCTGCACCGTGCCGGCAATGTCGCCGCCCGTGGCCACCTCGTCCGCCGCCGCAGCCGCAGCCGTCCTCGCTGGCCGTCTCCCGGAGAGCAGCGACAGGGACATGGGAAGGGCGGCGGGCCGCTGCTCTTGGCCGCGAATTCGGAGAGGCACGACGGCGTCCCAGCGCGTGGCGGCCGAGCAGGAGGAGGCGCCGGCGCCGACATGGCGCGAGGTGGAGGAGCACGCCCAGGCCGCCGCGGAGCGGGAGGAGGCGAGGGAGGCCGCGGCGCGCTGCATCTCGCCGTGTCCTCGTGGTTCGCTCGCTGGCGCCTGGAGCTGCTGGAGCCGCCTCCGTCCCTTATAGGGTCCCCCGAGATAAGTACACTTGTATAACGACGTTACAGGGAGGCGAGGGTGGCGCCGGGTGAATCTCGCCGCGATCCCGTACAGATTCGTCCCCCCTGGTAATACTCGTACCAGTACTAGTACTAGTACCTTGTTTTTAAAACGTTTGCAGTGGACGGTACGTGCAGTGGAATGGAATATGTAATGTTTGGCCAATCCGGATCCATCCGCCTCATCAAAGATAAAAGATGATTTGGTATGTGGAGAGCGCAACAGCAGGGAAAGAAAGAACAGCCGTCAACTACGAGCGTCACGAATGGCGTGGCGTGGAAATCCCGTGCCAAAAGGAAGGCGCGAGGAAGACGATGGCAATTGGCAAGGCAGGAGTTGCCGTCCTGACGGCTTGGCCACGGAAGATCCCCTCCGCATTTTGCTCGCTCCGTTGATGCGTGGTTTTATTTTCTGACGAAACTCGTGCCATCATCTCTGTTGTTGTGGTGCAATAGGACCCGCCTGAGGATGCGCGGGTAGGTATTTTAGCGACGCCGACGGAATCCGCTCCGCCTCCGCGCGCAGCCATGGGATAAGAATAAGAACAACGACGGTGGTGGCTGACAAAACAAAAGCGAAAGCAAACGGGGACGGAAACCGACGATGATCGGGAAATGAGCAAAGGAGGTTCGTGGAGAGTGACGTCACGTGTGCTCGGTCGGACAAGTAGTCCACGGCGCCAACTCATCAACTGACGAGCCGATCCATCAGTACAGTCCGTCCGTCCGTACAAGGCTACTGGTGTGCCACCGGCAGGAGAACATGGCCCACGTCGCCACGACGTCCCCTAATCAAAAAAGAAAAACCGTCCAGGCCAAATTTGACTTCAGAAAAGGTTGCGATTCTGTTAGTTGGGTCAAAATCATTTAGATTAATGAGTGGATGGAGCTTCTCGGCCAGAAAATGGTGGACAAAACCCCAGTCTCAGCTGTTTGGAGAGCACCTCAGGGCATCATCAACGGCGACCCGCAATTTTTTTCCCGCATCCATCCGCGGACAGGAGGACCAGTCCGGACATGGATGCGGGAGGACGCCATCCAACACTAGCCGCATGCATTTCAAACACTCTTTCAATAAACTGGATGAAATTCATGCAAACACGGCCGGATTTCATACAAACCGGACGAAAACGGTTACATTTTGGACATATTTTAACTAAAAAGGTAAAACTATGTGCACGTACAGTCGCACGGAGCTTCACTCCCACGACACAGATACTCTACACTAGTCTACGGCCAGTCGTGGCGGATCCCTTTGTCTTCCCCATGTCCGGCGGCCTGCTAACCGGACTGCCGGGAGCCCCGGAGGCATAATCTTTCCCCGTATCTTCCCTATGTCCGGCTGCGCCGCTCATCGGAGTGGCAAAAGAGGGTGCTTCAGCCGGAGGGGAGGGGTGCTTCCGTGGAGCTCGGACGGGGGCCCAGGATGGTCTAAGATAAAGGACCGGACAGGTCACCGGCTGTACAAGCCAGCGACGCGCCGGCGGTGGCCTTCCTAGGACCCAAGCGGCGGTGGCCTCCCGTGTTATACTTCTCCTCGATGTTGGCGGCGGACACGGATGCGCTGGCCGCCGACTCTTCGATCTTCGCGCAGCCGGCTTCCTTCTCTACCGCCAGGGCACGGCTACGCGCGCGTCGACGATACGACGCCGCGTCGTCCACTGCAGCGACGATGCCCATGCCGTCGTGCCCCCCCCCCCCCCCCCCCCCCCCCCGCGTGCCGGCCTGGAGCAACTCTCCACTCCTCCGCGAGTTGGCTTGGAGCGGCGACTTGCAGAAGCACGTGCCGGCTTTGGGGCGGCAACTTGCTCCGTCGGGCTTGGCGAGGGAGGTGGAGCAGGGGCCTGCCTCGCTCGTATCCGGCGGGCTCGGCGGGCCACCCAGCCGGCTTTTATGCCGGAGAACTGCTCTTCCTGCTCGTCGGACGCCATCGAAAGGGTGGAGAAAATGGTGAAAGGATGAGATGGGGAGCGGTGGAGTGGTGCGATTCTTGCCCGGCGTCTGGCCTCATTTAAATAGCGGGCGGACGGGAGGAGCTTGCCCGGCGTTGTGTTTAATACCGGCCTCCTCGCGAACGGACGTGTGGCCGGAGTAGGTTTCTCGGCTTCCACGCGGGTTTAATGGAGCGTCTAGAACACGGCGAGGAGGCGTGTTCAGCCGGACGTGCAGCGGGTGGCGCCCTCGGCCAACGCGCCGATTCAATGGCGGAGGCAGTGAGAGGTCGCGTCCGCCCTGAGCCGTCTTCAATGTGCAGCGGCGCGCTCCACAACGGCATGAATGCGGGCAGCTGGCGCCGGGCGGGAAGCGCGTGCGGGAGGGAGGAGGGGGTTTGGGTGGGCCAGGGCGGTCATAAGCGGGTGTTTCGCGTGTCCGGACTCCTGCAACCCCCCCCCCCCCCCCCCCCCCCCCCCCCACACACACACACACACACACCACGTTTGTCTCCAGTTTGCGGGAGAAAATGCGTCCGGACCGCCCTGCGGACCGATACATGACCGCGTTGGATGGCTTCCGTGATCCGGACAGTACGGTCTGGACGGATGCGGGAGGTTTAAGGGTTGGCCTTGGAGTTGCCCTCGGCAGGGCTTTGTTAAGATTAATGTAGATGGTGCGTTTCATGTTGAATCTAGACATGGTGACTCAGAATCGGACATCCAGTTCATGGCTGCAGGGTGAGTGAATGATTTGGCTGATGCCCTGCACGCCGAGGCCTCGGCCCTTTTACATGCTATTGTTGTGGCTGATCATCTTGGTGTTGGCCGTGCGCTCTTTGAAACTGACAGCCTCACTCTCCAACATGCTGTGTCCTCAAGCTCGTAGGATTATGCACCGTTGGGTCATCTGTTTCGTGATATCATGTATATAAGCTTAATACCCAATTCACTGAGGCTGAAGTAGTCCATGTTAAACGTAGCTGTAATAAGCCAGCACATGTGTTGGCCGCCATGGGTGCAGGATTAGCTAATGGTGAAGCGTCTTTGTGGCTTGATAGCTTCCCTGCCAATGTAACCTGTGTTGTAACCGGCAGTTCTGCCGTGATCTAGATGGAATACAAGTGTTCCATTAAAAAAAATAAAAATCCTTTCAATTAGGGGCTTTTCTCACCATTGGTGCAACTGGATCAGTGAACCACTACCACCAGCAGAACGAGTCACCAATGTTCATATGTCCCTGCTCCCATACCCGAGCCGGCTTGACCTTGTTAATGCTAGCCAAGAAGCTTTCATGCACGCCCCCCCCCCCCCAACCCACACACACACTAATCAGCGCTCCAGAGTCGCAGTTGTTGCCGTTGAACGCTTGAATCGATCTAAAAATCCTACCACCAAATCTTGTCATCGCGTATGCACTGAGAAACCCTAACCGCACCGCCCCGAGGAGCTGATAGAGATGAGGGGTGAATAATGTCATGACGCTTTTAGCTGCAAGTTAAGCCGAAAATACATTTAAAAAAAATGCATTTTGATGGTTGGCCTGAACACCTGCTGCATTACTACGAATATTCATCAAAAAACAGAGTTGACATCTGAATAGCACATTCTCCACATCTCTCAAAAACAGAATAAGATAAAACGGGCATCCTCTCCCAGACTCAGAAGTCCTAGCAGGGAAAGATCTGCATCTCCCTTACCGAGCCGCGGCACTTCTGCACCACCATGCTGAACCACTGTTGCATCAAAGAGAGAGTTATCAACATCAGGAAATAAAAAGGTGGACTAGAAAAATCAACAGTTGACGAAAGATGTAGACTAATAAACTTAACAGTTTGCTTGACCAATTGGAAAATGTTAGCTTGTGCATCCTAGCATTTTAGTTACAGAATTAAATACCCACACAGGATTTATGAGATCTACAAAACAGCAAGAGGCATCTGCTAGCAATCACAACTTGTAAGGGAGTCTGCTGGGCTGATTCAGAAAAAAGCTAGAACATCTTATATTTGTGAACGGAGGAGTAAATAACAGGAATGAGTTAGCATCAGGAAACAGAGACACAAATTAGAAAACACAACAAAAAAAAGGGAACTTTGCTAAAAAAAATGGCATAATGCAGTTTGCCCCTTCCTAAACTAACACAAAATACACTATAATTGATGAAATGACACAAAGTAGTTCAACTTTTCGCTAAAATGCCATGTTTGGATATTTTAGTAGTATTTGGCTCTATAACAAACTAAACTGGGCATGGATAGAGTAAATTGCCCTTGTGGGAAATCATCAAAACAATCCATCACAGAACAAAAAAAGTCACCTCTTACCTGCCTGCCGTGCCGTCGTCGAGCTCCCTGAACACAGACAGGCGACGCCAACCCATGGGCGCAGCCACCAAAAGTGACCCATGGCAGCCAGATTTCGAGCTCTGACAGGCTCTGTTTTTGGTTTCTTTCTTGCCTGGGCTAACTTTGTAATTTTATTTAGTTTGGTTCGCTTACTTTGCATGTATTAGCCCCTTCTTGGCATTCTTCTCATATTACAAAATGACGTGAATTCCCCTGCGTCGAGACAAAATAAATTGTTTTGTGTGTGGGATAGCGAGAAATGGCAACATTCATTATGTGTGCTAAAGTAATTGCAAAACGTGAATACAACAACACTAAAGATTCCTACCGCAAAAAAAAAAAAAAAAAAAAAAAAAAAACAACACTAAAGATTTTCCTCGCATACGCAGTGAAGCCAGACTATTGGTACACAAACACAATAGGGTCAAATATTGGCAGAAAAGCACTAACTTAACATTGTGGTGAAAAAATATTTGATTGTAGTCCCAACTGTCCAAAGAGTTAATTACTCCATGTACCAGAACCTCCTAACATGTAGGGCAAAAAAGACATGTTCTTGTAATTGTCGTAGTAGACTTGCATGATCCACTGATCCAAATATACAAAATACTGTTCCACCACTAGCTTCGCACAAGACTGATGATGTATTTTCTGAGCCACAGTTTACAATTAAAATAAATTAACCTCAGAACATTTTACGAAATTAGCATCAAGAGAATGAGAATTGTTCAAATATTAATCAAGACCCGTGAAAAATAAAAATCCTAAAGTGACATACATACCTAAATATGACAATCTTGTTAACCTTTGTGGAAAAAAAAGAATCCTATATGAAATATGACAATCTTGTTAACCTTTGTGGAAAAAAAGGATCCTATATGACACATACAAAAAACTAAAATATGTCGCCTTGACATTGTAAGCTAATGTTTGTTTGCTATTTTGAATTGGGGTGATGTCAAGGAGTAGGTCTCCAACTATCAAATATGCTTGCTCCTTTCTCTTATATTAGCTATGTAATTGCACAAATGGTGCTACAATACCAATTCTAAGCACAACTACCTCTAGCGGAAACCTAAAACCTAGTTGTGACATGTAGCATTAGTGGAATAATAAAGATGATGAACAGTCACCCCAAATCATAAATGATAGTAAAGGTCAAAATATTATGCTGATAAGTTCTAGTTAATCATCCGGAACTGAAGTAAAAGCCTAATTATATGGGATCCTGTAAACTAAGAGGACATTCATTCAACATTATAGCAGCTAAAAAAGTGAACTAATATGCTTTGTCTTGCAGCTGAATGAAGTACGGTTCTTGAGAGGATCAGATCAGTGTGCTATCAATCACCTCTCTACATAACAAACGTGCTAAGATAGGCCTACAATGCAGAACTAGCACTTTGGAGGTGCACAACAAAAAAGAAGGAACATCCCTGTATTCTTTGCAGCAACGTAAACACCAATAATACATAAAATGCTCTAAAAGCGCATTCTGTAACAAAATTGACTGCTTTAACATAAGCCGTAATTTTAAACAACATCCAAAATTTCTGCATTAATATACAATTTTTGCATTAACATAAGCGTATACAATTTCTACATAGCATAACTGACAGGTTGTACCAACAAATTAGAGCATGATGAAAAAAATAGTAATCTACATGCCACCTTGGCTTCTCTACTTGCCCAGCAATCAAAGTTTACCTCCTTTATAATACTGGAGTAAGATCTTTCAGATACTCGCAAGTTTTATACAGATAAGCAGTTCATTATTAACATGATTAGGCCAAGTGAATTAATCACCAATTCACCAAACCGCAAAATTCATAGAAGGAAGTGAGGGCACCAACGAATTCAGCGATGCGACTAAAGCTAATGTAGCTCACGGTTTGTTTCGGTAAGTGCTGGCACCATTTATTTATTTTGTGAGAATGGAGCATATGCTTATGCTAGACATGAAAAAGGAGAAAGTAAAGGTCTCTAGATATTATTAAGTACTTGACTCTTACATGTGTTTCCTTTAGCAAGCATATAGCATTGCACAGACAATATCCTCAACCTGCAAGCACAATAGCAAGATTGCTAACATGATCAGCACAAAAAAATGACGGGCATCGTCTAAAAGTAATCGAATGACATCTGATAATCATCACAAGTTGCCTGCCTCATAGACAGATAACTTCTTTCAGTTTTGGAAGAACAGCTTGACAAAATCACATATACCTCCTATGACCGTCGACATTCCAGGTTGTTGGGTCGCCAGGTCTTCCAGCTGCCTCCTCTCAATCAGCAATGCGTCTCCCAGACCTGCCCCACCCGTGTTATCTGAAACCTTTGAAGTTGGCCAAACCTACAGCCTGTGGCTTACATATCTCCGATGCTGCAACCAACAATCCAGAAAGTTAGAACAACTGTGATGTGAGCTGAAATTAGCAAGATGCTAAATAACAAACTATTTATGAAGCAGTGAACCTCCTGTGAGGCCATGACAAACATGAAGTATAAGCTCAACATATAAAGTAATCTTCTGATTAGAATGGCACAAAGGAGAAATCAATACATCATCAAAGGATAGAATTTAGAAGGTCACATAAATCTACAGAAAACATGGATGTTCTTCTCCATACTAAATAATGAACAAAACGTAATTGGCTTCAGAATTACATAGTGATTCGGATTCTACATATAGAGCTCAGAATTCTTACTTCATGAAAATATCAATCTAGAGGGCACTTCCCCTCTACAAGCAGCTGCATAGTCTTCGGCAAGGTGGGGTGCAGCTTCTTTGTGAGGGCATACGTACTTCTCCACAAATAACTTCTCACCCATCTTGAAAATTGTATAGTAGTTTGGTTTGCGTTTGAGCAATCCATTTTCCTTGAGAAACTTTACAACGTAGTACCGGGGCCTGAGCCGGCCCTCTATGCTGTAACAGAGCATTACTGGCCGATGAGCAATGTAGGCCGGTTCGAACCCCAGCTCAGAGATGAGGAACTCGGACCTGCGCTGCAGCGATTCTTTTGGCTTCCTCAGCACAAACGGGGCCTTAGGCAGAGCAATTCTCACCTCGGCATCCGACCACCTTAACGTCTTCTTCAGCTGATCCACTGTGGCTGCCATCTTCTTATCGTTGAAGAATGCGACAGCCTGCAGAGCATGCCTAAACATTCCAGAGCCTCGGGGCACACCAAGACCGTCGGCCAATGTCACCATTTCCCGGACACGCTCCAGGTTGGTGATGAGCAGCCGTGGAACACAGCCGCATAGCTTGGCAATATCACAAGCACTTAGGCCGCACTCTTGAAGGAACGTGACGTTGGGCTTCGCTGTCCTCTCGGGGCTGAGACTAAGAATAATACTAGCGTCATGCCTGGCCGCCCGGAGTAGGTTCTCAGAGGACCCGAAGACGGGCAAGCAGTACTGCAGCGTGGAGACGATGGGTCTACAGCGGAAATTGTCAGGGGCTAGCGAGACGAGGAGCGCGACCTCAGAACGGGACAGACCGAGGCCGGTGAGACCCGCGACGACGGGGGCCAAGGTTCTTTCCACGCCGGCGCAGAGGAACTTGGGGTCCTTGGCGACGACCGCGGCTACATCGGCGCCGGAGAGGCCAAGGCCGGCAAGGAAGGCGAGGACGGCGTCGGGCTTGGCAGGGGACTTGAGGTGGGAGAGCTTGGCGGAGGCCTTGACGGCCTGCGCTCGTGTGAGGCCGCAGGTCGAGACGAGGTAGTCCTCTACAACGAAGCCAGGGTTTGGGAAAAGGACGGGCGCTGCGGCGGAGAGGAGGCGGCGGAGAGGGGGTCCGGGACAGGTGGCTGAAGATGAGAGGATATGGGAGAGGACGCGGCTACGTAGCCTGAGCATGGCGCTGCGGCGGCGCGTTGGCGCCGGCGGCGAGGGGACGGGGAACGACTGCCGACTGGTGCGAGAGGGAGATGATTTGCGTGGTCTGGTCTCTGCCTCTCTGGTTCGACCTTGACGCTGACAAGGTGACCCCACACGCCAGTTTCTCTGATAAAGGATTGGGCTTTGAGTGACATAGTTCAGTGAAGGGTTTTTGGTTCTCTTTTTTTTCCCTCTCTCAATAACACATTTTTTATATATATTCAATAACACAAAAACTAATCACATGATGTTGACATGTTTTTGAAGAAAGTCACTAAAAAGCAAAAAAAAAAAAAAGTGAAAAAGATCAAATTTATTATAAAAGTTCACCGGAAGTACAAAGCATCTCAAACATAATAAAAAATACATCGAGATTCTGAGACCACTAAACGACCACTACTGCCTCCAGAACAAGCCAACGCCGCGCCGTTGTGGCCGCTCCCCTACAAGAACCGGCTTGACCTTGTCGATGACAGCCGGGAAGTCTTCGCGCACGTGCCCTTAAGGACCAGCGCCCTATAGCCACAATCGTCGCTGTTGAACCCTTGCATAGATCTAAAACACCTGACACCAAATCTCGCCACATGACGAGAAAGCCTAACCTCACTGTCCCAAGGAGACGGCAGGAATCTACGTCGAAGCTCCGTCGATTACGTACAGACGGACGAAGTCGAGGAGGATCGGAGCCCGGAAGATAAACTCGAAGAAGAATCGCCCCCATCCGCTAGAGCACTGCACCTGCGAGGATTAAAAACCCTAACCTAAATTACTAACCGGAGCGAAGGCGCCGGGATTCCCCTCCCTGTCATTGACAGCCGGAGCGACATACAGAGGGGAGGCGCATCCACGGGCTCGCGATGAAGTCTCGAGGAGAGAGTTTGCCCTAGCCGCCTAGGGTTAGGGGAGAAAAACATGAGGAAGTTATGGCTTCGTCTCTTCTAACCGGTGATCAAAACACCAAAAAAGCAATTTAAATTTGATAATTATCAATGAAAAAAGTCAAAACAATAGAAAATTACATTGAAAAACATACTGTCCTTCTTCTTTCTCCGATTGATTATCGTCCGTCGGAGATTGGAAATTCTGTTGAACCAACAGTGAATAAAAGGGGCACTTGGAAACTCGTCGTATCAGGCTTCAAATACCACGATAGCTACTTGCCGCTTGAAACGAGATCTAGAAGTCGCTGAAGAAACATCGGTTGGAGCATCACCCCCATGCAGTAAAGGCTTGCAATTCATCACCACTGGTCCAAAGAGTTGGAGAAACCGAACCATGTCGCAAAACAACATGGGAGAAAAGGTCAAAGTGTCACACCAATAGCTAGCCAATTATTCTCCTTGAGAGACAAACCAACTGTCAATATTCGAAGAAAGCCAACATACTTCGCGACATAAACTCTCACAAAAGCCCTTCATCGACGTCGGGTCAGGTGTCATCGAGTAGGGAGGGAATGGAGAGACCTTATTCAAACACACCGTCGTCGCTACCACCTCTTCAATGTCGCTAGGAAACCAAAACCTAAGTCGATGGACATGCCATGCTACTGAAAGAATAGTGCCAAAAAGTCTAAAATAAATCAAAAAATATGCAAGCACCCATGTCAAAGTCAAGGATTTGAACCCACCTGGGTTGGTTCCACCAAAATAAACCTAAATATCCAAACTATATGCTTAGTTCGCAACTAATTTTTTGGTTTATGTAGCACTCCGAAATTATCATGTTGCACATAGAGATGCCGGATTCTAAACATTTTCCTCAAAATATTTAGGAAACTTCAAAGGTACATAACTTTTGCTAAGTTAACAAAATATGATCAACATACTCTTAAAAAGACCGTACTATCGCGCACGACATGTCATTTTCAATGCATACTGCTATCGGTAGACCTTGTTTTGATAGGTAAAATCTCATATTTCTAACGGACACGTCGCTTACCACCGAAAGAATAAAACCGTTAGATCCTGAAATAAATTCAGAAAAGTACAAGCACTCATGATAAGTTTAAGACTTAAATTCGGGTGGACAGATTCCACCATATGAAATCCGACCAACTGAGCTACGTTTGGTTCGCTATCTCGCGACCTCTCCTGAGAGCGCGGGGCTTTTTGCCAATGGGCTAGAGAGGTGGTTCGTGAATGTTTGTGTTAAAACATTATATATATATATATATATATATATATATATATATATATATATATATATATATATATATATATATATATATATATATATATATATATATATATATATAACTTGCCAATTTTGAAGTTTTTTTGTTTTTTAATTCGTTTGAAAATCCTTTTTTTTTTACTTTCTCACAGGGTAGTTTTATTATAAAAGGGGGGCATTTTTTATTATAAGAGAATGGAATTTTTTAATAATAAGAGGATGGCATTTTTATTATAAGAGGATGATAGTTTTATTTATAAGAGTTTGTCATTTTTTATTTTACAACAGGATGGCATTTTTATTATTTTGAGGATGTCATTTTTATTATTTAACAAGATGGCACTTTTTTATAAGATAGGAGGGTGGCATTTTATTATAGATGTCATTTTTATTATTAGAGTGTGATAGTTTTACTTATAAGGGCATGACATTTTTATTTTATAATAAGATGGACATTTTATTATTGTGAGGATGGCATTTTAACTATTTTAAGAGAACGACATTTTTAATATTTAGAGGTGGATTTTTTTTTCACTGCCACCTTTTTTTGCACACAAGTTTTTTGGGTGATGACTAGGAACATGGCAACCTCTTGTAGGGGAACGTAGCAGAAAACAAAAAATTTCCGACCTACGCACCAGCCCAGGACCACTATGAAGACTGCATACAAGGTTTGATCTTTTTCGTTACCGACTCGTAGCGCAGCGGAAGTAGAGTCGATGATGATCGGCGGTGCAGATCCCCGCAGCTAGGATTTTACAACTTCCCAACCGCGAGGATGTACTCCCTCGTCAGTTCACCAGACGGATCTCCGGGCAGCCCTTCGGGAGGCCTCGGGATAGTCCCTCGGATAGTCCCACCGGACGGATCCTCGGACAGCCCTCCGGGAGGCCTCTCGGACAGCCCTTCGGGAGGACCCCCGAAACTCGGACAGTAACTCGGACAGCCCTTCGGGAGGACCCTCGAACAGCCCCTCGGGCAAAAAGATCGAACCTACAACCTCTCTACGGGGTTGCACACATACGGTGTCATCTATCCGGCAGGGCTTCGCCGTCCAGAACTAGTTCCCACCGGAACCCAGACAGCCTTTCGGCTCTACGAAACTATTTCGCGGGGAGGGAAAGAAGAAGGCCAGATCATGCATGGCTTGTGTATGTTGAGAAAGAGTGTGTCTTTAGGCAGCCCCCTCCACCCCTATTTATAGGCCAAGCCCAAGGGTAGCTTCTCCAAGAAGCTAAGGGGAAAAATACCAAAAGGCCCTCAAGGTAGCTTCTCCAAGAAGACACCCAAAAAGCACTTTCAGTATTCACGGAAACATTTTTCCGCAACCGTTTAATCCGAAAATATTTCTGTGGGTCTTAGAATAATTCCAGTACCCACACAAATGATTTTGGACGTGTTCCGAAACAATTCCGGATTAGTGATTTTCATCTGCGAAAAGCAAACAGAGCGGTTCCGGCAGCTCCGGAACATTTCCGGGTTTTTTCTCCGAAAAATCCCAAAAGTTCCCAGACCAATTCTGGCACCCTCCAAGAATTTCCAGGCGTGTGCCGAAACCATTTTGACTTAATGGTATACCCTGAAACAACTTTTCAGTTTTACCGAAACTATTCCGGTGCTTTCTCTCTCCGAAACTTTTCCGCTGTCTCCGAAACTTTTCCGGTGACTTTCTCTCAGATTCCCTGTCTAGTATTCAGCAGATAGATGACCCTTAAGCGTGTGACCTTATAGGTTCGGTGAAGTATAGACATGACCGGAACTCTTTCCGATCAATGATCAACATCGGAGCCGTGGACACCCATATTGACCCCTATACCCACACGAATGAATATTCGAGTGAACCTCCAGTTGCCGTGTGCTATTCCTGTTGCTTCGCGATATGTTACAAATACCCGAGGTGAGAATCATCGGCATCCCCGTGGATCAACACTTGTCCACAATGCCAGTTACCTCGTTACTGGTTTTGTTCTCTTTTCTCGTTCCCGTGTTCCGGCATCCCTGTGATCAAATCACAATGTGTCTGGCCAGACGATGGTGGATACCGTAACACCGAGAGGGCCCAGAGATATCTCTCCATCATCGGAGGAGCAAATCCCAATCTTGAGCTATCAAGTTACTTGACATACTTTTCCATGAACCCGTAAGCCGCCGTAATAGCCACCCATTTACGGTTGACGTTTAACAAACCCCAAAGTTCATGAAGCAAGCATGAAGAAACTCGATACTCTCATGGTCTAAGGAATTATGCAAACGTAAACCATCTCTGTGTTATTTACCATTAACTTGTGACGAATGAATCTCATAGCATAACATCAATTCGGGTCGATTCAACACAAGTGTTCTCCTAACATTGTGCCCTCAAAGTTGCCGGCATAGTCATGCCCATGATCAGGAAAACAAAAACATCATGCAACACTTGAGCTAGTCTTAGAGGCATGACTAGGAATACATTTGTCCGTTTATTATTGCACACATGCATATGAGTCTTCCTCCGAGCCTCGTGGTTATTGCAGACTCGAGAACCATAGCAGTTATAGCATGGAACATAAACATAATTATGAACATGGAGATAAATAATAACATTTATTATTGCCTCTAGGGCATATCTCCTACAGACTCCCACTTGCAGTAGAGTCAATAATCTAGTTAATGCTAATGCACATTACACCTATGGCACACCGGTGTAAAAATGCTTCGCATGTGGTATAGCCTGATGTCCAACGGATCTGACAACTTCAGTTCCGTGTGTATCTTTGCATGTCCTCTCGTTTTCACGCTTTCACAAAATTCATATTTTGTGTGGACTTGGCTTCGTATAAATGTGAATCACTGGTCAAACCTCGATTCCTCAGACTGAGCTATGGAGCAACTATCTTCAATAGTGTTCCATTGACCAAAGCCATCTTGGAATCATACTAAGTTCATGAATGAACTGTACGATTCAACATCTTCTATGTCACTTTAAAAGCGGCAACATACTTAGCCTTTGTTATAGAATTCACCACAGTAACCTGTTTGGAACGATTTCCAAACACCGTGCCACCATATTGTGTATTATACAAAACCCTTAACTTAAATCGAAAATCGCATGGAGCATTGATGAAGACTGTATCGATGTAATTACTTACAACGAGCACTTCGTAATCTCTGCTTGCGAGAAAACATGTCATCAGTGCTACTTTAGTACTTAATGACATTTTTCACTGTTGTCCCATGATCAGTACTTTGATCACTTTGGTATCTATACTCGCAACAGCTTTGGGAGTATCGGACATATCTGGTTGTTTTACATACCATGGAATACATGATTAATCAAAACACGAAAGTGTGTGGAATCTCCATCATGTATTTTGCTCATCAGTGTTTTGGGACACCGAGTCTTGCAAAAACCCTTTCCATGTGACTTCGGCAAGAATCACTCCTTGGCGTATTAATGCTAAAAAGTTTTAGCATCTTGTCAATATGTATTTTTGGCTTTAGCCTATTAGGCAATTCTATCTCGCAGATAAATATGCCTAATGTCAAGGCTATTTAGCCCAAGCACTTCATCGAAAACTATTTTCAATGAAGTCCTAATTTGTGTCAAGGAATTTATATTATTTCCAATCAACAATGTGTCAAGCACACAAGGTTTTAAGAAATATTATTATGCTCCCACTTACTTTCTTGTAACCACAAGCATCTTCGTTACCCATTGATGAAAACAAACTCTTTTGACTGTTTCATCAAAATTGAAGATTCCAACTCCCTTTTGCTCTCTTCTGTCCATCGCTGGAACTCTGAAGTTTGCATACTTACTAGCATCCTCTGGATTGACAAAATACCTTGGACTGTACCACATGCAAGTCCTAGGTTGCATTTCCATCACATGGAAATCCTTTTGGCATCCATGTATCATATCTCAAGATTGAAATATGTATTAATTGCTAGTTTAACATGATCTGACATTAAGCATCGCTACGGTGAGACAATCTCATCGTAGTCAACTCCTTGAATTTGTTATTGCAACAAGTCGAGCTTTATGGATAAAACATTTTATCCACATCAGTTTACAGTTCCATAAATATTCGTTAGACTCTAAGTCTTCCGAAAGGTGTAACAAGATTTTAATCTTGAATCATTTATATGGAAACTATCTCAGATTGTATTGGCATTTAGCCAATTCCGGAGTCAGGGCCCATCAACGCTTCCTTGTGTATCGTAGGTATACTGTTGTCTAACAACAATATCTCGTTTGCGCACCTGAGAGGTTTGCACGAGTTTTGCCTACGTCGTTTAGCTGCAAGTTCGATTGAAGTCCCTACATCTCATGTAGAGGCTTCCGTATCAGTCGCAGTAGGAAACTCTGAAATCACTTCCAAGGTTCCTTTCCTTTGATCTGATGACGAAGATACTGTTATCTCGTCGAGTTGTACTGTCCTCCCACTCACCTTTTTAAAAGAACCATTCTCTTTAAAAGCATACCGTTTTGTGGCAAAACCTGTTGCCTCGGTATTGTGGTGGGGGAATACCCAACATCTTGGGATAACCTACAAAGTAGCTCTTGTCTGATTTGGAATAGGTTTGTAACCTTCTTACACAAGCCCCATATTCCAAATGTTTAAGAAAAGATGTAACATGGTTGGGCGTACCATACCATGGCGTCATTCCAACAGACCTGATGGTGCTCTTTTCAGTGTAAAAGCCGCAGTCTCTAAAGCATTACTTTTAAAAGGGATAATGGCAAATTGATTTATGTCATCTTTGATCTTACCATGTCATAAATGGTTTGAATACATCTTCACAGACATCCCACTCACAGTGGTGTTCCGTGAGGTGTAAGTTATGAAACTCTTTTCACAACTCATCAGACATTCGCTAAACTTGTAACTCAAATATTCCTTTCTGCAATCTAGTTTGCAAAAACATAATCTTTCTTGTTACAATAATTTCTACTTCATGTTGAAAACCTTTCGAATGATTTCAAAAGATTCAGACTTACGTCTCATCAAGTAAATATCCATATATCTACTTGAGTCATTTTTGAAGATAGACGAATCCACTGTTTTCAACAACATTTATCGGACTACACACATCAAAATGTATGATCACCAATAAGTTTGTTGCTCGTTCCTTATGGCCTATGAACGGTATTTCAGTCACTTCACTTTTCGGAGGAAAGTCGCAAGTGTTAGATGATTCAAAATCAAACGACTGTTGGGGAACGTTGCATGGGAAACAAAATTTTTCCTACGCACACACAAGATCTATCCATGGTGATGAGCATCTATGAGAGGGAGAGTGAATCTACATACCCTTGTAGATCGCTAAGCGGAAGCGTTAAGAAACACGGTTGATGTAGTCGAACGTCTCCGCGATCCAAATCGCAAGTCGTCCCTCGATCCGATCACGAACTAGTGCCGAACGGACGGCACCTCCGCGTTCAACACACATACGGCTTGATGACGCCTTCACCTCCTCGATCCAGCGAGCGATGGTGAAGTAGTAGATGAGTTCCGGCAGCACGACGGCGTCGTGATGGTGGTGAGGAACAATCTCTGCAGGGCTTCGCCAAGCACTACGGAGATTATGACGGGAGAACTAGAGGGTTAGGGTTGCCGACACACGGCTTGGGAAATCTTAAAATGTCCCGTGTGCTAGTCCTGCCCCTCTATTTATATGTTGAGCCTTGGGGTCTAAACTTGGAGTAAAAGCCTCCTCCAGGTCGGTTTTGCCCGCACAAGGTCGGTTTGGCCCGCAGGGAAAGAGTCCAACTCGGATCCCTGCAGTACCGCGCACAAGCGGTAGTACCGCTCACGAGCGGTAGTACCGCTTGAGCGGTAGTACCGCTTCACACAAGCGGTAGTACCGCTTACGCGGTAGTACTGCCTTACCAGCGGTAGTACCGCTTAAGGCAGCAGCAAAACTTCCTTTTGCACTTTCCAATACCTCGTGGGCTTTACCCCTTTGGCCCATATAAAGTGTTGCTGCACCCGAACACTTCGGTAAACATCCGGAACCCCTTCCGGTGAATTCCGGAACCTTTCCGGAGATCAAAACACTATTATCACATATATCAATCTTTACCTCCGGACTCTTCCGGAGATCTTTGTCATGTCCGGGATCTTATCCGGGACTCCGAACAACCTTCGGTCACCAACACAATAACTCAACTATACTAATCGTCACCAAACGTTAAGTGTGTAGACCCTGCGGGTTCGAGAACTATGTAGACATGACCGAGACACCTCTACGGTCAATAACCAATAGCGGGACCTGGATGCCCATATTGGTTCCTACATATTCTACGAAGATCTTCATCGATTGAACCTCTATGTCAAGGATTCAGTTAATCCCGTATGATGTTCCCTTTGTTCTTCGGTATGTTACTTGCCCGAGATTCGATCGTCGGTATCTCTATACCTAGTTCAATCTCGTTACCGGCAAGTCTCTTTACTCGTTCCGTAATACAAGATCTCGTGGCTAACATTTTAGTCACATTGCTTGCAAGGCTCATTGTGATGTTGTATTACCGAGTGGGCCCTGAGATACCTCTCCGTCACACGGAGTAACAAATCCCAGTCTTGATCCATGCCAACCCAACAGACATCCTCGGAGATACCTGTAGAGCATCTTTATAGTCACCCAGTTACGTTGTGACGTTTGATACACACAAGGTATTCCTCCGATGTCAGGGAGTTGCATGATCTCATGGTCATAGGAACAGATACTTGACATGCAGAAAACAATAGCAATAAACTGACACGATCATATGCTACGTTTATAGTTTGGGTCTTGTCCATCACATCATTCTCCTAATGATGTGATCCCGTTATCAAATGACATCTCATGTCAATGGCTAGGAAACCTTAACCATCTTTGATCAACGAGCTAGTCAACTAGAGGCTTACTAGGGACACAGTGTTGTCTATGTACCCACACATGTATTTGAGTTTCCAATCAATACAATTATAGCATGGATAATAAATGATTATCATGAACAAGGAAATATAATAATAACCAATTTATTATTGCCTCTAGGGCATATTTCCAACAGTCTCCCACTTGCACTAGAGTCAATAATCTAGTTCACATCACTATGTGATTTACATTGTAATGAATCGAACACCCATGCAGTTCTGGTGTTGTTCATGTTTAGCCCTTGGAAGAGGTTTAGTCATCGGATCTGCAACATTCAGATCCGTGTGTACTTTGCAAATATTTATGTCGTCCTCCTTGATGTAATCGCGGATGGAATTGAAACGTCGCTTTATGTGTCTGGTCCTCTTGTGAAATCTTGGTTCCTTGGCTTGGCACCAGTATTATCACAAAACAGAGTCATTGGGTTAAGCGCACTAGGTACTACTCCAAGATCTGTCATGAACTCCTTCATCCAGACACCTTCCTTCGCCGCCTCCGAGGCAGCGATGTACTCCGCTTCGCATGTAGAATCAGCTACCACGCTTTGCTTGGAACTGCACCAGCTAACCGCACCCCTATTAAAAATAAATACGTATCCGGTTTGTGACTTAGAGTCATCCGGATCAGTGTCAAAGCTTGCATCGACGTAACCCTTTACGACGAGCTCTTGATCACCTCCATAAACGAGAAACATGTCCTTAGTCCTTTTCAGGTACTTCAGGATATTCTTGACCGCCGTCCAGTGTTCCATTCCTGGATCACTTTGAAACCTTCCGACCATACTTATGGCAAGGCTGACATCGGGTCTTGTGCACAGCATTGCATACATGATAGAGCCTATGGCTGAAGCATAGGGGATGACACTCATCTTTTCTCTATCTTCTGCAGTCACTGGGCATTGAGTCTTACTCAACTTCACACCTTGCAATACAGGCAAGAACCCCTTCTTGGACTGATCCATTTTGAACTTCTTCAAAACTTTGTCAAGGTATGTGCTTTGTGAAAGTCCTATTAAGCGTCTCGATCTATCTCTATAGATCTTGATGCCTAATATGAAAGCAGCTTCTCCTAGGTCCTTCATTGAAAAACTCTTGTTCAAATATTCCTTCATGCTTTCCAACATTTCTATATTGTTTCCAATCAGCAATATGTCATCCACATATAATATTAGAAACGCTATAGAGCTCCCACTCACTTTCTTGTAAATACAAGCTTCTCCGTAAACTTGTATAAACTCGAACGCTTTGATCACCTCATCAAAGCGAAGATTCCAACTCCGAGATGCTTGCACCAGTCCATAAATGGATCGCTGGAGTTTGCAAACTTTGTCAGCATTCTCTGGATCGACAAAACCTTCTGGTTGCATCATATACAACTCTTCCTTAAGGAAACCGTTAAGGAACGCTGTCTTGACATCCATCTGCCAAATTTCATAATCGAAAAAGGCAGCTATTGCTAACAAGATTCTGACAGACTTAAGCATCGCTACGGGTGAGAAGGTCTCATCGTAGTCAACTCCTTGAACTTGTGAAAAACTTTTTGCCACAAGTCGAGCTTTATAGACGGTGACATTACCGTCCGCGTCCGTCTTCCTCTTAAAGATCCATTTGTTCTGAATGGCCTTACACCCTTCAGGTAATACTTCCAAAGTCCATACTTTGTTTTCATACATGGATCCCATCTCGGATTTCATGGCCTCTAACCACTTCTCAGAATCCGGGCCCATCATCGCTTCTCCATAGCTCGTAGGTTCATCGTTGTCTAACAACATGACCTCTAAGACAGGGTTGCCGTACCACTCAGGAGCAGTACGCGTCCTTGTCGACCTACAAGGTTCGATAGCAACTTGATCCAAAGCTTCATGATCATCATCATTAACTTCCTCTTCAGCTGATGTAGGCTCTACAGAAACATCTTTCTGCGCTGCGCTACTTTCAGGTTGAAGTAAAGGTTCAACAACCTCATCAAGTTCTATCTTCCTCCCACTCAATTCTTTCGAGAGAAACTCTTTCTCAAGAAACGTTCCGTTTTTAGCGACAAACACTTTGCCTTCGGATCTGAGGTAGAAGGTATACCCAACTGTCTCTTTTGGGTATCCTATGAAGACGCATTTCTCCGCTTTGGGTTCCAGCTTTTCAGGCTGAAGCTTTTTGACATAAGCATCACATCCCCAAACTTTAAGAAACGACAGCTTTGGCTTCTTGCCAAACCAAAGTTCATATGGCGTCGTCTCAACGGATTTCGATGGTGCCCTATTTAAAGTGAATGCAGCTGTCTCTAATGCATAACCCCAAAACGATAGTGGCAAATCGGCAAGAGACATCATAGATCGCACCATATCCAATAAGGTTCGATTACGACGTTCGGACACACCATTACGCTGTGGTGTTCCAGGCAGTGTCAATTGTGAAACAATTCCACACTGTCTTAAGTGACTGCCAAACTCATAACTTAGATATTCTCCTCCTCGATCAGATCGTAGGAATTTAATCTTCTTGTTACGATGATTCTCAACTTCACTCTGAAATTGTTTGAACTTTTCAAATGTTTCAGACCTGTGTTTCATTAAGTAAATATACCCATATCTACTTAAGTCATCAGTGAAGGTGAGAAAGTAACGATAACCACCGCGCGCCTCAATGCTCATCGGACCGCACACATCAGTATGTATGATTTCCAATAAGTCACTTGCCCGTTCCATTGTTCCAGAGAACGGCGTTTTAGTCATCTTGCCCATGAGGCATGGCTCGCATGTGTCAAGTGATTCAAAATCAAGTGACTCCAAAAGTCCATCAGCATGGAGCTTCCTCATGCGTTTTACGCCAATATGACCTAAACGGCAGTGCCACAAGAAAGTGGTATTATCATTATCAATTCTACATCTTTTGGCATCAATGTTATGAACATGTGTATCATTACTATCGAGATTCAATAAGAATAAACCCCTCACTTCGGGTGCATGACCATAAAAGATATTACTCATATAAATAGAACAACCATTATTCTCTGATTTAAATGAGTAACCGTCTCGCAATAAACAAGATCCAGATATAATGTTCATGCTTAACGCAGGCACCAAATAACATTTATTCAGGTTCATCACTAATCCCGATGGTAATCGAAGAGCGAGCGTGCCGACGGCGATCACGTCAACCTTGGAACCATTTCCCACGCGCATCGTCACTTCATCCTTTGCCAGCCTCCGTCTATTCCGCAGTTCCTGTTTTGAGTTGCAAATATGAGCAACCGCACCGGTATCAAATACCCAGGCACTACAACGAGAGTTGGTAAGGTACACATCAATAACATGTATATCATATATACCTTGTTTGTTGTTGGCCGCCTTCTTGTCAGCCAAATACTTGGGGCAGTTCCGCTTCCAGTGTCCAGTTCCCTTGCAATGAAAGCACACAGTTTCTGGTTTGGGTCCAGCCTTGGGTTTCTTCACGAGAGGAGCAACTGCTTTGCCACTCTTCTTGGAGTTACCCTTGCCATTTTTCTTGAAACTAGTGGTTTTATTGACCATCAACACTTGATGCTCCTTCTGAATTTCAGACTCAGCGGCTTTCAGCATCGCAAACAGCTCGGCGACTGACTTGTTCATCCCGTGCATGTTATAGTTCAACACGAAGCTCTTGTAGCTAGGTGGCAATGATTGAAGAACTCTGTCAGTGATAGCCTCTGGCGGAAGGGGCATCCCCAATTCAGCCAGACGGGTGGAGTACCCAGACATTCTGAGTACGTGATCACTGATAGACCCGTTCTCCTCCATCTTGCAAGCATAGAACTTATCGGAGATCTCATATCTCTCGATCCGGGCATTCTTCTGAAAGATAAACTTCAACTCCTGGAACATCTCATATGCTCCATGACGTTCAAAACGTCTTTGAAGTCCCGGTTCTAAGCCATACAATATTGCACATTGAACTATTGAGTAATCATCAGAACGAGCCTGCCAGGCGTTCACAACGTCTAGAGACTCAACTGGAGCGGGTGGATCACCAAGCGGTGCATCAAGGACATAAGCCTTCTGGGAAGCCGTAAGGATAATCCTTAGATTACGGGCCCAGTCCACAAAGTTACTTCCATCATCTTTCAACTTAGCTTTCTCTAGGAACGCATTAAAATTCAGGGGTGCTACTGCGCGAGCCATGATCTACAACATAAATATAGCAAAGACAACTTAGACTATTGTTCTAGATAATGAGTTTAGTTAATCATATTACTTAAAAACTCCCACTCAAATTGACATCCCTCCGGTCATTCGAGTGTAACATGATCCAAATCCACCAACTCAAGTCCGATCATCACGTGAGTTGAGGTGGTTTCAATGGTGAACATCTTCATGTTGATCATATCTACTATATGACTCATGTTCGACCTTTCGGTCTCTTGTGTTCCGAGGCCATGTCTGTACATGCTAGGCTCGTCAAGTTTAACCCGAGTGTTCCGCATGTGCAACACTGGCTTGCACCCGTTGTATGTGAACGTAGAGTCTATCACACCCGATCATCACGTGGTGTCTCGAAACGACGAACTTTCGCAACGGTGCACACTCGGGGAGAACACAATTTTATCTTGAAATTTAAGTGAGGGATCACCTTATAATGCTACCGTCGTCCTAAGCAAAATAAGATGCATAAAAGGATTAACATCACATGCAAATCATAAGTGACATGATATGGCCATGAACTTGTGCTTTTGATCTCCATCTCCAAAGCACCGGCATGATCTCCATCGTCATCGGCATGACACCATGATCTCCATCATCTTGATCTCCATCAACGTGTCGCCATGAGGTTGTCGCGCCGACTGTTGCTTCCACGACTATAGCTAACTCATAGCGATAAAGTAAAGCAAAACGGCAAAAATAATTAAAGACAACTCTATGGCTCCTGCCAGTTGCCGTACTCATCGACATGCAAGTCGTGATATTCTATACAACACATGATCATCTCATACATCACATATATCTCATCATGTACTTGGCCATATCACATCACAACATACCCTGCAAAAACAAGTTAGACGTCCTCTAATTGTTGTTGCATATTTTACGTGGCTGCTACGGGTTTGCAAGAACCGTTCTTACCTACGCAAAACCACAACGTGGTGTAGTGATTGCTTTTTGATCTTCTAAAAGAACCCTCTTCATTGAAATCGATTCAACTAAAGTGAGAGAGACAGACACCTGCCAGTCACCTTTATGCAACGAGTGCATGTAGCGGTGAAACCTGTCTCGCGTAAGCGTACGCGTAATGTCGGTCCGGGCCGCTTCATCTCACAATACCGCCGAATCAAGTATCAACTAGTAACGGCAAGCTATATGTATACACCCACGCCCACAACTCGTTTGTGTTCTACTCGAGATCTCATCTACGCATAGACCTAGCTCAGATGCCACTGTTGGGGAACGTTGCATGGGAAACAAAAATTTTCCTACGCACACACAAGATCTATCCATGGTGATGAGCATCTACGAGAGGGAGAGTGAATCTACATACCCTTGTAGATCGCTAAGCGGAAGCGTTAAGAAACGCGGTTGATGTAGTCGAACGTCTCCGCGATCCAAATCGCAAGTCGTCTCTCGATCCGATCACGAACTAGTGCCGAACGGACGGCACCTCCGCGTTCAACACACGTACGGCTTGATGATGCCTTCACCTCCTCGATCCAGCGAGCGATGGTGAAGTAGTAGATGAGTTCCGGCAGCACGACGGCGTGGTGATGGTGGTGAGGAACAATCTCTGCAGGGCTTCGCCAAGCACTACGGAGATTATGACGGGAGAACTAGAGGGTTAGGGTTGCCGACACACGGCTTGGGAAATCTTAAAATGTCCCGTGTGCTAGCCCTGCCCCTCTATTTATATGTTGAGCCTTGGGGTCTAAACTTGGAGTAAAAGCCTCCTCCAGGTCGGTTTTGCCCGCACAAGGTCGGTTTGGCCCGCAGGGAAAGAGTCCAACTCGGATCCCTGCAGTACTGCGCACAAGCGGTAGTACCGCTTGAGCGGTAGTACCGCTTCACACAAGCGGTAGTACCGCTTAAGGCAGCAGCAAAACTTCCTTTTGCACTTTCCAATACCTCGTGGGCTTTACCCCTTTGGCCCATATACAGTGTTGCTGCACCCGAACACTTCGGTAAACATCCGGAACCCCTTCCGGTGAATTCCGGAACCTTTCCGGAGATCAAAACACTATTATCACATATATCAATCTTTACCTCCGGACTCTTCCGGAGATCTTTGTCATGTCCGGGATCTTATCCGGGACTCCGAACAACCTTCGGTCACCAACACAATAACTCAACTATACTAATCGTCACCAAACGTTAAGTGTGTAGACCCTGCGGGTTCGAGAACTATGTAGACATGACCGAGACACCTCTACGGTCAATAACCAATAGCGGGACCTGGATGCCCATATTGGTTCCTACATATTCTACGAAGATCTTCATCGATTGAACCTCTATGTCAAGGATTCAGTTAATCCCGTATGCCGTTCCCTTTGTTCTTCGGTATGTTACTTGCCCGAGATTCGATCGTCGGTATCTCTATACCTAGTTCAATCTCGTTACCGGCAAGTCTCTTTACTCATTCCGTAATACAAGATCTCGTGGCTAACATTTTAGTCACATTGCTTGCAAGGCTCATTGTGATGTTGTATTACCGAGTGGGCCCTGAGATACCTTTCCGTCACACGGAGTAACAAATCCCAGTCTTGATCCATGCCAACCCAACAGACATCCTCGGAGATACCTGTAGAGCATCTTTATAGTCACCCAGTTATGTTGCGACGTTTGATACACACAAGGTATTCCTCCGATGTCAGGGAGTTGCATGATCTCATGGTCATAGGAACAGATACTTGACATGCAGAAAACAATAGCAATAAACTGACACGATCATATGCTACGTTTATAGTTTGGGTCTTGTCCATCACATCATTCTCCTAATGATGTGATCCCGTTATCAAATGACATCTCATGTCAATGGCTAGGAAACCTTAACCATCTTTGATCAACGAGCTAGTCAACTAGAGGCTTACTAGGGACACAGTGTTGTCTATGTACCCACACATGTATTTGAGTTTCCAATCAATACAATTATAGCATGGATAATAAACGATTATCATGAACAAGGAAATATAATAATAACCAATTTATTATTGCCTCTAGGGCATATTTCCAACAACGACTTCAAAATCCATCATAATGGAATTTTTCCATGCGGGTTTCTCCAATGTGACCAAATGCAGTGCCACACTTGTGTGGTATTCTTTTAGTCTTGCGACATTTAGCGTCAGTGTTATGGATGTATCATATTACCATCAATATTCATAACATACGTTCCATCGTTGATGGAAGTATGGCCCTTATGTTATTCATAATCCTGAACAACAATTGTTCTTTTATGAACAACACCCTTGCAACAAACATTATGCAAATGGGCTAGAGTGTATAAAACTCTTAAATGATTTATCAAAGTAAATACAGAGGTAAAGTATTATTATCAATATTCATAACATACATCTCATTCATAATGAAAGTATGGCCCTTATGTTATTCATAACACCGAACATCAAAAGTTCTCTTATGAACAACCTTCTTGCAAGATACCTTATGCAATGGGCTAGAGTGTGTAAAACTCTATAATGAATTATGAAAATAAATACATAGGTAATACACCGATGGAAGGTGTAGTAACTTTTACTAAGTTCCCAACACGTATTTAAACCTCATTCCTGGCTAGTCTTTCAGACCATAGTAGTTCTTGCATCGAGTCGCAACAGAGTGCAATCGAGCGGGTATCTCTGTGATAAACTCACAATACCCAAGAATCAGTGATTAACATTTTTAATCATAATTCCCAAGAACTATTTCTTTAACCAGCCTTCCATACATCAATAACTTGTATGACTTTCATACATGAGCTGGATATTCCAGTCTTCTCTCTTTTTGCCTTTATACTTCTAATAGTTTAACTTTCAGTATTTCTCCTACTATCAGAAGAAGTATCCAACTTTAAGAGTGGCGTTAGCCCCGGACTTCCAAGGTGTGAAAGTCTCACTAACACCCTTCGGACATTCCCTTTCTCTTTAAGCGGTTGTATTATTCACTATCATCATATGACAGGCGTTCTTCTGGATCCCTCTCCTAACAGTCAAATGCCCAGTAAACACTTTACTAATACTTTGCGAACAAACATTGCTTTGTTTGTATCTGAAAATGATTTTCAGTTCCATGAATATCACATAACTATCCCAAACTTTCGAAGTTCGGGTCTCATGGAAGCAAGCATATTGCACTTGACCGTAACGGAATTCTAGCTTTTGGATCGAAGGACGAGAGTCACATCATCCATAGCATTTAGCGGGAGGATACCGAAAGCATGCGATAGGACAAAATCCTTCTCGGCACTCTTGAGGACAATCCTCACATTACGTTACCAACCGTAAAGTTTTAACCAGATATTTAACAGCTTATTCAATTTTAACAGGGAAGGTGGAATCGCGAGCCATTATTCTACAACTATTATGCAAAATTTCACTTAGACAAAGTTCATAATTAATTGCACTAAGAATTAAAAGAATTGATTCTAAAGTGCGCTCCCACTCAAATCAATATCTCTCATAATTGATTGTGAGTGATTCAAGACCCATATTACAATTCAACGCCAAGGATGCATCCATCTCAAGTGACGAGAATTGCAATCGGTAGGCCAACTTGCCAATCACATCTCTATGTGACTCTTGTTCATCTTTCGATGCGTGTGTTCCGAGCTCATGACTTTCATGCCTGAACGTCAAGACAACCAAGTGATCTCACTGCGAGGTCTCAACTCACCCGCCTCACACTTCTCTAATCGTTCGTACCCATGCATCCATGTGATACCCCGAAGAGATAGGTGCCGTGACGGTGCTACACTTGGGAGAACACTAACTACTTGATATTTTTGTGAGAGATCACCCTAATAAAAGCGACTACCGCGCAATCAAGAAGGGTGCATCATAAGGGATAAACATCTCAGGCAATTCATAATAGCATGATATGGTATAGCCCTTTCTGACGGAGAAGTCTTGTATTTCTTCGTCTTCGGCATTCGCGTCGGTGTTCACCTTCGCGAAGTTTGCCACCACCTTGTCGATGCACCAAATAATATTGCTATCTCTATAGCTGATAAAAATAAGTGCATTACAAAAGGTTGACTCGCAGGTCATTAAAGTGACAATCATATGGCTCCAGCCATCATGCCGAATCATGACACGCAGGTCATGTTAATTTACATCATATAGTCATCTCATACATAATCAAATTAATATGAGCGCTGCTATACCACATCTTATGCACATGCAAACCATCCTGCAAAACCAAGTTAGACGCCTCTAATCGGTTTATGCAAAATTTTATTTTACGTGGCTTCTAAGGTTTCGAACAAACCGCAGCTACCAACGTTTTATCATCAAGTATGATTATTCAAGTCGCTAGATTAACATCTCGGGGTGTATGAAACACGAGATAATAAAATCTCGAGCCCCATACTAAACTTCGTCATACGCATGACCCCCGTGCAGATCATATCTGCATTGCCCTTTCGTCTGCGAAATTTCATCTTTCTTTTTAACTATGGTGGAATTCAAAGAACTGTTAGCACTTCGTTGATCAATCAGGATCGCGGATTGCCAGAACTTTGAAACTCCACCATGCTATTATCAAGATCAGAAATATGCAAATTCCAGGGAAGCAACAGGAACATCGGGTAACAGATTTCATCTGCTACCCGCACAAATAATTTTCAGTAATAGAACTCATCTACTACAAATTATATTGTGCAATACCCATACATCTCTATGTATTCTAGATCGTAACCTGCATCTACGCATAGCACGGCTCATGATGCCACTGTAGGGGAACGCAGCAGAAAACAAAAATTTTCCGACCTACGCACCAGCCCAGGACCACTATGAAGACTGCATACAAGGTTTGATCTTTTTCGTTACCGACTCGTAGCGCAGCGGAAGTAGAGTCGATGACGATCGGCGGTGCAGATCCCCGCAGCTAGGATTTTACAACCTCCCAACCACGAGGATGTACTCCCTCGTCAGCTCTCCGGACGGATCTCCGGGCAGCCCTTCGGGAGGCCTCGGGACAGTCCCTCGGATAGTCCCACCGGACGGATCCTCGGACAGCCCTCCGGGAGGCCTCTGGACAGTCTTTCGGATAGTCCCACCGGACGGATCCTTGGACAACCCTCCAGGAGGCCTCTCGGACAGCCCTTCGGGCGGGTCACTCGGACAGCCCTTCGGGAGGACCCCCGAAACTCGGACAGTAACTCGGACAGCCCTTCGGGAGGACCCTCGAACAGCCCCTCGGGCAAAAAGATCGAACCTACGACCTCTCTACGGGGTTGCACACATACGGTGTCATCTATTCGGCAGGGCTTCGCCGTCCAGAACTAGTTCCCACCGGAACCCAGACAGCCTTTCGGCTCTACGAAACTATTTCGCGGGGAGGGAGAGAAGAAGGCCAGATCATGCATGGCTTGTGTATGTTGAGAAAGAGTGTGTCTTTAGGCAGCCCCCTCCACCCCTATTTATAGGCCAAGCCCAAGGGTAGCTTCTCCAAGAAGCTAAGGGGAAAAATACCAAAAGGCCCTCAATGTAGCTTCTCCAAGAAGACACCCAAAAAGCACTTTCACTATTCACGGAAACATTTTTCCGCGACCGTTTAATCCGAAAATATTTCCGTGGGTCTTAGAATAATCCAGTACCCACACAAATGATTTTGGACGTGTTCCGAAACAATTCCGGATTAGTGATTTTCATCTGCGAAAAGCAAACAAAGCGGTTCCGGCAGCTCCGGAACATTTCCGGTTTTTTTCTCCGAAAAATCCCAAAAGTTCCCAGACCAATTCTGGCACCCTCCAAGAATTTCCAGGCGTGTGCCGAAACCATTTTGACTTAATGGTATACCCTGAAACAACTTTTCAGTTTTACCGAAACTATTCCGGTGCTCTCTCTCCGGAACTTTTCCGCTGTCTCCGAAACTTTTCCGGTGACTTTCTCTCAGATTCCCTGTCTAGTATTCACCAGACAGATGACCCTTAAGCGTGTGACCCTATAGGTTCGGTGAAGTATAGACATGACCGGAACTCTTTCCGATCAATGATCAACATCGGAGCCGTGGACACCCATATTGACCCCTATACCCACACGAATGAATATTCGAGTGAACCTCCAGTTGCCGTGTGCTATTCCTGTTGCTTCGCGATATGTTACAAATACCCGAGGTAAGAATCATCGGCATCTCCATGGATCAACACTTGTCCACAATGCCAATTACCTCGTTACCGGTTTTGTTCTCTTTTCTCGTTCCCGTGTTCCGGCATCCCTGTGATCAAATCATAATGTGTCTGGCCAGACGATGGTGGATACCGTAACACCGAGAGGGCCCAGAGATATCTCTCCATCGTCGGAGGAGCAAATCCCAATCTTGAGCTATCAAGTTACTTGACATACTTTTCCATGAACCCGTAAGCCGCCGTAATAGCCACCCATTTACGGATGACGTTTAACAAACCCCAAAGTTCATGAAGCAAGCATGAAGAAACTCGATACTCTCATGGTCTAAGGAATTATGCAAACGTAAACCATCTCTGTGTTATTTACCATTAACTTGTGACGAATGAATCTCATAGCATAACATCAATTCGGGTCGATTCAACACAAGTGTTCTCCTAACATTGTGCCCTCAAAGTTGCCGGCATAGTCATGCCCATGATCAGGAAAACAGAACCATCATGCTACACTTGAGCTAGTCTTAGAGGCATGACTAGGAATATATTTTTCCGTTTATTATTCCACACGTGCATATGAGTCTTCCTCCGAGCCTCGTGGTTATTGCAGACTCGAGAACCATAGCAGTTATAACATGGAACATAAACATAATTATGAACATGGAGATAAATAATAACATTTATTATTGCCTCTAGGGCATATTTCCTACACCTCTGTGGCATTTTTTTATTTTCTGAAATTTCTCATGTCATTTTCTCTAAAAAAACTATTTAGTGGGCCTTTGGGTCAAGTGCGGATCGGCATGGCCCTCCCGGCCAACAGGGAAACGTTCGCTGGAGGACCTCCCTTTGGCGAACAAATACGTTCGATGGGGCGAAATCATTAATTAAAGAGTACTCCTTCCAAAGATCACTCCCACCTCCTCAAGTTGCGACAAGTGGCGCACTGCATGCGCCACTTTTCGCACCCTGTGAGTTTTTCCTTTTTTCGTAGATTCGTTTACTCAAAATGTTTTATCTCTTAAACCGCGCGTCCAAATCTCGAACCGTTTTCACCATTGGATTCCTCTCGTCGAGATCTTCAAAACTAGATCCATGTTGATAGGTTTTGACGAGCTTTTTTTACGAAAAAATCGGACGAAAAAGCAAACCGGAAGCACTTTTTTTCCCTTTCTGAAAAGAGGCATGGCTGTGTCTCTCGCGAAAGCAAAACCGTGCCTCTCGCGGAAGCAAAATCGCGCCTCTCGCGGAAGGAAAAAAAACAGAAAACGCATTTTTTTTCGTTTTCCAAGAGGCACGGCCATGCCTCTCGCGGAAGAAAAAAAATAGAAAACGTTTTTTTTTCTGTTTCCGAGAGGCACGGCTGTGCCTCTCGCGAAAGCAAAACCGTGCCTCTTGTGGAAGAAAAACCGTGCCTCTCGCGGAAGAAAAAAAAACAAAAAACACGTTTTTTTCCGTTTCCAAGAGGCACGGCCGTGCCTCTTGCGAAAGCAAAACCGTGCCTCTTGCGGAAGCAAAACCGTGCCTCTCGCGAAAGAAAAAAAAACAGAAAACACGTTTTTTCTGTTTCCAAGAGTCACGGCCGTGCCTCTTGCGAAAGCAAAACCGTGCCTCTCGCGGAAGCAAAACCGTGCCTCTCGTGGAAGGAAAAAAACGCGTTTTTTCCATGCCTCTCGCGAAAGCAAAACCGTGCCTCTCGCGGAAGAAAAAAAATGTGTTTTTTCGTGAATTTTTTTTTTTGAAATATTTTTGTCGAAAAGTTAAGGAAGACCGGTGGAAAACCAAAAAGCCGAAAAACCCCCGGGAAAAAACCGTTTAAAAAGCTGAAAACGCGTGTGGAAAAATAAAAAAAATAAAATCCGGAGGGAGCGCTCAGAAACGACATGTGGCACGCTCTCAGCTCACCCCCAAGTGATCGTTGGGAGGCTCCCGAAGGAGCGCTCGTCAACTAGTTGCTCTCTTTGATGGGAGGTTCCTCCTGACGACCAGACTCCAGATATTGGGGTCCTTTACTTATGCATGTATTTATTTACCTTTTATATCCTAGATGGAATGGCTATTTATTTTTTATTTTGTGAGAAGAGGTTAAATTTATGTGAGTCCTCATTTTTTGTACGCTTAGGTTCTTCTTCGGCTCCCCGCAAAAAACAGAAAGGTTCTTCTTCTGCGTGGCTGGATGGGCGGCCCATTGTGCAAGACCCATTTTTTCTCATAAAATGGCTTCCTCCTCCACACAGAAAAAATGGCTTCCTCCTGCGTGGGCTGGATGGGCGGCCCATTTGTACTCTTATCGGCTTACCACCCCACGGACTACTTAATTCTCAAAAAAAAGATTAGGGCTAATTATACCGTGCTTCCTCCTCCTCTCAATTGATCACGGCGTCGGCGGCCACGCGTGCGGCGCCTGGGTGCACCGTCTCCGGCTTCCGGCATGAACCACTCATTAGTGGATTAAACTGCATTAGTGGATTCTCCGGCTTCAGGCCGCAGGTGGGAGTGGAATTAAATGGGACTAACCAGCCCATCCCACTTAAACTGCACTAGTGGATTTCCACTGAGCATGAAACAAATTAAGTGGGCTAGCCCTATTAATCCATTGGGACCCCACCTCACCCACCAGGCACTTCCCTCGTTAGATTTCTCTGGTGGACATAGGAGGCGCCGCGGCCGCGGCGCAGGCGCATTCTCACCGGCGCGCTGCTCGACGCACACCGCCGCGGAACCTCTGCCTATTCCTCCTCGCACGTAGCCCCTCGCCCGCCTAGCAGCTTCTCCTGCTTTGTATCCTGCGAGACCACTAGCTAATCCAGTGAACAAACAGCGAGACCACTAGCTAATCGAACCAGGCGCTGATCTGCATCTGCTACACGTGTTGAGCATCTCCCTGTAGTGAGCAGCGAGTTGAGCCTCTGCAGCTGCAGTTGCTATCGAAAATTGCTGATGAAGTCGTCCGCCCTCTCGTCCACGCACGTGCCCGCCGTGGTCTCCGGCGCCATCATCCTCCTTCATTACCGCCATCAACACCGCACGAGCTGCAGTAGCCCTCGGCGCGAGCTGCACCAGCCATGCCGGTGCCGTCACCGGGGCGCGCTACAACCTCCTCACCTCCGTGATCGGCTTCTTCGCCACCTTCGCCCTGGCCGCCTTCTCCGCCTCATTGCCCGTCTTGTTCTCCAGCTTCCTCGCGGCCGGCTCAGACCGGCTCCTGTTGCACTGTTGCTTGCCACTCTCGTCGTCGCTGATGTTGTGGGCGGCGGAGAGGTTGTAGTTGTAGTCGGAGGGAAGTCGCCGCCAGCGGGGCCGGAGGTGGCGGAGGGGCGTACTGGCCGTTGTAGTACTTCTTCTGCTGCTTCTGGTGGCCGTCGTCACCGTGGTTGTCGTTGCGGCGGCCGTAGGAGCAGGAAAGATGGTGCCGATGAGGACGTTGTGTAGTCAACCGTGTAGTGTGATATTATCCCCTGTGCATTATCAAGTGAGCTAGGTGGGAACCCACTTGTGCCCATATAATTTGCGTACGATCTGACGGAATGCCCGATTAATTCCACCAAACATACTGGAACCAAGTGGGCTAAAGGTGGGACCCCATGTATACTTCCACCTGCGGCCTGAAACCACTGCCTTCCGGTCATCCGGTGAATCATTGATACGGCGAAGAAACAACTGGATATAGATCGAAGAGTAATTTGACGGGAGCTAAAGCAACACCGAACCACGGACGGAGGTACGTAACCATGGTGCATGGCGAATTAGCAGATCCCGTTCAGAAAGGAAAAAAAAAGTTTGATCAAAGCAGCACATATATTGTACTCCCTCCGTAAATTATTATAAAAGTGTTTAGATTTTTAGTGATCTAAACGCTCTTATATTATTATACTAGTACTAATTGCTGTTAGCCGTAAGATCGAGTTGTCGGATTAGGGAGACTAATCGTTGACTAATGGATGACTTGTAGTACTGTAGTACGTGAGATGGTCGAGGTTTGACTAATGGCGTAGAGGATGCTGTCGACAGAATCCCGGCCGTCGATTTTGCAGTTGCACATTTACTAATCTCGCTTCACAGCCGGAGCCACTCCACGCCAACAATGGCAGCAGGCCCGACGGCGAGCATGAAGCTCTTCGTGGACGCGGGCGCGCGGCGCGTGGTGTTCGCGGAGGCCGGCAAGGGCGTGATCGACTTCCTCTTCTCCCTCCTGGCCCTGCCGCTCGGCAGGGCGGACCGGCTGCTCGCCCCGCTCGGCGGTGCGAGCGGCTCCGTCGGCAACCTCTACGCCAGCGTGGAGCGGCTGGACCCGGCGCACGTCCAGCCCGGCGTGGCAGACAAGAAGACGCTCCTCCATCCCACCGTGCTCTCCCCGCCGGCGGGCGTCGAGCACAGCTTCCACCCGCGGAGGGAGCTCTACACGTGCCCTAGTGCCGGTATCTACTGCTTGGAGTGCGCCAGGAACGTGACGGACTGGAAGAGGTGGCGATGAGATGACGCTGGAGGCGCGGCACGTGCCGCCGGCGCCCAGGCCCTCATCGACGGCCGGCAAAGGCGAGACGGGTGCGGGCGCGCCAGAGGGGTTCGTCCGTGGCGGCGCCGCGACGAGGTACATCGTGACGGACGACCTCCAGGTCCACCCGTCGTCGGCCGGCGAGCTGGTCGCGCTGTGCCCGGCCCTCGGCGCCGCGGATGTCGGGGCGCTCCGGGAGCTCGACGTGCAGCTTGGGTTGAAAGAGGTGGCTTAATTACTACTGTTCCATTCATTCCGTCTCCATTTTCATCTTGGAACTGACCTAGCAATGCAGGCCACGTGTTTGATACTGATCTGATGATGCAACTGCAGGGCAAAGAGATCCTCAAGGCCGTGATGCTGCAGTCCAAGACCGTGCTCACCGACGTTTTCCGAGTAGCCGTCCGCGACCTCAGCTCGTGCTACGAATTCACATTCGCTGATTGGCTTCCTGCATTACAAGGTATCAGCAGCTGGATGACAGTCAAATCCACTAGTTAAGCTAAGATCAAGATTGGTTTGGTTCTGAATTTCTGATGGTCATGTAGTACTCCGTCCGAAATTACTTATCGCTCAAACGGATGTATCAAGTAATTTTGAGTTAATTGCACAGAAGTAGCACACTTGGGGCAGGTGTGACGAATCAGTACCACTAGTCGTTTTTTTTGCATGTCAGTACCATCTCTGTGGCTAATTGTTGCAAAACGGTCTAATCCGCGTATAACAGTGTACTGAACGCTGTATCTGACCGGCGGGGTCCTCCTGTCAGGTGCTGACGTGGCATGTTCTTTTGCGGAAAAGACCCTTAGTTTTTATTTAATCACACATATATCCCTTTTTTTTTTTTGCCAGAAAAGGGTTCTCCCATGTTTTAATAGCAGTAGTAAGTTGAAGTTTTAGAGATATCTTGCATGTCTAGTGCAGTTCACTACTTAAATGAGCCTCCAGAATCTTACTCCAACACTATCGGAGTCAGATTCAAATTCAAATTCTTGTTCTTTATGCAGCAGCGGAGGAAATTCTTGGGAGAGAAAGACAAGGAGAAGCAGACATCAGAGCGGGCAGCGTCATGAAACCTAGGAGATATTCGGAAATGAACTCTTCTCTGTAACAACTAAGAGTTGTTCCATGTCAGCAGTCACCAGCCCAGCCAACGTCAAGGGAAAACACAGGCTCTGTGTGTGGCGTTCTGCCATAACTTGTTTCTGAATTGGTGTCGGGCGTGTGGACTGAGTTGTCCATTTAACTCGCTGTAAGCCGGATGGCAAAGGACAGAAAAACAAATATAGAAAGAAACTGAACCTGGCGTCTCTGTTCTCCTCGTTCCTCTGCTTTCTGCAAAGCACTGCTTACCCCTCCCTCACGTCACGGCGATCGCCGGCGGCCAAGGGCTGTCAGAAGTATCAGGCATTACAACTGTTATCAGACGCCAGGCGTTCCTTGACACGTGCGAGGACGGTGAATCGGGCTGAGTTGCGAGCAGGTTGGAGCTCTCTCCGTAGAATCCCTGCTCGTCTTCTTTGTCCCCGGCGGCGGAGCGGTGGCGATTGGGTCGATTAGTACAGGAGCATGAAACAGTAATCTAGGCGCGAAAGAGCTTCCGTCGCTGCCCTTCGCGCACAAAAAACAGAGCCACGCGCCCTAACGTGATTGGCCCCATCGCTGCGTCGCAGTGATCACTGTCGAGCTGCCGCCACCACGATCACCGTCGGGCTGCAGACACCGTAACAATGCAGTTCTACAGTACCCCCTCCGTCCTAAAAGACGTTTTTACAAGCTAAACATGTCTTATATTGTGGGGTGGGGCGGAGGTAGTATGATAAATTCTTTTCTGTGATGCATGCTTCTAGTCTATAGGGTAGAAGATACTGAAGCCCCTTGCACTAATGAATTGTTTTGATCATTATAAGTTTTAGGATTAGTGTCATTATCAAAAGAAATGCCCATGATTTAGATGAAGTGGCAAAGTTCATATAGCAGTTGTGGTTCTCGGCAATACAATCATTTCATATGGCTTTAGCAGTTGAGCCTTTTGGGATTTTAACCAGGATTGGCAGTACTCTGTACGCGTACGCATGATTCATTGCTAAGACTGCATTATTAGCACTTGACTTTCATTGGTTCATCAGTACGTACATACGTGATTTGCTATTCTTTCAGTATTCAGACTGTGCCTCGTAGTCTGTTTCTTTGATTTGGTTTACACCTGAACCAACAGCGCCTTTCGATGCCCTTCAGTTAACCCTCCCTTGCAGCTTCCAGGAGCTCATTCCATCTTGTGATCTTCTCCCTAGGCTTGTTCTTCAGCTCGCCGGCTGCCTTCTCTTTGGAATCGATCTTCTCCCAGCCATCGAAGGGCACATAGCGGGCATTCTTTTGTTCTAGAATCTCAAGTAGTCCCCGCCGGCCTTGCCTTTTCGGACCAGATGGGTCCGTGAATACGCCCTTCCTGTCGTCTTCAAGGATGCTATCCACCTGTTAATCAACTATAATATTTAGAATAATTCTTCAAGACAAATTTTGTCGAGCAACTTACTTGGCAACACCATTATAAATCGACAAATTATGCCGTACCTTGATGCCGAATAAGTTTTTTCTGACTTGGGTGTGAAATAAAATCGCATTTTAATGTTTTCAAACATTCTGACCAAATTTCATGATGTATATATTACAGGCATGATGTATATATTACAGGGATAAAGCACGAAGCTTGAAACAAAACATAAGCCAAAAAGAAGCCGATTTGTGTACTGGGCAGAAAAAGGGTGGTGTCTAATAAAGCAACTGTAAGTGTAGCTAAATTATTATTTTTACAGCACAGAAATTTGCATGCTCACGCTTCATATCGCGACATGCGCCTAGGTATTGTTTGGAAGAAAAGTAGCCAACAAAATACCAAGATATCTTAAGGGCAGTTCCACCATGGGATTATTATTATGATTTAAAGTACATACCGTTTCTTCAGCACAATGGAGATTTGTAGCAACAATCCCAGTTGGTCCTCTCTTCAACCATCCTACCACGTACAGTCCTGGCTCCACCGTGGCAGTCTCTGATTCACTGCACAGAACTCTGCCCCTCAAATTTGGGACAACTCCTGCAACAAATAGTGTTAAACAAACATTATTGAAAAAACTTCTTTATGGATTAGAAAGGGCAGTAAATAAAAAGGCAATACCACACACCTCTGTATTTGTCGAAGCACAAACCTTCTATTGGCAAGGATTTGTAACCAATACTCTTCAAAACAATTCTAAGAAGAAGATAGATACTTAAGATGGGCCTTAGAAACCTAGAGTTAATTGGTCACATAAAAATTCAAGAAAATATGAGCTAAAGCACTTACCCACATTTCAGATCTTCAAACTCACCAGTTCCAACTGCCACCTGCTTTCCAGTCACTCCATCATCTATATAACCAACAAAATCGTCAAAACTTGTACCCAAAACAAATCGTCAAAACTTTGTACCCAAAAATAATCAAGAATACTCCCAACATCTGACCTTTTAAGAGAGTCTTTTCAAGTTCCACAGCACCAACCGTGGAACTATCTTCTGAAGGGAGAAATTTGGTAGGTTTCCTAAAAAACACAAAGTGAAGCTCCTTTTGGTCATTGTCGTTGTTGTCCTGATGCACGGTAGCAGCTTTCGATAGCAGCTCATACACCCGTCTTTTAATTCTACTATTCCTCATCTCCTCCTGCAATGAGATGACAGATTTCTTTTTATCACAAGCAAGAAGACCACATCAGAGAAGGTAGAGGGAACATTCAGGAAGTCAATTTAGCAGCATGTTTGCAAATACCATAGTGATGGACTTGTACAAGTAACAAGTTTTGTAGCTCTGTGAATTAAATATTAGCAAAAGGTTGGTTTGTAACCGTTGCAACCAAGAGCTGTAAAAATTTATAGGATCAAACATTTACTGGCCAGTGTCATTCTCAGCACATAAGCAGAATGCAGGATGCTGGTAAATGCTAATTGTCAACTGAATCCCAACAGTTTCAAGTGCTGCACTTTCCCCAGAATCAGTAAATACACCAACCTTTTATGGGCTCAGTAACATATTCTAGCTAAATAGCTGATCGTATGTATACACAAAACACTTTCAATATTCCTTCACTAAAATTAGTTTCCTGATGTTCTAGTGCTCACAGAAAATAAAGGGAGGTGGGGATTTTTTAATGATAAATGGTCATCGCTCACGACCCTTCATCTCTCTGCCTCTCCCCCATCCTAGATGTTGCCTAACAGACCACACACACCATGCAATTTCCCTATTGCACCGTCCCATATGCAGTGGTTTTCCACCGACATGCTTTGTGCTAAAAGAACTAGGTGCCTCGGTTCTAAGAACAAAGTTCTACAAGCAACATTTTAGCTAACATGCTCATGTACAAGAATAAGAAGCACGCAGAATCAGCTCAAGCCAGCCAAAAACTGGCCCTAGCTACCACCAGTAAAGAGCAATCCATTCTAATCCCTAAATTTGTCGATTTTCAGAAACTAGGCTAGTCATGATTCATGGGGCAACAAAGCAATAGAAGGTGACCCAGTCGGTCACAAATCACAATATGCAATGCCTGCCATACTTTACTGCACAAACCTTATCCGCAGGCGATGTCGCAAGATCAGCCTCATTGATGCAAACATTGACATTTTTCAAACCTACATGATGTCAGTTTTATTAGAATTTAAAGTGAGCAATGAAATAAGCCAATAGGAATGTACCAAGATTGCACCTTTGCGGCGTGCTGCTTCTAATACAAAACGACACTCATATTGATGTGTGTTCAAGAAAAAAATGTATTAAGACTTGCACATTTTGCAACATACAAGTACCTAAAATTTCACGTAATTCCTTTGCTGTGCAAGCTGCCTGTACTGGGCCTCGTCGCCCAACCAAGTAAACCTTCCTTTACATAAACCACCAAATGCAACACAAGTATTTTCTTATCATTGTAACATACAGAAGAGCTGAAAATAATAGAAAGTCTTCTACCAAAATTAGGGATACCTTATTGTACTGCTACGGAGAGCATCCAAAGCATAACCAGCAATATCTGTGGAAGCCAGCTCGGTTGTACAGCGAAGAAGAATACGGGCAACATCAAGCGCAACATTTCCCTTGATTATAATTAATAGCATGACAAAAAAAGCACACATTACAGAAAGCATTGAAGAGTAATTGGGCATATGATGGAACACTCATGTTCATGTTCCCGTAGAAGGATCTCTATTTTCAAAAACCTTGTGAAAACAAAAATGAAGCACAATACTCACCCCAGAAGAAGGATAAAACACACACTAAATTACGAACTTTCTATAACAGCAACAGAGTTATGACAATTCAAACAACATTGCTCCACCGAAGGAGCTTGAATTGCTTTTACCATTTTACATAGTGACATAGTACTTCAAGATTAAATGAAATAACAGCAATCTCTTGATTTAGAATGAATTATGGACCGGATGTATTTTAAGTTAAGAAAAACTGAGGACTACATAACTATGAGTTATTATTGTCAACCCCATAATGTTGACACACTGTTTGAAATTCAAATGGGGATTCCGCTATAAGACCAAAATCATATACCTGTCCAAGGACCACAGCAGTATCTGTTTTTGTCAAGTCAGGTGCCAAGTTGCACATGTCTGGGTGCCCATTATACCACCATACAAACTCCCGAGCAGAATGTATTCCTCTGAGGTCCTATATATAAAGAAGATATTAAGAATAAACCAATCCACCGACACAACAAAGAAAAAAAATCATGTGATAATACTACAAAAGCTTGCACACTATATGCTACGCCTGTAGCACGTAATAGACTGTTTCAGTTTATGTGCACAGTTTGTATTTCCAGTGATATTGTTTCATGTGCAATTACTGATAGATGATTAAGCAAGCTTTGGTGGTTTCTATATTTTGGTGATAATATCAATACAAGTACCATATGCACTCTACTCTCATGTGGTATACATGATAAACCATTGACGAGGCTACACAAACAAAGTCCCATTAGTGACCAATAAAAGACTAAATCTAAAATGATGTTTGTGCCCACCAAAATCTGTGGCATAAAGATTAAATAAGGAAGTCAAAAATATGTTATACCTCCCCAGGAATACCAAATGATCTATCACTTTCTGCACCATAAGCAAGAACAACCTGTTAATCAGTAAATACTAAGTCCACATTATCTCAATAAGGAACTTCATAGAGTTATAGCAACAGAAGACATAGCTACTTGGCAAAAAGGATAGATCAATGGTCATCTGCTTACAACATCATATGTCTTCCGAAGCTCTGATAGAGATACATCACTTCCAAGTGTTACATTCCCAAAAAAAGAGCAGCGGGGATTCTCAGCTACACGAGAAAATTGGTTTACCACAATCTGTTGAAAGAACATGAAAATTTAATCTTCCAAGCGATTTATTTAGTGTTATAGTAGCCAACTGAGAAGGCAGGTAAAATCACAAGGTGATAAAGCAACTTGTACAGATATTGGTGGAACCAATGAATTACTTCTTCAAGATGATGCAAGGAAGTACACCACATGTCCACTTCTAAAGAAAATATGTTTCTTAATTTCTTGCAGCTATGGTAGTAGCTACTGATAGATTAAAATTTATTGCATTTCAGTTTCACAATAAGATAACAGAATCGAATGCTCACCTTTGTTTCTGGATGATCTGGAGCCACTCCAGAACGAACTAAGCCAAACGGTGTCGGCAACCTGTCAATAATATCGACTTGCACTCCTTCATGACCCTTTAGCATCTGTTTAATCAACAAAAGACCGAATGAACACCAAACAAGTGCGCAGAAAGAATTAAAGTAACTCCTGAAACGAAAACCCTTCGAAAGATCTTTAGCCTGAATACGTTGATTTCCTTCTCCGGTTGCTACATATGCAAGAGAAAACTCCATATTCGTTGCTGTAAAAACATGGTTTCGTGTTTAAGGTTTTGTTGCAACAGCAGGTTCCAGCTTTCAGACCACATCTCATTTTACAAGCACTATTAAGCTACACAGTTCCACGGCTAATACTGCTCCTTAACATTTAGATTTTCATAGAACTGAATTCAGGGAAATTTTGCAACTATAGCACAGAAGAAAGCACTGAGACACTATCACAGTGAAGAAAAGGACACGGGATAAGCAAAGAAACCAACCCCCAAAGAGAGGCAAAAACAAGGGAACCAAATAGCCGCACCTTTTCGGCCGTGTAGAACCCGGCGGGGCCGCTGCCGACGATGCACACATGGAGCGGGTCGCGCGAAGAACCAGCGGTAGCGGTGGCGAAGGCGGAGTAGCACATCGGCCGCAGGAACAACATAAGCCTCCTCGTGTCGGGGAGAAAAAGTCCGCGGCCCATCTCCGAGCACCCACGTGGTTGGCGAGGCGCCCGTAGAGACGGGAACAGCCGCTGCTCGTGAGTGGCCGATGCAATAGGGATGGTGGCCTACATAAATGTTGGAAATGTTCATATATGTAGTGGCGGAGCTAGAAATAAAGCAAACCCGGGGCCAAAAAGTTTTCTCTGGCAACATGATAAATTTTGACACCTATAACTATTCCAAAAATACCTCATAACATGCTCAAAAAATACCACATGTGCAAACATACGAAATGAAACTCAATTGATCAATAAATCTAAATTTTAAACTTAAGCTTAACGATCCAATAAATAGATAAAACATGACAACTATTTCTACAATAGGTGTAGACACTCACGGCCACCGGTGAAAAAAATCTCTTAAATCTTCTACTTCTACAATATGAAATGAAATTGGCAAATACATCAATTCGAGTTCAACAACCCATATATCATACTGTATATGACTGAATACATACACAAACACAGTTTTGTCAATTAAATTTTAGTTCTAGGCAGTTCACTACTTCATACACAGTGAGACAGAGAGTTCCGGTGAAAATAAAATTACCAAGAGGCGTAATCAGAGGAGCGGGATTGCTGGAAAGCAGGCGAGCCGGCGATCGAGTGGGAGCAGCGGCGAGGCAGGCAGGGAACGGCGCGGGGGCGCAGCAGGCCGGCAGCACGGTGTGGCAGAAGCCGGGGGCGGGGAAGCGCACTCACGCACAGTACCAGGTGAGATGGGGAAGTGGCAGGGGGAGGCCAGGACGGCCGCGGGCGGTAGACGGCGGCCGTCGCCGAGCGGGAAGGCGGCGGCGCGAGCGTGAGAGTCGAGCGTCGGGTCGCGTGCTGTGCGTGCTGGTCCCCAGGCCAAGCCAACCTTTGGGCCTCCTTTGAGTGGGCTGAACCCCAGGCCTTACAAAAATCTATACAGGTTTTTTTTTTGAGGGGTTAAAAATCTATACAGGTAATAGACTGGAAAAATTTACACGCCCTGGGCCTGGGCCTGGGCCTTGGGTGCCTGGGGCCCAGTGTTCATATAATGTTGAAAAAATCCCCCCAAAAAATATGATGCTCAAAAAAGAGAAGTATAGCCCACCCCCCATCCCCTAAAAAAAGAACCCCCCCCCAATGGATCAAATACCCCCACACCCTCAAATCTGTAAAACCAGACATATTTGAGGTGGTTTTGTCTTTACCGCTGACTGGTTATGCGGACGTGGCAGTGGACACCGATTCGGTAAAAAAAATCCCCAATTCATTGGCTGCCTCCCTGCCTTCGCCCGAGCTCCACCCCTCGCGTCCGACTGCCGCCGTGAGCAGCACAGCCGCCGCGCCTCCCTCCTAAAGGCCATGTCGAGGCGGTGATGGGTTTTGCGGAGGCGACGCCCTACACGACGTTAGCGCAAAAGGCCATGTCGCGACACTTCCGATGCCTCAAGGACGCCATCGCCCCGCGGCTGCAACACATCTGCGAGCTGTTGGGCGAGAAGGACGCCGACACGAGCTCCGGGCTCACCAAGGGGGAGACGCCACGGCTCCGCGCCATCGACCAGAGCCTTCGTCACCGTCGAGTCGTACCACGTCGATGGCCCGGCTCGCCGTGTCCGTCGTCACACTTCGCCCCGCTGGCGTGTGGCTGCCACCCGCCCGTCGTTAGCATCACGCTGCTGCCTCGTTGCGAGTTGTGCTCTGGCCGCTGGGGAGCCCCCCTCAGCCGCCGTGTGCGGCGTCCCGCGAGTGTCGCCTCGCACCGCCGTGCGTGACGCCGGAGTCGCCAAGCCCTGGGGGATTTGATCCAATTGGCCACATTTGAGAGGGAAACTATACTTTTCTCTTGAAAAATGCTGAAGTCCGCAAAACATAAAATGAGAAAAACTAAGAACGAAAAAGAAAAAAGTTGGAAAAAGGAAAAAGGGGAAACTGAACAGAAATTGAAAAGGAAAAAAGAAAGAAATAAAGCGATAAAGAAAAAAGAACAAACATAACTCATTGGCTGATTCTCCTCCAATTTTGGTTGCGCTGGTGAAGGTATGAAGCAATGCAATTCATTTTCATACAAATTATGTTTGAAATTACTAATAGTACTGGCAATCAGTTTTTGCGATGCGCAGGAACACATTTACAACAAGCTGCCAAGTACCAACCATCCGTAGCAGAAAGTCAGTACTTGGCGAACAAATCTATGCGCATATGCAACCATGGCTCCATCCAGCATACAAAGCACACAAAAATATGACTAGGTACAACAGCCAGCAACAGCCAACAAGCATCAAGCCATCAATACTTCAATAGCAAATTAGCAAAGTAGCAATCAGCAACTCCAATCGGGAAAGTGAACCGCAACAACATAGAGTATATACACTAATAATCTCTAATTCTCTACAGCATCACATGATCAACGGAGATCAGAAGCATCGCAAAACGGGGTACAGGAAAGAATCGGGACAGTGAAACATACAAAGTGGCGGGAGGCGACAGCCGAACAGCGGCGGCGACGGGGAACCTTGGAGTCCTGGCTCAAGCGCACAACGGCCGAGCGGCGGCGTCCACTGGAGAGCCTTGTACTCGAGCGGCCTCCCTGGATAGCTTGGAGACGAGCGACGCCGGCCCCTGAGAGACTGGATTCGAGCCTTGACCGGCGGCGGTGCGGACTCGCTGCAGCGGAGGCGCGGGGCGGCCGGCAGGAACGGCCAGCGGCACGGGGCTGTGGCCGGCGGGGGGTGGCGGCAGAAAGGGTATCGAGCCGAGGGCGGGGGAGGCGAATTGGAGGCGGGGCAGGAACGTGCGGGAGGGGAAATCACTTTTTTTTAGCCTTTCCTCTCAATTTTTGGCATCGGCATTGAACCGCCCGGTTCGCTGCAAACCGCCCACTTCACCGGTTTTGACCGAAACCGGACAGTTCGACAGGCTTTTCTGCTTTGAAGGCGTGGACGGTTCGCAGTGCTTAGAGCATCTCCAGAGGCGCTAAATAAGCCACGCGCTTGAAAAAACGGCTATTTAGCGCGCGCGACCGAAAGAGCATCTCCAAAAGACGCGCTAAAACTGCGCGCGCGGTAAAAACGGTTCAGCGCGCCCAGAAAAACTGTATCACGCGCTGTGTATTTGGAGCGCCCGCTACCGCGCGCTGGACAGAAAACAAATCGCGCGCGAGCGAGCAACCGCCGCCTGAACTCTCCGGCCGCGCCCGCCTTCGCCCCGCCCCTCGCCGCTGCCGGCGAACTTCAGCCATGGACGGCCGCGCCAACATCCCCCAACCCCTCCCTACATCCGCGACCCCTCCGTCGCCGCCGCCGCTCCCGCAAACCCTAGCGCGGGGTTGACCTCCGGCTTCGCCGCCGGCGCCGCACCGGCTCCAAGCACCGGTCTCGCGCGCGGCCTCTTCATGCCGCCCCGGACGAACTCGCAGGGTGGCGTCGCGCCGCCGCCCGCCGCGAGGCCACGGAACTCCGTCTCCAAACGACCGACGGCGGCCGCGGCGACGGCGGCCCAAAAGAAGAGGAAAGGGGACGCCGATTCTAGGCGCGGGAGGAAGAATGCAGCAGCGAGTCCGGCCGCGCCTCCGCCGCCCGAAGCACCGGAAAGCTCGCAATTTGTTGCGCCGGCGGCCGATGCACACATGGTGTTTGATGAAATGCCCACAAGGTATGAAAAAACGGATGATAGTGCGAACACCGTCCGAGTTTCCAATGACGGAGAGGACAAAGAAAAGGAGGAAGAAACGGATGAAAAAACGGACAAAGAAGAGGAGGAAAAAGAGGAGGAAGAAGATGGGACATGATTGTTGATGTTTAATTCGTTGGTGTGAACTTGTTTGTCATGAACTTGCTTGTGGTTTGGTGATTTTGAACTATGCCATGAATTTGAACTATGCTATGTTCCTCAACTCATGATTTTGCATATTTTTTAATGTTTGAGATCATCTTGTTTCATATTGTCAAATTGGTATGTGTTGTTTGCCAAGCGCCAGCTGGGCGCGCGCTCTATTTTACCGCGCCTGGTGAAGCGCTACAGCGGCGCTCTAAATTTTGCAGCGTCCGAAAAAAGCAACCACCCTCACCGGCGCGCAATAACGCTATTTCGGCGCTGCAAAAAAAATTTAGCGCGTCGCGTGGTAGCGCGTCTGTTAGAGATGCTCTTAGGGCATGTCCAACGCGCGACGCAAACTGTTGGTGCTCGTCCGTTTGGGTTGAAACGGAACCGCGGCCAACGCGCCGACGCAAACGGACGAGCGTCCGCATTTTGTCCACGCGCGACCCATTTCTGACTCAAATTTGGGCCAGGCTTATGTAGGCGCGGACACGCGCGACGTCCGCCCTTGTCCTCCCCTGGCCCGCCAGTCGGTGGCACATTGACCATTTCCCCCCTCTCCCATCGATAGCAAACACACCCGGTCACCCCGCCCTCACTGCCGCCGACCAGTTCCGGCAGGTTGTACGCTGCCCAGGCCGCCACCCCACACCCACATACCCCCAGCAGCACGCCGCACCCGACGGCCGCTCTTGCCGACGTTGGTGGACTGTTTTCGCCGCCGTCGTAGCAACCCCACCTCCATGCCACCCCCTCGCCTCTGCCACCGCGAGCAACGCTCCAAGCTCGGCTACTTCGCTTGCCGGTCGCCTCCACGCCGACAGGCCTGCTGCCTGGTCTGGGAGAGACGCGGGGCTCTTCATCGGCCGGCTTCTTCCACCACGCCTGCAAGGTACAGATGGATAGTGGCGATGAGTACTTTTTCAACAACTTCATTTGCAATTCGGATGATTCGTCGTCCGTCGATGAGGAGATTATGGTTGCTACTTTGGTCGTCATGACCACATTAGTAGGCAGCGGCCAATGTTTAGGGGCTCGATCCTGGGGCATGCTTCGGCGTTGAATCACAACAGAGAGAACGACCATTGCCTACTCTAGGAGGACTACTTCAAGTCCGCTTCCCCACTCTTCAAACACAACCTATTCCGGCGCCGCTTCCGGATGGCTAGACATGTGTTCAATCGTATCCGGGAGGGGGTGGTGGCGTACGATGATTATTTCGTATGCAAGGATGATGCCCTGGGAAAGGTTGGCTTCTCCTCTTATCAGAAATTCACCGTAGCTATTTGGATGCTTGCATACGGAATACCCGATGTCTTATTGATGAGTATGTCCGCATGAGTGAGTCCATGTGCCTAGAATTCATGTACAGGTTCTGCAAGGCCGTGGTAGCAGTGTTTGGCCCGGAGTACTTGAGAGAGCCAACTGCTGCAGATACAACCCGGTTGTTGGCGATCAATGCCGATAGGGGCTTCTTGGGATGCTTGGTAGCATAGATTGTATGCACTGAAAGTGAAAGAACCGTCCTTCTGCTTGGCAGGGATAGTATAGGGGCCATGTGAAAGCTTGCACTGTATTGGCACTCTTTCTTCGGCATGGCCGGCTCTCACAATGACATCAATGTGCTTCAACGCTCTACGGTGTTCACAAGGCTTGCAGAAGGCAACTGCCCAGAGGTCAACATTGAGATCAATGGTCACCACTACAACAAAGGATACTACTTAGCTGATGGTATCTATCCTAAGTGGACTACTCATGTCAAGACAATCCCCAACCTGATAGGAGAGAAGAGGCAGAGATTTGCCCAAGCACAAGAGAGTGCTAGAAAGGATGTGGAGCGTGCTTTTGGTGTTCTTCAATCTCGATGGGGCATCGTTCGGTATGCTGCTAGAACTTGGAGCACCAAGAAGTTGTGGGAGGTGATGACTGCTTGTGTGATCATGCACAACATGATTGTAGAGGATGAGCGTGAGGATGAAATCTTCGATTATGGGTTTCAATTTCAGGGTGGAAATGTTGTGCCTGAGCATGGAGGAGCGACAACGTTTTCACAGTTCATCGAATTTCATCATCAAATGCGTGATTGGGCAACTCACATTCAACTACAAGATGATTTGGTTGAGCATATGTGGGCACCACCTTGGCAACCAATAGATGTATTCCACAGTTCACCGAATTTCATCATCAAATGCGTGATTGGACAACTCACATTCAACTACAAGATGATTTGGTTGAGCATACTTGGGCTCACCTTGGCAACCAATAGATGTATCGGCTCTTTTTTCTTTCAAATCTATTTGTGACAATTTAAATTTTACTTGGTTTGTAAACTATGAGATATTATTTGGTTGTAAAACTATGATATTTGTATTTGGTTGAATTATGCGAACTTTGGGCAATGTTTTTGATATGTATGGAAAAAAAGCAGAAATATGGCTGCATACCGGCCGCGCGGACGAAAATGCGGTGCGTTGAGCGCATTGACCACCCAAACGCGGATGGGGGCGGACGCCGCCTAAAACGCCGACCCAAACGGATAAAAAGCGGACAAAATCCACGCCCGTTTGCGTCGGCGTGTTGGAGTTGCCCTTAACCAGCTGGTAAGGTCAGCGGTTCTGTGTTTTTTTAGTCCAATGATGATTCGGTCCAGTTTATTAAACTATGGCTAAACCAGATAATTCTAAATTATTGAGGCCGGATTACTCGACGGATCGTACTTTGAATCTCTACTACTATTAAACAATCAAACAAGAACTTTTTTATGTGCACCCAGCAAATTGTCCCACAACACGCCATGAACTGATCAGCACCGCACGATTAGTCCCACAAATCTCAATCTAACAACCATCATTGATCTAATAGCTTTATATGTGGACTTAGCAATTTTCGATGACTGACCGTACTCCATCAACAAAGGAATATTCTACCTACGAGTCCGACGTCCCTACAATCACGCAATTCTAATCGCTAACTTCTCCCCGATCGCATCTCTTCCAGCCCCTGCTCCTCGCACCTATCGTCGCCGGAACTGGATCCTCTAACATACTGAAGGAAAGTTGGAGAAGCTACAGTACCCTAACTTGCCTTCTTTCTATTCATATGATTAAGGCTAAAATGACTTAAATTAATTTGCAAATTGATGATCTACTGCGTACATTTATAGTAACTACATACAAACAAATTGATGGTGAAATAAAATTAATTTTAAATCATTTATATCTACAGTAAATATCCACAGTAAACAACCCGCTAACTACCTACTAACAGTCCTAACTTCCCTTCTTCATTTTACAATATGCTAGCACTGTAGCACCATGACTTTCCTTCAGTATGTTAGAGGATCCGGTTCCATCGTCGCCGCCCCTCGCTAAAATAAAACCCACACGCCTGGCGGCGCACGACCCTCCTCCCTCGAGCAGCGGCAGCGGAGCGGGGTGCAGTGGGCTCGGCGTACGTCGACGGGCCGCGTGGTCCGTCTCCTCCATCGAGTAGCGGCGGCGGCGCGGGATGCAGCAGGCTCGGCCTTCGTCGGCGGCGGCGGGGTCCCTCTCCTCCCTCGACCATCGGCGGCAGCGCGGGACGCAACAGGCGGCGAGGGACGCGGCCTGGGTTGTTCAGGGCGCGGCGGCGAAGCTGAGAGAGCCAACCCTTGTGGCACAGGGGCGCGACGGTGCCATGGCGGCTGTGGGGTGGAGGGGCGTGTGTGAAGGCGGCGCGTTCCTCCGGCTTCCGGCGTGCCGCGGCATGGACCTCCCTGCTGTCGTCGTGCTCCCTGATGCCAGCTCCTCCTTCCTCCCGCCGCTGGACATGCACAACACCATCCCATGCCCTCTGCCCGCTGGCCAGAGAAAGGTTAGTAGCTTCATTTGTTTTTTTTCCTTTGAAGCAGACAGAAGATTAATAAATTATCTTACCCACTATACCATACCGTGGAATGAGCTGGGATCCTTGCGTTGGCGCATAAGCATTCTTTTTGTTGATTCATGCCTCAGATCTAGCATAAATAGAATAATCCCAAAAAAAAACCTGACCACCAAGTGTTTGTGTTTATGCTCACAAAGCTTTTCATTCTCTATTTTGATGGTCTGAACATTCCAATCGAGGAGAAATCTGTTAATGCCCTGAGTTCATCGATTCTATGCAGCTATAAAGTTGAGTGAATCAACCAAAAAGTTACGGCCCAGAGCCCTAGACAAACAAAAAATTACGTAGAGAAATCACCTAAATCAACAGCAGCCATGGGTTGGGTTGTTCAGGTGGGGTGCGCGGCCTCGATCCCATGCAAGCACGCAACTCATAGATGGCCAAGAGCGGGGCAGGTAAGGAAATGCTTGTTTACCCTTTAGATTGCATGCTTTTCAGGATAGAAATGGACTCTGCAGCAATACCATTATACCAGTGATACATGCTGAAATTTTTCTGACAATATAGAAACCCAGGAAGCAACAAACTACACTGCAAAATTTAAGAATAGGTGCAAGACAAGGAATACTTGATCCAGTGTGAAAAAGAAATAGTCAATGACACTGTTCTCACGTAGATATGTAAATTCTATCCAATTTTTTTGTTCACATGCAACAAAAAATATTATTAGTGTGAGGAAAATGTAATGGGTGCATGGAAAACAATAATTTCTGCTTCAAACATGTTAGTTACAGCACAAACAATTGTTGCATTATGAAAAAGAAAATGTATGGTATATGAAGCAAGTAAATATTCATGGCAACGGATCCGGATCTGCACGGATCCGGTGACGGTGACCTTGATCTGCACGGATCCGGTGACGGTGACCTTGATCTGCACGAATCCGGCTATGACAAGTTGGATCTACGGAAAGGACGATCATGGCAACGACGCCATCGCTACAGATCGACGCGCAGGAACGCATGTTACGGGACAGGGAATCCATCTGATGTATCTAGATATCAGAACACTTCCTTGACTGAATGTAAAAGTGTTAGGACAACAAATGCATCATTCTTCAGTCTTTTAGTCCTGAGATTTTAGTTATATATCAGTCTTCAGACCCTCTTGTTATATTTTTTTCTCTTTGTCAATCAGTGTTTTTAGTCATATTCCCTCAAAAAAAAAAATCTGTCCTTACTGTATCTTTCTTCAGTCTATTTGTTTTTTTTCAACGATATGATCTCGTTCCATAAATTGTAGGCATCGGTGAGCAATATGGATGATGCACGTGAACGGATTGGCACTGCCATCTCCACTGCACTGAAGGAGATCAAGCCCATTTCCATCAGCATCAACAGGAACCTCCCCTCGACCTGCATCCTTGTCCTTTCTTTTTTCTCTCCCCGAGGTAAGTTGGCATGCTCCCTGATCGCGCATAAGGGCGACGAGATGGATATGGGTTTGGTATTACCGATGTTGATGAACTGCTCATTTGCCAGACTGTCAAACCAGATGAAGAGAAATGACTATTCATTTACCAGTCTTGTCATTCTCTGTATTGTCAATTTGTCATTCGACTGATGCTTGGATGTATTAGTAGACAAAATGACTTGTTTGTTGATCAGCTATGATATGTGTTTCCACTGGCTACTTGCCGCTTTCTGAGGGGCAGATTTTAGCTTGAGAAGTTTTTTGCGAAAACATAGCGGTGCTCTTGCTCTGATGGAAATTCAGAGTAGGGTGTTCCAAATTAGATTGATACACGTAGGAATTTGTGACTGAGTTTTATGCTCAGAGCTAGATACCTGCTCTCCGCTCTTCACCTATCCTAGAACTTGCATTTCATTTTTTGTGTTGCTATAATCTGTCCATTAATCAGTATTCTAGCTCCATTAATCTGTATTCTAGCTGAAAGTTTCAAAGTTGTCAATTGTTTTCGAAACTCGGTTCGCAGAGTAGTTGGTCCTTTTTTGGGACATATTTGTTGTGTCTTTTCCCCATTTTGTCTTGTATTTTGTCATACAAAGTTCAATTAGCTAATTGTCATTATGCCATAGCTAACTTGTGCAACCTATTGCCGCTCTGCCATGGGTCACATGGCCATCCTTCATATACCGCTTCACTAGGACTAACGAAGTACAGATGATGGTATGTATGTTTTCACTATTTCCTCAGTTGGTCTTTTTGTTTTTCCATGGTTTTCTAACTGGGGTTCTCACACATTTTTTGTGTGTGTACATTATGGGGCACCTAGAAAATTCCAAAAGAAGTTGCCTCTTGTTTGGACACCCCGAAGCACGGGCTGGCGAGACTAAGGTTGGGCAAAGAGAGCTTCAAGAGCACCGAGTATGACACCTCACTCGACGGTCGCATATTCTTCAAGCAAGGATGGAAGAAGTTCCTCACGAGACATGACATGAGGTTGGCACTGCTGTATTAATTACATTTAAGACCATCGCCAACAATGAGTTGGAGATTATAGTCATCCTTTTATGTCCTCTGAGAAGATCATGTTGGACGAGTTCCGGGCTTTCATGAGTTATTTAGTCATTTCTCTGTGTTTTTTTTAAACCATGGAGGAGAACTGCATGTGAACTTTATAGATATGAGAAGAAAAGGATAAAGGCCCGTACAAAGTTCAATTTCTCTTCTGTGTATTTTGTTTTCTCTTTGTCTACATACTGATTTTTAAACTATGTTTTGTGAATCGGATGTATATAGACATGTTTTAGTGTGTTTGTCCATTTATTTCAGTCCGTATGTAGCCTATATTAAAATATTCAAACACATACTATATTTGTGAATGAAGGAATTATTTTTACAATTGTCATGTATTGTTATAATATTAGTCGAGACGTGCGTTGCACGTGCATACTTACTAGTCTGACAAAGATATTTGATATTCATTTTCTGTGTCTGGTTGGATTGTTGTTTCCACTGCAGCGGTCACCGACCGCGGTCCAAGCTGCCCGCAACGCGCCTCAGCCCGCACCGTCCGTTTGATTTGGCCGCAGCCCCACCAACCATCGTCGTCGCCTGGACGGGCGAGCCCCACCGCAACGTAGCCCACCTCGCCGCCAACAGGTCATGCACCACTTAGACAAAGGCTCGTCGCCGCACTGCCCCGTCGCAGTGCCGGCCCCGCCAGTCCCGACCGCGCGAGAGGGTGAAAGAGCCCGCTGCCGTCGCCGACCGGGTTTCGCCTGGTCACACCAAGAGGAGGGGAGGAGAGGAGGTGAGCGGCCGACGGCTAGGGTTCCTCCCGGTCCCTCGCTGGAGCGAGGCAGGAGGGAGGTGGGGTTGTGAACAACCGTTTGCTCTAGGAAGCTCATTCGAACGAGCAGCGCTACCAGATAGCGTTCTCTAAAAAAAACTGCTCTCAATAAACGTTTCAGGAATTGTCAGGCTATGACAATGATATTTGTCATGCTATAATAGAGAGATTTGCCATGCTAACAAGGAATAATTGGTATGCGATAATAGATTTTTTTTCATATTATAGTAGAGAAAATTGCTATGCATTTCAGGGATTTCATGTTGGAGCAGAGAGAATTGTCAGAGGAAAAATTGCCCACATGTTCCAAATTTATTGTCATACATGCTTCAAGAGTTCCAGTGCTTGTCAGGCTACATCATAGGGGGTGTCGTTCGCTCGGGAGGATTGTGGGCGAACGATGAGCCCATGGAGATTGCCATGTGCCACCGTTTTAAGATTTAGGCGTGGGATCGAACACATCATAGAGTGTTCTCTTAAAAAACCACTTCCACGGAAACGTTCGCTCAATATGATTTACGTTTTTGTTTCTTGTTCCTAAGAGCAAACATTGTATAAGATGTTCAACAAAGCAAAGCAAACCACATCAAGAAGGACGTCGCAACTAATATCGCTCAAGGGCTTGAGGCCTTCCGCTTCTTCCCAAGGAAGACATCGGTGAGAACCGTCTTCGACTGCAGTGACGCCTTCAGCATCTCCAAACCCTACAAATCAACATAGTATTGCTTATAGAATGAGCTAAGACTTGCAGTCCTAATGAAAGGAAAAAAAATCAACTGAACGATCAATTTGCACAAGTAGTCAGTCATTACCTCGGCGTAGCCAAGCTGCACGGTCTTCTCCTGGAGCGAGCCGATGTCCATAATGCCAAAGGTGTTGAGGATGGTGATCCCGGAGATGGTCGACATGGGCGCGATCTTGAGGTCGTCCATCACCGTGTACGTCACGATCCGCTGCACAAACCCGGCGGTCCCTGCCGCAGCTGCGGGCGACCCAGCGATGCCGGCGGAACCAACAAGCAGCGCCTGAGTCGTCATCCGCGTGCTGCAGTATAGACATGGCGTCCCACTTACCATGGTCACGTAGCTCCTGCAGTTGTTTGAGTAGGTATTGTCGTTGCAGCGGAAGATTGGCTGAGTGGTTTTCGGCGCCTTTGCCTCCGGAAGCTGGAGCAGCTTCCAGCTCTCGCAGCCGCCGGCGGGCCTGAGCAGGGCGTCCTTGGCGTTGTCGCGGCAGATTGTAGGTGTCGTCGAGCTTGTCGACGCTGCTGTAGAGGTTGACCACGGAGCCGGCCGCGGGGCTGTCGTCGGCGATCAGCTTGGCCACCGTGCCCAGCGGCAGCGTGAGGAGGGAGAAGAGGAAGTCGACCACGTCCTTGCCGGTCTCAGCGTACAGCACGCGCTGGGACGTGCTGTTCACCAGCAGCTTCATGCTTAGCTTGTCGCCGCCGGCAGCATTGGTTTTCTCGGTTGATGACATCTTGATTTTTGGAGACCAAAAAATGGGTTCGTGATTTGCCGTGATATAAATGAGGACGATCCTTGATCGCCAAGATTACAACGATACACAAGATACTAATTAACAGGATCAATTTACAGATTACAACAAATAAAATATGGTTAGCCCTAACTACCCGGGATATAGCAATATTACATTGGCAAGTTGAGCGTGATTCCCGTGCAGATTACAACAAGTCCTCCGGTTTCTCGGTTTTTTTTTTTGAAGTGCCGATGTTGGATCAGAGTGACCGTACGTATGAGCGCTTCATTGCGTGCATTCACGACAGCTCGTAGTGGGAAGAATCTCTACACGCATAGGCACTATATATACTCCGTGGGAAATGGAAGATCATAGGTCTACTACGTTGTAAACTTGTTGCATGCGCGCGCACTTAATTGGTTGACGCCTGTCTCTAATGATGATAGCGTACGTAGGCGAGTAGGCGACGGTGTCGTTTCCGCAGTGCGCAACCGGAGAATTTGAAGCGACCAGCGATCTGTTTTTTTTGTTTTTTTTTTGAACACAGTACAACAAGCGCTCATATACACGCGCATACACTCTCCTCTATGAACGCACACACACACCCTACCCCTATGAGCACCTCCGAGAGACTGAGCCGGCATATCATCTTGAAATTTACGAAGTCACCGTAGGCACCTCGTCATCGACGGGAACGTCTCCTCCCACTGAATGCGCATCGCCGGAAATCCTGAAATAATTTCAGGAATAAATGCGAGCACCAGGATTTGAACCCTGGTGGGCTGGGGATACCACAGTACCTCTAACCATCCAACCACAGGTTGGTTCGCCCAGCGATCTGTTGTTAACTTGTTACGTACTACGTTTACCTTTTTTTTTTGCGGAAACGTACTACGTTTACCTGCAGAAACCGTAGTACGAAGAAAAACGACCTCCGCTAAAAGCGGATCGTAGCGAGGCGAGGAGGCGACCGCAGCTTCCCTTTGTGCTCCACCGGCGCCACCGTTGGTTTCCTCTCCCTCCGCCGGCCGCTCCGGCGGCGGGAGGAAGGGGGGACCTTGGAACTGTGCATCGGTTGTGTTCACAGTAGGGTTAGGGTTGAGGGAGACTTTGCCGAGTCCGTTGCGGCGACATCGCGTCTAAATAAGTTTCCTCGGGCTTTGTACGCGGTCAGGCGGGGCTCTTGTCTCCGTCTAGGAGCCAGATGGGCTGGGGATCCCCGGATCTCATTGAGGTCACGGGCTATGGTGTCTCGAGGTCGATCGGCACTGGCCGGGCAAGTCCTCGGGTGGTTGGTGGTTTTGCGAAGATGGAGCTTCTTCTTCCTCCTCGTCGGTATGATCTACTGTTGTTGTTCATCCTTTTTCTTTGTGCTGCTGCTGGAGGGATGTCCTGCTTTGCCCGGGCGGTTGGCCCGGCCGCGGCGCCGGAACCGGATCCTAGTTCTCTTCCAACCGGAAGGGGCACATATAGCGGTACTCAAAGCCACAGACAGCGAAGGCTGGTGCAGGCTTGTTGGATACACAGGTGTGTCCTTGTCCTTTTGGCGCCGGAGCAAAGAAAAGGTGGAGCAGTGTGGCGGTGATGATGCGGTGGTTGAAGATGATGTCCTGCTTAGGTCTTGTTGTAGATTCTTTTGTTGCAGGAGTCTTTCGCAAGGTTCAGGGGTGATGACACAGAGCTCCAGAGATCTTCGTGTTTTTCTTGTTGTGTTAGGGTGCTCTTTGTTATTTTGCTTAATCATGAGTGTGTTAGTGTGTGCTTGTACGGGTTCAGGACTATGTACTGTTTCGTGATATGAATACAAGCATACTTTTTCAAAAAAAAAACCCAGAGAATTTAAAGCGACCAGTGTCGTGGTTTTGACACGGCAGATGCCCTCGTGAAAGGACTTAGTGATGTGGCCATCGCACGAAGGTGGAAGCTTTAACGGGGTTGATCGGGAATGTGAAGACACGAGTTTACCCAGGTTCGGCCCCTCACGACGGAGGTAAAAGCCTACGTCCTGCTTGATTGTATTGCTTTGGATCTCGATTACAAGGGTGCGGATTCGCTAACCTAGCTCTCGAGAGATTGCAACTTGGTCTTTCTTTCCTAGGCGCTCCCCTTTATATAACAGGTTGAGCCCTAAGTTTACATGAGAGTCCGGGTCGTAGTCTGAACCCGTATCCTACTCTTACTCTAGCTATCTTGTTCTTCAAGGTAATCTTGTATTATCCTTTCTTCTCAAGCCGGCCCACATACTGAGCCGCCCCCCGCGCCAGGCCTTCATCAAGCCGGCCCACCATGAACCTTCAAGGCCCAGCAGTGAGATAACCCACTGAGCTTTATAGTTCTATGGCCGGGCCTGCCGGGTCTCCAATGCTGGGAAATATCCCCAACATTCGCCCTTAGTTTGACTTGGATTTATCCATGTTAAACTCCATCCCGAAAAACAAAATAAAGGGAATAATTTGCAAAGAATTTTTATCTCCGAATCTGCTTCTTGAGTCTGCTCTTTCCACATCCTTCGTCTTCAAATATATTTCCCGGCTCAACCATTTTGCCGGGTCACTCACCATCCGCAGACTTGGTATTTTCTCACAGCCTTTCTACGTGACGTCACAATCCACTTTCGAAAAATCCGGACGTGACATCATAATGAATCTTTGAGTGGATTTGTATTGTCTTTTCAGGCGCGAAAATTGAGGAGTCCTTTTAGCCAAAATTCACTGCGCCGCCTGGGGCTTCGCACCTGCCGTTTCGGGTTCCATCTCGCCTATAAATGGGCCGACGCCCCTTTAGATTCACTTTTACTGCCGCTGCTCCTCTCATCTTCTTCCTCTTGCTCCCGACGCCTCTGCATACGCCTCGAGCTCGCCAACCTCGACCGTCGCGGAAGAAACTCCATCAAGATCGCCGCCGGGTGATACGTCTCCAATGTATCTATAATTTTGATTGTTCCATGCTATTATAGTATCAATCTTGGATGTTTTTATATGCAATTGTATGCAATTATATATCATTTTTTGGGACTAACCTATTAACCCAGTGCCTAGTGCCAGTTGCTGTTTTCTGCTTGTTTTTGGCTTTTCAGAGAAACAGTACCAAATGAAGTCCAAATGCCACGAAACTTTTTGGAGATTTTTTTCTGGACAAAAGAAACCTGGGAAGCTTCGGGAGGAGGCCAGAAGCCTCACAGAGGCTTCACAAGGCACTAGGGCGCGCCCCAGGGGGGGGCGCCGTGGTACCTTGTGGGGCCCACGTGACACCGTTTGACCTAATTCCACTTCTATAAATTCACAAATATTGGGAAACCCCCAGAGAGCCAGAAGAGAAAACCTTTCCGCCGCCGCAAGCCACTGTTCTTCCGCGATCCCATCTGGAGGCCTTTTCCGGTACTTTGCCGGAGGGGGAATCGATCATGGAGGGCTTCTACATCAACCTTGCTGCCCTTCCGATGATGTGTGAGTAGTTTACCACAGACCTATGGGTCCATATCTAGTAGCTAGATGGCTTCTTCTCTCTCTTTGATCTTCAATACAATGTTCTCCTCGATGTTCTTGGAGTTCTATCCGATGTAATCTTCTTTTGCGGTGTGTTTGTTGGGATCCGATGACTTGTGAGTTTATGACCAGATTATTCATGAGAAATATTTGAGTCTTCTCTGAACTCTTTTATGCATGATTGTTATAGCTTTGTATTTCTCTCCGATCTATCGGTTTAGTTTGGCCTATTAGATTGATTTATCTTGCAATGGGAGAGGTGCTTTGTGATGGGTTCAATCTTGCGGTGCTCAATCCCAGTGACAGAAAGGGACATGACACGTATTTGTATTGTTGCCATTAAGGATAAAAAGATGGGGTTTATTCATATTGCTTGAATTTGCTTCTCTACATCATGTCATCTTGCTTAAGGCGTTACTCTGTTTCATACTTAATACCCTAGATGCATACTGGATAGCGGTCGATGGGTGGAGTAATAGTAGTAGATGCAGGCAGGAGTCGGTCTACTTGTCTCGGACGTGATGCCTATATACATGATCATTGCCATGAATCCATCATAATTATTTGCTTTTCTATCAATTGCCCAACAGTAATTTGTTTACCCACCGTATGTTTATGTGCTCAAGAGAGAAGCCTCTAGTGAAAACTATGGTCCCCGGGTCTATCTTTATTATATAAAAAACCTAAAAATACCTTGCTGCAATTTATTTACTTTTATTTTAATTAGTAGTTTAGTTTATCTATTTACCTCGATAAGATTTAATCCTTGCAAATAACCGCTAAGAGGATTGACAACCCTCTTATTTGCGTTGGGTGCAAGTGTTTGCTCTTGTGTGTGCAGGTGCGCTTAACGAAATTTTGCTTGGTTCTCCTACTGGATTGATAACCTTGGTTCTTAACTGAGGGAAATACTTATCTCTACTGTACTGCATCATCCTCTCCTCTTCGGGGAAATACCAACGCAGACTACAAGTAGCACCGGGACCTCGCCGGAATCCACCGCGGCCGCCGCCTCAAACATGAAGCCTCATTTCACCCCCATAGATCTGTGAGTGCACTACCTCTTCCGCAGCTTTTTTCCTTGCCATAGTTCTTCCGTGTTCTTCAACGTTCCTTGCAATGGTAGCTCGTGGATCTGAAATATCGTCGATTCCTCATTTGCTAGATCGTGAAACAACCCGCAATATCTTCTTGATCTTGCAAATCTTTCAACTCTCACGACAAGAACCCCATTACGGTCTCATTCCTAGTCACCGAAACGAACCTAGGTTTTTTTTTCCAGCTATTTTTTAGATCCGCAGAATTCCTCAATCCATTTGACAACTGTTTGCCGACTCATAGTCCAGACCACGTTTATCACTTGTAAAAATCTGTGATTAGTGGCTGCCGGCTTGATTTGTCTTGAAAGTCATAACCCGGTAGAGAACCAGCTTGTCTTCCGTCTTACGATAACCCGACAAGCTTTTATACTGCGCCGGCTTATATTATTTCCCTACTTTCTTTGCAGCTGAATCCATGGCTCCGAAAACCAACAAGATCGTTAACTGGGTTTGGTAGACTCCGGGTTACTTCCATCTAAGGAGGAGATCGAATGGCAAGCCCCTGAAGAAGAAATCCATCCTCAGCCGGCTCAAAATGAGATCATTATATTTGCTGATCATTTGGAAAGAGGTTTCCGTCCCCCGGGTTCTAAGTTCTTTCGGGACGTACTTCAATTCTTTGCTATCGGGCCTCAAGATTTGGGCCCCAACTCCATTCACAACTTGAGCCAGTTTCAAGTTTTCTGTGAAGTTTATCTGCAAATGGAGCCGTCTATCAGCTTGTTTCAAGAGTTCTTCTACCTGAACCATCAGACAAAACACAAAGGTGGACCCAGCATAGAACTTGGTGGGGGTCACTATCCAAAGAAGAAAGAACTCAACTTTTCCAGAAGCCAAGCCGGCAAGCCACCCTAAAGGGTGGTACAAAACTTGGTTCTACTGTAAGGACACCTCCCCGGATCAACAGCATCAACTTTCGGGTTATAGGGCAGACCGGCTTGATGCCTCCATCATCTTTCCGGGTTTTGCCTCCAAGGAGGAAAGAGAGGCTCTACAACCTTTATATTCAAAGATAAACGCCCTAACCGCCCATGGCCTCACCGGCATTGACCTGACCCGGACCTGGGTGAGCTGGCACATTCAGCCTCTTGGCCTGAGAAATCGTCTCATGCACACCTACTCAGGTGAACCAGAAGACCCGCTACGATTTAGCCGGGTCAACCTCCAATAGAAGGATGTCATAAAATTTGCCAAGAAGCTTCTTGGCGAGACGAAGGACTCCATTGAGCTCGTGGGACTCGCTCCCTTTTATACGGGCAACCCGGCACCTGCGGTAAGCTGCCCTTATTGTTTTCCTTTACCTTGCTTATATTGATTTGCCTTTGTCTTAAACTTATTAACCTGTCGCTATGCAGGAAGATGCTGACTGGTGGAAAGTTGAGTCTCAAGATCCCACTCCTCCTCAAGAGGATGACGAGGAAAATCCGGAAGACGAGGAAGATCATGAGGTAGAACTTGACTCCCTTGGTCGTCTCTTTAACCAGCTTGCTGATGCCGACTCTTCACAGGAACAAGCTGAAACCAGTCATGCCGGCGAGCCAGAGGTAACCCTGATCTCCTCCGATTCTGACTCAACAATACCTGTCCAAACGAAAATCCGGGTTACAGTCCGTAAAGTCCTGTTTTCACATCCAAATGCTCACTTAGATCCACACTTTGTTTTGAAAAAAACTCAGCATGTTGGTACTTCAAAGCGGAAGACCCGGAGCTGCGAGGGAGAACTGAGCGGCGGGTTAACTAATGAGCCGCTTGCCCGAAGGGCTCGAACCGAAGTGCCTCATAGCCCCACTCCCTCTCTTCCTCAAGCCGGTCGATTCAAAGAGCCATTACCATTGAACGACTCGACTTATCAAACATCCCCTTCTTCGGATGAATCCAGCGCCACTCAAGCGCCGGCTTTTAATATTAACCCCGGGTAAAAATTTGACTACTCGCTTTTCAAACTTAAACTCTTGCTTTCATCCATTGACTGAATAATTCTTTGCTTTGTGCAGTGCAAAGGCAATCAAGAAGAAACCTGCCACCGGGTCTTCAGACCCTGTTGTTCAGAAAGGCCCTTCTCAGGAAGTAGCAACAGATAACCCGAAGATTCCAGATGAGTCGGCCATTCAAGACGACCCGCCGCATCAAGACACTACAGCGAGCCCGGCTCATGCTTCTCCCCCCTTATTAATCAGGAGAAGGAAGATATGATAGAAGAGCAGCCCGCTGAAAAGGCTCAGGACGAGGTAGTGGTGACTGGTGAGAACCAGAACCTTCTGCCAGAAACCTCCACCTCCTTGACAAAAATCCCTGCCAAGGCTGAGTCGCCAATTAAAAATAAAGGGAAGGCGGCTCTTCATTTCCATTCTTTTGAAGACCAAGACATCAATTCGCTGCATCAGACTGTCTTAACCCGGCTATCTGAAAGCCGGGACACTGAGATTGCGATGGTAACTTCTCTCAAACGGAAGTATGAGGTAATCCCTATCACCTAGCTTTATACATATATATATGTAGCCCCCAAGGGCCGGGTCATTATGATATGATGACCCGGGACTTCTGCAAATGTATCTTCATATAGATTAACAAATGGTAGCCCCCGAGGGCCGGCTCATCATTGCATGATAAGCCGGGTCTCTGCATGTATTGATGAAAAACATATGCATTAGCCCCCAAGTGCCATGTTGAATGCCTGCATCTTCATGGGACTTGTTATACTTGGAGAGCTTTGATAGATGTAGTCCCCAAGTGCTGGGTCGACCTCACGGCGGCTCGGGACTTTATGTATCTCTTGTAACTGTGAAATTGCCATGCATGACATGTTGAATCAAGTCGAAGCACATGCAGCCAGCTTTCAAAAGGAAGCGAAAAAAGAGAAGAAACTTTGGGAAAAGGCTGAGCAATTGTCTTCTGATGCCCACAAGTCCTTACTCATTGTAAGAGACACACTTAAGAAGGCTGAGGCGGCATTTGAGGAAGAAAAAAACAACTTGACGAAACGTGCCGAAGAGGCTGAAGCGAAGCTTGAACCCGTGACCCGGGAATTGGCTACTGTAAAAGGCCAGATCACCACCATGTGCAACGCCATCTTTGGTAGGCAAAAAACCTCGCAAGTCGCCGACTGTACCGGTTTAATGTGCTGAACCGGGTTTGCTGATACTTTCTCATCTTTTACTTTCAAGCCGAAGGAGTCATAACCTCGTGGAGCAGCCTCTGGTAAAGCTGAAAGCCGTCTACACTTTTGCAGAGCAGCTGTACATAGGCGGCTCATGCTGCATCATGGCGGCGAAAAACACGAAAGCACCGCCCCAACTGATCGTGGACATGCTTAAAGAGCTGTCGGTGGTGCCTCAATGGTTTCAAGAGTTGAAGAAGGCGGTTTGCCACCATGGAGCCCTGACTGCCCTTGCACGCGCCAAAGCATATGTACCAGAACTGGATCCGGCTCAAATAGTGGCTGGATATCCTGAATTCAACACCGACGACACGCCTTTTACCAAGAAGGATTTTCTGCGGTGTGTAAAGGAAACCCGGGTTGCTGCAACAACATTGATAGAGGAGATAGACCTCAACAAATATCAAGCCGGCTATTTGGAGGCCAATGAACGCATTGAGCCGCCAAACCCACAGCCTGTTGCACTGACCCATCCTCATAAGCAAACTTTCGCTCCTGACGTTGACCCTTCATCTGTGATAATGGTCAACTTAGTTTTTGAAGATTTTCGATCCATCCAGTGGCTCGAGGACGACCCCCAGGCCGCAGAGGCAGAAGAGACGGTGCCTGGGGATGAAGCACCGGTGCAGAACTAACCCGACACTCTTTAGCAGGAGCAGCGACCCGCCATACGACTGTGGCGGCTTGTAAACTTTTGACTTCGAAAGTAGTGAAAAAATACTTGTCTTGATTTTGGCCCTGATGCGGCTTGTAATAGCTGTGATGAAACTTCGTTGGATTATGCTAGTGCCATCGCGCACTTATGATTGCACTGTTATTGAAACTTTGCTGTTTGTCAGCCATGAAAATCTTTTGCTGTTTTAAAAGTGTCTGATCAACAACCCGGCCTCTAGAAACGGTCTCTTTGATGAAGGCCAGCTATGCGACAAGCCCTTAATAACTTCTGGGTCAATAATCTGGAACCCGGTTATGATGGCGACTTATCTCCAACACCAGTAGTGAGCATTGCCAGCAATACTGGTGGTATGATAACCCGGCAATCATGTTGCCGATGTAAGAAACAAAAGAAATCTTTAGTACAAAATAGATGTCATGTATGGATGTATGCATGCATGCAAAAGCTAATAATAATGCAACTACACAAAAAGTAAAAGCGGCTTTCGAAGTACAACCTAAAGACCGGCTTTCGTGGCACGAGTCTGGTTTGCTTCTGTGAAACAGGATTTCCGCCTCTTTTGCTTTATCCTAGCTCTCTGAAAGCCGGCTCTCACGTGACCAACTAGTGTTTTAACTCTGATCAGTTCAGGGTCACCTTTGTGATTGACTCATCAGGCGTACACCGGGTCACCTTTTCGGAGTAGCATCTAATACGTCTCCATCGTATCTATAATTTTTGATTGTTTCATGCCAATATTCTACAACTTTCACATATTTTTGTCAACATTTTATATTATTTTTGGGACTAACATATTGATCTAGTGCCCAGTGCCAATTCCTGTTTTCTGCTTGTTTTTTGTTTCACAGAAAATCCATATCAAACGAAGTCCAAATGCAATAAAATTTTACGAAGAATTATTTTGGAATATATGTGATTTTTGGGAGGTGGAATCAACGCAAACGGAGGCCCACAGCCTCCACAAGCCACTTGGGCACGGCCCCCCCGTCGCGCGGTGGTGCCTCGTGGGAACACCGTAAGTCGGTTGGGGCTCATCTTCGGCCGCAAGGAAGCTAATACCCGGGAAAAAATCGTGTTAAATTTCAGCCCGATCGGAGTTACGGATCTTCGGGAATTTAAGAAACGGTGAAGGGCCAGAAAACAGGAGCGCGAAACAGAAGAGAACAGAGAGAGAGATCCAATCTCGGAGGGGCTCCCGCCCCTCCGGGTGCCATGGAGGCCAAGGACCAGAGGGGAAAACCTCCTCCCATCTAGGAGGGAGGCCAAGGAAGAAGAAGAAGGAGGGGGGCTCTCTCCCCCTCTCTCCCGGTGGTGCCGGAACGCCACCGGGGCAATCATCGTGACGACGATCTACACCAACAACTTCGCCGCCGTCAACACCAACTCTCTTCCCCTCTATGCAGTGGTGTAACACCTCTTCTCCCCGCTGTAATCTCTACTTAAAGATGGTGCTTAATGCTACATATTATTATCCAATGATGTGTTGCCATCCTATGATGTTTGAGTAGATTCTTTTTGTCCTATGGGTTGATTGATGATCGTGATTGGTTTGAGTTGTATGTTTTATTTTGGTGCTGTCCTATGGTGCCCTCCGTGTCACGCAAGCATGAGGGATTCGCACTGTAGGGTTTGCAATATGTTCATAATTCTCTTATAGTGGGCGGCTAGAGTGACAGAAGCTTACACCTGAGTAAGGGGGTTGTTGCGTATGGGAGTAAAGGGGACTTGATACTTAATGCTATGGTTGGGTTTTACCTTAATGATCTTTGGTAGTTGCGGATGCTTGCTAGAGTTCCAATCATAAGGGCATATGATCCAAGTACGGAAAGTATGTTAGCTCATGCCTCTCCCTCATATAAAATTGCAATAATGATTACCGGTCTAGTTATCGATTGCCTATGGACAAATCTTTCTCTTGTGTTACAAAAAGCTTTCTACTAAACAACTAACTTTTATTATCTTGCAATTTATTCGTAGTTTTATTCTCGCAAAGTACTCCTAGTTTTATTCTTGCAAACCTATACTATCACCTACAAAATAGTTTCATACTTGTTCTAGGTAAAGCGAACGTTAAGTGCGCATAGAGTTGTATCGGTGGTCGACAGAACTTGAAGGGAATATTGATTCTACCTTTAGCTCCTCGTTGGGTTCGACACTCTTATTTATCAAAAAAGCTACAATTGATCCCCTATACTTGTGGGTTATCAAGACCTTTTTCTGGCGCCGTTGCCGGGGAGCAATGGCGTGGGGTGAATATTCTCGTGTGTGCTTGTTTGCTTTATGACTAAATAGTTTTTATTTTGTGCACTTGTTTTCTATCTTTAGTTATGGGTAGGAAATGTAAAATACTAGAAAAATTAGTTGTACCTGCTAAACCAATGGTTGAAGAACCACCCAAAATCTATCATACTGCTGAAGCTTTCTACTTGGATCATCTTCGATCCCTTTGTGCTCATGCTGAAAACCCAACTAGCTTAGTGGGAAAATCATTAGATGAGCATGCTCATTTTGTGCGACACCGCTTATCTCAAAAAGGGAAACTTTTATGGCATCATATTAATACTATGCATTGCCATGCCTGGAATTTATGCGAAATACATGATTTTACTTGTTGTTCTGAAGACCCTAAGAAACACCTTCCCTACCAATGTGAGTTTAGTGATAATGTAATCTTATCTTCTTATGCCAGAGGTGTTTATAGTCACTATGGTATTGAACAAATAGAAGAATTTGTTGCTTTTAAGGGTGCATATGAAATTGCTTCTTTGATTGAAAAGTGTGATGCTACTCTTTACAAATCTGAAAATTTTGCCATACTTAAATATTGCTATGAAAACTATGCTTCTAATGCTTATGTGAAAGAATATATTGAGGACACCTTCGCCGTCCAAGAAGAGACTAATATTTTGCAGGAATCTATGGAAGAAGAAATTGATGACATTGTGAGCTCATTAGATGAAAAAATTGAGGAGGAGAGCGAAGAACAAAAGGAGGAAGAGCGGATTGATCACCCGTGCCCACCTTCTGATGAGAGTAACTCTTTATCTCATACATTGTTTAATTTTCCTTCGTGCTTACCGAAGGATGAATGCTATGATCCCTTTGATGCGTCTGAAATATCCCTTTTTGATGAAATTGATGCTTGCTATGCTTGTGGCCATGATGCCAATATGAATGATACTTATGGAGATGAACTTGCTATAATTCCTTATGTTAAGAATGAAATTGTTGCTATTGCACCCACACATGATAGTCCTATTATCTTTTTGAATTCTCCAAACTACACTATATCGGAGAAGTTTGTGCTTATTAAGGATTATATTGATGGGTTGCCTTTTACCACTACACATGATGATTTTGATGAATATAATATGCATGTGCTTGCTGCTCCTAATTGCAATTATTATGAGAGAGGAACTACATCTCCACCTCTCTATGTTTCCAATGCGATAAAATTGCAAGAAACTGTTTATGCTATGTATCGGTCTTTATTATGTGTGCATGAATTGTTCTCTTATGACATGCTAATACGTCTCCATCGTATCTATAATTTTTGATTGTTTCATGCCAATATTCTACAACTTTCACATACTTTTGGCAACATTTTATATGATTTCTTGGACTAACATATTGATCCTGTGCCCAGTGCTAGTTCCTGTTTTCTACTTGTTTTTTGTTTCACAGAAAATCCATATCAAACGAAGTCCAAATGCAATAAAACTTTACGGATAATTATTTTGGAATATATGTGATTTTTGGGAGGTGGAATCAACGCAAACAGAGGCCCACAGCCTTCACAAGCCACATGGGCGCGCCTCCCCCCTGGCGCGCGGTGGTGCCTCGTGGGCACACCGTAAGTCGGTTGGGGCTCTTCTTCGGGCGCAAGGAAGCTAATATCCAGAAAAAAATCGTGTTAAAATTTCAGCGCAATCGGAGTTACGGATCTCCGAGAATTTAAGAAACGGCGAAAGGCCAAAAAAGAGGAACGCGAAACAGAAGAGAACAGAGGGAGAGATCCAATCTCGGAGGGGCTCCTGCCCCTCCGCCGCCATGGCGACCATGGACCAGAGGGGGAACTCTCCTCCCATCTAGGGGGGAGGCCAAGGAAGAATAAGAAGGAGGGGGGCTCTCTCCCCCTCTCTCCCGGTGGCGCCGGAACACCGGTGGGGGAACCATCGTGACGGCGATCTACACCAACAACTTCGCCGCCGTCAACACCAACTCTCTCCCCCTCTATGCAGCAGTGTAACCTCTCAATTCGCGCTATAATTCTCTACTTAAACATGGTGCTTAATGCTACATATTATTATCCAATGATTTGTGGCCATCCTATGATGTTTGAGTAGATTCGTTTTGTCCTATGGGTTGATTGATGATCGTGATTGGTTTGAGTTGTATGTTTTATTTTGGTGCTGTCCTATGGTGCCCTCCGTGTCACGCAAGCGTGAGGGATTCCCACTATAGGGTTTGCAATACGTTCATAATTCTCTTATGGTGGGCGGTTAGAGTGACAAAAGCTTACACCCGAGTAAGGGGGTTGTTGCGTATGGGAGTAAAGAGGACTTGATACTTAATGCTATGGTTGGGTTTTACCTTAATGATCTTTGGTAGTTGTGGATGCTTTCTAGAGTTCCAATCATAAGTGCATATGATCCAAGTACGGAAAGTATGTTAGCTCATGCCTCTCCCTCATATAAAATTGCAATAATGATTACCGGTCTAGTTATCGATTGCCTATGGACAAATCTTTCTCTTGTGTTACAAAAAGCTTTCTACTAAACAACTAACTTTTATTATATTGCAATTTATTCATAGTTTTATTCTCGCAAAGTACTCCTAGTTTTATTCTTGCAAACCTATACTATCACCTACAAAATAGTTTCATACTTGTTCTAGGTAAAGCGAACGTTAAGTGCGCGTAGAGTTGTATCGGTGGTCGACAGAACTTGAAGGGAATATTAATTCTACCTTTAGCTCCTCGTTGGGTTCGACACTCTTATTTATTGAAAAATCTACAATTGATCCCCTATACTTGTGGGTTATCAAGACCTTTTTCTGGCGCTGTTGCCGGGGAGCAATAGCGTGGGGTTGATATTCTCGTGTGTGCTTGTTTGCTTTATCACTAAGTAGATTTTATTTTCTGTTCTAAGTTGTTTTATATCTTTAGTTATGGATATGGAACACGAAACACCAAAAAAAATTAGTTGTACTTGCTACTCATGGAGATGGGGAACCTCCTAAAACCCTCGATGCTCGTTATGTGGAAAACATTAAACACTACTTTGATAATCCTGATAAAACTCCATTCAACTTGATAATGGGAGTAACTTTGGATCAACGGGAATAATTTAGGGATTATCGCTTGTCTCAAAAAGGAAAACACTTATGGGATCAAATTTATTATTTGCATTGGTATGCTCGGAATTTATGCTTAAGATATGATTATACTTGTTGCTCTAGGATGAAGGCTCCACACCTTCCCTTTTCATGTAAATTTAATGATAATGAAACCTTGGCTTCTTATGCTAATGGTATATATGATTACTATGATGTGGAACAAATAGAAGAATTTGTTGCTTTTAAGGGTGCTTATGAAATTGAATCTTTGTTTGAAAAGTATGAAAATTATGATGATGCTATTTACCGATCTGAAAATTTTGCTATACTTAAATATTGCTCTGAGAATTATGAATACGATGCCTATATTGATCAATTTATTGCGAAAGTCTCCGCTGTCCAAGAAGAGACTAATATTTTGCAGGCTCCTATGGAAGAAGAAAATGATGACACTGTGAGCTCATTAGATGAAAAAATTGAGGAGGGGAGCGAAGAACAAAAGGAGTGTCGGTGTATAAAACATGGGTATTTTATACCCTGATTTATGCACAGATAGTAGCAGCCTCCTTGCCGGCCAAGCCTTGCCGGGAACCACCAAGACCAAGATTCAGGACCCAGTTGCGGAAGCCACTGGGGAGAAGCTCAAGGCACAGCACCAACGAGCACTCAACCAGTACCGAAGATGAAGACATTCCTTGCCGGCAAGGCTAAACCGGCAAGGTGAAGACCCATCAAGCTCTGTACCGGCAAGCTTCTGCCAGCCCCCCAGCGCTCCACCTCACCGCACAGATGTTCGCTAGTAGATGAGGTGTCGACCGCGCAGGCTGGTTGGTAAGGCTTGTCAGGCACGTGTCAGCAAACTGGGACAGGATTTGCCTTTAATGACACCCGTCCAGGAGGCGTGTCAGAAAAATACGAGGTAGCTGGGCGAGCGGTGCAGAAACCTTGCCGGGACTACCTCTCCACATGGCACCTAATGATGCATTTAATGCTTTTGTCCTAAACTGGCAGAATTAGGTATGATAGCACTGTTTTCTATTTAATCGCTATGTAATTATTGTTTTGCCACTGTGGTGACCCCTTGAGCTATAAAAGGAGGGCCAAGGCAACAGTTAGAGGGATTCGGACCCTTTACACAACTCGCATGTGCAACTGCCTCTCCGCACCTTGCCGGGGAAGCACTCCTTGTCATCGTGTTCATACACACCCAATATACTGAAGCAGGAGTAGGGTTTTATGCTTCACAAGCGGACCGAACCTGGGTAAAAATTGCCCTGCGTCCTCTGGTGATTCTGCTCTTTGTGCTTGCGTCTCCCCTCACCGAACCACAAGGGGCTGGATGGCCCCATAGATGGTCGTTCCACCACGACATCTTTGGCGCGCCAGGTAGGGGGGAAGGCTGGTGCGAACCTTAATCATCAGAGTGCGCGTCGATATCATCAGCTTCATCATCTTCTTCATCGTCGATGGCGCCTAAGAAGAAGGGCATCACGATGACAGCTCCTTCCGCCTCCAAAGCTCCTTCACGTGCATTCGCAGGCGGCGCAGCTAATGCGGGCGGCGCGGACGCCGTAGTTGGTATGACCAGCGCAGGCGGCGCGGTCGCCATGCCCACCGCGGCCGGAGTAGGAGATGGGCGCGCTGGGGGTACTCGGCTTCCTCGACGCTCCAGCGAACAAAGCCGAGACGGCGCGGGCGGGGCGGATGGACGTCTACCTCCTCCTCACCGCACCGATGAACGCAGCCACCGGGGCGATGATCCCCGGGCTGGCGCGAGCCAAGACCCCGCCATGGGCGCTGCGTCGAGACACACGCCGCGCCCATTACAGGATAGGCGCAGCGCAACCCCAAGCGGCGTCAATGACCCTGGGCGGCGGCGTCCACACCGCAAGACCCCTGTCGATCAGATCCCAGATCGCCAGGCACCACCTCCACCGCGACAGCCTTCTGCTGGTCATGTGCTGCGGCAGCAAGATCACGATGGCGCTCCTGCTGGCTCTGCCAGGAGTAGAGCAACTTCGCATTCTTCGCTTCCGGCCATGCCAACCACGGCGGCGGAGGTAATGGCGCGGGCTCAAATGCTGCTAAACTTCCCTCCGGCAGCAGACAAGATGGATGAGTGGAGAGCCACCATCCAAAGCTTGATTGGATTTGCCGAAGCTAGCAAATCGCAGCAAGTGGAGCCCTCACGGCAACCGCAAATGGCGCCAGTAGCCCTAACTGGTGGCCACATTGACGGTGCTACGCTAACGGTGCAATCGCCTCCGCGGCAACAGCCTCAGCAGCAGCAATGTCAATAGCCGCGACAAGCCCAACAATCTTTCGAGCCTGACGAGATGTCGATGGCTTCTTTGGATCCATGGGCGTGGCAAGACCAGCGGCAAGTGCTGCGAGACAGGCGGGTAGAAGACGCCCGTACCACCATTGAACGTCGCCGGGAGGCGCGCCATCAATCTGACGCGCGCAACAGCCCCATCGTTGATGAGCCTGCGCCAGGGGTTGGCCGATATCTGCCTTACGAGGTTGGATGTCCTGCTTTCACCTGCGAGCTGTGGCAAGTCCGATGGCCGTCTGTCCGGGCCTTCAAGCTAGAAGTACCAGAGAAGTACGACGGCAAGCTAAACCCGGCAGAGTTTCTGGGCATCTACACGATTGCCGTGCGAGCTGCCGGGGGAAGAGATGAGAAGATCCTCGCTAATTACTTTCCATTGGTACTAAAGCCCAATGTGAGATCTTGGCTGATGAACTTGCCGGAAAACTCCATTTCTTCATGGTCAGATCTTTGCAATGAGTTTGTTGGTGCCTTTACCGGAGGCCACAAGGCCCCTGGACATCCCAGTGACCTGCAGGTGATCCCACAAAGAGATGGTGAGACTTTGCGCAAATATATCCAAAGATTCAGCCGCGTACACTGTAATATCCCAGATGTGCACCCCGTAGCCATGATTGCCGCCTTTCACACGAATGTGCGCAATCAGAGGATGCGGGAGAAAATGAATGTCAAGCTGCCCAAGACCGTCAACGAGCTCTACACATTGGCAGATAAGTGTGCACATGCTAAGGAAGGGAGGAGGCTTCCCGGGGAGGACGCTGGTGCCGAGGTAGATTCTGAGGACGATGATGCTGCCACCCCGAGGAAGAAAGGCCGAAAGCGTAACAGGAAGCGCAAAGGCAAAACCGTTATGGCTGTCGAAGGCTCCGGCAACTCCGAGTCCGCCAAGGAAGCCAAGACTGAAAACTCCGGCAAGGAGGCTGCTGTATGCGCCGCTTGCCAGGAGGCGGTGGCAAATGAGAAAGCCGGCAAGTCTGATGGACCATACTGCAAAATTCACCGTACCAAAGGCCACGATCTCCAAGAGTGCCGGCAAGTCGAGCACCTTGTTGAGAAACAGAAAGTTGAATACGAAAAGCATGACAAAGAGAAAGGTCAAGATGGTACTGGTGGATCTGGCAAAAAGGGCCGTGGTGGACGAGGAGGCCGCCGCGGCAAGGCCAAGCAGCAGAAAGAGAAGCCTGCTAGAGGCCGAGACAAGAAGGAGGAAGATGATGGAAGTGACGAGAAGGATGATGATGAGACCAGCGAACAAGAATTCTAGAAGGCAACCGACGCCATGTGCATCGACGGAGGAGCATCTTTGCACTCCTCTCACCATCAACTTAAGCAGTGGGCGCGTGAGGTTAATGTGGCGAAACCGGCAATGGGCGCTCAAAAACCGCTCAAATGGTCACACACGCCTATCATTTTTTATGCTGAGGACCACCCTGATCGCGTAACCGCGGTCGGGTGTTTGCCGTTGTTGGTTTCACCAACAATTCGCAACCTCCAAGTAACAAAGATGTTAGTTGACGGTGGGGCCGGTCTGAATCTGATATCTCCAGAAGTTATCAAGAGGCTGCAGATCCCCGATGAGGAACTTGAGAAAACGGGCACGTTTCAAGGAGTAAACCCAGGAAGAAGCCAGCCCAAGGGAAAGATCACATTACCGGTGACGTTTGGCGGGGAACTGAACTGCAGAACGGAAAAGATTGTGTTTGACGTCGTCAAGATCCCCTTGCTGTACAATGGAATTCTTGGCCGCCCAGCCCTGGCAAAATTCATGGCAGCATCTCACTATGCTTACAACACGTTGAAGATGCCAGGGCCGATGGGTGTCATCTCCGTCAACTCTGACAAGAAAGATGCAGTCATTTGCGTCGATAAGATGTACAGAGATGCGGTTGTAGCAGAGGCCGCCAAGGCGCCAGCTCCCGCCAAGAAGAACAAAAACAAGAAGTTCGGCAAGACCTCTAGCAAGGATTCTAGGAAGCGCACCTCTTCGGAGTGCTGCGCGCCTGTTGAAGACCTGCCGGAGTGCTCCGCCGGTAAGAAATCCAAAGCTGCTTCACCGGCGACCAAGAAGGTGCCGGCTAGGGAGGACGGCACTGACGGTACCTTCACCATCAGTGCCACCCTTGACAACAAATAGGAAAGCGTGCTCGTTGCCTTCCTGCGGGCGAATGTCGATGTGTTCGCGTGGCGACCATCTGACATCCCCGGTGTTCCCAGGGAGGTAATTGAGCACCACCTTGCCGTTTGTCCCCACGCTCGGCCCGTCAAGCAAAAAGTTCGGAAGCAAGCTTTGGAGCGGCAACAATTCATTGCTGAAGAAATCAAAAAACTGGAAGCAGCAGGTTTGGTTAGAGGTGTACTACATCCAACTTGGTTGGCAAACCCAGTTGTGGTGCGCAAAGCAAACGGGAAGTGGAGACTTTGTATTGACTACACTGATATTAACAAAGCATGTCCAAAGGATCCTTTCCCCTTGCCGCGCATTGACCAGATTGTAGACTCTACCTCCGGCTGTGATTTGCTCTCCTTCCTTGATGCATATTCTGGATACCATCAAATATTCATGGCCAAGGAGGATGAGGAGAAAACCGCATTCATTACTCCATGTGGCACATACTGCTTTGTGCGTATGCCTTTCGGATTAAAGAGTGTTGGTTCAACACTTGCAAGGGCGGTCCAGATTGGTTTTGATCCCAAGCTGCACAGGAATGTGGAAGCATACATGGATGATATTGTTGGGGAACGTTGCATGGGAAACAAAAATTTTCCTACGCACACATAAGATCTATCCATGGTGATGAGCATCTACGAGAGGGAGAGTGAATCTACATACCCTTGTAGATCGCTAAGCGGAAGCGTTAATAAATGCGGTTGATGTAGTCGAACGTCTTCGCGATCCAAATCGCCGAGCGTCCCGCGATCCAATCACGATCCTTCCGATCTAGTGCCGAACGGACGGCACCTCCGCGTTCAACACACGTACGGCTTGATGACGCCTTCACCTCCTCGATCCAGCGAGCGATGGTGAAGTAGTGGTTGAGTTCCAGCAGCACGACGGCGTGGTGATGGTGGTGAGGAACAATCTCTGCAGGGCTTCGCCAAGCACTACGGAGATTATGACGGAGGAACTAGAGGGCTAGGGTTGCCGGCACACGGCTTGGGAAATCCTGATGTGTCCCGTGTGCTAGCCCTGCCCCTCTATTTATATGTTGAGCCTTGGGGTCTAAACTTGGAGTAAAAGCCTCCTCCGGGTCGGTTTTGCCCGCACAAGGTCGGTTTGGCCCGCAGGGAAAGAGTCCAACTCGGATCCCTGCCGAACCGTGCACAGCCGCGCACAAGCGGTAGTACCGCTTCACACAAGCGGTAGTACCGCTTGGGCGGTAGTACCGCTTCACACAAGCGGTAGTACCGCTCGGGCGGTAGTACCGCTTCACCAAGCGGTAGTACCGCTTACGCGGCAGCAAAACTACTTTGCACTTTCCAATACCTCTTGGGCTTTATCCCTTTGGCCCATATAAAGTGTAGCTGCACCCGAACACTTCGGCAAACATCCGGAACCCCTTCCGGTGAACTCTGGAACTCTTCCGGAGATCGAAACACTATTATCACATATATCAATCTTTACCTCCGGACTCTTCCGGAGATCCTCGTCATGTCCGGGATCTTATCCGAGACTTCCGAACAACTTTCGGTCACCAACATAATAACTCAATTATACTAATCGTCACCAAACGTTAAGTGTGTAGACCCTGCGGGTTCGAGAACTATGTAGACATGACCGAGACACCTCTACGGCCAATAACCAATAGCGGGACCTGGATGCCCATATTGGCTCCTACATATTCTACGAAGATCTTTATCGGTCGAACCTCTATGTCAAGGATTCAGTTAATCCCGTATGCTGTTCCCTTTGTTCTTCGGTATGTTACTTGCCCGAGATTCGATCGTCGGTATCACTATACCTAGTTCAATCTCGTTACCGGCAAGTCTCTTTACTCGTTCCGTAATACAAGATCCTGTGGCTAACTCTTTAGTCACTTTGCTTGCAAGGCTCAATGTGATGTTGTATTACCGAGTGGGCCCTGAGATACCTCTCCGTCATACGGAGTAACAAATCCCAGTCTTGATCCATGCCAACCCAACAGACACCCTCGGAGATACCTGTAGAGCACCTTTATAGTCACCCAGTTACGTTGCGACGTTTGATACACACAAGGTATTCCTGCGGTGTCAGTGAGTTGCATGATCTCATGGTCAAAGGAACAGATACTTGACATGCAGAAAACAATAGCAATAAACTGACACGATCAAATGCTACGTTTACAGTTTGGGTCTTGTCCATCACATCATTCTCCTAATGATGTGATCCCGTTATCAAATGACATCTCATGTCAATGGCTAGGAAACCTTAACCATCTTTGATCAACGAGCTAGTCAACTAGAGGCTTACTAGGGACACAGTGTTGTCTATGTACCCACACATGTATTTGAGTTTCCAATCAATACAATTATAGCATGGATAATAAACGATTATCATTAACAAGGAAATATAATAATAACCAATTTATTATTGCCTCTAGGGCATATTTCCAACAGTCTCCCACTTGCACTAGAGTCAATAATCTAGTTCACATCACTATGTGATTTACATTGTAATGAATCGAACACCCATGCAGTTCTGGTGTTGTTCATGTTTAGCCCTTGGAAGAGGTTTAGTCATCGGATCTGCAACATTTAGATCCGTGTGTACTTTGCAAATATTTATGTCGTCCTCCTTGATGTAATCGCGGATGGAATTGAAACGTCGCTTTATGTGTCTGGTCCTCTTGTGAAATCTTGGTTCCTTGGCTAGAGCAATGGCACCAGTATTATCACAAAACAGAGTCATTGGGTTAAGTGCACTAGGCACTACTCCAAGATCTGTCATGAACTCCTTCATCCAGACACCTTCCTTCGCCGCCTCCGAGGCAGCGATGTACTCCGCTTCGCATGTAGAATCTGCTACCACGCTTTGCTTGGAACTGCACCAGCTAACCGCACCCCCATTAAGAATAAATACGTATCCGGTTTGCGACTTAGAGTCATCCGGATCAGTGTCAAAGCTTGCATCGACGTAACCCTTTACGACGAGCTCTTGATCACCTCCATAAACGAGAAACATGTCCTTAGTCCTTTTCAGGTACTTCAGGATATTCTTGACCGCCGTCCAGTGTTCCATTCCTGGATCACTTTGAAACCTTCCGACCATACTTATGGCAAGGCTGACATCGGGTCTTGTGCACAGCATTGCATACATGATAGAGCCTATGGCCGAAGCATAGGGGATGACACTCATCTTTTCTCTATCTTCTGCAGTCACTGGGCATTGAGTCTTACTCAACTTCACACCTTGCAAAACAGGCAAGAACCCCTTCTTGGACTGATCCATTTTGAACTTCTTCAAAATCTTATCAAGGTATGTGCTTTGTGAAAGTCCTATTAAGCGTCTTGATCTATCTCTATAGATCTTGATGCCTAATATGAAAGCAGCTTCTCCTAGGTCCTTCATTGAAAAACTCTTGTTCAAATATTCCTTTACGCTTTCCAGCATTTCTATATTGTTTCCAATCAGCAATATGTCATCCACATATAATATTAGAAACGCTATAGAGCTCCCACTCACTTTCTTGTAAATACAAGCTTCTCCGTAAACTTGTATAAACTCGAACGCTTTGATCACATCATCAAAACGAAGATTCCAACTCCGAGATGCTTGCACCAGTCCATAAATGGATCGCTGGAGTTTGCAAACTTTGTCAGCATTCTCTGGATCGACAAAACCTTCTGGTTGCATCATATACAACTCTTCCTTAAGGTAACCGTTAAGGAACGCTGTTTTGACATCCATCTGCCAAATTTCATAATCGAAAAAGGCAGCTATTGCTAACATGATTCTGACGGACTTAAGCATCGCTACGGGTGAGAAGGTCTCATCGTAGTCAACTCCTTGAACTTGTGAAAAACCCTTTGCCACAAGTCGAGCTTTATAGACGGTGACATTACCGTCCGCGTCCGTCTTCCTCTTAAAGATCCATTTGTTCTGAATGGCCTTACGCTCTTCAGGTAATACTTCCAAAGTCCATACTTTGTTTTCATACATGGATCCCATCTCGGATTTCATGGCCTCTAACCACTTCTCGGAATCCGGGCCCATCATCGCTTCTCCATAGCTCGTAGGTTCATCGTTGTTTAACAACATGACCTCTAAGACAGGGTTGCCGTACCACTCAGGAGCAGTACGCGTCCTTGTCGACCTACGAGGTTCGATAGCAACTTGATCCAAAGCTTCATGATCATCATCATTAACTTCCTCTTCAGCTAATGTAGGCTCGACAGAAACAACTTTCTGCGTTGCGCTACTCTTAGGTTGAAGTAAAGGTTCAATAACCTCATCAAGTTCTATCTTCCTCCCACTCAATTCTTTCGAGAGAAACTCTTTCTCAAGAAATGTTCCGTTTTTAGCGACAAACACTTTGCCTTCGGATCTGAGGTAGAAGGTATACCCAACTGTCTCTTTTGGGTATCCTATGAAGACGCATTTCTCCGCTTTGGGTTCCAGCTTTTCAGGCTGAAGATTTTTGACATAAGCATCACATCCCCAAACTTTAAGAAACGACAGCTTTGGCTTCTTGCCAAACCAAAGTTCATATGGCGTCGTCTCAACGGATTTCGATGGTGCCCTATTTAAAGTGAATGCAGCTGTCTCTAATGCATAACCCCAAAACGATAGTGGCAAATCGGCAAGAGACATCATAGATCGCACCATATCCAATAAAGTTCGATTACGACGTTCGGACACACCATTACGCTGTGGTGTTCCAGGCGGTGTCAATTGTGAAACAATTCCACACTGTCTTAAGTGACTGCCAAACTCATAACTCAGATATTCTCCTCCTCGATCAGATCGTAGGAATTTAATCTTCTTGTTACGATGATTCTCAACTTCACTCTGAAATTGTTTGAACTTTTCAAATGTTTCAGACTTGTGTTTCATTAAGTAAATATACCCATATCTACTTAAGTCATCAGTGAAGGTGAGAAAGTAACGATAACCACTGCGCGCTTCAATACTCATCGGACCGCACACATCAGTATGTATGATTTCCAATAAGTCACTTGCCCGTTCCATTGTTCCAGAGAACGGCGTTTTAGTCATCTTGCCCATGAGGCATGGCTCACATGTGTCAAGTGATTCAAAATCAAGTGACTCCAAAAGTCCATCAGCATGGAGCTTCTTCATGCGTTTTACGCCAATATGACCTAAACGGCAGTGCCACAAGAAAGTGGTATTATCATTATCAATTCTATATCTTTTGGCATCAATGTTATGAACATGTGTATCATTATTATCGAGATTCAACAAGAATAAACCCCTCACATTGGGTGCATGACCATAAAAGATATTACTCATATAAATAGAACAACCATTATTCTCTGATTTAAATGAGTAACCGTCTCGCAATAAACAAGATCCAGATATAATGTTCATGCTTAACGCAGGCACCAAATAACACTTATTTAGGTTCATCACTAATCCCGACGGTAATCGAAGAGCGAGCGTGCCAACGGCGATCACATCAACCTTGGAACCATTTCCCACGCGCATCGTCACTTCGTCCTTTGCCAGCCTCCGTCTATTCCGCAGTTCCTGTTTTGAGTTGCAAATATGAGCAACCGCACCGGTATCAAATACCCAGGCACTACAACGAGAGTTGGTAAGGTACACATCAATAACATGTATATCATATATACCTTGTTTGTTGTTGGCCGCCTTCTTGTCAGCCAAATACTTGGGGCAATTCCGCTTCCAGTGTCCAGTTCCCTTGCAATGAAAACACACAGTTTCTGGTTTGGGTCCAGCCTTGGGTTTCTTCACGAGAGGAGCAACTGCTTTGCCACTCTGCTTGGAGTTACCCTTCTTACCCTTGCCATTTTTCTTGAAACTAGTGGTTTTATTGACCATCAACACTTGATGCTCCTTCTGAATTTCAGACTCAGCGGCTTTCAGCATCGCAAACAGCTCGGCGACTGACTTGTTCATCCCGTGCATGTTATAGTTCAACACGAAGCTCTTGTAGCTAGGTGGCAATGATTGAAGAACTCTGTCAGTGATAGCCTCTGGCGGAAGGGGCATCCCTAACTCAGCCAGACGGGTGGAGTACCCAGACATTCTGAGCACGTGATCACTGATAGACCCGTTCTCCTCCATCTTGCAAGCATAGAACTTATCGGAGATCTCATATCTCTCGATCCGGGCATTCTTCTGAAAGATAAACTTCAACTCCTGGAACATCTCATATGCTCCATGACGTTCAAAACGTCTTTGAAGTCCCGGTTCTAAGCCATACAACATTGCACATTGAACTATTGAGTAATCATCAGAACGAGCCTGCCAGGCGTTCACAACGTCTAGAGACTCAACTGGAGCGGGTGGATCACCAAGCGGTGCATCAAGGACATAAGCCTTCTGGGAAGCCGTAAGGATAATCCTTAGATTACGGGCCCAGTCCACAAAGTTACTTCCATCATCTTTCAACTTAGCTTTCTCTAGGAACGCATTAAAATTCAGGGGTGCTACTGCGCGAGCCATGATCTACAACATAAATACTGCAAAGACAACTTAGACTATTGTTCTTAGATAATGAGTTTAGTTAATCATATTTAAAAAACTCCCACTCAAATTGACATCCCTCCGATCATTCGAGTGTAACATGATCCAAATCCACCAACTCAAGTCCGATCATCACGTGAGTTGAGGTGGTTTCAATGGTGAACATCTTCATGTTGATCATATCTACTATATGACTCATGTTCGACCTTTCGGTCTCTTGTGTTCCGAGGCCATGTCTGTACATGCTAGGCTCGTCAAGTTTAACCCGAGTGTTCCGCACGTGCAACATGGCTTGCACCCGTTGTATGCGAACGTAGAGTCTATCACACCCGATCATCACGGCGTGTCTCGAAACGACGAACTTTCGCAACGGTGCACACTTGGGGAGAACACAATTTATCTTGAAATTTAAGTGAGGGATCACCTTATAATGCTACCGTCGTCCTAAGCAAAATAAGATGCATAAAAGGATTAACATCACATGCAAATCATAAGTGACATGATATGGCCATGAACTTGTGCTTTTGATCTCCATCTCCAAAGCACCGGCATGATCTCCATCGTCACCGGCATGACACCATGATCTCCATCATCTTGATCTCCATCAACGTGTCGCCATAAGGTTGTCGCGCCGACTGTTGCTTCCACGACTATTGCTAACGTTTAGCGATAAAGTAAAGCATTACATAGCGCTTAATGATTGACACGCAGGTCATACAATAATTAAAGACAACTCTATGGCTCCTGCCAGTTGCCGTACTCATCGACATGCAAGTCGTGATATTCTATACAACACATGATCATCTCATACATCACATATATCTCATCATGTAATTGGCCATATCACATCACAACATACCCTGCAAAAACAAGTTAGACGTCCTCTAATTGTTGTTGCAAATTTTACGTGGCTGCTACGGGTTTGCAAGAACCGTTCTTACCTACGCAAAACCACAACGTGGTGTAGTGATTGCTTTTTGATCTTCTAAAAGAACCCTTTTCATTGAACCGATTCAACTAAAGTGAGAGAGACAGACACCTGCCAGTCACCTTTATGCAACAAGTGCACGCAGCGGTGAAACCAGTCTCGCGTAAGCGTACGCGTAATGTCGGTCCAGGCCGCTTCATCTCACAATACCGCGGAATCAAGCATCAACTAGTAACGGCAAGCAATATGTATACATCCACGCCCACAACTCGTTTGTGTTCTACTCGAGATCTCATCTACGCATAGACCTGGCTCATGATGCCACTGTTGGGGAACGTTGCATGGGAAACAAAAATTTTCCTACGCACACATAAGATCTATCCATGGTGATGAGCATCTACGAGAGGGAGAGTGAATCTACATACCCTTGTAGATCGCTAAGCGGAAGCGTTAATAAACGCGGTTGATGTAGTCGAACGTCTTCGCGATCCAAATCGCCGAGCGTCCCGCGATCCAATCACGATCCTTCCGATCTAGTGCCGAACGGACGGCACCTCCGCGTTCAACACACGTACGGCTTGATGACGCCTTCACCTCCTCGATCCAGCGAGCGATGGTGAAGTAGTGGTTGAGTTCCAGCAGCACGACGGCGTGGTGATGGTGGTGAGGAACAATCTCTGCAGGGCTTCGCCAAGCACTACGGAGATTATGACGGAGGAACTAGAGGGCTAGGGTTGCCGGCACACGGCTTGGGAAATCCTGATGTGTCCCGTGTGCTAGCCCTGCCCCTCTATTTATATGTTGAGCCTTGGGGTCTAAACTTGGAGTAAAAGCCTCCTCCGGGTCGGTTTTGCCCGCACAAGGTCGGTTTGGCCCGCAGGGAAAGAGTCCAACTCGGATCCCTGCCGAACCGTGCACAGCCGCGCACAAGCGGTAGTACCGCTTCACACAAGCGGTAGTACCGCTTGGGCGGTAGTACCGCTTCACACAAGCGGTAGTACCGCTCGGGCGGTAGTACCGCTTCACCAAGCGGTAGTACCGCTTACGCGGCAGCAAAACTACTTTGCACTTTCCAATACCTCGTGGGCTTTATCCCTTTGGCCCATATAAAGTGTAGCTGCACCCGAACACTTCGGCAAACATCCGGAACCCCTTCCGGTGAACTCTGGAACTCTTCCGGAGATCGAAACACTATTATCACATATATCAATCTTTACCTCCGGACTCTTCCGGAGATCCTCGTCATGTCCGGGATCTTATCCGAGACTTCCGAACAACTTTCGGTCACCAACATAATAACTCAATTATACTAATCGTCACCAAACGTTAAGTGTGTAGACCCTGCGGGTTCGAGAACTATGTAGACATGACCGAGACACCTCTACGGCCAATAACCAATAGCGGGACCTGGATGCCCATATTGGCTCCTACATATTCTACGAAGATCTTTATCGGTCGAACCTCTATGTCAAGGATTCAGTTAATCCCGTATGCTGTTCCCTTTGTTCTTCGGTATGTTACTTGCCCGAGATTCGATCGTCGGTATCACTATACCTAGTTCAATCTCGTTACCGGCAAGTCTCTTTACTCGTTCCGTAATACAAGATCCTGTGGCTAACTCTTTAGTCACTTTGCTTGCAAGGCTCAATGTGATGTTGTATTACCGAGTGGGCCCTGAGATACCTCTCCGTCATACGGAGTAACAAATCCCAGTCTTGATCCATGCCAACCCAACAGACACCCTCGGAGATACCTGTAGAGCACCTTTATAGTCACCCAGTTACGTTGCGACGTTTGATACACACAAGGTATTCCTCCGGTGTCAGTGAGTTGCATGATCTCATGGTCAAAGGAACAGATACTTGACATGCAGAAAACAATAGCAATAAACTGACACGATCAAATGCTACGTTTACAGTTTGGGTCTTGTCCATCACATCATTCTCCTAATGATGTGATCCCGTTATCAAATGACATCTCATGTCAATGGCTAGGAAACCTTAACCATCTTTGATCAACGAGCTAGTCAACTAGAGGCTTACTAGGGACACAGTGTTGTCTATGTACCCACACATGTATTTGAGTTTCCAATCAATACAATTATAGCATGGATAATAAACGATTATCATTAACAAGGAAATATAATAATAACCAATTTATTATTGCCTCTAGGGCATATTTCCAACAGATATAGTGGTCAAAACCAAGGACAAGTCTACCCTCATTCAAGATTTAGAAGAGACATTTGCAAACTTGCGCAAAATCAACTTGAAGCTCAATCCCGAGAAGTGTGTGTTTGGCGTTCCATCCGGCAAACTTCTCAGATTCTTTGTATCTCAGCGAGGAATTGAAGCAAATCCCGACAAGGTCAAAGCCATTGAGCAGATTCAAGCACCAAAAAGCGTCAAAGATGTGCGGCGTCTTGCCGGCTGCATTGCTGCCTTGAGTAGGTTCATTTCAAGATCCGCTGAGCGCGCCCTGCCATTTCTCAAGATTTTGAAAAAGGCAGGTCCGATGAAATGGACTCCGGAAGCGGAGGCCGCGCTACAGGACTTGAAAAGATTCCTCTCCTCCGCGCCAACACTAGTTGCACCTAGACCACAAGAGCCGTTGCTGCGATACGAAGCGGCAACAAATCAAGTGGCTAGTGCTGCATTAGTGGTGCAGAGAGAAGTCGATGATGAAGAAGCAGCCACGACAAGCCCGTCCAGTGATAAACTGGAATCTTCTCCGGCAAGGCCTGGTGCCGACAAGTCAAAGGTAGCGCAAGCAAGTGAAGTTGATCAACAAGAGATGCCAAAGAAGAAGGTGGTGCAGCGACCTGTGTATTTTGTCAGTTCTCTCTTGCAGGGGGCTAAATCAAGATACTCTAGAGTGCAGAAATTGCTTTTCGGCCTCCTTGTGGCCTCGAGAAAGCTGCGCCACTACTTCCACGCACATGAAATCACCGTCGTCACCCGCTTTCCATTGCAACGCATTTTGAGAAATCCAGAGGCAACTGGCAGGATAGTGGAGTGGGCGTTGGAATTGTCAAGCTTTGCACTCAAGTTTTAAAGCACTTCAACCATTCAGAGCAGGGCCTTGGCGGAGTTCATCGCCAAATGGACGCCAACGCAAGACGAAGAAATTCGAGAAACATCTCTCCCCGGCAAAGAGACAGCCAAAGAATGGATCATGTACTTTGACGGTGCCTTCTCGCTGCAAGGCGCCGGTGCCGGAGTGTTGCTTGTCGCACCCGCCGGAGAGCACCTCAAGTACAATGTTCAAATGCACTTTCCCAGGGAGCAAGCTACAAACAACACTGCTGAGTACGAAGGACTCCTTGCTGGTCTTAGGATCGCAGTGGACCTTGGGATCAAAAAATTGATCATCCGCGGTGACTCGCAGCTTGTTGTGAAGCAAGTAAACAAAGATTACCAGAGCCCGTTGATGAAAGCGTACGTGGAAGAAGTGAGGAAATTGGAAGAACACTTTGACGGGTTGCAAACAGAGCACGTCCCTCGTGCGGAAAACAGCATTGCTGATAGCCTGTCAAAGTGTGCCGCTCAAAAGCTTCTCATGGAACCGGGAACTTTTGTGCTCCATTTGAATCAACCAACAATCACTCCATCAACGTGGGCCGGTAAGAGAAGGAAGTTGAATACCGGCAAGTACTTTCCGGCAGGGCTTCCTGAAGCCGCCAGCAAAAATGTTGCCGGGAACAACGACACGGTTGTCGGCGAGCAGCAGCTTCGCGCATAACCCCAGGTTCTTGCCGCCGAGGCAAGCGCTCCCATGGCCGAATAAATGCCTTTAGTCCTTGTCGTTGAGCCACAGGCTCCGGCATGGGCACAGCAGATAGTTCATTTCCTTCAAACAGGAGAACTTCCCGATGAGCAAGAAGAAGCTGAGAAAGTAGCCCGTCAGTCAAGTATGTATCAGTTTGTGGATAGCATTCTATACAAAAAGCGACCAAATGGTGTGAAATTGAAGTGTATTTGCCGGGAAGATGGACAAAAGCTGTTGGCAGAGATACACGGAGGCATATGTGGCTCTCACATAGGATCAAGGGCACTTGCCGGCAAAGCTTTCCGGCAAGGCTTCTATTGGCCCACTGCCCTCCAGGATGCGACTGAGCTAGTAACCAAGTGTGAAGCATGCCAGTTCCTTTCGAAAAACATACATCAGCCAGGACAAGCTCTCCAAACAATCCCTCTCTCCTGGCCCTTTTCGGTCTGGGGGCTCGATATCTTGGGCCCCTTCCCCCATGCTACCGGGGGCTTTGAGTTCTTGTACGTCGCCATCGACAAGTTCACAAAGTGGCCTAAAGTGGAGCCAGTGAGGAAGGTGACAGCGCAATCAGCCGTCAAGTTCTTCAAAGGATTAGTTTGCCGTTTCAGGGTTCCTAACAGAATCATCACCGACAAAGGCACACAATTCACGAGCCGCACCTTCATGCAGTATATCCAAGACCTTGGCAGCAAAATTTGTTTTGCATCCATCGCTCACCCGAGAAGCAACGGCCAAGCGGAAAGGATGAACACTGAAGTGCTGCGTGGCCTCCAGACAAGAACCTTTGACAGGCTGTGCAAATGTGGAAGGCGCTGGATTGATGAGTTGTCGGCGGTTCTTTGGTCACTCAAAACGACACCAAATCGAGCTACCGGCCAAACGCCCTTCTCCCTAGTCTATAGTGCAGAAGCGGTGCTCCCCACGGAACTCATATACGGGTCACCTCGCGTGCTCGCTTACGATGAAGCCGAGCAAGAGTAGCTGCGACAAGACAACGCAATGCTCCTTGAGGAAGATCGTCTTCGGGCGGCTGTGCGAGCTGCACGCTACCAGCAAGCCTTGCGCCGCTACCATAGCCGCAAAGTGCATGCCCGAAGCCTTGAGGAAGGCGACCTTGTTCTTCGGCGCGTTCAGTCTGCCAAGGGATCAAACAAGTTGATGCCAAAGTGGGAAGGCCCTTACCGGGTAGTACGAGTCACCAGACCTAGCGCAGTCCGTCTGGAGACCGAAGATGGCACCCTAGTGCAGAACTCATGGAATATTGAGCATCTTCGCAAGTTCTACCCGTGAGGCGCAGTTGCCAGGCCTCCCGGCAACCCCTTTTGTACAAGCTTTGTCGACCAGACATGTAATCCTTTGTACAAAGCCAGGCGCAGATCCTGTGCATAATAAAGCTAAGTGTTTTCGCAACTCCTCGTACATATTCATTTATATGTGGATGCATACGATTTTGTGATTTACACTTTAGTTTGTATGGGATGACTGATGGACCGTCAAGGTTCCCAAACCATTCTTTTCTCTTCTTTCTTTCTCTTAAAAAGACAGAAGGATCCCTCGCGTGCAAGTTTCCCGGGGGGAGTGGAGATGGGGTACCATTTTAATGATGTTCAAGTGATCATTTCATACAACGAGAGAAACGATGCAAGGAAAAGCTAAGTTGAAAAACTTTCAAAAATTTCCTTGATTACATTCGTGATTTCCCTTGAACGATTCTGTGCTTTGTATGAGAAACCTGCACGCGAAGGAACCTTGTCGCGATCGGTCTGCGCTCTAGCTTGCCTCGAGTCCGCTCGGCAAGCCTAGCAGCTGCATTCTGTCCCGGCAAGTTGCCTTGCCGGTGTGGCACCTCGGCTCAGAGAACCGGTTTACCAGTGTTTCCAACCCAGAGATCATGTCTTCTGGAAACACACAACAACTTGGAACAGAACTGAACTGATCTTTATTAAAATATCTCGAGTACAAGTTCATAATTTACATAGATAGCGAGGCCAAAGCACTACACGTGCTGAGACAATATCTACATTCTTTATGGAACATAGCAGGGCCTCAATACTACTGGGTAGACTACGGCGTAGCGGAACATAGCGCGGGAAACTCTATCCAGAGGGACACTGCTGTGAACACGGCCTAGTTAGCGTAGCACGAACCTTCGGGACCTCCGTCCTCGGCTTCTCCTGCATCTGGCATGATACGCCAGGTGAGTACATGGAATGTACTCGCAAGCTCATGGCAACCAAAACAATGAAGCAAACAATAGCATGGCAAGTTAAGTGATTAGGTTGCTCACTTACTGGTACCCAGTACCAACTTACTCTCATCTGGGTTGTCCCACAACCCTCGGAATGCTCACAATCCACAGAGCACTTCCGAACATAAGACAAGTTCTTCCATCATTATTATCATTACGGTTGACCATCCTAGAGATGCCTAAACGGACTGTCCAATACCGTGGACGCGGCTATTCGAATAGGTTTTACACTCTGTAGAGGTTGCACACTTTACCCACACCATGGAGTACCTGGCCTCTTGATCCCATTCGGGTGGACCGGTGGTGCTCCAACGAAACCTGCCTGACCCGTGACCCCTCTATCGTACCACCGACAATCATACCCTCCCAGGGTCATGTCCTGGGTGGCCCCTGTGTCACCCCGTGACACCTGCCACCGTCGTGGCCACTAACTGTCCCAAACGGGGACGCCGGCAAAATAACTCAACTGGGCTCACAGGATTATCGTCGTCTACCTGATCAGGGCAGCACGCACGCATAACCCTCCCTAGTTTGGTGGTACCGATAAAAGAGCACAAAGCCAGACCAAGTCAAGGCCGTCCCATACCGGCAAATGTGGCTGCATGGAAAAGTCCGGGTAGGTGGCTCTTGATCAACCAACTAAGTTTAGTGTTGTCAAGAATTTAATCAGTATAAATATTTATCAGGAATAATTTAATATGGCAGTAGCTAGGCAATTAAATAATTTACTAGGAATTAGCACATATTAAAATAATGCATGAAATTCAATTAAATAACCAACACTATTGAAATGCTTCATGCAATGGATGACATGGCTTGCCTTGCTCTGTTGGGTTGTCCACAAACTCCTGGGCTTCAAATCCAAAGTTATTTCCTTCTGAAAATATTTTTAAAAAGCAATTGAAAATGTCACATGCTACTTTTTTGAGCACCAGAAATTCTGTGAACATGGGAAAAATACCAAATTTTGCAAGCAAATAGAGGAGCTCAAGACAAACCAGATGCAAAAAGAATTAATTGATTTGTACTTATGGTTTAAAAGTTATGAACGGTCAAAGTTCTGGTCAAAATCTGGATTAAACAGAAAAATCAGAAAAACCTCAGGGGGCCACGTCGAAGGCGTAAAGTGGAGGGGCACCTCCACTTACCCCTTCGGCGTGTCGCTGACTGGCGGGCCCCAGCCGTCAGATTTAAAATGACGGGGAGGGAAACAGAGACGGCGGAGCTCCGGCGGTGCTCACCGGCAATATAGATGGCGGCGAGGTCGGGAGAGAGGGGGAATGGATCGAGCACAACGAGACGAACTCGCACGTACCCGTGGGTTGGCGAACGGTGGCCGGACGGCGTCATCCCCTTCCTCTCCGGCGGCGGCGGCGTTCGGGTGTCGTCGGAGACGGTGGTTCCGGCAGCAATTCTCTCGGGCAAGAGGTCGGGCGAGGTCAGTGGAGCGAGGCGAGTTCGATGGCGGAGTCGGTGGAGCTCGGGGAGGAGTAGAACGGCGGGGAGGCAAAGCTCGGGTGGCGTCGGTGCTCCGGCGGGATGCGAGGCCAGAGGGCCTCTCGGCTGTGGCTCGGGCTCGGGGAGGTCGATTAGGAGGTGGAGGAGGTGGATGAGGAGCTCGGGAGAGGCCAGGGAGGGCTATTTATAGGAGGAGGCAAGCTCGAGGGAGTTCTCTGGAAGCGGCGAGGTCCAGGCCACGTCGCCGGCACAAGGACGGCGAGCTGGCCGTCGCCAGCACAAGGACGGCGGGGTGAAGTGACGGGAGCTAGCAGGGGAGTTAAGGCGGCCAGTGGCAGGTAGCGGGGGAAGAAGACGCGCCGCACGTCCACTGTGCCGGCACGGGCGACACAGTGCCCGCGCGCGTGGTGGCCGGCGAGGGCGATTCCGGCGAGGGGAGGCTTCGGGAGAGGAGTACGTGGACGGCATCGACGACGTCGGCACACCCAGACACCGAGTGACAGCACGGGACGGCAGGAATGACCACACCCGACGCTGGCGAGGTGCAGAGCGCGAGATTTGGCGTGCCAGTGCCGTGCTCACCACGGGCATTGTTGTCTAGAGGCCTCGCGAGCCTGGCATTTCTTGTCTGGCACGTCGACCCTCGATCACTTAGCCTCTCTACGCCTCTGGTTCGACTAGGTTCACTCTGAACCGAAGTGTAGCTTCAGCTACAGTTTCTGACAGGAAACTTGAGAGAGAACTAGAGGAGAGGTGAGCTGGGGATGGAGCCAATGGAGATGTCTGGGGTGTTCAGCTTTGGAAGGACTATGATCTGGCCAAGTTTGAGAAGATTTGATCAAGATTTGGATATAGTTCATGTACAAGTGCTGTACTGAACCAGAAACAGAGATGAGCTTGATGCACTCATCTGGTTGATCTACTGGGGCTGAAAATTGGTGTGGCAGGGTTATTTGATGAGGAGAAGATGCCATAAAAATTTCAGCTCAAATGGATACCTCTAGATGGTACTTCCTTCACAGAGGTTCCAACTGAACATAAACTTGGCAGAATATTGGTGATGAAAATTTGTACTGGACAAGATGATATTTTTGGATATTGTGGAAAGATAGGTTCCCTAATATCTCAGGGAATTTTATGGGAATTAATTGAGTAGGGAAAATATGAGCTTCTTCACAAATGACCAGTACTGTCCAGAGAGCAAATGAAGTTTTCTGGAATAAACTTTGTACTAGACCATGAGATGTTTTTGAAGATTGTGGGAGTAGATGATGTCAAGAAGGTCTGGGATTAATTTGGGATTTTTCTGATCACCAGAACTATAGGTTGCTGTGTAACCCATAGTGATGACAGATTTTCCCAAAGGAAGAAAATGAATATTTGGGAGGGATAAATAATTGGAAATTGATCCATATGGTGAGTGACAAGATTTTGGCAAGATGGTGAGGGCTTTGGATCACTGAGAGGAATTCATAAGTCCAAAGTCAACTGCAAAGGTTCAAAATCCAACCAGATTGCAAATAAAGCCAGAAAGATTTCGAAAAGAAAAAGTTGCCAAAAACCAAGGTGTCACAAACCTACCCCCCTTAGAATGAATCTCGTCCTCGAGATTCGGTTGCTCAGGGAGCAAGTGTGGATAGGCTAATTTCAGAAAATCCTCTCTTTCCCAGGTAGCCTCTTCCTCAGTATGGTGATCCCACAGTACCTTGTAAAACTTAATTGTCTTACTCCTGGTAGTTCTTTCCATCTCATCCAATATTCTGATAGGTCTTTCCTCGTAGGTCAAATCCTTGGTCAATTCCAGCTCACTCATATCTGCCTGCTTGATCGGAGGTGCAATGCACTTTCTCAGCTGTGATATGTGGAAGACGTCGTGAACGTCCGACAACTCTGGTGGTAACTCTAGCTGATATGCCACTCTGCCTCTTCTAGCGCTGACTGGAAAGGGTCCGATATACCTTGGTGCAAGCTTTCCTCGGGTGTGAAACCTTTTTATTCCTTTCATGGGGGTTACTCGGAGATAGGCATATTCTCCGGGCTCAAACGTTACTTCCCGATGCTTTGGGTCATAGTAACTCTTTTGTCGGGACTTCGCTGCTCGAAGACGCTCCTGGATATCCTTGACTTGTTTCTCAGCCTCGAGCATCAAATCCGTGCTGACGATACGGCTGTCTCCTGTCTTAGACCAATTTAAAGGAGTGCGGCATTTCCGTCCGTACAGAGCTTCAAATGGTGACATCTTGAGACTTGACTGATAACTGTTATTGTAGGAGAATTCTGCATAAGGTAGGCTATCCTCCCATTTGGGTCCATAGGCGAGAGCACAGGACCGAAGCATATCTTCCAATATCTGGTTCACACGCTCGGTCTGTCCATCTGTCTTTGGATGATATGCCGTACTATGCTTTAGCACAGTGCCCAGGGCTTGGTGCAGTCGCAGCCAGAATGCTGAGGTGAACAGGGAGCCTCTATTCGATGTGATAGACTTGGGTACTCCATGAAGGCTTACTATCCGGGACATATAGAGCTGTGCGAGCTGATTCGCGTTGAAAGTGGTCTTTACCGGAAGGAAGTGAGCCACTTTCGTAAGTATATCCACGATGACCCAGATAGCATCATGGCCTCTTGTGGACTTGGGTAGTCCAACAATGAAGTCCATGCATATGTCATCCCATTTCCACTAGGGAAATGGTAACGGTTGCAGTAGCCCAGCGGGTTTCTGATGTTCAGCCTTGACTCTGTTGCAGATGTCACAACAGGCGACATAGTATGCAATATCCTTTCGCATTCCCTGCCACCAAAAGGTTTCTCGCAAGTCCTGGTAGCTTTTTGTTCCTCCCGGATGGATAGAATATGCAGATTCATGTGCCTCTCTGAGTATTTGCTGCCTCAAGCTGTCTTGATCGGGTACACAGATTCGGTTCTCAAACCATACAGTGTCCTGGTCATCAATTCAGAAGGACTTGGCCTTTCCTAGCGGAATGCGCTCTCTGATCTCTTGTATTTCTTGGTCTGATTTCTGAGCTGCCTTAATTTCGTCTATAAGTGTTGGAATAATTTCTATTGTATCCGGGCTGATTGGGCCGCATAACACCATATTCAACCTGGCAAATTCTTCTCGCAGCCTCGGATGCATTCCCTCCATGAGTGCATTCAGGGTACCTTGCTTTCTGCTGAGGGCATCGGCGACCACATTGGCTTTTCCCGGATGATAATTTATCCCAAGGTCATAATCCTTGACCAATTCCAGCCATCTTCTCTGTCTAAGATTCCGATCAGGCTGAGTGAAAATATACTTAAGACTCTTGTGGTCTGTGTATATCTCACATCGCTGTCCAATGAGATAGTGCCTCCAAATCTTTAGTGCAGGAACCACGGCTGCCAACTCCAAATCATGAGTGGGGTAGTTCTCTTCATGAGGTCGTAGTTGCCTGGATGCATATGCTACAACCTTTCCTTCTTGCATTAGAACACAGCCGATTCCTCGTCTGGAAGCATCGCAATATATGTCAAAGCTTTTGTGAATGTCTGGAAGAACTAAGACAGGGGCGGTGGTTAGCCTCGTCTTTAGCTCCATAAAGCTGCTGTCACATTCTTCCGTCCAGGCAAATTTGTGGTTCTTTTTCAACAATTCTGTCAATGGCTTAGCTATTTTTGAGAAGCCTTCGATAAAGCGACGGTAGTAGCCTGCCAATCCCAGAAAGCTACGGACTTCCGTTACTGTGGCTGGGGTCTTCTAGTTTAATACAGCGGTCACTTTGCTGGGGTCGACAGCCACACCTTGTTCTGACATAATATGTCCCAGAAATCCCACCTCTCTTAGCCAAAATTCGCATTTACTGTATTTGGCATACAAGCGATGGGTCCTTAGTCTTTCCAGGACAGTACGGAGATGTTGCGTGTGCTCCTCTTCATCTCTGGAGTAGATGAGAATATCATCGATGAATACTACCACAAATTTGTCTAGAAAGTCCATGAAGACTTTATTCACCATGCTCATGAAATATGCCGGAGCATTTGTCAGCCCAAATGACATGACTGTAAATTCATACAGACCATATCTGGTAGTAAAAGCTGTCTTGGGGATATCCTCTTTTCTGATTTTTAGCTGATGATACCCCGTTCGGAGGTCAATCTTGGAGAATACCCGGGCTCCGTTCAACTGGTCGAACAAGTCATCAATGCGAGGGAGCGGATATTTATTTTTGATGGTGACCTCATTCAGCTGGCGATAGTCCACGCACATTCGTAGGCTGTCATCCTTCTTCTTGATAAACAGCACGGGTGATCCCCACAGTGAAGTGCTTGGACGAATATACCCTTTCTGTAATAATTCATCCAACTGTTTCTTCAATTCGACCAGCTCTGGGGAAGGCATGCGGTAGTACTTCTTGTATATTGGAGCAGTTCCGGGAACAACCTCAATAGCAAACTCTAGTTCCCGATCAGGTGGCATTCCCGGTATCTCGTCTGGAAATACGTCCGGAAATTCACTGACTACCGGAATCAGACTTATGTCTGTAGCTGTGGCTTTGAATGCCATTCCCTTCTTTGACATCACTCTGCTAGCAGTGAATTGCACTGTTTGGCCTGCCGGGTTAACCAGTGTCACTTTTCTGGTGGCACAGTTGATACACACCTGGTGTGGTACCAACCAATCCATCCCCAATATTATATCCAGTCCCAGGGATTCAATGGCAACAAGAGTAGCTGGAAACTTCACATCGTGTATCAAAATTTCCAGATTCTTGTATATCACATTGGTTCTGAGCATGGAGCCAGGGGATTGTACCACCATGATTTTGTCCAAAAGAGAAGGAGAAAATTTGTGCAAGGTGGCAAAACTCCGCGAAATGAACGAATGAGAAGCCCCAGAGTCAAATAAAATTATTGCAGGTATGTTGTTAACAGAAAACATACCAAGGATCACATCTGATGCTTCGCGGGCTTCTTTAGCAGAGATATGATGGACTTGGCCGCGATAGAAGTTTGAGTTGGGGCGGCGTCCAACACTGTTGACTTGTGGCCTGAAGTCGGATGGTGGCTTCCCATTTCTTGCGGGGCATTGCTTGGAGTAGTGCCCGCTCTGGCCGCAAGTAAAGCATGTGTTGTTGCGGCGACAGTCCTCCAGCACTGGTTGTTTGCCGAAGGTCTTATCCTGGCTGACAGGCTTGTTGTTGTTGTTGTTGCCATTGTTCCAGGCAGGCTTGTACTCAGATGAACTTGGCTGCCAGATACGTGGCTTCTACACAAGCTGCTCACGGTTGTCCTTCTTGGGTTCAAACTTCCGCTTGTGATCATTATATCCTGACTTATGCTCTCGTTCAGCTATGAAGGCCTTATTTACCAGAGTCTGGAAGTCAGGAAAGTCCAGCATACAGAGCTGACACCGGAGGGTATGATTTAGCCCTCCGAGGAATTGGTCAATCTTCCTTTTTTCGGTGGACACGTCATGAGTGGAGTACCGTGCCAGATTATTGAACTTGTTCAGATACTCACCTACTGACATATTCCCTTGAGTAAGAGCCAGAAATTCCCTTTGTTTCACCTTCATTATGCCAGTAGGAATATGATACTTGCGGAATGCCTCTTTGAATTTTTCCCAAGAAATATCTTCTCCAGAAGGCCATAACATTTTTGTGTTATCCCACCATATGGCTGCTGGTCCCTCCAGGTATTGAGTGATGAAAGGAACCTTATCTGCCTCATCACAGCGGGCTATTTCCAATTTCTTTTCCATGGTCCTCAGCCAGTCATCAGCTTCCATCGGATCCACAGCTTGACCAAAACTGGGTGGCTTGGTCCGCTGAAAATCAGACAACATTGTGGTTGTTCTGACCCACCATAGTCTGCATACTTTTCAGAAATTCCATAAGATCTTTGTTTCTTTTCTCTTCGAACATTCTCATAATCTGATCAGTGGTTGGTGTCTGTGGAGGTGGAGGTGGCAAATCTTCTGGTGGCTGTCCTGCCTGTCGGGCGGATCGACGAACGGGAGTTCCATCGCCGCCTTGAGTACTACACCTCTTCATCCTAAATTTTGTTCCCATAGCAAAATACCGAATCGATGAGCCACATTCATAAGGGAAAGCAGGGTAGTATGACACCAGGAAAGAAGCCGAAAAAGCGAAATAAAGCGAAAAACATAATTGTACAAGGCAACCCAACATCGTACATGACAAGCTAGTAGGGGGAAACGATCATGACTAGACTGCTCATACGGCAGTTGACATATGCAGGGATGCTAAGGATGCATGCACTGAGACTCAAGCCTTCGCTCTAGTGATGCCGGTGGCACGAACACTGGTACACTGAAGACTCCTCGTCATCTGATCCTGTCTCGGAATCTGAGCTGATGATGTTCACCTCGGCCTCCGGATCAAAGGAAACACGACGACGCTGACGGGAAGGTTCTCCCTCAGAAGGAGAAGAAGCACGATGCCGCAGCATCGGAGCAACTGGAGTAGCTAGGAGTGAGGCCCACTCTGACGGGGTCTCACGTCGGCTACCAGACGAAAAGCCTGGCGGTCCGAACGAACTAGAAGGAGTGTCAGAAGGTGGAATGGGTGGAGTATACGTAGGAGAAAATGGAGGTGGAGGAGGAGACTGTGCTGCCGCAACGGCCGCAAGTGCCTCGCGAGCAGAAGTCAGCTCCTCGGCTAGAGAAGTGATCATACGGTAGCTGGCGTTCAGATAACGAGATAAAACACCAGTAGCACGATCACTCGCCGGATCAACGGGTGCGAAAAGGACTCGCCCTGTCGTAGGCGACAGGGTGGGGTAGTGAAAGAAACCTGGATGAGTCTGCATCTCGACCTCGTGGAAGCGTAAATCGGTGAGAGCCTCCATCGCAGCAAACTGGATCGCCAACTCTGGAGTAGAAGCAGTTCCGCCCTTGGAAGAACGGGAGTAGCTGCCAATATCTGAGCTCGTAGTGAGAAAAGTTTCCGCGTGGTACTCGAATACTGAACCAGCAAGGTTCTCTCGGAACACCTGGAACACTGGGTCTTCGCCGTTGGGATACAGCCGAAGCCAGACGCTACGAAGCAGTACTGGAAAAGTGAACGGTGCCGGCTCATGATTGTAGTGGTACGGAACTGGTGCCATCTACACTCATCAAACCAGCGGTTAGCACAATAAAAGCTATATGCATGCCATGCAATGCAAGCACTCAGATGCAACAATCAGATGCAGTAACCAAGACACATCCCAAGACTCTAAACTACTCGCGGTTCTAGCGCAGTGTTAACTAGGGTGTCCTACAGTCAGTGCGGCTCTGATACCAAGCGTTGTGGCACCCCGGCTCAGAGAACCGGTTTACCAGTGTTTCCAACCCAGAGATCATGTCTTCTGGAAACACACAACAACTTGGAACAGAACTGAACTGAACTTTATTAAAATATCTCGAGTACAAGCTCATAATTTACATCGATAGCGAGGCCAAAGCACTACACGTGCTGAGACAATATCTACATTCTTTATGGAACATAGCAGGGCCTCGATACTACTGGGTAGACTACGGTGTAGCGGAACATAGCACGGGAAACTCCATCCACAGGGACACTGCTGTGAACACGGCCTAGTTAACGTAGCACAAACCTTCGGGACCTCCGTCTTCGGCTTCTCCTGCATCTGGCATGATATGCCAGGTGAGTACTTGGAATGTACTCGCAAGCTCATGGAAACCAAAACAATGCAGCAAACAATAGCATGGCAAGTTAAGTGATTAGGTTGCTCACTTACTGGTACCCGGTACCAACTTACTCTTATCTGGGTTGTCCCACAACCCTCAGAATGCTCACAATCCACAGAGCACTTCCGAACATAAGACAAGTTCTTCCTTCATTATTATCATTACGGTTGACCATCCTAGAGAGGCCTAAACGGACTGTCCAATACCGTGGACGCGGCTATTAGAATAGGTTTTACACTCTGCAGAGGTTGCGCACTTTACCCACACCATGGAGTACCTGGCCTATTGATCCCATTAGGGTGGACCGGTGGTGCTCCAACGAAACCTGCCTGACCTGTGACCCCTCTATCGTACCACAGACAATCATACCCTCCCAGGGTCATGTCCTGGGTGGCCCCTGTGTCACCCTGTGACACCTGCCACCGTCGTGGCCACTAACTGTCCCAAACGGGGACGCCGGCAAAATAACTCAACTGGGCTCACAGGATTATCGTCGTCTACCTGATCAGGGCAGCATGCACGCATAACCCTCCCTAGTTTGGTGGTACCGATAAAAGAGCACAAAGCCAGACCAAGTCAAGGCCGTCCCATACCGGCAAATGTGGCTGCACGGAAAAGTCCAGGTAGGTGGCTCTTGATCAACCAACTAAGTTTAGTGTTGTCAAGAATTTAATCAGTATAAATATTTATCAGGAATAATTTAATATGGCAGTAGCTAGGCAATTAAATAATTTACTAGGAATTAGCACATATTAAAATAATGCATGAAATTCAATTAAATAACCAACGCTATTGAAATGCTTCATGCAATGGATGACATGGCTTGCCTTGCTCTGTTGGGTTGTCCACAAACTCTTGGGCTTCAAATCCAAAGTTATTTCCTTCTGAAAATATTTTTAAAAAGCAATTGAAAATGTCACATGCTACTGTTTTGAGCACCAGAAATTCTGTGAACATGGGAAAAATACCAAATTTTGCAAGCAAATAGAGGAGCTCAAGACAAACCTGATGCTAAAAGAATTAATTGATTTGGACTTATGGTTTAAAAGTTATGAACGGTCAAAGTTCTAGTCAAAATCTGGATTAAACAGAAAAATCAGAAAAACCTCAGGGGGCCACGTCAAAGGCGTAAAGTGGAGGGGCGCCTCCACTTACCGCTTCGGCGTGTCGCTGACTGGCGGGCCCCAACCGTCAGATTTAAAAGGAGGGGGAGGGAAACAGAGACGGCGGAGCTCCGGCGGCGCTCGCCGGCGATATAGACGGCGGCGAGGTCGGGAGAGAGGGGGAATGGATCGAGCACAACGAGACGAACTCGCACGTACCCGTGGGTTGGTGAACGGTGGCCGGACGGCGTCGTCCCCTTCCTCTCCGGCGGCGGCGGCGTTCGGGTGTCGTCGGAGACGGCGGTTCCGGCAGCAATTCGCTCGGGCATGAGGTCGGGCGAGGTCAGTGGAGCGAGGCGAGTTCGATGGCGGAGTCGGTGGAGCTCGGGGAGGAGTAGAACGGCGGGGAGGCAAAGCTCGGGTGGCGGCGGTGCTCCGGCGAGATGCGAGGCCAGAGGGCCTCTCGGCCGTGGCTCAGGCTCGGGGAGGTCGATTAGGAGGTGGAGGAGGTGGATGAGGAGCTCGGGAGAGGCCAGGGAGGGCTATTTATAGGAGGAGGCGAGCTCGAGGGAGTTCTCTGGAAGGTGCGAGGTCCAGGCCATGTCGCCGGCGCAAGGACGGCGAGCTGGCCGTCGCGACGCAGGGCGAAGTGACGGGAGCTAGCAGGGGAGTTAAGGCGGCCAGTGGCGGGTAGCGGGGGAAGAAGACGCGCCGCACGTCCACTGTGCTGGCACGGGCGGCACAGTGCCCGCGCGCGTGGCGGCCGGCGAGGGGAGGCTTCGGGAGAGGAGTACGTGGACGACATCGACGACGTCGGCACACCCAGACACCGAGTGACAGCACGGGACGGCCGGAATGACCACACCTGACGCTGGCGAGGTGCAGAGCGTGAGATTTGGCGTGCCAGTGCCGTGCTCACCACGGGCACTGGTGTCTAGAGGCCTCGCGAGCCTGGAATTTCTTGTCTGGCACGTCGACCCTCGATCACTTAGCCTCTCTACGCCTCTGGTTCGACTAGGTTCACTCTGAACCGAAGTGTAGCTTCAGCTACAGTTTCTGACAGGAAACTTGAGAGAGATCTAGAGGAGAGGTGAGCTGGGGATGGAGCCAATGGAGATGTCTGGGGTGTTCTGCTTTGGAAGGACTATGATGTGGCCAAGTTTGAGAAGATTTGATCAAGATTTGGATATAGTTCATGTACAAGTGATGTACTGAACCAGAAACAGAGATGAGCTTGATGCACTCATCTGGTTGATCTACTGGGGCTGAAAATTGGTGTGGCAGGGTTATTTGATGAGGAGAAGATGCCATAAAAATTTCAGCTCAAATGGATACCTCTAGATGGTACTTCCTTCACAGAGGTTCCAACTGAACAGAAACTTGGCAGAATATTGGTGATGAAAATTTGTACTGGACAAGATGATATTTTTGGATATTGTGGAAAGATAGGTTCCCTAATATCTCAGGGAATTTTATGGGAATTAATTGAGTAGGAAAAATATGAGCTTCTTCACAAATGACCAGTACTGTCCAGAGAGCAAATGAAGTTTTCTGGAATAAACTTTGTACTGGACCATGAGATGTTTTTGAAGATTGTGGGAGTAGATGATGTCAAGAAGGTCTGGGATTAATTTGGGATTTTTCTGATCACCAGAACTATAGGTTGCTGTGTAACCCATAGTGATGACAGATTTTCCCATAGGAAGAAAATGAATATTTGGGAGGGATAAAGAATTGGAAATTGATCCAGGTGGTGAGTGACAAGATTTTGGCAAGATGGTGAGGGCTTTGGATCACTGAGAGGAATTCATAAGTCCGAAGTCAACTGCAAAGGTTCAAAATCCAACCAGATTGCAAATAAAGCCAGAAAGATTTCGAAAAGAAAAAGTTGCCAAAAACCAGGGTGTCACAGCCGGCAGCGGCACTTCCAACAGGCCGCTAAGGACCCATTCCTCAAAGCACTCATGGCAAGTGTGCGCGCCGGCAAGTTTCCAAACAAGCGTAGGGAGCACGATCATACAAAGGCAAAATAAAACAAGGGAAACAGCATACATTTGTCTAAGCCCGACAACAACAGATATTCATTAAGAAAGTACTCGATTACATTTCATTGGCCCTTTCCCAGGGTTTACATCGAGTGCAAGGAGGGCAAAAGGGGCACCTAGGCGAAGCCCGGCTTGTTCCCGGAAGGCCAGATGATGGTGCTGCCGGCGATCAGCCAGACTCGTCGTCATCGTCTTGAATCTTCACGCCCGGAGAGCCATCGTCATCGCCGTCATCATCGTCATCCTCAGCATCGCTGGAGGAAGCAGTGTCGCTATCGCTCGAGCTCTCCGCGCAGCACTCCAGACGAGCGCCTGAAGCCCCGAAGAACTTCACGACAAGCATGTCTGGTTCGTCCAGCCGGAAGTGAAGGAGGTGCCCTTGCCCTAAGCAACGGGCACGGGCAAAGGATTTCCACCCGCGCGTGAGGTACATAATACCATTGTTGGAGGTGTCAACGGTTACCCAGACCGGGCCGTTGCAGCAACCATCCACGCGCAGCCATAGGCCGCGCAGGTGGCGGCCTTCCATCTCCCTAGCGAAAGGGCGAGGAAGCCGCAGCCAGCTCCGCGGCTGATCGCGCAGCTCCAAGACGAACTCTTGCGCCGTGTCCTACGTGTGGCCTTCCGCCGGTGGAGGAGGGGCCGAAGACGGAGCTGCAAGCGCCCCGCCACGGCCGCCCCGACCGCGGGCACCGCGTCATCCGCGACCACGGGCCGCGGCCCTCCCTTGAGCGCTGGAGCTAGCCTCTGCAGCTGCAGCCGAAGCATGAGCATGGAGCCAAGGAGAAGCTCTCGCCGCGGCAGCAGAGAGACGGCCACGACCTCTCCCTCTCGCCATGCCGTCGTCAGATGCGGGGGAGAGAATGAGAGAAAGAGATGACGGTTGCTGAGGATCAAGGCGGAAGGGGATGAGTGAGCATCGCATCCCGCAGTCCCCTCTTTATAGGGGGAGTGCGGGGGGCTAGCTCTTCACCGTCTTCGGGCGGCCACCCACATTCGCCAATCCCAAGCCCTGCGCTCTGGCCGGGCGCATTACTCCAGCAACCGCCCACGTTCGCCAATCCCGCGCCCTGCGCCCCCTGGCCCGGCGCGTCATTCCAACGACCGCCCTTCTCCACCAATCCACTGCCCTGCATGCATGCAGACACGCGTGATGGAGGGGCGCAGAAAAAGGAGAAGTAAAGACAGACATGGCAGTTATCCTTTGCCACGCGTGGCTATGCGCCCGTTCGATTTGAACCAATGGCACCCCACATATGAGCATACTCCTGGTCTAAGCACGCCTACGGGCCGTCCACCCGACGACGAGGTTTGCCGGGAGGTGACCAAGAGCACACCCAAGACCAGACTAATGAAGAAGCAAAGAAGATCTCAGAAGATGATAACCATCATGACGAAAATTACAACGGCAGTTTCCCGCCGCGTGTCTGCGCATTGTTTGGGCCTAGCCCAACGACGCTTCGGACGCGCGTATGGCCCAGGCCCGGGGGCTCCTGTCGGTGTATAAAACATGGGTATTTTATACCCTGACTTATGCACAGACAATAGCAGCCTCCTTGCTGGCCAAGCCTTGCCGGGAACCGCCAAGACCAAGATTCAGGACCCAGTTGCGGAAGCCACTGGGGAGAAGCTCAAGGCACAGCACCAACGAGCACTCAACCAGTACCGAAGATGAAGACATTCCTTGCCGGCAAGGCTAAACCGGCAAGGTGAAGACCCGACAATCTTCTGCCAGCCCCCCAGCGCTCCACCTCACCGCACAGATGTTCGCTAGTGGATGAGGTTTCGACCGCGCAGGCTGGTTGGTAAGGCTTGTCAGGCACGTGTCAGCACACTGGGACAGGATTTGCCTTTAATGACACCCATCCGGGAGGCGTGTCAGAAAAATATGAAGTAGCTGGGCGAGCGGTGCAGAAACCTTGCCGGGACTACCTCTCCACATGACACCTAACGATGCATTTAATGCTTTTGTCCTAAACTGGCAGAATTAGGTATGATAGCACTGTTTGCTATCTAATTGCTATGTAATTACTGTTTTTTCACTGTGGTGACCCCTTGATCTATAAAAGGAGGGCCAAGGCAACAGTTAGTGGGATTCGGGCCCTTTACACAACTCGCATGTGCAGCTGCCTCTCCGCACCTTGCCGGGGAAGCGCTCCTTGTCATCGTGTTCATACACACCCAATATACTGAAGCAGGAGTAGGGTTTTATGCTTCACAGGTGGCCCAAACCTGGGTAAAAATCGCCCTGCATCCTCTGGTGATTCTGCTCTTTGTGCTTGCGTCTCCCCTCACCGAACCACAAGGGGCTGGATGGCCCCATAGATGGTCGTTCCACCACGACAAGGAGGAAGAGCGGATTGATCACCCGTGCCCACCTTCTGATGACAGTAACTCTTTATCCCATACATTGTTTAATTTCCCTTCGTGTTTACCGAAGGATGAATGCTATGATAATTGCTATGATTCCTTGGATTCATTTGAAATATCCCTTTTTGATGAAATTGATGCTTGCTATGCTTGTGGCCATGATGCCAATATGAATTATGCTTATGGAGATGAACTTGCTATAGTTCCTTATGTTAAAAATGAAATTGTTGCTATTGCACCCACACATGATAGTCCTATTATCTTTTTGAATTCTCCCAACTACACTATATCGGAGAAGTTTGCGCTTATTAAGGATTATATTGATGGGTTGCGTTTTACTACTACACATGATGATTTGGATGAATATAATATGCATGTGCTTGCTGCTCCTACTTGCAATTATTATGAGAGAGGAACTACAACTCCACCTCTCTATGTTTCCAATACGATAAAATTGCAAGAAACTGTTTATACTATGCATTGGCCTTTACTTGATGTGCATGAATTGTTCTTTTATGACATGCCGATGCATAGGAAGAGAGTTAGACTTCGTCATTGCATGATATATGTTGCTTTGTGCTCACTACTAAAATACAAATCATTGTTAATTAAAATTGGCTTTGATATACCTTGGGATCCGAGTGGATCAATTACTTGAGCACTTTATGCCTAGCTTAATGGCTTTAAAGAAAGCGCTACCAGGGAGACAACCCGGAAGTTTTAGAGAGTCATTTATTTCTGTTGAGTGCTTTTAAAAAGTTTAAAAACAAAAAAAATATAGATGGGAACGTAAAAATTTTCAAAAAGGAAAGTGAAAGTAAGAAAGACGAGTACCGTTGAAGTGGGGGAGCTCCTTGAACTTTGTTCATGCCCATGGAAACTTTGTGAATCATCAATTACAAAAACTTTTCAACAAAAATAATTATCCCCTTGTACAAATCCATTGTATTATAAAAATAATGTGCCAAGATTTACCGTTAGGATGTTTAAATTGCCTGTTTGGTGTGTGCGGTGCAAAAACAGAAACTTTTGCTGTAGTGCATGAATTTACATGTTTTACTGGAACGTGCAAAAATTCTGAAATTTTTACACAATACTTCTATGAACATTTTTTATTTTTTCCTAATTTTTCAGAATTTTTGGAGTTACAGAAGTATGGTCAATGTTCAGATTCCTACAGACTGTTCTGTTTTTGATGCATTCTTTTGCTTGTTTTGATGAAGCTATGGATTGTTTCGGAAGGTATAAGCCATGGAGAAGTTAGAATACAGTAGGTATAATGCAAAAATTAAATATGAATGGGTTTGCAACAGTACTTAAAGTAGTGATTTGCTTTATTATACTAATGGATCTCACGAAGGTTTTGTTAAGTTTTGTGTGGATGAAGTGTTCAAAGGTCAAGGAGGTATTGATATGAGAAGAATGAGGAGAGGCAAGAGCTCAAGCTTGGGGATGCCCAAGGCACCCCAAGTAAATATTCAAGGAGACTCAAGCGTCTAAGCTTGGGGATGCCCCGGAAGGCATCCCATCTTCATTCGACAATTATTGGTATGTCTCGGTTTTTGTTTTGTTCACATGATATGCGTAAATTCTTGGAGCGTCTTTTGTGTTTATTTTTACCTTTTCTTTTATGCACCATGCTGGTATGAGATAGTCCTTGGTTGATTTATAGAATGCTTCATGCACTTCACTTATATCTTTTGAGTATGGCTTTATAGAATGCTTCATGTGCTTCACTTATATCAATTGAAGTTTGGATGCATGTTTCTCTTCATATAGAAAACCGTTATTTGTAGAATGCTCTTTTGCTTCACTTATATTTATTAGAGCATGGTCTTTTGTAGAAAGAATTAAACTCTCTTGCTTCACTTATATCTATTTAGAGAGTCAACAGGAATTGGTCATTCACATGGTTAGTCAGAAAATCCTACATAAAACTTGTAGATCACTGAATATGATAAGCTTGATTCCTTGCAATAGTTGTGCGATATGAAGATGATGATATGTGGGTTGTGCTAGTGAGTAATTGTGGTTTAGTAAGAATATTGGTGTTAAGGTTTGTGATTCCCTATGCATGCACGTAAAGTCAGTAGTTATGCAATGAAGTTATATCCTACTTATGGTGCATTATTCAGTGTTAGTTATGTTCAATGCATGTTTATGACCGTTTTCATTTTTTTGTTGGTTGCTTCTCAATCTATTTGCTAGCCTTCATTTGTACTAAGCGGGAATACTGCTTATGCATCCAAACTCCTTAAACCCAAGTTGTGCCAAATGAGTCCACCATATCTACCTATATGCGGTATTTTCATGTCGTTCCAAGTAAATTTGCATGTGCCAACTCTAATTTTCAAAATAATTTTCTGTTTTGTGTGCCCATACCGCTCATGAAGCGGCAGGGGGTGGCCAATATTTTCCATGCTAGGTGTGTTATTCTCACGATGAGTGTTTACTCACTTGTCATTGCACGAGAGAGTGGTTGGTAATAGGGATGCCCAGTCCCACAATGAATCAAAAATTAATAACAACAAAATTCCTTGAAAAGTGTTGGTATGGAGGGCACCCGTGGATACGGCTAGCCATGGATTGTGAAAGAATGGTGGAAAGGAAATAAACTTTACTTTCTGTTTGGGAACCGCCTATGATGTGTCTAGCATGGAAAATATTGGGAATTATCGGTCATTTTCGTTGACAGGAAAAGCATGCCTCTCAAAATAAATTTATCTCTCTAATTTAAGCTTTGAGCTCTGGCACATTTGCAAATCTCTGCTTCCCTCTGTGAAGGGCCTATCTATTTACTTTTATGCAATTTTTATTTTTATTTTGAGTCTTCATCTTGTCTTACAAAGCACCAACTAGAGAGCACTATTGTCATACTTGTGCATTGGGTGTAGCTAATATTGAGTGTGTTTCATGAATGGATCAATGATTGAGCATGACGGGCTAGGGATAACTTCCTTTAGCGTTGATATTTTGAAAGACATGATTGTTTGTTAGTATGCCTGAGTATCTATGTTTTTATGTCAAATTATAGACTATTGCTTTGAATCACTCGTGTCTTAATATTCATGCCATGATTAAATTATATGATCAAGATTATGCTAGGTGGCATTCCACATCAAAAATTATTTTTTTATCATTTACCTACTCGAGGACGAGTAGGAATTAAGCTTGGGGATGCTGATTTGTCTCCGTCGTATCTATAATTTTTGATTGTTTCATGCCAATATTCTACAACTTTCACATACTTTTGGCAACATTTTATATGATTTCTTGGACTAACATATTGATCCAGTGCCCAGTGCCAGTTCCTGTTTTCTGCTTGTTTTTTGTTTCACAGAAAATCCATATCAAACGAAGTCCAAATGCAATAAAATTTTACGAAGAATTATTTTGGAATATATGTGATTTTTGGGAGGTGGAATCAACGCAAACGGAGGCCCACAGCCTTCACAAGCCACATGGGCGCGCCTCCCCCTAGTGCACGGTGGTGCCTCGTGGGCACACCATAAGTCGGTTGGGGCTCTTCTTCGGGCGCAAGGAAGCTAATATCCGGAAAAAAAATCGTGTTAAAATTTCAGCGCAATCGGAGTTACGGATCTCCAGGAATTTAAGAAGCGGTGAAAGGCCAGAAAAGAAGAGCGCGAAACAGAAGAGAACAGAGGGAGAGATCCAATCTCGGAGGGGCTCCTGCCCCTCCGCCGCCATGGCGGCCATGGACCAGAGGGGGAACTCTCCTCCCATATAGGGGGGAGGCCAAGGAAGAAGAAGAAGGAGGGGGGCTCTCTCCCCCTCTCTCCCAGTGGCGCCGGAATGCCGCCGGGGGAACCATCGTGACGGCGATCTACACCAACAACGTCGCCGCCGTCAACACCAACTCTCTCCCCCTCTATGAAGCGGTGTAACCTCTCAATTCCCGCTGTAATTCTCTACTTAAACATGGTGCTTAGTGCTACATATTATTATCCAATGATTTGTGGCCATCCTATGATGTTTGAGTAGATTCGTTTTGTCCTATGGGTTGATTGATGATCGTGATTGGTTTGAGTTGTATGTTTTATTTTGGTGCTGTCCTATGGTGCCCTCCGTGTTGTGCAAGCGCGAGGGATTCCCACTATAGGGTTTGCAATACGTTCATAATTCTCTTATGGCGGGCGGCTAGAGTGACAGAAGCTTACACCCGAGTAAGGGGGTGATACGTCTCTGTCATATCTATAATTTTTGATTGTTTCATGCCAATATTCTACATCGTTCACATATTTTTGGCAACATTTTGTATTATTTTTGGGACTAACATATTGATCCGGTGCCCAGTGCCAGTTCCTGTTTGTTGCATGTTTTTTGCTTCACAGAATATCCATATCAAATGCAGTCCAAATGCGATAAAAATTTACGGAGATTTATTTTGGAATATATGTGATTTTTGGGAAGAAGAATCAACACAAGACGGTGTCCGAGGTGGCCACGAGGCACCAGGGCGCGCCTGGGGGCGCAAACCCGCCCTGGTGGCTCGTGAGCACCTCGTCAGTCGGTTGACCCCCTTCTTTCGCCGCAAGAAATAAAATATCTGGAAGAAAATCGTGTTAAAATTTCAGCCCAATCGGAGTTACGGATCTCTGGGAATTTAAGAAACGGTGAAGGGCCAGAAAACCGAAACGCGAAACAGAAGAGAACAAAGAGAGATATCCAATCTAGGAGGGGCTCCTGCCCCTCCGCCGCCATGGCAGCCATGGACCAGAGGGGGAACTCTCCTCCCATCTAGGGGGAGGACAAGCAAGAAGAAGAAGGAGGGGGGGTTCTCTCCCCCTCTCTCCCGATGGAGCCGGAACGCCGCCGGGGCAATCATCGTGACGGCGATCTACACCAACAACTTCGCCGCCGTCACCACCAACTCTCTCCCCCTCTATGTAGTGGTGTAACACCTCTTCTCCCCGCTGTAATCTCTACTTAAACATGGTGCCTAATGCTACATATTATTATCCAATGATTTGTGGCCACCCTATGATGTTTGAGTAGATCCGTTTTGTCCTATGGGTTGATTGATGATCGTGATTGGTTTGAGTTGTATGTTTTATTTTGGTGCTATCCTATGGTGCCCTTCGTGTCGCGCAAGCGTGAGGGGTTCCTGCTGTAGGGTTTGCAATACGTTCATAATTCTCTTATGGTGGGCGGCTAGAGTGACAGAAGCTTACACCCGAGTAAGGGGGTTGTTGCGTATGGGAGTAAAGAGGACTTGATACTTAATGCTATGGTTGGGTTTTACCTTAATGATCTTTGGTAGTTGCAGATGCTTGCTAGAGTTCCAATCATAAGTGCATATGATCCAAGTACAGAAAGTATGTTAGCTCATGCCTCTCCCTCATATAAAATTGCAACAATGATTACCGGTCTAGTTACCGATTGCCTAGGGACAAATCATTCTCTTGTGTTACAAAAGCTTTCTACTAAACAACTAACTTTTATTATCTTGAAAATTACTCGTAGTTTTATTCTCACAAAGTATTTCTAGTTTTATTCTTGCAAACCTATCCTATCACCTACAAAATAGTTTCATACTTGTTCTAGGTAATTATCGGTATGCCCCGGAAGGGGAAATGCCCGAGGTCTTCATGAGCAAGCAAGTTGGATGCACACCCACTTAGTTTTCAGATTGAGCTTTCATACACTTATAGCTCTTAGTGCATCCGTTGCATGGCAATCCCTACTCCTCGCATTGACATCAATTGATGGGCATCTCCATAACCCGTTGATTAGCCGCGTCGATGTGAGACTTTCTTCCTTTTTTGTCTTCTTCTTATTAATCTCTATCATCATTCTATTCCACCTATAGTGCTATATCCATGGCTTGCGCTCATGTATTGCGTGCTGGTTGAAAAAGCTGAAGCGCATTAAAAAGTATGAACCAATTGCTTGGCTGACACCGGGTAGTACATGATTTATATTTTGTGTTAAGAAGATGGAGCATAACAAGGCTATATGATTTTGTAGGGATAGCGTTCTTTAGCATTTTCATTCTGAAAGGCATGATTGTTTGTTGGGATGCCTGAGTATTGATGTCTTTATATCAAATTATAGACTATTGCTTTGAATCACTCATGTCTTAATATTCATGCCATGATTAGATTATATGATCAAGATTATGTTAGGTAGCATTCCACATGAAAAATTATCTTTTTTATCATTTACCTACTCGAGGACGAGCAGGAATTAAGCTTGGGGATGCTGATACGTCTCTGTCGTATCTATAATTTTTGATTGTTTCATGCCAATATTCTACAACTTTCACATATTTTTGGCAACATTTTATATTATTTTTGGGACTAACATATTGATCCAGTGCCCAGTGCCAGTTCCTGTTTGTTGCATGTTTTTTGTTTCACAGAATATCCATATCAAATGAAGTCCAAACGCGATAAAAATTTATGGAGATTTATTTTGTAATATATGTGATTTTTGGGAAGAAGAATCAACGCAAGAAGGTGTCCGAGGTGGCCACGAGGCACCAGGGCGCGCCTGGGGGGGCAAACGCGCCATGGTGGCTCGTGAGCACCTCGTAAGTCGGTTGACCCCCTTCTTTCGCAGCAAGAAAGATGATATCCGGAAGAAAATCGTGTTAAAATTTCAGCCCAATCAGAGTTACGGATCTCCTGAAATTTAAGAAACGGTGAAGGGCCAGAAAATTAAAACGTGAAACAGAAGAGAACAGAGAAAGAGATCCAATCTAGGAGGGGCTCCTACCCCTCCGCCACCATGGCAGCCATGGAACAGAGGGGGAACTCTCCTCCCATCTAGGGGGGAGGCCAAGCAAGAAGAAGAAGAAGGAGGGGGGCTCTCTCCCCCTCTCTCCTGGTGGCGCCGGAGCGCCGCCGGGGCAATCATCGTGACGGCGATCTACACCAACAACTTCGCCGCCGTCACCACCAACTCTCTCCCCCTATATGCAGAGGTGTAACACCTCTTCTCCCCGCTGCAATCTCTACTTAAACATGGTGCCTAATGCTACATATTATTATCCAATGATTTGTGGCCATCCTATGATGTTTGAGTAGATCCGTTTTGTCCTATGTGTTGATTGATGATCGTGATTGGTTTGAGTTGTATGTTTTATTTTGGTGTTGTCCTATGGTGCCCTCCGTGTCGTGCAAGTGTGAGGGGTTCCCGCTGTAGGGTTTGCAATACATTCATAATTCTCTTATGGTGGGCAGCTAGAGTGACAGAAGCTTACACCCGAGTAAGGGGGTTGTTGCGTATGGAAGTAAAGAGGACTTGATACTTAATGCTATGGTTGGGTTTTACCTTAATGATCTTTGGTAGTTGCGGATGCTTGCTAGAGTTCCAATCAAAAGTGCATATGATCCAAGTACGGAAAGTATGTTAGCTCATGCCTCTCCCTCATATAAAATTGCAACAATGATTACCGGTCTAGTTACCGATTGCCTAGGGACAAATCATTCTCTTGTGTTACAAAAAGCTTTCTACTAAACAACTAACTTTTATTATCTTGCAAATTACTCTTAGTTTTATTCTCGCAAAGTACTTCTAGTTTTATTCTTGCAAACCTATCCTATCACCTACAAAATAGTTTCATACTTGTTCTAGGTAAAGCGAACGTTAAGTGCGCGTAGAGTTGTATCGGTGGTCGATAGAACTTGAAGGGAATATTAATTCTACCTTTAGCTCCTCATTGGGTTCGACCCTCTTATTTATCGAAAAAGCTACAATTGATCCCCTATACTTGTGGGTTATCAGGGGGTTGTTGCGTATGGGAGTAAAGAGGACTTGATACTTAATGCTGTGGTTGGGTTTTACCTTAATGATCTTTGGTAGTTGCGGATGCTTTCTAGAGTTCCAATCATAAGTGCATATGATCCAAGTACAGAAAGTATGTTATCTCATGCCTCTCCCTCATATAAAATTGCAATAACGATTACCGGTCTAGTTATCGATTGCCTATGGGCAAATCTTTCTATTGTGTTACAAAAACCTTTCTACTAAACAACTAACTTTTATTATCTTGCAATTTATTCGTAGTTTTATTCTCGCAAAGTACTCCAAGTTTTATTCTTGCAAACCTATCCTATCACCTACAAAATAGTTTCATACTTGTTCTAGGTAAAGCTAACGTTAAGTGCGCGTAGAGTTGTATCGGTGGTCGATAGAACTTGAAGGGAATATTAATTCTACCTTTAGCTCCTCGTTGGGTTCGACACTCTTATTTATCGAAAAAGCTACAATTGATCCCCTATACTTGTGGGTTATCAGGGGGTTGTTGTGTATGGGAGTAAAGAGGACTTGATACTTAATGCTGTGGTTGGGTTTAACCTTAATGATCTTTGGTAGTTGCGGATGCTTGCTAGAGTTCCAATCATAAGTGCATATGATCCAAGTACGGAAAGTATGTTAGCTCATGCCTCTCCCTCATATAAAATTGCAATAATGATTACCGGTCTAGTTATCGATTGCCTATGGACAAATCTTTCTCTTGTGTTACAAAAAGCTTTCTACTAAACAACTAACTTTTATTATTTTGCAATTTATTCATAGTTTTATTCTCGCAAAGTACTCCTAGTTTTATTCTTGCAAACCTATCCTATCACCTACAAAATAGTTTCATACTTGTTATAGGTAAAGCGAACGTTAAGTGCGCGTAGAGTTGTATCGGTGGTCGATAGAACTTGAAGGGAATATTAATTCTACCTTTAGCTACTCATTGGGTTCAACACTCTTATTTACAGAAAAAGCTACAATTGATCCCCTATACTTGTGGGTTATCACATGCTGATGCATAGGAAGAGAGTTAGACTTCGTCATTGCATGATATATATTGCTTTGTGCTCACTACTAAATTACAAATCATTGTTAATTAAAATAGGCTTTGATATACCTTGGGATCCGGGTGGATCGATTACTTGAGCACTTTATGCCTAGTTTAATGGCTTTAAAGAAAGCGTTGCCTGGGAGACAACCCAAAAGTTTAAGAGAGTCATTTTATTCTGTTGTGTGCTTTTTAAAAAGTTTAAAAACAAAAAAAATATAGAGGGGAACCTAATTTTTTTTTTCAAAAAGAGAAGCGATTGGAAGGTTATGCATTGGAGAAGTGAGGGTCGACCTTGAACACTTGTGTTCATGCTCATGGAAACAATGTCGAATTTTTCATGGAAGTTTCTCGCAAAAATAATTATCCCCTTGTACAAATCCATTGTATTATAAAAATAATGTGCCAAGATTTACCGTTAGGATGTTTAAATTGCCTGTTTGGTATGTGCAGTGCAAAAACAGAAACTTTTGCTGTAGTGCGTGAATTTAAATTTTTTACTGGAACATGAAAAAATTCTGAAATTTTTACACGGTACTGCTATGCAAATTATTTATTTTGTCCTAATTTTTCAGAATTTTTTGAGTTACAGAAGTATATGTACCATTTGCATCTTTATAGACTATCCTGTTTTCACATATTGCTGTTATAGTTTCATTATTTGCGTATGTTTGAAATCTTGTTGAGCCCCATTGACTTGGGAGCCATAGAATTCTGATAGCATATAGTGGGTAATGTTAGATTATAATTATAAAATAATGTTACAACAAGACATGATGGGATTTGATGTTATATGTACTAACCCCTCTAATAAAAAGTTCGGTTAAGTTTTGAGTGGATGAAGTGTTCGAAGATCGAGGAGGTATTGATATGAGAAGAATGAGGAGAGGCAAGAGCTCAAGCTTGGGGATTCCCAAGGCACCCCAAGTAAATATTCAAGGAGACTCAAACGTCTAAGCTTTGGGATGCCCCGGAAGGCATCCCATCTTTATTCGACAATTATCGGTATGTCTCGGGTTTTTTTGTTCACATGATATGCGTAAATTCTTGGAGCGTCTTTTGTGTTTATTTTTCCCTTTTCTTTTATGCACCATGCTGGTATGAGATAGTCCTTGGTTGATTTATAGAATGCTCTTTGCACTTCACTTATATCTTTTGAGTATGGCTTTATAGAATGCTTCATGTGCTTCACTTATATCATTTGAAGTTTGGATGCCTGTTTCTCTACACATAGGAAAACCGTTATTTGTAGAATGCTCTTTTGCTTCACTTATATTTGTTAGAGCGTGGGCAAGTATTTTGTAGAAAGAATTAAACTCTCATGCTTCACTTATATCTGTTTAGATAGTCAACAGGAATTGGCCATTCACATGGTTAGTCATAAAATCCTACATAAAACTTGTATGTCATTGAATATCATATGTTTGATTCCTTGCAATAGTTTTGCGATATAGAGATGGTAATATGTGGGAGGTACTAGTGAATGATTGTGGTTTAGTAAGAATATTGGTGTTAAGGTTTGTGATTCCCGAAGCATGCACGTATGGTCTGTCGTTATTCTAAGAAGTTGGAGCATGATTTATTATTGATTGTCTTCCTTTGCGTGGAGGTCAGGGACGCGCGATGGTTAACTCCTACCAACCTCCCCTCTAGGGGCATGTGTAGTAGTACTTTGCTTCGAGCGCTAATAAACTTTCGTAATAAGTATGTGAGTTCTTTATGACTAATGTGAGTCCATGGATTATACGCACTCTCACCTTTCCGCAATTTGCTAGCCTCTTTGGTACCGTGCATTGCCCTTTCTCAACTCGAGAGTCGGTGCAAACTTCGCCAGTGCATCCAAACCCCGTGATATGATACACTCTATCACACATAAGCCTCCTTATATCTTCCTCAAAACAGCCACCATACCTACCTATTATAGCATTTCCATAGCCATTCCAAGATATATTGCCATGCAACTTCCATCATCATCATATACATGACTTGAGCATTCATTGTCATATTGCTTTGCATGATCGTAAGATAGCTAGCATGATATTTTCATGGCTTGTCCGTTTTTTGATATCTTTGCTACGCTAGATCATTGCACATCCTGGTACACTGCCAGAGGCATTCATATAGAGTCATATTGTTCTAGATATCGAGTTGTAATATTGAGTTGTAAGTAAATAAAAGTGTGATGATCATCATTATTAGACCATTGTCCCAGTGAGGAAAGGATGATGGAGCCTATGATTCCCCCACAAGTTGGTATGAGACTCCGGACGAAAATAAAAAAAAGAGAAAAAAAGGTCAAAAAGAGCCCAACAAAAAAAAAGAATAAAAAGAAGAAAAAAAAGAAAACAAAAAATGAGAGAAAAAGAGAGAAGGGGCAATGTTACTATCCTTTTACCACACTTGTGCTTCAGAGTAGCACCATGTTCTTCGTATAGAGAGTCTCCTATGTTGTCACTTTCAGATACTAGTGGGAATTTTTCATTGTAGAACTTGGCTTGTATATTCCAATGATGGGCTTCCTCAAATGCCCGAGGTCTTCATGAGCAAGCAAGTTGGATGCACACCCACTTAGTTTTCAGTTTGAGCTTTCATACACTTATAGCTCTTGGTGCATCCGTTGTATGGCAATCCCTAATCCTCGCATTGACATCGATTGATGGGCATCTCCATAGCCCGTTGATTAGCCGCGTTGATGTGAGACTTTCTTCCTTTTTTGTCTTCTCCATATTAATCTCTACCACCGCATTCTATTCCACCATTGTGCTATATCCATGGCTTGCGCTTATGTATTGCGTGGGGGTTGAAAAAGCTGAAGCGCATTAAAAAGTATAAACCAATTGCTTGGCTGACACCAGGGTAGTACATGATTTATATTTTGTGTTAAGAAGATGGAGCATGACAAGGCTATACGATTTTGTAGGGATAGCGTTCTTTAGCATTTTTATTCTGAAAGGCATGATTATTTGTTGGGATGCCTGAGTATTGATGTCTTTATATCAAATTATAGACTATTGGTTTGAATCACTTGTGTCTTAATATTCATGCCATGATTAGATTATATGATCAAGATTATGTTAGGTAGCATTCCACATCAAAAATTATCTTTTTTATCATTTACCTACTCCAGGACGAGCAGGAATTAAGCTTGGGGATGCTGATACGTCTCTGTCGTATCTATAATTTTTGATTGTTTCATGCCAATATTCTACAACTTTCACATATTTTTGGCAACATTTTATATTATTTTTGGGACTAACATATTGATCCAGTGCCCAGTGCCAGTTCCTGTTTTCTGCTTGTTTTTTGTTTCATAGAAAATCCATATCAAACGAAGTCCAAATGCAATAAATTTTTACGGAGAATTATTTTGGAATATATGTGATTTTTGGGAGGTGGAACCAATGCAAACGGAGGCCCACGGCCTCCATAAGCCACCTGGGAGCGGGCCCCCCCTGGAGCATGGTGGTGCCTCGTGGGCACACCGTTAGTCGGTTGGGGCTCTTCTTCGGCCGCAAGGAAGCTAATACCCAGAAAAAAATAGTGTTAAAATTTCAGCCCGATCGGAGTTACGGATCTCCAGGAATTTTAGAAACGGTGAAGGGCCAGAAAACAGGAGCGCGAAACAGAGGAGAACAGAGAGAGAGATCCAATCTCGGAGGGGCGGGAGGGCTCCCGCCCCTCCGGGTGCCATGGAGGCCAAGGACCAGAGGGGAAAACCTCCTCCCATCTAGGGGGGAGGCCAATGAAGAAGAAGAAGGAGGGGGGCTCTCTCCCCCTCTCTCCCGGTGGCGCCGGAACGCCGCCAATGCAATCATCGTGACGGCGATCTACACCAACAACTTCGCCGCCGTCAACACCAACTCCCTTCCCCTCCATGCAGCAGTGTAACACCTCTTCTCCCCGCTGTAATCTCTACTTAAACATGGTGCTTAATGCTACATATTATTATCCAATGATGTGTTGCCATCCTATGATGTTTGAGTAGATTCTTTTTGTCCTATGGGTTGATTGATGATCGTGATTGGTTTGAGTTGTATGTTTTATTTTGGTGCTGTCCTATGGTGCCCTCCGTGTCGCGCAAGCGTGAGGGATTCCTGCTGTAGGGTTTGCAATACTTTCATAATTCTCTTATAGTGGGCGGCTAGAGTGACAGAAGCTTACACCCGAGTAAGGGGGTTGTTGCGTATGGGAGTAAAGGGGACTTGATACTTAATGCTATGGTTGGGTTTTACCTTAATGATCTTTGGTAGTTGCGGATGCTTGCTAGAGTTCCAATCATAAGTGCATATGATCCAAGTACGGAAAGTATGTTAGCTCATGCCCCTCCCTCATATAAAATTGTAATAGTGATTACCGGTCTAGTTATCGATTGCCTATGGACAAATCTTTCTCTTATGTTACAAAAAGCTTTCTACTAAACAACTAACTTTTATTATCTTGCAATTACTCATAGTTTTATTCTCGCAAAGTACTCTTAGTTTTATTCTTGCAAAGTAGTGGGCTAGGGATAACTTTCTTTAGCATTGATATTTTGAAAGGCATGGTTGCTTGTTAGTATGCTTGAGTATTTATATCTTCATGTCAAACTATAGACTATTGCTTTGTATCATTCAAGTCCAAATGTCCATGCTATAAAGAAAATAATATATGATGAATATGACAGGTAGCATTCCACATCAAAAATTCTGTTTTTATCATTTACCTACTCGAGGACGAGCAGGAATTAAGCTTGGGGATGCTTGATACGTCTCCAACGTATCTATAATTTTTGATTGTTCCATGATTTTATAATATCAATCTTGGATGTTTTTATATACATTTACAGCAATTATATATCATTTTTTGGGACTAACCTATTAACTTAGTGCCCAGTGCCAGTTGATGTTTTTTGCCTGTTTTGGTTTTCTAGAATATCAGTACCAAACGAAGTCCAAATGCCACGAAACTTTTTGGAGATTTTTTTCTGGACATAACAAACACTAGAAGCTTTGGGAGGAGACGAGAAGATGAAGCAGTGGCCCACGAGGCACCACGGCGCGCCCCAGGGGGGGCGCGCCCTGGTGGCTCGTGGGGCCCACACAGCTCCGTTTGACCTAATTCCTCCACTATGAATTATCTAAAATCGGGAAACCAACAGAGGAGTCCACGAAATACTTTTTCCGCCACCACAAGCTTCTGTTCTCGAGAGATCCCATCTGGAGGCCTTTTCCGGTACTCCGCCGGAGGGGGAATCGATCACGGAGGGGCTCTCCATCAACCTTGCTGCCCTTCCGATGATGCGTGAGTAGTTTACCACAGACCTTCGGGTCCAGAGTTAGTAGATAGATGGCTTCTTCTCTCTTTTTGATCTTCAATACAATGTTCTCCTCGATGTTCTTGGAATTCTATCCGATGTAATCACTTTTTGCGGTGTGTTTGTTAGGATCCGATGAATTGTGACTTTATGATCAGATTATCCATGAATATTATTTGAGTCTTCTCTGAACTCTTTATGCATGATTATTATAGCTTCGTATTTCTCTCCGATCTATTGATTTGGTTTGGCCAACTAGATTGATTTATCTTGCAATGGGAGAGGTGCTTTGTAATGGGTTCGATCTTGTGGTGCTCATTCCTAGTGACAGAAAGGGACATGACACGTATGTATCATTGCTATTAAGGGCAAAAAGATGGGGTTTATTCATGCGTGAGTTTACTTTGTCTACATCATGTCATCTTGCTTAAGGCGTTACTCCGTTCTTTATGGGCTTAATACACTAGATGCATGCTGGATAGCGGTCGATGTGTGGAGTAATAGTAGTAGATGCAGGCAGGAGTTGGTCTACTTGTCTCGGACGTGATGCCTATATACATGATCATTGCCTTGGATATCGTCATGATTATTTGCTTTTCTATCAATTCCCAACAGTAATTTGTTCACCCACCGTATGCTATTTTCATGAGAGAAGCCTCTAGTGAAAACTATGGCCCCCGGGGTCTACTTCTATCATATATTAAAAATCCTAAAAATACCTTGCTGCACTTTTACTTTATTTATTTTATTTTGTATTTTTGTTCGATCTATTTATCTATCACCATACAATTTAATCTTGGAATTAACCGCCAAGGGATTGACAACCCCTTATTTGCGTTGGGTGCAAGGATTTGTTATTTTGTGTGCAGGTACTGTTAACGAGGTGTTGCGTGATTCTCCTACTAGATTGATAACCTTAGTTTCATAACTAAGGGAAATACTTATCTCTACTGTACTGCATCATCCCCTCCTCTTCGGGGAAATTCCAACGCAGCTCACAAGTAGCAATCACGTCCAAGAAAAGTAGACCGACTCCTGCCTGCATCTACTACTATTACTCCACCCATCGACCGGCATGCATCTAGGGTATTAAGTATGAAACAGAGTAACGCCTTAAGCAAGATGACATGATGTAGACAAAGTAAACTCAAGCAATATGATTAAACCCCATCTTTTCATCCTTAATGGCAACAATACAAATACATGTCATGTCCCTTCTGTCACTGGGATTGAGCACCGCAAGATTGAACCCATCACAAAGCACCTCTCCCATTGCAAGATAAATCAATCTAGTAGGCCAAACCAAATTGATAGATTGGAGAGAAATACAAAGCTATAATAATCATGCATAAAAGAGTTCAGAGAAGACTCAAATATTTCTTATGAATAATCTGATCATAAACTCACAATTCATCAGATCCCAACAAACACACCGCAAAAGAAGATTACATCGGATAGAACTCCAAGAACATCAAGGAGAACATGGTATTGAAGATCAAAGAGAGAGAAGAAGAAGACATCTAGCTACTAGCTATGGACCCGTAGGTCTGTGGTAAACTACTCACACATTATCGGAAGGGCAGCAAGGTTGATGAAGAAGCCCTCCGTGATCGATTCCCCCTCCGACAGATTACCGGAAAAGGCCTCCAGATGGGATCGCGGAAGAACAGAGCTTGCAGTAGCGGAAAGGTTTTCTCTTCCGTCTCCCTGGTATATTGGGCATATTTGGGAATTTATAGCGCTGGAATTAGGTCCGGAGGGGCTATGAGGGGCCCACAAGCCTGGGGGGCGCGCCTACCCCCCCTGGGCGCGCCCTCCAGGCTAGTAGCCTCCTCGTGGCTCATCTAGTTTTCTCCCGAAGCTTCGTGGGTCTCTTCTGGTCCAGAAAAAATTAATCCAAAGTTTTTTTCTCGTTTGGACTCTTTTTGATAATGATTTTCTGAAAAGGCAAAAACAAGCAGAAAATAGCAACTGGCACTGGGCACTGGGTTAATAGGTTAGTCCCAAAAAATGATATATAATGGCATATAAAACATCCAAGATTGATACTATAATAGCATGGAACTATCAAAAATTATAGATACGTTGGAGACGTATCAAGCATCCCCAAGCTTAATTCCTGCTCGTCCTCAAGTAGGTAAATAATAAAAACATAATTTTTGATGTGGAATGCTACCTATCATGTAATATCTCTCTTACGGTATGAATAATAAGATCCGAATGATTCAAAGCAATAGTCTATAGTTTGATATAAAGACATCAATACTCAGACATACTAATAAACAATCATGTCTTTCAAAATAAAAATGCTAAAGAACGTTATCCCTACAAAATCATATAATCCTATCATGCTCCATATTCTTAACACAAAATATTTATCATGCACTACCCCGATGACAAGCCGAGCAATTGGTTCATACTTTTTAAAGCGCTTTAGTTTTTTCAACCCCCACGCAATACATGAGCGCAAGCCATGGATATAGCATTATGGGTGGAATAGAGAATGGTGATAGAGATTAATAAGGGGAAGTCAAAAATAAGAAGATAGTCTCACATCGATGAGGCTAATCAACGGGCTATGGAGATGCCCATCAATTGATGTCAATGCGAGGTGTAGGGATTGCCATGCAACAGATGCACTAAGAGCTATAAGTGTATGAAAGCTCAACATGAAAACTAAGTGGGTGTGCAACCAACTTGCTTGCTCATGAAGACCTCGGGCATTTGAGGAAGCCCATCATCGGAATATACAAGCCAAGTTCTATAATGAAAAATTCCTCACTGGGACATGGTGCTACTCTGAAGCACAAGTGTGTAAAAAGGATAGTAACATTGCCCCTTCTCTCTTTTTCTCTCATTTTTTTGTGGGCTCTTTTTGGCCTATTTTTTATTTTTTTATTTAGAACGGTCTCATGGACCTTATCCCCACTTTTTCGAGGACTCATTAGTCTCCACCAATCTTTCCTCACTGGGACAATGCTCTAATAATGATGATCATCACACTTTTATTTACTTACAACTCATTATTACAACTCGATACTAGAACAATATGACTCTATATGAGTGCCTCTGGCAGTGTACCAGGATGTGCAATGATGCTAGCGTAACATGTATAAAAATGATGAACGGTGGCTGAGCCACAAATACTATGTCAGTTATATGATCATGCAAAGCAATATGACAATGACGATGTGTGTCATAAAAAGGAAACAGTGGAAGTTGCATGGCAATATATCTCGGAATGGCTATGGAAATGCCATGATAGGTAGGTATGGTGGCTGTTTTGAGGAAGATATAAGGAGGCTTATGTGTGATAGAGCGTATCATATCACGGGGTTTGGATGCACTGGTGAAGTTTGCACCAACTCTCGGGGTGAGAAAGGGCAATGCACGGTACCGAAGAGGCTAGCAAATTGCGGAAAGGTGAGAGTGCGTATAATCCATGGACTCACATTAGCCGTAAAGAACTCACATACTTATTGCGAAAGTTTATTAGCCCTCGAAGCAAAGTACTACTATGCATGCCCCTAGGGGGATAGATTGGTAGGAAAATACCATCACTCGTCCCCGACCGCCACTCATAAGGTAGACAATCAAGAATAAATCATGCTCCAACTTCTTCGCATAACGACAGATCATACGTGCATGCTTCGGGAATCACAAACCTTAACACCAATATTCTTACTAAACCACAATTATCTACTAACACCTCCCACATATTACCATCTTAATATCGCAAAACTATTGCAAGGAATTAAACTTATCATATTCAGTGATCTACATGAAAGTTTTTATTATATCCCTCTTGAATACCTATCATATCAGGACCAAATTCATAACCCGTGCATATTACCATTGCTGATCATTAGACTCTCAAAAAGATATAAGTGAAGCATGAGAGTGCAACTATTTCTTTAAAATATAACCACCGTCGTGCTCTAAAAGATATAAGTGAAGCACTAGAGCAACTGCCTAGCTCAAAAGATATAAGTGAAGCACATAGAGTATTCTAACAAATCATGAATAATGTGTGTCCCTCTCAAAAAGGTGTGTTCAGAAAAGATGATTGTGACAAACTAAAAAGCAAACAAACTATATCGCAAGACGCTCCAAGTAAAACACATATCATGTGATGAATAAAAATATAGCTCCAAGTGAGTTACCGATAGATTGTAGACGAAAGAGGGGATGCCTTCTGGGGCATCCCCAAGTTTAGATGCTTGAGTCTTCCTTGAATATTACCTTGGGGTGCCTTGGGCATCCCCAAGCTTAGGCTCTTGCCACTCCTTATTCCTTTATACATCGTAGTCTCACCCAAAACTTGAAAACTTCAGCACACAAAACTCAACAGAAACCTCGTGAGATCCGTTAGTATAATAAATAAATCTTAAACTCTAGGTACTGTTGTAAATTGATTCATATTTAATATTGGCATAATTCTACTGTACTCCAAGTTCTCCATGACTCATACCCCCCGATACGATCCATAGATTCATCAAAATAAGCAAACTATGCAACAAAAACAGAATTTGTCTAAAACAGAACAGTCTGTAAAGATCTGAATTAACGTCATACTTCTATAACTCCTAAAATTCTGAAAACTTAGGACAACGTGGGAAATTCATATATCAATATTGTGTAAAAAATTCAGAAGGTTTTGACGCTCCAGTAAAGAATTAAAATTCTAGTACTGGACGCAAAACTTTCTGTTTTCCAAACAACATCAATTATACTATCATCAACATCATCCCAAAGGCATTACTTGGCACAAACCCTAATTAAAAGATAAAAAAACACAATCATAACAGAGGCTATAATTATGTAAGCACACAAGAACAGAAAGTAAAAACAAAAAATTATTTTATTCATTGGGTTGCCTCCCAACAAGCGCTATTGTTTTATGCCCCTAGCTAGGCATAATGCATAGTTTCAAGTGTTGTCATCCTTCAAGTTAATTCCATAAGTGGCCCTCATAATAGATTCATAAGGTGCTTTAATTCTATTTCTAGTGAAGTGTTCCATCCCTTTCTTTAATGGAAATTGAAATCTTATATTACCTTCTTTCATATCAATAATAGCACCTATTGTTCGTAGAAAAGGCCTACCAAGTATTATGGGGCAAGAAGGATTGCATTTAATAGCAAGAACAATAAAATCCATGGGCACATAATTTCTATTTGCAAGAATAAGCATATCATTTATTCTACCCAATGGTTTTTTTATAGTAGAATCCGCAAGATTCAAATTAAGGGAACAAGGATCCATATCGGTGAGACCTAGCACATCACACAAAGACTTTGGTATAGTGGAAACGCTAGCACCAAGATCACATAGGGCATTACATTCATAATCTTTAATTTTGAATTTAATAGTAGGTTCCCATTCATCTTGTAATTTTCTAGGAATTGATACTTCCAACTCAAGCTTTTCTTCATGCGCTTTCATCATGGCTTCTACAATATGTTTAGTGAAAGCTTTATTTTGTTTATATGTGTTTGGTGAATTAATCATGGATTGTAACAAGGAAATACACTCAATTTAATAACAACTATCATAATTAAAGTCCTTGTAATCCAAAGTAGTGGGTGCATTACTATTTAAAGTTTTGACCTCTCCAAACCCACTTTTTTCATTTTTATCTTTAAGATTATCACCCTCCAAGCAATTGGGACTCCTTCTAACTAAAGTTGACTCTTCTTCAGTCCCTTTTTCATCAAGTTTTATGTTACTAAATAATGATTCAATAGGAGTGACGCCAATCATTTTAATATCTTCATCATTACTAGATTGTGACTCAGGTTTAGCAGCCATCTTATTCACTAGAGTTGTTTGTTTATCTGAAATCTTTCCTAGCAAATTCTCAGTATTAGCAAGTTGAGCCTGAAGGTTGGATACTTCTAGATTGACATCTTCAAGTTGCTTATTAATAGCATCCAACAAGATAGAGTGTTCCTTAAGCTCTTCGGAAAAGAATTTATTTTGCTCATATTGTGAAGACATAAAATTCCTAGTGACATTTTCATTTTCAGACAATCTTTTGTTATAGAAGCTATCACGAAATTCTTCTAGTGACATAGTGGCAGAGCAAGTAATTGAACTAGCAAACAAACAAACAAAAATATTTTTGTGGTTTTGTAAAAAAAAATTAGAAGTGGGGGAGATGAAAACTAGAGGCAAATGCAAATAAAATAAATGCAAGTGGATGATAGTTTGTGCGAAGGTACTTGGTAATTTTGATGATGTCTCCCCGGCAACGGCGCCAGAAATTCTTCCTGCTACTTGTAGACTGCGTTGGTATTTCCCCGAAGAGGAGAGGATGATGCAGTATAGTAGAGATAAGTATTTCCCTCAGTTAAGAACCAAGGTTATCAATCCAGTAGGAGAACCAAACAAAATCCCATTAAGCGCACCTACACACACAAAAGCAAACACTTGCACCCAACGCAAATAAGAGGGTTGTCAATCCTCTTAGCGGTTATTTGCAAGGATTAATTCTGATATTGATAGATACATAAACTAAAATACTAAATAAAATAAAAGTAAATAAATTGCAGCAAGGTATTTTTTGGTTTTTTATATATGATAAAGTAGACCCGGGGGCCATAGTTTTCACTAGAGCCTTCTCTCTCGAACACATAGCATACGGCGAGTAAACAAATTACTGTTGGGTAATTGATAGAAAAGCAAATAATTATGATGGATTCATGGCAATGATCATGTATATACGCATCACGTCCGAGACAAGTAGACCGACTCCTGCCTGCATCTACTACTATTACTCCACCCATCGACCGTTATCCAGCATGCATCTAGGGTATTAAGTATGAAACAGAGTGACGCCTTAAGCAAGATGACATGATGTAGACAAAGTAAACTCAAGCAATATGATTAAACCCCATCTTTTTATCCTTAATGGCAACAATACAAATACATGTCATGTCCCCTTCTATCACTTGGATTGAGCACCGCAAGATTGAACCCATCACAAAGCACCTCTCCCATTGCAAGATAAATCAATCTAGTAGGCCAAACCAAATCGATAGATCGGAGAGAAATACAAAGCTATAATAATCATGCATAAAAGAGTTCAGAGAAGACTCAAATATTTCTCATGAATAATCTGATCATAAACTCACAATTCATCGGATCCCAACAAACACACCGCAAAAGAAGATTACATTGGATAGAACTCCAAGAACATCAAGGAGAACATGGTATTGAAGATCAAAGATAGAGAAGAAGACATCTAGCTACTAGCTATGGACATAGAGAAGAAGACATCTAGCTACTAGCTATGGACCCATAGGTCTGTGGTAAACTACTCACACATCATCAGAAGGGCAGCAAGGTTGATGAAGAAGCCCTCCATGATCGATTCCCCCTCCGGCAGAGTACCGGAAAAGGCCTCCAGATGGGATCGCGGAATAACAGAGGCTTGCGGTGGCGAAAAGGTTTTCTCTTCTGTCTCCCTGGTATATTGGGAATATTTGGGAATTTATAGCGCTGGAATTAGGTCAGAAGGGGCTACGAGGGGTCCACAAGCCTAGGGGGCGCGCCTACCTCCTGGGCGCTCCCTCCAGGCTTGTCGCCTCCTCGTGGCTCTTCTGGTCTTCTCCCGAAGCTTCGTGGGTCTCTTCTGGTCTAGAAAAAATTAATCCAAAGTTTTTTTCTCGTTTGGACTCTTTTTGATAATGATTTTCTGAAAAGGCAAAAACATGCAGAAAACAACAACTGGCACTGGGCATTGGGTTAATAGGTTAGTCCCAAAAAATGATATATAATGGCATATAATTGCATATAAAACATCCAAGATTGATACTATAATAGCATGGAACAATCAAAAATTATAGATATGTTGGAGACGTATCAGTCCTCCGTTGCCGCCCCCATTATGATGATTCTGAAATATTCGCTTGGAGAACTCTTGCATAATGTAATAGTTTCCCCATGAATGGGTAGACGGCTTACCATCAAAACTGTGTTTGGGACATGGACCCTTGAGAGCCTCCACAAAGCTACGAGGGCGATTACCGGAAAAAGGCTTCCTGGAACCATTGTTCTAGCACTGATTCTTCCCACCAGTATTGGTATTTGCTACCAGATCAGAGCCTCCCTCATAATTCTTACGATTGTTGCAATTATTGGCCTGCCCATTGCCATTGTTCTGCTGGTGACCCTTGCCACCGTTTTTCTTGCCCTTGCCTGATTTCTCATCATCAGATGTTGGGTCCTTGGTACTATCCGACTCGGCATACCGAGTTAAAACATCCATGAGATCGCCCATATCCTGTACCTTCCGTTTGAGCCGTCCTAGCTTCTGGACCAGAGGCTGGAATTTGCAATTTCGCTCCAGAACAAGTACTGCCTGCTGGGCTGTTATACTATCTGAAGAGTGGATGACCTCTGCAACCCGGCAAGACCAATGATGTGTCGACTCATCCTCGCGCTGAACACAATGTTCGAGATCAACAATTGTGGTCGGACGCTTGCAAGTCCCTTGGAAATTCTTGATGAAGCGCTCCTTCAACTCCTGCCAGGTGTTAATGGAATTCACCGGCAAGTTTTTCAACCAAGTACGTGCTGGACCTTCCAACATGAGAGGCAGATAACACGCACAGACCGCCTCACTAGCCTCCATTAGATCCATAGCTAACTCATAACTCTCTATCCACTTAGCAGGCTCCAGATCAGCTGTATAATTAGGCACCTTGCGAGGACCCTTGAAATCTGGCGGCATCCGCGCATCTCGCAACGCTGGGACTAAACAGGGAGTTCCAACTATCCGGCTTGACAGACCACCTGTGCGGGCGGCTGTCGGGTTTGCGGTGGGAGGGTTTTGCGCCGTGGGCTGATTATACACCGCTCGTGCATTTTCCTCTTCCCATGCTCATAGAGCCCGAGCGGTATCAACAATCTCTTGCGCCTTTGGGATCCTGGGCTGTTGCTGATTCGTGAGTGGTTGTGCACCCCTCCTGCGCTGTTCACTACTGGAAACTGCCGGCGAGTCAGGACGTTGGCTCCTAGTGCGGCTCTGGTGAGGAGTTGAGTGAAGCCGGTGCTGACTATGAGAATAGTTTGCCTGCTGCGTCACTGCTGTTTTGGGCATCTCAAAGGCGTTCCTGGCCTCCACCTGAGTCGGACCATCTCCTTCAATCGGGATTGCTGCCAAGTTATGTGTTTGCCGCTAGTACATTGTCAACTGGGTTGGAATAGTGTCCAATTGGGGTCTAGAACCGGCAAGGCGGCAACTGCTGATGTGGAGCCAGCGTTTGATGTCGAGCCGGCTCCCTGCGCTCAGCCGGTGATATGTCTCCAACGTATCTATAATTTATGAAGTATTCATGCCATATTTATAACAATTTTATATGGTTTTGGTATGATTTAATTAGAACTAACCCGGACTGACGCTGTTTTCAGAAGAACTACCATGGTGTTGTTTGTTGTGCAGAAATAAAAGTTCTCGGAATTGGACGAAACTTTTTGATGATTTTTTTGGACCAAAAGAGACCCCCGAAGCTTCGTGGAAGGACCAGAAGCCTCACGAGGAGGCCACAAGGTATCACGACGCGGCCTGGGGGGCCGTGTGCTGTTGTCTTGTGGGGCCCTCGTAGCTCCTTCTCGCGTGATTCCAACGCTGAAAAATCCTATAAATAGAGAAACCCCCAGAAATAAACCTAGAACTTCGACGCCGCCGCCGCAAGCCTCTGTACTAAAGAAATACCATCTGGATCCCTGTTCCGGCACCCTACCGGAGGGGGGAATCATCACCAGAGGCCATCTTCATCATCCCGGCGGTCTCCATGACGAGGAGGGAGTAGTTCACCCTCGGGGCTGAGGGTATGTACTAGTAGATATGTGTTTGATCTCTCTCTCTCTCGTGTTCTTGATTTCGCATGATCTTGATGTACCGCGAGCTTTGTTAATATAGTTGGATCATATGGTTTTTCTTCCCTCTCTATCTTCTTGTGATGAATTGAGTCTTTCCCTTTGAGGTTTCGTTATTGTCGGATTGAATATTTCAGATTTGAGAACACTTGATGTATGTCTTGCATGTGGATACCCGTGGTGACAATGGGTTATTCTATTGGTTCACTTGATGTATGTTTTGGTGATTGATGACCCACAAGTATAGGGGATCAATCATAGTCCTTTCGATAAGTAAAAGTGTCAAACCCAACGAGGAGCAGAAGGAAATGACAAGCGGTTTTCAGCAAGGTGTTTTCTGCAAGCACTGAAATTATCGGCAACGAGTAGTTTGATAGCAAGATAATTTGTAACAAGGGACAAGTAGCAATAGTAACAAAGAGTGCAGCAAGGTGGCCCAATCCTTTTTGTAGCAAAGGACAAGCCGGAACGATCTCTTATAGTAAGTAAAGCGTTCTCGAGGACACATGGGAATTTCATCTAGTCACTTTCATCATGTTTGTTTGATTCGCGTTCGCTACTTTGATAATTTGATATGTGGGTGGACCGGTGCTTGGGTGCTGTTCTTACTTGAACAAGCCTCCCACTTATGATTACCCCCTCTCGCAAGCATCTGCAACTATGAAAGAAGAATTAAGATAACTCTAACCATAGCATTAAACATATGGATCCAAATCAGCCCCTTACGGAATAGCGCATAAACTAGGGTTTAAGCTTCTGCCACTCTAGCAACCCATCATCTAATTACTACTCCACAATGCATTCCCTTAGGCCCAAAAATGGTGAAGTGTCATGTAGTCGACGTTCACATGAGACCACTAAGAGAATCAACAACATACATATCATCAAAATATCGAACGAATACCAAATTCACATGATTACTTATGACAAGACTTCTCCCATGTCCTCAAGAACAAAAGTAACTACTCACAAATCATATTCATGCCCAAGATCAGAGAGGTGTTGAATAGCATAATAGATCTGAACATATAATCTTCCACCAAATAAACCAACTAGCATCAACTACAAGATGTAATCAACACTACTAGCAACCCACAGGTACCAATCTGAGGTTTTGAGACAAAGATTGAATACAAGAGATGAACTAGGGTTTGAGATGAGATGGTGCTGGTGAAGATGTTGATGAAGATTAGTCCTCCCATGATGAGAGGATCGTTGGTGATGTCGATGGCGATGATTTCCCCCTCCCGGAGGGAAGTATCCCCGGCAGAATCTCTCCGTCGGAGAGCAAAAGTGCTCCTGCCCAAGTTCCGCCTCGAGACGGCGGCGCACCGTCCCGAAAGTCTTCTCTCTATTTTTTCTAGGCCAAATGGGCTTATATACCAGAAAAAGGGGGCCAGAGGCTGGCCAGAGGGCCCACGAGGTACCAGGGCGCGCCTGGGGGGGTGGCGCGCCCTAGTGCCTCGTGGGCACCTGGGTGGCCCCCTCTGGTACTTCTTTCTTCCAGTATTTTTTATTTATTCCAAAATAAATCTTTGTAAACTTTCAGCTCATTTGGAGATGTGCAGAATAGGTATCTCTGACATAGCTTTTTCAGGTCCAGAATTCCAGCTGCCGGCAATCTCCCTCCTTGTGTAAATCTTGCATATTAAGAGAGAAAAGGCATTAGAATTGCTCCACAAAGTGTTATACTGATTAAAAACACTATAAATAACAGTAGCAAAACATGTTGCAAAATGGACGTATCAACTCCCCCAAGCTTAGACCTCGCTTGTCCTCAAGCGAAAGCCGATATCGATAATCATGTCCACATGTTTAGAGAGAGAGGTGTCGATAAAAACAAAATACGGAAATAGTAGCATCATGATCATTATTATAACAACAATATTTATTATCATAAAACTTCTCATGAGCAAGTAACAATTCATCACAACAATGGAGTATAAGGCATAAACTTTCTTGAAAACTAACAAACTATGTTCTCAGTCAACAATGCAATTGCAATTCATCATATTTTCAGGAAGGGTCCCATGTAGGAGCTATTTAGCAAGTCCACATACTCAACCATCATTTAGTCTTCTATGATTGCTAACACTCACGATATATATATGGAGCAAAAAGTTTCAGCCAGACACATAGAAAGATAGGGGCTTGTGAGTTCGCCTCTCAACTTATTCACCTCAAGGGTGATGTCAACAATAATAACTCATGATCACTCATATCCAACTGGATATATGTGCCTAGATCTTTCCCCACCACATGATGCTTGCAAAAGAGAAAAATAAAAAGGAAGTAGAGGAGAACACTATTGACTCTTGCATAAAAAGTAAATACATAGAAGTAAAGGATAGGCCCTTCGCAGAGGGAAGTAGAGGTTGTCATGCGCTTTTTGTTGTTGGATGCAAGAGCTCTTAATGCAAAGGAACGTCACTTTATATTGCCCCTTGTGATAGCAACCTTTATTAGGCAGTCTGTCGCTTTTATTTCTTTACCATCACAAGGTCGTACAAAGCTTATTTCCCTTACAATAAAAGTTCAGACATATTTAGAGGCAATTTTTATTGCTTTTTGCACCGATGACAACTTACTTGAAGGATCTTCTTCAATCCATAGGTAGATATAGTGGACTCTCATGACATGAAACTGGGTTTAAAGGTTTTGGATGCACAAGTAGTATCTCTACTTGGTGCGGATTTTTGGCTAGCAAAGATATTGGGCAAGCACCACATGTTGGAGGATCTATAACAATATAACTTCTATGTGAATATGAATAAACATAACTCATTACGTTGTCTTCCTTGTCCAACGTCAACAATTGGACATAAAATACTTAATGGGGGCTCACAATCATAAAAGATGTCCAAGATAGTATATTTTCATGTGAATCTTCTCTTCCCTTATTAATTATTTCATGAATTGCATCATTGACTAATGCTATGTTTGTTAACTTTCAACAAATTTTACCACTTATACTTTTCTTTATGTAATGTCATTACTTTACATAAGATTAGCATATGATCTTTTTCATTATTTTCATTGCTAGAATTGGAACATGAAAGTAAAGAAGCAAAAACTCAAACCACTCTTTATTATATAACTCTCAACTCGATTACATAGATAGATAGATCACGAAGCTAACACTCAAAAATAGATCATACTAAACTTTTATTCAACTAGATCATGAAATAACTAAGGATCGAACTAAAAATAGGTAAAGATAATAAAAGTGATGGTGATACGATACCGAGGCACCTCCCCCAAGCTTGGCACAAGCCAAGGGTAGTGCCCATACCCATGTGCTCAAGTCTCCTTCTTCGGTGATGGTGGTGGTGATGAAGTGATGGGCTTGTCCTCTAGCTTCCATGGCATAGGTTCCCCATCATAAAAAGATGAACGAGTCTTCGGAGTCCTGAAACTTGCAGCTAAACTCATACCTTTGAATCTTGCCTCATACTCAAAGTTTTGGTTTTGAAGATCATAGATTTGGCCTTGGAGATAGTCGATTCGTTCATTAAGCTTGAAGATGATGTCCCCCATCGATTGGCCCTCCACCTTGTGATTACAGGTGAATTCCGTGATCATGGAGTGGTTGGCACTGAGTCCACGTTCCACCATCCCTTGGCACTTGAAGATCTCCTGCTCCACTGCTTGGAGCCTGGACTCCACGCTTCCGGTCTTCTTGGGTCCTTGAACATCTTGGATGTGAAGCACCCCCTCATGCATTTCAATGGCTTGAGGGTGTTTCATCACCTCCGGTAGGTAGGGGTTGATGACCTTCTCATAGAACTTGTCCTTGGAAGAGCTTGGTGGAGCCATAGCGATCTAGATCTGTCAAAAAAATAGCACGAAACAAGAACAGAGGAGATTTCTGCGATACGGTGGTCAAAACATATGGGAGTATATATAAAGAATTTTTATCTTGCAAAACAAGTAATCCAGGAGAAAACAGAGTCGGGAAGGCTCACGTGGGGCCCACGATCCACCAGGGCGCGTCTGGGGGGGTGGCGCGCCCTGGTGCCTCGTGGGCACCAGGTGGGTCCCCTCGGCTGTTTCTTATTTTTGTAATTTTTCTAATATTCCAAAACTGACAGAAAATATTTTTATGGAATTTTTGGAGTCGGTTTACTTACCGTATCACGTACCTCTTCCTTTTCAGGGTTCTGGAGTGTTCCGGAAGGTCTCTCTTATGTATTCCTCCGGTGTAACTATTTCAATAATATTAGTTTCAACATTAATGGGAGTACCTGAAATATAGTGCTTAATTCTTTGCCCATTCACCACTCTCGGATTAGTGCCTTCGGAGTTGTTTATTTTGATGGCTCCGGAGCGATAAACTTCTTCGATGATATACGGTCCTTCCCATTTAGAGAGAAGTTTTCCTGCAAAGAATCTCAAACGAGAATTGTACAATAGAACTTGCTCACCTACTTTAAATTCCCGTTTTTGAATTCTTCTATCATGCCATCTTTTAACTTTTTCTTTAAACAATTTGGCATTTTCATAAGCTTGGGTTCTCCATTCATCTAATGAGCTAATATCAAATAACCTCTTTTCACCGGCAAGTTTAAAATCATAATTGAGTTCTTTAATTGCCCTATATGCTTTATGTTCTAACTCAAGAGGTAAATGACATGCTTTTCCATAAACCATTTTATAAGGAGACATACCCATAGGATTTTTATAAGCAGTTCTATAAGCCCATAATGCATCGTCAAGTTTCTTAGACCAATTCTTTCTAGATCTATTGACGGTTTTCTACAGAATTAATTTTATTTCTCTATTGCTCAATTCAACTTGACCACTAGTTTGAGGGTGATAGGGAGATGCAATTCTATGGTTGACATCATATTTAGCAAGCAATTTACGGAATACACCATGAATAAAATGTGAACCACCATCAGTCATTAAATATCTAGGGACTCCGAACCTTGGAAAAATAACTTCTTTAAGCATTTTAATAGAAGTGTTATGATCGGCACTACTAGTTGGAATAGCTTCTACCCACTTAGTAACATAATCAACAGCAACTAAAATATGAGTATACCCATTGGATTTAGGAAAAGGTCCCATATAATCAAATCCCCAAACATCAAATGGTTCAACAGCAAGTGAATAATTCATAGGCATTTCCTAACATCTACCAACATTACCAATTCTTTGACATTCATCACAAGATAGGACCAACTTACGAGCATCCTTGAAAAGAGTAGGCCAATAAAAACCAGATTGTAATACCTTGTGTGCAGTTCTGTCTCCCGCATGGTGTCCTCCGTAAGCCTCGGAATGACACTTCCGTAGGATTTGTTCCTGTTCATGCTCAGGTATACAACGTCTAATAATACCATCTACTCCTTCTTTATAAAGATGTGGGTCATCCCAGAAGTAATGTCTTAAATCAAAGAAGAACTTTTTCTTTTGTTGGTATGTGAAACTAGGTGGTATGTATTTAGCAACAATGTAATTAGCATAGTCTGCATACCAAGGAGTATTACGAGAAGCATTTATGACAGCTAATTGTTCATCAGGAAAATCATCATTAATAGGTAGTGGGTCATCAAGAACATTTTCCATTCTAGACAAATTATCTGCTACGGGATTCTCAGCTCCCTTTCTATCAATAATATGCAAGTCAAATTCTTGTAGCAATGAAACCCACCTAATGAGTCTAGGTTTAGCATCTTTCTTTTCCATAAGATATTTAATAGCAGCATGATCGGTGTGAATAGTTACTTTAGAATCAACTATGTAAGATCTGAATTTATCACATGCAAACACAACTGCTAGAAATTCTTTTTCAGTGGTAGCATAATTTCTTTGGGCACTGTCTAGAGTTTTACTAGCATAATGGATAACATTTAATTTCTTATCAACTCTCTTTCCTAGAACAGCACCAACAGCATAATCACTAGCATCACACATAATTTCAAAAGGCAAGTTCCAATCAGGTGGTTGGACAATAGGTGCAGTGGTTAAGGCTTTCTTAAGTGTTTCAAAGGGTTCTAGACAATCATCATCAAAAACAAATGGAACATCTTTTTGCAAAAGATTGGTAAGAGGCCTAGAAATTTTAGAGAAGTCTTTAATAAATCTCCTATAGAAACCAGCATGACCAAGGAAACTTCTTATACCTTTAATATCTTTAGGACATGGCATTTTCTCAATAGCATCAACCTTAGCTTTGTCAACTTCAATACCTCTTTCAGAAATTTTATGCCCCAAGACAATGCCTTCATTCACCATAAAGTGGCACTTCTCCCAATTCAAGACAAGATTAGTTTCTTCACATCTCTGCAAAACTCGATCAAGGTTGCTTAAGCAATCATCAAAAGAAGTTCCGTAAACGGAAAAATCATCCATGAACACCTCAACAATATTTTCACAAAAGTTAGAGAATATAGCAGTCATACATCTTTGAAAGGTAGTAGGTGCATTGCATAAACCAAAAGGCATACGTCTATAAGCATAAGTTCCAAAAGGACAAGTAAAGGTGGTTTTCTCTTGATCGGGTTGTGATACAGGTATTTGAGAAAAACCGGAATAACCATCTAGGAAACAAAAGTGTGTATGCTTAGACAATCTTTCTAACATTTGATCAATGAAAGGTAAAGGGTAATGATCTTTTCTAGTAGCTTTGTTTAATTTTCTAAAATCAATTACCATCCTATAACCAGTTACAATTCTTTGTGGAATGAGTTCATTTTTATCATTGGGAACGACGGTAATACCTCCTTTCTTAGGGACACAATGAACGGGACTTACACATCTACTATCAGCTATGGCATAGATTATACCTGCTTCCAGAAGTTTTAATATTTCGGTTCTTACCACCTCTTTCATCTTAGGATTTAATCGTCGTTGGTGGTCGACAACTGGTTTAGCGTTAGGCTCCATATTAATTTTGTGTTGGCATAGAGTGGGACTAATGCCCTTAAGATCATCAAGAGTATATCCAATAGCAGCTCGGTGCTTCCTTAGAGTTTTTAGTAATCTCCTTTCTTCATGTGCTGAAAGGTTAGCACTAATAATAACAGGATATATCTTCTTTTCATCAAGATAAGCATATTTCAATGTATCAGGCAATTGCTTCAATTCAAACACTTGATCACCTTTAGGTGGAGGAGGGCCTCCAAGAGTTTCAGCAGGCAAATTGTGTTTAAGGATAGGTGGTTGATCAAAGAACATCTTATCTATTTCATTTATTTCATTCATATGCATATCGTTTTCGTGGTCTAGCAAATATTGTTCTAACGGATCAGTAGGAGGTACGGCAATAGAAGCAAGACCAATAATTTCATCTTTACTAGGCAATTCTTTATCATGAGGTTTGTTGGGGATATAACCCCATGATATGACCCGCCCGTTCAGGGCCGGGTTATCCAGTGGCACCCTGGAGAGTAGGAGCGATGATCAAGACGTCAAAGGCCCGTCAGGGCGACTCATAAAGTGGGCCGGCTCATAGCCCAGTACTTGAGGCGGCGGCCTACCTAAGGACGCAGTGAGTTCTCCTTTACTTAAGGAAGATGATGAATAGGAGAGACCAAGGGCCCAGGGCGAGACCCGGCAGGAGGCCGGCTTAAGGGGAGCCCAATGGGCCGGCTCGTAGAGGAGGACCAAGAAGAGGAAAGCAAGACCTGACAAAGGAAAGCAAGTCTCGGACTAGTATCCAACTTGTAATAGAAAATAGACCAGTCCTAATCCTACTAGGACTCTACATGTAAGCCGTCCCCTTCAACTTATATAAGGAGGGGCAAGGCACCCCAAGAGGGAGAAGGGAGGAGAGACAGAAAAACAAGCTCTCGAGCTAGAGGTAGCGAAACAGCACCCTTGTAATCGAGATCATCATCAATAGCAATCAAGCAGGATGTAGGCTTTTACCTCCACCATGAGGGGCCGAACCTGGGTAAAACTCGCGTCTCTCGATTCTGACCAACCCCTTCAAGCTTCCACCTAGTTGCGATGGCCTCACCACTAAGTCCTTTCACGAGGACATCTGCCGTGACAAAACCACGACAGTTGGCGCCCACCGTGGGGCTTTCACACGATGGTGTTGTGTTCTTGGAGGGAGATCTCTCAAGGATCGAGAAGCTCGCGTTTTGTTGGATAAAGAAGAGCCGGCACGGAACGGTCACGCAGGGTAATCCGGCACGGGACAATCTTGGGCAGAGCCGCAGCCGGGTTAATTAAATTCGCTGGTCAACTTTGGATCTGGCAGTATGATATTTGAGTTCAAGAGAAGTCAAACCGCCGTTTGTCTGAGCGAGCGGTCAAATCACAAGTCACCGAGAACGTCGTTTTCCGCTGCTTGCCTGTTTCGCCGGCGCGTCAAGTCCAGATATGTAACTCGCTGAAGCCAGCATGGTTAAAAGTCTCCGTTGCGTTCAGCGCTGGTTCACCGAGTCAGATGGGAATCCGGAGAAATTTTTTGCGGCGGCGTCCGCGTACCAAGCAATTTGGTTTGGTCTAGCCTAGAAATCGGGTGTGGCGGCGTCCCAAATGATCCACATAGACATATGCCTCCGTCGGTCTCCACCTCCATCTCCGCCTCGCCGACCTGCGAATCGTTCTCGAGCCGCCCGCCTCACTGACACGCCCCCACCGGTGTGGCCTCGCCTCGCTGATGCGTACAACAAGAAAAAAGAGAGGGGTCAAAGCAGAACAAAGCATCATATGGGTTGATGCCCATGGAAAGGCTCGCTCGTCAGCCTTGTTTACATAAAATATATTTGGGGTCGTATCAAACTACGTCCAACATTATCCAGCATCCGCGTTCGACCAACAAAACATCAGGTGATATCCTTCTTATATATTTTATCACCATGTATTCATCCGAGAACAATTACCCTGGTCTGTAATATTTTTTACGCAGGACGATTATCCATTATATAAGTGGCGTTATACCGCGGATACGGAGCGCGTGCCGGTATCATTCTACATTGACATTTGTCCATGCCACACTGCTTGACAGACACGCATGCAAGCCGCCGCCCCCGTGGTCCAGATTACATCAACACGCCACAGCCGACTCGCGCATCCGCATCGGCTTACAACGCCGCGGCCGACTCGCGTGCTCCCGCCGTCTTACAACGCCGCCGCCGACTTGTGCGTCCGCGGTTTCCAATGCCGCGGTCGACTCCCACGTCTTCATCAACACACCAGGGCCGCGCCTGCTCGCCTGAACTGCCCAACGGACGCGCGCAAGCCGCCGCCCCCGCGGTCTGGACTACATCAACATGCTAGGGCCACGCCCTCCCGTACGAGCAGCTTAACGGACGCGCACGGGTCGCCGTCCCTGCAGCCTGGTCTACTCCAACAAGCTGGAGCGAAAAAAATATATACCTATTATCAGCCTCCGAGGGCATACAACGAGCATTGCGAAGATCATCAACTCGTCACACACCTCTGGCTTCAATACATTTCATCTTTCCGCCGTCAACTCTACGCCGGCTTATGCCACAGCCAAGTATGATGAATCTCAAGCCGACTCCTCGAGTCGTCTTAAGACTCGAGGGCTACACAGACATGACTCGGCAGATTTGGCCGGCTTCACAAATTCAAGAACCCCAGGTCATTGCGAGGAAGACAACCCGGTCCTGGGGACTGCTGCTATATTGGCGAAAAGAAAGGTTGCCAAAGAGGACTAGTTGCCATGATGCGCAGTTCAAACATGGGTACCCTACCATATTGGTGAAAAGAAAGGTTACCAAAGAAGACTAGTTGCCATGATGCGCAGTCTAAACATGGGTATCCTGCTCAATAATGATCAATGGAATAAAGCCGGCTTATCTGGACCCCAGATGTTTTGCAGTAGTAGCATTGTCTCCTGTATATCCTATGCTGAGCTTTTCCATGATCATATGGTTACTTGGGGGCTTCCAACTCACCGAGTTTAGCTATCTCACCCTCTTGACCCGGCAAATAACGCCACACTATCATGGTTAAACCTGCCTGTCTGCTTGATGCTACTCCGATTAGGTGACCCGGTGTACTCTTGACAAGTCAATCATTTTATGACCCTGAACTTGTCTTGGTTAAAACATCGGTTTAAGTCACGTGAGAGCTGGCTTACAGAGAGCGAGGATAAATCATGGGCTATCACACCAGCTTCCTTGAAGCAAGACTCGAGCCTCGAAAGCCGGTCTATAATGTCGTGCCTCGAAAGCCGGCTAATCATATACTTGTGGTTTTATCTGTTTTTACAGGCCCTCTTTGATCACACTATCAACCACGAGTCGCCAGGTTATAAAAACACCAGCTTATTTCCCAGGATTATGGTGATATCAATCATGAGTTGCCACATCTTATGGCACTTCGAATTATACTTCTACTGGCTCAGAATTGCCGGGTTGTATTTCTATGACAGAATGCTTGGACAAACGGCCTCTCATTAACAATGCAGATGCAATTTTTTACACTTCCAGCAGATTGGCGGGTTAGCTCACCACCGCACCACTTCAAGTGTTTATCATACATATACATTTCATCGTCATATAATGCATCATATATACATGTCTATATTTGTTTATGTCGCAGAAGCCGGTTTTAAAACCGGGTTACATTGTAACTCTGCAGGAACAAACAAATCTTTGATAGCCAAAATGGCCGGGTCTTATATGGTTTATCAAAACCAGTCTCAAATAACATGGCTATCACTGCCGATTTTGAAACAATTGCAGGTACATATTTACCACATCTATAAAACCGGCTTACAATTGAGAGCCGGGTCTTCATCATGGTTTCTCATAACCAGTATTAAATGATTGAGATATCAATTCTTCAAAAATTCCTGGGTTACAAATCCAGCCGGGTCACATATAATACCTGGTCATTTAATTGACCGGGTTTTGGGTTATTCAACATGTGCTTTGTAGAAGACTACAGCACTTATGAATTTTTTTCGCACATATTTGCCGGGTTGCACTGCAACCACGGCCAAGGATTTCATTCATCGCAAAAGCATCATCAGTTCACATGCAAAATATTAAAGTGCTTGATGGCATTGGCAGATTATGCAGTTTCACGCTCAAAAACTATTACAAGCCACGATTGGGCTATTTTCTATCAAAGTTTTTCACAGCAAATTCAAGCTTGCAGAGTGATTGATGGTTGAGACCCGGCAGCTGGATCTGCCGGATTAACATTGGTTTGTTCTCCTTCTGTGTTAATTGCCGCCGGTTTGTCACTTGCCGGGTCACCAAGATTTATTTGGTGAGTTGATAATGCACAAGAGTATACTATGCGGCCAGACAACCCGGTTCTTGGAGGCTACAGTGGATCTGAATTTATTCTACAGTGGAAGGAATAGTCCCGAGTCGCCGCAGGCAATTCGACCCAGCACTTTGGGGCTACATTATTCAAATCAAGATTACATTCAGTATGAAAGTCCCATGTCGCTGCAAGCATGTACCACGGCATTTGGGGGCTAATACTCAGTTCAAAAAATTACAAAGATAAAGGAAGTCCCGAGCCGCCGCAGGCGATCGACCCGGCACTTGGGGGATACCATATTCAAGTCTATTATTCAGTCCCGAGTCGCCGCAGGCACACGACCTGGCACTTGGGGGCTACATTGTTCAAGTTTCTGATGTCCCGAGTCGCCGCAGGCACATGACCCGGCACTTGGGGGCTACATTGTTCAAGTTTCTGAAGTCCCGAGTTGCCGCAGGCACACGACCCGGCACTTGGGGGCTACATCAGCCAATTTTGATCTACAAAACATCAAGTCCCATGTCGCTGCAAGCATGCACCACGGTACTTGGGGGCTAATGCATTGTCATTTTAAAAGTACCTTCATTGAAGACCCGGCTCACTATTAATAGTAACCCGGCACTTGGGGGCTACAGTCATTGACTCTACAGATAGTTCAAGTTCCAGATTGATGAGGAGAGCTAATCCGGCCCTTGGGGGCTACATTATTTACAGCTATACATCTACAAACATCAAAAGCTAAGTTCAAGTCCCAGGTTGCTGCGGGCAAGACAACCCGGCACTTGAGGGGCTACAGCGTTCAGTTGTTTAAACAGATCATAAGGTCCAAATTGAAGACCCGGCCCATCACATACTGATGAGCCGGCCCTTGGGGGCTACACATGTGAAATGCAAAACATTCAGTTTATAACTGGCGACTCAGATGAACAACCCGGATTTCTTCAAAGTTGCAACATTTATATTGAAGCAAGTCTTAAGCTATCACTACGTTCCCCTCTTAAGACTTGGGGGCTACAGGTAATATGGATATAAGGGAGGTACACCTTCAAGTTCTCAGTTTTGAGCAAACCGGGTATCATATTCTTAGTGGAGAAATTTGCAAAGTTTATCTTTTCCAAGCTGTTCATAGAAAGGCCCGGAAAGCCGACACAACAATATTTACAAAAGCAAGCACCAATTCATCACAAGGTGATAAACTTGGAGCTTGGGGGCTACAGTTGATATATATATTGGAGTTGAAAGAAAATTCAGATTGACCCGGGCTGGAAAAGACCCGGCCTGGGAGGATCCGTCCTATAAGGACTTGGCCTGAAGAACCCAGGAAGAACAATCATGACCCGGTATCATCAATCTTTATAACCCGGCAACTTCGATAATCGCAACTCGACAAGCTCTACGTCCTCAAGCCGGCTGAACATAAGATGAATATCTTAAATCCAATATTTTTGTCAAGCCGGAGTATTCAAAGCCAGTTCAGCATCAGAAGCATATCTTAAGCCCAATATTTTTGTCAAGTCAGAGCTTTGGAAGCCGACTCAAATGGATTATTTTTTCCCCAATATTTTTCTGCATAAAACCAGCAAGTTGATTTTGAAGCTGGCCCATTGATATAACGAAGAGACCCGGACTTTTCAGGAAGGATTCCATTGAATAACCCGGCAAAGATTGACTCGGGCGGGTGTTTTCACATAAGGAAATGACAAGGACTGAAGGATGAACAGATACCGGCTCAGAAGGACCATCGACCCGGCACACAACCTGTTAAATTTGTTCTTGTTTTATTTTTCAGGATAAGTTTAACATGGATAAATCCAAATTAAACTGGGGGCTAATGTTGGGGATATAACCCCACGATATGACCCGCCCGTTCAGGGCCGGGTTATCCAGTGGCACCCTGGAGAGTAGCAGCGACGATCAAGACGTCAAAGGACCGTCAGGGCGACTCATAAAGTGGGCCGGCTCATAGCCCAGTACTTGAGGCGGCGGCCTACCTAAGGACGCAGTAAGTTCTCCTTTACTTAAGGAAGACGATGAATAGGAGAGACCAAGGGCCCAGGGCGAGACCCGGCAGCAGGCCGGCTTAAGGGGAGCCCAATGGGCCGGCTCGTAGAGGAGGACCAAGAAGAGGAAAGCAAGACCTGACAAAGGAAAGCAAGTCCCGGACTAGTATCCAACTTGTAATAGAAAATAGACCAGTCCTAATCCTACTAGGACTCTACATGTAAGCCGGCCCCTTCAACTTATGTAAGGAGGGGCAAGGCACCCCAAGACGGAGAAGGGAGGAGAGACAGAAAAACAAGCTCTCGAGATAGAGGTAGCGAAACAGCACCCTTGTAATCGAGATCATCATCAATAGCAATCAAGCAGGATGTAGGCTTTTACCTCCACCGTGAGGGGCCGAACCTGGGTAAAACTTGCGTCTCTCGATTCCGACCACCCCTTCAAGCTTCCACCTAGTTGCGATGGCCTCACCACTAAGTCCTTTCACGAGGACATCTGCCGTGACAAAACCACGACAAGGTTGTCTACGAAACTTGGAGAAATTAAACTCATGAGATATATCACCAAACTTAACTCGAACCTTTTCTTTAACACAATCAATTTTAGCATTAACGGTATTCAAGAAAGGTCTACCAAATATAAGGGGACAAAAATTATCTTGTTGTGAACCAAGTACTAAGAAATCAGTAGGGTATTTGATTTTTCCACACAAGACTTCAACATCTCTAACAATCCCAAGTGGTGTAATAGTATCTCTATTCGCAAGCTTAATAGTAACATCAATATCCTCAATCTCAATAGGTGCAATATCATGCATTACTTCTTGATATAAAGAAAATGGAATAGCACTCACACTAGCACCCATATCACACAAACCATGATAGCAATGATCTCCAATCTTAACAAAAATAACAGGCATGCCGACTACGGGCTTGTTTTTGTCTAACTTATCTCGTTCGTTTCTAACAGGTTTAGCAATTCTAGTAGCCTCCTCACAAAAGTAAATAACATGCCCATCTATATTATCGACTAAGAGATCTTTAACCATAGCAACATCAGGTTCAACTTTAATTTGTTCAGAGGGTCTAGGTGCTCTAATATTACTTTTGTTAACCACAGTTGAAGCTTTAGCATGTTCCTTAATCCTAACAGGAAAAGGTGGTTTCTCAATATAAGCAGTAGGCACAACTGGATCAACATGGTAAACAATTGTTTCTTCTTTAACACTAACGGGTTCCTCAATCTTTTCTTTAATAGGGGGATGATATTTGAACCACTTCTCCTTAGGGAGATCAACATGAGTAGGAAATGATTCACAAAAGGAAGCTACTATCTCAGAGTCAAGTCCATATTTAGTGCTAAACTTATGAAAAGCATCGGTGGCCATAAAGGATTTACCACAATCGAACTCAAGTATTATACCTGACTCATTACCTTTGTTGAGTTCCCAATCTTCAGAGTTGCGTTTAATCCTTTCTGGAAGATCCCATCTGAATTCAATAGTTTTCTTCATAAAGGAGCCAGTCGAAGAAGAATCGAGCGTAGTTTGATTATCATGAGAAAGTCGAGCATAAAAATTCTGTAAGATAATTTCTTTTGAGAGATCATGATTGGGGCATGTGTACATCATGTACTTAAGCCTCCCCCAAGCTTGAGTGATGCTTTCTCCTTCACGAGGCCTAAAATTATATATATAATTCCGATCACGATGAACCAAATGCATAGGATAATTTTTTTGATGAAATTCCAGTTTCAATCGGTTCCAGTCCCATGTATCAGTATCATCACATAGCCTATACCACATTAATGCCTTTCCCTCCAAAGATAAAGGGAATACTTTCTTCTTAACTCCATCTCTGGATAAACCTGCAAGCTTAAACAATCCACAAATTTCATCCACATAGATCAAGTGCATATCAGGATGTGATGTTCCATCTCCTGCATAAGGATTAGCTAGCAGTTTCTCTATCATACCCGGAGGAATCTCATAATAAATATTTTTAGTAGGTGCAGTAGGTTGAGGAGAAACTATTTGTGTTTCCGGTCGAGGTGAAGATACCCCGAACAAACCCCTCAAAGGATTACTTTCCATAGTGACAAGTGACAATAAATTTCAGCACATAATATAAATGTTTCCTTTCCAAATTCCACTCACCAAAGGCGCTTCACTCCCCGGAAACGGCGCCAGAAAAGAGTCTTGATGACCCACAAGTATAGGGGATCAATCATAGTCCTTTCGATAAGTAAGAGTGTCGGACCCAATGAGGAGCAGAAGGAAATGACAAGCGGTTTTCAGCAAGGTGTTTTCTGCAAGCACTGAAATTATCGGTAACGAGTAGTTTGATAGCAAGATAATTTGTAACAAGGGACAAGTAGCAATAGTAACAAAGAGTGCAGCAAGGTGGCCCAATCCTTTTTATAGCAAAGGACAAGCAGGAACGATCTCTTATAGTAAGTAAAGCGTTCTCGAGGACACATGGGAATTTCATCTAGTCACTTTCATCATGTTTGTTTGATTCGCGTTCGCTACTTTGATAATTTGATATGTGGGTGGACCAGTGCTTGGGTGCTGTTCTTACTTGAACAAGCCTCCCACTTATGATTACCCCCTCTCGCAAGCATCTGCAACTACGAAAGAAGAATTAAGATAACTCTAACCATAGCATTAAACATATGGATCCAAATCAGCCCCTTACGGAATAGCGCATAAACTAGGGTTTAAGCTTCTGTCACTCTAGCAACCCATCATCTAATTACTACTCCACAATGCATTCCCTTAGGCCCAAAAATGGTGAAGTGTCATGTAGTCGACGTTCACATGACACCACTAAGAGAATCAACAACATACATATCATCAAAATATCGAACGAATACCAAATTCACATGATTACTTATGACAAGACTTCTCCCATGTCCTCAAGAACAAAAGTAACTACTCACAAATCATATTCATGCCCAAGATCAGAGAGGTGTTGAATAGCATAATAGATCTGAACATATAATCTTCCACCAAATAAACCAACTAGCATCAACTACAAGATGTAATCAACACTACTAGCAACCCACAGGTACCAATCTGAGGTTTTGAGACAAAGATTGAATACAAGAGATGAACTAGGGTTTGAGATGAGATGGTGCTGGTGAAGATGTTGATGAAGATTAGTCCTCCCACGATGAGAGGATCGTTGGTGATGTCGATGGCGGCGATTTCCCCCTCCCGAAGGGAAGTATCCCTGGCAGAATCTCTCCGCCGGAGAGCGAAAGTGCTCCTGCCCAAGTTCCGCCTCGAGACGGCGGTGCACCATCCCGAAAGTCTTCTCTCTATTTTTTCTAGGGAAAATGGGCTTATATACCAGAAAATGGGGGCCAGCGGCTGGCCAGGGGCCCCACAAGGTACCAGGGCGCGCCTTGGGGGGGTGGCGTGCCCTGGTGCCTCGTGGGCACCTGGCTGGCCCCCTCTGGTACTTCTTTCTTCCAGTATTTTTTATTTATTCCAAAATAAATCTTCGTAAAATTTCAGCTCATTTGGAGATGTGCAGAATAGGTATCTCTGACATAGCTTTTTCAGGTCCAGAATTCCAGCTGCCGGCAATCTCCCTCCTTGTGTAAATCTTGCATATTAAGAGACAAAAGGCATTAGAATTGCTCCACAAAGTGTTATATTGATTAAAAACACTATAAATAATAGTAGCAAAACATGATGCAAAATGGACGTATCAGTGATCAACTCACGGATTCCCGTGACCTTGGGGTGATCTAGGCATAGGGGTTGGTTGCACGTTTTCATCTTCTTTTCTCCGATAGAAACTTTGGGGTACTCTTTGAAGTTCTTTGTGTGGATTGAATATTATGAATCTGAAGTTGTTTTGATGCATATCGAATAATCAACTCACGGATACTTGTGGTGACATTGGAGTATCTAGGTGACATTAGAATTGGTTGATGCGTACCATATGGTGTTATTTTAGTACGAACTCTAGGGCTGTTTGTGACACTTATAGGGATGGCTCAATAGATTGATCGAAAAGGATAACTTTGAGGTGGTTTCGTACCCTACAACAATTTCATCTTATGTTCTCCGCTAATAGGAACTTTGGAGTGATTCTTTATCACACATTGAGGGATTGTTATATGATTCAATTATGTTAGCACTGTTGAGAGATTGCACTAGTGAAAGTATGAACCCTAGGCCTTGTTTTCAAGCATTGCAATACCATTCGTGCTCACTTTTGTTACTTGCTACCTTGCTGATTTTATATTTTCAGATTACAAAAACCTATATCTACTATCCATACTACACTTGTATCACCATCTCTTCGCCGAACTAGTGCACCTATACAATTTACCATTGTATTGGGTGTGTTGGGGACACAAGAGATTTCTTGTATTTGATTGCAGGGTTGTTTGAGAGAGACCATCTTCATCCTACGCCTCCCACGGATTGATAAACCTTAGGTCATCCACTTGAGGGAAATTTGCTACTGTCCTACAAAACTCTGCACTTGGAGGCCCAACAACGTCTACAAGAATAAAGTTGCGTAGTAGACATCAAGCTCTTTTCTGGCGCCGTTGTCGAGGAGGTGAGTGCTTGAAGGTATATCTTTAGATCTTGCAATCGAATCTTTTAGTTTCTTGTTTTATAACTAGTTTGGTTTATAAAACAAAACTACAAAAAATGGAATTGAAGTTGCATCAAATGCTTCATCTATATGATGTCTTTCTTGAAAATATGGATTCCGATAATTGTGCTCAATTGTTAGAGGAAGAATTTAATAAAATGTTTAATGTGAGTCCTTTGAATGATGAGCATGATTGCAATGTTGTTAGTATGCTTTCTACTAATATCCATGATGCTAATGATATGCAAAGCCATAAGCTTGGGGATGCTATGTTTGATGAAGATGATCTTTTTAGTCCCCCTACTTTTGATGAGCAAATTTATTATGATGATTGCATGCCTCCTATTTAAGATGATTATATTGATGAAAGTGGGTTTGGAAGAGTGTCAACTCTAGGTACTAATGATCCCACTACTTTGGAGGGCGTTGAATCTTATTGCAATATTGACAAAAGTGGATTTGGAGAGGTCATGACTTTATTTGATGATGATTCCACTACTTCGGAAGAGGTTTCAATTGATTATGACAACAAAGTTGCTATCTATGATGATTATTGTGATTACATGTATGCTATACAGAATAATTATAACCATGAAATTTTTCATCATGATTTTAATGCTCAAATGGATTATGTAAATCAAGTATCTCATGATAGTTATTTCATTGAGTTTGCTCCCACTACTATTGATGAGAATAAACTTGCTTATGTGGAGAGTAACAAAAAAATTATGCTTGTGGATCATGAAAAGAATGCTTTATGTGATAGCTATATTGTTGAATTCATTCATGATGCTACTAAAAATTATTATGAGAGAGGATCATATGCTTGTAGGTGTTGCAATAATACCAAGTTTCCTCTCTATGTGTTGAAAGTTTTGAACTTATACTTGTTTTGCCTTCCTATGCTAGTTGATTCTTGCTCACATAAATTATTTGCTTACAAAATCCCCATGCATAGGAAGTGGGTTAGACTTAAACTTGCTTGTCATATGGTTCATGATGCTCTCTTTGTGTTTCAATTCTTTACTTTTATGCGAGCATCATTGAAACCATCATGCCTAGCTAAAAGGCATTAAAGAAAAGCGCTTGTTGGGAGACAACCCAACATTTACCCCTACTATTTTTTTTGTGTTCACATGATTAAGCTACTATAGTAATCATATTTTATATGTTTCTTTCAATAATGTGCCAAGTAAAGCCTTTGGGATAGTGTGGATGCTTGTTGTGGCACCCCGGCTCAGAGACACCGGAGCACCTCGTATTCCAGCCCAGGGATCAAGTCTCCTGGAATACGGACCTGCTTGGCATAGAACAAATCAGCTATTTATTACTAATAGTTGGAGTACAAGTGTTACAGAGGGTTACAATGACACGATGATACCACCACTACTAAATTAGCTCTATGCTAGCAGCGGCACAACTCCTAGCAGCGGAACCATTACATCGGTAATGGACTCCATTCCGCAAGGACTATGGCTAGGACACGTTCTAGCTCACCACTCAGAATCTTCGGCTATGCAAACATGGCAGCACCTGCAAACTGGCATTATACGCCAAGTGAGTACTTTGAATGTACTCGCAAGCTCACAACACACATAAGCATCAAAACACCACAACATCATAGCAAGTATGATTATATTAGATTCCAATGTTATAAAAAAGGTGGAAGAAAATAATAACATGCTATAGCTAAACCATTCTCCAAAAGTCACCCTTGCTAAAATCACCGGAACCATAATGCTCTTGGATACTCGGTTGAACCACTTACTCTCGTGACCAACCCTTGGTCACCTCAAGAACCTCGGACGATCACTCCCGAGATCGCCTACAACATTCCCAGCGGCCTTCCACCAAGTGGATATCTCACCGTACTGAGATGAGTTCTTCCATCATTATCAAGTCATTCCATCATGGGTGTTGATCGGATAGTGTGACTTAGTACGAACTGTGTCCAATACCGTGGACGCGGCTATTCGAATAGATTCTTACACTTTGCAGAGGTTGTGCACGTTACCCACACTATGGAGCTCCTGGTCCCATACCTCAGCACACTTCCCTTCCGGGTGGACCGGTGCTGCTCCAACGAAACTTGCCTAACCCGTGACTCCTCCACCGTACCACCGACAATCATTCCCCCTTTCGGGTCATGCCCTGGGTGCCCCCTGTGTCACTTCTGACAGCTGCCACCGTCGTGGCCACACAAACTGTCCCAAATGGGGACCTGAGCTCAATAACCAAACCGGGCTCACAAGGTTATCGTCGTCTACCTAATCAGGGCAGCACGCACGCATAACCTCCCCACTTTGGTGGTACCGATAAAAGAGCACGCGGTTAGACCAAGTCAAGGCCATCCCATTCTGGCAGGTGTGGCTGCACTGGAAAGTTTGGTTCAGTGGCACTTGATCCACAATGAAGGAATTTATCCCCAAGCAACTATAGTCATTACTGACACTCCGGTATTACAGTGATCCAAGTTACAACAATAACTAACTAGAAATCCAATGAGCAATATGATCAACTACTACTACTGATCCCATATATGAAGTACCGGAAACACAAAATAATCATAGACGGTAATCTCTTAATACAACTATGTCATGACAACCTCAAACTTGAAATCTACTAATGACTACAATCTCATCATCAACATGACAGTAGCCTACCCAAGATTTTCAAAGTGTTGCATGAATTAACTTATTTACAAATAATTCACATTTAACATTAAAATAATTATTTAAACTGGGATATTGCAATGCAATTATGCAAATGAGAGTTGTGGCTTTCCTTGCACGAAGATAGTGTGGAAATACTCCTGGTCTTCACCCACTAGTCAAAATCACTCTGAAAAAATATTTTGAACACATTTTCAAATATCACATAAGGCATTTCTCTCTGTCTAGAAATTCTAGATAGGTCAGAAAAATACCAAAATTTTACAACAAATAAAGGAGCTCATAAGAAAAATTATGCAAAAAGAATGAACTCATTTGGACTTATGGTTTAAAAGTTATTGATGGTCAAAGTTGAGTCAAACTACTGGATTTATTTGAATTTAACAGAAAATCAGAAAAACCAGGGGGCGGCCACGTCGAAGGCGTAAAGTGGAAATGCGCTTCCACTTACGTACTGCTTCGGGCGCGCCCAGAGTCGCTGACATGCGGAGCTCGCTGTCAGTTTTAAATAGAAAGGGAGAGGGAACAGAGGACGGCGAAGCTCACCGGCGGGGTTCACCGGTGTAGAGGCCACGGCGGAGCTAGGCGGAGGCAGGGATGGAGCGGGCGTACGACGGCGAGCACGCCTGTACCCGCAGCTCCCCGAATGGTGGCCGGACAGCGTCGCCCCCTTCGACTCAGGCGGTGGCGAGCTTCGGTTGTCAGCGGATCCGGCGACTCCGGCGAGCTCTTGGGTAGAGGAAAGGCTGGGATGGATCAATGGAGCTCCACGAGCTTGACGGTGGTTTCGGTTGGTGCTGGGGTGGACGGAGATAAGCTGGAGAAGCTAGGGCAGTACGGCAGAGCTTCTCGCCGGAGATGGAGCAGAAGAGCTCTCCGGCTTGCTCCGGTGCTGCGAGTCGACGATTAGTATATGTAGGAGGCGAGTGGTGAAGAGAGGCGGGGCGGGGGAGCTCCTTTTATAGCCGGGTGAGGATGTGGTGGCCGGATGCCACCACGGTTGTGCTGGCATGGCGAGGACGGCGAGCTGGCTGCTGCGCTAGCCGTCGCGGCGCGGGCTGGAGTGGACGTGAGCGTGCAGGGTGATAGGACGCGTGCAGCGCCATTAAGAGCGTGCGGACATGGCGGCGACCGGGGCGCCCTGTTCGGCCCGTGCGGGAACTTGGCCATGTGCGGCAGCGAGCTTCGCCGGAGTTGGGAGAGCGTTTTGGAGGGGGGTACGTGGACAGTGGCAACGACGTCGGCACACGGGGACAAGCAGGGGCGGCGTGAGGTGGCCGGAGTGGTCGCATTCGACGCAGTCGGTGCGCAGAGCGCGACTTTGGCTCGGGCAGACGTGTGGTCACCGCGTGCATTGGCACACGCGGTGCGCTCTGGCACAACTTGTCATGTCTACGTGGTTGACCCTACTCCCAGAGGACTCCCTGTGTAGCTGGTTTGGCAAGAAGTGGTCTGGACAGCACTGGAGCTTCCAGACAAGTTTCTGGATAGAAACTTGAGCAGCAAGCTGAGGAAAAATGGCTAGGGTTTTGAGAGAGGAGATTTGTCACATTGAATTGTGGTGGGAAGGTTTACATACTGGCAAAGTTTCAGATCAAATGGAATAGTTTTGGATGTGGTTGCTTCACAACTGTCTCTCTGGTCCAAAAACATTGCTGATGATGATGCACTCACATGGTTGGGCTTCTGGAGCTGAAACTTGGTATTTGTGGGTGATTTGATGATGCCAAGATGCCATAAAAATTTCATAGCATTTGGATAAGAATAAATGTGACCTCCTTCACAAAGCTTTCCACTGGACAGAAACTTGGAGGAATTTTATATAGAAAATGGCTGAATGAAATGGGCCAAAATTTTGTGGAGGATGTTCATATTGGTATGAGAATGTCTTGGATTAATTTTCGATTTTTTGAAGCAATATAAAATATAGTAGCTTCACACACTGAAATTATGACTAGAAACAAAGATTGGATGTTGTGCTCACCATGAGTATGGAATCTTGATTATTTTCACATACCCAAGGTTCACATGGTCCAAAGGATTTATGAGAATTTTCTAGGAGTTTTTGGAAGAACAGAAATATAGGTTGCTTCACAACCTAGAGCTCAAAGGGTTACCCCTTTAATAGAAAAGGACTATTTAATTGGAATAAGAATTAGAATTGGGCAAGAATGGAAGTAACATTACTTGAGAGAAGTTTTTGGGAGCTTTGATTCACTTGGGAAAGAAGATCAAAAATATTCCCGAGTTATAAGTCCATAGAGCCATTCAAAACAAAATCCAAACCAAATTCCGAATAAAATTCCAAATGGGTTTTTGGAAAAGAGAAGTTGGTAAAAACCAGGGTGTCACAAACCTACCCCCCTTAAGATAAATCTCATCCTCGAGATTTGGTTGCTCAGGGAACGGGTATATGTAATCTTAAGGAAACCGGCTCCAACTCAGGTATCCTTCTCCGTGTATACTGTTCCCCCTGAATTTCATATGACCTGACTGTCGTGACCGGGGTGGTTTGCTTCACCTTGCCCATATTCTGACAGATCTTTACCCATACGTTCATTATTATGCTGACTCCAATCCTATCACGTCTGCTAGTTCCCCTAACATGTTATCAAGACTGAAATGTGTCTTCTTCCCATACGTCCAAGAGAGGTTTCCGATCGACACGTCATTCTTTCACTGATAGTATTCCGTGAAGTTGTGAACCATTGCCTTCCGTGGACACGAAACATGCAACCATTGTATTGAGATACTTGATATATGCTTCCCGGGTTTGAAGCAGCGCTGAAAACCACAGCGTTTCTTTTAGCGGAGTCTGACTACTTGTAGGAAGTCTGAATCTTCCAGGCGGACTTCTTTGTCTTGACTCCATCCTGGCAACTTGACTTCCACCTGTCGATATATCCACATGTCGTGCGATACTTTAACGCGGTCGTTGTAGTCGCACTGCTGAGCAGCCAAGAAGTCCTTGATCTGACACAACAGGCTTGAATATGTGCTGCTGACAACTTCGAGCGTATGCGGTTGGACAAGAGGGTGATGTGAAACTTGTACAAACAGGGTAATCCCCTTGAATGTACATTCAGGGTGACCAATTCGGAATCAGGCTGTCTTGGGTATCCAAGCCACTTTGTTCCCGCACTGTAGCTCTTTGTTTCTTCTCTACTGCCCTTCTTTCCGAGCCCTTTGCCAAAAGAGCTTGGCCTAGTACCTCCATCGATGCTATTGGGTGCTGCATCCTGGCAAGCATACCTTATCCTTATCTCTTTATGTGACCATAGGTACTATTAGGTGTAATACTCCGGCAACATCTTTTAGATGCCAAGCTTATCATCCTCAAACTTTTAACCGTATGGCAATGACCATCCGAACCCCTTGCATGAAATCATCAAATAAACCAGTAGCCACCAGAACGGTCTTTACAACTCAGATCTGGGACATTACTGGAATAACTCAGTCATGGCTCAAGACGGCTGAAAAGCAGCTCAGAGCATGAGACCATGTTGATAAGAAGAATGTAGCAGTTCCCTAGGACGGCCGAAAAACAGCTCAGGGCATGGGGTTACTGCTACAAAAAGATACTCAACAGCTGCCCGAGACGGCCGGAAAGCAGCCCAGAACACGGGGCAGTCATTGAAAAGAGAAACATAAAGTCGGCATCCACCCCGGACGGCTGAAAACAGCTCAGAGCACAGGCGTGGTGCCGATACCAAGAGAAGGCCAGCAAGGGTTCATCAGGATCACCCACTAGGTTCTCAAGTGTGAGAAGACTTGCCTGGTCCACTATTGCCAAGATTAGCCTCCCAAATTGCCTTTTCCTCATAGCTTTTTAGTCCTTGCAACGTGCTAAGGTGTATATGGGTCTTCTTCCTCCTGCACGACTTATGTAGCTGTCAGATCCTTACCTTCCTTTGGTAAACCTGCCTGAACTTGGTTGCTCCTTGTATGGTGACTTGTGTGACCTTGGCAACATGCCCACCATATATGGAAGTATGCATAGCTGAACATCCTATTCCCGGGCTTGACTCTTACGATGTACTGCCAATGGACTGTATAATTGCGGGTACTACTATTACCAGCTGTTTGGTGGTGTCGTACTGACGAAGGTTGGATAGATTATGTGAGAAGCCATCAAGTGTATCATGCTGAAGAAGACTGGGTAGCTTATGCTAGAGGCTCCTGCCGGGATAGCGTGCTGAGGAAGGCTGGGTGGCATACCTCCGAAGCTTCCCTTCCTGGTTGCTTCTGCGGGAAGACTCGGTGCCTTATCCCGGAAGCTTTCTGTGGTAGCTTACCGAAGAAGCTAGAGTAGCTTATGCCGGAAGCTATCCAGATATCGTACTAAGAAAGATCTGAGGAGCCTTGCACCATAAGCTTCTCTGTTAGCGTGCGAAGGAAGACTGAGTTGCTTACACCCGAAGTTTCTCTTCATGATCTGCTGACTGAATACCATGTATACCACCTCACAACTCCAGTGGTACGAAAAGAATTTGCCTGACTTTCCTTCTTGCATGGCACGTTCTTGTTTGCTTCCGGGTATAGCCTATTTCATATTCAACCCAAGCAGAACCAAACTTTGTATACGACTTATTCCTTCGACCCGGTTGGTCCTGTACCCCAAATTATCATCTTGCTGATTTCTCACAGTTGGAATAGTTACACCTTGAGGCAGGCTTGATACTGATAGCCAATCCAGGATATTATTTGTATTCCAAACCACATATTCCCAATACCAAGCAATCCGTTAATAATTTCATAAGGTTCAGTTGAGCTTCCAAGTATTTAAAATCCTCATTAACTCTTTGAATCCGTTGGGGTTGATGAGCAACTTCCATAGAGGAAAGTAAAGTGACACCGAGGAGCCAAATAAAAGGGCAAATAAAAACTGCTCAATAAAAAACACTAAGCTTACAAGAAAACCATACTTTATTGCTACTCAAGGCAATTTACAACACTCAGTACTACCACAACTTATGCAACATAAACCTCGCAAGTACTTAAGTGCTATGATCGGAGGGCGGGTTACTGGAGAGGGAAGGAGCTGGCAGAGAGGTTGATGGAGCCAAAGCCATACCAAGCGCTCTCCGGGCACGAGTTGCATCTCTGGTCAGTTCAGCGATGAGGACATATTCGGCAATCATGTAACGGGACATGTATGCCACCGCTGGGTCGTTGTCCGAGCGAACAGGAGGAAATCTAACCCGCCTGGGGGTGATGCCCATGGTGGGATAGTAGTGTGGAAGGCACGATTCTCTTGCATCGTGCTCTCTTGATGACGAAGAACAGTGAGGCCGGCCAGAGCGGCCAGCTAGATGGCGCGCTCCGGGGTAGAGGCATAGCCACCATGGAGGCTATAGGTGCATTTCCCCAAAGGTAGGTCGACTGACAGAATGACATTGTCATGATACTCAAGCACCAGTCCTGAAGTGGGGTCTGGAACACTTGGTACCTTGGCATCTCTCCACTGGGATAGAGGAGACGCCAAACGTCACGAAGCAGTGATGCAAAGCTGAGTGGTGCAGGGGCTGAGTCGTAGTTAATCGGGACGGATGCCATCTACAAAATCAACTGGTTAGTGGCCAAATCTAAATGCATGATATGCATCAAGCAAATGCAACAACCAAATGCAGCAATTCAAATGCATCACACAAGCAAGCCGGGCTCTACACTAGCGGTTTCTAACGCTCTGGTTTGGCTAGGGTGTCCTATAGCCAGACCTACTCTGATACCAAACCTTGTGGCACCCCGGCTCAGAGACACCGGAGCACCCCGTATTCCAGCCCAGGGATCAAGTCTCCTGGAATATGGCACTGCTTGGCATAGAACAAATCAGCTCTTTATTACTAATAGTTGGAGTACAAGTGTTACAGAGGGTTACAATGGCACGATGATACCACCACTGCTAAAGTTGCTCTATGCTAGCAGCGGCACAACTCCTAGCAGCGAAACCATGACATCAGTAATGGACTCCACTCCGCAGGGACTCTGGCTGGGAGCACGGCAGCACTTGCAAACTGGCATGACACACCGGGTGAGTACTTTGAATGTACTCGCAAGCTCACAACACACATAAGCATCAAAACACCACAACATTATAACAAGTATGATTATACCAGATTCCAATGTTATAACAAAGGTGGAAGAAAATAATAACATGTTATAGCTAAACCATTCTCCAAAAGTCACCCTTGCTAAAATCACCGGAACCATAATGCTCTTGGATACTTGGTTGAACCACTTACTCTCATGACCAACCCTTGGTCACCTCAAGAACCTCGGACGACCACTCCCGAGATCGCCTACAACATTCCCAGCGGCCTTCCACCAAGTGGATATCTCACCGTACTGAGACGAGTTCTTCCATCATTATCAAGTCATTCCATCATGGGTGTTAATCGGACAGTGTGACTTAGTACGAACTGTGTCCAATACCGTGGGCGTGGCTATTCAAATAGATGCTTACACTCTGCAGAGGTTGCGCACGTTACCCACACTATGGAGCTCCTGGTCCCGTAACTCGGCAAACTTCCCTTCCGGGTGGACCGGTGCTGCTGCAACGAAACTTGCCTAACCCGTGACTCCTCCACCATACCACCGACAATCATTCCCCCTTTCGGGTCATGCCCTGGGTGGCCCCTGTGTCACTTCTGACACCTGCCACCGTCGTGGCCAAACAAACTGTCCCAAACGGGGACCTGAGCTCAATAACCAAACCGGGCTCACAAGGTTATTGTCGTCTACCTGATCAGGGCAGCACGCACGCATAACCTCCCCTCTTTGGTGGTACCGATAAAAGAGCACGCAGTTAGACCAAGTCAAGGCCATCCCATTCCGGCAGGTGTGGCTGCACTGAAAAGTTCGGTTCAGCGGCACTTGATCAACAATGAAGGAATTGTAGGAGATATGCCCTAGAGGCAATAATAAATGTTATTATTTATCTCCATGTTTGTAATTAAGTTTATATTCCATGCTATAACTGCTATGGTTCTCGAGTCTGCAATAACTGCGAGGCTCGGAGGAAGACTCATATGCACGTGTGGAATGATAAACGTTAAAATGTATTCCTAGTCTGGCCTCTAAGACTAGCTCAAGTGTTGCATGATGGTTCTGTTTTCCTGATCATGGGCATGACTATGCTGGCAATTTTGAGGGCACAATGTTAGGAGAACACTTGTGTTGAATCAACCCGAATTGATGTTATGCTATGAGATACATTCGTCACAAGTTAATGGTTAATAACACAGAGAAAGTTAACGTTTGCATAATTCCTTAGACCATGCGAGTATCGAGTTCCTTCATGCTTGATTCATGAACTTTGGGGTTTGTTAAACGTCATCCGTAACTGGGTGGCTATTTCGGCGGCTTACGGATTCATGGGAAAGTATGATAAGGGACTTGATAGCTCAAGACGATGGAGAGATATCTCTGGGCCCTCTCGGTGTTACGGTATCCATCATCGTCTGGCCAGACACAACGTGATTTGATCACAGGGATGCCGGAACACGGGAATGAGAAAAGAGAACAAAACCGGTAACGAGGTAAATGGCATTGTGGACAAGTGTTGATCCACGGGGATGCCAATAAGTCTCACCTCAGGTATTTGTAACATATCGCGAAGCAACAGGAATAGCACACGGCAACTGGAGGTTCACTCGAATATTCATTCGTGTGGGTATAGGGGTCAATATGGGTGTCCACGGCTCCGATGTTGATCATTGATCGGAAAGTATTCCGGGTCATGTCTATACTTCACCGAACCTATAGGGTCACACGCTTAAGGGTCATCTATCTGCTGAATTCTAGACAGGGAGTCTGAGAGAAAGTCACCGGAAAAGTTTCAGAGACAACGGAAAAGTTCCGGAGAGAGAACACCGGAATAGTTTCGGTAAAACTGAAAAGTTGTTTCAGGGCATACCATTAAGTCAAATTGGTTTTGGCACATGCCTGGAAATTCTTGGAGGGTGCCAGAACTGTTCTGGGAACTTCTGGGATTTTTCGGAGAAAAAACCCGAAAATGTTCCGGAGCTGCCGGAACCGCTTTGTTTGCTTTTCGCAGATGAAAATCAATAATCCAAAATTGTTTCGGAATGCGTCCAAAATCATTTTAGTGGGTACTGGATTTGTTCTAAGACCCACAGAAATATTTTCGGATTTAACGGTTGCGGAAAAATGTTTCCGTGAATAGTGAAGGTGCTTTTTGGGTTACTTTTTAGAAAGCCACCTTTTAGGGCTTTTGTCAAGCTTCTAGAAGGAAAGACTTAGGGACTAAGTAACCCCTTTTGGGAGGGTCCCACTAGGGGGTGGCCGGCCAAGGATGCTCCTTCATGGAGCTCCTTTGCCTCCCCATTATGCCCTTCATGTGTGACATTTGCATGGGCATTTTGGGTTTTTTACGTGCCAATCCTACCCCTTGGTTTTCCTATAAATAGAGGTGGAGATGTGCTCTCCACACTCTCTCCTTTCTCACATACAAGTGCCATGCATGATCTGCCTTCTTCTCTCCCTCCCACGAAAAGAGTTTCGTTGAGCCGAAAGGCTGTCTGGGTTCCGGTGGGAACTAGTTCTGGACGGCGAAGCCCTTCCAGATAGATGACACCGTATGTGTGCAACCCCGTAGAGAGGGCGTAGGTTCGATCCTTTTTGCCTGAGGGGCTGTTCGAGAGTGCCTCCCGAAGGGATGTCCGAGTGACCGTCCGAGTTTTGAGGGTCCTCCCGAAGGGCTGTCCGTGACACCGTCCGAGGGACTATCCGACCGCCTCTTCGAGGGCTGTCCGATGAGCAGACAAGGGAGAACATCCTCGCGGTTGAGAGGTTGTAAATCCTAGCTACGGGGATCTGCACCAACGATCTTCATCGACTCTACTTCCGCTGCGCTACGAGTCGGTAACGAAAAGATCAAACCTTGTATGTAGTCTCCATAGTGGTCCTGGGCTGGTGCGTAGGTCAGAATTTTTTTGTTTTCTGCTGCGTTACCCTACAGTGGCATCAAGAGCCGTGCTATGCGTAGATGCAGGTTACGATCTAGAATACATAGAGATGTATGGGTGTTGCACAATATAATTTGTAGTAGATGAGTTATACTGCTGATAATTATTTGTGTGGGTAGCAGATGAAATCTGTTACCCGATGTTCTTGTTGCTTCCCTGGAATTTGCATATTTCTAATCTTGATAACGGCATGGTGGAGTATCAAAGTTCTGGCAATCCGCGATCCTGATTGATCAACGAAGTGCTAACAGTTCGTTGAATTCCACCATAGTTAAAAGAAAGATGAAATTTCGCAGACGAAAGGGCAATGCAGATATGATCTGCACAGGGGTCATGCGTATGATGAAGTTAAGTATGGGGCTCGAGATTTTATTATCTCGTGTTTCATACACCCCGTGAAGTTAATCTAGCGACTTGAATAATCATACTTGATGATGGACGTTGGTAGCTTCGGTTTGCTTCGAAACCTTAGAAGCCACGTAAAACAAATTTTGCATAAACCGATTAGAGGCGTCTAACTTGGTTTTGCAGAATGACATAAGATGTGCATGTGATGTGGTATAGCAGTTCTCATATTAATTTGATTATGTATGAGATGACTATATGATGTAAAATTAACATGACCTGCGTGTCATGATTCGGCATGATGGCTGGAGCCATATGATTGTCACTTTAACGACCTGCGTGTCAATCTTAAGTAATGCACTTATTTTATTTGCTATAGAGATAGCAATATTATCTGGTGCATCGACAAGGTGGTGGCAAACTTCACGAAGGTGAACACCGACGCGAATGCCGAAGACGAAGAAATACAAGACTTCTCCGTCAGAAAGGGCTATACCATATCATGTTATTATGAATTGCCTGAGATGTTTATCCCTTTGATGCACCCTTTTTGATTGCGCGGTAGTCGCTTTTATTAGGGTGATCTCTCACAAAAATATCAAGTAGTTAGTGTTCTCCCAAGTGTAGCACCGTCACGGCACCTATCTTCTCGGAGTGCGTCATGTTTCCATGAGTACAAACGATTACAGAAGTGTGAGGCGGGTGAGTTGAGACCTCGCAGCGAGATTACTTGGTTGTCTTGACGTTCTCGCATGAAAGTCATGAGCTCGGAACACGCGCATCGAAAGATGAACAAGAGTCACATAGAGATGTGATCGGCAAGTTAGCCTACCGATTGAAGTTCCCGTCATCAGTGATGTTCCCATCAATGGCGTTGAATTGAAATGCGGATCTTGAATCACTCAAAATCAATTATGAGAGATATTGATTTGAGTGGGAGCGCACTGTAGAATTAACTTATTTAATTCTTAGTGCAATTAATTATGAACACTGTCTAAGTGTGATTTGCATAATAGTTGTAGAATAATGGCTCGTGTTTCCACCTTCCCTATTAAAATTGAATAAGCTATTAAATATCTGGTTAAAACTTTATGGTTGGTAACGTAATGTGAGGATTGTCCTCATAAGTGCCGAGAAGGACTTTGTCCTATCGCATGCTTTTGGTATTCTCCCGCTAATGCTATGGATAATGTGACTCTCGTCCTTCTATCCAAAAGCTAGAATTCCGTTACGGTCAAGTGCAATATGTTTGCTTCCATGAGACCCGAACTTCAAAAGTTTGGAATAGCTATGTGATATTCATGGAACTGAAAATCATTTTCAGACACATACAAAGGCTAAAAGATATGTGATATCCAAAGCAATGTTTGTTTTGCAAATCTTCTATATATAAAAAGTGCTTTACGGGCTAATCAGAAAAAACAGAAATAAGATAGAAATTCCCGTAAAAATCAGACACATTGGCCATCTATTTGAGAGACTTAAAAATCTATAGCCGTTTGATTTTACTACAAGAAAATTACCCACCTTTGCCATTACGTATCCTACCATAGGTTATTTTTGTTTGCATATATCCGTTCCTAGACACAAGCTACGTTTCCATACAATTTTTTCTAGAAAAAACTACGTTACCATGCAAAAAAAACACAAGCTAGGTTTACATCCATCAAATCAATTTCTGTTATTTTCCTCCTCACGCTAACTCTCTCCGCCGCCGCAGCAGTTCAGATCGCTCACCTTCCCGCGACGTACTCTCCTCTCCATGCCATCTCCGATCTCTCTTGCCCTCCTCCTCTAACCACCAAGGCACCAACACAGACGACGGTGCCGGCCAGCAACGGTGATGATTTTGTTCGTGGGATTCTACCTGTGTGCCTCACCGAACACACATGCATGCATCCAGTAAACTAAACATCCGGAAGAAGAGCAGCAAGCCATGCATGGAGCAGGGCTCAAATTACTTCCTTTCAAAGCAGACCATGACACCATGTATGGCAGGCCATGTTTGACCGGAGCTTTTTTTTGCAGATAGTGTACGAAGGTCTGCCTCGGTGTCGTCGACCATCAGTGTCCTCCCAGTGCATGAGTATGCAAGGTTTCAATCTTGCTCCCCAATGATGGCGTGCAAGATTTGGAGTTTCCAACCAAAAACAACTGGCCCCGCATCCCTCTCCTTCCACGGTTCCACCTCCTGTTCTCATTCAACCATGCTTCCTCACCGTGTAATGAGGGCAAGTTGCGTATTATTTGTCTAATATACTTGTGCAGGTCCTGGAAGGATTATAGTCGAGCAAGTGTTTTGTCAGAGCTGTTGTGGCCCTTAGCCTGTCCATGCGAGCATCTATAGCTTCCTACATGATGGGTGAGGAAACATCTAAGAGCTGCACTTTTGGTGAAACATTCGTGTCGCTCTGCTGCACGAGGCTGCTCTACGGTATGCACATCGGGTAATTCAGGTTTCAAATTCACCTTAGGCATGTATCCGTACATGGAGGAGGTAGGTCTATATACATGATGGCATGACTTGCGTTGTTGTACGTGTGTGTGTGTGTGTGTGTGCAAGCTTGCTATGGAAGGGAACGGATGCTACCAGTGGAGGCCATTGTTTAGTGAACTGGGACATAGTCTGTTGGCTAATGAACGTTGGAGGCTTAGAATATCTCATCTGAATTAGAGATACGTGCGGCTCTAAAAGTTAGATGACTTTGAACGTATAGATTTAGCGTGGTCGTGGAAGGATATCTTAGTGTATTTCAGTGTTGCGGCTTATGTCTCAAGTAAGGCCATGGTAACCGACACATGTAATGGCATGCCTCAAACTTTTTTTTTTTGAAACATGTTTATGACTGCAGGTTCATTCTCAGTTCAACACAAGATTTTTTTTTCTTGAAAACAAAGGGAAGTTGACATCGTTCGTTTCTGGGGAGCAGCATGTTCCTCTCTGGGCATCAGCACTATGCAGCAGTTGAGCTAAATGGTGAGACAGCGAGATCTCTTGCTGATGTTTCATTTTATTATATTGAGAGAGTACATATACAAAATATAATTATAATCCAGCCTAGCTTCCCCAGTTAACACAAGTACATATGTCTCTAGGAAGTTGGGATATGTTCTAGCTCTTCCCAGTTTATAGCTAACATATGATTTGTGACGAGTTCTATGGCATCAACGTAATTCAAGATATTAGTATTGGAAGTATAGAATACTACAGTTAAGATTATGGCAAACTCAAATGCATATACATTTTGTTCGCATCAACGAGAGTATTTATTGTCTTAGAAATTTGTCAGCTATGTAACGGTTTGTGTAGAAGCTCATCCGTCTTTTTAGTGACTTCAGTTTTTCAGTAAATGAAGCACAAGGCCCACACCAAGATGATCATTCTGATGGAAGAGTGAAGAATCGAGATAAAAAATTACAGATATGCCTGCCTGCACACAAGCTTGTGGATTCAGGTAGTGAAGAGGTTCCAGATATCTTTACTTATATGGATTTGTTGACAGAAAAAGGATGGCTACAAGTGTAATTAGTTACACGTCAACAATGGTGCTCTTCGGTAGGTACTGCATAATCAAGTTAAAGTTCAGAACCTTTGCGTTATCAGTGTTGTTGTCATAGCATATGTCTCTACAGTGTTTGGTCATAATTTAGATCATTGATCTGTTGCTCATTTTTCGGGTACAAAGTTTGTGCAGCAATTACTCATTAACTGATTTTTTTCAACAGGAGTCTCCTCTTTGATACTCCCTATGACGTTTGAACATCTTACTCATTCAGCCTTAGTCTTTTCCAATTGCAGCGCTCATATCAAAGTAGGACCATCTCCTGAAAAAAGTGGTAGTTATCATAGTATTTATTACTAGAAGAATGAATTTACATTAGACGGATAATGGATATGGCATATATATAATTATTTTTCTTGAGTATACTAACTATAAGGAAACTTTTCTAAAAGAACCAGGTATTTTTTTTCAGTTTACATGATTTTTCCTTGAGCTACATCATCATGAAAAGCAGCTAACTATGACGCATCTGTTACATGGGGGTGGCGTTTTGGCTCCCGGGTGCATTTGCACCCGGATGAACAGTAACCGCAAAAAAAGTAGAAAATGTTTTCAAAAAATTCTTAAAAAATTTGTAGATGATCGTGTTGGTGTCGCAAGCATGCTTGACAATTTTCATGCGAAACGGAGTAGCGGTGTTTCGTCGGTGAAAAAAACAAATTTGGGTTGTCATTTTGTGGTGACATTTTGTCTTCGATTTTTTTTTTGCGCAGGCCAAAATTCTTAACCTTTTTGCCTCAAAATTTACATGTAGCATTTGTATGTGACAAAGATCACCAAAAAAATTGTCCCAATTTTTTTGACATTTCAAAATTCATTTTCCATAGGCAGGAGCACGTGCTCCTGGGAGCCGAATTGCATTTCCGCATGGCTTTCTCTGCTTAGTACCCAATTTGCTTATGGTGTACATTCCACCCAGATTCACCTTATTTACATGTCTGAGGAATTGGACATTATCTAAACAATTATATAGCTTTTGTGCAGTTATTTGAGTAAATGATCTCTTCTAACTATTGCTTTTTATGGAGCAAAATGAGAGCTAAACTTAGTGGAAACTGCATTCTCCCTGTAGTTTAGGAACACACTTCTGTATGGTCGTTCAATTGGAGCTTGCAATAATGATTCTGGTGGAAAAGTGAAAAGAGGAATGCTACAGTATCAAAAAGGGTTAAACATTTAAACACAACTAAGATACTTTTAAAATGTCAAAGAAATTATCTTTTTAGCGTTGCTCTGCCATCTCCTTTTTTTTACACTCAAATTATTTACTTTATTATTTTGAATTACAAATTTGTGTTATATTTGATATAGCATGTCTATCCCATTCAAGGAAAAAGGCCTACCAAAACTTGAAGTTAAATGAAACAAAATCAAGCTTAACTTTATGTAAGTGACATGTTTATTGTGATGGGGCAGAAAACCGTTGCACATCGTATCGACGTACAGGTTGGGCCATTTACATTATATTCTAATGCCAATTGAGTTTTTTTTTGCAAGAAATGCCAATTGAGTTCATTCTTCTAATATTTTAGGCTGACTATATAGCTGCATGATTAATCCAGGTTGGACCAAATACACTTCGTTCCTTTATTTAAAGTTGTACAGAGGTCATTGTAGTGATGGTCTGGTACGTACACAAATAGTTTATTAGTTTTTTTAAATATTTGTGTATGTTGTATTGCAAGAAAATCCCTTCAACCTCAGGATGCGCTTTTATCAATGGAGGGACGACCGTAAAATATTACTTTCATTACACGGAAGAAGGTGCTACCTTTTTGCGTACAAGTGCCATAAGCAATAAAGGAGCACGCCTATAGATAGCCAACAATTCTAAGGAGGGTTGTTTATGGCAAAGCAAGTCTATGAGAAACAAGAAAGATATGTTCTTCAAACAAAACATTTCCGCCTTGCGAAGGACGGACTGGTCCTCGAAGGTAAATTTGTTTCTCTACATTTAAATATACCAGACTACACCCCCGCAAAAAAAAATATACCAGACTACACAGATGAAACCATGAAGAAAGTTGGGGCCATAAAAAGTTGTTTTTATAGATAGAGCACATCTACAAGTGTTTTTATCACGCATGATGGGATCATGATTTTTTTTCCTCACATAACAACATATCTTTTTATCCACACATGATGATAAATTCTTGATGTAGTGCCTTCGTTCAGACATTTCATCTACAAGTTGTATGGATGGCTAACTAAAGCAAAAGGATGCCAATAACACCTGCATGTTAACATGTCCTATGCGTGCTTGGCAAAGGACCTTGCTGGGTCGATCAATATCTAATATTGGCCCTATCATCTTTGTAAATATTTGTGATGCCAATCACACTTAATTTCTTTTAATCAACCTTTTGTTAAATTAGCTGGGTCGATCGATATCTACTATGATTTCTTTTCACTTTTATTAAATTGTGTATTAGTTCCAAATAATATATTAAAACAATGAAAATTGCATGCCTTAATTCGTAATAAAAATTCAGATTTTTTTTGGCAAAACAATTATAGATGTCTCATCAATTATCCGTTCACCAAAAAAACTAGGTACTCCGTAAAAAGGATAATAATTTAGTGTGTTATTAGTTCGTTGGTGTTGTAAAATATTGTTTTGAATAATGATATCACCATTGTCTGTCGAAGTTCACATTTAAAAATACAACTCTCATATTTGCTAAAAAAAATGAAGGAGAGAGTTCGAGTACTATAGATACATAATTTGTCAAGGAAATTTATTGAATTGTAAAACCTCACCAAGACTTAATGTTAATGATCTTAACAAACATAAATTAAATCTTAAAAATAAAAATTAAAGGTTATGCCTGCCCACAAAACTTAAGATGTTTCTCAAGATTGTGGTATTCTCTTTAACATACAAATATATTATTTCCAATCAAATAATTAAATAATTATATCCATGAAATAATGGAAACATAAATATTAAAACCACTTGCGATACACTAAAGATGATGCCCTCACCATAAGAATCAAATAATATGTCGTCCTTATTAAACTTCATAAAATACTAGCCCGCGCATCAAGCGGGCCACTTTGCTAGTTATTAGTAAAGTGTTTACTATGCATTTGACTGATAAGAGAGTGATCCAGAAGAATGCCTGTCATATGATGAAAGGTGAATAAAACAACAACTTAAAGAGAAAGGAAATGTCCAAAGGGTGTTAGTGGGACTTACACACCTAGGAAGTCCGGGGCTAACGCCACTCTTAAGTTGAGTGCTTCTTCTGAGAGTAGGAGAAATACTGAAAGTTAAACTGTTAGAAGTATAAAGGCAAAAAGAAAGAAGACTGGAATGTCCAGCTCATGTATGAAAGTCATACAAGTTATTGATGTATAGAAGGCTGGTCAAAGAAATAGTTCTTGGGAATTGTGATTAAATTGTTAGTCACCAATTCTTGGGTATTGTGAGTTGATCACAAAGATACCCGCTCGATTGCATTCTGTTGTGACTCGATGCAAGAACTACTACGGCCTAAAAGACTTGCCGGAATGAGGTTTAGATACGCGCTGGGAATATAGTAAATGTTACTATACCTTCCATCGGTGTATTACCATCTGTATTTATTTTCATAATTCATTTAGAGTTTTACACACTCTAGCCCATTGCATAAGGTATCTTGCAAGAAGGTTGTTCATAAGAGAACTTTTGATGTTCGGTGTTATGAATAACAAAAGGGCCATACTTTCATTATGAATGAGATGTATGTTATGAATATTGATAATAATACATTACCTCTGTATTTACCTTCATAATTCATTTTAGAGTTTTACACACTCTAGCCCATTTGCATAATGTTTGTTGCAAGAGTGTTGTTCATAAAAGAACAATTGTTGTTCACTACTATGAATAACATAAGGGCCAAACTTCCATCAGGGATGGGATGTATGTTATGAATATTGATGGTAACCTGATACATCCATAACACTGTCGCTAAATGTCGCAAGACTAAAAGAATACCACACATGTGTGGCACTGCATTTGGTCACATTGGAGAAACCCGCATGAAGAAATTCCGTAATGATGGATTTTGAAGTCGTTTGATTATGAATCATCTGACACTTGCAACTTTCCTTCAAAAAGTGAAGTGACTGAAATAACGTTCACATGCCATAAGGAATGAGCAACGAACTTATTGGTAATCATACATTTTGATGTATGTAGTCCAATAAAGGTTATTGCTAGTAGTGGATTTCTCTATCTTCAAAAATGACTCAAGTAGATATATGGATATTTGCTTGATGAGACGTAAGTCTGGATCTTTTGAAATCATTCGAAAGGTTTTCAACATGAAGTAGAAATTATTATAACAAGAAAATTATGTTTCTTCAAACTAGATTGCCGAAAGGAATATTTGAGTTACAAGTTTAGCGAATGTCTGATGAGTTGTGAAAAGAGTTTCATAACTTACACCTCACGGAGCACCACTGTGAGTGGAATATCCGTGAAGATGTAATCAAACCATTTATGACATGGTAAGATCAAAGATGACATAAATCAATTTGCCATTATCCCTTTTAAAAGTAATGCTTCAGAGACTGCGGCTTTTACACTGAAAAGAGCGCCATCAGATCTGTTGAAATGACTCCATGGTATGGTACACCCAACCACGTTATGTCTTTTCTTAACATTTGGAATATGGGGCTTGTGTAAAATATTTACAAACCTATTCCAAATCAGACAAGTGCTACTTTGTAGGTTATCCCAAGTTATTGGGTATTCCCCTACCACTGTACCGAGGCAAAAGGTTTTGCCACAAAGAACGGTATGCTTTTGAAGAAAATAGTTCTTGCAAAAAGGTGAGTGGGAGGACAGTGCGACTCGACGAGATAACAGTATCTTCGTCATTAGATCAAAGGAAAGAAACCTTGGAAGTAATTCCAGAGTTTCCTACTGCGACTGATACAGAAGCCTTTACATGGGATGTATGGACTTCGGTCGAACTTGCAACTGAACCACGTAGGCAAAACTCGTGCAAACCTCTCAGGTGCGCAAGCGAGATATTGTTGTTAGACAACAGTATACCTATGATACACAAGGAAGCGTTGATGGGCCCTGACTCCGGAATTGGCTAAATGCCAATATAATCCGAGATAGTTTCCATATAAATGATTCAAGATTATATCTTGATAAACCCTTCGGAAGACTTAGAGTCTAACGAACATTAATGGAACTATAAACTGATGTGGATAAAATGTTTTATCCATAAAGCTCGACTTGTTGCAATAACAAATTCAAGGAGTTGACTACGATGAGATTGTCTCACCATAGCGATGCTTAAAGTCAGATCGGGTTAAACTAGCAATTAATACATATTTCAATCTTGAGATATGATACATGGATGCCAAAAGGATTTCCATTTGATGGAAATGCAACCTAGGACTTGCATGTGATACAGTCCGAAGTATTCTGTCAATCCAGAGGATGCTAGTAAGTATGCAAACTTCAAAGTTCCAGCAATGGACAGAAGAGAGCAAAATGGAGTTGGAATCTTTGTTTTGATGAAATAGTCAAAAGAGTTTGTTTTCATCAATGGATAACGAAGATGCTTGTGGTTACAAGAAAGTAAGTGGGAGCATAACATTATTTCTAAAAATCTTGTGTGCTTGACACATTGTTGATTGGAAATAATGTAAATTTCTTGACACGAATTAGGACTTCAATGAAAATAGTTTTTCGATGAAGTGCTTGGGCTAAATAGCCTTGATATTAGGCATATTTATCTACGATATAGAATTGCCGGATAGGGCTAAGCAAAAATGCATATTGAGAAGATGCTAAAACAGTTTAGCATTAAAACGCCAAGGAGTGATTCTTGCCGAAGTCACATGGAAATAGTTTTTGCAAGACTCGGTGTCCCAAAACACTGATGAGCAAAATACATGATGGAGATTCCACACACTCTTGTGTTTGGATTAATCATGTATTCCATGGTATGTAAAACAACCAGATATGTCCAGTACTCCCAAGGAGTTGCGAGTAAAGATACCAAAGTGATCAAAGTACTGATCATGAGACAACAGTGAAAATTGTCATTAAGTACTAAAGTAGCACTGATGACATGTTTTCTCGCAAGCAGAGATTATGAAGTGCTCGTTGTAAAGTTGTTACATCGATACAGTCTTCATCAATGCTCCATGCGATTTTCGATTTAAGTTAAGGGTTTTGTGTAATACACGATATGGTGGCACGGTGTTTGGAAATCGTTCCAAACAGGTTACTGTGGAAAATTCTATAACAAAGGCTAAGTATGTTGCCGCTTTCAAAGCGACATACAAGATGTTGAATCATACAGTTCGTTCATGAACTTGGTATGGTTCCAAGATGGCTTTGGTCAATGGAACTCTATTGAAGATAGTTGCTCCATAGCTCAGTCTGAGGAATCAAGGTTTGACCAGTGATTCACATATATACGAAGCCAAGTCCACATAAAATATTAATTTTGTGAAAGCGTGAAAACGCGAGGATATGCAGAGATACACACGGAACTGAAGTTGTCAGATCCGTTGGACATCAGACTATACCACAAGCGAAGCATATTTTACACCGGTATGCCATAGGTGTAAAGTGTTTTAGCATTGACTAGATTATTGACTCTAGTGCAAGTGGGAGTCTATAGGAGATATGCCCTAGAGGCAATAATAAATGTTATTATTTATCTCCATGTTTGTAATTATGTTTATATTCCGTGCTATAACTGCTATGGTTCTCGAGTCTGCAATAACCGCGAGGCTCGGAGGAACACTCATATGCACGTGTGAAATAATAAACGGTAAAATGTATTCCTAGTCTAGCCTCTAAGACTAGCTCAAGTGTTGCATGATGGTTCTGTTTTCCTGATCATGGGCATGACTATGCTGGCAATTTTGAGGGCACAATGTTAGGAGAACACTTGTGTTGAATCGACCCGAATTGATGTTATGCTATGAGATACATTCGTCACAAGTTAATGGTTAATAACACAGAGAAAGTTAACGTTTTCATAATTCCTTAGACCATGAGAGTATCGAGTTCCTTCATGCTTGATTCATGAACTTTGGGGTTTGTTAAACGTCATTCGTAACTGGGTGGCTATTACGGCGGCTTACGGGTTCATGGGAAAGTATGACAAGGGACTTGATAGCTCAAGATTGGGATTTGCTCCCCCGACAATGGAGAGATATCTCTGGGCCCTCTCGGTGTTACGGTGTCCATCATCGTCTGGCCAGACACAATGTGATTTGATCATAGGGATGCCGGAACACGGGAACGAGAAAAGAGAACAAAACCGGTAACGAGGTAACTGCCATTGTGGACAAGTGTTGATCCATGGGGATGCCAATAAATCTCACCTCGGGTATTTGTAACATATCGCGAAGCAACAGGAATAGCACACGGCAACTGGAGGTTCACTCGAATATTCATTCGTGTGGGTATAGGGGTCAATATGGGTGTCCACGGCTTGGATGTTGATCATTAATCGGAAAGTGTTCCGGGTCATGTCTATACTTCACTGAACCTATAGGGTCACACGCTTAAGGGTCATCTATCTGCTGAATTCTAGATAGGGAGTCTAAGAGAAAGTCACCGGAAAAGTTTCGGAGATAACGGAAAAGTTCCGGAGAGAGAACACCGGAATAGTTTCGGTAAAACTGAAAAGTTGTTTCAGGGCATACCATTAAGTCAAATTGGTTTCGACACATGCCTGGAAATTCTTCGAGGGTGCCAGAATTGTTCTGGGAACTTCTAGGATTTTTCGGAGAAAAAACCCGGAAATGTTCCGGAGCTGCCGGAACCGCTTTGTTTGCTTTTCGCAGATGAAAATCACTAATCCAAAATAGTTTCAGAACGCGTCCAAAATCATTTTAGTGGGTACTGGAATTGTTCTAAAACCCACAGAAATATTTTCGGATTTAACGGTCGCGGAAAAATGTTTCCGTGAATAGTGAAAGTGCTTTTTGGGTTACTTTTTGGAAAGCCACCTTTTAGGGCTTTTGTCAACCTTCTAGAAGGAAAGACTTAGGGACTAAGGAGCCCCTTTTGGGAGGGTCCCACTAGGGGGTGGCCGGCCAAGGATGCTCCTCCATGGAGCTCCTTTGCCTCCCCATTATGCCCTTCATGTGTGACATTTGCATGGGCATTTTGGGTTTTTTGTGTGCCAATCCTACCCCTTGGTTTTCCTATAAATAGAGGTGGAGAGGTGCTCTCCACACTCACTCCTTTCTCACATACAAGTGCTATGCATGATCTGGCTTCTTCTCTCCCTCCCACAAAAAGAGTTTCGTAGAGCCGAAAGGCTGTCTGGGTTCCGGTGGGAACTAGTTCTGGACGGCGAAGCCCTGCCGAATAGATGACACCGTATGTGTGCAACCCCGTAGAGAGGTCGTAGGTTCGATCCTTTTTGCCCGAGGGGCTGTTCGAGAGTGCCTCCTGAAGGGCTGTCCGAGTGACCGTTCGAGTTTTGAGGGTCCTCCCGAAGGGCTGTCCGTGACACCGTCCGAGGGACTGTCCGACCGCCTCCCGGAGGGCTGTCCGACGAGCAGACAAGGGAGAACATCCTCGCGGTTGGGAGGTTGTAAATCCTAGCTGCGGGGATCTGCACCAACGATCGTCATCGACTCTACTTCCGCTGCGCTACGAGTCGGTAACTAAAAGATCAAACCTTGTATGCAGTCTCCATAGTGGTCCTAGGCTGGTGCGTAGGTCGGAATTTTTTTGTTTGCTGCTGCGTTACCCTACAGGAATTTATCCCCAAGCAACTATAGTCATTACTGACACTCCGGTATTACAGTGATCCAAGTTACAACAATAACTAACTAGAAATCCAATGAGCAATATGATCAACTACTACTACTGATCCCATATATGAAGTACCGGAAACACAAAATAATCATAGACGGTAATCTCTTAAGACAACTATGTCATGACAACCTCAAACTTGAAATCTACTAATGACTACAATCTCATCATCAACATGACAGTAGCCTACCCAAGATTTTCAAAGTGTTGCATGAATTAACTTATTTACAAATAATTCATATTTAACATTAAAATAATTATTTAAACTGGGATATTGCAATGCAATTATGCAAATGAGAGTTGTGGCTTGCCTTGCACCATGATAGTGTGGAAATACTCCTGGTCTTCACCCACTAGTCAAAATCACTCTGAAAAAATATTTTGAACACATTTTCAAATATCACATAAGGCATTTCTCTCTGTCCAGAAATTCTAGACAGATCAGAAAAATACCAAAATTTTACAACAAATAAAGGAGCTCATAAGAAAAATAATGCAAAAAGAATGAACTCATTTGGACTTATGGTTTAAAAGTTATTGATGGTCAAAGTTGAGTCAAACAACTGGATTTATTTGAATTTAACAGAAAATCAGAAAAACCAGGGGGCAGCCACGTCGAAGGCGTAAAGTGGAAAAGCGCTTCCACTTACGTACCGCTTCGGGCGCGCCCAGAGTCACTGACATGCGGGGCCCGCTGTCAGTTTTAAATAGAAAGGGAGAGGGAACAGAGGACGGCGAAGCTCAACGGCGGGGTTCACCGGCGTAGAGGCCACGGCGGAGCTGGGCGGAGGCAGTGATGGATCGGGCATACGACGGCGAGGACGCTCGTACCCGCAGCTCCCCGAATGGTGGCCGGATGGCGTCGCCCCCTTCGACTCAGGCGGCGGCGAGCTTCTGTTGTCGGCGGATCCGGCGACTCCGGCGAGCTCTTGGGTAGAGGAAAGGCTGGGATGGATCAGTGGAGCTCCACGAGCTCGACGGTGGTTTTGGTTGGTGCTAGGGTGGACGGAGATGAGCTGGAGAAGCTGGGGCAGTATGGCGGAGCTTCTCGCCGGAGATGGAGCAGAAGAGCTCTCCGGCTTGCTCTGGTGCTGCGAGTCGACGATTAGGAGATGTAGGAGGCGAGTGGTGAAGAGAGGCGGGGCGGGAGAGCTCCTTTTATATCCGGGCGAGGCTGTGGTGGCCGGATGCCGCCACGGTTGCGCTGGCACGGCGAGGACGGCGAGCTGGCTGCTGCGCTAGCCGTCGCGGCGCGGGCTGGAGTGGACGTGAGCGCGTAGGGGTGATAGGTCACGTGTGGAGCCATTAAGAGCGTGCGGACATGGCGGCTTCCGCGGCGCCTTGTTCGACCCGTGCGTGAACTTGGCCGTGTGCGGCGGCGAGCCTCGCCGGAGTTGGGAGAGAGTTCTGGAGGGGGGTACGTGGACGGTGGCAACGACGTCGGCACACAGGGACAAGCAGGGGCGGCGTGAGGTGGCCGGAGTGGTCGCATCCGATGCAGTCGGCGCGCAGAGCGCGGCTTTGGCTCGGGCAGACGCGTGGTCACCGCGTGCATTGGCGCATGCGGCTTTGGCTCGGGCAGACGCGTGGTCACCGCGTGCATTGGCGCACGCGGTGCACTCTGGCATGACTTGTCATGTCTACGCAGTTGACCCTACTCCCTGAGGACTCCCTGTGTACCTGGTTTGGCAAGAAGTGGCCTGGACAACACTGGAGCTTCCAGACAAGTTTCTGGACAGAAACTTGAGCAGCAAGCTGAGGAAAAATGGCTAGGGTTTTGAGAGAGGAGATTTGTCACATTGACTTGTGGTGGGAAGGTTTACATACTGGCAAAGTTTCAGATCAAATGGACCAGTTTTGGATGTGGTTGCTTCACAGCTGTCTCTCTGGTCCAGAAACATTGTTGATGATGATGCACTCACATGGATGGGCTTCTGGAGCTGAAACTTGGTATTTGTGGGTGATTTGATGATGCCAAGATGCCATAAAAATTTCATAGCATTTGGATAAGAATAAATGGTACCTCCTTCACAAAGCTTTCCACTGGACAGAAACTTGGAGGAATTTTATAGAGAAAATGGCTAAATGAAATGGGCCAAAAATTTATGGAGGATGTTCATATGGGTATAAGAATGTCCTGGATTAATTTCAGAATTTTTGAAGCAATATAAAATATAGTTGCTTCACACACTGAAATTATGACCAGAAATAAAGATTGGATGATGTGCTCACCATGAGTATGGAATCTTGATTATTATCACATACCCAAGGTTCACATGGTCCAAAGGATTTATGAGAATTTTCTTGGAGTTTTTGGAAGAACAGAAATATAGGTTGCTCCACAACCTAGAGCTCAAAGGGTTATCCCTTTAATTGAAAAGGACTATTTAATTCGAATAAGAATTAGAATTGGGCAAGAATGGAAGTAACATGACTTGAGAGAAGTTTTTGGGAGCTTTGATTCACTTGGGAAAGAAGATCAAAAATATTCCCGAGTTATAAGTCCATAGAGCCATTCAAAACAAAATCCAAACCAAATTCCGAATAAAATTCCAAATGGGTTTTTGGAAAAGAGAAGTTGGTAAAAACCAGGGTGTCACAAACCTTCCCCCCTCAAGATTTGGTTGCTCAGGGAACGGGTATATGTAATCTTAAGGAAACTGGCTCCAACTCAGGTATCCTTCTCCGTGTATATTGTTCCCCCTGAATTTCATATGACCTGACTGTCGTGACCGGGGCGGTTTGCTTCACCTTGCCCATATTCTGACAGATCTTTCCCCATACGTTCATTATTATGCTGACTCCAATCCTGTCACATCTGCTAGTTCCCCTAACATGATATCAAGACTGAAATGTGTCTTCTTCCCATACATCCGACAGAGGTTCCCGATCAACACGTCATTCTTTCACTGATAGTATTCCGTGAAGTTGTGAACCATTGCCTTCCGTGGACACGAAACATGCAACCATTGTATCGAGATACTTGATATATGCTTCTCGGGTTTGAAGCAGTGCTGAAAACCACAGCGTTTCTTTTAGCGGAGTATGACTAGTTGTAGGAAGTCTGAATCTTCCAGGCGGACTTCTTTGTCTTGACTCCATCCTGGCAACTTGACTGCCACCTGTCGATATATCCATATGACGTGCGATACTTTAACGCGGTCGTTGGAGTCGCACTATTGAGCGACCAAGAAGTCCTTGATCTGACACAACAGGCTTGAATATATGCTGCTGACAACTTTGAGCGTATGCGGTTGGACAAGAGGGTGATGTGAAACTTGTACAAACAGGGTAATCCCCTTGAATGTACATTTAGGGTGACCAATTCGGAATCAAGCTATCTTTGGTATCCAAGCCACTTTGTTCCCGCACTGTAGCTCTTTGTTTCTTCTCTACTGCCCTTCTTTCCGAGCCCTTTGCCAAAAGAGCTTGGCCTAGTACCTCCATCGGTGCTATTGGGTGCTGCATCCTGGCAAGCATACCTTATCCTTATCTCTTTATGTGACCATAGGTACTATCAGGTGTAATACTCCGGCAACATCTTTTAGATGCCAAGCTTATCATCCCTCAAACTTTTAACCGTATGGCAATGACCATGCAAACCCCTTGCATGAAATCGGCAAATAAACCAGTAGCCACCAGAACGGTCTTTACAACTCAGATCTGGGACATTACTGGAATAACTTAGTCATGGCTCAAGACGGTTGAAAAGCAGCTCAGAGCATGAGACCATGTTGATAAGAAGAATGTAGCAGTTCCCTAGGACGGCCGAAAAACAGCTCAGAGCATGGGGTTACTGCAACAAAAAGAAACTCAACAGCTGCCCGAGACGGCCGAAAAGCAGCTCAGAACATGGGGCAATCATTGAAAAGAGAAACATAAAGTCGGCATCCACCCCGGACGGCTGAAAACAACTCAGAGCACAGGCATGGTGCCGTTACCAAGAGAAGGCCAGCAAGGGTTCATCAGGATCACCCACCAGGTTCTCAAGTGTGAGAAGACTTGCCTGGTCCACTATTGCCAAGATTGGCCTCCCAAATTGCCTTTTCCTCATAGCTTTTCAGTCCTTGCAATGTGCTAAGGTGTATATGGGTCTTCTTCCTCCTGCACGACTTATGTAGCTGTCGGATCCTTACCTTCCTTTGGTAAACCTGCCTGAACTTGGTTGCTCCTTGTATGGTGACTTGCGTGACCTTGGTAACATGCCCACCATATATGGAAGTATGCATAGCTGAACATCCTATTCCCAAGCTTGACTCTTACAATGTACTACCAACGCACTGTATAATTGCGGGTACTACTATTACCAGCTGTTTGGTGGTGTCGTACTGATGAAGGTTGGATAGCTTATGTGAGAAGCCATCAAGTGTATCGTGCTGAAGAAGACTGGGTAGCTTATGCTCGAGGCTCCTGCCGGGATAGCGTGCTGAGGAAGGCTGGGTGACGTACCTCCGAAGCCTCCCTTCCTGGTTGCTTCTGCGGGAAGACTTGGTGCCTTATCCCGGAAGCTTTCTGTGGTAGCTTACCAAAGAAGCCAGAGTAGCTTATGCCGGAAGCTATCCACATATCGTACTAAGAAAGATCTGAGGAGCCTTGCACCGTAAGCTTCTCTGTTAGCATGCGAAGGAAGACTGAGTTGCTTACACCCGAAGTTTCTCTTCATGATCTGCTAACTGAATACCATGTACACCACCTCACAATTCCAGTGGTACGAAAAGAATTTGCCTGACTTTCCTTCTTGCATGGCACGTTCTTGTTTGCTTCCGGGTATAGCCTGTTTCATATTCTACCCAAGCAGAACCAAACTTTGTATACGACTTATTCCTTCGACCCGGTTGGTCCTGCACCCCAAATTATCCTCTTGCTGATTTCTCACAGTTGGAATAGTTACACCTTGAGGCAGGCTTGATACTGATAGCCAATCCAGGATATTATTTGTATTCCAAACCACATATTCCCAATACCAAGCAATCCGTTAATAATTTCATAAGGTTCAGTTGAGCTTCCAAGTATTTAAAATCCTCATTAACTCTTTGAATCCGTTGGGGTTGATGAGCAACTTCCATAGAGGAAAGTAAAGTGACACCGAGGAGCCAAATAAAAGGGCAAATAAAAACTGCTCAATAAAAAACACTAAGCTTACAAGAAAACCACACTTTATTGCTACTCAAGGCAATTTACAACACTCAGTACTACCACAACTTATGCAACATAAACCTCGCAAGTACTTAAGTGCTATGATCGGAGGGCGGGTTACTGGAGAGCGAAGGAGCTGGCGGAGAGGTTGGCGGAGAGAATGACATTGGCATGATACTCAAGCACCAGTCCTGCAAGTGGGGTCTGGAACACTTGGTACCTTGGCATCTCTCCACTGGGATAGAGGAGACGCCAAACGCCACGAAGCAGTGATGTGAAGCTGAGTGGTGCAGGGGCTAAGTCGTAGTTAATCGGAATGGATGCCATCTACAAAATCAACTGGTTAGTGAGCCAAATCTAAATGCATGATATGCAGCAAGCAAATGCAACAACCAAATGCAGCAATTCAAATGCATCACACAAGCAAGCTGGGCTCTACACTAGCGGTTTCTAACGCTCTGGTTTGGCTAAGGTGTCCAATAGCCAGACCTACTCTGATACCAAACCTTGTGGCACCCCGGCTCAAAGACACCGGAGCACCCCGTATTCCAGCCCAGGGATCAAGTCTCCTGGAATACGGCACTGCTTGGCATATAACAAATCAGCTCCTTATTACTAATAGTTGGAGTACAGGTGTTACAGAAGGGTACAATGGCACGATGATACCATCACTGCTAAAGTAGCTCTATGCTAGCAGCGGCACAACTCCTAGCAGCAGAACCATGACATCGGTAATGGACTCCACTCCGCAGGGACTCTAGCTGGGACACGTCCTAGCTCGCCACTCGGAATCTTCGGCTATGCAAGCATGGCAGCACCTGCAAACTAGCATGACACGCCAGGTGAGTACTTTGAATGTACTCGCAAGCTCACAACACACATAAGCATCAAAACACCACAACATCATAGCAAGTATGATTATATCAGATTCCAATGTTATAAAAAGGTGGAAGAAAATAATAACATGTTATAGCTAAACCATTCTCCAAAAGTCACCCTTGCTAAAATCACCGGAACCATAATGCTCTTGGATACTCTGTTGAACCACTTACTCTCATGACCAACCCTTGGTCACCTCAAGAACCTCGGACGATCACTCCCGAGATCGCCTACAACATTCCCAGCGGCCTTCCACCAAGTGGATATCTCACTGTACTGAGACGAGTTCTTCCATCATTATCAAGTCATTCCATCATGGGTGTTGATCGGACAGTGTGACTTAGTACGAACTGTGTCCAATACCGTGGATGCGGCTATTCGAATAGATGCTTACACTCTGCAGAGGTTGCGCACGTTACCCACACTATGGAGCTCCTGGTCCCGTACCTCGGCACACTTCCCTTCCGGGTGGAACGGTGCTGCTCCAACGAAACTTGCCTAACCCGTGACTCCTCCACCGTACCACCGACAATCATTCCCCCTTTCGGGTCATGCCCTGGGTGGCCCCTGTGTCACTTCTGACACCTGCCACCGTCGTGGCCAAACAAACTGTCCCAAACAGGGACCTGAGCTCAATAACCAAACCGGGCTCACAAGGTTATCGTCGTCTACCTGATCAGGGCAGCACGCACGCATAACCTTCCCTCTTTGGTGGTACCGATAAAAGAGCACGCGGTTAGACCAAGTCAAGGCCGTCCCATTCCGGCAGGTGTGGCTGCACTCGAAAGTTCGGTTCAGTGGCACTTGATCAACAATGAAGGAATTGTAGGAGATATGCCCTAGAGGCAATAATAAATGTTATTATTTATCTCCATGTTTGTAATTATGTGTTATGTTCCGTGCTATAATTGCTATGGTTCTCGAGTCTGCAATAACCGCGAGGCTCGGAGGAAGACTCATATGCCCGTGTGGAATAATAAACGGTAAAATGTATTCCTAGTCTGGCCTCTAAGACTAGCTCAAGTGTTGCATGATGGTTCTGTTTTCCTTATCATGGGCATGACTATGCTAGCAATTTTGAGGGCACAATGTTAGGAGAACACTTGTGTTGAATCGACCCGAATTGATGTTATGCTATGAGATACATTCGCCACAAGTTAATGGTTAATAACATAGAGAAAGTTAACGTTTGCATAATTCCTTAGACCATGAGAGTATCGAGTTCCATCATGCTTGATTCATGAACTTTGGGGTTTGTCAAACGTCATCCGTAACTGGGTGGCTATTACGGCGGCTTACGGGTTCATGGGAAAGTATGACAAGGGAATTGATAGCTCAAGATTGGGATTTGCTCCTCCGACGATGGAGAGATATCTCTGGGCCCTCTCGGTGTTACAGTATCCATCATCGTCTGGCCAGACACAATGTGATTTGATCACAGGGATGCCGGAACACGGGAACGAGAAAAGAGAACAAAACCGGTAATGAGGTAACTGGCATTGTGGACAAGTGTTGATCCACGGGGATGCCAATAAATCTCACCTTGAGTATTTGTAACATATCGCGAAGCAACAGGAATAGCACGCGGCAACTGGAGGTTCACTCGAATATTCATTTGTGTGGGTATAGGGGTCAATATGGGTGTCCACGGCTCCGATGTTGATCATTGATCGAAAAGTGTTCCGGGTCATGTCTATACTTCACCGAACCTATAGGGTCACACGCTTAAGGGTCATCTATCTGCTAAATTCTAGACAGGGAGTCTGAGAGAAAGTCACCGGAAAAGTTTCGGAGACAACGGAAAAGTTCCGGAGAGAGAACACCGGAATAGTTTCGGTAAAACTGAAAAGTTGTTTCAGGGCATACCATTAAGTCAAATTGGTTTCAGCACACGCCTGGAAATTCTTGGAGGGTGCTAGAATTGTTCTGGGAACTTCTGGGATTTTTCGTAGAAAAAACCCGGAAATGTTCCGGAGCTACCGGAACCGCTTTGTTTGCTTTTCGCAGATGAAAATCACTAACCCGAAATTGTTTCAGAACGCGTCCAAAATCATTTTAGTGGGTACTGGAATTGTTCTAAGACCCACAGAAATATTTTCGGATTTAACGGTCGCGGAAAAATGTTTCCGTGAATAGTGAAAGTGCTTTTTGGGTTACTTTTTGGAAAGCCACCTTTTAGGGCTTTTGTCAAGCTTCTAGAAGGAAAGACTTAGGGACTAAGGAACCCCTTTTGGGAGGGTCCCACTAGGGGGTGGCCGGCCAAGGATGCTCCTCCATGGAGCTCCTTTGCCTCCTCATTATGCCCTTCATGTGTGACATTTGCATGGGCATTTTGGGTTTTTTGTGTGCCAATCCTACCCCTTGGTTTTCCTATAAATAGAGGTGGAGAGGTGCTCTCCACACTCACTCCTTTCTCACATACAAGTACCATGCATGATCTGGCTTCTTCTTTCCCTCCCACGAAAAGAGTTTCGTAGAGCCGAAAGGCTGTCTATGTTCTGGTGGGAACTAGTTCTGGACGGCGAAGCCCTGCCGGATAGATGACACCGTATGTGTGCAACCCGGTAGAGAGGTCGTAGGTTCGATCCTTTTTGCCCGAGGGGCTGTTTGAGAGTGCCTCCCGAAGGGCTGTCCGAGTGACCGTCCGAGTTTTGAGGGTCCTCCCGAAGGGCTGTCCGTGACACCGTCCGAGGGACTGTCCGACCGCCTCCCGGAGGGCTGTCCGACGAGCAAACAAGGGAGAACATCCTCACGGTTGGGAGGTTGTAAATCCTAGCTGCGGGAATCTACACCAACGATCGTCATCGACTCTACTTCCGCTGCGCTACGAGTCGGTAACGAAAAGATCAAACCTTGTATGCAGTCTCCATACTGGTCATGGGCTGGTGCGTAGGTCGGAAAAATTTTGTTTTCTGCTGCGTTACCCTACAGTGGCATCAAGAGCCGTGCTATGCGTAGATGCAGGTTACGATCTAGAATACATATAGATGTATGGGTGTTGCACAATATAATTTGTAGTAGATGAGTTCTACTGCTGATAATTATTTGTGCGGGTAGCAGATGAAATCTTTTACCCGATGTTCTTGTTGCTTCCCTAGAATTTGCATATTTTTGATCTTGATAACAGCATGGTGGAGTTTCAAAGTTCTGGCAATCCGCGATCCTGATTGATCAACGAAGTGCTAACAGTTCATTGAATTCCACCATAGTTAAAAGAAAGATGAAATTTCGCAGACGAAAGGGCAATGGAGATATGATCTGCACGGGGGTCATGCGTATGACGAAGTTAAGTATGGGGCTCGAGATTTTATTATCTCGTGTTTCATACACCCCGTAAAGTTAATCTAGCGACTTGAATAATCATTCTTGATGATGGACGTTGGTAGCTTCGGTTTGCTTCGAAACCTTAGAAGCCACGTAAAACAAATTTTGCATAAACCGATTAGAGGCGTCTAACTTGGTTTTGCAGGATGACATAAGAGGTGCATGTGATGTGGTATAGCGGTTCTCATATTAATTTGATTATGTATGAGATGACTATATGATGTAAAATTAACATGACCTGCGTGTCATGATTCGGCATGATGGCTGGAGCCATATGATTGTCACTTTAATGACTTGCGTGTCAACCTTAAGTAATGCACTTATTTTATTATCTATAGAGATAGCAATATTATCTAGTGCATCGACAAGGTGGTGGCAAACTTCGCGAAGGTGAACACCGACGCGAATGCCGAAGACGAAGAAATACAAGACTTCTCCATCAGAAAGGGCTATACCATATCATGCTATTATGAATTGCCTGAGATGTTTATCCCTTTGATGCACCCTTTTTGATTGCACGGTAGTCGCTTTTATTAGGATGATCTCTCACAAAAATATCAAGTAGTTAGTGTTCTCCCAAGTGTAGCACCGTCACGGCACCTATCTTCTCGGAGTACAAACGATTAGAGAAGTGTGAGGCGGGTGAGTTGAGACCTCGCAGCGAGATCACTTGGTTGTCTTGACGTTCTGGCATGAAAGTCATGAGCTCGGAACACGCGCATCAAAAGATGAACAAGAGTCACAAAGAGATGTGTTCGGCAAGTTGGCCTACCGATTGAAGTTCCCGTCATCAGTGATGTTCCCATCAATGGCGTTGAATTGAAATGCGGATCTTGAATCACTCAAAATCAATTATGAGAGATATTGATTTGAGTGGGAGCGCACTGTAGAATTAACTTATTTAATTCTCAGTGCAATTAATTATGAACACTATCTAAGTGTGATTTGCATAATAGTTGTAGAATAATGGCTCGTGTTTCCACCTTCCTTGTTAAAATTTAATAAGCTGTTAAATATCTGGTTAAAACTTTACGGTTGGTAACGTAATGAGAGGATTGTCCTCAAAAGTGCCGAGAAGGACTTTGTCATATCGCATGCTTTTGGTATTCTCCCGCTAATGCTATGGATAATGTGACTCTCGTCCTTCGATCCAAAAGCTAGAATTCCGTTACGGTTAAGTGCAATATGTTTGCTTCCATGAGACCCGAACTTCAAAAGTTTGGGATAGCTATGTGATATTCATGGAACTGAAAATCATTTTCAGACACAAACAAAGGCTAAAAGATATGTGATATCCAAAGCAATGTTTGTTTTGCAAATTATTAGTAAAGTGTTTACTATGCATTTGACTGATAAGAGAGGGATCCAGAAAAACGCCTGGCATATGACGAAAGGTGAATAAAACAACAACTTAAAGAGAAAGGAAATGTCCAAAGGGTGTTAGTGTGACTTACACACCTAGGAAGTCCGGGGCTGACGCCACTCTTAAGTTGAGTGCTTCTTCTGAGAGTAGGAGAAATACTGAAAGTTAAACTGTTAGAAGTATAAAGGCAAAAAGAAAGAAGACTGGAATGTACAGCTCATGTATGAAAGGCATACAAGTTATTGATGTATAGAAGGCTGGTCAAAGAAATAGTTCTTGGGAATTGTGATTAAATTGTTAGTCACTAATTCTTGGGTATTGTGAGTTGATCACAAAGATAACCGTTCGATTGCATTCTGTTGCGACTCGATGCAAGAACTACTACGGCCTAAAAGATTTGCCGGAATGAGGTTTAGATACGCGCTGGGAATATAGTAAATGTTACTATACCTTCCATCGGTGTATTACCATCTGTATTTATTTTCATAATTCATTTAGAGATTTACACACTCTAGCTCATTGCATAAGGTATCTTGCAAGAAGGTTGTTCATAAGAGAACTTTTGATGTTCGGTGTTATGAATAACATAAGGGCCATACTTTCATTATGAATGAGATGTATGTTATGAATATTGATAATAATACATTACCTCTGTATTTACCTTCATAATTCATTTTAGAGTTCTACACACTCTAGCCCATTTGCATAATGTTTGTTGCAAGAGTGTTGTTCATAAAAGAACAATTGTTGTTCAGTATTATGAGTAACATAAGGGCCTTACTTCCATCAGGGATGGGATGTATGTTATGAATATTGATGGTAACCTGATACATCCATAACACTGTCGCTAAATGTCGCAAGACTAAAATAATACCACACATGTGTAGCACTGCATTTGGTCACATTGGAGAAACCCGCATGAAGAAATTCCATAATGATGGATTTTGAAGTCGTTTGATTATGAATCATCTGACACTTGCAACTTTCCTCCGAAAAGTGAAGTGACTGAAATAACGTTCATAGGCCATAAGGAATGAGCAACGAACTTATTGGTAATCATACATTTTGATGTATGTAGTGCAATAAAGGTTATTGCTAGCAGTGGATTTGTCTATCTTCAACAATGACTCAAGTAGATATATGGATATTTGCTTGATGAGACGTAAGTCTGGATCTTTTGAAACCATTCGAAAGTTTTTCAACATGAAGTAGAAATTATTGTAACAAGAAAATTATGTTTCTTCAAACTAGATTGCCGAAAGGAATATTTGAGTTACAAGTTTAGCGAATGTCTGATGAGTTGTGAAAAGAGTTTCATAACTTACACCTCACGGAGCACCACTGTGAGTGGAATATCCGTGAAGATGTAATCAAACCATTTATGACATGGTAAGATCAAAGATGACATAAATCAATTTGCCATTATCCCTTTTAAAAGTAATGCTTCAGAGACTGCGGCTTTTACACTGAAAAGAGCGCCATCAGATCTGTTGAAATGACTCCAAGGTATGGTACACCCAACCATGTTATGTCTTTTCTTAACATTTGGAATATGGGGCTTGTGTAAAATATTTACAAACCTATTCCAAATCAGACAAGTGCTACTTTGTAGGTTATCCCAAGTTATTGGGTATTCCCCCACCACTGTACCGAGGCAAAAGGTTTTGCCACAAAGAACGGTATGCTTTTGAAGAAAATGGTTCTTGCAAAAAGGTGAGTGGGGGGACAGTGTGACTTGACGAGATAACAGTATCTTCGTCATCTGATCAAAGGAAAGAAACCTTGGAAGTAATTCCAGAGTTTCCTACTGCAACTGATATGGAAGCCTCTACATGGGATGTATAGACTTCGGTCGAATTTGCAACTCAACCACATAGGCAAAACTGGTGCAAACCTCTCAGGTGCGCAAGCGAGATATTGTTGTTAGACAACAGTATACCTACGATACACAAGGAAGCGTTGATGGGCCCTGATTCCGGAATTTGCTAAATGCCAATATAATCCGAGATAGTTTCCATATAAATGATTCAAGATTATATCTTGATAAACCCTTCGGAAGACTTAGAGTCTAACGAACATTAATGGAACTATAAACTGATGTGGATAAAATGTTTTATCCATAAAGCTCGACTTGTTGCAATAACAAATTCAAGGAGTTGACTACAATGAGATTGTCTCACCGTAGCGATGCTTAAAGTCAGATCGGGTTAAACTAGCAATTAATACATATTTCAATCTTGAGATATGATACATGGATGCCAAAAGGATTTCCATGTGATGGAAATGCAACCTAGGACTTGCATGTGATACAGTCCGAAGTATTTTGTCAATCCAGAGGATGCTAGTAAGTATGCAAACTTCAGAGTTCCAGCAATGGACAGAAGAGAGCAAAATGGAGTTGGAATCTTCGTTTTGATGAAATAGTCAAAAGAGTTTTTTTCATCAATGGATAACGAAGATGCTTGTGGTTATAAGAAACTAAGTGGGAGCATAATAATATTTCTAAAAACCTTGTGTGCTTGACACATTGTTGATTGGAAATAATGTAAATTTCTTGACACGAATTAGGACTTCAATGAAAATAGTTTTTCGATGAAGTGCTTGGGCTAAATAGCCTTGATATTAGGCATATTTATCTACGATATAGAATTGCCTGATAGGGCTAAGCAAAAATACATATTGAGAAGATGCTAAAACAGTTTAGCATTAAAACGCCAAGGAGTGATTCTTGCCGAAGTCACATGGAAAGAGTTTTTGCAAGACTCGGTGTCCCAAAACACTGATGAGCAAAATACATGATGGAGATTCCACACACTCTTGTGTTTGGATTAATCATGTATTCCATGGTATGTAAAACAACCAGATATGTCCAGTATTCCCAAGGAGTTGCGAGTAAAGATACCAAAGTGATCAAAGTAGTGATCATGAGACAACAGTGAAAATTGTCATTAAGTACTAAAGTAGCACTGATGACATGTTTTCTCGCAAGCAGAGTTTATGAAGTGCTCGTTGTAAAGTTGTTACATCGATACAGTCTTCATCAATGCTCCATGCGATTTTTGATTTAAGTTAAGGGTTTTGTGTAATACACGATATGGTGGCACGGTGTTTGGAAACCGTTCCAAACAGGTTACTGTGGCGAATTCTATAACAAAGGCTAAGTATGTTGCCGCTTTCAAAGCGACATACAAGATGCTGAATCATACAGTTCGTTCATGAACTTGGTATGGTTCCAAGATGGCTTTGGTCAATGGAACTCTATTGAAGATAGTTGCTCCATAGCTCAGTCTGAGGAATCAAGGTTTGACCAGTGATTCACATATATACGAAGCCAAGTCCACACAAAATATGAATTTTGTGATAGTGTGAAAACGCGAGGATATGCAAAGATACACACGGAACTGAAGTTGTCAGATCCGTTGGACATCAGACTATACCACAAGCGAAGCATATTTTACACCGGTATGCCATAGGTGTAAAGTGTTTTAGCATTGACTAGATTATTGACTCTAGTGCAAGTGGGAGTCTGTAGGAGATATGCCCTAGAGGCAATAATAAATGTTATTATTTATCTCCATGTTTGTAATTATGTTTATATTCCGTGCTATAACTGCTATGGTTCTCGAGTCTGCAATAACCGCGAGGCTCGGAGGAACACTCATATGCACGTGTGAAATAATAAATGGTAAAATGTATTCCTAGTCTAGCCTCTAAGACTAGATTAAGTGTTGCATGATGGTTCTGTTTTCCTGATCATGGGCATGACTATGCTGGCAATTTTGAGGGCACAATGTGAGGAGAACACTTGTGTGGAATCGACCCGAATTGATGTTATGCTATGAGATACATTCGTCACAAGTTAATGGTTAATAACACAGAGAAAGTTAACGTTTGCATAATTCCTTAGACCATGAGAGTATCGAGTTCCTTCATGATTGATTCATGAACTTTGGGGTTTGTTAAACGTCATCCGTAACTGGGTGGCTATTACGGCGGCTTACGGGTTCATGGTAAAGTATGACAAGGGACTTGATAGCTCAAGATTGGGATTTTCTCCTCCGACGATGGAAAGATATCTCTGGGCCCTCTCGGTGTTACGGTATCCATCATCGTCTGGCCAGACACAATGTGATTTGATCACAGGGATGCCGGAACACGGGAACGAGAAAAGAGAACAAAACCGGTAACGAGGTAACTAGCATTGTGGACAAGTGTTGATCCACGGGGATTCCAATAAATCTCACCTCGGGTATTTGGAACATATCGCAAAGCAACAGGAATAGCACACGGCAACGGGAGGTTCACTCGAATATTCATTCGTGTGGGTATAGGGGTCAATATGGGTGTCCACGGCTCCGATGTTGATCATTGATCGGAAAGTGTTCCGGGTCATGTCTATACTTCACCGAACCTATAGGGTCACACGCTTAAGGGTCATCTATCTGCTGAATTCTAGACAGGGAGCCTGAGAAAAAGTCACCGGAAATGTTTCGGAGACAACGGAAAAGTTCCGGAGAGAGAACACCGGAATAGTTTCGGTAAAACTGAAAAGTTGTTTCAGGGCATACCATTAAGTCAAATTGGTTTCGGCACATGCCTGGAAATTCTTGGAGGGTGCCAGAATTGTTCTGGGAACTTCTGGGATTTTTCGGAGAAAAAACCCGGAAATGTTCCGGAGCTGCCGGAACCGCTTTGTTTGCTTTTCGCAGATCAAAATCACTAATCCGAAATTGTTTTGGAACGCATCCAAAATCACTTTAGTGGGTACTGGAATTGTTCTATGACCCACAGAAATATTTTCGGATTTAACGGTCGCGGAAAAATGTTTCGTGAATAGTGAAAGTGCTTTTTGGGTTACTTTTTGGAAAGCCACCTTTTAGGGCTTTTGTCAAGCTTCTAGAAGGAAAGACTTAGGGACTAAGGAACCCCTTTTGGGAGGGTCCCACTAGGGGGTGGCCGGCCAAGGATGCTCCTCCATGGAGCTCCTTTGCCTCCCCATTATGCCCTTCATGTGTGACATTTGCATGGGCATTTTGGGTTTTTTGTGTGCCAATCCTACCCCTTGGTTTTCCTATAAATAGAGGTGGAGAGGTGCTCTCCACACTCACTCCTTTCTCGCATACAAGTGCCATGCATGATCTGGCTTCTTCTCTCCCTCCCATGAAAAGAGTTTCGTAGACCCGTAAGGCTGTCTGGGTTCCGGTGGGAACTAGTTCTGGACGGCGAAGCCCTGCCGGATAGATGACACCGTATGTGTGCAACCCCGTAGAGAGGTCGTAGGTTCGATCCTTTTTGCCCGAGGGGCTGTTCGAGAGTGCCTCCCGAAGGGCTGTCTGAGTGACCGTTCGAGTTTTGAGGGTCCTCCCCGAAGGGCTGTCCGTGACACCGTCCGAGGGATTGTCCGACCGCCTCCCAGAGGGCTGTCCGATGAGCAGACAAGGGAGAACATCCTCGCGGTTGGGAGGTTGTAAATCCTAGCTGTGGGGATCTGCACCAATGATCGTCATCGACTCTACTTCCGCTGCGCTACGAGTCGGTAACGAAAAGATCAAACCTTTTATCCAGTCTCCATAGTGGTCCTGGGCTGGTGCGTTGGTCGGAATTTTTTTGTTTTTTCCTGCGTTACCCTACAGGAATTTATCCCCAAGCAACTATAGTCATTACTGACACTCCGGTATTATAGTGATCCAAGTTACAACAATAACTAACTAGAAATCCAATGAGCAATATGATCAACTACTACTACTGATCCCATATATGAAGTACCGGAAACACAAAATAATCATAGACGGTAATCTCTTAATACAACTGTGTCATGACAACCTCAAACTTGAAATCTACTAATGACTACAATCTCATCATCAACATGACAGTAGCCTACCCAAGATTTTCAGAGTGTTGCATGAATTAACTTATTTACAAATAATTCATATTTAACATTAAAATAATTATTTAAACTGGGATATTGCAATGCAATTATGCAAATGAGAGTTGTGGCTTGCCTTGCACCAAGATAGTGTGGAAATACTCCTGGTCTTCACCCACTAGTCAAAATCACTCTAAAAAAATATTTTGAACACATTTTCAAATATCACATAAGGCATTTCTCTCTGTCTAGAAATTCTAGACAGATCAGAAAAATACCAAAATTTTACAACAAATAAAGGAGCTCATAAGAAAAATAATGCAAAAAGAATTAACTCATTTGGACTTATGGTTTAAAAGTTATTGATGGTCAAAGTTGAGTCAAACTACTGGATTTATTTGAATTTAACAGAAAATCAGAAAAACCAAGGGGCGGCCACGTCGAAGGCGTAAAGTTGAAATGCGCTTCCACTTACGTACCGCTTCGGGCGCGCCCAGAGTCGCTGACATGCGGGGCCCGCTTTCAGTTTTAAATAGAAAGGAAGAGGGAACAGAGGACGGCGGAGCTCACCGGCGGGGTTCACCGGCGTAGAGGCCACGACGGAGCTGGGCGGAGGCAGTGATGGATCGGGCATACGACGGCGAGGACGCTCGTACCCGTAGCTCCCCGAATGGTGGCCGAACGGCGTCGCCCCCTTCGACTCAGGCGGTGGCGAGCTTCTGTTGTCGGCGGATCCGGCGACTCCGGCGAGCTCTTGGGTAGACGAAAGGCTGGGATGGATCAGTGGAGCTCCACGAGCTCGACGGTGGTTTCGGTTGGTGCTGGGGTGGACGGAGTTGAGCTGGAGAATATGGGGCAGTATGGCGGAGCTTCTCGCCGGAGATGGAGCAGAAGAGCTCTCCGGCTTGCTCCGGTGCTGCGAGTCGACGATTAGGAGATGTAGGAGGCGAGTGGTGAAGAGAGGCAGGGCGGGGGAGCTCCTTTTATAGCCGGGCGAGGCTGTGGTGGCCGGATGCCGCCACGGTTGCGCTGGCATGGCGAGGACGGCGAGCTGGCTGCTGCGCTGGCCGTCGCGGCGTGGGCTGGAGTGGACGTGAGCGCGCAGGGGTGATAGGACGCGTGCGGAGCCATTAAGAGCGTGCGGACATGGCGGCGACCGCGGCGCCCTTTTCGGCCCGTGCGTGAACTTGGCCGTGTGCGGCGGCGAGCTTCGCCGGAGTTGGGAGAGAGTTCTGGAGGGGGGTACGTGGACGGTGGCAACGACGTCGGCACACGGGGACAAGCAGGGGCGGCGTGAGGTGGCCGGAGTGGTCGCATCCGATGCAGTCGGCGCGCAGAGCGCGGCTTTGGCTCGGGCAGACGCGTGGTCACCGAGTGCATTGGCGCACGCGGTGTACTCTGGCATGACTTGTCATGTCTACACTGTTAACCCTACTCCCTGAGGACTCCCTGTGTAGCTGGTTTGGCAAGAAGTGGCCTGGACAGCACTGGAGCTTCCAGACAAGTTTCTGGACAGAAACTTGAGCAGCAAGCTGAGGAAAAATGGCTAGGGTTTCGAGAGAGGAGATTTGTCACATTGACTTGTGGTGGGAAGGTTTACATACTGGCAAAGTTTCAGATCAAATGGACCAGTTTTGGATGTGGTTGCTTCACAGCTATCTCTTTGGTCCAGAAACATTGCTGATGATGATGCACTCACATGGATGGGCTTCTGGAGCTTAAACTTGGTATTTGTGAGTTATTTGATGATGCCAAGATGCCATAAAAATTTCATAGCATTTGGATAATAATAAATGGTACCTCCTTCACAAAGCTTTCCACTGGACGGAAACTTGGAGGAATTTTACAGAGAAAATGGCTTAATGAAATGGGCCAAAATTTTGTGGTGGATGTTCATATGGGTATGAGAATGTCCTGGATTAATTTCAGAATTTTTGAAGCAATATAAAATATAGTTGCTTCACACACTGAAATTATGACCAAAAACAAAGATTGGATGTTGTGCTCACCATGAGTATGGAATCTTGATTATTTTCACATACCCAAGGTTCACATGGTCCAAAGGATTTATGAGAATTTTCTTGGAGTTTTTGGAAGAACAGAAATATAGGTTGCTTCACAACCTAGAGCTCAAAGGGTTATCCCGTTAATAGAAAAGGACTATTTAATTTTAATAAGAATTAGAATTGGGCAAAAATGGAAGTAACATGACTTGAGAGAAGTTTTTGGGAGCTTTGATTCACTTGGGAAAGAAGATCAAAAATATTCCCGAGTTATAAGTCCATAGAGCCATTCAAAACAAAATCCAAACCAAATTCCGAATAAAATTCCAAATGGGTTTTTGGAAAAGAGAAGTTGGTAAAAACCAGGGTGTCACACTTGTTGATTAGATTCTGTGCAAAAACAGAAACTTTTTGCGTCCAGTGCTGGAATTTCTATTCTATACAGGAGTGTGAGAAAATTCTGAAATTTTTACACAGTATTTATATACAAATTTTTTACGTTTTCCTCATTTTTTAGAATTTTTGGAGGCACGGAAGTATGGTTTTTTAATCGCTCACTACATATTGTTCTGTTTTTGACAGATTCTGTTTTCGGTGCATAGTTTGCTTGTTTTAGTGTTTCAATAGCTTATATTGAGTAATATAAATTGTGGAAATGATGGAATACAGTAGGTATTATGTGAGAACAATTATGAATCTTGTATTTACAGTACCTAAGTGAATGATTTATTTTCATACTAACCTATCTCACGGAGTTCCGTTAAGTTTTATGTGATTGTAGTTTTCAAGTTTTGGGTGAGATATCGATATGAGGAGAATAAGGAGTGGAAAGACCTTAAGCTTGGGGATTCCCAAGGCACCCCAAGGTAATATTCAAGGAAGACTCAAGCGTCTAAGCTTGGGGGTGCCCCGGAAGGCATCCCCTCTTTCGTCTTCAACACTATCGGTAACCTCACTCGGAGCTATATTTTTATTCGTCACATAATATGAGTTTTGCTTGGAGCGTCATTTTATTTTGTTGAGATTTTCTTGCTGTTATCAATAATCATGTTTTGTATCTTTTAGTTCAATAAAATGCCAATTATAGCCTTTACCATGCTCAGTTTGCAAGTTTATGTGTTGCTGTTTGAAAACAGAAAGTTTTCTGTTATGTTCAGAATATTCCTGAATAGTCAGAGCATGATAAAAATCTGAAATTTTTACACAGTAAGCATGCATGAGTTCTCTGTCACGTGGTAATTTTTCATAATTTTTGGAGTTAGGGAAGTATGAATTCTTATTCACCCTTTACAGACTGTTCTGTTTAGACAGATTTCGGTTATAGTTGCATTGTTTGCATATGTTGCTTGTTTAATGTTTCTATTTGTGGATAGGAGTATTAAATATGCAGAGGCATTTAGTATGCAATGTTTAATTATAATTTTAGTGATTTGCTACTGTAGAGAATGTTAAGGTTTTGAGTTGATTTATACTAACTTATCTCACGAGTTCTTGTTGAGTTCCGTGTGGATGAAGTTTTTAAGATTTAGGAGAAGCCATGATATAAGAGGAATTAAGGAGACACAAGAGCTCAAGCTTGGGGATGACCAAGGCACCCCAAGATAACATTCCAAGAAGTTTCAAGCAACTAAGCTTGGGGATGCCCCGATGGGCATCCCACCTTTCTTCATCAACACCTATCGGTTAGCCTAAGTTTTTACTTGTTCACATGATATGTGCTATTCTTGGAGTGTCCTTTTATTTTCATTTTGTTTGATGTTTTAATAAAATTATCAATACCTGAAATCTTTATTTGGAGAGAGTCTTCACATAGCTACTTAATTGTTTGACTACTCATTGATCTTCACTTATATCTTTTGGAGTAGTTTTTCATTCACTCTTGTGCTTCACTTATATTCTAAGAGTGAATTGTTGAATGAATTGAATATCATAGAGTTGAAATTATATGTGCTTCATATGCTTGTCTCATGCCTAGTAGTAGTTTCACATTGGGTTTAGAAAGTAAAATCTATTGAAGTTTGACAATCACAATATTGGTCATACAAGCAATTCATGAATGATTAGTATATGGAAGAGAAATTTCACATACAAATATATTATCTTGGACATCTTTTATGATTGTGAATACCCATTAATTATTTTCAAACTTGAGAAAATTAGTTGAAGTTGGACAAGGAAGACAACGTAATGAGTTATGTTTGGGTATATTTGCATCGAAGTTATATTGTTATGGATCCTCTAACATGTGGTGCTTGTTTAGAATCTTTTGCTAGCCAAAATTTCTGTACTAAGCGGGAATACTGCTTGTGCATCCAAAATCCTTGAGCCAATTTCTTCCATGAGTGTCCACCATACCTACCTATATACGGTATTACCCTGTCGTTCCAAGTAAATTTGCATGTGCCACCTCTAATCATTCAAATAAGCATCTGTTTTGTGTGCCCGTACCGCTCATGAAGCGGCAGGGAGTGGTCAGTATCTTCCATGTTAAGTGAGTTATTCTCATGATGGGTGTTTATTCACTTGTCATTGCACGAGAAAGGGCGGTAATTGGGATGCCCAGTCCCGCAAAACAAACATATATATAATTAAACAAACTCCCCCGGAAAGTTGATTGTATGGAGGGCACCCGAGGATTCGGCTAGCCATGGCTTGTGTTTGAATGGTTGAGGGGGAGTAAACTTTACCTTTCCGCTTGGGAACCGCCTATAATGTGTTTAGCATGGAAGATATTGAGAACTCTCAGTCGTGACGTTGACAGGAAAGGCATGCCACTCAAAATGTATTCATCTCTATTTTAAGCAATGAGCTCTGGCACCTCTGCAAATCCCTGTTTCCCTCTGCGAAGGGACATTCTATTTACTTTTATGCTATTTACTTTCATGTTATTTATTTTTGTTGAGTCAACTTCTTATTCCAACCTATTCTCTAGTTGGAAAGCATCATGTGGTGGGGATAGATCCAGGCACATATATCCATTCAAATATATTTGATCATGATTTATTATTGTTGACAGCTATCTCTATGATAAATGAGTTGGGAGACGAAACATCAAGCCCCTATCTTTCTCTGTGTTCGATGGATGCTATTTGTTCTAAAAATATGCTTTGAGTATTAGCAATCATAGAAGACTATATGATAATTGAGTATGTGGAGCTCTTACTTAGACTTTGTTGAAAATGAGATGCATTGAAATTGTTTGGTGACTAAGAACATAGCTTGTTAAGTTTCAAGAGAATGTATTGTTTAAACCATAACATGTGAATTGATTGCTACTTTATCATGATGAGTTTTATGAGAAAGAGTTGTTATTATGATGCTAGGAAAAGTGATTGAAATTATCATTGATCAAACTTATGCACTATGCTAGCATTCACACTTCATATTTTTTTTATCATTTACCTACTCGAGGACGAGCAGGAATTAAGCTTGGGGATGCTGATACGTCTCCAACGTATCTATAATTTATGAAGTATTCATGCCATGTTTATAACAATTTTATATGGTTTTGGTATGATTTGATTAGAACTAACCCGGACTGGCGCTGTTTTCAGCAGAACTACCATGGTGTTGTTTTTTGTGCAGAAATAAAAGTTCTCGGAATTGGACGAAACTTTTTGATGATTTTTTTGCACCAAAAGAGACCCCCGAAGCTTCGTGGAAGGACCAGAAGCCTCACGAGGAGGCCATAAGGTATCACGGCGCGGCCTGGGGGGCGTGTGTTGTTGCCTTGTGGGGCCCTCGTAGCTCCTTTTCGCGTGATTCCAACGCTGAAAAATCCTATAAATAGAGAAACCCCCAGAAATAAACCTAAGACTTCGATGCCACCGCCGCAAGCCTCTGTACCGAAGAAATACCATCTGGAGCCCTGTTCCGGCACCCTGCCGGAGGGGGGAATCATCACCGGAGGCCATCTTCATCATCCCGGCGGTCTCCATGACGAGGAGGGAGTAGTTCACCCTCGGGGCTGAGGGTATGTACTAGTAGCTATGTGTTTGATCTCTCTCTCTCTCTCTCTCTCTCTCTCTCTCGTGTTCTTGATTTGGCATGATCTTGATGTACTGCGAGCTTTGTTAATATAGTTGGATCATATGGTGTTTCTTCCCTCTCTATCTTGTTGTGATGAATTGAGTCTTTCCCTTTGAGGTTTCGTTATTGTCGGATTGAATATTTCAGATTTGAGAACACTTGATGTATGTCTTGCATGTGGATACCCGTGGTGACAATGGGGTATTCTATTGGTTCACTTGATGTATGTTTTGGTGATCAACTTGCGGATTCCCGTGACCTTGGCGTGATCTAGGCATAGGGGTTGGTTGCACGTTTTCATCTTCTTTTCTCTGATAGAAACTTTGGGGTACTCTTTGAAGTTCTTTGTGTGGATTGAATATTATGAATCTGAAGTTGTTTTGATGCATATCGAATAATCAACTCACGGATACTTGTGGTGACATTGGAGTATCTAGGTGACATTAGAGTTGGTTGATGTGTATCATATGGTGTTATTTTAGTACGAACTCTAGGGCTGTTTGTGACACTTATAGGGATGGCTCAATAGATTGATCGAAAAGGATAACTTTGAGGTGGTTTCGTACCCTACAACAATTTCATCTTATGTTCTCCGCTAATAGGAACTTTGGAGTGATTCTTTATCGCACGTTGAGGGATTGCTATATGATTCAATTATGTTAGCACTATTGAGAGATTGCACTAGTGAAAGTATGAACCCTAGGCCTTGTTTTCAAGCATTGCAATACCGTTCGTGCTCACTTTTGTTACTTGATACCTTGCTGATTTTATATTTTCAGATTACAAAATCCTATATCTACTATCCATACTACACTTGTATCACCATCTCTTCGCCGAACTAGTGCACCTATACAATTTACCATTGTATTGGGTGTGTTGGGGACACAAGAGATTTCTTGTATTTGATTGCAGGGTTGTTTGAGAGAGACCATCTTCATCCTACGCCTCCCACAAATTGATAAACCTTAGGTCATCCACTTGAGGGAAATTTGCTACTGTCCTACAAAACTCTGCACTTGGAGGCCCAACAACGTCTACAAGAATAAAGTTGCGTAGTAGACATCAGCCGGCTGCCGCAGCGGCGGCCCTCCTGGGGACACAACACCAGCCCCCGGGTTTACCGGAGCCTGTGGATCATTCAGTGTAGTAAACAGTTGAGTTGGCTCAATCTGGGCCGGAAGCCGGCTTTGATGCCGCCTTCGGTGGACGAATTCCGACTCGGCTTGCCGGCGGCTTAAGTAGAGAGCCTCCTCCTCCAAGCGCTTTGTCTCCTCGACAAGCCGGGCTTGTGCTTCCGCCATGCGGGTATTTTCTGCATTGACATCCTCTTGCATCTTGGTCAACTTCTCGCGGCACTTTGTGATCTCTGCATTGCGCGCGGTATCGTTTTCTGCAGTTACCGACTCTGCCAGTAGAGTCGCCAGAGTAGTCATCATCTCCGCGAGCGCCTGCGCCCCGGTCTTTTGTGAGCCGGCGGCAGCCGTGCCGGCTCCGCCTGAGCCGGCAATGGTGAGATTCTGCCCTGCCGCTGGATCCACCGGGTCACGAAGGGGATCCTGTCTGCCTGCCATGTAGACCGCAGCAAATCGAGGCGGCTCGAGGGTTTCAGAAAAAACCTCTTCGGTGCATCCTCCGAGCCTTCCATCATACAGTGGACGGATCGACTCACTTTCCACCATCGATGACTCGCCATCAGATTGCACGAGCGTCTCGTCTCCAGATAGCGAATTTTTTGACAAAGCCACCCCTTGGGTGAAGCCCACGAAGGCATGCGTCCGGCCGGCTCTGGGCGGGCCGGGTCTTGCCTGGCAGGGACTGCTACGGCGGGCCGACTCGGTGTTGGGAACGGCATCCAACCCGGCGGCTGACTCACCAATGACGCCGATGAAAACATGGATCTTTCCAAAGGGGACTCGGTACCCGTACTCGACTGAGTCGGCCTCGGGGCCCCAGCTTGAGTCGCCAATGTAGAGCTTGCCACGGCGACTCTTGGTCATCTGACCGATCGCGTATCCCTCGATCCCTGCCGAAGCTCCCGCCAAGAACTCAACTCCACCGTGCGTAGGCCCCATGGTGGGCGCCAACTGTCGTGATTTTGACACGGCAGATGCCCTCGTGAAAGGACATAGTGATGAGGCCATCGCACGAAGGTGGAAGCTTTAACGGGGTTGATCGGGAACGAGAAGACACGAGTTTACCCAGGTTCGGCCCCTCACGACAGAGGTAAAAGCCTACATCCTGCTTGATTGTATTGCTTTGGATCTCGATTACAAGGGTGTGGATTTGCTAACCTAGCTCTCGAGAGATTGCAACTTAGTCTTTCTTCCCTAGGCGCTCCCCTTTATATAACAGGTTGAGCCCTAGGTTTACATGAGAGTCCGGGTCATAGTCTGAACCCGTATCCTACTCTTACAATAGCTATCTTGTTCTTCAAGGTAATCTTGTATTATCCTTTCTTCTCAAGCCGGCCCATATACTGAGCCGGCCCTCGCGCCAGGCCTTCATCAAGCCGGCCCACCATGAACCTTCAAGGCCCAGCAGTGAGATAACCCACTAAGCTTTATAGCTCTATGGCCGGGTCATCTTCCTGCCGGGTCTCCAATGCTGGGAAATATCCACAACAACCAGCGATCTCAGTCTAACGCCAAGCTGCTGCTCTCTGTGTGACTTTCGGATTTCCCCGTGCAGGGGCGCATGGTTTGAAGCACACGCTAAGAGCATCTACAGCCGCGTATAGCTAATCCGGCCTCTTAAACGTCCGCGGATCCGTCCGGGCATGTCTATGGATAGTTTTTTTTTAAAGGAGGATTACCCCGGCCTCTGTATCGACGAGGCACACAACCAACGTCTATGGACAGTGACCGATCACATCTAAAATGTCCTCCACAACCGAATACCTCATTACCAAATCTTTAAATTCATACAATTTGAAAGCACATTTGCTCCCTTGGTGGTTTTGGTTTTTTATGCCAACATACATATTGTTGGACTAATGCCTTTATCTAGTGAATTTCAGAAAAGTTCAACAATGGCATGGCAAGGACAAGGAGATATGGAACCCTTCAAAATGCTAAGGACATACATTGGCAAAAGCTCAAGACTCTTCATTTTTGGTTTAGTGATCCAAGATCACATTGAGTCCATAGGAAAGCCAATACTATTAAAAGGGGATGAGGTTTTGATAATGAACTATTTGCTCAAGTGCTTAGTGAGGTTGCTCCAAAACCCTCAACCACTTTCTCCATCCAAACTTGTCCAAATTTCCAAAGTCTAACTCGGTTCCACCGAATCCTATTCATCCGGACCCACCGAGTTCATCAAGACAGTGCCACAAGCCAAACCCTAACAAATCGGATCCACCGATATGGATCTCGATCCCACCGAGATGGCCTGGCCAACTCTCTGTCATCTGTTACAATTATTTCGGTCTAACCGAGTTTGCAATCGGTGCCACCGAGATGGCTTGACCAACTTTCTGTTGCCTTGTTGCAATTATTTCGGTCTCACCGAGATGTTGCAATTGGTGCCACCGAAACGAGGTTTGCCCTACCATTGCACATCGGTCGCTCCGAATTGTTTCCATTCGGTCCCACCAAAACTTCAAAAGTTCACATCTTTTGCACAGGTCGGTCTCACCGAGATTTCCAGTCGGTGCCACCGAGTTTGGTCAAAAGTGTGTAACAGTTGGATTTCATGTGGAGGCTATATATACCCCTCCACCACCCTCTTACCAAGTAAGAGAGACATCATAACGTGCCTACATTTCCACCATACATTTTCTGAGAGAGAGAACCACCTACTCATGTGTTGAGATCAAGATATTCCAATCCTACCATTTGAACCTTGATTTCTAGCCTTCCCAAGTTGCTTTCCACTCAAATCCTTCTTCCACCAAATCCAAATCTGTGAGGAGTTGTTTGAGTGTTGGGGAGACTATCACTTGAAGTACAAGAGAAAGGATTTCATCATCAACACACCATCTATTACCTTTTGGAGAGTGGTGTCTCCTAGATTGGTTAGGTGTCACTTGGGAGCCTCCAAGATCATGTGGAGTTGAACCAAGGAGTTTGTAAGGGCAAGGAGATCGCCTACTTCGTGAAGATCTACCCCGAGTGAGGCTAGTCCTTCGTGGACGTAAGCCATGGTGGAATAGACAAGGTTGCATCTTCGTGGACCCTTTGTGGGTAGATCCCTCCGTGGACTCGCGCAGCTGTTACCCTTCGTGGGTTGAAGTCTCCATCAACGTGGACGTACGATAGCACCACCTGTCGGAACCACGCCAAAAACCACCGTGTCTTCATTGTGTTTGATCTTCCATACTCTACCCCTTTACTTTCCATACACTTGCATGCTTTACTATTTTCGCTGCTCAATCTCTAGATATGCATGTGTAGGAAGACTTGGTGTTATCTTAACTTGTGCCAAAATCTGCCTAAATTTCAAGTGAACTAAAAATCTGCTCCTTTGGTTGGTTAAGGGTCTATTCACCCCCCTCTAGACCTATCTCCTCGACCCCACAATTGGTATCAGAGCTTTGGTCTCCATTGCTTTGGTTTAATCACCATTGCAGGGAGATGGATGTGTCTACTTTGGGGAGTCTTAGACATAGAGTGCCTATTCTCAATGGGGAGTATTACAACTTTTGGAAGGATGAGATGCTTGATATCTTTGATGAATTTAACTTGAGCAAGTATATTCATAATCCTTATGTGCCTCCCATTGATCCCTTGCACCCTACACATGAAGAGGAAATTGAGATGCTTCATAATCTTAGAACCATCAATCTTATCATTAGAGGATTACCTAAAATTGTGCTCGGATGTATGCAAAACTTTGAGTGTGCCTATACTCTATGGAGAGACTTGGAAAAGCGATATCCCGACTACTCTTTAAAGGATCTTGATGAGATTCTTCATAAGACTATTGCTTTTCACAAGATGAGTCCTAGTGATCCTAACTTTGATGATTGCTTGTTTGAGCTTCGTGATCTTATGCGTGCTAAAGGAGATGTTAGAACTGTTAGTAACATTATCACGGAAGCCATTAGAATTCATAAACTTGAACATTGTCATGATCATGAAACTAATGAATTCATTGCCCTAGGTGATGATCACATACATGTTGATGATGATGATGTTGAACATGGCTATTATGATGAGGACGAAGAATTTGATATTGAATTTGAGAAGACCATGAGGAATCTTAGTCTTATGGCAAATCTTCGAGATTACATGGCCGGAGGAAAAGAGTGGATTCTTGATAGTGGATGTACCGATCACATGATCGGAGATAGAGATATGTTTCGTGAGCTTGCAAAAAATGATGGTCCACGTAAGTATGTGACTTTTGGAGACAACTCCAAGGGTAAGGTACTTGGCCTTGGTAAGGTGGCCATATCCAATGATAGCTCCATACAAAATGTTATGCTTGTTGAATCCCTTGGTTACAATCTTCTTTCCGTATCTAGACTAGCCGACTTTGGTTTCAATGTTCTATTTACCGAAGTCGATTGCCAAGTGTTTCGTCGAGATAATCATAATATGATCTTTACCGGCATTCGTAGAGGTGATCTATACATTGTTGATTTCACTAAAAGAGCCCAACCTCATACATGTTTAATTGCTAAATCTTCTAAAGGTTGGTTATGGCATAGGAGACTTGGACATGTTGGCATGCGTAATCTTGATAAACTTGTTAAAGGAGATCATATTCTTGGTGTGAAAGATGTTATATTTGACAAGGATTGACTTTGTAGTGCTTGCCAAGCAGGAAAACAAGTTGGAGGAAGCCATCCCGTGAAGAACATTATGACCACGAGGAGACCACTTGAGCTACTTCATATGGATCTTTTTGGTCCCAACTCCTATAAGAGTCTTGGTGGTAACTCTTTCGGTTTGGTCATTGTTGATGATTTTTCCAGATTTACGTGGGTGTTCTTTCTCGATGACAAATCGCATGTACAAAAGATCTTCAAGAACTTCGCAAGAAAGGCCCAAAATCAATTTGAAATGAAGATCAAGAAGGTTCAGAGTGACAATGGAACGGAGTTCAAGAACGCCAATGTGGATATCTTTCTTGATGAGGAAGGCATTTCACATGAGTTCTCGGCTACGTACACACCTCAACAAAATGGAGTTGTTGAGAGGAAGAACCGGACACTTATTGAGATGGCAAGGACAATGCTTGATGAATACAAGACGCCAAAACACTTTTGGGCGGAAGTGGTTGAGACAGCTTGTCATGCTACAAATCGACTCTATCTTCACAAGCTTCTTGGTAAAACGGCGTATGAACTACTCACCGATAACAAACCACAAGTTGGATACTTTCGAGTATTTGGCTCAAAATGTTACATTCTTGATAAGCATCGTCGTTCAAAGTTTGCTCCTAAATCTTATGAAGGTTTTCTACTTGGTTACGGATCGAACTCTCACACTTACCGTGTCTACAACAACTTCACTCTAAAAGTTGAAGAAACAATAGATGTGAAGTTTGATGAGACTAACGGCTCACAAGTCGAGCAATTGCCAATTGATGTAGGAGATCAAGAACCATCGGAAGCAATCCAAGACTTGTCCATTGGCAAGATTCGACCCGTGGAAGTAAAGGAGAGTACTTCGTTAATTCAAGTGGAAGCTCCAACTTCACGTCAAGGTGAACAACAAGTTGACATGGAGGCATCCACAAGTGGAACACGTCAAGACGAAGGGAATGAGGAAGTGCAACAAGATGATCCACATCAACCTCCTTCTCTAGCCCCACAAGCGAACAATGACAACAACAATGAAGAAGAAGAAGATGAGGAGGAAGCCTCACCACAACCCAAGCAAAAGCTACCTCGAGTTAGAGCAAGAATTGACAAGAATCATCCCGTTGAACAAATACTTGGAGATATCCAATCCGGGAGAATCACTCGCTCTAAATCTTGTTTAGCTAACTTTTGTGAGCATTACTCATTCATCTCTAGTGTTGAACCTTTGAAGGTAGAAGAAGCTCTCAAGGACCCCGATTGGGTGAATGCAATGCATGAGGAGCTACACAACTTCGAGAGGAATCAAGTTTGGACGTTGGTTGAGAAGCCTAAAAATGAGCAAAACATTATTGGAACTAAATGGGTGTTTCGGAATAAGCAAGATGAAGATGGACAAGTTGTACGCAACAAAGCTCATCTCGTAGCACAAGGTTACACACAAGTCGAAGGTATGGACTATGGTGAGACCTATGCTCCCGTTGCTAGACTTGAGTCCATTCGCATTTTACTTGCTTATGCCAATCACCATGATATCACTCTCTACCAAATGGATATTAAAAGTGCTTTATTAAATGGTGAAATTGAGGAGGAAGTGTATGTTAAACAACCTCCCGGCTTTGTTAATCCCAAGAAACCTAATCATGTTTATAAACTTCGTAAAGCTCTTTATGGTCTTAAACAAGCCCCTAGAGCTTGGTACAAATGCTTGACAAAGTTCCTTCTTGAAAAAGGTTTTGAAATTGGGAAAATTGATTCAACTTTGTTCACGAAGAGGGTTAATGGAGAATTATTTGTATGCCAAATTTGTGTTGATGACATTATCTTTGGATCTACTAACCCCTCTTTTAGTGAAATGTTCGGAAGGTTGATGTCGGAAAAATATGAGATGTCTATGATGTGTGAACTTAAATTCTTTCTTGGTTTGCAAATCAAGCAAACTAAGGAGGGCACCTTTGTTTCTCAAACAAAGTATACCAAGGACTTATTCAAGAAGTTCAACATGCAAGAAAGTAAATGTATGAAAACTCCAATGCCCACGAGTGGACATCTTGACTTGACCAAGGATGGCAAACCGGTTGATCAAAAACTTTATCGATCTATGATTGGTTCAGTGCTATATCTATGTGCCTCCTGTCCCGACATTATGCTAAGTGTGTGCATGTGTGCACGATACCAAGCGGCACCAAAAGAGTGTCATCTTAAGGCTGTGAAAAGAATTGTGAGATACTTGTTACATACACCAAACTTTGGCATATGGTATCCCAAAGGATCTTCATTTGATCTTGTTGGCTATTCCGATTCGGACTATGCCTGAGACAAGGTTGATAGAAAATCCACTTCGGGTACATGTCAATTCCTTGGTAGATCTCTTGTGTCTTGGTCCTCCAAGAAACAAAACTCGGTATCTCTATCTATTGCCGAAGTGGAATACATTGCCGCGGGATCGTGTTGTGCTCAATTACTATGGATGACACAAACTCTCAAAGACTATGGAGTGAATAAGAGACATGTGCCATTACTATGTGACAATGAGAGTGCTATTAAGATTGCACACAATCCCGTGCAACATTCTCGAACTAAGCATATTGAGGTTCGTCACCATTTCATTCGAGATCATGTTGAGAAAGGTGACATTGACCCTAAACATGTTCGTATCGACAAGTAATTGGCGGATATCTTTACCAAACCTCTTTATGAGAAGGTGTTTTGCCACTTGAGGAGTGAATTGAACATCATTGATGCTTCAAATGTGAACTAGAGGTTCATGTGGATGCATACAAGGGCATGAGCATTCTTGACTAATCCATGATACTTCCATGATCATATTATATCTTGGACATTTTGCTCCCTTGTATTGTATCTAACCTTTTGTAGGTACTTGGATAAGCTTCATGTCACAAGATTGCATCTCACTCTTATCTTGAGCAATCTTGAATAACCCAAGTATCAACAATCCTTGGTGGAACAAGGAACAAGACAACCTAAACATATCCTTTGATAATACTTAAGTTTATGCTTCATTCTTGTCATTTTGGACATACATGTTGTTCCTTGCAAATCTAACCCATGTAGGAAGATGAACTACAAATGATAGGATTGCTCCCAACTTCAACTCACGAGCATCCACTTCAAGTTCAACTACATGATGAACATCACCACCAAATCCCAATGTAAGTTCTCACATCTTAGAGAAGCTTTACTCAAAGACATGAGCTAAAGCAACTCAACAAGATGTGAGTACATTGAAATGCTTACAAGAAAAATGGTAACCCCATTTTGAGCTTAACGATGAGTATGACCTATGATCAAGTGCTCTCACTTGACTCCTAAGTCAATATACTCTAACATAGGTGACCTAGTCGCCGACCCCTCTAGATGAAGTTCTCTAGTGTTTCTATTGTGTTTCTCTTCTTGCTAGAGTGTTTTTATTTCAAAAAAAAACTTCATCTAGATGTTTCTTTTCTTTTAGTGTTCTCTTTTCTCTTAGCTAGTTTAGTGGTAAATTCATTGCAAATCTTTGTGAGGATTTCTTTGTCTAGTGAGCTGAGTTGACATAATCTTCCTTTTCGCACCAGACTCGGTCACACCGAATTGCTTCAACTCGGAGTCACCGATTTGGCTGCTCTAAAGGTGTTTCTGTCAAACATTTTCTGAGTTTCTCTACTCCAGCTCCACTCAATGATTCTTACCCTCTACTTGCATCTGGAACTACACTATGGCTAGATGTATTTCTCAAGGACCAAACCCACCTGACCAATAACCTTGAAGTAGCCCTTCATGGAAATTGATGTCAAAGGGGGAGAGAGATCTACATCAAAGCTTATCTTCACAAGCTCTTCTTTACAAATAGGAGAGAGAGAGATGCACTTTATAAGAGGAGAGAATGTTACATGTTTCTAAGAGGGGAGAAACATGATCTCAGTGTTTTTAGTGCTTTTGGTTGCTTTAGTTTTCTCGCCCTACCTGCTCCCAATATCCAATGTCAGATTCAGGGGGAGAGGAAGTTCATTTAAGGGGAGACAACTAGTTTCTTTTGGGGACATGTCTGCTTCAAAGAAGTATTCACCTAATGATACTCTCTTCTACATGTCATCCCAATCTTGGTTTCTTGTTGATCTTGTGTCTTTTCTTAAAGAAATTATCTTGTGTTATGTAACCTTGTTTTCTCAAGTTTATTTCTTCAGGTACTTGATCAAGAACTTCGAGGTAAGTATATGCATCACACCCATGTACATGATGACCTCTTGCTAGTATATACATTGTTCGCAAGAAGATAATCATGAACATGTGGATATCTCAATGTCATGTTTATTGCTCTGATGCATGTAGCCAAGATACATGTTGCATGTGTATTTCCTTAAATTTGTGCCTCTGCTCTCCATGAAATACCATCATTTACTATATTCACATCTTTAGGGGGAGCTCATACATGTTACATGTTTTCTTCAAAGCTTTCATATAATCTTCAATTACATCTTTATTTGAAGCTTTGATGTATGTTGTCATTAATTACCAAAAAGGGGGGAGATTGAAAGCACATTTGCTCCCTTGGTGGTTTTGGTAATTTATGCCAACATACATATTGTTGGACTAATGCCTTTATCTAGTGAATTTCAGAAAAGTTCAACAATGGCATGGCAAGGACAAGGAGATGTGGAACCCTTCAAAATGCTAAGGACATACATTGGCAAAAGCTCAAGACTCTTCATTTTTGGTTTAGTGATTCAAGATCACATTGAGTCCATAGGAAAACCAATACTATTAAAAGGGGATGAGGTTTTGATAATGAACTATTTGCTCAAGTGCTTAGTGATGTTGCTCCAAAACCCTCAGCCACTTTCTCCATCCAAACTTGTCCAAATTTCCAAAGTCTAACTCGGTTCCACCGAATCCTATTCATTCAGACCCACCGAGTTCATCAAGACAGTGCCACAAGCCAAACACTAACAAATCGGATCCACCGATATGGATCTCGGTCCCACTGAGATGGCCTAGCCATCTCTCTGTCATCTGTTGCAATTATTTCAGTCTAACCGAGTTTGCAATCGGTGCCACCGAGATGGCTTGACCAACTTTCTGTTGCCTTGTTGCAATTATTTCGGTCTCACCGAGATGTTGTAATCAGTGCCATCGAAACGAGGTTTGCCCTACCATTGCACATCGGTCGCTCCGAGTTGTTTCCATTCGGTCCCACCGAAACTTCAAAAGTTCACATCTTTTGCACAGGTCGGTCTTACCAAGATTTCCAGTCGGTGCCACCGAGTTTGGTCAAAAGTGTGTAACGGTTGGATTTCGTGTGGAGGCTATATATACCCCTCCACCACCCTCTTACCAAGTAAGAGAGCCATCAGAACGTGCCTACATTTCCACCATACATTTTCTGAGAGAGAGAACCACCTACTCATGTGTTGAGATCAAGATATTCCAATCCTACCATTTGAACCTTGATTTCTAGCCTTCCCAAGTTGCTTTCCACTCAAATCCTTCTTCCACCAAATCCAAATCTGTGAGGAGTTGTTTGAGTGTTGGGGAGACTATCACTTGAAGCACAAGAGCAAGGAGTTCATCATCAACACACCATCTATTACCTTTTGGAGAGTGGTGTCTCCTAGATTGGTTAGGTGTCACTTGGGAGCCTCCAAGATCATGTGGAGTTGAACCAAGGAGTTTGTAAGGGCAAGGAGATCGCCTACTTCGTGAAGATCTACCCCGAGTGAGGCTAGTCCTTCGTGGATGTAAGCCATGGTGGAATAGACAAGGTTGCTTCTTCGTGGACCCTTTGTGGGTGGAGCCCTCCGTGGACTCGCGCAGCCGTTACCCTTCGTGGGTTGAAGTCTCCATCAACGTGGACGTACGATAGCACCACCTATTGGAACCACGCCAAAAACCACCGTGTCTTCATTGCGTTTGATCTTCCATACTCTACCCCTTTACTTTCCGTACACTTGCATGCTTTACTATTTCCGCTGCTCAATCTCTAGATATGCATGTGTAGGAACTCTTGGTGTTATCTTAACTTGTGCCAAAATCTGCCTAAATTTCAAGTGAACTAAAAATCTGCTCCTTTGGTTGGTTAAGGGTCTATTCACCCCCCTCTAGACCTATCTTCTCGACCCCACACAATTACATGCAACATAAAACCTAGTCTAAATCTTCGCATGCGCTCGTTCGCCTCCATGTCCGTGTCCATATCCGGCGGCCGGCTGAGCCTCTAGGAGTGAAGGTGCGGTCGCCGGCGAGGAAGAGTAGGACATGGGAGCGGCGGCGCCTCACTACTCTTCCTCGGCGGATTCCGTGGCCTGGACGTCGCCTGTCCATGTGAGGTTCACAATAGACCCCTCGTGGTCGGAGCCCGACACCTCCACGACGACGCGGTTGCGGCGCCAGGGGGTGTTGGGGAACGTTGCATGGGAAACAAAAATTTTCCTACGCACACACAAGATCTATCCATGGTGATGAGCATCTACGAGAGGGAGAGTAAATCTACATACCCTTGTAGATCGCTAAGCGGAAGCGTTTAAGAAACGCGGTTGATGTAGTCGAACGTCTCCGCGATCCAAATCGCAAGTCGTCCCTCGATCCGATCACGAACTAGCGCCGAACGGACGGCACCTCCGCGTTCAACACACGTACGGCTTGATGACGCCTTCACCTCCTCGATCCAGCGAGCGATGATGAAGTAGTGGTTGAGTTCCAGCAGCACGACGACATGGTGATGGTGGTGAGGAACAATCTCTGCAGGGCTTCGCCAAGCACTATGGAGATTATGACGGAGGAACTAGAGGGTTAGGGTTGCCGCACACGGCTTGGGGAAATCTTGATGTGTCCCGTGTGCTAGCCCTGCCCCTCTATTTATATGTTGAGCCTTGGGGTCTAAACTTGGAGTAAAAGCCTCCTCCAGGTCGGTTTTGCCCGCACAAGGTCGGTTTGGCCCGCAGGGAAAGAGTCCAACTCGGATCCCTGCCGAACCGTGCACAGCCGCGCACAAGCGGTAGTACCGCTTCACACAAGTGGTAGTACCGCTTGGGCGGTAGTATCGCTTCACACAAGCGGTAGTACCGCTCGGGCGGTAGTACCGCTTCACCAAGCGGTAGTACCGCTTACGCGGCAGCAAAACTACTTTTGCACTTTCCAATACCTCGTGGGCTTTATCCCTTTGGCCCATATAAAGTGTTGCTGCACCCGAACATTTCGGTAAACATCCGGAACCCATTCCGGTGAACTCCGGAACTCTTCCGGAGATCAAAACACTATTATCACATATATCAATCTTTACCTCCGGACTATTCCGGAGATCCTCGTCATGTCCGGGATCTTATCCGGGACTCCGAACAACTTTCGGTCACCAACAAAATAACTCAATTATACTAATCGTCACCAAACGTTAAGTGTGTAGACCCTGCGGGTTCGAGAACTATGTAGACATGACCGAGACACCTCTACGGCCAATAACCAATAGCGGGACCTGGATGCCCATATTGGCTCCTACATATTCTACGAAGATCTTTTATCGGTCGAACCTCTATGTCAAGGATTCAGTTAATCCCGTATGCTATTCCCTTTGTTCTTCGGTATGTTACTTGCCTAGTTCAATCTCGTTACCGGCAAGTCTCTTTACTCGTTCCGTAATACAAGATCTCGTGGCTAACACTTTAGTCACATTGCTTGCAAGGCTCATTGTGATGTTGTATTACCGAGTGGGCCCTGAGATACCTCTCCGTCACACGGAGTAACAAATCCCAGTCTTGATCCATGCCAACCCAACAGACACCCTCGGAGATACCTGTAGAGCACCTTTATAGTCACCCAGTTACGTTGCGACGTTTGATACACACAAGGTATTCCTCCGGTGTCAGTGAGTTGCATGATCTCATGGTCAAAGGAACAGATACTTGACATGCAGAAAACAATAGCAATAAACTGACACGATCAAATGCTACGTTTACAGTTTGGGTCTTGTCCATCACATCATTCTCCTAATGATGTGATCCCGTTATCAAATGACATCTCATGTCAATGGCTAGGAAACCTTAACCATCTTTGATCAACGAGCTAGTCAACTAGAGGCTTACTAGGGACACAGTGTTGTCTATGTACCCACACATGTATTTGAGTTTCCAATCAATACAATTATAGCATGGATAATAAACGATTATCATGAACAAGGAAATATAATAATAACCAATTTATTATTTCCTCTAGGGCATATTTCCAACAGTCTCCCACTTGCACTAGAGTCAATAATCCAGTTCACATCACTATGTGATTTACATTGTAATGAATCGAACACCCATGCAGTTCTGGTGTTGTTCATGTTTAGCCCTTGGAAGAGGTTTAGTCATCGGATCTGCAACATTTAGATCCGTGTGTACTTTGCAAATATTTATGTCGTCCCCCTTGATGTAATCGCGGATGGAATTGAAACGTCGCTTTATGTGTCTGGTCCTCTTGTGAAATCTTGGTTCCTTGGCTAGAGCAATGGCACCAGTATTATCACAAAACAGAGTCATTGGGTTAAGTGCACTAGGCACTACTCCAAGATCTGTCATGAACTCCTTCATCCAGACACCTTCCTTCGCCGCCTCCGAGGCAGCGATGTACTCCGCTTCGCATGTAGAATCTGCTACCACGCTTTGCTTGGAACTGCACCAGCTAACCGCACCCCCATTTAGAATAAATACGTATCCGGTTTGCGACTTTGAGTCATCCGGATCAGTGTCAAAGCTTGCATCGACGTAACCCTTTACGACGAGCTCTTGATCACCTCCATAAACGAGAAACATATCCTTAGTCCTTTTCAGGTATTTCAGGATATTCTTGACCGCCGTCCAGTGTTCCATTCCTGGATCACTTTGAAACCTTCCGACCATACTTATGGCAAGGCTGACATCGGGTCTTGTGCACAACATTGCATACATGATAGAGCCTATGGCCGAAGCATAGGGGATGACACTCATCTTTTCTCTATCTTCTGCAGTCACTGGGCATTGAGTCTTACTCAACTTCACACCTTGCAATACAGGCAAGAACCCCTTCTTGGACTGATCCATTTTGAACTTCTTCAAAACTTTGTCAAGGTATGTGCTTTGTGAAAGTCCTATTAAGCGTCTCGATCTATCTCTATAGATCTTGATGCCTAATATGAAAGCAGCTTCTCCTAGGTCCTTCATTGAAAAACTCTTGTTCAAATATTCCTTCACGCTTTCCAGCATTTCTATATTGTTTCCAATCAGTAATATGTCATCCACATATAATATTAGAAACGCTATAGAGCTCCCACTCACTTTCTTGTAAATACAAGCTTCTCCGTAAACTTGTATAAACTCGAACGCTTTGATCACCTCATCAAAACGAAGATTCCAACTCCGAGATGCTTGCACCAGTCCATAAATGGATCGCTGGAGTTTGCAAACTTTGTCAGCATTCTCTGGATCGACAAAACCTTCTGGTTGCATCATATACAACTCTTCCTTAAGGTAACCGTTAAGGAACGCTGTTTTGACATCCATCTGCCAAATTTCATAATCGAAAAAAGCAGCTATTGCTAACATGATTCTGACGGACTTAAGCATCGCTACGGGTGAGAAGGTCTCATCGTAGTCAACTCCTTGAACTTGTGAAAAACCCTTTGCCACAAGTCGAGCTTTATAGACGGTGACATTACCGTCCGCGTCCGTCTTCCTCTTAAAGATCCATTTGTTCTGAATGGCTTTACGCCCTTCAGGTAATACTTCCAAAGTCCATACTTTGTTTTCATACATGGATCCCATCTCGGATTTCATGGCCTCTAACCACTTCTCGGAATCCGGGCCCATCATCGCTTCTCCATAGCTCGTAGGTTCATCGTTGTCTAACAACATGACCTCTAAGACAGGGTTGCCGTACCACTCGGGAGCAGTACGCGTCCTTGTCGACCTACGAGGTTCGATAGCAACTTGATCCAAAGTTTCATGATCATCATCATTAACTTCCTCTTCAGCTAATGTAGGCTCCACAGAAACAACTTTCTGCGCTGCGCTACTCTCAGGTTGAAGTAAAGGTTCAACAACCTCATCAAGTTCTATCTTCCTCCCACTCAATTCTTTCGAGAGAAGCTCTTTCTCAAGAAATGTTCCGTTTTTAGCGACAAACACTTTGCCTTCGGATCTGAGGTAGAAGGTATACCCAACTGTCTCTTTTGGGTATCCTATGAAGACGCATTTCTCCGCTTTGGGTTCCAGCTTTTCAGGCTGAAGCTTTTTGACATAAGCATCACATCCCCAAACTTTAAGAAACGACAGCTTTGGCTTCTTGCCAAACCAAAGTTCATATGGCGTTGTCTCAACGGATTTCGATGGTGCCCTATTTAAAGTGAATGCAGCTGTCTCTAATGCATAACCCCAAAACGATAGTGGCAAATCGGCAAGAGACATCATAGATCGCACCATATCCAATAAGGTTTGATTACGACGTTCGGACATACCATTACGCTGTGGTGTTCCAGGCGGTGTCAATTGTGAAACAATTCCACACTGTCTTAAGTGACTGCCAAACTCATAACTCAGATATTCTCCTCCTCGATCAGATCGTAGGAATTTAATCTTCTTGTTACGATGATTCTCAACTTCACTCTGAAATTGTTTGAACTTTTCAAATGTTTCAGACTTGTGTTTCATTAAGTAAATATACCCATATCTACTTAAGTCATCAGTGAAGGTGAGAAAGTAACGATAACCACCGCGCGCCTCAATGCTCATTGGACTGCATACATCAGTATGTATGATTTCCAATAAGTCACTTGCCCGTTCCATTGTTCCAGAGAACGGCGTTTTAGTCATCTTGCCCATGAGGCATGGCTCACATGTGTCAAGTGATTCAAAATCAAGTGACTCCAAAAGTTCATCAGTATGGAGCTTCCTCATGCGTTTTACGCCAATATGACCTAAACGGCAGTGCCACAAGAAAGTGGTATTATCATTATCAATTCTACATCTTTTGGCATCAATGTTATGAACATGTGTATCATTACTATCGAGATTCAATAAGAATAAACCCCTCACATCGGGTGCATGACCATAAAAGATATTACTCATATAAATAGAACAACCATTATTCTCTGATTTAAATGAGTAACCGTCTCGCAATAAACAAGATCCAGATATAATGTTCATGCTTAACGCAGGCACCAAATAACACTTATTTAGGTTCATCACTAATCCCGATGGTAATCGAAGAGCGAGCGTGCCGACGGCGATCACATCAACCTTGGAACCATTTCCCACGCGCATCGTCACTTCGTCCTTTGCCAGCCTCCGTCTATTCCGCAGTTCCTGTTTTGAGTTGCAAATATGAGCAACCGCACCAGTATCAAATACCCAGGCACTACAACGAGAGTTGGTAAGGTACACATCAATAACATGTATATCATATATACCTTGTTTGTTGTTGGCCGCCTTCTTGTCAGCCAAATACTTGGGGCAATTCCGCTTCCAGTGTCCAGTTCCCTTGCAATGAAAACACACAGTTTCTGGTTTGGGTCCAGCCTTGGGTTTCTTCACGAGAGGAGCAACTGCTTTGCCACTCTGCTTGGAGTTACCCTTCTTACCCTTGCCATTTTTCTTGAAACTAGTGGTTTTATTGACCATCAACACTTGATGCTCCTTCTGAATTTCAGACTCAGCGGCTTTCAGCATCGCAAACAGCTCGGCGACTAACTTGTTCATCCCGTGCATGTTATAGTTCAACACGAAGCTCTTGTAGCTAGGTGGCAATGATTGAAGAACTCTGTCAGTGATAGCCTCTGGCGGAAGGGGCATCCCTAACTCAGCCAGACGGGTGGAGTACCTAGACATTCTGAGCATGTGATCACTGATAGACCCGTTCTCCTCCATCTTGCAAGCATAGAACTTATCGGAGATCTCATATCTCTCGATCCGGGCATTCTTCTGAAAGATAAACTTCAACTCCTGGAACATCTCATATGCTCCATGACGTTCAAAACGTCTTTGAAGTCCCGGTTCTAAGCCATACAACATTGCACATTGAACTATTGAGTAATCATCAGAACGAGCCTGCCAGGCGTTCACAACGTCTAGAGACTCAACTGGAGCGGGTGGATCACCAAGCGGTGCATCAAGGACATAATCCTTCTGGGAAGCCGTAAGGATAATCCTTAGATTACGGGCCCAGTCCACAAAGTTACTTCCATCATCTTTTAACTTAGCTTTCTCTAGGAACGCATTAAAATTCAGGGGTGCTACTGCGCGAGCCATGATCTACAACATAAATATAGCAAAGACAACTTAGACTATTGTTCTAGATAATGAGTTTAGTTAATCATATTATTTAAAAAACTCCCACTCAAATTGACATCCCTCCGGTCATTCGAGTGTAACATGATCCAAATCCACCAACTCAAGTCCGATCATCACGTGAGTTGAGGTGGTTTCAATGGTGAACATCTTCATGTTGATCATATCTACTATATGACTCATGTTCGACCTTTCGGTCTCTTGTGTTCCGAGGCCATGTATGTACATGCTAGGCTCATCAAGTTTAACCCAAGTGTTCCGCACGTGCAACATGGCTTACACCCGTTGTATGCGAACGTAGAGTCTATCACACCCGATCATCACGGCGTGTCTCGAAACGACGAACTTTCGCAACGGTGCACACTTGGGGAGAACACAATTTATCTTGAAATTTAAGTGAGGGATCACCTTATAATGCTACCGTCGTCCTAAGCAAAATAAGATGCATAAAAGGATTAACATCACATGCAAATCATAAGTGACATGATATGGCCATGAACTTGTGCTTTTGATCTCCATCTCCAAAGCACCGGCATGATCTCCATTGTCACCGGCATGACACCATGATCTCCATCATCTTGATCTCCATCAACGTGTCGCCATAAGGTTGTCGCGCCGACTGTTGCTTCCACGACTATTGCTAACGTTTAGCGATAAAGTAAAGCATTACATAGCGCTTAATGATTGACACGCAGGTCATACAATAATTAAAGACAACTCTATGGCTCCTGCCAGTTGCCGTATTCATCGACATGCAAGTCGTGATATTCTATACAACACATGATCATCTCATACATCACATATATCTCATCATGTAATTGGCCATATCACATCACAACATACCCTGCAAAAACAAGTTAGACGTCCTCTAATTGTTGTTGCAAATTTTACGTGGCTGCTACGGGTTTGCAAGAACCGTTCTTACCTACGCAAATTTTACGTGATTGCTTTTTGATCTTCTAAAAGAACCCTCTTCATTGAAATCGATTCAACTAAAGTGAGAGAGACAGACACCCGCTAGCCATCTTTATGCAACGAAGTTACATGTCAGTTGAAGGAACCTGTCTCGCGTAAGTGTACGCGTAATGTCGGTCCGGGCCGCTTCATCTCACAGTACCGCCGAATCAAATATCAACTAGTAACGGCAAGCAATATGTATACACCCACGCCCACAACTCGTTTGTGTTCTACTCGAGATCTCATCTACGCATAAACCTGGCTCTGATACCACTGTTGGGGAACGTTGCATGGGAAACAAAAAATTTCCTACGCACACACAAGATCTATCCATGGTGATGAGCATCTACGAGAGGGAGAGTAAATCTACATACCCTTGTAGATCGCTAAGCGGAAGCGTTTAAGAAACGCGGTTGATGTAGTCGAACGTCTCCGCGATCCAAATCGCAAGTCGTCCCTCGATCCGATCACGAACTAGCGCCGAACGGACGACACCTCCGCGTTCAACACACGTACGGCTTGATGACGCCTTCACCTCCTCGATCCAGCGAGCGATGATGAAGTAGTGGTTGAGTTCCAGCAGCACGACGGCGTGGTGATGGTGGTGAGGAACAATCTCTGCAGGGCTTCGCCAAGCACTACGGAGATTATGACGGAGGAACTAGAGGGTTAGGGTTGCCGCACACGGCTTGGGGAAATCTTGATGTGTCCCGTGTGCTAGCCCTGCCCCTCTATTTATATGTTGAGCCTTGGGGTCTAAACTTGGAGTAAAAGCCTCCTCCAGGTCGGTTTTGCCCGCACAAGGTCGGTTTGGCCCGCAGGGAAAGAGTCCAACTCGGATCCCTGCCGAACCGTGCACAGCCGCGCACAAGCGGTAGTACCGCTTCACACAAGCGGTAGTACCGCTTGGGCGGTAGTACCGCTTCACACAAGCGGTAGTACCGCTCGGGCGGTAGTACCGCTTCACCAAGCGGTAGTACCGCTTACGCGGCAGCAAAACTACTTTTGCACTTTCCAATACCTCGTGGGCTTTATCCCTTTGGCCCATATAAAGTGTTGCTGCACCCGAACATTTCGGTAAACATCCGGAACCCATTCCGGTGAACTCCGGAACTCTTCCGGAGATCAAAACACTATTATCACATATATCAATCTTTACCTCCGGACTATTCCGGAGATCCTCGTCATGTCCGGGATCTTATCCGGGACTCCGAACAACTTTCGGTCACCAACAAAATAACTCAATTATACTAATCGTCACCAAACGTTAAGTGTGTAGACCCTGCGGGTTCGAGAACTATGTAGACATGACCGAGACACCTCTACGGCCAATAACCAATAGCGGGACCTGGATGCCCATATTGGCTCCTACATATTCTACGAAGATCTTTTATCGGTCGAACCTCTATGTCAAGGATTCAGTTAATCCCGTATGCTATTCCCTTTGTTCTTCGGTATGTTACTTGCCCGAGATTCGATCGTCGGTATCTCTATACCTAGTTCAATCTCGTTACCGGCAAGTCTCTTTACTCGTTCCGTAATACAAGATCTCGTGGCTAACACTTTAGTCACATTGCTTGCAAGGCTCATTGTGATGTTGTATTACCGAGTGGGCCCTGAGATACCTCTCCGTCACACGGAGTAACAAATCCCAGTCTTGATCCATGCCAACCCAACAGACACCCTCGGAGATACCTGTAGAGCACCTTTATAGTCACCCAGTTACGTTGCGACGTTTGATACACACAAGGTATTCCTCCGGTGTCAGTGAGTTGCATGATCTCATGGTCAAAGGAACAGATACTTGACATGCAGAAAACAATAGCAATAAACTGACACGATCAAATGCTACGTTTACAGTTTGGGTCTTGTCCATCACATCATTCTCCTAATGATGTGATCCCGTTATCAAATGACATCTCATGTCAATGGCTAGGAAACCTTAACCATCTTTGATCAACGAGTTAGTCAACTAGAGGCTTACTAGGGACACAGTGTTGTCTATGTACCCACACATGTATTTGAGTTTCCAATCAATACAATTATAGCATGGATAATAAACGATTATCATGAACAAGGAAATATAATAATAACCAATTTATTATTGCCTCTAGGGCATATTTCCAACAGGGGGTGCCGGTCCCGTACCGGCTTCGAAGCGGCATGTGATTCCGCCTCTGCGGCATCCTCCACTCGGGCTGTCGCGGCTGCGCCCTCTACCTCACACGGCGGGCATGTCGCTCCATGGCAGCAAACACGCCATGAGTCATGCCAGCGTTTATCTCTGGCTTGGGGCCCGTGGGGCTGGCGTGGTAGCGAAAGGGTTGCGCCGCCGCCACTGCATTGGTGCGCCAAACGGGCCGCACTGCCTTCGGCGAGGCAGCGGGCAAGCGCCTCCGACCACCACGATCGGCGGATCCAAGCGTCATTTGCACTGACGCAATGGATTCCCGTCGGATCGAGTCCGACCGCTGTCGGACGGACTCCTCCCGGGAGCGGAAGAGAGCAATGTGGATTGTCATCTCCTCCTCTGGACTACATGGGACGAGGTCCTAGTCCACATATCGGGAGAGGTCGGACTCAAATCTGCTGCCCGACATGCCAGAGGAGGTCAGAGATCGCCGAAAGGGAGCTTGGGGCGGAGTGGAGTGGCTAGGGTTTGGTTCGGTATGCAGATGGAGACAAATATATGTGGGGTCAGGGTGGAACAGCGCACCCGTGCCTCTCCTTATCCGCCCCAGATTTGGACTGGATATGAGGAGTGTCGGTCAGCCCGGGAGTATGGGGCCGGTATGAGGAGCCCATCTGGGTCAGGTTTTTTTGACTAGGTTGTGATCGGGCTGTCCCCCCGGACGTATAGGGTGGATTTGGGAAGCCCGACAGTAGATGCTCTGATGCCTTCCTGCTCAAGCATGTCGCCTTTTTTCTTGAGTCTACTCAAGCGTGTCGCCTTTTTTTTTGAGGCAAACATGCTTCTATTACTCATCCGTCACAATTGAAGGGACGAAGTTAAGATCCCAGGGAGCCCCAGCCAAATATGGCGGCCGGTCCCTAGCGCTAATGCATGTTTTGCAAGACGATCGGCCTCAACATTCGAGAGTCTTAAACTCATGACTAATAGTACAAGAAATAAAAGTAGACAAACTAAGTAATATTTCATGTAGCACCGCGGCATAAGAAGATGCACTCCCGTGCTTGATTGCGTCGACCACCACCTTACAATCCGATGCCACCGTTATCCTCTGAAAGTACAGGTCATCTACCAAAGCAAGAGCCTCCCGGACCGCCAATGCTTCCAGCGTCGTTGGGTCGACAATGTTAGTGTACACTACCGCAGAAGCACCTTGGAATACACAATGCGTGTCGCCTGACCTGCTGTCATGGCGCCACGGCAACATGCATGGGCTACCTATGTTTCAAAAATAAAAAAAGATGCATGGGCTACCAGATTTTAACATGGCTAGCTTGGGCTCAAACAAACACTGAAGGGCTAGCCGCCACGGAGGCAAGTCTGTAAGCCCAGTTGAGAGAATTTTTGTCCAAAAAGACCACCTGCCAAGACGAATTGACAAAAAGGACCACCTCTGGATCAAATAGTCAGAAAAGACCCACTGAGCCGTGGCGGCAAGCGCGCCAGCCGACACGTGGCACCTGCCACCACAACGCGAGGCGGCAGCCCCTGCCGCCACGGTGTGAGGCGGCATGCTGCAGATTACAGGAATTCGCGGGCGCGAGCACACCGCGACGGAACAGAGACGGTCCCATGGGCCATGCCGCCACTGCGTGAGGCGGCCGGTACTGTGCGTGCGGCGCGCGACGAGACAACTCTGCTGGATGTCGGTTGGTGGGCTTTGGCGTTTTATGCCGACACTGCCCGTGTATGCTCTGGAATCTGCTCGTTGTTTCTTTATATGAGGCAGCCCGGCTCATTCCTTTGCGCGCTCACTCCTCTCCTCTCTGCTCTGTAAGTAACCTAGCACACTGAGAAGAACAGCTCAAATAGCTACTTTGAGCACGATTTTGAGCGATTTGAAGGCCGATTCAAAAGATGTTTTAGTTGAATAAAAGATAGATCAAGGTAAGATCTATCCATTTTTGTTGGTTTCGTTCGCATGCATGATGTTTTTGTTCTGTTTGATTAGTTCCTAAGTATGTATTCTCTGTTGTTTTAGACATTATTTGATCATTTTGTGGAGTCATTTGTTCTGTTTTCGTTGCTGCTACTGTTATAATCACTATAAAACTTCTGTTACTGTTACTGTTGCTATCGCTACTTTGTCGCTACTATCAAACTATCATACTACTTTGTTACTGATCACTCTGCTGCAGATATTAGTTCTTCAGGTGTGGTTGAATTGACAACTCAACTGCTAATACTTGCAAATATATTCTTTGGCTCCCCTTGTGTCAAATCAATAAATTTGGGTTGAATACTCTACCATCGAAAACTGTTGCGATCCCCTATACTTGTGGGTTATCATCAACCTATTATCACATGAACATAAATATTAGCCACGGTTTTTTTTTGCTATCAACATCATCAAAATAGCACTTGCATGAACGTGGTCATCACCTCAAAAGGGAGATAGAAGAATGAAACACGATTTCTTCAACTACATCATCTCCTCCTTGTTTTGTACTCAGATGATATTTTTTTTACCTAATTACATACATCATTAAGGATATTAGCATCCAATCTTAATATACAAAACTAACATTATTGCGAGGTAGCAAAATATACCTACGATTTCCTAACTGTAGAACTTATTAATAAACATACCACATGAAATAACATCACATTTAATCATGCAAAGACCAATTATAATACAAACTTTTCTTAATTAGCATATTAAGAACTTCTTGCATGTCAAACTAAACCGATGCATCTGAAAGGCCTAACGCTGATCTACAATACCGTCAAATATTTGATGTCCAAATTTCGGCTATAACCCAACCTAAACGTTCAACAGAAATACTAATTATGACTTAATGACAAAAGTAACGACATCTTGCATGTCAAAAAAATTAGTACTAATGGACACATCTAACATTGATCTACAACATCTTCAACCTACTCTTCTGGAAAAAAAAATACTATAAACACAACATATCTCGTCTGAAAACGTTTCTAACTTCTAAGCAGTAAACATCGCATAGCTAATGACGAGCTAAAGAACTAACTAATTTCCACCGTGCATGCACAAAAAAAATCCATGTATTGCAAAGCTCATACCTCGATCTTCACCTTCGTAGTTCACTTCGCACGACAAATCCTACTCCAGAAGCTCCAAATGACTCCACAAAGTGATCAAATAATGTCTAAAACAACAGAGAATACATACTTAGAAACTAATCAAACAGAACAAAAACATCATGCATGCGAACGAAACCAAAAAAATGGATAGATCTTACCTTGATCTATCTTTTATTCAACTAAAACATCTTTTGAATCGGCCTTCAAATCGCTCAAAATCGTGCTCAAAGTAGCTATTTGAGCTGTTCTTCTCAGTGTGCTAGGTTACTTACAGAGCAGAGAGGAGAGGAGTGAGCGCGCAAAGGAATGAGCCGGGCTGCCTCATATAAAGAAACAACGAGCAGATTCCAGAGCGCATACAGGGGCAGTGTCGGCATAAAACGCCAAAGCCCACCAACCGACAGCCAGCAGAGCTGTCTCGTCGTGCGCCGCATGCACAGTACCGGCCGCCTCACGCAGTGGCGGCACGGCCCACAGGACCGTCTCCGTTCCGTCGCGGTGTGCTCGCGCCCGCGAATTCCTGTAATTTGCAGCATGCCGCCTCACACCGTGGCGGCAGGGGCTGCCGCCTCGCGCCGCGGCGGCAGGTGCCACGTGTCGGCTGGCGCGCCTACCGACACGGCCCGGGGGTCTTTTCTGACTATTTGATCCAGAGGTGGTCCTTTTTGTTAATTCGTCTCGGCAGGTGGTCTTTTTTGACAAAAAAATCCAGTTGAGAAGTCTAGGGATCTCGAAAAAAAAAAGTTGAGAAGTCTAGTGGTCTTTGCTGCTGTGGAGAACTGGAGATGCAGCTGCATTCCGCGCGTTCCCGGTCATGGCTATCTCCTCCCACTCCCCTGGCTTCCACCTCTCCCTCCACCTCCAAAACCCCACCCTCACCCCCAAACCAGGTCCCAACCGCAAGCCCCGGCCGACCCCGACTAACGAGACGCTCCGTCGCCGCCTCCTCCGCAAGGGCGTATCCCCGACGCCCAAGATTCTCCATGCCCTCCGCAAGAAGGAGGCCGGCAAGTCGCTCCGGCGCGCGAGGAAGGAGGCCTCCACCGCCACCGCGCCGCCGAAGGAGGACGCGCTGGTGGAAGAAGAGGAGGCCCGCTTCCGCGCGGCCGCCGAGGAGTACCGCGTTCTCATGGGGCGGCCCTGGCACGGCGCCCGCGGCGTCGTGGGCCCTCCGCGCGCGGCCTCCGGCGAGGAGGGGCTCGTCGGCCTGCGGAAGATGCTCGAGGAGAGGAGCGGTGACAGATTCCAGTGGCTTCTTGACGGCGACGTAGAAAATGAGGGGGTGGAGGATGCCAAGGGGAAGCAGAGGCGTATCGGCTCCGGCTGGATTTCGGAGGTGGGGGACGAGGACAGGCGCATTGAGTTGCTGGTCAGTAGGTATATTCTTACGCTTGCGCTTTCAGGTGTTCTTGATGTGTGACCCATTTAGCAGCTTGGGGTGGGAAAAGAATGGTAAACAAGTGACCTATTTAGCTCCATGGGGCAGGGACCTTAAGGGCAATTAATTTATAGAGTTAGCATGGATTGTATCTGATAGCTAGACACATGTCTTTTTTTAATATGAGATTCACACTTAATTATCAAGTCACATGTGAACTCGAAGTGTTCTGTTTTCCAAAATTCAGTAAACAAGTTTGTCCACCAGGCTCAATGAAGGGGACCTTAGTTTGGGTGATTGGAGGCTTACTAGAATGATGAAACAAGCTGACCTAATATATAATGAAGATAATCTGTTACAAATACTCAAAGGGCTTGAGGCAAAGGGAAACTGGAGGCAGGCTGTTGCTGTTACTGAGTGGGTGTACAATGAAAACAGCTACAAGCATCGAAGAAGCAGGTAATTTTCTGTTTATGCATTCATTTGGTACTTATTTCTTTCTTTCCAGCCACTGTAAGCATAATTTCATGGTACGGAATTATGCTGGAATATCAGTAACTTAACTAATATAATTATTCCATGTCTAGGTTTGTGTATACTAAGTTACTGTCAATCCTTGGGAAAGCATGGATGCCAACTGAAGCACTGCGGATTTTCACCATCATGAGGGTAGTTTTATTTTTCCCCATAATCGTAATTAATTTATTTGTATGTTTCCCTCTTCAAAAAACAGAAAAAGTAACTGACACAGGCGTTTTATCTTGCTTCACATCAGGGAGATGCTCAAATATACCCTGATATGGCTGCATACCATAGTATTGCTGTTACCCTTGGTAGAGCTGGCCTTCTCAACGAGCTAATTAAGATAATCGATTATATGAGACAGAAGCCTTCAAGAAGGGTAATGATGATGCGGCGCAAAGATTGGGATCCTTTGTTGGAGCCGGATGTTCTCGTTTATAACTCGGTGAGAGTAGCTTCTGCAGCTTTTCTTTTCATTCCTTTTTCCTAGTTCCCTCTTGGAAGAAGTCTTGATCTTGTTGAAAAGTTGATTGTCTTGTCACTTCAACCTTTGGTTTTATAGGTTCTTAATGCCTGCGTACTATCACAGCAATGGAAAGGGGTATTTTGGGTGTTTCAGAAAATGCGATTCGGCGGATTGACACCTACAGGAGCGACATTTGGCTTGGCAATGGAGGTAACATGTTTAGTTGATGATTGGTATTGAAATTTGGGTAATTTGGTAACATTTTTCTATTCTTGTTTGGTATACATATTTAGGAATATTTTGTGGCATTTATATCTCGACGAAGATATCACTAACTTATTTGATTATTACCATGTTTTAAATTATTATTACGGGTACAATCTGTTAAGATACGATGCTAAAACTTATTACCATATTTTAAAATATATTATTGACAAATTTTGTTTGTTTTTGGGAACCACAACTGTTAGTTAGCCAGGCCTGTCTTATTGCAGATACTCTTCAGGCCATAATACATGCATCTGGTTTAGAAGTGTTGGTCTCTGTTTGTATTGTTCTAGAGATTCAGTGCTCTGATTTTGCCCTGCCTGTATTAATATTACCTTTATGTCAAGTTATTTATCTTCATTATATGCCTGTCCTTTATCTCATATCTTCATTTGTCCAATCTGTTCCACTCTCAAGGAAATAATATGGTATCACATTTAAGAAAAATATGGTGCTTTTTCTTTGTTGAATCTGTCATTTGTTTTGCCATATTGTTATTCTTACTGGGGTTGCTTTCTGAAAGGTTATGCTTAAATCCAAGAAGTATGAGTTTGTCCAGAAGTTCTTTGAAAAGATGCAGAGAAAAGGGGTACCTCCAAGAGCGATAACTTATAAAGGTAGCGTTGCAGTAAGCTTCATCTGATGTATTGCATTCATGCATTGTAGGTATATTCATTGGATTTGTTATTTGACATTTCAGTTATGTAGCTGACCTTCAAATATTTGCACTCAGTGTTAGTAAGAGCCTTCTGGGAACAAGGGAAAGTAAATGAAGCAGTTGAAGCAGTTAAAGACATGGAACAAAGAGGAGTCGTTGGAGCTGCAAGTGTTTACTATGAATTAGCTTGTTGTCTTTGCAATAAAGGAAGGTGGAAAGATGCTATGTTACAGGTTTGTGATTGATCATGTATGCATTTATATCTGCAATTATACTGCTTTCTTCTTTTTGGTGTAACTAGTCAAATAGTGTTGCCTTTTGAGGTTTGTGCTAGCTATATGATTTGATTTCTTCATCGAGATTTGTTTAGAAAAACAGCTCAGGAACCATGCCATTTGTCCTACCAAGGTTAGGAGTAATGTGATAGCTTTCTTTGGCTGGCAAAAAAGCTGAAGAAAAAAGATGCTCCGATCTTTGATGTGTGTATGATCTTCTGAGAATAGCTAATCTGGTTGTTACTGGAAAAGCCACGAGGTATGAATTTGTGCCCACTAGGGGTTCTTGCCACCTCAAGCTGCACTTATCTGCTGAAAGTTGAGTTCTGGCATACAAAATTTCAAATGCTACTAACACAAATGATGGTGTTTAGCTTTGGAATTCTTATGTGGTAATGCCTCATTGCCTCAGCACAACATTTTCAGGATTATTAAGGTGCTGTCTTTCTCAGTTTTTTTCAAGTTTTAAATTAGTCTCTTACTCCCGCTGTTCACAAAGACGTGTTGTTTTAGAATTTGAGTCGTCAAACTTCCTTAACTTTGACTGGTAGTTTGTACCGAACTACCTAAATTGATTATATTTAGTATTGTACCGATATATTTTTATGTAAAGCAAGTCCAAAAATATATATTTCTGCTTTAGTAAATAAATACTACGAATATTCTTGGTCAAATTTATTTATGGGATACCATGTCTTGTCCAACGCGTCATATATTCTAGACGTGGGCTAGTTTGGTTCCTCTTCTATTGCCGGTTTTGTTTTGTATCTCCACTCTGGCTCCATTTTCTTCCCGGAGTCAAATTAAGTAATCTTAATTTCGCAAAACACTGGCATTACTGTTTTGATTCCTTATTACACAAGTAATATCTCCATGTGGGGACTTGGAGAGTAAAGAAAAGAAATGCATGCAATATATTCTTATGATAAATTTTCTGTTTCAGGTTGAGAAGATGGAACAGCTTCGCCTCACTAAACCACTGGAGTTTGCATTTACTGGCATGATCCTAGCCTCTTTTGATGGTGGATATATCTCCGAGTGTATCTCGATATTTGAGTCAATGAAGGACTACTGTACTCCAAATATTGGGACGATAAATGTCATGCTAAAAGTTTATGGACGCTGTGATATGTTTGGGAAGGCAAAAGACTTGTTTGAGACCAGCACATATAGTGTTTGTAGTTCTCAGCCACGTATCCGTGACCATTCATCACTTAAAGCAGACGTGTATACATACAGCTCTATACTTGAAGCATCTGCATCCGCCCAACAGTGGGAATATTTCGAAAATGTATACAGACAGATGACTCTTTCTCAACACCATCTAGATCAAAGCAAATATTCATGGTTGCTCATCAAGGCATCCAGAGCAGGAAAGGTGTGTTTATTATCTACTACCCCATAACCTTTTCTGAGATATATGACTTCGCGTTTCGATTCTTAACACAGTACTATCTCAGATCCATGTTTGGATAATATGTTCAAGATATCGGTGCAAATATGGCCTTTTACATCCTATTTAACAAATAGAAGTAAAGTTGTGTTCATCATGGAGTTAACATTTGTTTGCTGTCTACTTATTGTAATATGGCTACACCCCTGTTTGTGTGACAGTTTGTACTCTCCAGAAGAAATGTGGCACCTGAAACTCCACCTTATAATGATCGTCATTGTCATCATCATCTTAGTCGTTTTTATTTCTTTCATATCCAAATTTATTTTCAATTTGCATTGGCAGATCTTCAAGTTTGTCCTATTTTGTGCATCTGACCTCCAGAGAGGGCATTCCAAATACCTTTAGCCTGCTAGGAATTGCCGTGGAGTGTGCTTGCACCGAAGGTGACCAAGTGTAGAATTATTTACTCATCGTGCTTTTATTTTGCAGCCCTATTTGGTGGAGCATGCACTTGATTCAATACTTGAAAGAGGAGAAATCCCTGACGTAGAGCTGTTCACTGAAAATATTTGCCAAACTATTGCTGAAAGCGACCACGGAAGGACACTGCATCTCATAAATACTATGTCTGCGGCTTCAGTCGATATGAATGAACAGCAATGGAGCGACCTACTTCAGCAAAATTCACATCGATTCAGGGTGGATACGTTGAAAGACCTTATAACGCACCTCAGTACTAGTGATGTCATCAAAACAGATCCCGGACTTGGTTTTGTAAGAGCATTGCAGTCCCAATGTGCGACAATGTTGGCGAAAGACGCTGAAGAGCCTCAACCAGATAATTGTTCACATAGCAATCTGATGGAACAGGATGAGCTCTCTTGCAAGGACTCATTGGGTAGTCATGAATTCTCTGATTCCAGTACTGATATCCCTGTATCAGGTGTCAAAGCTGGCTCGGGTGGGGACATTGTACTGCGTGGTCCGCATTCAGAAGACCAACATCGCAATCTTGCGCATTGGGGCACACAAGTATCTGCGATCGACAAAGTGCTTGATTCCACGAACTCATTTGGTAACTGTAGTTCATATGAAAAGATGCCGACAGCATCAGAAATTCTGGAATCATGGGAGCAGGAGTGTGTCGAGGACATATTTGCTCCGAAGAAGGGAAGCAGAGCAACTGAGAGGATAAATGAATGAAGTACTCAAGCATGTTGTTTGATGTTATTAGTGTAAAATTCTCACATCAATAATGACTGGCCTGGTTAATGTGGAAATAATGGAGTCCCGCAGGCTTTGGTTGCTTCTGGTTGTTGTGATCCCACCAGAGTTCTGTAGAAGAGTAAACCAACCTGTGAGTATTTATTTGCACACATGTTCTTGTTTTGCACAAACTATTGCGGAGATGTTGATAAGTGCTGCTCTGGGGTAAATATGTGTGGTAGTTTAGGGACAAACCTGTGTATTAACTTCATTTGTAAGAAGTGAATCTGTACCATTGGATCGAGAAGGATACTGAGGCACATGTTCTTTAGTAGGAACTATAATAGAACTCTGCTTTTTGCGAAACAAATCACATCAATTTGTGAACCACTGATTGTGGGTGCTCGCTGGAGCCACAGAACCATGACAAGCAAGATTTTTCAGTTTTTTTTTTTTTTGCGGATGAAAGATTTTTCAGTTTTTAACATTGACAGTTGGTGTCGCAATGAAATGCGAGTGCGTAGCTGCGTGCATTTTGGAGTTAATCGGTTCCATTTAAACCTCGTTTTGTGTTTCCTTTTCGAAAAAAAAAACTCATTTTGAAATTAGGAAAACTTCTTAGATTTTCCTTTTCTTTTGAGTAGAATAGAGATTGGGAAAACTACACGGGGAAAACCGCAGATGGGCCGTGTTAACGCGCCTGGATAGCTCGGCCCAAGAGGTGCGGGCCTTTAGTGGGCCACAATTAGTTCTCTACAGAAATACTACAAGTGCCATAAATAGCCCAACAGGTCCCGCCATTCACGTGTAGGTGCATCAGCAAAACCCTCGTTTAGCCGTCGCCCTGACCCCTACTGATCTCACCGGCAACCGGCAGCGGCGGGCACCAAAGGCGACGGCGCGGCGCTGTGAATGTGAGCGAATTCATCGCCTTCCGACCACCTCTTGCTTTCTTCCGATTTATTTCCAAGTTATCGTACGTACTCGCCAGGCGATGATTGAAATCTGCCCTACCTGATTCTGCTGCGTGATCGCTTGCTGTTGCTGTATGTGATTTGTTTTGCATGACTAACTCGATCCTTGGCTATGTGAATTTTGCTTCCAAACTCGTTTTAATGAAATCTTTTACCGGAATCGCATCACAAACAAAAACGTGAAGTGGATCTGGTCTCAACCATTTTTTGTTCAGTTGTTACTTAACATTAGCTAATATTTCGAACAATCTCTATATCTACGTTGTATTCGTTGCCCTTGTCGAGCCGTCGTCCTGACTCCAGATTGCTTTCATGTCAACAAGGAATCCTCCTCGCCAACGTGCGGCAGCAGCGAGCATCAGTGACAACACTGCCATTCTGAGCGACTCCCTCTACGGCCAATTCGCTCCGGGAGACACCGCTGCTTTTCCGATGACTACGGTCTGCCCCTGACCCCGATTCTGATGTGTGCATGTTTCATCGTTGAAGTTACCGATGTATCTCCACATTGCATGTTCAGTTTGGTTCATGCTCCTGTTGTTCTCGTCGTCATCGTCAGTAGCGTGAGGGTTTACGGGATTTCCTGAGCTGTTTGGTTTGGGTACATAGTGAGCTAGGGCTGCGCACGGCCACGGGGATGTCAATTGTTAATCATAATTGGTACTCCGATGCGCTGGATGCTGTTACTCCCTATTTCGTTATCTTGCGATAGTGGAACCCGGCACTACAGGATTCGCCTACTTTGCCGAGTTTCTACGGGACTCGGCAGAGCCCAGAATCTACTCGGCGATGTGTTCTGCTTCGTGCATTCATGCCATTTGTGAATAAACGAAACCGAGTTTGCACAGAGAGTGGAAAAATGTGCAATCCTAGCTTATAAGTTTTAAATTTGCCAGCTTGCATAAATATGGTGAATTCTGCTGCTGGTAGTATGCTCTCTTGGTAAGACTGTCGTAATGCGCGCCTGAAAAAACAAAATGATATATAGCCAGTAGTTAGTAATATAATTAGTGTTTTGCTAATACATGCATGCTGGCTTTCAGGATTTCAGTAAATGGTTTGTTTTCACCTTACGTTTTTAGGTTTTAACACTCCCCCTACACACACATACTGGTCTGTTGGTTGGAAAACCCTAGCTTCCAAAACAGATTATTCTACAATTTAAGTCCATTTCGAGATTTCAGAAAGTCTTTTTTCTCTCAAAAGAATGTCCAAATCAAAATACGTTTTGACCATTGCCTTTGTTTCGATAGGAACTTTAAAACTAGACACCCTGGTTTGATATGTTTTCGCGAGTTTTTTCTGTATTGTATTTTTTGCACTGTAGTTTCTTTACAATATTTTTCTGCAGCATCTTTACTCTAGTTCCTATTACGTTTTTGTCTTGTATGTTTTCTATTGCATTTTCCGTACGTTATCTTTCTTACTTCATTTGTGCACTGGTTTGTGTCGTCTTTTCCTACTGCTGCATATGTTGTACCCCATGTTTCTGCTGCATCTTTCTACTAAAATTTTATAAGAGTTTTGCTTTGGTACACCCCTCTTAAAAGTTTACACGAATCTTAAAGTTCCTAGAAAAGGCTATCGCCATGTTAGCCTGCAGATGAAACTTGTTGAATAGATTGATTTGGATATAAAAGACTACATTGTTCTTTTTCAATTGAAGAGTTACCTTCTCATCTTCACCTTTACTCTGCATCGAAATCCGTAAACTTTTCTAGGGGGTGTACCAAAGCAAAGTTCTAGTTTCCAATGTGCCGCATCTTTCAACTACTGGTACAAAAAAGAAAGGAAGAAACTACTAGTAATAACAAATAACTATTAAACACTTGCTTACTCTTAGAGAGTGTTTAAGACAAGAGAAACCCATATAACTGAAGAAGTTTACCCTATCCTACAATAGATAGTCCCAAGAAATATTCCAAATGTGGTGTAAGAATTGGCATGAAAACCTGATCCTGGAATTGCACAAGCTGTTAATCAATGTAGTGTTAGATTTCTAAGGTTGTAGCTTAAAATTAATTATATTTGATCTCGAGATTTCTAGGTTTTAATGGTCTCCTAAGGCCTCAAAGGCTTAAATTAGGATTTAAGTCTTTTAGGGAAAATGACTATGTCCTTAACTGTGTAAATCTTTGTGCAGTTAAGTTCCAAACTATGTGGATATCTTGCAATTATACCTGGTGTATCTTTGTCAACGTGCAGTGCAGAACCGGGATTTAGCACCGGTTCGTAAGGCCCTTTAGTGCCGGTTCTGCAACCGGCACTAAAGTGTGGGGACTAAAGGCCCCCCCCCCCTTTAGTACCGGTTCAACACGAACCGCCACTAAAGGGCCACCACGTGGCACGAGCCCGCGCCGGGGGCAGGGAGACCTTTAGTACCGGTTGGTAACACCAACCGGTACTAAAGGATTTTTTTTTGAAATAAAGCAAAAACAGGCGGCCTACTGGGCCGGCACGGCCTGCATACGACTAGAAACCCAACCTCTAGTTGGGCCAGGATGCAGGCCCGTACGGCCCAGTAGGCCCCACAGGGCAGAAGACTTGCAGTAGGCCCACAAAGGCCTGCTTAGAGAGGAGCTCGACACGATAGCCGCGGCGGGGCTTATAAATCGGTGCGAACTCCTCTCAACTAGCGAGGTGGGACTAAACATTGTGCACTGCGGGTGGCAGCGCACCCCTTTAGTACCGGTTGGAGGCTCCAACCGGTACTAAAGGGGGGGGGGGTCTTTAGTACCGGTTGGAGCCACCAACCCGTACTAAAGGCCACCACCTCTTTAGTACCGGTTCGTGGCACGAACCGGTACTAAAGGTTCGCCACGAACCGGTACTAATGAGCGCCGCCCGGCTAGCCGTTGGAACCGGCACTAATGGTCACATTAGTGCCGGTTCAATTACAAACCGGGACTAATGAGCTTCACATTAGGCCCTTTTTCTACTAGTGGTGCGTATACACATTGTGCTACTAGTGTTGTTAGTTCATGTTGTTGTCTTGGTCCTTAGAATCTAACCCTTTTGTAGCTAGGTTAGTTGGCTACCACTCACTCGTTTACATGGGTATATATTCCTCCACCATCAATACAATTGATAGTGTGGCAAATCTTCTTCCTAGTCGAAGCTCTTACATTCTATCAGCCTCTTCCTAAATCATGCGATACTCATTTCCTCACTTCAGCACCTACTCGCCATTGATAACGCCTCTTCCGTATCCTCTGGCGCAAACACCGACCTCTTCGCCGTTGTGATCAAGCAAGTTCCCATCTGGCAACATGTTCCTATCATCCTCGACCTCCGGAATCCAACTATACGTTGTGGATCTCCATGATGGTGTTCCGCACGTATGCGCTCACCAACCACATTGACGACTCCGTCAATGCCCGCATGTGACTTGCCGATCTCGATTGGACATCATTCAACTCATGCATCGTCAATTGGGTGTACACCACCACCTCCTAGGAGACCCTCGCCATCATCGTCAAACCCAATGATACCACCTACTCTGCCTGGCTTGTCGTCCACAACCTCTTCCTTGGTAACCGTGCTCATCGTGGGATCTATGACTTGCACAAATTCCATAGTCTCTATCAAAGTGATCTCTCCATCGTGACATATTGTAGCAGGCTAAAGTAGCTCACACTCTTCGGAACATCGTCGGCTACCACACACAGATAAGGGCCTTGTCCTCAATGTCAACAGTGACCTAAAGTCGGGCTTCAGTTAGTCTATCACCAACATGTCCTTGTGTGGGCCGCCATCCTTCCTCTACTATCACTCCTTCTCGAGCAAGAGGAGCGACACATCACCCACATCAACGCCATGGAAGGCGACTTCACCCTCCACGCCCATGGTGGCTCATGCCGTCTCAAAAACTCAGTGCTAGAGTTGTCGAGACCGCATGAGCCAACATGGGATTGGGCGTGAAGGGAACAACAATTCAGGAAGGATGACAGCCCGTGCAAGGACATGCTCGTTACAGACACACTGAAGTTAGAGCTTGAGGTTTCTGACGAAATTAAGGACGAGGCCCTCGCTCGTGATGTTCTAGTGGACGTCACGGAGTGTCCGTGAGATGATTTAGCTTGCTACAGTAATATGTGATAGAGAGATCACCTTGGTAGAGATTGTATAATTTGTGGAGGGCATATATCGCATGATGAGAACGGTTGTTGAGGAAGAGGTTGCGAACGGCAAGCCAGAGGAAGTAAGTTGTCTCATCGGGCTTCATGATGATGTCGAGGATTTCCTAGGAGATGGGTGTACACCTAGTTGATGATGCAAGAGTCGATCGATATCTAGTGAAGGGCGGTGAGGCGCATACGGGCGTCGATGGAGTTGTCGACGTGGTCGGTGAGTGCGTATGTGCAGAAGACTGTCATGAATAGGAAGTACCACATAATGTAGTTGGATTAATGGAGGTCAAGGACGACGGGGACATGTTGCTGAATGGGACACATGTTGGATCGCAATGGTAGAGGGGCGGTTGGTGTTGGCGCCGAAGGATATGGAAGATGCATCGTCCATGGTAAGCACGTGTGGAATCGAGGAAACGAGTATCACAATAATTAGGACGAGGTGAATACCATATAAGAGTTTATATTGGGAAAAATATTTGCCACACACTAGCAATTGTATTGATGTTAGCGGAATATATACCCATGTACACGAGTGAGAAGTACCTAACTAACCTAGCTAGGAACGGGTTAGATCATAAGGTCTAGGACAACAACACAATCGTGCACTAAGGGCATTTCTAACCGATCCCCAATAACCGGTTAGAGGAGTAAAATTCTGGTTTTACTCCTCTAACTGGGACCTAGCCGATCCCCAATCGGCCTTAGAGGAGTAACAACACTAGCAGTACAACGTGTATCCATACAAGCACGTTGACAAACTCTTACAATCTCTTTCCCAGTCCAAACTCTTACAGTCTCAACCATTTAATAGTATATATGCATTACACAAAGCATCCATTTAAATGTAATAGTTGAAATCTAAGAATTTTCCAACAAATCTTGTAGTTAAAAAATGTCTATCTAGTGGTATTGGTTGCGTGGTTTGTACCTAGCTTGTTGCTTGTTTGTCTTGCCTTATGTGCACAAGGCATTGAGTTTGCACCCCCCCCCCCCCCCCTTACTTCTGTTGTACCCTCCCTTCCTATCAATGAAAAGATACACACTTCATAAAAAAAATTGTCCACTAATATGAAATTGTGTGCTCACACGGAGATCTCTTTGGGTTAAAGTTTAGAAAAATGCTATTGCTCTATCCGCTCTAATTCTTGGAAAATCAACTTCTTTTCCATGATACAGAAATCCATGTTTTCTTGTCAATTAACGTCGCTCATATAGAAGGTTTGAATTGAACCATAACAGAATAGCATGCCTACTATGGAGTTATCGATGAAGCTCATGATCGACACCAAGTCCCAGAAGGTGTGCTTCGCTGAGGCCGGAAGCGACGTCGTGGAGTTCCTCGCCGGCCTCCTGTCCCTGCCGCTGGGCACCGCCCTCGACCTACTTACCAAGGAGCGCATGGTCGGCAGCATCGGCAACGTGCTCGGCAGCGTGGAGAAGCTAGATGCGAACTACAAGAGCAAGGAGCGGTGCCTTAGCCCGGCCGTCACCCCCGACACGCTCCCCCTCCTCCAGCAGCTGTTGGGAACACAACTCAGCAACGGTATTGACACCTTCTACACATGTGAAGGCCGTAAGACTGGCGCCTACTCAGGCGTAGGCACTAGCTGTGGATATCTGTCGGTGATACGTAACAGAGTCTGCCCTAGATGCAAATGTTATATGCACAGGGCTATGACGCTCGCCGCCGAAACGAACGGGACCTTGGTGGCCGCGGCACCACCGACGACCACCCCGGTACCTGTGGGCATGTACACTGTCGGGGATGACCTGTCGGTGACTTCGGCCTCTTTTTTCGCGACGATCTCGCTGTTGGGCATCAAGGACCTCAGCGCCTTGCAGGAAAAGACAGTGAAGATCGGCAAGGATGAGGTACGTAGTGCTCTAATTTCTTTCGAATCTTTGAACATTTAGGTGGTGATTTTGCTCAAGTTGATCGGCTGGCGATTTACTTTTTGTTTTGTGTGTGTTTGTGTATGTATGGATCTTTTTTGATGTAGGCACTGGAGATATTTGCTGCTTCCCTCAAGTCCAAGACCGTCTTGTCGGATGTCTTTCTGCCGAAGAAGAATGCTCGCCTCAAGAGAGAACATCCCGAGGGAGTCATTCATATATGACTCGGTGCTCGCTATTTTAGAATTCCAGATACCTTTTTTGATATCAAATTTATGAGGAAGGAGACATATTTGAGTGACTTGGTACTAGTTTCACTTACTGCCATAAATTATTTATTGTGAATTCCAAATTTTACTCCCCAAGTGTCAGCTTGGGATATTTCTTGCTCTGCTTGAGGAGTATAAAAATTGTCCTAGTTTCTACCATATAGTTAACTAGTTAAGCAAGTTGGTCTAGTTTTATCCATATTAAAGTTTTGCATCATTCTGTCAAGTGGGGCCATTGTTAATTCGACATAGATAGATGAGTCAGCCCTCACATCGGCGGAGGATTCGTGCAAAATGTGTTCGACATGATAAATGGGGCCCTAACTTGGGCCGAACCATGTCACCACACCCGAGCCAGTCCCCTCTCCCTCGACGCGAGGTAGGGATTTGAAAGCGGCGATGGTGACGGCAGCCTGGTGGTAGAGGAAGCGACGGCGGCTGTTAGAGAAGTGGAATCGCTCATAAATTATTTATGTCATGATGAATCAAGATTCTGCTTATGTTAGTTTTGGTGTCCTATGATACGATGTGACGCTAATATCACATTGTCTTTCAACAGTAGTAACTCAGAATAATAGTTTATGTTGAAATATTTAAGGAATATTAGTTTCAAGGAAATCTGGAGAAAGTTAGAAGATCTCAACACACCCACAACATCACTCATGAGACAACACAGAACATCTCACATAGGGTTTTCAGACATCTTTCAGAATGCAGTTATATTTTTCTTACACTGACCATCAAATGGTTCGTTTGGTTGTGTGGCTGGATTTACATTATTGCAAGTAAAATCCAAACGATTTGCCACACAAGAATCAGGACATCACCAAACACATCAGCGCTCAGTGGGACGTACCACGCGTGGAGTCTGTCTACACAAACCGCTTGAGGACTCGCATCAGCACGTTGGCCGCCTCGCCGAACGGCCGGAGGACAGAGAACCCGTGCTGTTCTCCGGCGAATTCCGCCACCTCCACGGCCTTCCCCATTTCCCTCAGCCTCGCGGCGTACCCCATCACGCGGTCACGGAGCACGTCGCTCTCCGGCGCCACGACGAGCACCGGCGGGAGATCCACAGACGCAAGGCTGGGACTCTCTGGGCCGAACGTGTTGGCCACCGGGTGGTCCCTGTTCGCCCCAACCGGCAGCGACATGCGCCAGAACATGTCGGATCCCTCGACCGTCAGGGACACGTCCGCCGGGGGGTCGGCCTCCGTCGCTGTCCGCTCGGCGCGGCCGAAGAAGGCAGAGATGAGGACGTACCCGGCGACGCGCACCGGGTGGACGTCTTGCTGCGCCGAGGCGGCCTGGACTGTGACGTGGTGGGCCAGGTTGGCGCCCGCCGAAGCGCCGGAGATGAACGTCCGGCCAAAATCAGCGGTTTCAGCGAGCCAGGGGTCAGCGCCAACGCCAAGCTCGGCCTGGCCGCGCAGCCAGGAGAGGAAAGCCGCGCCGTCCTCGATGGCCGCGGGGAGGCGGTGCTCTGGGGCGAGGCGGTACTGGACGGACAGCACGACCGCCGGGAGCTCGGAGGCGGCGCGGAGGCAGTAGGTGTGGAAGTGTGGCTGCGCGAAGGAGCCGAGGCAGTAGCCGCCGCCGTGGAAGTACACCAGCACCGGGAGCTTGGGGCCGCCGGCCGTCATCACCGACGACGACGGCCTGTACACGCGGACGCTAAGGCCGCGCGCCGCGTGGTACAGGGCGTCCTTCCACTGCACGCCGGGGACGTCCGGCAACGGGTCCTCTGGCCAGAGCACGGCTTCGTCGCCGCGGACAACCGAGCCGTCGCTGAGGAGCTTGAGGACGCCCGGGAGGTCCTCCATGACCTGCGGTGCTGCGGTGTCTTCGTCGGACATCGTGTAATGGATCGGTGCCGTCGGACGCCCGGCAGGTTGTCGCGATTCCTGAATCAATGGGGCATCAGATTTATATATAATTACTCCGAAGGTTCGTGTCGATCAGACGGCACGCTCGCATTGGTGGCAGCTCTGGTCTTCTCGAGGTCAAGCGTGGCGCGCGATCGGAAGGTTCTTGCTTTTCTTTGCTGTTGACGAAAGATAAAATCATGTCAAACGATGCGTTATTCTCTTTTTTTACTTCGCAAAAATACGGCTTTTTTTAGAGAGAAACAGAAGATCACTTTTTTTTTTAGAATCAAGATCACAATATAGAGGTCGAACTTTTACCGGGCCATTTGGCCGATATGACTGTCAACATTCCGGCCTAATAGCAGGAGCAAGCGTGTCCAAGGACCCACACAGGTCCAACTGTCAAAATGGGGGTCCATACAAGGATTTATTTTCCTCTAAAAAAAATACAAGGATTTATTTGTTCATCTAAAAAGAGGATTTATTTGTTTTTGTCAAACACTATGCAAAGTTTTTTTTACAGCAGGTTGACTGTGCAAAGTTTTCATGCTTGGCATACATATTTTACACCCTTGAGCAACAATGAAAGACGTGTTGATGTGGCAGCGGTTGCCCGTGATGAGATCAGCTACTACCTGGGAGCATCGGCGGTGTCGTTCGTTCGGTTATTTGATGTTGAAACACAAAAAATTAGAATAGAGGGGCCGCACGCCCCCACTTTCATTACGAAAATGGAGTCACAACATCCAGAGCAGCTATACACATTCTACGCGATGCCTAAGAGTTTGCATCAAGAAAAGAACTCCCTACATCCCGAGACACTTAAACTGCACCTACAAGATGCTACACCAGTAGAAGAAGAAACAACCCAAAACTATATCAGCACACATGATGCCTAACATTTTGCACCATGAAAGAAACTCCTACATCCTGAGATACTATAAACTGCACCTACAGGATGCTACACCAGAAGAAGAGAGAAACAACACTTAATACTATACCATTACACATGATCAGGATCATCTCAGCTCCTTTCACCCAGCAAACACCAACTTATTGCAGGATGGCCCCAGTAGAGACCCCAACCATGAGCACGCCTGAATACGTCCCTCGCTACCTGTGCCAACCTCTTGGTCACTTCCTTAAGAACTTTTGTGCTCCTCTTTTCTGTAGCACAGCCCATGAATCCAGCAAAGAACACAAGGCAAAGATTATGCCAGTAGCATCTTTAGGCAAAGAACTTTGAAAGCAGGATTTATTTCTTGCTTTCCAAATAGACCACAGCAAAGCAGCCGCAAATAGATATAATCACTCGATATTTTACAGTATAATTAGGGAGCCAATTCTAGCATATATCAAAGAACGAAAGGGGTGTTTGGGGATTAGCCAGAGCACTCCTAACTATACCCCAAAAAACAAGCAAATGAACAAGTGAAAACAAATGATCAATACATTCATTGGCACCACAAAACTCACAGTTGTTGGTGCCTTTCCAACCTTTTTAACACAAGTTATCCTTGGTTAAGATCCTTCCTTTAATCACTAACAATATAAATGCCTTAATTTTCAGACGTACTTTCAATTTCCAAAGCAACTTAAAAGGGAACGCTACTCTTCTAACAATAATACTGAAAAAAGATTAACAAAGAAGTTACCAAAACTGGTCAATAGCCATTTGACTTTGTCAAGTTCTTCACTCAGAACAATCTGACTGCACATATCTAATAGTTTATTCCACATATCCAGTGTCTCACTATATAAGCATCTCTTAAATCTAATACAGTTAAAATCTTGTTCAAACACTTTACAAACCATAATGTTTTGACATAAAGTAGGATTATATAAGCGAGGAAATATTTGACAGAGAGGATTGTTGTGGGTCTAAGCATCTTCCCAAAATCTAGTTTTACGGCCATCCCCAACAATTCTCTGACAAACAATATAAAAGATATCTTTGACGCTCATGAGACCATTCCAAAAATGAGAGTTGGCAGGAGTTGACTTGCATTGAGACAAAGTTTTTCTCTTCAAATACTTTGCTCTAATCATATTCTGCCAGTCCCCATTTTCATTCTCAAGTCTCCAAAGCCACTTGCACAAAAGACTAATATTCTGGACATCCAAATTAGTAACTCCCACCCCCCTTGGTCTCTAGGTTGGCAAACATCAAGGCAGTTAACCAAATGAAACTTCATAACCCCCTCCTCTTGCCAAATCGCACGAGCATGAAAGAAATCGATTCTTCCGCCTACTCAATTTGGTAGACGAAAAAAGTAAGTCAATGACTAATAATGTTACTCAAACATGTTTCGGTGCGAATAAACCTACCACCCATAGATAATAGACCTCCTTGCCATGCTACAACCCCTTTCTATACATTTTCTTCAGCAGGCTTCCAATCAGCATTACAAAGCTTTTTAAAATGCAGAGGAATACCTAAATACTTAAAAGGGAAATTTCCAATTGCACAAGTAAAAATGCCAGCATAATCATCTTGTTTCTCCAAAGCTTTACCGAAACAAAAAAGTTAATAATCTTAAGACGAGTCAAATGCTCAAATACAGATAGAATAACTTTGAGGTTCCTCGCCCCTCAAGGTCATCTTCAAAACAGAAAATGGTATCGTCCGCGTATTGAAAAATAGTTAGACGTCTTGCATATAATCCAGGCAACACTCCTTTAATAAACCCTTGTTCTTGCACCCTTTGCACCAGGGTAGCAAGAACATCAGCCGCCATATTAAAAAGCAATGGGGAAAACGGATCCCCTTGCCTTAAACCTTTCATGGTAACAAAGGACGGGCCAATTACGTCATTAATAGTGATGGCTACCTTACCATTAATACCAACAACTTTTGTCCACTAAATAAATCGTTCAGGAAGCCTTTCATCTTTAGGACATTAAACATGAAATCCCAATTGATTTTATTGTAAGATATTTCGAAATCAACCTTAAAAAGCACAACACAACACTTATTTATATGTAAAGAATGAATAACTTCATGAAGCCTAACCACACTGTCCAGGATGTAACAGACATTTATAAACGTAGATTAAACTTTATATCGGCAATTTTCATAGATCTATTGTTAAGAACTTTTGTAAAGATTTTAAAAGCCATGTTTAGCATGCAAATGGGACGGTACATTTGAATCCCTTAGCAAGCAAAGCGACTACACCATATTAAGCCTCAAAATGTTAATTTTGCCCTAGTAAAAGTCATGAAAAAGCCTAAGGAGATCGTTACAAATAAGATTCCACCAGCCCAACTGCTTTTTTGTGTTTCGTAGAAAATAATGCACTCTTAACTTCATCAGTAGTAAATTTGCAAATTATTTCATCCCTGTCCTCTACTGACAAAGCATCATCAAGAGACATACACAATGATACAAGGGGTAAATCTACCTGACCAAATAAGTCTTTATAAAAGTTAGTTGCATATTTGAGCAAGAGATCATCCCCTTGGATGATCCCTTCATCCTGAGCGAAAGATTTTACTCTTGCACTTTCGCCCGCTAGTCTTAACCATACAATATTTAGTGTTGCTATCCCCTTCTCCTCTCCTTCGAGCGCGGGTACCATTTGATTTCTTCCTCTCTAAGAATTTTATTCAATTCATTTTGCAAGCTATTTCTTTGCTCATAGTCAGTTGCTGAGACTCCAGCAAGCTCACACTTCTTATCAAGCATATCGAAAACATTAATAATAGAACTCCTTTTTCTCTTGTAACTCCTCTCAACATTAAGATTCCAACCCGTGAGCCACCGCGCGCGACACTCTCAACATTAAGATTCCAACCCTTGTCTCCTGCTCACCTTCGGCTTGTTAAATTTTCATAAACATCTTGAAGGGGGGGCATAGGTCGAAGTGTGTGTTTGTCGTGCAGTGCGTTTGTCGTCGCGGTGGCTCACAGCGCCTCCGACGAGAGACATCTCCTGCTCGCCTTCGGCTCATTAAATTTTCATAAACATCTTAAAGGGGGGGCATAGGTCGAAGTGTGTGTTGGTCGTGCAACGCGTTTGTCGTCGCGGTGGCACACAGCGCCTCCGGTGCGAGACGTCTCCTGCTCGCCTTCGGCTCGTTAAATTTTCATAAACATCTTGAAGGGGGGGGCATAGGTCGAAGTGTGTGTTTGTCGTGCAGCGCGTTTGTCGTCGCGGTGGCTCACGGCGCCTCCGGCGCGAGACGTCTCCTGCTCTCCTTCGGCTCGTTAAATTTTCATAAACATCTTGAAGGGGGGCATAGGTCGAAGTGTGTGTTGGTCGTGCAGCGCGTTTGACGTCGCGGTGGCACATGGCGCCTCCGGCGCGAGACGTCTCCTGCTCGCCTTCGGCTCGTTAAATTTTCATAAACATCTTGAATGCGTAGGGCATAGTAGGTCGAAGTGTGTATTGGTCGTGTGTTCTGCTTCTCCAGGAGAGGCACGAGCGAGAAGTATCTTTATGCATGGGTGCGCAGCACCTAATCATTGACGAGGCGCGTGAGGCATGGGTATGGAGTCTCCAGAGGCATGGGCGTGCGTTCTCAAGAAGCACGGGAGTGAAGCCTCTGGAGGCACGGCCGCGGGGCTTCTAGAGCCACGGGAATGAATGCGCTGCATGCACAGGTGTGAAATCTCTAGAGACACGAGCGTGCGGCCTCCAGAGGCATGGTTGGGAATTCACTATAGGGACGTGAGTGCGGCTTTCTGTGGCACATGTAAAGATGCACGGGCGTGTGGCTCCAGAGGCATGAAATTGCGTGAGGCGTGCAGTGGCACTGTTCTGCATGCAGCAAAGTCACGGTTCTAGCTTAGAGTTTCAAATGTTTTTGTGAACGGGTTCAGTTAGGAGGCACGGTTTTTCATTGGGGTAGTGGCACCGTCATGAGAAGCATGTTCTCTCTTCAACATGAACATCCAACTGCTAATCATAATCAGAGAGAAAAAATATGATATGTATTCAGTGACACGTTCACTGTAAGAGGCATGGTTAAGCCTGTAGAGGCAGGAAGAGATTTATTAAGCACTGTAAAAGAGGCACGGTAAAGCCGCCTTGTCAGGTTTGGATGGAATTAGCACCCGTGGCTAATCAAAAGTTTTATTCTTCATTCTTGTTGAAGATCTTGCTAATCTCATCACCCATATTATTAGGTTTGACTTCATTCTTCTCGCTAAGTAACAGCATGTATAGTGCCTCTGCCCTCCAGTCTTCCGCTTCATCCTATGAAAATTCACCGATAAGTAAAAAAATTCCAAAAAATTATATATATTGCGGTTTAGAGGAGTTTCAAGGAAAACTTACGATGAAATCATCAATGTCTTCTATGAACTTTACACCATTGTAGAGGAATGCAAGCGTTAGAACAGCAAATGGTGATTCGCCCTTTTCTACCATTGGAACATATTATACAAACTTATACTGCCATTTTGCACTCTTGGGTTTCATTGTTTCATTTAGTATGACGTCGAAGACTTCTTTAATCCTAGTTACCTGGTAATTGCATTTTGTTTTTGTTTTAATAAACAATAACCCAGTGCAATTTGTAAAACTGAAAAATTGGTATTTAGAAATACTTACGATTTTCGCTTTTTGAATGTGATAATCCTCAAACTCTTTTTTTCTTTTGACTTCAGCCGCGTTCATTTCGTCAAGCTTTTGTTCTGCTTCATCTTGATCAGTAATACCATTGTAACAGCCCAAGACCGAGACCTCCATTATTTTTGTTGTGTTCATGCTTGCACGCTATATGATGTGTGTTTTATTTTATTTTTGCATCATGCATCATCTCGATATTATTGTTGTGCATGTTTTCTTTTACTTGTTCATGTGCATTGCCTCCTCCTCCTCGTCTTCTTCTCTTGTGATCCTTCCAACACCCCATGCCCAAGCTCTTCCAACTTGTTTTCACCAAGTTTCCAAATCCAACAAGGGCTTCTCCATTTCCCTTCTTTCTTTCAATTATTTCTCTAGTGTCATTTTCTGCTTCAGATTAATGTTCACTATTTTTCTAAAATCCTAAACACAGGCCTTATGCCTCTCCATCAAAATTCAGCATTTTTGGAAATGTTCTGGATAGATTCAAAAATGGCTCAAATTTGAATTTAATTCAAACTTGAATTATTTTTCTGTCTTTAAATAATGCCAGGACAATTCAAATCCTACATATTCCCAGGAGTCCAGGGATATTTTTATATCTCTCTCACCCCTTCGCAATCTCCCTGGGCATTTCTCTCTTTGTTTCTGCTTGAAGAAATTAGAAAGAAAAGATTCAGTGAGAGAGGAGCCCAGGGTTGCAGCCCACTTACCTGAGTCCAGTGCAGCCCAGCCGAGCAGACCGCAACCCACCTAGAACACCTCTCTTCCTCCTTGCGTTCGTCATCTCTGTACGAACCATAGGATCACCATTGATCCCCTCCTGGCCGATCAGACGGTCTCTCGGCGCCCCCCTCGAGCCCCATAAAGCCCCATAAAAGCCCCAGAGACTCCCTAACCCTAGCCCCTCCTCATTTCCACCTTTTCCTCCCTCTCGCGCCGCCAAGGTAAGGCACCCAAGCACCTCGACGTCGCCATGGGCAGGGGATGCTCGAGCTCGTCCCCTGCTTGAACCGCTCGTCCGTCGCCGCGAGGACCTTCGCCACGTTCGCCCCAGTCTTCTTCCACGACGACGCACCCACACGGTTCCCGGAGCTCCTTCCACGATGTCATCTTCGTCGTCTTCCTCCTCTGCTACGCCTACTTCGTGGACAGCGCCGGTCAGCGCCTCCCCACATCGCCTACGGCGCCTCTCCGACCTCTCCTTCGTGTCCATCGAGCCCTCGGTGAGCAGCCGCTCCTCCCCATCTCTCTCTCCGGTTCGATTCCGTTGCGGTAGACCCTATCACATCGCGTCAGAGGCCACATACGCGTGGACGACCATGGCAGAGAGCTCAAGCTCGTGCCTGGCGTCATTTGCAGATGCACACACACTCAACACCCGAGCTCCCCCTCCTGTACCTGCACACGAAACGCCTCGTCTGCAAGCCCGCATCGCGCGTCCCCTCTCACTTCAGCGCCATACACGCACGGCACCAAGCCGAGGCCGCCATGGCGAAGCTCGCGAGCTTCCGGCCTTGCTCACGCCGCCCTTGCTGCACCCACACGCGCGAGCACCCAATCAGTTTCCGCACCCTCGTCGCATCTCTGCATCCACCAAGGTCGCTGCCTTGCTCGTCACCATCGACGCCGGCGAGCAGCATCGTGCGTTCATTGCAACAAGGCTTGGCCTTTGATTATGTTCAAATTAAGCAGCGCCCCTGTTTTGTCATAAACACCACATCTAGCGCAGTGGTTAGCGCCCACGCACACATCCTGGAGGTCTTGGTTGGGTTTGATCCCAGCTCCAATCCTTTCATTTTTCTCTTTTCTCTTTTTTCTGTTTATTCCAGATTCGGAATATGCCAAATCTGGCATATCCCATGTTAGCATTTATGGTAGATTTCTTGTTTATTAAAATGTGGCATTTTATCTACGGTAACCTATGCATGTAATATATTGTTTTGGGGTGGAAGAATCCAACTAATCCATCTGTGGCATTAATTCTGTCATTTGAGCAAGTTTTGGTGCATGTCATTTTCACAGCATATTGCATTTTGTGATTTTTGTGTGAATTAATGCAAGCATCATATGAATAAACTTGGTTTATGTTTTAGGAGCATTTTCATGCCTACTTGCCTCTGGAATTTTTGCCATGCCATGATAACCATGTTATTTCACTGTTTTAACCTTGCAAACATGCTATGATAATGTTACTGTTTTCACATGCTTGAATTTCACCGTCATCTGTCTATTTTTAAAACATTGCATATTGTCTTGATGGAAGCCATGAATTTGTAGCTCCTATGGAGATGCCCATGTTGATTGATTTGGTCTCCATGAATTGTACTACCATGATGTGCATTTTGATGCCATGATAAACCCTGTAGCATAATTATTTCTTGCCTCCAACATGCCATCATATTAACTCTATGCATTTCATTAAGTCACAATCTGTAACAGCATCTTTGAATCTTGTAGCCTCCATACCAATTAATCCATGATGCTAATGAACTTGAACCTTTTGGATGAAATGTTGTGCTTCCAGCATACTACAGCCACATAACTTGTTTGAGCATATTAGCTTCCTGTAGCTTGCTGTTTTGATGCTTGCAAGTTAGCATGTTGCTGTTTATGGCAGATTGCTTTGTATTTTGTTTTGCCCACCATTTGAGTTCTGTGCATCCCATTGCCATGATCTTTATATCCATTTCAACTAAAAAATTCCCATTCTTTCCAGTGGCACACTTGAGTTGCCAAGATTTTTCCCCTATCTTGTTCTTCTTCCCGTTCATCACCGATTCCTCCCCGAAACCGTTTCTTTCGTTCCGGTAGAACCGTAACTCCGATCGAGACGTTCTCTATATGCATTTGTGGTAGAGTTGATTGTAGAATGTGATTATTGCCATGCCATGCATCATATTTATCTCCATGTTCATGTTCTGTCCAGATTGCATTTTCACCTAAAATAAGCATGAAGTAATTGCTTGAACCACTCCTAGGTTGCTCAAGGCTTCATTTAATATTGCCATGAGTGTATGCCATGTTAATAACATTTAAAATAACATGCATACATCTTGTTTGTTGCATAAATGCCATGCCTTGTTTGTTTACCATGTCGTTTGCTTCTTCTCGTTAGTTCTTGCTGCGAAGTGTGAGGATTCATTCGACTACGCTTGTTCGACTACTTCATGGATTCGATTTTCTTCCAAGCGGGATTCCAGGCAAGATGATCATTACCCTAGATATCACTACTATCTTTGCTTGCTGGTTGTCTCGTTGCTATCATTATGTCGTGCTTCCTACCACTTGTATGTCAGCCTCCCATATGCCATGATACAGCCTCTAACCTCCACTACCTAGCAAACCGTTGTTTGGCTATGTTACCACTTGCTCAGCCCCTCTTCTAGAGTTGCTAGTTGCAGGTGTAGTGCAGGTTGTTCCATGTTGGGACATGGGTATCATGGGATATCACAATATCTCTTATTTAATTAATGCATCTATACACTTGGTAATGTGTGGAAGGCTCGGCCTTTCGCCTGGTGTTTTATTCCACTCATGCCGCCCTAGTTTCCATAATACCGGTGTTATGTTCCTTCATTAGCGCTTCTAACACATGTGGGGCATATGGGAACCCCCCTGATCACTTGTTTTAGGATAAGACTTCTCCAGCAAGGCCCAACATTGGTTTTAACATTTGCCAACATGAACCTAATAATTAATGCATAGAGGGTCACCACCTCGGGAACTCTTTTAATTCCAACATAACTCGGGCCAGCGGCAAAACACAACCGTTGGTCCACCTACCTAGCAGTTGGCGGTGCCGCCTCGGGGCAACTCGAGGTCTTTTGGCTATCGTCCACTTCGCATAGACGGATGATGCCCGTAGATAGAGAGCGCGTGGCTCTAGATACGGATCTGGCTCACCGGGAGGTCTCTCTAGTTTAGTTTTACCTTTGGCGAGTGGCTTGTCCACCGGGATTCCTTATCGTAAGCATCGTGTTATCACGGTGTGAGGATGTTCCATCGGATGCGTGTGGTAATTTATAATGGACTACTTGGAGCACCCCTGCAGGGTTAAATCTTTCGGAGAGCCGTGCCCGCGGTTATGTGGCGACTTGGAAATTTATAACCTCCGGTTGTAGAGAACTTGACACTAAATCCAAGTAAAATACACCAACCGTGTGCGTAACCGTGACCGCCTCTTTTTGAGGGAGTTCGGGAAGAGAACACGGTGGGGTTATGTTTGACTCGTAAGTAGGTGTTCAGGATCACTTCTTGATCATTACTAGCTTTCGCCCGTTTATGCATAGCTGCTCTTCTTATTCTTATACTCGTAAGTTAGCCACCATACAATGCTTAGTGCTTGCTGCAACCTCACCACTTAACCATTCCAAACCCATTAAGCTTTGCTGTCTTGATACCCATGGTAATGGGATTGCTGAGTCCTTGTGGCTCACAGTTTACTACAACAACAGGTGCAGGTACAGGTAAAGCGATGATTTGATGTGAGCACGATGCATGTTTGCTTTTGGAGTTCTTCTTCTGCTTCTTCTTCTTCGTCGATCATAGGATGGGTTCCCGGTTGGCAGCCTGGGTTTGGCAGGGTGGATGTCGTTCTTCCTTTTCGTTTGATTTCATCCGTAGACGGATCCTGCTCTTCTGTATGATGATTGCTATATATTGATGTATTGATGTATTCATGTTGTAGCTTGTGACGAGTGTAAGCCTTTATTTGGTATTCTCATCTATTCAGTACATGGTATGTTGTAATGATATCCACCTTGCGAAGCGTCTTCGATATGCGCTTTTATCCTTAGTGAAACTTCCGAGTTCCCTGAGGATAGGACCGCATATTGGGCGTGACAACCAACTAATGGGTTTATGCTTTCTTTCTCTACTTCCTCGGGAGTTGTTTCTTGAGGATCAATAATATGAACTATCGTCGTATATTTGTCCAGCATATATAGGATGTACCGGTTTTCCTTCTCAAGTGGCATGAATATCTGCGTACAAAAGTTTTTTGGTTAGATGATAGTTTAATATAAAGGAATATGTTAAAGGGAATATTTTGATTTTGTGTAGAGAAAAGGGCTATTACCATGTTTGCTGTCAAGAGCTTATTCTGTTGATGTTGTTTGAGATACATGGGAACCAATTGATGCTTCCTTTTTTGCAATGCACTTCTAAATTTTTTAGGAGGTGTACTGTGATTTTTTATATCTAGTATATGCTGCACAAACAATAAATATGATAAAAAGGTGTCGGAAAAAACAAATTTAGAAGAGAAGAGACAGATGTATCATTATAAAAAAAGAGGCGTTGCAAAACAGACGAATTTGTGATTTTTAAAAATTTACCTCTGCAAAGCTTGGGCCTAATAGTAGCCTATCACTCTCTTCTGAAGCTTGTCTGCTTTCCCAGATATCTGCTATTTCATCGAGCACTCTCTTTTCTATATGATGTGGTATGTTTGTCTGTGCTGGTCTTGGACCGAATGCTGCCTTAAGGTTGGCTCCAGTGAGAAGCATGCTTTCGCTTTCTCTACGTATGCGCTTAAATACAGTTTTGCTGTGACACAGAAAAATAAAAGAATATTTGAAGTGAGGGTCAATGACAAACTGAATTTGAGAATCTTTTTGTCCTCGGTCCAACTATTTTGAGGTGCAATAGAAAACCACTCACTTGTTGAATCTTTTCTGCCAGCTTTCGCTCATGACTATTTGAAAGAGCTCGGAGGCCTCTTTTGTGTGTTCAAAGTAATGTTCATGTTTTGGGTATGGGTTGCTGCTTCGTCTTTTATTCTTTTTAATCCCATCTGTCTCTGTCGGAGCAGGCAGAAAATTGATGGTTGTTATGTTCATGCTAGAGAGATAACTGAAAACCGTGTCATTATTTTCATGCTAAAAAGGTAGCATGCAAGCTTTTGTGATACTAAAAATATAGATCAACACCATGGGTTGTTACAAAGAAAGTAAGCAGAAATAGTTATTTTACCTTTGCTGGCTGAAAAAAGGTTTGAAGTTTTTGGTTTGAATTCTTTGATTCTTCCAGGCAGATCCTCCCACTTTATTTGGTTGGTTTTACCAAATATGGCTGTAAATAGGAACTCCGGTTTCCACTCGGCATCTACCTTGCTATGCTGCAGGAAGGTCATTCATTGGATATTCTTTATTTTTCTTGGTGTTCACATGCATGTTGATTTTTTTTGAAGAATTCAAGCAATGCTGCTAGTAAAAGAAAATTGTTGCGCGTAGTATTGACTTGCATGAAAATCTTCATCGTCCTTTGTCAGATCTATGCCGTTCCAGTATTTTACAAATTGGACCATGAAGTGTTCGCATTGCGTACCCTGTTGTTTTGGCGAGCAAGCTCTGGTAGGCCTTTCTGCTATCCTTGCCCAGTTTGGTTCATTTCTGGCTTTTAGTACTGTTTCTCTGTAATGCTTCTTCATCAATGCATACATCCTCTTAATCTGTGTTTACAATTTGGTTTTGTCGTTGGATGTGGCCGTTAAGAAAAGTAATCCAAGAAAAAACCAAGGTTCAAAGTACGTACCAGTTCTGTATGATGTGTATGGTGTTGTTTCCAAGACTTTTTGTCTGCGTGTCTGTATTTCATTGAGTCAAGAATGTTGACGGAACTCGTGTACTTGTTCAACACATAGGCCGTGTGGTGATAAGCTGTGTTATGAGGAATCATAATCTACGGTGTTGGACACAGAGAGATTTGAAGATCATGGTTGTTGGTAAAATTAAATCTCATGTAAATGTGCAAGCTTAAGGAGAATAAATTATGTGTGTATACTTCTATTCAGTATTAATTCTTAACTTACCAGCTTTTTCTCTAGAAGTTCTTTCCCTCTTACAAGGGGTTCAAACTCTTTCAATGCTTCTTCCTCATTGAATTCTTGTAGTCCTCCTTCGAAAAGACTGAGACCGAGCACAAGCTGCAAGATAGAGGGTGTGTACTTTTTGTCAAAACATTTCATCAGTGTAATGATGCAAGTGTTTTTGTGGACGTGTACTTTCATACATTTGCAAATTCTGAAGCGAGTATGGCTTTATCGCTTGTGTTGTATTGTTGCTGCTGCGTCCATTCTTCGAACAATGCGTTTGTCATTGAGCCCTCCATTTCTGCATCTCCTTTTCGTAGTTGTTGCTTTATGTTTTTCCCGGTAATCAAATCCTCTCGCTTTGAGCTCTTATACACGTTTAGACTGCAAGCAAAAAAGGTTTACACAAAAATAGAGTCACTTCTTAGGTGGTTTTAAAGAGGAGCCGCACTGCTTTTTCTTTTCAAATGAGAAAGTACTTACTGTCCGCAATCTTCCTGTCCTTCTTCACTCATTAGATATTCATAAAGTGCTATTGCCTTGTCCATATAAATGAAATCTCCTGGCACAAATGTTGGAATGTTGACTTTTCCATATAGTCTGCTCGATGGCTTCAACGGCCTCTTGATCGAGATTATGTTTGCTGAGCTGATCTCAGATGATTGAACCGTTGAAGGTTCTGGGGAATCTTGCTGCAGGCTTGGCAGGTGGTGCATTCCTTTTTTGTTGAATTCAGTCTCTTCTGCCTGAATTCTGGATGTTTTGAAATCATCGAACGACAGTACTCCGTGTACAACAACATCATTGTATTGCTTTAGTTCATCCTTGTTAAGGCTTTGAATAAATTCATCAATTTCTTGATGTTTTTCTGTCGTTTTGGGGGCTAAGAAGTCCAAAGAGATGGTACTTGAGGTGCCTTGCTGATCGTTTGTGGATCCTGATGCAGCATCTTGTTTCCTCTTCTCAAGTATGTTTTGTACTTGCCTAGTCGGTTCGTCGTTCCTTCTGTTATCCTCTTTTAAAGCAGTGCTTGTTTGCTCAAGTTGCTGTGTGCTCAAGATTTTGCTGTTGATGTTTTCCTCGTTAGTGATGACTGTTACCTCTTCATGTTGGTGTTCTATCTGGTCGTCTGGGGGTGGTCGATCTGGTTCTATTGGTGGATCCTTCTGTTTGTGTTCCCTCTGTAAGTTGTTGTCTTGTTGAACATGATGCTCTGCGCAAGTTTCTTTGACGACTTCCTGGTTGCTTACATGCATAACTTCTTCGTCTTCACTGCATATATCAATAACTTCTTGCTCTTGAGTGGTTCTATGAACAGTTTTTTCCTCGGGCTCGGGAGTTGGGGGAAACTCTTCTAGTACGTCACATCTTGTCCGTTGCATTTCTGTGTCTCCGATATCGACTTGATGCTTCAGCATATATGTTAGAATCAAAAAAATAAAAATAAAAATAATTCTCATTAGTATCTGGTAGGCTGACAAAATTGTGTGGCTTTGTTTCTGAAAATTACTTAAGAAAAATATTTCTTATTTGTTTTAAGAGATACTAACCTGTTGTACATTTGATTAATGATAGTACTGTATTGCCTCTGTGTTGGCTGATTAATTGATATAGAATTTTTTTCCTCAACTCTGGGACTTGTTCTTCTGTCAAAAGCACCGCTGTTCCATCTTGTGAGTAGTGCTTCATGTTCATGTACATATAGAATGCGCAGTCCATTCTGCATGTAGAAGAAGGATTGGTTATAAGACATTGGGGCGGTTTGGGTTAAACTGCCCTAACTTCGTGTATTTAGGAATGGAAGTAGTAAATGTTGCAGGAAAAAAAGAGAGAGAAAGGTTGGTAGTGTTTACGTCTCTCCTCCCTGAAGCGGCACCTGCATTTTGACCTTTTTGAAATGGTCGATACTTCTTGGTGAAAGCTGGATCTCTGTGCTTATTTGCTTCCACATCTTCTTCACTCTGCTTGTTACAGTGTTTAAGAATTGTACTGTCCCGGGATATGCAGTTAGAGAGTCAAGGAGTTCGAAGTGCTCTTTTCATGTTAACTGTGATGGTGAAGTAGTGACCGATATCTCCATCTTTCTTATACCCGCCTATGGAAGCTGGTAGAAAGAACTGCAAAAGGCAAAATAAAAAGAAACCATTTGCAATCCTTCTTCGATTTAGGCATGGTTTGTTGGACATAAAAGAGAACTGTAGAGCCGTAATTGGATTTTCGTATCTGTAACAGGTGATCTGCTTACCATGTCATAATCTTGCAATTTTTCTCCTTCTATATTGAAATATCTTTTAAGCCAGGCAGGTAGTTTATTTCTGATATGTGCTTGGTCTTTATTTTTGAAGCACATTGGATCATTGTCATCGGCTCGCTTTATTGAGTGCTGCATGTTTTGTCATATGCACACAAAAAGGAATTTGTCAGTTCACTTGTAGACAAAGTTCATTGATTGATAGACTGATATTCATTGTTGACACGTTTTTGCCATGATCTTTACTTACAGTGTCGTTTAATGATAGAATCTTTCGCCCTGTGCCCTTGAGTTCATTTCTCAAGATCACTAACATGGACTCAATGGCTACGCTGCTCACTGGATTTCCGATTTTGAAGCTTTCGGCCACATGAGCTAGATTGACATCTAACTTGTTTGTTGTCAGGAAAAGTTTATCTCTGCAATGTATATTTAGAAAAATATTTTAGTTTACACAGTTTACAGGTAAAAACATTGGAAGAATGTGTTCTGTGGTAGTTACATGAACTTACCCTTCTTGCCTTGTCCATGGCCTGCATACAACGTTGTACAGGTCTTCGATGGCTTTGCTCACGGGATCACTATCTTTGCTCCCTTTCTCCTTTGTGCCTGCGATGATTTTAAATTTAATGTAAATAATTTCAAGTGGGAAGATAGTACTTAAGTTTATTTTGTGTTGGCTCTTTTGTTGTTTTGTTTTAAGTTATAGATTGTGAGATAGTACTTAAGTTTCTTTTTCTTGCCTGTTTCGCTGCTAGAAGATACACCTTATCCTTTGTCGTTCCTTTCTTGTTCTATTTCCACTTGTGCTTGGATGTGTTGATGTCCCTTTTGGGGTGTACATTTGAAGTTGGATTCATCAGTACCCTTCCGTGCAGTTTCTGCTGCATCCTCGTTTGAGTCTGCTGTGCATTGCTGATGGACTTTTCCATCTTCTTTTTCAGTGTTGCCTTGGTTCACTGTCGTGTTTGTCACAGCAACCTTTTTGAAAGGACAATCGCCCTTGTACGTCGGTGCAGGGTTTTCATGGATGGTGTCTGATTCTTTCTCTGAAATATCATCCCCTTGTTTTTCCAGAACACTCTGAGGGTTTGCTTCATTGCCTGCATCCATGTCCTTGTCTTGTTCAGGTTTCTGCGTTGTCATGGAAAAGCGTAGTTAAAAACAAATAAATTCACAAGTTTAATTTGATTGTACTTATCGCCTATGCGCTAGGAAAATAGCGAATCGTCTAGTGCGTCTTTGAGCTATGTGAATGTGAAGAGGTATTGTTTTATGGAGATTTGTGGTTGTGTTTGCGGAAGCTAAGCTAAAATTTTATAGAATCATTTTATGCAACTTCACCTCTTTAGTCGTTGTTGCCGCTCTCGTCTCTTCCACCTGTTCTTTGTTGAGTGGAGGTTTTTGGGCCTCCTATTGTTCTTTGTTTTGCTATTCATCGCCATTGTCCTCGTTTTTCTGTTGCGGCTATTCAAACATAGAGGTCGGTAAGTGGTGGTGCATTTGAGCTCAACTATTTTCTAATTTCATATAAGCAGCTTTTGTAAGTTTACCTCTTCATTTGTTGTCGCTGCTGCCGTCTCTTGTACTTCTTGTTCGGTGAGTGAATGTTTTTGGACTTTGTCTTCAGTGGCATCGCTGTGTATCGTTTGAAGAACATGTTCCCCTTGTTCATTGCCCTCTTCTGGTTGTGTTTGATGGTCTTGAACGTTGGTGCTTTCCTGTGTTTCTTGCCCCTGTTCCAACACAAAAAGTAATTAGGTGGGTCTGCATTTCTGCCTATGCAGTTATTTTTATATGTTATAGAAACAGGTTTTGTAAGACCCCTTTCTCTCCAGTGGCAGGACTGTGTACTACTAGAAAGACTTCTTCTCCTTGTTTCCTGCTGTCCTCTTGTTTTGTGCGTTGACTTTCTATGCCAGTGCTTTCGTTTGTTTCTTTTTTCTGTTCAGGAAAAAATGTAAATAAAGAAGGGACTTCATTTGTGTCTGTGTAACAATATTATTTTTATGTTACTGAAGCAGGTTCTGTAACTTCACCTCTTCAGCCGTTGACGCTGGTGGGATGTCTTCTACTTCATGTTCGTCAGCTGAAGGTTGCTCTTTAGTTGGAGCACTGACTAATATTGGAATGATAACTTGTCTCTATTTTTGGGCTTCCTCTGGTTGTGCTCCTTATTGTTCTTTGAGATCAGTGTTCTCGTTTGTTTCCTACGTCTGTTCAGAGAAAAGGGTGATTCATTTCTTATATTTCTTGTGGCAGGCTGTACTAGCTAGTTCTTCCCTTATAAATCTTTAGAAAAGGTTGTTGTTGAATTTTACCTTTGTGTCGGCGGTTGCGATATTCGTGTCTGCGTTCTCTCTTTCTCTGTCAGGTATAACAGTATCTAGTCTGTAATCAATTTGGATGTCCGAGGCTTTCTCCTATGCATTGGTCATCTGCAATGTTGTGGCAGTGGAAAGCTCTTGTACACCAACTTCCTGTTCAGCGTCGCTTTCATGCGTCTGAGATTCATCGTGGGATTCAGGTTTGACACGGGTCGCCTCTTGTTTTTGGTGTGCTTGTAAGACCTGTAGATGGAACATGATGAGTTTGCGGTGCATTTTCTCTGCTCATGATGGTTTCCGGTATGGGGCGTAGTGGATTGCGGAAGTTTACCTCCTCTTCGTTGTTTTCTTCTTGTTTATCTTGTGTGATGTTGACAGTCGATTGTGGGTCATCTTGTGCTTCGTTGGCAGGACTGCTTAGTTGATTGTTGTCCATCCGAGTCTATAATTCGTTTCAGGTTTGTCAGTTAACTCAGAGCCGTATCCTGTTTATAAAGAAAAAGGGATGTTTATACTTACGTGTTTGCTGGTTCCGATCCCGATCGTCTCTTGTACTGCTTTTGGGGTCATGCTTGAGGGAGCATTATCTGTCGTGAGGTTGCTTGATTTGTTGCTTGCATCCTCGTGCTTGGTGTTGTTGACATCATCCTGCTGTTGGCGTTCATCTTGGGCTGCTGTGCTGTTGCCATGTGTCTGGGAGTATGAAACACAATTTTTTTAGATCAAGTATGAAAACTGCAGTTTAGAGCCAGACGACATCGTGTATTGTAATTATTTACCTGTTTTTCTTGTTCTTGCTCTGCATCTTTTATTTCTGCTGCTACTTTTCTTCCTTGGCTTTGCTGTTCTTTGAAGCTTGTGTTAGTTGGTATGTGCTTCTCCTTCTGCTTCTTTTGTACCTGTTTCTGCTCCTTTGTCTCTGCCTTGTTAATTCTTGCATTCTGTGTCCTTGTCCTTGTTCTTCTCTTCTCTTGGTTTTCTTCTGCCGTCTTTCTTTTTCGAGTTGTCCTGCTTCTGTTGTGGCTACAACTTCTTTTGTGCGGTTGTCATCCACTAGTGTAGTCGTGGCTCCTGCGTCTACTTGCTCTACCACCTTCAGGGTCCCCTCATTTGTTTTGATCTTTCTTGCCTTGGAAATCATGTTCTGAAAGTCTTTGTGTTGTTTGAAAGCTTTCATCAGGGACTTTGTTTGCTCGATCAGTGATTCCCTGGCTTGTTGATCAAAATTTTCCTCTTCATCAGTGCATTGGTGTTCAGCCCTGCTGGTTATCGTGGGTAATAGTGTTGCTTCGTTAAGCACACTTTCCAACATTTCATTGATCCTTTCGAATCCTTCTTCTGATCCTTTGCTTGTGCTTGTGTGAAGTTCCCTGCTTCCACTAGTGCTGCCCATTGCTTGACGCTGGACCTTGGGTGGGGGTGGTAGCAGCTTGGTCGTGTGCTCGTGATGTTTTTGATGCTGTGCTGCTATGAGTTGCAATGAAGATGAAGGCGATTCTGTGTTTCTTTCTTTCGTATAGAAGATCCTCTCTTCTGTTCCTTTCCATGTCTGCCATTGTTTCAGTATAATGAAATTTGTTAGGATGGGGAATATGTTTTTGTAAGGTACAAGGAATTTATAGACAACAGAGCCATACCTGTATGTTGCCAAATTCATAGTCATCCGGTCATGCTTTCCCATCCTTCTTCATGTCTGCTCTAGCTATTTTTGCTAGGTCATTCTCTTTGAGATAGTTTGCTCATGGTAGTGAGGTCTTGTCCATTCTCTTATCAATTTTGTTCATTTCTCTGGTGTTGGGTAGCAGCAGGGAGTCGAGGTACATGATTACTGGTCCCTGTGCCAAACCATTGAGGTGCTTTTGGTTCTTAATTTTCTGATCTATGGTGTGATTTTGCCATTCGATAGCTCCTTCCTTTATCCTTTCGACGATGACCTGGCAGAAATCCATCTGTGCCATATCTTCATAATTCATGTCCTTGACCATTATTGCTTGTTTGCTGAAGATAGGAGCGGTTGTCCCACAGACAACCTTGTGGAAAAGAATGAGGAAAAAGATTTTAACTGCTTTCCTGTTTACTTCTGGCTCGTCTATTTTGACCAATTTTGCTAGCTTCTCAAGCAGTGTTCCGGCTGAGAAATTCGGAGTTTCTAAGGCAAGGTCTAACCTCAGTTTCTTCATTGAAGTCTGGGAAGTCTGTGGCCTTGGTGCTGTCTTCTGTTTGCCGTTTGGGTATTGAAAAACCTAATGGATGGCTTCCTTGGTAATCTTGATTTGCTTGTCTTCATCAGCGTCACCGAAGCTTATTGTCATGTTGTCCGTTTTCAAATTTTGGTAGATGTGTGCTGCAAGTGGTCTGGAGATGGAGCCTATTATTTGGCAGTGCTCTATGCTGCCAAATCCTGCCGTCCTAACATCTTGTCGGTGATGGTCTTTAAGTAATTTCCATGCTTGCTTGACTTGAACGAATGATGCTCCTGCTTTGATTTTACATTTGTCTTCATCGATTGTTGCCTCTCCTTGATGATCTGTTGGTGCTGCCAATTCTTTTCTGCTTGTCTTTGTCCTCTTTGCACGCTTCTGGTTTGATTTTGGTTGTTACAGAAAAAAGTACTCTGTTAGAAAGGATCATTTGATTTTCAGTGGTGAACAGTGGCAACAGAATTTTTTAGATAAATGTGTTTTTACATCATCGTTGTTGTCCTCTTCGGCATCACTGTTGTGCTCTTCGGCATCATTGCTGTCTGTAGGAATGAAATCGCTGTCTTGTTCTATGTCATTGTCGGCACCATCAGGCTCTGAATCTTTGCTGGCATCATCCTGTTCTTCTTGCACCCGTCATCGTTTGTTTTCCTTCTTGCTTTCAGTTTGTTTCTTGGTGGCCGATGGTGCTGGTGGCGGGAGTACCATTAGAGGCTTTGGCTGTTGCTGCAAAGTACTACTGTCGACGATGAGTTGAGTGTTGTCTTTTCGCTTTTGCCTTTTTGCTCCAGGAGTAATAATAGACTTGGTATCTGATTGCCTCTTTATTTTGCTTGTTGATACCTGTTTGCTCTTACCCAGCCTGTTGTAAATCACCAGTGGTACGACAGGTGCTTCGCTCTGCATGTTTTGTTGTTGCGTGCTTTTTTCTGATGGGTGAGGAGAGATGCTGTCTCTTTATGCAATTTCAATATTAATTCCAGACAGTGTCTTTTCAATACCACCGTGTTCGTGCGCTGCATAATGATCAGGTAACAAAAAAGGATATAGTTTCGTTCGCGAAAAAGGGATATAGTTTTAAAAATATATCTTCCAGGATTATACATAAAGAATCTAAAAGTCATAAAAGAGCCTTTTCCTTCCTTTTCTTGGCTTAAAAAAGGTAATTAGTCATTTTCCTGATTGAGTCAATCAGGGATAGAAATTAGGATTAACTATGAGGAGTAGTGCTGCTTGGCAAGTGAATGTATTCTGTCCTATGTACTTCTAATAAGTTTAGTGAAGTTAGGGCGAAGGCCTTTTTGAGAGGGAAAATACACACTGGAAATGATATCCCATAATGGGAGGAATATTATTTAGCAGAGTGGAAGATTTACTGGATAAGATAAAATGTTTTTGAAATAGGAATTTAGATACTGTGTGAACATTTTGAATGTTTTGAAGACTTATAAAAAAACAAACAGGTAGTTTTAATTGCAGAATAGAATATAATTTTTTATGCTTGTGTTAAGGAGGACAGTTAACTTATTTATGTCGCTATATACTTTTTGTTAGATGGACAGTGGACACTTTGCTTAAACCTTGATTGCGATGTCTTCATCGGTTTGAGAAATCTTGTATGAACAGCGGTGAACCCCAGGCGGACTTGGCCATAATCTAATAACATCAATGCGACCTTTCGTAAACATCAGATGAGGCACACAATCCTTCGGGATTTTCTGTTAAAGAACATAATAATAATGTAGTTAGCAATGTAGTTTAGCTTTAGAAGAATGTATGCAAAAGATGCACTGACGTCGTAATAGTAAAAAATCTTACCATGCCATCTCCATGGATGTTACCGTAGTTCAACACATGCACTAGTGGCACGTATTGACCTTAATGTGGAGGAGTTTCATAATTGATATTGAAATTCTCAACATCAATAATAAATGAGATAAGATGATCTTTCTCCTCGTAACTTAGTTCAGAGCCATCAGTGTAGTAGGTTCTGTCTACTATCTTCCGTACATTTTTTGAAGAATGGAAATAAGCTGTCAATGGAAATAAGCCGTCAATGATTTTTAAATAAACAATATAAATTACTTAACAAATTTATTTGACAAACTCACAAAGAGGTAGAACTGGAAGCGTCTTGACATCCACCCAAATGTCGATATTATCGTCAATTTCATCTTCGGGCCAAAGATCGAAGGTGATTTGCATATCATCCTTAAGTTCATAGGCCTTGCAAAATCCTCTCCAAGTTGAGCAACCGAAATGCGAGCTATTTGGTGCATTAAATAGCTTAACCAAAAAAGTGAAACCATGCTTCGTCCTAAGGTGAGCACTCTTCGTCTCTGTTCTCTCCCTATCTTCAAAACCGAGCTTTTCCAAGACATACGGTCTTGCATGACATGGGATGAACTATTTCAATTGAAAAAATGGAAAATTACACATTGAAGCCAAAATTCACAAGTCATGCATAATTACGGAAAAATACTTGTCGTCGTTACGTACCGTAAAAACGTCGAAAGTCTCCTTCAGCACGATGGTGAAGTACCTACCATTTTGCAGATAAGGCATCCTGTCGCACATACCCCGGTGGTCTTCGCAGTAGTCGCACTCAGGAATCATATCGTCGTCAGACATTTCCTGTGTTCATAAGTCAAAGATTAAAAATCGACGGCAAATAACAGGAACTCAACACACAGATCATTATTACTCATCACGGGTTGACTTTCGGTCTGTCGAGTCTTTCCATGAAAACTCTCATCTCACGTGGTGTTCGCAGATATTCGACTGACGATGATGGTCGCTACTCCTCCTCTCCCTAGTGCATAACAAAGGTCTAGCACAAGGAGAAGAAGGAGAAGCGACCCCCACGACAACAGTCGGCATTCTTCTTCTCTCATATATGGTGGACACTCTCCCTCACTAATTTTCTGACTGTCATGTATTGAGCCCCGACAGAGTTAAAGTCAATCCGAAATGTCATTTAATTCTCTTTCCTGTAAATCCAAGGCACTCGATATTTCCTACATACTAGCACAAGTCATGCTAAAATTCACGGAAAAATCCGGCATGACCTTTGCTAAAATAGGACATATCGAGCGCCTGAAATTTACCGGAACGGAAATGAATCAACACTCCGGCAAAACATAGGCCACTCGGAATTTCCATGCGATACAAAGATGTTCATACACATACAGAGATGTTTAAACTTGAAATTCTACCCGGATCAATTATCATTTAAAAAAAACTAGCTTCACATTGTCACAGCTACTCATCTACTACATCTATAAAAACATCATGTTTACTCACTATAGACGATGGTTGTCGACCGGGCGCGGGTGTCGTCGGTGATCTTCTGGGCGTCGTCGACCGGCTCATCGGTGATCTACCCTGCGCCACATGAGCATTCACACGTGAGCATACAAAGTAGGTCTCTCTCTCTAAATTTGGCAATGTGAGATTGACATAACTAAATACCCTAGTTCTACTCTATTCAACACTTACTAAAAATTTTCTTACTACAAACTTCTATTACTAAATGTTCTATTCTATTACTAGTTATAATCTCTACCAACTAAGTGTCCAATACATGTTTCTACCAACTAAATTTTTAACTAATTAAGTAAACTAGAAAGTATAAAGTATTAAGTTAACTAATTTATGTTACTAATTTTTTTTACTAAAAATTTAAAAACAGAAGGAGGTGAAGGGAGGAACAGGGAGGGAGGGAGGGAGGTGGAGGGAGGGAGCGACGTGGGGGAGGAGGAGGACGGACGAGACAGGGAGGGAGGTGGGAGGGAGGAGGCAGAAGGAAGGGAGGGAGGTTGACGAATGAGGAGGACGGACGAGGCAGGGAGGGAGGAGGCAGGAGGGAGGGAGGGAGAGGGAGGAGGACGGACGAGGCAGAGGGAGGAGGCAGGAGGGAGGGAGAGAGAGGGAGGTGGAAGGAGGGAGGGAGGGAGGTGGAGGGAGGAGGAGGAGGAAGGGAGGAGATACCTCGGTGGAGGAGGAACAAGAGCGCGGGCGATCTCTTCCAGTGGCGCCGGGCGACGGCGGCGTGGCGTGGGGAGAGAGTGGAGAGGGAGAGTGAGGGTCGGCCGCGCGGAGAAGATGATAAGGTTGGGTTAGCAGCAGCGCGCATTAGGGACCAGCACTACTACTACGGGTCTTAGCAGTAGCGGTGGTTCACTAGGCCGCGCTACTACTACGGGTAGCCCACCTACTGGCATAGTACACACATAGTGGTAGCGCTTTGTCTCGGGCCAGCGCTACTGCTATAGGCATAGCAGTAGCTGTGGTTCACTAGGCCACGCTACTACTACGGGTAGCCCGTGGGCTAAGACTGGGACCACTTAGCAGCAGCGCGGGGTCGCTAGCCAGCGCTACTGCTATGGTGCTACCTGTAGCATCGGTTCACGACCAGCGCTGCTGCTATATAGCAGAAGCGCTGCGCTTTTACCCCACGCTACTGCTAATGTTCCACCTATAAGGTTTCTCCTAGTAGTGATCTTGCTGGATGGCAGGCTCTTCCTCAGGCTTCCTGTTTTCCTTTACACCAGTCATTGCTGCATTAAAAATGGCCAGGTGTTAGAAGCATAGTTTTATCTCAAAGCAAAGAGGACATACATCGCGTGAAAAACAAATGTATGGTTAGTGAGGCACAATTTGTTTCACCACAGAAGCACAGGTGCACCTATTCCTGGAGCACGGTTTTTAATACGAGAGGCACTTAATTTGAAACAGATTCAATCAAGGGGCAGGGAAAATCTCGTGTAATTATCACGTTTGATATCTCAGGATGCTCTCAGGGTTTGAATCTACAGTGGTGGCCTTGTTAGTGATGGCAGGTATGTTTTAAGCAGTATCCTCCGACCAAGATAATTACGCGGGGAGGAGTAGCATTTCTATTTCACTCTTGACCACGCTATTCCTATTTGTTAGGGAAGTTGAAACATGCTATTCGATAACTGAGTTGTTGCGGCGGCTAGGGTTTCTGTCCGTGACAGGGGGGAAATCACTACGAGCGACCTTGTGGATTGGAATCAAGTGGATGAATTGTTACCTTCGGTTGCATGTGTGGGGTTTCTCGCATCCATCGGCTGATTCTATCGTTGCTCTTTTTTGTTGCGATCTCCGCTGCCGGTCTTGAGAGCACAGGTCGTCGACGCCAGTCGCCGCCGCCTGGAGGGGATTTTGGTGCTGTCGCGGGCACCTTTTGACGGTCTGTATCTTGAAGTGGACGGCGGTTGGCGAAGCACGGTGGCGGTTGTCCGGTGAGGCGGACTCGATTTCGAATTTGGGTTGGTGTGCGGGTTTGGAGGAGGGGGCAAAATGAAAGAGGAGAGCGTGCGGGAGTGGCGAAGGTTTGGAGATTTTCCGTGGAGAGGGGTAGCAAGAGAGTAGTAGAGCGAGGGAGAGTTGGAAATGATCAAACCGTCTCCAATCTTCTACCGTCCGTTTGGGCATCAAGATTGGTGCGGCCTTGCTGGGCTTGTTTCATTTGCTTGCTTCTTACTAAACAGTCAGTTTGCGGTGGGACGCTAGCATTTTTTGATTTTAGTGTAGTGACAACTAAAAAAAAGAAGCACGTGATAGGCACGGGTGAGAAGCATCTCAAGGCACGGGTGCGCAACACCTAGTCATTCACGAAGCGCGTGAGGCATGGTGTGGAGTCTCCAGAGGCATGGGCGTGCGAGCTCCAGAAGCAAGGGACTGAAGCCTCCACAGGCACCAGAGGCATGGGTCCAAATACTCAGTTAGAAAGGCACGGTTGTACATAGGCCAGTGGCACAGTCATGTAGTTTGCTACGCCCGGCAGCACACGGCTGTGGCTCCTGTAGGCACCAAGAGGCACGGGGGATCAACATCTGGAGTCACGTGTGCAACACCTAGAGTCACGGTGAGGAGCCTCCAGAGGCATGGCCGTGCGACCTCCAGAAGCACGGGAGTGAAGCCTCTACAGGCACGGACGTGGGGCTGCTATAGGCATGGGTATGAATCCTCTGCATGCACAGGTGTGAAGTCTCTAGAGCCACGGGCATGTGGCACCAGAGGCATGGGTCCGATTACTTAGTTAGAGAGGCACGGTTGTAGATAGGCCAGTGGCACAACCTTGTAGCTTGGTGCACCCGGTAGCACACGGCTGTGGCTCCTGTAGGCACCAAGAGGCACGGGGGATCAGCATCTGGAGTCCGTATGTGCAGCACCTAGAGTCATGGTGAGGAGCCTCCAGAGGCATGGCCGTGCGACCTCCAGAAGCACAGGAGTGAAGCCTCTACAGGCACGGACGTGGGGCTGCTGTAGGCATGGGTATGAATCCTCTGCATGCACAGGTGTGAAGTCTCTAGAGCCACGGGCATGTGGCACCAAAGGCATGGGTCCGAATACTCAGTTAGAGAGGCACGGTTGTACATAGGCCAGTGGCACAGCCATGTAGCTTGCTGCGCCCGGCAACACACGGTTGTGGCTCCTGTAGGCACCAAGAGGCACGGGGGATCAACATCTGGAGTCATGTGCGTGCAGCACCTAGAGTCACGGTGAGGATCCTCCGGAGGCAAGACCGTGCGACCTGCAGAAGCACGGGAGTGAAGCCTCTACAAGCACGGACGTGGGGCTGCTGTAGGCATGGGTATGAATCCTCTGCGTGCACAGGTGTGAAGTCTCTAGAGCCACGGGCGTGTGGCACCAAAGGCATGGGTCCGAATACTCAGTTAGAGAGGCACGGTTGTACATAGGCCAGTGGCACAGCCATGTAGCTTGCTGCGCTCGGCAGCACACGGCTGTGGCTCCTGTAGGCACCAAGAGGCACGGAGGATCAGCATCTAGAGTCACGTGTGTGCAGCACCTAGAGTCACGGTGAGGAGCCTCCAGAGTCATGGCCGTGCGACCTCCAGAAGCACGGGAGTGAAGCCTCTACAGGCACGGACGTGGGGCTGCTGTAGGCATGGGTATGAATCCTCTGCATGCACAGGTGTGAAGTCTCTAGAGCCACGAGCATGTGGCACCAGAGGCATGGGTCCGAATACTCAGTTAGAGAGGCATGGTTGTACATAGGCCAGTGGCACAGCCGTATAGCTTGCTGCGCCCGGCAGCACACGGCTATGGCTCCTGTAGGCACCAAGAGGCACGGGGGATCAGCATCTGGAGTCACGTCTGTGCAACAACTAGAGTCACGGTGAGGAGCCTCCAGAGGCATGGCCGTGCGACCTCCAGAAGCACGGGAGTGAAGCCTCTACATGCACGGACGTGGGGCTGCTGTAGGCATGGGTATGAATCCTCTGCATGCACAGGTGTGAAGTCTCTAGAGCCACGGGCGTGTGGCACAAGAAGCATGGGTCCGAATACTCAGGTAGAGAGGCACGGTTGTACATACTCCAGTGGCACAGCCGTGTAGCTTGCTGCGCCCGTCATCACACATCTGTGGATCCTGTAGGCAACAAGAGGCACGGGGGATCAGCATCTGGACTCACGTGTGTGCAGCACCTAGAGTCACGGTGAGGAGCCTCCAGAGGCATGGCCGTGCGACCTCCAGAAGCATGGGAGTGAAGACTCTACAGGCACGGACGTGGGGATGCTGTAGGCATGGGTATGAATCCTCTGCATGATCAGGTGTGAAGTCTCTAGAGCCATGGCGTGTGGCACCAGAGGCATGGGTCCGAATACTCAGTTAGAGAGGCACTGTTGTACATAGGCCAGTGGCACAGCCGTGTAGCTTGCTGCACCCGACAGCACACGGCTTTGGCTCCTGTAGGCACCAAGAGGCACGGAGGATCAGCATCTGGAGTCACGTGTGTGCAGCACCTAGAGTCACGGTGAGGAGCCTCCAGAGGCATGGCCGTGCGACCTCCAGAAGCATGGGAGTGAAGCCTCGACATGCACAGACGTGGAGCTACTGTAGGCATGGGTATGAATCCTCTGCATGCACAGGTGTGAAGTCTCTAGAGCCACGGGCATGTGGCACCAGAGGCATGGGTCCGAATACTTAGTTAAAGAGGCACGGTTGTACATAGGCCAGTGGCACAGCCGTGTAGCTTGCTGCGCCTGGCAGCACACGGCTATGGCTCCTGTAGGCACCAAGAGGCACGGGGGATCAGCATCTGGAGTCACGTGTGTGCAGCACCTAGAGTCACGGTGAAGAGCCTCCAGAGGCATGGCCGTGCAACCTCCAGAAGCATGGGAGTGAAGCCTCTACAGGCACGGACGTGGGGCTGCTGTAGACATGGGTATGAATCCTCTGCATGCACAGGTGTGAAGTCTCTAGAGCCACGGGCGTGTGGCAGCAGAGGCATGGATCCGAATACTCAGTTAGAGAGACACGGTTATACATAGGCGAGTGGCACAGTCGTGTAGCTTGATCCATCCTGTAGCACCCGGTGCTTCCAGAGGGACGGGTGTGCAGGACCAAGAGGCACATGCGATGAGCATCCAGAGTCACGTGTGTGCATTACGTAGAGTCACGGCGCGTGGCACCTGAGGCACTGGTGTACAGCCTCCGAAGGCACGGGAGTGAAGCCTCTATAGGCATGGACGTGGGGCTTCTCGAGGCTAGGCATTGGTATGAATCCTCTGCGTGCACATGTGTAAAGTCTGTAGAGGCACGGGCTTGTGGCACCAGAGGCATGGGTCCGAATACTCATTTATAGAGGCACGGTTATAGAGGCACGTTTTCTTCATAATGTTTTTGTGCCTAGTTCAGTTAGAGAAGCACGGTTGTACATAGACTAGTGGTGCAGTCGGGAGATGCACCGTAAGAGGCGTGGTTAAGCTTGTAGAGGCACAGAGGAATTACATGAATAAAAGATTTAGTAGGTACATGATCACAATACGAGGCACAGTTAAACCGTTTTGTGAGGTTTGGATGGAATTAGCCTCACTTGCTAATCAAGAAGTTTTAGTTTTCATTGTTGTCGAAGATCTTTCTAATTTCATCACCCATATTAGTGGGTTTCACTTCATTCTGTTCACTGGGTAACATCATGTATAGTGCTTCTGCTCTCCATTGCTCCGTTTCATCCTATGAAAAGTTCAGCAAAATAAGAAAAAATATATCTTTGAATTAGTGCATGCAGGTTTATTATATCTAGTAGAAGTAAAATATACTCCAAAGTTTTTATATAGTGCGTCTAGAATAGTTTCAATGAAAACTTACGTCAAAATTATCTATGTCTTCAATGAAGTCCTTGCCATCGTAGAGAAATCCAAACCTTAGAACAGCGAACGGTGATTCACCTTTCTCAACTTTTGGAACACCTTGTACAAAGTGAATGTCCCATTTGCTCTTTTCCTTTTCCATTTGGTTTTTGAATATGATGTTGAAGACTTCTTTAAACCTCAGTACCTACAATTGCATTTAGTTTTGGTTTTAGAGAATCATGCAGTGCAACTCGTAAAATGAAATAGTGTTTTTTACAACACTTACCACTTTGTTTTTATGGTTGTGGTATTTATCATGGTCCTTCTCTTTTTTCCTTTGAATGGCTACCATGTCATCAAGTGCTTTATTTGTTTGATAAGTACGCAGATTTTGTAGTTTTTCTAATGCTTGTCCCTTCTTGAATTCTTTGAGAGAGGTTTCTTGAGGTTCAATAATGTGTAGTTTCCTCGTATATCTGTCCAGCATAAATAGTATGTACCGGTCTTCCTTCTCGAGTGGTATGAATACCTATGTACATTTTTTTATGTTAGACGAGAGTTTAGTATAAAGGAATCTGTTAAAACACATATTTTGATTTTGTTGTAGGGAAAACGCTAATACCATTTTTGCTGTGGAGAGCTTCTTCTTTTGATGGTCTTTAAGATATATGGGAACCAATTGATGCATCCTATCCTCGAAATTAGTTTTAAAGTTGGAGACAGATGTAGATGTATTCTTTATATCCAGTATATGCTACAGACGATAAATATGAGATAAAGGAATTAGAAAAAATAAATTGGTATCAATAGATAAAATAGTCGTTGCAAATAGACAAATTCGTGTTATGTTTGTGGTTATTTGAAATTTACCTCTGCGAAGCTTGGGCCTAATATTAGTCTATGGCTTTGCTTTGAAGCTTGTCTGCTTTCCCAGATTTCTGCTATCTCATCGAGCACCCTCTTTTCAATATGGTCACGTTTGTTCTTCTGTGCTGGTCTTGGACCAAATACTGCCTTGAGGCTGGCTCCAGTTAAATACGTGCTTTCGCCGTGTGTACGTGTCCGGCTATATATATGTGTTTTGGTGACAGGACAGTAAAAGAAATTTTCCTTGTGAGAGTCAGTGACAAACAAATTGATAAACAAGAATTTAAAAATGTTTAGTTTGGTGTGTTCTTTCTCTGACTGTGGCCTCACTCCAACTAATTTGAGTTGCATAAGGAAACAACTTACCTTTTGAATTTGTTCTGCCAGCTCTCACTCATGACTATTTGGTAGAGCTGATACGCCTTGTCCATGTGTTCAAAGGAGTATTCATGTTCTGGATATTTCATGCTGCTTCCTGCTTCATCCTTGTTTTTTCTCCTTGGTTCTGTCAAAGCAGGTAAAAATTTATAGCTGTTACTATTAAAAGTAATATGCAAGCTTTTGTCATGCTGAAAAGATAGACCAACCATGAGTTGTTGAAAAGAGTAAACAGAAAATAGTTATATTACCTTTCCTGGTAGAAAAAAAGTTTGTAGTTTCTGGTTTGAAATCTTTGATTTTTCCTGGAAGTTCATCCCACTTTATTTGGTTGATGTTGCAGAATATGACTGTGAATACGTACTCTGGTTTCCATTCGGCATCCACCTTGGTAGGCTGCAGGCATGTCATTGGATGTTTTATTTTTTCATGGTCTCCACGTATATGTTGAATTTTTTTTGAAGAAATCAAGTAATTACGCTAATTAAGTAAATTGTTGTGCATGCTATTTACTTACATGAAAATCCTCTCTGTCCTTGGTCTGAATAATGCCGTTCCAGTATTTTACAAATTGGACCATGAAGTGTCCGCATTGCGTACCCTCTTGTTTCGGCGCGCAAACTCTGTAAGGTCTGTCTGCTATCCTGACCCAATTCGTTTCATTGCTGGCTTTTAGTGCTGATTCTCCATAATGCTTCTTCATCAGTACATACATCCTTTTAATCCGTGATTACATTTTGGTTTTGTCGTTTGGATGCGCAGTTGAGAAAAGTAATCATATTGTATTATCGTCAAAAAAAGTAAAGCAAGGTTCAAATGACATACCAGTTCTGTATGATTCCTATGGTGTTCCTTCCAAGTCGTATCGTTTTTGAGTATGTAATTCAATGAGTCAAGTATGTCGATGGTACTCCTGTACTTGTTCAACACATACATCGTGAAGTGATGAGCCGTGTAATGAGGTATCATGATCTGCGTTGGGTGTCAGAGAGATAGTTGAAAAAGGTCATGGTTGTTGGAAAAATTAAATTTCATGCAATTGTTCAAGCTTAAGGAGAATAAATCATGCGTGCATACTTTTATTCGGTAATAATTCTGAACTTACCATCTTCTTATTTAGAAGGTTTTTTCCTTTCACAAGGGATCCAAATGCGTTTAGTGCTTTGACCTCGTCGAATTCTCTTAGGTCCCCTTCTTTAGAATCGAGAGCGAGCACCATCTGGAAGAAAGAGAGTACGTAGTTTTAGTTAAGAAATTTATCACATCAATGGTAGATGTGTTTTTGTGTAAGAGGTACTCATACATTTGCGAATTCTGCTTGTAGTACGATTGTGTCGCTTCTGTTGAATTGTTGCTGTTCTGCCCATTCTTCCAATAACGTGTTTGCCATCGAGCCCTCCATTTGTGCATCTCCTTGTCGTGCCTGGTCCATCATGGATTTTCCGGTAATGTTATCTTCTTGCTTTGAGCTTTTATATACGTTTTCTCTGCAAGCAAAAAAGGTTTACGCATAATAGAGTCAGTGGTTAGCTGGTTTTAGGAGTAGCTGCACTTCTCTATTTCTTGTTTTTGGGAAGAGAGAGAATCTACTTACTTTCCGCATTCTTTCTGTCCTTCTCGGCTCATTAAATATTTATAAAGTGACATGGCCTTGTCCTTATAAATGAAATCTCCTGGCACAAATGTTGGTATGTTGACTTTCTCAAAGACCCTGGTTGATCGCTTCAACGGCCTCTTGATTGAGATTATGTTTGCTGAGCTGATCTCAGATGATTGAATCTTTGAAGGTTTTGGAGAATCTTGCTGCAACCTTGCCAGATGATGTATGTTTTTCTTGTTACATTCATGTTGTCGTTGATCATCGATGCCTGTTTTGAAATCATCGAATGCCATTCGTCCGTTTAAAACAAGTTCGTTGTATGTTCTTAGTTCGTCTGGGCTAAGGCTTGCAAAAGTTATCATTTTCTAGAGCCTTGGTTAGCGCTTCATGTGATAAGAACGCTAGAGAGACGATACTTGAGGTACCTTGCTGGTTGTTTCTGGATGCTCTACTTGAGGTGTTGCATCCTGCTGCTTGTGTTCGCAATTTTGTGTTGTCGTTTTTGTTGGTTTTTTAACAGAGATGGCAGCATCGCGTTTCCTCTTCTCAAGTATCTTTTGTTGTAAAATCTTTTTATTGTCGATGTCCTTCTTTTCTTCAGCAACATGGTGCTTGTTCAGCTTGGAAAGCTGGTCTTGCGCAGTTGGTGTATCCTTCCTTCTGTTATCCTCTTTTAAACCAGTGTGTGTTTGCTCAAGTTGCTGTGCTATGAAGCTGTTGCTGTTGCTGTTGATGTTTTCTTCATATTGGTGAGTTTCCTAGTGTTCAATCTTTTCTTCTGGGGGTTGTCGATCTGGTTCTATTGGTGGATCGTCGCGTTCGTATTCCCTCTGTAAATCAGCTTCTGTTTGCCCATGTTGTTGTGAATCAATTTCTTCAATCAGTTCCTGGCTGCTTACATGAATAACTTCTTGCTCTTCAGTGCATGTGTCAGTAATATCAATAACTTCTTGGTCTTGACTGCTTGTTCCAATAGTTTTTTCCTTGGGCTCGGGAGTTGGAGGAAACTCTTCTTCTAGTAAATCACATTTTGTCCGTTGCATTTCTGTGTCTCCGATGTCGACTTTATGCTTCAGCATATCTGTTAGAATCAAGAAAAAAAAACTCATTATTAACTGGTAGGCTGAAAAATTATGAGGCTTGGTTTCTAAAAATTACTTAAGCAAAGTATTACTTGCTTGTCTTTAGAAAGACGAATCTGTGGTATAGTTGATTAATGATAGTATGGTATTTTTCTCTGCGTTGGCTGATTAGTTGATATAGATTTTTTTCCTCAACTCTGGGACATGTTCTTCCGTTAAGAGCACTGTTGTTCCATATTGGGAGTAGTGCTTCACGTTCATGTACATATAGAATGCACAGTCCATTCTGCATGTAGAAGAAAGATTGGTTATTATTGCTGGACTATGTCATGAAAATACCTTATATTTTATATAAGACGTTGGGGCAGTTTGGGTAAAACTGCCCTAACGTCCTGTATTTAGGAATGGAAGTACTAAATGTTGCAGGAAAAAAAGAGAGGAAGGTTGGTAGTGTTTACGTGTCTTCTCCCTGAAGCGGCACCTGCATTTTGACCTTTTTGAAATGGTCGATACTTCTTGGTGAAAGCTGGAGCTCTATGCTCATTTGCTTCCAGATCTTCTTCAATCTGCTTGTTACAGTGTTGAAGAATTGTACTATCCCGGGATATGCAGTTGAAGAGTCAAGGAGTTCAAAGCGCTCTTTTTTCATGTTAACTGTAATTGTGAAATAGTGACCGATAGCTCCATCTTTCTTATACCCGCCTATGGAAGCTGGTAGAAAGAACTGCAAGAGGCAAAATAAAAAGAAACCATTTGCAATCCTTCTTAGATTTAGGCATGGTTTGTTGGAGATAAAAGAGAACTGTAGAGCCGTTATTGGATTTTCGTATCTGTAACAGGCGATCTTCTTACCATGTCATAATCTTGCAGTTTTTCTCCTTCTTCTATATTGAAAAATCTTTTAAGCCTGGCAGGTAGTAGTTTATTTCTGATATGTGCTTGGTCTTTATTTTTGAAGCACATTGGATCATTGTCATCGGCTCGCTTTATTGAGTGCTGCTTGTTTTGTCATATGTACACAAAAAGGAATTTGTCAGTTCACTTGTAGACAAAGTTGATCGATTGATATACTGATATTCATTGTGGACACGTTTTTGCCGTGATCTTTACTTACAGTGTTGTTTAATGATAGAATCTTTCATCCTGTGCCCTTGAGTTCATTTCTCAAGATCACTAGCATGGGCTCGATGGCTTCGCTGCTCACTGGATTTCCGACTGTGAAGCTTTCGGCCACATGACCTAGATTGACATTTAACATGTCCGTTCTCATGAAAAGCTTATCTCTGCAATATATATTTTGAAAATATTTTAGTTTACACAGTTTACACGAAAAGACATTGAAAGAATGTGTTATGTGGTAGTTACATGAACTTACCTTGCTTTCTTTGTCCGTGGCCTGCATACAGCGTTGTACAGGTCTTTGATGGCTCTGCTCACGGGATCACTATCTTTGCTCCCTTTCTCCTTTGTGCCTGGAGAGGATTTTAAATTTAATGTAAATAATTTCAAGTGGCAAGATAGTACTTAAGTTTATTTTGTGCTGGCTCTTTTGTTGTTATGTTTTAATTTACAGATTGTGAGATAGTACTTAAGTTTCTTTTGTCTTGCCTGTTTCACTGCTAGAAGATACACCTTGTCCTTTGTCGTTCCTTTCTTGTTCTTTTTCCGCTTGTGCTTGCAAGTGATGATGTCCCTTTAGGGTTTTACATTCAAAGCTGCATTCACCAGTACCCTTTCGTGCAGTTTCTGCTGCATCCTCATTTGATTCCGCTGTGCCTTTCTCAGCGTCCGGTTTTTGCTTGACGAACGTCATGTATTGCTGATGGACGGACATCGTGTATTTCTGTGCCGCTACCGTCTGTTCCATCTGTTCTTTATTCACAGGAGGTTTTTGGGCCCCCCTTGTTCTTTGTTTTGCTGTTCATTGCCACTGTCCTCTTTTTTCTCCCGCGGCTGTTCAAACATAGGGGTCAGTAAATGGGATTGCATTTGTGTCTGTGACGGAAGCTATTTTTTAATTTCAAAGAGAGCAACTTATGTAACTTTCCCTTTTCGGTCGTTGTCGCCGCTCGAGCGCCTGCTACTTCTTGTTCGTTAAGTGAAGTATTTTGGGCTTGGTCATGAGTGCCATTCCTGTCTACCGTTGGAATATCTTGTTCCTCTTGTTTAATGGTCTCCTCTGGTTGCTTTTGTTGATGTTGAATGTCGGTGCTCTCCTCTGTTTGTTGCGGCTGTTGTAAGACAAAAAAGTAGTTAAATGGGACTGCATATCTGTCTGTGCAGCTATTTTTTTATATATATGTTGTAGAAACATGTTTTGTAACTTCACCTCTTCAGTCATTGTCTGCGGTGCCGTGTGTGCTTCTTCTTCTTCGTTTTCTGAATGTTTTGGGTCTTGTCCAGTGGCAGCAGCATTGTCTATTATTTGTAATACCTCTTGCTCTCCAGTGGCAGGGTTGTCTACTACTGTAAAGACACGTTGTCCTTGTTTCTTGTCTTCCTCTTGTTGTTAGTTTTGCTGCTCTACGTCAGTGCCTTCGTTTGCTTCTTTTGTCTGTTCATTAAAAAATGTAGATAAAGGTGGGACTTCATTTGTGTGTGCTTAACTATTTTTTATTTTCTTATGTTATAGAAGCAGGTCGTCCAACTTCACCTCTTCAGCCGTTGACGCCGCTGGGGTATTTTGTAGTTCCTGTTTGTCAAGTGAAGGCTGATCTTCATTTGCAGCACTGGCTACTATTGCAATGACAACTTCCCCATGTTTTGTGGCTTCCCCTGGCTGTGGTCCTTGTTGATTCTTGACAGCAGCGTGCTCGTTTGTTTCCTGCGGTGTTCAGAGAAAAAGGTTATTCATTCCTTGTAATTCTTGTATTTTCCATATTGTTGTGGTAGGTTGTACTAGGTAGTTCATCGCTTATAAATCTTCAAAAAAGGGTTGTTGTTGAATTTTACCTCTTTGTTGGTGGTTTGGATGTTTTCGTCTGCGTCTACTCTTTCTTTGTCAGGTGTAAGATGGTCTAGTTTGTGGTCATCTGGGATGTTCGGGTCAACTTGTGCTTCGTTGGGGGCTGAGTCTAGCTCGGCGGGACTGCAGAGCTGAGTCAAGTAGGTTTGTCAGTTAACTCACAACTCTATGCAGTTTAAAAGTGGAAAAGGGTTGTTTATACTCACGTGTTTGCTGCTTCCTATCCCGGTTGTCTCCTGTACTGCTTTCGCGGTTGTGCTTGATGGAGCATCATCTATTGTGAGGTTGGATGATTTGTTCTTTGGATCCTCGTGCTCGGTGTTGTTGCCATCATCCTGCTTTCGGCCTTCATCGTGGGCTGGCATGCGTGCCTGGAGAGTATGAAACAAAAAAAAATTGTGTGAGTATGAGAACAGACTAGCGAAGTCAAACCACATCGTGTATTGTTAATATTTACCTCTTTTGCTTGTTCGTGATCTGCAACTTTTATTTCTGCTGCTACTTTTCTTTGTTGCTTTTGCTATTCCTTGACGTTTGTGTTGCTTTGTACGTGCTTCTCCTTGTGTCTCTTTTGTACCTGCTTGTGCTCCTTTGTCTTTCTTGTTAATCATCGTGTTTTGTATCCTGGATCTTGTCTTTGTCTCCTTCTCTTCCTCTCCTCGTGGTGCCTTTCTTTTTCACATTTCTTGTGCTACTGTTGTCACTACGTCTTCTTTTGTGTGGTCGTCATCAACTACTCTAGTTATGTCTTCTGCATGTTCTTGCTCTACTGCTATTAGGTTCCCCTCATCCCTTTCGTTCTTTCTTGCCTTGCAAATCATGCGCTGGAAGTCATTGTGATGATCGAAAGCTTTTATCAGGGACGTCGTTTGTTCTATCAGTGATTCTCTGGCTTTTTGATCGAAATTTTCCTCTTCATCGGTGCATTGGCATCCTGCTCTGTTTCTTATTGCAGGTAACTGTGATGCTTTGTCAAGCACGTTTTTCAACATTGCATTGATTATTTTGAATCCTTGTGCTGATCCTTCGCCCGTGCTTGTCTCGAGTTCCTTGCTTCCCCTGGTGCTGCCTGGTCCTTCACGCCGGACCTTGGGTGGGGGTGATAGCAGTTTTGTCGTGTGTTGGTGATGTTTTTGTTGCTGTGCTTGTATGAGTTGCATTACAGGCAAAGGTGATTCCGTGTTTCTTTCATTTGTGTAGAAGATCCTGTCTGCTGTTCCTTTTCATGTCTGCGTTGTTTCGGTAGAATAAAATTTGTTAGAATCGAAAATGTTTTTACAAGGTATGTTAGAATCGAAAATGTTTTTACAAGGTACAAGCAATCTATTATATAATTAAGACAGAAGAAGCCAAATAAGACACCACGTTCTTCCACATTAGCTAAAATAATATACATCGTTGATTAGTAATATTTACGACTGAGATTTAACGATATTACGTTACATACAAATATTCTGGACATGCACTATTTTGCACATGTTAAATCTGTCACATACAAGTACCTATGATGAAAACAGTGCAAAAAAAATTACGTATAGGAGAAGGACAACTAAAAGTTTGAAAGCCAACATCACGTAGTACACGGACAACTAATCAATTCTGATTTGAATTCTGTTATAAGAGGAAAAAACAACTTTCATAGCCACGTATAGGCATATTATGCATCTGACACATATATGCATGATCACGTACTTGAGAAAAAAAACACTAGCCACGTCCAGACTCTAAGACACGTATAACCATGATCATGTACTAGAAAAAAAGAGTACTAGCCAAAACCGGACTCTAAAAAGAAAAGGCAGATTTCAAATGTAAAAGGAAAAGTACAGACATGCCTCCATCGTTCAAAATATGGACTTCTCATGCAAACGTACATATACGAGGTATTCCAAACCAAACGTAATGCTTCACTCGGATAAAACAGGGCAAAAAATACACGACACCATAATCTCTTTTTGTGTGCATCATTGTGATACAATGGGACATCGTCGATTGCATCGGCTGATCACAAAGCCAACAATTTCAGGGACACACTCCCACTTACGCACGGCTGCATTGATAGCCAATCAAATGCCATACGTCACTGTACCTCTAGAAAAAATGATTACATTAATTTGATCTGTACTATCAGCAGCAACAAGCTGGCCGGAAGCTTATTTCCTTTTTTTTTGGGAAACTCCATATCCAGCTATTTTATCTCCTACATATTTAATTGGTATATTGACACGTCAACAAAATATTATGGTACTACTAATCGATTCAGTTATTTAATATTGGAGAAACGGTGCGTCAAACTTGATCTACTACCAGAAACACGTACACAAACCATATATGAGTCAAATCTGCAGCTTGATGCTTTAGTGTACCACGCGGCCGAAAATCCCAAGTGAATCAAAAGCTTTATGTTGCTCAGTTAGAAAAAATATCAAAATTCCTTTTTAATTATAAATACATACGATGCTCACTATACTCCATTAAAATTTTCATGAAGAAAATAACTGTTTCTGGGCTACCCAAAAAGGGTAAATATGTAGTGGATCCGCATTTATGTATTTTATCTCACAGGCAAAAATAATTCATAATAAGTTTCTACATATATGTACAACATATATACAGGTACACTGTGATATTGTTTTCGAAATGTTCTAAATCCTACAAGCATGATTATCTTCTTACATTTAAAATTTTTAGGCTCCATGGAGCCCGGGTGGAAAACAGCGCACTCACCACAAAGTACATAGTATACGTATATAGCTAGAATATCAGGTCTCCAACTCACTATATGTTTCACCTCTATCGATCTAGATAATTTCGGTAGGGCAAGAGGCCAAACAAGCGGATAAGGTAACCTAGGTACCCACATCAAAGTATTTAGAAAGCAGTTTTGCCTAAATATTAGAAGTGAGCATTCACAGATCAAATGTATCTGCTCCATGCCGGATATGAATGATCACCTATTTGCTAGGACCCTCGCATGTCCCGTCGCCAGGACACATATGTATGTATTAAATAACTAAGTGTGAGAAGCATACACTATACCGCCACCAAAGTAAAACTGTTTGATCGATGGTAGTCTGAGACCTCTTTTGTTTGTCTTGGACACAACGCTTTTACACTCAATACATTCAATGTAGTTCGATGGTAGACTTTCATTTCAATACCAGGAAGCCAAAAAAGCATAGCGAATCATGTTGCACCATTTGGTAATTTTCACAAAAGTATATACGCACTTATATATTAGGAGTCCATCATATTCTGTTAGACTGCTTCTAGGAGGGTTGAGAAAATGGACAAGTCAACGGAATATCTAAAAGCAAAGAATATCAAATTAAGAAGAGACACAAGAAGATAGAATCACACCATAGTAGAGAAATGAGAGACTTGATCAAATGTTTTGAAATGAACAATAAAATATGTTGGCAATTGCTTAGACTTCGATCGATAATCAATGGACATAGAAAAATAGAAAAAAAGCTTCCATTGAATCACCTGATGGCATTGCCCATGACATTGTACCGCTGGCAAAACACCACTCCAATACAATGGGGCAAGCACTCTCTAAAAAATATTATGGGGAAGATAGATACAAATAGTCGAGGACGAATATATGAGGAAGAAATGGACGATCAAAGTGAAAAATATTCATGGTTTTACAAAACGAACCGGCATGGACAAATGCTACAAGTCTTTTATTGGTTCCCCTTGGCAAGAACCTGACACTCTTTTAATGGAATATTTCTAACAAAGTATATTCAAGTTTCTACACGCGCACGCACACATATGTTTTAGCTATATTTTAAAAATACATCAGCACGGAAAACAAATTTAACCATAAAATAATATCAATAGAACAATTATATGCACTACATCTTGGCATCTAGCCGCGCAAATGCGCGGGTCACCCTGCTAGTTTATAGAAAAAAGAGCCATACATGTATCTTGCCAAATTCATAGTGATCCGGACATCCTTTTCCATCCTTCTTCATGTCTGCTCTATCTACTTTTGTTAGATCCTTCTCGGTGAGATGGTTCGCTCATGGTGTCGAGGTCTTGTCCATTCTCTCAGCAATTTTGCGCATTTCTCTGGATCTTGGTAACAGCAGGGAGTCGAGGTACATGATTACTGGTCCCTGTGCCAATCCATTGAGGTGCTTTTTGTTCTTAAATTCCTGTTTTTCCTCTTCATGTTTTTGCCATTTTTCCGCTCCAGCCTTAATCCCTTCGACGACGACCTGGCAGTAATCCATCTGTGCCATTTCTTTATAATTCATTTTCTTGACCATTATTGCTTGCTTGCTAAAGATAGGGGCAGTTGTTCCACATATGACCTTGTGGAAAAGAATGAGGAAAAAGATTTTAACTACTTTCCTGTTTGCTTCTGGCTCGTGTATTTCTACTAATTGTTTTAGCTTTTCAAACAGATCTTTAGTTTTGAAATCTGTTTTTTTGAGGCCTAGTTCTGACATCAATTCCTTCATATCTCTGGGGGAAGTCTGCGGCCTTGGTGTTGTCTTCGGTTTGCCGTTTGGGAATCCAAAAGCCTTATGGATGCCTTCCTTGGTAATCTTGATTTTCTTGTCTTCATCAGCTTCTCCAAAGCTTATCGTCATGTTGTCTGTGTTCAGATTTCTATAGATGTGTGCTGCAAGTGGCCTGTAGATGGAGCTCGTTATCTTGCAGTGCTCTATGCTGCCAAATCCTGCCTCCCGAACATCTCTTCGGTGACGTGCTTTAAGTAATTCCCATGCTTGTTTGACGTGTACGAATGTTGCTCCTGCTTTGATTCTACATTTGTCTTCATTGGTTGTTGCCTCTCCTTCATCATCTGTTGGTGCTGTCAATTCGTTCCCGCTTGTCTTTCTCCTCTTTGTGCCCTTCCTGTTAGTTTTTCGCTGTTTCAGAAAAAGAAAAAAGGGGTTTCGTTAGAAAAGGATCATTTGGTTTTCAGTGGTAATCAGTGGCAAACAAAAATTCCTAGAGAAATGTGTTTTACATGATCGCTGTTGTCCTCTTCGGCATCATTGCCGTCCTCTTCGGTTTCATTGTCCTTTGGAGGAATGAAATCGGCATCGCCTTTTGTATCATCGTCGGCACCATCAGGATCCGAATCTTTGTTGGCGTCATCCTGTTCTTGTTGCACCCATGCTCGTTTGTTTTTCTTCATGTTTTCAGTTTGTTTGTTGCTCGTGGGTGGTGCTGGTGGCGGGAGTACCATTAGAGGCTTTGGCTGTTGCAAGGTATCACTTTCGAGGATGACATCAGTGTTGTTCTTTCGCTTTTTTTCCTTTCAGCTTCAGGAGGAACAACAACCTTTGTTTCTGATTGCCTCTCTCGTCTGCTTGTTTTTACTCATTTGCTCTTGATAGCATCATTTTTATCTGTCTGCCTGCTGTAAGTTACCAGTGGTGTAGTGTTTTTGTCCAGGATTGGCATGGTCGCTGCTTCGTTCTGCTTGATTTGTTGCGTACTTTTTTCTGATGGGTGAGGAGAGATGCTGCGTCTTTCTTCATTTTGCATGTTAATTTCAGACAGGATTGTTTGAATATCACTGTCTTCGTGACCTGCATAATGATCAGGTAACAAAAAAGGATATTGATTCGTTTGCAAAAAAGGAAAGGGATATAGTTTTGGAAACACATAGGCACAGTTTTATTTGCAGAATATAATACAATTTTTTATACTTGTGTCAAGGAAAATGGTTAACTTATTTATGTCGCTATATAGTTTTTCTTAGTTGGACAGTGGAGTGGACACTTTGCTTAAACCTTTGACAGGACCTTTCTGCATGGCAGGCTATTCCTCAGGCTTCCTGTTTTCCTTTACACAGGTCATTGCTGCATAAAAGATGACATGCATCGCATGGAAAAAATAAATGGTATGGTTGAAGAGGCATAGGTTGTTTCACCGTAGAAGCACAGGTGCACATATTCCTGTACCACGGTTTTTGAAACCAGAGGCACGCAATTTTAAACAGATATAATCAATGTGCGTAGAAAATGATGTGTAATTATCAAGTTTGGTCTGTCAGGATGCTCCCAGAGTTTAAATCTACAGTGGGGTCATTCTTAGTGAAGTCAGGTACGTGTTAAGGAATATCCTCCGTCCAAAAATTTGTAATGGGGAGGAGTAGCATTTCAATTGCAGTCTTCCCTACGCTATTCCTATCTGTTAGAGAAGTTGGAACAGAGTAATTCGAAAACAGAGTTTCTGTGCCGGCTAGGGTTCCTGACCGTGAAAAGGGGAAAATCACTATGTCCGCCCTCGTGGAATGGAATGGAATGTAGGAATTTTTCCTTCGTTTGTGGGTGCTGGGTTTCTCGCATCCATCGGCTGATTCTGTCGCTGCTCTTTGTTTCGATATCCGCCGCCGGTCTTCAGAGCGCAGGTTCTCGCCGTCAGTCGCCGCCACCGGGAGGGGGTTTTGGTGCTGTCGCTGGCACCGTTTTACGGTTTGTGTCTCTCAATGGAGGGCGGTTGGCGAAGTGCGGCGGTGGTTGTCCAGTGAGGCAAACTCGATTTCGTAGTTGGACTGGTCTGCCGGTTTGGAGGAAGGGGCAGAAGGAAGGAGCAGAGCGTGTGGGAGGCGTAGTGTTAGAGATTTTCCCTGCGAAAGGGGAAGGAGGAGACCAGCAGAGCGAGGGGAATGATCGAACCGTCTCTAATTTCCACCGTCCGTATAAGCGTCAAGATTCGTGCAACAGTCTGTGGGCCTGTCTGCGCTATTTTTTGACAACCTGAGTGTTTTTTTTGTTTGCTTCTTACGTGTCAGTCGGTGGGACTCTGGCATTTTTGTATTTAAGTTCAGTGACACCACTAAAAATAAAATAAAAAAGGTAGTGGTACGGCACCCATGTCAAGAAAAATGCAAAAACAGTTGTTCGTGGGAGCATGGTCGTGCCTTTGTTTTCCTAATGTTTCCAGTGACATGGTTCACCGTGTGAGGCACAGAAGGGCAGCACCAGGGGACACGGTTTCAAGAGCAAAAAAGGCATGTTTGTGCCTCTGTGTTTCAAAAGTTTTCTGTAACCCGTTCACCCTAAGACACACGGCCGTGATGTGTCTACAGTTTTGTATTAAGTAGCGCCACGGTCCTGCCTCTTCGTGTTCCAGATATTTTTTAGTGCCTCGTTTACTCATTGAGGCACGGATGTGATGGAATTATAGTTACGGTCCTATGTTATGCAGAGGCAGTGTCATGTTTCCGTTTTCACGTACACTGGGCGGGGCGATGATGTGAAGCCAAGGTAGGCACGTTTGTAGAAGCATATGTTTTCGTTTTCAAACGAAACAGGCATGGGCGTGCCTCTCTGTGTTGCAATTGTTTTCAGTGATGCGTTCATTGAGAGAGGCTCGGCCGTGTCTACTGTGGAGGCACAAAGTTGTCTCCAGTAAAGGCATGACGGTCCGTCTGTTTTTTCCAATTGTTTCCGTGGTGTTCCGTTTTAAGAAGAGGCACGTTGATGCCTCTGTATTCCAAATGTTTTTTGGCTGTCACGTGTAACTGTAGGAGCACGGATGTGAGGTCAACAGGGGCACGTCTCCGTATTAAGCAGGGTCACGTTCGTGTGTGTTTGTGTTCCAAATGTTTTAGGCTGACACTCGCGGAAGTGAAGGCCATGGAGGCACGGGTCCCTAATAAACATAGAGAAGTTCTTGTCTCTTTGTGTTCCAATGTTTCGGCTGGCAGGCACGGACATGAAACCCATAGAGGCACTGTTCGGTATTAAGCAGAGTCACGTTCGTGCGTCTTTGCGTTCCAAATGTTTCCGCTGATTCGTTCAGTTCGAGAGGCATGGATGTGAAGCCTGCATAGGCACGTTTCCCTATCACGCAGGGTAACGTTTGTGCATGTCTGTGTTCCAAATGTTTTCGGTGCCACGTTTAACTGCGAGAGGCTCGGAGCTGCTGCCTCTATCACGCATGGTTCTGTGTTATGCAGAGTCACGTTCGTGCGTCTCTGTGTTATGCAGAGTCACGTTCGTGCGTCTCTGTGTTCCAAATGTCTTCACTCAGAGAGGCACAACCATGACTTTTGTGAGAGAGGCATGGACGTGACACGCGATTCGTGCCTTCTCGTGTTCCAGATGTTTATAGTGGCTCATTTAAGTGCGTGGCGTGGAGCACCTGCATGCATGATTTTAGATGCGATAGACGTTCGTGCCTGTTTTGCAAATGTTTTTATAGTTCACTGTGAGAGGCACGAACGTGCGGACACGACAGGTACAGTCATGTATTAAACTGCGGCATGGTCGTGCCTCTGTCTTCTAAATGTATCAGCGATACGCTTCGCTGTGACAGGCACGGCCGTGACTCCTGTGGAAGCAAGAACGTGACACGGACGTGAAGCATGGAGCTTATGCATGTGCGATAGTCTCGTTCTGTATTAAGCAGAAAGCAAATCTCCTTGGATCTAATGGCTCGGAATAATGCCTACGTACATTTCTCTGCTTAATAAAGAGAAACCCTAAACCATGTGAACGCTACGAACGAACGGGTCGTAGCGTGCCTCGGAAGAACGCCTCGAACTGCGAGAGGCATGGAGGAGAGTCCCGTTCTTGCCTCTCCGTTTTTTGCTGACTCGTTTACTGATTGAGGCACGGACTTGATGCCACTATATAGGCAAGGTCCTATGTTATGCAGGGGCAGCGTCGTGACTCTGTTCACATTGCGCTGACGTCATGTTTAGTGTGAGAGGCACGCATGTGAATCCATGTGAGGCACATTTTTAGAAGCAGGAGAGGAGCGGTCGTGCTCCTCTTTTCCTGATGTTTTCACTGACATGGTGTTTAGGAAAGGCACGACAGTGTAGACATGAGTGGCACGGTTACATGCGAAGTGGAGTCACGGTTACGTCTGAAGAAGAGTCACGGTTACATGCGTTTTAGTCAGAGAGAAATGGCCTTGGCGTCACGACCGAGCCACAAACATGAATTCATATCGGGCACGCTCGTGCCGCAGTGTTCCAAATGTTTTCGTTGGGTTATTCAGTCATACATTTTCTGGCGAGGAGATGTTCACTGTGACTCTGTGAGGGGCCCGGATGTGAAAGCACGATCGTGTGTGTGTGTTCCAAGTGTTTTCGGTGACGACACTGTTCATTGTTAGAGGCACGTGCCTGAAGTTATAAGAGGCACTTGTTTCAAGCAAAAGAGGTTTTAGAGGCACGAAATTACATCCAGCAGAGGCAGCGTCGTCCGTCTGTGTTACAATAGTTTTTCTGGTAGTTTGGAGGCGTGGGGTAAAATTTTGACTCAAAAATTCAGAAAAAATAAATACGCCTCCGAAGATAGCGTGATGGTTAATAATATATTGAAAATAGAAAAACACAGGATCAAAAAACCGCGTTCAAAAACCCACGATCACAGATGATACATCTCCGTCGTATCTATAATTTTTGATTGTTTCATGCCAATATCCTACAATTTCCACATACTTTTGGCAACATTTTATATTATTTTTGGGACTAACATATTGATCCAGTGCCCAGTGCCCGTTCCTGTTTTCTGCTTGTTTTTTGTTTTGCAGAAAATTCATATCAAACGAAGTCCAAATGCAATAAAATTTTACGGAGAATTATTTTGGAATATATGTGATTTTTAGGAGGTGGAATCAACGCAAATGGAGGCCCACGGCCTCTGGCCGCGCGGTGGTGCCTTGTGGGCACACCGTAAGTCGGTTGGGGCTCTTCTTCGGGCGTAAGGAAGCTTATATCAAGAAAAAAATCATGTTAAAATTTCAGCGCAATCAGAGTTACGGATCTCCGGAAATATAAGAAACGGTGAAAGGCCAGAAAACAGGAACGCGAAACAGAAGAGAACAGAGAGAGAGATCCAATCTCGGAGGGGCTCATGCCCTCCGGGAGCCATGGCGGCCATCGACCAGAGGGGGAACTCTCCTCCTATCTAGGGGGGAGGCCAAGGAAGAAGAAGAAGGAGGGGGGCTCTCTCCCCCTCTCTCCCGGTGGCGCCGGAACGCCGCCGGGGCAATCATCATGACGGCGATCTACTCCAACAATTTCGCCGCCGTCATCACCAACTCTCTCCCCCTCTATGCAGTGGTGTAACCTCTCTATTCCCGCTGTAATTCTCTACTTGGACATGGTGCTTAATGCTATATATTATTATCCAATGATGTATGGCAATCCTATGATGTTTGAGTAGATTTCTTTTGTCCTACGGGTTAATTGTGGTATGGTGTGATTGATATGAGTTTTATGATGATAGGGTGCTGTCCTATGGTGCCCTCTGTGTCGCACAAGCGTGAGGGATTCCCGCTGTAGGGTTTGCAATACGTTCATAATTCTCTTATAGTGGGCGGCTAGAGTGATAGAAGCTTACACCCGAGTAAGGGGGTTGTTGCGTATGGGAGTAAAGGGGACTGTTTACTTAATGCTATGGTTGGGTTTTACCTTAATGAACTTTAGTAGTTGCGGATGCTTGCTAGAGTTCCAATCATAAGTGCATATGATCCAAGTACGGAAAGTATGTTAGCATATGCCTCTCCCTCATTGCATATAACAATTATCACACATGTCATATTCAATTGCCTATGGACAATCTTTCTTTTGTGTTACAAAAAGCTTGCTACTTTTATTATCTTGCAAATTACTCGTAGTTTTATTCTCGCAAAGTACACCTAGATTTATTCTTGCAAAGTAGTTCTAGCATTACACCTACAAAGTACTTCTAGTTTTATTCTTGTTCTAGGTAAAGCGAATGTTAAGTGTGCGGAGAGTTGTATCGGTGGTCGATAGAACTTGAAGGGAATATTGATTCTACCTTTAGCTCCTCGTTGGGTTCGACACTCTTATTTATCGAAAAAGCTACAATTGATCCCCTATACTTGTGTGTTATCAAGACCTTTTTCTGGCGCCGTTGCCGGGGAGCAATAGCGTAGGGTTGATATTCTCGTGTGTGCTTGTTTGCTTTATCACTAAGTAGCTTTTATTTTCTGTTCTAAGTTGTTCTCTATCTTTAGTTATAGATATGGAACACGAAACACCAAAAAAATTAGTTGTACTTGCTACTCATGGAGATGGGGAACCTCCTAAAACCCTCGATGCTGGTTATGTGGAAAATATTAAATACTACTTTGATAATCCTGATAAATCTCCATTCAACTTGATAATGGGAGTTACTTTGGATCAACGGGAATACTTTAGGGATTATCGCTTGTCTCAAAAAGGGAAACTCTTATGGGATCAAATTAAAATGTTGCAATGGTATGCTTGGAATTTATGCTTAAGATATGATTATACTTGCTGCTCTAAGATGAAGGCTCCACACCTTCCCTTTTCATGTGAATTTAATGATAATGAAACCTTAGCTTCTTATGCTAATGGTATATATGATTACTATGATGTGGAACAAATAGAAGAATTTTTTGCTTTTAAGGGTGCTTATGAAATTGAATCTTTGTTTGAAAAGTGTGAAAATTATGATGATGCTGTTTACAGATCTCAAAATTATGCTATACTTAAATATTGCTATGAGAATTATGAATACAATGCCTATATTGATCAATTTATTGAGAAAGTCTCCGCTGTCCAGGAAGAGACTAATATTTTGCAGTCTTCTATGGAAGAAGAAATTGATGACACTGTGAGCTCATTAGATGAAAAAGATGACGAGAAGAGCGAAGAACAAAGGGAGGACGAGCGGATTAGCTACCCGTGCCCACCTTCTAATGAGAGTAACTCTTCAACTCATACATTATTTAATTTCCCTTCGTGCTTACCGAAGGATGAATGCTATGATCCCTTGGATTCGTTTGAAATATCCCTTTTTGATGAAATTGATGCCTGCTATGCTTGTGGCCATGATGCCAATATGAATTATGCTTATGGAGATGAACTTGCTATAGTTCCTTATGTTAAGAATGAAATTGTTGCTATTGCACCTACACATGATAGTCCTATTATCTTTTTGAATTCTCCCAACTACACTATATCAGAGAAGTTTGCGCTTATTAAGGATTACATTGATGGGTTGCATTTTACTATTGCACATGATGATTTTGATGAATATAATATTCATGTGCTTGCTGCTCCTAATTGCAATTATTATGAGAGGAACTACATCTCCACCTCTGTATGTTTCCAATACGATAAAATTGCAAGAAACTGTTTATACTATGCATTGGCCTTTACTTGATGTGCATGAATTGTTCTTTTATGACATGCTGATGCATATGAAGAGAGTTAGACTCCGTTGTTATGTGAAATATGTTGCTTTTTGCTCACTACTAAATTATAAATCATTGTTAATTAAAATTGGCTTTGATATACCTTGGGATCCGGGTGGATCAATTACTTGAGCACTTTATGCCTAGCTTAATGGCTTTAAAGAAAGCGCTGCCTGGGAGACAACCCGAAAGTTTTAGAGATTCATTTTATTTCTGTTGTGTGCTTTTAAAAAGTTTAAAAACAAAAAAATATAGAGGGGAACCTAAAACTTTTCAAAAAGAAAAGTGAAAGTGAGAAAGACGAACACCGTTGAAGTGGGGGACGTCCTTGAACTTTGTTCATGCCCATGGAAACTTTGTGAATCTTGATTACAGAAACTTTTCAATAAAAATAATTATCCCCTTATACAAATCCCTTGTATTATAAAATTAATGTGCCAAGATTTACCTTTAGGATGTTTAAATTGCTTGTTTGGTGTGTGCTGTGAAAAAACAGAAACTTTTGCTGTAGTGCTTGAATTTTTTTATTTTACTGGAACATGAAAAAATTCTGAAATTTTTACACAATACTGCTATGAGTTTTTTTTATTTTTTCCTAATTTTTCAGAATTGTTTGAGTTACAGAAGTATATGTACCATTTGCATCTTTACAGACTGTCCTGTTTTCACAGATTGCTGTTATAGTTTCTTTATTTGCGTATGTTTGAAATCTTGTTGAGCCCCATTGACTTGGGAGCCATAGAATTGTGATAGAATACAGTGGGTAATGTTTGATTATAATTATACAATAATGTTACAGCAGGACATGATGGGATTTGATGTTATATGTACTAACCCCTCTAATAAAAAGTTCGGTTAAGTTTTGTGTGGAAGAAGTGTTTGAAGATCGAGGAGGTATCGATATGAGGAGAATAAGGAGAGGCAAGAGCTCAAGCTTGGGGATGCCCAAGGAACCCCAAGTAAATATTCAAGGAGACTCAAGCGTCTAAGCCTGGGGATGCCTCGGAAGGCATCCCATCTTCCTTCAACAATTATCGGTATGTTTCGGTTTTTGTTTTGTTCACATGATATGCATAAATTCTTGCAGCGTCGTGTGCTTTTTATTTTTCTTTTAAATAATGCACCATGCTGGTATGAGATAGTCCTTGGTTGATTTATAGAATGCTTCATGCATTTCACTTATATCTTTTGAGTATGGCTTTATACAATGCTTCATATGCTTCACTTATATCATTTGAAGTTTGGATGCCTGTTTCTCTTCATATAGAAAACCGTTATTTGTAGAATGCTCTTTTGCTTCACTTATATTTATTAGAGTGTGGTCTTTTGTAGAAAGAATTAAACTCTCATGCTTCACTTATATCTATTTAGAGAGTCAGCAGGAATTGGTCATTCACATGGTTAGTCATAAAATCCTACATAAAACTTGTAGATCACTGAATATGATATGTTTGATTCCTTGCAATAGTTTTACGATATTGAGGTGGTAATATTGGGGCATGCTAGTAAAAGAATTAAAGTTGAGTATTAATAATGGTGTTAAGGGAAGTAAGTCTTTACGCAAGTAAATCCTCACGCATGTAAAGTGGTGGCCGCTGACATTAGCAGTGAGGTCGGAGCATGATTTGTCATTGATTGAGTCTTTGTGTTGTTCAGATCGGGGGTGCGCGATGGTTAACTCCTCCCAACCTCCCCCCTAGGGGCATGCGAGTAGTACTTTGCTTCGAGGGCAAGTAGGCTTTGCAATAAGTATGTGAGTTCTTTATGACTAATGTGAGTCCATGGATTATACGCACTCTCACCCTTCCGCAATTTGCTAGCCTCTTCGGTACCGTGCATTGCCCTTTCTCACCTCGAGAGTTGGTGAAAACTTCGCCGGTGCATCCAAACCCCGTGATATGATACGCTCTATCACACATAAGCCTCCTTATATCTTCCTCAAAATAGCCACCATACCTGCCTATTATGGCATTTCCATAGCCATTCTGAGATATATTGCCATGCAACTTCCATCATCATCATATACATGACTTGAGCATTCATTGTCACATTGCTTTACATGATCGTAAGATAGATAGCTTGATATTTTCATGGCTTGTCTGTTTTTTAATATCTTTGCTACGCTAGATCATTGCACATCCTGGTACACTGCCAGAGGCATTCATATAGAGTCATCTTGTATAGTTTTTATCGAGTTGTAATATCGAGTTGTAAGTAAATAAAAGTGTGATGATCATCATTATTAGAGCATTGTCCCAGTGAGGAAAGGATGATGGAGACTATGATTCCCCCACAAGTCGGGATGAGTCTCCGGACAAAAAAAAAGAAAAAAAAGAGAAAAAAAGAAGAAAAAAAAGAGGCGAAAAAAGAGCCATATATTAAAAAAAAGTGAGAGAAAAAGAGAGAAGGGGCAACGTTACTATCCTTTTTCCACACTTGTGCTTCAGAGTAGCACCATGTTCTTCATATAGAGAGTCTCCTGAGTTGTCACTTTCATATACTAGTGGGAATTTTTCATTATAGAACTTGGCTTGTATATTCCGATGATGGGCTTCCTCAAATGCCCGAGGTCTTCATGAGCAAGCAAGTTGGATGCACACCAATTAGTTTTTAGTTTGAGCTTTCATACACTTATAGCTCTTAGTGCATCCGTTGCATGGCAATCCCTACTTCTCGCATTGATATCGATTGATGGGCATCTCCATAGCCCGTTGATCCGCCTAGTTGATGCGAGACTTTCTCCCCTTTTGACTTCTCCTATTGATCTCTACCATAGCATTCTATTCCACCCATAGTGCTATGTCCATGGCTCACACTCATGTATTGAGTGAAGTTGAAAATGCTGAAGAGCGTTAAAAAGTATGATCCAATTGCTTGGTTTGGCACCGGGGTACTCTTGATTTGATATGTCTATGCAGGGAAGAACGAGCGTGTCATGCTTACCATAACTAAGTGTATAGAGGTCATTTCCTTTAGCTCCATTATTATGAAAAGCAATGATGAAATACATGCATGTTTTGTATTATTCTTTCAACATCAAATTGATAGACTATTGCCTTGAATCACTCGTATCTTAATATTCATGCCATGATTAGATTACATGATCAAGATTATGCTAGGTAGCATTCCACATCAAAAATTATCTTTTTAGCATTTACCTACTCGAGGACGAGCAGGAATTAAGCTTGGGGATGCTGATACATCTCCGTCGTATCTATAATTTTTTATTGTTTCATGCCAATATCCTACAGTTTCCACATACTTTTGGCAACATTTTATATTATTTTTGGGACTAACATATTGATCCAGTGCCCAGTGCCAGTTCTTGTTTTTTGCTTGTTTTTTGTTTCGTAGAAAATCCATATCAAACGAAGTCCAAATGCAATAAAATTTTATGGAGAATTATTTTGGAATGTATGTGATTTTTGGGAGGTGGAATCAACGCAAACGGAGGCCCACAACCTCCACAAGGTAGATGGGCGCGACCCCCCTGACCACGCGGTGGTGCCTTGTGGGCACACCGTAAGTCGGTTGGGGCTCTTCTTCGGGCGCAAGGAAGCTTATATCAAGAAAAAAATTGTGTTAAAATTTTAGCGCAATCGGAGTTACGGATCTCCGGAAATATAAGAAACGGTGAAAGGACAGAAAACAGGAACGCGAAACAGAAGAGAACAGAGAGAGAGATCCAATCTCGGAGGGGCTCCTGCCCTTCGGGAGCCATGGCGGCCATCGACCAGAGGGGGAACTCTCCTCCCATCTAGGGGGGGGAGGCCAAGGAAGAAGAAGAAGGAGTGGGGCTCTCTCCTCCTCTCTCCCGGTGGCGCCGGAACGCCGCTGGGGCAATCATCGTGACGACGATCTACTCCAACTACTTTGCCGCCGTCATCACCAACTCTCTCCCCCTCTATGCAGCGGTGTAACCTCTCTATTCCTGCTGTAATTCTCTACTTGAACATGGTGCTTAACACTATATATTATTATCCAATGATGTATGGCAATCCTATGATGTTTGAGTTGATTTCTTTTGTCCTACGGGTTAATTGTGGTATGGTGTGATTGATATGAGTTTTATGTTGATATGGTGCTGTCCTATGGTGCCCTCCGTGTCGCCCAAGCGTGAGGGATTCCCGCTGTAGGGTTTGCAATACGTTCATAATTCTCTTATAGTGGGCGGCTAGAGTGACAGAAGCTTACACCCGAGTAAGGGGGTTGTTGCGTATGGGAGTAAAGGGAACTTTTTACTTAATGCTATGGTTGAGTTTTACCTTAATGATCTTTAGTTGTTGCGGATGCTTGCTAGAGTTCCAATCATAAGTGCATATGATCCAAGTACGGAAAGTATGTTAGCGTATGCCTCTCCCTCATTGCATATAATAATTATCACATATGTCATATTCAATTGCCTATGGACAATCTTTCTTTTGTGTTACAAAAAGCTTGCTACTTTTATTATCTTGCAAATTACTCATAGTTTTATTCTCGCAAAGTACTCCTAGTTTTATTCTTGCAAAGTAGTTCTAGCATTACACCTACAAAGTGCTTCTAGTTTTATTCTTGTTCTAGGTAAAGCGAACGTTAAGTGTGCGAAGAGTTGTATCGGTGGTCGATAGAACTTGAAGGGAATATTGATTCTACCTTTAGCTCCTCGTTGGGTTCGACACTCTTATTTATCGAAAAGCTACAATTGATCCCCTATACTTGTGGGTTATCAACAGACGACCCCCACTCCGAGCGGTTGCGTCGCCAAAACGACGATCACCAACGCCCTCAACCCACGATCTGTATAACAGCAACGTCGGAGAGATCGTGCAGTCATCGGTTGCCGCCATCCCACGCCTTAAATTCAGACCTTTGTGTAGTCTTCCTCCTCCACAAACATTGCCATCGCGCTTCCATCCCACCGTTCCCACTCATCGTTCTCCACAGAAACTGTTCTCCCTGCGATGGGGTTCATCGAGGAGTTCAAGGTGGTCCGAGCCCACGGCAACACCATGTTGCATGTGATCCACACCAGCGACTTGGACAAGGCATTGACCATCGTCGAGAAGTATGAGCAGCACCTCAAGTACCAGCGGCACAAGATCGTCGGTATAGATCTCGAGTACAGCAACGAGGATGCAGACAAGCAGAAAGCCGCCCTCGTCCAGCTCTTCATCGGCAAGACTCAGCCGGTGCTACTCTTCCAACTGAGCGGCGCCGATGACAAGTGCCCGGTGTTGGACAACTTCCTTCTCGAACCAAGGTACACCTTTGCTGGCTTCTCCATTGATGGGGACATAGAGAAGCTCGAGCGCGTTGGGCTGGAGATTACTGACGCAGAACACAAGCGCTGGGAGTGCATGTCCCTGTCCATGAGGCACATCGGGTATGCGGCAAAGGACGCTTATGCGGCGTACGAGATATGGAGCCGGATCACCATCACCCAGGACGGGCTTTGCCGGGCAAAGATGAAGAAGTCTAGGAAGCGCCCCAGGACCTGGGGAGACTACTACTGAAGACGAAGATGGGGCCGCCCAAGGAAGTGTCTGTCAATGTGCTCGAGCCATTTTAGATTTGTCATCGTATTTGCTTTCTGTCTAGTTTGTAGTTGCTTGTTTGCTTCTTATCTAGTTTGCTTTGTAATCAGGCTCGAAAACTATGTAGTTTGCTTATGTTATGACCAAATTTAGTTCTAGTACATTGTTGCACCTTCTCTGTTACAAATTATTGGAGTTCACTAAAACCCACGTACTGGAAAACGAATGAATGTAGCAGCAGCTAGTCCTTGATTCGTGCACTGCACAAAGTAGTTGCCAGTGCAGCGCACAACCGACGAACATGGAGTGCACGATTGAGGAAAAAGCAGTACAGAAAACGAGGGACATGCAGTACAGGAAGTTGATAAAATGTTCATTGTATTTTAGAAGCAGAAGATGCACGTCCGTGTTTGTTTTCTAAATGTTTACCGTTCTATTTGATAGTTACGAACCATGATGACACGACAGGCACGGTCGTGACCCTTGTGAAGGCACGAATGTGACACGGACGTGAAGTCTCGGAAGACGCCGTTCATGTCTCTTTGATCGAATTGTTTTCACTGTTAGGTTTAACTGAGAGAGGCACGGACGTGATGCCTGTACGGGCACGGGCCCTCCTCATTAAGGAGAATCGCCGGATGTGAAGTCACGGGAGTCACGGGTTACAGTAGAAAAAAGAGGCACGGTCATGTGCGTGTGTTCCAAACGTCTCTAAAAATGGCACGTTTACTTATTAAGTCTGTGCCTCTGTTTTCCGAATATTTTTCACTGACACATTCACTCGTAGCACGGACCTGATGGCGTTTTCACGCAGAACAGGCATGATCGTGTCTCTTATGTTTCAATTGTTTTCAGTTTTACGTTCACTGGGGGAGGCACGAAATTACATCCCGGGAATGCAAGGGCGTCCATTTGTGTTCCAATTCTTTCCACTGTCACGTTCACTCAGAGAGTCACGGATGTGATGGTACCAAAGCCACGGTCGCATATTACGAAGAGGCACAGACGTGCAGGAAATGGAGGCACATACGTGAAGGCACGTGATGCACGGAGGTGAAGCCGTGCCTCTGTTTTCCAAATGTTTTCAGTGACACGTTTTCACTGCTAGAGGCACGGTTTTGGGGGCATAGGAGGCACGTTCGTGCCTCTGTGCTCCAGATGTTTTCACTGACACGACTCATTGTGAGAGGTCGGAGGTAGAGCATCTAGAGGCACGGTTTTAGTAGTATAAGAGGCATGGGGGTGATGGTATTGGAGGCATGTTTTCCAAGCAAAATAGGCAGACTCGAGCTTCTGGGTTCCCATTGTGGAGGCACGAAATTACAACCAGCAGAGGCACGGTAATTCCTCCGTGTAGAAGTGGAGTGGTGGTAGTGTGGACGAGCAGTTGGGGAGACGATAGGAGAGCAGTGTTTTCCAGTGCGCGCCGAGGTCAAGGTATTTAAGAGAGATTGTGGGAATACGAGGCGTCGCTTTGCTAAGTTTGACCGTCTGACGAGTGTGTGCGACGAGGTGTGTTTCGGTAGTATTCCAAATTAATTGCAAACCTAAACGTGTTCCGAATTTGCAGTATATAAAGGGCACCTACTCCAAAAACACTGCACATTCCTCCTCGTCCACAATTCTCTACAGAAAAACAAGAGTTTCTTGTTCGTAGCTCTTTGCGTGTGCCATGGCCGGTAACCAGGGAGCAAGGACCAAGGCCGCGGAAGCAAGAGAGAGGTCCCACCGTAAGGCGGTAGCTGCAACAGAGGTGTCCTGCCGCGGTGCTGAGGTCTCGAACGACCTCTCACGGGCAGGTGATTGCTCTCACAAGCGCATTCGTCTTGGAGGCGATCTCGACGAGCTGGTAGTGTTAAATTCCTTGGACAGCGACGATGTGCTCGCTGAGCTAATTAAGCAGCAGGAGCTGATCGCCCGCTTGGAGAAGCTGCTGGAGAAGAGCGATGCCTCGGTTGAGAAGGCGATCGGTCTCATCTCGTGACTTGTTGGTAACAATGCAAAGCTTGTCAATGAGCTCCACAAGAAGAACGAGGAGGCCACCCGCTGGATGAAGCTGCACGAGAAGAGCAGTGCCTTGGTGAAAAAGCTGGAAGCCGTCGTCGAGGAACTTATGGACGAGAAGGCGAAGCTCCTCGCCAAGCACGAGTGGCTGGTGGAAGAATCCGCGGCTGCTGTCGAGCAACAAGTTGAGGCAATGAAGAAGGAGATCGAGGAACTCCGTGCCGAGCAACCAAGGAAGAAGGTCGCTGATGACTAAGTAGAGTGCAGTGGACTGAAGTTTCTTATTTTGTCTTGTGTCATATGGTTGTTAGGAACTTTGTTAGCAAATGTATTTTCGTTTCCTGTATCGCCTTAATTTTCCTTACTTAGTCAAATCTATTTAGTAGTGGACCAAAGTTTCTTGTTTTGTCTTGTGTAATTTTGGTGTCAGGAACTTTGTTTACAAATGTAATTTGGTTTCCTGTATCGGGTTAATTTTCCTTGATTTTTCCCATTATATTCATGGGTTCGGGTATTGCAAAACTATCAGATGTCAATTTTAATCTTTTACATTGTGAGGCACGGAAGGGAAGCATCTAGAGGCACGCCTTTAAGAGCATAAGAGGTACGTTCAGCAACTTTGTTAACAAATGTAATTTGGTTTCCTGTGTCGTGGTAATTGTCCGTGATTAGTCAAATGTTATTAAGGAGTGGAATGAAGTTTCTCATTTTTATTTTGTGTGATTTGGTTGTGGGGAACTTTGTTAACAAATGTAACTTGGTTTCCTATGTCACGTTGTTTGTCCTTAGTTTTTCTCATTATATTTGTGGGAATTGGAGGTTTATGGGGTCGGGTATTGCAACAGTGTCAGATGTCAATTTTAACTGTTTACTTTGTGAGGCACGGAAGGGACACATCCAGAGGCACGCTTTTAAAAGCATAAGAGGCACGTTTTTAAAACAATAAGAGGCTAATTTTTAAAACAACAATGTCAGAAGTCTCCACAGTCACGGTTCTGTACTAAGTAGCGTCACAGCCGAGCCTCTGTGTTGTAAATATTTTTCGCTGACTCGTTCAGTTATAGGGGCATGGAAGTAGGCAGTCGTGCTGCTTTTTTCACGTACACTAAGAGGGGCCCTGGCGTGAAGTCAAGGTAGGCACGGTTGATTGAACACTAAGAGGGATCGTGCATCTCGTGACCTCACGGCCATGGCTCTCATGGTGAACGCGGCGGAGGAAATATTTGCAGACCGTGCTTCCGCTACCTGTAAAACTGTGCGTCTGTCGTGGCTTCACGTCCTTGCAGGGGAAACAATTGGAAGACGGAGGACGACAGTGAATCTCCTAAATGTGAAACCGTGCTTTCACTGTGAACGTGCCCGTGGAAAATTCTGCAACCCACAGAGGCACAATGCACGTAGAAGCGTGCGTCCAATGTCAAACAGATTCCACCGACAAAGGTATGTCTGTAAACAATTAAAACACAGAGGGGCACGGCCGTGCCTGGGCTGCGTGTAGAATAGTGCATCTCGTACCTTCAAGGCCGTGCTTCTATTTAATCTTGTGCAGCCCTTGACTTGTTAATAATTAATCTGGAACCCTCCCCTTCCCCTCCCCACTTAACCTTTTTGTATCAGCGTAGTGAATACCTAGCCTCTAACCCATTTTTCCAGATCCACCGTATGGACGGAGCGCTGGTCGTAGGCGGCGCGACCCGAGCAATACAGATTGAGATGGAGATGGAGTCCGCTGCGCCTAGCACCAAGAGGGCGAGGCTCACGCCACCGGCAACGCCGTCCTCTGGGGGTGTGGTGGTGGTGGAAGGGGCGACTAGCGGCGACGGTGGTGCGCCCACTGGATCCGAAGAGGACGAGGAGGAATCTCGTCTGGACCGCATCAGCGATCTCCCGGACGCCATCCTAGGTGAGATTATATCCCGTCTCCCCACCAAGGAGGGCATCCGCACTCAAGTCCTTGCATCTTGGTGGCGCCCTCTATGGCGCACCGCTCCTCTGAATCTCAACTGCCATGAGATCCCTGTCACTCGTGTTTTTAATCCTCTAGAAATAGTTCAGATTGAGATAATCTCCATAGAGCCCCACGGTGAACCCCCCACCTGGGAGCTCGTCCGCGAAAGATACTTTGCAACTCGGTGTCGTGGCAAATCTAAGGCTAATGATTTCAACCTTCCGGAGGCCATCCTCTCCGGCCATGAGGGCGCAGTTCACCGCCTCTCCATCCCAGCGTGCTACCTCCAGTGTAGACCCTTTATCGTTGACTTCTGGCTCCAATCCTCGAAACTCGACAATCTCCAGGTGCTCGAGTTCTTCTACCCAGAGGACAAACCATAACACACATGCCCTTCATCTGCGCCCTTTGCACCAAAGTCCATCTTTCGCTTTGCTTCCTCTCTCCACACCGTCACCTTTGCTCTTTGCGAAATACCAGACAATTATGTACGAATGCTTGAACTACCACTGCTCGAGAGACTTTCGCTTGTGGAGGTTGATATACCAGACGTCTCGCTGCAAAGCATGATCCACTCTAGTTGCTCCGCACTCAGATGCCTGCTGATTGTTTTGAATATGGAAAGCCATTGCATCAGAATAAACTCACCTACCCTTGTAAGCATTGGCATTCGTTGCGACGGCATTACCGAACTCATTATAGAGGATGCCTCCTCACTTCAACGCCTGATTCATGATATTCAGACCAGGGACTTGTAGATAATTGTCATCTCTGCATCTAAACTGGAGACCTTGGGCAAATTCCCTGATTTTTCTCTGAATCAAAGGTCACGTATCACCCTACTGTTATCCAGGTACTGACTTTCATCTGCATTCGTTTGAGTAAACAAGTTTCATGTAATCCAACCTTTGATTCATTTTTAATATTATTATCTATGCACCATGCAGGGTTTGCCGATAGTCAGCCTATCAACAGTGCTGCAATCTGTCAAGAGCTTGCTTATCCACATGGCTTACGAAGTGGACGCGGTCATTTCCTTAATGCAATGCTTTCGAAGCCTGGAAAATTGTTTATCAAGGTGATGATTCTCACACACATTGAAAGCCCATACAATGCATAGTGTACTAATCCCTCCGTCCCAAAAATCTTGTCTAACATTTGTTTAGATACATCTGTACACAGACATGTTTTAGTGTTAGATACATTTGTATCTAGACAAAACTAAGAAAAACTTTATTGGGACGGAGGTCATAGAATTAATCGTTCCTTTGCTCTTTCGACATAGTCCCTCTTTATAGACCTTAAGTATTTTCAATCCTCATGTTTTTCTAGGGAGGTGTCCATTATGGAGTAACAAATAGGTGGCGTCAGAAGCACTGGGTGTTTCTCAAACATCATGACATTCGTTTGAAGACAGTAACTCTGGAAGACTATGAACACTACCTAGTAAACACTGAGTTTGTGACATTCTTTGTTCTGAATGTAAGGGAGTTAGAGACCATCAGGCTTAAGCTTCGCTTCCACAAAGACTTCACGGAAGAATTTTACAAACAGCAGCACAAGGTGCTTCTATGGGACAAAAAGGCTTCTAAACATGCTCGCCTTATATTATCAGCAAGCTGCCACCACGCGTGCTTGGATTTGAAATGCAGACGTGTTGAATACCTCGATTTGACGGATCCATTCACATGTGGATGCTAAAAACATGGCTGGAGTTAGTTGTTCTCAAGCTTACAGGTTTTAGTGTCATTGCGCCCTTTTGAGCTTGGCTGATGTGTAAACATGATCAAACAATGCTTTTAGTTTTTGCATTGTCTGTATGCTTGTTATAACAATCCTTGGATAGAAATGGTTCTAGATGTGCTCGTCTTCCACTTATGGAAAGTAGTACGCCCGTTCCAAAAACTTTCAGATCTCTCGACATCAAGCACTTTGAATATCTGGGTTTGAAGGATCCATTCATTTTCCAGCGCTGCACGCAGGACTCAAGTTAGATTCTCTCAATCATTTTTGACGGATCAACTGTTGTTGTCTACATATGGTCACAAACAATCACTGTGCTTTTGCGTCGTCTGTTAACTAGTAGTTGCGATAAAAATAATCTGTGTGAATGAATGGCCTAGAAAACATTTGGATCACAAAGGCACGACCGTGACTCTAGTTCAAATGGAATCTTGCCTCTCGTGACCTTACGGCCATGCCTCTCACAGTGAACGTGTCGGTGGAAAAATTTTGAATACAGGGAAACACGATGCACGTAGAACTGTGCCTGTGTTGCATGTAGAACAGTGCCTCTCATATCTACCTCTCGTATACACACAAAGGCAGGTGCCGTTGAGTGGGTCAATAAGTCTTCTAAATGCGCTTGCCTTAGATTATCATCAAGTTGCTCCCACGCGAGTTTGGATTTAGAAGACAGGAGAGTTGAATACCTGGATTTGACGGATGCATTCATGTGTGGATGCTGAAAATAGGTGTGGAGTTATTTGTGCCCGAATAAACGTGTGCCTCCCTGTGTGAACTGAGCGAGCGACCTCTCTGTCATGTATATTTTTGAAAAAATCATGCCTCTCAGTAACTTTGATTGTCCTTAGTTTATGCAGTCGGTTATTGCAACACTATCAGATGTCAATTTTAATCCATTACTCTCAGTGGCACGGTTGTGATGTTGCTACCGAGGCGTGGAGTACAATTTTGCCTCAAATGCAGTGTCGTCCGCCTGTGTTCCAACTGTCTACATATTGGCACGTTCACTCAGAGAGTTATGGACGTGACGCTATGACACGCACGGTCGCATATTATGTAGAGGCACGACAGCGACGGACGAGAGGCACGAACCTGAAGCCGCGGGAGGCACGGACATGAAGCCGTGCCTCTTTTTCCCAGATGTTCTCAGTGACATGTTTTCACTACGAGAGGCACGATTTTAGTAGCATGGGAGGCACGTTGGTGCCTCTGTGCTCCAAATGTTTTCGCTGACACGAGTGACTGTGGGCGGCATGGAAGTGAAGCCCCACGAGGCACGGTTTTAGCCCCACAAGAATATGAGGCGTCTCCTCTTGTTGGGATGTGAACGCCACGTGGCGTTGCTCCAGAAGCCCAACGCTTTTAAAGGCATAAGTGCCACATTTTTGAAAGCATAAGAGGCACGCTTTGAAAAGCACGCACGTGGAGTCTCTACATCCACGGTTCTGTACTAATTAGCGTCACGGCCGAGCCTCTGTGTTCCAAATTTTTTTCGCTGACTCGTTCAGTTATAGAGGCATGGACATAGGCAGCCGTGCTGTTTTTTTCACGTACACTAAGAGGGGCCCTGGCGTGAAGTGAAGGTAGGCACGGTTTTACAAGCATATGTTTGCGCTTTCAATTGATATGAGCACGGCCATGTCTGTATGTTCCAATTGTTTTCAATGATACTTTCACTGAGAGAGGTACGACTGTGTGTCTCTTGGAGGTACTGCCCCGGATTATGTAGAGGCACGGGCGTGAAGCAACGGGAGGCACGGACGTGAAACAACGAGAGCCATGGATGTGAAGCCGCGTGATGCACGAATGTGAAGCTACGTGTGGCACGGACGCGAAGCCGTGCCTATGTTTGTCGAATGTTTTTCAGTGACATGTTTACTTTGAGAGGCATGATTTTAGTATCATTGGAGGCATGTTCGTGCCTCTGTGTTCCAATTGTCTGCATATTGGCATGTTCACTCAGAGAGTTACGGACGTGACGCTATGACAGGCACGGTGGCATAATATGTAGAGGCACGACAGTGACGGACGAGCAACGAGGGGCACGGACCTGAAGTAACGGGAGGCACGGACGTGAAGGCACGTGACGCACAGACGTGAAGCCGTGCCTCTTTTTCCCGATGTTTTCAGTGACATGTTTTCACTACGAGAGGCACGATTTAAGTTGCATTGGAGGCACGTTGGTGCCTCTGTGCTCGAGATGTTTTCACTGACACGACTCATTGTGAGAGGTCGGAAGTAGAGCCTCTAGAGGCACGGTTTAGTAGTATAAGAGGCATGGGGGTGACGGTATTGGAGTCATGTTTTTCAAGCATGGGAGTCACGGGTTCCAAACGTCTCTAAAAATGGCACGTTTACTTATTGAGTCCGTGCCTCTATTTTCCGAATATTTTTCACTGACTCGTTCACTCGTAAAGGCACGGACCTGATGACGTTTTCACGTGGAAATCGTGTCTCTTGTGTTTCAATTGTTTTCAGTTTTACGTTCACTGAGGGAGGCACGAAATTACATCCCGCGAATGCAAGGTCGTCCATTTGTGTTTTAATTCTTTCCACTAACATGTTCACTCAGAGAGTCACGGACGTGACGGTACCAAAGCCACGATCACATATTACAAAGAGGCACAGACGTGCCGAAAATGGAGGCACGGACATGAAGGCCCTTGACTCACGGAGGTGAAGCCGTGCCTCTATTTTCCAAATGTTTTCAGTGACATGTTTTCACTGCTAGAGGCACGGTTTTGGGGCATAGGAGGCACGTTCGTGCCTCTGTGCTGCAGATGTTTTCACTGACACGACTCATTGTGAGATGTTGGAAGTACAGTGTCTAGAGGCACGGTTTTAGTAGTATAAGAGGCATGGGGGTGATGGTATTGGAGGCACGTTTTTCAAGCAAAAGGGGCAGACTCGAGCTTCTTGGTTCCCGTTGTGGAGGCATGAAATTACATCCAGCAGAGGCACGGTAATTCCTCCGTGTAGAAGTGGAGTGGTCGTAGTGTGGACGAGCAGTTGGGGAGACGATAGGAGAGCAGTGCATTCCAGTGCGCGCAGAGGTCGAGGTATTTAAGAGAGATAGTGGGAATATGAGGCATCGCTTTGCTGCGTTTCACCGTCTGACGGGTGTGTGCGACGGGGTGCGTTTCGGGCTTCGAAACCAGAACCATTAATAAATTTCTACCTTATTTTCCGTAGTATTCCAAATTAATTGCAAACCTAAACGTGCACCCAATTTGCAGTATATAAACGGCACCTACTCCAAAAACACTGCACATCCCTATCCCTCCTCGTCCACAATTCTCTATAGAAAAACAACTTGTTCGTAGCTCTTTGCGTGTGCCATGGCCGGTAACCAGAAAGCAAGGACCAAGGCTGCGGAAGCAAGAGAGAGGTCCTGCCATAAGGCGGTAGCCGTAGCAGAGGTGTCCTGCCATGCTACCGAGGTCTCGAACGATCTCTCACGGGCAGGTGATTGCTCTCACAAGCGCAATCATCTTGGAGGCGATCTCGACGAGCCGGCAGTACTGAATTCCTTGGACAGCGACGATGTGCTCGCAGAGCTAATTAAGCAGCAGGAGCTGATCACCCGCTTGGAGAAGCTGCTGGAGAAGAGCGTTGCCTTGGTTGAGAAGGCGACCAGTCTCATCTCGCGTCTTGCCAACGAGCTCCACAAGAAGAATGAGGAAGCCGTCCGCTGGATGAATCTGCACGACAAGAGTTGTGCGTTGGTGAGGAAGCTGGAAGCCGTTGTCGAGAAACTTATGGACAAGAAGGCGAAGCTCCTCGTCAAGCACGAGCGGCTGGTGGAAGAATTCGTGGCTACTATCGAGCAACAAGTTGAGGCGATGAAGAAGGAGATCGAGGAACTCCACATCGCTAAGGACTAAGTAGATAGCAGCTACCCTGATCGTTGTGTGCGTCTGAAGTTATTAAGCAGTGGACTGAAGTTTCTTATTTTGTCTTGTGTCATATGGTTGTCAGGAACTTTGTTATCAAATGTATTTTGGTTTCCTGTATCGCGTTAATTTTCCTTGATTTTGTTCATTATATTAATGGTATAATTGGAGGTATATGGGGTCAGGTATTCCAACACTATCAGATGTCAATTTTAATCTTTTACTTTGTGAGGCACGGAAGGGTAGCATCTAGACGCATGCTTTTAATAGCATAAGTGGCACGTTCTAACCTCTTTGTGTCCCAAAAGTTTTGAGTACCATGTTTAACTGTGAGAGGCATGAAAGAGGCATGGACATGAAGCAACGGGAGGCATTGACATGAAGGCGCGTGATGCACGGACGTGAAGCCGTGCCTCTGTTGTCCAGATATTTTCAGTGACACGGTTTCTCTGCCAGAGGCACGATGTTAGTAGCATGGGAGACACATTCGTGCCTCTTTGCTCCAAATGTTTTCACTGCCACGAGTGACTGTGAGAGGCACGGAAGTGTAGCCCCATGAGGCACGGTTTTAGTGAACGAGAATATGAGGCACGGACGTGAAGTTTCTTGTTTTGTCTTGTGTAATTTTGTTGTCAGGAAATTTGTTCACAAGTTTAATTTTGTTTTCCTGTATCGCGTTAATTTTCCTTGATTGTTCCCGTTATATTCATGGTATAATTGGAGGTTTATGCGGTCGGGTATTCAAACACTGTCAGATGTCAATTTTAATCTTTTACTTTGTGAGGCACGGAAGGGAAGCATCTAGTAATTTGGTTGTGGGGAACTTTGTTAACAAATGTAACTTGGTTTCCTGTGTCACGTTGATTGTCCTTAGTTTTTCTCATTATATTTGTGGGAATTGGAGGATTATGGGGTCGGGTATTTTAACAGTGTTAGATGTCAATTTTAACCGTTTACTTTGTGAGGCACGGAAGGGACGCATCCAGAGGCACGCTTTTAAAAGCATTATAGGCACGTTTTTAAAAGCATGAGAGGCACGCTTTGAAAAGCACGGGCGTGAAGTCTCTACAGTCTACAGCCATAGTTCTGTACTAAGTAGCGTCACGGCCGAGCCTCTGTGTTCCACACATATACGTCCGCATACGCAAAATGTGACCGTATTTGCACACCCGCGCAAGTTTGTTGACTGCAATCACGTATTTTACAAGTTTGTGCACCAAACTGACCGCCAGTTGAAAGTTCTATGAGTGCCAGTCTATTTACCTCGAGAGGCATGGACATAGGTGTAGGGTAACGCAGCAGAAAACAAAAATTTTCCGACCTACGCACCAGCCCAGGACCACTATGGAGACTGCATACAAGGTTTGATCATTTTCGTTACCGACTCGTAGCGCAGCGGAAGTAGAGTCGATGACGATCGGCGGTGCAGATCCCCGCAGCTAGGATTTTACAACCTCCCAACCGCGAGGATGTACTCCCTCGTCAGCTCACCGGACGGATCTCCGGGCAGCCCTTCGAGAGGCCTCGGGACAGTCCCTCGGATAGTCCCACCGGACGGATCCTCGGACAGCCCTCCGGGAGGCCTCTGGACAGTCTTTCGGATAGTCCCACCGGACGGATCCTCGGACAGCCCTCCGGGAGGCCTCTGGACAGTCTTTTCGATAGTCCCACCGGACGGATCCTCGGACAGCCCTCCGGGAGGCCTCACGGACAGCCCTTCGGGAGGACCCCCGAAACTCGGACAGAAACTCGGACAGCCCTTCGGGAGGACCCTCGAACAGCCCCTCGGGCAAAAAGATCAAACCTACGACCTCTCTACGGGGTTGCACACATACGGTGTCATCTATCCGGCAGGGCTTCGCCGTCCAGAACTAGTTCCCACCGGAACCCAGACAGCCTCTCGGCTCTACGAAACTATTTCGCTGGGAGGGAGAGAGAAGCCAGAAATGTCATGGCACTTGTATGTGAGAAGGAGTGAGTGTGGAGGCAGCCCCTCCACCTCTATTTATAGGAAATCCAAGGGGTAGGGTTTCTTGGCCCCCAATCCTTCTAGAAACCTTTTGGGAAAATATCCCAAAAGGTGACTTTTCCATAAATATCCCAAAAAGCACTTTCACTATTCATGACGACATTTTTCAGCGTCTGATCGAACTGAAAATATTCATGTGGGCTTAGAACATTTCCAGTACCCACCAAAATAATTTTCAACGCGAGCCGGAACAATTCCGGTTTAGTGATTTTCATCTGCGAAAAGCATCTGAAGCGGTTTCGGCAGCTCCGGAACATTTCCGGTTTTCATTCCGGAAAATTCCAGAAAGTTTCCAGAATGATTCTGGCACCCTCCAAGAATTATCAGGCATGTGCCGAAACCAATTTGACTTAATGGTATCCCCTGAAACAACTTTTCAGTTTTACCGAAACTGTTCCGGTGTTCTCTCTGCGGAACTTTTCCGCTGTCCGAAACTTTTCCGGTGTGCGAAAACTTTTTCGGTGATTTTCTCTCAGACTCCCTGTCTAGTATTCAGCAGATAGATGACCCTTAACCGTGTGACCCTATAGGTTCGGTGAAGCATAGACATGACCCGGAACCCCTTCCGATCAATGATCAACATCGGAGCCGTGGACACCCATATTGACCCCTATACCCACACGAATGAATATTCGAGTGAACCTCCAGTTGCCGTGTGCTATTCCTGTTGCTTCGCGATATGTTACAAATACCCGAGGTGAGACATGTTGGCATCCCCGTGGATCAACAACTTGTCCACTATGCCAGTTACCTCGTTACCGGTATTGTTCTCTTTTCTCGTTCCCGTGTTCCGGCATCCCCGTGATCAAATCACAAAGTGTCTGGCCAGACGATGATGGATACCGTAACACCGAGAGGGCCCAGAGATATCTCTCCATCGTCGGAGGAGCAAATCCCAATCTTGAGCTATCAAGCTACTTGACATACTTTTCCATGAACCCGTAAGCCGCCGTAATAGCCACCCATTTACGGATGACGTTTAACAAACCCCAAAGTTCATGAAGCAAGCATGAAGAAACTCAATACTCTCATGGTCTAAGGAATTATGCAAACATTAACTTCTCTGTGTTATTAACCATTAACTTATGACAAATGTATCTCATAGCATAACATCAATCGGGTCGATTCAACACAAGTGTTCTACCAACATTGCGCCCTCAAAATTGCCGGCATAGCCATGCCCATGATCAGGAAAACAGGATCATCATGCAATACTTGAGCCAGTCTTAGAGGCCAGACTAGGAATACATTTTACCATTTATTATCCCACACGTGCACATGAGTTTCCCTCCAAGCCTCGTTTTATTTGTAGACTCGAGAATCATTGCAGTTATAGCATGGAACATAAACATAATTATGAACAGGGAGATAATCAATAACATTTATTATTGCCTCTAGGGCATATCTCCTACAGACTCCCACTTGCACTAGAGTCAATAATCTAGTTAATGCTAATGCACTTTACACCTATGGCATACTGGTGTAAAATATGCTTCGCATGTGGTATAGCCTGATGTCCAACGGATCTGACGACTTCAGCTCCGTGTGTAACTTTGCATATCCTCGCGTTTTCACGCTTTCACAAAATTCATATTTTGTGTGGACTTGGCTTTGCATATGTGTGAATCATTGGTCGAAACCTGATTCCTCAGACTGAGCTATGGAGCAACTATCTACAATAGTGTCCCACAGACCAAAGCCATCTTGGAACCATACTAAGTTCATGAATGAACTATATGATTCAACAACTTCTTTGTCGCTTCTAAAGCGTCAACATACTTAGCCTTTGTTATAGAATTCGCCACAATATCTTGTTTGGAACAATTTCCAACTGTCATGCCACCATATTGTGTATCACACAAAAACCCTCAATTTAAATCGAAAAATCGCATGGAGCATTGATGAAGACTGTTTCGATGTAACCTTTTACAACAAACTCTTCATGATCTCCGCTTGCGAGAAAACATGTCATCAGTACTGCTCTAGTACTCAATGACATCTTTCACTGTTGTCCCATGATCAGTACTTTGATCACTATGGTATCTATACTCGCAACAACTTTGGAGTATTGGACATATCTGGTTGTTTTACATACCATGGAATACATGATTAATCCAAACACAAGAGTGTGTGGAATCTCCATCATGTATTTCACTCATCAGTGCTTTGGGACACTGAGTCTTGCGAAAACTCTTTCCATGTGACTTCGGCAAGAATCACTCCTTGGCGTTTTAAATGCTAAAAGGTTTTAGCATCTTGTCAATATGTATTCATTTCTTAGCCCTATTAGGTAAATCTATCTCCATAGATCATCATCCCTAATATGGAGGCTATATAGCCCAAGCACTTCATCAAAAAACTATTTTCAAATGAAGTCCTTAATTCGTGTCAAGAAATTTACTTCCAATTAACAATGTGTCAAGCACACAATGTTTTAGAAATATTATTATGCTCCCACTTACTTTCTTGAATCACAAGCATCTTCGTTACCCATTGATGAAGTCAAAACCCTTTTGACCATTTCATCAAAACACGAAGATTCCAACTCCATTTTGCTCTCTTCTGTCCATCGCTGGAACTCTGAAGTTTGCACCCTTACTAGCATCCTCTGGACTGTCAAAATACCTTGGACTGTATCACATACAAGTCCTAGGTTTCATTTCCATCAGATGGAAATCCTTTTGTCATCCATGTTTCATATCTCATGATTGAAATATGTATTAATTGCTAGTTCAACCCGAACCGACTTCAAGCATCGCTACGGTGAGACAATCTCATCGTAGTCAACTCCTTGAGCTTGTTATTGCAACAAGTCGAGCTTTATGGTTAAAACATTTTTATCCGTATCAGTTTTTAGTTCCATAAATATTCGTTAGACTCTAAGTCTTCCGAAAGGTGTATCAAGATCTTAATCTTGAATCACTTATATGGAAACTATCTCAGATTGTATTGGCATTTAGCCAATTCCGGAGTCAAGGCCCATCACCGCTTCCTTGTATATCGTAGGTATACTGTTGTCCAACAACAATATCTCGTTTGCGCACCTGAGAGGTTTGCACGAGCCTTGCCTACGTGGTTCAGCTGCAAGTTCGACTGAAGTCAATACATTTTATTGTAGAGACTTCCGTATCAGTCGCAGTAGGAAACCCTGGAATCACTTCCAAGGTTCCTTTCCTTTGACCTGATGACGAAGATACTGGTTATCTTGTCGAGTTGCACTGTCCTCCCACTGACCTTTTATGAGAACTATTCTCTTTAAAAGCATACCGTTTTGTGGCAAAACCCTTTGCCTCGGTACAGTGGTGGGGGAATACCCAATGACTTGGGATAACCTACAAAGTAGCACTTGTCTGATTTGGAATAGGTTTGTAACCTTTTACACAAGCCCCATATTCCAAATGTTAAGAAAAGATATAACATGGTTGGGCGTACCATACCATGACGTTATTTCAACAGACCCGATGAAGCTCTTTTCAGTGTAAAAGCCGCAGTCTCTAAAGCATCACCTTAAAAGGGATAGTGGCAAATTTTATTTATGTCATCTTTGATCTTACCATGTCATAAATGGTTCGATTACATCTTCACGGACTTTCCACTTGCAGTGGTGCTCCGGGAGGTGTAAGTTATGAAACCCCTTTCACAACTCATCAGACATTCGCTAAACTTGTAACTCAAATATTCCTTTCTGCAATCGAATTGTAGAAACATAATTTTCTTGTTACAACAACTTCTACTTCATTTTTGAAAACCTTATGAATGAATTCAAAAAGATCCAGACTTACGTCTCAACAAGTAAATATCCACATATCTACTTGAGTCATTTCTGAAGATAGATAAATCCACTACTTGCAACAACATTTATTGGACTACACACATCATAATGTATGATCACCAATATGTTCTTTGCTCGTTCCTTATGGCCTGTGAACGGTATTTCAGTCACTTCACCTTTCAGAGGAAAGTTGCAAGTGTCAGATGATTCAAAATCAAATGACTTCAAAATCCATCATAATGGAATTTTCCATGCGGGTTTCTCCAATGTGACCAAATGCAGTGCCACACTTGTGTGGTATTCTTTTAGTCTTGCGACAATTAGCGTCAGTGTTATGGATGTATCATATTACCATCAATATTCATAGCATACATCCCATCATGTATGGAAGCATGGCCCTTCATGTTATTCATAACACCGAACATCAAAAGTTCTCTTATGAATAACCTTCTTGCAAAATACCTTATGCAAAGGGCTAGAGTGTATGAAACTCTAAATGAATTATGAAAGTAAATACAGAGGTAATGTATTAATATCAATATTCATAACATACATCTCATTCATAATGAAAGTATGGCCCTTATGTTATTCATAACATCGAACATCAAAAGTTCTCTTATGAATAACCTTTTTGCAAGATACTTTATGCAATGGGCTAGAGTGTAAAACTCTAAAATGAATTATGAAAGTAAATACAGAGGTAATGTATTAATATCAATATTCATAACATACATCTCATTCATAATGAAAGTATGGCCCCTTATGTTATTCATAACATCGAACATCAAAAGTTCTCTTATGAATAACCTTCTTGCAAGATACTTTATGCAATGGGCTAGAGTGTAAAACTCTAAAATGAATTATGAAAGTAAATACATAAGGAATACACTAATGGAAGGTATAGTAACATTTACTATGTTCCATGTGTGTATCTAAACCTCATTCCTGGCTAGTCTTTTAGGCCGTACTAGTTCTTACATCGAGTTGCAACAGAGTGCAATCGAGCGGGTATTTTTGTGATTAACTCACAATACCCAAGAATTAGTGATTAACATGTTTAACCATAATTCCCAAGAACTATATCTTTGACCAGCCTTCTATACATCAAAAAACTTGTATGACATTCATACATGAGCTGGATATTCCAGTCTTCTATCCTTTTGCCATTTTACTTCTAACAGTTTAACTTTTAGTATTTCTCCTACTCTCAGAAGAAGCACCCAACTTAAGAGTGGCGTTATCCCCGGACTTCCTAGGCGTGAAAGTTTCACTAACACCCTTCGGACACTTCCTTTCTCTTTAAGTTGTTGTTTTATTCACCATCATCATATGACATGCGTTCTTCTGGATCCCTCTCTTATCAGTCAAATGCAAAGTAAACTCCTTTACTAATAGTTTGCAAACAAACATTGCTTTGGATATCTCATATCTTTTAGCCTTTGTCTGTCTCTGAAAATGATTTTCAGATTCCATGAATATCACATAACTATCCAAACTTACGAAGTTCGGGTCTCATGGAAGCAAACGTATTGCATTTGACTGAAACAGAATTCTAGCTTTTGGATCGAAGGACGAGAGTCACATGATCCATAGAATTAGCGGGAGAATACCGAAAGCATGCGATAGGACAAAGTCCTTCTCGGCACTCTTGAGGACAATCCTCACATTACGTTACCAACCGTAAAGTTTTAACCAGATATTTAACAGCTATTCAATTTTAATAGGGAAGGTGGAAACGCGAGCCATTTTTCTACAACTATTATGCAAACCACACTTAGGCAGTGTTCAAAATTAATTGCACTGAGAATTAAACAAGTTAATTCTATAGTGCGCTCCCACTCAAATCAATATCTCTCATAATTGATTGTGAGTGATTCAAGATCCAAATTACAATTCAACGCCAAGGATGCAACCATCTCAAGTGACGAGAATTGCAATCGGTAGGACAACTTTGCCAATCACATCTCTATGTGACTCTTGTTCATCTTTCGATGCGTGTGTTCCGAGCTCATGACTTCCATGCCTGAACGTCAAGACAACCAAGTGATCTCGCTGCGAGGTCATCAACTCACCCGCCTCACACTTCTCTAATCGTTCGTACCCATGCAACCATGTGATACCCCGAAGAGATAGGTGCCGTGACGGTGCTACACTTGGGAGAACACTAACTACTTGATATTTAAGTGAGAGATCACCCTAATAAAAAGCGACTACCGCGCAATCAAAAGGGTGCAACATAAGGGATAAACATCTCAGGCAATTCGTAATTAGCATGATATGGTATAGCCCCTTCTGACGGAGAAGTCAAGTATTCTTCGTCTTCGGCATTCGCGTCGGTGTTCACCTTTGCGAAGATTGCCACCACCTTGTCGATGCACCAGATAATATTGCTATCTCTATAGCTAATAAAATAAGTGCATTACATAAGGTTGACACGCAGGTCATTAAAGTGCAATCATATGGCTCCAGCCATCATGCCGAATGACACGCAGGTCATGTTAATCAATTTACATCATATAGTCATCTCATACATAATCAAATTAATATGAGTACTGCTATACCACATCACATGCACATGCAAACCATCCTGCAAAACCAAGTTAGACGCCTCTAATCGGTTTATGCATAATTTCATTTTACGTGGCTTCTAAGGTTTCGAACAAACCGCAGCTACCAACGTTTTATCATCAAGTATGATAATTCAAGTCGCTAGATTAACTTCGCGGGGTGTATGAAACACGAGATAATTAAATCTCGAGCCCCATACTAAACTTCGTCATACGCATGACCCCCGTGCAGATCATATCTGCATTGCCCTTTCGTCTGCGAAATTTCATCTTTCTTTTTAACTACGGTGGAATTCAAAGAACTGTTAGCACTTCGTTGATCAATCAGGATCGCGGATTGCCAGAACTTTGAAACTCCACCATACCGTTATCAAGATCAGAAATATGCAAATTTCAGGGAAGCAACAAGAACATCGGGTAACAGATTTCATCTGCTACCCGCACAAATAATTTTCAGCAATAGATCTCATCTACTACCTAATTATATTGTGCAACACCCATACATCTCTACGTATTCTAGATCGCAACCTGCATCTACGCATAGCACGGCTCTTGATGCCACTGTAGGGTAATGCAGCAGAAAACAAAAAATTTCCGACCTACGCACCAGCCCAGGACCACTATGGAGACTGCATACAAGGTTTGATCATTTTCGTTACCGACTCGTAGCGCAGCGGAAGTAGAGTCGATGACGATCGGCGGTGCAGATCCCCGCAGCTAGGATTTTACAACCTCCCAACCGCGAGGATGTACTCCCTCGTCAGCTCACCGGACGGATCTCCGGGCAGCCCTTCGAGAGGCCTCGGGACAGTCCCTCGGATAGTCCCACCGGACGGATCCTCGGACAGCCCTCCGGGAGGCCTCTGGACAGTCTTTCGGATAGTCCCACCGGACGGATCCTCGGACAGCCCTCCGGGAGGCCTCTGGACAGTCTTTCGGATAGTCCCACCGGACGGATCCTCGGACAGCCCTCCGGGAGGCCTCACGGACAGCCCTTCGGGCGGACCCCCGAAACTCGGACAGAAACTCGGACAGCCCTTCGGGAGGACCCTCGAACAGCCCCTCGGGCAAAAAGATCGAACCTACGACCTCTCTACGGGGTTGCACACATACGGTGTCATCTATCCGGCAGGGCTTCGCCGTCCAGAACTAGTTCCCACCGGAACCCAGACAGCCTTTCGGCTCTACGAAACTATTTCGCTGGGAGGGAGAGAGAAGCCAGAAATGTCATGGCACTTGTATGTGAGAAGGAGTGAGTGTGGAGGCAGCCCCTCCACCTCTATTTATAGGAAATCCAAGGGGTAGGGTTTCTTGGCCCCCAAGCCTTCTAGAAACCTTTTGGGAAAATATCCCAAAAGGTGACTTTTCCATAAATATCCCAAAAAGCACTTTCACTATTCACGACGACATTTTTCAGCGTCTGATCGAACTGAAAATATTCATGTGGGCTTAGAACATTTCCAGTACCCACCAAAATAATTTTCAACGCGAGCCGGAACAATTCCGGTTTAGTGATTTTCATCTGCGAAAAGCATCTGAAGCGGTTTCGGCAGCTCCGGAACATTTCCGGTTTTCATTCCGGAAAATTCCAGAAAGTTTCCAGAATGATTCTGGCACCCTCCAAGAATTATCAGGCATGTGCCGAAACCAATTTGACTTAATGGTATCCCCTGAAACAACTTTTCAGTTTTACCGAAACTGTTCCGGTGTTCTCTCTGTGGAACTTTTCCGCTGTCCGAAACTTTTCCGGTGTCCGAAAACTTTTTCGGTGATTTTCTCTCAGACTCCCTGTCTAGTATTCAGCAGATAGATGACCCTTAAGCGTGTGACCCTATAGGTTCGGTGAAGCATAGACATGACCCGGAACCCCTTCCGATCAATGATCAACATCGGAGCCGTGGACACCCATATTGACCCCTATACCCACACGAATGAATATTCGAGTGAACCTCCAGTTGCCGTGTGCTATTCCTGTTGCTTCGCGATATGTTACAAATACCCGAGGTGAGACATGTTGGCATCCCCGTGGATCAACAACTTGTCCACTATGCCAGTTACCTCGTTACCGGTATTGTTCTCTTTTCTCGTTCCCGTGTTCCGGCATCCCCGTGATCAAATCACAAAGTGTCTGGCCAGACGATGATGGATACCGTAACACCGAGAGGGCCCAGAGATATCTCTCCATCGTCAGAGGAGCAAATCCCAATCTTGAGCTATCAAGCTACTTGACATACTTTTCCATGAACCCGTAAGCCGCCGTAATAGCCACCCATTTACGGATGACGTTTAACAAACCCCAAAGTTCATGAAGCAAGCATGAAGAAACTCGATACTCTCATGGTCTAAGGAATTATGCCAACATTAACTTCTCTGTGTTATTAACCATTAACTTATGACAAATGTATCTCATAGCATAACATCAATCGGGTCGATTCAACACAAGTGTTCTACCAACATTGCGCCCTCAAAATTGCCGGCATAGCCATGCCCATGATCAGGAAAACAGGATCATCATGCAATACTTGAGCCAGTCTTAGAGGCCAGACTAGGAATACATTTTACCGTTTATTATCCCACACGTGCACATGATTTCCCTCCAAGCCTCGTTTTATTTGTAGACTCGAGAATCATTGCAGTTATAGCATGGAACATAAACATAATTATGAACAGGGAGATAATCAATAACATTTATTATTGCCTCTAGGGCATATCTCCTACAATAGGCAGCCGTGCAGCTTTTTTCACGTACACTAAGAGGGGCCCTGGCGTGAAGTGAAGGTAGGCACGGTTTTACAAGCATATGTTTGCGCTTTCAATCGATATGAGCACGGCCGTGTCTGTATGTTCCAATTGTTTTCAATGATACTTTCACTGAGAGAGGTGCGGCCGTGTGTCTCTTGGAGGCACTGCCCCGGATTATGTAGAGGCACGGGCGTGAAGCAACGGGAGACACGGACGTGAAACAATGAGAGCCATGGATGTGAAGCCGCGTGATGCACGGATGTGAAGCCGCGTGTGGCACGGATGCGAAGCCGTGCCTATGTTTGTCGAATGTTTTTCAGTGACATGTTTACTTTGAGAGGCACGATTTTAGTATCATTGGAGGCATGTTCGTGCCTCTGTGTTCCAATTCTCTGCATATTGGCACGTTCACTCAGAGAGTTACGGACGTGACGTTATGACAGGCACGGTCGCATAATTTGTAGAGGCACGACAGTGACAGACGAGCAACGAGGGGCACGAACCTGAAGTAACGGGAGGCACGGACATGAAGGCGCGTGACGCACGGACATGAAGCCGTGCCTCTTTTTCCAGATGTTTTTAGTGACACGTTTTCACTGCGGGAGACACTGCCCCGGATTATGTAGAAGCACGGGCGTGAAGCAACGGGAGGCACGGCCTTTTCTTTGAGAGGCACGATTTTAGTATCATGGGAGGCATGTTCGTGCCTCTGTGTTCCAAATGTTTTAGTAGCATTGGAGGCACGGATGTGAAGGTGTAGGTGGCACGTTTATCAAGCAAACGAGGCACGGCTTTGACCCTTGTGGAGACACGAAATTACATCCAGGCGCGCAGATGTTGAGGTATTTAAGATAGATGGTGAGAATATGAGGCGTCTCCCGTGGGTGTGCGAACGTCGCGTGGCGCGCCCCGAAAACCCAACGGTCCGATGGGCGTCTCCTCCGGTGGGGATGTGAACGCCACGTGGCGCCGCTGCACAAGCCCAAAGGTCCGACGGGCGTCTCCTCCGGTGGGGAAGTGAATGCCGCGTGGCGCCGCTCTGGCTCCTTGCCCGAGACCAAGGTCCTGCTATTTAAGCCGGATGGCGTCCCCCACTCCTAGCCACATCCTCTTCCTCCCTCTTCCCGCCGCCAGCCTGAGCCAATCCATTTCTCTTGCTCTTTGTGTAATTTGGTTGTGGGGAACTTTGTTAACAAATGAAATTTGGTATCCTATATGTCACGTTGATTGTCCTTAGTTTTTCTTATTATATTTGTGCGAATTAGAGGTTTATGGGGTCGGGTATTGCAACAGTGTCAGATGTCAATTTTAATCGTTTAATTTGTGAGCCACGTCAGGGACGCATCCAGGGGCACGCTTTTCAAAGCATAAGAGGCACGTTTTTAAAACAATAACAGGCACGTTTTTAAAACAACAGTGTCAGAAGCCTCCACAGTCACGGTTCTGTACTAAGTAGCGTAACGGCCGAGCCTCTATGTTCCAAATATTTTTCGCTGACTCGTTCAGTTATAGAGGCATGGACATAGGGAGTTGTGCCTTCTATGATGCACGGATGTGAAGCTACGTGTGGCACGGACGTGAAGCCATGCCTATGTTTGTCAAATGTTTTTCGGTGACATGTTTACTTTGAGAGGCATGATTTTAGTATCATAGGAGGCATGTTCTTGCCTCTGTGTTCGAAATGTGTAACGTTGGATGCACGGACGTGAAGGTGTAGGTGGCACGTACGTGAAGGTGTACGTGCCTCTGTGTTCCAAACCAGGCACGGCTGTGACCCTTGTGGAGACACGAAATTATATCCAGGCGCGCAGAGGTCGAGGTATTTATGAGAGATGGTGAGAATACGAGGCGTCTCCGGTGGGTGTGCGAACACCGCGTGGCGCCGCTCTGGAAACCCAACGGTCTGATGGGCGTCTCCTTCGGTGGGGATGTGAACGCCACGTGGCGCCGCTGCGGAAGCCCAAAGGTCTGACGGGCGTCTCCTCCGTTGGGGATGTGAACGCCGCGTGGTGCCGCTCCGGCTCCTTGCCCGAGACCAAGGTCCGGCTATTTAAGCCGAACGGCGTCCCCCAAGCCTAGCCACATCTTGTTCCTCCCTCTTCCCATCGCCAGACCGAGCCAATCCATTTCTCTACCTCTTTTTGCCCCTGACCGCCTTCGCCCGCATCCCCCAGCCCTAGCCATATCCTCTTCCTCCCTTTGCCTGCCGCCAGCCCATCCATTTCTCTTGCTCTTCTCCCTCTGACCCCCTCCACCATGACCGGGAAGAAGAAGACTACTCCGGAGCGCCGCTTCCAGATGCAGGAGGAGATCCTTGCTGACGAGGGTTCCTCGTCTGTAAGTTGACTATGCTTCAAATTCTTGTGTTTTCTATTTCTTCCTGATAGTTGATTTAGTTGTGAATAATTGTTGTCAGGTTCCCCCTACAGAGGGTGTGTCTTCCATCAGATTAGGTAGCAGTTCTGGAGGCGATCAGATCGAGAGTTGCTTAGTCGACATCAACAAGCTGCGCGATCAGATGCGTGCCTTGGATTTGAATATGTTCGGCTTCATCAATGAACTTATCAGTGAAAGGGTGAAGCTTTGCACTGATCTCGAGAAGGCGTCGGAGGTCATCCAATCCTGGAAGAAGCTCTTTAAGGATAGCGATGCCGAGGTGAAGAAGTCGAAGTCCATGATCGCAGAACTTATGTATGAGAAGGCGAAGCTCCTCGTCGAGCGCGACCAGCTGGTGGAGTACTCTGTGGCTGCTGTCAAGCAACGTGACGAGGACATGAAGGTCATGGAGGCGATGAAGAAGGAGATTGAGGATCTCCGCGCCCAGCAAACCAAAGAGAAGGTCATTGGGAAGTAAGCAGAGAGTAGCGCCCCTGATCGTTGTCTGCGTCTGTAGTTATTAAGAAGTGGACTGAAGTTTCTTATTTTGTCTTACGTAACTAGGTTGTGAGGAACTTTGTTAAGAAATGTAATTTGGTTTCATGTATCGCGTTAATTTTGTTTAATTTTTCTCATTATATGGGGTCGAGTATTGCAACAGTATCAGATGTCAATTTTAACCTTTTACCTTGTGAGGCACGGAAGGGAAGCATCCGGAGGCACACTTTTTAAAGCATAACAAGCACGTCTTCAGTACCATGTTTAACTATGAGAGGCATGGTCGTGAAGTCTCTACAGCCATGGTTCTGTATTAAGTAGCTTCACCGTCGTGCCTCTGTGTTCCAAATATTTTTGTGTGTCTCGTTCACTCATAGAGGCATGGACATAGACAGCGTCGTGCTGCTTTGTTCACGTACACTAAGAGGGATCCTGACGTGAAGCCAAGGTAGCCATGGTTTTACAAGCATATGTTCGCGATTTAAATCGATAATATATTGGAACAACCGTGTCTCTATGTTCCAATTGTTTTTAATGATACTTTCACTGAGAGAAGCACGGCCATGTGTTTCTAGGAGGCACGGTCGTCCATCCATGTTCCATTTGACGCTACGGCAGGCACGGTCCCGTATTATGAAGAGGCACCGAAGTGACGCCACGAGAGGCACGCACGTGAAGCAATGAGAGGCGCGGACATGAAACAATGAGAGGTATTGGAGTGACAGCACGTGAAGCTATGTGTGGCATGGACGTGAAACGGTGCCTCTGTTTGTCAAATGTTTTTAGTGACACGTTTCACTTTGAAAGGTACAGTTTTAGTAGCATAAGAGCCACGCTCGTGCCTCTGTGTTCCAAATGTTTTCACTGACACGAGTCTCGGGCGTGCCTCCCTGTGTTTGAAATATTTTCTCTGACTTGTTCACTCATAGAGGTATGGACATCTGTTTTCAAATTCACTTCATAAAGGCATGGATGTTTAAGGCAATAGAGGCACGGGTGGATGCACCGATTTTTGCGAAGCCGGTGCACTACCTTGTCTCAGGTAGGATCACTGTTGTGCAGTATACACAGGGGTATTTTTGAGTTAATCGCAACAAAAAACTTAGCATGTCGCTCTATTGCAGAGCATAGTAATTCTGTAGTGAATACGTAAACAACTCACTTGGTAAGCAAGGAACAACGCTAGACTATGCAAAAAGATACTTCATCACACCCATTCATTCTCCGTTATTATTCAGCAAATCCATTTATTATTACCATCGATAAATAAAGTAACCCATGACAGTAATTCACCTTTTTGATTGAGAATTTACAGCATCGTCCTCTTGGATATTATTATATGCTCAGTTATATACCATGACAAAACTAAATAGCAAAAGTGCAATGTACGGCATGTTCAAAAACCAAATATAGATAGGACCTACAGCTACTAGCAAAACATTATCAGGAAAGGTCGTTGATTATCAGCTGCAACAGCTTCATGTTTCCTAAACTTGGCCAGCGCTTTTCAATGATGATAAGGACAATTGAACCAACCCTTAGCTGAGCTTCACGGGCAAAATATGAAAAACCGGTCACCTGCATTCGTCCATCTGTTTGTATTGAGTATGTCGTGGTCATGTCATTTGCATCGTACAACTGTGATAGGCTGATTGCACCCTTCTCAGGTAGGTATCCCAGGTTTAGCTTGAGAAGTCTCACAACAGAAGATGGGATTCTCTGCAGATTGTAGCGATATAAATAAATAAAATCATTATACAAGGACATAAAACATCGTAATTATCAAATGAAACCATGAGTAGATCAAAACAAAGATTAAATGACTAACCAAACAACCATTTATGACGTTGGTGACATTCAGACGGTGGACAAAGGGTACGATGGGGAACTCGTCGGCGTCAAAGACAAAGTATATTAACTCTCCCATTTGTCTGAAGGATAGGTTTATGCCTGGACCGTAGACTGTATTCCCAATGTACTCCTTCTCCGAAGCATTTAGATAATCAAGCACTACAGGGGAAAAACTCATTTTAAACCAGTTTGCTTGAAGAAATAAACTCATTTTGAACAGGTGAAAAAGTATAGTTATTATACCGAGAAAGAAAATATGAATCCAGGTGATCCAGTTAAATTGACAATCAACAGTATTGCAAAATGTTTTGAAAATAACTGTGATCATAATTATAACATACACTTCATGGACAGAGGTGGGTAGGAGCTGCTTGGTAGTGCAAACAAAGTAAGCTGATAAAGAAAGTTGATAATGTTGGAAATATGCCCTAGAGGCAATAATAAATTGGTTATTATTATATTTCCTTGTTCATGATAATCGTTTATTATCCATGCTATAATTGTATTGATTGGAAACTCAAATACATGTGTGGGTACATAGACAACACTGTGTCCCTAGTAAGCCTCTAGTTGACTAGCTCGTTGATCAAAGATGGTTAAGGTTTCCTAGCCATTGACATGAGATGTCATTTGATAACGGGATCACATCATTAGGAGATGATGTGATGGACAAGACCCAAACTACGAACGTAGCATTTGATCGTGTCAGTTTATTGCTATTGTTTTCTGCATGTCAAGTATCTGTTCCTATGACCATGAGATCATGCAACTCCCTGACATCGGAGGAGTACCTTGTGTGTATCAAACGTCGCAACGTAACTGGGTGACTATAAAGGTGCTCTATAGGTATCTCCGAGGGTGTCTGTTGGGTTGGCATGGATCAAGACTGGGATTTTTTACTCCGTGTGACGGAGAGGTATCTCAGGGCCCACTCGGTAATACAACATCACAATGAGCCTTGCAAGCAATGTGACTAAAATGTTAGCCACGAGATCTTGTATTACGGAACGAGTAAAGAGACTTGCCGGTAACGAGATTGAACTAGGTATAGAGATACCGACGATCGAATCTCGGGCAAGTAACATACCGAAGAACAAAGGGAACAGTATACGGGATTAACTGAATCCTTGACATAGAGGTTCGACCGATAAAGATCTTCGTAGAATATGTAGGAGCCAATATGGGCATCCAGGTCCCGCTATTGGTTATTGATCGTAGAGGTGTCTCGGTCATGTCTACATAGTTCTCGAACCCGCAGGGTCTACACACTTAACGTTTGGTGACGATTAGTATAGTTGAGTTATTTTGTTTGTGACCGAAGGTTGTTCGGAGTCCCGGATAAGATCCCGGACATGACGAGGATCTCCGGAAGAGTCCGGAGGTAAAGATTGATATATGTGATAATAGTGATTTGATCTCCGGAAGAGTTCCGGAATTCACCGGAAGGGGTTCCGGATGTTTACCGAAGTGTTCGGGTGCAGCAACACTTTATATGAGCCAAAGGGGTAAAGCCCACGAGGTATTAGAAAGTGCAAAAGGAAGTTTTGCTGCTGCCTTAAGCGGTACTGCCGCTGGTAAGGCAGTACTACCGCGTAAGCGGTACTACCGCTTGTGTGAAGCGGTACTACCGCTCAAGCGGTACTACCGCTTGTGTGAAGCGGTACTACCGCTCAAGCGGTACTACCGCTCGTGAGCGGTACTACCGCTTGTGCGCTGTACTGCAGGGATCCGAGTTGGACTCTTTCCCTGCAGGCCAAACCGACCTTGTGCGGGCAAAACCGACCTGGAGGAGGCTTTTACTCCAACTTTAGACCCCAAGGCTCAACATATAAATAGAGGGGCAGGGCTAGCACACGGGACACATTAAGATTTCCCAAGCCGTGTGTCGGCAACCCTAACCCTCTAGTTCTCCCGTCATAATCTCCGTAGTGCTTGGCGAAGCCCTGCAGAGATTGTTCCTCACCACCATCACCACGCCGTCGTGCTGCCGGAACTCATCTACTACTTCACCATCGCTCGCTGGATCGAGGAGGTGAAGGCGTCATCAAGCCGTACGTGTGTTGAACGCGGAGGTGCCGTCCGTTCGGCACTAGTTCGTGATCGGATCGAGGGACAACTTGCGATTTGGATCGCGGAGACGTTCGACTACATCAACCACGTTTCTTAACGCTTCCGCTTAGCGATCTACAAGTGTATGTAGATTCACTCTCCCTCTCGTAGATGCTCATCACCATGGATAGATCTTGTGTGTGCGTAGGAAAATTTTTGTTTCCCATGCAACGTTCCCCAACAGTGGCATCTGAGCTAGGTCTATGCGTAGATGAGATCTCGAGTAGAACACAAACGAGTTGTGGGCGTGGGTGTATACATATTGCTTGCCGTTACTAGTTGATACTTGATTCGGCGGTATTGTGAGATGAAGCGGCCCGGACCGACATTACGCGTACGCTTACGCGAGACAGGTTCCTTCAACTGACATGTAACTTCGTTGCATAAAGATGGCTAACGGGTGTCTGTCTCTCTCACTTTAGTTGAATCGATTTCAATGAAGAGGGTTCTTTTAGAAGATCAAAAAGCAATCACTACACCACGTTGTGGTTTTGCGTAGGTAAGAACGGTTCTTGCAAACCCGTAGCAGCCACGTAAAATTTGCAACAACAATTAGAGGACGTCTAACTTGTTTTTGCAGGGTATGTTGTGATGTGATATGGCCAATTACATGATGAGATATATGTGATGTATGAGATGATCATGTGTTGTATAGAATATCACAACTTGCATGTCGATGAGTACGGCAACTGGCAGGAGCCATAGAGTTGTCTTTAATTATTGTATAACCTGCGTGTCAATCATTAAGCGCTATGTAATGCTTTACTTTATCGCTAAACGTTAGCAATAGTCGTGGAAGCAACAGTCGGCGCGACAACCTCATGGCGACACATTGATGAAGATCAAGATGATGGAGATCATGGTGTCATGCCGCTGATGATGGAGATCATGCCGGTGCTTTGGAGATGGAGATCAAAAGCACGAGTTCATGGCCATATCATGTCACTTATGATTTGCATGTGATGTTAATCCTTTTATGCATCTTATTTTGCTTAGGACGACGGTAGCATTATAAGGTGATCCCTCACTTAAATTTCAAGATAAAATTGTATTCTCCCCGAGTGTGCACCGTTGCAAAAGTTCGTCGTTTCGAGACACGCCGTGATGATCGGGTGTGATAGACTCTACGTTCACATACAAAGGGTGTAAGCCATGTTGCACGTGCGGAACACTCGGGTTAAACTTGACGAGCCTAGCATGTACAGACATGGCCTCGGAACACAAGAGACCGAAAGGTCGAACATGAGTCATATAGTAGATATGATCAACATGAAGATGTTCACCATTGAAACCACCTCAACTCACGTGATGATCGGACTTGAGTTGGTGGATTTGGATCATGTTACACTCGAATGACCGGAGGGATGTCAATTTGAGTGCGAGTTTTTAAGTAATATGATTAACTAAACTCATTATCTTGAACAATAGTCTAAGTTGTCTTTGCAATATTTATGTTGTAGATCATGGCTCGCGCAGTAGCACCCCTGAATTTTAATGCGTTCCTAGAGAAAGCTAAGTTGAAAGATGATGGAAGTAACTTTGTGGACTGGGCCCGTAATCTAAGGATTATCCTTACGGCTTCCCTGAAGGCTTATGTCCTTGATGCACCGCTTGGTGATCCACCCGCTCCAGTTGAGTCTCTAGACGTTGTGAACGCCTGGCAGGCTCGCTCTGAAGATTACTCAATAGTTCAATGTGCAATATTGTATGGCTTAGAACTGGGACTTCAAAGACGTTTTGAACGTCATGGAGCATATGAGATGTTCCAGGAGTTGAAGTTTATCTTTCAGAAGAATGCCCGGATCGAGAGATATGAGATCTCTGATAAGTTCTATGCTTGCAAGATGGAGGAGAACGGGTCTATCAGTGATCACGTACTCAGAATGTCTGGGTACTCCACCCGTCTGGCTGAATTAGGGTTGCCCCTTCCGCCAGAGGCTATCACTGACAGAGTTCTTCAATCATTGCCACCTAGCTACAAGAGCTTCGTGTTGAACTATAACATGCACGGGATGAACAAGTCAGTCGCCGAGCTGTTTGCGATGCTGAAAGCCGCTGAGTCTGAAATTCAGAAGGAGCATCAACTATTGATGGTCAATAAAACCACTAGTTTCAAGAAAAATGGCAAGGGTAAGAAGGGTAACTCCAAGAAAAGTGGCAAAGCAGTTGCTCCTCTCGTGAAGAAACCCAAGGCTGGACCCAAACCAGAAACTATGTGCTTTCATTGCAAGGGAACTGGACACTGGAAGCGGAACTGCCCCAAGTATTTGGCTGACAAGAAGGCGGCCAACAACAAACAAGGTATATATGATATACATGTTATTGATGTGTACCTTACCAACTCTCGTTGTAGTGCCTGGGTATTTGATACCGGTGCGGTTGCTCATATTTGCAACTCAAAACAGGAACTGCGGAATAGACGGAGGCTGGCAAAGGACGAAGTGACGATGCGCGTGGGAAATGGTTCCAAGGTTGATGTGATCGCCGTCGGCACGCTCGCTCTTCGATTACCATCGGGATTAGTGATGAACCTAAATAATTGTTATTTAGTGCCTGCGTTAAGCTTGAACATTATATCTGGATCTTGTTTATTGCGAGACGGTTACTCATTTAAATCAGAGAATAATGGTTGTTCTATTTATATGAGTAATATCTTTTATGGTCATGCACCCGATGTGAGGGGTTTATTCTTATTGAATCTCGATAGTAATGATACACATGTTCATAACATTGATGCCAAAAGATGTAGAATTGATAATGATAATACCACTTTCTTGTGGCACTGCCGTTTAGGTCATATTGGCGTAAAATGCATGAGGAAGCTCCATGCTGATGGACTTTTGGAGTCACTTGATTTTGAATCACTTGACACATGTGAGCCATGCCTCATGGGCAAGATGACTAAAACGCCGTTCTCTGGAACAATGGAACGGGCAAGTGACTTATTGGAAATCATACATACTGATGTGTGCGGTCCGATGAGTATTGAGGCGCGCGGTGGTTATCGTTACTTTCTCACCTTCACTGATGACTTAAGTAGATATGGGTATATTTACTTAATGAAACACAAGTCTGAAACATTTGAAAAGTTCAAACAATTTCAGAGTGAAGTTGAGAATCATCGTAACAAGAAGATTAAATTCCTACGATCTGATCGAGGAAGAGAATATCTGAGTTATGAGTTTGGCAGTCACTTAAGACAGTGTGGAATTGTTTCACAATTGACACCGCCTGGAACACCACAGCGTAATGGTGTGTTCGAACGTCGTAATCGAACCTTATTGGATATGGTGCGATCTATGATGTCTCTTGCCGATTTGCCACTATCGTTTTGGGGTTATGCATTAGAGACAGCTGCATTCACTTTAAATAGGGCACCATCGAAATCCGTTGAGACGACGCCATATGAACTTTGGTTTGGCAAGAAGCCAAAGCTGTCGTTTTTTAAAGTTTGGGGATGTGATGCTTATGTCAAAAAGCTTCAGCCTGAAAAGCTGGAACCCAAAGCGGAGAAATGCGTCTTCATAGGATACCCAAAAGAGACAGTTGGGTATACCTTCTACCTCAGATCCGAAGGCAAAGTGTTTGTCGCTAAAAACGGAACGTTTCTTGAGAAAGAGTTTCTCTCGAAAGAATTGAGTGGGAGGAAGATAGAACTTGATGAGGTTGTTGAACCTTTACTTCAACCTGAAAGTAGCGCAGCGCAGAAAGATGTTTCTGTAGAGCCTACATCGGCTGAAGAGGAAGTTAATGATGATGATCATGAAGCTTTGGATCAAGTTGCTATCGAACCTCGTAGGTCGACAAGGACGCGTACTGCTCCTGAGTGGTACGGCAACCCTGTCTTAGAGGTCATGTTGTTAGACAACGATGAACCTACGAGCTATGGAGAAGCGATGATGGGCCCGGATTCCGAGAAGTGGTTAGAGGCCATGAAATCCGAGATGGGATCCATGTATGAAAACAAAGTATGGACTTTGGAAGTATTACCTGAAGGGCGTAAGGCCATTCAGAACAAATGGATTTTTAAGAGGAAGACGGACGCGGATGGTAATGTCACCGTCTATAAAGCTCGACTTGTGGCAAAGGGTTTTTCACAAGTTCAAGGAGTTGACTACGATGAGACCTTCTCACCCGTAGCGATGCTTAAGTCCGTCAGAATCATGTTAGCAATAGCTGCCTTTTTCGATTATGAAATTTGGCAGATGGATGTCAAAACAACGTTCCTTAACGGTTTCCTTAAGGAAGAGTTGTATATGATGCAACCAGAAGGTTTTTTCGATCCAGAGAATGCTGACAAAGTTTGCAAACTCCAGCGATCCATTTATGGACTGGTGCAAGCATCTCGGAGTTGGAATCTTCGCTTTGATGAGGTGATCAAAGCGTTCGAGTTTATACAAGTTTACGGAGAAGCTTGTATTTACAAGAAAGTGAGTGGGAGCTCTATAGCGTTTCTAATATTATATGTGGATGACATATTACTGATTGGAAACAATATAGAAATGTTGGCAAGCGTGAAGGAATATTTGAACAAGAGTTTTTCAATGAAGGACCTAGGAGAAGCTGCTTTCATATTAGGCATCAAGATCTATAGAGATAGATCGAGACGCTTAATAGGACTTTCACAAAGCACATACCTTGACAAAGTTTTGAAGAAGTTCAAAATGGATCAGTCCAAGAAGGGGTTCTTGCCTGTATTGCAAGGTGTGAAGTTGAGTAAGACTCAATGCCCAGTGACTGCAGAAGATAGAGAAAAGATGAGTGTCATCCCCTATGCTTCAGCCATAGGCTCTATCATGTATGCAATGCTGTGCACGAGACCCGATGTCAGCCTTGCCATAAGTATGGTCGGAAGGTTTCAAAGTGATCCAGGAATGGAACACTGGACGGCGGTCAAGAATATCCTGAAGTACCTAAAAAGGACTAAGGACATGTTTCTCGTTTATGGAGGTGATCAAGAGCTCGTCGTAAAGGGTTACGTCGATGCAAGCTTTGACACTGATCCGGATGACTCTAAGTCACAAACCGGATACGTATTTATTCTTAATGGGGGTGCGGTTAGCTGGTGCAGTTCCAAGCAAAGCGTGGTAGCTGATTCTACATGCAAAGCGGAGTACATTGCTGCCTCAGAGGCGGCGAAGGAAGGTGTCTGGATGAAGGAGTTCATGACAGATCTTGGAGTAGTGCCTAGTGCGCTTAACCCAATGACTCTGTTTTGTAATAATACTGGTGCCATTGCTCTAGCCAAGGAACCAAGATTTCACAAGAGGACCAGACACATAAAGCGATGTTTCAATTCCATCCGCGATTACATCAAGGAGGACGACATAAATATTTGCAAAGTACACACGGATCTGAATGTTGCAGATCCGATGACTAAACCTCTTCCAAGGGCTAAACATGAACAACACCAGACCTGCATGGGTGTTCGATTCATTACAATGTAAATCACATAGTGATGTGAACTAGATTATTGACTCTAGTGCAAGTGGGAGACTGTTGGAAATATGCCCTAGAGGCAATAATAAATTGGTTATTATTATATTTCCTTGTTCATGATAATCGTTTATTATCCATGCTATAATTGTATTGATTGGAAACTCAAATACATGTGTGGGTACATAGACAACACTGTGTCCCTAGTAAGCCTCTAGTTGACTAGCTCGTTGATCAAAGATGGTTAAGGTTTCCTAGCCATTGACATGAGATGTCATTTGATAACGGGATCACATCATTAGGAGAATGATGTGATGGACAAGACCCAAACTACGAACGTAGCATTTGATCGTGTCAGTTTATTGCTATTGTTTTCTGCATGTCAAGTATCTGTTCCTATGACCATGAGATCATGCAACTCCCTGACATCGGAGGAGTACCTTGTGTGTATCAAACGTCGCAACGTAACTGGGTGACTATAAAGGTGCTCTACAGGTATCTCCGAGGGTGTCTGTTGGGTTGGCATGGATCAAGACTGGGATTTGTTACTCCGTGTGACGGAGAGGTATCTCAGGGCCCACTCGGTAATACAACATCACAATGAGCCTTGCAAGCAATGTGACTAAAATGTTAGCCACGAGATCTTGTATTACGGAACGAGTAAAGAGACTTGCCGGTAACGAGATTGAACTAGGTATAGAGATACCGACGATCGAATCTCGGGCAAGTAACATACCGAAGAACAAAGGGAACAGTATACGGGATTAACTGAATCCTTGACATAGAGGTTCGACCGATAAAGATCTTAGTAGAATATGTAGGAGCCAATATGGGCATCCAGGTCCCGCTATTGGTTATTGATTGTAGAGGTGTCTCGGTCATGTCTACATAGTTCTCGAACCCGCAGGGTCTACACACTTAACGTTTGGTGACGATTAGTATAGTTGAGTTATTTTGTTGGTGACCGAAGGTTGTTCGGAGTCCCGGATAAGATCCCGTACATGACGAGGATCTCCGGAAGAGTCCGGAGGTAAAGATTGATATATGTGATAATAGTGATTTGATCTCCGGAAGAGTTCCGGAATTCACCGGAAGGGGTTCCGGATGTTTACCGAAGTGTTCGGGTGCAGCAACACTTTATATGAGCCAAAGGGGTAAAGCCCACGAGGTATTGGAAAGTGCAAAAGGAAGTTTTGCTGCTGCCTTAAGCGGTACTGCCGCTGGTAAGGCAGTACTACCGCTTGTGTGAAGCGGTACTACCGCTCGTGAGCGGTACTACCGCTTGTGCGCTGTACTGCAGGGATCCGAGTTGGACTCTTTCCCTGCGGGCCAAACCGACCTTGTGCGGGCTAAACCGACCTGGAGGAGGCTTTTACTCCAACTTTAGACCCCAAGGCTCAACATATAAATAGAGGGGCAGGGCTAGCACACGGGACACATTAAGATTTCCCAAGCCGTGTGTCGGCAACCCTAACCCTCTAGTTCTCCCGTCATAATCTCCGTAGTGCTTGGCGAAGCCCTGCAGAGATTGTTCCTCACCACCATCACCACGCCGTCGTGCTGCCGGAACTCATCTACTACTTCACCATCGCTCGCTGGATCGAGGAGGTGAAGGCGTCATCAAGCCGTACGTGTGTTGAACGCGGAGGTGCCATCCGTTCGGCACTAGTTCATGATCGGATCGAGGGACGACTTGCGATTTGGATCGCGGAGACGTTCGACTACATCAACCGCGTTTCTTAACGCTTCCGCTTAGCGATCTACAAGGGTATGTAGATTCACTCTCCCTCTCATAGATGCTCATCACCATGGATAGATCTTGTGTGTGCGTAGGAAATTTTTTGTTTCCCATGCAACGTTCCCCAACAGATAAAGCAGGACAGAAGTTGATGCACTTACCCAATGATGGCTTGGGAAGGGGTCTGTGACCTCCTCGAGATTCACTGAGCCTCAGATTTATCTCAATGGACAGATTCCCGGTATCCAGGTTTATGATGATTAGATCTCGATAACGAAGATCATAGTCGCTTATTAACTTTTCCCAGCCAGGTCCATGAATTTAGGTAGGTGAGGTTCATCGGTGATGTAGATCTCATATGACAGATCTTCATTGGTGATCAGTACTGGATTCCTTTGTTTTCCTTGTTCTTGAAATGCTTCCTGCTTCCACTGGTTGATTGAAGAAGTGACTTGCTGCCTGCAATAGCATGGCACATACTGCAAAAAAAACCTTCAAGTGTTGAGACCGATATGTATAATCAACACAGACAAGGGTTTTCTGATTTCTACAAATTGTTTCAAGATGTAGCATCTGATAAAACATAAAACATTGAAAATTGAAATCATTTCGTTATGGGAGAAACTTGAATTTCGTGCCGTCAGAAACATACAGTAGTTGGTAGTAAGTGATGGGCATGGGGTGCCAAACATTTCTCCTTACCAGGCATGTCTTGTAGCAACGTGGAAGGGGTAGTGTTATTGTGAGAACGCCTGATTCCAATCTAGGGCAGCTGAAGTTGCTACATACACTACTAGGAGATACCTTATAGGTAGAACCTTAACAGTAGCGTGGGGACATAGGCCAACGCTACTGCTACTTAGAAGTAGCGCTGGTTACAAACAGGCGCTACAGGTAAGTGTGTAGCAGTAGCACGGACTTACCACCCATCGCTACTGCTAAATGGTCCCCACCTTACCGACCGGGGCTACCCGTAGTAGCAGCGCGTCCGGCAATTCCCACGCTACTCCTAAAATTATAGCAGTAGCACCGGCCTACGACCCACCGCTACCACTATGTGTGCACTGTGCCAGCAGGTGGGCCCCACTTAGCAGCAGCGCGGGCCGCTGATCCCGCGCTACTACTATTGGGCTTAGCAGTAGCGCCGGCCCGGGACCAGCGCTACTGCTAATGCCACCTTATCCAACTCCCCGCGCCCAGACCTTATCCCTCCTCTCACTCCTCACTGCCTCACTCTGCCTCCCTCCCGCCATCGCCGCCGTCGCCACTGCATTGCCGTCGCCGTCCTCCCTCCTCCTTCCTCGGTATGCCGTGGCCCTCATCCCTCCTCCCTCCTCCTCCCACCGCCCTCCTTCCTCCTCCTCCTCCCACCACGCTCCTCCTCCGGCCGCGCCCTCCTTCCTCCTCCTCCAGCCACCTCCTCCTCCTGCAGTCCTCCTCCCACCGCCCTCCTCCTTCTCCTTCGGCCGCCCTACTCCTTCCTCCTCTCTCCATCCTCCTCCTCCTCCTCTCTTCTCCCTCCTCCTCCTCACTCCTCCCTCCTCCCACCTCTCCTCTATGCTATAGAAATGTTAGACAAATTTTTAGGTATTATGTTGTTATAGAAAATTTTAGTAGTTTTGTTATAGAAAGTACTATGAATGTTTAGGTATAGTGTTGTTATAGAAAATGTTAGTAGTTTTGTTATAAAAAAAATTAGTACTAATTTAGGTATAGAAAGTTTCAAAAGTTTAACTAATTTTGTTCATAGGTTTGGATGTAGTTGATGCCTAGTGAATTTTGAGAGAGAGAGAGAGAAAGAGAAAGAGAGACCTAATGAAATGAAATGGTTTCGCAAAAAAATGAAATGTTATGCTTGCTGTCAAAATTGAACCAGTGAAATGCAATGAGCATACCAAGTTTGAAATTTTCTATATAAATACTCATGTGTTTATGCTCATGTGTGGCGCAGGGTATATCACCGACGAGCCGGTCGACGACGCCCAGAAGATCACCGACGACACCCGCATCCTCGACAGCCATCGTCTATAGTGAGTAAACATGTATATCTAGTGTTGTGTACTAGTGTTGCTCAAATATGATGGAGATTTAGACATGTGATATGTAGTGTTGTGTACTACTAGTGCTGTCACACATGAATATTTGGAAAATGAAGGATATGTGCTTGCCCAAGTGGCCTATGTTTGCAGGGAACACCTCCGAGTGGCCTATGTTTTGCCGGAATGTTGATTCATTTCCGTTCCGGCAAATTTCAGGCGCTCGATATGTCCTATTTTAGCAAAGGTCATGCCGAAATTTTTCGTGAATTTTGGCATGAATTGTGCTAGAAAGTAGGAAATATTGAGTGCCCGTGATTTGCCGGAATGGGAATTAATCAACATTCCGGCAAAACATGGGCCATTTTTTATGTCATTGCTCCATATATGTAACGGGTTGACTTTCAGTCTGTCGATGCTCCTTGAGTGACTTTCAGTCTGTTCTTGAAGGAAGGATGCCGACTGTTGTCGTGGGGGTCATTTTCTCTCCTTCTTCTTGTGATATACCTTGGTAATGCACAAGAGAAGGAGGGGAAGCGACTATCACCGACTGTCGAAATATTAAAGAGGAAGAATCCTGACAGTTGTCGTGGGGGTCTCTTCTCCTTCGTTCCCGTGTGCTAGACATTTTGGTGTAATGCAATCGGGAACGAAGGGAGGAGCGGCCATCATCGACGATCGCAGTATCAGAGAGGGAGTGCCCACCATATACACCATGTGAGATGAGAGTGTAGCAAGGAAGACTCGATGGACCAAAAGTCAACCCGTGCTGAATAGTGATCTGTGTGTTGAGTTTCCTGGTAATTGCCGTCGATCGATTTTTAATCTTTGAATTATGAACATAGGAAATGTCTGACGATGATAGGATCCCTGAGTGCGACTACTGCGGCGATGACCGGGGTCTGTGCGACAGGCCTCACCTCGAAGACGGTCGGCGCTTCAGTATTAAGCTCGACGAGACCTTCGATGTTTGTACGGTACGCAACGACGACAAGTCTTTTTGCGTAATTAAGCATGACTTCTGCTTCTTTCCTTCAACGTGTAATTTATGTTTTTTTACAATTCGACTAGTGCATCCCCTGCCATGCAAGACGTTATGTCTTGGAGAAGCTGGATTTCGAAGATCATGAGAATAAGGAGACAAAGAGAGTTCACCTCAGGACCCAACATGGTTACGCTTTTGCCGTAAAGCTATACAATGCGGTGACCTACTCCCATTTTGGTTGCTCGGATTAGATAGCACTATGCAAGGCGTATGGTTTTCAGGAGGGTATGCCTGTCACCTTCGATATTCGTCCTGAATATGACATCGAAGATAATACCGACATTTGGGTCGATGTTGATACGCTTCCAGTTCTACCTCTATATGAGTTTCTCAAACATATTTATTAAGTGATTTATATTGTTTATTTAAAAATAGTTGATAGCTTATTTCCATTGACAGCTTATTTCCATTCTTCAAGAAATGTACAGAACGTAGTAGACAAAACCTACTACACTTATGGGTCTGAACTAACTTGCGAGGAGATAAATCATTTTGTTTCATGGATTAATGATGTTGAGACTTTTAAGACGAGTCATCATATTCCTCCAAGTTATGATCAATACGTGACACTAGTCCACGTATTGAACTACGGCAACATCCATCGAGATATCATGGTAAGATTTTTCCTATTATATCACCAGTGCATATTTTGCATACATTCTTCTTAAGCTAAACTACATTTTGCTAAGTATGTTATTATGATGTTCTTCAACAGAAACTCCCGGCGGATTGTGTGCCTCGTCTTATGCATATGGAAGGTGACATGAACATTATTAGCTTACGGCCAAGTGGGCCTACGTGTCACCGCAGTGCATACATGATTTCTCAAAGAGATGAAGTCCTCACAATCAAAGACTAGAGAAAAGTTCTGAATGATCGCAGGGAACTACTTGGGGGCAACATCAAGCACAGCCCACAAATGGGAGACAAGTTGATCTGTATTCTCCATAATGGAGATTCAGGGGTTTACCTATTTTATGTTATTTTACCTTCAAGAGAGTAGCAGGTCTTAGGTAGTACGTACTCATCATGTGCTAAGAACAATTAGCTAGTGTTGGTTATGACTATGATGATGATGATGAGTTGTTATCATGATGATGATGATGAGTTATGTGCTAAACATTGTGCTAGAATGATGAGCTAGTTCTTATATGACTATGATGATGAGTTGTTATCATGATGATGATGATGAGTTATGTGCTACATTGTGCTAGAATGATGAGCTAGTTCTTATATGACTATGATGATGAGTTGTTATTATGATGATGATGATGTATGAGTTCTTATATGAATATGATGATGATGATGAGTTATTATGATCATGATGAGTTATTATATCATTGGGTGGAAGAAACACGGATTAGATTCATGTGGATGGATCCAAAGTGACCAAAAGATGGATTAGTAGGACTTCTTCCACCCAATGATATAATAACTCATCATGATCATAATGATATAACAATCTCTTAATTGCTACTATATCAAAATTTGTATAACGATGTATAAATACAGTATAAAATAAAAGAAATGAAATACAGATGAATAGTAGTAGCGCGGGGTAAAGCCCACGCTGCTACTACTTAGCAGTAGCGCTGGTACAGAAGGACGCTACTGCTAACTGAATTAGTAGTAGCGCGGGTCGACCCAGCGCCATTGCTAAAGTTTAGCTGTAGCGCCCTAGCAGTAGCGCGGGTGCCCGCGCTACTGTTAGGAAAAAAACCCGCGCTACTACTAGGGTTTTCCCTAGTAGTGATACATCACAAGACATGTTTTCCCCTGTAATATGTAGCAAAATAAGGTATATATGAAATTCTCGACAGAAGCAATGTTAAGTTATCTTGAAAAATTATTCGGCTAAAGGGGGTATTTTCATAAATAGTCGTTCAAAAACATATTCCTAAAAAGTCATGCGCACAGCATGACAGTTTTACAACGGTAGTAATAATAAAGGAAATATGAAATAATTAAATCAGTGTTAATTGTTCAAAAGGGTTGCTTAATTTATGACAATTCAGTATTGACTGCGGTTCACATTGTTGCAATGTCACTCTCACTCAATGAAAGGATCTCTACTTAGTTATAAAAGCAGCAACATTACGAAATGTATATTTCGACACAAGATAAACAGAGAGCAGAGATAATAGTATGTTAATCAGGCGGTTCAAAAAAGTGTTTTTAACATTAAAATTACATCTAGTCAGTCAGATCTGCATCCAGCAGCATCATCCACACCCCTAGCCTACTGTCGTCAACGCCAACCACACGAACATGTGTAGCTAGTCTCTGAAACGGGTGATCCAGCAAGGTCAACCACGCCCCCAGCCTATAACGCCCAAACCCCCGGCCTCCAGCACCCCGCGGCCGGTTAGCAATACCGCGCAACGTCTCCCCGCTGCCTTCGACCTCCACCTACCGCCGTTGCTGGCAAGCCCTATCAAACTTAACTTTAAACTCGACACCTCCCTCGATGAAGTTTATTTCTCACCTGGAACTTGGACGCCATAGCTCGCTGCCGCTCGTAGCGTCGTTCCTTTCTCCGACGAGGTCGTTGGTGTCGTACCCTCGAGCCGTGCACAGGTTCGGGCTCATACTGCACGGAGTTGGCTGAGTTCACAACAAAATTCCAGGCAATTCTTAGCATAATAGCATAGATGTATTGCTTTAAAACACGAACAAACAAACCAACAAAATTGAAACGGATCACACCGTAAAACTGATGTGGAAATGAAGACAAAATGTACTAACCCTAGATCGAGTTGGAGAAGTGAGAGAGAAAAGAGGGTGAACTGTACAGCAGCTGAGTCAGAGCAGGTATACAGGTTTGTAGAAAACAGAGAGTTATATTACGCGCTTGCTCACTGACATGGGGCCACAAAGAAGATGATGTGCTTTTTTTTAAGGAACGCATGTTGCACTTTGGATGTAGAAGGTTGGCAGAAAACGATGTCAGTTCCAGGAAAAGTGCACAATGAGACAACTAGTGCAATGCTCTTCCCAGATGCAACTGATTTGGCAAACAGAGGCATGGACATGATGAGTCAGAGAGGAACGTGCGTGGTGGTTTTAACGAGGCACGGTTTTAAAAGCACATAAGGCACGGCCGTGCCTCTGTTTCCCTAATGTTTTCCCTGACACATTCACTCAGAGAGAGGCGCGGTCTTTAAGCAGTTGGGGTACGGTTGTACATGTTCCTGATGCACGACCGTGCTTCTGTTTTCCGAAATGTTTTCCCCTAACGCGGTCACTCGGAGGGACAGGGATGTGAAGCCACGGTACGCACGATTCTATAAGGATATGAGGCATGGAAGTGCGTCTGTTTTTCCAAATGTTTTCAGTCACACGTTCAGTCAGAGAGGCGCGGTGTTTAAGCAGTTGAGGCACGGTTGTACATATCCATGACGCACGACCGTGCGTCTGTTCTTTCGATTTTTACCTCTCTAGTTCACTGACACATCATGCTCGGTTGTATGTTATGAATAATCACAGTTGTGCGTTTTCTGCTTCTAAAGCACTGTTATGCAGACATTGCTTTCACTCAGAGGTAAACGATTTCACGACTCTGCCTTTGTGTTCCAAATGTTTTAACTGACACGTCGAGTGTGAAAGGGACAACCATGACTCCGGAGGGACTACCTGCAGCAGACGCACATTCATGTATGCGTGACAGGCATGCCTCTGTGATCCATGTTTCTTTCTAGCATGTATGAGGTGATTTCTTTTTGTTTTGTGAAATTGTTCACGGCTCTACAAACACATAATGAATATTGGAAACAGGAACCAGAACATTGATATCATAAATATTCATGTTTTAAAATATGAGGTTATCGCCTAAAAAAAGAGCTTACAGACGGTACGGTGCAAAAGGAATGAGAATTGTTTGACCATGTTTACGCAAGACCCACACTGAATATGGCAAGTATATCTCTCCACACCTGTTTTCAGCATTCACTGTTGAATGGATTGGACAAATCCAGATATTCAACACTTGTGTTTTTTAAATCCATGTGCATATGCTTGCAAGTTGTTGTTAATTTAAGCTGAGCACATTTAGAAGCCCTTTTCTCCATTTGTAGTACCTTTTGTTGCTCCTTGTAAAATTCACCCATGAAATTTTTGTGCAATCCAAACTTAAGCCTGATACTCAGTAGCATCCTCACATTCAGAATAAAGAATGTCACAAATTCAGTGTTTGCCTCTGTGACTTCATAATCTTCCAGCATTAATGTCTTCAAACAAATGTCATGATCCTTGAGAAACACCCGCTGCTTTTGACGCCATTCATTTGTTAAACCTCTTTGATCCCATCCTCCACCCTAAATACACATGAAAACTGAAAACACTTAAGGTCTATATAAAGCATTGCATAGCAGGTATTTGATTTTTTTTTCAGCACACGTAAGCTGATTTTATTTTGTTTCGTGGAACTATTCATGGCTCTACAAACTCATAATAATACACATGAAGAGCAACTGAACGGTTGATGCTAATATCAAATATATATATGGTATGGGCTTTCAACGTGTGTGAAATCATCACCTCAATAAACAAGTTTTGCAGGCATTGAAAGCATCGCAACAAGCCTATGACCTCATCCAGATTAAAGCATGTATGTGAGATAAATAAGGTCTTGACAGAATCCAGCACCGCGGATGGGCTGCTTATGGACAGACCCTTCATTGAGCACAGAACATTATATTATTAGCTTGTGGATATGAATCTTGTGTGCTCGAATAATGCAGCTCAAAGTAAAGTACCGTGCAAAGGCAGTACCTGTATAACTGTAGAGTCAATGACGATCTTTGATTCATCAGATAAATCAGAAATTTTTCCCAAGGTGTCCAATTTAGGTGCAGAGACAACAGTTATTTCTAGTTGTGCATCTACAGAGTCGTGGAGTAGCCTTTGAAGTGAAGGGGCATCCTCAATGATGAGCTTTCCTCTATCAGAACGAAAGCCAATGCTTACAAGGCTAGGCGAGTTTATTCGCAGACAGCAGAATTTCTTATTGCAAACAAGCAGCGGGCACTGCATGGCAGGGCAACTGCAGTGGATGACGTTTTGCAAAGAGACATCCGATATGTAAACTTCCACTAGTGAAAGTCTTCTGTGCAGTGGGAGGCGAAGCATTTGTACCAGATTTGTCTTGTAGTTTGCACATGGCGAAGGTGATGGTGTGAAGTGAGGAGTAAAACCTCAAGATGGACGCCGGTGGCGAGGGCATAGATGAAGGGCATCTGCATGGTTGTCTGGACCCTGGGTAGAAGAAATTCAGGAATAGGTAGTAGAACTCTAGCACCTGGAGTTTGTCCAGTTTTTGAGACTGGAGCAACTCATCGACTACACAAGGTTGGCACTGGAGGTAACTTGTCGGGATGCACAGACGGTGAACCGGGCCCTCATGGCCGGAGAGGATGGCTACAGGAAGGCTGAAATCATCAGCGACAGATTCTCCATGCCAGTCGTGACTAAGAGGTCGGCATTGAGTTCCGACGTATGTTTTCTGCACGACTTGCTTGTTGGGAAGAATGCGGACGATTTCACAACAGATTGTTTCTAGAGCATTAGTAGGACGAGTGTCAGGGATCACACGGAAGTCAAGATTGAGAGGTGTGGTGCGCCATAGGTGGCGCCACCGAGATGCGAGGACTTGGGTGCGGATGCCATCCTTGATGGGGAGACGAGAGATGATCTCGCCAAGAATGGCGTCCGGGAGGTCGCTGATGCGGTCCGAACGAGATTCAACGTGCTTCTCGGATCCAGTAGGCGGACCCTCGCTGCTCCTCTCCACGACCTTAGAGGGCAGGTGTACACCCAACGTCGCCCGTGCTGCGAACCTTGTCTTCTTGTTGCTAGAGGCACGCGTCTTCATCTCCATTACCGTGGTCGTGCCGCCTCCGTTGCAGCTCTCTGTGAGGTGGATCTGGAAAGAGGGCTAGGGTTTCACGATTCACCTTTTTTCTCAAAGTATATATATACCTAAACTAAAATGGTTTATTGGGGTGGTGCGCCAGTCACGGCCTTGACGGTGGAAGAGGCATGGTTGCACTGAAGCAGAGGCACGCTTGTGCCTTTTTGCTTCAAGTAATTCCACTGACACGTTCATTCACCCTTCGCACACAAGCGAAATTGATGGAGCCCCGGTTCTACGTGCACCAAGGGCACGGACGTGCCTTTGTGTTCCAAGTGTTTTCAAGTGACCTGGATTACGAACGAGGCTTTAGAGGGTTCTACATGCATCAGAGGCACGGCTGTGCCTCTGACGATGTAGAATTGAAAAACTTTTTAATTATATTTATAAAACTGCTTGCTCGATTTTTGCCTCTAATGTTCCTGTCCTTAAGCACTCAAAGCATTGTGCTTGTCGTTGAATTGTGTGATTTTCCGTTGTCATATTTTCTGATTTCAACTACTATACACATGGTTCTACAAAAAACAAAAGGCACGACCGTGCACTGAGAGAGGCTGAGTATGTGCTGCTAGGAGGGGCATGGTGAGCTGTTAGGAGAAGAGATAGTATCTGACAACAACAACAACAACAACAACAACAACAACAACAACAACAACAACAACAACAACAACAACAACAACAACAACAACAACAACAACAACAACAACAACAACAACAACAACAACAACAACAACAACAACAACAACAACAACAACAACAACAACAACAACAACAACAACAACAACAACAACAACAACAACAACAACAACAACAACAACAACAACAACAACAACAACAACAACAACAACAACAACAACAACAACAACAACAACAACAACAACAACAACAACAACAACGACAACGACGACGACAACCACAACAACAACGACGACGACAACGACGACAACAACAACGACGACGACGACGACGACGACGACGACGACGACGACGACGACGACGACGACAACAACAACAACAACAACCATGACTAGCTCTGCATCTGGTTTGCGTACCATGGTTTGAATAACACACATACGATACTGAACTGATATCAGTACTTAACATTTATATGATGTAATGCCATCCCTACATCATTGCACGCGTCACGCATCGGGCAGTTTTATTGTAGATACCGGTGATTACCAGCGAGAGCAACTCCTTGTCGCCCACAGTGTCCTTTTGGATAGTGATGAGTACAACCCAACCAAGTGTCAGCCTGGCTGCATCTGCAAAAGCAGAAAACCCGGAGATCGCCATCCTTCCATCCTTGTGAATACAGTAGGTGCCAGGCAAATCAACAGGACTAAATTTTTGAACAAGTCGGATGCTGCCCCTGAGAGGAAGACATCCAAGCTTCATCCTGAGGTCATCGGTAACAACAGCCGGGATTTTCTGTACAAGAACAAATCATTTTGGCATTAAATTAGGAGAACAGACATGCGGAGGGTGGAATAAACAAAGAAACAATGACCTACCAAACGGTCTTTGTGAACGTTGGTGAAACTCAGACAGTGCACAAAGGTAATGGCATGGATGTCTTTAGCATTTAAGACTAGTTTAATCATGCACGCCATGTCATTGTAGGAAAGTTTTATGCCTCGGGTGTAGATTGTCTTATCTATGTGGCTCCTCTGTGATAAACTGAGACCTTCAAGAGCTAAAGTATAAAACCATCTATAAGTCACTATGTCTGAAGCAATGAATAAAATATAAAATGTACAATAAGCCTTACACACTTCGACTACTGTCAGAACTAATCGAAAGATTTAATACATTGAATGGAGAAAGACTGAGCAAAGAAATGCGAGGAACATGTTAAAGTATAATTATAACTAAAAATCAGTTAGGTGTCATCCTGGGAGGCAAATACAACATACCAATGGAAGGTTTGGGAACGGCTTTGCGACTTCCTCGGGATTCACTCAACATCATATCAATGTGAAAGAAGAAATCATCGCCTTGCAAATCTAGTTTAATAATATCACCGTAACACAGATCAAAGTCGCATATCAACTTTTCCCATCCAGGTCCCTGAAACTAAGACCTATGAGTGCCATCAGTAAACCTAATCTTGTATGACAATTCGTCGTTAGTGCGAAACACAAGGTTGATATCCTCTTCTTCAAAACCATCCTCCAGAGCTTCTTCTTTCCATAAAGAAATCAAAGAAAGGACCTGCTTCCGGTAATAGCATGGGACATACTGCAAAAAAATAAGATAAAACAAACATATGTAAAACTTTTAAGTATTTCAGAATAATACTTGGAACCACCTTTTTCTTATTTTTAATATGGGACAGGCGTCTTTTAGGCTCAGGCACAGGCACTGTTTATGATATTTGATTAAGCCTAAACAACACAGTTAAACTTCTAATTATAGCAAGTAAAAAACAACCATGTGAAACATATTTGTTGAGAAGGAGAATGTGTGGTTTGTGTCTACGAAATAAAAAGAAATGAAAGTGTTGTCTAGTAAAACTATAACTTACGACTTTGCAAGCAGTTGACAGAAAACTATGTATCCCATCCGAATGGATAAAAGATTTGTTATCTAACAAGAAACATTTACCAGGCATGACTCATAATGATGAGGCAAAGGCACAATCAAGAAAGAGTGGTTAACATCAGATTCACGGCCATGACAGTTGAGGTTCCTGCAAACATCACAGGCCATGGTTGTCTGCAAGATATAACAATATATAAGACTCGTATCCATTTTATTGTTACACAGATACTGGAGTCCAATGAGTAAGACTACGTAGATCTATAATTGTATGTAGATCCATTCATTTCAAAGACTTAACTAGCAATACGTAGAATTAAAAGACTGTACATCAGTGATACATGCTCAACTCAACGAGAAAGATAGAGGTCAACCGGCGGCGCAGAATGGTGATATCCAATGATGGTAGTGTCTATAAAAAGAAACCACACACCTACTGAAATCTATTAGGTGGCAGACTCTAGCGGAAAAGAGCCAACCCCACGCATTCAAAGATTGTTCGCCCAGATCTTTAAAAGGTATAGCATATAGCAATATTCCAACATACATATAACGAGATTACTGTCAGAGTGGGTAACGCAGATCTAATCAGCAAAGGAATAAAAAATACTGTATTTCAGGGGAAATGGACGGACCGTGGAGCGAGGCAGAGCAAGAAGGTAAGGGATGAGAACCAGAGTTATCGTCGGAAGAGCAAGTGACTCGGAAAATGACGAACCATGGAGCGAGGCAGAGCAAAGAGGTAAAGTTGGGAAGTTATAGAGGCGGCTTTGTGAGTTTCGCGCCTGCAAAAAGTAGAAGACTTTTCGTCACCCCCAACTGCTCATAGCGCACAAAAAAATATAAAAAATAAAAATAAATTAAAAGGGAGTAGGTGGGATCCTTCTCGAGTCAGGCCAGAACAAACCGGACCAGTCATTTGGTCGAGTCAGACCATGTCAAAACCGCCTGCCCGAGGCCTTCTATCTCTGTTGTCGTCCCTCGCTTTCATTTCCCCTCCCCCTCTCTCCTCACAAATTAAATGACGCCGACGGCGCCGCCTGTGCTCACATCCGCCGTGTCATGTCGACATCTAAGATCGGAGAAGAGAGGAAGAAGGAACAGTTGAACTTCCTTCAGCTGGATTTTGATTTCTATGTAAGTGATTTCCGGTTACATACGCGGTGTTGAACAGGGCTTTTGTTTTGCGAACAATTGATTTGAGCTCTAAACGTAGATGTTTCTTTGTAGGAGAACCCTGATACCATTGATGACCGAGATTTTACTGGAACCGTTTGGCCGTCAGAACGCCTACTCTGTGCTTTTGGGGGCACCTGTGTTTTGAAGCATGTAATCATTAGATGCACGTGCGTATATTTTGAAGCATTAACAAGTAAATAAACACGTAAAACTTCCTTGCGTGTTCAAAAGCTGTACAACAAAGTTGGGTTTTGAAGATTTTTTCGTTACCTGTGGTGACTGGATGTTAGAGTTTCTGTGTCGCAACTTTGGATTACACACTGAATTCGAGGACGTCCCATCAATAGTTTCTTTTTCAATGTTCACTCTGCTGCTTAAAATGCTCCTCTTCGCAGGTGTCTGATGCATAACATGCTCCTGGTTGGGACGTTTGCCGAGAACTTGTATCTCAACCTTGACTCCATTTACTCCAACCCGCTTTGCATGTGCCTATTGGATGGTATCTGCATCCTTTTTATTCTCGCTTTGTAGAACTTTCTTTTTCTTCCACCTTTCGAGACTTAACTGCGGAGTAGAAACATGAAATGAAGAGTTGTTTGCTGCATTCAACCAAGAGATATTCATGAATTCTAGTTTCTGTAATTGATCTGCTTTTTGGTGTTCAGTGGTGGCGCCTTGACGGTATACATTGCAGAAAAGAAAGAGGAAATAACCTCCAACACTAAGGTTGAATTGCTTTGGTATTACCTTCCTTTCATAAGCCTTGCCAAAATCGTTCAAAGATAGGCCGACCCTGTTATCCTGATCAGCTGATGCGATCCTGAACATCTGCACGAAAAACAGTTATTCAAAAGAAAAAATTATACATCTACAGCATCAGCTGATGTTACTTTTGCAAGTGATAAACAACCTCTTGTATTTTTAGTTGTTTTCTTAATATAGAACTGAGATATATTTTTAGTTCTGCAGAATTGAGATATTTTTTTTACTTGAGGAGAAAAGGCAATATCCTGAAAATTACACAGGAACCTCAACACAAGTGACATACTGATGCTAATCTGACACTACACCGTTTGACAAAACATCACCATGAATTCTACCCAAAGAAACAAGCTGATCCTGCAAGTATGAAAGTTCACAAAACAACAGCAAGGGATAATGACAGCCACAACGTAGAAACAATAAGTTTTATACTATGCATCCCGAGCTCAGGTAAATTAACAACCATGGCATGGCAAACCTCAACAACAAATAGGGCCCAAACCTCTTTCCGCAGCTTCACGCTACCAATGATTGCGATATTGTGTTCATAGACGAGCAGTAAGATTGTGATAATTTTTAATAGAGGAACAATTTTGAATCATGCCCACACCACCTACTGCTACGAGGCAACTCAAACCATGAAATCTTCACAAATTTGAGGATTCAGATACTGCCAAGCATCCAAGACGTATCACGGCAACATAAATATACTAGGGTGAGTCTACGAGATCTCAAGAATAGATTAAAAGGAAGCGCGGCAACAATTAAATCTCCTGCGTCGGGAAGCACCACGGGATGAGCTAATCAATTTTTAACTAACCTTCGTTTGTGATTTTCAAACAACTAAATCTTATTACCTGGTTGTTCAGAGCGGACCACCTTTGATTTTGGGCGCGATCTACTTTGCTGATCACAGCAACTTGTGGGAGATCGCGTGGGATGATTTTGAATTTGAACGAGAGAGACAAAAAGATATATATATATATATATATATATATATATATATATATAGAGAGAGAGAGAGAGAGGGGCTGCTTCCTTCGCTTTTTGCGTGCAAGAGGAGATTGAGCCAATATGTGGGGTAAGTTTTGCTCTGCGTGAATGATGCAGCATGTTTTTCAGAGCGAGCACATGTGTTTGGTGAACTTGAGCCGTCGTACTGACATGTGGGCTCTCCAACGGTATGTTTGTCTAACTTGTGGGGCCACCTTTCCCGCATGAGAGGCGAAGTCGTAGATGCACCCTAGCCATACTGACATGTGGGATCTCCAAGGGTTGCTCTGAATAAATTGTGGGGTCGGCCGGCCGTGGACGAATTCCAAATCTCATTACATTCTTCTCCATCTGGCGACGGCTGCAACAGGGGGAGGAGTACCTAGCTCTACCGAGGAACACCCGCAGATTCATCGTTTGATTCCTGCCTCCTCCACGCTCTTCTCCCGATTAATTATTGGTTTTCTTCCTACTCGCGTGCGTATACTATTGAGGTAATCCATTACTTCTCATACCCACTTTCTTCCTCGTCGTTGTGCGTCTCCCGGTGATTCATCGTTTGAACGAAAAACTTTCGGGAGGTAGCGCTTCATAATGTTGGTTGAGGATCGCAGCCGTGGAAACACGGAGGTGGGGCGCGAAGCTCGAATCGATTTATTTTTCGAAATCATGGGGCTGATGATCGCTGGTAGGGATCTTGCGGTTTGTTTCACAGGAGAATTGTTATGGGTTATGGGCGTTGCTTAGAGTTCGAAGTGACATTTCACTCTTCTGACCACAGATTCATCCTGCCAGATGTATGAGTCTTTTAATTTAAGACATGGTTTTGGTAGTGTAGTTATGTCTACAACCTAGAGTGCATGCGAAGGTTAAGAACTATCGTGAGCACAACTTAAATTAGTTGCAGAGCTCAATGAGAGAGCAGTGAGAATTCACTATGTTGATCCCTATCATAGACAGACGTCGATGAATGTATAAATCTGCAACTTAAAGCAGAGATGCAAAAAAGTTACGTCTGTTAATCCAAATAAAATACTAGCAATTAGTAACTCGGAGTTAACATCCGTCTTATTGCTAATTGAGGTGTTAATGACGATGTCACATGACCTATTATGTAGTGATGGATGAGATGGGATCCACTCCACAGCTGTCAGAGACTCAGTCTCAGTCTGTGGATGGCACAGAGGTTGTCACACAAGATTTCAGGGTCGCTGACCAACTAGAGACGGAGAGGTTAAGGATTGAGTCGAAACATGCAGCGCATGAAAAGCTCGCTGAGGAGTACAGGAGGAAGAAGCACCTTTCTGGCTCGAAGTAGGTGTTTTTTTCGTGCTTCCCATTTGTGTTGATCCATTTGGTTTACAAATAAGTACTCCTTGTTCTACATTACTTTTTCATCTGCACTTAATATTGTGTTTGTTTTGTTGAGCATAAGTTTTCATCTAAGCTTCTCTTACGAAAGTATGTAGCATACTCATGTATGTTTTATAAATACATCTGTTCAAAAGTCATTTCCTATTTTCCTTCGCAGGAGTGTTAGAATGGCTGAGTATGAGGAAGAGTTTAGCACAAAGCTAGGCCTGCAGAAGTTCATTACTATCTGTGAGAAGCTGACAGAAGCTCAGAAGCAACTTGTCAGAGATATTGGCTTTGGATACCTTCTGGACCTGTGGTGCCAGGAGCTTCCGAGGTGTTTGGTTCGGTGGCTTGTCTGCTACTTTGATGGCCCCTCTAGAAGTTTCATCTTGCCTAGTGGATTCAGATTCTCTATCAATTCTTACACCGTGCACCGCATCCTTGGGATACCATTGGGAGGTCAAATTATCCCTAAAAAGTGTTCAGATGCTTTCAGGTGTCAGCTTAAATCTGAGACTCAGTGTGCTGCGCACGCTCCAAACATCAGAGAGCTGACTGATCTATTGATCCCGGACCTGCTGGAAGAGGTGTTTCAGCGGGTTTTTGTGATGTTTGCAACAGCTGTCTTTCTATGCCCAACGACTTACGACTGCGTCAGCCCGGACTACCTAGTGGCTCTCGAAGGACCAACAGCTGATATCTCATCCTATGATTGGTTTGGGGCTATCTTAGACAAGTTGGTGACGTCACTCTAGACCTTCAAGGACAAGGGATTCACAGGCGCATTGTGTGGCTGCCTCCTCATTCAAGTGGTTCGTTCACTTCCTTTTTTAATTCTTTACCTTCCAGCCTAGACTTCCTGAGTATGTGGTTCATTTTTGCCTTTTTGTCTCTGGCAGATAAGCTATTTTGAGTACCTGGATATAAAGGTTATGGATCTAAAACCTGATCTACCTGCAAGGCTTATTATCTGGGATACAGACAGTGTTAAGAATTATGCTAACCTAGACAGACTGTCAACAGAAGCCGGAAATTTTGGGAAGCACTCAGTGAGTGTACTTTTTATATATTTTTTTCTTTGGTCAACTCTTACCTCAACAAAATGATTTAGCTACCATACATTAATTTTGCTTGATGCTTATTGTTTTTTTTCCATCTCAGCTGAAGGATATTAGGCACACGCCTTTCCACCCATCCACTACCTTTGAAGGGGCGTTTTTTCAAATAAGTCCAAAACTAGACGCATACCTGCAACAGTTTGTGCCTGAAGACAAATTATCTTCAGTAAGTGATTTCGAGCTTGTGCCCCTCTATTTTGTTTCAAATTATATTCTCTAGGTTTTTAGGAAACACATACGTGTGCTCCTTGCGTTATTATGTGTGCTCCCATCATGGTTGTACGTGTGCTTCACAACGGTAGGTTAGATGTACTTCATATAGTAGGTTGGTGTGCTTCCTACAGTTGGTTTCATGCGCTTGCTGGAATATATTACCTATGATTCGTGCAGTATATTAGGAGTGCTTCCTAGAGTAGGCTGGGTGTGCTTCTATAATCAATATAGCTCTGCTACTTGACACAGGTTAGCTGTGCTTCGGCCCTAATTATACATGTGCTCCCTACACTAGGTTAGCCGTGCTTCATTCAATAGGTTGGGTGTGCATTGTCCAGTACATTTGTTGTGCTTGCAGGAATGTCTTAACTATGATTCGTGCAGTTTGCTAGCTGTGCTTCCTGCAGAACGTCAGGTGTGCTTCTATGATCATTATAGTTGTGCCAATCCCTGCGGTACTTAAGCCGTGCTTCCCTACGGTAGGTTAGCTCTGCTCTTCATGTTGTAGGTTGGGTGTCCTTCCTCCAGTAGGTTTGTTGTGCTTGCTCGAATATGTTACGTGTGCTTCATGCAGTAGGCCAGGCATTCTTCTTCTTAATTTTGGGTATTAAATATGTCTGATGTTTTTTTGTTACATTTGCAGGCTAAGGCGAATCTTGGCAAAGTTGTTAATGAAATGTATACATAACTTTTTTCTCTGATTCAACCCATCATCGAGGACAAATTGGAGAAGGTTCTCTCTCTCGGCAGGGATTTTGGTGCCAAAGAAGTCAAGACATGTGACCGTGGAGTTTATTGTAACTTGCAGCAAGACATTTTGAATGGGAAAGAAACTTTGTCATCGCTTCCTTCTTCATTTTCATCACTTCCGTCTTATCGCAAGACAATTAGTGAAACTTCCTATAGCAGTGGCTCAACCAGTGCTGTTGGTGCCACGTCATATTCTTTGGAAAATTTAAAGGGCTGTTGTGACACTCCTGAGTCAGACTCCATGGATAAGTACAACAAGGAGCAGTTCCATACTCGTCTATCTGCAGAACGTAAAACATCTACTGAGTTCAAGTTGATGTTGGAAGTAAATGAGATCGACTACAACAATGAGGATATTGATGCTGATCTCAGGTCACATCTGGAAGGTGTGAATAACTTCTTGAACAACTGCCTTGATGGTATACCTGTCCATGAGCATTTCGTGCCAATGTCTGAAATGTTGAAGAATGAAGGAATCATCTTAACTGGTGAAAATTCCTCTGAGATTACTGTACCAACTGCAACCCGCGGTTCTGGAGCTCGTGCAGACCGTGATTGTGCGACATACCCACTAGAGAAGCTCTTAGAGAAAGCAGGCAAAGCTACTACCACTGAAGAATCCAACTCAGAATCAATCATTGTGAAACAACAACTGCACGATCCATTGTCACATGAGAATGTTGAATCATCTGGTTCTCAGTTGTGCAAACGTCAGCTATTACTGAACGATCTAGTGGCCCTGACACTGCTGTTAACATCTTTTCAAAAGACATAAAGGAGCTCACTATATACGAACCTGCACCCAAGATAGACACTGTTATTGAACCATGTTCTTCTTCACAGACAAAGGCTCAGGTCGATGTTCTATCCACTTTGAGAGACGAGGAGAAGGTTAGTGGATCTGAATCCAAGGTTAGTTGCTACCCTGCCCACACAGTAGCCATCCCCTGTGGTTCTGGCAGCAGTTCTGGCACTGCACTGAATACGGAAAATCCAATTGCATCCAGTAGTAATACTCCATATGTTGATGCCGCACCTATCAATACAAACAACAATGTCATTTCAACAGTACATGCACCATGTACCGAGCATCGAGCTATTGTTCCCAGCATCAGCGCTGCTGTTACTAGAAGCGACCATCTGAATCAAACGGACGTACGGATGCCTACTGACAAGAGGTCCTTACCAGAGTCAGTTAATGCAACAAACGAAAGTATGCCACCTGCTAAAAAAAGAGTTAGGATACTAGAACCTGTAGAAAAGTCACCCAAAGGTGCATCCAATCAGCCTGTACTTGTTCAGAATTGCAAAGCACTGCTCCATTGTGACTTCATTCATAATGATGCAATATGGTCTGACCCAGCTATCTATGAACAAGTTGAGAAGGACATTGAACAAAAGAAAAGGAAAGCCATTTCTCAAGAATTCCAACCTGATACTGTGATGCACTTGTCTAAGCATTCAAGCTCATCAGCGAGATCTACATTTTCTTATTGTCCGGGGTCATATATGCCCAGAGGATCAGGCTCCAAGTCATTGTCAAGAAGTAGTCGCCTCTCACAGCCCTTTGATACGTCATACTCTGTGGGTTTAACTCAAACTACCTTGTCTAAAAGTTTGACAGCAACTGCTTTGTCCCAACACTGCCAGCAGCCAGCTCCTGATTTTAATCTCCACTTCTCCCAACGTCCTGATGTCTAGAAGAACAGTGGTTCAAAGAGTAGCCAACGCTCACCTTATGGAATAAACAACCAGACTTACCATCAACAGTGCCAGCAGCAACCTGCAGACTATAATTTCCACTTCACCCACCACAATGATGTTCAAAATAACGGACATTCGCAGAGCCACCAATGACCACCTGATGAACTGAACCAACAGCATACACATGGAACCCAGTCTCATGGGCAAAGTTACAGTGCTTCACAACCACAGTTCAACGATATAAACTCTTTCTGCCCTCCTCTACATCATTTTTCCAAAGACATTCCTTGTAACACCCCAAAAATTTAACCATATTTTTATTAAGTAAAATTTGGCCAGAAATAAAATTTTGAATTATAATAGGTCTTTTATTAATTTTAGAGTATTTTCTATTTTCTGTTTTCAAAATTCTTCCCTCCATTTAGAAATTTTTGTAAAATATTGTGGGATTTGGTAGTTGTCTTAAATCAATTCAATTATATTTTAAATAACAATAGGAAATATTTTCATAATAAATTTTTTCCTAAGATAATCATTTTAATAGCATTTTAAACTTTTGAAATACTTCTGTTGCACTACAACTATTTTAAATAATTCTCCTAAAATTCCACAAAAATTATGAGGGGTCATGTGATGTCTATAGATCACTTTTATGCAAAAACCCAACCTGGCCTTTTGAAAATTTTGAGTGAAACATCCTCTTTTCAATTCAGTTCTATTTTTGAGTTTTAACTACAACCTCAATTTTTATTTCACCAAAAATTCTGCAAATATTCCCACCTGTAGTCCTTCCAACCAAACCCTTAAGTCCAGAAGAACAGCTCAAAATGCCTCATTCTAGTTCACCAAATAAAGCCTCCAAGTTTCTGTCCAGAATTGTATTTCTCCAAAACTTGCACTAACAAGTTTTTCTTTTTGCCAAAACAACTCTACCATCATCTCTACCATTTCAAGAGACACCATCCTGCCAAATTTCACTTCCAACAAAGTCTTCTAGATAGCCCTAGCATTTTGTCAAGCAGCTTATGTGCATAACAGGAATTTTGCACTTTTCTAAACTACAAATACCACTTGCTCTCCTGTCCAAAACAGCTTGTCCAGTAGTAGTGCCATCATTGTCAGAATAGTCCTACCAAAAATCAGCTCGAGTAGATCCTCTTAGTGTGCTCTGGCATTTGGTCGAACACTATGCCTGCGTACAGAGAGCATGTCCAGAGCACGGGTTTTGCACCGCTGGCATCGAGCTACTGCCACACCCTTGCTGCCTCTCCTACTCGCCCTAGTCTTCCGCTAGATCACCTAGTCCACCCTGAGCCCTACCGACACCCTCCCCTGGCCGTTAGCACCGGCCACCGCCGACCACCATCGTTCAAACCGCCGCCCGACGATGGCCACTCTGCCACGTCTCTCCCCGGACCCCTCTCTCTTAATGGCCAACGGCCGAGCCTATCCGCAGCTCACCAGCTCCCCACCGACTTCCTACCGGCCTCGCTGACCCCGGCCGCCGCCCATAACCACTTCCCCGGCGCAGTAATGGCCGCCGCCACCATGGCTTTCTCGGGAAGCCACGGAACCGACATCACCCGCCTATAAATTGGCCTCCCCGGGCTCATCCAAGCTCACAACGCTTCTCCAACATCTCCCAGTAGCCTCCCTCCAGAAGGACTCGAGCTCTCGTGCCCATTTTCTTCTCCTACGGCCGCCATTGCCGCGGTGGGCCTCCTCCAAAATTTGAGCCACCCAGCTGCTACTCGCAGCAAATTTCCGCACCAGAGAGACCCTAGTGCCACCACAGGGCCTCCCCTCACCCACTCTCTCCTTCCCCGCGGCTGAGGAGGACCCTCTGTTCCCCACCGTAACCACCTTCCGCCTCACCCGAAGCCCTGCTCAATTCCGAGCCCCTCAACGACTATCTCCACCTCCCACAGATGCGGCACTTTCCCCTGAACCTACCCATGTGCCGAGCGTCGCCGGAGATGCCCTACAGCGCCGGCAATCATCGCCGGAACTCCTCCTCTGTTTTTGTCCAGGCGCGCGCGAGGTGGGAGACAAACCCGACTGGTGGGTCCCACCTGTCGGTGAGTCACCGTTTCGCCCCGCGTGGCTGCGTCTCTGGGCTCGGCCCAGTGGCGCCGTCTAGCTGGGCCTCGCCCGGTGCGCGCCTCCAGCCCGTCGGGTGTTCTTCTGCCTTTTTTTTCTTTTTTACCCAGAGGCATAAAAAAATATCTACAGAAGTCCTTTCAAATTAAAATGAGACAATACAAATTTGTAGGGGCTTATAAAATTGATCTTTATTTAACTAACTATAGTGAACATTTTTCCTAAGGCTAATTTCTGCATGACCTATTTAATAGGTCATTTTCTAGTATAAGTCAACTTAGATAATTCCTAGAATATTCCCCTCGGCTCCAAATCCAGTGAAACCAATTTATAAATGCTTATAAAATTATGCCTAATTTAATAGGTGCCACAACTCATTTTTATAAAATGTTTTCTGTAAAAATTCTTGCATGTCCATTAATCCCTTGTATCCACTAGATTGAAATGTTCAAAAATCTCAGTAGCTCTATAAATAGTAGGTACATTCTGGTTATTTTTCATATAGCCAGAGAAGCCCTAGAAAAGTGAAATTCCAATTTTTAGAGCACTTTTATTTTCCTGCTTAATATTTGTGTGGTAATTGCCATATTTTTGAAAATAGGAAATGGAGGGAAGATATAATTTTCAAAACTTTTGGAGTGCACCCAATATTTCTGCATGATCAAGGCAAGCATCTTGAACACTTGATATGGTGATTGCATGGTTAAATGTTTGCAAGAATAATTGAATCATGCTTATGTTGAATTCAAATAAAATTTGCATGCATGTGGTGTTGACATGTTTCCTCATACCGTGCAACGTGTGCTGGTCATGACTAACTTGCAGGAGCAGGCATAAGAGAAATACCGTTACCGACAGAAGGGTGATCACGTCGGAGCGTGATCATGCCTTGTTGGTTATGCATGTTGGGACATGCAATGGCTGTGGCCCTGTTTTGGTGTTACTGTTGAAAGAACACTTTATTGTGCTAACCACTGCAGGAAAAACTTAACCTCCTGAGTCGACCGTAGATCGAGTCTTGTTCCGGTAACCCCCATACTTGTTCGTGCTGCCACTTGTCCCTGCCGCAGGTAGGGTATGGTTTAGTAAGTTGATAACCCCTTTCCGTGCACACACCGTACAGAGGGGCCATAGTGAAAGATACCATTGGCCCATGGTAGGCATGTCACTTGGTCAGGGGGCATGGGTGTCTCCGGTTGTAGCCGGAGAGGGGTAGCACCCCTGTTTGCGCGCCGATATAAATATAGTGATCCCATGCTATTCGAGATTGTAGTCTCCCCGTCTTAGAGTTTATCTTGAACGATGCTTTGGGTGATTCCTGGCATCAGGAAAGTTAATCTGGTGTGTGCTGGTTAGGTGTGTTTCAACCCAAAGACCGTAATGGGAATTAGTCAGTGTCTCGGTGCTGGCTAAAGAAATCATTTACTTGTGGGTAAAGAGTACACCCACTGCAGAGTTATACCTATTCGAATAGCCGTGTCCGCGGTTAAGGACTACAGTCTGGGTTGGTCAAGTGTCGGTCTTAGTGTCGGTCTCTGGAGGAAATAATTAAATTGAGCATGAATTATTTTAGTGTCGGTCTCCGGATGAAATAATTTAATTGATCATGATTAAATTTTTGCAGGATAATTGTTGTCACCACGGATACTATCATGAATATTATTGTCATCATGAATATTATTGATTTCATAAATATTATTATGGACTAACCCGTTTCTCTTATTTTCATTTATGAGTATCTCATGGGCTGGCTAGACTACCTGAGATACTCATTTATTTTCAAGACCTCTCGTGGCGTCGCTTGAGTTCTCGGGCGGTCATGTCTCGCCCGATTCTCTTTTAGACACTCGTTGGGCATTTCTTTTCAAGACCTCTCGTGGCGTCGCTTGAGTTCTCGGGCGGTCCTGTCTCGCCCGATTCTCTTTTAGACACCCGTTTGGCATTTCTTTTCAAGACCTCTCGTGGCGTCGCTTGAGTTCTCGGGCGGTCCTGTCTCGCCCGATTCTCTTTTAGACAATCGTTTGGCATTTCTCTTAGATACTCGGGCGGTCTTGTCTCGCCTGATTCTCCACTTTATATTTTCTTTTGGATTTTCGGGCGGTCCTGTCTCGCCCGATTATCCACTTTTAACTTTCTTGGTTTGTCACTAACATTTTATTTACTCATACTTCTGCACATGCTAATATTTATCATGCCATAATTTAATTTCAGCCAACACTTGCATCTCATTTAATCTAGCATAATCATATGCTTTCGGTATATCTTTTGTTCATTATGTTTGCGAGTACATTCAAACGTACTCACAGGCTTGTCCCTGGCTATTTAATTGGCCAGGTCAGGAGTTCAACGGGGAGTACCACAACGACGTCCATGCGGAGCCTAGGATAGCAGCCACGCGGGATAGGATTTTATCCGGGTCAGCTATTCCTGTGGGAATGGAGCTCCTTCGATGTTGGAGAGCCACGAGTCACTTCCATCACCTGCCACTAGAAATCATTGTTGTATCATTAGACCTTTATGGTCTTGTATCCAATTCTTGTAATTGCTTGGTAATCTGTAACAAGGACGTGTCCACGAGTAACAGTAATCCTAGGCTAGTGACAACACGAGGGGTTAATTTCTGGGATATCATGTCCCGAAAATCCGGCCCCGACATTCCTTCGAGTTCAACCAGCCATCCAGGTGTTGCTATGTCAGCAATGCACATGCAGCAGCAACCACAAGGGCCTGTGCTCCAAAGAAACAACCAGTATAATAAGGGCCATCAGCGTATTAGTGAAGGCCAAATGAGCTCCCGTGGACCTGTCTTCCAGCATCATCACCATCCTTCTCACCTAGAGCAGCCTCGGTTCACTGATCCAAGGAATGACTATCAAGATTGCCTTCAATTCTTGGAAATAAGAGACTCTTCAATCATGGAGAAACATGTGTATGAAACAGTTGTCGATAATACGCCACATATTGCTGTAAATAACAGGTAATGAGTTGACTGTTCTTGAACTAGTAAAGCTTTGGTCCTTTATTTTATTATTTTATTGTTTTTTGCCAAGCAATTACTGTTTTTGTTTTGTAATATATAAATATACCTGTCCTCGTAGTTTCTTTGCGCTACATGTTCGTCTGATGGCAGCAGATTATGGCTGATCATCGAACCTTCGGTTTATCGATGAAGATCTACAGTTATATGGGCACATTCGTTATGGATGCGTACTCAGAGTTGCTATTGACAGAACAATTTTATGCACCGCCCACAGATCTACACAAGCATATAATGTACTTGGAAGCTTCCGTAAGTTCTGATTTCCATCCTCTTGATTCTTTTTGAAATAATAATAAAAAACTAGAAACAAAAAAATAAAAATGTTATCAACATTTCATTTGAGTATTATTAGCATGTTGAGTGAAATGGCTTCTCCTTTTTGCAGGAAAAATTTACGGTTTAAGGTGCAAGCACTGAACTTCTAAAGGAACACATCATCGAAAAAATTGTTGGGTACAGACTGCCCAACAAATGTAGATTCGTGAGTTGATCTTACTTACTCTACTGTCCAGTGTTGGTCTTTATTTCTCAAATTGTTGTTATTATTCTAATAAATGACGATGTTCATTGTTTCAGATATTAATTCCTGTGAGAAAAAAGAACACTTCATCTACCTGATCGTCGTGAATTTTGACAGGACTCGCTTCGAAATAATGTGTCCTTACATCAATTGCGATGGTATAAAAGAACATTCGGATGTCGTTATTCAAAACTTCAAAAGAGCTTACCATTCAGCTTATAATAATTTTCCGCATAACATCAACAACTTCAGCATTCAGCCTGTGCAGAGTGTATGTAACTCAGACAGAGAGTGAGTTTCTTGTTACTGCAGCTCTACGTCAACCTCTACTTTTTGTTGTAATACGTATTCAACCTCTTGTGACATTTTGTTGTCAATTAACAGGGAAGACAGCGGTATTTACATCATGCATTTGATGCCGCTCATTGATTTAAAGACTTCCTTTTTTATCAATAGCGTAAGCTTGCTCCCACGGACAAGATGTCGCTATATGTTAAAACAAGCCAGTTGTGTTCATTGTGTTTTACAATAACTTTTATTAATTTCCTTTTTTCTGTGTTTGCAGATCTATGTGAAGCTGATGAGGGAACAACTAACTTTCAAAATCATGATATCTACCCACAATACAGGGCCAATATTTGAAGCACTGAGGGACGTCTTCAGACAATACAATATAGAGTGCCCAAGAGCAAGTAATAGAAGATGACTACTACCATGCTATAGCTTATTTTACCTGGAGTTGTAGGAACAACACGGTTTCACCTTTTTTAACTGATATCGTTGCAAGACCAGATACCTTGTTGTGTTCCTGTTAAACAGAGCTGTGCGTTTAAATTTTGAAGTCTTGAAATCATGAATCATAGCTGTGTTTGTTATACACTAAATCGTTTTTTCCAACGGAACTTGAAAAAGTGAAGTTTCATAACATCGCTACATTGCAGTAGAACATCACTTCCTTGGAGTACACGTGAGAGGAAACATTTGCAAAAAGAGAAGCATGACCGTGACTCTTCGGAAGAAAGGACAGTGCCTCCACTAGCTTGACAGACGTGCCTCTCTGACTAGACGAGTCTTCATAACATAGCTGAAAAAATGTGAACAGAGAGGCACGACCGTGACTCTTCATAACATAGGACCGTGCCTGTCTAAATGTACCTCAGACGGGAAACAGGGGAAATTACAGAACATGTGACTCCGAGACAATAAAAATACAGGCCGGTTTCTCTACTACACGTGGAACCGTGCCTCTACTAGAATCACGGCCATTGCTCCCTCGGAAACCAAATGATATCTAAACATTTCAAACACAGAGGCACATACATGCCTCTGTCACTGATTGAACATTGGCTCTGGCATCTTCACGACCGTACTTCAAATCTTCAAATCATGAATCACAATTGTGTTTGTTTTACTTAAAATCATATTTTCCCAACAGAACTTGTAAAGGTCAATTTTTCCGAACGGCCGTGCTTGAAATCGCTTCCTCAAAATAAACATCTCAGCAGAAACATTTGGAAAAGAGAGGCATGACCATGACTCTTCTTCTTATTATGGGACCGTGCATCCACTAGCTCGATCGACATGCCTCTCTGAGTACACGACTCGGCACGACCGTGACTTCTCTTAATTTAGGAACGTGCCACCACTAGCTTCACGGTTGAGGCTCTCTAAGTAGACGAGTTAGCTAAAATAAATGGAAACTCACAGGCACGACGGTGACCCTTCTTAACATAGGATCGCCCATCTCTGTTTTTTCATACATAAAACAGTGAACCAAAAAACCACTTGTGCATTCCCTAACTAAACATCTGCCCACTTGTTTCTACACTGGGAATTGTGCCTCGTCCAGACGTACAAGCATTTGGAACATTTCGAACAGAGAGGCGCCTCTCTAAGTAGGTGACTCAGTACATATAATGATAGAAAAGAGGCACGACCATGACTCCGCTTAACATAACCGTGCCCGCACTAGATTCACGGACGTGCTTCTCTAAGCGGCCGTGTCAGACGAAACATTTCAAACACAAAATTTTCAAATCGCAATAATAGAAACATTAATCAAAACACAAAATGCAAACCTAGCACAGTTCTTAAACACATTAACTCAGCAAAGTAAACACATAATTACACATAACCTACCACGGTTCCAAAATACTCAATTATGCTACTGTAGTCGCCCCATTGAAACCTTCCAGCTGTGATGCTGATCTTCGCAGCCCTTCAAGTTGCAGAACTACTCAGAAACGACCTCGACGTCTCCGATCAGGAAGACAGCGACAGTACATCATGTCCCTCATCGACAGATACCGATGATAAAGCTGATAGCTCCCATATCCGTCCTAAAAGGAAAAGCGGAGAAGAATGAAAAATTAGAAGCACAAGCATGCTATTCTTGCAATAAAACAAAAAAAATTCAAAACAGAAATTCACAAAAATGAAATTTCACTTACAATTACTGCATATTTCACGTGCTCAAAGGAAAGTGGCTTCCAACCCCAATAGTTATGCTGGCCTGCTGGTAAAGCTGACTTCATCGTCGAGTAAGATTCGTCTATGATGGCTACCACTAGGTCTGCCATTGAGTCCCTTTCTTCACCGCCTTTGATCAAGAACTTCTCTTGAATGTCGATGTGGTACTCTCTTGGAATTCTGATGAAATCTTGAAAAAGAACTTCTCTATCCTTGGTGATGTCCACACTAGCGAAAGATATACATCTGTTTTCAAGGAAATCCTTCAGAACAGGGCACGCCGTCCTAGCCTTGCAGAAGTGATAGACCAGAACATGATTGCGCATCGCGAATTGCATGACGGCAGCTTTTCTATAACCATAATAATCCTCCCGTGTGTACTCCAGGTCCAGACCAACAAACTTGTACCTGTCCTCCCGCAACCACTGCTCATACTTGGCAATGATCTCCTCCACCTTGTAGGGCTCGTTGGTGTACCACACGTCGAGCTTGGTGTTACCATCAGCCGGTATCTCGAGATACTCAGTAGTGTTCTTCAAGTCATCCATGGCAGTGAGGCGGAGGGCGACAATGGAGATTGGCTGTGGTTCTGTGGCAAGGCTGGGACGCCGCGAGGCCAATAGGAACTGCCTGCGGTTCTGTGGCGAGAATGCGACGTGGTAACCTGCACGAATCGACGAGTATTTAACCAGGACGAAAGACGACTCAATTACCATGACCATTGATGTGAATTGGGAACCATGAAAAGACGGTTGTGAATCTAAACCTTGTGGAACCGTGCATCTCCTAGAGTCACGGCTGTGCAAAATGATGATGGTGTGGAGAAATCGAGGAGACCCTAACTTAATTCTAGCACGGTAACTGACACACTGAATAGTCACATCGAACAGCCGTCGATCGGTCATCAGATCGCCTTTTGACCGATGACCACCGAGAGAAGAATGCGAGGAGGCAAACAACGACCCTATTGTCCATCTTAGAACCGGCGGCGAATACAAATACTAGAGCAGCGCACACAGAGAGGAACCTCAAGCATCTGAAACACAGCCGTGCTTCTCGTATCTAGACAACCGTGCCTCTCTCAGTGTGCGTGCGTCTGACTTAGGCACGACCATGCCTCTGAATCAGCTATAACAGTGGTCTCTCATAGCACGGCCACGCTGCAGTTCCAACAGTCGCAACCAAACCCAACATGCGTCTGTTAGAGAACATGTGACTGGCAGACGATAAAAATACAGGCACGTGAATATACTACATGAGGAACCGTGACTCTACTAAAATCACGACGGTTCCTCCCTAGGAAACCATGTGATGTCAAAACAATTCGATCGCAGAGGCACGGACATGCCTCTGTCTCTCATAGAACCATGCCTCTTCCACCTTCAAGGCCGTGCCTCACGGAGCAACGTGTGCCTGAAAACTAAAATTTCACATCACCTCCAATAAACATAATAACTCAAAAAAGTTGTTGCCGTGAGCCCTGACATCGTAGAACATCATCGTCAACTTGGGTCTGAATATGCAGCCGCTGACTCATGTGAACGATCCTTGTTTCAAAATCAACAAAGGGGCTCAGACTATGCTACCGTGGTCACAGAGGCACAGATATGCCTCTGCCTCTCATGGAACCGTGCATCTGCTACATTCACGATCGTGCCTCCCGGAGCAAAGTGCGCCTAAAAACTAAAATTTCACATCGGCACAGACATGCCTCTGCCTCTCATGGAACCGTGCCACCTCCACCTTCACGGCCGTGCCTCTCGGAGCAACGTTTGCCTGAAAACTAAAATTTCACATCACCTGCAATAAACTTGATTACTCGAGAAAGTTGTTGTTGTCAGCCCTGATGTCATATAACATCCTCGTGAACTTGGATCTGAAAGGCATAGTAGAAACGCAACCGTCGACTCATGTGTATGATCCTTGTTTCAAAATGAACAAAAGGACTCACAATATGCTACCGTGGTCATAGAAGAACTGAGGCACCTAGCCAAATATATACTCTATGGATCAGAGACAGGTGCAACGAACAGTCGAAGCACCTCCCCCACTTTCTTCGAGCTCGATCTGCACGAACAAAGGAAACAGCTCACCCACGATCTTACTATCAGAGGGGAGGCCACAGCCGCAAACCTCCAGATCAACCAGTTTTCTCATCTCCTTTCTCTTTTATTTTTTCTCCTTTCTCCAAGAATGATACACTGAAATTGTAGTCGCATAAGAAGAAGAATATACTATAAGAGAAGCAAATAGATAGAGGAACCTGAACCATCTGAAACATAGAAGCACACGCATGCTTCTTCTCCACACTGATACGTGCCTCTCGTGTTTTCGCGGCCGCGCCTTTGAGAATGAACGAAAGAATAAAACACTTAAAACTCGAATAGCACATCCATGCATCTGATTCATCTGTAATATTGCCTATCGTAGGTTCACGGCAGTGCCTCTCTTTGTCATCGCGTGAATGACAACAATTGAAACCCAGACGCACGACAATGCCTTTTCCCCACAAACAAGCAGTGCTTCTCCTAAATGTACATACATGCCTCTCTCACATCCATGCTTAAGCTTTGCATGCATAGTTTGTTTTTAAGTCTTTTTCCATGGATAGTTAAAAGCATAATCTTATATGTCCAAACATAAACAATTATATTCTTATAGCATGCAAACAAGACAACACAAAACTCTGAAAATAAACTCAAATTTCCAAACGAGCACTCCGTTCGACTCAACAAAAACATTGACATTTACTATTCATCATAGAAAGTACTAGTTGTCTTCCAAGCTGTTAGCACTTAACCACCAGGTATCTCTCTTCGTAGCCCTTGCAGATGGAGTCCTGCTCAGAAACGTCCTCGACGTCTGCGATCAGGAAGAGAACGACAATGCATCATGTCCCTCATCGACAGATACCGGCGGTAAAGCTCGTAGCTCACATACCCGTCCTAAAATGAAAACCGCAAGAGAATGAAAATTTAGAAAAAGCACAAGCACGCTGTTATTGCAATAAAACAAACAAAGTCAAGAAGGATATTAACAAAAATGAAATTTTCACTTACAATTGCGGCATATTTCACATGATCAAAGGAAAGTGGCTTCCAATCCCAGTAGTCATGCGCTCCTAGTGGCAAAGCTGACTTCATCTTCGAGTAGGATTCGTGTATGATGGCTCCCGCTAGGTCTGCCATGGAGTCCCTTTTTTCGCCGCCTTTGATCATGAACTTCTCTTGAATATCGATGTGGTACTCTCTCGGAATTTTAATGGAATCTTCTAAAAGAACCTCTCTATCATTCCTCATGTCTACACTAGCGAAAGTTATACCTCTGTTCTCAAGGAAATCCTTCAGGGCAGGGCACTCTGTCCTGGCCTTGCAAAACTGATAGACCAGAACATGTTTCTGCATCGCCAGTTGCACGACGACGACTTTTCTATACCCATAATAATTTGGTCGTGTGTACTCCAGGTCCAGACCAACAAACTTGTACCCGTCCTCCCGCAACCATTGCTCATACTTGGCAATGATCTCCTCCACCTTGTAGGGCTCATTGGTGTGCCACACGTCAAGCTTGGTGTTCCCATCGGCCGGTATCTCGAGGTGCTCAGTAGTGTTCCTCCCGTCATCCATGGCAGCGAGGAGGAGGGCAACAATGGAGATTGGTTGTGGTTCTGTGGCAAGGCTGGGACGTGGCGAGGCCGATGGGAAATGCCCGCGGTTGTGTGGCGAGAATGCAACATGGTGACCTGCATGAATGGACGAGTATTTAACCAGGGACAAAGACGACTCAGTTACCATGCCCATTAATGTGAATTGGAACCGTGAACAGACAGTTCTGCTTCTGCAGCTTGTGGAACCGTGCATCTACTAGAGTCACGCCTGCATAAAATGATGATGGCATGGAGAAATCAAGGAGGCTCTAACTTAATTCTAGCACAGTAACTGACACACTGAATAGTCACATCGAACAGCCGTCCGATCGGTCATCAGATCGTCTTTTGACCGATGACAAGCAAGAGAAGAATGCGAGGAAGCAAACAACGACCCTATCATCCATCTTAGAACCAACGGCGAATACATATACTAGAGCAGTGCTCACAGAGAGGAACCTCAAGCATCTGAAACGAAGCCGTGCATCTGGTCCACAATGATACGTCCGTCTCGTATCTTCACGGCGGTGAATCTATCAGTAAACGAATGAATTGATGCAATTAAACCTATCAGTGCCTCTACGGGCGTGAAGCCTACAGAGGCACGGTTATGTAGGCACAAAAAGCACGAGTGTCAATTTGACTTATCCGTAACCGTGACTCTCTTATCTTCACGCACATGCCTCTATGGGTGTGCATGCCATCAAAAACATTTGGAACACAAAGGCACGGCCATGCCCCAGACTTAGGTACAAATGTGGACTCTAATAGCTCCACGGCTATTCCAAGGAACATTTGAAAAACAGAAACACAACCGTGGCTCTCTGGGTGAACATTTGACTGCAAACATTGCAAACGAAGAGCCACAACTGTGATGCTGCTGGATACACAGCCGTGACTCGGCAGTTCTTGAAAAGTTTTTGCAGCTGAGACTCTTTCGAGTTTTTGCACTTCAAAGAAAGGAAGAGTATATCACTGAATTTGCCTCTCCTAACGAAACGATCATGCCTCTCCTGACGTCATGGCCGTGCATCTCCTATCGTCAGGAACGTGTCTCTCATAAAGTCACATCCGTGCCTCTCTGATTGACTTTGAGTTTAAAGACATTTCGATTACACAAACACGACCATGCATTTTCGGCTAGTAGAAACGTGCCTCGTATAGCTCTATGAGGCACGGTGAGCAAGTGGACTAGTCCCGTGGGAGGCAGCTGGACGAGTCAAACGTCTCGTGTCCCCATAACCCGTCGGAATGCGCGCCCATGTACAATAAGCATTCATTCGATTTCGGGAAAAGAAAAATCGAGCATTCATTCCGTCCCTTGGTCTCTCGCGTTCCCTTATATTTTATTCCAGTCCGCCGCTCTCAGGCACCTCGCTCCCTCTCTGTGTATGCAATCGTCTGCATCTAGGGTTCGTGGTTCTTAGCGCTCCCGTTTTGATTTCCCCTTTAGTTATCCTACGAAATTGACTGGGTTTCTGGATTACAATAATTTTTAAGCTGTTTTTCTTCAGAGACTGGTCTGCGATGCTTTCTACTAAAGTTCCTCTGCTCCATCCCCGTTCGTCGCCGGCTGCTGGTCTTCTTCTGCAGGTATAAAATATATGCGTCCGCCATGCTCCAGTCCGTGTTTATGTTTTGATCACGTTCTTTTAATTATTCTTTATTTTACGTTTAAGGGTTTACATTTGTGGTCAATTTCTATTTGTCTAGCTTCGTAGCTACCTATCTCCTCAGATTTTTACCCCAACCATGAGCAAAAACCCCAAATCCGCTGCTTTTCTCTTTTGAGGGATGCCTAATTAAACTCGTTTAGCTATAATCATGTTGTATTCACTGTTCTAACATCCTTCTCGGTAAGTAAACTATGAAATGTTAGTATTTTTCATAGCTTAAATTGGTTGTCAATGAACCTTCTTTTAAATCATGATACTCTGATTGGTTTGACCTACTTGTTCAGATCTGCTATTCCTGTTTGCTATTGTTATCTGTTAAACCTAGTGTGCTTTTGATTATTTGATTATGCCATATTTTAGTTATTGCATGATTTTTGCTCTTAATTTATCTAGGTATGGTTTGCCCTACTTGCCGTCATCCAGACGGCCCTTGTCAACCTCATCCAGAAGCTCTCCACGAGTTTGAGGTTATTCTTGATGAGAATTGCTAGAGACGCATAGTTAGTGGACATATTAGTTGGCTAAAACATGTTTGAAATCGCAACTGTTGAACTTTTGGTATCCCTTTGTATCTGTACTAGGTTCCCCTACTATTGTCACTTTCATTATGTTTTTTTATCCGTTAGCTTGCCTGTTTATACCTTAACTGTTTTCATGCCAAATCTCTAGTCATTAATCCATCATAGTACTATATTTGTTATCTTTTATTGTGATATTTGGGTGCACTTTATGGATATTTTTCAAATTGATGTTCAATAAATTTGAATTTATATTTACAGCTCTTTATTTTTTATATTTTTCCCAGTATGTACCTTGTAATGTCAGAGCCTTTCTCGCTGAATACATTGATGAGAGGAAGGAGGATGCAAGGATATTGCTTAACAAGCAGGTTGAGCCAGCCCTTGTTACCCATGAAGGAAAGTCTTACAATGCTTTGTTTAAGCATAGGCCTAACTACACCAAGTTCTATGGTGATGTTTAGTGCAACCTTGCTGAAGATTATGATCTTCGTGCTGGAGACCGCATAGAATTTGCACTGCCTGATGTGGGACTGAATCTGGCGATCAAAACATATCGCGGTGACAATAAGCTGCTTCCATTACCTCATGTTGGTACGTATTCAATTTCTCAGTTAATTTTTTTCGCTGCTTTTTTATATAAAATGTCTGATGTTGTATGTTGTTTACCTCCTGCTGGATTATATATCTTGTTCTAATTTTACATGCTGGGTGTTTTTCTAGCTCTCAACGATCATTCTTCTGATGATTTCGACCACGTTCAGTGTTGTGTATACTCTCGGGATATTGAACTTACCTACGACCAGACACGCTTCTTACTACAATGCCTGTTTCGAGGCATTTTCATTCGTTGCCGCCCGTTTGTCCATGTGTTGACTACCACTAACACAAGAGACAACATCATGGTTAGTTAACTGTCTCTTTGTTAAAACAGCCAACACACTTTCAATCGTACGTCTACATTTACTGTTTTATGATGTCGAATTAATTTTGCTTACATATATTATTATAAATAAATTATACTTTAAACACCCAAAATGTTGATAAAATTTGATTATGTGTTCCTAGTAATTAATGTTAACCATTCAGTATGAAGTGTCTTATCACATAAAATTGAATAATTCATTAAACCAACAATACTTTGGTAGCCCACTTATTTTTTTTATGTACTTAATTATGAACTTGAACATGCTGACAATCTCATACTACAAATTCTGTATTTCTATTATTCAAACGCCGTCATAAAAAAATAGTTTGATGAATTATCTTCAGTCGCAAATTAATCTCAATGCATGCCACTTTGGTGCTACTCTCATTACGTGCTCTATATATGTTAATTTTGTTGTATTCTCTGTATATTTTAACTTACTGTTTTCATAAGAAATTCTACATATGTTAGATTCAATATTATAAAATTTGTTGTTTACACATGCAGTGTATTAAGTATTTTCTTTTGAATGTTCAAATGACAAATTAACCGTTTTTTATTCTTCTCTTATCTCTGTTTCTTTTAGAAAATTCCAAAAAGTGTTGTTTCAACCTTGAAGAGATGGGTGGACGTGCTAACCAATGCCAAGGTGACTCTTGAAGCTCCTGATGAACCTACACATGTCATCACTCCTTTGTCATACTCGATCTGCAAAAAAGACGGCAGGATGGTGATTGAAAAGTCTTCTTTCAGAGACTTCCTGTCAGCTGCATCTTTTGTTGAAGAGAACATTGTTCTAATCACGTTCAAAGAACGCAGTGATCGTTCCGTGTCCATCATCCTCCAGCGCATTCCTTAGATTCTATTAGTACCAGCAGTTGGAAGCAACGGTGTCTCTTAAGGATTTGTTTGTTTGGTAGTTGGAATAGACTTCTGGGGCGTTCAGTGATCGTTTCGTGCTGATCATAATCCAGGGCAAATGCCTGCTTGCTGTTTATTTGGTTCTTGAAATGGTACTAATGTAGCTATTATGGACCAACCGGCTATTTTGAAGTATGGCAATGATCCTTTTCCGAATGATATTTTTTGAATTATTAGAATTCAATAATTCAAACAACAAAGAAAACATTTTTCTTCAACTGTAAATCAAAATTCAAACAAATATCGACACAGTTTTTGCATCAAAAACTATAACCAAGTAAGCATGTTATTAAAGTTCTTCAACCTCTCTTTTCAAAAGAATCCTAAATAATCCCCAGACATAACTCCAAACTATAACCAAGTGCGATATGTTTTCTTTTCAGCATAACACAGTCTTTCTCGAAACGTTCCTCCGCTAACAGAGCGTTTCTTCTTTAAAATACCAGCGTGCACCCAGTAACATAACAGCAGTGACTCATTCAGTAGAGATGTTGTTAACGCAAAAAACACTTCGACCACAAAGGCACGACCGTGGCTCTGCTGCGTGTACAACTGTGTCTCGACTACCTTCGCGTGCATGTCTCTCCAAGAAAGCGCGTCATCTGAAACAGCTGGAAATATAGAGGCACGTCACGAATAAAGCATTTCATTCAACAAAATAAGTGGAGCGTGCCATATCAAGAGCATGCACAGACAGGCATGTCGAGCTTGTGGTGTCACCACGGTACAAAATACATTGCTCAAACCGCTAAAAAAATTACTCTAACAGACGCCTGTTTCCCGTAACTGCCTGGAACCGCCAGATGACGTCGCAACTGCTCTTCTCGGTTACCCTTTTGGCACGACAAAGTAACGACCCCATTCCTTTTGTACCGCACCCATCTGCCTCATCTTCCTAGGCCGTTCCTCGTCGGCAGCCACAAACCCACACAGCCTCCCTGCAGCCATGGACGACGAGAAACTAACAACAGAGACCAAACACATCACTACCCATGGCACAACTGTGCTGGAGGTGGTGTACACCAACGAGCCAAAGACTGTGGAGCGAATCATCAAGATGTACGAGCAATGGCTCCAGGAGGAGAAGAACAAGTTCGTCGGCCTCGACCTCAAGTACACGCGTAAGAGCAGTTGCACACGCCGAGGGGTCGCCGTCGTGCAACTTGCCATGCGTCAGCATGTCCTTGTGTACCACTACTGCAGGTCCGAGCGGTGCCAGGCGTTGCTTCAATTCCTGCAACGCAAAGCGATCACTTTCGCTAGCGTCAACACTAGGGGCGACAAGATCATGTTTGCCTGTGCATGGATCAGAATTCCAGACGAGCAGCACGTCGACATCCAAAGACAGTTCTGTATCAAAGGTGGTGGAGAAAGGGACTCCATGGGTGACCTTGCAGCGGCCATCATCGACCCCTCCTACAAGAACATGAAGAAATCATTCCCGAAGGACAAGCACCAATGCTGGGAGTGGAAGCCGCTCTCCCCGCTACACCTCGAGTACGCAGCAAAATACGGGTATGTTAGCTACGAGTTGTACCGAAGGATCCTAATCATTAAAGATGGGCTACGTCACCTGCTGCAACCACCACTGAAAGAACGACTCCATCCCCGTAAGAAGACAGAAGAACGATCCTCAACTGGCTGGAAGCGCCACAAGGGAAACTAGGGATGGTGAATTGCTATGTCTTTGGATATCTATATTTAATTAGTAAGTTGATTTAGATTGAGCAAACATATGTTCTAACTATGATTATAGTACGTCAAAGATGTCGTGTGTTATTGTATTATAGTACTTACTTATTATACTTATAGTACAGATTCATGGTGCTTATGTAATAAAAAATGTTATTTGTATCCTTGTTAACTATTTCTGTAAATGCTTTTTCATGATTGGTGTCAACAATTTCAGAAATATTTGTAAGGAACTTCAATATATCCATGCCCAGCTTTCAGAAACAGTATGAGTACCTCCACAAATTTTGGTATTCCAGTGCGGAAAACACTAGGAGCACTTTCAGGCTCTTATGCGCATTGAAACAAAATAAATCACGCAGACACCATTGACATCAAACACTGTCTCAATGTAGGAGCGCGCCTCCACTAGCATCACACCACTGACTCTCTCAATAAACATGTTAACCGGAAAAAAAAATACAACGACCATGACTCTGCTGCATGTACCACCGTGACTCGACTAGGTTCAGGGCAGTGCCTCTCTCAGTAAGAGTGTCACCTGAAATAACCAAAACACAAAGGCACGACTGTGCCTCTACGTAAAATAGGACCATGCATCCACTACATTGACGGACCGTGCCTCTCCGAGTAAACTTGTTGGCGCAAAAACATTGGAAAGAAAGACGCGTCGACGTGGCTCTCCTTAATATACCAACATGCATCCACTAGCATCACAACAGTCAATCTCTCAGCAGAGATGTTAACGGAAAAAACATTTGGAACACAGAACCACGACAATGACTCTGCTGCGAGTACCATCGTGACTCTGCTCCATGGACGTAAGGGACAAGCACCACCACTAAACAAAAACATTTGTCACTGTATACATTTCGAAAACAAAAGCACGGCCGTGCCACTAATTTATGGGTAACCATGCCTCTGGTATATTCATGACCATGCTTCTCTGAGTGTAAGCACCAACGGAAACATTTGAAACAAACAAGCAGAACCGTGTGTCCCATTTTTATACATAACCGTGCCTCCATCAGCTGCACGGCCGTGCCTCCTTGAGTCTCCATGCCAGGCATACGGAACACAAAGGCACGCCAATACCCGTGATTTACATATAACCGTGCCTCTCATAGTTTCACATTTGTCCAAAAAAACATTTAAAACACAGATGCATACCAGTTTTATATATCTGAATAACATTTATATTCTACCATATATGTAAATAACATATGTTCTACTTTACAGTCTATAACTAACATCACTGCGGCAGAAAGCTGAAGATAACAGCAAGCCCCCCATCAGGCTCCTTGAAGGTTATCAGCACCAAGTTGTTTACTTCAATAGATGATGCTTGAAGAAAATCACTGAAACCTTCCTTCTTGAACACCATTCTACCACCCAAGCCAATGAAATAGGAACAAGGGATGCTCACATATATATATCATCATCGCGATACTCCAAAGTAACTTCAAGAGTTAAAACGCCAGAACTAGGAACTGACACAAGTTCCTTCAAACTCCTCACAACCATGCTCGGAATAACCTAACGAAAACATCAAGATATTAGAATAAACAAAATTGAAAAGCTATAAAAGAGCAAATAATAAATATAGAAACTGAGAAAAAGAAAGAAAAATAAATCTAACCATATGATGACCATTAACATTCATGGAAGTAATCATGTGCACAAAAAGACAGCAGAGTATGTAGTTGTAATCAAATAGTTGTCGCGACATGAAATACAATTGATGATAATTGAGATCAACACCACGAGTGTAAAAACAGCTGCCAACAAGATCCTTCTCAGACTCACTCAGACCTTCGAGTGCTACAAAAACAAATTTCACAGGATCAAGGGAACAGCAAATCATGTGACGTCAATCAGGGTAAAAACTTCTTTGAAAATAAACCTTACCAACACAGGGTAAAGGGAACATCATATCTCCACCCCGATAAAAATCAACACCAATCAACGTTCCATAGTGTTCAAGCCTAACAGTCATTATATCACGATGACGGAGACCATAATCAGCCACCAGTTGCTCCCAGGAAGAACCATGGAATTTGCTGCTCACCCGACCATGACTAAACAGAACACCATATAATTCACCCTCACTGCTGTGAAGAGCAAGCTCAGGATATTTGTCACCCTTCCGAATAGCTAAAACCCTGCACTGCTCAATGTACCGAACAAGATGAGCTCTAACACTGCACGGAACATACTGCAAAACGAACCAAAACAAGACCATAAATCAGAATAATTTCCATTTAAAACAACACCAGCAGCACCAAAAGAAATAGGTATGTGCGCAACAACAATTTTTAAAACCAAAATTTGAACAAATAAAAAATGTTAATCTTACAACACGCCTCGAACAGCGCCGATCCAGCACCACAGTGAAAACATCCGCAGAAGAGTCAAAAGAGGAACAAGGGCTACTTGGCATACGGCAAAAAGGGCAAGCCATACCTACAAAGAACACAGTGATTATTAAGAACTGATTGCACAACATAGTTGAAAGTTGACATTTGATAGTGTTGGAAGCCCCCACCCGTAACTACCCCATAAATCTCCATTTCCCGGAAATATAATGGGAAATAAAAGGGAAACAAACCGGAAACAGGGAACCAACGAAGGCAGCCGGTAGGAAGGCGGAAGGCAACGACGACGACGGGAACGGGGACGGAGCCATGCATGGCGAACATGAGCCGCCGTAGGCAGGTGGTAACAGCGGCGGCGGCGACGGGCGGCGAGGACGGCAATGAAAGGGAAAAACGAAACCGCGCATGAAAGCCCAGGCGGCGACGAGGACGGCGACGCGAGAGAGAAACAGATCTCAGAAACAGATCAAAACTATATTACAATACAGTAAATGTTGAAGGACTAAAGTGAAAAAAGGGAAAACCAGAAAGGAAAACCGGAAATCGGAAATCACGGGAGGGCTCCTCCGCGCGACAAGTGTCGCGCGCGGAGTGCCCCGGAAAAGTCTCAGGAGCGCTCCGCGCGTGACACTTGTCGCGCGGGGAGCGCTACCCGACTGACCTTTGCGGGGAGCGCTTCTCAACTAGTGATTTCGGGCCTTGGTTTGTTCTTTGGTTTGGTGTTTAGCTGCTTCTGTTAACATTTGAGGCCCATGTGTGTTAGCTACGACCCACGGACTGAACCTCAAGAAAATAAAAGATAGCCCATGTAACTATCGCACTAGGTTTTTCACGATTCATCTTCCTCGCTGCCGCTTTCGCTTCCGGCGCCGCGCCCCATGCTCTCCCGGCCAAGAATGCGCATGAAACGTAAGTATTCAATCACCCCTCATTACTTCTACCTCGCTCAGTCCCCGTTCTCGCTGTGCTCTTCCGATGGCCCCAGTGGCGGTTTTAGGCCCCATGCAGGCAGGGCCTTCGCCTGGGGCGTGCTGGAGAGATCCTTCATTGACGGTAGCACAAATTACACTGTAGATCGCTGTAGCACACTGTAGATAGAAGGCTCGCCTGGGACGTTGTGTGATGCTGGCTCCGCTACTGGATGGCCCCATGGCCACCGCCTATATAAGACAATCAGGATGCGTTTGGTTAGACACTGTATTAGATCACAGGCTTAGATCACAGGCTGAGCAAGTACAAGATGTGCCGCCGCCGGCCTTGTAGAAGATGCTAGATGAGGGATGTCTTGCGGCCAAAACAGGGAGTGCTAGCTGTTCACGACGGCGCCGCTGCTCACAGTAGCGAAAGGAAATCGGCCGCGCTGCTGGTGGTGGCGGTGACAGGAGATCGGCTGTGTTTCTGCTCACGTCGGAGGGAGATCGCCGGTGCCACTGCTCACGGCTGCGAAGGGAGATCGACGGCGTTGTTTCCCACGGAGGCGACGGAAGATCTCATCACATCATCATGATCACCAAAGGACCTCTGCTCTGAACATACATCTTCCTTCGAAATCTTATATTTATTTAATTTATCCCTCTGTTGTCATGTTTTCATGTCAAGTGTGCTTGGGTATCATCTGACATATCACAGGACTGGTAAGTTTTTTTCCTTGGTTATTGTTTAATTGTGACAGTTCTGCTTTGCTATGCTATACACGAGAAGTTTCTTTACTTGCTTGGTTGTTTTCTTCGTATGCATCAGAATTGATTGGTTTCACTCTTGGTTGGTCCTCGGATGTGTAGAAATCATGACTGCTCCTGCTGTTCACGGAATAGGTTTCCGCCATCACTATGGGTAACAGGAAAATGTATATCAAGACTCGGTTTGTGTTGTATTTATTTATGTATGTATATCAATAATCAGTTCACGCTGTATTTATTAATCTCATGTTATATTCCCCTTCCTTGCTTACAAATCTTCCTTCTCCATGCAGCAGTTGCAGCCGCCCCATTGCTTCTCTTGAGTTGCAGCCAGGGGTCTACGCTACCAATGTGTAAGATTTTATTCAGATTAAGCAACGAGTGTGCTAAATGTTCATCTATTCCCATTAACCTTTCATCACATTCTCTCTCTGTTACTTTTTGCAATTTTCTTCTTATATATTTTTTTCTTGGCACATGCTTTCGAGTTGAGAAGCATATTAACTACCCTGCTCAGACCCTAGGAACAAGTCAGTAGGATTCTTAAAGTAGTGACATTATTAAAAGCTTAAACTAATATCGGTCATACGCTAGGGGTGATTCCTTATGAATAGTACGACATTAACATTTTATATTTCTCAAGTTGGATAAAATTGTTGGTGCAATATGCGTATGTTCCTTTGTTGTGCAGTAGTGAAAAGTAGAATGAAGAACTATACAATAGTTACCAATATGCTTTTTATACCACCTGACACCACCTGGCACTGCTACGATTATTTGAATGCCCTCTTAGTAGTAACTTTTTTTTGGCTCAATAGTATTTTAGGGGTTTGGCTCAATATTCATTGATGGTCAGCAAATTCTCATTTGGTAAGTTTGTATTCTTCTATAATTTCGTTCTCAGGATTTAATTGTGCCTACGTTTATCTCTACTCCTAAAGTCTCACTTGGTAGCTTCTCCTCATCGGTTTATTTTCGTCTGGTTTTTTTTCGCCTCACCTCCCACCACCCTCTCCCACTGATTTTTTTCATCTCACCTCCCACACACACAAAAAAAAAATCATACGGATTCCCTCGATCTATTTCCTATTGTCATCCTGCGCATCGCACCCGTCCCCGATACCCCGACCAAAGGAAGGCATGACCCCCTGTCCTCTCTCCTCTAGGGTTTCAGCGCCGCCATCTCTGCTCTGCTAGAAAGGGATCAGGAGAGGCCGAGACCAGAGCTAGAAGGAGAAGTAGAAGAGGATGTCCATGGCTCATCAGGCGGCGGAGGGCGGCGGCGACACGAGGCTGACGAAGGTGTTCGTGGGTGGCCTGGCGTGAAGGTGTTCGAGCACGGAGGGCGTGCGCGGCCACTTCGAGCGCTTCGGAGAGATCCTCGAGGTCGTCGTCATCGCAGACAAGGGCACTGGCAGATCCAAGGGCGGCGGATTCGTGAGTACTCACCCAAACAATTCTCTCTTCCCCTCATCATCAATTGATCTTCGGTAGTTAATTTTCTTGCTTAATTCAGTCCCGTTGGTTGATGTTATGCCTTGATGGATGCTTGGCAGGTTAAGTTCTGGGAGGCGGAGGCGGCCATTAGGCCGTGCTTGGGTCCGTACCCGGTGATTGACGGCCGGAGGGCCAACTGCAACCTCGCCTGCCTCGGGGTCCAGAGGTGCCACAACCAACTGCCTCTGCATCCATATGCTGGTAATTAATTGGTTTGATTCTTTGATTAACTTAAAATTCACTGAATTATACGAATTATTAGTTAGTGAGAATTAAGTGCCATGCATTTCTTAGTTTGATTGTTAGTCGTTGATCATGAGCAAGAATCTGTCAATTAATTAGATGCTTTAATTAACTTGTATGTAATGGCAGGGTGTCCATGTTGAACGGAGACTTTCTCGTAGCATCAACAAATTGGAAATTCCAAGCCCTGCTGAGATTATGAGCAGGGTGGAAAGGGAATCAATGCCATCATGCCAAAACATTGAAGGTGAATAAGTGGACCACTATCTAAGTAAATAGACGAACCATATTTTGTTAGAACTAAGCAGTTGCTGCTAATATAATTCTCTCCAGCAAGATCAGTTTCGGACAATATAATCTGCTATTTACTTTCTATGTGTCTAAGCATGTTCAAACTCAGTACAAGTGTACAGATGGATATATTTTGATCTGGTGACTTGATGTCTTAATTGTTCTGGCTAGATCCTGGACCTTATGATATCTACCTATAACCAGTGATATGCTTCTGGCTGGATGTCTACTTCTTCTCTTAAGGCCACGGTAGGACCGATCGACACTAGATATATCTAATAACTGTTTCAGTGGATCACATAACATTCTTTTTGCTGAAAAATCACCTGGCTTTATTGGAAATGAATTATCAGAGTGCAGTTCATGTGCACATTGTGCTTTGCTAACACCTTTCATTTATCAAAAACCGATGGGGAATAAACACTAAGTATGCATGTCCATCTATCCTACTGATCATAGCCATCTTTGGTGTCAAGTGATATTAAAAGTCTGAAACTACAAGCACATAGTTTAGGGGTTGTTCATACAATAATCTGCAGTAGTATGTGTCTGTAAAATCAGCATCAGTGGTTGTTCCTTAGCATTATTTCCATCACAAACATTCCAGCTGCCACATGTGTACTCGTTTCAGTGTGTAGTGTATTTCCGAAAATGATAATTCCTACGATTCAAAGTTTTTGGACAAAGCTTGAAACTCGAAGGACCGCCGCCGTAGTAGGCTGAAGAAACGATGTCGCGCGCTGGAGGGTGTTGCCGTCGGCCGTGCGTTAGGCATCCGTTCTGCTGGAAGTTGCTCCTAGGAGGGCGTCCATGGTCGATGCCTCGAGAATCAAAGAAGGGACTCCAACTCCATCATTGACACAGCAGCGGAGCAGAGCATGAAAGCATGTGGTTGATACAAATATTCAGTTGTCATAGCCATTGATAACAGCGGAGCAGAGCATGAATGCCGGAGGCACGGTGGAGGTGACGCTACCTTTCTCGCCTTGGCATCATGCAGACACTGATAGTTTGGATGTTGTGTAGGTCGGTAGGTGGTAGCACGGGCAGGCATTTGCCATGCAGCGGAGATCTCAGGTTCAAGCCCATCGGAAGTGCATAATTTTGCTAAGATAATCGTCATTTCGGTTCCTGCTTGGTAGCCTTTTTATGGACACATCTGAGAGTTGTCTCAGCCCATAGGAAAATACTGCTTTTGATGTTGAACGATACATACTAATTCTATGGTGAAGGTCGATGGAAAAGATTTTACTTGAGCAGACGCTTTTCCTCCCGTCTGATTTTCTATCAGTATTGGATGTCGTTCCTATTACACAACAAAATGGGCATGGTGTGTTTCGTAATTCTCATGCTTTATTTTAGATGCTCGTGTTATTATTACTTGATGACCAAAGTTTTAAATCGCGGGCGAAACTGGCGCTATTGCTGCGCTATCGCGGCTGGAGAGCCTTCCCGCTACGCTGTGCCTAATTTTCCGTGATTTGCCGCTACCGCCGAGATCGCCGCGCGAAACAGCGCTAAATGGCTTAGCTGTCGCTGCAATTTCGCTGAAATGGCTGAGATTCGATTTTAACGGGCCGAAACAGAGGCCCAGATCAAATCGTAGCCCAAATTTCCTCTGATAAGAGCAGCCCGTCCAGAAACCTTATCTTCATTCCATCCTCTCGCTCCCATCCAAAAAACATGAGGCGGCTGCGGATCGGCGGACCGGCGTCTGCTTCGCCGCAAGCCGGAGTCAGCGGCAAGCAAGGCGGCGACCAGGGCTCCGGCAGGAGGCTGCGACCACTGCCCCTCGACTGTTTGTACTACGATCTCGTCTCACCCGATAATTAATCCCCGATTCCATCCCATCTTCACTGTGCGGCCACTGCTCCTCCGCCGCACTGATCCGCCGCCACCGCCGCTCATTCTCCTCGTCAACCCTTATTTCCGGCAGGCAGGTTCCAACTCTCTGTCCGTCTGAATTTATACTGCAAATCCTCTGTTTTCTACTGAAAATCCTCTGTTTTTTCAGACAAAACATGCATATGTACTGTTGCCGCTAAATGGCTTAGCGGCCGCTATCGCCCGCTATAGCGTCCGTGGCGTTTTGACGAGCCAGCCGCGAAATGCTTTTGCCCGCGATCTTAAAGTATGTTGATGACACACCTGCATACTGCAGAACAATGGCATGCGTTTGACCTCCGAGTAAAGGAGCATTTAGTACTGTTGAGAAAGTACTTCTTAATAGTACTGAAACTGAAATTCAATTGCTAAAACATGTAATCATTCAGCTTTTTTGTAGCTACATCTATGACTACCATGCTACACAGCAAAGTGATATACTACTTGCTATTTCACCACAACCGGTGACGACTTTAAGTTCAGTGTAGGGAAAATTGATGAAGTCTCCTAAGTGGAACTGGGTAGTTGATCCTTTAAATGGTGATAATGGTGCAGGCAAACATTTTCTACAAACTTTAAATTTCAAAATGGACACCTAATTACTATGTGTGGATTATCAGGTTCTTGTAGTTTGTCTCCACATCGGTTGTGCGCAAGGAGTCTTCTTTTTCTCTTATGTATGATGTCTCCACATCGGTTGTGCGCAAGGAGTCTTCTTTTTCTCTTATGTATGAATGTATAATCTGCTTTTCTCCAATGGCACAATTTCTCAAGTTCAACAAGAGTGTGGTTACTGGTTACTGCCTTTTTTTCCATTCTATCCAAAAATGGATTGGGTTCTACCATCGAAACCGATAACGAATAAAAACAATAAATCAACCAGGTTAGTCCCTTTTTTTGCTAAGATTTACCATTAAACTCCAATTATTATTTAATCTAATGAAGGTCAAACTTTTGTCCGCACTGATTTTTCTCTGGTTTGCAGGAGAGAGGGAGGAGTTGGCCAGCATGGGGTCATTTTAGATAGTGATGTATTCTAAATAAGGAACGATACTAATAAGTAACACTACACGCGATGTGTAATATAATTTCTTTAGTAACGACATCGGAATAACTAAATGTATTGATCGCAAAATGTTTTTTTAGAAGGTTTCTCTACTTTCTCATTGACCATTCAATTTCTTTTCATGCATTAAATGGACAATATATTGGTAAAGTGTGCTGGAATAGGTTAATTGCAATTAACACACAACAGGGTGTGTGTGGCAGCGCACTTTACTCCCCATTAATTGTCTTATTAAAGCAGAGAAATCCAGATAAACCATTTTGAATAAAGTAAGAATATCATGGACAATGCCTCAGATTATTGCAACACTTCTTTCTACTCCCTCCGTTCCAAAATAAGTTTTTGTTCAAATTTTGAACAAAAAATGGCTAGGACTAACTATTGATATAAACTACCAACCTAAAGCAAATACTAATAGAGGGCTATCCTAATGCATCCAAAAACATATGCATACATATTTTGTTATTACGTTGCAAAGTGAAATAGTACTGAAGACAATCTTTGTACTTTGGAGGAAAGGGACTACAGAAAATGGACTGTAAAATGTTTTTTATGTGGAGGCATAAAGGTTAATTCACTATTTTGTTTTCATAAAACGGTTGTTTACTGGGCAATTTGTATAGTTAAATCCATCTATTAAGGAAACGTCATTGAACAGTCTTATTTTTTACTTCATTCAATTCCTTAGTCAGGTGTTGAAATGTTGGGAGATTACAAAGTTCATGCTCTATTCACACATGGTGGAGGCAACACAACAATTTGTCACGGGAGCTAGCGGACAGAGGAGTTGACGAACCCGCATCATGGGAGTCATCGAGGGGCATCCGGATAAAGTGAGACACTACCTTGTATATATATGGTCACAATATAATCAGGTTCTACATACAATGCACGGTAAGTATTCTTTGTTGCACATTCTAAATCTTCCACGTGAAATCTTCATGGTAACTATATGCATTGCTCATGCAGGTTGGTTATGAGCTGAGAATGAAAATTTTATTGTACTTGCTGAAGTACCGTGCAAACGAAGCTAAAGACAACATTCCTGACATTGTACGGGAATATCTCAAGCGCGTCAAGTAGAACTTAGTTGTAACAGATAATTATTTGGCTCATTGCTCGTTCGGTATGTACATCGTCAAATTACATTGTAAGTGAAGCGGATTTTAATTATTATTTTCAATTGTTCAAGTCTATCTTTTCTATACATGTAAATTTTGATATGCATTATATATTTATTATTTTGGCATGGAACTACGACAGACTTACGCCTGGCTGAACTATATGCATTTTTTTTGCGGATAAACTTATATTACTCAAGCATCAACCGTACAAACCTGCTTACATAAATCGATGACCTCTGGGGGTCCTGATCCCAACCAGACAACAGTTCTACTCTCAGTTCTAGCAAAACTAGCTAAAAATCACTAACTAAATTTTGACCACGGTTGATATGAGCAATACGAATCGTTCGAAGAGACTTCAAGTACTTTATCTCTGCCACCAAAGACGCATAGATGTCCTTGTCCTTCAACATGTTCACCGCTATAAGTGAATCCATCTCGATACAAATTGGAAGTTTCGTCCGCTGAATAGCAATGGAGAAACCTTCCATGCACATATTTCCGCTTCAAGGGCATCTTATATTTATATGTATATGCATTATATTTATATGTGTAATCAGAAGAAGAAAAGCCCGTGGCAACGCACGGGCTTTCTACTAGTAACAGGAACATTTCATACCTTACCTGTACTCTTTTTGTTTGGTGTAGAGTAGCATATGTTTCCGATGATGCTACACAATAAACTACTGTCGCATTGACCCAATGTTCAAGCCCCTATCATGAGAGCCATGTAACAAGGATTTTCAACTTCCAATGAAAGCTAACAATGTGAAGCAATGGAGGATTATCTCTAAAAAAAAAAGCAATGGTGGAACAAATCAAATCCAGATTCGATTGACTTTTATATCGACCCACTTGCTTTCATTCAATTCTTTGTCCTTACATGATGTGTCCTCTTCTTGAAATATAAATTGATGAGCTGAAATCATGTTTTGTCGCGGATGAATGAGTGTCATATATCTATTCCATTATCCAAACACAAAATAGATTGTGAACGAGTGAAGTTTCTTTACCTAGAAGTAATGCAACTTTGTTCACATTTTTACGCTATTCCTCTTTTTTTTTCTGTTTGGCACCAATCATTGTATGTCTTCTTGATAAATACCATATTTATCACTACCATGTTAAATCGAGTCCATTTTTAGTACTTCCACGAAATAAGTTAATTGCTAATGAGTTTCCATGGTCAACATATACAAAGTTTCCATAGTACAACAAATACAATTTTTACGTCAATTTGTAAGTTGGTTCCCGCCGCAACGCGCGGGGAATCATCTAGTTACCCAAGAGGCAAAGACCATGCTCTTTACATGGGTACCAAATTTGATACGAGAAATAGGACATGTCAAAGTGATCATCTGCTGGAGTTTTGTTGTTGTCGGTATGTTGGTAACACAGATAGCTTAGAGCATCTACAGCTTGACCCATCGTGTCCTTTCTATACGTCCAGGTGAACCGTCCGGTTACTGTCCGGACAGAAGAAAATAAAAGACCCAACTGAACCCCTCACTTTGCCTCATATGTTGAGGTTGTTTGTAGAACCCTCATATCCAACTGATATATGGGAAGGATATAAGGGGTCATGTAGGACGCGGCCTACCCCGGACTACTTTTTCTCTTTTTTTATTCTTTTTTCTCTCTCTCCATCCCTGCCAATCATACGCATATGATCAGATAATTTGAGGACAAAGTAAGGGACATGACCGCATGCACAAATAAGGGCTTAAAAAAGACATGTCCAGACAATGACCGGGCGCATCCGTGGACGTTTAAGGAGCAAAAGTTGAGAGGCCAGGTTGTAGAGGCCCTTATATATCCTGCTAGAGTGTTAGTAGTTGTTAGCCATATCAGTTCACCATTAACTTGCCTCCAAAAAAAAGTTCATCATTAACTGCAAGAATCGTTTTCCCAAAGGATGTGGCTAGGTCTCAGTCGACTGAGACTGAACCAAATCTCAGTCAAGTGCTATAACATGTAAGAAAGAAAAAATAAAAAACTGAAGGAAAAAAATAAACAGATCTCAAAGTAAAATCTCACGATTATAGCATCGACTGAGACATAATCAATTCTCAGTCGACTGAGATTTAGCAAGACAGTTTTCTAAAATTATCCAAATTGCACAGAATTACTAGCTTACTGCACCACACAACATCCAGCCTATGATGCACCCGATCGGAAGAAGTAATACGGACGTACGTACCTACCCACCTGCACATCACGTCATCAGTTCGTAGTCGAGATTTCTCTAGGCGCGAACTTATCCGAGCCGCCGCCACCGGGGCGAGTAGTGAGTGAACAGCAAAGACAGCAAGACTGTTTTTTTCCTCTGAGAAGCAGCGACAACGATTCAGTTGGATGGAGACCTTTCATGGCCACGCCGCGCATTGAATTCCGCAAGCGAATTCATGGCAAGTCAGGTGACACGCCTCGCGCGAAAAGAAAGAAAGAAAGGTCGGATCCCCCCGTGCGCTGCCGCTCGCCGTGGCTTCCCCGCTCCCTCCCTGCGCCGACCGTGCTTGGCCGCGCGCCTCGCTTACTATTCCCGGCGCTTTCATACCGGCCCACCCACCTGCGAGCACGCCCTACGCCGCCCGTCGTCTGCGCGGGAAGCCGCCGCTTAAAGCTAGCTCCCCGACCTCCTCCTGCGCACTGTCCGGTCTGTCCAACTCCATGATTCGCCATGGCAGCGTCTCTTCTCCTCGTGCTCGTGCTCGCGGCCCTCTGTCTCTGTGTCGGCGCCGCTGCTTCCACGGGCACCGTCTCGGCTGGCCAATCGCTCGCCGGCGGTGACGCCAAGCTCGTCTCCAACAACAGCAAGTTTGTACTTGGCTTCTTCCAGTCCCAGCAGCAGCAGGCCAGCGGGGAGTTCGGCGGCTCCAAGTGGTACCTCGGGATATGGTTCAGCGCCGTCCCCGAGCTGACAATGTTGGATCCGATCATTAGCATAAGTTTGAGCCACAAATAGATTAGGAGATGGATATTACCTTGATCACCAGGTCCGGCCATCTCCTCCTTGCTTCCTTCACCACCCAGAGTTTGAACAGGTGGCTGTGGAAGGCCCTTCCCAGTGCTGCTGTGCTATGCTTGATCAGTAGCTGTTCTTGAAAGAAAAAGAGTGAAGTAAGCGTATGTGTGTGAGAGTGGCTTGCTTAGAGCAGCAGCAGCCGGCCACCTCTCCTCTTATCCTTATCTCCCAATTTTCTTTAATGCACAGTGCACCAGGGGGGCCTCCACCTGGTTGGAGAGGAGCTGCCCCTGATCAGGGCAGCTCAGCTGGTTAGGTAGCTACAGTAGCCACCGCCTACTGTAGCAACCGCATACTGTAGCACTTTAGATATTTTCATAAGTTTAGACTTTAGATCATAATAACCAGCCTTTTAATCATAATATCCAACATTCTCCCCCTTGATCGTAAGGCTAAACTTTATGAGTTCATTTTTTCAACAAAATAATGCATCAAGACGAAAAGATCGCAGTGGTCAATTAAGTACCACTGAACCCAGTGACTATGATACATCATTCCATATCAAAATGAAACTTTTTATACTTATGAGCTCCATAAATTTTATTCACATAAACCATCAACTTAATTTACATTATTCTTTACATAAGCATCATAAACATTACAAACATTACAGGCTCATCTCTTGATCAAATGGTACACCAAGACAATAGATTACAACAGTCAATTAAGTACTGTTGAACCAATTGACTATGGTTCCCATTTGATCTCAAAATGAACCCATTCGGGGAGATGGTGTCATAACGGTCCCAACTTTGCCAGGATCAAAGGCTTTCAACCAAACCCATACCGATAACGTGCTCTCTGAAAACACTGGGTGGTAAGCCGTTCGTGAGCGGATCCGCTAACATCGACTTAGTATTGATGTATTTGACATTAATTGTCTGATCCTGGACTCTGTCTTTCACAACAAGAAACTTGATGTCAATGTGCTTGGCAGCATCACTTGACTTGTTGTTACTCGAAAATATCACTGCGGGTTGATTATCGCAGTAGAGTGTGATTGGCCTGGAAATGCTATCAATCACTCTCAGTCCCGGGATAAAATTCTTCAGCCATACTGCCTGCCCGGTAGCCTCAAAACATGCCACAAATTCTGCCTGCATTGTCGATGATGCAGTGACAGTTTGTTTGGAGCTTTTCCACGATATAGCTCCATTTGCGAGGGTGAAAACATAACCTGACGTGGATTTCTTAGTATCAACACACCCCGCAAAATCAGCATCTGAATAACCCACCACCTCGAGGTTATTAGATTTCTTATATGTAAGCATGAGGCCTTTAGTGCCTTGCAAATAACGCAAGACTTTCTTAGCAGCCTTCCAGTGATCCAGACCTGGATTAGACTGATATCTGCCAAGCATCCCGGTCACGAATGCTAAATCAGGGCGAGTGCACACTTGTGCATACATAATGCTTCCAACAATTGAGGCATAAGGAATTGACTTCATCTGCGCAGATTCATAATTATTTCTTGGGCACTGAAAAGTCCCAAACTTATCGCCCTTAACAACAGGAGCAGGCGAGGCTAGGCACTTATGCATATTGTACTTTTTCAGTACCTTCTCAACATATGCTCTCTGAGACAGCCCCAAGATCCCTCTGGATCTATCTCGGTGAATTTCAATTCCCAAAACATAAGTTGCTTCACCGAGATCCTTCATATCGAACTTAGAGGATAAAAACCTCTTAGTTTCCAGCAGCAATTTTTTGTCACTGCTGGCTAAAAGTATGTCATCAACATACAGTATCAGGAAGATAAAATTACTCCCCCTGAACTTGACATAAACACAATTTTCCACTTTATTCTCTTCAAAACCAAATTTCCTTATAACTTCATCAAACTTGAGATACCATTCTCTTGATGCTTGTTTCAAGCCATAGATGGATTTCTTGAGACGACATCCTAAATGTTCATTCCCTTCCACAACAAAACCTTCCGGTTGTGCCATGTATACATTCTCACGTAAGTCACCATTTAGAAATGCCGTTTTGACATCCATCTGATGCAGATCCAGATCATAATGGGCCACAAGTGCCATAATTATTCTGAATGAGTTTTTAGAAGAGACGGGCGAAAATGTTTCTTTGTAATCAATCCCTTCTCTTTGAGTGAAACCTTTTGCCACAAGTCTTGCTTTAAACCTTTCGATATTCCCTTTGGAGTCACGTTTGGTCTTATAGACCCATTTGCATCCAACTCTTTTGGCTCCTTTGGGAATTTCTACTAAGTCCCATACTTCATTAATACTCATAGACTTCATTTCATCTTTCATAGCATTAAGCCATTCAGATGAAAATTCACTTTGCATAGCTTCCTTAAATGATGTAGGATCATTGTCCAACACCGACTCATTCATATCTTCACTCATGTAAGTGAGATAATCATCAGGAATAGCAGGTTTCCTAGTCCGCTGTGACATTCTGAGAGGTTCATTAACTGGCACATCATCAATAGCTTGAGGCTGCTGAGAACTTTCAACAGATACATCATCAGGTGTGACGTCTGAAGCAGTCACTGGAGTCTCAGCAGGTGTTGCATTAATGATCCTTTCAGCAGGAGGTGCAACATCAGCAGACACCGGGAAAATAGGTTCTTGAATAATTGGAGTCGGGACATATTCCCGTTTTTCCTCCAAAATTATTTCCCGGGGTGTCATGCTCCCCCTCATCATATCATTTTCCAAGACCACAGCGTGTCTTGTTTCAACAATTTTTGTTGCCTGATTTGGACAATAAAACCGATATGCTTTAGATTTGTCAGGATAACCAATAAAATGGCAACTGACTGTCTTGGGGTCTAATTTTCCCATAATTGGATTGAAAATCCTTGCTTCAGCTGGACAGCCCCATACATGAAAATAATTCAGGGTCGGTTTCCTCCCAGTCCATAATTCATACGGTGTTTTTGGCACCGATTTACTGGGAACCCTGTTGAGAATATGTGCTGCTGTCTTAAGGGCCTCCATCCACAAATTTACCGGCAAAGTGGAGTGACTTAACATACTCCGCACCATATCCATAAGAGTGCGGTTCCGCCTTTCTGCCACCCCGTTTTGCTGAGGTTCGCCCGGTGCTGAATACTGGGCCATAATGCCATTTTCCTGTAAGAATTTTGCAAACGGTCCAGGAATTTGGCCATAAGTAGTATGTCTGCCGTAGTACTCACCACCACGATCAGATCTCACAACTTTAATCCTTTTATTTTTTTGATTTTCAACCTCAGCTTTGAAAATCTTGAACTTGTCTAATGCCTCTGCTCTTTCTTTAATAGGATAAATATGTCCATAACAGGAGAAATCATCGGTGAACGTTATGAAGGAATTAAAACCATCCACCAATCTCACATTAAACGGACCGCATATATCCGTGTAAATTAATTCCAAAACTCCCGTGCTTCGGTTTGCACCTTTCTTAATTTGCTTGACATATTTCCCTTTGATGCAATCGATTCAGTGATCAATATTCGCATCCGAAAAATTGAGAGAAGGAAGAACTTGATCTTTAATGAGACGCTCAATCCTCCCCCTCGAAATATGGCCTAACCGATAGCGCCATAATTTCGAAGAAGTCTCATTATCATTACGTTTGCGTTTGGTACTGACATTCATATTCGAGGTAGAACCCACATTATTCACATCATCACAAAGGGAAATTACATAAAGTTTGTCTTGTCTGAAGGCAAGACCAACATTATTACCGTCATACATAATTATACATTGTTTATTCCCAAAGTGACATACATAACCATCATCATCTAAGCATGAAACGGAAACTAAATTCCGTTTCATTGAGGGGACATAAAGAACGTCATGTAGTAGAAGCTTGAAGCCGGTATGAAGTGTGAGAGTAAAATCTCCAAGTGCCTCGGCGTCAGCTTCAACACCATTAGCAACTCTAATGGTTATTTCCCCTCTTTTTAGGGTCCTCCTCATACGGAATCCCTGCAACGAATTTGAAATATGAATCGTTGCACCTGAATCAATCCACCAAGTGTTGGTGGCATAATTAACATAAAGGGATTCTTCAACAAAAGTAATTACATCAGTACCTTTATTATTGAGCCATCTCTTAAAACCAAAGCAATCCTTTTGCTTATGCCCACCTTTTCCACAAAAGCGGCATCCATCGGGATCTTTCCCTTCCTCATTAGGAGCTTTTTCAGGCTTCTTTTGTTGAGAGCTTTTGGAAGACTGGCCTTTATCCTTAAATTTATTAGGCTTAGGCTTCATATAATTTTTCACAAATTTATTGTACCTCTTCTTTTGTGAAACCTTGAACTGATTAGCATGATCAATTTTGTCAGCCTTTAGCCTTTCTTCTTCTTGCACACAGCGTGCCATCATTTCATCAACGCCCCATTTTACATCCATTGCATTATAGTTGATCACAAATGCAGCGAACTCTTGGGGCAAAGATGACATAATAAAATGGACAAGAAAACCATCAGAGATTTCCATTTCCATAGTCTTGAGTTTGGCAGCCATGTTGCATTTCTTCATGATATGCTCTCGAAGACTTCCAGTGGGATCATACTTTTCATCAATTAGTCTTCTAATGAGACTTGTTGCATAAAATTTAGAAGACCCTTTAAATTGATGCTCAATTTTCGCAAAATACCCCTTAGCTGTTTCACAGGCAGGAAGGGCTCCCCTCATACTCTGTGTAATGGAACCCTTTATCATCATAAGGCATTTGCGATTAGAGTCATCCCACTTAGGCTTCATAATATCATAATCCTTCTTGAGGGCAACATAATTTTCATCATTTTCCTTAGGTGCCTCAGGAGGATCATTAAGGAGAGCATAATCAATATTGAGTAAGGCCATCGATATTTCAAGCTTCTCCTTCCATGTAGCATAATTGCTACCATTAAGTTGCTCAATGCCATTAAGCATTCCAGCAATATGAGAGACATTAGGTGCTGCAAAAGAAAATTCAAAGTGCTTTAGTAAGCATCATCATCATCATAATTAAATTTTATTGATCATATTCAAATCAGCTTTGGCCAGAAATGAAAATGAACAACAAAATTTTGTGGACAGATATTCATCAATTAGCTTTGGCCAAATTGATAAATAAAAGCCACATTTTAATGATCCTCACTTTATTAGTTTCTTCTACTAACCCGGTTCACATCAGCTTTGGCCAGAAGTGAAACGGATCAATAAAAGAATTTTGTGGTTTACATGCTCGTCAAACAACTTTGGTCAGAATGACAAAGCATAAAACCACACTTAATTTGAGGATCCATTAAACTTTATTTCGCAGCGGAAACATTATTCCATAATGATCATAATAATTTTCATCATCAAAATAAAAATGCCATAATGGAAAATAACTAAACATAATTATATTGCAGCATAAATAATTTTAACATAACGCAACATGACATATTAAAACATAAAGGAAATTAAAATGCCTTTTTAAAAAAAAATGCTAAAATAACCATAATCATTTATGCATCAATTTTAGCCCTAAAAAGTTCACTTTATTGCATAAAATGTGAACATTATCAGGAAAAATATCTGGCATTTTTCCTGAGTTTATTTCTGCCCTGAACAGAAAATTTTCTTTAGCCCTGAGTTTTTTTTTCTGGCTAAAAATTCCTGCTGCTGAGCTGAGCCAAACGGCTCAGCCAGCTCCCCCTGCTCCCCAGCCTTCAGGTCGGCCTGGGCCGAGACGGCCTTCCAGCCCAGCAGCCTCTGGCTCGGCCAAAACAGGTGCTTAGCCCGACCCCCCCCCCCGAAACCTAGCCTTACTGGCCCCCTTCCTTCCCCTGCCTCCCCACCCGCAGCGCCGATGAGCGAGAGAGAGAGAGATGCAGTGGCAGGGCCAACTGCGGCGAAGAAGGGCGACGGCTCCGTCGAGAGCCCCTCGCCAGAGCACGCGTGCAGCTTTGGCCAGCGCGCGGTTCTGCCGAGTGGTCCCCGGCGGTGCTCTTTACAAGGAGAGCGCGCACGCACGCAGGCGTCCCCGCGGCGGCGTCACCTAGCTCCATCAGCTCCGGCACAGCGGCAGGATTATCAGAACGGCGAGCTCCGACGGCGACAAGCGCACGAGGGAGCAGCAGCCGCAGCGGACGGCCAAATCGCTCGGGCACGAGCCCAGCCGAGGTGACCAACATGAGTGGGCGACCATGGTGACTCCACACGACGGTGGTGAACACCTCAGTCCCCAGGTAAGATCCATTGCTCCTTAGTTTCACCATTAGAATCAGGATTTATCCCAATTTGGGGAAATTCCAGAATTAGGGTTAGGGTTCGTCAGAGGATTGGGGAATTTCTTTAATTAGGATTTGCATTAGATCACTTCATCCCCAACCCAATCAGTCTTTAACCAAAGCCACAACATTAATCCAGGAGGGAATCGATCAATTTGATCAGCTAGGGTTTCAGATTTGGGGAAAGACTTTGATATACATGCTTAATTAGCTCTTTCCCCATCAAATAGTACTTAAACCGAAACCACAGCCACATAATATGAAGAAACAGGGGAGTTTCAAAATTTCTAGGGTTTCCAAAATTGGGGATTTTGCTTAAAATGCATCAGCCCCCTTTTAGTTCATCAGAAAATAGAAACCCTAGATCATTACTTGATCTGTTAGGACTAGTACCATAAGATTTTAGGGCTAAAACAAATTCAAACTTAGCATAAACATAAAGAACAGCTTGAGTTTTAACCTTAGTCATAATAGATCAAGCCTGTTCTGCTATTCATGGGGCTCAAGTAATTCAAGCTTTTATTAAAGCATAAAAGACAGCTTGAATTCAAGCATAGACAGAAGAGCCCCTTAAAACTTTAACTTGATCTAACAGATCAAGTATGATCTTGTACAGAACAAGCATAGACTTAGGCTAGATGAGCTCAAACTTGATGCTAGTGGCTCTGGTGCCATTGTTGGATCCTCCAGGATCATTAGCATAAGTTTGAGCCACAAATAGATTAGGAGATGGATATTACCTTGATCACCAGGTCCAGCCATCTCCTCCTTGCTTCCTTCACCACCCAGAGTTTGAACAGGTGGCTGTGGAAGGCCCTTCCCAGTGCTGCTGTGCTATGCTTGATCAGTAGCTGTTCTTGAGAGAAAGAGAGTGAAGTAAGTGTATGTGTGTGAGAGTGGCTTGCTTAGAGCAGCAGCAGCCGGACACCTCTCCTCTTATCCTTATCTCCCAATTTTCTTTAATGCACAATGCACCAGGGGGGCCTCCACCTGGTTGGAGAGGAGCTGCCCCTGATCAGGGCAGCTCAGCTGGTTAGGTAGCTACAGTGGCCACCGCCTACTGTAGCAACCGTCTACCGTAGCACTTTAGATATTTTCATAAGTTTAGACTTTAGATCATAATAACCAGCCTTTTAATCATAATATCCAACGACGGTATGGGTAGCCAACGGCGCCAATCCGATCATGGACGGCGCCTCGCCGGAGCTCGCCATCTCGGCTGAAGGCGACCTCGCCGTCTTCAACAGCGCCAACGAAACCATCAGCTGGTCTACCAAATCAGCCAATCGAAGTGGAAGTACGGCCAACGACACGTCGGCCGTGCTGCTGAACAGCGGCAACCTCGTCCTGCTCGACGCCTCGAACCGCTCCGACCAACCCCGTGTATTGTGGCAGAGCGTCGACCACCCCACCGACACTCTGCTCCCCAGCGCGAAGCTCGGCCGCGACAAGCTCACCGGCCTGAACCGCCGCCTCGTCTCCAACAAGACCCCGGCCGGCCCGCCGTCACCCGGAGCCTACTGCTACGAGGTGGACCAGGCCACTCCCCAGCTCGTCCTCAAGCTCTGCGACTCCTCCACCACCTACTGGTCCACCGGCGCATGGAACGGCAAGTACTTCGCCGCCATCCCGGAGCTGTCGGGCAACGTACCGACGTTCCAGCTCGCCTTCGTGGACGACGGCCGGGAGGAGTACCTCCAGTACAACTTGACGGACCAGGCCGTCGTGACGCGCAACATCGTCGACGCCGCCGGCCAGAACAAGCACCAGGTCTGGCTCGACGCCTCGCGGGGCTGGCTCACGCTCTACGCCACGCCCAAGGAGCAGTGCGACGTGTACGGGGTTTGCGGGCCGAACGCGGTCTGCGGCTACAGCCTGCTCCCGCTCTGCGGCTGCATGAAGGGCTTCTCCGTGAGGTCGCCGGCGGATTGGGCGCAACGTGACCGGTCTGGCGGATGTGTCAGGGACACTCCGTTGGATTGCAATTCAACTAGTGCGCGCCGGCGTGGCAACACGAGTGCGGCAGCGGCAGGTTCCGGTGACAAGTTTTTCTCCATGACTGGTGTTAGCTTGCCTGACAAAGCTCAGAGGATGCACACTGCTGAAAGATTGGCCGAATGCTCGGAGGCTTGTCTGAACAACTGCTCTTGCTCTGCTTACGCGTATGAAGGCCAGGGATGCCTTGTCTGGCGAGACGGATTGCTCAATGCGAAATCGGGGCAGAGCAATGGTGGAGCTAATACTGTCTCTGATGGAGAAACTCTGTATCTTCGTCTTGCTGCCAGTGAGATGACAAAAGGTGCAAGAAGCAACAGAAGAAGAAGAGTGATCGTTGAGGCCGCCATTGCTGCGGGTGCTGCTGCTGCTGTTGCTGTGCTCGTCATGGCAGCGCTGATGATGCGCAGGAGCAGAACCAACAACGTCGTTCAGGACGGTGGGCTTGTGGCGTTCAGATACAGAGATTTGCGCTCGGCGACCAAGAATTTCTCCGAAAAAATAGGTGAAGGTGGCTTCGGCTCCGTCTTCAAGGGACAACTGCGAGACACCAGCACCACCGACATCGCCGTGAAGAGGCTCGACGGCAGCTTCCAAGGCGAGAAGCAGTTCAGGGCGGAGGTGAGCTCGATTGGGGTCGTTCGACACGTCAACCTGGTGAAGCTGATCGGCTTCTGCTGCGACTTCGACGGCAGGTTCCTCGTCTACGAGCACATGCCGAACCGCTCCCTGGACATCCACCTGTTCCGCGGGAGCAACGACGACGGCGGCGGCGTGTTCTTGGACTGGAGCACCCGGTACCAGATCGCCGTGGGAGTCGTCAGAGGCCTGGCGTACCTGCACGAGGGCTGCCGGGACCGCATCATCCACTGCGACGTGAAGCCGCAGAACATCCTCCTGGACGCGTCGCTCCGCCCCAAGATCGCCGACTTCGGGATGGCCAAGTTCGTGGGGAGGGACTTCAGCCGCGTCCTGACGACGATGAGGGGAACCATGGGGTACCTCGCGCCGGAGTGGATCAGCGGGACGCCCATCACGACGAAAGTGGACGTGTACAGCTACGGCATGGTGCTGCTGGAGCTGGTCTCCGGGAGGAGGAACTCGAGCGGAGGGTCGTGGACGACGGACACCGGTGACAACCAGGCGGTGGACTACTTCCCCGTGCGGGCATCGAGGAAGCTCATGGCGGGCGACGTGAGGAGCTTGCTGGACGATAGGCTGTGCGGCGGGCCGGACTTGAAGGAGGTGGAGAGAGCTTGCAAGGTCGCTTGCTGGTGCATCCAGGACGGCGAGGCGGTCCGGCCGGCGATGGGGCAGGTGGTGCGGATTCTAGAGGGCCTGCTGGACCGCGAAATGCCCCCGCTGCCAAGGTTGCTCGAGGCCATCTTCGCCGGGACGCCGCGCTCCGTCGACACGTCCATTTTCTGATAGCAGTCAACGGGTTCGTTACTGTAGACTATAGCATAGGTTTCAGCACGAGTATCTAGCCGATGTGAAGGTTCAATCTGCTTGCAGAAATCCTATTCCTAGGTAGATTTACTTACCAGTAATGCTAGAGCTTTTTTTTTTAGGGTTAGTAATGCTAGAGCTAGTGGGATTACTTTTTGGGTTTAACGGACTAATTAATCATGAACCAATAGGATTGGAGATTAGGGGAGGATGGGTCCACCCCGGCTTAAATTCAAGGGGGGGATTAGGGCATGTACGATAAGACAATGGTATCTTAAGCCTTGCATGTAATTTACAGATGACAGTAAAAGCATGTCTACAATGGATTATCTCTTATTTTATTTTCAATAACTAGTATTCCTAAAAATATGGTGAGACATATTGTGCTAAGAGATCATCTTTTAAATAAGAGAAGACAAGCTTTTTTCTTATGATTTCTCTTTCCTCCACCTTAACGTTTATCCTACGTGGCACTTCTACGATAGCACCATTGTACAAGCCCTAAGTTGGAAAGAGTATGTAGGAGGTGTAGGAGGTTTAGATCGTTTCATGAGAAGTTAGCTATAGACTAGAGGGTGTGTGGTGGTGTCCCATCGAGCCATGTTCGCATCCTTCGATGGTCATTGTATATCTTATTGCTCTCTTCTATAAAATTAAGGTACGCCGTTGCCGTAATCTTGAAAAAAAGAAAGAGTATGTAAAATGCCCGTAAAAGATCTGTATGTTTATGATTATTGTTCAGTTATTATTACCGTGAGAGAATGGAATAACTAATTTAAGCAGAAGGTGGAAATATCCGTGTATAGGAAAATGTACAGTGTGTATGAAAATACTCCTTCCGTCCCGAATTACTTGTCGCAGAAATGAATAAAAATGGATGTATCTAGAACTAAAATACGTCTAGATACATCCATTTTTGCGACAAGTAATTTCGGACCGAGGGAGTGGTAGACTTCAAACAATATATTTGGATAAATATTAATCATGTAATTTATAATGTAAAACATGTATAGAAAAATGTTTCACATGTATAAGAAAAATTCACATATATGTATGAAAAAATAGACATCAAAGGTTATACTAAAAAATTGTAAATTATGTATTTAAAAATGTTAAATGTTCATTATTTATACTAAAAATGCACAATACGCATGAAAAAATTAGACATAAACATATATTTTAAAAAATATTAATTGTGTATTTAAAAAATGTTAAACGTATTGATGAATGATATTTTTACGCTCATTTCAACCTTGTTTAAACCAAGATATTTCATTAAAAGAGAGATATTCACTTCGATGTTGCCACTTATGACTAATGAATGCATAGGATTTCACAAATCCTCTCTTTGATATTTTTCCATAAGTAGGCTAAAAAGGGAAGAAATCACGAGAGAGAAAGGAAAGTAAGGAAAATGAAGAAGAAATAAGTCACCAGGAGGCGCCAGAAGGCAACAAGTGTCAAAGACGGCGTTCCATGCGACTGCACGCTCTCGCATGAGCGGTCGTTTGGCATGGAAACCGAGGCAGGTCGTCCACCTGAACAACTTTTATAAAGGGGACCCCGTCGAAATGTCAACAGAACAGCGTCGGGAGAGTGTCGAACACAGCCAGAACCTCTTAATCATCTTCTTCATCCACAAACCCTAGCCGCCGCCATTTTCATCTCCATAGCCATCTCCACCACCATAGTGCTCTCTCATCTAGTTCACACTTGTAGTCGTGCATCGCACAAGGCATCCATTGTAAGACATATTGCAATCAATCAATCCCAAGATGTGTTCTTCAATATTTTCTTCTCGCGATCTGATCTCCATGTGTGAGTAGTTTGATAAGGTATGGGGTGAGGCATGAGCCTTGCAACCCCAGGTATTTGGTGAAGGGATCAATGGAAGCCTTTGACATAACGTCTCGTATGTGTGAAATAAAATTGTTTCGTGAAGTGTCTCTTGTCTTGTCCGCGATCTTCATCCCTGCAGGTACCCAGGATCATGGAGGTTGAGCACCGGTGAGGCTAGGAGCAAGGGGACCGTGAAGTGTTATACCGAACACCGGTGACAGTAAGGTGTAGTAGGGTAACATGGATCATAACTTTGGGGATTCATGAGGTGTAGTCATTAAAAGCCCAACGCTTTTGTCTGATGTTATTATCTTAATTATCGGGGCAACCCCGCGAGACAGATAGGGCCTTCGGTAGGACAATTGATTCTTGATGCGGGACTCGTGCCGTTCAAGATGTTATTTGGACACATCCCCCACTCCGATACGAAGCAAGCACCTCTTGATGGGTGACTTCCCGAGCACAAACTAATATAATTTTTTATCCCAACACCAATACATGGTTGTAAGCATTAAGACCTCATCCCGTACCTTCCTTTTATTATAAGTGTTTGAATCACAATTTGCTTACTGATCCGGTCAAAAGCTGGATTTGACACTTTGGCAAAAGCTTGCTAGAGACCATTGCTTCAAGGGAGTCTTCCTCTTGTGAGTTCGATACCCAAGGTCACCTCTGGGGAAATAGGTGCGGGATACCCTTTCTTGTTCCAATACCGGATCAATAAAAAGGAGATATCAAGCCCTTTTTCTGGCGCCATTGCCGGGGAGGAGTTTAGTATTCCTAGTCTTTGTGTTTAGAGTTTTTGTTAAAGTTAATTTTTAGTTTTTGTTTTTACTTTTTCAGTTTTTAGTTTAAGTTTTATTTTGTTGCAAGTCTTTTAGTTGAAAATACCAAAAAATTACTATGGCTCGTAATCTTGGGAGTTTTGCTGCTCCTAGCAACAATTTCATGCATGAACCAATAGCACAACCTGATGTTGCAGCTGCAGAATATGAGATCAAACCGAACCTTGTTTCCATGGTTCAACAGGACCAATTTGGAGGCTCTACTTCTGAAGATGCAGGTATGCATTTACATAATTTTACTGAATTGTGCAACATGACACGCATAGAGGATTATGACCCAGATGCTCTTAAACTTCGCTTATTTCCTTTCTCTTTGAGAGGAAAAGCTAATGAATGGCTTTTAGCTTTGCCTAAAGGCAGTATTACTTCTTGGGCTTCTTGTTGAAGTAAATTCTTATCTAACTTTTGTCCACCTGTAAAAATTATGCAATTACATTCTCAGATTACATGTTTCAAGCAAGAGGAACGTGAACCACTAGCGCTTGCGTGGGATAGAATGAAAGAAGCTATAAGAAACTGCCCCAATCATGGAATGGAGGAGTGGTTAATGTTGGGGAACAGAGCATGAATTTCAAAACATTTCCTACGCTCACGCAAGATCTATCCATGGAGATGCATCGCTACGAGAGGGGAGAGTGTGTCTACGTACCCTCGTAGACCATTAGCGGAAGCGTCTCACAACGCGGTTGATGTAGTCGAACAATCCTTCGAGCTCCACCGATCGAGTACCGAACGTACGGCACCTCCGAGTTCTACACACGTGCAGCTCGGTGACGTTCCTCGCCTTCTTGATCCAGCAAGACGTCGAGGTAGTAGATGAGTTCCGTCAGCACGACGGCGTGGCGACGGTGACGGTGAAGTGATTCCGGCAGGGCTTCGCCTAAGCTCTCCGAAAATATGACCGAGGTGGAAAACGGTGGAGGGGGGCGCCGCACACGGCTTGGAACAATTGTTGTGTCTCCAAGGGGCGCCCCCCCTCCGTATATAAAGGAGGGAGGGAGGAGGAGGCTGGCCCTAGGGGCGCACCAAAGTGGGGAGTCCTACTAGGACTCCTTAGTCCTAGTAGGATTCCACCTCCCATACGGAGTAGGAAAGAGGGAAGGGAGAGGGAAAGGTAAGAGGGGGCTGCGCCCCCTCCCCTAGTCCAATTCGGTTTGGGCAAGGGGAGGCGCGAGCCTCCTCACGTGGCCTACCTCTCCTTTTCCCGTATGGCCCAAAAAGGCCCATTACTTCTCCCGGTGAATTCCCGTAACTCCCCGGTACTCCGAAAAATACCCGAATCACTCGGAACCTTTCCGACGTCCGAATATAGCCTTCCAATATATGAATCTTTACCTCTCAACCATTTCGAGACTCCTCGTCATGTCCGTGATCTCATCCGGGACTCCGAACAAACTTCGGCCACCAATCACATAACTCATATAATACTAAATCATCATCGAACCTTAAGTGTGCGGACCCTACGGGTTCGGGAATGATGTAGACATGACCGAGACGACTCTCCGGTCAATAACCAACAGCGGAACCTGGATGCTCATATTGGTTCCTACATATTCCACGAAGATCTTTATCGGTGAACCTCATATGTCAACATACGTTGTTCCCTTTGTCTGGCGGTATGTTACTTGCCCGAGATTCGATCGTCGGTATCCAATACCTAGTTCAATCTCGTTACCGGCAAGTCTCTTTACTCGTTCCGTAATACGTCATCTTGTAACTAACTCTTTAGTCATGGTGCTTGCAAGGCTTCTGTGATGCTGTATTACCGAGAGGGCCCAGAGATACATCTCCGATAGTCGGAGTGACAAATTCCAATCTCGATCCATGCCAACTCAACAAACACTTTCGGAGATACCTGTAGTGCACCTTTATAATCACCCAGTTACGTTGTGACGTTTGATACACCCAAAGTATTCCTACGGTATCCGGGAGTTGCATGATCTCATGGTCAGAGGAACGTGTATTTGACATAGTGAAAGCAATAGCAATAAACTGAACGGTCATTTGCTATGCTAGCGGTTGGGTCAAGTCCATCACATCATTCTCCTAATGATGTGATCCCATTATCAAATGACAACTCATGTCCATGGTCAGGAAATCTTGACCATCTTTTGATCAACGAGCTAGTCTAGTAGAGGCTTACTAGGGACACAGTATTTGTTTATCTATTCACACATGTATTTAGTTTCCGGTCAATACAATTCTAGCATGAATAATAAACTATTATCATGAACGGGGAAATATGATAATAACTAATTTATTATTGCCTCTAGGGCATATTTCCAACAGTCTCCCACTTGCACTAGAGTCAATAATCTAGATTACATCTCCATGTAATTAACACTTAATCAGTTCTAAAGTTGATCATGTTTTGCTTGTGAGAGAGGTTTTAGTCAACGGGTCTGCAATATTCAGATCCGTGTGTTCTTGGCAAATCTCTATCTAGATGCTGCTACCACACTCTGTTTGGAGCTACTCCAAAAAATTTCCCCACTATACTTATCCGGTCTGAGACTCATAGTCTTTCGGATCAGTGTTTAAAGCTTGCATCGACGTAACCCCTTACGACGAACTCTTTATCATCTCTATTCCCGAGAAATTCTTCCTTAGTCATCTTAAGGATAATTTGACCGTTGTCCAGTGATCTACTCCTGGATCACTTTGGTACCTCTTTTGCCAGACACATGGCAAGGCACACAGCTTGGCATACTTTATAGAACCTATGGCCGAGGCATAGGGGATAACCTTCATCCATTCTATTTATTTTGCTGTGGTCGAGATTTGAGTCTTACTCAACTTCACACCTTTCACCACAGTCAAGAACTCCTTGAACTCCTTCTTTGACTGATCCATTTTGAACTTCTTCAAAATATTGTCAAGGTATATGTTTTGTGAAAGTCATATGAGGCGCCTCAATCTATCTCTATAGATTTTGATGCCTAACATGTAAACAACCTTTACCTAGATCTTCAAGTCTTACTCCACTTCACACCAGCCAAGAACTTATTTCTTTTGACTTGATCCATTTTGAACTTCTTCAAAATCTAATCAAGGTGTGTGAAAATCTTTTATCAGGTGTCTTGATCTATCTCTATAGATCTCGATGCCCAAACCGTGGATAACTCAAAAAACAGGTTTTTATTGAAAAACTCCTTTCAATTAATTCTTTATGCTTTCCAGAAATTCTACATCATTTCCAATCACATATACTTATTAGAAATGTTATAGAGCTCTCACTCACTTTGTTGTAAATACAAGTTTCTCCATAAACTTGCATAAACCCAAACGCTTTGATCACTTCATCAAAGCGAGTATTCTAGCTCCGAGATGCTTGCACTAGTCCATAGATGGATCGCTGGAGCTTGCATACTTTGTTAGCACCTTTAGGATCGACAAAACCTTCCGGTTGTATCATATACCATTCTTCCTTAAGGAATGTCGTTTTGACGTCCATTTGCCAGATTTCATAATCATAAAACGCGGCAATTGCTAACATAATTCTGACAGACTTTAGCATCGCTACGGGTGAGAAAGTCTCATCGTAGTCAACTCCTTGAACTTGTCGATAACCTTTAGCAACAAGTCGAGCTTTATAGACGGTGACATTACCATCAGCGTCCGTCTTCTTCTTAAAGATCCATTTATTTTTAATAGCTCGCCGTTTCATCGGGCAAGTCTACCAAAGTCCACACTTTGTTCTCATACATGGATCTAATCTCGGATTTCATGGCCTCAAGCCATTTGTCGGAATCCGGGCTCGCCATCGCTTCTTCATAGTTCGTAGGTTCACCGTTGTCTAACAACATGACCTCCAAGACAGGATTGCCGTACCAATCTGGTGCGGAGCGTGTCCTGGTTGACCTACGAGGTTCTGTAGCAACTTGATCTGAAGCCTCATGATCATCATCATCAACTTCTTCTCTGGTCTGTGTTGGTGTCACAGAAATTTCTTTCTGTGGCGTACTACTATCCAGAGGAGGTACAATTATCTCATCAAGTTCTACTTTCCTCCCACTCACTTCTTTCGAGAGAAACTCCTTCTCTAGAAAGGATCCATTCTTAGCAACGAATACTTTGCCTTCGGATCTGTGGTAGAAGGTGTACCCAACGGTCTCCTTTGGGTATCCTATGAAGACGCACTTATCCGCTTTGGGTTCGAGCTTATCTGGCTGAAGCCTTTTGACATAAGCATCGCATCCCCAAACTTTCAGAAACGACATCTTAGGTTTCTTGCAAACCACAGTTCATACGGTGTCATCTCAACGGATTTAGACGGTGCCCTTGTTTAAAGTGAATGCAGCTGTCTCTAATGCATAACCCCAAAATGATAGTGGCAAATCGGTAAGAGACATCATAGAACGCACCATATCCAATAGAGTACGATTACGACGTTCGGACACACCATTACGCTGTGGTGTTCCATGTGGCGTGAGCTGTGAAACAATTCCACATTGTCTTAAGTGATTGCCAAACTCGTAACTCAAATATTCTCCTCCACGATCAGATCTCAAGAACTTTATTTTCTTATTACGATGGTTCTCTACTTCACTCTGAAATTCTTTGAACTTTTCAAATGTTTCAGATTTATGCTTCATCAAGTAGACATAACCATATCTACTCAAATCATCAGTGAACGTGAGAATATAACGATATCCACCGCGCGCCTCAACACTCATCGGACCGCATACATCGGTATGTATTATTTCCAATAAGTTGGTTGCTCGCTCCATTGTTCCAGAGAACGGAGTTTTAGTCATCTTGCCAATAAGGCACGGTTCACATGTCTCAAATGATTCATAATCAAGAGATTCCAAAAACCCATCTGCATGGAGTTTCTTCATGTGTTTAACACTGATATGACCTAAGCGGCAGTGCCACAAATATGTGGTACTATCATTATCTTTTGGCATTCGTGTTATGAACATGTGTATTACTACGATCAAGATTCTATAAACCTTTCATTTTAAGTGCATGATCATCAATGATATTATCCAAATAGAATAACAATTATTCTCTGAAATTGAATAACCGTCTTGCAATAAACACTATCAGATATAATGTTCATGCTTAACGCAAGCACCAAATAACAATTATTTAGGTTCATCACTAATCCTGAAGGTAGAGAGAGCGTGGCGATGGTGATCACATCAACCTTGGAGACACTTCCAATGCACATCGTCACCTCGTTCTTAGCTAGCCCTCGTTTATTCCGAAGCTCCATGTTTCAAGTTGTAAGCAACTGAACAAGTATCAAATACCCAGGTGCTCCTACGAGTACTAGTAAGGTACATATCAATAACATGTATATCAAATATCTTTGTTGACATTGCCAGTCTTATTATCTGCCAGTTACTTTGGGGAAGTTCCGCTCCCTGTGACATTTCCCTTTGCAATGGGAGCACTAAGTCTCGGGTTTGGTTCAGCCTTGGGTTTCTTCACGTGAGCGGCAACTGTTTTACCATTCTTCTTGAAGTTCCCTTTTCTTTCCCTTGCCCTTCTTGAAACTAGTGGTCTTATTAACCATCAACACTTGATGCTCCCTTTTTTTTTCTACATCCGCAGATTGTAGCATCGCGAATAGCTTAAGGATCTTCTATCCCTTGCATGTTTATAGTTCATCACGAAGATCCAGTAGCTTAGTGATAGTGACTAGAGAAGTCTATCAATCACCACTTTATTCGGAAGTCTAACTCCCACTTGATTCAAGTGTTTGAAGTACTCAGACATTCTGAGTACATGCTCACTAACGGAGCTGTTCTCCTCCATCTTGTAGCTATAGAACTTGTCGAAGGTGTCATCCCTCTCGACCCGGGTGTGAGTCTTGAAAAACAAATTTTCAGCTCTTGGAACATCTCATATGCTCTGTGTTGCTCAAAACATATTTGGAGCTCCGGTTCTAAGCCGTAAAGTATGGCGCACTGAACTATTGAGTACTCATCTTTTCTTGTCTGCCAGACGTTCATAACGTCCTCAGACGAAGCCGTAGGGGTATTTCACTGAGCGGTGCATTAAGGACATAAGCCTTCTGTGCAGCAGTGAGGACAATCCTCAGATCACGGACCTAGTCCGCATAGTTGCTTCCATCAACTTTCAACTTCGTTTTCTCTAGGAACATAATAAAAACAGGGGAACTACAGCGCGGTCTATGGATCTACAACATAAATTTGCTAAAGTAAGACTATGTTCATGACAATTGAAGTTCAATTAATCAAATTACTTAAGAACTCCCACTTAGATTAACATCCCTCAAGTTGTCTAAGTGTAACATGATCCACATCAACTAAACCACGTCTGATCATCACGTGAGGTGGATTAGTTATCAATGGTGAACATCTTTCATGTTGATCATATCTACTATATGACTCATGTTCGACCTTTCGGTCTCTTGTGTTCCGAGGCCATGTCTGTACATGCTAGGCTCGTCAAGTTTAACCCAAGTATTCTGCGTGTGTAAAACTGGCTTACACCCGTTGTATGCGAATGAAAGAATCCATCACACCGATCATCACGTGGTGCTTAGAAGCGTCGAACCTTCGCAACGGTGCATACTAGGGGAGAACACTTATCTTGAAATTTAGTGAAGGGATCATCTTATAATGCTACTGTCGTCCTAAGCAAAATAAGATGCATAAAAGGATTAACATCACATGCAATTCAATATATGTGACATGATATGGCCATCATCGTCTTGTGCTTTTGATCTCCATCAGCAAAGCACCGTCATGATCTCCATCGTCACCGGGTTGACACCTTGATCTCCATCGTAGCGTCGTGACACCTTGATTTCCATCGTAGCGTCGTGGTCGTCTCGCCGGCTATTGCTACTACTACTACTGCTAACTAATAGCGGTAAAGTAAAGCAATTACATAGCGTTGGCATTGCATACAATAAAGAGACAACCATAAGGCTCCTGCCGGTTGCCTGATAACTTACAAAACATGATCATCTCATACAACAACTTATATCACATCATGTCTTGGCCATATCACATCACCAGCATACCCTGCAAAAACAAGTTAGACGTCCTCTACTTTGTTGTTGCAAGTTTTACGTGGCTGCTACGGGTTTGCAAGAACCGTTCTTACCTACGCAAAACCACAACATGGTGTAGTGATTGCTTTTTGATCTTCTAAAAGAACCCTCTTCATTGAAACCGATTCAACTAAAGTGAGAGAGACAGACACCCGCCAGTCACCTTTATGCAACGAGTGCACGTAGCGGTGAAACCTGTCTCGCGTAAGCGTACGCGTAATGTCGGTCCGGGCCGCTTCATCTTACAATACCGCCGAATCAAGTAACAACTAGTAACGGCAAGCAATATGTATACACCCACGCCCACAACTCACTTGTGTTCTACTCGTGCAAATCACATCTACGTATAGACCTGGCTCGGATGCCACTGTTGGGGAATGGAGCATGAATTTCAAAAAAATTCCTACGCTCACGCAAGATCTATCCATGGAGATGCATCGCTACGAGAGGGGAGAGTGTGTCTACGTACCCTCGTAGACCATTAGCGGAAGCGTCTCACAACGCGGTTGATGTAGTCGAACAATCCTTCGAGCTCCACCGATCGAGTACCGAACGTACGGCACCTCCGAGTTCTACACACGTGCAGCTCGGTGACGTTCCTCGCCTTCTTGATCCAGCAAGACGTCGAGGTAGTAGATGAGTTCCGTCAGCACGACAGCGTGGCGACGGTGATGGTGAAGTGATTCCGGCAGGGCTTCGCCTAAGCTCTCCGAAAATATGACCGAGGTGGAAAACGGTGGAGGGGGGCGCCGCACACGGCTTGGAACAATTGTTGTGTCTCCAAGGGGCGCCCCCCCCCTCCGTATATAAAGGAGGGAGGGAGGAGGAGGCTGGCCCTAGGAGCGCACCAAAGTGGGGAGTCCTACTAGGACTCCTTAGTCCTAGTAGGATTCCACCTCCCATACGGAGTAGGAAAGAGGGAAGGGAGGGGGAAAGGAAAGAGGGGGCTGCGCCCCCTCCCCTAGTCCAATTCGGTTTGGGCAAGGGGGGGCGCGAGCCTCCTCACGTGGCCTGCCTCTCCTTTTCCCGTATGGCCCAAAAAGGCCCATTACTTCTCCCGGTGAATTCCCGTAACTCCCCGGTACTCCGAAAAATACCCGAATCACTCGGAACCTTTCCGACGTCCGAATATAGCCTTCCAATATATGAATCTTTACCTCTCGACCATTTCGAGACTCCTCGTCATGTCCGTGATCTCATACGGGACTCCGAACAAACTTCGGCCACCAATCACATAACTCATATAATACTAAATCGTCATCGAACCTTAAGTGTGCGGACCCTACGGGTTCGGGAATGATGTAGACATGACCGAGACGACTCTCCGGTCAATAACCAACAGCGGAACCTGGATGCTCATATTGGTTCCTACATATTTCACGAAGATCTTTATCGGTGAACCTCATATGTCAACATACGTTGTTCCCTTTGTCTGGCGGTATGTTACTTGCCCGAGATTCGATCGTCGGTATCCAATACCTAGTTCAATCTCGTTACCGGCAAGTCTCTTTACTCGTTTCGTAATACGTCATCTTGTAACTAACTCTTTAGTCACGGTGCTTGCAAGGCTTCTGTGATGCTGTATTACCGAGAGGGCCCAGAGATACCTCTCCGATAGTCGGAGTGACAAATTCCAATCTCGATCCATGCCAACTCAACAAACACTTTCGGAGATACCTGTAGTGCACCTTTATAATCACCCAGGTACGTTGTGACGTTTGATACACCCAAAGTATTCCTACGGTATCCGGGAGTTGCATGATCTCATGGTCAGAGGAACGTGTATTTGACATAGTGAAAGCAATAGCAATAAACTGAACGATCATTTGCTATGCTAACGGTTGGGTCAAGTTCATCACATCATTCTCCTAATGATGTGATCCCATTATCAAATGACAACTCATGTCCATGGTCAGGAAATCTTGACCATCTTTTGATCAACGAGCTAGTCTAGTAGAGGCTTAATAGGGACACAGTATTTGTTTATCTATTCACACATGTATTTAGTTTCCGGTCAATACAATTTCTAGCATGAATAATAAACTATTATCATGAACGGGGAAATATGATAATAACTAATTTATTATTACCTCTAGGGCATATTTCCAACAGTTAATCCTTCATATGTTTTATAATGGCTTGAATCACATGTCAAAAACTATGCTTGATACAGCTACAGGAGGAACAATCATGGAAAAGCCCATAGAAGATGTCAAGAGGATACTAGATGATATGCAAGATGATGGGGAACGGAGCATGAAAATCAAAAAAATTCCTACGAACACCCAAGATCTATCTAGGAGAAGCATAGCAACACGAGACGAGAGTGTGTCTATGTACCCTCGTAGACCGAAAGCGAAAGCGTATATAACGCGGTTGATGTAGTCGTACTCTTCGCGATCCGATCACGATCCAACCGATCTAGTGCCGAACGGACGGCACCTCCGAGTTTAGCACACGTGCGGCTCGATGACGTCTCCTCCTCCTCGATCCAGCAAGAGAAGGCGGAGAAGTAGATGGGATCACAACCAGCACGACGGCATGGTGATGATGGTGGTGGTGGAGCTAGTTCAGCAGGGCTTCGCCAAGCGCTACTAGAACGAGGACGGAGGAGCTACGGAGTAACGGGAGAGAGAGGGGCGCCAAGGGCTTGGTGTGGTCTCTTGGGGCGCCCCCTCCTCTATATATATAGGTGGAGGGACGTGGGGAACAGCCCCTCCAAGACCTAGGGCGCAGCCAAGGGGGGGAGGACTTGGACTCCAAGTCCAATCCTATTCCTACTAGGACTCCCCTTTTTTTCCCTTCCCTAGCCACATGGGCTTTTGAGAACTTGGTGCGCCTAGCCCAATAAGGCCAGGGCGCCTCCCCTTAGCCCATGCCAGCCCTTGGGATGTGGTGGACCCACTTGTGGACTTCCGGACCCCTCCGGAATCCTCCGGAACCTTCTGGAAGCTTCCCGGTACAATACCGAAAAAACTGCACATTTTTCCGGAACCCAAAATATGACTTCCCATATATAAATCTTTACCTCTCGACCATTCCGAGACTCCTCGTGACGTCCGGGATCTCATCCGAGACTCTGAACAACATTCGGTTACCAATCATCAAATATCCCAATACTACTCTAGCGTCAACGAACGTTAAGCGTGCGACCCTGCGGGTTCGGGAATCATGTAGTCATGACCGAGACACCTCTCCGGTCAATAACCAATAGCGGGACCTGAATGCCCATATTGATTCCTACATATTCCACGAAGATCTTTTATCGGTTGAACCACGATATCAAGGATTTGATTAATCCCGTATGCAATTCCCTTTGTCCGGCGATATGTTACTTGCCCGAGATTCGATCGTCGGTATCTCCATACCTAGTTCAATCTCGTTACTGGCAAGTCTCTTTACTCGCGTAATACAAGATCTCGTGACTGACCCAGTAGCCACATTGCTTGCAAGCTCTTTACGATGTTGTATTACCGAGAGGGCCCAGAGATATCTCTCCGTCATACGGAGTGACAAATCCCAGTCTCGATTCGTGCCAACCCAACAAACACCTTTGGAGATACCTGTAGAGCACCTTTATGATCACCCAGTTATGAAGTGACGTTTGGATACACACTAAGTATTCCTCCGGTGTCAGGGAGTTGCACGATCTCATGGTCTAAGGAACAGATACTTGTCATGAAGAAAGCTGTAGCAAATAAAGTAAACGATCTGGTGCTAAGCTTACGGTTGGGTCTTGTCCATCACATCATTCTCCTAATGATGTGATCCCGTTATCAAATGACAACTCATGTCTATGGTTTAGGAAACCTTAACCATCTTTGATCAACGAGTTAGTCTAGTAGAGGCTCACTAGGGACACGGTATTTGTTTATGTATCCACACATGTATTTAAGTTTCCGGTCAATACAATTCTAGCATGAATAATAAACCTTTATCATGAACAAGGAAATATGATAATAACCATTTTATTATTGCCTCTAGGGCATATTTTCAACAGTCTCTCACTTGCACTAGAGTCAATAATCTAGTATACATTGTAATGAATCTAACACCCATGGAGTCCTGGTGCTGATCATGTTTTGCCCGTAGAAGAGGTTTAGTCAACGGGTCTGCTACATTCAGATCCGTATGTACTTTGCAAAGTTCTTTGTCTCCATCCTTAACATAATTACGAACGGAGTTGAAACGGCGCTTGATGTGCTTGGTTCTCTTGTGAAACCTGGGCTCCTTGGCAATGGCAATAGCTCCAGTGTTGTCACAAAAGATAGTCATTGGATCCGATGCACTAGGTATTACACCTAGATCGGATATGAACTCCTTCATCCAGACTCCTTCTTGCGCTGCTTCCGAAGCAGCTATATACTCCGCTTCACATGTAGATCCCGCCACGACGCTCTGCTTGGAACTGCACCAACTGACCGCTCCACCATTTAATATAAATACGTATCCAGTTTGAGACTTAGAGTCATCCGGATCTATGTCGAAGCTAGCATCGACGTAACCCTTTACGACGAGCTCTTCGCCACCTCCATAAACGAGAAACATGTCCTTAGTCCTTTTCAGGTACTTCAGGATATTCTTGACCGCTGTCCAGTGATCTACTCCTGGATCACTTTGGTACCTCCCTGCCAGACTAATGGCAAGGCACACATCAGGTCTGGTACACAGCATGGCATACATTATAGAGCCTATGGCTGAAGCATAGGGAATGACTTTCATCCTTTCTCTTTCATCTGCCATGGTCGGGCTTTGAGTCTTACTCAACTTCACACCTTGCAATACAGGCAAGAACCCTTTCTTTGACTGATCCATTTTGAACTTCTTCAAAACTTTGTCAAGGTATGTGCTTTGTGAAAGTCCTATTAGGTGTCTTGATCTATCTCTATAGATTTTGATGCCCAATATATAAGCAGCTTCACCAAGGTCTTTCATTGAAAAACTCTTATTCAAATATCCTTTTATGCTTTCCAGAAATTCTATATCATTTCCAATCAACAATATGTCATCCACATATAATATTAGAAATGCTACAGAGCTCCCACTCACTTTCTTGTAAATACAAGCTTCTCTGTAAGTTTGTATAAAACCAAAAGCTTTGATCACCTCATCAAAGCGTATATTCCAACTCCGATATGCTTGCACTAGTCCATAGATGGATCGCTGGAGCTTGCATACTTTGTTAGCATCCTTAGGATCGACAAAACCTTCTGGTTGCATCATATACAATTCTTCCTTAAGAAACCCGTTAAGGAATGCCGTTTTGACGTCCATTTGCCAGATCTCATAATCATAAAATGCGGCAATAGCTAACATAATTCTAACAGACTTAAGCATCACTACGGGTGAGAAAGTCTCATCGTAGTCAACCCCTTGAACTTGTCGGAAACCCTTTGTGACAAGTCGAGCTTTATAGACAGTGACATTACCATCAGCGTCTGTCTTCTTCTTATAGATCCATTTATTCTCAATGGCTTGTCGATCATCGGGCAAGTCCACCAAAGTCCATACTTTGTTCTCATACATGGATCCTATCTCGGATTTCATGGCCTGAAGCCATTTGTCAGAATCTGGGCTCATCATAGCTTCTTCATAGTTCGTAGGTTCGCCGTTGTCTAACAACATGACTTCCAGGACAGGATTACCGTACCATTCTGGTGCGGAACGTACCCTGGTCGACCTACGAAGTTCAGTAGTAACTTGATCCGATGTTTCATGATCATCATCATTAGCTTCCTCTTCGGTTGGTGTAGACATCACGGGAACTGTTTTCTGTGACGTGCTACCTTCCAATTCGAGAGAAGGTACGATTACCTCATCAAGTTCTACTTTCCTCCCACTCACTTCTTTCGAGAGAAACTCCTTCTCTAGAAAGGACCCATTCTTGGCAACAAAGATCTTGCCCTCGGATCTGTGGTAGAAGGTATACCCAATGGTCTCTTTAGGGTATCCTATGAAGACGCACTTCTCCGCTTTGGGTTCGAGCTTATCAGGCTGAAGCCTCTTGACATAAGCGTCGCATCCCCAAACTTTAAGAAACGACAGCTTAGGTTTCTTGCCAAACCACAACTCATACGGTGTCGTCTCAATGGATTTAGACGGTGCCCTATTTAAAGTGAATGCGGCTGTCTCTAATGCATAACCCCAAAACGATAGTGGCAAATCGGTAAGAGACATCATAGAACGCACCATATCCAATAGAGTACGATTAAGACGTTCGGACACACCATTACGCTGTGGTGTTCCAGGCGGTGTGAGCTGTGAAACAATTCCACATTGTCTTAAATGCATACCAAACTCGTAACTCAAATATTCACCTCCACGATCAGATCGTAGAAACTTTATTTTCTTGTTACGATGATTTTCCACTTCACTCTGAAATTCCTTGAACTTTTCAAATGTCTCAGACTTGTGTTTCATTAAGTAAATATACCCATATCTACTCAAATCATCTGTGAAGGTAAGAAAATAACGATATCCACCGCGTGCTTCAACACTCATTGGACCGCATACATCAGTATGTATTATTTCCAATAAGTCACTAGCTCGCTCCATTGTTTCGGAGAACGGAGTTTTAGTCATCTTGCCCATGAGGCATGGTTCAGATGTCTCAAATGATTCATAATCAAAAGATTCCAAAAGTCCATCGGCATGGAGTTTCTTCATGCGTTTTACACCAATATGACCTAAGCGGCAGTGCCACAAATATGTGGTACCATCACTATTAACTTTGCATCTTTTGGCATCAATATTATGAATATGTGTATCACTACGATCGAGATTCAACAAGAATAAACCATTCACAAGGGGTGCATGACCATAAAAGATATTACTCATATAAATAGAACAACCATTATTCTCTGACTTAAATGAATAACCGTCTCACAATAAACAAGATTCAGATATAATGTTCATGCTCAACGCAGCCACCAAATAACAATTATTTAGGTTTAAAACTAATCTCGAAGGTAGATGTAGAGGTAGCGTGCCGACGGCGATCACATCAACCTTGGAACCATTTCCGAGGCACATCGTCACCTCGTCCTTAGCCAGTCTTCGTTTATTCCGCAGCTCCTGTTTCGAGTTGCAAATATTAGCAACCGAACCAGTATCAAATACCCAGGCGCTACTACGAGCACTAGTAAGGTACACATCAATAACATGTATATCAAATATACCTTTGTTGACGTTGCCAGCCTTCTTATCTGCCAAGTACTTGGGGCAGTTCCTCTTCCAGTGACCATACCCCTTGCAGTAGAAGCACTCAGTCTCAGGTTTGGGTCCAGCCTTGGGTTTCTTCACGGGAGCGGCAACTGCTTTACCGTTCTTCTTGAAGTTCCCTTTCTTTCCCTTGCCTTTCTTGAAACTAGTGGTCTTTTTAACCATCAACACTTGATGCTCCTTCTTGATTTCTACCTCCGCGGCCTTAAGCATCGCGAAGAACTCGGGAAGTGTTTTCTCCATCCCTTGCATATTATAGTTCATCACAAAGCCCTTATAGCTTGGTGGCAGTGATTGGAGAATTCTGTCAATAACCGAGTCATCTGGAAGATTAACTCCCAACTGAGTCAAGCGGTTGTGCAACCCAGACATTCTGAGTATATGCTCACTAACAGAACTGTTCTCCTCCATTTTACAGCTAAAGAACTTGTCAGAGATGTCATACCTCTTAACCCGGGCATGAGCTTGAAATACCAATTTCAGCTCCTGGAACATCTCATATGCTCCGTGGTGTTCAAAACGTCTTTGGAGCCCCGGTTCTAAGCCGTAAAGCATGGCGCACTGAACTATCGAGTAGTCATCAGAACGTGCCTGCCAGATGTTCACAACATCCACAGACGACACTGGAGGGGGTGCGACACCTAGCGGTGCATCAAGGACATAAGCCTTCTGTGCAGCAATGAGGATAATCCTCAAGTTACGGACCCAATCCGCATAGTTGCTTCCATCATCTTTCAACTTAGCTTTCTCTAGGAATGCATTAAAATTCAGGGGAACTACAGCGCAGGCCATTGATATACAACACAAATTTTTGCAAAGACAATTAAGACTAAGTTCATGATAATTTTAGTTCAGTTAATCAAATTACTAATGAACTCACACTTAAATCAACATCCCTCAAGTTGTCTAAGTGACACGTGATCCAAATCAACTAACCCATGTCCGATCATCACGTGAGATGGGATAGTCATCAATGGTGAACATCTCCATGTTGATCATATCTACTATATGACTCATGTTAGACCTTTCGGTCTCCTGTGTTCCGAGGCCATGTCTGTACATGCTAGGCTCGTCAAGTTTAACCCAAGTATTCTGCATGTGTAAAACTCACTACAGGAATCAGCTAATTTGCCGTCTGCCATAGCAGACGGCAAAGGACCAGGCCACCGACGGCATATGGCAGACGGCAAAGGACCGGGCCACCGACGGCAAACGTCTTTGCCGTCTGCAACGGACAGCAAACACTTCCGGCACTGAAAGTCACGGTAATGACTTTGTTTGCCGTCTGCCTAAAAATAGCTGACGGCAAAGAAGTTTGCCATCCGCTTTCCTGGCCAAGCTGACGGCAAAGATCATGGACGGCAAAGAATAGCGGTTAGCCCCGTTAGGTGGCTAACGGCAGACTTTGTCATCTGCCGGCGGACGGCAAACTTTGCCGTCAGCCCTATGACGTCAGCAGACCCGTGGCTAACCATGACTTCTGCTTAGTCTTTGCCGTCTACCAGGCTGGTCTTTGCCGTCTGCTGGCAGACGGCAGAATGACCAAATGGTCAGACCTGATGCTCCCAGGTTGAACAGGTTGCTGCCACGTGGTCCCTTTGCCGTCCGCCTACCGACGGCAAAGGTCTTTGCCGTCGGCTGGCAGACGGCAAAGTGCCTGTATTGTTACTGTTTTGTCTGTTTTCTGTTATATCCCTGCATTTTCAAAAGACATATATGATATATATAGTTTCAACCTCAAGCATAGCCCATGTATCCAACATCTAGCAGTCCATCGAATGCAAGAGAACACATAGGGTATTAAAAGATCCAATACATACATAGTTTCACGGAGTTCATCCATATATACATACATAGTTTCACATTGTTCATCAATACAAATCAAAACAAAAACTAAACACTAGCAGTCCATCAATGCCTGCTTCCATGAAGTGAATCAATCCTGCAAAAATGGGAGTAAGAAAGTTAGAAGAAGAAGAAGAAGAAGAAGAAGAAGAAGACTAGAAGAAGAAGACTAGAAGAAGAAGAAGAAGAAGAAGAAGAAGAAGAAGAAGAAGAAGAAGAAGAAGAAGACTAGAAGAAGAAGAAGAAGAAGAAGAAGGAAGAAGAAGAAGATGGAGAAAAAGGAAGAAGAGAAAAAGGAAGAATAAGAATATATTTTCTTCTTCTTCTCTCTTTTTCTCATCTTTCTTCTCTTCTATCTTGTTATCCTTTTCCTTCTCATTCTTCTTCTTTTATTCTTTCTTTTTCTTGTCTTTCTTCTTCTATTCTTTCTTTTTCTCCTCTTCCTTGTTTTTCTTCTTCTTATTCCTTATTTGTGTCATTTTAAGCTAACTTAGGTAATTATGCCATTTTAGAGCTAACTAAGCTTATTATGTCATTTTGGAGGAAAATAAGGTAAGTATAGGTCATTATTGAGCTAACTTAGGTAATTATGCCATTTTTTAGCTAACTAAGCTTATTATGTCAATTTGGAGGAAAATAAGGTAAGTATAGGTCATTTTTGTGCTAACTTAGGTAATTATGTCATTTTTGAGCTAACTTAGGTAAGTATAGGTCATTATTGAGCTAACTTAGCTTATTATGTCATTTTGGAGGAAAATAAGGTAAGTATATGACATTTATGAGCTAACCAAGGTTATTATTGTGCCATTTTTGACCTAACTAAGCTAATTATGTCATAAATGAACTAAATAAGCTAATTATGTCATTTTGGAGGATAATTAGCTAAGTATGTCTTTTTTGGGGAAAATAAGCTAATTATGACACGAATAATAATATGTATATAATTTAAGTTGGGATGCATACAAACTAATAGTCTGGATCGTCTATATATGCTTCGGGATCAATAGATGCATCATCATCATCACTATCACGCGTGTCGTCATGAATGACGTTCTCATCGGGTTCAGCGGCATCAACATGTGGAAGGCTTTTCTGTAATCGGTCAAGCATTGACAGGTCATCCGTAGCAGTAACCTCTTCTTGTTCCGGCTCTTCTTGTTCCGGCTCAGGGGTGAAGTCGGATTCACTGTCGCTGTCTACTTCCATGTTCTGGGGTGAAGTAGAGCGGTTCTTGAAACATTTTTTGGAAAGACGTGTTTCTTGGAAGAATTATCCTTCATATGTGTCTGGGTTAATGTGAGGCTCATAATCCTCTTCATTGGGGGGAGGTGGTCTAACACGTGGCGGCACTTCATAAACGACATCCCAACCATTCAGATTTGCATTAGTTTGGTAGGCCCACGGTAGATACAAAACTTGGGTCGCCTGTTGAGCCGTAATATAGACATCGGGAACATCTAAATGGATGCTTTGTTTGATTTCGACTAGCCCTATATGTTCATGAGTCCTTCTAGTCTCCTTCGGCTGGAACCAATAACATTTGAAGACTACGACGTTCGGTGGGTTTTCACCATAGAATAGAAGTTCATAAATTGCTTCAACTCTTCCATAATACTCGGTACCTCCTTCGCCGATAGCAGAGACACCACAATTTGTAGATTTTCGATCGGCCATAGATAGCTCTTTGCCAAAGGTACGAAAGCGATACCCGTTGATGTCGTATTTCTCAAATGAACGGACCTTATAGTCAAAACCATTAGCGGCTTGTCTCAATTCGGCGTCCATAGACTCTGAATTAGCCTACAAAAGTTTAATATGACAGGATTGTTGCATTAGCCGCAAATTAGACCAAGAAATGAAATGGTCTATTAATGGTAATTACCGTTTGTTTGAACCAAGAGATGAAACCGGGATAGCCGCCTCCATGCTTTGCCAGAAGCTCATACTCTTCGATGGAATCCTTTTGGATCACCACTCCATCCGAGAATTTGGCGACGTATCAACTGTATCAAATATCCGGGAATAAGAGCAGTTCAAAGGAATTAGAAGTTGCGAAACAATGTACCGAGAACTTACTCGATGTACGGCCGCACTTCTGTTAGGTTGTTGAAGATATACAACGAAATGGTCCGCCATTCTTCAACATCCAACACTATTGCTTTCGAAGCACCGGCTGGTGAGAGCTTCCCTTTGAATAGGCTGAGGTTGGATCCACCTTTTTTAGGGTCGCCAGCATTGTACCGAGGCTTCGGATTATGCAAATGATGATTTTTGGCTTCGTAGTGTGCTGTCACAAAGTTTGCCGCCTCCTCAGTAATGAATGCCTCGGCCATCGATGCTTCAATTCTATGTTTATTTTTACATTTTGCTCGAAGCGTCTTCTGCATCCTCTCAGTTGCATAGCACCAACGATTTTGCACGGGCCCCCCCAATCTTGCCTCGGTCAGGAGATGTAAAATCAAATGCTGCATTGGATTAAAGAAGCCCGGTGGAAAGATCTTCTCTAACTTGCAGAGCAACTCTGGCGCCAACTTTTCCATGTCATCTATCACGACAGGCAATAGTTCTTTCGCACAAAGAACACGGAAGAAATAGCTCAGCTCTGCCAGTACTAGCCATTCATCCTCAGGGATAAAGCCACGCAACATCACCGGCATTACCCGCTCAAGCCATATGTGCCAATCATGACTCTTGAGACCAAATATTTTCAATTTTTCAAGACTCGCTCCCCTCTTTAGATTCGCTGCATACCCATCGGGGAACATCAACTGCATTTTCACCCACAAGATAATTTCCCTCATAGCTGGCCTTCCAAGATTGAACCAGGCCTTTGGCTTCGTCCAGTTCTGCTTTCCTTTCGGTTGTCGCATGTTTTGTAACGGTCTATCACATAGAGTCTGCAGATCGACTCTAGCCTTAGTATTATCCTTTGACTTCCCATCTATGCCGAACAATGTACCAAAAAGGGCCTCGCCGATATTCTTTTCAGTGTGCATCACGTCGATGTTGTGTGGAAGAAGGAGGTCTTTGAAGTAAGGCAGATCCCACAAGCATGTCTTGTCAGTCCAGGCGTGTTCCGAATTATACCCCTTGAAATACCCTGGATGCTCTGGATCAGGCTCAAGAGCGTTTAACTGATCTAGGATCTGTTGTCCAGTCAATGTAGGTGGTGCAGAGTTTTTGACAACTCTACCTTTGGTGAAGTTCTTCTTGTCTTTTCTGGACTTATGGTGAGGATCCAGGAATTGTCTATGCAAGTCGAAGCAAGAATACTTGCGACCCGCCTGCAGCCAATGAAACTGAAGAGTTGCCTTGCATGTGGGGCACGAGAACCTTCCATTCGTACACCAGCCAACGAATAGCGCATACATCGGCAAGTCATGCATAGAGTACATGTACCAGACACACATTATGAAGTTTCGTTTGCTAGCGGCGTCGTATGTCTTGAACCCATTATCCCAAGCTTCTTGCAATTCATCCTTAAGCGGCTGCATGTACACATTCATATTCTTCCCCGGATAGTTGGGCCCTGGAATTATCAACGTCAGGAAAATGTTCTTTCTTTGCATAATCTGTCCGGGGGGGAGATTGAGTGGAATGACAAATACAGGCCAACAACTGTATTGGGTTGCCGTCATACCAAATGGATTGAACCCATCCGTGTCGATCCAGACTCGACGACGCCTTGGATCTGCCGCTTTTTGCTCATGTAATGCATCGAAGTGCTTCCACACAGAACCATCCGATGTGTGTACCATCATCTGATTCCCATCTGCATCTAGTTCGGTTCTTTTGCCCATTTTGTGCCATGTCATCTGTCTGGCCGCCTCTTCGACCATGAAAAGACGTTGAAGTCTTGGTACGATTGGCAGTTACCGAAGAACATTAACGGGGATTTTGGTCTGCCTCTTCTCACCCATACCGTTGTCTACCACAACATACCTGGAAGAGTTGCAAATGGGACAATAGTTCAAGTCCGCATACTCAAGCCTAAATAAGGCACATCCTTTCTCACAGGCATCTATCTTCTCATAGGGCATCTTAAGTGCACGGAGGATTTTGTTCGACTGGTACAGGTTTGCAGGCATTACATGGCCTTTGGGTAGAAAGCGTCCAAATAGTGTTATCATCGCGTCGTAGCATTCTCTGCCCAAGTTGAATTGAGCCTTCAGAGACATTACTTGTGCGATGGCATCCAGCTGACAAAGCTCAGTGTGCTCGTGGAGAGGACGTTTTGAAGACTCCAACATTTCATTGAAGGCCTTTGCAGGTTCCTCCATCTCATCGTCCGAATCCCGAGCATCATCAAAGTCTTGCACCATGTCTTCGATCCCGGTACCATGCTCGTCGGTGCGACGAAAAACCACCTCAACTCTGGTACGTTGGGCACGAAAAACCACCTCAACTCTGGTACGTTGGGCAGACTCACCATGAAATGTCCACACCGTATAATCAGGCGTAAACCCCCACTTCTGCAGGTGTTTACCCATTTCATCCTCTTTCCTCTGAGAAAAGTTGTCGCACCTAACACAGGGGCACCAGGTTTTTCTCTGGCCATTTGCAAATGCAGCTTTCACAAACCCCTTGGTTTTTGTTAACCATTCATTGGTCGTGTCTTTCTGACTAGTGTGACCGGTGTACATCCACGCACGATCACTCATCTTGCCTACCTACTAAACACACAAGAAATATATATATAATTCAGCATATATATTCATCAGTTAATCAAGTTTGTCAATTTTATTACGTCCATGCAACCTACACGCTAATAGGTAAAGATAGGTCCTAATCCCACCCGAGTATGTGTAGATTGGGTTCGTTTTCCCATGCTCTGCTCCGGATCTGACGCAAAATATCGGCAGCACCTCCCCGCTGTTCTCCTGATACATGTCTCGGCAATAAACAAAGAGGATGTGTACCCGGAGAACAACAGGGAGGCACTGACAAAATTCTGCATCGGATCCGGAGCAGAGCATGGGAAAACGAACCCAATCTACACATACTCGGGCTGTCCATGGATAACATTGGACAATTCGAAAGAATCACGGTTATAAATATGCAAATGCATGCATATTTATAACTGTAACTCTTTCGAACGGGAGACGCATACTGGTACGCATACTGATGATTGAAGACACCTATAGCTAGCAAGTTTCATCGGCACAAAGACCGGAACAGAGCAAATTAAGGGGGGGAGGAGATGTCATTTGTGCTCACCCACGAACGCAGGGGAGCTCGTCGAACGCACGGGGAGGTCGTCGAACACCAGACCCTCGCATCGACGAAACAACTCCACATTTGAATCCACCCGATCAACACGAATATTCAATCCCGATAAAATCTCTCTCTCTCTCTCTCTCTCTCTCTCTCTCTATATATATATATATATATATATATATATATATATAACTACTTTTCTATTTTATTCTTCTTCTCCTCTATTCCTTCTTCTTCTCCTCTTTTTCTTCTTCTTCTCCTCTTCTTCTGTTTTTCCTCTTCTTTTCCTCTTCTCCTCTTTTTCTTCTTCTTCCTCTTCTTCTACTCTTCTTCTTCTCCTCTTCTCCTCTTTTTCTTCTTCTTCTTCTTTTCTTCTCCTCCTCTTCTTCTTCTTCTTCTTCTTCCTTCTTTTCCTTTTTCCTCTTCTTCTCCTCTTCTTCTTCTCCTCTTCTCCTCTTTTTCTTTTTCTTCTTCTTCTTCTTCTTCTTCTTCTTCTTCTTCTTCTTCTTCTTCTTCTTCTTTTCTTCTCCTCCTCCTCTTCTTCTTCTTCTTCTTCTTCCTTCTTTTCCTTTTTCCTCTTCTTCTACTTATTCTTCTTTTCTTCTTCTTTTTTTCATCTTTTTTCTTCTTCTTCTAATTATGACTAATTAACCTAATTCTTTTCTAAACTAATAACTAGTTCTAACTAGTTCTAACTAATTAACCTAATTATAACTAGTTCTTTCTAGCAGCAATTAAATGGAAAAAAACAGAGAAAAAACAATGCTCACCGGAAGGGGGCGGCCGGGCTCCGGGGCAGCAGGGTGCCGGGTCGGCGGGGGTGGCGGGGATCCGGGGCTGCCGGGGCGGCGGGGCGGCTGGTGGTGGGGCGGCGGTAGCGGCCGGGCGCCGGGTGGTGGGGCGGCGGGGCGGCGGCGGGTGGTGAGGGCGGCGGGCTCGTGGTGGTCGTCGGGGAGAGAGAGGCAGAGAGAGAGAGAGGGGGGAGGGGTGGGGGCGGCCGTTAGTTAAGTGAAATATTTGCCGTCCGCTGATCTTTGTCGTCTGCTTAAAGACACTTTGCCGTCTGGTAGCAGACGGCAAAATGTATTCCATTTGACCTAACTAACTGCACGGTCCAGTGGGGCCCAGCTGAGCTCTTTGCCGTGTGCCTTTTGGCTCTTTGTCGTCCGCTAACAGGCGGCAAAGAGTGTACTGACGGCAAAAAAATTCTTTGCCATGAGCCCTTTCTTTGCCGTCTGCTTTGTGGAAGCTGGCGGCAAAGAAAGTCTTTGTCGTCCGCTAGCAGACGGCAAAGAATGGACTGATGGCAAATTCTCTGATTCCAGTAGTGTTACACCCGTTGTATGCGAACGTAGAGTCTATCACACCCGATCATCACGAGGTGCTTCGAAACGACGAACTTTTGCAACGGTGCATACTTAGGGAGAACACAATTTCTTGAAATTAAGTGAAGGGATCATCTTATAATGCTACCGTCGTTCTAAGCAAAATAAGATGCATAAAAAGGATAAACATCACATGCAATCAATATGTGACATGATATGGCCATTATCATCTCGTGCCTTTGATCTCCATCTCCAAAGCACCGGCATGATCTCCATCGTCACCGGCATGACACCACGATCTCCATCATCATGTCGTCATGTGGTCGTCTCCGCCAACTATTGCTTCTACAACTATTGCTAACGCATAGCGATAAAGTAAAGCAATTACATGGCGATTAATAAATTAAAGACAACCCTATGGCTCCTGCTGGTTGCCGTACTCATCGACATGCAAGTCGTGAACCTATTACAAAACATGATCATCTCATACATCAACATATATCACATCATGTTTTGGCCATACCACATCACAACATGCCCTGCAAAAACAAGTTAGACGTCCTCTACTTTGTTGTTGCAAATTTTACGTGGCTGCTATGGGCAACTAGCAAGAACCGTTCTTACCTACGCAAAGCCACAACGGTGGTAATCAAGTTGCCTTTTAACCTTCTATAAGGACCGCCTTTGTCAAATTAGATTCAAGTAAAGTAGGAGAGACAGACACCCGCTAGCCACCTTATGCAAAACAAGTTGCATGTTAGTCGGTGGAACCGGTCTCATGTGCGAGGACATGTAAGGTTGGTCTGAGCCGCTTCATCCCACAATACCGCCGATTCCAAATAAGACAAGAGAGGTAAGAAATTTGAGCATCAACGCCCACAACTTTTGTGTTCTACTCATGCATATACATCTACGCATAGACCTAGCTCATGATGCCACTGATGGGGAACGAAGCATGAAAATCAAAAAAATTCCTACGAACACCCAAGATCTATCTAGGAGAAGCATAGCAACACGAGAGGAGAGTGTGTCTACATACCCTCGTAGACCGAAAGCGGAAGCGTATATAACGCGGTTGATGTAGTCGTACTCTTCACGATCCGATCACGATCCAACCGATCTAGTGCCGAACGGACGACACCTCCGAGTTTAGCACACGTGCGGATCAATGACGCCTCCTCCTCCTTGATCCAGAAAGAGAAGGCGGAGAAGTAGATGGGATCACAACCAGCATGACGGCGTGGTGGTGATGTTGGTGGTGGAGTTAGTTCAGCAGGGCTTCGCCAAGCGCTACTAGAACGAGGACGCGGGAGCTACGGAGTAACGGGAGAGAGAGGGGCGCCAAGGGCTTGGTGTGGTCTCTTCGGGTGCCCCCTCCTCTATATATATAGGTGGAGGGGCGTGGGGAACAGCCCCTCCAAGCCCTAGGGCGTAGCCAAGGGGGAGAGGACTTGGACTCCAAGTCCAATCCTATTCCTACTAGGACTCCCCTTTTTTTCCCCTTCCCTAGCCACATGTCCTTTTGAGGACTTGGTGCGCCTAGCCCAATAAGGCCAGGGCGCCTCCCCTTAGCCCATGCCAGCCCTTGGGACGTGGTGGACCCAATGTGGACTTCCGGACCCCTCCGGAATCCTCCGGAACCTTCTGGAAGCTTTCCGGTACAATTCCGAAAAAACTGCACCTTTTTCCGGAACCCAAAATATGACTTCCCATATATAAATCTTTACCTCTCAACCATTCCGAGACTCCTCGTGATGTCCGGGATCTCATCCAGGACTCCGAACAACATTCGGTTACCAATCATCAAATATCCCAATACTACTCTAGCGTCAACGAACGTTAAGCGTGCGACCCTGCGGGTTCGGGAATCATGTAGTCATGACCGAGACACCTCTCCGGTCAATAACCAATAGCGGGACCCGGATGCCCATATTGATTCCTACATATTCCACGAAGATCTTTTATCAGTTGAACCATGATGTCAAGGATTCGATTAATCCCGTATGCAATTCCCTTTGTCCGGCGATATGTTACTTGCCCGAGATTCGATCGTCGGTATCTCCATACCTAGTTCAATCTCTTTACTGGCAAGTCTCTTTACTCGTTCCGTAATATAAGATCCCGTGACTAACCCATTAGCCACATTGCTTGCAAGCTCTTTACGATGTTGTATTACCGAGAGGGACCAGAGATATCTCTCCGTCATACGGAGTGACAAATCCCAGTCTCGATTCGTGCCAACCCAACAAACACCTTTGGAGATACCTATAGAACACCTTTATGATCACCCAGTTACAAAGTGACGTTTGGATACACACTAAGTATTCCTCCGGTGTCAGGGAGTTGCACGATCTCATGGTCTAAGGAACAGATACTTGTCATGAAGAAAGTTGTAGCAAATAAACTAAACGATCTGGTGCTAAGCTTACGGTTGGGTCTTGTCCATCACATCATTCTCCTAATGATGTGATCCCGTTATCAAATGACAACTCATGTCTATGGTTTAGGAAACCTTAACCATCTTTGATCAACGAGCTAGTCTTGTAGAGGCTCACTAGGGACACGGTATTTGTTTATGTATCCACACATGTATTTAAGTTTCCGTTCAATACAATTCTAGCATGAATAATAAACCTTTATCATGAACAAGGAAATATGATAATAACCATTTTATTATTGCCTCTAGGGCATATTTCCAACACAAGAGAACCATGCCCAATGGCATGTTGAGAGAACCACCACCAAGAAGGTGAATGTCATAGAAGACAATAGCTCAGAGTTGACAACCAAGCTAGAAGAACTTATCTCTTTGATGAAAGGTAAAGAAGAGGTAAATGTCCATGCCATCACTAATGAAGATACTAGTGATGTGAATTTTATTGCTCGTAATAGCTATAATCCCAATTGGAAAAATAATGGTTATGCTCCTAAACTTCCTTATCCTAATAATGGAGGAGCATCCAATAATTTTAATGGAGGTAATGGTAGCAATATAAATACTCTTGAAGAAACTCTTAAAAGTTTTGTTGCTAGCCAGACTGAGCAGAATGAAAACTTCAAGAATATCTTGAAGAATCATGATAACTTACTTGGTCAATTGACCGGTAAGGTTGTTGGACTAACAAATGATGTGCAGATACTTGAAGCCAGATCCAAGAATATGGAGGCACAAGTGGCAAAGATAGCAGAGAGGCAAACCTTGATTTTCGCCAAGTTTGCAGGTAAACCGGAGCCTAACCCGGTTGAAGAAGTTAAAATGGTGAGAAGTAACGAAGAGAAAGATGAGGTACTTGAAACAAGCCTTGTGCCAGAGTACAACTATGCCATTGCAGATTTTGTAAAGATGATATCCATGAAGTATCCACTACCAGAGATAACTAACGATGAGGCATATAATGTCTTTGTTGAACAAAGTTGCAGCCAAGGTACGTGAACTTGATGATGAAAGAAAAAAGTTATTCAGTAAGTTACCAGCTAAGCAAGAAGATACTTTTGAACCTACTATAGAGATTGAGATAGGACTTAATAAGTTCAGTGCTTTAAGTGATCTAGGGGCAAGTGTTTCCACTATCCCCAAATCTGTTTATGATAGTCTCAATCTTGGTCCTTATGCTAATACTGAGATTATATTGAATATGGCTAACTCTACTTTTACTCAGGCAGCAGGCATTAAGCATGGAGTTATAGTTCAAATAAATGATTGCCATGTCATGATTGATCTTGTTATAGTAGATATGCCTGAAGATCCAATTGCTCATGTAATTCTCGGTAGACCTTTCCTACGGACTATCAAAGCTGTGATAAATGTGTTTGAGGAAAATGTTCGTTTTGATTTACCATCTAAAGATCCCTTTATAAGGCATTTCCCTAGGAAAAAGAAATTGAAGACCTACACAGGAGGTGGCATCATTTTGAATGCCAGAAGCTATGGTCTCGGTGTTCTAGCACCACACTGATCACCACTACGGTCGAGCTAACCGACCGAAAACAAGCGCTTCGTGGGAGGCAACCCACGCGAATAAAGTAGACAAGTAAGTTTCTATTTTTGTTTTTAATAAAAGAGTGATTGAAGTTCCATATGAAGAAGTGAGTTTGGAAGAGTTGTTCTGATGAAGGCCTAGCCTTGTGCAAGATGATTTATAAGCTAGATTGATGTTTGAATGCCTGGAAATATGTATATGTATTGTCTTGGAACTAACCCCGCAGGAGAAAAGAAAAAAGAAAAGTCTCACAAGAGACAAATCAAAAGACGGCGTTCAAAATGATCGCCAGCGGTCGTATGAGCGGTCGCATGACCTGCCGGAGGTTCCAGCGCAAAACAACCAGAGGCAGCAGGAGAAAAGATGGTGTTTCAAACGGGCACGAGCGCCCGTTCGAGCGGTCGTTTGACTAAAAATCCAGAGCATTTGACGGCGTTCCAAACGGGCACATGTGCCCGTTCGAGCGGCCGTTTGACATCTTCGACCAGAAGCACAAAAAGAACAGAATGAAAGATGGCGTTCAAAATGAACGCAAGCGTCCGTTTCAGCGGTCGTTTCATCTACACGCAGGCAAAGGTGAGTTAAACCGGGTTGAAGACGGCGTTCCATACGGGCGCTCGTGCCCGTATGAGCGGTCGTTTTGCGCACCGGCGGCTCCAATAAGCCCGAGGAAGGAGGTATTTCGCCCCCATCTCTCTCTTTTCTTCTTCTTCTTCCTCCAAACCTCTCCAAACCCTAGCAAAACTTCGCCCGATCTCTCTACTCGTTTGTTTTCAGTTCAAATCCTTCCGTGTGATCGATCTACGGTACATTTCTCCTTTGATCCCCAATTTATTTTTCACGAATCCACGTTCTACATGTCTAGCATTGCCATGTTTAGGATATGCATATTTTTGATTCAAACTTGAGTTTGGCATGGATTTGTTGATGTTTTTAGAGGAGTAAGATGTTGTGAGTACCGTAGGATCATTATTGTTTCATTGTATGGACTGAAAAATTGTTGTATAGATGTTTACACGGAGGTCTTCTCGCGTACGCCGTGGTTCGAGTTCATCCACCACACAACCTGTGATGCCCCTGCTCGACCGTGCACTAATCATACACGCAAACGTGCACGCTCGAGATCAGAGACTCACGGGAAGATATCACAACACAACTCTAAACTCAAATTTAAACATAAATCTCCATATTACAAACCAGGGTCACGAGGACCCGAATACATAAGTCATACACACAAATAATATCTAGGTACAGACATAGTTAGTCAAGTTTGCCTTAAGAAGGCTAGCACAAACAGCGACACTAGATCGAAAAGGCGAAGGCCTCCTGCCTAGGGCCTCCGAACTACTCCTGGTTGGCTGGCTCAACCCAGTAGGACTCCATCGTCTGATTGCAGCAAGCGGGTATGGGGAAAAAGATAGCAAAGCAACCGTGAGTACTCATCCAAAGTACTCGCAAGACTGACATCAGAACTATACTAAGTATGCATCGGTTTCAATGGAATGGGGCTATATCTTTGGACTGAACTGCAGAATGCCAGAATAGAGGGGGAAGAAGCCTAGCCTATCGAAGACTAGCATCTTGAAGCAATCTTGCAGCATCAGAAGAGAGTAGATCACAGTAGCATATATTAGTGGTTATGTAATAGCGACGCCCTGAGATCCTTTCTCGACTCCCTGCGAGAAAGCGATCCCGAGAGCGATATTAACAGTTTAATATTGAATCATCATCAGTTTGTAGTTGTAGTGGATCAGGATACAACTCTGAGTGTACTGTTACCGTGGACACGGCTATTCGAATAGATAACTTCCCTGCAGGGGTGCACTACTGTTACCCAACACGTTCGATTACATCTGGCCGGACACACTTGCTGGGTAATGCCCGGCCTCGGGTGATCGACACGACGCAGTCCTACCTAGGCACAGCAGAGAGGTCAGCACGCCGGTCTAAATCCTAAGTGCGAAGGGGTCTTGGGTCATCACCCTTTGCACTCCTGCACGTTGCGAGACTGGTTGGGGCCCAGGCGCGACACTGAATACACCAGTGACTTAACCAGCCCACCCCAACAATCAGCCCGCATCTCTGAGCTGTGACATCTGAAGAACTTTCGACTGATACATACGACGTAGAGGGTCTCATAACCATTATCCCACATGGTGGTAGTGCGTATAGGGCCAACGACCCACTCAGATCAAATACCCAAATCCCTTAGGCGTATTTAGCAGCTCGCAGAGATGAACAGGATTCCTGTCGCTCCGACTTGATAACACACGGCTCGCGGGTGCTCTTGGAGCTGACCCATCTTTATCAAATGGCAGTAGTAAAGTCCAAGTACCCGTGTGTCAAAAGTATCGAGAAGGAATCCGAGGAATCACCCTGGATGGATTCCCACTCGAAGTATCGGTCAAGGTAAACCCGGAGGAATCACCCTCAATGGATTCACTCAAGAGGAGTTGCACGACGGAAGCTTTATCAGAGGTGATGAAAGAGGAATCACCCTCGGTAATCCACAACCGGATAGCTATTCTATAGAGGCATCATCGGAAGTGAGATAAGAGGTATCACCCTCGGCACTCGGTGGTAGCTCTGCAGAGTCGAACAACTTAGGGGGAAATGTGCGGTGATGTGTTGGTCTCTGACTGTCGATCACACTGATCGAGTCACTAGTGAAAAGCGTGGCAACAATGACAAGGGTGTGGGGCCATTGATGTATCACTAACCAGCCTATACTAAGCATATAGGATAACAGGTAAAGTATCAACAACAGGTTACAAAACCAGGCTATGCATCAGAATAGGAACTATTGGAACAGTAGCAGGGGCAATTCTAATGCAAGAATAAGAGGGAAAGAATAGGCGATATCTGGATGATCAAGGGGGTTTTGCTTGCCTGGAAGCTCAGCTGAGAGGGGATGGTCGTCTGAAGGCTGCTCGTCTGGAGCGTAGTCGTACACAGCTGCGTCGGCGGCAGTCTCGGCGTCTATCGAGAGAGAAGGAGGGGGAAGAAACAATAAATTCACGGCAATAATGCAACAGCGATGCATGACATGCCTAAATGATATGCAGAGGTGATATAATGCCTATCTAACTGCTTTAGATAATTTAGGAATTTATTTGGATTTATTTTATTAAAGTCGTGCACTATTCATTTATCGAATACGGGAAAAAAGTTCCATGTTCACCTAGATAGGAGTGATGGTCAAGCATTTTGACCACATATTCGGATTCTTCATATTTTTCTGATCATTTTTCATATATAAATTATTTTCATCCGAGTTACGGTTTATTTTGTATGAATTTTTGAAGTTTAAAAGAATTTCTGGAATTTACTGGATTTATTTAATTTCGAAATTTAATAGCAAAAATGCTATAGGTACACAGAAGTGTACCCAGCACATTTCCAGTGCGTATGACAGTGGGCCAGGGGGGTCCCACATGTCATGGTCTTTATTTTAATTAAAGTGGTATTTAAACTGGGGTGGTCCCACATGTCATATACTTTATACTAACTAAACAACAAATTAAACTTAAAACTAATCTAGCCACTAATCTAATCCCTAGCCTAATCTAATTAGTACTAACAGGGCCGGCCACACTCACCGAGAGCTCACACACTCACGCACACACTCACACAGCACGCAACACACTCACACACACAGCCGGCCATGGCCCTGCCTAGCAATGGCAGCAAGCTGGGCAGAGCAGCGGCAGAAGCAGCGGCAGCCGGCAGTACATGAGCAGCAGCAGCGCACGGGCACGCGTAGCACGGCGCAGCCATGGATGAGCTCGGAGGCAGCGGCAAACCGGAGCGGATCGAGGGGGCAAAGCATGGGGATCAAAGGGGGGAGCTCACCACGGAGCCAGTAGACGTGGTTAGGGACAGCGGGGTGGCCGGAATGCGACGGGCTCGACGGTGGGAGGCGACGGCCATGGCGAGAAGACGACCCAATTGCGGCGATTCGGCGCTTCCCTGGAAGAACTGCTGCTTGGGGTCGACGAAGTCGAGGCGGGCGAAGCTCCTGGACGTCTTCTCGTGGCTCGGGGAGGTCGGTGGATGTGGCAGCGACGGCGACGTGGCGACGGTTGTTCGGGTGTGAGCTCACAGGGAGGAGAACGGCGCGAGGGGGAAAAGGGAAGAGGAGCTAGGGTTCCAGGGGGTCGTGGGGTGCTCTTTATCTCCTCCAGGGCGTCGTTGGATGCCCGACGCATCGGCAATCGCCGGCCATGGCGGCTGTGGCAACGACACGAGGAAGATGGCGACTCTAGCAGTGGGTTGGGCTGGCTGAAAGGCGACTGTGCACTTGGGCCAAAGTGCACAGTATGTTTTCTTTTATTCTTTTCTGGCATTTGGTTTAGTTACTGTTTTGCAAATAGTTTGTGCACCAAATGATTTTATCTCAACTTGAAACTTGGCACATAATTAGTTGGCAATAATTTGATGTTGCACAAAAAGTTTGGGGATTATTTGAATTCCTTTGGATTTAGTTTAATTAGAAATGATTTAAAAGAGGTTGTTTAAGTCCTGTTCTTGGATGCTAGGTTCAAAAGAGCAAACAAGTGATATTGTTTTCCTCAACCATAATTATATATGGATTATTTTCTGTTTAATGAACATTTTATTTTCCAAATTGGAACAGCTTTTATTTTCAATTTATATTAGAATTTCAATTTTAATTGAAATTTGAAATGAGATATGATGCAAATGATGATCAAGCACTGTTAAACATTGTGACTTGGCATTATCAAAAGGTGATCACTGTAGCTTAATTACATGGGGTGTTACACAACCGCAACAAGTTTTTACTCAGGGGTTCGTCTTCACCGACCGGTGAGCAAGGAAGAAGTTCCAGAAGCTCACTACAAGGAAGATCAAAGCAACCAAATGGGCTTGTGCGAATACTCTCGCCAAGCAAGGTATCACTCATGATTTTAATTTGCTTTATCATAATGTCAGGTTGCATCATTTTGTTTATCGGGGATGTGAGACTTATGAACGATTGACGCTTGAGTTTCTTAGTACTCTCTCGCACAATGTTTGTTTAATGCCAAATGCATATGAGGAGGAGAGGATCACTTTCCGTCTCCTTGACCAAGACTTTAACATCACTTTTGCTGAGTGGTGAACCTACTTTGGCTTCCCCAACAATGATGATGATATTAGATATGTTTATGATTTCACTGACCCGCACCCCAAGGCAATCCTTTCTTCGAATGAGTCACCATGGCTCTAAGCAAAGAGCCAGTTGCATTGAAAGTCCTGCTATACGTTATTTCTACTATGTTATCACTAACTCGTTGCAGGCACGAAGAGAAGTTTCTATGGTGAATGATGAGAACATGCTAGTTCTCGGGAAAGCGGCAAACCTAGACGTCGGTTATTCGCCCAACCTAGGGGCAATACTTTTGCTACACCTCGCGCATCAAGCAAATCATGCACAAGGAGATATCGTGTGTGGAGGAGTGATCACCATGTTGGCCAACTCCCTTGGCCTCAAGTACAATCATCTCCGCCCCATTGTCGGTAACACCCTTGTTAACATTCGTGTTCTTACTAGCGCTGGTATCGTAGTAGTTCGTAATGGTCGTCATTGTATCAAAATTCCTGGAGTGGCTTACTTGTTACCCACACCTATGCCTAACCGTTTCTCCATCAAGAATGGACAATTGCATTATGTTGCACAGGAAGGAGATGCAGTTTTTGACTAAGAAGGGCCAGAACCTGAACAAGTAGATGAAGAAGAACTCGCCACCGACGAAGAGGAGGAGCAGCCCCAGCAAGACTACACCACCTACGCAGACCTGAACAACCTCCAGGGCTCTATCCATGATATGAGCAACCTCACATCGTCCCTGAGAGGCACGACCGCCTACATGAACATGAACTTCTCCAACTGGAGGCAGGAGTGGGCTCCTGACCAACCGCCACAATGATCTCGCCGGCTTGGGCTTGCAAGAGCCTAAGCTTGGGGGAGGTTATCACCACTTCTACATCAAGATATGGCGGTATTTGAATAAGCTGTAATGAGGTTGTACTTAAGCTCGAGGAGCTTCAAAACACTCGTGTTGGTTTGTTCCAACACTTTGCTTTTTATTTTTGCCTTTGCGATTTTTCGGTTGCAAAATAGTTTTCAAAAACCCAAAAATCAAAAAAAATAGAATAAGCTTTGATTTGCTCTTGTTCTTTATTTAGCCCCTTGGAGTTCGTTTGCATTTTGTTTTCAAAGGAGTTGATCTATGCCAGGACAACAAGGAATGCTAGAGTAAGGAAGAGAAGTGTGTAAATTCGCAACCGTGAAGGTATGTCCTACGACCCCCGTCTTTTGCACTTGGATACTTAGATTAGATGTAGTAGTTGTATGTGTGATATGTGTAGATGGGAGTAAGTCTTGATAGTTGATGCAAAGGTTTTGCTCTAGTAGCTGAAATAATTTTGTAGCATTTGTTTTCTTTAGTTTAGACAACTAAGACTTGCCGTGGGACAGTTTTTGAATGAAATGTTATTAACCAAGTATAACTTTGCAAAAGAGAAAGTCTCTCAAGACTTGGGAGTTGAGAAATTGTAGTGGAAGTGATGTTTAACATGCTCAACCCCATGTTGTTAATTTTAATAGACTTGATAGCACTTGTGGATTAAATTGTCTAGAGGAACTAAGTTGAAAGGTGGGTGAGATTATGCCAAAAATCTGTGTTGTATATCTCAACATGGTGTTACAGCCTCCGGCTGGTGCCATGGCCTTTGCTACTATATACGCGTTTACGTGTGTAAATGTGGCTTCGTCACCCTTCTTGATGTTATGTTGAGGACTCCGCTGGCCAATGAATGATCCACCAAGAGCGACAGTTCGGATTTCGGCTATGAGTTTGTTACCGTACGTAGTGGCAACACTACAAACAAATATTATTCGGCTTTCTCTTGAGTGGGTGTGTATGTGGCAAATAAAGGGGACTGATCAAAAGAGCTCGAAAGAGACATTGTTGATAAAGGTCCATAGTTCCCAAACATTAAGCCACAGCGAAAACCTATGCATGATCACTTATTTGGCATAATCTCCTTCACGTGACAATCAAAGTTCCAGCAAACAATGATTGAAACAAAGTGTTTAAGAGCCTAGAGGAGGAGACAATTGTGTGTGTGCTCATGAGCACTTGAGCATCATATTTTACTACATGTTTTCTACTCCCTAACTTATGTTTTCATGGCTCTACCTAAAGAAACTCTTCCGTGCATTCCCGGCAAGCAAATGTTGTCTAGATTAAATGAAATGAAGTGTTGCAAAGTTGTTTTATCTAGTAGATCAGAAACTTTGTGTTGATTATCTTTGCTTCACTAACACTTGCACCATAACCATGCCACCACTATATCTATGATAAGTTTTCAGGCCAAGAAGCGCAGAGCTATCTAGGCATACCGATCGTAAGTGAACCAAAACCTTCTCATTATTTTGGTTTAAACAACTGAGTTCCTTATGCTTCAGATTTCTCTCTATGTTGCTCGAGGACGATCAAGTTTAAGCTTGGGGGAGTTGATGAGTGATATTTTTACACTCATTTCAACCTTGTTTAAACCAAGATATTTCATTAAAAGAGAGATATTCACTCTGATATTGCCACTTATGACTAATGAATGCATAGGATTCCACAAATCCTCTCTTTGATATTTTTCCATGGGAAATGGGCTAAAAAGGGGAAAAATCACGTGGGAGAAAGGAAAGGAAGGAAAATGGAGAAGAAATAAGTCACCAGGAGGTTCCAGAAGGAAACCAGTGTCAAAGACGGTGTTCCATGCGACCGCACACGCTCGCATGAGCGGTCGTTTGGCATGGAAACCGAGGCAGGTCGTCCACCTGAACAACTTTTATAAAGGGGGCCCCGTCGAAATGTCAACAGAACAGTGTCGGGAGAGCGTCGAGCACAGCCAGAACCTCTTCATCATCTTCTTCATCTACAAACCCTAGCCGCCGCCATTTTCATCTCCATAGCCATCTCCACCCCCTTAGTGCTCTCTCATCTAGTTCATACTTGTAATCGTGCATCGCACAAGGCATCCATGGTAAGACATATTGCAATCAATCAATCCCAAGATGTGTTCTTCAATGTTTTCTTCTCGCGATCTGATCTCCATGTGTGAGTAGTTCAGTAAGGTATGGGGTGAGGCATGAGCCTTGCAACCCCAGGTATTTGGTGAAGGGATCAATGGAAGCCTTTGACATAACGTCTCGTATGTGTGAAATAAAATTGTTTCGTGAAGTGTCTCTTGTCTTGTCCGCGATGTTCATCCCTGCAGGTACCCAGGATCATGGAGGTTGAGCACCGGTGAGGCTAGGAGCAAGGGGACCGTGAAGTGTTATACCGAATACCGATGACAGTAAGGTTTAGTAGGGTAACATGGATCATAACCTTGAGGATTCATGAGGTGTAGTCATTAAACGCCCAATGTTTTTGTCTGATATTATTATCTTAATTATCAGGGCAACCCCGCGAGACGGATAGGGCAATCGGTTGGACAACTGATTCTTGATGCAGGACTCGTGCCGGTCAAGATGTTATTTGGACACATCCCCCACTCCGATACGAAGCAAGCACCTCTTGATGGGTGACTTTCCGAGCACAAACTAATATCATTTTTCATCCCAACACCAATACATGGTTGTAAGCATTAAGACCTCATCCTCGTACCTTCTTTTTGTTATAAGTGTTTAAATCACAATTTGCTTGTTGATCCGGTCAAAAGCTGGATTTGACACTTTGGCAAAAGCTTGCTAGAGACCATTGCTTCAAGGGAGTCTTCCTCTTTTGGGTTCGATACCCAGGGTCACCTCTGGAGAAATAGGTGCGGGATACCCTTTCTTGTTCCAATACTGGATCAATAAAAAGAAGATATCACGTATATATAAAAATTCTTGCTATTTGAGATAAAATGTAAAATATGTATGAAAAATTAGACAAGTATTGAGAAAAAAACATGAAACCGAAGAAACCCAATAAGAAGAACAATGAAAATCGAAACCGGAAAAGAAAATTGGTAAAAAAAACGTAAAGAAAACAAACAGAAGAAAGAAAATCATATAAAACCGTAATAAAGAAAACACACAAAATAAAAAATAAAATAAAAAATCATGTGGAAACTAAAGAAAACCGGTGAAAGCTATAACGGAAAACACTAAAAGAAAGAAAAAAATAACAAAAACCGAAGAAAACCAATGAGAAATGTAAAGAAATAAACCAAAAAGGAAAAAAAGAAATTAAAGAGAGATGTAAAGAAAAAAAAAACAATGTAACAGGACCACTCCAGCCAGAGTATATCAAAAAAGAGAAGACGAAAAACAACCTACAGACAGAACGAGCGAACGCACTACAACAACCATGAATGCGCTAATGGGTCGGTCCAGAAAACGTCTCCACCCCGAAAACCTTGAGGCAGACATATTTGAGAGCAAATAATTAACAAGCGCTCTTTCGTGAGCTTCCTAACGATTACTTGGGGTGGGCTGAGAGCGCACCACTTGGCGCTCTCAGCCGCCGCCACGTATCGAGCTCTGGGCGTTCCCTCCGGATTCTGTTTTTTTATTTTTCCGCACGCGTATTCGGCTTTTTAGACGGTTTTTTTCTCTTTTTTTGGTTTTTTGGTTTTCCACCGGTCTTCCTTAGCTTTTCAACGAAAAAAAATTAAAAAGAATTTTTTGCGCGAAAAACGTGCTTTTTTTTTGCTTCTTCGAGAGGCACGGTTTTGCTTTCGCGAGTGGCATGGCCGTGCCTCTCAGAAACCGAAATAAATACGTTTTTTTCCTTCCACGAGAGGCACGGTTTTGCTTTCGCGAGAGGCGGAAACGAAAAAAAAAAAGTGTTTTCTTTTTTTTCTTTCGCGAGAGGCACGGTTTTGCTTTCGCGAAAGGCACGGACTTGCTTACGCGAGAGGCATGGCCGTGCCTCTCGGAAACGAAAAAAAACACGTGTTTTCTTTTTTTTTCCTTCCGCGAGAGGCACAGCGGTGCCTCTTGGAAACGGAAAAAAACACGTTTTCTTTTTTTTTCCTTCTACGAGATGCACGGGTTTACTTCTTGTGGAGCATGGATTTGCTTCCGCGAGAGGCACAGTCGTGACTCTTTCGGAAAGGGAAAAAAGTGTTCCCGGTTCGGTTTTTAATATATATATTACAATAACATTTTACATAAAATTTTGAAAAATGTTAATCTTGCATTTGAAAAAATTTAAATATGTATTAAAAATGTCTCTATTGTATATGAAAACCGTATAAATATTAATGTAAAAAATAAAAATTCTTAATTATGTGTATGAAAAATGTGATAAATATAAATTTCGCACCTCTCAAAAGAAATGTACTCGTTCCGTCCTACTCCCTTCATTCCACAATGTAGTGCGCCCGCGCTTCCCGAGATCTAAATTTGTTGATACGTCTTTATTATGGGACAAGTGACATTAAAAAAAAATTGTAAAAAATTTGTTCGTGAAATTGAATAAAATGTTTCATACATTCAAAGAAATGTACGACACATTTTAAAAATCTTCACAAGTTTCAAAAATGTGTTCATGACATTTCCAAAAATGTTTGTACAATATACCAAAAAAATTTACATAGTGCAAAAAATATGTTTATCATTCAAAAAATGTTTCAACATGTATTTGAAAATAAAAATCAGAACATGTTTTTATAAAAAAAAATGTTAAACAAGTATATGAAAAATGTTAATAGAGTATAAAACAATTTTTTAAATATATACAAAAAATGTACTACATGTATGAAAAATATTAGACATGTATTGAGGAACAAAACTAATGAAAAACGACAAAAGAAACAAAAATAAAAGGCAAAACAACCAAGAAAGAAACAAAGAATACCAAAGTATGAATAAAAAATGAAAAAAAAACATGGAAAAAAGAACACTAAAGCATAGAAAAGAAGAAAAAAGAAAAACCAAAAACCGGTGAAAAAACAAAAAGCCAAAGAAAAGACAAAAGAAAGTGAAGAAGAAAAAATAAAAACCGGAGCGAGCGAACTCTACGTCGACCGCTACGAGCCGGAACAAAGCGGTCCTACGCGTGCAGCACCCGCTGAACAAAATGGGCCACCCCGCTATTGTCGACCTTAGGCGATTCCTACTAGGATCAGTATGGCGACGTATAACTCTGGCGCCTATAGCAACCCTGGCACTAGTACCCCAGGTACTCCGCGAGCAGGTTGTTGTAGTGCGTTCGCTCGGCGAGCACTAGCCTCTACAGGTTGGCTGTCCTCCGCGAGCAAACTTTCATCCATTGGCTCACTATCCTCTACAGGTTGGCTGTCCTCCCACAACCACGATGGGTGGATTTCATCCATGGAGATGTACGGGATGTGGAGGAGAAGGGAGAGTGGGATGTGGAGAATGGGAAGGTGAGATGGGACCGGTGGGAAGAGAGGAAGTGGTAGGCGGTTGGCTGCCTTGGGAAGACGCGAAGGACGTGCATGGGAGAGAGATGGGAGTAACTGCAGAGTGCATGCACGTGTGCGAGTGAACAGAGAAAGGAGGGGCAAAGTTGGAAGAAATAGCTAAAACACGCTAGTACGCAGAGCATTGAGGGAAAAATGAATTTTTCTTAGACACAAAGAAAAAGGACCGGAGGTAGTATTGCCGGGGCTTTGTCAATTGTGGTCGTATATATTTCTTTATTTATTTATTTGAAAAACACCGAGCCCAACATAAATTAAACCCACAATACAGGACGAGCCATGCGATGGCAGAAAAAAATGGGACTGGCTATTGACCAATCGACTGAAAACGTAATTAGGGTCAATCGAATCGTTTTCAGCCTTCCGATGCAGATCCAACGGTTAGGACGTCTTCTTTTACCTCTCAACGTTTTCCTGTTCATCTTCTTCCCCGAGCTGCCAACTACCACCGGCCTAACCGCCGGCCCTCGCCCCCCGCGGCCGGCGGCGCTCCCGTGGCCGCATCACCGCCCCGCCCTCCCCGAAACCACCCCACACCGCCGGTCTTCCGACGCCCCCGGCCACCCCTCTAGGCCCCCCGCGCCAAGTTTTTCCTCCGGCGAAGCGCCACACCACCGCCCCCACCCTAAACCCTAAGATAGATACTGGGGTAGTCTGCCCAGCGAGCTTCTTCATCCCCTCCGGCGAGTTTCTTCCTCCCCTGCGTCGGTTTCTTCCTTCAACCAAAATCGATTGACCCAAAATTCAAAAGTCAGGCGATTGTGGAAAAAATGGACCCCACAAACAAAGGACGTGCGGCAAAGAGTCCGGCAGCTTCTAGTAGAAAAAGGCTCGCCTGCACGCGGCCTAGCGTGCATTGTACTAGAAGTGCATTCATTGTGGATTGGAACGGAGCGGCTAGAAATAACTCCGTCACACGCACGCCAACAACTCTGCCGATCCTCCTCCCCGTCGACAAAACAAGCAGAAAGAGCTCGCCTGCTGCTATAGATCTGACGACCTCGACGGCATCGATCGATCACGGCCATGTCCGGCGGCACGGCACCGCGCGTCGTGGAGGACTTCCTCGGCGTGGTCCAGCTCCTCAGCGACGGCTCCGTGGTCCGCGGCGACGAATCCGTCCTCCGGTCAAACGAGCCGTTACCGGACGTCCCCGGCGTGCAGTGGAAGGACGTCCTGTACCACGCGGCGCACGGCCTTAGTGTCCGCGTGTACAGGCCGGCGTCGTCGGTGGCTGGCAGCAGCAAGCTCCCGGTGCTGGTGTACTTCCACGGCGGCGGTTACTGCCTCGGCTCCTTCGCGGAGCCCAATTTCCACTCGTTCTGCCTCCGCGCCGCAGCCGAGATCCCGGCCGTCGTGCTGTCCGTCCAGTACCGCCTCGCTCCCGAGCACTGCCTCCCCGCGGCCATCGACGACGGCGCGTCTTTCCTTTCCTGGCTGCGCGGCCAGGCCGAGCTTGGCGCCGGCGCCGACCCGTGGCTCGCGGAGTCGGCCGACTTCACCCGGACGTTCCTCTCCGGCCACTCGGCGGGTGCCAACCTGGCCCACCACGTGACTGTCCGGGTCGCGTCGGGGCAGATCGCCACCACCCCGGTGCGCGTCGTCGGGTACATCCTCCTCTCCGCGTTCTTCGCCGGGGCCGAGCGCACGGCGACGGAGGCCAACCCGCCGGCGGGCGTGTCCCTGACGACCGCGATGGCCGACCAGCTCCGGCGCATGTCGCTGCCGGTGGGGGCGAGCATGGACCACCCGCTGGCCAACCCGTTCGGCCCGGAGAGCCCGAGCCTCGCGCCGGTGGAGCTCCCACCGGCGCTCGTCGTGGCGCCGTTGAGCGACGTGCTCCGCGACCGCGTGCTGGGGTACGGGGCGAGGCTGAAGGACATGGGGAAGGCCGTCGAGGTTGTCCAGTTCGAGGGGGAGCAGCATGGCTTCTCCGTCCGCCAGCCGTTCAGCGAGGCGGCCAGTGAGTTGCTGCGGGTGATCAAGCGGTTCGTCTGCAGCGGCAACTGAGCGGTGATGTGTTGCGATTTGCCTGATGCTTGCGTGTTGCATGGAAATCCGGTTACTGAACCTAGTGATGCATTTTTATGCCAGTTCTCAAAATAAAAACGAGCAGAACCGCACCGGGACTTTCATTTCTACAAATAAATCTAGTTGCGACTTTCATTTCTTGTTGGATGTTCAGTCGTATACTGATCAAGAACTAGTTCACCTGCTCATCGAAATGAAGATATTCTTATGGAACGATCAAGAACTAGTTCACCTGCTCATCGAACGAGTCAACCGAGAGACGCCAAAAGCATAATCGGAAGAATCTTCGATTCATCACCGCAGCTGCACAAAAAACAGATGCCTTCCCGTTGATTTATCACGACAGTACCACCAATAGCAATGGCATTCCGTTTTGAGAGAATTCCTTATTTGGCCATTTCTTAAAATTTGCTTCCCTATTTGGCCCAAAATAAAATTTCTTCCCTATTTTGATACCTAAAGTAATTTTTGTTTCTTATATGACACTTTCGTCCATTTTAGACACTAATGGTGTTAACTGTGAGGTGAAAAGACCATTTTGCCCCTAATGCATTTTGTAGCTGTTCTGGATGAAGTAAAAGAGCAATCAGTTCACCCATATTTTAGGGATGTTCAAAGGATGCTGCACATGTATATGTATGCTCCAATATTTTGTCTTAAGTAATCTGGTTTGTGCGTGTAAAAGCCTAGAATTTGTACTAGCATATCTATGATCAGTACAGTACCATATTTTGATTAGTTCATCGTGTTCTTAAGCACAGTATTACATATAGTCACATACTACTAAATCCTCCAATTAGCACTTCGTCCTGAATTTGATTACACGTTCCAAAGTACAGAATTACACATAGTCACATACTACTAAATCCTCCAATTAAACACGGTCTCCTGGACGACTGCTCGGACCAGGACTCAAATCATCGAATAGGTTTATGTATATTGGCTAGTTATATACTGCTAGTATATATATGTGATAACTTGTATACCGTGAGTAAAAGGCAATGAAGAGATTAATGAGAGCGACACCCTCCCGTGGCAATCAGTCGGCGTCCCCTGTTCTCGCGTGCGTGTGTCTCGAGTTGTGCCATCGATCTACTAGCCGGTGACTTTTACTTAGTATGTGCAAGTGCATCTAGTGCAAATCGATCCAGCTGCTTACGTACTTGTACGCGAGTCTCCCGATTGGCAGCCGGAAAGTAATCAGCCGCGGCTAGCTCCTGCTGCATCTCGCCGGAAAGTACTCGGCCTTATTACAAGCTACGTCTCGTCCAAAAGTACGTGAATCTCGCCGGAAAGTATATGGCACTGTACTTATTTGCAAAAATAAACAAGTAATCATAGATATGCTAGTACAAGTTCTATGGATGTATTGTACGGCTTTTACACACATATACCAGTTTACCTAAGAAACAAAATATTGGAGCATACATATACACGCGCAGCATCTGTTGAACATCCCTAAAACATGGGTGAACTGATTGTTTTTTAACTACATCCAAGATAGTTACACAATGCACTAGGAATAAAATGGTCTTTTCACGTCACAGTTAACCCCGTTAGTACCTAAAATGGACGGAAGTGTCATATAAGGAACGAATATTACTTTATGTGTCAAATAGGGAAGAAAATTTTATTTTGGGCCAAATAGGGAAGCAAAATTTAAGAAAGGGCCAAATAAGGAATTCTCTCCTCCGTTTCGGGCTGAATCTTGTGATATCCTTGGGATGCAGGAAGCTGATCATTAATTCTGATTGCTTGCATGTTATCTCAGCTAGTATGCAAGATGCGGGCAATTTCTCTGGGTTTCAGCTGCTATTTTAGACAACTGCTATCATATGCCACGTGATTTCTCTCAGGTCCGATATGGACACTGTCACAGAGAAGCAAATGGTGTAGCACATGAGCTGGCTAGGTTAGCCAAAATTGTTAGAGCATCTCCACCCGTGCCCCCAGGACGCCCCCCAGGAGCCTTTTTTTAGCACCGGCGATCAAAAAATGTCCCAGCCGCACCCTCGGGGGCTCGTTTTGCGTCGGATTTGGCCAAAACTACAACCGGCGCACGCAAGGCAAACCCAGGGAGCTGGGGGACAGCTGGGGGCGCCGGCGCTATATTTTAGCTGCAAAAGGCCCACTGCCAGCCTCTCTAATCTCTCTCTCCTTCCTTTTCCTGGCTAGGCCCACCACGTGCATCGGTGCATGCAAAAAAAAGCTCTCTCCTCTCTCCCGCACGGAGACTCCCGCATGCCCGCCGCCCCTGCTCCTCGCTCCGGCGATCCTGGACGCCCTCCACCGGCGAGCCACCCTCCACCAAGCCCCTTCCCCACCGGCGAGCCGCCCTCCACCTCCTGGACGCGCCGCCGGCCACCTCACGTCCACCGCGCGCGGCCGCCGCCTACCTCGAGCAGCGGGACCAGCACCACGGGGCGACGTTGCGGCACGAGGCGCCGCCCTCGCCGCTGCGCGCGCCTCCCGCCCTGACCCCCGCCCCCGCCCTCCACCGGCGAGCTCGTCGGGCGGCCGCTGGCGGAGACGGCATCCCTGGTCAGGAAGAGCAAGCGGGAGGTGGACGAGGAGTACGTGCGGTCCTACGTCGACCTGCAGGAGCTGCGGCGCGGGGAGGGCGGCGTCACGGCGGGGCGGCGCGGCGTGAGCGCTTTCACGAACTGGCGGCGGCTGGGCCACTCGGAGGTGGACTTCGGGTGGGGCGCGCCCGACGCCGTGCTGCCGCTCTCGTGGCGTCTGCTCGGGAGCACGCAGCCGTGCTTCCTGCTGCCCTACGGTCCCCACCGGTCCGCCGCGCGCCACCGCGCCAGCACACCACCGCCCGTCGCCACCACCTCCCGTCTCCTCAAGCTTCTCCACCACCACCCGTGTGCTCGGCCGCGAGGGCCGCCACGACGCAGTCTGCGACCTGCTCGACGAAATGCGGCTGCCTACATGAGCCTCAACACTGCTCCTGGGGGGAGCAACGAGTGGAAAAATTTGCCCCCCCAGGCCAAAATTTTCGCCGGCAGCCCCCCAAGCGGCGAAAAAAATGCCTCCTGGGGGGGCAAACGAGTGGAGATGCTCTTACTCTCAGTACTTGGTTTGATGAGGCCCCTAGTTGATGTGGACATGGCCTCTATAGATATGACCAAAAATATTGTCCGCATATACAATATTCAGGTGATTTCTATTAATAATTATATAAATTATTATTTTGTTGCCCCGAACAGAAATACAACACAATCTGTTATTTTGTGCAGAGTTAACAGAGATTTATATAAACCACGAGTCAAGATACGAAGGTGTATGTATACACATAAAGGAGTCATATGGAAAAACTAGATAACGCCCCATACTATTACTGATGAAAATTATAACAATAAAACTATCAAAAATATATTTAGACTATACTAACAATGCATCACATCTTCACCATATGATTATGGTAAAATAAACTAGAGGTAAATGGAGGGTGGATGCGAACTGAGCGTAACTCAGATATTACGTTCCTTGTGATGAAATCAACCCACCAGGGTTCAAATTCTAGACTTGACATTGGTGATCGCATTTTTCTGAATTTGTTTCGGATCTTCCGGCGATGTGTGTTCAGTGGGAGGACAATAGTATCCCCTGCCCACCAGAGTTCAAGTCTCAGACTTGACATTGGTGCTCGCATTTTTCTGTATTTATTTCAGGCATTTCGGTGATGTGCATTTAGTGGGTAGGGTGTGCGTGCGTGCGACTACGAAGCCGTCTGTGGCGACTTCGTCAATCTCAAGATGATGTGCCGGCCAAGTCTCTCGAATGTGCTCATATGGGTAGGGTGTGTGTGCATGCGTTCATAGGAATGAGTGTATGAGCGTCTGAGCGTGTACTGTGTTAATAAAACTCAAGGCAAATGCAGAGAGGACACGTCCATTTGTACGTCCTGATCCGTGATCCAGCATTTTCGTTTCTTCACGGCTAGTCTATTTTTCCTCCCGGAGCCCGTCTATCTTTCTTCCCACGGCATTGAAGTTTGGAGTCGGTATATCCAATCCGACGCGCTTTGGATCGCGCGCCACATTTGACCTCGACAAGGCCGAAGCTGTCACAGATCCAAGATAGTGACCTGTCCAGCTCACGTGCACCGAAAGAAGTGACCGCGTGGATCCTTCTCTACAAGTGGACGCCCGCCTCTACTAAAGTCTAACAACGTCCATAAACCGCGACGACCTGGACGGCAACCATCGACCGTATTCGTATCACACTCACACCATGGCCGGCGACACGGCACCGCACGTCGTGGAGGATCTCCTCGGCCTCGTGCAGCTCCTCAGCGACGGCTCCGTCGTCCGCGGCGACGAGGCCATCCTCGGCCCAAAGGAGCCGTTCCCGAACGTCCCAGGCGTGTAGTGGAAGGACGTGTTGTACCACGCGGCGCGCGGCCTCCGCGTCCGCGTCTACAGGCCGGCGTCGGCGGTGGCCGGCGGCGGCAAGCTCCCGGTGCTGGTGTACTTCCACGGCGGTGGCTACTGCCTTGGCTCCTTCGCGCAGTCGCCCTTCCATGCGTTCTGCCTCCGCGCCGCCGCCGAGCTCCCGGCCGTCGTGCTGTCCGTGCAGTACCGCCTCGCCCCCGAGCACCGCCTCCCCGCAGCCATCGACGACGGCGCGGCTTTCCTCTCCTGGCTGCGCGGCCAGGCCGAGCTCGGCGCTGGCGCTGACCCGTGGCTCGCGGAGTCCGCCTGCTTCGCCCGGATGTTCCTCTCCGGCGTCTCGGCGGGCGCCAACTTGTCCCACCACCTCATCGTCCAGGTCGCCTCGGCGCGCCTCGCGGTCAGCCCGGTGCGCATCGTCGGGTACGTACTCCTCTCTGCCTTCTTTACCGGCTCCGAGCGCACGGCTGCGGAGGCAGACCCGCCGGCGGACGTGTTCCTGCCGGTGGAGCTGTCCGACTGTGACGACCGATCGGGTGGATTCGATCGCACAGAAAGGAATTGGGGACGAGGAGAGGAAGACGAGATTCAGATTGTGAGCGTTTCTCTAGCTGCTCTGTCTCACGCGGTTCAGGTGTTTAATACAGACACGCACCCATTCCACACACGCACACCAGCTACTCCCTTGGCCGGACCGGTAACATCCATCGTTGTAGGTGCGATTCACTCCGGTGAAGCGCACGAAATCCTACGCGGGGTTCGATCCGCTCGGGGCAGATGTCACGGCGCCCTCCAAGCCTTCCGCTCAGACGCGGCAGCTCCTCACCGCCATGGGGGAGCAAACCGCCAATCTCACAGTGCTCATGGAGACGCTGCTCTCCCGCTTCGACGAAGAGAAGGTGCTCGTCGACAAGCGCGCGGAGGCACAGACGGCCTTCGACAACCAGGTCTCCCAGGAGCTACAGAGCCTGACCAAGCAGATTGGGCTCACCCAGGCGGACGTGGATGACGTGCGCAAGGTCACGTCCCCTTCGGCGTCGTCGGCTCCGTCATTGTGGCACCCTGGCTCAGAGGAACCGGAACACCCCGTATTCTAGCCCAGAGATCAAGTCTTTTGGAACACGACACTGCTTGGCATAGAACAAATCAACTCTTTATTACAACTAATATGAGTACAAGGGTTCGATATTACAAAGATTACAGGGGCATGACAATACTACGCCTGCTCAGATTGCTCTATGCTAGCAGCGGAAAAACTCGTAGCAGAATAACTTCTAACAGCGGAACAGCGACAACGGTGATGGACTCCACTCCGCAGGAACTCTAGCTGGGACGCATCCTAGAGCGCAACCTTGGGATCCTCGACAAACAATCAATCACGGCATCACCTGCAATCTGGCATGACACGCCAGGTGAGTACTTTGAATGTACTCGCAAGCTCACAGCAACCAAAGCAATCAAGACAAACAACAGCATGGCATTTACAGGTTAATTACCATTGATGAACATGATACTACTAGAATCAACATGAGAGTGAGCATGTCATTTACATGTTACTCATGATATGAACATGATGATACTAGCACTAGCATGCAAGGGGGTCGATGTTTAAGGTCTCATGGACCCACTTACTCTGCTCGGAGGTTATCTCGTAACCATCATAGGTATCAATCTTTCTTACCGTCGTGATCATCACACGATCACCTCATGATCAACCATCATCAAGAATACCATTGTGATCATCTCGTGACCACATAAAGATCAACCAACTTTTTTTCTCATGGAACTGGGGTTGTTTATTATTCAGATTAATATTACTGTTGACCCATAGTGTGACCTACTACGAACTGTGTCCATATCCGAGGACGCGGCTATCGATAGATTATACACTCTGCAGAGGTTAGTACACTGTACCCACACCACGGAACTCATGGCCTCGTGCTCCCATTCGGGTGGACCAACGACATTCCGACAAAACCAATCTATTGCATGACACTCTCCCGGCCACTCCGACAAACTCCCCTTTGGGCTATGTCATGGGTGGCCCCGATGTCAACTCGTGACATCCGCCACCTTTGTGGCTGCCACCGTCGTGGCCAAAACAAAACCGTCCCAAACGGGGACACCCGGGTACAACACAACTCGGGCACACAAGGGTATGGCCGCCTACCTGATCAGGGTAGCGCGCGCACATAACCTTCCCTAGTTGGAGGCACCGGCGAGAGGCATGACAATAGACCGAATTAAGGCCTCCCCATCCAGGCAAGTCTGGTTGCACTGGTGAGCTCGATTCGGTGGCACCATGACTCAGCCAACAGATTTGTTCAAGTTCGATTAACGTCAGGTTTACTTGAATGGTGATGAGCTGAGGCATAACATAGCTTAATGAAATAACAATGCATGTGAGCATGATATCAGTGTAACCATGGATTGGCAACATAACCATTTAACATCAACAATGATAAATCATTTAGCCTACGGGATGCAAATGAGCATGGTATAACGATGATCATGACTATCACAAGTATTTTCATATCAAACCATCCATATGAGCATGTCATTATCACTAGCATCTGAAATGATTACAAGAATAAAACATGATAAGAACAACATTAGCAATTAATTATTTCACTTACTAGATGAAAATGAACATGGCATAAGAAATGAGCATGGATTCACAAGCATATACATAGCATTCACAAAATAATTAAATGAGCAAACAATTATTAAATATTCAAGTAAAAACCATGGCCATTAAAATGCCATCATGCAAGTGGCTGTTGTGGCTTGCCTGGGGTTGATGGAGTCACCGGGAAGAAGTGCGAGAGGTTCGCGGAAAATTTTGCCGGAAACGGTTCTCTCTCGGCGGAGCTGAATAGAGGGCAGGGGCAAAATGGTCATTTTTAGAATGTTACAACCTGGTGAAAATGACACCATCGGAACGGGCTCGACGAATAGAGAACGTGGGCTTTGGAATCACCTGAATCGGAGTCACAGTTGCGAAAATACGGCCGTTCGTTCGTTAGGCAGAAAAAGAAATAAAAACTGTCCATTTCTGCTCTTAATGGACGAACGTCCGCAATTTAGAGGTTTCGGCTGGCGGCTGGAAACAAAAAGCGTATTTTCGGAAAATACGCTTTCGGTACAGAGAAAGCGTATTTCGACCTGGAGCTGCTGTTGTTTACGCTTTTTAAAGCAGAAAACGTATTCCGGTGGAATACGCTTCCACTTAACCGTGCGGGCCCAGGGCTTCTCTCGCTTACAGCAGGGCCCACCGGCAGGCGAGGGAGGCGTCGTCTTCCACCTCGCGTGCTCGCGCCCGGCCGAGGGAGAGGCGGCTCCCGCCGGCGTTTTTCGGCGACTCCGACCACCGTTCGGGACGTCCGGCCTACCGACGTGCTCAGGAGGCCGAGACGGTCCCGTTCATGTAGGGCACGGACCACTAGGAGGGCGGGCGCGAGAGCACCCTCGGCCACGGCGGACGGCCGGCATCGGGCGAAGATGGGCAGGGCACTGAGGGGCTCCAGCAGAGGAGATGAAGGGCGGGAGAGCTCCGCAGGTCTTCGTGGAGGCTTCTAGTGTCGGTAGAAGAGAGGAAGGAGCTCGGTCTAGCTCGGATTTGAGCAGAAGACCGGCGGCTGGGCTTCGGCCATGGGAGGATGTGGGAGTACCTTGAGCTAAATTGGAGTGTTGAGCAGGGCTAAGGGAGGAAGAGAAGGCTGCTGGTGTTCTCGAGAAGCCTCGGGGATGGCTTAAATAGCAGGGGCGAGATGCCCGTGTCCGGAAGCCGCCATGGAAGCGAAGACGATGCCCTGGCGCGACCGCGTGCGCGTGCGCACGCGCGGAGGGGCTGACGGTGACGAGTTAGAGCTAGTGGAGCGCCAGAGAATCATCGAAGAAGAGGACAGAGGCAAAGCGAAGACGGCCACGGGCACGCGGTGCAGCGTGGCACGCCGGGGTGGAAGGAGGAGGGGGAGAGGGGTCCATAGGGGCGCGTGGATGCAGGAGGGGAAGAGCAACGCTGTGGACATGCCGCGGTGGCGCGAGGGCGACGTTTGGGCGGCGGCAGAGGGGTCCCGGCGTCCAGAGCACGCGGATGGCCTGCCAGACCGCGTGGTCACCGCATGCACAGGCGCACGCGGTGCATTATGGGCGGCAAAAATATGTCTAGTGTGTGGACCCTATTTGATAGAGAAACATTGTGGTCTTGGTTAGATTAAAACACCTCTGTGCTGATGGGTAGCATCAACTGAAGTTTGCTGTAGCAAACTTGGTCATGAAGTTGTGGTCAAATGACTTGACCAAAGGGCTAGGAAAGATGTCACAGGGGTTTAGGGTAGGAAGGACTACAGTCCTGTGAAGTATGAAAAGATTTGGACCAATGTTTATCATAGTTGCTTTATAACTGCAAAATCTGGTCCAGAAACTAGATCATGAAGCTGCACTCACATGGATGATTGGATAGAGCTAAAATTTGGTGGAGGATGATTATTTGAGCATATGAAGGCACTGTGAAAATTTCATACCATTTAGATGAATATAAATGGTACTTCCTTCACAATGCTTTCTACTGGACAGAAACTTGGGGGAATTTTGTGGAGAAAATGACTTGGCAAAATGATGTGAATTTTGGCATGCTCAATGGATATAGGGATATTTAGGTCCTGGATTAATTTCAGAATTTATGAAGCAATATAAAATATAGTTGCTTCATAAACTGAAATTGTGACCAGAAGCAAATATTGGATGGTGTGCTCACAAAGATTGTTGGATGGAGATAAAATTTTGTGGAGAGTAATTATTTGATCATAGATGATCTGCCAAAATTTCAACTCATTTGGATTAGCCTAGCTAGTACTTCCTTCACAAAGCTTCTCTCTGGACAAAAACTTTGAAAATTTGCTGAGGAAGATTTACTAGGCAAATGCGGCTGAATTTTGGCATGTGGAAATTATTTGGATATGAGAGAGTGCCCAAAATTTTTTAAGGCAATCAAGAAAAGATAAATAGCACTTCCTTCACAAAGTGCCATACTGGACAGAATAGGAAATGAATATTCCTGAATTATTTTTGAACTAGGCAAGGATGGGTTTTGGCATATTTGTGGAAGATATGATCCAAAGAATTTATGAGAATTTTGTGGGAATTTTGGGAATGACAGAAATATAGGTTGCTTCACAACCTAGGGCAAAAAGGATTATTCCTTTAATAGAAAAAGGAATATTCCCAAGAAATAAAAATTGTGGTTGGGCTAAGATGGAAATGACATGGCCTTGGGAAAGAGTTGAGAGTGACAAGCCACTTGGGAGAAGAAGAAGAGATGATCTTCCCAGGTTTCAAGACCACAGAGCCACCGAAAAGGAATTCCAAATAAAAATTCGAAGAAATCCAAAAGAAAAAGAAAGGGCCAAAATCGGGGCGTCACAGTCATCGGGGTCGCAAGTGGAGGATCCATTGGCAGTGGTGCTCCACACCCCCGGAGCACGGGTGGGGTCGCAGCACCAACCACCCCCGCCGCCTCCACCCGATCCACGCACCTTGCCGCCGTCGCCCGATCTGCGCACCACGCCGCCTACACCCGATCCGTGCACGGCGCCTCCTCCGAGCACGCTGCCTCTTTCGTTGACCATCACGGGGCAAGCGTCAACCGCGCGACTCGCCAATGAAGGGCCACCCCTACTTGCAAGGCCCGATGGATCACTGGCGCCGCCGGAGCGTGCACCACTGCCCGTTCTGCACGAGGAGTACGCGGTCAGGCCGCCCAAGCATCATTTTCCCCGTTTCGACAGCGAGGCTCCGCGTGTCTGGTTGGATCGCTGCTTGGCATATTTCGAGCTGTACCGCGTCCCACCACACAACTGGGTGGCCACTGCGGCTCTCTACGTCGACGGCCATGCTGCTCTCTGGCTTCGGGCGTTCCGTCAGACTCACGGCGAGCTCACTTGGGACCTGTTTCGCCAAGCCGTGGTGGAGGAGTTTGGCCCTGAAGAATTCGAATCCCTGATGCACAAATTACTTCAACTTCGTCAGACGGGCAGCGTCGTTGAGTACAGGCAACAATTCGAAGTTTATATGTACAATTTGCTGGCATTGGACACCACCCTGAGCCCCAAATTCTTCGTCACCCAATTCCTGCTGGGCCTCAAGGATGAACTGCGCACCGCGGTGCGTCTTCAAGCTCCGTCCAGCATCACTCGTGCCACGGTCTTCGCCAGGATTCAAGAGAAGGAAATGGAACAACAACGCCCCCGTGCTCGCCATACTCTCACCGGTCGTCCACCACCCCTGCCAGGCCGACCGCCTTCCTCGGTTGGCCCGGGAACACCGGTGGTGCCTGTCACGCGACCAGCCCTGGCCGCTGCGGGTGCAGATGATTTTGGCCGGGAACGCTAGCTCCAGGATCACCGACGCCAGCATGGCCTGTGTTTCCTTTGTGGCGACAAGTATTCCAAGGAGCATCAGTGCAAACGCTCGGCACAACTTCTGACGATTGAAGTGGGTGAACACGGAGAAGTGCTCTCCGATGATGCCGTTCGTGCTCTGGAATTGCTGGATGAACCAGTCCCAGCAACGGAAGCAGCTTGCTGTTTGCTATCAGCCCATGCAGTACAAAGCACTGAAGCTCCAAAAACAATACGCCTGCGTGCAACAGTGGGCACCCAGACCATGCTGTTGCTAGTGGATTCAGGCAGCACACATAGCTTTGTCAACTCTTCCTTCGCTGCCCGAATTCAGGCCAAGTCTACTAGCATTCCTGCTATTGCTGTTCGTGTGGCCAACGGTCAGCGCTTACAATGCACGTCCATGGTCCCAAACCTCACTTGGAGCACACAAGGCCATGAGTTCAGCACAGACATGCGAGTGCTTGATTTGGGTGTCTATGACGCAGTACTGGGAGTGGACTGGTTAGCTATACACAGCCCCATGCAATGTGACTGGGGTCTGAAGACCATGAACTTACAACGGCACGGGAGCACCGTACATCTGACAGGCGTTCGGATAGAAGAAACACCAGCATTGTCGGTCATGAACGCAGCTGCATTATGGCAGATGCAAGAGGCCAATGAGATTTGGGGCGCGACCCTGCTGGAAATTCAGACAACACCAACGACAAGTTCAGAGTCGGAGACGCCAATTCCTGCAATTATTCAGAAAGTGCTCACAGATTTCAGTGATATTTTTGAAGAACCAACAGGACTTCCCCCTCATCGTCAGTACGATCATGCAATCAATTTGGAACCCGGTGCTGCTCCGGTGAATTGCCGGCCGTACCGTTATTCGCCACTTCAGAAGGATGAGATCGAGCGTCAAGTCAACGAGATGTTGCACACGGGGGTGATTACACATAGCATGAGCCCATTTGCTGCCCCCGTCCTTCTGGTCAAGAAAAAGGATGGAACGTGGCGGTTCTGTGTCGATTATCGCCACTTGAACACCGTCACCATCAAGAACAAGTTTCCCCTCCCGGTCATCGACGAACTGATGGATGAACTAGCCGGCGCAGCAGTCTTCTCCAAGATCGATTTGCGCGCTGGCTACCACCAAATTCGCATGCGCGAAAGCGACGAGGAAAAGACGGCATTCAAGACCCATCACGGACATTTTCAATTTCGCGTCATGCCGTTCGGCGTCACCAACGTACCACCAACGTTCCAGTGCCTGATGAATTTTGTCCTCTCCGGTTCAAATCGTAAGTTTGTCATCACATTTTTGGATGACATTTTGGTGTTCAGCCATTCCTTGCAGGAGCACATGGAGCATTTGTGCACTGTCTTTGCTCTTCTTCGTCAGCATCAGTTGTACGCCAAGCGCTCCAAGTGTTCTTTCGCCCAGCCTCGAATAGAGTACTTGGGACATGTGATTTCCAAGGAGGGTGTCGCCACAGACGAGAGCAAAACAAGTGTGATGCGAGCTTGGCCTACTCCTACCAATCCAATAGAACTTCGCGGTTTCCTCGGCCTCACCGGATATTACCGCAAGTTCGTCTCTCGCTACGGAATCATCGCCAAGCCACTCACTCAATTGCTCACCAAGAAGGGCTTCCATTGGTTGGAGCAAGCTCTGGCCGCGTTCCAGCTCCTCAAAGATGCCATGGCCAACACCCCTGTTCTGGCTCTGCCCGATTTTGCTCGCCCATTCTCGATCGAGACGGATGCGTGTGACACGGGTGTGGGAGCGGTGCTCATCCAGGACGGCCACCCAATAGCCTACCTCAGCAAGGCGCTCGATGTCCGCAACCAACGACTGTCAATTTATGAGAAGGAATTCCTTGCAGTGATGATGGCAGTGGAGAAATGGAGGCCCTATCTGCAGCATGCGCCATTCGTCATTGTCACGGATCACAAGAGCTTGTGTCACCTCGGCGATCAGCAGCTGGAAACGGAGTTGCAGTGCAAAGCCATGTCCAAAATGGTGGGGTTACAGTTTTCCTTCAAGTATCGCCGTGGCCCGGAGAACGGCGCAGCAGACGCACTGTCACGCGTCGGTCACCTGCTCTCACTCGATGCCTTGTCTGTCTGTCAACCACAGTGGCTTCAGGAAGTGATGAATTCTTATGAAACTGACACAGACAGCCAAGATCTCCTCCAACGTCTGGCCCTCTGCAGTCCGGATGAGCAAGGGTACGAGCTGCGGCAAGGTATCATTCGTTTGCACAGCAAGATCTGGATTGGTGCCAACACAGCTATACAAACCAAATTGATCAATGCATTCCACGCAAGTGTGATTGGTGGTCACTCAGGAGTAACAGGTACGTATCAGCGGGTCAAAAAGTTGTTTGCTTGGCGCGGTTTGAAACAAGCAGTGGAGGATTTTGTCCGGCAGTGCTCTGTCTGCCAGCACGCGAAGCATGAGCACTTGAAGACACCCGGCCTCCTTCAACCTCTCCCAATACCCACTGAACCTTGGAGGGATTTGACCATGGATTTCGTGGAAGGATTGCCAGTTTCTGTGGGCTACGAAGTGATCATGGTGGTGGTCGATCGCTTCACCAAGTACGCTCACTTTGTCCCACTGCGTCACCCGTTCACAGCAGCAATAGTGGCTCGAGCATTTTGGGATAACATCATCAAGTTACATGGAGTGCCCCATTCTATTGTCTCCGATCGTGACAAGATCTTCACCAGTGCAATGTGGCGTGCTCTGTTGGAGGCAGCGGGCACTAAACTCAGCTATTCTACAGCTTACCACCCTCAGACAGATGGACAGAGTGAACGGGTTAATCAGTGCCTCAAAATGTATCTCCGGTGTGCAGTCCATGAAACACCCAAGCAATGGCGCAAGCGGCTTCCAACAGCTGAATTTTGGTATAACACCACTCATCACTCCTCCTTGAATACTTCTCCATTCAAAGCTCTCTATGGTCAAGAACCAAACCTCGGAGGCCTGCCCAACTTATCTCTGAATCTGCCAGAAAGCAAGGATGCAGATCTGGACTGGGCAACACACAATGACAGGCTACGTGCTCAGCTCGCCCAGGCACAAAACAGATGCAAACAGAAGGCTGATCGGAATAGGACGGAGCGTTCCTTCAACGTCGGTGAACAAGTTTTGCTCAAACTTCAGCCCTATGCTCAGTCCACCGTGGCCAATCGCCCTTGCCCAAAATTAGCATTCAAGTTCTTTGGTCCGTTCACAGTGGAGGAGTGCATTGGTACGCGAGCATATAAACTGGCACTGCCGGCTGACAGTCGTATTCATCCGGTGTTTCACGTCTCACAACTGAAGCCGTTCACACCAGACTACTCGCCGGTCTTCGCTGAGCTTCCTCGAACACCGGACCTCACTGCTGCACCACTACAGCCTGAGATCATTCTGGATTGCCGAATGGTCAAGAAGGGAAACACTTCCATCGTCCAGGTTCGTGTACAATGGTCATCGCTCTCTCCGGATTCTGCAACCTGGGAGGACTACATTGTGCTTCGTCATCGATACCCTACGGCTCCATGTTGGGATGATGCCGCTTCCGCTCAAGGGGGGGCAATTGTCACACCTGCTCCCACCTGAGCAGTGGACTCTGAGGGAGAAAGGGTCAAGTATGAGTGTGGGCTGAGTCCAGTGGGCCGCATGTGGCTGGTGTGCGTGTGTGGAATGGGTGCGTGTCTGTATTAAACACCTGAACCGCGTGAGACAGAGCAGCGAGAGAAACGCTCACAATCTGAATCTCATCCCCTTTCTCCTACCTACCCTCGTCGTCTTCCTCTCCTCGTCCCCAATTCCTTTCTGTGCGATCGAATCCACCCACCCAATGGGCAGGTTCACCTCAAAAAAAAAAAGGTGGGAGCAGGTGTGACACCGACTAGCTCTGGCACATGTCGCTTCCGGTCGGGGCGACCAGGGACCACCCGGTGGCGAACCCGTTCGGGCCGGAGAGCCCCAGCCTCGTGCCGGTGGAACTCCCGCCGGCTCTTGTGGTGGCGCCGTTGGGCGACATGCTCCGCTACCGCGTGCTGGGGTACGCGGCGAGGCTCAAGGACATGGGGAAAGACGTCGAGCTTGTCGAGTTCGAGGGGCAGCAGCATGGCTTCTCTGTCCTTCAGCCGTTCGGCGAGGCGGCCGACGAGTTGATGCGAGTCCTCAGGCGGTTCGTGTACCAAGGCGATGAACGGTGATCTCCTGATGCTACCGTTTCTGATGTTGTGATAGCTACTGTTTCCATGTTCTGAACTTCTGATAAGGGTCGGAGACTGTACTATATTGGATGTTCTGTGTCGAGAAATAAATTATAAATCTTCTTTCGATTTCCATTTCTGGTTGGATGTATAGGTGTACAATGGTTGGGATTTTGATCAAATCATGACCCAGTTGCTAATTCTTTTTCTTTTAACACAGGAAAGAGGCATCAAGCGTCAGGTTCTCATTCATCTCATAGACAATGTACAACATGTATTACAAAGCCGTGCGCTTGGAATTTGAGAAGAGATTGCACAAAAGGGCAAGAAGTACGTATAGCTTCTCCCTATGGGAAATTCTAAAAGTTTCTACCCACTCTGACGCTCCCGCGGGCGGGAGGGGAGGAACCCTAGCCGCCGCCGGCCCCTGGCCGTCCTCCCTCCTCTCTCCTTGCCGTCGTCGGGGTGCGCCAGCGAGCGTAGCCCTTGCGGAGTCGGTGGCGGGAGGGCTCCTTCTCCCTCTCGCATGGCTGAGGTTGGTGTGGGCCGATCTGGCCAGGCCGGAGCATTGCATGGTGCGGGCGCGACGACGCCTTGGTGGTGACTAGCGGAGGTGCCGAGTGGTCGTGACGGTGTCATGGAGAGCTGCACGGTGGTGGTGGTGCGTGCTGGAGATGGCGTTTGTGGCTCCGGCGTGTTGCTTGCTGGATCTGGCGGTGCGGGGGTTGGAGGCGTCTCCCGCTGGTTCGAGCTCGTCGAGCTCGCCATGGGGCGACTACGGTTGTGGTGATCGCATGCGGGGTTTGGTGGTCACTTGCATGGCTGACTCCGATCAGACACTCTCGGTTCTGGCTTCTGGTCGTCGACGCGCGGCGCAGGGTGGTGGCGGCGGCCCGGCGTGGTCGTCGGCCGCTACGACGCGGTGGTGCCGGTGGCTTGGCGGCTACGCGGGGTGTGTCGGGCGCATGGTGGCGGCGTGAATCCCGCTCGGATCTGCGTGGTGGCAGCGACGTGAATCCCGCTCGGATCGGCGCGGACGGCCACGGGCGGCATCGTGCGAGCTCGCCTAGGCCAAGGCCAGTGGGCTAGGGACCAGGCTTACTTGGCGGCGGCCGTCGGGAGCCACTGGATTGTGTACCCCCTTCCTAGAGTGTAGCTAGTTTGGGCTCAAACCAAACATAACTACACTGAATCACTGACTCTATTTTTTCACCAGTAATGCCACAATGACAATATATTTACTAACATAGCATCACCTGGTTGAAGGAGGGTGGGGACGGGAGGGGGGGGGGGGGGGGGGGGTGTTTGGGCTAGATTTGCTTTAGCAGGTATCAAACGGGAACTCCCTTCAGAACTTGAAATGAGTATGAAGAGATTAACATGACTTCTTTTTTCTCTTTGGAGTTTTTCCTACAGACTTTTTTTTTGCGAGGAAAAAAAGTACCATGAAATGAATAAAAAATCCTATACTTGTGGATGATTTTTCTACAAACTCCCTCTACGCGCTAATCCTTACACCAAGTCTTCTGAATCTCGCCCTGGACTGACGTTCTCTCTAAGGACCTATTCGGTTCACAGGAACAGAAAACATAGGAATGAAGAAAACTATAGGAATGAAATAGGAATTGAGGTGTAAACTAGAGGATTCAAAAACAGAGCAAAACCAAAGGAACGCACATTCGGCATAGCATAGGAAAAACAGAGGATGTCTTCCATCACCTGACGCTAAAGAAACAACTTTATGAATATTTTATTTGACTGCATGGCTGTTCTCTCACGTGAAGCACGGGAAAATATCATACGAAAACCAACTTTCAATGGAAACCAATGAAAACCACATGAAAACGATGTATTGAAGTTTCAAAAAAATCTAAAAAAAATATGGTATGTTAAGAGGACGATGTTCTATTGCCATGCAAAATTTCAAGTTTAAACACATTACGGGATGCGAGCTACGAAAAAGAAAAAATCAACATTGAATAGTGTCAAATAGTAATGTCACTATTCATTGCTGAATTTGACTTTTTCACAGCTCGAATGTGTTTTTACTTGAAATTTCACATTATAATAGAACATCATCCTCTTAACATCCCACATTTTTTCCAGATTTTTTTGAAACTTTCAAACATGGTTTCCACGTAGTTTTCTTCGAATGTTGGTTTCTGTATGATATTCTTCCCGTGAAGCACTTAGTTGCCGCATAGTTTATTCGAAAAGCGACGGGGTTGGACTGGATTTTCTTTTTCCTGAGGAATCATGAGGTTTAATCAGCATTCTGGAGGAAACTGGAGCATCGATTCCTTTGATCCGAACGACTAGTTTGCTAAAATTCCTCAGGAACACATATTCCTCCAGATTTCCCGTGAAAATCCTTTGAACCGAACAAGGCCTAACATGATGTTGCATTAGTCATAGGTGTAGCAAAACCCAGAGGCTCCCCGCACAAAAAAAAAAAAAAAAAAAACTGTCGCAAAATGGAGTCTTGATCCGTAACCCAGCATTTTCGTTTTTCCACGGCTAGTTATTTTTTTGGGAGTGCCTAGAACTCATCTAGATGAGATATAGTTTGGTCTCATTCACGTGACATCAGCTGACGTCATGTATTGTTGTTGTAGGCTGTTTTTCAATTTGTCTATGGGCCTGGGCCTTTTTAGTTTCTATGAGCTGGTTGTTGATTGAATATTTGTAGTTTGTATATGGGGGATTGGTCGCTACTTTCTTTGCCTGGGCGTCTTTTTTTTTTGCTGGGTTGGGATATATTTTCGGAAAACCCTAAACGGCGCCTCTGTGCCTGTTCCTTCGATGCATGCAAACGGGTGCACACCCCCCGAGCCGAGCTGGGCTGGCCCATATTCCCTTCGGTTTCTGTTTTAAACTGGCGCAAAAAAGAGCGATCAGCAGGTTTCGAACCTGGAACGTCCTCGTGCAAGCTAGCTTCGATAGCCAACTAGACCAATCCCACCGATATGGTTATCTGCAACCTTTTTATTCCTTTGTTCTTTCTTCTTCTTTTTTCTTTTTCCTTTTTCTTTTTCAACGGAAAAAGTTCATCGAATTTGATGAACCTTTTTTCAAATCTGGTGAACTTTTCAAATTCGATGCATTTTTTTCAAATCCAACGAACTTTTCTAAATATCGGTGAACTCTTTTTTCAAATTCGGTGAACTTTTTTTCAAATCCGGCAAACTTTTTTTTAAGTTTGTGAACTTTTTTGAAAATCGACGAACTTTTTTCAAAATCGATTACTTATTTGGAAAATCGATGAACTTATTTTGAAAATGGATGAACTTATTTTTTTTTTCAAAATTGATGAACTTATTTTGAAAATTGATGAACTTATTTCAAAATCGATGAACTTTTTTCAAAATTGATGAACTTATTTTTGTAAATCGATGAACTTATTTTGAAAATCGATGAACTTATTTCAAAATAGATGTACTTATTTTGTAAATCGATTTTTTCAAAATAGATGAACTTTTTTCAAAATCGCTGAACTTATTTTGAAAATCAATGAACTTTTTTTCAAATGGATGAACTTTTTTTGTAAATCTTTAAACCTTTTTTGATTTCACAATTTTATTTTGTAAGAATTAGAAAAACCGGGCGGTTTTTTCCTGCCGGATCAACTGCACAAAAAACGGAAAAAAAATCTCCTTAGCGGGCGAACGAGCGATCGAGCCACAGAAGGAAGCGGGCGAGCGATCGAGTGAGCCAGCGAACGAGCGAACGAAACGAGCGAGCCAGCGAGCAAACGAGTGAACGAAGCGAGCGGGCGAGCAAACTCTGCTGGGCCGCGGCCCGCTAGTTGCGCTAGTGAGTGCCAGCTCTAGTTGCGGGCGCTTAAGGCGCCCTATAGGAGCTCCCTATATTTTCATTAGCTATGTACTACACATAAATTAAAAAAACGACTTTCTAGATGGGTTTGTCATCACGTGACTTTGGGCTGAAAAAAGAAGACGCATTGAGAAGGAAAAATCGACCCTACAGGACAGTGAGTAGTAACTATATTTTAGAGAAAAATGACCAAGGAATTTAAAAAAAAATTGTGGCCCAATTTGAAACATGCAATTGCCACCTTATTTTAAAACTTGCAATTGCGACCCCATTTGTAACTTGCAGTTGTGACCCCAACTTAAAAACTTTTAGTTGCAACCCCACTTAAAAACTTGTAGTCGCAACCCAAAACTTTGAAAACTTCGATCCCACTTGAAAACTTGCAGTTGCAACGGAAGCGGCTGTTATGATCCCGAGCTCATGTGAGCTCGGGTGAACAGTAAAATCGAAAAAATATCAAAACAAATTTAAAAAATTCTGAATTTTTTTTGTATGAAACTTTGACAAATGTTTTGATAGCTTGCAAAATTTCATCACCAGATGACATTCGTGTAAAATGTGGCAAAAAAAACAAAACAGATGCTCCAAAAATGTTATTTTCAAACACATTTTGGAGCATCGATTTTGTTTTTTTTGCCACATTTTACACGAATGTCATCTGGCACTAAAATTTTGCGAGCTATCAAAACATTTGTTAAAGTTTCATACAAAAAAAAATCGGATTTTTTTGAAACTATTTTCATTTTATTTTGATTTTACTGTTCACCCGAGCTCACATGAGCTCGGGACTAGAACAGCACTTTCGCAGTTGCGACCTGACTTTGAACTTGCAGTTGTGACCTGACTTTGAATACTTGCAGTTACAACCCGACTTGGAATACTTGCAGTTGCGCCCTAACTTTGAAAACTTGTAGTTGCGACCCGATTTTGAATACTTGAAGTTGCGCCCTGACTTTGAAATACTTACAGTTGCGCCCCGACTTTGAAAACTTACAGTTGCGACCCGACTTTGAATACATGGCCGTGCCTCTCGCGAAAGCAAAACCGTGCCTCTTACGGAAGCAACCGTGCCTCTCACGGAAGAAATATATATATATATATATATATATATATATATAACGCGTTTTTTTTCCGTTTCTGAGAGGCACGGCCGTGCCTCTCGCGAAAGCAAGACCGTGCCTCTCGTGGAAGCAAAACCATGCCTCTCGCCAAAGATAAAAAAACAAAAAACACTTTTTTTCGTTTTCGAGAGGCACGGCCGTGCCTCTCCCGAAAGTAAGACCGTGCCTCTCGCGGAAGCAAAACCGTGCCTCTCGCGGAAGCAAAAAAAACCGTGTTTTTTTGCGCAAAAAATAATAAAAAAAATTTGGTCCAAAAGCTAAGGAATACCGGTGGAAACCAAAAAGCCAAAAACCCGAAAAAAACGTTTAAAAAGCCGAAAACGCATGCGGAAAAATAAAAAAACCAAAATCCGGAGGGAGCGCCCAGAGCGCGACACGTGGCGGCGGCTGAGAGCGCGTCAAGTGGCGCGCTCTCAGCCCGCCCCAAATAATCGTTGGGGAGGCTCATGCTTCTTAGTTAGTTGCTCTCTTCACACGATTCACATCCTTCGATCATATCCTCTTTCTCATTTTTGGCTGGGTAAAAAAAGAAGAAGAAAAGCCCACATAGCCCGCTCCGTAGACAAAAATCAAAAGCCAGCACTCATGCACATGGGCTGCCTCCTGTACGAGACGAGAGCCGAGTCGCTCGGACGACACAACACACAACGACAGCACAATTTGGTGGAAAACCCTATACGCCGCTCACTGAATCGTAATGTCGACGCTTCCCACAGGGTTGCGCGAGCGAACGACGCAGTAGCGTACGTACAGGGAGCGCCCAACTGGTTTTGGGAACCTTCTAAAAGGATTCCCAGCTGGTTTTTATTGGTTTTGGGAACCTTCTAGAAGGTTCCTGAACCGGTTTTTTTATTTTCCTTTTTCTTTTTCTTTTTCTGTTTCTGTTTCTTTTTTTCTTTTTCTTTTTCTGTTTCTGTTTCTTTCTATTTTTATTTTTATTTTTATTTTTTTATTTTTTTATTTTTCAAGTTCATTTTTCTTTTTCAAAATTTGTTCAGATTTTTTTAAAAACATGTTTTTCAAAAAATGTTCACGTTTTCAAAAAAATATTCATAAAATTCAGAAAATGTTCTCTTTTGAAAAAACGTTCATATTTTCAAAAAATGTTCGATTTTGAAAAATTTGTTCACGTTTTCAAATTTTGTTCCGGAGTTTTAGAAAATTGTTTGTGTTTTCAATTTTTGGTCGGTTGTTTCAAAAAATGTTTCCGATTTCAAGAAAAATTCACATATTCAAAAAATGTTCGCTTTTTAAAAAATTGTTCGCGTTTTGAAATTTTGTTCGGGAGTTTCAAAAAATGTTCGGGCTTTCAAATTTTGTTCGGAATTTCAAAAAATGTTCCCCTATTCAAATTTTGTTCATAGATTCAAAAAATGTTCGTGCTTTTGAATTTTGTTCGGAGTTTCAAAAAATGATCATGTTTTCAAAATTTGTTCAAAATTTCAAAAATGTTCTCATTTTTAAAAAATTGTTGAAAGATTCAAAATTTCATGGTTTCAAAAAATGTTTGCAAATTTGAAGACCATTCTTCGCTGAGACGTGCGCCGGCTGGATGGCTTGCACGCAGCGGCAGGAGCTTGACGAGCGGCGACGGGGAATGGCGCGGGGAGGTCCGAGAGCGACCGATTCGAGGGTGGAGCGACGGGATCCGCCCGATCCGGGTGGTGGCTTGGGCGACGGGGCCCATGGCGGCGCGGGGTCGCAGAGCTTCCGGGGGCGGCATCCATGGCGCTCAAACCTGCTCGGGAGAGAGAGAGAGGGGTTAAGGAGGAGAGAGAGAGACAGCGGAGGAAGAGGGAGGAGGGAAGGGAGAGAGGTAGGGGCGGCCGCGTAGTCCGGTGGTGGTCTCGGGCGCGGAAGGACCTCGGGATCGAGCTGCGCTCTCGATCTGGATCGGGGCGCCAGGGTTGGTCGGGCGCGGAGCACAAGGGATGGGCCGGCCTAGTCGAGAGATCCGCCTGTGCGTGCGGTCGACAGTCTGCCGCACAGAGCGGCACATAGGAGCTCCCCAATTTGGTGCGTGGCTATTGGACCGTCAAAAAGGTGAGTGAGACCATAATTAAAACTCCAGCAAAACCGTATTTGTTTTGCCGGAGCTAGTCTATCTTTCTTCCCACGGCATTGAAGAGGAGTCAGTATTCTATCGGACGCACTTTGGATCCCGCGCCACACCGAGAGATTGACATGTGACCTGACGTAACCTCGCTTTGGATCCTTCTCTAACCGACTTGGATGGCTCCACTATAAGTCTGACCAATCACCGTGTCCTCAAAGCTCAAAACAACCATCCATCGTAGTATTCGTATCAAACCATGTCCGTCGACACGGCACCGCACGTCGTGGAGGATCTCCTCGGCCTCGTGCAGATCCTCAGCGACGGCTCCGTCGTCCGAGGCGACGAATCCGTCCTCGGCCCAAAGGAGCCGTTCCCGGATGTCCCGGGCGTGCAGTGGAAGGACGTGTTGTACCACCCGGCGCGCGGCCTTCGCGTCCGCGTCTACAGATCGCCGTCGGCGGTGTCCGGCGGCGGCAAGCTCCCTGTGCTGGTGTACTTCCACGGCGGCGGCTACTGCCTCGGCTCCTTCGCGCAGCCGACCTTCCACGCGTTCTGCCTCCGCGCCGCCGCCGAGCTCCCGGCCGTCGTGCTGTCCGTGCAGTACCGCCTCGCCCCCGAGCACCGCCTCCCCGCGGCCCTCGACGACGGCGCGGCTTTCCTCTCCTGGCTGCGCGGGCAGGCCGAGCTCGGCGCCGGCGCCGACCCGTGGCTCGCGGAGTCCGCCTGCTTCGCCCGGACGTTCCTCTCCGGCGTCTCGGCGGGCGCCAACTTGTCCCACCACCTCATCGTCCAGGTCTCCTCGGCGCGCCTCGCGGTCAGCCCGGTGCAAATCGTCGGGTACGTACTCCTCTCTGCCTTCTTCACCGGCTCCGAGCGCACGGCTGCGAAGGCAAACCCGCCAGCGGACGTGTTCCTGCCGGTGGAGCTGTCCGACCAGCTCTGGCACATGTCGCTTCCGGTCGGGGCGACCAGGGACCACCCGGTGGCGAACCCGTTCGGGCCGGAGAGCCCCAGCCTCGCGCCGGTGGAGCTCCCGCCGGCTCTCGTCGTGGCGCCGTTGGGCGACGTGCTCCGTGACCGCTCGCTGGGGTACGCGGCGAGGCTCAAGGACATGGGGAAAGACGTCGAGCTTGTCGAGTTCGAGGGACAGCAGCATGGCTTCTCTGTCCTTGAGCCCTTCGGCGAGGCGGCCGACGAGTTGATGCGAGTCCTCAGGCGGTTCGTGTACCCTGCTGAGCGATGATGTGCTGGTGAATGAATGGTGATCTCATGACGCTGCTGTTCCTGATGCTATGATAGCTACTGTTTCGATGTTCTGAACTTCTGGGTAGAGGTGGTTAGAGACTGTGTCTGTATGTTTGTGTTGTGTGTTGGCTTGCCCTTGCATCGAGCGTAGAAATAAATCTACTCCGTTTCTTTCTTCCTTTTTGAAATTCAATCTACTCCATTTCTGATTGGATGTGTTGTTGTGCAATGGTTGAAGTTACGTTCAAATCCTGACTCAGTTGTTTCTAACAAAATGCTCCTCACCCAAACAAAGATATTTACTATCTGGACGTACGCGAATATTTCCAGAACGACCTGCAAATAGCTTACCCGAACGTTGCATAAAGCGTATAGCACGTGTACATGCCAAGGCAATAATAACGGCATTAACTGCAAGATTTCAAATTCAAAATTTTGAACTGGCCGTTGGCTGAACGGACAGTCAGTTGGGGGCCTGGTGCGAGTCCAGCCAGATAGCTGTGACGACCGCATGGTGTGTCTTCTCTGAAGCAGATCGTCTCACAGCCGGATGAGACTTCCAGTTGAGAGTCCAAACCGCAGCTGAATGCGCCGGCACCAACACGTTCAAGGGAGACCCTCCGGCGCATTTGGAAACGCCGTAACGGTTGATAGTCTATCTCCAACAGAATCCCCAATCTATCTATATTTTTCACCAATGACTATCCATTATTCCGAAAGATAGTTTTTCCTGCCAAAATACTTGCTGGAAGAATTGATTGAGGAGTACAAGGCTTTCCAAAGCAGAAATGCCATCATCAACAGAAGCAAGGAAGTTCCAACTATGTCGTGGCTCATGATTACTCATCATGGAGGAATCGATACATGAGAATATAACAAGAATCCTAAGCAAGGGAAAGATTTGCTTGATGGCAAAATTTTCTCCAACAAGTGCACCTATAATGAACAAGGTCAGGTACCGACCAAAGAACAAACAGGTCCATCACAAGAAGATAGCAGCGTTAACTGGGATACCTATCCTGACCGAAGTTCTAATTCCATCAACAATAAACCTTTGCCGAAACAGTGGACTACTAGTGGTCAAGCTGTCTGCATAAATTAAAGATATTCATCGGCATGGGTGGTACACCAAACGAAAAGTTTCCTTACACTTGCCTGACAAACAGTTATTGCTATCCCGAGTTCCTCACTTGAACCAACTAAAACAATAGACGCAGCAGAGGCACTATTCTTGTTATTTGAACTGTTGTGATGACCAAGGGATGCACCTTCTCAAGATAAGTTTGTTTCCAATATGTGAACCTTCAGATGTGAATGCTCTGGTGCCTGTCGCAACAACCAGTAGAAATGACTCATCAGAAGTTCAGAACAAAATCCATTATATTTCAAAGTAAAATGGTACAAAGCTACAACTGAATATTTTCCCATTGACATGTCTTCTTAACTGGCCTGTAATATCTCCTGAACAAAGTGCACAATAAGTTCCAAACTTGCCTGGACACTCAAGCACTTTTAAGGCCCCTTAAGCAGAGACAACGCGTAGTGAGTATCAGCATCTAGGCATATATATGCAAAGCTAATAATTCTTTGGAATAACATGCTGGTTCATTTTTAAAAGTAGCAAGATGAAAATACACATAACACAAATGATTCGTTTCATAATTGCTGAGCAGGACCTTGAAAACAGGCCTGGTTTAGTACTGGCAGGACCTTAAAATAGGCATGAGTCAGTTATGTGCCATTTAGGCAGCTAATTCCAAGTAGGGCCTCTATATTTGAAGGCCTTGATAAACAGTGTTCCATTCGCCGGATATTTGCAAGAATAATCTGAAAAACAAAAAATAAAGCATCGGTTATGATGACTAGCTCCGAACATCGTGTTGCAACTATTTAGTAGTACAATATTTTGCTAGCACAAAAGACATGATTATTACTTATTTACAACGAATAAATGATTGTGTCTGCAAAATTTAGAGTTGACTTTGGGGTAATGGTCCGAGACAATTGCTACTCTTGTTTTGGGGTTCACGCAATATGAATACATGATTGGATTTATTTACATTACTTTGTACCAGCTAGTTGATCATACATGTATTGAACACAACAACAACAAAGCGTTTTAATCCCAGACAAGTCGGGGTAGGCAAGAGTTGAAACCCATAAGATCTCGAAACCTAGTCATGGTTCTGGCACGTGGACAAATTCATGACCTAACCTTATATGATAAGTAATACTAATCATCATAAATAGTGATGATAATAAATTGGAAAAGTGATATTGTAACGCCTGAAAAAAGTTCAGAATCCGTTTTAGGATCACTCGAAACAGTATGCAGGTACCTTAGGAAAGAGATAATAATTTGACATAAAGGTTTAGGGACAGACGAATGAAACAAATTCGGAGTAGGATATTAACAAAGCAAGTTGAGGCACTTTAATATTTATTGGTAAGCCTCCTTAATTGTCGATGTATCATGTACCGAACCATCCAAGAGTAACAAAAGGATTTCGATCTAGATTTAAGTATAAATATTTGGTTTGGTGGCCATAATAAGCATAAAAGGATTAAGCATTTAAGCGCGTTTTAGCAACACTACAAGTTCTACACATTGTATCAGTACACTTTAAACAAGACAGTACTCAGTTAAGTGTGTTCATTGAAAACAACCATAGCAATCTTATCCTACTGAACGAATAGATTTACATCCGAAACATCTATTTACAAGTAGAAATATTGAAAAAAATTGTAGCCATTACTTAATACTGATCATGCAGCCTAAGTGCATGGCTACACAAGATGGAGGAGACATGATCACTTGTGCCGATTACAAAGGTCTAACTGGCCAACTACAGAACATGGATAGATACCCAAAAAAACAAAGTATAAAGTAGATAAAATAACGTATATATTCTGCATTAGTAAGTTTCACTAACCTCAAGTAAGTGATGGTTGAATCCAAACCGAGGGTGGCCATTTCAATCTTGAATCTGAACTAGGGGGCGATAACTCAATGAAACTGCTATCTTTCATATTAAAGACAACAGCCTGCCTAAGACCAAATCTGTGACAGAAGATATAATGCAACAAGTCATCTGTGTGGTAGATGCTGTTGGGAATCAACGTAGAAAAATCTTTCACTGGAAGCATGAATGAGCTGTTGTAACCAATGAACATTGCGTGATCTTGGATGTTATTTGTTTGGACGAGTTTTTGTTCAACAAAATCAATCTTGTACATGAAAAACTTGTCTGCAACCCGGTCCTTTCTCCCATTCTCCTTATTATATTTATCATGTCTCCATATCTGGAAAAAATCTCCCCATGGTGCTTGAACAATATATCTACTATGCGCTTGATAGGATATGATCGGCTTCAAAATAACTTTCACTTCAGCGGAAGGTCCATTAAGATTAATAGTATCAACCTGACCCCTACCACGAACACCATAAAACAAACCATCATTGCTGTTATAAAGTATATCTTGATAAGCCCTACAATTTGGATTTGCATCAATCCAGGTCCATTTGGTGTCCCCGTGTCCCCAACCCTAGTATAAGAGAGTTGATCCTTTGGCAATTGTACTAGGAGAACTGTGCAGTTTCCATGGGAGGAATCACAAGAAAGAACGACCCTCACATAGAGGTAGAAGCGGGCTTCTTCAAGTGTAAGATGGTACGGCTCCATTTCAGTGTCAAAATCCCGAGAGAACAGATCCATGTAAAGAACATCATATCCATCTAGAACACCCTCTTCAGTGTAACGCAGTCTGACATTGTTCATGGTTTCAGGTGGAGGCATTGCTATCTGAGCACCGGTTGCAGGGTTGACTAGTATGAGATTCGACCGGTCATCGGCAGTGATGAGCCAGCCGTAGGAGGAGCCCATGACGTGGCGTGTGCGGAAGGCAGGCTCTGAGAGGGTGACGTGGTAAAGCTTGTTGGTGGACATGATGAGTAAACAAGGCAGGGGCTCTGGTTCGGCGAGCACCGCCGGAGACGGCGGGCCTCCAGATAAATGAAGTGCCATGATCGACAGACCGCACCTGAGCTGAAGAGATCAGGGATCTCAAGAGTGCCAAAGATCTGGAGGAGCAGGTCAGCCTGAAGCTCGGACCAATCACAATCGGTGCTCGAATCTGGAGAATCATCCGAAACAGAAGCTTTCTCCATCGATTTTCGCAGGGGATACTTAAGCTCAATTGTGTGTATGATATATACTAGTACACATGCCCGTGCGTTGCACCGGGCGAAAAAAGGGACAGAACCTGCTTCATGTGCCATTATGCACAATTTTTCATATCCAATTGTAATAAACATCAGCATAAACACCAATAGTTCTGAAGTTTACAAAGTTACCATGGTAAAAAAGCAAGAGAACCAACCAACATTTATTCAGGAATTAAAGCAACTAAAGGATTCAGGACACATGTGAGTACAACTGCTGTGAAAATGAGTGTCTTCACTATTGCATTTGGGAAGTATTCATTGCTCACTGCATTTGGGAAGCTAGCAAGTAGGTGAGATTCTTCTCCTCAGCTGAATCCATGGAAAATTCAGTGCCCATCATTTATTCAATATAGTATAACAACACACCACCTTATTAGGGTGAGCATCACCACGCTGAACTAAACTGAACCAAAATCAAATTGAAGCCTTTTTCTGCATGGCTATGGAGGGATTATCGTATAGAGATACATTACATAAATTGTCCGTCGAGCAGCAGCGGTGGCGTACAGACCGTGGCGTTGAGCTGTTGCGCGCAGACCGTGGAGTTGATTTGTTGCGTGTGCGCAAGGATTTGATCGGCGGGGTGACCACGACATCGTCAAGCTGAAAAAATAGCAGGCCCCTAACCAAGAAACAATGGTCATATGATGAAAACAATTAGCAGCAATCAATCACGAAACACAAAAGGGTCAGATGGTACCTGCGGTTGGATGAGAGGGGAAAAGGAAAATCCAAGCAGCAGCAGGAGCTCGGGCGGAGACCAAACTTATATCTAATCCGACCAAACTGGATCATTGTTTGTTCCTCAGTGGCATCTACACATGGACAGGAAAAAAGATCAAGATTTTGATGCCTATGGGTACTTAAAACTCTCAAGATCAATTGAATGGAGTATCCATCTAGTAGGATTAAATTAATTGAATTAATGGTTGTGCAGGATTAATCAATTAACACTCACATGGATTGGATGGATGGATGTATCAAGATCATTAATCTATGCCAAACAGAGAAAGGTCCTTTATAAAAGGCCTGAAATTACTGAAAACGTCTGTCAACGCTAGTAAACACAGAAGTTCAACAACGTTAGTAAACACAGAAGTTCAACGACGTTAGTGTATGCATTGGTAAATGCAAGCATTCATTCATATTTGCTAGAGGTACCTTCCAATAGCCGGCTACTAAAAAACATACAGCCCCTCTCGCCATGTACATGAGCATGCTTCCTCAAGGCAGCCACATCAACAAAGGTCTTGCCGCAGTTGTCATAGCTACAGAAGAAAAGGATCTATGTGGCCGGTTCGACCTTGTGCCGCTGTGCCTCTGGCTCCTGCTCCTGCGCTTCTTTTCGTTTTCCTTCAGACTCCAGTACACATCCCATTTGAGCTCTTAAACAACTAAACCACAATTAGTTTTGTATGGTAGGAGTTGAATTAAGGTTTCATGTACGAATATTGAATTTGTACTCAGAAGTGGACATACAGTATCCCTGCAAAAAAAATCCACATACAATACGTAGTTTAGAAAAAAGTTAAGCAACAATAAACTATGAAACATTCTCATTCATCACAGAACACTACATAGCTGAAACTGGTCTTCACTTGCTCGACCACGTACCTGGCGCACATCACCTCCCCTTTCTTCTCGAAAAAGCACATCACAGAAAATTATCATGTTTTATTTGAAGACTACAGAAAATTTCTCCGTACCAGCCAAATGCTTCTTAGAGGCCATCTCAGATTGGTTCATAGGACAGAAACAAAACCAAGATTGCAATTGGTCCCTGCTGCCCCTGCTGTCTTGAAGCTCCTGCAGCACAAAACAAATATCAGTGCACTTCTGTACTAATCCAGACCAAAACAAATCAAGAGAACTATTAATTTTTCTAGCATAGCACGCGAAGATATATGCTCAAAGGCAGCATGGTGCCTGCATCAACAATCTAAGAATATGCCGCATTCAACATCACAGCTCCTAGGCCCGAAAATCGATCAATTTCACCTATGCACGAAACATTGCTTTCTGAAGAAACAAGATTTAACAGCTAACGACTCCCAATCCCACCGCAATTCGCATCGTCTCCAACCCGACCAGACAGCGAATCCCCGGCCCTCCTAAATTGCGAAATCACCGTGACCTGACGAAAAAGCGGCACGCACCAGGAAGTGGAAGAGGAGCAGCACGGCAAGCGCGGCACCGCCGCCGAGGAGGAGGGCGGGGCCGTAGTTGCAGAGGACGACGGCGCAGTAGGTGACGCCGACGATGGCGAGGACGAGCAGGATCATAGTCTTCCACATTCCAGGGGTTTTTTCTCCACCACTCGATTGCTTGAACGCCTATATATGTAATAAGAAAATACATAATTATATCTAAATAATAGCATAGGGAATAAAGCTGCATCAAGAATAAGTTTCTGTTTCTGTTTCAACTGTTTCAACCATGCAGGTACTGGCAATTTCTGTTGTATCACAAGCTAGTAAATATTTTTACTTTTACTTCTCTAAAAGCATCACATATCTTAAGGCTTTGACAATGTCTCGCAAAGTATTACTATACACAATCTTCTGACATGAGTTAAAGAGTGAAATTACATATCAGGCCCCCCTTTCATCCCCTAGTACATGTGTTTTCTTTTCTAATAATGGTAACTGTAAAAAAGCGTGGTATGCTGACCTGCATACGTGTTCTTGCCAACTCAATAGGGGAACAAGTTATACATGCCAATGATCGTGCAAAAGATCCAGCAATTAGAGGGGCATATGGCCTAAGTTTGGGATAACTGTGATCTGAATATTCCTTAATCCAATTGCGCAACATGTCGTAAGAAGGCAGATATATCCCAACCTGGAAAACACAGCATAAATTTCTAGTGAGAGAAAAATGTAAAGTATATCAAAATGTATAATTCTAACATTCCATGATGTTAATCGAAATTGAATACAGATCCAAGAGGGCACAGAAAATACATTATATCCTAAATCCGTAACAGTCTATAGGAAGATTGTGTCAGACACACCAAACCTCAAACAAGCATTAATATATACACACCACAAATTCTGTTCCTGCTTGTATTTTAAAACTACATCGAGTATCATGGAGAGAAAGAGAAAGATCCGATGGACAATGTTGTTTTCTCGAAGAAAATAGTAGTTAGAGTCAGACCATCTGTAGAAAAATATTGTACACATAGCGATGAGGTACGCACTACCTTCCTGGAATACGATGATCTCAAAATTCATCCATAAATTACTACATAGACAATTTGTAAATCTTTTGGTGGTGAGTACTTACCTGAGGTGAGTGCTGCTGTTGCTGCTATTTCCAGCAAGAGGCCATGATGTATCTCCACGTATCTAGGAAACAAACATGCTTGTCTTCAAAGTGATAAGGCAAGATATAGGGGGTCACCAATATATTAGATATTATTTTTTTTAATTTTAAGTTATGGTTTTTTAATGAAATGATGTGTAAGAAAACCATGATATGAGTATTAAGGGCACTATGTTGTCCCAGAAATAAATTACAATATCAAGCTACATGGAACTCTTAGCTTAGGTAATTCTGCAAGATTAGAACTTTCTCTGATCATAACCATATATATCCATTTTCTCGAGCACCATTGTTGAGCAGGGCCTCTTCTCCACTTCATACCACTCAATGCTAATTTTGTACCAATAGTGCTTGATCTCATTGATATAATCTATTCTGGCAATTGGCTGTTATTGCAATAAGCAGCCCGGATATATATTTAAACATACATGTCAAAGATAATAACTACTGTTAGTATATATCTAAATTCAGTTAGCAATTTAGGAGAGCCATGTACCTGGAATTAGCTAGGCTGTATGACCTGAGTGCATAAATCTCACATAGAATAATTAATGATTAGAAAGTTGCCAGTGCTAGAAAGAAAATAATTGCAAAGTTTGTTATTCCGACAGATCAGTTGGTGAGCATGGCATTGATCTATTGTATCCTTAACAATCAGTAGTCAACGAAAGCTGTGGAAACCAATATATCTATAAGAAAAGTAGCATTCAATGGTATCACATCAGTAAATGGAAGCAAAGATAAGGTCTGCATCATGGCCACACACACGTCACAATCAACCGTGTCAATTTGTGAGAGGAGCTCGTGTGTAGATATTAAACAGTACCTGGATACCTACAGATTCTTGAGATGGAAGCAAGTGTAAGGCAAGGAAACCTCCATGGAATATTAAGGTATGAAATAGGCCAATTAGTACAAACAGAAATTGTCTAGCTGATGGCTTTGATTCTTCTCTGTTTTTGAGTTAATGTAAACTTCTAATTCATTTTTGGTTGACCCAGATTCTTTCTTGAGCTGAACCAGAAATCTCACTACAAAATCCAATCATAACATAAGGTCAAATATGACAGATGTGTCAGTAGTTTGCGAATGAAGATGACACATATAAAGATTGAATCTCCTCTAAAAATTCTATCTAGAGATAATACCCTAAAAAAATTGCCTAGATAAGATGAGATGTGCGGGGGTAGGAAGAGCACCACACCACGCCAGGGGGTAGGAGGAGGACGTCCACCTGCAGCAGCAGCAGCAGCCATGAGGGCCTGTCCTCGTCCACCTGCAGCCATGAGAGCTCGTCCAGATCCGGAGCAATCTGCACACAAACCAAACAAAGGATCACAAGGAGGGGAGGGGAGATGAAGAAACTGACAAGACAAGGGGAGGAGGGGTTCATGTGCATGCACCATGGTCGGAGATCTGCCTTCGCCGTCGCCGGAGATAGCCTGCAACAGGCGCGCGTCCTTGGATGTTGAGGCGTCGGACCTCTTCCCTTCCCTTCCCTTGGGAGAGAAGGTGAGGGGCTGGAGCGGCGGCCGCCGGCACGGTTGGGGTTGGGGCAGCGGCGGCGGCGGCGTTGTGGTTGGGGTTGGGGGAGATGAGAGCGGTGGTGGTTGGTGAATCGTGGCGTGGGGGAGGGAGGAGGACGAGTGTGTGCGTGCGGGCGGGCTGGGTTGGGCCGGCGTCGGGGAGCAGAGGAGGCGGGGACCGGCGGCGGCAGCGGGGAACCCTAGCGCTGGTGCGGGAGTAGAGAGGAGAGGTGTTACACGGCCAGGAGCAGAGATGAGGGATCGCGGATAGAATCTTTACCTAAAAACGAAACGTTATCTTAGGGACACACTTAAAATAGTACTGCGGGTTGATTTCATATAAACTGAGGGGCTTTTTTGCAAAAGTGCCACGACGGGTATGCGGACAGAAACAATGCGTGCTTTATTATTGGACTGCAAAAGAACTTTCAGAAGGATACCCAGAGAAATACTGTGTGCAGTAGTGCTGTGCACCTGCACTCATGACCTCAGATCCTCCCAGAAAGCTAATCAGAAAAAACGACTCGACGAAGAGGAATGAATCAGGCGCCCGCCTCTAGCCGGGAGCAAAACCCTAGGGCCCCGGGAATTCGAACGCAGAAGGGTCGAGGCCGAACTGAGTAGAAGGAATTAAAACGCGGAGCCGGGCGGGAGCTGAACCCTACTAGACTGGGGATTCGAGGGAGGGAGCGGAGAGAGGGGTTGTGCGGGTGCGTACGCCACGGCGAGGTTGAGATGGTGGGGGCTGGTGAAGTTGCCGACGCAGGAGTGGCTGGCGCTGGTGGGCTTGTGCGCCGTCACGACTTAGCTCCACGTGCTCATCTCCGCCGCCCGCCGCTGTCGCCGCCGGAGGAGGAGCAGGAGGGTTCTGGGCTCTGAGCGGTGGAGGGGCGATGCGCTGCGCTTCCCTTCGTGTTTTTTTTTGGGAATATTGGCTCAACTTCCCGAGAGCTCCTAATCGGCGCCTTCTGCACCGGTTAGGAGTAGCTAATTTTTTTTAAATAATACATTTTTTTTATAAATTACAAAAATAATATACAAATTTGAAAATTTTCAAAAATATAACCCAGTCGGCTGGAGCTAAGCCGACAGGTTTCAGTCGGCTGGAGCTAAGCCGACAGGCCACGTGGCAGCCTGTGATTCGCCTGAACACGTCGCCCCTCGCATTGGATTCGTTAGTCGGCCTGGGGAGCTGCAGTCGGCTGGGGCCCAGCCGACAGGGCTCCAGTCGGCCCCGGCGCAGCCGACAGGCCATCCAATCGGCCGGGGCGTGGCCGACAGGGCCCCTCCCACCCACCGCGCGCTTTTCTCCCTTCCCTGCTTTTCTCCTTCTCTCCTTCCCTGCCCGTGAGCTCTTCTTCCTCTTCGTGCATGCTCTCTCTCTCGTTTCTCTCTCTGTCTCTCGCAACCCCCCGGCGATCTCCTCACTGGTCCATCCATTTTTGCATCCAACCCACAGAAAGAGTAGATCATAGCCAACACCGGCGGCCTACGGTATTTTTTTTCCAATAGGATAGTTTTTTTTCTCGTACAAGTGAGGTGAGGAGGAGCCATGGTGGAGGTGGTTCAGCCATGGTGGAGGTGGTGGTGAGGAGGAGGTGCTGCTGGGGAGGAAGAGGTGGTGAGGAGGAGGAGGAGGTGCGGCTGAGTTGAAGAGAGGAGCAAGAAGCAGTGGCACTCGCGTCGAAGGTATAACTATGTCGTCAAAAATTTTCTCTTAGTTGTAGATATTTTGAAAAATTAATGTTTAGGTCTGTCAGTATTTTTAGTTGCTCCGGTAATATTCCGTATTATATGTGCATGTCAAATATTTAGGTCTGTCAGTATTTTTAGTTGCTCCGGTAATATTCCGTGTTATATGTGCATGTCAAATATTTAGGTCTGTCAGTATTTTTAGTTGCTCCGGTAATATTCCGTGTTATATGTGCATGTCAAATATTTAGGTCTGTCAGTATTTTTAGTTGCTCCGGTAATATTCCGTGTTATATGTGCATGTCAAATATTTAGGTCTGTCAGTATTTTTAGTTGCTCCGGTAATATTCCGTGTTATATGTGCATGTCAAATATTTAGGTCTGTCAGTATTTTTAGTTGCTCCGGTAATATCCATAATATATTAAGTTGTTTCAATATTTAGCTTCGTTAATATTCCGTAATATATGTACTTGTCAAATATTTAGGAGTGCGAATATTTGTTGTTTGTCATGTTGTTTAACAGTTGTCTGTCCATGTTAAATAATTTTATAGGTGAGCCGAGATGTCTGATTTAGTGAAGTTCATATTTTTCTACGGTCCTGGTAATGTCCAAACAAATGAGATTGGGGTTGATCTGAGTGAATTTGAGCACATAGAGGTGGCACTGACCGACCCTCAAACATGGTCTCTTAGTCAGTTGAAAGAATGGGTGACAGCATGTTTAGGGCTGAATACTGAAACGCACACCGTGGGTGTTCATGCATTGTGGACCCGGTCAAGTTCGAACGTTTTCTTCTATTTGAGGCCAGTAGAGCGGGATTCTCAGTGGGTGCGCTGGTTACAAGGTTGCGAAAGCAGGGGATGCAATCCTTGTGCCTTAGTGCTTCCCGTTGTGAAGGAGGTAATTGCGCCTGAAGGCCAGGGTGGTAACGATCCTGGGCAAAGCAGTGACGGGATGATGTTATCTATGTCAAATGCTGGAGATGATGGTTACGAACAAGGGCAGAGTAGTCAGGTAGAAGGAGGAAATGCCGATGGTTATTACAGTGGCGAGGCGGACGTTGACGAGGTAGATGGGCACATGCAGAACATCATGGAAGAAGAAGACACTGATATTGATAGTGGTCATGCAGATAATTCTGACGAGTCAGATGAAGAAGAAAATGCAGAGGAGGTCCCGATTCCTGCTTATTGGAATCATGACTTCTCATCTGCAATGACCGTGAACGATGGTCATGATTCTGCCTGGCAATATCACCAAAACAACATTGCGACGGGTGCTATGTATCCCAACAAAGAAGCTCTGAAGGACGCAATAATAAATTGGGCAATGTCCACGCAAAGGGTTTTCATAGCTGAGGTGTCCAGTCAGAAAAACTTGACAATGGTATGCAAGAATGCAGGTTGTCCTGCCAGGGTGCACGGCTATCTCCCTAAGTATGGCACAAGTTGGGTAATCAGTGACCTAGTTCATCACACATGTCTTATTCCCTGCATCCCTCAAGATCATCCCAACCTTTCATCCACGCTTATTGCGAGGTTGTTTTACAGTGAGATAGTGGAGAGCAAAGCGATGGAAGTTAAGGCTATCCAGACAAAAGTCTTCGTCAGGTTCAAGTACAGAATTTCTTACGGCAAGGCTTGGAGGGCTAAGCAAAGAGCGCTTGAGAGCAGATTTGGTTCTTATTTCGATGCATATGACTCAGTTGTCGGGCTCCTCCACATGCTGAAGGACCAGAATCCGGGCACCTATGTCGACATCGAAGACCTCTTCATGCCAGAGTTCCCAACTGTGAGGGTGCTGCATCGACTGTTCTTCTCTTTCGGTGTATGCATCGAAGCTTTCAGGCACTGTCGACCGGTGATATGTGTAGATGGCACTTTTCTCACTGGCAAGTACAAGGGTCAGATCCTGACAGCCATTGGTCAAGACGGCCAAAATCAAGTAGTCCCACTCGCATTTGCTTTTGTTGAGAGTGAGAACATTGGAAGTTGGACATGGTTCTTCAGGCAACTGAAAATATCAGTTGTGAAGGATAAGCCCAATGTGTGCATCCTTCATGACAGGCATGCAGGTATACTCAGTGCGATAAAGACACTGACAAACCCTGGCCCTGAGGAACAAACTCCATGGCAGGACTTGCAGAGCCGTTGGTGCATGCGCCATCTGGGGGCTAATTTCTTCTCGCAGTTCAGAAATAAGAGCCTGATGAATCTATTCAAAAAACTCTGCAAGCAGAACCAGCTATGGAAGTACAATTTGATACGTGACAAACTTAATGTGTGCACGCAGAGACACGTTAGGGACAGGAAAGCTGCAAGAGATGCAGCGGTGAGGGCACATGTTGAAGCAGTAGCAGCACAGTTAGCAACAGGAACATCGGCCGTGGAGGAGGAGCCTGTTGGGCTTTGTGACTTGCCAGGATTTGACCCACCTGGTACTAGGAGAAGGCTCGGGAGGTCGATTAAAACCTTCGAGCAGTGGATAGAGCATGAGCCTCTGGAGAGGTGGTCTTTGCTGCATGACACACATGGAGCAAGGTACAGTGTCATGACTACCAACCTCGCAGAAACATACAACTTTGTCCTCAGAGGAAACCGGGCATTGCCACTTACAGCCATCGTTGAGGGTATTTTCTATGGCACCGTGAAGTACTTCAGAGATAGACGTCAAAAAGCAGAGCAACATATCTTGAACAACCCAAGCACACGTTACTGTGAAAGGATTATGAAGTACATGGAAGAAAAGATGGAAAAAGCCAGGTCACACACTGTAGTCCCGATTGGTAATCAAGAAAGAAGGTTTGATGTCCGCTTAGCTAACAACAAATTCGGATGTGCAAATGAGCTGAGGACGCATGAGGTGAAAATTGGAAATGAAGTCTGGCCAACGTGTGAGTGCACATGCAACAAACCGAAGTTGCTTCACCTACCATGCTCCCATGTACTTGCTACTTGCGGGCAGCTTGGAATGGACGCAATCTCGTTTGTGTCTCCATTTTTTCTGAAAGAGTCCGTCCTCAATACCTGGACAGGTGAGTTGCTGGGATTTCGCTCAATGGGTAACTTCAACACCGTTAATCCTGTTGAAAGGCGGTACATTCCAGACCCAGGGAATATGCGTACAAGTAGAGGTAGACGACAATGTCAGCGCATCCGGAATGATATGGATGAATCTGAAGCGGGAGGCCCCACTATGCAATGCATTTTATGCAATGAATTTGGCCATAGGGACACTAATTGTCCCACTTTCGTCACTGCCAGTGGTACTGGGCGTGGACGAGGCAACCGGGGACGAGGAGGCAGAGGAGGAAGAGGAGGAAGAGGAGGAAGAGGGAGAGAAAGAAGCTAGGCTGCACTAAGTTCTAAATTTGTATTCAGTGCGACACTAAGTTCTAAATTTGTATTTAGTGTGGCATTAAGTTCTAAATTTGTATTAAGTGTGACACTAAGTTCTAAATTTGTATTCAGTGTGGAACTATGTTGAACTTTGTATTAAGTGTGGCACTATGTTTGAAATTTGTATTAATTGTGGCACTATGTTGAAATTTGTATTAAGTGTGGACTATGTTTAAAATTTGTATTAAATGTGGCACTAAGTTTGAAATTTGTATTAATTGTGGCACTATGTTTGAAATTTGTATGTGCCGGAATGGCGGGAATGTCGTTGCTTAATCCGGAAATTGATAGTAAACATCGTGCGGCGATAGGTTATGAGCGCCAGCTTGAGCCCCTGTCCACTCGCACTCAAAGGGAAGACTGGATGATACACCTGGGATGGGTTGAACGGTACGTGCTTTATTTATTTGTTTCAATCATGTATATTGATGGGACACACTAACTGAATTGCCCTGACATGCAGGTTGAAATGGGCTGGCCTATTACCTTCCGCGCGGCTGGTTGAGCGCACGGATACCTCCAGACGCGTCGCCATCGACACCTCTTTGCTCACGTGCTTAGTGGACCGGTGGAGGCCTGAGACCCACACGTTTCACTTCCGCTGGGGAGAGATGGCTCCTACTCTGCAGGATGTGTCACTTTTGCTGGGACTCATCGCTGGAAGAGTAACCATCATCACCGGGCTTTGGTGATGCATCGCTGCATTTCTTCTTCTTCGAGCTTGAGCCATCATGAGTTGATACATATTTCGGCGGCGGTCTTCCGTTAACAGTCGGAACAGACCCAAATAAAAGCTTGAACCATGCCAACATACTGACATCGTGGTTCATTTCTTTAACGTCCACATTGTATCTCTACAATTCACAAAATAACATGCATAAAATAAGATACATAAAATAAGATACATGTTCAAATTAAGATACAACTTGCTACGAATTTTAAGATACAACTTGCTGCAATGCGAATTTTAGGATACAATAACATAAATCTACTGAGTCCAACGTGGATATTTTCCTTTTCCATCACCAGCTTCTTCTGCTGCCTTGGCTGCATGAGCCCTTTCTTTCTTCATCTGCCTCTCAGCCTCACGGGCCTCCTCTCGCTGTCGGTAGACCTCCGCCAGTCGAACTCCCTCTTCTCGGTTTTTCTTCTTCATCTCATCAAGAAAAGCCCTCTGCTTCACACAATACTCTTGCCACTCTCTCTCCTGCTCTGCTTTCTCATCTGCTGCCGCCTTCGCGCGGCGCTCTTCCGCGTCCAAACTTGCCCATGCACGACGACCTCTTTCACGAATCTCGGTCACCGCCCAGTCCGGTTTTTTCGTGTCAATCCAACGATAGTACATGCACAGAGGCGGAGGAGACTACAACAAAAATAGAAATATAAATATTAAATCAACAATAATATCAACAACGTGTTTATTCTTGATGACAGAAACATACCGGAGGCCTGATGTACGGTGAAATAGAAATGGGTGGATCTTCCTCATAATTAGCGCACATAAAAAACTTCATGCCCAACCAATCTGAAAAATCCGTCACCTCCTTCACCTTGCAGAGATCGCCACACCAACAACGAAGTACTTCCACCCCCCGAGGCAAAGTCGCACTCTTTATTTTCTTAGGCCTAATGCTTTGATCCGAGCAAGGCAAACTCATCCTGACTAGCGCGTTGGTGTTTTGAAGTGTGGCTGGACGATGGACGAAGATAGGAGAGGGAGCAGTGTGTGCGCGCGAGAGAGTAGGCAATGTGTCTGTGCGAGAGAGCAGACAGGGTGTGTGTGCGAGAGAGCAGACAGGCTGTGTGTGCGAGAGAGAGCTGGCATCGTGTATAAAAAGAATACGGGCACTGTAGTGTCGGCACACCGCGTTAGAATTTGCTCTCGCGTCCGCCGCAGCAACAGCAACGCTGTCTCGAACCAGCATCCTTTAAAAAAGCAGCGTTGTCGCGCGTGCAGCCGTTTCCCGCGCAGCAGGCCTCGGAATGAGCATCGTGGGAATCAGCGCCGTAAGTCTTGGAAACAGCACCGTCTAAATCAGCGTATGGGCAAGGAGAAAAGAGAAAGGGCTGGTCGGCAGGGAGAAAGGAGAAAGGGTGGCAGCCTGTCGGCTTAGCCCCAGCCGACTGGCCTGTCGGCTTAGCCGTGGCCGACAGGGGCCATGCCCCATGCAGTCGGCTGGCAGGCCATGCAGTCGGCTCTGCCTAGGCCGATTGGGCCCAGTCAGCCACGGCTAGGCCGATTAGGTCCTGTCGGCTTAGCCCCAGCCGACTGGGTTATATTTTTCAAATTTTTCAAATTTGTATATTATTTCTGTAATTTATCAAAAATAGTGTATTATTTAAAAAAAATTAGCTTAGGAGTACTGGCGCCTACTGCACATGTTATTGGGCTGTTGGCTCGATCGGCCCATCCTCCTTCGCTGGGAAATTTTTCTTTTCGACTGTTTTGATAGGTGGTTCGATCGGAAACTGATTTGTTCGAGTGTTTCGATTGTTGCAGCTATCTTTCAGAAAAAAGGTATAGATAGGAAAGAAGAAAATTATCAGAACTACTACTTCTTTAAGAAAATTTGATTGATGTACAAATATGTCTTATAATAATGAAAAAAACTGAACTTGAGTGTACGGTTTATGTAACATTTATTCAGAACGAAAAAATGCATCAACACTAAAAAAATGTCTTATGAGAATGAAAAGAACAAGTCCCAGTGTGAGAACTTATTACAATATGAAACTGGACTACACTGATAAAATCTTTAAAAGAAAAAAAATGGTATTGAACTGAACTTGAAAATCAGTTTGGACATTGAAGATCTGCCAGGTGCATAGGTAAGCTACTTTGCTTCAAAACCCTGCAAAATAGATTAACAGAATGCTTATACTTTTAAAAAGGGAATAATTTTTTGAGTCTGTTTGGAACAACCAAACAAAAATGTTAGGAGCTTACATTTATCTTGAAATGGAAAATGGTTGCACGAACATAATTGATTCATTTGAATAGCCGGAATCCCTATAAAATGGTATAGCAAGAAAGTCATGTTGGGTCATTGCTAAACTAAAGGAAAGCGATGCCATAAATGGAAAGCTTTGGCGAACAAAAAAAAGCATTTTAACTTACATGACTTTGTAGGAATGACTTGACTATTGGTAAATAAAGGAAATGGATATATTACATGTGAAGGCTAATAATTAAACAACCAGCAACAAGAAAATATCTGAATAACTTATAATTAAATAAAGGGTTTACTACGAGAATTTGTTTTGGTACAGGTTTTGATAGTGTAAATATCACAACCAACAAAAAGGGTTTGGGAAATAGGAGAGAAATAAATTAGCAGGCATTTTAAGCAGGAAAAAAGAAGAAGAAAAAAAAGGAAAATTGTGCCTTACTTTTTTCCTTTTAGGAGGATGATTTCCATTTAATTCAATTGCAAGGAGATGTTGGCCGCCTCTTCTTCAATACAGTTTCTTCCATAGCAGACATCTGCACAAAAAGTCCAGCTGATGATTGTGCTTGTCTAAAAAGAAACGAGTGTTGAAAGGTGGATCTAGTAAGCATGCTCCTCATTGCATTATGCAAAAAAAGAAGACTCAAATCATCAGTGGACAACATGGGTGTCAGATGGAAAAACTACTACTTAATCGAACTAAATTGGGTCTGACCATTTGATACTAAAAGTTTTCGACGAAGCTTCCCATGTACCTGAATGATGTAGATACCATTTCATTTGCTATTCTGTGAAACCTAACACAGCGAATGAACCAGTAGCAGAAATTTAACTTGAGGCAACTAAAGCCGACACCTAAAGCTGCACTAGTTGAAAAATTGTGACACTAAAAAAAGTTATAGAGTGTAATAGAAAAATGCTACTGCCTCTGTAAACTAATATAAGATCGTTTAGATGACTACTTTAGTGATCTAAATGATCTTATATTAATTTACAGAGGGAGTACATCCTAATAGAATAGAACAGTTCTCCACAACGATTGGTTGTCTCAGCCGGCAGACAAGAACAGATTATACTAGATTATCTACACAGACCAAAAAAGTAGCTAGGTGGTCTCCAATCAAAGAGATTGGTTCTCTTCAACTTATCAACACTGCATCAGATATTTAGGGTAGCTTTCCCCATCCAAAAATGATTTCACCGAATCATCAGAATACCTCTCTCTTCCTAGCGTGTGTGTTCGATGCATGCTCACACTTGTGAACATTTAGGTTTGGCTTTTTTTTTTAAATTCCTTTGTTGTGCTACTACATTTACAACATGTAGACCACCTAATAAATTCTAGGTTTCCAGACACAAGGGAAGAAAAACATGCCAGATGATGGTGCTTCAGGTTAGATTTGAACACGCGAAAGATCCTTGGACGTAAATGCTAACTAGTTTCGTCTCTGTTCTAGTTCTAGTTCGTCATGGAAATAGAAAACAGTAGAGATTGTTACGTACTAGTAGGTAGTTCTTGCAGTAGTGGGGAATCGAGAAGAGTAGAATAGTACTTGTAGATCCGTGGAGGGGAGCGGATTTGGAGACGAAATTTGAAGAATAAGGGGAAATCGCCAGAGAAAGTGGATTCGAGAAGAAAGATTGGAAAAAGTGGTTTTGGTGATTTAATATGGTTGTTTGCATTTAGGCCCTGCTATTTTCTTTGTTTTGAAGCACCGGTTATGCCCACGGGTCCACCTGTAAGTTTGGCCTTAGACCCACTTCTCAAAGAAACTAGGCCCCACGAGTGTGTGTAAATAAAAAATTATAGAAGAACGCATGAGGAGAACCCTGGACAGGGGGCGGAATTGGCGGCGGTGGCGGTGTAGATTCACCGCCCTAGATTCGACCAACCCGTCGGTGGTGTCACAGGAAGCTTCTACCAAAGGACTCGAAAGAGAATTAGCCTGCGAGAACTCAGATCGAGGTGGTGCTCCGAATTTTGTAGTAATTGTTGAAATATTTTTGTTTGCTTTGATTCTAAATGCTTCATGTGTTACTGATATATCGGGAAAATGCAGTTTCAGGAGACAATTCCTGTGCTTCAAGTATTACTCATATATATGTTACATGAATTGGGCAAGATGACTGGAGACAGTTTCAGGAAAAAAAAATAGACACTTCATTTAGATCATTGTGGACAGGTTGTTGAAAAAGTTAAAGTTCACATGCAGTAGAACTACTGTCGTGTGAACTAAGTCACCTCGTGAAAAGTCTATGGAAGGATGAAATGCATCACGTAGTGGTATATATGTTTGAAAGGCCTTGTTGGCAGACTTCCTTCCCCTGGAAGTTAGCTATAAATTCCTAGTATCCCTTCTTATCTGATTGCATTTAAAAGATTATTCAAATTTAGTTGACTATTTCGAAGGAGAGTGAACTAAATTTGAATTTGAGCGAACTAAATTTGAAAAAGGTGAACTAAAATTGAAGTTGGGCATACTAATTTTGAATGAGTGAACTAAATTTGAATAAGGTGAACTAAAATTGAACTTGGGTGAACTAATTTTGAATGAGAGTGAACTAAATTGGAAAAATTAAATTTTGAGTGAACTAATTTTGAATGAGAGTGAACTAAATTTGATTTTTGAGAGAACTAAAATTGAATTTGAGTGAACTAAATTTGAAGGACACAAACTAAAACTGAGCTAATTTCGAATGAGACTGAACTAAATTTGAATAGGGTGAACTAAATTTGAATTAGGTGAACTAAATTTGAATTTTGAGTGAACTAATTTTGAATTCGACTTAACTAAATTTGAATCAGGTGAACTAAATATAAATGATAGTGAACTTAATATAAATAAGGTGAACTAAAATTTAATTTGAGTGAACTAATTTTGGATTAGAGTGTTCTAAATTTGAAAACGGTGAACTAAATTTGAATTTTAGTGAACTAAATATGAATTTTGAGTGAACATATTTTGAATGAGAGTAAACTAGATTTAAATAAGGTGAACGGAATTTGAATGATAATGAACTAAATTTGCATTTGAATGAAATAAATTTGAATTTGAATGAACTAAATTTGAATTTGAGTGAACTAATTTTGAATGAGTGAACTAAATTTCAATAATGTCAACTAAATATGAATTGCGAGTGAACTAATTTTGAATTTGAGTGAACTAAATTTGTGTTTTTCCTGAACTAAAATGCAATTTAAGTGAACTAATTTTGAATTTGAATGAACTAAAATTCAATTTGAGTGAACTAATTTTGAATGCGAGTGAACTAATTTTGAATAAGGTGAACTAAATTTGAATTTGAATGAACTAAATTTAAATTTTAGTGAACTAATTTTGAATGAGAGTGAACTAAATTTGAATCAGGTAACTACATTTGAATTTGAGTGAACTAAATTTGAATAAGGTGAACTAAATATGAATCTAGAGTGAACTAATTTTGAATTTTGAGTGAACTAAATTTGAATAAGGTGAACTAAATTTGAATGATAATGACCTAAATTTGCATTTGAATGAACTAAATTTGAATTTGAATGAACTAAATTTGAATTTGAGTGAACTAATTTTAAATGAGTGAACTAAATTTGAATAATGTCAACTAAATATGAATTTTGAATGAACTAATTTTGAATTTGAGTGAACTAAATTTGTGTTTTTAGTGAACCAAAATGCAATTTGAGTGAACTAATTTTGAATTTGAATGAACTAAAATTGAATTTGAGTGAACTAATTTTGAATGCGAGTGAACTAATTTTGAATTTGAATGAACTAAATTTCAATTTGAGTGAACTAATTTTGAATGAGAGTGAACTAAATTTGAATCAGGTGAACTACATTTGAATCAGGTGAACTACATTTGAATTTTAGTGAACTGAATTTGAATAAGGTGAACTAAATATGAATTTATGGTGAACTTATTTTGAATGAGAGTGAACTAGATTTGAATAAGGTGAACTAAATTTGAATGATAATGAACTAAATTTGCATTTGAATGAACTAAATTTGAATTTGAGTGAACTAATTTTGAACTTGAGTGAACTAAATTTGTGTTTTTACTGAACCAAAATGCAATTTGAGTAAACTAATTTTGAATTTGAATGAACTAAAATTCAATTTGAGTGAACTAATTTTGAATGCGAGTGAACTAATTTTGAATAAGGTGAACTAAATTTGAATTTGAATGAACTAAATTTAAATTTCAGTGAACTAATTTTGAGTGAGAGTGAACTAAATTTGAATCAGGTGAACTACATTTCAATTTTAGTGAACTGAATTTGAATAAGGTGAACAAAATATATGAATTTAGAGTGAACTAATTTTAAATGAGAGTGAACTAAATTTGATTTTTTTGGTGAACTAAAATTGAATTTGAGTGAACTAATTTTGAATTTGAGTGACCTAATTTTGAATGAGTGTGAAAATTACCTATTTATAATTCTTCTTATTGCATAATAAAAATAAAGAAACCTTAGAATTGGGTTTGCATAAGACACGCTACACCATACAATCAAAATCAAAATAGGATATGAGGCAATTAGTAACTTTGATAACACGAAAAGTTGATGACACGAGTTGTTGTTCAGAAAAAGGAAAGTGGAATGAAATTCGGTCTTACTCAAATATTTCATATCCATAGTTACTTGATTCGCAATTCATTCGGTTCACGATTCGAGTTCACGGTTCGAATTCTCTATGCCCTACGAATCGAGTTATGTAGGTGGTATACATCTCCGATTCGCGAATGGGAGATCCAGCTCATGAACTTGCTATCTTCAGTTCAAATAGCTTACGATTCGCATGCAAAAATAGCTATCGAGAATTATAGATAGATAATAAATAAAAATAGAAATAATATGTTGGTTAAACAGGCCCACAAGGCCACGACCTGCTGCTCCTCCACTGCTCCCGAGAGCCTTCTTGTATACCTAATCCAATGCCTCCGTCTCTTGCGCTTCAGCATATCCTTCCTCGTTCTTTCTCCTTCTCAACCTCCACATGCGCATCTGCGGCAAGGATAAGGGGCTGCTGCTCCACGACAACGACGGGTTGGCCACCAGCTCTTTGCCACCATCTGTCACGCTGCACACCATGTGAATTTTGCCATCCACTCTTCGCTCACTAGCCACCACCTCTAGCCACCGAAACCAGCTTTCGGTTCGATTAGAGTTTGATGAATCGGGAAGCGAATCCAAACTCCAATCTGAATCATTTGATCTAGATCGGAGTTCGAGGCCTTTCTGAGTGAATCTAGTAACTATGTTCATATCTCTTCGTGTCCAAGCAGAAGGAGAAGGATACAATTTGAGCTGAGCGAAAAATCCATATCTCTCTTATCCATATAAAGCATATGGAATATATTTAGAGCATATGGATCAATCTATTTATAATTATAAGAATCGAATGTGTTTGTTTTATGTTATGAAGAAATGAAAATAATTCTATATAGAATGGGTTGGGAATTATGCCTAGATCCCATGTAAATGGAAATTTCATTGATAAGACCACCTAAATGTAGCCAATATTTTATTGTGAATAATTTTGTTTGCATAATAAAATAAAATAAATAATAATGGACATTGGGAGTTTGAAAAACAGAGTTGATGGGCACATTGTTCTGAAACAGGGTGAACTAAATAATTAGTCATTTATTATTTCTGTACAAAAAAATAACATATGCAACAAAATGGAAAAAAGAGAAAGATACCTCAACTTTCGTAATCTTTTCAACTTTTGTAAAAATGGATTCTTGTTTGGAAACTTTAGCAGGATAAATCTATGTGAGGAAATAAAAAATGATCAAAAGAGAGAGTCGTTAATGACAAATAGATAAATGAAAAAAAAATGATGAAGGATTTCAGAACACTATACCAAAACAAGACAGTAGAACAATGCCTACTATTTAAAACAAACTACTTTTGCATACAAAGAAGCAGGCTGGATAAAACAAGGCACAAAATAATAGTAATAACTATAGAAGATTATACACGTACATGAAAAAGAGAGAGAAAAAATACCTCAGTTTTCAAATTGAAGTCTGCCCTCACTTTGATATCTACCTCAGCTTTCAGACTAGTTTTGGATCACTTGAATTGTTGCCCAGGTTATTCAAATTTATTGGGGCGTTATGATTTTGCATTTCAGAGGCGCTGTTAACACTGTTGATAACAGGCTGTACAAGAAAAAAAAAGTATCAAGTTAAATAAATGATTGCTTTACATATATAAGCGGATACTGAAAAATGATAATTAGTGATATAAATGTAAGAAACTGAGCTTCAAGAATTCTACGCAGGTTGAGCAAGAAAATAGCTCCTAAATAGAATAAAGATTCCTACACCTGGTTGTTTTATTTTCAAATTTCTTTGTGATCGTATGAATGGAAAAGTCAAGTAGTGTATGGTTTGAGACGCAGCTAAATAGCCACCCTAACATCAGCTCAAATGGTGAAATATTCAAGAAAGTGGATAGAAGAGAAAATACATCGTCTATCGTACAAACACTCAACAAATTGTATTACTTGGAGTGGCTCACAAGTGCAGCAGAGAATGAGTGCACGGCTACGTTTGAATTCAAGTCGATGTTAAATCAGGTATTTACACCTGAGCCTTGCCAAAAATCTAGTGTAGTTATCGTGGATGGGGATATGGAGAGCAGACTGGTCTTATACTCTTATGATCTGGTTTGCTTGCCAAGGGTTCGGATTTTGTTAAAACAACAGTTAGTTTTAAGTGTATCACAACATAATATGCCTGCAATTCTTAGATCTCAATGTTTTGTCCTGTCATCATGTTAACGCTACTGAACTTTTCTAGAACCTGTCTGGTCAATGAATACTAGTGATGTTGATATTTGTAACTTTTATAGTTCAATTTATCATTAGCATTAGCAACGTTATTCCTACAGATAAAAAATAAAAAATATGTACATGTCACTAACTGTTGTCATTGTGTTCTCCAGGGGTTTATGGACCATCATGATGATATACTCAGTTATTTGAAAAGGAATGGTGTCTCTGTGATATTTCTCTTCAGGAGAAATACATTACGCAGGCTTATCTCTGTGTTGCCCAACAACTACGACGGAGATGCAAAGCAGCTGAATGGAACCCACAAATCTCACGTTCACTCGGAAGAAGAGGTATCATCGATGCCCAGACAATTCTAGTAAATTTACTGCAATAGGTTTGCTCTGTTCCCTCACATTTTTGTATAAATATCATGTTTTGCTTTGTATGTTAAAAAACCGTATACTGACAGCCTACAAGTAAAAAGTTAACGAATTGAAATCAAATAATCTAATCATGCTAACAAATTCCTATTAGAAAGAGTCAAGTAAGTAATATACGATATAATCCATTCCCAAAACCGAAACCCCCCCAGTTCCTCTAGACATAGACGTATTCAATGATGCTAGCCACATGAACGAAAGAAAATAAATCAACTAAACAGTTGTAAGCTCCAGTTCTTCCTAGTTCCTCTTTGCGCACCACAGCTCACTTACAAACAAAAGTAAACTTAAATTTTGTAAAAAGTCTGACCACAATTTCCCCAGTATAACAACAATTCAAAATGTTATCTCGGCAACTTAGTTGCCAAGATTAGGTGAACTACATCAGCTACCACCAGAAGCCAACGTACGATTAGGTGAACTAAACTTAAATTAGTTCACTTGCTAACACAAAACTCCAGCCAAAATATTACTGATCGTTGAGCAACACTATTAGTTTAGCAACACTACCAAAATTCCCCCAAACTAGATTCCCTGATTCGCTCATACGCTACTAAAAAATCACTGATAAAAGTAACAGATCTATGAGGTCTACAAACAAAACAGAACAAGAGGGACACTAACATATGAGGGTGAGCCGCATATGGGCGAATCCACACATATAAGAGATTCCACACAGGAGCACAAACCCTAGAAAAATTGCAGCAGTGCTAAGGGGATCATAGACTAAAGGGATTGTAGAGCACAAACCCTAGAAAAATTGCAGCAATTGCTAAGGGGATCATACACTAAAGGAATCATAGAGCACACCTATGAGCGATTCCCACAAACCCTAGAAAATCCGCAACAACTACTAAGGGGATCATAGAATATAAAGGATGACAGAGCAACACATGAGCGAAAAAATATGAGCGGATCCACACAAAAGCTAAAGGAGGTGATGCATGGATGGATTCGAGCAAGAGAGGACAAGAGAAGGGAGAGGAGCACGAACCATCGGAAGCCATGACGATCCTTGAGAATCTTTGCTCTCCAGATAGCTGATCTGCGAAACGAACTGGAACCGATCGACCCACTGCCTCATCCTCGGATTAGGCTTCGAAATCGAATCGAAAGAAGGAAAGGAAGAGGAGAGGGGAATCGCGGCTGTGGGGAACGAAAGAAGAAAAAGAAGGAAAAGAGGAGAAGTTGTTGCGCTGTGCGAAGAGAAACTGGGCCGAGCCCAAGATGCCGGCGGTGTGTGCGCCGCTTTGCGAGAAAGGCATTAACGGGCGCAGAAGGCGCCAAATAGGATTTGCCCAACTTCCCTTCGTTTGGGCGTCGATTGAGTGGGCCTCATTTCAGCCCGCCCGCGCTGCGTGCAACCTGGATCTGTGCCTGGCCTTGGCCATGTTCTATTTGAGCCCTAGTAGGAAAACAATTCTGTCCGGCCAACCGGACGCGCCTTGCGCCGGTCGCGCGGGACGTTGGATCTGTCTCGATTCAAAGCTTCTAGTGGTGCCATGTCGCCTGAAAGCCAACCAAGTCTTTTACCATGAATCGTCATTTTGGCGATTTGTTGCAACCGTTTCATTGGGACTGTGCGTCAATTCCGGATGAAGGGAGAGAGAGAGAGAGAGAGAGAGAGAGAGGAGAGGGAACGACCAGAGGGCAACGATGGGAGCTTCGGAGCGGCGCCCCGGGAGGGTGCTCAGGTGTCTGACGACAAAATGTCGCCCCACGGAAGGTATAGATCTTAGCCTCGCACCTTCCTTCCTCCAATCCTCCTCGTTGATCCCGCAATGGGATTCGCTTGGGTCTGGTGGGAGGTCGCCATGTGGGAGGTGGTCAGTGTTCCCCGACCTACGTTTGGCAGGGGAGACGATGGTTCCTCAGACTGGGCTAGGTTCTCGTGGAGATTGTGTTGGTTCATGCTAGGGGTGCCAGATTTGGCGTTGGGTTGGCGTTAGGTTTGGGAGATCTACATTTCTGTGTTGATAGGGGCCAAATTGTTTGTGATATTTCTATGATGTTGTAGGGGGATTTAAAATGAATTTTCCTGTAGTACTATGATGATAGGTTCATTTTGCTGCAATATTTTGTGATGTTTATAGGGGGGTCTAAAATGGAAATTGTTGCAATACTGTGTTTGATAGGTTCAACCTTTTGCTATGATTATACACACCGTGTTCATGCTTGCTTTAAAAAATTATCGTTGATGTACTTTGTTATTTGTCGCACAACATTAAAGTTCTTTTCCAACATTTTAGCATCGTTTTGTGGATTTGTTGTTTTGTTGGCTGTTCCTAGGAGAAGCAAGAGTAGATAGGTAACAGTGTAGATCTTTTGTGTATGTTCCCTAGGACTTCAGAAATTTTGCTGCAACCTGTGTTTTTGTTTGCTAGTGTTTAAAATGGGGAAAAGGTGCAAAGATCATCTAGTGTTTATGTCGCGCAAACTGTTTTTTCTGTGCTATTGCTAGTGTTTGTTATTGTTTGCTTCCATGCAACTGCTTTTAATGTGTTGATGCTATGGTTTAAAAATTGTAAGTACCATAGAGGCACTGTGTGGTTTTTGCTATGGTTTTTATGCAGCAAAACCTTTGGTGTAGCACCTTTTACATAGCTGGTTGATGTTTTATCTTTTTCTAGCACCTTTTCCATGTTACAGTACAATGCAATGTGTTTCTCACTTCCCTTTTTGCTGCAGGAACTACGAGCGAGAACAAGGAGGAGGCGCCAAAAAATCTTTGCGGATTCAAACTGTAGTTTAATTCAAAGCAGTTGGGGAATGTTGGGAAGGCACTAGTACCAGCGAAATAGGATATTATTAGGAATAGTCCATTTGGAGATTTGTTGGATATCCAGCCTTTCAAAGTGTCCCATGAGCTCATTGAGTTCGTTGTCACGTACACAAACCACACGCTGTGTGAGTTCAGATATATGAACACGGTCACTAACTTCAACTGGGGCATGGTGAAGAAGATTTTTAACGTGCCATCTGGTGAAAGAGCCGTGCTTTGTGGCCAGGCTGACGATCCTTTCCTCACAGCTCACAGGGCGTCTTCTCGAGGAAGTTTTGGCATCAGGTCCTCTCTGCAGCAGATTGCCTCACAGCTGGAGCCATCATCAATTAGACCAAAGAAGTTCCAACTATGTTGGACTCTGGATTACTCATCTGGATTGCTAGTTGATACATGAGATTATAACAAGAATCCTAAGCAAGGGAAAGATTTGCTTGACGGCAAAATTTCATCCAAGAAGTACACCTATAATGAATAAGGTCAGGTTCCGACCAAAGAACAAACAGTTCAACCACAAGGAGATAGCAGCGTTAACTGGGATACCTATCCTGACCAAAGTTTCAATTCCATCAGCAATAAACCTTTGACGAAACAGTGGACTAGCAATGGTCGGACTGTCTGCATAAACTAGAGATATTCATCAGTACGGACAGTATCAGGGTGGTACACCAAACGAAAAGTTTCCTTACACTTACCTGATGAACAGTTACTGATAATCCCAAGTTCCTCACTTGAACAAACTAAAACAATAGACGCAGCAGAGGCACTAATCTTGTTATTTGAACTGTACAAGTTTGTGATGACCAAGGGATGAAGCTTCTCAAAAACAGTTTGTTTTCCAAGATGCGAGCCTTCAAATGTGAATGCTCTGGTGCCTGTCGCAACAACCAGTAGAAATGACTCATCAGAACACAATCCATTATATGTCAAAGATCAAACATTAAATGGTACTACCTCCGTAAACTTTTATAAGACGTTTTAGAAAACTACTTTAGTGACCCAAAACGTCTTATAAAAGTTTACAGAGGGAGTACAAAGCTACAACTAAATATTTCCCCACTGATATGTCTTAACTGGCCTGTAAGATGTCCTGAACAATGTGCACAATAAGTTCCTAACTTGCCTGGACACTCAAGCACTTTTAAGACTCCTTAAGTAGAGACAACACATACTCAGTATCAGCATCTAGGTATATATATGCAAAGCTAATAATTCTTTGGAATAACATACTGGTTCATTTTTATAAGTAGCTAAATGACAGGACACAAATGATTCATTTCATAATTGCTGAGCAGGACCTTGAAAACATGCCTGAATTAGTACTGGCAGGACCTTCAAATAGACACGAGTCAGTTATGTGCCATTTAGGCAGCAAATTCCAAGTAAGGCCTCTCTATTTGAAGGCCTGGATAAACAGTGTTCAATTCGCCGGATATTTGCAAGAAATAGTCTGAAAAACAAAAAATAAAGCACCGGTTATGATGACTAGCGCCGAACATCATGTTGCAACTATTTAGCACAATATTTTGTTAGCACAAAAGACATGATTATTGCTTATTTACAATGAATAAATGATTGTGTCTACATGATTATTGCTAATAATTCTAATGGTCCGAGACAATTGCTACTCTTGTTTTCTGGTTCACGCAATATGATCATATTTCTATACAGTGATTATTGGACTTGTACGGAGAATTGGAGATCAATGTGCTACATGATTGGATTTATTTTCATTACTTTGTATCAGCTAGTTGATCATACATGTATTGAATAAATCAAATGTATTACCCAACCTTATATGATAAGTAAATACTAATCATAAAAAGTGGTGATAATAAATTGGAAAAGTGATATTGTAACACCTAAAAAAATTAGAATACGTTTTAGGATCACTCAAAACAGTATGCTAGTACCTTAGGAAAGAGATAATAATTTGACATAAAGCTTTAGGGACACACGAATGAAACATTTAAGAGTAGGATATTAACAAAGCTAGTTAAGGCACTTTATATTTATTGGTAAGCCTCCTTAATTGTCGATATATCATGTACCGAACTATCCAAAAGCAATATTATCCTACTGAACAGATGGTTTGCTCCGAAACATTTATTTACATGTAGAAATATTCTAAGAAATTGTAGCCATTACTTAATAGTGATCATGCGGCCTAAGTGCATGGCTATACAAGAACATGGAGGATACATGATCACTTGTGCCGATTACAAAGGTCTAAGCCATCTACAGAACATGGATACATACCCAAAAACACAAAACATAAACAGATAAAATAATGTATATATTCTATATTAGTAATTTTCACTAACCTCAAGTAAGTGATGGTCGAATCCAAACTGGGGGCGGCCAGTTCAATCTTGAATCTGAACTAGGGGGCGATAACTCGATGGAACTGCTATCTTCCATATTAAAAACAACAACCTGCCTAAGACTATATCTGTGAGAGTAGATATATCTGAGCAAGTCATCGGTGTGGTAGATGCTATTGGGAATCAATGTAGAGAAGTCTTTCACCGGGAGCAGGAATGAGCTGCTGAAACCAATGAACATTGCATGATCTTGGAGATTATTTATTTCAACAAGCTTTTGTTCAACAAAATCAATCTTGTACACGAAAAACTTGTCTGCAACCCGTTCTCTTTTTCCATTCTCATTACTATACTTATCATGTCTCCATATCTAGAAAAAATCTCCCCATGGTGCTTGAACAATATATCTACTATGCGTTTGATAGGATATATGATCGGTTTCAAAATAACTTTCACTTCAGCGGAAGGTCCATTAAGATTAATAGAATCAACTTCACCCCTACCACGAACACCATAAAACAAACCATCATTGTTGTTATGAATAATATCTTGATATTCCCAGCAATTGCCTTTTCCACCAATCCAAGTCCATTTGGAGTCCCCAACCCTGGTATAAGAGAGTTGATTATTGGGCAGTTGTACTCGTAGCACTGTGCAGTTTCCTTGGGAAGGATCGCAAGAAAGAACAACCCTCACATAAAAGAAGAAGCGGGCTTCCTCGAGTGTAAGATGGTACGGCTCCATTTCGGTGTCAAAATCCCGTGAGAACAGATCCATGTAAAGAACATCATATCCATCTAGCACGCCCTCTTCAGGGTAGCGCAGTCTAACGTTGTTCATGGTTTCAGGTGGAGGCATAGCTATCTGAGCTCGGGTTGCAGGGTTGACTAGTATGAGATTCGACTGCTCATCCGCAGTGATGAGCCAGCCGTACGAGGAGCCCATGATGTGGCGTGTGCGGAAGGCAGGCTCCGATAGAGTGACATGGTAAAGCTTGTTGGTGGACATGTTATGCAGGGTGGCGGTGTTAGCATCATGGTCACCGGATGAGTAAACAAGGCAGGGGCTCTGGTTCGGCGAGCACAGGCCGAGACGACGGGCCTCCAGATAAATGAGGTGCCATGATCGACAGACCGCACCTGAGCTCAAGAGATCAGGGATCTCGAGGGTGCCAAAGATCTGGAGGAGCAGATCAGCCTGAAGCTGGGACCAATCGCAACCGGTGCTCGAATCTAGAGAATCATTGGAAATAGAAGCTTTCTCCATCGATTTTTGCAGGGGATGCTTGAAATTACAATTGTGTGTATGATATAGGAGTATATAGGACAAGGGTCGCTCTGAACCCGACTGGAAGGTCGAATCAGACTGCAAGTGGCTGAGCTGGGGGGGGGGGGGGGGGGGGGGGGGGGGGTGTTCGTGCGGGCGCGGACGCGCGCGATGATGTGGTTGAGCTGGTGGTGGCTGGCGAAGTTGCCGACGCAGGAGTGCCTGACGTTGGTTGGCCTGTGTGCCGTGACGAGTTCCACGTGCTCACCTCCGCCGCCCGTCGCCACCGGAGGAGCACGAGGGTTCTGGGCTCTGAGCGGTGGAGGTTTTTCCTTTTTCCCAAATGCTACAGTGCAAACGTCAGTTTTCTAGCAGATTCGTGCGGACACGCTGGTTGCCGTCGGATACGGCATATAGGTGGCCAAACAGGCCGTGCTTCGCGGCCCGGCCCCGAAGCACGTCTGCCGCATGTCACGTGTCTGGGCGAGGGAAGGCACACGCAGCGACCCTGCACGGCCCGTTTAATCGAAATCCAACACAATAAGGTGCGACAAAAAAGTTGCTAGATGATATTTTGAAAGAAGAAGAAAAGAGGAGCGATTCGTCAGGCACCTTCCCTTCCCCACGAAGCAAACTCCTCGAGCCCCACCCTTTTTCTTTTTCTTCAAAATATCGCATCACACAACCTCTCCTCTCCTCTCCTCGTTTTCTCTTCCCCGGGTGGGTAGCTACGGTTGCCACGGGATAATTGACGATAACCCCCTTTGTTCGTTGATCCTTGCTAAGAGGCCCCTTTGTAGTGTCACTGACATGTGGGGTTTAAGTGACCTGGGGGGGTTATCGTGCCACCTCCCGCCGGAGCGCCCGCTCCTCCGTCGGGAGGACGGGAACATGGTGGCGGCGACCGGTGGAGAGGGGGCATCCGGGTCGACGAGACGCTGCGGTACAAGATGGAGGACGAGGTGGGGATCACCGTTGCCATGCACGGCTGGATCGGCGATTAGCCCCATGCCAGCACTACCAACATTGGCACTAGCAGGGTCGCGCTCGAGGAAGGCGCTGGCGCGGCGGACCAGATGCGGAAGCAGTGGACCAAGGCTGACACGGTGCTTGCGGCGCCCGGCGGATTTGGTGCGCAGTCTGTCCCTGGATCCCAAGGGCGTCGTGGTCGGCCAGGGCAAAGAGGCGCAGAAGAAGGTATGGCCCGTCTCTCTCTGTAGTTGTATCGTTTGGCTGTGGTGATGTTATGGGGACGTCCCATTGTTTGAACAATCGAGATCTGTTCGTTCGTTCAATAGAAGCTGATTCAGTTGGGCTTTGAAATGCTGTTGCTGCTTCCAATAATTGATGCATCAGAGTTCTGGGATACACATATTGATGCTCCTTCTTCAGGCAATCAGCTATCTAAGCTAGGTTAACGTGTGGTCTTCCAAATGGATACTAGCACCACCAAACATTAGGGATTCACTTTAGCTATATCACAATTAGTAGATTCTCTGGTTAGTTTTTGCACCTTTCCATATCAAACTTGCTAATCCTGGGTAGGAGATGGTGTGGACGGCTCCCTCAAGCTCGCCACCGTGATGTCGGCTCATCCTCAACCTAGCTAGGCCTCCTCCTTCCCCACTCTTCTGTGTGGCGCACAGGGCAGAAGGGACACGGTGGCGGAGGTCCGACCTCCAGCACCTTCCATCCCAGGCCCACCTTTGTCATGCACGCCGGCCGGCCGAGCTTCGCGCTCAGGTGAGTCTGATCCAACCCAAACTTAGTCTTAGGTGGTCTGGAATTTTATCATTAAGAAGAACAGACAGTGTGCCGTTCAGTTTGCTACTGTCCTCATTCATCAGACAGAGAGTTCTATCCACTTGCTTATATACAGAAAGTTCACTTATGCTCATTCAGTAGTGTGGTCATCTTGGAAGAAAATGTTGTTGCAACAAAGTGTGTAGACGGAGAAAGAACCTCAGATTTGATGGAGGTAGGAATCCATGTGAATAACAACAGCAACCTAGCCTGTGAGTGTGAGAGCAAATATGAGTCAAGAGATGGTATATGCCAGAACTGTAATAGATGCAGCTGCCAATTGCCCTGTGGTGGAGGTCCATGATCAGAACTTATGGAATCGATAAAATTCAATCTTCTTTAGCAAAAACTGAATTGATAGGCTGTGGATAGACAAATTAACTCAATATGCATATGGTTGGATTGGAATCGGCAGTAGTCATAAACAATTTGTTAATTCATGCCGATTGAGTCATTGAACTACTTACCTATAAAAACACGCACTACACAGAGACCCACCTACCAACCCAGCAACCACCCCTGTTAATTAGTATCGGTTCTTTTATCTTCTTGGTTGGAATGAAAATATGAAATGATGCAAAATTAATTTTATTATAGGATTGCCATCTGGAGGTCGGGCACAAATCAAGGGTAATTGTTTCCTTGTCTACTTCACCTGATATAAAGGATTTACAGCTAAACATACTATATTCAGTAGCCACCGCCGAGATAGGCCATAGATATATTTCTTTTTTTCTTACTCAGTGTTTTCTTTGCATATAATTTCCTGTTGTTTCCAGAAGCAAGTTTGACCTTTTGCTTCCTACTCTTGTGTAGTGTAGTGAGGTGCCTGAGGGACACAACTATGGTGGCTTTTTGGATTGTGAATGTCAAAGTTGGCAATATCGATAGGCTTGTGCAGATTATTCCGAAAGAGACAGTGGTTGCTATGGGTTGTACACTCAAAAGGAAATGTATCTGTTCAAGGGGGTGAGGTATGTCCCATGTTTACCCATACACATAATTTGTCTTGAACTTCATGGTGTCAATACATTATTTGATGTTATCTCTGCTTATTAAAATTCTGATTGTTTTATTGGTTCTGGCTATTTCTATTATTGGAAAGTACATACAGCAGTGTCTTTTGGCTATAGCTTAAGGACGAAATACTTTGGCATTTGTAGCTTCTAAATATATTGTAGCACATTTGGATAACTTCTTGAGTGTCATAAACAAATGTGATGATGCAGGTCTATAGACAATTATGAACATAAGCACTAGAATTTTGTTGTTGTTGTGATGACCATATAAATAAATAATGTCTATCTCCAGTGCTCATGTCTGATATTCATTCCTAATAGTAGTACATATTGTAGTCTTAGTTATACCTTTAATATTTTTGAATAATTAACCCGTCTTCCCATTTTTCTACCTAGAGTATGGTGATGTACAAAGCTCTTGATATATGTAGTGTGGTTGATTACGAAATATACCAGAAAGTGAGTGCAGCTTATGTTAAGTACTCATGAGTCTTGTTGTTGATTGAATTGAAACTTTGAAATGATTATAATTGAAATTTGAAAATGTTAGCTAAATCTCTAAGGGTAGTTGCATCCTGATGCTTTACATCCTTTGGATGTCTTTTTCTGAATTTATGGTACCTACACAAACACATCCTTTTATCTAGCATTACACTGCCCTTTACCTATTTCTCATTCACTTTTTGTATGTTGCAGTGCTTTCGGGTTACGGAGACGTATCTCAAGGACTGCATCCATCCACATGATGATGCATTACCAATCAAACTTGCGGATGGTGATGTCTCCGTCATTTTCTGCCTCATTGAAAGAACTGGCAAGAAGGCCACCATCGCAACAAACTGGCCAGAGCTTCATCGGGGCGCCAACATCAAAGAATGCGACATTTGCACCTTCTACTTCAGACACCAGGCAAGGCATTCCATGTAGGTTCCTGCTGGTCTCTCTCAGACCTGTTGCATATGCTTTATCGAGCATCTGTGGCTCTGCTTTTGGACGTCGTTGCCTTACTTTTGAACCATCTTACCGTATCTGTAATGGATCATGTTGTGAACCACTTATCGTATCTGCAATTCATCTAAAGGCTGAAGGCTTGATGATCCCTCTTTGCTCCTGTGCCTGTTTCCTCTACTATATTGCTCTGCATCATTTCCAGTTATGAACTTGCAACAGACAAGAAAGTGGAGGGGGCGCCACCTACCTAGCACCGAGCTTCCGCTCAAGAGGCGCACCAGGGGTGCGCCCAACCACTAGTCACTGATTAAGCGGTGCTTCATGCAAAGGTTACTTTCACCTGTTCAAGTTGTCAAGATTGTGACAAGTGACGCACTGCATGTTTTTTTAGGGATAAACACAGCATGTTAACATGTTAATCGAAATTATTGATCTAGGTTTTCTTTTTTCGTAGATTCATTTAGCAAAACGTTTTATCTTTTAAACCATGCGTTCAAATCACAAACCGTTTTCACGTTGGATTTTTAAAACTAGATACCATGTTAATATGTTTTGACGGACATTTTTCACAAAAAAATACCGGGAAAATGGGAAGAAGAAAAACCGAGCCGGAAGCACGGTTTTATTTTCACTTTTGACCCTTTTTCCGAGAGGCAGAGCTGTGCCTCCCGCGGAAACAAATATGTGCCTCCACGAGAAGCAAATCTGTGTCTCATGCGGAAGCAAAAAAAACACGTTTTTTTCTCTTTCCGAAAGGCATAATTGTGCCTCTCCTAGAAGTAAACATGTGCCTCCACGAGAAGCAACTATATGCCTCACGCGGAAGAAGAAAAACGCGTATTTTTTCCCTTTCTGAGAGGCACAGCTCGCAGAAGCAAATCTGTGCCTCTCCCGGAAGAAAAAAAACACGTTTTTTCTTTTCGAGAGGCACAACTGTGCCTCTTGCGAAAGCAAACATGTGCCTCTTGCGAAAGCAAACATGTGCCTCCACGAAAAGCAGATCTGTGCCTCTCGCGAAGCAAAAAAAAAACATTTTTTTCTTTTCCGAGCTGTGCCTATCGCGGAAGCAAAAAACCGTGCTTTTTCGCCCAATTTTTTTTTGAATTTGTTTGTCCAATACCTAGGGAAAACCGGGCAAAAACCCAAAAAAACCAAAAAACCATCTAAAACCCAAAAATGTGTACAGAAAAATAAAAATAAAAACAAAATTCCAAGGGAGCACCCAACACCCGACACGTGGCGGCGACTGAGAGCGCGCCAAGTGTCGCGCTCTCAGCTCACCAAAAGTTACTCCCGCAAGAGGTACCCTTGATTAGTTGCTCTCCCATTTAATTTTAAAGAAAAAACAGAATTATTTTTGATATATTGGCCAAAAACAGCCCAAAAGCCCTCAAAATAGCTTAAATTGGCCCAAAAGCACGTAGACCGATGGCACATGTGTCGGTCCATTTAGTTCATGTGTCGTGCCTCGAGGCGAGGCACACTGTCGGCCCAACACAACACACTTATATATGGGTCTCGACGTGTCGTGTCATGCCTGGCCCGTTCACGGGTGGGTCGTGCCAGCACGTTCGCCAGGTCTAATAAAGCACACGGATCTTGAAGCATGGAGAATAGACACGTCGGCTATAGGGACTGTTTGCTGAAACTAGACTCGTCGCGAACGCAATCCCATAACCCACTCTCCTATCCAGCTTCCCCCCTCACTAGTCACTACTGTCTCCATTTCTCCCCACCTTCTCTGATCCCTAAGTTCCCATGTGAATCCGCCTCCACCGCCAAGGCTCGCTTGCCAGGCCGCGCCCACTGATACGTCCAATTTGCATCATGATTTCCTACTGTTATTTATAATGTATTTGATCATTATTTCACTTTATGATTCAATTCTTATGCCTTTTCTCTCTTAATTTGCAAGATTTATATGAAGAGTGAGAATACCGGCAGCTGGAATTCTGGACCTGAAATAGCTATAGCAGAGATACCTATTCTACAGAGCTCCAATTGACTTGAAACTTCACGGAGATTTTTTATTGAATATATAAAAAATACTAGAGAAAAGAAATACCAGAGGGGACCCACCAGTTGCCCACAAGGCAACAGGGCGCGCCCCAGGGGGGGCGCGTCCTATTGCCTTATGGTGTTGGAAATATGCCCTAGAGGCAATAATAAAATGGTTATTATTATATTTCCTTGTTCATGATAATTGTCTATTGTTCATGCTATAATTGTATTAGCCGGAAACCGTAATACATGTGTGAATACATAGACCACACCATGTCCCTAGTGAGCCTCTAGATGACTAGCTCGTTGATCAATAGATGCTCATGGTTTCCTGGCCATGGACATTGGATGTCGTTGATAACGGGATCACATCATTAGGAGAATGATGTGATGGACAAGACCCAATCCTAAGCATAGCACAAGATCGTGTAGTTCGTCTGCTAGAGCTTTTCTAATGTCAAGTATCATTTCCTTAGACCATGAGATTGTGCAACTCCCGGATACCGTAGGAATGCTTTGGGTGTATCAAACGTCACAACGTAACTGGGTGACTATAAAGGTGCACTACAGGTGTCTCCGAAAGTGTTTGTTGGGTTGGCACGAATCGAGACTGGGATTTGTCACTCCGTGTGACGGAGAGGTATCTCTGGGCCCACTCGGTAATACATCATCATAATGAGCTCAATGTGACTAAGGAGTTAGTCACGGGATCATGTGTTACGGAACGAGTAAAGAGACTTGCCGGTAACGATATTGAACAAGGTATAGGGATACCGACGATCGAATCTCGGGCAAGTAACATACCGATGGACAAAGGGAATTGTATACGGGATTAATTGAATCCCCGACATCGTGGTTCATCCGATGAGATCATCGTGGAACATGTGGGAGCCAATATGGGTATCCAGATCCCGCTATTGGTTATTGGCCGGAGAGGTGTCTCGGTCATGACTACATGGTTCCCGAACCCGTAGGGTCTACACACTTAAGGTTCGGTGACGCTAGAGTTGTAATGGGAATTGTATGTGGTTACCGAAAGTTGTTCGGAGTCCCGGATGAGATCCCGGACGTCACGAGGAGTTCCGGAATGGTCCGGAGGTGAAGATTTATATATGGGAAGTCCAATTTCAGTCACCGGAAAGGTTTCGGGGTTTATCAGTATTGTACCGGGACCACCGAAGGGGTTCCGGGGGTCCACCAGGAGGGTCCACCTGCCCCGGAGGACCTAATGGGCTGTAGTTGGGTGGGAACCAGCCCCTTAGTGGGCTGGTGCGCCCCCCCAAGGGCCCAAGGTGCCTAGGGTTGGAAACCCTAGGGGGGCCGCCGCCCCCCAAGGGCCCCGCCGCCCCCCAAGGGCCCAAGGCGCCTAGGGTTGGAAACCCTAGGGGGCCGCCGCCCCCCCCTCTAGATGGATATAGGGGGGCCGACCCCCTCTCCCCTTCCCCCTATAAATAGTGGGGGGGGGGGGGTGGGAGGGCAGCCGTACACCCTTCCCTTGGCGCAGCCCTTCCCCCTTCCTACACCCCCTCCTCCTCCGTAGCGCTTAGCGAAGCTCTGCCGGAGAACCACGAGCTCCACCGCCACCACGCCGTCGTGCTGCCGGAGCTCTCCCTCAACTTCTCCTTCCCCCCTTGCTGGATCAAGAAGGAGGAGACGTCCCCGGGCTGTACGTATGTTGCACACGGAGGCGCCGTCCGTTCGGCGCTTGGATCGGATCTTCCGCGATTTGAATCGCCGCGAGTACGACTCCATCAACCGCGTTCTTTGTAACGCTTCCGCTTAGCGATCTTCAAGGGTATGAAGATGCACTCCCTCTCTCTCGTTGCTAGCATCTCCTAGATTGATCTTGGTGACACGTAGGAAAATTTTGAATTATTACTACGTTCCCCAACAGTGGCATCATGAGTTAGGTCTATGCGTAGATTCTATGCACGAGTAGAACACAAGTAGTTGTGGGCGATGATTTGGTCAATTTGCTTGCCGTTACTAGTCCTATCTTGATTCGGCGGCATTGTGGGATGAAGCGGCCCGGACCAACTTTACACGTACGCTTACGTGAGACTGGTTCCACCGCCTGACATGCACTTGTTGCATAAGGTGGCTAGCGGGTGTCTGTCTCTCCCACTTTAGTCGGATCGGATTCGATGAAGAGGGTCCTTATGAAGGGTAAATAGCAATTGGCATATCACCGTTGTGGCTTTTGCGTAGGTAAGAAACGTTCTTGCTAGAAACCCATAGCAGCCACGTAAAACTTGCAACAACAATTAGAGGACGTCTAACTTGTTTTTGCAGGGTATGCTATGTGATGTGATATGGCCAAAAGGATGTGATGAAATATATGTGATGTATGAGATTGATCATGTTCTTGTAATAGGAATCACGACTTGCATGTCGATGGGTATGACAACCGGCAGGAGCCATAGGAGTTGTCTTAATTTATTGTATGACTTGCGTGTCAATTAAAAACGCCATGTAATTACTTTACTTTATTGCTAACCGTTAGCCATAGTAGTAGAAGTAATAGTTGGCGAGACAACTTCATGAAGACACGATGATGGAGATCATGATGATGGAGATCATGGTGTCGTGCCGGTGACGATGGTGATCATGCCGCGCCCCGAAGATGGAGATCAAAGGCGCAAGATGATATTGGCCATATCATGTCACTTTATGATTTGCATGTGATGTTTATCATGTTTTTACATCTTATTTGCTTAGAACGACGGTAGCATAAATAAGATGATCCCTCACTAAAATTTCAAGAAATGTGTTCCCCCTAAGTGTGCACCGTTGCGAAGGATCGTTGTTTCGAAGCACCACGTGATGATCGGGTGTGATAGATTCTAACGTTCGCATACAACGGGTGTAAGCCAGATTTACACACGCGAAACACTTAGGTTGACTTGACAAGCCTAGCATGTACAGACATGGCCTCGGAACACGAGAGACCGAAAGGTCGAACATGAGTCGTATAGTAGAAGCGATCAACATGGAGATGTTCACCATTGATGACTAGTCCGTCTCACGTGATGATCGGACACGGCCTAGTCGATATGGATCATGTATCACTTAGATGACTAGAGGGATGTCTATCTGAGTGGGAGTTCATTAAATAATTTGATTAGATGAACTTCATTATCATGAACTTAGTCTAAATTTGTCTTTACAATCTATCTTGTAGATCCAATGGCCCACGCTAATGTTGCCCTCAACTTCAACGCGTTCCTAGAGAAAACCAAGCTGAAAGACGATGGAAGCAACTATACGGACTGGGTCCGTAACTTGAGGATCATCCTCATAGCTTCCAAGAAATTATATGTACTTGATGCACCGCTAGGTGACGCACCCGTTTTCCCAGCAACTCAAGACGTTATGAACGCCTGGCAGTCGCGTAGTGATGATTACTCCCTGGTTCAGTGCGGCATGCTTTACAGCTTAGAACCGGGGCTCCAAAAGCGTTTTGAGCAACACGGAGCATATGAGATGTTCCAAGAGCTGAGAATGGTTTTCCAAGCTCATGCCCGGGTCGAGAGATATGAAGTCTCCGACAAGTTCTTCAGTTGTAAGATGGAGAAAAATAGTTCTGTCAGCGAGCACATACTCAAAATGTCTGGGTTGCACAACCGCTTGTCTCAGCTGGGAGTTAATCTTCCGGATGACTCGGTTATTGACAGAATCCTCCAGTCGCTTCCACCTAGCTACAAGAGCTTTGTGATGAACTACAATATGCAAGGGATGGAGAAGTCCATTCCTGAGTTATATTCGATGCTGAAATCAGTGGAGGTGGAAATCAAAAAGGAACATCAAGTGTTGATGGTGAATAAGACCACTAGTTTCAAGAAAGGCAAGGGTAAGAAGAACTTAAAGAAGGACGGCAAAGCAGTTGCCGCGCCCGGTAAATCAGTTGCCGGGAAGAAGCCCAAGAATGGACCCAAGCCTGAGACCGAGTGCTTTTATTGCAAGGGAACCGGTCACTGGAAGCGGAACTGCCCCAAGTACTTAGCAGATAAGAAGGCCGGCAACGTCAAAGGTATATATGATATACATGTTATTGATGTGTACCTTACCAGCGCTCGTAGTAGCTCCTGGGTATTTGATACCGGTGCGGTTGCTCACATTTGTAACTCAAAACAGGAGCTGCGGAATAAGCGGAGACTGGCAAAGGACGAGGTGACGATGCGCGTCGGGAATGGTTCCAAGGTCGATGTGATCGCCGTCGGCACGCTACCTCTACATCTACCTTCGGGATTAGTTTTAAACCTCAATAATTGTTATTTAGTACCAGCTTTGAGCATGAACATTGTATCTGGATCTCGTTTGATGCGAGATGGCTACTCATTTAAATCCGAGAATAATGGTTGTTCTATTTATATGAGAGATATGTTTTATGGTCATGCCCCGCTGGTCAATGGTTTATTTTTATTGAATCTCGAACGTGATGTTACACATATTCATAGTGTGAATGCCAAACGATGTAAGGTTGATAATGATAGTCCCACATACTTGTGGCACTGCCGCCTTGGTCATATTGGTGTCAAACGCATGAAGAAACTCCATGCAGATGGACTTTTGGAGTCTCTTGATTATGAATCATTTGACACGTGCGAACCATGCCTCATGGGCAAGATGACCAAGACTCCGTTCTCCAGAACAATGGAGCGAGCAACCAGCTTGTTGGAAATAATACATACCGATGTATGTGGACCGATGAGCGTTGAGGCTCGCGGTGGCTATCGTTATGTTCTCACCCTCACTGATGACTTAAGCAGATATGGGTATGTCTACTTGATGAAACACAAGTCTGAGACCTTTGAAAAGTTCAAGGAATTTCAGAGTGAGGTAGAGAATCAACGTGACAAGAAAATAAAGTTTTTACGATCTGATCGTGGAGGAGAATATTTGAGTCACGAGTTTGGCACGCACTTAAGGAAATGTGGAATTGTTTCACAACTCACGCCGCCTGGCACACCTCAGCGTAATGGTGTGTCCGAACGTCGTAATCGCACTCTATTGGATATGGTGCGATCTATGATGTCTCTTACTGATTTACCGCTATCATTTTGGGGATATGCATTAGAGACTGCCACATTCACTTTAAATAGGGCACCGTCTAAATCCGTTGAGACGACACCGTATGAATTATGGTTTGGGAAGAAACCTAAGCTGTCGTTTCTGAAAGTTTGGGGATGCGATGCTTATGTCAAGAAACTTCAACCTGAAAAGCTCGAACCCAAATCAGAAAAGTGCGTCTTCATAGGATACCCTAAGGAAACTATTGGGTATACCTTCTACCTCAGATCCGAAGGCAATATCTTTGTTGCCAAGAATGGATCCTTTCTAGAGAAAGAGTTTCTATCGAAAGAAGTAAGTGGGAGGAAAGTAGAACTTGATGAGGTAATTGTACCCCCTCTCGAACCGAAAAGTAGCGCAGCGCAGGAGAATGTTTCTGTGGTGCCTGCACCGACTAGAGAGGAAGTTAATGATGATGATCATGAAACTTCTGATCAAGTTACTACTGAACTTCGTAGGTCCACGAGGACACGGTCCGCACCAGAGTGGTACGGCAACCCTGTCCTGGAAATCATGTTGTTAGACAACGGTGAACCCTCGAACTATGAAGAAGCCATGGCGGGCCCAGATTCCAACAAATGGCTTGAAGCCATGAAATCCGAGATAGGATCCATGTATGAGAACAAAGTATGGACTTTGGTGGACTTGCCCGATGATCGGCAAGCCATAGAAAATAAATGGATCTTTAAGAAGAAGATTGACGCGGATGGTAATGTGACCGTCTATAAGGCTCGGCTTGTCGCTAAGGGTTATCGACAAGTTCAAGGAGTTGACTACGATGAGACCTTCTCACCTGTAGCGATGCTGAAGTCCGTCCGAATCATGTTAGCAGTTGCCGCATTTTATGATTATGAGATCTGGCAAATGGACGTCAAAACGACATTCCTTAATGGTTTCCTTAAGGAAGAATTGTATATGATGCAGCCGGAAGGTTTTGTCGATCCTAAGAATGCTGACAAGGTATGCAAGCTCCAGCGCTCCATCTATGGGCTGGTGCAAGCATCTCGGAGTTGGAACATTCGCTTTGATGAGGTGATCAAAGCGTTTGGGTTTATACAGACTTATGGAGAAGCCTGTATTTACAAGAAAGTGAGTGGGAGCTCTGTAGCATTTCTCATTTTATATGTGGATGACATATTGTTGATGGGAAATGATATAGAACTTTTGGAAAGCATAAAAGCCTACTTGAATAAGTGTTTTTCAATGAAGGACCTTGGAGAAGCTGCTTACATATTAGGCATCAAGATCTATAGAGATAGATCGAGACGCCTCATTGGTCTTTCACAAAGCACATACATTGACAAGATATTGAAGAAGTTCAATATGGATCAGTCCAAGAAGGGGTTCTTGCCTGTATTGCAAGGTGTGAGATTGAGCACAGCTCAATGCCCGACCTCGGCAGAAGATAGAGAAAAGATGAGTGTCATCCCCTATGCCTCAGCCATAGGCTCTATTATGTATGCCATGCTGTGTACCAGACCTGATGTGAACCTTGCCATAAGTTTGGTAGGGAGGTACCAAAGTGATCCCGGATTGGAACACTGGACAGCGGTCAAGAATATCCTTAAGTACCTGAAAATGACTAAGGATATGTTTCTCGTTTATGGAGGTGTCGAAGAGCTCGTCGTAAAGGGTTACGTCGATGCTAGCTTCGACACGGATCCGGATGACTCCAAGTCACAAACCGGATACGTGTATATTTTGAATGGTGGGGCAGTCAGCTGGTGCAGTTGCAAGCAAAGCGTCGTGGCGGCATCTACATGTGAAGCGGAGTACATAGCTGCTTCGGAAGCAGCACAGGAAGGAGTCTGGATGAAGGAGTTCATCACCGACCTAGGAGTGATTCCCAATGCGTCGGGCCCGATGACTCTCTTCTGTGACAACACTGGAGCTATTGCCATTGCCAAGGAGCCCAGGTTTCACAAGAAGACCAAGCACATCAAGCGCCGCTTCAACTCCATTCGTGGTTACATTCAGGATAGAGATATAGATATTTGTAAAGTACATACGGATCTGAATGTCGCAGATCCGTTGACTAAACCTCTTTCACGAGCGAAACATGATCAGCACCAGAACTCTATGGGTGTTCGATTCATCACAATGTAACTAGATTATTGACTCTAGTGCAAGTGGGAGACTGTAGGAAATATGCCCTAGAGGCAATAATAAAATGGTTATTATTATATTTCCTTGTTCATGATAATTGTCTATTGTTCATGCTATAATTGTATTAGCCGGAAACCGTAATACATGTGTGAATACATAGACCACACCATGTCCCTAGTGAGCCTCTAGATGACTAGCTCGTTGATCAATAGATGCTCATGGTTTCCTGGCCATGGACATTGGATGTCTTTGATAACGGGATCACATCATTAGGAGAATGATGTGATGGACAAGACCCAATCCTAAGCATAGTACAAGATCGTGTAGTTCGTCTGCTAGAGCTTTTCTAATGTCAAGTATCATTTCCTTAGACCATGAGATTGTGCAACTCCCGGATACCGTAGGAATGCTTTGGGTGTATTAAACGTCACAACGTAACTGGGTGACTATAAAGGTGCACTACAGGTGTCTCCGAAAGTGTTTGTTGGGTTGGCACGAATCGAGACTGGGATTTGTCACTCCGTGTGACGGAGAGGTATCTCTGGGCCCACTCGGTAATACATCATCATAATGAGCTCAATGTGACTAAGGAGTTAGTCACGGGATCATGTGTTACGGAACGAGTAAAGAGACTTGCCGGTAACGAGATTGAACAAGGTATAGGGATACCGACGATCGAATCTCGGGCAAGTAACATACCGATGGACAAAGGGAATTGTATACGGGATTAATTGAATCCCCGACATCGTGGTTCATCCGATGAGATCATCGTGGAACATGTGGGAGCCAATATGGGTATCCAGATCCTGCTATTGGTTATTGGCCGGAGAGGTGTCTCGGTCATGGCTGCATGGTTCCCGAACCCGTAGGGTCTACACACTTAAGGTTCGGTGACGCTAGAGTTGTAATGGGAATTGTATGTGGTTACCGAAAGTTGTTCGGAGTACCGGATGAGATCCCGGACGTCACGAGGAGTTCCGGAATGGTCCGGAGGTGAAGATTTATATATGGGAAGTCCAATTTCAGTCACCGAAAAGGTTTCGGGGTTTATCGGTATTGTACCGGGACCACCGAAGGGGTTCCGGGGGTCCACCGGGAGGGTCCACCTGCCCCGGAGGACCTAATGGGCTGTAGTTGGGTGGGAACCAGCCCCTTAGTGGGCTGGTGCGCCCCCCCAAGGGCCCAAGGCGCCTAGGGTTGGAAACCCTAGGGGGGCCGCCGCCCCCCCGGGGGGCCGCCGCCCCCCAAGGGCCCGAGGCGCCTAGGGTTGGAAACCCTAGGGGGCCGCCGCCCCCCAAGGGCCCAAGGCGCCTAGGGTTGGAAACCCTAGGGGGCCGCCGCCCCCCTCTAGATGGATCTAGGGGGCCCTGTCCCCTCTCCCCTTCCCCCTATAAATAGTGGGGCGGGGGGGTGGGAGGGCAGCCGTACACCCTTCCCTTGGCGCAGCCCTTCCCCTTTCCTACACCTCCTCCTCCTCCGTAGCGCTTAGCGAAGCTCTGCCGGAGAACCACGAGCTCCACCGCCACCACGCCGTCGTGCTGCCAGAGCTCTCCCTCAACTTCTCCTTCCCCCCTTGCTGTATCAAGAAGGAGGAGACATCCCTGGGCTGTACGTGTGTTGCACGCGGAGGCGCCGTCCGTTCGGCGCTTGGATCGGATCTTCCGCGATTTGAATCGCCGCGAGTACGACTCCATCAACCGCGTTCTTTGTAACACTTCCGCTTAGCGATCTTCAAGGGTATGAAGATGCACTCCCTCTCTCTCGTTGCTAGCATCTCCTAGATTGATCTTGGTGACACGTAGGAAAATTTTGAATTATTACTACGTTCCCCAACATATGGGGCCCCTGGCTGGCCTCCGGCCCCCTCCTTCTGCTATATAGGCTCATTTGCCCTAAAAAATTTTATAGAGAAGACTTTCGGGATGAAGCGCCGCCGTCTCAAGGCGGAACCTGGGCAGGAGCAATTTTGCTCTCCGGTGGAGCTATTCCGCCGGGGATACTTCCCTCCGGGAGGGGGAAATCGAAGCCATCGACATCACCAACGATCCTCTCATCGTGGGAGGACCAATCTTCATCAACATCTTCACCAGCACCATCTCATCTCAAACCCTAGTTCATCTCTTGTATTCAATCTTTGTCTCAGAACCTCAGATTGGTACCTGTGGGTTGCTAGTAGTGTTGATTACATCTTGTAGTTGATACTAGTTGGTTTATTTGGTGGAAGATTATATGTTCAGATCCTTAATGATATTGAATACCCATCTGATCTTGAACATGAATATGATTTGTGAGTAGTTACTTTTGTTCTTGAGGACATGAGAGAAGTCTTGTCATAAGTAATCATGTGAATTTGGTATTCGTTCGATATTTTGATGATATGCATGTTGTTGCTTCCTTTAGTGGTGTCATGTGAACGTCGACTACATGACACTTCACCATCTTTGGGCCTAAGGGAAGGCATTGTGGAGTAGTAATTAGATGATGGGTTGCTAGAGTGACAGAAGCTTAAACCCTAGTTTATGCGCTATTTCGTAAGGGGCTGATTTGGATCCATATGTTTCATGCTACGGTTAGATTTATCTTAATTCTTCTTTCGTAGTTGCGGACGCTTGCGAGAGGGGGTAATAATAAGTGGGAGGCTTGTTCAAGTAAAAATAGCACCCAAGCACCAGTCCACCCACATATCAAATTATCAAATTAGCGAACGCGAATCAAACAAACATGATGAAAGTGACTAGATGAAATTCCCTTGTGTCCTCGAGAACGCTTTGCTTATTATACGAGTTCGTTCCGGCTTGTCCTTTGCTATAAAAAGGATTGGGCCACCTTGCTGCACTTTTGTTACACTTGTTACTTGTTACTTGTTACGAATTATCTTGCTATCAAACTACTCGTTACCGCTACTTTCAGTGCTTGCAGAAAATACCTTACTGAAAACCGCTTGTCATTTCCTTCTGCTCCTCATTGGGTTCGACACTCTTACTTATCGAAAGGAATATGATTGATCCCCTATACTTGTGGGTCATCAAGACTCTTTTCTGGTGCCGTTGCCGGGGAGTGAAGCGCCTTTGGTGAGTGGAATTTGGTAAGGGAAAATTTATATTACGTGCTGAAATTTACTGTCACTTGTCACTATGGAAAGTAATCCTTTGAGGGGCTTGTTCGGGGTATCTTCACCTCGACCGGAAGCAATAAGAGTTGCTCCTCATTCTACTGAACCTACTGAAAATATTTATTATGAAATTCCTTCGGGTATGATAGAGAAACTGCTAGCTAATCCTTATGCAGGACATGGAACGGTGCACCCTGATATGCACTTGATATATATAGATGAAATTTGTGGATTGTTTAAGCTTGCAGGTTTATCCGGAGATGGAGTTAAGAAGAAGGTATTCCCTTTATCTTTGGAGGGAAAGGCATTGACATGGTATAGGCTATTGGATGATACTGGAACATGGGATTGGTACCGGTTGAAGCTGGAGTTTCACCAGAAATTTTATCCTATGCATTTGGTTCATCGTGATCGGAATTATATATATAATTTTTGGCCTCGTGAAGGAGAAAGTATCGCTCAAACTTGGGGGAGGCTTAAGTATATGTTGTAGACATGCCCCAATCATGAGCTCTCAAGAGAAATGATTATTCAAAACTTTTATGCTCGGCTTTCTCATAATGATCAGTCAATGCTCGATACTTCTTCTACTGGTTCCTTTATGAAGGAAACTATTGAATTCAGATGGGATCTTCTGGAAAGAATTAAATGCAACTCTGAGGCTTGGGAAATCGACAAAGGTAAAGTGTCAGGTATAAATCTTGAATTTGATTGTGTCAAATCTTTTATGGAAACTGATGCTTTTCATAAGTTTAGTACCAAATATGGACTTGACTGTGAGATAGTAGCTGCTTTTTGTGAATCTTTTGCTGCTCATGTTGATCTCCCTAAGGAGAAATGGTTTAAGTTTCATTCACCTATTGAATTAAAGGAAGATCCTGTTAGTGTTAAAGAAGAAACAATTGTTTACAATGTTGATCGAGTTGTGCCTACTTCTTATATTGAGAAACCTCCTTTCCCTGTTAGGATTAAGGAACATGCTAAAGCTTCAACCGTGGTTAACAAAAGTAATATTAGAACACCTAGACCTTCTAAACATATTAAAGTTGAACCTAATATTGCAATGGTTAAGGATCTTTTGGTTGATAATATTGATGGACATGTCATATATTTCTGTGATGAAGCAACTAGAATTGCTAAGCCAGACACTAAAGATAAAAATAAAACCGTAGTTGGCATGCCTGTTATTTCTGTTAAAATTGGAGATCATTGCTATCATGGTTTATGTGATATTGGTGCTAGTGTGAGTGCTATTCCATTTAATCTTTATCAAGAAGTCATGAATGATATTGCACCTGTTGAGATTGAAGATATTGATGTCACCATTAAGCTTGCAAATAGAGATACTATTACACCACTTGGGATTGTTAGATATATTGAAGTCTTGTGTGGTAAGATCAAATATCCTACTGATTTTCTTGTTCTTGGTTCTCCACAAGATGATTTTTGTCCCATTATATTTGGTAGATCCTTCTTGAATACAGTTAATTCTAAGATTGATTGCAATAAAGAAACTGTCAGTGTTAATTTTGGTGATATATCTCATGAGTTTAATTTCTCTAAGTTTCGTAGACAACCTCATGATAAAGAATTACCCAATAAAGATGAAATTATTGGACTAGCCTCTATTGCTGTGCCTCCTACCGATCCTTTAGAACAATACTTGCTAGACCATGAAAATGATATGCATATGAATGAAAGAAATGAAATAGATGAGTTGTTCTTTAAGCAAGCACCTATCCTTAAACATAACTTGCCTGTTGAAACTTTGGGAGACCCTCTTCCACCAAAGAGTGATCCTGTGTTTGAATTAAAGCAAGTACCTGATACACTTAAATACGCTTATCTTGATGAAAAGAAGATATATCCTATTATTATTAGTGCTAACCTTTCAGAGCATGAAGAAAAGAGATTACTTAAAACTCTGAAGAAGCACCGTGCTGCTATTAAATACTAGTAGAACGCCCGTGCGTTGCCACGGGCCAACAAATGGATCTATTACGACCCGCTCAATTTCGGCTCTTTGATCATTGTGTTATTATCCCTCCGGTCCTTTTTAGTCTGCATATAAGTTTTGTCTGAAGTCAACATATCTCTAATTTGACCAAACTTATAGAAAAAAGTATTGACATTCACAATACCAAATCAATATCATTAGATTCATTGTGGAATGTACTTTCATATTTTATATATTTGGTATTGTAGATGTTGGTATTTTTTTCAATATAAATTTGGTCAAACTTTGCAAAGTTTGACTTGACACAAATCTTATACGCGGAGTAAAAAGGACTGGAGGGAGTACTTCACTATGTTGCCACTCCACTCAAAATCCGGCTGGTGTTTCCTCCGGGCCTATCAAATTGTTGAGTCCCATCATCCCTAACCCATGGACTAGCATATGGAGCCGTTTGGCTTCAACTCTGCATTGCCACCCAACTCAAAATTCGCATATGTTTTCTCCAAGTCTGCCAAACTACCATGGGCATCCCATCAGCCAACTTTGAATTTCTTCCAACATTCGTCATCCACTCCCTCCTAAAAGTTCAGACAAATTAAACAAGTTCCCCATACAACTTTGCAATGACGATATACTACATCAAAAATCCCAAATTGCTCTCATTTTCCTTTTTTAAGCATTGTATACAAAGAAAAATAGCTAGAATCATATCATATGCACATAATGATCAAGGTGTAGCACTTCCATTCTCGAATTAGCTACAAATCACATGAAACAAATTCTTCTCACTTGAATTGATGACTCATGCAATATATTTTTATTCTGTTATGTAAATGATTGCATGCATCGCCTTCCCTCTAGCTGGCTACTATGACACAACTTAATGACGGAGCATCTAGTCACTGATGTTTGCACTTCCCTATTCCTCTCACATGCTCGTGCTCCTTTCCCTTCCCGTTGACACCACAACTTTCCCTAAGTCGGAGATCCGTACAATGTAAAATTCTTTCATAGAAAACATAATCGATGTGCATATTTGCTATCTCAGCCATTTACAATCCCTCGAATGATTCTCCTACTCCTACAACCTAAGTCGCCAAACTTTGTCATGGTTCATTAGCAGGACATGCTTGTTTCTTTGACACACACTCAAAACAGTTAAAAACTCTGCTGATGAGATTCTTTGTATTTATCGTAACACGGATACTCAAAATAGAAGAACTATGATCACCTTCTCACCGAAATAAGGAACAAATGTAGTGCCCGATCAAGAGAATCCTTGTCGGTGGCAGCGGGGGCATACATATTTTTAGTAGTTCAACAACAGTAGTGTCACACATATACTTTTTAAATCCTTTTTCAACCATCTTGATCTATTTTTTTTTTGCTTAAGACATCTTTCTTTTCAAGAGTACGCCTAGGCGTACCATATTTTTATAGAAGGAAGAAGCATATTACAAGAAGACTACCCTTGTTACGAACTACAAGCGTAGCACAAACTCCACACCATAGCAGTCCGAAGACATGTCACCACACACATTACAACCACAACACAAGATGCCTACCCTAAACTGAAAGACAAAGTCGCGTTTCAAGTGACACCGGACGCCTCCGAAGACAAGACACCATCAAGACTTCCCTGATCAACGCACAAACCTAAACCGGGCAGGACTTTCATCCATAGCACTACACATCTCCAGCTCCGCACACCAGAATGGGGGCAACACCGTCCAAGTTGGAACACATTACCGCCGCCACAGCACCTCTTCATCATGGCCGGAGCACCGTCGTAACCGCACAAGCGAGAGAGCACAACCCATCCTCCATCTCCAGTCGCACAAACACACTCAATATAATTTTTCAAATAAAGCATGCCTCATCTTCAGTCGCACAAACACATTCAATATAAAGTCCTTTTATCAAGTTAAGACATCTAAATCTTGCAAATAAAGCATGCCCCATCAATATAATTTTTCGTAAGTTGATAAAAGGAGAAGCATGCACATAGAAAATAATTTGTCTATTTGTGTGAAACAATTCTAACACAAATACACGCACATGGTAGAAAGGATTTTGTGGATGCCATCATATGAACAGGCACATCTAAAAGTTTTAAATACTCCATGGCAATGCTATGTACTTTTCCATCTAATCTATTTTGCAATATCATAACACGAGTCATTACAAACAACACTTGCCTTAGCCCCTCAGGTATTCTCGAGGTTTTAGTCTAATATCAATTGAGCATTGTTCAACAAAAGTACTGTTGAACTGGCTAAGAACTTATATTTTACCCAAGTGCTACGGCGAACTATACATCAAAGCATAATTAGCCTACAGATATTCCTACATCAAAAAAAATATATTTCTTCTTTGAGATACTCCCTCCGTCCCATAATATAAGATTTGGTGCTGCTTGCAGGATGCACTCTTGCGCCGATTTCACTCACTGCATCTTGCGTACGTGCAGTACCATGTCATTGTCAAGGAAAGCACGCTTCCATTGGCAGAGCTCCTGCGGGTTAAAAGGAACCTCCTTCTCTTGGTACCAGCAGAACCCACAGGTCAAAGGGCCCACCCCATTGTTCGGGTGCTCAAACCTGTAAGCCTGTCAACTGCAAAACCTTCTGATCTTTGAAAAAGAAAGGATAATTTGTCAAGGGTTTTACATCGATAAAACAATAAAGGGAACAGAGCACAAATGGAAACGACCCTCATACACACACACACACACACTGATCTGTGCAGACAGTTCTTATGTATATATAAGAGGAATGACATAGGGACAGATTGCCAGTGGTTGTCAGAAACAACCTGAACCAAGCTTAGAAATATCGTGCATTATATAGACAGATGCGACGCAGCCTGAACCAAGCTTACAAATATCATGCCTTAAATAGATGAATGCAGTGCATCGCACACATAGGTTAATATTAATATATCCTGCAAGAGATGTGTAATATACATGTCCAGGACTTTAAATTTATGGGTAGAAGTAAACAAATATAGTCTGTCCAATGACGACCAGCATGCATGTCTTTTATGGGCAAATGATCCCATGATAAATGGATTGGAAGGAGAAAATGAAAAACCTTAGCTCGAATCTGTACCTAAGTGATATATTCTTCTCAGGCTTCTCAACTACGGCACTTCTGTGCACATTAAAATAACTGCAGATCCATCAACAACAAAATTCGAATGAATTTCACATTGGTCAGAATCAATTCAGATCTCACCTAACACAAACGCATGCCCTCTTCATGAGACCCTGAACCTTTCTTGCACTTTGTGTTCAAATAAATGTACCATCTGATAGCAGACCAATATTTTGTTTTTGCTCTATACATGACTTGCTCACTGCTCATAGTATAAAGCCAGTTCGGTTGTAAAGGGAACTAGACAAACCACTCAAAAAAGTTAGAGAACCCAAAAAAACTTCTGGACTGAAGTATAACTACTGAAATGGAGTGCGCACCAGCCATCGAGATGCAACCGCTCGGGCGCTCGCTCACAAAAAACGAATCTGACGAATATGAGGACGGAAAGGTCTGCTGGTCTGCAGTTGAGGTTTATATTCAGGAGACCAAACAGGGTAATAATCTGAATTTTCACCTCGAGAACACAAACACGAGCAGCAATCTCAAAGGCACAAATTTGCCAATAACAAAACCAGATATAGACAGAAAGAACATCTTCACTCCCACTTAAATCCAAGCAATTCACACCAAAAAAATCTCCAACTTTCCTTTGGTTCCAGTCAATCACAACTTCAGAAAACAACCTTCAATAATCTGCATTCAAGAGGTCAATCGAATTAAAAATATTGTAAGTAACAAGCATTCAGGCTGGTGATATTGTTATAAACGTGTTGTCGAAGATTTGTAGAAACAAACTAAATGAGCTCTATCTTCTTTTCACTGCTTTTTTCTTCTAAGGATAGAAAAATAGAAATACCTCTGTTGGACCGCTCAAGTATTAAAAGGGATCATTGCCCTTGCCTACACATGGGCCATGGCTCCAAATTCAGAAGTCACGATCATTTGCATTCAGAGACTATCTTCAGAAGGATCTTGTTTGTGTTATTGCTTCAGTATTGTCTTCGGCAAAGGATTAATAAGTTTGTTTTCGCACATGTGCGCATAGCAGCTAGCTGCGGTTGATATATTTGTTGTGTATCTTGGCTGATTTTCCTGAATTCAGGCATGAGGAATGAAACATTAGACTCAGGAGTACAGAACCTTGTCTTGCATATATATTACACAACTACTATCTGACATCACAAACTTACTTGCACTGGAATCTTGCGAATGATGTTTTACATTCATTTGAATAACGACAAGTAGGGTGGCTACTATTAAACGCATGCTACTGGATCATGCACTCACACTGGCAGAGTGCCTTGTTCTTGTTTTTGCTAGTGCAGCGTTGCTTTCTTCGACTACTCCGCCAATGGCCTGGTTCAGTGTGAGAAGAGGCACAACTGAAGCACCTACCAAAAAACAGGACTGAGACATGAATATTAAGGAGATGGAAAAATAATGTCCAAAGAACAAACAGTATAAGAGAACCATACCTTGGAAGGATCTTCATAGGTTTATCATTTCAGATGTAGACAGAATTCCTTTGAGCTGTGTATGCTTTCACCTTTTTGATTAAAATACGGTTTGGTTTACCCAGATATATGGACACCTTTGTATGCCATAAGTTTTATCTAATTATCCTTGATTGTCTTTCTAATTATTTCTAATGTTAGCATTACTTGTCAAAAAAGTAAATTTGGACTTCCCAGCTACATTCTATCTGACATGGCCCCTCTTCATCAGAATCTGAGAGTGTCTGTCACCGTCAGAAAAATATGTAAAGAGAAAAATTAATCTAGTACGGCGTACCATGCGTTTTTCCACTATATCACGCCCAAAACTAAACAATACACATGCCATGTCAAGAGACTAAAATCTAAGAAGATCATGGCAGGGAATTCACACAGCTAACAGTCGGCCTGAATCAAACTCTGGGAAAAATTGCATTATGCAGACAACAAGCCTCACATATACAGTCATATAGACATAGACATAGTGACATATCCCCAATCATGAACGGAAAAATAAGTACCATCAATGTTCCTTAAAATTCAACCACCAGCAAAAGAGAAAGACTACCATGTTCTAGAAGTTGCTCTCGAGCAAATGAAAATGAATGACACCCGAATCCATGGGCTCCGACGGAAGCAATTTGCGAGTTATAAAGAAGCGGTTCATGGCAAACTCACCCGAAAGGGGCCTGGAAGACCAGACTTGCTCTCTTTGGGGTAGATGGGCTCAACGACCTAGTGCATCATGGTGCTAGCTCGGGTGTTCCAGCATGGCCTTCGGTCTAGCATGTTGTCGCCGGAGAAGAAGCACACGGAGGCTGCCTCCGCACCGGATCGGGTCGGGGTGGCTTCCCGAGAGAGAAGACGCAGACGGTGCTCACCCCCTCGATCTACCTCTCCCGGCACGGCCCACCTCGACGAGATGTGGCCGTGGCGGATCTGGCTGCCACCCCGCTGACTTGCTCAACTCGATCTGGGGCCTCCCCACTTTAAGGAAAGAAGGTGAGTGGAGGACGGCGCTGGCGGGGGAGAGGGTGGAGCTCTTGGTGGGGAAGACGGCGGCGGGTCCTCTCGGACATCGACGGCGGCGAAGGGCTCCGGGGGTTGGTTCGTCCTTGACGATCGATGTAGAAAAAGATCGAGGGGAGCCTCATTCCTGATTTTTTTGTTAGGTGCGAGGGGAGATAGAAAAAAAAACCAGACAAGGGTGGGGAAGGAGAGACGAAAAAACCCAGATAAAGATGTGAGATATTGCACTAAAAAACTAACATAATTTTGATGACGTATGAAAAGATTACTTAATGTGATTTAATGTGATTGAGCGATTTATGGTAAGGTTAATTAATTTAGATTTGATCTTTAGAGATTGATCGTGATTGATTCTTTCACATAAAGACATTACTAAATAACTTGCGTCAGCATGGAAAGTTCTGATCCGTTCAGATTTTTTTCGTTGTGTGAGAGGTGACGCAAAAATAAACCGATGGGCTGGTGGGAGGGGAGACGAAAAAAAACCAGATGAAAAAAACCAGACGAAAGTGGGAGACGAAAAAAATCATGGAGGCTATCCTACCAAGTGAGACATTAGGAGTAGAGATACTCTCGATGATCTTAAGGGCATTAGTCCCACTTTATGTCATCATAAAATTCATATGGAGCCAGATGCTAAACCAGTTGTTGATCATCAAAGAAGGTTGAATCCTAAAATGAAGGATGTGGTAAGAACTGAAATATTAAAGCTTTTGGAGGCAGGTATAATTTATCCCAAAGCTGATAGTAGATGGGTAAGTCCTGTTCATTGTGTTCCTAAGAAAGGAGGTATTACTGTTGTTCCTAATGATAAAAACAAACTTATCCCACAAAGAATTGTAACTAGTTATATAATGGTAATTGATTTATGAAAATTAAATAAAGCTACTAGGAAAGATCATTATCCCTTGCCTTTTATTGATCAAATGTTAGAAAGATTATCTAAGCATACACACTTTTGCTTCCTAGATGGTTATTCTGGTTTCTCTCAAATACCTGTATCACCAGAAGATCAAGAGAAAACCACATTTACTTGTCCTTTTGGAACTTATGCTTATCGTCGTATGCCTTTTGGTTTATGTAATACACCTGCTACCTTTCAAAGATGTATGACTGCTATATTCTCTGACTTTTGTGAAAAGATTGTTGAGGTTTTCATGGATGATTTTTTCGTTTACAGAACTTCTTTTGATGATTGCTTAAGCAACCTTGATCGAGTTTTGCAGAGATGTGAAGAGACTAATCTTGTCTTGAATTGGGAGAAGTGCCACTTTATGGTAAATGAAGGTATAGTCCTTGGGCATAAAATTTCTGAAAGAGGTATTGAAGTTGATAAAGCTAAAGTTGATGCAATTGAGAAAATGCCATGTCCTAAAGATATCAAAGGTATAAGAAGTTTCCTCGGTCATGTTGGTTTCTATAGAAGGTTTATAAAAGACTTCTCTAAAATTTCTAGGCCTCTTACTAATCTCTTGCAAAAAGATATTCCATTTGTTTTTGATGGTGATTGCGTAGAAGCCTTTGAAATCCTTAAGAAAGCCTTAATATCTGCACCTATTATTCAACCACCTGATTGGAACCTACCCTTTGAAATTACATGTGATGCTAGTGATTATGCTGTTGGTGCTGTTCTAGGACAAAGAGTTGATAAGAAATTGAATGTTATTCATTATGCTAGTAAAACTCTAGACAGTGCTCAAAGAAATTATGCTACTACTGAGAAGGAATTTTTAGCAGTTGTGTTTGCATGTGATAAATTCAGATCTTACATTGTTGATTCCAAAGTTACTATTCACACTGATCATGCTGCTATTAAGTACCTTATGGAAAAGAAAGATGCTAAGCCTAGACTTATTAGGTGGGTTCTTCTGCTACAAGAATTTGACTTGCATATTGTTGATAGAAAGGGAGCTGAGAACCCTGTAGCAGATAATTTGTCTAGAATGGAAAATGTTCTTGATGACCCACTTCCTATTAATGATGATTTCCCTGATGAACAATTAGCTGTGATAAATGCTTCTCGTAACAGTCCTTGGTATGCAGACTATGCTAATTACATTGTTGCTAAATATATACCACCTAGCTTCACATACCAACAAAAGAAAAAGTTCTTTGATTTAAGGCATTACTTTTGGGATGACCCACATTTATATAAAGAAGGAGTAGATGGTATTATTAGACATTGTATACCTAAGCATGAAGAGGAACAAATCCTACAGAAGTGTCACTCCGAGGCATACGGAGGACACCATGCGGGAGACAGAACTGCACATAAGGTATTACAATCCGTTTTTTATTTGCCTACTCTCTTCAAAGATGCGCGTAAGTTTATCCTTTCTTGTGATGAATGTCAAAGAATTGGTAATGTTGGTAGATGTCAGGAAATGACTATGAATTATTCACTTGTTATTGAACCATTTGATGTTTGGGGTTTGATTATATGGGACCTTTTCCTTCCTCTAATAGGTATACTCATATTTTAGTTTCTGTTGATTACGTTACTAAGTGGGTAGAAGCTATACCAACTAGTAGTGCTGATCATAACATTTCTATTAAAATGCTTAAAGAAGTTATATTTCCGAGGTTTGGAGTCCCTAGATATTTGATGACTGATGGTGGTTCACATTTTATTCATGGTGCTTTCCGTAAATTGCTTGCTAAATATGATGTTAATCATAGAATTGCATCTCCATATCATCCTCAGTCTAGTGGTCAAGTTGAATTGAGTAATAGAGAAATAAATTAATTTTGCAAAAGGCCATTAATAGATCCAGGAAGAATTGGTCTAAGAAACTAGATGATGCATTATGGGCTTACATAACTGCTTATAAAAATCCTATGGGTATGTCTCCATATAAAATGGTCTATGGAAAAGCATGTCATTTACCTCTTGAGTTAGAACATAAGGCTTATTGGGCAATTAAAGAACTTAATTATGATTTTAAACTTGCCGGTGAAAAGAGGTTATTTGATATTAGCTCTTTAGATGAATGGAGAACCCAAGCCTATGAAAATGCCAAGTTATTTAAAGAAAAGGTTAAAAGATGGCATGATAAAAGAATTCAAAAACGAGAATTTAAAGTGGGTGAGCAAGTTCTATTGTACAACTCTCGTTTCAGATTCTTTGCAGGAAAACTCCTCTCTAAATGGGAAGGGCCATATATCATCGAAGAGGTTTATCACTCCGAAGCTATCAAAATCAACAACTCCAAAGGCACCAACCCGAGAGTGGTGAATGGGCAAAGAATTAAGTATTATATCTTAGGTACACCCATTAACATTGAAACTAATATTATTCAGACGATGACACCGGAGGAACACATCAAAGAGTCCTTTCGGAACGCTCCAGAACCCTGGAAAGGGGTAGGTATGTGATACGGTAAGTAAACCGACTCCAAAAATTCCATAAAAATTATTTCTGTCCATTTTGGAATATTAGAAAAAATACAAAAATAAGAAACAACCGAGAGGACCCACGAGGAGGTCACAAGGCAACAGGGCGCGACCCCTCCTGGGGCGCGCCGTGTTGCCTTATGGGCCCCTCGTGCACCTTCCCGACTCCGTTTTCCTCTCGTATGCTTGTTCTGCAAGATAAAAAAATTATATATACTCACGGGTGTTTTGACCACCGCATCGAAAGTTTCTCCTCTGTTCTTGTTTTGAGCTGTTTTTCTGACAGATCTAGATCACCATGGCATCTCCAAGCTCGTCCAAGGACAAGTTCTACGAGAAGGTCATCAACCCGTACCTACCGGAGGTGATGAAGCACCCTCAAGCCATTGAGATGCATGCTGGGGTGCTCCACATCTGGGACGTTCAAGGACCTAAGAAGACCGGGAGCGAGAAGGCCAGGTTGGAAGCGGTGGAACAGGAGATCTTTAAGTGCCAGGGGATGGTGGAGCGCGGACTTAGTGCTAACCACTCCATGATCATTGAGTTCATCCATGAGCACAAGGTGGACTGCAAGAATATTGGGGACGTCATCTTCAAGCTCAATGACCGGATTGATCATCTTCATGCCTAAATCTAAGATCTACAAAACCAAAATTTTGAGTATGAGGCCAGGTTCAAAGGTATGAGTTTAGCTGCAAATTTCAGGACTCCGGAAACACGTTCATCCTTTTATGATGGAGAGCCTATGCCTTGGAAGAAGGAGGACAAGCCTATCACTTCATCACCACCATCACCGAAGAAGGAGACTTGAGTACACGGGTATGGGCACCACCCTTGGCTTGTGCCAAGCTTGGGGGAGGTGCCCCGGTATCATATCACCATCACTTTTATCATCATTATCTATCTTAGTTCGATCCTTAGTTACTTCGTGATTTAGAGGAATAAAGTTTTAGTATGATTTAGTTTCTAGTGCTTGCTTTGTGATCTATCTATCTATGTAATCGTGTGTGAAAGTTATATAATAAAGATTAGTTTGAGTTGAGTGTTTTGCTTTTGTTGATCCAATCTTAGAAATAAAATAAAGAGAATAAAAAGTAAGATCATATGCTAATCCCATGGGGAGTGATGACTTCACATAAAAGAAGTATAATTGAAAAAACTTGTTGGAAGTTGACAAACATATCATTGGTCATTGTTGCAATTCATGAAAAAGTAATAAAGGAAGAGAGGTCTCACATATAGATATACTATCTTGGACATCTTTTATGATGGCGAGCCCCCATTAAATATTCTATGTCAAATAGTCGATGTTGGATAAGGAAGACAACGTAATGAGTTATGTTTGCTTATATTCACATAGAAGTTATATTGATTTTGATCCTCTAACATGTGGTGCTTGCCCCCTATCTTTTGCTAGCCAAATTTTTTGTACTAAGTAGATATACTACTTGTGTAGGGGAACGCGACAGAAAACAAAAAAATTCGGTACAGCGAGCACGCCCATGATCACTATGGAGATGGCATACAAGGTTTGATCTGATCATTACCGACTCGTAGCGCAGCGGAAATAGAGTCGATGTAGATCGTTGGTGCAGATCCCCGCAGCTAGGATTTACAACCTCCCAACCGCGAGCATGTACTCCCTCGTCGGACAGCCCTTCGGGAGGCGGTCGGACAGTCCCTCGGACGATGTCACAGACAGCCCTTCGGGAGGACCCTCGAGGCTCAAACGGTAACTCGGACAGCCCTTCGGGAGGACCCTCAAACAACCCCTCGGGCAAAAGATCAAACCTACGACCTCTCTACGGGGTTGCACACATACGGTGTCAGCTATCCGGCAGGGCTTCGCCGTCCAGAACTAGTTCCCACCGGAACCCAGACAGCCTTTCGGCTCTACGAAACTATTTCGTGGGGAGGGAGAGAGAAGGCCAGATCATGCATGGCATTTGTATGTGAGAAAGAGTGAGTGTGGAGAGTGTCTCTCCACCTCTATTTATAGGAAAACCTAAGGGGTAGGGTGGCACTTGAAATACCCAAAAAACCCATCACTTGGAGTTTCAAGAAGGGCATAATGGGAAGGCTAGAGGAGCTCCATGGAGGAGCTCCTCCCTTGGCCGGCCACCACAAGTGGGCCCCCCCATGAGGGGCTCTCATCCATCCATGTCATCCCTAAGTTATTTTGGGACAAAGCCCAAAAAGGTGGCTTTCCATAAAGTAACCATAAAGTACTTTTTCACTATTCATGAACCCATTTTCCGTGGCCAATAAATCCGAAAATATTTCTGTGGGTCTTAGAATAATTCCAGTACCCACTAAAATAATTCTGGATGCATTCCGAAACATTTTCAGATCAATGATTTTCATCAACGAAAAGCAACCAAAGTGGTTCCGGCAGCTCCAGAACATTTCTGGTTTTTTCCCCAGAAAAATCCCAGAAGTTCTCAGAACAATTCTGGCACCCTCCAAGAATTTCCAGGCGTGTGATGAAACCAATTTGACTTAATGGTATACTCCGAAACAACTTTTTAGTTTTACCGAAACTCTTCCGGTGTTCTCTCTCCGGAACTCTTCCGTTGTCTCTGAAACTTTTTCGGTGACTTTCTCTCAGACTCCCTGTCTAGTATTCAGCAGATAGATGACCCTTAAGCGTGTGACTCTGTAGCTTCGGTGAAGTATAGACATGACCAGAACACTTTCCGATCAATGATCAACATCGGAGCCGTGGACACCCATATTAAACCCTATACCCACACGAATAAATATTCGAGTGAACCTCCGGTTGCCATGTGCTATTCCTGTTGCTTCGCGATATGTTACAAACACCAGAGGTGAGATTTATCTGCATCCCCGTGGATAAACAACTTGTCCACTATGCCAGTTACCTCTTTACCGGTTTTGTTCTCTTTTCTCGTTTCCGCGTTGCGGCATCCCCGTGATCGAATCACATCGTGTCTGGCCAGTCAATGATGGATATCGTAACACCGAGAGGGCCCTTAGAATATCTCTCCATCGACGGAGGAGCAAATCCCAATCTTGAGCTATCTCATTCCTTGTCATACTTTTCCGTGAACCCGTAAGCCGCCGTAATAGCCACCCACTTACGGATGATGTTTAACAAACCCCAAAGTTCACGAAGCAAGAATGAAGGAACTCGACACTCTCATGGTCTAAGGAATCATGCAAACATTAACTTTCTCTGTGTTATAAACCATTAACTTGTGACGAATGTATCTCATAGCATAACATCAATTCGGGTCGATTCAACACAAGTGTTCTTCTAACATTGTGCCCTCAAAATTGCCGGCATAGTCATGCCCATGATCAGGAAAACAGGATCATCATGCAATACTTGAGCCAGTCTTAGAGGCATGACTAGGAATACATTTTACCATTTATTATACCACATGTGTACATGAGTTTCCCTCCGAGCCTCGTGGATATTGTAGACTCGAGAATCATTGCAGTTATAGCATGGAACATAAACATTCATTACAAACTTGTAGATACAAAATAACTGTTATTACTGCCTCTAGGGCATATCTCCTACAGACTGCCACTTGCACTAGAGTCTTAATCCAGTTACATGGCTTCCCTAACACCAATGGCTATCCGGTGCTATTCATGCTTTGCTCGTGGTAGAGGCTTTGTCATTGGGTCTGACACGTTCAGATCCGTGTGAACTTTGCGTACTTTCACTAAACCCGCTTCGACATGATGTCGAATGAGTTTATATTTGTGTTCAATATGTCTTGTCTTATGGTGCGAAGATGGCTCCCTAGCCTGGGCCACGGCGCCACTATTATCACAATAGATCTCCACCGAGTCTAGCGCACTTGGAACCACACCAAGGTCTTCAAGAAACTGCTTGATCTAGACCGCCTCCTTGGAGGCTTCTGAAGCTGCAACATATTCCGCCTCCATCGTAGAATCTGCCACAGTCTTTTGTTTGGAACTTTTCCAATCAACTGCACTACCGTTCAATATGAAAACATAGCCTGATTGAGATTTGAAGTCATCTGGGTTAGTCATGAAGCCTGCATCAGTGTAACCACTTACAATGAGCTCTTCATCACCTCCGTACACAAGGAGTAAATCCTTGGTCCTTCTGAGGTACTTAATAATATTTTTGACTGCTGCCCAGTGTTCCAATCCTGGATCACTTTGGTACCGGCTGCTAACACTTAGCGCATAGGAAACATCCGGTCCTGTACATAGCATGGCATACATAATAGAACCAACTGCCGAAGCATATGGAACATCATTCATTCGTACTCGCTCATCGAGAGTCCGGGGACACTGATTCTTGCAAAGCACTGTGCCAGGTGACATGGGGAGTAGGCCTTTCTTGGAGTTCTCCATGTTGAACCTTTTCAACACCTTGTCAATGTACGTGCTTTGGCTAAGCGCTATCAGACGTTTTGATCTATCTCTATAGATTTTGATGCCCAATACATATGCCGCTTCGCCTAAGTCTTTCATTGAAAAACTCTTCTTCAATGAGTCTTTTACTTTGCTAAGAAAATTCATGTCATTTTCAATCAACAATATGTCATCCACATACAAGATTAGAAATGCTTTTGCGCTCCCACTAAACTTCTTGTAAACACAAGATTCTTCGTCATTCCTGATGAAGCCAAACTGTTTGACCACTTCATCAAAACGAATGTTCCAGCTCCTTGATGCTTGCTTCAGACCATAAATGGCCTTCTGAAGTTTGCATACCTTTCCAGCATCCTCATGAACGACAAAACCTTCAGGCTGTATCATGTATACATCTTCTTTGAGATTTCCATTTAGGAAAGCCGTTTTGACGTCCATCTGCGATATTTCATAATCGAAATAAGCAGCAATTGCTAGTAATATCCATACAGACTTAAGCATAGCTACAGGCGAGAAAGTCTCGTCGTAGTCCACTCCTGGAACTTGCGTGAACCGTTTCGCGACAAGTCTAGCTTTATGGATAGTAATGTTACCATCCGCGCCTGTCTTTCTTTTGAAAATCCATTTACAACCAATGGGCTTTACGCCTTCTGGAAGTTCTACCAAGTTCCAAACTTGATTTTCGTACATGGATTCCATTTCGGATTTCATGGCCTTGTGCCATTCCCTTGAGCTGGGCCCCACCATCGCTTCCTTGTAGTGCACAGGTTCATTGTCTGCAAGGATGAAGATTTCATTATGAAACCACTCAGGTGGTTGGATAGCCCTACCTGATCTGCGCGGTTCAGTTACAACATTGTCTGAAGTTTCCGCATCACATGCGACAACTTCCGGCTCGGTTGTAGGGATAATTTGCGGAATTACTTCCGGTTCCTTAGCCATATCAACGGTCTCCGAAGATTCACTAATCTCATTAAGTTGTACTGTCCTCCCACTTAATTCTTTAGCAAGAAATTCTTTCTCGAGAAAGTGTCCAACTCTTGCGACAAACACTTTGCCATCGGACTGGTGGTAGAAGGAATACCCAATGGTGTTGTTTGGATAACGTACAAAGTAACATTTGTCTGATCTGGGGTCGAGTTTGCTTGGTTGTAAACGTTTTACATAAGCTTCACAATCCCAAACCTTGAGATGCGACACATTGGGTTTCTTCCCATACCATAATTCAAATGGCGTCGTCTCAACAGACTTAGACGGTGCTCTGTTTAATGTATAAGTGGCAGTGAGTAGTGCGTGACCCCAAAAAGATATCGGTAGATATGTAAGAGACATCATCGACCTTACCATGTCTAATAGGGTTCGGTTACGTCTTTCCGACACTCCATTTTGCTGTGGAGTTTCGGGAGGCGTAAGCTGTGAAACGATTCCACGGTCACTCAGATGTTGGCTAAACTCATGACTAAGATATTCGCCCCCGCGATCTGATCGTAGAAACTTAATCCTTTTGTTACGATGATTTTCTACCTCATTCTGAAATTCTTTGAACTTTTCAAAGGTTTCCAACTTATGCTTCATCAAGTAGATATAGCCATACCGACTCAGATCATCAGTAAAAGTCACGAAGTAGAAATACCCACCCCGTGCAGTTGTGCTCATCGGACCACATACATCACTATGTATTATTTCCAATAATTCACCCGCCCGTTCGGAATGACCCGTGAACGGCGTCTTGGTCATTTTCCCCATCAGACAAGCTTCACATGTGTCAAATGATTCAAAATCAAAAGACGGTAAAACTCCATCTTATGGAGTCTTTGCATGCGTTTCTTTTCGATGTTGCCAAGCTGACAGTGCCACAAGTAAGTGGTGGTGGTATCAGCGTTCTTAAGGCGTTTAGCATTCATGTTAAAGACATCATTTCCACATTGAAGATTTAGTATGAAAAGGCCCCCAACAATGGGCGCAAATCCATAAAACATATCCTTACAATAAAGTGAACAACCATTGTTCTTAGACTTGTAAGAGTACCCATCGTGTACTAAACATGATCCAGCAATAATGTTTCTACACAGTGCCGGAACAAAATAACAGTTACTTAGTTCTAAGGTAAATCCTGAAGGGAGACATAGAGGCATAATGCCGACGGCTTGAGCGGCGATCCCAGCGCCGTTCCCGACGCGCATCACGACTTCATTCTTTGCCAGCTTGCGCACCTTCTGAAGCCCCTGTATCGAGTTGCAAATGTGAGCAACCGATCCGGTATCAAATACCCAAGACTTAGAATTTTCACTAGCTAGCAAAACGTCAATGGCATTAACCTGTATAACAGTTATACCTTTTCCGGTTTTCCCAGACTTCTTATCTTCCAGATACTTCTTGCAGTTTCTCTTCCAGTGTCCTGTGCCCTTGCAGTAGAAGCACTCAGTTTCATTCTTAGCTCCGCCCTTAGAGTTGCTTTGGGAGCCGGTCTTACCGGCGCCCTTGCCCTTCTTGGACTTGCCTTTCTTTTTGAAACCGGCGGTTTTATTCACAAGCAACACTTGCTTGCGATTTTTCCGCTGTCCTCCTTCCGCAGTTTTCAGCATGGCGAGCACCTAATTTGGTGTCTTCTCCATCCCACTCATGTTGTAGTTCATGATAAAACCATCATAAGACGGGGGGAGTGAAGAAAGCAACATGTCCATCATATGGGCTGGTGGGATTGGAAATTCCAGGGTTTTAAGCCTTTCAGCGTAGCCAATCATTTTGACCATGTGTTCGCCAACTGAACTGCCCTCAGCCATCTTGCAATCCATCACGGTCTTCATAATATCAAAACTTTCAGACCGTGCGGTTTCTTGTACAGAGCATCCAATTTCCGGATCATATCACGGGCATTATGGAATTCAAAATGTTTTTGAAGCTCTGGACTCATGCAAGCTAGCATAAGGCACTGCACTAAGTTGTAATCATCATCCTTAGTGGCCCAGACATTTTGTTCATCTTTTGGGGCAGTTGCCGCCGGTTTAGCTGGAAGAGGAGTTTCAAGCACATACATTCTCTTAGCACTCCTGAGGACAATCCTCAGGTTACGGACCCTGTCCGCATAGTTGTTTCCAGTCACAACTAACTTCTCTTTCTCTAACATCGGGCCTAAGTTGAACGCGGCGTTGCGAGCCATTTGATCTACAACGGTAAACACAAGTTTCACTTAGACTTTATTCATAATTAATTTGCACTAGTGAATAAACAATTTTATTCTAAAGTGCGCTCCCACTCAAATCAATATCTCTCAAAATTGATTATGAGTGATTCAAGACCCGCATTTCCATTCAACGCCACGGTTCGAGATGAACACAAATGGCGTGAACTTCAATCGGTAGGCAAATTTGCCAATCACATCTCTATGTGATTCTTGTTCATCTTTCGATGCATGTGTTCCGAGCTCAGGACTGTCCTGCCTGAACGTCAAGTCAACCAAGTGATCTTGCTGCGAGGTCTCAACTCACCCGCCTCACACTTCTCTAATCGTTCGCACCCATAGAGATCATGTGATGCCCCGAAGAGATAGGTGCCGTGATGGTGCTACACTTGGGAGAACACTAACTACTTGATATTCTAAGTGAGAGATCACCCTAATAAAAAGCGACTACCGTGCAATAAAAAAGGGTGCATCATAAGGGATAAACATCTCAGGCAATTCATAATAGCATGATATGGTATAGCCCTTTCTGACAGAGAAGTCTTGTATTTCTTCGTCTTTGGCATTTGCGTTGGTGTTCACCTTCGCAAAGATTGCCACCACCTTGTCGATGCACCAGATAATATTGCTATCTTTATAGCTAATAAAAATAAGTGCATTACATAAGGTTGACACGCAGGTCATTAAAGTGACAATCATATGGCTCCAGCCATCATGCCGAATCATGACACGCAGGTCATGTTAGTAAATTTACATCATATAGTCATCTCATACATAATCGAATTAATATGAGAACTGCTATACCACATCACATGCACATCCTGCAAAACCAAGTTAGACGCCTCTAATCGGTTTATGCAAAATTTTATTTTACGTGGCTTCTAAGGTTTTGACTTAAACCGCAGCTACCAACGTTTATCATCAAGTATGATTATTCAAGTCGCTAGATTAACTTTGCGGGGTGTATGAAACACGAGATAATAAAATCTCGAGCCCCATACTAAACTTCGTCATACACATGACCCCCGTGCATATCATATCTACATTGCCCTTTCGTTTGCGAAATTTCATCTTTCTTTTAACTATGGTGGAACCCAAAGAACTGATAGCAGTTCGTTGATCAATCAGGATCGTGGATTGCCAGAACTTTGTGAAATTCCACCATGCCGTTTCAAGATCAAAATACGCAAATTCTAGGGAAGCAACAAGAACATCGGGTAACAGATTTCATCTGCTACCCGCATAAATAATTTTCAGCAATAGATCTCATCTACTACAAAATTATATTATTTAATACCCATACATCTCTATGTGTTCTAGATCGTAACCTACATCTACGCATAGCAAGGCTCTTGATGCCATTGTAGGGGAACGCGACAGAAAACAAAAAATTTCGGTACAGCGAGCACGCCCAGGATCACTATGGAGATGGCATACAAGGTTTGATCTGATCAATACCGACTCGTAGCGCAGCGGAAGTAGAGTCGATGTAGATCGTTGGTGCATATCCCCGCAGCTAGGATTTACAACCTCCCAACCGCGAGGATGTACTCCCTCGTCGAACAGCCCTTCGGGAGGTGGTCGGACTGTCCCTCAGACGATGTCACGGACAACCCTTCGGGAGGACCCTCGAGGCTCGAACGGTAACTCGGACAGCCCTTCGGGAGGACCCTCGAATAGCCCCTCGGGCAAAGGATCGAACCTACGACCTCTCTACGGGGTTGCACACATACAGTGTCAGCTATCCGGCAGGGCTTCGCCGTCCAGAACTAGTTCCCACCGGAACCTAGACAGCCTTTCGGCTCTACGAAACTATTTTGCGGGGAGGGAGAGAGAAGGCCAGATCATGCATGGCATTTGTATGTGAGAAAGAGTGAGTGTGTAGAGTGCCTCTCCACCTCTATTTATAGGAAAACCCAAGGGGTAGGGTGGCACTTGAAATACCCAAAAAACCCAACACATGGAGTTTCAAGAAGGGCATAATGGGAAGGCTAGAGGAGCTCCATGGAGGAGCTCCTCCCTTGGCCGGCCACCACAAGTGGCCCCCCCATGAGGGGCTCTCATCCATAAATGTCATCCCTAAGATATTTTGGGACAAAGCCAAAAAAGGTGGCTTTCCATAAAGTAACCATAAAGTGCTTTTTCACTATTCATGAACCCATTTTTCCGCGACCGATAAATCCAAAAAAATTTCTGTGGGTCTTAGAATAATTCCAGTACCCACTAAAATAATTCTGGACGTGTTCCGAAACATTTTCAGATCAATGATTTTCATCAGCGAAAAGCAACCAAAGCGGTTCCGGCAGCTCCGGAACATTTCCGGTTTTCTCCCCGGAAAAATCCCAGAAGTTCCTAGAACAATTCTGGCACCCTCCAAGAATTTCCAGGCGTATGCTGAAACCAATTTGACTTAATGGTATACTCTGAAACAACTTTTCAGTTTTACCAAAACTCTTCCGGTGTTCTCTCTCCAGAACTCTTCCGTTGTCTCCGAAACTTTTCCGGTGACTTTCTCTGAGACTCCCTGTCTAGTATTCAGCAGATAGATAACCCTTAAGCGTGTGACCCTATAGGTTCGGTGAAGTATAGACATGACCGGAACACTTTCCGATCAATGATCAACATCGGAGCCATGGACACCCATATTGACCCCTATACCCACACGAATAAATATTCGAGTGAACCTCCGGTTGCCATGTGCAATTCCTGTTGCTTCGCGATATGTTACAAACACCCGAGGTGAGATTTATCTGCATCCCCGTGGATCAACAACTTGTCCACTATGCCAGTTACCTCGTTACCGGTTTTGTTCTCTTTTCTCGTTTCCGCATTGCGGCATCCCCGTGATCGAATCACATTGTGTCTGGCCAGACGATGATGGATACCGTAACACCGAGAGGGTCCTAAGAATATCTCTCCATCGATGGAGGAGCAAAGCCCAATCTTGAGCTATCTCGTTCCTTGTCATACTTTTTCGTGAAGCCGTAAGCCACCGTAATAGCCACCCAGTTACGGATGCCGTTTAACAAACCCCAAAGTTCACGAAGCAAGAATGAAGGAACTCGACACTCTCATGGTCTAAGGAATCATGCAAACATTAACTTTCTCTGTGTTATAAACCATTATTTGTGACGAATGTATCTCATAGCATAACATCAATTCGGGTCGATTCAACACAAGTGTTCTTCTAACATTGTGCCCTCAAAATTGCCTGCATAGTCATGCCCATGATTAGGAAAACAGGATCATCATGCAATACTTGAGCCAGTCTTAGAGGCATGACTAGGAATACATTTTACCGTTTATTATACCACACGTGCACATGAGTTTCCCTCCGAGCCTCGTGGATATTGTAGACTCGAGAATCATTGCAGTTATAGCATGGAACATAAACATTCATTACAAACTTGGAGATACAAAATAACTGTTATTACTGCCTCTAGGGCATATCTCCTACAACTTGTGCATCTAAAAACCCTTAAACCCAGTTTCATGTCACGAGAGTCCACTATATCTACCTATGGATTGAATAAGATCCTTCAAGTAAGTTGTCATCGGTGCAAAAGTATTAAAAATTGCTCCTAAATATGTATGAACTTTTATTGTAAGGGAAAATAAGCTTTGTACGATCTTGTGATGGTGGAGAAATAATAGTGACACACTGCATAATAAAGGTCATTATCATAAGGGGCAATATAAAGTGACGTTCCTTTGCATTAAGAGTTTGCACATCCAAAAATAAAAAGCACACGCCAACCTCTGCTTTCCTCTGCGAAGGGCCTATCTTTTACTTTTATGTATTTACTTTCATGCAAGAGTCAATAGTATTCTCCTCTATTCCGTTTTTATTTTTCTCTCTTGGCAAGCATCATGTGGTGGGGAAAGATCCAGACATATATATCTAGTTGAATGTAGGTGATCATGAGTTATTATTGTTGACATTACCCTTGAGGTAAATACGTTGGGAGGCGAAATTATAAGCCCCTATCTTTCTATGTGTTTGACTGAAACTTTTGCTCCATAAGTATGTCGTGAGTGTCAGCAATCATAGAAGACTAAATGGTAGTTGAGTATATGAACTTGATAAACAAAGCTCTTACATAGACCCTTTCTGATAATATGATGAATTGCAATTGCTTCAATGACTGAGATCATAGTTTGTTAGTTTTCAATACGGTTTATGGTTCATACTTTAGCTTGTGAATGAATTGTTAATTTTTCATGAGAAGTTTTATGAGGATATATTGCTGTTATAATAAAGATCATGATGCCTTCATGTCCGTATTTTATTTTATTGACGCCTCTCTCTTTAAACATGTGGTCATGATTATCGATTTCGGCTTTCGCTTGAGGACAAGCGAGGTCTAAGCTTGGGGGAGTTGATACGTCCAATTTGCATCATGATTTCCTATTGTTATTTATAATGTATTTGATCATTATTTCACTTTATGATGCAATTCTTATGCCTTTTATCTCTTAATTTGCAAGATTTATATGAAGAGGGAGAATACTGGCAGCTGGAATTCTGGACCTGAAATAGCTATAGCAGAGATACCTATTCTACAGAGCTCCAATTGACTTGAAACTTCACGGATATTTTTTATTGAATATATAAAAAATACTGGAGAATAGAAATACCAGAGGAGACTCACCAGTTGCCCACAAGGCAACAGGGCGCGCCCTGATGCCTTGTGGGGCCCCTGGCTGGCCTCCGACCCCCTCCTTCTGCTATATAGGCTCATTTGCCCTAAAAAAAATATAGAGAAGACTTTCGGGATGAAGCGCCACCGTCTTGAGGCAGAACCTGGGCAGGAGCAATTTTTCTCTCCGGCAGAGCGATTCCGCCGGGGATACTTCCCTCCGGGAGGGGGAAATCAAAGCCATCGACATCACCAATGATCCTCTCATCGTGGGAGGACCAATCTTCATCAACATCTTCACCGGCACCATCTCATCTCAAATCCTAGTTCATCTCTTGTATTCAATCTTTGTCTCAAAACCTCAGATTGGTACGTGTGGGTTGCTAGTAGTGTTGATTACATCTTGTAGTTGATGCTAGTTGGTTTATTTGGTGGAAGATTATATGTTCAGATCCTTAATGATATTGAATACCCCTCTGATCTTGAACATGAATATGATTTGTGAGTAGTTACTTTTGTTCTTGAGGACATGGGAGAAGTCTTGTCATAAGTAATCATGTGAATTTGGTATTCGTTCGATATTTTGATGATATGTATGTTGTTGCTTCCTTTAGTGGTGTCGTGTGAACGTCGACTACATGACAATTCACCATCTTTGGGCCTAAGGGAAGGCATTGTGGAGTAGTAATTAGATGATGGGTTGCTAGAGTGACAAAAGCTTAAACCCTAGTTTATGCGCTATTCCGTAAGGGGCTGATTTGGATCCATATGTTTCATGCTATGGTTAGATTTATCTTAATTCTTCTTTCGTAGTTGCGGATGCTTGCAAGAGGGGGTAATCATAAGTGGGGGGCTTGTTCAAGTAAGAACAACACCCAAGCACCGGTCCACCTACATATCAAATTATCAAAGTAGCGAACGCGAATCAAACAAACATGATGAAAGTGACTAGATGAAATTCCCATGTGTCCTCAAGAACGCTTTGCTTATTATACGAGTTCGTTTCGACTTGTCCTTTGCTATAAAAAGGATTGGGCCACCTTGCTGCACTTTTTTTTACACTTTTTACTTGTTACTTGTGACGAATTATCTTGCTATCAAACTACTCGTTACCGCTACTTTCAGTGCTTGCAGAAAATACCTTACTGAAAACCGCTTGTCATTTCCTTCTGCTCCTCGTTGGGTTCGACACTCTTACTTATCGAAAGGACTACGATTGATCCCCTATACTTGTGGGTCATCACCCACCTTGCCGCCCTTCTTCTCCTTGCACTCTTAGTCGCGTCAGCCGCGTCTCGCTTCGCCCGACGGACAACCACCTCATTGCCTCCTGCACCACGACCCTAGTCTTCGTCAGAGATAGATATTGCTTCGCTCTGGGACACCGGCTGCGTCTCCACGCACCTTCAATCCAGGCCCCACCCTCCTTGTCGTCGCCCTCAGAGCACCTACGTCGCCCTCAGCTTCCTCTTGGAAGGTGTTAGGGCCCTAAGTGCAAGGGTTTGTAGCAAAACAACAACCCCCCCCCCCCCCAAATGGATGACCTTAAGGTGTATCGAACCAATAAGAGTTTACTAAGCAGCCAATGATAAGTACCTGCACACACAAATGCAAAACTGACTTGGCCCCCAGCGAAACTAGCGACGGTGTCAGTATCACTAGCCTTACTAGTTACAAGGATTAAATGCAAGTGTGTATGAAAGATTGATTGCAACGGAAAAGTAAAAGCAAGAAAATGTAAAAGAGAGTGTTGATTGAGGTTGGAAGAAATAGAAAAAAGAATGGACCGAGATCCATAGGTTCTCTGGTGGTTTCTCTTCAAAAGATAGCATGGTGCGTTGAAAAAATTACAGCTGCGTATTGCTACTTGTGAGCTGCGTTGGTAATTCCCTGAAGAGGAAGGGAGATGCATTACAGTAGAGATAAGTATTTCCCTCAGTTATGAAACCAAGGTTATCAATCCAGTAGGAGAATCACGCAACACCTCGTTAGCAGCACCTGCACACAAAACAACAAATCCTTGCACCCAACGCAAACAAGGGGTTGTCAATCCCTCGGCGGTAAGTTGCAAGATTAAATTGTATGTGATAGATAGATAGATTGAAACAAAAATACAAAAATAAAATAAATAAAGAAAAAGTGCAGCAAGTATTTTTAGGGTTTTAGTATATGATTTAGATAGACCCAGGGGCCATAGTTTTCACTAGAGGCTTCTCTCAAGAAAATAGCATACGGTGGGTAAACAAATTACTGTTGGGCAATTGATAGAAAAGCAAATAATCATGAAAATATCCAAGGCAATGATCATGTATATAGGCATCACGTCCAAGACAAGTAGACCGACTCCTGCCTGCATCTACTACTATTAATCCACACATCGACCGCTATCTAGCATGCATCTAGTGTATTAAGTCCATAAAGAACGGAGTAATGCCTTAAGAACGATGACATGATGTAGACAAGATAAACTCACGTATGAATAAACCCCATCTTTTTACCCTTAATATCAACGATACATACGTGTCATGTCCCTTTCTGTCACTGGGATTGAGCACCGCAAGATCGAACCCATTACAAAGCTCCTCTTCCCATGGCAAGATAAATCAATCTAGTTGGCCAAACCAAATCAATAGATCGGAGAAGAAATATGAAGCTATAATAATCATGCATAAAAGAGTTTAGAGAAGACTCAAATAATATTCATGGATAATCTGATCATAAACTCACAATTCATCGGATCCCAACAAACACACCGCAAAAAGTGATTACATCGGATAGAACTCCAACAACATCGAGGAGAACATTGTATTGAAGATCAAAAAGAGAGAAGAAGCCATCTAGCTACTAACTATGGACCCAAAGGTCTGTGGTAAACTACTCACGCTTCATCGGAAGGGCAGCAAGGTTGATGTAGAGCCCCTCCGTGATCGGTTCCCCCTCCGGCGGAGTACCGGAAAAGGCCTCCAGATGGGATCTCTCGAGAACAGAAGCTTGCGGCGGCGGAAAAAGTATTTCATGGACTCCCCTATTGGTTTCCTGATTTTTGGGAATTTATAGTGGTGGAATTAGGTCAAACGGAGCTGAGGTGGGCCCATGAGGCTCCAGGGCGCGCCTGCCCCACCAGGCGCGCCCTGGTGGCTCGTGGCCACCTCCTCTGGCGTCTGGTCTTCTCCCGAAGCTTCTAGTGTTGGTATTGTCTAGAAAAAAATCTCCAAAAAGTTTTGTGGCATTTGGACTTCGTTTGGTATTGATATTCTGTAAAACAAAAACAGGCAGAAAACAGCAACTGGCACTGGGCACTAAGTTAATAGGTTAGTCCCAAAAAATGATATATAATTGCTGTAAATGTATGTAAAAAACATCCAAGATTGAAAATATAACAGCATGGAACAATAAAAAATTATAGATACGTTGGAGACGTATCGCGTATCGATTAAATTATAGTTTTTACGACTATGATTACACATGGCATAACTACATATGAGCATCACATCCAAACATCTATAGACCGTTATCTAACTACATTTATAGCTAATAGTCCACCCAAGACCGCTATCTAGCATGCATCTAAAGTATTAAGTATTAAAACAAATTATTGCATTAAGTTTGATGACATGAAGTAGATGATATATTATCTTCACTATGCGTTCAAAGGACAACTACATAATCATCTTTTTATCCCTATGAATCACGCTTTGCCAGGACTCCTAAATTCAAATTTCCATGTGCAGATGACCTTAACAAGAGTCATTCAACAAAGACATGTCCCATACTCTACCTTCATCACCACTGCACATGCCATGCTGAACCAATCCCAGAGAATTACAAGTACAATCAGGCAGGGTGAACTAGCTAAGAAGTTGCTATCCTTGAAGAGGCAGAGAGACAAAGAACTATAAGACAAGAAACAAGCTTTGATATGAACAAAGAGAGGAGCAAGACCTAAGAAAATGGAAGATGCTGCTAGGAAGTGACATGAGCAACCAGAGAAAAAACACAAGATGCGGAGAGGAAGAGGCAGGAAACTACCGAGAAGAGGAAGAGGAGAAAAGAAGAAGAAGCAATCAACAAGAAATCACAATCAGGAACCAAACAGATAATACTAGAGACAAAAAGGGTTATAGCTGTCGAGAAGAAGAAAAAGCAAGATGATCAGAGAAAGATTGAGAGAGACAAGTTGCTGCAGCAAGAAGGGAAGTAGAGCAGGGACAAAGCTAGAATAAACTTTGACGGGTCATATCAACGATAGTGGGGTCATCTTCCATAATTGAATAGTGATTAGTACTAAGATAGTGAAGGATTTCATAATTTCATTGGGTACTCTGGCCCCAACTCCTGCAAGGCAACTCCGTCCATAAAGCGGAGAGACAAGTTGTTGCTGCAGAAAGGCCAACAGAGAGAAAAGTTGCTGCTGCAAAGAAGGAAGATATGAGAAGGGAAGCAAAGAGACATGCCGAGAGTGAGAAACCATCAAGTGATGTCGGAGTGCTGCAAAAAATGGCCATGAAAACATCCATGTTTGATATCTTTAGAGATAAGGAGTACATGTGGTTGTAATCAGTGGCGAGTCTAGATAGAAAATGAAGGGTGGGCTCAAATTTTATGCAAGCCTGTATCGTGCGAACATGTGTTGGGCTGGGCTGGCAAGTGACTGGGCTAAACTTTGAGATATTAGTGGTAAAAAATATTTTGCAGCGCTGGAGGGAGGGGGGCTTAAGCATGTTAAAGCCCCCCCCCACACCAGTAGATTCGCCACTGGTTGTGATGTTGAACTTTGTTCCCCTGTCATGGTTTGAATGCTTCGAATGGTTAGAATTTATCCATATTGTTTTGGTGTCATTGCATGAACAAAAACAACCAAGTCTGTGTTTTTTGATTTCAAGTGCTTGTATGAATGAATGATGGCCTGTAAAATATGGTTCTGTTACAACAATGGCTAAATTTCTCTTTCACAGATTCTAGTACTAATACAGTTTCTCTTTTGTTATGAAGATGATGATGTTGCATCATGCATTTTCTGCCTGATGATGCCAGTATTGTTACAACATGCATTTGGTCATAATATTGTGCACCTGATTATGCTTTGTTGTCTTGCATCTTTCATAGGATTTACTTGTTCATGCACCTGATGATGCTACGGTGGGTGGACTTGTCATTCAGTAAAAATGTGCAATTTTCTTCCATTTTATACACAACCACAACATCACATCACCATCAACATAGGTAAGCCATTCAACATCACAGCAGAAACCCAAGTAAACCATTCAACATCACAACATCAAACTTTTGTCAAATTTAGAAACACACTACTTGCCAAAAGTACAATCGCATTTGAACGATAGCCATTCAACAATGAAACATGCATTTCATACACCAAACTTGAGATAATAAGCTTCCGTATTAACCAGATAGACAAAGTCTTGGCAAAATACATGCATGAAGATGGCCAATTAAACTACATAGTTCATACATCAGGTTCATCACTTGCAACCTAGAGAAACTGCCAATCAGAACATCATTATTCAGCAAGATAGCACATAAGACACACAACACCATCCGCTTCATCACCAGCAGCATTTCTCTACCTAAACCCAGCAATGCACCAGTGGCTTGGTCATGGTCATGGTACCTGCAGGCCTTCCCCTCACGTCCCTTGCACCTCCAATTCCTCTCTTGGTCCCTGCAATCCTTGCTGTTTTTATCCTGTTATGTTATGATCCAAATTCAAGTATAAAAGATAAAGGCTAACTTCTGACGAGCGAGCGGAGCGAGGCCCGTCATCGGTAGGCTTGGGCCGAAGCAGATTTTAATGACAATTTTGCCATGGCAATTTTTACCCTATTTTTTGCCATGGCAAATTTACTTTTAATGACATGACAAATTTTACTCTATTTTTGCCATGGCATTTTTAATTTTAATGACATGGCAATTTTTTACTTTAACATATGTTGATGCATGAAATAAATCTCTAGATGCACTTCTGCTAGCTGCCATGGGAACATGGCAATTTCATAGAAAATGACGAAGATGGCAAATTTGAGTATAACATGACATTTTTTGTGCAGACCATGGAAAATTGTTGAACAACTTTTTAGTAGATTTCCAATACTATTTACTGCACTTAGATTTTGTACTCACTGTTGCCTTGAGTAGATGCTGAGTAGAAACATGGCAATTTTGTTGAAGATGCCGAAGGTGGAAAATTGAGTACAACATTGTTTTACCATGTCATACACTACGATGGCAATTTCAGTTATCTATTTGCCATGCCAAAGAAAAATTCATAGCCTTTTCCCATGCCTCTAATATAGCTTTTGCTATGTCAGCACTATAACTTTTTGCCATGCCATAAACACATTTTAGTTAATGAAGCATGGCAAATTTAGTATATGGACCATGGCAATTTTTTTTGCAACATGGCAACATTTCTTTAAATATGGGACCATGGCAAATTTAGTCTATAAATCATGTCAAATTTAGTTAATGGAGCATGGCAAATTTAGTACATGGGCCATGGTAAATTTAGTTTCTGGACCATGGCAATTTTTTTTTCAATATGGCAACATTTCTTTGAATATTGGACCATGGCAAATTTAGTCTATATATCATGGCAAATTTAGTTAATGGAGCATGTCAAATTTAGTACATGGTCCATGGCAAATTTCTTTTTTCTTTGCAACAAGGCAACATTTCTTTAAATATGGGACCATGGCAAATTTAGTCTATATATCATGTCAAATTTAGTTAATGGAGCATAGAAATTTTAGTTTCTGGATGATGGGCAAATTATTTGAAAAGATGACAATTTTTATTTTTACCATGACAATTACACATTTTTTGGACCAATATTGGACCATGGCAAAATTTCTTTTAATATGGAATCATGGCAAATTCAGAATATATATCATGTCAAATTTAGTTAGTGGAGCGTGGCAAATCTAGTTTCTAGATCGGGGGGAAAATTATTGAATATTTTTCACCATGGCAATTTACATATGTTTGGACCAATTTCAATTTTAATTTTAAAACCAGGGAAATTTTTGTTCGACCATGGTCACTTAATTTTGTACTACATCTACAACCATGTCCATTGCCTTTTTCTTGTAGTTTTTTTTCTTCTTAGATTAATATGCAACTTTTGGCATGCAGGGTTTTCATTATTTTAGATGACCATGGAAAAAAATGTAAGTTTTTTTAACTATGCACATTTTTTGATCTGTACAATCTTCTTTTCTGTAATTCAACATGGCAATATCCTGTTGGGTTTTTTCAGATTTACTTATTTTGCATACCATGAATGATCCTTTGACACACCAAAGAGAGAAAACCGTAGCTTAGTACTATGAAAGTTTATGTCTTTGCATGGCGGGCGTACACCTCGATGCCATGAATGATCCTTTGACACACCAAAGTCATTACTGATACCCTGAGATATTTTACGGGAAGAAATATCTCAAAGCCCAACCATGTCTGTTCTTTCACTATGTACATTTCAGATGTATAATTTTTTTATATACTTAAAATGACATATCAGTGTCAATCTAGAGGAGGATTAAATTTGAACATGATAACCAACCCCAAGTGTCGGTGTATAAAACATGGGTATTTTATACCCTGACTCATGCACAGACAGTAGCAGCCTTCTTGATGGCTAGGCTTGCCGGAGATCGCCAATACCAAGATTCAAGACCCAGTTGCAGAGGCTACTGGGGAGAAGATAAAGACAAAGTGTCAAGTTCAACACCAAAGGTAACCTTTGCCGGCAAGGCCGAGCCGGCAAGGTGAAGGCCCGGCAAGCTCCGTGCCGGCAAGCTCTCGCTAGCTGTTAGCGCTCCACCTCATCGAACAGCTAGTCGCTGATCGATGAGGTGTCGAGCCCGCAGGCAGTTAGGTGAGATTTGTCGGGCACGTGTCAGCGCGCTGGAAGGAGTTTTCCCTTTAATGACACCCGTCCAGAAGGCGTGTCAAGATAATAGGAGGTAGCTGGGCGAGCGGTGCATAATTCTTGCCGTGGCTCCTCCTCCACATGACACCTAACGGATCATTTATTGCTTTTGTCCTAAACTGGCAGAGTTAGGTATGATAGCACTGTTTGCTATCTAATCAACTTGTAATGACTGTTTTGCCACTGTGGTGACCCCTTGAGCTATAAAAGGAGGGCCAGGGCAATGTTTACAGGGATCGATCCTTTGCATAACTTGCATGCGTAGCTGCTTCTTCCGCACCTTGCCGGGGAAGCGCTCCTTGTACTTGTGTTCGTACACATCAAATACACCAAAAGCAGGAGTAGGGTTTTACACCTCACGGTCGCCCGAACCTGGGTAAACTCTTTGCGTTTCTGCTGGTTCTGCTCTTTGTGCTTGTTGATCTCCCTAGTCGAACCGCAAAGGGGCTAGATGGCCCCATAGATGGTCGTACGCATGACATCTTTGGCGCGCCAGGTAGGGGGATCGCTTGTGCGAACCTGAATCAGCAGATTGCGCGCCAGTTTCATCAGTTTCATCAGCTTCATCACCATCTTCTTCATCGTCGATGGTCCCCAAGAAGAAGGGCATCACGATGACGGCTCCTTCGCACGTATCCGTAGGCAGCACAGCCAACACGGGCGTTGCGGACGCCGCGGTTGGCACGACCAGCGCGGGCGGTGCGGTCGCTGTGCCCACCATGGTTGGAGTAGGAGGCGGAGTCACTAGAGGCGGTCAACATCCTCGACCCTCTGACGAGCAAAGCCGCGACGGCGCGGGCGGAGCAGATGGACGTTTTCCTCCTCCTCGCCGTGTCGACGAACGCAGCCACTGGAGCAACAATGCCCGGGCCGGCGCGAGCCCAGATCCCGCCGCGGCGGCGTCTAGAGATGCTGCGTTAGGACAGACGCCGCGCCCTTCACACAATGGGCGCAGCGCAACTCCGAGCGGCGTCGACGACTCAGGGTGGCGACGACCACATGGCAAAACTCCTGTCGATCAAGTTCCAGATCCTCAGGCGCCACCTCCGCCACAATAGCCCACTGCTGACCATGTGCCACGGCAGCAAGATCGCAATGGCGCTCCTGCTGGCTCTGCTAGGAGTAGAGCGACGTCGCGGTCTTCGCTTCCGGCCATGCCAGCCACTACGGCAGAGGCGATGGCGCGAGCCCAAATGCTGCTAAACTTCCCTCCAACGGTGGATAAGATGGATGAGTGGAGAGCCACCATTCAGAGCCTCATCGAATTCGCCGAGACGAGCAAGTCATAGCAAGCGGAACCCTCACGGCGTCCGCGAATCACACCAGCAACTCCAACTGGTGGTCGTGTTGATGGCGCTGCACCAACAGTGCAATCACCTCTGCGGCAACAACTTCAATAGCAGCAACGTCAGCAGCCACGGCAAACCCAGCAAACTGTAGAGCCCGACGAGATGTCAATGGCCTCTTTAGATCCACGGGCACGGCGAGATCAGCGGCAAGTGCTGCAAGACAGGCGGGTAGAGGATGCCCGCACCACCATTGAATGGCGTCGGGAGGCGCGCCGTCAATCCGACGTGCGCAACGGCCTAGTCGTTGATGAGCTTGCGCCCGAGGTTGGCGGATATCTACCTTACGAGGTAGGATGTCCAGCCTTCACTCGTGAGCTGCGGCATGTCTGCTAGCCGTCCGTCCAGGCCTTCAAGCCGAAAGTACCAGAAAAGCACGACGGCAAGTTGAACCCGGCAGAGTTTCTGGGCATCTACACGATTGCCGTGCAAGCCGCCGGGGGAAGAGATGAGAAGATTCTTGCCAACTACTTTCCATTGGTGCTGAAGCCCAACGTGAGATCTTGGCTGATGAACTTGCTGGAGAACTCCATTTCTTCGTGGTCAGATCTCTGCAATGAGTTTGTTGGTGCCTTTACTAGAGGCCACAAGGCCCCTGGACAGCCCAGCGATCTACAAGTGATCCCGCAAAGAGATGGTGAAACTTTGCGCAAGTACATCTAGAGATTCAGCCGCGTGCACCACAATATCCCAGATGTGCACCCCGCAGCCGTGATTGCCGCCTTCCACACGAATGTGCGCAATCGAAGGATGCGGGAGAAGATGAACGTCAAGCTGCTGAAGACCGTCAACGAGCTCTGCACGTTGGCGGATAAGTGCGCGCGCGCTGAGGAAGGAAGGAGACTTCCCGGGGAGGACACTGGTGCCGAGGTGGACTCCGAGGACGACGATGCTGCCACCCCAAAGAAGAATGGCCGAAAGCGCAAAGGCAAAACTATGATGGCTGTCGAAGGGTCCGGCAACTCCAACACCGCCAAGAAAGCCAAAACGGAAGACTCCGGTAAGGAGGCTGCTGTATGCGCCGCTTGTCAGGAGGCGGCGGCAAACGAGAAGGCTGGCAAATCTGATGGGCCATACTGCAAGATTCACCGCACCAAGGGCCATGATCTCCAAGAGTGCCGACAAGTCGAGCACCTTGCGGAGAAGCAGAAAGCTGAATATGAAAAGCGCGACAAGGAGAAGAGCCATGATGGTGCTGGAGGATCTAGCAAAAGGAGTCATGGTGGTCGAGGAGGCCACTGCGGCAAGGCCAAGCAGCCAAAAGAGAAGCCTGCTAGAGGCCGTGAAAAGAAAGAGGAAGATGATGGAAGTGAAGAAGAAGAGGACGACAGAGAGTCCAGTGAACAGGAATTCCAGAAGGCAACCGAGGCCATGTGTATTGACGGGGGTGCATCTTTGCATTCCTCTCACCGTCAACTCAAGTAGTGGGTGCGTGAGGTCAACGTAGCAGAGCCGGCAATAGGCGCCCAAAAGCCACTCAAGTGGTCACACACGCCTATCATTTTTGATGCCGAGGATCACCCTGATCGCACAACTGCGGTCGGGTGTTTGCCGTTGTTGGTTTCACCGACAATTCGCAACCTCCAGGTCACGAAAATGTTAGTTGACGGTGGGGCCGGCCTAAATTTGATTTCTCCAGAAGTAATCAAGAGGCTGCAGATTCCTGACGAAGAGCTCGAGCAGACTGGTACATTCCAAGGAGTCAACCCGGGAAGAAGCCAACCCAAGGGGAAGATCACATTGCCGGTGACGTTTGGCGGGGAATTGAACTATAGAACAGAGAAGATTGTGTTTGATGTTGTCAAGATCCCCTTGCCGTATAATGGAATTCTTGGCTGCCCAGCTTTGGCTAAGTTTATGGCAGCATCCCACTATGCCTATAACACGTTGAAGATGCCAGGGCCAATGGGTGTCATTTCCATCAATTCTGATAAGAAGGATGCAATCATATGCGTCGACAAACTCTATAGAGATGCGGTTGCAGCAGAGGCCGCCAAGGCGCCAGCTCCCGCCAAGGAGAAGAAAAGCAAGAAGTCCGGCAAGACCTCTGACAAGAATTCCAGGAAGCGCACCTCTTCAAAGTGCTGCGCACCTATTGAAGACTTGCCAGACCGCTCTACCGGCAAGAAATCCAAGGCCACTCCACCAGCAATGAAGAAGGTGTCGGCGAAGGAGGATGGCACTGGCGGTACCTTCACCATTAGTTCCACCCTTGACAGCAAATAGGAAAGCACGCTCATTGCTTTCCTGTGGCCGAATGTCAATGTGTTTGCATGGCAACCATCTGGCATCCCCGGCATTCCCAAGGAGGTAATTGAGCACCACCTTGCTTTCTGTCCTCATGCTCGGCCCGTCAAGCAGAAGGTCAGGAAGCAGGCTTTGGAGCGGCAATAGTTCATTGCCGAAGAAATCAAGAAACTTGAAGTAGCAGGCTTAGTTAGAGGTGTAATATATCCAACTTGGTTGGCAAATCCAGTTGTAGTGCGTAAAGCAAATGGAAAGTGGAGACTTTGTATCGACTACACTGATATTAACAAAGCATGTCCAAAGGATCCTTTCCCTTTGCCATGCATTGATCAAATTGTAGACTCTACTACCGACTATGATTTACTCTCATTCCTTGATGCATATTCTGGGTACCATCAGATATTCATGGTGTTAGGGCATATTTCTCCCTTAGTGGTTTAGGTGATTGATGACAATACTTTTGCGGACTAATCATGTGCATTGAGCATTTCAGATAATCGACCATATGGCACAAGACGATTCGTGCCCCTCGGAGCTATTATGAAGACGGTGTTTTTCTTTCGTTTCTTTTTCGGTGGATTTGAGTCGTAGGAACACCGTACTATCAAGAGGGGGTCCGCATCGGAAAGGTTTGGGTGGAATCAATATGTACACACTTTCCTTGCACCCTCTTTCTTTCCCGACTTTGGAGCTTGCCCTTCCTTGTGCTTGAGCCTTCTTGAAGCACATAAGCGGTAGTACCGCTCATCTGCACGGTAGTACCGCTCCAACGGTACTACCGCAGTTTAGTGCTACTAGGACTTCCGCTTATTTTAGGGTTCTGTAACTGAGCGGTAGTAGAGCGGTAGTTATGCGCGGTAGTACCGCTCCAGCGGTACTACGACCCTTAACCACCACTCCACTACCGCTGGTTCACTGGACTTCTATGTACTAAGCGGAAGTACCACCCTGCGGAGCGGTAGTACCGCTCCAGCGGAACTACCGCTGTTGCACTACCGCAGGGAGTACCGCTTATTTTTGTCTTCTGGATTGCTCTGCCCTTCGGGCGGTAGTAGAGCGGAAGTAAGTAGCGGTAGTACCGCTCTGTGTGGCACTACCGCGCAGCCCTCCTCTACTTCCGCTACTTCTACCAGTTGCTCAACACAAAGCGGTAGTATCGCTGGTGGGAGCGGTAGTACCGCTCTGGCGGCACTACCGCCTCCCTGACGTGCTCGGTTGTATGCTACTGCTAGAAGTACCGTGCCAGCGGAAGTACCGCTCCTCAGAGTGGTACTACCGCTTGTGCACGGGCAGAAGGTGCATAACGGTTGGATCTTTCCCCCTCTATGTAAGGGAGTCATCTTCCCCAAGTTGACTTACCTCTTCCTCCCCCAAGCTCCATTGTTGCTCCTAAGCTCAAACTCGCCCGATCTCTCTCCCTAGCCAATCAAACTTGTTGATTCTTTGGGGATTGGTTCAGAAGGCCTAGATCTACACTTCCACCAAGAGAAATTTGATTCCCCCCACTAATCCCTTGTGGATCTTGTTACTCTTGGGTGTTTGAGCACCCTAGACGGTTGAGGTCACCTCGGAGCCACATTCCATTGTGGCGAAGCTCCGTGGTGGTGTTGGGAGCCTCCAATTAAGTTGTGGAGATTGCCCCAACCTTGTTTGTAAAGGTTCGGTCACTGCCTTCAAGGGCACTACTAGTGGAATCACGAAACCTCGCATTGTGTGAGGGCGTGAGGAGAATACGGTGGCCCTAGTGGCTTCTTGGGGAGCATTGTGCCTCCACACCGCTCCAACAGAGACGTACTTCCTCTCAAAGGGAAGGAACTTCGGAAACACATCCTCGTCTTCACTGGCTCCACTTGTGGTTACTTCTTACCTTTACTTTGTGCAAGCTTCTCTAGTGTTGTATCTTGTGCTTGCTTGCTTGTGTGGTTGTTGTTAGCATCATATAGGTTGCTCACCTAGTTGCACATCTAGACAACCTATTTTGTTGCTAACCCTAATTTGTTAAGAAAAGCTAAAAATTGGTAGTTGCCTATTTACCCCCCTCTAGTCAACCATATCGATCCTTTCAATTGGTATCAGAGCCTCGTCTCTTTATTAAGGGTTTCACCACCCGAAGAGTATGATTGACGACGGGGATCGGGATGAGGAAGTCCCCGAGGCCGTGGAGTTGAACTCGGCCACCCAAGACGACTTAAATGAAGCTATGGCTTCACTTAAGACGTCTATGACGGCCGAGGTCAAGTCCATGCTTAAAGAACTCCTTGAGGGGTTGAAATCTACTCCCGATCCTTTGCTTGTGGTTAATCCCACCGCATCGGTGTCGGAGGCCAATTCTAGCAAGGAAGTGGCTAAAGGTACTCAAACCACTTCCCCTCATGGTAAGAATGGGACGGGAACTTTTGCCTCGGTCCCCCCTCCCCCGGTCTATGGAGGACCGGTCCCTACACCGCATATTAACAACCTTGGTCCTCCTCCTAAGCTTGTGAAGGGTGATTTTGCTAATTGGGTTTTTTGTATCAAGTCTCATTTGAATCATAGCTCAACGAATCTTTGGAGAATCATCGAGCAAGGCTTCTACCCACATGATCCAGGCAACCTCACTCCAAGAGAAGAGGCGGACAATTAATACAATCACTCCGCATTGTTCATCCTCCAATCCGCAGTGCCTCCCGAAGATCTAGCTCACTTGCGCCCCTTCTCCCGTGCAAAGGATTGTTGGGAACACATTATATCTTTGTACAAGGGGAGCTCAAGCATTCAACGGTCCAACTTTGAGGTGGTGCTTGATGAGGCCGATGAGTTTGTGATGAATGAAGATGAGGATCCTCGGGATCTCCACCGAAGATTGACAACTCTTGCGGTCGCTCTTCAAGATCATGGGAGCAAGGATACAGATGATAATTGGATCAAGCGCAAGTTTCTCAAGGCCATCATGCCATTCAACAAGGCAACGTCCTCCGTGATCCGTCAAAGACCGGACTTCCACACCTTGTCTTCAAGTGAAGTCTTGGATGAATTTATTGCCATGAACATCATGAACAAGACCACCGACAATGCTCTAGCTCATGTCCAACGATCAAAGAAAGCCTCACCCAACCTTGCTTTGAAGGCCAAGGGTATTCCGGAAGAAGAAGAAGAGGAAGAAGAAGAGAGTTGCCCCGAAGACACCAAATATGCTTACCACGAGCACATGGCTCTTGCGTCAAGGCAATTTTGGGGCAACAAGAGAAACACAAGGTCCAACTTCTCCAAGAACATCTCAAAGGGCAAGCAACGAGTAAGGACTTGCTACAATTGTGGCAATGTGAGTCACTTTGTGGCAGATTGTCCGTATGAGAAGAGGGAGGACAATGGTGGCAAGCTCATCCGCAAAGACAAGGCCAAGTCCCTCTCAAACAAGAGCAACTTCACCAAGAAGATACCACAAAAGGGCTTGGTGGTGCAAGAAGAGTACATCTCTGATGATGATGATGAAGATACAAGTGGTGAAGGAATGGCAACGGCAACCGTGGCCATTGCCACCTCTTCCCCAACCAAGGTGTCTCTCTTCGGCGCCCCCAATGAAAACATCATTGCCAAGTGCCTCATGGCCAAAGGTATCAACAAGGTAACCTCCAACATCAAAACCACTACCACTACTACACCTTCATTGTTGGATTGTGTGGATGATAGTGAGATGGTCAAGGTTGATGAGAACGAGTTTGATAAGTTCTTGAGTAAGCTCAAAGGTGAGACCAAGAAGCACTTTGTTGTTCTCTTGGAACAACTTGGTGAGGCCAATAATATCATTGAGTCTCATGAGGAGAACATCACTAACTTGGAAGGGCATAGTCGTGACTATGTCGATGAGATTGCGGATCTTTCAAGCGCTCTTGAGGAAGAGCGAGGTCTTCGTTCGGCTCTTGAGGAGTCGCAAAACGTTGACCTTGCTCAACTAAAGAAAGATCATGATCATGCTCAAGTTCTTGCTCGTGTGCTTAAATCCGAGAATGTTGAGCTTGGGGTTGGCCATGCTAGACTCAAGGAGGAGTTTGATCTACTTGACAAGGCCCACAAGGCCTTGAAAGGTGCACATGCCACTCTCAAGGAGTCTCATGATCAACTCCAAGCGAAGCTCACTAAGGAAATAGCCACTTGTCCTCCTTTTGTGCTAAATGATAATGCTCATGATACTAACCCTTGTTGTGAGCATATTCATCTTGTGGAGGAGAATGCCAAGTTGAAGGAACAAATCGAGAAAGGCCTTGTGACTTGTATACAAGGCGAGAAGAACCTCAACGAACTTTTGAGCAATCAAAAGGAAGTTGTGGCAAAGGAGGGACTTGGGTTTGTGCCCAAGTCAAAGAAGAAGAAGAACAACAAGATCAAGAAAACTCTCCCGCTCAAAGAGGTATTTGTCAAGAAGGGAGAGGGTGCTCATAAGGAGAAGAAGGACAAGGTGGTGGGTGGAAATGTCAAGAAGGGGAATCCCACTCCATCGAACAAAGCCGGCGACTTTAACCCGTCTTATGTTTTATGCCGTGCTAGTGATGGGCATGTTTATGCCAAATTTGTTGGTTCTTATTATGAGTACATTGAATGGTCTATTTGGGTTCCTAAGACCCTTGTTACTAACATCAAAGGACCCATTCAAGAATGGGTACCTAAAACCAAGCATTGATCTCTTGTAGGAGTTTGCTTCCGGTGGAGGATCATGGTTGCTCGATAGTGGAGCAACAAATCATTGACTGTGAGCAAGCATTTGGTGGTGGACGTGCAACCAAGCTCATCTATGCTCACCCATGTTCAATTCGGTGATGCCTCAACATCTAAGGTATTGGGTCTTGGCAAGGTTGTGATTTCTCATGATTTATCAATTGAGAAAGTCATGCTTGTTGAGACCCTTGCATACAATTTACTTTCCATTCGTCAACTTGCACTTATGGGCTTTGGCACATTCTTTGACCTTGATACCGTGGCCCTTTTGTGGAGCAAGACTCTTAAAGTAGATTTTTTGGGCATGTCGAGAACGGTCTATATGTGGTTAACTTCTCGGAGCGACCCACTAAGACCGTGACTTGCCTAATGGCTAAAGTTGATGTGGGGTGGCTTTGGCATCGCCGACTAGCCCATGTCAATATGAGATCTTTGCAAATTCTCCTCAAAGGGGATCACGTTCGTGGACTAACAAATGTGAGCTTTGCCAAAGATCGTGCTTGCAGTGCGTGTATCGAAGGAAAGCTACATGAGACGGCTCACCGACCCACGACCATCATCTACTCGAAGAGGCCCCTAGAGCTCCTTCACATGGATCTCTTTGGACCTCCATCCTTTTATAGTCTTGGGGGAAGAAAGTATTGCTTGGTGATTGTGGATGACTATTCAAGATACACTTGGGTATATTTCTTCAAGAGGAAGAGCGAGACCCAACAAACCGTCATCGACTTTGCCAATGAAGCTCAACGTCAACATGAGGCAAAGATACTGATGATTAGAAGTGACAACGGTACCGAGTTCAAGAACTACACCTTGGATGAGTTTCTTAGTGATGAGTGGATCAAGCATCAATACTCCGCACCATATACCCCTCAACAAAATGGTGTAGCGGAGAGGAAGAACCGGACGTTGATGGACGCGGCAAGGACCATGATGGCAGAATTCAAATCTCCGTACAACTTTTGGGCCGAAGCCATCAACACCGCATGTCATGCATCCAATCAGCTCTACCTCCGCAAAGGCTTGAACAAGACTCCATATGAGATACTTACCGGTAACAAGCCCAACCTCAAGTACTTCCGGGTGTTCGGATGTAAGTGTTTCATTCTCAAGAAAGGTACACATTTGTCTAAATTCGAATCTAAAGCTCAAGAGGGCATATTTGTTGGTTATGCTACAAACTCTCATGCTTACCGTGTCCTCAACAAGTCCAACGGACTCATTGAGGAGACGTGTAACGTAGAGTTTGATGAAAATAATGGCTCCCAAGTGGAGCAACGTGGTCTTTGTGATGTAGGTGATGAAATTCCTCCCCAAGCCATAAGAAGAATGGGGATTGGTCAAATACTCCCCATTGAGGAACCCCTTGTGGCCAAAGAAGAAGGACAATGCTCTACGCAAGTGGAGCCATCACCAACCATTGACCCACACGCTTCCGAAGAACAAACCGAAGGCCCTCAACCAAGTGATCAAGATCAAGGGCAAGATCAACCTCAAGATGATGGTGATGCACCAAATGATGCCCAAGATCAAGATCATGACACCGAGCAAGCTCAAGATCAAGTGCAAGCTCAAGATGACGCTCAAGATGCTCAAGATGATCCTCCTCAAGTGACCTCGGAGGAACTATTGGAGCGTCGTGCCGCCAAGATTGCTTCCAAACTCAAGCATCAACAACATGTCTTGGAGAATGTTTATGGAAGCTTAAAGAAGGGTGTAACCACTCATAGACAATTAACAAACTTTTGTGAGCATCACGCGTTTGTTTCTTGTGTTGAACCCCAAAAGGTTCATGAGGCGCTTGAGGACACGGTTTGGCTTGAAGTCATGCATGATGAACTCAACAACTTCGAGCGCAACAAAGTGTGGACATTGGTGCCAAGGCCAACGGAGAATCATAATGTCATTGGAACCAAATGGATCTTCAAGAACAAGCAAGATACGAACGGTGTTGTCACTTGAAACAAGGCAAGATTGGTGGCACAAGGCTACTCCCAAGTCGAGGGTATCGACTACGGTGAAACCTTTGCTCCCATTGCTCGTCTTGAATCTATTCGTATGTTGCTTGCATATGCATCTCATCATGATTTTAAGTTGCAACAGATGGATGTGAAGAGTGCATTTCTTAATGGTCCTCTTAATGAGTTGGTATATGTCAAACAACCCGCGGGGTTCGAGGATCCCAAGTTCCGCAATCATGTATACAAGCTCGATAAGGCACTCTATGGCCTTAAACAAGCCCCACGTGCGTGGTATGAGCACCTTACCGAGTTGTTGCAAGACTGTGGGTTTGAAATTGGGAAAACCGATCCCACTCTTTTTACTAAGAGGGTTAAAGGGGATTTGTTCATATGCCAACTATATGTTGATGATATTATCTTTGGTTCTTCTAACAAAGCTTTCAATGATGAGTTTGCCACACTCATGACCGAGAAGTTTGAGATGTCTATGATGTGAGAGTTGAAGTTCTTTCTTGGGTTCAAAGTCAAGCAAAGAAGAGAAGGAGCCTTCATCAACCAAGCCAAATATACCCAAGACATGCTCAAGAGATTCAAGCTAGAAGATGTCAAACCGGCCAAGAGTCCAATGCCTAACAAGTGCCAACTCGACATTGATCCCAATGGTAAAGCGGTGGATCAAAAGGTATATCGTTCTATGATTGGATCCTTGCTTTACCTTTCTGCATCTAGGCCGGTTATCATGTTGAGTGTGGGAATGTGTGCACGGTTTCAAGCCGCGCTTAAGGAAATTCACGTTGTGGCGGTCAAGCGAATCTTTTGATATTTGGCTCATACCCCAAACTTTGGCTTATGGTACCCCAAAGGAGCAAGTTTTGATCTCATGGGATATTCGGACTCGGATTGGGCGGGAGACCGTGTGGATAGGAAGTCAACTTCCGAAGGGTGCCAATTCCTTGGTCGCTCTTTGGTGAGTTGGTCTTCGAAGAAGCAAAATTGTGTGTCTCTCTCCACCACCGAGGCCGAGTATGTAGCCACCGCAAATTGTTGTGCACAATTTCTATGGATGAGGCAAACTTTAAAGGATTACGGTGTCACTTGTGACAAAGTGCCTCTTTTCTGTGACAATGAAAGTGCAATCAAGATCTCTTACAATCCGGTGCTAAATATCATTGATTCGAGCAACGTGTCTTGAATCTCGTCACACCCCACCGCATTCATCATGATTATCTTGTTCTAGTTGTAGCCATGGACATAGGGGGAGTGTTGTTCTCTCAATGAACTCTCCCTCCCCCCATTATGCATAAATTGATCAAGTCTTTCACATTAGCCATTTTTGATGGTATTTGTGCTTCAAAGATGAGTTTTGGTCATGGGCCCAAGGTTAAAATCTTCGCGGTGCCATACCAATTGACTCAAACATAGGTGACCTCGGTCACCGCCCTCTCTTTTGAGAGGTTTTGCTTCGTTTGGTTTGAGTTGTGCTTTCGTGTCTTAGGCTTTTAGGGTGTTGGATTACTCCATGTGTGCTTGTGGTTTAGTTGCTTTTTGACCTTGGAGTACTCCTTTCCATTTGCTGTGTTTCCTTGTCTCCAACCCAAGCCTTCCCTCCCTCAAACCTCTTACAATTGCATAAGCCCCTCTTTCAAATTTGTTCCTAGCAGTTCTTCTGGTAGCAAGCGGTACTACCGCTGGATGGCACGGTACTACCGCTCAGGTGGTACTACCGCGCAGATCTACGGTACTACCGCTGAGTGCAGTGTGCCGACCTCCTGTCGAAGCACTGGGGCGGTACTACCGCTTGGAGTGACTGGTACTACCGCTCGGGCGGTACTACCGCTTACTCCAGCGGTACTACCGCTTCGAGGACCCGCAAGGGGGTTAAGTGGTGGCACGGGGAGTTCTAACTTCCCCTTGCCCATTCACTTCCCCTTCTCTCGTGTTCTCTCTCTCAAGCGACCAAGAACTGCTCCGGAGGCCAGCTTCGGCCCTCCGAATCCATGCCGTCTTCTCCATTTCCGACCGGTGGGATCGATCCCCACCTTCCCCTCTTGCCATGGATACCGGTATTGCCCTCGTTTTTCTCTCCTACGGTTCTATTTTTTGAATCTTGGTTCTAGGGCAATGCATGTGGTATTCGTAGATTTTTGGCTAAATCTAGGCATGAGTAGGATGTAGAATGACTGCTAGATAGGGGTATAGTAGTCTTTGCCAAAATTTTGCAATTCTACGTCACCGGTACTACCGGATCCATCCGCGGAAGTATTCCCGTCGGGTGGGCGGTACTACCGCTGGGACGTGGACGGTACTACCGCTTGAAGCGGTACTACCGCTCGTGGCCAGCGGTACTACCGCTCTTGTGCCCGGTACTACCGCTGTGATTTAGTTTTTCTGAATTTTTGCACTTACTTCTATTTTCATTTTTTATCTCTTGGCTTATGCAATAGCTTTACACCTGCTTTTCCCTCGCTCTGTGTTTGTGGGTTCCAGGTGATGGTAGCTCCGCTCATCAGGCTCGTCGCAAGAACCTGGATTGTCACGGTGGATCCAAGCGCTATCGCACCTCAGAAGATGCAGCTGCCAGTTCCAGCGCCCCTCCAAAGCAGAATGTGAAGACAACCGTCAGTAAGAAGAAGGAGAAGGAGAAGAGCACTCCTCCAGATGAGATGACTGCCAAGGAATTCGTTGCTTTCCGTGTGCGCAACCCGTACCGCCGTCCTCAGGACGAGGCTCTTGTTGGTCGTCCCTTCTGGACCAAGGAGCAATCACTTATCTATTTGGATATTCTGAAGGCCAAGAAGAACTTGTATGTTGCGGTCAAGTCTATCGACATCACTCACATGGAGAAGGACCTAGCTTATTTTGGCGAAGCTCTTGCTCTCTGTTACTAGTGGGGTCTTATTCCTTTCATCTCATTCAACAAGGACTACGATGCTGAGATAGTGGTTCAATTCTATGCCACTATTCACTTTCATGCAAATGAGGAGAGATCTATGTCATGGATGACTGGTGGGAGAAGATTGAAGGTTGATTGGAAGAACTTCATGGACTATTTGGGCATTGCTGATGAGGGGGAAGATAACCCCGTTGGTCTCCGGCCTCACAAGGAGACCACTCCTACTCAGAAGTCGAAGATTATCCGTTACTCCAGGTCTGTGACTTCTCTCAGGGGGATCACTCGCACGGAGCTCATTCCGTTCTTGGACATCATGCACCGTATCTTTCGCAACACTCTGTGCCCTCGCATTGGGAACCTGGATCAGGTACACTCCTATTTGGTGGATCTTCTCTTGCTTTGCATCAAGGAGAAGGGCAAGACATCTACTTTGGATATCTCCCACGTCATGTGGCGTGAGCTACGTTCTGCCGTGCTCGACCAGAAGGTGCCCATCTATGGCCATTATCTATTTACATTGATTGAGAAGACTTGGGCTGCTAAGTTTCCAGGGGAGGCTCTTCCCACTGAGCATATGGTTTCTCATGGGGTTCTGAGCTTGCGCCAAAAGGAGAACTGGAGGACCGCACCTGCTGCCCCTGATGAGGAGATTGCCCCCAGTGACTCGGATGATGAGCCAGAGCCTGACTATGAGTTTGTTCCTTCTTCTCAGAAGGCCCCTTCTTGGGCTTCCAAGCTCAAGTCAAAGATGAAGAAGCTCTTTTGCATTGAGGCCAAGGGTCAGTATAGAGCTCATGTGGCCGAGAAGGCTGCCCGCACACGTCATAAGACCATGATGAGGGCTCTGGGTCAGGAGATCACTAGTGGCTCTGAGGAGCGTGTCACAGATGAGGAGGAGTGGATCTCGCAGCACTGCAAGTGGTCAGACTCAGAGGTGGAGCATCAGGACGCAACAGCAGAGGAGTCTGAGGAGCACGAGGGCTCGGATGAGCACGAGGAGTTCTGATGTTCTGGAGTTCTTCATCACCTTGGACTTGTTTAGTACTCTTTGCCCGTTTGGTGTCTCGATGCTAAAGGGGGAGAGAGTTTAGGGATTTGCCGAGTCACGAGTGTGTCTTCTTTGTTGTTGTTTTCGTTCTCTCGTGAACTCTTTCTCATTGGTTTGCTTTAGTTTCTGTGTGGAACCTTCCTATCATATGGTGTGAGACATATGCTACCCCATCTTTATCTTTATGTCAAGTACCTTATTAGCTTGTGAGATGATATTTATATTGTGCCCTATCTTTATGCTCACATGCTATTTCCTTGCATCCATGCTTATCTCTCTTATGTAGTTGTTGCACGTGTTGCCGGTCTATAAAATATAGGGGGAGTGTGGATCCTAGTGTGTGTACTTTGCATTCCAAAGGCATACTTAATTAGTGCACACATCTAGGGGGAGCCCGTCTATATTTTGTAGATGTTGGGTTTGCATATTATCTCGTTCTATCTTTGTGCAAATCCCGTGTTGTCATCAATCCACCAAAAAGGAGGAGATTGTTAGGGCATATTTCTCCCTTAGTGATTTTGATGATTGATGACAATACTTTTGCGGACTAATCGTGTGCATTGAGCATTTCAGATAATCAACCATATGGCACAAGACGATTCGTGCCCCTCGGAGCTATTATGAAGACGGTGTTTTTCTTGCGTTTCTTTTTCGGTGGATTTGAGTCGTAGGAACACCGTACTATCAAGAGGGGGTCCGCATCGGAAAGGTTTGGGTGGAATCAACACGTACACACTTTCCTTGCACCCTCTTTCTTTCCCGACTTTGGAGCTTGCCCTTCCTTGTGCTCGAGCCTTCTTGAAGCACATAAGCGGTAGTACCGCTCATCTGCACGGTAGTACCGCTCCAACGGTACTACCGCAGTTTAGTGCTACTAGGACTTCCTCTTATTTTAGGGTTCTGTAACTGAGCGGTAGTAGAGCGGTAGTTATGCGCGGTAGTACCGCTCCAGCGGTACTACGGCCCTTAACCACCACTTCACTACCGTTGGTTCACTGGACTTCTATGTACTAAGCGGAAGTACCGCCCTGCGGAGCGGTAGTACCGCTCCAGCGGAACTACCGCTGTTGCACTACCGCAGGGAGTACCGCTTATTTTTGTCTTCTGGATTGCTCTGCCCTTCGGGCGGTAGTAGAGCGGCAGTAAGTAGCGATAGTACCGCTCTGTGCGGCACTACCGCGCTGCCCTCCTCTACTTCCGCTACTTCTACCAGTTGCTCAACACCAAGCGGTAGTACCGCTGGTGGGAGCGGTAGTACTGCTCTGGCGGCACTACCGCCTCCCTGACGTGCTCGGTTGTACGCTACTGCTAGAACTACCGTGCCAGCGGAAGTACCGCTCCTCAGAGCGGTACTACTGCTTGTGCACGGGCAGAAGGTGCATAACGGTTGGATCTTTCCCCCTCTATATAAGGGAGTCATCTTCCCCAAGTTGACTTACCTCTTCCTCCCCCAAGCTCCATTGTTGCTCCTAAGCTCAAACTCGCCCGATCTCTCTCCCTAGCCAATCAAACTTGTTGATTCTTTGGGGATTGTTTGAGAAGGCCTAGATCTACACTTCCACCAAGAGAAATTTGATTCCCCCCACTAATCCCTTGCGAATCTTGTTACTCTTGGGTGTTTGAGCACCCTAGACGGTTGAGGTCACCTCAGAGCCACATTCCATTGTGGTGAAGCTCCGTGGTGGTGTTGGGAGCCTCCAATTAAGTTGTGGAGATTGCCCCAACCTTGTTTGTAAAGGTTCGGTCGCCGCCTTCAAGGCACCACTAGTGGAATCACGGCACCTCGCATTGTGTGAGGGCGTGAGGAGAATACGGTGGCCCTAGTGGCTTCTTGGGGAGCATTGTGCCTCCACACCGCTCCAACAGAGACGTACTTCCTCTCAAAGGGAAGGAACTTCGAAAACACATCCTCATCTTCACCGGCTCCACTTGTGGTTACTTCTTACCTTTACTTTGTGCAAGCTTCTCTAGTGTTGTATCTTGTGCTTGCTTGCTTGTGTGGTTGTTGTTAGCATCATATAGGTTGCTCACCTAGTTGCACATCTAGACAACCTATTTTGTTGCTAACCCTAATTTGTTAAGAAAAGCTAAAAATCTGTAGTTGCCTATTCACCCCCCCTCTAGTCAACCATATCGATCCTTTCACATGGCCAAGGAGGATGAGGAGAAAACCGCATTTATTACTCCATGTGGCACGTACTGCTTTGTGCGTATGCCTTTCAGATTAAAGAGTGCTGGTTCAACATTTGCAAGAGCAGTCGAGATTGGTTTTGAGCCCCAGCTGCACAGGAATGTGGAAGCATATATGGAAGATATAGTGGTCAAAACCAAGGACAAATCAACCCTCATTCAAGACTTCGAAGAAACATTTGCAAACTTGAGCAAGATCAATTTGAAACTCAACCCCGAGAAGTGCGTGTTTGGCGTTCCATCCGGCAAACTTCTCGGGTTCTTTGTATCTCAGCGTGGAATCGAAGCAAATCCCGACAAGATCTAAGCAATTGTGAAGATTCAAGCACCAAAAAGCATCAAGGATGTGCGGCGTCTTGCCGGCTGTGTTGCTGCTTTAAGTAGGTTCATTTCAAAGTCTGCTGAGCGTGCCCTGCCATTTTGCAAAGATTTTGAAAAAGGCAGGTCCAATGAAATGGACTCTGGAAGCGGAGGCCGCGCTGCAGGATTTGAAAAGATACCTCTCTTCTGCGCCAACGCTAGTTGCGCCTAAACCACAAGTGCCATTGCTGCTATATTTAGCGGAAACAAATAAAGTGGCCAGTGCAGCATTAGTGGCGCAGAGAGATGCTGACGACGAAGAAGCAGCAGCGGCAAGCCCATCCAGCGACAAGCCGGAATCTTCTCCGGCAAGGTCTGGTGCCGATAAATCAGAAATAGCGCAAGCAAGTGAAGCTAATCAGCAAGTGGTGCCAATGAAGAAGGTGGTGCAGCGGTCGGTTTATTTTGTTAGTTCCCTCTTGCAGGGGGCTAGGTCAAGATAATCTGGAGTACAAAAGTTGCTTTTCGGTCTTCTTATGGCCTCGAGAAAGTTGCATCACTACTTCCAAGCACATGAGATCACCGTCGTCACTCGCTTTCCGTTGCAGCGTATTTTGAGGAATCCAGATGCAACTGGCAGGATAGTGGAGTGGGCGTTGGAACTGTCGAGCTTTGCACTCAAGTTTGAAAGCACATCAACTATTCAAAGCAGGGCCTTGGCGGAGTTCATTGCAGAATGGACGCCAACACAAGACGAGGAAATTCAAGAAACAACTCTCCCCGGCAAAGAGACAACCAAAGAATGGATCATGTACTTTGATGGTGCCTTCTCGCTGCAAGGTGCCGGTGCTGGAGTGCTGCTTGTCACACCCACCGGAGAGCATCTCAAGTATGTAATTCAAATGCACTTTCCCAGGGAGAAAGCAACGAACAACACTGCTGAGTATGAAGGACTCCTTGCCGGTCTCAGGATCACGGTGGATTTAGGAATCAGAAAGTTGATCGTCCGTGGAGACTCGCAGCTTGTTGTGAAGCAAGTGAACAAAGATTACCAGAGCCCGTTGATGGAAGCATATGTGGAAGAAGTGAGGAAATTGGAAGAGCACTTTGTCGGATTGCAAACAGAGCACATTCCTCGTGCGGGAAACAGCATTACTGATCACCTGTCAAAGTGTGCTGCTCAAAAGCTTCCTGTGGAACCGGGAACTTTTGAACTCCATTTGAATCAACCATCAGTCACTCCATCAACGTAGTCGAATAAAAGAAGAAAGTTGAACACCGGCAAGTATTTTCCAGCAGAGCTGCCAGGAGCCGCCGGCAAGGAAGTTGCCGGGAACAACGACACGACTGTCGGTGAGCAGCAGCTTCGCGCAGAGCCTCAGGTTCTTGCCGCTAAGGCAAGCACTCCCACGGTCGAAGAGATGCCTTTCATCCTTGTCGTCGAGCCGCAGGCTCCGACATGGGCACAAAACATAGTTCATTTCCTTCAAACAGGAGAACTTCCCGATGAGCAAGAAGAAGATGAGAAAGTAGCCTGTCAATCAAGTATGTATCGGTTTGTGGATAACATTCTGCACAGAAAAAGACCAAACGGTGTGAAATTGAAGTGTATTTGCCGGGAAGATGGACTAAAGTTGTTGGCAGAGATACATGGAGGCATATGTGGCTCTCACATATGATCAAGAGCGCTTGTCGACGAGGCTTTCCGGCAAGGCTTCTATTGGCCCACTGCTCTCCAGGATGCAACTGAGCTAGTAACCAAGTGTGAAGCTTGCCAGTTCCATTTGAAGAACATACATCAACCAGCTCAAGCTCTTCAAACAATCCCTCTCTCCTGGCCTTTTTCGGTCTGGGGGCTTGATATTTTGGATCCCTTCGCCCGTGCTACCGGGGGCTTTGAGTTCTTGTACGTCGCCATCGACAAGTTCACAAAGTGGCCAGTGAGGAAGGTGACAACACAGTCAGCCATCAAGTTTTTCAAAGGACTAGTTTGTCAATTCGGGGTTCCTAGCAGAATCATCACCGACAATGGCACTCAGTTCACGAGCTGCACCTTCATGCAGTACATCCAAGACCTTGGAAGCAAGATTTGTTTTGCCTCTGTCGCTCACCTGAGAAGCAACGGACAAGCAGAACGGATGAATGCTGAAGTGCCGCGTGGTCTCAAGACAAGAACCTTTGACAGGCTGCGCAAGTGTGGAAGACGCTGGATTGACGAGTTGCTGGCAGTTCTTTGGTCACTCAAGACAACACCAAATCGAGCTACCGGCCAAACACCCTTCTCCCTAGTCTATGGTGCAGAAGCAGTGCTCCCCACATAAATCATATACGGGTTGCCTCGAGTGCTCGCCTATGATGAGGCGGAGCAAGAGCAGTTGCGGCAAGATGATGCAACGCTCCTTGAGGAAGATCATCTTCGGGCGGCTGTATGAGCTGCACACTACCAGCAAGCTTTGCGCCGCTATCATAGCCGCAAAGTTCGTGCCCGAAGCTTTGAGGAAGGAGACCTTGTTCTTCGGCACATTCTGTCCGCCAAGGGATCAAACAAGTTGACGCCGAAGTGGGAAGGCCCTTATTGGGTAGCGCGAGTCACCAGACCTGGCGCAGTCTGTCTGGAGACCGAAGATGGCATTCAAGTGTAGAACTCATGGAATATTGAGCATCTTCACAAGTTCTACCCATAAGGCGTAGTTGCCGGGCCTTGTCCCCGGCAACCCCTTTTGTACCAGCTTTGTCGTCAAGACTTGTAACCCTTTGTACAAAGCCAGGCATAGACCCTGTGCATAACTGAAATAAAGCTAAGTGTTTCGCAACTTTTTGTACATATTCACTTGTGTATGAATGTATGTGATGTTGTGGTTACACTTTAGTTTGTATGAAATGATTGATGAACTGTCAAGGTTCCCAAACCACTCTTTTCTCTTCTTTCTTTTTCTCAAAGGACAGAAGGATCCCTCGCGTGCAAGTTTCCTGGGGGGAGTGATGGTGGGGATACCATTGAATGACGTTCAAGTGATCATTTTGTGCGATAAGAAAGACAGAACAAGGAAAAGCTAAGTTGAAAAACTTTGAAACAAATTCCTTGTTATAGTTGCAATTTCCCTTGAACGATTTAGTCTTTGTAGGAAAAACCTGCACGCGAAGGAACCTTGTCGTGATCAGTTGTGCTCTTACTTTGTTTCGAGTCCGCTCAACAATTTAAGTAGCTGCATTGAAAATGTCAAAGGAAAACTTGCCGGCAGTGGCACTTCCAGCAGGCTGCTAAGGATCCGTTCCTCAAAGCGCTCGCGGCAAGTGCGCGCACTAGCAAGACTTCTGGCAAGCGTAGGGTATAAAAATATGCAAAGACAAAATAATACAGGGGAAACGACATTCATTCATCCATCGACTTAAAGTTATATTACATCACAAAAGCAGTGCAGATCTAACATAAGATCAAATGTATCTTTTACATGGCAGCACAACAGTGGATATAACGACAAGCTTAATCTCGGCGATCGCGTTGGATCCTGGGAACTTGGAGGACCTTGTCGGCAAGAGGAGCAGCAATCTTGTCGGCGGTAGTAACATCAGTGTTCTCCGGCAGCTTCCTGAAGATCCCGGAGAGATCAAGGCTGGGATTGCGATGAGCAAGCTTGAGCAGTACCTTGTAAAGGACGTTGCGCTCAAACTTCTGGGAATCATCAGCAAACAAGGCAGACCTGTCTTTGTGATATGTCTTCAGGGCATCAATGAGGCCCTCGAAGAACTTGGTCAGCCTAACGCTGGTGGCCTACTTGTCATTGACATGAAGCCCCAGCTCTTCATGTCCATAACAGCAATCTGGGAAGTGATGCGCTCAGCAGCATTGACAAGCCTGCCGGTCCAAAGGGAAAGGTTATCGTGCAGTTGGGTGTAGTTGTTCTCAGCATCCTTCTTCAAGGCCTCTTCCTTTTCTAATTTCTCCGTCAAGACTCTCTCCCTTTCCTTGGAAGATTCCAAGTCTGTTACCAATGTGGCCAATTGGGATTTCAAATCTTCAATTGTCTTGGCGGCGGCATCAAGATCTTGATTCTTAGACGACAACTGCGTTTGCAGGTCCCCTATAGTGTGGGATGCTTTCAGTGCTTCGTTCTTAAGAGTCTCGACTTCTTTGCAGCTACCGGCAAGGTCTTCCTTTAACTTGGTCATTCGGGATTCCAATTCTATCTTGGCGGCGGCAGCAGCAACAAGTTTGTCAGAAGCCTCCTTGAGCTTGGCGGCGCTATCTCGAGCTTGGGTTTCAATAGTATCTTTATGATTCTTTTCCAGCTCTTGCGTCCTTTGCTCAAGGAGTTTTTCAATTTCTTCGTCCTTGCCGCGGAGTTTGGCGTCAAGGGCCTCTTCGCAGGCGGCAAGTTCCTTTTCTCTGGCGTCGAGCTGTGCTGCGCGCTCTGTCAACTTGCCGTCCAAGGTTGCCGCTTCTTTCTTAGAGGCGGCAAGCCTTTCATCCTAATCTCTGAGGATGCGAGACTGCTGGTTGTACCATGTACGTAGCTCGTTCGCTTTCTCTTTCAATTTCTGGTCAACCAGATCCGCAGCTTTGCGTTCTTCTTGGACCCTACTCCACCTTCGGCTGTACCTTTCTTGGACACCTTTGAACCTGATGGCCATGATTTCCATGAAGGCAAGATCTTCAGCATTGTCAGTAGCATTAGTGGCCTCAGCGGTTCTTTGGGACAGAGGGAGTAGGATCCGAGCTATTTCTTCATCAAAATTTGGCCCTGCAGTGCCAGATGAGCTGGGGGCTCCAGATTCATGCTGAGAAGTGATTAGCGCCAAGCTGCTTGATGGGATCTGCAAGGTTGATGCCGCTGGTTGGTTGTCGAGGTTCGGTGTGTCAGTGTTGACGGGCGCCTTCTCCACATCCATTCTGGCGGGGTCAGACGTGTTATCGGAGGACTTCTCAGGTTCTTCGGGGATTTCTCTAATCTCCTCGACAACTTGCACAAGATTCTCTTCGACGGCGATCTTGGCGGCTTCGTCAGCGGTATCCTTTGCAATATCAGCTACTTCCACAAGGATTTCACCTTCTTCGGGAGAGGTTAGAGCTGTGGATTGAAGCAGAGGCAAGGGCAAAATGAGATTCAAATTACAAGTCAAGTTCAAGAAAACAAAAAAAAACTGTGAGAGATGTGTAAAGGCAAGAGGATTACCCATTGACATTTGTTGAGGAAGGGCATCTCCTTTCCCAGCAACTTGTGTTACCGGCGCACGGTCATCGGCTGCTTCGCTTGTTGGAGTAGCCTCCGTGCGGTTAGGCTCATCGGTGGAGGCCCTTGCCGGAGAAGCAATCTTCGGAGCAATGGTTGATGGGGAAGCCATAGTAGGATCCGCCTCTTGGCGTTCCACCTCTTGGCGGACCTCTCCCATCTCCTTGTCAGGCTCAGAAGAAGGAATTTCAGCTCCCACACCAGTTAGCGGAGTCTGCACCACATTCTCGTGCTGGGGGATGGACTGGGCGCTGGAAGTGATGGTTTCCACAGTTGTGCCCCCCTGCCCAGCACTTGCCACGGGATTGTGCTCCGATGCGGACTTGGCTCGTTTCGTACGGTGCACGAGCGGTTCTAGATCCCTGCCAAGACAGAAGAAATCAAGTCAAGATGGCGATAAAATGAAATCAAGACTTGATGAAGATAAACAATTTCACTTACTCCTCTTCTTCAGACTCACTGAGGACGGAGAGATCATATCTTGCCAGCGGAGGCGACTCTCTGGCCCTCTTTAGTGCCGGAGGAGATGAACTTGCCGGCTGAGAAGACCCACCTTCCCCAGTAACCTCAAGCTGGGAAGGTGAAGGCTGGGTTTGCGGACGTCTGCTTGGTTGCCGGCGCACCTCTTCTTGGTGCCCAGTCTTGGTGGTCGTCTTCTTCACCGTAGGGCCTGCCTTTGGTGAAGAAGCATGTACTGGCTCTAAACTGGCTGCCCTTCGAAGATGGCGTCTCCTCTTCGGGGCTCGAGGACCTGCTTCCTCTTCCTCTTTGAGCTCACCGGTAACCTCAGTCCCGGCAACTTCAGCTCCGACAACTTCGTCTCCGGCAGGCTCTTCTTGGTGCTCCTCGGCAACTTCTTCGTCAGGATGTTCTTCATCGTCATCCTCAGTTGCCGCGGCACCAGAACCGCTAGCCGCGTTAACTCTTGCAGCTTCTATGGCTATGCTGGCGATATAGGCTAGTTCTTCCTCCTTGGTGGCTTGGACGAGATCCCTTTCTTTCCGGGTGGCTTTCTCTGTCAAATTGGAAGCCCAGTCCATCTCGTTTTCCAGCGTAGTCATTGGCCAGTGGGGTTCAACTCCTTGAGCGTTGCACTCTGGTATCATTGCCAAAATGGAATCCTTGGCGGAGCTAATATGCAGTGGGACGACTCCATTCGGCAAGTGAAACGTGCCGGTCTTCCTGAACAACTGCTCATAGAGGCAAGCATGCTCTAGAACCGTCAAGTTGTTGCCAAGCCCAGGATACAGCCGCATGATATTAGCGGCACCCTAGTAATCCCAAGCAAACCTCTCCCTCTTCTGCAGTGGCGAGATGCGTCGTCGGAGGAAATCAGCGCCAACCATTTCTATGGTCAGCTTGGCGGCCTTAAGACGAGCAATTCTATTCAGTGCCGGGCGGAGTCTTTCATCACTGGCACCCAATTTGCCCCAATCCTTGCCGCGATCAACTCTTTTCCTGCACGGCAAGCAAAATTCAGGAAAATCCTTATCCTGGATCCAGTACCATTCTGCCCGCCATTCCTCCCATTTAAGGTGAGGTTGCTCGGCAAGATACTGGCCTTTGGTTTTAGCCCTTGGGATCCATGTTACACTGCCAGAGAGCGACTTGTCTTTGATGCGAGGAACGAAGAAGTGGCGGAACAGATCTACATTGGGTGCAACTCCAACAAAATTCTCACACAAGTGGGCGAAGACTGCCATACATGTCATTGCATTGGGAGTGAAATCCAGCAGTCGAAATCCAAAATCATACATCATTGCGCTGAAGAAATCTGAAAATGGAGGGACCAGACCGCAGTAGAAGTAAGCGCAGAAGAATGGGTATGAATCTGATGGAACCTTGTCACCTTCGGGAAGCACCACCAGAGCCTTGTGATCCTTGGTGTCTCTCCCCCACATGTAGGCATACCTCTCAATCAGAGTGTTGCCGTCCATGGCCGACGGCGAGAAGACCACGTTCTCTCTCCGCCACCTCTCCAGTTCCTCCAGTTCCTTCTTCTTCTTCTCCGGCTTGGGGTCGAGCGGCTTGGCGGGCTTCTTCCCCGCTGCGTCGGCTTTCTTGGGAGCCATGAGGGCTCAAGGAGAAGAGAGGGAGTCGAGCTAAGATGCGAATCGGTGGCGGCGGCGGCGGAAGCAGCTCTAGCGAGAGGAAGAAGATGAAGCAGGGGAAAGCGGGGATGAATGAGCAGCGTCCCCTCGTAGTTGCCTTTTTATGGGGAAGGCGCGAGGGGGCTGGCTCTTCACTGTTTACCCCAGCAGCGCTTTTACAGGCGCACTACCGCGGAATAACTGCAACAGTCCACGTTCCCACGACCCGCATTTAATGCGCGGAGTGGACGTGCGTCAGGCAAATCATCATGACTAAAATTTCGGCATTAGTTTCCCGCCGCGCGTCTGTGCATTGTTTGGGCCTAGCCCAACGACGCTTTGGACGCGCGTATGGCCCAGGCCCAGGGGCTCCTGTTGGTGTATAAAACATGGGTATTTTATACCCTGACTTATGCATAGACAGTAGCAGCCTTCTTGATGGCCAGGCTTGCCGGAGATCGCCAATACCAAGATTCAAGACCCAGTTGTAGAGGCTACTGGGAGAAGATCAAGACAAAGCGTCAAGTTCAACACCAAAGGTAACCTTTGCCGGCAAGGCCGAGCCGGCAAGGTGAAGGCCCGGCAAGCTCCGTGCCGGCAAGCTCTCGCTAGCTGTTAGCGCTCCACCCCATCGAACAGCTAGTCACTAATCGATGAGGTGTCGAGCCCACAGGCGGTTAGGTGAGATTTGTCGAGCACGTGTCAGCGCGCTGGAAGGAGATTTCCCTTTAATGACACCCGTCCAGAAGGCGTGTCAAGATAATAGGAGGTAGTTGGGCGAGCGGTGTAGAATCCTTGTCGGGGCTCCTCCTCCACATGACACCTAACGGAGCATTTATTGCTTTTGTCCTAAACTGGCAGAGATAGGTATGATAGCACTGTTTGCTATCTAATCAACTTGTAATGACTGTTTTGCCACTGTGGTGACCCCTTGAGCTATAAAAGGAGGGTCAGGGCAACGTTTACAGGGATCGATCCTTTGCACAACTTGCATGCGTAGCTGCTTCTTCCGCACCTTGCCGGGGAAGCACTCCTTGTACTTGTGTTCATACACGTCAAATACACCAAAAGCAGGAGTAGGGTTTTACACCTCACGGTGGCTCGAACCTGGGTAAACTCTTTGCGTTTCTACTGGTTCTGCTCCTTGTGCTTGTTGATCTCCCTAGTCGAACCGCAAAGGGGCTAGATGGCCCCATAGATGGTCGTACGCACGACACCAAGCATCACAATATGTAGTAATTAGTGAATCTAACAGCGCAAATGTATGTGCGAACCACTCTGCTAGTGGTAAAATACAAACTAGGGCTGCACGTTTTCATGTGACAAAATCTGGGCAAACTCAGTTAATTTTGTTCTGTTACTATTCTTACAAGACGGCAACCATGAACTGATTAACATCCCTGTAGGTGCCCCAAACCCAACACCCAGCCGGCCACTAACTCCCACAAACCACCCAAGCATCGTGATCCTAGCGGATCACGGCTTATGTGGATATACTGAACAGCGGCGACGATCACACAGTAGAATCGGTTAGGGCAAATTTTAACCATGGCGAGTACGACGATTTAAAATGAAAAAGGTAAGGAGAAGTAGGTGAATGGAGAGGATGCCGCTCACAGTGTTGCTGTCGTTGGTCCCACCGGTGCCGCCTGCCGGCGATCGAGGAGGAAGTTTTGCAATCAATCAGGGCGATGACTCGACGAGGGTTTTGCGGCTGCACCTGCACTTGATTGGTTTTTTTTTTCCTGAGGGAATGCACTTGATTAGGTGGGCGGACCGGTTGGGCCACCAAAGGCCCGGACTTCACGACCCGAACTGCCTGGGCCGTCAACAGGCCTTGAACTGCGTTTCCACATAGTTTTCATCTTTGCCTAAAAAAACAGTTTTCGTCTTACCAAAACTTACTCTAGTTTCATTTTAAAGGTTGCAAAAAAAAAAGGATTCATTTAAAGTATATTTTTTCAGTTTCTAGGAACACTCTGTTTTGGGAAAATATATAATTAAATGCTTAGTATTCAATTTCTCCTAATTTTTAATTAAAAAGAACGTAAGGTTATGTCGTCGACCTCGTCCTTCGTCCAACATCCTTCCTTCCTTTTCGTCTTTTATTGATGTACCAAGTAAAATTTATGTTTTTTTGGTCAGACAATAAATTCGTACCAAATAAGTGATTACCAAATAAAATCCTAAAATTTATTTAGGTAGGTAAATCATGAGCATGATATGATAAATAATTATTAGACAATCACACTAATATGGAAGGTAATCACGGGCTAACATACTGTAGAATATTTACGCCCGTTGCAACACACGTGTAATTATCTAGTCTCCTACTTAAAAAGAACGTAAGGTTCTGTCGTCCACCTCATTCCTTCGTCCAACATCCTTCCTTACATTTCATCTTACCAAATAAAATTTATGTTTTTTTGGCAAGACAATAAATTCTTACCAAATAAGTGATTACCAAATAAAATCCTAAAATTTATTTAGGTAGGTAAATCACGGGCATGATTTGATAAATAATTATGTAGAAAAACACACAAGTATGTAACATAATCATGAGCTAACATACTATAGAATATTTACAACCGTTGCAAACGCACGTCCAATTATCTAGTCAAATAAAAAATAGTTTAACAAACTGTGGTATTTTAGATACCGTGGTAGCCGTTTTTCTTACAAAAAGATGTATTGCCGTAACTTTGGAGTGTTATAATATATTGTGGTGACTTTGGAGTACGAAAAATAGAAAAATGTTAAAATTATGATATTAGATCTTCCTACTTAAAAAGAACGTAAGGTTCTGTCGTCCACCTCATCCTTCGTCCAATATCCTTCCTTCCATTTCGTGTTTTATTGACATACCAAGTAAAATTTATGTTTTTTTGACAAGACAATAATTTTTTATCAAATAAAATCCTAAAATTTATTTAGATAGGTAAATCATGGGCATGATTTGATAAATAATTATTAGACAATCACACTAATATGGAAGGTAATCACGGGCTAATATACTGTAGAATTTTTACACCCGTTGCAACGCATGTGCAATTATCTAGTCTCCTGCTTAAAAAGAACGTAAGGTTCTATCATCCACCTCATTCCTTCGTCCAACATCCTTCCTTCCATTTTTTCTATTATTGACGTACCAAATAAAATTTATGTTTTTTTGGCAAGACAATAAATTCTTACCAAATAAGTGATTACCAAATAAAATCCTAAAATTTATCTAGGTAGGTAAATCATGGGCATGATTTGATAAATAATTATTTAGACAATCACACAAATATGGAAGATAATCATGGGCTAACATACTACAGAATATTTACACACAACACATGTGCAATTATCTAGTCAAATAAAAAATAGTTCAACAAACCGTGGTATTTTAGATACCGTAGTAGCCTTTTTTTCTTACAAAAAGATGTATTGCCATAACTTTGGAGTGTTATACTATATTGTGGTGACTTTGGAATACTAAAAGTCGAAAAATATTAAAATTCCCATGACAGATCTTCCTACTTAAAAAGAACGTAAGGTTCTTTGTCGACCTCGTCCTTCGTCCAACATCCTTTCTTCCATTTCGTCTTTTATTGACGTACCAAGTAAAATTTACGTTTTTATGGCAAGACAATAAATTCTCACCTAATAAAATCCTAAAATTTATTTAGGTAGGTAAATCACGGGAATGATTTGATAAATAATTATTTAGACAATCACACTAATATGAAAGATAATCATGGGCTAACATACTACAGAATATTTACACTGGTTGCAATGCACGTGCAATTATCTAGTCAAATAAAAAATATATAGTTTAACAAACTATGGTATTTTAGATACTGTGCTAGACTTTTTTCTTACAAAAAGATGTAATGCGGAGTGTTATTGTTGGAAATATGCCCTAGAGGCAATAATAAATTGGTTATTATCATATTTCCTTGTTCATGATAAATGTTTATTATTCATGCTAGAATTGTGTTGACCGGAAACTTAAATACATGTGTGAATACATAGACAACACCGTGTCCCTAGTGAGCCTCTACTAGACTAGCTCGTTGATCAAAGATGGTTAAGGTTTCCTAACCATAGACATGAGTTGTCATTTTATAATGGGATCACATCATTATGAGAATGATGTGATGGAAAAGACCCAACCGTAAGCTTAACATCAGATCGTTTAGTTATTTGCTATAGCTTTCTTCATGTTAAGTATCTGTTCCTTAGACCATGAGATCATGTCACTCCCGGATACCGGAGGAATGCCTTGTGTGCTATCGAACGTCACTTCGTAACTGGGTGATCATAAAGATGCTCTACAGGTATCTCCGAAGGTGTCTGTTGGGTTGCATGGATCGAGACTGGGATTTGTCACTCCGTATGATGGAGAGATATCTCTAGGCCCTCTGGGTAATACAACATCGTAAAGAGCTTGCAAGCAATGTGGCTAATGAGTTAGTCATGGGATCTTGTATTATAGAACGAGTAAAGAGACTTGCATGTAACGAGATTGAACTAGGTATGGGAATACCGACGATCGAATCTCGGGCAAGTAACATATCGTCGGACAAAGGGAATTGCATACGGGATTAACTGAATCCTCGACATTGTGGTTCAACCGATAAAGATCTTCGTTGAATATGTAGGAATCAATATGGGCATCCAGGTCCCGCTATTGGTTATTGACCAGAGAGGAGTCTCGGTCATGTCTACATGTTCTCAAACCCGTAGGGTCGCACGCTTAACATTCGATAGCGCTAGGGTAGTATTGAGATATTAATAGTGGAAAGTCCGAAGGTTGTTCAGAGTCCCAGATGGGATACGGGCATCACGAGGAGCTCCGGAATAGTCCGTAGGTAAAGATTTATATAGGGAAAGTTGTTTTCGGGGTTACGGAAAAAGTTCGGTTTTTTCGGTATTGTACCGGGAAGTCACCGGAAGGTTCCAAAGGGTTCCGGAAGTCCTCGGAGGGTTCTACCACATCCCAAGAAGTAGCATGGGCTGTAGGGGGGCGCCCTGGCCTTATTGGGCCAGGCGCACCAGCCCCTACTTGGCCCATGCGCCTAGGGGAAGGGAAACCCTAAGGGAGAGGGCCCTCCACTTGGCTTGGAGGGCACTCCTCCCCCCTTGGCCGCCGCCCCCTGCCTTGGGAGGGCGGCTAGGGCTGGCACGCCCCTCCCTCACCCCTATATATAGTAGGGAGGCGCAGGGGGCAGCCACCCCTTCCACGCTTGCCCCGTCTCCCTCCCGTTACTCCTCCTCCACGTTCCGTCAGCGCTTGGCGAAGCCCTGCCGGAATTCCGCTGCCACCACCACCACCATGCCGTCGTGCTGGTTCCGATCTCATCTACCTCCTCCCCCTCTCTTGCTGGATCAATAAGGAGAGGACTCCATTGAGCTGAACGTGTGGTAATCTCGGAGGTGCCGTCCGTTCGGCACTAGATCGGAATGGATCGCGATTGGATCGTGAAGAGTACGACTACATCAACCGCGTTACGACGCTAACGCTTTCGGTATACAAGGGTATGTAGACACACTCCCCTCTCATTGCTTTGCATCTCCTAGTTTAGATCTTTGGTGTTTCGTAGGAATTTTTTTTGATTTTCATGCAACGTTACCCATCAGTGGCATCATGAGCTAGGTCTGTGCGTAGATGTATTTGCATGAGTAGAACACAAAGAAGTTGTGGGCGTTGATGTTCAAATTGCCTGCTTGCTTTATCTTATTTGGATTCGGCGGTATTGTGGGATGAAGCGGCTCGGACCAACCTTACTTGTCCTCGCACAAGAGACCGGTTCCACCTACTGACATGCAACTTGTATTGCATAAAAGTGGCTTTGCGGGTGTCTGTCTCTCCCACTTTAGTTGAATCTGATTTGACAAGGGCGGTCCTTGTAGAAGGTTAAAAGGCAACTTGTGTATCACCATTGTGGCTTTGCGTAGATAAGAACGGTTCTTATAGTTTGCCCTAGCAGCCACGTAAAAATTTCAACAACAAAGTAGAGGACGTCTGACTTGTTTTTGCAGGGCATGTTGTGATGTGGTATGGCCAAAACGTGATGTGATATATGTTGATGTATGAGATGATCATGTTTTGTAATAGGTTCATGACTTGCATGTCGATGATTACGGCAACCGGCAGGAGATATAGGGTTGTCTTTAATTTATTGTATGACCTGCATGTCAATCATTAACCACCATGTAATTGCTTTACTTTATCGCTATGCGTTAGCAATAGTTGTAGAAGCAATAGTTGGCAGAGACAACTACATGACATCACAATGATGGAGATCATGATGATGAAGATCATGGTGTCATGCCGGTGACGATGGAGATCATGCCGATGCTTTAGAGATGGAGATCAAAAGCACAAAGATGATGTTGGCCATATCATGTCACATATTTGATTGCATGTGATATTTATCTTTTTATGCATCTTATTTTGCTTAGGACGACGGTAGCATTATAAGATGATCCCTTCACTTAATTTCAAGATAAATTTGTTCTCCCTAAGTATGCACCGTTGCGAAAGTTCGTCGTTTTGAAGCACCTCGTGATGATCGGGTGTGATCTCTCTACGTTCGCATACAACGGGTGTAAGCCAGTTTTACATATGCAGAATACTTGGGTTAAACTTGACGAGCCTAGCATGTACAGACAAGGCCTCGGAGCTCGGAGGACCGAAAGGTCGAACATGAGTCATATAGTAGATATGATCAACATGGAGACGTTCACCATTGATGACTGCCCCATCTCACGTGATAATCGGACATGGGTCAGTTGATGTGGATCATGTAACACTTAGACAACTTGAGGGATGTTGATTTAAGTGGGAGTTCTTTAGTAATTTGATTAGAAGAACCAATTATCATGAACTTAGTCTAAATTGCAATTCCAAATTAATGTTGTAGATCAATGGCTCACGCTGGAGCTCCCCTGAATTTTAATGCGTTCCTAGAGAAAGAAAAGTTGAAAGATGATGGAAGCAACTATGCGGACTGGGTCCATAATTTGAGGATTATCCTCACTGCTGCACAGAAAGATTATGTCCTTGATGCACCGCTAGGTGAACCACCCGCTCCCACGAACCTGGACGCTATGAACGTCTGGCAGACAAGAAATGATGACTACATGATAGGTCAGTGCGCCATGCTTGACGGCTTAGAATCGGGGCTCCAAAGACGTTTTGAGCACCACAGAGCATATGAGATGTTCCAGGAGCTGAAATTGGTATTTCAGGCTCATGCCTGGGTTGAGAGGTATGACACCTCTGACAAGTTCTTTAGCTGTAAGATGGAGGAGAACAGCTCCGTTAGTGAGCATGTACTCGAAATGTCTGGGTACTATAATCGCTTGAATCAATTGGGAGTTAATCTTCCGGATGAAGTAGCGATTGATAGGGTTCTCCAGCCACCAAGCTACGAGAGCTTTCTGATGAACTATAATATGCAACGGATGGAGAAAACGATCCCTGAGCTTTTCGCGATGCTGAAGGCCGTGGAAGTAGAAATCAAGAAAGAGCATCAAGTGTTGATGGTCAATAAGACCACCAGTTTCAAGAAGGGCAAGGGAAAGAAAGGGAACTTCAAGAAGAATGGCAAGCCAGTTGCTGCTCCCATGAAGAAACCCAAGGCTGGACCCAAACCTAAGACCGAGTGCTTCTATTGCGAGGGGAATGGTCACTGGAAGCAAAACTGCCCCAAGTACTTGGCAGATAAGAAGGCTGGCAACGTCAACAAAGATATATTTGATATACATGTTATTGATGTGTACCTTACTAGTGCTCGTAGTAGCGCCTGGGTATTTGATACTGGTTTGGTTGCTAATATTTGTAACTCGAAACAGGAGCTGCGGAATAAACGAAGACTAGCTAAGGATGAGGTGACGATGCGCGTCGGAAATGGTTCCAAGGTTGATGTGATCGCCGTCGGCACGCTCCCTCTACGTTTACCTTCAGGATTAGTTTTGAACCTGAATAATTATTATTTGGTGCCTGCGTTAAGCGTGAACATTATATCTGGATCTTGTTTATTGCGAGACGGTTATTCATTTAAGTCAGAGAATAATGGTTGTTCTATTTATATGAATAATATCTCTACTTAGTACAGAATTGTGGCTAGCAAAAGGTAGGGGGGAAGCACCACATGTTAGAGGATCCAAAACAATATAACTTCTATGTGAATATAAGCAAACATAACTCATTACGTTGTCTTCCTTGTCCAACGTCGACTAATTGACATAGAATATTTAATGGGGGCTCACAATCATAAAAGATGTCCAAGATAATATATTTATATGTGAGACCTCTCTTTCTTTATTACTTTTTCATGAATTGCAACAATGACCAATACTATGTTTGTCAACTTCCAACAAGTTTATCAATTATACTTCTTTTATGTGAAGTCATCACTCCCCATGGGATTAGCATATGATCTTACTTTTTATTCTCTTTATTTTATTTCCAAGATTGGATCAATCAAAAGCAAAACACTCAACTCAAACTACTCTTTATTATATAACTTCCACACACGATTACGTAGATAGATAGACCACAAAGCAAGCACTCAAAAACTAGATCATACTAAAACTTTATTCTTCTAAATCATGAAATAACTAAGGATCGAACTAAGATAGATAATGGTGATAAAAGTGATGGTGATACGATACCGGGGCACCTCCCCCAAGCTTGGCACAAGCCAAGGGTGGTGTACTCAAGTATCTTTCTTCGGTGATGGTGGTGATGATGAGGTAGGATTGTCCTTCAGCTTCCACTTGAGAACACAAATTTCTTCTTTTAATTTGTCATTCTCCCTTTCGAGATCCCAGATTTTGTGAAGCAGTTCATCCGAATCTTCCTGCACATGACAAAAAGAAGTGAATTGAACCTTAGGAGCCTTCACCATGTTAGGTAAGCTGGACCTCTTGAATTCAATGTGCATATCTCCTGGTTGAGGCAGTGGGTGATCCTCGTCCTCCTCGCTGGAACGACCTCGCTTTTCCCTCAAATCAGCATCTTCCTCTTCGTCAGTTGTCCAACCATAGGGGTCGGTGTCCCCATAGACTCTAGGGTTTGCAATAAGATGAGAAACGTAGCTTTCCCCGTCCGAATCCTGAGATGACATGGCACTTGACCTCGAGAGTCTGACAGAAAACAACACGAAACAAGAACAGAGGAGAAACTTGCGATACGGTGGTCAAAACACCCATGAGTATATATAAACAATTTTTTCTTGCAAAACAAGCATACAAGAGGAATACGGAGTTGGGAGGGCACACGAGGGGCCCACAAGGCATCATGGCGCGCCCCAGGGGGGACGCGCCCTGTTGCCTTGTGGGCGACTCGTGGGTCCCCTCGGCTGTTTCTTATTTTTGTAATTTTTCTAATATTCCAAAATGGACAGAAATAATTTTTATGGAATTTTTGGAGTCGGTTTACTTACCATATCACATACCTACCCCTTTTCAGGGTTCTGGAGCGTTCCGGAAGGACTCTTTGATGTGGTCCTCCGGTGTCATTGTCTGAATAATATTAGTTTCAACATTAATGGGAGTACCTGAGATATAATACTTAATTCTTTGTCCATTCACCACTCTCGGTTTATTGCCTTCGGAGTTGTTGATTTTGATAGCTCCGGAGCGGTAAACTTCTTCGATGATATATGGTCCTTCCCATTTGGAGAGAAGTTTTCCTGCCAAAAATCTGAAACGAGAGTTGTACAATAGTACTTGCTCACCCACTTTATATGGAGACATCTTTTGACCTTTTCTTTAAATAACTTGGCATTTTCATAAGCTTGTGTTCTCCATTCATCTAGAGAGCTAATATCAAATAACCTCTTTTCACCGGCAAGTTTGAAATCATAGTTAAGTTCTTTAATTGCCCAATATGCTTTATGTTCTAACTCAAGAGGTAAGTGACATGCTTTTTCCATAAACCATTTTATATGGAGACATACCCATAGGATTTTTATAAGCAGTTCTGTAAGCCCATAATGCATCATCAAGTTTCTTAGACCAATTCTTTCTGGATCTATTAATGGTCTTTTGCAAAATTAATTTTATTTCTCTATTACTCAATTCAATTTGCACTACTGCAGTCAACCGCTAACGCGACACATGAATCAGAGACCCCGCGACCAAACTATGTGCGATGAATGAATCGCAAACGGTGTCGTAAAAAAACCGTTGCCAATAAGACGAACTGTTTGCGATGCCGGAGACATCAAAAACGATTCAGATTAGAGACACGTGTGTGATACATGGCATACAGTTGATCCATACGAACTGTTTGCGAAAAGCCAGAACAACAAACACGGTCAGCCAGTTCACGGTGTGTGTGATACATGGAATACAGTTCACTCGGATGAACTGTTTGTGATTACCGAACACAGCAGAAACGGTCAGGCAGATCAAGGTGTGTGCGATATACGGCATGCGGTTCACTCGGATGAACTGTTTGCGATTACCCAACACAACAAAAATAGTTCAACTTAACAAGATGTGTGTGATACGCGGCAAACAGGTCAGTAATCAGAAATGTGTGGGAAGACCGATAACAACACAGATGATTCCTGCTAATAACCCGTGTGTGTTGTGGACAAACGCTTGCTGGTAAACAATTGTCAGCGATTGATGAAATCATCACCGACGGGTTCCGTAGTTTAATCCGTGTGCGATGTGATTTGCTCAGTCTGCACAACATCTACGCTCTCTGTCTACAGAACCACAACATATATACTTATAAGGACATGATTGCATAACCAAATTCAACATCCAATTACATACCTGAATACACACATAACATATGCACACACCAAAGTAAAAAATTACATGCATAATAAACTAGGATAAACGATCATATCTAATCATCATCTAATTCTTCTTGTGACGCTTGCCGCTGCTGCTCTGCTGGTGGCTCGATCCCTCGTCATCTACAGGAAGGAGGCACTCCCTCATGTCGATGATCCACCTGTGCATCTCATAGCATGTGTACATGTTCTTGGCTACAAACTTGAGGTGAGGTTCATCCAGTCTCCACACCCAGGCACCATGCCAGGATCCTGGATTTCTTTTGGAACCTTCCTTCATGTCTTCGTAGTAGGGGTCGATGATGGCCGCGGTGAGTTCAACCAGGGAATCCTTCTTCGTGCTGCCCTAGACCCTGTAGTGGCCACGGATGTCGACAAGCTTTGGGCAGGCCAAGCCCGAAATCTGGAGCACTTTTACATCATTGACGGTGTCCACTGTAGCGAACTTGTAGTCGGAGCTCTTGACAAACCTGGCGAAACGCTCGCAAGCACTTGTGGCCAGGCAGTAGTGGTAGACGAGGACGTGATGGCCCACACACAACTGGGCGACAGCAACTGCCTGATCAACCCCGGGACGACCGGCGGTGTACTGGAGGTCGAAGCCGACCACTTTGTACTTGTCGTCCTTAGCAAGCAACTGCTCCATGGTGTTGATGGAGTCCTCCATCACGGCCTGGTCGATGGTGTACACCACCGTGAGTTCCTTCCCCCTCACGTGGGTGTCCACACGATGCTTGCCGAACTCCATTGGAGCGCTGCTGAATATCCTCTCTCTATGTGTCGTCGTGGGTGTGCTTGTTGTTTTGTGGGGCGCGATCGAAAGGTTGAAGAGACTAAGGTTATAATGGCCGTGGGAATAAATGGGGAGGCCGAACGGCCTAGAGTATCGGCGCGCGCGGATGCTAGTTGTTGCAGCGCGTAACTGCATCGTGCCGCACGTATTAACTGCATCGTGGCGACGCACGCGGACGCAACCGCATGCAAATGGCGCCCAAAACGTGATCGTGCGCCAGCCCCAACCGCTGAAAGAGCGCGTGCGGAGGGACGCAAGCAGAGCGCGCTACGGCCGCCTCATCGTCGAGCAGAGCGCGCGAAGGGACGCGAGCATAGCGTGCCACGGCCGCCTAAACAGCGAGCAACCACCTGCGTATAGCAGTTATGGTCGACCGTCTGAGACGCGTGGGTGGCGAGACGGCCCATCCATCGGACACGCTGACACACCGATCAAACCTAAACGTGTTCACACCGATCAATTTACCACGCAATGAGTAATTGCAAATCTGTTCACACCGATCAAACCTAAACGTGTTCCCACTTAGCACTGGGCTATAAAAACTAGTACCCACTCGAAAATTACTGCACATTCCTCTCCTCATCACCAAAAAAAGGTCTTTCCTCTTAAGTCGTTCCTTGCATCTGCCATGGCCAGTAGGTGGAGTTCTAGGTTGACATATAGCCAGGGAGCAAAGACTAAGGCCACGGAAGCACTAGAGAGGTCCCACTGCAATGCGGCAGCCACAGCAGAGATGTCCTGCCGCACTGCGGGGCCCTCGAATGAGCTCTCACGGGCAGGCGAGGGCTCTCACAAGCGCGCTCGCCGCGTCGGCGAACTTGACGAGCTGGCAGGGGTGAATTCCTTAGCCAGCACGACGACATTCTCGCTGGCCTAATTAACCAGCAGGAGCTGCTCGCCGGCTTAGAGAAGCTGCTCGAGATTAGAGATGCCTTGGTTGATAAGGCGACTGGCCTCGTCGTGAAACTCATGGGTGACAATGCGAAGCTCCACGAGGAGCTCGACAAGCAGAAGGAGGAAGCCGCCAGCTGGAGGGAGCTATATGAGAAGAGCGTTGCCTCGCGGATGACGCTGACAACCGTCGTCCATGAGCTTGGGGATGACTTGAAGAAGCTCCGCATCCAGCGCGAGCTGCAGGTGGAGGAATCCGTGGCTGCTATCAAGGAAAGTCATGAGGATGTGAAGAAGGAGCTGGAAGAACTCCTCGCCCAGCGATCCATCGAGGAGTAGAGAGCAGCGACTTCCTTCTTCCTTTTTTTTCTTCTTCTCTTTTTCCCCTGTGTCTTTCGGGCGTTACCACATGTGGCATTTTAAAATATCCGGGATATGTAATACACTTATTATCCATTGCCATTTCAATTTGTCATTGTATTATTTCGTTCGTAACCTCGTAGGTACATGTATATGAGTCGAAAACAGGCTAAAAGTCACGTTCTCAGTGAGGCACGAACAAAACAATGCTAGCTAACGTTGAGCATGGCCATGGGATCACAAGCTAACACCTTCTATCCAGGTGCATTAACCGCATGTTAAACAGCGGCTCGGCCGCCATTAATGAAGAAGTTGGGAGTGAGGCGGCCGGTGGAGGTCAAAGAGCTCGCTTCTCGATGAGCCTGCTCGGCCGCCATTAATGGAGAAGTTGGAAGCGAGGCGGTGGGTGGAGGTCAAAGAGCTCGCTTCCCGGTGAGCCTGCGCGGTAGACAGCTCGCACGGGTCCCGTTGAATCTGCACGGCGGACTGCTCGCATGCGTCCCATCGAGCCGCGCGGCGGAGTTCTCGCACTCGACCCGTCTAATCAAACAGCTCCACGCACGCCACCTAGTATGGTCAATTTTTTGCACAAAATACAAAGAGGACCAATAAACCAGGACTGAGGTAGTACTCTCCAATAAAAAGAGGGACACGTGGCCACACGTAAATGGTTAGTGGAACACCCACGGTTCAAACAATACAACCGTTTGCGATATTAACATGTCATCTATTTGTTCCAAAATGCCTACGTTGGCTATTAATGTGTGCGCCTTGTCTCAAATTGGACAAATTTTTTACCACGGCATATATGTGCCATATAATGACACTATGCCAAGTCTGATGAATCTCGGGTGAGTTTTGGATTTACGGAGATTTAAAAACCGAGATTCTCAATGTTTGAAGCCGAGCCAGGACGCCGATGTTTGTAATTCATTCCCATTTCTTGCATGGGACCTAAACATGCACCCAAGGACACATGTATGGTATTTGAAGACATTTTGGTGCACTAGAGCATGTGCTTGTAATTCAAATTTGAATTATGGAGATTAAATGCCTAGAAAACTCAATTAATGTATAAAAAGGCCAAACGAACCCTGAATAATTCTATATTTCAACGCGAATCTCCTGTTGGTCTATGTTGCTTGTAGAAAAAAAAATACAAGGCGAGAAGAGGCAGCGACGATTGTCGTTTCGCCCACAAGGGTGACATGTTCCCTATCAGAACCACGAGGCTTCTTGCTAGAAGCTCCAGTTTGTAAGAGGCTTGTACCAAAACTTGCCCCAAATTGGAATTTTTTTTACCACGGCATATATGTGACATGTCATGACACGATGCCAAGTTTCACGATTTTCGGGTGAGTTTTTGATTTAAGGGGATTTAAAAACCGAGATTCTCAAAGTTTGAGGCCGAGCCAGTACGCCGAGATGTTTATAATTCATCCCCATTTCTTGCATGGGACCTAAACATACACCCAAGGACACATGTATGGTTTTTGAAGCCATTTTGGTGCACTGGAGCATGTGCTTGTAGTTCAAATTTGAATTATGTGCCTAGAAAACTCAATTAATATATGTAAAAAGGCCAGACGAACCCTGAATAATTCAATATTTTAGCGCGAATCTCCTGTTGGTCTATGTTGCCTGTAGAAGAAAAATACAAGCTGGGAAGAGGCAGCGATTGTTGTTTCGCCCACAGTGGTGACACGTTCCCTATTGGAACCACGAGGCTTCTTGCTAGAAGCTCCGGTTTGTAAGAGGCGTGTACCAAAACTTGCCCCAAATTGGACAATTTTTTTACCATGGCATATATGTGCCATGTCATGACACGATGCCAAGTTTCATGAATTTCGGGTGAGTTTTGGATTTACGGGGATTTAAAAAACCGATATTCTCAATGTTTGAGGCCGAGCCAGTACACCGAGATGTTTGTAATTCATCCCCATTTCTTGCATGGGACCCAAACATGCACCCAAGGACACATGTATGGTTTTTGAAGCCATTTTGGTGCACTGGATCATGTGCTTGTAGTTCAAATTTGAATTATGGACATTAAATGCCTAGAAAACTCAATTAATGTATAAAAAAGGCCAAACGAACCCTGGATAATTCCATATTTCAGCACAAATCTCCTATTGGTCTATGTTGCCCGTAGAAAAAAAATACGAGGCGAGAAGAGGTAGCGATTGTCGTTTCGCCCACAAGGGTGACACGTTCCCTATCGGAGGATTCTTGCGAGAAGCTCCGGTTTGAAAGAGGCTTGTACCAAAACTTGCCCCAAATTGGTCAGTTTTTTTACCATGGCATATATGTGCCATGTCATGACACCATGCAAAGTTTCATGAATTTCAGGTGAGTTTTGGATTTATAGGGATTTAAAAAGCAAGATTCTCAATGTTTGAGGCCGAGCCAGGATGCCGAGATGTTTGTAATTCATCCCCATTCCTTGCATGGGACCTGAACATGCACCCAAGGACACATATATGATTTTTCAACCCATTTTGGTGCACTGGAGCATGTATTTGTAGTTCAAATTTGAATTTTGCACATTAAATGCCTAGAAAACTCTATTATAATGTATAAAAAATGCCAAATGAACCCTGAATAATTTAAAGTAGTTCTGTTCAACCCGTGGGTAAGCACTGTGCGCACGCGTTGTGCTAGCTCGCGCTTCCTTCTTTCCCAAGTTTTCCATATTAATGGTGTTATATATCCAAACACGCTACCGTTTCCCGCCACTCCGCCAATCGGTTTCCCGCCACTCCACCCAATCGGTTTCCCGCCACTCCCCCCATCGGTTTCCCGCTGCCAGTGTCAGTGGGCATAGGAGGCTAGGCGGCGACACACCGGCCATACCGCAGTATACCATTCCAAGCATGCTAATCCGGCGAAGCGCCGTCGCCGTCAACAACCTCCTCGACAAGGAGAACGAGTCGGAGCAGGCCGGAGAGCCAGAACGGCCGTGCGCCACTGGGCAAGAGAGGCAGCGCTGTAACGCCCAATATGAAGCTCTATCGCAATCTCGTGATGAACTCAAGATCGTGACAGAACCTCATTTTGGAATGCATAGCAAGGTGATTCTCAAATACATACAATCGAATGAACAGGTGAGAATACTAGATAAAGGCTTACATTCGCCACATGCTACAGCATAAATATATCATCGTCATCATACAATCATCCAAATGAAAGACAGAGTCTGGCTACAGACGAAATCAAACGAGAAAACACCACCCTCCTATTATCCCCGGATCAACCGACTAGGGCCCACTACTGATCGTCTGGCATCGTGATGTACATACGCCCACGTTCATCATCATACTCCCAATGGAGCATCTCGGGCTCACCTGTGTCTGACTCAAGCGTACCTGCCACTGGTGTTATAGTAATCTGTGAGCCACAGGGACTCAGCAATCTCATCATCCAAGGTAACAAAACTATTTAAGCTTATAGGAATGGAAGGGGTAAATGTGGTGAGGTTGCAGCAAGCACTAAGCATGTTTAAGTGGCTAACTTACGAGTACAAGAATAAAGATGAGCATACTACACATAACGGTCGCAAGTTTAATATGATCAAGAAGTGATCCTGAACACCTACTTACGATTCAATCATAACCCCACCGTGTTCTCTTCCCGAACTTACTCGAAAAGAGACCATCACGGTTACGCACACAGTTGGTGTATTTTATTAGAATTAGTGTCAAGTTCTCTACAATCGGAGGTTAAAAATATCCAAGTGGCCACATAACCGTGGGCACGGCTTCGCGTAAGATTTAACCCTGCACGGGTGTTCCAACCTGGTCCATCATAGACCAACACAAGCTGCGGTGGAAATACCTCAACCTCGAGATAGCCCGAAGTATCCTCGGAATCCCGGTGCACAAGACATTTTGACAATGGTAACACAAGTCCAGCAAGACCTCCCGACGTGCCGACACCCCGATTGGAGCCGCGCGTGTCTCTAAATCAGGCCACGACGGATGAGCGAAGCTTACGGTTAGCTGATACACAAGTTGCCAAGGGGGCGCTGCAAGGTGCTCTAGTTTGGACCAACGCTTATGAGGAGCACTGGCCCGGGTTGTTGATTAAGAATCCTCGGGTTAATTACTCCCTATGCAAGTTTTAGTTGTTATTAGGCAAATGGTAAAATCAAAGTTGGGCCTTGCTGGAAGCGGTTATTCAAAGCGAACTATCAAGAGGGTCCCATTCCCCTGAGCATGTTAGGAACGCTAATCAAGGATCATAACACCGGTATTACGGAAATTAAGGCGGCATGAGTGGAACAAAACACTAGGCAAAAGGCCGAGCCTTCCACACACAACCAAGTATATAGATGCATTAATTAAATAAAAGATATTGTGATATCCCAACATATCCATGTCCCAACATGGAACAACCTGCACTGCACCTGCAACTCGCAACGCTATAAGAGGGGCTGAGCAAAGCGGTAACATAGCCAAACAATGGTTTGCTGGGTAGGGTGGTTAGAGGCTGTATCATGGCGTATGAGAGGCTGACATGTATGTGGTAGGAAACGTGACATAGCGATAGCAACGAGACAACTAGCAAGCAAAGATAGTAGTGTTATCAAGGGTAATGATGATCTTGCCTGAAGTCTCTTCGGTAGGATAGTAAGACTGCTCCTCGAACACGTTCTCAGCCGGTTCCTCGAACTCGGACTCGTCTCCCGGAACTACCCAAAAGAAAGAACAAGAACCAGAATAAACAAACAATCATGGCATAGATGCACAAACAAAATGATGCATGATATGGCATGAAGAAATAATGAGCATGACATGAATGAAGCAACGGTGCTACCGGGACGACATAAATAATAACGAGATGTGGACGGTGAAGCACAAGATGGATATGGGCAAAATCTTGGCAACCCAAGTATGCCACTAGAAAGAATGGAAGATTTCGATGGAAATCGATATAAATATCACGAAGAATGGATGCACGAAGCTCAAATTGTGAGCAACACAATATGCAATGCAAAACTGAAATTAACAGCAACATGGCATATTGTGCACATCGAAACAACAAGCTACAGTACCCTAAAATGCAAGAAATTGGAATGCACCTATAGTACACATGGCATAAAACATTTCATTACATTGACACAAATTCATATGAAGCATGGATTCATCACAAATGAGCTCACAACATTGCAACATGATGCTGACAGAAAACTGCTACATTCAGTAGGCATATTGAGAGCAACATTTATATATGCTACAGGAGGTTAACATGGCACCAATTGGCATGTCATGAATCTACAGATGACAAAGACCAAATCATGTCTACTGGACATGTCCAAAAGATGCATAGATTAGTGGCTATCATCAAGGAAACATAGCAAGATTCAGTAGAAAATTAACAAGTGCAAAACTGTAACAATGACTAAGCATGTTTACAAGCTTGTTGCACTCCTATCATGGCATATCATGGCATGGAAAAAATAACTAGCAGTAAGATGGCATGAAAATGCTCCAAACTCATGTTGACAAGATGCTCACATGACATATGCAATAATTCACACAAAAATGACAAAATGGCATGTTATGTGAAAATGGCACGCATGCAAACTTGCTCAAAAGATAAATCTAATGCCACCAATGGATTAGTTGGATTTTTCTACCCCAAAATCATATATTACACTCATATGTTCCTACATGAAAAAATGCTCAAAAAGCCACAATTACACTTAGGACAGAAACTGATTTGAGATATATGCCAGATTTGGCATATGCCGAAAATGGAAAGCGCCAGAAACGGAAAACTTGCCAAAATGGGAAAGCGCCAAAAACGGAAAAAGACAAATCGGCGGCGGCGCGGCTACGCGTACCCAGCCACAGTGGCTGACAGGTGGGACCTGGACCCACGTGGCGGTGCTGACGTGGCGAGGCAGAGGAGCAAAGTAGGGGAGGGCGCCGGCGACGGCAGGAGCACGGTGGAGGCTTGCCGGAGTTGTCTCCGGTGACCTCTTGGCACGGCGGATGGGTGGAATCGACCCGCAGCTCGATCCCGCACACGCGCATGCTACGCACGGCACCGGACGTCGACGGAAACGACGCCGGCGACGAGGTGGCAGAGGCAGCGATGGCGAGCTTGGGTGACTCGTAGCGAGGCGCGGTAGAGGCGGCGAAGCGGCGAGGCAGCATCTATGTGCTACAGCGAGCTCGAAGGACACGCGCGCGAGGCCTAAGGGGGTCAGAACACTCGCCGGAGACGAGGTCCGACGGCGGCGAGATCGGGCGCGCATGGCAAACGTCGACGGAGTGCTCTATCGAAGGGGAAAAACGGTCGGGGAGATGCGGCTGCTCACCACGAACACGCGAGTGTGCTCGGAATGGCGGTAGGTGGACGGAGTCGACGTCGGCGGCGATCGAACGGCTTCGGGCACCGACGGGGAAGAAGAGGAAGGAGACGACTGCGTCTTGGCGTCCCGCGGGCTGTAGAGGAGGTAGGCGACGTAGTCGACGACGGGGAAGAAGACGGACAAGGTTGGCGAGGCGGGGGTGGACGACGGTCACGGCGGCGCCATGGCCGTGCGCTAGGATGCGATCGGGACTCGGTCGGGGCGGCGGATCTGGTGGCTCCACTCACCAAACGGCGGCGGCGAGAGGATGGGGGAAACCCTAGCAAGGTAGGAGACACGGAGAGGGTTTATATCGGGGGCTAGGGCGATGAGACGGAGCTCGAGCACGTTCGGGCTCGCGGTCCCCATGGCGATGCACGAGGAGGACGAAAAGTAGGGGCGCGGGTTATGCCACGCGTCAGTGGGCTAGCGGGGGTGCGCGGGCTCGCGGGTGAGAAAAGAAAATGAGGGAGCGAGTGGGGCGAGCTGGGCTGGCGTGACTGGGCCGGCTAGGTTGCTGCTGCTGCTGGGCCGCTGGGCTGCTTGCCTCTTTCCCCCTTTGATTTCTGCTTTTCTTTTTCTTCAAACAGAGAAATAAGCCAGAAATGCACAGGGAGTTTGGAGGGAAGTGAGAGAGAAATAAGAATATCCCTAGAATCTAGAGATTATGCAGAATTTGAATAAAATGGTTTGGACATTTTTAGAGATAGAAAAATAATTCAAGTTTGAATTAAATTCAAACTTGCACCATTTTTGAACCCAACCAAATCAATTCCAAAAATGATGAAATTGGCAGAGAGCTTTAGGGCATGGTTTAGGATTTATAGGGAAATAGTGGACATTAATCTGGAACAGAAATAAGGACCACATGAATAATATTGGAAAAGAGAAGGATTGGAGATGATGAAGGGGAGGTGGTGTGCATGGATGAAACCTGAAGAGTTGGGTGAGGCAAGAAGAAGATGATGACACACCTCATGCATACATGATGAACATAACATAACAATGGGTGCAATGCTCATGAACAACATAAATGAATATGAAGATGCAAGCACATGACAACATAATTTGAAAATGAAATGCAAAGAGAAAAGAAAAGCAAGAACACAACATGAGAATCAGCCCATCCATCAAGATCATCATGACAAATCCATATATGGCAAAGTTTGGGACTACAAATATGGAAGGAGCACTCTTGGGGTGTTACAACTCTCCCCTACTACAAGAGGATCTCGTCCCGAGATCTAGGAACTGAAGAACTCCGGATATTCGGAATGGAGGTGGTCCTCGCGCTCCCATGTGGCTTCTCGGTCAGAATGATGAGACCATTTCACTTTCAGGAACTTGATTGACTTGTTGCGAGTCTTGCGCTCAGTTTCTTCGAGAATGGCAATGGGATGCTCACGGTAAGACAAATCATCTTGGAGCTCGATGTCTTGGAAGTCAATGGTGCGGTCGGGAGTCTTGAAGCACTTGCGAAGTTGTGACACGTGAAACACATCATGCACATTTGAGAAGTTGGAAGGTATCTCGAGTTGGTAGGCTAGATCGCCTCTTTTGCCAACTATCTTGAAAGGGCCCACATATCTTGGAGCAAGCTTTCCTTTGATACTGAATCGTTGGGTGCCTTTCATAGGAGAAACACGGAGATAGACATGGTCTCCAATCTCGAAAGCCAAGTCACGGTGCTTACTATCATAGTAGCTCTTCTGGCGCGATTGCGCTGCTTTTAGATTTTCATGGATGATACGACACATCTCTTTAGCTTTAGAAATCATATCATTGCCAAGAAGTTGGCATTCACCGGTTTCAGACCAGTTGAGGGGAGTACGACACTTTCTGCCATAGAGAATTTCGAATGGTGCCTTGCCTGAGCTTGCTTGGAAACTATTGTTGTATGAGAACTCGGCAAAAGGAAGGCAATCTTCCCACTTCATGCCGAAAGAGATGACACACGCTCTCAGCATATCCTCGAGAATTTGATTGACTCTCTCGACCTGGCCACTAGTCTGAGGATGAAAAGCTGTGCTGAAGTGAATCTTTGTGCCCATGGCCTGCTGGAAAGAATCCCAGAATCTGGAAGTGAAGATGCTTCCACGATCTGAGGAGATCAACTGAGGAACACCGTGCAAGGAGACCACTCTGGAAGTGTACAACTCTGCCAACTGGGCTGCAGTGATAGACTCCTTGACTGGAAGGAAGTGAGCGACTTTAGTGAGCTTGTCAATGACCACAAAGATGGCATCATTCCCTCTCTTGGACTTGGGAAAACCGGTGACAAACTCCATCTCAATATGATCGAATTTCCACTCGGGAATGGGTAGAGGCTGAAGAAGTCCTGCTGGACGCTGATGTTCCGCCTTCACTCTGCGGCACACATCTCACTCATTTACGAACTGAGCAATCTCACGTTTCATACGAGTCCACCAATAAGTTGACTTGAGATCATGGTACATCTTGGAGCTGCCTGGATGGATAGACAAGAGAGGATTGTGTGCTTCGTTCATTATGACCTTCCTGAGATCCCCTTTTGGCACGACTAGCCTGTCCTCAAAGAACAAGGTATCCTTGTCATCCACTCGATAGCACTTGTATTTGGGAATGCTCTTTGCAATGCCGAGTTTCACCTTCTTCACCATGGCATCTAAGAGCTAAGCTTCACGAATTTGATCCTCCAATGTGGGAGTGATCTGGAGGTTTGCAAGAAATCCTTGCGGAACAACTTGGAGATTGAGTTTTCTGAAAGCCTCACAAAGATCAGGCTGGATCGACTTGAGAATTAGGCTGTTGCAATACGCTTTTCTGCTCAAAGCATCCGTGATAACATTAGCCTTGCCTGGAGTGGATTCAATGCTCGGGTTGTACTCTTGAATCATCTCCACCCATCGGGTCTGACGGAGATTAAGGTTGAGCTGAGTGAATATGTACTTGAGGCTCTTGTGATCGGTGAAAATGTCCACCTGCCTGCCCAACAAGAGATGTCTCCATGTGATCAAGGCATGGACGACGGCTGCCAACTCCAAGTCGTGAGTAGGATAGTTCCTCTCGTTCGGCTTCAACTGCCGAGAGGTATAAGCCACCACTTTCTACTCTTGCATTAGTACTCCACCGAGACCTTGCAGAGAAGCATCACAGAACACTTGGTAAGGCTTGGATTCATCTGGAGGAGTGAGAACTGGAGCAGTTATGAGCTTCTCTTTGAGTGTCTTGAACGCAACATCACACTCAGGAGTCCAAGAATATTTGACATTCTTCTGGAGGAGGTTAGACAAAGGCTTGGCAATCTTGGAGAAGTTCTCCACAAACCTTCTGCAATAGCTTGCAAGCCCGAGAAAGCTTCGAAGTTGCTTGACATTTTGAGGAGGCTGCCAGTTGACAATAGCTTCAACCTTTTCAGGATTTACCAAGATGCCCTTGGCAGAGATAATGTGACTGAGGTAAAGAACTTCATCAAGCCAGAATTCACACTTAGAGAACTTTGCATAGAACCGATGCTCTCTGAGCTTATCAAGTACCAAGCACAAATGCTTTGCATGATCCTCTTTACTCTTGGAGAAAACCAGGATGTCATCGAGATATACAAGAATGAACTCATTGGTGTAAGGATTGAACACATAGTTCATCACACGAGAGAAGGTAGGAGGTGCATTTGCAAGGCCGAAGGACATGACTGTGTATTCATAAGAACCAAAGCTCATCCTGAAAGCTGTTTTGGGAATGTCTTCTTCGCAAATCCGGATTTGGTGATATCCCATCCGAAGATCGAGCTTTGAGAACACCTTTGCACCTTTGAGTTGCTCGAACAATTCATTGATATTGGGAAGTGGATATTTGTTCTTGATTGTCTTCTTATTCAATGGCCGGTAGTTAACGCAAAGTCTTTCCGTGCCATCTTTCTTCTTGACAAAAAGAACTCCACAACCCCAAGGAGATGAACTTGGTCTGATCAAGCCCAGACGCTCTTGTTCACCGAGCTGTCTCTTCAATTCTTTCAGCTCTTCTGGCTCAAGCTTGTAGGGGCGTTTGCATACGGGTTCTGTGCCGGGCTCGAGCTCAATGACAAACTCAATAGGCCGGTGAGGAGGCATTCCTGGCAACTCTTCTGGAAAAACATCCTCATATTCACATACCACTGGAATTTGAGATATGGCATTAATATCGCCTTTCTCATTGAGAGAGAATAACCGAATAGTATCATCACGAGCAGCAAAGATAATGACCTCTTCAGAAGGATGAGTCAATTTAACTTCCTTGGCCGCACAATCAAGAGAAGCCTTGTCCTTAGAAAGCCAATTCATGCCGAGAATAAGATCAATATCATAATTTCCAAGGACCATAGGATCAGCCAGAAAAGAATAATTGCCCATCTTGATGGTGACATCCGGAACCATTGCGTTAGCTCTCATGGACAAACCTGGAGAAACGACAACCATAGGTCTCTCTAGATATGTTGACTCGAAATCATGCTTGGCAAAAAATGGTCTTGACATGAAACAATGCGATGCACCAGTATCAAATTAAACTTTAGCCGGAATGGAATTAACCAAGAGATTACTCATAATCACTTCAAAAGACTCCTCTGCTTGAGCTAAATTCACCATGTTCACTCTTGCAGACTTGGGATTGTGTTTGACAATAGCATTGCTTGGAGGCTTGCCGGGAGGAGGAGATGGAAGGCGCTTCTGAGTGCACTTGTTGGCATAGTGTCCTTTCTGACCACACTTGTGACAAGTAACCTCTGAGAGTGGGCGAGGAGGAGGAACGACTGCCCTTGGAGCCTGAGATCTCTGCTGGTACACTGGGTTGGGCGGGTGGGAAGAACCACGGCCACCAAACTGCTTCTACTGATGCTGAGGACGAAACTGAGGAGGAGGAGGTAACCAGAACTTCTGCTTCTTGGCAACCACTTGAGACGAGGAAGAAGAGTGAACTGCATCTCTGATTCTCTTCTTAGAAGCATCAAACTTGATCTGAGCTGATTCTTGCTGGAGTGCCATGTTATAGAACTGATCAAACTCAGGCGGATCGACTAGGTTGAGAGCAAGCTGTAGGTCCTCTCTGAAACCACCCCTGAACTGGTAGATCTTGTTCTTGTCATCTGGAATGTCTTGCTTGGCATACCGAGCGAGATTCTGGAACTCAGTGTTATACTGATAGACAGACATGCTTCCTTGCTTGAGGTTTCTGAATTTCTCACGCATCACCTCAAACACACATGACGGAATGTGATGTGCTCTGAAATCACGACAGAAGTCGGTCCAAGTGATGACTCGACCACCTCTTGAATCTTTGTACTGCTGCCACCACTCGGCTGCCTGGTCCTTGAGCTGGAAAGAAGCGAACTTGACATAGTCCTCAGGTCGGACATTGCTGCACTCGAAGTGTTTGTTAATATCCAGTAACCAATCTTCAGCATCGAGAGGCTGAGTGCACGAACTGAAGGACTTGGGCTAATTGCTGAGAAACTGGTTGAGAGTTGCATATTGAGGTTGATTGTTGAACTTGCCTTGGCCTTGATTGCCTTGATACCCTTGATTCCGCTCTTGCATAAACTGGAGCAACATCTGAGTATTGGCATTGGTTGCTGCCATCAAAGCTTGCCATGCCTCCGGAGGCGGAGGTGGAGGAGGAGGTGGCGGTGGAGGTTCTGACTGCTCCCCAACATCATGGGGCGGATTCCCATGGGTTGCGGGAGCCATCCTGAAGATGGAAACAACCGTTAGAATCTTCAATGAGACAACTGAAAAGCTGAATCAACGGATAGATATTGCAACAGAATTCTTCACGAGCTAGCATTTGAACAGATATGAACGAATGCATTCCGAAAGATAGATGATACACCAAAGATTGAGAAGCCACTTGGAAAGAATGTTAGAATAATGCACAAGGTAACGAAAGTGGAAACAAACATATGATAGACCCCATATCGTATCATGTGTTTGTTGGAAAGATATCCTAGGTGATACTTGAATTCCCCTAGGAACTTCCGAAACTTCTTGGTTATGAGATCAGGTTGCGGATCCAGGAACCTACTCATCAAACAACAACCTAATCAGCTGCAACCGTATCCGCAACCCTCAACACACGACCGAGAAACTTCGCAAATTCGTCTACCTCAAACCTTCGAAAACACAGCGATACTAGTCATGGTGGATCATCCGAGCTATCTCCTCCAGTACTGGGGAAAAGTCACGGCACTATTTGCCACCACAAAAAGTATAGAAGCGTTTCGATGTCGGCGTCCTCTGGTATTCCCGGAACCGAAACGATAGCGAGTGTGAAAAAAACCCTTGGAGTTCAACTCCCCGGGTCCAATCCAAACGGCCAGGAGGCACCAAGAACAGAGTCACGTCACACCGATATCGCAGCCATTCCAACAATACCCGCATGATCCTAAATTTTTTTTGAGTGAGAAGAGGTAGTATAATAAAACACCTACGCCACAATTCCTCACCAGAGCGACGAAGGGGATAAGGAGTAAAAAGAATTCCTACTCTCCGATATATATATATATATATATATAACTAGGACTCAAAATAGTTTTTCTTCTAGACTCGTCAACGGTTCGATCAAACAAGGGGCTCCTATAGTCGGTATGGCTCTGATTACCAACTTGTAACGCCCAATATGAAGCCCTATCGCAATCTTGTGATGAACTCAAGATCGTGACAGAACCTCATTTTGGAATGCATAGCAAGGTGATTCTCAAATACATACAACCGAATGAACATGTGAGAATACTAGATAAAGGCTTACACTTGCCACATGCTACAACATAAATATATCATAATCATCATACAATCATCCAAATGAAAGACAGAGTCTGACTACGGACGAAATCAAACGAGAAAACACCACCCTGCTATTATCCCCGGATCAACCGACTAGGGCCCACTATTGATCATCTGGCATCGTGATGTACATACGCCCACGTTCATCATCATACTCCCAATGGAGCATCTCGGGCTCACCTGTGTCTGACTCAAGCATACCTGCAACTGGTGTTATAGTAATCTGTGAGCCACAGGGACTCAGCAATCTCATCACCCAAGGTAACAAAACTATTTAAGCTTATAGGAATGGAAGGGGTAAATGTGGTGAGGTTGCAGCAAGCACTAAGCATGTTTAAGTGGCTAACTTACGAGTACAAGAATAAAGATGAGCATACTACACATAACGGTCGCAAGTTTAATATGATCAAGAAGTGATCCAGAACACCTACTTACGATTCAATCATAACCCTACCGTGTTCTCTTCCCGAACTTACTCGAAAAGAGACCATCACGGTTACGCACGCAGTTGGTGTATTTTATTAGAATTAGTGTCAAGTTCTCTACAACCGGAGGTTAAAAATATCCAAGTCGCCACATAACTGCGGGCACGGCTTCGCGTAAGATTAAACCCTGCAGGGGTGTTCCAACCTGGTCCATCATAGACCAACACAAGCTGCGGTGGAAATACCTCAACCTCGAGATAGCCCGAAGTATCCTCGGAATCCCGGTGCACAAGACATTTCGACAATGGTAACACAAGTCCAGAAAGACCTCCCGACGTACCGACACCCCGATTGGAGCCGTTCGTATCTCTAAATCAGGCCACGACGGATGAGCGAAGCTTACGGTTAGCTGATACCCAAGTTGCCAAGGGGGTGCCGCAAGGTGCTCTAGTTTGGACCAACGCTTATGAGGATCACTGGCCCGGGTTGTTGATTAAGAATCCTCGGGTTAATTACTCCCTATGCAAGTTTTAGTTGTTATTAGGCAAATGGTAAAACCAAAGTTGGGCCTTGCTGGAAGCAGTTATTCAAAGCGAACTATCAAGAGGGTCCCATTCCCCTGAGCATGTTAGGACCGCTAATCAAGGATCATAACACCGCTATTACGGAAACTAAGGCGGCATGAGTGGAACAAAACACTAGGCAAAAGGCCGAGCCTTCCACACACAACCAAGTATATAGATGCATTAATTAAATAAAAGATATTGTGATATCCCAACATATCCATGTCCCAACATGGAACAACCTGCACTGCACCTGCAACTCGCAACGCTATAAGAGGGGCTGAGCAAAGCGGTAACATAGCCAAACAACGGTTTGCTGGGTAGGGTGGTTAGAGGCTGTATCATGGCATATGAGAGGCTGACATGTATGTGGTAGGAAACGTGACATAACGATAGCAACGAGACAACTAGCAAGCAAAGATAGTAGTGTTATCAAGGGTAATGATCATCTTGCCTGAAGTCTCTTCGGTAGGATAGTAAGACTGCTCCTCAAACACGTTCTCAACCGGTTCCTCGAACTCGGACTCGTCTCCCGGAACTACCCAAAAGAAAGAACTAGCACCAGAATAAACAAACAATCATGGCATAGATGCACAAACAAAATGATGCATGATATGGCATGAAGAAATAATGAGCATGACATGAATGAAGCAACGGTTCTACCGGGACGACAGAAATAATAACGAGATGTGGACGGTGAAGCACAAGATGGATATGGGCAAAATCTTGGAAACACAAGTATGCCACTGGAAAGAATGGAAGATTTCGATGGAAATCGATATAAAGATCACGAAGAACGGATGCACGAAGCTCAAATTGTGAGCAACACAATATGCAATGCAAAACTAAAATTAACAGGAACATGTCATCTTGTGCACATCAAAACAACAAGCTACATTACCCTAAAATGCAAGAAATTGGAATGCACCTACAGTACACATGGCATAGAACATTTCATTACATTGGCACAAATTCATATGAAGCATGGATTCATCACAAATGAGCTCACAACATTGCAACATGATGCTGACAGAAAACTGCTACATTGACTAGGCATATTGAGAGCAACATTTATATATGCTACAGGAGGTTAACATGGCACCAATTGGCATGTCATGAATCTACTGATGACAAAGACCAAATCATGTCTACTGGACATGTCCAAAAGATGCATAGATTAGTGGCTATCATCAAGGAAACATAGCAAGATTCAGCAGAAAATTAACAAGTGCAAAACAGTAACAATGACTAAGCATGTTTACAAGCTTATTGCACTCCTATCATGGCATATCATGGCATGGAAAAAATAACTAGCAGTAAGATGGCATGAAAATGCTCCAAACTCATGTTGACAAGATGCTTATATGACATATGCAATAATTCACACAAAAATGACAAAATGGCATGTTATGTGAAAATGGCATGCATGCAAACTTGCTCAAAAGATAAATCTAATGCCACCAATGGATTAGTTGGATTTTTCTACCCCAAAATCATATATTACACTGATATGTTCCTACATGAAAAAATGCTCAAAAAGCCACAATTACACTTAGGACAGAAACTGATTTGAGATATATGCCAGATTTAGCATATGCCGAAAATGGAAAGCGCCAGAAACGGAAAACTTGCCAAAATGGGAAAGCGCAAAAAATGGAAAAAGACAAATCGGCGGCGGCGCGGCTACGCGTACCCACGGGGTACCCAGCCACAGTGGCTGACAGGTGGGACCTGGACCCACGTGGGGGTGCTGACGTGGCGAGGCAGAGGAGCAAAACAGGGGAGGGCGCCGGCGACGGCAGGAGCACGGCGGAGGCTCGCCGGAGTTGTCTCTGGTGACCTCTTGGCACGGCGGATGGGTGGAATCGACCCGCAGCTCGATCCCGCACACGCGCATGCTACGCACGGCACCGGACGTCGACGGAAACGACGCCGGCGACGAGGTGGCAGAGGCGGCCACGACGAGCTTGGGTGGCTCGTAGCGAGGCGCGGCAGAGACGGCGAAGCGGCGAGGCAACATCTATGCGCTACGGCGAGCTCGAAGGACACGCGTGCGAGGCCTAAGGGGGTCGGAACACTCGCCAGAGACGAGGTCCGATGGCGGCGATGTCGGGCGCGCATGGAAAACGGCGACGGAGGGCTCTATCGAAGGGGAAAACGGTTGGGGAGATGCGGCTGCTCACCACGAACACGCGAGTGTGCTTGGAACGGCGGGAGGTGGACGGAGTCGACGTCGGCGGCGATCGAACGGCTTCGGGCACCGACGGGGAAGAAGAGGAAGGAGACGACTACGTCTCGGCGTCCCGCGGGATGTAGAGGAGGTAGGCGACGTAGTCGACGACGGGGAAGAAGACGGACAAGGTTGGCGAGGCGGGGGTGGACGACGGTCACGGCGGCGCCATGGCCGTGGGCTCGGATGCGATCGGGACTCGGTTGGGGCGGCGGATCTGGTGGCTCCACTCACCAAACAGCGGCGGCGAGAGGATGGGGGAAACCCTAGGGAGGTAGGAGACACGGAGAGGGTTTATATCGGGGGCTAGGGCGACGGGACGGAGCTCGAGCGCGTTCGGGCTCGCGGTCCCCATGGCGATGCGCGAGGAGGACGAAAAGCAGGGGCGCGGGTCGCCTGTAGCCAGCGGCTGCCAGACGGGCCCGGGTTGTGCCACGCGTAAGTGGGCTAGCGGGGGTGCGCGGGCTCGCGGGTGAGAAAATAAAAGGAGGGAGCGAGTGGGGCGAGCTGGGCTGGCGCGACTGGGCCGGCTAGGTTGCTGCTGCTGCTGGGCCGCTGGGCTGCTTGCCTCTCTCCCCCTCTGATTTCTGCTTTTCTTTTTCTTCAAACAGAGAAATAAGGCAGAAAAGCACAGGGAGTTTGGAGGGAAGTGAGAGAGAAAGAAGAATATCCATGGAATCTAGAGATTATGCAGAATTTGAATAAAATGGTTTGGACATTTTTAGAGAGAGAAAAATAATTCAAGTTTGAATTAAATTCAAACTTGCACCATTTTTGAACCCAACCAAATCAGTTCCAAAAATGATGAAATTTTGCAGAGAGCTTTAGGGCATGGTGTAGGATTTATAGGGAAATAGTGGACATTAATCTGGAACAGAAATAAGGACCACATGAATAATATTGGAAAAGAGAAGGATTGGAGATGATGAAGGGGAGGTGGTGTGCATGGGTGAAACCTCAAGAGTTGGGTGAGGCAAGAAGAAGATGTTGACACACCTCATGCATACATGATGAACATAACATAACAATGGGTGCAATGCTCATGAACAACATAAATGAATATGAAGATGCAAGCACATGACAACATAATTTGAAAATGAAATGCAAAGAGAAAAGAAAAGCAAGAACACAACATGAGAATCAGGCCATCCATCAAGATCATCATGAAAAATCCATATATGGCAAAGTTTTGGAGTACAAATATGGAAGGAGCACTCTTGGGGTGTTACAAGCGCGCCGGCGAGCAACAGCGGCAGCTAGCCGCCGAGCGTGAGCGGTATCATCGCGCCCCAGTGCTTGAACGGGCCAATGTCTACACATGTGTTCGTCGCTGCCCATGGAGCGGAGCGGAGCAAGAGTGGCAAAGTGCTGCCGCGCAAGAGCGGGAGAACGCCGCCGCGCATCAGGCGCGGTGCGCCACACTATCTGAGCGGAGCCGTGCCAGCATCCTATTGACTCAACCACTCGAGAGGCTGTTTCCAGCGCCGGTAAGCATCCCGATTCCCTGCCAGGAATGGGCAGAAGCCGTCAGCGCCATAATTGCGCCGGACGAAGTTCACTGTGCCAGAATCCGCCGCCACAACGCCAACGGGCTGGTCGATTGGCTCTTCGACCTCCTCGGCCCTCCAGGTGCCGCCAACGACGAAGCAGAGCAAAATACTCGTCGTGGATTGGAATCAACCGTCGCCGATGAAATATCCTGGGCGGAGATCGATATTGCGGTATAGCAGTTCCGCGAGCGTATCAGACGCATGGACGAAGGCGTGTACCAATTCATGCTCTGCCAAGAGTCCCGTAGGTTTAGGCCCTGTTTGTATTGGTTTTCGCCCGATTTTCCGCAATTAACTGGGCAACTATCTTGTTCGTAATTAATGAAAATGCAAGGCTTTTGCTTCTTCCGGCTAGTTTTAAGTAGTAAAAAAATAATGTAAGTTTGAATGGAAGTGGTCCGGTATGTAAAGATTGCACACAGTTTCTAAAAGAGCAAACGTGTGTGATAGTAAGGACTAGGTCCCACACGGTGACCATCGGTAAACGCCTTAAACGCGAGGATGCAACTCTTATCAGCAAGGGGCTGCTTCCCATCTGTTAGCCTAGTCGAATAGAATGCACAAGTTAAGTGAGCTTGGGGCTGGAGCAGTCTAAGGATGGGTGACCGGGTGGGAAGTTGCTATATCTCAAGCTTCATTTAAGCGCCATGATACCGTCATTACAGACATTTAGCATCTAAATGTGTCGGTAGTGACCTGTCATGTCGATTAAATAAACCTTGAGATCCTTGTTTTGAAAATTCCGAGAATGATGTTTTTTTTTTTGAAAAATCGGAGAATGATCGCGAGATTGATTTGTGGGCCCGCCATGTTCTAATTTGGAGAATGATGTTTTTTGTTATTTGTTGTTTTGAAAAATCGGAGAATGATCGAGATTGATCTGTGGGCCCGCCATGTTCTATTTTGGAGAATGATGTTTTTTGTTATTTGTTGTTTTGAAAAATCGGAGAATGATCGAGATTGATCTGTGGGCCCGCCACGTTCTATCCTTTGACCCACAATGTTCAAGATCTGTGGGCCTGCACGTTCTATCCTTTGACCCACAACGTACGAGAAGGGTTTGACCCATGACGTGTTCCTCTTGGTATAGGTCACGACATGTCAGACCAAATTTAGTTGGGGAATATTTGTTCGATTCCCTCCCACCGGCTCGAAGTTGGGGAACCGACATCATACGTAACGTGGCTTCCTCGGGGTACGGTGTTCGGTTTGTAATGTAGTTGGTGCCGCATCAAAGTTGTGCACTAGGGATTTGATCACATCACACACCACCCATATATACATATATTTGGGTCGCATGTAGGGTATAGGGTCTTCTGATCGACCCCGTCTCCCATGTGCGGTTTTCAATGACACGCCTATCTGTGGGCCTAGTCTATATATATCATCCCTTTGGCCGACAACGAGGGGTTTGGCCATGAATGGATTCATCCAGGTTCGTGTTACCGCGGGTCATGGTGACATGTCCGAGCAAAGTTTGAGCTCATGCGTTCTCAGGATTCCCTCCCATGCGCTCGAAATGGTGGGTTGGATCGACACCCTACGTACGTCGATGTCATCCTTAATTACTACCTACCTTTCATGGGGGTTGTCCATTTTGTGAGGTAGGCGCCACATCAAAATTGTACATTATTGGGTATTTAAAACACATCACCCTTCCAACGTACATCAATTTGGGCCCCATGCAGGTGGTGCTGGTTTTGTGTCCCCTCTCGTGCGGTTTACGGTGATGGTCCAATCTATGGGCCTGAGCGGTCTATTATATCCCTTTTTGACCGACAACAACAGTGGTTGTTTGGCCAAGATATCACTTTGTCCGTCTTATGGTAGGTCATGGTGACATGCATGCATGTCCGACCAAAGTATGAGTACGTGCATGCGTCCCGCCGACACGAAGTGGGGGTGGGGCAGGCACCTAGCCACGACCTTAACCCGTTATTATAGATATCCAAGGGGGCTTTTCGGTTTGCGAGGGAGGTGCCACATCAAAGTTGTGCATTGTGTATTTAAACATCACACCCTTTGTTCCTACATATATTTGGCCACTTCCAGGTGGTTGTTGTCTTCTGGCCCCTCTCACCCGATCTTCGACGACGCGCCCACCTGTGGGCCCGCGCGTCAAAGTTGTGCATTGGGAATTTGAACATCACACACCACCCTTTTCATACATATATATTTGGGCCACATGCTGTTGTGGTTGTGTTCTTATCCTCTCTCGCGTTTTTTTGTTGCCAAATGGTGCTATATAAAATAGAAGACGCCTCGGATGAAAAACTGCGTGCGAACGTACGCGCAACAGACACGGGTGCACTGGCTTAACCATGTGCGAAACTCGTGCCCTGTAAAATCGCCACAACTTCGCAAGCACCAACAAGGGTGAAGGGGTAATGTGTACACGATATTTAGGATGAATTCCACGTATGCGTCTGAAAATTAGGACGAATCATGTGCGATAAACTAGCTAGCTAGAAATCTCAAAAAAAGCTACCCGCCTTGAGCGATGCAAAAATTGGTGGTTCCACGGCTTTTCCTTATTATCATACACAATTATTATGTTTGGACCATGTGCGATCTGGTTCTCCCGCCCCGCTTCATTTCCTTTACCCAAATTTTAGTTGCCGCGGTATTTCAACCATCGCCCTCACTCCTCCACCACCAACCTCATAGTAAAATTCCAGTAGCCAAGGCATTTGAACCGTCGCCCTCCCTCGTCCACCACCATCTCCACCCACCGTTACTAAATTTTTTAGTAGCCGCGGCATATCCTCAAACACCACCTGCCCTAACCCTGCCCCCTCCACAGTCTACACCGCCCCCCCCCGCTCGAACCCTAGTTCACCGCCGCCGCCACCGCCACCAACCCCTGCCAGTCTGCCCGTGCCTCCTAGCTTAGATAAGTTCAGGTTACCCACCGATTCCCATACCCTCACCACCCTGAGTTTTTAGATGAGGCCTGCGGTGTCCCTCCCCCCAGATCCCCATCTCCTACTACAGAGAGTCGCAGTCTAAGCCCGACCACATATCCCGGGGAGCCCGAGGAGTGTACGGCCAAAAGGAGGTCTATCATGGCCTCTCCAACGGATGATGTCCGGGTGGCCGCCATTCGTGCTGACCTGTCGATCCCGGAGGAACACCTCACCACGGAAGCTGGCGAGGACGTTGACTACATCGCCATGGCGAAGGCTTCACGTCAGCGGGCTCACGTATTATTGAATCACAGGACAGACGACTACGACATCAAGAACGTCGACAGCGAAGGCTTCACGCGGGCCATGTCACAGGTTAAGTGGTCCATCCCCAACGCCTCTGGTTCAACTGCCGTCGATCTCTTCGAAGGCCCCGCCGCTGATCTCCTCCACCTCTTGGTCAAGGATTTGCGATCCTTGTATGCCATCGAGCCCATTATGTCATTTCTGAAGGTCACGTTCTACGGCGGTGGCTTGGGATCCTCAGCTGCCAAGTCAGATCTCATCGACCACGACCACGCGAATGGCACCCACTACGACTCTTCCAAGGTGAGACAGCCCATCTGCGACATCAGGGATCACACCCTGGGTCTGTGCTCTTCCAAGTGGAAGGATCCCGTCCATGACAAGTGAGGCAATATCCTATAAGCAAATCTTACTTTTTCTAGCTAGCCAACTCGTACCCAATCTTGTAGTAGCTTTTGCCATGCGATGTTTTAACTGTGCCGTGTTTAATTATTTCAGTGATGCAAAAATGTAATGTTCAATAGGGCTATCGGATGTTTAAGTATGAATTGTCCACTTCAATTTCACGAATGGCTATATTTGGTTGTTTATAGTGAGTAGATGCCTTGTTTATCTGTATTTGGTTGTTAGGTTGGTTGCAGTGAGCATTTGCCCAGTTTTCAAGCAGATGCCCTGTTTATCTGTATTTGGTTGTTAGGTTGGTTGTAGTGAGCATCTGTCTAGTTTTCAAGCAGATGCCTTGTTTATCTGTATTTGCTTGTTAGGTTGGTTGAAGTGAGCCTTTGTCCAATTTTCAAGCAGATGCCTTGTTTATCTGTATTTGCTTGTTAGCTAGGTTGGTTGCAGTGATCCTTTGTCCAGTTTTCAAGCAGGTGCCTTGTTTATCTGTATTTGCTTGTTAGGTTGGTTGCAGTGAGCCTCTGTCCAGTTTTCAATGGCTATATTAGGTTGTTATAGTGAGCATATATGCCTTGTTTATTTTAGTTATTCAAAATGCGATGATCATTATGTGCAAGTATGAACTATGCAGTTCGATTTCATCAATACCAGTTTGAACGGCTATATTTGGTTCCTGTTATGCCTGGTGAAGTTAACACATGCCCTTTATTTCAGTTTTACACATTTATGCAGTGTGATGTTTAAGCTCGAGCTATGTTCTATTCATTTTCAACAGTACCTGTTTGAATTACAATATTTGGTCCCTGTTAAGCCTGTTGTACTTAACATTCCCTTCCATTTTTAACTGATTTAACATCATGCTGAAACCAACACATTCAAGCTGTCATTTTGAGATGTTGTTGTTTACCATGATTATATTTGGTTGATGTTAAGCCTGTAGTACTTATCACGCCTTTCCATGTACTTACACAGGACAACAATGGGAGTGGCCAGCATTTTCCACCGAGGTTAGTTTCATCCCTCGGCTTATACTGCCTCCGTTCCATAATGTAGTGCATACAAATCCACGGCTGGACACTTTTTAGCTTCTAATATTGACTTGTCGCTTGTAGGTACATATGTCCTAGGCAAAGATCCACGCCTCGACCCTTTTTGCGTATGGGGCAATGAGATATTCATGAACCAGCATCAAGTGAGGAAACTGATAAGAATTATTAGCAAAAAGATACAACCGATGGCAATTAAATTATTTGTCTACGCTCTATCCAACACAACAGTGAGCTGTATGATGGTAACTACGAACTCTGTAGCCTTCTCTATTTACTGCCCATATTGAGTTGTTATACAACAATGTCTGAATCTTTTTCGTTTGCAGTGGTTCCCAAAGCAGTTTACTCAAGATTACCTCGCAAAGTACATGATTGGTGGACATGCAATGAAGTTTAAAGTATTTCATCGAGACTACAATGAGCATCGAGAAGTCCTAATGAAGATAGTGAAAGGTGGGCGGGCGGCCATCACAAGGGGTTGGCCTAGAGTCGTGCGCGCATTAGGCATGGAGGAGGGCACAATATGGGCATTCCACTTCACCTTCTCCAGCAACCAGAATGTCTTCCACCTCTCTCTTTACCGTCTTTAGTACAACTGTGGTTCATCATTCTTTCCTTGCTGCTTCTCTAGTTCTTCAGCATATGTACCTGTGCATCGAATTATTCATTCGTCCTTGAACTTGTATTTGTAATAAACATGGTTCGATATGAAATAAGTGATTGCCTACTTTAATATTAAAAATCTGTTTCGATTGAAAATTAATTTTAAATGCAGGGATTAAATTAGGGATAAATTATGATCTGCATGCCATTACACTGCACACGGTTTGCGAAAGCAAAATGTCTGTGATAAACGTCAAGATTAGACACGTTTCTCAAATCAGTACATGTGCGATGAAACTCTACTGCACACACACGATCAGACAAGAAAAAACATGTGAGATTAACAACAACAACAACGCACACAGTTCCTTCTTAATAAATGTTTGTGAAAGTCACCTTATCACACACGCTAGGCAATTATGAACTGTTTATGATGTCGTGTGCATCGTAAACATTTGCTCATAGAAGAACACGTGCGATAGGCCTTCATCCGACACGGGAAATACAGATGAATCATTTGGGACATTTTTACATCTCAAATGTTTATGTACATACAAATGTGTGGGATATTCAAGCTTCGAATACGGTGTACAATAGTGAACTGTTTGTGATGGGGTGAGCATCGCAAATGTTGTAGCACTGAATACCGAGTGCGATGGTAATGCGAGCACAAACGAGTAGCAAGGACGGAGCATTAGGGAAAGATGCGGGCATCGCATACGCTTAGTTCTGTGAAACGTATGCTTGTGTGCTCACTATCGCCGATGGTTTCTGGGTCGTGTGGGAAGACCCCCCCTATCGCACACACAGGCAAGGCGACGGTTTAAAACTACGTCGCGGAAAGGGGTTAAAAACCGTTTGTATAGTAGCTCGCTGTACCAGTGAGGGCACCGTCTAAATCCATTGAGACGACAACGTATGAATTATGGTTTGGCAAGAAACCTAAGCTGTCGTTTCTTAAAGTTTGGGGATGCGACGCTTATGTCAAGAGGCTTCAGCCTGATAAGCTCGAACCCAAAGCGGAGAAGTGCGTCTTCATAGGATACCCTAAAGAAACCGTTGGGTATACCTTCTATCACAGATCTGAGGGCAAAATCTTTGTTGCCAAGAATGGGTCCTTTCTAGAGAAGGAGTTTCTCTCGAAAGAGGTGAGTAGGAGGAAAGTAGAACTTGATGAGGTAATTGTACCTTCTCTGGAATTGGAAAGTAGCGCATCACAGAAAGAAGTTCCCGTGATGTCTACACCAGCTAGAGAGGAAGGCTAATGATGATGATCATGAAACTTCAGATCAAGTTACTACTGAACTTTGTAGGTCGACCAGGGTACGTTCTGCACCAGAGTGGTACGGTAATCCCATCATGGAAGTCATGTTGTTAGACAACGGCGAACCTACGAACTATGAAGAAGCAATGATGAGCCCGGATTCTGATAAATGGCTTGAGGCCATGAAATCTGAGATAGGATCCATGTATGAAAACAAAGTATGGACTTTGGTGGACTTGCTCGATGACCGGCAGGCCATTGAGAATAAATGGATCTTTAAGAAGAAGACAGACGCTGATGGTAATGTCACCGTCTATAAAGCTCGACTTATCGCAAAGGGTTTCCGATAAATTCAAGGGGTTGACTACGATGAGACCTTCTCACCCGTAGCGATGCTTAAGTCTGTTAGAATTATGTTAGCAATTGCCACGTTTAATGAATATGAAATCTGGCAGATGGACGTCAAAACAGTGTTCCTTAACAGGTTTCTTAAGGAAGAGTTGTATATGATGCAACCGGAAGGTTTTGTTGATCCTAAGGATGCTGACAAGGTATGCAAGCTCCAGAGATCCATCTATGGACTAGTGCAAGCATCTCGGAGTTGGAATATACGCTTTGATGAGGTGATCAAAGCTTTTGGGTTTATACAAACTTACGAAGAAGCTTGTATTTACAAGAAAGTGAGTGGGAGCTCTGTAGCATTTCTAATATTATATGTGGATGACATATTGTTGATTGGAAATGATATAGAATTTCTGGAAAGCATAAAAGGTTATTTGAACAAGAGTTTTTGAATGAAAGACCTAGGAGAAGCTGCTTACATATTGGGCATTAAGATCTATAGAGATAGATCAAGACGCCTGATAGGACTTTCACAGAGCACATACCTTGACAAGATTTTGAAGAAGTTCAAAATGGACCAGTCGAAGAAAGGGTTCTTGCCTGTGTTGCAAGGTGTGAAGTTGAGTAAGACTCAAAGCCCGACCACGGAAGAAGAAAGAGAAAGGATGAAAGTCATCCCCTATGCCTCAGCCGTAGGCTCTATAATGTATGCCATGTTGTGTGCCAGACCTGATGTGTGCCTTGCCATAAGTCTGACAGGGAGGTACCAAAGTGATCCAGGAGTAGATCACTGGACAGTGGTCAAGAATATCCTTAAGTACCTGAAGAGGACTAAGGACATGTTTCTCGTTTATGGAGGTGAAGATAAGTTCATCGTAAAGGGTTACATCGATGATAGATTTGACACTGATCCGGATGACTAAAGTTCTCAATCCGGATACGTATGGAATAGTGGGGCAGTTAGCTGCAATAGCTCCAAGCAGAGCGTTGTAGACATAAAGATTTGCAAAAGTACATACGGATCTGAATGTGGCAGACCCGTTGACTAAACCTCTTCCGCGAGCAAAACATGATCAGCACCAGGACACCATGGGTGTTAGATTCATTACAATGTAAACTAGATTATTGACTCTAGTGCAAGTGGGAGACTGTTGTAAATATGCCCTAGAGGCAATAATAAATTGGTTATTATCATATTTCCTTGTCTTGATAAATGTTTATTATTCATGCTAGAATTGTATTGACCGGAAACTTAAATACATGTGTGAATACATAGACAACACCGTGTCCCTAGTGAGCCTCTACTAGACTAGCTCGTTGATCAAAGGTGGTTAAGGTTTCCTAACCATAGACATGAGTTGTCATTTGATAACGGGATCACATCATTAGGAGAATGATGTGATGGACAAGACCCAACCATAAGCTTAGCATCAGATCGTTTAGTCATTTGCTATAGCTTTCTTCATGTCAAGTATCTGTTCCTTAGACCATGAGATCATGTCACTCCCGGATACCGGAGGAATGCCTTGTGTGCTATCGAACATCACTTCATAACTGGGTGATCATAAAGATGCTCTACAGGTATCTCTGAAGGTGTCTGTTGGGTTGCATGGATCGAGACTCGGATTTGTCACTCCGTATGACGGAGAAATATCTCTAGGCCCTCTCGATAATACAACATCGTAAAGAGCTTGCAAGCAATGTGGCTAATGAGTTAGTCACGGGATCTTGTATTACGGAATGAGTAAAGAGACTTGCAGGTAATGAGATTGAACTAGGTATAGAGATACCTACGATCGAATCTCGGGCAAGTAACATATCACCGGACAAAGGGAATTGCATACGAGATTAACTGAATCCTCGACATCGTGGTTCAACCGATAAAGATCTTCGTTGAATATGTAGGAATCAATATGGGAATCCAGGTCCCGCTATTGGTTATTGACCGGAGAGGAGTCTCGGTCATGTCTTAACGTTCGATAGCGCTAGGGTAGTATTGAGATATTAATAGTGAGAAGTCCGAAGGTTGTTCGGAGTCCCGGATGGGATTGGGACATCATGAGGAGCTCCGGAATAGTCCGGAGGTAAATATTTATATATGGAAAGTTGTTTTCGGGGTTACGGAAAAAGTTCAGTTTTTTCGGTATTGTACCGGGAAGTCACCGGAAGGTTCCAGAGGGTTCCGGAAGTCCTCGAAGGGTTCCACCACATCCCAAGAAGTAGCATGGGCTATAGGGGGGCGCCCTGGCCTTATTGGGCCAGGCGCACCAGCCCCTATTTGGCCCTTGCGCCTAGGGGAAGGGAAACCCTAAGGGGGAGGGCCCTCCACTTGGCTTGGAGGGCACTCCTCCCCCCTTGGCCGCCGCCCCCTACCTTGGGAGGGGGGCTAGGGCTAGCACGCCCCTCCCTCACCTCTATATATAGTGGGGAGGCGCAGGGGGCAGCCACCCCTTCCACGCTCGCCCCGTCTCCCTCCCGTTACTCCTCTTCCACGTTCCGTCAGCGCTTGGCGAAGCCCTGCCGGAATTCTGCCGCCACCACCACCACCACGCCGACGTGCTGGTTCCGATCTCATCTACCTCCTCCCCCTCTCTTGCTGGATCAAGAAGGAGAGGATGCCATCGAGCTGAACGTGTGCTAATCTAGGAGGTCCCGTCCATTTGGCACTAGATCGGAATGGATCGTAATTGGATTGTGAAGAGTACGACTACATCAACCGCGTTACGACGCTAACGCTTTCGGTCTACAAGCGTATGTGGACACACTCCCCTCTCGTTGCTTTGCATCTCCTAGTTTAGATCTTGGGTGTTTCGTAGGAATTTTTTTGATTTTGATGCAACGTTCCCCATCAGTTTTAATTTATTTTGGTGACTTTGGAGTACTAAAAATAGGAAAAAATTTAAAATTTTGATGTCATATTTTTAGCGTTTGCCAGCAAACGCCCAAATTTGCCATGCGAAAACAGGTTATGTTGTTGTGTAAGATTTGTCATGTTTCAAACTGAAAATTGCCATGTAATGTAAAAAAAAATTTGAAAATTTGTCATGTGTTTGATTGGGATCCGACGTACCCGAGGGCGTTAGAATTTTACCCTAAAAAATATGAAAATATATATTGAGGTTCTAAAAATATTGCGGCAACTGGGCGTGCTAAGAAGAATAGAACTGTTCGTTTGAAGTGGGTATACCGCGTGTGTCGCCATGGAGTTGAATATATAGTTCTAATATTATGTACAATAGTAACCCAGTCTTTACAATTTAAACTATGTGAGAAATTTCTGCATAAGAAAAAAAATCTTAACATGAGAAGTTGTGCATGTCATAAATAAATGCTTATGATTTGAAACTCACCTGAAATGTACTAATGCATGTTGCATGATTGAGGATTCTCATGTGTAGTTCAGACAGATGTTAGTGGATCAAGCTAGTAAATCTAATGTCTACAACAATTTTGATTATGTGAAAGAAATGTGATTTAAAACCCACTTAGAATACACTAATACATGTTGCATGGTAGGGGATTCTCATGCATACATTGAACGAATGCTAGTGGAGCTAGTAAATCTAACGACTACAACAATTCCGACGATGTCAAAGCATGCATGTCAGGATAATTAGAAGTAATGGGCATCAATCTGTTATGTATACTAGATGACCCGTAGCGCTCTTGGCACAAATGCCAAATGCAACAAAGAAGTTAAGCAAACTATATAAAACAGATTTAATCTTGGTTGGTCTTCCGGTGTTTCAGAATTGTCAAAATAACCAGAAGGTCGGGTGGGATAGTGACTTCTTACTACACACATATCCATAACTACGTACCACAAATACCCACTGCATATATTAGCTTCAAGGAATTAATAGAACAAAGATTCATACACAAGGCTAACATTTTTCATTTGATATCAATAATTATTTGGTCTGCTTCACTTTGTAGTTGATTTTGGATACCACCAGCTCTCCCTCCTTCTCGTTCTCGTCGTCACCGAGGTGATACTGGTGCATTACCCGCATGGTCTTCTCCCGCTTGTCACCGTACCCAGTGTATAGAACCAGGATCTTTTTCCAGCCTGTCTGGCGACCATTGACTTTAAGCACGAGTGTATTACCGCTTCCTCTCAAATAGGAAGGTGTTTGGCTCCCAAGTGCAAGGGTTTGTAGCAAGCAAAAAAATTTCCTCTTAGTGGATGACATTAAGTCTCATCGAACTAGTAGGAGTTTGCTAATCAGCCAATGATCTGCACCTGCACGCACAAATACAAAGCTGCCATGGCCCCTAACAAAACTAGTAAGATTGTCGGTCTTACTAGACTTGCTAATTACAAGGATTAATCGCAAGAATTGATTGATTGCAAGGAAAAGAATTAAAAGCAAGAATTGTAAAGAGTGTTGATCGATTATGGAAGCAATAGGAAGAAGAATGGACCAGGATCCATAGATCCACTAGTGGTTTCTCTAAAAAGGATAGCAAGGTGTGGTGAACAAATTACGTTTTGCATCGATTAAATTACAGTTTCTATGAGTATGATTATACATGGCACAATTGCATATGAACATCACGTCCAAACAACTATAGACCGTTATCCAACTGCATCTATAGCTAATATTCCAACTTTAGGCCGCTATCTAGCATGCATCTCAAAGTATAAACATCAAAACAAAGTATCATTACGTATGATCATGAAGTAGATGGCGCGAAGTAATTCTTAATAACCGAGGTAACCCCGCGTGACAGTAAGGGCCATTGGTTTGATAACCGACTCTTGATGTCTTAACGTACTTTGAACACACCCTCCCACTTCATCGCGTTGTGAGAACATCATAACAGGTGTCTTCCAGGACTATGTTTATTATCAAGATGAGATCCCACACACAAGTACAATGTTGTGAGAGTAAGACCTCATACCCATGCCTATTTCTGTACCATTGTTTACATCCAGAAAGGTTGTTAAAGGTCCGGTTAAAACTGAAATTTAATTCGAGAATAATAACTTGTTTGACTCTTTGTCGTAGTGCACATCCTCTCATGGGATTCAATACCCAAAGTCACTCCTTGGGGAAAAGGTAAGGGAACCTTCTCCTATCCAAACCTGATCTCAAAGGGCATCCGTTGTCACACCTGCGCAAGTCATAATCACATGCAACGATGAACAATCGAAGTGAAAATTATCACGCTTATAGGAAGCAAGCAATTTTTATTGTGCCTAACCTAAAAGTCTCTCGAGATGGGTGTAGCATATGCGTTCTTTGAAGACTATGGTGGGTATGAAACAATCAACCAGATGATGAAATCTCGCCATGTTGTCCCTAACTTTGGCTTCGAGGTGCTCCATTAGCTCCTTAACCTTGTGGTCAAACCTCAAACCAGGGGGCAACAACGACCAACACCCCTTGCACTACACATTGGTTACTTCCATTACAATCTGTTTAGTGCATTAAATTCACGCATGTAACAAAGACAATGCACGTTCCAACTAAAATAAAAAAACAAACACAAGAAACTAAAAAATAATCGAATTACCTCTAATGATTACAAGACCCCCATAAATACTCAAAGATGTCACACGAATATTTACCTAGTTGGATACATTGATGGTTTATTTCTCCACGGTGACTGCTTTGGCTGCTGGCTTATTGAGATCTAGTCCCTTCGCTTCACTCTTTCGACAAGATCCACAAAGAACCCAAGCAAGTAGGCTAGGTTGTCGGCCATGACGAGCTGCTGCGACTGATATAAATGTGGAGGCGATGCTTACTTTTCCCGTCTAGAAGATGTAGGCGTTTAGTCAGGTGTTTCCTTTGCAAGGGAAGTCGCTTCTTGTGTGAAAGGAGACAATGCTTATTATATTGCACTCCGAGACAGTTGCCTCTTGGTCCGTACACGGTGACCTGGCATAGGATGGGTCGCATGGCTGGCTCTGTTGGGGCGGTGTGATACGTCTCCAACGTATCTATTAATTTTTATTGTTTCATGCTATTATAATATCAATCTTGTATGCTTTATACACCATTTTATATCATTTTTGGGAACTAACCTATTCACTCAGTGCCAAGTGCCAGTTGATGTTTTCTGCTTATTTTTGGTTTTACAGAAAAACCATACCAAACGGAGTCCAAACACGACGAAACTTTTTGACGATTTTTTCTGGACCAGAAGAGACCCTAGAAGCTTCGGGGGAGTCCAGACGATACACAAGGAGGCGATAAGGCAGGGGGCGCGCCTTGCCCCCTTATGGCCCCCCTGCTGCTCTGTTTGCCCTAATTCCTGGCCTATAAATTCCCAAATATTCAGAAACCCTTGAGGGAGGTCCCGAAACAATTCTTCCGCCGCCGCAAGCCTCTATTCTTTTGCGATCCCATATGGAGGCCTTTTCCGGTACTCTGCCGGAGGGGGAATCCATCACGGAGGCTATCTTCATCAACCTTGCTGCCTCCATGATGATGCTTGAGTAGTTCCCATAGGACCTACGGGTTCATAGCAGTAGCTCTCTCTCTCTCTCTCTCTCTCTCTCTCTTTCTCTCTCTCTCTCTCTCTCTCTCTCTCTCTCTTTCTCTCTCTCTCTCTCTCTCTCTCTCTCTCTCTCTTCTCTCTCTCTCTCTCTCTCTCTCTCTCTCTCTCTCTCTCTTTGATCTTAAATACAATGTTCTCTTCGGAGATCGATTTGATGTAATCCTTTTGCTGTGTGTTTGTTAGGATCCCATGAATTGTGGGTTTATGATCAGATTATTCATTGAAAGTAATTGAGCCTTTTCTGAACTTTATTATGTGTGATTTTATAGCTATGTATGCTTTCCGATCTATGATTTTTCTTTGGCCAAGTTGATGATTAGATCTTCAGAGAAAGTGGTGCATAGTAGTAGGTTCAATCTTGCGGTGTCCTCACTCTATGACAGGAGGAGTAGCGAGGCACATATTTGTATTGTTGCTACTAAGGGTACGACAGGGTTCGAACATATTATTTGGTCTTACTTTGTCTACATTATGTCATCATGCTCCATGCATTACTCTGTTTGTTATGAACTTAATACCTTAAGATGCATGCTAGATAGCGGTCGAGGGGTGGAGTAATAATAGTAGGTGCAGAATCATTTTGGTCTACTTGTCACGGACGTAATGCCTATATATTGATCATGCCATGAATAACGTCATAACTATGCACTTTTCTATCAACTGTCCAACAATAATTTTATCCACCGTTGCTATGCTCATGAGAGAGATGCCTCTAGTGAAAGCTATGGCCCCTGGGCCCATTCACTTCATATTACTAAAACCCTAAATACCTTGCTGCAATTATTTACCTTTTATTATGTTTTTCAATTTATCTATCTATCATTACCAGAAGTAATCCTTACAATTAACGAGTACAAGGGGATTGACAACCCTCTTGCCCGCGTTGGGTGCAAGTATTTATTTTGTGTGTGTGTGTGCAGGTACCATTTATGTTTGTTTGCGTAAGTCTCCTACTGGTTCGATAAACCTTGGTTCTTAATTGAGAGAAATACTATCTACTACTATACTACATCACCCTTCCTCTTTGGGGAAATCTCAACGCCTATCACAAGTAGCACGGTGTTTTTCGAGTGTCGGCTGGAGGGTGCTCAGCATAGGCTGTTTGCCGAGTACGCTGCAACCAACACTTGCCAACACATAGGCCACATTGCACCCTGTCATGAACTAGTGCTTGCCGATCACCCGTAAGTGACACTCAGCAAACCGAGGTGGCACGGGGTTTCACCCTCTCAATCGAATGGCCGTCAAGGCACTTTATTATTATGTTGAGTACCCTGTCTCGACACTCATCAAAGGCTTTGTCGATTGCCACGACACTCACACTCGGCATATACCACTTTGTCGAAAGGGTGTATGTCGAGCAATCTTTGTCAAGTGTGACACTCGGTGACTCCTTTGCTAAGCTAATTTCGCCCTTCATGGAGTATTTTGCATACTACGCAAAGGTCATGTGTCCTGTAGTACTCCATGCATTTTTCTGGTCGCCATCCTAGCTCAGCACACAATAGCGCTGGATTGTAATGTTGGAAATGGAAATCCACATACTGATCATTATCCCTAGGAACAACACAAGTACAACAAATTGTTTGATAATTTTACTTTAAAAAGTACTGGAAATCTGGAAAAGGTACATGCCACGCCGCACAAGCACAGAAGTGTGTTCTTCGGGCAATAGTGCACAACATTAGTGAATTAAACGAGAAAACCAAATGTACAGAAATGTAAAAATGACAAAGTAATGGATAGGGTACTCGATCCGGCGAGAACCAAATGTTCAGAAATGTAAAACCAAATGCTCAATTGAATCCAGTGAGGTCCGTCCTTGGACGTCAGGAAATCCCTGGAGGCCATCTAGACGACGTTGATGTTGTCCGGATCACCGATGCCACCAGCACTTGTGTGGCCCGTCTCGCTGCAGTAGTAGCTGCCACCAAGACTGAGACCCTTGAGTAACGAGAACAGGTTCAGGTTCGCGCATGCATCTTGCCCCTGTAGGCGCTGGCTAAACATCTGCTAAAATGCCGGCGGTGGTCCATAGTGCAGCAGGTTGTTGGGCGGGAAGGACGACGAGGAGTTGTATCCCTGCTGCATCTCACAATTGTAGGCATTGAGTTCTGGCAGCGGCGATCTCAAGTTCATCGTCGCTCCCTGGGACGATGATCCAGGCACATTACTTGGGTGGAGGTACGTACCCATCCCGTGTGGGCTGGAGACGGCTAGCATCGCAGCGGCACTTGGAATGACCTGGCTGCCATTCCCGAGGCTGGGCGATGGTGCGGACGACTGCGACGGTGGCACCGAGCTCTTGTCAGCCATGATTATGCTGCGGATGTACTCCTTGAGGAGGGAGAATCGGCGCTTCCTGAACCGACTCTTCGATTTTAGGCCCCACTTTGTCGCGTACCAACGATTCTTGATGGAGTTCTCTGACCGGCCAGAGAGGAGTTTCGCGATCTTCGACCAACGGTTCCCTAAGGTCTTGTGCACCTTGATCAGCCGCATGTCGTCCTCCTCGGTCCACGGGGCTTCATTCTGGAATATGATTATGTGAAGCAAAGTTAATTAATGCCTCCATATGATTGGCACAAACAAGTGTACTTGAATATCATACCGGAAATATTAAAGATTACCATCCAAAAAAAATTGTTGAACTGTTGAATAAGCTAGGCCCAAACTTGCCATTCATTTTTTTGATGATTTTTTGATAATGAAAAAAAACCAAAAACAGTGGATGGAATTTGGCATGAATATGATGCATAAAAAATTGCCATTGCAAAAAATAAAATATTAAAAAAAATCTTATAAAATTGCCAGGACTCTAAAATGCCATCTAAAAAAAATCTTAAACAAAATACTTAAAGTTGCATGGAAAAAAAATTGGGTTATCACAGGGATATACTAAAATAAAATACCATGTCAACACATATAGTCACAAAAAAAACATGTCAATATAATACTTAAAATGGTATGGCATGGTATTTTTAGTATTTCACGAACCTAGAAATACCTTGTCAACTCGTTTTTCCTATGACTTAAGGATGGACCGTGGGTTTATTACTGAAAAAGGTAGGGGGTTTTCTATAAGACGTGTGACGGACGAGCAGAAGCACTCCTCCCTTTAATATTAGGTATAGATATATAGACATCTGAACTAGAATGGCCTAACTAAAACTTGACTAGTAGGCAAGAGTGGCAAATATTTACTAGAAATTGAATGATTTTTTGGAACCTCCTCAGAGGGCAAGGTGCTCCGACAATTCACATGGTATATATGAATTAATCATCTGTAGAACGAACACAAAGCTAAAACCCCATATATATGGTGAGGATATATTTGCAATTTTCTCAAACTTGGAGGGGGCCATTGCTCCCCCTCCCCACCCCTAGTTCTGCCACTACCCAAGACTCCAGAAACTAGTGTTATGGAATAAGGAAAGTTATAGTTGACATCTATAAACGACAAGGGAAATTAATCACCCGTACCATCTATTAATTTTTCTCCAAATATAGGAGTAGAGGATGGAGATTCGCGACCTCGATCGGGTTTTTATTATTTTTATTTATGCTCATAATATAGCAAAAACAAGAGAGCGCAGATGGCACTTGCCACTAAAAATTGTAATCCTTTAGTCTAAATTGTTTTACTTCGAACGGAGTAAAAGCTCAACTAAAACAACTTAGACTTCCAAATCATATATAGATCCATGCAAGATTTTCCCTAATTGGAATAAATATTATAAGCCGCTATGCAGGAAAAGAATGAGAAGACCTTGAGGTTGGGGCGCAAGTAATTTGTCCATCGCTCACGACACTGCTTCCCAATCCGTCCTGGGAGGTGTTTTGAAATCTCCACCCATTTATGATTCCCATCCTGGGCCACCAATCTCTTGAGAAGTCTACAAACAAGAAAGTACATTGATCAAGGAAATTGAGCGGAACAACATGCATGCCACAAGATCAAGCTGCTGGAAAAACAAATTAGATTCAGCTATTTCACGTACTCGTCCTCTTCCTGCGTCCACGCTCCTTTGGACAGCGCCACCGCTCTGCTGTTCTTGGTGGAAGGCTTCTGTTGCCAGACGACGGGGATCTCCGCTGAGACGGCAGTAGTGCCATAACCGGCGACTGGGAGGGGGCCCACCGGCATGACGAAGGTGGAGGGAGACATGCCGAAGTCAGAAACAAGCGATCCCATGTCGGGGACTCTGGTCGGAGCGGTGCCAGCTTGCTGGAAGTGCGAAAAACCATGGCTAGATCTGGGGAAGTACCCTTCAACCCTCCCTTCCGCCTTAGTCGCCACGACTGCCACCGCCGCCTGCTCCTGGTTGAAAAGAATACCCACCGACGACGCCATGGGCTCAACCGGAGGTTGGCAGCAAGCCAGGAACTGCGAAGGTGGTGGAATTTTGGAGGGATCGAGCGAGAGATAGAGGAAGAGTATGAAAGAGGGGGAAAGGCAAGTAGATGTCAATATCTAGGATGCGCATAATAAAGAGGAGGAGGGGCCGCTTCAGTTGTTCATCTATGGCCCCACTTTCATCGGATGGCACAAAACCTTCCAAGATATAACGTTCCATGTACACACGTTTTGTGAATCGGTTCACGAGAGAGGTGAAGGTCGGTGATACGTCCAATTTGCATCATGATTTCCTACTGTTATTTATTATGTTTTTGATCATTATTTCACTTTATGGTACAATTCTTATGCCTTTTCTCTCTTAATTTGCATGATTTACATGAAGAGGGAGAATGCCGGCAGCTGGAATTCTGGACATGAAATAACCATATCAGAGATACCTATTCTACAGAGCTCCAATTGACCTAAAATTTCATGGAGATTTTTTATTGAATATATAAAAAATACTGCAGAAAAGAGATAACAGAGGGGACCCACCAGCTGCCCACAAGGTAGTAGGGCGCGCTGTCGTGGGTGCAAGCCTGACAGTAGTGTGTGGGGGTACGGATGAGAGGGCAGAGTCTAGCTACGGCGCAGGTGTTACACTCGGATTTACGAGTTCAGGCCCCTCAGCGGTGGAGGTAATAGCCCTACGTCTCGGTGCTCTGGAGCTTGATTGCTTGAGTGTATGAGTTACAAATGGATTGCGAACCCTTGGAATGGAGCTGGGGGGGTGGATTATATAGTCGCCGCCAGCCCTCCCATGAATGCCGCCATTACCATGGGTTAAGAGGGGGTTTAAGGGCGCCAGGTAACGGGCGCATTGATTACAACTAATACAGGCGAACGTGCGTCCCGACCGTTGAGCTCCTGGAGTCTCCTGGTCTTCTCTGGTCGAGTGACTTTCGGGTGCTCCGAGTGAAACAAGCTGGCCGAGTGAACTCTTGCATCCCGAGTGGTTCGTCGGATTCCGAGTGAATGTCAGTTTGCAGAACTCTTGGTTGCTGACCTGGCCCGGGGGCCCAGTATAAGGCGTGTGGCGTCCTAGTGTAGGGTCTATAGGTCAGGCCTATTACCCTATCCCTAGTATATGCCCTCGTCATTAGCCCCTGAATCAGTCGAGGTTTAGCGGGTCGAGTCAAGGCGAATCCCCAGGTGAGCTGTGTGCTACGGAGGCGTTCGCGAACTCTTGCTAGTCTTTAGACGGCCTTGTCTTCGAGTGGCACCTTGACGGATTCCGGACCGTGTGTCGTCCGAGTGAAATGAGTAGTTCCCATCCGAATGAAATGAGTAGCCTCCATCCGAGTGAAGCAAGTAGTCACATGCCGTGTGCCGGAGCGGATCCGAGCGTACGTGGCACGTATTAAGAGTGAGAGCAATCGGGTTGCTGGACTCCGGATTTTGCGGGATTTGAAACCACATTTGAGCGCGCGCGAACGGTTGCAGCGCAACGAGTGGGGTAAGTGGGGCATGACGCCTCGATTTTCGCCCCACTTTTCGCCACGTACCGCTGGATCTCCGATGGCCCTATTTGAGGGATCTGCGGGCCCACGATTCAGCGGCGTGGATTGGTGAGCAGGCGATGATATATAGAGCCACCGCGTTAGAGAGGAAGAGAGGACCAGATCCCCTTTTCTCCACTTCGCCCATTCCGCCCCACCTCTTCTCCAGAGACCCACTCCGCACGAACCCTCCTCAGTGCCGAAGAGCCCAGCGGCGATGGCGAAAGACAAGATGGCGAAGGTTGAGAGGGCGAAGAAGGCGGCGAAGGGCAGGAAGGCGTCGAGCTCCCGAGCCGCGCCTCCGCGCGGGTGGATCCAAGGCGATTGGATTCCGCCGACCACCACGGACGACGACGTCCGCGGGCTCGTCGAGGATGGGCTGATCCGCGACAGGATGTGCAGGCTGCCGGAGGAAGGGGAGATCAAGCCCGCGACGCGCCCTGGAGAGCGAGTGCTCCTCACCACGCACGTGGAGCGAGGTTTCTCCATGCCACCCCACCCCTTTTTCCGCAGTTTCTTGAACTTATTCGGCGCTCAGCTCCACCATTTGCCTCCGAATGCCATAGTGTACCTTGCCGCTTTCGTTTCTTTGTGTGAAAATTTCCTGGGTTGCCCGCCGCACTGGGGCTTATTCAAGCACATCTTCACATGTCGTTCTCAGTCGGTCAAAAAGGCCAACCCCGAGGGGGAGAGAACCCATGTGACCCAGCTATGCGGTGGCTTGGGTATTCAGATGCGGGGTAGGAGCGCTTTCCCTGTGATGACTTTTCCCGACTCAGTTAGGGGTTGGCAGTCGAAATGGTTTTACTACAACGACGTTCCTTGTGCCGGCTCGTTGACTGGTCTCCTCCCTTGTACATCCGAGAGAGTCAATGTACCTCCCTCTCTGATGGTGGACAAAGAGGAGAAGACCGACGTGGGAATCCTGGTCACCACAGTAGTCAGCCTGGTCCAGGGTGGGTTGACAGGTCTGGATCTGTTGGAGGTCTTCCTCAGTCGATGAATCCAGCCGCTGCAGGAGCGAGCTCACCCGATGTGGCAGTACACTGGCACTGAGGACAAGACTCGAGTGCACCCGGAGGAGCTCGACAAGAAAACCGTGAAGGAGTGGCTCAAGTGCATCACCGGCGCGCGCGACAATCCGCGGGGGTCGAGACGGATCCCGCCCTACGACGCCAACAACTTGCCGTTGGAGGTACCTCACGTATCTCCGAGTGAATTTCTCTTCCTCAAATTATCTGAGTGAATTTAATAATCCGAGTGAACTGACTGGACTGGCTGTTTATGCTCTTCGTGTTTTGCAGGAGTTCCAGAAGATGGTTTCGCCCGTGCCGAATGGAGAACACCTTGCAGGGGGCGTGGAGAGTGAACATGGCAGTGCCGACGACAGTTACACAGAAGATAGCTTGGATGAAAGCGACGAATCGGGAGGGAGTGACGAGGACGAGTCTTCCCTGTCTCTAGAGTTGGGCTCTGAGCGCCGCTCTAAACAGACCCACGATCCGAGTGTGGACTCGGGGAAGGCGGCGGCTCCGAGTACGAAGGCTCCAAAGCGCACTCGGACGCCGACACTGGACCCGGTGGAGAAGACCGCCAAGCAGCTGAAGATTGCTTCCCCCAAGCCTCAGAAGGCTCTGCCGAGGATCAAGGTTACCGTGCCCGTCGCCTCAACGTAAGCGCCAAGCATTTCCTTTCTGTCTTTGTCGACTTTCGAGGATTCTTCTGACCGAGTGAATCTTATGAATCAGTGCGGCAACCTCGACGACGTCTCCCATGCAGATTGATGGGGACCACACCGAAGCCGAGTCAGCAGACGTGGCCACTTCTCGTAGAGGTAACAATGACTTCATCTCTACTTCAACTTGTCAATCGACTGAAATGTCTTCCTCCGATTGAATTGCGCATTGCGACTGATTGCGTCGAGTGGACGTAGTGCTTGCAGAGGTCATCCACGTCGGAGATGACGATGACGAGCCGCCGCAGAAGGACACTGAGAAGGGGACCCCAGTTCCGACTGCTCCTCAGGCCACCACACGGAAGACGCCGCCGAGCGAAGCGCCTCAAGTTCCTCCTGCACCTGCCTTGACCGTGCCTCCGGGGCAGGTCTCTTCTCAGGCTAGGGCTGGTTCTGCCGCGACTCCGTCGACAGCCCTGGCTTCAGTTCCGACTCCTCCCATCAATATCTTCAGTCTATACAAGGTGCCGAAGGACCAAACTGGGGCCAGCAAGGAGGCGATGATCCAGGCGGAACTGATGACCCAAAGGCTCAAGGAGGTGTGCACAGCTAGCAAGCTGGCATACAATGCCAGTGCTGCCCTCCAGGAGAACGTTCGAGTAAGTACTCTTGTAAGTTGACTTCCAAGTCATTTTTCTTCAGTAGGAATTTCAGTTGGAAAATATCCGGTACACCCACTGGGTGTTTTTTTGTTCGACCATCACTCGAATCGGGCGGACCGTTCCGAGTGGATACCGCTCTAGTGGGGGCACGCTGAGTGCACCCACTAGGTGTAGTCCCCGAGACTGCCGTCGACTGCAGGCAGTCGGCGGGAGTCTTAGAGCCTAGAACCTGTTCTGTTGTTGTTGCTGTTGTTTTTTTTGTGTTTGGCCGTCACTCGGAATGGGCGGACCATTCCGAGTGGATACCGCTCCAGTGGGGGCACGCTGAGTGCACCCACTGGGTGTAGTCCCCGAGACTACCGTCGACCGCGGGCGGTCGGCGGGAGTCTTAGAACCTTTTGTCTTCTCTTTTTTTTGCTCGGCCATCACTCGGATCGGGCGGACTGTTCCGAGTGGATACCATTCCAGTGGGGGCACGCTGAGTGCACCCATTGGGTGTAGTCCCCGAGACTGCCATCAACTGCAGGCAGTCGGCGGGAGTCTTAGAACTTAGATCTTGATACTGGTCAAGCTTGTTCCTTCCAGAAGCGTCAGTCTCTGGGCACTCGGAACCTTTTGCCTAGTTTTTTTTGTGTTTGGCCGTCACTCGGATCGGGCGGACCGTTCCGAGTGGATACCATTCCAGTGGGGGCACGCTGAGTGCACCCACTGGGTGTAGTCCCCGAGACTACCGTCGACTGCAGGCAGTCGGCGGGATTCTGAGAACTTAGAACCTTTTTTAGAGGGTACTTCAGAATCTTGTACTGGTCAAGCTTGTTCCTCCCCGTCGAAGGGCACTTCAGGATATTTCTTGACATTAACTGTTCTCTCTTGTATTTCAGAAAGCTTGCGAGCTTGGGACTCAGTACGCAGCACTGGAGAAGGAGACGGCTCAGCTCCGAGTGGACTTGGAGGTGGAGAGGAGGAACACAGCGCGCGCTCAAGTGGAGCTCAGAACCATGGGAGGTACGCCTCATCTACTGAGCATTCCTCTTTCATCTCTCTCCGTTCTTTGAACCGAGTGACTTCACTCGAACAAATGTGCGTAGTGAAAACCATCGACTCCAAGTGCGGCTCAGAACCTCTGTTTCTTTAGAAACTATGAAGCAGGCACTCAAGAGTAAGGACAGCGAGCTGGCGGGAGCACAGCAAGTGGCGAAGGAAAAGACCAAGGCCGCCGAAGAGAAGCTGGCCTCACTCGGGAAGCTTGAAGCAGAGAACACATCGCTGAAGAAAGAAGTACTCGAGCTCAAGAGGCAGCAAACCGAGTGGGAGAGCAAGCTCAAGGCCCAGGCGGAAGCCTACGAGAAAGAGAAGAAGACTCTGAACGAGAAGGTCGCCCAGCTGATCGAGAAGAAGAATGCTTTGGAGAGATACATAGAAGAATTCACGGAGGAAATGTACACCAAGCTTGCAGGTAACCTGTAACATCCGAGTGAACTGTTACCCAAGTGAACTTCATGCATTCTGACTTTCAACCCTCCTCTTTTCTTGCCCGCAGAGTACTGCCGAGACCTCGAGCTGGAAACTGACAGGATCGAGAGGGATCTGGATCCTTCCAGGTCGCTCGTTGGTGACAAGGCCGCGCTAGGTGTCCTGCGGGTGGAATCTCACATCGAAGACGTCCAAGGTTACATTATTCGTCTGCGGGGTGCACTCGGCAGAATCGACAAGGAGCTATGGCCCGAAGACACCTTCGACACCGACCTGGAAGCCATGATGACTCGCCTCAACGACATTCCCAGCCGAGTGCAAGCGTGGAAGAAGTCGGCTGCTCGCTGCGGGGCTGACGTGGCGCTCTCCCTGGTCCGAGTGCATTGCAAGGAGGCCAAGGAGGAGAAACTGAAGACCCTCCAAGTTGCCAACACGAAGAAACTCAAGTTCGAGGACTTCATGGAGACATTCATCGAAGCAGCTGTCGTGGGTGCATGTCTGACAGTAGTGTGTAGGGGTACGGATGAGAGGGTAGAGCCTAGCTACGGCGCCGGTGTTACACTCGGATTTACGAGTTCAGGCCCCTCAGCGGTGGAGGTAATAGCCCTACGTCTCGGTGCTCTAGAGCTTGATTGCTTGAGTGTATGAGTTACAAATGGATTGCGAACCCCTGGAATGGAGCTGGGGGGTGGCTTATATAGTCGCTGCCAGCCCTCCCATGAATGCCGCCATTACCAGGGGTTAAGAGGGGGTTTAAGGGCGCCAGGTAACGGGCGCATTGATTACAATTAATATAGGCAAACGTGCGTCTCGACCGTTGCGCTCCTGGAGTCTCCTGGTCTTCTCTGGTCGAGTGACTTTCGGGTGCTTCGAGTGAAAACAAGCTGGTCAAGTGAACTCTTGCCTTCCGAGTGGTTCGTCGAACTCCGAGGGAATGTCAGTTTGCAGAACTCTGGGTTGTAGATCTGGCCCTGGGGTCTAGTATGAGACGTGTGGAGTCCTAGGGTAGGGTCTGTAGGTCAGGCCTGTTACCCTATCCCTAGTACATGCCCTCGTCATTAGCCCCCGAATCGGTCGAGGTTAGGCGGGTCGAGTCAAGGCGAATTCCCAGGTGAGTTGAGCGCTACAGAGCCGCTCAAGAACTCTTACTGGTCGTTAGACGCCCTTGTCTTCGTGCGGCACCTTGACGGATTCTGGACCATATGACGTCCGAGTGAAATGAGTAGTCTCCATCCAAATGAGATGAGTTGTCTCCATCCGAATGAAAGGAGTGGTCTCCGTCCGAGTGAAAGGACTAGTCACATGCCGTGTGTCAGAGTGGATCCAAGCGTAGATGGCACGTCTTCAAAGCGAGAGCAATCGGCTTGCTGGACTATGGATTTCGCGGGATTTGAAACCATATTTGAGCGCGCGCGAACGGTTGCAGCGTAGCGAGTGGGGAAAGTGGGGCGTGACGCCTCGATTATCGCCCCGCTTTCCGCCACGTACCGCTATTTCTTCGACGGCGCGATTTGAGGAGAACCACGGGCCCACGATTCAGTGGTGCGGATTGGGGAGCGGTACGGGCGGCGATATAAGCAGCGGCCGTGGCGGAGAGGGAGAGAGAGACAGATCCCCTTTTCCCCAACTTCTCCAGTCCGCCCAATCCCTTCTCCCGCAACCCACTCTGCGCAAATCTTCCTCGGTGTTGGAGAGCTCGGTGACGATGGCGATGGACAAGACGGCGAAGCTCGAGAAGGCGAAGAAGGCGGCGAAGGGGACGAAGGCGTCGAGCTCCCGAGCCGCGCTCCCGCCTGGGTGGATCCAGGGCGACTGGCTTCCGCCGACCACCACAATCGACGACGTCAGCGGGCTCGTCGTGGACGGGCTGATCCGCGACGTGACGTGGAGGCTACCGGAAGAAGGGGAGACCGAGCACGTGCCGTGCCCCGGGGAGCGAGTGCTCCTCACCACACACGTGGAGCGAGGTTTCTCCATGCCACCCCACCCCTTTTTCTGTGGATTTTTGAACTTCTTCGGTGCTCAGCTCCATCACCTGCCTCCAAATGCCATAATGTACCTTGCCGCATTCGTTTCTTTGTGTGAAAATTTTCTGGGTTGTCCGCCGCGCTGGGGTTTATTCAAACACATTTTCACGTGTCGATCTCAATCGGTTAAGAAGGTTGACCCCGATGGAGAGAAGACGCACGTGATTCAGATGTGCGGTGGCTTAGGTATCCAGATGAGGGGTAAGAGTGCATTCCCATCTATGTCCTTTCCCGATTCGGTGAGGGGTTGGCAGTCGACCTGGTTCTACTCCAACGACCTGCCGTGCTCTGGCTCGTCGACTGACCTTCCTCCTTACATGATTGAGAGAGTTCAGACTCCTCCCTCGCTGACGGTTGATAAAAAGGAGAAGACGGATGTAGGGATCTTGGTGACCGCCATGGTTAGTCTGATTTAGGGTGGATTGACTGGTCTGGACCTTCTGGAGGTCTTCCTCAGTCGGAGCATCCAGCCGCTGCAGGAGCGGGCTCACCCCATGTGGCTCTACATTGGAGCCGGTGACCCGACCCGAGTGCATCCGGAAGACATCGAGGAGAAAACGATGGAACAGTGGATCAGGTGCATCACTGGCGCACGCGACAATCCGCGAGGGTCGAGACGGATCTCGCCCTATGATGCCAACAACCAACCGTTGGAGGTGAGGCACGAATTTCCGAGTGAATAGCCGATGCGCGAATTATCCGAGTGAACTGAACGATCCGAGTGAACTGACTGAACTTTCTGTCTTCAACCTTCATGTCTTGCAGGAGTTCCAGAAGATGTTATCGCCTGTGCCGAATGGAGAACAACTTGCTGGAGGCGCGGAGAGCGAACATGGCAGCGCCGGGGGCAGCTACGCGGAGGACAGCGAGGAGGAAAGTGAGGACTCGGAAGGGAGCAACGAGGTCGAGTCTTCTCTATCTCCGGAGTTGCGCTCTGAGCACCGCACCAAACGAGCTCACGATCCGAGTGTTGGCCCGGAGAAGGAGGCGGTTCCGAGTGCTAAGGCTCCGAAGCGTACTCGGCCGTCGTCGCCTGCGCCGACTGAGAAGGCCGCCAAGCAGCCCAAGGTCGCTTCCCCCAAGCCTCGGAAGGCTCTGCCTCGGATCAAGGTCGCCGTGCCTGTCGCCTCAACGTGGGTATCGTTCTTAGCTTTTCTTTTCCGTCTTTGTCAACTTTCGTGATTCCTCTGACCGAGTGCATCTTATGAACCAGTGCTGCAACCTTGACGATGTCTCCCATGAAGATTGATGGGGACCACACCGAAGCCGAGACGGCAGACGTGGCCACTTCTCAAAGAGGTAACAATAACTTCATTTTTACTTTGACTTGTCATTCGACTGAAATGTCTTCATCCGATTGGATCGTCTATTGCGACTGATTGCGTAGAGTGAACGTAGTGCTTGCAGAGGTCATCCACATCGGAGATGACGATGACGAGCCGCCACGGAAGGACACTGAGAAGGGGACCCCAGTTCCAACTGCTCCGCAGGCCACCACACGGAAGACGCCGCCGAGCGAAGCGCCTCAAGTTCCTCCTGTACCTGCCTTGACCGTGCCTCCGAGGCAGGGCTCTTCTCAGGCTGGGGCTGGTTCTGCCGCGACTCCGTCGACTGCTCTGTCTTCAGTTCCGACTCCTCCCGTCAATATCTTCAGTCTTTACAAGGTGCCGGAGGACCAAACTGGAGCCGGCAAGGAGGCGATGATCCAAGCGGAACTGATGACCCAAAGGCTCAAGGAGGTGTGCACGGCTAGCAAGCTGGCATATGATGCCAGTGCTGCTCTCCAGGAGAACGTTCGAGTAAGTACCCTTGTAAGTTGACTTCCAAGTCATTTTTCTTCAGTAGGAATTTCAGTTGGAAAATATCCGGTACACCCACTGGGTGTTTTTTTGTTTGGCCGTCACTCGGATCGGGCGGACCGTTCCGAGTGGATACCGCTCCAGTGGGGGCACGCTGAGTGCACCCACTGGGTGTAGTCCCTGAGACTGCCGTCGACTGTAGGCAGTCGGCGGGAGTCTTAGAGCTTAGAACCTGTTCTGTTGTTGTTGCTGTTTTTTTTGTTTGGCCGTCACTCGGAATGGACGGGCCGTTCCGAGTGGATACTGCTCCAGTGGGGGCATGCTGAGTGCACCCACTGGGTGTAGTCCCCGAGACTACCGTCGACCGCAGGCGGTCGGCGGGAGTCTTAGAACCTTTTGCCTTTTTTTTGTTTGGCCGTCACTCGGATCGGGCGGATGGTTCCAAGTGGATACCGCTCCAGTGGGGGTACGCTGAGTGCACCCACTGGGTGTAGTCCCCGAGACTGCCGTCGACTGCAGGCAGTCGGCGGGAGTCTTAGAACTTAGAGTTTGATACTGGTCAAGCTTGTCCTTCCCCGTCGAAGGGTACTTCAGGATCTGATACTGGTCAAGCTTGTTCCATCCAGGAGCGTCGGTCTCTGGGCACTTGGAACCTCTTGTCTTGTTGTGTTTTTTTTTCGTTTGGCCATCACTCGGATCGGGCGGACCGTTCCGAGTGTATACCGTTCCAGTGGGGGCAAGCTGAGTGCACCCACTTGGTGTAGTCCCCGAGACTGCCGTTGACTGCGGGTAGTCAGCGGGAGTCTTAGAACTTAGAATTTGATACTGGTCAAGCTTGTTCCTTCCTGTCGGAGGGCACTTCAGGATATTTCTTGACATTAACTGTTCTCTCTTGTATTTTAGAAAACTTGCGAGCTTGGAACTCAGTACGTGGCACTGGAGAAGGAGACGGCTCAGCTCCGAGTGGATTTGGAGGTGGAGAGGAGGAACACAGCGAGTGCTCAAGCAGAGCTCAGGACCATGGGAGGTACGCCTCAATTACTGAGCATTCCGCTTTCATCTCTCTCCGTTCTTTGAACCGAGTGACTTCACTCGAACAGATGTGCGTAGTGAAAACCATCGACTCCAAGTGTAGCTCAGAACCTCTGTTTCTTTAGAAACTATGAAGCAGGCACTCTAGAGTAAGGACAGTGAGCTGGCGGAAGCGCAGCAAGTGGCGAAAGAAAAGACCAAGGCCGCTGAAGAAAAGCTGGCCTCACTCGGGAAGCTTGAAGCAGAGAACACATCGCTGAAGAAAGAAGTACTCGAGCTCAAGAAGCAGCGAACAGAGTGGGAGAGCAAGCTCAAGGCCCAGGCAGAAGCCTACGAGAAAGACAAGAAGACTCTAAACGAGAAGGTCGCCCAGCTGATCGAGAAGAAGAACGCTTTGGAGAGATACATAGAAGAGTTCACGGAGGAAATGTACACCAAGCTTGCAGGTAACCTGTAACATCCGAGTGAACTTTTACCCGAGTGAACTTCATGCATTCTGACTTTCAACCCTCCTCTTTTCTTGCCCGCAGAGTACTACCGAGACTTCGAGCTGGAAACTGACAGGATCGAGAGGGATCTGGATCCTTCCAGGTCACTCGTTGGTGACAAGGCCGCGCTAGGTGTCCTGCGGGTGGAATCTCGCATCGAAGACGTCCAAGGTTACATTATTCGTCTGCGGGGTGCACTCGGCAGAATCGACAAGGATCTATGGCCCGAAGACGCCTTCGACACCGACCTGGAAGCCATGATTACTCGCCTCAACGACATCCCTAGCCGAGTGCAAGCGTGGAAGAAGTCGGCTACTCGCTGCGGGGCCAACGTGGCGCTCTCTCTGGTCCAAGTGCATTGCAAGGAGGCCAAGGAGGAGAAACTGAAGACTCTCCAAGTTGCCAACACGAAGAAACTCAAGTTCAAGGACTTCATGGAGACATTCATCGAAGCGGCCAGTCGGATCGCGGATGGCATCGACTTGGATTCCTTCTTCGAACCAGCCAGCCCTACAGGGGCGTGAGAAAACTTTAAGTCCTTCCCATTAGCCTCGGTATGCGGAGTGGAATTGTAATCGTTAAACTCTTTCGGGCTTTGGGCCCGCGTACTCATATTCGCTTTTGAACTTCTGGAGTTAACCGAATGCTTTCCTTTGAGTCTTTCGAATCTTTGAACTGGGTTTTAACTTAGGCGAAAACTGGTTCGCAGCTAAGCCTCCGAGTGAGAGGGACGCTCTACACTCGAAGTAGATTTTTAACTTGGGCAAAATCTGGTTCGCCGCCAAGACTTCGAGTGAGAGGGATGCTCTTCACTCGGAGTAGGGTTTTTAACTTGGGCGAAAGCTAGTTCGCAGCCAAGCCTCCGAGTGAGAGGGATGCTCTAACTCGGAGTAGGGTTTTTAACTTGGGCGAAATCTGGTTCGCGGCCAAGTCCCCGAGTGAGAGGGATGCTCTCACTCGGATTAGCATTTTGAACTTGGGCGAAAGCCGGTTCGCAGCCAAGCCCCCGAGTGAGAGGGATGCTCTTCACTCGGAGTAGCGTTTTTACGTTGGGCGAAATCTGGTTCGCAGCCAAGCCCCTGAGTGAGAGGGATGCTCTTCACTCGGAGTAGATTTTTAACTTGGGCGAAATCTGGTTCGCAGCCAAGCCCCCGAGTGAGAGGAATGCTCTTCACTCGGAGTAGCGTTTTTAACTTGGGCGAAATCTGGTTCGCAGCCAAGCCCCCGAGTGAGAGGGATGCTCTTCACTCGGAGTAGCGTTTTTAACTTGGGCGAAATCTGGTTCGCAGCCAAGCCCCCGAGTGAGAGGGATGCTCTTCACTCAGAGTAGCGTTTTTAACTTGGGCGAAATCTGGTTCGCAACCAAGCCCCCGAGTGAGAGGGATGCTCTTCACTCGGAGTAGAGTTTTTAACTTGGGCGAAATCTGGTTCGCAGCCAAGCCCCCGAGTGAGAGGGATGCTCTTCACTCGGAGTAATATTTTTGACTTAGGCAAAAACTAGTTTGCAGCTAAGTTGAACGGCATACACCCACTGGGGGTTGTAAGTTAGAAAATGAGGACGAGTGAACCCAATGTGGAACTGGAAAAGTCATGCTTTTATTCACCGAATATCACTCGAGTACTTTTATTACATCTCATGATCAAGTATAAAATCGTCGCAGCAAATCCGCATTCCAAGCACGGGACTCGTCTGCTTGCTTCTGAAGGTTGTATAGGTGGTATGTCCGTTGTGTAGAACCTTTGACACGATAAAGGGACCTTCCCATGCGGGAGCAAACTTGTGAGGTCGCTGTTGATCCACTCGGAGCACAAGATTTCCTTCCTGAAAGGTCCGACTCCTGACGTGCCTGCTGTGAAAACGTCTTACGTCTTGCTGATAAGTGGCCGATCGGATCAGAGCCATCTCCCTTTCTTCCTCCAAGAGATCAACAGCGTCTTGCTGTGCTTGCTCTACTTCAGCTTCAGAGTACAGTTCCACTCGGGGTGAATTATGGAGCAGATCACTCGGCAGGATGGCTTCAACTCCGTACACCATGAAGAAGGGAGTGCAATTGGTAGACCGATTGGGGGTCGTCCTCAAGCCCCAAAGAACTGATGGCAACTCGGTGACCCAAGCTCCAGCTGCGTGCTCCAAATCGCGCATGAGTCGTGGCTTTAACCCCTGCAGAATCAGTCCGTTTTCTCTCTCAGCTTGTCCATTCTACTGCGGGTGCGCCACAGATGCATAGTCGACTCGGGTGCCTTGAGCGGCACAGAACGCCGTGAACTCTTCCGAGTCGAAGTTTGAACCATTGTCAGTGATAATGCTGTGGGGCACGCCGTATCTGAAGACTATCTCCTTCATGAACTTGATCGCTGTACGAGAGTCTAGCTTCCTGATGGGTTTCGCTTCGATCCACTTAGTGAACTTGTCGACTGCAACTAGCAAGTGGGTGAATCCACTCGTCCCTGTCCGGAGGGGTCCCGCCATGTTGAGTCCCCAGACCGCAAACGGCCAGACGAGTGGAATCGTCTTCAGAGCAGACGCAGGCTTGTGCGACAAGTTTGCATAGAACTGGCATCCGGCACAGTGTTGGACTATCTCCTGCGCAGCTTCATTGGCACGTGGCCAGAAGAAACCGGCTCGGTAAGCTTTAGCCACGATTATCCGAGAGGACGCGTGGTGTCCACAAGAAGACTCTAAACGAGAAGGTCGCCCAGCTGATCGAGAAGAAGAACGCTTTGGAGAGATACATAGAAGAGTTCACGGAGGAAATGTACACCAAGCTTGCAGGTAACCTGTAACATCCGAGTGAACTTTTACCCGAGTGAACTTCATGCATTCTGACTTTCAACCCTCCTCTTTTCTTGCCCGCAGAGTACTACTGAGACTTCGAGTTGGAAACTGACAGGATCGAGAGGGATCTGGATCCTTCCAGGTCACTCGTTGGTGACAAGGCCGCGCTAGGTGTCCTGCGGGTGGAATCTCGCATCGAAGACGTCCAAGGTTACATTATTCGTCTGCGGGGTGCACTCGGCAGAATCGACAAGGAGCTATGGCCCGAAGACGCCTTCGACACCGACCTGGAAGCCATGATTACTCGCCTCAACGACATCCCTAGCCGAGTGCAAGCGTGGAAGAAGTCGGCTGCTCGCTGCGGGGCCAACGTGGCGCTCTCTCTGGTCCAAGTGCATTGCAAGGAGGCCAAGGAGGAGAAACTGAAGACTCTCCAAGTTGCCAACACGAAGAAACTCAAGTTCAAGGACTTCATGGAGACATTCATCGAAGCGGCCAGTCGGATCGCGGATGGCATCGACTTGGATTCCTTCGTCGAACCAGCCAGCCCTACAGGGGCGTGAGAAAACTTTAAGTCCTTCCCATTAGCCTCGGTATGCGGAGTGGAATTGTAATCGTTAAACTCTTTCGGGCTTTGGGCCCGCGTACTCATATTCGCTTTTGAACTTCTGGAGTTAACCGAATGCTTTCCTTTGAGTCTTTCGAATCTTTGAACTGGGTTTTAACTTAGGCGAAAACTGGTTCGCAGCTAAGCCTCCGAGTGAGAGGGACGCTCTACACTCGAAGTAGATTTTTAACTTGGGCAAAATCTGGTTCGCCGCCAAGACTTCGAGTGAGAGGGATGCTCTTCACTCGGAGTAGGGTTTTTAACTTGGGCGAAAGCTAGTTCGCAGCCAAGCCTCCGAGTGAGAGGGATGCTCTAACTCGGAGTAGAGTTTTTAACTTGGGCGAAATCTGGTTCGCGGCCAAGTCCCCGAGTGAGAGGGATGCTCTCACTCGGATTAGCATTTTGAACTTGGGCGAAAGCCGGTTCGCAGCCAAGCCCCCGAGTGAGAGGGATGCTCTTCACTCGGAGTAGCGTTTTTACGTTGGGCGAAATCTGGTTCGCAGCCAAGCCCCTGAGTGAGAGGGATGCTCTTCACTCGGAGTAGATTTTTAACTTGGGCGAAATCTGGTTCGCAGCCAAGCCCCCGAGTGAGAGGAATGCTCTTCACTCGGAGTAGCGTTTTTAACTTGGGCGAAATCTGGTTCGCAGCCAAGCCCCCGAGTGAGAGGGATGCTCTTCACTCGGAGTAGCGTTTTTAACTTGGGCGAAATCTGGTTCGCAGCCAAGCCCCCGAGTGAGAGGGATGCTCTTCACTCAGAGTAGCGTTTTTAACTTGGGCGAAATCTGGTTCGCAACCAAGCCCCCGAGTGAGAGGGATGCTCTTCACTCGGAGTAGAGTTTTTAACTTGGGCGAAATCTGGTTCGCAGCTAAGCCCCCGAGTGAGAGGGATGCTCTTCACTCGGAGTAATATTTTTGACTTAGGCAAAAACTAGTTTGCAGCTAAGTTGAACGGCATACACCCACTGGGGGTTGTAAGTTAGAAAATGAGGACGAGTGAACCCAATGTGGAACTGGAAAAGTCATGCTTTTATTCACCGAATATCACTCGAGTACTTTTATTACATCTCATGATCAAGTATAAAATCGTCGCAGCAAATCCGCATTCCAAGCACGGGACTCGTCTGCTTGCTTCTGAAGGTTGTATAGGTGGTATGTCCGTTGTGCAGAACCTTTGACACGATAAAGGGACCTTCCCATGCGGGAGCAAACTTGTGAGGTCGCTGTTGATCCACTCGGAGCACAAGATTTCCTTCCTGAAAGGTCCGACTCCTGACGTGCCTGCTGTGAAAACGTCTTACGTCTTGCTGATAAGTGGCCGATCGGATCAGAGCCATCTCCCTTTCTTCCTCCAAGAGATCAACAGCGTCTTGCTGTGCTTGCTCTACTTCAGCTTCAGAGTACAGTTCCACTCGGGGTGAATTATGGAGCAGATCACTTGGCAGGATGGCTTCAACTCCGTACACCATGAAGAAGGGAGTGCAATTGGTAGACCGATTGGGGGTCGTCCTCAAGCCCCAAAGAACTGATGGCAACTCGGTGACCCAAGCTCCAGCTGCGTGCTCCAAATCGCGCATGAGTCGTGGCTTTAACCCCTGCAGAATCAGTCCATTTTCTCTCTCAGCTTGTCCATTCTACTGCGGGTGCGCCACAGATGCATAGTCGACTCGGGTGCCTTGAGCGGCACAGAACGCCGTGAACTCTTCCGAGTCGAAGTTTGAACCATTGTCAGTGATAATGCTGTGGGGCACGCCGTATCTGAAGACTATCTCCTTCATGAACTTGATCGCTGTACGAGAGTCTAGCTTCTTGATGGGTTTCGCTTCGATCCACTTAGTGAACTTGTCGACTGCAACTAGCAAGTGGGTGAATCCACTCGTCCCTGTCCGGAGGGGTCCCGCCATGTTGAGTCCCCAGACCGCAAACGGCCAGACGAGTGGAATCGTCTTCAGAGCAGACGCAGGCTTGTGCGACAAGTTTGCATAGAACTGGCATCCGGCACAGTGTTGGACTATCTCCTGCGCAGCTTCATTGGCACGTGGCCAGAAGAAACCGGCTCGGTAAGCTTTAGCCACGATTATCCGAGAGGACGCGTGGTGTCCACAAGTTCCCAAGTGAATCTTTTCCAGGATCAATCGACCTTCCTCTGGAGAGATGCAATGCTGAGTCACACCGGTGACGCTCTTTCTATATAACTAATTGCCCATCACTGTAAAGGCCTTGGACCTACGAACGATCTGGCGGGCTTCACCTTCATCTTCTGGAAGTTCCTGCCTGAGCAGGTATGCAATATAAGGCACTGTCCACTCGGGTGTGATTGCTAGGACCTCCATGACCAAATCGATGACTGCCGGGACCTCGACTTCAGTCGAATCAGACGGACTGACCGCTTGCGGGGGCTCTTCCGTGAAGGGATCTTCTTTTACCGTCGGAGAACGTAAATGCTCGAGGCACACATTGCTGGGTATGGATCTCCGAGTGGATCCAATCCTTGCCAGATCGTATGCCTCCTGATTCTTGGCCCGGGGAATGTTATGCAGCTCCAGACCTTCAAATTTCTTCTCCAACTTTCTCACTGCATTGCAGTATCCTGTCATAGCGGGGCTTCTGATGTCCCACTCCTTCATCACTTGGTTCACAACTAGATCCGAGTCACCGTAGACCATCAGGTGTCGGACGCCGAGTGAGATGGCCATACGTAGACCATAAAGGAGCGCCTCGTACTCGGCTTCATTGTTGGAGGAATCGAAGTGAATCTACAGAACATATCTGAGACGATCGCCCTTTTTAGATACTAACACAACTCCAGCTCCTGAACCATTCAGCATCTTGGAACCGTCAAAGAACATGGTCCAGTGTTCCGGGTGACTCTGAGTCAGTTGCTGCTGTTCAGTCCACTCGGCTAGGAAATCGGCTAATGCTTGGGACTTGATCGCCTTCTTGGCCTCGAACTTAATGTCCAGGGGCAGTAGCTCGATAGCCCACTTCGCCACTCGACCAGTCGCATCCCGATTGTTCATGATCTCAGACAGTGGGGCGTCGCTGACGACTGACACAGTGTGCTCTTGGAAGTAATGGGCTACTTTCTTCGCAGTCAGGTAGATGCCATAGACGCGCTTCTAATAATGAGGATACCTCTGCTTGGAAGCAGTCAGAACTTCAGAGATGTAATAGACTGGGCATTGAACTTTGTAAGCCTTGCCCGGTTCTTCTCGCTCGACTGTGAGGACAGTGCTGACGACTTGACCAGTGGCCGCAATGTACAAGAGCAACGACTCGTTGCTGTTCGGAGCGGCAAGCACCGGCTGGGTGGAAAGCAGGGCTTTGAGCTCAACAAATGCTGCTTGTGCTTCAGCAGTCCACTCGAACGAATCAGATTTCTTCATCAATCGGTACAGGGGCAGTGCCTTCTCATCGAGACGGGAGATGAATCGGCTCAGAGCTGCGAGGCAGCCCGTGAGCTTCTGCACATCATGAAGACGTTCTGGATGTTTCATTCATACAATCACCCCGATCTTCTCAAGATTGGCATCTATCCCTCGTTCGGAAACGAGGAAACCGAGTAACTTGCCCCCAGGCACTTCGAAAGTGCACTTTGCTGGATTCAGTTTGATATCATACTTCTGCAAATTTGCGAAAGTTTCAGCCAAGTCAGACAGTAGGTCGGAACTTTTTCTGGACTTGACCACTATGTCATCCATGTATGCCTCGATGTTCCGACTGATCTGTTTTTGCAAACACTTCTGCACCATGCGCATGAAAGTGGCACCAGCGTTTTTAAGACCGAATGGCATGGTGATATAGCAGAAACACCCGAATAGGGTGATAAAGGCTGTTTTTATTTCATCTGGCCCATACAGTCGAATCTGGTGGTACCCGGAGTATGCATCCAGAAAAGACAGTCGCTCACAACCCGCGGTGGAATCTACGATTTGATCTATGCGGGGGAGCGGGAAATGATCCTTGGGGCAGACCCGATTGATGTGCTTAAAATCAATGCACATTCGGAGAGACTTGTCCTTCTTAGGGACCATGACGACGTTGGCGAGCCACTCGGAGTGGTACACCTCACGGATGAACTCGGCTGCCAGGAGCTGAGCAACTTCTTCGCCAATGGCCTTCCTCTTCTGCGTAGCAGAGCGACGGAGATGCTCCTTCACAGGTTTTGCCTTTGGGTCGACTCGCAAACGGTGCTCAGCCAGCTCCCTGGGTACACCTGGCATGTCGGATGGTTTCCATGCGAAGATGTCCCAGTTCTCACGGAGGAACTGGATGAGCGCTTCTTCCTATTTGCTGTCGAGTGTTGTTGATATGTTGGTGGGATTAGCATTGGGATCTTCCGGGTGGATGTGCACAGGCTTCGTGTCGCCGGCCGACTGAAACGCAGATTCTGCAGCCGGCTTCTTGGAGCGTAGCAGATCACTCGGATCGGCATTTTTCTTGTATTCCTCCAGTTCTACCATGGCCATCTGCTCATCAGCTATCTTGGACCCTTGCTGCAAACACTCCTCCGCGCGCTGCCGACTGCCAGTGACTGTGATTACGCCTTTGGGGCCGGGCATCTTCAGCTTGAGATACACATAACATGGACGGGCCATGAAACGTGCGTAAGCCGGCCGACCAAGGATGGCATGGTAGGCGCTACGGAAGTCGACCACTTCGAAGGTCAGCCTTTCCTTCTGAAAGTTCTTTACGTCTCCAAAGACCACATCCAGGGCGATCTGCCCGAGTGACTTTGCTTTCTTGCAGGGGATCACTCCGTGGAACTGCATACTGCTCTCGTTGAGTCGTGACATCGGAATGGCCATCGCTTGCAAAGTATCAGCGTACAGTATGTTTAGTCCGCTTCCACCGTCCATGAGGACCTTGCGCAATCGGACGCCTCCCACGACTGGATCTACCACCAGCGCCTGCCGCCCAGGGGTGGCTATGTAGGCTGGGTGGTCCGACTGATCAAAGGTGATCGGAGTCTTCGACCAGTTCAGAAACTTTGTCGTCGCCGGCATGGCCATGTTCACTTCTCGATTGAGAACTTTCAACCGGCTCCTGCTCTCTACATCTGCAAAGATCATCAGGGTTGCGTTGACACTGGGAAAAGGTTCATCTTTGTCTCCATCATCAGCGTCTTCTGGGCTCTTCTCACTCGACGGGCCCTCTCGGAACTGCTGAATCAACAGTCTGCATTGTCAAGTGGTATGTTTGGGCAATATCAGATTGCCCTCTTCATCCTTTCTGGTGTGGATGTGACATGGCAAATCAAGGACATCTTGGCCCGACTGATCTCTCTTTTTCTTCGGGATCCATTTTTCCTTAGCCTTCCCCTTGTTCTTGGCTTGGCCGGCCAGAGCGGCAGCCTCGGCCTGAGTCGAACCATCAGCCTTGCGCTTTGGCTTCCGATTGAAATTACTATTTCCGGGGTTGGGCTCACTCGTTTTCCCTTTGCCATTACGGAGACGGTCTTCCTCTTCTCCGTTTGCGTACCGAGTGGCAATCTCCATCATTCGGCTCATGGTCAAAGATCCTGACCGACCAAATTTCAGGATGAGCTCCCGATATCTGACTCCTACTTTGAAGGCACAGACTGCTTGATGCTCCGTGACATTCTCCACCACATGATGCAGGGTTGTCCACCGCTGGATGTACTCCCTCAATGTTTCATTCGGTTTCTGCACGCAGTGCTACAACTCAGACAATCCAGCCGGGCGTTTGCACTTGCCCTCGAATGTTTTGATGAACACTCAGGCCAAATCTTCCCAGCAGTATATGCTGCCTGGAGTGAGCTGGTTGAGCCAGGCGCGGGCGGACCCTTCCAGCATCAAAGGCAAATGCTTCATAGCCACATAGTCATTTCCTCCACCAATCTACACAGCCACTCGGTAATCCTCTAACCAAGTTTCTGGCTTGGACTCACCGGTGAACTTGCTTACTCCGGCCGCCAATCTGAAGATAGGTGGGATCTCAGCGACCCGGATAGCCCTGCTGAAACACTCGGGCCTGGAGACGAAGGCTCCACTTCCACTCGGACGATCTCTGTCCAAGTTCTCTCTCAAGGCTCTGCCTCTGTCTACCAGGTTCTGAGCAAGAACGGATCTCGCGTTGAACTGCCGGTCGCGGTAGTCGACTGGCTCTCTCTGGCGATAACCGTCACCATGACGGGGAGGGCTGGCCCTCCGATCGTTGCCGTAAGGGCGCCCGGCGTCGTACGGCCGGGGCGCGTACAAGCCATCCCGCGGAGGGGGCGACTGCATGCGGCGACGATCATCCTGACGCCGCGGAGGCGTATTCCGACTGCGACCCTGCCCCGAGTACTGGTCTCAGTGGCAGTCTTGGTCGTTTCGCCGCGGAGGCGAGTGTCTGTTTCTCCTTGGGGATGCTGGGCTGTGGACCGACTGAACGGTGTCAGCCCTTACGGATCTGCTGTGAATCCGGTTGCGCGACTGGGATACTGCCGAATTTTGCTCCTCAGCCGCCTTGAGCAGGGCCCGGATCTGCCGAAGACCCTCTCCCGCCTCGGATCGGGACGGCTCAATGGAATCTGCTATCCGAGTGGCCGCCGCCAGATTCTGGACGGGAGTGCGAAATACCTGGAAACTCTGCTGTTGGTCATTCGAGAACAACTGCCGCTGCCGCCGACTGGAACTGGGCTGATGCTGCCTGCGGGCGCGATCGTCGAGTGACTTCTGGAGCGCTTCCAAACGATTGCACTCAGCCAAGTTGGCCTGGCGCACGGCCTCCAATGCCTGAGCCTCAGGGGTCGTCCCAACGATGGGCGTCTGGAGGGCTTGCTCGGTCCTGCGCTGCTGTTCCTCCCTCTGCTGCCGAGTGAGAGGTCCGGGGACGTACTCATCGTCGTGTCGGTCCCTGCTGCTACCAAGATTAGGGTGCGATGGGTCACCGTTCTCCGCGCCACCGCGGCCGTGCCCAGGCGGACTGGGCGGGGAATCGGCCATCAGCACCTCTGCAGTGGGATCGCTGCTCTCGCACTCGGACAAGCTTTCCGAGTGCTCATGGACGGAGGCGAACAGATCGAAGACAGGTTCATCGGGCTCGATTGCCACGATCTGCGGGGCCGTAGTCTGAAGGGCCGCCGTGTGCTTGATCCACCGCTGAAGCCGAGAGCGCTCGGAGCGCTTGCGACGACGACTGGTGGAGAGTGAAGACGTCGACTGATAGGGAGTCGACGGTTGCCGAAGAAGGACGCCGAAGGTACTCGCGCGGAAGTGCGCCGCGCCGTGGACGGGCAACGCCTCGACATCCAGCGGGGCTTCCTGGAGCCACACCGAACCGTCGGCGATGAAGCTGAGGACGCCGAAATGGATCTCGCCGCCCAGAGTCAGTCCGCCGCCGGAAACCATGGTGATGATCGGAAAAATGCAACTATGCCGGAAGTCGCTAGACGCCTGCCCCACGGTGGGCGCCAACTGTCGTGGGTGCAAGCCTGGCAGTAGTGTGTGGGGGTACGGATGAGAGCGCAGAGTCTAGCTATGGCGCAGGTGTTACACTCGGATTTACGAGTTCAGGCCCCTCAGCGGTGGAGGTAATAGCCCTACGTGTCGGTGCTCTGGAGCTTGATTGCTTGAGTGTATGAGTTACAAATGGATTGCGAACCCTTGGAATGGAGCTGGGGAGTGGCTTATATAGTCGCCGCCAGCCCTCCCATGAATGCCGCTATTACCAGGGGTTAAGAGGGGGTTTAAGGGCGCCAGGTAACGGGCGCATTGATTACAATTAATACAGGCGAACGTGCGTCCCGACCGTTGCGCTCCTGGAGTCTCCTAGTCTTCTCTGGTCGAGTGACTTTCGGGTGCTCCGAGTGAAACAAGCTGGCCGAGTGAACTCTTGCATCCCGAGTGGTTCGTCGGATTCCGAGTGAATGTCAGTTTGCGGAACTCTTGGTTGCTGACCTGGTCCGGGGGCCCAGTATAAGGCGTGTGGCGTCCTATGGTAGGGTCTATAGGTCAGGCCTATTACCCTATCCCTAGTATATGCCCTCGTCACGTGCCCACTGGGCGCGCCCTAGTGCCTTGTGGGGCCCACAGCTGGCGTCTGGCCCCCTCCTTCTGCTATATGAAGCCATTTGCCCTATAAAAAATCAAGAGAAGGCTTTTGGGACGAAGCGCCGCCGTCTCGAGGTGGAACCTGGGCAGGAGCTATTTTGCTCTCCGGCGGAGCGATTCCGCCAGGGTTACTTCCCTCCGGGAGGGGGAAATCGAAGCCATCGACATTACCAACGATCCTCTCATCATGGGAGGACCAATCTTCATCAACATCTTCACCAGCACCATCTCATCTCAAACCCTAGCTCATCTCTTCTATTCAATCTTTGTCTCAAAACCTCAGATTGGTACCCGTGGGTTGCTTGTAGTGTTGATTACATCTTGTAGTTGATGCTAGTTGGTTTATTTGGTGGAAGATTATATGTTTAGATCCTTAATGCTATTCAATACCCTCTGATCTTGAACATGAACATGATTTGTGAGTAGTTACTTTTGTTCTTGAGGACATGGGAGAAGTCTTGTCATAAGTAATCATGTGAATTTGGTATTCATTAAATATTTTGATGATATGTATGTTGTTGCTTCCTTTAGTGGTGTCGTGTGAACATCGAATACATGACACTTCACCATCTTTGGGCCTAAGGGAAGGCATTGTGGAGTAGTAATTATATGATGGGTTGCTAGAGTGACAGAAGCTTAAACCCTAGTTTATGCGCTATTCCATAAGGGGCTGATTTGGATCCTTACATTTCATGCTATGGTTAGAGTTATCTTAATTCTTCTTTCGTAGTTGCGGATGCTTGCGAGAGGGGGTAATTATAAGAGGGAGGCTTGTTCAAGTAAGAACAACACGCAAGCACCGGTCCACCCACATACCAAATTATCAAAGTAGCGAACGCGAATCAAACAAACATGATGAAAGTGACTAGATAAAATTCCCATGTGTCCTCGAGAATGCTTTGCTTATTATACGAGTTCGTTCCGGCTAGTCCTTTGCTACAAAAAGGATTGGGCCACCTTGCTGCACTTTATTATATTTGTTACTTGTTATGAATTATATTGCTATCAAAACTATCTGTTACCGCTACTTTCAGTACTTGCGGAGAATACCTTGCTGAAAACCGCTTGTCATTTCCTTCTGCTCCGCGTTGGGTTCAACACTCTTACTTATCGAAAGGACTACAATTGATCCCCTATACTTGTGTATCACCCCATGTAATTGAGCTACAGTGATCACCTTTTGATAATGCCAAGTCACCATGATTAACAGTGCTTGATCATCATTTGAATCATATCTCATTTCAAATTCCAATTCAATTGAGAATTCAAATTTAAAGCATAAATAAAAGTTGTTCAAATTTGAAAACTAAAATGTTCATTAAATAGAAAATAATCCATAACTAATTATGTTAAGAAAAACAACATCTCCTAAATTATCTAGATGACTCTAACAACATCAAAACAGTACCAAAACAGCAATAATTAATCCATTTCATTTAAATAAAAAAAATCAAATGAAATCATTTATTCACCGAACCTTTTTCTGACAGTGCTAAATATTGCAACATATCTAGGTGGCATAACTCCACAATTTACAAAAGTCAATTTGTGGTCAAACATTTTGTAGAACAGAAAGAAATAAAGAAGCAGAAAAATAAAAAGAAAAGAGGAAACGGCCTACTGTGCACTTGGGCCTCAAGTGCACAGTGCAGCCCAGCCCGCGCCTGTCCCCTCCTTCCTCCTCTGTTCATCGCCCTCGCTATCGTCGCGCCAGCACGCCCGCAGACCGGCCCCCCTCGCTCCGCTCGATAGCGCGACCGCGTGCCCGCCGTGGGGGGTAAGGGCAGAGCCCCCGCACCCTTCTGGCCTCCCCTGGCCATTTCTCTCCCTCTCCCCCGCAAGCACCCGATGCCGCCGTCGCCATGGATCATCGTAGCCGTGGCCTCTGACCGCGCCGCGTCTCGCCTCCATGCCAGATCGGACCGCCAGCGACCACTACGTCCTCCCCAGCCGTCCATTCGAGCCGGGCGCCCCCACATCGACTGCATCGAGCTCGTCCACCTCGTCGGGCTCCGCCGTCCACCGCCGTCGATCCGTTGCACTGCAGCTACTAAACCCACCACCGGACCACCGTCCGTCCCCTAGGTGAGCTCCGCTCTCTCCCCCTTCTCCGTTTGGCTCGGGTTCGAGCCGTAGCTAGCCGCCGCCGTGCCCGCGTTCTGCTCGCCGCCGTAACCGCCATTGCCGCGCTCCCGAGCCTCTACGGCTCGAGCCAGCAGCACCAATGTGCTCATGGTGAGCTGGAGCCCCGCCTAGCCACTTCGTGCGCCCGAGAGAGACCCGCAGCCGCGTTTTCCATTCGGGTCCGAAAACGGCCGCCGCCACGGCTCGTCGCCGGCGTCCTTGCCGACCTCCTCAGCCCCCGCAGCCACCGCCACTGGATGCGCGAGTGCGCCAGCTACACCTAGAGCCTTCCCACGCGCCGAACCGTGGCCTATAGCGATTTTCCGGCCAAGTTCGGCGAGCCTCCGCCACGAACGGGCTCGCCGGCGCTGTTCCGGCGACGTCGCCGACGTGGCGCTGACGTGGGCGCCTCTGGGCCCCACCGCTGAGCCACTGCCACTGGGTCCCGCTTACCCGTTGACCCGGTCCCAAGTCACTGACATGCGGGCCCCGCCTAAATTAAATGATTTTTATAAATAAACAAAACGTTAATTAATCGGTTAATTAATCTAATTACTAATCAGTCACTGACTAATGGGTCCCACCGCCTAATTAATCTGCAATTAGTTTAATTAACCTCTAATTAGCACTGAGCCACTGACTAGAGGGACCCACTAGTCAGGTTTGACTCTGGTCAGCCGGATTTGACCTGCTGACGTCATGATGACGTCACACATCACTGTTTTGGATAATTCGAATTAAATAATTCCAGAAATTCCAAAAAATGATTAAAACTTTGAAAAATCATATAAAATAAACCGTAACTCGGATGAAAATAATTTATATATGAAAAATGATCTGAAAATATGAAGAATCCGAATATGTGGTCAAAATGCTTGACCATCACTCCTATCTAGATGAACATGGAACTTTTTGCCCGTATTCGATAGATGAATAGTGCATAACCTTGATAAAATAAATCCAAATAAATTTCTAATTCCTCTAAAATATTTAGATAGGCAATATATCACCTCTGCATATCATTTAGGCATGTCATGCATCGCTGTTGCATTGTTGCCATGAATTTATTGTTTCTTCCCCCTCCTTCTCTCCCGATAGACGCCGAGACCGCCACCGACGCAGCTGAGTACAACTACGCTTCAGACGAGTAGCCTTCAGACGACCAGCCCCTCTCAGCAGAGCTTCCAGGCATGCAAAACCCCCTTGATCATCTAGATATCGCCCACTCGTTCTCTCTTATGCTTGCATTAGAATTGCTTTTGTTGATATTCCGATAACTCCTATTCTGATGCATAGCCTGATTTCGTCGCCTGCTATTGATACATTACCTGCTACCCTATGATGCTTAGATAGCTATGCTATGTTTCATCATCTGGCCCCTCACCCTTGTCCGTTTGCCATGCTTGATATCGGGCCGTGATCACTCTGGGTGATGATCATGGAAATGTTTACTTATTGCAATACTTTGAACTGTTAAAGTCGGGCTGGCCCCAAGGGTGCCCGCGAGAAAATAATATTAAAGACGGGTCGGCTCCAAGAGCACCCGCTAGCCGTGTGTTATCAAGTCGGAGCGACAGGGATCCTGTTCGTCTCTGCGAATTAATAAACACGCCTAACGGATTTGGGTATTTGATCTGAGTAGGCCGCTGGCCTTATACGCACTAGCACCACGTGGGATAATGGTTTAATGGGGCCCTCTATGTCGTATGTATCAGCCGAAAGCTCTTCAGACGTCACAGCTCAGAGATGCGGGCTGATTGCTGGGGTGGGCTGGTTACGTCACTTGTGTATACAGTGTCGCGCCTGGGCCCCGGCCAGTCACCCAACGTGCAGGAGTGCAAAGGGTGATGGCCCAAGGCCCCTTCACACTTAGGATTTAGACCGGCGTGTTGACCTCTCTGCTGAGCCTAGGTAGGACTGCGTCTTGTCGATTACCCGAGGCCGGGCATTACCCAGCAAGTGTGTCCGACCAGATGTGATCGAGCGTGTTGGGTAACAGTAGTGCATCCCTGCAGGGAAGTTATCTATTCGAATGTCCGTGTCCACAGTAACAGGACGCTCAGAGTTGTATCTTGATCTGCTACAACTACAAATGGATACTGTGACAATATTAAAATGTTACTACTAGTCTCGGGATCACTTTCTCGCATGGTAGACGAGGAAGGATCTCAGGGCATTACTAAAATATAACTGCTATTATGTGTTACTATACTCTACTCTCTTCTGATGCTGTAAGATTGCTTCAAGATGCTAGTCTTCGATAGGCTAGGCCTCTCCCCATCTGTTCTGGCATTTCTGCAGTTTAGTCCAAAGATATAGCCCCATTCCTTTGATACTGATGCATAATTAGTATAGTTCTGATGTCAGTCTTGCGAGTACTTTGGATGAGTACTCATGGTTGCTTTGCTACTTCTTTTTCCCCATGCCCAGTTGTTGCGATCAGACGACGGAGCCCAGGAGCGGGAGATCCCAGGAGGCTACTACTACTACGTTGAGCCCGCCGACCAGGAATAGTTCGGAGGCCCTAGGCATGAGGCCTTCGCCTTTTCGATCAGTGTCGCGATTTGTGCTAGCCTTCTTAAGGCAGACTTGACTAACTATGTCTGTACCCAGATATTATTTGTGTGTATGACTTATGTATTCGGATCCTCGTGACCCCTTGTTTGTAATATGAAGATTTATGTTTGAATTTGAGTTTAGAGTTGTGTTGTGATATCTTCCCGTGAGTCTCTGATCTCGAGCGTGCACGTTTGCGTGTATGATTAGTGCACGGTCGAGCAAAGGGCGTCACAACTTGTGGGTCATCAAGACTCTTTTCTGGCGCCGTTTCCGGGGAGTGAAGCGCCTTTGGTGAGTGGAATTTGGTAAGGAAACATTTATATTACGTGCTGAAATTTATTGTCACTTGTCACTATGGAAAGTAATCCTTTGAGGGGCTTGTTTGGGGTATCTTCACCTCGACCGGAAGAAATAAGAGTTGCTCCTCCACCTATTGAACGTACTGAAAATATTTATTATGAAATTCCTTCGGGTATGATAGAGAAATTGCTAGCTAATCCTTATGCAGGAGATGGAATGGTACATCCTGATATGCACTTGATCTATGTGGATGAAATTTGTGGATTTTTTAAGCTTGCAGGTTTATCTGGAGATGAAGTTAAGAAGAACGTATTCCCTTTATCTTTGGAGGGAAAGGCATTGACATGGTATAGGCTATGTGATGATACATGGGACTGGAATCGGTTGAAGTTGGAATTCCACCAGAAATTTTATCCTATGCATTTGGTTCATTGTGATCGGAATTATATATATAATTTTTGGCCTCGTGAAGGAGAAAGTATTGCTCAAGCTTGGGGGAGGCTTAAGTATATGTTGCATACATGCCCCAATCATGAGCTCTCAAGAGAAATAATCCTTCAAAACTTTTATGCTCGGCTTTCTCATCATGATCAATCCATGCTCGATACTTCTTCTGCTGGTTCCAGAAAACTATTGAATCCAGATGGGACCTTCTTGAAAGAATTAAACGCAATTATGAGGATTGGGAAATCAACAAAGGTAATGAGTCAGGTATAAATCTTGAGTTTGATTGTGTTAAATCTTTTATGGAAACTGATGCTTTTCATAAGTTTAGTACTAAATATGGACTTGACTCTGAGATAGTAGCTACCTTTTGTGAATCTTTTGCTGCTCATGTTGATATCCCTAAGGAGAAATGGTTTAAATATCATCCACCTATTGTATTGAAAGAAGAACCTGTTAGTATTAAAGAAGAAACAAATATTTACCAGGTTCATCCATTTGTGCCTACTGCTTATATTGAGAAACCTCCTATCCCTATTAGGATTAAGGAACATGCTAAAGATTCAACTGTAGTCAATAAGAGTAAAATTAGAGCACCTAGACCCTCTGAGCAAATTAAAGTTGAACCTAGTGTTGCAATGGTTAAAGATCTTTTGGTTGATAACATTGATGGTCATGTCATATACTTTTGTGATGAAGCAACTAGAATTGCTAAACCAGACCCTAAAGATAAAAATAAACCTGTAGTTGGCATGCCTGTTATTTCTGTTAAAATTGGAGATCATTGCTATCATGGTTTATGTGATATTGGTGCTAGTGTGAGTGCTATTCCGTTTACTCTCTATCAAGAAGTCATGAATGATATTGCACCCGTTGAGATTGAAGATATTGATGTTACTATTAAGCTTGCAAATAGAGACACTATTTCACCGCTTGGGATTGTTAGAGATGTTGAAGTCTTGTGTGGTAAGATCAAATACCCTACTGATTTTCTTGTTCTTGGATCGCTACATGATAATTTTTGCCCCATTATATTTGGTAGACCCTTCTTGAATACTGTTAATGCTAAGATTGATTGCACTAAAGAAATTGTTAGTGTTAATTTTGGTGAGATGTCTCATGAGTTTAATTTCTCTAAGTTTCATAGACAACCTCATGATAAAGAATTGCCTAGTAAGGATGAAATTATTGGTCTTGCTTCTATTGCTGTGCCTCCTACTGATCCGCTAGAACAATATTTGCTTGAGCATGAGAATGAAATGCATATGAGTGAAAGAAATGAAATAGATGAATTATTCTTTAAACCAACACCTATCCTTAAACATAATCTGCCTGTTGAAACCTTGGGAGGTCCACCTCCACCCAAGGGTGATCCTGTGTTTGAATTGAAGCAATTACCTGATACCCTTAAATATGCTTATCTTGATGAAAAGAAGATATATCCTATTATTATTAGTACTAACCTTTCAGAGCATGAAGAAAAGAGATTACTTAAAACTCTGAGGAAGCACCGTGCCGCTATTGGATATACTCTTGATGATCTTAAGGGCAGCATAAAATTCATATGGAGCCAGATGCTAAACTCGTTGTTGATCATCAAAGAAGGCTGAATCCTAAAATGAAGGATGTGGTAAGAACTGAAATTATTGGTCTTGCTTCTGGAAGCAGGTATAATTTATCCCATAGCTGATAGTAGATGGGTAAGTCCTGTTCATTGTGTTCCTAAGAAAGGAGGTATTACCGTTGTTCCTAATGATAAAAATGAACTCATCCCACAAAGATAGGATGGTAATTGACTTCAGGAAATTAAATAAAGCCACTAGAAAAGATCACTATCCCTTGCCTTTTATTGATCAAATGTTAGAAAGATTGTCTAAGCATACACACTTTTGTTTCCTAGATGGTTATTCTGGTTTCTCTCAAATACCTGTATCACCTGAAGATCAAGAGAAAACCACCTTTACTTGTCCTTTTGGAACTTATGCTTATCGTCGTATGCCTTTTGGTTTATGTAATGCACCTGCTACCTTTCAAAGATGTATGACTGCTATATTCTCTGACTTTTGTGAAAAGATTGTTGAGGTTTTCATGGATGATTTCTCCGTTTACGGAACTTCTTTTGATCATTGCTTCAAGCAACCTTGATTGAGTTTTGCAGAGATGTGAAGAAACTAATCTTGTCTTGAATTGGGAAAAGTGCCACTTTATGGTTAATGAAGGAATAGTCCTTGGGCATAAATTTTTTGAAAGAGGTATTGAGGTTGATAAAGCTAATGTTGATGCTATTGAGAAAATGCCATGTCCTAAAGATATCAAAGGTATAAGAAGTTTCCTTGGTCATGCTGGTTTCTATAGAAGGTTTATAAAAGACTTCTTTAAAATTTATAGACCTCTTACCAATCTCTTGCAAAAAGATGTTCCGTTTGTTTTTGATGATGATTGTGTAGAAGCCTTTGAAATACTTAAGAAAGCCTTAATTTCTGCACCTATTGTTCAACCACCTGATTGGAACCTACCTTTTGAAATTATGTGTGATGCTAGTGATTATGCTGTTGGTGCTGTTCTAGGACAAAGAGTTGATAAGAAATTAAATGTTATCCATTATGCTAGTAAAACTCTAGAAAGTGCTCAAAGAAATTATGCTACTACTGAGAAAGAATTTTTAGCAGTTGTGTTTGCATGTGATAAATTTAGATCTTATATTTTTTATTCCAAGGTTACTGTTCACACTGATCATGTTGCTATTAAATACATTATGGAAAAGAAAGATGATAAGCCTAGACTTATTAGATGGGTTCTTCTGCTACAAGAATTTGATTTGCATATTGTTGACAGGAAGGGAGCTGAGAATCCCATAGCAGATAATTTTGTGGGAACGAAGATACTCATGTGCGCAAGGTGCGGGCAAATTTTCGTGCTGTTTGGACATTCCAGGAGCTCGTGGCGAGGAAAAACAGTAAATATGTATGCTTGTGAACAGTAAATTTGAAATAAAATAGCAAGAAAATTCGAAAAAATATGAAATTTTTTGGCATCAAAGAGGCTTGGGTGCACAAGGTGCTTGCAAGTTTATGTGATCAAATGACATGCGAGGAGCTCTAGCAAAAAAAAAACAAAATAGTCATTTTTTCCAAAGTTTTTTCCCGAGCCAAATTTTGTTTTTTTCTCCACGAGCTCCTACAATGTCCAAACACAATAAAAATTTGCACACACCTTGCGGACCCGAGCCTCTTTGATGCCAAAATTTTTCATATTTTTTTGAATTTACTGTTCACAGGCGTACATATTTACTGTTTTTCCTTCGCCACGAGCTCCTGGAATGTCCAAACAGCACAAAAATTTGCACGCACCTTGCAAACCTGAGTATCTTTGATCCCACAAAATTTCAGATTTTTTAGATTTTCTTTGCTATTTTTTTCAGCACGGTCAAAGCCCTTTGACCGTCTTTGACTGGACGGTAACGGCACAGAAGGGCATTTCTATAAGTGCACATAACGGTAGAGGGGCAAATTTGAGCAGACTTCAGAATTAGGGGCAAATTTGAGTAGTGGGTTCGAGTTAGGGGCACAAATGTATAAAACCCCATATTTTATTCATGGTGCTTTCCATAAGTTGCTTACTAAATATGATGTTAACCATAGAATTGCATCCCCTTACCATCCTCAGTCTAGTGGTCAAGTTGAATTTACTAATAGGGAAATAAAATTGATTTTGCAGAAGACTGTTAATAGATCTAGAAAGAATTGGTCTAAGAAACTTGATGATGCAATATGGGCTTACAGAACTGCATATAAAAATCCTATGGTATGTCTCCGTATAAAATGGTTTATGGAAAAGCATGTCATTTACCTCTTGAATTAGAACATAAAGCTTATTGGGCAATTAAAGAACTTAATTATGATTTTAAACTTGCCGGTGAGAAGAGGTTATTTGATATCAGCTCTTTAGATGAATGGAGAACCCAAGCCTATGACAATGCTAAGTTGTTTAAAGAAAAAGTTAAAAGGTGGCCTGACAAAAGAATTCAAAAACGGGAATTCAAAGTAGGTGATCATGTTTTATTATACAATTCTCATTTGAGATTCTTTGCAGGAAAACTTCTCTCTAAATGGGAAGGACCGTATATCATCGAAGAAGTTTATCGCTCCGGAGCCATCAAAATAAACAACTCCGAAGGCAATAATCCGAGAGTGGTGAATGGGCAAAGAATTAAGCACTATATTTCAGGTACTCCCATTAATGTTGAAACTAATATTATTGAAACAATTACACCGGAAGAGCACATCAAAGAGTCCTTCTGGAACGCTCCAGAACCCTAAAAAGGGGTAGGTATGTGATACGGTAAGTAAACCGACCCCAAAAATTCCATAAAAATTATTTCTGTCAATTTTGGAATATTAGAAAAATTACAAAAATAAGAAACAGCCGAGGGGACCCACGTGCTGCCCACAAGGCAGAAGGGCGCGACCCCCCCTGGGGCGCGCCGTGGTGCCTTGTGGGCCCCACGTGTGCCTTCCTGACTCTGTTTTCTTCCCGTATGCTTGTTTTGTAAGATAGAAATTCTTTATATAATCCCATCTGTTTTGACCACCGCATCGCGAGTTTCTCCTCTGTTCTTCTTTCGGGCTATTTTTCTGACAGATCTAGGTCGCCATGATGTCTCCAAGCTCGTCCAAGGACAAGTTCTATGAGAAGGTCATCAACCCGTACCTACATCCGGGATGTTCAAGGACCTAGGAAGACCGGGAGCGAGAAGGCCAGGCTGGAAGCGGTGGAACAGGTGATCTTCAAGTGCCAGGGCATGGTGGAGCACGGACTTTGTGCTAACCACTCCATGATCACGGAATTCATCCATGAGCACAAGGTGGACGGCAAGAATATTGGGGACGTCATCTTCAAGCTCAATGATCGGATTGACTATCTTTAGGCCCAAATATATGATCTACAAAACCAAAATTTTGAGTACGAGGTCATGTTCAAAGATATGACTTTAGCTGAAAATTTCAGGACTCTAGAAACACGTTCGTCCTTTTATGATGGAGAGCCTATGCCTTGGAAGACGGAGGACAAGCCCACCACTTCATCACCACCATCACCGAAGAAGGAGAGTTGAGTACATGGGTATGGGCACTCCCCTTGGCTTGTGCCAAGCTTGGGGAGGTGCCCCGGTATTGTATCACCATCACTTTCTCATCATCATTATCTATCTTAGTTAGATCCTTAGTTATTTCATGATTTAGAGGAATAAATTTTTAGTATGATTTAGTTTCGAGTGCTTGCTATGTGATCTATCTATCTATGTAATCGAGTGTGAAAGTTATATAATAAAGATTAGTTTGAGTTGAGTGTTTTGCTTTTGATGATCCAATCTTAGAAATAAAGAATAAAGAGTAAGATCATATGCTAATCCCATGGGGAGTGATGACTTCACATAAAATAAGTATAATTGATAAAACTTGTTGGAAGTTGACAAACATAGCATTGGTCATTGTAGCAATTCATGAAAAAGTAATGAAAGAAGAGAGGTCTCACATATAAATATACTATCTTGGACATCTTTTACGATTGTGAGCCCCCATCAAATATTCTATGACAATTAGTTGACGTTGGACAAGGAAGACAACGTAATGGGTTATGTTGGCTTATATTCACATAGAAGTTATAATGTTTTGGACCCTCTAACATGTGGTGTTTGCCACCTATCTTTGCTAGCCAAAAAAAATCCGCACCAAGTAGAGATACTACTTGTGCATCCAAAAGCCCTTAAACCCAGTTTCATGCCATGAGAGTCCATTATATCTACCTATGGATTGAATAAGATCCTTCAAGTAAGTTGTCATCGGTGCAAAGCAATAAAAATTACTCCTAAATATGTATGAATTTTATTGTAAGGGAAAATAAGCTTTGTACGATCTTGTGATGGTGGAGCAATAAAAGCGACAGACTGCATAATAAAGGTCGCTATCACAAGGGGCAATATAAAGTGACGTTCCTTTACATTAAGAGCTTGTACATCCAAAAACAAAAGCGCATGACAACCTCTGCTTCCCTCTGCGAAGGGTCTATCTTTTACTTTATGTATTTACTTTCATGCAAGAGTCAATAGTATTCTTCTCTATTCCGTTTTTATTTTCTCTTTTGGCAAACATCATGTGGTGGGGATTGATCCATGCATATATATCCAGTTGAATGTAGGTGATCATGAGTTATTATTGTTGACATTACCCTTGAGGTAAAAACGTTGGGAGGCAAAATTATAAGCCCCTATCTTTCTATGTGTCCGACTGAAACTTTTGCTCCATAAGTATGCCGTGAGTGTCAGCAATCATAGAAGACTAAATGATAGTTGATTATGTGAACTTGCTAAACAAAGCTCTTACATAGACTCTTTCTGATAATATGATGAATTGCAATTGCTTCAGTGACTGAGATCATAGTTTGTTAGTTTTCAATTTGGTTTATGGTTCATACTTGAACTTGTGATGAATTGTCACTTTTTCATGAGAAGTTGTATGATGATATATTGCTATTATAATAAAGATCATGATGCTCCATGTCCGTATTTTATTTTTATCGACGTCTCTCTCTCTAAACATGTGGTCATGATTATCGATTTCGACTTTTCGCTTGAGGACAAGCGAGGTCTAAGCTTGGGGGAGTTGATACGTCCAATTTGCATCATGATTTCCTACTGTTATTTATTATGTTTTTGATCATTATTTCACTTTATGGTACAATTCTTATGCCTTTTCTCTCTTAATTTGCAAGATTTACATGAAGAGGGAGAATGCCGGCAGCTGGAATTCTGGACCTGAAATAACCATATCAGAGATACCTATTCTACAGAGCTCCAATTGACCTGAAATTTCACGGAGATTTTTTATTGAATATATAAAAAATACTAGAGAATAGAGATAACAGAGGGGACCCACCAGCTGCCCACAAGGCAGTAGGGCACGGCCCCCCTGGGCGCGCCGTCGTGCCTTGTGGGGCCCACAGCTGGCGTCTGGCCCCCTCCTTCTGCTATATGAAGCCATTTGCCATAGAAAAAAAATCAAGAGAAGGCTTTTGGGATGAAGCGCCGCCCTCTCGAGGTGGAACCTGGGCAGGAGCTATTTTCCTCTCCGGCGGAGCGATTCCGCCGGGGATACTTCCCTTCGGGAGGGGGAAATCGAAGCCATCGACATCACCAACGATCCTCTCATCGTGGGAGGACCAATCTTCATCAACATCTTCACCAGCACCATCTCATCTAAAACCCTAGTTCATCCCTCGTATTCAATCTTTGTCTCAAAACCTCAGATTGGTACCTATGGGTTGCTAGTAGTGTTGATTACATCTTGTAGTTGATGCTAGTTGGTTTATTTGGTGGAAGATTATATGTTCAGCTCCTTAATGCTATTCAATACCCCTCTAATCTTGAACATGAACATGATTTGTGAGTAGTTACTTTTGTTCTTGAGGACATGGGAGAAGTCTTGTCATAAGTAATCATGTGAATTTGGTGGTCGTTCGATATTTTGATGATATGTATGTTGTTGCTTCCTTTAGTGGTGTCGTGTGAACGTCGACTACATGACACTTCACCATCTTTGGGCCTAAGGGAACGCATTGTGGAGTAATAATTAGATGATGGGTTGCTAGAGTGATAGAAGCTTAAACCCTAGTTTATGCGCTATTCCATAAGGGGCTGATTTGGATCCATACGTTTCATGCTATGGTTAGAGTTATCTTAATTCTTCTTTCGTAGTTGCGGATGCTTGCGAGAGGGGGTAATCATAAGTGGGAGGCTTGTTCAAGTAAGAGCAGCACCCAAGAACCGGTCCACCCACATACCAAATTATCAAAGTAGCGAACGCGAATCAAACAAACATGATGAAAGTGACTAGATGAAATTCCCATGTGTCCTCGAGAACGCTTTGCTTATTATACGAGTTCGTTCCGGCTTGTCCTTTGCTACAAAAAGGATTGGGCCACCTTGCTGCACTTTATTATATTTGTTACTTGTTACTTGTTACAAATTATCTTGCTATCAAAACTATCTGTTACCGCTACTTTCAGTACTTGTAGAGAATACCTTGCTGAAAACCACTTGTCATTTCCTTCTGCTCCTCATTGGGTTCGACACTCTTACTTATCGAAAGGACTACGATTCATCCCCTATACTTGTGGGTCATCAGTCGGCCATCGGATCCCATCATTGTCCAGCTCTATCTCTATGGTCCATGTACACAAGGCACAACCAGTTGTCTCAGGAAGCCAGCTGTTCCGTAGTGGGTCCCAGCTAGCTATCGGTACAGCTCACTAGAGCGAGAGCAAGTCCGGGTGAAGATTTATTTACAGCTGACAGAGAGGCTTTGGTCCACACAAATTTCCAACTCTCTATGTGTTTGTATGCACATAATAGCCTCTTGCCAGTGGGATGCCTACGAAAAATGGATCTGACTACTGATCTTTGCTTCCTATCAAATCATTCGAAAGCCCTACGATTAGAAGCAAACTGGTCATCCAATCTGGCATGAAAGCCATGCAGCTAGCTGGTTAGTTTTCTTTTTGACCACCTATTTTTGGTAATTGCTTCCGTTTATCACGCCAGCCATATCGAGTACGTTTTGTTTCCTAAAATCGCTTGCACAAATGACGTGATACAGTGGCGGAGCATAGCGGAGGCCAACCTGAGCCATCACCCCAAAGCCCATGAGATTTGTTCAGATTATGCTAAGTAAATGGACCATAGAATCACTGAAATCCAGCCCAAGCTTGGTGTTGGTTGCCCCTAGCCCATTGACCCTCCTAAGATGTGGTACAAGCTCCGCCACTGCCATGATGCACCATTTCTTGTGGAAATATTTTTGGTAAATTGAAATTATTTATCATAACTAAATCCATCAATTAAATATGATCTTCTAAAACATATTTCTTTCTATATACCATAGAAGCATTTTTTTTCAGCTGACCACATATCATCCCTGTTAATGCATGGAAGAGTAACTTTTCTAATTTGCCAAAATTGTTCGCATGATAGTTCACACCTTTTTTTGTTCTATGACCAGAATTGCAAGTCTGTTAAGAAGCATCATTTTCTAGTGTGAGGAACATATTGGCAATTCCTTGCTCCTGGGATATAGGAACGGAGCACGGAATAGGCCCAACAACCACGAGATGGCCCATGCCTGCTTCTCATAGTCCTCCGGCAATGCAGGGTGCATTGCCACCTTAGGGCACGAGACAAAGACGTCGCTACATATTTAGCTTGGTCTTTTGTATTAGGCATGTAAAAACCGACATGGTTTCTCCTACCATACGTAGACTGTAACACCCTGGATTTTGCCTTTTTCTTTTTATTGGGATTTATTGAATATTTGAATTTGCATTTGGGGTTTTCAGTCAATTCTTTTGGACTTACCACTTGGAAATTATTTTTGATTTTCTTCCAAGTGGGTTCTATCATTCTTAAACCCTCCCTAGACCTCATCCCTCTCACCATAATGCCATGGGATAATTTTCTTTAATGGCATTATATTCATTTTCCTCGTGAAAATGTCTATTTTCTCAATAAGCTATGTAGCAACCCTCATTTTTATTACTCAAAAAATTCCCAGAAAATTCCCAAATATTCTTTGGATCATGCCTCACCTCCCCATGCAAAAATATCCCATGGTCATTTGGAAATTTTCAGCTAGGGAAAATATTATTGCTTCTGGACAGAATTGGCACTTTGTGAAGCAAGTATATTTCTCCTTGATCTGTTGCAGCTGAAATTTTTACCACATGACTACCTTCCTAGGAGATGCTTAAACCCCAAATTTTAGACTTTGATTCCTAGCTATTTGTCCCCAGCAATTGCCCCAAATTTCTGTCCAGAAACTTTGCATCAAGCTCTAGTCCCATCCAGTGAGCTAAGTGGCAAACCGAGCGCATACTTCGGCACCGCGTTGAAAAGACTTCACACCAGACATGGTCCGCCTCCTCATAAAGCACCGTGTATGCTAGAGCATTTGGTGACCACGCGGGTGCGAGGTGTCCAGCGTGCGCTCGTCGCGCTCTGTGCATCGGGACCCTCTGCCGCTGCCCATTCACCCTCCTCTTGCCACCGCAGCCTGTCCCAGCCTCTCCACAGCCTCCAGCACGCCACCTGGCCTCGCCCTGTTCCTCCCCTATGCCGGCAAGCAGCTCTCCGGAAGCAGCCGAGGCACTAGCGGGCGGAACAGTGAGCGCGCGTGCGCCGCCTGCCCCGCGTAGTGCGCCGCACTGTGTCCGCGGTCATGCACGGCATTGCTGTGCTTCTCTACTTCAACTCCACATCGCGCCCGAGCTCCTCCCTCTCTCATTTCTTCTGCAGCTCATCACCGGCGGAGCCCAGTACACGGCTACCTCGCCATCTATATATAGAGCCCTTCCCGAGCCAATCTAGCCATCTCTCTCTCCTCCACTGGCCACAAATCGCACCCCAGCAAGTGCGGCAAGGCCGGGAAGGCCTCCTGCCACCGATCATCACCAGAGTCTGCCGCGGATCCACCTCAATCGTTCACTCACTCCAGTCGTCCCCAGATCCGCCCTCTGCTCCCGTTGAGGTCGCGGTGATCTCCTGAGCCCGACGGTGCCACTAGTTCGTCGGGTCATCGCTGGAATTGCCGTAGCTGACGAGCTCCACCCCTGCCGTCATTTCAGGTATGCCCGTGCTCGCCTCGACGCACTGGATCCATCCCCCTCCTCTCCAGCGGCCGCCAAGGTCTCCTCGGCGGAGAACCACCGGCGACAGCGCCGCTTCCCCTGTTTCTCTCTCTCTCTCTCTCTCTCTCTCTCTCTTTTAACCCAGACAGGGGCCCCCACCTGTTAGCCTCTCTCCGTCTTGCCCGAAGCGGTATAAGTGGAGACATATTCTGAGAATACGTCTTCGACGTGGCCCTCTCTGGAATTTCTGAAAAATTCATTTAAATTCAGATTTTGACCCTAACTTTGACCAGCTCTAGTTTCTATTCTATAAGTCCAAATGAGTTGACTCATTTTGCATCAGTTTTGTATTGAGCTAAAGTTTTTGTATGCCAAATTTCAGAAATTTTCTTGCTGTTGGGAATTTCTGGTGAAATAAAATGCTTTATGTAAAATTTTCTTTTTGCATTTTAATTATTTTCAGAAGTTCCTAGTTGTGTTGGAGAAGACCAGGAGTATTGTGACACTCCTCTGAACCAAGGCAAGCCACACCAATCATATGCAAGGATGGCATTGCAATAACAATGGTTTTATTTGAATTAAATTCATATTTACTTCACTATTAAAATGATTTGCTATTGCATCATAGTTGCTACATGTCATTTTGATATTATGAAGTAGAGGATATGTTACCTTGCTAAAATGTGCAGTAGAGATCATGTCATATACTCTCATGGTAGCATGATGCATTCGTTACTCATTTCCATATGATCATGACCCATGCACCTCATTGCATACCATGGCTCGAATCATTTTATTTCAAGTTAAACCTGATGTTAATTCAACTTGAACAAACTGTTGACCGAGTCATGGTGCCACCGAATCGAGCTCACCAGTGCAACCACACTTGTCTGGATGGGGAGGCCCTAATTCAGTCTATTGTCATGCCTCTCGCCGGTGCCTCCTACTAGGGAAGGTTATGCGCTTGCGCTACCCTGGCCCGGTAGGCAGTCATAACCTTGTGTGCCCGAGTTTTACGGTACCGATGTCCCCGTTTGGGACGATTTGTTTTGGCCATGATGGTGGCAGCCACAAGGTGGCAGGATGTCACGAGTTGACATCGGGGCCACCCATGACATAGCCCAAAGGGGAGTTTGTCGGAGTGGCCGAGAGAGTGTCATGCAATAGATTGGTTTTGTCGGAATATCGTTGGTCCACCCGAATGGGAGCACGAGGCCATAAGTTCCGTGGTGTGGGTACAGTGTACTAACCTCTGCAGAGTGTATAATCTATCGATAGCCACGTCCTCGGTCATCGACACAGTTCGTAGTAGGTCACACCGTGGGTCAACAGAAATAAATAACCTGCACACTATGAACCACAAGATGGCACATGCAGAAGTTGGTGATCGTGTGAGGATCACTATGATTGGTATTGCTGTGATCATGTGAGGATCACGTTGGTAAGTTGTTGAATGTGGTTATGAGGTAACCCCGAACTGGTAAGTTGGTCCAAGGGACCACGGCAACATTTCACGCACACATCATGTCTGGTAGTGTTATGTTCATGCATTAAACTTGTCAAATCCCTTGTTATTGTTTGTCGTATTTGTTTTCTTTGCTGTGAGGTTGCGAGTACATTCAAAGTACTCACCTGGCTTATCATGCCAGATGCAGGAGAAGCCGTGCCAGGCATTGAGGTCGAACAGTATATCGCAGTCTAAGCCGTGTCCCAGCATTGTCCCTGTGGAGTGGAGTTCCACTACATCGTCGTTCCGCTGCCGCATAGTAGTTTCCTTATCATCGAGACCCCTGAGATGTCTACTAAATAACGTACATAAGTGCAGCCGCACTGTGTGTGCCGCTTGGCCTCGCTTATCTTGTAATATCTGAACCTTTGTATCCGCTAGAGATCAATAAAGCGGTTATTTTCTGTACCAAGTTGTTGTGTGTTGCCAGAAGACTTGATCTCTGGGCTGGGATTGCAAGGTAAACCGGTTGCTCTGAGCCGGGGTGCCACAATGCTTGGTATCAGAGCCGTGCTGACCGTAGGACGCCCTAGACAGTCGATGCGTTAGAAAACAGTAGTTGTAAGTCTGTGTGTTCATTTGAGTATGCCTCTGCACTTGGTTGTTGCATTGCATGCATATAGTTTTCTGTTGATGCTGATCAGTTAATATTGTGAGTGTAGATGGCACCAGTTCCCTATCCGTATCAACCTGAGCCGGCACCTTCCACCTTTCTGCATCTGCTTAGCAATGTGTGGCACCGACTCTACCCCGACGGTGATAACCATGTGTACCAGGTGTATCGAGAGTAGCTTGCAGACGGTGTGTACGTGTATCACACGGAGGTCATCTTGCACAACAGCACCTTGGTGGGCACCTACACCCGCTCCTCCAAGGGCAGGACTGCTTCTACACCCGACTAGGCGATCCAGTTTGCAGCATTCGAGGCTCTCACTGACTTGCGCTACAATGAGATTCAGATGCAGACTCACCCAGGTTACTACTTCTATCTGTCCCTGTTCGACTCAGGACAGATCCGTTTCCCTTTCATTGATCCGGAGTGTGATCGTTCCGCCAGTCACCTGTCTTGTTACATAACGGCTGGATATCTTCTGATTGTCAGTTTAGCCCAGGAGCTGAACCATACTCGAGACGAGCTAGCTGCCACTCGAGCTGCGTTCGCTCCACCTTCACTTACTCATACACCACTTGTTTCCCCAGTTACCTTACCTCCACCTACACCCGTGACTCCCGCACCTTCTCAGAGTAACTCGGATACCTCGACGGTGACTCCCCATGAGTCCCCAGCCCAGTGGGCTGTGCTTCTCGCTACCCCAGTCGCTCCGATGCCGCGGAGCCACCCTACTCCAGACCCTGAGGGAGAGTCATCCCGTCAGCATCGTTGTGTTTCCTTTGCCCCTAGAAGTTTCCGTTAGTATTATCAGTTCCGATTCGGAGTCCGATACTGAGGAGACACCAGCAGGATCGTCAGAGTGCCAGTGCGATCACTGCTGTCACGAGTAGACGAGGATGAGGTGGTGTTTGGTAGTATGTGTGTAGTAGTACTATCCATGTTGTCATCTTGCTTTGTATGTTGGATGATGTATTGTATAATTATGTTGTTTTATGTTATTCACTTTGGTTTTCCTCGTCTTCTTTTTCAGGGTTGTCGCTTCACCTTCTTATTTTCCCCCTGATGGATGTTGCTCATCTCGATGCTTCGTATTGGGAAACATATATAGGATGACAAGGTGTGGCAGCAGCTGTCATGGTGGCGACGATACCCCCATTCGTCGATCCGCCAGGCAAGTAGGGCATTCCCCAGAACCATATCAGCCACCCCCTCCTCCACCTCAAGCACCCACAACAGAGCAGATTATGTGGATGTTTGAGGAAAAGAGAAACCAAGATCTGATGGAATTCCTGAGAAGCATGCAGACTATGGTTGGGCAGAATAATCATAATGGCAACCCTTCTAAATTGTCAGACTTTTAGAGGACCAAACCGCCAAGCATCAGTCAAGCAGTGGATCCGATGGAAGTCGATGACTGGTTTAGGACCATTGAGAAGAAGCTAGAAATTGCTCGCACTGAAGATGCTGACAAGGTTCCCTTCGCCACTCATTATCTGGAAGGGCCCGCTGCTATATGGTGGGACAATACTAAAATTATGTGGCCTGCCGAAGACGAGGTTACTTGGGACAAATTCAAAGATAAGTTCCACAAGTACCATATTCCCGCCGGTATCATGAAGGTCAAGCAGCGAGAATTCTTCACCCTTACTCAAGGGAACTCGACTGTAAGTGAGTATTTAAACAAGTTCAATCACTTGGCCCGTTATTCCACACATGATATAGCCACTGAAGAACGGAAGATAGATCGGTTCCTCGGAGGGCTCAACCATACCCTCTGATGTGCACTCAGTATGCTGGACTTCCCTGACTTCCAAACTTTGGTGAACAAGGCATTCATTGCCGAAAGGGAACACAAGCTTGTTAATGATCATAAGACTGCATATGAAGACCGCAAACGCAAGTTTGAACCCAACAAGGAAGGACAAGTTTTTCAGAAGGTTCATACCTGGCAGCAGCCACAGTTCGAGTTTAAGCCAACATGGCAGCAGGTGAACACCAAGACTGAAAATCAGTTCAAGACTATGGTTACAAAACCAGTAAAGGAAGACTGTCAGTGTAACAATGCATGTTACTCATGTGGCCAAACTGGGCATTACGCGAGGCAGTGTCCCAAGAACGGAAAGCCACCAACCAACTTGAAGCTTCAAGTCAATCATGTGGGACAATTTCCCAACCGGAAGTATATCCAAAGGCAAGTTCATCATATCTCCACCGAAGAAGCTCACGAAACTCCCGATGTGGTCATTGGTATGTTTCCTGTTAACAACATACCTGCAACAATTTTATTCGATTCCAGAGCTTCCCATTCTTTTATTTCGCGGAGTTTGTTGCCCAGCACCATCTTCCCTATACTCTTTTGGAAAAAGTTATGGTGGTACAATCCCCTGGATCCATGCTCAGGACAAATATTGTATGTCGAAGATTGGAAATATCAATCAATGGAATTATCTTCCCCGCATCCCTGGTATCCTTTGAATCTCCAAAATTGGATGTTCTTTTGGGGATGGATTGGTTGACAAAACACCAGGTTTGCATCAACTGCGCGGCAAGAGAAGTCACGTTAATAAATCCCTTGGGCCAGTCAGCTCAATTCTTTGCCGGTAGAGCCATGCCAAAGAAGGGGATGGTTTATGCAGCGATTGCTACAGATATGAATTTAATTCCAGTGGTCTGTGAATTCCCAGATGTGTTTCCAGAGGAATTGCCAGGCATGGCACCAGATCGAGAGCTTGAGTTTTCAATTGTGCTTGTGCCCGGGACAACACTGATTTACAAGAAATATTATCGAATGCCTTCATCCGAATTAGTGGAGTTGAAGAAGCAATTGGATGAGATGCTTCAAAAAGGATATATTCGCCACAGCTCGTCTCCTTGGGGTGCACCTGCCATATTTGTGGGCAAGAAGGATGGCAGTCTCTGGATGAGTGTTGACTACCGCGCTCTCAATGATGTCACTATCAAGAATAAATACCCACTGCCCAGGATCGATGATTTGTTCGATCAACTTAGTGTAGCTCAAGTGTTCTCCAAGATTGATTTGCGAACCGAGTATCACTAGCTGAAAATCAGAAAAGAAGACATCCCCAAGACATCGTTCACTACACGATATGGGTTGTACGAGTATACAGTCATGTCATTTGGACTGACCAACGCTCCTGCATTCTTCATGCACATGATGAACAAGGTGTTCCTGGACTTTTTGGACAAGTTTGTGGTGGTATTCATTGATGACATCCTTATATATTCCAAAAGTGAAGAAGAGCACAAACAGCATCTCCGAGCAGTATTGGAACGATTACGAGCTCATCAACTCTATGCCAAGTTCAGCAAATGTGAATTTTGGCTTAAGGAAGTGGGATTCCTTGGGCATACTCTTTCCGCTCAAGGAGTGGCCGTGGACCAAAGCAAGGTCACAGAAGTATTGAATTGGAAGACACCGGTTTCTATGTCAGGATCAGAAGTTTCTTGGGTCTGGCAGGCTATTACCGTCGCTTCATTGAAGGTTTTTCAAAGATTGCCAAGCCCATGACGGAATTGCTCAAGAAAAATCAGAAGTTCATATGGACAGAAGCATGTGAGAACAGTTTCAATGAGCTAAAGACTCGGTTAACCACCGCTCCAGTGTTAACTCTACCAGATATCTACCGGAGCTTCGACATCTATTGCGATGCATCCAGGCGTGGCATTGGGTGTGTGCTTATGCAAGACGGAAAGGTCGTGGCTTATGCATCCAGACAATTACGGCCGCACGAGAAGAATTATCCTACACATGATTTGGAGATGGCAGCTGTGGTTCATGCCTTAAAAATTTGGAGGCATTACATCATTGGAAAACGATGTCAAATCTTCACCGACCACAAGAGTCTCAAGTATATATTCACACAACTGGACTTAAATCTCCGACAAAGAAGATTGCTTGAGTTGGTCAAAGACTATGACCTTGGTATCAACTACCACCCAGGAAAGGCTAATGTGGTAGTCGATGCTCTTAGTCGCAAACTGGCCACAGCAAATTCATTAATCGAGCTGTTACACCCCGCACTTCGAGAAGAAATAGCTCAGCTCAATATGATCATTTATGATGCAACATGCTCGGTTACCTTGGAAGTCACCCCTACTCTGGAAGACGAGATCCGTAGGGCTCAACCTGGTGACCCAATGTTACTCAAGGTAATGGCCGAAGTACGAGAAGGGAAGACACAAGATTTCAACATTGATGATCAAGGTACCCTCCGATTTCGGAATCGAGTCTGTGTACCTGATCTTGGGGAATTAAAGCAGCAGATTTTGAAGGAAGCTCATGAGTCCGCATACTCTATACATCCCGGAGGCACTAAACTGTATCAAGAGTTGAAGCAAACATTCTGGCGGGAAGGTATGAAGAAAGATATAGCCTATTATGTCGCCTGTTGCGATATATGCAATAAGGTGAAGGCTGAACATCAGAAACCCGCCGGTCTACTTCAACCCTTACCCGTTCTGCAATGGAAGTGGGATGATATTTGCATGGACTTCATCGTAGGGTTAGCAAAGACACCACGAGGGAATAACACTATATGGGTTGTCGTCGACATGCTTACAAAGGTGGCTCACTTTATTCCAATAAGGACAACCTACCATGCAGACCAACTTGCTCAACTTTACATATCCAGGATTGTCAGTCTGCATGGAGTACCCAGGACTATTATTTCAGACCGAGGATCTTTGTTTACCTCGGCATTCTGGCTATGCCTCCACCAAGCCCTGGGGACCGCTTTGAAACATAGCACTGCTTATCACCCTCAGACTTCTGATGGGCAGACAGAATGTGTTAATCAAATCTTGGAAGACATACTTCGGGCATGCGCTCTTGCTCATGGACCCAAATGGGAGGACAGCCTGCCATACGATGAGTTTCCCTACAACAACAGCTATCAAACTTGTCTCAAGATGTCACCCTTTGAGGCTCTATACGGACGAAAATGTCGCACCCCGCTGAACTGGTCTCAGACGGGAGACAGTCGAATCGTTGGAACTGACTTGATGATGGAAGCAGAAAAGCAAGTTAAAGAAATTCGAGATCGATTGCAAGTAGCGAAATCTCGTCAAAAGAGCTACTATGACTCAAAGCATAGGCAGATCAATTTTGAACCAGGTGAATATGCATATCTCTGAGTGACCCACATGAAAGGAGTTAAAAGGTTTCACACCCGGGGAAAGCTCGCACCAAGATACATCGGTCCGTTTCCAGTCATGACCAGAGTGGGCAAAGTGGCTTATCAGTTAGAATTACCTCCAGAGCTATCCGAGGTTCACGATATCTTCCACGTGTCTCAGTTACGGAAGTGCATCGCACCACCCACAAAACAGATGGATATGACAGAACTACAGCTTGCTAAGGATTTAACATATGAAGAGAAACCCTTGAGAATCTTGGATGAAATGGACAGAATCACCCACAGCAAAGCTATAAAGTTCTACAAGGTCCAATGGAAGCATCAGACCGAGGATGAGGCCACTGTGGCACCCCGCCTGAATACCACTGTAGCCAGACGGTCGCCGCACACACCAGCCCAGGAAATCACTCTAGCATGCACTTTTACAACAAGTATCATGAACACAAGCATTTCTATTTATGGATATATAAGTTTTACATGATATTTTACAAGGGTGATGACAGCGGAACAACTCTATCTAAGGCAGCATGGTTTTGGTGTGGCTCCAATCCACAGGGATCTGACTGGGTTACTCTTCTAGCCCGCGAACACTCCGGCTCCTAGCTAGGGGTCGTCGAATCCTTAGGTGAACCTAGCCACATTGAATGCCACTGAGTACTTTTGAATGTACTCGCAAGCAAACCAAACCAACATATACACCAAGCAAAGCAATCCATGGCATTCAAGCATGCATTTGTTATTAGAGCAACATTAATCATCATGTTATCGCAGAATTATCTAGCATGATAACTATTGGAGTAAATACAATAAGGTAAAGCATATCAAGTAAATAATCCATACTCCAAATATGCTCACGGTCCAAATCTGATCCAAACTTTGCGGTCATCCGACCGTTCATCTCATAGCCATCGCATGGCTAGCATTCATACCCCTGACATCATCTGATGTCCATGCATCTGTACTGCAAGTCTGACAAACCTTACCTTATTCTGGTTGGCAATAACATTATATAGTTTATTCCTCCAGACTCGACACAGACCAAATAGTGTGACCTAGTACGAACTGTGTCCCATGACCGAGGACGCGGCTACTCGAATAGATTTCCACTCTGCAGAGGTTGCGCACTTTACCCACACTATGGAGCTCCTGGCCTCATGCTCCCATTCGGGTGGACTGGTGTTGCTCCAACAAAACTTGTCTATTGCCTGGCACTCTTTCGGCCCCACCGACAATCATACCCCTTCCGGGTTAAGTCCTGGGTGGCCCCTGTGTCACACCTGACACCTGCCACCGTCGTGGCCAAACTAAACTGTCCCAAATGAGGACCTGTGCACATAAACCAAACTGGGCTCACAGGATTATCGCCGTCGACCGGGCCAGGGTAGCACGCACGCATAATCCCCCCTCTTTGGTGGTACCGATAATTGGCAAGACAATAGACCAAGTTAGGGCCTTCCCATAAAGCAAATGTGGCTGCACTGATGAGCTCGGTTCGGTGGCACTATGACTCGATCCAGCCGACGGAGGAGGTTTTCATTATTAAGTCACATTCTTTATTACAATAACAATAATGAGGCATGATGAAAACATAACAACCTATCCCCATACAATATCACAATGAGTCATTAGTGAAACAATGTTTAACAGCAAGTTTATCACTATACAAGTTCTAACTGTAAGTTACAATCATCCGAACCCTTGCATGAAACCGGCAAATATACCAGTAGCCACCAGAACGGTCTTTAGAACTCAGATCTGGGACGTTATTGGAATAACTCAACCCCGGCTCAAGACGGCTGAAAAGCAGCTCAGCGCATGAGACGGTGTTGATAAAAAGAATGCAGCGGTTCCCTAAGACGGCCGAAGAACAGCTCAGAGCATGGGGTCACCGCTATGAAAAGAAACTCAACAGCTGCCCGAGACGGCCGGAAAGCAGCTCAGAACACGGGCCAGGTGTTGAAAAGAGAAATGTAAAGTTGGCATCCACCCCGGACAGCCGAAAGCAGCTCAGGACACACGCGTGGTGCCTTCACCAGAGAAAGGCAAGCAAGGGTTCATCATAGTCACATACAGCCTACCACTACGCACACGAGCATAAGCATATTCATTAATTAAAAGACAAGAATAACACAGAGCAATGCTTTTGGGCATATATCAGATGGTCGGCTTGCCTGGGGGTCGATGAATTCACCGGAGAGAAGTGTGATCACCTCTTGGAAAAATTTGCCGGAAAGGATTCCCTCTCGGAGGGGCTGAATATAGGGCAGGGGAAAAATGGTCATTTTCAGAATGTGTCAACATTGTGGAAGTGACATCATCGGAACAGGCTGGACGAACTGAGAAAGTGGGCTTTGGAATCACCTGAATCGGAGTTGTGAGTGAGAAGATATGAGTGATTAAATTGGAAGGACCTTTCTGTAAATATAGTATTTACTTCTAGGCCCCTGACTGATTTTCTGCGAATAAAGAAAAAAGTTACTGCGCAGCTGGGCCGGCTCGGGCTGAATCTCAACACCGCCCCTACCGTGCACATGGGCCAAGCCCAACTGCACCGCGTGGGTGACGCAGAAGGCGTACTCTGCCAGAATACGTCTTCGGCCAAGCGTTCGCGTACTCGGCAGAGTACGTCTCCACTTAACCACGTCAGCGGGCCGGTTGGGACGCTGACGTGCGGGGCCCGCCTACAGGTCCAGTTCAACCTCCCGCTCGCGTGCACCACCGGAGTCGGGCACCGATTGCCGGCGCCACAGGGCGTCTCCGACGACGCTCTGCCTAGGGATGAGTTCATCTCGGCGAGGCGCATCCAGCGGTGTACGACACGGACAACGGGAAGCTCGGACCTGGGCAGCACTTGGGCCGCGGCGGATGGCGGCTTGGGTGATGATGGGTTAGGTGCTACGGTGGCAGGAAGAGAGGGGTGAGGTTCGGGAGGGCTTCGCCGTGGTTGAGGTGCTCCTCTGGTGAAAAAATGCGGAGGAGGAGGGCTTGGGCTTGCCCGAATTTAGGCGATGCGGAGCGGCGGCCATGGCGGTGAGGAGGGCTCTTGGAGCTCGCTGGAATAGTCGGGGGGAGGCTAGGAGGGAGAGGGGGAGCTGCGAGTGCTGGGAGGGGCTCGGGCAGCCTATTGATAGGCGGCCGGCGAGAAGAGATAAGCTCGGCCGCTCGGTGAGCTGGCCGGAGCTCTGAAGCTTCGAGGCGAGGGGTTGGAGGCTTGCGGGTGTCGCGGAGCTTCACGGGGACTCAGGAGAGGTGAGCTAGGGATTCGGGAAGCCTCGGGCGTGGCTGCATACGACGGCGACCGCGTAACCACAGTGGCGGTACGACGGCATTGTCGTGGCGCGGCGAGGAAGAGAACGTAGAGGGAAACGACCAGGGAGGGGTGCGTCGACGACTGATACGTCTCCATCGTATCTATAATTTTTTATTGTTCCATGATGTTATATTATCAATCTTGGATGTTTTTATATACATTTACAGCAATTATATATCATTTTTTGGGACTAACCTATTAACCTACTGCCCAGTGCCAGTTGCTGTTTTCTGCCCTGTTTTTGTTTTACAGAAAATCAATACCAAACGAAGTCCAAATGCCACGAAACTTTTTCGAGATTTTTTTCTGGACAAGATAAACACTAGAAGCTTCGAGAGGAGGCCAGAAGCCCCAGGGGGTGCCCACGAGGCACCAGGGCGTGCCTGGGGGGGGCAGGCGCGCCCTGGTACCTCATGGGGCCCACATAGCTCCGTTTGACCTAATTCCACCACTATAAATTCCCAAAAAATCAGAAACCCTCAAGGGAGTCCACGAAATACTTTTTCCGCCACCGCAAGTTTCTGTTCTCGAGAGATCCCATTTGGAGGCCTTCTCCGGTACTCTGCCGGAGGGGGAATCGATCATGGAGGGGCTCTACATCAACCTTGCTGCCCTTCCAATGATGCGTGAGTAGTTTACCACAGACCTTCGGATCCATAGTTAGTAGCTAGATGGCTTCTTCTCTCTTTTTGATCTTCAATACAATGTTCTCCTCGATGTTCTTGGAGTTCTATCTGATGTAATCACTTTTTGCGGTGTGTTTGTTGGGATCCGATGAATTGTGAGTTTATGATCAGATTATCCATGAATATTATTTGAGTCTTCTCTGATCTCTTTTATGCATGATTATTATAGCTTCGTATTTCTTCTCCGATCTATTGATTTGGTTTGGCCAACTAGATTGATTTATCTTGCCATGGGAAGAGGTGCTTTGTAATGGGTTCAATCTTGCGGTGCTCAATCCCAGTGACAGAAAGGGACATGACACGTATGTATCGTTGCTATTAAGGGTAAAAAGATGGGGTTTATTCATGCGTGAGTTTATCTTGTCTACATCATGTGATTGTTCTTAAGGCGTTACTCCGTTCTTTATGGACTTAATACACTAGATACATGCTGGATAGCGGCCGATGTGTGGAGTAAATGTAGTAGATGCAGGCAGGAGTCGGTCTACTTGTCTCGGACGTGATGCCTATATACATGATCATTGCCTTGGATATCGTCATGATTATTTGCTTTTCTATCAATTGCCCAACAGTAATTTGTCTACCCACCGTATGCTATTTTCTTGAGAGAAGCCTCTAGTGAAAACTATGACCCCGGGTCTATCTAAATCATATTACTAAAACCCTAAAAAAATTGCTGCACTTTTCTTTTATTTATTATATTTTGTATTTTTGTTTCAATCTATCTATCTATCACATACAATTTAATCTTGCAATTGACCGCCGAGGGATTGACAACCCCTCGTTTGCGTTGGGTGCAAGGATTTGTTGTTTGTGTGCAGGTACTACTAACGAGGTGTTGTGTCATTCTCCTACTGGATTGATAACCTTGGTTTCAATACTGAGGGAAATACTTACCTCTGCTGTGCTGCATCATCCCTTCCGCTTCGGGGATAATACCAACGCAAGCTACAAGTAGGAGGAAGAATTTCTGGCGCCGTTGCCGGGGAGACATCATCAACATCTATCAAGTACCTTTGCATAAACTCTCATCTCCTTGCATTTACATTATTTGCCTCTTGTTTTCATCTCCCCCACTTCTAAAACGTTTTTACAAAAATACAAAAATATTTTATGTTTGCCTTTTTTCTTGTTTTCTTGTTTGCTTGTTTGCTTGCTTGTTATCTTGTTTGCGTAGTCACGATGTCTCAAGAAAATACAAAATTGTGTGACTTTTACGATACTAATAATAATGATTTTATTAGTACTTTGATTGCTCCTCCCGCCGCTAGTCCGGAGACTTGTGATATTAATGCCGCTTTGTTAAATCTTGTTATGAAAGAACAATTTTCTGGTAGTCCTAATGAAGATGCTGCATCCCATCTTAACACTTTCGTTGAATTGTGTGATATGCAAAATAAAAAAGATGTGGATAATGATATTGTGAAATTAAAATTATTCCCATTCTCATTGCGGGATCGTGCAAAAATTTGGTTTTCATTTTTACCACAAAATAGTATCGATTCTTGGGATAGGTGTAAAGATGCTTTTATTACTAAGTATTTTCCTCCCGCGAAAATTATTTCACTTAGAAATCAAATTATGAATTTTAAGCAACTTGATCATGAACATGTTGCCCAATCTTGGGAGAGGATGAAATTAATGATAAGAAATTGCCCTACTCAAGGTTTAAATTTATGGATGATCATACAAAAAATTTATGCGGGATTAAATTTTGTCTCTAGAAATCTTTTAGATTCCGCCGCGGGTGGTATTTTTATGGAAATCACTTTGGGAGAAGCTACTAAATTTCTTGATAATATTATGGCAAATTATTCACAATGGCATACTGAAAGAACCCCTACTAGTAAAAAAGTGAATTCTATTGAAGAAATTAGTACTTTGAGTGATAAAGTTGATGCTCTTATGAAATTGGTTGCTAGTAAAAATGCTCATATTGATCCTAATGATGTGCCATTGTCCACTTTTATTGAGAAAAATAATGATCCCGTAGATGTGAATTTTGTCTCGCGAAACAATTTTAATAATAATGCTTATAGAGGTAATTTCAACGCTAGGCCATTTCCTGGAAATTCCTCTAATAATTATGGCAATCCTTATGGTAATTCTTATAATAATAATAATAGGATGCCCTCTGATCTTGAAAGTAATATTAAAGAATTCATTAATGCTCAAAAAGTTTTCAACACTACGATAGAAGAAAAATTGAGTAAACTTGATGATATGTCTAGGAGCATTGATAGAATTATTCATGATGTGGAAAATCTCAAGACTAAAATTTTGCCACCCAAAATTGATATTAGTGAATCAATTAAAGCTTTATATGTCTCCATGGATGAGAGTAAGAAAAGAACCGCCATGCTAAAAGCTAAACGAGAATTTTTAGAAAAAGCGATTCCTCCTGGTTTTTATCGTAATAATGACGAGGATATTAAAATGATTGGTGTTTCATCTATTGATTCTTTGTTTAGCAATATAAAACTTGATGAAAAGGGGACTGAAGAAGAGTCAACTTTAGCTAGTAGGCGTTCCCATAATTCGGAGGGTGAAAATATTAATGAAAAAATTACTAAAAGTGTGTTTGGAGAGGTAAAAACTTTAAATAGCGATGTGCCCACTCTCTTGGATTACAAAGATTTTAATTATGATAATTTTTTTTGATTGAGTGCATTTCTTTGTTACAATCCATGTTAAATTCACCCAACGCTTATGAGCAAAACAAGGCTTTTACTAAACACATCATAGAAGCAATGATGAAAGCGTTAGAAGAAAAGCTAGAACTAGAAATTTCAATTCCTAGAAAATTATATGATGAATGGGAACCCACCATTAAATTAAAAATTAAAAATTATGAGTGCAATGCTTTATGTGATTTGGGTGCTAGAGTGTCCACAATTCCAAAATATTTATGTGATGTGCTAGGTTTGACCAATATAGATGAATGTTCTCTTAATTTGCACTTGGCGGATTCTACTATTAAAAAGCCTTTGGCAAGAATTAATGATGTTCTTATTCTTGCAAATAGGAATTATGTGCCCATTGATTTCATTGTACTTGACATTGAATGCAATTCTTCTTGCCCCATAATACTTGGTAGACCGTTCTTATGAACCATAGGTGCCGTTATTGACATGAAAGAAGGGAATATAAAATTTCAATTTCCATTAAAAAGGGTATGGAGAATTTCCCTAGGAAAAGAATTAAAGCACCATATGAATCAATTCTGAGGGCCACTTATGGAATCAACTTGAAAGATGGCAATACTTGAAACTATGCATTATGCCTAGCTAGGGGCATAAAACAATAGCGCTTGTTGGGAGGCAACCCAATGAATAAAATAATTTTTTTTCTGTTATTGTGTGTTTTCACAATTATGCTACTGGTATGATTGTGTTTTTGTGTTTTTAATTAGTGTTTGTGCCAAGTAAAGCCTTTAGGATGATTTGGAAGATAGTATAATTGATGCTGTTTGGAAAACAGAAAGTTTTGCGTCCAGTGCTGGAATTGTTTTTCTGTACTGGAGCGTCATAAAAATCTGCAATTTTTACACAGTATTGGTATATGAATTGCCCACGTTGTCCTATTTTTTCAAAAAAATTGGAGTTACAGAAGTATGGCTTTTAAATAGATTGCTACAGACTGTTCTGTTTTTGACAGATTCAGTTTTTGATGCACTACTTGCTTGTTTTGATGAATCTATGGATTGTATCGGGGGGGGGGGGGGGTATAAGCCATGGTGAAGTTAGAGTACAGTAGGTATAATGCAAAAATAAAATATGAATGGGTTTGCAATAGTACTTAAAGTAGTAATTTATTTTGGTATACTAACGGATCTCACGAAGGTTTTGTTGAGTTTTGTGTGATTGAAGTTTTCAAGTTTTGGGTGAGATCACGATGGATGAAGGAATAAGGAGTAGCAAGAGCCTAAGCTTGGGGATGCCTGAGGCACCCCAAGGTAATATTCAAGGAAGACTCAAGCGTCTAAGCTTGGGGATGCCCCGGAAGGCATCCCCTCTTTCTTCTACCAACCATCGGTAATTTTACTTGGAGCTATATTTTTATTCGTCACATGATATGTGTTTTACTTGGAGCATCTTGTATTATATGAATCTTTGCTTTGTTTTCCTTTTAGTTTGTCACAATCATCCTTGTTGAACACACCTATCTTGAGAGAGCCACACGTTTATCATCATTTGTTAGAATACTCTATGTGCTTCACTTAAATTTTTTGAGCTAGGCAGTTGCTCTAGTGCTTCACTTAAATCTTTTTTAGCACGGTGGTGGCTATATTTTGAAGAAATAAAATCTCATGCTTCACTTATATTATTTTGAGAGTTGATTGAAATTTTGAAGAAATAAACTCTCATGCTTCACTTATATTATTTTTAGAGTTGATTGAAATTTTGAAGAAATAAACTCTCATGCTTCACTTATATTATTTTGAGAGTTGATTGAAATTTTGAAGAAATAAATTCTCATGCTTCACTTATATTATTTTGAGAATTGATAAGATTGAAATTTTGAAGAAATATTTGCACTCTCATGCTTCACTTAAATCTTTTTGAGAGTTGATGATAGTAACGGTAATTTGCACAAGATATGAATTTGGTCCCAAAGTGATGAATATTCAAGAGGGATATAATAAAAACTTTCATATAGATCATTGGATATGATAAGTGTGATTCCTTGCAATAGTTTTGCGATATGGAAATGATAATATGTGAGTCATGTTAGTGAGTAATTGTGATTTAGTAAGAATATTAGTGTTAAGGTTTGTGATTCCCTATGCATGCACGTCAAGTCAATAGTTATGCAACGAAATTATATCCTACTTATGGTGCATTATTCGGTGTTAGTTATGTTCAATGCATGTTTATGACCATTTTTGTTTTTTGGTTGGTTGCTTCTCAATCTATTTGCTAGCCTTCATTTGTACTAAGCGGAAATACTACTTGTGCATCCAAAATCCCTAAACCCAAGTTGTGCCAAATGAGTCCACTATATCTACCTATATGCGGTATTTCAATGCCGTTCCAAGTAAATTTGCGTGTGCCAACTCTAATTTTCAAAATAATTTTTCTGTTTTGTGTGCCCGTACCGCTCATGAAGCGGCTGGGGGTGGCCATTATTTTCCATGCTAGGTGTGTTATTCTCACGATAAGTGTGTATTCACTTGTCATTGCACGAGAGAATGGTTGGTAATAGGGATGCCCAGTCCCACAATGAATCAAAAATTAATAACAACAAAATTCCTTGGAAAGTGTTGGTATGGAGGGTACCCGTGGATATGGCTAGCCATGGATTGTGAAAGAATGGTGGAAAGGAAATAAACTTTACTTTCTGTTTGGGAACCGCCTATGATGTGTATAGCATGGAAAATAATGGGAATTCTCGGTCGTTTTTGTTGATAGGAAAAGCATGCCTCTCAAAATAATTCTATCTCTTTAATTTCAGCTTTGAGCTTTGGCACATTTGACAAATCTCTGCTTCCCTCTGCGAAGGGCCTATCTATTTACTTTTATGCAATCATTATTTTTATTTGAGTCTCCATCTTCTCTTACAAAAGCACCAACTAGAGAGCACTATTGTCATACTTGTGCATTGTGTGTAGCTAATATTTGAGTGTGTTTCATGATTGGATCAATGATTGAGCATAATGGGCTAGGGATAACTTTCTTTAGCGTTGATATTTTGAAAGACATGGTTGCTTGTTAGCATGCTTGAGTATTTATATCTTCATGTCAAATTATAGACTATTGCTTTGAATCATTCAAGTCCAATGACCATGCTATAAAAGAAAAGAATATGTGATGAATATGATAGGCAGCATTCCACATCAAAAATTCTGTTTTTATCAATTACCTGCTCGAGGACGAGCAGGAATTAAGCTTGGGGATGCTGATATGTCTATCATTCTTGGATATTTTTATATACATTTACAGCAATTATAAATCATTTTTTGGGACTAACCTATTAACCTAGTGCCCAGTGCCAGTTGTTGTTTTCTGCCTTGTTTTTGTTTTACAGAAAATCAATACCAAACGAAGTCCAAATGCCACGAAACTTTTTGGAGATTTTTTTCTGGACAAGATAAACACTAGAAGCTTCGGGAGGAGGCCAGAAGCCCCAGGGGGTGCCCACGAGGCACCAGGGCGCGCCTTGGGGGGGGGGCAGAAGCGCCCTGGTACCTCATGGGGCCCACAGAGCTTCGTTTAACCTAATTCCACCACTATAAATTCCCAAAAAATTAGAAACCCTCAAGGGAGTCCACAAAATACTTTTTTTGCCGCCGCAAGTTTCTGTTCTCGAGAGATCCCATATGGAGGGCTTCTTCGGTACTCCGCCGGAGGGGGAATCGATCACGGAGGGGCTCTACATCAACCTTGCTGCCCTTCCGATGATGCATGAGTAGTTTACCACAGACCTTCGGGTCCATGGATAGTAGCTAGATGGCTTCTTCTCTCTTTTTGATCTTCAATGCAATGTTCTCCTCGATGTTCTTGGAATTCTATCCGATGTAATCACTTTTTGCGGTGTGTTTGTTGGGATCCGATGAATTGTGAGTTTATGATCAGATTATCCATGATTATTATTTGAGTCTTCTCTGATCTCTTTTATGCATGATTATTATTGCTTCATATTTCTTCTCCGATCTATTGATTTGGTTTGGCCAACTAGATTGATTTATCTTGCCATGGGAAGAGGTGCTTTGTAATGGGTTCGATCTTGCGGTGCTCAATCCTAGTGACAAAAAGGGACATGACACGAATGTATCATTGCTATTAAGGGTAAAAAGATGGGGTTTATTCATGCTTGAGTTTATCTTGTCTACATCATGTCATCGTTTTTAAGGCGTTACTCTGTTCTTTATGGACTTAATACACTAGATGCATGGTGGATAGCGGTCGATGTGTGGAGTAATAGTAGTAGATGAAGGTAGGAGTCGGTCTACTTGTCACGGACGTGATGCCTATATACATGATCATTGCCTTGGATATCTTCATGATTATTTTCTTTTCTATCAATAGCCCAACAGTAATTTGTCTACCCACCGTATGCTATTTTCTTGAGAGAAGCCTCTAGTGAAAACTGTGGCCCTCGGGTCTATCTAAATCATATTACTAAAACCCTAAAAAAATTGCTGCACTTTTCTTTTATTTATTATATTTTGTATTTTTGTTTCAATCTATCTATCTATCACATACAATTTAATCTTGCAATTGACCGCCGAGGGATTGACAACACCTCGTTTGCGTTGGGTGCAAGGATTTGTTGTTTGTGTGCAGGTACTGCAAACGAGCTGTTGCGTGATTCTCCTACTGGATTGATAACCTTGGTTTCATAACTGAGGGAAATACTTACCTTTGCTGTGCTGCATCATCCCTTCCTCTTCGGGGATAATACCAACGCAAGCTACAAGTAGCAACGACGGGGAAGTAGGGCGGCACCAACGGACAGGCTACGGCTAGCCGGAGCTGTCGGCAGAGGCGACGCGCGGCGCAGAGTGCCAGTTCTGCGTTCTGTTCACGCGGTCACCACCCGGACCGTGTGTCCTGGTGCTCGTCTGGATGTCCGGCCTTGTCAAACACGGTGGTCACTGCTTCTAGAGTGGACAGCAACGGCTAGAATCAAAGAAGGGGCTCTGGAGTGATGAACCTGGTCCAAAACCTTCTCTGGATAGCAATTTGGACAGGTTGTTGTGGTTAGCCAGATGTGCCAATGAGCTGGCCAGATTGTCACAAGGAAATGATGTAAGAAGGAGCACCTGCTGGAGAAATTTGAAGTAAATTGGACCAAGTTTGACCATAGTTCCTTTACAATTGCCAAATTGGTCTAGAAGCTAGGTTTTGTTCCTGTGCTCAAATGGCTCGATGAAATGAGCTGAATTTTTGTGGGTGGCAGTGATTTAGGCATATTGACAAACTGGTAAAATTTCAGCTCATTTGGATGCCCTATGAAGGTACTTCCTTCACAGAGCTAGAATCTGGACTAAAACTATATGGAATTTTTGGGAGAAATTGGCTAGGCAAAATGATATGAATTTTTGCATGCTCACATCATATAGGTAATGTGAGGTCCTGGATTAATTTCAAGAATTTTTAAGCAATATAAAATATAGTTGCTTCACAACCTCAAAATAGGTCCAGAAACAAGATTTTGGATGATGTACTCAAAATTTGAACTATGGAACTTGGGTTTTTGATGGAAATAGTGAATATATGGATATGAGAAGCTCGACAAATTATTTGGGATTTTTCCTGGCTACCAAAATGGTAGCTCCTTTGGAAAGTGCCCATAATGCAATTTTGGCTTTAAATAGGAAAAATGCAATTTCCCTTATTTAATTATGGCCAATATTTTTATGGGAGCTTAATATGATCACAAAGAATATCTCCACAGGTTTTAATGAACTTTGGAGATGGATAGATATTTTCCTGGATTTAATTCCTTTAAATGGCAGAAAAAGGAATTAATTTTAAATGAAAAATATTGCAAATGACTTGCCAATATTTTTGCATATCCAGGGTTTACAGAGATAGGATGATCACTGGGAAAAGTTTGGTAGTTAGCAGATCAAAGGAAGTTGGGGTTCCTTTGTAACGGAAGGAATTAGGGTTTCCCTTCCGGTAACTCGAAGGGTAGGGTTTCGGCGGCAAAATCCTGAGAATATATCTTGGGTGGCAAGGTTGGTCTGGAGAGAATTTCTGGTTGGATGGGAAAGGCAAGGCTAAATGACCATCTTCATATACCCAAGAGCGAGAGAAAATCCAATAACACCGAAAAAAAGACGGGAGTCAAATCCCGCGGAGGAAGAAATCGAAGAGCGAAAACCGGGGTGTCACAAACCTACCCCCCCTTAAGAAAAACTCATCCTCAAGATTTCCGGGCTTACCTCCCGGCTAGGGGGACATACCTGTGTGTGACTTGGATCCATCAGTTGTCTCTTGTCTTCGTTGGTTCACTGGCCTTTTCACTATCTCGTCTGATGGCTCAGGTGTTGCCTTCTCAAACGGCTGTATTGTATCCTTCTCTTTCCTATCAGGCAAACCTTCTATCCTGGTAGTTTGTTGCTTGGGGTTGGCGAGTAGCAAGTGGTAACGACAAATAGCTCAGTTTCCAAGGCCTGGAGCTAGCTGCTTCGGGTTTTGCTGCGATACTCTGCATCCTGACCGTCATGGACAAGACCTCTTTCCTTGGTGCATGGTATTGCATGCATACATCCACTATTCTTCCAGAGTATCTATGGACAGTTGTCCCTGTGTCTGGCTCAGGATAAATCCTTAGTTTGGCTGTGGGTTCTATATGGGTGCTTTTCTCTGTCCCATGCGTTCAAACTTTGTTTTCATGTGAATTCAGATAGTCACACTCTGTCACTTGTTGAGGTGGCTCTGCCCTATATATCCTCTGTAGTTCTTGCTATGACCACTGAGCAGAACATAGTATGGCTAGCATCCGGTGTATCTTTCGGAGCATAACCTCTTATCTTGGTTGATGGCCCATGCTCATGAGGAGTACAACATGCTTGCTGCATTGTTGTGGCCGTATATGCAAGAGTCTGACAAGGATTGGCAATATCACCTTGTCTATGAAGCTTTACTTCATTGACCGTTGCGGAGATTGTTTATTCAAGACTTGCTTGTTCTTGACGGTTCCTTTTGGGGAACTTGTCATGACCTACCAACATGGCTCCTTGGTCATATCGCAGCTTGTTGGGCTTGTATTCACAATTTACGCTTGCATATCTCGTAGGGGTGGCCATGCTCATATCCTTGCTTTGAACTATGGGGTTGATGTTTCTCTGAACATAGTCATTCTCGTGTACGAGTGGCTCACATGAACTGATCCACTGGACTGCCTGCTCACAACATATGCAGGGGTAGGGTAAATCCTTTCATAACCACTAAGTTCTGAGGCGAATGTGTGTCCAGACTAGTTCATGCTTCTGACAAGATTGTTGTGGGCATGATGGCGTGTTGAAGAAGGCTGAATTCCTTACACTCGAAGCTTTTGCAAAGGTAGCGTGCCGATGAAGGCTGGGTATCGTACCCCAGAAGTTTTTCCTCATGTGGCTTACCGCGGAAGGTCGGGTGCCTTATGCCGGAAGCTCTCCGTGGTAGCACGCTAAGGAAGATGGGAGTGCCGTACCCCAGAAGATTTTCTTGCCAAGTGGTGTAGCAAGGAAGATTGGGAGTCTTGCGTCATAGGCTCCTCCCAATAGCTTGCGGAGGAAGACTGGGTTTCTTATACCAAAAGTCTTTTCACTGTGATATGCGGTCGGGTCTACGGCCGATTCCGGCTTCCTTCCGAAGTATCCGGAGTTTACCCATAGCGGAGCCAAAACTTGATATAGGCCACACCTTGACTGGAGATTTCCATTATTCATGCACACCGCTTGTCCTTCTGCTGGTCTGATCATTGTTGTTATAAAGGTTGCACAACTGGTTCAGTCTTTGTGTTGATAATTAATCCAGATGTGTGCCGATAGTAAGCAGTTGGCGGATAATTCCATTCGGTTTGGCTGAGCTTTCAGGTATTTGGAATTCTCACTGATTCCGGATAGCCATGGACTTATCCGTATTTCTCACAGACCAGAATTTTGTTGCTGCTCTTGGCACGTTCACCTTCTTGAAATATGTCTTCTATGGGTAATAAATGATTCTTGAGTCCATTGAGAAAAGACTCAAGGTTCACCCCTCTGACTGAAATAATCCGTTTATCAAGGATGGAATAATTTGTTCTTACTGGTGTCCATTCCTAATAGCTTATCTCACTGTTCCTTTGGTGTGATTAATTCTGAAGCAGGCCCTCTTAGGTATATTCTGGTCTTGTCGGTTGCGCGCAGATTCTGCTTCTGACCCATTCTTCATTCTTGACAGATCCGGTGATAATGTTTTGAATATCAGGCAATTGGCTTGGCTTGACTCTTACGGAATTTGGATTATTGGGTATTATTTAAATTGTGTGTTGGTCTTCTTCGGTAGCTCTTGTGGATGGATCTAGTCGGAGTGACAGAACGGAATCGACAAAAGAAGCAAGAACCGCGAAAACCAAAAATACTAAGAAGGTAAATAAAGCTCAAATTTTGCGGACTTACACACGTGGCCAAAGATCCACTAGTATAACTAATCTAGCGCACTCGATGCACCTCTAAGGACTTAGAAGCAAAGCCACACAATGCTCCTGCTAGCACTTGGGGTCAAGCTCCTACTACTTCCTTAGGGAATATCAAACTCGACGCACGACCATAGCCGAAGTGGCTTGGTCAACGATCCTAGGGTTGTCGAGGAAAGATAGAATCTATAGGCATTTCCCAAAGGAAACTGGATTTGAGGAGAGAAATGCCATGGCTAGCAAGCAAGGGGGGGATATCTGGTTCACCTAGGGGTTCAGGGCTCACAGGTCGTTACCTGGTGCGGACGTTTCCCACCGGAGGCAAAGGCCACAAGAGTTGGGGTCTGATGGACCCAAAAGCCTATGGGGTTACCTTATGATCAATAGTAGCCGTGTCTGTCTGGCAAAGATGGCTGAAATACATCTGGGCTTTCTACTGATCCAGAGGCAATGAAATCTGGCTAGGGTAACCTACCGCCAGCCTGGCTCTGATACCATCCGTTGTGGCACCCCGCCTGAATACCATTGTAGCCAGACGTTCGCCGCACACACCAGCCAAGGAAATCACTCTAGCAAGCACTTTTACAACAAGTATCATGAACACAGGCTTTTCTATTAATGGATATATAAGTTTTACATGATATTTTACAAGGGTGATGACAGCGGAACAACTCTATCTAAGGCAGCATGGTTTTGGTGCAGCTCCAATCCACAGGGATCTGACTGGGTTGCTCAAATGGCTCGATGGAATGAGCTGAATTTTTGTGGGTGGCAGTGCTTCAGGCATATTAAAAACTGGTAAAATTTCAGCTCATTTGGATGCCCTATGAAGGTACTTCCTTCACAGAGCTAGAATCTGGACTGAAACTAGATGGAATTTTTGGGAGAAATTGGCTAGGTAAAATGATATGAATTTTTGCATGCTCACATCATATAGGGAATGTGAGATCCTAGATTAATTTCAAGAATTTTGAAGCAATATAAAATATAGTTGCTTCAGAACCTCAAAATAGGTCCAGAAACAAGAATTGGATGATGTACTCAAAATTTGAACCATGGAACTTGGGTTTACAGAGATAGGATGATCACTGGGAAAAGTTTGGTAGTTAGCAGATCAAAGGAAGTTGGGGTTCCTTTGTAACGGAAGGAATTAGGGTTTCCCTTCCGGTAACTCGAAGGGTAGGGTTTCAGCGGCAAAATCCTGAGAATATATCTTGGGTGGCAAGGTTGGTCTGGAGAGAATCTCTGGTTGGATGGGAAAGGCAAGGCTAAATGACCATCTTCATATTCCCAAGAGCGAGAGAAAATCCAATAACACCGAAAAAAAGACGGGTGTCAAATCCCGCGGAGGAAGAAATCGATGAGAGAAAACCGGGGTGTCACAGCCACCTGGGAAAGAGAGGATCTCTTAAGGACTGCATACCCATATTTGTTTCCTGAGCAACCAAATCTCGAGGACGAGATTCATCCTTAGGGGGGGGGAGGTTTGTAACACCCTGGATTTTGAATTTTTCTTTTTATTGGGATTTATTGAATATTTGAATTTGCATTTGGGGTTTTCTGTCAATTCTTTTGGACTTACCACTTGGAAATTATTTTTTATTTTCTTCCAAGTGGGTTCTATCATTCTTAAACCCTCCCTAGACCTCACCCCTCTCACCATAATGCCATGGGATAATTTTCTTTAATGGCATTATATTCATTTTCCTCGTGAAAATGCTTATTTTCTCAATAAGCTATGTAGCAACCCTCATTTTTATTACTCAGAAAATTCCCAGAAAATTCACAAATATTCTTTGGATCATGCCTCACCTCCCCATGCAAGAATATCCCATGGTCATTTGGAAATTTTTAGCTAGGGAAAATATATTTGCTTCTGGACAGAATTGGCACTTTGTGAAGCAAGTATATTTTTCCTTGATCTGTTGGAGCTGAAATTTTTACCACATGACTACCTTCCTAGGAGATGCTTAAACCCCAAATTTCAGACTTTGATTCCTAGCCGTTTGTCCCCAGCAATTGTCCCAAGTTTTTGTCCAAAAACTTTGCATCAAGCTCTAGTCCCATCTAGTGAGCTAGGTGGCAAACCAAGCGCATACTTCGGCACCGCGTTGAAAAGACTTCACACCAGACATGGTCCGCCTCCTCCTAAAGCACCGTGTATGCCAGAGCACGCGGTGACCACGAGGGTGCGAGGTATCCAGCGTGCGCTCGCCGTGCTCTGTGCATCGGGACCCTCTGCCGCCGCCCATTCACCCTCCTCTAGACACCGCAGCCTGTCCCAGCCTCTTCGCAGCCTCCAGCACGCCACCTGGCCTCGCCCTGTTCCTCCCCGACGCTGGCAAGCAGCTCACCGGAAGCAGCCGAGGCACTAGCGGGTGGAACAGTGCACGCGCGTGTGCCGCCTACCCCGTGTAGTGCGCCGCACTGTGTCCGCGTGCATGCACCGCGTTGCTGTGCTCCGCTACTTCGTCTCCACGTCGCGCCCGAGCTCCTCCCTCTCTCATTTCTTCTGCAGCTCATCACCAGCGGAGCCCAGTACACGGCTACCTTGCCATCTATATATAGAGCCCCTCCCGAGCCAATCTAGCCATCGCTCTCTCCTCCACTAGCCACAAATCGCTCCCCAGGAAGTGCGGCAAGGCCGGAACGCCTCCTACCGCCGATCATCGCCGGAGCCTGCCATGGATCCACCTCGATTGTTCACTCACTCCTGTCGTCCCCAGTTTCGCCCTCTGCTCCCGTTGAGGTCGCGGTGATCTCCTGAGCCCGACGGTGCCACTAGTTCGTCGGGTCATCGCCGGAATCGCCGTAGCCGATGAGCTCCGCTGCCGCCGTCTCTGGAGAAAAACTTTTCGACGTCGTCCGTCCACCGCCGCCGTCATTTCGGGTACGCCTGTGCTTGCCTCGATGCACTAGATCCACCCCCCTCCTCTCGAGCGGCTGCCGAGGTCTCCTCGCCGGAGAACCACCGGCGACAGCGCCGCCTCCCCTGTTTCCCTCTCTCTCTCTTTTAACCCTGACAGGGGGACCCCACCTATCAGCCTCTCTCCCTCTCGCCCGAAGCGGTATAAGTGGAGGCGTATTCTGAGAATACGTCTTCGACGTGGCCCTCTATAGAATTTCTGAAAAAATCATTTAAATTCAGATTTTGACCAGCTCTAGTTTCTATTCTATAAGTCCAAATGAGTTGATTCTTTTTGCATCAGTTTTGTATTGAGCTAAAGTTTCTGTATGCTAAATTTCAGAATTTTTCTTGCTGTTGGGAATTTCCGGTGAAATAAAATGTTGTATGTGACATTTTCTTTTTGCATTTTAATTATTTTCAGAAGTTCCTAGTTGTGTTGGAGAAGACCAGGAGTATTGTGACACTCCTCTGAACCAAGGCAAGCCACAACATTCATATGCAAGGATGGCATTGCAATAACAATGGTTTTATTTGAATTAAATCCATATTTACTTCACTATTAAAATGATTTGCTATTGCATCATAGTTGCTACATGTCATTTTGATATTATGAAGTAGAGGATATGTTACCTTGCTAAAATGTGCAGTAGAGATCATGTCATATACTCTCATGGTAGCATGATGCATTCATTACTCATTTCCATATGATCATGACCCGTGCACCTCATTGCATACCATGGCTCGAATCATTTTATTTCAAGTTAAACCTGATGTTAATTCAACTTGAACAAACTGTTGATCGAGTCATGGTGCCACCGAATCGAGCTCACCAGTGCAACCACACTTGCCTGGATGGCGAGGCCCTAATTCGGTCTATTGTCATGCCTCTCGCCGGTGCCTCCTACTAGGGAAGGTTATGCGCTTGCACTACCCTGGCCCGGTAGGCAGTCATAACCTTGTGTGCCCGTGTTTTACGGTACCGATATCCCCGTTTGGGATGATTTGTTTTGGCCACGACGGTGGCAGCCACGAGGTGGCAGGATGTCACGAGTTGACATCGGAGCCACCCATGACATAGCCCAAAGGGGAGTTTGTCGGAGTGGCCGGTAGAGTGTCATGCAATAGATTGGTTTTGTTGAAATATCGTTGGTCCACCCGAATGGGAGCACGAGGCCATGAGTTCCATGGTGTGGGTACAGTGTACTAACCTCTGCAGAGTGTATAATCTATTGATAGCCGCGTCCTCGGTCATGGACACAGTTCGTAGTAGGTCACACCGTGGGTCAACAGAAATAAATAACCTGCACACTATGAACCACAAGATGGCACATGCAGAAGTTGGTGATCGTGTGAGGATCACTATGATTGGTATTGCTGTGATCATGTGAGGATCACGTTGGTAAGTTGTTGAATGTGGTTATGAGGTAACCCCGAACTGGTAAGTTGGTCCAAGGGACCACGGCAACATTTCACGCACACATCATGTCTGGTAGTGTTATGTTCATGCATTAAACTTGTCAAATCCCTTGTTATTGTTTGTCGTATTTGTTTTCTTTGCTGTGAGGTTGCGAGTACATTCAAAGTACTCACCTGGCTTATCATGCCAGATGCAGGAGAAGCCGTGCCAGGCATTGAGGTCGAACAGTATATCGCAGTCTAAGCCGTGTCCCAGCATTGTCCCTGTGGAGTGGAGTTCCACTACATCGTCGTTCCGCTGCCGCATAGTAGTTTCCTTATCATCGAGACCCCTGAGAAGTCTACTAAATAACGTACATAAGTGCAGCCGCACCGTGTGTGCCGCTTGGCCTCGCTTATCTTGTAATATCTGAACCTTTGTATCCACTAGAGATCAATAAAGCGGTTATTTTCTGTACCAAGTTGTTGTGTGTTGCCAGAAGACTTGATCTCTGGGCTGGCATTGCAAGGTAAACCGGTTGCTCTAAGCCGGGGTGCCACAATGCTTGGTATCAGAGCCGTGCTGACCGTAGGATGCCCTAGACAGCCGATGCGTTAGAAAACAGTAGTTGTAAGTCTGTGTGTTCATTTGAGTATGCCTCTGCACTTGGTTGTTGCATTGCATGCATATAGTTTTCTGTTGACGCTGATCAGTTAATATTGTGAGTGTAGATGGCACCAGTTCCCTATCCGTATCAACCTGAGCCGGCACCTTCCACCTTTCTGCATCTGCTTAGCAACGTGTGGCACCGACTCTACCCCGACGGTGATAACCCTGTGTACCAGGTGTATCGAGAGTAGCTTGCAGACGGTGTGTACGTGTATCACACGGAGGTCATCTTGCACAACAGCACCTTGGTGGGCACCTACACCCGCTCCTCCAAGGGCAGGACTGCTTCTACACCCGACTAGGCGATCCAGTTTGCAGCATTCGAGGCTCTCACTGACTTGCGCTACAATGAGATTCAGATGCAGACTCACCCAGGTTTCTACTTCTATCTGTCCCTGTTCGACTCAGGACAGATCCGTTTCCCTTTCATTGATGTGGTGTGGGTACAGTGTACTAACCTCTGCAGAGTGTATAATCTATCGATAGCCACGTCCTCGGTCATGGACACAGTTCATAGTAGGTCACACTGTGGGTCAACAGAAATAAATAACCTGCACACTATGAACCACAAGATGGCACATGCAGAAGTTGGTGATCGTGTGAGGATCACTATGATTGGTATTGCTGTGATCATGTGAGGATCACGTTGGTAAGTTGTTGACGGTGGTTACGAGGTAACCCCGAACTGGTAAGTTGGTCTAAGGGACCATGGCAACATTTCACGCACACTTCATGTCTGGTAGTGTTATGTTCATGCATTAAACTTGTCAAATGCCATGTTATTGTTTGTCGTATTTGTTTTGTTTGCTGTGAGGTTGCGAGTACATTCAAAGTACTCACCTGGCTTATCATGCCAGATGCAGGAGAAGCCGTGCCAGGCATTGAGGTTGAACAGTATGTCACGATTTAGGCCGTGTCCCAGCAGTGTCCCTCTGGAGTGGAGTTCCGCTACATCGTCGTTCCACTGCCGCATAGTAGTTTCCTTATCATCGAGGCCCCTAAGATGTCTACTAAATAATGTACATAAGTGCAGCCGCACCGTGTGTTCCGCTTGGCCTCACTTATCTTGTAATATCTGAACCTTTGTATCCGCTAGAGATCAATAAAGCGGTTATTTTCTGTACCAAGTTGTTGTGTGTTGCCAGAAGACTTGATCTCTGGGCTGGCAATGCAAGGTAAATCAGTTGCTCTGAGCCGGGGTGCCACATAGACTAGGACACCTCCTAAACTGGCACAGATCATATAATGTTAGCCTCAAGCACCTATATAAGGCTTGACATGCACCCCTAGATCGGCACCTCAAGACACCACACAATCAACTCATCGTAATACACCTCATACAATTTTACTATCGAATTCCTTGTACACACAAACCCTAGTTCACATACAAGGCTAGATCCATCAATACAGACAAGCAAATAGACCCTTATCTCGATCCGAGGACATCAACCTGGGTAATTCTTGCTCGTGTGCATCATCTGGATTTCTTGATGTTGTGAGGAAAGTACCATGACAGTTGGCCCACCAAGTAGGGGTTGAGCATGTCGGAAGTATGGCTCGGATGCCTTACGATCTATTCTTCATTGCGTTCATTCAAGGCCAAAGCGTTTGCTTTGGGTTCCTAACGACGGTGCAAAATCCCTTCAGATTCCTTGATAGGGTTCCTGATGAGGTTGGAAGTACTAAGACGGAGCCCGCACGCACAAGTTACCTAGGTTCGGGCCTCCGGAGAGTAATACCCCTTATAAAGAAATTGTATATGATAATACTCCATCTCTTCTAGAATATAAGGTGTATTGATCTTCGTGCAAGTCAACCATTTAAATGTTTGACCAAGATTATAGAATAAAATAACAACATCTGCAATACCTAATAGATAAAATATGAAACTACTTTTCATGATGGATCAAATGATATAAATTTTGTATTGTGGATATTGATTTTTTTTCTAAAAACTCGATCAAACATGCACTCGTTTGACTTTTGAAAAATTAAATACACCTTATATAAAGGAACGGAGAGAGTAGAAGGTTCGCTCGATAAAAATCTTCGTTGATATGTAACTAGGTATCTAAATGACTAGCTAGCTAAGCAGTCATGTCTGAATGACTTCATCCGTAGCTTCCCTAGCTAATACTACCAATGTTCAACAAATTCAACTGCCCGGGAGACAAGAAAAGTAGGATCGGAGGAATCATGATTCATCACCTTTCTGAACAACTAGCAGTCAAGTCAAATCTGAATGACTTCCACGGGAGCTTCCCTCTTGCAGCGAGCGTTCTTCTTCGGCAGGAAGACATCCGTCAGCACGGTCTTGGATGTGAGGGAAGCAGTGAGTATCCCCAATGCCTGCATTCCAACACCCAAGAAAAGCAAAATTCAGTGAAGCGCACAGTGGTTCCAAACCCAAAAGAAAAAGAGCATTTCTATACACATGACAGTATGCGCAACATTTTTGCACGACGATACAATCAAGCCGTCCATGCGTGCAATAGATCACATCACATCACTAGGATGGATCATCGAGCAATGGACGTCCAGACTAAATGGACGTCCAGGCTATTCCACGCACCTCTTCCTTGCCGATCTTCACTGTCTTCTCCTGCAGCGTGCTCAGGTCCTTGACACTGCACCGCCCGAGCAGGGTGATGCCCGACACCACGTTGGACGCCGGAGCCACCGAGAGGTCGTCCCTGACAATGTAGCCCGGTTGCGCTGGAATCATCATGGCCGCGGACCCCTTGGCTTCCACAAGGATATGCCCCTTACACGTGTCCATCGGACGCGAGCAGCCAGGGCAGACACTGTCGCTGGCCGCCGAGAAGAATTTTGAGGAGACGTTAGTGCCACTGTCCGCCAAGAATTTGCTTGGGGGTATGGCCCAGAGAATGGGGTCCATTGTTCTACCTTGGAACACCAAGTAGCCCGGGGGAGCTTGTTTTTTTACCTTCACACGTGTATAAATAGGTGACGCCGTTGGTGTTCTTGTTGGCGTTCGTTTCTGCTCCGGTGCTCCCTCCTGGACTGAACGCTGAGCGCGAGAAACACAAGGACGGCTGAGATCTTCTAATACCGTTTCGGAAAGAGGGGCACGATGGTCATTTTACGCGTACATAGAGCCCTAGACGTGCCCATATGGCCCGTTTTGTTTGTACGCTGACCGTATACGGGTATTTGTACGTGCGTGTTTCGTTTCCACGGGCACCATACCGCGGTCGTGGGCGTGTCTGTTTCGGTGTACCACGTGCATGTGTGGACAAAAAAATGTCCCATCGTATAAGAGGAGGAGCACCACCACAAGCCGCATCGCCCCCACCATTTCCCCCCAAATCGCCTCCCTCGCCACATCGTCTTCCTCGCCACATCGGCTCCCTCACCCCCACACAGATTCGCTCACCCCCACCGCCTCCCTCTGTCCGCTCGCTTGTTTTGGGCTATGATGGAGGACCCTCGTGGCGATGGCGCCGCTTCCGCCAGAGATCTACTGGAGAAGAAGGGCGCGGAAACCGCACCAGATGTCGTGCATGAAGTTCCCTGCATCCATGGCAGTGCGGGAGATGCTGCAACCGCAGTGGCTGGATCGGTTGCTGCTGCGGCGGATCTGGAGGAGAAGGAGCTGGCGGGCTCCGAGTCGGCCGTGCTGGAGCTGGAGGCGAAGGCGTCGAGCGGCGCAGTGCATGCAGGTGCGCAGGCCGGCGACGGCAATGTGGTCGTCAATCCCGTGCAGCAGGTGGTCAAGGAGGTACTTCTTCTCATTCCCCTTTCGTAGTTAGTGCTAGGATTTAGAATATAGGGTTAGTTAGTTAGATTTTGATTCCTGCGTTAGTATAGTTGGTTAGATTAGTTGGAATGAGAGTTAGGGTTTTTGTAGGGACTGTATATTCGGCATTCGACTGAAATGCAAATGGGATTCATTCAAATTTCTCACAAGTAGATAGAGGAAATAACTCTGTAAACTCTGCTTAAATGCCCACATTAGTTACACTGGAAATGAACTATAATTACATTGTAATTCACTGTAACATACACTGTGATTACTTTGAAAGTGCACTGAAATCCGTTCTGTAATTACACAGAAAATTCCAGTGTAATTACAATTAAAAAATACTTGTAATTGCACTAAAATACCCACTCTAATTACACTGACATTCCCAATGTAATTATACTGAAAAATACTTCAATGACAGTGAAAAATAAAGTTTAATCAGTCTGAATTGACTGCCAATAACACACTAGAAAATACACACATATTTAAGCACCTGATATGTTAACAGTAGCTTCATTTTCAACTCATCTTCCCATGCCTAGTGAATTTCACCCCTGATGCACCTGCAAAATCACAGAGACAATGCACAGACCACATAAATTTTCTGTTCCACAAGCACAAAAGAGGCCAGTTTGTTTGAAAGCAGCAGTGGCATAGCATAAACCACAAGATCTAGCATGTACACTGGCAAATAAAAGCATTTGTAAAGCACTAAAATTACTGTAGTTGAAAGGCTCAGACTAAAATGACTGAAACTTTAGAAACCAAGCAGTACAAAACTACAAAAAACAAGCTGCTGAAAATACATACTAGAAAATCCTGTGCACAAGAAAGTTTCTTATAAGAAAGAAAAGTGTAGAAATCAAGCAACAGTGTGATTACCCTGCTGAAGAACTGGTCAGTTTGTTTTAAAATGAATGCACCCAACAAAAAATTCACTGAAATGAAACTGCGATTATTATGAAATACCCATTGTACTTAAAATTCCAGTGTAATTAAAATATAAAAGCATTGTGATTCCACTGAAAATGCCCATAGTAAATACACTTAAATTCCAGGTGTAATTACACTGGAAAAAACACTGTACTTACACTGTAAAAAATCAGTGAATCACATTTTAGTTTGACTGAAAAAATACAGTGCCAAAACTTTGAAATTCCACTTAAATGCCCACTGTAATTACACTAAAAAATACACTGTAATGTTTACTTTAAAATTCAGTAAAATTACACTGAATTGCCAATAAAAACTCATTGTCATGTTTGATTTGAGCATCTGGGCATACCACTATGATAATATGATCAATGTGACTTTGGTGTATATTTGAATTTCCTATTGCTTTCCTCTAATTACTAGTATTGGATTTACTTTTATATTGCAGGAGGAGGATCCTGTGGGCAACAAGAGGAAGCTGGCCATGACTGGGTTCAAGGACCAATATGATCCTGACTTTGTTGACGACGACGTCTACGAGGTAAGCCCTACTTGAAATTTTATTTGTTCATCCAGTTCGTGTGACATGTTTTACTATATGAACGCATAATGTATTAATGCAATTCATTTTTGTGTGCAGTATAACTCTGGAGATGATGTGGACGACGGGAACGTCGAGTCCTTCATAGAGAAGGAAGTCTAGAAGATCAAGGACCAGGGAAAGGAGGCCTACTACAAGAGAAAGAAGTTCCAGTGCCCCTACTATACCACTAAGCCAAAGCCCAAGGATGGGCTCTTTGAGCACCTTCTGGCGCATGCACGGGATGCATCAAAGAGTGGGGAGGATGACAAGATCAGGGCACAACATGCAGCCCTCCTGAAGGCTCTGACTCCCATTTAGTAGCCCTCCATGATCTTGATCATCTGAAGCTGAAAGTGGTACTCATCATCAGTATATGTGATGATGTTTTACTTTTGTTTAAGTGCATGTGGTTGTGAACTATTCGAAGCTTGTTCTAGTAATGTAGTATGTCTATGACTGTAATGTAGTATGTCTCTGAACTGGATCTTGTGTTTAGATGTACTGGATGCTATCTATCATATTAATCTAGTATGCTATCTATATTTGTGTGTCATGGAATTTTTTTTGTGGTGTATGCTATCTTTTGTTTAGATTATATAATGAAGCATCGTATTAAAAAATTGTGAGATTCTTGGAGTGAAAGGAAGGAATGTACAAAACGACTGTAGGAAAGAAGTGAAAAAAAGGAGTGTTAAAAAGAATTTTAAAGGAGTGTTGCAAATGTATGAAAGAAATAAAATAGAAATATAGAAGAGTAATAAAATAGTAATTAAAAAAGGTGTGTGCAAAAACAACATTTGAATTAAGTTGTAATGGATTTTTTTAATAAAGGAGTGTAATATAAGAGAAGATATTATCATACTTATTTGAATTTTAAAACTATAACTAATTTATAAGAAATAAAAGAGTAAATGTAAAAAAAAAAGGAAAAGGATAAGCATATAAGATGGGCCAGCCCAACCATCTACACGGACGCGTGGTCCAGCACGCGGGTGAGGCTAGCCTGGGACAGCCCAACGAATGGTCCAACGCTGAGCCGCACCGGGCAAAGCTGACGGGTGGTGGGAGTTTAGTCCCATCTCGCCAAGCAACAGGCGCTTGCACCAGCTTAAATACCCGGCTTAGAGAGGCTGGCCATGAGCCTCTCTCAACCAGACAGCATATCATCGATTCGGTTACCTCTATGCCCTGTGGGGCCTACTAGCATGAGAAATTCATGCTCCACGGGCCTGCATCCTGGCCCATATGTTGGGCTTCTAGTCATATGCAGGCCGTGGAGTGTGAAATCTCCTGTTTGTAGGTGGGCTTTTTTTTTACTTTTTTTTTGCATATGTCACATGTTTATTTTTACTAAAATTACATATCTTTTATTGTAAGGTACACATGTCTTATTTAAATAGGTTACAAATGAAAATACATGGAGTTGAGATTTTCATAAATTTGCTTCATTGATTTTTTATTGTAAATAAATTTGAAAATTTTGAAAATTGACAAAATTTAAAATATGCAAGTGAATTTTTGGACCATCTCCAAATCACCCCAATTTTTTTACATGGTCACATACATGTAATAAACATGATTATCAAAGAAATTTCAAAAATAATGAAGTTTACACTGTCCCCTTAAGGTAAAGTCCAAAGTTTTGACTGAGTTTCACTGAGACAGTATAAATTATAAAAATTCTAAAAACTGGAAAACCTTCATATACTATCTATGTTTATGAAAGAGATCATGCGTACAAAATTTGAGGTGATTCGGAGATGATCGAAAAAAATCACCTTCTTAGAAACTGGCTTAAGTGAGACCAAATGGTCCATCCCTAAGAAAGTGATTTTTTCGACCATCTCCAAATCACCCCAAATTTGTTGTACATAGTGCCATACATGTAATAAATAGGAATATAAAAAAAATCAAAAATATTGAAGTTTACACTGCTCACTTATGGTAAATTCCGTGGTAAGGCAAATGAGGTGGCTCATGACCATAGCCATGGGATACATTGTTCAAATGGCCTCAAATTTGGCACATGGGTGCATCACGGAATGGCAATGAATCTTCACATTGGGTCTTCCTAAAGATGTTGAGGAAAAAATGGTGATTTTGCTGTTTGTACTGAATACAGGGTTTTTTTTGCAAAGAATGTACCAAAAAGGCTTTACCATTCTTGGACAACAATTGGTGGTGACAAAGTATACCACATGAGCATCCCAAATCAGTTGTTGGTTTAGTGTAAAAGCTTTCTACCTAGTCCACATATTAGGCACAAATTTGCGTTGACCAAAGTTTGACCAAGGCATTGTAAATTCAAAAAAAAAATGTAAAACCTTTGCACACAGCCTTTGTTTGACACCTAGTACCCATGAAAATTATGAAACTTGAGATACAGTACATGATTCAAATAGCACTTCACAAAATTGAGCAACAAGGTACAAGGTTCATGGCTTCTAAGCCAAATGAGGTGGCCCATGACCATAGCCATGGCATAGATTGTTCAAATGGCCTCAAATTTGGCACATGGATGCATCATGGAATGGCAATGAATCTTCACATTGGGTCTTCCTAAAGAATGTAACAAAAAGGTGATTTTGTTGTTTGTACTGAATACAAGTTTTTTTCCAAAGAATGTACCAAAAAGGTGATTTTGTTGTTTGTACTGAATACAAGTTTTTTTCCAAAGAATGTACCAAAAAGGCATTACCATTCTTGGACAACCATTGGTGGTGACAAAGTATACCACATGAGTATTTCAAACGAATCAAAGGGATCATAGCATTCATCCTTCGATAAGCACTAAGGGAAATTAAACAATGTATGAGTTGAATAGTTACTCTCATTAGAAGGTGGGCACGGGTAGCTAATCGGCTCTTCCTCCTTTTGTTTTTCACTCTCCTCGTCATCTTTTTCATCTAATGAGCTCAAAGTTTCATCAATTTTTTCTTCCATAGATTCCTGTAAAATATTAGTCTCTTCTTGGACAGCGTAGGCTTTCTCAATAAATTCATCAATATGGGCATTGTATTTATAATTATCATAACAATATTTAAGTATAGCATAATTTTCAGATCTGTAAATAGCATCATCATAATCTTCATACTCTTCAAACAAAGATTCAATTTCATAAGCACCCTTAAAAGCAACAAATTCTTCTATTTGTTCCACATCATAGTAATCATATATACCATTAGCATAAGAAGCCAAAGTTTCATTATCATTAAATTCACATGAAAAGGGAAGGTGTGAAGCCTTCATCTTAGAGCAACAAGTATAATCATATCTTATGCATAAATTCCAAGCATACCATTGCAAATAATCAATTTGATCCCATAAGAGTTTCCCTTTTTGAGACAAGCGATAATCCCTAAAGTATTCCCGTTGATCCAAAGTATCTCCCATTATCAAGTTGAATGGAGATTTATCAGGATTATCAAAGTAGCATTTAATATTTTTCACATAACCAGCATCGAGGGTTTTAGGAGGTTCCCCATCTCCATGAGTAGCAAGTACAACTAATGTTTTTGGTATTTCGTGTTCCATATCCATAACTAAAGATATAAAACAACTTAGAACAGAAAATAAACACTACTTAGTGATAAAGCAAACAAGCACACACGAGAATATTCACCCACACTATTGCTCCCCGGCAACGGCGCCAGAAAAAGGTCTTGATAACCCACAAGTATAGGGGATCAATTGTAGCTTTTTCGATAAATTAGAGTGTCGAACCCAACGAGGAGCTAAAGGTAGAATTAATATTCCCTTCAAGTTCTATCGACCATCGATACAACTCTACGCACACTTAACGTTCGCTTTACCTAGAACAAGTACTTTGTAGGTGTAAGGATAAGTTTGCAAGAATAAAACTAGAAGTACTTAGTAGGAATAAAACTAGGAGTAATTTTCAAGATAATAAAAGTTAGTTGTTTAGTAGAGAGCTTTTTGTAACACAAAGAGAAAGATTGTCCATAGGCAATTGAATATGACATGTGTGATACTTATTATATGCAATGAGGGAGAGGCATACGCTAACATACTTTCCGTACTTGGATCATATGCACTTATGATTGGAACTCTAGCAAGCATCTGCAACTACTAAAGATCATTAAGGTAAAACCCAACCATAGCATTAAGTAACAAGTCCCCTTTACTCCCATACGCAAAATCCCCCTTACTCGGGTGCAAGCTTCTGTCACTCTAGCCACCCACTATAAGCGAATCATGAACGTATTGCAAAACCCTACAGCGGGAATCCCTCATGCTTGCGCGAGATGGAGGGCACCATAGGACAGCACCATATTAACATACAACTCATATCAATCACACAATGCCACAATTAACCCGTAGTGCAAAAAGAATCTACTCAAACATCATAGGATGGCCATACATCATTGGGTAATAATATATAGCGTTAAGCACCATGTTCAAGTAGAGAATTACAGCAGGAATAGAGAGGTTACACCACTACATAGAGGGGGACAGAGTTGGTGATGACGGCGGCGAAGTTGTTGGTGTAAATCGCTGTCACGATGGTTCCCCCGGCGGCGCTCCGGCGCCACCGGAAGAGAGGGGAGAGAGCCCCCCTCCTTCTTCTTCTTGCTTGGCCTCCCCCTAGATGGGAGGAGAGTTTCCCCTCTGGTCCATGGCTGCCATGGCTCCCGGAGGGCAGGAGCCCCTCCGAGATTGGATCTCTCTCTGTTTCTCTTCTGTTTCACGCTCCGGTTTTCTGGCCCTTTACCGTTTCTTATATTCCCGGAGATCCGTAACTCCGATTGGGCTGAAATTTGAGGGGATTTTTATCCAGAAATTATCTTTCTTGCGGCGAAAGAAGGGCCCCAACCACCTTACAGGGTAGCCACAAGCCTGCTAGGCGCGACCAGGGTAGGGGGTCGCGCCCTCTGAGCTTGTGGGCCCCTCGGGCATCGTCTCGCGTTGATTCTTTTTTCCCAAAAATCACATATATTCCAAAATAAATCTCGGTAAATTTTTATCACGTTTGGACTTCGTTTGATATGGATTTTTTGTGAAACAAAAAACATGCAACAAACAGGAACTGGCACTGGGCACTGGATCAATATGTTAGTCTAAGAAAATCATATAAATTGTTGCCAAAAGTATGTAAAAGTTGTTAAATATTGGCCTGAAACAATAAAAAATTATAGATATGATGGAGACATATCAGCATCCCCAAGCTTAATTCCTGCTCGTCCTCGAGTAGGTAAATGATAAAAAGATAATTTTTGATGTGGAATGCTACCGAACATAATCTTGATCATATAGTCTAATCATGGCATGAATATTAAGATACGAGTGATTCAAGGCAATAGTCTATAAATTTGATATTGGAACAATAATACAAAACATGCATGTATTTCATCATTGCCTTTCATAATAATGGAGCTAAAGGAAACAACCTCTATACACTTAGTTGTGGTAAGCATGACACGCTCGTTCTTCCCTGCATAGACATATCAAATCAAGAGTACCCCTATGCCAAACCAAGCAATTGGATCATACTTTTAACGTGATTCAGCATTTTCAACTTCACTCAATACATGAGCATGAGCCATGGACATAGCTCTACGGGTGGAATAGAATGCGGTGGTAGAGATCAATAGGAGAAGTCAAAAAGGAAGAAAGTCTCGCATCAACTCGGCGGATCAACGGACTATGGAGATGTCCATCAATCGATATCGATGCGAGGAGTAGGGATTGCCATGCAACGGATGCACTAAGAGTTATAAGTGTATGAAAGCTCGACTGAAACTAAGTGGGTGTGCATCCAACTTGCTTGCTCATGAAGACCTCAGGCATTTGAGGAAGCCCATCATTGGAATATACAAGCCAAGTTCTATAATGAAAATTCCCCACTAGTATATGAAAGTCATAACTCAGGAGACTCTCTATATGAAGAACATGGTGCTACTCTGAAGCACAAGTGTGGTAAATGGATAGTAACATTGCCCCTTCTCTCTTTTTCTCTCATTTTTTTCATTTTTTTCATTTTTTCATTTTTTTGATTTTTTTAATCATTTTTCGTCCGGAGTCTCATCTCGACTTCTGGGGGAATCATGGTCTCCGTCATCCTTTCCTCACTGGGACAATGCTCTAATAATGATGACCATCACACTTTTATTTACTTACAACTCGATATTACAACTCGATAACTATACAAGATGACTCTATAAGAATGCCTCTGGCAGTGTACCAGGATGTGCAATGATCTAGCGTAGCAAAGATATCAACAAAGGGACAAGCCATGAAAATATCATGCTAGATATCTTACGATCATGCAAAGCAATATGACATGAATGCTCAAGTCATGTATATGATGATGATGGAAGTTGCATGGCAATATATCTTGGAATGGCTATGGAAATGCCATGATAGGTAGGTATGGTGGATGTTTTGAGGAAGATATAAGGAGGCTTATGTGTGATAGAGCGTATCATATCACGGGGTTTGGATGCACCAGCGAAGTTTGCACCGACTCTCGAGGTGAGAAAGAGCAATGCACAGTACCGAAGAGGCTAGCAAATTGCGAAAAGGTGAGAGTGCGTATAATCCATGGACTTACATTAGTCATAAAGAACTCACATACTTATTGCAAAGCCTATTAGCCCTCGAAGCAAAGTACTACTCGTATGCCCCTAGGGAGGAGGTTGGGAGGATTTAACCATCGCGCGCCCCCGATCCGAACAACACAAAGACTCAATCAATGATAAATCGTGCTTCGACCTCACTGCTAATGTCAGTGCCCACCACTTTACATGCGTGAGGATTTACTTGCGTAAAGACTTACTTCCCTTAACACCATTATTAATACTCAACTTTAATTCTTTTACTAGCATGCCCCAATATTACCACCTCAATATCGCAAAACTATTGCAAGGAATCAAACATATCATATTCAGTGATCTACAAGTTTTATGTAGGATTTTATGACTAACCATGTTAATGACCAATTCCTGCTGACTCTCTAAATATATATAAGTGAAGCATGAGAGTTTTAATTCTTTCTACAAAAGACCACACTCTAATAAATATAAGTGAAGCAAAAGAGCATTCTACAAATAACACTTTTCCTAATGTAGAGAAACAGGCATCCAAACTTCAAATGATATAAGTGAAGCACACGAAGCATTCTATAAAGCCATACTCAAAAGATATAAGTGAAGTGCATGAAGCATTCTATAACTAAGGACTATCTCATTCCAGCATGATGCATAAAAGAAAAAGAGGAAAATAAACACAAAAGATGCTCCAAGAATTTACGCATATCATGCGAACAAAACAAAAACCAAGACATACCGATAATTGTTGAAGAAGAAAGATGGGATGCCTTCCGGGGCATCCCCAAGCTTAGACATTTGAGTCTCCTTGAATATTTACTTGGGGTGCCTTGGGCATCCCCAAGCTTGAACTCTTGCCTCTCCTTATTCTTCTTATATCAATACCTCCTTGATCTTCGAACACTTCATCCACACAAAACTTAACCGAACTTTTTATTAGAGAGGTTAGTACATATAACATCAAATCCCATCATGTCCTACTGTAACATTATTGTATAATTATAATCAAACATTACCCACTATATTATATCACAATTATATGGCTCCCAAGTCAATAGGGCTCAACAAGATTTCAAACATAAGCAAATAAAGAAACTATAACAACAATCTGTGAAAACGGGATAGTCTGTAAAGATGCAGATGAAACATATACTTCTGTAACTCCAAAAATTCTGAAAAATTAGGAAAAAATAAAAAAATTGCATAGCAGTACTGTGTAAAAATTTCATAATTTTTGAATATTCCAGTAAAATATGTAAATTTACTATAGAAAAAGTTTCTGTTTTTTCACAGCACACACCAAACAAGCAATTTAAACATCCTAAAGGTAAATCTTGGCACATTATTTTTATAATACAAAGGATTTGTACAAGGGGATAATTATTGTTGTTGAAAAGTTTCTGTAATCCAAGATTCACAAAGTTTCCATGGGCATGAACAAAGTTCAAGGCATGCTCCCACTTCAACGGTGCTCGTCTTTCTTACTTTCACTTTTCTTTTTGAATTTTTTTAGGTTCCCCTATATTTTTTTGTTTTTAAACTTTTTAAAAGCACACAATAGACTAAAATGACTCTCTAAAACTTCTGGGTTGTCTCCCAGGCAGTGCTTTCTTTAAAGCCATTAAGCTAGGCATACAGTGCCAAGTAATCAATCCACCCGGATCCCAAGGTATATCAAAGCCAATTTTAATTAACAATGATTTATAATTTATTAGTGAGCATAAAGAAACACATAGCATATAACAGTAGAGTCTAACTCTCTTCCTATGCATCGGCATGTCATAAAAGAACAATTCATGCACATCAAGTAAAGGCCAATGCATAGTATAAACAGTTTCTAGCAATTTTATCGTACTAGTAACATAGAGAGGTGGGTATGTGGTTCCTCTCTCATAATAATTGCAATTAGGAGCAGCAAGCACATGCATATTATATCCATCAAAATCATCATGTGTAATAGTAAAACGCAACCCATCATTATAATCCTTAATAAGCGCAAACTTCTCCGATATAGTGTAGTTAGGAGAATTCAAAAGGATAATAGGACTATCATGTGTGGGTGCAATAGCAAAAATTTCATTATTAACATAAGAAACTATAGCAAGTTCATCTCCATAAGCATAATTCAAATTGGCATCATGGCCACAAGCATAGAAAGCATCAAGTTCATCAAAAAGGGATAATTCAAACGAATCAAAGGGATCATAGCATTCATCCTTCGGTAAGCACTAAGGGAAATTAAACAATGTATGAGTTGAATAGTTACTCTCATTAGAAGGTGGGCACGGGTAGCTAATCGTCTCTTCCTCCTTTTGTTCTTCGCTCTCCTCGTCATCTTTTTCATCTAATGAGCTCACAGTTTCATCAATTTCTTCTTCCATAGATTCCTGTAAAATATTAGTCTCTTCTTGGACAACGTAGGCTTTCTCAATAAATTCATCAATATGGGCATTGTATTTATAATTATCATAACAATATTTAAGTATAGCATAATTTTCAGATCTGTAAATAGCATCATCACAATCTTCATACTCTTCAAACAAAGATTCAATTTCATAAGCACCCTTAAAAGCAACAAATTCTTCTATTTGTTCCACATCATAGTAATCATATATACCATTAGCATAAGAAGCCAAGGTTTCATTATCATTAAATTCACATGAAAAGGGAAGGTGTGGAGCCTTCATCTTAGAGCAACAAGTATAATCATATCTTATGCATAAATTCCAAGCATATCATTGCAAATAATCAATTTGATCCCATAAGAGTTTCCCATTTTGAGACAAGCGATAATCCCTAAAGTATTCCCGTTGATCCAAAGTATCTCCCATTATCAAGTTGAATGGAGATTTATCAGGATTATCAAAGTAGTGTTTAATATTTTTCACAAAACCAGCATCGAGGGTTTTAGGAGGTTCCCCATCTCCATGAGTAGCAAGTACAACTAGTTTTTTTGGTATTTCATGTTCCATATCCATAGCTAAAGATATAAAACAACTTAGAACAGAAAATAAAAACTACTTAGTGATAAAGCAAACAAGCACACACGAGAATATTCACCCCACGCTATTGCTCCCCGGCAACGGTGCCAGAAAAATGTCTTGATAACCCACAAGTATCGGGGATCAATTGTAGCTTTTTTGATAAATTAGAGTGTCGAACCCAATGAGGAGCTAGAGGTAGAATTAATATTCCCGTCAAGTTCTATCGGCCACCGATACAACTCCACGCACACTTAACGTTCGCTTTGCCTAGAACAAGAATAAAACTACTTTGTAGGTGTAAGGATAAGTTTGCAAGAATAAAACTAGAAGTACTTAGTAGGAATAAAACTAGGAGTAATTTGCAAGATAATAAAAGTTAGTTGTTTAGTAGAGAGCTTTTTGTAACACAAAGTGAAAGATTGTCCATAGGCAATTGAATATGACATGTGTGATACTTATTATATGCAATGAGGGAGAGGCATACACTAACATACTTTCCATACTTGGATCATATGCACTTATGATTGGAACTCTAGCAGGCATCCGCAACTACTAAAGATCATTAAGGTAAAACCCAACCATAGCATTAAGTAACAAGTCCCCTTTACTCCCATACGCAACAACCCCCTTACTCGGGTGTAAGCTTCTGTCACTCTAGCCACCCACTATAAGAGAATCATGAACGTATTGCAAAACCCTACAGCAGGAATCCCTCATGCTTGTGCGACATGGAGGGCACCATAGGACAACACCATATTAACATACAACTCATATCAATCACACAATGCCACAATTAACCCGTAGGACAAAAGAATCTACTCAAACATCATAGGATTGCCATACATCATTGGGTAATAATATATAGCGTTAAGCACCATGTTCAAGTAGATAATTTTAGTGGGAATAGAGAGGTTACACCACTGCATAGAGGGGGACAGAGTTGGTGATGACGGCGGCGAAGTTGTTGGTGTAGATCGCTGTCACGATGGTTCCCCCGGCGGCGCTCCGGCGCTACCGAAAGAGAGGGGGAGAGATCCCCCCTCCTTCTAATTCTTGCTTGGCCTCCCCCCTAGATGGGAGGAGAGTTTCCCCTCTGGTCCATGGCCGCCATGGCTCCCGGAGGGAAGGAGCCCCTTCGAGATTGGATCTCTCTCTCTCTGTTTCTCTTCTGTTTCGCGCTCCGGTTTTCTCGCCCTTCACCGTTTCTTATATTCCCGGAGATCCGTAACTCCGATTGGGCTGAAATTTAGAGGGGATTTTTATCCAGAAATTATCTTTCTTGTGGAAAAATAAGGGCCCCAACCGCCTTACCGGGTAGCCACAAGCTTGCTGGGCACAACCAGGGTAGGGGGTGCGCCCTCTGAGCTTGTGCCCCCCTCGGGCATCGTCTCGCATTGATTCTTTTTCCCAAAAATCACATATATTCCAAAATAAATCTCCATAAATTTTTATCACATTTGGACTTCATTTGATATGGATTTTCTGTGAAACAAAAAAATGCAACAAACAGGAACTGGCACTGGGCACTGGATCAATATGTGAGTCCAAGAAAATCATATAAATTGTTGCCAAAAGTATGTAAAAGTTGTAAAATATTGACATGAAACAATAAAAAATTATAGATACGACGGAGACATCTCACACGCCCTACCTTTTATGTTTACAGTATGTTTGAAGTTACAAAACAGTGAAGGCATTAATAAAATTATATTTGTATTGCGGAAATTGTTGGAGAAGTTGAGCAAAGAAGGTGTGATGTACAAGCCGGTGGCTGCAGTGGCATCTGGTAACAATGATGCAGAAGAAGAAGTGGCTTCGTTTCAGAATGGTCCACATGAAAAAAAAGGGATTCGTGTACAAGGAAGACAATGACTATGACGGTTGTGTAGAGCCGGTCATTGATCTGACGCAGCCTGAGGAAGTTGTAGCCAACCAGAAAACCAAAGCTAAGGAAGTATGTTTTCATATATTTGTCTTGAATTTTCTCATTTAACCTTTTTTATTTTGGTAAACTGAACCTATCACATATTTTTTGCCCAGCAGAAAACCCCAGCTAAGATCAATGTCCAGAAGTGTGCTTCACCTACGAAGCCTAATGATGACTATGGTGCAACACCGGAAAACCCTTGGATCATTGGTTATTCTCCTCGAGCACCTTCATCGGACATAGACATTTGTCCAACTTCTGTCAGCAAGTTCATGGCTAAGGCGAAAGGAAAAAAGGCTGCAACAATCGGAAAGAATGACGAAGTTATGTCCGGGAAGCGGAAGCGGACTGTTCCCAAGAAATTTGAATCCCCTTATGCACTTGACAAGCCTAGCAAGCATCCCACCCGCGGTACTAGACCCTCCGGTACTACTACCAAAAGTAGAGGTACCGTTACTGGCTTTCTTACTGTGTTATTTACTACTAATGCATGTAGTCCCCATTGTTGTCGATCATATTTTTTTCATGCAGCTCTGGTTTATGACAATGACGTGCCGGAGGTTGTGGCTGACGAGTTGACACCGGAACTAATTGATGCAGTTGTTACATTTGTGGAGATAGCTTCTCAGTCCGAGAAGAATATGACAAAAAGATTTTACTAAAATGCAAGTGGCAACGCTTTGAGTTTGGAAAGTCTTCAACCGGTACTAGACCATACATGGCTGACGGATGATGTAACTACTATTTGCATGTCCTGTTATTAAATTCAATAATCTATGTGTCAACTATCAACTTAAAATGTCCTTATATTGTATGCAGGTTATTGATGCTTATCTGGATCATTTGGCGCTGCGCGTTGGTCATGATAGGCACCTTTGTCCAGCGTGGAGGTCCAAATACCTTGTAGATCGTGCTATGGCAGGAGACAATCCATTGCCGTCAAGCTGCAACATGGATAATGTGATGACCAAAGCTAGAGCAGTTCGTAGAGTTCTGGAAGAGTATACTATGCGTGATAAGGTATGTTATGTTCTTACTTGTTCAGTGCACGACATTTTAAGAAGCATTTCATATGATACACAATGTTTTGTTACACTGTAGACGTATATCTCGTTGAATATCGGCAATACCCACTGGATGACCGTGGTAATGCACATGCGCAAGCAACAATTCCAAGTTCTGGATTCGCTCTATCCTCTCGAGTTGTCAATCGAGACTGTTAAAGCACTGGTACTCTCACCAACATTGCAAGCATTGTTCCTACAAATTGTTGTATGGTTTTCCATTAACATTTCCCTTTTTACAGTGACTCGCCATAGCATAGGATATGCTAGAGGCAAACCTTATTACACCTCGGAAATATCCAGACGTGACTAAGTGGCCTATCAAAGAGTACGACATGCCACAACAACGGCACGGGTGAGTTAATGGTACATCATATTGTAATAATGACACACATGTTCGTATGGAGCGTGACTAATGTTTGCATATATATCAGGAACTCTTGTGGGCTTTTTGTGATAGAATGTGTGGAGCATTGGGACGGGGACCAAATGACCGGCCATTTTTCGCAGGTTGGTTGTTATCTCTGTTTGTACACTCGGTAGTATGGTCATATAACAACTTCTGTTCAATTAACCTTTATATAAAAATTTGCAGGACACGGTTAATGCAAGGAGAAGACATTTCATCGCCGAGTTGATTTTGTCACCTTCCAACACACTAGAAGAGGTGAAAAACAAAATTCATGACATCGCAAAGAAAAACCAAGCGTGAAGACTTCATAGATGATGGAAGATTGAACTTTGAGTGGTTCGGTTTTAGTCCGGAAGCAGGTTTCCGGGCCATGAATAGCTTTGGTTTTCTATCAGTTATGTAATAAACAGGTTACCTCGAATATTGTGTGGATTTTTGGTTGCTTACGCATACATGTGTATGTGTAATGCTATGAGACAATACGTTCGTACCAATATTTTTTTGCTTCACTTAACATTTGTTCTTGCTTAATATTGTACTTCACAACTTAAGCTCCGATGCTCTCTTTATTTTTTTTCCTTCGTGGAGGCGCTGCTCTCTTTATTTTTTTCTAGCGTGGAAGAGTATCTGTGAGGATCTTACGTAAATGCACATTTTCTTTTGTTTCGGAGGTGTTGAGGGTTTTTTTTCTAGTGTGAAAGAGCAAGTGTAAGGATGTTATGACCCTTTTGTTTCAAAATTTATGTTGTATTTTCATTGTTCAGTTTTTAACTTTAATTTGTATTTTTCTTCTAACATATTTTGCTGGTAGTCTCAAAATCACAATCATAAGAAAGCTTTTTCAATCTGACAGTATCAATTTTGTGTAATGTTATCCGTGTTTTACCACGTCTAAAAGACTGGTGGTCCAAGTCGTTAATTTCTTCTCGTATAGGATATGAATTTTGGCAGAGGGATATGTGGAATATATAAGAGTGGAGGTTTTGTTTTGAAAATCTCACGACAAAAAATATGATGGTCAGAATTTGATGTGTGTTTTAGAAGTTATCAATTGTATTTTAATTCTTATAATAGAGCCAAAAAGAAATGAAAAGAAGAGAGCTTACAGTACATCATTACTATCGCCTCCCTAATCTTGCTCTCCCACCGGCAACGTCTTTGGAGGTTAGCACTGCTGCAGCCAAAGTCATGGCTTGTAAACAAATGGTGTATATGAATCATGGAGAAAGGAGAACAAGCTATGCTCGCAACTCTGGTATTCAGGTATTTCCTCATCTCTTGATTAATTCAGAAACTCCGGTATTCAGGGCTTATGAAGAATGTTCCGTCAGAATTTGTCCAAATCTCTTATATTACGGAGTAAAGGAACACTATCAACAAGAGTGAGAACAATTATTACAAAACAAAATTACATTTTCTAAAAAATACAACTCGAGTGCATAACATGGAACAAAATAGGATGGACCATCACTGATTTATGTTGCAACACCAGCACCGAGTTGCCTAGAAAGATGGTTCTATCAACTACATTACTTTTTGATCATGTAAGAATATCCTTTTATCTTTTTCAGGCTCCTGAAGTTCTAAGGAGGAACCAGGTCCCTATGTATGGCACTTGTGAACATGCTAGACATGAAAGGCTTCCTATGGTAATGGTCCTTGATGCTTATGCATGTCAGTTCAGGAAAGATTTCACACATTTCCTCGAACTGAGAGCCAAAGAATTGCTTCCAGGAGGCAATTATTGGGAGGCATTCTGATGGAACTGACTCCAAATATTTTTTCTGGGAATTCATGGTTCGTATTCTTAGTGTTATGGTCTTGGAGTTACACTTTGTTACTTACTTGTTTAATAAAGCAAGTCTTTTATTGCTCCTTTCCAAAAGTAAAAGGTTGATACACCCACAATGGAGTTCAACCTCACAGTCACAACATCCTAGATGCATACAACCGAAGATAGTTCAACCAAAACACACTCGCAATAAACCAACTGGTGACGAAGTTGCTAAAATATAGAGCAACCAAATACGCGAAAGGTCAAACACACAACATGCCATCATGTGAAGACTATACTGCCACCCATTTTCCGTGATTAAAGTCCCTAGTGACCACCCCTAGTTTAGTACATGCTACGACGACTAGGTCATGGTCCTGGCCAGTTGCCAAAGTGTATAACATGTATGCATTCACACAGTGTAAACACCTCACTAGTAGTTCACTCGATTCATCCATAGAAAACTGAAGCAAGTCTTCTACTCTTCTTCCTGCACCGCATTTCTGCACATGATAACAGAGAGGATAAGTTAATGAATGTCAAGGTAAAAAAAATTATAATCGACAATGCATACAAACACGTACATCTTATTTAGTTTGCATTTCTTGCTGCGTCTAGCGTGTCCTAGCATTTTGCAAGCACCGCACCGGGTTTTCAGCTCATCGTAAGAAAGTGGTCTACCATTTTTCGACATAGGGTGGTTCTCATCTACCTTTGTTGCACCTTTGCTTGATACTTTAATAGGATCTTGAACTGCAACTACGTTGCCTTCACCATCCTCTACATATTCAATTGCACACTTACTGAGATCAGAGGTTTTCTTACTCAAATTTTCCTGTAGCAGATCATACTCATGGCTCTTAGCTATCACGGCCTTCAAACTCTCCTGTAACTGATCCCACAAAGCTGGGTGTTTGCATGCCGCATGCATAGCCTGTGACGCTAACAAACTGACCTCGCTATATTTCATTCTTTCCCCTGCCCCAGTCCAACCAAATCCCAACAGATCGCTTGTGCGCCTCGCGGGTAGTCCCAACCTTGCTTCTTTTGTGAACCGAAGAAGAACTAAACACTTTGGTATTTTAGATATATTCATGTACTTCAGTACATGGAATATGTGCTTGCAAGGTAGACCCTTTCGAATCATTCTTCTGCAGCTGCACCTTATAGTTTCTACGGAATTTTCTGGTGTATACTCCACCCAAAAACAGCTCTTCTGGCTATTCTTCCAAGCCATGATGAACTGTTGTGATTCATCTCTGAGCATTCTTTCTACAATCTCCGTGCCGCCAACTTTTTTAAGATCATCTTGCAACATATAGAAGTTTGTTGGAGTGAAGACGTGAGAAGCAGCTACCTCAAGTTCCCTGGAGCTAATAACTGGCACCGATACAGTCTATGAGCCCGTGCAGTCATCTCACGCCTCGTTCTCACGGATACGTACTACGGCATTCTCATAGTGCAAAATCGTATCCACCAGGCTCATTTCACCGTCTAGGTGGAGATGAAGGTAGGAGTTCAAACTTTCACTCCTCTGGTTGCTTTTCATGCCAAGCCAAAACCCCTCTGTCAGATAAGCTGCAGCCCACAGTCTCCTCTTCTTATACATCCGCCTCAACCAAGTTATTGTTTTTTCTGACTGCCATCTTTTGGCAAACGCATGCCATCTCTCCTCAAATGTGGCCGTGGACGTGGTGTAGTACAGAAGAGTTCGGAACTGGTTCAAGGACTTGTGAGTGAGGTGAATCTTCATTTTTTTTTCTGTATGCCATGTACATTAATACGTCTCCAATGTATCTATAATTTTTTGATTGTTCCATGCTATTATAGTATCAAACTTGGATGTTTTATATGCAATTATATATCATTTTTTGGGACTAACCTATTAACCTAGTGCCCAGTGCCAGTTGTTGTTTTCTGCTTGTTTTTGGTTTTTCAGGAAATCAGTACCAAACGAAGTCCAAATGCCACGAAACTTTTTGATGATTTTTTCTGGACAAAAGAGACCCTGGAAGCTTCGGGAGGAAGCCAGAAGCCTCACGAGGAGGTGAAAAGGCAACAGGGCACGGCCCCAGGGGGGCACGCCCCGATGCCTTGTGGGCCCCTTGTGGCTCCTTTTGACCTAATTCCACTTCTATAAATTCTGAAATATTGGGAAACCAACAAAGAGCCCCATGAAATAACGTTTACGCTGCCGCAAGCCTCTGTTCTTCTGCGGTCCCATCTGGAGGCCTTTTCCGGTACTCTGCCGGAGGGGGAATCGATCACGGAGGGCTTCTACATCAACCTTGCTGCCCCTCCGATGATGTGTGAGTAGTTTACCACCGACCTACGGGTCCATAGTTAGTAGCTAGATGGCTTCTTCTCTCTCTTTGATCTTCAATACAATGTTCTCCTCGATGTTCTTGGAGTTCTATCCGATGTAACCTTCTTTTGCGGTGCGTTTGTTGGGATCCGATGAATTGTGGGTTTATGATCTCAATATTTATGAATATTAATTGAGTCTTCTCTGAACTCTTTTATGCATGATTGTCATAGCTTTGTATTTCTCTCCGATCTATCCGTTTGGTTTGGCCAACTAGATTGATTTATCTTGTAATGGGAGAGGTGCTTTGTGATGGGTTCAATCTTGCGGTGTTCTATATCCCAGTGATAGAAAGGGACAAGACACGTATTTGTATTATTGCCATTAAGGATAAAATGATGGGGTTTATTCAAATTGCTTGAGTTTACTTTGTCTACATCATGTCATCTTGCTTAAGGCGTTACTCTGTTTTATACTTAATACTCTAGATGCATGCTGGATAGCGGTCGATGAGTGGAGTAATAGTAGTAGATGCAGGCAGGAGTCGGTCTACTTGTCTCGGACATGATGCCTATATACATGATCATTGCCTTGAATATCGTCATAACTATGTGCTTTTCTATGAATTGCCCAACAGTAATTTGTTTACCCACCGTATGCTATGTGTTCAAGAGAGAAGCCTGTAGTGAAAAGGCCCCCGGGTCATTTATCATTATTATATAAATAAAAATCCTAAAAATACCTTGCTGCAATTTATTTACTTTTATTTTATTTTGCAATTTACTTTATCTATTTATCTATCACTACGAGATTTGATCCTTGCAATTAACCACCGAGGGGATTGACAACCCCCTTGTTCGCGTTGGGTGCAAATATTGGCTTTTGTGTGTGCAGGTGTTGTTAACGAGGTTTTGCTTGGTTCTCCTACAGGATTGATAACCTTGGTTCTTAACTGAGGGAAATACTTATCTCTACGGTACTGCATCATCCTTTCCTCTTCGAGGAAATCCCAACGCAGCTCACAAGTAGCAGGAAGAATTTCTGGCGCCGTTGCCGGGGAGACATCATCAAAACCTATCAAGTACCTTCGCACAAACTATCATCTACTTGCTCCTATTTTTATTTGCATTTGCCTCTTGTTTTCATCTCCCCCACTTCTCTACAAAAATAAAAAATACAAAAATATTTTGTGTGATATCTTTGTTTGTGTTGCCATGTGCCTACTATTTGCTTGCATCTTCGCTTGCTAAAAGTTATTGATATGGATCCTCATCCACTTGCTAATCTTTTTAAAAATTCCAATTTTGATGAACCAATTACTAGTGAGTAGAGTGCACTAGATTATCTTTATGAAGTTTTGCTTGAAAATCATGAATTTGAAAAGTGTGAAGAAGTGTTAAAAGAAGAAATTATAAAGTGATTCATGATAGCTCCTTGAATGAAAAGCATGATTGCAATGATGTTATTATAAATTCTATTAATGTCAATTGCGTTAATAATATGCAAAACTACAAGCTTGGAGATGATAATTCTGTTATGTCCACTACTTATTGCAATGATCATGATTGGGGTGATTATGCTTCTTATGATCTTGAAAATTTATTTAATCCTCATGATGAATATGTCATTGATAATAATGTTTGCAATAATATTGAAAGTCGGTTTTGGAGAGTGCCAACTTTAGGTAAAAAGAATCCCACATTTTTGGAGAGTGTTCAATCTTATGAAATTTTTGATAAATGTGGGTTTGGAGAGGTCATGACTTTAGTTGATGTTAATCCCACTATCTTGGAAGATTACAAAATTCTTATGCATGTGGATCGTGAAGAGAATATTTTATATGATAGTTATATTGTTGAATTTGATTATGATCCTACATGTAATTATTATGAGAGAGGAAAATATGGTTGGAGAAACTTTCATGTCAATAAATTACCTCTCTTTGTGCTGAAATTATTAATGTTTCATTCTTCCTATTTGCATATGCTAGATATTGCTTGTCTTGATAATTTGTTTTCCTATAAAATGCCTATGCATAGGAAGTATGCTAGACTTAAGTATGTTTGTCACATGTTTTATGATGCTCTCTTTGTGCTTCAATTCTTGTCTTTTATGTGAGCATCATTAATCACTACAAGAAATATGTCAACTTGCGAGCATCAATATTGGTCACTGAATGGTCATTGTTTTCCATTTGTGACCTATTTGTGACCAAAAACAGTTGGTCAAAAGCTGGCCGTCTTTAATGAAACTTAACGACCTTTGTTCTGAAATGGTCGTAGACAGTTACGACCAAAATAAAAGGTTGTAGGTTCTAGGACCAATTGTTTTGGTCACTAGCAATCTGCCCACACCACGTCAGATCCAACGTGGCAAGATGACATGGCAAAATTGTGACCAAATGAAAAGGTCGTAGATTAGAAACAGCCCGGTCCAATTCGGTGTTTTACATGTGCCAAGCCCAACAATTCGAGTTTTTTTTTAAGTCTTGTGGGCTACATGGGCCAAGCCCAATATTTCAGCTTCTTCACTTTTGGGCCATGGCCTTCTTTCAATCAATTGATTTTCTATTTTCAGTCATTATATTTTGGAGCATTTTGGAGCTGGTCCCACTAGTCAGATGGATCCCACTAGTCATAATGCCATACATCGGTCCCACATGTCAGAAATTTCAAAATTGCTCAGGTTATTTTCATAAGTGGGACATAATAATTATTTCAAACAGGACAGAACAAATATGATTCATCAAATAACACTACATTAGTCTTTTACAATCTGTTACAATATTACAATCTACTATAGTCAGACAGATCAAACAACTCTTTGCTGAGTAGGGCTTCACTGCTTCACACTTGGCTTCACGGCTTCACACTTCAAAAAAATTAGGCCTGGAGCTCCTGTAAGAGAGTGAACATAAAGGCTACCAGCATTAGAGTGTACTGTTGCTGAGGCCAGAACCAAACAACTTCAATGGCAACACTAATGTAAGCAGTAGAGCAGATCTAAAAAGGTAAACAAAATATGCATTATGGTACACTTAAGAAGATGTGATAAATGTTTAGCAAAATTGTTCGTGGGAGTAAGCTTAGTCGTTCAAAATCAGAGTTGAAAATGCTAGGAAACTAAATTACATAAGACAATTAGGTATTCTATGTACGCAGCATTGTCAACAACAAATACAATTCTCTACTAGCGACAAAATTTGTTTTCTTTTCATCCTTAATCCTTGCAAGTTGAAAACAAGACAAGGTAGCATCAAATCAGGTGATAGTTCTTGGGAATCAATGCACACAACATGAACAAAAAAATGGTTAAAACACCAATCAAGTAGGCCTCATCCTCTTTCCCGTTCTAGATTTGGTGTTGGTTAGCTTAGTAGCTGAGGCAGAAGCAGAAGCATTTGAGGAGGAAAGCTACGTACATGTGCACTTGCGAGGCCACATATTCCGGGTCGTCCACCACACTAGCCACCATCACGTACCCGTCGCCATCAGCAACGTTGCTCCTGCAGCAGCAACAGATAACCATTTATAAATTAAACGTACCAGCTATACGCACAAGGTTATACTAAGCAATTAAGCATGCAAGTATAGTCCAGCTATAAAGTGGATGGCACAAACAAGCTGACTGCTTACATATCACTTTCTACAACAACAAATGATTTTCATCATGACCCGACATGTAAACATCAGTCGCTCGCCGCGGCATCAGCTTCGGGCACATACTTCTTGAATTTGATGCAGAGTGCATATCAGATCTGCTTGATTGATTTGAAGAATGCAGCAACACACATCAGTACAAATGGATAGCAGTTCTTGAAGAATTTGATGGAATGCAGATATTGAACAATCAAATCTAACATTGCTCAGATTAAGAATTTGATGGATTTCAGTTTCAGTTAATCTCTAGAGCTTGATTGTTATGGTTTGCAGCTTAGGTATTGTGAATCTACGATGCAGTCCTCTATTAGTACCAACATACTGCAACACATTTCTTGCTGGCAGTATAATTGCCCATGGAATTGTTCTGGTAGTAAAAATCAAAAATTGGGTTTGATTGTTCTAGTAATTTTCATGTGGCTAGCCAAGCACATCAGTAGAGGAAGTCTAAAAATGCTTGATGCACACATTTAACATGTCAACATCCATTTAGAGAGAGAAGAGTATAGATTTTTCAACATACTGGGGCTAGATTCTGTTTATGAATTAACCAACAGGGAATACTGGATAACAAGAAAGAAATAGCCATAAAAAACTTGCGAGAAAAAATCTTAAAGAGCTGGAAAGGATGTTTTAGCTTATTTCAGAAACTATCACGATGTTTATATGGTTTAGAAACTATCAGGATGTTTATATGGTTCAGAAATTATCATGATGTTTATATGGTTAAGAAACTATCAGGATGTTTATATGGTTCAGAAACTGCACAGAAGGAGCTAAACTGAACCCAGAGCTAGCCACTAAAGGATCTAAACTGAAGCCAAAGATAGCCCAATTGTTGTTAAACTGCACAGAAAGTATATGCCCATGTAGAGGATCAAGGAGTAGACCGTGGTCAGTAAGAAAAATACTCCCATCATGTTCAGACAACAACATGGCGTAGCTGAATTAACAGTCATCAAAGAACATGGTTTGGTAATAGCCGAATTAACAGTCGTAGGAGCATAGTCAGTAGCTGAATTAGTACTACCAGCATATTCATCAGACAACAACAACAAAAATAACAGCAGATGAAATATTAGCACATCATCTGAACATGGTGTGGTACTCGGCCATCGGACTGGACTGTACTGACGTCGGACAGACGCACATGGAGCTCGGAGTAATTCACAGATGGAGCTCGGCTAGGTAATTCACACATGGAGCTCAGCTTGCGTCATTCACATGGACTCCTCTAGTAATGCTACTCCGCCGTCAGACAGACGCACGGTAGAGAAGCAAGAAGAGTAGTGACTGTACCTGCAGACACAGATGTCGTCGCAATCCGCCATCGATGCAGCAGGGGAAGATGACGGCACGCATGGATGAGCCACCGCAGCCTGAACAAGGACCCGCCGCTCATGCCCCTCCTCCTCGAGCAGAGCAGGGCCGACGGCTGGGTGCGCCCCTCATCCTCATCCTCCTTTAGCAGGGCAAGGCCGACGCCCTCCTGCCGTCGTCGTCATCTCCACGCCATGGTGACCTACAGCAAAGGGACAGATAGGAGGAGAAGGTGAGGTGAGGAGGAGAGGGTGGATCCGGGCGAGGAAGGAGGGGAAGGGCCTACCTAGACAACGCCGGTGATGGATCCCGCGAGCTCCAGCCTCGCCATGGCCGGTTGTGGCGGATTCCGGCAAGAACACGGGAGGCGCCCGAAACCCTAGCCGTGGGCGAGGGAGCAGGCCTTGAGGCACGGATCTGGATGGAGGGGAGGGAGGGGTGGATCTTGGGGAGCTTGGGGGCGTGTTACGCGCGGTCGGAGCTCGCAGGAATCGGCCGGCGCTGGGTGCTGGCGGCGGCGAGGAGATAGTGGGGGAGAGGACGGAGGAGCCCGATCGAGGGGTGGGGGAGAGAGAGAGAGAGTTTGGTGCAGTGGGGGAGAGGAGCCGATCGAGGGGTGGGGGTGATGGATGGATGGATGGATGTGGGATTGCTGAGAATGGATGGTAGGATGTTTGCCATGTCATCGATCCATGCCACAATAATTCCACCAATGAGAGTTAAGCTTATGTAATTGTGCTTTTTTTCCTTTTGTTTCTCTTATAGTTTTTACCCTCTTATTCAGGGTAAACATTTAACATATTAACCTCTTATAGTTTGTTCAAATGAACCAATATTTTGCACATGTGTGTATCTAGGGATGACAAACAATGTTGATTTAGGGGGTTTTCATTTTCTTTGCGCAAAAGAACCATTTTCTATTTTCCGAGTGCCCAAAATGAGTTTTTTGTGAAGGACCTACCAAATCTTTGTTGCAAAATGGCACCATACCATTTTTAGAAAATATTAGACCATATTTTATGTACAATTGACCAAATGTTCGCCTGTCAAAAGCTGTCGATCCACCTCTCATCAAAAAGACAAATTTCCGCCGATTCAGCTGGAAGTGGGTCAAATTTGAACTACAACTGTCTCATAGTTTGCTCATGATTTTTTCCAAAAATAATTTTTAGGTACAAAAATAGCTATTTCATTAGAGAAACACCAAAACTTTTCCAAGATTCAACCACTAGCTAGGAACGGTCATGCCCGCCGTTTTGACCGCATTTTGAAACGGGCATGAAAAATTCAAAACAAATCAAAAAATTGAAAAACCTTCGCATTGTGTCATTATATGTGACCAAGTTACTAGGAAAAATAATAAACTTGTAATACGGCAATTATTTTAAAAAAATGTTCTCAGAAATGAGCTATCATGTGTGAAGATTCATGGCTTTCAAGCCAAATGATCAATCTTATGGCCACATTCATGGCATAGTTTGTTCAAATGATCTCATATTGTGCACAAGGGTGCATCTTGGAATGGCAAACAATGTTGCCTAAGGAAGTTTTCATTTTCTTTGGACGAAAATTTCATTTTCCATTTTTCGAGTGCCCAAAATGAGTTTTTTTGTGAAGGACCTACCATATATTTGTTGCAAAATTGGACCAAATCAATTTTCTAAAATATTAGGCCATATTTAATGTACAAATGACCAAATGGTTGCGTGTCAAAAGCTTCGATCCATCTCTCGTAAAAAAGACAAATTTCCGCCGATTCAGTGGGAAGCGGGTCAAATTTGAACTGCAGCTGCCTTATAGTTTACTCTTTATTTTTTCCAAAAATCATTTCTAGGTACATAAGTATCTATTTAATTCGAGAAACATCAAAAGTTTTCCAAGATTCAACCACTAGCTAGGAACGGTCATGCCCGCCGTTTTGACCGCATTTTGAAATGGGCATGAAAAATTCAAAAAAAAATCAAAAAATTGGAAAACCTTCGCATTGTGTCATTATATGTGACCAAGTTACCAGGAAAAATAATAAACTTGTAATACGACAATTATTTTAAAAAAGTGTTCTCAGAAATGAGCTATCATGTGTGAAGATTCATGGCTTTCAAATGGAGCTGAATATTGTCATGTGGCAATGATTTGGATATGGAAGAGTGCCCAAAAAGTTTGAGGGTAATAGGACTGGTCTAGATAGCACTTGCTTTGCAATGTGCCAATCTGGCCAAAAAATAGAAATTGAAGCTGGGCTCACATAGATGATTCGATTGAGCTGCAATTTGGATGAGTATGATAATTTGGGCATAGCAACGCACTGTAAAAATTTCATACCATTTGGATAAATAAAAATGGTACTTCCTTCACAATGCTCTCCACTGAACAGAAAATTGGGAAAAATATTGAGGGAAATTGGCTAAATTAAATGAGCTAAAATTTGGTGGAGAGAGGTTCTATGGGCAGGGTCATGTTCTGGTAAATTTGCAGCAATTATAAAGTAATATAAAATATAGTTGCTTCCCAAACTGAAAATATTACTAGAAACAAAGATTGGATGGTGAGCTCACATGGATTGTTAGATGGTGCTCAAATTTTGTGGAGAGCTATGATTTGGGCATATAGAAGATGTGGCAAAAATTCAACTCATTAGGATATGCCTAGATAGTACTTCCTTCACAAAGCTTCTAGCTGAATAGAAACTTTGGAAATTTTCTGAGGAAGATTTACTAGGAAAATGGAGCTGAATTTTGTCATGAGGCAATGATTTGGATAGTAAATAGTGCCCAAAAATTTTGAGGGCAATCAAGAAAATATAAATAGCATTTCCTTCACAAAGTGCTGTTCTGAACAGAATAGGAAAATGAATATTCCTGAATTATTTTTGAACTAGGCAAGGAAGGTTTTTGACATATTTGAGGAACATATGATCCAAATAATTTATGAGAATTTTTTGGAAATTTTAGGAATGACAGAAATGTAGCCTGCTTCACAACCTAGGGCAAAAATTGACACATGGACATGACACATAGGCAAAACTGATGAGGTGGCGCCTAGTCATGGCAATGCACCACAATTTACAAGGCTATGACCATCTATATTGGTCGTGATCAACTAGAAATAAGGCAGCGGACCAGTGCTGTCTGCTTTACGACCATTTCGTGTAAGGAAATTATGACCTTTCTGACCAAAATGGTTGTTATGGTTTAGGTTTGGAGCCCCCCGAACAGCTTATGACCAATTGGTCTCAAATGGTCATAGATTTACGATTATTTCTTCCAGGGTCACTGACAGAAGGTCACAAGTTGACATATTTCTTGTAGTGAATATCCTAAGCCTATCTTAATGGCTATAAAGAAAGAGCTTGTTGGGAGACAACCCAATACTTTTATTTTCTGTTTTGTGTGTTTACACAATTGTAGCTACTGTTATGATTGTGTTTTTTATCTTTTAATTAGTGTTTGTGCCAAGTAATGCCTTTGGGATGATTTGGATGATAGTATAATTGATGCTGTTTGAAAACAGAAACTTTTGAGTCCAGTGCAGAATTTTTCTGATTTTACTGGAGCGTGATAAAATTATGAATTTTTCACGAAGTATTGGAATGTGAATTTCCCACGTTGTCCTAATTTTTCAGAATATTTTCAGTTACAGAAGTATGACTTTTATTCAGATCTTTACAGACTGTTCTGTTTTATACAGATTCTGTTTTTGTTGCATAGTTTGCTTATTTTGATGAATCTATGGATTGTATCGGGGGGTATAAGCCATGGAGAAGTTGGATTATAGTAGCATTATGCCAATATTAAATATGAATCAATTTATAACAGTACCTAAAGTTTAAGATTTGTTTGTTATACTAATGGATCTCACGAGGTTTCTGTTGAGTTTTGTGTGCTGGAGTTTTCAAGTTTTGGGTGAGATCGTGATGGATGAAGGAATAAGGAGTGGCAAGAGCCTAAGCTTGGGGATGCCAAAGGCACCCCAAGGTAATATTCAAGGAAGACTCAAGCGTCTAAGCTTGGGGATGCCCCGGATGGCATCCCCTCTTTCGTCTACAATCTATCGGTAACTCACTTGGAGCTATAATTTTATTCATCACATGATATGTGTTTTTCTTGTAGCGTCTTGTGCTATAGTTTTATTTTCTTTGTTTGCTTTTTAGTTTGCAACAATCATCTTTGCTGAACGTGCCTTTTTGAGAGGGACACACATTTATCGTGATTTGTTAGAATGCTTCACTTATATCTTTTGAGCTAGGCAGTTGCTCTAGTGCTTCACTTATATCTTTTAGAGCACGGCGGTGGTTATATTTTAAAGAAATTGTTGCACTCATGTTTCACTTATATCTTTTTGAGAGTCTAATAGATAGTAATGGCAATTTGCACGGGTTATGAATTTGGTCCTAATATGATAGGTATTCAAGAGGGATATAATAAAAACTTTCATGTAGATCACTAAATATGATAAGTTTGATTCCTTGCAATAGTTTGCGGTATTAAGATGGTAATATGGGGGAGGTACTAGTAGATAATTGTGGTTTAGTAAGAATATTGGTGTTAAGGTTTGTGATTATCGAAGCATGCACGTATGGTCTGTCGCTATGCTAAGAAGTTGGAGCATGATTTATTATTGATTGTCTACCTTATGAGTGGCGGTCGGGGACGAGCGATGGTCTTTTCCTACCAATCTATCCCCCTAGGGGCATGTGTAGTAGTACTTTGCTTTGAGGGCTAATAAACTTTCGCAATAAGTATGTGAGTTCTTTATGACTAATGTGAGTCCATGGATTATACGCACTCTCACCTTTCCGCAATTTGCTAGCCTCTTCGGTACCGTGCATTGCCCTTTCTCACCTCGAGGGTTGGTGCAAACTTTGCCGGTGCATCCAAACCCCGTGATATGATACACTCTATCACACATAATCCTCCTTATATCTTCCTCAAAATAGCCACCATACCTACCTACTATGGCATTTTCGTAGCCATTCCGAGATATATTGCCATGCAACTTCCACCGTTCCGTTTTATGACACACATCATCATTGTTCATATTGCTTTGCATGATCATATAGCTGACATAATATTTGTGGCTCAACCACCGTTCATCATTTTTATACATGTTACGCTAGCATCATTGCACATCCTGGTACACTGCCAGAGGCATTCATATAGACTCATATTTGTTCTAGTATCGAGTTGTAATTTTGAGTTGTAAGTAAATAAAATTATGATGATCATCATTATTAGAGCATTGCCCCAGTGAGGATATATAAAAAAAAGAAAAAAGAAAGAGGCCAAAAAGAGCCCACGAAAAAAAGACAAATATATATATATAAAGAGAAAAAATAAATGAGAGAAAAAGAGAGAAGGGGCAGTTTTACTATCCTTTTCCATACTTGTGCTTCAAAGTAGCACCATGTTTTTCATATAGAGAGTCTCGTATGTTGTCACTTTCATATACTAGTGGGAATTTTTCATTATAGAACTTGGCTTGTATATTCCGATGATGGGCTTCCTCAAATGCCCGAGGTCTTCATGAGCAAGCATGTTGGATGCACACCCACTTAGTTTTTATTTAGAGCTTTCATACAGGTATAGCTCTTAGTGCATCCGTTGCATGGCAATCCCTACTCCTCGCATTGACATCAATTGATGGGCATCTCCATAGCCCGTTAATTAGCCGCGTCGATGTGAGACTATGTTCTTCTTTTTGACTTCCCCTTATTATTATATTCTATTCCACCCATAGTGCTATATCCATGGCTTGCGCTCATGTATTGTGTGGGGGTTGAAAAAGCTGAAGCGCGTTAAAAAGTATGAACCAATTGCTCGGCTTCTCATCGGGGTAGTGCATGATAAATACTTTATGTTAAGAAGATGGAGCATGATAGGATTATATGATTTTATAGGGATAACTTTCTTTAGCATTTTTATTTTGAAAGGCATGATTGTTTGTTAGTATGCCTGAGTATTGATGTCTTATATCAAATTATAGACTATTGCTTTGAATCATTTGGATCTTAATATTCATACCGTAAAAGAGAATTACATGATGAAACATGTTAGGTAGCATTCCACATCAAAAATTCTATTTTTATCATTTACCTACTCGAGGACGAGCAGGAATTAAGCTTGGGGATGCTTGATACGTCTCCAACGTATCTATAATTTTTTGATTGTTCCATGCTATTATAGTATCAATCTTGGATGTTTCATATGCAATTATATACCATTTTTTGGGACTAACCTATTAACCTAGTGCCCAAGGCCAGTTGCTGTTTTCTGCTTGTTTTTGGTTTTTCAGGAAATCAGTACCAAACGAAGCCCAAATGCCACGAAACTTTTTGATGATTTTTTCTGGACAAAAGAGATCCTGGAAGCTTCGGGAGGAAGACAGAATCCTCATGAGGAGCTGATAAGGCAACGGGGCGCGACCCTAGGGGGGCGCGCCCTAATGCCTTGTGGGCCCCTCGTGGATCCTTTTGACCTAATTCCACTTCTATAAATTCTCAAATATTGGGAAACCAACAGAGAGCCCCACGAAATAACTTTTACGCCCCTGCAAGCCACTGTTCTTCCGCGATCCCATCTGAAGGCCTTTTTCGGTACTCTGCCAGAGGGGGAATCGATCACGGAGGGCTTCTACATCAACCTTGCTGCCCCTCCGATGATGTGTGAGTAGTTTACCACCGACCTACGGGTCCATAGTTAGTAGCTAGATGTCTTCTTCTGTCTCTTTGATCTTCAATACAATGTTCTCCTCTATGTTCTTGGAGTTCTATCCGATGTAATCTTCTTTTGCGGTGCATTTGTTGGGATCCGATGAATTGTGGGTTTATGATCTGAATATTTATGAATATTAATTGAGTCTTCGCTGAACTCTTTTATGCATGCTTGTTATAGCTTTGTATTTCTCTCCGATCTATCCGTTTGGTTTGGCCAACTAGATTGATTTATCTTGCAATGGGAGAGGTGCTTTGTGATGGGTTCAACCTTGCGGTGTTCTATATCCCAGTGACTGAAAGGGACAAGACACGTATTTGTATTGTTGCCATTTAGGATAAAATGATGGGGTTTATTCATGTTGCTTGAGTTTACTTTGTCTACATCATGTCATCTTGCTTAAGGTGTTACTCTGTTTTATACTTAATACTCTAGATGCATGCTGGATAGATGTAGGCTGGAGTCGGTCTACTTGTCTCGGACGTGATGCCTATATACATGATCATTGCCTTGAATATTGTCATAACTATGCGCTTTTCTATGAATTGCCCAACAGTAATTTGTTTTCCCACCGTATGCTATGTGTTCAAGAGAGAAGCCTCTAGTGAAAACTATGGCCCCCGGGTCATTTATCATTATTATATAAACAAAAATCCTAAAAATACCTTGCTGCAATTTATTTAATTTTATTTTATTTTGCAATTTACTTTATCTATTTATCTATCACTACGAGATTTGATCCTTGCAATTAACCGCCGAGGGGATTGACAACCGCTTGTTCGCGTTGGGTGCAAGTATTGGCTTTTGTGTGTGCAGGTGCTGTTAACAAGGTTTTGCTTGGTTCTCCTACTGGATTGATAACCTTGGTTCTTAACTAAGGGAAATACTTATCTCTACTGTACTGCATCATCCTCTCCTCTTCGAGGAAATCCCAACGCAACTCACAAGTAGCATACATATACGGTGCCACACATCTGGCAAGTCTTCGTGAATTGCCCTGGTAATCGTAGCGTCGTCGTTCGTGATTACACTCTTCGGCATCTTCTGACACATTGCCCTCAAAAAAGTTTGCAGCAGCCACACATATGTCTCTTTGGTCTCGTCCGAAACTATGGCACAACCAAAAACAGTAGTCTTCCGGTGATTGTTAAGACCAACAAAAGGTATGAATGGCATACCATAGCGATTCATCTTGTACGTGTTGTCAAATACAACCACGTCCCCGAAGTCCTCATAGTCCTGACAAGACTGGGAGTCACACCAGAACATTCTATTCATATGTCCTTCTTTATCTAACTTGTACTCGAAAAAGAAGGTAGGATCCCTCTCTTTCCTACTAGCCATGATGCCTATGGCTGTGGCGGCATCACCTTTTGAAAGCAGCTTCCTCTTCTCCTTGGAGCAAAGGTTGTATATATCATGCCTCGTAAACCCAACACCGCCATACCATACATGTTTGCTGATGAAAGAATCCATAATAGTGTGAGTTCTAATCCCTGCGGCTCCCATTGACAATATCTAAGCTTTCTGGTACTCTTTGATTTTTCTGTGGGACCAAAGAAAAGGTACTTCGTCCGGTCTTGCTAATGTATGGATGTGCTTGTCCTCAAAACTTGCAACATACCAAACCCCACGCTTTTTGTCAAGCTTCACGGTCAGGTGCGCTTCGCAGTTGCAGCATGACTCGGGTCTAAGCCTACGACTGCGTCCATCCCCGGTTAGCAACTTGCTGTCGCATTTCCCTTCTCTCGAACAAACATACCGCCTCAAATGCAAATGATTTGACTCATCTTTGCTATACCTGACCTTATCCTATCTAATGCTAAAACCATTATCTCTAGCATAGCTGTTGTAGAAAACGAACGCAGCAGGTTCAGACATAATAGTCATTTCTCTTATCTTCATGAACATATCCCTCTTATCTTCTGCATGGGTAGTATCTTGGACATTCTCTTTCCCCTCATCTTCTATCACCTACACAACCAAAACATAGCCATGAAAACAATTTTCTATGGTTTAACATTACGTCCATACAACATTGATTACATACATACCTCACTCATGTTGACCGACGACTGCAACTCCCCAGAATCAGGTGCATCTACTAATTTGTCTTCAAGGCCTATCTCTGCATCGGATTCACCGTAATAGTCATACGCATTATGAGATCCTGAAATTAGCTGAACAATTCAACACAAAGAGATAATTAGTTATCATATAATAGCATCATCTCATACTTTGCATGCCAACAAAAAATTCCACTTCCGCACCTGACTAATGTAATCTTCATTCGAGACCTCGGAATTGTTTTCCTCACTATTATCATCCATGTCCATCTACAAATTTTCAATACAAAAATATAATGTTGGCGGATGCCATAAAAAATACAACATGATAATGCCACTCACATTAACATCTTCCCCTTCGTTCCCATTCTCTGACCAATCTCTGTGATCTGAATTTTCATCATCTGACCAATCATCTATCCAGTCTTTCAGCAGCTCTCCAAACTCCAAATCTAGCTCAATATCAATTAACCCACTATCCGCCATTACCTACAACAATTAATAAGTATCATCACATGTACAACCAATTCCAATAATGAAGTAGACAACAGCAAGGGTTGCTTCCCTGCTCCCCCTAACTCAATTTTGAAGGGGTATATTTGCCCCCCGCCAGTCTTTTTTCTCTGGCCCGCCTTAGCCCATATCCAAGCCCCGTATAACCCATTGTATCCCCTTGTACTCATACCATATAGGTACAGTACCCTCCCCCCAAAAAAAGATTGCACGACCCCACGACCACGTACGACCTGCCGAAGCAAGCTCCATCATTCACGCAGTACCCTAGTTGAGGTTCTTTGCGAATATCGGTGCCGGCGATCTCATCCGACAGCGGCACCGTCGTGAACCTCCAGCGCTCCCAGGTACCGCATCCCGCCTCCCCCATTTGTCTTGCTCGCGGCAGCATCGAACGAACTGCCGCCGCTTTTGTGGTAGTGGTTAATCTAGCGGGGTGGGTAACCTAGCTACCCGGTGGCGCAGGCTATCGCAGATCTTGTTCCGGTAGTGCTGCTCCTCGTGATACAAAGTGATCACGCCGGCTGCTGTGGGTTTCTTCTGACTAGGGTTAATGTAGCATCGGTTGGCGTCGGCTGTGTGCACGACGGCTATCGTTATTTGATGCGGTGGCTAACCTAGCTATTCGGCGGTGCAGGTTATCACGGATCTAGTTTCGGTAGTGCTGCTCCTCGCGATCCAAAGTGATCATGCCGGGTGTTGTGGGCATCTTCATTACTCAGGTTCACGTACCTTATCGCCGACGACCGCTCTGGAGATGGGGGAGGATCCATCGGTGCTCATAGGTCGTTGGCGTCGGTTGCGTGCACGATCTGAACGCCCTCAGTTGCGGTAGTTTACTTAACGTTGGTAATCCCGTGTTATCTGTTGTCTCGTTTCTGCTCTGGTGCTCCCCCCCTGGACTGAACGCTGAGTGCGAGAAACACAAGGACGGCTGAGATCTTCCAATACCGTTTCGGAAACAGGGGCACGATGGTCATTTTACGCGTACGTAGAGCCCTGGACAAGCCCGTACGGCCCGTTTAGTTTGTACGCTAACCGTATACGAGTATTTGTACGTGCGCGTTTCGTTTCCGCGTGCACCGTACCACGGTCGTGGGCGTGTCCGTTTCGGTGTACCACGTGCACGTGTGGACAAAAAATGTCCCATCGTATAAGATGAGGAGCACCACCACAGGCCGCATCGCCCCCACCATTTCCCCCCAAATCGCCTCACTCGCCGCATCGTCTCCCTCACCCCCACATTGATTCGCTCACCCCCACCGCCTCCCTCGGTCCGGCCGCTTGTTTCGGGCTGCGATGGAGGACGCTCGTGGCGATGCCACTGCTGCCGCCGGAAATCTGCTGGAGAAGAAGGGCGCGGAGACCGCGCCAGATGCCGTGCATGAAGTTCCCTGCATCCACGGCGGTGCGGGAGATGCTGCAACCGCAATGGCTGGATCGTTCGCTGCCGCGGTGGATCTGGAGGAGAAGGAGCTGGCGGGCTCCGAGTCGGCCGTGCCGGAGCTGGAGGTGAAGGCGTCGAGCGCCGCAGTGCATGCAGGTGCGTAGGCCGGTGATGACAATGTGGTCGTCAATCCCGTGCAGCAGGTGGTCGAGGAGGTACTTCTTCTCATTCCCCTTTTGTAGTTAGTGCTAGGATTTAGAATATAGGGTTAGTTAGTTAGATTCTGATTTTTGCGTTAGTATAGTTGGTTAGATTAGTTGGTTGAGAGTTAGGGTTTTTTGTAGGGACTGTATTCAGCATTCGACAGAAATGCAAATGGGATTCATTCAAATTTCTCACAAGTAGATAGAGGACTCTGTAAATACAGTGTAATAACTCTATAAACTCCACTTAAATGCCCACATTAATTACATTGGAAATGCACTGTAATTACACTGTAATTCATTGTAACATACACTGCGATTACTTTGAAAGTGCACTGAAACCCCTTCTGTAATTACATAGAAAATTCCAGTGTAATTACAATTAAAAAATACTTGTAATTGCACTGAAATGCCCACTCTAATTACACTGACATTCCCAACGCAATTATACTGAAAAATACTTTAATGACTGTGAAAAATAAAGTATAATCAGTCCAAATTGACTGCCAATAACACACTGGAAAATACACACATATTTAAGCACCTGATATGTTAACAGTAGCTTCATTTTCAACTCATCTTCCCATGCCTAGTGATTTTTTTTTTGAAACGCGGTCCCTTAGGGCCCGATTCATTAAAAAAGGTCGAAGAGAGTTGCCCGGTTAATTAACGGAAAACCGGGCTAAAACCGTCACATCATGCCCGCAAAAACAAGGCACACAGGGTGACCTGGCAACCCACACAAGAACGCACACACACCGCCGAGGAGAAAAGCGCCGTCGAGGTTGCAGCCCGGCGTCATCGTCATCACTCCTCCGCGAGGGCGACTCCGACTCCACCATCGACGACCACCGATGTAGCCCTCACCGCAAACAAGCGCCGAGGCTTGTGCCGGCCGATGCCAAACAGTCAGCCGCACGCGCCGGCCACCAGGCAGCTCCGACTCTGATGACGAGCATTGCAGGATAAAAGCTCTAGGCTTGCGCCGAGCCAGTGCCGGAACGGCGACCCCTCGAACACGTCGGAAGAGACCGACTACCAAGACCCAGCAGCAAACCAACTCCGCTTGAAGCCGCCATCGTTGCCACACAAGAAGCCGCGCAGAAACCACATCGCCGGCCGGGCACCTGTCGACCGCAATGTCGCGAACGTCCAGCCCATGGAGCGCGCGAACGGGATCCAAGGTTCTTCAAGGCGACGCCCCAAAGAGGGAAGCGACGATGCCGATGCCGTCGCCCGACCCGGCCGGGCCTTAGGCTTTCACCTGAAGAACTGGATCCGAGGATGTGCAGGGGGTGGACTCCACGACGGCACCTCCAAGGAGGTGAAACGACGTCCGCGGACGCCGACGTCATCGGCCGGCAATAGCCCGGCAAGCTTCCGCCCGAAGCACCGCCCAACACCACACCCTCACGCTCCGCACCTCCGCTGACCCGCACGCCCCCGTCGTCGTGGCAGCGCCACCACCACGCCAGAGCCAACCACCTCACCGCCGGCACGCCGATGAGCCAGATCCAGCTAGCGCCAGCCAGATCCGGCGCCCAGCCACCTATGCGCCGCACGGAGACAGCACCCACCTCGCCGTTGATCTGCAACCAGCCCACGCAGGGAGGAGGGGCCGCCACCCCACTCCATCTCGCCAGAACGGGACACCATATCCGCGTCTCGCTGCAGCCCCCGCACCGGCCGCCGCCTTCGCGTGGCTGGATCGGAGGAGCACCGCACGGCGGCCAGATCGAGGCCATCGGGACGCCGCCGCCCCACCCGCGCTGCACAGGCAGAAGGGCCGAGCCTCCCACCGTCGAGGACGCGCGCTGCAGCCGCCCCAGCGCCCAAACTCTGCGCCGGATGTGCCAGATCCGCGCCGCTCGAGGGCCACCGCGCCCGCGCGCCCACCATCCCGCGCCGGCCTAGCAACGGCGCCACCACCGCAGCCATCCGCCGCCGGAGAGAGAGCCCGGGGACCGTCCCCCGGCGCCCAGCCTCGCGTCGCACGCCAAGCCGTCCAGGGCCAGCCACAGCGCCAGCATGCCTAGTGAATTTCACCCCTGTTGCACCTGCAAAATCACAGAGACAATGCACAGACCACATAAATTTTCTGTTCCACAAGCACAAAAGAGGCCAGTTTGTTTGAAAGCAGCAGGGGCATAGTATAAACCACAAGATCTAGCATGTACACTGGCAAATAAAAGCATTTGTAAAGCACTAAACTTACTGTAGCTGAAAGGCTCAGACTAAAATGACTGAAACTTTAGAAACCAAGAAGTACAAAACTACAGAAAACAAGCTGCTGAAAATACATACTAGAAAATCCTGTGCACAAGAAAGTTTCTTATAAGAAAGAAAAGTGTAGAAATCAAGCAACAGTGTGATTACCCTGCTGAAGAACTGGTCAGTTTGTTTTAAAATGAATGCACCCAACAAAAAATTCACTGAAATGAAACTGCGATTATTATGAAATACCCATTGTACTTAAAATTCTAGTGTAGATACAATATAAAAGCATTGTGATTCCACTGAAAATGCCCACAGTAAATACACTTAAATTCCAGGTGTAATTACACTGGAAAAAACACTGTACTTACACTGTAAAAAAATCAGTCAAGCGCACAGTGGTTCCAAACCCAAAAGAAAAAGAGCATTTCTATACACACGACAGTATGCGCAACATTTTTGCACGACGATACAATCAAGCCGTCCATGCGTGCAATAGACGGCAGCACATCACTAGGATGGATCATCGAGCAATGGACGTCCAGACTAAATGGACGTCCAGGCTATTCCACGCACCTCTTCCTTGCCGATCTTCACTGTCTTCTCCTGCAGCGTGCTCAGGTCCTTGACGCTGCACCGCGCGAGCAGGGTGATGCCCGACACCACGTTGGACGCCGGAGCCACCGAGAGGTCGTCCCCGACAGTGTAGCCCGGTTGCGCTGGAATCATCGTGGCCGCGGACCCCTTGGCTTCCACAAGTATATGCCCCTTACACGTTTCCATCGGACGCGAGCAGCCGGGGCAGACACTGTCGCTTGCCGCCGAGAAGAATTTTGAGGAGACGTCAGTGCCACTGTCCGCCAAGAATTTGCTTGGGGGTATGGCCCAGAGACTGGGGTCCATTGTTCTACCTTGGAACACCAAGTAGCCCGGGGGAGCTTGTTTTTTTACCTTCACACGTGTATAAATAGGTGACGCCGTTGGTGTTCTTGTTGGCGTTCGTTTCTGCTCCGGTGCTCCCTCCTGGACTGAACGCTGAGCGCGAGAAACACAAGGACGGCTGAGATCTTCTAATACCGTTTCGGAAAGAGGGGCACGATGGTCATTTTACGCGTACGTAGAGCCCTAGACGAGCCCGTACGGCCCGTTTTGTTTGTACGCTGACCGTATACGGGTATTTGTACGTGCGCGTTTCGTTTCCACGGGCACCGTACCGCGGCCGTGGGCGTGTCCGTTTCGGTGTACCACGTGCACGTGTGGACAAAAAATGTCCCATCGTATAAGAGGAGGAGCACCACCACACGCCGCATCGCCCCCACCATTTCCCCCCAAATTGCCTCCCTCGCCACATCGTCTCCCTCGCCGCATCGTCTCCCTCACCCCCACACCGATTCGCTCACCCCCACCGCCTCCCTCTGTCCGCCCGCTTGTTTTGGGCTACAATGGAGGACCCTCGTGGCGATGGCGCCGCTGCCGCCAGAGATCTGCTGGAGAAGAAGGGCGCGGAGACCGCACCAGATGCCGTGCATGAAGTTCCCTGCATCCACGGCAGTGCGGGAGATGCTGCAACCGCAGTGGCTGGATCGGTCGCTGGTGCGGCGGATCTGGAGGAGAAGGAGCTGGCGGGCTCCGAGTCGGCCGTGCTGGAGCTGGAGGCGAAGGCGTCGAGCGGCGCAGTGCATGCAGGTGCGTAGGCCGGCGACGACAATGTGGTCGTCAATCCCGTGCAGCAGGTGGTCAAGGAGGTACTTCTTCTCATTCCCATTTCGTAGTTAGTGCTAGGATTTAGAATATAGGGTTAGTTAGTTAGATTCTGATTCCTGCGTTAGTATAGTTGGTTAGATTAGTTGGTTTGAGAGTTAGGGTTTTTGTAGGGACTGTATATTCAGCATTCGACTGAAATGCAAATGGGATTCATTCAAATTTCTCACAAGTAGATAGAGGAAATAACTCTGTAAACTCCGCTTAAATGCCCACATTAGTTACACTGGAAATGCACTGTAATTACACTGTAATTCACTGTAACATACACTGTGATTACTTTGAAAGTGCACTGAAATCCGTTCTGTAATTACACAGGAAATTCCAGTGTAATTACAATTAAAAATACTTGTAATTGCACTAAAATACCCACTCTAATTACACTGACATTCCCAATGTAATTATACCGAAAAATACTTTAATGACAGTGAAAAATAAAGTTTAATCAGTCCAAATTGACTGCCAATAACACACTGGAAAATACACACATATTTAAGCACCTGATATGTTAACAGTAGCTTCATTTTCAACTCATCTTCCCATGCCTAGTGAATTTCACCCCTGATGCACCTGCAAAATCACAGAGACAATGCACAGACCACATAAATTTTCTGTTCCACAAGCACAAAAGAGGCCAGTTTGTTTGAAAGCAGCAGGGGCATAGCATAAACCACAAGATCTAGCATGTACACTGGCAAATAAAAGCATTTGTAAAGCACTAAACTTACTTTAGCTGAAAGGCTCAGACTAAAATGACTGAAACTTTAGAAACCAAGCAGTACAAAACTACAGAAAACAAGCTGCTGAAAATACATACTAGAAAATCCTGTGCACAAGAAAGTTTCTTATAAGAAAGAAAAGTGTAGAAATCGTGTGATTACCCTGCTGAAGAACTGGTCAGTTTGTTTTAAAATGAATGCACCCAACAAAAAATTCACTGAAATGAAACTGCGAATATTATGAAATACCCATTGTACTTAAAATTCCAGTGTAATTAAAATATAAAAGCATTGTGATTCCACTGAAAATGCCCATTGTAAATACACTTAAATTCTAGGTGTAATTACACTGGAAAAAACACTGTACTTACACTGTAAAAAATCAGTGAATCACATTTCAGTTTGACTGAAAAAATACAGTGCAAAAACTCTAAAATTCCACTTAAATGCCCACTGTAATTACACTGTAACATACACTGTAATCATAGTTTAAAATTCAGTAAAATTACACTGAATTGCCAATAAAAATACGTTGTGATGTTTGATTTGAGCATCCGGGCATACCACTATGATAATATGATCAATGTGACTTTGGTGTATATTTGAATTTGGCACACTGCCTTTGTACAAGGCACTGTACATTAAAAAAATAAAAAAATGTAAAACCTTTGCACACTGCCTTTGTTTGACACCTAGTACCCATGAAAATTATGAAACTTGAGATACAATACATGATTCAAATAGCTCTTCAGAAAATTGAGCAACAAGGTACAAGGTTCATGGCTTCTAAGCCAAATGAGGTGGCTCATGACCATAGCCATGGCATACATTGTTCACATGGCCTCAAATTTGGCACATGGGTGCATCATGGAATGGCAATGAATCTTCACATTGGGTCTTCCTAAAGATGTTGAGGAAAAAAATGATGATTTTGTTGTTTGTACGGAATACAGGTTTTTTTTGCAAAGAATGTACCAGAAAGGCTTTACCATTCTTGGACAACCATTGGTGGTGACAAAGTATACCACATGAGCATCCCAAATCAGTTGCTGGTTGAGTGTAAAAGCTTTCAACCTAGTCCACATATTAGGCACAAATTTGTGTTGACCAAAGTTTGACCAAGGCACTGTAAATTCCAAAAAAATAAAAAAATGTAAAACCTTTGCACACTGCCTTTGTTTGACACCTAGTACACATGAAAATTTTGAAACTTGTGATACAGTACCTGATTCAAACGCAATGAATCTTCACATTGGGCACAAATCTGCGGTGACCAAAGTTTGACCAAGGCACATTAAATTCAAAAAAATCAATAAAATGTAAAACCTTGCCACACTGCCTTTGTTTGACACCTAGTACCATGGACCCCACCTGCCAGTGGACCAGGCGGGCTTTTTTGGTTTTCTTATTATTGCTATATAATTTTTTATTGGGCTCGATTCTATCAGTAGGAATGGAGGTCGGTGGGCCGGCCCATACTTCAAACACCACTTGGGTCCCTTGTCCGGGGGCCCACAGCTGTGTGTATTTCATGCACGTCGATCACGGGACGAGTCGCACTTCGATCACGGGAGGAGTTGTCGTTTTGTTACACAAATTCCGGATCGTGCTAATACCTATTGTGCTAATCCCTCGGACTGAGGAGCACGTACTGGCTTGCGTCAACAAAGGAAAAGAAAGATTAGGGAGATACGCTCCCGGGAAGTTACGGCGACCTAGGAGATCGTCCTCCCATATAAACTCGACATCCTCGTACATGTCACGTACAACGCCTCCTATCGGTGATTCGATGACAGCTCCATCCGTCGCATCCGCCCAAACCCACCAAAAACCTCGAGAACCTCCAGGTCGTCTGCACGTGGTGGCCGTCGTGGACAAACTACATCGACACTGCATCGCCCCCTACTTTCATCTTCATCGACCGTGCAAGTATGTTGGCTGCCATACCCCCTTGATAGCAAATTAGTTTGTGCATGTATTAGCTTGGAGGGCGCTAGGATTAGCAGATCTGTTAAAATTAGATGCATGCCAACCAGATGGCATAGATGAACTAGATCTTTTGTTATTTCATAGCATGGTCCAATAATTTTCTTTTTCTATCCGATTAAATCTACTAGATCTCTCAATCACTTTTAGTTGAGATTGGTTATTTTTATGGTTCCCACGTTGTTTGTCAACCAGCATGATCCAATTATATTTTTATAGCATGATCCAATTTTTTTTCTATCCGGCTAAATCAACTAGATATCTCAATCACATTGAGTAAAGATTGGTTATTTTTATGTTTCCCATGATGTTTGGTATTTTTTGGTGCAAATAAAACATTAATGAATTATAGATTAGTTGATGATCAACCTCAAATAGGTAGCATTGATATAGATTCCATTTATTTTGAGGTGCTCATTTGTCTTCGTACTAATTTATACCCCCACCTAAATAGGACAACTAAAGCAACTTGTAACACGTTACCATTTGTGCGTGTAGTTTGAAGCATGTTGTCCTATTTGCAACTCATGTACTGGACAGAAAATTAATGAAATTAATTGATTATATAATTTATGTTACCATGGTCTAAGCATCACATTCATGCTTGTTAATGCATCACGTTCATGCATTACATTCATGCTTGTTAATTTTAAATGCCTTGTACTGTACCAAAATATGAAACCATGGTCTAAGCAATAGCCTTTCATTTTTCTTTTGTATTGTTCTTTTGTTTGCTTTACTATTAGCTTGTCTAAGCAAGTCTTTTCTTTTTTCAACAGGATTGATGAACTCAATGGAGAAATTGTGTGCGCCGTTGAAAAATGGTGCAAACTGATTGCCGCTCTATCTGGCGCCCAACGCGCTAGACTCGCCGGAACGACATTGCGTAGCATGCTTCAGATACCATCGCTTAAGATGCGTACACTTTTGATAAGGTACATGGTTGAGATTTTTGAGCCCACCACGGGAAGATTCATGGTAGAAGACCTGGTGGGCGAGGTGTCTCTCGGTGCCGTGGACGTCGAGTGCATCTTCAACTTGGAGAACCAAGGACTGTCGGCTGTAGACATTCTCAGTGAAGAAGGTGAGGATATTAAAGACCGGGTGCCGCCTCAATTTCTGAGTAAGTCTACAGGTAATATAGTGATTGATGATCTGATTGCGGACATCATTAAAAATAATTCCGCCGACGACGATTTGCTTCGGAAAGTAGTCCTTGTCCTACTAGGAACAATTATTGCTCCCATGTCGAGCAAGATTGTCCCAAAACAGTATTACGCATTGGTGGATGATGTCAAACATATTTCCAAGATTAATTGGAATGCGTTCACCCTCCGTGTTCTCCTGGACTGCCTTCGCATTGTGAGAAAAAGGCAAACACCTCCGCCAATGGCCGAAAGGCAATTTAGCTCTCTTGCAGGTACACCTCTTAGACTTATAGCATTGTAAAAAAAATTATCATTGCAAATTTATCTGTTGTATATCACTAACTATAAATCTTTATATTTATGCAGTACTTGTACTAGGAAAATCTGCATCCTCTGGAAGGTGATTGCGCTTTCAATCCCAGCTTGTCCATACAACCATTGATGAGGAATTGGACCGAAGCTGCAGCCACTAGGAGAGATCGGTTTGATTATTGGTAACGTCAAGGTAATTCATTGCGTTCTGTCTTTCTTAAATCTTTTGTAACTTAATAATATTAACTTTTTAATTGATCACATGTACTTGTATTTCACATGCAGATCGAAGATGATATAACCCAAGAATATAGGGCGCAGGAGCCCAAAGTCCCAGAACCTGCGCCTTCATAGAAGCCAAAACCCAAGCCCGCCAGTGCCACCGCAAGGAAGTCCAAGACAGCCCCAAACTCGGATGAGATGATGGAGGTTATAATGAAGCGATGTATGGAATACATACACAACCAGATGAGGCAAATCCCTGATCAAGTCACAGAGGTGACACGCCCTACCTTTTATGTTTACAGTATGTTTGCAGTTACAAAACAATGAAGGCATTAATAAATTTATATTTGTATTGAAGAAATTGTTGGAGAAGTTGAACAAAGAAGGTGTGATGTACAAGCCAGCGGCTGCAGTGGCATCCGGTAACAATGATGCGGATGAGGAAGTGGCTTCGTTTCAGAATGGTCCGCATGAAAAAAAGGAATTCGTGTACAAGGAAGACAATGACTATGACGGTTGTATAGAGCCGGTCATTGATCTGACGCAGCCTGAGGAAGTTGTTGCCAACCAGAAAACCAAAGATGAGGAAGTACGTTTTGATATATTTGTCTTGAATTTTCTCATTTAACCTTTTTTATTTTGGTAAACTTAACCTATCACATGATTTTTTTGCCAACCAGAAATCCCCAGCTAAGATCAATATCCAGAAGTGTGCTTCACCTACGAAGCCTAAAGATGACTATGGTGCAACACGGGAAAACCCTTGGATCATTGGTAATTCTCCTCGAGCACCTTCATCGGACATAGACATTTGTCCAACTTCTATCAGCAAGTTCATGGCTAAGGCGAAAGGAAAAAAGGCTGCAACAATCGGAAAGGATGATGAAGTTATGTCTGGGAAGCGGAAGCGGACCATAACCAAGAAATTTGAATCCCCCTATGCACTTGACAAGCCCAGCAGGCGTCCCACCCACGGTACTAGACCCTCCGGTACTACTACCGCAAGTAGAGGTACCGTTACTAGCTTTCTTACTGCGTTATTGATGAGTGATATTTTTACACTCATTTCAACCTTGTTTAAACCGAGATATTTCATTAAAAGAGAGATATTCGCTCCGATATTGCCACTAATGACTAATGAATTCAAAGGATTCCACAAATCCTCTCTTTGATATTTTTCCACAGGAAATGGGCTAAAAAGGGAAGAAATCACATGGGATAAAGGAAAGGAAGGAAAATGGAGAAGGAATAAGTCACCTGGAGGCGCCAGTAGGCCACCAGAGTCAAAGACAGCGTTCCATGCGACCGCACGCGCTCGCATGACCGGTCGTTTGGCGTGGAAATCAAGGCAGGTCATCCACCTGAACAGCTTTTATAAAGGGGACCCCATCGAAATGTCAAACCCTAGCCGCCGCCATTTTCATCTCCATAGCCATCTCCAGAACCTCTTCATCATCATCTTCATCCACAAACCCTAGCCGCCGCCATTTTCATCTCCATAGCCATCTCCACCACCATAGTGCTCTCTCATCTAGTTCATACTTGTAATCGTGCATCGCACAAGGCATCCATTGTAAGACATATTGCAATCAATCAATCCCAAGATGTGTTCTTCAATGTTTTCTTCTCGCGATCTGATCTCCATGTGTGAGTACTTCGGTAAGGTATGGGGTGAGGCATGAGCCTTGCAACCCCAATTATTTGGTGAAGGGATCAATGGAAGCCTTTGACATAACGTCTCGTATGTGTGAAATAAAATTGTTTCGTGAAGTGTCTCTTGTCTTGTCCGCGATCTTCATCCCTGCAGGTACCCAGGATCATGGAGATTGAGCACCGGTGAGGCTAGGAGCAAGGGGACTGTGAAGTGTTATACCGAACACCGGTCACAGTAAGGTTTAGTAGGGTAACATGGATCATATCCTTGGGGATTCATGAGGTGTAGTCATTAAACACCCAATGCTTTTGTCTGATATTATTATCTTAATTATCGGGGCAACCCCGCGAGACAGATAGGGCCTCCGGTAGGACAACTGATTCTTGATGCAGGACTCGTGCTGGTCAAGATGTTATTTGGACACATCCCCCACTTCGATACGAATCAAGCACCTCTTGATGGGTGACTTCCCGAGCACAAACTAACATCATTTTTTATCCCAACACCAATACATGGTTGTAAGCATTAAGACCTCATCCCTGATGTCTACTACGCAACTTTTATTCTTGTAGACGTTGTTGGGCCTCCAAGTGCAGAGTTTTGTAGGACAGTAGCAAATTTCCCTCAAGTGGATGACCTAAGGTTTATCAATCCGTGGGAGGCGTAGGATGAAGATGGTCTCTCTCAAACAACTCTGCAATCAAATACAAGAAATCTATTGTGTCCCCAACACACCCAATACAATGGTAAATTATATAGGTGCACTAGTTCGGTGAAGAGATGGTGATACAAGTGTAGTATGGATAGTAGATATAGGTTTTTGTAATCTGAAAATATAAAAACAGCAAGGTAGCAAGTGATAAAACGGAGCACAAACGGTATTGCAATGCTTAGAAACAAGGCCTAGGGTTCATACTTTCACTAGTGCAATCTCTCAACAGTGCTAACATAGTTGAATCATATAACAATCCCTCAACGTGCGACAAAGAATCACTCCAAAGTTCCTATTAGCGAAGAACATAAGAAAGAAATTGTTGTAGGGTACGAAACCACCTCAAAGTTATCCTTTCCGATCAATCTATTGAGCCATCCGTTTAAGTGTCACAAATAGCCCTAGAGTTCGTACTAAAATAACACCATATGATACGCATCAACCAACTCTAATGTCACCTAGATACTCCAATGTCACCACAAGTATCCGTGAGTTGATTATTCGATATGCATCAAACAACTTCAAATTCATAATATTCAATCCACACAAAGAACTTCAAAGAGTACCCCCAAAGTTTCTTATCGGAGAAAAGATAATGAAAACATGCAACCAACCCCTATGCCTAGATCACCCCAAGGTCACGGGAATCCGTGAGTTGATTACCAAAACATACATCAAGTGAATCAATAGAATACCCCATTGTCACCATGGGTATCCACATGCAAGACATACATCAAGTGTTCTCAAATCTGAAATATTCAATCCAAAAATAACGAAACCTCAAAGGGAAAGACTCAATCCATCACAAGAAGATAGAGAGGGAAGAAACACCATATGATCCAACTATATTAACAAAGCTCGCGATACATCAAGATCGTGCCAAATCAAGAACACGAGAGAGAGAGAGAGAGAGAGAGAGAGAGAGATCAAACACATAGCTACTTGTACATACCCTCATCCCTGAGGGTGAACTACTCCCTCCTCGTCATGGAGACCGCCGGGATGATGAAGATGGCCTCCGGTGATGATTTCCCCCTCTGGCAGAGTGCCGGAACAGGGCTCCGGATGAGATCGCTTTGGAATAGAGGCTTGCGGCGGAGTGGAAGTTCTAGGTTTCTTTCTGGAGTTTTTGGTATTTATAGGAGTTTTTGGCGTTGGTTTACGTCAAGGGGGCCCATGAGGGAGCGACAAGCTCGCTAGGCCCTCCCTACCACCCAGGGAGCGCCGACTCTTCTGGTCCTTTCACGAAGCTTCGGGGGTCTCTTATGTTCCAAAAAAATCACCAAAAAGTTTCAGCCAATTCCGAGAACTTTTATTTTTGCACAAAAAACAACACCACGGTAGTTCTACTGAAAACAGCGTCAGTCCGGGTTAGTTCTAATCAAATCATACCAAAACCATATAAAATTGTTGTAAACATGGCATGAATACTTCATAAATTATAGATACGTTGGAGACCTATCAGCATCCCCAAGCTAAATTCCAGCTCATCCTCGAGTAGGTAAATGATAAAAGAAATAATTTATGAAGTGTGAATGCTAGCATAGTGCACAAGTTTGATCAATGATAATTCAAATCAGTTTTTCTAGCATCATTATATATCATAAACAGTAGCACATCTCATAAAACTTCTCATGATCAAGTAGCAAGCTGTTCACATGCTAAAGTATCGACCATATATTTTCTTGAAAACTAACAAACTATGTTCTCAGTCATCAAACAATTGCAATTCATCTTATTTTCAGGAAGGGTCTATGTAAGAGCTTTGGTTTAGCAAATTCCACATAGTCAACTATCATATAGTCTTCCATGATTGCTGACACTCAAAGCATATTTTTAGAACAAACCGTTTCTGTCAAACACATAGGAAGATAGGGGCTTAATGTTTTGCCTCCCAACTTATTTATCTCAGGGATAATGTCAACAATAATAACTCATGATCACCTATATTCAACGGGATATATGTGCCTGGATCTTTCCCCACCACATGATGCTTGCCAAGAGAGAAAATAAAAACAAAATAGAGAAGAACACTATTGACTCTTGCATAAAAGTAAATACATAAAGTAAAAGATAGGCCCTTCGCAGAGGGAAGCAGAGGTTGTCATGCGCTTTTTATTTTTGGATGTGCAAACTCTTAATGTAAAGGAACGTCACTTTATATTGCCCCTTGTGATAGCAACCTTTATTATGCAGTCCGTCGCTTTTATTTCTTCACCATCACAAGTTTGTACAAAGCTTATTTCCCCTTAAAATAAAAGATCATACATATTTAGGACAATTTTTATTGCTTTTGCACCGATGACAACTTACTTGAAGGATCTTATTCAATCCATAGGTAGATATAGTGGACTCTCATGGCAAGAAACTGGGTTTAAGGGTTTTTGGATGCACAAGTAGTATCTCTACTTAGTGCGGATTTTTGGCTAGCAAAGGATAGGGGGCAAGCACCACATGTTAGAGGATCCAAGAAGATATAACTTCTATGTGAACATAAACAAACATAACCCATTACGTTGTCTTCCTTGTCCAACATCAACTACTTGATCAAGGTTGGAAATAATTAATGGGGGCTCACAATCATAGAAGATTTCCAAGATAGTATATTTATATGTGAAATCTCTCTTCCTTCAATATTCTTTCATGAATTGTTCAAGTGACCAATGTTGTGTTTGCTAACTTTCAATAAATTTTACCACTTATACTTCTTATTTGTGAAGTCACTACTCCCCATGGGACAAGCATATGAAGCACATATAATTTCAACTTTATGATATGCAATTCATTCAACAACTTACTCTTTGGATATAAGTGAAGCACGAGAGTAAATGACAAACTACTCCAAAAGATATAAGTGAAGAACAAAGAGTAGTCAAACAATTAAATAGCTATGTGAAGAATCTCTCCAAATAAATATTTCAGATCCAAGTATTTTATTTAAACTGCAAACAAAATGAAAATAAAAGGACACTCCAAGAATAGCACATATCATGTGAATAAGTAAAAACTTAGGCTAACCGATAGGTGTTGATGTAGAAAGGTGGGATGCCTAGCGGGGCATCCCCAAGCTTAGTTGCTTGAGACTTCTCGGAATGTTATCTTGGGGTTCCTTGGGCATCCCCAAGTTTTAGCTCTTGTGTCTCCTTAATTCCTCTCATATCATAGCTTTTCCTAAATATTAAAAACTTCATCCACACAAAACTCAACAAGAACTCGTGAGATAAGTTAGTATAAATCAACTCAAAACCTTAACATTCCCTACTGTAGCAAATGACAAAAATTATAATTAAACATTGCATACTAAATGACTCTGCACATTTAATACTCCTATCCACAAAGAGAAACATTAAATAGGCAAACATATGCAAACAATGCAACTATAAAAGCAATCTGCCAAAACAGTACAGTCTATAAAGGGGGAATAAAAATTCATACTTCCCTAACTCCAAAAATTCTTAAAAATTACCATGTGACAGAGAACTCATGCATGCTTAATGTGTAAAAATTTCAGATTTTTATCATGTTCTGACAATTCACAAAAATTCAGGACATAACAGAAAACTTTCTATTTTCAAACAACAACACATAAACTTGCAAACTGAGCATGGTAAAGGCTATAATTGGCATTTTATTGAAGTAAAAGATACAAAACAAGATTATTGATAACAGCAAGCAAATCTTAATAAAATAAAATGACACTCCAAGCAAGACTCATATTATGTGACGGATAAAAATATAGCTCCAAGTGAGGTTACCGATAGTGTTGAAGACGAAAGAGGGGATGCCTTCCGGGGCATCCCTAAGCTTAGACGCTTGAGTCTTCCTTGAATATTACCTTGGGGTGCCTTGGGAATCCCCAAGATTAGGGTCTTGACACTCCTTATTCTCCTCATATCGTCATCTCACCCAAAACTTGAAAACTTCAATCACACAAAACTTAACGGAACTTCGTGAGATAGGTTAGTATGATAAAGAATAAATCATTCACTTTAGTCCTGTCAAGACAAGATTCATAATTGTTCTCACATAATTCCTACTATATTCTATCATTTCCAAATTTATATTACTCAATATAAGCTATGGAAACACTAAAACAAGCAAACTATGCATTTAAAACAGAATCTGTCAAAAACATAACAACATGTAGTGAGCGAATTAAAAGACATACTTATATATCTCCAAAAATTCTAAAAAATTAGGAAAACGTAAACAATTTGTAACATAATACTGTGTAAAAATTTCAGGATTTACCACGCTCTAGTACAGAACAGAAATTCCAGCACTGGATGCAAAAGTTTCTGTTTTTGCACAGAATCAAATCAACAAGTATCCACACTATCCCAAAGGCTTTAGTTGTCACATTATTGAAAGAAAACATATAAAAAATGATTACTACAGTAGCTTAATCATGTGGACACACAAAAACAATAGGTATAAATGTTGGGTTTTCACCCGACAAGCGCTTTTCTTTCATGCCTTTTAGCTAGGCATGATGATTTCAATGATCCTCGCATAAAAGTAAAGAATTGAAACACAATGGGAGCATCATGAAACATATGGCAAGCACATTTAAGCCTAACCCACTTCCTATGCATAGGGATTTTGTGAGCAAACAATTTATGGGAGCAAGAATCAACTAGCATAGGAAGGCAAAACAAGCATAACTTCAAAACTTTCAACACATAGAGAGGAAACTTAATATTATTGCAAGTCCTACAAGCATATGTTCCGATCTCATAATAATTTTCAGTGGCATCATGAATGAATTCAACAATATAACTATCACATAAAGCATTCTTTTCATGATCCACAAGCACAGAAATTTTATTACTCTCCACATAGGCAAATTTATTCTCATCAATAGTAGTGGGGGCAAAATCAATGAAATAACTATCATGTGATACTTGATTGATATGACCAATTTGAGAATTAAAATCATGATGACAAGTTTCATGGTTATCGTTACTCTTTATAGCATACATGTCATCACCATAATCATCATAGATAGCAAGTTTGTTGTCATAATCAACTGAAACCTCTTCCAAAATAGTGGAATCATCATTAAATAAAGTCATGACCTCTCCAAATCCACTTTCATAATTATTACAATAAGATATTTAACACCCTCCAAAATAGTGGGATCATTACCTAGAGTTGACACTCTTCCAAACCCACTTTCATCAATATAATCATCATAAATAGGAGGCATGTTGTCATCATAATAAATTTGCTCATCAAAACTTGGGAGGCTAAAAATATCATCTTCATCAAACATAGCATCCCCAAGCTTATGGCTTTGCATATCATTAGCATCATTGATATTCATAGAAAGCATACTAACAACATTGCAATCATGATCATCATTCAAAGGACTCACATTAAACATTTTATTAAATTCTTCCTCTAACAACTGAGCACAATTATCGGAATCCATATTTTCAAGAAAGACATCATATCGATGAAGCATTTGAGGCAACCTCAATTCCAAAAAAAAATTGTAATTTTCTTTTATAAACCAAACTAGTGATAAAACAAGAAACAAAAAGATTCAATTGCAAGATCTAAAGATATACCTTCAAGCACTCACCTCCCCGGCAACGGTGCCAGAAAAGAGCTGGATGTCTACTACGCAGCTTTATTCTTGTAGACGTTGTTGGGCCTCCAAGTGCAGAGTTTTGTAGGACAGTAGCAAATTTCCCTCAAGTGGATGACCTAAGGTTTATCAATCCGTGGGAGGCGTAGGATGAAGATGGTCTCTCTCAAACAACCCTGCAATCAAATACAAGAAATCTCTTGTGTCCCCAATACAATGGTAAATTGTATAGGTGCACTAGTTCAGCGAAGAGATGGTGATACAAGTGTAGTATGGATAGTAGATATAGGTTTCCGTAATCTGAAAATATATAAACAGCAAGGTAGCAAGTTATAAAACAGAGCACAAACGGTATTGCAATGCTTAGAAACAAGGCCTAGGGTTCATACTTTCACTAGTACAATCTCTCAACAGTGCTAACATAGTTGAATCATATAACAATCCCTCAACGTGCGACAAAGAATCACTCCAAAGTTCCTATTAGCGGAGAACATAAGAAAGAAATTGCTGTAGGGTACAAAACCACCTCAAAGTTATCCTTTCCGATCAATCTATTGAGTCATACCTTTAAGTGTCACAAACAGCCCTAGAGTTCGTACTAAAATAACACCATATGATACGCATCAACCAACTCTAATGTCACCAAGATACTCCAATGTCACCACAAGTATTCGTGAGTTGATTATTCGATATGCATCAAACAACTTCAAATTCATAATATTCAATCCACACAAAGAACTTCAAAGAGTACCCCAAAGTTTCTTATCAGAGAAAAGATAATGAAAACGTGCAACCAACCCATATGCCTAGATCACCCCAAGGTCACGGGAATCCATGAGTTGATTACCAAAACATACATCAAGTGAATCAATAGAATACCCCATTGTCACCACGGGTATCCACATGCAAGACATACATCAAGTGTTCTCAAATCTGAAATATTCAATCCGACAATAACGAAACCTCAAAGGGAAAGACTCAATCCATCACAAGAAGGTAGAGAGGGAAGAAACACCATATGATCCAACTATATTAACAAAGCTCGTGATACATCAAGATCGTGCCAAATTAAGAACACGAGAGAGAGAGAGAGAGAGAGAGATCAAACACATAGCTACTGGTACATACCCTCAGCCCCGAGGGTGAACTACTTCCTCCTTGTCATGGAGACCGCCGGGATGATGAAGATGGCCTTAGGTGATGATTTCCCCCTCCGACAGAGTGCCGGAACAGGGCGCCGAATGAGATCGCTTCGGAACAGAGGCTTGCGGCAGCGGCGTGGAAGTTCTAGGTTTCTTTCTGGGGTTTTTGGTATTTATAGGAATTTTTGGCGTTGGTTTCACGTCAAGGGGGGCCCACGAGGGAGTGACAAGCTCGCTAGGCCCTCCCTACCCCCCAGGGCGCGCCTAGCAGGCTTGTCGCTTCCTCATGACTCTTATGATACTTCCAAGAAGATTCGGGGGTCTCTTATGTTCCAAAAAAATCACCAAAAAGTTTCAGCCAATTCCGAGAACTTTTATTTCTGCACAAAAAACAACACCACGGTAGTTCTGCTGAAAACAGCGTCAGTCCGGGTTAGTTCTAATCAAACCATACCAAAACCATATAAAATTGTTGTAAACATGGCATGAATACTTCATAAATTATAGATACGTTGGGGACGTATCAATCCCCATACCTTCTTTTTATTATAAGTGTTTGAATCACAATTTGCTTGCTGATCCGGTCGAAAGCTGGATTTGACACTTTGGCAAAAGCTTGCTAGGGACCATTGCTTCAGGGGAATCTTCCTCTCGTGGGTTCGATACCCAGGGTCACCTCTGAGGAAATAGGTGCGGGATACCCTTTCTTGTTCCCATACCGGATCAATAAAAAGGAGATATCAGTTATTTACTACTAATGCATGTAGTCCCCATTGCTAACGATCATATTTTTTCATGCAGCTCTGGTTTATGACAATGACGTGCTGGAGGTTGTGGCTGATGAGTTGACGCCGGAACTAATTGATGCAGCTGTTACATTTGTGGAGATAGCTTATCAGTCCGAGAAGAATAGGACAAAAAGAGTTTACTACAATGCAAGTGGCAACGCTTTGAGTTCGGAAAGGCTTCGACCGGTACTATACCATACATGGCTGACGGATGTTGTAAGTACTATTTGCATGTCCTGTTATTAAATTCAATAATCTATATGTCAACTTTCAACATAAAATTTCCTTATATTGTATGCAGGTTATTGATGCTTATCAAGATCATTTGGCGCTGCGCGCTGGTCATGATAGGCACCTCTGTCCAGCATGGAGGTCCAAATACCTTGTAGATCGTGCTATGGCAGGAGACAATCCATTGCCGTTGAGCTGCAACATGGATAATGCGATGACCAAAGCTGGAGCAGTTCGTTGAGTTGTGGAAGAGTATATTGTGCGTGATAAGGTACGTTATGTTCTTACTTGTTCATTACATGACATTTTAAGAAGCATTTCATATGATACACAATCTTTTGTTACACTGTAGACGTATATCCCGTTGAATATCGGCAATACCCACTAGATGACCGTCGTAATGCACATGCGCAAGCAACAATTCAAAGTTCTGGATTCGCTCTATCCTCTCGAGCTGTCAATCGAGACTGTTAAAGCACTGGTACTCTCACCAACATTGCTAGCATTCACTACAAAAAAACACTTCCGTGATGATACGTCTTTGTCACAGTAGGTCAAGTTTTCTGTCATGCATGTACATCCGTGACAATTTTATGACAGAATCAAGATAGTCATACCTTTGCTGTCTTAGAAGTGTTCCATGACAATACTGAAATTATCATCACGGAAGTGTCCACTTCCATGACGATAAATGTCGCGTCATGGAAGTGTTTTCGTCAAGGGTGACCGACACGTGGCATCCACCGTAACGGGTCGCCATTAACCTATCGGGTTCCGGTTTGGATCCGATAACCCGTTAGCAGCTCTGACTAATGGCGATTTTCCACGTGTAAATTTCTCATTTGCCAGCGGATCCACGTGTCAGCTCAGCGTTGCTATAGATGTCATTCGTCCAATGGACAAGATGCGCCTATGATACGTTGACATGTGGCACGGCCCAACAGTGACCCATTTGACCTAAATGGGCCGGCCTAGCCAAAGGCCCACAAGATTTTGTCAGACACTAGTGGACCGGCCCGTTAATAGCCTACCATGGTTTGGGCCAAATTACGGCCCATATCGGATCGTGTTTTGGGCCAAATTACGGCCCATAACAGATCCGGCCTGTTAACAGGCCACTGTGCTTTTGGGCCCATTGTAGGCCCGGTTTGTATCTCGGCCTGTTAAAGGCCCGTTTAACAGTTCGGCCCGATATTCGTTTTGGCCTGTTAGCCGCCGTTGCTGCATATGGGCCGTTTTCGGCCCGGTTTAACTTTCGGCCATTTAACGGCCCGTGTTGCAACTGGGCCGATTTCTAGTCTGAAGTGACTTTTGGCCTCTTAACGGCCTGTACTCTTCGTGGATAAATTTCAGCCCAACCTGACTAACGGACTGTTAAAGGCCCGTGACATAGTTGGGCCAAATTATGGCCTACTTTGCATCCGGTCTGCTTATAGCCCATAATTTTATTGGGCCAACTAAGGCCTGTGATAAATTTTGGCCTATTAACGGCTCGTATGCAATTGGGCCAATCATGGGCCTACGGATGTTTCGGCCTGCTTCCGGCCCATGAATTGTTCGGCTCAATTCAAGCCCAATCTCCTGTTCGGCCTGTTAAAAGCCTAGGGAAATTTCTGGCTGCGGCCCATGTTTTACTCGACCTGTTAAAGGCCGAAAACTACTTTATGTTTAGGCCTAATAATGGCCCGAGATGATTATAGGCTGACTTTCCAGCCCATATATAACTAGTTACGGGCCGGCCCGTTCGGGTAGCATAATTTCTTTTTATATACCGCTGACAGACTGATAACGTATTGGGCCATTGAGCTCCGTTGAAGCTATCGGCCTAAATTACAGCATACCGACTAAGAATAAACCTAGACTATACAATAATGAAATTTACATCCACTGGGCATCAAAGTTTGCCACCATTGATAATAAAGGGCAACCAGACCGCAGATTACATACAATGGGCATCAATGGTCGCCAACAGTGCAAAAAAACACGTCGACAAAATAATAGACAAAACCAACAGCACTTCAACACAGTTCAAGAAACGTTAGTCCTACCCCAGTGCTGCAGCGCAAGGAGCTGAACAAGCTGATGAGACCTTAGTTGTCTGAACGTTAAATCCTCTAGCTCTAGCCGTGTAGCTATAAAGCACGCACGGATGTCATCTTCGTTAGAGATTGTACTTCAAGTCAGACCTGAGCTGCACCAAGTCTTTCAGCTTGAAGTTGAGACTGAAGAAGTCGAACTGATTTAGGCAGCAACTTAACCAAGGTTGTGTCACAGCTGCTGGTGAGTCTCTTGAACTCACTGTCTTCATCAAGACATAACCTTGGGGTCATCTCGCTCTCTTCAAGATGGTTTACCTTCTTCACTGCAATATAAGTGATAGGTACCAACAATGGGTTTGGCTCACTATCTTCCCTAAAGTTCTGCCTGGCGTCAGAGATATTAATCTGAAAGAGAAAGAAGGAGACAGAGAACAAGTTTCACAAATATATAAGCAACCATGCTCAGTGTGTGACAATTCCGTCCCATTTTATATTGGCAAATTCAGAGATACAATTTAAAATAGCATTAACATAATACGGCATTGTCCGTATCATCGGCAAAATCAGTTAAGACAAAGCAGCAAATGAGATGATGCAGGCATGGGCAGCTTCACCACACCACCGGATTAGAGATCTAGAACACAGGCATACATGCAGGGCTAAAGATAATCAATGCATCTGTTTTGATTAATGTGAATGGTATGAATAAGGAACCTATTTTTACAACTACAATTTGAAACTGGCAGTTGTTGCAAACATGCAATCTAATGCAAACACCAAAGTAAAAAGCAGTGGAGGAAATGATGCCTATCCAAATCTATACTAGAACAAAGTTTGAAGGCTTGAGAAGGATGAACTTACATTACATGTTAACACAGGCTCGACAAAGCCCTTCTCCATGTCAATGGAATGATAATTCAAGAAATTCCCTAAAGAAACTTCTTCATAAGCGTTGCCTTTATTCTACATTTTTTAAAGAGTAAATATAGATCTAATAATATTGGAAGAAATAGAGGATAATGAAGCTTAGATGCTGAGTGATGATACATAATCAAATTGCTATCAATTAAGTACAGTGTTGCAAGGCAAAAGGTACTGACAAGAGGAATGCAGACCTCAACTTGTGCAGTGGCATTGGCTTTATTCAACATTTTGGTAAGAGTAAATGTAGATCTGATAATTTGGAGAAAATGGAGGGCATGGCAGATAAGATGCAGAGTAATGCCAAACAATCAACTATCTCTCAATGTAAGTACGGTAATACTACCTCCGTCTGGAATTACTTGTCACTGAAATGAATTTATCTAGCACTATTTTAGTTCTAAATACATCCAATTGAGCAACAAGTAATTCGATACAGAGGGAGTACATGACAACAGGTAATTACAAGAGCAATCCAGAACTTCATAACCATTGGGATTATTCTACATTTATGTAAGAGTAAATATAGATCTTATAATTTCGAGCAAACGGTGGATAAGGAAGCTAACATGCACAGTGATGCTACATAATCAAACAGCAATGAGTGTAATTATGGTGATAAAGGGCAAGAGGTACTGACAAGAGCAATGCAATGCGCAGTATTTTTGTGAGATCCTATGATCCCTTGAGAATGGATCACTGCCTTTTGCAAATACTTTGTTTGTACTCCTTCAGGATCTGCAATCACCCTCTTCCTTTTGGACATCTATTACGAAAGAACAACATTTGAGTGGAAAAACCTAATACGATGACACATGGAATAGGTACAAAAAATGGATAGGCATGGCATATTCTCATATATGATGTGTAAACTAAGCAGATGGTGGTGTAACAAAGTGGAAGTAATGAAAGATACGTGCGACCAATACAGCCTTGCCAAGTTAGAGCAAGCACCTTGATGGGTGAATAAGATAGGCCATCTGACTCCGACTCATCTGGAGAGCTAAATAGACTTGGGTCTCTATCTAGGTCAAAATCGTCTTTAGGATCATATTCTACAATGGAATCTGTAGATGGGGAGCGTGTGTGTTCCATTGCATCCAGACAGGATCTCAATCCCTTGATGCCAAGTTTGTTAGCCAGTGGATTGTTCCGCAATATTCCTCTGGTGCGCCCATTGTCATATTCATTATGATGATGTTCAATACCTGACATGCATGAAAACATAAAAATAAGTGAGATTATCTTTGTAAAGCATATGGGATTCTAATCCAATAGTGCCTCCCTGTAAACCCCTATGTGCTATCTCTGTGCAATTCTTCTGAGAGATGCCATGTGTGCTGTAATTTGGTGTGTGCATTAATATAGTGTGGCCTGCTACTCAAAATATAGGCTCCCTGTTGAGAGCTCCAGAAGTAATGATACTTCACAGATGACAGCTTCAAAATATACTAAGGAAGAACAACTCGACCTAACATGTCGACTGCAAATGTCTCTGCTCCTCTTCCCAAAGAAGGAACATACTGTACTTATTAAAGAACAAGAGAAGAGGATCATGATAAAGAAGAGCAGAAGAGCAAGCAAATTGTAGATATTACAAGTCTTTCTATACAATGTCTATTGCCCACCCATGATGAACCAGAGCGCACAGAGAAATACTATTCCTTTCTGTCTCTCTATATGTGGCTCACATGCATTTCTAAACTAAGGTAGGAACATTTAGCAGACCAATTAAACATGTCTCTGTCTTACTAATATCAGCATCATATCAGATTCAAATTTGTACAACTAAGCTTGTTTAGCTTGATGGGTGGAGTAGTGCTCTTAGGACACGAATCACGTAGACTGATCATAGTGATCATAAAAGGGGGAAACCCTAAGCATGATGAGTATAGTGTTGACCGTGGCATGGCAGATCTAAAGCTGCAAATCGCACAAAGGCTACTTAGCAACCGATGTTTGCTTTCAACTAACAACTAAGATTTGGTATGGACAAGATAGTACAGTAAACAAGTGACAAAGAAATGCAATTCCCCGTTGTCTCTCTATATGTTGCCACATGCATTTGGAAACTCAAGTGGGAGCATTACCTGACCAATTAAATGTGTGTCTCTTAACTAATATCAGTATCATATCACATTCGTATTTGAACAACTAAGATTTGGAATTACGAGGGTGTGTTGTTTAGCCTGAAGGGTGGAATGCTGCTAGTACGACACAAAGCACCTACGCAGATCATAGTAGTGTAGATAAAAGGGGAAAACCCTAAGCATCACAAGTAAAATCGGGAAAGTGGAACTAGCTGGAACATATGGGCTTGTATTGCCGGTACGGCTGGAAATGCTTTGGATCCCCTATAGGGGCAGCTCTATTCAACTGAAGGCGCAATACTGTTACTATCAGTCTAGACTCTCAAAGGCGACATAGCTCCCAGCATTTCCTGGATATTATGGCAGACCAACTAGAATAGTTGAAAGAATCCATCAGCAGCGACCCAATATAACTGTCGACAGCAAATGTCCCTGCTCCAGTTCCCGACAAGGAACATACTATACTACTATAATTATTAAGAAGAACAGAAGATGAACATGTTAAAGAAGAGCAAACAGATTTTGGATAATACAATGTGTGTTGCCCACCCATCATGAACCAGAGCGCACAGAGAAATACTCTTCCTTTGTGTCTCTCTATATGTGGCTCACATGCATTTCAAAACTAAAGTAGGAACATTTAGCTGAACATTTAGCTGACCAATTAAACCTGTCTCTGTCATACTAATATCAGCATCATATCAGATTCGAATTTGTACAACTAAGCTTGTTTAGCTTGATGGGTGGAGCAGTGCTCTTACGACATGAATCACGTAGGTTGATTGTAGTGATCATAAAAGGGGGAAACCCTAAGCATGATGAGTATAGTGTTGACCGTGGCATGGCAGATCTGAAGCTGCAAACCGCACAAAGGCTACTTAGCAACTGATGTTTGCTTTCAACTAACAACTAAGATTTGGTATGGACAAGATAGTACAGTAAACAAGTGACAAAGAAATGCAATTCCCTGTTGTCTGTCTATATGTTGCCACATGCATTTGGAAACTCAAGTGGGAGCATTAGCTGACCAATTAAATGTGTGTCTGTTAACTAATATCAGTATCATATCACATTCGTATTTGAATAACTAAGCTTTGGAATTATGAGTGGTGTGTTGTTTAGCTTGAAGGGTGGAGTGCTGCTAGTACGACACAAAGCACCTACGTAGATCATAGTAGTGTAGATAAAAGGGGAAAACCCTAATCATCACGAGTGAAATCGGGAAAGTGGAACTGGCTAGAACATATGGGATTGTATTGCTGGTACGGCTGGAAACGCTTTGGATCCCCTACAGGGGCAGCTCTATTCAACTGAAGGCGCAATACTGTTACTATCAGTCTAGACTCTCAAAGGCGACACAGCTCCTAGCATTTCCTGGATATTATGGCAGACCAACTAGAATAGTTGAAAGCGTCCATCAGAAGCGACCCAATATACATGTCGACTACAAATGTCCCTGCTCCAGTTCCCGACAAGGAACATACTATACTACTATACTTATTAAGAAGAACAGAAGAGGAACATGTTAAAGAAGAGCAAGCAGATTTTGCATAATACAATGTGTGTTGCCCACCCATGATGAACCAGAGCGCATAAAGATATGCAATTCCCTGCTTTCTCTCCATATGTGGCGCATATGCTTTTCGAAACTAATGTAGGAACATTAGCTGACCAATTAAACGTTCTCTGTTTTAGTAATATCAGCATCATATCAGATTCGTATTTGAACAACTAAGCTTTGGAATTATGAGTGGCATGTTGTTTCGCTTGTTGGGTTGAGGAGTAGTGCTAGCACGACATGAAGCACCTAGGATGATGGTAGTGAATATAAAAGGGGAAAACCATAAGCATTGCGAGTATAGTGTTGACCGTGCCATAGCGGATCTGAAGGTGCTAACCGGACAAAGGCTACTTCGCAACCAATGTTTGCTTTCAACTAACAAATAAAGATTAGGTATGGACAAGAAAGTACAGTAAACAAGTGACGATCTATTTTCTGGGTGAGATCAATAACTTAAGCAGATATGAAAGAGTACCACCTCTCTTGCGACGCCGTGTAGGCCTCTACTGATACGTTGAGGGTGCTGCGGGTGCTATGGCTGTTGGCGGCGCGGAAGCAGATCTAAGACGGCAGACGGCGGCATCAGGGGATAAGTCCTGTTGCCATGGACGAGACGGTCGTAGGAGCAGCCACGACAAGGTGGACGACGGTGCGGATGAAGCGAGAGGACGCGATGCTAGGATCCTGATCCGGTGCGGTGGATGAGAGATGTCGATCTCTTGTAATGGAAGACGGCGTCGGGGTAGCTGCTCCGGCATGGTGGAGGAGGACGGCGGTGAATGGGGTGGCGGACGGAGGAGGCTGGGGTGGAGAGGGTGTTTTAGCGCCCACGGAGTACGAATGCGGAATTGGAGTAAGAGAGGAGGGGGAACCATGTCTTTGGGACACGCTTGTTTGAAATGTGGGGAAGTTACCAACTTAGCCCCCGTTTAAAATTTCGGACGTCTCGTCGGTTGGGGATAGGACGGTAATCTCGCCTGTCCCCAATATTTGCCGAGAGCGATTTCGGGCGAGGAGAGGGTGTTTTGGCGCCCACGGTTGGCGCCCATGGTGTATGAACGGGGCTGACAGGTAGGGCGGTTGTCACGTATGAGTGAAGTTACAAACCTGCCCCTACTTAAAATATTTGCCTAGATCGATTTCGGCCGAGGAGAGTTTGTTTTGCTGCCCACCGTGTATGAATGGGGAAATGGAGGAGGAGAGAGAGGTCTTTGGGACGAGCTTGAATCAAATGTGTTTTGCCGCCCACGTTTGACGCCCACCGTGTCTGAATGGGGTAAGAGGCGGTCATGTCACGTCTGTGTGAAGTTACAAACCTACCCCTATTTAGAGAAGTGGAAATCGGGCCGATTGGTTGTGCGTGTCAGGGGTAGACAGTAATTTCCATCTCCCAAACACTGGTTTCGGGCAGCCGACGTGGGAGTGGGTGTTTTGCCGCTTCTTTCAAATTTTGGGAGAATAAGCATTCAAGTTTACCCTGGCAACTAAATTCCAACCCATTTTGTATTCGATTACAAATCTTTATAAATCATTCTATGTTTTTTTATATATCTTCAAAAGCACAACAAGGATGTATTCCACCTTTATATATGAATATGATTTACAAATGCCATGATACTCGAATTCAGAAGGTTGAATCCACTTTGAGTCAAACAGTTATTTCATCCAACACAATCTTCTCACACGAAAAATAGTTCACCTTATGTCCACTCCTACAAGTACTGAGGATTGCCTCGCCTAAGAAAATCAGATCATTACAAGACATGGACAACAAATAAGGGGTCTTACAACATAATCCATTCACAAACATGACACAACATGCAAGTATACTAATCTAATGACAATTTCAACTGGTATCTAAAGAAGAACTAGGATTAGCCTGGGCTTCAGATAGCAGGAACAGCAGGACCTTCTCCGTCTCCAAATGCAACTGTCTTACTTGCTCCACATCTTTGTTTGCTTGCATAATGCGTGCAGCTAATTGCATAATTTCCAGCCTCATGATCAGGATTACCTCATTCATGGCAGCCACACCCTCTCTTTCTGCCTCTAGTAGATCCTCATGAACTATAATATCTGTGCTCTCCAATGGGGTTGCCTCCGAACTGCTACCATCTGGTAACATGGATGGCGCACTACTTCCACAAATAGATCCTGGGGGTGTACATTGTGTCCTAGTTTGAACTGCATTCTGAAAGGTTTCCGCTGGACATAAGTAACAGATAGTTATTGCATGATCCAGGAAGTCAACTTTCATGGTAAACTACATACAAATTATTCCCAAGCATGGCAAGCTATATTTAAATGGTTCGAAGTTGCATCAGCCGAAAACAAATTAAAATGGTTAGCTGAAAGGCAGTGTACCACAGCTATATTTAGTTGCCCAATCATATAAACAGTTGAAATATTCTGAGAAAGCACTTAAACAATGTGGCCTCATATAAACTAGCAAGACAGTCTTGTGATGGAGTTCATAGGAAAAGTTAAGGAGTCAAATGAAGTATGCATGCATTTCTTTACAATAGTACGGCAGGCACTTCTAACACATTGGCCAACTCAGGTATAGCCTAACAAGTACTCCCTCTGTAAACTAATATAAGAGCGTTTAGATTACTAAAGTAGTGATCTAAACGCTCTTATATTAGTTTATGGAGGGAGTAACAAACAAGCATTCTAATCAAGCAATACAGCAAAGCAGGAAACTAAACTATTTGTAATTCAGTAGGATTACAGGTTGAGGGCACAAGCCAAGAAAGCAGCCCACACGCATGACATTTCACAGTAACTAAAACACACTGGCTTACCATATGTCGCTGTGAAGGCTTGCTGTTGTTGCAATGTTCTTTGAAGATGTCGTCAGCATCCCGTGCATGCAAATCTAGTCGTTGTAGTTTATTCTTCCCCCTCTATTTTGGTAAAACTAATTTTAATCACATGCACTGTTCAAATTGAACATCAATGATTCATCTAAACTAATGAAAGAAGGGTGTGTGCTTACACGACAATATGTGTGCTTCACTCTATTTTTGTGCTTGTTTGAGGTGCCAGCCCCAAAAGAAAAGCATTTTGCTTGATGCGGTTGGCAGCTCCATAATGAATAAAAGCAACAAATTAGTCATGCAACTTGGGAAGATCAATAACGCACAAAAAAGTTATGAACAGAGGCTCGGAGCAGTGCGGTAATAGCTAGCATTGAAAAATGTAGGTTAAGACGAACCAAAAGCAGCGGAACTACAAGCTAGTTTGCTTATGTGTAATTTAGCATAGAGAACATAGAAGCAGTCTAGTACAATAATTGTAACCAAGAGGTGACATCAGAACAACACCATTATCATAAATATAGCATGCAAGAAGTAAAATAGGAGGCATTAATATCTAGGAAGTACAGTAATACTTAGGACAAAGAAAAAGCATTGTAACTTCAGGTGCACTGATTTGTAATTTAGCACATATAACCTGTTCACTACCACACGTTTGGACCTACAGGTGCAAGCAGAATAACGGCTCTCATAAAAAATTGAATGAAGCCCTGAAGAAATATGAAGGTGCGGTGCTTATGCTAAGAAGGTGAACGTAGGCACCGGCCGTTGGAGAATAGTACCTGATTCTCAGCGGCGTATGGGCATCGTTGTCATACGTGAAAGCTAAGTGTCGTCGATGGTGCTCGTGTTGCGGTTGAGTTGGGCCGGCTGTCGTCGTTGGTGAAGCGGCTCCGGTGCTTAGGTGCGGCGCCTGTCGACATCCAAGAAAGCTGATTTGTGGTAAGTGAACTGTTGTACAATAAAGACGAGAAAAACCAAAGGAGTACTAATTGAAATAACCTGATGAGGCAGCGGCGGCAGTAAAGCTGGGTCGGTGGAGTTGAATATGGAGTCCATGGGGCGGGTCCGGTGCAGTGGACGAAGGCGTCGGCGATGCACATCCGGGGCAGTGTACAGTGCTTTTGGTGAGGCAGATCTGTTGCGGCAGACGAGGGCTTCTATGAAGGGCCAGCGATGTGGCAGATGAGGGCGTCGGTGAAGGGCCTACACTGTGGTGGACGAGGGCACCGGTGAAGCAGATCCGGTGCGCTGGTGTGACATCCCCAGGTATTAAGCACAGTGATCACCTCTTAATCATGCCAAGTCATCAAGTTGAACAGTGCTTGATCATCATTTAATCATATCTCAATTCAAATCCCAAATCAAATTGAAATTCAAATTTAAAGTGAAAATAAAAGTTGTTCAAATTTGAAAACCAAAATGTTCATAATGTGGCAAATAATCCAAAGGCAATTATAAAAATATAATCAACATTTATTGAATTAGATAAATGACACCATCATCCACAAAACAGCACCAAACAAAGTATTTAATACCTTTTTATTTAAATAAAATTCTAATGAAAACATATATTCACCAAACCAATTTCTGGTGGTAGGTAAAATTGCACTGCAAATATTGGGCCTATCCACTTATTTTACAAAACTCAATTTGTGTCTAAATATTTTGTAAAAACAGAAACTAGAAAAAGAGAAAACAAAAAAATAAATAAAAAGAAAAACCCCCCTCTGCCCCCTGGGCCTCGGCCACAGTGGCCGGCCCACGCCGCCGCCCTGGCCTATATGGCCTCCCTCGCCTCCTCACCCGAAACCCTAAACCCCACCCGATCCCCTTCTCCCTCGGCGCCGCCTCCTCGTCCCCGACGCCGCCGTCCACCATACCCGCGCTCGCCGTCGCCACGCGCGCGCCCCGCCTCGCCTCGCCGCCTGCGCTCGTCGGCCTCGCCCGCGCTCGCCGCGCCGCCGCTGCCACTCTCTGCCTCGCACGCTCGCGCGCCGCGCCGCGCTCGCCCGCGCGCCCGCCTCCCCACTGCTGCCCGCGCCCACAGCCGCTCGTCGCCGCTCCGCTGCCGCGCCCGGCCCTGCCTGGCCCTCACACGCCTCGCCGCCATGCCGCAGCCGCTCGCCCGCTGCCGCGCCTGCTCGCCGTCGCTAGTCTCCGCCTGCGCGCGTACACGCGCGCTGCCGGACACGTCCGGCCCCTCTCTGTGCCCGCACGCGCACGCGATGCGCGGACATGTCCGGCCCCCGAACGGGCACGGCGCGGACATGTCCGGCCTGCCCACTGACCACTGGGGCCCGCCACTGTTTAGAACGAAAATGAAATAAAAAGAAAAGAAATAATAATAAAATAAATAAAAGAATTAAAGAATTAAAATAAATAAATAAATAATTAATTAACTTAATTAATTCTGTTTAATTGAACTAATTATTAATTAACCTAATTAATCTGTAATTAAATTAATTAAACCCTAATTAGCCTAATTAGATGCTGACAGGCGGGACCCACATGTCAGGGTTAACTTTGACCAGTCAAAGTTGACTGCTGACGTCACAGTGACGTCATGCTGACATCAGCATGAACTGTTTCGGATAATGTTAATTTAAATAATTCCATAAAATGATTAAAACTTTGAAAATTAATATAAAATAAACCGTAACTCGGATTAAAATAATTTATATATGAAAAACGATCAGAAAAATATGACGATTCCGAATATGCACTCCGTTCATCTGTCCCGTGCCTCTATCATAGAGAACATGCAACCGTCCCCTCCATTCCATCTGACCGAAAAACGCCAGATTTCGGGAAAACATTCCCGGATGTTTTTCCCCTTCACCTGTATCGCGTAGTACTGCGTTAGGTCACACCTAGCACTGCATATTGCCATGTCATGCATCCCTGTTGCATTATTGCCGTGAATTTATTGTTTCTTCCCCCTCCTTCTCTCTCGATAGACGCCGAGACCGCCGCCGACGCAGTTGAGTACGACGACGCTCCGGACGAGCAGCCTTCTGCCGACCAGTCCCTTGCAGCAGAGCTTCCAGGCAAGCAGCCCCCCTTGACGGATGCCTATATCACCTATTCTCTCTTCCTCCTGCTTGCATTAGAATTTGCTGCTGCTATTGTTTTATCCTATTCTGATGCATATCCTGTTCTTGTAACTGTTATTGATACCTGCCTGTTATCCAAACCACTTAGCATAGGTTGGATGTTAAACCATCCGTGGCCCCTCTTCCTTGCTGTAGTTGCCCCGCTTTAGTACCTGTGCCCCGATCGATGTGATCGAACGGGCTGGAAACAACACATCACCGCACATTCCCCCTAAGTTGTCCGACTCTGCAGAGCTGGCATCGAGTGCCGAGGGTGATACCTCTTATCTCACTACCGATGATGCCTCTGTAGAATAGCTATCTGGTTGTGAGTTACCGAGGGTGATTCCTCTTTCATCACTTCGATAAAGCTTCCGGCGTGCAACTCCTCGAGTGGGAATCCATCGATGGTGATTCCTCGGATGCCTTCTCGATACTTTGGACACACTGTTACTGTGACCTTTATTACAGGCGGGTCGACCCCGAGGGGTACCCGCGGGGAAATATGAAGTCGGGTTTGCCAGGAGGGCACCCGCGAGAGATTATTGTGGTGGAATGACAGGGCAGGCGGAGACCACCCTGGTCGTGATCCGTGTGTTACCAAGTCGGAGTGACAGGTAGTCTGATCGTCTCTGCGAGTTACTAAATATGCCTAACGGATTTGGGTATTTGATCTGAGTGGGTCGTTGGCCCTATACGCACTACCACTACGTGGGATAATGGTTATGGGACCCTCTACGTCGTACGTTTCTCCCGAAAGCTCTTCAGACGTCACAGCTCAGAGATGCGGCCTGATTGTTGGGGTGTGCTGGTTACGTCACTTGTGTATACAGTGTCGCGCCTGGGCCCCGACCAGCCACGCAACGTGTAGGAGTGCGAAGGGCAATGGCCCAAGACCCCTTCGTGCTTAGGATTTAGACCGGCGTGCTGACCTCTCTGCTGAGCTTAGGTAGGACGCTGCTTCGTGTCGATTACCCGAGGCCGGGTATTACCCAGCAAGTGTCTCCGGCCAGATGTAATCGAGCGTGCTGGGTAACAGTAGTGCACCCCTGCAGGGAAGTTATCTATTCGAATAGCCGTGTCCACGGTAACAGGACGCTCAGTGTTGTATCTCGATCTATTACTACTTGAACTGGATACATGATTAATTAATTGTAAGCTCCGGGATCACTTTCTCGCAGGGAGTCGAGGAAGGATCTCTGGGCTTTGCTTCAAACATGCTTGTTAATTATAATATGCTAATCTGCTCTCTTCTAATGCTGCAAGATTGCTTCAAGATGCTAGTCTTCGATAGGCTAGGCTTCTCCCCCTCTATTCGGGCATTCTGTAGTTCAGTCCAAAGATATAGCCCCATTCCTTTGATACAGATGCATATTAGAATAGATCTGATGTCAGTCTTGCGAGTACTTTGACTGGGTACTCACAGTTGCTTTGCTATTCTTTTTCCCCCATACCCGATACTTGCGACCAGATGCCGGAGTCCAAGAGCCAGACGCCACCACAGGTGACTACTACCAGGAGAGTCCCGGAGGCCACTACTACTACGTTGAGCCAGTCGACCAGGAGTAGTTCGGAGGCTCCCAGGCAGGAGGCCTTGCCTTTTCGATCGATGTTACTTTTGTGCTAGCCTTCTTAAGGCATCTTGTTTAACTTTGTGTCTGTACTCAGATGCTTTTGCTTCCGCTGATGCTTGTATGACTCGAGCTTATGTATTCGAGCCCTCGAGGCCCCTGGCTTGTAATATAAAGCTTGTATGCCTTTTAATTGTGTTTAGAGTTGTGTTGTGATATCTTCCCGTGAGTCTCTGATCTCGAGCGTGCACGTTTGCGTGTATGATTAGTGCACGTGTCGAGCAGGGGCGTCACAGCTGGACCATGATGGCGGTCAAGGAAATCTGGTGTGGTGGACAAGCCAGTCGCTGAAGCGGCTCCGGTGCAATGTTGAGTTGGCAGTTGGGGGTTCCAAGGTGCGGAAGGTAGATCCGGCGGGGTGTGTGGTGCACCGCCGCAGCGGAGGACTAGATTCGGCGGCTTGGGGGAGGGGGGAGGCGGGGAGGGGAGTGGTTCTGGGTTAGAATGTTGGGGGCAAAGAGGGGAAAACAATGGAGTTACCAAAGCAGCCCTGTTCCGTTGATGTGGCAGGGGTAAAAGAGGAATATCATAGGGCTAAACTTTTGAGCGCGAGAAATTTCGATGTGAGTGGGAAGTTTGAAAGCTTTTGGCGACTGAAATTATGTCTTCTCGTCTTGTACAACCGACTATGATATCATGGCTGAGTATTTATTTGTTGTGCACGCGAGAAAAAAAAAGGGTGCAAGTTTCGAAAATCAATGTCTCCAACTCGAAACTTAGATTGTCCATTCAATTCAAATATGGATCATTGAGCTATTTCAAGGAAATACCATCATATGCTCCAATTCAAATGAAATTTGGAATGTGTTTCTCCCAAATATGGTGACACAAACAAATATGTATGTATATGAATAAAGTGGATGATTACAAGGTTTGAACACGACCGTATGTCTATATCTCTAGGTTTGATATATGAATTTGAAATCACACAATCGGGTTAAAAATTGTACCCCCATTTAAATGAATTAAAAAAAGCTAATAATGCAGTCGAATTCAGAATTTCCAATCTTAGGTCAGTAATTCTAGTACTTCAAAATATACCTCGCATGTTCAAAAGTATCGCTATCTCATAGTCCAAAAATATGAAGAAAAAAATGATCAAGCATGAGTGCACACACTCTTGACCATGTATTTTAATTACGTCTATATCTCTCAGACATACACCCCTCACTCTTTATCTGAAGCACACCACCCCGGCCCCTCCCCCCCCCACACACACAAGCCTTTCTTTCCCCCGGACGCAAACACGCGCACACATTATCCCCTCTCTCTCTTCTAGGTCTGAACCCCAATATAGGTCTCTATCTCTTGTCTCTCGGGCATGCACACATCTGTTCCCCCCCACTCTAGGTCTCCCGGCATCTATCTTTCCCAAGCACACACTCTATAGCCGTGTATCTTTCCCATACACACAAAATACACTGCCCCCAACATCTTTCTCCCTACGTATATCTGGCTCTCGCACGCTCTCCACCATCTCTCACTCTCACATTGACACACATCTCACTCACCACCCCCACTACACACAAACACCCTCCCTCTCCTTGTGCACCTCTTGCCTCTTTCCATCTCTTCACATGCAGACCCGACCCTTCTTCCCACTATATGTCGCGACTCTCTCCATAAATCTCTAGCGTATCATCGATCTCAAACTCGCGCGATGTTCTCTCCACCATCTATTTTGATCTCTCATTAAGTCTCTCTGACGCACGCAATGACTCGCTTTACTTGTGTCTCCCTACATAGGCCACTTTCGAACACAATCGACCTCCATCTCTCTCTCTCCCACTCTCTCTATCCATCTCTCTCTCTCCCCCTCTCCCGCTCTCTCTCTCTCTCTCTCGCGCGCGCACCCCTCTCTCACACACACTCGATGTCTATTCCAAATATATAGCATGCACCCCCGCCCGCACCCACGCTGTCCCGCTACTAGACATGCCCCGCTCTCTCTCTCTTGGACACACATGCCATATCACCCCCTCCCCCTACTAGGTTTACATCATCAGTGGTCTCTCTTCTCCACACACACACACACACACACTTTCTCTTTCCCACACACGCGCGCACAAAACAGACACACACACACACACACACACACCACGCCATCTATCTGGATCCCTCTTTTAAGACACACACCCTTGTATATTCTCTCCAGCTCTAGGTATATATATATCCCTATCTCTCTCTCTCTCTAACTCACATGCACGCCAAAAATCCCCGTCTCTCTAATTCACACCTCTCTCTTCCTACGTCCACATGCGTATCTCACACACTCACTCTGTGACTATGTCTATCCGCCTCCACGTTACACAACACAAAGTCCCATATAGGTCTCACTCTATCTTCCACACACACAAAAACACGCAATGACTCTCTTATCTCTGCCTTAGTCTCTCCATATCACACACATGCACAATCTCTTGCTCGCACACACACTCAACCAAGGTTTTCTTGCGAGATACTTACGATCTATTCATCAGCCGTGGCGGTACAAAGAACACGAGACTTGAAAAAAAGTACATCTACATGTTTGTCGACCACCTAGTGATGACTACGAGCACTAGAGCCAGCCAAAGGCGCGCCGCCGTCATCCTCCTCCTTACCGGACACGGGAAAACCTTGTTTTAGACAGTCAGGAAGTCATCGTGCTAAGGCCCCACATGCTCAGCCGTTGAATAGAACGTAGATCCAAGTTTATGGAAACAAGTATCAATAATACGTTTGTATTTCCATAGTTTTGAGTTTTCCATCAAGATATTAGTCACCCATGGTCGATATTTAGTTTGAATTACGTACACATACATACTATGTAACTAGCCGTGCTTATAGACTTCCAAAGCTTAGCTTTCACTCCTACTTACAATATGTAGAGTATTTAACAAAAGACTACCACTTTCAACTAGCCCTAGCAAGAAACTATTGTACAAAAAATAGCAAAAACATACCAAAAATTTCTCAATCCGTGCCAAAAAACTACTACCAAACTCCTAAAAAAACTAGTACCAAGTGCCGATTAGGCTCGTTTAAACCCGTTTATGACAGAGTTGGCCCACACGTCCGTGCTGACGACGCACCTTAAGTCAACATCGTATGTTTGACCATAGAGTTGACTGTTACGACCGGTGGGACCCACATGTGAGCATCTATCCTCTTCTTCAAACAATTCATATGCATGTTCGGCCCTGGCACCAGTGATGGGCGAGCTGACGCCGCTCCGGCGGACGGGCCGGCCGCCGCGCTGGCCTCCGCACGGGCTGGCTGGCTGGCCCGAGCGCGGCTCATGCGCGAGCATGCCTCCGCGCTGGCCTCCGCACGGGCTGGTTGGCTGGCGCGAGCATGGCTCACACGCGAGCAAGCTGCCACGCTGGCCTCCACCCGACCTGGATGCCAGGCCCGAGCGCGGCACGCGCGAGCAAGCCGCCGCGCTGGCCTCCACCCGAGTCGGAAGGCTGCCCTTAGCGCAGCAATAGCAAGCAAGCCGCCGCACTGCCGTGCCAAGCTAGTTAGCAAAGCTTGCACACAAGCAGCTGGATGCATCCAACAGGTTGTGTGCTAGCTTGGCTAGCTAGCGGCCGCAAGCGCTGCGTCGAGCTGGCTTCCGGCTGACGCAAGTTGGGCTCCACACCGACGGCGCTTTTGACCTTGCTTTCAGCCGGCGGCGGTGGCTGCCTCCCATAGCCGAGGATGACTAGGTGGATGGGCCGGACGTAGGAGGTGACTCGGGTATTTTTTTTAGACCGACATGTAGGTCCCACAAGTCATAACGCCTAAGTTCCCAGTCAAACAGACGGCGTTGACTTAAGGTGCCACATGGCTTTAAATGAGCCTAATCAGCACTTGGTAGTTTTTCGCGACGGTTTAAGAAATTTTTGGTATGTATTTGCTAATTGTTGTAGAGTGGTGGTTTCTTGGTATGGCTGGTTCGAAAGTGGTAGTTTTTTGTTAAATACTCCAATATGTATAAGGAACAATCTACTAGCGACAAATAGGAATTCTACGTTGTGTTGTACCAGTGGTCACGGATAGCCCAACCACATGCACGGGTTTTCCCTCCCGTATATTCTGCACGCGGCATCATCTCGTGGCTCGCGTAGAGTAGCAGCCGCTCTCGCTCGCTGCTTCCTCAGCTACCATCTTTAATGCCGCCTCCCAATTAAGACAGAGGAGCCGGAAAAACCTGGCACCGCATTGGGAACTGTGCAATATGGCCCTAGACCTGGACCTAATGTAAGTACTCTGTAGCTTGTGGCGTTGCACGCATGGACTTCACTCCTTATAGTACAAAATTAGCTTGAAAATTGTTTTCATAATATGGGATGGAGGGAGTAGAATAGTTGATTTGTTAGACTTTTCTGGAGCCATGTGATTGTTTCTTTCTTTTGCAAAAATCATGGAAAAGTTGTATTCATAAATTGAACATTGCACGTGCTGTGCACGTACGCGTGTACTAGTGGAAAAGAAAAAAGCCTACTCTTGCGGTATGAAAGAACTCAAATGTTTTGCCCCCGCAATAGTGTGTGCGTGAGAGGAGCAGCTGAGCAGGCCAGCTACGCGCATGAATAGAGCAGCAAGCAGGTCTGCAGTACACAGGTGTACTTTCCCTGCATTGATAGTTACAGCGATGGTTCTAGAGAACAGTACTACTGCTACTTCTGGGCTGGTTTACTAGTCCCCATCCTATTTTGAGTTAAAGTTTCATCACATATTTGACTAGCAAAATGTTAATGCATGTTTATATTGTTGGATTCGAATTTGAATGTACTACCCTCCACTAGCTACTGTAGCTCCTTGGCCTTGAGATTCAAAAGTTGAAAACTGGTACACTAAGAGCATCTGCAATAGTCTGTATGATAGATTCGTTGTCATATACAAGTTCTCCAATGAATCGTACTCTGATGGGTACCACACACATTAAATTAATAAACAAAACCTGATGACCAAGGCCCGAGAGAAGGAAATTGGGGAGCCAGCTGCAGCAGCTCTCACCAGGTCAGTTAGGGCCCACAGAAATGAATGTAATTATCTCGGAGCTTGTGCCCGGAAAGTTGAGTACTAGTACTACTCCTATATTAAATATTAAATAATACATAACTGCACCATCGCAGTACCACTAATGCGTAACTGCATAACTTCCTTCACAAAGGGACGAGGCCCTGCGGTTACGCTCTTATCTCCTCCTCGCCAGTTCCCCTCCCGAAGAGACCAAGGCGGTTCATCGCTGCTGCCATGGATTTGCCAGGCGGTTCTCCTCCTCGCCGGGGCTGGGAGACCTTGGCCGACGATTCTCTGGGAAAAATCGCACGCCGCTTCGACTTCCTCACCGCCACAAGACTCGGTGCTTCCTGCACCAACTATTTTAAGATGGTGCGTAAACAGGCTTGGGAGAAGGCCATGCTTGTTGGTCTTCCATGTGTCTTCGAGGAGAAGGTTATTCAATGGGACTCCAGTCCACCGCAACGTGGCCGCAGTTGCATCTTGAAGCCGCTTGAGTTGCCGACGTTGAGAGGCAGTCGGATTTTGTTCGATGAGAAGGTCAGTCATTGTGTTTGATCATGTAATGTATATTCTAAAAATACTTAGTTATTCCATCCCATAATTTCTCCGCTGCCCACCGTCCCACAGGTTTGGGTTGGTGCCAACGGAGATTGGCTTACATACCTACGGCCGGATACCACCATCATTTTGCACAACATCCACAGCAGTGCGTCCGTTCCCGTAGACCCCTTGTCCAGCATTGGGATCGGCCTTCTGGACTGGAACGGCTTGAATAGGTATGATGAAGCCACCATGAGATTGAAGAAGATAGCAATTGCAGACCCGCCGACCAAGCACCACAGCTACGATGATTACTATCTCATCGCGGTGTTCGACATAAGGATTGCCATCAATAAGAATGGCCCTGACGGCAGAGGCTGGCACATGTTGGCCGCGGCAGATTTGTACCCGCACAAGTTCGAAGACGCCATGTGCCATGTAGGCCGCATCTTCATTGTGACAAGCCAGGGGACTTGTTTCATCTGGGTGCCATCCTACGGTACGGGAGATAACAAACGGAATGCACTAACCATCATTTGCATCCCTAACGGTACTCCATTATTTTGTAGGGACCACGCATCCCCCAATCAAAATCAGATCGCCGATCCTGGATGTGTTGGACTATGTGCATCCGCCATTCGGTCTAACCCGGAACCTTGTAGTTGACTTTGGCAAATTGGGATCAACTATCTTAGCAGTGGTTACCCATGGTACCATTGATGTGCAACAAGGTGCCACGATCTACCACGATCGGACCCTCACCATGTACCCAGGTATTCCATTCTCTCATTGCCTTCTCTTTCATTGTACTACTACTACTACTACTACTACTACTACTACTACTACTACTACTTCAGATCCATAGTACTAGTGGGTCACAGGGATCGGCGGGAGTAGTACTTTTTACCTAGGAGTACGCGTATAGCTGGCTCTTGAATCCACTCCCACCATTTTTGTTTTTCCATGTCTTATCTCCTTCGTGTAGCCAAAAATGGCTATATATAATCAGTCGGTTATTGAACTTCCTCTATAGTATAGTAGTACTACTCGCTGCATGATACGTCTCCAACGTATCTATAATTTTTTATTGTTCCATGCTATTATAGTATCAATCTTGGATGTTTTTATATGCAATTATATATCATTTTTTGGGACTAACCTATTAACCCAGTGCCTAGTGCCAGTTGCTGTTTTTGGCTTTTCAGAGAAACAGTACCAAATGAAGTCCAAATGCCACGAAACTTTTTGGAGATTTTTTTCTGGACTAAAGAAACCTGGGAAGCTTCGGGAGGAGGCCAGAAGCCTCACGGAGGCTTCACAAGGCACTAGGGGGGCGCGCCGTGCTACCTTGTGGGGCCCACGTGACTCCGTTTGACCTAATTCCACTTCTATAAATTCACAAATATTAGGAAACCCCCAGAGAGCCAGAAGAGAAAACCTTTGTGCCGCCGCAAGCCTCTGTTCTTCCGTGATCCCATCTGGAGGTCTTTTCCGGTACTCTGCCGGAGGGGGAATCGATCACGGAGGACTTCTACATCAACCTTGCCGCCCTTCCGATGATGTGTGAGTAGTTTACCACAAACCTACGGGTCCATAGCTAGTAGCTAGATGGCTTCTTCTCTCTCTTTGATCTTCAATACAATGTTCTCCTCGATGTTCTTGGAGTGCTATCCGATGTAATCTTCTTTTGCGGTGTGTTTGTTGGGATCAGATGAATTGTGAGTTTATGATCAGATTATTCATGAGAAATATTTGAGTCTTCTCTGAACTCTTTTATGCATGATTGTTATAGCTTTGTATTTCTCTTCGATCTATCGGTTTAGTTTGGCCTACTAGATTGATTTATCTTGCAATGGGAGAGGTGCTTTATGATGGGTTCAATCTTGCGGTGCTCAATCCCAGTGACAGAAAGGGACATGACACGTATTTGTATTGTTGCCATTAAGGATACAAATATGGGGTTTATTCATATTGCTTGAATTTGCTTCTCTACATCATGTCATCGTGCTTAAGGCGTTACTCTGTTTCATACTTAATACCCTAGATGCATGCTGGATAGCGGTCGATGGGTGGAGTAATAGTAGTAGATGCAGGCAGGAGCCGGTCTACTTGTCTCGGACGTGATGCCTATATACATGATCATTGCCATGAATCCGTCATAATTATTTGCTTTTCTATCATTTTCCCAACAGTAATTTGTTTACCCACTGTATGTTTATGTGCTCAAGAGAGAAGCCTCTAGTGAAAACTATGGTCCCCGGGTCTATATTTATTATATAAAAAACCTAAAAATACCTTGCTGCAATTTATTTACCTTTATTTTAATTAGTAGTTTAGTTTATCTATTTACATCGATAAGATTTAATCCTTGCAAATAACCGCTAAGAGGATTGACAACCCTCTTATTTGCGTTGGGTGCAAGTGTTTGCTCTTGTGTGTGCAGGTGTGCTTAACGGAATTTTGCTTGGTTCTCCTACTGGATTGATAACCTTGGTTCTTAACTGAGGGAAATACTTATCTCTACTGTACTACATCATCCTCTCCTCTTCGGGGAAATACCAACGCAGACTACAAGTAGCACTGCACAATATTACTGCGCGCCATATTTGAGCACAACATTATCCTGCATGGACCTTGACCATGTACGTCACCATGTGTCCAGATCTGAGAAGACATGTGTACCAGATGGACGGCTTTGAGTTCGACCCCCGTGATGCTATGTGGGAGCCGAGGGACACTCTTGGAGAGTACTCGCTTTTCATTCGGGACAGCTACCTGATACGTCTCCAACATATCTATAATTTATGAAGTATTCATGCCATGTTTACAACAATTTTATATGGTTTTGGTATGATTTGGTTAGAACTAACCCGGACTGACGCTGTTTTCAGCAGAACTACTGTGGTGTTGTTTTTTGTGCAAAAATAAAAGTTCTCGGAATGGACTGAAAATTTACGATGATTTTTTGTGGACCAAAAGAGACCCCCGAAGCTTCGAGGAAGGACCAAAAGCCTCACGAGGAAGCGACAAGCCTGGGAGGTGCGCCCTCCCCCTAGGGCGCGCCGAGCAGGCTTGTCGCTCCCTCGTGGCCCCCCTTGACGTAAAACCAACGACAAAAATTCCTATAAATACCAAAATCCCCAGAAAGAAACCTAGATATCCCACGCTGCCGCCGCAAGCCTCTGTACCAAAGCGATCTCATCCGGAGCCCTATTCCAGCACTTTGCCGGAGGGGGGAATCATCATCGGAGGCCATCTTGATCATCCCGGCGGTCTCCATGATGAGGAGGGAGTAGTTCACCCTCGGGGCTGAGGGTATGTACCAGTAGCTATGTGTTTGATCTCTCTCTCTCTCTCGTGTTCTTGATTTGGCATGATCTTGATGTATTGCGAGCTTTGTTAATATAGTTGGATCATATGGTGTTTCTTCCCTTTCTATCTTCTTGTGATGAATTGAGTCTTTCCCTTTAAAGTTTCATCATTATCGGATTGAATATTTCAGATTTGAGAACACTTGATGTATGTCTTGCATGTCGATGCCCGTGGTGACAATGGGGTATTCTATTGAGTCACTTGATGTATATTTTGGTGATCAACTCGCGGATTCCCGTGACCTTGGGTGATCTAGGCATAGGGGTTGGTTGCACGTTTTCATTATCTTTTCTCCAATATAAACTTTGGGGCACTCTTTGAGGTTCTTTGTGTGGATTGAATATTATGAATCTGAAGTTGTTTGATGCATATCGAATAATCAACTCACGGATACTTGTGGTAACATTGGAGTATCTAGGTGACAATAGAGTTGGTTGATGCGTGTCATATGGTGTTATTTTAGTATGAACTCTAGGGCTGTTTGTGACACTTATAGGGATGGCTCAATAGATTGATCGGAAAGGATAACTTTGAGGTGGTTTCGTACCCTACAACAATTTCTATCTTATGTTCTCCGCTAATAGGAACTTTGGAGTGATTCTTTATCGCACGTTGAGGGATTGTTATATGATTCAATTATGTTAGCACTGTTGAGAGATTGCACTAGTGAAAGTATGAACCCTAGGCCTTGTTTTAAAGCATTGCAATACCGTTTGTGCTCCGTTTTATCACTTGCTACCTTGCTGTTTTTTTATTTTCAGATTACAAAAACCTATATCTACTATCCATACTACACTTGTATCACCATCTCTTCGCCGAACTAGTGCACCTATACAATTTACCATTTTATTGGGTGTGTTGGGGACACAAGAGATTTCTTGTATTTGATTGCAGGGTTGTTTGAGAGAGACCATCTTCGTCCTATGCCTCCCATGGATTGATAAACCTTAGGTCATCCACTTGAGGGAAATTTGCTACTGTCCTACAAAACTCTGCACTTGGAGGCCCAACAACGTCTACAAGAATAAAGCTGCGTAGTAGACATCCAATTCTTTTCTGGCGCCGTTGCCGGGGCGGTGAGTGCTTTAAGGTATACCTTTAGATCTTGCAATCGAATATTTTAGTTTCTTGTTTTATCACTAGTTTGGTTTTATAAAAGGAAACTACAAAATAAATAAATAAATGGAATTGAAGTTGCATCAAATGCTTTACCTATATGATATTTTTCTTGAAAATAAGGATTCCGATAAGTGTGCTCAAATGCTAGAGGAAGAATTTAATAAAATGTTTTATGTGAGTCCTTTGAATGATGAGCATGATTGCAATGATATTAGTATGAATTCTTTGAATATCCATGATGCTAATGATATGCAAAGCCATAAGCTTGGGGATGCTATGTTTGATGAAGATGATCTTTTTAGTCCCCCTAGTTTTGATGAGAAAATTTATTATGATGATTGCATGCCTCCTATTTATGATGATTACAATGATAAAAGTGGATTTGGAGAGGTCATGACTTTATTTAGTGATGAATCCACTATTTTGGAAGAGGATTCAATTGATTATGACAACAAAGTTGCTATCTATAATGATTATTGTGATGACATGTATGCTATAAAGAATAATGATAAGTATGAAACTTGTCATCATGATTTTAATTTTCAATTGGATTATGCCAATCAAGTATCTCATGATAGTTATTTTGTTGAGTTTGCTCCCACTATTCATGAGAATAATTTTGTTTATGTGGAGAGTAATAAAATTTCTATGCTCGTAGGTCATGAAAAGAATGCATTATGTGAAAGTTATATTGTTGAATTTCCTCATGATGCTACTAAAAATTATTATGAGAGAGGGAGATATGCTTATATATATTTCAACAACATCAAGTTTCCTCTCTATGTGTTGAAAGTTTTGAAATTATACTTGTTTTGCCTTCCTATGCAAGTTGATTCTTGCTCCCATAAATTGTTTGCTCGCAAAATCCCTATGCATAGGAAGTTGGTTAGGCTTAAATTTGCTTACCATATGTTTCATGATGCTCCCATTGTGTTTCAATTATTTACTTTTATGCGAGCATCATTGAAATCATCATGCCTAGCTAAAAGGCATTAAAGAAAAGCGCTTGTCGGGAGACAACCCACATGATTAAGCTACTGTAGTAATCATGTTTTATATGATTTCTTTCAATAATGTGCCAAGTAAAGCCTTTGGGATAGTGTGGATACTTGTTGATTTGATTATGTGCAAAAATAGAAACTTTTGCCTCCAGTGCTGGAATTTCTATTCTGTACTGGAACGTGAGAAAATTCTGATTTTTTTCAGAGCATTGTGTTACAAATTGTTTATGTTGTCCTAATTTTTCAGAATTTTTGGAGGTACAGAAGTATGGTTTTTAAATTGCTCACTACATGTTGTTCTGTTTTTGACAGATTCTGTTTTCGGTGCATAGTTTGCTTGTTTTAGTGTTTCCATAGCTTATATTGAGTAATATAAATTGTGGAAATGATGAAATACAGTAGGCATTATGTAAGAACAATTATGAATCTTGCCTTGACAGTACCTAACTAGGTGATTTATTTTTATCATACTAACCTATCTCACGAAGTTCCATTAAGTTTTGTGTGATTGAAATTTTCAATCTTTGGGTGAGATAACGATATGAGGAGAATAAGGAGCGGCAAGACCCTAAGCTTGGGGATGCCCAAGGCACCGCAAGGTAATATTCAAGGAAGACTCAAGCGTCTAAGCTTGGGGATGCCCTGGAAGGCATCCCCTCTTTCGTCTTCCACATTATCGGTAACCTCACTTGGAGCTATATTTTTATTCGTCACATAATATGAGTTTTTCTTGGAGCGTCATTTTCTTTTGTTGAGATTTTCTTGCTGTTATCAATAATCAGGTCTTGTATCTTTTAGTTCAATAAAATGTCAAGTATAGCCTTTACCATGCTCATTTTGCAAGTTTATGTGTTGCTGTTTGAAAACAAAAAGTTTTCTGTTATGTCCTGGAATTTTGTGAATTGTCAGAACATGATAAAAATCTGAAATTTTTACACAATAAGCATGCATGAGTTCCTTGTCACTTGGTAATTTTTAAGAATTTTTGGAGTTATGGAAGTTAGAATTCTTATTCACCCTTTACAAACTGTTCTGTTTTGTCAGATTGCTGTTATAGTTGCATTGTTTGCATATGTTTGCTTGTTTAATGTTTCTATTTGTGGATAGGAGTATTAAATATGCAGAGGCATTTAGTATGCAATGTTTAATTATAATTTTAGTGATTTGTTATAGTAGAGAATGTTAAGGTTTTGAGTTGATTTATACTAACTTATCTCAGGAGTTCTTGTTCAGTTTTGTGTGGATGAAGTTTTAAGATTTATGAGAAGCCATGATATGAGAGGAATTAAGGAGACACAAGAGCTCAAGATTGGGTATGCCCAAGGCACCCCAAGATAACATTCCGAGAAGTCTCAAGCAACTAAGCCTTGGGATGCCCCGGTGGGCATCCCACCTTTCTTCATCAACAAATATCGGTTAGCTTAAGTTTTTACTTATTCACACGATATGTGCTATTCTTGGAGTGTATTTTTATTTTCATTTTGTTTGCTGTTTTAATAAAATACTTGGATTTGAAATCTTTATTTGGAGAGAGTCTTCACATAGCTACTTAATTGTTTGACTACTCATTGTTCTTCACTTAAATCTTTTGGAGTAGTTTGTCATTCACTCGCGTGCTTCACTTATATCCTAAGAGTGAATTGTTGAATGAATTGAATGTCATAAATATGAAATTATATATGCTTCATATGCTTGTCCCATGGGGAGTAATGACTTCACATATAAGAAGTATAAGTGGTAAAATTTATTGAAAGTTAGCAAACACAACATTGGTCACTTGAACAATTCATGAAAGAATATTGAAGGAAGAGAGGTTTCACATATAAATATACTATCTTGGATATCTTCTATGATTGTGAGCCCCCATTAATTATTTTCAACCTTGATCAAGTAGTTGATGTTGGACAAGGAAGACAACGTAATGGGTTATGTTTGTTTATATTCACATAGATGTTATATTGTCGTGGATCCTGTAACATGTGGTGCTTGCTCATAATCTTTTGCTAGCCAAAATCCACACTAAGTAGAGATACTACTTGTGCATCCAAAACCCTTGAACCCAGTTTCATGCCATGAGAGTCCAGTATATCTACCTATGGATTGAATAAGATCCTTCAAGTAAGTTGTCATCAGTGCAAAAGCAATAAAAATTGCTCCTAAATATGTATGATCTTTTATTGTAAGGGAAAATAAGCTTTGTACGAACTTGTGATGGTGAAGAAATAAAGCAATGGACTGCATAATAAAGGTTGCTATCACGAGGGGCAATATAAAGTGCCGTTTCTTTGCATTAAGAGCTTGCACATCCAAAAATAAAAAGCGCATGACAACCTTTGCTTCCCTCTGTGAAGGGCCTATCTTTTACTTTATGTATTTACTTTTATGCAAGAGTCAATAGTGTTCTTCTCTATTCCATTTTTATTTTCTCTCTTGGCAAGCACCATGTGGTGGGGAAAGATCCAGCACATTTATCTAGTTGAATATAGGAGATCATGAGTTATTATTGTTGACATTATCCATGAGATAAATAAGTTGGGAGGCAAAACATTAAGCCCCTATCTTCCTATGTGTTTGACTGAAACGGTTTGTTCTAAAAATATGCTTTGATTGTCAGCAATCATGGAAGACTAAATGATAGTTGAGTATGTGGAATTTGCTAAATCAAAGCTCTTACATAGACCCTTCCAGAAAATAAGATGAATTGCAGTTGTTTGATGACTGAGAACATAGTTTGTTAGTTTTCAAGAAAGTTTATGATCTATACTTTAACATGTGAATAGCTTGCTACTCGATCATGAGAAGTATTATGAGATGAGCTACTGTTTATGATATATAATGATGCTAGAAAAAGTGATTGAAATTATCATTGATCAAACTTGTGCACAATGCTAGCATTCACACATCATAAATTATTTCTTCTATCATTTACCTAGTCGAGGACTAGCAGGAATTAACCTTGGGGATGCTGATATGTCACACAACAATTTTATATGGTTTTGGTATGATTTGATTAGAACTAACCCGGACTAACGCTATTTTCAGCAGAATTACCGTGGTGTTGTTTTTTGTGCAGAAATAAAAGTTCTCAGAATGGGCTGAAAATTTATGATGATTTGTGGACCAAAAGAGACCTCCGAAGCTTCGAGGAAGGACCAGAAGCCTCACGAGGAAGCAACAAGCCTGGGGGGCGCGCCCTCCCCCCAGGGCGCGCGGACCAGGCTTGTCGCTCCCTCGTGGGCCCCCTTGACGTAAAACCAACACCAAAAATTGCTATAAATACCAAAAACCCCAGAAAGAAACCTAGAACTCCCACACCGCCGCCGCAAGCCTTTGTACCGAAGCGATCTCATCCGGGGCCCTGTTCCGGCACTCTGCCAGAGGGGGGAATCATCACCGGAGGCCATCTTCATCATCCCGGTGGTCCCCATGATGAGGATGGAGTAGTTCACCCTCGGGGCTGAGGGTATGTACCAGTAACTATGTGTTTGATCTCTCTCTCTCGTGTTCTTGATTTGGCATGATCTTGATGTATCGCGAGCTTTGTTAATATAGTTGGATCATATGGTGTTTCTTCCCTCTCTATCTTCTTGTGATGAATTGAGTCTTTCCCTTTGAAGTTTCGTCATTATCGGATTGAATATTTCAGATTTGAGAACACTTGATGTATGTCTTGCATGTGGATACCCATGGTGACAATGGGGTATTCTATTGAGTCACTTGATGTATGTTTTGGTGATCAACTCACGGATTCCCGTGACCTTGGAGTGATATAGGCATAGGGGTTGGTTGCACGTTTTCATTAGATTTTCTCCGATAGAAACTTTGGGGCACTCTTTGAGGTTCTTTTTGTGGATTGAATATTATGAATCTGAAGTTGTTTGATGCATATCGAATAATCAACTCATGGATACTTGTGGTGACATTGGAGTATCTCGGTGACATTAGAGTTGGTTGATGCGTGTCATATGGTGTTATTTTAGTACGAACTCTAGGGCTGTTTGTGACACTTATAGGGATGGCTCGATAGATTGATCGGAAAGGATAACTTTGAGGTGGTTTCGTACCCTACAACAATTTCTATCTTATGTTCTCCGCTAATAAGAACTTTGGAGTGATTCTTTATCGCACATTGAGGGATTGTTATATGATTCAATTATATTAGCACTGTTGAGAGATTGCACTAGTGAAAGTATGAACCCTATGCCTTGTTTTCAAGCATTGCAATACCGTTTGTGCTCCATTTTATCACTTGCTGCCTTGCTGTTTTTTTATTTTCAGATTACAAAAACCTATATCTACTATCCATACTACACTTGTATCACCATCTCTTCGCCGAACTAGTGCACCTATACAATTTACCATTGTATTGGGTGTGTTGGGGACACAAGAGATTTCTTGTATTTGATTGCAGGGTTGTTTGAGAGAGACCATCTTCATCCTACGCCTCCCACGGATTGATAAACCTTAGGTCATCCACTTGAGGGAAATTTGCTACTGTCCTACAAAGCTCTTCACTTGGAGGCCCAACAACATCTACAAGAATAAAGCTGCGTAGTAGACATCACTACCCCATTGTCAAACAGATGCCACCTTCCATGCACGACACCGAAGGCCTGCCGTTCATGAAGCATGGTTGTGTCTTTAGTGTGCACCTCCGGTTGAACATGTTGGGACACACAATCCCTGACTTATGCCGCTTCAGCTTGGATGAGTCTCCATCGTGTGGAACTGGACTAGAAAGCTGTGACAATGATTCCCGTTGCCCACCGCTATGGATCGTGCCATCTATGAAGAACACCTGGGACTGGAACCTGGAGGACGGCATGGAGCCCATCCATAACGTGTAAGTGGAGTATGGTAAATTGTGAATGGTAGCGCTGTAAATATATGTAGAGTAGTCGTGCACAAATTTATCACATGAAGTGGAGATGAACTTGTGGGGCATGTTGGCATTTGTCCTTTAGAATTTACTAGTAGATGTGTTATGTGTACGTGCAACTTGTGTGGCTGTTCCACGGGCACCAACATGCTTTGTGAGAAAAAAAAGGTGGCATAGCTTTGGCTATAGGTGACGTGGCAGCATCATACAGTAGCGGTTGTTCGCTATAGTTGTATGACTGCTCATACTCCTATAAACCTTGTGGTTGGCTCTTCGCCTCTTCGGGAGGTCCAAGTTCAACAATGATGGTACTACAGTACTATATGCTTCTGGCAATCTGACACCGAATGAACTGCCGCACGTCCACTGCGTGAGCGAGGGCAAGGGAGTGCACGCTGTAGTCAAAAGCTTCTCCTCGTCCTGCGAGCCACCGCGCGCGCGAGCGAGGGAGATGGCATAGTAAGCAAACTTCTCCTCGTTCTGCGAGTTGACGGGACACAGTAGTACTAGTAGTCCATACTGCCTCCTTTCCGGTTAATATGGCTTAATTTGAAACGAGATAAATATAGTGGGAGTCATTGTATTTGTAACAATACGGTCACTATACTTCATAATACGCTCATTACGATCACTATATACGTTTTGCGGTGATTATACGGTCAATAGTTCACCGTAGAGCACCGTATTGCACTCCGCTGACCGGCCAAATAGTGTACGTGGCACTTTCTTGACTGGTTAAATTGGCACATGGTTTTTGGGTCCCACCTGTCAGTTGGCAGAGCAAAGAAATAAGTTAAACAAAACTTTACACCGGCGCGACAGGAATCCAACCCTTGCGCGCAAACCACCCTGGCTGTGTATGTGTGTGCATGCACGTGTAGGTTGAGCACTTGAGCGTGAGCGGGTGTGTTGCGTCGTGTGCTGTGTGCCGCATGCATGACTGCATGAGTGTTGCATGCGTGCATGTGTACATGTGAGTGTTGCATGAATGCATGAGGGTTCTAGTCCCTCCCATTCACATGTTCATATTTCAAGCTTCATTAAAACGTTGCATGCAAGAATTACTCCAATGCATGTAAAAGTCCTGGTCATTTGTTGTTCACGCATGCACACATGCATTGCAATTAATACGTTCGTAAACACAATTTTCTTGAGGAAAACGAGCCCATTAATTGAGTACTTTTGCAAAGTACTATACAAAAAATTCTTCTAGCACAGATCATCTACTATTACCTTGGTTGATGAATCTTTTTTATTGAGTTGTATATAAACCGGAATGAGGGAGTAGGTACTACTACATAATTGGCGCCGGGAGCCTTGGCCAATGGTTCTTAATGTTGGACAGGATGAGAGTAGAGGCATAGATAGGAAGTCTTGGCGATCCATTATACCCCGTCGGTCTATTCAACTACTAGTATTCACAGTGAAGTGACAATACACGCTGCAGCAGATGGGACACTTGATTACTAAGACGAGCCAGTGTGCTGGTGTTATTAAATCAGCCTTACCCTGTAGTGCCATCATGTCTGCCAGTGGAGCACGCTTCCGCAATTACGCGTACGCACCTCTCTCTTCCGTTGACTGACATATGGGCCCGCTTGACGTAGACCCACATGTCATCCGCTTAACTATTTACACTCGTGTATACTAGTAGTACTAGTTGAATTGAGATTTAATGCACTATCTTCCCCGTCTCTCCCTCTTCTTCCTCCTCTCTTCCCCATGGACGTCCCTTCCCCATCTTCGTCCGCACACCATTTTCCAGTGCTCACTGCTCGCCCGCCCGCGCCATCTTCCTCGGTCGCTCGCGCGCACCATCTCCCCCCGCTCACTGCTCGCCCACACACGCCATCTTCTTCTCTCGCCCGCCCGCATCCACTTCCCCGCTCACCCGCACGCACCGAAAACCCCAATCACTCAGCGCCCTAAAAAACCCAGTGGCAGAACCGACTGACACGCAGAGCCGCGATTGGAATTCCCTCCCCGATGTTCTCTTGGAGCAGATCTGTAATCGTATGGACCTGCTCAGCACGGTGCGTCTGGCCGCATGCTCGGTGTCTATGCACCGTTTACTCATCGGCAGCCGGCCGGCCCTTTTCAAGACACCCTGCTTGCTGATGCCCGATCCTTGCAACTGGCCCAGACACCGACATGACGATCCTACAGAGGTTGCCATCGTGCCCCTCGACATGCTACCACTCCCCGCCCACCTGCCCTTCATGCGCCACCACTACTGGGTGGGCATGAAGGCCAACTGGACCGTCCTCATCCACCAATCAGGTAGTCCATGGCGTCTTGTGGATATCTACACCCAGCGAGAGATCACCCTTCCATCGTTGGATACTGCCGACATCCAGCCTCACGGACCGCCGGACACTCCTGCCTACTACGCACGAGAGGCGTCGGGCACTTGGTTGGACCTCCGTTTGCTGAAGGTTGTAATTTGCGAAGTACTCACACCATCAGAAGACTACATAGGTTACAAGCTCATTGCCTTGTTCGACGGGGGATTAGCCTATCTGGAATCCGGTCGCCATACATGGTTATGGCTCATCATCAATCCTGTTTACCCTCCATTTCTGTCTGATGCTATAGTGCACGATGGCATCGTTTACGCGGTGGACGGACAGATTGGCTGCATATACTGGTGGAATCCATTGTCGTGTAGTTCTTCTATCTCATATCATCTTTACCATATGAATATGACTGCCTGTTGATTGTTAGAAATTTAGAATAGATAGTATGACTATAACCACATCATTGCTATATGTTCCTCTCATTTCCTAGATTTTTATGACCACACCTGTTATTGTTAGAGTTGATATGTGAACAATTGGCATCTAATGATTGTTAGAATAGATATTATGAGTATAACCACATCATTGCTATATGTTCCTCTCATTTCCTAGATTTTTATGACCACACATGCATGTTATTGTTAGAGTTGATATGAGAACAATTGGCATCTAATGATTGTTAGAATAGATATTATGAGTATAACCACATGATTGCTATATGTTACTCTCATTTCCAAGATTTTTATAACCACGCATGTTGTTGTTAGAGTTGATACGAGAACAGTTGGCATCTAATTGTTATGGTACAATATGAGTAGGCCCTGGCATAGCTGTTTTCCTCTCATTTTTACATCATCTTTGAACCATGACATATTGCTAGAATATGAAAGCCATTGGCATTTTTTAAAAATTAGGGTATGATTATGACCACGGCATTGTAATTCTCTGGTTATGATCTGTGTCACTGTTATAATAATCTTAATTCCACACATACTCTGAACATGATTGTATATTTTTGTCGTTTTGGTCTCCAATTTGATTTGTTGCAGCAGACGCAAATGCGCTGTCCTTTATAATTCCAACACCTAGAAATATAAATGTCAATGGGTGGTGGTTTATCGCTCGTTCAGCTGACGGTGGGCATTTGATGTTCATTCGCACGTACCAAAGTGACCAAACCATTTCATCAAACCACATGAAGTACAATGCGTGGGGTGTTCGCGACTGTGATGGCTATGGCTACTTCGTCTTTGAGAAAGATCCGAGCTTCGTTGGGCCAGGCGTATTCAATTGGAGGCGGGTTTACAGCCTCGACAACCACTCCCTGTTCCTCGGGCTCAATTATCCGATCATCCAACCAATCATCGAACATATCACCGGCGATGATTATCGTGCTATGCAAGGTCCATTCGCCAGGGGGGAACTGTGTTTACACATCGTACCATGGATTTCATGAAGCACCATATCTAGAGATTCGTCGACACAGCTTGTTGCCTCATGAACTTCAGTGTGTGAAAGGCATCAAGCTTCCAAGCGATGAATGGCTTTTGCAAACGCGACATGCGGCGATGTGATTTATGCCAATAGCTAATATGCACAACTTGATTCGTAGTGATATCTAGACTGATCCATCTATCGTGCTAGTTATCACATGATCCTGTTCTGTTGGTTATTTTGTACTGTAGTTAGTTTGAAGGTTAAATACCTTTCTAGGATCAAGTGCATCCTACATCACCTGCGTATCATGTATTTTGATAATGATGATGGAGATGCTGTGCAGAAGCCATATATAGCAATTAAGCTTCAAGTGCGTACTTGTTCGTGAAAGTGTTGTCCAATGGGAATTATATTTTCTATTACTCATGTAGCCTACAAGTCTGTCGCACAGCCTTGTAACTTTGTAGGCACCTGTTTGTAAGCTCCTTCTAAACACTCTTGCATAATGCCCTTAAAACTAAGGCTTTAGCAATGCCCCTCTGATATTATTTAAAGCAATATGGAAGTAACATGGAGATTGGATGAATGTACACCATTTCTAAAATTTGCACTACTAGTAGTCCTCTATGCCGTATATTGCGCTACTCGTACTAGGTAAGTAGTACTTGTACGACTAGTAGTACCAGTACACATCGGTAAAATTATTCATCATGTCTTCACATTGAATTGACGTGACAACACGCTGCGTGTGAGGTGACACAAGAGTCCCGGCCGTGTGTTCGGTTCACCAAAGTGAGCCTCACCCCTCTGGTAGTCCAGCAGCACTCTCCCGTTCTCTCCCATTCTCTCCCGGTCTCCCCGCCTCCTAGCCGCCGCCTTGTTCCGATCCAGTTGGTACAACGGGCGATGAGCTAGTGGAGCTGCTATACTTCATTGCAAGTAGTCAAAAGGAAGACGCTGAGAAATTTGATCTCAACAAGGAAGTTCTTCAAGCTACCCGCATGAAGGGTGGAACCAGCGAGGACGCTCCTGTGAGTATTCGTCCCGTTGCCCTGTATGTTGATTTCGATCTTTATGGGGTTTTTCAAGTCTTTAGAGTATGCATGTAATAATGAAGCTGAGACCCCAGTTTGTTTGGGCGTCATGGATTTTAGATTTGGAGTAGCACTTATCTGTCGAAATATTTCATCATTTACTTAAACAGTTGATGGATCATACATTGAGTACCATTTAACTGGAATTAACCGCTGCAAGTCCAAGAAGGATTGGCTGGTGCTGCCGGCTGGCGTCAAGTTCGATCCCACGGATCAGGAGCTGATCGAGCACCTTGAGGCTAAAGTGAGTGCTGACAGCGCGAGATCTCACCCTCTCATTGATTTATTCATACCGACCATCGACAGCGAGCACGGCATATGCTCCACCCATCCTGAGAAACTTCCAGGTGAGACACCGATCGACCGTCTACTTGCACAAAATACATTTCTTTCTTTTTACAAATTTCTGATGTATGTTGCCTGGCCTGGGATTGTATTTCACCAATACTGCAGGTGTCACACTGAGTGGCCTAAGCAAGCATTTCTTACAGTGCAACTCTAGGGCGTTCAAAAGGGGTACGCGGACGCGTCACAAGATACAATCGGAGTGCGGCATGCACACGATGTGGCACAAGACCGGCAATACCATGCTGGTGATGGTCAACGGCCGGCAGAAGGGCAGCAAAAAGGTTCTGGTTCTGCACACCAACAAGAACTTCGACCAGCAGAGAACCAACTAGGTGATGAACCAGTACCACCTCGGGGACCTCAAGCAAGAGAAGGAGCGGGAGCTGGTCGTCTGCAAGATCTTCTACCAGACGAAAACGAGGGCCAGGACTAAAAGGATTATAAGTTAGTTTGGTAGAACTAGTTCTACCTGGTCATCTGCAAGTTGGCGTTGTTGTTAAGGATCTTTCGGTCTGAACATGGCATTTCCTTCCAACCATCATGTCGAGGGTCGATGTGGATATAACGCTGAAGTAATTGTTGCGAAATGAATTTTCAGGCACCTGATATAAGTAGCAAAAGCACCTGTCGTTCGAATTCCCAGTTCTCCAAAATTTTACTAACATCTTCCAGTCCGCAAGGGATCCATTAGGTTTCACAGGCTGACAGTTGGATGCAGCACATCAGGACTGGGCTGTGGCACGCCAAGCCCAGCTGCAAATTGTTAAATAGAGGAGCGATGGATTTGGGCCTTTAAGAACAGTTAAGTGTCGGGACCTCGATCGCGGGAAGCGCCTGATACATCTCCGTCCTATCTACTTTTCCAAACACTTTTGCTCTTGTTTTGGCCCCTAATTTGCATGATTTGAATGGAACTAACCCGGACTGACGCTGTTTTCAGCAGAATTGCCATGGTGTTGTTTTTTGTGCAGAAATAAAAGTTCTTGGAATTGGATGAATCTTTTTGGAGATTTTTTATGGAATAAATAAAAAATACTAGAACCAAGACCCACTGGAGGGGTGAAAGCACATTTGCTCCCCTGGTGGTTTTGGTAATTCATAACAACATATATCTCATTGAACTAATGTCCATTCAAGATTAAGATTTCAGGATGTTCAATGATTGGCATGGCATGGACTAGAGAAGTGGACCCCTCAAAATGCTAAGGACAAGGATTGGCAAAAGATCAAGACTCTACATTTTTGGTTTAGTGATCCAAGATCACATTGAGTCCATAGGAAAGCCAATACTATTAAAAGGGGATGAGGTGTTGCTTAATGGTCTTTTTGCTCAAGTGCTTAGTAACAGTATTCCTAAACCCTCAACCACTCTCTCTACCCAAATATGTCCTAAACCTAAAGTCCAACTCGGCCCCACCGAAATTTCCAATCCGGCCCCACCGAGTTCATCCAAGACTTAGCCACTGCCAAACCCTAACAAATCGGATCCACCGAAATGGATCTCGGTCCCACCGAGATGGCCTTGCCAACTCTCTGTAATCGGTTGCATTCACTTCTGTCTCACCGAGTTATGCATATCGGTCTCACTGAGATGGCTTGCCAACTCTCTGTTGCCTTATTGCTTCACTTCGGTCCTACCGAGTTGATGCAATCGGTGCCACCGAGATGAGGATTGCCCTAAGCCATTGCACTTCGGTCCATCCGAGTTGTTCGTATCGGTCCCACCGAGATTCCTAAAATTCATATCTTTTACACAGTTCGGTGCTACCGAGATGATCGTTTCGGTGCCACCGAGTTGGGTCAAAAGTGTGTAACGGTTGGATTTTGTGTGGAGGCTATATATACCCCTCCACCCCATCCTTCTCAGTAAGGAGATCCATCAGAACGTGCCTACACTTCCACCATTCATTTTCTGAGAGAGAACCACCTACTCATGTGTTGAGATCAAGATATTCCATTCCTACCATTTGAACCTTGATCTCTAGCCTTTCCCAAGTTGCTTTCCACTCAAATTCTTCTTCCACCATAGCCAAATCTGTGAGGAGTGTTTGAGTGCTGGGAAGACTATCATTTGAAGCACAAGAGCAAGGAGTTCATCAACAACACACCGTCTATTACCTTTTGGAGAGTGGTGTCTCCTAGATTGGTTAGGTGTCACTTGGGATCCTCCAACCAGATGTGGAGTTGATCCAAGAGTTTGTAAGGGCAAGGAGATCGCCTACTTCGTGAAGATCTACCCCGAGTGAGGCTAGTCCTTCGTGGACGTAAGCCATGGTGGAATAGACAAGGTTGCTTCTTCGTGGACCCTTCGTGGGTGGAGCCCTCCGTAGACTCGCACAGCCGTTACCCTTCGTGGGTTGAAGTCTCCATCAACGTGGACGTACGATAGCACCACCTATCGGAACCACGCCAAAAACCACCGTGTCTTCATTGCGTTTGAAATCTCCAATCCCTCCTTTACATACATATGAAATTGCTTACATTCCACTGCTATACTCTTAGAATTGCATGTGTAGGGTGATGCTTGACATGTACTATTGCTAAAATCTGCCCACAACTAAAATTGGGAAAAGGTTAGGTTTTATTTGGTCAAGTAGTCTAATCACCCCCCCTCTAGACATACTTTCGATCCTACAAGTGGTATCAGAGCTTTGGTCTCTGTAAGCCTTGATTTCCATAGCTTTGGTGATCATAGCCTTGGTTTCACAACCTAGGAGCGTATGGCGTCTAGTGAGGGTAACTATCACCGTAGAGGTCCATATTTTGATGGTACAAACTTTGCTAGTTGGAAACATAAGATGAAAATGCATATTCTTGGTCATAACCCTGCCGTTTGGGCTGTTGTTCGTGTTGGCTTGCAAGGTGACTTCTTTGAGGATGGCAAGGAACCGAATCGTGAAGCAACCCCGGAAGAATTGAAGATGTTGCAATACAATGCTCAAGCTTGTGACATTCTATTCAACGGTCTATGTCCCGAGGAATTCAACAAAATCAGCCGCCTCGAGAATGCAAAGGAAATTTGGGATACTTTGGTTGATATGCATGAGGGTACCGAGTCCGTCAAGGAATCTAAGTTGGATGTGCTTCAAAGCCAACTTGACAAGTTCAAGATGAAGGATGGTGAAGGAGTCGCTGAGATGTACTCTAGGCTTGCTCTCATCACAAATGAGATTGCCGGCTTAGGAAGTGAAGAGATGACCGACAAATTCATCATCAAGAAGATACTTAGAGCTTTGGATGGAAAATATGATACCGTCTGCAGATTGATCCAAATGATGCCAAATTACAAAGATCTCAAGCCCACGGAAGTCATTGGAAGGATTGTCGCTCATGAAATGTCACTCAAAGACAAAGAGGAGCTGCACAACAAGTCAAGTGGTGCTTACAAAGCCACAACCGATGCTCCAACAACTTCAAGTGACCAGCTAGTATCCAATGAAGAGATTAGCCTAATGGTGAAAAGGTTCAACAAGTTCTACAAGAACAAAGGAAAAGAAAGAAGCTCTAGCTCAAGACATTATGAGAGAAGATCATCAAGTCGTGACCGTAATTGTTACAATTGTGGAAAGCCCGGACACTACTCAAATGAGTGTACGGCTCCCTACAAGAAAAGAGACGAATCACCAAGAGGAAGACATAGAAGAGATGAATCACCTCGTAAGGAGAGAAGGAGTAGAGATGATTATTATGAACGAAGACACTCTCGAAGAAGCAAGGATTCGGAGAGGAAGGACAAGTCATCCAAGAGCTACACAAGAAGAAGACATCAAGCTCATGTTGGTGAATGGGTTTCTGACTCCGACTCTAACAACCAATCCGAGAGAAGTTATCACTCCAACTCCGACTATAGTCAAGATGAAGGTGTTGCCGGACTTGCACTTGTGTCATCCAACTCCTACGATCTATTTGACTCACCAAATGAAGGAATTGGAAGATGCTTCATGGCAAAAGACCCCAAGGTATCACACCCCGAGTATCTTGATTTTAATAGTGATGAAGATGATTTGCTTGGTGATGATGATTTACTTGTTGATAGGGCTAGTAATGTGAGCTATGATGAAAATGCTAGTAATCATGATAGTCAAGAGGAAACGAGTGACAATGCTATGAAGGAGATTGAGCGTCTAACTAAAGAACTAAATGCTCTTAAGTTAGCTCATGAAACAACTCAAGAGGATCATAGAGAACTTCTAAGAACTCATGAGAAGCTACGCTTCGAGAAGCTAAATTTAGAGCAAGAGCATGAGTTTCTTAAAGCTATCAATGAAGATCTTCGAAAGAAGAGTTCTTCATATCTTGCCAAACATTTACTCTTGTCTACCTTTATTCCACAAGTTAAACCTAAGCAAACTAGCAACAAGGGTAAAAATGGTTCTACCTCTAGTAGTAACAGTAACAATGCTAAATCCAATATTGTTGCTCCTAGTAGTTCTATTGATTCCACTAACGATTCTCTTAGCCAAGTTACACTTGAGCAAGAAAATATGCTATTGAAAGGAATTATAGAAAAAGGTGTCTACAAGAGTCTTGCCGGGAGTAAGCAATTTGAGGAAATTGTACGCAAGCAAGAAAGGCACCGAAAGAACCAAGGTGTTGGTTTTGAACGAAAGTTCAATGCCGATGGAGTTGAGTGGGAAGAAGGTCAATACCCCAAGACGAAGTTTGTTCCTCAACAAGAGAAGTATGATCCTACTTCCTTGAAGGGAACACAAGCTCAAGAAGACCTTCCACCACAAGACCACAAGCTAAAAGGCAAGGACAAGCTTCAAGAAGAGATTGATTCATTTGAAGAAGCTCCTCAAGCCATGGTCAAGTGGGTTCCCAAGACTTCATCAAGTTCTACTTCATCAAGTGCTACTACAACTCCAAGGATTCCCATCAAGTTGATGTGGATCCAAAAGAAGAAGAACTAGAGAGTTCTTGAGGGTGACTCCACCAACAAACTTCACTCATATTATTCATGGCAAGGACTTGTGCAACCAACTTCCACACTTTGCACTAGTTCATGGAGTCACAAACCCTCTTGTTGGTAAGGCAAGGGACAAGGTAATCAATGCATTCATGGACATCATCATATGTGTATTTCACTCTATGTCTATGGATATCCTTGCATGTTCCTTGTGTGGGACTAACCCATGTAGGTATTGAAAGCACAAAACTCCAAAGGATTGCTGCCAACTTTTGATGGTCTACATCAACATTGAGCATCCACATCTTCAACATCTACATGAAGTCATCATCGACAAAACCCAAGGTTAGTTCAACCCTCTTAGGGGGGATATCGCATCTAGGGGGAGCTTTGCTCTAATAAATTGAGCTAAAGCAACTCTAATGGTGTGAACACATTAATGCTTTATGTAAAAGTGGCAACGCCACTTGTGCTTAAACGATGAGTATGACCTATGATCAAATGTTCTCATTTGGCTCCTAAGTCAATATACTCATATATAGATGACCTAGTCATCGCCATTGCTTCATAGATGCTAGAATTGGTTGTGCATGTTTGACACATATTTCATAATCTTATTGTGTGAGCATGTTGGTTTGCATGATTTCATCATTCGAGGACATCCATTTGTTGTTTTGATTGTCTTGGTTTTTCTGGCCAAGTGGATGTACAAGAATGCCTAAGTACCTACTCTAGCTATCTTTGCTTTCTTGTCTCAAATTCTATTCTTGCTGCATCACAAAAATTGAACAAGTCATTTTCGGACCCTCCGGGTGAGGAGCACTCGGAGCCACCGATCTGAAAGGGCTGAACCTCCAAAACCTTCTAATTGATTTCGGCCGAACCAACTCACTCAAACTCGGTCGAACCAAAATCACTTAGACTGATCTAGGTTTTCATCTCGGTGCTACCGATTAGACCAACTCGGTAGGACCGAGTTGCTGTAACTGCAAGCAGTTGCACGTATCGGTGCTACCAATTTGTTCCACTCGGTGCCACCGACAGCGAATGGGTATATATTCCCAGCGAACCATGCGGTTGAAAATTTCTTCAAACGTCACGTGCCCGCGCCCCATTGCTGCCGCCCCTTTGGTCTTCGGATCGTCGCCGTCGTCTCCAGCGCGCCCTCGCCGCGGGATTCCGTCGCCGTCAACGGTAATCTCCACCGCCGTTGCCGCCATAGAGAAACTCCACTGAGTTAGGGTGAGTTTCGATCCCTTTCGTGCTTCCCTTTTCCGATTCAATGCACGATTGGATTGCCTGTAATCTTGCCACAAATGCAATCCTCTTTCCACCAGATTAGTTCGTTTGAACGAGATTCGAGCAAAAAAATTTAGGGTTAGGTTTCCGCCGAACGCATCTCGGACCGACCGAATAGGAATTTTCGGTCCCACCGATTTGGCCCTGGCCATAGCACTAGTACATCTCGGTGCCACCGAGTTGTGCGAATCGGTAAGACCGAAAGTAACATCTCAGTGAAACCCTAGTATCTCGGAGCCACCGAAACCCATCTCGGTCTGACCGAAATGGCGTGCCATGTCTCTGTAGTGTGCTTCGGTGTCACCGAGATTACCAACTCGGTCCATCCGAACTGCATTCTGTGAAAACCTAGAACTAAAGTTTGAACTCATTTTTATGAAAAACTATCTGCTTTTTGTGATGACTCATCTACTCTACCCATACCCATCTATTCACAGGGTCAGCTCAGCAAGATGTCTGATGTCAGTGATAGTCAAAACATGTCAGAGCAGCATGAAGAACAAAGTGAAGGATCAAGCCATAATGAAAGTTTCTATGAGGGAGAGAGAAGCTCTCCAGATCTTCCTAAAGCTGCAACCGGAACACGGAAGAAGAAAACCTCAGACAGTGAGGATGAGGATTTTGTTGCCAGTGAGACAGCAACCAAGAAGAAGAGAGTAGTGCTTGCTAAGGAGTACAGCACAAAGCCTACCTCTGTCAAAGAAAGAACTGCTGTGAGGAAAGTGCCTCAGCAGACTATGCAGAAGCCCAGTGACAGAGAGACAGTTGCTGGAACTAAGAAGAAGAAAGTGAGGAAATCATTTGCCCGTGTGATTGGTAGACCCTCTATGATGATTGAGGAGGAAGAAGAGGAGGAGGATGAGCCAGCTGCTGCACCCCCTTCAAAAGCACAGAAGCTCATGTCTGATGCAATCAAGACTGTTGCACCTCCCAAGTCAAAGCCTAAGGCACCAGCACCCAAGAGATCAACCAGGAACATATCTGCTGCAGAGAAGAACAAGGCCCCAGTGCCTGAATCAAATGTTGATGAAGAGCCTCTAGTGCTCAGAAAGTTGAAGCCAAAGATACCAGACCATGACAACGCACACCCAGTAGCTGAGAACATGATGTTGAGAAAGGACAAAGGACTGCGTCAATGGAGATTGTCAGATCCTTATGCTATCAGAAGAAGGACTGCTTGTGATTATCGTTTTCACACCCGTGAACAACAGGACTTTTATGAGACAGTATTGCTTGACAAGAAGCCCATAGTCAGTGACATGAAGTGGGTGGATTGGGAATACATCGATGAGAACGAGGATTATTTCCCCCACATCCATGAAAGCTTCAGAATTGCAGGAGTTGACGAATTTGTTGGAAAGAAGTTGACCAAGTGGAATGACGAGATGATCATGCAATTTTACTCTACTGCACACTTCTATCCAGATGGCCGCATTGTGTGGATGACTGAGGGTATAAGATACCAGTCTACCATCTCTGAGTGGGCAAATCTTCTTGGTGCACCCAAGGAAGAGGAGGATAATATTGACATATATGCCAAGCTCAAGATGGATCACAACTCAATGGCCAACATGTACACTGCAATTCCTCAGAAGGACCTTGAAACACATAAGCTTGGATCAGTGAAGCATTTTCTACCAGGTCTGGCCACCTCAAACACAATCTTGCGGTACACCTTGTTACCCAAATCAGGCGATGATAAGATGATTCGTGGCCACTCCATCAGCTTGCTGCACTTATTTGATACTCCTCAGAAATTCAAGGTGATGAGCCTGATAGTAGAGACTATCAAGAGGACAGCAGCAGATCAGAAGAGATCGTGTGGTTATGCTCCACATATTCAGTTGTTGATAAATTCCAAGGTTGGAACCAACACGTATCTTCTTGATCGAGAGCATTTGCCACTCCGTCTAGAGTTTGAGGACAACGTCATAGTGATGGATTCTTCGCATCCCACTTCTGCACAAGCTCAAGAGGAAATCCGCAAAGCCCAAGAAGCTAAAGCAGCTCAGGAAGTAGCAGCTCCCAATGCTCCAATTGCGAATCTCAAGACACCAAAGGATCAAATGCAATATCTGCTTGAAGCCACTCTGAGGATTGAGCGAAGTTTGGCCAACCTCACCCAGACCCAGGCTAGTTTTGAGCGGATCATTGAGACTAAATTTCATGATTTGGATGTCAAAGTGACTGAGATTCAGACTTCAGTGGAACAGCTGCAAGGTGATGTTGATGCTGTCAAGCTTGCCAGATCAGATGACAGTGGAGATGATGGACCAACCACAGAGAGATTCCAGTCAGTGCCTAGGGCAGCTAGATCTGCTGCGATACCAGTTGTGGATCCACGGACCACAATATCTGCACCAGCCGCCACAGCCACAGTACCACAGCAGGTCTCCACTCCTCCAGTCCAGCAGTCATCAGCAGAAGCATTCGCGGACGCTCTCATCTCAATGCCATCTACGCACACCGGAGCTGCCAGCAGGAGGTCGCCTTCAGGAGCTTCGGAGGACCGTGCCTAGAGAGTCGATTAGTGATATACTCATTTGAACTTTTTGGTACTTGTTGCCAAAGGGGGAGAATCTGTATAGATCATAGGCTTCGAGAGAGAGAGAGAGTTTCTTGCTTTTGATTTGCTTCAAGAGTTTCTTGTGCTACTTGTTTGTTTGATGCTACTCTGTTTTATGTGCGCTTGCTACAGTATTCTGTCGTTTATGCTTGTGAGATACTATGTTGATTGATCATACTATGCCTATTGTGATGATTCATGTTTATCTTTTTCATTATCTTGTATGATAAATTACTTATGTTGGTGATGCGTGCCTATTATTCCAATCTTATAATTTTGCGCGCTCCACCAAGATGTATGTGACATGGGAGAGTAACCCACGAGCCTAATCGATTGTGCATTTGCATTCAAACGCAAATTTTTTAATAATGCACAAATTTAGGGGGAGCTCTCGCTTAGCACATACTTCTCAAAGCGACGATGTATTTCATTCATTTAAATCATTTGTCGAAGCTTTGATCTATATGCTGTCATCAATTACCAAAAAGGGGGAGATTGAAAGCACATTTGCTCCCTTGGTGGTTTTGGTAATTCATAACAACATATATCTCATTGAACTAATGTCCATTCAAGATTAAGATTTCAGGATGTTCAATGATTGGCATGGCATGGACTAGAGAAGTGGACCCCTCAAAATGCTAAGGACAAGGATTGGCAAAAGATCAAGACTCTACATTTTTGGTTTAGTGATCCAAGATCACATTGAGTCCATAGGAAAGCCAATACTATTAACAGGGGATGAGGTGTTGCTTAATGGTCTTTTTGCTCAAGTGCTTAGTGACAGTATTCCTAAACCCTCAACCACTCTCTCTACCCAAATATGTCCTAAACCTAAAGTCCAACTCGGCCCCACCGAAATTTCCAATCCGTCCCCACCGAGTTCATCCAAGACTTAGCCACTGCCAAACCCTAACATATCGGATCCACCGAAATGGATCTCGGTCCCACCGAGATGGCCTTGCCAACTCTCTGTAATCGGTTGCATTCACTTCGGTCTCACCGAGTTATGCATATCGGTCTCACTGAGATGGCTTGCCAACTCTCTGTTGCCTTATTGCTTCACTTCGGTCCTACCAAGTTGATGCAATCAGTGCCACCAGGATGAGGATTGCCCTAAGCCATTGCACTTCGGTCCATCCGAGTTGTTCGTATCGGTCCCACCGAGATTCCTAAAGTTCATATCTTTTACACAGTTCGGTGCTACCGAGATGATCGTTTCGGTGCCACCGAGTTGGGTCAAAAGTGTGTAACGGTTGGATTTTGTGTGGAGGCTATATATACCCCTCCACCCCATCCTTCTCAGTAAGGAGAGCCATCAGAACGTGCCTACACTTCCAACATTCATTTTCTGAGACAGAACCACCTACTCATGTGTTGAGATCAAGATATTCCATTCCTACCATTTGAACCTTGATCTCTAGCCTTTCACAAGTTGCTTTCCACTCAAATTCTTCTTCCACCATAGCCAAATCTGTGAGGAGTGTTTGAGTGCTGGGAAGACTATCATTTGAAGCACAAGAGCAAGGAGTTCATCAACAACACACCGTCTATTACCTTTTGGAGAGTGGTGCCTCCTAGATTGGTTAGGTGTCACTTGGGAGCCTCCAACCAGATGTGGAGTTGAACCAAGAGTTTGTAAGGGCAAGGAGATCGCCTACTTTGTGAAGATCTACCCCGAGTGAGGCTAGTCCTTCGTGGACATAAGCCATGGTGGAATAGACAAGGTTGCTTCTTCGTGGACCCTTCGTGGGTGGAGCCCTCCGTGGACTCGCGCAGCCGTTACCCTTCGTGGGTTGAAGTCTCCATCAACGTGGACGTACGATAGCACCACCTATCGGAACCACGCCAAAAACCACCGTGTCTTCATTGCGTTTGAAATCTCCAATCCCTCCTTTACATACATATGAAACTGCTTACATTCCGCTGCTATACTCTTAGAATTGCATGTGTAGGGTGATGCTTGACGTGTACTATTGCTAAAATCTGCCCATAACTAAAATTGGGAAAAGGTTAGGTTTTATTTGGTCAAGTAGTCTAATCACCCCCCCTCTAGACATACTTTCGATCCTACAAGGGGGGGCACCCAATGCCCACAAGGCACCAGGGCACGCCACCCCCCCAGGCGCACCCTGGTACCTCGTGGGGCCCACGTGGCTCCGTCTGACCTAATTCCAATGCTATAAATTTACAATTCCAGAGAAAAAAATAGGAGAGGAAGTTTTATTGCGTTTCACGATACGGAGCCGCCGCCACCTCCTGTTCTTCATCGGGAGGCCAGATATAGAGTCCGTTTGGGGCTCCGGAGAGGGGGATCTTCCGGCATCGTCATCATCAACCATCCTTCATCACCAATTTCATGATGCTCACCGCTGGGAGTGAGTAATTCCTTCATAGGCTTGCTGGACGGTGATGAGTTGGATGATATTTATCATGTAATTGAGTTAGTTTTGTTAGGGCTTGATCCCTAGTATCCACTATGTTCTGAGATTGATGTTGCTATGACTTTGCTATGCTTAATGCTTGTCACTAGGGCCCGAGTGCCATGATTCCAGATCTAAACCCTTTATGTTTTCATGAATATATTTGTGTTCTTGATCCAATCTTGCAAGTTATACGCACCTGCTATGTGTTATGATCCGCATACCCCAAGGTGACAATAATTGGGATTCTTTTCGGTGATTGCCATAGTTTGGGGAGTTCATGTATTCACTATGTGTTAATGCTTTGTTCTGGTTTTCTATTAAAAGGAGGCCTTAATATCCCTTAGTTTTCTTATGGACCCCGCTGCCACGGGAGGGTAGGACAAAAGATGTCATGCAAGTTCTTATCGCAAGCACGTATGACTATATACGGAATACATGCCTACATTACATTGATGAATTGGAGCTAGTTCTGTGTCGCCCTAGGTTATGACTGTTACATGATGAATGTTATCCAACATAATCACCGATCCAATGTCTACGAGTTTTTCACATATTGTCCTTTGCTAAGTTACTACTGTTGCTACTACTGTCACAATTGCTACCAAACTATTGGTGCTACTGTTACTGTTATTGCTACTGCTATCAAACTATCATATTACTGTGCTACTGATCACTCTGCTATAAATATTTAGTCTCCAGGTGTGGTTGAATTGACAACTCAACTGCTAATACTTGCAAATATTCTTTGGCTCCCCTTGTGTCGAATCAATAAATTTGGGTTGAATACTCTACCCTCGAAAATTATTGCGATCCCCTATACTTGCGGGTTATCAAGACCTTTTTCTGGAGCCGTTGCTGGGGAGCATAGCTTTATTTTCTAAGTCACTTGGGATTTATATCTGTTGATCACTATGAAGAATCTGAAAGACGCTAAGACCAAGATCGTTCCCTCTAAGACGAGGGGAGGTAAGGAACTGCCATCTAGCTCTGCACTTGATTCACCTTCTGTTTTGAGTAAACTTGCAACACTACCACATGCTATTAATTCTGATATGTTGCAAGTTGTTGATGATACTCATGATGATGCTAGTACTATGCTTGATAATGTTGTGCCACTTGGTGAATTTCTTACTGAACAAATTGCTAAAGCTAAAGAAATTGAAAATATTGAATCTCTTGAGAATTATGATTCACCTATTATGCCTAGCTCCCCTACTAGAGTTGAAACACCTGATGAACATTGCTTTGCTAGGGAGACGGTTAGAGCCATCCTTGCTTGTAATGATAGACATGAAGTTATAAAGTTGCTTGCTGAAATGAAAGAAAAATCTATGAGGGAGAGAATGCAATATGATCCTAAGTTTGCTACCTCTCCCATATTTGTTACTGATAAGGATTATGAATTCTCTGTCGATCCTGAGTTAATTACTTTGGTTGAATCTGATCCTTTCCATGGTTATGAAACTGAAACCGGTGTGGCACATCTTACTAAATTAAATGATATAGCCACCCTATTTGCCCATGAGGAAAAAAATCGCTATTACTATATTATTAAGTTGTTTCCTTTCTCATTAAAGGGTGATGCTAAGGAATGGTATAATACTCTTGCTCCTGGATGTGTGCGTAGTCCCCAGGATATGATTTATTACTTCTCTGAAAAATATTTTCCTGCTCATAAGAAACAAGCTGCTTTACAGGAAATATTTAACTTTGTGCAAATTGAAGAAGAGAATCTTCGTCAAGCTTGAGGGAGGCTTCTCCAATTACTTAATGCTTTGCCTGATCATCCTCTTAAGAAAAATGAAATACTTGATATCTTCTATAATGGACTAACCAATGCTTCTAGGGACTACCTAGATAGTTGTGCGAGTTGTGTTTTCAGGGAACGGACTATTGAACAAGCTGATGAATTATTGAATAACATATTAAAGAATGATAATGATTGGACACTTCCTGAACCACCACCCAAACCCACTCCGAAGAAGAGGGGTATTTTATATCTCAGTCCTGAAGATATGCAAGAAGCAAAGAAATGTATGAAGGAAAAAGGTATTAAAGCTGAAGATGTTAAGAATCTAACAACTATTGAAGAAATACATGGTCTTGACACACCGCCACAGGTAGTAGAGGTAAATTCTCTTATAAAATTTGATGAAGGTGATATTCCCTATAACAAACCTCCTAGCCAATGCTTGTATGAATTTGACAACTATATTATTAAGCAAGACCACTTCAATGCAAATGTTATGAAACAATTGAAACGAAATGCCTACATGATTGATCGCTTGAGTGACTTGTTATTTAGAATTGCTAATGATGTTAAGGGTGTGAGTAAACATGCATCTATGGTTCAAACTCAATTGGAACAAGTTGCTAAATCTCAAAGTGAATTGCTCAATGAAATGAATAACAATATGAATGATCATGCTGTTAGAGTAATGACTAGAGGAGGTAGAATGACTCAGGAGCCACTTTATCCTGAAGGTCACCCAAAAAGAATTGAGCAAGATTCTCAAAGAATTAATGTTGATGCACCTAGTCCATCTAAAAAGAAAAAGAAAAATAAAAATGATAGGACTTCGCATACTTCTAGTGAACCCGAGGTAGAAAAACCCTTGGAGGGTAGTAATGATGTTTCTATTTCTGATGCTGAAACACAATCTGGTAATGAACAACCACCCGATGATAATAATAATGATGATGCTCATATGGATACCCAACCAGATAATGATAAAGAACCTGATAATGATGTTGAAATAGAACCTGCTGTTGATCTTGATAACCCACCTTCTAAAAATAAATGTTATGATAAAAGAGACTTCGTTGCTAGAAAACATGGTAAAGAAAGAGAACCATGGGTTCAAAAACCTATGCCCTTTCCTCCTAAACCATCTAAGAAAAAGGATGAGGAAGAATTTGAACGCTTTGCTGAAATGCTTAGGCCAGTCTTTTTGCGTACTCGTTTGACTGATATTATAAAGATGCCTCCTTATGCTAAATACATGAAAGACATTGTCACAAATAAAAGAAAGATACCTGAAGCTGAAATTTCTACCATGCTTGCAAATTATTCTTTTAAGGATGGAGTACCTAAGAAACTAGGAGATCCAGGAATACCAACTATACCATGCTCCATTAAACGAAATTATGTCAAAACTGCTTTGTGTGATTTAGGAGCCGGTGTTAGTGTTATGCCTTTCTCTTTATATAAAAGACTTGATTTGAATAAACTCACTCCCACTGAAATATCATTGCAAATGGCTAACAAATCAACTGCCATACCTATCGGTGTTTGTGAGGATGTGCCCGTTGTAGTTGCAAATGTTACTATTCTAACAGACTTTGTTATACTTGATAAGCCCGAGGATGACAACATGTCGATTATCCTTGGTAGACCCTTTTTGAATACTGCAGGGGCTGTTATTGATTGCAACAAAAGTAAGGTCACTTTTCATATCAACGGTAACGAACATACGGTGCACTTTCTGAAGAAACAATTTCAAGTAAATGGTATTCATATTATTGAAAAGACTCCGACAATTACTATTGGAAGTTTTCAACTCCCTCTTCCTACTGTTAAAAGGAAATATGAAACTCTTATTATCGGGGAGATGCATATCCCCGTTGAGGTAACTTAGTGTTATACAAAGATTCTTCGGTTTCATGATACTCGGAAATGATTTGTTAATAAGACTTGATCAACCTTATTAATGGATTCTTTTTTAGGGGCATGGGGTCGATGAATTTAGTAAGCACAACCTTCTGTACCCACTTTTTGCTTTCTGTTATTTTTAGTTAAATGCAATAAATGCCATGATTATCCTGTTTTCTGATTTATCCGTGCAATAAAAACGTGCCTAGAAATAAAAGTGCTCAGAATGCAATAAAAATTTGATATGATTTTTTATGGAATATTTAAGAATTTTTGGCACTGGGAACATACCAGGGGGGTGCCCCAGGTGCCCACGAGGCACCAGGGCGTGCCACCCCCCCTGGCGCGCCCAGGTGGCTCGTGGGCCCCACAGGGACCCCCTCACTTATCCCTTTAGCCCACTTCGTCTCTTACCTCTAGCAAAAATTCCTGGTAGCTCTCTCTCTCGTGTTCTTGCTCACAAACCTGAAATTTTCGATCTCTTTGGTCGGAGCTCTGTTTCCGAAACTGTTTTGGGAGATTGCTCCTTGGTATGTAACTCCTCCATTGCTCCAATTAGTTTTTACTCTAGTGGATTATATTTTGCATAATTTGCTGCTCTTGGTGCTACTGAAAATGAGCTTGCATGTTGAATTGTTTGAGTTCCAAGTAGTTTGAATGCTTGATATAGCCTCTAGACATCCATATGGTAGTTGCTATCAATCTTGTGAAGTTTTATTGATATCATTTTGTGGCCCAATTTTTTTCAGAAATTTGTTCATAGGAAAATGAATTTCTTCCAGAGGAGTTCCTCGAAGCGGAAGTCCAAGGGAGTCCTTGGGGAGTCCTCGGACAGTGACCTCAACATTCCACGTAGGACGGAGGTCCGGCCGTGTGAATGGCCGCGCAATGCCTTCATGAACGAAGCCGGATTCTACCAAGAGTTCGCGCAATTCGTTGCAAATGCCGGACTGACCGACTTCCTCGCAGATGAGTGTGACCAGCACCACATCCTTACAAATTCCTTTGTGCAAAACTTTCATTTTCTGAATAGGCTCGAACCTCCTGAGGTGCGCTTTGATTTATATGCTGAACATTATCAGATACCTCTGGCTGAGTTTTGTGAGATATGTTTGATTCGCTTCGATGGGGAAATTACAGAGCCTCGCCCGGAGGAGTTCAAGGGTTTCCTCCACACTTTAACGGTGGGAGAGACAAGGGGCGTGTCGAGAGCCTGAGCCACTAGCTTGCAGTTTCCATCTGTTCATTATTTTGCTCTATTCTTAGGGAAATGCTTGATTGCTAGGGAGCAACGTAGTGCGCTAGCTGCACCTGACTTTGCCATTTTACGCCGCGCACTGCATATGGCCGTAAACCAAGCTAGGCCAAAAGCCTAAGCTTGGGGGAGTAAGTATCTCTCACCGACATTACATTCATGCTGACACATTTAATTCCAGTTGTCAATGTTCATACTTTTTCATTGTATAATCAATGCTAGTTTTATTTTCTCGCTTTCTTCTAGTGTGTTCGAAAAAACTTGAGAAAATCCAAAAACATTTCTCGCTTCTTTTCAGTTTTTCTTTCTAGTATAATTAGTCATAATTTCGTAGTTGTAAAAGAAAACCCAAAAAGATTTCCCGTTTCTTCTTTTACTTGTTGGGAGCTTTCCCGTGTAAATAGTTTTTCTCGTTTTTCGTCTTTCTTTCGTTTTATTTAGAAAAACTAAAAACTCCAAAAATATTTTAGTGTGTTTCTCTGAAATTGTTTTATTTTGTTGAGTCATTGTAAGGAGAAGACCATGATGAAAATGTTGAGTGGCTCTCATATGCATTATTGTTGATCTAACAAAGAGCCCATATTACCTTGTCTTCTCCTTTGAATAAGATGCTTGCAGATTCCAGCTTAGTCCACGGCACTCTTGCACTATTATTATTTTCATAACATTCGGTCGTGCAAGTGAAAGGCAATAATGACGATGATTTGATGAAGTGACTGTGGCAAGGAAAAGCGGGTATGAACTCAACTTGTTCTTTGTTTTTGTAAATATGTTTAACTCAGTATCCATGATTCAACATGTTTATGATGACAATTAGAGATCATAGTCGCTCATGCCATGCTTAAGTAGCTAGGAGTGGATAATGATTTATCTTGAGTGTCAACATGCATTAAAATTATTGTGATGTAGTATGATGGTATGGTATCCTCCTATGAATGTTTCAAGTGGCTTGACTTGGCACATGTTCACACATGTAGTTGATTCAAAACCAACATAGCCTTCACGATATTTATGTTCATGGAGTTTATATCCTACTCATGCTAGTATTCAATGTTGATTATTCATAATGCATGATTATGACCGTTTTTGCTCTCTAGCTGGTTGCTTCTCAACCTATTTGCTAGCCTTCACCTATACTAAGCGGGAATACTGCTTGTGCATCAAAAAATTTAAACCAAAGTTATTCCAGATGAGTCCACTATATCTACCTATATGCGGTATTATTCTGTCGTTCTAAGTAAATTTGCATGTGTGCTACTTGTAGCTTGCATTGGTATTTTCCCCAAAGAGGAAGGGATGATGCAGCACAGTAGAGATAAGTATTTCCCTCAGTTATGAAACCAAGGTTACCAAACCAGTAGGAGAATCACGCAACACCTTGTTAGCAGCACCTGCACACAAACAACAAATCCTTGCACCCAACGCAAACGAGGGGTTGTCAATCCCTCGGCGGTCTATTCCAAGATTAAATTGTATGTGATAGATAGATAGATTGAAACAAAAATACAAAATAAAATAAATAAAAGAAAATGGCAGCAATATTTTTAGGGTTTTAGTAATATGATTTAGATAAACCCGGGGGCCATAGTTTTCACTAGAGGCTTCTCTCAAGAAAATAGCATACGGTGGGTAGACAAATTACTGTTGGGCAATTGATAGAAAAGCAAATAATCATGACGATATCCAAGGCAATGATCATGTATATAGGCATCATGTCCGAGACAAGTAGACCGACTCCTGCCTGCATCTACTACTATTACTCCACACATCGACCGCTATCCAGCATGCATCTAGTGTATTAAGTCCATGAAGAACGGAGTAACGCCTTAAGAACGATGACATGATGTAGACAAGATAAACTCACGCATGAATAAACCCCATCTTTTTACCCTTAATAGCAATGATACATACGTGTCATGTCCCTTTCTGTCACTGGGATTGAGCACCGCAAGATCGAACCCATTAGAAAGCACCACTTCCCATGGCAAGATAAATCAATCTAGTTGGCCAAACCAAATCAATAGATCGGAGAAGAAATACAAAGCTATAATAATCATGCATAAAAGAGTGCAGCAAAGACTCAAATAATATTCATGGATAATCTGATCATAAACTCACAATTCATCGGATCCCAACAAACACACCGCAAAAAGTGATTACATCGGATAGAACTCCAAGAACATCGAGGAGAACATTGTATTGAAGATCAAAAAGAGAGAAGAAGCCATCTAGCTACTGCCTATGGACCTGAAGGTCTGTGGTAAACTACTCACGCATCATCGGAAGGGTAGCAAGGTTGATGTAGAGCCCCTCCGTGATCGATTCCCCCTCCGGTGGAGTACCGGAGAAGGCCTCCAGATGGGATCTGTCGAGAACAGAAACTTGCAGTGGCGGAAAAAGTATTTCGTGGACTCCCCTAAGGGTTTCTGATTTTTCCTGAATTTATAATGGTGGAATTAGCTCAAACGGAGCAGAGGTGGGCCAACGAGGCACCAGGACGCGCCTGCCCCCCTAGGCGCGCCTTGGTGGCTTGTGGCCACCTCCTCTGGCGTCTGGTCTTCTCCCGAAGCTTCTAGTGTTTATCTTGTCCAGAAAAAAATCTCCAAAAAGTTTTGTGGCATTTGGACTTCGTTCGGTATTGATTTTCTGTAAAACAAAAACAGGGCAGAAAACAGCAACTGGCACTGGGCACTAAGTTAATAGGTTAGTCTCCAAAAATGATATATAATTGTTGTAAATGCATATAAAAACATCCAAGATTGATAATATAAAAGTATGGAACAATCAAAAATTATAGATACGTTGGAGACATATCAGCATCCCCAAGCTTAATTCATGCTCGTCCTCGAGTAGGTAAATGATAAAAACAGAATTTTTGATGTGGAATGCTGCCTATCGTATTCATCACATATTCATTTCTTTTATAGCATGGACATTGGACTTGAATGATTCAAAGCAATAGTCTATAATTTGACATGAAGATATAAATACTCAAGCATGCTAACAGGCAACCATGTCTTTCAAAATATCAACGCTAAAGAAAGTTATCCCTAGCCCATTATGCTCAATCATTGATCCATTCATGAAACACACTCAAATATTAGCTACATCCAATGCATAAGTATGACAATAGTGCTCTCTAGTTGGTGCTTTATAAGAGAAGATGGAGACTCAAGTAAAAATAAAAATTGCATAAAAGTAAATAGATAGGCCCTTCGCAGAGGGATGCAGAGATTTGTCAAATGTGCCAGAGCTCAAGGCTGAAATTATAGAGATAAAATATTTTGAGAGGCATGCTTTTCCTGTCAACGAAAACGACCGAGAATTCCCAATATTTTCCATGCTAGACACATCATAGGCGGTTCCCAAACAGAAAGTAAAGTTTATTTCCTTTCCACCATTCTTTCACAATCCATGGCTAGCCGTATCCACGGGTGCCCTCCATACCAACACTTTCCAAGGAATTTTGTTGTTATTAATTTTTGATTTCATTGTGGGACTGGGCATCCCTATTACCAACCATTCTCTCATGCAATGACAAGTGAATAAACACTCATCGTGAGAATAACACACCTAGCATGTAAAATAATGGCCACCCCCTGCCGCTTCATGAGCGGTATGGGCACACAAAACGGAAAAATTATTTTGAAAATTAGAGTTGGCACACGCAAATTTACTAGGAACGACATTGAAATACCGCATATAGGTAGATATAGTGGACTCATTTGGCACAACTTGGGTTTAAGGATTTTGGATGCACAAGCAGTATTTCCGCTTAGTACAAATGAAGGCTAGCAAATAGATTGAGAAGCAACCAACCAAAAAACGAAAACGGTCATAAACATGCATTAAACATAACTAACACCGAATAATGCACCATAACTAGGATATAATTTCTTTGCATAACTATTGACTTGATGTTCATGCATAGGGAATCACAAACCTTAACACTAATATTCTTACGAAATAACAATTAGTCACTAACATGACTCACATATTATCATTTCCATATCGCAAAACTATTGCAAGGAAACACACTTATCATATCCAATGATCTATATGAAAGTTTTTATTATATCCCTCTTGAATATTCATCACTTTGGGACCAAATTCATATCTTGTGCAAATTACCGTTACTATCATCAACTCTCAAAAAGATTTAAGTGAAGCATGAGAGTGCAAATATTTCTTCAAAATTTCAATCTTATCAATTCTCAAAATAATATAAGTGAAGCATGAAAATTCATTTCTTCAAAATTTTAATCTTATCAACTCTCAAAATAATATAAGTGAAGCATGAGAGTTTATTTCTTCAAAATATAGCCACCACCGTGCTCAAAAAGATTTAAGTGAAGCACTAGAGCAACTGCCTAGCTCAAAAAATTTAAGTGAAGCACATAGAGTATTCTAACAAATGATGATGATCGTGTGGCTCTCTCAAGATAGGTGTGTTCAGCAAAGATGATTGTGACAAACTAAAAAGCAATCAAAGCAAAGACTCATATAATACAAGACGCTCCAAGCAAAACACATATCATGTGACGAATAAAAATATAGTTCCAAGTAAAATTACCGATGGTTGGTAGAAGAAAGAGGGGATGCCTTCCGGGGCATCCCCAAGCTTAGACGCTTGAGTCTTCCTTGAATATTACCTTGGGGTGCCTCGGGCAACCCCACGCTTAGGCTTTTGCAACTCCTTATTCCTTCATCCATCGTGATCTCACCCAAAACTTGAAAACTTCAATCACACAAAACTCAACAAAATCTTCATGAGATCCGTTAGTATAAAAAAATAAATCACCACTTTAAGTACTGTTACAAACCCATTCACATTTTATTTTTGCATTATACCTACTGTACTCTAACTTCACCATGGCTTATACCCCCCGATACAATCCATAGATTCATCAAAACAAGCAAGTAGTGCATTAAAAATAGAATCTGTCAAAAACAGAACAGTCTGTAGCAATCTATTTAAAAGCCATACTTCTGTAACTCCAAAAATTCTGAAAAATTAGGACAACGTGGGAAATTCATATACCAATACTGTGTAAAAATTTCAGATCTTTCTGACTCCCCAGTACATAAACAAAATCAGGTACTGGACGCAAAACTTTCTGTTTTCCAAACAGCATCAATTATACTATCTTCCAAATCATCCTAAAGGCTTTACTTGGCACAAACACTAATTAAAAACACAAAAACACACTCATACCAGTAGCATAATTGTGAAAACACACAATAACAGAAAAAATATTATTTTATTCATTGGGTTGCCTCCCAACAAGCGCTATTGTTTTATGCCCATAGCTAGGCATAATGCATAGTTTCAAGTATTGTCATCTTTCAAGTTGATTCCATAAGTGGCCCTCATGATGGATTCATATGGTGCTTTAATTTTATTCCTAGGGAAATGTTCCATACCATTTTTTAATGGAAATTGAAATTTTATATTGCCTTCTTTCATATCAATAACGGCACCTATGGTTCGTAGGAACGGTCTACCAAGTATTAGTGGGCAAGAAGAATTGCATTCAATGTCAAGTACAATAAAATCAACGGGCACATAATTTCTATTTGAAAGAATAAGAACATCATTAATTCTACCCATTGGTTTTTTAATAGTAGAATCCGCCAAGTGCAAATTAAGAGAACATTCATCTATATTGGTGAAACCTAGCACATCACATAAAGATTTTGGAATTGTGGAAACACTACCACCCAAATAACATAAAGCATTGCACTCATAATTTTTAATTTTAACTTTAATGGTGGGTTCCCATTCATCACATAATTTTCTAGGAATTGAAATCTCTAGTTCTAACTTTTTTTCTAACGGTTTCATCATAGCTTCTACGATGTGTTTAGTAAAAGACTTGTTTTGCTCATAAGCGTTGGGTGAATTTAACATGGTTTGTAACAAAGAAATGCACTCAATCAAAGAACAATTATAATAATTAAAATCTTTATAATCCAAGAGAGTGGGCACATCGCTATTTAAAGTTTTTACCTCTCCAAACCCAATTTTAGCAATTTTTTCATTAAGATTTTCACCCTCAGAATTATGGGAATGCCTACTAACTAAAGTTGACTCTTATTCAGTCCCCTTTTCATCAAGTTTTATATTGCTAAACAAAGAATCAATAGATGAAACACCAATCATTTTAATATCCTCATCATTACTACGATAAAAACCGGGAGGAATCGCTTTTTCTAAAAATTCTCGTTTAGCTTTTAGCATGGCGGTTCTTTTCTTACTCTCATCCATGGAGACATATAAAGCTTTAATTGATTCATTAATATCAATTTTGGGTGGCAAAATTTTAGTCTTGAGATTTTCCACATCATGAATAATTCTATCAATGCTCCTAGACATATCATCAAGTTTACTCAATTTTTCTTCTATCGTAGTGTTGAAAACTTTTTGAGCATTAATAAATTCTTTAATATTACTTTAAAGATCAGAGGGCATCCTATTATTATTATAAGAATTACCATAGGAATTGCCATAATTATTAGAGGAATTTCCAGGAAATGGTCTAGCATTGAAATTGCCTCTGTAAGCATTATTATTAAAATTGTTTCACGAGACAAAATTCACATCTACGGGATTATTATTTTGCTCAATCAAAGTGGACAAAGGCACATCATTAGGATCAATAGGAGCATTTTTGCTAGCAACCAATTTCATAAGCGCATCAACTTTATCACTCAAAGTATTAATTTCTTCAATAGAATTCACTTTCTTACTAGTAGGAACTCTTTCAGTATGCCATTGTGAATAATTTGCCATAATATTATCAAGCAATTTAGTAGCTTCTCCCAAAGTAATTTCCATTAAAGTACCACCCGCGGTGGAATCTAAAAGATTTCTAGAAACAAAATTTAATCCCGCATAAAAAATTTGTATGATCATCCATAAATTTATACCATCACTACTGGAATCAGAGAATTTGCCATCAGTCCATTCTTTGTCGTCTGCTAGCGGACGGCAAAGACCTTCTTTGCCGTCAGCTTCCACAAAACAGACGGCAAAGAAAGGACTCATGACAAAGAAATTTTTTGCCGTCAGTACACTCTTTGCCGTCAGCTTCCACAAAACAGACGGCAAAGAAAGGACGCATGGCAAAGAAATTTTTTGCCGTCTGTTAGCGGACGGCGAAGAGCCAAAAGGCAGACGGCAAAGAGCTCAGCTGGGCCCCACTGGACCGTGCAGTTAGTTATGTCAAATGGAATACATTTTGCCGTCTGCTAGCAGACGGCAAAGTGTCTTTAAGCAGACGGCAAACATCGGCGGACGGCAAATATTTGACTTAACTAACGGCCGCCCCCCACCCCTCCCCCCCTCTCTCTCTCTCTCTGCCTCTCTCTCCCCGACGACCACCACGACCCCGCCGCCCCACCACCCGGCTCCCGGCCGCTGCCGCCGCCCTGCCGCCCCAGCACCAGCCGCCTCGGCGGCCCCGGATCCCCCGCTGACCCGGCGCCCCACTGCCCCGCCGCCCCGCCGCCCTAGAGCCCGGCCGCCCCCGCCGCCCGGCCGCCCCCCTCCGGTGAGCATTGTTTTTTCTCTGTTTTTCCATTTAATTGCTGCTAGAAAGAACTAGTTATAATTAGGTTAATTAGTTAGAACTAGTTATTAGTTTAGAAAAGAATTAGGTTAATTAGTCATAATTAGAAGAAGAAGAAAAAAGATGAAAAAAAAAGAAGAAGAAAAGAAGAATAAGTAGAAGAAGAGGAAAAAGGAAAAGAAGGAAGAAGAAGAAGAAGAAGAAGAAGAAGAAGAGGAGGAGGAGAAGAAAAGGAGGAGGAGAAGAAGAAGAAGAAGAAGAAGAAGAAGAAGAAGAAGAAGAAGAAGAAGAAGAAGAAGAAGAAGAAGAAGAAGAAGAAGAAGAAGAAGAGGAGGAGGAGGAGGAGAAGAGGAGAAGAAGAAGAGGAGAAGAAGAGGAAAAAGGAAAAGAAGGAAGAAGAAGAAGAAGAAGAAGAAGAAGAAGAAGAAGAAGAAGAAGAAGAAGAAGAAGAAAAAGAAGAAGAAGAAGAAGAAGAAGAAGAGGAGGAGAAGAAGAAGAAGAAGAAGAAGAAGAAGAAGAAGAAGAAGAAGAAGAAGAAGAAGAAGAAGAAGAAAAAGATGAGAAGAGGAGAAGAAGAAGAGTAGAAGAAGAGGAAGAAGAAGAAAAAGAGGAGAAGAGGAGAAGAAGAGGAAAACAGAAGAAGAGGAGAAGAAGAAGAAAAAGAGGAGAAGAAGAAGGAATAGAGGAGAATAGAAAAAAAATAGAAAAGTAGTTATATATATATATATAGATTTTTTATCGGGATTGAATATTCGTGTTGATCGGGTGGATTTAAATGTCCAATTGTTTCGTCGCTGCGAGGGTCTGGTACTCGACGACCTCCCCGTGCGTTTGATGAGCTCCCCTGCATTCGTGGGTGAGCACAAATGACATCTCCTCCTCCCCCCTTAATTTGCTCTGTTCCGGTCTTCGTGCCGATGAAACTTGCTAGCTATAGGTGTCTTCAATCATCAGTATGCGTGACCAGTATGCGTCTCCCGTTCGAAAGGGCGGCATCTATAAATATGCATGTCTTTGCATATTTATAACCACCATCCTTTCGAATTGTCCACGTTATCCATGGACAGCCCAAGTATGTGTAGATTGGGTTCGTTTTCCCATGCTCTGCTCCGGATCCGATGCAGAATTTCGTCAGTGCCTCCCTGTTGTTCTCCGGGTACACATCCTCTCTGTTTATTGCCGAGACGTGTATCAGGAGAACAGCAGGGAGGTGCTGCCGAAATTTTGCGTCGGATCCGGAGCAGAGCATGGGAAAATGAACCCAATCTACACATACTCGGGTGGGATTAGGACCTATCTTTACCTATTAGCGTGTAGGTTGCATGGACGTAATAAAAATTGACAAACTTCATTAACTGATGAATATATATGATGAATTATATATATATTTCTTGGGTGTTTAGTAGGTAGGCAAGATGAGTGATCGTGCGTGGATGTACACCGGTCACACTAGTCAGGAAGACATGAGCAATGAATGGTTAACAAAAACCAAGGGGTTTGTGAAAGCCACATTTGCAAGTGGCCAGAGAAAAACCTGGTGCCCCTGTGTTAGGTGCGACAACTTTTCTCAGAGGAAAGAGGATGAAATGGGTAAACACCTGCAGAAGTGGGGGTTTACGCCCGATTATATGGTGTGGACATTTCATGCAGAGTCTGCTCAACGTACCAGAGCTGTGGTGGTTCGTCGTCACACCGACGAGCATGGTACCGGGATCGAAGACATGGTGCAAGACTTTGATGGTGCTCGGGATTCGGACGATGAGATGGAGGAATCTGCAAAGGCCTTCAATGAAATGTTGGAGTCTTCAAAACGTCCTCTCCACGAGCACACTGAGCTTTGTCAGCTGGATGCCATCGCACAAGTAATGGCTCTGAAGGCTCAATTCAACTTGGGCAGAGAATGCTACGACGCGATGATGACACTATTTGGACGCTTTCTACCCAAAGGCCATGTAATGCCTGCAAACCTGTACCAGTCGGACAAAATCCTCCGTGCACTTAAGATGCCCTATGAGAAGATAGATGCATGTGAGAAAGGATGTGCCTTATTTAGGCTTGAGTATGCGGACTTGAACTATTGTCCCATTTGCAACTCTTCCAGGTATGTTGTGGTAGACAACGGTATGGGTGAGAAGAGGCAGACCAAAATCCCCGTTAATGTTCTTCGGTATCTGCCAATCGTACCAAGACTTCAACATCTTTTCATGGTCGAAGAGACGGCCAGACAGATGACATGGCACAAAATGGGCAAAAGAACCGAACTAGATGCTGATGGGAATTAGATGATGGTACACACATCGGATGGTTCTGCGTGGAAGCACTTCGATGCATTACATGAGCAAAAAGCGGCAGATCCAAGGCATCCTCGAGTCTGCATCGGCATGGATGGGTTCAATCCGTTTGGTATGACGGCAACCCAATACAGTTGTTGGCCTCTATTTGTCATTCCACTCAATCCCCCCCGGACAGATTATGCAAAGAAAGAACATTTTCCTGACGTTGATAATTCCAGGGCCCAACTATCTGGGGAACAATATGAATGTGTACATGCAGCCGCTTAAGGATGAATTGCAAGAAGCTTGGGATAATGGGTTCAAGACATACGACGCCACTAGCAAACGAAACTTCATAATGTGTGTCTGGTACATGTACTCGATCCATGACTTGCCAGCGTATGCGCTATTCGTTGGCTAGTGTATGCATGGAAGGTTCCCGTGCCCCACATGCAAGGTAGCCCTTCAGTTTCATTGGATGCAGGCGGGTCGCAAGTATTCTTGCTTCGACTTGCATAGACAGTTCCTGGATCCTCGCCATATGTTCAGAAAAGACAAGAAGAACTTCACCAAAGGTAGAGTTGTCAAAAACTCTGCACCACCTGCGTTGACTGGCCAACAGATCCTGGATCAGTTAAACGCTCTCGAGCCTGATCCAGAGCGTCCAGGGTATTTCAAGGGGTATAATTCGGAACACGCCTGGACTCACAAGACATGCTTGTGGGATCTGCCTTACTTCAAAGACCTCCTTCTTCCACACAACATCGACGTGATGCACACTGAAAAGAATATCGGCGAGGCCCTTTTTGGCACATTGTTCGGCATAGATGGGAAGTAAAAGGATAATACTAAGGCTAGAGTCGATCTGCAGACTCTATGTGATAGACCGTTACAAAACATGCGACAACCGAAAGGAAAGCATAACTAGACGAAGCCAAAGGCCTGGTTCAATCTTGGAAGGCCAAATATGAGGGAAATTATCTTGTGGGTGAAAATGCAGTTGATGTTCCCCGATGGGTATGCAGCGAATCTAAATAGGGGAGCGAGTCTTGAAAAATTGAAAATATTTGGTCTCAAGAGTCATGATTGGCACATATGGCTTGAGCGGGTAATGCCGGTGATGTTGCGTGGCTTTATCCCTGAGGATGAATGGCTAGTACTGGCAGAGCTGAGCTATTTCTTCCGTGTTCTTTGTGCGAAAGAACTATCGCCTGCCGTGGTAGATGACATGGAAAAATTGGCGCCGGAGTTGCTCTGCAAGTTAGAGAAGATCTTTCCACCGGGCTTCTTTAATCCAATGCAACATTTGATTTTACATCTCCCGACCGAGGCAAGATTGGGGGGGCCCGTGCAAAATCGTTGGTGCTATGCAACTGAGAGGATGCAGAAGACGCTTCGAGCAAAATGTAAAAATAAACGTAGAATTGAAGCATCGATGGCCGAGGCATTCATTACTGAGGAGGCGGCAAACTTCGTGACAGCACACTACGAAGCCAAAAATCGTCATTTGCATAATCCGAAGCCTCGGTACAATGCTGGCGACCCTAAAAAAGGTGGATCCAACCTCAGCCTATTCAAAGGGAAGCTCGCACCAGCCGGTGCTTCGAAAGCAATAGTGTTGGATGTCGAAGAATGGCGGACCATTTAGTTGTATATCTTCAACAACCTAACAGAAGTGCGGCCGAACATCGAGTAAGTTCTCGGTACATTGTTTCGCAACTTCTAATTCCTTTGAACTGCTCTTATTCCCGGATATTTGATACAGTCGATACGTCGCCAAATTCTCGGATGGAGCGGTGATCCAAAAGGATTCCATCGAAGAGTATGAGCTTCTGGCAAAGCCTGGAGGCGGCTATCCCGATTTCATCTCTTGGTTCAAACAAACGGTAATTACCATTAATAGACCATTTCATTTCTTGGTATAATTTGCGGCTAATGTAACAATCCTTTCGTATTAAACTTTTGTAGGCTAATTCAGAGTCTATGGACGCTGAATTGAGACAAGCCGCTAATGGTTTTGACTATAAGGTTCGTTCATTTGAGAAATACGACATCAACGGGTATCGCTTTCGTACCTTTGGCAAAGAGCTATCTATGGCCGACCGAAAATCTACAAATTGTGGTGTCTCTGCTATCGGCGAAGGAGGTACCGAGTATTATGGAAGAGTTGAAGCAATTTATGAACTTCTATTCTATGGTGAAAACCCACCGAACGTCGTAGTCTTCAAATGTTATTGGTTCCAGCCGAACGAGACTAGAAGGACTCATGAACATATAGGGCTAGTCGAAATCAAACAAAGCACCCATTTAGATGTTCCCGATGTCTATATTACGGCTCAACAGGCGACCTAAGTTTTCTATCTACCATGGGCCTGCCAAACTAATGCAAATCTGAATGATTGGGATGTCGTTTATGAAGTGCCGCCACGTGTTAGACCACCTCCCCCCCAATGAAGAGGATTATGAACCTCACATTAACCCAGACACTTATGAAGGAGAATTCTTCCAAGAAACACGTCTTTCCAAAAAATGTTTCAAGAACCGCTCTACTTCACCCAAGAACATGGAAGTAGACAGCGACAGTGAATCCGACTTCACCCCTGAGCCGGAACAAGATGAGCCGGAACAAGAAGAGGTTACTGCTGCGGATGACCTGTCAATGCTTGACCGATTACAGAAAGGCCTTCCACATGTTGATGCCGCTGAACTCGATGAGCACGTCATTCATGACGACACGCGTGATAGTGATGATGATGATGCATCTATTGATCCCGAAGCATATATAGACGATCCAGACTATTAGTTTGTATGCATCCCAACTTAAATTATATACATATTATTATTCATGTCATGTATTCAATTTTTTTATGTTGTACTAATTTCGTTTACTCTTTGTCATGGCAGGTGTTGAAAGATGGTGGGCACGGGTCCAGAGCGCTCTGCGGGTACTTCGTCGGCGGCCCGCGGGTGGGGTACTTCCATTCCACCCATACCTCTCCGGAGAGCGTTGTTAGACAGTTTGGGGACACCGGCAGGCGCTTCTTCGTCGGCGTCGTTGCCCACCGGGAGAGGAGGTCGGGGAGGGAAGAAGAGAGGAGGTAGATCAGGACGTGGCCGCGGGAGAGGTAGGCAGGCTGCTACGCCTTCCTCGCCGCCACCCCCAGCTGATTCACCCGAGCACATGATTGCTCGGGTGGACCCGTCTGAGGTGGAGGCTACGGGGACTCCGGACCACAAGCCTCGGGTCGACGGGCCTTCGGCCCACGAGACTCCGGTCCCAGAGGCTTCGGGCCACGAGACTTCGGGCCACGAGACTTTGGACCAGGCTACGTCCCAGGAGACATCCGGATCGGGTACCTGGCCGGATCCGCCTGAGGGGCCGAGTGGCTATGCTGATGGTGGCGGGGATGAGTGTACTGATAGTGAGGGCGAGGTGGTTGAGGGGGCCACCGTGTACCAGCGTGGTGGTACACGGCTCCCGCCCCTGCCGGCGACCCGCGAGCAGAGGCCGGTGATTAGGCCTGATGGAGAGAAGTAAGTGCATTTACTATTTTTGTACATTTTGCCTTCACGTTTCTTCAAATATCTAATGCGTTGGCCTTGTCATACTGCAGGGGTTGGGTACATGCCAGTGACGTCCGCAGGCCCAACACCATCCTTGGTGTGCTTTGCCGGCCAAATTTCCCGGGGTTTGTCACGTTGCCCGGTGAGGGTCAGCTTCCAGAGCTAGGATTGAGCTGGGAGCACTACTTGGCTGCCCCGGCCCCGCCGGAGGAGATGATCGACGGTGTCTTGTGCCACACGAGGGCCGAGATGGTGATCAGAAGCTTTTGGGTAATTTCTCCTTTACACAATTAAAAATTAACAATAGCTAGTTATTGTACTAATCAGTGTTGTCTCGTTTGATTGTAGACCTTCTACAGGTGTGAGGAGGGATACGAGGAGGACGCGGCAAAGGTTATCGATACCGAGTGCAAGCGCCTACTACAAAACTTACGGCACGAGGCTCGGCCGCAGGCTGTTCGAGACTACTACGCCAAGCATGGTATTAAGAAGGACAAGCCGTCGTGCCGGGCTAAGTTTCTGAAGAAGGATCAGTACATGAAGGTAATTACCTATTCTTAAGGCATTGTACTTAGTTTCCTTGATTTGATTCGTAGGCGTAGCGCTCAAATTTCTCTTTACTAACTTAGGTGCCCCCAAGATGGTGTGCGGATAAGATGGATTGTTGGGAGGCGTTGATGGATGAGTGGTGCACAGGCCGCTGGCGAGCCGTCCACGACAAAGCCAAGGACCGGCATGCCCAAATGGTTGGTGTGCCACACCATCAAGGCAGCGCCAACTTATATCAGTTCAGGCGGAACTGGGTATGTGGTTTGCTTCATGATTCATGCAATTCATTCTTCATGCTAGCTTGAGCCCTTTACTAATACTTTGTTCCTCTCTTTTAGGCGCGACACAATAACACGGAGGTGCCTGAGGTGTACGACCTCTATGCCATGGCCCATACTACCTCGTACAAGAAGGCCAAGGCATTCTCTGAGTCTGACCTCGATCATCCAGAGAATTTCACCAACATCTCCTCCCACCACAAGCTCATGAGGTACAACCAGGAGGGGAAGGCGAGGAAAGGGGAGGACTTTAACCCGAGCCAGAATCCTATTGATCCAGAGCTGGTGATGATATCTGGTGGCGGGAGGCCCCATGGCTCATTAGCCATTGGAGATGGACTGATACGTTGTCCTCTCACTCTCCCGGAGATCAAGGCGCGCCAAACGAGCTCCTGTCCTGAGATAAGGACTCGTCCACGGCCAGTCGATCTCGCCATCGAGGTTAGTTATACGGACTCAGATATCTTTCCTCCATTACATTGTGTGTGCGGCCATCGATGATTACAATGCTAACGAGGAGTGGTGTTGCAGGCTGCTCTTCAGAAAGAGAGAGCGGCAACCCAGGTGCTTCTGGAGGATAGGGACCGGGTGGCGGCGGAGAAGGAACTGCTGGCGGAGGAGAAGACGGCTAGGTTGTTGGAGGAGGAGAGGAATCGGAATGAGCTGGCTCACCGGGCCATGTACGAGCTCCTCGTGGTAAGTTTCTTCTGCATATTAGCCAAATCATGCACGTAATGTTCGTTTCATTACTAACTAATATGACTGACTCGTCAAAACCAAATGTGCAGTCTATGTGCGAGAAGACCGGTCAGACCCCTCCGCCGATGCCAGTCATTGCTCATACGGGAACGGTGAGTTTCATTTGAATGGTCATTACTTACTAGTCTAAACATTTGAGTGTCATCATCTAACGAGACATTGCAAATGATCTTTGGTGCAGCATAACTCCCGAGCCGCATCGCACACCCCTACTCCAGGGCAACCTTCTCCAGGTGATCGCGACTGCCAGAGCAACCCCGGTGCTTGACCTCCGTGATGACGACGATGGTAAGTTTTCTCTAATGTTTTGCTTAACAAATGCATACTTAGCTTCGTACATGCTAGTTAGCCCTAATATGCCACATATTTAGCTTATTTTCCCCAAAAAAGACATACTTAGCTAATTATCCTCCAAAATGACATAATTAGCTTATTTAGTTCATTTATGACATAATTAGCTTAGTTAGGTCAAAAATGGCATAATAATAACCTTGGTTAGCTCATAAATGTCATCTACTTACCTTATTTTCCTCCAAAATGACATAATAAGCTAAGTTAGCTCAATAATGACCTATACTTACCTAAGTTAGCTCAAAAATGACATAATTACCTAAGTTAGCACAAAAATGACCTATACTTACCTTATTTTCCTCCAAATTGACATAATAAGCTTAGTTAGCTCAAAAATGGCATAATTACCTAAGTTAGCTCAATAATGACCTATACTTACCTTATTTTCCTCCAAAATGACATAATAAGCTTAGTTAGCTCTAAAATGGCATAATTACCTAAGTTAGCTCTAAAATGACACAAATAAGGAATAAGAAGAAGAAAAACAAGGAAGAGCAGAAAAAGAAAGAATAGAAGAAGAAAGAGAAGAAAAAGAAAGAATAAAAGAAGAAGAATGAGAAGTAAAAGGATAAAAAGATAGAAGAGAAGAAAGATGAGAAAAAGAGAGAAGAAGAAGAAAATATATTCTTATTCTTCCTTTTTCTCTGCTTTCTTTTTCTCCATCTTCTATTCCTTCTTATTCTTATTCTTCTTCTTCTCTTTCTTCTTCTTCTTCTTCTTCTTCTTCTTCTTCTCTTTCTTCTTCTTCTTCTTCTTCTTCTTCTTCTTCTTCTAGTCTTCTTCTTCTTCTTCTTCTTCTTCTTCTTCTTCTAACTTTCTTACTCCCATTTTTGCTTAACAAATGCATACTTAGCTTCGTACATGCTTGTTAGCCCTATTATGCCACATACTTAGCTTATTTTCCCCGAAAAAGACATACTTAGCTAATTATCCTCCAAAATGAGATAATTAGCTTATTTAGTTCATTTATGACATAATTAGCTTATTCATTTCAAAAATGGCATAATAACCTTGGTTAGCTCATAAATGTCATATACTTACCTTATTTTCCTCCAAAATGACATAATTACCTAAGTTAGCTCTAAAATGACCTATACTTACCTAAGTTAGCTCAAAAATGGCATAATTACCTAGGTTAGCACAAAAATGACCTATACTTATCTTATTTTCCTCCAAATTGACATAATAAGCTTAGTTAGCTCAAAAATGGCATAATTACCTAAGTTAGCTCTAAAATGACACAAATAAGGAATAAGAAGAAGAAAAACAAGGAAGAGGAGAAAAAGAAAGAATAGAAGAAGAAAGAGAAGAAAAAGAAAGAATAAAAGAAGAAGAATGAGAAGGAAAAGGATAAAAAGATAGAAGAGAAGAAGAAAGATGAGAAAATGAGAGAAGAAGAAGAAGAAAATATATTCTTATTCTTCCTTTTTCTCTTCTTTCTTTTTCTCCATCTTCTACTCCTTTTTCTTATTCTTATTCTTATTCTTTCTTTCTTTCTTCTTCTTCTTCTTCTTCTTCTTCTTCTTATTCTTCTTCTTCTTCTAGTCTTCTTCTTCTTCTTCTTCTTCTTCTTCTTCTAGTCTTCTTCTTCTTCTTCTTCTTCTTCTAGTCTTCTTCTTCTAGTCTTCTTCTTCTAGTCTTCTTCTTCTTCTTCTAACTTTCTTACTCCCATTTTTGCAGGTTTGATTCACTTCATGGAAGCAGGCATTGATGGACTGCTAGTGTTTAGTTTTTGTTTTGATTTGTATTGATGAACAATGTGAAACTATGTATGTATATATGGATGAACTCCGTGAAACTATGTATGTATTGGATATTTTAATACCCTATGTGTTCTCTTGCATTCGATGGACTCCTAGATGTTGGATACATGGGCTATGCTTGAGTTTGAAACTATATATATATCATATATGTCTTTTGAAAATGCAGGGATATAACAGAAAATAGACAAAACAGAAACAATGCAGGCACTTTGCCGTCTGCCAGCCGACGGCAAAGACCTTTGCCGTCGGTAGGCGGACGGCAAAGGTGCCACGTGGCAGCAACCTGTTCAACCTGGGAGTATCAGGTCTGACCATTTGGTCATTCTGCCATCTGCCAGCAGACGGCAAAGACCAGCCTGGCAGACGACAAAGACTAAGCAGAAGTGACGGTTAGCCATGGGTCTGCTGACGTCATAGGGCTGACGGCAAAGTTTGCCGTCCGCTGGCAGACGGCAAAGTCTGCCGTTAGCCACCTAATGGGGCTAACCGCTATTCTTTGCCGTCCATGATCTTTGCCGTCAGCTTGGCCAGGAAAGCGGACGGCAAATTTCTTTGCCATCAGCTGTTTTTACGCAGACGGCAAACAAAGTCATTACCATGACTTTCAGTGCCGGAAGTGTTTGCCGTCCGTGGCAGACGGCAAAGACGTTCGCCGTCGGTGGCCTGGTCCTTTGCCGTCTGCTATGGCAGACGACAAATTAGCTGATTCCTGTAGTGCATGAGTAGGGCAATTTCTTATCATTAATTTCATCCTCTCCCAAGATTGGGCAACATGTTCATGATCAAGTTGCTTAAAATTCATAATTTGATTTCTAAGAGAAATAATTTTCATGGGAGGGAAATACTTAGTAATAAAAGCATCTTTACACCTATCCCAAGAATCGATACTATTTCGTGGTAAAGATGAAAACCAAATTTTTTTCACGATCCCGCAATGAGAACGGGAATAATTTTAATTTCACAATATCATTATCCACATCTTTTTTCTTTTGCATATCACACAATTGTACGAAAGTGTTAAGATGGGATACGGCATCTTCATTAGGACTACCGGAAAATTGATCTTTCATGACAAGATTTAGCAAAGCGGTATTAATATCACAAGTCTCCGCACTAGCGGCGGGTGGAGCAATCGGAGTACTAATAAAATCATTATTATTAGTATTGGAAAAATCACACAATTTTGTATTTTCTTGAGACATCGTGACTACGCAAACAAGATAACAAGCAAGCAAACAAGCAAACAAGAAAAAAGGCAAACGGAAAATATTTTTGTATTTTTATACAAACATTTTAGAAGTGGGGGAGATGAAAATGAGAGACAAATGGAAAATAAAATAAATGCAAGGAGATGAGAGTTTGTGCAAAGGTACTTGATAGATGTTGATGATGTCTCCCCGGCAACGGTGCCAGAAATTCTTCCTGCTACTTGCAGCTTGCGTTGGTATTTTCCCCGAAGAGGAAGAGATGATGCAGCACAGTAGAGATAAGTATTTCCCTCATTTATGAAACCAAGGTTATCGAACCAGTAGGAGAATCACACAACACCTCGTTAGCAGCACCTGCACACAAACAACAAATCCTTGCACCCAACGCAAACGAGGGGTTGTCAATCCCTCGGCGGTCTATCGCAAGATTAAATTGTATGTGATAGATAGATAGATTGAAAAAAAATACAAAATAACATAAATAAAAGAAAATGGCAGCAATATTTTTAGGGTTTTAGTAATATGATTTAGATAGACCCGGGGGCCATTGTTTTCACTAAAGGCTTCTCTCAAGAAAATAGCATACGGTGGGTAGACAAATTACTGTTGGGCAATTGATAGAAAAGCAAATAATCATGACGATATCCAAGGCAATGATCATGTATATAGGCATCATGTCCGAGACAAGTAGACCGACTCCTGCCTGCATCTACTACTATTACTCCACACATCGACTGCTATCCAGCATGCATCTAGTGTATTAAGTCCATGAAGAACGGAGTAACGCCTTAAGAACGATGACATGATGTAGACAAGATAAACTCACACATGAATAAACCCCATCTTTTTACCCTTAATAGCAACGATACATACGTGTCATGTCCCTTTCTGTCATTGGGATTGAGCACCGCAAGATCGAACCCATTACAAAGCACCTCTTCTCATGGCAAGATAAATCAAGCTAGTTGGACAAACCAAATCAATAGATCGGAGAAGAAATACGAAGCTATAATAATCATGCATAAAGAGTGCAGCAAAGACTCAAATAATATTCATGGATAATCTGATCATAAACTCACAATTCATCGGATCCCAACAAACACACCGCAAAAAGTGATTACATCGGATAGAACTCCAAGAACATCAAGGAGAACATTATATTGAAGATCAAAAAGAGAGAAAAAGCCATCTAGCTACTGCCTATGGACCCGAAGGTCTGTGGTAAACTACTCACGCATCATCGGAAGGGCAGCAAGGTTGATGTAGAGCCCCTCCGTGATCGATTCCCCCTCCAGCGGAGTACCAGAGAAGCCCTCCAGATGGGATCTCTCGAGAACAGAAACTTGCGGTGGCAGAAAAAGTATTTCGTGGACTCCCCTAAGGGTTTCTGATTTTTCCTGAATTTATAGTGGTGGAATTAGGTCAAAGGGAGCTGAGGTGGGCCCATGAGGCACCAGGGCGCGCCTGCCCCCCCCCCAGGCGCGCCCTGGTGGCTCGTGGCCACCTCCTCTGGCGTCTGGTCTTCTCCCGAAGCTTCTAGTGTTTATCTTGTCCAGAAAAAAATCTCCGAAAAGTTTCGTGGCATTTAGACTTCGTTTGGTATTGATTTTCTGTAAAACAAAAACAGGGCAGAAAACAGCAACTCGCACTGGGCACTAAGTTAATAGGTTAGTCTCCAAAAATGATATATAATTGCTATAAATGCACATAAAAACATCCAAGATTGATAATATAACAGCATGGAACAATCAAAAATTATATATACGTTGGAGACGTATCAATGTGCCACCTCTAAATATTCAAATGAACATCTGTTTTGTGTGCCCGTACCGCTCACGGAGCGACAGGGGGCGGTCAGTATCTTCCATGCTAAGCGGGTTATTCTCATGATGAGTGTTGATTCACTTGTCCTTGCACGAGAGGGGCTTGTAATCGGGATGCCTAGTCCCATTTTTAAAATTGTAAATTAATAAAACAAACTCCCCCAGAAAGTTGTTGGTAGGAAGGGCACCCAAGGATTCGGCTAGCCATGGCTTGTGATTGTTGGTGGAGGGGGAGTAAACTTTACTTTACCACTTGGGAACTGCCGCTAATGTGTTTAGCATGGAAGATATTGAAAACTCTTGGTCGTGACGTTGACAGGAAAGGCATAACTCCCAAAATTATATTTATCTCTGATTTAAGCTTTGAGCTCTGGCACCTCTGCAAATCCATGCTCCCCTCTGTGAAGGGCCTATCTATGTACTTTTATGTTATTTCACTTTTATTATTGAGTCATCACCTTCTCAAATAAGCACCAGTCCTGAGAGCACTATTGTCATTCTCATGCATTGTGAATAGTTAATGTTGTGTGCATCATTACTGGATCGCTTCTACCATGAATTACAATGTTTAGTCACTGCTTGAACTTTGGAGGTGCTCTGCATTTATGTTTTGCGGTCACAGAAAGGGCTAGCGAGATACCATGTTGTCATATTATATCATGATCGTTTTGACAAAGTGTTGGCATTTGAGATACTTTATTATTGCTCGCTAGTTGATTATGCCATCGATATGAGTGAATATAATTTCTAAGAGTTATCATTTGCATGGTTAGTTATAATCTTTGCTGAAAACTTGGGTACTATTTAAGCATATATATCGATAAAAGAACAAAAGAGTTTGTAAAAGTTTTTCTTTATCACTTTCAGTTTGTCAACTGAATTGCTTGAGGACAAGCAATGAGTTAAGCTTGGGGGAGTTGATACGTCTCCGTCGTATCTACTTTTCCAAACACTTTTACTCTTGTTTTGGCCCCTAATTTGCATGATTTCAATGGAACTAACCCGGACTGACGCTGTTTTCAGCAGAATTGCCATGGTGTTGTTTTTTGTGCAGAAATAAAAGTTCTTGGAATTGGATGAAACTTTTTTGAGATTTTTATGGAATAAATAAAAAATACTGGAACGAAGACCCACTGGAGGGGGGCCACCCAGTGCCCACGAGGCACCAGGGCGCGCCACCCCCCCAGGCGCGCCCTGGTACCTCGTGGGGCCCACGTGGCTCCGTCTGACCTAATTCCAACACTATAAATTCACAATTCCAGAGAAAAAAATAGGAGAGGAAGTTTTATTGCGTTTCACGATATGGAGCCGCCGCCGCCACCTCCTGTTCTTCATCGGGAGGCCAGATCTGGAGTCCGTTTGGGGCTTAGGAGAGGGGGATCTTCCGGCATCGTCATCATCAACCATCCTTCATCACCAATTTCATGATGCTCACCGCCGGGAGTGAGTAATTCCTTCGTAGGCTCGCTGGACGGTGATGAGTTGGATGAGATTTATCATGTAATCGATTTAGTTTTGTTAGGGCTTGATCCCTAGTATCCACTATGTTCTGAGATTGATGTTGCTATGACTTTGCTATGCTTAATGCTTGTCACTAGGTCATGAGTGCCATGATTCCAGATCTGAACCCTTTATGTTTTTATGAATATATTTGTGTTTTTGATCCGATCTTGCAAGTTATACGCACCTGCTATGTGTTATGATCCGCATACCCTAAGGTGACAATAATTGGGATTCTTTCCGGTGATTGCCATAGTTTGAGGAGTTCATGTATTCACTATGTGTTAATGCTTTCTTCCGGTTCTCTATTAAAAGGAGGCCTTAATACCCTTAGTTTCCTTCTGGACCCCACTGCCACGAGAGGGTAGGACAAAAGATGTCATGCAAGTTCTTATCGCAAGCACGTATGACTATATACGGAATACATGCCTACATTACATTGATGAATTGGAGCTAGTTCTGTGTCGCCCTAGGGGTTATGACTGTTACATGCTGAATGTTATCCAACATAATCACCAATCCAATGCCTATGAGTTTTTCACATATTGTCCTTTGCTAAGTTACTACTGTTGCTACTACTGTCACAATTGCTACCAAACTATTGATGCTACTGTTACTGTTATTGCTACTGCTATCAAACTATTATATTACTGTGCTACTGATCACTCTGCTGCAGATATTTAGTCTCCAGGTGTGGTTGAATTGACAACTCAACTGCTAATACTTGCAAATATTCTTTGGCTCCCCTTGTGTCGAATCAATAAAATTGGGTTGAATACTCTACCCTCGAAAACTATTGGGATCCCCTATACTTGTGGGTTATCAACGCCTCCCATGCCATCCCGCTAACACACATACCACATACAGTATCACTAAAAAAATCCGCATACGACATGTTCTCTCGTTCGAGTTCTAAGTTAACCAAAAATTTAACAGGTGTGAGAAACGGGAGCCGCCGCTTCCAGCGATCATTTTTGGACTAAAAAAGGCCTAGTCGGCTATCGTTTAGTTGAAATATGTAAAGTGTTCCATAAGAAAAAGAAACATGTAAAATGTAATGAATTTGGTCCGGTTTCAATGAAAATCATCCGATTTGCATGAAATTCGTCCATGGAACCAGAAGAGGGTTTTCCATACAGAGGCTAACAGTACGGACCCAGCAGGTCCATGGCCGTAGGCAAGCAAGTGCACACACTTATTATCACGATGGAAAAAATATGCTGACGTCTGAGACCCATGAAATTTTCAACGTAGTCAATAAACAAGAGAATTCTACAAGGAGAGACTGAAAACTGGGATCCAGCAGGTAGTATATTTTTTTTCGAGGTCGAGCAAATATTTGCTGGGCTGTAGACGGCCCAGGTTATGTTTTGTTTATTAATAGGCGCAGCCCATGCTGACATGCGGCCACAAGGATCTAGCAGGTATCAACTGGCCTCTGGGCCGCCCAGCCTTGGTTTTATTTTTTCTTAGAACATCAGTAGCCCAGCCGTTTTTTACTGAAGAAAACGCACAACCCAGTTCTATTTTTGTCTCGATTCTAAAAAAAAGTTATATTTTTGTCATCTGTACTTTATATATATATGTATATAGTTTTATTAGTTTATATATTATATTCGCAAAAAAATAGTTTATATATTAAGTTGTGGGCCTACTAAGTTGAAGCATACGCAAGGCTATGTCAACTTAGTCAACAAATCGAATCTACCAGCGTGAGACCATTAGATGTCAATCCAACTGCCGGCGTGCTTCTTCAATCTCTGATCTTCCTGCTCTAGCCGCTAAAACCAGCGCCGGCATCGCCAACTGTTCTGCCGCGTAGGCCTCACCACCCCACCCTACTCCCATCGCTTGCCAGGCCATCCCTGTACTGACCCACACCTCCTGTTATTCTCCGGCGACGGCAGCCTCACACCGCAGCTGAGCCAGTAAACCCTTGTATTCCCCTTCGCGTGAGCATCCTCCACCGAGTCTTCCCCGGCTCCGGGTCGTTCCCTCCCTAGGCCTCACCGTCGTCCACTGCCTTGGTGCTCTCGGCACGGCATCGTAAATGTGGTCAACGAACGACAGCCATCGGAAGAGGACTGTATGTGGACAGGCTGACAGCTGGGACCCACGAGGTCCATGGTTGCATGCAAGGAAGTGCCTCCTTATTATGCGGAAGAAAATTGATTCCACTCCCTGACAGCTGGGACCCACCAGCTACATCTTCTCACGCAAGGAAGCTCCTCCTTATTACATGAAAAAAATGCTTCCTCCCATTGGTTTGCTGACGTCTGGGACCTATGACATTGTCAACGTACTACGTGAGAATTGCACATGGAGCGGCTGACACATGGGACCCAGTTGCTCGAGAAGTTTTGTTGTTGTTGTTGAGACGGAGTAGGTTATCAACTGGGTTGTGCGGTGTCTGTGGCCCGTCTAGCCTAGGCTTTTATTTTTTGTTTACAATATGACAAGCCTAGCTAGTTTTTTTTCACGGTGAAAATGACTAGCCCACCTTTTTATTCGTAGAATAGCCTACACAAACCGATTTCTTTTTCTCCGTCCTGCTGGGCTGCAAATCTTTCAAGACAACGAGGGATACATTCGGCAATTAGATTCAAATTGTGAATTTTATTTTATTTTTTGATATTTCAAATTTCATTGGATTTTAACATAATTTAAATATATTTTAAATTTAGTTATTATCGGGCTCAAAATTTCGAGATTAAAAATAGTTCAGCAATTTCAATGTAATATCGTTGAAATTTTTAATCCTGTCCTTGGAGAAAATGGTCAGGTATTCTAAAAATATAATATGGGCTGCAATAAATTACGTTATAATTAGCAATTGGTCTATAAATTTAGGAAAAATAGCAAATGGGCTATATGCTGTCCGCCACAGATGTTATGCTGACTTGTGGGCCTACTAAGTTGACGCGTACGCAGGGCTTTGTCAACTTATAGTCAACAAACGATTCTAGCAGCAGTGACCGTTGGATGCTAATCCAACGGCCATGCTGCTTCTTCAATCTCTGATCTTCTTGCTCCAACCGCCCAAACCAGCGCCGGCGGGACCGCCTGCTCCCGCCTCCCGTGGCCGGCTATGCTGCCGCGCAGGCCTCATTGCCCCACCCTACTCCCATAGCTGGCTAGGCCATCCTGTAGGAGATATTCCCTAGAGGAAATAATAAATGTTATTATTTATCCCCATGTTCCTAATTATGTTTATGTTCCATGCTATAACTGCTATGGTTCTCGAGTCTACAGTAACCACGAGGCTCGGAGGGAAACTCATATGCATGTGTGGAATGATAAATGGTAAAATGTATTCCTAGTCTGGCCTCTAAGACGAGCTCAAGTGTTGCATGATGGTTCTGGTTTCCTGGTCATGGGCATGACTATGCCGGCAACTTTGAGGGCACAATGTTAGGAGAACACTTGTGTTGAATGGACCCGATTGATGTTATGCTATGAGATACATTCGTCACAAGTTAATGGTTAATAACACAGAGAAACTTAACGTTTGCATAATTCCTAAGACCATGAGAGTGTCGAGCTTCTCCGTGCTTGATTCATGAACTTTGGGGTTTATTAAACGTCATCCCTAAATGGGTGGCTATTACGGCGGCTTACGGGTTAATGGAAATGTATGACAAGGGACTTGATAGCTCAAGATTGGGATTTGCTCCTCCGACGATGGAGAGATATTTTTTGGGCCCTCTCGATGTTACGCTATCCACCATCGTCTGGCCAGACACATTGTGGTTTGATCACAGGGATGCCGGAACACGGAAACGAGAAAAGAGAACAAAACCGGTAACAAGGTAACTGGCATAGTGGACAAGTCGTTGATCCACGGGGATGCCGATAAATCTCACCTCGGGTATTTCTAACATATTGCGAAGTAGCAGGAATAGCACACGGCAAACTGGAGGTTCACTCGAATATTTATTCGTGTGGGTATAGGGGTCAATATGGGTGTCCACGGCTCCGATGTTGATCATTGATCGGAAAGTGTTCCGGTCATGTCTACGCTTCACCGAACCTATAGGATCACACGCTTAAGGGTCATCTATCTGCTGAATTCTAGACAGGGAGTCTAAGAGAAAGTCACCGGAAAAGTTTCGGAGACAACGGAAGAGTTCCGGTGAGAGACACCGAAAGAGTTTCGGTAAAATTGAAAAGTTGTTTCGGGGTATACCATTAAGTCAAATTGGTTTCGGCACATGCCTGTAAATTCTTGGAGGGTGCCAGAATTGTTCTAGGAACTTCTGGGATTTTTCCGAAGAAAAAACCTGGAAATGTTTCGGAGCTGCCGGAACCGCTTTGGTTGCTTTTCGCAGATGAAAATGACTAATCCGGAATTGTTTTGGAATGCATCCAAAATTATTTTGGTGGGTACTGGAAATGTTCTAAGACCTACAGAAATATTTTCGGATTTAACGGTCGCGGAAAAATATTTCTGTGAATAGTGAAAAGCACTTTATGGTTACTTTATGGAAAGCCACCTTTTTGGGCTTTGTCCCAAAATATCATGGGGATGACATGGATGGATGAGAGCCCCCCTACCCCTTGAGTTTTCCTATAAATAGAGGTGGAGAGGCACTCACCACACTCACTCTTTCTCACATACAAATGCCATGCATGATCTGGCCTTTTCTCTCCCTCCCCGCGAAATAGTTTCGTAGAGCCGAAAGGTTGTCTGGGTTCCGGTGGGAACTAGTTCTGGATGGCGAAGCCCTGCCGGATAGATGACACCGTATGTGTGCAACCCCGTAGAGAGGTTGCAGGTTCGATCTTTTTGCCCGAGGGGTTTTTCGAGAGTGCCTCCCGAAGGGCGGTCCGAGTGACCGTCCGAGTTTCTGTGAGTGCCTCCCGAAGGGCTGTCCATGACACCATCCGGGGGACTGTCTGACCGCCTCCCGAAGGGCTGTCCAAGGAACTGTCCGAGGAGCAGACGAGGGAGTACATCCCCGCGGTTGGGAGGTTGTAAATCCTAGCTGCGGGGATCTGCACCAACGATCTTCATCGACTCTACTTCCGCTGCACTACGAGTCGGTAACGATCAGATCCAAACCTTGTATGCATCTCCATAGTGATCCTGGGCGTGCTCGCTGTACCGAAATTTTTTGTTTTCTGTCGCGTTCCCCTACAGTGGCATCATGAGCCATGCTATGCGCAGATGCATGTTACGATCTGGAATACATAGTGATGTATGGGTATTGCATAATATAATTTTGTAGTAGATGAGATCTATTGCTGAAAATTATTTATGCGGGTGGCAGGTGAAATATGTTACCCGATGTTCTTGTTGCTTACCTACAATTTGCGTATTTCTGATCTTGAAACGGCATGGTGGAATTTCACAAAGTTCTGGCAATCCGCGATCCTCATTGATCAATGAAGTGCTATCAGTTCTTTGGGTTCCACCATAGTTTTAAGAAAGATGAAATTTCGCAGACAAAAGGGCAATGCAGATATGATCTGCACGGGGGTCATGCATATGACGAAGTTCAGTATGGGGTTAGAGATTTTATTATCTCGTGTTTTCATACACCCCGCAAAGTTAATCTAGCGACTTGAATAATCATACTTGATGATGAACGTTGGTAGCTTTGGTTTGTTTCGAAACCTTAGAAGCCACGTAAAATAAAATTTTGCATAAACCAATTAGAGGCGTCTAACTTGGTTTTGCAGGATGTGAATGTGATGTGGTATAGCAGTTCTCATTTTAATTTGATTATGTATGAGATGACTATATAATGTAATTTAACATGACCTGCGTGTCATGATTCGGCATGATGGATGGAGCCATATGATTGTCACTTTAATGACCTGCGTGTCAACCTTATGTAATGCACTTATTTTATTAGCTATAAAGATAGCAATATTATTTGGTGCATCGACAAGGTGGTGGCAATCTTCGCGAAGGTGAACACTGACGCGAATGCCGAAGACGAAGAAACTAAAGACTTCTCCGTCAGAAAGGGCTATACCATATCATGCTATTATGAATTACCTGAGATGTTTATCCCTTATGATGCATCCTTTTGATTGCGTGGTAGTCACTTTTTATTAGGGTGATCTCTCACTAAAAATATCAAGTAGTTAGTGTTCTCCCAAGTGTAGCACCGTCACAACACCTATATCTTTGGGGTATCACATGGATGCATGGGTACGAACGATTAGAGAAGTGTGAGGCGGGTGAGTTGAGACCTCGCAGCAAGATCACTTGGTTATCTTGATGTTCCGGAGGATCGTCCTGAGCTCGAAATACGCCCATCGAAAGATGAACAAGAGTCACATAGAGATGTGATTGTCAAGTTGGCCTACCAAATGAAATTCTCGTCACTTGAGATGGATGCATCCTTGGCGTTGAATTGAAATTTGGGTCTTGTATCACTCACAATCAATTATGAGAGGTATTGATTTGAGTGGGAGCGCACTATAGAATTAACTTGTTTAATTCTCTGTGCAGTTAATTATGAACATTGTCTAAGTGTTATATGCATAATAGTTATAGAAGAATGGCTCGCGTTTCCACCTTCCCTGTTGAAATTGAATAAGCTGTTAAATATCTGGTTAAAACTTTATGGTTGGTAACGTAATGTGAGGATTGTCCTCAAGAGTGCCGAGAAGGACTTTGTCCTATCGCATGCTTTCGGTATTCTCCCGCTAATGCTATAGATGATGTGACTCTCGTCCTTCGATCCAAAAGCTAGAATTCTATTACGGTCAAGTGCAATATGTTTGCTTCCATGAGACCTGAACTTCAAAAGTTTGGGATAGTTATATGATATTCATGGAACTGAAAATTATTTTCAGATGCAGACAAAGGCTAAAAGATATGAGATATCCAAAGCAATGTTTGTTTGCAAACTATTAGTAAAAGTGTTTACTATGCATTAGAGTAATACAAGAGGGATCCAGAAGAACGCCTGTCATGATATGAAGGTGAATAAAACAACAACTTAAAGAGAAAGGAAGTCTCCGAAGGGTGTTAGTGAAACTTATGCACCTAGGAAGTCCGAGGCTGACGCCACTCTCAAAGTTGGGTGCTTCTTTTGAGAGTATGAGAAATATTGGAACTAAAACTATAAGAAGTATAAAGGCAAACAGAGAGAAGACTGGAATATCCAGCTCATGTATGAAAGTCATACAAGCTATTGATGTATAGAAGGCTGGTCAAAGAAATAGTTCTTGGGAATTATGATTAAACATGTTAATCACTGATTCTTGGGTATAGTGAGTTGATCACAGAGATACCCGCTCGATTGCATTCTGTTGCGACTCGATGCAAGAACTACTATGGCCTAAAAGACTTGCCGGGAATGAGGTTTAGATATGCTTTGGGAACATAGTAAATGTTACTATACCTTCCATCGGTGTATTACCTATGTATTTATTTTCATAATTCATTTTTGGATTTTCATACACTCTAGCCCATTGCATAAAGTATCTTGCAAGAATGTTGTTCATAAGAGAACTTTTGATGCTCGGTGTTATGAATAACATAAGGGCCATACTTTTGTTATGAATGAGATGTATGTTATGAATATTGATAATAATACATTACCTCTGTATTTACTTTCATAATTCATTTTAGAGTTTTATACACTCTAGCCCATTTGCATAATGTTTGTTGCAAGAGTGTTGTTCATAAAAGAACAATTGTTGTTCAATATTATGAATAACATAAGGGCCATACTTCCATCATGGATGGGATGTATGTTATGAATATTGATGGTAATATGATACATCCATAACACTGACGCTAAATGTCGCAAGACTAAAAGAATACCACACATGTGTGGCACTGCATTTGGTCACATTGGAGAAACCCGCATGGAGAAATTCCATAATGATCGATTTTGAAGTCGTTTGAATATGAATCATCTGACACTTGCAACTTTCCTCTGAAAAGTGAAGTGATTGAAATACCGTTCACAGGCCATAAGGAATGAGCAAAGAATTTATTGGTGATCATACATCATGATGTGTGTAGTCCGATAAATGTTGTTGCTGGCAGTGGATTTGTCTATCTTCTGAAATGACTCAAGTAGATATATGGATATTTACTTGATGAGACGTAAGTCTGGATCTTTTGAAATCATTCAAAAGGTTTTCAAAATGAAGAATAAATTATTGTAACAAGAAAATTATGTTTCTGCAATTGGATTGCGGAAAGAAATTTTGAGTTACAAGTTTAGCGAATGTCTAATGAGTTGTGAAAAGAGTTTCATAACTTACACCTCCTGGAGCACCACTGTGAGTGGAATGTCCGTGAAGATGTAATCAAACCATTTATGACATGGTAAGATTAAAGATGACATAAATCAATTTGCCATTATCCCTTTTAAATTAATGCTTTAGAGACTGCGGCTTTTACACTGAAAAGAGCGCCATCGGATCTGTTGAAATAACGCCATGGTATGGTAACCCCAACCATGTTATGTCTTTTCTTAACATTTGGAATATGGGGATTGTGTAAAATATTTACAAACCTATTCCAAATCATACAAGTGCTACTTTGTAGGTTATCCCAAATTATTGGGTATTCCTCCCTCACTATACCGAGGCAAAAGTTTGCCACAAAGAACGGTATGATTTTGAAAGAAAATGTTTCTTGCAAAAAGGTAAGTTGGAGGACAGTGCAACTCGACGAGATAACAGTATCTTTGTTATCATGACCAAGGAAAGAAACCACGAAAGAAATTCCATAGTTTCCTCCCGCGACTGATACAGAAGCCTCTACAATAAAATGTATGGACTTCGGTCGAACTTGCAGCTGAACCACGTAGGCAAAACTTGTGCAAACCTCTCAGGTGAGCAAACGAGATATTGTTGTTAGACAACAGTATACCTACGATAATCAAGGAAGCGTTGATGGGCCCTGCCTCCGGAATTGGCTAAATGCCAATACAATCCGAGATAGTTTCCATATAAATGATTCAAGATTAAATCTTGATGAACCCTTCTGAAGACTTAGAGTCTAGCAAACATTAATGGAACTATAAACTGATGTGGATAAAATGTTTTATCCATAAAGCTCAACTTGTTGCAATAAACAAGTTCAAGGAGTTGACTATGATGAGGTTGTCTCACCGTAGCGATGCTTAAAGTCGGTTCGGGTTAAACTAGCAATTAATACATATTTCAATCATGAGATATGAAACATGGATGACGAAAGAATTTCCATGAAATGGGAATACAAACTAGGAATTGTATGTGATACAGTCCAAAGTATTTTGTCGATCCAGAGGATGCTAGTGAGTGTGCAAACTTCAAAGTTCCAGCAATGGACAGAAGAGAGCAAAAAGGAGTTGGAATCTGTGTTTTGATGAAATAGTCAAAAGAGTTTGATTTCATCAATGGATAGCGAAGATGCTTGTTGTTACAAGAAAGTAAGTGGGAGCATAATAATATTTCTAAAACCTGTGTGCTTGACACATTGTTGATTGGAAATAATATAAATTTCTTGACACGAATTAGTACTTCATTGAAAAATAGTTTTTCGATGAAGTGCTTGGGCTAGGTAGCCTCGATATTAGGCATATTTATCTATGGAGATAAATATGGGCTAATAGGCTAAAGCCAAAAATACATATTGACAAGATGTTAAAATGTTTTAACATTAAAACATCAAGGAGTGATTCTTGCCGAAGTCACATGGAAAGGCTTTTGCAAGACTTGGTGTCCTAAAACACTGATGAGCAAAATACATGATGGAATTTCCACACACTTATGTGTTTGGATTAATCATGTATTCCATGGTATGTAAAACAACCAGATATGTCCGATACTCCCAAGCTGTTGCGAGTATAGATACCAAAGTGATCAAAGTACTGATCATGGGACAACAGTGAAAAATGTCATTGAGTACTAAAGTAGCACTGATGACATGTTTTCTCGCAAGCAGAGATTATGAAGGCTCATTGTAAGTAATTACATCGATACGGTCTTCATCAATGCTCCATGCGATTTTCGATTTAAGTTAAGGGTTTTGTGTAATACACGATATGGTGGCACGGTAGTTGGAAATTGTTCCAAACAGGTTACTGTGGCGAATTCTATAACAAAGGCTAAGTATGTTGACACTTTGGAAGCGACAAAGAAGATGTTGAATCATATAGTTCATTCATGAACTTAGTATGATTCCAAGATGGCTTTGGTCAATGGGACACTATTGTAGATAGTTGCTCCATAGCTCAGTCTGAGGAATCAAGGTTCGACCAGTGATTCACATATATACGAAGCCAAGTCCACACAAAATATGAATTTTGTGAACGCGTGAAAACGCGAGGACATGCAAAGATACACACGGAACTGAAGTTGTCAGATCCGTTGGACATCAGACTATACCACAAGCGAATCATATTTTACACCGGTATGCCATAGGTGTAAAGTGCATTAGTATTGACTAGATTATTGACTCTAGTGCAAGTGGGAGTCTATAGGAGATATGCCCTAGGGGAAATAATAAATGTTATTATTTATCCCCATGTTCCTAATTATGTTTATGTTCCATGCTATAACTGCTATGGTTCTCGAGTCTACAATAACCATGAGGCTCGGAGGGAAACTCATATGCACGTGTGGAATGATAAATGATAAAATGTATTCCTAGTCTGGCCTCTAAGAATAGCTCAAGTGTTGCATGATGGTTCTGTTTTCCTGATCATGGGCATGACTATGCCGGCAACTTTGAGGGCACAATGTTAGGAGAACACTTGTGTTGAATCGACCCGATTGATGTTATGCTATGAGATACATTCGTCACAAGTTAATGGTAAATAACACAGAGAAAGTTAACGTTTGCATAATTCCTTAGACCATGAGAGTGTCGAGTTTCTTCATGCTTGCTTCATGAACTTTGGGGTTTGTTAAACATCATCCGTAAATGGGTGGCTATTACGGCGGCTTACGGGTTCATGGAAAAGTATGACAAGGGACTTAATAGCTCAAGATTGGGATTTGCTCCTCCGACGATGGAGAGATATTCTTTGGGCCCTCTTGGTGTTACGGTATCCACCATCGTCTGGCCAGACACATTGTGATTTGATCACAGGGAGGCCGGAACACGGAAACGAGAAAACAGAAGAAAACCGGTAACGAGGTAACTGGCATAGTGGACAAGTTGTTGATCCACGGGGATGCCGATAAATCTCACCTCGGGTATTTGTAACATATTGCGAAGCAACAGGAATAGCACAAGGCAAACTGGAGGTTCACTCGAATATTTATTCGTGTGGGTATAGGGGTCAATATGGGTGTCCACGGCTCCGAAGTTGATCATTGATCGGAAAGTGTTCTGGTCATGTCTATGCTTCACCGAACCTAGAGGGTCACACGCTTAAGGGTTATCTATCTGCTGAATACTAGACAGGGAGTCTGAGAGAAAGTCACCGAAAAAGTTTCGGAGACAACAGAAGAGTTCCGGAGAGAGAACACCGGAAGAGTTTCGGTAAAACTGAAAAGTTGTTTCGGGGTATACCGTTAAGTCAACTTGGTTTCGGCACACGCCTGGAAATTCTTGGAGGGTGCCAGAATTGTTCTGGGAACTTCTTGGATTTTTCCGGAGAAAAAACCCGGTAATGTTCCGGAGCTACCGGAACCGCTTTGGTTGCTTTTCGCAGATGAAAATCACTAATCCGGAATTGTTTCGGAACGCGTCCAAAATTATTTTGGTGGGTACTAGAAATGTTCTAAGACCTACAGAAATATTTTTGGATTTAGCGGGTGCGGAAAAATGTTTCTGTGAATAGTGAAAAGCACTTTATGGTTACTTTATGGAAAGCCACCTTTTTGGGCTTTGTCCCAAAATATCTTGGGGATGACATGGATGGATGAGAGCCACCCTACCCCTTGGGTTTTCCTATAAATAGAGGTGGACAGGCACTCTCCACACTCACTCTTTCTCACATACAAATGCCATGCATGATCTGCCCTTCTCTCTCCCTCCCCGCGAAATAGTTTTGTAGAGCCGAAAGGCTGTCTGGGTTCCGGTGGGAACTAGTTCTGAACGGCGAAGCCCTGCCAGATAGATGACACCGTATGTGTGCAACCCCGTAGAGAGGTCGTAGGTTTGATCATTTTTCCCGAGGGGCTGTTCGAGAGTGCCTCCCGAAGGGCTGTCCGTGTGACCGTCTGAGTTTCTGTGAGTGCCTCCCGAAGGGCTGTCCGTGACACTGTCCGGGCGACTGTCCGACCACCTCCCGAAGGGCTGTCCGAGGGACTATCCGAGGAGTAGACAAGGGAGTACATCCTCGCGGTAGGGAGGTTGTAAATCCTAGCTGTGGGGATCTGCACCGATGATCTTCATCGACTCTACTTCCGCTGCGTTACGAGTCGGTAATGATCAGATACAAACCTTGTATGCATCTCCATAGTGATCCCGGGCGTGCTCACTGTACCAAAAATATTTGTTTTCTATCGCATTCCCCTACACATCCATCTACTCACCCGCACCTCTTGTTATTCTCCGGCGACGGCAGCCTCACACTGCAGCCGAACCAGTAAACCCTTGTACCCCCCTCCGTGTGGGCAACCACTGCCGCATCTTCCCCTGCTCCAGGTCGTTCCCTTCCTAGGCCTCGTCGTCGTCCACCGCCTTGATGCTCTCGGCACAATGTCATCAACACGGTCAATGAACGATACCCATCGGAAGAGGACTGTACGTGGAGAGGCTGGGAGCTGGGACCCATGAGGTCCATGGTCGCACGCAAGGAAGTGCCTCCTTATTACGCGCAAGAAAAATGATTCCTCCCCTTGCTTAATGGGACCCACCTTATTTGGAGGCTGACTTGTGGGCCTACTTAGTTGACCCGTACACAGGGCTTTGTCAACTTAGTCAACGAATGATTCTAGCAGCAGTGACCATTGGATGTTCATCCAACGGCCATGCTGCTTCTTCAATCTCTGATCTTCTTGCTCCAGCCGCCCAAACCAGCGCCGGCGGGACCGCCTGCTCCTGCCTCCCATGGCTGGCTGTGTTGCCATGTAGGCCTCATCGCCCCACCCTACTCCCATCGCTGGCCAGGCCTTCCCTCTACTCACCCACATCCCCTGTTATTCTTGATGGGTAACGAAGCATGAAAATTAAAAATTTCCTACGAACACCCAAGATCTATCTAGGAGAAGCATAGAAACGAGAGAGGAGAGTGTGTCTACGTACCCTCGTAGACCGAAATAGGAAGCGTATATAACGCGGTTGATGTAGTCGTACTCTTCACGATCCAACCGATCTAGTGCCGAACGGACGGCACCTCCGAGTTTAGCACACGTGCGGCTCGATGACGTCTCCTCCTCCTTGATCCAGCAAGAGAAGGCAGAGAAGTAGATGGGATCACAACCAGCACGACGGTGTGGTGGTGATGGTTGCTACGCCCCTGCTCGACCGTGCGCTAATCATACACGCAAATGCACACGATCGAGATCAGAGACTCACGAGAAGATATCACATTACAACTCTAAACTCAAAATAAAATAATACAAGCTTTATATTACAAGCCAGGGGCCTCGAGGGCTCGAATACATAAGCTTGAGACATACAAGCATCAGCGGAGGCAAAAGTATCTGAGTACAGACACAAAGTTAAACAAGATGCCTTATGAAGGCGAAAACAAACAACGACTCTGATCGAAAGAGGCAAGGCCTCCTGCCTGGGAGCCTCCTAAACTACTCTTGGTCGTCGGCGGTCTCCACGTAGTAGTAGGCTCAACCGGAAGTGTAGTAGCAGTCTACGGGATTAGCTGGCTCCTCGGATCCGTCATCTGGTCACAGCAATCGGCTATGGGGGAAAAGAGTAGCAAAGCAACTGTGAGTACTCATCCAAATTACTCGCAAGACTGACATCAGAACTATACTAAGTATGCATCGGTATCAAAGGAATGGGGCTATATCTTTGGACTAAACTGCAGAAATGCCGGAACAGAGGGGGAGAGGCCTAGCCTATCGAAGACTAGCATCTTCAGCGTCTTGCAGCATTAGAAGAGTACAGATTAGCATATAATAAAGTAACAAGCATGTAGAAGCAAAGCCCAGAGATCCTTCCTCGACCCCCTGCGAGAAAGCAATCTCGGAGCTTACAGTTAATTAACATGTGTCCAGTTCAAGTTGTAGTAGATCGGGATACAACACCGAGCGTCCTGTTAGCGTGAACACGGCTAATCGAATAGATAACTTCCCTGCAGGGGTGCACTACTGTTACCCAACACGCTCGATTAGCTCTGGCCGGACACACTTTTCTGGGTCATGCCCGGCCTCGGCTGATCAACACACCGCAGCCCTACCTAGAGCTCAGCAGAGAGGTCCCCGTCGGTCTACATCCTAAGTGCTCAGGGGTCTTGGGCCATCGCCCTTTGCACTCCGGGTTGTTACGTGCAGGGTGAAGCCAGGCACCACCCGTGTGCTGGATGGCGCCGGTCCGTCCCGGCCGCAATGCTGAACTGGACGTCTGACAGAGCTTTCGGCTGATACATACGACGTAGAGGGCCCCATAAACCATTATCCCACGTGGTGGTAGTGCGTATAGGGCCAACGACCCACTCAGATCAAATACCCAAATCCGTTAGCGAATTATTAGGAGCTCGCGGTGACGATCAGTACTCCTGTCGTCCCGTCTCGAGGAAGTGCGACAAGGGTCAGGCCCATCCCTCTCTAGGGCAGTCTCTGCCTGCCCGGCCACGCCTCGTAATTAGCTCACGGGTACCTTTGGGTCAACCCGACTTCACATCTCTCACGGGTACCCCTCGGGGTCAACCCGACTTTATTCAGTAAATGTAGTAAAATCCCGGTAATTGTGTGTTCATAACACCAAGGAGGAATCCGAGGAATCACCCTCATTGGATTCCTACTCGATGTACTCGTTAGGGCGAACCCGGAGGAATCACCCTCGATGGTATTCACATTTGCGGGGTTGCTTGACAGAAGCCTCATCGGAGGTGGAGGAAGAGGAATCACCCTCAGTAATCCACGTCCGAATAGCTGTGCTACAAAGACATCATCGGGAGTGAGTTAAGAGGTATCACCCTCATCACTCGAGGATAACCCTGTAGAGTCGAACAACTTAGTGGGTGTGCGGTGCTGTGCTGGTCTCAGCCCGTCGATCACATCGATCGGGGCATTAGCAACTAAGCGGGGCAACTAGAGCAAGGAAGAGGGGCCACCGATGGATTATCAACCAAACTATACTAAGTATCTCGGATAACAGGCAAGTATCAATAACAGTTATAAAAATAGGCTATGCAGCAGAATAGGATAAAACAGAGTAGTAGCAATTTCTAATGCAAGCAGGAGGGAGAAAGAATAGGTGATATAGGCATGCGTCAAGGGGGGGTTTGCTTGCCTGGAAGCTCTGCTGAAAGGGGCTGGTCCTCGGTGACGTAGTCGATCACAGGGGCAGCGTCAGTCTCGGAGTCTACCGGAGAGAAGAGGGGGGAAGAAACAATAAATACAAGCAACAAATGCAATCACAGATGCATGCCATGGCAGCACGCTATTCGAGGAGTGCCCTAATGCAGTACTACGCAAGTTAGTCGGAGCGGGAAACATCTGGAGGTGTTTTACCAGCTCCGGGCAATTATCGGACAGATGAACTGGGGGGAAAGTTCCATGTTCACCATGTTAGAGGGGTGTGGCAGGTATGTGGAGGGCATATTCGGATTCTTCATAATTTTCTAATCATTTTTCATATATAAATTATTTTCATCCGGGTTACGGTTTATTTTATATGATTTTTCAAAGTTTTAAACAATTTCTGGAATTATTTTAATTATTAAATTAGAATTATCCGAAACAGTAATTGCTGACGTCAGAGTGACATCAGTGGTCAATGGTGGACTTTGACTGGTCAAACTGACCAGTGGGTCCCACCTGGCATTGACTCATTAGTTAACTAGTTAATTAATTAGACTAAGTAATTAGTTTAATTAAACAAAATTAATTAAGTTAATTAATTAATTAATTAGTTATTATTTATTTATTTATTTTAATTCTTCCTTTTTTAATCTAATTAGAGGGGGTTATTGTAAAGTGGGGGATTAGCCCCACTAATTAACAAGGCCGGCCCCACTGGACAGTGGCTCAACGAGCCACTTCCAGTGGCTGGGCACGCACGGCGCAAGGCGCCGCCGGCCTCGGCCAGCAACAGGCAACGGCGAGTAGCGCACGGGGCAGCGAGCGGCCGCGGGAGCAGCCGCATCACGGGCGCAGGCGGCGAAAGGAGCAGCAGCGGCCACGGATGGCGCGGCTACAGCGGCAGCGACAGTGCGGGCACGGCAGGGCGGACGCGGGCGAGTGCGGGCTGCGTGGGCGAGGCGCGCGGGCGCGCGGCCGGAGGCGGCCAGAGGCGCATGGGGGCTCGGGCAGGGTGCGGCGTCCGCGAGCTCGCCGGGAGCTCGGGCGCGGTTTGCGGCGGCCTACGGCGACGGGAGCGAGGGGAAAAGAGGGGGAATCGCCGCGGGGTCTCACCCCGGTTGCAGAGAAGGGGGCGGCGAGGCTCGGGAAGGCCGTGGCGGTGTGGTTCCGGCGACGAGGACGGCGAGGCGGCAAAGGCGTCGGGCGTCGGGGACGAGGGGAAGCGAAGGGGATTTAGGGTTAGGGTTTCGGGTGGGGGGAGGCCATATAGGCCAGGGGCGAGCGGGGGTGGGCCGGCCCGGTCGGCCTGGCGGCCGGCTGGGCCGAGGCCCAGTTGGGGGGGATTCTTTTATTTTTATTTTTCTTTTTTTGTTTATTTTCTTTTACTAATTCGCAAAATATTAGGCCACTAAATGACTTTTGTAAAATAGATGACTTACCCCAACAAATACCAGGCAATATTTGGCACTGCTATAAAATGGTTTGGAGTCCACATGTTTTTATTTGAAATTTATTTAAATGAAAATGGATTAAATACTTCTGTTTTGGTTATGTTTCATGATGTTAGAGTCATTTAACTAATTCAATTAATGTTGATTTTATTTTTCTAATTGCCTTGGGAATATTTGCAATATTATGAACTATTTAGTTCTACTGTTTGGATAACTTTTAATTTTGACTTTATTTTAAATTTTGGATTTGAAGTTGGATTATTCTTAATTGTTTTTATTGGGCTTAATGATGATGAGTTGGCATAACTAATTGGCATAATTACTATTTAGTAATCTGGGGATGTCACAATGGTGGTGGTGGAGCTAGTTCAGCAGGGAGGGAGGAGCTACGGAGTAATGGGAGAGAGAGGGGAGACAAGGGCTTGGTGTGTCCTCTTGGGGCGCCCCCTCCTCTATATATATAGGTGGAGGGGCGTGGGGAACAGCCCCTCCAAGCCCTAGGGCGCAGCCAAGGGGGGGAGGACTTGGACTTCAAGTCCAATCCTATTCCTACTAGGGCTCCCCTTTTTTTTCCTTTACTAGCCACATGGGCTTTTGAGGATTTGGTGCGCCTAGCCCAATAAGCCCAGGGCGCCTCCCCTCAGCCCATTCCAAGCCATTGGGACGTGGTGGACCAACTTGTGGACTTCCGGAATCCTCCGGAACCTTCTGGAAGCTTCCCGGTACAATACCGAAAAAACTGCACCTTTTTCCGGAACCCAAAATATGACTTCCCATACATAAATCGTTACCTCTCGACCATTCTGAGACTCCTTGTGACGTCTAGGATCTCATCCGGGACTCCAAACAAAATTCGGTTACCAATCATCAAATATCCCAATACTACTCTAGCGTCAACGAATGTTAAGCGTGCGACCCTGCGGGTTCGGGAATCATGTAGTCATGACCGAAACACCTCTCCGGTCAATAACCAATAGTAGGACCTGGATGCCCATATTGATTCCTACATATTCCATGAAGATCTTTTATTGGTTGAACCACGATGTCAAGGATTCGGTTAATCCCGTATGCAATTCCCTTTGTCCGGCGATATGTTACTTGCCCGAGATTCGATCGTCGGTATCTCCATACCTAGTTCAATGTCGTTACTGGCAAGTCTCTTTACTCATTTCGTAATACAAGATCCTGTGACTAACCCATTAGCCACATTGCTTGCAAGCTCTTTACGATGTTGTATTACCAAGAGGGCCCAGAGATATCTCTCCGTCATACGGAGTGACAAATCCCAGTCTCGATTCGTGCCAACCCAACAAACACCTTTGGAGATACCTGTAGAGCACCTTTATGATCACCCAGTTACGAAGTGACGTTTGGATACACACTAAGTATTCCTCCGGTGCCAGGGAGTTACACAATCTCATGGTCTAAGGAACAGATACTTGATATGAAGAAAGCTGTAGCAAATAAACTAAACGATCTGGTGCTGAGCTTACGGTTGGGTCTTGTCCATCACATCATTCTCCTAATGATGTGATCCCATTATCAAATGACAACTCATGTCTATGATTAGGAAACCTTAACAATCTTTGATCAACGAGCTAGTCTAGTAGAGGCTCACTAGGGACACGGTATTTGTTGTATCCATGCATGTATTTAAGTTTCCGGTCAATACAATTCTAGCATGAATAATAAACCTTTATCATGAACAAGGAAATATGATAATAATCATTTTATTATTGCCTCTAGGGCATATTTCCAACAGTCTCCCACTTGCACTAGAGTCAATAATCTAGTTTACATTGTAATGAATCTAACACCCATGGAGTCCTGGTGCTGATCATGTTTTGCCCGTGGAAGAGGTTTAGTCAACGGGTCTGCTACATTCAGATTCGTATGTACTTTGCAAAGCTCTATGTCTCCATCCTTAACATAATTACGAACGGAGATGAAACGTCGCTTGATGTGCTTGGTTCTCTTGTGAAACCTGGGCTCCTTGGCAATGGCAATAGCTCCAGTGTTGCCACAAAAGATAGTCATTGGATCCGATGCACTAGGTATTACACCTAGATCGGATATGAACTCCTTCATCCAGACTCCTTCTTGCGCTGCTTCCGAAGCAGCTATATACTCCGCTTCACATGTAGATCCCGCCACGACGCTCTGCTTGGAACTGCACCAACTGACCGCTCCACCATTTAATATAAATACGTATCCGGTTTGAGACTTAGAGTCATCCGGATCTGTGTCGAAGCTAGCATCGACGTAACCCTTTACGACGAGCTCTTCGTCACCTCCATAAACAAGAAACATGTCCTTAGTCCTTTTCAGGTACTTCAGCATATTCTTGACCGCTGTCCAGTGATCTACTCTTGGATCACTTTGGTACCTCCCTGTCAGACTAATGGCAAGGCACACATCAGGTCTGGTACACAGCATGGCATACATTATAGAGCCTATGGTTGAAGCATAGGGAATGACTTTCATCCTTTCTCTTTCTTCTGCCGTGGTCGGGGTTTGAGTCTTACTCAACTTCAGACCTTGCAATACAGGGAAGAACCCTTTCTTTGACTGATCCATTTTGAACTTCTTCAAAACTTTGTCAAGGTATGTGCTTTGTGAAAGTCCTATTAGGTGTCTTGATCTATCTCTATAGATTTTGATGCCCAATATATAAGCAGCTTCACCGAGGTCTTTCATTGAAAAACTCTTATTCAAATATCCTTTTATGCTTTCCAGAAATTCTATATCATTTCCAATCAACAATATGTCATCCACATATAATATTAGAAATGCTACAGAGCTCCCACTCACTTTCTTGTAAATACAAGCTTCACCGTAAGTTTGTATAAAACCAAAAGCTTTGATCACCTCATCAAAGCATATATTCCAACTCCGAGATGCTTGCACCAGTCCATAGATGGATCGCTGGAGCTTGCATACTTTGTTAGCATCCTTAGGATCGACAAAACCTTCTGGTTGCATCATATACAATTCTTCCTTAAGAAACCCACTAAGGAATGCCGTTTTGACGTCCATTTGCCAGATCTCATAATCATAAATTGCAGCAATAGCTAACATAATTCTAACAAACTTAAGCATCGTTACGGGTGAGAAAGTCTCATCGTAGTCAACTCCTTGAACTTGTGGGAAACCCTTTGCGACAAGTCGAGCTTTATAGACGGTGACATTACCATCAGCGTCTGTCTTCTTCTTAAAGATCCATTTATTCTCAATGGCTTGCCGATCATCGAGCAAGTCCACCAAAGTCCATAATTTGTTCTCATACATGGATCCTATCTCGGATTTCATGGCCTGAAGCCATTTATCATAATCTGGGCTCATCATAGCTTCTTCATAGTTCATAGGTTCACCGTTGTCTAACAACATGACTTCCAGGAGAGGATTACCGTACCATTTTGGTGCGGAACGTACCCTGGTCGACCTACGAAGTACAGTAGTAACTTGATCCGAAGTTTCATGATCATCATCATTAGCTTCCTCTTCGGTTGGTGTAGACATCACGGGAACTGTTTTCTGTGATGTGCTACCTTCCAATTCGAGAGAAGGTACGATTACCTCATCAAGTTCTACTTTCCTCCCACTCCCTTCTTTCGAGAGAAACTCCTTCTCTAGAAAGGACCCATTCTTGGCAACAAAGATCTTGCCCTCGGATCTGTGGTAGAAGGAATACCCAATGGTCTCTTTAGGGTATCCTATGAAGACGCACTTCTCCGCTTTGGGTTCGAGCTTATCAGGCTGAAGCCTCTTGACATAAGCGTCGCATCCCCAAACTTTAAGAAACGACAGCTTAGGTTTCTTGCCAAACCACAACTCATACGGTGCCGTCTCAACGGATTTAGACGGTGCCCTATTTAAAGTGAATGCGGCTGTCTCTAATGCATAACCCCAAAACAATAGTGGCAAATCGGTAAGAGACATCATAGAACGCACCATATCCAATAGAGTACGATTACGACACTCGGACACACCATTACGCTGTGGTGTTCCAGGTGGCGTGAGCTATGAAACAATTCCACATTGTCTTAAATGCATACCAAACTCATAACTCAAATATTCACCTCCATGATCAGATCGTAGAAACTTTATTTTCTTGTTACGATGATTTTCAACTTCACTCTGAAATTCCTTGAACTTTTCAAATGTTTCAGACTTGTGTTTCATTAAGTAAATATACCCATATCTACTCAAATCATCTGTGAAGGTAAGAAAATAACGATATCCACCGCATGCTTCAACACTCATTGGACCGCATACATCAGTATGTATTATTTCCAATAAGTCACTAGCTCGCTCCATTGTTCCGGAGAATGGAGTTTTAGTCATCTTGCCCATGAGGGATGGTTCACATGTCTCAAATGATTCATAATCAAGAGATTCCAAAAGTCCATCGGCATGGAATTTCTTCATGCCTTTTACACCAATATGACCTAAGCGGCAGTGCCACAAATATGTGGTACCATCATTATTAATTTTGCATCTTTTGGCATCAATATTATGAATATGTGTATCACTACGATCGAGATTCAACAAGAATAAACCATTCATAAGGGGTGCGTGACCATAAAAGATATTACTCATATAAATAGGACAACCATTATTCTCTGACTTAAATGAATAACCGTCTCGCAATAAACAAGATCCAGATATAATGTTCATGCTCAACGCAGGCACCAAATAACAATTATTTAGGTTTAAAACTAATCCCGAAGGTAGATGTAGAGGTAGCGTGCCGACGGCGATCACATCAACCTTGGAACCATTTCCGACGTGCATCGTCACCTCATCCTTAGCCAGTCTTTGTTTATTCCGTAGCTCCTATTTTGAGTTACACATATTAGCAACCGAACCAGTATCAAATACCCAGGCGCTACTACGAGCACTAGTAAGGTACACATCAATAACATGTATATCAAATATACCTTTGTTGACGTTGCCAGCATTCTTATCTGCCAAGTACTTGGGGCAGTTCCGCTTCCAGTGACCATTCCCCTTGCAGTAGAAGCACTCAATCTTAGGTTTGGGTCCAGCCTTGGGTTTCTTCACGGGAGCGGCAACTGCTTTACCGTTCTTCTTGAAGTTCCCTTTCTTTCCCTTGCCTTTCTTGAAACTAGTGGTCTTTTTAACCATCAACACTTGATCCTCCTTCTTGATTTCTACCTCCGCAGCCTTAAGCATCGCGAAGAGCTTGGGAAGTGTTTTCTCCATCCCTTTCATATTATAGTTCATCACAAAGCCCTTATAGCTTGGTGGCAGTGATTGGAGAATTCGGTCAATAACCGAGTCATCTGGAAGATTAACTCCCAACTGAGTCAAGCGGTTCTACAACCCAAACATTCTAAGTATATGCTCACTAACAGAACTGTTCTCCTCCATTTTACAGCTAAAGAACTTGTCGGAGATGTCATACCTCTCGACCCGGGCATGAGCTTGAAATACCAATTTCAGCTCCTGGAACATCTCATATGCTCCGTGGTGCTCAAAACGTCTTTGGAGCCCCGGTTCTAAGTCGTAAAGCATGGCGCACTGAACTATCGAGTAGTCATCAGAACGTGCCTGCCAGATGTTCACAACATCCACAGACGACGCTGGAGGGGGTGCATCACCTAGCGGTGCATCAAGGACATAAGCCTTCTGTGCAGCAATGAGGATAATCCTCAAGTTACGGACCCAGTCTGCATAGTTGCTTCCATCATCTTTCAACTTAGCTTTCTCTAGGAACGCATTAAAATTCAGGGGAACTACAGCGTGGGCCATTGATCTAGAACACAAATTTTGCAAAGACAATTAAGACTAAGTTCATGATAATTTAGTTCAGTTAATCAAATTACTAATGAACTCCCACTTAAATCAACATCCCTCAAGTTGTCTAAGTGACACATGATCCAAATCAACTAACCCATGTCCGATCATCACGTGAGATGGAGTAGTCATCAATGGTGAACATCTCCATGTTGATCATATCTACTATATGACTCATGTTCGACCTTTCGGTCTCCTGTGTTCCGAGGCCATGTCTGTACATGCTAGGATCATCAACTTTAACCCAAGTATTCTGCATGTGTAAAACTGGCTTAGACCCGTTGTATGCGAACGTAGAGTCTATCACACCCGATCATCACGTGGTGCTTCGAAACGACGAACTTTCGCAATGGTGCATACTTAGGGAGAACACTTTTATCTTGAAATTAAGTGAAGGGATCATCTTATAAAGCTACCATCGTCCTAAGCAAAATAAGATGCATAAAAAGGATAAACATCACATGCAATCAATATGTGGCATGATATGGCCATCATCATCTTGTGCTTTTGATCTCCATCTCCAAAGCACCGGCATGATCTCCATCGTCACCGACATGACACCATGATCTCCATCATCATGATCTCCATCATCGTGTCGTCACGTGGTTGTCTCGCCAACTATTGCTTCTATAACTATTGGTAATGCATAGCGATAAAGTAAAGCAATTACATGGCGTTTAATGATTGACACGCAGGACATACAATAAATTAAAGACAACCCTATGGCTCCTGCCGGCTGCCGTACTCATCGACATGCAAGTCGTGAACCTATGACAAAACATGATCATCTCATACATCAACATATATCACATCACGTTTTGGCCATACCACATCACAACATGCCCTGCAAAAACAACTTAGACGTCCTCTACTTTGTTGTTGCAAATTTTACGTGGCTGCTATGGGCAACTTGCAAGAACCGTTCTTACCTACGGAAAGCCACAACGGTGATAATCAAGTTTCCTTTTAACCTTCTGTAAGTACCGCCTTCGTCAAAATAGATTCAACTAAAGTAGGAGAGACAGACACCCGCTAGCCACCTTATGCAAAACAAGTTGCATGTTAGTCGGTGGAACCGGTCACATGTGCGAGGACATGTAAGGTTGGTCCGAGCCGCTTCATCCCACAATACCGCCGAATCCAAATAAGACAAGAGAGGTAAGCAATTTGAGCATCAACGCCCACAACTTTTGTGTTCTACTCGTGCATATACATCTACGCATAGACCTAGCTCATGATTCCACTGATGGGTAACGAAGCATGAAAATCAAAAATTTCCTACGAACACCCAAGATATATCTAGGAGAACCATAGCAATGAGAGAGGAGAGTGTGTCTATGTACCCTCATATACCGAAAGCGGAAGCGTATATAACGCGGTTGATGTAGTCGTACTCTTCGCGATCCGATCACGATCCAACCGATCTAGTGCCAAACGGACGGCACCTCCGAGTTTAGCACACATGCGGCTCAATGACGTCTCCTCCTCCTTGATCCAGCAAGAGAAGACGAAGAAGTAGATGGGATCACAACCAGCATGACGGCGTGGTGGTGATGGTGGTGGTGGAGCTAGTTCAGCAGGGCTTCACCAAGCGCTACTAGAACAAGGACGGAGGAGCTACGGAGTAACGGGAGAGAGAGGGGCGCCAAGGGCTTGGTGTGTCCTCTTGGGGTGCCCCCACCTCTATATATATAGGTGGAAGGGTGTGGGGAACAGCCCCTCCAAGCCCTAGGGCGCAGCCAAGGGGGGGGAGGACTTGGACTCCAAGTCCAATCCTATTCCTACTAGGACTCCCCTTTTTTTTTCCTTTCCTAGCCACATGGGCTTTTGAGGACTTGGTGCGCCTAGCCCAAGAAGGCCAGGGCGCCTCCCCTCAGCCCATGCCAGCACTTGGGACGTGGTGGACCCACTTGTGGACTTCCGGACCCCTCCGGAATCCTCTGGAACCTTCTGGAAGCTTCCCGGTACAATACCGAAAAAACTGCACCTTTTTCCGGAACCCAAAATATGACTTCCCATATATAAATCTTTACCTCTCGACCATTCTGAGACTCCTCGTGACATCCGGGATCTCATCTGGGACTTCGAACAACATTCGGTTACCAATCATCAAATATCCCAATACTACTCTAGCGTCAACGAACATTAAGCGTGCGACCCTGCGGGTTCGGGAGTCATGTATTTAAGTTTCCGGTCAATACAATTCTAGCATGAATAATAAACTTTTATCATGAACAAGGAAAAATGATAATAATCATTTTATTATTGCTTCTAGGGCACATTTCCAACAATTCTCTGGCGACGGCAGCCTCACATCGCAGCCAAATCAGTCAACCCTCATACTCCCCTCCGCGTGGGCATCCACTGCCACGTCTTCCCCAGCTCCGCGTCGTTCCCTTCCTAGGCCTCGCCGTCATCCACCGCTTTGGTGCTCTTGGCACGGCGTAGTCAACGTGGTCAATGAACGACAGCCATCGGCAGAGGACTGTACGCGGTGAGGCTGACAGCTGGACCCACCAACTACATCTTCGCACGCAAGGAAGTGCCTCCTTATTACGCGGAAAAAAATGATTCCTCCCCCTGACAGCTGGGACCCACCTACTATATCTTCGCATGCAAGGAAGTGCATCCTTATCCTCCATGATAGCAGGGACCCACCCGGTCGAAGCATACGTAGCATTGTCTGTCTGGTCGCGAACGTGTACGTACATATTGGTCGATCGGTCTCTCTACAAGGATGAACCGTAGCCGAGTAAGTAGCAGCACGTGCCGTAGTTGAGCCCCCGATGTAGCAGTTCAAATAGTCCCGTCTAAATCGCGTACACGTACGTACAGCCACACGGCAAAGAATACGGCCACGTACGTACATACGGGCGAGGTCTGGAACGCGTACTCGTGCATACGTACGGCCAGGGCTCGTGTACATGGAGAGGCAACGGACCCCAGCAACGGCCTCGTGTTCATCGGCATCCAACCGGCTGGGTCGGAATGGAGGAAACAGCATCATGTTCATCGGGAGCCAAGCGACTGGGTCGGAACTCGTCCTGTTCACCGAGAGCCAACCGGCTTGGACAGAACAGCTGAAACGGGGTCCTGTTCATCGACTCGGGGTCTGGCATACTGCAAAACGGAGGAAACGGCCTTCTGTTCGACCGCCTACGGTCGAAAAGGGGTCCTGTTCATCGGCTGGGGGTCTGGTGTACCGCAAAACGGAGGAAACGGACTTCTGTTCAACTGCCTACGGTCGAAACGAGGTCCTGTTGATCGGGAGGGGTGTGGCGTACCGCAAAACAGAGGAAACGAACTTCTCTTCGAGCGCCTACGGTCGAAACGGAGTCCTGTTCATTGGGAGGGGTGTGGCGTACCGCAAAACGGGACTCCACGGGCTACTGTTCATCCACCGTCGACTTCTTCCAACCTCCACCGGCTACTATTCATCCAGCCTCCACGGGGGTCATGTTCATCCACCCCCAACCGGCTGGGGTATGGCGTACCGCGGCACGGCCTCCTCGGGGCCCTGTTCATCCAGCACCAACCGCCTACACGGTCGGGGTCCTGTTCATCCAACCCCCACCGGCTGGGGTGGGGCGTACGAACGGGCGGCAGCAACATGAACTGTTCATCCATAGCCAACCAACCGGCTCGATCGATGCGTCTCGACTCGTGTCTACGTGTATCGCGCGCGCGGCAGCAACGTGCACTGTTCATCGAGAGGCAACCCAACCGGCTAGCTACGTCTCGCACGAGGGCTCGATCGCCTTCAGTAAGCAGCGAGAAGGATCGATCGGGTTCAGTTAGCAACGAAGGAATCGCTCGGGTCTAGTTAGCAGCGAAGGGATCGCTCGGGTTCAGTTAGCAGCAAAGGGATCGCGCGGCTTCACTGTACGCAGTGGGATCGATCGCTCGGGTTCAGTACGTGTAGTAGTGTGATACGCCTCCAACCTATTTATAATTTATGAAGTATTCATGCCATATTTATAACAATTCTATATGGTTTTGGTATGATTTGATTAGAACTAACCCGGACAGACATTGTTTTCAGCAGAACTACCGTGGTGTTATTTTTTGTGCAGAAATAAAAGTTCTCGGAATTGGACGAAACTTTTTGACGATTTTTTTGGACCAAAAGAGACCCCCGAAGCTTTGTGGAAGGACCAGAAGCCTCATGAGGTGCTCACAAGGCACCACGGTGCGGCCTGGGCGGGTCGCGCCGTGTTGCCTTGTGGGGCCCTCGTAGCTCCTTTCTGCGTGATTCCAACACTGAAAAATCCTATAAATAGAGAAACCCCCAGAAATAAACCTAGAACTTCGACGCCGCCGCCACAAGCCTTTGTACCGAAGAAATACCATCTGGAGCCCTGTTCCGGCACCCTGCCGGAGGGGGGAATCATCACCGGAGGCCATCTTCATCATCCCGGCGGTCTCCATGACGAGGAGGGAGTAGTTCACTGATATGTCTCCGTCGTATCTATAATTTTTGATTGTTTCATGCCAATATTCTACCACTTTCATATACTTTTGGCAACATTTTATATTATTTTTGGGACTAACATATTGATCCAGTGCCTAGTGTCAGTTCCTGTTTTCTGCTTGTTTTTTGTTTCATAGAAAATCCATATCAAACGAAGTCCAAATGCAATAAAATTTTACGGAGAATTATTTTGGAATATATGTGATTTTTGGGAGGTGGAATCAACACAAACAGAGGCCCACAACCTCCACAAGCCACCTTCGCGCGCCACCCCCCTGGTCGCGCGGTGGTGCCTCATGGGCACACCGTAAGTCGGATGGGGCTCTTCTTTCGCCGCAAGAAAGATAATGTCCGGAAAAAAATTCTGTCAAAATTTCAGCCCGATCGGAGTTACGGATCTCCGGGAATTTAAGAAACGGTGAAAGGCCAGAAAACAGGAACGCGAAACAGAAGAGAACAGAGAGAGAGATCCAATCTCGGAGGGGCTCCCGGCCCTCCGGGTGCCATGGAGGCCAAGGACCAGAGGGGAAAATCTCCTCCCATCTAGGGGGGAGGCCAAGCAAGAAGAAGAAGAAGGGAGGCTCTCTCCCCCTCTCTCCCGGTGGCGCCGGAAAGCCGCCGGGGCAATCATCGTGACGGCGATCTACACCAACAACTTCGCCGCCGTCAACACCAACTCTCTCCCCCTCTATGCAGCGGTGTAACACCTCTTCTCCCTGCTGTAATCTCTACTTAAACATGGTGCTTAATTCTACATATTATTATCCAATGATGTGTTGCCATCCTACGCTGTTTGAGTAGATTCGTTTTGTCCTATGGGTTGATTGATGATCGTGATTGGTTTGAGTTGTATGTTTTATTTGGGTGCTGTCCTATGGTGCCCTTCGTGTCGCGCAAGCATGAGGGATTCCCGTTGTAGGGTTTGCAATACGTTCATAATTCCCTTATAGTGGGTGGCTAGAGTGACAGAAGCTTACACCCGAGTAAGGGGGTTGTTGCGTATGGGAGTAAAGGGGACTTGATACTTAATCCTATGGTTGGGTTTTACCTTAATGATCTTTGGTAGTTGCGAATGCTTGCTAGAGTTCCAATCATAAGTGCATATGATCCAAGTACGGAAAGTATGTTAGCTCATGCCTCTCCCTCATATAAAATTGCAATAATGATTACCGGTCTAGTTATCGATTGCCTATGGACGAATCATTCTCTTGTGTTACAAAAACTTTCTACTAAACAACTAACTTTTATTATCTTGCAATTTACTTGTAGTGTTATTATCTCACAAATTAATCCTAGTTTTATTCTGGTTAAGTACTTCTAGTTTTATCCTTACACCCGCAAAATAGTTTCATACTTGTTCTAGGTAAAGCGAACGTTAAGTGCGCGTAGAGTTGTATCGGTGGTCGATAGAACTTGAAGTGAATATTAATTGTACCTTTAGCTCCTCGTTGGGTTTGACACTCTTATTTATCGAAAAAGCTACAATTGATCCCCTATACTTGTGGGTTATCAAGACCTTTTTCTGGCGCCGTTGCCGGGGAGCAATAGCGTGGGGTTGATATTCTCGTGTGTGCTTGTTTGCTTTATCACTAAGTAGATTTTATTTTCTTTTCTAAGTTTTTTTATATATTTAGTTGTGGATATGGAACACGAAACACCAAAAAAATTAGTTTTACTTGCTACTCATGGAGATGGGGAACCTCCTAAAACCCTCGATGCTCGTTACGTGGAAAACATTAAATACTACTTTGATAATCCTGATAAATCTCCATTCAACTTGATAATGGGATATACTTTGGATCAACGGGAATACTTTAGGGATTATCGCTTGTCTCAAAAAGGGAAACTTTTATGGCATCATATTAATACTATGCATTGCTATGCTTGGAATTTATGCGAAATATATGATTATACTTGTTGCTCTAAGATGAAGGCTCCACACCTTCCCTATTCATGTAAATTTAATGATAATGAAACCTTGGCTTCTTATGCTAATGGTGTATATGATTACTATGATTTGGAACAAATAGAAGAATTTGTTGCTTTTAAAGGTGCTTATGAAATTGAATCTTTGTTTGAAAAGTATGAAGATTGTGATGTTGCTGTTTACAGATCTAAATTTTTTGCTATACTTAAATATTGCTATGATAATTATGAATATAATGCCTATATTGATGAATTTATTGAGAAAGTCTCCGCTGTCCAAGAAGAGACTAATATTTTGCAGGCTCCTATGGAAGAAGAAATTGATGACACTGTGAGCTCATTAGATGAAAAAGATGACGAGGAGAGTGAAGAGCAAAGGGAGGAAGAGTGGATTAGCTACCCATGCCCACCTTCTAATGAGAGTAACTCTTCAACTCATACATTGTTTAATTTCCCTTCGTGCTTACCGAAGGATGAATGCTATGATCCCTTTGATTCATTTGAAATATCCCTTTTTGATGAAATTGATGCTTGCTATGCTTGTGGCCATGATGCCAATTTGAATTATGCTTATGGAAATGAACTTGCTATAGTTCCTTATGTTAAACATGAAATTGTTACTATTGCACCTACACATGATAGTCCAATTATCTTTTTGAATTCTCCCAACTACACTATATCGGAGAAGTTTGTGCTTATTAAGGATTATATTGATGGGTTGCGTTTTACCGTTACACATGATGATTTTGATGAATATAATATGCATGTTCTTGCTGCTCCTAATTGCAATTATTATGAGAGAGGAACTACATCTCCGCCTCTCTATGTTTCCAATACGATAAAATTTAAAGAAACTATTTATACCATGCATTGGCCTTTACTTGATGTGCATGAATTGTTCTTTTATGACATGCCGATGCATAGGAAGAGAGTTAGACTTCGCCATTACATGATATATGTTGCTTTGTGCTCACTACTAAAATACAAATCATTGTTTATTAAAATTGGCTTTGATATACCTTGGGATCCGGGTGGATCAATTACTTGAGCACTTTATGCCTAGCTTAATGGCTTTAAAGAAAGAACTGCCTGGGAGACAATCCGGAAGTTTTAGAGAGTTATTTTATTCTGTTGTGTGCTTTTAAAAAGTTTAAAAACAAAAAAAATATAGAGGGGAACCTAAAACTTTTCAAAAAGAAAAGTGAAAGTAAGAAAGACGAGCACCGTGGAAGCGGGAGCATGCCTTGAACTTTGTTCATGCCCATGGAAACTTTGTGAATCTTGAATTACAGAAACTTTTCAACAAAAATAATTATCCCCTTGTAAAAATTCATTGTATTATAAAAATAATTTGCCAAAATTTACCGTTAGGATGTTTAAATTGCTTGTTTGGTATGTGCAGTGCAAAAACAGAAACTTTTGCTGTAGTGCATGAATTTACATTTTTTACTGGACATGCAAAAATTCTGAAATTTTTACACAGTACTGCTATGCAAATTATTTATTTTTTCGTAATTTTGCAGAATTTTTTTAGTTACATAAGTATATGTAATATTTGCATGTTTACAGACTGTCCTGTTTTCACAAATTGTTGTTATAGTTTCGTTATTTGCTTATGTTTGAAATCTTGTTGAGCCCCATTGACTTGGGAGCCATAGAATTGTGATAGCATACAGTGGGTAATGTTTGATTATAATTATACAATAATGTTAGAGCAGGACATGATGGGATTTGATGTTATATGTACTAACCCTTCTAATAAAAAGTTCGGTTAACTTTTGTGTGGATGAAGTGTTCGAAGATCGAGGAGGTATTGATATGAGAAGAATGAGGAGAGGCAAGAGCTCAAGCTTGGGGATGCCCAAGGAACCCCAAGTAAATATTCATGGAGACTCAAGTGTCTAAGCTTGGGGATGCCCCGGAAGGCATCCCATCTTTATTCGATAATTATCGGTATGTCTCGGTTTTTGTTTTGTTCACATGATATGCGTAAATTCTTGGAGCGTCTTTTGTGTTTATTTTTCCCTTTTCTTTTATGCACCATGCTGGTATGAGATAGTCCTTGGTTGATTTATAGAATGCTCTTTGCACTTCACTTATATCTTTTGAGTATGGCTTTATAGAATGCTTCATGTGCTTCACTTATATCATTTGAAGTTTGGATGCCTGTTTCTCTACACATAGGAAAAGCATTATTTGTAGAATGATCTTTTGCTTCACTTATATTTATTAGAGCATGGTCTTTTGTAGAAAGAATTAAACTCTCTTGCTTCACTTATATCTATTTAGAGAGTCAACAGGAATTGGCCATTCACATGGTTAGTCATAAAATCCTACATAAAACTTGTAGGTCATTCAATATGATATGTTTGATTCCTTGCAATAGTTTTGCGATATAGAGATGGTAATATGTGGGAGGTACTAGTGAATGATTGCGGTTTAGTAGGAATATTGGTGTTAAGGTTTGTGATTCCCGAAGCATGCACGTATAGTCTCTCGTTATGCTAAGAAGTTGGAGCATGATTTATTATTGATTGTCTTCCTTTGCGTGGAGGTCGGGGCCGCGCGATGGTTAACTCCTACCAACCTCCCCCCTAGGGGCATGCGTAGTAGTACTTTGCTTCGAGGGCTAATAAACTTTCACAATAAGTATGTGAGTTCTTTATGACTAATGTGAGTCCATGGATTATACGCACTCTTACCTTTCCGCAATTTGCTTGCCTCTTCGGTACCGTGCATTGCCCTTTCTCACCTCGAGAGTCGGTGCAAACTTCGCCGGTGCATCCAAACCCTGTGATATGATACGCTCTATCACACATAAGCCTCATTATATCTTCCTCAAAACATCCACCATACCTACATATTATGTCATTTCCATAGCCATTCCGAGATATATTGCCATGCAACTTCCATCATCATCATATACATGACTTGAGCATTCATTGTTATATTGCTTTGCATGATCGTAAGATAGCTCGCATGATATTTTCATGGCTTGTCCGTTTTTTGATATCTTTGCCACGCTAGATCATTGCACATCCTGGTACACCACCAGAGGCATTCATATAGAGTCATATTTTGTTCTAGTATCGAGTTGTAATTTTGAGTTGTAAGTAAATAAAAGTGTGATGATCATCATTATTAGAACATTGTCCCAGTGACGAAAGGATGATGGAGACTATGATTCCCCCACAAGTCGGGATGAGACTCCGGACGGAAATAAAAAAAAAAAAAAAGGAGGCCAAAAGAGCCTAATAAAAAAAGGAAAAAAGGAGAAAAAAAAAGAAAAAAAAGTGAAAACAAAAAAAATATGAAATGAGAGAAAAATAGAGAAGGGGCAATGTTACTATCCTTTTACCACACTTATGCTTCAGAGTAGCACCATGTTTTTCATATAGAGAGTCTCCTATGTTGTCACTTTCATATACTAGTGGGAATTTTTCATTATAGAACTTGTCTTGTATATTCCGATGATGGGCTTCCTCAATTGCCCGAGGTCTTGAGCAAGCAAGTTGGATGCACACCCACTTAGTTTTCATATTGAGCTTTCATACACTTATAGCTCTTAGTGCATCTGTTGCATGGCAATCCCTACTCCTTGCAATGACATCAATTGATGGGCATCTCCATAGCCCATTGATTAGCCGCATCGATGTGAGACTTTCTTCCTTTTTTGTCTTCTCCTTATTAATCTCTACCACCGCATTCTATTCCACCCATAGTGCTATATCCATGGCTTGCGCTCATGTATTGCGTGGGGGTTGAAAAAACTGAAGTGCATTAAAAAGTATGAACCAATTGCTTGGCTGACACCGGGGTAGTACATGATTTATATTTTGTGTTAAGAAGATGGAGCATGACAAGGCTATACGATTTTGTAGGGATAGCGTTCTTTAGCATTTTTATTCTGAAAGGCATGATTGTTTGTTGGGATGCCTGAGTATTGATGTCTTTATGTCAAATTATAGACTATTGCTTTGAATCACTCGTATCTTAATATTCATGCCATGATTAGATTATATGATCAAGATTATGTTAGGTAGCATTCCACATCAAAAATTATCTTTTTTATCATTTACCTACTTGAGGACGAGCAGGAATTAAGCTTGCGGATGCTGATACGTCTCCGTCGTATCTATAATTTTTGATTGTTTCATGCCAATATTCTACCACTTTCATATACTTTTGGCAACATTTTATATTATTTTTGGGACTAACATATTGATCCAGTGCCCAGTGTCAGTTTCTGTTTTCTGCTTGTTTTTTGTTTCACAGAAAATCCATATCAAACGAAGTCCAAATGCATTAGAATTTTACGGAGAATTATTTTGGAATATATGTGATTTTTGGGAGGTGGAATCAACGCAAACGGAGGCCCACAGCCTCCACAAGCCACCTTGGCGCGCCACCCCCTGGCCGCGCGGTGGTGCCTCATGGGCACACCGTAAGTCGGTTGGGGCTCTTATTTTGCCGCAAGAAATATAATATCTGGAAAAAAATCGTGTTAAAATTTCAGCCCGATCGGAGTTACGGATCTCCGGGAATTTCAAAAACGGTGAAAGGCCAGAAAACAGGAACGCGAAACATAAGAGAACAGAGAGAGAGATCCAATCTCGGAGGGGCTCCTGCTCCTCCGGGTGTCATGGAGGCCAAGGACCAGAGGGGAAAACCTCCTCCCATCTAGGGGGGAGTCCAAGCAAGAAGAATAAGGAGGGAGGCTCTCTCCCCCTCTCTCCCGGTGGCGCCGGAACGCCGCCGGGGCAATCATCGTGACGGCGATCTACACCAACAACTTCGCCGCCGTCAACACCAACTCTCTCCCCCTCTTTGCAGCTGTGTAGCACCTCTTCTCCCCGCTGTAATCTCTACTTAAACATGGTTCTTAATGCTACATATTATTATCTAATGATGTGTTGCCATCCTATGATGTTTGAGTAGATTCGTTTTGTCCTATGGGTTGATTGATGATCGTGATTGGTTTGAGTTGTATGTTTTATTTTGGTGCTGTCCTATGGTGCCCTCCATGTCGCGCAAGAGTGAGGGATTCCCGGTGTAAGGTTTGCGATACGTTCATAATTCTCTTATAGTGGGTGGCTAGAGTGACAGAAGCTTACACCCGAGCAAGGAGGTTGTTGCGTATGGGAGTAAAGGGTACTTGATACTTAATGCTATGGTTGGGTTTTACCTTAATGATCTTTGGTAGTTGCGGATGCTTGCTAGAGTTCCAATCATAAGTGCATATGATCCAAGTACGGAAAGTATGTTAGCTCATGCCTCTCCCTCATATTAAATTGCAATAATGATTACCGGTCTAGTTATCGATTGCCTAAGGAAAAATCATTCTCTTGTGTTACAAAAACTTTCTACTAAACAACTAACTTTTATTATCTTGCAATTTACTCGTAGTTTTATTATCTCGCAAATTACTCCTAGTTTTATTCTTGTTAAGTACTTCTAGTTTTATCCTTACACATGCAAAATAGTTTCATACTTGTTCTAGGTAAAGCGAACGTTAAGTGCGCGTAGAGTTGTATCGGTGGTCGATAGAACTTGAAGGGAATATTAATTCTACCTTTAGCTCCGCATTGGGTTCGACACTCTTATTTATCGAAAAAGCTACAATTGATCCCCTATACTTGTGGGTTATCATTCGACCTCGGGGCTGAGGGTATGTACTAGTAGCTATGTGTTTGATCTCTGTCTCTCAAGTTCTTGATTTGGTACGATATTGATGTATCGCGAGCTTTGTTAATATAGTTGGATCATATGGTGTTTCTTTCCTCTCTATCTTCTTGTTATGAATTGAATCTTTCCCTTTGAGGTTTCGTTATTGTCGGATTGAATATTTCAGATTTGAGAACACTTGATGTATGTCTTGCATGTGGATACCCGTGGTGACAATGGGGTATTCTATTGAGTCACTTGATGTATGTTTTGGTGATCAACTCGCGGATTCCCGTGACCTTGGGGTGATCTAGGCATAGGGGTTGGTTGCACGTTTTCATTATCTTTTCTCCGATAAGAAACTTTGGGGTGCTCTTTGAAGTTCTTTGTGTGGATTGAATATTATGAATCTGAAGTTGTTTGATGCATATCGAATAATCAACTCATGGATACTTGTGGTGACATTGGAGTATCTAGGTGACATTAGAGTTGGTTGATGCGTATCATATGGTGTTATTTTAGTACGAACTCTAGGGCCATTTGTGACACTTATAGGGATGGCTCAATAGATTGATCGGAAAGGATAACTTTGAGGTGGTTTCGTACCCTACAACAATTTTATCTAATGTTCTCCGCTAATAGGAACTTTGGAGTGATTCTTTATTGCACGTTGAGGGATTGTTATATGATCCAATTATGTTAGCACTGTTGAGAGATTGCACTAGTGAAAGTATGAACCCTAAGCCTTATTTTTAAGCATTGCAATACCGTTTGTGCTCCGTTTTATCACTTGCTACCTTGCTTTTTTTATTTTTAGATTACAAAAACCTATATCTACTATCCATACTACACTTGTATCACCATCTCTTCGCCGAACTAGTGCACCTATACAATTTACCATTGTATTGGGTGTGTTGGGGACACAAGAGATTTCTTGTATTTGATTGCAGGGTTGTTTGAGAGAGACCATCTTCATCCTACGCCTCCCACGGATTGATAAACCTTAAGTCATCCACTTGAGGAAAATTTGTTACTGTCCTATAAAACTCTGCACTTGGAGGCCCAACAACGTCTACAAGAATAAAAGTTGCGTAGTAGACATCATAGTGCGAGGGATCGATCGATCGCTCGAGTTCAGTAAGCGAACGTCTCGTTCGGGTTCAGTTAGCGAACGCCTCACACACACGCGTGCGTATGAGAGAAACGCGCAAACCACACTACATCGCTCGGCTCCGACCAACCACCGTAACCGGGAACTCCCCGAAAATTTCCTCGTCCTCACTTCTACCACGATTTTTTACGTCATGGACGGCCCAAAGAATGTCATGCGGGTGCGTCTCCGGCCCGCCCAGGATGAAAAGCCCATTTTCTGTCATAACTTTTTGTCATAGAAGTAGGAGCCCACCACATCTATGATGATACGTGTTTTTGTCACAATTATTGTCATAGAAGTGTCACAACCATGACAGAAAAAGTTTTCGTTCGGGCCATAATGTCACCGTTGTGTCTTTTTTTTGTAGTGATTGTTCCTACAAATTGTTGTATGGTTTTCCATTAACATTTCCCTTTTTACAGCTACTCGCTATAGCACAGGATATGCTAGAGGCAAACCTTATTACACCTGGCAAATATACAGACGTGACTAAGTGGCCTATCAAAGAGTACGACATGCCACAACAACGGGACGGGTGAGTATTTTTTTTGCGAGTTAATGGTACATCATATTGTAATAACGACACACATGTTCATATGGACCGTGACTAATGTTTGCATATATATCAGGAACTCTTGTGGCCTTTTTGTGATAGAATGTCTGGAGCATTGGGACGGGGACCAAATGACCGGCCATTTTTCGCAGGTTGGTTGTTATCTCTGTTTGTACACTCGGTAGTATGGTCGTATAACAACTTCTGTTCATTTAACTTTTATGTAAAAATTTGCAGGACACGGTTAACGCAAGGAGAAGACGTTTCCTCGCTGAGTTGATTTTGTCACCTTCCAACACGCTAGAATAGGTGAAAAACAAAATTCGCGACATTGCAAAGAAAAACCAGGCGTGAAGACTTCATAGATGATGGAAGATTGAAGTTTGAGTGGTTCGGTTTTAGTCCAGAAGCAGGTTTCCGTGCCATGAATAGCTTTGGTTTTCTATCATTTATGTAATAAACAGGTTACCTCGAATATTGTGTGGATTTTTGGTTGCTTACGCATACATGTGTATGTGTAATGCTGTGAGACAATACGTTCGTACCAATATTTTTTTGCTTCACTTAACATTTGTTCTTGCTTAATATTTTACTTAATCACAACTTATGCTCTGATGCTCTCTTTATTTTTTTCCTTCGTGGAGGCGCTGCTCTCTTTATTTTTTTTCTAGCGTGGAAGAGTATCTGTGAGGATCTTACATAAATTCACATTTTCTTTTATTTCGGAGGTGCTGAGGTTTTTTTTTCTAGTGTGAAATAGCAAGTGTAAGGATGTTATGACCCTTTTGTTTCAAAATTTATGTTGTATTTTCATTGTTCAGTTTTTAACTTTAATTTGTATTTTTCTTCTAACATATTTTGCTGGTTGTCTCAAAATCACAATCATAAGAAAGCTTTTTCAATCTGACAGTATCAATTTTCCGTAATGTTATCCGTATTTTACCACGTCTGAAAGACTGGTGGTCCAAGCCGTTAATTTCTTCTCCTAGAGGATATGAATTTTGGCAGGGGATATGTGGAATATATAAGAGTGGAGGTTTTGTTTTGAAAATCTCATGACGAGAAATATGATGGTCAGAATTTGATGTGTGTTTTAGAAGTTATCGATTGTATTTTAGTTCTTATAGTAGAGCCAAAAAGAAATGAAAAGAAGAGAGCTTAAAGTACATCATTACTATTGCCTCCCTAATCTTGCTCTCCCACCGGCAATGTCTTTGGAGGTTAGCACTGCTGCAGCCAAAGTCATGGCTTGTAAACAAATGGTGAATATGAATCATGGAGAAAGGAGAACAAGGCTCGCAACTCCGGTATTTAGGTATTTCCTCATCTCTTGATTAATTCAAAAACTCCAGTATTCAGGGCTTATGAAGAATGTTCAGTCATAATTTTTCCAAATCTCTTATATTACGGAGTAAAGGAACACTATCAACAAGAGTGAGAACAATTATTACGAAACAAAATTACATTTTCTAAAAAAATACAACTCAAGTGCAGAACATGGAACAAAACAGGATGGACCATCACTGATTTATGTTGCAACACCAGCACCGAGCTGCCTAGAAAGATGGATCTATCAACTACATTGTTTTTTGATCATGTAAGAATATCCTTTTATCTTTTTCAGGCTCCTGAAGTTCTAAGGAGGAACCAGGTCCCGATGTACGGCACTTGTGAACATGCTAGACATGAAAGGCTTCCTATGGTAATGGCCCTTGATGCTTATGCATGTCAGTTCAGGAAAGATTTCACACATTTCTTCGAACTAAGAGCCAAAGAATTGCTTCCAGGAGGCTATTATTGGGAGGCATTCTGATGGAACTGACTCCAAATATATTTTTTGGGAATTCATGGTTCAGATTCTTAGTGTTATGGTCTTGGAGTTACACTTTGTTACTTACTTGTTTAATAAAGCAAGTCTTTTATTGCTCCTTTCCAAAAGTAAAAGGTTGATACACCCACAATGGAGTTCAACTTCAGAGTCACAACATCCTAGATGCATACAACCAAAGATAGTTCAACCAAAACACACTCGCAATAAACCAACTGGTGACGAAGTTGCTAAAATATAGAGCAACCAACTACGCGAAAGGTCAAACACACAAGATGCCATCATGTGAAGGCTATACTGCCACCCATTTCCGTGATTAAAGTCCCTAGTGACCGCCTCCAGTTTAGTACATGCTACGACGACTAGCTCATGGTCCTGGCCAGTTGCCAAAGTGTATAACATGTATGCATTCACACAGTGTAAACACCTCACTAGTAGTTCACTCGATTCATCTGTAGAAAACTGAAGCAAGTCTTCTACTCTTCTTCCTGCACCACATTTCTGCACATGATAACAGAGAGGATAAGTTAATGAATGACAAGGTAAAAAAAATATAATCGACAATGCATACAAACACGTACTTCTTTTTTAGTTTGCATTTCTTGTTGTGTCTAATGTGTCCTAGCATTTTGCAAGCGCCGCACCAGGTTTTCAGCTCATCGTAAGAAAGTGGTCTACCATTTTTCAACACAGAACGGTTCTCATCTACCTTTGTTGCACCTTTGCTTGATACTTTAATAGGATGTTGAACTGCAACTATGTTGCCTTCACCATCCTCTACATATTCAATTGCACACTTACTGAGATCAGACGTTTTCTTACTCAAATTTTCCTGTAGCAGATCATACTCATGGCTCTTAGCTATCACGGCCTTCAAACTCTCCTGTAACTGATCCCACAAAGCTGGGTGTTTGCATGCCGCATGCATAGCTTCTGACGCTAACACACTGACCTCGCTATATTTCATTCTTTCCCCTGCCCCAGTCCAACCAAATCCCAACAGATCGCTTGTGCGCCTCGCAGGCAGTCCCAACCTTGCTTATTTCATGAACCGAAGAAGAACTAAACACTTTGGTATTTTAGATATATTCATGTACTTCAGTACATGGAATATGTGCTTGCAAGGTAGACCCTTTCGAATCATTATTCTGCAGCTGCACCTTGTAATTTCTGTGGAATTTTCTAGTGTATACTCCACCCAAAAATGGCTCTTCCGGTTATTCTTCCAGGCCACAATGAACTGCTGTGATTCGTCTCCGAGCATTCTTTCTACAATCTCCATGCTGCCAACTTTTTTAAGATCATCTTGCAACATATAGAAGTTTGCTGGAGTGAAGACGTGAGAAGCAGCTACCTCAAGGTCCCTGGAGCTAGTAACTGGCACCGGTACAGTCTGTGAGGCCGTGTAGTCATCTCGCGCCTCGTTCTCACGGATACGTACTACGGCGTTCTCATAGTGCAAAATCATATCCACCAGGGTCATTTCACCGTCTAGGTGGATGTGAAGGCAGGAGTTCAAACTTTCACTCCTCTGGTTGCTTTTCATGCCAAGCCAAAACCCCTCTGTCAGATAAGCTGCGGCCCACAGTCTCCTCTTCTTATACATCCGCCTCAACCAAGTTACTATTTTTTCCGACTGCCATCCTTTGGCAAACGCGTGCCATCTCTCCTCAAATGTGGCCGTGGACGTGGTGTATTACAGAAGAGTTCAGAACTGGTTCAAGGACTTGTGAGTGAGGTGAATCTTCATATTTTTTCTATATGCCATTTACATATACGGTGCCACACATCTGGCAAGACTTCACGAATTGCCCTGATCATCGCAGCGTCGGTGTCCGTGATTACACTCTTCGGCATCTTCTGACACATTGCCCTCAAAAAAGTTTGCAGCAGCCACACATATGTCTCTTCGATCTCGTCTGAAACTATGGCACAACCAAAAACATTAGTCTTCCGGTGATTGTTAAGACCAACAAAAGGTATGAATGGCATACCATAGCGATTCATCTTGTACGTGCTGTCAAATACAACCACGTCCCTGAAGTCCTCATAGTCCTGACAAGACTGGGAGTCACACCAGAACATTCTATTCAGATGTCCTTTATCTAACTTGTACTCAAAAAAGAAGCTAGGATCCCTCTCCTTCCTACTAGCCATGATGCCTATGGCTGTGGCAGCATCACCTTTTGAAAGCAGTTTCCTCTTCTCTTTGGAGCAAAGGTTGTATATATCACGCCTCGTAAACCCAACACCGCCGTACCATACATGTTTGCTGATGAAAGAATCCATAATAGTGTGAGTTCTAATCCCTGCGGCTCCCATTGATAATATCTCAGCTTTCTGGTACTCTTTGATTTTTCTGTGGGACCAAAGAAAAGGTACTTCGTCCGGTCTTGCTAACATATGGTTGTGCTTGTCCTCAAAACTTGCAACATACCAAACCCCACGCTTTTTGTCAAGCTTCACGGTCAGGTGCGCTTCGCGGTTGCAGCGTGACTTGGGTCTGAGCCTACAGATGCGTCCATCCCCGGTTAGCAACTTGCTATCACATTTCCCTTCTCTCGAACAAACATACCGCCTCAAGCGCAAATGATTTGACTCATCTTTGCTATACCTGACCTTATCCTATCTAATGTTGGAACCATTATCTCTAGCATAGCTGTTGTAGAAAACGAACGCAGTTGGTTCAGACATAAAAGTCATTTCTCTTATCTTCATGAACATATCCCTCTTATCTTCTGCATGGGTAGTATCTTGGACATTCTCTTTCCCCTCATCTTCTGTCACCTACACAATCAAAACATAGCCATGAAAACAATTTTCTATGGTTTAACATTACTTCCATACAACATTGATTACATACATACCTCACTCATGTTGACCGACGACTGCGAGTCCCCAGAATCGGGTCCATCTACTGATTCGTCTTCAAGGCATGTCTCCGCGTCGGATTCACCGTAATAGTCGTACACATTATGAGATCCTGAAATTAGCTGAACAACTCAACACAAAGAGATAATTAGTTATCATATAATAGCATCATCTCATACTTTGCATGCCAACAAAAAATTCCACTTCCGTACCTGACTAATGTAATCTTCATTCGAGACCTCGGAATTGTTTTCCTCACTATTATCATCCACATCCATCTACAAATTTTCAATACAAAAATATAATGTTGTCGGATGCCATAAAAAAATACAACATGATAATGCCACTCACATTAACATCTTCCCCTTCGTTCCCATTCTCTGACCAATCTTCGTGATCTGAATTTTCATCATCTGACCAATCATCTATCCTGTCTTTCAGCAGCTCTCCAAACTCCAAACCTAGCTCAATATCAATTAACCCACTGTTCGCCGTTTCCTACAACAATTAATAAGTATCATCACATGTGCAAACAATTCCAATAATGAAGTAGACAACAGATAGCACGGGATTACCAACTTTAAGTAAACTACCACAACCGAGGGCGTTCAGATTGTGCACACAACCGACGCCAACGACCTATGAGCACCGATGGATCCTCCCCCGTCTCCAGAGCGGTCGTCGGCGATAAGGTACGTGAACCCTAGTAAGGAAGATGCCCACAACACCAGGAGTGATCACTTTGGATCGCGAGGAGCAGCACTACCGAAACTAGATCCATGATAGCCTGCGCCGCCGGATAGCTAGGTTAGCCGCCGCATCACATAACGATAGCCGTCGTGCACACAGCCGACGCCAACCGACGCTACGTTAACCCTAGACATAAGAAACCCACAGCAGCCGGCGTCATCACTTTGTATCACGAGGAGCAGCACTAGCGGAACAAGATCCTCCCAAGTATTGTCCAGTGCCATCGACTCGGACCAGCGAATCAAGCATTGTTCCAGGACTTGATCTCCCTTTATTACTTATACCAACGACTCACCAAAACTTGCATAGGGACAGAGGGATTGTCAGTCTCAGATGGTAAACGAGAGGATACCTGAGACAGTGGGCGGGGGAACAACACGTCGAAGCTTAGAGACGTGAAAAATACAGGGTGCACTTGAGAAGTTGAAGGTAGCTCCCGGTGTTAATATGGAACAACACCAACACGTGCTAGAATCTTGTAAGGCCCAAAGTATCGGAAGGAAGGGTTGTGGCATTCTTCCCCTAAAAGGTGCACATCCATCGATTCCCTCATCTAGTGTAGTGCTATGTTCAGAGACCAAGGAAGCTATTAGTTTGAGTTCCTGATTTCCCTGTTGCCGACTAGATTGCTTACCGACTTTCATGATGGAAGAAGATACCGACTTGAGGGAAGGCAGTACAGAGCAGCAGTCTAGGGATAAGCAGGAATTCAGGTTAGCTTTTCTGTTTTCCGAAGAATTTCACTTGGAGCAACAGGGGTCAGGTCACACTATATCAATATCATAATTCTCTTTTTTTTAATTGATACTGATTAGCCGTAAATCAATTTGATTTTGTTATGCCATTAAGCAAACACTATTTGGGATACAATACCCATTTTAGAACCGTTCACTACTAACAAATAGAAAATATCAAAATAACAAATAATAACAAATAATATAGTTAATGGTTCCAATTTTTCCTAAGCCTGCGCCGCCGGGTAGCTAGGTTACCCACCCCGCTAGGTTAACCACTACCACGAAAACGGCGGCAGTTCGTTCAATGCTGTCGCGAGCGAGACAAATGGGGGAGGCGGGATGCGGTACCTAGGAGCGTTGGAGGTTCACGACGGTGCCGCTGTCGGACGAGATCGCCGGGGACGAGATCGCCGGCGCCGATATTCGCAAAGAACCTCAACTAGGGTACTGCATGAATGATGGAGCTCACTTCGGCAGGTCGTACGTGGTCGTGGGGTCGTGCTATCTTTTTTTTCGGGGGAGGGTACTGTACCTATACAGTATGAGTACAAGGGGATACAATGGGTTACACGGGGCTTGGATATGGGCTAAGGCGGGCCAGAGAAAAAAGACTGGCGGGGGGCCAAATATACCCCTTCGAAATTGAGTTAGGGGGGGCAGGGAAGCAACCCTCAAAAGAGGAAGATGAACTTCAAAATAAATAACAAAGAGACAACGACGCGGAGAGTCTTAACGGGCGGCCCGAGAAAAGGAACAGGGAAAACACGGCCCGGTAAGGGAACGATGGAACCAGCGTGACAACAGTGCACGCATCTTCGCGCGTGATTGGACGGCAGAAAAATTCGACTGTAGGCCAATTGTTTTCAGTCGACTGAAAAATAGCAATTCCGTTTATTTAGTACTAAGCCACACACGACAGACTTACGTCACCACACAGATCATTACATTTCTTTTGCGGGTACACAGATCATTACATACCACACACCATGCCCATGCACGCGTAGCTCTTTATTTAGGTAGTACAGTATACAACGGAGCATGGTGAATCAACTAAGGCGGATGATGGAGATACGCCAGCGTAACTGGCCATGGCGGCGCGCAGGCACGTAGACGTCGTAGAGCGCGCGAGCAATGGCCGCAGCTAGCCACTTCACCTGGTCCACCTACTGCCGTGCTTGCCGCCATGGTACTTCCCGCCGTGCTTGCCGCCGTGGTCCTTCCCGCCGTGGTGGTGCCCGCTGCCATGCCCGGTGTGGTACGATCCCATGTGACCTGCACCCACGCATGCGCCCACGTTTTATGGTGTCCCGCGCGTCTCAAACTTACTTGACAGTTGATGAATGAAGGTGCGTCTTACCGTGGTGCGCCCCGTGAGACGGGTAAGCCGCCGGCGCGTAGCCGTGCGCCTGGTAGCCGCCGTGCGGAGGGTAGGCGCCGGCAGCAGGAGGGTACCCGAGCAGCGCGTGGCCGCCGCCGTATCCGTGCTGCTGCACGTGTCCGCCGTACCCGTGCTCGTGGCCATGGCCGTGCTGCGCATGTCCGCCGCCGTACCCGTGCTCGTAGGCGCCGTGTCCGTGCTGCGTATGTCCGCCGTACCCGTGCTCGTAGCTCTGTCCATGGCCGCCGTAGCCCTGCTGGTAGCCCTGCACGTGGCCACCGCCGTAGCCGTGGCCCTGGCCGTATGACGATCCGTAGCCGTGGCCTTTCCCGCCGTTAACGAGGCCCGACACGAAGCCCTTCACGCCGCCGTTGTGGCCGCCGTGCATGTCGTGGCCTCCACCCATGATCGATTACTACCCAAATATGAGAAGATAATGCTTTTGAATCCATTAACTATTGACGGGTTGCAAAGCTTGTAACGCAAAAAAAAATGTATATGAATTATGAAACGACTCGTGATCACTTACGAGAATAAGCAGCTAGCACACACGGAGAGATGATAGCTCGGTGATCTGTGTTTGATCTAGCTCGTTGCTGCTGCAAAACTGTCGAGAATGCCACCCATTTTATACTCGCGCGGCCTGATTCGGCGACGCGTACCACCCGCGTGAACCACGCACGTCGGTTTAGATTCTTTTTTCAATATATTTAATATAAATTTGGCGATCAGCTTCGATCCGTATGCTCTCTTCGAAAAGATCGAAAGGTTAGATTCGTTCTTTCTATATTTGACGGTTAGCATGGGTGGAGTGTGTCACAGCACCTGATCCATACGTGCTTTTCGGTTTTTGAATTTGTCTCCCGCCCACTCACAACAATATTTATGTCCCTATTTTTTTTGTCTTCGCCCCCTCACAACAGTATTTATGTCCCTATTTTTTTTATGGATTTCTTATCCATCACCATTCCTAACATTTTTCATTCCCCCGACGCCGCCCCATGGCCACCCCCCCCCCCCCCCCCCCCCCACCTCACACTAACATCCACGGCGTGGCAACCTAACTTGTCACGGTCTTATCTCACCTCCCGCCACGTCGCCGACATTAACATTTTGGTAACCAATCATGATATACTGCTACAAACCCCAAGTCGACTCCCTGACGACAACCAAGGGAGAGCATAGGTTCTTATTGAGCCCTTTCTTCATCATCCATATCATGGTGTGATCTTGGCATGCCATCATGACGCCATCTCCTGAAGCTGGAGAAGGCACCCAGTCCGCCTCGCATGAAGGAACCAAATTCTCCCTCGCCTTCAAGCGGAGTTTGGGCTATGCTTCGCTGCTTGTCACGAAACCACTTCGTTGTTGACTGTCGTGATCTTGTCTGGTGCTTGGGCTGCTGCTGCCCTGGCCATCACAAATGTAACTGACCGTTGCGCCTGCCAGCTGGTCAAGCTCCTCGCGCACCGCTCCCGATGTCGATCGCGTGACATGCTTGCCTGCCAAGTGCCTCGCCCCTGCAGCCGCTCACCTCCAACCCCTCAACATGGACAACAACGCTCGTGGACTTCAGTTGTTGTTCATCCTACTGCGCCTGATCTGGAGGCTTCTGTGACTGATCCTGACATGGCTATCGCTGTTTTGGGGCTGTTGGGGCCTCTTCTTGCAGCACTGGTGGGGGCTCTCTATGCCCTGAGTTGAAGGTTGTGTGTGCCTCGGGTTTGGACAAGGCTGTTGAGGCCCTTCACGGCATGGTGGTTGCTATGCAGGGCTGGACAGCTTAGGTTGCATGCCTTTTTGAGCTGTTGGAGGACGTCGATGGCAAGTTTGCTCTCGCCAATTCCTCGGTGTTATTGGCTCCCTCCCCTCTTGGTGTGAGCATGAGGAATCTACACATCTTCTCATTGCGGGTCGTAAGGATATCAGTAAGTTCGGTGTGGACGGTGGCACCTCTAAGCTACTAGCTACGGTGGCACGGTCTGAGGATGATTCTCCCGCTTTGGATCTTGTCTTGCCCGAGATGATGATTCAAGGTTTGGAGGAGCAAGTTATGGTTGATGACATTGTGCCTCCAAGCAATGGCATGGAGTTGACACAGACGGCTTTGAATGTTAGATCAATTGGGGAGGTGCCCTCGTTGGTTTCCTCTCCAGAGTTGACAACGTCAGGTGACCCTCGCAGCCTGATGACATCTGAGTCCAACGAGTCGCTTGATGACATTGGCGAGCCGCAAGTCCCGGCATCGTCTACCTTGTTGGATGAGTTCTTGAGCAGCTTCAGTTGCACTGTGCTGCGCCACGTTCCTTGCTCGATGGACCGGTTCATGTGCAGATTGAAAGGGCCTCTAATTGTGTCTAGAGGCTTAGTGGACGTGTGGATAAGAAGAACAAAAAACTGCAACATCCCGGCTTCCTAGCGCTGAACTTAGGTTGGCTGAAGCTTTTGGGGATTTTCCTAAGGGCACAACCTCAAAGAGAGTCACCGAGAAGGATGTACAAGAGAAGATGAAATCTTATCTACAGATGTACAGCAAGCCACTCACGCCGACAATGATCAACCCAATTCGTTCCTTGGTAGAGGTAAATGTTTGATCGAGTTCTTCATAAGGTTAGGTGTGAGTACACATCTAGCTGTGAGCGTGGTCTTGAGGTTGTGGAGCTTGACTTGGTTGGGTATGCGGTGTTTCTGATGGTCTTGGGCCTAGGCACACTTGTATCCGGCTCGGATGATGTGCCTTGATTGCTAGTCGGGTTTATGTGGTTTTCATCGCTTTTTCTTAATTAACCGTTCCCTTGTGTTGTTTTTGGGTCTGGCTTCCTCCATTAGCCATACCAATTCTTCTTCTTCTTCTTAATGCAATGCAGGAGCTCCATAAAAAAAGTACCTAGGTACTCACTCCGTTTTTATTTACTCCGCATATTAGCTTTGACTGAAGTCAAACTTTATAAAGTTTAACCAAGTTTATCAAAAATAATCTAAACTTTCATAATAAAAAATATGTATGGTATGAAAATATATTGAATGATGATTCTAATGGTATTGATTTGGTATTGTTACTTTTTTTGTATAACTTGGTCAAACTTTAGAAAGTTTGATCCGAGACAAAGCTAATATGCGAAAAAATAAAAATGGAGGGAGTACAAGATTTTTCTTGAGTTGATTGAGAAAAAAAAACGGAGGCAGTACTTGTTACCCCTTCATCCTCATCCCTTTCCACTCCCAAATTTACGCACCCTCTGCCTGTCCATTCTCCTACCGGAGCAGGGCTAAAGGCGCCACACCCTAAATAAATGAACATTCGGTAGGAAGTTCTATTTGATGCATCAATACACACAAGCCGAGCACGGTACATATACCTTGTATTTCATCAGTACAGAGGTCACGATTTTTTCGTACTAAGCCACACACACAGACTTATTACGTCAGCACACACATCATTACCAGCTGAAACGAAAGCTACATAGTATCACACACCATGTGCATCGCTCTTATTTAGGTAGTATACGGAGAGCATGGCTAATGATCAACTAAGGCATGTCATGGAGGCACGTACGCGCTGCCGCGCCCACTTCACCTGATCCACTTACTGCCGTGCTTGCCGCCGTTGTACTTCCCGCCGTGGTACTTGCCGCCGTGGTGGTGCCCGCCGCCATGCCCGGTGTGGTATGATCCCATGTGACCTGCACCCACGTATGCGCACGTTTTATGGTGTCCCGTACGTACGTCTCAAATTTGACAGTTGATGCATGAAGGTGCATAGATGGTGTAGATATACTCCCGTTACTTACCCTGGTGCGCCCCGTGAGAGGGGTAGGCCGCCGGCGCGTAGCCGTGCGCCTGGTAGCCGCCGTGCGGAGGGTAGGCGCCGGCAGCAGGAGGGTACCCGAGCTGCCCGTGGCCGCCGCCGTATCCGTGCTGCTGCCCGTGTCCACCGTACCCGTGCTCGTGGCCGTGACCGTGTCCCTGCTGCACATGCCCGCCGCCGTAGCCCTGCTCGTAGCCGCCGTGTCCGTGCTGCGCATGTCCGCCGTACCCGGTCTCGTAGCTCTGTCCATGCCCGCCGTATCCCTGCTGGAAGCCCTGCACATGGCCACCGCCGTAGCCGTGCCCCTGGCCGTACGATGATCCGTAGCCGTGGCCTTTCCCGCCGCCGACGAGGCTGGACACGAAGCCCTTCACGCCGCCGTTGGGGCTGCCGTGCATGTCGTGGCCTCCACCCATGCTTGAAAACTACCAACAAAAGGTAAATCAATTAACGATCAACCGTTGGTACTTTGTCAGCTCCAATTATAATCACAACGTACAGTAAGCACAACCAAAATCCACAAATTCAAGAAGATGATGCCTTTGGAAGTACTCTGAATACGCTAATACAGTATTATCGACTAGCTGCAAGCTTGTAAAAGCGTGGCAAAATTCATAAGAAACTACTCCCTACGTCCTACAATATAAGATCGTTTTTCAAGCTATACTCGTGATCACTTACGAGGATTAGCAGCACACACGCTAAGATGATGCTACAAGATAAGACGACTCGATGCCTTGTGTTTGATCTAGCTCGGTGCTGCCGAAAACTGTGTAGCCTGCATCCTCTTTTATACTCGATCGCGCAGCCGCTTTCGACGTGTAACCACGCACTTCGGCCAAGCGTGGAATCTGCACTACGCGCGCGCGCACTGCCTGCGGGAAAGCTAGTGGTTGATGATCAGGTTCGATTCGTATGCTCTCTTCCAATATTGATAGGTTCGATTCCTTTTTTACTATACTTTACGGTTGAAAGGGTGCAGTGTCACAGCCAGATCTGGCCGCCCGTGTTGCACCTGATTCCGTACGTGCTTTTTGGTTCTCGCATTTGTCTTCCACTCAAGTTCATTTTTTGTAAGAGAGAAAACATTGCCTCCCACTCACACCAAAATTCTATGCCAGGTTTTATTTCTTCCTTTAATTTCCTTTCGAGTCCTTATCAATCACCACCTTATTTTCAAACAAGTTTGCACATCTCTCTCCGGGCTCCCTGGAGGCCCCAACATCCGTAGCATAGCAATTTCCCCTCCAACGCTTTGTCTCGATCTGCGAATAGTAGTAACAATAGATGGGAGGAACCTGTTGGGATTCGTCAAATCGATCTGCAGTGGCAGGAGCGGTGGGGGTGAAGCCACCCATCCGCTTGCCGATGCTGGAGGCGGCAAGAATACTCACCGTCAGCCCGGGAAGTCACCTCCACCTCCTAAAGGGCGAGATCCACCTGCCTTCACCAACAATCTCAACAAGAATCCCGAGGCTTGTCAGACCTGCAACGTTGTTGGCCATTACACGACAAAGTGATCGCAAGCTTTTCTATGAATGTTGCAACAAGAATGGACATCTCTCTGTTATTTGCATTGATTTATTACCATGGGAATGCACGCCTGCCATGTGTGCTTTCCAGTCTAGAGGTCGGGGATTCTACTATATTCATGATTATAATAACGCTAAGCAAATCGAAGACCAATCTAGTAGCATAGTCATTACTATCACTGAGGAATCTGCTACTGGTAGAGAGGTAGAACATGAATTTTGCACTTATCTTGGGGCTGGCTTGCGTTGTACTGCTCGGGTGATTGGTCTTAATTAGTATGTTATGAGATTTCCTAATGTTAGAGAGGTGGAAAAGGCTTTATACATTGAACGTATGACACTTAAATCGTGTGGTGCTATTGTGAGATTGTCTTCTTGGTCGGATGATGTTGGCTCTGAAGGTGTTCTAGTAGTTGCTTCGGTTAAAGTGAGCAAAATTCCTCTTGTTAAAAGATGTGAAAGAAATGTGGCATCTCTTGGTGGTCTGGTTGAGGTTACCCTGGAAATTGATGTGACCACTTTAGATCGTCCTTTCTCTGTGCGAGTCAAGATTGGTTGTAGGAACATTGATGAGCTCCCTGTTGTTGCTTAAGGGTGTTTAGGAGGGCATTTTTACAAGTTTGAATATGAAATTGAGGAAGTCCTGGTGAGAAACCCTCCTGTTGAGATTGTTGTTGTTTCTGTTACCAGAGACATAGGTGAAAATATGAATCGTACTCCTAAACGTAGAAGGGAGGATAATGATCTTGGGGCAAATAATTCTGAATCCCTTGTTAGTAATAGAGTTGGGACTTCTTATGAGCATGGGGGAAAATCTATCATATGGCTTCCGTTCATAAACAGTTGTCTGAATCTTCAGAAAGTGAAGTGGCTAGTACTCTTCTGATTGAGAGTCTGGCTCACGAAAATGACAGGGCAATGGAAGAAGTTATTCAGGTGGTTGTGAACTCTGACAAGTGGATTGTCCCACATAACAATCTTACTACTGTGGCTCATGTTCTCGCTGAACATGGTTGCTCTAAATAATAAGATATGCAGGTGAATTATTTTCCTAGAAGTCGTTCTAGATATTATGCAGAGGTTGTTACTAACTCTACTCAAGTGTTGGAGGTGGTGGCTGAGGTGGATGATACGTCTACAACGTATCTATAATTTTTTATTGTTCCATGCTATTATAGTATCAATCTTGGATATTTTTATATGCAATTATATGCAATATTATATCATTTTTTGTGACAAACCTATTAACCTAGTGCCCAGTGCCAGTTGTTGTTTTCTGCTTGTTTTTGGCTTTTCAGAGAATCAGTACCAAATGAAGTCCAAATGCCACGAACCTTTTTGGAGATTTTTTTCTGGACAAAAGAGACCCTGGAGACTTGGAGAGGAGGCCAGAAGGTTCGCGAAGCCTCCACAAGGCAACAGGGCGCGGCCCCAGGGGGCACGCCCTGATGCCTTGTGGGGCCCACGTGGCTCCGTTTGACCTAATTCCACTCCTATAAATTCACAAATATTCGGAAACCATCAGAGAGCCAGAAGAGAAAACCTTTCCGCCGCCGCAAGCCTCTGTTCTTCCGCGATCCCATCTGGAGGCCTTTTCCGGTACTCTGCCAGAGGGGGAATCGATCACGGAGGGCTTCTACATCAATCTTGCTGCCCTTCCAATGATGTGTGAGTAGTTTACCACAGACCTACGGGTCCATAGCTAGTAGCTAGATGGCTTCTTCTCTCTCTTTGATCTTCAATACCATGTTCTCCTTGATGTTCTTGGAGTTCTATCCGATGTAATCTTCTTTTGCGGTGTGCTTGTTGGGATCCGATGAATTATGAGTTTATGATCAGATTATTCATGAGAAATATTTGAGTCTTCTCTGAACTCTTTTATGCATGATTAAATATAGCTTTGTATTTCTCTCCGATCTATCGATTTGGTTTGGCCTACTAGATTGATTTATCTTGCAATGGGAGAGGTGCTTTGTGATGGGTTCAATCTTGCGGTGCTCAATCCCAGTGACAGAAGGGGACATGACACGTATTTGTATTGTTGCCATTAAGGATAAAAAGATGGGGTTTATTCATATTGCTTGAATTTGCTTCTCTACATCATGTCATCTTGCTTAAGGTGTTACTCTGTTTTTATTAACTTAATACTCTAGATGCATGTTGGATAGCGGTCGATGAGTGGAGTAATAGTAGTAGATGCAGGCAGGAGTCGGTCTACTTGTCTTGGATGTGATGCCTATATACATGATCATTGCCATGAATCCGTCATAATTATTTGCTTTTCTATCAATTGCCCAACAGTAATTTGTTCACCCACCGTATGTTTCTGCGCTCAAGAGAGAAGCCTCTAGTGAAAACTATGGCCCCCGGGTCTATCTTTATCATATTAAAAACCTAAAAATATCTTGCTGCAATTTATTTACTTTTATTTTAATTAGTATTTTAGTTTATCTATTTACCTTGATAAGATTTAATCCTTGCAAATAACCACTAAGAGGATTGACAACCCTCTTATTTGCGTTGGGTGCAAGTGTTTGCTCTTGTGTGTGCAGGTGCGCTTAATGGAATTTTGCTTCGTTCTCCTACTGGATTGATAACCTTGGTTCTTAACTGAGGGAAATACTTATCTCTACTGTACTGCATCATCCTCTCCTCTTCGGGGAAATACCAACGCAGACTACAAGTAGCAGTGGAGCCTACCTTGAAGGTCTCTAACAAGTACATGGTACAATCTCCTTCTTCTAATTGTATTGATGAGGTTATTCCTATCACACCTTTGGCCCTTGAGGCCAGATTGAGGTTTAGTCAATGCAATGCTCAGACCTAGCAAGAAAATGTGGAAGTTAGAGTTGCTAATATTACGATGAAAAGAAATCTGGAAGGTATCTCCCCTTTAGTGAATATAAATTATTTTGGTGCTTTGTCTAATCAAGAGATGATGGGTAGAGCGGCTAAAAGGGTGAGTTAATTCCTGACAATGATTTTCTGGCATTGATGTGTTGAGAGAGTTAGAGGAAAGTTGCCTTAAAATTCATGTAGTACTCATGTTCAACCTGCTACTAATAACTTGTTTGGGTAAGGAAAAATCCTCTAGATTTGAGTTGGTTGGATAGTAACGATTTTGAGGAAGCTTCTTTGAAACAACTAGGTCTGAAGAAAAGTCCAAAAAAGTTGATGTTATGCTTTCTAGGCCTGTGACTAGAAGCCAAAAGAGCAATATTGTATCCCCTGGGAATTATGGTAACTCTTGCCACCCCCTTAGCAGAGTTATCAGGTCTCAGTGTCGTAATAAACGTTCCAAATGAGAGGACTCATTTGGAACTATAGAGGGGCGGGCAAGAAAGGAATGGCGACCTGCCTCCCAGAACCTATTAGTGACCGTTCCCTAGACTTATTGGGTTTGCAGGAAACAATGGAAAAATATATTTTTTACCTAGTTATTTCAGGAGATAGATCCCTTTAATATGTTTAGTTGGACTTGGCTACCTTCTATTGGAAAATATGGTGGAATCATATGTGGTACCAAGAAATAAAATTTGAGGTATTATCTTATTCTAAAGGCAAGTACACTATACAATTTAACATGTTGGACATCAATAAGAAAACTAAATGGGGGTTGCTGGTGGTCTATGGATCTGCTCATGAGGAATTTCTCCTGGAGCTTGCCTCCTTTTGTGGTAATATGACTATTCCTTACATAGTTGGCGATGACTTTAAATATTCTGAGACATTGTGGGGGAGAGAAACAAAAAGATGTCGGCTCCTTTTTAGACGGCCCACGAGCCAGGTTGATGGTCAGGGCCGTGAAGCGACCTTGGGGGGCTGGGGATGGCCTGATGGGCTGACTTCCGACTGAAGGCACCCCTAGGATGTAACACCTTCAGTCGGTGAGCTACACGCCAAACATGTTGTTGTCCTTGACCTATAACTCTGATGCATGAGCAACATGAATAAATGCTCCTGGTGCGACTCTTGGTTAATGGATATGACAGCGTCATGTAGCACTAAAGCATCAGTGACAGGCAACATGACGTAGAGGTTACTGGTGATGGTCTTTCGGTGGTGGTTCCTAGCCTCCTCAACATCACAGCCTGAGGTGGGAGGCTTCTTGGGCGCGCGAGAGGAGAGCATGCCCCAGGCGGCAAAGCAACAATAGATGTGCTCGTAAAACATGTCCATGTTGTGGAGCAACCGCATTTTCGATGACCCCCATGTTGAGGTCCCCTTGTAGTAGGACGGGTTTTGCCAGAGACTCGCCACTGCTCGCCGCCAACTCCATCAACAACGGTGAGGGCTTGGAGTGGCTATGGTGCCACCAATTCCAAATTGGAGTTGTCTCGAGGAAGATGGTATGCAGCTTCATGTCCCATGGTGATACGTCTCCAACGTATCTATAATTTATGAAGTATCCATGCCATGTTTACAAAAATTTTATATGGTTTTGGTATGATTTGAATGGAACTAACCCGGACTGACGTTGTTTTCAGCAGAACTACCATGGTGTTGTTTTTTGTGCAGAAATAAAAGTTCTCGGATTGGGCCCAAAATTTACGGTGATTTTTTATGGACCAAAAGAGACCCACGGAGCACCGGAGATGGACTAGGGAGTGGCCGAGGGCGCCACAAGCCTGGGGGGCACCCCCCTAGGGCGTGCCCCCCGAGCTTGTGGGACCCTTGGGCACCCCCCTGACGTGAATCCAATTCCAAATATTCAAATAGATTGGGAAAACCCCAGAACGAAACCTCGAACTCCCACGCCGCCACCGTAAGCCTCTGTACCGAAGCGATCTCATCCGGAGCCCTATTCCGGCACTCTGCCGGAGGGCGGAATCATCACCGTAGGCCATCTTCATCATCCCGGCGGTCTCCATGATGAGGAGGGAGTAGTTCACCCTCGGGGCTGAGGGTATGTACCAGTAGCTATGTGTTTGATCTCTCTCTCTCTCTCTCTCTCTCTCTCTCTCTCTCTCTCTCTCTCTCGTGTTCTTGATTCGGCATGATCTTGATGTACCACGAGCTTTATTAATATAGTTGGATCATATGGTATTTCTTCCCTCTCTATCTTCTTGTGATGAATTGAGTCTTTCCCTTTGAGGTTTCGTTATTGTCGGATTGAATACTCTGGATTTGAGAACACTTGATGTATATCTTGCATGTGGATACCCGTGGTGACAATGGGGTATTCTATTGAATCACTTGATGTATGTTTTGGTAATCAACTTGCGGATTCCCGTGACCTTGGGGTAATCTAGGCATATGGGTTCGTACACGTTTTCATCTTCTTTTCTCCGATAGAAACTTTGGGGTACTCTTTGAAGTTCTTTGTGTGGATTGAATATTACGAATCTGAAGTTGTTTGATGCATATCGAATAATCAACTCACGGATACTTGTGGTGACATTGGAGTATCTAGGTGACATTAGAGTTGGTTGATGCATATCATATGGTGTTATTTTAGTACGAACTCTAGGGCTGTTTGTGACACTTATAGGGATGGCTCAATAGATTGATCGGAAAGGATAACTTTGAGGTGGTTTCGTACCCTACAACAATTTCATCTTGTGTTCTCCGCTAATAGGAACTTTGGAGTGATTCTTTGTCACACGTTGAGGGATTGTTATATGATTCAATTATGTTAGCATTGTTGAGAGATTGTACTAGTGAAAGTATGAACCCTAGGCCTTGTTTTCTAGCATTGCAATACCATTTGTGCTCCATTTTATCACTTGCTACCTTGCTGTTTTTTTATTTTTAGATTACAAAAACATATATCTACTATCCATACTACACTTGTATCACCATCTCTTCGCCGAACTAGTGCACCTATACAATTTACCATTGTATTGGGTGTGTTAGGGACACAAGAGATTTCTTATATTTGATTGCAGGGTTGTTTGAGAGAGACCATCTTCATCCTACACCTCCCACGGATTGATAAACCTTAGGTCATCCACTTGAGGGAAATTTGCTACTGTCCTACAAAACTCTGCGCTTGGAGGCCCAACAGAGTCTACAAGAATAAAGTTGCGTAGTAGACATCAAGCTCTTTTCTGGCGTCGTTGCCGGGGAGGTGAGTGCTTGAAGTTATATCTTTAGATCTTGCAATTGAATCTTTTATTTTCTTGTTTATTCACTAGTTTGGTTTATAAAAGAAAACTACAAAAAAATGGAATTGAGGTTGCCTCAAATGCTTCATCTTTATAATATCTTTCTTGAAAATGATGGATCGGAAAATTGTGCCAAAGTGTTAGAAGAAGCATTCAATAAAATGTTTGGCATAAAATCTTTGAATGATAAGCATGATTGCAATGTTGTTAGTATGAATTCTTTGAATATCCAAAATGCTAATGATGATTGCACTAGTCATGATAAAAAAGGTTTCTTATAAGCATGTCAATTTTTGTGGAGTGCATGGTTTATAGGGATGATAGATTTTGTAAGAAGCATAAACACGATAAAACCAATTTATTCCTTAAAGTGATAGATAAATTTGCTACGAAATTATGCTCTCTTCATCCCATTACTTGTGAACTTTGCAATAAGGTTGGTCATCTTAATTTTCAATGCATACTTTTTCATGATCGAATCATGGCCAAATATTGTAATGACTTGATCACCCTTGAACTTTATAATGAGCTTTGTCTATTTTTGGGGTGTGAAGAATTGACATATAAAAATAGTTGGTTTGAAGTATTCATTCTCACAGACGACATTGAAACTAATCTAAAGGAAATCTATATGTTTTGTGTGGTAAATTGCAATGAGAATGCTTATATAGCCAACTATAGAAAGATGGGAAACCAATAGAATATAAAAGAAATGCTAATGGAAGGGTAAAGATCCCCCCTTTCCCTCCTATTTTCTCTCATGATGAAACAGGTAACGAGGAGGAGCTTCCTATCCAACCAATCTCTTCAATAAGAAGCTCGGAAAAATTAAACAAACCCACACATAATGTGGTGAAGAAGAAGAAAAGAAGGAAAAGTAGAGATAAAGAGGTATCTCTCCCAAATAATGTTGCTCCTATTATTGTTTTGCCTCATGAGAATGAATCAAAAATAATTATGGAAAATGATACACATGATGATGATTTTGTTTTGCCTATTACTTGTTATGATGATTATGATTGGGAAGTTAATGATACATCTTATGATCTTGAAAATCTTTGTAGCACCGACTTGGGAAATTATGATGATAATAATTGTTATACTATTGGTGCTATTCATACTATTGATGATAATAGTGATTATGCTAATGATATGCAAACCCACAAGCTTGGGGATGCTATGTTTGATGAGAATGACATGTTTGAGAATTTATTTGCTGAAAATAATGTTTACCCTAAGCTTGGGGATGCAATGTTTAATGAGGATGATCTTTTTAGTCCCCCTACTTTTAATGATCAAATTTATCATGATGATAGCATGCCTCCTATCTATGATGATTGAAATAATAATGAAAGTGGGTTTGGAAGAGTGTCAACTTTAGGTAATAATTATCCCACTATTTTGGAGGGTGTTCAATCTTATAAAAATGATAAAAGTGGATTTGGAGAGGTCATGACTTTATTTAGTGTTGAATCCACTACTTTGGAAGAGGTTTCAATTGATTATGATGTGAACAAAGTTGCTACCTATGGTGATTATTGTGATGATACTTATGTTATAAAAAGTAATGATGATTATTATTATAAAACTTGTCATTATGATGAATAACCTTTTACTGAATATTACTCTTTTAATGTGGAAACAATTTATAGTATTCAAGTTTCATATGATACTCCCACTATTATGAATGAGAATAAATTTGCTTATGTGGAGAGTAATAAAAATTCTATGCTTGTGGATCATGAAAAGAATGCTTTATGTGATAGCTATATTGTTGAATTCATTCATGATGCTACTGAAAATTATTATGAGAGAGGATCATATGCTTGTAGGTGTTGCAATAATATCAAGTTTCCTCTCTATGTGTTGAAAGTTTTGAAGTTATATTTGTTTTGCATTCCTTTGCTAGTTGATTCTTGCTCCCACAAATTGTTTGCTCACAAAAACCCTATGCATAGGAAGTGGGTTAGGCTTAAATGTGCTAGTCATATGCTTCATGATGCTCCCGTTATTTTTCGATTCTTTACTTTTATACGAGCATCGTTGAAATCATCATGCCTAGCTAAAAGGCATTAGAGAAAAGCGCTTGTTAGGAGGCAACCCAATACTTATACCTACTGTTTTTGTGTGTCCACATGATTAAGCTACTGTAGTAATCATGTTTTATATGTTTTCTTTCAATAATGTGCCAAGTAAAGCCTGTGGGATAGTGTGGATACTTTTTGATTTGATTCTGTGCAAAAACAGAAACTTTTGCGTAGAGTGCTGGAATTTCTGTTCTATACTAGAGCGTGATAAAATTCTGAAATTTTTACACAGTATTTCGTTACAAATTTTTTACGTTTTCCTAATTTTTCATAATTTTTGGAGGTACATATGTATGCCTTTTAATTCTCTCACTACATGCTGTTCTGTTTTGACAGATTCTGTTTTTATTGCATAGTTCGCTTGTTTTAGTGTTTCCATAGCTTATATTGAGTAATATAAATTGTGGAAATGATAGAATACAGTAGTTATTATGTGATAAAAATTATGAATCTTGTCTTGACAGTACCAAAGTGAATGATTTATTTTCATACTAACCTATCTCACGGGGTTCCGTTAAGTTTTATGTGATTGAAGTTTTCAAGTTTTGGGTGAGATAACGAGATGAGGAGAATAAGGAGCGGCAAGACCCTAAGCTTGGGGATTCCCAAGGAACCCCAAGGTAATATTCAAGGAATACTCAAGCGTCTAAGCTTGGGGATGCCCCGGAAGTCATCCCCTCTTTCGTCTTCAACATTATCGGTAACCTCACTTGGAGCTATATTTTTATTCATCACATAATATGATTTTTGCTTGGAGCATCATTTTATTTTGTTAATATTTGCTTGCTGTTATCAATAATCATGTTTTGTATCTTTTAGTTCAATAAAATGCCAATTATAGCCTTTACCATGCTCAGTTTGCAAGTTTATGTGTTGCTGTTTGAAAACAAAAAGTTTTCTGTTATGTCCTGAATTATGTGAATTGTCAGAACATGATAAAAATATGAAATTTTTACACAGTAAGCATGCATGAGTTATATATTATGTGGTAATTTTTCAGAATTTTTGGAGTTAGGGAAGTATGAATTTTTATTCCCCCTTTACAGACTGTTCTGTTTTGGCAGATTACTGTTATAGTTGCATTGTTTGCATATGTTTGCTTGTTTAATGTTTCTATTTGTGGGTAGGAGTATTAAATATGCAGAGGCATTTAGTATGCAATGTTTAATTATAATTTTAGTGATTTTCTACAGTAGAGAATGCTAAGGTTTTGAGTTGATTTATACTAACTTATCTCACGAGTTCTTGTTGAGTTTTGTGTGGATGAAGTTTTTAAGATTTAGGAGAAGCCATGATATGAGAGGAATTAAGGAGACACAAGAGCTCAAGCTTGGGGATGCCCAAGGCTCCCCAAGATAACATTCCAAGAAGTCTCAAGCAACTAAGCTTGGGGATGCCCCGGTAGGCACCCCACCTTTCTTCATCAACACCTATCGGCTAGCCTAAGTTTTTACTTGTTCACATGATATTTGTTATTCTTGGAGTGTCCTTCCATTTTCATTTTGTTTGTTGTTTCAATAAAATTATCAGATCTGAAATATTTATTGAGAGAGAGTCTTCACATAGCTACCCATTCACTTAACTACTCTTTGTTCTTCACTTATATCCTTTGGAGTAGTTTGTCATTTACTCTCGTGCTTCACTTATATCCCAAGAGTAAATTGTTGAATGAATTGAATATCATAAAGTTGAAATTATATGTGTTTCATATACTTGTCACATGGGGAGTAGAGACTTCACAAAAAGAAGTATAAGTGGTAAAATTTATTGAAAGTTAGCAAACACAGCATTGGTCACTTGAACAATTCATGAAAGAATATTGAAGGAAGAGAGATTTCACATATAAATATACTATCTTGGACATCTTCTATGATTGTGAGACCCCATTAATTATTTTCAACCTTGATCAAGTAGTTGATGTTGGACAAGGAAGACAACGTAATGGGTTATGTTTGTTTATATTCATATAGAAGTTATATGTTCTTGGATCCTCTAACATGTGGTGCTTGCTCATAATCTTTTGCTAGCCAAAATTCTGTACTAAGTAGAAATACTACTTGTACATCCAAAAACCCTTAAACCCAGTTTCTTGCCATGAGAGTCCACTATATCTACCTATGGATTGAATAAGATCCTTCAAGTAAGTTGTCATCGGTGCAAAAGCAATAAAAATTGCTCCTAAATATGTATGATTTTTTATTGTAAGGGAAAATAAGTTTTGTACGAACTTGTGATGGTGAAGAAATAAAAGCGACGGACTACATAATAAAGGTTGCTATCACAAGGGGCAACATAAAGTGACATTCCTTTGCATTAAGAGCTTGCACATCCAAAAATAAAAAGCGCATGACAACCTCTCATTCCCTCTGTGAAGGGCCTATCTTTTACTTTATGTATTTACTTTTATGCAAGAGTCAATAGTATTCTTCTCTATTCCGTTTTTATTTTCTCTCTTGGCAAGCATCATGTGGTGGGGAAAGATCCAGACACATATATCCAGTTGAATATAGGTGATCATGAGTTATTATTGTTGACATTATCTCTGAGATAAATAAGTTGGGAGGCAAAACATTAAGCCCCTATCTTCCTACGTGTTTGACTGAAACGGTTTGTTCTAAAAATATTCTTTGAGTGTCAGCAATCATGGAAGACTATATGATAGTTGAGTATGTGGAATTTGCTAAATCAAAGCTCTTACATAGACCCTTCCTGAAAATAAGATGAATTGCAATTGTTTGATGACTAAGAACATAATTTGTTAGTTTTCAAGAAAGTTTATGGCTTATACTTTAGCATGTGAATAGCTTGCTACTTGATCATGAGAAGTTTTATGAGATGAGCTACTGTTTATGATATATAATGATGCTAGAAAAAGTGATTGAAGTTATCATTGATCAAACTTATGCACTATGCTAGCATTCACACTTCGTAAATTATTTATTTTATCATTTACCTACTCGAGGACGAGCTGGAATTAAGCTTGGGGATGCTGATATGTCTCCAACGTATCTATAATTTATGAAGTATTCATACCATGTTTACAACAATTTTATATGGTTTTGGTATGATTTGAATGGAACTAACCCGGACTGACGTTGTTTTCAGCAGAACTACCGTGGTGTTGTTTTTTGTGCTGAAATAAAAGTTCCCGGATTGCGCCCAAAATTTACGGTGATTTTTTATGGACCAAAAGAGACCCACGGATCACCGGAGATGGACTAGGGAGTGGCCGAGGGCGCCACAAGCCTGCCCCCCCCCCTAGGGCGCGCCCCCCGAGCTTGTGGAACCCTCGGGCACCCTCCTGACGTGAATCCAACGCCAAATATTCCTATATATTGGGAAAACCCCAGAACGAAACCTAGAACTCCCATGCCGCCGCCGTAAGCCTCTGTACCGAAGTGATCTCATCCGGAGCCCTGTTTCGGCACTCTGCCGGAGGGGGGAATCATCACCGGAGGCCATCTTCATCATCCCGGCAGTCTCCATGATGAGGAGGGAGTAGTTCACCCTCGGGGCTGAGGATGTGTACCAGTAGCTATGTGTTTGATCTCTCTCTCTCTCTCTCTCTCTCTCTCTCTCTCTCTCGTGTTCTTGATTCGGCATGATCTTGATGTACCGCGAGCTTTGTTAATATAGTTGGATCATATGGTGTTTCTTCCCTCTCTATCTTCTTGTGATGAATTGAGTCTTTCCCTTTGAGGTTTCGTTATTGTCGGATTGAATACTCTGGATTTGAGAACACTTGATGTATGTCTTGCATGTGGATACCCGTGGTGACAATGGGGTATTCTATTGAATCACTTGATGTATGGTTTGGTAATCAACTTGCGGATTCCCGTGACCTTGGGGTAATCTAGGCATATGGGTTGGTACACGTTTTCATCTTCTTTTCTCCGATAGAAACTTTGGGGTACTCTTTGAAGTTCTTTGTGTGGATTGAATATTACTAATCTGAAGTTGTTTGATGCATATCGAATAATCAACTCACGGATACTTGTGGTGACATTGGAGTATCTAGGTGACATTAGAGTTGGTTGATGCGTATCATATGGTGTTATTTTAGTACGAACTCTAGGGCTGTTTGTGACACTTATAAGGATGGCTCAATAGATTGATCGGAAAGGATAACTTTGAGGTGGTTTCGTACCCTACAACAATTTCATCTTATGTTCTCCGCTAATAGGAACTTTGGAGTGATTCTTTGTCGCAGGTTGAGGGATTGTTATATGATTCAATTATGTTAGCTTGTTGAGAGATTGCACTAGTGAAAGTATGAACCCTAGGCCTTGTTTTCAAGCATTGCAATACCATTTTCTCCGTTTTATCACTTACTACCTTGCTGTTTTTATATTTTCATATTACAAAAACCTATATCTACTATCCATACTACACTTGTATCACCATCTCTTCGCCGAACTAGTGCACCTATACAATTTACCATTGTATTGGGTGTGTTGGGGACACAAGAGATTTCTTGTATTTGATTGCAGGGTTGTTTGAGAGAGACCATCTTCATCCTATGCCTCCCATGGATTGATCAACCTTAGGTCATCCACTTGAGGGAAATTTGCTACTGTCCTACAAAACTCTGCGCTTGGAGGCCCGACAGAGTCTACAAGAATAAAGTTGCGTAGTAGACATCACATGGCGCCACATCACGGGTGTGGCAATGGGTGGGCGCCACCATGAGCTACACAAACACACACTTCATGGAGGTCTTCAGGAGACGATGGGTGTGGAAGAGACTGGAGGTCTCCACAGGGGGACGAGCTCCATGACATGATAAATCCTAAGGCGCATGGCAAGCACCTCGTGGAAGTGGTTTGGTGCACCATGCCTGGATTCTGGAGTTGATGACGCCACCTACCCGAGGACGCATGCCGCTATTTGCTCCATTCGCAACACCTTCGTGATAGTGGCGATTGGTGAAGCCACGTTATGGTTGTGTAGTCTATTGAGTACACAACTTTTGAGCTAAAGCTTTACATACAAGTTAAATTCCATGTGTAAAATTCAAGAAATTATACAAGATTTAGAGAGAAAGTATGTTTGATATCATGGTTTTGTAGTCCTAGCACCACCAGTACTCCGTGGCAATCTACCCCATCCACTCTGGTCGCCTCATGGGAATCATCGTATGCTGCTATAGTTGAGGAATGGGCGAGGGATATGGGCAAATGCCAGAGTGTGGGATGAGGCGAGGAATGAATGGCACATAAATTTTTCAGACCCCCCTAGTCGGAAAACGCCTCCATGTCAAGCCGAACGATCAAATTGGGTAAAGTATGTCATGCCAGCAGAATGCATACGAAAAATGAGCCAGTAAACGTAGATGGTGCAGACAGATTTGATTAGCGTGACATCCTCTCGTTTTTCTTACCTAACCCTAGGACAGCAAGGACAAATGCTACTTGTAGCTTGCGTTGGTATTTTCCCCGATGAGGAAGGGATGATGCAGCACAGTAGAGGTAAGTATTTCCCTCAGTTATGAAACCAAGGTTATCAATCCAGTAGGAGAACCACGCAACACCTCGTTAGCAGTACCTGCACACAAACAACAAATCCTTACACCCAACGCAAACGAGGGGTTGTCAATCCATCGGCGGTCAATTGCAAGATTAAATTGTATGTGATAGATAGATAGATTGAAACAAAAATACAAAATAAAATAAATAAAAGAAAAGTGCAGCAAGGTATTTTTAGGGTTTTTAATATATTATTTAGATAGACCCGGGGGCCAAGAGGCTTCTCTCAAGAAAATAGCATACGGTGGGTAGACAAATTACTGTTGGGCAATTGATAGAAAAGCAAATAATCATGACGATATCCAAGGCAATGATCATGTATATAGGCATCACGTCCGAGACAAGTAGACCGACTCCTGCCTGCATCTACTACTATTACTCCACACATCAACCGCTATCCAGCATGCATCTAGTGTATTAAGTCCATAAAGAACGGAGTAACGCCTTAAGCAAGATGACATGATGTAGACAAAGTAAACTCAACCATGAATAAACCCCATCTTTTTACCCTTAATAGCAACAATACATACGTGCCATGTCCCTTTCTGTCACTGGGATTGAGCACCGCAAGATCGAACCCAATACAAAGCACCTCTTCCCATGGCAAGATAAATCAATCTAGTTGGCCAAACCAAATCAATAGATCGCAGAAGAAATACGAAGCTATAACAATCATGAATAAAAGAGATCAGAGAAGACTCCAATAATATTCATGGATAATCTGATCATAAACTCACAATTCATCGAATCCCAACAAACACACCGCAAAAGGTGATTACATCGGATAGAACTCCAAGAATGTCGAGGAGAACATTGTATTGAAGATCAAAAAGAGAGAAGAAGCCATCTAGCTACTAACTATGGACCCGAGGGTCTGTGGTAAACTATTCACGCATCATCGGAAGGGCAGCAAGGTTGATGTAGAGCCCCTCCGTGAACGATTCCCCCTCCGGCGGAGTGCCGGAAAAGGCCCCCAGATGGGATCTCTCGAGAACAGAAACTTGCAGCGGCGGAAAAAGTATTTCGTGGACTCCCCTGTTGGTTTCCTGATTTTTGGGAATTTATAGTGGTGGAATTAGGTCAAAAGAGGCAGAGGTGGGCCCACGAGGCACCAGGGCGCGCCTGCCCCCCCCCCCCAGGCGTCCCCTGGTGGCTCGTGGCCACCTCCTGGGGCTTCTGGCCTTCTCCCGAAGCTTCTAGTGTTGGTTATGTCCAAAAAAAATCTCCAAAAGTTTCGTGGCATTTGGACTTCGTTTGGTATTGATATTTTGTAAAACCAAAAACAGGCAGAAAACAGCAACTGGCACTGGGCACTAAGTTAATAGGTTAGTCCCAAAAAATGATATATAATTGCTGTAAATGTATATAAAAACATCCAAGATTGATAATATAATAGCATGGAACAATAAAAAATTATAGATACGTTGGAGACGTATCAGCATCCCCAAGCTTAATTCCTGCTCGTCCTCGAGTAGGTAAATGATAAAAACAAAATTTTTGATGTGGAATGCTGCCTATCATATTCATCATATATTCTTTTCTTTTGTAGCATGGACATTGGACTTGAATGATTCAAAGCAATAGTCTATAATTTGACATGAAGATATAAATACTCAAGCATGCTAACAAGCAACCACGTTTTTCAAAATATCAACGCTAAATAAATTTATCCCTAGCCCATTATGCTCAATCATTGATCCAATCATGAAACACACTCAATATTAGCTACACACAATGCACAAGTATGACAATAGTGCTCTCTAGTTGGTGCTTTATAAGAGAAGATGGAGACTCAAATAAAAATGAAAATTGCATAAAAGTAAATAGATAGGCCCTTCGCAGAGGGAAGCAGAGATTTGCTAATGTGCCAGAGCTCAAAGCTTAAATTAGAGAGATAAAAAAATTGAGAGGCATGCTTTTCCTGTCAACGAAAACGAACGAGAATTCCCAATATTTTCCATGCTAGACACATCATAGGCGGTTCCCAAACAGAAAGTAAAGTTTATTTCCTTTCCACCATTCTTTCACAATCCATGGCTAGCCGTATCCATGGGTGCCCTCCATACCAACACTTTCCAAGGAATTTTGTTGTTATTAATTTTTGATTCATTGTGGGACTGGGCATCCCTATTACCAGCCACTCTCTCGTGCAATGACAAGTGAATAAACACTCATCATGAGAATAACACACCTAGCATGGAAAATATTGGCCACCCCCTTCCGCCTCATGAGTGGTACGGACACACAAAACGGAAAAATTATTTTGAAAATTAGAGTTGGCACACGCAAATTTACTTGGAACGGCATGGAAATACCGCATATAGGTAGATATGGTGGACTCATTTGGCACAACTTGGGTTTAAAGAGTTTGGATGCACAAGCAGTAGTTCCCCTTAGTACAACTGAAGGCTAGCAAATAGATTGAGAAGTAACCAACCAAAAAGCGAAAACGGTCATAAACATGCATTGAACATAACTAACACCGAATAATGCACCATAAGTAGGATATAATTTCATTGCATAACTATTGACTTGATGTGCGTGCATAGGGAATCACAAACCTTAACACTAATATTCTTACTAAATCACAATTACTCACTAACATGACTCACATATCATCATCTCCATATCGCAAAACTATTGCAATGAATCACACTTATTATATCCAATGATTTATATGAAAGTTTTTATTATATCCCTCTTGAATATACATCACTTTGGGACCAAATTCATATCTTGTGCAAATTACCATTACTATCATCAACTCTCAAAAAGATATAAGTGAAGCATGAGAGTGCAAATATTTCTTCAAAATTTCAATCTTATGAACTCTCAAAATAATATAAGTGAAGCATGAGAGTTCATTTCTTCAAATTTTTAATCTTGTCAACTCTCAAAATAATATAAGTGAAGCATGAGAGTTCATTTCTTCAAAATATAGCCACCACCGTGCTCAAAAAGATTTAAGTGAAGCACTAGAGCAACTGCCTAGCTCAAAAAATTTAAGTGAAGCAGATAGAGTATTCTAACAAATCATGATAACGTGTGGCTCTCTCAAAATAGGTGTGTTCAGCAAGGATGATTGTGACAAACTAAAAAGCAAACAAAGCAAAGACTCATATAATACAAAACGCTCCAAGTAAAACACATATCATGTGACGAATAAAAATATAGCTCCAAGTAAAATTACCGATGGTTGGTAGAAGAAAGAGGGGATGCCTTCCGGGGCATCCCCAAGCTTAAGAACTTGAGTTTTCCTTGAATATTACCTTGGGGTGCCATGGGCATCCCCAAGCTTAGTCTCTTGCCACTCCTTATTCCTTCATCCATCGTGATCTCACCCAAAACTTGAAAACTTCAATCACACAAAACTCAACAAAACCTTCGTGAGATCCGTTAGTATAACAAAATAAATCACTACTTTAAGTACTGTTGCAAACCCATTCATATTTTATTTTTGCATTATACCTACTATATTCTAACTTCTCCATGGCTTATACCCCCCGATACAATCCATAGTTTCATCAAAACAAGTAAGCAGTGCATCAAAAACAGAATCTGTCAAAAACAGAACAGTCTGTAGCAATTTATTTAAAAGCCATACTTCTGTAAATCCAAAAATTCTGAAAACTTAGGACAACGTGGACAATTAATATACCAATACTGTGTAAAAATTTCAGATTTTTCTGACGCTCCCGTACAGAAGCAAAATTCCAGCACTGGACGCAAAACTTTCTGTTTTCCAAACAGCATCAATTATACTATCTTCCAAATCATCCTAAAGGCTTTACTTGGCACAAACACTAATTAAAAACACAAAAACACAATCATAACAGTAGCATAATTGTGAAAACACACAATAACAGAAACAAAAGATAAAAAATTATTTTATTCATTGGGTTGCCTCCCAACAAGCGCTATTGTTTTATGCCCCTAGCTAGGCATAATGCATAGTTTCAAGTATTGTCATCTTTCAAGTTGATTCCATAAGTGTCCCTCATAATGTATTCATATGGTGCTTTAATTATTTTCCTAGGGAAATGCTCCATACCCTTTTTTAATGGAAACTGAAATTTTATATTCCCTTCTTTCATATCAATAACGGCACCTATGGTTCGTAAGAACGGTCTACCAAGTATTATTGGGCAAGAAGAATTGCATTCAATGTCAAGTACAATAAAATCAATGGGCAAATAGTTCTTATTTGCAATAATAAGAACATCATTAATTCTACCCATTGGTTTTTTAATAGTAGAATCCGCCAAGTGCAAATTAAGAGAACATTCATCTATATTGGTAAAACCTAGCACATCACATAGAGATTTTGGAATTGTGGAAACGCTAGCACCCAAATCACATAAATCATTGCACTCATAATTTTTAATTTTAACTTTAATGGTGGGTTCCCACTCATCATATAATTTTCTAGGAATTGAAATCTCTAGTTCTAACTTTTCTTCTAACGCTTTCATCATTACTTCTACGATATGTTTAGTAAAAGCCTTGTTTTGCTCATAAGCATTGGGTGAATTTAACATGGATTGTAACAAAGAAATGCACTCAATCAAAGAACAATTATCATAATTAAAATCTTTGTAATCCAAGAGAGTGGGCACATCGCTATTTAAAGTTTTTACCTCTCCAAACCCACTTTTAGCAATTTTCTTATCAAGATTTTCACCCTCCGAATTATGGGAACACTCTTTAGCTAAAGTTGACTCTTCTTCAGTCCCCTTTTCATAAAGTTTTATATTGCTAAACAAAGAATCAATAGATGAAACACCAATCATTTTAATATCCTCATCATTACTACGATAGAAACCGGGAGGAATCGTTTTTTCTAAAAATTCTCGTTTAGCTTTTAGCATAGCGGTTCTTTTCTTAATCTCATCCATGGAGACATATAAAGCTTTAATTGATTCATTGATATCAATTTTGGGTGGCAAAATTTTAGTCTTAAGATTTTCCCCATCATGAATAATTCTATCAATGCTCCTAGACATATCGTCAAGTTTACTCAATTTTTCTTCTATCGTAGTGTTGAAAACTTTTTGAGAATTAATAAATTATTTAATATTATTTTCAAGAACAGAGGGCATCCTATTATTATTATTATAAGAATTACCATAAGGATTGCCATAATTATTAGAGGAATTTCCAAGGAACGGCCTAGCGTTGAAATTACCTCTATAAGCATTATTATTAAAATTGTTTCGCTAGACAAAATTCACATATACGGGATCATTATTTTGCTCAATCAAAGTAGACAAAGGCACATCATTAGGATCAATAGGAGCATTTTTGCTAGCAACCAATTTCATAAGTGCATCAACTTTATCACTCAAAGTATTAATTTCTTCAACAGAATTCACATTTTTACTAGTAGGAACTCTTTCAGTATGCCATTGTGAATAATTTGCCATAATATTATCAAGCAATTTAGTAGCTTCTCCCAAAGTAATTTCCATAAAAGTACCACCCGCGGCGGAATCTAAAAGATTTCTAGAGACAAAATTTAATCCCGCATGAAAATTTTGTATGATCATCCATAAATTTAAACCATAAGTAGGGCAATTTCTTATCATTAATTTCATCCTTTCCCAAGCTTGGGCAACATGTTCATGATCAAGTTGCTTAAAATTCATAATTTGATTTCTAAGCGAAATAATTTCTGCGGGAGGAAAATATTTAGTAATAAAAGCATCTTTACACCTATCCCAAGAATCAATACTATTTCATGGTAAAGATGAAAACCAAATTTTTGCACAATCCCGCAATGAGAATGGGAATAATTTTAATTTCACAATATCATTATCCACATCTTTTTTTCTTTTGCATATCACACAATTCTACGAAAGTGTTAAGATGGGATGCAGCATCTTCATTAGGACTACCAGAAAATTGATCTTTCATCACAAGATTAAGCAAAGTGGCATTAATATCACAAGTCTCCGCACTAGCGGCGGGAGGAGCAATTGCAGTACTAATAAAATCATTATTATTAGTATTGGAGAAATCGCATAATTTTGTATTTTCTTGAGACATCGTGACTACGCAAACAAGATAACAAGCAAGCAAACAAGAAAAAGGCAAACGGAAAATATTATTGTATTTTTGTAAAAAAAAATAGAAGTGGGGGAGATAAAAACGAGAGGCAAATAAAATAAATGCAAGGAGATGAGAGTTTATGCAAAGGTACTTGATAGATGTTGATGATGTCTCGCCGGCAACGGCGCCAGAAATTCTTCCTGCTACTTGTAGCTTGCGTTGGTATTTTCCCCGATGAGGAAGGGATGATGCAGCACAGTAGAGGTAAGTATTTCCCTCAGTTATGAAACCAAGGTTATCAATCCAGTAGGAGAACCACGCAACACCACGTTAGCAGTACCTGCACACAAACAACAAATCCTTGCACCCAACGCAAACGAGGGGTTGTCAATCCCTCGGCGGTCAATTGCAAGATTAAATTGTATGTGATAGATAGATAGATTGAAACAAAAAATAAAAAATAAAATAAATAAAAGAAAAGTGCAGCAAAGTATTTTTAGGGTTTTTAATATATGATTTAGGTAGACCCGGGGGCCAAGAGGCTTCTCTCAAGAAAATAGCATACGGTGGGTAGACAAATTACTGTTGGGCAATTGATAGAAAAGCAAATAATCATGACGATATCCAAGGCAATGATCATGTATATAGGCATCACATCCGAGACAAGTAGACCGACTCCTGCCTGCATCTACTACTATTACTCCACACATCGACCGCTATCCAGCATGCATCTAGTGTAATAAGTCCATAAAGAACGGAGTAACGCCTTAAGCAAGATGACATGAGGTAGACAAAGTAAACTCACGCATGAATAAACCCCATATTTTTACCCTTAATAGCAACGATACATACGTGTCATGTCCCTTTCTGTCACTGGGATTGAGCACCGCAAGATCGAACCCATTACAAACCACCTCTTCCCATGGCAAGATAAATCAATCTAGTTGGCCAAACCAAATCAATAGATCGGAGAAGAAATACGAAGCTATAACAATCATGCATAAAAGAGATCAGAGAAGACTCAAATAATATTCATGGATAATCTGATCATAAACTCACAATTCATCGGATCCCAACAAACACACCGCAAAAGGTGATTACATCGGATAGAACTCCAAGAACGTCGAGGAGAACGTTGTATTGAAGATCAAAAAGAGAGAAGAAACCATCTATCTACTAACTATGGACCCGAAGGTCTGTGGTAAACTACTCACGCATCATCGGAAGGGCAGCAAGGTTGATGTAGAGCCCCTTCGTGAACGATTCCCCCTCCGGTGGAGTGCCGGAAAAGGCCCCCAGATGGGATCTCTCGAGAACAGAAACTTGCGGTGGCGGAAAAAGTATTTCGTGGACTCCCCGATTGGGTTCCTAATTTTTGGGAATTTATAGTGGTGGAATTAGGTCAAAAGAGGCAGAGGTGGGCCCACAAGGCACCAGGGCGCGCCTGCCCCCCCCCCCCCCCCCCAGGCGCGCCCTGGTGGCTCGTCGCCACCTCCTGGGGCTTCTGGCCTTCTCTTGAAGCTTCTAGTGTTGGTTATGTCCAGAAAAAAATCTCCAAAAAGTTTCGTGGCATTTGAACTTCGTTTGGTATTGATATTCTGTAAAACCAAAAACAGGCAGAAAACAGCAACTGGCACTCGGCACTAAGTTAATAGGTTAGTCCCAAAAAATGATATATAATTGCTGTAAATGTATATAAAAACATCCAAGATTGATAATATAACAGCATGGAACAATCAAAAATTATAGATACGTTGGAGACATATCAGCAAACTCTCCCCTCCAAACTTTACCGATGAGCCCGTCGATTCGCCTCCCCTCTGCCTGCCGCTCCGGTGGCCGGTGGCGAGGAGGGGAATCCCAGTGCCTTCACTCCGGTTAGTAGTTTAGGTTAGTTTTTTTAGTCCTTGCAGGTGCGGCACTCGGATGAATGGCGGCGCTTTTTCTTTGAGTTTGTCTTCCGGGCTTTGCTACTTGTGAGCTGCGATGGGATTTTCCCCGAAGAGGAGAGGAGATGCAGCACAGTAGAGATAAGTATTTCCCTCAGTGAGAACCAAGGTATCAAACCAGTAGGAGAATCCCGCAAAGCCTCGTGAATAGCACTTGCACACACAAGACCAAATACTTGCACCCAACGCGGGCAAGAGGGTTGTCAATCCCCTTGAACTCGTTACTTGCAAGGATTAAATCTCGTAGTGATAGATATATAAATTGCAAAATAAAATAAAATAAATAGAATTGCAACAAGGTATTTTTAGTTTTCTTTTTATGATTAAAGTAGACCCGGGGGCCATAGTTTTCACTAGAGGCTTCTCTCTCGAACACATAGCATACGGTGTGTAGACAAATTACTGTTGAGCAATTGATAGAAAAGCGCATAGTTATGACGGATTCATGGCAATGATCATGTATATAGGCATCACGTCCGAGACAAGTAGACCGACTCCTGCCTACATCTACTACTATTACTCCGCCCATCAACCGCTATCCAGCATGCATCTAGGGTATTAAGTTAATGAAAACGGAGTAACGCCTTAAGCAAGATGACATGATGTAGACAAAGTAAACCCAATCAATATGAATAAACCCCATTGTTTTACCCTTAATGGAAACAATACAAATACGTGTCTTGTCCCTTTCTATCACTGGGATATAGAACACCGCAAGATTGAACCCATTACAAAGCATGTCTCCCGCTGAAGATAAATCAATCTAGTTGGCCAAACCAAATGGATAGATCGGAGAGAAATACAAAACTATAATAATCATGCATAAAAGAATTCAGAAAAGACTCAAATATTTCTCATGAATAATCTGATCATAAACCCACAATTCATCGGATCCCAACAAACACACCGCAAAAGAAGATTACATCGAATAGAACTCCAAGGAGATCGAGGAGAACATTGTATTGAAGATCAAAGAGAGAGAAGAAGCTATCTAGCTACTAGCTGTGGACCCGTAGGTCTGTGGTAAACTACTCACACATCATCGGAAGGGTAGCAAGGTTGATGTAGAAGCCCTCCGTGATTGATTCCCCCTCCGGCAGGGTGCCGGAAAAGGCCTCCAGATGGGATCGCAGAAGAACAAAATCTTGCGGCGGAGGAAAAGTTATTTTTGTGGGGCTCTCTATTGGTCTCCCAATATTTGAGAATTTATAGAAGTGGAATTAGGTCAAAAGGAGCCATGAGGGGCCCACAAGGCATCTTGGCGCGCCCCGCAGGAGCGCGCGGGGTTGCCTTGTCACCTCCTCGTGAGGCTTCTGGTCTCCTCCCGAAGCTTCTAGGGTCTCTTTTGTCTAGAAAAAAATCATCAAAAAGTGTCGTAGCATTTGGACTTCGTTTGGTACTGATTTCCTGAAAAACCAAAAACAAGCAGAAAACAGCAACTGGCACTGGGCACTAGGTTAATAGGTTAGTCCCAAAAAATGATATAAAATAGCATATAATTGCATATAAAACATCAAATATTGATACTATAATAGCATGGAACAATCAAAAATTATAGATACGTTGGGGACGTATCAGCATCCCCAAGCTTATTCCTGCTCGTCCTCGAGTAGGTAAATGATAAAAACAGAATTTTTTATGTGGAATGCTACCTAACATGTTTATCATGTAATCTCTTTACGGTATAAATATTAAGAAATGATGAATTTACAATATCAACATAATAATATCCATGAACATAAGAAGCATAATCACTAAACTTTCAAAATATACGATCCTTAACGAATATTATTCCCCACTCATTTTGTCATGTTAGCATGGCATGACTCCATCTTCACCGCATAAATATAAATCATGAGCATCCCAGTGTCAAACTATTCAATTGGATCGCACTTCTAACGCGCTTCAGCATTTTCAACTTCATGCAATACATGAGCGTGAGCCATGGATATAGCACAAGGTGGAATAGAATGCGGTGGTAAAGATTAATATGGAGAAGTCAAAAAGGAAGATAGTCTCGCATCAATTCGGTGGATCAACGGACTATGAAGATGTCCATCAATCGATCTCAATGCGAGGAGTAGGGATTGCCATGCAACGGATGCACTAAGAGCGATAAGTGTATGAAAGCTCAAACTGAAACTAAGTGGGTGTGCATCCAACTTGCTTGCTCATGAAGACCTCGGGTAATTGAGGAAGCCCATCATTAGAATATACAAGCCAAGTTCTATAATGAAAAATTCCCACTAGTATATGAAAATGACAAAATAGGAGACTCTCTATACGAAAAACATGGTGCTAATTTTGTTAGAATAAATCCAAGGTCACCAGTCGATCTACCGAGTACCAAGCAATCACACAAGCACGACTACGAGATTTGTTAGCGAGGTTCACCGATATGGCTACATCCCTGATACGTCTCCAGCGTATCTTTAATTTTTGATTGTTCCATGCTATTATAGTATCAATCTTGGATGTTTTATACGCCATTATATATCATTTTTTGGGACTAACCTATTAACCTAGTGCCCAGTGCCAGTTGTTGTTTTTTGCCTATTTTTGCCTTTTCAGAAAATCATTATCAAACGGAGTCCAAACGAAGAAAAACCTTTGGATTAATTTTTTCTGGACCAGAAGGGACCCTAGAAGCTTCGGGAGAAGACCAGACGAGTCACGAGGGAGCGAGAAGCCCGGAGGGCGCGCCTAGGGGGTAGGCGCGTCCCCTAGGCTTGTGGGCCCCCCGTGGCACCTCTTGACCTAATTCCAGCGCTATTAATTCCCAAATATTCCCAATATACCAGAGAGACAGATGAGAAAACTTTTCTGCCGCCGCAAGCCTCTGTTCTTCCGCGATCCCATTTGGAGGCCTTTTTCGGTAATCTGCCTGAGGGGGAATCGATCACGGAGGGCTTCTACATCAACCTTGCTGCCCTTCCGATGATGTGTGAGCAGTTTACCACCTACCTATGGGTCCATAGCTAGTAGCTAGATGGCTTCTTCTCTCTCTTTGATCTTCAATACAATGTTCTCCTCGATGTTCTTGGAGTTCTATTCGATGTAATCTTCTTTTGTGGTGTGTTTGTTGGGATCCGATGAATTGTGAGTTTATGATCAGATTATTCATGAGAAATATTTGAGTATTTTCTGAACTTATTTATGCATGATTGTTATAGCTTTGTATTTCACTCCGATCTATCCATTTGGTTTGGCCAACTAGATTGATTTATCTTGCAATGGGAGAGGTGCTTTGTGATGGGTTATATCTGGCGGTGTTTTATATCCCAGTGAAAGAAAGGGACAAGACACATATTTGTATTCTTGCCATTAAGGATAAAAAGATGGGGTTTAATAATATTGCTTGAGTTTATGATACGTTGGTAACCAACAAGTATAGGGGATCGCAACAGTTTTCGCGGGTAGTATTTCACCCTGATTTATTGATTCGACACAAGGGGGGCCAAAGAATATTTGCAAGTATTAGCAGTTGATTTGTCAATTCATCCACACCTGGAGATAAAATATCTGCAGCAAAGTATTTAGTAGCACAGTAATATGATAGTTTTGATAGCAGTAGCAACAGTAACACTAGTAACGGTAACAGTAACAGTAGCAGTTTTGTAGCAAGTGTAAAGCAGTAGCAACAAAGTAACTTAGCAGAAACCAATATGAGAAAGTCGTAGGCATTGGAACAGTGATGATAATTATGTTGGATGATATTCATCATATAATAGTCACAACCTAGAGCAATACACAATAGCTCCAATTCATCAATGTAATGTAGGCATGTATTCCGTATATAGTCATACGTGCTTACAATAAGAACTTGCATGACATCTTTTGTCCTACCCTCCCGTGGCAGCGGGGTCCTTAAGGAAACTAAGGGATATTAAGGCCTCCTTTTAATAGAGAACCGAAACAAAGCATTAGCACTTAGTGAATACATGAACTCCTCAAACTACGGCAATCACTGGAAAGAATCCCAATTATTGTCACCTTGGGGTATGCGGATCATGACATGTAATAGGTGCATACAACTTGCAAGATAGGATCAAGAACAGCAATATATTCATGAAAACCTGAAGGGTTCAGATCTGAAATCATGGCACTCGGGCCCTAGTGACAAGCATTAAGCATAGCAAAGTCATAGCAACATCAATCTCAGAACATAGTGGATACTAGGGATCAAAGCCCTAACAAATTGACTCGATTACATGATAAATCTCATCCAACACATCACCGTCTAGCAAGCCTACGAAGGAATTACTCACGCCCGGTGGTGAGCATCATGAAATTGGTGATGGAGGATGGTTGATAATGACGACGGCGTCGAATCCCCCTCTCCGGAGCCCCGAACGGACTCCAGATCAGCTCTCCCGATGAAGAATAGGAGGTGGCGGCGGCTCCGTATCGTAAAACGCGATGAAACTTCTTCTCCTATTTTTTTCTCAGGGAAAGAGAATTTATAGCATTGGAATTATGTCAGACGGTCGCCTGTGGGCCCCACAAGGCACTACGGTGCGCCCTAGGGGGGGTCGCGCCCTACTGCCTTGTGGGCAGTAGGTGGCCCCCCTTCTGTTGATTCTTGCGCCAATAATTTTGATATATTCCATAAAAATTCTCCAAAAAGTTTCGTCCAAATCAGAGAACTTTGATTTCTGCACAAAAACAACACCATAGCAATTCTGCTGAAAACAGCCTCAGTCCGGTTTAGTTTCATTCAAATCATGCAAATTAGAGTCCAAAACAAGAGCAAAAGTGTTTGGTAAAGTAGATACGACGGAGACGTATCAACTCCCCCAAGCTTAACTCATTGCTTGTCCTCAAGCAATTCAGTTGACAAACTGAAAGTGATAAAGAAAAACTTTTACGAACTCTTTTGTTCTTGTATCCGTATATAAGCTTAAATAGTACCCAGGTTTTCAGCAAAGATCATGAACTAACCATGCTCATAATAACACTTCAAAAATATATTTACTCATATCAATGGCATAATCAACTAGAGAGCAATAATAACATATCTCAAATGCCAACAATTTTTCAAAACAATCATGATATAATATGGTAACATGGTATCCCGCTAGCCCTTTCTGAGACCTCAAAACATAAATGCAGAGCACCTCCAAAGTTCAAGCAGCGACTAAACATTGTAATTCAGGGTAGAAGAGATCCAGTCATGATGCACACAACATTAACTATACTCAATGCATAAGGATGACAATAGTGCTCTCAGGATTGGTGCTTAGTGCAAGAAGGTGAGACTCAACAATAAAAGAAAAATAACATAAAGCAAATAACATAGAAGTAAATAGATAGGCCCTTCGCAGAGGGAAGCAGGGATTTGCAGCGGTGCTAGAGCTTGAAGCTTAAATCAGAGATGAAAAATAATTTTGGGAGGTGTACTTTTCCTGTCAATGTCACGACCGAGAGTTTTCAATATCTTTCATGCTAAACACATTATAGGCGGTTCCCAAGCGGAAAGGTAAAGTTTGCTCCCCCTCCACCATACCAACACAAGCCATGTCTAGCCGAATCCTCGGGTGGCCTCCATACCAACAACTTTCTGGGGGAGTTTGTTTGCATTATGTATTTTCGATTTTGAGCATAGGACTGGGCATCCCAACTACCAGCCTCTCTCGTGCAATGACAAGTGAATAAACACTCATCTTGAGAGTAACCCACTTAGCATGGAAGATACTGACCGCCCCATGTCGCTCCATGAGGGGTACGGGCACACAAAACGGATGTTTATTTGAATAATTTAGAGGTGGCATGTGCAAATTTACATGGAGCAGCAAAGTAATACCGCATATAGGTAGATATTGTGGACTCATCTGGAACAACTTCGGTTTAAGGATTGTGGATGCCCAAGCAGAATTCCCGCTTAGTACAAGTGAAGGCTAGCAAATAGATTGAGAAGCGACCAACTAGAGAGTGAAAATGGCCATGATCATGCGTTGAGAATAATTAACATTGAATACTAGCATGAGTAGGATATAATCACCCTGAACATAAATATCGTGGAGGCTATGTTGGTTTTGAATCAACTACATGCATGAACATGTGCGAAGTCAAGCCACTTGAAACATTCAGAGGAGGATACCATATTAACATACTACATCATAACCATTTTAATGCATTTTGACATCCAAGATAAATCATTATCCACTCCTAGTTACTTAAGCATGGCATGAGCAACTATAATCTCTAATTGTCATCACAAACATGTTTACTCATAATATGTTGAATCATGGATACTGAGTTAAACATATTTACAAAAACAAAAACAAGAAGAGTTCATACCAGCGTTTCCTTGCCACAGTCACTTCATCAAATCATCGTCACTATTGCCTTTCACTTGCACGACTGAATGATGTGAAAATAATAATAGTGCAAGAGTGATGTGGACTAAGCTGGGATCTCCAAACATTTTATTCAAGGGAGAAGACAAGGTAATACTGGCTCTTTGTTAGATCAACAATAAAGCATATGAGAACCACTCATCATTTTCACCGTGGTCTTCTCCCTATGACAACTCAACAAAAAGAAAAGTAATTCAGAGAAACACACTGAAATATTTTTGGAGTCTTTAGTTTTTCTGAAGGAAGCAAATTAAGGAAGAAAAACAAAAAGCGAGAAAACTATTTACACGGGAGAACTCCCAACAGGCAAAAGAAGAAACGAGAAATCTTTTTGGGTTTTCTTTTAATACTATGTCGGTGTACTAAAGTATGGGCCCCTTTAGTACCCCTTACTTGTGTACGGGCAGTTGTAGCCGAACCGCGGCAGGCCTTGCCGGGGAATAGCTAGGAGCAATCTCAAGACGAAGATAGTGCTTGCCGGCGAGGAGCGAGCCGGCAAGCCAGGAACCCGGCAAGCCTTGCCGGGAAGAGACGTTCAAGTCAACGACCGGACCAGAAGGCAGAAGGCCAAAGGGGTGCGAAGGCCCGGCAAGACCCTTGCCGGCAAGGCCTCGCGGCCGGCGAGACCCGGGCCCGGCAAGCCCCAGTCCCGGCAAGCATCGGACCCGGCAAGCCCCGGGCCCGGCAAGGATTCAGCCCCGGCAAGGCTCTGCGCAGTGTAGCGCTATCGCTCCTGCGCAGCGGCCAGCCTTGTCGTTTAGGGTTTGTCCTCATGGTGACGTGGCGCGATGCTGGCCACGAGATGCTTAAGCGGTGCTGATGGGATGGCTGCTTTTGCCCATCCCCTGTAAAGCTTTTCCAAGCCCGAGACGCTGAGGGACACCTCGACGGACACCTCACGGTGCATTTAATGAGCTTGTCCTAAGCCGTCAGGGTTAGGTATGATAACACTGTAGTGACCCTGTAGCTACTTCCCACCTCATACCTTATCCCTTACGCCACTGTGGTAGCCCCTTTGACTCATATAAAAAGGAGGCCCAAGGCATAGCTATGAGGGGGGCACTTCGAAAGCTCATTCTGCATGCGTAGCTGCTACTGTAGCTCCCAGAACTTGGCCAAGAATATCCACAATAATACCATCAAAGCAGGAGTAGGGTTTTACGCATCCATGCGGCCCGAACCTGGGTAAATTCCCCGTGTGCTGTTCGCTAGTTCTGCTCTTCGTGCAATCCTCTCCCCTTGCCGAACCGTAAAGGGATCTGCTCGATAGCGATCCCATAGGTGTTCGTTTCCCACGACATACTATGAACTAACAAACAAGAAAGGAAAACCGAAAAGGAGCGAGAAATATTTTTGGGTTTTTGAAGTTTTTCAAACACACAAGAAGAAAAAAAAACTAACATGGATATACAATGAAAGAGTATGGACACCGACAACTGAAATGAATGTGTGAACATGAGCGTAATGTCGGTGAGAGATACGTACTCCCCCAAGCTTAGGCTTTTGGTGTAACACCCCCTTCTAATGTGCTACAGTGATCCATCATGATCAATGCCAAGTCAGCATCTTTTGTAAAGCACAAGTGCCACTTGTCTTAGAATTCAAACTCAAAATCCAAATTTGAATTGCAAGTCAAATATTTACATTTTCAAACATGCAAACAAAATAGTTCATAATATTGCAAATAATCCCAAAGCAATTATAAAAATAAAACCAACATTATTTGAATTCCCAAATTTACCCTAACGTCCAAAAACAGTACCCAAAATAGCATTATTAAATCCATTTTCATTTTTGAAAAATTCAAATGAATTCAAATGCCTTCCAAACTTTTTGTGGCAATACAGTTAAATGCAATGCTAATTATGAGTAAAGTCCCACATTTTACAAAATACATTTGCTAGCTAAAAGAAAATGCAACAGAAAAGAATAAAGAAAACCGAAAAGCAGAAATAAAAGAAAAAGGGAAAGGGCCATTGTTGGCTGGGCCTTAGTGCACAGTGTGCAGGCCCAGCCCAACAGAGCCGTCGTCGTCTCCGTCGCCACCGCACCTGCTCGCCGCCCCGCGTCGCTACAGCCGCTGCAGGTGGATAAGAGCGCCACCGCACGCCTCGGGGACGCCTCCCCGTCCTTATCCCCTCCTCCCACGCGCTCTCTCTCTCGCTCTCTTCCTCACCGAGCGCCGCCGTCGCCATGGCCGTGCTATAGCCGCGGCCACCGTCCTCCCCGCTCCTCTCCGCCGTGTCCAGGAGGGCCGCCGTCGTCCGCGTTCGACATGGCCGAGCCCACCACCGCCGTTGAGCTCGCCACCATGGACACTGCCGCTGTCACGCGCGTCCGAGCTCACCATCGTGCTCCTGGGGTTCCCCGGAGCCCAACGCACACTCGCACGCGCCCTCCGTGCCCCGTAGCGACGTATCCGACCGCGCCCGAACTCCAGCGCCGCCTCCGCTCGTCGCTGGCGTCATTTCCGACCACCCCAGCCTCCGCCACCACCGTAGATCGACGCGGCGGCGTCTGCACATTTGAATGAGCCCAGCCACGCGCGAAATGGTGCCCTGTAGCCGATTCCCGATGCTAGCCCGAACGCGCCGCCGCGTTTCGAGGTCACCGGCGTTTAAACGCCGGCCGCCGCCGACGTGGCTGGCCTAGGGCCCACCCCTGGGTCACTGCCAGTGGGTCCCAAGGGCCCAGTTGACCGCGTTGACCGGTCAACTATGCTGACTGGGCAGCCCGGTGCCACTGACATGTGGGACCAAACGCTTAATTAACTAATTTGAATTTAAATTTAATCTGTTAATTAAATTAGTCACTGACAGATGGGTCCCACTAGTTAATTAGATTAGTTAGATAAATTAACCCCTGTTAATTAGATCAGTCACTGACATGTGGGGTCCAGCCACTGTTCATTTGGATAAGGCCCTGCTGAGTCAGCAGCTGGGCCCCACCAGTCAGCCTCTGCTGACTGGACAGTTGACTCAGTCAACTGGGGCCCACTGTCAGCCTCTGTTGCACATTCCTGGGTACACTTCTGTGTACCCATAGCAATTAATATTTAAATGATTTTTGAATTAAATTAATTCCAGTAAATTCTAGAAATTCCAGAAAATGATTAAAACTTTGAAAAATCATATAAAATAATCCGTAACTCAGATGAAAATATTTTATATATGAAAAATGATCAAAAAAATAAGACGAATCCGAATATGTGATCAAAATGCTTGACCATCACTCCTAACTAGATGAACATGGAACCTTCCCCTCTAGATCCATATACCGATCATCACCTAAAGCCGGGAAAATATTCCCAGATATTTTCCCGCTCCGTCTGTAATGAGTAGCACTGCGATAGTTCACCCCGTCACAGCTTATTGCCTTGTCATGCATCTGTGTGCATTTGTTTGCTTTATATTTATTATTTCTTCCCCCTCTTCTCTCCGGTAGACCCGAGACCGACGCTGCTCCTGAGTACGACTACGTCGTCGACGACCCTTCTTCCCTTTCAGCAAAGCTTCCAGGCAAGCAAACCCCCTTGATCATTCCTATATCACCTATTCCTTCTTCCCCGTGCTTGCATTAGAATTTGCTACCGTATTTGATTGCTCCTATTCTGATGCATAGCCGGATTTTGTAACTGTTGTTGATACCTTACCTGCTATCCTAAATGCGTAGTATAGGTTGGTTAGCGATCCATCAGTGGCCCCACACCCTTGTCCGTGTTGCCAGGCTTTACTACCGGATGTTTCGATCAACGGGATCGATGTGCAGAGACCGAACACCGCACCGCACACCCCTTAGTTGTACGACTCTACAGAGCTACTATCGAGTGCTGAGGGTGATACCTCCTACCTCACTCCTGATGATATCTCTGTAGCGTAGCTAGTCGGTTGTGGGTTATCGAGGGTGATTCCTCTGTCACCACCTCCGATGATGCCTCTGTCGTGCAGCACCTCAAGTGTGAACTTATCGAGGGTGATTCCTCCAAGTTCACCTTGACGGTTACATCGAGAGGGAATCCATCGAGGGTGATTCCTCGGATTCCCCATGATGTTATGGACACACGGGTACTTTGACCTTCACCTCAGTCCTTTGGGAAGTCGGGTTGGCCATGAGGGCACCCGCGAGAGATTATTGTAGCGGAACGTCAGGGCAGGTGGAGACCACCTAGGAGAGAGGTGGGCCTGGTTCCTGGTCGTTGGTCCACGGGTTACCAAGTCAGTGCGACGGGGTGTCGGAGGTGAGCCTTGAGCCCCGTTCGTGTTCGCGAGTTACTAATAACACGCTTAACGGATTTGGGTATTTGATCTGAGTTGGCCACTGGCCTATACGCACTACCACCATGCGGCATAATGGTTTAATGGGGCCCTCGGTGCCATATGTATCAGCCGAAAGCTCTGTCAGACGTCCAGTTCAGCATTGCGGCCAGGACGGACCGGCGCCATCCAGGACAGGGGTGGTGCCTGGCTTCACCCTACACGCAACGACCCGGAGTGCAAAGGGCGATGGGCCCAAGACCCCTGAGCGCTTAGGATGTAGACTGGCGGGGACCTCTCTGCGGAGCCTAGGTAGGACTACGTCGTGTCGGTTATCCGAGGCCGGGCATTACCCGGAAAAGTGTGTCTGGCCAGAGTTAATCGAGCGTGTTGGGTAACAGTAGTGCACCCCTGCAGGGAAGTTATCTATTCGAATAGCCGTGTCCACGGTAAAAGGACGCTCAGTGTTATATCCCGATCTACTACAACTTGAAGGGGATACTTGTGATACTAAACCGAAATGATAGCTCCAGGATCCCTTTCTCGCAGGGAGTCGAGGAAGGATCTCTGGGCCTGGCTACTATTATACTTGTTATTATTACTTTGATATGCTAATCTGCACTCTTCTAATGCTGCAAGTCGCTGCAAGATGCTAGTCTTCGATAGACTAGGCCTTCCCCTCTATTCTGGCATTTCTGCAGTATAGCCCACAGATACAGACCCTTCCCTTTGATACCGAAGCATACTTAGCATAGATCTGATGTAAGTCTTGCAAGTACTTTGGATGAGTACTCACGGTTGCTTTGCTACTACTTTTACCCCATACCTGATTGCTGCGATCAGATGGCGGAGTCCCGAAGGCAGCTGATCCCACCGTTGACTACTACTAACCCGACGGAGCCTACTACAACGTGGAGACCGACGGCCAGGAGTAGTTTAGGAGGCTCCCAGGCAGGAGGCCTGCGCCTTCTCGATCTAGATGTCATTGTTTTGCTCAGCCTTCTTAAGGCAACCTTGTCTAATTATGTCTGTACTCAGATACTGATGCTTTCGCTGACTCTTGTGTAACTCGAGCTTATGTATTCGAGCCCTTGAGGCCCCTGGCTTGTAATATAAAGCTTGTATTATTTTATTTTGTGTCTAGAGTTGTGTTGTGATATCTTCCCGTGAGTCCCTGGGCTTGATCGTGCACATTTGCGTGTATGATTAGTGCACGGTCGGGCGGGGGGCGTCACATTTGGCCTAGCTTGGTCTACTGCCATGGCTGTCCCGGATAATAGTCGAAGTGATAGCTCATGGAGGCGTTCTGAGCTGTCTCCTCAGCCTGACGGGCAGCCTCAACGGCACCGTTGTACTCGTGCACCTCGCTCTCATGAAGAAAATATCTCTGTTTGTTCTGAAAATCAAAGAGGACAGGAGCAGGCAAAATGACAAACACAGAACGATATTTATCGAATATCAAGTTATAATCATAACTGCGAGTGTTGCGCTTAATGAACTCATGGTTCTGCATTGCCTCAAAATTCAAATATTTGTCAGGTAAAAGAGGATCATTAGGCCTGGGTGAGACCCCTAACTTTGCAGCTACTCGGGAGGCATAAATTCCTCCATATAAATCACCATTGCCTGAGTTGCGGTGCAACCTACCTGCGTTGAAGACGGAGAGCTCGGTGTTGTGAACATATTGGTCAAACTCTTCCTTGATGCCTGCACCTAGCATGAACTCATTGCACGACCACCGACAAGATTTCGCTTCGGCACCTCACACCAAACATGCCCTTGGTTCAACATATGATTGACGTGCGGGGCTTTCACTCGATGATGCCTCGGAGGACCTCCTCCTTGAGGAACTCCTTCTGAAAATGTTCATGTTCCTACGAACAAATTTCTGAAAATTTTTGGACCACAAAAATATGTCAATAAAACTTCACAAGATTGATAGCAACTACTCATACAAGTGCCTAGAGGCTATATCAAGCATTCAAACTACTTAGAACTCAAGGAATTTAACATGCAAGCTCATTTTTAGTAGCACCAATAGCAGCAATTTATGTAAAATATAATCCACTAAAGCAAAAACTAATTGGAGCAATGGGAGAGTCACATACCAAGGAGCAATCCCTCAAAACAGTTTCAGAAACGGAGCTCCGAGCAAAGAGATCCAAAATCTCAGGTTTGGGAGCAAGAACACGAGAGAGATAGAGCTACAAAGATTTTTTCTGGAGGTAGGAGATGAAGTGGGCTGAATGGATAAGTGAGTGGGTCCCTGTGGGACCCACAAGGCACTTTGGCGCGCCCTGGGGGGGTGGCCGCGCCCTACTGCCTTGTGGGCAGCAGGTGCATCCCCCTGGGTTGTTCTCAGTACCTAAAATTCTTATATATTCCAGAAAAAATCATGTCAAAATTTTATTGCATTCTGAGCACTTTTATTTTTGGGCCATTTTTTATTGCACGAGTAATTCAGAAAACAGGATAATCATGGTATTTTATTTTATTAAACTATAATTAACAGAGAGCAAAAGGTAGGTACAGAAAGTTGTGCTTACTAAATTCATCAACCACATGCCCTTCAGAAAGAATCCATTAATAAGGTTGATCAAGTCTTATTAACAAACTATTTCCGAGTGACATGAAACCGAAGAATTTTCGTATAACACTAAGTTACCTCAACGGGGATATGCATCTCCCCAACAATGAGAATTTCATATTTATTTTTGATAGTAGGAAGAGGAAATTTGAATCCCCCAATAGTGATTGTCGAAACCTTTTCAATACAGTTGATACCATTCACTGAAGTTTGTTTCTTCAGGAAATAAACCATATGCTCATTACCATTAACATGAAAAGTGACCTTGCTTTTGTTGCAGTCGATAACAGCCCCTGCAGTATTCAAAAAGGATCTTCCAAGGATAATTAACATATTGTCGTCCTCGGGCATATCAAGTATAACAAAGTCCGTTAAAATAGTAACATTTGCAACAACAACGGGAACATCCTCGCAAATTCCAATGGGTATAGCAGTAGATTTATCAGCCATTTGCAAAGATATTTTAGTAGGTGTGAGTTTATTCAAATCAAGTCTTCTATATAAAGAGAAAGGCATGACACTAACACCGGCTCCCAAATCACATAAGGCAGTTTTAACATAACTTCTTTTAATGGAGCATGGTATAGTGGGTATTCCCGGATCTCCTAACTTTTTAGGTACTCCACCCTTAAAAGAATAATTTGCAAGCAAGGTGGAAATTTCAGCTTCAGGTATCTTTCTTTTATTAGTGACAATATCCTTCATGTATTTAGCGTAAGGAGACATTTTCAACATATCAATCAAGCGAGTGCGCAAAAAGACAGGTCTAAGCATTTCAACAAAGCGCTCAAAGTCTTCATCATCCTTATTTTTAGATGGTTTAGTAGGAAAAGGCATAGGTTTTTGAACCCATGATTCTCTTTCATTTCCATGTTTTCTAGCAACAAAGTCTCTTTTATCATATCTTTTATTCTTAGGAGGTGGGTTATCAAGATCAACAGCAGGTTCTATTTCTACATCATTATCTGGTTGAACATCAACATGAACAGCATCATTTTCATTATCATTATCACTAGGTGCATGTTCATTACCAGATTGTGTCTCAGCATCAGAAATAGAAACATCATTAGGATTCTCCGGAGGCTTTTCCCCCTCAGGTTCACTAGAAGCATGCAAAGTCCTATCATTTTTATTTTTATTTTTCTTCTTAGATAGACTAGGTACATCAATATTATTTCTTTGAGAATCTTGTTCAATTCTTTTAGGATGACCTTCAGGATACAAGGGTTCCTGAGTCATTCTACCTCCTCTAGTAACAACTCTAACAACATGATCATTCTTTTTATTATTTATCTCATCAAGCAAATCATTTTGTGACTTAGCAATTTGTTCTAACTGAGTCTGAACCATGGAAGCATGTTTACTCAAGCATTTAACATCATTAGCAGTTCTAAACATCAAATCACTCAAGCGTTCAATCATGATGGCATTCCGTTTTAGTTGATTGCTAACATACATATTAAAGTGTTCCTGTTTAATGATGTAATTATCAAATTCATACAGGCATTGACTAGTAGATTTATTATATGAAATATCACCTTCATCAAATCTAGTGAGAGAATTTACCTCCACTACCTGTGTCGGGATGTCGAGCCCATGTATTTCTTCAATAAGTGGTAAATTCTTAACATCTTCAGCTTTAATACCTTTTTCCTTCATAGATTTCTTAGCTTCTTGCATATCTTCTGGACTAAGGAATAGAATACCTCTCTTCTTTGGAGTTGGCTTAGATGGTGGTTCAGAAAGTGTCCACTCATTATCATTCTTCAATATATTATTCAGTAATTCTTCAGCCTGCCCAACAGTTCGTTCCCTGAAAACACAACCAGCACAACTATCTAGGTAGTCCCTAGAAGCATCGGTTAGTCCATTATAAAAGATATCAAGTATTTCATTCTTCTTAAGAGGATGATCAGGCAAAGCATTAAGTAATTGGAGAAGCCTCCCCCAAGCTTGAGGGAGACTCTCTTCTTCAATTTGCACAAAGTTAAATATTTCTTGTAAAGCAACTTGTTTCTTATGAGCAGGAAAATATTTTTCAGAGAAGTAATATATCATATCCTGGGGACTACGCACACAACCAGGAGCAAGAGTATTAAACCATTTCTTAGCATCACCCTTTAATGAGAAAGGAAACAATTTAAGGATATAATAATAGAGAATTTTTTCCTCATGAGCAAATAGGGTGGCAATATCATTCAACTTAGTAAGATGTGCCACAACAGTTTCAGTTTCATAACCATGAAAAGGATCAGATTCAATCAAAGTAATTTAATCAGGATCAATGGAGAATTCATAATCCTTATCAGTAACGAATATGGGAGAGGTGGCAAACTTAGGATCATATTTCATTCTCTCCCTCGTAGATTTTTCTTTCATTTCAGCAACCAATTTTATAACCTCATCTCTGTCATTACAAGCAAGAATGGCTCTAGCCGTCTCCCTATCAAAGACATGTTCATCAGGTGATTCAACTCTAGTAGGAGAGCTAGGCATAATAGGTGAATCATAGTTTTCAAGAGTTTCAACATTTTTAGCATTCTCAATTTCTTTAACTTTAGCAAGTTGTTCATCAAGAAAATCACCAAGTGGTACGGTATTATCAACCATAGTACTAGCATCATCATAAGTATCATTCATAGTAGAAGTGGTATCATCAATAACTTGTGACATATCAGAATGCATAGCAGGTGGTGGTGTCACAAGTCTACTCAAAACAGAAGGTGAATCAAGTGCGGAGCTAGATGGCAGTTCCTTACCTCCCCTCGTCTTAGAGGGAACGATCTTGGTCTTAGCGTCTTTCACATTCTTCATAGTGATCAATAGATATAAATCCCAAGTGACTCAACAAATATAGCTATGCTCCCTGGCAACGGCGCCAGAAAAAGGTCTTGATAACCCACAAGTATAGGAGATCGCAACAGTTTTCGTGGGTAGTATTTCACCCTGATTTATTGATTCGACACAAGGGGAGCCAAAGAATATTTGCAAGTATTAGCAGTTGAGTTGTCAATTCAACCACACCTGCAGATAAAATATCTGCAGCAAAGTATTTAGTAGCACAATAATATGATAGTTTTGATAGCAGTAGCAACAGTAACACTAGTAACGGTAACAGTAACAGTAGCAATTTTGTAGCAAGTGTAAAGCAGTAGCAACAAAGTAACTTAGCAGAAACCAATATGAGAAAGTCGTAGGCATTGGATTGGTGATGATAATTATGTTGGATGATATTCATCATATAATAGTCATAACCTAGAGCGATACACAATAGCTCCAATTCATCAATGTAATGTAGGCATGTATTCCGTATATAGTCATACGTGCTTATAACAAGAACTTGCATGACATCTTTTGTCCTACCCTCCCGTGGCAGCAGGGTCCTTAAGGAAACTAAGGGATATTAAGGCCTCCTTTTAATAGAGAACCGGAACAAAGCATTAGCACTTAGTGAATACATGAACTCCTCAAACTACGGCAATCACCAGAAAGAATCCCAATTATTGTCACCTTGGGGTATGCGGATCATGACACGTAATAGGTGCATACAACTTGCAAGATAGGATCAAGAACACAAATATATTCATGAAAACATGAAGGGTTCAGATCTGAAATCATGGCACTCGGGCCCTAGTGACAAGCATTAAGCATAGCAAAGTCATAGCAACATCAATCTCAGAACATAGTGGATACTAGGGATCAAAGCCCTAACAAATTGACTCGATTACATGATAAATCTCATCCAACACATCACCGTCCAGCAAGCCTATGAAGGAATTACTCACGTTCGGTGGTGAGCATCATGAAATTGGTGATGGAGGATGGTTGATGATGACGACAGCGTCGAATCCCCCTCTCCGGAGTCCCGAACGGACTCCAAATCAGCCCTCCCGATGAAGAACATGAGGTGACGGCGGCTCCGTATCGTAAAACATGATGAAACTTCTTCTTCTATTTTTTTCTTAGGGAAAGAGAATTTATAGCGTTGGAATTAGGTCAGACGGCCGCCTGTGGGCCCCACAAGGCACTACGGCGCGCCCTAGGGGGGGTCGCGCCCTACTGCCTTGTGGGCAGCAGGTGGCCCCCCTTCTGTTGATTCTTGCGCCAATAATTTTTATATATTCCATAAAAATTCTCCAAAAAGTTTTGTCCAAATCAGAGAACTTTGATTTCTGCACAAAAACAACACCATAGCAATTCTGCTGAAAACAGCGTCAGTCCGGGTCAGTTTCATTCAAATCAGGCAAATTAGAGTCCAAAACAAGAGCAAAAGTGTTTGGAAAAGTAGATACGACGGAGACGTATCATACGTCTCCAACATATCTATAATTTATGAAGTATTCATGCCATGTTTGTAACAATTTTATATGGTTTTGGTATGATTTTATTAGAACTAACCCGGACTGACGCTGTTTTCAGCAGAACTACCGTGGTGTTGCTTTTTGTGCAGAAATAAAAGTTCTCAGAATTGGACGACACTTTTTGACGATTTTTTTTGGACCAAAAGAGACCCCCGAAGCTTCGTGGAAGGACCAGAAGCCACACGAGGAGGTCACAAGGTATCACGGCGCGGCCTGTGGGGCGTGTGATATTGCCTTGTGGGCCCCTCGTAGCTCCTTTTCGCGTGATTCCAACGCTGAAAAATCCTATAAATAGAGAAACCCCCAGAAATAAACCTAGAACTTCGACTCCGACGCCACAAGCCTCTGTACCGAAGAAATACCATCTGGAGGCCTTTTCCGGCACCCTGCCGGAGGGGGAAATCATCACCGGAGGCCATCTTCATCATCCCGGCGGTCTCCATGACAAGGAGGGAGTAGTTCACCCTCGAGGCTGAGGGTATGTACCAGTACCTATGTGTTTGATCTCTCTCTCTCTCTCGTGTTCTTGATTTGGCACGATCTTGATGTATCGTGAGCTTTGTTAATATAATTGGATCAAATGGCGTTTCTTTCCTCTCTATCTTCTTGTGATGAATTGAGTCTTTCCCTTTGAGGTTTCGTTATTGTCGGATTGAATATTTCAGATTTGAGAACACTTGATGTATGTCTTGCATGTGGATACCCGTGGTGACAATGGGGTATTATATTGAGTCACTTGATGTATGTTTTGGTAATCAACTTGTGGATTCCCGAGGTGACATTGGGGTAATCTAGGCATATGGGTTGGTACACGTTTTCATCTTCTTTTCTTCGATAGAAACTTTGGGGTACTCTTTGAAGTTCTTTGTGTGGATTGAATATTATGAATCTGAAGTTGTTTTGATGCATATCGAATAATCAACTCACAGATACTTGTGGTGACATTGGAGTATCTAGGTGACATTAGAGTTGGTTGATGCGCATCATATGGTGTTATTTTAGTACGAACTCTAGGGCTGTTTGTGACACTTATGGGGATGGCTCAATAGATTGATCGGAAAGGATAACTTTGAGGTCGTTTCGTACCCTACAACAATTTCATCTTACGTTCTCCGCTAATAGGAACTTTGGAGTGATTCTTTGTCGCACGTTGCTACTTGTAGACTGCGTTGGTATTTCCCCGAAGAGGAGAGGATGATGCAGTATAGTAGATATAAGTATTTCCCTCAGTTAAGAACCAAGGTTATCAATCCAGTAGGAGAACCAAGCAAAATCCCGTTAAGCGCACCTGCACACTTCTACTTGTAGACTGCGTTGATATTTTCCCGAAGAGGAGAAGATGATGCAGTATAGTAGAGATAAGTATTTCCCTCAGTTAAGAACCAAGGTTATCAATCCAGTAGGAGAACCAAGCAAAATTCCGTTGAACGCAGCTGCACACACAAGAGCAAACACTTGCACCCAACGCAAATAAGAGGGTTGTCAATCCTCTTAGCGGTTATTTGCAAGGATTAAATCTTATAGAGATAAATAGATAAACTAAAGTACTAATTAAAATAAAAGTAAATAAATTGCAGCAAGGTATTTTTAGGTTTTTTATATATGATAAACTAGACCCGGGGGCCATAGTTTTCACTAGAGGCTTCTCTCTTGAACACATAGCATACGGTGGGTATACAAATTACTGTTGGGCAATTGATAGAAAAGCAAATAATTATGTCAGATTCATGACAATGATCATGTATATAGGCATCACGTCCAAGATAAGTAGACAGACTCCTACCTGCATCTACTACTATTACTCCACCCATCAACCGCTATCCAGCATGGATCTAGGGTATTAAGTATAAAACAGAGTAACGCCTTAAGCAAGATGACATGATGTAGACAAAGTAAACTCAAGCAATATGATTAAACCCCATCTTTTTATCCTTAATGGAAACAATACAAATACGTGTCATGTCCCCTTCTGTCACTGGGATTGAGCACCGCAAGATTGAACCCATCACAAAGCACCTCTCCCATTGCAAGACAAATCAATCTAGTAGGCCAAACCAAACAGATAGATCGAAGAGATATACAAAGCTGTAATAATCATGCATAAAAGAGTTCAGTGAAGACTCAAATATTTATCATGAATAATCTGATCATAAACTCACAATTCATTGGATCCCAACAAACACACCGCAAAAGAAGAATACATCGGATAGAACTCCAAGAACATCGAGGAGAACATGGTATTGAAGATCAAAGAGAGAGAAGAAGCCATATAGCTACTAGCTATGGACCCATAGGTATGTGGTAAACTACTCACACATCATCGGAAGGGTAGCAAGGTTGATGAAGAAGCCCTCCATGATCGATTCCCTCTCCGGCAGAGTACCGGAAAAGGCCTCCAGATGGATCACGGAAGAACAGAGGCTTGCGGCGGTGGAAAGGTTTTCTCTTCTGTCTCTCTGGTATATTGGGAATATTTGGGAATTTATAGCGCTGGAATTAGGTCAGGAGGGGCAATGAGGGGCCCACAAGCCAGGGGGCGCACCCTACCCCCCCCCCCCCCCCGCCGGGCGCGCCCTCCTGGCTTGTCGCCTCCTTGTGGCTCTTCTGGTCTTCTCCCGAAGCTTCGTGGGTCTCTTCTGGTACAGAAAAAATTAATCCAAAGTTTTTTCTCGTTTGGACACTTTTTGATAATGATTTTCTGAAAAGACAAAAACAAGCAGAAAACAGCAAATGGCACTGGGCACTGGGTTAATATGTTAGTCCCAAAAAATGATATATAAAGGCATATAATTGCATATAAAACATCCAAGATTTATACTATAATAGCATGGAACAATCAAAAATTATAGATACGTTGGAGACATATCAAGCATCCCCAAGCTTAATTCCTGCTCGTCCTCGAGTAGGTAAATGATAAAAACTGAATTTTTGATGTGGAATGCTACCTATCATGTTTCATCATGTAATATCTCTCTTACGATATGAATAATAAGATCTGAATGATTCAAAGCTAGTCTATAATTTGATATAAAGACATCAATACTCAGGCATACTAATAAACAATCATGTCTTTCAAAAATAAAAATGCTAAAGAACGTTATCCCTACAAAATCATATAATCCTGTCATGCTCCATCTTCTTAACACAAAATATTTATCATGAACAACCCCGGTTTTAGCGAAGCAATTGGTTCATACTTTTTAAGGCGCTTCAGCTTTTTCAACCCCCACGCAATACAAGAGCGCAAGCCATGGATATAGCACTATGGGTGGAATAGAGTGTGGTGGTAGAGATAAATAAGAGAAGTCAAAAATAAGAAGATAGTCTCACATCAACGAGGCTAATCAACGGGCTATGGAGATGCCCATCAATTGATGTCAATGCGAGGAGTAGGGATTGCCATGCAACGGATGCACTAAGAGCTATAAGTGTATGAAAGCTCAACATGAAAACTAAGTGGGTGTGCATCTAACTTGCTTGCTCATGAAGACCTCGGGCAATTGAGGAAGCCCATCATCAGAATATACAAGCCAAGTTCTATAATGAAAAATTCCCACTAGTATATGAAAGTGACAAAATAGGAGACTCTCTATATGAAAAACATGGTGCTACTCTGAAGCACAAGTGTGGAAAAAGGATAGTAACATTGCTCCTTCTCTCTTTTTCTCTCCTTTTTTCGTGGCTCTTTTTTTTCATCCGGAGTCTCATCCTAACTTGTGGGGAATCTTGGTCTCCATCATCCTTTCCTCACTGGGACAATGCTCTAATAATGATGATCATCACACTTTTATTTACTTACAACTCAATATTACAACTCGATACTAGAACAAAAATATGACTCTATATGAATGCCTCTAGCAGTGTACCAGGATGTGCAATGATGCTAGCATAACATGTATAAAAAATAATGAACGGTGGCTGAGCCACAAATACTATGTCAGCTATATGATCATGCAAAGCAATATGACAATGACGATGTGTGTCATAAAAACGGAACGGTGGAAGTTGCATGGCAATATATCTCGGAATGGCTATGGAAATGCCATGATAGGTAGGTATGGTGGCTGTTTTGAGGAAGATATAAGGAGGCTTATGTGTGATAGAGTGTATCATATCATGGGGTTTGGATGCACCGGCGAAGTTTGCACCAACTCTCGATGTGAGAAAGGGCAATGCACGGTACCGAAGAGGCTAGCAAATTGCGGAAGGGTGAGAGTGCGTATAATCCATGGACTCACATTAGTCGTAAAGAACTCACATACTTATTGCGAAAGTTTATTAGCCCTCGAAGCAAAGTACTACTACGCATGCCCCTAGGGGGGAGGTTGGTTGGAGTTAACCATCGCGCGCCCCCGACCGCCACACAAAGGAGGACAATCAATAATAAATCTTGCTCCAACTTCTTAGCATAACGACAGATCATACGTGCATGCTTCGGGAATCACAAACCTTAACACCAATATTTTTACTAAACCACAATTATCTACTAGCACCTCCCACATATTACCATCTTCATATCGCAAAACTATTGCAAGGAATCAAAGTTATCATATTCAGTGATCTACATGAAAGTTTTTATTATATCCCTCTTGAATACCTATCATATCAGGACCAAATTCATAACCCGTGCATATTACCATTGCTAATCATTAGACTCTCAAAAATATATAAGTGAAGAATGAGATTGCAACTATTTCTTTAAAATATAACCACCGTCGTACTCTAAAATATATAAGTGATGCACTAGAACAACTGCCCAGCTCAAAAGATATAAGTGAAGCACATAGAGTATTCTAACAAATCACGAATAATGTGTGTCCCTCTCAAAAAGGTGTGTTCAGCAAAGATGATTGTGACAAACTAAAAAGCAAACAAACTATATCACAAGACGCTCCAAGTAAAACACATATCATGTGATGAATAAAAATATAGCTCCAAGTGAGTTACCGATAGATTGTAGACAAAAGACGGGATGCCTTCCGGGGCGTCCCCAAGCTTCGACGCTTGAGTCTTCCTTGAATATTACCTTGGTGTGCCTTGGGCATCCCCAAGCTTAGGCTCTTGCCGCTCCTTATTCCTTTATCCATCGTAGTCTCACCCAAAACTTGAAAACTTCAGAACACAAAACTCAACAGAAACCTCATGAGATTTGTTAGTATAACAAACAAATCTTAAACTTTAGGTACTGTTGTAAATGGATTCATATTTAATATTGGCATAATGCTACTGTACTCCAACTTCTCCATGACTCATACCCCCCGATATGATCCATAGATTCATCGACACAAGCAAACTATGCAACAAAAACAGAATCTGTCTAAAACAGAACAGTCTATAAGATCTATTTAAAAGCCATACTTCTGTAACTCCAAAACTTCTGAAAAAATAGGAAAACGTAAAAAATTCATATACCAATACTGTGTAAAAATTTCAGATTTTTTGGACGCTCCAGTACAGAATTAAAATTCCAGCACTGGACGCAAAACTTTCTGTTTTCCAAACAGCATCAATTATACTATCATCAACATCATCCCAAAGGCATTACTTGGCACAAACACTAATTAAAACATAAAAATACAATAATAACAGAGGCTATAATTGTGTAAACACTCAATAGCAGAAAGTAAAAGCAAAAATTTATTTTATTCATTGGGTTGCCTCCCAACAAGCTCTTTCTTTATAACCATTAAGATAGGCTTGAGATTTCAATGATGCTCTAATGAAAGATAATAATTGAAACACAAAGAGAGCATCATGTAGTATGTGAAAAACACTTTTAAGTCTAACATACTTCCTATGCATAGGTATTTTATAAGCAAACAAATTATCAAGACAAGCAATATCTAGCATATGCAAATAGGAAGAATGAAACATTAACATAACGAGAGGTAATTTAGTAACATGAAGATTTCTACAACCATATTTTCCTCTCTCATAATAATTACATGTAGGATCATAATCAAATTCAACAATATAGCTATCATATAAAATATTCTCTTCATGATCCACATGCATAAAAGTTTTATAATCTTCCAAAATAGTGGGATTAACATCAACTAAAGTCATGACCTCTCCAAACCCACTTTTATCATAAAATTCATAAGATTGATAATTCTCCAAAGTAGTGGGATCATTACTACCTAAAGTTGACACTCTTCCAAACCCACTTTCAATATTATTGCAAACATTATTATCAATATCATATTCATCATGAGGCTTAAATAAATTTTCAGGATCATAAGAAGCATCACCCCAATCATGATCATTACAATAAGTAGTGGACATAACAAATTCATCATCCCCAAGCTTGTAGTTTTGCATATCATTAGCACAATTGACATTAATAGAATTTATACTAACATCATTACAATCATGCTTTTTATTCAAGGAACTGTCATGAATCACTTTATAAATTTCTTTTTCTAACACTTCATCACAATTTTCAGATTCATAACTTTCAAGCAAAACTTCATAAAGATAATCAAGTGCACTCAACTCACTAGAAATAGGTTCATCATAATTGGATTTCTTGAAAAGATTAGCAAGTGGATGAGGATCCATATCAATAATTTTTAGCAAGCGAAGATGCAAGCAAATAGAAGGCACATGGCAGCACAAGCAAATAAAAATATTTTTGTGTTTTTGTAAAATTGTTTTAGAAGTGGGGGAGATGAAAACGAGAGGCAAATGAAAATAAAAAGGCAAATAAAATAAATGCAAGTGGATGATAGATTGTGCGAAGGTACTTGATAATTTTGATGATGTCTACCCGGCAACGGCGCCAGAAATTCTTCCTGCTACTTGTAGACTGCGTTGGTATTTCCCCGAAGAGGAGAGGAGGATGCAGTATAGTAGAGATAAGTATTTCCCTCAGTTAAGAACCAAGGTTATCAATCCAGTAGGAGAACAAAGCAAAATTCCGTTAAACGCAGCTGCACACGCAAGAGCAAACACTTGCACCCAACGCAAAGAAGAGGGTTGTCAATCCTCCTAGCGGTTATTTGCAAGGATTAAATCTTATAGAAATAAATATATAAACTAAAATACTAATTAAAATAAAAGTAAATAAATTGCAGCAAGGTATTTTTAGGGTTTTTATATATGATAAAGTAGACCCAGGGGCCATAGTTTTCACTAGAGGCTTCTCTCTCGAACACATAGCATACGGTGGGTAAACAAATTACTGTTGGGCAATTGATAGAAAAGCAAATAATTATGACGGATTCATGGCAATGATCATGTATATAGGCATCACGTCCAAGACAAGTAGACCGACTCCTGCCTGCATCTACTACTATTACTCCACCCATCGACCGCTATCCAGCATGCATCTAGGGTATTAAGTATAAAACAGAGTAACGCCTTAAGCAAGATGACATGATGTAGACAAAGTAAACTCAAGCAATATGATTAAACCCCATCTTTTTATCCTTAATGGCAACAATACAAATACGTGTCATGTCCCTTTCTGTCACTGGGATTGAGGTCCGCAAGATTGAACCCATCACAAAGCACCTCTCCCATTGCAAGACAAATCAATCTAGTAGGCCAAACCAAATCGATAGATCAGAGAGAAATACAAAGCTATAACAATCATGCATAAAAGAGTTCAGAGAAGACTCAAATATTTCTCATGAATAATCTGATCATAAGCTCACAATTCATCGGATCCCAACAAACACACTGCAAAAGAAGATTACATCGGATAGAACTCCAAGAACATCGAGGAGAACATTCTATTGAAGATCAAAGATAGAGAAGAAGACATCTAGCTACTAGCTATAGACTCGTAGGTCTGTGGTAAACTACTCACGCATCATCGGAAGGGCAGCAAGGTTGGTGTAGAAGCCCTCCGTGATCGATTCCCCCTCCGACAGAGTACGGAAAAAGGCCTCCAGATGGGATCGCGGAAGAACAGAGGATTGCGGCGGTGGAAAGGTTTTCTCTTCTATATCTTTGGTATATTGGGAATATTTGGGAATTTATAGCGCGGGAATTAGGTCTGGAAGGACAACGATGGGCCCACAAGCCTGGGGGCGCGCCCTACCCCCTGGGCGCGCCCTCCAGGCTTGTCGCCTCCTCGTGGCTCTTCTGGTCTTCTCCCAAAGCTTCGTTGGTCTCTTCTGGTCTAGAAAAAATTAATCCAGAGTTTTTTTCTCGTTTGGACACTTTTTGATAATGATTTTCTGAAAAGGCAAAAACAAGCAGAAAACAGCAACTGGCACTGGGCACTGGGTTAATAGGTTAGTCCCAAAAAATGATATATAAAGGCATATAATTGCATATAAAACATCCAAGATTGATACTATAATAGCATGGAACAATCAAAAATTATAGATACATTGGAGACGTATCACACACACAAAAGCAAACACTTGCACCCAACGCAAAAAAGAGGGTTGTCAATCCTCTTAGCGGTCATTTGTAAGGATTAATTCTGATAGTGATAGATAGATAAACTAAAATACTAAATAAAATAAAAGTAAATAAATTGCAGCAAGGTATTTTAGGTTTTTTATATATGATAAAGTAGACCCGGGGGCCATAGTTTTCACTAGAGGCTTCTCTCTCGAACACATAGCATACGGTGGGTAAACTAATTACTGTTGGGCAATTGATAGAAAAGCAAATAATAATGACGGATTCATGGCAATGATCATGTATATAGGCATCACGTCCGAGACAAGTAGACCGACTCCTGCCTGCATCTACTACTATTACTCCACCCATTGACCGCTATCCAGCATGCATCTAGGGTATTAAGTATGAAACAGAGTAACGCCTTAAGCAAGATGACATGATGTAGACAAAGTAAACTCAAGCAATATGATTAAACCCCATCTTTTTATCCTTAATGGCAACAATACAAATACGTGTCATGTCCCCTTCTATCACTGGGATTGAGCACTGCAAGATTGAACCCATCACAAAGCACCTCTCCCATTGCAAGACAAATCAATCTAGTAGGCCAAACCAAATCGATAGATCGGATAGAAATACAAAGCTATAATAATCATGCATAAAAGAGTTCAGAGAAGACTCAAATATTTCTCATGAATAATCTGATCATAAACTCACAATTCATCGGATCCCAACAAACACACCGCAAAAGAAGATTACATCGGATAGAACTCCAAGAACATCGAGGAGAACATGGTATTGAAGATCAAAGAGAGAGAAGAAGCCATCTAGCTACTAGCTATGGACCCGTAGGTCTGTGGTAAACTACCCACACATCATCAGAAGTGCAGCAAGGATGATGAAGAAGCCCTCCGTGATCGATTCCCCCTCCGGTAGAGTACCGGAAAAGGCCTCCAGATGGGATCGCGAAAGAACAGAGGCTTGCGGCGGGGGAAAGGTTTTCTCTTCTGTCTCTCTGGTATATCAGGAATATTTGGGAATTTACAGCGCTGGAATTAGGTCAGGAGGGGCTACGAGGGGCCCACAAGCCTGGGGGGTGCGCCCTACCCCCCTGGTTGCGCCCTCCAGGCTTGTCGCCTCCTCGTGGCTCTTCTGGTCTTCTACCGAAGCTTCGTGGGTCTCTTCTGGTCCAGAAAAATTAATCCAAAGTTTTTTTCTCGTTTTGGACACTTTTTGATAATGATTTTCTTAAAAGGCAAAAACAAGCAGAAAACGGCAACTGACACTGGGCACTGGGTTAATAGGTTAGTCCCAAAAAATGATATATAATGGCATATAATTGCATATAAAACATCCAAGATTGATACTATAATAGCATGTAACAATCAAAAAATTATAGATACGTTGGAGACGTATCAAGCATCCCCAAGCTTAATTCCTGCTCGTCCTCGAGTAGGTAAATGATAAAAACAGAATTTTTTGATGTGGAATGCTACCTATCATGTTTCATCATGTAATCTTTCTCTTACGGTATGAATAATAAGATCCGAATGATTCAAAGCAATAGTCTACATTTTGATATAAAGACATCAATACTCAGGCATACTAATAAACAATCATGTCTTTCAAAATAAAAATGCTAAAGAACGTTATCCCTACAAAATCATATAATCCTGTCATGCCCCATCTTCTTAACACAAAATATTTATCATGCACTACCCCGATGACAAGCCGAGCAATTGGTTCATAGTTTTTAACGCGCTTCAGCTTTTTCAACCCCCACACAATACATGAGCGTAAGCCATGGATATAGCACTATGGGTGGAATAGAGTATGGTGGTAGAGATAAATAAGGAGAAGTCAAAAATAAGAAGATAGTCTCACATCGACGAGGCTAATCAACAGGCTATGGAGATGCCCATCAATTGATGTCAATGCGAGGAGTAGGGATTGCCATGCAACGGATGCACAAAAGCTATAAGTGTATGAAAGCTCAACATGAAAACTAAGTGGGTGTGCATCCAACTTGCTTGCTAAGACCTCGGGCATTTGAGGAAGCCCATCATTGGAATATACAAGCCAAGTTCTATAATGAAAAATTCCCACTAGTATATGAAAGTGACAAAATAGGAGACTCTCTTTATGAAAAACATGGTGCTAATCTGAAGGACAAGTATGGAAAAAGGATAGTAACATTGCCCCTTCTCTCTTTTTCTCTCATTTTTTTGTGGGCTCTTTTCGGCCTCTTTTTTTTAGAACGGTCTCATGGACCTCATCCCCACTTTTTTGAGGACTCATTAGTCTCCACAATTCTTTCCTCACTGGAACAATGCTCTAATAATGATGATCATCACACTTTTATTTACTTACAACTCGATACTAGAACAAAAATATGACTCTATATGAATGCCTCTGGCAGTGTACCAGGATGTGCAATGATGCTAGCGTAACATGTATAAAAATGATGAACGGTGGCTGAGCCACAAATACTATGTCAGCTATATGATCATGCATAGCAATATGACAATGACGATGTGTGTCATAAAAATGGAACGGTGGAAGTTGCATGGCAATATATCTCGGAATGGCTATGGAAATGCCATGATAGGTAGGTATGGTGGCTGTTTTGAGGAAGATATAAAGAGGCTTATGTGTGATATAGCGTATCATATCACGGGGTTTGGATGCACCGGCGAAGTTTGCACCAACTCTCGATGTGAGAAAGGGCAATGCACGGTACCGAAGAGGCTAGCAAATTGCGGAAAGGTGAGAGTGCATATAATCGATGGACTCACATTAGTCATAAAGAACTCACATACTTATTGCGAAAGTTTATTAGCCCTCGAAGCAAAGTACTACTACGCATGCCCCTAGGGGGGTAGATTGGTAGGACAAGTCCATCACTCGTCCCCGACCACCACTCATAAGGTAGACAATCAATAATAAATCATGCTCCAACTTCTTAGCATAACAACAGAGCATACGTGCATGCTTCGGGAATCACAAACCTTAACACCAATATTCTTACTAAACCACAATTATCTACTAGCACCTCCCACATATTACCATCTTAATACCGCAAAACTATTGCAATGAATCAAACTTATCATATTCAGTGATCTACATGAAAGTTTTTATTATATCCCTCTTGAATACCTATCATATCAGGACCAAATTCATAATCCGTGCATATTACCATTGCTATTCATTAGACTCTCAAAAAGATATAAGTGAAGCATGAGAGTGCAACTATTTCTTTAAAATATAACCACCGTCGTGCTCTAAAAGATATAAGTGAAGCACTAGAGCAACTGCCTTGCTCAAAAGATATAAGTGAAGCACATAGAGTATTCTAACAAATCACGAATAATGTGTGTCCCTCTCAAAAAGGTGTGTTCAGCAAAGATGATTGTGACAAACTAAAAAGCAAACAAAAGCAAACAAACTATATCACAAGACACTCCAAGTAAAACACATATCATGTGATGAATAAAAATATAGCTCCAAGTGAGTTACCGATAGATTGTAGACGAAAGAGGGGATGCCTTTCGGGGCATCCCCAAGCTTAGACGCTTGAGTATTCCTTGAATATTAACTTGGGGTGCCTTGGGCATCCCCAAGCTTAGACTCTTGCCGCTCCTTATTCCTTTATCCATCGTAGTCTCACCCAAAACTTGAAAACTTCAGCACACAAAACTCAACAGAAACCTCGTGAGATCCGTTAGTATAACAAACAAATATTAAACTTTAGGTACTGTTGTAAATTGATTCATATTTAATATTGTCATAATGCTACTGTACTCCAACTTCTCCATGACTCATACCCCCCGATACGATCCATAGATTCATCAAAATAAGCAAACTATGCAACAAAAACAGAATCTGTCTAAAACTGAACAGTCTGTAAAGATCTATTTAAAAGCCATACTTCTGTAAGTCCAAAAATTCTGAAAAATTAGGACAACGTAAAAAATACATGTACCAATACTGTGTAAAGCTTTCAGATTTTGCTGAAGCTCCAGTACAGAACTAAAATTCTAGCACTGGACGCAAAACTTTCTGTTTTCCAAACAGCATTAATTATACTATCATCAACATCATCCCAAAGGCATTACTTGGCACAAAGACTAATTAAAAGATAAAAACACAATCATAACAGAGGCTATAATTGTGTAAACACACAAGAACAGAAAGTATTGGGTTGTCTCCCAACAAGCTCTTTCTTTATAGCCATTAAGATAGGCTTCGAGATTTTAATGATGCTCACATAAAAGAGAAGAATTGGAGCACAAAGAAAGCATCATATGGCATGTAAGAAACATATTTAAGTCTAACATACTTCCTATGCATAGGCATTTTATAGGCAAACAAATTATCAAGACAAGAAATATCTAGCATATGCAAGGAAGAAGAATAAAATATTGACAATTTCAACACAACGAGAGGTAATTTAGTAACATGAAAATTTCTACAACCATATTTTCCTCTCATAATAATTACATGTAGGATCATAGTCAAATTCAACAATATAGCTATCATATAAAATATTCTCTTCATGATCCACATGCATAAAAGTTTTATAATCTTCCAAGATAGTGGGATTAACATCAACTAAAGTCATGACCTCTCCAAACCCACTTTTATCAAAAATTTCATAAGATTGAACACTCTCCAAAGTAGTGGGGTCATTATTACCTAAAATTGACGCTCTTCCAAACCCACTTTTAGTAGTATTGCAAATTTTATTATCAATAACATATTCATCATGAGGCTTAAATAAATTTTCAAGATCATAAGAAGCATCATCACCCCAATCATGATCATTGCAATAAGTAGTGCACATAACAAAATTTTCATCCACAAGCTTGTAGCTTTGCATATCATTAGCACAATTGACTTTAATAGGATTTATAATAACATCATTGCAATCATGCTTTTCATTCAAGGAGCTATCAAGTATGGGTGCTATAGCAATGATTTCATTTTTAACATAAGGAACTATAGCAAGTTCATCTCTATAAGCATCATTAATATTGGCATCAGCCATAGCAAGCATCACATTCATCAAGAGGGGATATTTCAATCGAATCAACGAAATCATAATTAATTATAGATTCATGCATATCATTATTCTCTTCCAAAGAAGCAGACATTCTCCCAATGAATTCACTAACATAGGTATTGGAAGCATAGTTTTCATCGCAATATTTAAGTATGGCAAAATTTTCAGATTTGTAGAGAGTAATATCATACTTTTCGATCAAAGAAGCAACTTCATGGGCACCCTTAAAAGCAACAAATTCTTCAATTTGTTCGATATCATAATAGCTATAAACACCCATGGCATAAGAAGATAAGATTTCATTATCATTAAACTCACATAGGTAGGGAAGGTGTTTTTTAGGGTTCTCAGAGCAACAAGTAAAATCATGAATTCCACATAGATTCCAAGCATAGCATAGCAAACAATTTATTTGATTCCATAAGAGTCTCCCTTTTTTAGACAAACGGTTACGCACAAAATGAGCATGCTCATCTAATGATTTGCCCTCAACTAAACTAGTTGGGGTTTTGGCACGAGCACAAATGGATCGAAGATGATCCAAGTAGAAAACTGTAAGTGGATCCAAAGTATCTTAACTTTTTGTTTTATTTTCTGTTCTTGTGTGCTTGACATGAAGGCAATAAAAGCAAGCAAGCAAGCAAATAAATAAAATATTTTTGTGTTTTTTTTTGTAAAATTGTTTTAGAAGTGGGGAAGATGAAAACGAGAGGCAAATGCAAATAAAAAGCAAGATAAAATAAATGCAAGTGGATGATAGTTTGTGTGAAGGTACTTGATAAATTTTGGTGATGTCTCACCGGCAACGGCGCCAGAAATTCTTCCTGCTACTTGTAGACTGCGTTGGTATTTCCCCGAAGAGGAGAGGATGATGCAGTATAGTAGAGATAAGTATTTCCCTCAGTTAAGAACCAAGGTTATCAATCCAGTAGGAGAACCAAGCAAAATCCCGTTAAGTGCACCTGCACACACAAAAGCAAACACTTGCACCCAACGCAAATAAGAGGGTTGTCAATCCTCTTAGCGGTTATTTGCAAGGATTAATTCTGATAGTGATAGATAGATAAACTAAAATACTAAATAAAATAAAAGTAAATAAATTGCAGCAAGGTATTTTTAGGTTTTTTATATATGATAAAGTAGACCCGGGGGCCATAGTTTTCACTAGAGGCTTCTCTCTCGAACACATAGCATACGGTGGGTAACCAAATTACTGTTGGGCAATTGATAGAAAAGCAAATAATTATGACGGATTCATGGCAATGATCATGTATATAGGCATCATGGCTGAGACAAGTAGACCGACTCCTGCCTGCATCTACTAATATTACTCCACCCATCAACCGCTATCCAGCATGCATCTAGGGTATTAAGTATGAAACAGAGTAACGTCTTAAGCAAGACGACATGATGTAGACAAAGTAAACTCAAGCAATATGATTAAACCCCATCTTTTTATCCTTAATGGCAACAATACAAATACATGTCATGTACCCTTCTGTCACTGGGATTAAGCACCGCAAGATTGAACCCATCACAAAGCACCTCTCCCATTGCAAGATAAATCAATCTAGTAGGCCAAACCAAATCGATAGATCGGAGAGAAATACAAAGCTATAACAATCATGCATAAAAGAGTTCAGAAAAGACTCAAATATTTCTCATGAATAATCTGATCATAAGCTCACAATTCATCGGATCCCAACAAACACATCACAAAAGAAGATTACATCGGATAGAACTCCAAGAACATCAAGGAGAACATGGTATTGAAGATCAAACAGAGAGAAGAAGCCATCTAGCTACTAGCTGTGGACCCGTAGGTCTGTGGTAAACTACTCACACATCATCGGAAGGGCAGCAAGGTTGATGAAGAAGCCCTCCGTGATCGATTCCCCCTTCGGCAGAGTACCGTAAAAGGCCTCCAGATGGGATCGCGGAAGAACAGAGGCTTGCGGCGGCGGAAAGGTTTTCTCTTCTAGCTCTCTGGTATATTGGGAATATTTGGGAATTTATAGCACTGGAATTAGGTTAGGAGGGGCTACGAGGGGCTCACAAGCCTGGGGGGCATGCCCTACCCCCCTGGGCGCGCCCTCCAGGCTTGTCGCCTCCTCGTGGCTCTTCTGGTCTTCTCCCGAAGCTTCGTGGGTCTCTTCTGGTCCAGAAAAAATTAATCCAAAGTTTTTTTTTGTTTGGACACTTTTTGATAATGATTTTCTGAAAAGGTAAAAACAAGCAGAAAACAGCAACTGACACTGGGCACTGGGTTAATTGGTTAGTCCCAAAAAATGATATATAATGGCATATAATTGCATATAAAACATCCAAGATTGATACTATAATAGCATGGAACAATCAAAAATTATAGATACGTTGGAGACGTATCACACGTTGAGGGATTGTTATATGATTCAATTATGTTAGCATTGTTGAGAGATTGCACTAGTGAAAGTATGAACCCTAGGCCTTGTTTTCAAGCATTGCAATACCGTTTGTGCTTTGTTTTATCACTTGCTACCTTGCTATTTTTATATTTTCATATTACAAAAACCTATATCTACTATCCATACTACGCTTGTATCACCATCTCTTCGCCGAACTAGTGCACCTATACAATTTACCATTGTATTGGGTGTGTTGGGGACACAAGAGATTTCTTGTATTTGATTGCAGGGTTGTTTGAGAGAGACCATCTTCATCCTATGCCTCCCATGGATTGATAAACCTTAGGTCATCCACTTGAGGAAATTTTGCTACTGTCCTACAAAACTCTGCACTTGGAGGCCCAACAATGTCTACAAGAATAAAAGTTGCGTAGTAGACATCAGTTTACTTTGTCTACATCATGTCATCTTGCTTAAGGCATTACTCTGTTTTCATTAACTTAATACCCTAGATGCATGCTGGATAGCGGTCGATGGGTGGAGTAATAGTAGTAGATGCAGGCAGGAGTCGGTCTACTTGTCTCGGATGTGATGCCTATATACATGATCATTGCCTTGAATATCATCATAACTATGCGCTTTTCTATCAATTGCCCAATAGTAATTTGTTTACCCACCATATGCTATCCGTTCAGAGAGAAGCCTCTAGTGAAAACTATGGCCCCCGGGTCATTTATCCATCATATATAAAATCAAAAATACCTTGCTGCAATTTTATTTCCTTTCTTTTGTTTTGCAATTTACTTTTCTATCTATCACTATCAGACTTAATCCTTGCAAGTAACCACCAAGGGGATTGACAACCCTCTTGTTTGCGTTGGGTGCAAATATTTGCTTTTGTGTGTGTAGGTGCTGCTAACGAGGTTCTGTCTGGTTCTCCTACTGGATTGATAACATTGGTTCTTAACTGAGGGAAATACTTATCTCTACTGTAGTGCATCATCCTGCCCTCTTCAGGGAAATCCCAACGTAGTTCACAAGTAGCAGGAAGAATTTCTGGCGCCGTTGTCGGGGAGACATCACCAAAACCTATCAAGTACCTTCGCATAAACTATCATGTACTTGCTCTTATTTTCATTTGCCTTTTTATTTGCATTTGCCTCTCATTTTCATCTCCCCCACTTCTAAAACAATTTTACAAAAAACACAAAAATATTTTCATTTGCTTGTTTATTTGCTTGCTTTGTCATTATGACCAGTGTCACTATCCCTCCTCTGTCTCCAGACTTTGAACTTCTTTACTTCAAACAGAAACAAGGAGAAAATTTAAAAGATGCTTGGTATAGGATAATGGAATCTTATCGTGTTTGCACCATAAAAGGGGATATGAAAATCTTGCTACAAAATTTTTATGTGGGGCTAACTATGCCCAATAGACAACTTTCTGATTTCGCCAGTGAAGGGAATTTCGTTGATAGTGATGCTAATACTGCTTATGAAATAATAGAGGGAATAGTGGGAACTCCACCCTCGCCAAAAGGATTTAATTATACTCAAGAGGGGATCCAAATTTTGGAAAAATTAGGTGACATGCAGAAAAACTTGGTTGAGTTACAAAAATCCAATGAGCCTCTTAAAAATGTTAGTGGCAATCTCAATCGTATGAATAATCTTCTTACTATTTGCAACAAGCGGTTGGACACTTTAGATAATAGAATTGCTTTATTTTCTGAAGGTAATGGGAAGCGCAAAGAACCTCCCGGTTTCAAGAATAACCCACCTAAATTAGCAAAAACGAAAGATGATAACACTTGAAACTATGCATTATGCCTAGTTAGGGGCATAAAACAATAGCGCTTGTTGGGAGGCAACCCAATATTTACCTTTATTGTAATTTTTATTTTCTTTAGTTTACACAATTTTAGCCTCTGTTATGATTGTGATTTTATCTTTTAATTAGTGTTTGTGCCAAGTAATACCTTTGGGATGATTTGGATGATAGTATGATTGATGTTATTAGAAAATAGAAAGTTTTGAGTTCAGTGCTGGATTTTTGGTTCTGTACTGGAGCGTGATAAAATTCTGAATTTTTTACACAGTATTGGTATATGAGTTGTTTACGTTGCCGAATATTTCAGAATTTTTGGAGTTACAAAAATATGGCTTTTAAATAGATCTTTACAGACTGTTCTGTTTTAGACAGATTCTGTTTTTGTTGCATAGTTTGCCTATTTTGATGAATCTATGGATCATATCGGGGGGGATGAGCCATGGGGAAGTTGGAGTACAGTATCATTATGCCAATATTAAATATGAATAAATTTATAACAGTACCTAAAGTTTAAGATTTGTTTGTTATACTAACGGATCTCACGAGGTTTCTGTTGAGTTTTGTGTGCTGAAATTTTCAAGTTTTGGGTGAGGCCACGATGGATGAAGGAATAAGGAGCAGCAAGAGCCTAAGCTTGCGGATGCCCAAGGCACCCCAAGGTAATATTCAAGGAAGACTCAAGTGTCTAAGCTTGGGGATGCCCCGGATGGCATCCCCTCTTTCATCTACAATCTATCGGTATATCACTTGGAGCTATATTTTTATTCATCACATGATATGTGTTTTACTTGGAGCATCTTGTGTTATAGTCTGCTTGCTTTTGTTTGCTTTTTAGTTTGCCACAATCATCTTTGCTAAACACACCTTTTTGAGAGGGACACACATTATTCGTGATTTGTTAAAATACTCTATGTGCTTCACTTATATCTTTTGAGCTAGGTAGTTGCTTGTAGGGGAACGCGACAGAAAACAAAAAAATTCGGTACAGCGAGCACGCCCAGGATCACTATGGAGATGGCATACAAGGTTTGATATCATCATTACCGACTCGTAGCGCAGCGGAAGTAGAGTCGATGTAGATCATCGGTGCAGATCCCCGCAGCTAGGATTTACAACCTCCCAACCGCGAGTATGTACTCCCTCGTCAGCCCCTCGGACAGTCCCACGGACAGCCCTTTGGGAGGCGGTCGGACAGTCCCCCGGACGGTGTCACGGAGAGCCCTTTGGGAGGCACTCAAAGAAACTCGGACGGTCACTCGGACAGCCCTTCGGGAGGCACTCTCGAACAGCCCCTCGAGCAAAAAGATCGAACCTACGACCTCTCTACGGGGTTGCACACATACGGTGTCATCTATCCGGCAGGGCTTCGCTGTCCAGAACTAGTTCCCATCGGAACCCAGACAGCCTTTCGGCTCTACAAAAACTATTTCGTGGGGAGGGAGAGAGAAGGCCAGATCATGCATGGCATTTGTATGTGAGAAAGAGTGAGTGTGGAGAGTGCCTCTCCACCTCCATTTATAGGAAAACCCAAGGGGTAAGGTGGCACTTGAAATACCCAAAAAACCCATCACATGGAGCTTCAAGAAGGGCATAATGGGAAGGCTAGAGGAGCTCCATGGAGGAGCTCCTCCCTTGGCTGGCCACCACAATTGGGCCCCCCATGAGGGGCTCTCATCCATCCATGTCATCCTTAAGATATTTTGGGACAAAGCCCAAAAAGGTGGCTTTCCATAAAGTAACCATAAAGTGATTTTCACTATTCACGGAAACATTTTTCCGCGACCGTTAAATCCGAAAATATTTCTGTAGGTCTTAGAACATTTCCAGTACCCACTAAAATAATTTTGGACGCGTTCCGAAACAATTCCAGATTAGTGATTTTCATCTGCGAAAAGCAACCAAAGCGGTTCCGGCAGCTCCAGAACATTTTTGGGTTTTTTCTCCGGAAAAATCCCAGATGTTCCCAGAACAATTCTGGCACCCTCCAAGAATTTCCAGGCGTGTGCCGAAACCAATTTGACTTAATGGTATACCCCGAAACAACTTTTTAGTTTTACCAAAACTCTTCCGGTGTTCTCTCTCCGGAACTCTTCCGTTGTCTTCGAAACTTTTCCGGTGACTTTCTCTCAGACTCCCTGTCTAGCATTTAGTAGATAGATGACCCTTAAGCGTGTGACCCTATAGGTTCGGTGAAGTATAGACATGACCGGAACACTTTCCGATCAATGATCAACATCGGAGCCGTGGACACCCATATTGACCCCTATACCCACACGAATAAATATTCGAGTGAACCTCCAGTTGCCGTGTGCTATTCCTGTTGCTTCGCGATATGTTAAAAACACCCGAGGTGAGATTTATCAGCATCCCCGTGGATCAACAACTTGTCCACTATGCCAGTTACCTCGTTACCGGTTTTGTTCTCTTTTCTCGTTCCCGTGTTCCGGCATCTTGTGATCAAATCACAATGTGTCTGGCCAGACGATGATGGATACCGTAACACCGAGAGGGCCCCAAAGAATATCTCTCCATCATCAGAGGAGAAAATCCCAATCTTGAGCTATCAAGTCCCTTGTCACACTTTCCCATTGTGACGCCCTCTGCTCGACCGTGCACTAATCATACACGCAAACGTGCACGCTCGAGATCAGAGATGCACGAGAAGATATCACAACACAACTCTAAAATCAAATTTAAACATAAATCTTCATATTACAAACCAGGGAGTCATGAGGACCCGAATACATAAGTCATACACACAAATGATATCTGAGTACAGACATAGTTAGCCAAGTTTGCCTTAAGAAGGCTAGCACAAACAACGACACTGATCGAAAAGGCGATGGCCTCCTACCTAGGGCCTCCGAACTACTCCTGGTCGGCTGGCTCAACCCAGTAGTACGTGCCTCCGGGGCTCTCCTGGTAGTAATCTCCTGCGGTGGCGTCTGGCTCCGGGGCTCCATCGTCTGATTTCAGCAAACGGGTATGGGGGGAAAAGATAGCAGAGCAACCATGAGTACTCATCCAAAGTACTCGCAAGTCTGACATCAGAACTATGCTAAGTATGCATTGGTATCAAAGGAATGGGGCTATATCTTTGGACTGAAATGCAGAATGCCAGAATAGAGGGGGAGAAGCCTAGCCTATCGAAGACTAGCATCTTGAAGCAATCTTGCAGCATCAGAAGAGAGTAGATTAGCATATTATAGATTAACAAGCATGTTGAAGCAACGATTACCAAGAAGGTAATGTCGCCACAGCTTCAGAGCAAAAATAACTGCTGCTAACTCAAGATCATGTGTTGGATACTTATCTTCGTGAGGACGCAACTGACGAGAGCCATAAGCAATCACTCTGCGCTCTTGCATTAGGACACAGCCTAATCCTTGACGGGAGGCGTCGCAATATATCACAAAGTCCTTGCGGGAATCAGGGGGTGCTAGCACTGGGGCGGATGTCAACTTATCTTTAAGTGTCTGAAAACTTTCTTCGCACTTTTCTGTCCACTCAAACTTCTTGCCTTTGTGAAGCAGATCAGTCAGTGGCTTAGCAATTTTGGAGAAGTTCTCGACGAAATGGCGGCAGTAACTAGCGAGTCCGAGAAAACTTCTGACTTGCTTGACATTCTTCGGGGGAGTCCAGTCAAGAATAGCCTGAACTCGTTCAGGGTTAACGGCAATGCCATCTTTGGAACTCACATGACCAAGATAAGTCACCTCAAATAACCAGAATTCACACTTAGAGTATTTGGCATACAGCTGGTGTTCTCGGAGTCTCTCCAATACAAGCCGAAGATGTTCGGCGTGTTCTTCTTCATTCTTGGAATATATAAGGATATCATCCAAATAAACCACGACGAATTTGTCGAGGTAGTCCATGAAGATATAGTTCATCAACCGAGAGAAGGTTGCTGGAGCATTAGTTAACCCGAAGAACATAACGGTGTACTCGTATGATCCATAGCGAGTTACGAAAGCGGTCTTCGGAATATCCTCCTCACGAACTCAGATCTGATGATAACCCAACCTTAAGTCTAGTTTAGAGAACACAGAGGATCCAGCAAGTTGATCATAAAGATCGTTGATCCGGGGAAGTGGATATTTATTCTGAATTGTTGCTTGGTTAATAGGCCGATAGTCCTGGACCAATCGGTTAGTTCCATCCTTCTTCTTAACAAAGAGAGAAGGTGTGCCCCAGGCAGAGGAACTTGGGCGGATGAAACCCTTTTTAAGTGACTTGTCGATTTCCTCCTTAAGTTGAAGGAGTTCATGCGGCGGCATCTCATAAGGACGCTTCACAATAGGGGTAGTGCCAGGTTTCAAGTCGATGATGAACTCGACAGCTCTAACAGGGGGTATTCTAGGAAGTTCTTCTGGAAAGACGTCCGGAAAATCACGAACGACTGGAACGTTCTCAATTCCCTCAAGAGGTGAAGCGTTCAAAGCATTCAGAGCATATATCTGAGCTTCGGCATTCCGGGTAATTCGGGCGGTGTAGTTGACTATCTCATCGGAGGGATGAAGTAGTTGGATGACTTTGGTGGCACAATTGATCGAAGCAATGTGAGCTTTCAACCAATCCATTCCCAGAATGAGGTCTATGGTAGAAGACTTCAAGATGATGGGTGAAACAAGGAATTCAATTCCTTCGATTTCAACAGGGACATTGTGAGCCATCATAGAGGTACAGCAGTGGCCTCCAGGGGTGCGGACCACCATTTGTAGGTTCATGTTTTCAAATGCAATGTCATGTGATAATGCAAATGCTTCTGACATGAATGAATGCGATGCTCCTGAATCAAATAAAACAGAAGCGGGTACTGAGTTAACGAGAAGGGTACCCATCACAGTAGCAGGTTGATCCTGAACTTCTTCGATATCAATGTTGTAAGCATGTCCACAACCATAAGCAAAAGACCCAGTATTATAGTTGCGGGTCTGATTGTTACCATGACCATTTCCACGGCCATTACGAGGAAGTGCCAACTGATTCTGATTCTGGCGACAGTCCTTGGCAAGGTGACCTGGTTTGCGGCACTTGAAACACAAACCATCTTCAGGACGAAGAGGAGCAGCACGTGGTGGAGCAGCTTGAGCTCTTGGCTGCCTCGGTGGTGGAGGAGGCATAAGAAGGCCTTTGCGTAGGCACAGTTGGACGGTACATGCTGTTGGGAATCCAGATTTTACGCCTCTGTCCTGAGCTCGAAGATGAGCCAATGTCACGATTGCGCTTCTGTGACTCCCTATGTTCCATCTGAGCGGTCTCAACCTGGATAGCCTTGTTCACCAGAGTGGCGAAGTCGGCGAAGTCATGAACAGCAAGTGCAAGCTTGAGGTCTGGGTGGAGTCCACTACGGAATTTCTCCTGTCTACAAGCATCAGTTGGAATGTCCTCTTCGGCATAGCGGGACAGGCTAAGAAACTCCCACTGATAAGATTCTACAGTCTTATTGCCCTGAGTGAGGTTACGAAACTCTGTTTTCTTCCGGTCTATGATTCCCTGAGGAATGTAACGAGCACGGAAGGCAATCTGAAACTTGACCCAGGTAATGACTGCCCCCTCAAGTAGTGAACGCTTGTGGGTGGACCACCATTGAGCAGCGGGGCCCTTCAGAAAGTAGGTCGCGAAGGTGACAAGGTTGTCAGGGGTGACATTGGCAGACTCCATCTCGAAGGCGATGTCGCGAAGCTAGTCATCAACATCTAGTGGCTGTTCAGAGTTGCGGTAAGTAGTTGGATTGAGACGCACAAACTCCTATAGAGTTATCGCAGCAGGTTGCTGATTCTGCGCGTTCTGGTTCAGAAACTGAGCCATAATTCCAGTCATGAACTGACGGTTCAGCTTGAATTGCTGCATCATAGCTGCCATATAGTCTGGCGGTGGTGGCTATTCAGGAGCACGGCCACGACCACGACCACGAGCACCTGGCCTAACCATCCTGCTAAAGATTTAACAGGGGGTAGTTTAGTAAAAGCAACTGCAAGTGTTTAGAGACAAACATGATGTAACACCACAATGAATAAGTAGTGCAATAGATACATAACAGTAGTCAATTAAGACATTCAGATCCATACACAGAGTCGGTTACACGTGGACAGCATAAGTTCGGAAAATTAAAAGCTACACATGCTAGGCGGCGCGCAGGCACGCGATGAGGAATACAACAACGAGGCATAGCAAAGGCTACATCAACGTTGGGGAAAACCACTGAAACGGGGTAACTGCAAGTGCGGACGATGAGTCTCCAAGGCAGAAAAGTCCTGCTCTCCATGTGCACTCTGATGCAGAACCCGGTCTCGAACTGGAAGAAGAGGTCCACGTGCAGGTGTGTGACCTCCATCAGCAGGCCAATCGATACCTGCCGGCATCTGAGTCCTGCGCGGGTAAAGGATGTACTCTGGACGTATCCCTGCACGAACAGCTGGTAGCAACTGTGTCATAGCATCGTAGAGACATGCTCGAGTGGCAAACAACTCGACGGCAAGAGCCCGGGCAGTGCGATCCAGAGCCTGAGTGCACTGAATCAAAACCTGCGGGTCGTATCGACGTCGCTCGTAAGGGGCACAGACAGCTGTGTAGTATCCGGTAGCATCTCCAGCAGGGGCATACGGAATGTATCGGAACTCTGAGTCATCCAAGCGACTATGCTCTCCATAGAGACGAGCGATAGCAGAATAGGCAGCATCATGGACTGCCATACCAATCATCACGCCGATACCATGAAAAATGTGCAACTCGGTGTCGGAGTTGTCCCGCTGATCAAAGATACGAACATCAGCATGATACTGCTCCTGGTTGAACTTGCGGTAATCCTCATAGACCATGTACTCGGGGTACCAGCGGTAGCCCAATCTGGTCAGGAGGGCGATCAGGACAGCTGGAAAACCAGGCGTATTACGAGCCCAAGTGCGAAGCACAAGCTGCGTCGCGGGGCGCGGCGGAAACAAACGATCCATCTGAAACAGAGGAAATTCAGGATTGTCAAATGACAGTGAGAAGTATAATATAACTTGGAGAGAAAGGTTAAACAGACCAATGGAAAAGAAAATGTGATTATCAGATTAATCAGATCAATGTGAAGGAACAAGTGCAGATAATCCAGCTCTCCGGGTGGACGCGATTACGAGAACCTAGTGTTAAAGTTATCAAAATCATTTAACCCGAAAAGAAGAGGATTCAGAGTCCCAGAGTATGGAAGAGGAATAAAAGATCATAATACCACCCATTTGGCGACGTGGGCCCGTAAGCCACATAGCCAAGTTAATAAAAATAGTTTTTGAAGACTAGACTCAACTTCGACCAAGGAATCGGAAGGGGGCTTCCTACAGGCAGTCGGCTCTGATACCAACTTGTGACGCCCTCTGCTCGAACGTGCACTAATCATACACGCAAACGTGCACGCTCGAGATCAGAGACGCATGGGAAGATATCACAACACAACTCGAAACTCAAATTTAAACATAAATCTTCATATTACAAACCAGGGGGTCACGAGGACCCGAATACATAAGTCATACACACAAATGATATCTGAGTACAGACATAGTTAGCCAAGTTTGCCTTAAGAAGGCTAGCACAAACAACGACACTGATCGAAAAGGCAAAGGCCTCCTGCCTAGGGCCTCCGAACTACTCCTGGTCGGCTGGCTCAACCCAGTAGTACGTGCCTCCGGGGCTCTCCTGGTAGTAGTCTCCTGCGGTGGCGTCTGGCTCCGGGGCTCCATCGTCTGATTTCAGCAAACGGGTATGGGGGAAAAAGATAGCAGAGCAACCGTGAGTACTCATCCAAAGTACTCGCAAGACTGACATCAGAACTATGCTAAGTATGCATTGGTATCAAAGGAATGGGGCTATATCTTTGGACTGAAATGCAGAATGCCAGAATAGAGGGGGAGAAGCCTAGCCTATCGAAGACTAGCATCTTGAAGCAATCTTGCAGCATCAGAAGAGAGTAGATTAGCATATTATAGATTAACAAGCATGTTGAAGCAAAGCCCAGAGATCCTTCCTCGACTCCCTGTGAGAAAGCGATCCCGGAGCTTATAATTAATTAACATGTATCCAGTTCAAGTAGTTGTAGATCGGGATACAACACTGAGCGTCCTGTTACCGTGGACACGGCTATTCGAATAGATAACTTCCCTGCTGGGGTGCACTACAGTACCCAACACGCTCGATTACATCTGGCGGACACACTTGCTGGGTAATGCCCGGCCTCGGGTAATCGACACGACGCAGTTCTACCTAGGCTCAGCAGAGAGGTCAGCACGCCGGTCTAAATCCTAAGTGCAAAGGGGTCTTGGGCCATCGCCCTTTGCACTCCTGCACGTTGCGTGGCTGGTCGGGGCCCAGGCGCGACACTGTATACACAAGTGACGTAACCAGCCCACCCCAACAATCAGGCCGCATCTCTGAGCTGTGACGTCTGAAGAGCTTTCGGCTGATACATACGACGTAGAGGGTCCCATAACCATTATCCCGCGTGGTGGTAGTGCGTATAGGGCCAACGACCCACTCAGATCAAATACCCAAATCTGTTAGGCGTATTTATTAACTCGCAGACACGATCAGACTACCTGTCGCTCCGACTTAGTAACACACGGATCATGATCAGGGTGGTCTCCGCCTGCCCTGTCGTTCCGCCACGGTATCACTCGCGGGTGCCCTCCTGGCAAACCCGACTTTATATTTCCCCGCGGGTACCCCTCAGGGTCGACCCGCCTGTAACAAATGTCAAAGTAACCGTCTGTCCAAGTATCGAGAAGGAATCCGAGGAATCACCCTCGATGGTTTCCCACTCGAGGAGTTGCACGACGGAAGCTTTATCGGAAGTGATGAAAGAGGAATCACCCTCGATAACCCACAACTGGATAGCTATTCTACAGAGGCATCATCGGGAGTGAGATAAGAGGTATCACCCTCGACACTCAGTGGTAGCTCTGTAGAGTCGAGCAACTTAGGGGTGGTGTGTGGTGATGTGTTGTTCTCAACCCGTTCGATCACATCGATCGGGGCACAGGTACTAAAGCGGAGCAACTACAGCAAGGAAGAGGGGACACAGATGGTTTACCATCCAACCTATACTAAGTATCTCGGATAACAGGCAGGTATCAAAAACAGTTACAAGAACAGGCTATGCATCAGAATAGGATAATGCAAAACAGTAGCAATTTCTAATGCAAGCAGGAGGGAGAAGGAATAGGTGATATAGGCATGCATCAAGGGGGGTTGCTTGCCTGGAAGCTCTGCTAAGAGGGGCTGATCATCTGAAGGCTACTCGTTTGGAGCGTAGTCGTACTCAGCTGCGTCGGCGGCGGTCTCGGCGTCTATCGGGAGAGAAGGAGGGGGGATGAAACAATAAACTCACGGCAAATATGCAACAGCGATGCATGACATGCCTAAATGATATGCAGATGTGATATATTGCCTATATAATTGTTTTAGTTAAATTAGGAATTTATTTGGAATTATTTTATTAAGATTATGCGCTATTCATTTATCGAAATCGGGCAAAAAGTTCCATGTTCACCTAGATAGGAGTGACGGTCAAGCAATTTGATCACATATTCGGATTCTTCATATTTTTCTGATCGTTTTTCATATATAAATTATTTTCATCCGAGTTACGGTTTAATTTATATGATTTTTCAAAGTTTTAAACATTTCCTGGAATTATTTTAATTATTAAATTTCGAATTATCCAGAATAGTGTTAGGTGATGTCAGCATGACGTGGGGGTGACGTCAGCAGTCAACAGACCGGCTGACCAGTCAAATCTGACCAGTGGGTCCCACTAGTCAGTGACTGTGCTAATTAACAGTGATTAATTTAATTAAACTAACCTAATTAACTAGAGGGACCCACCCGTCAGTGTCTAATTAGCTAATTAATTTAATTAACCAAATAATTAGCATTTTTATTAATTAGAAAATCATTTAAATAACGCGGGGCCCAGCTGTCAGCGACTATGGCCGCCACGTCAGTGGGTTGACCCAGTCAACAGGTCAACTAGGCCCACCCGTCAGCGTCACAGGGGGCCCCACACGTCGGGCCACGTCAGCGTCGTCGGCGCCGTCGCCGGAATCACGTCGGCGACCAAATCCGCGGAGGCGCGGCCTCGGGTGTCGTCGGAAATCGGCCACAGGCGGTCGTTTCGAGCGGGACTAGGCGCGTTCGATCGGGAAGACGATGCCGCGTCGATCTACGGCGGTCTCGCGGGCTAAATCGGCCGGAGTTGAGCGCTACGACGTCGCCGGTGGCGAGGTATTTCGGGCGAGCTCCGGTTAGTCGCCATAGGGCATGGCAAGCCATGGGGTTAGGCGCGTTGGAAAGCTGGGACGCCCAGGAGCACGATGCGGGACACGGACGCGGGTGACAGCGGCCGTGCGCACGGCGGCGCCATGAACGGCGGCAGCGAGCTCGGGCGAAGTGGCAACGACGGCTACGGTGGCGGAAACGTATAGGAGAGAGAGGGGAAAGACGCGCTGGCTCACCGGGACCTCCAGGTGTGCAAAAGCGGGCGCGGTGGAGGCTCGAGGTAGCCAGAATCGTCGCCGGAGCTGCGGTGGCCGAAGGAGGAAGAAGAGCTCGGGGAGCTCAATGCAGAGGCTCCCGGCTCCAATGGCTTGCACAGGACAACGTGGAGGACAACGGCGGAGAGCTACGGCATCGCGGCGAGGCGAGTGGTTGACGGTGGCCGCGGGATCGATTGGAGGACGGCAGCGAGCTTTCGGGCGAGGTGGGGAACGAGAGAGACGAGGCGCGTGGGGGCGAATGGGGTAGACTAGGGTTTGCAGGAGGGCGAGATGAGCTCGGGGGCGACCTTATCGGCTCCGGGGAGCCGCGGGATGGCCGACAGCGAGGCCATCCGCGCTCGGGCGCGCGCGCCAGGCGACAGCTGCCCGGGGAGGACGACGACCGCATAACGGGCTGGGCCTTGCACTGTTCGACTTAGGCCCATAGGTACAATAACGCTTAGCCTTTTTCCTTTTTCTTTTCTTTCTTCTGTCTTTACTTCTGTTTTGTAAATTGTTAGGCCACTTAATGTCTTTTGTAAAATAGGTGACTTAGCTCATTATTTATAGTGCAATATTACCTACCACCAGAAATTGGTTTGGTGAATATATGATTTCATTTGCAATTTTGATAAATAAAATGGGATTAAATATTGCTGTTTGCTATTGTTTTAGGATGATAGAGTCACTTAGTGATTTTTAGTGATGTTGTTTTTCTTAACATAAATATTTATGGATTATTTGCTATTTATTGAACATTTTTATTTCAAATTTGAACAACTTTTATTTTTCACTTTAAATTTAAATTTCAATTTGATTTGGAATTTGAAATGAGATATGATGCAAATGATGATCAAGCACTGTTAAGCATGGTGACTTGGCATTATCAAGAGGTGATCACTGTAGCCATTACATGGGGATGTTACACCCATGAACCCGTAAGCCGCCGTAATAGCCACCCATTTACGGATGACGTTTAACAAACCCCAAAGTTCATGAAGCAAGCATGAAGAAACTCGATACTCTCATGGTCTAAAGAATTATGCAAACGTAAACCATCTCTGTGTTATAAACCATTAACTTGTGACAAATGTATCTCATAGCATAACATCAATCGGGTCGATTCAACACAAGTGTTCTTCTAACAATGTGCCCTCAAAGTTTGCTGGCATAGTCATGCCCATGATCAGGAAAACAGAACCATCATGCAACACTTGAGCTAGTCTTAGAGGCCAGACTAGGAATACATTTTATCGTTTATTATTCCACACGTGCATATGAGTCTTCCTTCGAGCCTCGTGGTTATTGCAGCCTCGAGAACCATAGCAGTTATAGCACAGAATATAAACTTAATTACGAACATGGAGATAAATAATAACATTTATTATTGCCTCTAGGGAATATCTCCTACAGACTCCCACTTGCACTAGAGTCAGTAATCTAGTCAATGCTAATGCACTTTACACCTATGGCATACCGGTGTAAAATATGCTTCGCTTGTGGTATAGTCTATGTCTAACGGACCTGACAACTTCAGGGCCGTGTGTATCATTGCATATCCTCGCATTTTCACACTTTCACAAAATACATATTTTGTGTGGACTTGGCTTTGTATATATGTGAATCACTGGTCGAACCTTGATTCCTCAGACTGAGCTATGGAGCAATTATCTACAATAGTGTCCCATTGACCAAAACCATCTTGGAACCATACTAAGTTCATGAATGAACTATATGATTCAACATCTTCTTTGTCGCTTCTAAAGCGTCAACATACTTAGCCTTTGTTATAGAATTCGCCACAGTAACTTGTTTGGAACAATTTCCAACTACTGTGCCACCATATCGTCTATTACACAAAACCCTTAACTTAAATCAAAAATCGCTTGGAGCATTGATGAAGACTGTATCGATGTAATTACTCACAACGAGTACTTCATAATCTCAGCTTGCGAGAAAACATGTCATCAGTGCTACTCTAGTACACAATGACATTTTTCACTGTTGTCCCGTGATCAGCACTTTGATCACTTTGGTATCTATACTCGCAACAACTTGGGAGTATTGGACATATCTGGTTGTCTTACATACCATGGAATACATGATTAATCCAAACACAAAAGTGTGTGGAATCTCCATCATGTATTTTTGCTCATCAGTGTTTTAGGACACCGAGTCTTGCAAAACTCTTTCCATGTGACTTTGGCAAGAATCACTCCTTGACGTTCTTATGCTAAACTGTTTTTAGCATCTTGTCAATATGTATTTTTGGCTTAGCCTATTAGGCAATTCTATCTCCATAGATAAATATGCCTAATATCAAGGCTACTTAGCCCAAGCTCTTCATTGAAGAAACTATTTTTCAATGAAGTGCTAATTCGTGTCAAGAAATTTATATTATTTCCAATCAACAATGTGTCAAGCACACAAGTTTTAGAAATATTATTATGCTCCCACTTACTTTCTTGTAACCACAAGCATCTTCACTATCCATTGATGAAATCAAACTCTTTTGACTATTTCATCAAAACGAAGATTCCAACTCCTTTTTGCTCTCTTCTGTCCATTGCTGGAACTTTGAAGTTTGCACACTCACTAGCATCCTCTGGATCGACAAAATACTTTGGACTGTATCACATACAAGTCCTAGTTTGTATTCCCATTTCATGGAAATTCTTTCGTCATCCATGTTTCATATCTCACGATTGAAATATGTATTAATTGCTAGTTTAACCCGAACCGACTTTAAGCATCGCTACCGTGAGACAACCTCATCGTAGTCAACTCCTTGAACTTGTTTATTTCAACAAGTCGAGCTTTATGGATAAAACATTTTATCCACATCAGTTTATAGTTCCATTAATGTTCGTTAGACTCTAAGTCTTCCGAAGGGTTCATCAAAATTTAATCTTGAATCATTTATATGGAAACTATCTCGGATTGTATTGGCATTTAGCCAATTCCGGAGTCAGGGCCCATCAATGCTTCCTTGATTATCGTAGGTATACTATTGTCTAACAACAATATCTCGTTTGCGCACCTGAGAGGTTTGCACGAGTTTTGCCTACGTGGTTCAGCTACAAGTTCGACCGAAGTCCATACATTTTATTGTAGAGACTTCCGTATCAGACGCAGTAGGAAACTTTGGAATCACTTCCAAGGTTTCTTTCCTTTGACCTGATGACGAAGATACTATTATCTCGTCGAGTTGCACTGTCCTCCCACTCACTTTCTTGCAAGAACCATTTTCTTCAAAATCATACCGCTCTTTGTGGCAAAACCTTTTGCCTCGGTATAGTGGTGGAGGAATTCCCAATAACTTGGGATAACCTACAAAGTAGCACTTGTCTGATTTGGAATATGTTTGTAAATATTTTACACAAGCCCAATATTCCCAATGTTTAAGAAAAGATATAACATGGTTGGGTGTACCATGGCGTCATTTCAACAGACCTGATGGCGCTCTTTTCGGTGTAAAAGCCGCAGTCTCTAAAGCATTACTTTAAAAGGGATAATGGCAAATTGATTTATTTCATCTTTGATCTTACCATGTCATAAATGGTTTGATTACATCTTCACAGACATTCCACTCACAGTGGTGCTCCGGGAGGTGTAAGTTATGAAACTCTTTTCACAACTCATCAGACATTCGCTAAACTTGTAACTCAAAATTTCTTTCCGCAATCCAATTGCAGAAACATAATTTTCTTGTTACAATAATTTCTTCTTCATTTTGAAATTTTTTTGAATGATTTCAAAAAATCCAAACTTACGTCTCATCAAGTAAACATCCATATATCTACTTGAGTCATTTCAGAAGATAGACAAATCCACTGCCAGCAACAACATTTATCGGACTACACACATCATGATGTATGATCACCAATAAGTTCTTTGCTCGTTCCTTATGGCATGTGAACGGTATTTCAGTCACTTCACTTTTCGGAGGAAAGTTTCAAGTGTCGGATGATTCATAATCAAACGACTTCAAAATCCATCATTATGGAATTTTTCCAAGCGGGTTTCTCCAGTGTGACCAAATGCAGTGCCACACATGTATGGTATCCTTTTAGTCTTGCGACATTTAGCGCCAGTGTTATGGATGTATCATATTACCATCAATTTCATAACATACATCCCATCCATGATGGAAGTATGGCCCTTATGTTATTCATAATACTGAACAACAATTGTTCTTTTATGAACAACACTCTTGCAACAAACATTATGCAAATGGGCTAGAGTGTATAAAACTCTAAAATGAATTATGAAAGTAAATACAGAGGTAATGTATTATTATCAATATTCACAACATACATCTCATTCATAATGAAAGTATGGCCCTTATGTTATTCATAACACCGAACATCAAAAGTTCTCTTATGAACAACCTTCTTGCAAGATACCTTATGCAATGGGCTAGAGTGTATGAAATTCCAAAAATGAATTATGAAAATAAATACATAGGTAATACACCGATGGAAGGTATAGTAAAATTTACTATGTTCCCAGCGCGTATCTAAACCTCATTCCTGGCAAGTCTTTTAGGCCATAGTAGTTCTTGCATCGAGTCGCAACAGAATGCAATCGAGCGGGTATCTCTGTGATCAACTCACAATACCCAAGAATTAGTGATTAACATGTTTAATCATAATTCCCAAGAATTATATCTTTGACCAGCCTTCTATACATCAATAACTTGTATGACATTCATACATGAGCTGGATATTCCAGTCTTCTCTCTTTTTGCCTTTATACTTCTAACAGTTTAACTTTTAGTATTTCTTCAACTCTCAGAAGAAGCACCCAACTTTAATAGTGGCGTTAGCCCCGGACTTCCTAGGTGTGTAAGTCACGCTAACACCCTCTGGACATTTCCTTTCTCTTTAAGTTGTTGTTTTATTCACCTTCATCATATGACAAGCGTTTTTCTGGATCCCTCTCTTATCAGTCTAATGCATAGTAAACACTTTACTAATAATTTGCAAAACAAACATTTCTTTGGATATCCCATATCTTTTAGCCTTTGTTTGTATCTGAAATTAATTTTCAGTTCCATGAATATCATATAACTATCCCAAACTATTGAAGTGTGGGTCTCATGGAAGCAAACATATTGCACTTGACCGTAACGGAATTCTAGCTTTTGGATCGAAGGACGAGAGTCACATCATCCATAGCATTAGCGGGAGAATACCAAAAGCATGTGATAGGACAAAGTCCTTCTCGGCACTCTTGAGGACAATCCTCACATTACGTTACCAACCGTAAAGTTTTAACCAGATATTTAACAGCTATTCAATTTTAATAGGGAAGGTGGAAACGCGAGCCATTATTCTACAACTATTATGCAAATCACACTTAGACAGCGTTCATAATTAATTGCACTAAGAATTAAACAAGTTAATTCTACAGTGTGCTCCCACTCAAGTCAATATCTCTCATAATTGATTGTGAGTGATACAAGATCCATATCTCAATTCATCGCCATAGAATCATCATCAGATGACGGGAATTTTAATCGGTATGCCAACTTGCCGATCACATCTCTATGTGACTCTTGTTCATCTTTCGATGCATGTGTTCCAAGCTCAGGACAATCCTGCCATGAACGTCAAGACAACCAAGTGATCTCGCTGCGAGGTCTGACCTCACCCGCCTTGCACCCGTACAATCGTTCGTACCCATGCATCCATGGCGCACCCCGAAAGGAAAGATGCTGTGACGGTGCTACACTCGGGAGAACACTAACTACTTGATATTTTAAGTGAGAGATCACCCTAATAAAAGCGACTACCGCGCAATCAAAAAGGGTGCATCATAAGGGATAAACATCTCAGGCAATTCATAATAGCATGATATGGTATAGCCCTTTCTGACGGAGAAGTATTTTATTTCTTCGTCTTCGGCATTCGCGTCGGTGTTCACCTTTGCGAAGATTGCCATCACCTTGTTGATGCACCAGATAATATTGCTATCTCTATAGCTAATAAAATAAGTGCATTACTTAAGGTTGACACGCAGGTCATTAAAGTGACAATCATATGGCTCCAGCCATCATGCCGAATCATGACACGCAAGTCATTTTAATTTTACATCATATAGTCATCTCATACATAATCAAATTAATATGAGAACTGCTATACCACATCACATGCACATCTCATGACATCCTGCAAAACCAAGTTAGGTGCCTCTAATCGGTTTATGCAAAATTTTATTTTACGTGGCTTCTAAGGTTTCTAAACAAACCGAAGCTACCAACGTTTATCATCAAGTATGATTATTCAAGTCGCTAGATTAACTTTGCGCGGTGTATGAAACACGAGATAATAAAATCTCGAGCCCCATACTGAACTTTGTCATACGCATGACCCCCGTGCAGATCATATCTGCATTGCCCTTTCGTCTGCGAAATTTCATCTTTCTTAAAACTATGGAGGAACCCAAAGAACGGATAGCACTTCGTTGATCAATCAGGATCGCGGATTGCCAGAACTTTGTGAAATTCCACCATGCCGTTTCAAGATCAAAAATACGCAAATTCTAGGGAAGCAACAAGAACATCGGGTAACAAATTTCATCTGCCACTCGCATAAATAATTTTCAACAATAGATCTCATCTACTACAAAATTATATTATGCAATACCCATACATCTCTATGTATTCTAGTTCGTAATCTACATCTATGCATAGCACAGCTCTTGATGCCACTATAGGTGAACGCGACAGAAAACAAAAAAAATCGATACAGCGAGCACGCCCAGGATCACTATGGAGATGGCATACAAGGTTTGATCTGATCATTACCGACTCGTAGCGCAGCAGAAGTAGAGTCGATGTAGATCGTCGATGCAGATCCCCGCAGCTAGGATTTACAACCTCCCAACCGCGAGGATGCACTCCCTCGTCAGCCCCTCGGACAGTCCCCCAGACGGTCTCACGGACAGCCCTTCGGGAGGCACTCACAGAAACTCGGACGGTCACTCGGACAGCCCTTCGGGAGGAACTCTCGAACAGCCCCTCGGACAAAAAGATCGAACCTACGACCTCTCTACGGGGTTGCACACATACGGTGTCATCTATCCGGCAGGGCTTCGCCGTCCAGAACTAGTTCCCACTGGAACCCAGACAGCCTTTCGGCTCTACGAAACTATTTCGCGGGGAGGGAGAGAGAAGGCCATATCATGCATGGCATTTGTATGTGAGAAAAAGTGAGTGTGGAGAGTGCCTCTCCACCTCTATTTATAGGAAAACCCAAGGGGGTAGGGTGGCACTTGAAATACCCAAAAAAGCCATCACATGGAGTTTCAAGAAGGGCATAATGGGAAGGCTAGAGGAGCTCCATGGAGGAGCTCCTCCCTTGGCCGGCCACCACAAGTGGGCCCCCCATAAGGGGCTCTCATCCATCCATGTCATCCCTAAGATATTTTGGGACAAAGCCCAAAAATGTGGCTTTCCATAAAGTAACCATAAAGTGATTTTCACTATTCACGGAAACATTTTTCCGCGACCGTTAAATCCGAAAATATTTCTGTAGGTCTTAGAACATTTCCAGTGCCCACTAAAATAATTTTGGATGCGTTCCGAAACAATTCTGGATTAGTGATTTTCATCTGCGAAATGCAACCAAAGCGGTTCCGGCAGCTCCGGAACATTTCCGGGTTTTTTCTCTGGAAAAATCCCAGAAGTTCCCAAAACAATTTTGGCACCCTCCAAGAATTTCCAGGCGTGTGCCGAAACCAATTTAACATAATGGTATAACCCGAAATAACTTTTCAGTTTTACCGAAACTCTTCCGGTGTTCTCTCTCCGGAACTCTTCCGTTGTCTCCGAAACTTTTCCGGTGACTTTCTCTCAGACTCCCTGTCTAGCATTCAGCAGATAGATGACCCTTAAGCGTGTGACCCTATAGGTTCGGTGAAGTATAGACATGACCGGAACACTTTCCGATCAATGATCAATATCGGAGCCGTGGACACCCATATTGACCCCTATACCCACACGAATAAATACTTGAGTGAACCTCCAGTTGCCTTGTGCTATTCTTGTTGCTTCGCGATATGTTACAAACACCTGAGGTGAGATTTATCGGCATCCCCGTGGATCAACAACTTGTCCACTATGCCAGTTACCTCGTTACCGGTTTTGTTTTCTTTTCTCGTTCCCGTGTTCCGGCATCCCTGTGATCAAATCACAATGTGTCTGGCCACACGATGATGGATACCGTAACACTGAGAGGGCCCAAAGAATATCTATCCATCGTCGGAGGAGCAAATCCAAATCTTGAGCTATCAAGTCCCTTGTCACACTTTCCCATGAACCCGTAAGCCACCGTAATAGCCACCCGTTTACGGATGACGTTTAACAAACCCCAAAGTTCATGAAGCAAGCATGAACAACTCGATACTCTCATGGTCTAAGGAATTATGCAAACGTAAACCATCTCTGTGTTATAAACCATTAACTTGTGACGAATGTATCTCATAGCATAACATCAATCGGGTCGATTCAACACAAGTATTCTTCTAACAATGTGCCCTCAAAGTTTGCTGGCATAGTCATGCCCATGATCAGGAAAACAGGATCATCATGCAACACTTGAGCTAGTCTTAGAGGCCAGACTAGGAATACATTTTATCGTTTATTATTCCACACGTGCATATGAGTCTTCCTTCGAGCCTCGTGGTTATTGCAGACTCAAGAACCATAGCAGTTATAGCACGGAATATAAACTTAATTACGAACATGGAGATAAATAATAACATTTATTATTGCCTCAAGGGCATATCTCCTACATTGCTCTAGTGCTTCACTTATATCTTTTAGAGCACGGCGGTGGTTAATTATATTTTAAAGAAATAGTTGCACTATCATGCTTTAGTTATATCTTTTTGAGAGTCTAATGATTAGCAATGGTAATATGCACGGGTTATGAATTTGGTCCTGATATGATAGGTATTCAAGAGAGATATAATAAAAACTTTCATGTAGATCACTGAATATGATAAGTTTGATTCCTTGCAATAGTTTTGTGATATTAAGATGGTAATATGTGGGAAGTATTAGTAGATAATTGTGGTTTAGTTAGAATATTGGTGTTAAGGTTTGTGATTCCAGAAGCATGCACGTATGATCTGTCGTTATGCTAAGAAGTTGGAGCATGATTTATTGTTGATTGTCTACCTTATGAGTGGCGGTCGGTAACGAGCGATGGACTTGTCCTACCAATCTATCCCCCTAGGGGCATGCGTAGTAATACTTTGCTTTGAGGGCTAATAAACTTTGGCAATAAGTATGTGAGTTCTTTATGACTAATGTGAGTCCATGGATTAGACGCACTCTCACCTTTCTGCAATTTGCTAGCCTCTTCGGTACAGTGCATTGCCCTTTCTCACCTCAAGAGTCGGTGCAAACTTCGCCGGTGCATCCAAACTCCGTGATATGATACGCTCTATCACACATAAGCCTCCTTATATCTTCCTCAAAACAGCCACCATACTGATACGACTCCAACGTATCTATAATTTTTGATTGTTCCATGCTATTATAGTATCAATCTTGGATGTTTTTATATGCAATTGTATGCAATTATATATCATTTTTTGGGACTAACCTATTAACCCAGTGCCTAGTGCCAGTTGTTGTTTTCTGCTTGTTTTTGGCTTTTCAGAGAAATGGTACCAAAAGAAGTCCAAATGCCACGAAACTTTTTGGAGATTTTTTTCTGGACAAAAGAAACCAGGGAAGCTTCGGGAGGAGGCCAGAAGCCCCATGGGGGCTTCACAAGGCACTAGGGTGCGCCCCAGGGGGGCGCGCCGTAGTACCTTGTGGGACCCACGTGACTCCTTTTGACCTAATTCCACTTCTATAAATTCACAAATATTGGGAAACCCCAGAGAGCTAGAAGAGAAAACCTTTCCGCCGCCGCAAGCCTCTGTTCTTCCACGATCCCATCTGGAGGCCTTTTCCGGTACTCTGCCGGAGGGGGAATCGACCACGGAGGGCTTCTACATCAACCTTGTTGCCCTTCCGATGATGTGTGAGTAGTTTACCACAGACCTACGGGTCCATAGCTAGTAGCTAGATGGCTTCTTCTCTCTCTTTGATCTTCAATACAATGTTCTCCTCGATGTTCTTGGAGTTCTATCCGATGTAATCTTCTTTTGCGGTGTGTTTGTTGGGATCCGATGAATTGTGAGTTTATGATCAGATTATTCATGAGAAATATTGAGTCTTCTCTGAACTCTTTTATGCATGATTGTTATAGCTTTGTATTTCTCTCCGATCTATCAGTTTAGTTTGGCCTACTAGATTGATTTATCTTGCAATGGGAGAGGTGCTTTGTGATGGGTTCAATCCTGCGGTGCTCAATCCCAGTGACAGAAAGGGACATGACACGTATTTGTATTGCTGCCATTAAGGATAAAAAGATGGGGTTTATTCATATTGCTTGAATTTGCTTCTCTACATCATGTCACCTTGCTTAAGGCGTTACTCTGTTTCATACTTAATACCCTAGATGCATGCTGGATAGCGGTCGATGGGTGGAGTAATAGTAGTAGATGCAAGCAAGAGTCGGTCTACTTGTCTCGGACATGATGCCTATATACATGATCATTGCCATGAATCCATCATAATTATTTGCTTTTCTATCAATTGCCCAACAGTAATTTGTTTACCCACCGTATGTTTATGCGCTCAAGAGAGAAGCCTCTAGTGAAAACTATGGTCCCCGGGTCTATCTTTATTATATAAAAAACCTAAAAATACCTTGCTGCAATTTATTTACTTTTATTTTAATTAGTAGTTTAGTTTATCTATTTACCTCGATAAGATTTAATCCTTGCAAATAACCGCTAAGAGGATTGACAACCCTCTTATTTGCGTTGGGTGCAAGTGTTTGCTCTTGTGTGTGCAGGTGCGCTTAACGGAATTTTGCTTGGTTCTCCTACTAGATTGATAACCTTGGTTCTTAACTGAGGGAAATACTTATCTCTACTATATTGCATCATCTTCTCCTCTTCGGGGAAATCCCAACGCAGCTCACAAGTAGCAGGAAGAATTTCTGGCGCCGTTGCCGGGGAGACATCATCAAAATTACCAAGTACCTTGGCACAAATTATCATTCACTTGCATTTACTTTATTTACCTTTTATTTGCATTTGCCTCTCAATTTCATCTCCCCCACTTCTAAAATATTTTACAAAAACACAAAAATATTTTGTTTGCTTGTTTGCTAGTTTACTTGCTTTGCTTGAAACTTGTTATCATGTCTGAATTTGAAAAAGTTATGGTTGAAAGTGCTAGTGAGGATAGTGGTGGTGAATCTCTTGGGGATAAAACACATTCTTTTGATCTTACTCTTGACCCCCCAGAGACTAACTCCCCCACTAATTTCAAAACTAAAGTCTATCATGTGGGAAGTGGTAATATTATTGGGAAAAACATTATTCAGGAATTCTTTGATTGCACAGGAGTTATACCAATAATTAATGAATCCATTCTTGATAAAACAAATTGCTATGTGGATTCTATTGCAATGCTTGTGGTTAAATTAGAGAGAAACTTTTTACATATCCATCCCACCTTACAAAAGATATTTTATGAACTCCCCAACATCCACAATCCTAGGGCTAAGAAAATTGCCACTATAATCCTTATGCATGAATTTGATTACATTATCCGAGAAGCTAGGGATATTTTCTCCTTTTACAAAATAAACTCTGAGCATCCTCCTATAGAGGAGATTCTTCATGATAAGGACACTATTCGTAGGCTGGAATCTAAATACTATTTTGCTTATGGTAAAAATATTAGAAGGAGAGTTCCATACGCCGAAGTAATTAAAACTATGTACCACCATGCTTGTGATAAATTTGAATGGCTTACTAAAGGAATTGATGAGGTATTTAGTGAAGAATGGTTCGAGAGTACAGCTAGAGATCCTATTGATGATGAGATACATGTTTTGTATGAGGATGTTTATGGTGATGATCCTGAATTTGAAGTTATGAATGTTAAGGTTACCAATCAAAGCCCCTTCAATTACCTAAGCTCACCCACTAGAAAAGAAGAGCATGAGAGTAGAGAATTAATGAGAAGAGTTTTGGAAGATTTAATCAAAAAGGACTTGGGGATGAAGGATGACAACACTTGAAACTATGCATTATGCCTAGCTAGGGGCATAAAACAATAGCGCTTGTTGCGAGGCAACCCAATGAATAAAATAATTTTTTTCTTTTACCTACTGTTTTTGAGTGTTTGCATGATTATAGCTTCTGTTATGATTATGTTTTTATGTTTTAATTAGTGTTTGTGCCAAGTAATGCCTTTGGGATGATTTGGAAGATAGTATAATTGATGCTGTTTGGAAAACAGAAAGTTTTGCGTCCAGTGCTGGAATTTTAATTCTGTACTGGAGAATCATAAAAATATGAATTTTTTACACAGTATTGACATATGAATTTCCCACGTTGTGTTAATTTTTCAGAATTTTTTGAGTTACATAAGTATGGCTTTTAAATAGATCTTTACAGACTGTTCTGTTTTAGACAGATTCTGTTTTTGTTGCATAGTTTGCTTATTTTGATGAATCTATGGATCGTATCGGGGGGTATGAGTCATGGAGAAGTTGGAGTACAGTATCATTATGCCAATATTAAATATTAATCAATTTACAACAGTACCTAGAGTTTAAGATTTGTTCGTTATACTAACGGATCTCACGAGGTTTCTGTTGAGTTTTGTGTGCTGAAGTTTTCAAGTTTTGGGTGAGACTACGATGGACAAAGGAATAAGGAGTGGCAAGAGCCTAAGATTGTGGAAGCCCAAGGCACCCCAAGGTAATATTCAAGGAAGACTCAAGCATCTAAGCTTGGGGATGCCCCAGATGGCATCCCCTCTTTCGTCTACAATCTATCGGTAACTCACTTGGAGCTATATTTTTATTCATCACATGATATGTGTTTTACTTGGAGCGTCTTGTGAAATAGTTTGTTTGCTTTTGTTTGCTTTTTAGTTTGTCACAATCATCCTTTCTGAACACACCTTTTTGAGAGGGACACACATTATTCGTAATTTGTTAGAATACTCTATGTGCTTCACTTATATCTTTTGAGCTAGGCAGTTGCTCTAGTCCTTCACTTATATCTTTTAGAGCACGGCGGTGATGATATTTTAAAGAAATAGTTGCACTCTCATGCTTCACTTATATCTTTTTTAGAGTCTCATGATAGCAATGGTAATATGCACGGGTTATGAATTTGGTCCTGATATGATAGGTATTCAAGAGGGATATAATAAAAACTTTCATGTAGATCACTGAATATGATAAATTTGATTCCTTGCAATAGTTTTGTGATCTTAAGATGGTAATATGTGGGAGGTATTAGTAGATAATTGTGATTTAGTAAGAATAATTGTGTTAAGGTTTGTGATTCCCAAAGCATGCACGTATAGTCTATCGTTATGCTAAGAAGTTGGAGCATGAATTATTATTGATTGACTTCCTTTGTGTGGCGGTCGGGGGCGCACGATGGTTAACTCCTACCAACCTCCCCCCCTAGGGGCATGCGTAGTAGTACTTTGCTTCGAGGGCTAATAAAATTTCACAATAAGTATGTGAGTTCTTTATGACTAATGTGAGTCCATGGATTATACGCACTCTCACCCTTCCGCAATTTGCTAGCCACTACGGTACCGTGCATTGCCCTCTCTCACATCGAGAGTTGGTGCAAATTTCGCCGGTGCATCCAAACCCCATGATATGATACGCTCTATCACACATAAGCCTCTTTATATCTTCCTCAAAACAGCCACCATACCTACCTATCATGGCATTTCCATAGCCATTCCGAGATATATTGCCATGCAACTTCCACCGTTCCGTTTTTATGACACAGATCATCACTGTCATATTGCTTTGCATGATCATATAGCTGACATAGTATTTGTGGCCCAGCCACCGTTCATCATTTTCATACATGTTACGCTAGCATCATTGCACATCCTGGTACACTGCCAGAGGCATTCATATAGTCATATTTTTGTTCTAGTATCGAGTTGTAATTTTGAGTTGTAAGTAAATAGAGGTGTGATGATCATCATTATTAGAGCATTGTCCCAGTGAGGAAAGGATGATGGTGGCTATGATTCCCCCACAAGTCGGGATGAAACTCCGGACGAAAAAAAAAAGAGGCGAAAAAGAGCCATGAAAAAAAAAGATATAAAAAAAGGAAAAAAAGAAAAAAAAAGAGAAAGAGAAAAGAAAAAAAATAAATGAGAGAAAAAGAGAGAAGGGGCAATGTTACTATATTTTTCCACACTTGTGCTTCAGAGTAGCACCATGTTTTTCATATAGAGAGTCTCCTATTTGGTCACGTTCATATACTAGTGGGAAATTTTCATTATAGAACTTGGCTTGTATATTCCGATGATGGGCTTCCTCAAATGCCCGAGGTCTTCATGAGCAAGCAAGTTGGATGCACACCCACTTAGTTTTCATGTTGAGCTTTCATACACTTACAGCTCTTAGTGCATCCATTGCATGGCAATCCCTACTCCTCGCATTGACATCAATTGATGGGCATCTCCATAGCCCGTTGATTAGTTTTGTTGATGTGAGACTTTCTCCATTTTTTACTTCTCCTATTTATCTCTATCACCATACTCTATTCCACCCATAGTGCTATATCCATGGTTTGCGCTCATGTATTGAGTGGAGTTGAAAAAGCTGAAGCGCGTTAAAAAGTATGAACCAATTGCTTGGCTAAAACCGGGGTTGTTCATGATAAATACTTTGTGTGAAGAAGATGGAGCATGACAGGATTATATGATTTTGTAGGGATAACGTTCTTTAGCATTTTTATTTTGAAAGACATGATTGTTTGCTAGTATGCCTGAGTATTGATGTCTTTATATCAAATTATAGACTATTGCTTTGAATCATTTGGGTCTTATTATTCATACCGTAAGAGAGAGATTACATTATGAAACATGATAGGTAGCATTCCACATCAAAAATTCTGTTTTTATCATTTACCTACTCGAGGACGAGCAGGAATTAAGCTTGGGGATGCTTGATACGTCTCCAATGTATCTATAATTTTTTATTGTTCCATGCTATTATAGTATCAATCTTGGATGTTTTATATGCAATTGTATGCAATTATATATCATTTTTTGGGACAAACCTATTAACCCAGTGCCTAGTGCCAGTTGTTGTTTTCTGCTTGTTTTTGGCTTTTCTGAGAAACAGTACCAAATGGAGTCCAAATGCCACGAAACTTTTTGGAGATTTTTTTCTGGACAAAAGAAACCTGGGAAGCTTTGGGAGGAGGCCAGAAGCCCCATGGGGGATTCACAAGGCACTAGGGCACGCCCTAAGGGGGTGCGCGCCGTAGTACCTTGTGAGGCCCACGTGACTCCTTTTGACCTAATTCCACTTCTATAAATTCACAAATATTGGGAAACCCCCAGAGAGCCAGAAGAGAAAACCTTTCCGCCGCCGCAAGCCTCTGTTCTTCCACGATCCCATCTGGAGGCCTTTTCCAGTACTCTGCCGGAGGGGGAATCGACCACGGAGGGCTTCTACATCAACCTTGCTGCCCTTCTGATGATGTGTGAGTAGTTTTCCACAGACCTACGGGTCCATAGCTAGTAGCTAGATGGCTTCTTCTCTCTCTTTGATCTTCAATACAATGTTCTCCTCGATGTTCTTGGAGTTATATTCGATGTAATCTTCTTTTGCGGTGTGTTTGTTGGGATCCGATGAATTGTGAGTTTATGATCAGATTATTCATGAGAAATATTTGAGTCTTCTCTAAACTCTTTTATGCATGATTGTTATAGCTTTGTATTTCTCTCCGATCTATCAGTTTAGTTTGGCCTACTAGATTGATTTATCTTGCAATGGGAGAGGTGCTTTGTGATGGGTTCAATCTTGCGGTGCTCAATCCCAGTGACAGAAAGGGACATAACACGTATTTGTATTGTTGCCATTAAGGATAAAAAGATGGGGTTTATTCATATTGCTTGAATTTGCTTCTCTACATCATGTCATCTTGCTTAAGGCGTTACTCTGTTTCATACTTAATACCCTAGATGCATGCTGGATAGCGGTCGATGGGTGGAGTAATAGTAGTAGATGCAGGCAGGAGTCGGTCTACTTGTCTTGGACGTGATGCCTATGTACATGATCATTGCCATGAATCCGTCCTAATTATTTGCTTTTCTATCAATTGCCCAACAGTAATTTGTTTACCCACCGTATGTTTATGCGCTCAAGAGATAACCTCTAGTGAAAACTATGGTCCCCGGGTCTATCTTTATTATATAAAAAACCTAAAAATACCTTGCTGCAATTTATTTACTTTTATTTTAATTAGTAGTTTAGTTTATCTATTTACCTCGATAAGATTTAATCCTTGCAAATAACCGCTAAGAGGATTGACAACCCTCTTATTTGCGTTGGGTGCAAGTGTTTGCTCTTGTGTGTGCAGGTGCGCTTAACGGAATTTTGCTTGGTTCTCCTACTGGATTGATAACCTTGGTTCTTAACTGAGGGAAATATTTATCTCTACTGTACTGCATCATCCTCTCCTCTTCAGGGAAATCCCAACGCAGCTCACAAGTAGCACATACCTACCTATTATGGCATTTGCATAGCCATTCTGAGATATATTGCCATGCAACCTCCACCGTTCTTTTTATATGACACACATCATCATTGTCATATTGCTTTGCATGATCATATTGCTGACATAGTATTTGTGGCTCAGCCACCGTTCATCATTTTCATACATGTTACGCTAGCATCATTGCACATCCTGGTACACTGCCAGAGGCATTCGTATAGAGTCATATTTGTTCTAGTATCGAGTTGTAATTTTTGAGTTGTGAGTAAATAGAAGTGTGATGATCATTATTATTAGAGCATTGTCCCTGTGAGGTTCAAAAAAAAAGAGGCCAAAAAGAGCCAAGCGAAAAAAAATGAGAGAAAAAGAGAGAAGGGGCAGTGTTACTATCTTTTTCCATACTTGTGCTTCAAAGTAGCACCATGTTTTCATATAGAGAGTCTCCTATTTGGTCACTTTCACATACTAGTGGGAATTTTTCATTATAGAACTTGTCTTGTATATTCCGATGATGGGCTTCCTCAAATGCCCGAGGTCTTCATGTGCAAGCAAGTTGGATGCACACCCACTTAGTTTTTATTTTGAGCTTTCATACACTTATAGCTCTTAGTGCATCCGTTGCATGGCAATCCCTACCCCTCGCATTGACATCAATTGATGGGCATCTCCATAGCCCATTGATTAGCCGCGTCGATGTGAGACTATCTTCTTCTTTTTGACTTCCCCTTATTAATCTCTACCACTATATTCTATTCCACCCATAGTGCTATATCCATGGCTTGCGCTCATGTATTGCGTGGGGGTTGAAAAAGCTGAAGCGCGTTAAAAAGTATGAACCAATTGCTCGGCTTGTCATCGGGGTAGTGCATGATAAATACTTTGTGTTAAGAAGATGGAGCATGACAGGATTATATGATTTTGTAGGGATAACTTTCTTTAGCATTTTTTTTGGAAGACATGATTGTTTGTTAGTATGCCTGAGTATTGATGTCTTTATATCAAATTATAGACTATTGCTTTGAATCATTCAGATTTTAATATTCATACAGTAAAAAAGAATTACATGATGAAACATGTTAGGTAGCATTCCACGTCAAAAATTCTGTTTTTATCATTTACCTACTCGAGGACAAGCAGGAATTAAGCTTGGGGATGCTTGATGCGTCTCCAACGTATCTATAATTTTTGATTGTTCCATGCTATTATAGTATCAATCTTGGATGTTTTATATGCCATTATATATCATTTTTGGGACTAACCTATTAACCTAGTGCCTAGTGCCAGTTGCTGTTTTTTGCCTGTTTTTGCCTTTTCAGAAAATCATTATCAAACGGAGTCCAACCGAAGAAAAAACTTTGGATTAATTTTTTCTGGACCAGAAGGGACCCTAGAAGCTTCGGGAGAAGACCAGACGAGTTATGAGGGAGCGACAAGCCCGGAGGGCATGCCCTCCCAGGCTTGTGGGGCCCCCATGGCACCTCTTGACCTAATTACAGCGCTATAAATTCCCAAATATTCCCAATATACCAGAGAGACAGACGATAAAACTTTTCCGCCGCCACAAGCCTCTGTTCTTCCGCGATCCCATCTGGAGGCCTTTTCTGGTAATCTGCCGGAGGGGGAATCGATCACGGAGGGCTTCTACATCAACCTTGCTGCCCTTCCGATGATGTGTGAGTAGTTTACCACTGACCTACAGGACCATAGCTAGTAGCTAGATGGCTTCTTCTCTCTCTTTGATCTTCAATACAATGTTCTCCTCGATGTTCTTGGAGTTCTATTCGATGTAATCTTCTTTTGCGGTGTGTTTGTTGGGATCCGATGAATTGTGGGTTTATGATCAGATTATTCATGAAAAATATTTGAGTCCTTTTTGAACTTATTTATGCATGATTGTTATAGCTTTGTATTTCTCTCCGATCTATCCGTTTGGTTTGGCCAACTAGATTGATTTATCTTGCAATGGGAGAGGTGATTTGTGATGGGTTTAATCTTGCAGTGTTCTATATCCCAGTGACAGAAAGGGACAAGACACGTATTTGTATTGTTGCCATTAAGGATAAAAAGATGGGGTTTAATCATATTGCTTGAGTTTACTTTGTCTACATCATGTCATCTTGCTTAAGGTGTTACTCTGTTTTCATTAACTTAATACCCTAGATGCATGCTGGATAGTGGTCGATGAGTGGAGTAATAGTAGTAGATGTAAGCAGGAGTCGGTCTACTTGTCTCGGACATGATGCCTATATACATGATCATTGCCTTGAATATCGTCATAACTATGCGCTTTTCTATCAATTGCCCAACAGTAATTTGTTTACCCACTGTATGCTATGCGTTCAAGAGAGAAGCCTCCAGTGAAAACTATGGCCCCCGGGTCATTTATCCATCATATATAAAATCAAAAATACCTTGCTGCAATTTTATTTCCTTTCTTTTGTTTTGCAATTTACTTTTCTATCTATCACTATCAGACTTAATCCTTGCAAGTAACCGCCAAGGGGATTGACAACCCTCTTGTTTGCGTTGGGTGCAAGTATTTGCTTTTGTGTGTGTAGGTGCTGCTAACGAGGTTCTATGTGGTTCTCCTACTGGATTGATAACCTTGGTTCTTAACTGAGGGAAATACTTATCTCTACTGTACTACATCATCAAGTAACAATCCCCGGGGCCTGACTATGGGCGCTCCTCCCCATGACACTGTCACAAATACCGCACACCGGCCACCCGGGTGCCGGCACATGCGCCGGCTCCCCCTGCGTGCTTGTGCTATTATGTTGGCATAGGTTACATCGTGTGTCTACCCCTGCATTATATGAGAGGCCTAGGATATAAGTGACGGGTAACGAAGCATGAAAATCAAAAAAATTCCTACGAACACCCAAGATCTATCTAGGAGAAGCATGGCAACGAGAGCAGAGAGTGTGTCTACGTACCCTCGTAGACCGAAAGCGGAAGCGTATATAACGCGGTTGATGTAGTCGTTCTCTTCGCTATCCGATCACGATCCGACCGATCTAGTGTCGAACGGACGGCACCTCCGAGTCTAGCACACGTGTGGCTCGATGATGTCTCCTCCTCCTTGATCCAGCAAGAGAAGGCGGAGAAGTAGATGCGATCACAATCAGCACGACGGCGTGGTGGTGATGCTGGTGGAGCTAGTTCAGCAAGGCTTCGCCAAGCGCTACTAGAACGAGGACGGAGGAGCTATGGAGTAACGGGAGAGAGAGGGGCGCCAAGGGCTTGGTGTGTCCTCTTGGGGCGCCCCCTCCCCTCTATATATAAGTTGAGGGGCGTGGGGAACAGCCCCTCCAAGCCCTAGGGCGCAGCCAAGGGGGAGAGGACTTGGACTCCAAGTCCAATCCTATTCCTACTAGGACTCCCCTTTTTTCCCTTCCCTAGCCACATGGGCTTTTGAGGACTTGGTATGCCTAGCCCAATAAGGCCAGGGCGCCTCTCCTCAGCCCATGCCAGCCCTTGGGACATGGTGGACCCACTTGTGGACTTCCGGACCCCTCCGGAATCCTCCGGAACCTTCTGGAAGCTTCCCGGTACAATACCGAAAAAACTGCACCTTTTTCCGGAACCCAAAATATGACTTCCCATATATAAATATTTACCTCTCGACCATTCCGAGACTCCTCGTGACGTCCGGAATCTCATCCGGGACTCTGAACAACATTCGGTTACCAATCATCAAATATCCCAATACTACTCTAGCGTCAACGAACGTTAAGCGTGCGACCCTGCGGGTTCGGAAATCATGTAGTCATGACCGAGACACCTCTCCGGTCAATAACCAATAGCGGGACCTGGATGCCCATGTTGATTCCTACATATTCCATGAAGATCTTTTATCGTTTGAACCACGATGTCAAGGATTCGGTTAATCCCGTATGCAATTCCCTTTGTCCGGCGATATGTTACTTGCCCGAGATTCGATCCTCGGTATCTCCATACCTAGTTCAATCTCGTTACCGGCAAGTCTCTTTACTCGTTCCGTAATACAAGATCCCGTGACTAACTCATTAGCCACATTGCTTGCAAGCTCTTTACGATGTTGTATTACCGAGAGAGCCCAGAGATATCTCTCCGTCATACGGAGTGACAAATCCCAGTCTCGATCCATGCAACCCAACAAAGACCTTCGGAGATACCTGTAGAGCACCTTTATGATCACCCAGTTATGAAGTGACATTTGGATACACACTAAGTATTCCTCCGGTATCCGGGAGTGACATGATCTCATGGTCTAAGGAACAAATACTTGACATGAAGAAAGCTATAGCAATAAACTCAAGTGATACGATCGAATGCTAAGCTTACGGTTGGGTCTTGTCCATCACATCATTCTCCTAATGATGTGATCCCGTTATCAAATGACAACTCATGTCTATGGTTAGGAAACCTTAACCATCTTTGACCAACGAGCTAGTCTAGTAGAGGCTCACTAGGGACATAATATTTGTTTATGTATTCACACATGTATTTAAGTTTCCGGTCAATACAATTCTAGCATGAATAATAAACCTTTATCATGAACAAGGAAATATGATAATAACCAATTTATTATTGCCTCTAGGGCATATTTCCAATAGTCTCCCACTTGCACTAGAGTCAATAATCTAGTTCACATAGTTATGAATCTAACCCCCAACGAGTTCTGGGGTTGATCATGTTTTGCTCATGGGAGAGGTTTTTAGTCAACGGGTCTGCAACATTCAGATCCGTATGTACTTTGCAAATCTCAATGTCTCCGTCCTTGATCCAATCACGGATGGAGTTGAAAACGGCGTTAAATATGCGCTTCACATGTAAATCCCGCCTCAACGCTCGGTTTGGAACTACTCCAATCGACTGCTCCACTTTACGTATCCGGTTCGAGACTCAGGGTCATCCAGATCGGCGTCAAAGCTTGCATCGACGTAAACCTTTACGACGAACTCTTTGTTACCTCCATAAACGAGAAACATTTCCTAAAGTAACTTAAGGATAATTTTTGACCGCTGTCCAGTGATCCACTCCTGGATCACTCTAGTACCCCCTTGCCAGACTCACGGCAAGGCACACAACAGGTATGGTACAGGTATGGCATACATTATAGTGCCCATGGCTGAGGCATAGGGGACGACCTTCGCCCTTTCTCTTTCTTCTGCCGTGGTCGAGCTTTGAGTCTCACTCAACTTCACACCTTGCAACACAGGCAAGAACTTCTTCTTTGACTGGTCCATTTTGAACTCCTTCAAAAACTTGTAAGGTATGTGCTCTGTGAAAGTTTTATTAGGCGTCTTGATCTATCTCCATGGATCTTAATGCCTAATACGTAAGCTGCTTTACCCAGGTCTTCCTTTGAAAAACTCCTTTCAAACAACCCTTTTATGCTTTCCAGAAATTCTACATCATTTCCAATCAACAATATGTCATCCACATATACTATTAGAAATGTTACAGAGCTCCCACTCACTTTCTTGTAAATACAAGCTTCTCCGTAAGTTTGTATAAAACCAAAAGCTTTGATCACCTCATCAAAGCGAATATTCCAACTCCGAGATGCTTGCACCAGTCCATAGATGGATCGCTGGAGCTTGCATACTTTGTCAGCATCCTTAGGATTGACAAAACCTTCTGGTTGCATCATATACAACTCTTCCTTAAGAAACCTGTTAAGGAATGCTGTTTTGACGTCCATCTGCCAGATTTCATAAAATGCGGCAATCGCTAACATAATTCTAACAGACTTAAGCATCGCTATGGGTGAGAATATCTCATCGTAGTCAACCCCTTGAACTTGTCGGAAACCCTTTGCGACAAGTCGAGCTTTATAGACGGTGATATTACCATCAGCATATGTCTTCTTCTTAAAGATCCATTTATTCTCAATGGCTTGCCGATCATCGGGCAAGTCCACCAAAGTCCATACTTTGTTCTCATACATGGATCCTATCTCGGATTTCATGGCCTCAAGCCATTTGTCAGAATCCGGGCTCATCATAGCTTCTTCATAGTTCGTAGGTTCGCCGTTGTCTAACAACATGACTTCCAGGACTGGATTACCATACCACTCTGGTGCGGAACATACCCTGGTCGACCTACAAAGTTTAGTAGTAACTTGATCCGAAGTTTCATGATCATCATCATTAGCTTCCACTCCGGTTGGTGTAGGCATCACGGGAACTGCTTTCTGTGATGTGCTACTTTCCAATTCGAGAGAAGGTATGATTACCTCATCAAGTTCTACTTTACTCCCACTCACTTCTTTCGAGAGAAACTCCTTCTCTAGAAAGGACCCATTCTTGGCAACAAAGATCTTGCCCTCGGATCTGTGGTAGAAGGTATACCCAATGGTCTCTTTAGGGTATCCTATGAAGACGCACTTCTCCGCTTTGGGTTCGAGCTTATCAGGCTGAAGCCTCTTGACATAAGCGTCACATCCCCAAATTTTAAGAAATGACAGCTTAGGTTTCTTGCCAAACCATAACTCATACGGTATCGTCTCAACGGATTTTGATGGTGCCCTATTTAAAGTGAATGCGGCTGTCTCTAATGCATAACCCCAAAACGATAGTGGCAAACCGGTAAGAGACATCATAGAACGCACTATATCCAATAGAGTTTGATTATGATGTTCGGACACACCATTATGCTATGGTGTTCTAGGTGGCGTGAGCTATGAAACAATTCCACATTGTCTTAAATGCATACCAAACTCGTAACTCAAATATTCACCTCCATGATCAGATAGTAGAAATTTAATTTTCTTATTACGATGATTCTCCACTTCACTCTGAAATTCCTTGAACTTTTCAAATGTTTCAGATTTGTGTTTCATTAAGTAAATATACCCATATCTACTCAAATCATCTGTGAAGGTAAGAAAATAACGATATCCACCGCGTGCTTCAACACTCATCAGACTGCATACATTGGTATGTATTATTTCCAATAAGTCACTTGTCCGCTCCATTGATCCGGAAAACGGGGTTTTAGTCATTCTGCCCATAAGGCATGTTTCACATGTCTCAAATGATTCATAATCAAGAGATTCCAAAAATCCATTGGCATGGAGTTTCTTCATGCGCTTTACACCAATATGACCTTAAGCAGCAGTGCCACAATCATGTGGTACTATCATCATTAACTTTGCATCTTTTGGCATTAATATTATGAACATGTGTATCACTACAATCGAGATTCGGTAAACCTTTCACAAAGGGTGCATGATCACGAAAGATATTACTCATATAAACAGAATAACCAATATTCTGTGACTTAAATGAATAACCGTCTTGCAATAAACAATATCCAGATATAATGTTTTATGCTCAACGCAAGCACCAAATAACCATTATTTAGGTTTAATACTAATCCCGAAGGTATTACGAGCGTGCCGATGGTGATCATATCAATCTTGGAGACACTTCCAACACCCATCGTCACCTCGCCCTCAGCTAGTTTCTGTTACTCTGCAGCTCCTGCTTCGAGTTACTAATATTAGCAACTGAATCAGTATCAAAATACCCAGACGCTACTACGAGCACTAGTGAGGTACACATCAATAACATTTATATCAAATATACCTACATTGACGTTGCCGTCCTTGTTATCTGCCAAGTACTTGGGACAGTTCCGCTTTGAGTGACCGTTCCCCTTATAAAAGTAGCACTCAGTCTCGGGTTTGGGTCAAGCATTGGGTTTCTCCATTGGAGCGGCAACTGTCTTGCCATTCTTGAAGTTTCCCTTCTTTCCCTTGCCCTTCTTGAAACTAGTGGTCTTGATTAACCATCAACACTTGATGCTCCTTCTTGATTTCTACCTTCACGGCCTTAAGCACTGCGAATATCTCGGGGATTGTTTACTCCATCCCTTGCATATTATAGTTCATCACAAAGCCCTTGTAGCTTGGTGGCAGTGACTGGAAAAACTCTATCAACCATTGTCTTATCTGGAAGATTAACTCCCACTTGATTCAAGCGATTGTAGCACCCAGACACTCTGAGCACATGCTCACTCACTGAGTTGTTCTCCTCCATCTTGCAGGCAAAGAACTTGTCAGAGGTCTTATACTTCTTAACACAGGCATGAGCCTGAAATACCAATTTCAGCTCTCGGTACATCTCATATGCTTCGTGGCGTTCAAAACATCTTTGGGGCCCTGATTTCTAAGTCGTAAAGCATGGCGCACTGAACTATCGAGTAGTCATCAGAACGTGCCTGCCAGACATTCACAACATCCACAGACGACGCTCGAGGGGTTGGCACACCGAGCGGTGCATCGAGGACATAAGCCTTCTGTGCAGCAGTGAGGACAATCCTCAGACTATGGACCTAGTCTGCATAATTGCTTACAATATCTTTCAACTTAGTCTTTCTCTAGGAACGTATTAAAAACAGGGAGCTACAGCGCGAGCTATTGATCTACAACACAAATTTTGCAAAGACAATTAAGACTAAGTTCATGATAATTTAGTTCAGTTAATCAAATTACTAATGAACTCCCACTTAAATCAACATCCCTCAAGTTGTCTAAGTGACACATGATCCAAATCAACTAACCCATGTCCGATCATCACGTGAGATGGAGTAGTCATCAATAGTGAACATCTCCATGTTGATCATATCTACTATATGACTCATGTTCGACCTTTCGGTCTCCCATGTTTCGAGGCCATGTCTGTACATGCTAGGCTCGTCAAGTTTAACCCAAGTATTCTGCATGTGTAAAACTGGCTTACACCCGTTGTATGCGAACGTAGAGTCTATCACACCCGATCATCATGAGGTGCTTCGAAACGACGAACTTTCGCAATGGTGCATACTTAGGGAGAACATAATTTCTTGAAATTAAGTGAAGGGATCATCTTATAATGCTACCGTCGTTCTAAGCAAAATAAGATGCATAAAAAGGATAAACATCACATGCAATCAATATGTGACATGATATGGCCATTATCATCTCGTGCCTTTGATCTCCATCTCCAAAGCACCGGTATGATCTCCATCGTCACCGGCATGACACCATGATCTCCATCATCATGATCTCCATCATCGTGTCGTCACGTGGTCGTCTTGCCAACTATTGCTAACGCATAGCGATAAAGTAAGCAATTATATGGCGTTTAACAGTTGACTCGCAGGTCACACAATAAATTAAAGACAACCCTATGGCTCCTGCCGGTTGCCGTACTCATCGACACGCAAGTCGTGAACCTATTACAAAACATGATCATCTCATACATCAACATATATCACATCATGTTTTGGCCATACCACATCACAACATGCCCTGCAAAAACAAGTTAGACGTCCTCTACTTTGTTGTTGCAAATTTAACGTGGCTGCTATGGGCAACTAGCAAGAACCGTTCTTACCTATGCAAAGCCACAATGGTGATAATCAATTTGCCATTTAACCTTCTATAAGGACCGCCTTCGTCAAATTAGATTCAACTAAAGTAGGAGAGACAGACACCCGCTAGCCACCTTATGCAAAACAAGTTGCATGTTAGTCGGTGGAACCGGTCTCATGTGCGAGGACATGTAAGGTTGGTCTGAGCCGCTTCATCCCACAATACCTCCGAATCCAAATAAGACAAGAGAGGTAAGCAATTTGAGCATCAACGCCCACAACTTTTGTGTTCTACTCGTGCATATACATCTACGCATAGACCTAGCTCATGATGCCACTGACGGGTAACGAAGCATGGAAATCAAAAAAAAATCCTACGAACACCCAAGATCTATCTAGGAGAAGCATAGCAACGAGAGGGGAGAGTGTGTCTATGTACCCTCGTAGACCGAAAGCGGAAGCGTATATAACGCGGTTGATGTAGTCATTCTCTTCGCGATCCGATCACGATCCAACCGATCTAGTGCCGAACGGCCGGCACCTCCGAGTTTAGCACACGTGCGGCTCGATGACATCTCCTCCTCGTTGATCCAGCAAGAGAAGGCAGAGAAGTATATGGGATCACAACCAGCATGACGGCGTGGTGGTGATGGTGGTGGAGCTAGTTCAGCAGGGCTTCCCAAAGCGCTACTAGAACGAGGACGGAGGAGCTACGGAGTAACGGGAGAGAGAGGGGCCCCAAGGGCTTGGTGTGTCCTCTTGGGGCGCCCCCTCCCCTCTATATATAGGTGGAGGGGCGTGGGGAACAGCCCCTCCAAGCCCTAGGGCGCAGCCAAGGGGGAGAGGACTTGGACTCCAAGTCCAATCCTATTCCTACTAGGACTCCCCTTTTTTTCCCTTCCCTAGCCACATGGGCTTTTGAGGACTTGGTATGCCTAGCCCAATAAGGCCAGGGCGCCTCTCCTCAGCCCATGCCAGCCCTTGGGACATGGTGGACCCACTTGTGGACTTCCGGACCCCTCCGGAATCCTCCGGAACCTTTTGGAAGCTTCCCGGTACAATACCGAAAAAACTGCACCTTTTTCCGGAACCCAAAATATGACTTCCCATATATAAATATTTACCTCTCGACCATTCCGAGACTCCTCGTGACGTCCGGAATCTCATCCGGGACTCCGAACAACATTCGGTTACCAATCATCAAATATCCCAATACTACTCTAGCATCAACGAACGTTAAGCGTGCGACCCTGCGGGTTCGGAAATCATGTAGTCATGACCGAGACACCTCTCCGGTCAATAACCAATAGCGGGACCTGGATGCCCATGTTGATTCCTACATATTCCATGAAGATCTTTTATCGTTTGAACCACGATGTCAAGGATTCGGTTAATCCCGTATGCAATTCCCTTTGTCCGGCGATATGTTACTTGCCCGAGATTCGATCCTCGGTATCTCCATACCTAGTTCAATCTCGTTACCGGCAAGTCTCTTTACTCGTTCCGTAATACAAGATCCCGTGACTAACTCATTAGCCACATTGCTTGCAAGCTCTTTACGATGTTGTATTACCGAGAGAGCCCAGAGATATCTCTCCGTCATACGGAGTGACAAATCCCAGTCTCGATCCATGCAACCCAACAGAGACCTTCAGAGATACCTGTAGAGCACCTTTATGATCACCCAGTTACGAAGTGACGTTTGGATACACACTAAGTATTCCTCCGGTATCCGGGAGTGACATGATCTCATGGTCTAAGGAACAGATACTTTACATGAAGAAAGCTATAGCAATAAACTCAAGTGATACGATCGAATGCTAAGCTTACGGTTGGGTCTTGTCCATCACATCATTCTCCTAATGATGTGATACCGTTATCAAATGACAACTCATGTCTATGGTTAGGAAACCTAAACCATCTTTGACCAACGAGCTAGTCTAGTAGAGGCTCACTAGGGACATAATATTTGTTTATGTATTCACACATGTATTTAAGTTTCCGGTCAATACAATTCTAGCATGAATAATAAACCTTTATCATGAACAAGGAAATATGATAATAACCAATTTATTATTGCCTCTAGGGAATATTTCCAACAATAAGTGTCCTACTAGGACACGGCTCCATACCCTGTAAACACAATACAACTCAGAGTCCAACTGTAACCTACATTGTACACAATATTCGACACAACTCTAACAAACTCCACCTTGGCGAATATTCTCCACCACCTTGGATTCATCTATGCGTCGAACCTCCATGTACATTGGACTTGAGATATGCCATGAGCACCGCTGCTACTCCCAGACTCCACATGACTCCACCTGCAGCTGTAGTCCCTTCTTGTCTTCTTCGCAGCCAATACTTGAGCAAAAATAAGTTCCTCTTTACTCTACTTTGTGCTCCCAAATTCCGGAGTATCCGTTCAACGCCATCACACACTGATCACTGACCTGCATGAAAGTGGCAACTCACATATTGGGTGTCACACATAAGAGTTACATGAACTAAACATCACCGCTCTTCATTGAGCGCCTGTCTGAAACTTGAAGGAATTTCAACATTGCTTGTAGTCATCTGAGTCAAATTTGCAGTTGTCTCACCACATGTATGACCACCAGAGCCATGGCCCGTCTCCATGTCCCGTGCTAACCGCACGCCTCGCCACTATTACCTTGTCGAGCCTCTGCTGTCCCAGTTGAGTCTCAAGGGCCGCAGACCCACACCACTCAACCCCCACTGCAAAGTACCACCGATCATCACCGACCGATGACGAGTTTCACGTTTCCATCAGACCAATGGGCTCCACTCCGAACCACGTGTCACTCGCTTTTTTCCCGCTAAATAGGCTTCGACTTTCTATGCACTTACGCTGTAGCCCCTCAATCAGCACCGAGTGAAGTCCTCCGTCAGACTCCAGCTCCACCTTCAACATGACTCCATGGTAGATGATCAATCCACCCCGCGCCCTGTCGACTTCAAGCTCTCATGTGCACCATCTTGAATCAATCCCGCACCATAGTCTTGTCAAAGCCACACAAGACCTCGGGGCCTGCACCATGTGTTTTCATGCCCAGAAGTCGGTCACCATCAGCATCACGCTCCTATGTCGTCATCACCGATCTCACCATCGTCTTCTGTCCGACCGACATCCAAGTTGATCCGTCAGACTTTCGAGTCCGACCCAGCTGAACCCGTTCGACTGCACGACACGCTCGAGGCTCCCAAATCGTCTTTCATGAATTTCCATCCATCACATGATAATTCCATCTTAGCTGACATGACTTTCTGCAACGCCTTCAAGCATCCATGTTGTGCCAACAAATCTTTCACCCTTGTCTGCCATAACCCAAGGTTTTCAATTCCGTGAACTTCTCCACCTCAAACCTGGTACCCGTTGGCGCCATGGTTCTTCATGCGGCTGGCTGTGTGAAAAATTATCTGAGCTTTCCACGCGATGCCGCAAGTACACTAATATAACCTTCGCGTACTACTAGCAATTCCAACTAGTTGGTCTTCACGTGAATTTGGCTCCCTGTATTCGCTCAACCTCCCGATGTTAGCTATTTGCTTTGTCATGCCCTTGCACTATGGATCCGTATCAATGGATGTCTTCTCCGCCGATTGGGTATGCCATGTGCCATTTTTTATTTGTGAAACAAATCTCACGTAGCCTTCTGTATAGCACAACTCGAGTGCCCGATCTGCTGCATAGTCCATCCACTCGCCATGGACCAGAGTCCTTCCACGTTTTAGGCCTTTAGCTCACAGACCCTGCAACTGGGACAGTCCCAAGACCTGGACCGCGATGGCCGCTGCTGGGCCACGCGCTTGGACTTCATGGCCAGCGCACGTATGCGCGTATTCCACATGATGGCAGTACGCCTGCCCACGCCACGTGCCACAATACGCTGCCGCCGCTCGCCCAGTATGCATCGATCCGATCAGCGCGTCGAGACTCCGCTTCCGATTGCTTCTTCTCAATCTGGTCTAATCGCAGCGATTCGATGACTTCCACGAAAGAATTCCCAATCGATTTCGATACTGATTTCTTCGCATACCGTCTTCGCACGATCTGACGATGATCCATCCTCTAGATCAACAATCCAGCAACCTCTCGACAACCTAGCTCTGATACCACTTGTTAGAATAAATCCGAGGTCACCAGTCGATCTACCGAGGACCAAGCAATCACACAAGCACGACACTGAGATTTGTTAGTGAGGTTCACCGATATGGCTACATCCCCGGGGCCTAACTACGGGCGCTCCTCCCCGTGACACCGTCACAATACCGCACATCGGCCACCCGGGTGCCGGCACACGCGCCGGCTCCCCTTGCGTGCATGTGTTATTATGTTGGCATAGGTTACATCATGTGTCTACCCCCGCATTATATGAGAGACCTAGGATATAAGTGTCCTACTAGGACACGACTCCATACCCTGTAAACACAATACAACTCAGAGTCCAACTGTAACCTACCTTGTACACAATATTCGACACAACTCTAACAACTTTGAAGCATAAGTGTGGAAAAGGATAGTAACATTGCCCCTTCTCTCTTTTTCTCTCATTTTTTTTGCTGGGCTCTTTTTGGCCTCTCTTTTTTTGTCCGGAGCCTCATCCCGACTTGTGGGGGAATCACAGTCTCCATCATCCTTTCCTCACTGGGACAATGCTTTAATAATGATGATCATCACACTTTTATTTACTTACAACTCGATATTACAACTCGATACTAGAACAATATGACTCTATATGAATGCCTCTGGCAGTGTACCAGGATGTATAATGATCTAGCGTAACATTTATAAAAATGATGAACGGTGGCTGAGCCACAAATACTATGTCAGCTATATGATCATGCAAAGCAATATGACAATGAAGATGTGTATCATATAAACGAAACGGTGGAAGTTGCATGGCAATATATCTCGGAATGGCTATGGAAATGCCATAATAGGTAGGTATGGTGGCTGTTTTGAGGAAGATATAAGGAGGCTTATGTGTGATAGAGCGTATCATATCACGGTGTTTGGATGCACCGACGAAGTTTGCACCGACTCTCGAGGTGAGAAAGGGCAATGCACGGTACCGAAGAGGCTAGCAAATTGCGGAAAGGTAAGAGTGCGTATAATCCATGGACTCACATTAGTCATAAAGAACTCACATACTTATTGCAAAGCCTATTAGCCCTCGAAGCAAAGTACTACTCGCATGCCCCTAGGGAGGAGGTTGGTAGGAGTTAACCATCGCGCACCCCCGATTATAACAGCACTCAAGGATTTCATTTCGGACATAAAAAATGCTCAAACCTCCCCACCATGCCATGACAAACACTTAGATGAGAAGTCAATAACAACCTTTAATACCGATATTTCTACTAACCAATGATCATGAACCTATATCCTTTCATATTACGACATCAATACCATTAAACCACACGTTTCTCATTTAGTGATCTACATGAAAGTTTTTATTATATCCCTCTTGAATACCTATCCTTTATGGACCAATCTTATAACCCGTGCAAATTGCCATTACTATTTATTAGACTCTCAAAAAGATTTAAGTGAAGCAAGAGAGTGTAACTATTTCTTTAAAATATAACCACCACCGTGCTCTAGAAGATATAAGTGAAGTACTAGAGCAATTGCCTAACTCAAAAGATATAAGTGAAGCACATAGAGTATTCTAACAAATCACTATAAATGTGTGTCCCTCTCAAAAAGTGTGTTCAGCAAAGATGATTGTGACAAACTAAAAAAGCAAACAAAGAAAAGAAAACTATAGCACAAGACGCTCCAAGTAAAACACATATCATGTGATGAATAAAAATATAACTCCAAGTGATATACCGATAGATTGTAGACGAAAGAGGGGATGGCATGCGGGGCATCCCCAAGCTTAGACGCTTGGGTCTTCCTTGAATATTACCTTGGGGTGCCTTGGGCATCCCCAAGCTTAGGGTCTTGCCGCTCCTTATTCCTTCATCCATCGTGATCTCACCCAAAACTTGAAAACTTCAGCACACAAAACTCAACAGAAACCTCGTGAGATCCGTTAGTATAACAAACAAATCTTAAACTTTAGGTACTGTTATAAATTGATTCCTATTTAATTCTTGCATAATGCTATTGTACTTAACTTCTCCATGACTTATACCCCCTGATATAATCCATAGCATCATTAAAATAAGCGAACTATGCAATAGAAAACAGAATCTGTCTAAAACAGAACAGTCTGTAAATATCTATTTAAAAGCCATACTTCTGTAACTCCAAAAATTCTGAAAAATTAGGACAATGTAAAACATTCATATAACAATACTGTGTAAAAATTTCAGATTTTTATGACGTTCCAGTACAGAACCAAAAATCCAGAACTTGGCGCAAAAATTTCTGTTTTCCAACAACATCAATTATACTATCATCCAAATCATCCTAAAGGCATTACTTGGCGCAAACACTAATTAAAAGATAAAAAACAATCATAAAATAAGCTAAAATTGTGTGAATAAAGAAAAATAAAAATTGTAATAAAAATAAATATTGGGTTGCCTCCCAACAAGCGCTATTGTTTTATTCCCCTAGCTAGGCATAATGCATAGTTTCAAGTATTATCATCCTTAGTTTCAAAAAATCCATACATCCACTCTTCCTAGGAAGTCTAGGATCAGAATTTTTTATCATCACACTCCTAGGCACAAAGTTAAGAAATTTTCTTTCATAGATAGGTTCTTTTATTATCTTGATAAAGTTTGGATGTACACTAATCATTTTTAGATCCTCGTTTCCCTTACTAGATGACGCCCCCTTATTCTTAGGAACATATATGAATTTGCAATTTTTAGTGGGAGGAGTCCTATCAATAGTTTTAGCGGAAGAAAAAGCAGAGCCCAAATTATTAATAATTTCTTCCAACTTATCGATTCTAGCGGGACCTTGTTCTACCCTTTCATTAATTATCGGTTCTTTTTCCTTTAACATCTTTAATGTAGTTCCTACCTTAGAACCAAATTGAGTAATATGATTATGGACCTTTTTTCTAGATTCTCAAGATGTTCAATAGTAGACATTTTATTTTCAATAGCTTCTAACCTTTGCATAACATGTTCCAAAGTCAATGTTGTTTCATTAATAGTAATAGGTGGTGATCCCACTAAATTACCCATAGCATTAAAAGCATCCATAGGGTGACTACTCAAGAAATTTCCTCCAGTGATAGTGTCTAGCACAAATCTATACCAAGTAGTTATACCCACATAAAAATTACGAAGAAGAACGGTGGTGGATTGCTTACGAATTGACCTATTCTGAGCATCGCAAATCCTATACCAAGCATCCTTTAAACTTTCTCCTCCCCTTTGTTTAAAATTAAGAACTTCATTTTCAGGGGTGCAAGTAACAATTGAAGAACTAGCCATATTGGCAAAGCAAGCAAGCAAAAATAAAATATTTTTATGTTTTTGTATTTTTATGAGAAGTGGGGGAGATGAAAACGAGAGGCAAATACAAATAAAAAGGCAAATAAAAAGAAGAGCAAGTAGATGATAGTTTATGCGAAGGTACTTGATAGGTTTTGATGATGTCTCCCCAGCAACGGCGCCAAAAATTCTTCCTGCTACTTGTGAGCTGCGTTGGGATTTTCCCCGAAGAGGAGAGGAGATGCAGCACAATAGAGATAAGTATTTCCCTCAGTGAGAACCAAGGTATCAATCCAGTAGGAGAATCACGCAAAGCCTCGTGAACATCACCTGCACACACAAAACCAAATACTTGCACCCAACACGGGCAAGAGGGTTGTCAATCCCCTTGAACTCGTTACTTGCAAGGATTAAATCTCGTAGTGATAGATATATAAATTGCAAAAGAAAATTACAGCAAGGTATTTTTAGTTTTCTTTTTATGATTAAAGTAGACCCGGGGGCCATAGTTTTCACTAGAGGCTTCTCTCTCGAACACATAGCATACAGTGGGTAGACAAATTACTGTTGGGCAATTGATAGAAAAGCGCATAGTTATGACGGATTCATGGCAATGATCATGTATATAGGCATCACATCCGAGACAAGTAGACCGACTCTTGCCTGCATCTACTACTATTACTCTACCCGTCGACCGCTATCCAGCATGCATCTAGGGTATTAAGTTAATGAAAACGGAGTAACTCCTTAACCAAGATGACATGATGTAGACAAAGTAAACCCAATCAATATGAATAAACCCCGTCGTTTTACCCTTAATGGCAACAATACAAATACGTGTCTGCTACTTGTGAGCTGCGTTGGTAATTTCCTGAAGAGGAAGGGAGATGCAGTACAGTAGAGATAAGTATTTCCCTCAGTTATGAAACCAAAGTTATCAATCCAGTAGGAGAATCACGCAACACCTCGTTAGCAGCACCTGCACACAAAACAACAAATCCTTGCACCCAACGCAAACAAGGGGTTTTCAATCCCTCGGTGGTAAGTTGCAAGATTAAATTGTTTGTGATAGATAGATAGATAGATTGAAACAAAAATACAAAATAAAATAAAAAAATAAAAAATGCAGCAAGGTATTTTTAGGGTTTTTAATATATGATTTAGATAGACCCGGGGGCCATAGTTTTCACTAGAGGCTTCTCTCAAGAAAATAGCATACGGTGGGTAAACAAATTACTGTTGGGCAATTGATAGAAAAGCAAATAATCATGACGATATCCAAGGCAATGATCATGTATATAGGCATCACGTCCAATACAAGTAGACCGACTCCTGCCTGCATCTACTACTATTACTCCACACATCGACCGCTATCCAGCATGCATCTAGTGTATTAAGTCCATAAAGAACGGAGTAACACCTTAAGAACAATGACATGATGTAGACAAAGTAAACTCACGCATGAATAAACCCCATCTTTTTACCCTTAATAGCAACGATACATATGTGTCATGTCCCTTTCTGTCACTGGGATTGAGCACCGCAAGATCGAACCCATTACAAAGCACCTCTTCCCATGGCAACATAAATCAATCTAGTTGTCCAAACCAAATCAATAGATCGGAGAAGAAATACGGAGCTATAATAATCATGCATAAAAGAGTTTAGAGAAAACTCAAATAATATTCATGGATAATCTGATCATAAACTCACAATTCATCGGATCCCAGCAAACACACCGCAAAAAGTGATTACATCGGATAGAACTCCAAGAACATCGAGGAGAACATTGTATTGAAGATCAAAAAGAGAGAAGAAGCCATCTAGCTACTAACTATGGACCCGAAGGTCTGTGGTAAACTACTCACGCATCATCAGAAGGGCAGCAAGGTTGATGTAGAGCCCCTCTGTGATCGATTCCCCCTCCGGCGGAGCACCGGAAAAGGCCTCCAGATGGGATCTCTCGAGAACAGAAACTTGCGGCGGCGGAAAAAGTATTTCGTGTACTCCCATGTTGATGATAAAAACTTGAGTAGGTAAATGAAAAAAACAGAATTTTTGATGTGGAATGCTGCCTATCATATTCATCATATATTATTTTATTTTATAACATGGACATTGGACTTGAATGATTCAAAGCAATAGTCTATAATTTGACATGAAGATATAAATACTCAATCATGCTAACAAGCAACCATGACTTTCAAAATATCAATGCTAAAGAAAGTTATCCCTAGCCCATTATGCTCAATCATTGATCCATTCATGAAACACACTCAAATATTAGCTACACACAATGCACAAGTATGACAATAGTGCTCTCTAGTTGGTGCTTTATAAGAGAAGATGGAGACTCAAGAAAAATAAAAATTGCATAAAAGTAAAAAGATAGGCCCTTCGCAGAGGGAAGCAGAGATTTCCTAATGTGCCAGAGCTCAAAGCTTAAATTAGAGAGATAAAAAAATTTGGGAGGCATGCTTTTCCTGTCAACGAAAACGACCAAGAATTCCCAATATTTTCCATGCTAGACACATCATAGGCGGTTCCCAAACAGAAAGTAAAGTTTATTTCCTTTCCACAATTCTTTCACAATCCATGGCTAGCCGTATCCACGGGAGCCCTCCATACCAACACTTTCCAGGGAATTTTGTTGTTATTAATTTTTGATTCATTGTGGGACTGGGCATCCCTATTACCAGCCACTCTCTCGTGCAATGACAAGTGAATAAACACTCATCGTGAGAATAACACACCTAGCATGGAAAATAATGGCCACCCCCTGCCGTTTCATGAGCGGTACGGGCACACAAAACGAAAAAATTATTTTGAAAATTAGAGTTGGCACACGCAAATTTACTTGGAACGGAATACCGCATATAGGTAGATATAGTGGACTCATTTGGCACAACTTGGGTTTAAGGATTTTGGATGCACAAGCAGTATTTCCGCTTAGTACAAATGAAGGCTAGCAAATAGATTGAGAAGCAACCAACCAAAAAGCGAAAACGGTCATAAACATGCATTGAACATAACTAACACCGAATAATGCACCATAAGTATGATATAATTTCTTTGCATAACTATTAACTTAATGTGCATGCATAGGGACTCACAAACCTTAACACTAATATTCTTACTAAATCACAATTACTCACTAACATGACTCACATATCATCATCTCCATATCGCAAAACTATTGCAAGGAATCACACTTATCATATCCAATGATCTATATGAAAGTTTTTATTATATCCCTCTTGAATATTCATCACTTTGGGACCAAATTCATATCTTGTGCAAATTACCGTTACTATTATCCACTCTCAAAAAGATATAAGTGAAGCATGAGAGTGCACATATTTCTTCAAAATTTATCGACTCTCAAAAAGATATAAGTGAAGCATGAGAGTTTAAATATTTCTTCAAAATTTCAATCTTATCAACTCTCAAAATAATATAAGTGAAGCATGAGAGTTTAAATATTTCTTCAAAATATAGCCACCGCCATGCTCAAAAAGATTTAAGTGAAGCACTAGAGCAACTGCCTAGCTCAAAAAAATTAAGTGAAGCACATAGAGTATTCTAACAAATTATGATGATCGTGTGGCTCTCTCAAATTGGTGTGTCCAGCAAAGATGATTGTGACAAATTAAAAAGCAAACAAAGCAAAGACTCATATAACACATGATGCTCCAAGCAAAACACATATCATGTGACGAATAAAAATATAGCTCCAAGTAAAATTACCGATGGTTGGTAGAAGAAAGAGGGGATGCCTTCCGGGGCATCCCCAAGCTTAGACGCTTGAGTCTTCCTTGAATATTACCTTGGGGTGCCTCGGGCATCCCCAAACTTAGGCTCTTGCCACTCCTTATTCCTTCATCCATCGTGATCTCACCCAAAACTTGAAAACTTCAATCACACAAAACTCAACAAAACCTTCGTGAGATCCGTTAGTATAACAAAATAAATCACTACTTTAAGTACTATTGCAAACCCATTCATATTTTATTTTTGCATTATACCTACTGTATTCTAACTTCTCCATGGCTTATACCCCCCGATACAATCCATAGTTTCATCAAAACAAGCAAGTAGTGCATCAAAAACAGAATAGTCTGTAGCAATCTATTCAAAAGACATACTTATGTAACTCCAAAAATTCTGAAAAATTAGGACAACGTGGACAATTCATATAGCAATACTGTGTAAAAATTTCAGAATTTTCTGATGCTCCAGTACAGAAACAAAATTCCAGCACTGGATGCAAAACTTTCTGTTTTCCAAACAGTATCAATTATACTATCTTCCAAATCATCCTAAAGGCTTTACTTGGCACAAACACTAATTAAAAACACAAAAACACAATCATAACAGTAGCATAAATATGAAAACACACAAGAATTTATTTTATTCATTGGGTTGTCTCCCAACAAGCTCTTTCTTTATAGCCATTAAGATAGGCTTGAGATTTCAATGATGCTCTCATGAAAGATAATAATAGAAACACAAAGAGAGCATCATGAAGCATATGAAAAACACACTTAAGTCTAACATACTTCCTATGCATAGGCATTTTATAGGATAACAAATTATCAAGACAGGCAATATCTAGCATATGCCAATACACTATTGGAATCTGATAATTTGCCGTCTGCTGCCTCTTTGCCGTCAGCCAGCTGGCGGCAAAGATAGTCTTTGCCGTCAGTTTTGGGGAAGTAGACGGCAAAGAAAGGACTCATGGCAATGATAGTTTTTGCCGTCAGTCCTTTCTTTGCCGTCTGCTTGCTGACGGCAAAGAGCAATATGGCAGACGGCAAAGAGGAGGGTGGGCCCCACCGAAGAGTGGCATTGGCTAGGTCAACTCTTTGCCGTCTGTTGGCTCTTTGCCGTCGGCTAGCAGACGGCAAATAATGAAATAGCAGACGGCAAAGGGCACTGGGCCCCACCCGCCGCGCGGTACCGTTGAGGGCTAACGGACGGCCGCTATGCCGTCTGCTAGCAGACGGCAAAGTGGGGGTTTGCCTTAACGGCTACCCCCCGCCCGAAACCCCCCACTCGCCACTCCCCCCACCCCCGTGCCTCTCTCTCTCCCTCTGTCGTCGCCGCCGCGCCCGTCACCGCCGCCGACCCACCGCCCCGCCGCCGCCGCGCCCCGCCGCCCCCCTGCCCCGCCGCTCTGCCGCCCCCCTGCCCTGCCCCCCTGCCCCGTCGACCCACCGCCCCCTGCCCCGTCGACCCGCTGGAGCACCGCCCCTCTCATCCCCGATGGCCCGCTCCGGTGAGCCCCCCACTCACCTCTCTGTTTTTTTTCTTTTGATTTTTTTTCTTTTTTTTATTTAATTGCTACTGTTAATTAGTGTTATATGTTAGGTTAGTGGTAGTAGTGCTATATGTTAGGTTAGTGGTATATGCAACGTGGAGGCGCGACGTCTAGGGTTGGCCGTTGGCCGTTGTTGGAGAAGTGCGGCGGCGGCGCAACGTGGAGGCGCGACGGCTAGGGTTGGCCTGGGTGGATGTAGAAGGGAGATGGGGTGCGGTCTGGCGGTGGGCCGTTGGCCGTCTGGAGAGGGAGAGGGAGGGAGAGGGAGAGGGAATCCCGAGCGTGGCTGTCGGCTGGCTATATTAGCCCGAACTCACGGCACCGGCCGGCTATATAGGTTAGGGGGTACCTCGGCGTCGATGGAACCCTAAATGACGGCTATTTAGGTTAGGGGGTTCCTCGGCGTCGATGGAACCCTAAATGACGGCTATTTAGGTTAGGGGGTTCCTCGGCGTCGATGGAACCCTAAATGACGGCTATTTAGGGTAGGGGGTTCCTCGGCGTCGATGGAACCCTAAATGATGGAGGAGGAGGAGGAGAAGAAAAGAAGAAGAGGAGGAGGAGGAGGAGAAGAAAAGAAGAAGAAGAAGAAGAGGAGAAGAAGAAGAAGAAGAAGAAGAAGAAGAAGAAGAAGAAGAAGAAGAAGAGGAGGAGGAGAAGAAGAAGAAGAAGAAGAGGAGGAGGAGGAGGAGAAGAAAAGAAGAAGAATAAGAAGAAGAAGAAGAAGAAGAGGTGTCGACGGAAAAACCCTAAATGATAACTCTTTAGGTTAGGGGTTGTTGCGGGGAACGAGCAGTGTGAATCGTTTTTTTACAACTTGGCGGTGGCATCCTGTTGTAAATATTTAGTTAGGTTGACGGAAAAAACAATAATGCTATGTTACTCATCTTTCGATTTAAATGTGCAGTTGTTTCGTCGCTGCGAGGGTCTGGTGTTCGACGACCTCCCTGTGCGTTTGACGAGCTCCCCTGCGTTCGTGGGTGAGCACAAATGACACCTCCTCCCCCCCCCCCTTAATTTGCTCTGTTCCGGTCTTCGTGCCGATGAAACTTGCTAGCTATAGGTGTCTTCAATCATCAGTATGCGTGACTAGTATGCGTCTCCCGTTCGAAAGGGCGGCATCTATAAATATGCATGTCATTGCATATTTATAACCGCCATCCTTTCGAATTGTCCAACGTTATCCATGGACAGCCCGAGTATGTGTAGATTGGGTTCGTTTTCCCATGCTCTGCTCCGGATCCGATGCAGAATTTTGTCAGCGCCTCCCTGTTGTTCTCCGGGTACACATCCTCTCTGTTTATTGCCGAGACGTGTATCAGGAGAACAGCGGGGAGGTGCTGCCGAAATTCTGCATCAGATCCGGAGCAGAGCATGGGAAAACGAACCCAATCTACACATACTCGGGTGGGATTAGGACCTATCTTTACCTATTAGCGTGTAGGTTGCATGGGCGTAATAAAATTGACAAACTTAATTAACTGATGAATATATATGATGAATTATATATATATATATATATATTTCTTGTGTGTTTAGTAGGTAGGCAAGATGAGTGATCGTGCGTGGATGTACACCGGCCACACTAGTCAGGAAGACATGACCACTGAATGGTTAACAAAAACCAAGGGGTTTGTGAAAGCCGCATTTGCAAATGGCCAGAGAAAAACCTGGTGCCCCTGTCTTAGGTGCGACAACTTTAAAAAGAGGACAGAGGATGAAATGGGTAAACACCTGCAGAAGTGGGGTTTTACGCCTGATTATACGGTGTGGACATTTCATGGTGAGTCTGCCCAACGTACCAGAGCTGAGGTGGTTCGTCGTCGCACCGACGAGCATGGTACCGGGATCGACGATATGGTGCAAGACTTTGATGATGCTCGGGATTCGGACGAGGAGATGGAGGAATCTGCAAAGGCCTTCAATGAAATGTTGGAGTCTTCAAAACGTCCTCTCCACGAGCACACTGAGCTTTGTCAGCTGGATGCCATCGCACAAGTAATGGCTCTGAAGGCTCAATTCAACTTGGGCAGAGAATGCTACGACGCGATGATGACACTATTTGGACGCTTTCTACCCAAAGGCCATGTAATGCCTGCAAACCTGTACCAGTCGGACAAAATCCTCCGTGCACTTAAGATGCCATATGAGAAGATAGATGCCTGTGAGAACGGATGTGCCTTATTTAGGCTTGAGTATGCGGGCTTGAACTATTGTCCCATTTGCAAGTCTTCCAGGTATGTTGTGGTACACAACGGTATGGGTGAGAAGAGGCAGACCAAAATCCCCGTTAATGTTCTTCGGTATCTGCCAATCATACCAAGACTTCAACGTCTTTTCATGGTCGAAGAGACGGCCAGACAGATGACATGGCACAAATTGGGCAAAAGAACCGAACTAGATGCAGATGGGAATCAGATGACGGTACACACATCGGATGCTTTTGCGTGGAAGAAGTTCGATGAATTACATGGGGATAAAGCGGCAGATCCAAGGCATCCTCGAGTCTACATCGGCACGGATGGGTTCAATCCGTTTGGTATGACGGCAACCCAATACAGTTGTTGGCCTGTATTTGTCATTCCACTCAATCTCCCCCCGGACAGATTATGCAAAGAAAGAACATTTTCCCGACGTTGATAATTCCAGGGCCCAACTATCCGGGGAAGAATATGAATGTGTACATGCAGCCGCTTAAGGATGAATTGCAAGAAGCTTGGGATAATGGGTTCAAGACATACGACGCCGCTAGCAAACAAAACTTCATAATGCGTGTCTGGTACATGTACTCGATGCATGACTTGCCGGCGTATGCGCTATTCGTTGGCTGGTGTGTGCATGGAAGGTTCCCGTGCCCCACATGCAAGGCAGCTCTTCAGTTTCGTTGGCTGGAGGCGGGTCGCAAGTATTCTTGCTTCGACTTGCATAGACCGTTCCTAGATCCTCGCCATAAGTTCAAGACAAGAAGAACTTCATCAAAGGTAGAGTTGTCAAAAACTCTGCACCACCTGCGTTGACAGGCCAACAGATCCTGGATCAGTTAAACGCTCTCGAGCCTGATCCAGAGCGCCAGGGCATTTCAAGGGGTATAATTCGGAACACGCCTGGACTCACAAGACATGCTTGTGGGATCTGCCTTACTTCAAAGACCTCCTTCTTCCACACAACATCGACGTGATGCACACTGAAAAGAATATCGGCGAGGCCCTTTTTGGTACATTGTTCGGCATAGAGGGGAAGTCAAAAGATAATCCTAAGGCTAGAGTCGATCAGCAGACTCTATGTGATAGACCGTTACAGAACATGCGACAACCGAAAGGAAAGAAGAGCTGGACGAAGCCAAAGGCCTGGTTCAATCTTGGAAGGCCAGCTATGAGGGAAATTATCTTGTGGGTGAAAATGCAGTTGATGTTCCACGATGGGTATGCAGCGAATCTAAAGAGGGGAGCGAGTCTTGAAAAATTGAAAATATTTGGTCTCAAGAGTCATGATTGGCACATATGGCTTGAGCGGGTAATGCCGGTGATGTTGCGTGGCTTTATCCCTGAGGATGAATGGCTAGTACTGGCAGAGCTGAGCTATTTCTTCCGTGTTCTTTGTGCGAAAGAACTATCGCCTGCGGTGATAGATGACATGGAAAAGTTGGCGCCGGAGTTGCTCTGCAAGTTAGAGAAGATCTTTCCACCGGGCTTCTTTAATCCAATGCAGCATTTGATTTTACATCTCCCGATCGAGGCAAGATTGGGGGGGGGCGTGCAAAATCGTTGGTGCTATGCAACTGAGAGGATGCAGAAGACGCTTCGAGCAAATGTAAAAAATAAATGTAGAATTGAAGCATCGATGGCCGAGGCATTCATTACTGAGGAGGCGGCAAACTTCGTGACAACACACTACGAAGCCAAAAATCGTAAGCCTCGGTACAATGCTGGCGACCCTAAAAAAGGTGGATCCAACCTCAGCCTATTCAAAGGGAAGCTCGCGCCAGCCGGTGCTTCGAAACCAATAGAGTTGGATGTCGAAGAATGGCGGACCATTTCGTTGTATATCTTCAACAACCTAACAGAAGTGCGGCCGTACATCGAGTAAGTTGTCGGTACATTGTTTCACAACTTCTAATTATTCCTTTGAACTGCTCTTATTCCCGGATATTTGATACAGTCGATACGTCGCCAAATTCTCGGATGGAGCAGTGATCCAAAAGGATTCCGTCGAAGAGTATGAGCTTCTGGCAAAGCATGGAGGCGGCTATCCCGGTTTCATCTCTTGGTTCAAACAAACGGTAATTAGCATTAATAGACCATTTCATTTCTTGGTCTAATTTGCGGCTAATGCAACAATTCTTTCGTATTAAACTTGTAGGCTAATTCAGAGTCTATGGACGCCGAATTGAGACAAGCCGCTAATGGCTTTGACTATAAGGTCCGTTCATTTGAGAAATACGACATCAACGGGTATCGCTTTCGTACCTTTGGCAAAGAGCTATCTATGGCCGACCGAAAATCTACAAATTGTGGTGTCTCTGCTATCGGCGAAGGAGGTACCGAGTATTATGGAAGAGTTGAAGCAATTTATGAACTTCTATTCTATGGTGAAAACCCACCGAACGTCGTAGTCTTCAAATGTTATTGGTTCCAGCCGAAGGAGACTAGAAGGACTCATGAACATATAGGGCTGGTAGAAATCAAACAAAGCACCCATTTAGATGTTCCCGATGTCTATATTACGGCTCAACAGGCGACCCAAGTTTTCTATCTACCGTGGGCATGCCAAACTAATGCAAATCTGAAGGGTTGGGATGTCGTTTATGAAGTGCCGCCACGTGTTAGACCACCTCCCCCCCAATGAAGAGGATTATGAACCTCGCATTAACCTAGACACATATGATGGAGAATTCTTCCAAGAAACACTTCTTTCCAAAAAAACGTTTCAAGAACCGCTCTACTTCACCCCAGAACATGGAAGTAGACAGCGACAGTGAATCTGACAACACCCCTGAGCCGGAACAAGAAGAGTTGGAACAAGAAGAGTTGGAACAAGAAGAGGTTACTGTTGTGGATGACCTGTCAATGCTTGACCGATTACAGAACGGCCTTCCACATGTTGATGCCGCCGAACCCGATGAGCACGTCATTCATGACGACACGCGTGATAGTGATGATGATGATGATGATGATGATCCCGGAGCATATATAGACGATCCAGACTATTATTAGTTTGTATGCATCCCAACTTAAATTATATACATATTATTATTCATGTCAGTTCTTCAATTTTTTTATGTTGTACTAATTTCGTTTACTCTTTGTCATGGCGCGGGTCCAGAGCGCGCCGCGGGTACTTCTTCAGCGGCGGCCCGCGGGAGGGGTACTTCCATTCCACCCGTACCTCTCCGGAGAGCATTGTTAGACAGTATGGGGACACCGCCGGGCGCTTCTTCGTCGGCGTCGTTGCCCACCGGGAGAGGAGGTCGGGGAGGGAAGAAGAGAGGAGGTAGATCAGGACGCAGGGGGCGGGAGAGGTAGGCAGGCTGCTACGCCTTCCTCGCCGCCACCCCCAGCTGATTCACCCGAGCACAGGACTGCTAGGGTGGACCCGTTTGAGGTGGAGGCTACGGGGACTCCGCACCACGATCATATATTTGCTGTGAAAATGCTTGGATATAACAAAAAACGGAATAAAAAGGGGCAATACAGGCACTTTGCCGTCTGCCAGCGGACGGCAAAGGTCTTTGCCGTCAGCCAGCGGACGGCAAATGTGCCACGTGGCAGCAACCTGTGCAACCTGGGAGTACTGGGTCTGACCCATTTGGTCATTATGCCGTCCGCTGGCAGACGGCAAAGGCGAGTGGTTCTTTGCCGTCCGCAAGCAGACGGCAAAGAAAAAGAGCGGCAGGCGGCAAAGAGCATGGAGGAGTGACGTTATGCCACGGGTCTGCTGACGTCAGGAAGCAGACGGCAAAGGGGAGAGCACGTTTGCCGTCCGCCGGCAGACGGCAAAGTCTCCCGTTAGCCACCTAACGTGGCTAACGTCTATTCTTTGTCGTCCACTTTCTTTGCCGTCTGCTTGGCCGGGAAAGCTGACGGCAAAGGTCTTTGCCGTCCGCTGTACAAATGCAGACGGTAAAGAAGCTCATTACCGTAGCTTCCAGTGCCGGAAGCATTTGCCGTCAGCGGCAGATGGCAAAGACCTTTGCCGTCCGCTTTCTGGTCCTTTGCCGTCTGCCATGGCAGACGGCAAATCAGCTGATTCCTGTAGTGATAGGAAGAATGGAGCATTAATAATTTCAACATAACAAGAGGCAATTTAGTAACATGAAGATTTCTACAACCATATTTTCCTCTCTCATAATAATTACATGTAGGATCATAATCAAAGTCAACAATATAGCTATCATGAACAATATTCTCTCTATGATCCACATGCATAAAAAATTTATAATCTTCCAAAATAGTGGGATTATCATCAACTAAAGTCATGATCTCTCCAAACCCACTTTCAATAGTATTGCAAACATTATTATCAATAACATATTCATCATGAGGCTTAAATAAATTTTCAAGATCATAAGAAGCATTATCACCCCAATCATGATCATTGCAATAAGTAGTGGACATGACAAAATTGTCATCCCCAAGCTTGTAGTTTTGCATATTATTAGCACAATTCACATTAATAGAATTTATAGTAACATCATTGCAATCATGCTTTTCAATCAAGGAGCTATCATGAATCACTTTATAAATTTCTTCTTCTAACACTTCATCACAATTTTCAGATTCATGATTTTCAAGCAAAACTTCATAGAGAAAGTCAAGAGCACTCAAATCACTAGCAATTGGTTCATTATAATTGGATCTTTTGAAAAGATTAGCAAGTGGATGAGGATCCATAGTGATCTTAAATTTTTGCTTTTACTTTCTGTTCTTGTGTGTTGACATGGCAATAAAAGCAAGCAAGCAAATAAAATATTTTTGTGTTTTTGTAAAAACTTTTTAGAAGTGGGGGAGATGAAAACGAGAGGCAAAGGCAAATAAAGTAAATTCAAGGAGGTGAAAGTTTTATGCGTAGGTACTTGATAGATGTTGATGATGTCTCTCCGGCAACGGCGCCAGAAATTCTTCCTGCTACTTGTGAGCTGCGTTGGTAATTCCCTGAAGAGGAAGGGAGATGCATGTCACGCCCAATATGTGATCCTATTCTCGAGGAACTCGGAGGTCCCACCAAGAGTAGAAGCACATATTGAAGATGCTTGCAAGGTGGATATCATTACATCGTACCATGTACATAATAGATGCAGATACATACAAATACATACAATCATCACATGAATACATCAATACATAGCAAACACCATACAGAAGAGCAGAATCTGACTACGGATGAAATCAAACGAAAAGAAGAACGACATCCACCCTGCTAGCCCAGGCTGCCGACCCGGAACCTATCCCTTGATCGACGAAGAAAAGAAGCAGAAGAAGAACTCCAAAAGCAAACATGCATCCCTCTCACGTCAAATCATCGCGTTACCTGTACCTACACATGTTGTTGTAGTAATCTGTGAGCCACGAGGACTCAGCAATCCCATAACCATGGGTAGCAAGACTATCAAAGCTTAAATGGGTATGGAAGGGTAAGGTGGTGAGGTTGCAGCAAGCACTAAGCATTGTATGGTGGCTAACTTACGAGTACAAGAATAAGAAGAGTAACTACGCATAACGGTCGCAAACTAATAATTATCAAGAAGTGATCCTGAACACCTACTTACGAGTCAAACATAACCCCACCGCGTTCTCTTCTCGAACTTACTCAAAAAGAGACGATCACGGTTATGCACGCGGTTGGTGTATTTTAATTAGAATTAGTGTCAAGTTCTCTACAACCGGAGGTTATAAATTTCCAAGTCGCCACATAACCGCGGGCACGGCTTCGAGAAAGATTTAACCCTGCAGGGGTGCTCCAAGTAGTCGATTATAAATTACCACACACATCCGATGGAACATTCTCACACCATGATAACACGATGCTTACGGTAAGGAATCCCGGTGGACAAGCCACTCGTAACAGGCAAAACTAAACCAGCAAGACCTCCCGGTGAGCCAGATCCATGTCTAGAGCCGCGCGCACTCTGTCTACGGGCATCATTTGTCTATGCATAGTGGACGGTAGCCAAAAGAACCCGAGTTGCCCCGAGGCGGCTCCGCTGACTGCTAGGTAGGTGGACCAATGATTGTGTTTTGCCGCTGGCCCGAGTTATGTTGGAATTAAAAAGAGTCCCCGAGGTAGCGACCCTCTATGCATTAATTATTAGGTTCATGTTGGCAAATGTTAAAACCAATGTTGGGCCTTGCTGGAGAAGTCTTAGCCTAAAACGAATGGACGGGGGGGTTACTATATGCCCCACATGTGTTAGAAGCGCTCATCAAGGAACATAACACCGATATTACAGAAACTAGGGCGGCATGAGTGGAACAAAACACTAGGCAAAAGGCCGAGCCTTCCACACACAACCAAGTATATAGATGCATTAATTAAATAATAGATATTGTGAAATCCCATGATATCCATGTCCCAACATGGAACAACCTGCAACTGCACCTGCAACTAGCAATGCTATAAGAAAGGGGCTGAGCAAAGCGGTAACATAACCAAACAACGGTTTGCTGGGTAAGGGTGGTTAGAGGCTGTATCATGGCATATGAGAGGCTGACATATATGTTGTAGGAAGCGTGACATAGCGATAGCAATGAGACAACTAGCAGGCAAAGATAGTAGAGATATCCAAGGTCATGATCATCTTGCCTGAAATCCCGCTCGGAAGAAGAATGAGTCCATGAAGAAGACGAACCAACGTAGTCGAACGAATCCTCACAATCGCAACGAAACCGGATCTATCGAGAAGAAGCACAACTGGAAAGAAGCAAACAACATGGTAAACACACAAGCATAAACATGGCATGATGCACAACCAAATATGATGCGTGTCAAGTTTAAAGATGCATGGCATGGCAAAGATGCAACAAACAACTACTACACATTAAGTGAAGCTCAACTCCACATTTGAATTATTTAGTTCACTCTCGTTTATGCACATGACAAGATTAAAATGTTGGTTAACATGGCAAGAGGTGAAGCATAATTAAACTACCTATCTAGGCAATTTAAATGAGGCCGGAAACAACCAAGAACAATTCCAGAAAATCCCCATATGTAATTTTTGAAATTGGTACTGTTCTGCCTAAAACATAATTATATTGTTGTTAAACAGCAAAAGTAAGTGCACCATGTTAATCTACACATTTTTCTACCCCATTTACATATAAAGTTTATTTAATTCGGAGCTATGGTTATTTAGCTAAGAAATAAACCATTTTAGCAAGTGATTTATGCAAATTAATGCAAACAACAATTTTAAACATTTTTAACATGGATGAAAGTTGCATATTGTGAAACTACATGAAATTCTAAGCATTTTACATATATGAATCATTTTAATCCGATGCACGGTTAATTAGTTATTATATGCATGAAGTATGAGGGTTTTTCTGTAAATCTGTAATTCCCAGGTTAATAGGTAAATTCGTTGAAAAAGGGGAAAAAACATAGTCGGGCCGAAACTGGGCACTGTGCTGAAACAGGACATGGGCGCTGGATAACAATAGCGCGCACGGGCGGAGAATAGGGGTGCGTCGCTCACCTCGGGCCAGAAATGGCTGGGCCGGCTCGGTCGAGGTGGCACTGGGCCGGGACGGCTGGCTGGAGCTGGGCCGCGGTCAACGGGCGAGCGTGGCGGCGGATCGAGCGTTCCTACTCGATCCCGAGCAGGGACATGGCGCGACGGCGCGTCTTGCGGCGGCGGGGACGGCGCGGAGGCGGCCTAGCGTGGAGGAGGAGGCGGGGAATGGATGGGTCGGGGCGGATCCGGGCGAGGCTCGCCGGATCCCGCCGGTTCCAGGCAGCGGCGGCGAGCTCCTGCTGGTGGCGACCATGGCGGCGGGGAGTCCCTGCGAAGGGAGAGAGAAGGCGGAAAGCCGGTGAGAGGGAGGAGGAAAATAGAGAGGAAGAGGGAGGGAGGCGAGGTCGGCCTGGGGGTCGCCGACGGTGGCGGAGTCCGGCGGGGTCGAGGGAGTGCCGGGCGGCGCGGCGCGAGGAAGGAGCTCGGTCACAGGGCTTCCCGTTGCTGTGGGCGACGACGCGGCTCGTCCGGGCCCAGATGGGCTCGGGCGGGCTCAGATCTGGGCTCCGCGGGCCCGCGCGTGGAGGTGGGAGACGGGGCAGTGGGGAAGAAGGCTAGGGCTAGGGTTTTCCAGATTAGGCAGGGGGTAGGCTTCCATATATAGCAGGAGGGGGATTGAGGGGGTTTAGGGGTGTTTCAGAGTCCTCCGATCGTGATCCGATGGTCCGAAACGGAGGGGGTTAGCTGGTGGGTCTAGTGGGCTGTGTAGAGGGGATTGGGCCAAGAAGAGAGGGAAGATGGCAGCCCGGCACAATTTTCGGAACACCGAAAACGTCCGACGTTTGACCGGCTATAGTGCCGCTATAGGTTATCCGTTGGGGCATCAAACGACCTCCGAATGGAACGAAATTTGGCAGGCGGTCTACCTACAACATAATAAGACCACACGCCAACTTCCAACCCATTCCGAGAACATTTTTATCCCACTTATAAAATAATATTTCGGAGGTGCCGCGGGCGCGTGCGAGTGTGGTTGGACTCAGAACGGACAACGGAAAGAACGGGGAGAATGACAACTACGAACGGATGCAAGTTTTATGAAAACATGCGGATGAAATGCATATGATGACATGGCAAGGTGCAACAAGCAAACGAATCACATGGCAACGACGGAAATAAATGGAAGGAATCTGGAGCATCGGTCTTGGGGCGTCACAATGTAGTACAGTAGAGATAAGTATTTCCCTCAGTTATGAAACCAAGGTTATCAATCCAGTAGGAGAATCACGCAACACCTCGTTAGCAGCACCTGCACACAAAACAACAAATCCTTGCACCCAACGCAAACAAGGGGTTGTCAATCCTTCGGCGGTAAGTTGCAAGATTAAATTGTATGTGATAGATAGATAGATTGAAACAAAAATACAAAATAAAATAAATAAACAAAAAATGCAGCAAGGTATTTTTAGGGTTTTTAATATATGATTTAGATAGACCCGGGGGCCATAGTTTTCACTAGACGCTTCTCTCAAGAAAATAGCATACGGCGGGTAAACAAATTACTGTTGGGCAATTGATAGAAAAGCAAATAATCAGGACGATATCCAAGGTAATGATCATGTATATAGGCATCACATCCAACACAAGTAGACCGACTCCTGTCTGCATCTACTACTATTACTCCACACATCGACCGCTATCCAGCATGCATCTAGTGTATTAAGTCCATAAAGAACGGAGTAACGCCTTAAAAACGATGACATGATGTAGACAAAGTAAACTCACGCATGAATAAACCCCATCTTTGTACCCTTAATAGCAACGATACATACGTGTCATGTCCCTTTCTGTCACTGGGATTGAGCACCGCAAGATCGAACCCATTAAAAAGCACCTCTTCCCATGGCAAGATAAATCAATCTAGTTGGCCAAACCAAATCAATAGATCGGAGAAAAAATATGAAGCTATAATAATAATGCATAAAAGAGTTTAGAGAAAACTCAAATAATATCCATGGATAATCTGATCATAAACTCACAATTCATCGGATCCCAACAAACACACCGCAAAAAGTGATTACATCGGATAGAACTCCAAGAACATCGATGAGAACATTGTACTGAAGATCAAAAAGAGAGAAGAAGCCATCTAGCTACTAACTATGGACCCGAAGGTTTGTGGTAAACTACTCACGCATCATCGGAAGGGCAGCAAGGTTGATGTAGAGCCCCTCCGTGATCGATTCCCCCTCCAGCGGAGCACCGGAAAAGGCCTCCAGATGGGATCTCTCGAGAACAGAAACTTGCGGCGGCGGAAAAAGTATTTCGTGGACTCCCCTGTTGGTTTCCCGATTTTTGGAATTTATAGTGGTGGAATTAGGTCAAAAGGGGTAGAGGTGGGCCCACGAGGCACCAGGGCGTGCCTGCCCCCCCAGGCGCGCCCTGGTGGCTCGTGGCCACCTTCTAGGTCTTCTGGCCTCCTCCCGAAGCTTCTAGTGTTTGTTATGTCCAGAAAAAAATCTCCAAAAAGTTTCGTGGCATTTGGACTTCATTTGGTACTGATATTCTGGAAAATCAAAAACAGGCAAAAACAGCAACTGGCACTGGGCACTAAGTTAATAGGTTAGTCCCAAAAAATGATATATAATTGCTGTAAATGTATATAAAAACATCCAAGATTGATAATATAACAGCATGGAACAATCAAAAATTATAGATACGTTGGAGACGTATCAGTGTCTTGTCCCTTTCTGTCACTGGGATATAGAACACCGCAAGATTGAACCCATTACAAAGCACCTCTCCCGCTGAAGATAAATCAATCTAGTTGGCCAAACCAAACGGATAGATCAGAGAGAAATACAAAGCTATAATAATTATGCATAAAAGAATTCAGAAAAGACTCAAATATTTCTCATGAATAATCTAATCATAAACCCAAAATTCATCGGATCCCAACAAACACACCGCAAAAGAAGATTACATCAAATAGAACTCAAAGGAGATCGAGGAGAACATTGTATTGAAGATCAAAGAGAGAGAAGAAGCCATCTAGCTACTAGCTATGGACCCGTTGGTCTGTGGTAAACTACTCACACATCATCGGAAGGGCAGCAAGGTTGATGTAGAAGCCCTCCGTGATCGATTCCCCCTCCGGCAGGGTGCCGGAAAAGGCCTCCAGATGGGATCGTGGAAGAACAGAAGCTTGCGACGGCGGAAAAGTTATTTCATGGGGCTCTCTGTTGGTTTCCCAATATTTGAGAATTTATAGAGGTGGAATTAGGTCAAAATGAGCCACGAGGGGCCCACAAGGCATCTTGGCGCGCCCCCCAGGGGCGCACGGGGTTGCCTTGTCACCTCCTCGTTAGGCTTCTGGTCTCCTCCCGAAGCTTCCAGGGTCTCTTTTGTCCAAAAAAAACGTCAAAAAGTTTCGTAGCGTTTGGACTTTGTTTGGTACTGATTTCCTGAAAACCAAAAACAAGCAGAAAACAACAACTGGCACTGGGCACTAGGTTAATAGGTTAGTCCCAAAAAATAATATAAAATAGCATATAATTGCATATAAAATATCCAAGATTGATACTATAATAGCATGAAACAATAAAAAATTATAGATACGTTGGAGACGTATCAGTTTTCGATCCTCCTCGAGTTCGTCTGTCTGGACGTAGTCGATGAAGCTCCAGTGTAGATTCCTGCCATCTCTTTTGGACGATGAGGTTAGAGTTTCTCGTCATGTAGCGGGATTTGATGTCATGTGCTTTAGATCTATGCAAGGGTTCAACGGCGACGACTGTGGCTCCAGGGCGCTGGTTCTTAGTGGCACGTGCATGAAGACTTCCCAGCTGTCATCGATAAGTCAAGCCGACTCCTGTAGGGGAGCGGCAACAGTGACGCGTCGGCAGCTCGTTCTGGCGGCAGTAGTGGCCGTTCGGTTGTCTCGGAATCTCGATGTAATATTTATTATATTTGAGATGCTTTGTACTTCCAGTGAACTTTTATAATAGATCTGATGCTTTTCGGAAAAAACATAAATGATGCGGCGGGACAACGTTATACCGTAATTCGCACTTTCTTTAGTTCATTGACTAAAGCGATCTCCCCATACAAGTTTTGTGACTGTAGATGAATTCTACTCTAGAATTGTCAGGTTTCAAAATTTACAGAGCAACTTGACTGCCTCTCGCAAGGCAACTAGGGAAAGCCTTCTTCCCTTCGATCTTCGCCAGCGAGTCTGTGGATTCGCCTCCCCTCTGCCTGCCGGAGCGGCAGGCCGGTGGCGGGGAGGGTATTCCTGGTGCCTCAGCTTAGATAGGTAGAGTTTTGGTTCTCGCAAGGACGGCGCTCGGATGGATGGTGGCGCTTCTTCTTCGAGTCAGTCTTTCGGGCTCCGATCCTCCTCAAGTTCGTTCATCGGGATGGATTAGACGGAGCTCCGGCGTAGATTCCTGCCAGCTCCTCAGAGCGGCGAGGTTCGGGTTTCTCGTCGTGTGTATGCAACGGCGGGATTTGGTGTCAGGTTCTTCAGATCGATTCAAGGATTCAATGGCGATGACTGCGGCTCCCGAACGCTGGTCCTTAGGGGCACGTGCATGAAGACTTCCCGGCTGTCATCAACAAGGTCATGCCGGCTCCGGTATGGGAGCGGTGACAGCAGCGCGTCGGCGGCTCGTTCTGGCGGCGGCAATGGTCGTTCGGTTGTCCATGGACCTCGATGTAATTTTTATTATATTTGGGGTGCTTTGTACTTCCGGTGAATCTTTATAATAGATCTGATATTTTCGAAAAAAAAGATGAATTCTACTCTATTCGCCAAAAAAAAGATGAATTCTACTCAGAAAAGAAAGAGCAAATGTACAAAAATAAAAATAAAAAGCAAGACCGTCGATATTGGCAGGCTGAGTATCACCGTGCTGGTAGTGTCTAGATTTTGGACTATTTTTTTTTTGAGCAACAGATTTGGGACTTTTCTTTGACATATAAAAGATTTGGGCCTAATTAGTTTTTTTAGGGGTATTTGGGCCTAACTAGTAACCGGCATGAGAGTCCTACTGGGTCTAAACATGCAGATGGGCCATTGTTAGGCGCTTCTCTCACAGGCCTCATGTTTTTCCCTTTTTCTCTCGTCATAGACAGGCTTTTCATTCCGGCTGTCGATTTGAGTACAGCCAGTAGTGCCCGCTCCTCCCCCTGTTAACCGTATACCTGGCCAAATGGGCCGGCCTTAGCGTGCCGGCCCGACAGCCCGCGTGCCAGGCACGTCATGGGCCGGCCCGGCACGTGGCTAAACGTTGGAGGGCAAATTTGGTCCAAATATAGGTTAGTTTAGTCTGAATTTTGAATATTTGAACGTTGGAGGGCAAATTTGGTCTAAAAAAATGTCAGTTTTTTGCTATAAAAAGGGCTGCCCATCCCTCTCATTCCTCACACTCAAACCTCCTCTTCCTCTTATTTCTCACACTCAAACATGGATGATCCCATGGGTAGTGATCCCAACCGGTTCACTTTCAGTACTAGTGATTTAGATGTCGAGATCCCCGAGTGGATCGATCCCATAGCCACAACCCACACATATCCTTCTTCCAACGAGTATACAACCGGCAGCCATTCCACTTCCGAGTCCAGTACCTCCACCTCCATCGGCACAAAGAGGGTTCGACGCAAAACCTCGGCGTGCTGGGAGCATTTCGTTGAAGAAATAGTCGTGGAGGAAGGTGTCAACGTGCTGAAAGCTCGGTGCAAGAGGTGCTCCCACTTGCTTTCCTCGGGGGGGAAAGGAGGAACCGGCCACCTCCTCAGGCACATCGTCATGCACCAAAACGCGGACAAGGAGTCTGCGGGGACACAGGCCACGCTTAAGTTCAATCCCGACGGTACGGTACGCAATTTCACCTATGATCCTACTCTTCATAGAGAAGGAATTTGTCGTTTAATTGCTTCTAATGATTTACCATTAGGTTTCGGTGAGTCTGAAGGTTTTATCGAATACATTCAAACTGTGCATACTCCTAGTTTCAAATCAGTTTCTAGACAAACTACATCTAGGGATATGAAAAAATTATGCAAAACTAGTCTTCAGACAATAAAAGATGATTTTACTACATGCACTTTTTCAGTCTCTTTAACATTTGATATCTGGAGTGGTCGGGCAAAGCAAGACTACATTAGTGTGGTCACTCATTATGTTAACAAAAAATGGGAACTACAGAAAAGAATTATAGGATTTGAATTAATTGACGAAGCACATACTGGTGAAAACATAGCTCAGGCTGTACTTAATGTTGTGTCAGAATTTGGTCTGACCGACAAGATTTTTGCAGTAACTTTGGATAATGCTTCATCAAATACAACTGCAATGGAGAGCCTTAGTCCTCTATTTTCTGTATATGCTGCATCTTTTTTAATGCATCAACGTTGTGCTTGCCATATCATTAATCTTATCGCTAAATGTGCTATGAAGATATGCAAGAAAGAGATCGAGATTTTGCGCACTGCAATTTCTTTCCTTGGTAACTCTACTCAGCGAATTAGTAGCGACAAGAGATATTGCATAGCAATAGAACAAACTCCTCATAAGTATAATCTAGACATGCATGTTAGATGGAACTCTACATATATGATGCTTAAGGCAGTTATCCGTTACGAAGTTGCATTCTCAAGATGGATTAATGCAAATATGGGAAGAGAACATCTCAGTGATGATACTTGGGTAGTTGCTAAAGCTTTGTGCAAGTTTTTAGAGTTATTTTATGATGCTACAATTACTCTGTCTGGGGTTTATTATCCCACATCTCCTTTCATGATGCACACTCTTCTAGACATTGCAACTCACTTGCAAGCATACGAAAAAGATAGATTATTAATGTCTATGGTTTCTCGCATGAAACTTAAATATTGCAAATATTGGGCGAACATTCCTATTTTGTATGCATTTGCATTTATCTTGGATCCTAGGGTTAAACTTGAAGTGTTTGCTAGTGCACTCTCTTTACTAACTGGGGCCCTAGGGATAGATTATATTGCTTATTCCCCCGAGGTTCATGATAAGCTTACTCAAGTTTATGCTAAGTACGATGAAAAGTATGCCGGAGTTCGCACGCAACGACCTCCACCAGCACCAACCGCAGGAAAAAAGAAAGAAGCATGGAGCAAGTTGTTTGCTTCTAGTTCCTCTGCCTCGATCTCTTCCACATCTGGACCATCGCCTGTGCTTTTAGGTGGTGGAGAGTTAGCAAAGTACCTCAATAGCGACAAAGTCATCTTCAATCAAGATGAGGAGGACGACTTCGTTACAATTCAGTGGTGGCATGAACACAAGCTTACATATCAGGTGCTTTCCATATTAGCACGGGATGTGTTATCAGTACCCATCTCATCGACATCATCAGAGTCTGCTTTCAGCCTAGCTGGAAGAATACTTGAGGAAAGAAGAACCAGTCTCACCCCGGATATGGTGAGAACACTCATGGCCGTGAAAGACGGAGAACAAGTCAAAAGGAGAGCCCAACATACTGCGGACAACAAAGAACTGATGGCCTCGTTCGAAAATCTTGCACTCGAAGACGAAGAAGACGAAGAGTAGTTGTAGTCTTTGTATTTTATTTTCTTTTGTAATTTTCTTATGCTTTTGTAATTTTCTTTTCCTTTTCAGCGTGTTTGTTTCGAGGGAGTTGGTATTAGGGAATGGGAATTAGGGGAGTGTAGGACATAAAATCCCTTGTTTGATTGGAGGATTGGAGAATTAAGGAGGGAAAGGGAAAGGGAGTTACGGGGTCCAACTCCCCCTTATCTCTTCCCTGGTGGGGGCTGGTAATTGAGCGATGGAATGGGAAATGAGAAAAGAAAAAGCTATCGATATGTTCGTTGCCACCACTCCACAAGTTACGGAGACCAGAAAACTAATTTTCGGTCAAATTACCATGAATAGTTCCAACGCACACCAAACGTGGGATTGGGACTAATAGTCCACTTCCCATGATTAATCCCTCGGCCAACTCCTCCTTAAAAATTCCCATTCCCTTGCCGTCAAACTGCCAAACACGCTGTTTGTAATCTAGAGCGTGGCTTTGTCTTTTACTTCCCAGGGATGGAAGGTTTTAATGAGGTAGTCACTAATAAAGCTCAAGATTTATCCCAGATGATACATTGCCTCAATTTTTTTTATGCATTATTGTTGCCTAACTTCCCTAACGTGCCATTTTTTGCTATAAAAAGCGATGCCCACTTTCTCATTTCTCACACTCAAAACTCATTTGCTCAAACTCCATCTCATTTTCCACACACAAACATGGCTGATCAAAATATAAATGTTCTTCTGAGGCGCCCTGCCATCTGGAGGTACTACGATGAAGAATTAGTTAGAAAGGAGAATGGTCTCGCTGAGCTTTTTGCAAAGTGCAAAATATGCGGTAAGAAGTTGCGCGTGGAAAAGAATGCTGGAACCGGCCACCTGATGAGGGACAAGACGGCACACGTCAAGACAGACGCAGACGAGGCGGCGGCTATGGCTGCGGCTGTGGGGCAAGGTTGAAGGATCCGAATTAGTCAGTTGTAGTCTTTGTAATATTTTTTCCTTTCTAATTTTCTTATCCTTTTGTAGTTTTCGTTTCCTTTTGTAATTTAGAGCATGGCATTGTACTCTTTTACTTCCCAGGGATGGAAGGTTTTAATGAGGCGGTCACTAATGAAGCTCAAGATTTATCCCACATGATGACACTTTGCCTCATTTTCTAATTTCTCTATTTATTATTCTTTTTCAAACTAGTAAATATGCCCGTGCGTTGCTACAACCGTTGTCCGACCAATGAATCCTAGCCCGGGCGTTACAACAGCTACAAAATAAATTAGAGTTTGTATTTGTTGGTTTATTTGTCGTTGTGCACTGCTCAGTTGTAGCTTGCAGTCCATCTGTTTCTGCCTCACCTTAGATTCTATTCAGTGTGAAATTATTGGCCAATGCTACTATCAACATGCAACGCTAATCTTTTTTAAAAAAGGAAAATGATATTTTTTCAATATGTATGTGAAACTGGCCTATAAAGTTTCACCAGATACAGACTGCAAAATTAAAAAAAATAACTCATCAATCAAGCCGATTAATCCTGAAAATATATATGCATCTTCCATAGATTATACAGGAATTGATCAAATTGTATTATTGGATTTGGATCAAAATAAACTACATTGGTTTCCCGAAAAGAAACAAACTTCCTTGGAAGTGCAGAATTACCTCTGCACAAGATCCTCAGTGGAAGCAAACATTTGTATAAATCTATGCAAAATAAAATCACTAAAGTTACTCACCAAGAGGTTTCTGCAATTTCACTGACACTGGGTTTAGTCTAGACGATCTTCTTCATACCGTGTTTCTGGTGACATAAACAAATGGTGATCAACCTTAGATCAGATAGTGTTGTATCACAAGCATATTTTGTAAGCAAATACTACCTATGATCCTCACGATGCAATGAATGCACACCAGGTTTGTAGCTCCATTGGAATGTGTTGGCCTCTTCTGTACCTTCGCATGATTGCGACTTCGTTTACTTGTGCATGTATTCAGTTATGTCCTAAATGTAAACAAGGCTATCTAGCGCTCAGTATGCCAGTTCCATTGCCTCTCAAGGATAGTAAACAGACAGATAATACCTCTTATTTATTTTATATCTGCAGGTGCTTCTTGTCGGATTCACAGTATGAAGAAATTGACATTGAAATTTCTAAAAGTGGACAGCTAAAGGTAAAGTAGAAACAAAATTTAATTTGTGTCAAGTAGGTCCAATCAGAACTATAAGATTTTATTGCTGAAATGGTTGCCAAGTATAGTATGAACATCTGAGAAAGGAGCTTTGCATTGAGTTTCGACTGAAAGGTGCACATTAACACTGGAGCCCTTATTATCAGCTGGTTGAGCTTTGATTGGTAATTTTAACTCCTCCTAAATTAAATGACAGCCAAACAGTATTAAAACTATAGATGAAGTGGTTTTCACTTTCAGTTCCAGAAAAATTTCATCACCAACCGAAATCACCTAAATTCAGTGAATTTCAGTGATTTTGGTTAGCGTTTTGACCAAAAGGCCAAAATATTCATGAGCTATCCTTACGTAGTGGAGTACACGTACGGGGTAGTTAGTCCTAAGATGCCATCGGTTCATCAATCGATTCAAAAGAAAAGGTTTTGACCAAGCATGCATGAGTACATCCAAGGAGCTCCTAGCATTGACTTATAATGGTGGTGGGCAGTGGCCGCAGTTCTAGCCCAAAAATTATATACATAGGTATCATAGGTTGAGATGAACCCATATTTAAACACTGCTAGCTGTACCTCTATATAATCATGTCAAATAACAAATTTTCCTACCGTGGAGAATTATTTTCCATACGAAATTATCCTCCCCCTACTGGTCCAGTCACATGAAGTTTTACAAGCCAATGCAACTTTTAACTGTCGGACTGAAACCACAAGCTTTAGGCCTGAAGAACAAAAGGCACAAATCTCAAATTAACTAACTGGCCACTTCTACTGGAAAAACATATCTCTCCGTAGGGCATTATAGCATCATGTTAAACCAACCGGCACCCAACAAACCAGCTTTGACAGTTCAAAATTAGATCCCAGAGGAATCCCCAAATTAAAGAAGAGCAACACCGCACCAGCAAATTACAACCTTATCAGAGATGCCAGCTGAAGGGCAAGGAGAGGAGGGCATACCTCGGTGGTCGTTGTCGTATCCTCGTCTAAGACCTGGCCTACCTGCAGTTCATCCAGAGGGTGCTGTAGATTTTGCTGCAAGAGCCCGAACCGCCGCATCTATGAGCAGCAGTCCACCTGCAAGAGGGCGCGGGTGGAGGCCATGATGGCCCTTGTCGACGACGCCATCTACCTCTCCAGCTCCCAGCTTGCCACTGTCAAGGCCCACTGCAACATCGAGCTCCCAACAACGCTAACTTTTCCAAATGAAAGAAGCAGATATTATTTAAAAACAATAATTTCCGTTCTCAAATTCAACATCCTTCAGAGCACCGGGGTCTCTAGCTCTCTGCCAATCCGAAGTTCCAAATTGTCCAATGCCAAAACCTCATAAAGTCACCACAAGCTTATTTCCTGATCTTTCGATTCGAAAGAACTCCCAAGAATTTCATGTATCATCGACCTGAGAATGGAAGACAAAGCTTGGAAATGTCATGGTGATGTCGCTGCTAATTGATGGCAGAATTAGTTTGAGAAATATTATATAAAGAACAGAGGTTCCGGAAATATTTTATAAACTGCCAGCGTCTAGGATTCTGATCTACAAAAATAGAACACATAAGGTTTCTAGTATTTGTTTTTTCTATTATTAAAGACTTGTAGCCTCCTGACTCCTGGCATGAAGTGGCTTGCTTGGAGCTGATGCAGGAACTTAACACATTTGATGTGCTTAACATTCAAAGGACTGATGTGCTTGATGGCGACCTAAACTACATGTCTTCTTATGTTGTCCATCATCGTAACCACATATCAAAATTAGTGTAAAATCACCCCTTTGATGTAAAAAGCATCTAAACAGATGATTGGCAATAGTACTGCACATAGCTAAATTATTTGGACTGGGTTGACCTCTTGTAAAAGACTGAAGACCATGCTACATCGTTGATTCCATCATGTAGGTCTAAATTCGCGTTGTTGGTGTGGTTGGGCATTTCATCAAACACCCGGAAGGATATAGTTTAATTAGTACAGATTTTGGCCCCCAACGAATTTAGAGAGAAGCACTCAAAGAAGCATGGAGAACGCCACCATACTTACCAACAGCAACACGGGGAGATGAGCGGGCAACATGTATCTTGCCTGATCAAAGTCATTGCACCTTGATCCGTCGTTCTGTGTCCGTAGGTGGTGCCAGACAGTGCGGACGACAGCGCAATGCGAGATTGCATCCAGTAGGTTCGAAGGGGCACGTGGACGCGGAGGCCGACGGTGGCGGCTGCGGAAAATAGGATCAGGGCGGTGTCGGCGTCAAGGGCGCACATGAGAGGAGCAGCACGGCGGATCGGCGACCATGGAATTGGCGATGGGCTTGATCCGGCCTACGTACAAAGAATTAACATAGAAACAATAAGATTACAGACCAATAATCATACTGATTAGCAAGTACCAATAAGAATTGCAGTGTTACTAAAATAGAAGGGGGTGGCCATTCACTGAAGCATGTACACATTTTTCTCTTTCAAAGAGAACTGCTTACAGACTTACAACTGAAGTACTCAATATGTTGGCAATGCCGGAAAACATTCCATGAATGCTCGGATCGTCAAAGCTAGTGTAACTTCCTAACATAACTATTGTTCATTTTTTATTTGGCAAGCAAAGGCATCCAGATCTGTGAACGTCTAGCACAGACAACGGTGATTAAATCAACTGACATCTATGGTAGCCTGATGGCCTAGTTCCGCAAGAGCAGTTAAGAGTGTACCTTTTAACAGTGCATTCAGGTGACCCTCCCAAAACCATAGGGACGCTGAGTCAAGCAAACACACTCACTCCAAATCAAGAAAAGGAAGTACCGAGTTAACTATATATATAATACAAAACCTATGCAAAGATCCACTTTTCTATACATCAACTTGCAGTAGATATATTCTGTTTATTTAGCTAAACTTCTAAAGTCACACCTTTAATAGATGCATCTTGTTCTCCTCCAAAAGAAAAGAAAAGAAACAAGAAAATACAACTGTTAAATCCTGAGATCTCAATCATTAAATCATTGTAAGCAATGTGATTCACAAGAGAGGCTCCGGACATCTTGGGTTCACCCTGCTACAATTCATGAATCAATGATTGTTTGAGAATCAAGTGGGATTGTACCTCGAGACAATGTATTCTGCAGTTGCCAATGCTTGACGTCAAATCAGGGAATTCTATTCCAAATAGGTTAACCAGCCCAGGGATACTGTGGAAATCCTCCCCCTGCAGTAGTTTGAGTGTCCAGGTTCAGATATTGACTACTTGAGAGTAAAAATAAACTTTGAAGCTGATATAGTATGATGAGAACCTGAATAACAACATCTGTCAAGTGAAATTGCATTGGAACCTGCTGTGTTCATCAGAAGTTTTGGAAGTAAAATAATCTGTGGGAGGTACAGTAGAGCCTAGAGGATGGTTCTCCTGCTCTTTGCTTTTAGAAGATTTGAAGGTTGTTCGATATATGCAGAACTGAATGTGCCAACTTCAGTTGTGCATAAACACTCGATCATGTGAGTTTCAACGACACAACCACCACATTCAATCGAACATCATTAATATCCAGAACCGAATGTGTCAGTTTCAGTATTGCAAGAGCACGACACATAATCAGGGGTTTGATGATTTGAGGCATTCTCTTCATCAGGCAAATGTGCATGTGTGTACAGAGGGACGATAGCAGCAGTGGGCTAATAGCATCTACAATGCGAGTCGCCTGTGTAGACGCTTAGAGATTAAGAAAATACTCATATACGAAGTTATAAAATTTAAAATCATCTAAATGCCCTCTCTCAATGCTTGATGCTAAGTAGGGCGCTAATTACAGACTGCAAACACCTTCAGTATTCTATCTCATGCAGAGGAAAATATCCAAGGGCTTGATGCATCCAGCGATGAGGCTCAACTGCCGATTGACTGGGAAACAAATCCCAGCACCTTTTGCTAGCATCCATCGTTGAAGATGGTCTAATAGGAAGACCTGCTCACCTCGGAAACTTCGACGACGCCGACCTGATCGAAGAGCTGTGCGAGGCGCTCGCTGCTGACGTCGTAGGGAAGGTTGCACAGGTACACCTCGGCCTCCTACGACGGATTCACGTACTCCCAGACCTCCTCGACACCACCGCGACCTCCTCCTCCACCTCAACGGCCTGCTCCTCCTCGGCGATGGAATCTAGGGCCTCGTCCTCCGGCTTAAGATTGGGAGGGGCTTGGGGTCATCTCCGGCTGCAGAGGGAGGGATCTGGGTGGTCGTCTCTGGCAGTAGAGCGGGGGCGGATGTGTGGGGAGGCGCCGAAAGAAGATGCGTGGGGATCGAGATCGAGCACAGAGGAGGAGGAACAGGGGGTCGGTCGGGAGAAGAGGAGGAGACCAGATCGCCCGTGCGTTTTTTACATAGCAGGCCTAGGCCTGATACAACGTGCGAATCGTTTTTCACTTAATCATGGATTGCGGGTTGATTGCCCTAGAATGGAGGGTTTTTTTTGCAAAATTGCTGACGGTGAACCGGCAATAGGTGCTTTATTAGTAAGTATATATATATATATATATATATATATATATATATATATATATATATATATATATATTGTTGGGGAACGTTGCATGGGAAACAAAAATTTTCCTACGCACACATAAGATCTATCCATGGTGATGAGCATCTACGAGAGGGAGAGTGAATCTACATACCCTTGTAGATCGCTAAGCGGAAGCGTTAATAAACGCGGTTGATGTAGTCGAACGTCTTCGCGATCCAAATCGCCGAGCGTCCCGCGATCCAATCACGATCCTTCCGATCTAGTGCCGAACGGACGGCACCTCCGCGTTCAACACACGTACGGCTTGATGACGCCTTCACCTCCTCGATCCAGCGAGCGATGATGAAGTAGTGGTTGAGTTCCAGCAGCACGACGGCGTGGTGATGGTGGTGAGGAACAATCTCTGCAGGGCTTCGCCAAGCACTACGGAGATTATGACGGAGGAACTAGAGGGTTAGGGTTGCCGCACACGGCTTGGGGAAATCTTGATGTGTCCCGTGTGCTAGCCCTGCCCCTCTATTTATATGTTGAGCCTTGGGGTCTAAACTTGGAGTAAAAGCCTCCTCTAGGTCGGTTTTGCCCGCACAAGGTCGGTTTGGCCCGCAGGGAAAGAGTCCAACTCGGATCCCTGCCGAACCGTGCACAGCCGCGCACAAGCGGTAGTACCGCTTCACACAAGCGGTAGTACCGCTTGGGCGGTAGTACCGCTTCACACAAGCGGTAGTACCGCTCGGGCGGTAGTACCGCTTCACCAAGCGGTAGTACCGCTTACGCGGCAGCAAAACTACTTTTGCACTTTCCAATACCTTGTGGGCTTTATCCCTTTGGCTCATATAAAGTGTTGCTGCACCCGAACACTTCGGTAAACATCCGGAATCCCTTCCGGTGAACTCCGGAACCCTTCCAGAGATCAAAACACTATTATCACATATATCAATCTTTACCTCCGGACTATTCCGGAGATCCTCGTCATGTCCGGGATCTTATCCGGGACTCCGAACAACTTTCGGTCACCAACATAATAACTCAATTATACTAATCGTCACCAAACGTTAAGTGTGTAGACCCTGCGGGTTCGAGAACTATGTAGACATGACCGAGACACCTCTACGGCCAATAACCAATAGCGGGACCTGGATGCCCATATTGGCTCCTACATATTCTACGAAGATCTTTATCGGTCGAACCTCTATGTCAAGGATTCAGTTAATCCCGTATGCTGTTCCCTTTGTTCTTCGGTATGTTACTTGCCCGAGATTCGATCGTCGGTATCACTATACCTAGTTCAATCTCGTTACCGGCAAGTCTCTTTACTCGTTCCGTAATACAAGATCTCGTGGCTAACACTTTAGTCACATTGCTTGCAAGGCTCAATGTGATGTTGTATTACCGAGTGGGCCCTGAGATACCTCTCCGTCATACGGAGTAACAAATCCCAGTCTTGATCCATGCCAACCCAACAGACACCCTCGGAGATACCTGTAGAGCACCTTTATAGTCACCCAGTTACGTTGCGACGTTTGATACACACAAGGTATTCCTCCGGTGTCAGTGAGTTGCATGATCTCATGGTCAAAGGAACAGATACTTGACATGCAGAAAACAATAGCAATAAACTGACACGATCAAATGCTACGTTTACAGTTTGGGTCTTGTCCATCACATCATTCTCCTAATGATGTGATCCCGTTATCAAATGACATCTCATGTCCATGGCTAGGAAACCTTAACCATCTTTGATCAACAAGCTAGTCAACTAGAGGCTTACTAGGGACACAATGTTGTCTATGTACCCACACATGTATTTGAGTTTCCAATCAATACAATTATAGCATGGATAATAAACGATTATCATTAACAAGGAAATATAATAATAACCAATTTATTATTGCCTCTAGGGCATATTTCCAACAGTCTCCCACTTGCACTAGAGTCAATAATCTAGTTCACATCACTATGTGATTTACATTGTAATGAATCGAACACCCATGCAGTTCTGGTGTTGTTCATGTTTAGCCTTTGGAAGAGGTTTAGTCATCGGATCTGCAACATTTAGATCCGTGTGTACTTTGCAAATACTTATGTCGTCCTCCTTGATGTAATCGCGGATGGAATTGAAACGTCGCTTTATGTGTCTGGTCCTCTTGTGAAATCTTGGTTCCTTGGCTAGAGCAATGGCACCAGTATTATCACAAAACAGAGTCATTGGGTTAAGTGCACTAGGCACTACTCCAAGATCTGTCATGAACTCCTTCATCCAGACACCTTCCTTCGCCGCCTCCGAGGCAGCGATGTACTCCGCTTCGCATGTAGAATCTGCTACCACGCTTTGCTTGGAACTGCACCAGCTAACCGCACCCCCATTAAGAATAAATACGTATCCGGTTTGCGACTTAGAGTCATCCGGATCAGTGTCAAAGCTTGCATCGACGTAACCCTTTACGACGAGCTCTTGATCACCTCCATAAACGAGAAACATGTCCTTAGTCCTTTTCAGGTATTTCAGGATATTCTTGACCGCCGTCCAGTGTTCCATTCCTGGATCACTTTGAAACCTTCCGACCATACTTATGGCAAGGCTGACATCGGGTCTTGTGCACAGCATTGCATACATGATAGAGCCTATGGCCGAAGCATAGGGGATGACACTCATCTTTTCTCTATCTTCTGCAGTCACTGGGCATTGAGTCTTACTCAACTTCACACCTTGTAAAACAGGCAAGAACCCCTTCTTGGACTGATCCATTTTGAACTTCTTCAAAATCTTATCAAGGTATGTGCTTTGTGAAAGTCCTATTAAGCGTCTTGATCTATCTCTATAGATCTTTATGCCTAATATGAAAGCAGCTTCTCCTAGGTCCTTCATTGAAAAACTCTTGTTCAAATATTCCTTTACGCTTTCCAGCATTTCTATATTGTTTCCAATCAGCAATATGTCATCCACATATAATATTAGAAACGCTATAGAGCTCCCACTCACTTTCTTGTAAATACAAGCTTCTCCGTAAACTTGTATAAACTCGAACGCTTTGATCACTTCATCAAAGCGAAGATTCCAACTCCGAGATGCTTGCACCAGTCCATAAATGGATCGCTGGAGTTTGCAAACTTTGTCAGCATTCTCTGGATCGACAAAACCTTCTGGCTGCATCATATACAACTCTTCCTTAAGGTAACCGTTAAGGAACGCTGTTTTGACATCCATCTGCCAAATTTCATAATCGAAAAAGGCAGCTATTGCTAACATGATTCTGACGGACTTAAGCATCGCTACGGGTGAGAAGGTCTCATCGTAGTCAACTCCTTGAACTTGTGAAAAACCCTTTGCCACAAGTCGAGCTTTATAGACGGTGACATTACCGTCCGCGTCCGTCTTCCTCTTAAAGATCCATTTGTTCTGAATGGCCTTACGCCCTTCAGGTAATCTTTACCTAATAATAAAGAGAATTGAGTATCTGGTCGTACGTCGTCAGATGTTTTGCAAAAAAGTCCCTGGGTTTATATGAAATCAACCCGCGGTCCCTGCTTAAGTGGCACTCTGGGAAACGTTTCGCTTTTGCAAAAATACCCCTGTGTTTGTTAGAAAATATGCCCGCGACCCTTATCTCTTATCTTATCCAGACGATTCCTCTCCACCGCGGCGGGGCGGCGCCCTTCACGGCGGCGACAGCTCCGGGTGGACTCATGGGAGACGGCGCTAGGCTTGGGAGATGCGGCCGTGAGGCAGGGAGGCGGCGGTGCGCTCGTGCACCGCATCAGGCGGCGGCAGCGAGGTGGAGAGGCGGCGCTGTGCTCTGGGGATGCAGCAGCGAGGCGTCGAGGCGGCGCTGCGCTCGGGTGCCGCATCAATTTATATACAATTGCAGATTATCCATAATATCAACCAGCCTCCTAAAAAAAACAACAGACAGAAAACATACTGCCAATACATGGGAGAGATCCTCGGCGAGGCAACGAATTAACCAGGGACTGAGAATCAGAGGCGAAGGCACGGTCACCAGACATGAGAATCAGAGGCGAAAAATAATTAACCCAGAATGAAATTACGACAACACCAACGAGCAACTGGAGCGTTGGAGACGGGGAAGAGTGCGACGCTGGCGCGGTTCTTGCCGGGAGTCGGCGAGGAGGAGGGTTCCTGCGGCGGTCGGTTGACGCGTCCGTGACGGGATCCGGCGGCGGCGCTCCAGATCTGATGGTCTGGACTCTGGAACGGGGCGCCGGCGACTTGGCTTCACATCGGCCTGCGATAGAATTAGAACGAGATGAGGAAATTAGAGAGAGACACACACAGAGGGGAGGGGGGGACGTGATCTGCCGGCGGCGGCGCTCCACTGGAACGGGGCGCGAGCGAGTTCCGGCAAATCTCAGCTGGCTGCGGGCGTTCAAGCAACAACATGCCGGTCTGCGCGCATATCGGTGGAAGCACAGGGACGAGAAAGGAGAGATGGAGCGAGAGAAGTAAGATGGATGCAGATGCATCTCGCTGGAGACCAGATAAGCTTTAAAGCGGTGGGTGGAGGTACACGTACGTGCCTGATGGGTGTACGTGCCGGCCGCTCGACCCCAACGTATTTTTTAGATGACTCCGGGTATTTTCTTGCGTTTGGGCCAAGCCTTAATGGTGAAAAAACATTGGAAATGAAATATAATCTTTCAAATAAAACAACCTTCAATAAAAAACTAAATAATCAAAATCATTAGAATTCAAATCTTTTAATTTTATAAAATACTTTAAATGAATTATTAAACTCTCGAGGATTATTTAAGGGCATCTTCAACGCCGACCCTCAAAACGCCCGCAATCGTCCGGACCGCGCGGTCCGGACCGGACGTGTTTTGCCATCTAGCGGCCTTTTACCAAAAGTTTATTGTGATCTTTTTGTTCAAATAACAATTAAGGTGAAGCAGGGCCACGCTCGATTCTGACTGCCCTGGCCCACCCAAAAACCCCTCCCTCGCCCACGTCCCTTCCCACCCGAAGCCGTCAGCGCTGCTCCAGAGAACCAATGCCGCACTCATGCCGGCTCAGAGCGACGCAACCTCTCGCTGGCGCTCCGGCATTGAAGCGGCGCCGGCCGAGAGCGCCGCCTACGCCGTTTCCCGGTGCACGCGACTCCTCCACGTTCAAATTGCAGGCCGTCATTACGCCTCCCTACATTAAACATGTGCGGTTGCAGAGGAACCTACTCCGGCGTCACCCGTCCGTTCGCCTGCCGCCCACCATTAACCACCCCGTCGCTTGCCCTGCCATCCGCTGGCTATTTAAACTCAAGCCCCAGTCATAGCCGCATCTATCCTCCTCCTCTTCGCACCACGCCCGTCATGGCCTCCTCGAGCTCCAAAGCCATTTGGGACAACCTCTCGTCCGAGCAGAAGACGGAGATTGCCGGCAGACGGAAGCCGGCGCTACGGACGTCCCAATGAAGGACGCGGCCAATGACGAGTCGACACTACCCTCCTCGCCGGTCCATGTCGGTATCACCATGGGCTAGGCCCGTGCTCACTACATCGAAACGGTGTTGGCCGAGCGGGAGGCCTTGTTCCGGCAGGCGCAGGCCGACCAGGAGTACAACCTCCGCCTCCTCGACGAGCACCGGCGCGCGGTGGAGCAACTTGCCGCCGGCACGGCGATCGCGCCGGACGTTGACCAGGCCGAGCAGGAGGCGCTGGTCGACTCCTATCGCAAAAGTAAAGGTTTAGTCTTTTCAGTTCCTGTACTAATTCAGTTTGAGCACTAAAATTCATTTTCTGCACTAAAACAGAGTATATCTAAAGATTCAGTTTCTGAACTATAGAAGGTTTGTGGAACAGCTGAATTTTCAAACTTAAACAGAGATCAAAAGTAAAGGTTCAGTCTTTTCAGTTAAACAGAGATCGAATATACAATCCTTTCAGTTCAATAAAGATCAAATCTTCAGTTTTCGCTAACATACAGATCACATGTACTCAATTATTGCCCTAAAACAAATTCATATTTAGTTCTTCTACATGAAGAGAGCACATGTTCAGATCAACACAAGAGCGAGGACGAGGACGACGTTGCCGGCTCCGCCATGCCCGCGCCCCGTCGCCACAACCACTAAGTCAGCACGTCCAAGGGCGCCGCCGGCAACGAGGAAGAGTAGAGCATGGAAGTTTGCTGACGCTCGGGTCCCAGGAAGGCCACCGCCCTTTCGCTCCCGCTGAAGCCAAGCTTGGCGGGCTCAAAATCGTCGGCCGATTAGCCGCTTGCAGGCTGTGGAGGAAGAGGCTATAGAGGCGGAGCTGGAGTTTTAGTTCTTGGGGCTCATGGCCGGCCGAAAATGGGCGAACGGGCGCCAACGGTCATTTAGACTAGGTTTGGAGTATGATTTAGTTCAAATATGTCGAAATTTATTTAGTTTGCTCCGGTCTAGATTGGATGGTCGTCTTCCTCATCAGTGTCCGCGGACTGGTCCCCCTGGTCTGCGGACGGAAACAGTGTCCGTTCTGCGGGTCGGCGTTCAAGATGCCCTAAGAATCATATTGTGTGTAGAATAAATTGTGGCCTCTAAGCTTGTGTGTAGTCAATTACTAAATGTGTAATGTTAGCACATATTAGCACGACTATTTCTTAAGTGCAGCCAGCCACCAATTTCATTTGATTTGAATTAATATATTATTTATATACTCATTTAGATATTTATGTTCTCGATGGATTGATTTGAACGTCGCAAATTTATTACCCCGTTGCAACGCACGGGCCCTTTTGCTAGTACTTCCAAAGTCCATACTTTGTTTTCATACATGGATCCCATCTCGGATTTCATGGCCTCTAACCACTTCTCGGAATCCGGGCCCATCATCGCTTCTCCATAGCTCGTAGGTTCATCGTTGTTTAACAACATGACCTCTAAGACAGGGTTGCCGTACCACTCAGGAGTAGTACGCGTCCTTGTCGACCTACGAGGTTCGATAGCAACTTGATCCAAAGCTTCATGATCATCATCATTAACTTCCTCTTCAGCTAATGTAGGCTCCACAGAAACAACTTTCTGCGCTGCGCTACTCTCAGGTTGAAGTAAAGGTTCAATAACCTCATCAAGTTCTATCTTCCTCCCACTCAATTCTTTCGAGAGAAACTCTTTCTCAAGAAATGTTCCGTTTTTAGCGACAAACATTTTGCCTTCGGATCTGAGATAGAAGGTATACCCAACTGTCTCTTTTGGGTATCCTATGAAGACGCATTTCTCCGCTTTGGGTTCCAGCTTTTCAGGCTGAAGCTTTTTGACATAAGCATCACATCCCCAAACTTTAAGAAACGACAGCTTTGGCTTCTTGCCAAACCAAAGTTCATATGGCGTCGTCTCAACGGATTTCGATGGTGCCCTATTTAAAGTGAATGCAGCTGTCTCTAATGCATAACCCCAAAACGATAGTGGCAAATCGGCAAGAGACATCATAGATCGCACCATATCTAATAAGGTTCGATTACGACGTTCGGACACACCATTACGCTGTGGTGTTCCAGGCGGTGTCAATTGTGAAACAATTCCACACTGTCTTAAGTGACTGCCAAACTCATAACTCAGATATTCTCCTCCTCGATCAGATCGTAGGAATTTAAACTTCTTGTTACGATGATTCTCAACTTCACTCTGAAATTGTTTGAACTTTTCAAATGTTTCAGACTTGTGTTTCATTAAGTAAATATACCCATATCTACTTAAGTCATCAGTGAAGGCGAGAAAGTAACGATAACCACCGCGCGCCTCAATACTCATTGGACCGCACACATCAGTATGTATGATTTCCAATAAGTCACTTGCCCGTTCCATTATTCCAGAGAACGGCGTTTTAGTCATCTTGCCCATGAGGCATGGCTCACATGTGTCAAGTGATTCAAAATCAAGTGACTCCAAAAGTCCATCAGCATGGAGCTTCCTCATGCGTTTTACGCCAATATGACCTAAACGGCAGTGCCACAAGAAAGTGGTATTATCATTATCAATTCTACATCTTTTGGCATCAATGTTATGAACATGTGTATTATTACTATCGAGATTCAATAAGAATAAACCCCTCACATTGGGTGCATGACCATAAAAGATATTACTCATATAAATAGAACAACCATTATTCTCTGATTTAAATGAGTAACCGTCTCGCAATAAACAAGATCCAGATATAATGTTCATGCTTAACGCAGGCACCAAATAACACTTATTTAGGTTCATCACTAATCCCGACGGTAATCGAAGAGCGAGCGTGCCGACGGCGATCACATCAACCTTGGAACCATTTCCCACGCGCATCGTCACTTCGTCCTTTGCCAGCCTCCGTCTATTCCGCAGTTCCTGTTTTGAGTTGCAAATATGAGCAACCGCACCGGTATCAAATACCCAGGCACTACAACGAGAGTTGGTAAGGTACACATCAATAACATGTATATCATATATACCTTGTTTGTTGTTGGCCGCCTTCTTGTCAGCCAAATACTTGGGGCAGTTCCGCTTCCAGTGTCCAGTTCCCTTGCAATGAAAACACTCAGTTTCTGGTTTGGGTCCAGCCTTGGGTTTCTTCACGAGAGGAGCAACTGCTTTGCCACTCTTCTTAGAGTTACCCTTCTTACCCTTGCCATTTTTCTTGAAACTAGTGGTTTTATTGACCATCAACACTTGATGCTCCTTCTGAATTTCAGACTCAGCGACTTTCAGCATCGCAAACAGCTCGGCGACTGACTTGTTCATCCCGTGCATGTTATAGTTCAACACGAAGCTCTTGTAGCTAGGCGGCAATGATTGAAGAACTCTGTCAGTGATAGCCTCTGGCGGAAGGGGCATCCCTAACTCAGCCAGACGGGTGGAGTACCCAGACATTCTGAGCACGTGATCACTGATAGACCCGTTCTCCTCCATCTTGCAAGCATAGAACTTATCGGAGATCTCATATCTCTCGATCCGGGCATTCTTCTGAAAGATAAACTTCAACTCCTGGAACATCTCATATGCTCCATGACGTTCAAAACGTTTTTGAAGTCCCGGTTCTAAGCCATACAACATTGCACATTGAACTATTGAGTAATCATCAGAACGAGCCTGCCAGGCGTTCACAACGTCTAGAGACTCAACTGGAGCGGGTGGATCACCAAGCGGTGCATCAAGGACATAAGCCTTCTGGGAAGCCGTAAGGATAATCCTTAGATTACGGGCCCAGTCCACAAAGTTACTTCCATCATCTTTCAACTTAGCTTTCTCTAGGAACGCATTAAAATTCAGGGGTGCTACTGCGCGAGCCATGATCTACAACATAAATATAGCAAAGACAACTTAGACTATTGTTCTAGATAATGAGTTTAGTTAATCATATTACTTAAAAACTCCCACTCAAATTGACATCCCTCCGATCATTCGAGTGTTACATGATCCAAATCCACCAACTCAAGTCCGATCATCACGTGAGTTGAGGTGGTTTCAATGGTGAACATCTTCATGTTGATCATATCTACTATATGACTCATGTTCGACCTTTCGGTCTCTTGTGTTCCGAGGCCATGTCTGTACATGCTAGGCTCGTCAAGTTTAACCCGAGTGTTCCGCACGTGCAACATGGCTTGCACCCGTTGTATGCGAACGTAGAGTCTATCACACCCGATCATCACGGCGTGTCTCGAAACGACGAACTTTCGCAACGGTGCACACTTGGGGAGAACACAATTTATCTTGAAATTTAAGTGAGGGATCACCTTATAATGCTACCGTCGTCCTAAGCAAAATAAGATGCATAAAAGGATTAACATCACATGCAAATCATAAGTGACATGATATGGCCATGAACTTGTGCTTTTGATCTCCATCTCCAAAGCACCGGCATGATCTCCATCGTCACCGGCATGACACCATGATCTCCATCATCTTGATCTCCATCAACGTGTCGCCATAAGGTTGTCGCGCCGACTGTTGCTTCCACGACTATAGCTAACGTTTAGCGATAAAGTAAAGCATTACATAGCGCTTAATGATTGACACGCAGGTCATACAATAATTAAAGACAACTCTATGGCTCCTGCCAGTTGCCGTACTCATCGACATGCAAGTCGTGATATTCTATACAAAACATGATCATCTCATACATCACATATATCTCATCATGTAATTGGCCATATCACATCACAACATACCCTGCAAAAACAAGTTAGACGTCCTCTAATTGTTGTTGCAAATTTTACGTGGCTGCTACGGGTTTGCAAGAACCGTTCTTACCTACGCAAAACCACAACGTGGTGTAGTGATTGCTTTTTGATCTTCTAAAAGAACCCTCTTCATTGAACCGATTCAACTAAAGTGAGAGAGACAGACACCCGCCAGTCACCTTTATGCAACAAGTGCACGCAGCGGTAAAACCAGTCTCGCGTAAGCGTACGCGTAATGTCGGTCCGGGCCGCTTCATCTCACAATACCGCTGAATCAAGTATCAACTAGTAACGGCAAGCAATATGTATACACCCACGCCCACAACTCGTTTGTGTTCTACTCGAGATCTCATCTACGCATAGACCTAGCTCATGATGCCACTGTTGGGGAACGTTGCATGGGAAACAAAAATTTTCCTACGCACACATAAGGTCTATCCATGGTGATGAGCATCTATGAGAGGGAGAGTGAATCTACATACCCTTGTAGATCGCTAAGCGGAAGCGTTAATAAACGCGGTTGATGTAGTCGAACGTCTTCGCGATCCAAATCGCCGAGCGTCCCGCGATCCAATCACGATCCTTCCGATCTAGTGCCGAACGGACGGCACCTCCGCGTTCAACACACGTACGGCTTGATGACGCCTTCACCTCCTCGATCCAGCGAGCGATGATGAAGTAGTGGTTGAGTTCCAGCAGCACGACGGCGTGGTGATGGTGGTGAGGAACAATCTCTGCAGGGCTTCGCCAAGCACTACGGAGATTATGACGGAGGAACTAGAGGGTTAGGGTTGCCGCACACGGCTTGGGGAAATCTTGATGTGTCCCGTGTGCTAGCCCTGCCCCTCTATTTATATGTTGAGCCTTGGGGTCTAAACTTGGAGTAAAAGCCTCCTCTAGGTCGGTTTTGCCCGCACAAGGTCGGTTTGGCCCGCAGGGAAAGAGTCCAACTCGGATCCCTGCCGAACCGTGCACAGCCGCGCACAAGCGGTAGTACCGCTTCACACAAGCGGTAGTACCGCTTGGGCGGTAGTACCGCTTCACACAAGCGGTAGTACCGCTCGGGCGGTAGTACCGCTTCACCAAGCGGTAGTACCGCTTACGCGGCAGCAAAACTACTTTTGCACTTTCCAATACCTTGTGGGCTTTATCCCTTTGGCTCATATAAAGTGTTGCTGCACCCGAACACTTCGGTAAACATCCGGAATCCCTTCCGGTGAACTCCGGAACCCTTCCAGAGATCAAAACACTATTATCACATATATCAATCTTTACCTCCGGACTATTCCGGAGATCCTCGTCATGTCCGGGATCTTATCCGGGACTCCGAACAACTTTCGGTCACCAACATAATAACTCAATTATACTAATCGTCACCAAACGTTAAGTGTGTAGACCCTGCGGGTTCGAGAACTATGTAGACATGACCGAGACACCTCTACGGCCAATAACCAATAGCGGGACCTGGATGCCCATATTGGCTCCTACATATTCTACGAAGATCTTTATCGGTCGAACCTCTATGTCAAGGATTCAGTTAATCCCGTATGCTGTTCCCTTTGTTCTTCGGTATGTTACTTGCCCGAGATTCGATCGTCGGTATCACTATACCTAGTTCAATCTCGTTACCGGCAAGTCTCTTTACTCGTTCCGTAATACAAGATCTCGTGGCTAACACTTTAGTCACATTGCTTGCAAGGCTCAATGTGATGTTGTATTACCGAGTGGGCCCTGAGATACCTCTCCGTCATACGGAGTAACAAATCCCAGTCTTGATCCATGCCAACCCAACAGACACCCTCGGAGATACCTGTAGAGCACCTTTATAGTCACCCAGTTACGTTGCGACGTTTGATACACACAAGGTATTCCTCCGGTGTCAGTGAGTTGCATGATCTCATGGTCAAAGGAACAGATACTTGACATGCAGAAAACAATAGCAATAAACTGACACGATCAAATGCTACGTTTACAGTTTGGGTCTTGTCCATCACATCATTCTCCTAATGATGTGATCCCGTTATCAAATGACATCTCATGTCCATGGCTAGGAAACCTTAACCATCTTTGATCAACAAGCTAGTCAACTAGAGGCTTACTAGGGACACAATGTTGTCTATGTACCCACACATGTATTTGAGTTTCCAATCAATACAATTATAGCATGGATAATAAACGATTATCATTAACAAGGAAATATAATAATAACCAATTTATTATTGCCTCTAGGGCATATTTCCAACATATATATATATATATAAGGCCCGTGCGTTGCAACGGGAGAAAAAAGACTTAGCACCATAAGTAAGCATAACTCGAGGCCCCTTAGCAGACTTGCACGTACTAAATATGCAATACTCGGCAGGGGGTAACGCTGGCAGTTCCCTACTAACGCTGACAGTAAACTATAATATATGAATCCTAGAGGTCAAGGAAATGAGCAGCTATATTTTCCCTGTTTATGTGCTCTGATCGTGGTACTGCCGTTGTTGAAGGCATACATGTGGGCCCCGCTGTCGACAACCGCTACGGGATAAACTATGGCCATGATGCAGACCCTGCTGCCACCGCCGAAGCTCTCCACCGCTGACGGATCAATCTGCATGACACATCATTCATGTTCAGTTCTGACACGAAGTGCGTGAAGTGAACAACAGGAGAAATGAAATAGCTTCCCAAACTCACCAGAGTTCTCAGAGATATCTTCTTTTCCTTTTCAAGATCAAATTCAAAGAAGCCTCCATAGGCTGGTGTGTATAGTCCTGGTCTGAATGAAGAACTGTGCAAGGAAAAGAAAATAATTATTTTTACTCTTCAGATATTTTTAGAGATAAATAAAACATTAAGGCAAAAACCATAAGCATTAACCTTCTTAGATCAGAGCACATGAGTACCATGTACTTCTGCTCTGACTTGTACACCCGGAAGTGAACAACAGTGTGCTCCTCCATGTTGTCAGAGGCTAGGACAATAAGTCCAAATGGCCCTATGCCGCCATGAACCGATGCACCCGCTTCCCGGCAGTGCTTCTCCACGTCCAAAAGTCAGGAAGGATCGAAAGGATCGGCGCTATCGATTGATGTCAGTTCAAAATCTATCTCAACATCAGCCTGTTTCAAGAGAACGACATGTCAGATTAGCCACAGTTGCTCTGAAAAATATATAGAACACCTAAGCATGCCAGTCCTTTTGTTACCAAATATGTAAAATTTTATATAATTACTAACTTCAGAAGACCCTACATCATTTACTGGCCTGAAACTTTTTGAGGTAAATTTTTTGTTTGAATGACCAAGGCAAGCCTGTTTGTGTAAAGGAAAGTACCTGAAAACTGTCAGCTCCCTTAATCTCAAATATACCTCCCTTCTTCAGCTCTAGTCCATGATGGTTGATTTCATTTCCTCGAAGGGACTCGACCTCTTCAACTGGCCAGTGAAGCAACTGCTTGCCATGGCTGTCTAACCAAATTGTCCTGGGAATTGCCTAAAATTAATAGCAAAAAATGTTAAAGTTGCTACACTGATTGCTAAATCAATATTTCAATACGAAGCAGTTATAGCCAATGAGAGGCGGATTTTCTTACATGGATTCCAGCCCAAGCTCTTGCTACATCGTCTGAAGAACTGTCAGTCTCGTTAGTCCAACCCCATATGATTCTCCTGCCCTTCTTCGAGTCGAAATTACCATAATCGATCCTCGACCATAGCCGACGGTCATCTAGAATAAAGGTGTCACTTTTCAGATCATAAACCCCAATCATGTACTTGTCACAGTAATAACCAAAACAGTCATTCATGCCCATCTTCTCTGAAGTTTGAGGCAGCGGTTGCTCTACTACAGGTACTGCGACAGTAGAAGGATTGAGATTCTCTATTGTTCTTGTCTAAAACCAAAAAGGAATAAGAAAAATAATATTTTATAAAAGTGTTGCAATTCCCCTAACAAATTTCTGTGAAGTCTTGCTAGCTGGTATAAAATGCGAACTTATTATATTATCACTGCCAACCACTAATGCAAAATCTTGACCTTGTTTCCCTCGAAAAGACTACTTTTCCACATGAAGTTATTTATACAAAAGGGACAACTTCCATGGTTCTAAAGTTAAAACTACACAATAATAAATAGCTCAAACTCATGCACACCATCAGCCAAAACATTGTTAACTGATAGGTTTCAGTACTCTTTTATACTCCGAAGTCTAGACTCTCGAGCACTGAAATCAGCAGGCATACAACACAAGCAAACGATGGGTTTGCTATAATGTAAGTAATGAAAAATACAAAATTTAGATGCTTCTCAAAAATGATCAAACACGATCTATTACCACAATTTCACAGCAGATTGAAATCTATAATTTGCTGCATCTTAACTTCAAACAAAATAGGTCTGATCCATTCTTGCCAATCGAAAGAGATATTAATCTACGGAATCAAGCATACACAAGACATACCTTTGCTTCATCTGTCCCGATGACAAAGTCTAAATCACCAGTGACCAGAAGGGACTCCAACGTCTCTAACTTCCCGCCACCGGGCAGATGAGTGAAGAGCAGGAGGCCAGGGCCGTAGGAGAGGCCGAGCGAGGTGGGGGTGCAGCGGCGACCTGAGTGTCGGGGATGGCGGATCCAAGAATTCAACTTTGGGTGTTCAAATTTTCTTTTTCACCCTAACATCAATTTTTTCCCCGTTTCAGCCTATGTTAGCCTTAAAATTTTCATTTGTTATTTTTTACTAATGGAATCAATCACATCAGGATAGTGCTATGTACAAAGCTACATCTCTCTAAATACAAACAGAAGCTACACATGTACAGGTCAACGAATGCAATTTCAGATTGGAACTTTGGAGGGGATTGGTGTACTCTTGGCTTGCTGAGTTCTCCGTCAGCGCAGCCGCACAAAACTGAGTTGGCCACGGGTGTATGCAGTACTGGTCCGCTGCCTAGTTTATCTGGACTGAAGCTGAGTTGAGTAATCTCACGCTGCGTACTCTCTAAACTCAAGCATGTACGCAATATTTCTTGTCATATACCTATATAAACGGATTTTTTGCAGAAAATTTTGGGTGTACAGATGTACACCCATGACCTGTGCTGCATCCGACGGGGAAGCAACAGTGCGAGGCGACAATGGAGGAAGCGAAGCAGGGAGAGGAGAGGGGTAAGGGAGAGGAGATGCACCTGTTTGGAGGGCGGCGCACAGTTGAGGCGCCGCCGGCGGGCAGGCCGCCGACGTGTCCTTGGCCGGCGGCGCTCGGGCATCGGGCGGCTAGACTTGGAGCAGGTCTCCGGCGAGATGGGGATGGCGTGGAGGGGTTCTGGACGCCGGCGGGTCCTTGGCTGGTGGCGCTCGTGCATCGGGCGGCCACCTTGGCCGGCGGCGCTCGGGAATCGGGCGGCCATGGCCGTCTCTCTGCGCGCCCGACGACGAGGCGAGGTTGGGGTGGCCGGGAACGGGTAGATCGGAGGCGGGGCAACTTGATCTGGTAGTTGTGGTCGAAGAACCGGTGGCGGACGACGTTCTCCGGCGACGGCGACGCGGATCCAAGGCCATGGCATGCTCCTGTTCGTCCTGGGGACAGAGAGATCGGGGGATGAGCGAGGTGAGAGGAGAGAAAGGAAGAGAGGAGGGAACAGGGCACGGCGGCACTCATCTCCGGCGAGGATCCGGTCGCCGGCGGGTCGCGAGGTCGAGGCGGCGGCGCGCTCGGGAGCTCGGCCTCGGGCGCCTGGCTTCGGGTGCGGCGTACGGGCGGCGCTCGACTGGCTTGGGCCCAGATGTTTTCTAACTTGGACTGCGGCTACAATTTTTGAAAAACAGGAAGACCTTTTTGCAAAACGACCGCGACGGGTATGCCGCCAGAAGCAATCCGTGCTTTATTATTAGGTAGAGATTAGTAGGTAAAGATAAAGATTTTCTGATTTTTTCCCTCACATACAAATTTTCATAAATGTGCTACAATTCTTTGGATGTCTAAAAAAAAGCAAAAGAAAAGTGCTACGTACCAAACTACCTAGCGGTCTAGCACTTACTAGGGACCAAAACGTGCACTGCATCGTGCATGCATGCATCCCCTGCATGGCTGCCGAGCAGCACAAGCCGACAAGCAGCTGGCTCCGGCGCTGCGCGCCTGCCGCACGGCCAGTCGGCCAGAATTTTGAAACATCGACGGGCTTCGCGTGCCTTCGCGTGCCAGCCGTGCCTACGGGCCTGCCCATTTAACCAGGGGCCGTGCTTGGGCCTCGGAAGCCAGCACGCGTGCCAGCCCGGTACGGCCCGAGTACTTCGCGTGCCTGGCCCGTTTAACCCAGGGCGGGCCGTGCCGTGCCGGGCCGGCCCATATGGCCAGGAATGGGACTGCCTCCCCCGATGCAACACCTGCCGTCCAAACCTAATCAGGCGTGACTATAAGTTGGCCGCCGTCACATCCGAGCAGCTTCTCTAGTCTTGTCCCCTCGCGCGGCTAGGGTTTCCTCCGCTTCGCTCTCGCAGGTGAGATCCCCGAACCCCGATCCGATCTCGCCCCCCGTCTATTCTTCCGCTCGATTTCTCGCTTCGCCGGCCTGCCGCGCTGATGCCTGGTGCTTAGGTCCGAGCTCCCGCTCGATTCTCCCGCGGAAATTCCGTCGGCCCGTGATTTGCTTGCTTGTACGGATAGATCCGCATCCATGGCATGTCGTATCCGAATTAGAATTAGATATTCTGAAGAGGTGGCGGTGATTTTCTAGATTTGTTGCGCTTTTGGTGCTGATGATCCGTAAGGGGGAACAGTATGGTCGCAGCTAGGCTACTACGTTATAGATTGCGTCGCGAGTTTTCCGTATGCTGCTCTAATTGAATTTGTGCTGGATTGGCTGCTTTTTATGGGGAGGAGTTTGCTCTGCTTCGCTGTTTGCTTGCATGGTGTCAGTGGTTGTAAGTTTTGACATTTTGCTGCTTGTTTCAGTGCAGAATGCCTCGCTACGATGAGCGTGATCGTTATGGCGGCAACACAAGGCTGTACGTGGGTCGTCTTCCCTCGCGCACCCGCACAAGGGACCTTGAAGACCTCTTCGGCAGATATGGGAGGTGAGCGAGCAGAATTCCTCTCAGCCAGAGCTGCCTTTTTCCTTCTGAGTGACAAGTCCATGGAACAAATATACTAGTTTCTTCTTATACAGCGGATGTATTTTGATGGGTTTCATGTCACCCATGCAAATTATGTGTGATTTAGCTTTTAGTCAATAGGTCTGTGCTTTGCTCTCTTGTCTGAAGACATGTAGAGCAGAAATTGAGACACACCTGTTCAATTTCTTGCACCCAATGGCGTTGCCATCCGCATGGTTACTCTGAGGCAATGGCATTCCATACGGGATATCGAAGCCAGCACCCTGTGGTCTCTCAACATTGCTCTCTCTCTCCCCCATTGTTTCTTGTACCATCACATATATCCACAAACCCTTCATGTTTTTTAACTTGGATGATCTTGTTGAAGGTTTTGGGGGCTTACCCAACCACGGTGTCCATGGTGGATTGATGGGAGGGTGCCCTTGGTGGAATTGGTGGCTATTCTCGCAAAGTTTCTAGCAGACTTTGGCGATTGTTTTCAAAAATATATTGCCTGTTTTAATGGAAATCACAATCATGCCTGGTGTTTAGTTCATTCTGCGTGGTGATACATTTCTCTACTTGCGTCTTGATGGTGTTACTGTTTCCGGAAACCATTTCCACAGAGTGCGACATGTGGATATGAAGCACGAGTTTGCATTTGTTGTAAGTAACCGCTCTTGTTCACCTTGTTTTGACTGATTAATCCACGTTTGTACTGTTCACATTGATGCCCCTCCTTTTCTTCTATAAATCTTATTGCAGGAGTTTAGTGATCCCAGGGATGCTGATGATGCGAGATACAACCTTGATGGTCGTGACTTTGATGGAAGCCGCATGATTGTTGAGTTTGCTAAAGGGGTAATTATAATATTTCTCACTATAATTTTTCTATGTTGATTTATGCTTTTGTTATTTGCCCTTCCTTATTATGATGTTCATTATAGGTTCCGCGTGGCCAAGGAGGAGGAGGTGACCGTGACCGTGGCCGTGGTGGTGACCGTGAATATATGGGTCGCGGACCTCCTCCTGGTTCTGGCCGTTGCTTTAACTGTGGGATTGATGGGCATTGGGCTCGTGATTGCAAAGCTGGCGACTGGAAAAATAGGTGCTATCGTTGTGGAGATAGTGGCCACATAGAAAGGGATTGTCAGAACAGCCCTAAGAACCTCAAGTATGCCCTGCGAGTTTGTCTTTTCTGTTTTAAGTAGAGCATATCTGACTTTAGTTGTGTTGATGTAATCAGGCGTGGAAAGAGTTACTCCAGATCTCCATCTCCTCGCCGCGGAAGGGTGCGTGATAGGAGCTACAGCAGGAGCTGCAGTAGGAGCTACAGGTATATGTTGTTTTGAAAATTTGGGCGCCGTTTCTGCTTATTCTGTGGCATGATTCCCTTGTTCTGGTAGTCTGTGGAGTCTGAATTCTGAACATAGTACTGGCATTCTTTTTTCTTGCAAACTAAAGCCTCTTAAGACCTATATTGTCCAATTATCATGGTATTTCCTTTTTTGCATATTGTTTTCCTGTTATGCATGGGTTTAGTTCCATCTGCTGCTATTCTGTGGGCATAGGTTTACTTCATACATTTTTACTAACCTGCTGAATGTGGTAATTTTTAATTGAATTAAATACTCGTGTTTGCAACTGATGAATATATGCCAGTGTAAAAAATTGGTTGATTTCTTGATGTTGCTTTTAAACATACTCGTGTTGTGATTCAATTCGTGTTTTCCCTATCATGTTTTGTATATGAAACACTGACTGTATGTCTCTTGCTTTACTTAGCCGCTCTGTTTCCCCAAGGAGGGATGAAAGGCGATCAAGGAGCCCTCGCGACAGTCGCAGCCCAAGGAGGAGCCCCCGTGACAGTCTCAGCCCCAGGAGGAGCCCCCGCGACAGTCGCAGCCCTATGAAGAGCCCCCATGGCAGTCGCAGCCCTATGAGGAGCCCCCGTGACAGTCGCAGCCCTAGGAGGAGCGCTTCACCTGTCAAGGGGAGGGCCCGGAGCCCCACCCCTCCTGGCAGCAGGAGCCCTGCACCAAGGGAAAACAGCAGGAGCCCAATGAAGGCTGACAGCCCTAAAAACATGAGCCCAGCTGCAAATGGTCGTAGCCCGAGCCCCAGGGACGGCGAAGACAATGGCAACCACCGTGCACCCAGTGGAAGTGCATCACCTGGTGGTGGTTAAGAGATGGATCGAAATCCTTCCAGTGTTCACCCAGTGGAAGTGCATCACCTGGTGAGGTTCGAGAGATCGATCAAATTCTTCCTACAGTTTTGAAACTCTCCAACATGTTGAACAAAAGACTTGCCTGTACGAGTTTGATTTTATCGTGTACTCTATTTCGGTATTGATACGCCAGTCAGACCATAATATCTGTTGTACTATGTGCACATGGAATCATTTTGCAGTTTCTACATTCCATCAAATAATCTTTTGTGCTTAATTTCTCATCTTTATCGTGCTATATGTTGTAAATGCTACTAGTAGTATTTGCCCTTGAAAGATGGAGGGGAAACAATCTTTTCCAACATCCACTTTCCTCAGGGACGTACAAAAAACAGCATCATCTTCTCATAAGGCCATGTGGTTCATCTGCTGCGGACATTGACCATTTGCCAGAAGGTCCCTCTCATGGATGCCTCTGTGAAATCGTCGTCGGCTTCGCCCTCTCCCTCCACGCTGCCGGTTTGAGGCGGCGTGAGCTCTGTAACCATGTTGAGGCTGTTCACGTCGGACAAGTCCAGGCCGTCGCAATCAACCGCGCTTCTCTGACGGCGTGGCGGCGTGAGCTCTGTCACCATGTTGAGGCTGCTCACGTCGGAGAAGTCCAGGCCGTCGCCCTCCTGCAGCCGCATCACGAACTGCAGGTTCCACACCACGTCCTCCATGGCCGGCCGGTCGGCGCCGCGCTCCGCCAGGCACCTGGCCACCGTCTCGCCGTACTTCCTCAGCGCCGCGGGCCTCGCCGCGGCGGCGATGCGCCGGTCCACGATCTTCTCCAGCTCGCCCCTGCCCTGCCAGTGCAGCCCCCACTCCACCAGGTTTGACATCGGCTTCGGCAGCCTCGGGTCGACGATGGGGCGCGCGCAGACGGCCTCCAGCAGCACGACGCCCAACGAGTACACGTCGGACTTGGCCGTCAGCTGCCTCGTCCGGCAGTACTCCGGGTCGACGTACCCGAAGCTGCCCTTCACCGCCGTGCTGACGTGCGTCTCGTCGAGCACCGGCCCGGCCTTGGACAGCCCGAAGTCGGCCACCTTGCCCGTGAAATCGCCGTCCAGCAGGATGTTGGACGACTTGACGTCGCGGTGGATCACCGGCTTGTCCACGGCCGTGTGCAGGTACAGGAGGCCCCTCGCCGCGCCGGCGCACGCCTCCAGCCGCTGCGCCCAGCTGAGCGGCGCCGCGCGGCCCGCGCCGCCGCGGCCGTACAGCCGGCTCCTCAGCGAGCCGTGCTCCATGTACTCGTACAGCAGGATCATCTCCTCCCGCTCGTCGCAGTAGCCGACGAGGGACACCAGGTGGCGGTGGCGCAGCCCGGACAGCAGCTCGATCTCCGTGCGGAACTCTCGCGCGCCCTGCCGCGACTCCGGGCTAGCGCGCTTCACGGCGACCTTGGTGCCGTCCTGGAGTACGGCGCCGTACACCTTGCCGAACCCTCCCTCGCCGATGATCAGGCTGTCGTCGAAGTTGCGCGTCGCGTCTTGCAACATGGCGAGCGGGAAACGGTAGCTTGGCATCACCGTGGCGGCGGTAGCAGCAGCCCTGGGGCTCGCTCCCGGAGTGTTACCGGCAGTAGTGAAGCTTGACGATCCTGATGCAATGGCGCCGCGAACGCTGAAGCGGCCGAGGAGTGGCATCCATGGCGTGGACGACTGGCTCTGCGTCGGCGTCGGCTGCTTCTTATCACCCTCCTCCTCTTCCTCCTCCTCCTCCTCCTCCTTCTTCTTCTTCCTAAGGACAATGGCGAGAGCAACGGCGATGGACACGAAAGCGAACGCTCCACAAGCGGAGCCAAGAACGACGGCCAAACGCGACTTGGCTGCCCCCGCCGCCGGCTCGACGACGACGACAGAGCCGGCGCTCAGGTGCATCTTCATGATCTCAATCCCATTGAGGATGGCGGCGGGCATCACGATCTTATTTGCCAACGGGCCAACATGGACGGCGAGTTTCCCGGACGCTTCGCTAGCAGGCAACACGAAGTCCTTGTAGTACGGGAACGCCAGCGAACCATCGCCGACGGCGGCGAGGTCAAGGTCCGTCAGCACGGTGGCGTGACTGGCGTCATCGACGTAGGCGTTGATGTGGAGCTGGTGGGGAGCCTTGCCGACGATGTCGCAGAAGTGGAACCTGATGAAATAGCTGGAGCTGGCGTCGACGTCGAACTGCCACGCCATCTGTTTCTGCCCGTCGAATGAGCTGCTGTTGATCACGAGCTCCCTCGCCGTGGCGTAGACGATGTCCGGCGCGTCGGTCACCGTCGCTTGCCCGGGCAGGCGGTTCAGCGTCCCGTTGTAACGGACCTCCCGAGTCACCGCGTCGGTCACAGAATGGGAGAGGAATCGCAGGTCGGTGGTCCACTCTCGCCAGAGCGCGTCGTCGTCGGGCGCGACGGCCGGGCCGCCCACGTTGACGCGGTAGGCCGTCTGCAACGGCAGCGCGGCGGGGATGGGCTCTGGCCGGCCCGTGGACGAGTCGGCCGCGTCGGCGACGAGGTCGATTGGCACGGAGACGACCTCGACGGCGTTGACGAAGGCGATGCCCCCGTCGATGAGCGGCACGAACGAGACCACGAGCGTGTCGCGCGCGACGTCCAGGAGGAACTCCACGCGCGCCGGCTGGGGCGACGACGCGTTGCCGGGCTCGGGCGCCGGGATGCCGTCCTGCAACAGCACGGCGTCCTGCGTGGACACCTTGAACGCCCTGGCCACCGCGGCGAGGTCGTAGCTCCGGTACACGAAGGGGAAGAAGTGGAGGCGGAGGAAGTGCCGGCCGCGGCGCCTGATGGCGAAGGAGTAGGAGGAGGGCGCGGAGAACACCCTGGCGTTCTGGTACAGCGCGGCGTCGCGGAAGCCGGACACCAAGTCCGGCGAGGCTTTCACCGCGGCGCTGCGAGGGGACGTCAGGGTGACCGCGCCGGAGCCAGAGCCGCCGTCGTCAGCGAGGAAGAGCCTCCGGCCCACCGGCGTGTCCACCGAGGATCCGCAGCTGATGAGGTAGTTGTCCTCAGGCGCGTACGCCGCAGCGCCGCAGAGGAGCAACACCGAGACGATCCCGAGCACGCCGCGAGCTCGAGCTGGCCGGAGCCTCGCCGTCGCGTCCATGGCAAGTTCAGAGGAACACCTATACACGAAAAAAAAGATTATGGCTAGAGCAGAAGTTATCGAAGTGTATCGAACCATGAAAAGCGGCAAGAAGCCAAGGAAGAGCGACAGAGGAACGAGTGACGTTACCTCCTGCTATCGGCCAGCTGATTCAGCAGCAATCCAGATCCTCCATGGATGATGTGCGCTGCCGTGGTGTCATGCTTATCCGCGAGGCGTTTGGTTGGTGCATGCGAGGCCAGGGGTTGCAGGAAGAAGAGGACACAGAGGTCACTGGTGGCCGGTCAGAGAGGTGGGATCGCCATCAGAGGCGGCCCGCCGAATTGAAAGCTCCTCCGTCTCGTAGCGCCCTCCTCCCCACGCCGCTGGGCGCGCAAGTCGCAACCGTTACCGAACTTGAGAGCACTGACCACCGTGTGAGCAGGGGACTGGACTGGACTGGACCAGCGCGTGTCCTGTTGTGCCGGGAAAGGCAAGCAGAGCTGCTGCTGAAATGGGTTGTTGCACTTGGAAGCTCGCTGGAACGTACTACCACTGAAGATTTCTTGCAGAGATTGCAGGAAGAACACGACGGTGGCAAGTGGCAACAGGGACGGATGGCCGCCGGAGACGGCCGAACTGCATGCTGGGAATTCTGTGGCACGCGTATGGAAAAAATGCACCTGAAAGCAAACGCTAGGAGACGTGACGAGAGTGCGGGACACGATTATTTGGTCCCGGAAAATTATCGCTAGGCGTTTGGTGTTATCTTTCAATCGTCAATGCTACTAGGAGTGTGGTTTTTCTACCCTGCAAGAGACATCTTGACCGTGGATTTATTGACCATCGTTGCTTTAAGATTTGTGCTACTTTTCTTACTTTTATATAAAAATTGCCTTATTTCAAAGTGTTACGTATGTTTTATTGTGTTTTTTCTTGTTCCAAAGTGTCTCGTAAAGTTTCGTCGTGTACCAACAAATAAGAGTGCACTTCTTTCTGATTGGCTTTACTAGTACACAACAATACACAATGAAACATTTCGATACATGTCCAAACAAGAAAAAAGACTGTAACACTCTAAAACAAGACAAAGCTTGCCGCTTCCGGAAAATATAGCATGACTCTCAAATCAACGGTGAATGATGGATTCATGCATCGGATATCCCCTGCATGGTAGAATTGCTTTTCTCTCAAAGCTAGTAGCTCTCCAAGGCTTTGACTTTACGTCCCCAACCTTCATGCCCTTGTTGCTCCACCCCGAGGAGAGGAGATTTCCCAAAGGGTGTTCTCTTTTTGACAACTTTATCTTTTGTGGTGGAGCTGGTCCAATGTTGCCACAAGCGTGGGTTGCCTTTAGTTGTACTCAAGCTCTACTTCCTGAAAGCCTTCAGCTCCGTCTCCTGGCTTAACCTTGAACGTGTGCTGGAAGCCTCCACCTCGATGGATGCACTATGTCTTAGGCCTCAATGTCTCCTACCACTCAGTCGTCATTCTCAATAGCGTCCCTCGACAAGTGGACTTCCCGCAAAGCATGGGCTCCGACATGGGACCCTCCCTTGCTTATTTATATTGGATGCAACTGTCCTGCAAGGACTCGTGCTTGCTATTGGAGCAGAGGACGGACTGCAACACCCATCCACACCCAATACCAGCGTCAGGATTAGCATACGCTCCAGGCAGGTTTTGTAGCTACAATAGCTACAATGCAGAAAAATAGCTACAATGACTATGGTCAACAAAGAGCTCTCCCGCTGTCGGTACCAAAACCGGCAGATCTCGGGTAGGGGGTCCGAACTATGGGTCAAGGAGTCGATGGTAACAGAGAGCGTAGAGACAGCGATTTACCCAGGTTCGGGCCCTCTCGAGGAGGTAAAACCCTACGTCCTGCTTGATTGTATTGATGTGATTGTATGAAGGTTACAGAGTTGATCTACCTCGAGATCAGATGGGCTAAACCCTAGATTATGAGTCTTCTCCCTACGGACTAAACCTCCTGGTTTATATAGACACCAGGGGGGCCCTAGGGTTACATATGGTCGGTTACCATCAGGGATAACATGCCGGTTACGCCATCTATTCCTTGGAGGAGACGCCAAGACTTCAGAGATTTCCTTCTATCATACGGGGTCGTCCACAATCCAGCCTTCCATCGACGTGTAGAGAGCGGCCCACCAGTCCGGCTCATGAGAGATAGGCCGGCAGCCCGAGTACCCCCTAGTCCGGGACACCCTCAGTAGCCCCCGAACTAGTCTTCGAAGCCGAGGTAGATGCCGAACACCATCGGCTTTGTGGACCAGTTCACTTTCCTCCGTGACACTGGTAACATACATGTATTACTCCGAGTTGTATTTTCAAGCATTATCCGGTCGTGTATGCGCCGAACTGTATCTTGGTAACGAAGTATAATAATAACTTAGCCCCGAAGGCTAGCCGCTTCGGCGTGAACAGTGTTCTCATATGACAACTTTTACCGAAGGGTCACACCTTGTCACGACCGCAAGTTGGTTTATGACAAACTCGATTCGCGGTTCGAGGTGGTTCTCATTGGCACGTTCCATCGATATGGAGATCGTGTCCTGTTTTCAAGGGATATAATCAATAATCCGCCTCACCCCACGCGCGCATAATGGCACGGTTATACGGGGAAGCGGCGAGGACTGCGGCGCAGTAAAGGGACCGTGGGTTTTATAGCCCATAAAAGGGGCACAGTCCTTGTTTCGGTCGCACGCTCTCATTCCCCCCTTTCGCCATTGCCTTCCCCGATTCCTGAGCTCCAACACCCAGATCTGCTCTCCCTCCCAAGAACCTTTCCATCCACCCGCCTAATCCGGCAATGGCGGGTTCCGGGTCCAAGGGCAAGTGGGAGGCATCCGTCGTCACCGAAAGCGCCATCATGGAGTTGAAGGGCGCGGGATATCTTCCTGACAACGTAGCCCACCGCGCACCAGAGGCCGGCCAGGCCGTCCCCACGCCGCGACCGGGCGAAAGGGTGGTGTTCGTCCCCCACTTCCTCCGAGGTTTAGGATTTCCCCTTCACCCCTTCGTCAGGGGTCTTATGTTCTTTTACGGGCTTGACTTCCACGATCTCGCGCCGAATTCCTTTCTACATATCTCGGCCTTCATCATCATCTGTGAAGCCTTTCTCCGGATCCGGCCACACTTTGGCCTGTGGCTGAAGGTCTTCAACATCAAGCCGAAGATCGTCGACGGCCAACAAGTGGACTGCGGGGGTGCTATGGTCAGCAAACTCCCCCGAGTGGAATGGCCAGAGGGCACCTTCATCGAGACCGTCAAGGTTTGGCAGAGGGAATGGTTCTACATCACCGAGCCGAGGAGCGCGGGTTGGGGGGCAATTTCGGCCTTCCGATCCGGACCCCCTACGAGGTTGGTCTCATGGACCAAGAAAGGCCTCGACTGGGGGGTAAACAAGGAGGTGGAGCAGCTACAGCAACGAATTGCCAAGATGATAGGGAAAGGCGTCGAGCTGCCCAACGTGGTCCAGATCATGCTCGGCCGTCGAATACTCCCATGCCAGGATAGGGGCTCCCCCATGTGGGCCTACGAGCCCGAAGACCCGGTCACCGTGCGTAACTTCTTCCGCACCACCCACGCCCAGCTATGGAGAGCGCTGTTCAAGCCGCAGAAGGACTGGCCGGCCGAGGGAGAGGACATCGGACTTGACGCCGCAAACCCCCCACGGGAGGTATGACTAAGTTTGTTCTTGTATCCGAACTATTTCCCTTTAATAAGGTACTCAGCTTCTCGACTTCTCATCCACAGAAATGGCTGAAGAAGGCCCAGCGGATTGACAGTCCTGCGCCGCTGCCAGAAGGACCCAGGACGCCCCTCCTGACGGCCATGTTGGCCATGGAGCCGTACGAGGTGCCGGAAAGGAAGGAGAAGAAGAAGCAACAGGGGGAGGCCAGAGAGGGCCTCCGCTCCCGAAGACCCCCGGGTGCTAGATCCGGGGACACCAATGCTCCCTCCACGCAAGAGGAGGAGAAGGAGCAAGGAGAGGACGGGGAGGAGGACGATTCCTCCCGAACAGGGAAGAGGGTGGCGTCCGAGGATGCCGAGGAGGAGCCTCCTCGACCCGCTCCCAAAAGACCGTGCAAGGCCAAGGTAGCCTTGTCCGGCGATAGCTCGGCTTCTGCCGACGACTCTGAGGCCTCAGAAGAGGTTCCTCGGAAAATTCCCAGGGCCAAACTGCAGGCCCAAAGGTATGCGCTCTAGTGACTACCTGAGCGTCTTTAGCCGAACTGGGCTGATACTGATCAAGTTTCCATGTGTAACTTTGCAGTCCGCTGCGCGATCTCCCCACCGACCGAGTTTCGGAGGGGGATTCTCCACCGGCGGCGCTGGCGGAGAGCGTCACTGGATCCCGCGCCTCGCCTTCCCCAATCGTGAAGGAAACCGAGGAGGTCCTGTCAAGGAGGACTCTTCCCATGCCACACACAGGGGAAGGAGGCGATACTATCATGGCCAAGGTGGATGCCTCGGTCGCCGAAGACCAGGAGGGGAGGGCCCCTCTGATGAACGAGAGGGAGGAGCTCGGATGAACCGAGCTCTCTCTGAGGACCACTCCAGAGACGTCAAGGCGTCCCGAGTCCGGTGCTCCGGACTTGGAGAAGGAAGGAGCCGGAGTACCACCGCCACCCCCGCCTGCCCAAGAGCAGGCATCGACCAGGTGGCCGGACGAGATGGAGGACGCTGTAACCAGCTCCTCCATCGCCGAAGTGCACCGTGCACTTATGGGCGCGGTGCTACAGAGTATTCGGTCCGTGGATAATGGACTGAAGGAGGCTTTTAGTGGCCTTCTGACCAGCTTCAAGGTGAGCGAAGTAATGCTTTTTTCCTTAGGGAAATTCATTTGTGCAAATATATAGCCTCATACATAGTAGCCCCCGAGACTATGGCCGGCTAAGCAAAGCCGGTCGGAGGATCAAAAATCGACATCTCGGATATTAACGGGTGCAGAATAATGCGCAGGCATCATCCTCGGCCGCAGCTGCCAACGCCGAAGAGTTGGCCGAGCTGAATCGGAAGCTAAAGAGCTCCGAGGACGATCTGAGCCTGGTGAACAAGAGGTTCGACGAGGCGCAAGGTAAGGCCGAGTTGTGATAGTGAATACAGCCGTAGATTTGAAGCAGTGTTCGATGCATCCTAACGGAGATAACCGATTGAACTGCAGCTGCCGTCGCGGAGGTCGAAAGCCTCAAGGCCGCACTGAGGACAGCTCAGGCGGACGCGGCGACGCAAAAGTCGGCAGCCGAACAGGCAGCTGCCAAGCTGGCGGCGCTAAGAACCACAAGTGAAAAGCATGAGGCCAGGGTGCTGGAAGTGCAGCAGGAGCTCGGGGATGCCGTCACAAGATGTGAGGCCCTCGAGCAAAAGAATAAGGAGCAGGCCACCGAGCTGACCTCGTTAGCGGCGGCGGCTAAGGAAGCGCGGACAGAGGCGCGCGGTTACCAAGAAGAGCTCCGCCAAGTCAGGCTGATCGCGGACGGTAAGCCGTACTTGTTACAATGTGTATTTGGAGGTAACAGGTTCGCGTTGCTCACACGGGTATGGCGTTTCGCAGGCGCCTTTGCAGACCTCCCGAAGAGTGCGGCGGATGCGGCGAGGTTCTTCGCCGGCCAGGAGGGTTGGGCCGAGCAGAGGCTTTTCTGAGCGCAATTTCAAGCGCCCGAACACCCTCCCCTCCTCAACAACCAGATGAAACAGCTAATGGAGCTGCATCGGATGGCGGAGCCGGTGATGAAGGACCTATGCATCAAACTATGGCCGTCGGAGCCGCTGCCGAGCAGCTACTTCGGTCTGGTGCAGAGGCTGTTCGGCGCTCCTGCTCAGGTCGATGCCTGGAAGCGCTCCACATGTATCGAGGGTGCTCGGATGGCCTTCGGCAAGACAAAGGTACATTGGCCGAAGCTAAAACCCGCTGAGATAGCCATCGGACCTCCGCCGCCAGGGAAAGAGCATAGGCGTCCCGAGCAGTACTTTCCAGCCGTGATGGACGGTGCTCGGGCAGTAGATGCCCAATGCCCAAAAGATGTAATTTATGAGTAGATGTAGTTTCCTTGTAACCAAGGAGTTGAAACTTTTGCTTTATTGTAGTGCAAATGATCGGCTATGGATATAGTGCCGGATTAATTTTGACTCCTGTGCGGCCGGTTTGAAACTGAAAGTTACCGGTCGTCGGCTTCAGCCCCCTGGCAGATACTGCATGGGGTGTTTTCTCGTAATACGTGAACCCTTAGCCGACGTCTCGGTGCCCGGGGGCGGTTGTATGTACGGAAAACCAGGCAATCAGACTATGTGGTTTTAGTGCTTTCACTTAGCCAGAGGAGCTTGACGGTGGGGGCCGGTGACGAGCCCCCGGTGTTTGTGATATTCGGACGAGCCACGGTTGATACAATCATCACATGGTTTCTGTGACAGAGAACCCTTCGTATGACACGGACTAACCTCCAACGATTTTAGGCTAACGCCAGTCATCGGATCGCCGACCAGTTCTCACTTATTGGGACAGTCAGTTTTCGGCTTTCTCCACTGAGGTACTTGACCAGGCGAGCTAGAAGTACAATCGCAGTGGTTCTCCCTTTACCCTCTTAGCCGAACAGTGCGGAACGTAAGAGGGTAAACACAGGAGCCGGGCAACCCAACTATTGACCAAAGACGCAATTCGGAACTGATTCATATAATGCAATATCCGTGACACCGAGCACATGAAAAGAGAAGTGCCGGTATAAAGTTTTAAGGCAAGATCTATGGTCGAGCCCCCGGTCTATTAGCCGGTTTAAAATAAATGTATCGTGATAGTGTACTTCGGCGGAAAAAGGAGGAAAGGAATATGCAACGTGAATGACTGCACGAGTATACCATAATAAAGTGGTCTTTACTTCCTTTGAATGTGTGACGTCCAACCGTACAATCCGTATTGCCAAAGTAGCTTAAATAGATACTTTAAAGGAATGTATATATTGAGAGTAAAGGTTTACACAGGGCTTCCATGAGTGGTTTGACGTCCCTACTACGCCCTGCTGCACGTCTGCGCCTTTGCTCGTCAAGAAGCTGTCGTGGAAGCGAAGCTGTCCGCCGCGTATTCGGTGGAAGAAGTAATCTTTGGCGGGCGAGCCCTTGAAAAAGGGTTTTGAGAAGTCGCCGTGGTATATCAGCTGGACGCTGATTGGGCCCTAGATGGTGCCCATTGTTGATGTCGATTTGAAGACATTTGGTGGCCATTTGTCGGTCGAACCGAGCTCTGGACCTTTTGTTTGCTGTGTCCCCACAACTGCCCATGGAATTTTGAGCGCGAAATTGTGCACGCGAGGTACGTATTTCGTGACTAGGTGGGCCGTGCTGTGGGGCGCGTATCCCTATTTGGGTGGATCATGGGAGCGCGTCGGGACCGAGGCTGCAGCTCGGGAGCGCTCGCATGTGTCCAGTGTCTTGACAGTGGACTGGGATTGCGACGCCTCTTCGGCAGCTTGGACTTCGGCGGCGAGAGCCGCAGTGTGTTCCTCTGTTCGGAGCGAGCGCTCGGTATTACCGTTAATGGTAATAACGCCCCTTGGTCCTGGCATCTTCAGCTTCAGGTACGCATAGTGCGGGACGGCGTTAAAGCGAGAGAAGGCGGTCCGTCCGAGGAGTGCGTGATAACCACTGCGGAAAGGAACGATACCGAAGATCAAGTCCTCAGCGCGGAAGTTGTCGGGCGAGCCGAAGACTACTTCCAAAGTCACGGATCCCGAGCAGCGTGCCTCGACGCCAGGTATTACACCTTTAAAGGTGGTGTTGCTGGGTTTGATCCTTGACGGGTCGATCCCCATCTTCCTCACTGTATCTGCATAAAGCAGGTTAAGACTGCTACCTCCGTCCATCAGAACTCTAGTGAGGTGAAATCCGTCCACAATGGGGTCGAGTACCAGAGCCGCCGTTCCTCCATGGCGTATACTGGTCGGATGATCTCGACGGTCGAAAGTGATCGGGCAAGCCGACCAAGGGTTGAATTTCGGGGCTACCGGCTCTAAGGCGTAAACATCCTGAAGCGCGCGTTTCCGCTCCTTCTTTGGTATATGCGTGACGTAGATCATGTTCACGGTTTTGACCTCCGGAGGGAACTGTTTTTGGCCTCCATTGTTTGGCCCGCGAGGTTCGTCGTCGTCCTCACTGCGGGGGCCCTTGCCCTGTTCTTCGGCTGTGGCCTTGCCGGCCTGCTTGATTACCCAACAGTGACGGTTGGTGTGGTTAGCTGGCTTGTCGGGGGTGCCGTGAATCTGGCAGGGCCTATCCAATATTCTGTCCAGCGCAGACGGGCCATCTTGGTTCCCTTTAGAGGGTTTTCTCCGCTGTCCCGATTTCGAGCCGCTGAATCCGGCGTTCACCGCTGCGTCATCGGCTTCACCGCCGTTGTTTGAGTGTCGGCGCTTGTTGTTCCTATTGCGCCGGGGTTTGCCATTCCCGTCCCGGGTCTCTGAAGTACCGGGGTCTTCGGGGTGGTTGCTTCGACGAGCTAACCAACTATCCTCACCCGCGCAAAAGCGGATCATGAGAGAAGTAAGGGCCGACATTGTTCTTGGCTTGTCTTGGCCAAGCTGGCGAGCGAGCCACTCGTCTCGGATACTGTGTTTGAATGCCGCAATTGCTTCAGCGTCCGGACAGTCGACGATCTGGTTCTTCTTGGTCAAGAACCGGTTCCAAAATTACCGGGCTGACTCTCCGGGCTGTTGGATAACATGGCTCAGGTCATCGGCGTCCGGTGGTCGAACGTAGGTGCCCTGAAAGTTAGCTCGGAATGCATCTTCGAGTTATTCCCAGCTCCCGATGGAGTTTTCGGGTAGGCTGTTCAGCCAATGCCTGGCCGGTCCCTTAAGTTTCAGTGGTAAGTACTTGATAGAATGGAGATCATCTCCTCGAGCCATATGAATGTGGAGAAGAAAATCCGCAATCCACACAGCTGGGTCAGTTGTCCCATCGTAGGATTCTATATTAACGGGTTTAAACCCCTCGGGGAACTGATGCTGCATCACCTCGTCAGTAAAACATATTGGGTGTGCGGCGCCCCTGGCCCGGGCCGCGTCGCGCCGAAGATTAGTTGTCATCCGGGCACGGTGCTGATCCCGAGCCCTGTCGTTTCTATCGTGCCAGGCCTGGTATCCGCCCCGTCCAGCGGGTGCGTATCCTGTGGGTCCATAGATGGACCTCGACTGAATCGCTCGTGTGTTCAGGTCGTGGCGCAGATCGTATTGGTCATCCGGTTGAACCGGGTCTTTGCCTGCTCGGCGAGAAGGCACGAGTGGGTATTCGGCTTCCCTGGCCATCTTATCCTGTCCTCGAGGGGGCACGGGTGGGAGTTTGGCTTCTCCGGCCGCTCTATCTCGTCCTCGAGGGGGCGCGGGTGGGAGCTTGGCTTCCACAGCCGGCCTATCTCGTCCTCGAGGGGGCCGGTCGGGCTGGTCTGCGTAAGTTCGTCTGGGAGGTACGGGCTCGAAGGCCTCATCCTCGAAGTCTGGAAGGAGGCGCCGCCGCGGATAACTCCTATATTGGCCCTGACGTTGATCGTCGAGGCCTTCTTCGGCGGCTAGGACCATCGTCCATCTATCGTTGAGTGTATCCTGCTCGGCCCTGAGCTGTTGTTGTTTCATCTTTAAGCTTTGGGCAGTGGCAATGAGTTGCCGTTTGAATGTTTCTTGTGTCAGGGGATCCTCTGGGACGATAAAGTCCTCGGGTCCGAGGCTATCTTCCTCTTCGGATGGGGGGAGGTAATTACTGTCCTCGGAATCATCGAGGTCCTCGGGGTCACCCTGGTCCTCATGCCCTTCAGGGGAGTCAGGTCGTTGCTCGGGCGTGTTGTCGCCGAGCTCCCCCAAATTATCCGGAGTCTCGTTAGCTCCGGTGTCGTTTGTGTCTGTGTGATTTTCCTTGCCCTTCCCCCGCCCTCTGGCTCGCCGTCGACGGCGTCTGGGCGGGTCTTCGGTGGGGTCGTCGCCGCCTTTGTTGGTTGTGTCACCGTCCTTCACGGGGGTGTCAACCATGTAGACATCATAAGTGGAGGTGGCGGTCCACTTTTCGGTATTTGTAGTGGCAAGGAAGGTGTCCGTGGAGGGCGGGACGTCCATGTCCTCGTCCATGTAGTCAGCCTCCTTGGAGGCGTAGTCTAGCATGTCGGTTAAATCTTCGACAGTGGCTACCAAGTGGGTGGTGGGTGGGACGCAAAATTCCCCGCGGCCGGCATCCTGTCCGACCTGCTCCTGGTCCGAGGACGGGCCGTCCGCGATATTTATCATCTGGATCCGGTCCAGCGTCTCGCTTAAAATCAAGGAATCCACCGGATCTATGTTCGGACGGTCCCTGGAGTTGAGCTCCGGCGCGTCGTTAACGGGAGTGTGCTCGGCCAAGGGTGACCCCTGGTTCTCCGGCACCGGGGTTGGAGCCAAACTCAAGGTCAGGTCCGATCCGAGGCCCGCCTCGAGGACTAGGGCGGGGAAGGGATCCGAAGTCAAGGCCTCGGGGTTGGTGGGTTCCTCGGGTGAGGCCGAGAACCCAGTAAAGATCAAATCGCCTCGAGCGTCGGCGACGAACTGAAGGCCGCCGAACCTGATTTCCTGCTCAGGGGCAAAGTTGCCGACCTGGTCGAGGTGACCGGTCGGATCGGCGTGTAACACGATGCTGCCGAACGTGAAGAGCTAGCCGGGGACGAAGATATCCCTGCTACGAACTCCGTCGCTGAAGAAAAGAGCTGTCCGAGGACGATGATATCCCCGCTGCAGATTCCATTGCTGAAGAACTGTCCGGGGATGGCGAGCCATTGATCCTTGGCGACCCACGATGGGACTCTCAATGAAAGCACCAATGTCGGTACCAAAACCGGCAGATCTCGGGTAGGGGGTCCGAACTATGGGTCAAGGAGTCGATGGTAACAGAGAGCGTAGAGACAGCGATTTACCCAGATTCGGGCCCTCTCGAGGAGGTAAAACCCTACGTCCTGCTTGATTGTATTGATGTGATTGTATGAAGGTTACATAGTTGATCTACCTCGAGATCAGATGGGCTAAACCCTAGATTATGAGTCTTCTCCCTACGGACTAAACCTCCTGGTTTATATAGACACCAGGGGGGCCCTAGGGTTACATATGGTCGGTTACCATCAGGGATAACATGCTGGTTACGCCATCTATTCCTTGGAGGAGACGCCAAGACTTCAGAGATTTCCTTCTATCATACGGGGTCGTCCACAATCCAGCCTTCCATCGACGTGTAGAGAGCGGCCCACCAGTCCGGCCCATGAGAGATAGGCCGGCAGCCCGAGTACCCCCTAGTCCGGGACACCCTCACCCGCCACGCCCCAGGAGACGACCCGGGTTGCCCAGGGCCTGACGTTGCCACTGTACACACCCCATTCCTACCCCGTTCTCTAGTACGGAGACGGCACCACCAACCTTCTCCGCCCGACATCGCCCAAGTCACCAAACTCAAGGAGTTGCTCGGCTCCTTTGTCACGAGCACTCATCTTGCGTCCAGCTTCAACAAGTGCATCTTTGTTCCTATCAATGTGCCTCCCTAGCAAGCACAGGTTATCGATGTCATCTTTGGTTGCTCTGTTGCGGCCTTCTCTCAATAGTATCTAGGGTTAGTGTTCTCCACGTTGAAGTTGTGCCTCTCTGACTTTTACCCATCATAGCCAAGATTGACAAGAAGTACCTTGTCGGTTGACAAGCAAACTGCTTAATATTGGAGGCAAAGGGGTGATACTCAACGCCATCCTCTCAACGCTCCCCACCTAGCCATGGCTGCGCTGCAGCTCTCTGAAGGCATGCACACAACATTCGTGTGCTGCTGCCATACGGTCTTCCAGGCCATAGTAACACCATCATCAAGCATAATGCAAGATTGCCTAGTTCGAGATCTCCCTTCCCCGCAATTGGGGAGGCCTAGGTGTCCGGGACCTTCGGCCTCAAAACTCATGCCTCATGTTTAAAATCCTGGTCCGTCTCCATAGGGACCATTCCACGACTTGGCAGTCTTGGTTTGCCGTGCGATACGGGTGTGACGACGACATGACCTTGGCGACCCTGATCAGATGGACACAACCACCTAGAAGTGCTTGTTGGCAACACTCCCTTTTTTCGCAGCTACACCTGCGTGTTGTCGGGTACGGGATCCTCTCGGCCTTGAGTCTCAACCGTTGGGTCGCTAGCAGCCATACTATGGCAGGGCGTTTCCCCATGTTCTTCGCCCATGTTGTCAACCCCAACACTTTCATCAAGAATGTTTTCTTCGATATCATGTCTCTTCTCCAACCCCGTCTCTTCATCATGGCGCGTGCGGAGCTCCTCCTCCTGAACATTGAGACGCCCGAGATCCTACAACTAATTAAATGAAGGAAACTTAATTACAACAAAATAAGTATCTGTGTTTTAGATAGTTTAGTTCCTAAGCACTCTAAACGGGTGCATTTGCTATAAACATCTGTGAATTTGGAAGGGTCTTAATGGTCTCCTTTTGCCACATTACAAGATGATATGGGCCTTCATTCACTAAAATTGATGGCCCACAAATATCTAACCTCCCTCCCAATAACCAAGTATAGTTTTCTTGGCATTAGTATTCTGGTACTACCTATAACCGAGCCTTTCTTCCTTTCTGAATCTAGTAATTTCAGTTGAGAGAAGTCCACTTTACAACCATAAACTATTCAACATGTCTAAGAATCAAGCCTCAACACTAAAACCGGATAAAAATCAACCCATAACTCTGAAAACCGGTCAGATTCAACCCTCCCCTCGCTAACCCTAGTTTTGGCTAGTGCAGGCCGCGTTTGACCCTGTTGACCGTCCAGTTAGCAGCCACGTCAGCACATGGACTAAAATAGTAAAATAGGGCAGAAAATGGAATTTCAGGGTAGTTTCAATCTATCCAACCAAAATGGCTGAAAGTTTCCAAAAATGATCAATATATTATTTATTTTACAAAATTATTTCAAAATTTTCTGGACACTTTTATTTTTTGAACTTTTTTGACAAGAAGGGCCTGGAATTGTAATTTCAGGGTATTTTCAAATCTGTATGGCAAAAATATCACAAATTTTCTAGAATGATCATTATATTATTATTGATTTTATAGTTTTATTAAAAAAATCTTGTTACTTCCATTTTTTAGCCAAATTTGGCAAAAAAAAAGGGCATGTAATTGTAATTTCAGGGTATTTTCAAATATGTTCAGCAAAAATATCTGAAACTTTCCCAGAATTATCAGTATATTAATCTTAATTTTTTAGAATTATTTCAATTTTTTAGATACATTCATTTGTTGGACAAAATTTGGCCAATAAAAGGCTGATGTGGGTGCTTACTGGACTAGCTGACTGGACGGTCAACGGGTCAAACCTGACCTACTCAGAGAAAACCAGGATCAGGGGAGAGAAGGGTTGAATCCTAGGCGGTTTTGATAGTTCAGGGTTGTAATGTCGAAAATGCCAGTGTAGGACGAGGTACATGTAGCCGTTTTGAAAATACCATTTTCCAGAGAGCAAAAGAATTTGAATTTTTTCTACAGACAGAAATACATATATAACACATTCAGAAAAAAATTCATAACAATAAACTTTCAGACGTGGCGAAGACAAAAAGACAAATACATACATGAAAATGGGCCAATTATTTTTGTTGTTCGGACGGATTTTTTTATGTGTAGCTTACAAATCATAATATTTTTGAACGAAAATTTACAGATCCATCGCTAATATGTATAAGTTTACATTTTTTTATTTTTCTTGAAACTTGGAAATATCATTTAAAAAAAATAAAGGGCTACATGTAGCCCGGGCTACACAACTTCACATTCGTTGCAATGTGGACTTCTCTCATTTCAGTTTGCCTCTAGGGATATAGGTCTTGTAGTGTGCCAAGGTCAGTATGTCACCCTGTCCGCCTGAAAAAACAACAACTATACTCTCAGTGGTTTGTTTGTTAGGTTGACCCACTGCTCACCAACAAGCTCTTGGCCTCATCAGTCAACCCAAGTAGACAAGCAGTCCACCTGATTCAGCTGAAGCTTAGCACAAGAACCAAACATGCTGCTCCAAAACCTACCGCACAGAAATATCGTACGTAGCAAAATAAAAACCAGGGATCCATGCATGCTTTTCGGTTGTAACGTGTGAGTACGTAAGAAATCATCCCGCCTATCACACAGAACAATCTCCTGACAACACATCCAGATCTTCCAGAGAAGTTCTGGCAACCAAGCATGGCAGCTGCATCTTCTCGTGCCAAGCTCCACCTGACCTTGGTCCTGTTGCAAGCTCTGTGGGACTCGGCCGCGCCGGCCTGCTCCATCGACGCCATCTACAGCTTCGGGGACTCCATTGCCGACACCGGCAACCTCCTCCGCGAGGGCCCCGTGGGCTTCTTCTCCTCCATCGGCAACTACCCCTACGGCCAGACGTACCGGAAGCCCACCGGCCGCTGCTCCGACGGCCTCCTCGTCATCGACTACTTCGGTGAGCCAAGCTTCTCGCCTTGCCTTGGGGGACAGAGGTAGCCTCATTCATGCTCTGCGTGATGAGACGGTTTCTCTCTGGCGCGCGCAGCGATGGCGCTCAACCTGCCGCTGATCAACCCGTACCTGGACAAGAGCGCCGACTTCAGCGGCGGCGTCAACTTCGCGGTGGCCGGCGCGACGGCGCTGGACCGCACGTACCTCCTGCAGAACGCCATCATTATGCCGCCGGGGAACACGCCGCTCAGCTCGCAGCTCGACTGGTTCAAATCGCACCTCAACGACACGTGCCACGAAGGTCAGCAGGCCGCCATCATAGCGCACCAGAAACAGGGGCTGCTCTGCTCTGCTTACTCCTGCTCTGCCACTCACCGTGTTTATAAGATTGCGCGAAGAAGCTGGCCGGAGCCCTGTTCTTGGTCGGGGAGATCGGCGGGAACGACTACAACTACGCGTTCTTTCAGAAGAGGTCCATTGAGGCCGTGAAGGCGTACGTGCCACTGGTCGTGAAGAGCATCATGGACGTCGCAAAGGCACGTGGCAACGCTTCTATATTATGTTTGTATATACACTGAAAATTTCGTAACAAAACAATCTTGCTAAATCTCAGTCAACTAAGACTTGATTATGTTTTAGTCGATGCTATATTCATAAGATCTTACATTGAGATCAGTGCATTTTTTTTTCAGTTTTTTTTCTTTCTTACCTGTTATGTCACTTGACTGAGTCTCAGTCGATTGAGACCTAGCCACACCCTTAACAAAAACCTCCGCATTGCTAGCTTAATTTGAGTGTGACAGGAGTAGCTTAATTTGAGTATGTTCATTTCAGGAAACTTTTAAGATAGTTCGTTGAGCAGACCCACCCAACACGCCAACACCCTGAGAAAGGTTAATAGTTAATCAATCGGTCTGACCCGTACGGGCATTTGCATTTCATTGGTTATAATCAGGAGGTGATCGAGCTGGGAGCGACCCAGATAATCATCCCGGGGAACTTCCCGATCGGGTGCTCGCCGAGCTACCTCTCCCTCTTCTCCGTCGCCGGCTCCACGGACCACGACGAGCGGGGCTGCCTCAAGAGCTACAACGCCTTCGCCGCGTACCACAACGAGCAGCTCCAGGCGGCCATCGTCGACCTCCGGAAGGTCAACTCCGACGTCTCCATCGTCTACGCCGACTACTACGGCGCCTTCCTGCACCTCCTCGACCACGCCGCCGTCCTAGGTAATCAATCAAAGCTCCAAGACGTCACGAACCTCAACGAGGGCTGAGAGCTGACCTGCATGGCGTGCGCCGCCTTGTTTTTCATTCATGGCAGGGTTCGACGAGGGGTCGCTGCTGAAGGCGTGCTGCGGAGCGGGCGGGGAGTACAACTTCGACATGGACATGATGTGCGGCGGGCTCGGGGCGAGCACGTGCGCCGACCCGGCCCGCCACGTGAGCTGGGACGGCATCCACCTCACACAGCAGGCCTACAGGGCCATGGCGCTGTCGATCCTCATGGAAGGGTTCGCCCAGCCAGCCCAAAGCGTGCAGGACATATGGAGCTGCTGATGATCCTCATAGGGAGCTCGCGCGTCTTGTTCTAGCACAACTAGTCTAGCGTCGTCATCGATGGTTTGCCTTCGCTCGGTTTGCTTGCGGCTTGCAAGTGTCAACTCCAATTTCAGTTACGATCAATTTTCTTCTTGAACACAATCTCGCAGCATCCCTCTTCTTGGTTTCCTTGAAAATATAGGGCCATGCCTTAATTTATCGTTCACAGCTGTAGACAGGACAACCCATTTTGATTTAACCTTCGCGGCGGTAGGGAACATACGTACTCGTATCAGCACAGTCCGTACACGAAACAACCGGCAGGTTTGTCCACTACATTTTCTTTTCCGAGAAGGAGGTATTCAATAGCGGTCTGACAAGAAGATATATCAGACCACCCGAAGCCACCACTCACACCAACACACTCGATAACGTAGAGTGCTCTCACTCCCATCATCTAGAACCGGGGTCATCGCCGATCCGCACGCATGACGTATCAGGAGCCTACACCCAGTACAACAAACCTAAAGCGTCAACCGCATGCACATGTTTTAAAAGCCGCCACCACCATCGAACCGCTGACTCATCTCCAAAAAGGAGATCCGCATCATCCTCGCTAGGCCGTTAACGGCGCGCCGTCACCGCCGTCGGACCGCGAGGGATCAACCACGTCAAAATGCGCTTAGAAAATGGTTCAGTATTTTTTGCCACTGTCAATTCTTCGGTTTGGTGTGAAATGTCACGTTTTGTAAAGTGATGGTTTTTTGCAAGTTGTGACACGAAAGTGATGGTTTTGTATATTTAACTCGGGGATCTGGCAGAAGTTGCCAAATGTATATCTTGTTCTTCAAAGGGATCGGGTGTTTCCACAAAGAATGGTCCAAGTCAGAGTCGGGGCACGACATAGTGCACGGTATGCCGAGCCAACAAGGAAGAGCCCCGACGCGGCCAGGTGCCAAGAGACAACGCCCGAATAATCTGACAGCGTCGGAGGGAGAGCCACCCTCAAATCTGCCCATGCTAAGGTCTCCTCAGAGCCAAATGTTTGTTGAAACGTGATGTTTACATTCCCATTGTGGTTGGATGGTGCAATCAAAAGCATAGGATCCGAGCAGATCACAAACATACTCGAAAATTATGCGCGAAGCGGGCCCTGCCAAGCCATGGGTCTAGCCAGAAGTGGGAACCTTCTCCATTGCATATGGAGACACTGGTCCAAAGGCGGATCTCATGCTTGATTGACTCAAGAGCATTTCCGAAGGGGGAGCCCTCCCTACAACCGCAAGCAAGGAGAGGGCAGCCATGCAGATATTTAGTTTTGACAAGTTGCAACCATAAGCCCCCCTCATTCATGAGAATCCACCACACCGATCATAACATAAGGGGTGGTGTTCATGCGCTTGGACACCATATGATATTTTCGGCGCCCATTTTGCTACCTACCAAAAGATGCATGGCAGGTCCTCGTTAAAGGAGCTTGATGTCCTGCAAGAGCATAATGTGTTGTAGCACATTATATCCTTACTTAATTAACTCTTGTGGGAAAGATAGATACGTGTTAGACTGACATAGGAAAAATGTGCAAACCTCGTGTCTATCTATACCTTCTAATAAAAACAAGGTTCTCTGAATTTTTTGTTTGTTCATCGTATAAAATTATTTTCTTTCGTACCTATCTGAGATGGTACTAAAAGTTTTGTTCCCAGGCATAAATAATTTTTTGAGCTGGGCCTCCAAACCGTGCAGTCAAGGGGCCTGCTCTGCATCTTTTTCCTTCGATTGGGCCACAGGAAGTCAGTCCCCTATGTGAGCCAAGGGCCCTACTCTGCATCTTCTTTCCTTGTTTGAGCCGCAGGAAAAAAATGAATGCAGAAAAATTCAGAGAAACACACCTCACTTTATTAGCAGGTATAGAATAGTACCACCTCGCCAAACCAAAACCACCAATTTATATAGGTCTTGGAGTTACCTGTTATCGATCAACTAAATAAGTCGACTTGAAAATCAATAAGCGGAAATTCAATTTGGCTCCCGAGAGCACGTGCTCCCGGGCCAAAAAATAATTTTTAAAATGTAAAAAGAAGCGAGACAAATTTTTTGTGTTTTCTTAGTCATGTCCAAATGCTACCTGCAAATTTTGAGGCAAAGAGGTTGAGCATTTTGACCTGTGCAAAAAAGAAAAAATCAAATCAAACACCAAATGTTACCTCAAATTTGTTTTTTTCACCGACGAAACACCGCTGCTCCGTTTCGCATGAAAATTGTCAGGCATGCTTGCGACACTAACTCGATCATCCACAAAAAATTTCAGAATTTTTTGAAAACATTTAATATTTCTTTCACGTTACTGTTCACCCTCCCGGGAGCCAAAACGCCCCTCCGACTTACAAGGAGAAAAAAACAGTCAACTTATAATAGTCGCACAAAAATAACGCTCGGGATTTATCATTTCCAAAATAAAATACATAAACATGTGAGAAAATAATAAAATCGACAGAAACCGAAAAGCATATACCAGCACGAAACCCCCTTCTCCTCCTGCAGTTGAACTCTGAACTGAAGCCCCTACCTGAAGACCGCGAGCAGAGAGCGCCGCGACCGCGAGCGTCCAACCCCCTCACCCCACCCACCTACACCTACTCCCTCCAGCAGAGTCGCCGTCGCCGTCCTGATCCCGCGATGTCCTCGTGGCTGCGGAGCGCGGTGAGCAAGGCCGTCGAGGCGGGCGGCCGCAGCGGCGTCACTCGCGCCGTGCTGGGCTACGCCGATGCCGTCGCCCACCACGCCGGCCAGGCCGTCGCCGAGGGCACCAAAATCCTCAATGATCGCATGGTGAGCGCCCCTCCGCTTTCCGCCCCTCTATTCCCCACTCCAGAAACCCCTTCGGTTTCGTCGAAATTGCTGCTATTGGGGATGTGTGAACCGAGAAATTAGTCAAACCGAGATTTTGTGCAGACTAAGCCAATTTAAACAGCAGTCAAGCTATGCTGATTCTAATTTAATCTGTACGAATTGAGGAGATCTCTCAGCAATTGGACGATTTCATGCCCCACATGTTATGGCAAGTTCATACTATGTTCCAAGACTGGGAAGGGTTGCCACAGAGTGGGGAGAGAATCTAACACGTTTTGCGCATTTGGGATTTTAGGCTGACTGTTTGACCCTGGGTGCAGTGTGTTTGTACTGTACTCAAAGATATCAAATATCAAATGCCCTATCCCCGAGTCCTGATAATGTTTTGCGACAAGTTATCCAAGTGTTTAATGTGATTTGCAGATCACCCAGAACTACAAAAGTGTCAAGAAGACGGTGAAGCGCTTGGAAGAGGCGGCAGTTTCATCGCGCGGGGATGAGAGAGTTCAGGTGCTAACGCGCTGGCTCAGATCACTTCAAGAGATCGAGGCTGCGTTCGGAGGTTTGGATGGGAGTGTCTCACAGAATGTCTCTTCAATTGACCCAAACAGCTTGAAAACACCATTAGCAAGAGTATGCATCTACGCATCACATTGCCTTTGTGTGTCCGTTTGTGGCCATGCTCTATATTTGCTTTGCTTCCTTGGTTTCATGTGTTTTGATGTCGACTCTTGTGCACAGGTTTTGTTTTATGACGCTGACATTGGAGGAGCTCCTATGAACTTCCGAGATGTATTCCTCTATAGCCAAGCACTTGAGGGTATTACATTGTCCATGGTGAGTTGGTTCAGCCATGATACCCTGGCTGTCAAGACTCTAGATAGCATCTACTTCGTCTAACCAGCTTGAATTTCCTGTCACACAATGCTATTGTTTGTTCTTACCACTGATAGAAGCTATCAAACTAAACACATTTAAGTATTTTTTACACGCAGGTTCTTGAAGCTCCCAAGGAAGAAGAGGTCTCCCTGCTTTTGGAAATTTTCGGGTGAGCTTATTGTGTAAATACAGTTCGGTGTTGCTAATTTTTGGATAGGTTGATCTGATGGGCTTTAACAATCTACGGAACCTCATTTCCTTTTCTCCTTTAGTTGGCATAGTAGGAATATATTGTTACTTATTACTTAAGTATGGTTGTACACGAAAAATCATCAACATTGTGTAGATTATGATAGTTATTTCTTGGCCTGAATGAACATGATCTTCTGAAACACCTGAATAAGTTACTACTTTAAATTTTTAAGGCTTGTTCTTATCCATTAGTGTTACGGTTGATTTTATGGTTATTTACAAGATAGTATTTGCAATTTTATGGTTATTTACAAGATAGTATTTGCAATGTGTGGATAAGATTCTTATATGTTTATTTTCAAGACAACATTCTTACGCTGTTTTGTGGTTTTGATGATATATTTCTCCTAAACATACAGTTAAGATAACCCACGTATTGCTGAACAACCTCATCAGTTGTAGGCCTTGCAAGATTATATTTACTGTTCCTTGTATTACTGATGAATGTTCTTTTGAATCTCAACAACCTTTCCATTTAACTATTTGTCATTTCCTCTAGCCTATGTCTTACAGGAGGGAAAGAAATCAATAATGCAATTATGAGCAGCATACAAGACTTGGCAAAGTCATTCTCAATTTACCACGATGAAGTCCTGGTACATTTGTTGGATGTCCTATACTCTTATGGCATGCAAATTACTAAACTGGCGAAAGGCTAAAATTGTAATATAATAAATTTTACAGATGATTCAATATTATTACCAAGTGGGTGTTATATATCTGTGTAACTCATAGTCTACAACTATTTATTCACATATATGTCTAAATTTCTTCGTTCCCACTTGAGTTTCTTTCTCTATTTTATCTCAATATTTTTGCTTACTGATGACATAGTGGAATTATTTATCATAGCTTGCTTCCTTTTCTTGCAAGCACTACTTTATCTATTTTATTTACCTTATCCAAATTTTCGATGGTTTGTGTTTACACCGCAAATGATTTCTTGTTACCCTTTTCTTTCATATAAGGGGAAAAAATGATGTTATTTGAGGAGATTTTTTAGGTTTCTAACAAAGTAACCGTAAGAAGAAACCAATAACCATAGAGCGATGAATACGTGTGACTGTGAGGTTGTGAACATAGTTATACTCTGGTACTTTAATGGTCTGCAGATTTATTGCTTGAAGAACTAGAGCGATGAATGTGATGATGCATTTCTGCTCCACTGTCGCTAGACTATGGCTATTGTCTTTTATGGAGAGAGAACATAAGATTGTTCAGTATTACCCATTTTGAATGTCTTCCCATTTGGAAAACTTTAAGTGTGATGCACAAGTGGTGAACTTTTTAAGAAATTGACTTCATGTCTAACATATTAAATTCCTATACACATTTAGGTGAAACGTGAAGAGCTGCTTCAGTTTACCCAAAGTGCTATTTCAGGACTAAAGAGGAGTGCTGACATTGTGAGGTGAGCATTTATGTAACTAGCTGTCAAAGTCTGGTTTTCTTACTGGTTGTCTACACAATCTGGTATATGATGTGCTGTAATGAGATTAGATGTTATACTTATCCGATGTATTTTTTGTAGTAATTGGTCCATAAATCTCAACTAAACTCTCAATATTTGAATCATATACCTGGACCCTCCTATTCCAAAGTTTTTTGCCTGCAACATCTGGGGCGCCCAAAAGAGATACCATGGTGCTTTTGCCTCTAAAATTCAGGAATTGTTTTAATTTCGTTTGTTGTTACTATAATATGTTAATTTTACTTCAGGATAGATGCTGAAGCCTTAGAATTGTGGAAGAAGCTAGATGAGAAGGAGGCATTGCGAGTTCAATCAACTGAAGATCCTGAAAAAGTTTCAGAAGATACTGCTGTTGCAGTCGTTGAGGTGTTGCCTCTGTCAACGTATTATAATTTAGCACTTACATTTTCACAGAAGTTTTCTTGATTTAGCTTTGTCGCCACTTGTCAGACTACAGTGTGATGTGCACAGTGCACATATGTGTTTAGCTTGAGATCTTCAACTATGTCCTTAGAATTTTTTATTTCATCCCACATTATTGAGCAAATGCTTGTCAGGGAAGCGCACGTGGCAGATAGATTGTCCCTCAAAACATATGCAACTGACTAATTAACTATACAGAACAGAAGCATCAACGTTGATCTCACTGATCATGTTAAATCTGTTCACTGCATCAAAGGCAATAGTTCTCATCTAAACAAAAATTAAGTTCAGTATCACATGTTTGATCTGTTTTGATAATGTTACATCTTTTATTACATAGTATTATTTTTTTGTTTCACATTTCTTTTAAGGCCCTAACTGAATCTCCGCTTTGACCAGTCTTTTAAAGAAGCACTCACTGAAGTCAGGTTCTGCTCTAGAATGGAAAACCTTCTACTGAAGAAAAGATCAATTAACGCTGGGGATTCCCCAGAGGTTCATTTCCAGAAGGCATGTATTCATGTGATCTTTATTCATATCATTTTTAAGCTAGAAATTTTCATATTTTGAAACTTCTTGCAAAATGACTGAATGATGCCTTTCACATAATACTTTAGATCACTAATAGGAATATCTTTCAGTGCTATGCGCTTCAAATTTTATGCATACATACTTCTACTTCTTTTTTGTTCCTGGAACTTCATTTGTAGACTTTGTCACTGAAAGAATTGAACTGATGATTCATGGGATATGTTTTCATGTGTTCCTTAAATCTCCCATTGAATAGTTGTATCCTATGCACTACTACTCTTGTTAGACACTTGGACGCGATGGCCGTAGAAGTTGATTTTTTGGGCTAAGGTTTCACGCATATTTTGTGTGTACAAGTGACCAGTCACCATTGTGCTTGAGATCATGGTGGAGTCAGCTTCCATGTACCTTTTTGTTCAGTTTAGACTTCTGATATTGACTTGATAGACACTCAGCATGAACGCTTCTTATATATGTTCACTTGGTGAAAAAGGCATGGATTGCAATAACAAATATATTGTGGTAAATTTTGCAGGTTGACAAATTAAAGGTCTTAGCATCCTCCCTTGCCAATTCATCCTCCAAGGCAGAGAAGCGTATTTTGGATCACAGGTGGAGCTTCCATACAATTCGTTCTTTATGAATCTTTTGATGCCATTTGATTTACTTTATATCATCTACCTTTAGGAATTCATTTTCCTTCATCAATGAACCCTTTGAGTTTATGTTTTTTCTGGGTGAATTCAAAAACTTGGTAGACCATGAAGTACCTGCCATGTTGCTCCCTACTGTGGTTGCATTCTTTTTCTGGATTTTGCTGTTGTACTATTTTCTTTAACAAATCCATTGGTTGTACAAGAACTTTGAGGTGACCTTTCATAATTTATTGTGCATACTGCAGACGTCAGAAAGAGGAGGCTCTTAACTTTCGTGCCAAAAAGGAGAATGAAGTGAGTGCAGTTGAAAAAGTAAGAATCCTAGCCCATACGGTGGCAGTAGAAATGTTTCTACTCCTTGTACTATAAGAAATCATATTTTGGAACATAGGACTCTCATCGTGATTTTCATTTAGCAGCTGGTTTTGGCCGTGCACCTTTGGACATGTGTCTTGTTTCATGAAAACTGCATCTAACACCTGCTCTATGGAAACCATTATGCATGCGCACAGTGTTCATGAGATGTAGGGTTGCCAGCGAGTCACGCTCGAGCCAGCCACGATGTGGTTCGAGACTAGAGTTAGGCTCGAGCTCAGCTCGAGCAAACTGATATGAGGTTTAACTGAGCTCAAAAAAGATCAGTAAGGTCATGCATATAAAAAGTGAAGACAGTTTTGTGAGGTCAGCTCCAGCTAACTGAGATGAGGTTGAGCTCAGGTCACTTTGAGCTTGAACCAAACTTAACTCGAGGCTAGTTCTAGCTGAGCTCGAGCAGCTTGTGGCGTCCAAGCTTTGTTTATAAGGCTATTAGGATGTCTACCTATATTTCTGGATCATAAGTACTTCGCATGCAAATTCACATATGTCACACATACATTAAAATAAATGCTTGGATGAATATTGCTTTGTTGTATATTCTGCCGATCTTCCTTACCTTTTAATGTGTCACTTATATAGGAGTTGACTGCTGAGATTTCTGAATTGGAGAAGCAAAGGGATGAACTCGAGGCTCAGCTGAAGAAGGTACCTACGTTTTCCTTAATAAGACCTTCCTATATTATTATTTTCGTGTTTACTACTTCTAGGCATAGGTTTGACATGGACGCAAATGTTTCCGTCTGGCAGACTGATGAGTTCCATCATTAGTCACCTTAACCCAAGGCCTCTCGGATGCAGGATTATCGGAGGTGTTGAGTTACCAGTGATATTTATTGTTGTGCTAAAACTAATCGTATGTATGAGTTTCGAAAAATATCGTATTTTGAGGTCCTTCCTAATTTTGTCCAACAGGTCAACATTTCACTGAATGCTGCTGTTGGGCGGCTCAAGCTAACAAGGGAAGAGAGGGATCAGTTTGATGAAGCAAACAATCAGATGATCTTTAGTTTAAAAGCAAAGGTGTGTCCACTTTTTTTATTGACCCAGTTTTAGTATTCTTCCAGTAATATTCATGAGATTGACGTTCACTTTTTGGGTTAAAGTATTTGATCAGCTTCATATTTTGTTTTTAATTAGGAGAATGAACTTTCAAAAACTATTGCCTCATGCAATGTGGAGGCTAGTGTAGTCAAGACTTGGATCAATTTCCTTGAGGATACTTGGCAGCTCCAGTCGTCATATGATGAACAGATTGAACAGAAAACCAAGTATGTATTGATTATGTCTATACCCACCTTTGATTGCAACCATTTTTATCCTATTTCCCCCCTGTAAAGCTATAATTAAAAATGGTGCTACATTTTTTTATTTTAATCAATTCAGCTTTATTTTTTGTTTTATGGCCACAGTGATGAGCTAGAGAGATGCACAAGCAATTTTATGAAGTTGACGAAATATCACCTTTCTACATTCAAGGTATTTGGTTGGGTATAAACTGTTTAAAGCCGTTGTTCCATTCCTAGAGAACACACTGTACCATTAGGGTATATATTTTTATCACTGTTTTTTATGCATCTTTTGTCTTGAGCAGGAAGTTCTAAGCCCATCGATTGAGCGGATCCACACATACGTGGATAATTTGGCATTCTTAAATTCAAGGTTGTTCAATTGTTTTTTTACCCTAAAGTCTTCTACATATTCCTGGATCCTCCTGTTTGACACAACAAAGGTCCTAATGAGTTTGCCATTATATGATTTGGGCCAAATATTGTAGGCATGAGCCAACGGAACTTGAAGATGAGGAGGTGTCAGAAAAGACAAGCCCACAGAAATCCCTCGAGGAGGAATATTTGGAAACTGAAAAGAAGGTTCGTACCGAGTACCCAATTGTGATGCTTACCTGTTTTTATAATCGAACTGCTAGTTAGTTCTTTTTAGCCCCATCAACCTCTCTAAATAAACATTCCTATGTATGTACCCATGTTTTCCCCCCAAAATTATAGTAGTTGGTTGTGCAGAGGAAACCACATGAACAGATATATGGTTAGAAAATAAGTACTTTGCGTGTCTGTTAATATTGCAATGTTTTCAGATCGTAATTGCCTTCAGCATCACTGATCACATGAAGAAGCTGTTTTATTCCGAACAAGGGTACAGTTCTAGGTACGTCCAAACTTCCCATAGTATTTTCTTTCTCGTCCTTACAATTTCTTTGGTGGGAAATCGGTTTTGATCCCTGCAACTGGACATGTTCCATTTTCTTTTCTTTTCAGGAGAGATGATCCAGAGGTCAGGAGCTTATTTTCGGAGATAGAGAAACTGAGAGAGGCATTCGAGTCTATAGAAAGGCCGACGCTAGACATCGAAGTCCGCAGAGCAAAGGTGCCAACGAAGGAGCGAATCGAGTCGAGCTCTTCGCCTGTTCAGGCACCCTCTACGCCTAAAGCTGCGCCCGTGGGCTCTCCAAAATCTCCAGTGAAATCTGAGCAAACACTGGACCTTGGTTCGGAGCTCGCAGAGTTGGAGTTAGAATTTGGTAAATCCAACAGGTACTCCCCCGAAGATATAAGCGGGTGGGAGTTCAACGAGCTCGAAGAGGAGCTGCGAGCCGACATATCCAAATCGAGCGATACGAAATAACCACATGCATCTACACCGTGAAATGCATACTATGTTGCGCGTCTCTGTGCACTGCACAACCCCGAACACCCGAATGTACATAGTGTTGTTTTATTGTGTCCATTGCTCTGTCCTTACTGTATGAGAAATGCAAATATGTAAGACTACCGTTGAGGCCTTGACAAGTCATTTGTTATTTGTTTGTTCTTGTCATGGACATGTATGCATACAGAAACAGTGAAACATACTCCCTCCGTCCCATAATATAAGAGCGTTTTTAACACTAGTGTCAAAAACGTGTCAAAAACGCTCTTATATTATGGGACGGAGGGAGTACTTGACATTTGTAAAAAAAAACATGGATATGATTTTCATATTTCTCAGCATGGGATTAACATTTGAAAACCAACTTACAAATTATACTGCCTTTGCATTTCCACTTTACAACAACACAAAATGGCAACACATGCTAACTTTGATACTCCATTGTCATTATCATCATTATTAAAAAGGGAAATATATCATTATCATTATTATTTTTCCATTAGAGTAGGCAGACGGGTTTGTCATCATCTCCTAATCCTCCGTAGCTGTACGTCTTATGCTTGATGAGGCACAGGGCTTCGCCGTCGACGCAGCGAGCCACCTCCACGCCGGTGAGCATGGCCACACCGCGACCACTCGCGTCGTGTGAGAATTTGGCGACGCAGAACCGGCCGTCGCCCGGTGCCTAGGTGCAGGAGGAACGACCGTACCGCCGCCTGGCAGGGCACGGTAAAACCCTCCCACTCGTGGCTCACCACCGGCGGTTGTCCGGCCGCCGCGCCTGCTTGCTGCAGGTCCGTCGCGCAGAGGATGCTCTGGTCTCTCTCGGAGAAGCCGAACCAGAGCCTGCGCTCCGGGGCGAAGAAGGCGCGCCCGCGGAACGGCATCGCCCAGTCGCCAACCTTGCTCCACTCGCCATGGCGGACCTCGTTGCCCTTGATGCCATAGGAGATCTTCTTCGTGTCCAGGGAGTAGGTGCCGTAGCACCCCGCAGAGACCCAGAGCTGCGTCTCGCCGACCACCGTGTAGGCGTCGACGGCGCCGTCGTACGCGCCGGTCTTGCGGCCCTCCTTCGGCTGCTGCGTCACGTAGGGCGGCGGCGGGACGTACCGCCAGTGCATCTCCGACCTGCGCGACCAGTAGGTGTCGTCGGCGAGCGCCTCCACGACGGACCGCTCGTGCGCGTCGTCGGGCGGGCTGCTGAAGAAGTACGCGTCGTCGCCGACGGCGACCGACACGGGGTAGTGCTTTGGGCCCTCCGCGCTCGGCAGCGCGGAGACGGCGCGCAGCGCGTCGTCGTAGAGGAGCGCGCGGCCGAGGTGGTCCGTGGCGGCGATCTTGTCCTTGCCGCGGCCGAAGAGCACGAAGGTCATGGGAAGGTCGGCGGCCGACGGGTACAATGTCACGATCGGGGGAGGCAGGCGACCCTCCCTGATATCCGCCGCGGCCTCCTCGGCCTGCGCTCGTCGCCGGCCATCCTTGTCGGAGAAGAAGAGCGGCCACGGGGGTATGCGGTGCACCGTGTACAGAGACTGCAACGGGTGCCTGCATCTCTCGACCACCAGATACAGAAATGCTCGGGCCCGACTCATCGCCGTCATCTTAATTCGGATCGAGCGTAGTGTCGCCGGACTGGGAGGCGGCGGCGAACGAAGGGTGGGAGCAGGTAGTGGTGGGCACGATCTTTTTTTCACACTAGTAAGCTTGCACGTGCAACGCACGTCTCAATCAAAGCAACCTATGGAATTTATGTGGATATTGAATTCTTAATTCATATGGAAATTAATTAAATTTCATGTGTTGGAAGCTCTCCTGTGTGAAATGAAGCTTATTGTATACTACTCCCTTCTGCCACAAATATAAGATGTTTCGAATATTTCAATATAGACAACATACATACTGAAATAAGTAAACAAACACACTAAAGTGTGTCTATATACATCCGATTTACAAAAAGGTTAGAGCATCGTATATTTGTGAAAGTAGAAGTACAAAGCGTGTACATGTGTTGTCTCGATCAAAGCAGACTAAGAAATTCATGTGACTATTGAATCCTGAATTCATATTCCCAAAATTAGATGTGGGGTGGGGGTGGGGATAGAATATATGTAGTGCCTAACGATCCCCATGTCTCTCATGGTCAAGTTTAATACAAACCCCATCACTTATATTTTGATGATGTCATGTGAAGTTGTAGTGCACAAGGAAATCCCAAAGCAAGATGTCTCTCATGGTCAAGTTTAATTCGTTCCTTTTGGGTTCGGCCTACATGTTATATTCAGAAGTTTAATTGCTGGACTCAACTACAACGCCTCCCGTGGGAGTCACGGTGAGATAGAAGAGTCCGCTTGTGGTCATGACTATTTTGCCCAAATTTTGAGTTGCGACATTCATGAACAAAAATGAAGGTTAACATTTCTGTTTGAAATACATGGTATGCAAAATTAGTTCTGCCAAGATTAAGCATGAATTAAATGTGTCATCTCAACAACCACGCTGTGGAGAAAGGTCTAGTGTTCTAGAAGGGCATATTGTACAATAACGTAAAAAGCCATGAGTAGATCACGCGCTAGAGTAATCATTGTTTCACAAAGCTAACCGGGAAAGAAAAGAAAAGTTACACAAAAATGAGGAAGACCAAAGCCACACAAAAGACATGTCACGTCTTTCTAATGAGTTGAATATACCCACAAGAAAAAAAAATATACCAATACCATGACAGATACACAAGTAACTTTAAAGGCTAAAAATTCAGGAAATGCATAATGTCATTAACTATCAGTAGAGATTCCATTTGAAGCAACTTCATGTCAGTTACCTCGCAAAAAAGACATGTCACGTCATGTTGCGAAGAACACCATCATATGTCATCACACCATTGATCTACAACTTTGGAGCTTGGGAAACAATGCTTCTATTCGCCGTCTCCTAAGCAAAAAAGAGGAGCCAAAAAGATTCCAAGATAACTTGTTTTACAGTTTCAGCCAAGAAACTGTAAGCAAGACCTTCAATTTATCCAAGATTAAAAGGAAAAATGCAATGTCTTTCTTTATCTTGACACACACCCCATCAATGAAACATATCCAAGATAAATTCAGGAGCTATTATCAATATGGAGGCAACTCTCAAGCCCCAACTACAAAAGAAAAAAACAATTGCTGCAGTTAATTGTCGCAATTGCATCTGTGCATAGAATAGGGAACGAATTTAGTTAGCAAATTGAATACTCATTTACCGTATGCAAGAATCATACCTGAACACTATGTGCAAACATGGTGGGAGACGCTGCTACATGTCATGGTTGTAGACCACAAAACAGCTAGCCATTCCTATTTATTGTAGAGATCTACAAGTCTTAGCCTGTGGTAAAATTCAAGTTATGCAGGTTAGGACTGTCATACTTGTCATTTGGATCAAGCTGGCTGTTATACATGACCTCGTCAGTCTATCAGTAATCAGTAAAAAAGAACAAATAATGTAAGGCTTTATTTATAAGCAAGGCACATACCTGTTTAACCGGAGCAAATGGAATTGACATACTATCCCAGCGAACCCCTGTAGTGGTGCCAGTATCGACATGGCGTCAAAATAGTGCCTGAAGGATAGCCACCGAGTAGAGGGCAGGAGCCGAGTGCAGGAGCATCAACTGTAGGGTTGTGGCAAATGCGTCCGTGGGGCAGCAGCCGATCGTCGAAGCGGCGGATGGCGATGGCATCCTGCGCTCTAACAGAGGCCGGCGAGTAGCAGCTGTTGATGCCAACTGCATTGCCCACTTGTGTACAAAAAGAAAAGGAAAAATTGCATCTTCACCATCCCCAGCATCACAGTGCAGTCGGTGCCGGTCAACCATCGAGTAGCAGCGAGGGGTAGCGGCCTTGACAGGGACCTTCTTGTTCACTGGCTTCAGGTGGCCCGCGCTGCAAACCACCATAGCGAATCAGAATCCATCATCAAGAAATTGCTTAAGAAGGCATGCAAGAAGAAAGGGGATCGCGTCCATACCTTTCATGGATCGGCCCGAGCCTTATTCAAGAACTGAGCACCAAAGCTCCTAGTGATTGGGCGATTGATCCCCGCGGTAGCTGGATCTTGCTGTTGCAGTGAACAAGACATGATTCAGTTTAGGACAAAGAACGGAAGATAGAAACCAGGACAGGGATTCGATCCATGTGCTAATTTTCAGACTGTCCTGGTGGACGACATTGCCGATGTGGAAGTGGGCATGGATGACGTTGCCGATGTCCCGGAGCACCCGCATGTTTCCTCTCGTACCTCGGGCGGCCGGCGGCAGCGGCGGCCTTCAGCATCCTAGCCGGTACTGCGGCACCTGGACATCACCAAATAGAAACATGAATAAAGATGCTTGGTTGACGCACGGATCGAGCAACAAACTTGCTTGCATCAGACTGTCATGGTTGAAAACGTAGATACAAATCAAACGAATAGCAGATCGAGAGAGAAACCCCAACAATGGCCGTTCCCGACACGGCGCGGCGAGAATAATTGATTCGGCAGGCAGGAGGACGTGCGGCTAACCTCTACTGGCCACCGACTGCGGAGCGGCAGCCGCGTGCTGCTGGTTATGCCTAGTGGCCATTGGTGCGTGTTGTTTCGGCTCCGTTCAAAGACCTTGAGAACCGACGAGGTGCTTTCCGGCGAGGTCCTGAACGGAACAGAGAGGAGCGGCAACCTCCGATTCCTCCGGTGAACGCGGCGTCGTGTGGGCGTGGAGAGCAAGCGGAGCGGAGGAGCGGTTGGCGATGACTACATGGGGCGTATGCGTGTCTCCGGTGGGCGCGGGGGATAGGATTGATATGGAGGGATTAGCGGGACGCATCGGTTGGAATATTCCTCCGGGGGTGGAGTGCGTTCAGTCATATTAAATTGCTAATTGCACATCTAACTGGGGATTAAATTAATTGTAACCATTAGATTTTATTTAGCGGGGCTAATCTGACGGTGGTAATTAGGTTGGGTACATCTATGGGGTGGCTTTAAAAAAGAATTAGTTTGCTTGTTTAATAGTAGTATAGAAGACAAGAAGATGAGAAGCCCAAAGCCCAGTAGAAGTTAAAAAAAAGGCAGCTACTACAAATCATCCGGCTGATGCCTGGAAAATTTAAGTCGCCTTGCGAATCGTTCGATCTAGCCGGACCTGACCGTCTGATTTAACTGATTTAACTAACCATGGCGTGGGCCGGGGACAGCTGATGCATCACAGGTGGGGTTCGCTCAGCCACGCAAGTCTATCGCTTGTTACACACACATGTACGTCAATGTTAGGTAGCATGTGAGTCACCCCAGTTGGCGCTCATGAGCATGACCACTATTTTTACAGCGGCTCATCGTACAACCACTATTTTCTACAACGCCTCATCGTACAACCACTGCAACAAAACCAAAAAACCTTATCTAAAAACAAAATCACAGAATATGACGAATATGTTTATGCAACAAAAATTTACGAGATTGCGAATAAGGTACACACAGTACAATCCAGGAAGCGGTAGAAAAAAATGCAAAGTTGCAACAAGTATTTTACATGATCGTAGTAGTTTGTTACGTCTCCGCTGTCCGGTTTTGCAACAACCGTGGTTCGGCTTGCAGCACGACGATTTGCTTTTGAGGTAGCAAAACTACAGTAATTAAAATTACCGTCCGATCGTCCACCTCGCGAGTCGTTTGATTCACGTGCGACGGCCGTCTAATCTGGTTGCGTCAGCTGACCCGCCTGTTTGCAACATGGGCTATGTTGTACAACATGAGCCATGTTGCGCTCGCTGATCTGTGTTCCGTCAACTCGTCCAGCTGTAGGTGGATGTTTGCAACATGAGCCACTGGATTCATGTCGCTAGTCGTTGGGTGTGGATGCCACCGCAACATTCCTCATGTTTTGGAAACAAAGCCGATGTTGACACCGCAAAATTCCTCATGTTTTGAAAACATAGTCTATGCTGACACCGCAACATTCCTCGTGTTTCGAAAATGTCAACAGCGTTGCAATTCGACCGGTGATACTTTTGAAACACCGACTGACATGCAACATGAGGCTGTATCGATTCACAACCCCCACAACAAGGAGGTCGCAGATGTGTTGCAGTGGCAACGTGGGTGATGTTGCTACTACAACATGGGCAGTGTTGTGCGGCAATGGCTGCAACTTAGGGGATGTTGCGTCTACAAGATGGGACATGTTGCGACGGTCGTAACATTGGCGATGTTGTGCAGCGACGACTGCAGCTTGGGAGATGTTGCGAGTGCAACGCGGGACATCCCGGATTGCATTGTCACGTCCCGCCTTGTAACGCCAGCGCAGCCTAGCAAACATCATGTCTCGATTTGCGATAGTGTTGGTCCAATGCAAAGCCATTGCAATAATACGGCGCCCGCCAGGCAACATTGTGTCTGACTTGCAAGTGCCGACCTATCAACGTGGCGCTCCAACTTGTGGTGGCTGGCCTTTGCAATAAATTGACGCTCGCCACGCAACATCCTACCTGAATGCAACAACGATGGTGCCGGCCATGCAACGCCACGCCGTGACTTGTGGCAGCAAGCCTTTGCAACAACTTGGCGTCCACCACGCAACATCATGCTTGCCTTGCAACAATGACATTGCCGACCTTGCAACGTCGCACCCCGACTTGTGGCAGCTAGCCTTTGCAACAACTCGGCGCCTGCCATGCAACATCGTGTCTGAGTTGCAACAACGATGGTGCCAACATTGCAAAGTCGCATCCCGACTTGCCGCGGCTAGCCTTTGCAATAACACGGCGCCCGACATGCAACATCGCGCCTGACTTGCAGCTACCGCAGTGTTGGCCTTGCAACCTCGCACCACAATTTGTGGCAGAGCATCAGCGGCACCGACCTCGTAGTGTCGAGTCCCGGGTTGCAACAACGCCGACCAGTCATTGTAGCGCCAAGGGTCTTGCTTGCAACATAGACGACGTCGACCTTGCAACGTCAAATCGTGTCCCGGCTTGTAGCGGTACACCATGGTGTGATGACAATCAGCAGCAACTTATTGTGTTTCTTTAGTGAGAAAAAAAGAACACAATGTTGAGCATAGTACCTAGTACCAGGTAGTACACGGGCAGCAATGCATTAACGAGCGGGTCTTTATCACATGAAAATAAATCTGGTAGTAGCATGCATGCAACACACGGGAAGAGCAACGAGCGGGTCTTTTATCACATAAAAAAATCCGGTAGCATGCACGCAGCAGCACAGGGGAAGAGACGCGCGTGGGAGCACGACCGTTTAGCTTCGCGGCAGGTGCGCACGCTTGCAGAGTGGGCCCCGACCTGGACACGTGTTTGGCAGGGGAGGAGACTGATGCGTGCTCGTTATCAGCCGGTTTAAAACAAGTGTTTTCCTAAAAAAAAAGAGATCCATGCACACTAGCACACATGACATATTTTTATAGAAGAAGCCCAACCGAGTGAGGCGCCAGAAATTCACCCCCGACGGGATTCGAACTCTGGGCGCAGGGTCGTGCGCTTGAGCGGTGGTTTCAGAAGGTGCACATCCAGGAGTCGAGCACGCAGGCCACCATTGCCATGCTACAGGGGCTTAAACCCCGGTACCAAAAGCACTATATCACAAGTGATGTGCTGAATTGTTCTGGCACAAGATTTGCTTGTGAACCAAATTGTAATTTCATCGATGTGCAGGTCGCCGGTTTCCTGATAAGGCCATTAACCTGATCGACGAGGCTTGCACCAACATAGCGCAAAGAGAAGAAGAACCAGTTATTGGGCCGGATCATGTTGCACGTGTATGCATGTATTTATGCGCTGTCAATTGTTTCAACCAGATGTGCTTGTCATTCATGTTTCAAATAATCATGTTCCTTGAAGGTCGTGAGCCGATGGACTGGAATTCCTGTAACTACGATTGATCAAGAGGAGAAGGTCAAGTTAATGCACTTAGCGGACAGATTGCATGAGCGAGTAGTTGGCCAGAATGAGGCCATCAATTTAGTTGCATAAGCAGTGTTGCGTTCTAGGGCTGGCCTTCATCAGGCTGACCAACCGATAGGCTCCTTCCTCTTTCTGGGTTCGACTGGTGTTCGAAAGACAGAGCATGCGAAAGCTCTCGCCGAGCAGCTATTCGGTAACGAGTATATGCTGCTTCGCTTTGATATGTCTGAGTATTTTGATCCTTGGTCCGCATCGCGTCTCATTGGAGCACCCCCAAGGTTTAATTTATAATGTATGTACCTTTTAAATGCTATACTATCATATCGCCCTTTGCCACTAATTTTTCTGATATGAATGTTTCCTTTCCTAACATCATAAAGCTATATTGGTTACGAAGAAGGTGGACAACTAACCGAGAAAGTTAGGATGCACCCATATAGTGTTATCCTTTTTGATGAGGTGGAAAAGGCACATCCCTCGATGTTGAATATTTTTCTTCAGCTCCTTGATGATGGTGTTTTGACTGATGGCAAAGGACGAAACGTAAATTTCACGAATACAATCATCATAATGACCTCAAATCTTGGGGCAGGGCACCTAAAAGAAGGAATGGTTGGAGAAAGGTCAATGAAAACTGCGTGGGAGCTTCTCATGAAACAGGTTTGTAAATCACAGGAAAAAACCCTGGTAGAATTGAATCAGTTAAAAAGCCACATGTTGATTCACTATCATATATGCTTGTTGGTGTAGGTTCAGAGACACTTCTAGCCTGAATTTCTCAATAGACTGAGTGAGATTGTGGTATTTGAGCCGCTTTCGCACCACCAACTGAAGGAGGTCGTGAATATCCGGATGAAGAATGTCATTGCTAAAGTAGCTGGAAAGCGTATCTGTCTAATCCTAACTGATGATGTGTCAGACGTCATTTTGTCAGAATCATACAACAGAGTAAGTGCATTTTATTTTATTTCAAAATAATTTTACAATATATCTCATGTTTTCAAGCACGGCGTATTTTCTCTCTCTATGATTGGTAACCAACGGTGCTTGGACAAATGTATGGCGCAAGGCCAATAAAACGGTGGATTGAAAAGAATATAATGACACTTATCTCAAGATGTTGGTCAATGGAGAAGGAGGTGAAGGATCAACAATCTTCATTGGTGCCTCGAACAACAAGAGAGGGTTGAAGTACCCAGTGACAAACGGCAAGAAAGAGTTGAAGCACCAAATGATAAATAAGAAAAATGATGTAGACTCACGAAGCAAGAATCAATTTGTCAGTAAGGGTGCATTCGGTTTGACGGCAAGAAGAAGAGATGGGTTGGAAATGTCCACGCCCACATGGTTGGGGATATCCTTTTTTTTTTTTTTGTGGGTTGAGTGGGACAAGCCCTTTTTTCGTTTGCTTGTAAGGATAAGAGATGGTTATGGTGAGCCAATTTTATTGTTTGGTTGAAAGAACATGAATTTCAGCAATATATTATTCACAAATTCACAACAATATTTTCGGTTCCAAGGTTATTCACCAAGATTGTTCTATACATAAAACTAACTAGCAAATGGACCGTGCGTTGCAATGGGAGAAAATACAGTGTCCATCTCCAGCTCCTACACCACGGGTTTGACTGGCATGCCTTCACACCCTCCCTACTCCTCCCAGTGCCGCCTTGCCCTTTTGTGTCGACGTGCGCCTCGCGGCTAACCTCACTGAAAGGGACGCGTCATGTGCCATCCGACCCATTGACATAGTCACCATGCGAGCTCTTACTCAACTCATCTCATGGTATCCAATGCTCGCCGCCTTGCGGCCTTGGTGCCTCCATCGACGCCTCCTTGGTATAGTCCATTGTCGTCTTCAGCAGCTGTCCCGTGTGCTTACGTGTGGATGTTGGTTCGGTTCGTTGTTGCTTCCATAATTCAGACATAGCTAGTTCGAGGGTCGTATGCGTAGCCACCACATTATTTCAAATTCCTAGAGCTTAATCAATTAATCCCTCCAATTAGTTGTGTAGGATTATAACACATACACCTCTTGGTTGCTATAACACTAAATCCTAAATCTCGTGCTAGCCATTGTTCTGCCGTACATCTTCGGCAGTACTGGATCCTTTTCTTAGAATATCCGTCAATTAATCGCCCGTGATCGCTGACATATAGCTTCGAACGATGTTGTTTTCCTGGAAACTTCAGCGGCTGTGGGACAGACAGAGAGGACACACTTGCGTGGGCGACCGACCATGATGAGGCCCTTGCACGCCATGACCCTGAGCGGGAGTAGTCACGACAAGAACGTGGGACAACTCCGAGACATCGATAGTTGGTGAACTCGGTGGCATCATGCAAGTGGCGGGAGACATCGCCGAACAGGTTTGACAAAAGGTCGTACCACCACGATAGCGTCTCACTGCTGCGCATTGTCTGAGTTGATTCCGACAGATCCCTTGGTAGGGTGTCCCGGGAAGGCGAATAGGCTGGATGGCAACATGATGCAAGGTTTTGCCCAGGTTCGAGATCTCACGTTGGAGATAATACCCTACTTCTGCTCGTGTATATTGCGACAAAGGTGTGGACAAAGTATACGTGAATACCAAAGGATTGTCATGTGTTCTACGATGAGTCTGACCCCCGACTTATATAACATACCGTGGGTCGGGTTACAAATCCTAGTCGGCTACATCAGTGCAGGTAGAGTCCTCCATAGCTCCGGTATCTTCGGCTTGTACGTCAAGTCTTCCGAAGTCTTTGTATTATGACAATTGACCCAGGACAGAACCGACCAAGGGGTCCTCGGCCCTGCCCACCAGGTCGGGAACCGACATGGCACATAACCCCTAAGTCGTGACACCATCATGTATGTTGGTAGATAACCCACTGTGGAGTGAAGAGTTTTTATTGTTAATGATAAAATCATTACAACATAGCCAAAGCAACCAAACCAAAAATGTGTCCCCGCCCGAATGAGGACTCTAAGCTTGTGATCCAAGGGAACCGACATCGAAATGGAATCTTCTCACTCGGCTTCGTGTACCATGGGCTTGTCCATTCCAACACACTGCTTAATAATAAGTAAATTTGGAAAATGAAGATGCTCACGAAAAATTAAGATTTTCTTGTAGTATCTCGGTAAAGGTCTTATCCTCACTAAGGATAACGTCGCGAAAGGCAACTAGTCTTAAAGTAAGAAGTGTTGTTTTGCCACAAAGATACAATTAAAAACCCCTTCTTCCTATGCAAATTCGTGTGTGCTACATGGTCAATAATCTAGATGGCTTCTAACTTGTACATGGGCCATAGTGTGCCCAATATATTTGGTAATTAGCTACATGGTCGAAATGACACAAATATAGTACAATGCATAGTACAAATATAGTCGAAGGTAATATGTATAATTTATATATCCAAGTTGGAATAAATTGACGACGAGACCATAGTGGTCGAAGTCATGCTAGTATTATTATCCTAGAAAAAATGGTTTGGTGGAGAGTTTTTTTCATGTGTAAAGCTCTCTCTCTCTCTCTCTCTCTCTCTCTCTCTCTCTCTCTAAGACATAAGCATTTGAAAATAATATAATGGAGAGAGTTCGCTACTATCACAAATTCAAAATAATATTATATCTTAGACACATTCTAGTCACAACTTAAAAGTTTGACTATATGGTCTTAAATATTAAGATAAAAAACTTGAAAAAACTGATATATTGGTTCGCCACAAAGTATTAGTTCGTGAAAAGTAGGGGCCAAGACACCTGCTGAAGGAGGGCCCGGGGGGCAGCCATATGGGCCCCACACGGTCACCCTAGGCCACAAGGGGCACCTGGCTAGCCCGTTTGGGCCCCTAAGGGTCCCCTGCTCTACCTCTTCATTCCCTGACACTTATATATGCCTCCTGGACCCCTAAAAAAAAATATGCCTCCTGGAGTCCATCATGTTTACCGTGCAATTTCTCTATTGCCCGCAACTTCACAGCCCGAGGTGGAGCTCATTTGCAGCTCTATTTGAGTAGTCTGTCCAACGGGAATCGATGGCCTTCTTCACCAACATCAATCACCGTCGCTCCCATGATGAGGTGTGGATAGTCCATCCCCTGTGCTATGAGTTTATAGAAGTTGCTATATATATCATCTTCTCTCTCATATCTCAATACATCGATTATAAGAGTCGCCCTACATGATTGTGATCCATCTGATTCAATTTATTACGGTGATCTATTGCTATAAATTTAAACACTAGTTAGTAGCATGTCGCAAAAGGACCTACTCAATAACCATACTCTTACGAGTATCCACAAGTTCCAAGCCATTGTGGCAAAACAGACAAAAGGAGACATCTCGGGGCTGGCGTTTTGGCTCCCGGGAGGATGTGCTCCCGGATGAACAGTACCCCCGAAAAAATAGTAAATGTTTTCAAAAAATTCTGAAATTTTTTGTAGATGATCATGTTGGTGTAGCAAGCATGCTTGACAATTTCACATGCGGAACGGAGCAGCGGTGTTTCGTCGGTGAAAAAAACAAATTTGGGGTGACATTTGGTTTTTGATTTGTTTTTTTTTGTGCAGGCCAAAATGCTTAACCTTTTTGCCTGAAAATCTACAGGTAGCATTTGTATGTGACAAAGATCACAAAAAAATTTGTCTCAATTTTTTTGACATTTGGAAAAAAATTGGCCCCGGGAGCATGTGCTCCCGGGAGCCAAATTGACTTTCCGAGACATCTCCTCCTTCTGATACAGTTATCATGGAACTCCAAGAAGTCACCCAGATTTGAGGCTTGCCTCACAGGGCCAGAACCTCACTGACAAAGCTCCATAGGGAGCGAGCAGCGGAACACGAGAAGAAGATATGTGCGCCCCAGACTCAGGCATGACACAAAAGAGGACAAACACCATCACCAGGGCCATTTCGTTTTGCCACCTTAGCCATGAAGGAAGCAGTCACAGATGAGTTGCTAAACAAAGATCTTGATTTTAAGCGCTAAAAGGGCTTTCCGCAGAGGAGAGAACCAGGCTAGAGTCGACCACCATTAAAGACTTCGACGAGCCGACCCAGAGGAGAAGATTCCTGAAGTGTTGAGGTGCCACAACACCACGTCTGGAACTCCCGAAAGCAAGACCTAAAACCCATCTTGCAAACTGGACAATGCAATGGTTTCCCCGGGTCCAAATATTCGTCAGAAGGACATGTTCCAACTTCTATTAAGGATAGCCGAGGCGGTAACTCCTATTTGGTGCCCTTAGCACGGTTATAGGCTATCCCGCAAATCGGCGCACACCCCCTCTATCCTGGGCCTGGCCCATTTATTATTTTTCTTTTTTTAACCTTCAAAAAAATGGGTGTGTGACCTGAGATTCGAACTCCATGCCTCTTGGTTTAGTTCAAACCGCAATAACCAATTGGGACAGATTACCTGCTGGTTGTTGTGCCTATTTACTTCTTTTTCTTCTTGTTGTGGGTCAAATGTAACGCTAAAAATCCACAACGGTTTCCCTGTCTGGTTCACTTTTTTTCTGGTTTTGTATGGCCAGTTTTTTTCTTTTTCTCTTCTCTTTCTTTTCATTTTATTTTCCTTTTTCTAAAATTCGCATTTTTTTAAGAAAATCATGAGCTTTTCTGAAATTCGTGAACATTTTTTCAAATTTGTGAACATTTTCTTAAATTCGTGAACTATTATAAAATCCATGAACTTTTTTTTCAAATGTATGAATGTTTTTAAAATCCACAAACTCTTTTCAATTTTTACAAACTTTTCACAGAACCCATGAACTCTTTTTGAAAATCGATGAACTTTTTGCAAATTCGCTAACTAATTTTTTTAAAACCTATGAACTTTTCAATTTTCATGAATTTTTTCAGAATTTTGAACTTCTGTGAAATTTGTGAACTTATTTTCAAAAAATTTAAACTTTTTTAAATTCACGCTCTTTTTATAATTAGCAATTTGTTTTTAGTTTCACGGTTTTTTTTAAATCCATGAACTTTTTTTGAAGTCACATACTTTCTTCACATTCGTGATTTGTTTTTCAAATCCGTGAACTTCTTTTAAATTCACGCACATTTATAAAACTAGTGAACTTTTTTCAGATTCATGAACTGTTTTAAACTCATGAACTTTTTTTACTTAAAAAAAAACCGGCAACAAATTTTTTCAGTGAACAACACAGCACAAAAAGGAAAACCGAGCAGAAAAAGTGAACCAATAAAAAACAAATAAAAGACGAGCGAGCCAGGGACGCCAACGAGCGAGCAAGGCGTGCTGGGCCGGGGCCCATTCTACAAACCTTAGTTGGCGCTGAGGGCGCAAATTAGGAGGTCTCAGCCTTGGCACCATAATGTGATGCTAAATTCAGTTAATTGTTGCATAATTCGACTGCATTTTGATATCTTGCTCACCAGTCTTACGGCCCGATTGCCTGATGTTAAACCGAAGCTCTTTGAAGATGATCTCCAATCCTTGAGTTGATCAAAGGGTTCACACACGCACGGAGTATGGCGCAACGTGCACGAACGGCCGTTCGCCGTGCCAGATGGCGCTGCGTCACTGCACCCATGCATATGATGATACGAACCGTCAAATAATACAGCAAAATAGAATCTTACAGTTGCCTTTAACTCCTGGCACGCAGACAGAGAGCATAAGAATCTGACCTTATCGTCCACCACACTGACCTAACCTGACCTGACCTGCCGCGGCCGGAGAAGGCGCCGGAAGAAGAATATCATATCATCAGTGCAGGTGTGCAGATTCGGCGGGCGGCCGGTCGACTTGCGTATATTATTATTTTTTGAAACGAATGACTTGCGTATATGCGATCGGTCGACACACGTCGAAGGGGCCGCGGAACAAGCGAGTATAAAAGGGGACGCAATCCTCGACACACTGAGCAGATCATCGAGCGAGACCAAACAACGCATATCACTACTTCACTTGCTCGATCGGCCAAAGCAAGCAAGTGACCATGGGAGGCGGCCACGACATGCACGGCGGCCACACCGGCGGCGTGAAGGGCTTCGTGTCCAGCCTCGTCGGCGGCGGCAAAAGCCACGGGCAGCACGGGTACGGCGGCCAGGGGCACGGCTGCGACCAGGGCTACGGCGGCCACGGGCAGCAGCAGCACGGGTACGGCGGCCACGTGCAGCAGCACGGGTACGGTGGCCATGGGCAACAGGGGTACGGCGGCCATGGGCAGCACGGGTACCCTCCACCCGCCGCCGGGGCTTGCCCCCCGTACGGCGGCTACCCGGCGCAAGGCTACGCGCCGGCGGCTTACCCCGCGCAGCCCGCGCCACACCACGGTACGTGACTAATTAACCAAACACCCTGCATGCATGCACGACGAACTATATCAAAGTTTGAGCTGGGAGCAGTGCGCGTGATACTGTTTTTGAGCGCATATATACGTTTACTCGCAGGTGGCCGCATGGGATCGTACCACACCGGGCACGGCGGCGGGCACGGCTACTCCGGCGGGAAGCACATGGGCGGCGGCAAGCACGGCGGCAGGAAGTGGAAGTGAAGTGGCGGATAGCCGCCGGTCGGTCGCCCGCGCGCTCACGTACGCACCTACTGCTGCGTGCCTTAGCTAAGTAACCATGGATGCTCCGTATGAATACGTACGTAAATAAAAGGCAACGTACGCGCCACGCGCGTGTGCGTACGTTAGCTTATAGCCTGAGCTGGTGGTTCTGTGTAGTGATGCTGTGAGTGTGATGTGTGTGACGACCCAGTACAAAATAAAGCCTACAGCTCGATCGTACTGTATGTACCGAGCAATAATGTATTCCACCGTGTCATGTGTCGTGTATATGATCCGAGTGTGCTACAGTCTACATCACAAACAAAATACGGTTTGGCTGAAACTCAGCTAGCTGAGTTTTAACAATGTCTTCATTTTTCTGGCCGTTCGATTGTCACGCTCAAGATTCGTACTGGCGGTTTTTTTTTTGAGAAACCGTACTGGCATTTGTGAGTTGTATCGTGATGCCGGGTGCATGGCTCGTCTCGTACGGCAGCCCATGTGCCGATGTGCGTGAGTTTACCTGGCCTTTTATTTGTTTGTCTACCGAGCTAGGCTATGTGGGCTCTTATTTTCTTTTTTCTTTTTGAAGCAACCAAAAAAGAAAAGACGGGGATCAAAAGATGCGAACACTACCATCCTTTGCAATTTCTCAAAAAAAAAAACCCAACATTTGCATATTTTGTCATTTGTTCACTGTAGCGTCTTCGGGGTCAGCTCTTTTTTAATGACTTTCTTTTACTTTTTTCTCATGACAAATTGATGGTTTCTGTTTTTTTTCTTTGTTTCAGTATATTTAGTAGAACATTGTTTCACTCTTTTCCCTTTTCCTTTTTTGGTATATCCATTTTTTGTTTAGCTTAATATCATTTGTTACCAGATATTGTAAAATTGATTGTAATAATAATAATTATTATTACTTCCTCCGATTCATATTAATTGTCACTAATTTAGTATAAAATAAACTAAATCATTGACAATTAATATGGATCGGAGGAATATTATTATTATTATTATTATTAAAAATAACCAGTCTACGGTTATCGGGGGTTGTCGGCGGTTGATAATAGTACATTTTTTATAGGAAGCTAATTCTTTTAGATAGTACATTTATTCAAAAACATTCAATATCTCCTTAATAAGTTACATTTTTTCAAAACCATTAGATCAAACACGTCGTGACTAGTGCAGAGCGACTAGATATTTTTGAACCTGTGCAGCGATGTGCGGCCCGTTTTCCTTGTATTTTTTCTTCGTAGTATGGCAAGCGCCCCGCTGACGGGCTATACTTTTTTAGTTGTCAGGCTACGCATGTTTGTAACGTTCGATGCTACAGGCCTTGTCACTTTTGTTGCTGCTTCTTCTTTGCCCTTTTTTTCTTCTTTTTTGCAGTTGTTTGTTTTTTGACCATGTATAATTTGTGTAATTGTTTTTTATTGGAAGCTAATTGTTTTAGATTTTTTTTGTATGAGAACATGACACTTCAAAGGTGAAGAACCCCTTTACTATTCACTGTTGATTTTTTTTCGTGTCCAGGCTGTTTATTCTCAAGACAACGGTTTTTTGTCGCCTTTTTCTTTTTCATGTTAATGGTGATACTTATGGGTCTGACTTTTTTAATTTTTTTTATATATTTTTTATAATTTTACTATTATTATTCATACGGGTTGTACTCTGTGTATAACTGTGTTGTCAAATTATGCATAATCGCCATAGCCGTGACACAATATTTCTAATGTTCAACCAACTAATTTCATAGCTACAGTTTTTACTTTCATATTATTATTTCTGCAAGGGCGGTTTTTTCAGGAGGGGCTGTGGGTTGTTTTGTAGTTGCAAACCGCTGCAACTTGACGACAACTGCAACTCGTCCTACTCAATCGCGACTGCAAGGGATATAAAGCGAGTCGGGGTCGAGGGAGGTTGTCGGGTGGTTGTCGGCAGTGGGCTGTTATTTTTAGGTGGGGGTGTGGGTTGTTTGTAGTTGCACCCGTCGCAACTTGACTGCAACTCATCCTACTCAATCGCAACTGCAAGGGGTATAAAGCGACTGCAGCCGGGGTCGGAAGAGGGTTATTGGCGATGGGATTTTTCAAAGGTTTTTTTAGCAGTTGCAACCGCCGCAACGTGGGATGCAACTGCAACTTATTCTACTAAAGCGCAACTGCAAGGGGTATAAAGCGACTGCAACCGGGGTCGGGTGAGGGTTATCGGGGGTTGTCTGCAGTGGCTGTATTTTTAGGGTTTGTGAGTAGCAGTTGCAACCCTCACAACTCGGCTGCAATGGCAACTCATCCTACTCAAGCGCAACTGCAAGCGGTATAAAGCGACTGCAACCGGGTTGGGCGAGGGTTCTCGGGGAAGGGGATGGGGTTATCGGTGGTGGGTTGTTTTTTGTAGTAGTTGCAACCGCCGCAACCCGGCTGCAACTGCAACTCATCCTACTCAACCGCAACTACAAGTCGTATAAAGCGACCGCAACCGGATCGAGGCGGGGATGGGTTGTCAGCGGCGGGCTGTTTTTTAGTTTTTTTTGTAGTAGTTGCAACTGTCGCAACCCGACTGCAACTGCAATTCATCCTACTCAAGCGCAACTGCAAGTGGTATATAAAGCGACCGCAACCGGGTCGGGGGAGAGGTGTCGGTGGTGGAATGTTTTATTTTAGGTTTTTTTGTAGTAGTTGCAACCTCCGCAACCCGGCTGCAACTGCAACTCGTCATACTCAAACACAACTGCAAGGGGTATGAAGCGACTGCAACCGGGTTGGGGAAGGGTTGTCGGCGATGTTTTGGTTTAGGTTTTTTTGTAGTATATAGTTTGGAACCGCCGCAACCCGATTGCAACTGCAATTCATCCTACTCAAGCACAACTGCAAGCGGTATATAAAGCGACCGCAACCGGGCCGGGGGAGTGGTGTCGGCGGAGGAATCTTTTGTTTTAGGTTGTTTTTGTAGTAGTTGCAACCTCGGCAACCCGGCTGCAACTGCAACTCATCATACTCAAGCGCAACTGCAAGGGGTATGAAGCGATCGCAACCGGGTCGGGGAGGGTTGTCGAGGGGTGAGGGTGTCAGTGGTGGGATGTTTTGTTTTAGGTTTTTTTAGTAGTAGTCACAACCGCCACCACTCGTCTACAACTGCAACTCATCATACTCAAGCGCAACTGCAAAGGGTATGAAGCGACCGCAATTGGGTCGGGGAAGGGTTGTCGGCTATGTTTTGTTTAAGTTTTTTTGTAGTATAGTTGCAATCGCCGCAACCCGGCTGCAACTGCAATTCATCCTACTCAAGCGCAACTGCAAGCGGTATATAAAGTGACCGCAACCGGGTCGGGGGAGGGGTGTCGGCGGTGGAATGTTTTGTTTTAGGTTGTTTTTGTAGTAGTTGCAACCTCCGCAACCCGGTTGCAACTGCAACTCGTCATATTCAAGCGCAACTATAAGGGGTATGAAGTGACCGCAACCGGGTCGGGGGAGGGTTGTCGGGGGTGGGGGTGTCGGTGGTGGGACGTTTTGTTTTAGTTTTTTTATGCAGTAGTAGTCGCAACCGCCGCAACCCGGCTACAACTACAACTCATCATACACAAGCGCAACTGCAAGGGGTATGAAGCAACCGCAACCGGGTCGGGGAAGGGTTGTCGGCGATGTTTTGTTTTAGGTTTTTTTTTGTAGTATAGTTGGAACCGCCGCAACTTGACTGATGATACTTCCTAATTGGATCGTCGTGTGCAAGTTGGGCCCCTAAAATTAATACTTCCTATTATTATTATTATTATTATTATTATTATTATACAAGTTTATTCTAAATGGGATTGTATTTTGCAAGTTTTTCAAATGGGATCGCAACAACAAGTTTTTCAAATGAGGTCGTAACTGTAATTTTATAAATGGGATTGTATTGCAAGTTTTTTAAATGGGTAGCAACTGTAAATTTTAAGTCTGGTCGCAAATGCAAGTTTTCAAATTGGGATCGCAACTGCAAGTTTTTGAAATCAGGTCACAACTGCAATTTTCCAAATGGAATTGTATTTGCAAGTTTTTCAAATGGGGTCGCAACTGCCAGTTTTTAAATTGGGATCGCAACTGCAAGTTTTCAAATTGGGATCACAGCTGCAGGTTTTTCAAATGAGGTCGCAACAGCAATTTTATAAATGCGATTGTAATTGCAAGTTTTTAAATGGGGTAGCAACATCAAATTTTTAAGTCGGGTCGCAACTGCAAGTTTTCAAATTGAAATCACAACTTAAGTTTTTCAAATAAGCTTGCAACTGCAATTTTATAAGTGAGATTGTAATTGCAAGGTTTTAACATGGGGTCGTAATTGCAACCCACACGCAACTAGAGTTGCGCATAATTTTATTTTTTTACCTTTTTCTTTTTTAAAATTGTATGACACCCTATCCACAACATCCCACACACATGTAGACTTGCATGCAAAAAAAATTCCATTGTCAGGTTAGCATCCACTGCACGTAGAGACAATGCTCACACTGGAATTACAACGAGCCTTCGCTGCAAAAAAATGTTTTTCTAACTTGTTAATACTTTTTAGGAAATCTGGGTGCAGCTGGCTCATAGTATACTGTCTAATACACAGTTACTAGAAAAGGAGGAAAATCGTGTAGCAATGGACTAGTAATATGTTCATCTAGATGGTTGTAGGCCTATTTTCTTTGTTCCAAATGGATGAATACACATACACACAGAATAAAAATAAAAATAAAAGAGAGACACGGACAAGGCTGGACACACAGCTCAGCCCACTAATGGCCCGTATTGACGACCAGACAACACACGTAGAAAGAAAACCAGCCTACCCAGAAAACTAGACATACGCGGTCGATCACGGAGGTAAAATACCAGTATCGATACATGATGATGTCAGCTGAATGAGACCAAACTATATCTCATTCAGCTGAGTTCTAGGCGCTCCCAACAAAATAAATACTCCCTGCTAAATCAGTGACAACTAATATGAAGCGGAGCTAGTACGGTCTTATGTATGTATATGGACAGCATAATGCCGAACTTCACTTACTTTTTCTCTCAACCGAGCGAGCCCTTTTCCATTAATTTCTCCACGGAAAGAACATTGTATCTTACACAACCTGAGAGAAAAACAGACCCAGGAGACAGGAAAAGGAAAAAAAAGAGAAGCAAGTTGGGGCATTAGAAGGAAACCCGCTAGGAGCATTCAGTACACCCACCACGGGGCGGAAACCTTCTAACACCAAAGTACAGAAAATCTACAACACCATAGCAGAGCCCACACAAGGGCAGACACACCAAAAGTACATCAAGAAATCTCGAAAACTAAACAACCAGCTACAACAAACCGTGAACCGGGCCTAGATTGAAACCACCAGGGGAACAACTTGAAGAGGAACCACCCAAACTTCAGGAATCCGCAGTGCGAATTACACCATCTCGCGCGCCCTGGCCAGCAAGCACTTTTGCAGTCTGCATCACCTTCTGAAGTGCACCCTGCATAGCCTCACGATCTTCAATCTTCAACAGCCCTGTCCAAACATGAGGAAAGAAAATGCAGCAAAAACAGTCTCTAGTGGAGTTTGAACAACATGAGCTTCAACGATTACTTTATTCCGGATAGTCCAAGACCCCCAACATATGGCAGCAATACATAACATAGTATAAAATTTCTCCATCCAGGCAGAAAACGATATAGCCAAGAAAAAAGATTATTGGCATCAACTCCTTTTTGAAAAGAGCAATTAGGATTCCTCGGCCACTGACGCATTTTCATATTATCTAGTTAAGACAACATTTTGGAATGACCACCACATTTTTTTATCTTGAGTGGTATCGGATCCTCCCAAATCAAGTTATTATTTGGGCCAGATATGTTTCGCTCAAAGCATATATACATAGACTTGGGTAGAAAAGAGGGGAGCCCCTATTTCGCGCGTAGGTCGGCAAATAACCACCAAACGCGCACCCCCCTACACCCCCACACACATTTTGCGCCGACCCATGTGGGGGCTGGGCGCTCCTTTTTTAAAACTTTCTTCTCTTTTGTTTTTTTACTTTGAGAACTGTTCATGAATCTCAATTTCGAAAATGAACGCTCGGGATTTCAAAAAACTGTTCACGAATACAAATTTTTTCAAGAGTTTTTTTTTTGAAATTTCAATAAATGTTCATGAAATCGAAAAATGTTCATGAATTCAGAAAATGTTGATGAATTTTCAAAACATGTTCACAGATTAATGTTCACGAATTTCAAAAAATGTTCATCGATTTAAAAAAAATCAGATCCAAAAATGTTCATGAATTCAAAAAATGTACATGCATTTAAAAGAATGCTTGTGAATTTTAAAAATTGTTCATCAATTCAAAAAAAATTCACCAATTCAAAAATGTTCATGAATTTCCAAAACTGTTCATGAAATTCAAAAAAATGTTCATGAATTCATAAAATGTTTGTGAATTTGAAAAATTGTTGCAAAAGTTGTTCACAAATCCAGAAAATGTTCATGAATTTCAAAAAATGTTTGCAAGTTATAAAAAATATTTAAGAGATTAAAAATAAAAAGTAAAAGAAAAAGGGAAGAAGAAAAATTTAAAAATACTAAAAAAGAGGAAAAATAAAAAGAAAGAGAAAACGGAGAAAAAATGGTCCAGGAAGTTTCTAGAACCTTCCCAAAAGTGGTGGAAGAAAAAACCACCGAGCAAACCGCCCCGTTCTACTCCCCCAAGCGAAAGAAAAGTGGGCCGGCCCAGAAAAGAACGGATGAGCGCACGGTGGTACACGGTAGGCCGCTACCCGCGGATTAAGAGCTGCGCGAAATCACTAATTAAGAAGTACTCTTTGCAAAGGTCAACCTGGGAGTTTTCCTTTTTTTTTTTCGTAGATTCGTTTATTTAAAACGTTTTATCTCTTAAACCGTGCATCCAAATCTTGAAGCGTTTTCACTGTTGAATTTCTCGCGTCGAAATCTTGAAAACTAGATCCCATGTTGATAGGTTTCGATGATCTTTTTTCAGAAAAAAAACGGATGAAAAAACAGAACCAGGAGCAAATTTTTTTCCTTTCCGAAAAAGCACAGCTGTGCCTCTCGCGGAAGCAAATCTGTGCCTCCACGAGAAGCAAATCTGTGCTTCTCGCGGAAAAAAATGCGTTTATTTTCTTACTTTTCCGAGAGGCTCAACCCGGAAGCAAATCCGTGTCTTCATGAGAAGTAAATCTGTGCCTCTCGCGAAAGAAAAAAACACATTTTTTTTCTTTTCCGGGAGAACAAATATGCTTCTCGCGGAAGTAAATCCATGCCTACATGAAAAGTAATATCTGCCTCTCGCGGAAGGAAAAAAAATAAAACGCGTTTTTTTCCTTTTCCGAGAGGCACGATTGTACCTCTTATGGAAGCCAATCTGTGCCTCTTGCAGAAAAAAAAAGAAATCACGTTTTTACGCGCAAATTATTTTTTTGATTTTCTTTTTCAAAACCTTAGGAAAACCGGGGAAAAACCGAAAAGCTGAAATAAATCATCTAAAAGGCAAAAACGCATACAGAAAAAATAATTCCAAAGGAACCACCCAGCACGCGACACGTGGCGGCGGCTGAGAGCGCGCCAAGTGGCACACTCCCAGCCCACCAAAAGTGACCGTTTGCGGGGACTCCCCAAGGAGTACTCCTTAATTAATTGCTCCCGGACCTACGGGATTGACAAGGACTAAACAATCTTATATCAGGATCAATCAGTAAGCTTAAGGCCCCTGGCATTATTCGGTCCGAGATGAAACTTCCCTAACTTATTCGGCCCAGCAAATAAACTGGGCCCATAAAAATAAATCCCATTGAAAACCCAAGCCCAATCCGCTTCAGATCTTCCGGAGGGTGCTAAAAAACCCTCCACAGAGCACACTGTGCTCTCCCCTAAAAAAAAAGCACACTCTGCTAAAAAAAACTCCACAGAGCACGCGCTGTACTGTACACGTACGGCTAGCCAAGCGCGGGCACACATGCACAAGTTCCACGTGAGAATCATGCACATACCCGGCCTTGCCCTAGCCGACATGGCAGGACATCCAAACTCTGATGGCTCGAGACAGAGCAAGTTCAGGCACGGAGCCTTGCCAAACGCCAAGGCGAAATTATGAAGAGAAAAATTCGTGTATTTCCTATTCTCAGTAAAAGACATTTCTCCAAGCTGAGCACATCACATGCCGGTACGCTACAACAACCAGTGGGCACTTATCACACACACAAATTCAGTACAACCACGACTAGACAGTCTGAACTCTCAACACATGTTGTGACACCTGAGCAGGTCCCCTACAAGCAAATCTCAGTCCGTCCCGTATCTAAAATCTTCGAAACAATCATTTTATTAGACTATATATCTGTATGTCATATCTCTGGCTGGCCAATATCTATTCTATTCCAACCTCCCAAATCTGGTCTTCAGTCCTCCAGACACACTTGGAACTTTCTTTCTCTTTCTTTCTCATGTAGTTTTCCTTTCAGGTTGCACGTACGATCTATAACTGGCCAGACAGGCCTCGCCCCGGGTCATACCTCGACAGCAGCCTCCTCTGCAGAAACACCACAGAACAGATGGAAGTTAATTGCCATTGTACATGTAACTGAATAATTACTTTCAGTAGTGCAATTTTCAGAGAACGGAGGGAGAGTTCAGAGTAGGCCACTCACGACTGGCTCAAACTGTGGGGCTGTCAGGTTGGTCTCGAGGTTCCTTAGCACCAGCAAGATCTGCACAACGTAACAGAGCTCTCGTAATCAGAATAATTGTTCCTAGCAGCAGAGCAGGGGAGACTGAATATTCCGAGTGGCCACACTGAAGAAAGTAACTAAAAGTGAAGTGCTGAAACACTCACCGTCTTCACGGTGATGCCATCCATGTCCTTGAGTCTCTGCAGGTGGGCTTCGATGCGGCACGGCGTGGCCGGGTCGAATATGTCGCCGATGAACCGGTATACCTGCGCGAAATGCATGTCGCCTGCAAGAACGGCACCATGAAATAGAAACAGGATTTAGCTTACAGTTAGTTCAGAAAGAATAAACTTGGCCATTGTGAAGCAAAGAAGATTTGTTTACCAGGCGACAAGGGAAGTGGAATCGTCTCGTTCTCTGCATCGGCGATCGCCGACGCTTCGCCTGTGCTGCCGCTGCCAGTCCAGTCCATGCTCGTATCGTCGAAGCTCGGCGCCCCCATGAATGAACTGCCACCTATGTAAATTTGCAAGTAAATTATGGTTTTTTCTTTGCAATCTATGCGTGTGCGTGTAGAAATGAAAAAATAATTCAGAAGACAGGAACAGTAACCTGGCTGTGTTGATGCAGCTGGTTCAGTCTGGCTCCCTGGACCTCCACGGCTCACCCAGGTTGAAGTGCCTGAACTACCTGCCCAGTCCATGTTGTGCATGTCTGAACAACATACAAAGCACATTGCCATGTTAGATCAATTAAGAAGCACAGAGATCAGAAGTTCAGAACACTGATCCCGCAAGGCAGAGTCACTTGCCATTGGACGCTGGAAGATTTCCCGGTCCCGGAAAGCTCCAGCCGATGGAACCCTGAACAACGCCGGTCGGATAATGCTGCGGCTGCCCGTGCAGCACTGCCGTCCCGTCGGCCGGCGAGATCTGCTGCTGCGACATGGCGAGCCTGCGGCTCGCCTGCTGTGGCGGCGGCAGCCCGGCGGCGAGGCCCAGCCTCTGGACCTTGAGGAAGTACTTCTGGGCGTGGCTGCGTATCTGCAGTGCATAATGTTGCATTCCATTTCTTAAAATCCTTGCATTTCTCGAATCGTCAGAACGCAAGTAATTTGCAAGATTGGCATTGAACTTACCTGCACCGCGGTCTTGGTGCGGACGTGCTCCTCGATCTTCTTCCAGTCGCGGCCGAACCTGGAAAACCGCACGAAAGGACCAGCAGATTCAGCGGAGGATTCGGAGTTTCAGACTTACTAGATTGTTCAGAGACGCAGAGGACAGTCACCTGAGCAGGGCGTCGAGGAAGCGCTCGTGCTCCTCGGGGCACCACCTCTCCCTGGGCCTGGTGATGGTGTAGGGCTTCCTGGCCTTCTTCCCCGGCGACGACGACGTCCCCTCGCCGCCTCCCCTCTCCGCCATGATCCACCAGAGAGACCACCAAGCTAGCTAGCTACTACGATGCCGGGGAGTAGGTCGCTTGTGCTGCTCGTCTTTCTCGATGCCCGAGCTAGCGCGACACCGCGTACGTCTATATATAGACTCCACCCTGCACGCACGCACACACGCGGCCCCGCGTAAATCCACTTGTCCTCTAGGGTTTTTACACTGATCGGCGGCCATATGGTTCTGCCATGAGGTGGAATTAATTATTCGTGGCGGCCGGCCGGAGAATTAGGCCGGCGAGGCGAGTAGCGCGTACAGTTGGCGCTTGCATGGATGTGGCGAGGCTGCATACGGGTTGGTGCAAGTGAGCGGCCGGGCCTCACCGGTGTCGTCTGACGGAGACGTGGCCTTGCTCGGCGGTGTGGGCGCGGGAGGGAGGAACGTGCGCGAGCGGGGAGCGCGTACGGGGACGCTTATCCTATCCCTCCCGGGTTCTTTCCGTTTTGGGGAGGCAGAGTCGGCCGCGCACGGTAGGTTTTCGCCGCGCGCGCGGGGCGCAGGCACGGTTCGTTTCCCTTTTTGGCGGGCGGACAGACACGGTTCGGCGCAGAGCCACGAGACGAAACTGGCCGCGACGAACACGGCGACGTGGCCTCTTCCTCTCCTTGCGTCGTCCTCCTCCTCGACCAGGTGTAAGCAGCCGAGCGCCTCCGAACTTCTTCTAAGGGGATAGAGCTGCGCTGGGAGGAGACGTTCCCGTCAACTACGAGACGCCTACGGTGATTTTGTAAAATCTAAAGATGACATGCCTGTTTAGTCTCTTGAAGGTACTCATAGGGGTAGGGTGTGCGTGTATGTGTTCATAGGGACGAGTGTATGCGCGTCTATACGAGCGCCTGCGTCTGTACTGTGTTAAAAAAGAAGAAGAGTGTGTCTACGTTGCCTCGTGTCTGAATTTACCGCGGTCGGTCAAACACGCGCTTTATTCACTGCAGTGTCACGCCAAGCTCGAGTCTGCAGATGTATACCTCGCGTCATTTCGACGGGTGTAGCCAAGCTCCGTCTTTTCAACGCGGCCTTCGGACCGGGGTAAATGTTTAGGTACGAGGGGTCCCGTCGTCCTCTGGATAAAGCTAGCTACCCGCCAGAAAGGGAGTTTTTTTCTTTTTTGGCACCAAGTGATACATCTGATGAACTGGTACACGTACTTGCGTTTACGTGCCATGTCCTCATCAGACAATCCCAGGATGGAACAGCACGTCTTACACGTTGTCGATCGAGTTTGGCCGGCAAACCCAATAGCTCGTGTGTTCGTCGTGACGGCCATGCGGCGAGCCGGAGTTTAGGGCACGTTTCTATTGAGCACGTACGTTCGGGTAAGGAAATGGTTTGAACAAGATTTAATATCGGGATATCGCATCGCGCACATGTTTCTGGTGCTGTATAGAGTGTAAACCAAATGACAGTAAGATATGCATGCACCCTCAAAAAGAAAAAAAGATATGCATGCATGCAAGAATGAAGGAATGTTTTAAGTTATGCATATACGTTTTTTCCCAAAATTAAAATGCATATGTGAGTTTAAGCTTTTTTAGAGCATCCCCAATAAAAGATGTAAATTTGGAGATGTAAAAGCAGGAGATGTAAAATTTACATCTTGTAAAATTTACATCTCCAAAATATGCTTTTTACATCTCCAAAAAAGGGTCAACTCGTCAACTCCAACAGATGATGCAAAACGGAGATGTAAAAGTGCAACTCCAATAGGTGATGCAAAATGGAGATGTAAAAATTAGAAACTTCAAATACTACTTCATTTCAAACATAAAGAAGTTCAATTACTACTTCATTTCAAACATAATTAAACATAGTTCTAATTAAAATATAATTAAACATAACTCTAATTAAACATACCAAGTTCAACGACTGCTACTAGTTCAAACGACTACTACTCGAAGATGCAACTACTCCTCGTCGGAGCTCTTGAACTGCTCCCAGAACTCATCCTTGCTGGGGTCGTCGCACCCCTCGTCCTCCTCCCCCGAGTCACCCCAGTCCGACGAGTCAGACTCGACAGGGATCACCGTTGAGGGGCCGGCCTGGTCCTCCTCCTTCTTCTGCTCGACGTCGCGCTTCCAGAAGTACTCCTGCTCGGCCTGAACATACTCCGGATGCTCCTGCGCGAACCTCGCCATCGCCGTCTCGTCGCTATCGCCGGGACTAACGACAATGTCGGGCCTCTTCTTCGCCTTCTTCGTCATGATCTCCTCCATACGAATGCCCTCCGGCACGAGCATCTCCGCATCCGCCCGGGTCTCGATCTCCGGGAAGTTGAGGTCCGTCCCCGGCCTCCCGGCACGCCACACCGCCACGTCATAGGCACGCGCGGCCTCGTGGACGGTGGGGTAGGTGTCGAGCCAAAAGCGGCGGCCGGCATCGGTGAACTTGTAGGGGAATGCAGCAGAAAACAAAAAACTTCCGGAACTGCGAGCACGCCCAGGAACACTATGGAGATGCATACAGGGTTTGATCTGATCGTTACCGACTCGTAGCGCAACGGAAGTAGAGTCGATGTAGATCGTCGGTGCAGATCCCCGCAGCTAGGATTTACAACCTCCCAACCGCGAGGATGTACTCCCTCGTCTGCCCCCGGACAGTCCCTCGGACAGCCCTTCAGGAGGCGGTCAGACAGTCCCCGGACGGTGTCTCGGACAGCCCTTCGGGAGGCACACACAGAATCTCGGACAGTCACTCGGACAACCCTTCAGGAGGCACTCTCGAACAGCCCCTCGGGCAAAAAAGATCGAACCTACGACCTCTCTACGGGGTTGCACACATACGGTGTTATCTATCCGGCAGGGCTTCGCCGTTCAGAACTAGTTCCCACCGGAACCCGGACAACCTTTCGGCTCTACGAAACTCTTTTCGTGGGAGGGAGAGAAGAAGCCAGATCATTGCATGGCATTGTGTGAGAGAGTTGGAGTGAGTGTGGAGAGTGCCTCTCCACCTCTATTTATAGGAAATCCCAAGGGGTAGGGTGAACTCAAAATACCCAAAAAACCCATCATATGGATTTTCCAAAGGGGCAAAATGGGAAGGCCAGAGGAGCTCCTCCTTGGCCGGCCACCTTGAGTGGGCCCCCCATGAGGGGCTCTCATCCATCCATGTCATCCCCAAGGTATTTTGGAGCAAAGCCCAAAAAGGTGGCTTTCCAAAAAAGTAACCATAAAGTGATTTTCACTATTCACAGAAACATTTTTCCGCGACTGTTAAATCCGAAAATATTTCTGTGGGTCTTAAAATAATTCCAGTACCCACTAAAATGATTTTGAACGCGTTCCAAAACAATTCCAGATTAGTGATTTCCATCTGCGAAAAGCAACCAAACCGGTTCCGGCAGCTCCGGAACATTTCCGGTTTTTATCCCGGAAAAATCTCAGAAGTTTTCAGAACAATTCTGGCACCCTCCAAGAATTTCCAGGCGTGTGCCGAAACCAATTTGACTTAATGGTATACCCCGAAACAACTTTTCAGTTTTACCAAAACTATTCCGGTGTTCTCTCCTGAACGTTTCCGTTGTCTTCGAAACTTTTCCGGTGACTTTCTCTCAGACTCCCTGTCTAGTATTCAGCAGATAGATGACCCTTAAGCGTGTGACCCTATAGGTTCGGTGAAGCATAGACATGGCCGGAACACTTTCCGATCAATGATCAACATCGAAGCCGTGGACACCCATATTGACCCCTATACCCACACGAATAAATATTCGAGTGAACCTCCAGTTGCTGTGTGCTATTCTTGTTGCTTCGTGATATATTACAAAAACCCGAGGTGAGATTTATCGGCATCCCCGTGGATCAACAACTTGTCCACCATGCCAGTTTCCTCGTTACCGGTTTTGTTCTTTTTTCTCGTTCCCGTGTTCCGGCATCCCTGTGATCAAATCACATTGTGTCTGGCCAGATGATGGTGGATACCGTAACACCGAGAGGGCCCAGAGATATCTCTCCATCGTCGGAGGAGCAAATCCCAATCTTGAGCTATCAAGTTACTTGACATACTTTCCCATGAACCCGAAAGCCGCCGTAATAGCCACCAAGTTACGGACGACGTTTAACAAACCCCAAAGTTCATGAATCAAGCATGAAGAAACTCGATACTCTCATGGTCTAAGGAATTATGCAAACATAAACTTTCTATGTGTTATTGACCATTAACTTGTGACGAATGTATCTCATAGCATAACATCAATTCGGGTCGATTCAACACAAGTGTTCTTCTAACAATGTGCCCTCAAAGTTGCCAGCATAGTCATGCCCATGATCAGGAAAACAAAACCATCATGCAACACTTGAGCTAGTCTTAGAGGCCAGACTAGGAATACATTTTACCGTTTATTATTCCACACGTGCATATGAGTCTTCCTCCGAGCCTCGTGGTTATTGTAGACTCGAGAACCATAGCAGTTATAGCACGGAATATAAACTTAATTACGAACATGGAGATAAATAATAACATTTATTATTGCCTCTAGGGCATATTTCCTACAGACTCCCGCTTGCACTAGAGTCAATAATCTAGTCAATGCTAAAACACTTTACACCTATGGCATACCGGTGTAAAATATGCTTCGCTTGTGGTATAGCCTGGTGTCCAACGGATCTGACAACTTCAGTTCCGTGTGTATCTTTGCATCTCCTCGCATTTTCACGCTTTCACAAAATTCATATTTTGTTTGGACTTGGCTTTGTATATATGTGAATCACAGGTCAAACCTTGATTCCTCAGACTGAGCTATGGAGCAACTATCTATAATAGTGTCCCATTGACCAAAGCCATCTTGGAACCATACTAAGTTCATGAATGAACTATATGATTCAACATCTTCTTTGTCGCTTCCAAAGCGTTAACATACTTAGCCTTTGTTATAGAAATCGCCACAGCAACCTGTTTGGAACAATTTCCAACTACCGTGCCACCATATCGTGTTTTACACAAAACCCTTAACTTAAATCGAAAATCGCATGGAGCATTGATGAAGACTGTATCGATGTAATTACTTACAATGAGTACTTCATAATCTCTGCTTGCGAGAAAACATGTCATCAGTGCTACTTTAGTACTCAACGACATTTTTCACTGTTGTCCCATGATCAGTACTTTGATCACTTTGGTATCTATACTCGCAACAGCTTGGGAGTATCGGACATATCTGGTTGTTTTTCATACCATGGAATACATGATTAATCCAATCACAAGAGTGTGTGGAATCTCCATCATGTATTTTGCTCATCAGTGTTTTGGGACACCGAGTCTTGCAAAAACTCTTTCCATGTGACTTCGGCAAGAATCACTCCTTGGCGTTTTAATGTTAAACTGTTTTAGCATCTTGTCAATATGTATTTTGGCTTAGCCCTATTAGGAAATTCTATCTCGCAGATAATTATGCCTAATATCAAGGCTACCCAGCCCAAGTACTTTATCGTAAAACTATTTTTCAATGAAGTCCTAATTCGTGTCAAGAAATTTATATTATTTCCAATTAACAATGTGTCAAGCACACAAGGTTTTTAGAAATATTATTATGCTCCCACTTACTTTCTTGTAACCACAAGTATCTTCGTTATCCGTTGATGAAATCAAACCTTTTTGACTATTTCATAAAAAACGAAGATTCCAACTCCATTTTGCTCTCTTCTGTCCATTGCTGGAACTCTGAAGTTTGCATACTCACTAGCATCCTCTGGACTGACAAAACACCTTGGACTGTATCACATGCAAGTCCTAGGTAGCATTTCCATTTTATGGAAATCCTTTTGGCATCCATGTTACATATCTCATGATTGAAATATGAATCAATTGCTAGTTTAACCCGAACCGACTTTAAGCATCGCTACAGAGAGACAGTCTCGCCGTAGTCAATTCCTTGAATTTGTTATAAGCAACAAGTCAAGCTTTATGGATAAAACATGTTTATCCGTATCAGTTTATAGTTCCATAAATATTTGTTAGACTCTAAGTCTTCCGAAAGGTGTATCAAGATTTTAATCTCGAATCATTTATATGGAAACTATGTCGGATTGTATTGGCATTTAGCCAATTCCAGAGTCAGGGCCCATCAACGTTTCCTTGTGTATCGTAGGTATACTGTTGTCTAACAACAATATCTCGTTTGCGCACCTGAGAGGTTTGCACGAGTTTTGCCTACGTGGTTCAGCTGCAAGTTCGACCGAAGTCCATACATCTCATGTAGAGGCTTCCATATCAGTCGCAGTAGGAAACTCTGGAATCACTTCCAAGGTTTCTTTCCTTTGATCTGATGACGAAGATACTGTTATCTCGTCGAGTTGCACTGTCCTCCCACTCACCTTTTTGCAAGAACCATTTTCTTCAAAATCATACCGCTCTTTGTGGCAAACCTTTTGCCTCGGTATAGTGATGGAGGAATACCCAATAAATTAGGATAACCTACAAAGTAGCACTTGTATGATTTGGAATAGGTTTGTAAATATTTTACACAAGCCCCATATTCCAAATGTTAAGAAAAGATATAACATGGTTGGGGTTACCATACCATGGCGTCATTTCAACAGATCTGATGGTGCTCTTTTCAGTGTAAAAGCCGCAGTCTCTAAAGCATTACTTTAAAAGGGATAATGGCAAATTGATTTATGTCATCTTTGATCTTACCATGTCATAAATGGTTTGATTACATCTTCATGGGCATTCCACTCACAGTGGTGTTCCGGGAGGTGTAAGTTATGAAACTCTTTTCACAACTCATCAGACATTCGCTAAACTTGTAACTCAAATATTCCTTTCCGCAATCTAATTGCAGAAACATAATTTTCTTGTTACAATAATTCCTACTTCATTTTGAAAACCTTTTGAATGACTTCAAAAGATCCAGACTTATGTCTCATCAAGTGAATATCCATATATCTACTTGAGTCATCTCTGAAGATAGACAAATCCACTACTAGCAACAACATTTATCAGACTACACACATCATAATGTATGATCACCAATAAGTTCATTGCTCGTTCCTCATGGTCTGTGAACGGTATTTCAGTCACTTCACTTTTCGGACGAAAGTTGCAAGTGTCAGATGATTCATAATCAAATGACTTAAAAAATCCATCATCATGGAATTTCTCCATGCGGGTCTCTCCAACGTGACCAAATGCGGTGCCACACATATGTGGTATTCTTTTAGTCTTGCGACATTTAGCGTCAGTGTCACGGATGTATTATATTATTATCAATATTCATAACATACATCTCATTCATAATGAAAGTATGGCCCTTATGTTTATTCATAACACCGAACATCAAAAGTTCTCTTATGAACAATCTTCTTGCAAGATACTTTATGCAATGGGCTAGAGTGTATAAAACTCTAAATAAATTATGAAAATAAATACAGACGATAATACACCGATGAAAGGTATAGTAACATTTACTATGTTCCCAGCGCATATCTAAACCTCACTCCGGCAAGTCTTTTAGGCCGTAGTAGTTCTTGCATCGACTCGCAACAGAATGCAATCGAGCGGGTATCTTTGTGATCAACTCACAATACCCAAGAATTACGGACTAACAATTTAATCACAATTCTCAAGAACTATTTCTTTTGACCAGCCTTCCATACATCAATAACTTGTATGCCTTTCATACATGAGCTGGACATTCCAGTCTTCTTTCTTTTTGCCTTTATACTTCTAACAGTTTAACTTTCAGTATATCTCCTACTCTTAGAAGAAGCACCCAATTAAAGAGCGGCGTTAGCCCCGGACTTCCTAGGCGTGTAAGTCACACTAACACCCTTTGGACACTTCCTTTCTTTAAGTTGTTGTTTTATTCACCTTCATCATATGACAGGCGTTCTTCCAGATCCCTCTCTTATTAGTCAAATGCCTAGTAAACACTTTACTAATTGTTTGCAAAACAAACATTGCTTTGGATATTTCATATCTTTTAGCCTTTGTTTGTATCTGAAACTAATTTTCAGTTCCATGAGTATCACATAGCTATCCCAAACTTTTGAAGTTCGGGTCTCATGGAAGCAAACATATTGCACTTGACTGTAACGGAATTCTAACTTTTTGGATCGAAGGACGAGAGTCACATCACCCATAGCATTAGCGGGAGAATACCGAAAGCATGCGATAGGACAAAGTCCTTCTCGGCACTCTTGAGGACAATCCTCACATTACGTTACCAACCGTAAAGTTTTAACCAGATATTTAACATCTATTCAACTTTAATAGGGAAGGTGGAAACGCGAGCCATTATTCTATAACTATTATGCAATTTACACTTAGACAGTGTCCATAATTAATTGCACTAAGAATTAAAAGAATTAATTCTAAAGTGCGCTCCCACTCAAATCAATATCTCTCATAATTGATTGTGAGTGATACAAGACCCGTATTACAATTCAACGCCAAGGATGTATCCATCTCAAGTGACGAGAATTGCAATTGGTAGGCCAACTTGACAATCACATCTCTATGTGACTCTTGTTCATCTTTCGATGGGCGTGTTCCGAGCTCAGGACGATCCTACGGAACGTCAAGACAACCAAGTGATCTCGCTGCGAGGTCTCAACTCACCCGCCTCACACTTCTCTAATCGTTCGTACCCATGTATCCATGTGATACCCCGAAGAGCTAGGTGCCGTGACGGTGCTACACTTGGGAGAACACTAACTACTTGATATTTTTGTGAGAGATCACCCTAATAAAAGCGACTACTGCGCAATCAAAAAGGGTGCATCATAAGGGATAAACATCTCAGGCAATTCATAATAGCATGATATGGTATAGCCCTTTCTGACAGAGAAGTCTTTAATTTCTTCGTCTTCGGCATCCGCGTCGGTGTTCACCTTCGCGAAGATGGCCACCACCTTGTCGATGCACCAGATAATATTGCTATCTCTATAGCTAATAAAATAAGTGCATTACTTAAGGTTGACACGCATGTCATTAAAGTGACAATCATATGGCTCCAGCCACCATGCCGAATCATGACACGCAGGTCATGTTAATTTTACATTATATAGTCATCTCATACATAATCAAATCAATATGAGAACTGCTATACCACATCACATGCACATCTCATGTCATCCTGCAAAACCAAGTTAGACACCTCTAATCGGTTTATGCAAAATTTTATTTTACGTGGCTTCTAAGGTTTCGAAACAAACCGAAGCTACCAACGTCCATCATCAAGTATGATTATTCAAGTCGCTAGATTAACTTTTCGGGGTGTATGAAAACCGAGATAGTAAAATCTCGAGCCCCATACCGAACTTTGTCATACGCATGACCCCCGTGCAGATCATATCTGCATTGCCCTTTTGTCTGCGAAATTTCATCTTTCTTTTAACTATGGTGGAATTCAACGAACTGTTAGCACTTCGTTGATCAATCAGGATCACAGATTGCTAGAACTTTGAAACTCCACCATGCTATTATCAAGATCAGAAATACGCAAATTCAAGGGAAGAAACAGGAACATCGGGTAACAGATTTCATCTGCTACCCGCACAAATAATTTTCAGCAATAGATCTCATCTACTCCAAAATTATATTGTGCAACACCCATACATCTCTATGTATTCTAGATCGTAACCTGCATCTACGCATAGCACGGCTCATGATGCCACTGTAGGGGAATGCATGAGAAAACAAAAAATTTCGGAACTGCGAGAACGCCCAGGAACACTATGGAGATGCATACAGGGTTTGATCTGATCGTTACCGACTCGTAGCGCAGCGGAAGTAGAGTCGATGTAGATCGTCGGTGCAGATCGCCGTAGCTAGGATTTACAACCTCCCAACCGCGAGGATGTACCCCTCATCTGCCCCCAGACAGTCCCTCGGACAGCCCTTCAGGAGGCGGTCAGACAGTCCCCCGGACGGTGTCTCGGACAGCCCTTCGGGAGGCACACACAGAATCTCAGACAGTCACTCGGACAACCCTTCGGGAGGCACTCTCGAACAGCCCCTCAGGCAAAAAAGATCGAACCTACGACCTCTCTACGGGGTTGCACACATACGGTGTCATCTATCTGGCAGTGCTTCGCCGTCCAGAACTAGTTCCCACCGGAACCCAGACAGCCTTTTGGCTCTACGAAACTCTTTTCGTGGGAGGGAGAGAAGAAGCCAGATCATTGCATGGCATTGTGTGAGAGAGTTGGAGTGAGTGTGGAGAGTGCCACTCCACCTCTATTTATAGGAAATTCCAAGGGGTAGGGTGGAACTCAAAATACCCAAAAAACCCATCATATGGATTTTCCAAAGGGGCAAAATGGGAAGGCCAGAGGAGCTCCTCCTTGGCCGGCCACCTTGAGTGGGCCCCCCATGAGGAGCTCTAATCCATCCATGTCATCCCCAAGATATTTTGGAGCAAATCCCAAAAAGGTGGCTTTCCAAAAAAGTAACCATAAAGTGATTTTCACTATTCACGGAAACATTTTTCCGCGACCGTTAAATCCGAAAATATTTCTGTGGGTCTTAAAATAATTCCAGTACCCACTAAAATGATTTTGGACGCGTTCCGAAACAATTCTGGATTAGTGATTTTCATCTGCGAAAAGCAACCAAACCGGTTCCGGCAGCTCCGGAACATTTCCGGTTTTTATCCTGGAAAAATCCCAGAAGTTTCCAGAACAATTCTGGCACCCTCCAAGAATTTCCAGGTGTGTGCCGAAACCAATTTGACTTAATGGTATACCCCGAAACAACTTTTCAGTTTTACCGAAACTATTCCGGTGTTCTCTCCGGAACGTTTCCGTTGTCTCCGAAACTTTTCTGGTGACTTTCTCTCTGATTCCCTATCTAGTATTCAGCAGATAGATGACCCTTAAGCGTGTGACCCTATAGGTTCGGTGAAGCATAGACATGTCCGGAACACTTTCCTATCAATGATCAACATCGGAGCCGTGGACACCCATATTGACCCCTATACCCACACGCATAAATATTCGAGTGAACCTCCAGTTGCCGTGTGCTATTCCTGTTGCTTCACGATATATTACAAAAACCCGAGGTGAGATTTATCGGCATCCCCGTGGATCAACGACTTGTCCACTATGCCAGTTTCCTCGTTACCGGTTTTGTTCTCTTTTCTCGTTCCCGTGTTCCGGCATCCCTGTGATCAAATCACATTGTGTCTGGCCAGACGATGGTGAATACCGTAACACCGAGAGGGCCCAGAGATATCTCTCCATCGTCGGAGGAGCAAATCCCAATCTTGAGCTATCAAGTTACTTGACATACTTTCCCATGAACCCGAAAGCCACCGTAATAGCGACCCAGTTACGGATGACGTTTAACAAACCCCAAAGTTCATGAATGAAGCATGAAGAAACTCGATACTCTCATGGTCTAAGGAATTATGCATACGTAAACTTTCTCTGTGTTATTAACCATTAACTTGTGACGAATGTATCTCATAGCATAACATCAATTCGGGTCGATTCAACACATGTGTTCTTCTAACAATGTGCCCTCAAAGTTGCCAGCATAGTCATGCCCATGATCAGGAAAACAGAACCATCATGCAAAACTTGAGCTAGTCTTAGAGGCCATACTAGGAATACATTTTACCGTTTATTATTCCACACGTGCATATGAGTCTTCCTCCGAGCCTCGTGGTTATTGTAGACTCGAGAACCATAGCAGTTATAGCACGGAATATAAACTTAATTACGAACATGGGGATAAATAATAACATTTATTATTGCCTCTAGGGCATATCTCCTACAGAACTTCACCCCGAAGTTGCCGGAGGGCTTCACCCTCACGCCGAAGAACCCCGTCTGGCTCTTCGGGGTCTTCTTCGGCGGCATGGCGACGACGGGGGGGGGGGGGGGCAGTGGTGGCTTGGCGACGGTGGGGCGGCGGCACGGTGGTTGTTGGCGACAGCGGTGCGGGGGAGGTTGAGGCGACGGCTGTAGGAGATATGCCCTAGAGGCAATAATAAATGTTATTGATTATCTCCCTGTTCATAATTATGTTTATGTTCCATGCTATAACTGCAATGATTCTCGAGTCTGCAAATAAAACGAGGCTTGGAGGGAAACTCATGTGCACGTGTGGGATAATAAACGGTAAAAAGTATTCCTAGTCAAGCCTCTATGACTGGCTCAAGTATTGCATGATGATCCTGTTTTCCTGATCATGGGCATGACTATGCCGGCAATTTTGAGGGCACAATTATTGGTAGAACACTTGTGTTGAATCGACCCGAATTGATGTTGTGCTATGAGATACATTCGTCATTAGTTAATGGTTAATAACACAGAGATGGTTAATGTTTGCATGATTCCTTAGACCATGAGAGTATCGAGTTTCTTCATGCTTGCTTCATGAACTTTGGGGTTTGTTAAACGTCATCCGTAAATGGGTGGCTATTACGGCGGCTTACGGGTTCATGGAAAAGTATGTCAAGTAACTTGATAGCTCAAGATTGGGATTTGCTCCTCCGACGATGGAGAGATATCTTTGGGCCCTCTCGGTGTTACGGTATCCATCATCGTCTGGCCAGACACTTTGTGATTTGATCACGGGGATGCCGGAACACGGGAACGAGAAAAGAGAACAATACCGGTAACGAGGTAACTGGCATAGTGGACAAGTTGTTGATCCACGGGGATGCCTACATGTCTCACCTCGGGTATTTGTAACATATCGTGAAGCAACAGGAATAGCACACGGCAACTGGAGGTTCACTCGAATATTCATTCGTGTGGGTATAGGGGTCAATATGGGTGTCCACGGCTCCGATGTTGATCATTGATCGGAAGGGGTTCCGGGTCATGTCTATGGTTCACCGAACCTATAGGGTCACACGCTTAAGGGTCATCTATCTGCTGAATACTAGACGGGGAGTCTGAGAGAAAATCACCGAAAAAGTTTCGGACGAAACGGAAACGTTCCGGAGAGGATATCGGAATAGTTCCGGTGAAACTGAAAAGTTGTTTCAGGGTATTCCATAAAGTCAAATTGGTTTCGGCACATGCCTGGAAATTATTGGAAGGTACCAGAATTGTTCCGGTAACTTCTGAGATTTTTCAGAGACAAAAACCGGAAATGTTCCGGACTGCCGGAACCGCTTTAGTTGCTTTTCACAGATGAAAATCACTAAACCGAAAAGTTGTTTCGGAGTACACCATAAAGTCAAATTGGTTTCGGCACATGCCTGATAATTCTTGGAGGGTGCCAGAATCATTCTGGAAACTTTCTGGAATTTTCCGGAATGAAAACCGGAAATGTTCCGGAGCTGCTGAAACCGCTTCAGATGCTTTTCGCAGATGAAAATCACTAAACCGGAATTGTTCCGGCTAGCGTTGAAAATTATTTTGGTGGGTACTGGAAATGTTCTAAGCCCACACGAATATTTTCAGTTCGATCAGACGCTGAAAAATGTCGTCGTGAATAGTGAAAGTGCTTTTTGGGATATTTATGGAAAAGTCACCTTTTGGGATATTTTCCCAAAAAGGTTTCTAGAAGGCTTGGGGGCCAAGAAACCCTACCCCTTGGATTTCCTATAAATAGAGGTGGAGGGGCTGCCTCCACACTCACTCCTCACATACAAATGCCATGACATTTCTGGCTTCTCTCTCCCTCCCAGCGAAATAGTTTCGTAGAGCCGAAAGGCTGTCTGGGTTCCGGTGGGAACTAGTTCTGGACGGCGAAGCCCTGCCGGATAGATGACACCGTATGTGTGCAACTCTGTAGAGAGATCGTAGTTTCGGTCTTAGTTTGAGAGTGCCTCCCGAAGGGCTGTCCGAGTGACTGTCCGAGTTTCGATGGTCCTCCCGAAGGGCTGTCCGAGTGACCGTCCGAGTTTCGATGGTCCTCCCGAAGGACTGTCCGTGACACCGTCCGAGGGACTGTCCGACCGCCTCCCGGAGGGCTGTCCGGGGGCGGATGAGGGTATACATCCTCGCGGTTGGGAGGTTGTAAATCCTAGCTGCGGGGATCTGCACCGCCGATCGTCGTCGACTCTACTTCCGCTGCGCTACGAGTCGGTAACGAAACAGATCAAACCTTGTATGCAGTCTCCATAGTGATCCTGGGCTGGTACGTAGGTCGGAATTTTTTTGTTTTCTGCTGCGTTACCCTACAACGGCGGAGGCTGCGGCGACGGCGGGGGAGTCGAATCGAGTGGCGGCCGAATCGCGGGGCGGCGGCGGGTGGAAAATCGGCAGATTCATGACTTCCGATGGCGGGCGGCGGGCGAAACGCGGCGGAACCGACAGCGGGGGTGTAAGAGATGGCGGATCTGTCGCGGGGCAGCGGCGGCGCGCTGCGGTGGGCGGCAACCGAATCGCGGGGCGGCGGCGGGGCGACGGGAGGAAGAAGAATGGGGTGGGGGAAATGAAATGAACGGCAGTTGGCGGTTGGCGCACAGGCGGCCGTTTTGCATCTCCTGCACCCGGAGATGCAAATTTGCAAGGCGAGGTGTTGTATTTTACATCTCCGGGAGGCGGAGATGTATTTTTTTTTTGCATCTACATCATCTGTTGGAGAGGGGCTTTTGGCCTCGGAGATGCAAAAGTTAGGTATTTTTGCATCTACATCTTCTATTGGAGATGCTCTTAGGGGTATGCGAGTTTAAGTGAATTAGTTACCTTGAACGTTAAATTTTTATTATTTTCTTGGGCACAACACTCTAGGTTTTATGATCAATGATCATGGAGTTAATTGCATATAAGTACCACAATTAGGGTTAGGGTAACAAATTGGTACCACTTTACGTAACAGTACCAAGTCTGGGGCAGGCCACAACAAATCAAGCTAATCTGCATTTAAACCGTTTTTGACAGGGAAACTGACCAGCGGGCCCGTTTGTCAGGGGCGGCGTTTTTTTGCAGAAACTCCCTTGCTTTATATTTAATCACGCAAAAGCTCTCGTTTGCGGAAAAAAGGCTATTCTCCCCGATCCCGTGCGCCTTCCATCACGACTAGCCCGAGCCGGATCTCGCCTCTGCCGGCCGCCGACAGCAGCACCTGCGTCCCAACGTCGGCTAGCTCCCCCTTCCTCATGTTCCTTCCTTCTCCTCCTCCCCACTCCCGGTCTTTCATCTCCTTGTGTCTCCCGATGCAGGAACCTCCATGGATGAATGCCCGAGCTCCACCGCTGCCGATTTGGATGTCGTCCGCCGCAACCCTTGCGCCGCCGGCCAGATCCGGTGCCTCGCGGCCGGATCTGCCCTTTCCCGCCACCCGCAACTCTTCTCCTCCTCAGCACTGGCGAGTCCCGTCACCTGGTCATGGTGCCATCGCGCCAAAGGATACGACGAATGCCCCTGCTGTCTCGCCCGTACCTAGTGTGCGTGCGAGCGCCCCGTGGGCTAGCATCGCCTTCGCTGGCCGAGCTCGCTCCCGCGTCGCATGTAGTGCATGCACACACGCGGCAATGGATGCAATGGACGATGGATTATTCCTTCTGCCCGATAGTGATGGGCTTTTGCGTGATTAAATATAAAGCAGGGGTTTCTGCTAAAGAACATGCACGCGACTCACCACGTCGGCACCTGACAAGTGGGCCCCGCTAGTCAGTTTCCCTGTCCAAAACGGTTTAAAGACGGATCAGCTCGATTTGTTGCGGCCTGCCCCAGACTTGGTACTGATTTACAAAAAAAACGTAAAGTGGTACCAATTCGTTACCCTAACCCCAATTATGGTACTTATATGCAATTAACTCATGATCATGGCAATACAAAAGGGATCATGGGGCTGTAGGGGAACGCGATAGAAAACAAAAAATTTCGGTATAGCGAGCACACACAGGACCACTATGGAGACTGCATACAGGGTTTGATCTGATCCGTACCGACTCGAAACGCAGCGGAAGAAGAGTCGGTGTAGATCGTCGGTGCAGATCCCCGCAGCTAGGATTTACAACCTCCCAGCTGCGAGGATGTACTCCCTCGCCAGACAGCCCTTCGGGAAGCGGTCGGACAGTCCCTCGGACGATGTCGCGGACAGCCCTTGGGGAGGACCCTCGAAACCCGAACGGTAACTCGGACAGCCCTTCGGGAGGACACCCGAAACTCGAACGGTAACTCGGACAGCCCTCCGGGAGGACACTCGAACATCCCCTCGGGCAAAAGATCGAAACTACAATCTCTCTACGGGGTTGCACACATACGGTGTCAGCTATCCGGCAGGGCTTCGCCGTCCAGAACTAGTTCCCGCCGGAACCCAGACAGCCTTTCGGCTCTACGAAACTATTTCGCTGGGAGGGGGAGAGAGAGAGAGAGCCAGGCAAGCATGGCATGTGTATGAGAGCAAGGATGAGGTTTGGAGAGCACCCCTCCACCTCTATTTATAGGAAAGCCAAGGGGTAAAGTTGGCATTCAAAAATATCAAAAGTACCCCCACTTTATGCCTTTTCACAAAAGAATAAAGCTAAAAGGGATGGCATGTGGAGCTCCAAAGAGCTCCACCTCCCTTGGCTGGCCACTCTTGGCCCCAGCCCCCCATGAGGGGGCTTCCTTGGCTCCCAAGTCCTTCTAGAAGCCTTTTGGAAAATATCCCAAAAGGTGCTTTCCAAAAAATATCCATAAAGCACTTTTACTATTCACGAAGACATTTTTCTGCGTCCGTTAAATCCCAAATTATTTCTGTGTGCCTAGAATAATTCCAGTACCCACTAAAACAATTTTGAACACATTCCAAAACAATTTTGGAACAATGTTTTTCTTCAGCGAAAAGCAACCAAAGCGGTTCCGGCAGCTCCGGAACATTTCCGGTTTTTATCCCGAAAAATTCCCAGAAGTTTCCAGAACACTTCTAGCATCCTCTAAGAATTTCCAGGTGTGTGCTGAAACCAATTTGGCTTAATGGAATCCCCTGAAACAACTTTTCAGTTTTACCGAAATTATTCCGGTGTTCTCTCCGTAACGTTTCCGTTTCGTCCAAAACTTTTTCGGTGATTTTCTCTCAGACTCCCCGTCTAGTATTCAGCAGATAGATGACCCTTAAGCGTGTGACCCTATAGGTTCGGTGAAGTATAGACATGACCCGGAACACTTTCCGATCAATGATCAACATCGGAGCCGTGGACACCCATATTGACCCCTATACCCACACGAATGAATATTCGAGTGAACCTCCAGTTGCCGTGTGCTATTCCTGTTGCTTCACGATATATTACAAACACCCGAGGTGAGATTTATTGCATCCCCGTGGATCAACAACTTGTCCACCATGCAAGTTACCTCGTTACCGGTTTTGTTCTCTTTTCTCGTTTCCGTGTTCCGGCATCCCGGTGATCAAATCACAATGTGTCTGGCCAGACGATGATGGATACCGTAACACCGAGAGGGCCCGAGAATATCTCTCCATCGTCGGAGGAGCAAATCCCAATCTTGAGCTATCTCGTTACTTGTCATACTTTTCCGTGAACCCGTAAGCTGCCGTAATAGCCACCCATTTACGGATGACGTTTAACAAACCCCAAAGTTCACGAAGCAAGTACGAAGGAACTCGATACTCTCATGGTCTAAGGAATTATGCAAACATTAACTATCTCTGTGTTATTAACCATTAACTTGTGACGAATGTATCTCATAGCATAACATCAATTCGGGTCGATTCAACACAAGTGTTCTACTAACATTGTGCCCTCAAAATTGCCGGCATAGACATGCCCATGATCAGGAAAACAGGATCATCATGCAATACTTGAGCCAGTCTTAGAGGCAAGACTAGGAATACATTTTACTGTTTATTATACCACACGTGCACATGAGTTTCCCTCCAAGCCTCGTGGATATTGCAGACTCGAGAATCAATGCAGTCATAGCATGGAACATAAACATTCATTACAAACTCGGAGATACAAATAACTATTATTACTACCTCTAGGACATATCTCCTACAGACTCCCACTTGCACTAGAGTCATAATCCAGTTACATGGCTTCCCTAACACCAATGGCTATCCGGTGCTGCTCATGCTTTGCTCGTGGTAGAGGCTTTGTCATCGGGTCTGACACGTTCAGATCCGTGTGAACTTTGCGTACTTTCACTAAACCCGCTTCGACATGATGTTGAATGAGTTTATATTTGCATTCAATATGTCTTGTCTTATGGTGCGAACGTGGCTCCCTTGCCTGAGCCACGGCGCCACTATTATCACAATAGATCTCCACCGGGTCCAGAGCACTTGGAACCACACCAAGGTCTTCAAGAAATTGCTTGATCCATACCGCCTCCTTGGAGGCTTCTGAAGCAGCAACATATTCCGCCTCCGTCGTAGAATCCACTACAGTCTTTTGTTTGGAACTTTTCCAATCAACTGCACCGCCGTTCAATATGAAAACATAGCCTGATTGAGATTTGAAGTCATCTGGGTCAGTCATGAAGCCTGCATCAGTGTAACCACTTACAATGAGCTCTTCATCACCTCCGTACACAAGGAGTAAATCCATGGTCCTTCTGAGGTACTTAAGAATACCCTTGACTGCGGCCCAGTGTTCCAATCCTGGATCACTTTGGTACCGGCTGCTAACACTTAGCGCATAGGAAACGTCCGGTCTTGTACATAGCATGGCATACATAATAGAACCAACAGCCGAGGCATATGGAACATCATTCATCTGTACTCGCTCATCGAGAGTTCGAGGACACTGATTCTTGCAAAGCACTGTGCCAGGTGACATGGGGAGTAGGCCTTTCTTGGAGTTCTCCATGTTGAACCTTTTCAACACCTTGTCAATGTACGTGCTTTGGCTAAGCGCTATTAGGCGTCTTGATCTATCTCTATAGATTCTGATGCCCAATACATATGCTGCTTCGCCTAAGTCTTTCATTGAAAAACTTTTCTTCAATGAGTCTTTTATTTCGCTAAGAAAATTCACGTCATTTCCAATCAACAATATGCCATCCACATACAAGATTAGAAATGCTTTTGCGCTCCCACTAAACTTCTTGTAAACACAAGATTCTTCGTCATTCCTGATGAAGCCAAACTGTTTGACCACTTCATCAAAACGAATGTTCCAGCTCCTTGACGCTTGCTTCAGACCATAAATGGCTTTCTGAAGCTTGCATACCTTTCCAGCATCCTTATGAATGACAAAACCTTCTGGCTGTATCATGTATACATCCTCTTTGAGGTTTCCATTTAGTAAAGACGTTTTGACATCCATCTGCCATATTTCATAATCGAAATAAGCAGCAATTGCTAGTAATATCCGAATAGACCTAAGCATAGCTACGGGCGAGAAAGTCTCGTCGTAGTCCACTCCTGGAACTTGCGTGAACCCTTTCGCGACAAGTCTAGCTTTGTGGATAGTAATGTTACCATCTGCGTCCGTCTTTCTTTTGAAAATCCATTTACAACCAATGGGCTTTACGCCTTCTGGAAGTTCTTCCAAGTTCCAAACTTGGTTTTCGTACATGGATTCCATTTCGGATTTCATGGCCTTGTGCCATTCCTTTGAGCTGGGCCTCGCCATCGCTTCCTTGTAGTGCGCAGGTTCATCGTCTTCAAGAATGAAGATTTCGTTATGAAACCACTCAGGTGGCTGGATAGCCCTACCTGATCTGCGCGGTTCAGTTACAACATTGTCTGAAGTTTCCGCATCACATGCGACAACTTCCGGCTCGGTTGTAGGGATGATTTGCGGAATTACTTCCGGTTCCTTAGCCATATCAACTATCGCCGAAGATTCAATAATCTCATCAAGTTGTACTGTCCTCCCACTCACTTCTTTTGTGAGAAACTCTTTCTCAAGAAATTGTCCATTTCTGGCAACAAACACTTTGTTATCGGACAGGTGGTAGAAGGAATACCCAATTGTTTCCTTGGGATAACCTACAAAGTAACATTTGTCTGATCTGGGATCGAGTTTGGTAGGTCGTAAATGTTTTACGTATACTCCACAACCCCAAATTCTGAGATGCGACAAACCGGGTTTCTTCCCGTTCCATAACTCGTATGGTGTCGTCTCAACAGACTTATACGGTGCTCTGTTTAATGTGTGAGCGGCAGTTTCTAGTGCGTGACCCCAAAAAGATATCGACAGATCTGTAAGAGACATCATCGACCTTACCATGTCTAACAGGGTTCGGTTACGTCTTTCTGACACTCCGTTTCGCTGTGGAGTTCCCGAAGGTGTAAACTGTGAAACGATTCCACGGTCACTCAGATGTTGGCCAAACTCATGACTAAGGTATTCGCCTCCGCGATCAGACCGCAGAAACTTAATCTTTTTGTCACGATGATTTTCTACCTCATTCTGAAATTCTTTGAACTTTTCAAAGGTTTCCGACTTATGCTTCATCAAGTAGATATAGCCATACCGACTTAAATCATCAGTAAAAGTCACGAAGTAGAAATACCCACCCCGTGCGGCTGTGCTCATTGGACCACATACATCACTATGTATTATTTCCAATAATTCACCCGCCCGTTCAGGATGACCCGTGAACGGCATCTTGGTCATTTTCCCCATCAAGCAAGCTTCACATGTGTCAAATGATTCAAAATCAAAGGACGGTAAAACTCCATCTTTATGGAGTCTTTGCATGCGTTTCTTTCCGATGTGGCCAAGGCGACAGTGCCACATGAAAGTGGTGGTGGTATCGGCCTTCTTAAGGCGTTTAGCATTCACGTTAAAGACATCATTTCCACATTCAAGATTTAGTATGAAAAGGCCCCCAACAATGGGTGCAAATCCATAAAACATATCCTTACAATAAAGTGAACAACCATTGTTCTCAGACTTGTACGAATACCCATCGTGTACTAAACATGATCCGGAGATAATGTTTCTACACAATAGTAGAACAAAATAACAGTTATTTAGTTCTAAGATAAATCCTGAAGGGAGACATAGAGGCATAATGCCGACGGCTTGAGCGGCGATCCCATTGCCGTTCCCGACGCGCATTACGACTTCATTCTTTGCTAGCTTGCGCACCTTCTGAAGTCCCTGTATCGAGTTGCAAATGTGAGCAACCGATCCGGTATCAAATACCCAAGACTTAGAATTTTTGCTAGCAAGCAAAACGTCGATGACATTAACTTGTATAACAATTATACCTTTTCCGGTTTTCCCGGACTTCTTATCTTCCAGATACTTCTTGCAGTTTCTCTTCCAGTGTCCTGTGCCCTTGCAGTAGAAGCACTCAGTTTCATTCTTGGCTCCGCCCTTAGAGTTGCTTTGGGAGCCGGTATTACCGGCGCCCTTGCCCTTCTTTGGCTTGCCTTTCTTTTTGAAACTGGCGGTTTTATTCACAAGCAACACTTGCTTGCGATTTTTCCGCAGTCCTCCTTCCGCAGTTTTCAGCATGGCGAGCACCTCTTCCGGTGTTTTCTCCATCCCACTCATGTTGTAGTTCATGACAAAACCGTCGTAAGACGGGGGGAGTGAAGAAAGCATCATGTCCATCATATGGCCAGGCGGAATTGGAAATTCCAGGGTTTTAAGCCTTCCAGCATAGCCAATCATTTTGACTACGTGTTCGCCAACTGAACTGCCCTCAGCCATCTTGCATTCCATCAAGGTCTTCATGATATCAAATCGTTCAGACCTTGCGGTTTCCTTGTACAGAGCATCCAATTCCCGGATCATATCGTGGGGTTTATGGAATTCAAAACGTTTTTGAAGCCCTGCACTCATGCAAGCTAACATGAGGCACTGCACTAAGTTGTGATCATCATCCTTAGTGGCCCAGACATTTGGTTCATCTTCCGGGGCATCCGCCACCGGTTTAGCTGGAAGAGCATTTTCAAGCACATACATTTTCTTAGCGCTCCTGAGGACAATCCTCAGGTTACGGACCCAGTCCGCATAGTTGTTTCCAGTCGCAGCTAACTTCTCTTTCTCTAACATTGGGCCTAAGTTGAACGCGGTGTTGCGAGCCATTTGATCTACAACGGAAAACACAAGTTTCACTTAGACTTTGTTCATAATGATTTTTGGCACTAGTGAATAAACAATTTTATTCTAAAGTGCGCTCCCACTCAAATCAATATCTCTCATAATTGATTGTGAGTGATTCAAGATCCGTATTTCAATTCGACGCCATTGACGGGTTCATCACTGATGACGCGAATTTCAATCGGTAGGCCAACTTGCCGATCACATCTCTATGTGATTCTTGTTCATCTTTCGATGGGCGTGTTCCGAGCTCAGGACTCTCCTGCCTGAACGTCAAAGACAACCAAGTGATCTTGCTGCGAGGTCTGACCTCACCCACCTCATTCCTCTCGATTCGTTCGTGCTCATGTGTACATGGCGCACCCCGAAAAGATACGAATTTCAGACGGTGCTACACTTGGGTGAACACTAACTACTTTGATATTTTAAGTGAGAGATCACCCTAATAAAAAGCGACTACCGCGCAATCAAAAGGGTGCATCATAAGGGATAAACATCTCAGGCAATTCATAATAGCATGATATGGTATAGCCCCTTTTAACGGAGAAGTCTTTAATTTCTTCGTCTTCGTCATTTGCGTCGGTGTTCACCTTCGCGAAGATTGCCACCACCTTGTCGATGCACCAGATAATATTGCTATCTCTATAGCTAATAAATTAAGTGCATTACTTAAGGTTGACACGCAGGTCATTAAAGTGACAATCATATGGCTCCAGCCATCATGCCGAATCATGACACGCAGGTCATGTTAATAAATTTACATCATATAGTCATCTCATACATAATCGAATTAATATGAGCATTGCTATACCACATCACATGCACATCTGCAAAAACAAGTTAAACGCCTCTAATCGGTTTATGCAAAATTTTATTTTTCGTGGCTTCTAAGGTTTTGACTTAAACCGTAGCTACCAATGTTTTATCATCAAGTATGATTATTCAAGTCGCTTGATTAACTTTCCAGTGTGTATGAAACACGAGATAATAAAATCTCGAGCCCCATACTAAACTTCGTCATACGCATGACCCCCGTGCAGATCATATCTGCATTGCCCTTTTGTCTGCGAATTTCATCTTTCTTTTGACTATGGCGGAACCCAAAGAACTGATAGCACTTCGTTGATCAATCAGGATCGCGGATTGCCAGAACTTTGTGAAATTCCACCATGCTGTCTCGAGATCAGAAATACGCAAATTCTAGGGAAGCAACAAGAACATCGGGTAACAGACTTCATCTGCTACCCGCATAAATAATTTTCAGCAATAGATCTCATCTATTCCAAAATTATATTATGCAATACCCATACATCTCCATGTATTCTAGATCGTAACCTGCATCTACGCATAGCACGGCTCATGATGCCACTGTAGGGGAACACGACAGAAAAAAAATTCGGTACAGCGAGCATGCCCAGGACCACTATGGAGACTGCATACATGGTTTGATCTGATCCGTACTGACTCAAAACGCAGCGGAAGAAGAGTCGGTGTACATCGTCGGTGCAGATCCCCGCAGCTAGGATTTACAACCTCCCAACCGCGAGGATGTACTCCCTCGCCGGACAGCCCTTCGGGAGGCGGTCGGACAGTCCCTCGGACGATGTCGCGGACAACCCTTCGGGAGGTCCCTCGAAACCCGAACGGTAACTCGGACAGCCCTTCGGGAGGACACCCGAAACTCGAACGGTAACTCGGACAGCCCTCCGGGAGGACACTCGAACAGCCCCTCGGGCAAAAGATCGAAACTAGAATCTCTCTAAGGGGTTGCACACATACGGTGTCAGCTATCCGGCAGGGCTTCACCGTCCAGAACTAGTTCCTGTCGGAACCCAGACAGCCTTTCGGCTCTACGAAACTATTTCGCTGGGAGGGAGAGAGAGAGAGAGAGCCAGACGAGCATGGCATGTGTATGAGAGCAAGGATGAGGTTTGGAGAGCACCCCTCCACCTCTATTTATAGGAAAGCCAAGGGGTAAAGTTGGCATTAAAAAATACCAAGAGTACCCCCACTTTATGCCTTTTCATAAAAGAATAAAGCTAAAAGGGATGGCATGTGGAGCTCCAAAGAGCTCCACCTCCCTTGGCCGGCCACTCTTGGGGCCCCCCCCATGAGGGGGCTTCCTTGGCTCCCAAGTCCTTCTAGAAGCCTTTTGGAAAATATCCCAAAAGGTGCTTTCCAAAAAATATCCATAAATCACTTTTACTATTCATGAAGACATTTTTCTGTGTCCGTTAAATCCCAAATTATTTCTGTGTGCCTAGAATAATTCCAGTACCCACTAAAACAATTTTGAACGCATTTCAAAACAATTCCGGAACAATGTTTTTCTTCAGCGAAAAGCAACCAAAGCGGTTCCGGCAGCTCCGGAACATTTCCGGTTTTTATCCCGGAAAATTCCCAGAAGTTTCCAGAACACTTCTGGCATCCTCTAAGAATTTCCAGGCGTGTGCCGAAACCAATTTGACTTAATGGAATCCCCTGAAACAACTTTTCAGTTTTACCGAAATTATTCCGGTGTTCTCTCCGGAACGTTTCCGTTTCGTCCAAAACTTTTTCGGTGATTTTCTCTTAGACTCCCCGTCTAGTATTCAGCAGATAGATGACCCTTAAGTGTGTGACCCTATAGGTTCGGTGAAGTATAGACATGACCCGGAACACTTTCCGATCAATGATCAACATCGAAGCCGTGGACACCCATATTGACCCCTATACCCACACGAATGAATATTCGAGTGAACCTCCAGTTGCCGTGTGCTATTCCTGTTGCTTCACGATATATTACAAACACCTGAGGTGAGATTTATTGCATCCCCGTGGATCAACAACTTGTCCACCATGCAAGTTACCTCGTTACCGGTTTTGTTCTCTTTTCTCATTTCCGTGTTCCGGCATCCCAGTGATCAAATCACAATGTGTCTGGCTAGACGATGATGGATACCGTAACACCGAGAGGGCCCGAGAATATCTCTCCATCGTCGGAGGAGTAAATCCCAATCTTGAGCTATCTCGTTACTTGTCATACTTTTCCGTGAACCCGTAAGCTGCCGTAATAGCCACCCATTTACGGATGACGTTTAACAAACCCCAAAGTTCACGAAGCAAGTACGAAGGAACTCGATACTCTCATGGTCTAAGAAATTATGCAAACATTAACTATCTCTGTGTTATTAACCATTAACTTGTGACGAATGTATCTCATAGCATAATATCAATTCAGGTCGATTCAACACAAGTGTTCTACTAACATTGTGCCCTCAAAATTGCCAGCATAGACATGCCCATGATCAGGAAAACAGGATCATCATGCAATACTTGAGCCAGTCTTAGAGGCAAGACTAGGAATACATTTTACTGTTTATTATACCACACGTGCACATGAGTTTCCCTCCAAGCCTCGTGGATATTGCAGACTCGAGAATCATTGCAGTTATAGCATGGAACATAAACATTCATTACAAACTCGGAGATACAAATAACTGTTATTACTGCCTCTAGGGCATATCTCCTACAGGGGCCGCCAAGCCATCTATGCCGTCCTTGATCTAGAGATGAAGAAAACCTAGTTAGGTTGTGGGCTTTAATTTGAGCCTCTTTTCTCATGGACAAAATTACAGAGAGTAAAGGTAGGCCTAAGAGCTACAATCTCTTTGATGATTGCTTCATACTTCCCTCCTGTCAAGGCAGCAATGTAACTGATTCTAATTAGGCACCAAAATTAATGTTGATGATCTTTCATCATGAAACACTTTTGTAAATATTATGTCACTGGCGCACTTTAAGTGAACAATATAATTCAATTATATTTGTATATTTAAAAGTGAAGAGGTGAATATTGTTTAATTTGATGTCTACAATGATATACCAGGTATTTGTATGGCACCCTAACACATTTATTTGTTCCTTAAATTGTTAGTCCTATGGTAAGCCCTAACACATTTATTTGTTCCTTAAAATTTCTAGTTGTGCAAATGCACTGATGATGACCAGCCATCTCAATCATGTTACAATTATAAGTTTCACTATCTTCATATTGTATTCCCCAAGCAAGGTCGACACTATACTTGAGAATGGGGCAGCCCTACTTGACGGTCCAGGCTTGGGCTCCTCTTTGGCATCCAAACTCCAACATAAAATTTGAAAATTGCTATTACCGGAATTTCCCATTTGGCGCTCAAAAAAGTACTCATCTAGTACCTGGGGACGCCCCTATGTCTCACTTATAGCGAGAGTAGGCAACCCTCGCGTCAAGGCGAGCGCTAGATGGGCCGACCCAGCTCGCGGGAGGCCACAACATCAATTTTATTTTTTTCAGCTTTTTTGTTTACGTTTTTTGCTTTCATGTTTTTTACTTCCAAATATTCTAAATAAATACATTACAAAAAACACTTTAGATAAAAACATTGAAAAAAATGTTAACCAAGCATTTGAAAAATGTTAAATGTGTATAGTGAAAATGTTTCTCATGTATACAAAAAATAGAAGGTTTATGAAAAAATTGACCATGTATTTAATTTTTCTTCATCAAACATTTGAAAAGAATGTTAAACAATTATTTGAAAAATGTTAATCAACCATTTGAAAAATGTTAAAATGTGTATAGAAAAAATGTTGACCACGTATTAAAAAAAATGTTAATCTTGCTTTTGAAATTTTTTTTAATCACACATTAAAAAAATGTTAAATGTGTATAGAAAAAATATTGACCATGTATTAAAAAAAGTTAATCAAGCATTTAAAATTGTGTATAGAAAAAATGTTGACCATGTATTAAATTTTTTTTAATCTTGTATTTAAAAATGTTAATCAAGCATTTGAAAAATATAAAAAATGGTGAGCGTGTATTAGAAAATTATAAACTTGTATTTTAAAAATGTTAAACATATATTTGAAAAATGTCCTTGATGTATACAATGAATGTAGAATGAAAACCAAAAGAAACAAAGAAAACCAATGAAAATCAAAAGAGAAACAAAGGAAACCAAAGAAAAAACGAAAACAGAAGTAACAAGTGCAAAGGAAAGGGAAACAGTGAATACCCATAAAGAAACAAAGACAAACAAAAGAAAACTTTTGAAAACGAAGATAGAAAGTAAAAATCAAAGAAAAAAAGAAGGAGAATGAGAAAGAAAAAAAAACTGAAATAACCATGAAGGAAACAAAGAGAAATAAAAAAACAAAGTAAAATGACAAAAAAAAATCAAAACAAACCCGAGAAAAAAAAGAAAAGAAAACAAAAAACAAAAAAACAAAGAAATAAAAGAAAATATGAAAAAAAAACGGACGAACACATCACCGAACAAACGAGTAACATGCTATTGAGCCGTCCCTTACCCGCGGGCGCTGCGGGAAAGCTTTAGGCGAGACGGTCTCGCTATAAGCTAGACATAGAATTCTCGCGTACCTGGCCCATACCTTCTCCAGCGAACACATTAAAAAAAGAATGGCGCATGTAAACGTTCATTTCAACCGGTTTTGTGAAGATTCCAGACTTTTTTTTCTGTGTTTTTACTCGGTTTTTTCCTTTGTTCTTCTCTTTTTGTTGAATTTTATTATTAGGTTTGTTAGTTAAAAATCAAATATTTGAACATTTTTTAACTTCGAGAATATTTGTTTACATTTTTTTTCTTTTTTTAGAAAAATAAACATTCTTTCAAATTGGCGGATATTTTTCAAATTCGTGAACATTTTTAAAATTTATGAATATTATTTAAAATTTATGAATTATTTCTCAAATTTGGGAACATTTTTTCATAGCCGATTTTTTAAATAAAATTCAAAAACATTTTTCATATTCACACACTTTTCAGTTCATGAAAATTTTAAAGTCACAAACATTTTTAAAATCCATGAACTTTTTTTCAAATCTATTACTCCCTCCGATCTATATTAAAAATAGTCGATTTTATTTAATTAGCAGGTGGAGTATTTTTTTCTTTCTCACAATAAAAGTTTTTTTTTGGAGAAACACCTATAATTTTTTTCATACTCATAACAGTTACAAGTACACTGATTTGGATTTAAGATCCAATAAAATACAAAGTAACTCTTATGACTAAGAATTACAATGAAATCTATTGGAAACACCTTCTTCGTGGTATTAATCTTTGCTAGAAGAAATACTCCAAAGACTTTGATAAAGGGGCTGTAATTTGACTGGAGCAATGAGGTCGTCACTTTTTCACCCGCACGAACATTACCAATAAAGATTTTTGAAAGCGCCTTGGTTCGTCCATCAAAGAAGATGAGAAGCCTTGGTCGATCAACGTACTTGGGTCGGGGATGATGCCCTAGAAGTGCAAGCCGCCGAATCACGATATCTTCACCATGGTGTTGATGAAAGATTTCATCCCCATAAAAAATCAAACCAACAAAAAAAGCTTGACACACTAACATAAACTTATCAGATCCGAATAATCGAATCTGAGAGGACACAAAACTCTCTAACTTCATAGCACCGCTAAAAGAACGAGAATAATTTTATTCTCACAAATCTACGATGATCACTAGACGATGACAAAGAACATAAACTCTTGAAGATCTGAGGTCCCCCCACCTCTCAGCGCCAACTTGCCAGCCGGAGGTGAGGGGCCAATGTTTCTCTCACGGCAATGGCTGCAGTGGCTGCAGCCTTCGAGAAACCCTCCGCTTCGCGTGAAACAGATTCACACGAGCAAGTGATCGAGCGAGTGTATCGAACGGACAGAGTGACTGCTATTGGGCCGCGGACTGCTGAGCGGCACGGGAGTGCTCCCGCTCTAATTCGGTGCTGGCGCCGAATAGGACCTCCCCTATTCACCAACCTTTTATTCCAATGTTTTTTGACCTTTGATCATTAATAAAGTGTGTTTAGACTAAAAAACAACCTTTTATTCAGAAAATAGGCATATTAATATATTTCAGTATCTAAAATAATTAGTTCAATAAAAATATTTAGATGTTTCAGGCTGGGCTGGGCTTGGGCGTAGTGTTTCCAGGTTGGTATGGTGCCCGGCCGAGTCCAGCGTGATCAGCCCTAGTCGGCACGATATTTGTTACTCAAAAAAAAAAAGTCGGCACGATATGTATGTTCTAAAAAAAAAGTCGGCACGATATTTCAGGTTTTCTATCCCTTCTTGCTTTTCGCGGGTAGGTTTCCAAGCGAAGAAATGAACGGTTTTCTCTCAAAGTAGAGTATCCGGAGAAGATTGGGGAATCCTGAAAAGGCGCCAGCGACCGACCGCGGACTGTCCCGTAGCCATCTCGAAAGCTCCCGTCAAAGAGAAGACACGCGGTGCCGCCTTCTCTTCCAGAGGCATCCACCAGCTTTCCACTCCTCCATGGACACAAAAGCAAAGCGCGCACTGGCCGCCCACGTCTCTCCGGCCGTCCCCATATAACGGCGCTGCCCGGCACACAGCAGATACGAAACACATGACCACACGCATAGCTGAGGAAGCCAGGCACGTAGATCCCAATTCCCAAACCAGACGTCCCAAAGTTCCGATGGACGAGGCCAAATATCAGCAGGGCTGGCTCGCCGTCGGCCTGCCGCCGGCGCCGGTGCTCGCCGTCACCGGCATCGTGACCTTTTTCCTCTACCTTTCGTGGCAGATGGATGAGTTCGAGGAGCAGCTACGCCATCGCACCCAGGCAGGCTTCTGGGTGCTCATGGTGCTGGGACTCCTCGCCTTGGGCGTGCTCGCGCAGCATGTGCTGTTCGACGGAGAGGGGAGGGTTGCCGTGCCGGCGGCATGGCGAGGCCAGCCCGATGGCGGCTCCGGCACGTCGCCGTGGGGCGTCGCGGCCCTTGTGGCTCTGCTGCTGGTGCTAGTGTCTCACAGGTCCGACTTCCAGATATTCAAGCCCCCGGGGATTAGATGAGCATGTTTTTTTTTTTGAAGGAAAGTTATGTATCCCGATGCAGATAGCTATGATATATTATATGTATACATAAATTAGTAGAAGGTGTTTTTGCACGTCTGCATGATCAAGCAAGATAGCATAAATAAAAAAGAATTACTTTCTCCGTCTCATAATATAAGATGTAAAATATTGGATGTAATACATTTCAAATATGATCGGTATATAATTAGAGAAAGTTGTGATCGAAGTTGTGTCCAATAAAAGAATGTTTACCAGTCTGGGTGAAAGCGAAGGATGAGCCAAAGGAGATAAGACAATTCCCAAGTGGGATCTATGATTAGGATCTATGGGGGCATTATCTTTGGGGTTGTACATCGGCTGGAGGGACAAGTATTTGGCTTGGTGGCTGGGCGCAGGTCTCCATATGCTTCTCGTGCGGTGACCAATGTAGAGTCTTGGCGGCAAGGTGCAGTGGGGTCTCGACGTTCGATACCGGGCGCGCGCAGGCGCTGTTTGGCGTCGTGGTGGCGTCGACGGCAGAAGGGTCTAGAAAGATCAGTGCATGGATTGAACCTGAAGATGGGACTGCGGAAGAAGGCGGCGACGGATTCTACAACGTGCGCATCCATGCGGTGCACGTTGAGGGTCTGCTAGACCGGTTGGTGCTCCCGGCTAGCCGGCGGGCGGCTTGGTGAGGCCATCGGATTTCTTGGTGTGCGTGACGCGCGTCAGGGCATATCATCAATCTTGTAGGTAGGACGACAGTTTTTGCCAGGAAGATGGCTTTGGATTGATCTATGTATTTATTTTATAAGACCTTATTGAATAATGCAATAAAGATAGCTGTGTGCATCGCTCGATGTAGAGGCCGGGGGTAATCCTCCTTTTCGAACGAAAAAGATAATATAGACATGCAATTTTTCATGATCAGAAAAATGTTGGCTTTGACTTTAGAATATTATGTGAAGCCTTATATCAGTTCTATGCATGTGTGGTATGTATTATCAGATTGAGCTTGTTGTTGAATTTGGCAACTGATGCATGATGAGGGCCAGAATGGTAAGAGGAACTCCTGTCTGAAGGCAGAAAAAGCATAAGGCTGGAGATGAAGCTGAGGTCGTGGATGAAAACAAGTGAAATGATTTCCATGTTGTGGTCTTATTTGAGCAAGGGGTAGTTATAATGCCAAATTTTGACACGGTCATGCTCAATACTGCTAAATTCTCCTCCCTCTCACAAGTGAATCAATATCAGAGATCTTGGCAGTGAAAAATAAGGAAAAAATTGGAGAAGTAAACTGGGGGAGAAGATGTATGTGTCAAAGAGAATGTTGTTGGAGAAGGTGGTAAGAAAAGTGATGAACTGGATCAGGTGGTTAATTCTGGCAGTCAGGAAAGGTTGCATTTCTATTAGGAGGAAGGGGAAGATGAGATGGAGTCACAAGAATCTTTTAATACCAAGATTGAGAAGGCACGGGCTGGGGAAAGCTGGAGCAGCTAATGGGTCCAATTAACGTTGTAACTGCTAGAAGATACGAAAGGCTCAAAGGCCAGAAAGATGGTGACATGATTGCACTTGCTATGCGGAGGGCATCCTCTAAAAACAATATACCAAAAGTCAAGAGCAAGGAAGAATTAAGTAGGTGATCCCGATGATCAACAACATGGTGCAAGACGACTATGTAAGGAGCCATGGCTGGAATCCTTCAGAGATGCAGGACCACTTGTTGATGGGGCATGTTGCCTGATTTGGTCTTCAAATCTTCTTCTTAATGTAAGGGTGATGTGATCCGGAGGCTTTTCTAACTCTGCTGTAGTTGTTAAGTAGGAGCAAAGTTTTAAATAGTAGGCTATGACAAATAGCGGTAGAAGTGTTAGTGCGCTAAGTGGCACTAAATGGCTTAACGCGATGCTCTTCTAAATGCTATAGCGCGCTATCTAAAACTTTGAGTAGGAGTGATGCTTGGATGAAGTTTCACTATTTTAAGTTTCCTGATTGCATGTAACGTTGTTTTTATGTTTGGGTTTTAGTTTTGTAAGAAAACCATCAATTTCTTTAATAAAAGTCGACGAGGAAGCTCCTTGTTTCAATTTTTTTTGTAAATGACATCAACAAATCATTACGGAAGTCACCGGCAAAAGGAAGATTTTGGAAATGGATTCCTAGGTTTACGGATTCTATCCATAGAAAATGTTCTCGCTGCTATCACATCATAGAAGTATAATATATTGCATGTTTCAGTTCTTTTACTACTTTTAGAACCATATAAAAATGCATACCCCTTTTCTACATCCTATTTGTACACAAATTCATATGCAAGCTTGATAAACATTGTTACTTGGGTTTAGCCTCCTGATTACGCACGACATGAGCTTGAGAATTTGTAGGTATCACTGATGTCTACTACACAACTTGTTCTTGTAGACTCGTGTTGGGCCTCCAAGCGCAGAGGTTTGTAGGATAGTAGCAATTTTCCCTCAAGTGGATGACCTAAGGTTTATCAATCCGTGGGAGGTGTAGGTTGAAGATGGTATCTCTCAAACAACCCTGCAACCAAATACAAGAAATCTCTTGTGTCCCCAACACACCCAATACAATGATAAATTGTATAGGTGCACTAGTTCGGCGAAGAGATGGTAATAAAAGTGTAGTATGGATAGTAGATATAGATTTTTGTAATCTAAAAATATAAAAACAGCAAGGTAGCAAGTAACAAAAGTGAGCACAAACGGTATTGCAATGCTTAAAAACAAGGCCTAGGGTTCATACTTTCACTAGTGCAATCTCTCAACAATGCTAACATAATTGGATCATATAACCATCCCTCAACGTGCGATAAAGAATCACTCCTAAATTCCTATTAGCGGAGAACATAAGATAGAAATTGTTTGTAGGGTACGAAACCACCTCAAAGTTATCCTTTCCGATCAATCTATTGAGCTATTCCTATAAGTGTCACAAACAACCCTAGAGTTCGTACTAAAATAACACCATATGATACACATCAACCAACTCTAATGTCACCTAGATACTCCAATGTCACCACAAGTATCCGTGAGTTGATTATACGATATGCATCAAACAACTTCATAATCATAATATTCAATCCACACAAAGAACTCCAAGGAGCACCCCAAAGTTTCTATCGGAGAAAAGATAATGAAAACGTGCATCAACCCCTATGCATAGATTACCCCAATGTCACCGCGGGAATCCGCGAGTTGAGTGCCAAAACATATATCAAGTGAATCAATATAATACCCCATTGTCACCACGGGTATTCATATGCAAGACATACGTCAAGTATTCTCAAATCTGAAAGATTCAATCCGACAATAACGAAACCTCAAAGGGAAAAGATTCGATTCATCACAACAAGGATAGAGAGGGAAGAAACACCATATGATCCAACTATATTAACAAAGCTCGCGGTACATCAAGATCGTGCCAAATCAAGAATGCGAGAGAGAGAGAGATAAAACACATAGCTACTGGTACAAACCCTCAGCCCCGAGGGTGAACTACTCCCTCCTCGTCATGGAGGCCGCCGGGATGATGAAGATGGCCTCCGGTGATGCTTTCCCCCCTCCGGCAGGGTGCCAGAAAAGGGCTGTAGATGAGATCGTGGAGGTACAGAGGCTTGCGGCGGCGTAAAAACTCATCTAGGTTAACTTTCGGGGGTTTCTGAATATATATGATTTTTTAGCGTTGGAATCACGCGAAGAGGGGCCACAGGGGGCCCACGAGGCACCAGGGTGCGCCTGGGGGGGGGGGGGGTGGCGCGCCCTTGTGGCTCGTGGGGCCCCTGTGGGTCTTCTGACCACCTCCCGAAGCTTCTAGTGTCTCTTATGTTCCAGAAAAAATCGTCAAAAGGTTTCGCTGCATTTGGACTTCATTTGATATAGATTTTCTGGAAAACCAAAAACAAGCAGAAAACAACAACTGGCACTGGGCACTAGGTCAATATGTTAGTCCATGAAAATCATATAAAAGCCATATAAAAGTGCACCAAAATCATACAAAACTATATTAAACATGGCATGAATACTTCATAAATTATAGATACGTTGGAGACGTATCAATATCCCCAAGCTTAATTCCTGCTCGTCCTCGAGTAGGTAAATGATAAATGAAATAATTTATGAAGTGTGAATGCTAGCATAGTGCATAAGTTTGATCAATGATAATTTCAATCACTTTTTCTAGCATCAATATATATCATAATCAGTAGTTCATCTCATAAAACTTCTCATGATCAAGTAGCAAGCTATTCATATGTTTAAAGTATAGGCCATAAACTTTCTTGAAAACTAACAAACTATGTTCTCAGTCATCAAACAATTGCAATTCATCTTATTTTCAGGAAGGGTCTATGTAAGAGCTTTGATCTAGCAAATTCCACATACTCAACCATCTTTTAGTCTTCCATGATTGCTGACACTCAAAGCATATTTTTAGAACAAACCGTTTCAGTCAAACACATAGGAAGATAGGGGCTTAATGTTTCGCCTCCCAACTTATTTATCTCAGGGATAATGTCAACAATAATAACTCATGATCACCTATATTCAACTGGATATATGTGCCTGGATCTTTCCCTACCACATAATGCTTGCCAACTAAAGAATAATTGAGGTTGAAATAAGAAGAAATAATATTGACTCTTGCATAAAAGTAAGTGCATAAAAGTAAATGCATAAAAGTAAAAGATAGGCCCTTCGCAGAGGGAAGCAGAGGTTGTCATGCGCTTTTTGTTGTTGGATGCACAAGCCCTTAATGCAAAGGAACGTCACGTTATATTGACCCTTGTGATAGCAACCTTTATTATGCAGTCCGTCGCTTTTATTTCTTTACCATCACAAGTTCGTACAACGCTTATTTTCCCTTGCAATAAAAGATCATACATATTTTAGGAGCAATTTTTATTGCTTTTTGCACCGATGACAACTTACTTGAAGGATCTTATTCAATCCATAGGTAGGTATGGTGGACACTCATGGCAAGAAACTTGGTTTAAGGGTTTTTGGACGCACAAGTAGTATCTCTACTTAGTACGAATTTTTGGCTAGCAAAAGATCCTAAGCAAGCACCACATGTTAGAGGATCCATGACAATATAACTTCTATGTGAATATAAACAAACATAACTCATTACGTTGTCTTCCTTGTCCAACGTCAACTACTTGATCAAGCTTAAAAATAATTAATGGGGGCTCACAATCATATAAGATGTCCAAGATAGTATATTTATATGTGAGATTTCTCTTCCTTCAAAATTCTTTCATGAATTGTTCAAGTGACCAATGCTATGTTTGTTAACTTTCAATAAATTTTACCACTTATACTCCTCGTATGTGAAGTCACTACTCCCCATGGGACAAGCATATGAAGCATATATAATTTCAACTTTATTATATTCAATTCTTTTACAATTTACTCATAGGATATAAGTGAAGCACAAGAGTAAATGACAAACTACTCCAAAAAGATATAAGTGAAGATCAAATGAGTAGTTAAGTAAATAGGTAGCTATGTGAGGACTCTCTCTCATTTAAAAATTTCAGATCTTATTATTTTATTCAAACAGCAAGAAAAACAAAATGAAATGACATTCCAAGGATAGCACATATCATGTGAAGAAGCAAAAACTTAGGCTCAACCAAAACTGACCGATAGTTGTTGATGAAGAAAGGTGGGATGCCTACCGGGGCATCACCAAGCTTAGATGCTTGAGACTTCTTGAAATATTAATTTGGGATGCCTTGGGCATCCCCAAGCTTGAGCCTTTGTGTCTCCTTAATTCCTGTCATATCACGGTTTCCCTAAATCTTAAAAACTTCATCCACACAAAACTCAATAAGAACTCGTGAGATAAGTTAGTATAAATCAACTCAAAACCTTAACATTCTCTACTGTAGAAAATCACTAAAATTATAATTAAACATTGCATACTAAATGCCTCTGCATATTTAATACTCATATCCTCAAATAGAAACATTAAACACGCAAACATATGCAAACAATGCAACTATAACAGCCATCTGCCAAAACAGAATAGTCTGTAAAAGGGGAATAAGAATCCATACTTACCTAACTCCAAAAATTCTGAAAAATTACCACGCGACAGAGAACTCATTCATGCTTACTATGTACAAAATTTAGATTTTTATCATGTTCTGACTATTCAGGAATATTCTGGACATAACAGAAATCTTTCTGTTTTCAAACAGCAACACATGAACTTGCAAACTGAGCATGGTAAAGGCTATAATTGGCATTTTATTGAACTAAAAGATACAAAACATGATTATTGATAACAAAAAGCAAATATCAACAGAAGAAAATGATGCTCCAAGCAAAACTCATATTATGTGACGAATAAAAATATAGCTCCAAGTGAGGTTACCGATAGTGTTGAAGACGAAAGAGGGGATGCCTTCCGGGGCATCCCCAAGCTTAGTTGCTTGGGTCTTCCTTGAATATTACCTTGGGGTGCCTTGGGCATCCCCAAGCTTAGGGTCTTGCCACTCCTTATTCTCCTCATATTGATATCTCACCCAAAACTTGAAAACTTCAATCACACAAAACTTAACGGAACTTGTGAGATAGGTTAGTATGATAAAAATAAATCATCCACTTTGGTACTGTCAAGACAAGATTCATAATTTTTCTCACATAATACCTACTGTATTCTATCATTTCCACAATTTATATTGACCAATATAAGCTACGGAAACACTAAAACAAGCAAACTATGCACTGAAAACAGAATCTATCAAAAACAGAACAACATGTAGTGAGCGATTTAAAAACCATACTTCTGTACGTCCAAAAATTCTGAAAACTTAGGACAACGTAAAAAATTTGTAACCCAATACTGTGTAAAAATTTCAGAATTTTTTCACGCTCCAGTACAGAATAGAAATTTCAGCACTGGACGCAAAAGTTTCTGTTTTTGCACAGAATCAAATCAACAAGCATCCACACTATCCCAAAGGCTTTACTTGGCACATTATTGAAAGAAAACATATAAAACATGATTACTACAGTAGATTAATCATGTGGACACACAAAAACAGTAGGTAAATATATTGGGTTGTCTCCCAACAAGCGCTTTTCGTTAATGCCTTTTAGCTAAGCATGATGATTTCAATGATGCTCACATAAAAGTAAAGAATTGAAACACAATGGGAGCATCATGAAGCATATGACTAGCACATTTAAGCCTAACCCACTTCCTATGCATAGGGATTTTGTGAGAAAATAATTTATGAGAGCAAGAATTAACTAGCATAGGAAGGCAAAACAAGTATAACTTTGAAACTTTCAACACATAGAGAGGAAAATTGATATTATTGCAATATGTAAAAGCATATGATCCTCTCTCATAATAATTTTCAGTAGCATCATGAATGAATTCAACAATATAACTATCACATAAAGCATTCTTTTCATGACCTACAAGCATAGAATTTTTATTACTCCCCACATAAGCAATTTTCTTCTCATCCATAATAGTGGGAGCAAACTCAACAAAATAACTATCATGGGATACTTGATTGGAATAATCCAATTGAAAATTAAAATCATGATGACAAGTTTCATAGTTATCATTATTCTTTATAGCATACATGTCGTCACAATAATCATCATATATAGCAACTTTGTTGTCATAATCAATTGAAACCTCTTCCAAAATAGTGGAATCATCATTAAATAAATTCATGACCTCTCCAAATCCACTTTTATCAATATAATCATCATAAATAGGAGGCAGGCAATCATCATAACAAATTTGCACATCAAAACTTGGGGGACTAAAAATATCATCTTCATCAAACATAGCATCCCCAAGCTTATGGCTTTGCATATCATTAGCATCATGGATATTCAAAGAATTCATACTAACAACATTGCAATCATGCTCATCATTCAAAGATTTTATGCCAAACATTTTATTGAATTCTTCTTCTATCAATTGAGCACAATTTTCCGATCCATCATTTTCAAGAAAGACATGATAAAGACGAATAATATGAGGCAACCTCAATTCCATTTTTTTGTAGTTTTCTTTTTATAAAATCAAACTAGTGATAAAACAAGAAACTAAAAGATTCGATTGCAAGATCTAAAGATATACCTTCAAGCACTCACCTCCCCGGCAACGGCGCCAGAAAAGAGCTTGATGTCTACTACACAACTTGTTCTTGTAGACTCGTGTTGGGCCTCCAAGCGGAGAGGTTTGTAGGACAGTAGCAATTTTCCCTCAAGTGGATGACCTAAGGTTTATCAATCCGTGGGAGGTGTAGGTTGAAGATGGTATCTCTCAAACAACCCTGCAACCAAATATAAGAAATCTCTTGTGTCCCCAACACACCCAATACAATGGTAAATTGTATAGGTGCACTAGTTCGGCGAAGAGATGGTGATAAAAGTGTAGTATGGATAGTAGATATAGGTTTTTGTAATCTGAAAATATAAAAACAGCAAGGTAGCAAGTAACAAAAGTGAGCACAAACGGTATTGCAATGCTTAAAAACAAGGCCTAGGGTTCATACTTTCACTAGTGCAATCTCTCAACAATGCTAACATAATTGGATCATATAACCATCCCTCAATGTGCGATAAAGAATCACTCCCAAGTTCCTATTAGCGGAGAACATAAGATAGAAATTGTTTGTAGGGTACGAAACCACCTCAAAGTTATCCTTTCCGATCAATCTATTGAGCTATTGCTATAAGTGTCACAAACAACCCTAGAGTTCGTACTAAAATAACACCATATGATACACATCAACCAACTCTAATGTCACCTAGATACTCCAATGTCACCACAAGTATCCGTGAGTTGATTATACTATATGCATCAAACAACTTCATAATCATAATATTCAATCCACACAAAGAACTCCAAGGAGCACCCCAAAGTTTCTATCGGAGGAAAGATAATGAAAACGTGCATCAACCCCTATGCATAGATTACCCTAATGTCACCGCGGGAATCCGCGAGTTGAGTGCCAAAACATATATCAAGTGAATCAATATAATACCCCATTGTCACCACGGGTATTCATATGCAAGACATACATCAAGTGTTCTCAAATCTGAAATATTCAATCCGACAATAACGAAACCTCAAAGGGAAAAGATTCGATTCATCACAACAAGGATAGAGAGGGAAGAAACACCATATGATCCAACTATATTAACAAAGCTCGCGGTACATCAAGATTGTGCCAAATCAAGAACGCGCGCGCGCGAGAGAGAGAGAGAGAGAGATAAAACACATAGCTACTGGTACAAACCCTCAGCCCCGAGGGTGAACTACTGCCCCCTCGTCATGGAGGCCGCCGGGATGATGAAGATGGCCTCCGGTGATGCTTTCCCCCCTTCGACAGGGTGCCAGAAAAGGGTTGTAGATGAGATCGTGGAGGTACAGAGGCTTGCAACGGCGTAAAAACTCATCTAGGTTAACTTTCGGGGGTTTCTGAATATATATGATTTTTGAGCGTTGGAATCACGCAAAGAGGGGCCACGGGGGGCCCACGAGGCACCAGGGCACGCCTGGGGGGGGGGGTGGCATGCCCTGGTGGCTCGTGGGGCCCTTGTGGGTCTTTTGGCCACCTCTCGAACCTTCTAGTGTCTCTTATGTTCCAGAAAAAATCGTCAAAAAGTTTCGCTGCATTTGGACTTCATTTGATATAGATATTCTGGAAAACCAAAAACAAGCAGAAAACAGCAACTGGCACTGGGCACTAGGTCAATATGTTAGTCCATGAAAATCATATAAAAGCCATATAAAAGTGCACCAAAATCATACAAAACTATAATAAACATGGCATGAATACTTCATAAATTATAGATACGTTGGAGAGGTATCAATGACATAGAAGCCTCTAAGTTTAGACAATGGTGTCTTGTGTTTGATTTCATTGTCTAGTCTCTAAAGATTTTAAACTCCCACAAAATGGAGCATCCTGATGCATTGAGGTATTTTCCACGTTCATGGCCCATGCCAGGGAGCGGATTGATTGTGGGATGTGGCTGGTCCTATTCGCACATGAACTTGGGGGCTCCTATGGTGATCCATGAACAAATCCTATAGAGTCTGTCTTTTTCCCATTGGTCTTAGGCCCCTCCCAATGCTCCACCTTGTGAGGGTGCTAAGGGTGCAAACTAGGCAAAAAATCTGATGTCGCAAGTTAATTAAGAAGAGAGAGAGAGTAGTATGGTGACCTCAGAAAGAAACGATGCTAAGCACGTGTAACTAGGTAGAAACACAATTCCGAGTCTACACCTAATTAAATGAAGGGAGGTTATGTAACGCCCCGGACACACCCGCCGGTGGTCGTGGACTGGCCCCACAGATCAATACTAGTCTTTCCTGCACACTTTGTCCTCACTCGTGCGCACCCGGGACCAACTTCCTGGTCGGTCACCCATCCTGAAATTACTCCAAGCTGAGCACGCTTAACTTTGGAGTTCTTTCCGAATGGGCTCCCGGAAAAGAAGGAATTCCTTATTGATATGAGTAGTCTATCATCCCTAATAAGTCAGGCTATCACATACACCCCCACTCAGAGGAACCGACGTCCTCGTCGGGCCACAGGAACGTTCCCTCTTGGCACATACGTCTGTGCATCCAGTCCGGTACATGTGACATGCCGTGTGCCACGACGGGTCACAAACGTCATGAACAACATGACCGCGCACCTGTCCGCAAACATCCGTGTAACCGCGAGGGTCCGCTCTGATACCAACTTGTCACACCCCGAACACACCCGCCGGTGGTCGTTACTCCTGGCGGGATCTAGACTGGCCCCACAGATCAATACTAGTCTTTCCTGCACACTTTGTCCTCACTCGTGCGCACCCGGGACCAACTTCCCAGTCGGTCACCCATCCTGAAATTACTCCAAGCTGAGCACGCTTAACTTTGGAGTTCTTTCCGAATGAGCTCCCGGAAAATAAGGAATTCCTTATTGATATGAGTAGACTATCACAGGTTAGCAACAAAAGACTAAGCACCAATGCATTGGAGAGTTTAGTTGCTAAGACATTTAATACACTTAGCACCTCTTCTAAGCACCCATGCATTAGAAGAGGCCTTAGCAAGGTTCTAGAACCTCCCTTGGACTGTGTTTTTCCTTTTCCTTTTTTTAATTCATCTATTTTTTTGAATTTGTGCACATTTTATGAAATGTTAAAAAAAATTGTATTCCAAGAAATTTTTTCAAACTCGTGAATATTTTCTTAAATTCGGGAACACTTGCTGAAATCTGAGAACATTTTTCAAATCCGAAGAACTTCTTTTGAAATTCACAAAAAAAATCTAAAATCATGAACATTTTTTAATAATTCATGAACATTTGGAAAATTTTGAACTTTCTAAAAAAACAGGTAATTGCATCGGTGGTGTCTGGACTTGCCATGGATGTTCAGTTTAGTGCCTGAACTTGAAAAATACTCCGAACTAGTTCTAAAACTTGGCAGATGCGGGCAAATACGGTGCTAATCTCATATGTAGATGTATAGTGCGCTGACATGGCATCGTATTTCTTTGACGTGGCATGGGGCCCACTTGTAGCGACGATACATTATCACTTGAATAATATATATCTCTCTATGACTAGTGGGTCCCGTCTGTCAGTATAGAAGGAAACTTAAAATTAAAAACATTACACGACGGAGTCGAACCTGCGACCTGCAGCTCCAAGACAAGCCGCGCTGACCAGTACATGAACAACGTTTCTATGCAAACTTTGCCCTCTCTGACAAATGCATTGTAAATGAAAATACTTGTGGTGCTTAGATGGACTGCAGCCAGTGGCCCATTTAGCACATGTTTTTTCTTTTTTAAAGAAATGTAAAACTTCTCTAAATGTTAGTCATAATAATAAAAGTTAGATTCAAATATTCATGCGTTATTAATAAACTCATGTATAGAAATGTTTGTACTCACTAAAAAAATAAAAATTACTTAATGAACATTCTTATATAATCCATGACAAAATTATATGCGGACTAAAAAGGACCAGAGGGAGTAGGGTAAAACCATAGGCCATACAATTGTTGGTACCCCGGGTCCCTCGGGTATAGGGGACCTGCTCCCCGGAATGGTTAGAGGGTTTCGGGACACCCTGGGTCTCTAGACTCGTGGACTTCCGGGTACCCGGAGTCCCCAGCTCACAGGAGGAAGGTTCTCTGGATAGACCGGGCCCCGGGGGTCATGAACCCATGGGTCCCCAGAGTGGATTTTATCCTACTAGATACCACTGGCACCCAAAGTCCCTACTCTGGGCACTCGGAGCCTCCTGTGTGATGGCGCTCTAAAGATCCTGGACACCAGGGCACATAACCTGGGCACCCAGGTTCCCCTGCAGATCAACGGTCAATTTGGCACTCCTTCTACCACCTCTCAACTCCAACATTTGACTTGAGCTTGCTCTACTGTTCCCAAACCATAAAAGATCGATTACTTCCTATCCCTCCACCCAAACACTTTGATTCTTTGGGGTGTGGAAGAGGTTCACTCGATATACACTTCCACAAGACCCGCTCGTGATTCCCCAACTCGTTCTTCATCAACACTTGATACATCCCAAACATATCCACTTTTCCAAACACTTTTGCTCTTGTTTTGGACTCTAATTTGCATGATTTGAATGGAACTAACCCAGACTAACGCTGTTTTCAGCAGAATTGCCATGGTGTTATTTTTGTGCAGAAATAAAAGTTCTCGGATGGACCTGAAAATTTACGAAGAATTATTTCAGAATATATAAAAAATATTTGCGAAAATATATACTGGAGGGGAGCCACCCAGGGGCCACAAGCCCAGGGGGCGCGCCTACCCCCCAGGGCGCGCCCTACAGGCTTGTGGGCCCCTGGAAACTCCGTTTGACCTAATTCCAACGCTATATATACCTCTTCGCGGAGAAAAAAATGAGAGAGAAAGAATCATCGTGTTTTACGATACAGAGCCGCCGCCACCTCCTGTTCTTCATCGGGAGGGCTGATTTGGAGTCCGTTCGGGGCTCCAGAGAGGGGGATTCGACGCCATCGTCATCATCAACCATCCTCCATCACCAATTTCATGATGCTCACCACCGTGTGTGAGTAATTTCTTCATAGGCTTGCAGGACGGTGATGGGTTGGATGAGATTTATCATGTAATCGAGTTAATTTTGTTAGGGCTTGATCCCTAGTATCCACTATGTTCTGAGATTGATGTTGCTATGAATTTGCTATGCTTAATGCTTGTCACTAGGGCCCGAGTGCCATGATTTCATATCTGAACCCTCTATGTTTTCATGAATATATTTGTGTTCTTGATCCTATCTTGCAAGTTGTATGCACCTATTACGTGTTATGATCCGCATACCCCAAGGTGACAATAATTGGGATTCTTTCCGGTGATTACCGTAGTTTGAGGAGTTCATGTATTCACTAAGTGCTAATGCTTTGTTCCGGTTCTCTATTAAAAGTAGGCCTTAATATCCCTTAGTTTCCTTAAGGACCCCGCTGCCACGGGAGGGTAGGACAAAAGATGTCATGCAAGTTCTTATTATAAGCACGTATGACTATATACGGAATACATGCCTACATTACATTGATGAATTGCAGCTATTGTGTATTGCTCTAGGTTGTGGCTGTTATATGATGAATGTCATCCAACATAATTATCCATCACTAATCCAATGCCTATGCTTTTCGCATATTGATCTTTGCTAAGTTACTTTCGCTGCTGCTGCTGTTACAATCACTACAAAACTGCTACTGTTACTGTCTTTGTTACATTGCTACTGTTACTACTACTATCAAAACTATCATACTACTGTGCTACTAAACACTTTGCTGTAGATATTTAGTTCTCTAGGTGTGGTTGAATTGACAACTCAACTGCTAATACTCATAAATATTCTTTGGCTCCCCTTGTGTCGAATCAATAAATTTGGGTGAAATACTACCCTCGAAGACTGTTGCGATCCCCTATACTTGTGGGTTATCAAGACCTTTTTCTGGCGCCATTGACAGGGAACATACCTCTATCTGTTGAGTCACTTAGGATTTATATCTGTTGATAACTATGAAGATCAAGATCGTTCCCTCTAAGACTCTGCACTTGATTCACCTTCTGTTTTGAGTAGGCTTGGGAAACCACCACCTGCTATTCATTCTGATATGCCGCAAGTAATTGATGATACTACTTCTGCTATAAATGAAACTTGTGATGATGCTAGTACTATGCTTGATAATACTATGCCACTAGATGAATTACTTGATGAACAAATTGCTAAAGCTAAGGAACTTGAAACTGCTGAAACTTCTGAAAATTATGATTCACCTATTATGCCTAGCTCTCCTAGAATTGAAATGCCTAAGATACCTGATGGTTATGTTCTGGATGGAGAAATAGCTAGAGAATTTCTTGCTTGTAATGATAGAGATGATGTTAAAATATTGCTCGCTAAGTTAAAAGAAAAGTCTATGATGGAGAGAATGAAATATGATCCTAAGTTTGCTACCTCTCCTATCTTTGTTATCGACAAGGATTATGAATTCTCTGTCGATCCTGAGTTAATTACTTTGGTTGAATCTGATCCTTTTCATGGTTATGAAACTGAAACTGTTGTGGCACACCTTACTAAATTGAATGATATAGCCACCCTATTTGCTCATGAGGAAAAAATTCAGTTGTTTCCTTTCTCATTAAAGGGTGATGCTAAGAAATGGTTTAATACTCTTGCTCCTGGTTGTGTGCGTAGTCCCCAGGATATGATATATTACTTCTCTGAAAAATATTTTCCTGCTCATAAGAAACAAGCTGCCTTACAGGAAATATTTAACTTTGTGCAAATTGAAGAAGAGAATCTCCCTCAAGCTTGGGGGAGGCTTCTCCAATTACTTAATGCTTTGTCTGATCATCCTCTTAAGAAAAATGAAATACTTGATATCTTTTATAATGGACTAACCGATGCTTCTAGGGACTACATAGATAGTTGTGCTGGTTCTGTTTTCAGGGAACGAACTGTTGGACAGGCTGAAGAACTATTGAATAATATGTTGAGAAATGCCAATGATTGGACACTTCTTGAACCACTGCCTAAGCCAACCCCGAAGAAGAGAGGTATTCTATTCCTCAGCCTAGAAGATATGCAAGAAGCTAAGAAATCTATGAAAGAAAAGGGTATTAAAACTGAAGATGTTAAGAATTTACCACCTATTGAAGAAATACATGGGCTTGACATCCCGACATAGGTAGTGGAGGTAAATTCTCTTACTAGATTTGATGAAGGTGATATTCCTTATAATAAATCTGCTAGTCAATGCCTGTATGAGTTTGATAATTACATCATTAAGCAATAACACTTCAATTTAGATGTTAGCAATCAATTAAAACGCAATGCCTTCATGATAGATCGCTTGAGTGATTTGATGTTTAGAACTGCTAATGATGTTAAAGGCTTAAGTAAACATGCTTCTATGGTTCATACTCAGTTAGAACAAATTGCTAAGTCACAAAATGATTTGCTTGATGAGATGAATAATAAAATGAATGATCATGCTGTTAGAGTTGTTACTAGAGGAGGTAGAATGACCCAAGAGCCTCTGTATCCTGAAGGTCATCCTAAAAGAATTGAACAAGATTATCAAAGAATTAATATTGATGCACCTAGTCCATCTAAGAAGAAAAAGAAAAATATAGGACTTTGCATGCTTCTAGTGAACCTGAGATAGAAAAACCTCTTGAGAATCATAATGATGTCTCTATTTCTGATGCTGAAACACAATCTGGTAATGAACATACACCTAATGATAATGATAATGATAATGATGTTCATGTTGATGCTCAACCAGATAATGATGTAGAAATAGAACCCGCTGCTGATCTTGATAACCCACCTCCTAAGAATAAAAGATATGATAAAAGAGACTTCGTTGCTAGAAAACATGGAAAAGAAAAAGAACCATGGGTTCTGAAACCCATGCCTTTTCCCACTAAACCATCTAGAAATAAAGATGAGGAAGACTTTGAGCGCTTTGTTGAAATGCTTAGACCTGTCTTTTTGCGCACTCGCTTGATTGATATGTTGAAAATGCCCCCATATGCTAAATACATGAAAGACATTGTCACTAATAAAAGAAAGATACCTGAAGCTGAAATTTCCATCATGCTTGCAAATTATTCTTTTAAGGGTGGAGTACCTAAAAAGTTAGGAGATCCGGGAATACCCACTATACCATGCTCCATTTAAAGAAGTTATGTTAAAACTGCTCTATGTGATTTGGGAGCCGGTGTTAGTGTTATGCCTTTCTCTTTATATAGAAGACTTGATTTGAATAAGCTCACACCTACTGAAATATCTTTGCAAATGGCTGATAAATCAACTGCTATACCTATTGGAATTTGCGAGGAGTGCCCGTTGTTGTTGCAAACGTTAGTATCTTAACAGACTTTGTTATACTTGATATGCCCGAGGACGACAACATGTCGATTATCCTTGGTAGACCCTTTCTGAATACTGCAGGGGCTGTTATTGATTGCAACAAAAGCAATGTTACTTTTCATGTCAATGGTAATGAGCATACGGTTTATTTTCCGAAGAAACAAAGTTCGAAGAATGGTATTAATTGTATTGAAATGGTTTCGACAATCACTATTGGAGGTTTCAAATTTCCTCTTCCTACTGTCAAAAAGAGATATGAAATTCTTATTGTTGGGGAGATGCACATCCCCATTGAGGTAACTTAGTGTTATATGAAGATTCTTCGGTTTCATGCCATTCGGAAATAGTTTGTTAATAAGACTTGATCAACCTTATTAATGGATTCTTTTTTAGGGGCATGTGGTCGATGAATTTAGTAGGCACAACCTTCTGTAATCATAGTTTGCTCTCTGTTATTTAAAGTTAATAAAGTGGAAATGCCATGGTTATCCTGTTTTCTGAATTTTCCGTGCAATAAAAAATGTCCCAAAAATAAAAGTTCTTAGAATGCCCTGAAAATTTAGTATGATTTTTTGTTGAGTATTTAAGAATTTTTGGCACTGAACACACCTCAGGGGGGTACACCTGTGAGCCACAAGCTCACAGGGCGCGGGCACCCCCCTAGGCGCGCCTGGTGGGCTTGTGGGTCCCATAGGGACCCCCTCACTTATTCCAGCCGCCCATCTCCTTCTTCTTCCTCCAGAAAAAATCAAACTTGCTCCCAAGCCCGTGTTCTTGCTCATTTCTCTGAGATTTTTGATCTCCTTGCTCGGAGCTCAGTTTCTGAAACTGTTTTGAGGGATTACTCCTTGGTATGTGACTCCCCCAATGGTCCAATTAGTTTTTGTTCTAGTGCTTTGTGTTTTGCAAATTTTTGCTGCTGTGGTGACCATGTATATGAGCTTGCATATTGAATTTGTATGGTCCAAAGTAGTTTTGATGCATGATATAGCCTCTAGGAACTTGTAGGAGTAGTTGCTATCAATTTTGTTAAGTTTTGTTCACTTTTATTTTGAGTCCCTAAAAATTTCAGAAAATTTCAGAAAAAGGAAAATGCTCAAGTGGACGTTGAGAGGTTCTTCGAGCCGGAGTCCTAAGGAGGCTCCAAAGCCCAAGTACGACCTTCCTCGTGCGACCGAGGTGCGGCCGTGCGAATGGCCATGCGACACATTCTTGAGGGATGCGGGAATTTTCGATGACTTCTATTATTTGGCGAACAATGCTGGCCTCATCCCGTTCCTCGAAGATAAGTGTGAACACTATCTCCTCCTCACTAATACTTTCGTGCAAAGTTTTCACTTTCATTCTAGGAGAGATACACCCATGGTGTCATTTAACCTATATGACATTCCTGGAGAGATGACACTTGAGGATTTTTGTCGTGTGTGCAAACTTCCTAATGAGGGCAGCCCAGTAGAGCCACATCCAAGGGATGTAGCGAATTTTATATCCGCAGTGACTGTGGGAGAGACGAGAGGAGTTTTAGAGGCTAGGGTTGCTAGTTTACATTTTCCCGTATTGCGTTATTATTCATTATTTGCTGGGAGGTGTTTGACTGGTTGATGGGAGAGTGGCACGCTTATTGCACCTGACCTTGCTATTTTACGCCATGCTCTTCATGCTGATAGAACTTTTAGTTTATGAGCTATGGTCGCCCGACGGTTGCACACCAACCGTTCGAAGGGCGTTATTTATGGTGGTATTTACGCTTCCCGCCTCGCCAAACATTTTGAGATTCCTATTAGGCACAACGAGGAGGAAGACAGTCTTTTACCTATGAGATATCTTGATTATAATGGCATGGTTGGGCATAACTTTATTAATTCTGGGGACATTCGCTTTAGATATAACTTGGTATTCAGTCAGGGCACTCGTGATGTTATTACTATGCATGCATCGTCTTTGTTCGATCTTTCCAGTGGCAGGTATACCATCATGCCTGAGGACATCAATGCTTATTGGGGCCTGGCACCGCCACCAGTACCTGAGCCTGTACCCGTGCCAGCACCCGTTCCAGCACCGATTTATTAGTGGGACCCTCAGCAGCTGATACGTCTCCAACGTATCTATAATTTTTGATTGTTCCATACTATTATAGTATCAATCTTGGATGTTTTTATATGCAATTATATATCATTTTTTGGGACTAACCTATTAACCTAGTGCCTAGTGCCAGTTGCTGTTTTCTGCTTGTTTTTGGTTTTTCAAGAAATCAGTACCAAACGAAGTCCAAATGCCACAAAACTTTTTGGAAATTTTTTCTAGATAAAAGAGACCCTGGAGACTTGGAGAGGAGGCTAGAAGGTTCACGAAGACTCCACAAGGCAACAGGGCGCGGCCCTAGTGGGGGAGGGGGCGCCCTGATGCCTTGTGGGGCCCTCGTGGCTCCGTTTGACCTAATTCCACTTCTATAAATTCTCAAATATTCAGAAACCAACAGAGATCCACCCCGAATAACTGTTACACCGCTGCAAGCCTCTGTTCTTCCGCGATCCCATCTGGAGGCCTTTTCCGGTACTCTGCCGGAGGGGGAATCGATCACGGAGGGCTTCTACATCAACCTTGATGCCCTTCCGATGATGTGTGAGTAGTTTACCACAGACCTATGGGTCCATAGCTAGTAGCTAGATGGCTTCTTCTCTCTCTTTGATCTTCAATACCATGTTCTCCTCGATGTTCTTGGAGTTCTATCCGATGTAATCTTCTTTTGCGGTGTGTTTGTTGGGATCCGATGAATTGTGAGTTTATGATCAGATTATTCATGAGAAATATTTGAGTCTTCTCTGAACTCTTTTATGCATGATTATTATAGCTTTGTATTTCTCTCCGATCTATCGATTTGGTTTGGCCAACTAGATTGGTTTATCTTGCAAAGGGAGAGGTGCTTTGTGATGGGTTCAATCTTGCGGTGCTCAATCCTAGTGACAGAAAGGGACATGACACGTATTTGTATTGTTGCCATTAAGGATAAAAAGATGGGGTTTAATCATATTGCTTGAGTTTACTTTGTCTACATCATGTCATCTTGCTTAAGGCATTACTCTGTTTTATACTTAATACCCTAGATGCATGCTGGATAGCGGTCGATGGGTGGAGTAATAGTAGTAGATGCAGGCAGGAGTCGGTCTACTTGTCTCGGACGTGATGCCTATATACATGATCATTGCCATGAATCCGTCATAATTATTTGCTATTCTATCAATTGCCCAACAGTAATTTGTTTACCCACTGTATGTTCTGCGCTCGAGAGAGAAGCCTCTAGTGAAAACTAGGGCCCCGGGTCTACTTTTATCATATATTAAAATCCAAAAATACCTTGCTGCAATTTATTTAATTTTATTTTATTTAGTATTTTAGTTTATCTATTTATCACTATCAGAATTAATCCTTGCAAATAACCACTAAGAGGATTGACAACCCTCTTATTTGCGTTGGGTGCAAGTGTTTGCTTTTGTGTGTGCAGGTGCTGCTAACGTGATTTTGCTTGGTTCTCCTACTGGATTGATAACCTTGGTTCTTAACTGAGGGAAATACTTATCTCTACTATAAAGAATCATCCTCTCCTCTTCGGGGAAATACCAACGCAGTCTACAAGTAGCAAGAAGAATTTCTGGCGCCGTTGCCGGGGAAACATCATCAAAATTACCAAGTACCTTCGCACAAACTATCATCCACTTGCATTTATTTTATTTTCCTTTTTATTTGCATTTGCCTTTCATTTTCATCTCCCCCACTTCTAAAACAATTTTACAAAAAACACAAAATTATTTTATTGCTTGCTTGCTTTTAGTGCCTTCTTGTCAAACACACAAGAACAAAAAATAAAACAAAAAATTAAGATATTATGGATCCACTTAAAGTTTTCTACTTGGATCATCTTTGATCCATTTGTGCTCGTGCTGAAACCCCAACTAGTTTAGTTGAGGGAAAATCATTAGATGAGCATGCTCATTTTGTGCGTCACCGTTTGTCTCAAAAAGGGAGATTCTTATGGAATCAAATAAATTATTTGCTATGTTATGCTTGGAATCTATGTGAAATTTATGATTTCACTTGTTGCTCTAAGAACCCTAAAAAAACATCTTCCCTACCTAGGTGAGTTTAATGATAATGAAATCTTATCTTCTTATGCCAAGGGTGTTTATAGCTACTATGATATCGAACAAATTGAAGAATTTGTTGCTTTTAAGGATGCCCATGAAGTTGCTTCTTTGATTGAAAAGTATGATATTACTCTCTACAAATGTGAAAATTTTGCCATACTTAAATATTGCGATGAAAACTATGCTTCCAACACCTATGTTAGTGAATTCATTGGGAGAATGTCTGCTGCTTTGGAAGAGAATAATGAAATGCATGAATCTATAGATAATTGTGATTCTATTGATTCGCTTGAAATATCCCTTTTTGATGAATTTGATGCTTGTGGTCATGATGCCAATATTAATTATGCTTATGGAGATGAACTTGCTATAGTTCCTTATGTTAAAAATGAAATCATTGCTATTGCACCCACACTTGATAGCTCCTTGAATGAAAAGCATGGTTGCAATAATGTTATTATAAATTCTATTAGTATCAATTGTGCTAATGATACGCAAATCTACAAGCTTGGGGATGATAATTTTGTCATGTCCACTACTTATCTATCGATTTGGTTTGGCCTACTAGATTGATTTATCTTGCAATGGGAGAGGTGCTTTGTGATGGGTTCAATCTTGCGGTGCTCAATCCTAGTGACAGAAGGGGACATGACACGTATTTGTATTGTTGCCATTAAGGATAAAAAGATGGTTTTTATTCATATTGCTTGAATTTGCTTCTCTACATCATGTCATCTTGCTTAAGGCGTTACCCTGTTTTTATTCACTTAATACTCTAGATGCATGCTGGATAGCGGTCGATGAGTGGAGTAATAGTAGTAGATGCATGCATGAGTCGGTCTACTTGTCTCGGGCGTGATGCCTATATACATGATCATCGCCATGAATCCGTCATAATTATTTGCTTTCCTGTCAATTGCCCAACAGTAATTTGTTTACCCACCGTATGTTTATGTGCTCAAGAGAGAAGCCTCTAGTGAAAACTATGGCCCCCGGGTCTATCTTTATCATATAAAAAACCTAAAAATACCTTGCTGCAATTTATTTACTTTTATTTTAATTAGTATTTTAGTTTACCTATTTACTCGATAAGATTTAATCCTTGCAAGTAACCACTAAGAGGATTGACAACCCTCTTATTTGCGTTGGGTGCAAGTGTTTGCTCTTGTGTGTGCAGGTACGCTTAAGGAATTTTGCTTGGTTCTCCTACTGGATTGATAACCTTGGTTCTTAACTGAGGGAAATACTTATCTCTACTGTACTGCATCATCCTCTCCTCTTCGGGGAAATACCAACGCAGATTACAAGTAGCAGAGGCTTGCAGTGGCTTAAAAGTTATTCGGTGTGGCTCTCTGTTGGTTTCCGAATATTTGATAATTTATAGAAGTGGAATTAGGTCAAACGGAGCCACAAGGCATCGGGGCGCCCCCCGGCCATGCCCTGTTGCCTTGTGGAGGCTTCATGAACCTTCTGGCCTCCTCTCCAAGTTTCCAGGGTCTCTTTTGTCCAGAAAAAAATCTCCAAAAAGTTTCGTGGCATTTGGACTTCGTTTGGTACTGATTTCCTGAAAAACCAAGAACAAGCAGAAAACAGCAACTGGCACTGGGCACTAGGTTAATAGGTTAGTCCCAAAAAATGATATATAATTGCATATAAAAACATCCAAGATTGATACTATAATAGCATGGAACAATAAAAAATTATAGATACGTTGGAGACGTATCAAGCATCCCCAAGCTTAATTCTTGCTCGTCCTCGAGTAGGTAAATGATAAAACAGAATTTTTGATGTGGAATGCTACGTAACTTGTCTCATCATGTAATCTCTCTCTTACGGTATGAATAATAAGATCCGAATGATTCAAAGCAATAGTCTATAGTTTGACATAAAGACATCAATACTCAAGCATACTAATAAACAATCATGTCTTTCAAAATAAAAATGCTAAAGAAAGTTATCCCTACAAAATAATATAACCCTATCATGATCCATCTTCTTAACACAAAATATTTATCATGCACTACCCCGATGACAAGTCAAGCAATTGGTTCATACTTTTCAACGCGCTTCAGCTTTTTCAACCCCCACGCAATACATGAGCGCAAGCCATGGATATAGCACTATGGGTGGAATAGAGTGTGGTGGTAGAGATTAAAAAGGGGATGCCAAAAATAAGAAGATAGTCTCACATCAACGAGGCTAATCAACGAGCTATGGAGATGCCCATCAATTGATGTCAATGCGAGCAGTAGGGATTGCCATGCAACGGATGCACTAAGAGTTATAAGTGTATGAAAGCTCAACATGAAAACTAAGTGGGTGTGCATCCAACTTGCTTGCTCATGAAGACCTCGGGCATTTGAGGAAGCCCATCATCGGAATATACAAGCCAAGTTCTATAATGAAAAATTCCCACTAGTATATGAAAGTGACTAAACAGGAGACTCCCTATATGAAAAACATGGTGGTACTTTGAAGCACAAGTATGGAAAAGGATAGTAACACTGCCCCTTCTCTCTTTTTCTATCATTTTTTGTGGGCTCTTGTTGGCCTCTTTTTTTTCCTCACTGGGACAATGCTCTAATAATGATGATCATCATACTTCTATTTACTTACAAATTGAAAAATTACAACTCAAAACTAGAACAAAAATATGACTCCATATGAATGCCTCTGGCGGTGTACCAGGATGTGCAATGATACTAGCATAACATGTATAAAAAATGATGAATGGTGGGTGAGCCACAAATACTATGTCGGCCATATGATCATGCAAAGCAATATGACAATGACGATGTGTGTCATAAGAACGGAACGGTGGAAGTTGCATGGCAATATATCTCGGAATGGCTATGGAAATGCCATGATAGGTAGGTATGGTGGCTGTTTTGAGGAAGATATAAGGAGGCTTATGTGTGATAGAACGTATCATATCACGGGGTTTGGATGCACCGACGAAGTTTGCACCAACTCTCGATGTGAGAAAGGGCAATGCACGGTACCGAAGAGGCTAGCAAATTGCGGAAGGGTGAGAGTGCGCATAATCCATGGACTCACATTAGTCATAAAGAACTCACATACTTATTGTGAAAGTTTATTAGCCCTCAAAGCAAAGTACGACTACGCATGCCCCTAGGGGGGAGGTTGGTAGGAGTTAACCATCGCGCGCCCCCGACCGCCACACAAAGGAAGACAATCAAGGATAAATCATGCTCCAACTTCTTAGCATAACGACAGACCATAGTGCATGCTTCGGGAATCACAAACCTTAACACAATTATTCTTACTAAACCACAATTATCTACTAGCACCTCCCACATATTACCATCTTAATATCGCAAAACTATTGCAAGGAATCAAACTTATCATATTCAGTGATCTACATGAAAGTTTTTATTACATCCCTCTTGAATACCTATCATATCAGGACCAAGTTCATAACCCGTGCATATTACCATTGCTATCATGAGACTCTCAAAAAGATATAAGTGAAGCATGAGAGTGAAACAATTTCTTTAAAATATAACCACCGCCGTGCTCTAACAGATATAAGTGAAGCACTAGAGCAACTGCCTAGCTCAAAAGATATAAGTGAAGCACATAGAGTATTCTAACAAATCATGAATAATGTGTGTCCCTCTCAAAAAGGTGTGTTCAGCAAAGATGATTGTGACAAAATAAAAAGCAAACAAACTATATCACAAGACGCTCCAAGTAAAACACATATCATGTGATGAATAAAAATATAGCTCCAAGTGAGTTACCGATATATTGTAGACAAAAGAGGGGATGCCTTTAGGGGCATCCCCAAGCTTAGACGCTTGAGTCTTCCTTGAATATTACCTTGGGGTGCCTTGGGCATCCCCAAGCTTAGGCTCTTGCCTCTCCTTATTCCTTTATCCATCGTAGTCTCACCCAAAACTTGAAAACTTCAGCACACAAAACTCAACAGAAACCTCGTGAGATCCGTTAGTATAACAAACAAACTTTAAACTTTAGGTACTGTTGTAAATTGATTCATATTTAATATTGGCATAATGCTACTGTACTCCAACTTCTCCATGACTCATACCCCCCGATATGATCCATAGATTCATCAAAATAAGCAAACTATGCAACAAAAACAGAATCTGTCTAAAACAGAACAGTCTGTAAAGATCTATTTAGAAGCTATACTTATTTAACTCCAAAAATTCAGAAAAATTAGGACAACGTAAAGAATTCATATACCATTAGTGTGTAAAATTTCAGATTTTTCTGATGCTCCAGTACAGAATCAAAAATCAAGCACTGGACGCAAAACTTTCCGTTTTCCAAACAACTTCAATTATACTATCATCCATATCATCCCAAAGGCATTACTTGGCACAAACACTAATTAAAAGATAAAGACACAATCATAACAGAGGCTATAATTGTGTAAACACACAAGAACCTAAATAAAAAGTTTATTGGGTTGTCTCCCAACAAGCTCTTTATTTATAGCCATTAAGATAGGCTTGAGATTTCAATGAGGCTCTCATGAAAGATAATAATTGAAACAAAAGATAGCATCATGTAACATGTGAAAAACACCTTTAAGTCTAACATAATTCCTATGCATTGGCATTTTATAAGAAAACAAATTATCAAGACAAGCAATATCTAGCACATGCAAATAGGAAGAATGAAGCATTAATAATTTTAGCACAAAGAGAGGTAATTTAGTGACATGAAAGTTTCTACAACCATATTTTACTCTCTCATAATAATTACATGTGGGGTCATGATCAATTTCAACAATATAGATATCATATAAAATTTTATCTACATGATCCACATGCATAAAAGTTTTATAATCTTCCAAGATAGTGGGATTAACATCAAGTAAAGTCATGACCTCTCCAAACCCACTTTTATCAAAAATTTCATCAGATTGAACACTCTCCAAATGTGTGGGATTATTTTTACCTAAAGTTGACACTCTTCCAAACCCACTTTCAATATTATTGTAAATTTTATTATCAATAACATATTCATCATGAGGCTTAGATAAATTTTCAAGATCATAAGAAGCATTATCTCCCCAATCACGATCATTGCAATCGGAGAGAAATACAAAGCTATAACAATAATGCATAAAAGAGTTTAGAGAAGACTCAAATATTTCTCATGAATAATCTGATCATAAACTCACAATTCATCGGATCCCAACAAACACACCGCAAAAGAAGATTACATCGGATAGAACTCCAATAACATCGAGGAGAACATGGTATTGAAGATCAAAGAGAGATAAGAAGCCATCTAGCTACTAGCTATGGACCCTTAGGTCTGTGGTAAACTACTCACACATCATCGGAAGGGCAGCAAGGTTGATGTAGAAGCCCTCCGTGATCGATTCCCCCTCTGGTAGAGTACCGAAAAAGGCCTCCAGATGGGATCCCGGAAGAACAGAGGCTTGCGGCGGCGGAAAGGTTTTCTCTTCTGGCTCTTTGTTGGTTTCCCAATATTTGTGAATTTATAGAAGTGGAATTAGGTCAAACGGAGTCACGTGGGCCCCATAAGGCAACACGGCGCGCCCCCCTGGGGCGCGCCCTGTTGCCTTGTGAAGCCTCCGTGAGGCTTCTGGCCTCCTCCCGAAGCTTCCATGGTTTCTTTTGTCCAGAAAAAAATCTCCAAAAAGTTTTGTGGCATTTGGACTTCATTTGGTACTGTTTCTCTGAAAAGCCAAAAACAAGCAGAAAACATCAACTGGCACTGGGCACTAGGTTAATAGGTTAGTCTCAAAAAATAATATATAATTGCATACAATTGCATATAAAAACATCCAAGATTGATACTATAATAGCATGGAACAATAAAAAAATTATAGATACATTGGAGACGTATCAAGCATCCCCAAGCTTAATTCCTGCTCGTCCTCGAGTAGGTAAATGATAAAAACAAATTTTTTGATGTGGAATGCTAGCTATCATGTTTCATCATGTAATCTCTCTCTTACGGTATGAATAATAAGATCCAAGTGATTCAAAGCAATAGTCTATAGTTTGATATAAAGACATCGATACTCAGGCATACTAATAAACAATCATGTCTTTCAAAATAAAAATGCTAAAGAATGTTGTCCCTACAAAATCATATAATCCTGTCATGCTCCATCTCCTTAACACAAAGTATTTATCATGCACAACCCCGGTTTTAGCCAAGCAATTGGTTCATACTTTTTAACGCGCTTCACCTTTTTCAACTCCCACGCAATACATGAGCGCAAGCCATGGATATAGCTCTATGGGTGGAATCGAGTATGGTGGTAGAGATAAATAGGAGAAGCCAAAAATAAAAAGAAAGTCTCACATCGACGAGGCTAATCAACGGGCTATGGAGATGCCCATCAATTGATGTCAATGCGAGGAGTAGGGATTGCCATGCAACGGATGCACTAAGAGCTATAAGTGCATGAAAGCTCAACATGAAAACTAAGTGGGTGTGCATCCAACTTGCTTGCTCATGAAGACCTCGGGCATTTGAGGAAGCCCGTCATTGGAATATACAAGCCTGGTTCTATAATGAAAAATTCCCACTAGTATATGAAAATGACAAAATAGGAGACTCTCTATATGAAAAACATGGTGCTACTCTGAAGCAAAAGTGTGGAAAAGGATAGTAACATTGCCCCTTCTCTCTTTTTCTCTCGTTTCATTTTTTTTTCATGGCTCTTTTTCGCCTCTTTTTTTTAGAACGATCTCATGGACATCATCCCCACCTTTTCGAGGACTCATTAGTCTCCATCATTCTTACCTCACTGGGACAATGCTCTAATAATGATGATCATCACACCTCTATTTACTTATAACTCAACATTACAACTCGATACTAGAACAAAAGTATGACTCTATATGAATGCCTCTGGCAGTGTACCAGGATGTGCAATGATGCTAGCGTAACATGTATAACAATGATGAATGGTGGCTGAGCCACAAATACTATGTCAGCTATATGATCATGCAAAGCAATATGACAATGATGATGTATGTCATAAAAAAGGAACGGTGGAAGTTGCATGGCAATATATCTCGGAATTGCTATGGAAATGCCATGATAGATAGGTATGGTGGCTGTTTTGAGGAAGATATAAGGAGGCTTATGTGTGATAGAGCGTATCATATCACGGGGTTTGGATGCACCGGCGAAGTTTGCACCAACGCTCGATGTGAGAAAGGGCAATGCACAGTACCGAAGAGGCTAGCAAATTGCGGAAGGGTGAGAGTGCGTATAATCCATGGACTCACATTAGTCATAAAGAACTCACATACTTATTGCGAAAGTTTATTAGCCCTCAAAGCAAAGTACTACTACGCATGCCCCTAGGGGGAAGGTTGGTAGGAGTTAACCATCGCGCGCCCCCGACCGCCACACAAAGGAAGACAATCTATAATAAATCATGCTCCAACTTCTTAGCATAACGACAGATCATACGTGCATGCTTTGGGAATCACAAACCTTAACACAATTATTCTTACTAAACCACAATTATCTACTAATACCTCCCACATATTACCATCTTAATATGGCAAAACTATTGCAAGGAATCAAATTTATCATATTCAGTGATCTACATGAAAGTTTTTATTATGTCCCTCTTGAATACCTATCATATCAGGACCAAATTCATAACCCGTGCATATTACCATTGCTATCATGAGACTCTCAAAAATATATAAGTGAAGCATGAGAGTGCAACTATTTCTTTAAAATATAACCACCGTCGTGCTCTAACAGATATAAGTGAAGCACTAGAGCAACTGCCTAGCTCAAAAGATATAAGTGAAGCACATAGAGTATTCTAACAAATCACGAATAATGTGTGTCCCTCTCAAAAAGGTTTGTTCAGCAAAGATGATTGTGACAAACTAAAAATCAAACAAACTATATCACAAGATGCTCCAAGTAAAACACATATCATGTGATGAATAAAAATATAGCTCCAAGTGACTTACCGATAGATTGTAGACGAAAGACGGGATGCCTTCCAGGGCATCCCCAAGCTTAGACGCTTGAGTCTTCCTTGAATATTATCTTGGGGTGCCTTGGGCATCCCCAAGCATAGGCTCTTGCCGCTCCTTATTCCTTTATCCATCGTAGTCTCACCCAAAACTTGAAAACTTCAGCACACAAAACTCAACAGAAACCTCGTGAGATCCGTTAGTATAACAAATAAATCTTAAACTTTAGGTACTGTTATAAATTGATTCATATTTAATATTGGCATAATTCTACTGTACTCCAACTTCTTCATGACTAATACCCCCCGATACGATCCATAGATTCATCAAAATAAGCAAACTATGCAACAAAAACAGAATCTGTCTAAAACAGAACAGTCTGTAAAGATCTATTTAAAAGCCATACTTATGTAACTCCAAAACTTCTGAAAAATTATGACAACGTGGGAAATTAATATACCAATAATTTGTAAAAATTTCAGATTTTTCTGACCCTCCAGTGCAGAACTAAAATTCCATCACTGGACGCAAAAGTTTCTGTTTTCCAAACAGCATCAATTATACTATATTCCAAATCATCCCTAAGGCATTACTTGGCAGAAACACTAATTAGACCATAAAAACACAATCATAACAGAAGCTATAATCATGCAAACACACAAAAACAGTAGGTAAAAGCAAAAAAATTATTTTATTCATTGGGTTGCCTCCCAACAAGCGCTATTGTTTTATGCCCCTAGCTAGGCATAATGCATAGTTTCAAGTGTTGTCATCCTTCATCCCCAAGTCCTTTTTGATTAAATCTTCCAAAACTTTTTTCATTAATTCTCTACTCTCATGCTCTTATTTTCTAGTGGGTGAACTTAGGTAATTGAAGGGGCTTTGATTGGTAACCTTAACATTCATAACTTCAAACTCAGGATCATCACCATAAAGGTCCTCATATAAAACATGTATCTCATCATCAATAGGATCTCTAGCCGTACTCTCGAACCACTCTTCACTAAATCCCTCATAAATTCCTTTAGTAACCCATTCAAATTTATCACAAGCATGGTGGTACATAATTTTAACTATTTCGGCGTATGGAACTCTCCTTCTAATATTTTTACCATAAGCAAAGTAATCTTTAGATTCCAACCTACGAATAGTATCTTTATCATGAAGAATCTCCTCTATGGGAGGATGCTCAAAATTTATTTTGTAAAAGTAGAAAATATCCCTAGCTTTTCGGATTATATAATCAAATTCATGCATAAGGATTATAGTGGCAATTTTCTTAGCCCTAGGATCATGGATGTTGGGAAGTTCATAAAATATCTTTTGTAAGGCGGGGTGGATATGCAAAAATATTATTTCTAATTTAACCACAAGCATTGCAATAGCATCCACATAAAAATTTGTTTTATCAAGAATGGATCCATTAATTATTGGTACAACTCCCGTGCAATTAAAGAACTCCTGAATAATATTTTTCCCAATAATATTACCACTTCCCACATGATAGACTTTAGTTTTAAAGTTAGTGGGGAAGTTAGTCTCCAGAAGGTCATGATTGAGATCAAAAGAGTGTGTTTTATCCCCAAGAGATTCACTACCACTATCCTCACTAGCACTTTCAATCACAACTTTCTCAAAATCAGACATTATAACAGTTTCAAGCAAAGCAAGCAAACAAGCAAATAAAATATTTTTGTGTTTTTGTAAAAAAAATTAGAAGTGAGGGAGATGAAAACGAGAGGCAAAATAAAAGATAAATAAAGAAACAGCAAGTGAATGATAATTTGTGCGAGGGTACTTGGTAATTTTGATGATGTCTCCCCGGCAACGGCGCCAGAAATTCTTCCTGCTACTTGTAGTCTGTGTTGGTATTTCCCCGAAGAGGAGAGGATGATGCAGTACAGTAGAGATAAGTATTTCCCTCAGTTAATAACCAAGGTTATCAATCCAGTAGGAGAACCAACGCAAATACTTGCACCCAACGCAAATAAGAGGGTTGTCAATCCTCTTAGCGGTTACATGAAAGGATTAAATCTTATCGAGGTAAATAGGTAAACTAAAATACTAATTAAAATAAAAGCAAATAAATTGTAGCAAGGTATTTTTAGGTTTTTTATAAGATAAAGATAGACCCAGGGGCCATAGTTTTCACTAGAGGCTTCTCTCCTGAGCACATAAACATACGGTGGGTAAACAAATTACTGTTGGGCAATTGACAGAAAAGCAAATAATTATGACGGATTCATGGCAATGATCATGTATATAGGCATCACGTCCGAGACAAGTAGACCGACTCCTGCCTACATCTACTACTATTACTCCACTCATCGACCGCTATCCAGCATGCATCTAGAGTATTAAGTGAATAAAAACAGAGTAACGCCTTAAGCAAGATGACATGTTGTAGAGAAGCAAATTCAAGCAATATGAATAAACCCCATCCTTTTATCATTAATGGCAACAATACAAATACGTGTCATGTCCCCTTCTATCACTGGGATTGAGCACCGCAAGATTGAACCCATCACAAAGCACCTCTCCCATTGCAAGATAAATCAATCTAGTAGGCCAAAACAAATCGATAGATAGGAGAGAAATATAAAGCAATAACAATCATGCATAAAAGAGTTCAGAGAAGACTCAAATATTTCTCATGAATAATCTGATCATAAGCTCACAATTCATCGGATCCCAACAAACACACTGCAAAAGAAGATTACATCGGATAGAACTCTAAGAACATCGAGGAGAACATTCTATTGAAGATCAAAGAGAGAGAAGAAGCCATCTAGCTACTAGCTATGGACCTGTAGGTCTATGGTAAACTACTCACACATCATCGGAAGGGCAGCAAGGTTGATGTAGAAGCCCTCCGTGATCGATTCCCCCTCCAGCAGAGTACCGGAAAAGGCCTCTAGATGGGATCGCGGAAGAACAGAGGCTTGCGGTGGTGGAAAGGTTTTCTCTTCTGGCTCTCTGTTGGTTTCCCAATATTTGTGAATTTATAGAAGTGGAATTAGGTCAAACGGAGTCACGTGGGCCCCACAAGGCAACACGGCGCGCCCTCCTGGGGCGCACCCTGTTGTCTTGTGAAGCCTCCGTGAGGCTTTTGGCCTCCTCTCAAAGCTTCCAAGGTTTATTTTTTCCAGAAAAAAATCTCCAAAAAGTTTCGTGGCATTTGGACTTCATTTGGTACTGTTTCTCTGAAAAGCCAAAAACAAGCAGAAAACAGCAACTGGCACTGGGCACTAGGTTAATAGGTTAGTCCCAAAAAATAATATATAATTGCATACAATTGCATATAAAAACATCCAAGATTGATACTATAATAGCATGGAACAATAAAAAATTATAGATACGTTGGAGACGTATCAGCCTCTGTTCTTCCGCGATCCCCTCTGGAGGCCTTTTCCGATACTCTGCCGGAGGGGGAATCGATCATGGAGGGCTTCTACATCTACCTTGCTGCCCTTTCGATGATGTGTGAGTAGTTTACCATAGACCTACGGGTCCATAGCTAGTAGCTAGATGGCTTCTTCTCTCTCTTTGATCTTCAATACCATGTTCTCGATGTTCTTGGAGTTCTATCCGATGTAATCTTCTTTTGCTGTGTGTTTGTTGGGATCCGATGAATTGTGAGTTTATGCTCAAATTATTCATGAGAAATATTTGAGTATTCTCCGAACTCTTTTATGCATGATTATTATAGCTTTGTATTTCTCTCCGATCTATCGATTTGGTTTGGCCAACTAGATTGGTTTATCTTGCAATGGGAGAGGTGCTTTGTGATGGGTTCAATCTTGTGGTGCTCAATCCCAGTGATAGAAAGGGACATGACACGTATTTGTATTGTTGCCATTAAGGATAAAAAGATGGGGTTTAATCATATTGCTTGAGTTTACTTTGTCTACATCATGTCATCTTGCTTAAGGCGTTACTCTGTTTCATACTTAATACCCTAGATGCATGCTGGATAGCGGTCGATGGGTGGAGTAATAGTAGTAGATGCAGGCAGGAGTCGGTCTACTTGTCTCGGACGTGATGCCTATATACATGATCATTGCCATGAATCCTTCATAATTATTTGCTATTCTATCAATTGCCCAACAGTAATTTGTTTACCCACCGTATGTTCTGCGCTCGAGAGAGAAGCCTCTAGTGAAAACTATGGCCCCCGGGTCTATTTTTATCATATATTAAAATCCAAATATTCCTTGCTGCAATTTATTTACTTTTATTTTATTTAGTATTTTAGTTTATCTATTTATCACTATCAGAATTAATCCTTGCAAATAACCGCTAAGAGGATTGACAACCCTCTTATTTGCGTTGGGTGCAAGTGTTTACTTTTGTGTGTGCCGGTGCTGCTAACGTGATTATGCTTGGTTCTCCTACTGGATTGATAACCTTGGTTCTTAACTGAGGGAAATGCTTATCTCTACTATACCGCATTATCCTCTCCTCTTCGAGGAAATTCCAACACAGTCTACAAGTAGCAGCAACCACCGTGGGATCCTCATCAGCCTCAGTATTATCCTGGAGGCGCATACTTTGACCCATGGCCGTAGACCAACTTAGGCCAAAACCTAAGCTTGGGGGAGTACGTATTTCTCACCGACATTACATTCATGCTCACACATTCATTCCAGTTGTCGGTGTTCATCCTTTTTCATTGTATATCCATGTTAGTTTTATTTTCGCTGTCTTCTTGTGTGTTTAAAAAACTTTCGAAAATCCAAAAAAATTAGTTGTATTTTCTTCCTTGTTCAGTTAATTCATAGTATTAAAAGAAAACGCAAAAATATTTCTCATTTCTTGTTCCACTTGTTGGGAGTTTTCCCGTGTAAATAGTTTTTCTCGTTTTCGTTTTTCCTTCGATAAGTTTGCTTTCTTCAGAAAAATTAAAAACTCCAAAAACATTTCAGTTGGTTTCTCTAAATTTCTCTTCTTTTCGTTGAGTCTTCGTAAGGAGAAGACCACGATGAAAATTTTGAGTGGCTCTCATGTGCTTTATTGTTGATCTAACAAAGAGCTGCCATTACCTTGTCTTCTCCTTTGAATAAATGTTTGCAGATTCCAGCTTAGTCCACGGCACAATTGCACTATTATTATCACATCATTCGGTCATGCAAGTGAAAGGCAATAATGACGATATTTGATGAAGTGATTGCGGTAAAGAAAGGCTGGTATGAACTCTTCTTGTTTTTGTTTTTGTAAATATGTTTAACTCAGTATCCATGATTCAGCATATTATGAGTAAACATGTTTGTGATGACAATTAGAGATCATAGTTGCTCATGCCATGCTTAAATAGCTAGGAGTGGATAATGATTTATCTGGAGTGTCAACATGCATTAAAATGGTTATGATGTAGTATGTTAGTATGATATCCTCCTCTGAACAATTCAAGTGGCTTGACTTGGCACATGTTCACACATGTAGTTGAATCAAAACCAACATAGCCTCCACGATATTTATGTTCATGGTGTTTATATCCTACCGATGCTCGTATTCAGTGTTAATTATTCTCAATGCATGATTATGACCGTTTTCGCTCTCTAGCTGGTCGCTTCTCAATCTATTTGCTAGCCTTTGCCTGTACTAAGCAGAATACTGCTTGTGCATCCAAAATCCTTAAACCAAAGTTGTTCCAAATGAGTCCACTATATCTACCTATATGCGGTATTACTCTACCGTTCCAAGTAAATTTGCATGTGCCACCTCTTATCATTCAAATAAGCATATGTTTTGTGTGCCCGTACTGCTCATGGAGCTACATGGAGTGGTCAGTATCTTCCATGCTAAGCGGGTTGTTCTCAGATGAGTGTTTATTCACTTGTCATTGCACGAGAGGGGCTGGTAATTGGGATGCCCAGTCCTATAATCAAAATAAGAAAAATATAATAAAACAAACTCCCCCAAAAATTTGATCGTTTGGAGGGCACCCGTGAATTCGGCTAGCCATGGCTTGTGTTGGTATGGTGGAGGGGGAGTAAACTTTACCTTTCCGCTTGGGAACCGGCTATAATGTGTTTAGCATGGAAGATATTAAAAATTCTTGGTCGTGACGTTGACAGGAAAAGCATACCTCTCAAAATTGTTTTCATCTCTGTTTTAAACTTCGAGCTCTGGCACCTCTGCAAATCCATGCTTCCCTCTGCGAAGGGCCTATCTATTTACTTTTATGTTATTTTAATTTTATTATTGAGTCATCACCCTCTCATTCAAGCACCAGTTGGAGAACACTATTATCATTTTTATGCATTGAGTATAGTTAATGTTGGGTGTGACATGACTGGATCTCTTCTACCATGAATTACAATATCTAGTCATTAGTTGAACTTCAGAGGTGCTCTGCATTTATGTTTTGCGGTCTCAGAAAGGGCTAGTGAGATACCATGTTATCATAATGCATCATGATTGTTTTGACAAATTGTTGGCATCCGAGATATCTTATTATTGCTCGCTAGTTGGTTATGTTATTGATATGAGTAAATGTGAGGCCTAACTGTTATCATTCATATGGTTAGTTCATAATCTTTGCTGAAAACTTGGATGCTAGTTATGTATATATACAAACAACAAGAACAAAAGAGTTCGTAAAAGTTTTTCTTTGTCACTTTCAGTTTGTCAAGTGAATTGCTTGGGGACAACCAATGAGTTAAGATTGGGGGAGTTGATACATCCCAAACGTATCCACTTTTTCAAGCACTTTTGCTCTTGTTTTGGACTCTAATTTGCATGATTTGAATGGAACTAACCTGGACTAACACTGTTTTCAGCAGAATTGCCATGATGTTAATTTTGTGCAGAAATAAAAGTTCTCGGAAGGACCTGAAAATTTACGAAGAATTATTTCAGAATATATAAAAAATACTGGCGAAAAGATCTACTGGAGGGGAGCCACCCAGGGGCCACAAGCCCAGGGAGCGCGCCTACCCCCCCCCCCCCCAGGGCGCGCCCTCCAGGCTTATGGGCCCCTGGAAACTCTATTTGACCTAATTCCAACGCTATCTATACCTCTTCGTGGAGAAAAAATGAGAGAGAAAGAATCATCACGTTTTACGATACGGAACCGCCACCACCTCATGTTCTTCATCGGGAGGGCTGATCTGGTGTCCGTTCGAGGCTCCGGACTGGGGGATTCGACATCGTCGTCATCATCAACCATCCTCCATCACCAATTTCATGATGTTCACCACCATGTGTGAGTAATTTCTTCGTAGGCTTGCTGGACGGTGATGGGTTGGATAAGATTTATCATGTAATCGAGTCAATTTTGTTAGGGCTTGATCCCTAGTATCCACTATGTTCTGAGATTGATGTTGTTATGACTTGGCTATGCTTAATGCTTGTCATTAGGGCCCGAGTGCCATGATTTCAGATTTGAACCCTCTATGTTTTCATGAATATATTTGTGTTCTTGATCCTATCTTGCAAGTTGTATACACCTATTACGTGTTATGATCCGCATACCCCCAAGGTGACAATAATTGGGATTCTTTCCGGTGATTACCGTAGTTTGAGGAGTTCATGTATTCACTAAGTGCTAATGCTTTGTTCCAGTTCTATATTAAAAGGAGGCCTTAATATCCCTTAGTTTCCTTAAGGACCCCGCTGCCATGGGAGGGTAGGACAAAAGATGTCATGCAAGTTCTTATTATAAGCACGTATGACTATATACGGAATACATGCCTACATTACATTGATGAATTGGAGCTATTGTGTATCGCTCTAGGTTGTGACTGTTATATGATGAATGTCATCCAACATAATTATCCATCACTGATCCAATGCCTACGCTTTTCGCATATTGATCTTTGCTAAGTTACTTTCGCTGCTGCTGCCGTTACAATCACTACAAAACTGCTACTGTTACTGTCTTTGTTACTATTGCTACTGTTACTGCTGCTATCAAAACTATCATACTACTGTGCTCCTAAACACTTTGCTGCAGATATTTAGTTCTCCAGGTGTGGTTGAATTGACAACTCAACTGCTAATACTCATAAATATTCTTTGGCTCCATTTGTGTCGAATCAATAAATTTGGGTGAAATACTACCCTCGAAGACTGTTGTGATCCCCTGTACTTGTGGGTTATCAAGATTACTCTTGGAGATTTGGGTTCTCATTAACACCTTAAGTTCAAGAATATCACATGAACAAGATTTGATCCATAAAGGTACTTGATACGTCTCCAACGTATCTATAATTTTTTATTGTTCCATGCTATTATAGTATCAATCTTGGATGTTTTATATGCAATTATATATCATTTTTTGGGACTAACCTATTAACCTAGTGCCCAGTGCCAGTTGTTGTTTTTTGCCTATTTTTGGCTTTTCAGAAAATCAATATCAAACGGAGTCCAAACGAAGAAAAAACTTTTGATTAATTTTTCTGGACCAGAAGAGACCCTAGAAGGTTCGGGAGAAGACCAGACGAGCCACGAGGGAACAACAAGCTCGGGAGCCGCCCAGGGGGTAGGCGCGCCCCCCAGGCTTGTGGGCCCCTTGTAGCATCTCTTGACCTAATTCCAAGCCTATAAATTCTCAAATATTCCCCGTATACCAGAGAGCAACCTAGAAAAACTTTCCGCTGCCGCAAGCCTCTCTTCTTCCATGATCTCACCTGGAGGCCTTTTCCGGTAATCTGCCGGAGGGGGAATCGATCACGGAGGGCTTCTACATCAACCTTGTTGCCCTTCCGATGATGTGTGAGTAGTTTACCACAGACCTACGGGTCCATAGCTAGTAGCTAGATGGGTTCTTCTCTCTCTTTGATCTTCAATACAATGTTCTCCTCGATCTCCTTGGAGTTCTATTTATTGTAATCTTCTTTTGGGATGTGTTTGTTGGGATCCGATGAATTGTGGGTTTATGATCAGATTATTCATGAGAAATATTTGAATCTTTTCTGAACTTATTTATGCATGATTATTATAGCTTTGTATTTCTCTTCGATCTATCCGTTTGGTTTGGCCAACTAGATTGATTTATCTTGCAATGGGAGAGGTGCTTTGTGATGGGTTCAATCTTGCATTGTTCTATATCCCAGTGACAGAAAAGGACAAGACACGTATTTGTATTGTTGCCATTAAGGATAAAAAGATGGGGTTTAATCATATTGCTTGAGTTTACTTTGTCTACATCATGTCATCTTACTTAAGGCGTTACTCTGTTTTCATTAACTTAATACCCTAGATGCATGCTGGATAGCGGTCGATGGGCGGAGTAATAGTAGTAGATGCAGGCAGGAGTTGGTATACTTGTCTCGGATGTGATGCCTGTATACATGATCATTGCCTTCAATATCATCATAACTATGCGCTTTTCTATCAATTGCCCAACAATAATTTGTTTACCCACGGTATGCTATGCGTTCGAGAGAGAAGCCTTTAGTGAAAACTATGGCCCCCGGGTCTACTTTTATCATATATAAAATCCAAAAATACCTTGCTGCAATTTTATTTCCTTTATTTTATTTTGCAATTTACTTTTCTATCTATCACTATCAGAATTAAACCTTGCAAGTAACCGCTAAGGGGATTGACAACCCTCTTGTTTGCGTTGGGTGCAAGTATTTGCTTTTGTGTGTGTAGGTGCTGCTAATGAGGTTCTGTGTGATTCTCCTACTGGATTGATAACCTTGGTTCTTAACTGAGGGAAATACTTATCTCTACTGTACTGCATCATCCTCTCCTCTTCGGGGAAATCCCAACACAGTTCACAAGTAGCAGGAAGAATTTCTGGCGCCGTTGCCGGGGAGACATTACGAAAACCTATCAAGTACCTTCGCATAAACTATCATCTACTTGCTCTTATTTTCATTTGCCTTTTTATTCATATTTGCCTCTCGTTTTCATCTCCTCCGCTTCTAAAACAATTTTTACAAAAAACACAAAAATATTTTCGTTTGCTTGTTTCCTCGTTTGCTTGCTTTTATTGCCTTCATGTAAACACACAAAACAGAAAATGAAAGCAAAAATTTAAGATGACTGTGGATCCACTTAATGTTTTCTACTTGGATCATCTTCGACCCATTTGTGCTCATGCTGAAACCCCAACTAGTTTAGTTGCGGGAAAATCATTAGATGAGCATGCTCATTTTGTGCATCACCGTTTGTCTCAAAAAGGGAGACTCTTATGGAATCAAATAAATTGTTTGCTATGCTATGCTTGGAATCTATGTGTAATATATGATGTTACTTGTTGCTCTGAGAACCCTAAAAAACACCTTCCCTACCTATGTGAGTTTAATGATAATGAAATCTTATCTTCTTATGCCAAGGGTGTTTATAGCTACTATGATATCAAACAAATTGAAGAATTTGTTGCTTTTAAGGGTTCCCATGAAGTTGCTTCTTTGATTGAAAAGTATGATAACTCTCTACAAATGTGAAAATTTTGCCATACTTAAATATTGCGATGAAAACTATGCTTCCAACACCTATGTTAGTGAATTCATTGGGAGAATGTCTGCTGCTTTGGAAGAGAATAATGATATGCATGAATCTATAGATAATTGTGATTCTGTTGATCCGCTTGAAATAACCCTTTTTGATGAATTTGATGCTTGCTATGCTTGTGGCCATGATGCCAATATTAATTATGCTTATGGAGATGAACTTGCTATAGTTCCTTACGTTAAAAATGAAATCATTGCTATTGCACCCACACTTGATAGCTCCTTGAATGAAAAGCATGGTTGCAATAATGTTATTATAAATTCTATTTGTGTTAATTGTGCTAATGATATGCAAGCTACAAGATTGGGGATGATAATTTTGTCATGTCCACTACTTATTGCAATGATCATGATTGGGGTGATAATGCTTCTTATGATCTTGAAAATTTATTTAAGCCTCATGATGAATATGTTATTGATAATAATATTAAAAGTGGGTTTGGAAGAGTGTCAACTTTAGGTAAAAATAATCCCACATATTTGGAGAGTGTTCAATCTTATGAAAGTTTTGATAAAAAGGGGTTTGGAGAGGTCATGACTTTACTTGATGTTAATCCCACTATCTTGGAAGATTATAAAACTTTTATGCAGGTGGATCATGAAGATAAAATTTTATATGATAGCTATATTGTTGAATTTGATTATGATCCTACATGTAATTATTATGAGAGAGGAAAATATGGTTGTAGAAACTTTCATGTTACTAAATTACCTCTCTTTGTGCTAAAATTATTAATGCTCCATTCTTCCTATTTGCATATGCTAGATATTGCTTGTCTTGATAATTTGTTTTCCTATAAAATTCCTATGCATAGGAAGTATGTTAGACTTAAATGTGTTTTTCACGTGCTACATGATGCTCTCTTTGTGTTTCAATTATCATCTTTCATGAGAGCATCATTGAAATCTCAAGCCTATCTTAATTTAATGACATTACAACCAAGCACTATTCCAGCCCTCTCAGGCCATCAACATTTTTGGCCGTTGGATAAGGACTTGTGTGCATTTCTGGCCTTTGATTTTTTGTCAGTCCCGCCTGGGCTTTGGATTGCATACCAGAAAGTGCTACACGGATTGGGCCGCTGCTCCCATAACAAATTCATCGATCTTCTGTTAATTTGGGCTGACTGGGCCTTTTAAGTGTTGTATGTCATCAGTTCTCAGCGTTGCTTTGCATGGAAAAAAAGGCACGCATCAACACACGCTCAGCCACAACCGCAGGCCTCGCAGGGCGAGCGGCCAGCGACCTGGTCCTTGATGGTCGTGTGACGCTACTGGGCGGGAAGAGCGAGGGGGCGACGAGGTCCGTGCGGAGCGAGCAACGCCCTGGGCGCGTTAATGAGGCAGCGAATCATCTCCTGTCGATTGTATTCCACTCGCTGGCGATTGAAAAAATGAATCACCGTTGCTACAGGACTTTAATGGCAATTGATAGTATGCGCTAATTGACCGGGCCGATTATTTCAAGTCAGTTACCATGTCGCTCTGTGTTCTTACTTCGCTCCACATGCGTCCATATAGTCTCTGTTGTGTGTCATCAGTCTATTCGTACCCCCACTCCTCCTCCTTGGTTCCTTAATTCCAAGTTAGTCTCTGGCAGCCATGGTTGACGCTCCGGGGCCACTACATCTTGTGTGTTCTGTCAGTCTCCCCTCCCTCCTACTTCATCTCTCCCCCCCAATTTTTTCTCCATGGAATTTAGGAAATCTTCTACCCCCAATTCTCTGATTCCTGTTATTCCACCGAGTTTGGCGTGACTTACTGCTACAGGCTTGGGATTATATACACAAATTGTATGTTCTAAGGCAGACAGGGGTTGCGAACTAATCTCTTTCACCTAATCAACTACGGGTTCTGAATTGTTGTTATATTTTTCTTCCCAATTTGATGCACGTGGTGTCAGACTGTCAGTGTCGTATGGATTGGCGACTTGTTCTACTCGATTGGCTGAAAGAGTCCAATAGTTTTTGATCTCCAATGGCTAATGGCCAGGTTAGAATCAGTACGTGTATTCTTATGCCTCCCTGCCGTGGTGGAATGACCATCTATGGGGCCATCCAGCCCCTTGTGGTTCGGTGAGGGGAGACGCAAGCACAAAGCGCAGAATCACCAGAGGACGCAGGGCGATTTTACCCAGGTTCGGGCCGCTTGTGAAGCGTAAAAACCTACTCCTGCTTTAGTATATTGGGTGTGTATGAACACGATGACAAGGAGCGCTTCCCCGGCAAGGTGCGGAGAGGCAGCTGCACATGCGAGTTGTGTAAAGGGTCCGAATCCCTCTAACTGTTGCCTTGGCCCTCCTTTTATAGCTCAAGGGGTCACCACAATGGCAAAACAGTAATTACATAACGATTAGATAGCAAACAGTGCTATCATACCTAATTCTGCCAGTTTAGGACAAAAGCATTAAATGCATCATTAGGTGTCATGTGGAGAGGTAGTCCCGGCAAGGTTTCTACACCGCTCGCCCAGCTACCTCGTATTTTTCTAACACGCCTCCTGGACGAGTGTCATTAAAGGCAAATCCTGTCCCAGTGTGCTGACACGTGCCCGACAAGCCTTACCAACCAGCCTGCGCGGTCGACACCTCATCCACTAGCGAACATCTGTGCGGTGAGGTGAAGCGCTGGAGGGCTGGCAGAAGCTTGCCGGTACAGAGCTTGCCGGGTCTTCAACTTGCCGGTTTAGCCTTGCCGGCAAGGAATGTCTTCATCTTCAGTACTGGTTGAGTGCTCATTGGTGCTGTGCCTTGAGCTTCTCCCCACTGGCTTCCGCAACTGGGTCCTGAATCTTGGTCTTGGCGGTTCCCGGCAAGGCTTGGCCGCCAAGGAGGCTGCTACTGTCTGTGCATAGGTTAGGGTATAAAATACCCATGTTTTATACACCGACAGGAGCCCCCGGGCCTGGGCCATACGGGCGTCCGAAGCATCGTTGGGCTAGGCCCAAACAATGCGCAGACACGCGGCGGGAAACTGCCGTTGTAATTTTCGTCATGATGGTTATCATCTTCTGAGATCTTCTTTGCTTCTTCATTAGTCTGGTCTTGGGTGTGCTCTTGGTCCCCTCCCGGCAAACCTCGTCGTTGGGATTGAGTTTGCCGTTACATTCATCACCGTGCTGCATGTGAAAGATACATTTGATCTTATGTTAGTCCCGCACTATTTCTGTGATGTAATATAACTTGTGTTGCTTGAATGTACGTGCGCCGTTCCCCTTATTTTATTTTGCCTTTGTATGATCGGGCTCCCTACGCTTGTTTGGAAACTTGCCGGCACGCACACTTGCTGCGAGCGCTTTGAGGAACGGGTCCTTAGCGGCCTGCTGGAAGTGCCGCTGCCGGCAAGGCAACTTGCCGGGACAGAATGCAGCTGCTAGGCTTGCCGAGCGGACTCGAGGCAAGCTAGAGCGCAGACCGATCGCGACAAGGTTCCTTCACATGCAGGTTTCTCATACAAAGCACATAATCGTTCAAGGGAAATCGCGAATGTAATCAAGGAATTTTTTTAAAGTTTTTCAACTTAGCTTTTCCTTGCGTCGTTTCTCTCGTTGTATGAAATGATCACTTGAACGTCATTAAAATGGTACCCCATCTCCACTCCCCCCGGGAAACTTGCACGCGAGGGATCCTTCTGTAGGAGATATGCCCTAGAGGCAATAATTAATGTTATTATTTATCTCCATGTTTGTAATGATGTTTATATTCCGTGCTATAACTGCTATGGTTCTCGAGTCTACAATAACCACGAGGCTCGGACAAAGACTCATATGCACGTGTGGAATAATAAACGGTAAAATGTATTCCTAGTCTAGCCTCTAAGACTAGCTCAAGTGTTGCATGATGGTTCTGTTTTCCTGATCATGGGCATGACTATGCCGGCAACTTTGAGGGCACAATGTTAGGAGAACACTTGTGTTGAATTGACCCGATTGATGTTATGCTATGAGATACATTCGCCACAAGTTAGTGGTTAATAACACAGAGAAAGTTTACGTTTGCATAATTCCTTAGACCATGAGAGTATCGGTTTTCTTCATGCTTGATTCATGAACTTTGGGGTTTGTTAAACGTCATCCGTAACTGGGTGGCTATTATGGCGGCTTACGGGTTCATGGGAAAGTATGTCAAGTAACTTGATAGCTCAAGATTGGGATTTGCTCCTCCGACGATGGAGAGATATCTCTGGGCCCTCTCGGTGTTACGGTATCCACCATCGTCTGGCCAGACACAATGTGATTTGATCACAGGGATGCCGGACCACGGGAACGAGAAAAGAGAACAAAACCGGTAACGAGGTAACTCGCATAGTGGACAAGTTGTTGATCCACGGGGATACCGATAAATCTCACCTCGGGTATTTGTAACATATCGCGAAGCAACAGGAATAGCACACGGCAACTAGAGGTTCACTCGAATATTTATTCGTGTGGGTATAGGGGTCAATATGGGTGTCCACGGCTCCGATGTTGATCATTGATCGGAAAGAGTTCCGGGTCATGTCTATACTTCACCGAACCTATAGGGTCACACGCTTAAGGGTCATCTATCTGCTGAATACTAGACAGGGAGTCTGAGAGAAAGTCACCGGAAAAGTTTCGGAGACAACGGAAACGTTCCGGAGAGAACACCGGAATAGTTTCGGTAAAACTAAAAAGTTGTTTTAGGGTATACCATTAAGTCAAATTGGTTTCGGCACACGCCTGGAAATTCTTGGAGGGTTCCAGAATTGTTCTGGAAACTTCTGGGATTTTTGCGGGATAAAAACCGGAAATGTTCCGGAGCTGCCGGAACCGGTTTGGTTGCTTTTCGCAGATGAAAATCACTAATCCGGAATTGTTTCGGAACGAATCCAAAATCATTTTAGTGGGTACTGGAATTATTCTAAGACCCACAGAAATCTTTTCGGATTTAACGGTCGCGGAAAAATGTCTCCATGAATAGTGAAAATCACTTTATGGTTAATTTTTTAGAAAGCCACCTTTTGGGATTTTCCCAAAAGGCTTCTAGAAAGACTTAGGGACTAAAGAACCACCCTTGGGGGGGGGGCATGATGGTGGCCGGCCAAGGTGGAGCTCCTCCATGAAGCTCCACATGCCATTCTTTTTTGCCTTTTATTCTCTTTATGTGTGACATAAATTGGGGGTACTTTGGTATTTTTTGTGTGCCAACTCTACCCCTTGGCTTTCCTATAAATAGAGGTGGAGAGGTGCTCTCCACACTCACTCCTTGCTCTCATACACATGCCATGCATTATCTGGCTTCTTCTCTCCCTCCCACGAAAATAGTTTCGTAGAGCCGAAAGGCTGTCTGGGTTCCGGTGGGAACTAGTTCTGGACGGCGTAGCCCTGCCGGATAGATGACACCGTATGTGTGCAACTCCGTAGAGAGATCGTAGTTTCGGTCTTAGTTCGAGAGTGCCTCCCGAAGGGCTGTCCGAGTGACCGTCCGAGTTTTGAGGGTCCTCCCGAAGGGCTGTCCGAGTGACCGTCCGAGTTTCGAAGGTCCTCCCGGAGGGCTGTCCGTGACACCGTCCGAGGGACTGTCCGACCGCCTCCCGGAGGGCTGTCCAAGGGGCAGTCGAGGGAGTACATCCTCACGGTTGGGAGGTTGTAAATCCTAGCTGCGGGGATCTGCACCGCCGATCGTCATCGACTCTACTTCCGCTGCGCTACGATTCGGTTACAAAAAGATCAAACCATGTATGCAGTCTCCATAGTGGTCCTGGGCTGGTGCGTAGGTCAGAAATTTTTTGTTTTCTGCTGCGTTCCCCTACAGTGGGATTGTGAGATCGAGGAGATAGGTCTAGAGGGGTGGTGAATAGACTCCTAACCAGCCAAAGGTGCAGTTTTTAATTTCTCTTGGAACTTAGGCAGATTTTGGCACAAGTTAAGATCACTCCAATACTTTCTACACATGCATATCTAGAGATTGAGCAGCGGAAATAGTAAAGCATGCAAGAGTACGGAAAGTAAAGGGGTAGAGTATGGAAGATCAAACGCAATGAAGACACGGTGGTTTTTGGCGTGGTTCCGAGAGGTGGTGCTATCGTCCGTCCACGTTGATGGAGACTTCAACCCACAAAGGGTAACGGCTGCACGAGTCCACGGAGGGCTCCACCCACGAAGGGTCCATGAAGAAGCAACCTTGTCTATTCCACCATGGCTTACGTCCATGAAGGACTAGCCTCACTCGGGGTAGATCTTCACGAAGTAGGCGATCTCCTTGCCCTTACAAACTGCTTGGTTCAACTCCACATCAGGTTGGAGGCTCCCAAATGACACCTAACCAATCTAGGAGACACCACTCTCCAAAAGGTAATATACGGTGTGTTGTTGATGAACTCCTTGCTCTTGTGCTTCAAATGATAGTCTTCCCAGCACTCAAACAACTCCTCACAGATTTGGCTATGCTGGAAGAGGGATTTGAGTGGAAAGCAACTTGGGATAGGCTAGAGATCAAGTTCCAAATGGTAGGAATGGAATAGCTTGATCTCAACACATGAGTAGGTGGTTCTCTCTCAAAAAATGTATGGTGGAAGTGTAGGCACGTTCTGATGGCTCTCCTTGCAGAGAAGGAAGTGGTGGAGGGGTATATATAGCCTCCACACAAAATCCAACCGTTACACACTTTTGACCCAACTCGGTGGCACCGAAACAATCATCTCGGTAGCACCGAACTGTGTAAAAGATATGAACGTTAGGAATCTCGGTGGGACTGATACGAACATCTCGGATGGACCGAAGTGCAATGGCTAGGGCAATCCTCATCTCGGTGGCACCGATTGCATCAACTCGGTAGGACCGAAGTGAAGCAATAAGGCAACAAAGAGTTGGCAAGCCATCTCGGTGAGACCGATTTGCAAAACTCGGTGAGACCGAAGTAAGTGCAAACGATTACAGAGAGTTGGCAAGGCCATCTCGGTGAGACCGAGATCCATTTTGGTGGATCCGATTTGTTAGGGTTTTGGCAGTGGCTAAGTCTTGGATGAACTCGGTGGGGCCGGATAGGAAATTTCGGTGGGGCCGAGTTAGAATATAGGTTTTGGACATATTTGGGATTGAGAGAGTGGTTGAGGGTTTAGGAGTACTGTCACTAAGCACTTGAGCAAAAATACCATTAAGCAACACCTCATCCCCTTTTAATAGTATTGGCTTTCCTATGGACTCAATGTGATCTTGGATCACTAAACCAAAAATGTAGAGTCTTGATCTTTTGCCAATCCTTGTCCTTAGCATTTTGAAGGGGTTCCACGTCCTCTTGTCCATGCCACGCCATTTGTTGAACTTGTCTGAAATTCACTAGATAAAAGCATTAGTCCAACAACATGTATGTTGGCATGAATTACCAAAACCACCAAGGGAGCAAATGGGCTTTCAATCTCCCCCTTTTTGGTAATTGATGACAACATACATCAAAGCTTCAAATACAGATATGGCAGAGTTATGTATGAAAGCTTTGAAGGAAATATGTAACATATATGAGCTCCCCTGAACTCCCCTTGAAGAGGTGCATATAACATGATGATACCATATGGGAGATATACATGCTACGTGTATCTTGGCTATATGCATCAGAGCAAACATATATATCATATAGGGTCCACATGTCCATGATTGTCTCCTTACAAACATTATATACTAGCAAGAGGTCAATCATGTACATGAGTGTGATACATATACTTACCTTGAAGTTCTTGATCAAGTACCTGAAGAAATATACTTGAGAAAACAGGGTTAGATAACACAAGATAATTTCTTCAAGAAAAGACACAAGATCAACAAGAAACCAAGATTGGGATGACATGTAGAGAGGGTATCACTAGGATACTTCTTTGAAGCAAACATGTCCCCAAAATAAATAGTTGTCTCCCCTTAAAGAAATTCCTCTCCCCCTGAATCTGACATTGGATATTGGGAGTAGGTAGGGTGAGAAAACTCAAGCAATCAAAAACACTAAAGCAACTGAAATCATGTTTCTCCCCTCTTAGAAACATGTAACATTCTCTCCTCTTGTAAGGTGCATCTCTTTTATAGTGAAGCTTTGATGTGTATTCCTCTCTCCCCCTTTGACATCAATTTCCAAGATGGGACTTCAAGGTTATTGATCAAGTGGGTTTGGTCCTTGAGAAACACATCCAGCCATGGAGTGGCTCTAGATGCAAGTAGAGGATAAGAATCATTGAGTGGAGCTGGAGCAGAAAAACTCAGGAAAAATTTGACAGAAAATTCCTTAGAGCAGCAAAATTGGTGACACCGAGTTGATATAAATCGGTGGAACCGAGGTTGATGCAATAGAATTACTTTTCAACTCAGCTCACTAGACAAAAGAAATCTCACAAGGATTTGCAAGGAATTAGCTGCAAAACTAACTAAAAGAAAAGAAACACAGAAAAGAAGCAAAGAAACGTCTAGATAAAGTTTTTTTTAAGAACACTCTAGCAAGAAGAGAACAACCAGAAGAAACACTAGAGAACTTCATCTAGATGGGTCGGCGACTAGGTCACCTATGTTAGAGTATATTGACTTAGGATTCAAGTGAGAGCACTTGATCATAGGTCATACTCTTCGTTTAAGCTCAAAATGGGGTTGCCATTTTTTCTTTTAAGCATTTCAATGTATTCACATCTTGTTGAGTTGCTTTAGCTCATGTCTTTGAGTAAAGCTCCTCTAAGATGTGAGAACTTACATTGGGATTTTGGTGAAGTCCATGTAGTTGAACTTGACGTGGATGCTCATGAGTTGACGTTTGGAGCTATCCTAACATTTGTAGTTCATCTTCCTACATGGGTTAGTTTTGCAAGGAACAACATGTATATCCAATATGACAAGAATGAAGCATATCTCAAGAATTTGTCAAAGGATATGTTTAGGCTGTCTTGTTCCTTGTTCCTCCATCAATTGTTGATACTTGGGTCATATAAGATTGCTTATGATAAGAGTGTGACGCAATCTTGTGGCATGAAGCTTGTCCAAGTACCTACAGAAGGTTAGATACAATACAAAGGAGCAAAATGTCCAAGATATAAGATGATCATGAAATATATCATGGATTAGTCAAGAATGCTCAAGCCCTTGTATGCATCCACGTGAGCCTCTAGTTCACGTTTGAAGCATCAATGATGTTCAACTCACTTCTCAAGTGACAAAACACTTTCTCATCAAGGGGTTTGGTAAAGATGTCCGCCAGTTGTTTGTCGGTACGTACATGTTTAAGGTCAATGTCACCTTTCTCAACATGATCTCGAATAAAATGGTGACGAACCTCAATATGCTTAGTTGGAGAATGTTGCACGGGATTGTGTGCAATCTTAATAGCACTCTCATTGTCACATAGTAATGGTACATGTCTCACATGCACACCATAGTCTTTAAGGGTTTGTGTCATCCATAGTAATTGAGCACAACATGATCCCGCGGCAATGTATTCCGCTTCGACAGTAGATAGAGACACGGAATTTTGTTTCTTGGATGACCAAGACACAAGAGATCTACCAAGAAATTGACATGTACCCGAAGTGGATTTTCTGTCAACCTTGTCTCCGGCATAGTCCGAATCGGAGTAGCCAACAAGATTGAAAGAAGATCCTTTGGGATACCATATGCCAAAGTTTGGTGTATGTAACAAGTATCTCACAATTCTTTTCACCGCTTTAAGATGACACTCTTTTGGTGCCACTTGGTATCGTGCACACATGCACACACTTAGCATAATGTCGGGACGGGAGGCACATAGATATAGCAATGAACCAATCATAGATCGATAAACCTTTTGATCAACCAGTTTGCCATCCTTGGTCAAGTCAAGATGTCCACTCGTGGGCATGGGAGTTTTCATACCTTTACTCTCTTGCATGTTGAACTTCTTGAATAAGTCCTTGGTATACTTTGTTTGAGAAACAAAGGTACCTTCCCTAGTTTGCTTGATTTGCAAGCCAAGAAAGAATTTGAGTTCACACATCATAGACATCTCAAACTTTTCCGACATCAACCTTCCAAACTTTTCACTAAAAGAGGGGTTAGTAGATCCAAAGATAATATCATCAACATAAATTTGGCATACAAATATTCTCCATTAACCCTCTTAGTGAACAAAGTTGAATCAATCTTCCCAATCTCAAAACCCTTTTCAAGAAGAAACTTTGTCAAGCATTTGTACCAAGCTCTAGGGACTTGTTTAAGACCATAAAGAGCTTTACGAAGTTTGTAGACATGATTAGGTTTCTTGGGATTTTCAAAGCCGGGGGGTTGTTTAACATACACTTCCTCCTCAATTTCACCATTTAAGAAAGCACTTTTAATATCCATTTGGTAAAGAGTGATATCATGGTGATTGGCATAAGCAAGTAAAATACGAATGGACTCAAGTCTTGCAACGGGGGCATAGGTCTCACCATAGTCCATACCTTCGACTTGTGTGTACCCTTGTGCCACGAGACGAGCCTTGTTACGTACAACTTGTCCATCTTCATCTTGCTTATTCCGAAACACCCATTTGGTTCCAATGATGTTTTGCTCTTCCTTAGGCTTCTCAACCAATGTCCAAACTGTTGGGGAACGTTGCATGGGAAACAAAAATTTTCCTACGCACACGCAAGATCTATCCATGGTGATGAGCATCTACGAGAGGGAGAGTGAATCTACATACCCTTGTAGATCGCTAAGCGGAAGCGTTAATAAACGCGGTTGATGTAGTCGAACGTCTTCGCGATCCAAATCGCCGAGCGTCCCGCGATCCAATCACGATCCTTCCGATCTAGTGCCGAACGGACGGCACCTCCGCGTTCAACACACGTACGGCTTGATGACGCCTTCACCTCCTCGATCCAGCGAGCGATGGTGAAGTAGTGGTTGAGTTCCAGCAGCACGACGGCGTGGTGATGGTGGTGAGGAACAATCTCTGCAGGGCTTCGCCAAGCGCTACGGAGATTATGACGGAGGAACTAGAGGGCTAGGGTTGCCGGCACACGGCTTGGGAAATCCTGATGTGTCCCGTGTGCTAGCCCTGCCCCTCTATTTATATGTTGAGCCTTGGGGTCTAAACTTGGAGTAAAAGCCTCCTCCGGGTCGGTTTTGCCCGCACAAGGTCGGTTTGGCCCGCAGGGAAAGAGTCCAACTCGGATCCCTGCCGAACCGTGCACAGCCGCGCACAAGCGGTAGTACCGCTTCACACAAGCGGTAGTACCGCTTGGGCGGTAGTACCGCTTCACACAAGCGGTAGTACCGCTCGGGCGGTAGTACCGCTTCAACAAGCGGTAGTACCGCTTACGCGGCAGCAAAACTACTTTTGCACTTTCCAATACCTTGTGGGCTTTATCCCTTTGGCTCATATAAAGTGTTGCTGCACCCGAACACTTCGGTAAACATCCGGAACCCCTTCCGGTGAACTCCGGAACCCTTCCAGAGATCAAAACACTATTATCACATATATCAATCTTTACCTCCGGACTATTCCGGAGATCCTCGTCATGTCCGGGATCTTATCCGGGACTCCGAACAACTTTCGGTCACCAACATAATAACTCAATTATACTAATCGTCACCAAACGTTAAGTGTGTAGACCCTGCGGGTTCGAGAACTATGTAGACATGACCGAGACACCTCTACGGCCAATAACCAATAGCGGGACCTGGATGCCCATATTGGCTCCTACATATTCTACGAAGATCTTTATCGGTCGAACCTCTATGTCAAGGATTCAGTTAATCCCGTATGCTGTTCCCTTTGTTCTTCGGTATGTTACTTGCCCGAGATTCGATCGTCGGTATCACTATACCTAGTTCAATCTCGTTACCGGCAAGTCTCTTTACTCGTTCCGTAATACAAGATCCTGTGGCTAACTCTTTAGTCACTTTGCTTGCAAGGCTCAATGTGATGTTGTATTACCGAGTGGGCCCTGAGATACCTCTCCGTCATACGGAGTAACAAATCCCAGTCTTGATCCATGCCAACCCAACAGACACCCTCGGAGATACCTGTAGAGCACCTTTATAGTCACCCAGTTACGTTGCGACGTTTGATACACACAAGGTATTCCTCCGGTGTTAGTGAGTTGCATGATCTCATGGTCAAAGGAACAGATACTTGACATGCAGAAAACAATAGCAATAAACTGACACGATCAAATGCTACGTTTACAGTTTGGGTCTTGTCCATCACATCATTCTCCTAATGATGTGATCCCGTTATCAAATGACATCTCATGTCCATGGCTAGGAAACCTTAACCATCTTTGATCAACAAGCTAGTCAACTAGAGGCTTACTAGGGACACAGTGTTGTCTATGTACCCACACATGTATTTGAGTTTCCAATCAATACAATTATAGCATGGATAATAAACGATTATCATTAACAAGGAAATATAATAATAACCAATTTATTATTGCCTCTAGGGCATATTTCCAACAGTCTCCCACTTGCACTAGAGTCAATAATCTAGTTCACATCACTATGTGATTTACATTGTAATGAATCGAACACCCATGCAGTTCTGGTGTTGTTCATGTTTAGCCCTTGGAAGAGGTTTAGTTATCGGATCTGCAACATTTAGATCCGTGTGTACTTTGCAAATATTTATGTCGTCCTCCTTGATGTAATCGCGGATGGAATTGAAACGTCGCTTTATGTGTCTGGTCCTCTTGTGAAATCTTGGTTCCTTGGCTAGAGCAATGGCACCAGTATTATCACAAAACAGAGTCATTGGGTTAAGTGCACTAGGCACTACTCCAAGATCTGTCATGAACTCCTTCATCCAGACACCTTCCTTCGCCGCCTCCGAGGCAGCGATGTACTCCGCTTCGCATGTAGAATCTGCTACCACGCTTTGCTTGGAACTGCACCAGCTAACCGCACCCCCATTAAGAATAAATACGTATCCGGTTTGCGACTTAGAGTCATCCGGATCAGTGTCAAAGCTTGCATCGACGTAACCCTTTACGACGAGCTCTTGATCACCTCCATAAACGAGAAACATGTCCTTAGTCCTTTTCAGGTACTTCAGGATATTCTTGACCGCCGTCCAGTGTTCCATTCCTGGATCACTTTGAAACCTTCCGACCATACTTATGGCAAGGCTGACATCGGGTCTTGTGCACAGCATTGCATACATGATAGAGCCTATGGCCGAAGCATAGGGGATGACACTCATCTTTTCTCTATCTTCTGCAGTCACTGGGCATTGAGTCTTACTCAACTTCACACCTTGCAAAACAGGCAAGAACCCCTTCTTGGACTGATCCATTTTGAACTTCTTCAAAATCTTATCAAGGTATGTGCTTTGTGAAAGTCCTATTAAGCGTCTTGATCTATCTCTATAGATCTTGATGCCTAATATGAAAGCAGCTTCTCCTAGGTCCTTCATTGAAAAACTCTTGTTCAAATATTCCTTTACGCTTTCCAGTATTTCTATATTGTTTCCAATCAGCAATATGTCATCCACATATAATATTAGAAACGCTATAGAGCTCCCACTCACTTTCTTGTAAATACAAGCTTCTCCGTAAACTTGTATAAACTCGAACGCTTTGATCACCTCATCAAAACGAAGATTCCAACTCCGAGATGCTTGCACCAGTCCATAAATGGATCGCTGGAGTTTGCAAACTTTGTCAGCATTTTCTGGATCGACAAAACCTTCTGGTTGCATCATATACAACTCTTCCTTAAGGAAACCGTTAAGGAACGCTGTTTTGACATCCATCTGCCAAATTTCATAATCGAAAAAGGCAGCTATTGCTAACATGATTCTGACGGACTTAAGCATCGCTACGGGTGAGAAGGTCTCATCGTAGTCAACTCCTTGAACTTGTGAAAAACCCTTTGCCACAAGTCGAGCTTTATAGACGGTGACATTACCGTCCGCGTCCGTCTTCCTCTTAAAGATCCATTTGTTCTGAATGGCCTTACGCCCTTCAGGTAATACTTCCAAAGTCCATACTTTGTTTTCATACATGGATCCCATCTCGGATTTCATGGCCTCTAACCACTTCTCGGAATCCGGGCCCATCATCGCTTCTCCATAGCTCGTAGGTTCATCGTTGTTTAACAACATGACCTCTAAGACAGGGTTGCCGTACCACTCAGGAGCAGTACGCGTCCTTGTCGACCTACGAGGTTCGATAGCAACTTGATCCAAAGCTTCATGATCATCATCATTAACTTCCTCTTCAGCTAATGTAGGCTCCACAGAAACAACTTTCTGCGCTGCGCTACTCTCAGGTTGAAGTAAAGGTTCAACAACCTCATCAAGTTCTATCTTCCTCCCACTCAATTCTTTCGAGAGAAACTCTTTCTCAAGAAATGTTCCATTTTTAGCGACAAACACTTTGCCTTCGGATCTGAGGTAGAAGGTATACCCAACTGTCTCTTTTGGGTATCCTATGAAGACGCATTTCTCCGCTTTGGGTTCCAGCTTTTCAGGCTGAAGCTTTTTGACATAAGCATCACATCCCCAAACTTTAAGAAACGACAGCTTTGGCTTCTTGCCAAACCAAAGTTCATATGGCGTCGTCTCAACGGATTTCGATGGTGCCCTATTTAAAGTGAATGCAGCTGTCTCTAATGCATAACCCCAAAACGATAGTGGCAAATCGGCAAGAGACATCATAGATCGCACCATATCCAATAAGGTTCGATTACGACGTTCGGACACACCATTACGCTGTGGTGTTCCAGGCGGTGTCAGTTGTGAAACAATTCCACATTGTCTTAAGTGACTGCCAAACTCATAACTCAGATATTCTCCTCCTCGATCAGATCGTAGGAATTTAATCTTCTTGTTACGATGATTCTCAACTTCTCTCTGAAATTGTTTGAACTTTTCAAATGTTTCAGACTTGTGTTTCATTAAGTAAATATACCCATATCTACTTAAGTCATCAGTGAAGGTGAGAAAGTAACGATAACCACCGCGCGCCTCAATACTCATCGGACCGCACACATCAGTATGTATGATTTCCAATAAGTCAGTTGCCCGTTCCATTGTTCCAGAGAACGGCGTTTTAGTCATCTTGCCCATGAGGCATGGCTCACATGTGTCAAGTGATTCAAAATCAAGTGACTCCAAAAGTCCATCAGTATGGAGCTTCCTCATGCGTTTTACGCCAATATGACCTAAACGGCAGTGCCACAAGAAAGTGGTATTATCATTATCAATTCTACATCTTTTGGCATCAATGTTATGAACATGTGTATCATTACTATCGAGATTCAATAAGAATAAACCCCTCACATCGGGTGCATGACCATAAAAGATATTACTCATATAAATAGAACAACCATTATTCTCTGATTTAAATGAGTAACCGTCTCGCAATAAACAAGATCCAGATATAATGTTCATGCTTAACGCAGGCACCAAATAACACTTATTTAGGTTCATCACTAATCCCGACGGTAATCGAAGAGCGAGCGTGCCGACGGCGATCACATCAACCTTGGAACCATTTCCCACGCGCATCGTCACTTCGTCCTTTGCCAGCCTCCGTCTATTCCGCAGTTCCTGTTTTGAGTTGCAAATATGAGCAACCGCACCGGTATCAAATACCCAGGCACTACAACGAGAGTTGGTAAGGTACACATCAATAACATGTATATCATATATACCTTGTTTGTTGTTGGCCGCCTTCTTGTCAGCCAAATACTTGGGGCAATTCCGCTTCCAGTGTCCAGTTCCCTTGCAATGAAAACACACAGTTTCTGGTTTGGGTCCAGCCTTGGGTTTCTTCACGAGAGGAGCAACTGCTTTGCCACTCTGCTTGGAGTTACCCTTCTTACCCTTGCCATTTTTCTTGAAACTAGTGGTTTTATTGACCATCAACACTTGATGCTCCTTCTGAATTTCAGACTCAGCGGCTTTCAGCATCGCAAACAGCTCGGCGACTGACTTGTTCATCCCGTGCATGTTATAGTTCAACACGAAGCTCTTGTAGCTAGGTGGCAATGATTGAAGAACTCTGTCAGTGATAGCCTCTGGCGGAAGGGGCATCCCTAACTCAGCCAGACGGGTGGAGTACCCAGACATTCTGAGCACGTGATCACTGATAGACCCGTTCTCCTCCATCTTGCAAGCATAGAACTTATCGGAGATCTCATATCTCTCGATCCGGGCATTCTTCTGAAAGATAAACTTCAACTCCTGGAACATCTCATATGCTCCATGACGTTCAAAACGTCTTTGAAGTCCCGGTTCTAAGCCATACAACATTGCACATTGAACTATTGAGTAATCATCAGAACGAGCCTGCCAGGCGTTCACAACGTCTAGAGACTCAACTGGAGCGGGTGGATCACCAAGCGGTGCATCAAGGACATAAGCCTTCTGGGAAGCCGTAAGGATAATCCTTAGATTACGGGCCCAGTCCACAAAGTTACTTCCATCATCTTTCAACTTAGCTTTCTCTAGGAACGCATTAAAATTCAGGGGTGCTACTGCGCGAGCCATGATCTACAACATAAATATAGCAAAGACAACTTAGACTATTGTTCTTAGATAATGAGTTTAGTTAATCATATTTAAAAAACTCCCACTCAAATTGACATCCCTCCGATCATTCGAGTGTAACATGATCCAAATCCACCAACTCAAGTCCGATCATCACGTGAGTTGAGGTGGTTTCAATGGTAAACATCTTCATGTTGATCATATCTACTATATGACTCATGTTCGACCTTTCGGTCTCTTGTGTTCCGAGGCCATGTCTGTACATGCTAGGCTCGTCAAGTTTAACCCGAGTGTTCCGCACGTGTAACATGGCTTACACCCGTTGTATGCGAACGTAGAGTCTATCACACCCGATCATCACGGCGTGTCTCGAAACGACGAACTTTCGCAACGGTGCACACTTGGGGAGAACACAATTTTATCTTGAAATTTAAGTGAGGGATCACCTTATAATGCTACCGTCGTCCTAAGCAAAATAAGATGCATAAAAGGATTAACATCACATGCAAATCATAAGTGACATGATATGGCCATGAACTCGTGCTTTTGATCTCCATCTCCAAAGCACCGGCATGATCTCCATCGTCACCGGCATGACACCATGATCTCCATCATCTTGATCTCCATCAACGTGTCGCCATGAGGTTGTCGCGCCGACTGTTGCTTCCACGACTATTGCTAACGTTTAGCGATAAAGTAAAGCATTACATAGCGCTTAATGATTGACACGCAGGTCATACAATAATTAAAGACAACTCTATGGCTCCTGCCAGTTGCCGTACTCATCGACATGCAAGTCGTGATATTCTATACAACACATGATCATCTCATACATCACATATATCTCATCATGTAATTGGCCATATCACATCACAACATACCCTGCAAAAACAAGTTAGACGTCCTCTAATTGTTGTTGCAAATTTTACGTGGCTGCTACGGGTTTGCAAGAACCGTTCTTACCTACGCAAAACCACAACGTGGTGTAGTGATTGCTTTTTGATCTTCTAAAAGAACCCTCTTCATTGAACCGATTCAACTAAAGTGAGAGAGACAGACACCCGCCAGTCACCTTTATGCAACAAGTGCACGCAGCGGTAAAACCAGTCTCGCGTAAGCGTACGCGTAATGTCGGTCCGGGCCGCTTCATCTCACAATACCGCTGAATCAAGTATCAACTAGTAACGGCAAGCAATATGTATACACCCACGCCCACAACTCGTTTGTGTTCTACTCGAGATCTCATCTACGCATAGACCTAGCTCATGATGCCACTGTTGGGGAACGTTGCATGGGAAACAAAAATTTTCCTACGCACACGCAAGATCTATCCATGGTGATGAGCATCTACGAGAGGGAGAGTGAATCTACATACCCTTGTAGATCGCTAAGCGGAAGCGTTAATAAACGCGGTTGATGTAGTCGAACGTCTTCGCGATCCAAATCGCCGAGCGTCCCGCGATCCAATCACGATCCTTCCGATCTAGTGCCGAACGGACGGCACCTCCGCGTTCAACACACGTACGGCTTGATGACGCCTTCACCTCCTCGATCCAGCGAGCGATGGTGAAGTAGTGGTTGAGTTCCAGCAGCACGACGGCGTGGTGATGGTGGTGAGGAACAATCTCTGCAGGGCTTCGCCAAGCGCTACGGAGATTATGACGGAGGAACTAGAGGGCTAGGGTTGCCGGCACACGGCTTGGGAAATCCTGATGTGTCCCATGTGCTAGCCCTGCCCCTCTATTTATATGTTGAGCCTTGGGGTCTAAACTTGGAGTAAAAGCCTCCTCCGGGTCGGTTTTGCCCGCACAAGGTCGGTTTGGCCCGCAGGGAAAGAGTCCAACTCGGATCCCTGCCGAACCGTGCACAGCCGCGCACAAGCGGTAGTACCGCTTCACACAAGCGGTAGTACCGCTTGGGCGGTAGTACCGCTTCACACAAGCGGTAGTACCGCTCGGGCGGTAGTACCGCTTCAACAAGCGGTAGTACCGCTTACGCGGCAGCAAAACTACTTTTGCACTTTCCAATACCTTGTGGGCTTTATCCCTTTGGCTCATATAAAGTGTTGCTGCACCCGAACACTTCGGTAAACATCCGGAACCCCTTCCGGTGAACTCCGGAACCCTTCCAGAGATCAAAACACTATTATCACATATATCAATCTTTACCTCCGGACTATTCCGGAGATCCTCGTCATGTCCGGGATCTTATCCGGGACTCCGAACAACTTTCGGTCACCAACATAATAACTCAATTATACTAATCGTCACCAAACGTTAAGTGTGTAGACCCTGCGGGTTCGAGAACTATGTAGACATGACCGAGACACCTCTACGGCCAATAACCAATAGCGGGACCTGGATGCCCATATTGGCTCCTACATATTCTACGAAGATCTTTATCGGTCGAACCTCTATGTCAAGGATTCAGTTAATCCCGTATGCTGTTCCCTTTGTTCTTCGGTATGTTACTTGCCCGAGATTCGATCGTCGGTATCACTATACCTAGTTCAATCTCGTTACCGGCAAGTCTCTTTACTCGTTCCGTAATACAAGATCCTGTGGCTAACTCTTTAGTCACTTTGCTTGCAAGGCTCAATGTGATGTTGTATTACCGAGTGGGCCCTGAGATACCTCTCCGTCATACGGAGTAACAAATCCCAGTCTTGATCCATGCCAACCCAACAGACACCCTCGGAGATACCTGTAGAGCACCTTTATAGTCACCCAGTTACGTTGCGACGTTTGATACACACAAGGTATTCCTCCGGTGTTAGTGAGTTGCATGATCTCATGGTCAAAGGAACAGATACTTGACATGCAGAAAACAATAGCAATAAACTGACACGATCAAATGCTACGTTTACAGTTTGGGTCTTGTCCATCACATCATTCTCCTAATGATGTGATCCCGTTATCAAATGACATCTCATGTCCATGGCTAGGAAACCTTAACCATCTTTGATCAACAAGCTAGTCAACTAGAGGCTTACTAGGGACACAGTGTTGTCTATGTACCCACACATGTATTTGAGTTTCCAATCAATACAATTATAGCATGGATAATAAACGATTATCATTAACAAGGAAATATAATAATAACCAATTTATTATTGCCTCTAGGGCATATTTCCAACACAAACTTGGTTCCTCTCAAAGTTGTGTAGCTCTTCATGCATTGCATTCACCCAATCGGGGTCCTTGAGAGCATCTTCTACCTTCAAGGGTTCAACACTAGAGATAAATGAGTAATGCTCACAAAAGTTAGCTAAACGAGTTTTAGAGCGAGTGATTCTACCGGTTTGGATGTCTCCAAATATTTGTTCGACGGGATGATTCTTGTTGACTCTTGCTCTGACTCGAGATAGCTTTTGCTTGGGTTGTGGTGAGGCTTCCTCATCATCATCATCTTCTTCTTCTTCATTGATGTTGTCGTTGTTGGCTTGTGGAGGTGGAGAAGGAGGTTGAGGTGGATCATCTTGTTGCACTTCCTCATTCCCATCGTCTTGACGTGTCCCACTTGTGGATGCCTCCGTATCAACTTGTCGTTCACCTTGATGCGAAGTTGGGGCTTCCACTTGAATAGATGAGGAACTCTCCTTTACTTCCACGGGGCGAATCTTGCCAATGGGCAAGTCTTGGATTGCTTCCGATGGTTCTTTATCTCCTACATCAAGTGGCAATTGCTCGACTTGCGAGCCGTTAGTCTCATCAAACTTCACATCTACCGTCTCTTCAACTTTTCGAGTGAAGTTGTTGTAGACACGGTAAGTGTGAGAGTTCGATCCATAACCAAGTAGGAAACCTTCATGAGATTTAGGAGCAAATTTCGAACGACGATGCTTATCAAGAATGTAACATTTTGAGCCAAATACTCGAAAGTATCCAACTTGTGGTTTGTTACCGGTGAGCAGTTCATACGCCATTTTACCAAGAAGCTTGTGAAGGTAGAGTCGGTTTGTTGCATGACAAACTGTTTCAACCGCTTTTGCCCAAAAATGTCTTGGCGTCTTGTATTCATCAAGCATCGTTCTTGCCATCTCAATAAGTGTCCGGTTCTTCCTCTCAACAACTCCATTTTGTTGAGGTGTGTACGTAGTTGAGAACTCATGTGAAATACCCTCCTCATCAAGAAAGGTGTCCACATTGGTGTTCTTGAACTCCGTTCCGTTGTCACTCCGAACCTTCTTGATCTTCACTTCAAATTGGTTTTGAGCTTTTCTTGCAAAGTTCTTGAAGATCTTTTGTACTTACGATTTGTCATCAAGAAAGAACACCCACGTAAATCTGGAAAAATCATCAACAATGACCAAACCGAAAGAGTTACCACCAAGACTCTTATAGGAGTTGGGACCAAAAAGATCCATATGAAGCAGCTCGAGTGGTCTCCTCGTGGTCATAATGTTCTTTACGGGATGGCTTCCTCCAACTTGTTTTCCTGCTTGGCAAGCACTACAAAGTCGATCTTTGTCAAATATAACATCTTTCACTCCAAGAATGTGATCTCCTTTAACAAGTTTATCAAGGTTACGCATACCAACATGTCCAAGTCTTCTATGCCATAACCAACCTTTAGAAGATTTTGCAATTAAACATGTACGAGGTTGGGCTCTCTTAGTGAAATCAACAATGTATAGATCACCTCTACGAATGCCGGTAAAGACTATATTATGATTATCTTGACGAAACACTTGGCAATCTACTTTGGTAAATAGAACATTAAAACCAAAATCGGCTAGTCTAGATACGGAAAGAAGATTGTAACCAAGAGATTCAACAAGCATAACATTTTGTATGGAGCTATCATTGGATATGGCCACCTTACCAAGGCCAAGTACCTTACCCTTGGAGTTGTCTCCAAAAGTCACATACTTGCATGGACCATCATTTTTAGCAAGCTCACGAAACATGTCTCTATCCCCGGTCATGTGATCGGTACAACCGCTATCAAGAATCCACTCTTTTCCTCCGGCCATGTAATCTCGAAGATTTGCCATAAGACTGAGATTTCTCATGGTCTTCTCGAATTCAATATCAAACTCTTCATCTTCATCATAGTAGCCATGCTCAATATCCTCTTCATTATGCGTGTGATCATTACCTAGGGTAATAGATTCATTAGTTTCATGATCATGACAATGTTCAAGTTTATAGATTCTAATGGCTTCCATGATAATGTTGCTAATAGTTGTAACATCTCCTTTGGCACGCATAAGATCACGAAGCTCAAACAAGCAATCATCAAACTTAGGATCATTAGGACTCATCTTGTGTAAAGCAACAGTCTTATGAAGAATCTTATCAAGACTCTTTAAGGAGTAATCAGGATATCGCTTTTCTAAATCATGCCATAGAGTATAAGCACATGCAAAGTTTTGCATACAACGAAGCACAACCTTAGGTAATCCTCTAATGATAAGATTGACGGTTCTAAGATTACGAAGCATGTCAATTTCCTCTTCATGAGTAGGATGCAAGGGATCAATAGGGGGCACATAAGGATTATCAATATACTTGCTCAAGTTAAATTCATCAAAGATATCAAGCATTTCATCCCTCCAAAAATTGTAATACTCCCCATCGAGAATAGGCACTCTACGTCTAAGACTCCCCAACGTAGACACATCCATCTCCCTCCAATGGTGATGAAACCAAAGCAATGGAGACCAAAGCTCTGATACCAATTGTGAGATCGAGGAGATAGGTCTAGACGGGGGGTGAATAGACTCCTAACCAGCCAAAGGTGTAGTTTTTAATTTCTCTTGGAACTTAGGCAGATTTTGGCACAAGTTAAGATCACTCCAATACTTTCTACACATGCATATCTAGAGATTGAGCAGAGGAAATAGTAAAGCATGCAAGAGTACGGAAAGTAAAGGGGTAGAGTATGGAAGATCAAACGCAATGAAGACACGGTGGTTTTTGGCGTGGTTCCGATAGGTGGTGCTATCGTACGTCCATGTTGATGGAGACTTCAACCCACAAAGGGTAATGGCTGCGCGAGTCCACGGAGGGCTCCACCCACGAAGGGTCCACGAAGAAGCAACCTTGTCTATTCCACCATGGCTTACATCTACGAAGGACTAGACTCACTCGGGGTAGATCTTCACGAAGTAGGCGATCTCCTTGCCCTTATAAACTGCTTGGTTCAACTCCACATCAGGTTGGAGGCTCCCAAGTGACACCTAACCAATCTAGGAGACACCACTCTCCAAAAGGTAATAGACGGTGTGTTGTTGATGAACTCCTTGCTCTTGTGCTTCAAATGATAGTCTTCCCAGCACTCAAACAACTCCTCACAGATTTGGCTATGGTGGAAGAGGGATTTGAGTGGAAAGCAACTTGGGATAGGCTAGAGATCAAGTTTCAAATGGTAGGAATGGAATAGCTTGATCTCAACACATGAGTATAGGTGGTTCTCTCTCATAAAATGTATGGTGGAAGTGTAGGCACGTTCTGATGGCTCTCCTTGCAGAGAAGGAAGTGGTGGAGGGGTATATATAGCCTCCACACAAAATCCAACCGTTACACACTTTTGACCCAACTCGATGGCACCGAAACAATCATATCGATAGCACCGAACTGTGTAAAAGATATGAACCTTAGGAATCTCGGTGGGACCGATACGAACATCTCGGATGGACTGAAGTGCAATGGCTAGGGCAATCCTCATCTCGGTGGCACCGATTGCATCAACTCGGTAGGACCGAAGTGAAGCAATAAGGCAACAGAGAGTTGGCAAGCCATCTCGGTGAGACCGATTTGCAAAACTCGGTGAGACCTAAGTAAGTGCAAACGATTACAGAGAGTTGGCAAGGCCATCTCGGTGAGACCGAGATCCATTTCGGTGGATCCGATTTGTTAGGGTTTTGGCAGTGGCTAAGTCTTGGATGAACTCGGTGGGGCCGGATAGGAAATTTCGGTGGGGCCGAGTTAGAATATAGGTTTTGGACATATTTGGGATTGAGAGAGTGGTTGAGGGTTTAGGAGTACTGTCACTAAGCACTTGAGCAAAAAGACCATTAAGCAACACCTCATCCCCTTTTAATAGTATTGGCTTTCCTATGGACTCAATGTGATCTTGGATCACTAAACCAAAAATGTAGAGTCTTGATCTTTTGCCAATCCTTGTCCTTAGCATTTTGAAGGGGTTCCACGTCCTCTTGTCCATGCCACGCCATTTGTTGAACTTGTCTGAAATTCACTAGATAAAAGCATTAGTCCAACAACATGTATGTTGGCATGAATTACCAAAACCACCAAGGGAGCAAATGTGCTTTCAGGCATCATGAGCCGTGCTATGCGTAGATGCATGTTACGATCTAGAATACATAGAGATGTATGGATGTTGCACAATATAATTTGTAGTAGATGAGTTCTACTGCTGATAATTATTTGTGAGGGTAGCAGATGAAATCTGTTACCCGATGTTCTTGTTGCTTCCCTGGAATTTGCATATTTCTGATCTTGATAACATCATGGTGGAGTTTCAAAGTTCTGGCAATCTGCGATCCTGATTGATCAACGAAGTGCTAACAGTTTGTTGAATTCCACTATAGTTAGAGAGAAAGATGAAATTTCGCAGACAAAAGGGCAATGCAGATATGATCTGCACGGGGGTCATGCGTATGACGAAGTTCAGTATGGGGCTCGAGATTTTATTGTCTCATGTTTCATACACCCCGTAAAGTTAATCTAGCGACTTGAATAATCATACTTGATGATGGACGTTGGTAGCTTCGGTTTGTTTCGAAACCTTAAAAGCCACGTAAAATGAAATTTTGTATGAACCGATTAGAGGCGTCTAACTTGGTTTTGCAGGATGTGCATGTGATGTGGTATAGCAGTGCTCGTAATAATTTGATTATGTATGAGATGACTATATAATGTAAATTAACATGACCTGCGTGTCATGATTCGGCATGATGGCTGGAGCCATATGATTGTCACTTTAATGACTTGCGTGTCAACCTTATGTAATGCACTTATTTTATTAGCTATAGAGATAGCAATATTATCTGGTGCATCGACAAGGTGGTGGCAATCTTCGCAAAGGTGAACACCGACGCGAATGCCGAAGACGAAGAAATTAAAGACTTCTCCGTCAGAAAGGGATATACCATATCATGCTATTATGAATTGCCTGAGATGTTTATCCCTTATGATGCACCCTTCTTGATTGCGCGGTAGTCGCCTTTTATTAGGGTGATCTCTCACAAAAATATCAAGTAGTTAGTGTTCTCCCAAGTGTAGCACCGTCACGACACCTATCTCTTCGGGGTATCACATGGATACATGGGTACGAACGATTAGAGAAGTGTGAGGCGGGTGAGTTGAGACCTCACAGCGAGATCACTTGGTTGTCTTGACGTTCAGGCATGAAAGTCATGAGCTCGGAACACGCGCATCGAAAGATGAACAAGAGTCACATAGAGATGTGATTGGCAAGTTGGCCTACCGATTGCAATTCTCGTCACTTGACATGGATACATCCTTGGCATTGAATTGTAATATGGGTCTTGTATCACTCACAATCAATTATGAGAGATATTGATTTGAGTGGGAGCGCACTGTAGAATTAACTTGTTTAATTCTCAGTGCAATTAATTATGAACACTGTCTAAGTGTGATTTGCATAATAGTTGTAGAATAATGTCTTGCGTTTCCACCTTCCCTGTTAAATTGAATAAGCTATTAAATATCTGGTTAAAACTTTACAGTTGGGAACATAATGTGAGGATTGTCCTCAAAAGTTCCAAGAAGACTTTGTCCTATCGCATGCTTTTGGTATTCTCCCGCTAATGCTATGGATAATGTGACTCTCGTCCTTTGATCCAAAAGCTAGAATTCCGTTACGGTCAAGTGCAATATGTTTGCTTCCATGAGACCCGAACTTCAAAAGTTTGGGATAGCTATGTGATATTCATGGAACTGAAAATCATTTTCAGACACAAAAAAAGGCTAAAAGATATGTGATATCCAAAGCAAAGTTTGTTTTGCAAAGTATTAGTAAAGTGTTTACTGGGCATTTGACTGATGAGAGAGGGATCCAGAAGAACGCCTATCATATGATGAAGGTGAATAAAACAAACAACTTAAAGAGAAAGGAAATGTCCAAAGGGTGTTAGTGTGACTTACACACCTAGGAAGTCCGGGGCTAACGCCACTCTTAAGTTGAGTGCTTCTTCTGAGAGTAGGAGAAATACTGAAAGTTAAACTGTTAGAAGTATAAAGGCAAAAAGAGAGAAGACTGGAATGTCCAACTCATGTATGAAAGTCATACAAGCTATTGATGTATAGAAGGTTGGTCAAAGAAATAGTTCTTGGGAATTGTGATTAAATTGTTAGTCACTAATTCTTGAGTATTGTGAGTTTATCACAAAAATACCCGCTCGATTGCATTTTGCTGTGACTCGATTCAAGAACTACTACGGCCTAAAAGGCTTGCCGGAGTGAGGTTTAGATACGCGCTGGGAATATAGTAAATGTTACTATACCTTCCATCGGTGTATTACCGTTTGTATTTATCTTCATAATTCATTTAGAGTTTTACACACTCTAGCCCATTGCATAAGGTATCTTGCAAGAAGGTTGTTCATAAGAGAACTTTTGATGTTCGGTCTTATGAATAACATAAGGGCCATACTTTCATTATGAATGAGATGTATGTTATGAATATTTATAATAATACATTACCTCTGTATTTACTTTCATAATTCATTTTAGAGTTTTACACACTCTAGCCCATTTGCAAAATGTTTGTTGCAAGAGTGTTGTTCATAAAAGAACAATTGTTGTTCAGTGTTATGAATAACATAAGGGCCATACTTCCATCATGAATGGGATGTATGTTATGAATATTGATGGTAATATGATCCATCCATAACACTGACGCTAAATGTCGCAAGACTAAAAGAATACCACACATGTGTGGCACTACATTTGATCACATTGGAGAAACCCGCATGGAGAAATTCCATAATGATGGATTTTAAAGTCGTTTGATTATGAATCATCTGACACTTGCAACTTTCCTCCGAAAAGTGAAGTGACTGAAATACCGTTCACAGGCCATAAGGAACGAGCAACGAACTTATTGGTGATCATACATTATGATGTGTGTAGTCCGATAAATGTCGTTGCAAGCAGTGGATTTGTCTATCTTCAAAAATGATTCAAGTAGATATATGGATATTTACTTGATGAGACATAAGTCTGGATCTTTTGAGGTTATTCAAAAGGTTTTCAAAATGAAGAAGAAATTATTGTAACAAGAAAATTATGTTTCTGCAATTGGATTGCGGAAAGAATATTTGAGTTACAAGTTTAGCGAATGTCTGATGAGTTGTGAAAAGAGTTTCATAACTTACACCTCACGGAGCACCACTGTGATTGGAATATCCGTGAAGATGTAATCAAACCATTTATGACATGGTAAGATCAAAGATGACATAAATCAATTTGCCATTATCCCTTTTAAAAGTAATGCTTTAGAGACTGCGGCTTTTACACTGAAAAGAGCGCCATCAGATCTATTGAAATGACTCCACGGTATGGTACACCCAACCATGTCATGTCTTTTCTTAAACATTTGGAATATGGGGCTTTTGTAAAATATTTACAAACCTATTCCAAATCAGATAAGTGCTACTTTGTAGGTTATCCCAAGTTATTGGGTATTCCCCCACCACTGTACCGAGGCAAAAGGTTTTGCCACAAAGAACGGTATGCTTTTGAAGAAAATGGTTCTTGCAAAAAGGTGAGTGGGAGGACAATGCGACTCGATGAGATAGCAGTATCTTCATCATCAGATCAAAGAAAAGAAACCTTGGAAGTAATTCCAGAGTTTCCTACTGCAACTGATATGAAAGCCTCTACATGAGATGTATGGACTTCGGTCGAACTTGCAACTAAACCATGTAGGCAAAACTCGTGCAAACCTCTCAGGGGCGCAAGCGAGATATTGTTGTTAGACAACAATATACCTACGATACACAAGGAAGCGTTGATGGGCCCTGACTCCGGAATTGGCTAAATGCCAATATAATCTGAGATAGTTTCCATATAAATGATTCAAGATTATATCTTGATAAACCCTTCGAAAGACTTAGAGTCTAACGAACATTAATGGAACTATAAACTGATGTGGATAAAAATGTTTTATCCATAAAGCTTGACTTGTTGCAACAACAAATTCAAGGAGTTGACTACAATGAGATTGTCTCACCGTAGCAATGCTTAAAGTCAGATCGGGTTAAACTAGCAATTAATACATATTTCAATCTTGAGATATGATACATGAATGCCAAAAGGATTTCCATGTGATGGAAATGCAACCTAGGACTTGCATGTGATACAGTCCAAAGTATTTTGTCAATCCAGAGGATGCTAGTAAGTATGCAAACTTTAGAGTTCCAGCAATGGACAGAAGAGAGCAAAATGGAGTTGGAATCTTCGTTTTGATGAAATAGTCAAAAGAGTTTGATTTCATCAATGGATAACGAAGATGCTTGTGGTTACAAGAAAGTAAGTGGGAGCATAATAATATTTCTAAAAACCTTGTGTGCTTGACACATTGTTGATTGGAAATAATATAAATTTCTTGACACGAATTAGGACTTCATTGAAAATAGTTTTCGATGAAGTGCTTAGGCTAGGTAGCCTCGGTATTAGGCATAATTATCTACGAGATAAAATTGCCTGATAGAGCTGAAGCCAAAAATACATATTGACAAGATGCTAAAACAGTTTAGCATAAGAATGCCAAGGAGTGATTCTTGCCGAAGTCACATGGAAAGAGTTTTGCAAGACTCGGTGTCCCAAAACACTGATGAGCAAAATACATGATGGAGATTCCACACACTATTGTGTTTGGATAAATCATGTATTCCATGGTATGTAAAACAACTAGATATGTCTGATACTCCCAAGCTGTTGCGAGTATAGATGCCAAATTGATCAAAGTACTGATCATGGGACAACAGTGAAAAATGTCATTAAGTACTAAAGTAGCACTGATGACATGTTTTCTCGCAAGCGGAGATCATGAAGAGTTCGTTGTAAAAGGTTACATCGATGCAGTCTTCATCAATGCTCCAAGCGATTTTCAATTTAAATTAAGGGTTTTGTGTAATACACGATATGGTGGCACGGTAAGTTGGAAATTGTTCCAAACAGGTTACTATGGCGATTTCTATAACAAATGGCTAAGTATGTTGACGCTTTGGAAGCGACAAAGAAGATGTTGAATCATATAGTTCATTCATGAACTTAGTATGGTTCCAAGATGGCTTTGGTCAATGGGACACTATTGCAGATAGTTGCTCCATAGCTCAGTCTGAGGAATCAAGGTTTGACCTGTGATTCACATATATACAAAGCCAAGTCCACACAAAATATGAATTTTGTGAAAGCATGAAAACGCGAGGATATGCAGAGATACACACGGAACTGAAGTTGTCAGATCCGTTGGACATCAGACTATACCACAAGCGAAGCATGTTTTACACAGGTATGCCATAGGTGTAAAGTGCATCAGCATTGACTAGATTATTGACTCTAGTGCAAGTGGGAGTCTGTAGGAGATATGCCCTGGAGGCAATAATAAATGTTATTATTTATCTCCATGTTTGTAATTATGTTTATATTCCGTGCTATAACTGCTATGGTTCTCGAGTCTACAATAACCACGAGGCTTGGAGGAAGACTCATATGCACGTGTGGAATAATAAATGGTAAAATGTATTCCTAGTCTGGCCTCTAAGACTAGCTCAAGTGTTGCATGATGGTTCTGTTTTCCTAATCATGGGCATGACTATGCCGGCAACTTTGAGGGCACAATGTTAGGAGAACACTTGTGTTGAATCGACCCGATTGATGTTATGCTATGAGATACATTCGTCATAAGTTAATGGTTAATAACACAGAGAAAGTTTACCTTTGCATAATTCCTTAGTCCATGAGAGTATCGGTTTTCTTCATGCTTGATTCATGAACTTTGGGGTTTGTTAAATGTCATCCGTAACTGGGTGGCTATTACGGCGGCTTACGGGTTCATGGGAAAGTATGTCAAGTAACTTGATAGCTAAAGATTGGGATTTGCTCCTCCGACGATGGAGAGATATCTCTGGGCCCTCTCAGTGTTACGGTATCCACCATCGTCTGGCCAGACACAATGTGATTTGATCACAGGGATGCCAGAACACGAGAACGAGAAAAGAGAACAAAACCGGTAACGAGGTAACTGGCATAGTGGACAAGTTTTTGATCCACGGGGATGCCGATAAATCTCACCTCGGGTATTTGTAACATATCGCGAAGCAACATGAATAGCAGACGGCAACTGGAGGTTCACTCGTATATTTATTCGTGTGGGTATAGGGGTCAATATGGGTGTCCACGGCTCCGATGTTGATCATTGATCGGAAAGAGTTCCGGGTCATGTCTATACTTCACCGAACCTATAGGGTCACACGCTTAAGGGTCATCTATCTGCTGAATATTAGACAAGGAGTCTGAGAGAAAGTCACCGGAAAAGTTTTGGAGACAACGGAAACGTTCCGGAGAGAACACCGGAATAGTTTCGGTAAAACTGAAAAGTTGTTTCAGGGTATACCATTAAGTCAAATTGATTTCGGCACACGCGTGAAAATTCTTGGAGGGTGCCAGAATTGTTCTGGAAACTTCTGGGATTTTTCCGGGATAAAAACCGGAAATGTTCCGGAGCTGCCGGAACTGGTTTGGTTGCTTTTCGCAGATGAAAATCACTAATCCGGAATTGTTTCGGAACGAATCCAAAATCATTTTAGTGGGTACTGGAATTATTCTAAGACCCACAGAAATCTTTTCGGATTTAACGGTCGCGGAAAAATGTCTCCGTGAATAGTGAAAATCACTTTATGGTTAATTTTTTGGAAAGCCACCTTTTGGGATTTTCCCAAAAGGCTTCTAGAAAGACTTAGGGACTAAGGAACCCCCCTTGGGGGGCCCCCATGATGGTGGCCGGCCAAGGTGGAGCTCCTCCATGGAGCTCCACATGCCATTCTTTTTTGCCTTTTATTCTCTTTATGTGTGACATAAAGTGGGGGTACTTTGGTATTTTTTGTGTGCCAACTCTACCCCTTGGCTTTCCTATAAATAGAGGTGGAGAGGTGCTCTACACACTCACTCCTTGCTCTCATACACATGCCACGCGTTATCTGGTTTCTTCTCTCCCTCCCACGAAAAGAGTTTCGTAGAGCCGAAAGGCTGTCTGGGTTCCAGTGGGAACTAGTTCTGGACGGCGAAGCCCTGCCGGATAGATGACACCGTATATGTGCAACTCCGTAGAGAGATCGTAGTTTCGGTCTTAGTTCGAGAGTGCCTCCCGAAGGGCTGTCCGAGTGACCATCCGAGTTTCGAGGGTCCTCCCGAAGGGCTGTCCGAGTGACCGTCCGAGTTTCGAAGGTCCTCCAGGAGGGCTGTCCGTGACACCGTCCGAGGGACTGTCCGACCGCCTCTCAGAGGGCTGTCCGAGGAGCAGTCGAGGGTGTACATCCTCGCGGTTGGGAGGTTGTAAATCCTAGCTGTGGGGATCTGCACCACCGATCATCATCGACTCTACTTCCGCTGCGCTACGAGTCGGTAACGAAAAGATCAAACCTTGTATGCAGTCTCCATAGTGGTCCTGGGCTGGTGCGTAGGTCGGATTTTTTTTTGTTTTCTGCTGCGTTCCCCTACACCTTCTGTGTTTTTAAGAAAAAGAAAGAATAGAAAAGAATGGTTTGGGAACCTTGACGGTCCATCAGTCATCCCATACAAACTAAAGTGTAAATCACAAAATCGTATGCATCCACATATAAATGAATATGTACGAGGAGTTGCAAAAACACTTAGCTTTATTATGCGCAGGATCTGCGCCTGGCTTTGTACAAAGGATTACATGTCTGGTCGACAAAGCTTGTATAAAAGGGGTTGCCGGGAAGCCCGGCAACTGCGCCTCACGGGTAGAACTAGCGAAGATGCTCAATATTCCATGAGTTCTGCACTGGGGTGCCATCTTCGGTCTCCAGACGGACTGCGCCAGGTCTGGTGACTCGTACTACCCGGTAAGGGCCTTCCCACTTTGGCGTCAACTTGTTTGATCCCTTGGCGGACTGAACGCGCCAAAGAACAAGGTCGCCTTCCTCAAGGCTTCGGGCATGCACTTTGTGTCTATGGTAGCGGCGCAAGGCTTGCTGGTAGCGTGCAGCTCACACAGCCGCCCGAAGACGATCTTCCTCAAGGAGCATTGCGTTGTCTTGCCGCAGCTGCTCTTACTCAGCTTCATCGTAAGCGAGCACTCGAGGTGACCCGTATATGCGTTCCGTGGGGAGCACCGCTTCTGCACCGTAGACTAGGGAGAAGGGCGTTTGGTCGGTAGTTCGATTTGGTGTCGTTCTGAGTGACCAAAGAACCGCCGGAAACTCATCAATCCAGCGCCTTCCACATTTGCGCAGCCTATCAAAGGTTCTTGTCTTGAGGCCACGCAGCACTTCAGTGTTCATCCTTTTCGCTTGGCCGTTGCTTCTCGGGTGAGCGACGGATGCAAAATAGATTTTGCTGCCAAGGTCTTGGATATACTGCATGAAGGTGCGGCTCGTGAATTGTGTGCCATTGTCGGTGATGATTCTGTTAGGAACCCCGAAACGGCAAACTAATCCTTTGAAGAACTTGACGGCTGATTGCACTGTCACCTTCCTCACTGGCTCCACTTCAGGCCACTTTGTGAACTTGTCGATGGCGACGTACAAGAACTCAAAGCCCCCAGTAGCACGGGGGAAGGGGCCCAAGATATCGAGCCCCCAGACCGAAAAGGGCCAGGAGAGAGGGATTGTTTGGAGAGCTTGAGCTGGCTGATCTATGTTCTTCGAATGGAACTGGCATGCTTCACACTTGGTTACTAGCTCAGTCGCATCCTGGAGGGCAGTGGGCCAATATAAGCCTTGCCGGAAAGCTTTGCCGGCAAGTGCCCTTGATCCTATGTGAGAGCCACATATGCCTCCGTGTATCTCTGCCAACAGCTTTTGTCCTTCTTCCCGGCAAATACACTTCAATTTCACACCGTTTGGTCGCTTTCTGTATAGAATGCTATCCACAAACTGATACATACTTGACTGACGGGCTACTTTCTCAGCTTCTTCTTGCTCATCGGGAAGTTCTCCTGTTTGAAGGAAACGAACCATCTGCTGTGCCCATGTCGGAGCCTGTGGCTCGACGACAAGGACTAAAGGCATTTCTTCGGCCGTGGGAGCGCTTGCCTCGGCGGCAAGAACCTGGGGTTCTGCGCAAAGCTGTACTCGCCGACAACCGTGTTGTTGTTCCCGGCAACATTTTTGCTGGCGGCTTTAGGAAGCCCTGCCGGAAAGTACTTGCCGGTATTCATCTTCCTTCTCTTACCGGCCCGCGTTGATGGAGTGACTGTTGGTTGATTCAAATGGAGCACAAAAGTTCCCGGTTCCACGGGAAGCTTTTGAGCGGCACACTTTGACAGGATATCAGCAATGATGTTTTCCGCACGAGGGACGTGCTCTGATTGCAACCCGTCAAAGTGTTCTTCCAATTTCCTTACTTCTTCCATGTACGCTTCCATCAACGGGCTCTGGTAATCTTTGTTTACTTGCTTCACAACAAGCCACGAGTCACCGCGGATGATCAATTGTTTGATCCCAAGGTCCACTGCGATCCTAAGACCGGCAAGGAGTCCTTCGTACTCAGCAGTGTTGTTTGTAGCTTGCTCCCTGGGAAAGTGCATTTGAACCACGTACTTGAGGTGCTCTCCGGTGGGTGCGGCAAGCAACACTTCGGCACCGGCGCCTTGCAGCGAGAAGGCACCGTCAAAGTACATGATCCATTCTTTGGCTGTCTCTTTGCCGGGGAAAGCTGTTTCTCGAATTTCTTCGTCTTGCATTGGCGTCCATTCGGCGATGAACTCCGCCAAGGCCCTGCTCTAAATGGTTGAAGTGCTTTCAAACTTGAGTGCAAAGCTTGACAATTCCAACGCCCACTCCACTATCCTGCTAGTTGCCTCTGGATTTCTCAAAATGCGTTGCAACGGAAAGCGGGTGACGACGGTGATTTCAAGTGCTTGGAAGTAGTGGCGCAGCTTTCTCGAGGCCACAAGGAGGCCGAAAAGCAATTTCTTCACTTCAGAGTATTTTGATCTAGCCCCCTACAGGAGAGAACTAACAAAATACACAGGTCGCTACACCACCTTCTTCTTTGGCATCTCTTGTTGATCAACTTCACTTGCTTGCGCTACCTTTGACTTGTCGGCACCAGGCCTTGCCGGAGAAGATTCTGGTTTATCGCTGGATGGGCCTGCCGTGGCTGCTCCTTCATCATCGACTTCCCTCTACGCCACTAATGCAGCACTAGCCACTTGATTTGTTGCCGGTACGTATAGCAGCAACGGCTCTTGTGGTCTAGGTGCAACTAGTGTTGGCGCGGAGGAGAGGTATCTTTTCAAGTCCTGTAGCGCGGCCTCCACTTCCGGAGTCCATTTCATCAGACCTGCCTTTTTCAAAATCTTGAAAAACGGCAGGGCGCGCTCAGCGGATCTTGAAATGAACCTACTCAAGGCAGCAACGCAGCCGGCAAGACACCGCACATCTTTGACGCTTTTTGGTGCTTGAATCTGCTCAATGGCTTTGATCTTGTCGGGATTTGCTTCAATTCCTCCCTGAGATACAAAGAATCCGAGAAGTTTGCTGGATGGAACTCCAAACACACACTTCGGGATTGAGCTTCAAGTTGATTTTGTGCAAGTTTGCAAATGTCTCTTCTAAATCTTGAATGAGGGTAGACTTGTCCTTGGTTTTGACCACTATATCATCCATGTATGCTTCCACATTCCTGTGCAGCTGGGGCTCAAAACCAATCTGAACCGCCCTTGCAAATGTTGAACCAGCACTCTTTAATCCGAAAGGCATACGCACAAAGCAGTATGTGCCACATGGAGTAATGAATGCGGTTTTCTCCTCATCCTCCTTGGCCATGAATATTTGATGGTATCCAGAATATGCTTCAAGGAAGGAGAGCAAATCACAGCCGGAGGTAGAGTCTACAATCTGGTCAATGCGCGGCAAGGGGAAAGGATCCTTTGGACATGCTTTGTTAATATTAGTGTAGTCAATACAAAGTCTCCACTTCCCGTTTGCTTTGCGCACCACAACTGGGTTTGCCAACCAAGTTGGATGTAGTACACCTCTAACCAAACCTGCTGCTTCTAGTTTCTTGATTTCTTCGGCAATGAATTGTTGCCGCTCCAAAGCTTGGTTCCGGACTTTTTTCTTGACGGGCCGAGCGTGGGGACAAACGGCATGGTGGTGCTCAATTACCTCCCTGGGAACACCGGGGATGTCAGATGGTCGCCATGCGAACACATCAACATTCGCCCGCAGGAAGGCAACGAGCACGCTTTCCTATTTGCTGTTAAGGGTGGCACTGATGGTGAAGGTACCGTCAGTGCCGTCCTCCCTAGCCGGCACCTTCTTAGTCGCCGGTGAAGAAGCTTTGGATTTCTTACCGGCGGAGCACTCCGGCAGGTCTTCAACAGGTGCGCAGCACTCCGAAGAGGTGCGCTTCCCGGAATCCTTGCTAGAGGTCTTGCCAAACTTCTTGTTTTCATTATTCTTGGCGGGAGCTGGCGTCTTGGCGGCCTTTGCTGCAACCGCATCTCTGTACATCTTGTCGACGCAAATGACTGCATCTTTCTTGTCGGAGTTGACGGAGATGACACCCATCGGCCCTGGCATCTTCAACGTGTTGTAAGCATAGTGAGATGCTACCATGAATTTTGCCAGGGCTGGGCGGCCACGAATTCCATTGTACGGCAAGGGGATCTTGACAACGTCAAACACAATCTTTTCCGTTCTGTAGTTCAGTTCCCTGCCAAACGTCACCGGTAATGTGATCTTTCCCTTGGGCTGGCTTCTTCCCGGGTTTACTCCTTGAAATGTGCCCGTTTTCTCGAGTTCCTCGTCGGGGATCTGCAGCCTCTTGATAACTTCCGGAGAGATCAGATTCAGACCGGCCCCACCGTCAACTAACATTTTTGCTACTTGGAGGTTGCGAATTGTTGGTGAAACCAACAACAGCAAACACCCGACCGCAGTTACGCGATCAGGGTGGTCCTCAGCATAAAAAATGATAGGCGTGTGTGACCATTTGAGTGGTTTTTGAGCGCCCATTGCCGGTTCCGCCGCATTAACCTCACGCGCCCACTGCTTATGTTGACGGTGAGAGGAGTACAAAGATGCTCCTCCGTCGACACACATGGCGTCGGTTGCCTTCTGGAATTCTTGTTCGCTGGTCTCATCATCATCCTCCTCGTCACTTCCATCATCTTCCTCCTTCTTGTCTCGGCCTCTAGCAGGCTTCTCTTTATGCTGCTTGGCCTTGCCGCGGCGGCCTCCTCGTCCACCACGGCCCTTTTTGCCGGATCCACCAGTACCATCTTGACCTTTCTCTTTGTCACGCTTTTCGTATTCAGCTTTCTATTTCTCAACAAGGTGCTCGACTTGCCGGCACTCTTGGAGATCGTGGCCTTTGGTACGGTGAATTTTGTAGTATGGTCCATCAGACTTGCCGGCTTTCTCGTTTTCCGCTACCTCCTGGCAAGCGGCGCATACAGTAGCCTCCTTGCCGGAGTTTTCAGTCTTGGCTTTCTTGGCAGACTCGGAGTTGCCGGAGCCTTCGACAGCCATAACGGTTTTGCCCTTGCGCTTCCTGTTATGATTTCGGCCTTTCTTCCTCAGGGTGGCAGCATCATCGTCCTCAGAATCTACCTCGGCACCAGCGTACTCCCCGGGAAGCCTCCTCCCTTCCTCAGCACGTGCACACTATCTGCCAACGTGTAGAGTTCGTTGATGGTCTTGGGCAGCTTGACGTTTATTTTCTCCCACATCCTCATATTGCGCACATTCGTGTGAAAGGCGGCAATCATGGCTGCGGGGTGCACATCTGGGATATTGCGGTGTACGCGGCTGAATCTCTGGATATATTTGCGCAAAGTCTCACCATCTCTTTGTGGGATCACCTACAGGTCACTAGGCTGTCCAGGGGCCTTGTGGCCTCCGGTAAAGGCACCAACAAGCTCTGAGATCTGACCACGAAGAAATGGAGTTTTCCGGCAAGTTCATCAGCCAAGATCTCACGTTGGGCTTCAGTACCAACGGAAAGTAATTAGCGAGGATCTTCTCATCTCTTCCCCCGGTAGCTTGCACGGCAATCGTGTAGATGCCCAGAAACTCTGCCGGGTTTAGCTTGCCGTCGTACTTTTCTGGTACTTCTGGCTTGAAGGCCCGGACAGACGGCCATCGGACTTGCTGCAGCTCACGGGTGAAAGCAAGACATCCAACCTCGTAAGGAAGATATCCGCCAACCCCTGGCGCAGGCTCATCAACGATGGGGCTGTTGCGCGCATCAGATTGACGGCGCGCCTCCCGGCGCCGTTCAATGGTGGTGTGGGCATCTTCTACCCACCTGTCTCGCAGCACTTGTCGCTGGTCTTGCCGCGCCCGTGGATCCGAAGAAGCCATCGACATCTCGTCAGGCTCAAAAGATTGATGGGCTTGTCGCGGCTGTTGACATTGCTGCTGCTAAGGCTGTTGCCGCGGAGGCGATTGCACCGTTAGCATAGCACCATCAACGTGGCCACCAGTTAGGGCTACTGGCGCCGTTTGCGGTCGCCGTGAGGGATCCGCTTGCTGCGATTTGCTAGCTTTGGCAAATCCAATCAAGCTTTGGATGGTGGCTCTCCACTCATCCATCTTCTCTGCTGCCAGAGGGAAGTTTAGCAGCATTTGAGCCCGCGCCATTGCCTCCGCCGCCGTGGTTGGCATGGCCAGAAGCAAAGAACGCGAAGTCGCTCTACTCCTGGCAGAACCAGCAAGAGCGCCATCATGATCTTGCTGCTGCAGCACATGACCAGCAGAAGGCTGTCGCGGTGGCGGTGGTGCCTGGCGATCTGGGATCTGATCGACAGGGGTCTTGCCGTGTGGATGCCGCCACCCAGGGTCGTTGACGTCGCTTGGGGTCGCGCTGCGCCTATCCTGTAATGGGTGCGGCATGTGTCTTGACGCAGCGTCCCTAGATGTCGCCACGGCAGGGTCTTGGCTTGGGCCGGCCCGAGGATCGTTGCCCCGGTGGCTGCGTTCGTCGGTGCGGTGAGGAGGAGGTAGACGTCCATCCGCCCCGCCCGCGCCGTCTCGGCTTTGTTTGCTGGAGGGTCGAGGAAGCCGACTACCCCCAGCGCGCCCATCTCCTGCCCCGGCCGCGGTGGGCATGGCGACCGCGCCGCCTGCGCTGGTCGTGCCAACTGCGTCGTCCGCGCCGCCCGCATTAGCTGGGCCGCCTGCGCCGCCTGCAGATGCGCGTGAAGGAGCTTTGGAGGCGGAAGGAGCTGTCATCGTGATGCCCTTCTTCTTAGGCGCCATCGACGATGAAGAAGATGATGAAGTTGATGATATCGATGCGCACTCTGATGATTCAGGTTCACACCAGCCTTCCCCCCTACCTGGCGCGCCAAATATGTCGTGGTGGAATGACCATCTATGGGGCCATCCAGCCCCTTGTGGTTCGGTGAGGGGAGACGCAAGCACAAAGAGCAGAATCATCAGAAGACGCAGGGCGATTTTACCCAGGTTCGGGCCGCTTGTGAAGCGTAAAAACCTACTCCTGCTTTAGTATATTGGGTGTGTATGAACACGATGACAAGGAGCGCTTCCCCGGCAAGGTGCGGAGAGGCAGCTGCACATGCGAGTTGTGTAAAGGGTCCGAATCCCTCTAACTGTTGCCTTGGCCCTCCTTTTATAGCTCAAGGGGTCACCACAGTGGCAAAACAGTAATTACATAACAATTAGATAGCAAACAGTTCTATCATACCTAATTCTGCCAGTTTAGGACAAAAGCATTAAATGCATCGTTAGGTGTCATGCGGAGAGGTAGTCCCGGCAAGGTTTCTGCACCGCTCGCCCAGCTACCTCGTATTTTTCTGACACGCCTCCTGGACGGGTGTCATTAAAGGCAAATCCTGTCCCAGTGTGCTGACACGTGCCCGACAAGCCTTACCAACCAGCCTGCGCGGTCGACACCTCATCCACTAGCGAACATCTGTGCGGTGAGGTGGAGCGCTGGAGGGCTGGCAGAAGCTTGCCGGTACGGAGCTTGTCGGGTCTTCATCTTGCCAGTATAGCCTTGCCGGCAAAGAATGTCTTCATATTCGGTACTGGTTGAGTGCTCATTGGTGCTGTGCCTTGAGCTTCTCCCCAGTGACTTCCGCAAGTGGGTCCTGAATCTTGGTCTTGGCGGTTCCCGGCAAGGCTTGGCCGGCAAGGAGGCTGCTACTGTCTGTGCATAGGTCAGGGTATAAAATACCCATATTTTATACACCGACACTCCCCCCTCGTTTCCGCCCCCGACGTTCATGTGCTAATAGTTCTTAGTTCCCCATTCGAGATAAGAGACTGAAATAGATTGATTCCTGCACTAAGAATATATCCAAAGGCGCCAAGGTTGACTTCTGTGTTGAGACTCTTCTTAGGCTATGACTTATGAATGAATGTTCTTAAGAGCCACATTTGTAGCTTGTTATGTCAAGGTTCTTCCAATGTAGATGAAAAAGAAAATTAGCAGTGAGCAATCTGCTATCAACTTATCCATTCTTACTATATTTGATTGATCCAAGGGCGAGATGAAAACTATGTATTGTTGGACATGATTGATCCAAGGAAAACATGAAAACTGTGTGTTGCTGAACAACCAGGTTTCATTCTCTCATGTGCATTTTCTATAGCATATTTTTATATATATAACCATATACACCCTCCATCCCAAAATAAGTGTCTACTAAAGTTGAGACACTTATTTTGGGACGGAGGGAGTATGTTTTTGTTTCCAACAATTGTTATTCTCTGGTAGGGACTTTCATAACATGAAGACTATCCTGAAAGGATTCAGAGTTTTTGTTGGATCCAGTTTGCACATATATTTCTGGTTTCCAAAACCTGTCAAGATTAACAATTAGTTTGCGAATAGGTATAACTCTGCACATTCCTAATATGCACATTCCTATTACAAGTACAAAACTAAACACACACAACATGTGTTATGATGCAGGGGCGTCTTCTATTTTTCCTCAACATCAACTATGCAACTGCCAGTATAAGTAAGCTAAACCAGAACAGTTAAACTAGGGTGGTTTTTTTTTCATAGGAAATAGAGCCCCCACTTCGGCAAGATTCTCCCTGCATTGCAGCTGGGTTAGTAAATGGCAGCTGAAGCAATTAGTCCAGTCTGTGTGGAAACTTGCATCAAAATAAATACCCAACAAAAAAGAAAAACAAATTGGGCACAAAAAATGGTTAGAAGCGGTTCAGTTAGGGACATCTCGGTGTACCCTCGTGCAATATCCAGTGTCCATATATATAGAACAATATACTTATTCTCGCATCGAAGCATCAAGTTATGTTTGTTGACTGTAAGAACCTCGCTGGATGTGAAGCCAAGTATTTGCAATACAATATAGGTCTTTGTGAGCTGTGAAGATTACTTTGGTACTTACATATGGGCACTACTACTGGAAAATCTGTCTGTACCGCTCCGCGAAGACAACCTAAGCTGAGTACGGTTCTCGGCAATGGGACGAAAAGTTAATTTTCTTTCACTCAATTTAGGAAATTACATACAATGGTGGTATATTCTAAACCAATTTTATGTAAACTATCTCAGTATATCCTACTAACATCGTGAAATTTAAAACAAGCACGATTACCTTTGTGCTATTACATCAGTCTGCCAATTATTTGTAGATTTATGTGAAATATATTCAATTGTATGTTGACCAAAGCTAATACTCGTGGTGCCCTGCTACTGTAAATTTACACATACCATATGGAAACTATGTTTAAGTTTTCAAAAAGTGCCAGTGGATGATATTATTATTCGTCAAAAAAGGCAAATAAATTCAAATGATTTTAATTAAAAAAATTAGTCCTATGGACAATAGATGGGTGTAGCAACTTTTGCAACACTACTTTCTTGCATACCATTCAGATTCCTCTCTAATTAGATAGCAATTTTTTTTAAATGAAGACAAGCATAAGTTACAAGAAAGCACAATACTTGAAGAAATTTCATATAAATTTATATAAATTATTTTATATGCCTAATAACTAAGAGCCAAAAGAGATGGGCGCAGCAACGCACGCCATCAATGATCTAGTGGCTATAAAGAAAGAGCTTGTTGGGAGACAACCCAATAAACGCTTTGTTTCTATTTTGTGTTTTTACACAATTGTACCCTATGTTATGATTGTGATTTCTATCTTTTAATTATTGTTTGTGCCAAGTAATGCCTTTGGGATGATTTGGATGATATTATAATTGATGCTGTTTGGAAAACAGAAAGTTTTTCGTCCAGTACTTGATTTTTGATTCTGTACTGGGGAGACAGAAAATTTTGAAATTTTTACACAGTATAGGTATATGAATTTTTTACATGTTCCTATTTTTTCAGAATTTTTGGAGTTACATAAGTATGATTTTTAAATAGATATTTACAGACTGTTCTGTTTTAGACAGATTCTGTTTTTGTTGCATAGTTTGCTTATTTTGATGAATCTATGGATCGTATCGGGGGTATGAGTCATGGAGAAGTTGGAGTACAGTAGAATTATGCCAATGTTAAATATTAATATATTTACAACAGTACCTAAAGTTTAAGATTTATTTGTTATACTAATGGATCTCACGAGGTTTCTGTTGAGTTTTGTGTGTTGAAGTTTTCAAGTTTTGGGTGAGACCACGATGGATGAAGGAATAAGGAGCGGCAAGACCCTAAGATTGGGGATGCCCAAGGCACCCCAAGGTAATATTCAAGGAAGACGCAAGCATCTAAGCTTTGGGATGCCCCGGATGGCATCCCCTCTTTCGTCTAGAATCTATCGGTATATCACTTGGAGCTATATTTTTATTCATCACATGATATGTGTTTTACTTGGAGCGTCTTGTGTTATAGTTTGCTTGCTTTTGTTTGCTTTTAAGTTTGCCACAATCATCTTTGCTGAACACACCTTTTTGAGAGGGACACACATTATTCATGATTTGTTAGAATACTCTATGTACTTCACTTATATCTTTTGAGCTAGGCAGTTGCTCTAGTGCTTCACTTATATCTTTTAGAGCATGGCGGTAGTTATATTTTAAAGAAATAGTAGCACTCTCATGCTTCACTTATGTATTTTTGAGAGTCTAATAATTAGCAATGTTAATATGCACGGGTTATGAATTTGGTCCTAATATGATAAGTATTCAAGAGGGATATAATAAAAACTTTCATGTAGATCACTGAATATGATAAGTTTGATTCCTTGCAATAGTTTTGTGATATTAAGATGGTAATATGTGGGAGGTACTAGCGAATGATTGTGGTTTAGTAAGAATATTGGTGTTAAGTTTTGTGATTCCCGAAGCATGCACGTGTAGTCCTTAGTGTGATGAAGTTGGAGCATGATTTATTTTTGATTGTCTACCTTTGTGTGAAGGTCGGGGGCGCGCGATGGTTAACTCCTACCAACCTCCCCCCTAGGGGCATGCGTAGTAGTACTTTGCTTCGAGGGCTAATAGACTTTTGCAATAAGTATGTGTGTTCTTTATGACTAATGTGAGTCCATGGATTATACGCACTCTCACCCTTCCGCAATTTGCTAGCCTCTCCGGTACCGTGCATTGCCCTTTCTCACCTCGAGAGTAGGTGCAAACATTGCCGGTGCATCCAAACCCCGTGATATGATACGCTTTATGCTACTTGTAGACTGCGTTGGTATTTCCCCGAAGAGGAGAGGATGATGCAGTATAGTAGAGATAAGTATTTCCCTCAGTTAAGAACCAAGGTTATCAATCCAGTAGGAGAACCAAGCAAAATTCCGTTAAGCGCACCTGCACACACAAGACCAAACACTTGCACCCAACGCAAATAAGAGGGTTGTCAATCCTCTTAGCGGTTATTTGCAAGGATTAAATCTTATAGAGATAAATAGATAAACTAAAATACTAAATAAAATAAAAGTAAATAAATTGCAGCAAGGTATTTTTAGGTTTTTAATATATGATAAAGTAGACCCGGGGGCCATAGTTTTCACTAGAGGCTTCTCTCTCGAACACATAGCATACGGTGGGTAGACAAATTACTGTTGGGATAGAAAAGCAAATAATTATGATGGATTCATGGCAAGGATCATGTATATAAGCATCACGTCCGAGACAAGTAGACCGACTCCTGCCAGCATCTACTACTATTACTCCACCCATCGACCGCTATCCAGCATGCATCTAGGGTATTAAGTATGAAACAGAATAACGCCTTAAGCAAGATGACATGATGTAGACAAAGTAAACTCAAGCAATATGATTAAACCCCATCTTTTTATCCTCAAAGGCAACAAAACAAATACGTGTCATGTCCCTTTATGTCACTAGGATTGAGCACCGCAAGATTGAACCCATCACAAAGCACCTCTCCCATTGCAAGACAAATCAATCTAGTAGGCCAAACCAAATCGATAGATCGGAGAGAAATACAAAGCTATAATAATCATGCATAAAAGAGTTCAGAGAAGACTCAAATATTTCTCATGAATAATCTGATCAAAAACTCACAATTCATCGGATCCCAACAAACACACCGCAAAAGAAGATTACATCGGATAGAACTCCAAGAACATCGAGGAGAACATGGTATTGAAGATCAAAGAGAGAGAATAAGCCATCTAGCTACTAGGTATGGACCCGTAGGTCTGTGGTAACTACTCACACATCATCGGAAGGGCAGCAAGGTTGATGAAGAAGCCCTCCGTGATCAATTCCCCCTCCGGCAGAGTACCGGAAAAGGCCTCCAGATGGGATCGCGGAAGAACAGAGGCTTGCGGCGGCGGAAAGGTTTTTTCTTCTGTCTCTCTGGTATATTGGGAATATTTGGGAATTTATAGCCCTAGAATTAGGTCAGGAGGGGCAACGAGGGGCCCACAAGCCTTGGGGGCGCGCCCTACCCCCTAGGTGCGCCCTCCAGGCTTGTCGCCTCCTCATGGCTCTTCTGGTCTTCTCCTGAAGCTTCGTGGGTCTCTTCTGGTCCAGAAAAAATTAATCCAAAGTTTTTTTCTCGTTTGGACACTTTTTGATAATGATTTTCTAAAAAGGCAAAAACAAGCAGAAAATAGCAACTGGCACTGGGCACTGGGTTAATAGGTTAGTCCCAAAAAATGATATATAATGGCATATAATTGCATATAAAACATCCAAGATTGATACTATAATAGCATGGAACAATAAAAAATTATAGATATGTTGGAGATGTATCAAGCATCCCCAAGCTTAATTCCTGCTCGTCCTCGAGGAGGTAAATGATAAAAACATAATTTTTGATGTGGAATGCTACCTATCATGTTGCATCATGTAATCTTTCTCTTACGGTATGAATAATAATATCCGAATGATTCAAAGCAATAGTCTATAATTTGATATGAAGACATCAATACTCAGATATACTAATAAACAATTATGTCTTTCAAAATTAAAATGCTAAAGAATGTTATCCCTACAAAATCATATAATCCTGTCATGCTCTATCTTCTTAACACAAAGTATTTATCATGCACTACCCCGATGACAAGCCAAGCAATTGGTTCATACTTTTGAATGTGCTTCAGCTTTTTCAACCCCCACGCAATACATGAGTGCAAGCCATGGATATAGCACTATGGGTGGAATAGAGTGTGGTGGTAGAGATAAATAAGAGAATTCAAAAATAAGAAGATAGTCTCACACTAACGAGGCTAATCAACGGGCTATGGAGATGCCCATCAATTGATGTCAATGCGAGGAGTAGGGATTGCCATGCAACGGATGCACTAAGAGCTATAAGTGTATGAAAGCTCAACATGAAAACTAAATGGGTGTGCATCCAACTTGCTTGCTCATGAAGACCTCGGGCATTTCGAGGAAGCCCATCATCGGAATATACAAGCCAAGTTCTATAATGAAAAATTCCCACTAATATATGAAAGTGACGAAATAGGAGACTCTCTATATGAACAACATGGTGCTACTCTGAAGCGCAAGTGTGGAAAAAGGATAGTAATATTGCCCCTTCTCTCTTTTTCTCTCATTTTTTTGTAGGCTCTTTTCGGCCTCTTTTTTTTCTCTCATTTTTTTTGGTTCGGAGTCTCATCCTAACTTGTGGGGGAATCATGGTCTCCATCATCCTTTGCTCACTGGGACAATGCTCTAATAATGATGATCATCACAATTTTATTTACTTACAACTCAATATTACAACTCGATACTAGAACAAAAATATGACTCTATATGAATGCCTCTAGCAGTGTACCAGGATGTGCAATGATGCTAGCATAACATGTATAAAAAATAATGAACGGTGGCTGAGCCACAAATACTATGTCAGCTATATGATCATGCAAAGCAATATGACAATGACGATGTGTGTCATAAAAACGGAACGGTGGAAGTTGCATGGCAATATATCTCGGAATGGCTATGGAAATGCCATGATAGGTAGGTATGGTGGCTGTTTTGAGGAAGTTATAAGGAGGCTTATGTGTGATAGAGCGTATCATATCACGGGGTTTGGATGCACCGGCGAAGTTTGCACCAACTCTCGATGTGAGAAAGGGCAATGCACGGTACCGAAGAGGCTAGCAAATTGCGGAAAGGTGAGAGTGCGTATATTCCATGGACTCACATTAGTCATAAAGAACTCACATACTTATTGCGAAAGTTTATTAGCCCTCAAAGCAAAGTATTACTACGCATGCCCCTAGGGGGATAGATTGGTAGGACAAGTCCATCGCTCGTCCCCGACCGCCACTCATAAGGTAGACAATCAACAATAAATCATGCTCCAACTTCTTAGCATAACGACAAATCATACGTGCATGCTTCTGGAATCACAAACCTTAACACCAATATTCTAACTAAACCACAATTATCTACTAATACCTCCCACATATTACCATCTTAATATCACAAAACTATTGCAAGGAATCAAACTTATCATATTCAGTGATCTACATGAAAGTTTTTATTATATCTCTCTTGAATACCTATCATATCAGGACCAAATTCATAACCCGTGCATATTACCATTGCTAATCATTAGACTCTCAAAAAGATATAACTAAAGCATGATAGTGCAACTATTTCTTTAAAATATAACCACCGCCGTGCTCTAAAAGATATAAGTGAAGCACTAGAGCAACTGCCTAGCTCAAAAGATATAAGTGAAGCACATAGAGTATTCTAACCAATCACGAATAATGTGTGTCCCTCTCAAAAAGGTATGTTCAGCAAAGATGACTGTGACAAACTAAAAAGCAAACAAACTATGTCACAAGACGCTCCAAGTAAAACACATATCATGTGATGAATAAAAATATAGCTCCAAGTGAGTTACCGATAGATTGTAGACGAAAGAGAGGATGCCTTCCGGGGCATCCCCAAGCTTAGACGCTTGAGTATTCCTTGAATATTACCTTGGGGTGCCTTGGTCATCCCCAAGCTTAGGGTCTTGCCGCTCCTTGTTCCTTTATACATCGTAGTCTCACCCAAAACTTGAAAACTTCAGCACACAAAACTCAACAGAAACTTCGTGAGACCCGTTAGTATAACAAACGAATCTTAAACTTTAGGTACTGTTGTAAATTGATTCATATTTAATATTTTCATAATGCTACTTTACTCCAACTTCTCCATGACTCATACCCCCCGATACGATCCATAGATTCATCAAAATAAGCAAACTATGCAACAAAAACAGAATCTGTCTAAAACAGAACAGTCTGCAAAGATCTATTTAATAACCATACTTCTGTAACTCCAAAAATTCTGAAAAATTAGGACAACGTAAAAAATTCATATACAAATACTGTGTAAAAAATTCAGAATTTTATCACGCTCCAGCAAAAAACTCAAAATTCCCAGCACTGAATGCAAAAGTTTATGTTTTCCAACAGCATCAATTATACTATCATCAACATCATCCCAAAGGAATTACTTGGCACAAAAACTAATTAAAACATAAAAATACAATCATAACAGAGGCTATAATTGTGTAAACACTCAATAACAGAAAGTAAAAGCAAAAAATTATTTTATTCATTGGGTTGCCTCCCAACAAGCGCTATTGTTTTATGCTCCTAGCTAGGCATAATGCATAGTTTCAAGTGTTGTCATCCTTCATGTTAATTCCATAAGTGGCCCTCATAATAGATTCATAAGGTGCTTTAATTCTCTTTCTAGGGAAGTATTCCATCCCTTTCTTTAATGGAAATTGATATCTTATATTACCTTCTTTCATATCAATAATAGCACCTATTGTTCGTAGAAAAGGCCTACCAAGTATTATGGGGCAAGAAGGATTGCATTCAATATCAAGAAAAATAAAGTCAACGAGCACATAGTTTCTATTTTCAAGAATAATAACATCATTTATTCTACCCAATGGCTTTTTAATAGTGGAATCCGCAAGATGCAAGTTAAGGGAACAAGGATCCATGTCGGTGAGACCTAGCACATCACACAAAGACTTTGGTATAGTGGAAACGCTAGCACCAAGATCACAAAGGGCATTACATTAATAATCTTTAATTTTGACTTTAATAGTAGGTTCCCATTCATCTTGTAATTTTCTAGGAATTGAAACTTCTAACTCAAGTTTTTCTTCATGCGCTTTCATCATGGCTTCTACAATATGTTTAGTGAAAGCTCTATTTTGTTCATATGCATTTGGTGAATTAATCATGGATTGCAACAAGGAAATACACTCAATTAAAGAACAACTATCATAATTAAAGTCCTTGTAATCCAAAGTAGTGGGTGCATTACTATTTAAAGTTTTGACCTCTCCAAACCCACTTTTTTCATTTCTTTCATTAAGACTATCACCCTCCAAGCAATTGGGACTCCTTCTATCTAAAGTTGACTCTTCTTCAGTCCCTTTTTCATCAAGTTTTATGTTACTAAATAATGATTCAATAGGAGTGACACCAATCATTTTAATATCCTCATCATTACTACGATAGAAACCGGGTGGAATCGCTTTTTCTAGAAATTCTCGCTTAGCTCTCAACCTAGCAGTCCTTTCTTTACTTTCATTAATGGAGAAATAGATAGCTTTAATAGACTCATTTATATCATGCTTGGGTGGCAAAATTTTAGTCTTGAGATTTTCCACATCATGAGCAATTCTATCCATGTTCCTAGCTAATTCATCAACTCTATTCAATTTTTCTTCTATCATAGCATTGAAATTCTTTTGAGAATTAATAAATTCTTTAATATTACTTTCAAGATCAGAGGGCATCCTATTATTATTATTATTATAAGAATTACCATAAGGATTGCCATAATTATTAGAGGAATTTCCACGAAATGGTCTAGGATTGAAATTACCCCTATAAGCATTGTTGTTGAAATTATTTCTAGAGACAAAATTCACATCAATAGCATCATTATTTTGCTCAATTAAGGTAGACAATGGAACATCATTAGGATCAATATGAGCATTTTTACTAGCAACCAATTTCAATAAAGCATCCATCTTATCACTCAAAGTATTAATTTCTTCAACAGAATTTACCTTCTTACCAGTTGAAGTTCGTTCAGTGTGCCATTGAATAATTTGTCATGATATTATCAAGAAGTTTTGTAGCTTCTCCCAATGTAATTTCCATAAAATTACCACCTGCGGCAGAGTCTAGCAAATTTCTAGAGACAATGTTTAGTCCCGCATAAATTTTTTGTATGATCATCCATAAATTTAAGCCATGAGTTGGGCAATTTCTTATCATTAATTTCATTCTCTCCCAAGATTGTGCAACATGTTCATGCTCAAGTTTCTTAAAATTCATAATTTGATTCCTTAAAGAAATAATCTTAGTGGGAGGAAAATACTTGGTAATAAAAGCATCCTTACACTTATCCCAAGAATCAATACTATTTCTAGGCAAGGATGAAAACCAAGTTTTAGCACGATCTCATAGTGAGAACGGAAATAATTTTAATTTGACAATATCATTATCCACATCTTTTTTCTTTTGCATATCACAAAGCTCAACGAAAGTATTTTGATGGGATGCAACATCTTCATGAGGACTACCAGAAAATTGTTCTTTCATAACAAGATTAAGCAAAGCAGCATTAATGCCACACGACTCCACACTAGTGGCGGGAGGAGCAATAGGAGTACTAATAAAATCATTATTATTAGTATTGGAAAAGTCACACAATTTTGTATTTTCTTGAGACATCACGACGAAGTAAGCAAACTAGCAAACAAGCAAATAAAAATATTTTTGTGTTTTTGTAAAAAAAAATAGAAGTGGGGGAGATGAAAACGAGAGGCAAATGCAAATAAAATAAATGCAAGTGGATGATAGTTTGTGTGAAGGTACTTGGTAATTTTGATGATGTCTCCCCGGCAACAGCGCCAGAAATTCTTCCTGCTACTTGTAGACTGCGTTGGTATTTCCCTGAAGAGGAGAGGATGATGTAGTATAGTAGAGATAAGTATTTCCCTCAGTTAAGAACCAAGGTTATCAATCCAGTAGGAGAACCAAGCAAAATTCCATTAAGCGCACCTACACACAAGAGCAAACACTTGCACCCAACGCAAATAAGAGGGTTGTCAATCCTCTTAGCAGTTATTTGGAAGGATTAAATCTTATAGAGATAAATAGATAAACTAAAATACTAAATAAAATAAAAGTAAATAAATTGCAGCAAGGTATTTTTAGGTTTTTAATATATGATAAAGTAGACCTGGGGGGCATAGTTTTCACTAGAGGCTTCTCTCTCAAACACATAGCATACGGTGGGTAGACAAATTATTGTTGGGATGGAAAAGCAAATAATTATGACGGATTCATGGAAATGATCATGTTTATAGGCATCACGTCCAAGACAAGTAGACCGACTCCTGCCTGCATCTACTACTATTACTCCACCCATCGACTACTATCCAGCATGCATCTAGGGTATTAAGTATGAAACAGAGTAACGCTTTAAGCAAGATGACATGATGTAGACAAAGTAAACTCAAGCAATATGATTAAACCCCATCTTTTTATCCTTAATGGCAACAATACAAATATGTGTCATGTCCCTTTCTGTCACTGGGATTGAGCACCGCAAGATTGAACCCATCACAAAGCACCTCTCTCATTGCAAGACAAATCAATCTAGTAGGCCAAACCAAATCGATAGATCGGAGAGAAATACAAAGCTATAATAATCATGCATAAAAGAGTTCAGAGAAGACTCAAATATTTCTCATGAATAATCTGATCATAAACTCACAATTCACCAGATCCCAACAAACACACCGCAAAAGAAGATTACATCGGATAGAACTCCAAGAACATCAAGGAGAATATGGTATTGAAGATCAAAGAGAGAGAAGAAGCCATCTAGCTACTAGCTATGGACCCGTAGGTCTGTGGTAAACTACTCACACATCATCGAAAGGGCAGCAAGATTGATGAAGAAGCCCTCCGTGATCGATTCCCCCTCCGGCAGTGTACCGGATAAGGCCTCCGGATGGGATCGCGGAAGAACAGAGGCTTGCGGCGGCGGAAAGGTTTTCTCTTCTATCTCTCTGGTATATTGTGAATATCTGGGAATTTATAGCGATGGAATTAGGTCAGGAGGGGCAACGAGGGGCCTACAAGCCTGGGGGGCATGCCCTACCCCCCCTGGGCGCGCCCTCCAGGCTTGTCGCCTCCTTGTGGCTCTTCTGGTCTTCTCCCAAAGCTTCGTGGGTCTCTTCTGGTCCAAAAAAAATTAATCCAAAGTTTTTTTCTCGTTTGGACACTTTTTGATAATGATTTTCTGACAAGGCAAAAAAAAGCAGAAAACAGCAACTGACACTAGGCACTGGGTTAATAGGTTAGTCCCAAAAAATGATATACAATGGCATATAATTGCATATAGAACATCCAAGATTGATACTATGATAGCATGGAATAATCAAAAATTATAGATACGTTGGACACGTATCACTCTATCACACATAAGCCTCTTTATATCTTCCTCAAAATAGCCACCATACCTACCTATTATGGCATTTCCATAGCCATTCCGAGATATATTGCCATGTAACTTCCATCGTTCTTTTTATATGACACACATCATCATTTTCATATTGCTTTGCATGATCATATAGCTGACATATTATTTGTTGCTCAGCCCCCGTTCATCATTTTTATACATGTTACGCTAGTATGATTGCACATCCTGGTACACTACCAGGGGCATTCATATATAGTCATGTTTGTTCTAGTATCGAGTTGTAATATTGAGTTGTAAGTAAATAAAAGTGTGATGATCATCATTATTAGAGCATTGTCCCAGTGAGGAAAGGATGTTGGGGACTGTGATTCCCCCACAAGTCGGGATGAGGCTCCGGACGAAAAAAAAATAAAAATAAAAAAAAGAGGCCAAAAAGAGCCCAAAAAAATGAGACAAAAAGAGAGAAGGGGCAATGTTACTATCCTTTTCCACACTTGTGCTTCAGAGTAGCACCATGTTTTTCATATAGAGAGTCTCCTATGTTGTCACTTTCATATACTAGTGGGAATTTTTCATTATAGAACCTGGCTTGTATATTCCGATGATGGGCTTCCTCAAATGCCCGAGGTCTTCATGAGCAAGCAAGTTGGATGCACACCCACTTAGTTTTATTTTGAGCTTTCATACACTTATAGCTCTTAGTGCATCCGTTGCATGGCAATCCCTACTCCTCGCATTGACATCAATTGATGGGCATCTCCATAGCCCGTTGATTAGCCGCGTCGATGTGAGACTATCTTCCTTTTTGACTTCCCCTTATTAATCTCTATCATCATTCTATTCCACCCATAGTGCTATTTCCATGGCTCGCGCTCATGTATTGCGTGAGGGTTGAAAAAGCTGAAGCGCGTTAAAAAGTATGAACCAATTGCTTGGCTGACATCGGGGTAGTGCATGATTAATACTTTGTGTTAGGAAGACTAAGCACGACGGGCTATATGATTTTGTAGGGATAGCGTTCTTTTGCATTTTTATTTTGAAAGGCATGATTGTTTGTTGGTATGCCTGAGTATTGATGTCTTTATATCAAATTATAGACTATTGCTTTGAATCACTCGTTTCTTAATATTCATACCGTAAAAGAAAAGATTACATGATGAACATGTTAGGTAGCATTCCACATCATAAATTCTGTTTTTATCATTTACCTACTCGAGGACGAGCAGGAATTAAGCTCGGGGATGCTTGATACGTCTCCAACGTATCCATACTTTTTGATTGTTCCATGCTATTATAGTAACAATCTTGGATGTTTTATATGCAATTATATATAAATTTTTGGGACTAACCTATTAACCTAGTGCCCAGTGCCAGTTGCTGTTTTTTTGCCTGTTTTTCGCTTTTCAGAAAATAATATCAAATGGAGTCCAAACAAAGAAAAAACTTTGGATTATTTTTTTCTGGACCAGAAGAGACCCTAGAAGGTTCAGGAGAAGACCAGACGAGCCACGAGGGAGCGACAAGCTTGGGAGGCGCGCCCAGGGGGGTAGGCGTGCCGACAGGCTTGTGGGCCCCTCGTAGCACCTCTTGATCTAATTCCAAGCCTATAAATTCTTAAATATTCCCCGTATACCAGAGAGCAACCTAGAAAAACTTTTCTGCCGCTGCAAGCCTCTGTTCTTCCGAGATCCCATCTGGAGGCCTTTTCCGGTAATCTGCCGGATGGGGAATCGATCATGGAGGGCTTCTACATCAACCATGCTGCCCTTCTGATGATGTGTGAGTAGTTTACCACAGACCTACGGGTCCATAGCTAGTAGCTAGATGGCTTCTTCTCTCTCTTTGATCTTCAATACAATGTTCTCCTCGATCTCCTTGGAGTTCTATTCGATGTAATCTTCTTTTGCGGTGTGTTTGTTGGGATCCGATGAATTGTGGGTTTATGATCAGATTATTCATGAGAAATATTTGAGTCTTTTCTGAACTTATTTATGCATGATTGTTATAGCTTTGTATTTCTCTCCGATCTATCCGTTTGGTTTGGCCAACTAGATTGATTTATCTTGCAATGGGAGAGGTGCTTTGTGATGGGTTCAATCTTGCGGTGTTCTATATCCCAGTGAAAGAAAGGGACAAGACACGTATTTGTATTGTTGCCATTAAGGATAAAAAGATGGGGTTTAATCATATTGCTTGAGTTTACTTTGTCTACATCATGTCATCTTGCTTAAGGCGTTACTTTGTTTTCATTAACTTAATACCCTAGATGCATGCTGGATAGCGGTCGATGGGTGGAGTAATAGTTGTAGATGCAGCTAGGAGTTGGTTTACTTGTCTCGGACGTGATGCCTATATACATGATCATTGCCTTGAATATCGTCATAACTATGCGCTTTTCTATCAATTGCCCAACAGTAATTTGTTTACCCACCGTATGCTATGCGTTCGAGAGAGAAGCCTCTTGTGAAAACTATGGCCCCGGGGTCTACTTTTATCATATATAAAATCCAAAAATACATTGCTGCAATTTTATTTCCTTTATTTTATTTTGCAATTTACTTTTCTATCTATCACTATTAGAATTAATCCTTGCAAGTAACCACCAAGGGGATTAACAACCCTCTTGTTTGCGTTGGGTGCAAGTATTTGCTTTTATGTGTGTAGGTGCTGCTAACTATGTTCTGTGTGGTTCTCCTACTGGATTGATAACCTTGGTTCTTAACTGAGGGAAATACTTATCTCTACTGTACCGCATCATCCTCTCCTCTTCAGGGAAATCCCAACGCAGTTCACAAGTAGCAGTACTCATCACACGAGGTACATCATACAATTCTACTAATCATCAATGCCCAAGATCATAATCATGGCGGCAATTCTTACGATCAAGGAGAGATGCATGACACACATCTACTAGCATAAATCGTCTGCCTCGAATGGGAACTACTCCTGGATCGCCATGAGAGCAGCAACGGTTGATGTACAGGTTGAAGATGAAGGTTCACCCCTCTGCAGAGTGCCAAATCAGAGACAAAATGAAGATCGCCTCGGAAAAGCGATGTGGATGCACCAAAAAAATCCTCGATAATTAGGATAGGAGTTTGGCGATATATAAAGACTACTGGGCACCGGATCCACGTGGGCGGATGCCCCAGGCTGTAGGCGCCCAGAGGCCCAGGGCGCCATGGCTAGCTACTTACACACTGGAGGAGGCCCTTGGGGCTGGGCCTTGGCTCCTGGATCTTCTCTTGATGTGAAACCGCCCAAACTATTTTTGAATTATTTTTCCTAGACTTTTTATAGGGATTTTCTTGAAAGTGAAAAAAGCAAAAAAAAACATGAACTAGCACTTGGCACTTGATTAATATGTTAGTCCAATAAAAGTTGATACAAAGTATGTCCAAACTGTATGTAACTGATAGCAATATATCATGAATCATATAACAATTATAGATATGTTTGAGACGTATCAAGGAACAGCCGCCCCACGACATTGTCGATCTGGTTTAGTTTGAACTGCTTCCTCCGTCACCTCCAGGCGTCTCGTCAACTCCTCAACAGTAAGTGTGTCGAGGTTGACGAGCGTCTCGGTTAACAGGGCAATCTGCGAGTACTTCTTAGGAACAACGGATAGGAACTTACGAACAACGCGCTTCTCCCGGGTCGCCTCGTTGAGCTGCACCATCTGCACCACCATGCCTGTGATGTGCATGGAAAAGTCTCCACCATCTCGCAGTCGGTGAACTTGATGTCGCTATAATGCTTGGACAGCATCGTGAGTGTGGCCTCGTAGACATCTGCCACTCCAAGGCGGATCGTCCTCAGGGTGTCCCAGGTGTCCTTGGCTGTGGACTTGGTGCTGAGTGTCGTCATCATTTCCAGTGGAACACCATGGAGGACTGCCTTAGGGGCTAGCCAGCCGTCGCTTCGGACAGTGGTGCCAATCTCAATCGCCTCCCAGCGGCCCTTGACCATCACCTACATCAGGAGGGCCCAATGTTTGTAGCTGGTACGTACAGGTGGGCATGGGCCAGTGCGTGCCTCCCCCGCCCTCGCACACCACCCGAGTCTTCACGATCCACCCCGACTCTTCGTCGACGCTGGTGATCTTAGCTCGCGGTGCTGCCGAGGGGGGCTGTGTGGTCGTCTCTCATCACGCAACAAGGCTCTGATGCCAATTGCGGCAATCTCCTCTCACACACAAACAGCTCACACTCACTCGATGAACACAAAGAACAAAGAGACACAGAGAGTTTTTTGCACCACGTGCAATTGCGACTTTTCTCATTTCTTTCACCTCCTTTTGTTCTGGTACAAGGGAAACATGCAATGCCCACGGCCCCGACAGGTTCGTGACATCCCTCGAACGGATCGAGCGCGCCATGAAAATCGCTCAAAGTAGTTGTGCCTACCAGCAAAAAACGCTAACATAAAAAGGCTTGTCATGGTAGCCAAAAAATGTCCCATGGCAGTGGAATGGATAAATTCTTCCATGGCAGCCGAATGTTGCCATGGCAGAGAAACTAGACGCACATACAAGATTTATTCTAACACTGGTGGTGTGACGGTGGGGGGGGAGACTGAGACGGGATGGTCCGATGGCGGAGGAGGCTGCAGCGGAGGCGCTGTGGCCGCTGGGGTACTTCCGCTTCTTGTTGTGCATCCAGTTCCTGAATACGTTCTTGCTGACGCCGATGTCGTGGTACCTTGCTTCGATGATGTCCTTGTCACGCTTCTGGAGGCGCCACCCCAGGTGCTCCGCCAGCTCCTCCATCCATAGCTTCTGGTCGGCGGTGAATGTGGTGTGGGACCGTTTCCTGTCTGACATAACCCCATGGGGTGGTGGCGCCATCGTTGGTGAGCGCTGGGCGGGGAGCCTCTGGATTTGCAGTGCCTCTAGCAGGCGGCTGTGTCGCGCAGAAGAGATGTACGCGGGCGGCTGCTGCGCCACCGGCGCCGGATGGTACGCGAGTGGAGGCTGCAGTGGTCGGGACACGAAGCGCTCGTCGTCATACTCCGTGCTTTCCGAGTCGTACTCCGTGCCATCCGAGTCGGTGTCAGAGTCGACGCCCGGGAGCCGGTCCTCCAGCATCTCCTCCCCGCACTGCGGCAGGCCATGGAGCACGATCGTCGCCATGGGCGGCGGCGGCGATGACCTCTCCGTCATCACCTTGCGGTGGAAGTTGCGGTGGCAGCCGCAGGCCGCGCACTTGTACAAGGACGCGTCGGTGGGGTTGCGGTCCCCCAACGGCATCCACTCCCCGCAGCCGTCCACGACGTGCCCACCGCTAGCCAGTGCGTGGTTCCTGCCGCACTCCTTGTACGTCACCTCTTCCACCGCCGGTGCCACGGCCGCCTGCCTCACCTTCTTGACGGAGCCGTTGGGGTACTTGATGTCCATGGCCTCCGCGGTGTCACTCATCTTGACAAAGATTACCCACTAGGACTCGCGGATTTAGTTAGGATCAACGAAGGCGAGGAGAACTCGTAAGATGTGAAACGAAGGCTTGAGGTTAGAGTATAAAAAGAGCAACGTCGACACTAAAGAAAGATATTATTAATCCCTGTAATTAATAGTGACTATAGAAAAGAGAAAATCTCCAAAGATCGTAGCAATAAATTAATATTGGATCATGACACTGCATTGTTATATCCCGCGTCGCCGCATGGGGGTAAACATGCATGGACCGCTGATCATAAAATCAAGACAGGCACCACGGAAACTCGACCGCTTTTTGTTTGACCTCGGTCATTTTTTAGCTGTCAATTTACTACTACATCATCAGATAGATGGACACGACGTGTGAAGACCACTATTGTACATTTGTGGCCTGTGTATAGGTGTTAATCAATACCTAAATAATTACCCTGAATTTGAGATGTTATTCTTATAAACTTTTACCAACTACAGTTAACCTCAAAGATGTAAACCAAACAGCTATAAAAATATAGAAAATATATGTCTCTAGCTATTAAAAATATCAACCCCCATTGTCAGATTTTGCTTATAACCCTATGAGATTCATATACGGGAATATAAATCATCTCTTTTATCAATTATCACCAACTATGCGAACGAATGAGTGATTGGATGGTTAGGAGGATAATGGTATCCCCAGCCATCAGGGTCCAAGTCCTAGACTTGACACTGGTGCTTGCATTTTTCTGGATTTATTCCAGGTCTTCCAGCGATGTGCGTTCCCGTCGGCTAAGAAAGTGTATGTGATGACTTCGTCAATCTCAAGATGATGTGTCGGCTCAGTCCCTCAGAGGTGCTCATAGGGGTAGGGTGTGCGTGAGTGCATTCATATGGGTGAGTGTATCTATGTATGGATGAGCGTCTGCGTCCGTCCTGTGCTCAAAAAAATTTATCACCAACTATGATAAATCTCAAGCTTGTGCAAAAAATAGCCTAAAATATTTCCACAAGGCATATCAAATCCCACTAACGCAACATAGCGAGAAATTGTACTCGATAATTTGAAACATACCGATAATGAAACTTTCAATGATGTCTAGAAGACCCGGGCAATGGCAACGCCCTACCAAGTTTCTGAAAAATCTTCCTTAATTTTACCATCATGAAGACTTTTGAATATCCCTCCTCGCTCAATGTAACACACCATCAAATAGTTAAGCCAGCCACCGAGCATCATGTTGCACAACTCGGTCTTAATGATTTTCATTGCTGAGAAGGCTCTTTCAACTGTTGTCGTCACTACCGGTAGTAGCAATGCCAACTCAATGAGGCGATAAACCATAGGAAACATGATGTGTCATTCAAGTTCAACTATCTTTTTAGCTAGGCTTGCAATATCATGACAAGTCTTCAATTCTTCTCATATGAATAATGAATAGCTCAAGGTTATCTTCTATTGTTCACATTCATACTTATAGAAATACTCTTGATAAATCTCTGTGAGTCTCAAGCTTTTCCACATTGAACCTAGAAAATGAGTATCTTGGGTCAAGACAAGAGAAGTTCTGGACCAGCTCTGAAGATACCTCATTAAAATGATGATCAAACTTTGTGGTGATGGAGTCTATAGCAGCATAGAAGGTGTCCACCGGGAAAAATGGATCAATGATGGCATTGTTTGTCCCACCTTTTCTTGATTTTCCCCATTTTATAAAGATGGCATCCATATTTAGTATTCCAAGAGTGGATCCCAACCATCATTTCTTCAGTTGATCAAATGTGTTCCCACATATGTAACCAATCACATTGCCTAGAATGAAACAATTACAATTTTAGATGCATGTATGTTTACATGAACAAAATATCAAGCAAACTGGATACATATGACATAATCCATCACATACCTGAACAACTTCTCCAACAGCCAAAACCCAATTTGAAGAAGACAACATGACCAAATTTATCATCCCATAGGTCATGCTTAAAAAGATATCAACAAAATCAGTAAGTCGTATACTTTTGTCCACTATATTCCAACCAAACAAAGTCCTTAAACCATTGTGGTCGGAAGCATCTTTCATCTCTATTTGGGTGGAAATTGTGACTAGTTAGTCGAGTTGGACCCCTTTGTAGATAAGCAAACCTAACATCATCTCTAATGTTGGGGGGAATCTATCAAGTAGAATGTGAAGTTCTGGATCACAATTTATGTACTCTAGAATAAAAATAGTTATACCTTCACCCGCAAAAAAAACAGTTATACCTTCAACTCGGTGAACCTCAACATTCTCTTCCACTATTTCAATGGAATCTGTAGTTTGTTCTTTCACTTGTTCGGTTCGCATCAAATTTTCATGCTCTTTTTCCACAAAATTCACTTGATCTTGATGAGTGGCATGTGCCGAAATGTTGACACTTTTGCAGGTGCTTGGATTCGAGTTGCTGCCACTACCAAGTACTTCAAAATATCTCGTCAAATCTGCAATTCACAATATTAAATTGTTGTCACTAAGGGTTCCTTTCGTTCGCAAGATTCTAAAAAATGTATTTGTATTCATGAATCTGCACTACAATTGCATAATACAAGTATCTGTATTCTAAAAAACGTAGTTGCACTGATGAATCTACACTACATCGTTTCACATATGAACCAAAGATGTCATCCATATTTGTATTCATGAATATATAACACAATCACTACTAACTACAATTGCATAATACAAGTTGTTAAAATGCATAGAAATATACTTCTGCCTCTCCCCTTTTCCATTGGCTTTTCTAGCCCCTTCCCTCTCTGTCTTCTATTGGGTGTTGGTGACAAATGCAACGCTGCACTGCGCCATATTGGTCGTGAAGGATGTGAAGCTCGCTTCCACTGCCCGCTAAGGACGACCCTCAATCGGCGCTCGTTGTGCAGTACACCCTGCACAGCAGTGCCTAACCACCCGCTTGCTCGAGGCCCCCATCTGTCATCACCCGTCCTGTTGTTCACCGGTCGGTGGCGTCCTGGCCAGCTGCCGCCACCCTAGCTAGGTTTTGGAGTGAGGCGTGTGCATCTCGGTCTTGCGACTGGCATCCTATGCGTGCACATCGTCAGCGGCATTGAATGCTCGCTCAATCGGCATGTGGCTCAACTGTGTCTTAGACTCTTAGTGGCCCATTCTCTAGCGAACGGGCCTCTTTTCTCTGTTAGTGATTTTCCTAGCGGCGAGAGCGAGCGTTGCGAGCCAGTCAAGAGATTGGAGTAGTATAAATAATTGCATCGAGTTAAGGTATGGAGGGCACCAGACGTTGCCCACTAGAGTCCTCCACCACCGTCGTGGAGGGCCACGCGTCTAGCGAACGTTGGGAGAGCCTATTAATACAGATCCACCTTGAAGCCACCCTGCCGGCAATCACCATTGAGCAGGAGCCGTAGCCAGACGTTAGTGATGAAGATGATGCTCGGCAACCTAAAGGTGGACGAAGACGAGTTCGTCTAGCGGCCTCTAGACACAATGGATCAACAGCTCGTTCACGCCAAGGATCATGTAGAACAACATGAGCCGGAGAGGAATAAGCCCCTTGAACGGGTGGTGGCCTCCTTGTACAAACTGGAGCAATGCTAAAGACCTGCTTGCCAAGGATCCGCATGCGAAGACCACAAAGTGGGCGTCCAAGAAAGGAGGTTGAGATGGATGTCTTCCTTTCCATGCACAGGGATTTGGTAGAGACTCCCCTCAAGTTGGAGTTGTAGATGTGGTTGATAAAATCTCAAACTCAAGTGAGGAGAACCGCTGCCTATTCATTAAAGAAGAAATAGCATGCACCAATTCGAAAGGAGCATGCTTCTGTTTCCAGGAGACCAAAAGTGAAGCATGAGATCTCTGGAAAAGGGTTTTATGTGTCTTCGGATATCGGGTGGGGATAAAATGGCAGGTGATTAAGGGATAGGGTACGGACAACGATCCAGTGAGATCCCAGACACAACCCTTGGCGGACAGCTTGGCACCACCGCAGTGCCAAGATCAAAAAGTATGGGGAAATCACTCAAAGGGAAGGGAAATTATTTAGAAGGGCACCTTCGGGACGAACCCAACAGAAGCCATCGACGAGGAAGCCTGTGACGAAGACCATGTTGAGGACGACCTAAGAGGAGCTCGACGGTGCCTCCACCCTGTTGAGGAACACCCGGATCTAGCCATTAAGGATGCATCCACTCTAAGAAAGAAACCTACAGCTACGAAACAATAGCGGGACCCCCCTCTCACACCTCACCGGCCGGCGAGGCCACCGAATCTGGTGGAGAGAGTGGTCTGGTGAGGAGGATAAATTCAAGAAGGATGCGAAGGAGAGAAGCGGAGAGAACAAGGCGAGAGGGGGTTGAGGTGCTTGTGTGCTCTGGTTGACCTCGATCAGTCTTTAGCTGTCAATTTACATAGTCCGATAGATAGACACAACACGTGTACATACATCGCTATCGCCAAGTATAGCTGTTAATCAATACCATGGCACGGCAGTAAATATTTTTGATTGATTCCCAATTTGAGATGTAATTGGACAGACAAGAAACGTGTAAATTGTTCTTCAATACTTGAGTTGTAACTGGTGTCATTACATAGTCAAGAAACAAGTAAATCATTCTTCTCAAAGTTTACCAACTATAGCTAATCTGAAAGACGTAAAACCCAAACAAATAAAAATATGTATCTAAAAAATAAAAATTGTGAATTGAGCGTAACTCAGATGGTTAGTTCCTTGTGGTGGAATTAGCCCACCAGGGTTCAAGTCCTATACTTGTCACTGGTGCTCGCATTTTCCTGAATTTATTTCAGGCTTTTCTGGCAATGTTCGTTTAGTGGGAGGGGACATTTCCGTCGAGTATGAGTCGCCAGTGGTGACTTCATCAATCTCAAGATGTTGTGTCGGCTGAGTACCTCGAAGGTGCTCGTAGGAGTAGGTTGTGCGCACGTGCATTCATAGGGGTGAGTATATGTGCATGTATGTGAACATATGTGGTTGTACTGTGTTAAAAAAATTGTACCACAATCAGATTTTGCTTATAACCCTCTTAGGTTCATATGTGAAACATATAAATCCTTTTTATCAATTATCACAACTATGATAAATCTCAAGCATGTGCAAAACATAGTCTAAAATATTTTCCACAAGCCATATCAAACACCAATAACGGAGCACAACGAGAATTTTTACTGATCGTGATTGTCATCTCCACAAAAAATTATGCATAAGGAGAACACTCAAGGATGTTTCTCTCCAAAAAACTTCAAATTTTTCTTGCTATTTTTCAGAATTTACTATTCATCCGGGTGCATGTCCACCTACAAGCAGAATGACACTTTCACATCTCCTCTTGCATCACTATGGGCTAGCGTTATCTATGTGTTTTTTTTGTGGGTGTTTAACTTGTCAGTAAAATACATAGGTGACTATCAAAGCGGGCATGAATATTTCTTAGAGATAGACTAACGCCATATGACTTTGAATTTCTTACGGTTGTAATCATTAACCGTTTAGTTCGTGAGTGGAGGGAATTATTTTTCAAAGAATTCTTAGAGATAGATCACTAGAACTCACACTCTCCTGTGAACTGAAAAAATAAGACAGAGGTTTCTTAGAGATAGAAGATGGTGACGCACAGTCTAGAACCCGTCATTGGTTGTGTCACGTCCAGTGGTCGAGATGTATGGCTCAAGCGTCAATGCAGCGTACCAAAGCATGTATATATATATAGGGAAAATACATCCTGTCACCTAAGGGTAGTTACCCCACGTGTCCCATATACTACCATGTGGTAGTATATATACTACTTTATCATTTTAAGTATGTTCATATATTATATATAAGATAATCCAAAGTGAGTTACATGAAAAAATTGCAAGTTGGCCCATGGTTTTTATTATATTTATGAAATACGTACATATTTGTACGTAAAAAGGAGCATACTCAAAATACGATACATACTACCAAAAAAGTAGTATATATACTACCTAAACATTGTTATATACTACATACTACGCGTACATACTCTTCAATATGATAGATATTACATACAACATACAAAACTCAAATGGTGATAGAAAACATTTGTCATATATATATATAGACACACACACTAAAGTGAGCCTGAGCGTATAGTGTTTATTTTGCGCGCTGCCCGCTCGTACGAGAGCGCTCCTGCTCTAAGTAACCGACCAGCCACCGGGTGCTTGCGCCAGTTTCTCCACTCTGCCAAAACTGATGGTAATAATTGGTCTACTTATAGTAATACACACGTGATGCATTACTAGATAGTAACGTTGGATCTATTTATAGTAAAATATATACATGATGCATTACTAGCGTTAGGTCTCTCAATGGTAATATTAGGTCTAGTTATAGTAATTCATTACTAGCATTAGGTCTCTCCCCTCCATGTAGAAATCAATGGTAATATTAGGTCTAGTTATACGAAAGTGCTCTTCTCAGCTCGAGCACACATGCTCCCGCTGCTACAGTAAAATCGAAAAAAATCGCAAACAAAGTCAAAAAATTCTGAATTTTTTTTGTGAGAAACATTGATGTTTTCCCCACATGCCTGCCAAATTTCATCACCAGATGACATTCGTGAAAAATGTGGCAAAAAAAACAAAATCGATGCTCCAACGTTTTGGAGCATTGTTGCGCAAAAAAAAAACGTTTTGGAGCATCGATTTTGTTTTTTTTGCCACATTTTCCACGAATGTCATCTGGTGATGAAATTTGGCAGGCATGTGGGGAAAACATCAATGTTTCTCACAAAAAAATCAGAAATTTTCGAATTTTTTTGCTATTTTTTTTTATTTTACTGTAGCAGCGGGAGCATGTGTGCTTGGGATTAGGACATCTTCGTCCGTCCCTAGTTATAGTAATGCATTACTAGCATTAGGTCTCTCCCCTCCATGTAAAAATCAATGGTAATATGAGGTCCAGTTATAGTAATTCATTACTCTCACCTCCATGTTAAAATCTGGTTTGCTACCTTTATTAGGTGGGTGAGTGATACGCACAACCATTACGATAGGTTTGCCGTGCCTTTACGAGTCTGGAAAGGGAGGCTTAATTAGAGGGCAGGTCTAACCAACGCGCGAGGCTCCATTACTATGACTGCACCAACTTTATCATGAAACATGTAGTACATCCTCTTCAACAATTAATCTATTATTAGTACATTCCTTTTTCATTGGTACATGTCGAGGGGTGATATCAAAAGAAGGAAGAGATGATTTATTTTTCGTAAACTACTAAGAGGACTCATCCAACAGTTGATCCTGAAGATAATGTTCAGACACTTCACATATTGGATTACCAAGTGGCAATGACACCTTAATTATATGCTATATCTTCATCTATATTTGGCCGTACTCCATGGAATCCTTGGACAAAACTGCAGTAACTCTTTATTCCTATCTATATTAGGGATCAACTTCACTATCTTATGCTTTGACCTACCGTTCTCCTACAAAGCCATGGAAATGGACCCCATTTAGTAGGAAACATTTTTTTTCTTATGGACACTTAATTCTCACTCATAAGGAACTCCCGATCGAATAAATAAGAATTTAGGTGGTAAGGCTTTTCATCAATTTTGTAATAACAGGATTATCGACTTCTCAACTTTGAAGTAAAATGTAATTAAGCAGTTTATGTTGAAAGAAGATGTACAATACACTATTCTGTTCGAACCAATTGTCTAGAAACAGAATATATACATAATCAATTTTTGCTATGTCTTCATCCATAGAATATTTACTAAGGGAGATAAATTTTGCAGTGAATAGGAAAAATATCACTTTTCCCTCGAATGTATGTAGAAAAGAAATGCATAATACAAAACAATATTTTATTGACTCTTTAGAATCTTTAATAGGGCATCCCACCAAACGTTATCAAATTTCAATCTCTATGTTGCGGTGTTGTAATTACAAAATAGCTAAAGGTTAAATCAACAGAAATTTTCTAACAAAGCAAGATCTCAGGTTTTTCTTGTTTGTATTTTTCCTGAATTACTGTTCATGCGGGTGCACTTTGTTGATACTATTCCGGTTTACATTTCGTGTACTGTTCATACAAAGTAGTGTTCTGTTATTTTTCGGGGGTGGTATGGGTATATTCCGGTTTATTTGATGGGCATGGAACCACTGGTCACATAAAGCACTGTTGCATACAAAGTTATTGTTCTGAAAATAATGTTTCGTTTGTTCGAGTTAACTGTTCTGGTTTATTCGGATTACTGTTCTCCAAAAATCAGATTTCATTCAAACCATTAGATGGAAATAAAATCGTGGGGCAACATTCTATAATAACGAACGAAAGGAAAAATAAAATGAGCAACACTTTTTTTAAACAATAAAAAAGCTTGGCACCAAAGATGCTATATTTTTCCTTTGATTTTGGCTTCGCAGTAAAATTGAAGTGAAAGGACAATCACTTTATTATCACTAATAGCAATGCTAATAGTTAAAATTAATTATCATATAATATGAAAATAGATTAGATCAAACTATATTGGTATTTATTAGACCCATTTTTTTTTTGCTATGTGGTGTTTTTTAAGTAATCTCTTAGATCTGTCCGTATTTCACTTTAGGTAATTATCTATAAGTAAGTTCAGAAGAGATCATGACATAATTGTGTTAGAGGCAACAACGTAAACAGTTTGCAGAGCGGGAATAATAATAATAATATCAGAGTACTTGTAGGTGTAAAAGGACAATAAAACATACATGAAGATCTTCCTTTGGGAATATAAAAACCTATGATGATATTTAGTATGTAAAAAAAGAAGCAATTTTTTTTCTGGAGATACTGTTCATAAGAGGTCACTGTTTATAAGCTGGTCTCTCTCTGTCTCTGGAAGATAGAAGAAGAAAACCTAGCCACGTATCTGAAAAGAAGCAGGTGGGGAAAAAGGTGGAGCACTGTTTATGCGAAGGAACTGTTCACGCGTAGTTACTGTTCACTTGTTACTGTTACTTTCTACCACATAATTGAACAGCAGACATAATAAAAAAAGTTAAAAAAACCAGAAAAACCGAAGCCTTCCCGCTTTAGTATTAGTACTTATATACTATTAATTTCTCAATATATACACGATTAATTTCTCAAGATTTACCAGAAATATATACATATTTACTTGGAAATTCTTATTATGACATGCATTTATCTCAAGATAGAAATCGTATATATATATATATAGAGAGAGAGAGAGATATCCAATATAAATTAATACGGTTGCATTTATCTCTGATCTATCTATATACGGTTGTCATCTATATTACGGCATGTATTAATTTCTCAAGATTATATATACAAAAATCGTATATGTAAGCAGTGATGGAAGATGAGACAAAAGAGATATGCACTATCGCTAGGACGCATTAGTTAGTTATTAGTTTCTAAAGATACAAATCTATATTTGATGAAAGAGGAGTAATATTAGGATGCATTAGTTAGTTTCCAAAGATACAAAATGGCATGTGGAGAGATATACATGTTGGAAATATGCCCTAGAGGCAATAATAAATTAGTTATTATCATATTTCCCCGTTCATGATAATAGTTTATTATTCATGCTAGAATTGTATTGACCGAAAACTAAATACATGTGTGGATAATAGACAAATACTATGTCCCTAGTATGCCTCTACTAGACTAGCTCGTTGATCAAAAGATGGTCAAGGTTTCCTGACCATGGACATGAGTTGTCATTTGATAACGGGATCACATCATTAGGAGAATGATGTGATGGACATGACCCAACCGTTAGCATAGCAAATGATCGTTCAGTTTATTGCTATTGCTTTCACTATGTCAAATACACGTTCCTCTGACCATGAGATCATGCAACTCCCGGATACCGTAGGAATACTTTGGGTGTATCAAACGTCACAACGTTACTGGGTGATTATAAAGGTGCACTACAGGTATCTCCAAAAGTGTTTGTTGAGTTGGCATGGATCGAGATTGGGATTTGTCACTCCGACTATCGGAGAGGTATCTCTGGGCCCTCTCGGTAATACAGCATCACAGAAGCCTTGCAAGCACCGTGACTAAAGAGTTAGTTACAAGATGATGTATTACGGAACGAGTAAAGAGACTTGCCGATAACGAGATTGAACTAGGTATTAGATACCGACGATCGAATCTCGGGCAAGTAACATACCGCCGGACAAAGGGAACAACGTATGTTGACATATGAGGTTCACCGATAAAGATCTTCGTGGAATATGTAGGAACTAATATGAGCATCCAGGTTCCGCTGTTGGTTATTGACCAGAGAGTCGTCTCGGTCATGTCTACATCATTCCCGAACCCGTAGGGTCCGCACACTTAAGGTTCGATGACGATATAGTATTATATGAGTTATGTGATTGGTGACCGAATGTTGTTCGGAGTCCCGGATGAGATCACGGACATGACGAGGAGTCTCGGAATGTCCGAGAGGTAAAGATTGATATATTGGAAGGTGGTATTCGGATATCGGAATAGTTCCAAGTGATCCGGGTAAATATCGGAGTGCCGGAGGGTTACCGGAACCCCCCGGGGAAGTAATGGGCCTACATGGGCCATACGGGAAAGAAGAGGCAGCCCACTAGGGGTGGCTGCGCCTCCCTCCCATGGGAAGTCCGAATTGGACTAGGGGAGGGGGCGCAACCCCCTTTCCTTCTCCTCTTCTCTCTCCCTTCCTTCTTCCCCCTCTTGGAAAGGAATCCTACTAGGACTAGGAGTCCTAGTAGGACTCCTCTCTCCATGGCGCGCCCCACCTAGGGCCGGCGGCCTCCTCCTCTCCTCCTTTATATACAGGGGCAGGGGGCACCCCAAAGGCACGACAATTGTTCTCTTAGCCGTGTGCGGTGCCCCCCTCCACAGTTTACCACCCCGGTCATATTTTCGGAGAGCTTAGGCGAAGCCCTGCCGGAATCACTTCACCGTCACCGTCGCCACGCCGTCGTGCTGACGGAACTCATCTACTACCTCGACGTCTTGCTGGATCAAGAAGGCGAGGAACGTCACCGAGCTGCACGTGTGTAGAACTCGGAGGTGCCGTACGTTCGGTACTCGATCGGTGGAGCTCGAAGGATTGTTCGACTACATCAACCGCATTGTGAGACGCTTCCGCTAAACGGTCTACGAGGGTACGTAGACACACTCTCCCCTCTCGTAGCGATGCATCTCCATGGATAGATCTTGCGTGAGCGTAGGAAAATTTTGAAATTCATGCTTCGTTCCCCAACAATACACTAGCTAGTACCCATTAGTTTCTTATAGAGGTAATTGCATCGTGGTGTCTGAACTTGATATGGATGTTCAGTTTAGTGCCTGAACTTGAAAAATACGCCGAACTGGTTCTAAAACTTGGCGGACACCTGCAAATACGATGGTAATCTCATATGTACATGTATAGTGCGCTGACATGGCATCGTATTTGTCTGACGTGGCATGGGGCCCACTTGTAGTGACCAAACATTATCACTTGAATAATATATATCTCTCTTTGACTAGTGGGTCCCGTCTATCAGTATAGAAGGAAAATTAAAATTAAAAACATTACACGACGGAGTCGAACCTGCGACCTGTAGCTCCAAGACAAGCCGCATTGACCAGTACACGAACAACGTTTCTATGCAAACTTTGCCCTCTGTGACAAATGCATTGTAAATGAAAAGACTTGTGGTGCTTAGATGGGCTGCAGCCAGTGGCCCATTTAGCACATGTTAACTTTTTTAAAGAAATGTAAAACTTCTCTAAATGTTAGTCATAATAAAAAAACTTAATTGAAATATTCATGCATTTTTAATAATTAACTCGTGTATAGAAATGTTTGTACTCACTAAAAAATTTAAAAAATTATTTAGTCAACATTCTTATATAATCCATGACAGTATATTTAAAATGTTCGTATTTACTAAAGATTTTTAAACAATAATGTCATATATTTAAAATAGTATTTCCTACATAATAAGTGAATATTTCTAAAAATTACAGGAACATTTCTGAGTAAATTATATTATTACATACCTCTATATATTTATTTTGTGTGCACACGACAATGTGTGTACCATGAGGTTATTATTTATGTACCATAAATATTTATTAACCCACGGCAAGGCATGGGGCCTCGTTTATAATTTTTATTAACAATACATGCACACAAATATTTGTATACCACGAGTTAATTATTAGTAACACACGAATATTTGTATACCACAAGGTAATTATACGTCTAGAGATGTGTTTAGCACCGTATTTGCACACGCCAACCAAGTTTTAGAACCAGTTCGGCATATTTTTCAAGTTTAGGCACTAAACTGAACATCCATGGTAAGTTCAAGCACCGCCGGTGTAATTACCTCCTAAAAAAACCACAAACATTTATGAAATTTGCTAATGTTTTTTCAAATTTACTAACATTTTTGTAAAACCTGTAGCGTTTTTAAAAATCATGATTTTTTTTATTTTGTTACAAATTTTGAAAAAATATGTGAACATTTTATTTTTTTTGGAACATTATATATATTCTCTCTACCTTTTCAGTTCTCCTTTCTCTCTATTTTTTTTCCTTCGTATCTCCAAATGGGATGGCCCAACTAGGCCGACTGGTCAGCCAACCGAATGGAGCGTCCTTGGTGTGCGCGTTTGGTAATCCTTTGACGCTTTGCAGGCTGAAGGAGACCTCCCGCACGTGTGGTTTATTTTGCTATCGGGGGAGGGACGAATTGGTTTTCTACTTCGTGAGTTTGTGAGGGGGTGGTGCCAACTTGTTGGTTTTGCGCCTAGTAGCTGGGTTGCCTCTTTCTCCGTATTCCCGATTGGGCTCCTCGGGCGGTATATTCACAGTGGAAACATCGGTGTCGTGCTAGCATTAGGGCAGGCCAAAACGGAAAGATCAGGTGTTGGAGATCCAAGCAACATGAGCACATGTCGAAGAGCCATTGTAAGCATGCAGGCCTTGTGGCAATAGATCTAAGCCCAAGGTTGAAAGACGACTAGGTTGAGAAATTGGAGTCATTTTGAGGGACATAATCCGATGCAGCGAGAGTGATTCTAAGAAGTAAAGGTACAAATGAATTGAATTGTGTAGGTCCATGCACCATATATGGGCGATTGGCCACGCCTACACGTGTCTGTAAAGTAGAGAAGTTAGTGAGCAGAAAGGTCCATTTCACTGTACATTGTGATGACTATTTTGGTTTATGTAGGATAAAAATTGGTGATTCACCGAACATCAAATAACTTGTGAACAAACCGAACAACATAAACCGAATAAACTGGAATATCGATCAACTCGTTTCGGTTCAGTTCTTTGATTTTCGATGTGAAAGTGCTCACCTCCCATGTAAAAAAGGACTTACTCATGATCGAGACACAAAATGTAGCAGAGAGATGCACACAATCGTGGTGCATCGAACATGGTCGGTACGTGATTACGTGTCTCGCCGATCAGAGAGTCGAGGACTCAGCAGGAGGCCACGCGTACACCAGCGATCAGGTAGCTTGGGGGTGAAGACACCGCGGGAATTAACCGTCTTATTTACTGTGTCACTGACAACTTCACCCCTCCTGCGATGCCAAATATTCAAGGACGCTGCTACACAGCGCTTGCGCGCTATGCGGGCTGATGTCGCGGCCGCCAGATCAGGAAAGTGCTTCCTGTCGATACCCCCCACGTGCTCCAAAAAAGGCAGGTTTCCCTTCCCTGTCGTTCCCACATCCCGACAGCCAGCACTCCCTCTCCCTCACGTGATTCCCCCCCCCCCCCCCCCCCCCCCCCCCCGCCCCTCTCCCAGCCCACCAGCAGAAAACCCTATGCCCTCACCAGGTCCAGTGCAACTTCCCATCCCCAGCCGCCGCCGGGCGCCATGGCCTAGCTGTGGGGAGCATCTCTCTCACAACAGCGAAAAACTCTATAAAAGAAGGCGAAAATCAAAGCGAAAAAACCAGGGAAAAAATTCTGGAAACCACAATAGTGTCTGCAACTCTTTCTTGCTGTTCAGGCAAAAATTCTGGAGATTTTGGGCAAGAAAATTGGCAGAGCTGGGCAAATTTCTCCTGTGTGAACAACAAAAGGTAAACAGGCAGATCCAAATTGTTTCTCCATGAACTTCGTTCTAGAACTAGTGGATTTCCCTCTCTGTACCTACCCCCTGATCTACTAGTTGCAAAAATTGCACCCTGTACCGAAGTGTTTTCAGAAACTTGCTTGTATCCTGCCCCCTGTTCTTGCATCCCCCTTCACACCTGTAGATCCTTGGATGCTAGATAAGATGGCTGCTGACTATTGAATTGCACCTATTGTCTTGCACCTTATTTCTGCAAAAACAAAAAGAAACAAAAAAAGAAGCATATTTGTGTTAGTAATCTGTGTACAGTATAAACTGGTCAAATAAGCTATTGTAGTTGCTTACAAAAACAAGCTAGTAGTAAAGTATAGTTGCTTTCAAAAACACAAAGGTAACCAGGAAAAAAGCCTGAAAAAAAACAGTAGCAGAAAAAAGATCTTGCATCCCCCCCACCCCCCTATGAGGCTGAGGCTGTTCATTGAGTTTGTTGTGCTCTGGTGATTTTGTTGCAAAAAATTGCTCTGATCCTCATCAGTTTTGCTTGCATGAAGGGGGGAACAATGCTAAAAAAAGTGTTTCCCCCTATATGTTGCTTGTGTATTAATCCTGTATTTTAAAATTTTTGCAGATGGCTGGCATTGATCTCAATGAGCTCCCTGATGAGTTCCATGGTTGTGATGGTGGCCCTCCATACTGCACACAAGCACAACCTGAAAAGAGTTCCTATTTCTATTGAGGGTGTGGGCGAGTTTTGCTTTCGGACGGGCCTATGCGACTTGCGAGGGTGGCGTGAGGTGTGTTCGGGCGACTAGACCGATTGGTTAGGCGACCTAGCACGCCGGTGGTGGGCGAGTTTTGCTTTCGGACGGGCTTAGGCGACTTCCGAGGGTGGCGTTGGGTGTGTGCGGGCGACTAGACCGGCTGGTTAGGCGACCTAGCATGCCGGTGGTGGGCGAGTTTTGCTTTTGGGGGGCTGAGGCGACTTCTGAGGGTGGCGTTGGGTGTGTGCGGGCGACTAGGCCGGCTGGTTAGGCGACCTAGCACGCCGGTGGTGGGCGAGTTTTGCTTTTGGACAGGCTTAGGCGACTTCCGAGGGTGGCGTTGGGTGTGTGTGGGCGACTAGACCGGCTGGTTAGGCGACCTAGCACGCCGGTGGTGGGCGAGTTTTGCTTTTGCACGGGCTTAGGTGACTTTCGAGGGTGGCGTTGGGTGTGTGCGGGCGACTAGACCGGCTGGTTAGGCGACCTAACACGCCGGTGGTGGGCAATTTTTGCTTTTGTACGGGCTTAGGTGACTTTCGATGGGGGCGTTGGGTGTGTTCGGGCGACTAGGCCTGCTGGTTAGGCGACCTAGCACGCCGGTGGTGGGCGAGTTTTGCTTTTGGACGGGATTAGGCGACTTCTGAGGGGGGCCTTGCGTGTGCTCGGGCGACTAAGCCGGCGGATTAGGCGACCTAGCACGCCGGTGGTGGGCGAGTTTTGCTTTTGGATGGGATTAGGCGACTTCCGAGGGGGGCGTGAAGTGTGTGCGGGCGACTAGGACGGCGGGTTAGGCGATCTAGCACGCCGGTGGTGGGCGAGTTTTGCTTTTGGGGGGCTGAGGCGACTTCTGAGGGTGGCGTTGGGTGTGTGCGGGCGACTAGGCCGGCTGGTTAGGCGACCTAGCACGCCGGTGGTGGGCGAGTTTTGCTTTTGGACAGGTTTAGGCGACTTCCAAGGGTGGCGTTGGGTGTGTGTGGGCGACTAGGCCGGCTGGTTAGGCGACCTAGCAAGCCGGTGGTGGGCGAGTTTTGCTTTTGGACGGGATTAGCGGACTTCCGTGGGGGGCGTTGCGTGTGCTCGGGCGACTAGGCCGGCGGATTAGGCGACCTAGCACGCCGGTGATGGGCGAGTTTTGCTTTTGGATGGGATTAGGCGACTTCCGAGGGGGGCGTGAAGTGTATGCGGGCAACTAGGACGGCGGGTTAGGCGACCTAGCACGCCGTGTGTGGCGAGTTTTGCTTTTGGGGGGCGTGCGGTGTGTGCAGGTGACTAGGCCGGCCGGTTAGGCGACCTAGCACGCCGGTGGTGGGCGGGTTTTGCTTTTGGGGGGCTTAGGCGACTCGCTTGGTTTTCGCGCTTGTTTGGCCTACAGAAAGAAATGAAGAGAGAAAAACTCAGTAATCCGGTTAGGGGGGAAGCTTTGCTAGGCGAAAAGGATATAATGCCAAAAAAAAACGGAGCCCCCGCCTGACCAGGTATATTATGTTGCAGTGTGCTTTCGAAAAAGTTTGCAGTATCCCCCCCCCCCCCCCCCACCACCACCACCACCACCATTCCCATGCTTGCTATGGTCACAAAAATGTGCCGAAGACTCTTCACATTAAGTTGTAAAACTTGCCTGCAGATCACTGATCCCTTGCCTACAAAACACCGAAAACTTGCCTACAGATCACTGAAAACCTTGCCTACAAAAATCACTGAAAACTTGCCGATATATCACTGTGGGTTGAACATCAAAACCTTGCCTACTCTAGTACTGAAAAACTTAACTGGTGTGGTCACATCTTACAGTTTACAGTGTTTACAGTTGGCAGTGTAAGTTCTAACTTGTGAAATCTACATGATCGTGTCGCTGCTGTGGGTCTACATCATCCTGCCAGCCGTGACCAGGGGCGGGGATCAGCAGCTTCAGCTTCCCGCAGTAGTAGCAGCTACGTACCAAGTTCATCTGAAAAGAAGCTCGCATGAAGGAGTAGTAGCTTCATGGAGTTTCAGTTATCGTTTGATGGTGGATTCCTAAGCAGCTAAGCTCGACTGCTGCTCTACCAAAGATAATAAAGACATGTTCTAGCTATGCTATACCTAACTATTGTAACTGTATACTGTGACCGGGGGTGTACTGTCATGACATTGTAATTCTTCTGTGTCAATGAGCTAGAAATTCAATTATTCTTCTAGACTTAAGTGGTCCTGTCACAATTTCAGGTGATTCAGAGCCATTGTAAACATCTTTGGTCACTTTTGAATTCTACCGAGTAATTTCAGAACCATTGGCCAAGTCAATTCAGGATTACTGTAGGATATGAGCGCAAAAACTTTGGTGAATTCATCTAGGAAAAAAAAAACAGATGCCTATAGATCACTGTAAACTTGCCTATAAAATAACGACAAGTTGCTTGTAAATCACTGATCCCCTGCCTAAAAAACATCGAAAACTTGCCTACAGATCACTGAAAAACCTTGCCAACAAAAATCACTGAAAACTTGCCTATACATCACTGTAGGTTAAACATAACATCAAAACAAATGCTGCATAATTGCCCCAAAACTGTAAGGTCACATCTTACAGTTTACAGTGTTTGTCTGTAAAAAAAATCACTGAAAAAACTTGCGTATAATCACTGTAAGTTGTAAACAAAGTTGTGAATCAAAACTTGCCCTCCAGTGCTGTGAACTTGCCTACTGCTGGTGGACAAGTATTGTAAACTTGCCTGCTACTGGAGAAACAAATGCTGCATAATTGCCCCAAACGTTGAAAAAAATTTGCCCACCTCCCTGTGAACAAAAATCAACAACTAAAAACGCAGCACAGAAAAACCCTACCCACCCTGGATGCTAAACAACATGTTGTGAAAAAATCGATGGGGAATAGATGCACTACACACATTCGACTGGGATCTCTCTGTTCCCTGGTGCGCTATCAAAATTGGGACGAAAAAATCGTGTGGGATTTGCACGCAGGCTTCGTAGCACGTCTGCTTCCTTTCCCCGCGACACACATGACTCCTCTAACGGCCACCCCTCCGCCATCTTGACATTCCCCTCCCCTTCGTCACGTAGATGAAGCCGCCGCGTCGGCGAAACCCCCTGTCCCCATTCACGAGACGTAAAAAAAGTAGAGGTTAGGGCGTGCGTGACTTACCTTCTCTCCCCGAGATGTATCAGCTCGCCGCCTCCTTCGTCGTCCTTCGCGTCACCGGTGGTCCGCCTGCCCCTTCTCCCTCCCCTTCTCTGGTCGCACGAGTGCCTCTTGATTCGATCTGGGGGGCTTCGCCTCCACGTGGTGCTCGAGCTCGTCTGCGCGCGCTCCGCCCCTTGATTCGTCGCCGTGGTCAGGCTCTCGCCGGCCGCGGTCGCCGACGACCTAGGGATTTCTCTCCCTTCGTTCGCTTTGGGATGAGAGGGGCGGAGAGGGGAATGGAGGGGACGGGCTGGGTGGGCGCGTTTGCCCAAGCGACAAAAAATCCACCGCTCACCGCTCTCTCGGTTGGAACTGACCGACACGTGGCGCGATCGCTCGATGAGATGGACGGCTCGTGTGCGGCCGCTCGAGGTCGCTGAATCACGCGCGCCAAGGTGAATAGGCCGTTACAGCCATGGGGTCCACTCCGCCCGGCTGGCATCTGGGTATTGAACTATACCGAACGCCGGGACGGGACGCCCGAAGAAGCCGGCCGCCGGAAAAGTTCCAGTTCAGAGGCGAACACGGAGAACAACCACCACGAGAGGGAGAGGGAGAGAGAGAGATGGAGCCGGCGGAGGCGTGGAAGGAGCTGCTCCGGGACCGTGTGGCGGGCGCGGCGTGGCTCTGCGGCACGGTCGCCGTGCGGCTCATCGAGGTGCGTGCCCTCATCGAGGCGCCGATCCACATGGCGGGCGCGGAGGCGGCGGCGGCGGCGCGCGCCAACCTCGACGCGGCGCTGGAGTCGCTCGAGATGTCCGCCTACGACCTCAACATCGCCGCGGCCTACGTGCTGGCGGCCAAGTTCATCGGGAACCGCGGATGCAGGATCAACCCGGCGGAGCCGTCCGCCTCCGTGATCCAGCGCGCCAGCAACGCCGCGGCACGCACCGCTCTGGCGAGGCTCGAGCTCGCCTACCCGAACGCGGCGAACGCGTGCGAGACCATCGAGTGGTGCCGCGGCCGCCTGTCCACGGCCCGCGCCATGCTGGACCGCCCCGGTCTCCCGGACCTGGACGGCCTCGTTGACTACGAGCGCGCCCGCGCCCACTACGACCTCGGCGACGCGCTGGTGCAGGTGAGGATCGGCTTCCTGATGACCAGTTACGCCCGGATGGATTTGTCCGACCCCGGCGACGACTGAGAGGCCGGCTTGCCTGTTAGCTCCGTACATGTCTTCGTTTTCTTGATGATCCCTCCGCCGCGCCAGCATTGGCCCCTCGCTCGATCGTGGACTTTGCGTTGCATTCTACAGTAGCAAGTTTTGCTCTTGTGCTGGTGTAAATTTGCATCCGTGCTGGTGTAAATTTGCATCCGTCTGTGATTTGATATATGCACACTGAATCTATGAACGATGCAGAGTAAATGTGTGTATGGCTGCTACTTCCTGCTTTAAGAACACTTGGATCTGCAAGTGGACGTTCTCTTTTCTCTTCATCTGCTTGCACATGAGTGTGCTGGACAAAGAAAATCCTGGATAAACGATGGGTTATTCTGAAATCAGAGTATTACTTTGTTGGTTTACAATGACGATTCTGATATTGCCTTTGCCTAGTGAGTCTGTACTGCGTATCTCACTAATATTTATTGTGTGTAGAGTTGATTTTGCTTTCCCAATTATGGACTAAAGTGAATTGACACAATAGTCCAGGACTGAACACATTCTTTTTTATTTTTTTTTCTTATTTCAATTGGTTCCAGCTGATGAAAGCATAGTAGAAGGGTAAAGCTAATCCTGTTTCGTTGTACAAAGTTATCGGGTACGTAGAAGATCTCAAGTAGTTCTTGGGGAGTGGAAGATCACAAGAAAACCTGCAGCTGTTGGGCTGTACATATCTTTTGATCAAGATATCTCCTGTTGATTTTGTAGTTGCAAATGAACTCGATCTGAATTTAGACGGGATTGGAAAACTGATCAATTATATCAAGCAGCATTTCGAACAGTAACAAAGATCTATCATACCGAAAGTCCGACGTAGTAGTAAACAGTCCCCTTTTTTAACATTTTTTTAACACACTAGCAAAACGGCCCGTGCGTTGTAACGGGAGAATTTTTTTTCATAATCTTCAATGGCCATGACCATATTTTGCTACATCACCGAGATACATCATCACTCTCATTTTCGTGAAATCGTGAAATTTTTTTAAAAATCAAGAACATTTTTTAAAACTCAGGAACATATTTGAAATCGTGAACATTTTTCAAATTTGTGAACAATTTTACAGATTTTCGAACATTTTCTAAAATCACGAACATTTTTTGAATTCATGAAAATTTATACTATTTGCGAACATTTTTCTCAAAATTGTGAACATTTTCTGAAACATTTTTCTTGAATCGGCGAACATTTCTAGAATCAGCAAACATTTTTTGAAAATTGGTAGAAATATTTTGAAATTCACGAACATTTTTTTTATTTGAAGGACATTTTTTGAAATGCATGATCATTTTTTGAATCAGCGAATCAGTGAACATTTTATGAATCAATAAAATATTTTGTAAGTCACGAACAGTTTTTGAATTTTTAGGATATTTTTCTATTCATGAACATTTTTTGAATTGGTGAAATTTTGTTCAATTTCAATAACATTTTTAATACATGAACTTTTTCAAAAAATCATGATAATTTTTATTTCTTTAAAAAAAATTCAAAATTGCAAACATTTTTTGAATATGCCAACATTTTTTAAAAATCGCGAACATTTTCTAAATCGACACAAATTTATGAATTATTAATCATTTTATTTTAAAATTCTCATTTTTTAAAATTTTCGGAACTTTTTTGAAATCCCAAATTATTTAAAGTAGAAAAAATAAAGCGGAAAAGGAAAAATAAAAATAAAAAACAGGCCACCCGGACATGGGCCGGCCCAAATAGGCGCGTTGTGTCTTCTCCCAGCGCGCAGAGCGCAGTATAGGAGGTTCATACTGCATGAGCCGGCCCAGGCGAGGATTCCCCTATGTGAAACGTTTTTTTTATTACTTATAGGTGGCATTGGTGGGTAATATTTTTGCAACTTTCGGGACAATTTATGTGACGTATCGCAAGAAGCACTAATGACTTTATCTCTACTCCTATAAAAATCTGAGTTGGTGATGATGGTGTGCCTGCCATCCATCATCTTCGACCATCCGATCTGTATCCGACGGATAGGAGGCAACCCCACTTCACATTTGCAAAAGAACCCCTTGTCCTCTGTGTCCTGCTCCATCCATCCCCACCTCATCCAACCAGGAAACTAGAGGCATTTGATCCTTCTCGAAAAGGGGAGAAAACAGTGGAATCGAACTGGACAGCTGCCGCTGTCGCTCACATGCCGCCGGTGCCGGCCGCTCCCAACTCCTCTTCCGCAGCAGCCCCACCACTCACTGCCACCTCCACCTCCACCTTCCCTCTCCTCCCCGTTATCTCCTCTCCCCCCTACCCTGTCTCCTTCGACGCCAACGTCGGCATGTACGCCGCCGGCGCCCTCTGTCCCCGAGGTGCGCAACGCCGATCTTCTGTCTCCTTCTCTGATGCAGCGGCCCCTCCGCCCACCATCTCCCCCACCCCATGTCCTCCGACGCCGACATCGGCAAGTACGCCACCGGCATCGTCCGCCCTTTGATTCAGCAACGACTCTCATGCAGCAGCCCCGGCGCCCACCACCTTCACCTCCTTCTGGCCGACGCGCTCCATGTCCGTCCAATTCAAGTATGAGCTGCTCCCCAGGACTTCAACACCATTTGCAACTGGAGCACCACCCACGAGCTCCACAGTCCACACCCGCGTCCTCCTCCTGTCTTGGAGATGGCTAATCTGGCGTGATGGTTGACGTGAAGGTACTGTGCTCTGATAGTGCCTCTCCTTCCCAATCCCAAGTCAAAAAAATTCCGTCAACCAAAGTTCAGATCCACACACCTATCTCGAGCTGTCTAGAAACCAGTCATCTAGCCCAATATGGGACTCACACTGCTCAGACTACATCCCCAAGAAGCCACACAATCTTTAGATCGAACGAAGTGTGATGAGGTGTGAGTCACTGTCATTCTCCATCTAATCTACTTTTTCAAGGACCATGGTTTGGGTGTGGACGAATAGTAGAATCTTCTCTACTTCTCATGAACCCCCTGCTTCATCTCTGTTAGACAATCCTTACTTGTGCAATTGCATATATGTGATTGTGGTAACAGATGGAACTGCCTCATATTGTATCCATAAGCAGTGTCCACTGTAACAATGTTTGATTTCAATTTATTATCCAGAATCTTCTTCTGGAATGAAATTTTGAGTATATTGGGAATACTGGTGTATACCTCTCTGAACCGGTATTTTCAACCGAGCATCTCTATGTTTCTCTCTCTAGAGCTACCATTAGAAGTGTAATATAAAGATTCTTACTCTCACGAATAAGCCAAAGGAAGGCCACTCCAACTCCATTGCAAAATTTACAAAGAAATGGTCTACAAAAACTTTCTCAGTGTGCAATCCAAGGTATGAATCAAGTACAATTTGTTGGCTGTAAAAATTCAATATATCTAACTAGGGTCAGCCATGTAAAATTGCTCCCATGTATGGTTCTGAAGTTTGTGCAGAAGGCTTTCAGAGAAATAACTTAGATACTTACTTTTGTAAAAAAAAATGTATACATGTGTTTGAATTATTTTTTGGTAGTTCTCTTTGTTACTCCCTCTATTGAAAAATTTGGATGACACCTATAGCAGGTCTCTTTGTCATCGACGCCTCTCCTTTGTTTGGTAGCTCACATCCAAATTTCAGGTTAGACCCCAAATATTTATTTCCTTGTTGTGTGTTATCGGCATCTTTTTCTGGCAAAAACCTGGTTGATATAAGAAAGTTACAAGAGGTCCAGTACAAGTCATTTCAAAGCATCTTTTACTGTACATTCTGTTTTTTTGCTTGGTACAAAATGTATTGCAAGGGTTCTTTTTTGCTTTGTTTAAATATACTACATACCCTCTACAGGCTCAGCTTTTTTCCCTTTGTCTGAATATAACACAGACAATGCAGTAGTTGTTGGAATTCAGTAATGTTCAGGCTTGTTCCAGTGTTAGTTTTCTTCAGACTTTCAGTGATCCTTTTTCTGAAGAATGTTACAAAGGAACTTCTTATAAATTTTGGTTGTTATTCGTTGAGATTGTATCCTCTGTTTCCATTTAGCTAGCTCGACAGGTATATCTTCTGCGTTCGTTCTAATGGGACGCCTCTGAACATGATCCTCTATTCGTTTTTTTGTTATGTCTTTGGTTGTTTGAATCGCTTTATTTTCAGCTGTACGTGCTAGATAAGGACTCGAATATCTCCTAATATTTTGGCCAACGAATTGAGGTTCATAGCTTTGAAACTTGCTGGCCAAGAGATAAGATTTTCTTGAGGATGAGTCTATATATAAAGCCATGTATGGAAGGTCCTCTGCATCAATCTCATATGGTGTTCCTCCACATACATCTGAACCTTGGCATATAGAGAGCTACGTTGGTGAGAACCTGTTGGTTCATCTCCTCTTGAGTGCACAACATGAGATACGAGATCATTGTATCTTGGAGGAGAGCCGCTGTTTAACTCGTGCACCACGGCGAGGGCGTGAATCTCCTTGAAGACAGCGCCCACTAGCGTGCCTTGATCCAGTCGAGCTGCAGCACCACGATCTGTTGCGACCACATCTTCACCAACAGTTGCTTCCTACGACGTCGTCGACGCCAACAGTAGTGGTTGTTTAATGTCCTTTTAGGTGAGCAGATAAATGAAGAGAAAACCCCATAACTAAAATTGTTGGAATATATGTTTTGAGCAAGCAACTAAAAGAAAGGTATACTATGCTTGACAAATGATTCTATGGTCTGATACTGATAGATTTCTAAGGTATATAACTAATTAAGTGGAACTAGCTGTGTGAGTTATGTCTAGAATATTTCTTGTCTTCACAGTGGCACTGTATGCAGATTCATTTTTCTTGCGGATATTTAGCAAATCATTCTGTTAAACACTTCTACTTCATTCTTGTTTTTCCTGGAACCATTTATAACTGTGTGATCAAACTATAGTATGTACTCCCTTTGTAAAGAAATATAAGAGAGAGAGAGTATGTTATTTGGATATATTAATTTCTGCCATTTATCTTCACATTTAAGTCTGGTGTGCCTAACCTTTTATCTGATATGTGATATGATTCTTTTTTCTTCAAATCTTGCAAAGTGGTTGGAATGTTACAACAACAATTTATTTGAGATGTCATTTATCATTATATTTTGCCAATGGGCGGCATGCTGCATCCTATAATGATCACATACATGGAGATATGACATATGCGCGACATGGGTGGGTTGCGAATCAGAATATGTGGCCCATCGGCTAGGGTTAAAAAATGAAATCAGTAGTGATTGCAAGTTGCCACATGCGTGTGGATGTATTTTTTATTTGCTCCGTGCCCTCTGTCCCCTCGATATAGGATAGAGCAAGCAATGAAAAAGGTGAGTAGGGAGAGCAAGAAGTCTTCTTGCAAGGTGAAGATTGAGAAGAAAGTGTTTGGCTTCGACATGGTTTATCAATTGGAAACATTATGTTGATTGTGCTCGATGTGTACCTATCAGAAATATAACATCACTTCGATCAATGTCAAGGCAGTGTCTCGTACATTTTTATTATTCATAGAACATACAGATTCCTAACTATGTCTCGGTATATATACTTTTTTCATTACCATAGCAACATACAGGTTCATGACCATGTCTCGGTATATTTTATTTTTTTGTACGGGTCCTGATTATAACTTAAGTCCACCTAATCTTGTGTGATCCCGTTGCGTAGCACGGGCATCTTACTAGTTATTAGGTATAGATAAACAGTCCGGTTGGAGAACCGGGTTACTTGTGTTGAGAAGGAGGCCAATAATTCTTTTTTTGAAAGATCCGGCAAATTGCTGGCTTGATTCAGATTTAGCAGAAAACAATGGAAGAACAACATGGTGAAAATTCGAATATCAAAGAAAAAGAAAAAAAACAACCCTATTAGCTGCAGAACTACACTACACTCACAAGGCGGAACACCATCCACCCACGACAAGACAACGTAGCTCCGACTCCGACGGAGAACTACAAAGAACTAGGCAAGGTTGCGTCGCGGAAGATCGCCGGACGAACCACCTGTTGTGCGTCATTGTATGGCACCCGGAGCCTCATCAACACAACTTCGATTTCATAGCAACAAAACAACCGAGGCAATCCCACGAACACGCCGGAGAAGAGTTGACTACCACGACCAATGTCACGCCTCCGACCTCGCTCACCCTCATCATCGTTGCCACAGAAGCCACCGTGCACATCCAGCCCGTAGGAAGCACCAATGGGATCTAGATCTTCAAGACGATGCCCTAAAGAGGGGAAACGACGTTGAAGACGATGCCACTGCCCAACCCGGAGCCTCATCAACACAACTTCGATTTCATAGCAACAAAACAACCGAGGCAATCCCACGAACACGCCGGAGAAGAGTTGACTACCACGACCAATGTCACGCCTCCGACCTCGCTCACCCTCATCATCGTTGCCACAGAAGCCACCGTGCACATCCAGCCCGTAGGAAGCACCAATGGGATCTAGATCTTCAAGACGATGCCCTAAAGAGGGGAAACGACGTTGAAGACGATGCCACTGCCCAACCCTGTAGAAGGATCTTGGCTTTCGCCCGAAGATCTTGATCCGGGAGTAGAGGTTTTGTGGATCCCCGGCGGCACCTCCAAGAAGGATATCGACGCCCACGGGCGCCGTCGCCGCCGGAATGTTGCACAAGTGCATTTTTTTTTTGTAGATGTTCATGTTAGTGTAACAAGTGTGCTTGATTTTCATGTGAAAACGGATAACAGTGCTTCGTCGATGGAAAAAAACAAAATTAAGTGTAAGGTAACATTTGTCGTTTGACTTTTTTTTTTTGGTACAAGTCAAAATGCTTGAGCTTATCCTCTATTGTAAGTAGTAGCATTTTGGTGTGACAATGAACACATCTAATTTTTTCAAATTATTTTGACATTTGCAACATACATTTTGGCCGTGCAGAAGCATATGCTCCCTAGATTCAAATTGGATTTCCGCAAAGCACTGACTCGCTTCTGAGTTCTGACCCACAGGACCAGAGGTAGCGGCAAAGCACCGACTCGGCCGCCGATCACCAATCTCTCTTCTTGTTTTGTTCATCGATACCTGCAGGAAGGAATTGACTTCTTCGGTTCTTCCCCGCCGATCAAAGTTCAGATGCTATGTCTATCTATCTGTGATTGGGGCATCTAGTTTTTTCAGCTAATATGTAGACGAACGTGCTGAAAGATTGGATGCAGAATTGCATGGACGTACATCGATCTGTAATGCTTGGTTGAACAAGTCGATCGACTCAAGCTACTCTTGATCAGTTAGATACAGTTGAGAAAACTTCTGTGCTTGAGTACAAAAAAAAAGAAAACTTCTGTGCTTAATTAGTACTGCAATATTTCTAGCTACGACTTCTACAATCTTCTGTAAACCTAAACCCTTTTGTCAGTTATACATGATCAATAAATCACCATTAACGTGCGGTGAGCTTCAGAACTAATCGATTCATAGCCCCAGATGCCAAAACTTGTACAGTATACTAATGCAACAAATGAAGGTGAGGTCTTATCTAGTTGATGTAAAGAGGCATACAACCAACCAACAAATGAAGTGCTAATTACAAACAATCAACACGCATGAACGAACAAATTAAGGGCCAGACATGCATCAGGCACCCAACAGAGATTACTGAACTGCATCCTTGATAGATTCCAGAGGTAACAGCGACAACCAACAGTTGAACGCACGGAAGTTCGACCAACGCTACGGCCTACGGCCGGCCTAGGAGAGATGAGTTACCTGCAGCAACCGCAAGCGACGACGGGCCAATGAAGAAAGTAGCTACGGATCATCAAGCGAACGAAGACGCCTCGATCGATTACCAGGGGGCCAACAGACCCTGGAGGGCGCTGGTGGCCTCATCGGTGCAAGCCTGCAGCATCTCCGCGGCGAGGTTGAGGGCGGCGCTCGCGTGCATGTGCTCGACGGCGATGAGGGCGTCCACGTTCGGGAGGCCGGGGTGGTCGAGGAGGTAGTAGATCACCGTCAGGATTCCGCGGCACCAGTCGATGTACTCGCACCCTGCATCCGCGTACGGGTAGGCGACCTGGAGCCTGGCCAGGGCGATCCCCATCAGGGCGTTCGGGGCGACGAGGTGCTGGATGGTGGGGAGCGGCGCGGCCGGGTTGTCGCTGCCTCCGCCGAGCCCGAGGCGCTCCAACGCCAGCATGTTGACCGCTGCGGGGTGGAGGTGGTGATGCGCGAGCGCGAGCGCCTGCAGCGCGAGGTTGAGGTTGGCGCGCGCGGCCGCCGCGCCCGCGATGTGGATCGGCGCCTCGACGAAGGGGCGCGCGGCCGCGAGCCGCTCGCCGGCTGTGCCGCAGTTCGCGACCACGTGGTTCTCCAGACGAAACACGAACTGCGCCTTCCACGCCACCGCTGGATCCATCTCTCTCTGTGTCTCTCGCTCGCTCTCCCGGTGGTTGGTCTGCGTGTTTGTCTCTGGAACTTCTCCGGTGGCCGGCTTCTCGGCTCGTTAAATAGCCCGTAACGGCCCATGCACCCCGCCGAGCACCCAAGGTGAAAAGTTAAAAAAAAAAACACCCGTGGTTGAAGAGAATTGAGATCGCATAGGGGTGGAAAGAGGTCAGCGACGCAGTAAGACGGTGAATTCTCGTGGCGGCTTTTCTTCCAAGCCAGACACGCTACTTCCGCCTCGTCCTTTCTACACCCACGCGGCGTGCAACCCCGCGTGTGCCCTACGCTAAGCACCCAATGCGGGATTTTGTTTCTGTTTATTTTTTTTTGACGCGAAATTAAGGAGCTTTATTGCACAGTAGAAATTCGGTTACAATCAGCCACAAAGGTATTAACTATGAAGGAGGGACAAGACTCCATCCAGCAATCAGAAACTAATAAAGCAGTAGCATATTTTGCACATAGGTCAGCCGCACCATTGGCTTCCCTAGTAACATGCTGAACAGAGAATGAAGCAAAAAATGTGGCTCTTTCCTTGATTTCATCGAAGATAGGCATCACAATCGACCTGGGATTATGATGTGAATTCCAAAGGTTCACGACCTCCAGGCAATCGACCTCCATTACCACATGCGAGTAGCCCCTTAGCTGGGCAAAAATGACACCTTCTCGCAAGGCAAGAACTTCGGCAATGAAGGGATCAATAACACCGGGCATGGGCTTGCTCCAAGTGCCCATGAATGAGAGGTGAGAGCGAGCCACCCCCCCCTGCGCCTCCCATATGAGATTGAGTGTTTATGGCCCCGTCCGTGTTAATCTTGACCCAACCCGGTACTGGTGGTTTCCAACCTTGATCGGTAGGCGAATGACGATGATTCTTTGGTAACTCCAGCAAAGCTAGATCATCTCGAGCCCACTTTATCGCTTGCATTGGGTTGTAGCCTTCCTCATCATGCGTCCATTTATTCCGTGAGGTCCAAATAGAGTACATGATCATAATGATCTTGCATCTCTCCGAATCAGAAAACATAGTATCAACCACTAGATCCTTTGCCCATGTATGCGGATGTAGTCTTGTTAGCTTCAGGCCTAGCACTTCTTTTGCTGCTGCCCAGAAACCTTTCGCATGGGAACAGTGGACTAGGGCATGCATCAAGTCCTCATCCATGGCTTTGCATAGATCACAAAGTGATGTGGTGCGAATATGTCGATATTTCATGGTGACATAATCTGGAAGGATGCCCCTAAGCACTCGCCACCAGAACACCCGAACTCTAGGTATGACCTTGAGTTTCCAAAGAGCGGTCCACAACTGTTTCTGTGACGATGAAGTCTCTGCTACCGTCCCTTCCTCTAGAGCACGCAGCTCGTCTCGAGTCACAAGAGCACGATAGGCCGATTTTACAGTGTATTCGCCGGATTTTTCAAGAGCCCACGCTAGAAAATCTTCTCCACCATTATACCGTATAGGGATGTTCAATATAGCCTCGGCATCTGGTGCAAGAAAGTTACGTCTCACTACCTCAACATCCCAGGTCCCGGACTGATTGTCAACAAGTTCAGAGACCCGATCAAGTGAGTCGGTCCCTTGTCTTCCCATAGGTTTGAGGGTAGTGGTAGTAGGGATCCATGTATCATTCCAGATGGAAATCGATTCTCCATTTCCTACTCGCTTAATCAAGCCCCGCTGCAGCGCTGATCTCCCTGCTATAATTGCCTTCCAAGTTGCTGAAGCAGACGAGGGAGCATGGGCCTGCATAAACTCACAATTAGGAAAGTATTTCCCTTTTAGAACTCTAGAACAGAGGGAGCTCGGGTGGGTTAGGAGCCGCCAGCCATGCTTCCCAAGAAGCGCCAGATTAAATTTTTCGAACTCCCGAAACCCCATCCCTCCATGTACTTTCGGTGTTGTCAACTTCTCCCAAGAAACCCAATGAAGAGAACGACTGCCAATAGAGCTACTCCACCAAAACTTTGCCATGGAAGTCGTAAGCTGCTTGCAGACTTTCTTGGTCAATTTAAAACAGCTCATGCTATGGGTGGGGATGGCCTGAATTACCGATGTTTATTATCTCTGCATATGTCAAAATGGGAATTCCAAAATGTATATGCAAAATGTAACCGGTTGTATTTGTACAACGGTATGAGCAGAGGTAAGTAAATAGTTTTGGACCACGCTTAGAGAAAAAAAAGCATGATCGTTCACTTAAATGTTGTATGCAAATTAACCATCAGTCGTTACAGAAGCTCGAGGTGAGCAAATCAACCAAGAAATATTGCACAAGCTAGAAGTGAAAAATATAACGAACTTAGAGCATCTACAGGCACATACACAGGAACACATAGCTAATTTGGTCTCTCAAACGTTCGCGGACGCGCCCGGCGCGCCCGCGGACAGTGACCGGGCGGGTCTCAAATTTTACCATTTGCAACCGCAAATCCTATTTTCAAAACACCAAATACATGCAAACACATGCACGTCGATCATTTTGATTTTGGATGTCAGTTCCAGTGTAGACGACCCCAACTGACAGGCTGTGTTGGGCCGGTGGGGTTGGGGGTTAAGTCCCACCACGCCACGCGAGGAGCGAGGCGACCGGCTTAACTAGCCGCGTCGTCTAAAAGCGATAAACATTGGTCATCATTGCATCCTTTCTGAAGGCTATGGACTGTCATTATGAATCTTCTCTACTTATCCCTCACAAAGGGAGCATTGATGGCTGCCCGGCTCTTTTTGCTTCATTTCATGAAACTCCGTCGGGCCACTAGTGCTCGTCCGACGACTAAAACTTGGCCGGACAATGAGTCGAACACATAGAGGGCAAGGTGCAGTCCGGCGCAAGGGTGGCGGCGGAGCTAGAAGACGTCTGACGCGGAGGAGGAAGAATAGAAGAGAGGAGCAAGTGAAAAGGGGTAGGTCGGAGGGGGATTTGGTTCACTTTTTGTTGGGGTCGGGCTGTCAGTTCCGACGTGGCGGACGCGCCTGGTCCCGCCCGAGCCACCCCCATATCCGCCCCAGATTTGGGCTGGATATGAGGGGTGTCGGTCAGTCCGGACGTTTGAGGCCGGTTTGAGGCGCCCGTTTGGGTCAATTTTTTTTTGACCGGTCAGTGACTGGCCCGTCCGCCCGGTCGTTTGAGGGGTTTGAGGAGCCCGGCTGTAGATGCGCTTATATATATTCTATCATCCCTATTGGATAACTAAAACACATTCGACTAGAATCATTGCATGATAGGCATGGTATGCCGATCAGAGATGTTCTAAGCAACACTCCTGGATTTGCCGCAATAAGTCCAAGACATATTACAATATGGTCCACGTACCCCATGTAATGGATACAACCTATTAACCCGATGAGGGAAGCATGCATATGTGCAAGAACACATAAGGTGATAAAACAAGTTACCTCTATCTAGGAAATGAGGCGTTCATGTGGTGAACAATTAATTATCCTAAAGAGACCTATCGGACGAAATTCCACAAAAAAACAAGGGACCTCTCATATTCTCGATTGGAGGTGGTCGACATTCCTGCCGACGACATTCGTAACCAAAAGATCGTCCCTGGCCTCAAGGTTGCCCACGATGATGAGACAATAGGTGTCGATGTGCGGTGCACAAGGGGAATACCGGGGTGCATGATCAGCATCCCGTTGGGAGTAAATTGCTTAGAACCACCACATTTCTGGCTAGGGCAGCAGGTTACCACCTCTTTTTGTCGGAAATCACAAAAAAAATTAACCACTCTTGAGGCTAGGTTGTAACAAATAGCATTGATTCCTGTAATTTATCGTTCTTGCACATGTGGACACTACGCTGAGGTGGATGTGGGTCCTGCCAGTCAATGGCTCAATGTTTATCTTCCTTCTTCACTACCCCCGTGGGGCATTTCATCGAGTAGCTTCCGGTCAGCCACAGTAGTCGTGTTGCTGCTCCTCCTGGCATCCCCGACTCCTGTAGCCATTGCCAAAGCCCGTGCTATTGTCGAAGAACACACCTCATGTCGTCGACTGATGACCCACAAGTATAGGGGATCAATCGTAGTCCTTTCGATAAGTAAGAGTGTCGAACCCAACGAGGAGTAGAAGGAAATGACAAGCGGTTTTCAGCAAGGTATTCTCTGCAAGTACTGAAAGTAGCAGTAACAGATAGTTTCGGTAGCAAGATAATTCATAACAAGTAACAAGTAACAGGTATACTAAAGTGCCGCAAGGTGGCCCAATCCTTTTTATAGCAAAGGACAAGCCGGAACAAACTCGTATAATAAGCAAAGCGTTCTCGAGGACACATGGGAATTTCATCTAGTCACTTTCATCATGTTTGTTTGATTCGCGTTCGCTACTTTGATAATTTGATATGTGGGTGGACCAGTGCTTGGGTGCTGTTCTTACTTGAACAAGCCTCCCACTTATGATTACCCCCTCTCGCAAACATCCGCAACTACGAAAGAAGAATTAAGATAAATCTAACCATAGCATGAAACATATGGATCCAAATCAGCCCCTTACGGAATAGCGCATAAACTAGAGTTTAAGCTTCTGTCACTCTAGCAACCCATCATCTAATTACTACTCCACAATGCCTTCCCTTAGGCCCAAAGATGGTGAAGTGTCATGTAGTCGACGTTCACACGACACCACTAAAGTAAGCAACAACATACATATCATCAAAATATCGAACGAATACCAAATTCACATGATTACTTATGAAAATACTTCTCCCATGTCCTCAAGAACAAAAGTAACTACTCACAAATCATATTCATGTTCAAGATCAGAGGGGTATTGAATAGCATTAAGGATCTGAACATATAATCTTCCACCAAATAAACCAACTAGCATCAACTACAAGATGTAATCAACACTACTAGCAACCCACACGTACCAATCTGAGATTTTGGGACAAAGATTGAATACAAGAGATGAACTAGGGTTTGAGATGAGATGGTGCTGGTGAAGATGTTGATGAAGATTGGTCCTCCCACGATGAGAGGATCGTTGGTGATGTTGATGGCTTCGATTTCCCCCTCCCGGAGGGAAGTTTCCCCGGCGGAATCGCTCCGCTGGAGAGCAAAATAGCTCCTGCCCAGGTTCCGCCTTGAGACGGCGGTGCTTCATCCCGAAAGTCTTCTTCTGATTTTTTCTAGGGCAAATGGCTTCATATAGCAGAAGGAGGGGGCCGGAGGCCTGCCAGGGGCCCCACAAGCTCGGGGGGCGCGCCCCCAGGCTTGTGGCTTCCTGGTGGCCCCCTCCTGGTAATTCTTTCGCCAGTATTTTTTATATATTACAAAATAATTCTCAGTAAATTTTCAGGTCATTTGGAGTTGTGCAGAATAGCTATCTCTGTTTCACCCCTTTCCGGTCCAGAATTCCAGCTACTGGCAATCTCCCTCTTCATGTGAATCTTGCAAAATAAGAGAGAAAAGGCATAAGAAGTGTACCATGAAGTGAAATAATGATTAAAACATATTAATTAATAGTAGGAAATCATGATGCAAATTGGACGTATCAACTCCCCCAAGCTTAGACCTCGCTTGTCCTCAAGCGAAAGCCGAAATTGATAATCATGACCACATGTTTAGAGAGAGAGGCGTCGATAAAAAATAAAATACGGACATGAAAGCATCATGATCTTTATTATAACAACAATATATCATCATAAAACTTCTCATGAAAAAGTGACAATTCAATCACAAGTTAAAGTATGAACCATAAACCAAATTGAAAACTAACAAACTATGATCTCAGTCACTGAAGCAATTGCAATTCGTCATATTATCAGAAAGAGTCTATGTAAGAGCTTTGTTTAGCAAGTTCACATACTCAACTATCATTTAGCCTTCTATGATTGCTGACACTCACGGCACACTTATGGAGCAAAAGTTTCAGTCAAACACATAGAAAGATAGGGGCTTGTAATTTCGCCTCCCAACGTATTTACCTCAAGGGTAATGTCAACAATAATAACTCATGATTACCTACATCCAACTGGATATATATGCCTGGATCAATCCCCACCACATGATGCTTGCCAAGAGAGAAAATAAAAACGGAATAGAGGAGAATGCTATTGACTCTTGCATGAAAGTAAATACATAAAGTAAAAGATAGGCCCTTCGCAGAGGGAAGCAGAGGTTGTCATGCGCTTTTTGTTTTTGGATGTGCAAGCTCTTAATGTAAAGGAACGTCACTTTATATTGCCCCTTGTGATAACTACCTTTATTATGCAGTCTGTCGCTTTTATTTCTTCACCATCACAAGATCGTACAAAGCTTATTTTCCCTTACAATAAAAGATCATACATATTTAGGAGCAATTTTTATTGCTTTGCACCGATGACAACTTACTTGAAGGATCTTATTCAATCCATAGGTAGATATAATGGACTCTCATGGTATGAAACTGGGTTTAAGGGTTTTTGGATGCACGGGTAGTATTTCTTCTTAGTGCGGAATTTTGGCTAGCAAAAGATAGGGGGCAAGCACCACATGTTGGAGGATCCAAAGCAATATAACTTCCATGTGAATATAAGCAAACATAACTCATTACGTTCTCTTCCTTATCCAACGTCGACTATTTGACATAGAATATTTAATGGGGGCTCACAATCATAAAAGATGTCCAAGATAGTGTATTTATATGTGAGACCTCTCTTCCTTTATTACTTTTTCATGAATTGCAACAATGACCAATATTATGTTTGTCAACTTTCAACAAGTTTTATCAATTATACTTCTTTTATGTGAAGTCATCACTCCCCATGGGATTAGCATATGATCTTATTTTTTTCTATTTATTTATTTCTAAGATTGGATCAACAAAAGCAAAACACTCAACTCAAACTACTCTTTATTATATAACTTTCACACACGATTACATAGATAGATAGATCACAAAGCAAGCACTCGAAACTAAATCATACTAAACTGTATTCTTCTAATTCACGAAATAACTAAGGATCGAACTAAGATAGATAATGATGATAAAAAGTGATGGTGATATGATACCGGGGCACCTCCCCCAAGCTTGGCACAAGCCAAGGGTGGTGCCCATACCCATGTGCTCAAGTCTCCTTCTTTGGTGATGGTGGTGATGAAGTGATAGGCTTGTCCTCCGTCTTCCAATGCATAGGTTCTCCATCATAAAAGGACGAACGTGTTTCCGGAGTCCTGAAATTTGTAGCTAAACTCATACCTTTGAACTTGGCCTCATACTCAAAATTTTGGTTTTGTAGATCATATATTTGGGCTTGAAGATAATCAATCCGGTCATTGAGCTTGAAGATGACGTCCCCAATATTCTTGCCGTCCACCTTGTGCTCACAGATGAACTCCGTGATCATGGAGTGGTTAGCACTAAGTCCGCGCTCCACCATCCCCTGGCACTTGAAGATCTCCTGTTCCACCGCTTCCAGCCTGGCCTTCTTGCTCCCGGTCTTCTTAGGTCCTTGAACGTCTCGGATGTGGAGCACCCCCTCACGCATCTCAATGGCTTGAGGGTGTGTCATCACCTCCGGTAGGTACGGGTTAATGACCTTCTCGTAGAACTTGTCCTTGGACGAGCTTGGAGACGCCATGGCGATCTAGATCTGTCAGAAAAACAGCCCGAAACAAGAACAGAGAAGAAACTTGCGATGCGGTGGTCAAAACACCCGTGAGTATATATAATGAATTTTTCCTGTGTAGGACAAGTAATATGGAAGAAAAACGGAGTCGGGAAACTCCACGAGGGGGCCACAAGCTTGGTAGGCGCGCCCCCCAGGCTTGTCGCCTCCTCGTACACTTTTCGGTCTGTTTATTATTTTCCTAATTTTTTATATATTCCAAAACAAACAGAAAGTACTTTTCTGGAAGTTTTGGAGTCGGTTTACTTATCGTACCACGTACCTACTCCTTTTCAGGATTCTGGAGCGTTCCGGAAGATTTCTTCTATGTGCTCTTCCGGTGTCATTGTTTGAATAATATTAGTTTCGACATTAATGGGCGTACCTGAGATATAATGTTTAATTCTTTACCCATTAACCACCCTCAGATTATTGCCTTTGGAGTTGTTTATTTTGATGGCTCCGGAGCGATAAACTTCTTCGATGATATACGGTCCTTCCCATTTAGAGAGAAGTTTTCCTGCAAAAAATCTTAAACGAGAATTGTATAATAAAACATGATCACCTACTTTGAATTCCCGTTTTTGAAATCTTATCATGCCACCTTTTAACTTTTTCTTTAAACAACTTGGCATTTTCATAAGCTTGTGTTCTCCATTCATCTAAAGAGCTAATATCAAATAACCTCTTTTCACCGGCAAGTTTAAAATCATATTTAGGTTCTTTAATTGCCCAATATGCTTTATGTTCTAGTTCAAGAGGTAAATGACATGCTTTTCCATAGACAATTTTATATGGAGACATACCCATAGGATTTTTATAAGCAGTTCTGTAAGCCCATAGTGCATCATTAAGTTTCTTAGACCAATTCTTTCTGGATCTGTCGTGGTTTTAACACGGCAGATGCCCTTGTGAAAGAACTTAGAGATGAGGCCATAGCACCAGTGTGGAAGCTTAACGGGGTTGATCGGGAACGAGAAGACGCCGAGTTACCCAGGTTTGGCCCCTCACGGTGGAGGTAAAAGCCTACGTCCTGCTTGATTATATTGCTGTAGATCTTGATTACAAGGATGCGGATTCGCTAACCTAGCTCTCGAGGAGATGGCAACTTAGTCTTTTTCGTATAGGTGCTCCCCTTTATATACACAGGTGGAACCCTAGATTACATGAGAGTCCGGATCATGCTCTGACCCGTCTCCTACTCTTCTACTTGTCTTCCAAGGCGGCCTCCGGGCCACTCATCATCTTCGTGAGCTGGCCCATTGCCTAAGCCAGCCCATCCTCGCCAGGCCTCGTTAAGCCGGCCCATGACGATTCCTTCAGCCCTGCAGTAGGTCGACCCGCCAAGCCTGCTCTATGGCCGGGTTATCATTCTGCCGGGTCTAATTGCTGGTAACCATCCCCAACATTAGCCCTTAGTTTGACTTGAATTTATTCATGTTAAACTTCATCCTGGAAAAAAAATATTAGTAATATATTTTCCAAGTGCTTCCCAAGCCGGTCTTTTCAAAACACCGTACTTGACCGGCTTAATTTGCCGGGTTAAGTGGATCGACGGGCCACCCCTTCAGGTTCAGACTTAGCATTTTCAGCTCTTTCTTCCTCATGACATCACAATCCACTTCCGCAAAATCCGGGATGACATCATATCGAATCTTTGAGTGGGTTTGTATCGTCTTGTCAGGCGCGAGAATCGAGGAGCCCGCAGCCGAAAATTACTGCGCCGCCTGGGGCTCCGCCCCTACCGTTTCAATTTTTACTTGCCTATAAATATGCCAACTCACCCCCACCTTCACTTTTTACGCTTCGTCTTCCTTGCGCCCGCTCCTTCACGACCAAAACGCCGCCGCCTACGAGCTCTCCAGCCACCTCGACGGCAACCTCTTCGCCGCCCCAACCGCCACCGGAGCTCATCAAGAACTCTCCAGCTTCATCCGCCGCATTTCAGGTACGCCCAAATCCTCCCTTTTTTAGATCTGTAGCGCCCCCCCCATTCCACTGCTCAGTTCGTCACAGTTCATCGGCGTTCTTCCGCTCCTCTCATAAGTAGATGTAGACCCATATGAATCACCTAAATGAGCACTTTAGTATCGCGGCAATACCATTTTCTCTATTAAGACCTCTGTTTCTGCTTCCATAGACCCGCATTGACGAGCGGGCTCTCATGTTCATCCATATTTAGGTCTTTAAACTTTCTTTTTTGAAGCATTTTTAGATCCATAAAAATAGCTGCTCCATCGGATTCTTGTTTGTAGCTAGCTCAACACTTAGCAAATATCCAAACACCGCTGAAATGCTGGTGCCGGCTCATAGATTTTACCGGCTCTCCACTGCTGCCTATAGCTTGCATAAATCCGGGTCATGATCTTAACTGTCATGGTGGACTTATCAGTTTGCCGGGTTACACCTTCAGACATCCGAACGGCTTGTCCTAACACGCCGGCTCTTCATTATTTCTTTGCAGTTTGAAAAGCTTGAATCATCATGGCTCCCAAGACCGACAAGTCCTGCAACTGGGTCAGATCCCAAGTCTCCACTCTTATTTTGAATGAGCTTGTGGGGCAAGGCCTTTTGCCAGCTCAAGGGACAATTAGCTGGCGGGCGCCTGATGAAGAGAGCACCCCCCAGCCTAAGCAAGATGAAGTGGTGGTCTTCGCAGATAATCTTCATAAGGGTTTTCGTCCGCCCGGGTCAAAATTCTTCCGTGACATTCTCCATTTTTTTGACCTCCGACCGCAGGATCTTGGACCGAACTCAATCACCAATCTCTGCCAATTTCAAGTTTTCTGCGAACTGTACCTCCAAACAGAGCCAACTGTCCTGCTCTTTCGCGAATTCTTCTACATCAACCATCAGACCGAATTCACCGATGGCCCCAGCATAGAACTTGGTGGCGTCTCTATTCAAAGGCGAAGAAACACTCCTTTTCCTGAGGCCAAGCTGGCGAGTCATCCCAAGGGCTGGAACAAGACTTGGTTTTACTGCAAGAGCACTGCCCCTGAAGATGAAAATCCCTTGCCGGGTTACAGACTGGACCGGCTCAACGCCACGGTCGCCTTTCCGGGTTGGCCATCTGCAGAAGAACGTAAGCAAATTGCCCCTATCTATTCCAAGATAAGGGCCTTGGTTGCTAACGGCCTTACCGGGGTCGACTTGACCCGGTGCTGGATAAGCTGGCGAATCCAGCCCCTTAGCCAGAGGGGCGACTTAATGTGTAATTATACGGGTGAGCTGGCTGATGTTCAACGCTTCAGCCAAGTCAATTTATCTGTGAGTGATATTAACAAGGACACCAAGAGACTATTGGGAGAGCCTCAAGAAAAATGCAACAAGACCGGGCTAGCACCCTTCTGTTTGACCAACCCGGTGCCTTCAGTAAGTACTTGTACCCTCTTATTCCGTTCTTGACTCGCCTTCTTCATCTCACTCTTAACCACCGACTTGTCACAAATGCAGGCAGACGACAAGTTTTGGAAAAGGAAGAAGCCTCGCCAACCCGCCCCCGTTCCAGCGGAGCAGCAGGATGAGCCGACCCATGCTGATGAGCCGGCTGCAGAAGACGAGGCTGAGGTAGAACTTGACTTGCTTGGTCGTCTTTTTATTCAACTTGCTGACACCCCTTCTCTTCAGGATGAAGCCGAAATTAGTCACACCAATGAGCCGGAGGTAACCTTGATCTCTTCTGATTCTGACTCTCCAAGACCTATTCGGAAGAAAACCCGGGCTGTGATCCGCAAGGTTCGAAGGAAGCCCCGGGTTGCCGTCCGTAAGATCCCTTTTTCCCACCAGGATGCTCATTTGGATCCCAAATTTGTTTTGAAGAAAACTCGTCAAGCCGGGACCTCCAAAAGGAAGACCCGGAGCAGTGAAGGCGAGTTAAGTGGCGGGCTTCCATACGAGCCGCCATCCCGTAAGGCGCGAGCTGAGGTGCTTCTTAGTCCAACTTCCTCTTTTCCTCTAGCTGGCCATTTTAAGGAGCCCTTACATTTAAATGACTCGGCATATTAGACGTCCCACTCCTCGGGCGAGTCAAGCGCTACACAGGCGCCGGCTTTCAACACCAACCTTGGGTAAGCAAATACTCTTGTGACATGTAGCAGTTCCTTATTCTTCCCCCCTTCAAATGAATAACTCATTTGTTTCTTGTACAGTGCCAAGGCTATCAAGAAGAAAGCACCTGCCGGGTCATCTGACCCGGTCATTCAACCAGGTCCACAAGGAGAGAGAGAGGCCACCTTGGCCACCCAGGACGAGCCGGCAGTCCAAAACAGCCCGCCGCCCCAGGACACAACAAGCCCGGCTCACGCATCCCCTCCTGCCCAGGAGAGGGAAAATGTAATTGAAGACCAACCCGCTCCGCAGCCCGAGGCGCCAGCTCAAGAAAAAACGCCGGCTCAAGAAGAAGTAGTGGTGACGAGTGAGCGGCAAACTGATGCACCAGAACCCTCCACCGCTCTTACCAAAGTTCCGGCCAAGCCTGAGCCGGCCCCGAAGGACAAGGGGAAGACGGCTCTTGAGTTTTCTACATTTGAAGACCAAGATGCCAGTACCCTGCATCGGGGTGTGCTAACCCGGCTGTCTGAAAGCCGGAACACCGAGATCGCCATGATAACGTCGTTGAAGCGGAAGTATGAGGTAATTTGCGCCCTTCGTTCTGTACCATATATATATATGTAGCCCCCAAGGGCCGGGTCATTATGGAATAATGACCCGGGACTTCAGAATTGAACTTATAAATAGAACTGCAACCGGTGCCCCCAAAGGCCGGCTCGCCATGGATGACGGGCGGGTCTTCAGAACTTAGCAAGATAGATCAATTCATGCATTAGCCCCCAAGTGCCATGTAGAGTGCCCGCAGCTGCATGGAACTTGCCTTGCTGCTTGTTTTAAGCTCGAAAGTATGTAGCCCCCATGTGCCGGGTTGTCCTTTAGGGCGGCCCGGGTCATACGTATATTTTGTATAACAATCTGTCCTGCAGGAAATGCTAGAGCAAGTGGAGACCCAGGTCGCCTCCTTCCGAAAGGAAGCCAGGAAGGAGAAGAAATTGCGCAAAGAGGCTGGAGAATCCGCTGCTGAGGCCAATAAGTCTTTGGTCATTGTGAGGAACACCTTGCAAGAGACTGAAGCTGCCAGAGCCGCCCAAGCTGCGCGAGCGGAAGAGGCCGAAGCCAAACTTGAGCCGGTCACTCAAGAGCTGGCGACTCTGAAAGGCCAAATCACCGCCATGTGCCGGGCCATCTTCGGTAAGCCAACAGACCATCATACCCCAATAGCTCTGGCTTAAATATGCCAAACCGGCTTGACTGATGGTGAAAACTTATATTTGTAGGTCGGAAGAATCAAACTCTTGTGCAACAACCTTTGGTGAAGTTGAAAGCAGTATATACCTTTGTGGAACAGCTCTACATAGGCGGCTCAAGATGCATTATGGCCGCAAAAAACACCACCTCACCACCACAACTGATCGCGGACATGTTGAAGGAGCTGTCTGTCATACCAAGGTGGTTTGAAGACTGGAAGAAGGCGTGCTGCCGCTCTGGGGCCCTAACAGCACTTGCCCGAGCCAAGGCATACGTGCCAGAGCTCGACCCGGCTCAAATTGTGGGCGGCTACCCAGAGTTCAATGTAGACAACACGCCCTTCACCAAGAAGGATTTCCAACACTGCATCAAAGAAACCCGGGTTGCAGACACCGCAATTGCAGAAGAGGCCGATCTGACCCGGTACCAAGCGCCTTACTCGAAGGATAATGAACGAATAGAGCCGCCAAATCATGAGCCGGTGGCCTTAACCCGCACGCATAAGCCAACTTTTGCCCCTGAAGTCGACCCTTCCTCTCTGATACCCGCCGATGCCCTATTTGAAGCGTTGCACTCCATTCAGTGGTCGACCGGCGACTCGAGCCCAGAAGCGGAGGATGACGATGGCCGCGAAGAGCCGGCACAAGGCGCTTCATCAGGCGCTGGCGCCAGCTCTGACCTGGCAGCATAGGGCGCCGGCTTATCCTTTTGTAGGCGGGACTTGTAAATTTTTTTTGTAGTGGCCACAATTGATGGGCGACCTTGTAATAGCGTAGCTTAAAACACTTGTTCCTGATGCCAGTGCCATCGCGTACTGTGCTTGCTGATTGCCTGTATAAACACTTTGTGCCTCTGCGAATCCTCTTTTGGGCTGTGAGAGCCGGTTTTTGCAATAGAGTGATTCCACTGCAGCAATAACAACTGTGATAGAGAAAATCTCATAAATAAATAGTAATCTTTGTTACTGTTTGTAATGGATCAAGAATATTAAAATGTACCAAAATAAATGCTATGCGTGGATGTATGCATGTATGCAGTAATGAACGCAAGAAAAAGGAACATAAGCCGGAATATGCTTTGCAACGGCCGGCTTATAAAGCGCAAGCCGGCTGCTAAACACAACTTGAAACGGCCAGCTCATAAAGCGCAAGCCGGAATATGCTTTCATGAAGCTGGCACTTTGGTCTGTCGGTTTATCCTCGCTCTCTGAAAGCCGGCTCTCACACAACCAATCGAACATTTTAAATCTGACGAGTTCAGGGTCACCTATGTGATTGACTCATCAGACGTACGCCGGGTCATTTTTAAGGAGTAGCATCTTGCTAACAGGCAGGTTTAACCAACTTTGTGGCATCTCGCTGGGTTAAAGGGTTTTGTAAGCTAAACTCAATTGAGTTGGAAGCCCCCAAGTAACCAAGATCAACAAATAAAGATCCAGCACACAAATTTTGAGGCAAAACAGCACCTTTACACAGCGCTGCTGGTCGTTATTTTATTTGATCAAGAACAGGTATATACAGTATAAAAGATATGTACAAAGGTATGACCTAGTCGATGACTTAGGTGTAGTATGGCCGGAGCTGGGCAATGTTCCAGGGCCGGCTTGTTTCTTCCTCAGAAGTACGTGATTTATCTACCTCACGTATATCAATCAGGTAATATGACCCGTTGTTGAGATTCTTGCTGACCACAAAGGGCTCTTCCCAAGGTGGTGAAAGCTTATGCATGCCTGTCTGGTCTTGTATGAGACGGAGCACTAAGTCACCTTCCTGAAAAGTGTGGCTTCGAACTCTACGGCTGTGATAGTGACGTAGGTCTTGCTGATAGATTGCTGATCTGGATGCGGCAAGGTCACGCTCTTCCTCCAGAGCATCAAGAGCGTCTTGGCGAGCTAGCTCATTATCTGATTCCACATAAGCCGCCACTCGAGGGGAGTCATGACGAATATCGCTTGGAAGTACAGCTTCTGCACCATAGACTAGGAAAAACGGCGTATAGCCTGTTGACCTGTTGGGAGTAGTCCGTATGCTCCAAAGTACTGAAGGTAATTCTTCTTCCCAGCAACCCGGCGTGCGCTGCAAAGGCACCATGAGCCGGGGTTTGATACCATGCAATATTTCCTGATTGGCCCTTTCTGCCTGTCCGTTGGACTGAGGATGCGCAACCGATGCTAGATCAAGCCGGATGTGTTCCTGTTGACAGAACTGTTCCATAACTCCCTTGGACAGATTAGTTCCATTGTTTGTAATGATACTATGCGGGTAGCCAAATCGGAATATCAGCTTTTTCAGAAACTTGATAGCTGTAGCCGCATCGCAGTTGCTGACCGGCTCTGCTTCCACCCACTTGGTAAACTTGTCCACAGCCACCAGTAGGTGCGTATGCTTGTTCTTAGAACATTTGAATGACCCTACCATGTCAAGCCCCCAGACCACGAACGGCCAAGTAATCGGGATCATCCTCAACTCTTGAGCCGGCACATGGGCCTGGCGAGCATATTTCTGGCAACCATCACACTTACGGACAATGTCCTCTGCGTCAGCATGAGCCGTGAGCCAGTAAAAACCGTGTTGGAAGGCCTTCGCGACCAGTGATCTTGAGCCGGCATGGTGTCCACAATCGCCAGAGTGAATCTCATTGAGAATTGCTCGGCCTTCTTCAGGTGAAACACAACGCTGAAAAACACCAGTGACGCTTCATCGGTGCAACTCGCCATTGACAACAGTCATAGACTTAGACCGTCTAATGATCTGCCGAGCAAGGAGTTCCTCTGTTGGCAGTTCACCCCGGCTTAGATAATCCATGTAGGGGACCGTCCAATTAGGGATTGCGTGGATAGCTGCCACTAAAGCCGCCTCTGGGTCAGGAACAGCCAAGTCCTCTTCTGTTGGTAACTTGACAGACGGGCTGTGCAAAACGTCCAGGAACACATTGGGTGGCACCGGCTTACGCTGCGAGCCCAAGCGAGAGAGTGCGTCTGCCGCCTCGTTCTGCCTACAATCAATATGATCAACTTGATAACCTTTGAAGTGTCCAGCAATATTTGTGACTGCGTGCCAATAAGCCGCCATAAGGGGATCCTTGGAATCCCAAGTACCAGAAACCTGTTGGGCCACCAAGTCTGAGTCGCCCAAACACCTGACCCGGCTGAGGTTCATCTCCTTGGCCATCCGGAGCCCATGAAGCAAGGCCTCATATTCTGTTGCATTGTTAGTACAGGGGAACATAAGCCTCAAAACATAACAGAACTTGTCTCCTCGTGGGGAAGTAATCACAACTCCAGCCCCCGAGCCCTCAAGCTGCCTTGAGCCGTCAAAGTGTATGGACCAGTATGTTGTGTCGGGCTTCTCTTCAGGAGCCTGCAACTCTGTCCAACCATTAATAAAGTCCACCAACGCCTGAGATTAGATTGTTGTATGAGGCACGTATTTGAGATGATGCGGACCGAGCTCGATGGCCCACTTAGCAACCCGGCCTGTCGCCTCCCGGTTCTGGATTATATCCCCAAGAGGTGCTGAGCTGACCACAGTGATCGGATGCTCGTGGAAGTAATGCTTCAGCTTGCGGCTAGCCATAAATACTCCGTAGACCAGTTTCTGCCAATGTGGATACCGCTGCTTGGACTCGGTTAATACCTCACTGATATAATACACAGGGTGCTGGACTGGATATTCCTTGCCATCTTCCTTGCGCTCTACCACGACTGCCACGCTTACAGCCTTGTTATTAGCAGCAATATATAGCAACATTGGCTCCTTCTCACGAGGGGCAGCAAGGACTGGCGGCTCAGACAACTGCTTCTTGAGGGCCTCAAAAGTCTGATCTGCAGCATCACTCCAGACGAAGTCATCTGATTTCTTAAGCAACTGGTATAACGGAATGGCCTTTTCTTCAAGCTGGCTTATGAACCGGCTTAACGCTGCGACCCACCCAGCCAGCCTTTGCACATCATTCAGTCTGGCCGGCTTAGCCAGAGTTGTGATTGCCTTAATCTTTTCTGGGTTAGCTTCAATGCCACGCTTGGAAACATGAAATCCCAGAAGTTTCCTGCAGGGACACCAAAAACACACTTCTCCAGGTTAAGCTTCATCTGGTAGATGCGGAGGTTGTCAAATGTTTCCTTGAGATCCTCCAACAGAGTTTCTTTCTTCCGGGACTTGACCACAATGTCATCAACATAAGCATGAACGTTCCGCCCGATCTGTTTGTGAAAGCAGCTCTAGACACAACGCTGGTAAGTCGCCTATGCACACTTCAGACCAAAGGGCATGCTTGTATAGCAGAAGGTCCCAAAGGGTGTGATGAAAGTCGTCTTTTCCTGGTCTTCCAACTTCATTTTAATCTGATGATAGCCAGAGTAAGCGTCCAGGAAGCATAAACTCTCACAACCAGCCGTAGCATCGATGATCTGGTCAATACGGGGCAAGGCAAAGGGGTCACTAGGACAAGCCTTGTTCATGTCTGTGTAATCAACACACATCCGCCAAGTCCCGTTTTTCTTCAGAACAAGCACTGGGTTAGCTAGCCATTCTGGATGGAAGACTTCGACGATGAACCCGGCAGCTAGGAGCCGGGCCACTTCTTCACCAATAGCTTTCCGCCTTTCCTCATTAAAGCGACGGAGATACTGGCGAACTGGCTTAAACTTGGGATCCACATTAAGGGAGTGCTCAGCGAGTTCTCTCAGTACACCTGGCATGTCAGAAGGTTTCCATGCAAAAATGTCCCGGTTCTCACGGATGAACTCGATGAGCGCGCTTTCGTATTTGGGATCCATATTTGCCCCAATGGTGAACTGCTCAGAAGAATTTCCTGGGGTGAAATCAACTTGCTTTGTGTCTCTGGCCGACTTAAACTTGAGTAGAGGGTCAGACTCCGTGGTGGGCTTCTTTAGGGATGTCCTGTCAGACGGGTCAACATTGTCCTTATAATACCGCAATTCCTCTGCGGCGCAAGCCGTCTCAGCATAAGTTGCATCTCCTTCCTCGCACTCGAGTGCAATCTTGCGGTTTCCCTCCACTGTGATGGTTCCCCTTGGTCCTGGCATCTTCATCTTCAGGTAGACGTAACATGGCCGCGCCATGAACCACGCGTAAGCCGGCCGGCCAAACAAGGCGTGGTATGAGCTCTTAAGCTTAACCACCTCAAAGGACAAGAACTCAGAACGCCAGTTATCCTCCGAGCCAAAGGCCACCTCAAGGGAAATTCTTCCCATGGGATAGGCTGACTTGCTAGGAACGATGTCGTGAAAGATTGTAGAGGACGTAGTTAACTGCTTATCGGACAGATTCATCCGCCTGAACGTGTCGTAGTACAGAATGTTGATGCTGCTGCCTCCGTCCATAAGCACCTTAGTCAGGGTGTAACCGCCGACTTGTGGCGCAACCACTAGAGCTAGGTGGCCAGGGTGATCAAGTAGGACTGGATGATCCGCCCTGCTCCAGGTAACCGGCTGCTCAGACCAGTTAAAATAGTAAGGAGTTGCCGGCTCAACCGTGTGGGCGGCTCGTCGCTGCACCTTTCGATCCCGCTTGCAGGTACTGGTGGTGAAGACATGATACTGTCCGCTATTTAACTGCTTCGGGTTACTCTGAAACCCCGCCACGCCAGCTTGATGCTGATTTCCCTGGTTGCTTCTCTGATTGCCACCTCCTGTATTACCAGCCCCCTAAAACCCACCGCCTTGGCCACTGTTCCCCTGGAAACCGGGTCCTGCAAAGGGCCCTTGCAAGCCGGCCCCTGAGAAACTGGGTCCCTGTTGGGCGGGTTGTCCGCCATTGCCGCCCCCATTATGATTATTCTGGAAGACCCTCTTGGCGAACTCTTGCATGACATAGCAATTTTCCCAGGAGTGACTGGACGGCTTACCATTATAACTGTGTTTCGGGCAAGGAGCCTTAAGAGCCTCCTCGTAAGTGAGAGGGCAATTACTAGTGGACTGCCTCCTAGAGCCGTCGTTCTGACGCTGACCCTTGTTCTCTGCATTCGTATTCGCCACTAGGTCAGAGCTACCATCATAACCCTTACGTTTTCCGCCGTTGTTGTTCTGACCATTATTGTTGTTCTGCTGCTGACCCTTACCACCAGCTTTCTTCCCCTTATCAGATTTCTCCTCGTCCGACAGCGGATCCTTGGTGTTATCCAACTCCGCATATCGGGTTAAGACATCCATGAGGTCGCCCATGTCCTGGACCTTTCGCTTGAGCTGCCCAAGCTTCTGGACTAGGGGCTGAAACTTGCATGTTCGTTCCAGAACGAGCACCGCTTGGACGGCCGAGATACTGTCTGAGCTGTGTATAACCTCCGCAACCCGGCAAGCCCAGTGATGCGCCGACTCATCCTTGCGCTGGACACAACGCTCAAGATCCACAATTGTGGTTGGCTTTTTACAGGTTCCCTGGAAATTCTTGATGAAGCGCTCCTTCAGTTCCAGCCATGTGTTGATGGAATTCGCCGGTAGATTTTTCATCTAGGTACGTGCAGGGCCTTCCAACATCAGAGGCAGGTAACGCGCAAAGATTGACTCACTTGCACCCAACAAGTCCATTGCCAACTCATAGCTCTCGATCCACTCGGTGGGCTCTAGATTCGCTGTATAGTTAGGAACCTTGCGGGGCCCTTTGAAATCCGGGGGGATGCGCGCTTCTCGTAGTGCTGGTACCAAGCAGGGAGTTCCGATCATGCGACTCGAAGAGCCCCCAAGCCAGCCATCTGACCGGGTTATGTCAGGCGAGGGTTGCACCTCCGGCGAGTTGGCATCTGGCGGCGGGTTGACTCTCGCCGGCGTGTTGAAGCGCGCCGGCGGGTTGTGCCCTGCACGCACGTTTTCTTCCTCCCACGCTCGTAGAATCCGAGCAGCGTCCGCAACGTCTTGCGGGATACTGGGCTGGTGCTGCTCCGCCAGCGGCTGGGTGGCTCTCCTGCGGTGCGCGCTGCTGGAGACTGCAGGCGACTCAGGGTGCTGACTCCTGGTGCGGCTCTGGTGAGGGGTTGAGTGAAGCCGATGCTGGCTATGCGAGTAGTTGGCTTGCTGCACCACTGCTGTCTTGAGCATTGCAATGGCGTTCCTGGCCTCGGTCTGAGTCAGGCCGTCCCCCTCGATCGGAATAGCTGCCAGGTTATGGGTTGCAGCCAGCACGTTATCGACCGGGTTGGAGTAGTGTCCAATTGGGGTCTGGAACCGGTGAGACGGCTGCTGCTGCTAAGGATCCGGCGTGCGATGCCGGGCCGGCTCTCACTGCTGAACAGGCTACTGCAAAGGCGGCTCTCCCGTGGGGATGACTCCAGCCCCCAGGTTCGTCGGAGCCGGTGGCGTGGTGAACAACTGAGTCGGCTCGAGATTAGCTGGAAGCCGGCTCTGAGGACGCCTCCTGTGAACGAGCTCCGACTCGGCCTGTCGGCGGTTCAGGTAATGTGCCTCCTCATCCAGGCGCTACCTCTCCACGGCAATCTGTGCCTGTTCCTGTATCATGCGGGCGTTCTCCGCATTGATGTCCTCTTGGATCTTGGCCATCTGCTCACGACACTTGGTGATCTCCGTGTTGCGCGCCGCTGCGTTCTCTGCAGTGACCGGCTCGGTCAATAGGGCTGTCAGCGTAGTCATTAAGTCCGCAAGTGCTTGAACCCCGGTCTTCTGAGAGCTGGAGGCCGAGGCGTCGGCTCCTCCTGAGCCGGCCAGGAGGTTGTTCTGCCCCGCCGTCGGATTGGCCGGGTCACGCACTGGATCTTGCCTACCCTCCATGTACACCGCCGCGAAGCGAGGCGGATCAGGGCTCTCCGGAAAGACGTCGTCCGAGTGCCCAAGCCCTCCATCATGCAGCGGAAGAATTGACTCGGTTTCCCCCGTCGAGGACTCGCCGTCAGATTGGATGAGCGTGTCATCCTGAGATAGGGAGTTCTCCGATAAGGCCACCCCTTGGGTGAAACCGACGAAGACATGGTTTGGGCCGGCTTGACGCGGGCCAGGTCTCGCCTGGTGCTGGCCAGCGCGGCGTGCCGACTCAACTCCGGCGATGCTCTCCAACCCGGCGACCGGCTCGCCGACCACGCCGATGAAGGTATGGATCTTGCCGAAGGGGACCCGGTACCCGTACTCGATCGAGTCGGCGTCGGGGCCCCAGTATGAATCGTCGATGTAGAACTTCCCGCGGCGGCTCTTGGTCATCATGCCAACCGCGTACTTCCCGAACCCTGGAAGAGATCCCGCTAAGAACTCAACTCCACCATGCGTGTGCCCCACGGTGGGCGCCAACTGTCGTGGTTTTAACACGGCAGATGCCCTTGTGAAAGGACTTAGAGATGAGGCCATAGCACCAGTGTGGAAGCTTAACGGGGTTGATCGAGAACGAGAAGACGCCGGGTTACCCAGGTTTGGCCCCTCACGGTGGAGGTAAAAGCCTACGTCCTGCTTGATTATATTGCTGTAGATCTCGATTACAAGGATGCGGATTCGCTAACCTAGCTCTCGAGGAGATTGCAACTTAGTCTTTTTCGTATTGGTGCTCCCCTTTATATACATAGGTGGAACCCTAGATTACATGAGAGTCCGGATCATACTCTGACCCGTCTCCTACTCTTCTACTTGTCCTCCAAGGCGGCCTCTGGGCCACTCATCATCCTCGTGAGCCGGCCCATTGCCTAAGCCGGCCCATCCTCGCCAGGCCTCGTTAAGCCGGCCCGCGATGATTCCTTCAGCCCTGCAGTAGGTTGACCCGCCAAGCCTGCTCTATGGACGGGTTATCATTCTGCCGGGTCTAATTGCTGGTAACCATCCCCAACAGGATCTATTAACGGTTTTCTGCAAAATTAATTTTATTTCTCTATTAGTTAATTCAACTTGACCACTAGACTGAGGATGATAAGGAGATGCAATTCTATGGTTAAAATCATATTTAGCAAGCAATTTACGGAAAGCACCATGAATAAAATGTGAACCACCATCAGTCATTAAATATCTAGGGACTCCAAATCTCGGGAATATAACTTCTTTAAGGATTTTAATAGAAGTGTTATGATCAGCACTACTAGTTGGAATAGCTTCTACCCACTTAGTAACGTAATCAACAACAATTAAAATATGAGTATACCCATTGGACTTAGGGAAAGGTCCCATATAATCAAAACCCCAAACATCAAATGGTTCAATAACAAGTGAATAATTCATAGGCATTTCCTGACGTCTACCAACATTACCAATTCTTTGACATTCATCACAAGAGAGGACAAACTTACATGCATCTTTGAAAAGAGTAGGCCAATAAAAACCAGATTGTAGTACCTTGTGTGCAGTTCTGTCTCCCGCATGGTGTCCTCCATATGCCTCGGAGTGACACTTTCGTAGGATTTGTTCCTGTTCATGCTCAGGTACACAACATCTAATAACACCATCTACTCCTTTATATAGCTGTGGGTCATCCCAAAAGTAATGTCTTAAATCAAAGAAGAACTTTTTCTTTTGTTGGTATGTGAAACTAGGTGGTATATATTTAGCAACAATGTAATTAGCATAGTCTGCATACCAAGGAGTATTACGAGAAGCATTTATCACAGCTAGTTGTTCATCAGAGAAATCATCATTAATAGGAAGTGGGTCATCAAGAACATTTTCCATTCTAGACAAATTACCAGCTACGGGATTCTCAGCTCCCTTTCTATCAACAATATGCAAATCAAATTCTTGCAGCAGAAGAACCCACCTAATAAGTCTAGGTTTAGCACCTTTCTTTTCCATAAGATATTTAATAGCAGCATGATCGGTATGAATAGTAACTTTGGAATCAACAATGTAAAATATGAATTTATCACATGCGAACACAACTGCTAAAAATTCTTTCTCAGTAGTAGCATAATTTCTTTGAGCATTGTCTAGAGTTTTACTAGCATAATGAATAACATTCAATTTCTTATCAACTCTTTGTCCTAGAACAGCACCAACATCATAATCACTAGCATCACACATAATTTCAATCAGGTGGTTGAACAATAGGTGTAGAAATTAAGGCTTTCTTAAGTATTTCAAAGGCTTCTACACAATCATCATCAAAAACAAATGGCACATCTTTTTGCAAAAGATTAGTAAGAGGCCTAGAAATTTTAGAGAAGTCTTTTATAAACCTTCTATAGAAACCAGCATGACCGAGGAAACTTCTTATACCTTTGATATCTTTAGGACATGGCATTTTCTCAATAGCATCAACTTTAGCTTTATCAACTTCAATACCTCTTTGGGAAATTTTATGCCCAAGGACTATACCTTCATTCACCATAAAGTGGCACTTCTTCCAATTCAAGACAAGATTAGTTTCTTCACATCTCTGCAAAACTCGGTCAAGGTTGCTCAAGAAATCATCAAAAGAAGTTTCGTAAATGGAGAAATCATCCATGAAAACCTCAACAATCTTTTCACAAAAGTCAGAGAATATAGCAGTCATACATCTTTGAAAGGTAGTAGGTGCATTACATAAACCAAAAGGCATACGACGATAAGCATAAGTTGCAAAAGGACAAGTAAAGGTGAATTTCTCTTGATCTTCAGGTGAAACAGGTATTTGATACAAACCAGAATAACCATCTAGGAAGCAAAAGTGTGTGTGCTTAGATAATCTTTCTAACATTTGATCAATAAAAGGCAAAGGGTAATGATCTTTCCTAGTAGCTTTATTTAATTTCCTAAAATCAATTACCATCCTATAACCGGTTACAATTCTTTGTGGAATGAGTTCATTTTTACCATTAGGAACAACGGTAATACCTCCTTTCTTAGGAACACAATGAACATGACTTACCCATCTACTATCAGCTATGGGATAAATTATACCTGCTTCAAGAAGCTTTAATATTTCAGTTCTTTCCACATCCTTCATTTTAGGATTCAACCTTCTTTGATGATCAACAACGGGTTTAGCGTCTGGCTCCATATGAATTTTATGCTGCCATAAAGTGGGACTAATGCCCTTAAGATCATCAAGAGTATATCCAATAGTAGCATGGTGTTTCTTCAGAGTTTTAAGTAATCTCTTTTCTTCATGCTCTGAAAGGTTAGCACTAATAATAACAGGATATATCTTCTTTTCATCAAGATAAGCATATTTAAGTGTATCAGGTACTTGCTTTAAATCAAACACAGGTTCACCCTTGGGTGGTAGAGGATTTCCCAAGGTTTGCACAGGCAAATTATGTTTGAGAACAGGTGCTTGTTTAAAGAACAGCTCATCTATTTCATTTCTTTCATTCATATGCATATCATTCTCATGGTCTAGCAAATATTGTTCTAAAGGATCAGTAGGAGGCACCGCAATAGAAGCAAGACCTATAATTTTATCTTTATTGGGTAATTCCTTATCATGAGGTTGTCTACTAAACTTAGAGAAATTAAATTCATGAGATATATCACCAAACTTAACTCTAACCTTCTCTTTAACACAATCAATTCAGCATTAACGGTATTCAAGAAAGGTCTACCAAATATAATGGGACAAAAATTATCTTGTTGTGAACCAAGTACTAAGAAATCAGTAGGGTATTCGATTTTACCACACAAGACTTCAACATCTCTAACAATCCCAAGTGGTGTAATAGTATCTCTATTTGCAAGCTTAATAGTAACATCAATATCTTCAATCTCAACAGGTGCAATATCATGCATTACTTCTTGATATAAAGAAAATGGAATAGCACTCACACTAGCACCCATATCACATAAACCATGATAGCAATAATCTCCAATCTTAACAGAAAAAACAGGCATGCCAACTACGGGCTTGTTCCTATCTAGCATATCTCTTTCATTTCTAACAGGTTTAGCAATTCTAGCAGCCTCATCGCAAAAGTAAATAACATGCCCATCAATATCATCAACTAAAAGATCTTTAACCATTGCAATATTAGGTTCAACCTTAATTTGTTCAGAAGGTCTAGGTGTTCTTGTATTACTTTTGTTAACCACAGTTGAAGCTTTAGCATGTTCCTTAATCCTAACAGGGAAAGGAGGTTTCTCAATATATGCAGTGGGCACAATGGATCAACATTGTAAACAATTGTTTCTTCTTTAACAATAATGGGTTATTCATTTAATTCAATGGGTGGATGATATTTAAACCATTTCTCCTTAGGGAGATCAACATGAGCATCAAAAGATTCACAAAAGGTAGCTACTATCTCAGAGTCAAGTCCATATTTAGTACTAAACTTATGAAAAGCATCAGTTTCCATAAAAGATTTAACACAATCAAACTCAAGATTTATACCTAACTCTTTACCTTTGTCGATTTCCCAATCTTCAGAGTTGTGTTTAATTCTTTCTAGAAGATCCCATTTGAATTCAATAGTCCTCTTCATAAAGGAACCATTTGAAGAAGTATCGAGCATGGATCGATCATCATGAGAAAGCCGAGCATAAAAGTTTTGAATAATTATTTCTCTTGAGAGCTCATGATTGGGGCATGTATGCAACATATACTTAAGCCTCCCCCAAGCTTGAGCGATACTTTCTCTTTCCCAAGGCCAAAAATTATATATATAATTTCGATCACAATGAACCAAATGCATAGGATAAAATTTCTGGTGAAATTCCAGCTTCAACCGGTTCCAATCCCATGTTTCAGTATCATCACATAGCCTATACCATGTCAATGCCTTCCCCTCCAAAGATAAAGGGAATACTTTCTTCTTAACTCCATCTCCGGATAGACCTGCAAGCTTCAACAATCCAGAAATTTCATCCACATATATCAAGTGCACATCAGGATGCACCGTTCCATATCCTGCATAAGGATTAGCTAGCAGTTTATCTATCATACCCGAAGGAATTTCATAATAAATATTTTCAGTATGTTCAGTAGGTTGAGGGGCAACTCTCAATGCTTCCGGTTGATGTGAAGATACCCCGAACAAGCCCCTCAAAGGATTACTTTCCATAGTGTCAAGTGACAGTAAATTTCAGCACGTAATATAAATGTTTCCTTACCAAATTCCACTCACCAAAGGCGCTTCACTCCCCGGCAACAGCGCCAGAAAAGAGTCTTGATGACCCACAAGTATAGGGGATCAATCGTAGTCCTTTTGATAAGTAAGAGTGTCGAACCCAACGAGGAGCAGAAGGAAATGACAAGCGGTTTTCAGCAAGGTATTCTCTGCAAGTACTGAAAGTAGCGGTAACAGATAGTTTCGGTAGCAAGATAATTCGTAACAAGTAACAAGTATACTAAAGTGCAGCAAGGTGGCCCAATCCTTTTTATAGAAAAGGACAAGCCGGAACGAACTCGTATAATAAGCAAAGCGTTCTCGAGGACACATGGGAATTTCATCTAGTCACTTTCATCATGTTTGTTTGATTCGCGTTCGCTACTTTGATAATTTGATATGTGGGTGGACCAGTGCTTGGGTGCTATTATTACTTGAACAAGCCTCCCACTTATGCTTACCCCCTCTCGCAAGCATCCGCAACTACGAAAGAAGAATTAAGATAAATCTAACCATAGCATGAAACATATGGATCCAAATCAGCCCCTTACGGAATAGCGCATAAACTAGGGTTTAAGCTTCTGTCACTCTAGCAACCCATCATCTAATTACTACTCCACAATGCATTCCCTTAGGCCCAAAGATGGTGAAGTGTCATGTAGTCGACGTTCCCACGACACCACTAAAGTAAGCAACAACATACATATCATCAATATATCGAACGAATACCAAATTCACATGATTACTTATGACAAGACTTCTCCCATGTCCTCAAGAACAAAAGTAACTACTCACAAATAATATTCATGTTCAAGATCAGAGGGGTATTGAATAGCATTAAGGATCTGAACATATAATCTTCCACCAAATAAACCAACTAGCATCAACTACAAGATGTAATCAACACTACTAGCAACCCATAGGTACCAATCAGAGGTTTTGGGACAAAGATTGAATACAAGAGATGAACTAGGGTTTGAGATGAGATGGTGCTGGTGAAGATGTTGATGAAGATTGGTCCTCCCACGATGAGAGGATCGTTGGTGATGTCGATGGCTTCGATTTCCCCCTCCCGGCGGAATCGCTCCGCCAGAGAGCAACATAGCTCCTGCCCAGGTTCCGCCTCGAGACGGCGGCGCTTCATCCCGAAAGTCTTCTTTTGATTTTTTTTCTAGGGAAAATGGCTTCATATAGCAGAAGGAGGGGGCCGGAGGCCTGCCAGGGGCCCCACAAGCTCGGGGGGCGTGCCCAGGGGGTAGGGCGCGCCCCCAGGTTTGTGGCTTCCTGGTGGGCCCCCTCCTGGTAATTCTTTCGCCAGTATTTTTTATATATTCCAAAATAATTCTCCATAAATTTTCAGGTCATTTGGAGTTGTGCAGAATGGCTATCTCTGTTTCACCCCTTTCTGGTTGATGCGTCTCTAACGTATCTATAATTTATGAAGTATTCATGCCTTGTTTACAATAGTTTTATATGGTTTTGGTGCACTTTTATATTATTTTTATGGACTAACTTATTAATCTAGTGCCCAGTGCCAGTTCCTGTTTTCTGCTTTTTTTGTTTCACAGAAAAATCATACCAAACGAAGTCCAAACGCTATAAAACTTTACGGAGATTTATTTTGGAATATATGTGATTTTTGGGAAGAAGAATCAACGTAAGATGGTGCCCGAGTGCTCCACAAGGCAACAGGCCTCGTAGGTCGGTTGATGACCTTCTTTCGCCGCAAGAAAGATAATTTCCAGATAAAAATCCCCTCAAAATTTCAGCCCAATCGGAGTTACGGATCTCCGGGAATATAAGAAACGGTTTTCGGGTAGAAACGGAAGAGAACAGAGAGAGAGAGATCCAATCTCGGAGGGGCTCCCGCCCCTCCGGGCACCATGGAGGCCAAGGACCAGAGGGAGAACCTCTCCCCATCTAGGAGGAGGCCATGGAGGAGCATGCCGGAGGGGGAGGCTCTCTTCCCCTCTCTCTCGGTGGCACCGGAGTGCCGCCGGGGGAACCATCGCCGCGGTGATCGTCTTCATCAACATCACCGTCCATCACCTCCCTCATCGCTTTTCAGCGGTCCACTCTCCCGCACCCCGCTGTAATCCCCTTCTTGAACATGGTGCTTTATGCCACATATTATTATCCAACGATGTGTTGCCATCCTATGATGTTTGAGTTGATTTCTTTTGTCCTTTGGGTTGATTGATGATCTTGATTGGTTTGAGTTGTATGTTTTATTTTGGTGCTGTCCTATGGCGCCTTCCATACCGCGCACACGTGGGGGAATCCCGCTGTAGGGTGTTGCAATACATTCATGATTGACTTATAGTGGGTTGCGTGAGTGACTGAAACACAAACCTGAGTAAGGGGGTTGTTGCGTATGGGAGTAAAGGGGACTTGATACTTAATGCTATGGTTGCGTTTACCTTAATGATTTCTAGTAGTTGCAGATGCTTGCTCGAGGTCCAATCATAAGTTCATATGATCCAAGTACGGAAAGTATGTTAGCTCATGCCTCTCCCTCATATAAAATTGCAATAATGATTACCGATCTTGTTATCAATTGCCTAGGACAATTCTGCACACCGATCCACCATTATTCCACACTCACTATTTGTAATTTATTGTAATATATTCTAACTTTATTTAGGAAGCACCCATTTTTATGTTTTAGTTCTCCGATATCATGCAAAGCTATCCTCTTCATACCCACAACGTAGTTTTATTTCTCGTTTCTAAATGAAAGCAAACGCTCGGTGTACGTAGAGTCGTATTAGTGGCAGATAGGACTTGAGAGAATATTGATCTTACCTTTAGCTCCTTGTGGGTTCGACACTCCATACTTATCACTTCCATCTTTAGAAATTGCTACGATGATTCCTTGCACTTGGGGATTATCAAGCTCTTTTCTGGCACCGTTGCCGGGGAGCAATAGCATGGGGTTAATATTTTCGTGTATGCTTGTTTTCTTTCATCACTAAGTATATTTTGTTTTTCCTTTTGATTTTGTTTTCTTTTTTTTCTTTAGTTGTGGGTGAAACAAAAAAAATTAAAAATTAAAAATACAAAAAAAATTACTTGCCTCTTATGCCTAGCTTAATGGCTTTAAAAAAAGCGCTGCCTGGGAGACAACCCGGAAGTTTTAGAGAATATTTTTTATTTTGTGTAATATAAAATTTATTATGTGTGCCATTTAAATATTTAAAAACAAAAAAAATATAGAGGGGAACCTAAAAGTTTTCAAAAAGAAAAGTGAAAGTGAGATAGATGAGAAATGTGGAAGTGGGGGCTAGCCTTGAACTTTGTTCATGCCCATGGAAACTTTGTGAACCTTGATTACAGAAACTTTTCAACAAAAATAATTATCCCCTTGTACAAATCCATTGTATTGTAAAAATAATGTGCCAAGATTTACCTTTAGGATGTTTAAATTGCTTGTTTGGTGTGTGCTGGGAAAAAACAGAAACTTTTGCTATAGTGATTGAATTTCTATACTGGAATATGCAAAAATTCTAAAAAATTTACACAGTACTTCAATGCAATTTTTTTATTTTGTCCTAATTTTGCAGAATTTTTGGAGTGACATAAGTATGGTTTTTAAATAGATCTTTACAGACTGTTCTGTTTTAGACATATTCTGTTTTTGTTGCATAGTTTGCTTATTTGGATGAATCTATGGATCGTATCAGGGGGTATGAGTTATGGAGAAGTTGGAGTACAGTAGCATTATGCCAATATTAAATATTAATCAATTTACAATAGTACCTAAAGTTTAAGATTTATTTGTTATACTAACGGATCTCACGAGGTTTCTGTTGAGTTTTGTGTGGATGAAGTGTTCGAAGATCGAGGAGGTATCAATATGAGAAGAATAAGGAGAGGAAAGAGTTCAAGATTGGGGATACCCAAGGCACCCCAAGTAAATATTCAAGGAGACTCAAGCATCTAAGCTTGGGGATGCCCCGGAAGGCATCCCATCTTTCTTCCTGAACAATTATTGGTATGTCTCGGTTTTTGTTTTGTTCACATGATATGCGTAAATTCTTGGAGCGTCTTTTACGTTTATTTTTCCTTTTTCCTTCATTCACCATGCTTGTTGGGTATGATTTCTTATGGTTCTTGGTTGATTTATAGAGTGCTTCATGCGCTTCACTTAAATCTTTTGAGTATGGCTTTATAGAATGCTCTTTGTGCTTCACTTAAATCTTTTGAGTATGGCTTTATAGAATGCTTAATGTGCTTCACTTATATATTTTGAGCTTGGATATTGGTCTCTCTATATTCATTGTATAATGCTCTATGAACTTCACTTATATCTTTTAGAGTATGAATAAAATTATCATCGAAAGTGGGTTTGGAAGAGTGTCAACTCTATGTAGCAATGCAACCCCATATTTATCCTTACTGTTTTTGTGTGTTAACATGTTAATCTACTGTAGTAATCATGTTTTGTACCTTTTATTTCAATAATGTGCCAAGTAAAGCCTTTGGGATAGTGTGGATACTAGTTGAATTGATTCTGTGCAAAAACAGAAACTTTTGCGCCCAGTGCTGGAATTACTATAATTCACTGGTATGTGATAAAATTTTGAAATTTTTACACATGATTTATATATAAATTTCCTACGTTGTCCTAATTTTTCAGAATTGTTGGAGTTATATAAGTATGGTTCTAGTTCAAATCATTACAGACTGTTCTGTTTTTGACAGAATCTGTTTTGTTTGCATTGTTTGCTTGTTTTAGCATTTCCACAACTTATATTGAGTGATATAAATTGTGGAAATGATAGAGTACATTAGGCATTATGTGAGAAATTTTTTGGATCTTGTCTTGACAGTACCAAAGTGAATGATTTATTTATTATCATACTAACCTATCTCACGTGTTCCGTTAAGTTTTGTGTGATTGAAGTTTTCAAGTTTTGGGTGAGATACCGATATGAGGAGAATAAGTGATGCTGAGCATCCTACGGACATCACCATGTCAAGAGTATGTTTGGAAAGTGACACGTGCGACATCTACTTCGCATACACAAAGGTGAATCATCTCCTTTATGCATGTTCACTTGACCCCTTCGAGGATGGTATACTACTTGACATTCCTCTCGTGTGCATGCATAGGTATTGTCGGAACTTCACGGATGACGAGGAGGAGTACAAGCGCCAAGGAACGCCTACACCATCCGCGAGGGAAGCGTGGAAGCAAAGACGGAAGAAGACGGAGCTGCAGCAAAGCTACAGTCATCGGACGTCCGACGGACACCGGATGTCTGGCCACCCGCAGACCAGACGGCCAGAAGAGCTACAACCGACGAGTGCTACAGCGGCCGGACGACCGACGACCACCGGACGTCCGAAAAGTCCCAATGACCGGACGACCGACGCCGACCGGAAATCCGGCATTACCAGTCCAGAGAAGAAACGTCGGAAGTCCGACGCCCTCCGGACGTCCGGACCCCCGCGAGCGACCGGACATCCGGTAACCACCGGACGTCCGACCCTGCCTGTGCGCAGATGGGCCTTTGGCTTTGTATCTCTCTCCCACTTACCCCTTCGTGACTTAGACTATAAATAGACCCCCCCTCCCCATTTCTAGGGTTAGCAAATAGGATAGCTCATTTCTAGGTGAGCTTTGCTCCTTTACCACTCCTCCTCTTGAGAGAGAGAGAGAGAGACAACTCCATTGGAGTTCAAGACCTCCATTGGAGAAGATCCCAAGGGATTCAAGACCCCCATCGTGGGAAGGATCTTCTAGATCATCAAGACCTCAACTCCTCACGGATTGGGATGAACTAGCTACCGTTTGTATCGTCCTTTGTTGGATTTGGACCGTGGATCTCCCCGTGTGTATGTGGATTTAGCACATGTGTGATTGTTTCTTGTCTATTTGAGTGATTACTCTCGTTTTCCCTCATGTTTCTCCTCGTGTTCTTCGTGTTCTTCGCGGGATCCGCTCCAATCGTGAAAGATCGACACCGTTAGGGTTCCACCCTACATCATCTTGGTATCATGAGCCACGTTGATCACGAATTTGGAGCCTTCCCCTTCGTTTTCTAGCCTGATTTTGCTTTGTTTCGTCCTAAATTTGAAAATCCCCACCAAAAATAGCCCCCAAAATTTTTGTGATTTGTTGGTTTGATGAAGTTTTGTTGATTTTGATCCGTGAATTCGTTGTGTTTCAAGTGGATCTAGCCTTCCCCATCTTTTTCCCCATTTCCATCCACGAAATCTTCCAAATTTTGACACCGAAATCCCCAATTTCCGCCCAAAATCGCATCCCGGATCTGAAATCCCGAGTTGACCCAGACTCGTCGGACGTCCGACACTTTTCCGGACGTCCAGAGCACCCGGAACCACCGGAAGTCCGGTACTTACCGGAAATCCGAGACCCCGAAACAGAGAAGAATTCTCGGAAGTCCGGTAATGCTCGGACGTCCGGTCCCTGTGAAAACTCACACGACTGATATCTTGTTTTGGCCATAACTAATTCATCCGGAGTCTGATTCTGACGTTCTTTAGCTCGTTTTGTAGCTATTGACATCCCCCATCCCAAAAAAGTACTTCATCCACCATTTGACTCCATCATAATTTGTCATATTTGGCATCTTTGCCTAGGCCCTCCATCATATCATCTGCCATCCACCATAGCCTTTCGCAACCTAACCCATTGTGATCCATATAGCATTTGTGGTTGCTTGATTAGTGACTCGGGTCTCCTAAGGTGTTTCGGCTACTTAGGGATGGTTACTACTCCATCCACCATACCTTCCGCATGACCATCCACCATACCTCTTCCGCTACATTAACCCATTTGACATTTGACGTTTGAGATTTTGAGTTCGCGGTTTTTTCGTTTCCTAAGGTGTTTCGGCTAATTAGGAACGGTTCGACATTGAGATCACCGCCACTCATCATCACCACGAGGTCGTCATCGACATTGCCACTTCACCATTTAGACACCATCAACCGTAAGCAAGGGACGGTAACTTCGACGACACCATTGTATATTCCCCTTGCCATTGCATTGTTAACCCCTTGCCCATTTTGAGTCACTTGCCTATCGAGACTAGCCATTGAGTATTGCCGGCAACGTTACTTGTGCACATTAGTGATCATCGACCCGCACCTTCCATTTCATACATACATCATATTGGTATCATCTTGGTATCATAGTATCATCTCTTGCATCACAAGATTGTTCCCGCATATACACAATTGCTATCTTGGTTTGAGCATTTCGCATAGTGGCCATAAAAAAAAAGCTTTTAAGCAAAAAGAAAGAGAAAGCAAAGAGCTTGTGAGCAATAGCCATAGCATCATACCACATTGCATATAAAACTGCCATCATTGATCATCTTGGATCATATCGTGTGAGAAACACCGGGAACCATACATACATAGCATACTTGGGATAGAGAGTCGATACGTTTTGTCTTCCCTAGGGTGTGCACAAGTTTCGTATCCGCCTATTGAGCAATCGTGCTAGCGTCTCTCTAGAGTTGTGCAACACGAGCGTTTTCCGTGGATTCCACATTTTGTGCTCATTCCTTGGTTGCACGACCCCATTTATCTATTCGTGTGTGCGTTTCCGTGTGCCATTCATTGCTATTGGTCTACTTGTTTCATTTGCGAATTTATGAATCTCTTTCAACATTATTGACTCTTGCTAACAATTGCATAAATTTTGTGTCACTATCCTCACCAAGCTACTCCATAAGCCTTATTGTGTAGGTGTGAGAATTGACAAGATCCGGTACCAATTGTGCTACTTCCATAATACCATATTGGGTGATCATTGATCCATCTTCAACATTGGATAAGGTACATTTGGTCTAGTTCTTTCCTTTCTTCCACTCACATTTTTGCTTGAGCATGATGGATAGGCAAAGCACATCTACTTCAGTCTACACCAACAATGACGAGTTCGATGCCACGAAAAACTTCATCGACTCCAAGATGCAAGCTCACAAGGAGAAGCTCATAGCCCTCATCAAGACCGCCAAGAGGTCTCCCTCATCTTCGAGAAGACGCTCAAGTGCACATGCTTCCGAGCTACCATCTCCGGCAAGGTCACATCGGCATCGACACCATCACCGTCAAGAACGTGAAGGTCAAGAGCTCAACACCAACCACCGCTCTACGACTTCACCATCTACCTTGGCATCTTTGCCAAGCGACTTCACGGCATCTTTGCCTTTGGACATACGGCATCTTCGCCAACAAGCACCTCAAGATTCCGCTAAAGAGAAGCTCCCCAAGCTCAAGTCCGCGACTTCCACGAGCTACTACGACCTCGACACCGACCACGAGCTTCCTTTCTATGGGACTCAAGACCCCGAGGAGTATCTCGAGTGGTAGTGCAAGATGGACGACTACCTCAAGCTACATCAAGTCCCCTCTGAAGATCAAGTGAAGTGCGCCACAAGTAACTTCCACGACTACGCGTCGACATGGTGGCTTCACAAACCTTCGACAAGCGTCGACATGAGTTGGCCCAAGACGAAGAAAGTGATGCGGCGAGAATTTTTGCCTTCCACCTACACGGAACATCTTCGACGCCAATTGGAGAACACCATCCAAGGATCCAAGTCCATCGACGAGTACTTCAAGGAGATGAAGAAAGCCTTGCGACGAGCCGGTGTGGACGACCCCATTTTGATGAAGTTCCACATCATGATGGGATTGAACAATGACATCTCCAAGACTATCTTCCTCGACAACTACAAGTCCCTCGACAACAACTACTTTGGTGCTCTCAAGGCGGAACAAGAACTCAAGAAGGCCAAGGCTTCTCCACCCCACGCACACTTCGTGACGACCAAGCTCCACGACAACGAGCATGAGGATAGTACCACCAAGATGTCCAAGCCCGACGAGCTCCAAGACGATGCTTCCAAGTTCGACTTCACCGCCATCCCTCTTTGTGGCATTGATGATGCCGAGTCTACCTCGACTCTTTTTGAAGATGGCGCGGCGACGACTACGACTACGGCGCAACTCAAGGCTCAAGATTTGGAGGCGAGCGAGAAGGTGGCGAGCAAGGATGAGGCTTCCATCTTTGGAGATGAGAGTGATGATGTGCCATCTTTGGCCTTCATCCACGACGATGGCGACGATGACTTGAGCGACTTATGCCACCATATTGAGAGTGAGAGTGACTTCACCACTAGCCCCATATATGATGAGATGACCCACTTCCCATGTGAGGAGAGCCACAACCACCACCACATGGGTGATTTGAGTGACTCCGCCATATGTGACATTGAGTACACCTATTTTGAGGGAGTGAGTGAGCCACCACATAGAGAGAGTGAGATAGTTGATAGGTCTTGTGAGGCCATTTGCATTGCTAACAACTTGACCTCTACCTCTATTGTGTCTTCTCATTTGGTGCTAGGTCCTATATATGATGACGCGCCGATCCACGACGACTTCGTCCTTCCTTTGGACAAGACGATGGCCATGGTAGAATATGATGCACCCCCCACATGGTTCCATCAAGATGAAGATGATGACCACAATTTGGTCCTTGCCACCTCACCTACACCGCATGTGTGGAATGACAAAGGTAACATAGGTGAAGGTGATGAGCTAGTCCCACTAGTGGACATTGATTGCTTGCATGATGTCGATCCTCCTATTAACACGCTTCATGCTAGTATGATTTCCCCATGCGATGATTTGCCCATTTATGATGAGTTTGATGATTGCCATGTGGAGTCTCTTAGTTGTGATGCCATGTTGCATAGGATTTCTTGTGATAATTCTCTTGGTCACATCATGTTTGCAACCCCTCTTGACTTGTCATATGCTATGCATGAGATCTCCCATATGTCATATTTGCAATCTCATCGTAGTGACTATGCATATGCAATTAAAATAAATCCCATTTGCACTTATGGCATAGATGACGAGCCCATGGTTATTGGCATTTGTTTTTCTTGTGATGATATTGATATGCTCCCTTTGCAAAATTTGTGCATTTCATCTCATATGCCATGCCATGACCACCTAGCTTCGGACATGCATTGTTTGCCATGTTGTCCATTTTCTCCATATTATGCGTCCGATATTGCTCATGAGGAGACCCCCATAGTTTCCTCATACATGTTAGGAGATTTTGACCCATCCTATGAATTGCATGATCCCAATACTTGTGTGCACGATATGCTCCCCATGACTGAAAATGCTATTGATGTGCTTTATACTTGTATGCTCAATTTGTGTCCCCATCGTGTTATACATAACAACTACTCTTTCATGATGGATGACATGTTCATATACCATGCCTCAAATTTCTTTGAGCATTGCTTGTTTTGTGCTAACTCTCACGTGCACATACACATCATGATGGATGATGTGTACATTTAACATGCACACACTTTGTTTCGTTTGTCCCCATGTTGTGTAGGTACACATGCTTCCTCATCGACCTTGCAAGTGCCAGAGTTGACGAAATGAGCTCTCGAGAGCAATGATGATTTGGGATTCCGTGGATTGTCATTACCACCACTCCCACCGCGCAATGACTTTGCGCATTTCTTCTACATGGCCCTCACATGGTTATGGGTTATTGTCCATTACATATTCTATGCCCATCTTGCCATGTTCACTTTGCATGATATGCTCATTTCTATGCCTTTGCCATGCATTTGTGACCCATGCTTTGCATCTCACATGATCCTTGATTGTAGCACTTGTATATGTATTTGCATGCTTGGTGGAGATATCACCTGTTATTGCCATGTTTGCTATGTACCCAATTGCTATGATGATACTTTGATCATGTTTCGCTTTCGTGCTCGTGATATGTCATGTGCATTACCTATACCTATTATTTTCTCAAATGACATGATTGCCATGATTTCCTCTAGTGTGTTGCATCTTCGCTCCACTAGTTTTCACGACTTGATTACTATGATTGCTTGCTTTGTTGCATCACCGATGATTCATACTTGCTCGTTTCATGCGGTTGATGGCAACCATTGCCTTGCTTTACACATGATTGCTCCATATGTTGCTTCTCTCGTGCTAGATGAATTGCCATGTATTGAGTGCAACAATGCTTTTAGTCTTGCTAATGACATTGCCCCCATAGCTTTCTCCCATATATTTGGAGCTTTTGCCATCTTTCATGTGAAGCATGCTTGTCTTCCTTCTTTGCACCATATGCCTAGTGCCATGAATATATCCATTGTTGCATCATATTATTCATGCACTTTTGCTTCTAATGGTTTTGTGCAAGAGAAGAGAACCATCATGATGGATGATGTGTTTATCTACCGTGCACATATGTTCTTTGCTTGGTTGTGTGCATGTGTAGGATCCTTTGACATAGTGTCCACGTCCACTTCCCGTGAGTTGACCATTCGAGCTCTTGAGAGTGAGCCACTTTCGACCGATGTGCTTCTACAACGCATTTCTACCACTACGACATTGTGACAGACGCACAAGAGCACTATTTTGAGGTGACATCCTTCTTGAGCATGGATATTGTGTATCATACTTCGTGTGTTGCTTGCACCATGACACATTGCACACATGGTAGAGATCTTGCTTCGCCTTGTCATTGCCACATTGCCATGACTCATGATATATATGCCTTGTGTGTTGCATCGAACATGATTATCCCATGCTATTCCCATGTGTTTGATTGCAACGATGTCATTTCTTCACATATGCCATGTCCCATTGATTGCTACATGCTTGACTTGATTGCCTCACACATGATGAACAATTGCTATTTCTATTGTGTTGAGTGCCACACTATCTTCACTACACCATATGCACATTATGCTAGGATTGTCTCGCACTTGACCCATGTGTTTAGACATCTCACCTTCTTTGGTGTTGTGAATGATTCTTATGCATACCATAGGCCGTTTGTTGAGCGCTTGATGCATGCTTGCTATGACCTTGAGGTAGATGCTTGTTCTCTTGTCACACATATTTGCATTTCTACCTCCCATTTACATGCTTGTTTCCATGATGCCTTTGATTGTGCTCAATTGATATGCTTACATGACGTGCCACTATCCTTTGTCACACCATATGATATGCATGATGACGACACTTGTTGGGTGAATCACCTCTTGAATGCTTGGTTTTGCACTAACGCTGAGCACATTTGTTTTTCCAAGTGTTTGTTGTCCATGCTCCTTTTGAAGGAATCACAAGACGGTGCGACGTTGGAGTGTGCCCATTTCGAGCCTCAAGATGAAGAGTGTTTGGTGATCGTCCACTTCTACACGGCGACGACATCTCTTTCCCATGGTGATTTGGTTTTCGATCCGAGGACGGATCTTTTCCAAGGGGGAGGGGATGATGCGGAGCATCCTACGGACATCACCATGCCAAGAGTCCGTTTGGCAAGTGACACGTGCGACATCTACTTCGCATACACAAAGGTGAATCATCTCCTTTATGCATGTTCACTTGACCCCTTCAAGGATGGTATACTACTTGACATTCCTCTCATGTGCATGCATAGGTATTGTCGAAACTTCACGGATGACGAGGAGGAGTACAAGCGCCAAGGAACGCCTACACCATCCGCGAGGGAAGTGTGGAAGCAAAGACGGAAGAAGACGGAGCTGCAGCAAAGCTACAGTCATCGGACGTCCGACGGACACCGGACGTCTGGCCACCCGCAGACCAGACGGCCAGAAGAGCTACAGCCGACGAGTGCTACAGCGGCCAGACGACCGACGACCACCGGACGTCCGACAAGTCCCAATGACCGGACAACCGACGCCGACCGGAAATCCGGCATTACCAGTCCAGAGAAGAAACGTCGGAAGTCCGACGCCCTCCGGACGTCCGGAACCCCGCGAGCGACCAGACATCCGGTAACCACCGGACTTCTGACCTTGCCTGTGCGTAGATGGGCCTTTGGCTTTGTATCTCTCTCCCACTTACCCCTTCGTGACTTAGACTATAAATAGACCTTCCCCTCCCCATTTCTAGGGTTAGCAAATAGGATAGCTCATTTCTAGGTGAGCTTTGCTCCTTTACCACTCCTCCTCTTGAGAGAGAGAGAGAGAGAGAGAGAGAGAGAGAGACCACTCCATTGGAGTTCAAGACCTCCATTGGAGAAGATCCCAAGGGATTCAAGACCCCCATCGTGGGAAGGATCTTCTAGATCATCAAGACCACAACTCCTCACGGATTGGGATGAACTAGCTACCGTTTGTATCGTCCTTTGTTGGATTTGGACCATGGATCTCCCCGTGTGTATGTGGATTTAGCACATGTGTGATTGTTTCTTGTCTATTTGAGTGATTCCTCTCGTTTTCCCTCGTGTTTCTCCTCGTGTTCTTCGTGTTCTTCGCGGGATCTGCTCCAATCGTGAAAGATCGAAACCGTTAGGGTTCCACCCTACATCAATAAGGAGTGGCAAGACCCTAAGCTTGGGGATGCCCAAGGCACCCCAAGGTAATATTCAAGGAATACTCAAGCGTCTAAGCTTGGGGATGCCCCGTAAGGCATCCCCTCTTTCGTCTTCAAAACTATCGGTATATCTTACTTGGAGCTATATTTTTATTCATCACATGATATGTGTTTTGCTTGGAGAGTATTTTTATTTTTTTTGCTATTTGAATAAAATACTTGGATCTGAAATCTTTATTGAGAGAGAGTCTTCACATAGCTACCCATTCACTTAATTACTCTTTGTTCTTCACTTATATCTTTTGGAGTAGTTTGTCATTTGCTCTCGTGCTTCATTTATATCCCAAGAGTAAATTGTTAAATGAATTGAATGTCATAAATATGAAATTATATATGCTTCATATGCTTGTCCCATGGGGAGTAATAACTTCACATACAAGAAGTATAAGTGGTAAAATTTATTGAAATTTAGCAAACAGAGCATTGGTCACGTGAACAATTCATGAAAGAATATTGAAGGAAGAGAGATTTCACATATAAATATACTATCTTGGACATCTTCTATGATTGTGAGCCCCCTTTAATTATTTTCAAGCTTGATTAAGTAGTTGACATTGGACAAGGAAAACAACGTAATGAGTTATGTTTGTTTATATTCACATAATAGTTATATTGTCATGGATCCTCTAACATGTGGTGCTTGCTTAGGATCTTTTGCTAGCCAAAACTTCGTACTAAGTAGAAATACTACTTGTGCATCCAAAAACCCTTAAGCCTAGTTTCTTGCCATGAGAGTCCACCATATCTACCTATGGATTGAATAAGATCCTTCAAGTAAGTTGTCATCGGTGCAAAAAGCAATAAAAATTGCTCCTAAATATGTATGATCTTTTATTGGAAGGGAAAATAAGCTTTGTATGAACTTGTGATGGTGAAGAAATAAAAGTGACGGACTGCATAATTAAGGTTGCTATCACAAGGGGCAATATAAAGTGACGTTCCTTTCCATTAAGAGTTTGTATATCCAAAAATAAAAAGCGCATGACAACCACTGCTTCCCTCTGTGAAGGGCCTATCTTTTACTTTTCCGTATTTATTTTACTGTATTTACTTTTATTCAAGAGTCATTAAAGTTCATCCCAATTCCGCTCTATTTATTCTCTAGTGGGCAAGTATCATGTGGTAGGGAATGATCCATGCACATATATCCAGTTGAATATAGGTGATCATGAGTTATTATTGTTGACTTTATCCCTGAGATAAATAAGTTGAGAGGTGAAACATTAAGCCCCTATCTTCCTATGTGTTTGACTGAAATGGTTTGTTCTAAAAATATGCTTTGAGTGTCAGCAATCATATGGAAGGCTAAATGAGAGTTGAGTATATGGAATTTGCTAAACCAAAGCTCTTACATAGACCCTTCCTGAAAATAAGATGAATTGTAATTGTTTGATGACTGAAAACATAGTTTGTTGATTTTCAAGAAAGTTTATGGTCTATACTTTAAACATGTGAATAGCTTGCTACTTGATCATGAGAAGTTTTATGAGATGAGCTACTGTTTATGATATATATTGATGCTAGAAAAGGTGTTTGAAATTATCATTAATCAAACTTATGCACTATGCTAGCATTCACACTTCATAAATTATTTCTTTTATCATTTACCTACTCGAGGACGAGTAGGAATTAAGCTTGGGGATGCTGATTCGTCTCCAACGTATCTATAATTTATGAAGTATTCATGCCATGTTTACAATAGTTTTATATGGTTTTGGTGCACTTTTATATTATTTTTCTGGACTAACTTATTAATCTAGTGCCCAGTGCCAGGTCCTGTTTTCTGCTTGTTTTTTATTTCACAGAAAAACCATACCAAACGAAGTCCAAACGCGATAAAACTTTACGGAGATTTATTTTGGAATATATGTGATTTTTGGGAAGAAGAATCAACGCAAGATGGTACCCGAGAGCTCCACAAGGCAACACGGCGCACCCCTCCTAGGGCCGCGCCCTGTTGCCTTGTGGGCACCTCGTAGGTCGGTTGATGCCCTTGTTTCTCCACAAGAAAGATAATTTCCAGATAAAAATCCCCTCAAAATTTCAGCCCAATCGGAGTTACGGATCTCCGGGAATATAAGAAACGGTTTTCGGGTAGAAACAGAAGAGAACAGAGAGAGAGAGATCCAATCTCGGAGGGGCTCTCGCCCCTCCGGGCACGATGGAGGCCAAGGACCAGAGGGATAACCTCTCCCCATCTAGGGGGGAGGCCATGGAGGAGCACGCCGGAGGGGGAGGCTCTCTTCCCCTCTCTCTCGGTGGCGCCGGAGTGCCGCCGGGGAAACCATAGCCGCGGTGATCGTCTTCATCAACATCACCGTCCATCACCTCCCTCATCGCTTTTCAGTGGTCCACTCTCCCGCACCCCGCTGTAATCCCCTTCTTGAACATGGTGCTTTATGCCACATATTATTATCCAACGATGTGTTGCCATCCTATGATGTTTGAGTTGATTTCTTTTGTCTTTTGGGTTGATTGATGATCTTGATTGGTTTGAGTTGTATGTTTTTTTTGGTGCTGTCCTATGGCGCCTTCCATGCCACGCACACGTGGGGGAATCCCGCAGTAGGGTGTTGCAATACGTTCATGATTCGCTTATACTGGGTTGTGTGAGTGACTGAAACACAAACCCAAGTAAGGGGGTTGTTGCTCATGGGAGTAAAGGGGACTTGATACTTAATGCTATGGTTGGGTTTACCTTAATGATTTCTAGTAGTTGCGGATGCTTGCTAGAGGTCCAATCATAAGTTCATATGATCCAAGTACGGAAAGTATGTTAGCTCATGCCTCTCCCTCATATAAAATTGCAATAATGATTACCGATCTTGTTACCAATTGCCTAGGACAATTCCGCACACCGATCCATCATTATTCCACACTCGCTATTTGTAATTTATTGTAATATATTCTAACTTTATTTAGGCAACACCCATTTTTATGTTTTAGTTCTTCGATATCATGCAAAGCTATCCTCTTCATACCCACAACGTAGTTTTATTTCTCGTTTCTAGATGAAAGCAAACGCTCGGTTTACGTAGAGTCGTATCAGTGGCAGATAGGACTTGAGAGAATATTGATCTTACCTTTAGCTCCTTGTGGGTTCGACACTCTAGACTTATCACTTCCATCTTTGGAAATTGCTACCACTGGTACAGCGAGCTGATGTCTACTACGCAACTTTATTCTTGTAGACTCTGTTGGGCCTCCAAGCGCAGAGTTTTGTAGGACAGTAGCAAATTTCCCTCAAGTGGATGACCTAAGGTTTATCAATCCATGGGAGGCGTAGGATGAAGATGGTCTCTCTCAAACAACCCTGCAATCAAATACAAGAAATCTCTTGTGTCCCCAACACACCCAATACAATGGTAAGTTGTATAGGTGCACTAGTTTGGCGAAGAGATGGTGATACATGTGTAGTATGGATAGTAGATATAGGTTTTTGTAATCTGCAAATATAAAAACAGCAAGGTAACAAGTGATAAAACGAAGCACAAATGGTATTGCAATGCTTAGAAACAAGGCCTAGGGTTCATACTTTCACTAGTGCAATCTCTCAACAGTGCTAACATAATTGAATCATATAACAATCCCTCAACGTGCGACAAAGAATCACTCCAAAGTTTCTATCGGAGAACGTAGGAAGAAAATCTGTGCCAACCTATGTGCTTAGATTACCCCAATGTCACCACAGGAATCCGCAAGTTGAATACCAAAACATACAACAAGTAACTCAATAGAATACCCCATTGTCACCACGGGTATCCACATGCAAGACATACATCAAGTGATCTCAAATCGAATATTCAATCCAACATAATGAATCCTCAAAGAGCAAGACTCAATTCATCACAACAAGATAGGGAGAGGGAAGAAACACCATATGATCCAACTATATTAACAAAGCTCGTGATACATCAAGATCGTGCCAAATCAAGAACACGAGAGAGAGATCAAACACGTAGCTACTGGTACATACCCTCAGCCCCGAGGGTGAACTACTCCCTCCTCGTCATGGAGACCGCCGAGATGATGAAGATGGCCTCCGGTGATGATTTCCCCCTCCGACAGGGTGCCGGAACAGGGCTCCGGATGAGATCGCTTCAGAATAGAGGCTTGCAGCGGCGGCATGGGATTTCTAGGTTTCTTTCTGGAGTTTTAGGTATTTATAGGAATTTTTGGCGTTGGTTTCACGTCAAGGGGGCCCACTAGGGAGCGACAAGCCTGCTCCACGTGCCCTGGGGGGGAGGGCGTGCCCCCCAGGCTTGTCGCTTCCTCGTGAGGCTTCTGGTCCTTCCTCGAAGCTTCGGGGGTCTCTTTTGTTCCAAAAAAATCACCAAAAAGTTTCAGCCAATTCCGAGAATTTTTATTTTTGCACAAAAAACAACACCACGGTAGTTCTGCTGAAAACAGCATCAGTCCGGGTTAGTTCCATTAAAATCATACCAAAACCATATAAAATTGTTGTAAACATGGCATGAATACTTCATAAATTATAGATACATTGGAGACGTATCACGAGCTGCTATACAAATGGTTTTTACCCCCTTTCCGCGACGGAGTTTTAAACCGTCGCCTTGCCTGTGTGTGCAATAAGGGGGGTCTTCCCACACGACCCAGAAACCGTCGGCGATATGAAGCACGCAAGCATACGTTTCACAGAACTAAGCATATGCGAAGCCCGCATCTTTCCCAAATGCTCCGTCCTTGCTACTCGTTTGTGCTCGCATTACCATCACACTAGGTATTTTGTGCTGCAACGTTTGTGATGCTCACCTCATCACAAACAGTTCACAATTGTACACCATATGCGAAGCTTGAATATCCCACACATTTGTATGTACATAAACGTTTAAGATGTATAAAATGTCCCAAACGATTCATCCGTATTACCCGTGTCGGATGAAGGCCTATCGCACGCGTTCTTCTATGAGCAAACGTTTACGATACACATGACATCATAAACAATTCATAATTGCCTAGCGTGTGTGATAAGGTGACTTTCACAAACATTTATTAAGAAGGAACTGTGTGCGTTGTTGTTGTTGTTGTTGTTAATCTCACACATTTTTTCTTGTCTGATCGTGTGTGCAGTAGAGTTTCATCGCACACGTACTGATCTGAGAAACGTGTCTGATCTTAACGTTTATCATAGATGTTTTGCTTTCGCAAACCGTGTGCAGTGTAATGGCATGCATATCATAATTTATCCCTAATTTAATCCTTGCATTTAAAATTCACCAAATTTTAAATTGAAACATATTTTGAATATGAAACTAGGCAATCACTTATTTCATATCGAACCATGTTTATTACAAATACAAGTTCAAGGACGAATGAATAATTCGATGCACAGGTACATATGCTGAAGAACTAGAGAAGCAGCAATGAAAGAATAATGAACCACAGTTGTACTAAAGACTGTAAAGAGAGAGGTGGAAGACATTCTGGTTGCTGGAGAAGGTGAAGTGGAATGCCCATATTGTGCCCTCCTCCATGCCTAATGCGCGCACGACTCTAGGCCAACCCCTTGTGATGGCCGCCCGCCCATCCTTCACTGTCTTCATTAGGACTTCTCGATGCTCATTGTAGTCTCGATGAAATACTTTAACCTTCATTGCATGTCCACCAATCATGTACTTTGCAAGGTAATCTTGAGTAAATTGCTTTGGGAACCACTGCAAACGAAAAAGATTCAGACATTGTTGTCTAACAACTCATAATGGGCAGTAAAAAGAGAAGGCTACAGAGTTCGTAGTTACCATCCTACAGCTCACTGTTGTGTTGGATAGAGCGTAGACAAATAATTTAATTGCCATCGGTCGTATCTTTTTGCTAATAATTCTTATCAGTTTCCTCACTTGATGCTGGTTCATGAATATCTCATTGCCCCATACTCAAATAGGGTCGAGGCGTGGATCTTTGCCTAGGACATATGTACCTACAAGCAACAAGTCAACATTAGAAGCTAAAAAGTGTCAAGCCGTGGATTTGTTTGCATTACATTATGGAACGGAGGCAGTATAAGCCGAGGGATGAAACTAACCTCGGTGGAAAATGCTGGCCACTCCCGTTGTTGTCCTGCGTAAGTACATGGAAAGGTTTGATAAGTACTACATGCTTAACATCAACCAAATATATCCATGGTAAACAACAACATCTCAAAATGACAGCTTGAATGTGTTGGTTTCAGCATGATGTTAAAGCAGTTAAAAAATGGAAGGGAATGTTAAGTACAACAGGCTTAACAGGGACCAAATATTGTAATTCAAACTGGTACTGTTGAAAAGGAATAGAACATAGCTCATGCTTAAACATCACACTGCATAAATGTGTAAAACTGAAATAAAGGGCATGTGTTAACTTCACCAGGCATAACAGGAACCAAATATAGCCGTTCAAACTAGTATTGATGAAATCGAACTGCACAGTTCATACTTGCACATAATGAACATCACATTGTGAATAACAGAAATAAACAAGGCATATATGCTCACTATAACAACCTAATATAGCCATTGAAAACTGGACAGAGGCTCACTGCAACCAACCTAACAAGCAAATACAGATAAACAAGGCACCTACTTGAAAACTGGACAAAGGATCACTTCAACCAACCTAGCTAACAAGCAAATACAGATAAACAAGGCATCTTCTTGAAAACTGGACAAAGGCTCACTGCAACCAACCTAACAAGCAAATACAGATAAACAAGGCATCTGCTTGAAAACTGGACAAATGCTCACTGCAACCAACCTAACAACCAAATACAGATAAACAGGGCATCTTCTTGAAAACTGGGCAAATGCTCACTGCAACTAACCTAACAACCAAATACAGATAAACAAGGCATCTACTCACTATAAATAACCAAATATAGCCATTCGTGAAACTGAAGTGGACAATTCATACTTAAACATCAGATAGCCCTATTGAACATTACATTTTTGCATAACTGAAATAATTAAACACGACACAGTTAAAACATCGCATAGCAAAAGCTACTACAACAATGGGTACGAGTTGGCTAGCTAGAAAAAGTAAGATTTGCTTATAGGATATTGCCCCACTTGTCATGGACGGGATCCTTCCACTTGGAAGAGCACAGACCCAGGGTGCGATCCCTGATGTCGCAGATGGGCTGTCTCACCTTGGAAGAGCCGTACTGGGTGCCCTTCGCGTGGTCGTGGTCGATGAGATCTGACTTGGCAGATGAGGATCCCAAGCCAACGCCGTAGAACGTTCCTTCAGAAATGACATGATGGGCTCGATTGCGTACAAGGATCGCAAATCCTTGACTGCGAGGTGGAGGAGATCAGCGGCGGGGCCTTCGAAGAGATCGACGGCGGTTGAACCAGAGGTGTTGGGGATGGACCACTTAACCTATGACATGGCCCGCGTGAAGCCTTCGCTATGGACGAGCTTGATGTCGTAGCCGGCTGTCCTGAGATTCAGTAATACGTGAGCCCGCTGACGTGAAGCCTTCGCCATGGTGACGTAGTCAACTTTGTAACACCCCCATGTAATTGAGCTACAGTAATCACCTTTTTTATAGTGCCAAGTCACCATGTTTAACAATGCTTGATCATCATTGCATCATATCTCATTTCAAATTCCAAATCAGATTGAAATTCAAATATAAAGTGAAAATAAAAGTTGTTCAAATTTGAAAACTAAAATGTTCATAATATTGCAAATAATCCAGTGGCAAATATAAAAATATAATCAACATTAATTGAATTAGTTAAATGACCCTAACATCCTAAAACAGTACCAAGACAGCAATAACTAATCCATTTCCTTTAATTAAAATTTAAATGAAATCATTTTTTCACCAAACCAATTCTGGCTGTGAGTTATAATGGCTAGTATTTAAATGGACAACACTCCTATTTTATAAAAGTCATTTAGGGGCCTAACTGTGTGCAAAGTCATCGCTACAGGAGGGCGGGAGGATAAGAAGGCCCTCCTGGCAACCCTAGCCCCCGAGATCTTTCCCACCCTCTCGCTTGCTCGCTCATTTCTTCCTCCCCGCCAGAGCCCACTCCGTCGCCGCCGCTCGATCCCGCGGCCACCGTGCCCCGATCGTCACTCCGCCGTGTCCTACGCCGTCACCGTCGTCGACTACTTCGCCTGAGGCCGCCCATTGGAGCTCGGAGCCCCCACATCGAGCTGCACGCCGTCGTCTTCAACCTTCGGCTGCCCGCGTCGCCGCCGTCGATTCGTCGCCTCGAGCCCTCCCCGCGCCCGCTTTAGCACATCTACGGGCTCCCGGTGAGCCTCGCCGCGAATCCCCTCCGTCTCCTCGCCGTTTTGCCATGCCTAGCGCCGCTCGCCGTCGATGCCCGAACACAGCCCCGCCGCGATGCTCGCCGCCGACGTGGTAGGCGTTGTCGTGCTCGTCCGAGCACACGAGCGTGCTCAGCGCAGCTCGCTAAGGCCACCCATGTCGTTAGCTCTCCTCCCCGTAGCCTCTAGCGCCGAACCCGTACTGGCCCGAACTCCGGCGTCCGCCTCACCGCTCGCCGGCGTCGCTACACTGCCTCCCCGGCCACGGCACCGCCCTAGATCGATGAGGCGTCGAACGCTCGATCGATTGGAACAAACCGCGCGCGAAACGGTCGCCGGACGGCGAATCCCGAGCCACACCAGTGCGCGCCGCCACCACTTTGGTCGCCGGCGACGAGTCGCCGGTCGGCGCTGACGTGGACGGCCTGGCCCACCCCCAGAGACGCTGACTGGTGGGTCCGCGGGCCCGGTTGACTGGGTCAACCGCTGACGTGGCTTCCCGTGTCCCTGACATGCGGGCCCTGCCTAATTAAACGATTTTTAAAAATAAATAAAACGTTAATTAATTTGTTAATTAAATTAATTAGGTAATGAGTCACTGACATGTGGGGTCCACCCGCTAGTTAACTCGGATTAGTTTAAATTTAATCCTAATTAACAGCTGAGTCACAGACCAGTGGGACCCACAGGTCAGGTTTGACCTGGCCTAGCCAGACTTGACCGCTGATGTCACAGTGACATCGTGCTGACGTCACCATTACACTGTTTCGGATAATTCCATTTAAATAATTCCAGAAAATGATTAAAACTTTGAAAAATCATATAAAATAAACCGTAACTCGGATGAAAATAATTTATATATGTAAAATGATCAGAAAAATATGAAGAATCCAAATATCCTACCCACATACCTGCCACACCCCTCTGACATACTAAACATGGAACATTTTGCCCGTATTTGATAAATGAATAGTGCATAACCTTAATAAAATAATTCCAAATAAATTCCTAAATAATCTAATACAGTTAGAAAGGCATTATATCACCTCTACATATCATTTAGACATGTCATGCATCGTTGTTGCATTGTTGCCGTGTATTTATTCTTTCTTCCCCCTCCTTCTCTCCCGATAGCCCCCGAGACTGCCGATGGCACTGCCGTGTACGACGATGTCACCGATGACCAGACCCCTTCAGCTGAGCTTCCAGGCAAGCAAAACCCCCTTGATCATCCAGATATCACCCACTCTCTCTCCCTTATGCTTGCATTAGAATTGCTTCTGTTGTTATTCCGATAGCTCCTATTCTGATGCATAGCCTGATTTTGTCGTCTGATGTTTATACCTATCTGTTGTCCCATGATGGTTAGTTAGCTATACCATTGTTTCATCTGTGGCCTTTCACCCTTGTCCGTTTGCCATGCTTGGTATCGGGCCGTGATCACTCTGGGTGATGATCACGAAAATGTTTACATAATGCAATACTTTAAACTGTTAAAGACGGGCTGGCCCCAAGGGTGCCCGCGAGAGAATAACATTAAAGACGGGTCGGCTCCAAGAGCACCCGCGCGATATGTTTTACCAAGTCGGAGCGACAGGAGCCCTGTTCGTTTCTACGAGTTACTAAATACGCCTAACGAATTTGGGTATTTGATCTGAGTGGGTCGTTGGCCCTATACGCACTACCACCACGTGGGATAATGGTTATGGGACCCTCTACGTCGTAGTATCAGCCGAAAGCTCTTCAGACGTCATAGCTCAGAGATGCGGGCTGGTTGGGGTGGGCTGGTTACGTCACTGGTGTATTCAGTGTCGCGCCTGGGCCCCGACCACCCTCGCAACATGCAGGAGTGAAAAGGGCGATGGCCCAAGACCCCTTCGCACTTAGGATTTAGACCGGCGTGCTGACCTCTCAGCTGAGCCTAGGTAGGACTGCGTCGTGTCGATCTCCCGAGGCCGGGCATTACCCAGCATGTGTGTCCAGCCAGATGTGATCGAGCGTGTTGGGTAATAGTAGTGCACCCTTGCAGGGAAGTTATCTATTCGAATAGCCGTGTCCACAGTAACAGGACGCTCGGAGTTGTATCCGGATCTGCTACAACTGCAAATGGTTACTGATACAATGATAAACTAATACTACTGCTCTCGGGATCACTTTCTCGCAGGGTAGTCGAGGAAGTATCTCAGGGCATTACTAAAATATAACTGCTATTATGTGTTGCTTTACTCTACTCTCTTCTGATGCTACAAGAACTGCTTCAAGATGCTAGTCTTCGATAGGCTAGGCCTCTTCCCCCTCTGTTCCAGCATTTCTGTAGTTTAGTCCAAAGATATAGCCCCATTCCTTTGATACCGATGCATATTTAGTATAGTTCTGATGTCAGTCTTGCGAGTACTTTGGATGAGTACTCATGGTTGCTTTGCTATCTTTTTCCCCATACCCACTTGATGCAATCAGGCGACGGAGCCCAGGAGCCAGACGCCACCACAGGAGACTACTACCAGGAGAGCCCCAGAGGCACGTACTACTGGGTTGAGCCAGCCGACCAGGAGTAGATTCGGAGGCTCCCAGGTAGGAGGCCTGCGCCTTTTCGATCAGATGTCGCTGTTTGTGCTAGCCTTCTTAAGGCAAACTTGACTAACTATGTCTGTACCCAGATATTATTTGTGTGTATGACTTATGTATTCGGGTCCTCCTGACCCCTGGTTTGTAATACGAAGATTTATGTCTAACTTTGAGTTTAGAGTTGTGTTGTGATATCTTCCTGTGAGTCTCTGATCTCGAGCGTGCATGTTTGCGTGTATGACTAGTGCACGGTCGAGCAGAGGGCGTCACAAGTTGGTATCAGAGCCGACTGCCTGTAGGAAGCCCCCTTCCGATTCCTTGGTCGAACTTGAGTCTAGTCGTTGAAAAACTATTTACTAGCAGTGCTGTGTGGCTTACGGGCCCACATTGCACATGAATGGAATTAGGATCTTTTATTCTGCACCTTTACTCTAGGATTCTACTCTCTCTTCTATTCGGGTTAAAATTTTACTAACTCTAACTCTAGGTTCTCGTGATCACATCCACCCGAAGATTTGATTATCTGCAATTGTTCCTTTCAATGCATGATACAATGACTCAATCACTGTCATTTGACACTTTTGTTAACAGCAATGCCATCCTTGCCCCTCGCTGATTTGTGTTATCTTCGACAATATCCTTGACTTCCTGTCAACACAGACTTGGTCATGTTTTGGTTATACCTTGGGTTCCTTACCATTCTTGAAATTGCTCCTTGTGTATTTCTTATGATCTATATGATCTACGCAGTAATAATTCCCTGCTTATGTAAACACCTCGGTGTACAACTTAGTCAGAAAAACCCTGTTACTATTGCTGTTAACCCAGAACGAGTTCAGGCTATTCTTGACTGGACTCCCCCGAAGAATGTAAAGCAAGTCAGAAGTTTTCTCGGTCTTCCTAGCTATTGCCGATGTTTCGTCGAGAACTTCTCCAAGATTGCTAAACCACTGAATGATCTGCTTCACAAAGGCGTTAAGTTTGAGTGGACGGGAAAGTGCCAGGAAAGTTTTTAGACACTTAAAGATAAGTTGACATCTGCCCCAGTGCTAGCTCCCCCAGATACTCACAAGGACTTTGTGATATATTGCGACGCATCCCGTCAAGGATTAGGCTGTGTCCTAATGCAAGAGCGCAAAGTGATTGCTTATGGCTCTCGTCAATTGCGTCCTCACGAAGATAAGTATCCAACACATGATCTCGAGTTAGCAGCAGTTATCTATGCTCTGAAGCTGTGGCGACATTACCTTCTCGGTAATCGTTGCGAGATATACACGGACCACCAAAGTCTGAAGTATCTGTATACTCAACCAGATTTGAATCTCCGTCAACAAAGATGGCTCAAGACAATAGCCGATTATGACATGGATATCTCTTATACCCCTGGCATGGCTAATGTAATGGCCGATGCTTTGAGCCGCAAGTCTTATTGCAACAACCTCATGGTTCAGCAAGCACAACCTCTTCTCCACGAAGAGCTTCGCAAGTTAAACCTTCACATTGTTCCTCAGGGTTATCTCAATACCCTGGTTGTTGAACCAGATCTCGAGGACCTCATCAAGCATATACAGAAAGCTGACTCTGAGGTCGAGAAGATTAAGTGCGATCTCAAAAGAGGAAAGCCCTCGTTCTTCACTGTTGATACTGATGGCACCTTGTTCTTCAAGAATCGCTTAGTGGTTCCTAGAAAGGACAATCTGGATCTGACCCTGCGCGTCATGAAAGAAGCTCATGATATGCCTCTCTCAATTCATCTTGGTAGTACCAAGATGTACCAAGACATTCGACAGAGATATTGGTGGCCCGATATGAAGCGAGACATTGCTCGCTATGTGGCTGAGTGTGACATTTGCCGTCGCATCAAAGCAGAACACCAAAGGCCTGCCGGACTTCTGCAACCCCTTGATATTCCTGAATGGAAATGGGACAAAGTCGAAATGGACTTCATCACTGGTTTTCCCAGATCGCAGAAGGGTCATGATGCTATCTTTGTCGTCATTGACCAATTCTCAAAGGTTGCTCACTTTCTGCCAGTCAAGGAGACAATCACTGCTAGTCAGTTAGCAGACTTGTATGTTTCCAGAATTGTGTCACTTCACGGTATTCCGTTGGAGATCAGTTCAGATCGTGGCAGCCTCTTTACCTCAAGGATTTGGAACAGTTTCCAAGAAGCTATGGGAACTCATCTGTCCTTCAGCACCGCTTTTCACCCCCAGTCCCAGGGACAAGTTGAACGAGTCAATCAAGTGCTTGAAGATATGCTTCGAGCTTGTGTCATCTCTTTCGGTAAGAAATGGGAGGAATCTCTCCCGTATGCTGAATTCTCTTACAACAATAGCTATCAAGCTAGTTTAAAGATGGCACCATTTGAAGTTCTCTATGGACGTAAGTGTCGAACCCCTCTGAATTGCTCAGAAACTGGGGAACGTTCACTCGTTGGACCGGACATTATTCAACAAGCTGAAGAACAAGTCCGCATTGTCCGTGAACATTTGAAAGCTGCCCAGTCCCGTCAGAAGAGCAACTATGATCGAAAACACTAGGTAATGGTCTATCAACCTGGCGAACAAGCTTACCTTCACGTCACTCCGATGAAGGGCACTCACCGTTTCGGAATCAAGGGCAAGTTAGCTCCTCGCTACATTGGCCCGTTCCGTATCCTCGCCAGACGTGGAGAAGTGGCATATCAATTGGAATTGCCGCCAAACCTTTCCAAAGTGCATGATGTCTTTCATGTGTCGCAACTCCGTCGCTGCTTCAAGGATCCAATCCGAGCAGTGGATCATGAAATACTTGAATTGCGAGAGGATCTTTCTTATCAAGAGTATTCGATCCTTATTCTTGATCAAGCTGAACGTCGAACCCGTCAGAAGGCAATCAAGTTCCTTAAAGTTTAGTGGTCGAATCATTCTGAGGATGAAGCCACTTGGGAATGCGAAGATCGTCTTCCTGAAGAATATCCCGCTCTCTTTCAGCCTACCTCTTAATTCTCGGGACGAGAATTTCTTTTAGAGGAGGAGAATTGTAACACCCCCATGTAATTGAGCTACAGTAATCACCTTTTTTATAGTGCCAAGTCACCATGTTTAACAGTGCTTGATCATCATTGCATCATATCTCATTTCAAATTCCAAATCAGATTGAAATTCAAATATAAAGTGAAAATAAAAGTTGTTCAAATTTCAAAACTAAAATGTTCATAATATTGCAAATAATCCAGTGGCAAGTATAAAAATATAATCAACATTAATTGAATTAGTTAAATGACCCTAACATCCTAAAACAGTACCAAGACAACAATAACTAATCCATTTCCTTTAATTAAAATTTAAATGAAATCATTTTTTCACCAAACCAATTTCTGGCTGTGAGTTATAATGGCTAGTATTTAAATGGACAACACTCCTATTTTATAAAAGTCATTTAGGGGCCTAACTATTTGCAAAACAGAAAACTAAAAAACAGAAAACAGAAAAGAAAAGAAAGAAATGGAAAAGGGCCGAGCTACTGGCTCTAGTCAAAACAGGAAATGGCCCAGCCCACTTCGTCCTCCTCCTTCTACTACTCACCGCACGGTCGCCCGCGCCCGACCGCGTCGTCGCCGGCGAGCCGTTCCCGCCGCGCCCGGCCAGCCCGCATCGCTACAGGAGGGCGGGAGGATAAGAAGGCCCTCCTGGCAACCCTAGCCCCCGAGATCTTTCCCACCCCCTCGCTTGCTCGCTCGTTTCTTCCTCCCGCCAGAGCCCACTCCGTCGCCGCCGCTCGATCCCGCGGCCACCGTGCCCCGATCGTCACTCCGCCGTGTCCTACGCCGTCACCGTCCTCGACTACTTCGGCTGAGGCCGCCCATTGGAGCTCGGAGCCCCCACGTCGAGCTGCACACCGTCGTCTTCAACCTTCGGCCGCCCGCGTCGCCGCCGTCGATTCGCCGCCTCGAGCCCTCCCCGCGCCCGCTTTAGCACATCTACGGGCTCCCGGTGAGCCTCGCCGCGAATCCCCTCCGTCTCCTCGCCGTTTTGCCGTGCCTAGCACCGCTCGCCGTCGATGCCCGAACGCAGCCCCGCCGCGATGCTCGCCGCCGACGTGGTAGGCGTTGTCGTGCTCGTCTGAGTACACGAGCGTGCTCAGCGCAGCTCGCTGAGGCCGCCCATGCCGTTAGCTCTCCTGCCCGTAGCCTCTAGCGCCGAACCCGTACTGGCCCGAACTCCGGCGTCCGCCTCGCCGCTCGCTGGTGTCGCTACACTGCCTCCCCGGCCACGGCACCGCCCTAGATCGATGAGGCGTCGAACGCTCGATCGATTGGTACAAACCGCGCGCGAAACGGTCGTCGGACGGCGAATCCTGAGCCACACTGGTGCGCGCCCCCGCCGATTTGGTCACCGGCGACGAGTCGCCGGTCGGCGCCCACGTGGACGGCTTGGCCCACCCCCAGAGACGCTGACTGGTGGGTCCGCGGGCCCGGTTGACCGGGTCAACCGCTGATGTGGCTTCCCGTGTCACTGACATGTGGGCCCCGCCTAATTAAACGATTTTCAAAATAAATAAAATGTTAATTAATTTGTTAATTAAATTAATTAGTTAATGAGTCACTGACATGTGGGGTCCACCCGCTAGTTAACTCGGATTAGTTTAAATTTAATCCTAATTAACAGCTGAGTCACTGACCAGTGGGACCCACTGGTCAGGTTTGACCTGGCCCAGCTAGAGTTGACCGCTGACGTCATAGTGACGTCGTGTTGACGTCACCATTACACTGTTTTGGATAATTCAATTTAAATAATTCCAGAAAATGATTAAAACTTTGAAAAATCATATAAAATAAACCGTAACTCGGATGAAAATAATGTATATATGTAAAATGATCAGAAAAATATGAAGAATCTGAATATCCTACCCACATACCTGCCACACCCCTCTAACATTCTAAACATGGAACATTTTGCCCATATTCGATAAATGAATAGTGCATAACCTTAATAAAATAATTCCAAATAAATTTCTAAATAATCTAATACAGTTAGATAGGCATTATATCACCTCTGCATATCATTTAGACATGTCATGCATCGTTGTTGCATTGTTGCCGTGTATTTATTGTTTCTTCCCCCTCCTTCTCTCCCAATAGCCCCCGAGACTGCCGACGACACTGCCGTGTACGACGACGTCGCCGACGACCAGACCCCTTCAGCTGAGCTTCCAGGCAAGCAAAACCCCCTTGATCATCTAGATATCACCCACTCTCTCTCTCCCTTATGCTTACATTAGAATTGCTTCTGTTGTTATTCCGATAGCTCCTATTCTGATGCATAGCCTGATTTTGTCGCCTGATGTTTATACATATCTGTTGTCCCATGATGCTTAGTTAGCTATTCCATTGTTTCATCTGTGGCCTTTCACCCTTGTCCGTTTGCCATGCTTGTTATCGGGCCGTGATCACTCTGGGTGATGATCACGAAAATGTTTACATAATGCAATACTTTAAACTGTTAAAGACGGGCTGGCCCCAAGGGTGCCCGCGAGAGAATAACATTAAAGACGGGTCGGCTCCAAGAGCACCCGCGCGATATGTTTTACCAAGTCAGAGCGACAGGAACCCTGTTCGTTTCTGCGAGTTACTAAATACGCCTAACGAATTTGGGTATTTGATCTGAGTGGGTCGTTGGCCCTATACGCACTACCACCACGTGGGATAATGGTTATGGGACCCTCTACGTCGTAGTATCAGCCGAAAGCTCTTCAGACGTCATAGCTCAGAGATGCGGGCTGGTTGGGGTGGGCTGGTTACGTCACTGGTGTATTCAGTGTCGTGCCTGGGCCCCGACCACCCTTGCAACATGCAGGAGTGCAAAGGGCGATGGCCCAAGACCCCTTCGCACTTAGGATTTAGACCGGCATGCTGACCTCTCTGCTGAGCCTAGGTAGGACTGCGTCTTGTCGATCTCCCGAGGCCGGGCATTACCCAACAAGTGTGTCCAGCCAGATGTGATCGAGCGTGTTGGGTAACAGTAGTGCACCCCTGCAGGGAAGTTATCTATTCGAATAGCCGTGTCCACGGTAACAGGACGCTCGGAGTTGTATCCGGATCTACTACAACTACAAATGGTTACTGATACAATGATAAACTAATACTACTGCTCTCGGGATCACTTTCTCGCAGGGTAGTCGAGGAAGTATCTCAGGGCATTACTAAAATTTAACTGCTATTATGTGTTGCTTTACTCTACTCTCTTCTGATGCTGCAAGAACTGCTTCAAGATGCTAGTCTTCGATAGGCTAGGCCTCTTCCCCCCTCTGTTCCAACATTTCTGCAGTTTAGTCCAAAGATATAGCCCCATTCCTTCGATACCGATGCATATTTAGTATAGTTCTGATGTCAGTCTTGCGAGTACTTTGGATGAGTACTCACGGTTGCTTTGCTATCTTTTTCCCCATACCCACTTGATGCAATCAGACGACGGAGCCCAGGAGCCAGCCGCCACCACAGGAGACTACTACCAGGAGAGCCCCGGAGGCACGTACTACTGGGTTGAGCCAGCCGACCAGGAGTAGATTCAGAGGCTCCCAGGCAGGAGGCCTGCGCCTTTTCGATCAGATGTCGCTGTTTGTGCTAGCCTTCTTAAGGCAAACTTGACTAACTATGTCTGTACCCAGATATTATTTGTGTGTATGACTTATGTATTCGGGTCCTCGTGACCCCTGGTTTGTAATATGAAGATTTATGTTCAACTTTGAATTTAGAGTTGTGTTGTGATATCTTCCCGTGAGTCTCTGATCTCGAGCGTGCACGTTTGCGTGCATGACTAGTGCACGGTCGAGCAGAGGGCGTCACAAACGTCCTTGCCGGCTTCCGCGGCGAGGTGTTCCTCCGGGATCGACAGGTCAGCACGAACGGCGGCCACCCCGACATCGTCCGGCGGAGAGGCCATGATAGACCTCCTTTTGGCCGTACGCTCCTCGGGCTCCCTGGGATATGTGGTCGGGCTTAGGCTGCGACTCTCTGGAGTAGGGAATGGGAATCTGGGGGGGGGAGGGACATCACAGGCCTCATCTAAAAACTCAGGGCGGCGAGGGTATGGGAATCGATGGGTAACCTGAACTTATCTAAGCTAGGTGGCACGGGCAGACCGGAAGGGGTTGGTGGCGGCGGTGGCGGTAGCGAGCTAGGGTTCGAGCGGGGGGGGTGTAGACTGTGGAGGGGGGACGGGGTTAGGGCGGGTAGTGTTTGAGGATATGCCGCGGCTACTGAAAATTTTAGTAATGGTGGGTGGAGATGGTGGTGGACGAGGGAGGGCGACGATTCAAATGACTCGGCTACTGGAATTTTACTATGAGGTCGGTGGTAGAGGAGTGAGGGCGACGATTGAAATACCGTGGCAACTAAAATTTGGGTAAAGAAAATGAAGCGGGGCGGGAGCAACCAGATCGCACACGGTCCAAACATAATAATTGTGTATGATAATAAGGAAAAGCCGCGGAACCACCAATTTTTGCATCGCTCAAGGCGGGCAGCTTTTTTTGAGATTTCTAGCTAGCTGCTTTATCGCACACAATTCGTCCTAATTTTCAGACGCATACGTGGAATTCATCCTAAATATCCTGTACACATTACCCCTTCACCCTTGCTGGCGCTTGCGAAGTCGTGGCGATTTTACAGGGCACGAGCTTCACACATGGTTAAGCCAGTGCACCCGTGTCTGTTGCGCGTACGTTCGCACACATTTTTTCATCGGAGGCGTCTGCTATTTTATATAGCACCATTTGGCAACAAAAAAACGCGAGAGAGGGTAAGAACACAACCACAACAGCATGTGGCTGATGTCTACTACACAACTTATTCTTGTAGACTCGTGTTGGGCCTCCAAGCATAGAGTTTTGTAGGACAGTAGCAATTTTCCCTCAAGTGGATGACCTAAGGTTTATCAATCCATGGGAGGCGTAGGTTGAAGATGGTCTCTCTCAAACAACCCTGCAATCAAATACAAGAAATCTCTTGTGTCCCCAACACACCCAATACAATGGTAAATTGTATAGGTGCACTAGTTCGGTGAAGAGATGGTGATACAAGTGTAGTATGTATAGTAGAAATATATTTTTATAATCTGAATAAATAAAAAACAAGGTAGCAAACGATAAAAGTGAGTACAAACGGTATTGCAATGCTTAAAAACAAGGCCTAGGGTTCTGCTTTCACTAGTGCAATCTCTTAACAATGCTAACATAATTGGATCATATAACAATCCCTCAGCATGCGATAAAGAATCACTCCAAAGTTCCTATTCGCGGAGAACATAAGATAGAAATTGTTGTAGGGTACAAAACCACCTCAAAGTTATCCTTTCCGATCAATCTATTGAGCTACTCCTATAAGTGTCACAAACAGCCCTAGAGTTCGTACTAGAATAACACCATATGATACACATCAACCAACTCTAATGTCACCTAGATACTCCAATGTCACCACAAGTATCCGTGAGTTGATTATTCGATATGCATCAAAACAACTTCAGATTCATAATATTCAATCCACACAAAGAACTTCAAAGAGTGCCCCAAAGTTTCGTATCGGAGAAAAGATAATGAAAACATGCAACCAACCCTTATGCCTAGATCACCCCAAGGTCTCAGGAATCCACGAGTTGATCACCAAAACATACATCAAGTGAACCAATAGATTACCCCATTGTCACCACGGGTATCCACATGCAAGACATACAGCAAGTGTTCTCAAATCCATAAAAGTATTCAATCCGATAATAGTGAAACCTCAAAGGTAAAAAATCAATTCATCACAACGAGATAGAGAGGGGGAAAACACCATATGATCCAACTATATTAACAAAGCTCGCGGTACATCAAGATCGTGCCAAATCAAGAACACGAGAGAGAGAGATAACACACATAGCTACTGGTACAAACCCTCAGCCCCGAGGGTGAACTAGTCGCTCCTCGTCATGGAGACCGCCGGGATGATGAAGATGGCCTCCGGTGATGATTCCCCCCTCCGGCAGGGTGCCAAAAAAGGGCTGTAGATGAGATCGTGGAGGTACAGAGGCTTGCGGCGGCGTAAAAACTCATCTAGGTTAACTTTCAGGGGTTTCTGAATATATATGATTTTTCAGCGTTGGAATCACGCAAAGAGGTGCCACAGGGGGCCCACGAGGCACCAGGGCGCGCCTGGAGGGGGGGGGTGGTGTTGGGGAACGTTGCATGGGAAACAAAAATTTTCCTACGCACACACAAGATCTATCCATGGTGAAGAGCATCTACGAGAGGGAGAGTGAATCTACATACCCTTGTAGATCGCTAAGCGGAAGCGTTAAGAAACGCGATTGATGTAGTGGAACGTCTCCGCGATCCAAATCGCAAGTCGTCCCTCGATCCGATCACGAACTAGCGCCGAACGGACGGCACCTCCGCGTTCAACACACGTACGGCTTGATGACGCCTTCACCTCCTCGATCCAGCGAGCGATGGTGAAGTAGTGGTTGAGTTCCAGCAGCACGACGGCGTGGTGATGGTGGTGAGGAACAATCTCTGCAGGGCTTCGCCAAGCGCTACGGAGATTATGACGGAGGAACTAGAGGGTTAGGGTTGCCGCACACGGCTTGGGGAAATCTTGATGTGTACCGTGTGCTAGCCCTGCCCCTCTATTTATATGTTGAGCCTTGGGGTCTAAACTTGGAGTAAAAGCCTCCTCCAGGTCGGTTTTGCCCGCACAAGGTGGGTTTGGCCCGCAGGAAAAGAGTCCAACTCGGATCCCTGCCGAACCGTGCACAGCCGCGCACAAGCGGTAGTACCGCTCACAAGCGGTAGTACCGCTTCACACAAGCGGTAGTACCGCTCGGGCGGTAGTACCGCTTCCAACAAGCGGTAGTACCGCTTACGCGGCAGCAAAACTACTTTTGCACTTTCCAATACCTCGTGGGCTTTATCCCTTTGGCCCATATAAAGTGTTGCTGCACCCGAACACTTCGGTAAACATCCGGAACCCCTTCCGGTGAACTCCGGAACTCTTCCGGAGATCAAAACACTATTATCACATATATCAATCTTTACCTCCGGACTATTCCGGAGATCCTCGTCATGTCCGGGATCTTATCCGAGACTCCGAACAACTTTCGGTCACCAACATAATAACTCAATTATACTAATCGTCACCAAACGTTAAGTGTGTAGACCCTGCGGGTTCGAGAACTATGTAGACATGACCGAGACACCTCTACGGCCAATAACCAATAGCGGGACCTGGATGCCCATATTGGCTCCTACATATTCTACGAAGATCTTTTATCGGTCGAACCTCTATGTCAAGGATTCAGTTAATCCCGTATGCTGTTCCCTTTGTTCTTCGGTATGTTACTTGCCCGAGATTCGATCGTCGGTATCACTATACCTAGTTCAATCTCGTTACCGGCAAGTCTCTTTACTTGTTCCCTAATACAAGATCTCATGGCTAACACTTTAGTCACATTGCTTGCAAGGCTCATTGTGATGTTGTATTACTGAGTGGGCCCTGAGATACCTCTCCGTCACACGGAGTAACAAATCCCAGTCTTGATCCATGCCAACCCAACAGACACCCTCGGAGATACCTGTAGAGCACCTTTATAGTCGCCCAGTTACGTTGCGACGTTTGATACACACAAGGTATTCCTCCGGTGTCAGTGAGTTGCATGATCTCATGGTCAAAGGAACAGATACTTGACATGCAGAAAACAATAGCAATAAACTGACACGATCATATGCTACGTTCGTAGTTTGGGTCTTGTCCATCACATCATTCTCCTAATGATGTGATCCCGTTATCAAATGACATCTCATGTCAAGGGCTAGGAAACCTTAACCATCTTTGATCAACGAGCTAGTCAACTAGAGGCTTAGTAGGGACACAGTGTTGTCTATGTACCCACACATGTATTTGAGTTTCCAATCAATACAATTATAGCATGGATAATAAACGATTATCATGAACAAGGAAATATAATAATAACCAATTTATTATTGCCTCTAGGGCATATTTCCAACAGTCTCCCACTTGCACTAGAGTCAATAATCAAGTTCACATCACTATGTGATTTACATTGTAATGAATCGAACACCCATGCAGTTCTGGTGTTTTTCATGTTTAGCCCTTGGAAGAGGTTTAGTCATCGGATCTGCAACATTTAGATCCGTGTGTACTTTGCAAATATTTATGTCGTCCTCCTTGATGTAATCGCGGATGGAATTGAAACGTCGCTTTATGTGTCTGGTCCTCTTGTGAAATCTTGGTTCCTTGGCTAGAGCAATGGCACCAGTATTATCACAAAACAGAGTCATTGGGTTAAGTGCACTAGGCACTACTCCAAGATCTGTCATGAACTCCTTCATCCAGACACCTTCCTTCGCCGCCTCCGAGGCAGCGATGTACTCCGCTTCGCATGTAGAATCAGCTACCACGCTTTGCTTGGAACTGCACCAGCTAACCGCACCCCCATTAAGAATAAATACGTATCCGGTTTGCGACTTAGAGTCATCCGGATCAGTGTCAAAGCTTGCATCGACGTAACCCTTTACGACGAGCTCTTGATCACCTCCATAAACGAGAAACATGTCCTTAGTCCTTTTCAGGTACTTCAGGATATTCTTGACCGCCGTCCAGTGTTCCATTCCTGGATCACTTTGAAACCTTTCGTCCATACTTATGGCAAGGCTGACATCGGGTCTTGTGCACAGCATTGCATACATGATAGAGCCTATGGCCGAAGCATAGGGGATAACACTCATCTTTTCTCTATCTTCTGCAGTCACTGGGCATTGAGTCTTACTCAACTTCACACCTTGCAATACAGGCAAGAACCCCTTCTTGGACTGATCCATTTTGAACTTCTTCAAAACTTTGTCAAGGTATGTGCTTTGTGAAAGTCCTATTAAGCGTCTCGATCTATCTCTATAGATCTTGATGCCTAATATGAAAGCAGCTTCTCCTAGGTCCTTCATTGAAAAACTCTTGTTCAAATATTCCTTTACGCTTTCCAGCATTTCTATATTGTTTCCAATCAGTAATATGTCATCCACATATAATATTAGAAACGCTATAGAGCTCCCACTCACTTTCTTGTAAATACAAGCTTCTCCGTAAACTTGTATAAACTCGAACGCTTTGATCACCTCATCAAAACGACGATTCCAACTCCAAGATGCTTGCACCAGTCCATAAATGGATCGCTGGAGTTTGCAAACTTTGTCAGCATTCTCTGGATCGACAAAACCTTCTGGTTGCATCATATACAACTCTTCCTTAAGGTAACCGTTAAGGAACGCTGTTTTGACATCCATCTGCCAAATTTCATAATCGAAAAAGGCAGCTATTGCTAACATGATTCTGACGGACTTAAGCATCGCTACGGGTGAGAAGGTCTCATCGTAGTCAACTCCTTGAACTTGTGAAAAACCCTTTGCCACAAGTCGAGCTTTATAGACAGTGACATTACCGTCCGTGTCCGTCTTCCTCTTAAAGATCCATTTGTTCTGAATGGCCTTACGCCCTTCAGGTAATACTTCCAAAGTCCATACTTTGTTTTCATACATGGATCCCATCTCGGATTTCATGGCCTCTAACCACTTCTCGGAATCCGGGCTCATCATCGCTTCTCCATAGCTCGTAGGTTCATCGTTGTCTAACAACATGACCTCTAAGACAGGGTTGCCGTACCACTCGGGAGCAGTACGTGTCCTTGTCGACCTACGAGGTTCGATAGCAACTTGATCCAAAGCTTCATGATCATCATCATTAACTTCCTCTTCAGCTAATGTAGGCTCCACAGAAACAACTTTCTGCGCTGCGCTACTCTCAGGTTGAAGTAAAGGTTCAACAACCTCATCAAGTTCTATCTTCCTCCCACTCAATTCTTTCGAGAGAAACTCTTTCTCAAGAAATGTTCCGTCTTTAGCGACAAACACTTTGCCTTCGGATCTGAGGTAGAAGGTATACCCAACTGTCTCTTTTGGGTATCCTATGAAGACGCATTTCTCCGCTTTGGGTTCCAGCTTTTCAGGCTGAAGCTTTTTGACATAAGCATCACATCCCCAAACTTTAAGAAACGACAGCTTTGGCTTCTTGCTAAACCAAAGTTCATATGGCGTCGTCTCAACGGATTTCGATGGTGCCCTATTTAAAGTGAATGCAGCTGTCTCTAATGCATAACCCCAAAACAATAGTGGCAAATCGGCAAGAGACATCATAGATCGCACCATATCCAATAAAGTTCGATTACGACGTTCGGACACACCATTACGCTGTGGTGTTCCAGGCGGTGTCAATTGTGAAACAATTCCACACTGTCTTAAGTGACTGCCAAACTCATAACTCAGATATTCTCCTCCTCGATCAGATCGTAGGAATTTAATCTTCTTGTTACGATGATTCTCAACTTCACTCTGAAATTGTTTGAACTTTTCAAATGTTTCAGACTTGTGTTTCATTAAGTAAATATACCCATATCTACTTAAGTCATCAGTGAAGGTGAGAAAATAACGATAACCACCGCGCGCCTCAATACTCATTGGACCACACACATCAGTATGTATGATTTCCAATAAGTCACTTGCCCGTTCCATTGTTCCAGAGAACGGCGTTTTAGTCATCTTGCCCATGAGGCACGGCTCACATGTGTCAAGTGATTCAAAATCAAGTGACTCCAAAAGTCCATCAGCATGGAGCTTCCTCATGCGTTTAACACCAATATGACCTAAACGGCAGTGCCACAAGAAAGTGGTATTATCATTATCAATTCTACATCTTTTGGCATCAATGTTATGAACATGTGTATCATTATTATCGAGATTCAATAAGAATAAACCCCTCACATTGGGTGCATGACCATAAAAGATATTACTCATATAAATAGAACAACCATTATTCTCTGATTTAAATGAGTAACCGTCTCGCAATAAACAAGATCCAGATATAATGTTCATGCTTAACGCAGGCACCAAATAACACTTATTTAGGTTCATCACTAATCCCGACGGTAATCGAAGAGCGAGCGTGCCGACGGCGATCACATCAACCTTGGAACCATTTCCCACGCGCATCGTCACTTCGTCCTTTGCCAGCCTCCGTCTATTCTGCAGTTCCTGTTTTGAGTTGCAAATATGAGCAACCGCACCGGTATCAAATACCCAGGCACTACAACGAGAGTTGGTAAGGTACACATCAATAACATGTATATCATATATACCTTGTTTGTTGTTGGACGCCTTCTTGTCAGCCAAATACTTGGGGCAGTTCCGCTTCCAGTGTCCAGTTCCCTTGCAATGAAAACACACAGTTTCTGGTTTGGGTCCAGCCTTGGGTTTCTTCACGAGAGGAGCAACTGCTTTGCCACTCTTCTTGGAGTTACCCTTCTTACCCTTGCCATTTTTCTTGAAACTAGTGGTTTTATTGACCATCAACACTTGATGCTCCTTCTGAATTTCAGACTCAGCGGCTTTCAGCATCGCAAACAGCTCGGCGACTGACTTGTTCATCCCGTGCATGTTATAGTTCAACACGAAGCTCTTGTAGCTAGGTGGCAATGATTGAAGAACTCTGTCAGTGATAGCCTCTGGCGGAAGGGGCATCCCTAACTCAGCCAGACGGGTGGAGTACCCAGACATTCTGAGCACGTGATCACTGATAGACCCGTTCTCCTCCATCTTGCAAGCATAGAACTTATCGGAGATCTCATATCTCTCGATCCGGGCATTCTTCTGAAAGATAAACTTCAACTCCTGGAACATCTCATATGCTCCATGACGTTCAAAACGTCTTTGAAGTCCCGGTTCTAAGCCATACAACATTGCACATTGAACTATTGAGTAATCATCAGAACGAGCCTGCCAGGCGTTCACAACGTCTAGAGACTCAACTGGAGCGGGTGGATCACCAAGCGGTGCATCAAGGACATAAGCCTTCTGGAAAGCCGTAAGGATAATCCTTAGATTACGGGCCCAGTCCACAAAGTTACTTCCATCATCTTTCAACTTAGCTTTCTCTAGGAACGCATTAAAATTCAGGGGTGCTACTGCGCGAGCCATGATCTACAACATAAATATAGCAAAGACAACTTAGACTATTGTTCTAGATAATGAGTTTAGTTAATCAAATTACTTAAAAACTCCCACTCAAATTGACATCCCTCCGGTCATTCGAGTGTAACATGATCCAAATCCACCAACTCAAGTCCGATCATCACGTGAGTCGAGGTGGTTTCAATGGTGAACATCTTCATGTTGATCATATCTACTATATGACTCATGTTCGACCTTTCGGTCTCTTGTGTTCCGAGGCCATGTCTGTACATGCTAGGCTCGTCAAGTTTAACCCGAGTGTTCCGCACGTGCAACATGACTTACACCCGTTGTATGCGAACGTAGAGTCTATCACACCCGATCATCACGGCGTGTCTCGAAACGACGAACTTTCGCAACGGTGCACACTTGGGGAGAACACAATTTATCTTGAAATTTAAGTGAGGGATCACCTTATAATGCTACCGTCGTCCTAAGCAAAATAAGATGCATAAAAGGATTAACATCACATGCAAATCATAAGTGACATGATATGGCCATGAACTTGTGCTTTTGATCTCCATCTCCAAAGCACCGGCATGATCTCCATCGTCACCGGCATGACACCATGATCTCCATCATCTTGATCTCCATCAACGTGTCGCCATGAGGTTGTCGCGCCGACTGTTGCTTCCACGACTATTGCTAACGTTTAGCGATAAAGTAAAGCATTACATAGCGCTTAATGATTGACACGCAGGTCATACAATAATTAAAGACAACTCTATGGCTCCTGCCAGTTGCCGTACTCATCGACATGCAAGTCGTGATATTCTATACAAAACATGATCATCTCATACATCACATATATCTCATCATGTAATTGGCCATATCACATCACAACATACCCTGCAAAAACAAGTTAGACGTCCTCTAATTGTTGTTGCAAATTTTACGTGGCTGCTACGGGTTTGCAAGAACCGTTCTTACCTACGCAAAACCACAACGTGGTGTAGTGATTGCTTTTTGATCTTCTAAAAGAACCCTCTTCATTGAAATCGATTCAACTAAAGTGAGAGAGACAGACACCCGCTAGCCATCTTTATGCAACGAAGTTACATGTTAGTTGAAGGAACCTGTCTCGCGTAAGTGTACGCGTAATGTCGGTCCGGGCCGCTTCATCTCACAGTACCGCCGAATCAAATATCAACTAGTAACGGCAAGCAATATGTATACACACACGCCCACAACTCGTTTGTGTTCTACTCGAGATCTCATCTACGCATAGACCTAGCTCAGATGCCACTGTTGGGGAACGTTGCATGGGAAACAAAAATTTTCCTACGCACACACAAGATCTATCCATGGTGAAGAGCATCTACGAGAGGGAGAGTGAATCTACATACCCTTGTAGATCGCTAAACGGAAGCGTTAAGAAACGCGGTTGATGTAGTGGAACGTCTCCGCGATCCAAATCGCAAGTCGTCCCTCGATCCGATCACGAACTAGCGCCGAACGGACGACACCTCCGCGTTCAACACACGTACGGCTTGATGACGCCTTCACCTCCTCGATCCAGCGAGCGATGGTGAAGTAGTGGTTGAGTTCCAGCAGCACGACGGCGTGGTGATGGTGGTGAGGAACAATCTCTGCAGGGCTTCGCCAAGCGCTACGGAGATTATGACGGAGGAACTAGAGGGTTAGGGTTGCCGCACACGGCTTGGGGAAATCTTGATGTGTACCGTGTGCTAGCCCTGCCCCTCTATTTATATGTTGAGCCTTGGGGTCTAAACTTGGAGTAAAAGCCTCCTCCAGGTCGGTTTTGCCCGCACAAGGTCGGTTTGGCCCGCAGGAAAAGAGTCCAACTCGGATCCCTGCCGAACCGTGCACAGCCGCGCACAAGCGGTAGTACCGCTCACAAGCGGTAGTACCGCTTGGGCGGTAGTACCGCTTCACACAAGCGGTAGTACCGCTCGGGCGGTAGTACCGCTTCCAACAAGCGGTAGTACCGCTTACGCGGCAGCAAAACTACTTTTGCACTTTCCAATACCTCGTGGGCTTTATCCCTTTGGCCCATATAAAGTGTTGCTGCACCCGAACACTTCGGTAAACATCCAGAACCCCTTCCGGTGAACTCCGGAACTCTTCCGGAGATCAAAACACTATTATCACATATATCAATCTTTACCTCCGGACTATTCCGGAGATCCTCGTCATGTCCGGGATCTTATCCGAGACTCCGAACAACTTTCGGTCACCAACATAATAACTCAATTATACTAATCGTCACCAAACGTTAAGTGTGTAGACCCTGCGGGTTCGAGAACTATGTAGACATGACCGAGACACCTCTACGGCCAATAACCAATAGCGGGACCTGGATGCCCATATTGGCTCCTACATATTCTACGAAGATCTTTTATCGGTCGAACCTCTATGTCAAGGATTCAGTTAATCCCGTATGCTGTTCCCTTTGTTCTTCGGTATGTTACTTGCCCGAGATTCGATCGTCGGTATCACTATACCTAGTTCAATCTCGTTACCGGCAAGTCTCTTTACTCGTTCCGTAATACAAGATCTCGTGGCTAACACTTTAGTCACATTGCTTGCAAGGCTCATTGTGATGTTGTATTACTGAGTGGGCCCTGAGATACCTCTCCGTCACACGGAGTAACAAATCCCAGTCTTGATCCATGCCAACCCAGCAGACACCCTCGGAGATACCTGTAGAGCACCTTTATAGTCGCCCAGTTACGTTGCGACGTTTGATACACACAAGGTATTCCTCCGGTGTCAGTGAGTTGCATGATCTCATGGTCAAAGGAACAGATACTTGACATGCAGAAAACAATAGCAATAAACTGACACGATCATATGCTACGTTCGTAGTTTGGGTCTTGTCCATCACATCATTCTCCTAATGATGTGATCCCGTTATCAAATGACATCTCATGTCAAGGGCTAGGAAACCTTAACCATCTTTGATCAACGAGCTAGTCAACTAGAGGCTTACTAGGGACACAGTGTTGTCTATGTACCCACACATGTATTTGAGTTTCCAATCAATACAATTATAGCATGGATAATAAACGATTATCATGAACAAGGAAATATAATAATAACCAATTTATTATTGCCTCTAGGGCATATTTCCAATAGGCAGGCGCGCCCAGGTGGCTCGTGGGGCCCCTGTGGCTCTTCTGCTGCTCCTCCGAAGCTTCCTGAGTCTGTTTCCTTCCAGAAAAAATCGTCAAAATGTTTCGCTGCATTTGGACTTTGTTTGATATGGATTTTCTGGAAAACCAAAAACAAGCAGAAAACAACAACTGGCACTGGGCACTAGGTCAATATGTTAGTCCATGAAAATCATATAAAATCCATGTAAAAGTGCACCAAAATCATACAAAACAATAATAAACATGGCATGAATACTTCATAAATTATAGATACGTTGGAGACGTATCAGCATCCCCAAGCTTAATTCCTGCTCGTCCTCGAGTACGTAAATGATAAAAGAAATAATTTATGAAGTGTGAATGTTAGCATAGTGCATAAGTTTGATCAATGATAATTCCAATCACTTTTTTCTAGCATCATTATATATCATAAACAGTAGCTCATCTCATAAAACTTCTCATGATCAAGTAGGAAGCTATTCACATGTTAAAGTATAGACCATAAACTTTCTTGAAAACTAACAAACTATGTTTTCAGTCATCAAACAATTGCAATTCATCTTATTTTCAGGAAGGGTCTATGTAAGAGCTTTGATCTAGCAAATTCCACATACTCAACCATCATTTAGTCTTCCATGATTGCTGACACTCAAAGCATATTTTTAGAACAAACCATTTCAGTCAAACACATAGGAAGATAGGGGCTTAATGTTTTGCCTCCCAACTTATTTATCTCAGGGATAATGTCAACAATAATAACTCATGATCACCTATATTCAATTGGATATATGTGCCTGGATCTTTCCCTACCACATAATGCTTGCCAACTAAAGAATAAATAGAGCGGAATAGGGATGAACATTAATGACTCTTGCATAAAGGTAAATACAGAAAAGTAAAAGATATGCCCTTCGCAGAGGGAAGCAGAGGTTGTCATGCGCTTTTTGTTGTTGGATGCACAAGCCCTTAATGCAAAGGAACGTCACGTTATATTGCCCCTTGTGATAGCAACCTTTATTATGCAGTCCGTCGCTTTTATTTCTTTACCATCACAAGTTCGTACAACGCTTATTTTCCCTTGCAATAAAAGATCATACATATTTTAGGAGCAATTTTTATTGCTTTTTGCACCGATGACAACTTACTTGAACAATCTTATTCAATCCGTAGGTAGATATGGTGGACACTCATGGGAAGAAACAGGGTTTAAGGGTTTTTGGATGCACAAGTAGTATCTCTATACGAATTTTTGGCTAGCAAAAGATCCTAAGCAAGCACCACATGTTAGAGGATCCATGACAATATAACTTCTATGTGAATATAAACAAACATAACTCATTACGTTGTCTTCCTTGTCCCACGTCAACTACTTGATCAAGCTTGAAAATAATTAATGGGGGCTCACAATCATAGAAGATGTCCAAGATAGTATATTTATATGTGAAATTTCTCTTCCTTCAAAATTCTTTCATGAATTGTTCAAGTGACCAATGCTATGTTTGTTAATTTCAATAAATTTTACCACTTATACTTCTTGTATGTGAAGTCACTACTCCCCATGGGACAAGCATATGAAGCATATAAATTTCAACTTTATGATATTCAATTCATTTCAACAATTTACTCATAGGATATAAGTGAAGAACAAGAGTAAATGACAAACTACTCCAAAAAGATATAAGTGAAGACCAAATGAGTAGTTAAGTAAATAGGTAGCTATGTGAGGACTCTCTCTCGTTTAAAAAATTTCAGATCTTAAGTATTTTATTCAAACGGAAAGAAAAACAACATAAAATTACATTTCAAGAATAGCACATATCATGTGAAGTAGTAAAAACTTAGGCTCAACCAAAACTGACCGATAATTGTTGATGAACAAAGGTGGGATGCCTACCGGGGCATCCCCAAGCTTAGAAGCTTGAGACTTCTTGAAATATTAATTTGGGATGCCTTGCGCATCCCCAATCTTGAGCTCTTGTGTCTCCTTAATTCCTCTCATGTCATGGCTTCTCCTGAATCTTTAAAAACTTCATCCACACAAAACTCAACAAGAACTCGTGAGATAAGTTAGTATAAATCAACTCAAAACCTTAACATTCTCTACTGTAGCAAATCACTAAAATTATAATTTAACATTGCATACTAAATGTCTCTGCATATTTAATACTCCTATCCTCAAATAGAATGATTAAACAATCAAACATATGCAAACAATGCAACTATAACAGCAATCTGCCAAAACAGAACAGTCTGTAAAGGGGATTTAAAATTCATAATTCCCTAACTCCAAAAATTCTAAAAAATTACCACGTGACAAAGAACTCATGCATTCTTACTGTGTAAAAATTCAGATATTTATCATGTTCTGACTATTCAGGAATATTCTGGACATAACAGAAAACTTTCTGTTTTCAAACAGCAACACATGAACTTGCAAACTGAGCATGGTAAAGGCTATAATTGGAATTTTATTGAACTAAAAGATACAAAACATGATTATTGATAACATCAAGCAAATCTCAAAAAAAAATGATGCTCCAAACAAAACACATATCATGTGACGAATAAAAATATAGCTCCAAGTAAGGTTACCGATAATGTTGAAGACGAAAAAGGGGATGCCTTCCGGGGCATCCCCAAGCTTAGACGCTTGAGTCTTCCTTGAGTATTGCCTTGGGGTGCCTTGGGCATCCCCAAGCTTAGGGTCTTGCCACTCCTTATTCTCCTCATATCGATATCTCACCCAAAACTTGAAAACTTCAATCACACAAAACATCCTTGAGGTCGCCCACGGCGGCGAGTCGCTCGGCGTTGATGTAGCGATCCGGGAGGTGCCTGATCAGCAGCCTTCTAGCGGCTCCAAGGTGTCCACGGCACGTCCGCAGGAGGTTGAACGCTGCCTTAGCTCTCGCTCCTGCGGGGCGCAGGCGGAGCAGGTCGCCGTGGTCCACCTGCAGTGCGGGGCCGAAGCTGGTGACCATGAGCTCTGCCGTCCCGACGGCATACAACGCGGCTGTGAGGGCGGTCATCACATCCGTCAGCTTGGCTTCGGCGAGCTCGATCCTTGCGCGCGCACCCCATCGGCGTTTCGTATCTCACACGCGAGCTGCGGCAGCGCGTCGGCGAGCAGCCCACGGGAGACGCGGAGGCATTGGTCCACGGCGACCACCTGCTGGTAGAAAAGATCCGTCGACGCCATCTCCGTACGTATCTAAGTTACCTCCGCTCTTGTTCTCTCTGGTGCGCGCTGTGGCTCGATGGACGTAGGTAGGTCTTGGAGGCGTTGCGTTCGGCCCCTTTTATGGATGCATAGTCCGAGTCATGCAGGTGTTGGATCACACGTCGGCGTGGAGTTTTGCCGTGTACTATGCGTAACCCGTCCGAATCCTACTAGTAGTAGGTCAACCAAATCGCCATGCTGTGCCTGTGTACTACAATATATCTATATCTATACCTACTAATAAAGCAAGGTGATATTCTTGGTTTCGTCCCGCTTAGTTGATTTCATATTTAAAAATATATAAACGAGGTGGTACTAATTCGGGGAGCTCATGACAACATTACATCTGCCCGTCCGCAAAAAGTAATTGTGGGTACGAGGACTTGAACCGGCGACCTTCCTTATGTTATCTGGCCAAGGCTACCACTACGGCGCTCGCTTGGTCTTTGAAAGAAAGGGCTGGTTGAACGTTATAATAGTACCACCTCGCCCTTTTACATTCAATCACCCTAATTTAAATATGTCTTTGAGTTTCTTTGATATAAATAAGGAGAGCTTAGAGAGCGGGATTTCAAACAGGCTGAGAGACAAATAAGGAAGCAAGAGAATGAATCCTTGCATGCCATGAATGAGCCCACAGGAAGGAAAGGAAATAAAGGCTTCATGCAAAAGATGGGAGGGGAGAATAAATTTGCATGACATGAATGAGCCCCCAGGAAGGAAAGGAAATAAAGGCTTCATGCAAAAGATGGGAGGGGAGAATAAATTAGGGCCCTTGCATGGCCATGAATGAGCCAGGAAGGAACGCTACATGGCATCGATGGGAGAGGGAAATAAAATTAGAGCCATTGCAATGGCCATGAATGAGCCAGGAAGGAAACAAATTGATGACCTCTCTGGGTCTGCGCAGAGGTGCTAGCGACGACATGAACTGCCTCATCCAGCGGGATTTGCGGGGGTGCTACCGCCACCGCCCACCGCGGCTTCCGCCTTTAGTAAACCGGGCATTAAATTAGTTGGTTCATTATTTGATTAATTTGTAGTAGCTCAATTTTTTATATACGTTAACTAAAGTGGAGACAGAAAGCCTATGGGAAAACCGAAACACTACTAACATGCAATTCCAAAACATTAAACATAAAATATCAAATTTATGAATGAAAATATTAATTAAATTCCAATTATACCAATGTATTTGTTAGAATAAAATATTTAATACAATATCCTACTTAAGTATATTTAGATGAATTTTTTAAGAACACTTCTTAATCAACTTAGGATACCATTTTATTAAGCAAAACAATGTTCATGTTCAAGAAAGAAAAGACAAAATTATTCAACTTTCTGAGAAGATTGATCCAAATTGATGAGAATAATGTCCGGGTTTAGGAAACAATAACTATCATGTTTTCAATCCTTTGTTAATGAGTCAGTCATCACAACAATTAACACAATAATCCAGAGCCCTTCTGTCTCTTAGGCTACAAATGTCTCACATTAATCGCAGCAATTAGTACACCATCGTGGATGTATATACAGATTGATTAAAAATAGGACTTTTCATGGTAAATTACACTAAAAACACTTATGCCCTTGGTTAAAGTTTGTATCTTGGGGACATCATGGTGATGTTTGTTTAATACTAGAACATGCTCAGTCATGTGCCCGTTTAGATTTTATTACAAGTTCACGATCTACTTTTCATCCGTGTATGTTTCTTCACCTTTCTAAGGATATTTGAGTATACCTTAAAAATCTCTAGATGCATTTAAGCTCGTGAGTTGATTAAAGCTCACTTGCTAAGACAAATGAGGTTGAGGGACAGAGTGGATGCTTGCACCAACAACTTGATGGATTGAACCACTTTTTGTTAAGGACTGAAAACTTTAGAATGACAACATTATTATTTTTCTCCGTTGCAACGCACGGGCAATTTCACTATATCCCTAATAATAAAGCACGGATTGACTCCGTGGGTTCACCGTCACAATACGCTTCCGCCCAGTCGTAATACGCTTTTACGATTCGTATAGACAAAATCATAATATAAACGAGGTGGTACTAATAGCATGTTCGTCCGTCTGTCCGACCTGGTTCGTTTTCCGTATGTTGTTGATCGTAGGTTGCTCAGCTGGACCTCTGCCTTGGCCCGCGTCGCTAAGATTTCTCTAATGGGCCACCAGCCACGTTTTGCAATGGCCACGACTGGGCTTCCCACTGGCCGGCACGCACGGCACAGGAGGCGTCGGCGGCCTCAGCACCCAGCGCAGGGGATGGCAGAGCAGGGCGAGGCCCCGGCCAGCAGTGGCCCCGGCGGAAGCGGCTCGGCGCCCGGCGGGCAGAGGCAGGCGCGGCGGCGCTAGGCGGCGGTGGCTGGGCGTTGGATGTGGCGGCTAGGCGCGGCAGCAGGCAGAGGTACGGTGCCGGCAGCAGCTAGCAAAGCAGCCGCAGCCAGCAGCAGGAGGTAGTGGTAGCTAGCGGCAGCAGCACCTAGCGGCAGAAGTACTAAGCAGCAGCGGCGGAAGCACAGCAAGAAGAAGCAATAGCAGCTAGCACAGCACGCACCAGCAGGGGTAAGGCCATGCGCGCCAAGCAGCTAGCGGCGCTAGCAGGGAGCGGCGGCAGCGGACGCTAGGAGGCTGCAGCGCAAGCGGGGGCGCCGCGGTGGGCGCAGGGAGTGGCGTGCGGTGGTGGGCGCAGCAGCAACGAGCTGCATAGGGCAGCAGCGGGTGCGGCGTTGGACAACCAACCGAGTATGTGCGCTTTTGCTACAAAATCTGGTTTCGCTATCTAATAGTCCCACCTCGGTCCTTTTCTCTAAGTTTCACCAGTTTATATACGTTTACAAGTTACCTAGCAGCAAGCCTCGAGAACCCAAAAAACAAAGAGAATGAAGGAACAAATCGAGAAAAGGAAAGGGAGGACGGAGATGCAACATATGCCTTGATTGTGGCTTAAATTTCGGATGGAGGAAGAAAAAGGAGGAGGAACGTACATGCAAGGGATGCGCGGACTGATTGTGGGCTCTAAATATATGATGGATGCATGCATGACTGCTGATTGGCTGGTGACATGGTGGGTTCATTCTCATTAAATTGGGAAGGCTGGAACAAGAACTCCGCGTTGCATGCGAAGACTCGGCACGGATTTAAAATAATTAAAAGAAGAAGTAATCCGCTATTATGAGCAGTTGGGAACTCAGATTTGAAATTAAAAGAGGAAATAAATTCGGCAGAAAGAAAGGAATTAGAAGAAGAAATAAATTTCGTGTTCTATCTAATGGGAGAGATGCCCATTAATAAATGGGCACACGCTAATGTTGTACTCCACTTCTTGATAATGTTGTTTTCAACTTCCCGTGGTATATATAAATCAGTTTTCAATCTCCATGTTTATAATTTTATATGAATTATGAATTATTTAGAGCAGCGTGGAAGTCAGGTTTTTTGCCTGAAGTGCGAATGTAAAGTTAACAATTGATTGATTTCCAATCAATGGGAATGAACTTCATGAATATTAATTTTTGCTCTCTTTTATACTTGATGATTACAACAATAATTTTACTCTCGTCGGTTTGTTTTTTTGTACTATGATTCGATGGCCATGGTCGAAGAACATGACGACATAGTTTACTGCCTGAAAAATGCCCAAGCTCATTGGCGACAGTGAAGTGTGTGTAGCTTATGTTCAGTCAAGAGCCTCATACCTTAACATAATTTGCATTAAGAATTATTATTGTGTGCGATAAATAAGGAAATGCACCACATGATATGTAAAGACATGATTTATGTTGAACCACGTGAAGTAAATGTGACAGTTGTTGCAACGCATGAGGAATTAGAAGTCGGTGCAGGGAGGGGCTTGAGTTTGTTTCTCCCGTTGCAACGCACGGGCATTTGTGCTAGTTATAAATAAACAGGGCAGGGCAGACGCAGCATTGTGCTTCGAGATCAACGAACGATCAAGCGACAGAAAGAGCCACGAATTGAGACAATCGGTAGCTAAATTTGACAAGCCACATGTCGTCTGCCGTGTGCGACATTGAAGCCCTAGACGAGGAGGGCTGGGAGAAAGTACGCCGATATCTCACGGGGAACAAGGACACGACTGGCGACCATGTCACGGAGACGGCGATGAAGGCGCTCAAGACAGTGGAGGCGCCGTCCGATGGCGGCGACTGCCCGATTTGCCTGGACAACGCTGCGGCGAGGGGCGCGTGGAAGGAGGGCCTGTGCAGGCACAGCTTCCACGAGGCATGCTTGGAGAAGTGGCTGATCAAGGACAGGGACAAGGGCAGTTGCCCCTTGTGTCGCCGCAAGTTGGCACCTCGTGCATTTCCTCCGCTAAGTGATATCGTGCGCAGGAATGGAAAGTATGTGCTAGGGTCGATCCCTTTGCATGGTAAACTAGTAGCTAAATCACTATCCCTTTCCTTGTAAATTGAACAACAGTTTCGTTCCGAATAGAACAAGTTCCTGCTCCCTTCAAGTGTTTCCAGTTCCATTCCACGGTCCTGAGACTGAGTTTAACGTTTATCTATATTTCCTCCGGACAAAAGTAGGAGCTGTTTTTATTTAATGTATAAAAGGAGTACATAGATAGATATAGGGGCTGTTTGGTAATCGCCCACGCCAGCTCCAGAGAAACTTACCCAAGTTTTGGCGAGGAAATTGGCCGCCCTGATTTCGCCACGCACGGACGAAAAAATTAAACTCGGTCGAAATACTGACGTAGGTCCGAAATTCTTTTCAAGAACACGCAAGTTACGTGCGTTTAGCGTTAAAACAAGAAGGGGATTATATGTACAAAGATAATACAGTTGCGATCACAGGCGACTCGCCACAAGTCCACCCAACACCTGCTAGGCTGCTACACACCTCTCGATCTCGCTATCTTCCACACTACAAACTTGTCTTTAATTCCAGTGATTACCACCGACGCCATTAATGCCTCCTTGTCAAAGATCCGCCTATTCCTCATAAGCCAAATCGAGCCCAGCCCAAGGACAATGAGGGTGATGATCTCACAGCTCCCACTGAGAGCATGGTTAATAATATAGCCACCTGCTGGCACTGGCGAAGGACCCCAGTGGGCAAGGTGTGGGCCTTGTGGCCGCTGCCATACCCTGAATCGATGCAAAAACAAATTTATACATACGTATGTATCGCTGCTATCGTCTCGTACTCTATCGCGGACGCACACAGAGTGACACGGAGACAGGCAAGCAGCCCGTTCGCTGAATATACATGGGCCACACGCCCATCACCCCATGCAGTTGGGCCATGAGCTGATCGAAATACTCAGCGCCCCACGGCCCCAGTCCCAGTACACAGGACGCACACCACATGCACGGGGAGATGTTTCTCAAAACAAAAAAAACAAAAAACAAAAACATGCACGGGGAGACGGGACGCCCAGCTTCCAGACCGAGACCTACGCACACGCACGAAAGGCAGCAAGTCAGTAACCCTAGCGCCGACGCGGCTGGCCAAGATGAGGCACACGACGGGAGTACGTGATGGCCAACGGGCAACAACGGTTGTGGCGTCGAGCAAGCGGGGCGGCTGGGCTCTGCCGCGTAGGGCGCAGCGAGCGGCGGCTGCGGCTAGGACCTAGCGAAAGGCGGCAGAGCAGCGACGTGGTGATAGTCAGCTCCGCGTCCTTCATGGCTGGCAGGGCGCAGAGGGCTGGCAAAACCAAAGGAAAGGGCGAGAGGTATATTTCTTTGGATATTAGTAGAGCATGTTTTAACAGCCTGTAATATGAAAATATGCAATTGTAGTGATTTTCATGACAATACATCATTGAAAGCTTATTATTGGTATGTTTTAATTTTTTTATTTAAATATGTTAACATTTTCATTGTATTTGGTTATTCTGTTAAGAATCACATGAAAATATTAATGTGCATTGTTACTTGTTAGTGTGTATTGACTATTATGGTTTTGCATAGAAAAATTACTTAAGAGTTCGCCCCACCTTAAATTATTTTCGTCCTCCGCCACTGCCTGCTGGCTGTATGATGTTGTCACGTCATCTATAGCCAAACTTATAGCCGGTAAGTATAATAGTTGAATATAAATATGTACTACTTTGTTGATATATGGTCCACCTCACTCCCTCACAAAGTATATAAGAGCATGTGCTGCAGCCGGCTGTTAGCTTCCGCTTCTCTTCTCTCTTCTCTCTCTCTTCCAACTAAGCAAAAATATACTATTTAAAGTCTTACCGCCCGCCTACATTATCTTATTGTACTTGCTCTGAGAGGCACCGCAAACCGTATACCACCAATGATGAATCATCGCCTCCATCGATGGGGTGAATCTAAAATGGAAGGGCGGCTCTCGGTTGCATTGTAAACATCTCCATATAGTTCACGTACATCAATGTCTAGAACATCAATGTCTAGAGAGGAGTGTTTTTATGATTTGAAAAATAAAGCTACACGAATGCTTCAAAAGCAAAATAAGCGATTGTGAATAGGCCTTGTTTTGCCCCCTGATGGTGTCCCAGCCCAGGGGTCCCATGCCATGTCGGTTTCCAGCCTGGTGGGGTGGGCCAGGCTGAAGACCCCAAGGTCGATTCCATCCTAGGCCTCATTGGACAACCCATGATGTTATATACGAAGAACTCCGAAAGACTTGTTGTATAAGCCGAAGATACTGGTGCCGTCGAGAACTCTACTTCCACCAACGTAGGTGACTAAGATTTGTAACCCTAGGCCCCCGGTATGTATGTTATATAAGACGTGGTCCGGTCTAGTCAATAGATACAATACAATCTCTCGGTTCTACACCTAGTACTTTGTAAACCCTTGTGCAACAAACACTGAGCAGGAGTAGGATTTTACCTCCATCGAGAGGGCCCAAACCTGGGTAAAGACTTGCCTACAGTTACCATCCAGTCTATTCACCTCTACGGGACAACCTACCGAGGGATCCGCCGGAATCGTCCCCGATAGTGGTGGCTTATGCAAGTCCGCTAGGTGAACATAGAGGCTTGATGGGAGCTCCGATCGAGTCCGGCGTAATCTATGTGTTGGGACAGATGTTCGTCTTCGGCGCCACCACCTTCGTCGCCGACTCGATTGGCCACCTCGGCCAGGTCAAGAACTTCGCTCCAGTCCAGATCATCAGATTCGGCAATCTGGAGTACACCGCGGATTCTCGTGGAGAACAGGTTCTTCGGGGCTTGGCGTCATGTCGGACCCATGAGCAGAAGGAAGAGGTCAAAATTTTCGACCCACTCGATCTCAAACATCGAGTATCTCACCGAAGTGCTCACTGGTGGAACAGAAGAGATGCGAACGGCCGACCGCCAGCCGCGATGCCCTTATGCCCGTGACAAGTGACCTCCCTCTGGGAGTGCTACATGGTAGATACTCGAAAGGGCAGCTAGGACGATGACCTTGATGATCCCGACTACAAGCCGCACGCCGGTGTAGATGAAAGACGGAACACTGACGACCCAGCAACGGAGGAGCCGGCGGCTGGAGAGGGCAGCGAGCTAAGCAACAGGAGCACTGTGCCCACCCTGAGAACGCCCGCCGTCGCGCCTCAACCATACCGTCACGTCGCTGCCTCGCATCCGTGCCGCTGCCGAAAGCGCGCGGTCACGCCGCCGCCCGCCATGGTGAGTCCCACGCGCATGCGAAGCCGAGACGTCCCGCACCGCCAGGCAACCCCGCGAGAAGGGACGAGTAGCCTCACCGCTACCGCTGTCACGCTTCAGCGGCGCCCTCCTGCAGCGGCAAGGGAGAGGAGATGATTAGAAGCAGACGAGTTTTGGTGGCGCCAAGGCTCACCTGTGTCTCTCGTGGGAGCGACACGGGATGATCCATTTTTCTCGGCTGGTTCTATTAGGGCATTTCTAACCGATCCCCAATAAATAGTGGAGTATCCGGTGGAGTAAACTCTTAGTGGAGTTACTCCACTAAGTTTTTGCCAGACCTAGTCGAACTCCTAAATTTAGTGGAGTAAACTTACGTTTTGGTTTATGCATTTCGTCGAACATCTACTATGCGTGTCCACGATGATGGTGACCACGCCGGAAATGCCTCGATGCGCAGGCTGCGAAGCTCCTTGAGGGAGCGGAGGGGCTGCTCCAGGAGCCCATCGACGCAGCGGAGACCATCTACACCAACTTGCACGAGGCCGTGTCCCGCGGCATGGATTCGCTCCTCCTCGGCCCCGCCGCCAAGATCGTCGACAACCTCTTCAACTGGCCCGGGCCACTCGCCGGCGCCATCGACGTTGCCAGGGTCCTCGTCCACGACACCTTCTACTACCCAAGGCCAGAGGGCGGGCCACTCCAGGGGGCCGTCGCGAGCTCGGGTACCTCATCGATGTCGTCCACGACGACGCCAGGCACCACTTCAGCCTCTACGCCACGACTCTCGGTCTCGATGCCCTCCCCGGTGGCCAAGGCGCGTTCGAGCTCTTGGTCGCCAACCACAACCAGGCCGACGCGTAGGCAAGGGTGGCGCTGCAGCAGCCGTGGCTAGGCCGCTCGTGCCATTGGCGGCGTTGAGGCTGTAGTTGACCATCGGCGCGGTCGACGACGTGCTGGTGGTGCTGCACGGAGCAGGGGGGAGGCGAGCAGGAGCAGCATGGGCTCGCCGCGGCGCGCAGGAGTACGGTGCGCTGCCAGAGCTCGTCCATGGCGGCTGCGGCACCAGTACGGGCGTGGGGGCGGCAGCGCGCATGGGCGCAGTGGCGGCGGGGGCGGAGGCGCGCATGGGGGCAGTGGCTGCGGCCCGCAGGAGCAGAGGGGGAGGCGAGAGAGAGAGCTGAAATTTATTCTCTAGCCCGTCTCGGTGGAGTATATTTAGTGAGAAAGTTGGCGCCGGAGTATAATTTTTACCCCCTTACGGCCGATTGGGAATCGGCTAGGTGCGCGTTAAAGGAGTAAAACCAACTTTTTACTCCTCTAACGCCGGATAGAGGATTGGTTAAAAATGCACTTACGCGTCCTCGTATCAAAAACCTGATGTTGTGAGGAGCATGTAGAGGGAAAGGGCACTAGGTGTGTATAGGAGGCAAGTTGGTGAATATAGTCAAATACATGGAGAACTTGAATTGCAATTCTATTTAGATCTGGGGCGAGGCTAAGAATTTCAAGGATGATCATTTGATTGATATGAGATACTTTGAATTTTTAATCGGCTTGTAGAATTTATATAGTATTAAATTTATCCAAAGAGTGAAATTACTTCAAATTGGAACATGAATGGTTTTTTTTTAACTAGAATTAGCTTGGTTGCAAACTGAGAATTCGGGATTGGGATGAATTAAGACGATCATACAAGTTTACATTTAAGTTCACTTTTTTTTGATAATTCAAATTTGAAGATTTTGTGATAGGAAAACATGTCCATACTCACATTTGCACTCTCTCCAATTTTTTTATTTTTTTATTTTGAAAAGGAGGATTACCCCCGGCCTCTGGGTGATGCATGCGGCCATTTTATTGATTATTCACAAAGACCTTACAAAATAGTACATCAGGTAGTCTGAAGCCACCATTGTAGCAACATCTGTCGCTACTCCTATCCACATGATGAAGGGGTGCCGATAGTCCGAGCCTAATACCAAACAGACATCGCACAAAAGCCTAACATCTAAAGCCAGAGGCCCCAACCAAGCCTCATACTGGGTTTGGGGCACAAACCGGTCCGACGCACTCTCATGTGTCGTCGCCGCCATCTTCCACCAATCCATCTTCAGAGCAAACTAACGCACCGACCTTGCCAGGCTTCTCTGCCATCGACGCCACCATGACGCCAGACAGCATCCTCCTCCTGCGCGAGTCCATCTTCGCGCATCGGACGCCGAGCCTCCACAGCGCCACGCCGCCGAGATCCGCCGTCATCAATGTGTAAGATGAAGCACCGCTCCACCAAAGAAGCCGTCCTCCGGTCCCTCGAACCCATGTGTACCTCCAAGAATGACGCCCCCAAGGGGGAAACGACACCAGAGAGCCGCCGTCATCTGATTTACTGATCTAGGGTTTCCCCCGGAGGTAGCAGAGAGTGGCCTTGAACGTCTCCATGGCGATGCCTTCAAGAAGGGAACGACGCAGACAGCGCCGCCACCGCCGGCCTTGGCAATAGCCGATAGCAAGTTTTCACCCAGATTTGTTCGAAGACTCCAGCTCTCGTGCACGGCCCGCCGCCATCCCTGCCGGGAACTGGACGATCCAGGCCGCCGCTGTCAGATCACAGCAAGGAGAAGCCCCCACCGAGACCCGCCGGCCGACCAGGGGAGACCGAGACCGCGCCCGCAGGACCAGATCCACGCTGGATCCGTGCCCGCGCCGCTGCCCCGAAGCCAACCCCACGTGTAGCCGCCACGGCCTGACCGCCCACCCGCGCCGCCTGATGCGCCCGCCCCGCATCAGCGCCGCCGACTGGCCGCCCGCGCCGCCGCATCTCGCGCTGCAGCCAAACGCTGGGAGGGGGAGAGAGACCCCGCCGCCGCCGAAGCGCACAGGGCTTCGCCCGGCGGCGCCTTCTGGCGGCGGCGAGGGGAGGGGAGGGCGTAGGAGGCGGCCGAGGGTGGAGGCTAGGGTTCCCCCGACGCCGCCCGCGAGAGCGACGCGAGGGACGCCAAACACTGATCACTTGTGAGCGTACCTCTCACTCTCTGCAATTTGAATTCTAAAGTGTCATGCAACTTAATAATGGCATGTATATGGTATGATTTAGATAGTTTATTGCACAAATTATAGACGGTACTCCCTCTGTTTGAGTTTATTGGGCCAGTGGCAGCATAGATGTGTGTTCGTACTTTTCTCGATCACCCTCCCTTTTTTCGTTCTTGTCTCAAAGTAATTAATTGGGGAGATAAAATTCAACGTGTGCAATTGGCTGGAGATGGGATCAACATTTAAACCAGGAGATTAATTAACTTACATGGGGAGTCAAAACGGCATTTAGATCGAGAGATCTGCTGAAATATTACGGCAAATAAATCGAGCACGCTTATTAATCATGGTCCCTTGATCTCGCTGCCCGCTGACCTAATAAATATTTAGGAAGGGAGTACTCCTCCGTTCTTAAATATAAGTCTTTTAAGAAATTTCAATATGGAGTACATCCAGATGTATATACACGTAGTTTAGAGTGTAAATTTACTCATTTTGCTCCGTATATAGTCTATATTGAAATCTCTACAAAGACTTATATTTAGGAACGGAGGGAGTAGTATATTATTACTTGAGTTTTCCAACTACTTTTCCTGAATGGAGATGATAGGTATTAGATTGAATTCTTCCAATTTGAGATATTTCAAGGTAAGACTGAAATGGTAATTTCCACTGAAGTGCACTATCACTTTAAGATAAGTAGCGAAGATAAGTGTTTCCCAATCAAATGGAAATAATTAACTCAGTTCCAACTTCATACAAGAGCAATTCAGAGGGATTGTGACAAATTTTAAAATAATAGGTGGAAAAACAATAAATAACAGAAGAGTTCTAAAGATTTAATTAATTAATTTTTAATATTAATGATAATATGCCAAAAAATAACAATAGAGTTCCAAAGATTTGTGCAAGACCATATCTTTTAGTATATATATACATTACTTTCTTGTGATTCGCAATTAAATGGTTCTAATGTTCAATAATTTGCATTTTTAAAAATATTTATTTACTGCTATTTCTACTCAATTAAAATTTCAATGGCCCTTGGTCTATATAAGAGTCGTGGCCTAATATGTTGAAGCAGTGTCAGAGTGAGTTCAAAACTTGGTTAAGCTGGAAGCACACATAGATCTCTTGACCAATCCAGCTAGCAATGACTTCTAGTTTGCAGCCATGGGCTATCCTCCTCGTCCTCCTCCTCTCTTTGGTACTTAGCCTGGGAGCGCCAGCGACGGTGTTCAATGAGAACTTTGTGCCGGTATGGGGTGAAGATGTTTATCACCTAGCCAATCAAGGGACACAAGTTTCCCTCACCATGGACAGAAACTCTGGTACAACCGTACATATCATGTTTTTGTACACCATATATGGTTCTTTACACACTTTCGCCTAAGTTGACTCGAATTGAATAATATTAATAGTTTTTGATTTGCCTTTCGGCTGATGCAGGAGCTGGATTTAGCTCCAAGATGATGTATGGCTCAGGGTTGTTCCACATGAGGATCAAGATACCCGCCGGGTATACTGCCGGAGTTGTAACGGCCTTCTATGTGAGTGTTGACACATCCTCTATGCTCTATGCTCAGCCATTTCCTTCGATTTGATGAAAAGTTGAAGTCACACATACCTTCTTGTACGTACATCTAGCTCACGACGGATCCCGAGTACGGTGACCACGACGAGGTGGATTTCGAGTTCTTGGGCAACGTCGATGGCAAGCCTGTGGCTCTCCAGACCAACATCTTCCTAAACGGCCAGGGCTACAGGGAGCAGAAGTTCTATCTCTGGTTCGACCCATCAGCAGCTGTCCATGACTACAAGATGCTATGGAACCAACACCAGCTCATGTAAGTACATCACCTATCCCCTGATCCCTTTTCCATCCGCTCAGCGGATCGATGCACATAATATATCATGTGCACCTCAATCGCAGGATGCTCGTCGACGAAACGCCCATACGGGTGCTGAAGAACCTTGCGGGCCGCACGCCGGGCTACCAGTTCCCGGCGAGGCCGATGAAAATCCGGGCGAGCATCTGGGATGGCTCTTCCTGGGAGACGGACAACGGCAAGATCAGGGTCGACTGGAACCGTGCGCCGTTCACCTCCGCATTCCAGAGGTTCAATGTCGACGCCTGCCCCGCTACCAGAGGTGCGCCGTGTGCCTCGCCGAACCTGTGGTGGAACAAGTTCCGGGACCTAACGCTCGTGCAGGAGGCAGCGTACAAGAACGTCAAGAGCAAGTACATGACCTACAACTACTGTGACGACAAGGGAAGGTCCAACCTACATCTACCGGGAGAGTGCAACTACAACTAAATAGCTTTCTATGTGGCCGACGTAAACAAATTTATCTAATATCTAGATGCTCGCTTGAGAAGAATCTACTTCAACCGATTCTAGAAATATGTAGCGGTCGAAGTATATTCTTCTTTTCTCTTAGAAAAATCTCTTCCTAAACTGTACAAGCTTCTAGATATTAGAAGGAATCTATACATTCTTCATTATTGCTAAAAAAAGACTCGATTTCTAAGAAAGAACTATACTAAACAAATTTTGTGATCCAAATTACTATATTGTCTGTATATATAAGGGTTCACACCGACTGAGGAGATCTTAGTATATATATACAGCGGCGGACCCAGAAATTGAGGTTTGCCGGGGCGACGGATGACGATGGAGCTTCATTGAACTGCACCGATGGTCGCTAGGCACGGGAGATACCCTGCTCCGTCGCCGGAGAGCCGGGGCGGCCGCCCCAGCTCGCCCCAATGGTAGATCCGCCACTGTATATATACAACTTTTTTTTTGAAGGGAAAGCCTCTCGGTATTTATTCCTCAGCCAAAAGAGTTACATCATTTATTACATAAGGAAGAATGAAATTGGGTGGATCTCCATCCCATTCAAAAGCAGACTGAGTATCATAAGAGTGCTTCGCCAAATGGTGAGCAACTCGATTGGCTTCCCTCGGGCTGTGTTTGAAGAAATTACGTTGATCATCTTAGCTCTTGCAAAACAGTCAGCTAAGGTCGCAGTATAAAGACCAAAGATCTCCAGCTCCCCATTGCACGCGTTGATTAACTCCAAAGAATCGGACTCACATGTGATATGGGTGCAGCCCAATTTCTCAACTAGCTCTAGTCCTTTTAGCAGGGCGAGGGCCTCCGCCGAGGCAGCATCTAAGATCATCTGAACTGGGCTGGCTGCTCCTGCAACAGCCTCACCTGCGCTGTTACGTATGACGGCACCAACAGCACCCGTACCGTCTTGATGGAAAGCAGCATCAACATTTAGTTTATAGCATCCTCGGCTTGGCTTTTCCCACAATATTTCACGTGGCTTGCTGGAATAGGAAACAGCTCCAAAATTTGAAATTAGTGGCTGAATCGCAAAGGCCGTCCGGGGAGGATCCGCTACAGCTTCGCCCTTCACCGCCTCCCTCCTTTGCCACCATACATACCAGCATGCAACGGCAACTGACTCCTGCAGTTCTAACATACCCAGCACTGGCGACTTCCTGTTCGGGTTACATATAATATGCTCAAGTACTACTGACCCTGACAAGTCTGAAATCAGTGCATCATCAATGATATCCAGGAGTCCTAGAGCAGACCAAACACTCCGTGCACGCTTGCAGGTAAATAATAGATGACGAATATTTTCCGGACCTGACTGACAAATAGGACATTGTGGCGAGACAAGTATGTGTCCCGATGCAAGGATCGCCATGCCAGGGATTACGGTGGGAGGAGAAGAACTACTCAGTCATGGCCCATCGAACCAAAACTTGTTAATGATTCGATGATAAGAAAGATGAAGCCCGACGTACAAACGAGACAAGGAGTGGGGGATATCTTTGGTGATAGGTGTTAGAGATATATTTGGTATGTAGAGATTGTTCGGGATTAGATATGAATTGTTTACATGTTATCTCTAGGAGGCGTCTTGTCCTTCAAGTCTTGTACTTAATATATACTCGCCCTCGAGGCTCAATAATATATCCATCGATTCCACCAATCCATCTCTATCCCTTCTAACCTTCTAACATGGTATCAGCCTAACCGATTCAAACCCTATCCAAACCCTAGCCGCCGCCGCTTCCGCTCCGCACCGCCCCTGGGGCGGTCAGTCTACATGATCGCCACCGGGGGCCGCGCCGTCCGTACCTGGGATTCGTCCGCCGATCGTGTTGATTGGCTGCCCTAGAGAGTGTTTTTCCTGATCCTTTGATCCGGGTTTCTCTCTCTCGCCGGTCATCTTGATCGGCATTTTTTTAAATTTTCGATGTAAGAGCGGTTTGCGTCTTTCCCTCCAAGTCTTGTACTCAATATATACCGCCGCAGTTTGTCCTCTACAATGCGCGTCTGCTTCATCGACATCCTCCTCGTCTTCGGCTAGATGGTGTGGCGCTGGTCCGGCGGCCGCTAGGGCGGTCCTGCGCTGGACTCCGTCCTCGCCGCGAGACCCACGGCTACTCATGGGTCATGCACGTCTTGCCTGCTTAGTGCTCACGCATTTTGCATCTTTGACGAGTGTGTCTGCACGTGTGCCCAGCCGTGGCTTGTGTGCATCTGTACACGTTCGCCGCCGGACTTCTGCCCAGCGCGCGTCTCCGCCTGGTTGCACGCGTCTGTCCTGTCCGGCCGCACGTCAGGGCACCCGCATCGTCGTCCGTCCAGCTACCTCAACTTCGCGGACGTTTGGACTGATCACCCGAGCGTACGCGATCCGCTTCATTCGCGCCGCGCGACCGACCTGATCAATTGGTTGCACGCGCCTCCGCAGATCCTCTGAAGACTGTCCTTGAGTACAGCGCGTCCCTCCATCGATCCAGCAACAGGTTGTCGCTGTGTCGCTCCGTCGGGCCGCAGCGCCACCGCCCCGTGGTTCTCCCCGCGGTCAGCGGCGGAGCCAGCGTAGAGCTATTGGGTTCAAGTGAACCCAATGGATTTTGCCTGGTACGTGTGTATATGTACGTATTTACATGATGTGAACCCAGTAAAATATCTTGGCTGACCCCAACAAATACACCTCACGTGGAACAAAGGGCCCAAAGGCAACAGCCCACTAATCCATTCACATGTCTAAACCGTGAGTCTGTGAGTCACGCAAACATGCAGCCACACGCGGCACGCCTAATCTATCGTCTGCTTTTTTTTCATCGTTCGTCTGTTCATTTCTCCGACTCCAATCTCGTCTGTTCGTGTTGCTCAGCGACTCGGCTGCCGCCGCATGCCCATGGCAAGAAGGCGGCCGCGGATGGACATCGTCAACAATTAAATCCCAAAACTTGAGGTAATTAGATTACATTGCCGCATCTTCTCCCTCTCTTGTCTATGTTCTATCTGGCCTAATAGCCCAGTACTATATACTCATGAGGGTAAGGGTAGTGTTATTAGCTTTCATAATGTAATAGTAAAAAGATGTGATGCTTTGATAAATCAAGTTGAGTCAATTCAGGTTGCTCTTGATAAGAAAATTGATCTTACAAAAAGGCAAAATCGAATCCGGCTTAATGCTTTCATTGATTCGGTGAGATACTTGTTGCATCAAGGCTTTACTTTCCGAGGCCATGACGAGTCAGAAGAGTCAAAAAATAAGGAATTTTTTCAAGAGTTGGTACATACTTTGGCAAATCAAGATAAAGCTATACGGAATCTAGTCCTGGAGTGAACCCAATGACCAAATTTTCTGGCTCCGCCCCTGCCCGCGGTTGCATCGACCCGTCCGCCGCCGCTGCATCGCCCCTTCGGGCCATAGCGCCGCGGCCCGCGTTTTCCGCCGCCGCCCCAAGGCCGTCCCGTGGCTGCACCGACTCGCGCACCGCCACTCCGCCGCCCCTTCAGGCCGTAGCACCGTGGCACGCGGTCCACTCCGCTGACCCCGCGCGTCAACTTCCATGTGGTATGCGTCGCGCCGCCTCCCTTGGCGCGAGAACGCCACCGTCTGCGCCAGTCTTCGTCACGCTGTTGGGTTCTCCTCGCCTACTTCGAGCACCGCCGCCTCCTCCTCAGGCCGCCGCCGCCGCTCTTCTTCATCGGCACCGCTGCCGCTCGCTCTCCCTAGCCGCGCCACCGTCCACCCCCTTCGTCTTCGTCCAGCACCAGCTCATCGCCAGCATCGCCGTCATCTTCCCCGACCACTTCATCTACTCCGACCACCGCGGACGACATCGGCCCCGCGTCGCTTTGCGCCACAACCGTTATCGAGTCCTTCTCTGCTAGCCCCCTCGACATGGCGTACAGCTCGTGCAGGTACTCGTCTACGCATGCCCGGTGCTGGCAACACCGACGCGTGCCTTCGTCCACGACACGTTCCCAGGCCTGGCAAGCCTGAAGTGGCGCATCGTCAACATCGACTTCGTCCGTCTACGCATGCCTGGTGCTGGCAACACCGATGCGTGCCTTCGTCCACGACGTGTCCCCGGGCTTGGCAAACCCGGCGCGACGCCTCGTCAACAACGTCTTCTTCCCGGCGCACCACTACTTCGACGCCACTGCGCCCATGACTAACTCAGCGCCTCCTTGCGCGCGCGGCTCCACGGCAACTTCCTCGACACCGGCCACCCCGACTCAACATCGACCACGAGGTTCTTCGCACGGCTACACCACCCTACGTTCTCGACTACCTCGACAACGGCACAAAGGGCTATCACCTCGCTTGAGCAACTCGTCGGCTTCCTCTACAGTCCACGTGCCCGCGACGCAACACTGTCCACGACGCTCCCGCTGCGACTGCGGGGGGGTGTCAGCCCGTCGGCTACTATTCTCTACAGTCTGACCGTCCGCGACGCTTCTGTTGTTCGCAACGCTACCGCTACGACTGCGGGGGGATGTTAGAGATATACTTGGTATGTAGAGATTGTCCGGGATTAGATAGGAATTGTTTCCATCTTATCTCTAGGAGGCGTCTTGCCCTCCAAGTCTTGTACTCAATATATACTCGCCCTCGAGGCTCAATAATACATCCATCGATTCCACCAATCTCTCTCTATCCCTTCTAACAATAGGGAGTGCGGCATTGATGATCCATGTAGTAATGAATTCTCTCTGTCGCACACAGTGGGTAGCACGGCAGCGGTGCGGCTGCTGCGTGGGACTAGCCAAACATGCCCTTGCATAAATTGCACAAAACCATCATATTGAAGGCTAGGTTAGCAGAAAACACGAGTTTACATTTTTTTTGTGTGCAAAAAACACCATGTCTACGGTAATCTTTTTGCAAATAACATTGATCGGTGGATTAGAGTGTTTTAAGTACGTTTATGACAGGTGGGTCCAGATTTTGTCAACGTGGCATAACGGCTCGGCCGAGACAATGTTAGACGGTGGATTTGTCTAGATTTCCAAACCAGTCCCTGTAATTTTACAGGGACGCCCTTACATCAAAACCAAAAAAGCAATCAGCTCCATGGATTTGGCCTACCCAAGCACGCGAGTAGAAAAGGACGCCCATGGGTCTTGTCACCGGCGAGAGGGCGCGCCATCGGGGTATGGGAGGAAAGAGCCTGCGGTGCAGCAAGCCATGGAGGCTTAGGGCATCGGTTGGAGCGCAACCACCTCGAGCTCCTCAGCCGGCCAACTGCAGCTCGTCGGGGACGCGGCGTCAACGACGAGCTCTTCTTCACGGGCGGCGTGGCCGCGCCGGCGAAGCGGCCTCAACGAGAGCTCTTCTTTGCATGCAGAGATGGTCGTCGTGGGCGGCGTGGTTGTCGCAGGCCGAGGAGCTCTTCTTCGCAGGAAGAGATGGTCGTCGCGGGCGGTGTGGCCGCGTCGACGAGGTGACGGCGTCCCACATCGAGGACGGCATGGACGGTGATGAGCTCTTCTTCGTGGGCAGAGATGGTCATCGCGGGCGGCGAGGTGGCGGCTTCCTTGGCGCTCGTCCGTGACGCTGTGGTTCGGGCGGCTGGGACTTAGGGCCAATCCGGGCGAGCAGGAGGATTAGAGGGAGGGGAGAGCAGTCAGAGGGCAATCTGGGCTCGCCGGCAAAGCGACGGCGTCCATGGCGCTCGTGTGTTGCATTGTGGGTTTGGCGACTGCGACACAGGGTCAATCCGGGCGGCCGGTAGGAGTTGAGGGTGGGGAGAGGAGCCGGAGGGGCCGCTGGTCTCGTCGGTGACGCCCGCTGTGACGACGCAGTCCGGCCATGTGACGGCGGTCTGGATCGGGTGTGGGTGGCGGCACGCCTGGGTTCCACCATGGGAAAGGGGATCGAGACAGGGAGAGGACTTTTTGGTGAGAGAAAGAGAGGAGAATTGGAGAAGAAGATCCAGCTGACAGGTGGGCCCCATGTCAGGTCTGACGCCATCTCGGCAGAGCCGCAAAATCTGGACCCACCTGTCATAAACGTACTTATAACGCTCTAATCCATTGATCAGTGTTATTTGGAAAAAGGTTACTGAAGACATGATGTTTTCTGTCAAAAAAAATGTAAACTCATGTTTTCTGCTAACCTAGCTTTCAATGTGGTGGGTTTGTGCAATTTACTCTACACAAGGTGAGACATGGCCTAGAGGACTCCTCTGCATGGACAGGCTTGATCGCAACGCTTAGGTGAAAGAGCATGGTGCCCCCATGTTTGGTTTTGGTAATTGATGACAATCCATATGGACTAATGGTTACCTTGAGTTATATTTGAAGGGTTTGTCCATAGGCTTTGCTTGAAGACCATTTGTTGGTTTCAAGGTTATTAGAAGAAGATTATGTGTTGACTAAGGTGCTATTCAAGGATTTATCCAAAGATTGGTCATGTGAGAGTTGAGCCTATTGCAAGCATGTCTTGAAGAATGAGATTGTGTGAACATTCATGTTTACCTTCAAGACATCATCCTAATGAAGAGAGTTGGAAAGATACAAGATTGATCAAGACTAAGTAGAAAGAGTGATTCAAGTTGATCAACACACAAAGCGTAGACGTTATACCAAGTGGGATCAAGTGATCTCATGGTATGGTAAGCATTGTCCATTACGTTTTGTGTACTAACCCATGGTCTATGTGAGAGTTCTTTGTGTGGTTAGGTATGTTTTCATGGGCGTGCATCAAAAGGAAGATCTCATATGACCCATGGAAGATGACATCAAGTGGTGATCGTCATCAAGGTTGCATTGTGCAAGTTCAAGTCGAGCATCACGAAGAGATCATGCTTGAAGCTTGCCGTCCATTCTCGTGATAATGGACATGTGAAGATGTGCCGAAGAAAAGCTCACCCATAGTGGAGTATGGGGGAGCAATCTACTAGTCTTGATCGAGCCAACGCAATCGAGAAAGGTGGTCCAACTTGAGGAGGACAAGATCGTCATCATCTAGCTCAAGTGGACTATGCGCAAGGCAAAGGTTTGTCCTTGATAGGTTTTCTATTTTACCGGTCTCATGGTGTTAGTTGGGAGACCGGGTTATAGGATCGATAGCGGTACTATCAAGGGGGGGGGCTCTCGAGTGAGTAACTTGATCGTATCGTTTGTAGAGAGCTCAAACCATTGCATCCTTGGCATCATATTTCTTGGTTCTTGTTCGGTTTTTCTCTTAGTGAGGTTTTAGAGCTTGTGGTTATCTTCCTGACAAGCTCTAGTTCATCGAAAACAGATTTCCTATGCATCATCTTTGTGTTTTCGGTGTTGGATATTTTGCCGAATCATATTTGAGGAAGGGTCTCTTCTTTATCTTATTGGCATCTCTTCTCCATTGCTAGTTCTTAATATTTCTATCAATCTTGTGTCAGCTCCTGTCGTTAGCTTTCCAACAAGCTTGATTTCATTGAATTAAGAGTTCATTTGCAAAAGTTATGATCGTTTTAGTTTTCTGACCGGGTTCTGCCGGGTCCGGGTGCCCGGGGTCACCCGCAAGTTGACACTTTGGTTCGGCCACCCCCGGGTGCCCGGACCTTCTTGTCCCCCCCCCCCCCCGGGTGCCGGGACCCCCTTGCTTCGGCCGCCCCGGGTGCCCGGGGTTTCACCCCCGGGTGCCCGGTCCTCTCCATTTTTGTTGGCTATTTTCTTTGGTGAGTCCGGGTGCCCGGGGCGGCTGCTGAGCAACGGGCACATTTCTCTTGAGGGTATAAATACCCCTCCCCCCTTCTACTTCCTCCCAACCCTAATCCTCTTGCAAGTTCCCCCCCCCCCCCCCCCCCGTCATTGTTGACCTCTTGGAGCTTGCTAACTCTCAATTCCTCCTATGATTCTTGATTCCTTTTGAGGGAAAAGAGAGAGGAGATCTAGATCTATTCTTCCACCAATCATTTTCTCCTCTAAGTGAGGGGAACCCTTTGGATCTAGATCTTGGAGTTCTTTGCGTTCTTCCTCTCATTTTCCTCCATAACATTAGTTCTTGTGGTGGGATTTGGGAGAGAAGGACTTGGGCACTACATGTGCCCTTGCCATTGCATTTGGTGCATAGGTTTGAGTTCTCAACGGTGATACGTGGAAGTGAAGTTTGAGTAGCTTGTTACTCTTGGGTGCTTGGTACCCTAGAGCTTATTCCTCTTGGGTGCTTGGGCGCCCTAGACGGTTGGTGGTATCCCGGAGCTCAATCATTGTGGTGTAAAGCTCCGGGCAAGCGTCGGGGTCTCCAATTAAATTGTGGAGATTGCCCCGAGCAATTTGTACAGGTTCCGGTGACCGCCCCCAAGGGTTTCCAATTGTACGGGTTCGGTGACCGCCCCCAAGGGTCGCCATTTGTACGGGTTCGGTGACCGCCCTCAAGGGTTCCTTAGTGGAATCATGGCATCTTGCATTGTGCGAGGGTGTGAGGAGATTATGGTGGCCCTAGTGGAATTTTGGGGATCATTGTGCCTCCACACTGTTTCAAACGGAGATTAGCATCCGCAAGGGTGTGAACTTCGGAATACATCGTCGTCTCCGCGTGCCTCAGTTATCTCTTAGCCGAGCCCTTTACTTATGCACTTTACTTTGTGATAGCCATAGTGTTTCATTTTATATCTTGTTATCACTTAGTTGTTTATCTTGCTTAGCATAAGTTGTTGGTGCACATAGGTGAGCCTAATTGTTTTTGGTTTTGTGCTTGACAAATTAAATGCTAGTTTTATGCCGCATTTGTTCAAGCCTAAACCATACTTATTTTAAAGCGCCTATTCACCCCTCCCCTTTAGGTGACATCCACAATCTTTCATTAGGGCATCTCCAACGACAACCAGCAAATTTCCTCCCGCATCCGTCCGCCGCGGACAGGGGGACTAGTCCGCGGACACGGATGCGGGAGGCCGACATCCAACGCTAGCCACATACATTCGGCCAATAATTCGAACCAACTAGACGAAATTCGTTCAAACACAGCCGGATTTTATATAAACAAGACAGATTTCATAAAAACAAGACAGATTTCATATAAAAATGGCGGATTTCATTACATTTACATCAACTATAGTCCGGCTCTGGAGGTATAATGTCACGCCCAATATGCGGTCCTATCCTCAAGGGACTCGAAGGTCTCACTAAGGATAGAAGCGCATATCGGAGACGCTTCGCAAGGTGGATATCGTTGCATCATACCATGTACATAATAGATGGGGATAAATACAAATACATACAGTCATCACAGGAATACATCAATACATAGCAAACACCATACAGAAGAGCAGAATCCGACTACGGATGAAACACAAACGAAAAACACGAACGACATCCACCCTGCTAGCCCAGGCTGCCGACCCGGAACCTATCCCTTGATCGAAGAAGAAGAAGCAGAAGGAGAACTCCAAAACAACCAAGCATCGCTCTCACGTCAGATCATCGCTTTACCTGTACCTGCACCTGTTGTTGTAGTAATCTGTGAGCCACGAGGACTCAACAATCCCATAACCATGGGTAGCAAGACTATCAAAGCTTAATGGGTATGGAAGGGTAAGGTGGTGAGTTTGCAGCAAGCACTAAGCATTTGTATGGTGGCTAACTTACGAGTACAAGAATAAGAAGAGTAACTACGCATAACGATCGTAAACTAATAATGATCAAGAAGTGATCCTGAACACCTACTTACGAGTCAAACATAACCCCACCGTGTTCTCTTCCCGAACTCCCTCGAAAAGAGACGATCACGGTTACGCATGTGGTTGGTGTATTTTAATTAGAATTAGTGTCAAGTTCTCTACAACCGGAGGTTATAAATTTTCAAGTCGTCACATAACCGCGGGCACGGCTTCGCGAAAGATTTAACCCTGCAGGGGTACTCCAAGTAGTCCATTATAAATTACCACACGCATCCGATGGAACATCCTCACACCATGATAACACGATGCTTACGATAAGGAATCTCGGTGGACAAGCCACTCGTAACAGGCAAAACTAAACCAGCAAGACCTCCCGGTGAGCCAGATCCGTATCTAGAGCCGCACCCTCTCTATCTACGGGCATCTTCCGTCTATGCATAGTGAACGGTAGCCAAAAGAACCCGAGTCGCCCCGAGGCGGCTCCGCCGACTGCTAGGTAGGTGGACCAACAGTTGTGTTTTGCTGCTGGCTCGAGTTATGTTGGAATTAAAAGAGTCCCCGAGGTGGCGACCCTCTATGCATTAAATTATTAGGTTCATGTTGGCAAATGTTAAAACCAATGTTGGGCCTTGCTGGAGAAGTCTTATCCTAAAACAAGTTATCAGAGGGGTTCCCATATGCCCCACATGTGTTAGAAGCGCTCATCAAGGAACATAACATCGGTATTACGGAAACTAAGGCGGCATGAGTGGAACAAAACACTAGGCAAAAGGCCGAGCCTTCCACCCAAAACCAAGTATATATATGCATTAATTAAATAATAGATATTGTGATATCCCATGATATTCATGTCCCAACATGGAACAACCTGCAACTGCACCTGCAACTAGCAACACTATAAGAAAGGGGCTGAGCAAAGCGGTAACATAGTCAAACAACGGTTTGCTGGGTAAGGGTGGTTAGAGGCTGTATCATGGCATGTGGGAGGCTGACATGTATGTGGTAGGAAGCGCGACATAGCGATAGCAACGAGACAACTAGCAAGCAAAGATAGTAGAGATATCCAAGGTCATGATCATCTTGCCTGAAATCCCGCTAGGAAGAAGACCGAATCCGTGTAGTAGACGAACGAATCCTCACAACTCCGGAACGAAACCGGACTATCGAGAAGAAGCACAACCAGAAAGAAGCAAACATCATGGTAAACACACAAACATAATCATGACATGATGCACAACCAAGTATGATGCATGTCAAGTTTAAGGATGCATGGCATGGCAAAGATGCAACAAACAACTACTACACATTAAGTGAAGCTCAATATGCAATGAATTATATATTGACGAAACTCCACAATCAATTACTTAATTCACTCCCGTTTATGTACTCAACAAGATTAAATGTTGTTAAGCATGGCGAGAGGTGAAGCATGATTAAACTACCTATCTAGGCAATTTAAATGAGGCCGGAAACAACCAAGAACAATTCCGAAAAATTCCCATATGCAAATTTCGAATTTGGTACTGTTCTGCCCTAAACACAATTTTAATGTTGTTTAACATGCAAAGTAAGTCCACCATGTTAATCTACACATTTTTCTAGACCATTTACATATAAAGTTTATTTAATTCGGAGCTACGGTTAAGTAGTTATGAAATAAACCATTTTAGCATGGCATTTATGCAAATTAAATGCAAACAACAATTTAAATGTTCTTAGCATGGATGAGGATGTCATGTCATGTTATATGCAATGTTATGAAGATGTTGACAAAAACATGGTATGTAACATTTGTCGCCATGGCGAAGGAATTGGGTGCCACGGCGGCGAAAACGGAAATGATGCCACGGCAACATTCCGGTTCCGGTACTTGTTGAGATACCGGTGCAAAGAAGTGTGGGCGTGAACGTGTCATGCGAAAGTGACGAGTGGGGTGATCCCGGTTACCGGGTTCCCACGTGTCGGTGGCAGGGAAACGGGGAACTTGCAAGATCAATTCGGCCACGGCGCACAACCGAGCATTTCATACATCACAAGCATTCGTCCATGGGCGGTCGTCTCAGCGGTTATACCTTCGGAACATGCATTTCGGGGCGGTTCGAGTTCGGCGCAATGTAGGGGAAGTAGTGGTACACGTTTTCGAAGATGAACTTGACGAGTCCTAGGGTCGTCGGGCACTTGGCGTTTTGGTGCGGTAGTCGTTCGGGCGACGGTAGTGGTACATGTGTCGAGGTACTTGGCGTTCTTGGCGATTCCGGAGACGACGGTAGAGGTACTTGACGCATCGTAGTGGCACTTGGCGAAATCCTCGAAGAGGGTACATGTTCGGGCATCGGTCTTGGCGTTTGGTTTCGAAACCGGGGGTTATAGTCACCTCTGGCCAACAGTTGCAGTCAACGAAACCGGGCGCCCGCAATGCACACAATGGCCACAGAGGCCGCACGCACATCCATCACATGGAGCTGCATCGGAGTCGAAGACAGGAAGCAGAGGACCGGCAGAGAACGCAAGCGACAGCAGGAGGCCAGCGGTGCCGGATGTGCACATGAGCAGAGCAAGTGCGGCAGTGGGTCATGGCGGAGGTGGCTGCCCTGGGTGCGTCGGAGATCGAGGAAGCCCACGCGCAGGGGCGCTGGGAAGACAGGGCATCATTGGCGTCGGAGGCGCCATGGGGGGCCTGTCCCTGTGGGAGAACAAGAGAGAGGTCAGAGATGGCTAGAAGGTGAGAAGGCGAAGGAGAAACGACCAGGAGGAGGAGCTGGGCAACCTCGTTGTGCCGCCGAGGTCGGAGTAGGGGAGCAGTAGAGCAGCGGCAGCAGGGGAGACGCTGCAGGGAGGAGCTTGGCCATGGCAAGGAGGCGGCACTGCTCGGGGTCGTGGTGCAGGGAGTTGTCGGAGGGCGGAGGCGGGTGCTCGCCGGCGCGGCGGTCCACATCGGGGAGGCCGAGGCGAGGAGGCGGCGCAGAGGCGGGGCCTCGCTGGAGAAGGAGTGGAGGGACGGCAGCGGCGGCAAGGCTTCGGGCGCGGGGGAGAAGGAGGCGGCGCGTGGGAAGGAGAAGCAGAGGAGGGGGTCGCACGGAGGGGCGTCGCTCCGGTTGCGGGGTCGGGCGGTGCTCCTGTGGGAATCGGGAGGAAGACGAGGGGATCGAGGAGAGGGGCTCTTCTTCCTGGCGCGATGTGTGCGTGAGTGTGTGGGTGGCGGCGCTAGGAGGGAGACGAGAGGAGAGATGGGGATGGAGCAGGGGAGAGGCTAGGGTTAAGGGCGCCGGCTGGGCCTTGGGCCAACTAGCCGGATGGCACTGCTGCTGCGGGAGGCCCAAGTGGCCGGCTGGGCTGGGCTCTCTTTTCCATTTACAGAAAATAGAAAGAAAGAAAAGAGAGAAAAGAAAAGGTTGGAGAAGAGTTTTGGGCATGGGGTTAATCTTCCTGGGCTCAACAAAATGATCTTGATCCAAGGAAAAAAAACAGTTGGCCCTGTTTAGAAGGATTGAATTCGAACGTATTTGAATTTGATTCAAATAAGTTTGAATTGGGACAAAGTTTTAGAAAGGTCAAAAATGTTGAGATTTTTGGTGGAGCTTTGAAAAGTGATGAAACAAATTATGGGCAAAGTTGAGGCCAAAAATTGAGATAGAAAAGGCATAGGATTAAATTGCAAGTGTGTTATGGGTGATTCCAAATAATGGAATATTTTATAATAGCTCCCTAAATCATATTGGGAGGATATGTTGTAAAGAGAAATCACCATGTGAATTCCCTCAATTTAAATAGATCACAAGATCTATGCAATTTATTTATTGGAGTTGCAAAATTTTAACGACATGATGGCATGATGAAATGATGCAATGCAAAAATAACAAAGAGCAAACAATAAAATAGCAATCATGGAAAGAAATCGGTCTCGGGCTGTCACATATAATTAATACCTAATCTAACTGGTCGCCGGCGCCCGTTCCCCGTGTCCGGCCATGAGCCTCGAGAACTGAAGCTTCGCCTTCTCCAGCTCCTCCTCGGCGCTCTCCAGCTCCGCCTCCGGAGACCCGGCAAGCGCAGGTGTCTGCCTCCACGTCGCCGCCAAGCGACTACTCGGCCGTCGATGTTGAGCCCACCAAGCTTGGCTTCGACAGGAGGGGAGGAGCGGTGGCCTTGCTGGGACCCGAGCGACGGCAACCTCCCGTACACTACTCTTCCTCACTGTTGGCGGCGCCCACGGACATGCCGGCTTCATGGTCGTGGCGGCGGGGCGCGGCCTCGGTGTTGTCCTTCTCCTCGTCGTTGGTCTCGCCGAACAGCGCCTCGCCCGCCTCGTCGCACTCCTTGGACGCGGCCGCCACCTTCGCTACTCGCTGCCGGTACCGCCAGCAGGCGAGGCGGATCTCGCGGGCGGAGCGGTAGGACTCGAGCAGCGCCTCCTGCTCCGCCAGGTCCGCGTCTGGCGCGACCGCCCTGCCAGCGCCGAGCTGCTCCTCCGCCTATAGGTGCTCCTGGAGGAGGTGCTGGTTGTAGGTAGCGTCGGCCTACGCCTCCCGGAACTGCTCCTCCCGCTCCTCCCGCACCATGTCCATGCAATGGACACGGGCCTCACCGATGGTCATGGTGCAGTGCACCGGCGAGGGAGGCGCGGCGGAGGAGGAGGGTGGCACGGCGGAGGAGGAAGAGGAGGGTAGCGTCGGGTCGTCGCCGGCCGCGTCCTTCATTGAGATGCCGTCGTCCTCCGGTTGCCTGCCGGCCAGCCAGCCGGCAGCAATGGCGGCCATCTCCTTCTTTTGGTCCGGCGTCAGCCCATCCCAGAGAGCTTTGGCAGGGGAGGAATCCATGGTGGGATTGGTGCGGAGAGGGATCGGAGGCTGATGACTGCGGCTATGGCCGGGGTAGCGGTTTATATAGCAATGGCGGGTGGCAGACGGATGGACGGGTGGCGCCGGAGGAGACGCCTCGGCAACCACGTGCCATCAATGTGGGCAGCAGATAGACGGATGGGCGGCCGTCGTGTCGTTTGAACGCGCAGCAGTCACCTGCACTGGGAAGCGGCGCGGGCGGCGCTCTCTCGGCCGGCGCGCCGCTTCAGTGCTGGCGCCAGTGAGCGGTCGCGTCCGCTCTGACCGGGCATGAATGCGTGCACTAACACTCTGGAGCGGTGCTGGCCGTTTTGGGTGGGAAGTGCGCGCGGGAGGGAGGAGTTGGTTTGGGTGGGCCAGGATGGTCAGAAGCGGGCGAAGTAGCGGTCCGGACTGCCGCAAAGCCCCCCCCCCCCACGTTTGTCTTCGGTTTGCAGGAGAAATCGCGTCCGGATCGCCCTACGGACCGATACAGAACCGCATTGGATGGCTTCCATGATCCGAACAGCGTGGTCCAGAAGGTTTGCGGGTCGGCGTTGGAGATACCCTTATGTCCATTCGCTGGCTTTGCCGATGAGACTCTATCTTCTCCCGCAGCCTCTGAGAAAGGAACATGCCCTGATTAGACAAAGACACATCGAGGTCCCTCTAGGACCGCCTCTCCACGCAGAAGGCGGGCACCTTGCCCCATCCGATGCTTGTGTCCTTAACTCCGTCACTTGCTTCGTTGTAGTACACGATCATGGTGCTCTCTCCCGGGGAGACTCATTGTATGCTGCTTGTTGTTGACGTGGATGGTGAGGTTGAAGGCCAGCGAGACGACAGTGACCAAATTACCAGAAGTCAAATCCATGAAAGCAATCCTCGCAAGCATCAAGCATCTGTGCAAGATGACGAAGGAACGCCTCCGAGCGATGCTCGCGTCTGTCACGACCAGGTGTTTTTTTCCAGTCTTGCATCCTTCCATGGTTTGAGGAGGCCGTCGTGCAGTTCATCTACAGATTCACCATCCTTACGAAGCTAGCGGACAACCTCGCTAAACGCCTCCAACCCACGCGCCCAGCCTCCGCGCTACCCGCTGCCCTCTCTTTTTTGACAAAGGATGGATTTTATTGACCCAAAACGAAGCATTAAGAGGATACAAACACAATAAGCACATATCCGGTCTCTGCATAGTTATGATCCACACAACCAACACCAATGCACACACACACAAAAACACGTTGGCAAATATCAAAGTCATATCAGACCAAAGTTATGCCCAAGCGAGGAAAAAAAACCCGAAGTGAGCAAATCCACGACCGACAAACTACAGTTATGACTATATCCGCACAAACCATCTCGTGACACCACAAGGACAACGAGGTTTTTTCAACGGCAATGCCTTCAGGAAGGGAGCAACGCTCAAGCGTCGCCATCACTGGAACCAGCCACCAAAGGACAAAATCTAGGTTTTCACAACGAATAACCAGACCGAGCAATGCCTTCAACAAGGTGACGACGCAAATACATCGCCATTGCCAAGAATAACCAACATGGGTCAAACGTAAGTTTTCACCAACTCGTCAAAGTCAATTGAGTGTTGTCACCACCTCTTTTCCATGAACCCAACAGCTACATGCGTTGGCCTAGAAACCAACCGTCGCCGCTGCACAACCATACCCTCTGCGTCAAGTCATCATCCATAGATTGCATCACACAGTTGTAGACAACCACCAGATCTGGAGAGAAGAACCCTCACAAAAATCCTTTGATGGCTGCCACAATTTGCAGCGGTGCCGCTGATGGCTCCATATTTTACGTATCTTTAGAGCTCATTCGTTGCACATTATCTCCGTATATCAAGTCATATCATGTTCCATTGAGCCAATTACATGTCCATATGCATGATTTCCAGTTTTTATCCTTTTCACCGCGAGCATTGCATAATCTTTATTCTATGTTTGTTTTTATTAGTTTTCTTTGTCTTTGTGTGTCTTGTAGGTGATGCGGACTTCCCAAGCACTTAGCACGGTGAAAGGAGTTCAAACGGTGGACACCCAGTGTTGGGGATATTTCCCAGCATTGGAGACCCGGCAGGAGGATGACCCGGCATAGAGTTATAAGGCTCAATGGGTTATCTCGCTGCTGGGCCTTGAAGATACATAAAGGGCCAGCTCAATGTATGGGCCGGCTTAAGAAGGAAAGATAAGACAAGGAAGATTACCTTGGAGAGCAAGATAATTAGAATAAGAGTAGGGTACGGGTTAAGGTTACGACCTGGACTCTCATGTAAACCTAGGGCTCGACCTGTTATATAAAGGGGAGCGCCTAGGGCAGAAAGACTAAGTTGCAATCTCTCATGAGCTAGGTTGGCGAATCCGCACCCCTGTAATCGAGATCCAAAGCAATACAATCAAGCAGGACGTAGGCTTTTACCTCCACCGTGAGGGGCCGAAACTGGGTAAACTTGTGTCTTCTCGTTCCCGATCAACCCCGCTAAGCTTCCACCTTCGTGCGATGGCCTCATCACTAAGTCCTTTCACGAGGGCATCTGCCGTGTCAAAACCACGACAGTTGGCGCCCACCGTGGGGCCTACGCATGGTGGAGTTGAGTTCTTGGCGGGAGCTCTCCCAGGGTTCGGGAAGTACGCGATCGGCCAGATGACGAAGAGCCGCCGCGGAAAGCTCTACATCGACGACTCGAGCTGGGGCCCCGAGGCCGACTCAATCGAGTACGGGTACCGGATCCCCTTCAGTAAGATCCATGTCTTCATCGACGTCATCGGCGAGTCGGTTGCCGGGTTGGATGCCGTTCCCAACACCGAGTCGGCCCGCTGCGCCAGTCCCTGCAAAGCAAGACCCGACCCGCCTAGAGCCGGTTGGACGCACGCCTTCGCGGGTTTCACCCTGGGGGTGGCTTTATCAGAAAATTCGCTATCTGGAGATGAGACGCTCGTGCAATCTGATGGCGAGTCATCGATGGGGGAAACTGAGTCGATCCGTCCGCTGTATGATGGAAGACTCGGTGGATGTGCTGATGAAGTTTTTCCTGAAGCCCCTGAGCCGCCTCGGTTTGCTGCGGTTTACATGGCAGGCAGGCAGGATCCCCTTCATGACCCGGCAGATCCAGCGGCAGGGCAGAATCTCACCATTGCCGGCTCAGGCAGAGCCGGCACGGCCGCCGCCGGCTCACAAAGGACCGCGGCACAGGCGCTCGCGGAGATGATGAATACTCTGGCGACTCTACTGGCTGAGCCGGTGACTGCAGAAAATACTGTCGCGCGCAATGCAGAGATCACGAAGTGTCGCGAACAGTTGACCAAGATCCAAGAGGATGTCAATGCAAAAAATACCCGGATGGTGGAAACACAAGCCCGGCTTGTTGAGGAGACAAAGCGCTTGGAGGAGGAAGCCCTCTATCTAAGCCGCCGACAGGCTGAGTCAGAGTTCGTCCACCGGAGGTGGCATCAAAGCCGGCTTCCGGCCCAGATTGAACCAACTCAACTGTTTATTGCACCGAATGATCCACAAGCTCCGATAAACCCGGGGGCTGGTGTTATGTCCCCAGGAGGGCCACCGCCGCGGCAGCTGGCTCAGCGGAGGAAGACGGCTCAGCATCAGACGCCATGAAGAATTTGTGAGATACTCCGGAATATTGAAGAATACAAAGGTTGAGCCAAAGATGAAAATAATTCGAAAGCGATCTTGGAGAAGGCAATTGACTGATGAGAATCCATTCTTACGTCAAACTTTGAAAGAATTTGAGAATAACTGCGGAAAAAATTAGAAGAGTTAGGTAAGATCCTGGGAAAAGACCTGTGGGTTAGGGCCCACTCAAAGAGAAACACCATTGGAAATGATTGCTTGAAATAGACATTGCACTGGTTGGATTTAAATGGCTTGAATGAGGTAACAACCTCGAAATATCTCGAACGGATCTTGAATGGAAACACGAATCTTCTAAGATAATTTCTTCGCACCGGAAAAGAATAGAGAGAGGTGAATAAACAAGAGAGGCTTGGATACGAATTTCCAACATGTGAAAATATTTGAATCAACGAAAGGGATATGATCAAGACAGAAAGCTTGAATTTAGACCACCGGAGAAGAAAACGAGAACGAAGAACGATGAACTTGTAGCTCCTGAGGATCTTCACGAGAAATCACCGGCTAAGAACATTGAAGGAAAAGAATGGAGAGACTTCTCATGAATGAAACGGATACTTGATTTGAGATCTCTGACTCCTTGAAGAAAAAGGGTGGGAGGGTGGGAAAAATAAAGACAACTTAGGATGGATGAAATGAACTCCGTTGAGAAAACTGAGAATTGATCTTGAAAATGTTGAAATGATCGGATTAACTTGAAGAGAAGCACACCGGGTGAAAAGAATTTACATGACAATCTCGATGAACAAGAAGGATTAGCACTCCCATACAAATATGAGAATGCCGTTTAGGAAAGGTATGGAATCCACACTTGACTTTGAAGCAACTCGAATACCGCAACTCAAAACAAAACAAGGGTTTGGCTTGCAGAATAAGCCGGAAACAAACATATGAAAGAGATTTCGTCCGAAATTTTCATGGTGGGGCCCACACGGGCTCGATCGTATAGCGACCATCAAGTACATTGCTGCCCTTGACATACGAAGCATCCCCGAGCCATAGCAAAGCTACAAGGGCTCTTTAAGACACCACGAGACCACTGTAAAAACGACCGTGAGCAGGCGGACCACTAGACGTCGAACCCCAATCTCATATCATGCATCTGTCGGAAAGATATCCTAGGTAACTACTTGAATTCCCACCTAAGAACTCCCGAAACTTCTTGGTTATGCGATCAGGTTGCGGGTCCAGGAACCTACTCATAGCAAACAACAACCTAATCAGCTGCAACTGCATCCGCAACCCTTAACACACAGCCGAGAAACTTCGCAAATTCGTCTACCTCGGACCTTCGAAAACACAGCGATACTAGTCACGGTGGATCATCCGAGCTATCTCCTGCAGTACTGGGGAAAATTCACAGCACTATTTGCCACCACAAAAAGTATAGAAGGGTTTCGATGTCGGCGTCCTCTGGTATTCTCGAACTGAAATGATAACAAATGTGACAAGAACCCCTTGGAGCTCAACTCCCCGGGTCCAATCCATACGGTCAGGAGTCACCAAGAACAGAATTCTGTCACATCGATATCGCAACGATTCCAAAAATACCCATGTGATCCTAAAAAAAATTGAGTGAGAAGAGTAGTAGAATCAAAACACCTACGTCACAATTCCTCACTAGAGCGACGAAGGGGATAAGGAGTAAAAAGAATTCCTACTCTCCGATATATAACTAGACTCAAAATAGTTTTTCTTCTAGACTCGCCAACGGTTTGATCAATCAAGGGGGCTCCTACGGTTGGTAGAGGCTCTGATACCAACTTGTCACGCCCAATATGCGGTCCTATCCTCAAGGAACTCGAAAGTGCCGCTAAGGATAGAAGCGCATATCGGAGACGCTTCGCAAGGTGGATATCATTACATCATACCATGTACTGAACAGATGAGAATACCAGATAAAGGCTTACACTCGCCACAAGCTACAACATGAATACATCAATACATAGCAATCATCATACAGAAGAGCAGGGTCCGACTACGGATGAAATCAAACGAAAAAGAAGAACGACATCCACCCTGCTAATCCCAGGCTGCCAACCGGGAACCCATCCTAGATCGATGAAGAAGAAGAAGCTGAAGAAGAACTCCAAAAGCAAACATGCATCGCTCTCACATCAAATCATCGCTTTACCTGTACCTGCACCTGTTGTTGTAGTAATCTGTGAGCCACGAGGACTCAGCAATCCCATAACCATGGGTAGCAAGACTATCAAAGCTTAAATGGGTATGGAAGGGTAAGGTGGTGAGGTTGCAGCAAGCACTAAGCATTGTATGGTGGCTAACTTACGAGTACAAGAATAAGAAGAGTAAACTACGCATAACGGTCGCAAACTAATAATGATCAAGAAGTGATCCTGAACACCTACTTACAAGTCAAACATAACCCCACCGTGTTCTCTTCCCGAACTCCCTCGAAAAGAGACGATCACGGTTACGCACGCGGTTGGTGTATTTTAATTAGAATTAGTGTCAAGTTCTTTACAACCGGAGGTTATAAATTTCCAAGTCGCCACATAACCGCGGGCACGGCTCTCCGAAAGATTTAACCCTGCAGGGGTGTTCCAACCTGGTCCATCACAAACCAACACAAGCTGCGGTGGAAAGACCTCAACCTCAAGAAAACCCGATCAACCTCGAGTCAGACCGAAGTATCCTCGGAATCCCGGTGCACAAGACATTTCGACAATGGTAAACAAGTCCAGCAAGACCTCTCGGCATGCCGACACCCCGATAGGAGCCGCACGTATCTCGTTCTCAGGCCACGACCGGATAAGCTACGCGTACAGGTACCAAAAGACCCCAAGTTGCCAAGGGGCGGCCCCGCACAGTGCTCTAGTTTTGGACCAACACCATCAGCACTGGCCCACCTGTATTATGTTGAATTAAAAATCCCCGGGGACGCGACCCCCTATGCAAATTAATTATTTAATTCAGTATTATTATGTTGGCAAATGTTAAAACCAAAGTTGGGCCTTGCTGGAAGCGTTTATTCAAAGCGAACTGTCAAGAGGGTCCCATAACCCCTGAGCATGTTAGGAACGCTAATCAAGGAACATAACACCGGTATTACAGAAAACTAGGGTGGCATGAGTGGAACAAAACACCAAGCAAAAGGCCGAGCCTTCCACACACAACCAAGTATATAGATGCATTAATTAAATAAGAGATATTGTGATATCCCATGATATCCATGTCCCAACATGGATCAACCTGCAACTGGCAACGCTATAAGAAAGGGGCTGAGCAAAGCGGTAACATAGCCAAACAACGGTTTGCTGGGATGGTGAAAGGTTAGAGGCTGTATCATGGCATATAGGAGGCTGACATATATGTGGTAGGAAGCGTGACATAGCGATAGCAACGAGACAACTAGCAAGCAAAGATAGTAGAGATATCCAAGGTCATGATCATCTTGCCTGTAATCCTGCTCGGAAAAAGATCGGGTCCATGAAAAAGACGAATAAGCGTAGTCGAACGAATCATCACACTTCGCAACATATCCGTATTATCGAGAAGAAGCACAACCGAAAAGAAGCAAACAACATGGTAAACACACAAGCATAATCATGGCATGATGCACAACCAAGTATGATGCATGTCCGATTTCATGAAGCATGGCATGGCAAGAGTGCAACAATCAACTACTACACATTAACTGCAGCTCAATATGCAACGAGTTGCATATTGACGAAACTCCACATTTAATTTATTTAGTTCACTCCCGGTTATGTACTCAACAAGATTAAATGTTGGTTAACATGGCAAGAGATGAAGCATAATTAATCTACCTGTCTAGGCAATTTTAAATGAGGCCAGAAACAACACATAATAATTTCGGAAAATCCCCATATGTAATTTTCGAATTTGATACTGTTCTGCCCTAAACACAATTTTAATGTTGTTTAACAGCAAAATAAAATGCACCATGTTAATCTACACATTTTTCCACCCCATTTACATATATAATTTATTTAATTCGGAGCTACGATTATTTAGTTATGAAATAAACCATTTTAGCATATCATTTATGCAAATTAATGCAAACAACAATTTTAAACATTTTTAACATGGTTGAAAGTTGGATATTGTGAAACTACATGAAAAACTGATCAAGATGCATATATGACATGTTTTATTTGGATGCATGGAAATTTAGTTATTAACATTTTAAAACAGTGGCAGTTTCTGTAATTATTGCATGCATTGGATATTTGATAAATTCGCAGCAGAGGGGAAAAACACTATTGGGCTGAATCTAGAACAGAACACTGGGCGCAACATAGCAAAGCATCGCCTAGGGCGCACAATAGTGGGGATCGCTCACCATGGGCTTGGCCCAGTCGAGGAGGAGGCAGGCCCGTGCAGGGGAGCGGCTGGGCCTGGCGCGCTCGACCGGGAAAGGGTCAACGCGCGTGGGCGTGCTCACTCGAAACAGGGCGAAGCAGAGGCGGGACGAGCCGATGGCCATCGTCATCCACGCGTGCGAGGGGCTGGCGTCGAGGGCTTGGGGAGGAGCAGGCGAGCAAGGGCGGTCGGATCCGGGCGTGCTGGAGGTCGGGGAACATGGCCGGCGGCGGCGCAATTAGGAGGTGGTGGTGCTGTGCAACAACGGCCATGGCCGGAACAGAGAGAGCAAAACTTAGAGAGAGAGAACGGGAGAAAGGAGAAGAAAAAGGTGCGGTGACGGGGCTCTCTGCTTGGTCACCTACGAGGTTCTCCTGAGGCAGCCAGGACGAGGACGAGGTGGGGAACCGGGCGGCGCTGGAGGTCTTGGCGTGAATCCATGGCTGCGCTGGATGCGGGTAATGCGGTGGCGGGGCGCAGGGGTCTAGGAACGGAATGAGGAGGTGAGGGGCGCGGTCAACGCGACCACGAGCAGGCGAGCAGGACTTGTCGCTGCAGTCCTCGCGTGCTCACACGCAGAAGCAGGGGAGACAGCGGCGAACTTGGCGCGCGAGGCGATACAGAGGAGGCAGCGGGCGGCGGGGCACGGGGAGATCGGCCGGACCCGAACGAGGAGGCTGGCCGGCGGCAGATCCGGGCTCAGGCGGAGCTCCATGCCCATCCATGGTTGTACCTGAGCACAGAAGAGAAAGAGAGGGATTGAGAGGTGAGAGAGATGGAGGGAGAAAGAGAGATGTGGGAGAAACAGGAGTGCAGGGGCCTGGCCTGGTCGTGGCCTTCGCCAACGGCGGGCGCGGGTTGCCGTGCTGCTGGTGGTGGATGGATGGATGGATCCGGAAACGAAGGGAAGGTGGGTGGCGGCGGTGGATCTGGAGGCTGTAGGTGGCAAGCGCTGGTTGGGGAGGGATGGATCCCGAGGGGGATTTGGAGAGAGTGGTGGCGGCGAGGAAGGATGGGACAGCTCCCCTAGATCTTAGGGTTGTCCACTATTTATAGAAGGTGGAATTGGGTAGGGGCTAGTCGGTCCATCCGATCGTAATCGGACGGTCGAGATAAATAGGTTAGGGAAGTCCAATGAAGAAACCGAAGATGTTTGGGGTATTTTGGGATTGATCTGGACCCATCGGTCACGAGCGGTCGGTTCGGGTTCGGAGAAGGTTTCGGACAAGGTTGCGAGCGGGTCTGAGAGAGGTCAATGAAGACAATGGGTCTGAGAAAAGGTCAACGGAAAACAAGGGCCAGCGTTCACCTCTTCGAGAGGAGCGACAAACTACGAACGGCAACGAGGAGAAACAACAACTATGAACGGATGCAAGTTTTGAAAAAAAAAATGACGACAACGGAGTGCCGATGCAATGCGAATGATGCGATGATGAATGCAACAAACAAATAATTAACAGGGCTATCACGAAAAACATGGAAGGCATCTGGAGCATCGGTCTCGGGCTGTCACAGTTATGTCCCCAGGAGGGCCACCGCCACGGCAGCTGGCTCAGCGGAGGAAGACGGCTCAGCATCAGACGCCAGTTCCACAGGAGCAGTTGCAGCCTCACCGATTCCAGACCCCAATTGGACACTATTCCAACCCGGTGGATAATGTATTAGCGGCGACACATAACTTGGTAGCAATCCCGATTGAAGGAGATGGTCCGGCTCAGGTTGAGGCTAGGAACGCCATTGAGATGCTCAAAACAGCAGTGACGCAGCAGGCAAACTATTCTCATAGTCAGCACCGGCTTCACTCAACCCCTCACCAGAGCCGCACTAGGAGCCGACATCCTGAGTTGCCGGCAGTTTCCAGCAGTGAGCAGCGCAGGAGGGGAGCACAACCGCTCATGAATCAGCAACAGCCCAGGATCCCTAATGCCCAAGAGATTGTTGACACCGCTCGGGCTCTACGAGCATTGGAAGAGGAAAACGCACGTGCAGTGTACAATCAGCCCACGGCGCAAAACCCTCCCACCGCAACCCCGACAGCCGCCCGTTCAGGTGGTCTATCGAGCCGGATAGTTGGGACTCCCTGTTTAGTCCCAGCATTGCGAGATGCACGGATGCTGCCAGACTTCAAGGGTCCTCGCAAGGTACCTAATTATACAGCTGATCTGGAGCCTGCTGAGTGGATAGAGAGTTATGAGTTAGCTATGGATCTGATAGAGGCTAGTGAGGCGGTCTGTGCACGTTATCTGCCTCTCATGTTGGAAGGTCCAGCACATACTTGGTTGAACAACTTTCCAGCAAACTCCATTAACACCTGGCAAGAGTTGAAGGAGCATTTCATCAAGAATTTCCAAGGTACTTGCAAGCATTCGACCACAATTGTTGATCTCGAGCATTGTGTTCAGCGTGAGGATGAGTCGGCACATCATTGGTCTCGCCGAGTTGCGCAGGTCATCCATTCTTCGGATAGTATCACCGCACAGCAGGCAGTGCTTGTCTTGGAACGAACTTGTAAGTTCCAGCCCTTGGTTCAGAAGTTAGGGCGGCTCAAGCGGAAAGTCTAGGACATGGGTGATCTCATGGGTGTTTTAACCCGGTATACTGAGTTAGATAGCACAAAGGATCCCACGTCTAATGATGACAAGTCTGGCAAGGGCAAGAAAAACGGTGGCAAGGGTTACCAGCAGAACAATGGCAATGGGCAGGCCAATAATAGCAACAAGCGTAAGAATTATGAGGGCGGCTCTGATCTGGTAGCAAATACCAATACTGGTGGGAATAATCAGTGACAGAATAATGGCTCCAGGAAGCCTTTTTCCGGTAATCGCCCCCGTAGCTTTGAAGAGGCTCTCAAGGGTCCATGTTCCAAACACAGTTTTAATGGTAAGCCATCTACCCATTCATGGGAAAACTGTTATATTATGCAAGAGTTCTCCAAGCGAGTATTCCAGAATCATCACAATGGAGGCGGCACCGGAGGACACCCCGGCAACCCTGGACCCGGCAATCAGGGAGCAGGCTCACAAGGGCCCTTCGCAGACCCCGGGTTCCAGGGGAACCACAGTCACAATGCCGGGTTTCAGGGGGCTGGCAATACTGGAGGCAAGAACTAGTGCAACAACCAGGGAAATCAGAATCAAGGTGGCTAGTCCGGGTTCCAAAGCAATCCAAAGCAGTTGAACAGTGGGCAGTATCATGTTTTTACCACAAGTACCTGCAAGCGTGACCGGAAGGTTCAGCGACGAGCCGCCCACTTGGTTGAGCCGGCAGTCCCGTATTACCTGAACTGGTCAAAGTAGCCGATCACTTGGAGTCCGGCGGATCATTCGGAATTTATTGACCACCCTGGCCATCTGGCCTTGGTGTTGGCGCCACAAGTCGGTGGGTATACATTGATAAAAGTGCTCATGGATGGCGGCAGCAGCATCAATATCCTTTACTATGATACTTTCAGACGAATGAACTTGTCCGAGAAATAGCTCACCCTTTCAACTACAGTTTTTCATGGCATCATTCCCGGCAAGTTGGCTTATCCCATTGGCAGGATTTCTCTGGAGGTGGCCTTCGGCGACGAATTTAATTACCGCTCGGAGTTCTTGTCTTTTTAAGTGGTGAAACTTAAAAGCCCCTATCATGCCCTCTTCGGAAGGCCGGCTTACGCGCGGTTCCTGGCGCGGCCGTGCTATGTTTATCTGAAATTAAAAATGCCGGGTCCAAAGGGCACCATTACTGTTGAGGGCAATGATACATCTCCAACGTATCTATAATTTTTGATTGGTCCATGCTATTATAGTATCAATCTTGGATGTTTTATATACATTTACAAGCAATTATATATCATTTTTTGGGACTAACCTATTAACTTAGTGCCCAGTGCCAGTTGCTGTTTTTTGCCTGGTTTTGGTTTTTTAGAGTATCAGTACCAAACGAAGTCCAAATGCCATGAAACTTTTTGGAGATTTTTTTCTGGACATAAGAGACACTAGAAGCTTCGGGAGAGGGCGAGAAGACAGAGGAGGTGGCCACGAGCCACCAGGGCGCGCCCTGGTGCCTCATGGGCCCACCTCTGCTCCATTTAACCTAATTCCACCTCTATAAATACTCTAAAATCGGGAAACCAATAGAGGAGTCCACGAAATAATTTTTCCGCCGCCACAAGTTTCTGTTCTCGACAGATCCCATCTTGAGGCCTTTTTCGGCACTCTGCCGAAGGGGGATTCGATCACGGAGGAGCTCTACATCAACCTTGCTACCCTTCCGATGATGCGTGAGTAGTTTACCACAGACCTTCGGGTCCATAGTTAGTAGCTAGATGGCTTCTTCTCTCTTTTTGATCTTCAATACAATGTTCTCCTCGATGTTCTTGGAGTTCTATCCGATGTAATCATTTTTTGCGGTGTATTTGTTGGGATCCGATGAATTGTGAGTTTATGATCAGATTATCCACGAATATTATTTGAGTTTTCTCTGAACTCTTTTACGCATGATTGTTATAGCTTCGTATTTCTCTCCAATCTATTGATTTGGTTTGGCCAACTAGATTGATTTATCTTGCAATGGGAGAGGTGCTTTGTAATGGGTTCGATCTTGCGGTGCTCAATCCCAGTGACAGAAAGGGACATGACACGTATGCATCGTTGCTATTAAGGGTAAAAAGATGGGGTTTATTCATGCGTGAGTTTACTTTGTCTACATCATTTCATCTTGCTTAAGGCGTTACTCCGTTCTTTAGGAACTTAATACTCTAGATGCATGCTGGATAGCGGTCGATGTGTGGAGTAATAGTAGTAGATGCAGAATCGTTTCGGTCTACTTGTCTCGGACGTGATGCCTATATACATGATCATTGCCTTGGATATCGTCATGATTATTTTCTTCTCTATCACTTGCCCAACAGTAATTTGTTTACCCACCATATGCTACTTTCAAGAGAGAAGCCTCTAGTGAAAACTATGGCCCCCGGGTCTACCTTTATCATATATTGAAAATCCTAAAAATACCTTGCTGCAATTTTACTTTATTTATTTTATTTTGTATTTTTGTTTGATCTATCTATCTATCATCATACAATTTAATCTTGCAATTGACCGCCAAGGGACTGACAACCCCTTGTTCGCGTTGGGTGCGAGGATTTGTTATTTTGTGTGCAGGTGCTGCTAACGAGTTGTTGCATGATTCTCCTACTGGATTGATAACCTTGGTTTCATAACTGACGTAAATACTTATCTCTACTGTACTGCATCATCCCCTCCTCTTCGGGGAAATCCCAACGCAGCTCACAAGTAGCAAGAAGAATTTCTGGCGCCGTTGCCGGGGAGACATCATCAACATCTATCAAGTACCTACGCATAAACTTTCATCTCCTTGCATTTATTTTATTTGCCTTTGCCTCTCGTTTTCATCTCCCCCACTTCTAAAAAGTTTTTACAAAAATACAAAAATATTTTCGCGTTTGCCTTTTTCTCGTTTGCTTGTCTAGTTGCTTTGCGTGAAATCACTATCATGTCAACACTCAAAAATAGAAAAGTTTTAAGAAAAATAAGATAGCTATGGATCCACTTAAGGTTTTCTACTTGGATCATCTTCGATCCATTTGTGCTCGTGCTGAAACCCCAACTAGTTTAGTTGAGGGAAAATCATTAGATGAGCATGCTCATTTTGTGCATCACCGTTTGTCCCAAAAGGGGAGACTCCTATGGCATCAAATAAATAGTTTTCTATGCTATGCTTGGAATCTATGTGAAATTTATGATTTTACTTGTTGCTCTAAGAACCCTAAAAAACACCTTCCCTACCTATGTGAGTTCAATGATAATAAAATCTTATCTTCTTATGAAAAGGGTGTTTATAGTTACTATGATATCGAACTAATTGAAAAATTTGTTGCTTTTAAGGGTGCTTATGAAGTTGCTTCTTTGATTGAAAAGTATGATATTACGCTCTACAAATCTGAAAATTTTGCCATACTTAAATATTGCTATGAAAACTATGCTCATAATGCCTATGTTAAAGAATTTATTGAGAGAATGTCTGCTGCTTTGGAAGAGAATAATGATATGCATGAATCTATAGATAATTATGATTCCGATGATTCGATTGAAATATCCCGTCTTAATGAACATGATGCTTGCTATTCTTATGGCCATAATGCCAATATTAATGATGCTTATGGAGATGAACTTGCTATAGTTCCTTATGTTAAAAATGAAATTATTTATATTGCACCCACACTTGACAGCTCCTTGAATGAAAAGCATGATTGCGATGATGTTATTATAAATTCTATGAATGTCAATTATGCTAATAATATGCAAAACTATGAGCTTGGGGATGAAAATTTTGTTATGTCCACTACTTATTGCAATAATCATGATTGGGGTGATAATGCTTCTTATGATCTTGAAAATTTATTTAAGCCTCATGATGAATATGTTATTGATAATAATGTTTGCAATACTATTAAAAGTGGGTTTGGAAGAGCGTCAACTTTAGGTAATAATGATCCCACTACTTTGGAGAATTATCAATCTTATGAAATTTTTGATAAAAGTGGGTTTGGAGAGGTCATGACTTTAGTTGATGTTAATCCCACTATCTTGAAAGATTATAAATTTTTTATGCATGTGGATCATGAAGATGAAATTGTATATGATAGCTATATTGTTGAATTTGATTATGATCCTACATGTAATTATTATGAGAGAGGAAAATATGGTTATAAAAACTTTCATGTCACTGAATTGCTTCTCTTTGTGTTGAAATTATTAATGCTCCATTCTTCCTATTGGCATATGCTAGATATTGCTTGTCTTGATAATTTGTTCTCCTATAAAATGCCTATACATAGGAAGTATGTTAGACTTAAGTGTGTTTTTCATATGCTTCATGATGCTCTCTTTGTGTTCCTATTATTATATTTCATGAGAGCATCATTGAAATCTCAAGCCTATCTTAATGGCTATAAGGAAAGAGCTTGTTGGGAGACAACCCAATGAATAAAATAAATTTTTGATTTTTATTTCTGTTCTTGTGTGTTTACATAATTATTATACTGTTATGATTGTGTTTTTATGTTTTAATTAGTGTTTGTGCCAAGTAATGCCTTTGTGATGATTTGGAAGATAGTATAATTGATGCTGTTCAAAAAACAAAAAGTTTTGCGTCCAGTACTGGAATTTTAATTCTGTACTGGAGCGTCAGAAAAATCTGAAATTTGTACACAATATTAGTATATGAATTGCCCACGTTTTCCTAAGTTTTCAGAATTTTTGGAGTTACAGAAGTATAGATTTTAAATAGATCTTCACAGACTGTTCTGTTTTAGACTGATTCTGTTTTTGTTGCATAGTTTGCTTATTTTGATGAATCTATGGATTCTATCGGGGGGTATGAGTCATGGAGAAGTTGGAGTACAGTAGCATTATGCCAATATTAAATATGAATCAATTTACTACAGTACTTAAAGTTAAAGATTTATTTGTTATACTAACGGATCTCACGAATGTTTTGTTGAGTTTTATGTGATTGAAGTTTTCAAGTTTTGGGTGAGATCACGATAGATGAAGGAATAAGGAGTGGCAAGAGCCTAAGCTTGGGGATGCCCAAGGCACCCCAAGGTAATATTCAAGGAAGACTCAAGCGTCTAAGCTTGGGGATGCCCTGGAAGGCATCCCCTCTTTCTTCTACCAACTATCGGTAATTTTACTTGGAGCTATATTTTTATTCATCACATGATATGTGTTTTACTTGGAGCGTAGTGTATTATATGAGTCTTTGCTTTGTTTGCTTTTTAGTTTGTCACAATCGTCTTTGCTGGACACACCTATTTGAGAGAGCCACACATTTATCATGATTTGTTACAATACTCTATGTGCTTCACTTAAATCTTTTGAGCTAGGCAGTTGCTCTAGTGCTTCACTTAAATCTTTTTGAGCACGGCGGTGGCTATATTTTGAAGAAATATTTGAACTCTCATGCTTCACTTATATTATTTTGAGAGTTGATAAGATTAAATTTTGAAGAAATATTTGCACTCTCATGCTTCACTTATATCTTTTTGAGAGTTGATAATAGTAATGGTAATTTGCACAAGATATGAATTTAGTCCCAAAGTGATGAATATTCAAGAGGGATATAATAAAAACTTTCATGAAAGATCATTGGATATGATAAGTTTGATTCCTTCCAAAAGTTTTGCGATATGGAGATGATAATATGTGAGTCATGTTAGTGAGTAATTGTGATTTAGTAAGAATATTGGTGTTAAGGTTTGTGATCCCTATGCATGCACATAAAGTCAATAGTTATGCAACAAAATTATATCCTACTTATGGTGCATTATTCGGTGTTAGTTATGTTCAATGCATGTTTATGACCATTTTCGCTTTTCGGTTGGTCGCTTCTCAATCTATTTGCCAGCCTTCATTTGTACTAAGCGGGAATACTGCTTGTGCATCCAACTCCTTAAACCCAAGTTGTGCCAAATGAGTCCACCATACCTACCTATATGCGGTATTTCGATGTCGTTCCAAGTAAATTTACATGTGCCAACTCTAAATTTTCAAAATAATTTTCTGTTTTGTGTGCCCGTACCGCTCATGAAGCGGCAGGGGGTGGCCAATATTTTCCATGCTAGGTGTGTTATTCTCACGATGAGTGTTTATTCACTTGTCATTGCATGAGAGAGTGGCAGGTAATAGGGATGCCCAGTCCCGAAATAAAAAAAATTAATACGATGATAATAATAAATTTCTTGGAAAGTGTTGGTATGGAAGGCATCCGTGGATACGGCTAGCCATGGATTGTGAAAAATGGTGGAAAGGAAATAAACTTTATTTTCTGTTTGGGAACCGCCTATAATGTGTCTAGCATGGAAGATATTGGGAATTCTCCGTCGTTTACGTTGACAGGAAAAGCATGCCTCTCAAAACAATTTTATCTCTCTAATTTAAGCCTTGAGCTCTGGCACCTTTGCAAATCTCTGCTTCCCTCTGTGAAGGGCCTATCTATTTACTTTTATGCAATTTTTATTTTTATTTTGAGTCTCCACCTTCTCTTACAAAGCACCAACTAGAGAGCACTATTGTCATATTTGTGCATTGTGTGTAGCTAATATTGAGTGTGTTTCATGAATGGATCAATGATTGAGCATAATGGGCTAGGTATAACTTTCTTTAGCATTGATATTTTGAAGGACATGGTTGCTTGTTAGTATGCTTGAGTATTTATGTCTTTATGTCAAACTATAGACTATTGCTTTGAATCATTCAAGTCCAAATGTCCATGCTACAAATAAAAGAGTATATGATGAATATGATAGGTAGCATTCCACATCAAAAATTCTGTTTTTATCATTTACCTACTCGAGGACGAGCAAGAATTAAGCTTGGGGATGCTTGATACGTCTCCAATGTATCTATAATTTTTGATTGTTCCATGCTATTATAGTATCAATCTTGGATGTTTTATATACATTTACAAGCAATTACATATCATTTTTTGTGACTAACCTATTAACTTAGTGCCCAGTGCCAGTTGCTGTTTTTTGCCTATTTTTGGTTTTTCAGAGTATCAGTACCAAACGAAGTCCAAATGCCATGAAACTTTTTGGAGATTTTTTTCTGGACATAAGAGACACTAGAAGCTTCGGGAGAGGGCCAGAAGACAGAGGAGGTGGCCACGAGCCACCAGGTCGCGCCCTAGGGGGGGTGGCACGCCCTGGTGCCTCGTGGGCCCACCTCTGCTCCGTTTGACCTAACTCAACCTCTATAAATACTCTAAAATCTGGAAACCAACAGAGGAGTCCACGAAATACTTTTTCCGCCGCCGCAAGTTCCTGTTCTCGACAGATCCCATCTGGAGGCCTTTTCCGGTACTCTGCCGGAGGGGGATTCGATCACGGAGGGGCTCTACATCAACCTTGCTGCCCATCCGATGATGCGTGAGTAGTTTACCACAGACCTTCGGGTCCATAGTTAGTAGCTAGATGGCTTCTTCTCTCTTTTTGATCTTCAATACATTGTTCTCCTCGATGTTCTTGGAGTTCTATCCGATGTAATCACTTTTTGTGGCGTGTTTGTTGGGATCCGATGAATTGTGAGTTTATGATCAGATTATGCACGAATATTATTTGTGTTTTCTCTAAACTCTTTTATGCATGATTGTTATAGCTTCATATTTCTCTCCGATCTATTGATTTGGTTTGGCCAACTAGATTTATTTATCTTGCAATGGGAGAGGTGCTTTGTAATGGGTTCGATCTTGCGGTGCTCAATCCCAGTGACAGAAAGGGACATGACACGTATGTATCGTTGCTATTAAGGGTAAAAAGATGGGGTTTATTCATGCGTGAGTTTAATTTGTCTACATCATGTCATCTGGCTTAAGGCGTTACTCCGTTCTTTATGAACTTAATACTCTAGATGCATGCTAGATATCGGTCGATGTGTGGAGTAATAGTAGTAGATGCAGAATTGTTTCGGTCTACTTGTCTCGGACGTGATGCCTATATACATGATCATTGCCTTGGATATCGTCATGATTATTTGCTTCTCTATCAATTGCCCAACAGTAATTTGTTTACCCACCGTATGCTACTTTCAAGAGAGAAGCCTCTAGTGAAAACTATGGCCCCCGGGTCTACCTTTATTATATATTGAAAATCCTAAAAATACCTTGCTGCAATTTTACTTTATTTATTTTATTTTGTATTTTTGTTCTATCTATCTATCCATCATCATACAATTTAATCTTGCAATTGACCGCCAAGGGATTGACAACCCCTTATTCGGGTTGGGTGCGAGGATTTGTTATTTTGTGTGCAGGTGCTGCTAACGAGTTGTTGCGTGATTCTCCTACTGGATTGATAACCTTGGTTTCATAACTGAGGGAAATACTTATCTCTACTGTACTGCATCATCCCCTCCTCTTCGGGGAAATCCCAACGCAGCTCACAAGTAGCAGGCAACCGGAGAGTTGCACTAGAGTGCGAGGAAGGAGATGCAGCTTATGCTGAGTCGGCGTGTGCAGCCGAAGTGCCGAAGTACTACAAGGACAATGTTGACCCGGCTGACAGAACTTCTCTGAAGAAGCCAATGACTGGGTCAGACTCTTGGCTCAAGTTCAAGTCGGCCAGAGACACCAAGCAAGTGGATTTCACTCCTGGCAATTCCTCTGAGCAGTTTACCGTCGGGGCGAATATGGATCCAAAATAGGAAAGCGCGCTCATCGAGCTCATCCGTGAGAACCGGGACATTTTTGCATGGAATCCTTCAGACATGCCAGGTGTACCGAGAGAACTTGCTGAGCACTCCCTTAATGTAGATCCTAAATTTTTGCCAGTATCTCCGTCGTTTTAATGAGGAAAGGCGGAAAGCTATTGGCGAAGAAGTGGCTCGACTCCTAGCTGCCGGGTTCATTGTTGAGGTTTTTCATCCAGAATGGCTGGCTAACATGGTACTTGTTCTGAAGAAGAACGGGACTTGGCGAATGTGTGTGTATTACACGGACTTGAATAAAGCTTGTCCCAGTGATCCTTTCGCTTTGCCCCGCATTGACCAGATCATTGATGCCACGGCGGGTTGTGAGTCTTTATGTTTTCTGGACGCTTATTCTGGTTATCATCGGGTCAAGATGAAGCAGGAGGACCAGGAAAAAAAGGAGGACCAGGAAAAGACAACTTTTATTACACCTTTTGGAGCTTTCTGCTATACGTCCATGCCGTTAGGTCTGAAGTGCGCACAGGCGACTTATCAGTGCTGTGTCCAAAATTGTTTCCACAAGCAGATTGGGCGTAATGTTCATGCTTATGTTGATGACATCGTGATGAAATCTCGGAAAAAGGAAACCTTGTTGGATGATCTCAAGGAGACATTTGACAACCTTCGAGTTTACCAGATGAAGCTCAACCCGGAGAAGTGTGTCTTCAGTGTTCCTGCAGGAAAACTATTAGGATTCCTAGTTTCTAAGTGTGGCATTGAAGCCAACCCAGAAAAGATCAACGCAATCACGACCCTAGCCAAGCCGGCAAATCTCAATGCCGTCCAGAAGCTGGCCGGGCGGGTTGCGGTGTTGAGCTGGTTCATAAGTCGGCTCGGGGAGAAGGCAATTCCACTTTACTAGATGCTCCGGAAGTCAGATGATTTTGTTTGGATTGATGCTGCAGATCAAGCTTTTGAGTCTATCAAGAAGCATTTGTCTGAGCCACCCATCCTTGCTGCCCCTCAGGAGAAGGGGCCCATGCTGTTATCTATTGCATCTAACAGCAAAGCTGTCAGTGTTGCAGTTGTTGTGGAACGAAAGGAAGGAGGCAAAGAGTACCTAGTTCAGCGCCCGGTGTATTATATCAGTGAAGTTTTAATAGAATCCAAGCAGCGGTATCCGCATTGGCAGAAGCTGGTATATGGTGTATTCATGGCAAGCCGAAAGTTGAAACACTATTTTCATGAGCACCCAATTAATGTGGTTAGTTCAGCACCCCTTGGAGACAACATTCAGAACAGGGAAGCTACTGGTCGGGTTGCCAAGTGGGCGATTGAGCTTGGGCCACATCATCTCAAATATATGCCACAAACTGCTATAAAATCTCAAGCTTTCGGGTATTTCATCAATGACTGGACTGAGTTACAGGCTCCGGAGGAGAAGCCGGATACCACATATTGGTCTATTCACTTTGACAGTTCCAGGCAATTGGAAGGCTCGAAGGCTGGAGTTGTGATAACTTCCCCACGAGGTGATAAGTTTTGTTATGTTTTACGGCTTATGTTTCCTTGTATTAACAATGCAGCTGAATATGAGGCCTTACTTCATGGGCTCCGTATGGCAAAGGAGATGAACTTAAGCTGGGTCAGGTGCCTGGGCGACTCAGATTTGGTGGCTCAGCAAGTTTCTGGAACCTGGGATTCCAAGGATCCCCTCATGGCGGCTTATCGACGCGAGATTACAAACATCGCCGGGTATTTTACAGGATATCAGGTGGATCATATTGATCGCCGGCTTAACGAGGCGGCAGATGCATTGTCTCATTTGGGGTCTCAGCGAAAGCCTGTTCCACCTAATGTTTTTCTAGATGTGTTGCACAACCCGTCAGTCAAGTTACCGACGGAGGAAGGTGCTACTTGTAGACTGCGTTGGTATTTCCCCGAAGAGGAGAGGATGATGCAGTATAGTAGAGATAAGTATTTCCCTCAGTTAAGAACCAAGGTTATCAATCCAATAGGAGAACCAAGCAAAATTCCGTTAAGCGCACCTGCACACACAAGAGCAAACACTTGCACCCAACGAAAATAAGAGGGTTGTCCATCCTCTTAGCGGTTATTTGCAAGGATTAAATCTTATAGAGGTAAATAGATAAACTAAAATACTAATTAAAATAGAAGTAAATAAATTGCAGCAAGGTATTTTTAGGTTTTTTTATATATGATAAAGTAGACCCGGGGGCCATAGTTTTCACTAGAGGCTTCTCTCTCGAACACATAGCATACGGTGGGTAAACGAATTACTGTTGGGCAATTGATAGAAAAGCAAAAAATTATGACGGATTCATGGCAATGATCATGTATATAGGCATCACGTCCGAGACAAGTAGACCGACTCCTGCCTGCATCTACTACTATTACTCCACCCATCGACCGCTATCCAGCATGCATCTACGGTATTAAGTATGAAACAGAGCAACGCCTTAAGCAAGATGACATGATGTAGACAAAGTAAACTCAAGCAATATGATTAAACCCCATCTTTTTATCCTTAATGGCAATAATACAAATACGTGTCATGTCCCCTTCTGTCACTGGGATTGAGCACCGCAAGATTGAACCCATCACAAAGCACCTCTCCCATTGCAAGACAAATCAATCTAGTAGGCCAAACCAAATCGATAGATCGGAGAGAAATACAAAGCTATAATAATCATGCATAAAAGAGTTCAGAGAAGACTCAAATATTTCTCATGAATAATCTGATCATAAACTCACAATTCATCGGATCCCAACAAACACACCGCAAAAGAAGATTACATCGGATAGAACTCCAAGAACATCGAGGAGAACATGGTATTGAAGATCAAAGAGAGAGAAGAAGCCATCTAGATACTAGCTATATATGGACCCGTAGGTTTGTGGTAAACTACTCACACATCATTAGAAGGGCAGCAAGGTTGATGAACAAGCCCTCCGTGATCGATTCCCCCTCTGGCAGAGTACCGGAAAAGGCCTCCAGATGGGATCGCGGAAGAACAGAGGCTTGCGGCAGCGGAAAGGTTTTCTCTTCTATCTCTCTGGTATATTGGGAATATTTTAGAATTTATAGCGCTGGAATTAGGTCAGGAGGGGCGACGAGGGGCCCACAAGCTTGGGGGCGCGCCCTCCAGGCTTGTCGCCTCCTCATGGCTCTTCTGGTCTTCTCCCGAAGCTTCGTGGGTCTCTTCTGGTCCAGAAAAAATTAATCCAAAGTTTTTTTTCTCGTTTGGACACTTTTTGATAATGATTTTCTGAAAAGGCAAAAACAAGCAGAAAACAGCAACTGGCACTGGGCACTGGGTTAATAGGTTAGTCCCAAAAAATGATATATATAATGGCATATAATTGCGTATAAAACATCCAAGATTGATACTATAATAGCATGGAACAATCAAAAATTATAGATACATTGGAGACGTATCAAGCATCCCCAAGCTTAATTCCTGCTCGTCCTCGAGTAGGTAAATGATAAAAACAGATTTTTTTATGTGGAATGCTACCTATCATGTTTCATCATGTAATCTCTCTCTTACGGTATGACTAATAAGATCCAAATGATTCAAAGCAATAGTCTATAATTTGATATAAAGAAATCAATACTCATGCATACTAATAAACAATCATGTCTTTCAAAATAAAAATGCTAAAGAATGTTATCCCTACAAAATCATATAATCCTGTCATGCTCCATCTTCTTAACACAAAGTATTTATCATGCACTACCCCGGTTTTAGCCAAGCAATTGGTTCATACTTTTTAACGCGCTTCAACTTTTTCAACCCCCACGCAATACATGAGCACAAGCCATGGATATAGCACTATGGGTGGAATAGAGTGTGGTGGTGGAGATAAATAAGAGAAGTCAAAAATAAGAAGATAGTCTCACATCAACGAGGCTAATCAACGGGCTATGGAGATGCCCATCAATTGATGTCAATGCGAGGAGTAGGGATTGCCATGCAACGGATGCACTAAGAGCTATAAGTGTATGAAAGCTCAACATGAAAACTAAGTGGGTGTGCATCCAACTTGCTTGCTCATGAAGACCTCGGGCATTTGAGGAAGCCCATCATCGGAATATACAAGCCAAGTTCTATAATGAAAAATTCCCACTAGTATATGAAAGTGACAAAATAGGAGACTCTCTATGTGAAAAACATGGTGCTACTCTAAAGCACAAGTGTGGAAAAAGGATAGTAACATTGCCCCTTCTCTCTTTTTCTCTCATTTTTTTTCATGTCTCTTTTTGAACTCTCTTTTTTTCTTTTCTTTTCGTCCGGAGTCTCATCCCGACTTGTGGGGGAATCATGGTCTCCATCATCCTTTCCTCACTGGGACAATGCTCTAATAATGATGATCATCACATTTTTATTTACTTACAACTCGATACTAGAACAAAAATATGACTCTATATGAATGCCTCTGGCAGTGTACCAGGATGTGCAATGATGCTACCGTAACATGTATAAAAATGATGAACGGTGGCTGAGCCACAAATACTATGTCAGCTATATGATCATGCAAAGCAATATGACAATGATGATGTGTGTCATAAAAATGGAATGGTGGAAGTTGCATGGCAATATATCTCGGAATGACTATGGAAATGCCATGCTAGGTAGGTATGGTGGCTGTTTTGAGGAAGATATAAGGAGGCTTATGTGTGATAGAGCATATCATATCACGGGGTTTGGATGCATCGGCGAAGTTTGCACCAACTCTTGATGTGAGAAATGGCAATGCACGGTACCGAAGAGGCTAGCAAATTGCGAAAGGGTGAGAGTGCGTATAATCCATGGACTCACATTAGTCATAAAGAACTCACATACTTATTGCGAAAGTTTATTAGCCCTCGAAGCAGAGTACTACTACACATGCCCCTAGGGGGGAGGTTGGTAGGAGTTAACCATCGCGCGCCCCCGACCGCCACACAAAGGAAGACAATCAATAATAAATCATGCTCCAACTTCTTAGCATAACGACAGATCATACGTGCATGCTTCAGGAATCACAAACCTTAACACCAATATTCTTACTATTCTTTAGACTCTCAAAAAGATATTAGTGAAGAATGAGAGTGCAACTATTTCTTTAAAATATAACCACCGCCGTGCTCTAAAATATATAAGTGAAGCAGTAGAGCAACTGCCTAGCTCAAAAGATATAAGTGAAGCACATAGAGTATTCTAACAAATCACGAATAATGTGTGTCCTCTCAAAAAGGTGTGTTCAACAAAGATGATTGTGACAAACAAAAGCAAACAAACTATATCACAAGACGCTCCAAGTAAAACACATATCATGTGATGAATAAAAATATAGCTCCAAGTGAGTTACCGATAGATTGTAGACGAAAGAGGGGATGCCTTCCGGGGCATCCCCAAGCTTAGACGCTTGAGTCTTCCTTGAATATTACCTTGGGGTGCCTTGGGCATCCCCAAGCTTAGGCTCTTGCCGCTCCTTATTCCTTTATCCATCGTAGTCTCACCCAAAACTTGAAAACTTCAGCACACAAAACTCAATAGAAACCTCGTGAGATCCGTTAGTATAACAAACAAATCTTAAACTTTAGGTACTGTTGTAAATTAATTCATATTTAATATTGGCATAATGCTAATGTACTCCAACTTATCCATGACTCATACCCCCCGATACGATCCATAGATTCATCGAAACAAGCAAACTATGCAACAAAAACAGAATCTGTCTAAAACAGAACAGTCTGTAAAGATCTATTTAAAATACACACTTCTGTAACTCCAAAAATTCTTAAAAATTAGGACAACGTAAACAATTCATATACCAATATTGTGTAAAAATTTCAGAATTTTCTGACGCTCCAGTACAGAATTAAAGTTCCAGCACTGGACGCAAAACTTTCTGTTTTCCAAACAGCATCAATTATACTATCGTCAACATCATCCCAAAGGCGTTACTTGGCACAAACACTAATTAAAAGATAAAAACACAATCATAACAGAGGCTATAATTGTGTAAACACACAAAAACAGAAATAAAAAGTTCATTGGGTTGTCTCCCAACAAGCTCTTTCTTTATAGCCATTAAGATAGGCTTGAGATTTCAATGATGCTCTCATGAAATATAATAGTTGAAACACAAAGAGAGCATCATGTAGCATGTGAGAAACACATTTAAGTCTAACATACTTCCTATGCATAGGCATTTTATAGGAAAATAAATTATCAAGGCAAGCAATATCTAGCATATGCAAATAGGAAGAATGGAGCATTAATAATTTTAGCACAAAGAGAGGTAATTTAGTGACATGAAAGTTTCTACAACCATATTTTCCTCTTTCATAATAATTACATGAAGGATCATAATCAAATTCAACAATATAGCTATCATATAAAATATTCTCTTCATGATCCACATGCATAAAAGTTTTATAATCTTCCAAGATAGTGGGATTAACATCAACTAAAGTCATGACCTCTCCAAACCCACTTTGATCAAAAATATTGCAAACATATTCATCACGAGGCTTAAATAAATTTTCAAGATCATAGGAAGCATTATCACCCCAATCATGATCATTGCAATAAGTAGTGGACAAAACAAAATCATCATCCCCAAGCTTGTAGTTTTGCATATTATTAACACAATTGACATTAATAGAATTTATAGTAACATCATTGCAATCATGCTTTTCAATTAAGGAGCTATCATGAATCACTTTATAAATTTATTCTTCTAGCACTACATCACAATTTTCAGATTCATGATTTTCAAGCAAATCTTCATAGAGATAATCAAGTGCACTCAACTCACTAGCAATTGGTTCATTATAATTGGATCTTTTGAAAAGATTAACAAGTGGATGAGGATCCATATCAGTAGATTTTTAGCAAGCAAATAGGAAGCACATGGCAACACAAGCAAAGATAGCACACAAAATATTTTTGTATTTTTTGTAAAATTGTTTTAGAAGTGGGGGAGATGAAAATGAGAGGCAAATGCAAATAAAAAGAAAATAAAATAAATGCAAGTGGATGATAGTTTGTGCGAAGGTACTTGGTAATTTTGATGATGTCTCCCCGGCAACGGCGCCAGAAATTCTTCCTGCTACTTGTAGACTGCATTGGTATTTCCCCGAAGAGGAGAGGATGATGCAGTATAGTAGAGATAAGTATTTCCCTCAGTTAAGAACCAAGGTTATCAATCCAGTAGGAGAACCAAGAAAAATTCCGTTAAGCGCACCTGCACACACAAGAGTAAACACTTCCACCCAACGCAAATAAGAGGGTTGTCAATCCTCTTAGTGGTTATTTGCAAGGATTAAATCTTATGGAGGTAAATAGATAAACTAAAATACTAATTAAAATGAAAGTAAATAAATTGCAGCAACGTATTTTTAGGTTTTTTATATATGATAAAGTAGACCCGGGGGCCATAGTTTTCACTAGAGGCTTCTCTCTCGAACACATAGCATACGGTGGGTAAACAAATTACTGTTGGGCAATTGATAGAAAAGCAAATAATTATGACGGATTCATGGCAAAGATCATGTATATAGGCATCACATCCGAGACAAGTAGACCGACTCCTGCCTGCATCTACTACTATTACTCCACCCATCGATCGCTATCCAGCATGCATCTAGGGTATTAAGTATGAAACAGAGTAACGCCTTAAGCAAGATGACATGATGTAGACAAAATAAACTCAAGCAATATGATTAAACCCCGTCTTTTTATCCTTAATGGCAACAATAAAAATATGTGTCATGTCCCCTTCTGTCACTGGGATTGAGCACCGCAAGATTGAACCCATCACAAAGCACCTCTCCCATTGCAAGACAAATCAATCTGGTAGGCCAAACCAAATCGATAGATCGGAGAGAAATACAAAGCTATAATAATCATGCATAAAAGAGTTCAGATAAGACTCAAATATTTCTCATGAATAATTTGATCATAAACTCACAATTCATCGGATCCCAACAAACACACCGCAAAAGAAGATTACATCGGATAGAACTCCAAGAACATCGAGGAGAACAAGGTATTGAAGATCAAAGAGAGAGAGAAGAAGCCATCTAGCTACTAGCTATGGACCCATAGGTCTGTGGTAAACTACTTACACATCATCGGAAGGGCAGCAAGGTTGATGAAGAAGCCCTCTGTGATCGATTCCCCCTCCAGCAATGTATCGGAAAAGGCTTCCAGATGGGATCGTGGAAGAACAGAGGCTTGCGGTGGCGGAAAGGTTTTCTCTTCTATCTCTCTGGTATATTGGGAATATTTTAGAATTTATAGTGCTGGAATAGGTCAGGAGGGGCAACGAGGGGCCCACAAGCCTGGGGGCGCGCCCTACCCCCCTGTGCGTGCCCTCCAGGCTTGTCGCCTCCTCGTGGCTCTTCTGGTCTTCTCCCGAAGCTTCGTGGGTCTCTTCTGGTCCAGAAAAAATTAATCCAAAGTTTTTTTCTCGTTTGGACACTTTTTGATAATGATTTTCTGAAAAGGCAAAAACAAGCAAAAAACAGCAACTAGCACTGGGCACTGGGTTAATAGGTTAGTCCCAAAAAATGATATATAATGGCATATAATTGCATATAAAACATCCAAGATTGATACTATAATAGCATGGAACAATCAAAAATTATAGATACGTTGGAGACGTATCAGAAGGCCTTGCTATTCCTGATCCAGAGGCAGCTCTAGTGGCCGCTGTTCATGCCATACCAAATTGAATAGTACCTTACCTGGCTTATTTAAGCTGTGGCGAGCTCCCAGTAGAGGAAACCTTGCTCAATAGATCATCAGGTGGTCCAAGTCCATGACTATATTCAATGGCGAGTTGCATAGACGAAGTGTCACAGGCGTCTTTCAGCGTTGTGTTTCTCCTGAGGAAGGTCAAGCCATTCTCAACGAAATCCACTCTGGTGATTGTGGGCATCATGCCAGCTCAAGGTCATTGGTTGTGAAAGCTTTCTGGCATGGTTTTTACTGGCTTACGACTCATGCAGATGCAGAGGATATTGTCCGCAAGTGTGATGGTTGTCAAAAAATTGCTCGTCAAGCTCATGTGCCGGCTCAGGAGTTGCGGATGATTCCCATTACTTGGCCTTTTGCAGTTTGGGGGCTTGACATGGTTGGACCCTTCAAGAGATCCAAAAATAAGCATACTCACTTATTGGTGGCTGTCAATAAATTCACTAAGTGGGTTGAAGTTGAGCCGGTCAGCCGTTGCGACGCTGCTACAGTGGTTAAATTTCTCAAAAAGCTAATCTATCGTTTTGGCTACCCACATAGCATTATTATAGACAATGGCACCAATCTTTCCAAAGGAGTCATGAAACAATTCTGTCAGCAGGAGCACATCAGGATGGACTTAGCATCTGTGGCGCATCCTCAGTCTAATGGACAGGCGGAACGAGCTAATCAAGAGCTGCTACGTGGTATCAAACCCCGGCTCATGGTGCCTTTACAACGCACGCCGGGTTGCTGGGAAGAGGAGTTACCCGCAGTACTTTGGAGCATACAGACGACTCCCAACAGGTCGACAGGCTACACGCCGTTTTTTCTGTTCTATGGTGCAGAAGTTGTCCTTCCAAGTGATATTCATCATGACTCACCCCGGGTTACAGCTTATGTGGAGGCTGATAATGAGCAAGCTTGTCAGGATGCTCTTGATGCTCTGGACGAAGAACGCGAACTTGCTGCGTCCAGATCATCAATCTATCAACAAGACCTCCGTCGCTATCACAGCCGTAGAGTTCGAAGCCGTACCTTTCAGGAAGGTGACTTAGTGCTCCGTCTGATACAAGATCAGACAGGCATGCATAAGCTTTCGCCGCCTTGGGAAGGACCCTTCGTCATCAGCAAAAATCTCAACAACGGGTCATACTACCTTGTTGATATATGTGAGGCAGATCAGTCACGTACCTCTGAGGAGGAGGGCAGCCGACCCTGGAATATTGCACATCTCTGGCCATATTATACCTAAGACACGGACTGGGTAGTATCTTTTGTACATACCTTCATGTATATACATATTATGATCAATGAAATAAAGCCGGCATCTCTGTATAAGAGAGACTGTCGTTTCGCCTCAAAATTGTGTGTTGAGTCTTTATTCTTTGATCATTGGTTACTTGGGGGCTTCCAACTCATCGAGTTTAGCTTTAACATCCCTTTTAACCCGGCAAAAAGCCAAAAATTCTTGGTTAAACCTGCCTGTTAGCAAGATGCTACTCCGAAAAGGTGACCCGGTGTACGTCTGGCGAGTCAATCACAGAGGTGACCCTGAACTCGTCAGAGTTAAAACACTAGTTGGTCACGTGAGAGCCGGCTTTCAGAGAGTTAGGATAAAACAAAAGAGGCGAAAGGCCTGCTTCACAGAAGCGAATCAGACTCGTGCCTCGAAAGCCGGTCTTTATGTTGTGTTTCGAAAAGCGGTTTTTACTTTTGTGTAGCTGCATTATTTTTTTCTTTTACATGCATGCATACATCCTTTCATACATTTTGCATTACAGTTTATCTTGCTTATTAAGCCGGTGTCCAGAATCGCCGGGTAGTTTTTTAATTACTATTTTTATCTTCTCAGCACCACTGGTGTTTGAGTTCATCGCCAGCATAGCTGGGTCAATGATATTATTTCAGCACTGAAAGACTTGTCATTCAAAATGATAAACAAGTTTACACAGGCAACAAAACACAAGTGCCCGATGACACTTGCACCAGCAACAGTTTACACCTATTACAAGCCGCCACAGGGCTATGGTCAAACCAGATGTTCCATTATGTTCACATTACAACGAATTGTGAGCCGGCAATCTACTCCTCCGGGTTGAGGTTTGCACCAGAAGTTGATGGATCGTCATGTACCGGCTCTTCACGTTCGTCGTCATCCGCCGCCTCTTCCTGATTTGCCGACTCGCCGACTACCCACTGGATTGAGCACAAAGCTTCAAATATTGCATTGGCTGTAATCACAGATGAAGGGTCGACATCAGGGGCAAAGGTTTGCTTACGCGGACGGGTCAGGGCGACCGGCTGAGGGTTAGGCGGCTCAATCCATTCATTGGCTTCAGAAAATCCGACTTGATATTTGGTGAGATCTATCTCTTCCGTCAATTCTGTTGCAGCTATCCGGGTTTCTTTCACGCACCGAAGAAAATCTTTCTTGGTGAAAGGCGTGTCGTCAGGTATTGAATTCTGGATAGCCACCCACCAGTTGAGCCGGATCTAATTCTGGGACATATTCCTTGGCACGCGCAAGGGCGGTAAGAGCTCCATGGCGGCAAGCCGCCTTTTTCCATTCTTGAAACCACTGAGGCACAATGGATAGCTCTTTCAGCATATCTACAATGAGTTGGGGCGGTGCCTTGGTGTTCTTGGCTGCCATGATGCAGCGTGAGCCGCCAACATATAGTTGTTCCAAGAAAGAGTACACCGCTTTTAGTTTTACCAGGGGAAGTTCCTCGAGGTTATGAGTCCTACGGCCTGCAAATTACAGCATAGATGTCAGGAAATCTGGCTCAACACATTAAGTCGGTTTATTCCAACAGTTGGGTGAATCTTCTGGCTTACCGAAGATGGCGATGCACATTGTGGTAATATGGCCTTTTAATGTGGCTAGTTCTTGAGTCACCGGCTCAAGTTTCGCCTCGGCCTCTTCTGCGCGTTTCTCCAATATGGCATTCTCATTATCAAAGGATGCTTCGGCCTTCTTCAGGGTCTCTTTCGCCATGATCAGCGATTTGTGGAACTCTGACGATAAGCATTCAACTCTTTCTCGAAGCTTCTTCTCTTTTTTCGCTTCCTTCTGGAAGCCGGCTGCTTGTGATTCCACTTGATTCAACATGTCCTGCATGGCAGATTTACAAGGTTACAGGAGATAAATAAAAGTCCCGAGCCACCGTGAGGATGACCCGGCACTTAGGGGTTACGTCTATCAAAGCTCTCTTACACGTGTAACAAGTCCCATGATGATGCGGGCATTCAACATGGCACTTGGGGGCTAATGCATATGTTTTTAGTCAATACATGCAGAGACCCGGCTTATCATACAATGATGAGCCGGCCCTCGGGGGCTACCATTTGTTAATCTATATGAAGATGCATTTGCAGAAGTCCTGGGTCATCATATCATAATGACCCGACCCTTGGGGGCTACATATATGTATATACATACAGCTAGGTGACATGGATTACCTCATACTTCCGCTTCAGGGAAGTCACCATTGCAATCTCTGTATCCCGGCTTTTAGATAGCCGGGTCAAGACCGTTTGGTGCAAGGAATTAATGTCTAGCTCGTCAAATGAGGGGAAATGAAGAGCTGCCTTCCCTTTATCTTTCATTGGTGACTCAGCCTTGGCAGGGATTTTTGTCAAAGCGGTGGAAGTTTCTGGCAGAGGATTCTGGTTCTCACCAGTCACCACTATCTCATCCTGAGCATTTTTAGCAGGCTGTTCTTCTACCACATCTTCCTTCTCCTGACTGATAAGGGGAGGAGAAGCCTGAGCCGGGCTCATTACAATGTTCTGCTGTGGCGGCTCGTCTTGCATTACCGGCTCATCCAGAATTTCCGGGTTATCTGCGGCTACTTCCTGAGGACTTCTTTTTCAACAGTTGGGCTGGAAGGCTGGGCAGCAGGTTTCTTCTTGATTGCTTTGGCGCTGCGCAAGGATAAAACATTGTTATTCAGTCAAGGGTTAAAGCAAGAGTACAAGTTTGAAAGGTAAAAAAGAGCTATACCCGGGATTGATGTTAAAAGCCGGCACTTGAGTGGCGCTGGATTCATTCGAAGAGGGGGATGTTTGATAAGCCGAGTCATTTAGTGGTAATGGCTCTTTGAAGCGGCCGGCTTGAGGAAGAGAGGGAGTGGGGCTGTGAGGCACTTCTGTCCGAGCCCTCCGTGCAGGCGGCTCATTTGTTAACTCGCCGCTCAGTTCTCCTTCGCAGCTTCGGGTCTTCCGTTTTGAAGTGCCGGCATGCTGAGCTTTTTTTCAAAACAAAGTGTGGATCTAAGTGAGCATCTGGATGTGAGAACGGGACTTTGTGGACTGTGACCCAGATTTTTGTTTGGACAGGTATTGTTGAGTGAGAATCGGAGGAGATCAGGGTTACCTCTGGCTCGCCGGCATGACTAGTTTCAGCTTGTTCCTGTGAAGAGTCGGCGTCAGCAAGCTGGTTAAATAGACGACCAAGGGAGTCGAGTTCTACCTCTTGATCTTACTCATCTTCCGGGTTTTCATCGTCATCTTCTCGAGGAGGCGTGGGATCTTGAGGTTCAACTTTCCACCAGTCAGCATCTTCCTGCATAGCGACAGACTAATAAGTTTACGACAAAGGCAAAGCAGTATAAGTAAGATAAAGGAAAACAATAGAGGCGGCTTACCACAGGTGCCGGGTTGCCCGTATAAAAGGGAGCAAGTCCCACAAGCTTAATGGAGTCCTTTGTCTCGCCAAGAAGCCTCTTGGCGAATTTTATGACATCCTTCTGTTGGAGGTCGGCCCGGCTAAATCGTAGCGGGTCTTCAGGCTCACCTGAGTAGGTGTGCATGAGCCGGTTTCTCAGGCCAAGAGGCTGGATGGGCCAGCTCACCCAGGTCCGGGTCAAGTCAACACCGGTGAGGCCATGGGCAGTTAAAGCATTTATCTTTGAATACAAGGGTTCTAGAGCTTCTCTTTCTTCCTTGGAGGCGAAACCAGGGAAAACAATGGAGGCATCAAGCCGGTCTGCCTGGTAACCTGGAAGTTGGTGTTGTTGATCTGGGGAGGTGTCCTTACAGTAGAACCAAGTTCTGTACCATCCTTTAGGGTGGCTTGCCGGCTTGGCTTCTGGAAAGGCTGAGTTCTTTCTTCTTTGGATGGTGACCCCACCAAGTTCTAAGCTGGGTCCCCCTTTGTGTTCTGTCTGATGGTTCAGGTAGAAGAACTCCTGAAATAAGCTGATGGATGGCTCCATTTGCAGATAAACTTCACAGAAGACTTGGAATTGGCTCAGGTTGTGAATAGAGTTGGGACCTAAATCTTGAGGCCTGATCACGAAGGCGTGCAGTATATCCCGAAAGAACTTAGAACCCGGGGGACGAAAGCCTCTGTCCAAATGATCAGCAAATATGATGATTTCATTTTATGCCGGCTGTGGATGGATTTCTTCTTCAGGGGCTCACCATTCAATCTCCTCCTTAGAGGGCAGTAACCCGAATTCTACCAGGGCCTGCAATCTGAGCTCTGACATGTTGGACTTCGCCCAGTTGACGATCTTGTTGGTTTTCGGAGCCATGGATTCAGCTACAGAGAAAGAAGGTAATATAAGCCGGCAGAATCCAGAAGCTTGCCGGAATAACGTAAGACAGAATGATAAGCCGGTACTTTACCGGGTTATGACTTCCAAAACAAATAAGCCAGTAGCTACTAATCATAGATTTTTACAAGTGATGAATGAGGTTTGGACTATGAGTCTGAAAATAGGTTCCGAATGGACTGCAAGGATGTTTGGATCTAAAAATAGGCCTTAAATGAAAAAGATGAAACCTAGGTCTGTTCTTCGCGGGTGAGGATGAAATGCAATGGGATTCATTTGAGGCAGTACAGCAGATCTATAATGTAAAGGCAATGTTGCGGACCGATTCTACGACCTAACAAGCAGGAACTTGCGGGTATTCTGGATCTACAAGCTATTAGTACGAAGAACGCGGAGGAACTCGCTGAACTAGTAGCAATGGAGGAAGGGTGCTTACAGATCTGGAAGTCGAAGCTTGAGGTTTTCGGGTGTTGCGGATGCGGCCGCGCGGCGTTGGACGAATTCCGGTGACGATGAGAAGGTGCAGTCGGTGTTATCTCCGGTGACGGCGGCGAGCACAGGAAGGGGGCAGGTGGCGTCGAAGAGTGGAGGAAGAAGACGAGGAGGAAGAAGACGAGGAGGAGTGGTAAAGAGTAGCATTGGAGAGGCGCCGGCCCATTTATAGGCGTGGTGGAACCCGAAACGGCAGAGGCGAAGCCCGAGGCGGCGCCGTGAATTTTGGCTAAAAGGGCACCTCAATTTTCGCGCCTGACAAGATAATACAAACCCACTCAAAGATTCGCTATGATGTCATGCTCGGATATTGCGGAAGTGGATCATGACGTCATGTACAGAAGGAAAATAGTGTCAAGTTGAAGGATGCAAAATGACCCGGCAACAACGGTTAACCCAGAAAAATATATTGAAGACAAAGAATGGAATATGGAAGGAGGATGAAAAAGGCGGCTTAGGAACTGATCTGGAGATTAAAATTATTTACAACTTATTTCTTCTGTTTCTGTTTTCCAGGATGGAGTTTAACATGGATAAATCCAAGTCAAACTGAGGGCTAATGTTGTGGATATTTCCCAGCATTGGAGACCCGGCAGGAGGATGACCCGGCATAGAGTTATAAGGCTCAATGGGTTATCTCGCTGCTGGGCCTTGAAGATACATAAAGGGCTAGCTCAATGTATGGGCCGGCTTAAGAAGGAAAGATAAGACAATGAAGATTACCTTGGAGAGCAAGATAATTAGAATAAGAGTAGGGTACGGGTTAAGGTTACGACCTGGACTCTCATGTAAACCTAGGGCTCGACCTGTTATATAAAGGGAAGCGCCTAGAGCAGAAAGACTAAGTTGCAATCTCTCGTGAGCTAGGTTGGCGAATCCGCACCCCTGTAATCGAGATCCAAAGCAATACAATCAAGCAGGACGTAGGCTTTTACCTCCACCGTGAGGGGCCGAACTTGGGTAAACTTGTGTCTTCTCATTCCTGATCAACCCCGCTAAGCTTCCACCTTCGTGCGATGGCCTCATCACTAAGTCCTTTCACGAGGGCATCTGCCGTGTCAAAACCACGACACCCATGACACAGATTAGCCATTTCGAAGGTGGAAAAAGTCATTTTTTCCAAAGTGCTCCAAATCAAGATCTAAAACAAGAAATGGATCTGTGTCATTCATACAAATCCAACGAGCCCAAGAACGTCAAATTCCGAGTTCATACGAAGAAATGGCGACCATTTTACCAGAGAGGGGCAGAGCAAAAGACGACGTTCCATTCGACCGCTCCTGGTCGTTTGGGCGCACGTATGGAGTCCAGACAGCACCGAAAGTTGCCTCCCGTGACGGGATTCTTCATGGATTTCATCCCTGTTTGTTCCCACGACTTCCTTGGCCTTCAAGGGATGATTTAGGAGAGGATTGAGCTCATCTAGAGCCCTTGGATCAAAAGGGAGAAGCCACATCAAGGGAGGAGGCTATGGGAGAGCTCTTATATATTCACCTTCAACCCTAGCCGCCGCCTCCATCAGATCGTTCGTCATTCATCATTCATCTCCACGTCCAGCCGTTGTCCACATCAAGAACACCATTGGGGCAACTAAGAGGGAGACTGGAAGGGACCGCCGCCGCGCCTCCATCACCACCATCAGCCGCCGCCACGCCGCCTCCATCACCACCATCATCACCCCTTCTTCCTCCCCCATCATGGTCTCTGTGATGGGTTGTAATAACTCTTGAACCCCTCTTTATGTGATGTTATTTGAGTAATTGTTGGATATGGGTCGATCGATTAGTAAGTGGTTGTTTGATATGTTTTGTCTATTTATGCATGTTGCCTCATGTTGCTTATTTACCTATGCGGTAATTTAGTGATTGAAGACGTTCAATCCATTGGCGTAGTTGGAGGCATTCAACTCTTAGGCCACACATGAAGTAGATAGAGGATTGTGCAAACCGATAGACCTGTGACATGACAGGTGCAGATATCTTGAGGGGAACACAATTACTCTAGGAATCACGGTTGTCCATAGAACCTAATGCCTTCGTCCGGTCCTCACACCACGAGGACCTTTTGTGTTAGCCGCCTCAGCTATGGGATAAGAAGTAGGATGAATGAGTTATCTCAATACAACACGTCTTGAGGGATAAAATTATGTGAGGGGCCGCCCACCATCCGTAGATTATCGTATCCTATGATGCAGGTACTGACTTAGCCACTACGTGGCATAGTCGTAAAGCTTAACTCCATTCCGTGCCCGTACCGAACGATACCGTACCTAGATGCCAGCAATCTCATCTAAAACATCACATACCTCTCTTAGTTTATTTCCTTCGTTTAGTTTAGTATTTACTTTTCGTTCTCTCTAGCACTTTAGTTTAATTCTCTTTTTACCGTTGCTAGCAACCTACTTAAGTGAGCTATTTCCAAACTCCGGTTTGGGTGTGAGCGTGGTTGTCTTAACACAGCTGCGGGGATCGTGGTGCCATCCTATTCGCTCCCTGTGGGATCGACAAACCTTACTTATCACGAAATTGCTACATAGCCCTATGCACTTGCAGGACATCAGCCGCCGCCGCAGTCCGGTATCAAGAATACCATTTGTTTGCCACCATAATCTGCAACTCAAGTGGCTGGCCGTTGTTGCCTCAGTTAGGTTTGGTGGTGTGGTTAATGGTGGACGGCAAACGGATGGACGGGTGGCGCCGGAGTAGGTTTCTCTCAGCAACCGCATAACATTAATGTAGGGCGATGGACCGACGGATGTCGTTTGAACGCGGAGCAGTCGCGTGCACCGGGAAGCGATGCTGTCTCGGCCGGCATGCCACTTCAATGCCGACATCAGTGAGAGGTTGCGTCCGCTCTGACCGGGCATGAATGTAGCACTGACGCTCTGGATCTGCGCTGACCGTTTCGAGTGGGAAGCGTGCGCAGGCGAGAGAGGGGGTAAATGGTGGGCCAAAGCAGTCAGAAGCGGACGTGGCAGCGGTTTGGACGCCTGCGAAGCCCCCTAGTTTGTCTCCGGGTTTGCGGAAAGAAGTGCGTCTGTACCACTGAGCGAATCGATACATGACCGTTGGATGTCAAAACATGTTCGGATTGCGCGGTTCCGATGGTTACGGGTGATTTGAGGGTCGGTGTTGGAGGTGTCCTAACACCTGGTTTTACGCGCGATCGAGTGATAGAAGTCTCCGCGTAAACACAAAACGAGGAACGCCTGTTGAGTATTATGATTATTAGAAAAGATAGGATAGCGTAGGATCTTATTCTACCTTGTCTTGTACTTCAAGTTGGTCATTGTACTCCTATATATATGCCCACGAGGCTCAAGCAATAAACATCGATTCCACCAATCCCTCCCTATCCCTTCTATCATGGTGTCAGCCTAACCGATCAAAATCCTACCCGCTGCTCGTCGCTTCCACACCGCGCCACTCCCGGGGCGGTCGATCTCCATGACCGCCGCTGGGCCCGCGCCGCCCGTACCTAGGGTTCGTTCGCCGGTCGTGTTGACCGGCTACCCTAAAGAGTCTTTTTCCCCAATCGCTTGATCCGGGTTTTCTCTCTCGTCGGTCGTCTTGATCGGCGTTTCATTTTGGTTTTTCTGATCTAAGATCGGTTTGCGTCGCCCGCCGCCGCCGTCCACTCCGCGCCTCTACTCTGACACCGGCGCGACCACCCGGCCTCCTCTCCGACCCGGTGGCTTCGCGCGACGCGGCGGCCCGTCACGGCCGTCGCTACGCGTCCCTGTCCGTCTCTTTGCGCCGGCCGTCGTCACCCTGCTCCGAACAGGATTCCTGCATCACCACCCCGCCTTCGCCGCGTTTGTACGGCTGCCTCCACACGGCGTTGCGTTCGCCGCTTGGGGCTGGCCGCTCGGATGCCGCCGCTGCGTTGGCCGCCCAGGCGCCGGCGCTGATGTGCTCATCTACACGTCGTCGCACGCCGGCTTCAGCTCGGACTCCGCCACCATCCCGCCTCCACCGAGCGACGTCCACGACCTCACGCGCGATCGGATTGATCACCCGCCCGGGCCGCGATCCGCCCCGTCCGCGCCGTGCGACCGATCGGGCCTGTCGGTTGCGCGTGCCTCTACATGTCCCGTGAAGATTGTCCCCGAGTACAGCGCACCCCTCCACCGGTCGAGCAACGGGCTGCCGCTGAGTCGCCCCATCGGGCCGCAGTGCCGCCGCCCTGTGGTTCTCCTCACGGCTGCACCGATCCGCGCGCCGCCGCTGCATCGCCCCTTCGGGTCGTAGCGCGGCGACACGCGGTCCACGCCGCCGCTCGAGGCCGTCCCCGCGGCAGCATCGACCCGCGCATCGCCGCTGCGCTGCTCCTTCGGGTCGTAGCGCAGCGGCACGCGGTCCACGCCGCCGCCCCGAGGTCTTCCCACCGTCGCCCCGACCCGCACGCTACCGCTGCGTCGCCTCTTTGGGCCGTAGCGCCGCGGCATGCGGTCCACTCCGCCGTCCCCACGCGTCGACTTCCACGTGGTATGCGCCGCGCCGCCTTCCTTGGCGCGGGAACGCCACCGTCCGCGCTGGTCTTCGTCACATTGTTGGGTTCTCCTCGCCTACTTCGAGCACCGCCGCCGCGCTCCTAACCTAGCAGCCGCCGCCGCCTCCTCAGGCCGCTGCCACCGCTCTTCCTTGGTGCCGCTGCCGCTCGCTCACCCGAGCCGTGACGCCAGTCCACCCCCTTCGTCCTCATCCAGCACCAGCTCATCGCCATCGTCGCCGTCGTCTTCCCCGACCACTTCATCTACTCCGACCACCGCGGGCGACATCGGCCCCACGCCGATTGGCGCCGCCCCATGCTGATTGCAACCGTCGTTGAGTCCTTCTCTGCTAGCCCCCTCGACATGGTGTACAGCTTGTGCAGGTCCCCGTCTACGCATGCCCGGTGATGGCAACACCGATGCGTGCCTTCGTCCACGACGTGTCCCCGGGCCTGGCAAGCCTGGAGCGGCGCATCGTCAACATCTACTTCGTCCGTCTACACATGCCCGATGCTGCAACACCGACCGTGCCTTCGTCCATGACGTGTCCCCGGGCTTGGCAAACCCGGCGCGACGCCTCGTCAACACTGTCTTCTTCTCGGTGCACCACTACTTCGACACCACTGCGCCCATGACTAACTTGGTGCCTCTTTGTGCCCGCGGCTCCACGGCGACTACCTCGACACCGGCCACCCCGACTCGACATCGACCACGGCGTCCCTCGCACGGCTACCTCGACCATGACTATACCATCCTACACTCTCGACTACATCGATATCGGCATAAAGGGCTACCGCCTCGCTTGAGCAACCTTGTCGGTTTCCACTCCAGCCATAACTTCTGCGATGCATCGACCATTACGACTGTGGGGAGATGTCCGTCGGCTTACCTTCGGATTCTTCTCTAGTCTCACCGTCTGCGTCGCTACTGTTGTGACTGCGGAGGGATGTTGAGTATTATGATTATTAGGAAAGATAGGATAGCGTAGGATCTTATTCTACCTTGTTTTGTACTCCAAGTTGGTCATTGTACTCCTATATATATATGTCCACGAGGCTCAAGCAATAAACATCGATTCCACCAATCCCTCTCTATCCCTTCTAACAACGCCAAATGCGTCGGCGTGGTTTCTATTGTCACTTTGGTGCTTATAGTTGTAAAATACATGAAACTGGAGTGGAGCGTTTTGGAGCTCGGGCTCCATGGAGGCTGGATTTTTTTTAAAATTCAAAATTCACACTTTTCAGTTTCAAAAAAATCTGAAAAAAAATTATACAAGTAAACAAGGATGTTATGTGTATGTGTGTAAAATTTCAGGATGAAATACCTTAAAATGCGATCTGAGCAAAAAAGACAAATTCATGGACTTTGAGGATGAATAGTGCATCTACTAAAAAGCCTCAGATTTGTTTTTTTTGTGTAGCACTCATTTTAAGGTATTTCGTCCTGAAAATTTACACACTTATGCTTTATGTCTCTAAGTATATGTGTATTTTTTTTCATATTTTTTTGAAACGTAAAAATTTGAATTTTGATCAAGTCAAACTCGGCCTCCATGGAGGCCGAGCTCCATTGAGCATTTTCGATGAAACTGGTGCTATAACTTGTCCTATCGTGCAAATATGATGTCTTCGTACGTATCCGAGTGTACGCTCTGCCTGCATGGCATACCAGCGTGGCGTTGGCCCACATGTCAGTGGCTGGTACGGGCCAGGTGCTGGCTGTACCGCGCACGAGCATTTTTTTTCTTTCAGAAGCCCCTGGTTAGTACTCCCTCCGTTCCTCTATATAAGGTGTATTTATTTTTTGATAAAATTCCAGAATGTAAGGTGCATTTCTTATGATTCCTCCTAATTCCCTGGTTAGCCCTCCTAAAAAAGGAAAGTATCTCTTTTCTGATTGTCTGTATCTCTCCTTATAGTAAAAGAAGGAAACTATCTCTTTATCGATTGCATGTATCTCATACTTTTCTGAACTAATTGATTCACTTTCCACTAACCAACAAATTTGCCAAGGGTAATTTAGTCTTAACATGTCTATAATTATGTGCCTTGGTCACCGTGCCAAAAATAATACACCTTACATAAAGGAATGGAGGGAGTAGTATGTAAGTTAAAATAAACGTGGGTCCCACAATTGCGGGCAGAAGTATCGAACCTGGGACCAGAGGCCTCGACTGTGTATACATTTATATATACTTACGAGCTAGACATTTATAAATCGCGTTGCTACTTGCCTCTTCAAGCATTTCTCTTATATATATTCTAGCATATGGCGCTCTTATGGGCCCGCACTTTTTTTTAATTTTTTTTCCAATTTCAAATTTATTTTCTGATAGTATTTCTCCTGTTTGAAAAAGAAAATGTAAGAAAATATTACTACTTTTGTTAGTGCATTTGAAAAAAATGTTCAACATACTTTTGGAAAATTTTCACGTGTATTAAGAAATTGTTAACGTGTTTTTGAAAAATGTTCGTCATGCATTCAAAAAATTGACAACATCTACTTCAAAAAAAATGTTCAACATGTATTAAAAAATTTATTCCATAAAATTGTCCTTAATTTCTACAAACACCTTTAATATGTTTTAACACATTTATAGAATTTATTTATTTTACACGTTGAACAATTTCCAAAATACAATGTTGTTGATTTTTTATAATTATGTATTCTAAAAATACTATGAAGATGCACAATAATTGTGTGTGCTTGTGGTTCTGAATGAAGATACAAAAAAAATACACAATATTAAATAATATACGTTGAACCGTTTGAATCCACATAAATTTTAGAAAAGGTTCATGTTTACCTCTTCAACTACACAGTAGTGAAAGTAGAATAAATATTTAAAATAGGCAATAGCCGGACATTGATAATTATTTTATTTTTATATGGAAAAATTTACATACTTATATAAAGTATAAACAGTAACTTAAAAAACAAATAAGAAAATTGCATAGGTAGAACGAATCTATATAAATTTTCAGCTAGCAATTGTACACAAAATACTCTTTGGCCAGGTGGCTAGCGTACAAGCTATTTGATCTGGAGGTGTTTCTCAAAAAAAAAAAAAAAAATTTGGAGGTCCAGGTTTCAATCCCATTCAACGATGCTGTTTGTTTTTCTGTATTAGCATACTGACACATGGGACTCACATTTGGCTTTCCTATGTAATTAATAAAATATAATAAAATAAGGGGGGGTTTATGCAAAAAACACACACGTGCAAGTCACCCAACACCTCACCAACTCCCAGCCACTGACATGTGGGCCAATGCCTCGCTGGCACGCCACGTGGGTAAGGCGTATGCCCAGATACGTACGAAAGCACCGTATTTGCATGATAAATCAAGTTATAGCACCAGTTTCGTGTATTTTGCAACTTTAGACATCGAAATAACCACGGTTGACAAGTGTATTTAACTCTTTCTGTCCACGAGAAGTGATGCAAACGGGACACTGATTAAGTCTCACGTGTAGTCAAAGTGGCGAAGGCCCTGGAAGGAGTAGGCACAGAAGAACAGACTGCAGCGAAGGAAAAGCAACAGTGACATTTTAAAGCAATTTTCATAGCAATGGATCTGGCCCCTTCATTCAAAATCCATGGGCTGCGATTTACTCAGGAAGCCCAGCGGACAGAGCCTACGGTTCCGCGCGGCCGCCTTTTGCTCGTGCTTGGCGTACACGTGTTGGCCGCCAACTGGCGCTTTACACTCACCAAGCACCGGAGTCCTTGATGCGCCCGGTGTACGTACACCGATGGCGGGCGCACAAGCCACAAGAGCAGCGATTCTTGTGCTGCAACACCGAGCCCATCCATCCACTGTGCCGCGCTCTCGCCTTCCTCGCCACCTCCAGCACAGAGCTACCAAGAGGCTGACAAAACCCCCAAACTCCGCTGCGCAGGCGCAGCGCAGCGCCGGGTTTCTCCTCCCTTTCTCCGTCGTCGCCGCCGGGAAGCTTCGGACCCGCGACACCGCAAGCGACATCGCCAGCCATGGCCCCCTCCTCCGGAGACAACGACGACGCCTGTGCGTCGAGCCTCCACCCTTCACTAATAGAAAAAGGGCTATAGCTAATATAGACATTAGTGGCGCACTATGTATGTGATGCGCCACTGCTAAATAGCAGTGGCGCACCACACATGGGTACGCCATTAATGTTTATATTACTAATGGCGCACCTGGTGTGTGGTGCGCCATTGCTAAGTTTCTCCTGGGCACACCCCCTCCCCAGACTTACCAGTGGCGCACCGTGGGTGTGGTGCGCCATTACTAGTTTACTAACAAATTTTTTTTCAATTTTTTTTTTCAAAACTAGTAATGGTGCACCACACCCACGATGCGCCATTGCTAGTTTTAACTAGTAATGGCGCACCACACCCACGGTGCGCCATTACTAGTTTTCGCACATGCCCAGCCCCACCCTGCCACCCACCGCACCACGCACATGCCTGGTCCCACCCTGCCACCCACCGCACCACGCACCTCTCACCTCCCTCTCTCTCCCCGTGCAGGAGCCCGCCATGGCCAAGGCTCGAGCTCGAGCTCGGCCGAGCCCCGCGCCGCCCCTGGAGCCCGCCAGCCGGCGGCCTCCCCGCGACCAGATCCGTGCGCCGCCGCCTGTCCCCGGCCTCCCCGACCTCTCCTCCGGCCTCCCTCGGTCCCACCGCGCGCCACGGTCACGATCCAGCCGCCTCATCCCGTGAGCGAGCTCTGAGCCGCCGAGCTCGAGGCCGCGCGCCGCCCCTACCCGGCGAGCCCCGCAGGTCTCCTCCTCCCTGCGCCCCTTCCTCTCCTCTCCTCCCTGCTCTCTCATCTCTCTCTCTCTCTGTGTTCCGGGCAGGAGCTCAACCGAGCCACCATGGCCACGGCCTCAAGGAGCCCGAAGCCCGCCGTCGCGCCGCCTAAGCCACCCGAATCCGGCTGGATCCGGCTACGCCGGCCCCCTACTACCTGTTCAAGCTCCTACTCATCGGCGACTCCGGCGTCGGCAAGAGCAGCCTGCTCCTCCGATTCACCTCAGACTCCTTCGAGGATCTTTCGCCGACCATCGGTATCTCTCTTTCCCTAATCAAATCCAATCGAACCTAACCCATTTCCGTAGATCGATCCATCCTAATGAAATTGCATACATACAGGCGTCGACTTCAAGGTCAAGATGGTCAACATTGCCGGCAAGAAGCTCAAGCTAGCCGTCTGGGACACAGGTATGTACTACTACTACTCCCATCCCCTCTCTTTTTCAACCTAGCCGTCTGGGACAACCATAACATAATACTTACTGTATGTGTCTATCTCATCAACCCGAATGCCACCCTCAAATTGAATTTAATCCCCGCCCGCCTCGCCATACCACTCATAACCTGTGCTGTGCTGTGCTGTGCTATTGAAATCACACCTTTTGTTCTACTACACTAACATTAGAGTGGCAACCTCAAATACATTACCCTGCTCTGCTTTGCCAGAGACATTATATTACATTACATACACCATTTGTGCAACTACCCATGGAAATTGGTTGGACTTGGGCGGCCTCTTTTTTACTTGTATAATGGCCCTGTCCTCGCTCCAGTCAAAACAGTTTCGTTACACCGATGTGGATTCGAAAGGTGTCATCTTGTTATCATCTCAACTAGATCAGGAAGGATGCTTCCTGGTCCCAAGCTTTTAGTGTTATGTTACGTGTAACACATGAATGATCCCAAGCAATTGATTCACACTTCTTTTTCTTTCTTGGTTATTAATAATTAATCCTTGCCCTGGCCTGGGATCGAACGTAATAATCAACCGTCTCCGATTTGCTTACATCCACTTAATTGCATGTCAAACACATACCCTCTGTTTCACCAATCTCACTACTCTATGCTGGCTCTTTTACTTGTATATATGCTTGTTAAAATACCCTTTCCTGTCCTCACTCCACAGTTGGCCTCATGGACTCGAAGGTTCCAAGCTTTTAATGCTATGTTACGTGTAACAACTATTATTAATTAAAGCCCCATTGCTTCGCTACAGCTTATCTGCCTACTGATTCTTCCCATTATTTCGAGTAGATTATTTATCTATGCAATGCAATCGAGTTTCTTGTTTTTTGTTTTTTAACATGCCTTTTGAGCTCTGATGATTTAGCTGCTGATAAGAGCTGATGATTTATCTACTGACATCGTGTTATGTGCCTGTTGTGCAGCTGGACAGGAAAGGTTTAGGACCTTGACCAGCTCTTACTACAGAGGGGCACAAGGGATTGTTATGGGTAATTCTTTCTTTTCACTTCATCCAGCGCTTTCTTTTCATACTTCTATTTTCACTTCATCAACTAGACTAGTCTTGAGAATAAACTATTCTGTCAATTTCCTTACATAGATGAACTACACATCGGCTTAGATAGTTGTGTTTTCAGTTATACATGACCAGCTTGACTTTCCTGTAAGAAAATCACTGCATCTATAGAGTTACCTTTTCAGCCTTTTTTTTTGAACTGTTCAGCCTACTGTATCCTTATCATAGAACGTAGAACTGGCGACCCTACTTCATCATAGAAAAGTATAACTGTCTTTCTGGATTTGGTTAACTTATTAGGAGTCATTCACTACACGGGGCACCAATGCCTTTTTTTTGTTTCTTTCATTGGTGTGTTTCTTGTTGGGTTCTATCTAATGAGCTGTCTAATTTTAAGAGATGCCACTTAATGAATGTCTCGTCTGTTTTCCAGTGTACGATGTTACTCGCCGAGACACGTTCACAAATCTGTCTGACATATGGGCCAAGGAAATTGACCTGTATTCGACCAACCATGACTGTATAAAGATGCTTGTAGGAAACAAAGTGGACAAGGTATTTCTGTCAACACCTGCACATTTTTATGTCAATTATAATGTGCATTCAGGCACAAGTACTTCCTCTGTAAAGAAATACATGACTTTTTAGATCACTACTCCCTCCTTTCCTAAACATAAGTCTTTTTAGAGGTTCCACTACAAAACTACATACGGATGTACATAGACATATTTTAGAGTGTAGATTCACTCATTTTGCTCCGTATGTAGTCCCATAGCGGAATCTCTAAAAAGACTTATATTTAGTAACGGAGGGAGTACTTTATTATCTGTATTTGTCTTGAGGCATGCTGCATAGTAGGTTTCTCGTGTGGATGTTTTTTTCCCTGTCTTTAGAGCAGAGCTGAGTGTAGATGTTTGGTTTGGCAGGAGAGCGAGAGGGCTGTCACGAAGAAGGAAGGCATTGATTTTGCCAGGGTGTACGGGTGTTTATTTTTGGAATGCAGTGCAAAGACCAAAGTGAATGTGGAGCAGTGCTTTGAGGAGCTCGTGCTGAAGGTACGTGTGCTGTGACTTTGAGTTGTTGATTCATTCTGTGTCTGGCAATGGGAAACTGCCCCCCAAACGGTTATTGATGCACCAAGGCGTGTCCGTACACGCACTTGATTGATAGTGGAATGCTGCTTGTCTTAGAGATAGAAAGAACAGAAATGCTAGGGCAGATGATTCAGCATAGCTTTAGAATCAATTATCTGTATCGAATTGAGTTTTTTTTTTCACATGTGTCAGTTATCTTATCTGAATGTTGCACGCATGTGATGACGCAGATATTAGACACGCCGAGCCTGCTGGCGGACGCGTCCTCTGGGGCGAAGAAGAACATCTTCAAGCAGAAGGCGCCGGAGGCTGATGCTGCGGCGAGCGGCTGCTGTTGATTTCATTCACGCTAGCTAATCCTGGGCATCTGTCCATCTACGATCTATCTTTGTTGGTTGAGGATGGATGAAAACGTATGTTATTGGATACTTGTAAAGACATTGTAATATTTTTATTATAATAAAAATTATGATTCTATTTCATTTTTTGTTTTTAAATTATTTTTCCTTATAGGTTGTTTTCTGTAAATTTGTTTTTTTTTTGTTTTCCAAATACATTACTAGTGGCGCATTTCAGCCCTTATTAGTGGCGCACCTTCCTTTATTACTAGTGGCGCACCTATAAGGCTATTAGTGACGCACCTAGAGGGAATACCAGCGGAGCACCTAAGGGTTAGTAGTGGCGCACCTGGTGATGCGCCACTACTATCTGGATTACTAATGGCGCACCAGACGGTGCGCCATTACTATCTGTTACTAGTGGCGCACCTATAGTGCGCCATTACTAATGAAAACAGGTGTGCCACTAATAGGGCTTTTTCTAGTAGTGCTTTCCCGCGATTGCTCCCTCTCACATCGGTTGTTTCCCCTCTCCCTACCTTTGGCCGCGTTTCTAATTGCGACCTGCGTGCGTGTGTTCAGGTGAGAAGGCTCTCACGAAGGCGGCCTCCGACGGCAACCTCTATCGCCTCGAATGTGACCCGTTGGCGATGTTTTCATCAAACATGGATGTACTTGCTGTGCTGCGTATCGCGGCGAACTTTGGCCATCTGGAGTAAGCCGAACTGCATACGCGAAAGCTTCGGTTCACTGATTTCGGTGAGGTTTCTCTGTGCCCACGCGCATGCAGTTTCAGTCATGTGCAGTTAGGGGTTATTCTCAGGTTATGCTTCGAGTGAATAGCAGTAGTAAATCGATGCCTGATTTTTCAGTGTCTACTGTGATTTGCCGTGCTATTAGCAAGTGCAGTGAATTGATATTCGTATTTGCACCAGCAACAGAAACTGTATTGGCTTACAAGTTCGATAATATTCAGGCTGTGTGCACTTGATGACGCTGAGGCTGGGAGGGTGTTATATTAAAAAAAATGTGTGATTTTACTATTTCTTATGGATGGGATTGTGATGTTCTACTCCAGGATGAAGCAGTTGCAATGGGGGGGTGTTAGATAAAGTTTTATGTCAACTCTCCAGTCTCCAGCCTATGAGGATAGCTTAGACTACATTGTGCACTTTATTGGGTTACTTAATATTTAGTACTTTCCCATTAATGATTCAATGAGTAGGTGTTCATGCTGAGATTGGCAAATTTAAACGAATGTGTTTGTGTTCAGGCTGATTTGCATATGGCCACATGTATCCAAAAACGTCGTACACCTCATTCTTTAGAAAAATACGATCGCCTGAACTGAATTTGGAATTGCTTCAGTATTTTCATTACTGGGAAGTGACTTAAGCTCATCAGATATTTATTGTGTACTTGCTGTTGACTTTTGTTTTCTGCAGCTCTTGCGTTTAAGGAAATTGAAGATGAAACTGATAGATTGATGGGGAGGTCAAAACAAATATCTCCAGTCCCTATTCATCTCAGCATATACTCACCACACAGTATTAATACCCTGGGCACATGTACATAACTTAGTGGTACACTGAAGGAGAATATTGGTGCTAGTTTTTACTAAATATAAATTTCCAGTTCCATTTTTATAAATAGCACTATAACTTCTCTGTTTTACAACAGCCATGTATCTCTGATTTCATTCTTTTTTTACGGCGGTGCTTATGTAGAGATTTTAATTTATAGACAATAGCATTCATGCAGCTCCTGCATCTTCTTGTGTCTTAATTTTTTTATGGAGGGGCCTTACTTTTGAATCTTCTTGATAAGTCATTTATTGTATTCAGTTCACAGGAATTTTCATTAACCATGTTGCCATATTTTTCAGTGGCAGCTTGAAAGCATTCCCCAGGACGTCGAAAATATGGTGCACTTATACATTGAGAAGGTACTGCTATTGCCTCAAAGGGGATATGATGTGCATGTTGCTATTTACCTATGGAGTGACACATTCCTATCTTCTTTTGTAGCCAAACTGCATTATACTTGCTACATCTCCTGCTAATCAAGATATAGCAACATCGGATGCCATTAGCTTGCTCGGGATGCTGATCTAACTGGTATGAACCAAAATTCTGCACTTATTGCCGCGATCTACTAATTCTTTTATCTGATGATACCGTCCTTCAGTATGATGTTGAATAATTATGTATGTACATTTGTTTTATATTCCTATCAACTGCCATAATCTTTCCTGATGCCATTTGCTTCAAATATTTTAGCACCATGGATGTTCAACATGAAAAATAACAAAATAATATCCTTTAGGAGAAACCCATGCACAATTCAGCAAGTGTTTGGTTCTAACTCTAGATTATTGTGGTCGATAATAATTACTGAGCCATGTACAATGTACATTCACTCCAATGGCTTAGACTACTGGTTCTCATTTCTCATATATTATGGCTTGTTCATATTTGATTATGATATGCTCCTGACAGTGACAAAGTTATAACTGTTTGATGCACCTACCATATTTGTAGCCTGATGGATCATTTTTATTTTTCTTAGATGAAAGGACCTTTGGCGTGTTGACTAAGTTTGATTTGATGGACAAGGGAACAAATGCACTTGATGTATGTTTCTATTTACTGGGATGCTAAGATTGCACGCCTCCTCTCTTCTCATTATGTCATATATATATATACAAGTACATGGCAATCAACACGAGTTACAAGTTTAGGTAGGATACAAACCGACTTGATCTATACTAGGAATTCGCCGGACCCAGATCCCCTCCATCTATTGCCAAGCATAAGCGCGCCCGTCGCCCGCCGGCAGCTGCGACCAGACGCAGCCTCAGGCTGCAGGGAAGGAAGGAGGCTATCACTGGAGGTGGAAACACCTCACTGCGGCTTGCCCGGCGCCTGCTCATCGGAAGGCGAGGTCTTGCCATTGCCGAGCCTGGAGAGGAAGAAGAGGAGGAGGCCCTCGAGAGTTACAAGCTCACCTTCAAGAAGCCGCTGTCCGATAGGCAAATTGAAGCCCTCTCTGCCCTGGCCAAATCGGCCTCCGTCAGGAACGCCCGAAGGGGGCGGCGAGTCTGATGTACTGCTGGTACTCTGCTCTGATTGCTGCTGCTGTCGATTGTGTTCTTATGATTAGCTCAAATATTTTAGTTTGGAATGTTAGAGGTCTTAACAACCCTGCTCGCCGTGGGGTTGTCAGAAATGTTGCTATGTTGCATAATCCGGCGATTATCTGCCTGCAAGAGTCGAAGTTAGCTGTTGTTGACCACATGATCATTAGGCAAGTCTGTGGCCCGAAGTGCACTGAATTTCTGTTTGAACCTGCTTTGGGAACGAGAGGTGGTATCATTGTTGCTTGGGACCCTGATGTGGTGGATGTGAATTTACTTGCTCATCACCACTCTTTTTTAGCCGTGGATTGTTGCTGGAGGCTGTCTGCTACTAAGTTCAGATTGGTTACAGTGTACGGACCTCAGACTGATGCAGAAAAACTGAGCTTCTTAGATGACTTGAGACCCCTCTGTCATTCGAGCCTGCCTTGTATTTTCAGTGGGGATTTCAACCTTATTGCTGATGCCTCGGATAAGAACAACCTGAATCTAAATCGTAGAATGATGGCAGCATTCAGAAGATTCATCAATGAGCTTGAACTTAGGGACATGTACCTCCATGGCAGAAAGTATACTTGGACCAATGAACAACAAAATGCAACGAAAGTAAAGCTGGACAGAGTGCTATATAATGATCCTTGGATGGTGGCACACCCCTGCTGTTTACTTGCTGCCCTTGCCACGGATCTCTCTGATCACTGCCCGTTGCTGCTATCCACTGATGTGTCCTTCCAGCCACCGAGACATTTCAGATTTGACAACTATTGGACTAGCTTTGAGGGATTCATTCAGCTTGTGACCGACTGTTGGGCTCAGCCAACCAACTGCTCAGACCCATATCTCCGGCTGCACTGCAAGTTAACGAGAATGGCCAGAGCTTTGACAAAGTGGAGCACTGCTCAGATTGGAGATCTCAAGCTTCGTGCGGTGATCTCCAGCGAGCTAATTGGTATGCTGGATGTCGCTCTCGATGAGAGAGATCTCTCTGACAGCGAGAGGCGCTTGAGGGCTGCCCTGAAGATGAATTTACTCGGTATTGCTGCAGTTCAGCGCGCTCACAGCAGGCAGCGCTCTAGGATTGATTGGTTGAGAGATGGGGACGCCAACACCAATTTTTTCCAAGCCAAGGCTTCAGCAAGGCGGCAAAAAAAATTTATGCTCAATTTACTGCACAAGGGATCAGTCCTGACAGGTCAAGAGGATAAGTTGCAGGCTGTTTGGGAGCATTTCTCGTCGGTGCTGGGCTCGCGAGCACAAAGAGGCTGCTGCATAAACTTTGCTGCCTCAGGCATCTCTCCGATCGATTTAAGCAGTATTGATGGCCCTTTCACCGAGGATGAGGTGCGGGCTGCTGTTATGGACATGAACCCCAGAAAAGCACCAGGCCCTGATGGTTACACAGCTCTATTTTTTCAGAAATGCTGGGATATTATTAAGAACGACATGATGACTGCGATTAAGGCCTTCGAGGGGTTGAACACTGCTAGACTTGCCAGCCTGAATAATGCCACCATGATCTTAATCAGGAAAAGGGCCGACGCAACTGAAGCTAAAGATTATAGGCCTATCAGTTTGCTCACCTTCTTCGCCAAGCTCATCATGAAAATTCTTGCACTGAGACTGCAACCGAGACTAAAGGAGCTGGTACTGCCTTCCCAAAGTGCTTTCATCAAAGGAAGAGCGATTCACGACAACTTTATGTTTGTTAGAGGCATGGTCAGATCCCTATACTTGAAGAAGATCCCATCCATTATGCTCAAGCTGGACATCGATAAAGCTTTTGATAGTGTCTCTTGGGAATTCTTGTTAGAGGTCCTTACTGCTAAGGGTTTCAGCCAAACTTGGAGGAACTGGATTGCTTCAATGCTTGCCTCTTCATCAACCAGAGTGCTGGTCAATGGGGAGTTGACTGACAAAATCATGCACCGAAAGGGCCTAAGGCAGGGAGATCCGTTGTCACCGCTGTTGTTCGTGCTGGTTATGGACACTTTGGATGCTTTGTTGAGAGCTGCTGTCACTGCTCAAGTGTTGCCCACCTTTGGGAGAAACCTACCAACTATAAGAGCATCCCTATATGCTGATGATGTGATGATTTTTGTCAAGCCCAACACCCAGGAAGTCTCAGCGGTGAAGAAGATTTTAGATGTGTTCGGAAATGCGACCGGCCTATGGACAAACTTCCTCAAGAGCAGTTTCTGCCACATCAGATGTGATAACATAAATATTCATGAGCTGGCCATGATCCTGCAGTGCCCCATCAAAGATTTCCCTATCACGTACCTTGGGATGCCTCTGAGTTATTTGAGGCTCAAGAAAATTCACTATCAGCCTATCTTCGACAAGCTTAAGTGAAACACCTCAGGATGGAACAAGCTAATGCTCCCCACTGCTGGAAGACTTGCCCTGATCACTTCAGTTCTTTATGCACTGCCCATTTTTCAGATATTGGCCATTGAGCCACCAAGATGGGTGGTCAAGAAGTTTGACAAGGGCTGCAGAGGCTTCCTCTGGGCTAACAAAGATGAGGCAACCGGTGGCAAATGTCTAGTTAATTGGAAGCAGGTGTGCCTTCCCAAGAAGCTTGGTGGGTTGGGAATCCCCTGTTTAACCCAGAAAAGTGAAGCAATGAGGTGCAGATGGCTTTGGCTGTCCTGGATGGAACCTGATCGGCCGTGGCATGGGTTACCATTGCCAATTAACAGTGCTGTTAGAGCTCTCTTTGAGGCATCGGTTGAGATCATCATTGGCAATGGCGCCAACACGAAATTCTGGACTGACCCTTGGCACGAAAGAAAGAGCTTATCCAGGAGGTTCCCGCAGCTTTTCAGCCAATGCACGATCAAAGCCATATCCGTCAAGTCTGCTCTTGCTGATGGAAAGTGGATGAGACACTTCAAGGGCATTCTAACTCAAGAGGCCATCGCTCAATTCATGACCCTCTGGAATGATATGCAGCAGATTCAACTTACAGAGTCCCGAGATGATTCTTTAATCTGGAGGTGGACTAGCGACGGACAGTTTTCCTCGTCCTCGGCGTTTGCCGCCACTCTTACGGCCAACATCAAGCCTCCGTTCGCAAAGCTGGCCTGGGGATCGGATGCTCCTCCCAAATGTCAATTCTTTGTCTGGCTAGCTGCTCAAGAACGATGCCTCACGGCGGACAACCTTGCTAAGCGAGGCTGGCCACATAACCTTCAGTGTGTGCTATGCCTCCAGGAGCCCGAAACTACTGCTCACCTGCTTGCTTCTTGCTCTTATGCGCAGGAAATTTGGCACCTGACACTTTGTAAATTGAACATGAGCATGGCCCTTGCGGCAGCTGATGATGATTCCCTAGTAAGCTGGTGGCAGCGATCCAGTTCTTCCATGGGAAAGGAGCAGGCGAAATCTTGGAGATCAATTTTAGCCCTGGTTTGGTGGAACCTTTGGAAGGAAAGAAACGAAAGAATTTTCAAAAATAACTACAGCCGCCCCTGCCAGTTGTTTCAGAAGATTCAATCCGAGGCGAAGGATTGGGTGGATGCTGGACGCAAGCGAGCGCTGGCCCTTATAGAGCGGCCCCTAGAACCTGACTGATGTACCTCTGAATCACCTCTAACCCCTCACTCTCTACTCTGATCTTGTATTTGTAACTATTTATTCCTTCTAATCGCAATGAAAAGCAGAGTCCCTGCCTTTTCGTCAAAAACTAGGAATTCTATCTGTAGCAGCCGGACTAGGACTCTCCAACACATTTTGGGCTTATTAAGGACCTTTAGATTCCCAATACTCGTTCCTCTCGCTAAGGTTCTTGAAGGAAAAGCTTACAAGCTAATGTTGACTTACAAGCAGATATCAACAGGAATGTTACATGATTATTGGTAGGAAAAAAGAACAAGACTTCTTTGATTCTAGTCCTCAATATGCTCATTTAGCCAACAACATGGGTTCAGAATATCTTGCTAAGCTTTTTTCACAGGTTCAAAACTTCCTTCTAGTGTTTTAATTCGTGTTCCTTGTAAGGTAGCAATGGTCTTGTCATGCAATCCCATTTCTATCTCTCAGCAACTCGAGGCAGTTATTAGGGCAGGCATTCCAAGCATCACATCTTTAATAAACAAAACTATTTACGAGCTTGAATCTGAGATGGATCACCTTGGTAGACCTATTGGATCAGACGCTGGGGTAATCAACAGAACTTTTGAGCTAAATTGCATTGGAGTCAAACAGACATATGTAGCATCATTCATGTACTTGTGCAGGCTCAGTTATATCTAGTCTTGGAGCTGTGCCGTGCATTTGACATAATGCTGAAGCTTGATGCTGTAAAATTTCTTCTTCCTGTGGTTGCTTGCTTTGCTATGTTTCTTGCACTAAGTCCCTTTTTACCATCACTTTAGGTGCATTATGTCCTGAAAGAGCTGGTAAGGAAATGTAAATGCAAGTATTCGGTGGAGCAGCTCAAGAAAGATATAAATGCTCCTGGATATGGAGCTGTAGCTCTAGGTCTTTCTCCATCTATTAGAATTGGTGGCTGCTATGTTCAATGTTTGCAAGGGTGAGTTCTACAATTGTATTGAGGATTTGTTTTTTATTACAGGTTCGGCTACATTTATGGTGTCTGCTCGATCTGGTGGTGTTGCTACTGTCAAGTATTTTCTTGATCATGCTGGTAATGACAAAGGATGCACAGTTCTCCACCATGCTGTGGCTGCAGGTTCTCCCCCCTGACTCACACATACACACATGATTTCTCCAAGCTGGTCATTTTACTAGTAGTTATATACTCTACTACACTCGGTTTGTTCAAATGTGGTAAAACATGACTTACTGAACCATCTTGCTAGGATGCTGCAAGGTAACAGAGTTCCTCCTTTCAAATGGAGTGCTGGTCGACACAGACTACGATGCCCGTGGAACACCAGCCTATGTGGCTGTTGTAAATGAGCATGATAAGACATTGAAGATTCTGTTGGACCACCCAGCAAAGGTATGTAGATTTGTGAAGTACTCTTTGCACATGAGCTTATTTTCTTGATCGTGGTGGTGATGTAAATGAGAAGCTCTCTTTGCACAATTATATTTCCATATAGATTTTACGCCAGTCTCAATTATACTAACTGTCATAAGCTCATGTTGTGCAGAGAGTAGTTATATGCTCTTTGATACGGAATGGTTAAATATGGCTCATAGTTATGGTCTTATTGATACCATACCACTTCAGGAAATGAAAGAAGTGTATGTACCCACTTTGGCTTACGAAACGACTTTGGCTTACGAAACGACTTTGTAGCCCCCTGAGACTTATAAGTTGCTATTCTACCCTCTGAACTCTGGAAAACTGGACCAGTCAAGGGGTAGAATACCCAATTCTCTTTAAAAACAGGAAAAAAATGCTATCTGTTGAAATTGGGTTTGCGAAGTAGCTCTCACAGCCTTCAATATAAAATTCGCATTTGCTCACAGATGCATATTTGATATGCCTTTCCCCCTTTTACAGGCATTTAGTAAATGCCCATCTCCCATAGCAAGCAGTACTATCAAGAATGTTTCAATATTTACCTACGTGGTAAGTCTATATTATTGCTGTGTTTTGTTCACATAAAATGGCGACAAATTGCAAAAGTTATTATGAGAGCATTTTTTAACCTTTTACATCTATTATTATAGGCACTCCTGTTGTTTATCTTTAGCTCATTTATATCAAGTGTGAGTGCTGAAGTAGCAATGCCTAAGTGTCCAGCACATACCGTCAATGCTATTCTCCCAAGGAATACGTGTCCAGTGATCCAATTGACAAGTGATCACTGGTTGCATTCAAAGCGGGAATCCAAGTAATTACTGAGCCCTTTCATTAGCATTTAGAAATATTTTGAAAAATATCTGAGTGGACTAACCTAACTATCTTTCAGATTTTTGGTCAGCGATGATGTTGTGGAACATGAGCCGTTTTTAAAACATTATAAAGTTGATGATTCCCACCATGCATTTTATTCTCTTGGCTATATATTTGGAAATGAATTCACATGGTGCGACTGGTTCTTCAGGTTCAGCATTATGTCACTTTGGTACGTACTTACATTTTGTTGATATTTTTCTACGATACCATTGATCCACAAAATAAATGAGGTTCACAATGTTTTTTTTTTTTTTTTTTTTTTTTTGTAAATTGTTTTCCATAGGGCTGTTATGGCTAATAGGGCCAAACTACACCGGAGGTGTACAATAGTTAGGAAACCAATAAGACTAGCACAAATAAATTATTTGTTAGGAAAGAGGTAGATTCGTATGGAATCAATATAGAGTTTGTTAGGATTCGTTAAATTGCTATTGACCCACTTACCAAATGTGAGATTAACTCAACACCTTTAAACATGCGTTGCCAACACTTTGGTTGTGTAAGTGTTGACACATGATCTACAGCATGTTGGTGGCGGTGATTTGGCCAGCGGAGAGAGGTTCGTGGAGGTGAGCGGGTGGTGTGGTCAGGGCGGTGGGTTGGCTCCCTGTTCCAGCCAATTGTTGTGTGGGGGCGCTGATCTGGGCTGGCTCCCGAAGGTGGCCCCTTGTGCAGGTGTCAGCGGGGCAGTTCCCTGGGGCTGTAGAAGATGAGGGCTAGTGGTGGAGCCGGTGCAACGAACAGGATCGATCCACCTTCTGTCGACGCCGGTGCTCGAGGTGAGTGGATGCGTTTGCAGAGGCCTCCTTCTGAACCTGGTGATGACGCTTGCCACGGTTGGGCATGGGGATGGTCAGGTCTCACGCTCATGTGATTGTGATTGCCGGACTCAGCGGCCCACGTGCTGCAAGGAGGCCGGGATGCGATGCTTCAGGCGAAAGCCTAGTGCTGACCTCCTCCTTCGGGCGCCGCTTCCCTACTTGAAGGCAATACTGGAATATCGCTGTACGCCGAGTGCCACGGATACTCGGCAAAGGGTCAATAACCGTCGGCAAAGCCTTTGCCGAGAGTTGCACTCGGCAAAGGCCATCCGGCGTACACCTCTCAGGCAAACAGGAATTTGCCGAGAGCCAAAACGCGGACACTCGGCAAAGAGTTTGCCGAGTGTCAAACAACCCCTCTCGGCAAAATAAAGTAGCTAACGGACGGCAGACGGGGACGGCGGTTCTTTGCCGAGAGGGGCACTCGACAAAGGCGGTCAATAGGAAGGAGCCACGTGTCCAGCTCCTGGCATGTGGGTCCTGAAGAATAGACCGAGCGCCATCTTTGCCGAGAGCCACCCTCGGCAACAACGGCCAATAGGAAAGAGCCACGTGTCCAACCCTGACATGTGGGTCCCGAACAATAGACCGAGCGCCATCTTTGCTGATAGCCACCCTCGGCAAAGACCACCAATAGGAAAGAACCACGTGTTCAGCTCCTGACATGTGGGCCCCGCAGAATATGCTGAGCGCCATCTTTGCCGAGAACCACCCTCGGCAAAGACCGCCAATAGGAAAGGGCCACGTGTCCATCTCCTGACATGTGGGTCCCGCAGAATATGCCGAGCGCCATCTTTGCCGAGAGCCGCCCTCGGTAAGGGAAGCCAATAGGAAAGAGCCACGTGGCTACGACCTGACAGCCGAGTCTGTAGTACGCCGAGAGCTGCTCTCGGCAAACCTTATATGTTTGCCGAGTGTCGGAAGCTCTCGGTAAAGATGTCAGGCGGCGCTACAGGTTGGTATCCTTTTCCGAGAGGCCTCTCGGTAAAGGTGTCAGGTTCTACAGGTTGGTATCTTGTACCGAGCGTCCCTCTCGGTAAAGATTGTATCCTGCTCCAGTTTCATTGGCTTTGCCGAGAGCCGCTCTCGGTAATGCTTTGCCCAGCAGTTCTTTTTTGCGCTTTTGTTTCATTCCTGCAGCAAAACATATACAACAGCAGCATATAGTGCATCATTGAAAAAAAAAGCAATGATTCTCAAGAATATCCCACATAAAAGCAATAGTGCATAAAAGGTGCAATAGTTGTCATGCACACTCGACTACCACAAGTTCACAAGTCTCAAGATCACACAAGGTGCAATTGTTCTCAAGCACATACAAGGAACAGTTTCAAACACAACATAACATGAAGTTCACACGGTTTTGGAGATCGGAGTGGGAACATCAACATCAGAAGGCGTCATTCCGTTTGCTTCCCCAACTCCACCAACTTGAGGTGGAACTACCGGAACATTGTTCGACCCTTGTGAGTGATTGAGCTGTGATGGATTGACCCAATAAGATGAATGCATATGGTAATGCCGAAAATGGTGATAGAAATAGTTCGAACGAAACTCACAATGTTCCACTCTGGCACTGGTTTGCCTTGCATAGAATAAAGATTGGCCACCATATGTTGTAAAGACTTGACTAAATCATCTTGTGCCTTCAGCTTAGCCCGGTCTTCATCTCGTTCTTTCTGGGTGTCATTCAGCCGGGTCTACAATATGGCAATGCAAATGTCATTCGTGTTGAAATGCAAACATGCAGGACCGTGAAGGATCAATGAAGAAGCACTGACCTGAATTTCCTCAATAATGGCCACGGTATGTGGTACGTGACGCTCTATGGTAGGAGTAGAGCCAGTACTCATAGCACGGAGCGTGTTGACTCTCGGAAGGGAGGAGGTTATGCAAGAATCGACGTGAACCGCCATCCGGCCATTCGGTCTACCGCCTGCCGCGGCAATGGCCACAAGAGGGTCAAACGGCACCACGTGAGGATCAGCCTCTTGCCCATACGTCTCCTTCAATTTTTTGGTGTAGTTCTCCCCATCCGACCGGGCTTTAGAGCTGATCCAGTCCCTCTCCGGGTGGAGAGGGTCCTTGTCCTTGTCGTCTTTGGTACGTTTGATGGTCCACGCCTCGAAGAAAGAGATATCCTTGCTAGTGTCTTCTCTATGCAAAAGAAAGCGATCCAAACAATCAAGGGAATGCTCACAAATGAAAGAGAACATGATGAAAAGAAAATGATGTTGTTGCCTACATGTTTGGAGACGACACCTGGGATGGTGAGGTTGCCTTGACGGTGTCCTGGACAACCCATCAACTTACGCTGTTCCCCTATTACCTTGTGTTAATCCTGCCACCCTGGACTGTCCACCGTTCGACGATCTTCTCCCAGCACGGATGTTTGTCAGCGCACCACCAAGGAATCACCTGTAATAAGTAAACAAATGCATCTTAGTAAGGAATCTAATTTGCGGTAATGTAGGGAATAACAATCATCCATCATCACTTGCCTTGAAGTATTCGTCCCGTGTAAGATGCTTCCCTCGAGCCTCCTGTTTGGAAATCTTCTGGTTGAGATAGTCCGCGTGATACTTGACCACTAACCGGACGCGCTCCTCATAGTGCATGTCGTTGACTAGTTTCTTGGCAATATTCTCAACCACCACATTGGCGCGATCATTCTCACCATCTACGCATGTAAAGAATTCCTACAAACATGCATACATGTGAGAAGGGTAAAATCATGACTATGGCAAATTTAAACCTTTTGGTATTGACATTGCGGTGTTTGAAAGGGCTTACCCAGAAATTGTTGACCACTCGCAAGGCTCTGGTATCATAAACCCTCTAACGCATATCCAGGAAATCCGGAGCGTGTTTGTAGTGATCACATGACCAAGCTGGCTCAATGATACCGTTCGGCAAAGTGACCAGTCCAGGATAATTTAACCTACAAAGACCCCCGATGATGCCACTCGGCGAACGTGGCGGACGCCTCTCACCAGCTTTTATTAAGCTCCTGCATTAGGAAGAGTGAAGTCATATTATATGTGATGAAATGACAAAGGTACAATTTATATGGGATGAGTCGATATAACCACTTACTTCTCTCCCACTGGTTTAATCAACATGTTTCTATGCACATATGGACGTTTCAGAAGCTTGGAAGGACCACGTAGCCACACTTTCCGTGTGGAAGTAGTGCTGATAGTCGAACCGCCCGGCTGTGAGCCGCTCACCTCGTGGTGCTCCGTCACTCGTGAGGGTCCATCCCCACCCTCAAAAACCTGACGAACAACCAGCCTCCTCTCGGCGGCGTCGTCCTCCACCACCTCCTCCCCATCCTCCTCATCCTCACGCGCCTCCTCTCCATCCTCTGTTTCCTCCTCCAGCCGTCATGCATCCTCCTCCTAAGGCTGGCGAAGCAGTGCATCAGAGGGTCCAGGAGAAGAAAGAGGTGCTCTACTCCGGGCTGCTCTACGTAAGGATGCTACTTCTCCTCCACCTCCTCCAGCCGTCTTCCCTCCTACGCGTCTGTCTCCTCCGTCGACCACCACTCCTCCTCCTCCTCGTCCTACTCGTCCTCCTCGCCCCCCTCCTCGTCCGCCTCCTCCTGCCTCATCTACTCCTCCTCCTCGTCCGCCTCCTCGAGCCGCCTCCTCTTCGCCTCCTCCTCCTCCTCCGCCTCCTCCGCCTCCACCTCGCTCGCCTCCTCCTCCTCCTCCACCTCCTCCGCCTCCACCTCGTCCGCCTCCTACTCCTCCTCCCCCATGTCCTACTCGACCTCGTTTCGCCCTGTTTTTCGCAGGGAGTTCTAGACCCGCCAATTGTTTGGCCTTCTTAGCAAGTTGATCATTGTACAGAGCTGCCACATCTTTCAAACTTTCCTTTGGATTCTTGTTGCCACCTGTCATGTTTCAATCACCTGATATGAAGAAGAACAAACCAGTTAGTACAGATGATACAACTTGATGTAAATACATTAAATATATCACATATGAAGAATACATGGAGTTGTCACAATAATACATATAGTTGTTACACACACGAATACATAGAGTTGTTACACACACGAATACATATAGTTCTTACACACACGAATACATAGAGTTGTTGCACACACGAATACATAGAGTTGTTACACGAATACATGGAGTTGTGACACGCATACATAGAGTTCTCACACGATTACATGTAGTTGTTAGAAATAGGGGTCAATATTAGGTGCAACATTTGGATCAGGACTATCATCATCGCTATCACGCCCGTTCATACATTCATCCTCGAAGTCTTCAGGGGGACCCTCATCATCATCTAGCCCCATTTGCCATCGCAGAAGTAATGCCAAATCTCGAGGGTTAGAAACATCCTCGTATCCGTCCTCCGCATTATCTACTTCCATGTCATCCATGGCCTCATGTTCCATAGCATCATCTTCGTGATGCACGCCATCATCTTCCTCCGCATCATCTTCGTCTTCTTCATTGTCTGCTTCTTGATAGAACTCTTCCTCATATGTGTCAGGGTTTATGTGGTAATCGTCCTTGTTTGGGGTAGGTACCTTGGTATGCGGGGGTATCTTGTACACAACATCCCATTTCAAGAGATCGATATGTTCCGTAGATGTGCACGCGTACGGGAGATAAAACACTTGTGTAGCCTGTTGAGCCATAATATAGACATCATTTCCTGCATATTTCGATGCTCGTTCAACTTCGACCCAGCCAATACTAGGGGTCCTTCTCAATTTCTCTGGATTGAGCCAACTGCATCTGAATACGACAGGCTTCACACCTTGTAGACCACAGTATTGCAGCTCATAAATTTCTTCGATAGTTCCATAGTAGTGACGTCCATCTGTCCCTAGACAATGACCCCACTATTTATTGCCTTTCGATTGGGCCTCTCACGCGTGTGTTTATCAGTGTGGAAGCGATACCCATTCATGTCGTAAGCCTTAAATGACTTGGCCTCGTATTCAAAACCTTTGGCTACTTCTCTCAATTTGGCGTCCATATCAACCTCCGTGTATGCCTACAAGATTAATAGGAGATTGTCTGGTTCATTAGTGGAAGCATTACCGGCAAGTAAGAACAATTTGAAGTGTACATAAAGTTAGGAAAGTTACTTTTCTTGAGAACCAAGAAATGAAACCGCCATCAGCATTGGTATCTTCAAGAAGGTTTGTTGATTCTTCGTAGCTAGGGGGCCATGGTAGCTTCCAGAATTCGTTCTGGAATTCCCTATAGTAATGAGAAGAATTCGAGTTAAGACTCAAGACTAGTGAGTAGTTGTCAATGAAGGTGTTCTACATTTACTTTATGTACGGCTGCACTTCTTCCATGTTGGTCAAGACATAGATCATAAGAGTCGACCACTCGGTAGGTGAAAAGTTCTTGCGCTTCGAACCACTTGCTTTGCCACCATGGCCTTCGAAGAGGCTAAGGTCGGAAACATTACTGGTGGGTTCTTCATTGTAACGAGGAGGTGGATTTAACCTAGTCTGAATACTGTCATGATAGTACTTTGTCGTGGTCGTTGCCACCTCCTCGTTCAGGTATGTCTCGGCTATGGAGGCTTCGATGCGGGCTTTATTCTTACATTTGCCACGAAGATGCTTGAACTCCCGTTTAGGTGCATACTGCCATCGGAACTGCACAGGTCCTCCCATTCTAGCCTCATACGCGAGATGTAAGATCATATGTTGCATCGGATTAAAGAAACCTGGCGGAAATACCTTCTCTAACTTGCATAGCAACTCAGGTGCTTGTTCCTCCAACTTTGCAACCACTTCATAATCTAATTCTTTGGCACAAAGCTGGCAAAAGAAGTAGCTCAACTCCGCCAGCACTCATCAAATATCCTCTTTGACATACCCTCAAATCATCACAGGCATTATCCGCTCAAGCCATACATGGTAGTCATGACTCTTGAGGCCCCCTATTCACTTTGTAGCCATATTCACTCCCCTCATGATATTAGCTGCATATCCATCAGGGAAGTACAACTTGTTCACAATCCATTGGAGAATTTCCTTCCTTTGGGGCATTGAAGGGGTGAAAGGGGCCGGTGGCTTCTTCCAAGAATTACCTTTTGCACGAGGCACCAATTTTAATTTTGGCCTGTTGCATAGCTGGGCTTGATTGATCCTAACCTGAATGTTATCCTTTGACTTCTCGGTGTCGAGGAGTGTGCCGAGTAAGGCCTTCGCAATATTCTTTTCAGTGTGCATTACATCAATGTTGTGTGGAAGGAGAAGATCTTTAAAGTAAGGGAGCCTCCATAAGCTTGGAATGTGAGTCCACTGGTGTGTCTCTTCATATCCCACAAAACCTTTCCCATTGAGATTTTTCTCGAGAGCATCTAACTCATCCTTAAGCTGGGCACCGGTCATAATAGGTGGTGGCTGGTCATCAACAATAACACCTTTCTGGAAGTTCACAGTGTCTTGTCTGTATGGGTGATCAAGACGAAGGAACTGCCGATGTTGGTCAAAGCATACATACTTGCGACCCTTAGCTAGCCAAATGAAAGTCACATGCTGTCGGCACACTGGGCAAGGCCACTTCTCCTTTACACACCAGCCACAAAATATCGCACGTGCTGGTAGGTCATGTAGCGATGTGTGGTACCAGATATGCATATTGAAGTGCTTCTTTGAAACGGCATCGTATGTCCTTACCCCATTGTTCCAAGCAACAAGTAAGTCGTCCACCAGTGGCTCCATGTACACACTCATATGCTTCCCCGGATAGTTAGGACCTGGAATTATCAGCGTCAGGAACATGTGATGTCGTTGCATGCAAACGCCAGGGGGCAGATTCAGGGGGATAACATATACTGGCCAATGCTACTTGTGAGCTGCGTTGGTAATTCCCTGAAGAGGAAGGGAGATGCAGTACAGTACAGATAAGTATTTCCCTCAGTTATGAAACCAAGGTTATCAATCCAGTAGGAGAATCACGCAACACCTCGTTAGCAGCACCTGCACACAAAACAACAAATTCTTGCACCCAACGCAAACAAGGGGTTGTCAATCCCTCGGCGGTAATTGCAAGATTAAATTGTATGTGATAGATAGATAGATTGAAACAAAAATACAAAATAAAATAAATAAAGTAAAATTGCAGCAAGGTATTTTTAGGGTTTTTAATATATGATTTAGATAGACCCGGGGGCCATAGTTTTCACTAGAGGCTTCTCTCAAGAAAATTGCATACGGTGGGTAGACAAATTACTGTTGGGCATTTGATAGAAAAGCAAATAATCATGACGATATCCAAGGCAATGATCATGTATATAGGCATCACGTCCGAGACAAGTAGACCGACTCCTGCCTACATCTACTACTATTACTCCACACATCGACCGCTATCCAGCATGCATCTAGTGTATTAAGTCCATAAAGAACGGAGTAACGCCTTAAGCAAGATGACATGATGTAGACAAAGTAAACTCACGCATGAATAAACCCCATCTTTTTACCCTTAATAGCAACGATACATATGTGTCATGTCCCTTTCTGTCACTGGGATTGAGCACCGCAAGATCGAACCCATTACAAAGCACCTCTTCCCATGGCAAGAAAAATCAATCTAGTTGGCCAAACCAAATCAATAGATCGGAGAAGAAATACGAAGCTATAATAATCATGCATAAAAGAGATCAGAGAAGACTCAAATAATATTCATGAATAATCTGATCATAAACTCACAATTCATCGGATCCCAACAAACACACCGCAAAAAGTGATTACATCGGATAGAACTCCAAGAACATCGAGGAGAACATTGTATTGAAGATCAAAAAAAGAGAAGAAGCCATCTAGCTACTAACTATGGACCCGAAGGTCTGTGGTAAACTACTCACGCATCATCGGAAGGGCAGTAAGGTTGATGTAGAGCCCCTCCGTGATCGATTCCCCCTCTAGTGGAGCACCGGAAAAGGCCTCCAGATGGGATCTCTCGAGAACAGAAACTTGCGGCAGTGGAAAAAGTATTTCGTCGACTCCCCTATTGGTTTACTGATTTTTGGGAATTTATAGTGGTGGAATTAGGTCAAAAGAGGCAGAGGTGGGCCCACGAGGCATCAGGGCGCGCCTGCCCCCGCCCCCCAGGTGCGCCCTGGTGGCTCGTTGCCAGCTCCTGGGGCTTCTGGCCTCCTCCCGAAGCTTCTAGTGTTGTATATGTCCAGAAAAAAATCTCCAAAAAGTTTCGTGGCATTTGGACTTCGTTTGGTATTGATATTCTGTAAAACCAAAAACAGGCAGAAAACAGCAACTGGCACTGGGCACTAAGTTAATAGATTAGTCCCAAAAAATGATATATGTGCTGGGGAACGTTGCATGGGAAACAAAAAAATTTCCTACGCACACGCAAGATCTATCCATGGTGATGAGCATCTACGAGAGGGAGAGTGAATCTACATACCCTTGTAGATCGCTAAGCGGAAGCGTTTAAGAAACGCGGTTGATGTAGTCGAACGTCTCCGCGATCCAAATCGCAAGTCGTCCCTCGATCCGATCACGAACTAGCGCCGAACGGACGGCACCTCCGCGTTCAACACACGTACGGCTTGATGACGCCTTCACCTCCTCGATCCAGCGAGCGATGGTGAAGTAGTGGTTGAGTTCCAGCAGCACGACGGCGTGGTGATGGTGGTGAGGAACAATCTCAGCAGGGCTTCGCCAAGCGCTACGGAGATTATGACGGAGGAACTAGAGGGTTAGGGTTGCCGCACACGGCTTGGGGAAATCTTGATGTGTCCCGTGTGCTAGCCCTGCCCCTCTATTTATATGTTGAGCCTTGGGGTCTAAACTTGGAGTAAAAGCCTCCTCCAGGTCGGTTTTGCCCGCACAAGGTCGGTTTGGCCCGCAGGGAAAGAGTCCAACTCGGATCCCTGCCGAACCGTGCACAGCCGCACACAAGCGGTAGTACCGCTTCACACAAGCGGTAGCACCGCTTGGGCGGTAGTACCGCTTCACACAAGCGGTAGTACCGCTCGGGCGGTAGTACCGCTCGGGCGGTAATACCGCTTCACCAAGCGGTAGTACCGCTTACGCGGCAGCAAAACTACTTTTGCACTTTCCAATACCTCGTGGGCTTTATCCCTTTGGCCCATATAAAGTGTTGCTGCACCCGAACACTTCGGTAAACATCCGGAACCCCTTCCGGTGAATTCCGGAACCCTTCCGGAGATCAAAACACTATTATCACATATATCAATCTTTACCTCCGGACTATTCCGAAGATCCTCGTCATGTCCGGGATCTTATCCGGGACTCCGAACAACCTTCGGTCACCAACAAAATAACTCAATTATACTAATCGTCACCAAACGTTAAGTGTGTAGACCCTGCGGGTTCGAGAACTATGTAGACATGACCGAGACACCTCTACGATCAATAACCAATAGCGGGACCTGGATGCCCATATTGGCTCCTACATATTCTACGAAGATCTTTATCGGTCGAACCTCTATGTCAAGGATTCAGTTAATCCCGTATGCTATTCCCTTTGTTCTTCGGTATGTTACTTGCCCGAGATTCGATCGTCGGTATCTCTATACCTAGTTCAATCTCGTTACCGGCAAGTCTCTTTACTCGTTCCGTAATACAAGATCTCGTGGCTAACACTTTAGTCACATTGCTTGCAAGGCTCATTGTGATGTTGTATTACCGAGTGGGCCCTGAGATACCTCTCCGTCACACGGAGTAACAAATCCCAGTCTTGATCCATGCCAACTCAACAGACACCCTCGGAGATACCTGTAGAGCACCTTTATAGTCACCCAGTTACGTTGCGACGTTTGATACACACAAGGTACTCCTCCGATGTCAGGGAGTTGCATGATCTCATGGTCATAGGAACAGATACTTGACATGCAGAAAACAATAGCAATAAACTGACACGATCAAATGCTACGTTCGTAGTTTGGGTCTTGTCCATCACATCATTCTCCTAATGATGTGATCCCGTTATCAAATGACATCTCATGTCAATGGCTAGGAAACCTTAACCATCTTTGATCAACGAGCTAGTCAACTAGAGGCTTACTAGGGACACAGTGTTGTCTATGTACCCACACATGTATTTGAGTTTCCAATCAATACAATTATAGCATGGATAATAAACGATTATCATGAACAAGGAAATATAATAATAACCAATTTATTATTGCCTCTAGGGCATATTTCCAACAGTCTCCCACTTGCACTAGAGTCAATAATCTAGTTCACATCACTATGTGATTTACATTGTAATGAATCGAACACCCATGCAGTTCTGGTGTTGTTCATGTTTAGCCCTTGGAAGAGGTTTAGTCATCGGATCTGCAACATTCAGATCCGTGTGTACTTTGCAAATATTTATGTCGTCCTCCTTGATGTAATCGCGGATGGAATTGAAACGTTGCTTTATGTGTCTGGTCCTCTTGTGAAATCTTGGTTCCTTGGCTAGAGCAATGGCACCAGTATTATCACAAAACAGAGTCATTGGGTTAAGCGCACTAGGCACTACTCCAAGATCTGTCATGAACTCCTTCATCCAGACACCTTCCTTCGCCGCCTCCGAGGCTGCGATGTACTCCGCTTCGCATGTAGAATCTGCTACCACGCTTTGCTTGGAACTGCACCAGCTAACCGCACCCCCATTAAGAATAAATACGTATCCGGTTTGCGACTTAGAGTCATCCGGATCAGTGTCAAAGCTTGCATCGACGTAACCCTTTACGACGAGCTCTTGATCACCTCCATAAACGAGAAACATGTCCTTAGTCCTTTTCAGGTACTTCAGGATATTCTTGACCGCCGTCCAGTGTTCCATTCCTGGATCACTTTGAAACCTTCCGACCATACTTATGGCAAGGCTGACATCGGGTCTTGTGCACAGCATTGCATACATGATAGAGCCTATGGCCGAAGCATAGGGGATGACACTCATCTTTTCTCTATCTTCTGCAGTCACTGGGCATTGAGTCTTACTCAACTTCACACCTTGCAATACAGGCAAGAACCCCTTCTTGGACTGATCCATTTTGAACTTCTTCAAAACTTTGTCAAGGTATGTGCTTTGTGAAAGTCCTATTAAGCGTCTCGATCTATCTCTATAGATCTTGATGCCTAATATGAAAGCAGCTTCTCCTAGGTCCTTCATTGAAAAACTCTTATTCAAATATTCCTTTACGCTTTCCAGCATTTCTATATTGTTTCCAATCAGTAATATGTCATCCACATATAATATTAGAAACGCTATAGAGCTCCCACTCACTTTCTTGTAAATACAAGCTTCTCCGTAAACTTGTATAAACTCGAACGCTTTGATCACCTCATCAAAACGAAGATTCCAACTCCGAGATGCTTGCACCAGTCCATAAATGGATCGCTGGAGTTTGCAAACTTTGTCAGCATTCTCTGGATCGACAAAACCTTCTGGTTGCATCATATACAACTCTTCCTTAAGGTAACCGTTAAGGAACGCTGTTTTGACATCCATCTGCCAAATTTCATAATCGAAAAAGGCAGCTATTGCTAACATGATTCTGACGGACTTAAGCATCGCTACGGGTGAGAAGGTCTCATCGTAGTCAACTCCTTGAACTTGTGAAAAACCCTTTGCCACAAGTCGAGCTTTATAGACGGTGACATTACCGTCCGCGTCCGTCTTCCTCTTAAAGATCCATTTGTTCTGAATGGCCTTACGCCCTTCAGGTAATACTTCCAAATTCCATACTTTGTTTTCATACATGGATCCCATCTCGGATTTCATGGCCTCTAACCACTTCTCGGAATCCGGGCCCATCATCGCTTCTCCATAGCTCGTAGGTTCATCGTTGTCTAACAACATGACCTCTAAGACAGGGTTGCCGTACCACTCGGGAGCAGTACGCGTCCTTGTCGACCTACGAGGTTCGATAGCAACTTGATCCAAAGCTTCATGATCATTATCATTAACTTCCTCTTCAGCTAATGTAGGCTCCACAGAAACAACTTTCTGCGCTGCGCTACTCTCAGGTTGAAGTAAAGGTTCAACAACCTCATCAAGTTCTATCTTCCTCCCACTCAATTCTTTCGAGAGAAACTCTTTCTCAAGAAATGTTCCGTTTTTAGCGACAAACACTTTGCCTTCGGATCTGAGATAGAAGGTATACCCAACTGTCTCTTTTGGGTATCCTATGAAGACGCATTTCTCCGCTTTGGGTTCCAGCTTTTCAGGCTGAAGCTTTTTGACATAAGCATCACATCCCCAAATTTTAAGAAACGACAGCTTTGGCTTCTTGCCAAACCAAAGTTCATATGGCGTTGTCTCAACGGATTTCGATGGTGCCCTATTTAAAGTGAATGCAGCTGTCTCTAATGCATAACCCCAAAACGATAGTGGCAAATCGGCAAGAGACATCATAGATCGCACCATATCCAATAAAGTTCGATTACGACGTTCGGACACACCATTACGCTGTGGTGTTCCAGGCGGTGTCAGTTGTGAAACAATTCCACATTGTCTTAAGTGACTGCCAAACTCATAACTCAGATATTCTCCTCCTCGATCAGATCGTAGGAATTTAATCTTCTTGTTACGATGATTCTCAACTTCACTCTGAAATTGTTTGAACTTTTCAAATGTTTCAGACTTGTGTTTCATTAAGTAAATATACCCATATCTACTTAAGTCATCAGTGAAGGTGAGAAAATAACGATAACCACCGCGCGCCTTAATACTCATCGGACCACACACATCAGTATGTATGATTTCCAATAAGTCAGTTGCTCGTTCCATTGTTCCAGAGAACGGCGTTTTAGTCATCTTGCCCATGAGGCATGGCTCACATGTGTCAAGTGATTCAAAATCAAGTGACTCCAAAAGTCCATCAGCATGGAGCTTCCTCATGCGTTTTACGCCAATATGACCTAAACGGCAGTGCCACAAGAAAGTGGTATTATCATTATCAATTCTACATCTTTTGGCATCAATGTTATGAACATGCGTATCATTACTATCGAGATTCAATAAGAACAAACCCCTCACATCGGGTGCATGACCATAAAAGATATTACTCATATAAATAGAACAACCATTATTCTCTGATTTAAATGAGTAACCGTCTCGCAATAAACAAGATCCAGATATAATGTTCATGCTTAACGCAGGCACCAAATAACACTTATTTAGGTTCATCACTAATCCCGACGGTAATCGAAGAGCGAGCGTGCCGACGGCGATCACATCAACCTTGGAACCATTTCCCACGCGCATCGTCACTTCGTCCTTTGCCAGCCTCCGTCTATTCCACAGTTCCTGTTTTGAGTTGCAAATATGAGCAACCGCACCGGTATCAAATACCCAGGCACTACAACGAGAGTTGGTAAGGTACACATCAATAACATGTATATCATATATACCTTGTTTGTTGTTGGCCGCCTTCTTGTTAGCCAAATACTTGGGGCAATTCCGCTTCCAGTGTCCAGTTCCCTTGCAATGAAAACACACAGTTTCTGGTTTGGGTCCAGCCTTGGGTTTCTTCACGAGAGGAGCAACTGCTTTGCCACTCTTCTTGGAGTTACCCTTCTTACCCTTGCCATTTTTCTTGAAACTAGTGGTTTTATTGACCATCAACACTTGATGCTCCTTCTGAATTTCAGACTCAGCGGCTTTCAGCATCGCAAACAGCTCGGCGACTGACTTGTTCATCCCGTGCATGTTATAGTTCAACACGAAGCTCTTGTAGCTAGGTGGCAATGATTGAAGAACTCTGTCAGTGATAGCCTCTGGCGGAAGGGGCATCCCCAATTCAGCCAGACGGGTGGAGTACCCAGACATTCTGAGCACGTGATCACTGATAGACCCGTTCTCCTCCATCTTGCAAGCATAGAACTTATCGGAGATCTCATATCTCTCGATCCGGGCATTCTTCTGAAAGATAAACTTCAACTCCTGGAACATCTCATATGCTCCATGACGTTCAAAACGTCTTTGAAGTCCCGGTTCTAAGCCATACAACATTGCACATTGAACTATTGAGTAATCATCAGAACGAGCCTGCCAGGCGTTCACAACGTCTAGAGACTCAACTGGAGCGGGTGGATCACCAAGCGGTGCATCAAGGACATAAGCCTTCTGGGAAGCCGTAAGGATAATCCTTAGATTACGGGCCCAGTCCACAAAGTTACTTCCATCATCTTTCAACTTAGCTTTCTCTAGGAACGCATTAAAATTCAGGGGTGCTACTGCGCGAGCCATGATCTACAACATAAATATAGCAAAGACAACTTAGACTATTGTTCAAGATAATGAGTTTAGTTAATCATATTACTTAAAAACTCCCACTCAAATTGACATCCCTCCGGTCATTCGAGTGTAACATGATCCAAATCCACCAACTCAAGTCCGATCATCACGTGAGTTGAGGTGGTTTCAATGGTGAACATCTTCATGTTGATCATATCTACTATATGACTCATGTTCGACCTTTCGGTCTCTTGTGTTCCGAGGCCATGTCTGTACATGCTAGGCTCGTCAAGTTTAACCCGAGTGTTCCGCGTGTGCAACATGGCTTGCACCCGTTGTATGTGAACGTGGAGTCTATCACACCCGATCATCACGGCGTGTCTCGAAACGACGAACTTTCGCAACGGTGCACACTCGGGGAGAACACAATTTATCTTGAAATTTAAGTGAGGGATCACCTTATAATGCTACCGTCGTCCTAAGCAAAATAAGATGCATAAAAGGATTAACATCACATGCAAATCATAAGTGACATGATATGGCCATGAACTTGTGCTTTTGATCTCCATCTCCAAAGCACCGGCATGATCTCCATCGTCACCGGCATGACACCATGATCTCCATCATCTTGATCTCCATCAACGTGTCGCCATAAGGTTGTCGCGCCGACTGTTGCTTCCACGACTATTGCTAACGTTTAGCGATAAAGTAAAGCATTATATAGCGCTTATTGATTGACACGCAGGTCATACAATAATTAAAGACAACTCTATGGCTCCTGCCAGTTGCCGTACTCATCGACATGCAAGTCGTGATATTCTATACAACACATGATCATCTCATACATCACATATATCTCATCATGTAATTGGCCATATCATATCACATCATACCCTGCAAAAACAAGTTAGACGTCCTCTAATTGTTGTTGCAAATTTTACGTGGCTGCTACGGGTTTGCAAGAACCGTTCTTACCTACGCAAAACCACAACGTGGTGTAGTGATTGCTTTTTGATCTTCTAAAAGAACCCTCTTCATTGAAATCGATTCAACTAAAGTGAGAGAGACAGACACCCGCTAGCCATCTTTATGCAACGAAGTTACATGTCAGTTGAAGGAACCTGTCTCGCGTAAGTGTACGCGTAATGTCGGTCCGGGCCGCTTCATCTCACAGTACCGCCGAATCAAATATCAACTAGTAACGGCAAGCAATATGTATACACCCACGCCCACAACTCGTTTGTGTTCTACTCGAGATCTCATCTACGCATAGACCTAGCTCTGATACCACTGTTGGGGAACGTTGCATGGGAAACAAAAAAATTTCCTACACACACGCAAGATCTATCCATGGTGATGAGCATCTACGAGAGGGAGAGTGAATCTACATACCCTTGTAGATCGCTAAGCGGAAGCGTTTAAGAAACGCGGTTGATGTAGTCGAACGTCTCCGCGATCCAAATCGCAAGTCGTCCCTCGATCCGATCACGAACTAGCGCCGAACGGACGGCACCTCCGCGTTCAACACACGTACGGCTTGATGACGCCTTCACCTCCTCGATCCAGCGAGCGATGGTGAAGTAGTGGTTGAGTTCCAGCAGCACGACGGCGTGGTGATGGTGGTGAGGAACAATCTCAGCAGGGCTTCGCCAAGCGCTACGGAGATTATGACGGAGGAACTAGAGGGTTAGGGTTGCCGCACACGGCTTGGGGAAATCTTGATGTGTCCCGTGTGCTAGCCCTGCCCCTCTATTTATATGTTGAGCCTTGGGGTCTAAACTTGGAGTAAAAGCCTCCTCCAGGTCGGTTTTGCCCGCACAAGGTCGGTTTGGCCCGCAGGGAAAGAGTCCAACTCGGATCCCTGCCGAACCGTGCACAGCCACACACAAGCGGTAGTACCGCTTCACACAAGCGGTAGTACCGCTTGGGCGGTAGTACCGCTTCACACAAGCGGTAGTACCGCTCGGGCGGTAGTACCGCTTCACCAAGCGGTAGTACCGCTTACGCGGCAGCAAAACTACTTTTGCACTTTCCAATACCTTGTGGGCTTTATCCCTTTGGCCCATATAAAGTGTTGCTGCACCCGAACACTTCGGTAAACATCCGGAACCCCTTCCGGTGAATTCCGGAACCCTTCCGGAGATCAAAACACTATTATCACATATATCAATCTTTACCTCCGGACTATTCCGGAGATCCTCGTCATGTCCGGGATTTTATCCGGGACTCCGAACAACCTTCGGTCACCAACAAAATAACTCAATTATACTAATCGTCACCAAACGTTAAGTGTGTAGACCCTGCGGGTTCGAGAACTATGTAGACATGACCGAGACACCTCTACAATCAATAACCAATAGCGGGACCTGGATGCCCATATTGGCTCCTACATATTCTACGAAGATCTTTATCGGTCGAACCTCTATGTCAAGGATTCAGTTAATCCCGTATGCTATTCCCTTTGTTCTTCGGTATGTTACTTGCCCGAGATTCGATCGTCGGTATCTCTATACCTAGTTCAATCTCGTTACCGGCAAGTCTCTTTACTCGTTCCGTAATACAAGATCTCGTGGCTAACACTTTAGTCACATTGCTTGCAAGGCTCATTGTGATGTTGTATTACCGAGTGGGCCCTGAGATACCTCTCCGTCACACGGAGTAACAAATCCCAGTCTTGATCCATGCCAACTCAACAGACACCCTCGGAGATACCTGTAGAGCACCTTTATAGTCACCCAGTTACGTTGCGACGTTTGATACACACAAGGTACTCCTCCGATGTCAGGGAGTTGCATGATCTCATGGTCATAGGAACAGATACTTGACATGCAGAAAACAATAGCAATAAACTGACACGATCAAATGCTACGTTCGTAGTTTGGGTCTTGTCCATCACATCATTCTCCTAATGATGTGATCCCGTTATCAAATGACATCTCATGTCAATGGCTAGGAAACCTTAACCATCTTTGATCAACGAGCTAGTCAACTAGAGGCTTACTAGGGACACAGTGTTGTCTATGTACCCACACATGTATTTGAGTTTCCAATCAATACAATTATAGCATGGATAATAAACGATTATCATGAACAAGGAAATATAATAATAACCAATTTATTATTGCCTCTAGGGCATATTTCCAACAGTCTCCCACTTGCACTAGAGTCAATAATCTAGTTCACATCACTATGTGATTTACATTGTAATGAATCGAACACCCATGCAGTTCTGGTGTTGTTCATGTTTAGCCCTTGGAAGAGGTTTAGTCATCGGATCTGCAACATTCAGATCCGTGTGTACTTTGCAAATATTTATGTCGTCCTCCTTGATGTAATCGCGGATGGAATTGAAACGTTGCTTTATGTGTCTGGTCCTCTTGTGAAATCTTGGTTCCTTGGCTAGAGCAATGGCACCAGTATTATCACAAAACAGAGTCATTGGGTTAAGCGCACTAGGCACTACTCCAAGATCTGTCATGAACTCCTTCATCCAGACACCTTCCTTCGCCGCCTCCGAGGCTGCGATGTACTCCGCTTCGCATGTAGAATCTGCTACCACGCTTTGCTTGGAACTGCACCAGCTAACCGCACCCCCATTAAGAATAAATACGTATCCGGTTTGCGACTTAGAGTCATCCGGATCAGTGTCAAAGCTTGCATCGACGTAACCCTTTACGACGAGCTCTTGATCACCTCCATAAACGAGAAACATGTCCTTAGTCCTTTTCAGGTACTTCAGGATATTCTTGACCGCTGTCCAGTGTTCCATTCCTGGATCACTTTGAAACCTTCCGACCATACTTATGGCAAGGCTGACATCGGGTCTTGTGCACAGCATTGCATACATGATAGAGCCTATGGCCGAAGCATAGGGGATGACACTCATCTTTTCTCTATCTTCTGCAGTCACTGGGCATTGAGTCTTACTCAACTTCACACCTTGCAATACAGGCAAGAACCCCTTCTTGGACTGATCCATTTTGAACTTCTTCAAAACTTTGTCAAGGTATGTGCTTTGTGAAAGTCCTATTAAGCGTCTCGATCTATCTCTATAGATCTTGATGCCTAATATGAAAGCAGCTTCTCCTAGGTCCTTCATTGAAAAACTCTTATTCAAATATTCCTTTACGCTTTCCAGCATTTCTATATTGTTTCCAATCAGTAATATGTCATCCACATATAATATTAGAAACGCTATAGAGCTCCCACTCACTTTCTTGTAAATACAAGCTTCTCCGTAAACTTGTATAAACTCGAACGCTTTGATCACCTCATCAAAACGAAGATTCCAACTCCGAGATGCTTGCACCAGTCCATAAATGGATCGCTGGAGTTTGCAAACTTTGTCAGCATTCTCTGGATCGACAAAACCTTCTGGTTGCATCATATACAACTCTTCCTTAAGGTAACCGTTAAGGAACGCTGTTTTGACATCCATCTGCCAAATTTCATAATCGAAAAAGGCAGGTATTGCTAACATGATTTTGACGGACTTAAGCATCGCTACGGGTGAAAGTTTTTATTATATCCCTCTTGAATATTCATCACTTTGGGACCAAATTCATATCTTGTGCAAATTACCATTACTATTACCAACTCTCAAAAAGATATAAGTGAAGCATGAGAGTACATATATTTCTTCAAAATTTCAATCTTATCAACTCTCAAAATAATTTAAGTGAAGCATGAGAGTTCATTTCTTCAAAATTTTAATCTTATCAACTCTCAAAATAATATAAGTGAAGCATGAGACTTTATTTCTTCAAAATTTTAATCTTGTCAACTCTCAAAATAATATAAGCGAAGAACGAGAGTTCAAATATTTCTTCAAAATATAATCACCGCCGTGCTAAAAAAGATTTAAGTGAAGCACTAGAGCAACTGTCTAGCTCAAATAATTTAAGTGAAACACATAGAGTATTCTAACAAATTATGATGAACGTGTTGCTCTCTCAAATTGGTGTGTCCAGCAAAGATGATTGTGACAAACTAAAAAGCAAACAAAGCAAAGACTCATATAATACACGACGCTCCAAGCAAAACACATATCATGTGACGAATAAAAATATAGCTCCAAGTAAAATTACCGATGGTTGGTAGAAAAAAGAGGGGATGCCTTTCGGGACATCCCCAAGCTTAGACGCTTGAGTATTCCTTGAATATTACCTTGGGGTGCCTCGAGCATCCCCAAGCTTAGGCTCTTGCTACTCCTTATTCCTTCATACATCGTGATCTCACCCAAAACTTGAAAACTTCAATCACACAAAACTCAACAAAACCTTCGTGAGATCCGTTAGTATAACAAACCAATCACTACTTTAAGTACTGTCGCAAACCCATTCATATTTTATTTTTTCATTATACCTACTGTATTATAACTTCTCCATGGCTTATACCCCCCGATACAATCCATAGTTTCATCAAAACAAGCAAGTAGTGCATCAAAAACAGAATCTGTTAAAAACAGAACAGTCTGTAGCAATCTATTTAAAATCCATACCTCTGTAACTCCAAAAATTCTGAAAAATTAGGACAACGTGGAAAATTCATATACCAATACTCTGTAAAAATTTCAGATTTTTCTGACACTCCAGTACAGAACCAAAATTCCGGCACTGGACGCAAAACTTTTTGTTTTCCAAACAGCATCAATTATACTATCTTCTAAATCATCCCAAATGTTTTACTTGGCGCAAACATTAATTAAAAACACAAAAACACAATCATAACAGTACCATAAATGTGAAATCACACAATAACAGAAAAAAAATTATTTTATTCATTGGGTTGCCTCCCAACAAGCGCTATTGTTTTATGCCCCTAGCTAGGCATAATGCATAGTTTCAAGTATTGTCATCTTTGGTTTTAGTAATCTTTATGGCAGTTTTCTCAAACCCGGGAGGCTCTTTACGCTTCCCATTATTCTAAGGAAATGAGGCAATTTTAAGGACTAGAATATCTAATCGCTTATTGCATAAAGTAATCAAAGTGTTCAAGCGATTGAGGTTTCCACTAATATTTTTAAGAGGTTCGTTAGACTTTTGCAACTCAACCAAATTTTTCTGCATGTAACCCAATTTGTCTAATATTTGAGCCCCCTCTTGAGTAAAAGCAAAACCCTTTTGTGGTGGTGGAACACCCAATATACCCTCTATTATTTCATTGGCGGTATTGGCCTCACTTTCAATAAAATTCCCTTTTGCGGCAAAGTCCAAAAGTTGTCTATGATGCATGGTTAAACCAATATAGAAATTGCGAAGCAAAATTTTTAAGTCCCCTTTTATAGAGCAAATATGGTAAGATTCCATTAGCCTATACCAAGCATCTTTAAGATTTTCTCCTTGTTTCTGTTTGAAGTAAAGCACTTCAAAATCCGGCGACAAAGGAGGGATAGTTACGCTAGTCATGATGACAGATCAAGCAAAAAGGCAAACGGAAAATATTTTTGTAATTTTGTAAAAACTTTTTAGAAGTGGGGGAGATGAAAACGAGAGGCAAAGGCAAATAAAGTAAATGCAAGGAGATGTAAGTTTTATGCGTAGGTACGTGATATTTTTTTTTCTCGAATACGCACGAGTGTGCGTACTATATATTAAAGGAGAGGACGGGGAGCAAGAACCCCTCCACGTTGGCGGTTACAAAAGTTTGTACATAACCCCAACTCCACTCGGTCTACCTATTAAAGGCTAACTCCTCACGTCAACGCCTACCTCTACAGCCGCTATGAAGCGGTCCACCTCTGCCTTAAGTAGGCCTACCTCTTTCCACGCCCTACTCTCTATCATTACTCTGTGGATTACAAATTCTATTGACGGAGCTGCTCCATCAAACACAATTCCGTTCTGATGCTTCCATAGTTCCCACATGACAAGGATGAGGAGTGCCCTTGTGTCCCTGCTTCCTGTAGTGTTCCCACTCGTCGTGATAGATGTTGATGATGTCTCCCCGGCAACGGCGCCAGAAATTCTTCCTGCTACTTGTGAACTGCGTTGGTAATTCCCTGAAGAGGAAGGGAGATGCAGTACAGTACAGATAAGTATTTCCCTCAGTTATGAAACCAAGGTTATCAATCCAGTAGGAGAATCACGCAACACCTCGTTAGCAGCACCCAGAGGCGGAGCCAGCGTGTTAGCGTTGGGTTCAGATGAACCCAACGACTTCTCTTCTTCTAGTACACGTAGATAGATATGTAATCCTGTGAACCCAACGAAAAACAAGGCCTGAACCCATCAAGTTCCAAGGCCAGGCGAACAACCTAATAAAAAAAGCCCAAAATCCCAATAGTAACTTGCCTCTATACCGCCTGTTCGTACCCTAATCTATTCTTCACGCCCTCGATCAGCCGTCACTCGCCACACACCACGGCAGTTGGCAGGTCGACAACAGAGAAGCCGGCGATCGTTGTGCAAAACTACAAATTCCAGGTACTGAGATCGCATCAGCACTTCACCTCTCTGGTTTTCATATTTTAATTTTCTAATTGCTTACTCCATGTACTTATTTTGTTTGAACGATCTAGGGTTTGGAATGATATTTCTCAATTTTACAAAAAAAAGAATGGTATTTCTCAAAAGAGAAATCAATCACCAGATCCAAGTAATATAATTCAAGGCCACCTTTAGACATAGGTAAAGTGTATCATATTTCTGAAGAGGCAGGTCATCAATTTCTACGAGCTTGTGCATCTGTTTCGTCTAATGTTTGCTTCTTAATTGTATTGCTAGGGTTTTTAATTTTAAGAGTGATTACTTGATAATTGGAATATTCACATATATTTGGGTTATTTTTCGACGGCTGGATGCACCAGAACTAGTTTAACTCCATAATCACACAATTCAATCATTGGTTTTTATAGTTACTAGTTGTACGTGTTGCTACCGAATAACAAATGATAATATTTCCACATTTGCTATTCATAAATGATATTATATTTCTATCCGTTATGCTTTTTGAGTGCTATATAGTTCTTCTTTGAAACAGAGTGCTATATATTTGGTGTAAGGTGGTGCAAGAATTTTTTGACCCTCAGTGCAAAATTAGACTTTACACTTAATTAATTAGACCAAATCCTCACAATTAATCAATGAACAAACCCATTGGCTAAACTTTCTGGCTCTGCCCCTGGCAGCACCTGCACACAAAACAACAAATCCTTGCACCCAACGCAAACAAGGGGTTGTCAATCCCTCAGCGGTAATTGCAAGATTAAATTGTATGTGATAGATAGATAGATTGAAACAAAAATACAAAATAAAATAAATAAAGTAAAATTGTAGCAAGGTATTTTTAGGGTTTTTAATATATGATTTAGATAGACCCGGGGGCCATAGTTTTTACTAGAGGCTTCTTTCAAGAAAATAGCATACGGTGGGTAGACAAATTACTGTTGGGCAATTGATAGAAAAGCAAATAATCATGACGATATCCAAGGCAATGATCATGTATATAGTCATCACGTCCGAGACAAGTAGACCGACTCCTGCCTACATCTACTACTATTACTCCACACATCGACCGCTATCCAGCATGCATCTAGTGTATTAAGTCCATAAAGAACGGAGTAACGCCTTAAGCAAGATGACATGATGTAGACAAAGTAAACTCACGCATGTATAAAACCCATCTTTTTACCCTTAATAGCAACGATACTTACGTGTCAGGTCCCTTTCTGTCACTGGGATTGAGCACCGCAAGATCGAACCCATTACAAAGCACCTCTTCCCATGGCAAGATAAATCAATCTAGTTGGCCAAACCAAATCAATAGATCAGAGAAGAAATACGATGCTATAATAATCATGCATAAAAGAGATCAGAGAAGGCTCAAATAATACTCATGGATAATGTGATCATAAACTCATAATTCATCGGATCCCAACAAACACACCGCAAAAAGTGATTACATTGGATAGAACTCCAAGAACATCGAGGAGAACATTGTATTGAAGATCAAAAAGAGAGAAGAAGCCATCTAGCTACTAACTATGGACCCGAAGGTCTGTGGTAAACTACTCACACATCATCGGAAGGGCAGGAAGGTTGATGTAGAGCCCCTCCGTGATCGATTCCCCCTCTGGCGGAGCACCGGAAAAGGCCTCCAGATGGGATCTCTCGAGAACAGAAACTTACGGCGGCGGTAAAAGTATTTCGTGGACTCCCCTATTGGTTTCCCGATTTTTGGGAATTTATAGTGGTGGAATTAGGTCAAAAGAGGCAGAGGTGGGCCCACGAGGCACTAGGGCGCGCCTGCCCCCCATCCTAGGCGCGCCTTGGTGGCTCGTGGCCACCTCTTGGGGCTTCTGGCCTCCTCCCGAAGCTTCTAGTGTTGTATATGTCCAGAAAAAAATCTCCAAAAAGTTTCATGGCATTTGGACTTCGTTTGGTATTGATATTCTGTAAAACCAAAAACAGGCAGAAATAGCAACTGGCACTGGGCACTAAGTTAATATGTTAGTCCCAAAAAATGATATATAATTGATGTAAATGTATATAAAAACATCCAAGATTGATAATATAACAGCATGGAATAATCAAAATTTATAGATACGTTGGAGACGTATCAGCCAACAGCTGTATATGGCAGCCATCAAACCATATGGATTGAACCCATCGGTTGTTATCCCAACAACTACACTCTTCCAGTCATCCGTTTTTTTATGAATTTGAACAAATTTCTTCCATGCTTCACCATCCCATGGATGTTGCATCTTGTTTGTATTGTACATCTTCCTTTCAGCGGCCCATCTCATATATTGGGCAGTTTCCTCGGTCATATAAAGCCGTTGGATCCTTTCTGTGAATGAAAGATATCGAAGGATATTGACGGCAATTGTGAGCTGCCTCTTGCTACCATCATCATTATGTACCTCAATATACCTAGAGGATTTTCACTTGACACAGTAGTTTGTATCTTTATGTTCATTTTTAAATAACATGCATCCGTTTGGACAAGCATGTATTTGCTCATACGGCAACTTAAGTGAACCAAGGATTTTGTTCGACTCGTACATGTTCTTTGGCAATATGTTTTCTTTAGGCAGCAGGCTAGCAATAACGGACAAAAACTCATTGAAGCAAATTATGCTTATGCAATGGTTTGCCTTCAGGGCCATTAGGCGTGTGATGCCATCTAGTTGAGTAACCTCTGTATGGGCGTGAAGGGGTTTCTGTGCCGCAAGCAAAGTTGCATGATACTCTTCTAGGCTTTCCGCCGGCTCCTCGGAGTCCGGATCCTCCCGTGGATCTGCACGGCGGATGTCATCTAACAGGTTTTCAATCCGAGTATCATATTCGTCGGTGCGCTGTCGCACCACCTCCGCTCTGGACTGTTCTGTCTCACCGTGAAAGATCCACCGGTAATAGCCTGGCGTAAACCCATATTTTCCTAAGTGTTTACTCATAGTAATCTTATCTCTTTCAACCTGGTTATCGCACTCCGTGCATGGGCACCAAATTCCACGAAGTGGTGTTTCTCCAGCAAATACTAATTCCAGGAAATCATTGGTCTTCGACCTCCACTCAGGGGTCATACCCTCCATGCTGGGATGTCCGGTGTACATCCACTCACGATCTTCCATCCTCTGATATAATGTGAAACACACACATAATGTTTTTTATGTAACAAGTGGTTCCATCAAGTTTTACGACATGCACTGACCTATCTAATAGGTAAAGATAGGTCCTAATCCCACCCGAGGATGTGTAGGCTGGGTCCGCTTCCATGACGTACTCCGATCCGAGACAAAATTTCAGCAGCACCTCCCCGCTGTTCTCCAAATACACGTCTCGGCAATAAACCGATAGGATGTGTATCCAGAGAACAACAAGGAGATGCCGTCGAAATTCTGTCTCAGATCGAAGTACGGCATGAAAATGACCAGCCTACACATCCTCGGACTGTCCATGGAAAACGTGGACAATTCGAAAGAGTTGAGGTTATAAATATGCAAAGACTTGCATATTTATAAATACAACCCTTCCGAACGGGAGACGCTACGTGACTATTTAGGTGATCTACAAATAATGGAAACCTACACATGAACGGGAAGAGATTACCCTTGAAGCGTGCGACGGAATTCACTCTCTATTGTCAAAATAGATGCATGTCCTGCATGAAAGAATGAAGTAGTGTCAATCATATGTCCAGCACACACACATCAACAACACTCACTCACACACACATACACAACACACACTCACACACACATGAACAAAACTCACTCACTCACACACACATACCACAACACACACTCACACACGCACACACAAACACATCACACACACACATCAACAACACCCCACCCCCCACCCACACACATCACACACTCACTCACACATGCGCACACACACACATCAACAGCACCCCTCCCCCCCACACACACACTCACAGACATTATTTACTATGCACATATACACCTAAATATTAAAAAAACGAGATTGGAGGGACTCACCAACGGGGCAGGGGGACGGCGGAGGAGGTGGAGGCACTCCCGGTGGTAGCGGCGGCGGCGGCGGAGCTCGGCAGACGGGGCGGCGGCTGTGGTGGAGCTCGGCGGACGGGGCGGCTGTGCTGAGGGGCGGGGGCGGTGGTGGAGCACGGAGGACTGGGCGGCGGCTCTGAGGGGTGGCGGCGGCACCGAAGCTCGGCGGATGGGGAGGCGGCGCAGAGGGGCGGAGGCGGACGCGGGGGCCGGGGAAAGAGAGGAAGAGTGAGAGAAATGAGTGAGCGCGCGAGTTGGAAATTTTGGATAAGTCCCCGCGGGAACCATTTCCGAGGGTCAACTCAAAGAGGCACTCGGTAAAAGTCTTACCCTAGATCTCGCAGGCGCTTTTCCGAGAGTCAACACAAAGGTCGGTAAAGATGGTACCCTAGATCTTGGGTGCTTGATACGTTTCCAACGTATCTATAATTTTTGATTGTTCCATGCTGTTATATTATCAATCTTGGATGTTTTTATAATCATTTACATCAATTATATATTATTTTTGGAGACTAACCTATTAACTTAGTGCCCAGTGCTAGTTGCGGTTTTCTGCCCTATTTTTGTTTTACAGAAAATCAATACCAAACGAAGTCCAAATGCCACGAAACTTTTTGGAGATTTTTTATTGGACAAGATAAACACTAGAAGCTTCGGGAGAGGGCCAGAAGACCCAGGAGGTGGCCACGAGGCACCAGGGCGCGCCTGGGGGGGGGGGGCAGGCGCGCCCTGGTGCCTCGTGGGCCCCCCTTTGCTTCGTTTGACCTAATTCCAGCACTATAAATTCAGAAAAAAATCAGAAACCCTCAGGAGAGTCCACGAAATACTTTTTCCGCCGCCGTAAGTTTCTGTTCCAGAGATATCCCATCTGGGGTCCTTCTCCGGTAATCTGCCGGAGGGGGAATCGATCATGGAGGGGTTCTACATCAACCTTGCTGCCCTTCCGATGATGCGTGAGTAGTTTACCACAGACCTTCGGGTCCATAGGCAGTAGCTAGATGGCTTCTTCTCTCTTTTTGATCTTCAATACAATGTTCTCCTCGATGTTCTTGGAGTTCTATCCGATGTAATCACTTTTTGCGGTGTGTTTGTTGGGATCCGATGAATTGTGAGTTTATGATCAGATTATCCATGAAAATATTTGAGTCTTTTATGATCTCTTTTATGCATGATTATTATAGCCTCGTATTTCTTCTCCGATCTATTGATTTGGTTTGGCCAACTGAGTTGATTTATCTTGCCATGGGAAGAGGTGCTTTGTAATGGGTTCGATCTTGCGGTGCTCAATCCCAGTGACAGAAAGGAACATGACATGTATGTATCGTTGCTATTAAGGGTAAAAAGATGGGATTTATTCATACGTGAGCTTATCTTGTATACATCATGTCATCGTTCTTAAGGCGTTACTCCGTTCTTTATGGACTTAATACACTAGATGCATGCTGGATAGCAGTCGATGTGTGGAGTAATAGTAGTAGATGCAGGCAGGAGTCGGTCTACTTGTCTCGGACGTGATGCCTATATACATGATCATTTCCTTGGATATCATCATGATTATTTGCTTTTCTATCAATTTCCCAACAATAATTTGTCTACCCACCGTATGCTATTTTCTTGAGAGAAGCCTCTAGTGCAACCTATGGCCCCCGGGTCTATGTAAATCATATTACAAAAACCCTAAAAATATTGCTGCCATTTTCTTTTATTTATTTTATTTTGTATTTTTGTTTCAATGTATCTATCTATAACATACAATTTAATCTTGCAATTGACCGCCGAGAGATTGACAACCTCTCGTTTGCGTTGGGTGCAAGGATTTGTTGTTTGTGTGCAGGTGCTGGTAACGAGGTGTTGCGTGATTCTCCTACTGGTTCGATAACCTTGGTTTCATAATTGAGGGAAATACTTATCTCTACTGTGCTGCATCATCCCTTCATCTTCGGGGAAATACCAACGCAAGCTACAAGTAACAGGAATAATTCCTGGCGCCGTTGCCGGGGACACATCATCAACATCTATCAAGTACCTTCGCATAAACTCTCATCTCCTTGCATTTATTTTATTTGCCATTTGCCTCTCATTTTCATCTCCCCCATTTCTAAAACGTTTTTACAAAAATACAAAAATATTTTCCATTTGCCTTTTTCTTGTTTGCTTGTTTGCTACCTTGTTTACTTAATCATGATGCCCCTAGAGAATTATCATGATACCTCTTATTATAAAATTTTGTCCGAAATCAAGAAAAATACTAAAGATTACATGACTACGCAATTTGAGCACAACAAAAAAAATTCCGAGGAACTCAAAGAACACTCTACCTTATTGGATGCTATTGCAAAACAACTTGATAGTATTAGTAAATAAGTTGCTAGTCTTCAATCTCAATTTTCCATTACTGAAAATTTGTTTGGAAAAATTTCTGATGCGCAAGCTACGCTAGTAAATCAAATGGCAGCTAAGCCGGAATCATTAGAACATAATAATGATGAGGATATTAAAATGATTGGATTTTCATCTATTGATTCTTTGTTTAGCAATATAAAACTTGATGAAAAGGGGACTAAAGAAGAGTCAACTTAGGCTAAAGAGCGTCCCCATAATTCGGAGGGTGAAAATCTTGATAAGAAAATTGTTAAAAGTGGGTTTGGAGAGGTAAAAACTTTAAATAGCGACGTGCCCACTCTCTTGGATTACAAAGATTCTAATTATGATAATTGTTCTTTGATTGAGTGCATTTCTTTGTTACAATCCATGTTTAATTCACCCAACGCTTATGAGCAAAATAAGGCTTTTACTACACACATCGTAGAAGCTATGATGAAAGCGTTAGAAGAAAAGTTAGAACTAGAAGTTTCAATTCCTAGAAAATTATATGATGAATGGGAACCCACCATTAAAGTTAAAAGTAAAAATTATGAGTGCAATGCTTTATGTGATTTGGGTGCTAGCGTTTCCACAATTCCAAAATCTCTATGTGATGTGCTAGGTCTCACCAATATAGATGAATGTTCTCTTAATTTGCATCTTGCGGATTCTACTATTAAAAAGTCAATGGGTAGAATTAATGATGTTCTTATTCTTGCAAATAGAAATTATGTGCCCGTTGATTTTATTGTTCTTGATATTGAATGCAATTCTTCTTGCCCCATAATACTTGGTAGACCGTTCTTACGAATTATAGGTGCCGTTATTGATATCAAAGAAGGGAATATAAAATTTCAGTTTCCACTAAAAAAGGGTATGGAACATTTCCCTAGGAAAAGAATTAAAGCACCATATGAATCAATTATGAGGGCCACTTATGGAATCAACTTGAAAGATGACAATACTTGAAACTATACATTATGCCTAGCTAGGGGCATAAAACAATAGCGCTCGTTGGGAGGCAACCCAATGAATAAAATAAAATTTTCTCTTATTGTGTGTTTTCACATTTATGCTACTATTATTAATGTATTTTTGTTTTTGTAATTAGTGTTTGTGCCAAGTAATACCTTTAGGATGATTTAGAAGATAATATAATTGATGATGTTTGGAAAACAGAAAGTTTTGCGTCCAGTGCCTGAATTTTGTTTCTGTACTGGAGCGTCATAAAAATCTGAAATTTTTACACAGTATTGGATTATGAATTTTCCACGTTTTCCTAATTTTTCATAATTTTTGGAGTTACAGAAGTATGGCTTTTAAATAGATTTCTACAGACTGTTCTGTTTTTGACAGATTCTGTTTTTGATGCACTACTTGCTTGTTTTGATGAATCTATGGACTGTATCGGGGGGTATAAGCCATGGTGAAGTTAGATTACAGTAGGTATAATGCAAAAATAAAATATGAATGGGTTTGCAACAGTACTTAAAGTAGTGATTTATTTTGTTATACTAACGGATCTCACGAAGGTTTTGTTGAGTTTTGTGTGATTGAAGTTTTCAAGTTTTGGGTGAGATCACGATGGATGAAGGAATAAGGAGTAGCAAAAGTCTAAGCTTGGGGATGCCCGAGGCACCCCAAGGTAATATTCAAGGAAGACTCAAGCGTCTAAGCTTGGCGATGCCCCGGAAGGCATCCCCTCTTTCTTCTACCAACCATCAATAAATTTACTTGGAGCTATATTTTTATTCGTCACATGATATGTGTTTTGCTTGGAGCGTCTTGTATTATATGAGTCTTTGCTTTGTTTTCTTTTTAGTTTGTCAGAATCATCTTTGCTGAACACACCTCTTTTGAGAGAGCCACACGATCATCATAATTTGTTAGAATACTCTATGTGCTTCACTTAAATTTTTTTGAGCTAGGCAGTTGCTCTAGTGCTTCACTTAAATCTTTTTTAGCACGGTGGTGGCTATATTTTTGAAGAAATAAACTCTCATTCTTTACTTATATTATTTTGAGAGTTGATTAAAATTTTGAAGAAATGAATTCTCATGCTTCACTTATATTATTTTGAGAATTGATAAGATTAAAATTTTGAAGAAATATTTGCACTCTCATGCTTCACTTAAATCTTTTTGAGAGTTGATAATAGTAATGGTAATTTGCACAAGATATGAATTTGGTCCCAAAGTGATGAATATGCAAGAGGGATATAAATAAAAACTTTCATATAGATCATTGGATATGATGAGTGTGATTCCTTACAATAGTTTTGCGATATGGAAATGATAATATGTGAGTCATATTAGTGAGTAATTCTGATTTAGTAAGAATATTAGTGTTAAGGTTTGTGATTACCTATGCATGCACATCAAGTCAATAGTTATGCAATGAAATTATATCCTACTTATGGTGCATTATTCGGTGTTAGTTATGTTCAATGCATGTTTATGACCGTTTTCGTTTTTTGGTTGGTTGCTTCTCAATCTTTTTCTAGCCTTCACTTGTACTAAGCGGAAATACTGCTTGTGCATCCAAAATCCTTAAACCCAAGTTGTGCCAAATGAGTCCACTATATCTATCTCTATGCGGTATTTCAATGCCGTTCCAAGTAAATTTGCGTGTGCCAACTCTAATTTTCAAAATAATTTTTCTGTTTTGTGTGCCCGTACCGCTCATGAAGCGGCAGCGGGTCGCCATTATTTTCCATGCTAGGTGTGTTATTCTCACTATGAGTGTTTATTCACTTGTCATTGCACGAGAGAATGGTTGGTAATAGGGATGCCCAGTCCCACAATGAAATCAAAAATTAATAACAACAAAATTCCTTGGAAAGTGTTGGTATGGAGGGCACCCGTGGATACGGCTAGCCATGGATTGTGAAAGAATGGTGGAAAGGAAATGAACTTTACTTTCTGTTTGGGAACCAACTATGATGTGTCTAGCATGGAAAATATTGGGAATTCTCGGTCGTTTTCGTTGACAGGAAAAGCATGCCTCGCAAAATATTTTTATCTCTTTAATTTCAGCTTTGAGCTCTGGCACATTAGCAAATCTCTGCTTCCCTCTGCGAAGGGCCTATCTATTTACTTTTATGCAATTTTTATTTTTACTTTGAGTCTCCATCTTCTCTTACAAAAGCACCAACTAGAGAGCACTATTGTCATACTTGTGTATTGTGTGTAGCTAATATTTGAGTGTGTTTCATGAATGGATCAATTATTGAGCATAATGGGCTAGGGATAACTTTCTTTAGCGTTGATATTTTGAAAGACATGGTTGCTTGTTAGCATGCTTGAGTATTTATATTTTCATATCAAATTATAGACTATTGCTTTGAATCATTCAAGTCCAATGTCCATGCTACAAAAGAAAAGAATATGTGATGAATATGTTAGGCAGCATTCCACATCAAAAATTCTGTTTTTATCATTTACCTACTCGAGGACGAGCAGGATTAAGCTTGGGGATGCTGATACGTCTCCAACGTATTTATAATTTTTGATTGTTCCATGCTGTTATATTATCCATCTTGGATGTTTTTATAATCATTTACAACAATTATATATCATTTTTGGAGATTAACCTATTAACTTAGTGCCCAGTGCCAGTTGCTGTTTTCTGCCCTGTTTTTGTTTTACAGAAAATCAATACCAAACGAAGTCCAAATGCCACAAAACTTTTTGGAAATTTTTTATTGGACAAGATAAACACTATAAGCTTCGGGAGAGGGCCAGAAGACCCAGGAGGTGGCCACGAGCCACTAGGGCGCGCCCTGGTGCCTCGTGGGCCCCTTTGCTCCGTTTGACCTAATTCCAGCACTATAAATTCAGAAAAAATCAGAAACCCTCAGGAGAGTCCACGAAATACTTTTTCCGCCGCCGCAAGTTTCTATTCCAGAGAGATCCCATCTGGGGTCCTCCTCCGGTTATCTGCCGGAGGGGGAATATATCACGGAGGGGTTCTACATCAACCTTGCTGCCCTTCCGATGATGTGTGAGTAGTTTACCACAGACCTTCGGGTCCATAGGCAGTAGCTAGATGGCTTCTTCTCTCTCTTTGATCTTCAATACAATGTTCTCCTCGATGTTCTTGGAGTTCTATCCGATGTAATCAATTTTTGTGGTGTGTTTGTTGGGATCCGATGAATTGTGAGTTTATGATCAGATTATCCATGAAAATATTTGAGTATTTTCTGATCTCTTTTATGCATGATTATTATAGCCTCGTATTTCTTCTCCGATCTATTGATTTGGTTTGGCCAACTGAGTTGATTTATTTTGCCATGGGAAGAGGTGCTTTGTAATGGGTTCGATCTTGCGGTGCTCAATCCCAGTGACAGAAAGGGACATGACACGTATGTATCGTTGCTATTAAGGGTAAAAAGATGGGGTTTATTCATACGTGAGTTTATCTTGTCTACATCATGTCATCGTTCTTAAGGCGTTACTCCGTTCTTTATGGACTTAATACACTAGATGCATGCTGGATAGCGGTCGATGTGTGGAGTAATAGTAGTAGATGCAGGCAGGAGTCAGTCTACTTGTCTCAGACGTGATGCCTATATACATGATCATTGCCTTGGATATCGTCATGATTATTTGCTTTTCTATCAATTGCCCAACAGTAATTTGTCTACCCACCGTATGCTATTTTCTTGAGAGAAGCCTCTAGTGAAACCTATGGCCCCCGGGTCTATCTAAATCATATTACAAAAACCCTAAAAATATTGCTGTGATTTTCTTTTATTTATTTTATTTTGTATTTTTGTTTCAATCTATCTATCTATCACATACAATTTAATCTTGCAATTGACCGTCGAGAGATTGACAACCTCTCGTTTGCGTTGGGTGCAAGGATTTGTTGTTTGTGTGCAGGTGCTGCTAACGAGGTGTTGCGTGATTCTCCTACTGGTTCGATAACCTTGGTTTCATAACTAAGGGAAATACTTATCTCTACTGTGCTGCATCATCCCGTCCTCTTCGGGGAAATACCAACTTAAGCTACAAGTAGCAGTGCTTTTCCGGGAGATCTCTCGGTAAAGTACAAGCCGTAGATCTAGGTTTTACCTAGTGCCGAGAGCAGCTCTCGGAAAACTTACGCTTGCCGAGAGCGGCTCTCGGTAAAATTCGTAGTCAACATCTTTTGTGGCAGCTTTCATGTATCCCTGCATAAAAACATATATAAAAGCAATATAATTATCACAAATGTTGCACTGCATTTTTATCGAGAAATTTATTGCTCTGCTAGGGTTTCATCACCGGAAATTCCAGACCTGCAAGGCACCACACAAAATCATGCTTGGAATCGGCACGGTGTCATCACATGGCCCATGTAGGGTGTGGTAAAAGTTTGGGCGCGTTTCGAATAAGCCTCCCCTCAGGCTGCTTGTAAACCGCACCATCTCCGAGCTAGTCTCTGGGTATCGAGAGGGAACGTGTCCGGTTTGTGCAGGAAGTGCGGGTCTTGTTGCTTTGTTGGCCTCGAAACTTCTCGTGCTCTCAAAGGAGGCCATCGCATGACACGTGCCGCGCCCCCGCATTTTTCGGACCCACGTGCAATATTCGAGAAATTTATTGCTTTGCTAGGGTTTCATCGCCGGAAATTCCAGACCTGCAATGCACCACATGAAATCATGCCCGGAAGCGGCATGGGAAATCCTTTGTGATGTCCTTGCGGCAAGCATAGGCCTTGCGCAGACGAGGGAGGGGCATGCCATGGCACCGGGTGGTGGTCCCCCCCCCCTCGGGCGGTTTCCAGATCGAGCACCCATCCGGTGGCCCCGGCGGTCTAGGGCATTGACTGGCACCGAGAGAGGGTTGGCCACGGTGAATACCTGCTTCTTCGTGTTACGACAGGTCATCGTGAGATGCCAGGCCAAGTCTAAGCTCGTTCTGTCACAGGATCGCACACCGTCGGCTCGGTCTCGCGGACGAACGCAGCCGGTCCTCGACGTTCCCGCCCGTCTGTGTGGTTTGTCAGGCATGTGCCACGTGAAGGACGTGCATTGCTTATTCAAACAACACACCACCCCTGCATGCATATGCATGGGCCACATGCATGTAGGGGTGGTCCCCCCCTCGGGCGGTTTCCAGATCGAGCACCCATCCGGTGGCCCCGGCGGTCTAGGGCGTTGACTGGCACCGAGAGAGGGTAGGCCACGGTGAATACCTGCTTTTTCATGTTATGACAGGTCATCGTGAGATGCCAGACCAAGTCTAAGCCCATTCTATCACAGGATCGCCCACCGTCGGCTCGGTCTCGTGGAGGAACGTAGCCGGTCCTCGACGTTCCCACCCGTTTGTGTGGTTTGTCAGGCATGTGCCACGCGAAGGACGTGCGTTGCTTATTCAAACAGCACACCACCCCTGCATGCATATGCATGGGCCACACGCATGTAGGGGTGGTCCCCCCCCCCCCCGCGCGGGCGGTTTCCAGATCGAGCACCCATCCGGTGGCCCCGGCGGTCTAGGGCGTTGACCGGCACCGAGATGGGGTAGGCCACGGTGAAAACCTGCTTCTTCGTGTTACGACAGGTTGTCGTGAGATGTCAGGGCAAGTCTAAGCCCGTTCTGTCACAGGATCACACACCGTCAGCTCGGTCTCGCGGACGAACGCAGCCGGTCCTCGGCGTTCCCACCCATCTGTGTGGTTTGTTAGACATGTGCCACGTGAAGGACGTGCGTTGCTTATTCAAGCAGCACACCACCCCTGCATGCATATGCATGGGCCACACGCATGTAGGGGTGCCCACCCCCTCGGGCGGTTTCCAGATCGAGCACCCATCCGGTGGCCCCGGCGGTCTAGGGCATTGACCGACACCGTGAGGGGGTAGGCCACGGTGAATACCTGCTTCTTCGTGTTACGGCAGGTCCCCGTTCTCATGTTTTTTTACTTTACAGTGTTTAAAGTTGAGATTTAAACGAATCTAGCCCAAAACATAAGTCATCAAAATTCATGGCATTTTCAAACTTTAGTCATAAAAATATATGAAATATCAGATACAAAAAGAGAGTGCCAAAAAAAACATAAGGGAAATAAAGAAGTAGAGCAGTTTTTACCGAGCGTCGATTTACGGCTCTCTGGAAATCGTACCTTTACCGAGAGTGGCTCTCGGTAAAGTACCTAAACCTAGATCTTGTTTCTGCTCCGGCTGTAGCTGTGCTCGGTAGTATGTCTTGTACTTTTTTTTGTTGTTTTCTTACATCATTGGCTAACCACCTTACCACATTGTAGTTACACTTTTGTGTTCTCCTTTTCAGATGGCCCTCGCGCGGTTTTCCCGCTGAGCACGCATCCGGTGGCCCCGGCGGTCTAGGGCATTCACCGGCACCGAGAGGGGGTAGACCAAGGTGAATACCTGCTTCTTCGTGTTACGGCAGGTCATAGTGAGATGCCAGGCCAAGTCTAAGCCCGTCCGTTCTGTCACAGGATCACACACCGCCGGCTCGGTCTCGCGGACGAACGCAGCCGGTCCTCGACGTTCCCACCCGTCTGTGTGGTTTGTCAGGCATGTGCCACGTGAAGGACGTGCGTTGCTTATTCAAACAGCACACCACCCCTGCATGCATATGCTTGGGCCACACGCATGTAGGGGTGGTCCCCCCCCTTGGGCGGTTTCCAGATCGAGCACCCATCCGGTGGCCCCGGCGGTCTAGGGCGTTGACCGGCATCGAGAGAGGGCAGGCCATGGTGAATACCTGCTTCTTCGTGTTACGGCAGGTCATCGTGAGATGCCAGGCCAAGTCTAAGCCCGTTTTGTCACAGGATCGCACACCGTCGGCTCGGTCTTGCGGACGAACTCAGCCGGTCCTCGACGTTCCCGCCCGTCTGTGTGGTTTGTCAGGCATGTGCCATGTGAAGGACGTGCGTTGCTTATTCAAACAGCACACCACCCCAGCATGCATATGTATGGGCCACACGCATGTAGGGGTGGTCCCCCCCCCCTCGGGCGGTTTCCAGATCGAGCACCCATCTGGTGGCCCCGGCGGTCTAGGGCGTTGACCGGCACCGAGAGGGGGTCGGCCACGGTGAATACCTGCTTCGTCGTGTTACGGCAGGTACCCGTTCTCATGTTTTTTACTTTACAGTGTTTAAAGTTGAGATTTAAACGAATCTAGCCCAAAACATAAGTGACCAAAATTCATGGCATTTTCAAAATTTAGTCATAAAAAAATATGAAATGTCAGATACAAAAAGAGAGTGCCAAACAAAAAAAAACAGAAGGAAAATAAAGAAGTAGAGGAGTTTTTACCGAGCGTCGATTTACGGCTCTCGGGAAATGGTACCTTTACCGAGTGTGGCCCTCGGTAAAGTACCTAAACCTAGATCTTAGCCGACCCCCTTTGTTTTTATCACTCACTTCACTCTCTGTCTTCTCCTTCCCTGCGCCGTCGTCGAAATCGTCACCGCCACCATCTGCCACCGCCACCGCCACCGCCACCAACTGCCGCCACCACCGCCACCAGCTGCCGCCACAACCACCGCCACCAACTGCCGCCGCCATCGTGTTCTTCATGGCCGGCGCCCGGCGCGGCGGTTCTTCTATGCGGCCCAAGGACGGCGGCCGCAGCGGAGCGCCACCGATGGCGTGATGTCTACTACACAACTTATTCTTGTAGACCCGTGTTGGGCCTCCAAGCGCAGAGTTTTGTAGGATAGTAGCAATTTTCCCTCAAGTGGATGACCTAAGGTTTATCAATCCGTGGGAGGCGTAGGTTGAAGATGGTATCTCTCAAACAACCCTGCAACCAAATACAAGAAATCTCTTGTGTCCCCAACACACCCAATACAATGGTAAATTGTATGGGTGCACTAGTTCGGCGAAGAGATGGTGATAAAAGTGTAGTATGGATAGTAGATATAGGTTTTTGTAATCTGAAAATATAAAAACAGCAAGGTAGCAAGTAACAAAAGTGAGCACAAACGGTATTGCAATGCTTAAAAACAAGGCCTAGGGTTCATACTTTCGCTAGTGCAATCTCTCAACAATGCTAACATAATTGGATCATATAATCATCCCTCAACGTGCGATAAAGAATCACTCCCAAGTTTCTATTAGCGGAGAACATAAGATATAAATTGTTTGTAGGGTACGAAACCACCTCAAAGTTATCCTTTCCGATCGATCTATTGAGCTATTCCTATAAGTGTCACAAACAGCCCTAGAGTTCGTACTAAAATAACACCATATTATACACATCAACCAACTCTAATGTCACCTAGATACTCCAATGTCACCACAAGTATCCGTGAGTTGATTATACGATATGCATCAAACAACTTCATAATCATAGTATTCAATCCACACAAAGAACTCCAAGGAGCACCCCAAATTTTCTATCAGAGAAAAGATAATGAAAACGTGCATCAACCCATATGCATAGATTACCCCAATGTCACCGCGGGAATCCGCAAGTTGAGTGCCAAAACATATATCAAGTGAATCAATATAATACCCCATTGTCACCACGGGTACTCATATGCAAGACATACATCAAGTGTTCTCAAATCTGAAATATTCAATCCGACAAAAACGAAACCTCAAAGGGAAAAGATTCGATTCATCACAACAAGGATAGAGAGGGAAGAAACACCATATGATCCAACTATATTAACAAAGCTCGCGATACATCAAGATCATGCCAAATCAAGAACACGAGAGAGGGAGAGATAAAACACATAGCTACTGGTACAAACCTTCAGCCCCGAGGGTGAACTACTCCCTCCTCATCATGGAGACCGCCGGGATGATGAAGATGGCCTCCGGTGATGGTTCCCCCCCTCCGACAGGGTGCCGGAAAAGGGCTGTAGATGAGATCGTGGAGGTACAGAGGCTTGCGGCGGCGGAGTCGAAGTTCTAGGTTTTTTCTGGGGGTTTCTCTATTTATAGGATTTTTCAGCGTTGCAATCAGGTCAGACGGAGCCACGTGGGCCCCACGAGGTACCAGGGTGCACCTGGGGGGTGGCGCACCCTGGTGCCTCGTGGGCACTGGGTGGCCCCCCTCTAGTGGGTCTTGGTTCCAGTATTTTTTATTTATTCCATAAAAAATCTCCAAAAAGTTTCATCCAAGTCCAAGAACTTTTATTTCTGCACAAAAAACAACACCATGACAATTCTGCTGAAAACAACGTCAGTCCGGGTTAGTTCTAATCAAATCATACCAAAACCATATAGAATTGTTATAAACATGGCATGAATACTTCATAAATTATAGATAAGTTGGAGATGTATCAGCATCCCCAAGCTTAATTCCTGCTCGTCCTCGAGTAGGTAAATGATAAAAGAAATAATTTATGAAGTATGCATGCTAGCATAGTGCATAAGTTTGATCAATGATAATTTCAATCACTTTTTCTAGCATCAATATATATCATAATCAGTAGCTCATCTCATAAAACTTCTCATGATCAAGTAGCAAGCTATTCACATGTTCAAAGTATAGGCCATAAACTTTCTTGAAAACTAACAAACGATGTTCTCAGTCATCAAACAATTGCAATTCATCTTATTTTCAGGAAGGGTCTATGTAAGAGCTTTGATCTAGCAAATTCCACATACTCAACCATCATTTAGTCTTCCATGATTGCTGACACTCAAAGCATATTTTTAAAACAAACCGTTTCAGTCAAACACATAGGAAGATAGGGGTTTAATGTTTCACCTCCCAACTTATTTATCTCAGGGATAATGTCAACAATAATAACTCATGATCACCTATATTCAACTCGATATATGTGCCCGGATCTTTCCCTACCACACAATGCTTTCCAACTAAAGAATAAATAGAGCGGAATAGGGACGAACATTAATGACTCTTGCATAAAAGTAAATACAGAAAAGTAAATGCATAAAAGTAAAAGATAGGCCCTTCGCAGAGGGAAGCAGAGGTTGTCATGCGCTTTTTGTTGTTGGATGCACAAGCCCTTAATGCAAAGGAACGTCACGTTATATTGCCCCTTGTGATAGCAACCTTTATTATGCAGTCCGTCGCTTTTATTTCTTTACCATCACAAGTTCGTAAACGCTTATTTTCCCTTGCAATAAAAGATCATACATATTTTAGGAGCAATTTTTATTGCTTTTTGCACCGATGACAACTTACTTGAAGGATCTTATTCAATCCATAGGTAGGTATGGTGGACACTCATGGCAAGAAACTGGGTTTAAGGGTTTTTGGATGCACAAGTAGTATCTCTACTTAGTACGGATTTTTGGCTAGCAAAAGATCCTAAGCAAGCACCACATGTTAGAGGATCCATGACAATATAACTTCTATGTGAATATAAACAAACATAACTCATTACGTTGTCTTCCTTGTCCAACGTCAACTACTTGATCAAGCTTGAAAATAATTAATGGGAGCTCACAATCATAGAAGATGTCCAAGATAGTATATTTATATGTGAAATATCTCTTCCTTCAAAATTCTTTCATGAATTGTTCAAGTGACCAATGCTATGTTTGTTAACTTTCAATAAATTTTACCACTTATACTTCTTGTATGTGAAGTCACTACTCCCCATGGGACAAGCACATGAAGCATATAAATTTCAACTTTATGATATTCAATTCATTTCAACAATTTACTCATAGGATATAAGTGAAGAACAAGAGTAAATGACAAACTACTCCAAAAAGATATAAGTGAAGATCAAATGAGTAGTTAAATTAATGGGTAGCTATCTGAGGACTCTCTCTCATTTAAAAAATTTCAGATCTTATTATTTTATTCAAACAGCAAGAAAAACAAAATAAAATGACATTCCAAGAATAGCACATATCATGTGAAGAAGCAAAAAACTTAGGTTCAACCAAAACTGCCCGATAATTGTTGATGAAGAAAGGTGGGATGCCTACCGGGGCATCCCTAAGCTTAGATGCTTGAGACTTCTTGAAATATTAATTTCGGATGCCTTGGGCATCCCCAAGCTTGATCTCTTGTGTCTCCTTAATTCCTCTCATATCACGGTTTCCCTAAATCTTAAATACTTCATCCACACAAAACTCAACAAGAACTTGTGAGATAAGTTAGTATAAATCAACTCAAAACCTTAACATTATCTACTATAGAAAATCACTAAAATTATAATTAAACATTGCATACTAAATGCCTCTTCATATTTAATACTCCTATCCTCAAATAGAAACATTAAACAAGCAAACATATGCAAACAATGCAACTATAACAGCAATCTGCCAAAACAGGACAGTCTGTAAAGGGTGAATAAGAATCCATACTTTCCTAACTCCAAAAATTCTGAAAAATTACCACGTGACAGAGAACTCATGCATGCTTACTTTGTAAAAATTTCAGATTTTTATCATGCTCTGACTATTCAGGAATATTCTGGACATAACAGAAAACTTTCTGTTTTTCAAACAGCAACACATAAACTTGCAAACTAAGCATGGTAAAGGCTATACTTGGCATTTTATTGAACTAAAAGATACAAAACATGATTATTGATAACACCAAGCAAATATAAACAGAATAAAATGATGCTCCAAGCAAAACTCATATTATGTGACGAATAAAAATATAGCTCCAAGTGAGGTTACCGATAATGTTGAAGACGAAAGAGGGGATGCCTTCCGGGGCATCCCAAGCTTAGACGCTTGAGTCTTCCTTGAATATTACCTTGGGGTGCCTTGGGCATCCCCAAGCTTAGGATATTTCCACTCCTTATTCTCCTCATATCGATATCTCACCAAAAACTTGGAAACTTCAATCACACAAAACTTAACGGAACTTTATGAGATAGGTTAGTATGATAAAAATAAATCATCCACTTAGGTACTGTCAAGACAAGATTCATGATTGTTCTCACATAATACCTACTGTATTATATCATTTCCACAATTTATATTACTCAATATAAGCTATGGAAACACTAAAACAAGCAAACTATGAATCGAAAACAGAGTCTGTCAAAAACAGAACAGCATGTAGTAAGCGATTTAAAAACCATACTTTTCTACCTCCAAAAATTCTCAAAAAATAGAAAACGTAAACAATTTGTAACCCAATACTGTGTAAAAATTTCAGAATTTTCTCACGCTCCAGTACAAAATAGAAATTCCAGCACTGGACGCAAAAGTTTCTGTTTTTGCACAGAATCAAATCAACAAGCATCCACACTATCCCAAAGGCTTTACTTGGCACATTATTGAAAGAAAACATATAAAACATTATTAATACAGTAGCTTAATCATGTGAACACACAAAAATAGTAGGGGTAAATATTGGGTTGTCTCCCAACAAGCGCTTTTCTTTAATGCCTTTTAGCTAGGCATGATGATTTCAATGATGCTGACATAGAAGTCAAGAATTGAAACATAACGGGAGCATCATGAATCATATGTTCCTCTCTCATAATAATTTTCAGTAGCATCATGAATGGATTCATCAATATAGCAATCACATAAAGTATTCTTTTCATGATCCACAAGCATAGAATTTTTATTACTCTCCACATAAGCATATTTCTTCTCATCAATAGGAGTAGGAGTATCATATGAAACTCGAATACTATAAATTGTTTCCACATTAAAAGAGTAATGTTCAGTAAAAGGGTAATCATAATTATGACAAGTTTTATAAATATAATCATCACTACTTTTTATAACATAAGTATCATCACAATAATCATCATAAGTAGGAGGCATGCAATCATCATAACAAATTTGATCATTCAAAGTAGGGGGACTAAAAAGATCGTCTTCATTAAGCATAGCATCCCCAAGCTTGGGACAAACATTAATTACAGCAAATAAATTCTCAAGCATGTCATTTTCATCAAACATAGCATCCCCAAGCTTGTGGCTTGGCATATCATAAGCATAATCACTCTCATCATTAATAGTATGAATAGCACCAATAGTATAACAATTATTATCATCACAATTTTCTAAGTTGGTGCCAAAAAGATTTTCAAGATTATAAGAAGTATCATTATTTTCCCAATCATAATCATCATAATGAGTAATGGGCATAATAAAATCATCCTCAATAGTTCCTTCGGACATTGTGCCATAAGACAAAGAAGCAATATCATCATCAAGTATATCATCTTCCACAATTATTTTTGATTCACTCTCATGAGGCACAACAATAATAGGGGAAACATTATTTGGGAGGGATATTTTTTTACCTCTACTCTTTCTTCTTTTCTTCTTCTTCACCACATCATGTGTGGGTTTAATCAATTTTTCCGAGCTTCTTATTGATGAGATTGGTTGGATAGGAAGCTCCTCCTCGTCACCTATTTCATCATGAGAGACAATAGGAGGGAAAGTGGAAATATTTACCCTTTCATTAGTGTTCCTTTTATATTCTATTGGTTTTCCCATCTATCTGTAGTTGGCAATATAAGCATTCTCATTGCAATTTACCACACAAAACATATAGATTTCCTCTAGATTAGTTTCAATGTTGTCTGTAAGAATGAATACTTCAAACCAACTATTTTTATGTGTCAATTCTTCACACCCCAAAAATAGATAAATCTCATTATATAGTTCAAGGGCGGTCAAGTCATTACAATATTTAGCCATGATTCGATCAAGAAAAAGTATGCATTGAAAATTAAGGTGACCAACTTTATTGCAAAGTTCACAAGAAATGGGATGAAGAGAGCATAATTTTGTAGCAAATTCATCTATCACTTTGAGCAAAAAATTGGTTCTATCATGTTTATGCTTCTTACAAAATCTATCATCCCTATAAGGCATGTCTTCACAAACTTTATGCACTCCACAAAAATTGACATGCTTATAAGAAACATTTTTGTCATGACTAGTGCAATCATCATTAGTATTTTGGATATTCATAGAATTCGTACTAACAACATTGCAATCATGCTCATCATTCAAAGATTTTATGCCAAACATTTTATTGAATTCTTCTTCTATCAATTGAGCACAATTTTGCGCTCCATCATTTTCAAGAAAGACATGATAAAGACGAATAATATGAGGTAACCTCAATTCCATTTTTTTGTAGTTTTATTTTATAAACCAAACTAGTGATAAAACAACAAACTAAAAGATTCGATTGCAAGATCTAAAGATATACCTTGAAGCACTCACCTCCCCGGCAACGGCGCCAGAAAAGAGCTTGATGTCTACTACACAACTTATTCTTGTAGACTCATGTTGGGCCTCCAAGCGTAGAGTTTTGTAGGACAGTAGCAATTTTTCCTCAAGTGGATGACCTAAGGTTTATCAATCCGTGGGAGGCGTAGGTTGAAGATGGTATCTCCCAAACAACCCTGCAACCCAATACAAGAAATCTCTTGTGTCCCCAATACAATGGTAAATTGTATGGGTGCACTAGTTAGGCGAAGAGATGGTGATAAAAGTGTAGTATGGATAGTAGATATAGGTTTTTGTAATCAGAAAATATAAAAACAGCAAGGTAGCAAGTAACAAAAGTGAGCACAAACGGTATTGCAATGCTTAAAAACAAGGCCTAGGGTTCATACTTTCGCTAGTGCAATCTCTCAACAATGCTAACATAATTGGATCATATAATCATCCCTCAACGTGCGATAAAGAATCACTCCCAAGTTCCTATTAGCGGAGAACATAAGATAGAAATTGTTTGTAGGGTACGAAACCACCTCAAAGTTATCATTTCCGATCGATCTATTGAGCTATTTCTATAGGTGTCACAAACAACCCTAGAGTTCGTACTAAAATAACACCATATGATACACATCAACCAACTCTAATGTCACCTAGATACTCCAATTTCACCACAAGTATCCGTGAGTTGATTATACGATATGCATCAAACAACTTCATAATCATAATATTCAATCCACACAAAGAACTCGAAGGAGCACCCCAAAGTTTCTATCGGAGAAAAGATAATGAAAACGTGCATCAACCCATATGCATAGATTACCCCAATGTCACCGCGGGAATCCGCGAGTTGAGTGCCAAAACATATATCAAGTGAATCAATATAATACCCCATTGTCACCATGGGTACTCATATGCAAGACATACATCAAGTGTTCTCAAATCTGAAATATTCAATCTGACAATAACGAAACCTCAAAGGGAAAAGATTCGATTCATCACAACAAGGATAGAGAGGGAAGAAACACCATATGATCCAACTATATTAACAAAGCTCGCGATACATCAAGATCGGGCCAAATCAAGAACACGAGAGAGAGAGAGATAAAACACATAGCTACTGGTACAAACTCTCAGCCCCGAGGGTGAACTACTCCCTCCTCATCATGGAGACCGCCGGGATGATGAAGATGGCCTACGGTGATGGTTTTCCCCCTCCGGCAGGGTGCCGGAAAAGGGCTGTAGATGAGATCATGGAGGTACAGAGGCTTGCGGCGGCGGAGTAGAAGTTCTAGGGTTATTTCTGTGGGTTTCTCTATTTATAGGATTTTTCAGCATTGGAATCAGGTCAGACGGAGCCACGTGGGCCCCACGAGGTACCTGGGCGCGCCTAGTGGGGGGGGGTGGCGCGCCCTGGTGCCTCGTGGGCACTGGGTGGCCCCCCTCCAGTGGGTCTTGGTTCCAGTATTTTTTATTTATTCCATAAAAAATCTCCAAAAAGTTTTATCCATGTCCAAGAACTTTTATTTCTATACAAAAAACAACACCATGGCAATTCTGCTAAAAACAACGTCAGTCCGGGTTAGTTCTAATCAAATCATACCAAAACCATATAGAATTGTTATAAACATGACACGAATACTTCATAAATTATAGATACGTTGGAGACGTATCATGGCGCGGCAGCTCGAGATGCCCTCAGGTACTCCCCTGCCCTCCTCTCCCACCCCCTCCCACCTCCCACCCCACTGCCCCCCACCCCACCCCACCTCTCAACCCCATCCCTCTCCCCTCCGGCGCCCTCTTCCCCTCAACACAATCATCTGTTTCATGATGATTGTATTGTGCTTAGGTTAATATTGGTCAAGTAATTAATCCTCTATTTCAAAATTTAGATTAGGTAATTTTTGCTTAGGTTGATTTCAATTAAGTAACATCTGATTAGGTATATTAATTCAAAATTTCATTTGTGTGAGCTGCTGCTATTCAACTAGACATTAGATTAATTTAGATTAGCAATGGAACCAAAATTTTGCTTAGGAACCAATATTTTGCTTAGGAACCAAATTTTGATTTGCTTTCCCTGTAAAGCATCCAGTTCATGAAGTTGTTTTGCTTTCTGAATCTATGCATTGCCTTTTTGCTGTCTTGTGCTTGCAAATATCAGGGAAAGGCCCCCTTTTTATTTTCTGTTTCATGTTGGTCTTGTATCGGAGACACTCTGCTGTTGTAGAAGCTTCAATTGTATTTCTGAACTTATAGGAATGATCTGTTTTAAATGGTGGGAAAAGGCAGTTATTTATGGTTTGAAATATCGCTGATATTAGTCTGCAGTTTCCTTTTTTACTATACTAACTAGTCTAAATTTTGCTTAGGAACCAAATTTTGCTTATGAACCAAAATTTTGCTTAGGAACCAAAATTTAGCTTAGCAATGGAACCAAGTTATAGTTATTTATAATTGTATTTTATTTTATTTTCAGATTACTCTCCGTTTTAGTTACTAATACATTTTATTTTGTTTTCAGATTCTGAGGGGGGCTCTAGTAAGTACCGGAGAGTCTCGAGTGGTAGGGCGACCCACGTCAGCAACTCTGGCACGACCGAGTCGTCCGGCTCCCTTCAGCTCGCTATCGACGAGGAGTCGACATCGGATGACGATGTCAGAGTGGACTCTGATGTATCGGATCCGCTCGCTACCCGGTCGGGCGACATGGTCGCCTCGGACGGCTCGGGGTCTACCTCGAGCAACACTTCCAAGAGGAAGAAATCCGGGCGTGGTCCGGGGAAGGTCCCGGAACCAACGGCTGTCGGTGACCGTCCTGTCATTACACCGAGAGGAGATTGGTAAGCATTTGATTTGCAACATATTTTGGATACCACAGCTTTTCCACTCACATATGCTTGTCTTTTTCATCATGCAGTCAGTGGGAATTTATCCCTGCCAAGCCTAAGGGGGCGCGATTGCCGAACCACATCATCGGCTCCCTCTTGAGGAAGTACTTCCCCGGGTTGGCCAAGCCGGATGATGACCACCCGCCGTCGCCAGGTTTAACCTGGGAGCACTACCAGCACACCAAGGATGAGCATGATGTCACCATGGCCACCCGGGTCATCGATGGTTTTTTTGTAAGTATCTTCGCCACTTCATTTTTCCATATCCAAATTCTTGTAATTAACTGCCATATGCTTTCTTGTAGGAAGCATTTTCTTGCGTAGATGGTGAGAAAGAGAAGGCGACCAAAGGCATCGTGAAATCTGCCCGGAAGATACTCTCCGACACCAAGCACACGCTGCGGTACAAAGCCGTGATGCAGTGTCGGCCGCTCGACGACAAGGGGCTTAAGATGATGAGGAAGACTGCTTGCTGGACCAACTTGGAGAGAGAAGAATACTTGTCAGTGGTAAGTGACTACATTGGTTGCTAGTACTTTGATTCATCCGCCTCTTGTTACTCAATGATTTGATTTTGTCTGACTAGGTGAGGGAACCCTGTATGAAGGCCGATTGTTGGGAGGCCCTGGTTGACATGTGGTGTGACCCGGCATGGCAGGCGCAGCATGTGGAGAAGGGAAACGATCGCGCCAAAATGCCAGGCCCGGCTCATGTCCAGGGGAGCCAGAACCTAACCACTCTGAAGCAACACATGGTATGTGGATTAAGATGTTAACTTTTTCGCACGGTGCATCTCCGTTCATTAAACTTGATGGTTAATTTTGCAGGAGGCGACGCTTGGTCGCCCGGTCCACATCCTGGAGGCCTGGAAAGAAGGCCACAAGGGGAAGGATGGCGCCGAGTTCTGCAGCTTGTCGATGCAGGAGAAGTACGGGACCTTCAAAGAGGTCTTCCAGGAGGTGCACGGGCAGGACGCCGAACCTACGTCCAAGCCCCTTGATCCTGAGCTGCTCATCATTGCTGGAGAGGGGAAGGGCCATGGCCGCCACCTCCTTTGCAACGGGGTGATCGCCACCTCCTCGCATCGCAAGCTCCACGAGATACGCGCGTCAAGCACAAGCTCAACTCCGTCCATACGGAGTCGCCCAACCGCCTCGTCACGTGAGATAGCGCGTCTTAAGGTTAGCATCATAACCATTCATTTATGTTCATGCCTCGAAATAGCACCCTTGCAACCTATATGAGCCTAATGCCATATTACAGGATTTAATGGACCAGCGGGCTGCTGAAGAGGAGCAAAGGCGGCTGGCAGAGCAGGAGAGCAGAAATAAGGAACGAGCAGACATGAACGAAAGGTTGAAGCTGCTCGAGAATCAACTACGGGTAGAACATTCTCTAAACTAGAGTAGAGCATTCATTATATAGCGACGAACAATGCTCACGTGACTCTACTCTTATAGGTTCTTATGCAATCTCGAAGCAGTGGAAATTATGCCCCTCCTCCTCCTCCTCCTCCGGAATCTTAACCCGATGGAAATGATGCCCCTCCTCCTTCTCAAGATGTTGTATGAACATGTTGCAACACCCCTATGTAATAAAGCATAGTGATCATCTGTTAATCTTGCCAAGTCATCTTCATTTGCAATGCTTGATCACAGTGGTTAAATATCTCATTTCAAATTCTGCCACTGTATTCAAATCCAAATGCAATTGAAATTTGAAGTTGCACAAAAGTTGCTGGAAAAATGTTCATCTTTTAGCAAATATTTCAAAAACAATTTATTGTTAAGAAAAACAACATCACCATGTTTCTAAAATGAGCATTAGCATTTAAACAGTGTTGTTCCAGCAATTTAAAACTGCAAATTCATTTATGAAAAATGCAAATGAATTCACCTTGCTCCCAAAATATTTGTGGCACTTCCTGAAAATGCTTTGGGTTTAATGGGCCAATTCCCATATTTTTCCTAAGTCAATTGGGTGCCCTAATATTTCCCTCAACCTATCTGTTTTAACAAAAAGGAAAAAACCAAAAAAAGGGGGAAAACCTAACCTGGCGCTGGCCGAGCCGGCCCAGCCCACCAGGGTCTCCCCTACCTGCTCCCCTCCCTCGTGTCGCCCGCGCCATGGCCAGGAGCTCGCCGCTCCGGCCACTGGCTGCCACGGCGCCGGGGCAGTTGGGCGAGGGGATAAGGGCCACCCCGTCCATCTCCCCTGGTTTCCCTCCTCCACTCGCCGCCCACTCTCCCTCGCTCGGCTCCCTCTTTCCCTCTCTGTCCCGACGTCGTCGCCGCCGTGCCCGACGTCGATCCGCGGCCACCGGCGCCGTCCCGCCCTCTTGAGCTGTCCACGGGCTCCGCCGACGACCTCCTCTTCCTCCCCGTCCGCTAGGTGGAGCCGGGGAGCCCCGCTGACGCCGTTCCGCCTTCGTCCACAACTCCGGCCACCGAGAACGCCTCCGACTCCGGCGACTCGCCTGCTGCTACTAAACTAACGTCGGCTTGCCGTAGCCACTCGGTGAGCTTCTCCCTCTCTCCGCTCTTCTCCTCGTGCCGCGTGCTTCACCCTAGCTAGCTCGCCGCCTCACCGTGCTCTGTCCGCCGCGGGACCTCGCCGTCCGGCCACCTCTGGCCAGTCCCGTGGCCTCGCACTAGCTCGTTTGGACGTGGCGCTTCGCTCTCACTCGAATGCGATCGGAGACGCACGCGAAAACGCACCGTAGCCACTTGCCCGAGCACACCCGAAGCTCCACGCTGCCACGGCTCATCGCCGGCGACCCTACCGACCACCTTAGCCGTTGCAACCGCCACCATGCGACGCGCGATCGAGAGGCTGTTCGAACGAGCCCAAAAACACTCGATTTGGTGCCCCCTAGAGCAAACTCGAGCCTCGCCGGTGTTCGGCCGCCGCGAACGGCCTCGCTGGAGCCGTTCCGGCGCCGGCGTCCGACGTGGCATGATAGGTGGGCCACCCTGGGTCGCTGGCAACTGGGTCCCGCGGGCCCAGTTGACCTGATCAGCGCCGCTGACGTGGCGCTACAGCCATTGACCAGTGGGCCCCTCTCATTTAGTTAGACTAATTAAACTGCTTTTAATTAAAACCTAATTTAATTAGTTAATTAGCCACTGACATAGGGCCCCACCTAGCTAATTACTCTGTTAGTTAGTTTAGTTAGCCCACTGTCTATGACAGGTGGGTCCCGCAGGTCAGGTTTGACATGGACTAGCCGGTTTGACTCGCTGACGTCAGCAGCTACTATTCTGGATAATATGAATTGTTTAATCAAATAAATTCTAGAAATTTCAGAAAACTGTTTAAATCTTTGAAAAATCGTAGAAATTCAACCGTAGCTCGGATCGAAAAACTTTCTACATGAAAGTTGCTCAGAAAAATCCCACGAATCCGATCGTGTTGTCTGTTTTCTTATCAGGACCCTCTACGTAGGTGAACCCGCAACTTTTTGCCTGTTTCTGATAGATGAACAGTGCATGCATACCTGCTAATAATTCCAACTTAAATCCTAAAAGAACTAAAATGGTTTAGAGATACATTTAGGCAACCAAGCACTGCATTTTAGCATGCCATGCTCTGTGTTGCATATGTCTGCCTTTATTTATTGTTTCTTCCCCCCTCTTCTTCTCCGATAGCCCCCGAGACCGACGCAGCTCAGGAGACCGACGACACCACTGGCGACCCCTCCTTTGCCACAGAGCTTCCAGGCAAGCAACCCCCCTTTGACGCATGCCTATATCACCTATTCTCTCTCCCTCCTGCTTGCATTAGAATTTGCTACTGCTATTGTTTTATCCTATTCTGATGCATAGCTTGTCCTTGTAACTATTATTGATACCTGCCTGTTATCCAAAATACCTAGTATAGTTTGGATGGTAAATCATCTGTGGCCCCTCTTCCTTGCTGTAGTTGCCCCCCTTTAGTACCTGTGCCCCGACCGTTGTGATCGTCGGGCTGAGGCCAGTTCATCACCACACATTCCCCTAAGTTGCTCGACGCTGCAGAGCTAATATCGAGTGCCGAGGGTGATACCTATTATCTCACTCCTGATGTTGCTTCTGTAGTACAACTAGTCGGTTGTGGGATACTGAGGGTGATTCCTCTTTCACCACCTCCGATAAAGCTTCTGTCGTGCAATCCCGCAAGTGTGAATACCATCGAGGGTGATTCCTACGGATTCACTTTGACGGGATCATCGAGTGGGAATCCAACGAGGGTGATTCCTCGGATTCCAACTTGATGTTATGGACACACGGTTACTTGCACTTTATTACTGTTACTTGATAAAGTCGGGTCGGCCCCGAGTGGTACCCGCGAGAAATGTGAAGTCGGGTTGACCATGAGGGTACCCGAGAGCTGATTACGAGGCACGGCCGGGCATTCCTAGCCCTTGCCGTAAGTCCTCGAGACGGGGCGACGGGGTCACAGGATCGTGAGTCTCTGCTCATTACCGCGCGCTCCAAATGCACTAATGGGTTAGGATATGTAATCTGAGTAGGCCTCTGGCCTTTTCGCGCTAACCAGCACATGGGAATAATATGGGTACTCGGCGTCGTAGTATCAGCCGAAGCTCTTCAGATGTCAGCGGTTGAGCAGCACGCGCCCGGGTTGGACCGCGAAAGCCTGCGCTTGTATTAAGGGGGCTAAGTCTGCTCCCGGCCGTCCTCGCAACGTGCAGGAGTGCAAAGGGCGATGGGCCCAAGACCCTTGAGCGCTTAGGATGTAGACCGGCGTGCTGGCCTCTCTGTTGAGCCTAGGTAGGGCTACAACGTGTCGATAGTCCGAGGCGGGCATCGACTGAGCAAGTGTGTCCGGCCAGAGTCATCGAGCGTGTTGGGTAAGTTGGTGCACCTCTGCAGGGAAGTATATATATTCGAATAGCCGTGTCCACGGTAATAGGACGCTCGGAGAATATCCCGATCTTCTACAACTAGAAATGGGTTGAATATATTGGCTCCGGGATCGCTTTCTCGCAGGGAGTCGAGGAAGGATCTCTGGGCGATGTTGATACTTGTTGCTACTACTATAATTATGTACTATTCTGTACTCTTCTAATGCTACAAGACCCTGAAGATGCTAGTCTCCGATAGGCTAGGCCTTCCCCTCTATTCTGGCATTTCTGCAGCCTAGTCCACAAATACAGCCTTCCTTTGATAATAATGCATAACTAGAATAGATCTGATGTAAGTCTTGCTGAGTACTTTGTTTGAGTACTCACGGTTGCTTTCCTTTCCTTTTTCCCCATACCCGATACTTGAGACCAGATGACGGAGCCCCGGAGCCAGCTGCCCCTGCTGTCGACGACTACGACTACTACTACCCCCTGGTGGATACTACTACTACGAGGAGCCCTCCGACGACCAGGAGTAGTTAGGAGGCACCCAGGCAGGAGGCCTGCGCCTTTCGATCAGTGTTTTATTTTGCCCCGCCTGTTAAGGCATATCTGTTTAACTTTGTGTCTGTACTCATATACCTGATGCTTCTGCTGATGCTTGTATGACATCGAGCTTATGTATTCGAGCCCTCGAGGCCCCTGGCTTGTAATATAAAGCTTGTATGACTTTATTTATGTGTAGAGTTGTGTTGTGATATCTTCAAGTGAGTCCTTAGGCTTGATCGTGTGCATTTGCGTGTATGATTAGTGCACGATTAAGTCGGGGGCGTCACAAGTTGGTATAAGAACCGACTGCCTGTTGGACCCCCCCCCTCTTTCCAACTCCTTGGCCGAAGTTGAGTCTAGAATTTGCAAAATGATTTTACTAACATGGCTGTGTGGCTTACGGGCCCACGTCGCCAATGGGTGGTATTAGGATCTTTTATTCCTCTTTCTTACTCTGGGACTCTGATCTCTCATCTTTTCGGGTTAAATGATTTTGCTAACACTGACATTAGGTTCTCGTAATCACATTCACCCGGAGAGCTGGATTGTCTGCAACTAATCCTTTCCTTTGATCTGATTATTCTGATAATCATCTTTTCTTTCATTGGTCTGTTTAACCTTTCTTTCCAATGCTATCATATGTTTCTCACACTGTCTTTTGACATCTGCACCAGTGCTTGCACCTCCGGATTCTCGCAAGGATTTCGTGATTTATTGCGACGCCTCACGTCAGGGATTGGGTTGTGTCCTGATGCAAGAACGAAGAGTAATTGCATATGCCTCCCGACAGTTGCGTCCTCACGAAGAGAATTATCCAGTGCATGATCTGGAACTTGCTGCAGTGATTTATGCATTGAAGCTGTGGCGACATTACCTTCTAGGTAATCGATGTGAGATATATACTGATCATCAAAGCCTGAAGTATTTATTTACTCAGCCGGATCTCAATCTCCGCCAACAGCGATGGTTGGAAACGATTACGGACTATGACTGTGGTATTTCTTATACCCCTGGCAAGGCTAATGTGATGGCCGATGCCTTCAGCCGGTTTGACTCGCTGATGTCATGCTGATGTCAGCAGCTACTATTCTGGATAATACAAATTGTTTAATTAAATAAATTCCAGAAATTTCAGAAAACTGTTTAAATCTTTGAAAATTCGTAGAAATTCAACCGTAGCTCGGATCGAAAAACTTTCTACATGAAAGTTGCTCAGAAAAATCCCACGAATCCGATTGTGATGTCTGTTTTCTTATCGGGACCCTCTACGTAGGTGAAACCGCAACTTTTTGCCTGTTTCCGGTAGATGAACAGTGCATGCATACCTGCTAATAATTCCAACTGAAATCCTAAAATAACTAAAATGGTTTAGAGATACATTTAGGCAACCCTGCACTGCATTTTCGCATGCCATGCTTTGTGTTGCATATGTCTGCCTTTATTTATTGTTTTTCCCCCCCTCTTCTTCTCCGATAGCCCCCGATACCGACGCAGCTCAGGAGACCGACGACACCACTGACGACCCCTCCTTTGCCGCAGAGCTTCCAGGCAAGCAACCCCCCCTTGACGCATGCCTATATCACCTATTCTCTCTCCCTCCTGCTTGCATTAGAATTTGCTACTGCTATTGTTTTATCCTATTCTGATGCATAGCCTGTCCTTGTAACTGTTATTGATACCTGCCTGTTATCCAAAATGCCTAGTATAGTTTGGATGGTAAATCATCTGTGGCCCCTCTTCCTTGCTGTAGTTGCCCCGCTTTAGTAACTGTGCCCCGACCGTTGTGATCGTCGGGCTGAGACCAGTGCATCACCACACATTCCCCTAAGTTGCTCGACGCTGCAGAGCTAATATCGAGTGCTGAGGGTGATATCTCTTATCTCACTCCTGATGTTGCCTCTGTAGTACAACTAGTCGGTTGTGGGATACTGAGGGTGATTCCTCTTTCACCACCTCCGATAAAGCTTCTGTCGTGCAACCCCGCAAGTGTGAATACCATCGAGGGTGATTCCTCCGGATTCACTTTAACGGGATCATCGAGTGGGAATCCAACGAGGGTGATTCCTCGGATTCCTACTTGATGTTATGGACACACGGTTACTTGCACTTTATTACTGTTACTTGGTAAAGTCGGGTCGGCCCCGAGGGGTACCCGCGAGAAATGTGAAGTCGGGTTGACCATGAGGGTACCCGAGAGTTGATTACGAGGCACGGCCGGGCATTCCTAGCCCTTGCCGTAAGTCCTCGAGACGGGGCGATGGGGTCACAGGATCGTGAGTCTCTGCTCGTTACCGCGCGCTCCAAATGCACTAATGGGTTAGGATATGTAATCTTAGTAGGCCTCTGGCCTTTTCGCGCTAACCAGCACGTGGGAATAATATGGGTAATCGGCGTCGTAGTATCAGCCGAAGCTCTTCAGATGTCAGCGGTTGAGTGGCACGCGCCCGGGTTGGACCGCGAAAGCCTGCGCTTGTATTAAGGGGGCTAGGTCTGCTCCCGGCCGTCATCGCAACGCGCAGGAGTGCAGAGGGCGATGGGCCCAAGACCCCTGAGCGCTTAGGATGTTGACCGGCGTGCTGGCCTCTCCGTTGAGCCTAGGTAGGGCTACAACGTGTCGATAGTCCGAGGCCAGGCATCGACTGAGCAAGTGTGTCCGGCCAGAGTCATCAAGCGTGTTGGGTAAGTTGGTGCACCCCTGCAGGGAAGTATATCTATTCGAATAGCCGTGTCCATGGTAACAGGACGCTCGGAGAATATCCCGATCTTCTACAACTAGAAATGGGTTGAATATATTGGCTCCGGGATCGCTTTCTCGCAGGGAGTCGAGGAAGGATCTCTGGGCAATGTTGATACTTGTTGCTACTACTATAATTATGTACTAATCTGTACTCTTCTAATGCTACAAGACCCTGAAGATGCTAGTCTTCGATAGGCTAGGCCTTCCCCTCTATTCTGGCATTTCTGCAGCCTAGTCCACAAATACAGCCTTCCTTTGATAATAATGCATAACTAGAATAGATCTGATGTAAGTCTTGCTGAGTACTTTGTTTGAGTACTCACGGTTGCTTTCCTTTCCTTTTTCCCCATACCCGATACTTGAGACCAGATGACGGAGCCCCGGAGCCAGCTGCCCCTGCTGTCGACGACTACGACTACTACTACCCCCTGGTGGATACTACTACTACGAGGAGCCCTCCGACGACCAGGAGTAGTTAGGAGGCACCCAGGCAGGAGGCCTGCGCCTTTCGATCAGTGTTTTATTTTGCCCCGCCTGTTAAGGCATATCTGTTTAAATTTGTGTCTGTACTCATATACCTGATGCTTCCGCTGATGCTTGTATGACATCGAGCTTATGTATTCGAGCCCTCGAGGCCCCTGGCTTGTAATATAAAGCTTGTATGACTTTATTTATGTGTAGAGTTGTGTTGTGATATCTTCAAGTGAGTCCTTAGGCTTGATCATGTGCATTTGCGTGTATGATTAGTGCACGATTAAGTCGGGGGCGTCACACATGTGAACTTCTATGTGACGTGCACGTGTTTTGCAAGTAGTGAACTTCCATAAGTTAACCATATGTATGAATTTGCGAACTTGTGTGTGATGTGTACTAGTATGAAACATTCGCCTATATATGTGGACTACTTTAAATTATGCCTATGTGTGTGATGTGTTGCTCGGTGAATTTCTAGGGAGCTAGGAGCTCCCACATTCATTTGTTATGATAACATTTTCTGCACTGCATTTATATAAAGAAATTGCACTGTAGTTGTTTTCAGTTGCAGGGATCAGATAAGAAAGAGCTTAGCAACAGAAGCAATGGGACACATTTCCGAGAGCAACACTCGGAAAACGATAGACTACCGAGAGCAGCTCTCAGAAAAGGGGTCGTCTGAGAACTGAAACTACTGTTGCGCCACTCCTTTTCCAAGTGTTGCTCTCGGAAAAGGAGTCAGCTGAGCACTTTACTACTACAGTGGTGCCACTCTTTCCCGAGGGCGGTGACGCTCGGTAAAACGTCAGCTGCCATGTGGGACACCCGGTCCCACTGGTCAGTTCCGAAGGGTTTAGTCAATAGTCGTATATCGAGCATTGCCGAGCATGGCTCTCGGCAAATACATCGTCATATTATTCTTTTTAAAGATTTAGCAAATAATTTAAAACTTTTACTGATAAATGTGACCAGTGGGACCACATGTCAGGTAGGAAAATGTTTCTGTGACGTGTTTTTACCGAGGGCGACGTAGCGGCTCTCGGTATAGGTAAACCAAGTGACGGCGCCGTCAGTTCCGAACGGGCATGCCACGTGGCTTCTCTTTGCCGTGTGTGGCTCTCGGCGTCTGCCCCGTTTGCCGTGCGGTGCTTGTTCGCCGTGAGCCCGTGACGGCAACGTCAGCTAGTTGCCGTGAAGCCAGGTTTGCCGAGTGTGGCTCTTTGCGTTGTTTACTTTGCCGAGTGTCCGTGTTTTGGCTCTCGGCGAAGAGCCTGGCACCCGGCATATAAGGAAATTCCAGTAGTGAGGTGTCATTGTGAAGCTTTCATAGCCCGTTCTATGGTGTGCTCTGGGCGAAAGCCTCAGATCCTTCCCTGGATCGAACAACACAACGACGGCGTCTTCGATGTCGTTTTCCCCTTGGGGGCGTTGTCTTGGAGCCATCGATCCTCTGTGATCGCTTGGTGTCTCGGTTGGAGCATGTTTGGTTTGTTGGAGTGTATGGTGGTGGCGGTGGAAGTGATCTATGGGGGCCGTCTTTGCCTTGGTCATCCTGGTGCTGATGGTCGGTCTCTCTTGGGTGCTCCCAGCAGATGGGGGGTCCTAGAGTTTGGTGCCCTTCAATGATGCTCGAGGTTTCCTTGCATCACATAGTGCTTTGGCTCTTTCTATTTGTGATGGTGGGCCATGGTGACCAAGATGAGGTGTAGGGGTTGTCTCAACGGAACATTCTTCGGCATGGTCTGTGGTTCTCTTTGTTACGAAGTGGCTAGGCAGTGGGAAGTCCTTTGATGGTGGCTGTGACTCTCCTAGATCTTGAAGGTGCTGAGTGACCACATGGCAAGCTGGCAACTTCTCTATGTCTTCTCGGTGGCAGTTCTCCTTTCAACTCATCTAACAAAGCTAGTTCCTTCTCTTCTCGGTCTGCCTAGTGGTGATGGGTGCTAAGTTCTTGGTGCTGGCTTCTTGCTTAGCTTGTTTCTGGTTCTCTCTGTTTTCCCTGTTCCTTCTTATGCGTGTCGGGTGCTACATGTTGTATATTGGGTGACACCCTATATACCATTTTGGTTAGGGCGGCGGATGCTGCATCCTCCTTAACGGCGTCCTACGGCAAGACCCCTGAACCGGACCAATTTCAAAAAGGTGGTGAGGCAGTGTATTTACGAATGGAAAAGAGATAAAAACTCTGCCCAGAGCAGGATGAATAGCTCACCGTCAAAGTTCGTGGTCTTAGCTTCTCATCGATCATCCACAACGGCCGAGCGGACTCATTGTTCCTAAGGCTCCAGGAACCCTCTTGGAATAACCGCCCAAGACGACGGGCCTTCACCTGTGCATTGTCCATCGAGGTACACATGCCTAAGCGAGTTCAAGAAAATATGAGAAAGATAGGCTCTGTACAAAAAAGAACCAAGCCGAGCATCACATAGAAGAGAGAAACAAGGCTTACTGTCAGCATCGTTGTTAGGGTAAGCCAGGCCATTTCTCCCAAGCAGGCGTCGCCCGTGCCTTCAGAGGCGCCAACCGGCGCTGTATGAAGTCTTCGACCACGTGGGAAAGGTAAGTCGATGATTCCAAAGCCTAGAGAACGCCTTGGCCATCGACGTGGTGGACTCGTCGAAAGAAGGAGGCGCCCTCCAATTCGTAGCTGGGACGACAATGACATTATGCAGAACTGCGGGACTGCCGTGTCCGTCGCCGACATCTCCCACTACTTGCCGGTCGTCCCAGGTTTGGAGAACGGGGAAGTCGGGAAGAATGCCTGCAAGCATAGGGAGGGGAAAGAAGCAGCAGCTGCAGATCTCGTACACACTCCCCTCTGCCCTGGAAAGGAAAAACGCTCAGCTCCAGCCGCCTCGCAAAAGGAAGGCCTCACACAGGTGTACAAAGCCAGCAAGAGTAATTTTCATTACGTTGAGCCCTATTACGTTATGCCGAGTAGTAATTCCTTTTTTCTATTTGAGTTTCTTCTACATGTCATGCAAGTCTACATGATCTAATATGATATATCTATTTTTTATTGCTATACAGGCTAGTTGTTTGGAAACTGAGACAAAACCAACGTGTGAGATTCTTGTTACGTGATAGAAGTCTGATCCTTGCATGGATAGACACTTTGATACTCAGCATGTTTTATCACATCTGCTGGATTTTATATGGTCATCTGTTATCCAAGTCTATGTCTGGAGACAAGAAACATGGCGAGCATATTTATCATAACAACATTTTCTGCTGCGCACTTTTTCTGTCCGTGCTGATACTGCTTTTTTGTCGACATAGAGCTGCTCAGGTAAAACACAAAAGATCTGTTTGCTACACAATTTCAATATTGAAAAATTTCACGCTCAAATAAATGAAGTATTGAGCATGTTACTTTCATTGATTGACTTTCAGGTGGCTAGATACTTATGTATCCGCTTACTGGGATTATTATCTCTTAGTCTGCTCTTCTACTGTTTGAGGGGTGTACAGCCAGACGAGGATAATATTTCTAGAGTTGGTGCGATTGGTTTTGGAGCAATGATATTAATGTATATCATGAAATCGTTTACTATTGTGGTGAGTACAATTAATAAATATTCTTGGATTTACAAAGTTTATAAGTGTAGAACTGGGGAATTTATGGTTTAATGGTCCCTTTGGGACATCCAGACCCTTACATATCCCCATTTGTTTTTGAGAATTTACAAATACACAACTACAACTAGGATTACAGCTTGACATACACACAGGCCTCCAGAAGGTTACTACTCCCTCCTTTCCGGTTTATAGGGCTTATCTCAATTTTTTCAATTTTCCGATTTAAAGGGCTCATCTCCATCTCATTTTAAGATTCCGAGGCGCATTAAATCTTTACATACAAGAATTAAAAAGGAACACACCAATGCATGTAATGTTGCTACTCATCTAGTGGCCAAGCATGCATGCATTGCAATTAATTCAAATTAACGCATCCGTTTAATTTGGGTAGTTTTGTAAAGTACGAAATACATTCCTCCACTCACCATATGCCTTGATTGATGAGATTTCAGATTTGAGCCCTGTAAACCGGAAAGGAGGGAGTATTTTAACCGGAAAGGAGGGAGTATTTTAACTCTATTAGGGTACTAATGCTACGTACTCTTATATGACACCATAACTCTACTTCAGAACAAATAGGCATAATTAAGCCAATCAGTAGCACGCCTATATACCCCTGAAGCAAAGCCCAGAGCCAATGGGCCTTCTCCTCTTTTGATAGCACGAACAAAGTTGCAGCAACCTAATCAGTCATCAGGCTGTGCTTCCTGTACATCTCCACTAGTTGCTACTTGGTAGAGCTTGTTTGTGGAAGATCAGTAGTTCTCGTTTTCTCCAAGCAGATCAGCAGTTCTTCTATTCTCCAGCAGACAGGAGCTCCATAGTTCATTTTGCTTAATCCTGATCCAGCAGAAAGACAAGGCAGAGTACTGACACCTTCCCCATAGAGTCATGCTTCTATTGCATTAGCACATGAATAAACCTCGTCATGATGCTCCACCCCTGTTGAGTTTAACCCAGCAAAGAAGAGGGTTTTTCAATTTTGAACTCCATCCTCACAGTAGTTCTATGTTTCTGAATTCTGTGACTTTTCCTACTCATACCATAAGACACCACCTGCTTCTCTTCAGAGAGATCCTGCATATTGTTTTACAGGAGCAGGGAAGAGTAAGTGAGTAACTACACAAGTCTTTATTTATTTTTGACGTGTCAACGGCGGGCTTACGCCTGCCTGCTACACAAGTCTTTAGATCCTTTGAACTGCCGCATCAGCTTATTGTCAGTGATTTTTTAATGTTTGGGAGGAATAGACCACATTGAGTTCTTTAAATTTCTTGTATGTTTATAGCCAATTACATACAATATCCTATCCGATCATACTGAGATTAGAGCTTTACAATTATCCACCAATTAGACATAATTGTTAGACATGTCGTCGCCCTCTTTCAAGCAACCAGAAACACGGGCTATTTATTATTCTACCTCGACCAGGAGTTTTGGAACATCCAGCAAGGTGATATGCCCATCGCCAAGTATTTCCATCAGCAGAAGACCATCAATGTTGGCGCTCCGATCACAAATGCGGGTCTCGGCTCCAACGTCCTCAAGGGACTTCACGAACACTTTGATAACATCGCTTCCCTCGTGCCATTTCTGACCCCGTACCCCTTCTTCATCGTGCCATTTGTCTCGGAAGACAGCGACGACATGTCTAACAAGAGTATGATGTCTAACAATTTTATTAGAGATGTGCCAACACATCTAGAAAAGCATCATCAGCTGCATGCACTGAATGACTATCTCTGCATTGTCGTCAAGGAGTGTCAGAAACTCAGAATCCAATTGGCTGTCAGATCCAACTTCAGTGCCAGAAGTACAGCATATCCCTGTGTTGTTCCAGATTACAGCGTCTTTTACTCTCCATGGTAGCCAAAGTATTCGATGCTGCCCTCCAAGTGAAAATTTAAATTTCCCGGGGTACATGAGACTTCCAAATAGTGTTCCAAGCTGCTTTGCATCCATCCAGCCTTACATTGGTGGCTCCTCTGTTATTAGGATCTGAAGGGATAGTCACTGCCAACAGTGAAGGTGCCTTCTCATTCTCCTCTATGATTTTGCCCCCCTCACAGAGGTCAACGTAACTTCTCACTTCCCACACGCAGGACACCAAAGCCTAAGGTAGCAGACCATGTCCACCTTCCTTCTCACTTCTCGTCAACCAAACACTAGATCACTTCCGTATGGATCAACAGCAGTGCGCAAGCAGCCGCACAGCAGTGCGCGTCATCATGGCCCTCATGCACATCCGTGCACATACACATGCTTGTGGTCACATCTGCATGCTCTGCTGCTGGGCCAGCACATGACGCACTTTTGTCGATGCTTCCATTACCTCGTTTTCTTGTAGCCAACAAGCCGCCACCAGCTGCACGGGACACATCCTTCGTGTTTACTCCTGCCCATAGACCAGGACAAACAATTATATTTTTAAAGATTAAGTTGATTTAAAATAGGGTATGACAAGGCCTATTTTGATGAGTTCAAATATTGTAGTCTAATTTTATACTTTTTTTTAGTTTGTCTAATCTATTTTTGTCTATAGGGAGTGAAGAATATTACCATGTTACTCAACATTCTCACTTTTCTTGTTTGTCTGCGCTGTGAGCATCATCATCTACAATCTTGGTATGGCTGGGCTTTTCTTGGAAGTCTGCTCTACAAGTCTATGGAGACAGCAAAATTCGTCTACATGTTATACCGAGAGAGGTTAGCAAGTAATCAATCAATTTCAGAGAGATGCAATTCTTTTATTCTAAAAATAATCACAGTCTTGCTTGCCTCTTCTGTGCTGAATATGAACGATCATCCACTTAAATTCTAATAGAGTAAGAACTAATTTCTGGTCGAATTGTGGTGGCACGTGCAGGGAAGCTGGAGGTGAACTACATCGACTATGAGATGATGGGTCTGCTTTGGCTCAAAGAATGTTAGACTAGAAGGCTTGCTGAAATGAATTAATGGTGTTGACCCCTTAAAACAAAAACATGTTCGAATGCTGTACAAATGACTAAACACACGTGGTCCATTATATCTCTTTTTGCTCCCTGTTACTGCAAGGTGTTAATTTCCCGTTTCATCTTTTTGAGAAGTTAAGTTTGTATAAAATTTGAAATCCCCCTCCTATTTTCTTTGTTGAAACAAGCAAATCAAATTTTGTTGGTTCTGCGTTTTATTTGCAGGAATTTTCACAATGAGTAGTTTCACCCTTTGTGGTAAAAGCTATAGAAACTGGCTATCGTTTTCAGTCGTGGTTGACGTTTATTTTAGTCAGTCTTAATGATTGAACCTCTAGAAGCAATTTGGAGTATTTCCAAGGGTAGGATCCGACTTGCGCTGTTTTGAGCCGATGTTGTTCGACAGATGAGTAACATTCTTACTGTTTGCTTTTTTCTCTTCTCCTGAACATGCATGTCCTTGACTCAAATTTCATTACAACATGCATGCACTAGAAGTCTAAGCTTGGGTAAATGTTATGCAAATTATGTATGTCTAGTCTACCTCCTAGACGATGCAACATAGCATCAATATCGCGTAGAAAATTAGAAGAAGAAAACAAAACAGCTGTGGTTAAAAACTCTACTTTCCATCTCTCAAAAGGCTAAGCGGAGGATTCTACCTTTTCTCGACGGGGATTTCTTACTTTTTGAGGGAGGAGGCTTTTTGATGTGGTGTTCTAGCGGATCCCCTATTCTTATCCATCAAATCTTTTGCTCTTCTTGCTCGATTCTATTTCTACACCATTAACCATATTCTATAAGAATTGCTATCACGATTACCTATTTATTCTACCACTTAGAATTCAATAACATTTCAAATAAACACCATATTTCAAATTCATTTTTAAAATCCTGAAAGCAAGCATAGTACCAAAATGATCCTCACAAGACATAGTATAATGCTAACATGAAGTTCATCAAACCAATATGAAGAAAAACAAACTAAATAGCTCCATGGTGGACCCATATGTGCTCGTCTCTCAGCCAAGGATGTGTTCCCTTAGAATTCAACAACATTTCAAATAAACACCATATTTCAAATTCATTTTTTAAATCCTGAAAGCAAGCATAGTACCAAAATGATCCTGACAAGACATAGTACAATGCTAACATGAAGTTCATCAAACCAATATGAAGATAAACAATCTAAATAGCTCCATGGTGCACCCAAATGTGCTCCGCAAGTTCGTCTCTCAGCCAAGGATGTGCTTGTAATTAGGATATTCTTGTACCAAGTGTTTTTTAAAGCAATCAGCCTTGCATTTCATTCATATTACAAAGCTCAAGCAGTAGCAGCAACAACAACAACAACAACCGGAGCAGATCTTTATTGTGTCACGGTAAGCCTACTCCTCTCTCTCTCTCTCCATCCCTCCCTCATATCCCTCTCTCTCTCTCTCTCTCATCCATTTCCTTTTCACGTCAGCATGCATAATTGACCATCCATTTTTGTGCATTATAAATTGTTATGTCTAGAACTAAAATATTTCTGCACTATGATAACATACTTCAAGACATATTTAATCGGCAATATCGAAAAGTTAGGAACCAAATAGCGAGAACAACAATGAAAAAGTAATACTCCTCCGATCCATATTACTTATAGCTCAAACGGATGTATCTAGCACTGAAATTCGTCTAGATACAGCGTTTGAGCGACAAGTAGTATGGATTGGAGGGAGTAGCATATACTCCCCCGTACGGGTTTAAAGGACCAGCGAGCCAGCATGCTCCATCGGTCCTATTATGCCGGCGTAAAAGCATGTGATGTTCAGATTGTTCCATGCTCCTTAAATTTGAAGGTGCATTGTAGTAACAAATACTAATTTTGTAAAGAAGACCTATGAATTATAAACAGATTCATCACTTCATCAATTTCAACTTCACACAAACTGTACATACCTCGTGATGGTGATATGCTCGTATGATAGGGGTGGACATGGAGGCAGTACACAAGAAATGTTGTCGAAGAAGAACACATGCCCATAGCACAGTAACTGCCCCGATGTCGCCGGGAAGAAGAGAGGACAAGACGAGCATGGTTATGCCTGCGCGCCACAAGACAACGGCATCACGACCCTTCTCCCCAAGGATCGCTCGGCCCAGCGAGTTTAGCGTGGGGACCATTCAAAAGAAGATCTGGAAAGCAAGGTAGCCGAGTAGCTTCGCCGTGATGTCCATAGTCGAAGACGGGGTTAACTTGTAAACTTATGAACCAACTAAAGTAGTTATCTGAATAGAATCACCGACACTCCAGCTCCGGTCATCTCCGCTCCGCCGGCCCGTCGCACTTCCGCGCCCCCAAGGCTCGTGTCTGCGCCGCCCTGACCAGGCAGAGCGCGAGGCAGGCCGGCGTCAGCTCCAAGGTGCCGGTGGCGTAGCGCGCCTCCCTGCTGCTCGTCAAGAAGCTCGGCCTGCTCGGGCCAAAGGAGTCCATGACAGCCAAGGTGGCTGAGGCCCTCATCAAGCGTTTCGACGAGCCTCTCACCGACGACGACATCGCCGTCATCGCCAAGCTCACCCGTCTCGACCCGGAGGCGCTGCGCATTGCTGGCGGCATGGCCGGCCCCGATGCTGCTGCTGCCAACGCAGCTGATTAGTCATGATAGGTCGTCTATGTATTAGTATTAGTCTCCGGCAGCGATTGGCCTTAAGCCAATTCAAGTTAGGATCAATGTTAGTCTTCTGTAGTCCTTGTGATAGGTTTAGCCGGTTGGTTCGGCGCCAGAATATCCTGGGGCCTATTGGTGGTCTCTGGCGCGCCCTTGTTATGCTGGAGGTGTACTCGTGTTTGAATTGCATCAATAGAAATTTGTTGCTGCTGGAGAACCTGATTGTGTCCAATGAGTAGCATGCCCTTTTCTATTATGAGCTGGAATGTGAGGGGACTAAACTCGCCAGCGAGAAGATTTGCCGTGCATGAGCTCGCCGAATCCCATAGAGCATCAATCCTCTGTCTGCAAGAAACAAAGCTGGAAACCTGGTCTGTAGACACGGGGCGCGAGCTGGGGGGTTGCACGCTTGAGGGTTGCGCTGTCCTGCCGGCCATGGGCACCAGAGGAGGCGCAGCAATCATGTGGAATAAGCGCCTGATTGATCTGGCCACGCACTCGGTTGGTTGTTTCTCGATCACGGCCAAGGTTTCAGTTATTCAGAGCAGCTTGGCGTTTTGGCTGACGACGGTTTATGGCCCTATCGACGACGCACGAAAGGATTCTTTCCTGGCTGAATTAGTTCATGCGCCCCCCCCCCCCCCCCCCCCGCCGGGCGAGCCATGGCTGATCACGGGGGATTTCAACATCATCTACGAAGCCCGTGACAAGAGCAACCTTAACCTGAACAGAAGAATCATGGGTCAGTTCAGAAGGGCGATCGATACGGCGGGCCTGAAGGAACTCAAATGCAAGAACAGACGCTTCACCTGGACAAATGAAAGGGAGAACCCGACGATGGTGAGCATCGACAAGGTCTTCTGCAACATGGAATGGGATGATCTTTTCCCCTCCTACATGCTCATGGCCGCCTCGACTGCCTGCTCCGACCACTGCCCTCTCCTCCTGGCTGACACGGCTGCGCCTCCACGGAAAGCCTCATTCGGATTTGAATCTTAATGGCCGCGCTTCCCGCACTTCAAGGAGACGGTGGAACGGGCCTGGCAGCGCCCGGTAGACGCCAGCTGCCCCATTGCCAGGATCAAGATGAAAATGAAGCGAACAGCTTTCGATCTGAAGATTTGGGCAAAGTCTCTGTTCAGTGATGCCAAGGTTCAGTTTCATCTGGCTGCGGAGGTTGTGCTTAGACTTGACATTGCTCAAGAGAAGCGCCGGCTCACGGCCGCGGAATTTAATCTCCGCAAGCAACTCAAGCAGAGGATAGTGGGCCTGGCCGCGGTTGAACGCGCGCGCAAGAGGCGGGCATCGAGAATAACCTGGTTGAGGGCCGGGGACGCCAAGACTGCTTTCTTTCAGGTGAAAATCAATTCTGGAAGGAGGAAAAACTTCATCCACTCCCTGCAGACAGATTCGCGGACGGCCACCTCGCATGCTGATAAGGCAGCCATCGCTCACGATCACTTTGTGAACCTGCTGGGCACAAAACGGGACCGCGGATGCTCCTTAAACTGGGACGCGATCGAGCTGCCGTCTGTTCAAAATGAAGGCCTGGACAACCCGTTCTCTGAATCTGAGGTTTGGGCTGCTGTTCTGGCTTCTCCAGCGGACAAGGCACCAGGGCCAGACGGTTTCTCGGGCGCCTTCTTCCGGGCCTGCTGGAGCATCATCAAGCACGACGTCATGGCAGTCTTCGATCACTTCTACAGGCTAGCAGGGGGCAAATTCTCAGACCTCAACTCGGCCATGATTGCCCTGCTGCCAAAGAAGGATGGCGCAACCTGCATGGGAGACTTCAGACCAATCAGTCTCATTCACTCGATCGCCAAGCTAATCGCCAAGGTCCTGTCAATGAGATTAGCCACGGTCATCGGAACGATAATCTCCCCTGCACAATCAGCTTTTCAGAGGGCCAAATGCATACATGACAGTTTCCTGTACGTTCAAAACAGCGTGCGTGCTCTGCACCGCCGCAAGACGCCAGCTCTTCTCCTGAAATTAGACATAGCAAAGGCTTTCGACAGCATTTCTTGGGAGTATCTCTTCGAGCTCCTCCATAGAATGGGATTCCCGGCGCGCTGGAGGGACTGGGTGGCACTTCTCCTCTCCACATCCTCGTCGGCATGTCTGCTGAATGGCATCCCGGGCAACACCATCGAGCACCGCCGTGGACTGAGGCAGGGCGACCCCCTCTCCCCCCTGCTGTTCATCATGTGCATTGATCCACTTCACCGCCTGCTCCAAGCGGCAACTAGCGCATGGCTCCTATCCGCACTCCCCAGGACGGCCGCGCGCATGCGCACCAGCTTGTACGCCGACGACGCAGTTATCTTCATCAACCCAGTAAGGCGAGAGATTGACGAGCTCCTGAACATCCTCCACCATTTCGGCGAGGCTACTGGTCTGCGTGTTAACCTGGCAAAATCTTCGGCCATCCCGATCGCCTGCGGCGACATTGACCTCGCCGCGGTCCTGATCAACTTTGGAGGGATTATGGCGGCACTGCCCACTAGATACCTAGGTCTTCCAATCACCATCGGCAAAGTTAGGCTAGTCCACCTTCAATTCATCTTAGATAGGATCCGTGCAAGACTCACAGGATGGAAGGGGAGACTGATGCACATCGCGGGCAGGAGGGTGTTGGTGCGGTGCGTCCTCTCGGCCATGCCCACTTTCGCCATCACGGCCCTGCGGGCGCCAAAGAAGTTCTTCAAGGACGTCGACAAGGCAAGAAGGCGGTTCCTCTGGGCACAAGATGAGGAGGTGACTAGAGGGAAGTGCAAGGTGCGCTGGAAGCTGGTCATCACGCCGGAGCGCACCGGTGGGCTGGGCATCCACGACCTAGAAAAATTCGCAAGGGCGCTGCGGCTCCGATGGCTCTGGTTATCCTGGACGCAGCCAGGACGCCCGTGGGTTGCCACGGGCACTCCCTGCGACGATGCAGACCGCGCCTTGTTCGCGGCTTGCACGGCGGTCACCATTGGCAACGGCGCCACGGCCTCCTTCTGGTTCTCTTCTTGGTTGGGAGGCAGACAACTATGCCTGGCCTATCCGGAGATTTTCGCGCAATCCATTAGGAAGAACAGATCAGTTCGAGAGGCGCTGCACGAAGACCGGTGGATTCTCGATCTTCGCCACGGGAACCACGACAACATCATTTACCTTGTGCTCCAACTGGCAAGGGAGATTCGAAGCGCTGGGATTACGATGGAAGATGGGAGGGAGGATGTGATCAAATGGACTTTGAGCAGCTCCGGGCAGTACTCTGCGCGTTCCGCCTACGACGCGCAGTTCGATGACAGCACAACAATCAACTTCAGAGGATCAATCTGGAAGGTTTGGGCACCCGGCAAGATCAAGACGTTCCTCTGGCTGCTGCACCTGGATAGGCTATGGTGCAATGACCGACTGCAGCGCAGAGGCTGGCGCAACAACTAATTATAGTATCGAATACCCGATGATACACTGTGAATATTCTCAATAAATGTCACCTGCGTTTGCATGCAAAAAAGTGTGAGTGTCAGTTATAAATGTAGCAATTAATACCACATTGCTGTTGGATGGAGATGAATAATTTATGTTAGATAATTTTCTTTTAAAAGGAAAACCCGTTAAGTGAGAAGCTGATGCTTACACAAACACGAGTTAAGCTCCTTTCAGCAGGTTTGTCTCCCAGATAAACCAAACATGGTAAGTTCTAAACCCTGTTATCTACTAAGGCATATCGATCCAAGTATTGTTTTTCTTTTAGATGACTATAATGATCTCTTATGGGGCGTGTAGGGCATCCAGTGTTAGTTCATTACTGACAGAAGAATGTAGTACTAAACTACTAATGAATGATTGTGGCCGGAGTTTAGTGTGCTGGGGAAGAAATGTTACCGCGTGAGTAGTAAATATAGTGTACGACCGGAGGTTGGCAGTTAGAGCACGTACATGTGATAGATGCATGATGGGACCAGGTGGGCCAGGCCAGGGACAGGACACGAGATAGTACTGCACCTGTACCAGAACATAATTCTTACTAAAAAGGCAGAATACAAACATACCAATATAGTGATGCAGATCCCGATGCATGTTTAAGGGTGAGATTTCAGTGAGCTGAGCCCCCAGGTGCTCCTATGCATTTTCGCTGTCTTCGTGCCCTGTACCAATTTCGTAAGAAAAAAATGTCAGTACTAGTTTAGATCGCTCGGTTTATGGTTATTTAGTTGCTGAGATTAAGTCCTTAATGATCGATAGGGTGTTTATTCCTCAGAAGCTTCATAGGTCTCAGAATAGTATTGCAGATTGCCTGACAAGGTATAGTCGCTCTGAGCAAGCTACGGCTGTGTGGCTCGACAGAGGACCCCCATGTATTGAGGAACTCTTGCCGTCGGATTGTAGTCCTACCCATTTGGAATAAACTACTATTGATCTCGCGGGAAAAAAGACAAAGAAATCGAGCACCTTTTAGAAAGGTATATAATCACATACACAGTCTAGGGGCCCGGGGACGTAGATCATTTGACGGATCTTCGGCGCGACCGCAGCCGTCGTTCGCGGTGTGGTGCCCTTGAGGTTGGTGGTGATGGCCGCAACGACGGCCATTTGGCGTTCATGTGCAGTCGATCTTTGGTGCGACCGCGACACCGTTCAGAATGTGGTGTCCATGAGGTTTAGGGAGATGGCGGCGGCGGCTGCGGCATAATTGATACGATCGGTTGATGGAGCGGTGGCGTGCTACTACTACCCTGGCGGCCAAGCCGGGGCGGCGTCGAGTTGCTATCCTGCACGGCGGCGTTGAGTTGCTACCGTGGCGGCGACGGGCGTCAGAGATTGTAGCGTGAGGGTTGAGAGGGGCGCGTAGGCCGATTCACGATCGTGATTGACCATCGATTGATGGAATTCCCTATTTGCCGCTCTCTGCGTCAAAATGTCGTTGATTCGCATTCGCACAGGAAGTCGACCTATCGAGCAATTGGGTCGGCCCGTTATAGCTATACGTGTAGCTTTCTTGTAAACGGTTTTGGGAACCTTCTAGATGGTCCCTAGTTGGTTTTACCGGTTTTGGGAACCTTCTAGAACGTTCTTGAACCGGGGTTTTTGTTTTCCTATTTCTTTTTCTTTTTCTGTTTCTTTTTTTTCTTTTTTGTTTTTCAAGTTTATTTTACTTTGTCAAAAGTTGTTCAGAATTTTCAAGAAACCCATGTTTTCCTAAAAAAAATGTTCATGAAATTAAAAATAAATGTTCTTTTTTCAAAAAAATTCATGTTTACAAAATTTTATTCTTGTTTTTGAATTTTATTCGAGATTTTCAGAAAATGTTTCATTTTTGAGAAATGTTCGCGTTTTTGAATTTTGTTCGGGAGTTTCAGAAATGTCCCCATTTCAAAATTTGGTCGGGTTTTTAAATTTTGTTCGGGAGTTTAAAAAAATGTTTGGCATTTTCCGAAAAATGTTCGTGTTTTCAAAAATTGTTCACGTTTTTGAATTTTGTTAGGGAGTTTCAGAAAATGTTCCCTTTTCAAAATTTGTTTGTGTTTTAAAATTTTGTTTGGGAGTTTAAAAAAATGTTTGCATTTTCAGAAAAATATTCGTGTTTTCAAAATTTGTTCATGTTTTTGAATTTTGTCAGGGAGTTTCGAAAAATGTTCCCGTTATTCAAAAAATAGTTGCCTTTTCAATTTCTTCTCGAAATGTCAAAAAATATTCCCTGTTTCAATTTTTTCTCGTCTCGTAGATCCTAAAAATGTTCCTGCATTTGAATTTGTTCGGAGTTTCAAAAGATATTCCTGTTTTCAGACTTCATTGAAAGTTTTCAAAAAATGTTCGCGTTTCTCAAAAATTGATCAATGTTTAAAAAAAATTCGTGTTTTCAAAAAATAATCAAGATTTTTGAAAAAAGTTTTTGTATTTTAGAACACTGTCCAAGTTTCTAAAATTATTCACAATTTTGAAAAGGTTAGCATTTAAAAAATCACCTTTTTCAAAATATATTGCGTTTTCAAAATACTGTTCATGATTTTTTTTAAATGTTCCCGTCTCAAAAAAATTATGCACGTTTGCAGAAAATTTTGGATCTGTCACTGATGACCCTTCTTAAAGTTTTGCGTTGTTACTTTAATCAGTAACGGTTGTCCTGTGTGGTGGTTAGAAACTATCTACTAGCACAGGAGGTCTCCGGTTTGATCCCAATGCAACGCGCAGAATTTTTTGCGGATTATTCACCCGCTACACGCTACGGTACCTGAACGCCCTGCTGGGCCGGCCCAGTCGGGGGCCCCTGTGCGAAGCCCCGACTGTGTGCCGCAATAAGCGGCACATAGGAGCTCCCTCGATTGATCACGTCCTAAACGTACCCGCTAGAGGATGTTTGCAGGGACTAAGGGCTTGTTTGGTTGAAGGCCTGGTAAAAAATTGCCTCGCCTAGAACTTGCCTGAGACTTGCCTGGATGATGTTTGGTTGGTATCCTCAGAAAATGGACATAGCCGGGCATGTAACGTTATTAGCCTGCTGAAGCACCAGGCACAAGCATTAGCCTGGCTCAGGCGTTGGGAAAAGGTCGCCTGGCTCGTGCCTGGGTATTGTTTAAGCATTTCCTTGTATGTCGTCTAGTGAAAGCATGGAGGTGCAGGCCGACGCCCTTGCCAGCTGCTGCGTGCTCATCTCGCTGGGAGGTGACCGTCGGCGCACTGTTTCCTCCTCGGCCGTCGCCAACGCTCTGCACAAGGAGTTCAATGTGCCGCTCAACCTCGTCACCGTCGTGCGCCACGTCCCGGAGGACTTCCTCGCCAGGTTCACCCACCCGCACCACCACGACGACCAGCTGCAGCTGCATCCCAAGCCGTGGATCATGGAGGCGCAAGCGGAGCACCAGGAGATGAAGCATCACGTCCAGCTCAGCTTGGAGGGGATCCCTCTGCACGCCTGGAACGAGGACACCATCGGCCGCGTCATCGGCGTCGACAGCGAGCTCGACTACATCCTCCCGCGCTCCACTCGCAAGGAAGACGCGCGCACGCTTGGCATCTGGGCGTGGACGACGAACCCGAGCTGCATTCCTAAGGTGATGCAGCTCTCTCTGCCAGCCAGGCGTGCCCAGCGGCGTCGGCGCGGCAGGCGCCGTCTCCGCTACAGAGTGCTGGTCCACGACTCCACGAGGACTTCTCCGGCGCCAACGACGACGACCCGAGGGCCAACCCGGACGTCTACGAGCACACTTGGCATCACCGCGTCGTGGACGGCGAAAGGGCGCCGTCGGACACCCATGAAGAGCCGCGGGTTGGCCTCGACCGTGGGCGCCGTGACGATGACGAAGACGACCCGCGGCGAGGCCGCGACCACGGGCGCGACGACAGGGCTTCCAGATGGCCGGGGCGCAGCCGTTCGCGCGCTGCCCGCGCCCACGACAACGACCGCAACGGCGACCAGAGACGGGGACGCGACGACCACGACGGCCAGGACGGGCACAGGCGCCGGCAAGCTGGTGCGCCCGACTCCTCCACAAGCCCGACCAGGAGCCCGCGGGGTGGCTCTTCGCATTGCACGCATCCGCTGGACGCGGCGCGTTCGACGTCCCCCACGTCCGTCCTTCCGATCCTGCCTTCTCCAGTGATCATGCCCGAGGCGGCTACCCCGGATGATGGCTCTGCTGTTGACCCGGTCCTGCGCATCCTACCGGCTCCAACGCCCGCCCCGACCCGGACGATGGCTACCTCCTCCTCAACGCCGCCTCGCCCGCCAGGATTCGAGCTCTCCACTCCGCTCTGCTCGCCTCTCCAGGCTGCGAACCAGACGCCACCTGCGCAGGCCACACCTCTGCACGCCTCCAGCCTGCCAGCCCGCAGCACCTCACCACCAGCTCGCCACGGCCACGACGGCCTCGACACGCTCTTCAAGCAGCCGGTGGCCGCGCTCCTGTCTGCGCCACCTCCTTTGACGCGCGCGCAGACCGCTAGAAGGAAGACACTGGCCGGCGTTACCATCAGCTCCGGCTCCGGTTTCTCCCTGCAGCGCACCACTGCGCGTGCTAAGGACCGTCGGGCTGCTGCTCCGGCCTCGGTGGAGGCTGAGCGGCTGGTCTGCCGGAGCCTGGGGATTGTGCAGGACGGCAAGGATGTAACCAAAGATGCCCTGGACGAGCTGGGCCGTCGTTTCCAGCATGAGCTCTCTCCGGCAGTTTTGTCGGCGCTCCGAGCTCTTTTCAAGCTTGACGACGAGGAGGCCACGGCGATGGAAGACGCCCTGATCAACCGTGGCGGCCAGGCGGCTCTGGACCACGTAGTGGTCGATGCCACAGGAGGTGTTTGATCGATCCACAAGCATCTGCAGCAACGAGTAGCAGTCAGTTCCTATGTTAGCCTGCTTAGTCCATGGTAGTAGCTACTATGTTCGGTGTATCCGTGTATCGGCTCACTGTAGATCAGTAGCTGATTGTATCCCAGTCACTTTGCTTCCTGCTTCGATGAAGAATGTTTGCTTTCGGTTTACTACCTCTGCTGTGTCCTCATGCCCTCCCCGAATCAACACAACGCAAACGTCGCCTACTTCCTGCGCTACCGTGATGCAACCTTGCTGGGTGCCGTCCATCAGTGCCATGAGCCCCAAAGTTTCCTCATGACAGAACAACAAGAAATCAACTTCCTGACTTGAAATGTGCGAGGGCTTAATGATCCCCATAGACGCGCGACGGTTCACGAGACGATCGCTTCCTCCTCTTGTCATATTGTCTGCCTCCAGGAGTCTAAACTGGAGAATGTTGATCAATTTATTGCCTCCTACCTCGGCGGGAATCGGCTCCGGAGTTTCGCCCAACGGCCTGCGGTGGGCACTAGGGGCGGTTTGCTTATGCTCTGGGACGATAGTGTCGTTCGTATTTCAGATGTTCACACCTCCGAATTCTGCTTGTCGGTGACTGTCAGTGTGCTTCACTCGGAGACTTCATTCAAGTTAACTACTGTTTATGGCCCCACGGCTTCTAGCAGAAAGGATGACTTCTTCAATGATTTGATCGCCCAAAAGCCCTCCGCTGGAACCAAATGGATCGCCATGGGAGATTTCAACCAAATCTCTAGAGCCCGGGACAAAAATAACAGGAATGTCAACCGCAGTCGTATTAACCGATTTCGGGATGCTCTCGACTCCTGCAAACTCAAAGAAATTCACCTCCAGAACAGACGTTTCACCTGGAGCAACGAGCGGCAAAATCCCACTTTGTGCAAACTTGACTCGGTTTTCTGTAATGCTGATTGGGACATGCACTTTGGTTCTCACGTGCTCCACGCCATCTCTTCCTCGCTCTCCGACCATTGCCCCCTTCTTCTTGCCGATGCCAAAGGGCCAAAGCGACCAAGATGTTTCAAGTTCGAGAATTTCTGGACTTGTCTTCCAAGCTTCCGAGACATCGTGCTCAAAGCTTGGGCGGATCCATGCGTGCATACCGAGCCCTGCCAACGGCTTTTCTACAAGCTTAAGCACACTGGGTGGCTGCTGGCCAAGTGGAGCAAGGGTCTTTTCTCAAAGGCGAAGCTTCATCTCCATGCCGCCCTCCTCATCATCCTCCGCCTAGACATTGCCCAAGAAACGCGCCCACTCTCTGTGGCTGAAGGGGATCTTCGTGGTCGTCTCAAGCGTCGAGTCATCTCCCTCGCCGTGGTTGAAAGGGCAAGAAAGAAGCAATGCGCTCGCATTGCCAATATCAGAGAGGGTGACGCCAATACCAAAATTTTCCATCTCAGAGTTAATGGGCGTCGGAGGAAGAATCACATTCATAGACTCAAGAGAAACGGTGGATGGGTCACGGATCACAAGGTCAAAGAGGAAATAATTCATGAGCACTTTGCGGGGACCTTGGGCGGAGGTCAGCCCCGCCATAAGGACCTAAACTGGGAGAACCTCAACCTGCAGACGGTTGATCTTACCGGTATTGATACCCCCATCACTGAGGACGAGGTCAAGGTTGCCATCAACCTCATGCCTGGCGACAAGGCCCCGGGGCCGGATGGCTTCACGGGTGTTTTCTTCAAGAAATGTTAGCCCATTGTCAAGGACGACGTCATGCGAGTTATCCATCAGTTCAGCAACCTTCAAACGTCCAACTTCCAATGGCTCAACTCGGCGAATATTGCATTGCTCCCAAAGAAGGATGGGGTGGAAGAGATCGGAGACTTCCGCCCCATTAGCCTCATCCATGCTATCGCCAAGATCATCGCCAAGGTGTTGTCTGTTCGGCTCACACCATTCATGAACAATCTTGTCTCCAACGCGCAAAGTGCCTTCATAAAAAAAAGGAGCATCCATGACAACTTCATGTACGTCAGAAACTTTGCGTGCCGGCTGCACCGAAACAAGACCCCATCCTTGCTTTTCAAGTTGGACATCCGGAAGGCCTTCGACTCGGTGCGATGGGATTACATCCTCGACCTGCTTCGTCGCTTGGGCTTTCTAGACCGCTTTCGGGATTGGATTGCTGCCCTATTCTGCACCTCATCTTCACGTGTTCTTCTCAACGGTATCGCCGGGCCCCCGATTATTCATGGTGCTGGTCTTAGGCAGGGAGACCCTCTCTCCCCCCTGCTTTTCGTCATCGCAATTTACCCACTACAGCAGATCCTTGACGTCGCGACAAACCACAACCTTCTTCAAAAGCTTAAAGGGAGGGGATCGCCTGTTCGTACCTCCCTCTATACCGATGATGCGGCGATTTTCATCTCGCCAACACGGGAGGATGTCCATAACCTTGCTACCATCCTCGGATCTTTCGGAGAGGTCACCGGGCTGTCAACCAACTTCCATAAGAGCTCCGTTGTTGCTATTCGGTGTGGGCACTTGAACCTGGATGACATTCTGCGCAACCTTCCTGCCATGCGGACGTCCTTTCCGCTGAAGTACCTGGGCCTTCCACTTTTGATCTGGCAGCTCAAAAGGGTCGACTTTCAGCACCTTGAGGATAAGGTTGCGGCGAGATTGCCCCCCTGGCAGGGGAGAAACATTAGAACGATCGGGCGGGCGGCCTTGGTGAAATCGGTCCTCACCTCGCAAGTTATCTACCACATCACCCCACTCACGGTCCCTCTAGGTGTGCTGCGAAGCATCAACAGGATTGAGCGGGCGTTTCTTTGGTCAGCTAGCGATACAACTACAGGAGCAAAATGCAAGGTCAACTGGGAGACCGTCTGCCGCCCCTCACAGCTCGGTGGGCTTGGAATACTTCACTTGGGGAAATTTGCGAGGGCTCTTAGGCTAAGATGGCCTTGGGTGGCGTGGAAGGACCCGTCTAAGCCGTGGGTAGGTCTGGGCAACCCATGCACCGAGGTGGATATGAACCTTTTCTATGCATCCACTGTCATCACTTTGGGAAACGGAGGGAAGCCGCCTTTCTGGGACGCGCCATGGTTGGGAGGGAAAAGGCCCAAGGACATCGCCCCACTTATTTTCGAGGCCTGCAAGCGCAAAACTTGGTGCGTGAAGGAAGCCATGCGAGACATGGCTTGGGTGCACAAGATTAACCCTTCCACCAATCTGACGGTCGACCACATTGTGGAGTTTGTGGACCTCTGGGTGCGGCTGGAAGGCATCCAGTTGCAAATGGACGTGGAAGACGACATCACTTGGAAATTCGAGGCAAATGGAGAGTACTCCGCGGGCTCTGCTTATAGGGCTCAATTCCTGGGCTCCATGTCCACAATCATGAACAAGACCATCTGGAAGGTTTGGGCACCTCCCAAGGTCAAGTTCTTCTCCTGGTTGGCAATTCAGAACAGGATTTGGACCGCGGATAGGCTAGAGAAGAGGGGTTGGGAGAACTGTGGCCTATGCACCCTTTGCAGAAGGGCCAATGAGACAGCTAGTCACCTCTTCTTTAAATGCCGGTTCACACTGCGCATCTGGAGAATGGTCAAAGCTTGGTTGGGCTTGGGAGCGCTCGAGATGAACACGTGGGGGACGGAACGCAACATCAAGTGTTGGTGGACTAGCATGTCAAAGCCAAATACAACAAACAGGAAGGCCATCGCCTCGCTTACCATGCTTGTTTGCTGGGTCATCTGGAATGAGAGAAACGCTAGAGTCTCCCGGAAGAAATCGACGCCGCCGCACTACATTCTTAAACTCATCCAGGAGGAGGCCAAGACGTGGGTCACCGCGGGGGCTAGGCATCTGAGTATCATCATGCCGTGAGAGTAGTTCGTTCGTTCTATGTGTTGATGGGCTATGCTGTAAAGCCGATCCTTATGTACTCTAAACACTCCTTCTTAATTAATGAATGAGGCAAATCTTTTGCCTCTGTTTCAAAATATATATTATTTTATGGGCATCTACTAATAGTTAGCCAGGCCAGGACGCCAGGCCAGGACGCGTATCAAACGCATCAAACCCAGGCTAGCCTCACCAGGCAGATTCACTGATCGTTTCAGGCGGACCCCAGGCGTATCGAACCAAACTGACCCTAAACCTGGTGAGGGCGAGGAGCAGGCGGTTTACAGGTTAAAACCTAGTACCACCTACGATCATGGACGAAGACGGAGCGAAGAGCAGATCGGCAGGAACCGGAACCTTATTTTGCTTTTGGAGCTTGATATATGGCGAACATTCAGTTCATAAGTACTCCCTTAAATAAATATAAAGTGCCAATATATATAATAATTATGGAGGTAGCAAATTAATCGGTCAACAACAACTAGTCCGCTAGAGCCTAGAGGGCCACCATATCAAACCCATATCACTACTTTTTCGGAGACAAAAGGAACCTTCTATCACTGGTCTCTGGCCGAGCCAAATGGTAGATGCGGCAGGGCTTCGCGTCGTTTTGCGGAGACTGGTGTAATTGGCCACCCAACGTGGCCTTGCACCACAGCCAGTGGTACATTGTTCCACCGATTGTTGTCCTACGATCATCAGACAGTAAACTGGTAGCCTGTGTCATCTCGACCTGAAGCACCGGCGCTCCCCCTGATGTCCCCTTGGGCATACTTAGGCCGACCAACTCGGTTGACGTCTTCGCCGTCGCAGCCACTTCGGTCATCTTCTCCACGCAGGTCTTGGGGAAGTAGGCCTTACCAAGGGGTGTCCCGTTGTGCCAGACGTCAGCCTCCTAGTGAGTCACGCACATCTCGCGCTGCTGGTGGCGGCTGATGACGCGCGCGGTGAGGTTGAAGCGCAAGGGCGTCGCGTCATCATGCAGTGTCTCGAAGCTCGATACCCCGACGCTGGTGATCTCCACCTGGTGGAACCGTTCCTCCGTATGGTTTGGTGTGGTGGCCTGCTCCACGAGAGGAATTGCAACCTCGACTATAAGGAGGTGGAGCAAGGCGACGGAGAACACGGCGGCAAGGCAAAGCAGAAGGTATTTGACGGTCTGCAAAACCAACGCGATCGCAGGTGGAAATTTCATGTTTTGTGTGATATACCTAACCGAGGGTTGTCCACGGAGGGTTTATCGACGGACGGACCTCTGTATATAGCACCTAGCACAGGTGCAGAGTCGATGTCGGTTCAGATTTCAGATTTCAGAAGACTCGAAGGATATGTCTTCGGTTCAGATCCTCAGGTCCTCTTATATAGAATCGATGTCGGTTCAAATCAATCGCTTGCAGTCCCGATCGCACCAGCACAGGGAGATATATCGGTACACACTCGAATTTGAATCAACCCCCTGCTGTCCGAATCGAAGCCTGACACTATGATGTAGTTTTGGACTTTGGGATAGCCTGACACTATATATACGTAGCGCCGCAGACCCTAGCTTGGCCTTGAGATCTACGAGCGTTTGTTTATCGGCTACGCTAAATCTCAGTCGACTGAGATTTAGCGAAGTCTTAGTCGATGGCACTAAGGTCCGTGTGCACGTGTACGTTGGCTCGAACGAGCTCTTTTCTTTGTCGCTGCACGGGCCGGTGGAGATGAGAGAGCCTTTCTTTTATTTTTCTTCTGGGCCTTGTTCCCTTTGCTGTGCAGCCCAAGTTTCCCGAGAGTGTTTTTTTAGTTATTTTTGTCAGCCTACAAAAAAGTACTATGTTTTGTTTCTTTTTCTCGCCCTACACAAGTGAGTTTTGCCTGTAGGAGAGGAAGTCACGGTGGCTTCTCTTTTTCCCAAAAGAAATTTTCATTTTCATTTTTCTTTTTTCTTTACCTTTTTCTTCTTTTTATTGTTTTACTTTTCATTTACTTTTTATAAGTCTTTAACTTTTCTTTTATTTATTTTTATTTATTATTTGCTTGTCCCGTTTCATATTTTTGTTTTGGTTTTCTTCTTGTTTATTTAATTTAATTTTTCATTTTTCATTTTGTCCTTGCTTATTAATGTTGTGTTTTATTCTATTTGATTTTAGCATATTTTCCAACTTTCTAGCAGCCCTAATTTAGCAACGAAATTGCCTACCAATTTTTTTGTTAATCATTTTCAGTTGCACATCCATCAGATGCTTTGTAAGTAAATGTTGGCTGCGATAGTTGAAATTTTATTAGCTGGATTGCTAAAATTCAGTCGATTGAGTTTAACCGAAGTCCCGGTACACATATATGGCCGTTAGATCACTGTTTCCGTAAGATTCACGCAACACTGCTTGTCTAGTGTTACCCCGACCTGTTTAGCGCCCGCTTCTTCTTTTTTTACTTTTCTCGTGTTCGGTATTGATGCGCGATGTGCTGGTTGTGAGAGGCGTTTTTCAATGTTTTTGTTGGACTTTTCAATTGCCATGTACACACCATATCTACCGCGGAGTACTCGTCTCAGGGGAGGGGTCTTCGCCCGTCGGGGTTCTTCAGTTGCATTTTTTTCTTCTGTTTTCCCCTCTTTTATGCCAGATCTCTATTTGTGGATTTATTTATGTATGCATTCTGTTTTTTTATGCTTGTATAATGTAGGAAATGCTTTTTCTTTGATGAGTGGGGATTTTTGAACCATATAGACATAAATGTTAGTCGGTATGTTGGTTGTTAGCGGGTTTTTAAACCATGACTTTTGTTTTGTATAGGACCGGCATTTTCATATTTTTTTCTTGTTTCTGCATAAAAGAATATTAGCATATATTTTTTCTTGCACCCGGCCGCAAGTGCATGTCTTCTAACCCGACCGCAACTGGACTTTTTTGTTCTGTCGGAGGGGGTGCCGGGAGAGGGGGCAGGCCAGTTGCAAGCCCGACAACAACCCCGCAACTGCATGTCCCCCAACATGGTTGCAACTCGACTTTTGTTTTGTCAGAGGGGGCGCCGGGAGAGGGGGCGGGCCAGTTGCAAGCCTGACAACAGCCCCGCAACTGCATGTCCCCCAACATGGTTGCAACTCGACTTTTGTTTTGTTTGAGGGGGCGCCGGGAGAGGGGGCGGGCCAGTTGCAAGCCCGACAACAGCCCCACAACTGCAAGTGACGCACCCGACCGCAACTGCATGTCCCCCAACATGGTTGCAACTCTACTTTTGTTTTGTCGGAGGGGGCGCCGGGAGAGGGGGCGGACCAGTTGCAAGCCCGGCAACAACCCCGCAACTGCATGTCCCCCAACATGGTTGCAACTCGATTTTTGTTTTGTCGGAGGGGGCGCCGGGAGAGGGGACCAGCCAGTTGCAAGCCCGACAACAGCCCCGCAACTGCAAGCGCTGCACCCGACCGCAACTGCATGTCCCCCAACATGGTTGCAACTCGACTTTTGTTTTGTCGAAAGGGGCGCCGAGAGAGGGGGCGGGCCAGTTGCAAGCCCGACAACAGCCCCGCAACTGCAAGTGCCGCATTCGACCGCAACTGCATGTCTTTTAACTCGACCGCAACTGGACTTTTTTGTTCTGTCGGAGGGGACGCCGGGAGAGGGGGCGGGCCAGTTGCAAGCTCGACAACAGCCCCGCAACTGCAAATGCCGCACCCGACCGCAACTGCATGTCCCCCAACATGGTTGCAACTGGACCTTTGTTTTGTCGGAGGGGGCGGCGGGAGAGGGAGCGGGCCAGTTGCATGTCCGACACTAGGAATGCAACTGCAAGTGTCGCACCCGACCGCAACTGCATGTGTTCTAGCCGGACCGCAACTGGACTTTTTTGTTCTGTCGGAGGGGGCGCCGGTAGAGGGGGTGGGCCAATTGCAAGCCCGACAACATCCCCGCAACTGCAACCGCCGCACCCGAACGCAACTGCATGTCTCCCAACATGGTTGCAACTGGACCTTTGTTTTGTCGGAGGGGGCGGGATGTCCGACACTAGGAATGCCACTGCAAGTGTCGCACCCAACCGCAACTGCATGTCTTGAATGCGATTGCAACTCCGTGGGGTTTTGTCGGGGGTGTGGGCAGTTGCAAACATGCCACTAGGCACACAACTACCAATGACGCACCCGATTGAAACTCTTTGGTGTTTGTCGGAGAGACAATTGCATCTCTATCACTAGGTCTGCAACTGCAAGTGTCGCACCTGACTGCAATTGCATTTCTTCAACACGAACTATTATAACTTTGTGGTGTTTTGTCGAGGGAGGGAAGTTGTATGTCTACCACTAGGCACACAACTACAGTGTCGCTCCGACTGCAACTATATATTGTTTTCTCCAAGAGAAGGTTGCATGTCTCCCACTAGGTCTGCAGCTGCAAACGTCACCCAGGCTGCAAGTGCATGGCTTTAATGCGACTGCAACTCTATGGTGTTTTGTCGGGGTTGGGGCAGTTGCATATCTGCCACTAGGGATGCAACTGCAAGTGTTGCCCCTGGCTGCAACTGCATGTCTTCAACACGACGGCAACTCTGTTGTGTCTTGTCGGGAGGGGGCATTTGCATTTCTGACACTGAGCATGCAACTGCAAGTTTTGCTACTAACTGCAACTCTGTGGTGTATTGTCGGGAGAGGGATAGTTGCATGCCTGCCATTAGGCCTACAATTGCAAGTGTCATCTCGGACTACACCTGCATGTTGCCCTGATGCCTGCTGATTAAGACTTATTTAAATCTCAATCGACTGGACCGTATCCACACCCCATTATTTACTTTGTTTTTCATATTTAATATCTTTTTATTTTTATTTTTCTGTTTCTCTGAAAAGAGGTGTTTTGATTTTTTTTAAACGTGCCACACCAATCCAGTTGCACCTTTGCATCGCATGTGTAACTGAATATGATTGGCTCTCTTATTTTGTTAGTAGCACCATTGTCAATTTGTGGATGATAGCAAAATTACAAATAGATGAGACCCAATCTAAGAAAAAATGCAAGGTAAAACCATCATTAAATAATGCTAAACATTTTTCTAATTTCATGATGAATATTTTTAAATAATATTGTACATTTGCTAATGGCACTCTAATTTTTTAAAAATACATGATAAATATTTGTGAAAATGCATGAACATATTTTTTTTAAAAGCTTACATTTTCTAGAAACAAAAATAATATAAATAAGAATGAAAGGAGAAAAATGAAAATTAAAACCGGACAAAATTGATAGTAACCGCATGTTAATTTTTTTTGCACGAACAACAAACTAATACATCCGGCCGGTGCACCACACGTAGTCAATGGAGCAGCAGCACGGAACAAAAATACTGCCCAATCTCTGGCCCAACGCAGCTCAAAAACACACAAAGCAAAAACAAACAGGGCAGCCCAAAAAGCAACCAGAGGCGACATGGTATGGGCTGGACAATAAAGCAAAAAAGAAAAAAAAAACAGGTGACGTCAGCCGACTGAGACTCCGCGAAATGCCTCCAAACTTGAGCATGTACTTGTGTGAACCCTTGTATATACAGTAATTTGGATTGCAAAATTTGTTTACTTCAACTGAGTCTTTTTTAGCAATGATAGAGAGTTGATATCTGAAAATGTTGTTTGGAGGCAGAGCTCCCTGTAGCTCGTTATCTCGGTCATCAGTCATTGTACCAATCAGCTAAATGTGCGTGCATTGCCACGGAACAACACAATAATATTGCTCAAGTTGTATTTATACTGCTTTGACCCTCCCTTAACTGGGTTTTTTTTAATGTGCGTCTTATTTCGCACCCCACCAAAGAAACGTTGCTCTTCGTTCTTCATTATGTATCTCGGCACACCCTTTGACATGATAAGTTAGTGCTTACAATACTATTGTTTTTCCATGGATTGGTAACACTCATGTTGAGGTGTATCTTTCTCCAAACAATCTGGATTTTGGACTAATGGGATATTCAAATAAATGACTATTGTGATTGCCCTATTCATTTACTATGCTCACTTGTGCTCATCGTTGGATTTAACATAAACTCATTGCCATCGTTTCTGATCAAATCACCTAGCAAAAGCAACACTGAGTTGTTAAGATAAAAAAGGAAAAAAATGGACAAAGTCTTTACTAAAATAGAAATTGAATACAATCCAATCAGTACATGCTTGCTCACTTAACATAATTTGAACCACAAAGAGACATGTGAAAATAATTCAAGTGCATGATGGATGCTAACTTATTTGTATTACTTAATTTGAGGGCTGATATCAATGGACTAATTACTACTTAAACCTGCAAAACATATCACATATTTATTTCATAACCATAATTCTGCACATGAACAACAAAGAGGTACGGGAATATCTATAATCAATGTGTTTGCTAGACAAGTGTGTCACCGCTTCAACCTAAAATAATGGAAAGGCAGCAGCCTGGTCCTGGCTAGATTATTTAACAGGTACTATCAACTGAGGTATGATACTAAAGCATTGCCACTGCAAATTGAAAATAAAATATTATCATGAGTACTCAAGGCTAACCTGAAAACTATGCACCAATCAGTTTCGATGGGGGAATTGCACCAATCATGCCTGAAAAGCCATTGTTGCAGCCTGCATTACCTATCGTAGTTTAGCCTTAAGTTAGTACGAAAACTTGGAAGTGTGCCCGGGCTCGCCTTGTACTGGAATCTAAATAGCACCAGTCCATTGATTAAAGCTAATGTCATTGTATTCACAGAGTATGCAAGTTTAAATGGAATACAAAAGATTCATAGTAAATGCCACGTGACTCCAGTCAAAGTTTTACCGCCACCGTTTTTTCTGTACCACCTCTTGGTAACATGGTAAATTCGTTCTGAACTTGGAGCAATCGGTCTCATACACGCATTCAGTTATTGTCAACCAACTGCCATTCCTAACCCTCCTCTCCCCAGAACCTCGGAAACGATTCAATGCCCGCGAAGCAACGTACGTCTCTGTACTTAATTGTTCTTTTCTTTTTGCACTAATCGGCCTTCATTTGAGCCTAACACCCTGTGAAACCAGGCCATGCCGCCACGGCGCCACCGAGTCACCCCACTACCCCTGCAGCTTGCCGTGTCGCCCTCGCCGTCCCTCTGGTCCTGCCCGGCTCCACAACATGGTCTCGATCCCACCAAGCTCCGCAACATCCCGCTATCGCCCTGTCTTGAAGCTCCGCCTCACCCTGTAGTTGCTGCACACGAGAGGGTCGACACTCGGCACCCAGGCCGAACCGAGTGCCCGCCGTCCTGCTCAATGTTATCTTTTGCGGTACCCTGGTACTCCAAAACCACACCCCGGAGTACCATGCAGATCTGGCCGTCCGCACGGAGGGGCAACGAAGTCATTTCCCAAAGGGCATCGAGGGGTAAATTTTGACTTTTGAACGCACAGGCAGTCCATCGCCCAACACGCTCCATCAGTTTAGTATAGATGGTGGGTCTCGTTCGTTTATAGCTGAGATTAATTTTTTTTGCGGGAAATAGCTGAGATTTATTTGGGAGAGAAAATAAAACTAATGTTGCATGAGTCTAGAACGTGCAGCGTATAAGTGAAACTCTCAAACCAGTTCTTTTTTTTCTTTCTTTCTGAAGCCACAAGGGCCGAACCTTGGAGAAATAAAAGGCTGTTCTAAAGAAAAGGCTAATGACAGGTACGTCAATTATCTTTATGAACACACCGAAATTTAATTTTTTTGTTAAACGTATTTACAAGTTTGAAAAAACATCATTTTTGTGTATATATATATATATATATATATCTCATCTCGATGACTTAGAGAGGTACCTATTGGTCCGGATAACTCGGAGTGGTACCTGTAGGTCCGTAAGACTAATGCTAGTACTTATGGGCCCGGATAACTATGAATAGTACTTGTGGGTCCGGAAGACTCATATTGGTATTTGTGGGTCCTGATGACTCAGAGTGGTACTTCTGGGTCCAAACGACTCATACTTATACTTTTTGGGTCGATATGACTTGAAGTGATACCCGTGGGGCCAACTAGTGGGTCATGTTAAATCAGAGTTGTACCTATACGTCCAAACTACATGTATTGGAACTTGTGGGTCCAGATGACTCGGAGCGATACATGTGGGAAAAAACAAAACACTGGTACTTGTGGGGCCAGATGACTCGGAGTGGTACATATGGGCCCAAACGGCTTGGAGTGGTACATGTGGATCCAAACGACTCATATTAGTACTTCTGGGTCCGGAAGACTCATGCTAGTACTTCTGTGGGCCCCAGATGACTCGGAGTGGTACTTGTGGGACCGGAAGACTCATACTGGTATTTGTGGGTCCTGATGACTCGAAGTGGTACTTCTGGGTCCAAATGACTCATACTTTTGTACTTTTTGGGTCCATATGACTTGAAGTGATACCCGCGGGGCCAACTAGTGGGTCTCGTTACATCAGATTTCTACCTATACGTCCAAACTACACGTATTGGAACTTGTGGGTCCAGATGATTCAGAGTGGTACATATGGGAAAAAAACAACTCATACTGGTACTTGTGGGCCCAGATGACTCGGAGTGGTCCACATGGGCCCAAACGGCTCGGAGTGGTACATGTGGATCCAAACGATTGATATTATTACTTTTGGGTCTGGAAGAATCATGCTAGTACTTCTGTGGGCCCCAGATGACTCGGAGTGGTACTTGTGGGACCGGAAGACTCATACTGGTATTTGTGGGTCCTAATGACTCGGAGTGGTACTTCTGGGTCCAAACGACTCATACTTGTACTTTTGGGTCCATATGACTTGAAGTGATACCCGCGGGGCCAACTAGTGGGTCTCGTTACATCGGACTTCTACCTATACGTCCAAACTACACGTATTGGAACTTGTGGGTCCAGATGATTCGGAGCGGTACATGTGGGAAAAAACAACTCATACTTGTACTTGTGGGCCTAGATGACTCGGAGTGGTACATGGCCCAAACGGCTTGGAGTGGTACATGTGGATCTAAACGATTGATATTATTACTTTTGGGTCCGGAAGACTCATGCTAGTACTTCTGGGGGCCCGAGATGACTCGGAGTGGTACTTGTGGGACCGGAAGACTTATACTAATATTTGTGGGTCCTGATGACTTGGAGTGGTACTTCTGGGTCCAAACGACTCATACTTGTACTTTTTGGGTATAGATGACTTGAAGTGGTACCCGTGGGGCCAACTGTTGGGTCCGGTTAACTTGGAGTTGTACCTATAGGCCTAAAATACACGTATTGGTACTTGTGGGTCCAGATGACTCAGAGCAGTACATGTGGGGCAAAACAACTCATACTGGTACTTATGGGCCCAGATGACCAAGAGTGGTACATATGGGCCCAAACAACTTGGAGTGGTACATGTGGATCCAAATGACTCATGATAGTACTTCTGGGCCTGGAAACTCATGCTTGTACTTATGGGGCGGGCCCGGATGACTCGGAGTGGTACTTGTGGGGCTGGAAGATTCATACTGGTACTTGTCAGTCCTGGTGACTCGGAGTGGTACTTATGGATCCAAACGACTCATACTAGACTTTTGGGTCCAAACGACTTGAAGTGGTGCCTGTGGGGCCAAACGACTCCAACTGTTGGGTCCGGTTAACTCAGAGTGGTACCTATAGGCCTGAAATACATGCACTGGTACTTGTTGGTCCAGATGACACGGAGCGGTACGTGTGGAGCAGAATAAGTCATATTGTTACATTTGGGCCTAGATGACTCGGAGAGGTACATATAGGCCAAACGGCTAGAAGTGGTAGATGTGGATCCAAACGACTCATACTAGTACTTCTGGGTCCGGAAGACTCATGCTAGTACTTATGGGGGACCGGATGATTCGGAGTGGTACTTGTGCTGCCAGAAGACTCATGCTGGTACTTGTGGGTCCTGATGACTCGAAGTCGTACTTCTAGGTCAAAACTACTCGTACTAGTACACGTGTGTCCAGATAACTTGAAGTGGTACCCGTGGGTCCAAATGACACCAATTTGTGGGTCTGGTTAACTCGGAGTTGTACCTATAGGCCCAAAATACTCGTACTAACACTTGTAGACCCCGATGACTCAAAGTTGTACATGTGGGCATAACAACTCATGCTGGTACTTGTGGGCCCGGATGACTCAGAGTTGTACTTCTGTGCTCGGAAGACTCATACTAGTCCTTCTAGGTCCAGATGACTTGAAGTGGTACCTGCAGGGCCAAACAACTCCAGCTTATGGGTCCGATTAACTCGGAAGCTCTACTTGTGGGTCCGAATGACTCATAATGATACATGAGGGGACAAACGACTCATACTTCTACTTATGTGTCTAGATGCCAGCCTTGCAGTGGTACATGTGGGACCAGAAGACTCATATTTGTACATGTGGGTCCGGATTACTCAAAGTGGACCGGAAAGACTTAGTTGTCAGTCCAAACGATTCAATGTGATATTTGTGGTCAAATCACACTACACCAATCAAGATATCTGTTTTTTTGTTTGTTTACAAGGACATTTGCTTTGTGTAGTTCAGAAATAGATATGGTTTTATACGTTGTGGATGGTGTTTCAGATGGCATTATATGTTAAGGAAAAAACATCCGCACAATAAACTGAGATTGGCACAATATTCGTCCGATAGCCTAGCAACAACGCTCCATATTCATCCGTCGTCAATGTGTTACTTGGACTTTGATGGAGGAATCCTGCTATTTCCCTACATAAAAAAAAATCTACAATGGCATCGCCACAACCCAATGAAAGAATTCTTTCATAAAATTAAATCTTCAATGGCATCGCCAGGATCGCCACAAGTCCACAACCTGATGAAAGAATCAAAGTTCAGGTTAGTCAATCATCATCACCCAAACTTTTCTTACCTAAAACTTTTTTTTTGCGGGATAATACTTGTATTACTCAAAATCAAGAATTACAGTTACAACTGACAATGTCGAGAAGTTCATTTGGACCAGACCCAAGCCACACAATAGTTCGGCATTGTGATCTTCCAAAATTTGCCAGAAAATGACTAACATAATTTTTTTTGCGACCAACATCAGTAATACAAGAATTACGCTCGATCAAACTTTCTTTGATCTCCTTTATCAGCACAGGCATATTTTGATCTCTTAGTATCTCTGCTTTGCACCATCTTGACTGCTTCCTCCGATTCTATCTTACTTAAAACTAGGACGTGTACATCTCCCTGTTGTATAGGGAACAATACAAGGGTGGATAACGAACATAGATTCAAGTGTGTTTTTTTTTCCAATAATTGTTGTTTACAAAACTCTCCAGTCCTTCCCGGCATGCCGCTCCTCCTTCCCTATTCGCTACCTTGGCCTCCCACTCGCAATCAAAAGATTAAGGAGGATACATCTCCAAATGCTGGAAGACAAGGCTGCAGGCAAATTGGCGCCTTGGAAAGGCAAGCATGTTGCTATCTCGGGTCGCATGACCTTGGTCAAGGCGGTCCTTATGGCGGTGGCCATTTACCACATTACGCCGCTTGACCTTCCGGTGGAGGTTCTCAAGGCGATCGATAGGTTGCGGCGGGCCTACCTTTGGGCCGGAACTGACAAGGTAACTGGTGGAAAGTGCAAAGTAAACTGGGAGCTCGTCTGCAGGCCAAAAGAATTTGGAGGCCTTGGCATTTTGCACCTTGGCAAATTTGTCGCTGCCCTCCGGTTGCGATGGCTTTGGCTCGACTGGGATGACCCACCACGTGCGTGGTGCGGTATGGGGACACCTTGCACGGCCGAAGACCGTAACCTGTTTGCGGCTGCGACTAAGGTCATGATTGGCGATGGACAGAAGGCTTCCTTCTGGGAGTCACCTTGGCTGGAGGGTATTAGGCCAAAAGACATTGCTCCAAAGATTTTTGAGATTTCACGCAAGAAGGGGGCATCTGTTGCCACGGCCTTGAGGGATGGGCACTGGATAAACCAAATTGATTACCATAACGGCCTCACGCTTGAGCACCTCCAACAATTCTTGGCATTGTGGGAGAAGCTTCAGAGTGTCATCATCCGACCGGGTGTCAAGGATACCATCCTACGGAAGTTAACCAAGGATGGCCAGTACTCAGCTAGGTCTACTTATATGGCGCAGTTTGCTGGCCTTATTCGCTCAAGCTTGCATGTCACAGTCTGGAAGGCTTGCCCCCCCCCCCCCCCCCCCCAAGTGTAAATTTTTTGCCTGGCTTGTCACTCAAAACAGAATTTGGACCGCCGATAGGCTCCATCAGCGAGGATGGCCTAATTGCGACCGATGTCCACTTTGTAATCAGGTGCAAGAATCTGCGGCTCACCTCCTCTTCAAGTGCAGGTTCTCTACTCGAGTTTGGAATGAGGTGTTTACCTGGCTTGGTCTAAATATCCCCACGACTCCTTGGCTCCAGTTTAACACGGTCAAATCTTGGTGGGATGCGCTACTCACTAACAATGTTCAACCTGCGAAAGCTCTATCTTCCCTTCTCCTTCTTGTGGGATGGGAACTTTGGAAGGAAAGGAATGCACGCGTCTTCAGGAACAAGGCGGCGCCGGTGGCGATCATCATGCGATGCATCAAAGAAGAAGTGCCCATTTGGGCCATTGCAGGCGCCAAACATTTGCGTAATGTAATGCCGCGAGAGTAATTGTTTTGCCTTTTGACCGCCTGGCGGTCTGCTTGTAACAAAACCTCTTCTTAATTAATGAAAATGGCAAATCTTTTGCCTTGTTTCAAAAAAAAAAAAAAAGCTAGGACATGTAGATCTATCATGTACAAGGAACGATGCGACTCCTTTTTCTGGTTTCCAATAATCAGAATTACCCAAACTTTTGTTATAATTAAAACTAGGCCATGTAGGATGGAATAAGAACATAAATTCAAAAAAATGGTGGACACATATCCAATAGAACTACAAAATGATGGACAAAACATATTTTGAAACACTGCCAGAAGTTCTTGTTAGAGAAAATTGTTTCACATGGTATCTTTCCGTGAACTCAACATCATAATCTATTACGGAGTAACTGATTTGATCCAGAACAATTTGTCAGTTACAAATAGACTCAAATGATTTTGTAGATGTGCAGAACCTGCTGTAAATAATATTTCATCTCGTACAACTGAAATATCTTTTTCTTAGGATTATAATACAACTGAAATATCTAGTATATATACTATACTTATTACGGTGGGAGGAGAAAAAACACAATGGAACTCGGTCATGGGCCAACGCCCCCAACTGAACTTGTTGACATATGATTCGGTCCAGAAAGTAGCTAGATGCCCTATGCACGAACTAGAAGATGACTGAGAAATAGCTTTGGCTATACGGAGGCCGCCGTTGATGATCCTTGTAGTAAATATACTTTCTTTCTGTCGCACACAGTGTGCTGCACTTGGACGGCATCGGCATCGCTGACGCTGCTGGGAAGGACTGGCCGATCGACTTGCCAGCACACAAGGTGAGGCATGGCCTAGAGGACTCCTCTGGATGAGTTGGCTTAATCTCAACGCTCATATCAATTTGTTCGCTTTTCAGGTCGGCCTCCATCTTCTGCCGCAACCTCTGAGAGAGGAACAGGCCCTGATTAGACAAAGACACGTCGAGTTCCGTCGTCGACCACCTATCCACGCAGAAGGCAGGCATCTTGCCCTATCCGATGCTTCTGGTTGCGGAGTTACCGCCCTCGTCGTAGTAGACGATCACGTTGCTCTCCTCCTGGCATACTCGTCGTATGTGCTGCTTGTTGTTAACGTGGACAGTGAGGTTGAAGGCCGGCGAGAGGGCAGGGTTCTGCGAGGGGTCGAGCCCTTGGACGCCTGTGAACTGTACCGAGTACCCAGGCTCCAGAACTTGAGTGAGGTGCCACATGTAGATGGCCAAGCCTACAGAAATCGCCAGCAAGACGAACATCGCCAGCGTGTCCAGCCAAAGGGTCGTCTGATCGTCGGTGGCGGCATCGGCAGGCTGATCTGGTTCTGGTTCAATGGTGAGGACGTAGTAGTCGCCGTAGTTGCCAGGTTCTTCTGCCATGGGTACTGTCATGATGAACGCTCGCGGATCTCAAGGGCAAGCTAGGGTCTGCGGCCTTACATCTATATATAGGTGGACTTGAGAGATTTTTCTGTGTCCGAGTCCACCCCAAAGGCAGGATTCGATTCAAATTCGAGTCGGAAGTCTGAACCGACAACATCGTCCTGAACTCCTGAATCCTGATGCGGTCGGACTGCAAGGGATTGATTTTCAACCGACATGGATTCTGCACCTGGCTGATCGACTCGTCTGGCCTGCGTTTATTTATATATACTAGCAAAAGAGCCCGTGCGTTGCAACGGGAGAGAAAATAACACACGTTCTTAACCGAATAACCATGACTCAAGACCCTAATAGGTCCACGTCCTTTATTTTCACATGGCATCACATTTGTGTTGCCGACAGTGGCCTCAGTGCTCACATAACGAAAACGCGTTTGAATGTGGTCAGTCCTAAGGCATCTCTATCTCGCGCGCGCGCACGCACACTCGCTTGGAATAAGAAGAGAAATATGTTGTTTTTCCCCGCGAGGTTTTTCAGAGTTGTGCATGCGTGGTTATCGATATTTTCTTTCCTCTCAATCTGGTTTTAATGGGTGTTTATTTGCAATTCGGATCACCGCCGGTACGAAAGAACAATGGACCGTGCACTATAGATTAAGTGTGCACCAAAAATAATATTTTAAAAATATTTAACAGTTAAAAATAACATCATATTTAGATTCTACACATTTTTCTAATCAAATTTCATATATAACATGTTAAAATCGGAGTTACGGTTTAAAAGATATGGATAATTTTGTTTTAGATAAACTGCGGATTGATTAACCGAAAAGTCAGGGGGTTTTCTGTTAAAACAAAAAAAACGATTCGGCTGACTTAAATATGGACGGCGGGTTGATTACCTGAAATGTCAGGGGGTTTTCTGAGAAAATGCAAAATAACGGTTCGGCCGCGACTTAAACGTGTACTGCGGGTTCAATAAACAAAAAACATAAGGACTTTTTCGCAAAAAGGGGCGACGACGGTGAGCCGACAGAAACACTCCGTGCTTTATTATTAGGTAAAGATAAAGATATATAGCTAGCTATAGCTATATACAGAGGTCCGTCCGTCGATAAACTTGGACACCCTTGGTTAGGTAATTATTACGACGTATACAAACATGGTTTGGGAGAAAGCCAAGAAGCTGCTGCTCTTGCTTGCCCTCGTCTTCTCTCTCGCCTTGTTCCTCCTGCTTGTGTTCGAGCTTGCATCCCCTCACCTGTGTGAGATCATCCAAGCAAACTATGCAGAGGAAGGGTACCACCAAGTGGAGATCACCGGCATCGATGCAACGCCGCAAGACGCGACGTGCTTGCGCCTCAACCTCGCCGCACGCGTCATCAGCCGCTACGAACGCCACGAGATGTGCGTGACTGACTGGGAGGCTGACGTCTGGCACGACGGGACACACCTTGGCAAGGCTTACTTCCCCAAGACCTGCCTGGAGAAGATGACAGAAGCGGCAGTGACGGCCACGTCGTCAACGGAGCTGGTCGGGCTAAGCATCGCCAACGGGACACTGCCAGGGATGCTTCAGGTCGAGATGACACAGTTTACCACACTAGTAGAAAAAGGGCCTTTAGTCCCGGTTCCAGAGGGCCTTTAGTCCCGGTTCTTGAACCGGGACTAAAGGGTCGGGACTAAAGTCCAAAACCTTTAGTCCCGGTTCGCTTATGAACCGGGACCAAAGGGGCTCCACGTGGCCGCTGCGGGAAGCCCAGGCAGGAGGACCTTTAGTCCCGGTTGGTAACACCAACCGGGACCAAAAGGCATCCACGTGGCCGCTGCGGGGAGCCCAGGCAGGAGAACCTTTAGTCCCGGTTGGTCACACCAACCGGGACCAAAGGTCATCCACGCGTGAGCATCTGGCAGCAGCTAGGGTTTTTGTTTTTTTTTTGAGGGGGGGGGGGGGTTGGGGGGTTTTGGAGGGTTAATTTAGGGGTTTCATATTGTGTTAGCTAGCTAATAGGGAGAAGTGTCCTCTCTTTCTCCGTGCTCGGTCGACGGTAGCTACTATACATATAGAGATAACTCGATGCTAGCTAATAAGAAAATGAAGGAAACCATTAATTACACAAGATCGTCATGCTGAACATATATAGAGAGAAGTGACATCTCTTTCTCCGTGCTTGGTCGAACAACAAGTTTTCGTATATCTATCCGACGGTACTACATATATACAATATAACATCTTTTACAATCCCTAACATCATCTACCTAAGATCCAATCACAAATCCGCATGGTATTCCCCGTCTTTAGGTATGACGTGGTCAAGAAAGAATCCCGCCAATTCCTCTTGAATTGCTCGTATGCGATCATGTGGTAGGAGTTCATCCCGCATCTGCCAGATCTAATTTAAAGAAGGGGGTCAATACATGCATATATATGAATAAAACTCAACACAATTGATGGTAATATATAAAATAAAATTGTGAATATTATTTACGTACTTCAAATTGTTTGTCAGAGAAGCCCCGCTCAGAGGTCGAGTGGCGAATGAACTCGCATACGTAGTATGCACATAAAACAGTCCCTTCTTTCTGGTACAAGCACTTTACGAGAATAGAGTTCAATCAAACTGATAAGCAAGCATGGTAATGATATATTGATGAAAATTTGAATCAATTAGAGATGCGCGGAACTAGCTGGTACTACTTACTTTGGGGTGCGTAAATCGCAACTCTTTGTTTAGACCGGGAACCTTTCGGGTGAACTTCTTCCAAACCCTGCCAGGCAAAGAAAATGATTACTTGATATCAGGAAATTAACGAAAGTTGCATGCCGATATGGTCCCGGTATTGACTGAACTTACTTCTTGAGCATTGCAGTCATGTCCGCATAATTCTCGGGATCTTTACGTCTCGAGTCTAAGACAGTTACTAATGCCCCGTCAAGCTTAATGGATAGCAGAATAAAGTGGAAACTGCGCACGCATATATAACTCATCAATTACATTACTTAACCTCGAGTAAGCAAAACTGAGTATACAGAGAAGACAGCAATACTCACTTGAAGTTGTAAGGAAAGAGTATTTCCCTTTTGTTTTGATGTATAAGGAACGACTGTAGCAAGTTCTCCTCGGTCTCTTTGATTGAGTTTTGTACCGTCCATTCATTTACGGCATCTGGGCTAATGAACCCAACGTCGAAGATTCCTACTTTTTTGCATTCGAAGATCTTCAATCTGCATAATATAGTGAGGATAATTATATATACATGCAATGAACGAGCTGAGCTAGAGACTTAACTATAGAAGTAATACTTACAGACAGTAGGAAGTCATGAGTTGTTTGTCGAGGGCCAGTTGATTATATAACTGAAATAACTCCACAAATTCAATAGGCATCACGGGAAGTCCAATGAATTCGTGCTCTGGTTTCACTGCCATATACATAGTGTCTCTCCCAGACTCCCTGCAGGTTTTCATGTACCACTCATGCAATTTGTACATCATCGTTGTTAGAGGAGGATGATCAGGTTTGACGAGAGGCTTCCCGTGCACGTATTTATATTCTTCTTTTGTTACCTCAGCCGTTTGAAAAATTACATCATCCCCCAAGTAATCACCAGGATTGGTACCAGGCACCATCCCCGGATGATTAGCGACGATATCGCTAGACACCTTGAGCGGGGGGCACGATTTCTTCTTCTGTTCGCCGAGCTGGGGAATTGTTTTCCCACTTCTTCGTTCTGCTAACCTTGCATCACTGGAAGTACTTCCCGACCGCCGCGCTTCTTCATATGTCTTTTTAAGAATGTGGACATAGTTGGAATCCGACGGAGGCGGTGGTGGTCGCTTCAGGGCATCGATAGTGCGCTTCACTTTCACCGGATCTAGCTTCTCCTTCGGAGGTGGAGTTTTCTTTGCAAAATGGTCCCTCACTTGGGCACGACATATGTCCTCGTTTTCCTGCTCGGTCCTCTCATATGGTAACTTTTCCACAGGCTTGAGAGATGGACCGTATCTGAATTGCCTCCCGCCTCTGCTTGTACTGCTAGCCGCCGGAGCGGCGGCGTCTCTCTTCCGTCGTTGCTGACGAGGCGGAGAAGGAGGCGGAGTGCTCCGACGCGCCGGAGTAGGCGAAGGAGGAGGCGGAGTGCCCTCACGCGTCGGAGGAGCCGGAGAAGGAGGCGGAGTGCCCTGATCACTTGCCGGAGGAGGAGGAGGAGGAGGAGGCGGAGTGCCCTGACTCGCCGGAGGAGGAGGAGGAGGCGGAGGCGTCCAGTTTGGAAGCTTGATGTACTCTTTCTGCCATAGACATGTACTCCTCAGAGCACGAACCAGCTGATTCTCCCCTTCACCTGTAGAGTGGTAAAGCTCGAGCTCCTCAAATCCCTCCATTACTTCATCCACCATCACAACAGCATAGCCATGTGGAATCGGAAGGCAGTGAAAAGTTCCGTTGGGTTGAGGAGGTGCAACAGAGCCGAGAGCCGCCTTGAAAGTGAGGTTATGGCATTTCGTCATAAGCTCGCAATTTTGAGCCTCCGTGATAGTATCCACGGGGTAGATAGGCTCCGTGAAGTCAGTCTGAACGGGCTCCGTGGAAGCCACGCTGCTTCTCCGCTGAGATGGCGGGGTAGCTTCTGGGGTAGCTTCGTGCCGCTGAGATAGTTGGCCGGCAGCTCGCTGGCTCTCAGCTTCCTCTAGCTTTTGTAGTCTTGCACTCATCTTCTGCATGTCGCTCAGCTCCGCTTTCCTCTTTCTCTCCCGGCTTCTGTAACCGCCTGCGTCGGGAAACCCAAACTTCCACGGAACGGAGCCTGGTGTGCCTCGTGTTCGTCCAGGGTGCTCAGCATTCCCTAGGGCCTCAGTCAGCTCGTCCTTCTCTCTGTCGGGAATGAACGTCCCTTCCTGCGCTGCGGTGATATACTTCTGAAGCTTCGTGACGGGTATTGCAAGTTGCTCGTCCGTCCAACGGCACTTCCCTGTTTCAGGGTCCAAAGTTCCCCCAACCCCGAAGAACCAAGTCCTTGAACGGTCTGGCCAGTTCAATGTCTCTGGTTCGACCCCTTTAGCAATCAGGTCATTCTCAGCTTTGTCCCACAACGGCCGGGCTTTGAGGTAGCCACCTGACCCCGTGTGATGGTGATACTGCTTCTTTGCAGCGTTGTTCTTGTTTGTCTCTGACATTTTCTTACTCTTGTCTGATGTCTTGTAGGCCACAAATGCGGGCCAGTGATCTCTTATCTTCTCAAATCGGCCGATGAATTCTGGAGTCTCACCTTTGTCGACAAACTTTGATTTCAACTCCTTCTTCCACCTCCTGAATAGATCTGCCATCTTCTTAAGAGCACACGCCTTGACCAGTGGCTCTATAACGGGCTTATTCGGATCCTCCTCTGGCGGTAGGGTGAAATTTGCCTTCAGCAAGGTCCAAAGATCATCTTTCTGTCTATCGGTGACATAATCACCTTCAGGGGCGTCGTCCTTAGGCTTATTCCATTGCTTGATGCTGATCGGGATGTTGTCCCTAACAATAGCTCCGCACTGAGCAGAAAATGCGTCCTTGGTCCGCTTGGGTTCAATCGGTAGGCCATCGTCCGCGAGTGCTGTGATCGTGAACCTTTCATCCTTGCGCAACCTCTTCTTCGGGCCTCGTCTCGTTACCGAAGTTTGGCTCGATCCGGAGGGCTATAAAAGAAGAAAGAAGAGTTAATATATGTACATACCAAAACAATTAATGCATCAATTAGCTAGTCAGCACCTCCGGAGCCATCATGATCATGTCACCGGAGCCATCATGATCATGTCCTTCGTCCTCCATTGTTCCATCGGTGTCGTTGAGAAACGACAAGACAGCATCACCTCCGGCGAGGATTATCTCCCCCAACAACTGTTCTTGTTCCAAGTCTCTTTGATCCATAGTTTCTGCAAATATAGAAGAATATATATATATAGATGAGATCAGAAAAAAATTGGATCAACTTGTGCACATCCATAATGGGGGTATTCTTGATAAATCTATGTTACCGGAGTTATCTATGTTACTGGAGGGGGTAGACGACAACGACGCTCACCCCTCATGTCATGTCCGACGTCCCTCCTCATGTTGAAGTTATCGGGGAGGGGGTAGACGACAACGACGCTCACCCCTCATGTCCGACGTCCCCCCTCATGTCGAAGTTATCGGGGAGGGGGTACAGGTGGCCTCGAGAGTTGGTCGGGTGAGCGGACCGGGAGTAAGTAACTTTTAACTCATTTTAACTCATTTTGAATATATGAACATTTTAACTTTTACGGGTAGGGGCGGGAGGGGGTTGATCGACGTCTCCCCCCCTCATGTCGAAGTTACCGGAGTTTTCTATATGAACAAAAAAAATCCACATGACATGTCCGACGAGCGGACCGCCTCTCTCTCATGCATGTCCGACGTCCCCCCTCATGACAAAAACTTTCTATAAAAAAAAAGCATACATCTATGAACAAAAAAAATTCTATGAACAAAAATAAAATTGTATCAATGCATATATAAAAACTTTCTATGGATCATCATTGCTCATATATCAATGCATATATAAAAACTTTCTATGGATCATCATTGCTCATATATAAAAACTTTCTATAAACAAAAAAAAACATACATCTATGAACAAAAATAAAATTGTATCAATGCATATATAAAAACTTTCTATGGATCATCCATCCATACATACATACTGCATATACATACATACATACAACATCCATACATACATACTGCATATACATACAAAAAAAAGGCAGATCCGGCCGGGGCGGCGGTGGCGGCGGCGGCGCGGCAAGCAGAGCAGGGGCACGGCGCGGCAAGCAGAGCAGTGGCGGCGGCGCGGGGGAAGGGGGGGGCTCACTGGGGGCGGCGTCGGGGCAGGGGCAGGAGGGCACGGCGGGCGGCGTCGGGGCAGCAGGGGCGCGGGGAGCGGCGCCGGCGTCGGGGCAGAGGGCGTCGGGGCAACGGGGGCTCGGCGGCGATGGCGACGAGGAGCAGCCTGACGGCGTCGATGGGGCAGAGGGCGGCGAGGGCGTCGACGGCGAGCTCGGGCAACCTGGCGGCGTCGATGTGCTCGGCGTCGTCGGGGGAAACTGGCAAATTTTCCCAACTCCCGCTTATATAGGGAGACCTTTGGTCCCGGTTGGTGGCACCAACCGGGACCAATGCCCACCTTTAGTCCCGGTTGGTGCCACCAACCGGGACCAAAGGTCTCTTTTCGTCAGCCCAAAGGGCGGGAAGCAGAGACCTTTGGTCCCGGTTGGTGGCACCAACCGGGACTAAAGGGTGGCATTGGTCCCGGTTGGTGGCACCAACCGGGACCAAAGGTTGGTATTGGTCCCGGTTAGTGCCACCAACCGGGACTAAAGGGCTGTGCTGCCCGGGGCCAAAAGTTTAGTCCCACCTCGCTAGCTGAGAGGGCTCGAGAGTGGTTTATAAGCGCTGTTGCGCCAGCCCTCTCGAGCTCCTCTCAACTGAAGGCTTACGGGCCTAATCGCACACACCTCTGCCTGTAGGCCTTCTGGGCCTTCTGCGGGCCTGAATCCTGGCCCAACTAGATGGTTGGGTTTCTAGTCGTATTCAGGCCGTGGTGGCCCAGTAGGCGGCATTTTTTTTAATTTTTTTCTACTTTTTTGTTTTCTTTTTTTGCTTTATTTATTTTCTTTTGTTTCTACTTACAGTTTTTCAGTGATTCCTTTTGCTTTTAGGTCACAAAAATTATAAACTTTCTGTTAGTGCCATTAGTTTCCAAATTTGAATTCTTTTAAATTGGTGTGAATCACTAGTTTGTGAATAACTTTACTATAAAAATAGATTTTTGAGTGATTCTTTTTCCTGCTATTTAATATTACTGTGTTTTATCATTATATTCAATTTGGTAATTTTTAGGTTATTTTAAATGTCTGTTTTAACCAAAAACAGATTTTGTTATTTTAGTTTGCTATTAAAGTTTCTAAAAAAAATCTTTATGAAAATTCTTTTTGCTATTAATGTTTTGAACAAAAAATACTTTGATAACTTTAGTTGCATAAATTTTATATAATTTTAGTTTCATAAATACTAGAGGTTTATAAAATATTTTTAGTTGATTCCTTTTGCTAAATGACCCTGAAATTGAAAAGCACTTCAAATGAACTCTGAAAAGGTTGAAAGTTGGCATGGTATCATCATTTCACCCACATAGCATGTGCTAAAAAGTTGAGAGGGTTACGGCAAAAACTGGATGCACTTCGTGTACAAAATGGACAATCTCTTTCGAAGTATCAGGGTTTCGGACGAAAACTCATCTGTTACAAAGGGATTTCATTTAATTTCTTCACATGTAACTGCAATGATATAGTTGTGGAGAGAAAGTCTTCACTTTTTCTTCGCTTGTGTCCTTTGCTTATTGCGCCGTAACCATGGATAATCTTCATCGTTTAACAGGGTGCTTGGGTCAGCCTTGACTTTGAAGGGAGGAATTTCATGAAACTTTTCATAATCTTCAGACATGTCTGTCTTGCCCTCCAATCCCACGATGTCTCTTTTTCCTGAAAGAACTATGTGGCGCTTTGGCTCATCGTATGATGTATTCGCTTCCTTATCTTTTCTTTTTCTCGGTTTGGTAGACATGTCCTTCACATAGAAAACCTGCGCCACATCATTGGCTAGGACGAATGGTTCGTCTGTGTACCCAAGATTGTTGAGATCCACTGTTGTCATTCCATACTCTGGGTCTACCTGTACCCCGCCTCCTGACAGATTGACCCATTTGCACTGAAACAAAGGGACCTTGAAATCATGTCCATAGTCAAGTTCCCATATGTCCACTATGTAACCATAATATGTGTCATTTCCCCTCTTGGTTGCTGCATCAAAGCGGACACCGCTGTTTTGGTTGGTGCTCTTTTGATCTTGGGCGATCGTGTAAAATGTATTCCCATTTATCTCGTACCCTTTGTAAGTCAATACAGTCGAAGATGGTCCCCTGGCCAACGAGTACAGCTCATCAGAAACAGTGTTGTAACCCATGAGACGTGTTTGCAACCAACTGCCGAAAGTCCTGATGTGTTCATATGTAATCCAGTCGTCACACTGCTCCGGGTGTTTGGAGCGCAGAATATTCTTGTGTTCATCGACATACAGGGTCACCAAGGTAGAATTCTGTAGAACTGTGTAGTGTGCTTGAGACCAAGAATGCCCGTCCCTACATATTATTGAGTCCGCTCCTAGCGTGCCTTTTCCAGTCAGTCTCCCCTCATACCGCGATTGAGGGAGACCAATCTTCTTAAGGTCAGGAATGTAGTCAACACAAAACCCAATGACATCCTCTGTTTGATGGCCCATGGAGATGCTTGCTTCTGGCCTAGCGCGGTTACGAACATATTTCTTTAAGACTCCCTTGAACCTCTCAAAGGGGAACATATTGTGTAGAAATACAGGGCCCAGAACGACAATCTCGTCGACTAGATGAACTAGGACGTGCGTCATGATATTGAAGAAAGATGGTGGGAACACCAGCTCGAAACTAACAAGACATTGCACCAAATCACTCCTTAACCTTGACAGGATTTCTAGATCGATCGCCTTCTGAGAGATTGCATTGAGGAATGCACATAGCTTCACAATGGCTAATCGAACGTTTTCCGGTAGAAGCCCCCTCAATGCAACCGGAAGCAGTTGCGTCATAATCACGTGGCAGTCATGAGACTTTAGGTTCTGGAACTTTTTCTCTGCCATATTTATTATTCCCTTTATATTCGACGAGAAGCCAGACGGGACCTTCATACTGAGAAGGCATTCAAAGAAGATTTCCTTCTCTTCTTTGGTAAGAGCGTAGCTGGCAGGACCTTCATACTGCTTTGGATGCATGCCGTCTTTTTCATGCACACGTTGCTGTTCCTCCCGTGCCTCCGGTGTATCTTTTGTCTTCCCATACACTCCCAAGAAGCCTAGCAGGTTCACGCAAAGATTCTTCGTCACGTGCATCACGTCGATTGCAGAGCGGACCTCTAGGTCTTTCCAATCGGGTAGGTCCCAAAATATAGATTTCTTCTTCCACATGGGTGCGCGTCCCGCATCGTCAGTCGGAACAGATAGTCCGCCAGGACCCTTTCCAAAGATTACTTGTAAATCATTGACCATATCAAGTATGTGATCACCAGTACGGAGGGCGGGCTTCTTCCGGTGATCTGCCTCACCTTTGAAATGCTTTCCTTTCTTTCGACATTGATGGTTGGTCGGAAGAAATCGACGATGCCCCAGGTACACATTCTTCCTGCATTTGTCCAAATATATACTGTCGGTGTCATCTAAACAGTGTGTGCATGCGTGGTATCCCTTGTTTGTCTGTCCTGAAAGGTTACTGAGAGCAGGCCAATTGTTGATGGTTACAAACAGCAACGCATGTAGGTCAAATTCCTCCTGTTTGTGCTCATCCCACACACGTACACCTTCTCCATTCCACAGCTGTAAAAGTTCTTCAACTAATGGCCTTAGGTACACATCAATGTCATTGCCGGGTTGCTTAGGGCCTTGGATGAGCACTGGCATCATAATGAACTTCCGCTTCATGCACAACCAAGGAGGAAGGTTATAGATACATAGAGTCACGGGCCAGGTGCTATGATTGCTGCTCTGCTCCCCAAAAGGATTAATGCCATCTGCACTTAAACCAAACCATACGTTCCTTGCGTCACCTGCAAAGTCCCCCCACCTTCTCTCGATTTTTCTCCACTGCGACCCGTCAGCGGGTGCTCTCAACTTCCCGTCTTTCTTATGGTCTTCTTTGTGCCATTGCATCAACTTGGTATGCTCTTTGTTTCTGGACAGACGTTTCAGCCATGGTATTATAGGAGCATACCACATCACCTTGGCAGGAACCCTCTTCCTGGGGCGCTCGCCCTCAACATCACCAGGGTCATCTCATCTGATCTTATACCGCAATGCACCGCATACCGGGCATGCGTTCAAATCCTCGTACTCACCGCGGTAGAGGATGGAGTCATTAGGGCATGCATGTATCTTCTGCACCTCCAATCCTAGAGGGCATAGAACCTTCTTTGCTTCGTACGTACTGCCGGGCAATTCGTTATCCTTTGGAAGCTTCTTCTTCATTATTTTCAGCAGCGAACTAAATCCCTTGTCAGATACACCATTGTCTGCCTTCCATTGCAGCAATTCCAGTGTGGTACCAAGCTTTCTGTTGGCATCTTCGCAATTTGGGTACAACCCTTTTTTGTGATCCTCTAACATGCAATCGAACTTCAACTTCTCCCTTTCACTTTCGCATTCTCTCTATGCATCAACAATGACCCGGCGAAGATCATCATCGGGCACATCGTCTGGTTCCTCTTGATCTTCAGCTTCCCCCATTGCAGCATCACCGTATTCAGGGGGCGGGTAGTTGTCATCATCCTCTTCTTCTTCGTTGTCTTCCATCATAACCCCTCTTTCTCCGTGCTTGGTCCAAACATTATAGTGTGGCATAAAACCCTTCTCAAGCAGGTGGAAGTGAAGGGTTTTAGAGTTGGAGAAAGCCTTCGTATTCTCACAAACAGTACATGGACAATGCATAAAACCATTATGCTTGTTTGCCTCAGCCGCTTTGAGAAAATTATGCAGGCCCTTAATATACTCGGAGGTGCGTCGGTCACCGTACATCCATTGCCAGTTCATCTGCGTGCGTTATAAAGTTCTTATTATTGAACAACATATAACTCTCTAGAGCATCTAATTAAAACACACAAGTAAGAACTTTTTTCTTTTAGAAAGAAGATAAGAAGAAGAGGCTAACCACGGTGTTGCCGGCGCCGAGATGGGCGCGGGCGATCGACGGCGGTGAGGACGGGGACGGGACAGGACGGACCGCCAAACCTAGAAAAATCTTGAGGAAAATGGAGCTTGGACAAGGAGCTTCGAGAGGAGAAAGCTTAAGTGTGGCTCGGGCATTTCATCGAACACGTCATGTGCATAGGAGGTGAGCTAGAGCACCACAAAAGCTCTCCCACGGCCGGGCAAAAAAAACAGAGCAATGCATTGCTCTGCTCGCGGGCGGGGGCTATATATAGGCCAACCATTGGTCCCGGTTCCAGCCACAAACCGGGACCAATGGTTGTGGGCCAGGAGCGAGGCGCATTGGTCCCGGTTCGTGGCTGGAACCGGGACAAAAGGGGTCACCTTTAGTCCCGGTTCCAGCCACAAACCGGGACCAATGGTTGTGGGCCAGGAGCGAGGCGCATTGGTCCCGGTTCGTGTCTAGAACCGGGACAAAAGGGGTCAGACGAACCAGGACCAATGGCCCACGAGGCCCGGCCGGCGCCCTGGCCTCACGAACCGGGACCGATGCCCCCATGGGTCCCGGTTCGTGAGTGAACCGGGACTAATGGGCTTCTCAGGGGTGGACCAATGCCCTGTTTTGTACTAGTGCCAATCTATTGTTCGGTGATGATAGGACAATCGGCCAAACAGGATGGCACTGGCTATGGTGCAAGGCCACGTTGGGTGGGCAATCTCACCAGTCCCCATCCCCCTACCGCATCTACCATCTCACCCGGGCAGAGACTAGTGACAGAAGGTTCTCTTTTCGTCTGGGAAAGTGATGCAGGTTTGATATGGTGCCGCTGTGGGACTAGTTGTTGACCGATGAGATTACATCGGGTTATTTTACTTTTCTTGGCAGCCGAGTTGTAGTACTTCTAATAAGCTCATCATGGCATCAGGCATGTGTGTTATTTATGTGACCGGTTTTTCTTGTTTTCTCTAATAATGGAAATAGGAAGCTTGCAACTTTTTTTTTGCCAATATTTCCTTTTTTTTTTGCAAATAGGAAGCTTGCAACTTGCAAAACCAGGGGCCAGAAACTGGATATGATGTGTTAGGGCGTGTTCGGGAGCCCTCTGGCTTCTGAAATCCTCTTATCCAGCCTCGGAGTCCAGCCGAACGGTTCCAATCCTGGTTATTGGGCCGAGAAGCTGGCTCTGGACTACGTGCAAAATTGATGGAGTCGCGGAGCTGGGAAAAGCTGGCTCCAAGGAAACTGGGAAGCTGGATTCCAAAAGAATTACGGGCATGTGCCACCGCCAAGTGATCGATCGATCGCACTGGAGTTCCCTCGAGGCCACTCCACCACACCCGCGACTCCTCTTTCCCCTTCCCCCAACCCTAGCCGCCGCACACAGCAGCGATGGCGGATTGCACCTTCAGCGCCGGCGGCCGCGCTGTCCACCGCCGCTCGTCCAGGCTGTCAAGCCATCCACGCCTTGCTCGCCCTCGTCCGCCGCCATCGCGGAACGTCTCCGACCACCCATCCCCGCCCTGCTCGCCCTCGTCCGCCGCCGTCACCGACTGGCTCCTCCGTCCCCGACCACCCATCCCCGCCCTGCTCGCCCTCGTCCGCCGCCGTCACCGACCGGCTCCTCCGTCCCCGGCCACTCATCCCCGCCCTGCTCGCCGTCTTCCGCCGAAGAACGCGGCGGCTGTGTCGATTCTCTGTCTCCTCGACCACCTCTTCCGATTTTTGGAAGGTGATGCCCGATTTGCTGCCCGACCACCTCTCCCTGTACATGCTCATGCTGGATTTGTGATGTGTATGCTGATTAGTTGTAGGATTTGGTGATGTGATTTGGTAATTTGCTGCCTGTAGATTATAGGAAGGGGACAGAAAAGAGATGTAGATGTTCTGTACATTTTCTGCTGCTATATGTTCAGTACATGCTCATGAATATTGCTATTGCCATATTGCTACAAGTTGATTGACGAGTGCATGTTCTGCTGCTATATATCTGCATTGCATTTTCCTGCTAGTACATAATGACAGCAACACCACTTGTAGATGTTTTTATAGAAGCACTCACATATTTTTTATAGTCGTTTCAAGCATGACTTCGAGCATGACTGCCGAGTGGGGTGAAGAGAACACTAGGATTGTTACCAACTTGTTTGTCATCCAAGTGCGGGCTGGAAATAGGCCAAACAAAATCTTGACCCCCAATGCATTTGACGAAGTGACATTGCAATTCAAAGTGAGAACCGGATTGGACTACACGAGCAACCAAATAAAAAACAAATGGGACAAGCTAAAAGCCGATTACACTTTATTCAAGAAGCTCAAGCTGAAGGAGACCGGAGGGGGATGGGACTTTGTTCTCAACACTGTCAAACAAGATAAGGAGTGGTGGAAGAAGGCAAAAATTGTGAGTTGTCATCTTTGTGCATTGCATTTATTTTTAATGAATTCGTATAACTTTTCTTATTACTATACTAATATTTGTTTGCAATGTATTGTAGGACCTTAAAGGCTGCGGCAAGTTCCAGAAGCATGGACTACGCAATGAAGAAAACTTGCGCATTATGTTTGAGGACATCACTAGTGATGGCACGGATCATTGGAATCCTTCAACTGGCATACCTCCCTCCTCTAGTGCAGCAATACCAGCTAGCATTGATATTGAAGCCATCACGGATGTTGATTTGTTGGATGATTCCCATGTGCCACCTTCTCCTACTATACCACCTTCTCCTACTATGCCACCTTCTCCTTTTGTGCCATCAACGAATAAGAGGCTTGGAAAAAGCATTGATGACAAGCACAAGAAACCTAGGACTGCACAACTGATGCAGGATGAGATTAGACAGATTAAAAACATTGCTAAGGAGTCCCAAGAAACCGTTCAATCATTCATAAAGAATGATGATGCCACCTCTGTTGCCACTACCATGAATGAAGTGCTTGCTTGTGGTGTTTTAGAGGGTAGTGATGAACACTACATGGCGACCGAGTTGTTCATCAAAAGAGAGCAAAGGGAGATGTTTCTACACATGGGTGTTGGCGCACGTAAAGATTGGCTTCGTAGGAAGTTCGCCATGAAGTATGGGAAATAGTGTGTTCCACTAGATAGTTTCTCATGTCTTTTGCTTATGCACTCCTGAACCATTTTATGTATGCACTATTTGGATGATAATTATGTAATGTCGAACCATCATTTGCTATTTGGATGAATTATTGGTAATTGCATGTTCTGGGTACTGGCACTATTTGGATGAATTATTGGTACTTGCATGCTATCTAGTTTGATATTGCTATTTGGATGATATTTGGTATCTAATAAATGTATGATTGTGTATGTGCAGATGTCATCTGATAGTGATAGCGTTGATGATAGTGATGATGACAACGAATATGAATTGAAGAAAAAATTGATTTGTCTTCATTCCGAGCACATGTCTGTCATTTGTGAAGGAGCAACAAACATAGTTGGAAAGTATTGCATTAGTTGGATCATGAAGAATGAGCCTAGGAAATCTATCTTGATAGGATTTGGATGGCTGCAAGAGACTATTGGAACACCAGGAGAGACCTTTACAATGTTCAGAATGAAGACAAGTGTTTTCTTTGAACTTCATGACTTGTTGGTGAAGGACTATGGCCTCGGTCATTCTCCATTTGTTAGCAGCTATGAGTCTCTTGCTATGTTCTTGTGGACCTTGGGTGGTTGTGAATCAAATAGAAGAACGCAAAACCGTTTCAAACATGCAGCTGACACCATCCACCGCAAGTTCCATGAGGTACTACATTGTGTGGTCAGGATGTCTTCTCATTACCTCAAGCCGAAAGACCCCAATTTTCACACTGTGCATCAAAGGATCCTCGGTGATAAACGAGCCTATCCACACATGAAAGACTGCATTGGTGCAATAGATGGGACTCACATTAGAGCTTCGATTCCAGAAGACAAGCAAATCAGATATATTGGAAGGACAGGCGCAGTCACTCAGAATGTGATGGCAATATGTGACTTTGATATGCATTTCACTTATGCTTCAATTGGACAACCTGGTTCTATGCATGACACAAGTGTCCTATTTCATGCAATGCATACGGACAAGGCCACCTTCCCCCATCCTCCAAAGGGTGAGCATATCTATTTCTTAGAACTCATTTCATGTTTTTCAATTCTAACATTCATTCTTCTCTTTATTTTTCTTAGACAAGTACTACCTTGTGGATGCTGGCTATCCGAATAGAAAGGGATATCTCGCACCGTACAAAGGTGAAAGATATCATGTGCCTAACTTTCATAGAGGTGTTCCACCCAATACTCCTAAAGAGAAGTTCAATAGGCTCCACTCGTCCAAACGCAATTGCATAGAGAGAGCCTTTGGAGTGTGGAAGATGAAATGGCAGATTCTTCTCAAGATGCCAAGCTACTCCATTGAAACACAAAAGATGATTGTTGCCGCTACTATGACTTTGCACAACTATGTTCGCTTCCATGATGAAGAAGATATTCACTTTGTTCGATGTGACAGGGACCCGGACTATGTGCCAACAATTCCGGAACGATACAAGAAATTTGCCGTTCCTTCACATGCATCGGATACATCAACTACAGTGGAAAATGGTGAAGACATGGATGTGTTTAGGCAAGAACTAGCTACAGCCATTGCTCTAAGTTGGTGAGGCATTGTTGATGATAGACACATGTACGTGTCCCTTTTGATTTGCTAACTTATGCAAAACTACGAGGTGAAGCATTGTTGATGTTAGAGACATGTATGTGCCCCTTTTGATTTGCAAACCTATGCAAAATGTGAGGCTTAAGTTCTATGAAACATGTATGCAACTTGATGCTCATGCCTGGTATGCATTGTCTTATTTGTTTCAAAATCTGCACATTCATTCTGTGTTTAAAATATGGATTTTTTTCTCTCTGTACTTGCTCCCTGTTTAGCCTCTGTTACTAGGAAAACCGCTACAAGAAAAAAAGTACTACTTTTTGTTCCCTTGCTCTCTATGCATGCTGAAACTGCTTCTGTACATAGCAAAATTGGAACAGTACAAAGAAAAGGGACACTACACATCACCAGCGAACAGGCCAACCATTCCTATACACAATGCAAAGAAAAAAAATCATACACAGCAGCCCACTACTGCCCAGGCCTGGCCAACCAAAACGGGCTGAATACGCAGTTTCTGGCCTTTTGTCCTGGCCGATCGCTGGCTCCCAGGAGCTGCCGCACCGAACAGATCGCTGGCTCCAGGAGTTTAGGTGGGAAGCTGGCTGGTGGAGTTGGGCGCTGGAGTTGAGGTTTTTACAGCCGTGGGCAACTACCGAACACGTCCTAATGTACGAACATTACATGTGTTAAAGCAGGTTGTTACGACTTGCGCACATATTTTACTTGAGCGTTTTTGTTATTATTTAGTCGTTTGAATTTCTTTTTGTTTACTTATATATCTGCCTGTTGGTTGTTTGCATCGCGATTATTACTAGGAGGGGGTGGGTGAAAGTTCAAAAAAAAGGAGGGGGTGGGTGAGAGGTTGCGTCACGATATTGAATGAGCCAGTCAATATCTAATGGGGCATGCTAGGTGTCCGCTGGTTGATATTTTAAAAAAACATCGGTTGGGTAGCGAGCCGCCAGATCTAGCGTCATCGAGCGGCTAACTGGCACCCTCAACCATTGCAACGGAGCTAATATTGGATAACCTTTGCAACCTAGGTTGTGTTGCAGAAACTTTTGCAACAAAGATTATGTTGTAGAATTTTTTACGCAATACATATCATATTGCGGAAACGTCTGTAATTTTTTTTTTGCAACAGAGATGATGTTGCGGAAACGTCTTTAGATTTATTTATTTTTTTGCAATAGAGATCATGTTGTAGAATTTTTCTGCAGCAGAAATCATGTTGCAGAAGATGAACCAGAAAAACAAGGAAGTGTTGGATCTCGGTCGTTAGCGATGGAGATAAGAAGGAAAACGAATGAGAGGTGATAGGACCCATGGTGCACATCCAAGGTGGCGGACGGTACGCTCTAATCAGCCAGCTGATGCGAATCTTTTCCCATATCTAATCTAGTTAGCCATGACACTACTGCAATTTGACTCTACGCCGAGTGCCAGAAACAGTCGGCGAAAAGCCAAATAAACTCGGCAAAGCCTTTGCCGAGAATTGTTCTCCGCAAATAGTACTCGGCGTACACCTCTCAGGCAAACAGATTTTCACCGAGAGCCATCCGTCGGGCACTCGGCAAACTGTTTGCCGAGAGACAAAACAGTTTGCTGAGAGATAAACAATGCCTCTCGACAAATAAAGAGACTTCACGGCCGCTGGTTCCGCCAGGCCTTTGCCAAGAGCTGTACAAAGACTCGGCTAATATGTGCACATTACCGAGAGCCGTACAAGGACTCGGTAAATATGTGCACATTACCAAGATCCTTTACTCGGCTTACCTGGAAGAACCAGTTCCCAGAAACTCCCCTTTATCAAGTTCCTTTGTCAGCTACTCGGCAAAATGACAACCAAGCTGCCAATGTGTGTCACGTGTCCATTCTGCCGAGTGTCGTTCTCAGAAAAGGTTATTTTATCGAGTGGAGCTCTCAGCAAAGATGCATTGTCGGCATGGTTTTTGCTTCTTTTTCATGTAACCCTGCAACAAAAACATATGTGACAGTAATATCCACTTAGAGAACTTTATGTACTACATAAGCATACATACATAAGAACAAATTCACGAAAGCATTATATATGGTCCACACAAGCTTCATATGAAGTCACAAAATTGTTATTTAGCACATACTGATTGTTACTTAGTACATACCATTGCCTAATTCATGATTTCTCTTCTCATCGAGCACATACTGATTGTAATGATTTTCTGCCTCCTCTCTACCATTGAATGAATCGAAGGAGCTGCCTTTGTAACAAACACTTGTTCATTGCATGCAGACCATGAATCGTAGACTCCTGGACACCTACCTCTGTAACACCGCATACCAGTTCATCTACAAAGAAAAAGGAAAAGATTTCAAAAAGGAATGCAAGTTAAACATAACACATGATACATAAGGGACGTAAGCATTCATCACTCATATACCCAAAAGCATCACAAGTGCAAATCCAAGTCCACGTCAGCAGTTACATAAATATATCACTAAATGAAGGTCAAACTATCTAGGTGGACTACTCCGAGATGTAGTCGGTGAAGCCAGTGATCGTGGAGTCAGAGCAGGTGGGGATATTGATGGCTCGAGAATTTGTGATATTTTCCTAGTGATTCTTGCTTGGTACCATCAGAATTTTTATTACTCCTCGGATATTTTAAACGCTAATCTCTCGAAAGAGAAGAAAATACATTTTCTCAATGTTTGGCAGGAAATATCAAATATGGAAGGACACCAAGAGGGATTGCTGCAAATCAAGCCAAATGGAGCAACTTCCATGAAGAGACCCAAGTCATCAGGCGCAACAGAGCAAAAGACGGCGTTCCATACGACCGCAAGCGCTCGTATGAGCGGTCGTATGGACCGCCATCAGCTCCACCATGTCTATATAAGCCACTTTCGTGAAGGGCTCGAGGGGAGAAGAGAACCCTAGGTGTCGCCACACCAGCCAGAAGAGGAGAAGAGAGGGTCTGAGGAACCATCGAAGATCTTCTTAGTTTCGGTCCTTTCATCTCCATCATCATCATCACCCCTTTCACTATTGTAAGAGGAATTCCGATTTGGGAGAACAAGTGTAACTCTACTTCATCTCATCTGGAGATCAAAACTATTTGAATTATCCATTTCATCTTATTGTGGATTTTCCCGGTATTATCGATATGGTTTTCATGGGTTTTATCTTTGTCATGATTGATTCCCCTCTTATGAGGTGTGAGTAATTCCTCCTAGGCGTGGGAGATGTAGGTGAGTGGTAAGATTCTTCTGTGCCTATCCTATATGTCGTCATTTGCATTCGTAGTAGTATGATCTATCTAGTATGTTGTTATACTGTGGTAAACTCTATGCGTGTTGTCCAATTTAAGGACCCAGGAAACATGATCTCAAGACCTACACAGGTAACACGTATTGTTTAGAGAATCTGTGACCTCTGACGTGACAGGTGGAGATATCTATGAGGACCGAAGAGAATATGAGATAACTGTGATCCATTGAACTTTATGCTTGGTTCCGGTTCAAGGACATTAATTGCGGAAATGACCACTCTGTGGCAACAGTGAAGCAGGACCATAGAATGAAATGTAATCCCATGTGGAGGAGTTTCATAGCGTTAGGGTGATCCGCCTACAAAACACATATATCAAATGCTATGAGTACAATACAAGGTAACTGGTATTACCGTCGCACTGGCACACTTGATACATTCTTAACATGAACTGAAATTTCTCCGCGCCTAATCTCTTCATTGAAGGAAATACAACCTATAGCCTTACTCATGTTATTTGCTTTTAATAATTTTCATAACTGTTACTTTCAACTCTCTTTATATTTGTCGAACTGGTTTATCCGTGATTCAGGACAGTAATAACATTTGCAGAAGCATCAGCAGTTACTTCACACAAGAACCGTGACACCTTGTGTTTGACAGAAGCTGATGAGCACATGGGTGCATCATACATGGCATTTTAGAAAAGTGCACAATTTAGCTGGAAAGAATTACTAAGCCGAATCAAGCAAACGCATGCCCAGGTGAACACTAACTTAAGTTCATACTACAATCTTGAACACATGGCTGCACTTTCATCTCCATTGTTGTTGGTTGAACTTAGGTAGCGCATGGAGTAAATCCAACAACCTATGAGCTCTTGAAGCAACTGGTTTGGAGAAACAAGTTTGAAGAAAAGAAGTTTCAAGTGAAGCTGATGCTATCAGTTTTTACCCCTAATGTTTCTTTGTGCCACACCCATTTGGAGGAGAGACGGGGCCATAGGGGTACATCACCAGAAGCTACATCAAATTCACTTTCCACTACAAAAAACCTCACATCATTTGGAGTTATGAGTCAAAAGTTCTAGTAATTCTCATGGAAGGTGTCGAGGCTCTCAAGGCTTCGCGAATTTCCGAGGAGCTCTCCAACAACTCCCAAAGTTGACTGCTTATTCCCCAAGGAAGCCATAAAAAGCTGCTTACTTTAGAAACCTTTTCACACCTAGCTAAGGGGGGTTGTCCCTGCTATAAAATCCCATCTCCCCCATCCTTTTAAAAAGATCTTTTGTCAAACCATTTAGCAACAAGCTTATGCAGCAAGACTGCTAGAGAGATCCGAGAGATCCTTGCTACCTTTGCTCTTGTGAGTTCATCCGGATTCACGAGAAGGAGCCTCTGGTTCCCCCTATTTCGTGCTCTACGGTTCCGGTCGTTTTGTGTGGGTTAGTCCCGGTTTGTGGTTATGTGATTGTTCGGACAGTGGGTTGGAGTTCTTGTAGCTCCGGTCAACCATCCCCAATGTACGGGTTGCATCCAACCTTGGCAGGTATAAAGTTAGTTATCCCGGCTGCTTGCAGCTAGTTATCACTCCCGATTCTATCCTACAACGTGAAGATCGGGCCACCCTCGGGCGTGAACTCGTTCAACGGGTTTCCACCTATCATCTGGCATCAGAGCCTTCGTTGACACGGTAGGATCTATTATCCAAGTTTATCTTACTATCATCCCTTTAGATCGAGTGTTTTTCATGCTATATTTTCTGTCCTAGAAGTCCAAAGCCCCACCAAAAATAAATCCAAGCCTTGTTGGTGCTGAGATCTTGTTGTTGCATACCTTGCATGTTCTTCATCTTTTAGATCTGCACCAAGTTCATCTTTGTGGTTACTTTCAGATTTGGTTGTTGTGCTTTGGAGAGAAAAAAGGGAAAAAAAGTGGCAAAAAATCAAAGAGAAAAAAAAGAGTGGAAAAAAAAGTCAAGACATAAAAAGAAAGTGTTGTCTAAGATCCAAAAGTTTCAGCTTGGTAGAAAAATTTCAGAAGATTGTGTGTTGTCTGTTTTCAATCTTGGTGCAAAGGTCCAGGAGATCTATCCATATATTTTCTTGGTTTGCATCAACTTGATTTGAACACAAGCCCCTTTTTATTTACGCCATCGAGCTCCACCAAAAACCGAAGCTAGTTCTTTGATCCCTGTCTTTCAATCGCTTTAACACATCCGGGGGAATCGCAATCTGATATGAACCCATAAGAACTTTGGTGAGTAAGAGGTGAGGTTGTGTGATTCCACAAAAATTATCCCATTCCACTTTGGCCTTACTAATGGCAGGTTCTACACCAAGCATGCGTCAAAAGCACCATGGAGAAGAAAATAGTGTGGCCACCCGCGTTGATGTGCAGCGGCTATGTGTTAATGTTCTTCAAGCCTTTGAGAGGATGCTTGATGAGCGTCTTCCCGTTGGTGCAAATGTGGTTCGACACCGACACAATACCATACTGCTCATGATGTGCAGCAAAGAAGACATGCTCAAGGGCATGGTGTTGCTGCTACTCGTGGGCATGTCACTACTACTCCTGAAGTGCGACAAAAATGCATGCTCGAGGGCATGGCGTTGCTGCTCGTGGGTGTGTCGCTGCTGCTCCTGAAGTGCAGCAAAGATGGCATGCTCGAGGGCAAGATACTGCTGTCCCCAGGCATGTCGCTGCTGCTCATGAATCGCAGCAAGGATGTCATGCCCGATGACAAAGTTATGGCACCCGTCAGCGCACCAACGACCCACCGCAAATCATGACTGTGGTTGATGGACCGACTCCAGTGATTCATAGCCCATGTTTACATGAGAATCTCGTTCCTAATGTTGCCATCTTGACCACCACTATTGTCCCAACATCCAAGAAAGATATGCTACAAATTCCATGTGAGGAAGAGAGTCCACAATCCAAAATCCCACAACTTGAGAGTGATAAGAAAAGCAAGCTGAGTGACTCCACCAAAAGTGAGGAAGAGTGTCCACTTTCAAAAATCCCACCACTTGACGGTGAAAAGAAAAATGAGCTGAGTGAGTCCACAAAATGTGAGGTTGAGATCAATCCACACCACATTAGAGAGATGAGTGATCCACAACCCAATATACCACACGATAAGAGTGAGAGGATAAGTGAGTTGTGTGAGTCCACTAAATGTGAGGTTGAGATTTGTCAACAAGAGCATAGCGAGACGAGTGATCCACCACCATGGGAAATTAGTAGTCCACAAAATGAAAAGAGAGAGGAACATTCAAGAACTCTCTTGCAACGATGGGAGGACGAGATCCAACAACAGTTGTGGTGCACATGGAACATCACTACACAAGGTGCATGTTTGTCGATTGATTTTCATCAAGGAATGGAAGTACTCAATGAGGTAAAGGAAAAGAGATCATCCATTTTGATGAATCCAGTGGTATGCACTTATGAGTTTTTGAAGCAATGGCGTGATAAGATTAGAGAAAAATTGTTTGGTACATCATCCATCCAGCAATATGATTTTTTCAATCTTGAAGAGACTATAAAAGAGCCAATAAAATTGAATGCAACTAGTTTGGAGAAAACAAGTTTCAAGTGAAGCTGATGCTATCAGTTTTTACCCCTAATGTTTTGTTGTGCCACACCCATTTGGAGGAGAGACGGGTCCATAGGGGTACATCACCAGAAGCTACATCAAATTTACTTTCCAATGCAAAAAACCTAGCATCATTTGGAGTTGTGAGTCAAAAGTTCTAGTCATTCTCGTGGAAGGTGTCCAGGCTGTCAAGGCTTCGCGAATTTCCGAGGAGCTCTCCAACAACTCCCAAAGTTGACTGCTTATTCCCCCAAGGAAGCCATGCAAAGCTGCTTACTTTAGAAACCTTTTCACACCTAGCTAAGGGGGGTTGTCCCTGCTATAAAATCCCATCTCCCCCATCCTTTTAAAAAGATCTTTTGTCAAACCATTCAGCTACAAGCTTATGCAGCAAGACTGCTAGAGAGATCCGAGAGATCCTTGCTACCTTTGCTCTTGTGAGTTCATCCGGATTCACGAGAAGGAGCCTCTTGTTCCCCCTAATTCATGCTCTATGGTTCTGGCCGTTTTGTGTGGGTTAGTCCGGGTTTGTGGTTATGCGATTGTTCGGACAGCGGGTTGGAGTTCTTGTAGCTCCGGTCAGCCATCTCCAACGTACGGGTTGCATCCAACCTTGGCAGGTATAAAGCTAGTTATCTTGGCTGCTTGCAGCTAGTTATCCCTCCCAACTCGATCCTACGACGTGAAGATCGGGCCACCCTCGGGCGTGAACTCGTTCAACGGGTTTGCACCTATCAGAAGCACTACAATAAATACTCTCCTCCGCTCTTCGTTGGGACGATTACTCATTGGGATTCTTCTGCGAAAGTGCTACACTATCCTATTTGGCTTACAGGCATCTCAGCATTTTCTGTCGCCGTTGCTGGGGAGCTAAGCGCAGAGTATTTGTTTCGTAACTGTTTTTGTGGCACCCCGGCTCAGAGAACCGGTTTACCAGTGTTTCCAACCCAGAGATCATGTCTTCTGGAAACACACAACAACTTGGAACATAACTGAACTGAACTTTATTGAAATATCTCGAGTACAAGCTCATAATTTACATCGATAGCGAGGCCAGAAGCACATCAGGTGCTATGACAATATCTACATTATTTATGGAACATAGCAGGGCCTCGATACTACTGGGTAGAACTACGGCGTAGCGGAACATAGCGCGGAAACTCCATCCACAGGGACACTGCTGTGGACACGACCTAGTTAGCATAGCACGAACCATCGGGACCTCCGTCCTCGGCTTCTCCTGCATCTGGCATGACACGCCAGGTGAGTACTTGGAATGTACTCGCAAACTCATGGCAACCAAAACAATGCAGCAAATAATAGCATGGCAATTAACAGGTTAAATACTTGGGTTGCTTACTCACTGTTATCGAATATCCACTTACTCTCTGGGTTGTCCCACAACCCTCAGAACGCTCACAAACCACTGAGCACTTCCGAACGTAAGACAAGTTCTTCCATCATTATTAGCATTAGGGTGGTTGACCGTTCAGTGGCCTAGTACGGACTGTCCAATACCGTGGACGCGGCTATTCGAATAGGTTCTTACACTCTGCAGAGGTTGTGCACTTTACCCACACTATGAAGCCCCCGACCTCGTGATCCCATTCGGGTGGATCGATGGTGCTTCAACGAAACCTGCCTGACCCGTGACCCCTCTATCGTACCACCGACAATCATACCCTCCCAAGGTCATGTCCTGGGTGGCCCCTGTGTCACCCCGTGACACATGCCACCGTCGTGGCCACTAACTGTCCCAAACGGGGATGCCGGCAAAATAACTCAACTGGGCTCTCAGGATTATCGTCGTCTACTTAATCAGGGCAGCACGCACGCATAACCCTCCCTAGAGTGGTGGTACCGATAAAAAAGCACAAAGCCAGACCAAGTCAAGGCCATCCCATACCGGCAAATGTGGCTGCACGGGAAAGTCCGGATAGGTGACACTAGATCAACCAATTAGGTTTAGAGTTGTCCAGCATTTATCAAGCATGAATTTATATCATGAACAATATAACATAGAAGTAGTTATTCATCAACATAAAATTAATCTAAATTATCACATATTAAAATAATGCATATAATTTAATTAAATAACTAACACTATTGAAATGCTTCATGCAATGGATGACATGGCTTGCCTTGCTCTGTTGGGTTGTCCACAAACTCCTGGGCTTCAAATCCAAAAGAATTTCCTTCTGAAAATATTTTTAAAATGCAATGGAAAATGTCACATATTACTATTTTGTGCACCAGAAATTATGTGAGCATGGGAAAAATACCAAACTTTTCCAGCAAATAGAGGATCTCAAGACAAACTCAGAGCAAAAAGAATCAATTGATTTGGACTTATGGTTTAAAAGTTATGGCTGGTCAAAGTTCTGGTCAAAATCTGGAATTAAAATAGAAAATCAGAAAATCAACCGGGGCCACGTCGAAGGCGTATTCCGCCTGGGCGTCTCCACTTACCGCATCGGTAAGCCACTGATGAGCGGGCCCCAGCGGTCAGATTGAAAAGGGGGAGGATGGAACAGAGAGCTGTGGCTCTCCGGCGATCGTCGCCGGCGACACGGACGTCGGCGAGGTCAGGCGACTGCGGGGATGGGACGAGCGTTCGGAGACGGACAAGCACGTACCAGTAGCGCGACGAGAGATGGCCGGACGGCGTCGTCCCCTTCCTCTCCGGCGGCGGCGGCGCTCGGGTGTCGTCGGAGACGACGATTCCCGCAGAGATTTGGACGGGCAAGAGCTCAGGCGGGGTCAGTGGAATGAGCTGAGCTCGATGGTGCAGTCGGTAGAGGCCGGGGAGGAGTGGAACGGTGAGGAGGCTGGACTTGGGTGGCGGCGGATCTCCGGCGAGAAGCGAGGCCAGAGGGCCTCTTGGCCGTGGCTCGGGGCTCGGGAGCTCGATTAGGAGTAGGAGGAGGTGGGGTGAGTAGCGGGGAGAGGCCGGGTAGGCCTTTATATAGCAGGGGGAAGAGGTCTCTGGAAGCGGCGGGACTCGGCTACGTCGCCGGCGCAAGGACGGCGAGCTGGCCGTCGTGACGTAGGGCGAAGTGACGGGAGCTCTCAGAGGAGTTAAGGCGGTCGGTGGTGGCTAGTGGGGGAAGAAGACGCGCCGCAAAGCCACTGTGCCCGCACGGGCGGCACAGTGCCCGCGTGCGTGGCAGCCGGCGAGGGCGATTCCGGCGAGGGGAGGAGTCAAGATCGGCCAGGTGGAGGAAGGAGACGATGTCGGCGCACGGGGACAAGCTAGGATCATGCGGGGCAGCCAGACGTGACGCATCAGACACGGGCGCGATGCAGAGCGCGCGGTTTGGCATGCCACTTCCGTGCTCACCACGGGCATTGGTGTCTAGAGGCCTCGCGAGCCTGGCGTTTCTTGTCCAGTACGTCGACCCTCGTTCACTTAGTCCACTTGTGCCTCTGGTTCGACTAGATTCACTCTGATGCGAAGTGTAGCTTCAACTATAGTCTCTGACAGAAAACTTGAGAGAGATCTAGAGGGGAGGTGAGCTGGAGATGGAGCCAAAGGAGATGTCTGGAGTGATCTACTATGGAAGGACTATAAACTAGCAAAGTTTGAGAGAATTTGATCAAAGTTTGAATGGGGTTGCTGTACAAGTGTGGTTACTGGAACAGAAGCTAGATGAGCTTGATGCACTCATCTGGCTGGTCTGCTGGAGCTGAATTTTGGTGTGGGATGGTTATTTGATGGATAAGAGATGCCATAAAAATTTCAGCTCATTTGGAAACCTTTAGCTGGTACTTCCTTCACAGAGGTTCCAATTGAACAGAAACTTGGCAGAATATTGCTGGTGAAAACTTTTACTGGGCAAGATGATATTTTTGGATATTGTGGCAAGATATGTTCCCTAGCATCTCAGGGAATTATCTGAGAATTTTCTGAGTTGGGAAAATGTGAGTTGCTTCACAAATGGCCAGTACTGTCCAGAGAGCAAATGGAGTTTTCTGGACAAAATTTTGTACTGGACCCTGAAATGTTTTTGAAGATTGAGGGAGTAGATGATGACAAGAAGGTGTGGGATTAATTTGGGATTTTTCTGATCATCAGAACTATAGGTTGCTTTGTAACCCATAGTGATGACAAATTTTCCCAAATGAAGAAAATGAATATTTGTGAGAGATGAAGAATTGGAAATTGATCCAGAAGGTGAGTGACAAGGTTTTGGCAAGATGGTGAGGGCTTTGGATCACTGAGAGAAATTCATAAGTCCAAAGTCAGCTGAAAAGATTCAAAATCCATCCAAATTGCAAATAAAGCCAGAAAGATTTGAAAACAAAAAGTTGCCAAAAACCAGGGTGTCACAAACCTACCCCTCTTAGAATGAATCTCGTCCTCGAGATTCGGTTGCTCAGGGAACAAGTATGGATACGCTGATCTCAGAAAATCCTCTCTTTCCCAGGTAGCCTCTTCCTCAGTATGATGATCCCGCAACACCTTGTAAAACCTTATCGTCTTACTCCTGGTAGTTCTTTCCATCTCATCCAGAATTCTGACAGGCCTTTCCTCGTAGGTCAAATCTTTAGTCAATTCCAGCTCACTCATATCTGCCTATTTGATTGGGGGTGCGATGCACTTCCTTAGCTGTGATATGTGGAATACATCGTGGACGTCAGACAATTCCGGTGGTAATTCCAACTGATATGCCACTCTGCCTCTTCTAGCCATTACTGGAAAGGGTCCGATATATCTCGGTGCAAGCTTTCCTCGGGTATGAAACCTCTTTATCCCTTTCATGGGGGTAACTCGGAGATAGGCATATTCTTCGGGCTCAAAAGTTACTTCCCGATGCTTCGGGTCATAGTAGCTCTTTTGTCGGGACTTGGCTGCTCGAAGATGCTCCTGGATATCTTTGACTTGCTTCTCAGCCTCGAGCATCAAATCCGTGCTGAAGATACGGCTGTCTCCTGTCTGAGACCAATTTAACGGAGTGCGCATTTCCGTTCATACAGAGCTTCGAATGGTGACATCTTGAGACTTGACTGATAACTATTATTGTAGGAGAATTCTGCATAGGGTAAACTATCCTCCCATTTGGATCCATGGGCGAGAGCATAGGACCGAAGCATATCTTCCAAAATCTGGTTCACCCGTTCGGTCTGTCCATCTGTCTGTGGGTGATATGTCGTACTATGCTTTAGCACGGTTCCCAGGTGTTGACACCAGATTTTGGCATGGTCAAAAACATAATTAAGAAGGCCTCAAATGGAAAAGTTCTCAAGGTGAGAAAGTTCCGTATCATCGAAAGGAGAAACTTTGATATTTGAGCCATAGCCATCCGATCTCATCTCTAAGGCCGAAGTTGTGTTTGAAATGTATGCAGAACACTATTCGGCTGATTACGCCCCCAAGACGGCCTTATATGAGAAAAGTTTCTACACGGATTGTCTTTGTCTCGTCGAATCGGTCGATTTTGATATAAAAATCGTCTCAATCCGAGTTCGTATGCAAAAGTTACGGCCGTTACAAGATTGCTGATACCACAAAGAACGGTACTACCGCTCCAATAAGCGGTACTACCGCTTGAGCGGTACTACCGCTCCTACTACCGCGTCTACTACCGCTTACGAAAAAGTTTCTGGCATCCCGAGACCCTAAGCGGTACTAGAGCGGTACTAGAGCGGTACTAGTAATGTGTCAGCACCGTATGCAACTGTTGATATTCATAATTCGGCTTCACACCTTCATGGTCATAGCCGAATAAGTGATAAATTTGCAGGAGCATACATGCCTTCATCTAATGTTGTAGCATATAATGCATCCTCTACACAATTGCAAAATTTCGGCAACACCTCATTGCCGAAAGAATATGAAAATACTATGGAGCAATTCCTTACAGAAGCTGACGTGGCTTCGTTAAAAAAGAGGCTAGCCCAAAATAACAGGATTAGTGCTCTTTGCCTTGAACAACATGAAAAGAGGTTGTTTCCTGATTATGATGCAATAAAAGCTTGAGTTTTGTATGAAGATGAATCATTGCCAATTGATAGACTATGCGAGGAAAAATATAGTTCTACACCAATGCATATGTCTTCACCTACTGTTGCAGCATGCTATATACCCCCTAAACAATTGCAAAGTTTCGGCAACACTCAAGTTTCATTGCCGAAAGAGTCTCAAAGCATTGGGGGGCAATCTCATGAGGATTGGATAGAAATTGAGATGAAAAAATTTAAAGCTCATCAAGCTGAGATGTGGGCTAAAATTAGACAAGAGCGAGAAGCCTTGCAAATTCAAAAAGAGAAAAGTATTGATTCAGGTAACAAAGTTATTTCGGTTATTGAAAAGGCCGAATCAAACATTACATGTACCGAATCAACTACAGAAGAAGTCTTGCCAATTATAGGAGCCAATGAAAAGAATGATGATTCGAAGAGTGAAAGTTCTTCGGCTGGAAAAGCCGAATCAACTAGTATGTATTCCGAATCCATCAAATCCAAAGAGGCAAGCACCATTGAGAAAGGGCATGGCAAGCACAAAATAGCTATGCTTGATTCTTCTGAAGTTGAGGAAACCTATTTCCTGCCCTACGAGTTCCGTGCCAAGGAAATTGATGAGCATCAAGAACAAAGTAATATGGCCGAACAAAGTTTGGTTAATGATGAACATCAAGAACACAAGCGTGCAGCTGAGCAAAGTTCACTTGAAGATCATTCAAGTGATGAAGCACGGAATCAAGGAAAAGATGAGGATAAAGCGTTGGAGAGTCATTCAAAAGTGGATCAAAGTATTATTCAAGTGTTACAACCATCATACTCTCCCAACGTGTATGAAGAGGTATGTCTACCAAGTGATTTACCTATTTTTAGATTTGGTCACAACTTTATTGTTGATGCATCTATTGGAAAAATTATCATAAATACTTTTGAAAGATCAATGAAGAAGGGTGATTTACTTGTTAGCAACAAAATTGTTATAAAGCATATTGGTCAACCCATTGCACCATTTATAGAGACCGATAAAGATTTACTATCGCAGTCAAAGTACTTCCCATTGTCTTATTTAAAGTTTATATATGCATGGGTAGCTTTGCTTATTTCATACTTGGCTTGCATTTGGTCTCAAATGAGACATATATGTTATAACAGTTTTGATTTCAGAAACATAAAGCCAAGGTTTGAATCTTTTGAGAAAACCGATGCTATTGCAATATCTTATCCAAAGTCATCGGAGATAGAGTGCGAGACACAATGCATAGCCGAATAGGGTGCCAAATCTGAACCATTCGTTTGCTTAACTCCAAAGCCGTTCTCACAGCAAGATCGGCTAGAAAATAAAAGGTTTACCTTCAATTGAAACATGTGTGATCAGATTTTTGATTTGTTGCTGAAGAATGATTATATTAGAATGATTGATCACCGTGTAAAGCCATCAATCCAAGGACGAATGTATTGTAAGTTGCATGATTCGTTCAAGCATAATTTTGAGGACTGCAATATGTTTCGTCAAATAGTTAAATCGGCCATTGATAGCGGACGATTGAGACTTGTTAAAACACCAAGGGATGACCAGGCTATTCCTATTGGTCCTGTTCAACTAAATCCAAGCGTGACGCGTTCGTGTGTCAACACCAGGGCTTGGTGCAATCGCAATCAGAATGCTGAAGTGAACAAGGAGCCCCTATCTGATGTGATAGACTTGGGTACTCCATGAAGGCTGACTATCCGGGACATGTAGAGCTGTGCAAGCTGGTAAGCGGTGAAAGTGGTCTTTACCGGAAGGAAGTGAGCCACTTTCGTAAGTATATCCACGATGACCCAGATAGCATCATGGCCTCTTGTTGACTTGGGTAGTCCAACAATGAAGTCCATGCATATGTCGTCCCATTTCCACTGGGAACTAGTAAGGGTTGCAGTAGTCCAGCGGGTTTCTGGTGCTCAGCCTTGACTCTGTTGCAGATGTCACAACAGGCGACATAGTATGCTATGTCCTTTCACATTCCTGGCCACCAAAAGGTCTCTCGCAAGTCCTGGTACATTTTTGTTCCTCCGGGATGAATAGAGTAGGCAGACTCGTGTGCCTCTCTAAGTATTTGCTGTCTCAAGTTGTCTTGATCCGGCACACATATTCGGTTTTTAAACCATAGGGTACCTTGCTCATCAAGATGGAAGGACTTGGCCTTTCCTCTTGGGATGCGCTCCTTGATCTCTTGTATACCCTCATCTGATTTCTGAGCGGCCTTAATTTCTTCCATGAGTGTCGGAGTAATTTCCAAAATATCCGGGCTTATTGGGCCGCATAGCACCATGTTCAACTTGGCAAACTCTTCTCGTAGCCTCGGATGGATTCCCTCCATTAATGCATTTAGGGTACCTTGCTTTCTGCTGAGGGCATCGGCGACCACATTGACTTTTCCCGGATGATAATTAATTCCACATAGTCCTTGACCAATTCAAGCCATCTTCTCTGTCTGAGATTCAGATCAGGTTGGGTGAAAATATACTTGAGACTCTTATGGTCTATGTATATTTCACATCGCTGCCCAATGAGGTAATGCCTCCAAATCTTTAGTGCATGAATCACGGCTGCCAGTTCCAAGTCATGAGTGGGGTAGTTCTCTTCATGAGGTCGTAGCAGTCTGGATGCATATGCCACAGCCTTTCCTTCTTGCATTAGAACGCAGCCGATTCCACGTCTGGAAGCATCACAATATATGTCAAAGCTCTTGTGGATGTCTCGAAGCACTAAGACAGGGGCTGTGGTTAGCCTTGTCTTCAATTCCATGAAACTGCTGTCACATTCTTCCGTCCAGGCAAATTTGTGGTTCTTTTTCAGCAATTCCGTCAATGGCTTGGCTATTTTCGAGAAGCCTTCGATGAAGCGACGGTAGTAGCCTGCCAATCCCAGAAAGCTACGGACTTCCGTTACTATGGCTGGGGTCCTCCAGTTTAATACAGCAGTCACTTTGCTGGGGTCGACGGCCACACCTTGTTCTGACAGAACATGTCCCAGAAATCCCACCTCTCTCAGCCAGAATTCGCATTTGCTGAATTTGGCATACAAGCGATGGGTCCTTAGTCTTTCCAGGACAGTACGGAGATGTTGCTTGTGCTCCTCCTCATCTTTTGAATAGATAAGGATATCATCGATGAAGACTACCACAAATTTGTCCAAGAAGTTCATGAAGACCTTATTCATCATGCTCATGAAATAGGCGGGAGCATTTGTCAGCCCAAATGACATGACTGTAAATTCATACAGGCCATATCTTGTAGTGAAGGCTGTCTTGGGGATATCCTCTTTTCTGATTTTTAACTGATGATACCCCATTCGAAGGTCAATCTTGGAAAATACCCGGGCCCCGTTCAACTGGTCAATGAGATCATCAATGTGGGGAAGCGGATATTTATTCTTGATGGTGACCCCATTCAGTTGGCGGTAGTCCACCCACATTCGTAGGCTACCATCCTTCTTCTTGACAAACAGCACAGGTGATCCCCAAGGTGAAGTGCTTGGACGAATGTACCCTTTCTGTAGTAATTCATCCAACTGTTTCTTCAATTCCACCAGCTCTGGGGAAGGCATGCGATAGTACTTCTTGTAAATCGGAGCTGTTCCGGGAACAACCTCAATAGCAAACTCGAGTTCCCGATCAGGTGGCATTCCTGAGAATTCCTCCGGGAATACGTCCGGAAATTCACTGACTACTGGAATCAAACTTATATCTGTAGTTGTGGCTTTGAATGCCATTCCTTTCTTTGACATCATTCTGCTAGCAGTGAATTGCACTGTCTGGCCTGCCGGATTAACCAGTGTCACCTTCCTGGTGGCACAGTTGATACACACCTGATGTGGTACCAACCAATCCATTCCCAATATTACATCCAGTCCAGGGGATTCAATAGCAACAAGAGTAGCTGGAAACTTAACATCATGTATCAAGATTTCCAGATCCTTGTATATCACATTTGTTCTGAGCATGGAGCCAGGGGATTGTACCACCATGATTTTGTCCAAAAGAGAAGGAGAAAATTTGTGCAAGGAGGCAAAACTCCGCGAAATAAACGAATGAGAAGCCCCAGAGTCAAATAAAATTGATGCAGGTATGTTGTTAACAGAAAACATACCAAGGACCACATCTGGTGCTTCGCGGGCTTCTTCAGCGGAGATGTGATGGACTTGGCCGCGATAGAAGTTCGTATTGGGGCGGCGTCCAACACTGTTGACTTGTGGCTTGTAGTCGGATGATGGCTTCCCATTTCTTGCGGGGCACTGCTTGGAGTAATGCCCGCTCTGGCCACAAGTAAAGCATGTGTTGTTGCGACGGCAATCTTCTATCACTGGCTGTTTGCCGAAGGTCTTGTCCTGGCTGACAGGCTTGTTGTTGTTGTTGCCATTGTTCCAGGCAGGCTTGTATTCAGATGTCCCTGGTTGCCAAATGCGTGGCTTCTGCACAAACTGCTCACGGTTGTCCTTCTTGGGTTCAAACTTCCACTTGCGATCATCATATCCTGACTTGTGCTCTCGTTCGGCTATGAAGGCCTTGTTCACCAAAGTCTGCAAATCAGGGAAGTCAAGCATATAGAGCTGATAACGGAGGGTATGATTCAGCCCTCCTAGGAATCGGTCGATCTTCCTTTCTTCGGTGGACACATCATGGGTAGAGTACCGTGCCAGATTGTTAAACTTGTTCAGATACCCCCCCACGGACATATTTCCTTGAGTAAGAGCCAGAAATTCCCTCTGCTTTACCTTCATAATGCCGGTGGGGATATGATACTTTGGGAATACCTCTTTGATTTTTTCCCAAGATATATCTTCTCCAGAAGGCCACATTATTTTTGTATTGTCCCACCATATGGCTGCCGGTCCCTCCAGATAGTGAGTAACAAAAGGAACCTTGTCGGACTCATCACAGCGGGCTATGTCCAACTTCTTTTCCATGGTCCTCAGCCTGACCGAAACTGGGTGGCTTGGTACGCTGAAAATCAGACAACTTAGAGTGTGCCCCATTATGGTTATTCTGCCCACCATAGTCTGCATGCTTTTCAGAAATTCCATGAGATCTTGATTTCTTTTCTCCTCAAACATTCTCATAATCTGATCAGTGGTTGGTGCCTGTGGTGGTGGAGGTGGTAAATCTTCCGGTGACTGTCCTGCCTGTCTGGCGGATCGACGAATGGGAGTTCCATCGCCGCCTTGATTACTACACCTCTTCATCCTAAATTTGTTCCCATTGCAAAATACCGAATCGATGAGCAACATCCATAAGAGGAAAGTATGGCAGTGTGACACCAGAGAGAAAGCCAAATAAAAACAAAAGAGAAAATAAAGCGAACAACATAATTATACAAGGCAACCCAACATCATACATGACAAGCTAGTAGGGGATGATCATGGCTAGACTGCTCGTACGGCAGTTGACATATGCAGGGATGCTATGATGCATGCACTGAAACTCAAGCCTCCACTCTAGTGACGTCGGTGGCACGAACACTGGTAAACTGAAGACTCCTCGTCATCTGATCCTGACTCGGAATCTGAGCTGATGACGTGAACCTCTGCCTCCGGATCAAAGGAAACACGACGACGCTGACGGGAAGGTTCTCCCTCTGAAGGAGAAGAAGCACGACGCCACAGCATCGGTGCAGCTGGAGTGGCTAGGAGTGAGGCCCACTCTGCCAGGGTCTCACGTCGGCTACCAGACGAAAAGCCTGGCGGTCCGAACGAGCTAGAAGGAGTATCAGAAGGTGGAATGGGTGGAGTATACACAGGTGAAAACGGAGGTGGAGGAGGAGTATGTGCTGCCGCAACAGCTGCAAGTGCCTCGCGGGCATGAGTCAGCTCCTCAGCTAGTGAAGTGATCATACGGTAACTGGCGTTCAGATAACGAGATAAAACACCAGTAGCGCGATCACTCGCCGGATCAACAGGTGCAAAAAGGACTCGCCCTGTCGCAGGCGACAGGGTGGGGTAGTGAAAGAAACCTGGATGAGTCTGCATCTCGACCTCGTGGAAGCGCAAGTCCGTAAGAGCCTCCATCGCAGCAAACTGGATCGCCAACTCCGGAGTAGAAGCAGTTCCACCCTTGGAAGACCGGGAGTAGCTACCAATATCCGAACTCGCAGTCAGGAAGGCCTCCGCGTGATACTCGAATACGGAACCAGCAAGCTTCTCTCGGAACACCTGGAATACTAGGTCTTCGCCGTTGGGATACAGCCGAAGCCAGACACTACGAAGCAATACTGGAAAAGTGAACGGTGCCGGCTCGTGGTGGTAGTGGTACGGAACTGGTGCCATCTACACTCATCAAACCAGCGGTTAGCACAATAAAAACTATATGCATGCCATGCAGCAACCAGATGCAACAAGCAAGACACATCGAGACTCTAGACTACTTGCTGTTCTAGCGCAGGGTTAACTAGGGCGTCCTATAGTCAGCGCGGCTCTGATACCAAGCGTTGTGGCACCCCGGCTCAGAGAACCGGTTTACCAGTGTTTCCAACCCAGAGATCATGTCTTCTGGAAACACACAACAACTTGGAACAGAATTGAACTAAACTTTATTGAAATATCTCGAGTACAAGCTCATAATTTACATCGACAGCGAGGCCAGAAGCACATCAGGTGCTATGACAATATCTACATTATTTATGGAACATAGCAGGGCCTCGATACTACTGGGTAGAACTACGGCGTAGCGGAACATAGCGCGGAAACTCCATCCAGGGACACTGCTGTGGACACGGCCTAGTTAGCGTAGCACGAACCATCAGGACCTTCGTCCTCGGCTTCTCCTGCATCTGGCATGACACGCCAGGTGAGTACTTGGAGTGTACTCGCAAGCTCATGGCAACCAAAACAATGCAGCAAACAATAGCATGGCAATTAACAGGTTAAATACTTGGGTTGCTTACTCACTGTTATCGAATATCCACTTACTCTCTGGGTTGTCCCACAACCCTCAGAACGCTCACAAACCACTGAGCACTTCCGAACATAAGACAAGTTCTTCCATCATTATTAGCATTAGGGTGGTTGACCGTTCAGTGGCCTAGTACGGACTGTCCAATACCGTGGACGTGGCTATTCGAATAGGTTCTTACACTCTGCAGAGGTTGCGCACTTTACCCACACTATGAAGCCCCCGACCTCGTGATCCCATTCGGGTGGATCGATGGTGCTTCAACGAAACCTGCCTGACCCGTGACCCCTCTATCGTACCACCGACAATCATACCCTCCCAGGGTCATGTCCTGGGTGGCCCCTGTATCACCCCGTGACACCTGCCACCGTCGTGGCCACTAACTGTCCCAAATGGGGACGCCGGCTAAATAACTCAACTGGGCTCACAGGATTATCGTCGTCTACCTGATCAGGGCAGCACGCACGCATAACCCTCCCTAGAGTGGTGGTACCGATAAAAGAGCACAAAGCGAGACCAAGTCAAGGCCGTCCCATACCAGCAAATGTGGCTGCACGGGAAAGTCCGGATAGGTGACACTAGATCAACCAATTAGGTTTAGAGTTGTCCAGCATTTATCAGGCATGAATTTATATCATGAACAATATAACATAGCAGTAGTTATTCATCAACATAAAATTACTCTAAATTATCACATATTAAAATAATGCATATAATTTAATTAAATAACCAACACTATTGAAATGCTTCATGCAATGGATGACATGGCTTGCCTTGCTCTGTTGGGTTGTCCACAAACTCCTGGGCTTCAAATCCAAAAGAATTTCCTTCTGAAAATATTTTTTAAATGCAATGGAAAATGTCACATATTACTGTTTTGTGCACCAGAAATTCTGTGAGCATGGGAAAAATACCAAACTTTTTCCAGCAAATAGAGGAGCTCAAGACAAACTCGGAGCAAAAAGAATCAATTGATTTGGACTTATGGTTTAAAAGTTATGGCTGGTCAAAGTTATGGACAAAATCTGGAATTAAAAAAGAAAATCAGAAAATCAACCGGGGCCACGTCGAAGGCGTATTCCGCCTGGATGTATCCACTAACCGCTTCGGTAAGCCACTGACGAGCGGGCCCCAGCGGTCAGATTTAAAAGGGGGAGGAGGGAACAGAGAGCTGCGGCTCTCCGGCGATCATCACCGGCGACACGGACGTCAGCGAGGTCAGGCGAGTGCGGGGATGGGACGAGCGTTTGGAGACGAACAAGCACGTACCAGTAGCGCGATGAGAGACGGTCAGACGGTGTCGTCCCCTTCCTCTCCGACGGCGGCGGCGCTCGGATGTCGTCGGAGACGACGATTCCGGCAGAGATTTGGACGGGCAAGAGCTCAGGTGGGGTCAGTGGAATGAGCTGAGCTCGATGGTGCAGTCGGTGGAGGCCGGGGAGGAGTGGCACGGTGAGGACGCTGGACTCGGGTGGCGGCGGATCTCCGGTGAGAAGCAAGGCCAGAGGGCCTCTCGGCCGTGGCTCGGGGCTCGGGAGCTCGATTAGGAGTAGGAGGAGGTGGGGTGAGTAGCGGGGAGAGGCTGGGGATGCCTTTATATAGCAGGGGGAAGAGGTCTCTGGAAGCGGCGGGACTCGGCCACGTCGCTGGCGCAAGGACGGCGAGCTGGCCGTCGCGACGTAGGGCGAAGTGACGGGAGCTCTCAGAGGAGTTAAGGCGGTCGGTGGCGGCTAGTGGGGGAAGAAGACGTGCCGCAAAGCCACTGTGCCCGCACGGGCGGCACAGTGCCCGCGTGCGTGGCGGCCGGCGAGGGCGATTCCGGCGAGGGGAGGAGTCAAGATCGGCCAGGTGGAGGAAGGAGACGATGTCGGCGCACGGGGACAAGCTAGGATCACGCAGGGCAGCCGGACGCGACGCATCAGACACGGGCGCGATGCAGAGTGCGCGGTTTGGTATGCCACTGCCGTGCTCACCACGGGCATTGGTGTCTAGAGGCCTCGCGAGCCTGGCGTTTCTTGTCCAGCACGTCGACCCTCGTTCACTTAGTCCACTTGTGCCTCTGGTTCGCATAGATTCACTGTGATGCGAAGTGTAGCTTCAGCTACAGTCTCTGACAGAAAACTTGAGAGACATCTAGAAGAGAGGTGAGCTGGAGATGGAGCCAAAGGAGATGTCTGGAGTGATCTACTATGGAAGGACTATAAACTGGCAAAGTTTGAGAGAATTTGATCAAAGTTTGAATGGGGTTGTTGTACAAGTGTGGTTACTGGAACAGAAGCTAGATGAGCTTGATGCACTCATCTGGCTGGTCTGCTGGAGCTGAATTTTGGTGTGGGATGGTTATTTGATGGATAAGAGATGCCATAAAAATTTCAGCTCATTTGGAAACCTTTAGCTCGTACTTCCTTCACAGAGGTTCCAATTGAACAGAAACTTGGCAGAATATTGTTGGTGAAAACTTGTACTGGGCAAGATGATATTTTTGGATATTGTGGCAAGATATGTTCCCTAGCATCTCAGGGAATTATCTGAGAATTTTCTGAGTTGGGAAAATATGAGTTGCTTCACAAATGGACAGTACTGTCCAGAGAGCAAATGGAGTTTTCTGGACAAAATTTTGTACTGGACCCTGAAATGTTTTTGAAGATTGAGGGAGTAGATGATGACAAGAAGGTGTGGGATTAATTTGAGATTTTTTTTATCATCAGAACTATAGGTTGCTTTGTAACCCATAGTGATGACAGATTTTCCCAAATGAAGAAAATGAATATTTGGGAGAGATGAAGAATTGGAAATTGATCTAGAAGGTGGGTGACAAGGTTTTGGCAAGATGGTGAGGGCTTTGGATCACTGAGAGAAATTCATAAGTCCAAAGTCAACTGAAAAGATTCAAAATGCATCCAAATTGCAAATAAAGCCAGAAAGATTTGAAAAGAAAAAGTTGCCAAAAACCAGGGTGTCACATTTTTGCAGGTGTTGTTATTGTAGATGCTTCCTGTAAGTCACAGGGGGCCTACTCATTCGGGGAAAACGTATTTAGCAGATTATATTGCTCGTTTTCCTCAAGAGCAACAAGCTTCATTATTAGAAAAAACAAAAATAGTGAAATAGTTGAGGTTAATACTTTGTTTGAACAGAAGTCGATTACTCCAAAGCCAAAGAAGACTATAAGAGATCATTGTGCTCCAGTGTTTACTTCGAGATCTCCTATAGTATATCCTACCAATTATGCTAAAGAGTATTCGATTGACTGTGATCTTATTACAGAAGTTAGAAAGCATGCCTTTGCAGGAACTAAAGAAGAAGACCCTCAAGCACATCTCATGTTTTTTGATACTCTATGTGGAACTGTTAAACTGAAGGATGTGTCAAGAGAATTCGTATTATTAAGACTCTTCAGGTTTTCTTTAAAGGAAGAAGCTGAGAAATGGTATAATCGATTGCTTCGAGGAAGTATCACCAGCTGGCTTATGTGTTCTGAAAAGTTCATGGCCAAATTTCTTCCAAGCTCTAAGATTACTAAATTGAGAATAAATCTCACCCTATTCATCCAGGAAGACGGTGAAAGTTCATATAAAGCTTGGGAGAGATATTCTAAATTCTTGAACTTATGCCCTAACCATGATTATGTTGAATATGTTATACTTCATATGTTTTATCATGGAATTAACGAGGAATCAAAATCTATTCTTGATTTAAGTGCAAGAGGACGATTTATGTCTTTAACTCTTGAAGAAGGGAAAGAACTTATTGAGAAAATTGTGTCTACACAAGAACAGTGGAATATCGAGGAGCCAATCAAGCCTACGGGAAAAATATATCATATTGAAGACATGGAAGAATTCAAAAAGGTCACTCAAGAGAAAGGTATGCCTGTTGAACAAGTTATTAATGAAAAAGTAGATATATTTAGTATCTATCGTCAGGAGGATGAACTTCAAGAGACAATGAATAAATTCATGTTCCATCAAGACAACTTCAACAGAGATTTCCGAAGGTGCATCTACCATAATGAGAAGGGTATAACCTACCTTTCCCGAGAGGAAGAAGGGTTAAGTCAAGCGATAAAGAATATCGATAAACACTCTCGCATGATAGAAACCCAATGTTCTCAAATTTCCGAAACTCAATCTTTGATTCTTGCTCAATTAGATAAAGATAATCCTGTTTCTACTAATGAAATTTCGACCCACGGTGGTAAAAGAACATAGGATCCTAAAGGCCCAGAGTGGTACGAGAAGGAGCAAGAACAGAGAAGAAGAGAGAGCCAAAGTCAAACTCAAGAGAACAGAGAACTTCTCTTTGGTGAGGAAGAACCGGAAGAACAGGTCCGTCAGGATGCTCAAGAAAATGAAGCCGAAGTTGACAAAGAAATTGACCCTGATGCTGAAACAGTAGATGGTGACAATAATGAAGAAGAAGTCACCCCGGAAGTTGAAAGAGTTGAAGAGCGAAGGGTGGAAAGGAACACCCGGCCACCTTATCCCACCAGAGGAGAAAGTAGTCAATCAACGAGGAATAAAGAAAGAGGTAAGGAAAAGGAGAAAGACAAAGGTAAAATGAAGATAACACTTCCTTACCCCAAAGCTGTCAGGCCACCTTTTTACAAGCAATAGCTGATCTTAAAGTTTCGATGCATGTAACTGATATATAAAATATTCCTACTTTTGCCAAGTTCATGTGTGACATCGTTAACAATAAAAGGAGTATCAATTTGAAGGAACAGGTGGCTACAATAACGGAGTACCCCTTTGAGAATAAGATACCAGAAAAGTTGGGAGACCCAGGTATACCTACAATATCTTGTCCAATTGGTAGTCTTGATATAAATAATGCTCTTTGTGATGTAGGAGCAGGTGTTAGTGTGATGCCTTTAACTCTCTATCACAAATTGAACTTAGCAGAATGTATGCCCACAAACATAACCTTGCAGATGGCAGATAAGTTCACAAAGAAGCCAGTGGGAGTGGCTGAGAATGTTCCACTAAGATTAGATGGGCATGTTATACCTACTGATTGTGTTATCCTTGACATGCCCGAAGATGAAAAATTATCAATTATCCTTGGTAGACCATTTCTGAATACTGCAGGTGTAGCGCTGGACTGCTCCGAAGGGAAAGTAACTTTCATAATTTGCTAAGAAGAAATAGTGAAGTACTTTCCGAAGAAGCGAGGAGCAAAGGAGAAGTATGTTCCCCCACCTAAACGAGTATGTGCGGTAAGTAAAGAAAATCTCAGGCCACCAGGGACTTGACATAATACTGAGGTATGGGGTTGAGCTTAGCAACCCATCAGTTTGTCAGAATCTTTGCTTTGTAGTTTTGCTCTCATAAATAATCTGATGGAAATTCTCGAAAAACTTGTTTTTTGACTTTGTGTCATAGGAGAAACATTGAAGAAAGAAGGTGGAAGGAAGAGGCAAGAGAGAAGAGCAAACAGGGAGAAAGACGGTGTATCATATGGGCGCATGCACCCATATGCGTGGTCGCATGGAAAGACCAAAGGAAATGTCGAGGAAGGTCAGGGAGAACGACGACATATGATACAACCACCGACGCTCGTTTGAGCGGTCGTATGAGACCCTCGCCGAAAATCTCCAAGACCTCCAGCATGGAAGACGGCATTTTGAACGGGGGCAAGCGCCCGTATGAGCAGTCATTTGAGTCCTCGAACAAAATCCACCAAGGATCCAGAGCAGAAGACGGCGTTCCATACGGACGCTTGCGTCCGTATGAGCGCCCGTATGATGCTCTGCCTCGCACGTCTTCGGCATCCAGAACAGATGACAGCGTTCCATACGGACGCTCGTGTCCGTATGAGTGCTCGTCCGAGGTACGCAAACCCTAGATCAACAGAAATCAACGCGAGACGACATTCCATATGAGCGGTCGTATGGCTGAAATTTTCATAAAATGCAGCGGCCGGCGCAGGGGGGATCTCCTTCTTCCTCCCCTAGCACCCAAGTTCTTCACCTCTCACTCTCAAACCCTAACAAAAAATCCTCCAAATCCCACGTTTCTTCACGGATTTCGTTCGTTTGATCCGTGCATCTTGATCCTCGGTGAGTTTCTCCTCCGATCCATGGTTCATTTACAAGTTTTGATGGTGATTTCAACCATGTTCATATCCTAGATGAGATGCAAGTATTTTTGTTTTCCATTCGATTTGCACGTTAGGATTCGAAGTAGTAGGTTAGGACCAATCTTAGGTAGTATTAGAACTCGATCCCCACGTAAAACTTACATTTTTCTGTTGTTATTTTTGTTGTGTGTAGAAAATGATGAGATCGGCGATCGCCAAGGGGATGAAGGCCATGAGCTCACGCTCTAAGCATGCCCGGAATGAGGGAGACGACCTTCGTGTCGCTGTCAACAAGGACTATGCACGAGTGAGCAGCCGAGGGATGACGCCCACGAAGTGGAAGTGTGACGCGTTCTTGGAGTCTGTTACGTCTCCGTCGTATCTATAATTTTTGATTGTTTGGTGGCGCCCCGCCTGAATACCACTGTAGTCAGACGGTCGCCTCACATACCAGCCCAGGAGAATCACTCTGGCATTCGCTTTTACAACAAGTATCATGAACACAAGCATTTCTATTAATGAATATATCAGTCTTACATGATATATTACAAGGGTGATGGTAGTGGAAAAGCTCCATCTAAGGCAGCATAGTCCTGGTGCGGCTCCAATCCACAGGGATCTGACTGGGTTACTCTTCTAGCCCGCGAACACTCCGGCTCCTTGCTAGCGAACGTCGAATCCTTAGGTGAACCTGGCCACATTGAAGGCCGCTGAGTACTTTTGAATGTACTCGCAAGCAAACCAAACCAACATATACACCAAGCAATGCAATTCATGGCATTCAAGCATGTACTTAATATCTTAACAGTACTAACTATTATATTATGGCAGGACTATCTAGCAAGGTTAATCATCTAGCAACATTAATCATCATGTCATAGCAGGATTATCTAGCATGATAATTTTTGAAGTAGATGCAGTAAAGTAAAGCATATCAATAGTTCATACTCCGAGTATTCTCACGATCCAAGTCCGATCCAAACTTTGCGGTCATTCAACCGCTCATCTAATAGCCATCACATGGCTAGCAATCATACCTCTGACATCATCTGATGTCCATGGCATCTGCACCGCAAGTCTGACAACCCTTACCACTCTCTCGTTCAGTCTTAACAATACGTTATATAGTTTGTTCCTCCAGACTCGACACAGATCAAATAGTGGCTGAGTACGAACTGTCCATGACCGAGGACGCGGCTATTCGAATAGATTTACACTCTGCAGAGGTTGCGCACTTTACCCACACCATGGAGCGCCTGGCCTCGTACTTTAGTACATGTTCCCATTCGGGTGGACCAGTGCTGCTCCAACAAAACCTTGTCTATTGCCTGGCACTCTTACGGTCCCACCGACAATCATACCCTCCCAGGGTCATGTCCTGGGTGGCCCCTGTGTCACCCCGTGACACCTGCCACCGTCGTGGCCAAACAAATTGTCCCAAACGGGGACCTGGTACCATATAACTAAACTAGGCTCACAGGATTATCGCCGCCTACCGGGCCAGGGTAGCACGCACGCATAACCCTCCCTATTTGGTGGTACCGACAAGAGGCAGGACAATAGACCAAGCTAGGGCCGTCCCATACCGGCAAATGTGGTTGCACTTGATGAGCTCGGTTCGTTGGCACTATGACTCGATCCAACCGACGGAGGAGGTTGTTGTCATTAAGTCACATTCTTTAATATTGCAATAATATTAACCATGCATGATGTAACAACTATGAAAGCATAACAACCTATCTCCATACAATATCACAAGGAGTCATTAGTGGAACAATATTCAAATGGCAAGTTATCAATATACAAGTCTTAGCTGTAAGTGACAACCATCTGAACCCTTGCATGAAACCGACAAATAAACCAGTAGCCACCAGAACGGTCTTTACAACTCAGATCTGGGACGTTACCGGAATAACTCAACCCCGGCTCAAGACGGCTGAAAAGCAGCTCGGAGCATGAGACGGTGTTGATAAAAAGAGTGTAGCGGTTCCCTAAGACGGCCGAAAAATAGCTGAGAGCATAGGGTCACCGCTACAGAAAAAATTCAACAGTTGTACGAGACGGCCGAAAAGCAGCTCAGAACACGGGCCAGTTGTTGAAAAGAGAAACATAAAGTCGGCATCCACCCCGGACGGCCGGAAGCAGCTCAGAACACAGGCGTGGTGCCGTCACCGAAGAAAGGCGGCCAAGGGTTCACTGGCGTCACATACAGCTCACCACTACGCATACAAGCATATTAATTTAAACACGCAAAAATAACACAGAGCAATGCTTTAGGGCATATATCAGATGGTCGGCTTGCCTGGGGGTGGAGGGATACACCGGGAAGAAGTGCGATGAGCTCGCGGAAAATTCGCCGGAAAGGATTCTCTCTCGGAGGGGCTGATTGAAGGGCAAGGGCAAAATGGTCATTTTCAGAAGGTGCCAACATGGTGAAAGTGATATCATCGGAACGGACTCGACGAACTGAAGTAGTGGGCTTTGGATTCACCTCGATCAGAGTTACGGTTGAAGAGAAACGGCCGTTCGTTCGTTAAGCAGCAAACAAATAGATTTCTGTCCGTTTTTACCCTTAATGAGTGAACGTTCATTAAATAACCAGTTCGGCCGCCGGCGGAATAAGTGAAAGCGTATTTATGAGAATACACTTTCCCATGGGGAAAACGTAAATACGGCTAGGCGCTTCCACTTATCCTACGTGGCCGGCCTTAGGACGCCGACAGGTGGGTCGCGCACCCCTTCTCTCTCCTCCCTCCATCTCCTTCTTCCTCCTCCCCGACAGAGAGCGGCTGGGGATCGGCCTCGCCGGCGCCGGCGACTAGAGGCCACGGCGGGCTGGGGCGCCGCCGGGGATGGATGCCCCACTCCAAACCGCGCCCGCGAGCGGTGGAGAGGGCGCCGGGGACGGCCGGAACTGGCCGCGGCAACAGTGGCCGAAGGCGGCGGCTCCGCAGGCGATGTCGGGGTTCCAGTGGGCTAGGGGGCTGGGCGAGGGCATGGGCGAGCTCGCCGGAGAGTGGAGCTTCCCGTGGTGGGTCGGATGCGGCCTGGGGGTGCTCGGGTGTGGGGAATGGAGGCGGGGCAGTGGGTGGAGCTTGCCGGAAATTGGAGAGCTCCGGTGAGCTATTCGGCCGGGCGAGCGCACTGGAGAGGTCCAGAGGGAGAGAGGGAGAGGCTGTGGTGCTGGGAGGGCTCGGGAGAGAGCTATTTATAGCCGCGGGGAGGGGCTAGCCGAGGACGACCGAAGCTGCTCGATGCTCGGTGCCGCGGCGACGTGGTTGGCGGGTTGCGGCATCGAGCGACTTCACGGGGAGGGAAGAGACCTCGGGAGCTCTCAAGAGAGCTTGGGGGAGAAGAGGACAGAGGGGAAGGCGACGACAGCAAGTCACAGGCGGAGCAGTGCCATGGCGAGGTTCGTCGCGGTGCGAGGAGGAAAAGAACGGAGGGGGAAATGACCCGAGAGGAGGAAGTGGACGACGGGGAGTCAGGTCGGCACGAATGGACAAGCTACGGCGGCCTGAGCTGGCCTGCCCGACGCGACGAACACGCGGTGCACAGTTTCTGTGTGCAACTCACGCGGTCACCACGGGTGAATCGCGCTCTAGTGCCAGTCCAGCCGTCACACCTTGTCCAACAGGTTAATAATTGCTCAAATAGACAAGATTGGTCATTGGACAAGCCAGGAAAGGTCTAGGTGGGTTGAGGGGATCCAAAAATGTTTCTGGACAGAAACTTGGGGAGGAAGTTGTGGTCAAACAGAGGTGCCAATGAGCAGTAAAAGTTGTCACAGGGAAATGTGGTAGGAAGGACTAGGTTCTGGTAAAATTTGAGGTTATTTGGACCAAGTTTGCATATACTTCCTTTGAAATGTTAAATTTGGTCCAGAAACTGAATCTTGATGTTTTGCTCAAATGGTTGAATGGATTGGGCTGAATTTTGGTGGAGAGTGATTATTTGGGGTATGGAGATACTGGGAAAATTTCAGCTCATTTGGATATACCAAACTGGTACTTCCTTCACAGAGCTAGAATCTGGACAGAATCTGGATGGAATTTTTGGGAGCAATTGGCTAGATAAAATGATGTGAATTTTTGCATAATCACATAATATATGGAATTTGAGGTCCTGGATTAATTTGAGAATTTTTGAAGCAATATAAAATATAGTTGCTTCATAACCTCAAAATTGATCCAGAAACAAGAATTGGAAGAGGTGCTCAAAAGTTGAACTGTGTAACTTGGGTTTTTGAAGGAAATAGTGAAGATATAGATAGGATAAGCTCCACAGATTATTTGGGATTTTTCCTGGCTACCAAAATGGTAGTTCCTTTGGAAAGTGCCCAAAATGCAATATTGGCTTTAAATAAGAAAATACAATTTCCCTTAGTTAGTTATAGCCAATATTTTTATTGGAGCTCAATATGATCACAAAAAATATCTCCACAAGTTTTCATGAACTTTGGAGATGGATAGATTTTTTCCTGGATTTAATTCCTTTAACTGGCAGAAAAAGGAATTATTTTTAAATGAAAAATATTGCAAATGACTTGGAAATATTTTTGCATATCCAGGGTTTAAAAAGATAGGATGATCACTGGGAGAAATTTGGGAGGCAAAAGATCAAAGGAAATTGGGGTTCCTTTGTAACGGAAGAAATTAGGGTTTCCCTTCCGGCAACTCGGAATGTAGGGTTTCAGTGGCAAAGTCTTGAGAAAATATCTTGGGTGGCAAGATTGGACTGGAGAGAACCGCTGGTCAGATAGGAGAGGCAAGGCTAAATGACCATCTTCATATACCCAAAGGCAAGAGAAAACCCGATAACATCGAAAAAAGACGGGAGTCAAATCCCGCAAAGGAAAAAAAACAAGGAGTGAAAACCAGGGTGTTACAAACCTACCCCCCTTAAGAAAATCTCGTCCTCGAGATTTCCGGGCTTACCTCCCGGTGAAGGGGACTTACCTGGGTGCGACTTGGATCCATCAGCTGTCTTGTCTTCGTGGGTTTACTGGCCTCTTAACTGCCTCTTTTGATGGCTCTGGTGCTGTCTTTTTTTTTCAGACGGCTTCATTGAATCCTTCTCTTTCCTATCAGGCAAACCCTTTGTGCTGGTAGTTTGTTGGCTGGGGTTGGTGGGTAGCTCCGGGTATCGACAAATAATCTGGTTTCCATGTCCTGAGACTAGCTGCTTCGGGTTTTATTGCGATACTTCGTACACTGACTGCCAAGGGCGAGACATCCTTTCTGAGTACCGAGCTCATGTGCTCGTATGGCCTGGAGTGGCTAGGAGTGGCTCTCTTTTTGCCTTGTCAGAATACTCAATCTGGCTGTGGGTTCTATATGAATGCTTTCTTCCTGTCTCTTGCATTCTGACTTCGTTCTCAGGAGGTTCCCTGCTGAAATGTCGGGCATGATCACCAAGTAATCATAGACGGTAATCTCTGAGATGGCTCTACCATATATAGCCTCTGTGGTCCTTGCTATGACCACTGAGCTGACATAGTATGGCTATCATTCCGTGCATTCTTCGGAGCATAACCTCTGATCTTGGCTGATGGCCCGTATTCACGATGACATGCTGGCTGCATTGTTGTGGCCGTATATGCAAGAGTCTGACAAGGATTGGCAATATCACCTTGTCTGTGGAGCTTTACTCCATTGACTGTCGCGGAGATTGTTTATTCAAGACTTCCTTGTTCTTGGGGGTTCCTTTTTGGGGAACTTGTCATGACCTACCATCATGGCTCCTTGGTCATATCCCAGCTTGTTGGGCCTATATTCACAATTTACTCTTGCATATCTCGTAGGGATTGCTACGTTCATATCCTTCTTTGAAGTGTGGAGCCAATGTTTCTCTGAACACAGTCATTCCCATGTACGAGTGGCTCGCATGAACTGATCCCCTGGACTGCATGCTCACAACATATGCAGGGGTAGGATAGATCCTTTCAAAAACATCGAGTTCTGAAGCGGACGTGTGTCTGGACTAGTTCGTGCTTCTGGCAATGGCGTGTTGAAGAAGGTTGAATTGCTTATGCTCGAAGCTTCTGCCAGGGTAGTGTGCTGAGGAAGGCTGGGTATCGTACCTCAGAAGTTTTCCCTCATGTTGCTTACTGCGGAAGGTCAGGTGCCTTATGCTGGAAGCTTTTCGGTGTAGCACGCTGAGGAAGATGGGAGTGCCGTACTGTTGGAAATATGCCCTAGAGGCAATTAATAAAGTGTTTATTATTATCATATTTCTCCGTTCATGATAATGGTTTATTATTCATGCTAGAATTGTATTGACCGGAAACTAAATACATGTGTGGATAATAGACAAATACTATGTCCCTAGTATGCCTCTACTAGACTAGCTCGTTGATCAAAAGATGGTCAAGGTTTCCTGACCATGGACATGAGTTGTCATTTGATAACGGGATCACATCATTAGGAGAATGATGTGATGGACATGACCCAACCGTTAGCATAGCAAATGATCGTTCAGTTTATTGCTATTGCTTTCACTATGTCAAATACACGTTCCTCTGACCATGAGATCATGCAACTCCCGGATACCGTAGGAATACTTTGGGTGTATCAAACGTCACAACGTTACTGGGTGATTATAAAGGTGCACTACAGGTATCTCCGAAAGTGTTTGTTGAGTTGGCATGGATCGAGATTGGGATTTGTCACTCCGACTATCGGAGAGGTATCTCTGGGCCCTCTCGGTAATACAGCATCACAGAAGCCTTGCAAGCACCGTGACTAAAGAGTTAGTTGCAAGATGATGTATTACGGAACGAGTAAAGAGACTTGCCGGTAACGAGATTGAACTAGGTATTGGATACCGACGATCGAATCTCGGGGAAGTAACATACCGCCAGACAAAGGGAACAACGTATGTTAACATATGAGGTTCACCGATAAAGATCTTCATGGAATATGTAGGAACCAATATGAGCATCCAGGTTCCGCTGTTGGTTATTGACCGGAGAGTCGTCTCGGTCATGTCTACATCATTCCCGAACCCATAGGGTCCGCACACTTAAGGTTCGATGACGATATAGTATTATATGAGTTATGTGATTGGTGACCGAAGTTTGTTCGGAGTCCCGGATGAGATCACGGACTTGACGAGGAGTCTCAAAATGGTCGAGAGGTAAAGATTCATATATTGGAAGGCCATATTCGGACGTCGGAAAGGTTCCGAGTGATTCGGGTATTTTTCGGAGTACCGGGGAGTTACGGGAATTCACCGGGAGAAGTAATGGGCCTTATTGGGCCATACGGGAAAAGGAGAGGCAGGCCACGTGAGGAGGCGCCCCCCCCCCCCTTGCCCAAACCGAATTGGACTAGGGGAGGGGGCGCATCCCCCTCTTTCCTTTCCCTCTCCCTTCCCCCTTTCCTACTCCGTATGGGAGGTGGAATCCTACTAGGACTAAGGAGTCCTAGTAGGACTCCCCACACTTGGCGCACCCCTAGGGGGCCGGCCTCCTCCCTCCCTCCTTTATATACGGAGGAGGGGCACCCCTTGGAGACACATAATTGTCCCATAGCCGTGTGCGGTGCCCCGATCTCCGTTTTCCACCGCGGTCATATTTTCGGAGAGCTTAGGCGATGCCCTGCCGGAATCACTTCACCGTCACCGTCGCCACGCCGTCGTGCTGACGGAACTCATCTACTTCCTCGACGTCTTGCTGAATCAAGAAGGCGAGGATCGTCACCGAGCTACACGTGTGTAGAACTCGGAGGTGCCGTACGTTCGGTACTCGATCGGTGGAGCTCGAAGGATTGTTCGACTACATCAACCGCGTTGTGAGACGCTTCCGCTAATGGTCTACGAGGATACGTAGACACAGTCTCCCCTCTCGTAGCGATGCATCTCCATGGATAGATCTTGCGTGAGCGTAGGAAATTTTTGAAATTCATGCTTCGTTCCCCAACACGTACCCCAGAAGATTTTCTCACCCAGTGGTGTAGCGAGAAAGGTTGGGAGTCTTGTGTCGTAAGATTCTCTCGATAGCTTGCGGAGGAAAGCTGGGTTCCTTGTACCAAAAGCCTTGCACTGTGATAAATGGTCGGATCTATGGCCGTTTCTGGCTTCCTTTCGAAGTATCCAGAATTTACCCATAGCGGAGCAAAATTTGGTGTAGGCCATACCTTGTCTGAAGATATTCCGTTGGTTATGCACACCGCTTGTCCTTCTGCTAGTCTGATCATTGTTGCTGTAGAGGTTGCACAACTGATACAGACTTCATGTTGGTAATTAATTCAGAATACCCTTTGTATTCAATCCAAGTGTTGCCGGTAGTGAGCAGTTGACGGATAATTCCATTTGGTTTAGCTGAGCTTCCAGGTGTTTGGAGTCCTCATTGATTCTGGGCAGCCATGAACTCATCCATATTTCTTGCACACCTTGTTCATCATGCCCAAAAATTTTGTATATGCATTGAAAAATTCCAGAATATGCTTTGAAATTTGTATCCACATACCAGAGTTCTGTTATTGCTCTCGGCACATTCACATTCCTGTAGTATGTCTTCGATGGGTAATAAATGATTCTTGAGTCCATTGAGAAAAGACTCAAGGTTCACCCCACTAACTGAAATAATCCTTGTATCGAGGATGGAATATTTTGCTCTTACTGGTGTCCATTCTTGGTAGCCCATCTCACTTGTTCCTTTAGCGTGATCTCTTTCTGAGGCAAACTCTCTTAGATATAGTCTGGCCTTGTCGGTTGCATGCAGAGTCTGCTTCTGACCCATCCTTTATTCTTGACAGATCCGGTGTTGGTGTTCTGAATATCAGGCAGTTGACTTGGCTCTTACAGAATTTGGATTATTGGGTATTATCCAAGTTGTATGCTAGTCTTCTTTAGTAATTCTTGCAGATGGATCCAGTCGGAGTGACAGAACGAAATCGACAAAAGAAGCAAGAACCGCGAAAAACCCAAAAAGAATACTATAAAGCAAATAAAGCTCAAGTTTGCGGACCTTACACTTGTGGCCGAAGATTCACTAGTATAACTAGCCTAGCGCACTCGATTCACCTCTAACGATTTAGAAGCAAAACCACACAATGCTCCTGGTAGCAGTTGGTGTCAAGCTCCTACTACTTCCTTAGGGAACATCAAACTCGACGCACGACCATAGCCAAAGTGGCTTAGTCAACGATCCTAGGGTTGTCGGGGAAAGATGGAATTTATATGCGTTTCCCAAAGGAAACTAGATTTGAGAAGAGAAAGGCCATGGCTAGCAAGCAAGGTAGGGATATCTGGTTTACCTAGGGGTTAGGGGCTCACGGGTCGTTGCTTGGTGCGGACTTTGCCCACCGGAGGCAAAGACCACGAGAGTTGGGGTCTGATGGAGCCATAAACCTAGGGGGTTGCCTTATGATCAATAGTAGCCGTGCTTGTTTGGCAAAGATGGCTGAAATCCATCGAGGCTTTCTACCGATCAAGAGGCAATGAAATCTGGCTAGGGTAACTACGGTCAGCCTGGCTCTGATACCATCCGTTGTGGCGCCCCGCCTGAATACCACTGTAGTCAGACGGTCGCCGCACATACCAGCCCAGGAGAATCACTCTGACATGCGCTTTTACAACAAGTATCATGAACACAAGCATTTCTATTAATGAATATATCAGTCTTACATGATATATTACAAGGGTGATGGCAGCGGAAAAGCTCTATCTAAGGCAGCATAGTCCTGGTGCGGCTCCAATCCACAGGGATCTGACTGGGTTACTCTTCTAGCCCGCAAACACTCCGGCTCCTTGCTAGCGAACGTCGAATCCTTAGGTGAACCTGGCCACATTGAAGGCCGCTGAGTACTTTTGAATGTACTCGCAAGCAAACCAAACCAACATATACACCAAGCAATGCAATCCATGGCATTCAAGCATGTACTTAATATCTTAACAGTACTAATTATTATATTATGGCAGGACTATCTAGCAAGGTTAATCATCTAGCAGCATTAATCATCATGTCATAGCAGGATTATCTAGCATGATAATTTCTGAAGTAGATGCAGTAAAGTAAAGCATATCAATAGTTCATACTCCGAGTATTCTCACGATCCAAGTCCGATCCAAACTTTGCGGTCATTCAACCGCTCATCTCATAGCCATCACATGGCTAGCAATCAAACCTCTGACATCATCTGATGTCCATGGCATCTGCACCGCAAGTCTGACAACCCTTACCACTCTCTGGTTTAGTCTTAACAATACGTTATATAGTTTGTTCCTCCAGACTCGACACAGACCTAATAGTGGCCGAGTACGAACTGTCCATGACCGAGGACGCGGCTATTCGAATAGATTTACACTCCGCAGAGGTTGCGCACTTTACCCACACCATGGAGCGCCTGGCCTCGTACTTTAGTACATGTTCCCATTCGGGTGGACCAGTGCTGCTCCAACAAAACCTTGTTTATTGCCTGGCACTCTTACGGTCCCACCGACAATCATACCCTCCCAGGGTCATGTCCTTGTTGGAAATATGCCCTAGAGGCAATAATAAATTGGTTATTATTATATTTCCTTGTTCGTGATAATCGTTTATTATCCATGCTATAATTGTATTGATTGGAAACTCAAATACATGTGTGGGTACATAGACAACACTGTGTCCCTAGTATGCCTCTAGTTAACTAGTTCGTTGATCAAAGATGGTCAAGGTTTCCTGGCCATAGACATGAGATGTCATTTGATAACGGGATCACATCATTAGGAGAATGATGTGATGGACAAGACCCAAACTATAAACATAGCATATGATCGTGTCAGTTTATTGCTATAGTTTTCTGCATGTCAAGTATCTGTTCCTATGACCATGAGATCACGCAACTCACTGACACCGGAGGAATACGTTGTGTGTATCAAACATCACAACGTAACTGGGTGACTATAAAGATGCTCTACAGGTATCTCCGAGGGTGTCTGTTGAGTGGGCATGGATCAAGACTGGGATTTGTTACTCCGTGTGACGGAGAGGTATCTCAGGGCCCACCCGGTAATACAACATCACAATAAGCCTTGCAAGCAATGTGACTAAGTGTTAGCCACGGGATCTTGTATTACAGAACAAGTAAAGAGACTTGGTGGTAACGAGATTGAACTAGGTATAGAGATACCGACGATCGAATCTCGGGCAAGTAACATACCGAAGAACAAAGGGAACAGCGTACGGGATTAACTGAATCCTTGACATAGAGGTTCAACCGATAAAGATCTTCGTAGAATATGTAGGAACCAATATGGGCATCCAGGTCCCGCTATTGGTTATTGACCGTAGATGTGTCTTGGTCATGTCTACATAGTTCTCGAACCCGCAGGGTCTGCACACTTAAGGTTCGGTGACGTTTCGGTATAGTAGAGTTATGTATGGTGGTGACCGAAGGTTGTTCGGAGTCCCGGATGAGATCCTGGACATCATGAGGAGCTCCGGAATGGTCCGAAGGTAAAGATTTATATATTGGAAGTCCTGTTTTGGTCACCGGAAAAGTTTCGGGTATTTCGGTAGTGTACCGGGAGTGCCGGGAGGGGTACCGGGGACCATCGGGAGGGGTGTCTCGACCCAAAGGACCTCATGGGCTGTGGGAGGAGTCAAACCAGCCCCTAGTGGGCTGGCCTAACCCCGCCCCCCACCCCACTAAGGCCCATGTGGCTTTGGGTGGAAAAACTCCAAAGGAGGAAAGGTGTAAAGGGTTTCCAAGTGGAGAGGAGGAATCCTACTCCTAATAGGATTGGAGTAGGACTCCTCCACCTCCAATTTCGGCCAAACCTTGAGGGTTTGAGGCTGCCTCCTCCCCTCCCTCCCTTCTATATATACTAGAGGATTTAGAGGGAATAGCTAACCCTAATTGCCACGTGCTTCCTCTACTTCATCTAGATCGGTTTCTCCTCTAGTCTAGTTTCAGCGGTGCTTAGGCGAAGCCCTGCCGGAATTGTTCCACCACCATCGCCGCTGCACCATCGTGCCGCCGGAGAACTCTTCTACCTCTCCGCTCCCTCTTGCTGGATCAAGAAGGCGGAGATCGTCATCGAGTTGTACGTGTGCTGAACGGAGAGGTGCCGTCCGTTCGGCGCTAGATCGGAAGGACCGTGATCAGGATCGCGAGACGATTCGTGATTTGATCGCGGGACGGATCGTGATGGGATCGCGGGACGGATCGAGATTGGATCGCGAGATGGATCGTGATGGGATCGCGGGACGCTCGGCGAATTGGATCGCGAAGACGTTCGACTACATCAACCGCGTTTCTTAACGCTTCCCGCTTAGCGATCTACAAGGGTATGTAGATTCACTCTCCCTCTCGTAGATGCTCATCACCATGGATAGATCTCGCGTGTGCGTAGGAAAATTTTTGTTTCCCATGCAATGTTCCCCAACAGTGGCATCATGAGCTAGGTCTATGTGTAGATGAGATCTCGAGTAGAACACAAAGGAGTTTGTGGGCGTTGATATTCAGATTGCTTCCTCCCTTGGTCTTTTCTTGATTCGGCAGTATTGTGGGATGAAGCGGCCCGGACCAACATTACTCGTACGCTTACGAGAGACCGGTTCCATCAACTGACATGTAACTTCGTTGCATAAAGATGGCTGGCGGGTGTCTATTTCTCCCACTTTAGTCGGATCGGATTTGACAAAGGCGGTCCTTGAGAAGGTTGAATAGCAATTTTTGCATCACCGTTGTGGTTTTTGCGTAGGTAAGAATTGTTCTTGCTAGATACCCGTAGCAGCCACGTAAAACTTGCAACAACAATTAGAGGACGTCTAACTTGTTTTTGCAGGGTATGTTGTGATGTGATATGGCCAATTACATGATGAGATATATGTGATGTATGAGATGATCATGTATTGTATAGAATATCACGACTTGCATGTCGATGAGTACGGCAACCGGCAGGAGCCATAGGGTTGTCTTTAATTATTTTCGCCGTGTTTGCTTTACTTTATCGCTATGAGTTAGCAATAGTCATGGAAGCAACAGTCGGCGCGACAACCTCATGGCGACACATTGATGGAGATCAAGATGATGGAGATCATTGTGTTATGCCGGTGACGATGGAGATCATGTCGGTGCTTTGAAGATGGAGATCAAAAGCACAAGTTCATGGCCATATCATGTCACTTATGATTTGCATGTGATGTTAATCCTTTTATGCATCTTATTTTGCTTAGGACGACGGTAGCATTATAAGGTGATCCCTCACTAAAATTTCAAGATAAAATTGCGTTCTCCCTGAGTGCGCACCGTTGCGAAAGTTCGTCGTTTTGAGACACCACGTGATGATCGGGTGTGATAGACTCTACGTTCACATACAACGGGTGCAAGCCAGTGTTGCACGTGCGGAACACTCGGGTTAAACTTGACGAGCCTAGCATGTACAGACATGGCCTCGGAACACAAGAGACCGAAAGGTCGAACATGAGTCATATAGTAGATATGATCAACATGAAGATGTTCACCATTGAAACCACCTCAACTCACGTGATGATCGGACTTGAGTTGGTGGATTTGGATCATGTGTCACTCGAATGACCGGAGGGATGTCAATTTGAGTGGGAGTTTTTAAGTAATATGATTAACTAAACTCATTATCATGAACATAGTCAAAATGTCTTTGCAAATTATGTTGTAGATTACTAGCTCGCGCTATAGCTCCCTTGAATTTTTATATGTTCCTAGAGAAATAGAGTTGAAAGATGATGGTAGCAATAATGCGGACTGGGTCCGCGATCTGAGGATTGTCCTCATTGCTGCACAGAAGGCTTATGTCCTTAATGCACCGCTCGGTGCGCCACCCCCTCAAGCGTCGTCTATAGATGTTGTGAACATCTGATAGGCACGTTCTGATGACTACTTGATAGTTCAGTGCGTCATGCATTATGGCTTAGAATTGAGGCTCCAAAACATTTTGAACGTCACGCACGGAACATATGAGATGTTCTAAGAGCTGAAATTGGGATCTCAGGCTCGTGCCCGTGTTGAGAGGTATGAGACCTCTAACAAGATTCTTTGCCTGCAAGATGAAGGAGAATAGCTCAATCGGTGAGCATGTGCTCAGATTGTCTGGGTGCTACAATCGATTGAATCGAGTGGGAGTTGATCTTCCAGATAAGATAGTGATTGATATAGTTCTCCAAGTCACTGTAACTAAGCTACTAGAGCCTATTGATGAACTATAAAATGCCAGGGATAGAAATAATGATCCCTGAGCTATTCGCAATGTTTGACACCGCGAAGGTAGAAATCAAGAAGGAGCATCAAGTGTTGATGGTTAGTGAAACCACTAGTTTCGAGAAGGGCAAGGGCTAGGAGGGAAACTTCATGGATGGCAAGTCAGTTGTTGCTCCAGTGAAGAAACCCAAGGTTGAACCCAAACCCGAGACTAAGTGCTTCTATTATGAGGAGAACGGTCGCTGAAGCGGAACAACCCTATATACTTGGTAGACAAGAAGGCTGGCAACATCGATAGAAGTATATTTGATATACGTGTGTACCTTGCTAGTACTCCTAGTAGCACCTGGGTATTGGATACCGGTTCGGTTGCTAAATGTTAGTAAAGCGAAATAAAAGCTACGGAATAAACGGGGGCTAGCTAAGGGTGAGGTGACGATGAGTGTTGGAAGTGTTTCCAAGGTTGATGTGATCACCATCGCACGCTCTCTCTACCTTCGGGATTAGTGATGAACCTAAATAAATATTATTTGGTGTTTGCGTTGAGCATGAACGTGATTAGATCATGTTTATTGCAATACGGTTATTCATTCAAGTTAGAGAATAATGGTTATTCTGTTTACATGAATAATACCTTCAATGGTCATGCACCCAATGAGAATGGTTTATTGAATCTTGATCGTAGTGATACACATGTTCATAATATTGATGCCAAAAGATACAAAGTTAATAATGATAGTACCACATACTTGTGGCACTGCCGCTAAATGTCATATTGGTGTAAAACGCATGAAGAAACTCCATGCTGATGGATCTTTGGACTCATTTGATTTCGAATCGGTTGAGACATGCGGACCATGCCTCATGTGCAAGATGACTAAGACCCCGTTTTACGGTATGATGGAGCAGGCAAGTGACTTATTGGAAATGATACATGTTGATGTATTCGGTCCAATGAGTGTTGTAGCGTGCGGTGGATATCATTATTTTCCTACCTTCACTGATGATTTGAGTAGATATGGGGATATTTACTTAATGAAACACAAGTCTGAAACATTTGAAAAGTTCAAACAAATTCAGAGTGAAGTTTGAGATCATCGTGACAAGAAGATAAAATATCTATGATATGATCGTAGAGGTAAATATCTGAGTTACGAGTTTGGTATACAACTTAAGACAATGTGGAAGTTGTTTCACAACTCACGCCACCTGGAACACCATAGTGTGATGGTGTGTCCGAACGTCGTAGTCGTGCTCTATTGGATATGGTGCGTACTATGATGTCTCTTATCGATTTGCCACTATCGTTTTGGGGTTATGCATTAGAGACAACTACATTCACTTTAAAAAGGGGCACCATCTAAGTCCGTTGAGATGACACCGTATGAATTTTGGTTTGACAGAAACCTAAGCTGTCATTTCTTAATGTTTGGGACTGCGACGCTTATGTGGAAAAGGTTTTCAACCTGATGAGCTCGAACCCAAAGCGGACAAATGCATCTTCATAGAATACCCTAACGTAACAGTTGGGTAAACCTTCTCTCTCAGATCCAAGCACAAAGTGTTTGTTGCTAAAACGGGTCCTTTCTCGAGAAAGAGTTTCTCTCGAAAGAATTGAGTGGGAGGAAGATAGAACTTGATGAGGTTGTTGAACCTTTGCTTCAACCAGAGAGTAGCGCAGCGCAGAAAGTTGTTTCTGTGGAGCCTACATTAGTTGAAGAGGAAGTTAATGATGATGATCATAAAGCTTCGGATCAAGTTACTATCGAACCTCGTAGGTCGACAAGGGCACGTACTGCTCCTGAGTGGTACGGCAACCCTGTCTTAGAGGTCATGTTGTTGGACAATGATGAACCTACGAGCTATGGAGAAGCGATGATGGGCCCGGATTCTGAGAAATGGTTAGAGGCCATGCAATCCGAGATGGGATCCATGTAAGAAAACAAAGTATGGGCTTTGGAAGTATTACCTGAAGGGTGAAAGGCCATTCAGAACAAATGGATCTTTAAAAGGAAGACGGACGCGGACGGTAATGTCACCGTCTATAAAGCTCGACTTGTGGCAAAGGATTTTTCACAAGTTCAAGGAGTTGACTATGATGAGACTTTCTCACCCGTAGCGATGCTAAAGTCTGTTGGAATTATGTTAGCAGTTGCTGCATTTTTCGATCATGAAATCTGGCAGATGGATGTCAAAACATCATTTCCTTAATGGTATCCATGAGGAAAGGTTGTATGTGATACAACCGGAAGGTTTTGTCAGTTCTAAGGATGCTAAAATATATGCAAGCTCCAGCGATCCTTCTATGGACTGGAGCAAGCATCTCGGAGCTGGAATATACGCTTTGATGAGGTGATCAAAGTTTTTGAGTCTATACAAAGTTTATGAGAAACTTGTATTTACAATAAAGTGAGTGGGAGCACTATAGAATTTCTGATAAGTATATGTGGATGACATATTGTTGATCGGAAATGATGTAGAGTTTCTGGAAAGCATAAAGGGTTGTTTGAAAAGGAGTTTTTCAAAGGAAAACCTGGAATGAAGCTACTTAAATATTGGGCATCTTGATCTATAGAGGTAGATCAAGACGTCTGATAAAACTTTCAATGAGTACATACCTTGACAAGATTTTGAAAGAGTTCAAAATGGATCAGTCAAAGAAAGAGTTCTTGCCTAATTTGTAAGGTGTGGAGTTGAGTGAGACTCAAAGCTCGACCACGGCAGAAGAAAGAGAAAGGACGAAGGTCGTCCCCTATGCCTTATCCATAGGCTCTGTATAGTATGCCATGCTATGTACCGCACCTGTGTGTGCCTTGCCATGAGTCTGTCAAGGGGTACAAGAGTGATCCAGGAGTGGACCACTAGACAGCGGTCAATATTATCCTTAGTAAATAGAGGACTAAGGAAATATTTCTCGATTATGAAGGTGATAAAGAGTTCGTCGTAAAGGGTTACGTCGATGCAAGCTTTAACACCAATCCGGATGACTCTGAGTAGCAATCCGGATACGTATAGTGGAGCAGCCATTTGGAATAGCTCCAAGTGGAGTGTTGTAGCAGTGTCTACAGTACGACATAGAGATTTGCAAAGTACACACGGATTTGAATGTCGCAGACCCGTTGACTAAAGACCTCTCTCACATGCAAAGCATGATTGAACCCCAGAACTCATTGGGTGTTAGATTCATAACAATGTAAAACACATGGTGATGTGAACTAGATTATTGACTCTAGTGCAAGTGGGAGACTGTTGGAAATATGCCCTAGAGGCAATAATAAATTGGTTATTATTATATTCCCTTGTTCGTGATAATCGTTTATTATCCATGCTATAATTGTATTGATTGGAAACTCAAATACATGTGTGGGTACATAGACAACACTGTGTCCCTAGTATGCCTCTAGTTAACTAGTTCGTTGATCAAAGATGGTCAAGGTTTCCTGGCCATAGACATGAGATGTCATTTGATAACGGGATCACATCATTAGGAGAATGATGTGATGGACAAGACCCAAACTATAAACATAGCATATGATCGTGTCAGTTTATTGCTATAGTTTTCTGCATGTCAAGTATCTGTTCCTATGACCATGAGATCATGCAACTCGCTGACACCGGAGGAATACCTTGTGTGTATCAAACATCACAACGTAATTGGGTGACTATAAAGATGCTCTACAGGTATCTCCGAGGGTGTCTGTTGAGTGGGCATGGATCAAGACTGGGATTTGTTACTCCGTGTGACAGAGAGGTATCTCAGGGCCCACTCGGTAATACAACATCACAATAAGCCTTGCAAGCAATGTGACTAAGTGTTAGCCACGGGATCTTGTATTACAGAATGAGTAAAGAGACTTGCCGGTAACGAGATTGAACTAGGTATAGAGATACCGACGATCGAATCTCGGGCAAGTAACATACCGAAGAACAAAGGGAACAACGTACGGGATTAACTGAATCCTTGACATAGAGGTTCAACAGATAAAGATCTTCGTAGAATATGTAGGAACCAATATGGGCATCCAGGTCCCGCTATTGGTTATTGACCGTATAGGTGTCTTGGTCATGTCTACATAGTTCTCGAACCCGCAGGGTCTGCACACTTAAGGTTCGGTGACGTTTCGGTATAGTAGAGTTATGTATGGTGGTGACCGAAGGTTATTCGGAGTCTCGGATGAGATCCTGGACATCACGAGGAGCTCCGGAATGGTCCGGAGGTAAAGATTGATATATAGGAAGTCCTGTTTTGGTCACCGGAAAAGTTTCGGGTATTTCGGTAGTGTACCGGGAGTGCCGGGAGGGGTACCGGGGACCATCGGGAGGGGTGTCTCGACCCAAAGGACCTCATGGGCTGTGGGAGGAGTCAAATCAGCCCCTAGTGGGCTGGCCTAACCCCCCCCCCCCCACTAAGGCCCATGTGGCTTTGGGTGGAAAAACTCCAAAGGAGGAAAGGTGGAAAGGGTTTCCAAGTGGAGAGGAGGAATCCTACTCCTAATAGGATTGGAGTAGGACTCCTCCACCTCCAATTTCGGCCAAACCTTGAGGGTTTGAGGCTGCCTCCTCCCCTCCCTCCCTCCTATATATACTAGAGGATTTAGAGGGAAGAGCTAACCCTAATTGCCACGTGCTTCCTCTACTTCATCTAGATCGGTTTCTCCTCTAGTCTAGTTTCAGCGGTGCTTAGGCGAAGCCCTGCCGGAATTGTTCCACCACCATCGCCGCCGCGCTGTCGTGCCGCTGGAGAACTCTTCTACCTCTCCTCTCCCTCTTGCTGGATCAAGAAGGCGGAGATCGTCATCGAGTTGTACGTGTGCTGAACGCGGAGGTGCCGTCCGTTCGGCGCTAGATCGGAAGGACCGTGATCAGGATCGCGAGACGATTCATGATTTGATCGCGGGACGGATCGTGATGGGATCGCGGGACGGATCGAGATTGGATCACGAGATGGATCGTGATGGGATCGCGGGACGCTCGGCGATTTGGATCGCGAAGACGTTCGACTACATCAACCGCGTTTCTTAACGCTTCCCGCTTAGCGATCTACAAGGGTATGTAGATCCACTCTCCCTCTCGTAGATTCTCATCACCATGGATAGATCTTGCATGTGCGTAGGAAATTTTTTGTTTCCCATGCAACGTTCCCCAACAGTCCTGGGTGGCCCCTGTGTCACCCCGTGACACCTGCCACCGTCGTGGCCAAACAAATTGTCCCAAACGGGGACCTGGTACCATATAACTAAACTGGGCTCACAGGATTATCGCCGCCTACCGGGCCAGGGTAGCACGCACGCATAACCCTCCCTATTTGGTGGTACCGACAAGAGCCAGGACAATAGACCAAGCTAGGGCCGTCCCATACCGACAAATGTGGTTGCACTTGATGAGCTCGGTTCGGTGGCACTATGACTCGATCCAGCCGACGGAGGAGGTTGTTGTCATTAAGTCACATTATTTAATGTTGCACTAATAGTAACCATGCATGATCTAAAAACTATGAAAGCATAACAACCTATCTCCATACAATATCACAAGGACTCATTAGTGGAACAATATTTAAATGGCAAGTTATCAATATACAAGACTTAGCTGTAAGTGACAACCATCTGAACCCTTGCATGAAACCGACAAATAAACCAGTAGCCACCAGAATGGTCTTTACAACTCAGATCTGGGACGTTACTGGAATAACTCAACCCCGGCTCAAGACGGCTGAAAAGCAGCTCAGAGCATGAGACGGTGTTGATAAAAAGAGTGTAGCGGTTCCCTAAGCCGGCCGAAAAACAGCTCAGAGCATAGGGTCACCGCTACAGAAAGAAATTCAACAGCTGTCCGAGACGGCCGAAAAGCAGCTCAGAACACGGGCCAGTTGTTGAAAAGAGAAACATAAAGTCGGCATCCACCCCGGACGGCCGGAAGCAGCTCAGAACACAGGCATGGTGCCGTCACCGAAGAAAGGCGGCCAAGGGTTCACTGGCGTCACATACAGCTCACCACTACGCATACAAGCATATTAATTTAAACACGCAAGAATAACATAGAGCAATGCTTTAGGGCATATATCAGATGGTCGGCTTGCCTGGGGGTGGAGGGATACACCGGGAAGAAGTGCGATGAGCTCGTGGAAAATTCGCCAGAAAGGATTCTCTCTCGGAGGGGCTGATTGAAGGGCAAGGGCAAAATGGTCATTTTCCGAAAGTGCCAACATGGTGAAAGTGATATCATCGGAACGGGCTCGACGAACTAAAGAAGTGGGCTTTGGATTCACCTCGATCGGAGTTACGGTTGAAGAGAAACGGCCGTTCGTTCGTTAAGCAGCAAACAAATAGATTACTTTCCGTTTTTACCCTTAACGAGTGAACGTTCATTAAATAACCAGTTCGGCCGCCGGCGGAATAAGTGAAAGCATATTTTAGAGAATACGCTTTCCCACGGGGAAAACGTAAATACGGCTAGGCGCTTCCACTTATCCTACGTGGCCGGCCTTAGGACGTCGACAGGTGGGTCCCGCACCCCTTCTCTCTCCTCCCTCCATCTACTTCTTCCTCCTCCCCGACAGAGAGCGGCTGGGGATCGGCCTCGCCGGCGACTGGAGGCCACGGCGGGCTGGGGCGCCGCCGGGGATGGATGCCCCACTCCACCCCGCGCCCGCGAGTGGTGGAGAGGGCACCGGGGACGGCCGGAGCTGGCCGCGGCAACAGTGTTCGAAGGCGGCGGCTCCGCAGGTGATGGCGGGGTTCCGGTGAGCTAGGGGGCTGGGCGAGGGCATGGGTGAGCTCGCCGGAGAGTGGAGCTTCCCGTGGTGGGTCGGATGCGGCCTGGGGGTGCTCGGGTGTGGGGATTGGAGGCGGGGCAATGGGTGGAGCTTGCTGGAAATTGGAGAGCTCCGGCGAGCTATTCGGCCGGGCGAGCGCACTGGAGAGGTCCAGAGGGAGAGGGGGAGAGGCTGTGGTGCTGGGAGGGCTCGGGAGAGAGCTATTTATAGCCGCGGGGAGGGGCTAGCCGACGACGACCGAAGCTGCTCGATGCTCGGTGCCGCGGCGACGTGGTTGGCGGGTTGCGGCATCGAGCGACTTCGCGGGGAGGGAAGAGACCTCGGGAGCGCTCGAGAGAGCTCGGGGGAGAAGAGGACAGAGGGGAAGGCGATTACAGCAAGTCACGGGCGGAGCAGTGCCATGGTGAGGTTCGTCGCGGTGCGAGGAGGAAGAGAACGGAGGGGGAAATGATCCGAGAGGAGGAAGTGGACGACGGGGAGTCAGGTCGGCATGAATGGACAAGCTACGGCGGCCTGAGCTGGCCTGCCCGACGCGATGAACACGCGGTGCACAGTTTCTGCGTGCAGCTCACGCGGTAACCACGGGTGAATCGCGCTCTGGTGCCAGTCCAGCCGTCGCACCTTGTCCAACAGGTTACTCACTGCTCAAATAGACAAGATTGGTCATTGGACAAGCCAGGAAAGGTCGAGGTGGGTCGAGGGGATCCAGAAAAGTTTCTGGACAGAAACTTGGGGCGGACGTTGTGGTCAAACAGAGGTGCCAATGAGCTGTAAAAGTTGTCACAGGGAAATGTGGTAGGAAGGACTAGGTTCTGGTAAAATTTGAGGTTATTTGGACCAAGTTTGCATATACTTCCTTTGAAATGCTAAATTTGGTCCAGAAACTGAATCTTGATGTTGTGCTCAAATGGCTGAATGGATTGGGCTGAATTTTGGCGGAGAGTGATTATTTGGAGGTATGGAGATACTGGGAAAATTTCAGCTCATTTGGATATACCAAACTGGTACTTCCTTCAGAGAGCTAGAATCTGGACAGAATCTTGATGGAATTTTTGGGAGAAATTGGCTAGATAAAATGATGTGAATTTTTGCACACTCACATCATATATGGAATTTGAGGTCCTGGATTAAATTGAGAATTTTTGAAGCAATATAAAATATAGTTGCTTCATAACCTCAAAATTGATCCAGAAACAAGAATTGGAAGAGGTGCTCAAAAGTTGAACTGTGTAACTTGGTTTTTGATGGAAATGGTGAAGATATAGATAGGATAAGCTCCACAAATTATTTGGGTTTTTCCTGGCTACCAAAATGGTAGTTCCTTTGGAAAGTGCCCAAAATGCAATATTGGCTTTAAATAGGAAAATACAATTTCCCTTATTTAATTATAGCCAATATTTTTTTTGGAGCTCAATATGATCACAAAGAATATCTCCACAAGTTTACATGAACTTTGGAGATGGATAGATATTTTCCTGGATTTAATTCCTTTAACTGGCAGAAAAAGGAATTAATTTTAAATGAAAAATATTGAAATGACTTGGCAATATTTTTGCATATCCAGGGTTTAAAAAGATAGGATGATCACTGGGAGAAATTTGGGAGGCAAAAGATCAAAGGAAATTGGGTTTCCTTTGTAACGGAAGAAATTAGGGTTTCCCTTCCGGCAACTCGGAAGGTAGGGTTTCAGTGGCAAAGTCTTGAGAAAATATCTTGGGTGGCAAGATTGGACTGGAGAGAACCTCTGGTCAGATAAGAGAGGCAAGGCTAAATGACCATCTTCATATACCCAAAGGCAAGAGAAAACCCGATAACATCGAAAAAAGACGGGAGTCAAATCCTGCAAAGGAAAAAAACAAGGAGTGAAAACCAGGGTGTTACATGTTTCATGCCAATATTCTACAACTTTCACATACTTTTGGCAACATTTTATATTATTTTTGGGACTAACATATTGATCCAGTGCCCAGTGCCAGTTCCTGTTTTCTGCTTGCTTTTTGTTTCGCAGAAAATCCATATCAAACGAAGTCCAAACGCGATAAAATTTTACGGAGAATTATTTTGGAATATATGTGATTTTTCGGAAGAAGAATCAATGCAAGACGGTGCCCGAGGTGGCCACAAGGCAACAGGTGGAGATTAACTACATCTCCACCTCTCTATGTTTCCAATACGTTGGAGATGCCCATCGATCGATATCAACTGATGCAACTGATGCCCAAGGTCTTCATGAGCAAGCAAGTTGGATGCACACCCACTTAGTTTCTATTGAACTTTCATACACTTATAGCTCTTAGTGCATCAGTTGCATGGCAATCCCTACTCCTCGCATTGATATCGATCGATGGGCATCTCCATAGCCCGTTGACCCACTGAGTTGATGCGAGACTTTCTTCCTTTTTGACTCCCCTTATTGATCTCTATCATTGTATTCTATTCCACCCATAGTGCTATATCCATGGCTCACGCTCATGTATTGCGTGAGGTTGAAAATGTTGAAGCGCGTTAAAAAGTATGATCCAATTGCTTGGCTTGTCATGGGGGTATTCTTGATTTGATATGTCTATGCAGGGAAGAACGAGCGTGTCATGCTTACCACAACTAAGTGTATAGAGGTTGTTTCCTTTAGCTCCATTATTATGAAAGGCAATGACGAAATACATGCATGTTTTGTATTATTGTTTCAATATCAAATTGATAGACTATTGCCTTGAATCACTCGTATCCTAATATTTATGCTAGGATTAGATTATATGATCAAGATTATGCTAGGTAGCATTCCACATCAAAGATTATCTTTTTTATCATTTACCTACTTGAGGACGAGCAGGAATTAAGCTTGGGGATGCTGATACGTCTTCGTCGTATCTATAATTTTTGATTGTTTCATGCCAATATTCTACAACTTTCACATACTGTTGGCAACATTTTATATTATTTTTGGGACTAACATATTGATCCAGTGCCCAATGCCAGTTCTTGTTTTCTGCTTGTTTTTTGTTTCGCAGAAAATCCATATCAAACGAAGTCCAAACGCGATAAAAATTTACGGAGAATTATTTTGGAATATATGTGATTTTTAGGAAGAAGAATCAACGCAAGACAGTGCCCGAGGTGGCCACAAGGCAACAGGGCGCGGCCTGGGGGGTCGCGCCGTGTTGCCTTGTGACTCCCTCGAACGTCGGTTGGGGCCCTTCTTTCGCCGCAAGAAAGATAATTTCTGGATAAAAATCCCTTCAAAATTTCAGCCCAATCGGAGTTACGGATCTCCGGGAATATAAGAAACGGTGAAAGGCCAGAAAATAGAACGCGAAACCGAAGAGAAACAGAGAGAGAGAGATCCAATCTCGGAGGGGCTCCTGCCCACCGGGAGCCATGGCGGCCATGGACCAGAGGGGAAACCCTCCTCCCATCTAGGGGCGAGGCCAAGGAAGAAGAAGGAGGGGGGCTCTCTCCCCCTCTCTTCCGGTGGCGCCGGAGCGCCGCCGGGGGAACCATCGTGACGTCGATCTACACCAACAACTTCGCCGCCATTATCACCAACTCTCTCCCCCTCTATGCAGCGATGTAACCTCTCTATTCCCGCTATAATTCTCTACTTGAACATGGTGCTTCATGCTATATATTATTACCCAATGATGTATGGCCATCCTATGATGTTTGAGTAGATTCTTGTTGTCCTACGGGTTAATTCTGGTATTGTGTGATTGATATGAGTTGTATGTTAATATGGTTCTGTCCTATGGTGCCCTCCGTGTCGCGCAAACATGAGGGATTCCCGCTGTAGAGTTTTGCAATACATTCATGATTCGCTTATAGTGGGTGGATAGAGTGATAGAAGCTTACACCCGAGTACGGGGGTTGTTGCGTATGGGACTAAAGAGGACTTGTTACTTAATGCTACGATTGGGTTTTACCTTATTGATCTTTAGTAGTTGCGGATGCTTGCTAGATTTCCAATCATAAGTGCATATGATCCAAGTACGGAAAGTTTGTTAGCGTATGCACTACAAAAAAAAACACTTACGTGATGATACGTCTTTGTCACAGTAGGTCAAGTTTTCTGTCATGCATGTACATCCGTGACAATTTTATGACAGAATCAAGATAGTCATACCTGTGCTGTCGTAGAAGTGTTCCATGACAATACTGAAATTATCATCACGGAAGTGTCCACTTCCATGACGATAAATGTCGCGTCATGGAAGTGTTTTCGTCAAGGGTAACCGACATGTGGCATTCACCGTAATGAGTCGCCGTTCAGCTACCGGGTTCCGGTTTGGATCCGATAACCCATTAGCAGCCCTGGCCAATGAAGATTTTCCACGTGTAAATTTCTCATTCGCCGGCGGAACCACGTGTCAGCTCGGCGTTGGGACAGATGTCATCCATTCATTGGACGCGAGACACCTACGATACGTCGACACGTGGCACGGCCCAATAATGGCCCATTTATGTTAAAAAGGCCAGCCCAGCAAAAGGCCCACAAGATTTCGTCAGATACTAATGGGCCGGCCCGTTAACAGCCTGCCATGTTTTGGGCCAAATTACGGCCCATATAAGATCCGGCCCGTTAACAGCCTGCCATGTTTTCGGCCAAATTATGGCTAGTATCAGATCCGGCCCGTTAATAGCCTACCAAGTTTTGGGCCAAATTACGACCCATATCAGAACCGGCCCGTTAACAGGCAATGTGCTTTTGGGCCCATTGCCGGCCCGATTTGGACTTCAGCCTCTTAAAGGCCCATTTAACAGTTCGGCCCGTATTAGTTTCGGCCTGTTAGCGGCCCTTTGTACATTTGGGCCGTTGTCGGCCCGGTTTCACTTTCAGCCATTTAACGGCCCGTGCTGCATGTGGGCCAATTTCTGGTCCGAAGTGACATTCGGCCTCTTAACGGCCCGCAGTCTTCGTGGATACATTTTAGCGCAACCTGGCTATCGGCCTGTCAAAGGCCCGTGATATAGTTGGGCCTAATTATGGCCTGCTTTGCATCTGGCCTGCTTACAGCCCATCATGTGATTGGCCCAACCAAGGCCCAACATAAATTTTGGCATGTTAACGGCCCGTCATGTCATTGGGCCATTCATGGGCCCAGCTATATTTCGGCCTGCTGTCGGCACATGAATTTTTTGGCACAATTCAGGCCCAATCTACTTTTCAGCCTGTTAAAAGCCCATTGTATTTTCTGGCCCATCTAAGGCAAGCGGTTTACTCGGCCTATAAAAGTCCCGAAACTAATAGTGGGCCAGTTTACGTCTAGGCGCCCGAGATGATTGTGGGCCCACGATTCGGCCCATTTATAGCGTTTAATGGGCCAGCCAGTTTTTTACCGTAATTTTTTTATATAAACCTAACAATTTGGCCCATTGCGCCCGGTCTAAACTTACGGCCTTTTCAGAGAGTGACGACAGCATATACAGTAAATAACTTACATCATCGTGAAAAAGAATTAATCTAGACTATACAACAAAGAAATTACGGCATATTACATCCACTGGGCATTAAAGTTTGCCGCCAGTGATAATAAAGCGCAACCAGACAGCAGATTACATACACTGGGCATCAAAGGTCACCACCAGTGCAAATAAACATGCCGACAAAATAATATACAGAACCGACAGCACTTCAACACAGTTCAAGAAAGGTTAGCCCTGCCCAGGAGCTGCAGCGCAAGCAGCTGAGCAAGCTGATGAGATTGCGCTTGTTTGATGCTTATATCCTCCAACTCTAGCTGCATAGCATCAATAGACGTCCTGTACTTTTGGTTAATCTTCCATATAGATTGGAGTTCTAGTAGGAGTTGAGCTGAAGCATGTCTTTCTGCTTGAATTTGAGACTGAAGAAGTCGAACAGATTCAGGCGGCGACTTCATCGAGCTTGTGTCACTGCTATTAGCGATTAACTTCGACATTACATCAAGACATGACTTTGGGGTTGTATTGCTATCCCCAAGATGTGTTGCCTTCTTCCCTGCAATATATGTTAGAGGGACAAGCAATGGGTTTGTCTCACTATCATTGTGGCAGTCCTTCCTGGCGTCAGAGATATCACTCTGAAAGACAAACAAGAAAATAGATAACAGGTTTTGCATGTATAAGCATCAGTGCTGTCAATTCATCCCATTTCTTACGGGCAAATAAAGAGACACAGTTTAAAATAGCATAAACATCATATGGCATTGTTCATAGTTAAGACATGGCAGGATATGGCATTGTGCAAGAGTGGCCAGCTTCACCACACCACTGGATTACGGATCAAGAACACAAGCATACATGCGGTGCTAAAGAACGTATAAGCATCAATGGGCAGTGTGCTATCAATTAATCCCATTTCAGATTGACAAATAAAGAGATATGATTTAAATAACATTAACAAAATATGGCATAGTTCATAGTTAAGACATAGCAGGATATGACATTGTGCTGGAGTGGGTAGTTTCACTTTCACCACACCCCTGGATTACAGATCAAGAACACAAGCATGCATGCACTCTAAATAAGATCACTTGCTCTGTTTAGTTTCATTTACATGCTATGAATAAGGAACTTGGTTGTACAACTAAAACCTGAAATTGATAAGGACAAACTTATGTTTATGAACTTCTTCATAAGAAACTTTAAACATGCAATTTGATGCAAACGCGAAAAATAAATAGCAGTTGCAGTCATGCCTAGCCAAATATACTCAACAAAGTTTGAAGGCTCGAGAAGGACAAACTTACCTTAGTAGTGAAGACGGGCTCTATAAAGCCCTTGTCCATGCTGATGGGGGGGGCAATTCAAGTAGTTTACCAGAGAATCTTCTTCATCACCATTGCCTTTATTCTACATTTTGTTAAGCGTAAATATAGATGTGATAATATAGAAACAAATGGAGAATATTTAAGCTAAGACGCAGAGTGATGCTACATAATCAACTAGCTAGAAATGTAAGTACATCGGTACAGGCAAAAAGGTACTGACAAGAGCAATGCAGTGCTAAACTTCTTCAGTAGCATTTGTTTTATTCAAAATTTTGGTAAGAGTAAATATAGAATTGATAAGGTCTATAAAATGGAGGGCAAGGGGAAATAAGCTGCAAAGTGATGGTACATGAACAACTAGCTGTCAATATAAGTACAGTGATAAAGGACAACAGGTACTTACAAGAACAATCCAGAGCTAAACTTCTTCATAAGCATTGGGTTTATTCTACATTAATGCAAGCATTAATATAGATCTGATAATTTGGAGCGAACAACGGATAAGCAAGCTATCATGCACACATATGTCACATAATCAACCAGGTATGAATGTAAGTACAGTGATACAGGGCAGCAGGTACTAACAAGAGCAAAGCAGCGAGCAGCATAGTTGCAATATCCTGTCGTCCATTTCAAACCGTTATTCTTCTTGGAGCAGTTTTCCTGCAAAAGAGATCGGTAAGGCACATGCAGAATGTACGAGTTCAAATTGTCATGTGATCTCATAGACAATACCTCTTCCTGGGGATGAGACCAGTGCATAGCAAGGTTTTTCCATTCAATATCTTGTAAATTTAGCATAGGAGACTTCACCGAAATTTCGTTTATAGACTTGCCATCAAAGTGTGTTTGCCTCAGGTAACAGAGATACTGCTGCAACGCTTCCTTGAAAAGCGCAAGCAAGCTTTGCTTGTCATGACTATCCAGATTGACCCTCCCCTATTTAGAAGAATATAATATAAATGTGTGTTCAATCAATAGAAAACAAGACAATAATCACCATGAATAATAGCACTTACACGTAAGTGCGATAGGACGATGTGACAATGGTCTTTGTCTTCACTATAATCTTCCCATGATGGGAAGATACACACATGGTTCCTAACAACATTGAAAGCATTGTCTTTTAAACTGGGAATAACTGGAATGGGGTTCCAATCTACAGGAATTGGGGCACTCTATAGTTGGAATAGATTTGGTGTACTTTTTGCTGGATTGGGATTTTTCTGTGGTACGGCTGGTGGTATGGCAACTGAAATTGGCATACCTTTTGCTGGAGTGCGGTTCCTATGTGGTGGGGTTAGTGGTATGGCCAGTGGAGTATGGTATAGTCTGCTGGAGTCGGGCCTACGTTTTGTGGCGCTGGTTCTGTCGCCAATATAAGTGGGGTGCTATCTGATTTCTCCGGTACCACCACCTTTTTCAAAGACTTTGTTTGTACTCCTTCAGGTTCTGCAATCACCCTCTTCCTTTTGGATGTCTGATACACAAGAGCAGCATTTGAATGGAAAAACATGGTATGATGACAGATGGAATAGGTATTGATAATGGATGGGCATGGCATCTTCACATATATGATGAGTAAACTAAGCAGATGGAGGTGCAACAAAGTAGAAGAAATGCAAGACACCTTATGCAAGATATGTGCAACCAATAAAACCTTGCCAAATTAGAACATGCACCTTGATGGGTGAACACAATAGGCGATCTGCCTTTGACTGCACGAGCTCAGAATAGTCATTAGGATCATATTATGAACACAAATCTGTAGGTGGGGAGCGTGTGGGTTTCATTCCATCCAGAATGGAACTCAATCCCCTGATGCCAAGTTTGTTAGCCATTGCACTTTTCCGCAGTATTCCTCTGATGCGCGCAATCTCATATTCATTGTGATCATGTTCAATATCTGATATGCATGAAAACAGAAATAGTAGTGAGATTATCTTTGAAATGCATAGGACATCCTAATATAATAGGGGCTCCCTGTAAACCCTTGTGTGCTACCTCTGGAATTCTGATGAGAGAGCCCATGGGTGCTGTAATTTGGTGCGTACATTAATATAATCTGGCACTACTGCTTAAAAAAAGAGGATCCCTGTTGGGAGCTCCATAAGTAATGATAGTTGGCAGATGATAGGTTCAAAATATACTGTATGCAAAGTTTATTGCCAAAGCATGATGACGAGAGCGCATAGAGAAATAGTATTCCCTCATGAGTCTATATGTGGCGCACATGCATTTCAAAACTCGCGTAGTAACATTAGCTGACCAATTAAATGTGTCCCTATTTTACGGGCCGGCCCATTTGGGTAGCATAATTTCTTTTTATATACCGCTGATAGACCGATAACATATTGGGCTGTTGAGCTCCGTTGAAGCTACCGGCCTAAATTACAGCATACCGACTAAGAATAAACCTAGACTATACAATAATGAAATTACGGAATATTACATCCACTGGGTATCAAAGTTCGCCACCATTGATAATAAAGGGCAACCAGACCGCAGATTACATACACTGGGCATCGATGGTCGCCAACAGTGGAAAAAAACGCGCCGACAAAATAATAGACAAAACCAACAGCACTTCGACATAGTTCAAGAAACATTAGTCCTGCCCCGATGCTGCAGTGCAAGCAGCTGAACAAGCTAATGAGACCTCAGTTGTCTGAACGTTAAATCCTCTAGCTCTAGCGCATAGCTATAAAGCACGCACAGGTGTCCTCTTTGATTTTCGATAGAGATTGTACTTCAAGTCGGACCTGAGCTGCACCAAGTCTTTCAGCTTGCAGTTGAGACTGAAGAAGTCGAACTGATTCAGGCAGCAACTTAACCAAGGTTGTGTCACAGCTGCTGGTGAGTCTCTTGAACTCACTGTCTTCATCAGGACATAACCTTGGGATCATCTCGCTCTCTTCAAGATGGTTTACCTTCTTCGCTGCAATATAAGTGATAGGTACCAGCAATGGGTTTGGCTCACTATCTTCCCTAAAGTTCTGCCTGGCGTCAGAGATATTAATCTGAAAGAGAAAGAAAGAGACAGAGAACAAGTTTCACAAATATATAAGCAACGATGCTCAGTGTGTGACAATTCCATCCCATTTTATATTGGCAAATTCAGAGATACAGTTTAAAATAGTATTAACATAATACGACATTGTCCGTATCATCGGCAAAATCAGTTAAGACAAAGCAGCAAATGAGATGATGCAGGCATGGGCAGCTTCACCACACCACCGGATTTGAGATCTAGAACATAGGCATACATGCAGGGCTAAAGAAAATCAATGCATCTGTTCTGATTAATGTGACTGGTATGAATAAGGAACATGTTTTTACAACTACAATTTGAAACAGGCAGTTGTTGCAAACATGCAATCTGATGCAAACACCAAAGTAAAAAGCAGTGGAGGAAATGATGCCTATCCAAATCTATACTAGAACAAAGTTTGAAGGCTTGAAAAGGATGGACTTACATTACATGTTAACATGGGCTCGACAAAGCCCTTCTCCATGTCAATTCAATGATAATTCAAGAAATTCCCCAAAGAAACTTCTTCATAAGCGTTGCCTTTATTCTACATTTTTTAAAGAGTAAATATAGATCTAATAATATTGGAAGAAATAGAGGATAATGAAGCTCAGATGTAGAGTGATGATACATAATCAAATAGCTATCAATTAAGTATGGCGTTACAAGGCAAAAGGTACTGACAAGAGGAATGCAGACCTCAACTTGTGCAGTGGCATTGGCTTTATTCAACATTTTGGTAAGAGTAAATGTAGATCTGATAATTTGGAGAAAATGGAGGGCAGGGCAGATAAGATGCAGAGTAATGCCAAACAATCAACTATCTCTTAATGTAAGTACAGTAATACTACCTCCGTCCAGAATTACTTGTCACTGACATGAATGTATCTAGCACTATTTTAGTTCTGAATACATCCAATTGAGCAACAAGTAATTCGATACGGAGGGAGTACATGACAACAGGTAATTACAAGAGCAATCCAGAACTTCATAACCATTGGGATTATTCTACATTTATGTAAGAGTAAATATAGATCTTATAATTTTGAGCAAACGGTGGATAAGGAAGCTAACATGCACAGTGATGCTACATAATCAAATAGCAATGAGTGTAAGTATGGTGATAAAGGGCAAGAGGTACTGGCAAGAGCAATGCAGTGCGCAGTATTTTTGTGAGATCCTATGATCCCTTGAGAATGGATCACTACCTTTTGCAAATACTTTGTTTGTACTCCTTCAGGATCTGCAATCACCCTCTTCCTTTCCTTTTGGACATCTATTACGAAAGAACAACATTTGAGTGGAAAAACCTAATATGATGACACATGGAATAGGTACAGAAACTGGATAGGCATGGCATATTCTCATATATGATGTGTAAACTAAGCAGATGGTGGTGTAACAAAGTAGAAGTAATGCAAGATACGTGCGACCAATACAACCTTACCAAGTTAGAGCAAGCACCTTAATAGGTGAATAAGATAGGCCATCTGACTTTGACTCATCTGGAGAGCTAAATAGACTTGGGTCTCTATCTAGGTCAGAATCGTCTTTAGGATCATATTCTGCAATGGAATTTGTAGATGGGGAGCGTGTGTGTTCCATTGCATCCAGACAAGATCTCAATCCCTTGATGCCAAGTTTGTTAGCCAGTGGATTGTTCTGCAATATTCCTCTGGTGCGCCCATTGTCATATTCATTATGATCATGTTCAATACCTGACATGCATGAAAACATAAAAATAAGTGAGATTATCTTTGTAATGCATATGGGATTCTAATCCAATAGTGCCTCCCTGTAGACCCCTATGTGCTATCTCTGTGCAATTCTTCTGAGAGATGCCGTGTGTGCTGTAATTTGGTGTGTGCATTAATATAGTGTGGCCTGCTACTCAAAATATAGGCTCCCTGTTGAGAGCTCCAGAAGTAATGATACTTCGCAGATGACAGCTTCAAAATATACTAAGGAAGAACAACTCGACCTGACATGTCGACCGCAAATGTCTCTGCTCCTCTTCCCAAAGAAGGAACATACTGTACTTATTAAAGAACAAGAGAAGAGGATCATGTTAAAGAAGAGTAGAAGAGCAAGTAGATTGTAGATATTACAAGTCTTTCTATACAATGTCTGTTGCCCACCCATGATGAACCAGAGCGCACAGAGAAATACTATTCCTTTCTGTCTCTCTATATGTGGCTCACATGCATTTCAAAACTAAAGTTGGAACATTTAGCTGACCAATTAAACCTGTCTCTGTCTTACTAATATCAGCATCATATCAGATTCGAATTTGTACAACTAAGCTTGTTTAGCTTGATGGGTGGAGCAGTGCTCTTACGACACGAATCACGTAGGCTGATCGTAGTGATCATAAAAGGGGGAAACCCTAAGCATGATGAGTATAGTGTTGACCTTGGCATGGCAGATCTGAAGCTGCAAACTGCACAAAGGCTACTTAGCAACCGATGTTTGCTTTCAACTAACAACTAAGATTTGGTATGGACAAGATAGTACAGTAACAAGTGACAAAGAAATGCAATTCGCTGCTGTCTCTCTATATGTTGCCACATGCATTTGGAAACTCAAGTGGGAGCATTAGCTGACCAATTAAATGTGTGTCTGCTAACTAATATCAGTATCATATCACATTCATATTTGAACAACTAAGCTTTGGAGTTATGAGTGGTGTGTTGCTTAGCTTGAAGGGTGGAGTGCTGCTAGTACGACACAAAGCACCTACGCAGATCACAGTAGTGTAGATAAAAGGGGAAAACCCTAAGCATCACGAGTGAAATCGGGAAAGTGGAACTAGCTGGAACATATGGGATTGTATTGCCGGTACGGCTAGAAATGCTTCGGATCACCTACAAGGGCAGCTCTATGCAACTGAAGGCGCAATACTTTTACTATCAGTCTAGACTCTCAAAGGTGACACAGCTCCCAGCATTTCCTGGATATTATGGCAGACCAACTAGAATAGTTGAAAGCATCCATCAGAAGCGACCCAATATACATGTCGACTGTAAATGTCCCTGCTCCAGTTCCCGACAAGCAACTTACTGTACTACTATACTTATTAAGAAGAACAGAAGAGGAACATGTTAAAGAAGAGCAAGCAGATTTTGGATAATACAATGTGTGTTGCACACCCATGATGAACCAGAGCGCGTAAAGATATACAATTCCCTACTGTCTGTCCATATGTGGTGCACATGCTTTTCGAAACTAATGTAGGAACATTGGCAGACCAATTAAACGTTCTCTGTTTTAGTAATATCAGCATCATATCAGATTCGTATTTGAACAACTAAGCTTTGGAATTATGAGTGGCATGTTGTTTCGCTTGATGGGTTGAGGAGCAGTGCTAGCACGACATGAAGCACCTAGGATGATGGTAGTGAATATAAAAGGGGAAAACCATAAGCATTGCGAGTATAGTGTTGACCGTGCCATGGCGGATCTGAAGGTGCTAACCGGACAAAGGCTACTTTGCAACCAATATTTGCTTTCAACTAACAAATAAAGATTAGGTATGGACAAGAAAGTACAGTAAACAAGTGACGATCTATTTTCCGGGTGAGATCAATAACTTAAGCAGATATGAAAGAGTACCACCTCTCTTGCGACGCCGTGTAGGCCTCTGCTGATACGTTGAGGGTGCTGCGGGTGCTATGGCTGTCGGCGGTGCGGAAGCAGATCTAAGATGGCAGACAGCGGAATCGGGGGATAAGTCATGTTGCTGTGGATGAGACGGTCATAGGAGCGGCCACGGCAAGGTGGACGACGGCGCGGATGAAGCAAGAGGACGCGATGCTAGGTTCTTGATCCGACGCGGTGGATGAGAGACGTCGATCACTTGTAATGGACGACGGCGTTAGGGTAGCTGCTCCGGCATGGTGGAGGAGGACGGCGGTGAATGGGGTGGCGGACGGAGGAGGCTGGTGTGGAGAGGGTGTTTTGGCGTCCACGGAGTACGAATGGGGAAATGGAGCGAGAGAGGAGGGGGGAACCATGTCTTTGGGACGCGCTTGTCTGAAATGTGGGGAAGTTACCAACTTAGCTCCCATTTACAATTTCAGACGTCTCGTCGGTTGGGGATAGGACGGTAATCTTGCATCTCCCCAATATTTGCCGAGAGCGATTTCGGGCGAGGAGAGGGTGTTTTGGCGCCCACGGTTGGCGCCCACGGTGTATGAACGGGGCTGACAGGTAGGGCGGTTGTGTCACGTATGAGTGAAGTTACAAACCTGCCCCTACTTAAAATATTTGCCTAGATCGATTTCGGCCGAGGAGAGTTTGTTTTGCCGCCCACCGTGTATGGATGGGGAAATGGAGGGGGAAAGAGAGGTCTTTGGGATGAGCTTGAATCAAATGTGTTTAGCCGCCCACGTTTGGCGTCCATTGTGTCTGAATGTGGTGAGAGGCGGTCGTGTCATGTCTGAGTGAAGTTACAAACCTACCCCTATTTAGAGCAGTGGAAATCGGGCCGATAGGTTGTGCGTGTCAGGGGTAGACAGTAATTTCCATCTCCCAAACACTGGTTCGGGCAGCCGGCGTGGGAGTGGGTGTTTTGCCGCTTCTTTCGAATTTTGGGAGAATAAGCATTCAAGTTTACCTTCACTACACCACAACACGAATGCAATGGCATGCAGTCTGCCGGAAGAAAGCTCTTAAGAGGGCAGACAAACTGCCGGGATAGTGATTCTTCCGACAGATAGAACTGCCACGAGAACAGCTGCCGGGGATTAGTTCTCCCGGCAGTTAGATTATTCCCGACAGTTTCTCTGCCCTTGCCTACGTATTTGCCGACAGTTCACTTTCTCCTGGCAGACTGGTTGTACCATAGGAACCACAGTTGCCAGCAATGTTACTGCCGGTACAAACACGTTAGCCCTGCAGATAGAATGCCATATCGTTGTGTTTAACTAGCAAAAACTGTTTTAAATATGCAACATATACCTAATTTAGTATCCATTTAGGCAATCAGCGTAGATCACACAACCTAGACATACACTTCAATCAAAGTTACACATAGGCCTCATCGAAAACCTTAAACTTCCTTCAATATAAACATAACTGCCAATTACATATGTTTCTGGATACATACAGGAAAGGAACATATTTAAGGACATTTCCCTGGCACAAAAGCAAAAGTACTTATGTTTCTAGATGTGCCACACAACCAAAATGAGCATCCAGTGGCTTGTGTGCCAAAACAACCACCAAAATAAGCAGAACTTGCAAATGTCTCCAGGTTCAAGAAACAAGGTGCATTACATTATCACTCCACCAACTTAATTAATTCTAGGTCTTCCAAACCTTCAGCCACTGTAGATCTTCCAAACCGTCAACCGCTTGTAGATCTTCCAGACCTCCATAAACTTGTGTCTTTGTGAAACCTGCAACAAACCGGAAACTCAAAATGAAGCTCTCATAGAACGATAAACCTGTTGTATCATAAACATGCAACTAGTAATGGAGGCACAAGATGTCACGATAAAAATGCAATCTTTACATCACATAAGGACAAGTGTTCTAATGCAAATAGCACAAGTCAATATTTTTTTTTCAGGACATCAACCAAACACAGTCCAGGAACTTTCCAAGGAGGCTCCAGGCCAAGCATTTTTCAGCCAGGACTTGATCCCATACATCAACCAAACATAGTCCTGCCCAGTTTTAAAAAAGGAGGTCAGCGGCTCCAAACAGCTCAGGCTCTGTTTGGGTGTGAATTATATGTAAAACTATAGTATTTGAAAACTATAGTTTTTAAACCTCTGGCTGTACAATACCACAATTTGTGAAAACCATAATATTTTTACAGTATTTGCAAAACCATGAGACATTTGGCACATGCATTATTTACCAGAGTACATGTGAGCCTGCGCTGCCAGCCGCTGATACAACAAAATATGTGTACATGTGCCATTCACCTTTCCACCATAGATCTACCTAACGTGTTGTGCAATTCACAAAACAATTAACCTAGATAAACTTACCAATTGTTGATTATTATAATCAAAGAAAAAGACTAGTCCTGCTTCTGGGCAGTTTGTGATCTTATAGCGATCAATGAAAGTCAATCAAAGCCCTTAACAGTTCAGGCAGAGTGTATAATAACAACGTAAAAACAAGGAACAGACTAAACTAAATCTGCCCAAATGAGGTCCAGTAGTAGGCTGTCGAGTCCCGGAGACGGGAACTCATATTATGTTCTCGTGTGTCGCGGCCCAAGCGCTCTGGTCCTTTGTTCATGAGGCCCTTGGGCCGGACTGGGAGGCCCTAGACCTCGCTGAGTTCCTGCAGTCTAGGGCCACCCTGACGGGTCGCAAGCGCCTCCTGTTCTGGCTTATATTTGCGGCGTTGACTTGGACTCTTTGGACAACGCGCAATAAAATGGTGATTGAGCGGATCTTCCCGCGACAGGCTTCTAATTCGTTCTTCAAATTTCTTGCATTCTTGCAGCACTGGCACCCACTCGCTAGGCAGCGAGACCGCGACCGCCTGGACGCCATCCTGGACGCTCTCCTTGCTTCTGCGCGCCGGCTCTCCACCCGCTCGTCGACTTCTTAGCTTGCCACTAGGTGGCCTTTTTTGTTTCTTCTTGCTTTCCTTGGGCGCATTTGTGCTGTTTGGCCCCAGCAGGCTTCTATGCTTATTCTGAGACTGGTTTGTATGGATGTTTGCTTTATATATAAAGCAGGGCGAAAGCCTAGTTCGAGAGTAATAGGCTGATTCTAGTACTACCCCATGTAAAACTAACCCTCTAGGCTCCACTGCTATCTAACCCATCCAAACAAAGATACCTGATACCTAATACATCAAAAACAGAGTATTTTCTCTGAAACACTGTGGTCGCTGGAGATGCCCCATAGAGGAGAGTCCTCTTTGGTAAGCTAAAAGCCTTGAGCATGCCTATTCGGTGCCGTTCTCAGTTTGTGCATTATTCTGTTTTTATGCCTACAAACGGTAACAGCTATCAACTAGCTAGCTAGAAAAAACGCGACTTCTATGCATGTGCATGGCCATTCTTAGTGCATGGCTGTTGCATGTAACAGCATACCTGAGAGAACAAAACTATCCAAAATCATATTAAATAGACACACACTATGCAAGTGTGCAGCTAGATGGCTTATCCATAATTTCAAAAGAATATATGCAAGTATGCAACACACTTAGCAGGATACATAAGTGTTCCGTGAAAGAAGCTATACCATGTGTACCAGTGTAGTCTGTACAGTTTATAGAGATAATTTCGTGAACAATGATTAGACAAATAGATATGTGCAAAGATGCAACAAATATTGGGATCGCACAACTATTCTGACACTACAAAACTGAACCATGATCGATCAGCTGCTCTTTGATTTTTTTGAACTTTTCTGGGAGAGAGAACTACAAAACTGAACCATTCGCAAGAAGCACTATAACTGGGGGCAAAGCCGATGCAATTTTAGATGGCATAGATTCTACACTAGTTGCTCCCAAAACAAACATCAGCCAATACAATGAGTCCAGAGTAAATATTTTTTAGCAACCACAAGTAAATATTCAGTCCAGAGTAAATATTTTTGAGCAACAAATGTGAATACTTTTACTTTGAGCAACCAATGTAAATATCCAGCCAAGACAAACATGTATATTACCTCCTTAGCTTGCTTGTGTTCGCGTTGCTGCTTTTGCCATTGACTTATCGACTTCCAACTGCATACATATAAGCAAAAAAAATTAAGAAATCAACCGTGATAGTCATTGATAAATTTAATCATGATAATATAAGCTTACATGTAGTGCTCCGAAAGTGTGACCTGAAATTCCAGGGTAATCGCACCCTTGACTCTATCACAATAACTCGTATCAGGCTACGGGAATAGTGAACGGGAAGAAGGAACTAGTGAGGCTTTCGTTACAAATAAACAAACAAGATGACGTAAAAAGTCGGCGACAATAGATGCAGTAATAGATGCAGTTTTACAGTAGATGCAATAACCAAACAGAAGTAATAGATGCAGTAACTCCGCAAAGCATGAATCAAACTGCCTCAAAACGGAAGTAATAGATGCACTTTTACAATAGATGCAGTAACCAAACAGAAGCATGTTCTATCACCTTCTTCCTTTTAGTATGTTGCTAAATAGCTTGGCCTCCAAATTATTCATTTATATTTGACAATTTAAAGCGACCAAATCATTCAAAATCCTTGTTGTTTCTTGCTTTAAGTCTCGCTAGCATCTCTTCCTCTCATTCTTCAACATTGTCTTCGCCTCTCCCTTTTCCCATTCTTTTTCCTGAAAATAAAATTTATGGCACATTAGATGTCAAGTAGGTAAGCATGTAACTGGCAAATGGAAGGATAAGACACACACACACACACACACACTTTGGTTGCTGAATTGCATGAACGAGTGTTCCATCTATATCTGTCCTACTACGAGGTATATTTCTAACATCAACACTGAGATCTACATCGGCATCTAGATCAGGAATTGGCACTCCAGGTCCATCAAGGTAGTCATCAACTTCATCTCTCATAAAGGTCTCGTGGAGGTGGAAAGCTTCTAACAAAACACCAATCTGCTTTGAATAGTTTATGTCAAAGTTAGGTGTGATTATTTCAGAAATAAACACAAAAAACAATTGCTGTGAAAACTAGAACTGAATCATCTGCCAAGTACACAGATTGAACTAACCCATCTAACAATTGTATAAGTTAGAATTGAATCATCTGCCAAGTACACGGATTGAACTGAACCATCTAACAATTGTAGAAGTCAGAATTGAATCATCTGCCAAGTACACAATTTTAACTTAACCCACCATGGGGCTCAACAAAAGACACAGATTTTGCAAAGAGATCTCACCAAATGCTCTCGATGGGGCAAGGAAGTAGAGGAGGCAGCCATGCCCAGGGAGAGGATGTTGAGGTGGCAGAGCTACTCGTGGGAGAAGAGGGACGCTCCGCTGCTTCGGCGGTCGGAGAGGACGTAGAGGAGGCGGTCCCGCTCGGCGCTCGCCTGCTCGGGTGAAGCTTGTGGAGAGGAGGCCTACTCGGGGAGGAAGCTTGCGATGTAGGGCGCTGGCGAGGGAGGCGTTCGGCGGAAGAGGGTGGTCGTCGGTGGAGTCGCTCGGCGACAGTGGTGCTCCGTACGTGTAGTTGGGGGTGCTCAGCGGTGCTGCGGCGGCAACGGCGGCAATGGTCGGGCCGTCGGGGTGGAGGGCGGTCGACGGCGATGGGGTGGCTGGGGGCGGCGGCAGGGGCGGCGACAGCGGCTGCGCGCTTAGGTCGAGGGCAGGGGTGGGATTTGGGGGCGGCTGCGGTTCGGAGGAGGCCCGGCGCGTCTAGATCTTTCGGGCCAAATTTTGTCTCTCGCACGCTTTTCCCTCACTTGCGCGCACTTAGGTCCAATACTAATTTCGGTCTCGCGCCAAAGATGGTCCCCGGCAGATAATGTACCGTAATATACTTGTCCCGGCAGATACTGCGCCCTAAAAATATGCCGGCAGTGCATACGCCCTTGTTCATAAAGTTCTAGCGGCAGTTTTTCTGCCTTGAGGTGCATGTACCGGCAGTAATAAATGTCCTGGCAGTTATTTTGCCCTCGTTCGGATATTTCTCCCGGCAGTTAACTGCCCCCAATTAAGTGTTGTGGTGTAGTGCTTGGCAACTAAATTCGAACCCATTTTGTATTCGATTACGAATCTTTATAAATCATTCTATGCTTTTTTAGATATCTTCAAAGGCACAACAAAGATGTATTCCACCTTTATATATGAATATGATTTACAAATGCCATGATACTCGAATTCAGAAGGTTGAATCCACTTTGAGTCAAACAGTTATTTCATCCAACACAATTTGCTCACACTAAAAACAATTCACCTTATGTCCACACCTACAAGTACTGAGGATTGCCTCGCCTAAGAAAATCAGATCATTACAAGACATGGACAACAAATAAGGGGTCTTACAACATAATCCATTCACAAACATGACACAACATGCAAGTATACTAATCTAATGACAATTTCAACTGGTATCTAAAGAAGAACTAGGATTAGCCTGGGCTTCAGATAGCAGAAGCAGAAGGACCTTCTCCGTCTCCAAATGCAACTGTCTTACTTGCTCCACATCTTTGTTTGCTTGCATAATGCGTGCAGCTAATTGCATAATTTCCAGCCTCATGATCAGGATTACCTCATTCATGGCAGCCACACCCTCTCTTTCTGCCTCTAGTAGAGCCTCAAGAACTGTAGTATCTGTGCTCTCCAATGGGGTTGCCTCTGAAATGCTAAGATCTGGTAACATGGATGGTGCACTGCTTCAACAAATAGATCCTGGGGGTGTACATTGTGTCCTAGTTTGAACTGCATCCTGAAAGGTTTCCGCTGGACCTAAGTAACAGATAGTTATCGCATGATCCAGGCAGTCAGCTTACATGGTAAACTACATATGAATTATTGCCGAGCATGGCAAGCTATATTTAAATGGTTCAAAGTTGCATCAGCCAAAAACAAATTAAAATGGTTAGCTGAAAGGCAGTGTACCACAGCTATATTTAGTTGCCCAAGCATATAAAGAGTTGAAATATTCTGAGAAAGGACTTAAATAGTGTGGCCTCATATAAACTAGCAAGACAGTCTTGTGATGGAGTTCATAGGAAAAGTTAAGGAGTCAAATGAAGTATGCATGCATTTCTTTACGATAGTACGGCAGGCACTTCTGACACATTGGCCAACTCAAGTATAGCCTAACAAGTACTCCCTCTGTAAACTAATATAAGAGCATTTAGATTACTAAAGTAGTGATCTAAACGCTCTTATATTAGTTTACGGAGGAAGTAACAAACAAGCATTCTAATCAAGCAATACAGCAAAGCAGGCGACTGAACCATTTGTAATTCAGTAGGATTACAGGTTGAGGGCACAAGCCAAGAAAGCAGCCCACACGCATGACATTTCACAGTAACTAAAACACACTGGCTTACCATATGTCATTGTGAAGGCTTGCTGCTGTTGCAATGTTCTTTGAAGATGTCGTCAGCATCCCGTGCATGCAATTCTAGTCGTTGTAGTTTATTCTTCCCCTCTATTTTGGTAAAAACTAATTTTAATCACATGCACTGTTCAAATTGAACATCAATGATTCATCTAAACTAATGAAAGAAGGGTGTGTGCTTACATGAAAATATGTGTGCTTCACTCTATTTTTGTGCTTGTTCGAGGTGCCAGCCCCAAAAGAAAAAGCATTTTGCTTGATGCGGTTGGCAGCTCCATAATGAATAAAAGCAACAAATTAGTCATGCAACTTGGGAAGATCAATAACGCACAAAAAAGTTATGAACAGAGGCTCAGAGCAGTGCGATAATAGCTAGCATTGAAAAATGTAGGTTAAGACGAACCAAAAGCAGCGGAACTACAAGCTAGTTTGCTGATGTGTAATTTAGCATAGAGAACATAGAAGCAGTCCAGTACAATAATTGTAGCCAAGAGGTGACATCAGAACAACACCATTATCATAAATATAGCATGCAAGAAGTAAAATAGGAGGCAGTAATATCTAGGAAGTACAGTAATACTTAGGACAAAGAAAAAGCATTGTAACTACAGGTGCACTGATTTGTAATTTAGCACATATAACCTGTTCACTACCACACGTTTGGACCTACATGCGCAAGCAGAATAACGCCTCTCATAAAAAAATGAATGATGCCCTAAAGAAATTCGAAGGTGCGGTGCTTATGCTAAGAAGGTGAACATAGGCGCCGACCGTTGGAGAATAGTACCTGATTCTTGGCGGCGTATGGGCATCGTTGTCATACGTGAAAGCTAAGTGTCGTCAATGGTGCTCGTGTTGCGGTTGAGTTGGGCCGGCTGTCGCCATTGGTGAAGTGGCTCCGGTGCTTAGGTGCGGCGCCTGTCGACATCCAAGAAAGCTGATCTGTGGTAAGTGAACTGTTGTACAATAAAGATGAGAAAAACCAAAGGAGTATTAATTGAAATAACCTGATGAGGCGGCGGTGGCAGTAAAGCTGGGCCGGTGGAGTTGAATATGGCGTCCGTGGAGGGGGTCCGGTGCAGTGGACGAAGGCGTCAGTGATGCACATCCGGGGCGGTGTACAGTGCTTTCGGTGAGGCGGATCTGTTGCGGCAGACGAGGGCTTCTATGAAGGGCCAGCGATGTGGCAGACGAGGGCGTCGGTGAAGGGCCTACACTGTGGAGGGCGAGGGCGCTGGTGAAGTACATCCGGTGCGCTGGACCATGATGGTGGTCAAGGAGATCTGGTGCGGTGGACAAGCCAGTTGTTGAAGCGGCTCCGGTGCAGTGGTGAGTTGGCAGTTGGGGGTTCCAAGGTGCGGAAGGTAGATCCGGTGGGGTGTGAGGTGCACTGCCGGGGCAGAGGACAAGATTCGGCGGCTTGGGGGAGTGGGGGAGGCGGGGAGGGGAGTGGTTCTGGGTTTGAATGTTGGTGGCAAAGAGGGGAAAACAATGGAGTTACCAAAGCAGCCCTTTTCCGTTGATGTGGCAGGGGTAAAAGAGGAATATCATAGGGCTAAACTTTTGGGCGCGAGAAATTTGGATGTGAGCGGGAAGTTTGAAAGCTTTTGGCGGCTGAAATTATGTCTTCTCGTCTTGTACAACCGACTATGATATCATGGCCGAGTATTTATTTGTTGTGCATGCAAGAAAAAAAAAGGTGCAAGTTTCGAAAATCAATGTCTCCAACTCGAAACTTAGATTGTCCATTCAATTCAAATATGGATCATTGAGCTATTGCAAGCAAATACCATCATATGCTCCAATTCAAATGAAATTTCAAATGTGTTTCTCCTAAATATGATGACACAAACAAATATGTATGTGTATGAATAAACTGGATGATTACAAGGTTTGAACACGACCGTATGTCTATATCTCTAGGTTTGATATATGAATTTGAAATCACGCAATCGGGTTAAAAATTGTACCCCCATTTAAATCAATTAAAAAACTAATGATACAGTCAAATTTAGAATTTCCAATCTTAGGTCAGTAATTCTAGTACTTCAAAATATACCTCGCATGTTCAAAAGTATCGCTATCTCATAGTCCAAAAATATGAAGAAAAAAATGATCAAGCATGAGCGCACACACTCTTGACCATGCATTTTAATTATGTCTATATCTCTCAGACGTACACCCCTCACTATTTATCTAAAGCACACCATCCCGGCCCCTCTCCCCCCCACACACAAGCCTTTCTCTCCCCCGGACACAAACACGCGCACACATTATCCCTCCTCTCTCTCTTCTAGGTCTGAGCCCCAATATAGGTCTCTATCTCTTTGTCTCTCGGACATGCACACATCTGTTTCCCCACTCTCTAGGTCTCCCGGCATCTACCTTTCCCAAGCACACACTCTATAGCCGTGTATCTTTCCCATACACACAAAACACACTACCCCCAACATCTTTCTCCCTACGTATATCTGGCTCTCGCACGCTCTCCACCATCTCTCACTCTCACATTGACACACATCTCACTCACCACCCCCACTACACACAAACACCCTCCCTCTCCTCGTGCACCTCTCGCCTCTTTCCATCTCTTCACATGCGGACCCGACCCTTCTTCCCACTATATGTCGCGACTCTCTCCATAAATCTCTAGCGTATCATCGATCTCAAACTCGCGCGATGTTCTCTCCACCATCTATTTTGATCTCTCATGAAGTCTCTCTGACGCACGCAATGACTCGCTTTACTTGTGTCTCCCTACATAGGCCACTTTCGAACACCATCGACCTCCTCTGCCTATCTATAGGCCTCTTTTTGCACACAATCGACCTCCATCTCTCTCTCTCTATATCTATCTCTATCCATCTCTCTCTCTCCCTCTTCGTCACTCCCTCTCTCTCTCTCTCTCTCTTGCACCCCTCTCTTACACACACTCGATGTCTCTTCCAAATATATAGCACGCACCCCCGCCCGCACCCAGGCTGTCCCGCTACTAGACATGCCTCTCTCTCTCTAGGACACACATGCCATATCATCCCCCCTCCCCCTACTAGGTTTACATCATCAGTGGTATCTCTTCGCCACACACACACACACTCCCTTTCCCACACACACGCGCACAAAACAGATACAAACACACACAACACGCCATCTATCTGGATCCATCTTTTAAGACACACACCCTTGTATATTCTCTCCAGCTCTAGGTATATATATATATCCCTATCTCTCTCTCTCTCTCTCTCTCTAACTCACATGCACACCAAAAATCCCCGTCTCTCTAATTCACACCTCTCTCCCTATGTCCGCATGCGTATCTCACACACTCACTCTGTGACTATGTCTATCCGCCTCCACGTTACACAACACAAAGTCCCATATATGTCTCTCTCTATCTTCCACACACACAAAAACACGCAATGACTCTCTTATCTCTGCCTTAGTCTCTCCATATCACACACACACGCATGATCTCTCGCTCGCACACACACTCAACCAAGGTTTTCTTGCGAGATACTTACGATCTATTCATCAGTCATGGTAGTACAAAGAACACGAGACGTGAAAAAAAACACATCTACACATTCGTAGACCACCTAGCGATGACTACGAGCACAAGAGCCAGCCGAAGGCGCGCCACAGTCATCCTCCTCCTTACCGGAGACAGGAAAACCTTGTTTTAGACAGTCGGGAAGTCATCGTGCTAAGGCCCCACATGCTCAGCCGTTGAAAAGAACGTAGATCAAGTTTATGGAAACAAGTATGAATAATACGTTTGTATTTCCATAGCTTCGAGTTTTCCATCTAGATATTAGTCACCCATGGTCGATATTTAGTTTGAATTACGTACACATACATACTATGTAACTAGCCGTGCTTATAGACTTCCAAAGCTTAGCTTTCACTTATACTTACAATATGTAGAGTATTTAACAAAAGACTACCACTTTCAACCAGCCCTAGCAAGAAACTATTGTCCAAAAAATAGCAAAAAAATACCAAAAATTTCTCAATTCGTGCCAAAAAACTACTACCAAACTCCTAAAAAATCTAATACCAAGTGCCGATTAGGCTCGTTTAAACCCGTTTATGACAGGGTTGGCACACACGTCCGTGCTGACGACGCACCTTAAGTCAACACTGTATGTTTGACCGTAGAGTTGACTGTTATGATAGGTGGGACCCACATGTGAGCATCTATCCTCTTCTTCAAACAGTTCATATGCGTTTTCGTCGCCGGTGTCGGTGATGGGCGAGCTAGCCGCCGCTCCGGCGGATGGGCCGGCCGCCGCGCTGGCCTCTGCACGGGCTGGCTGGCTGGCCCGAGCGCGGCACACGTGCGAGCAAGCCACCGCTCTGGCCTCCGCACGGGCTGGCTGGCTAGCCCGAGCGTGGCTAATGCGCGACCAAGCCGCCGCACTGGCCTCCGCCCGAGCCGGATGGCTGGCCTTAGCGCGGCACGCGCGAGCAAGCCGCTGCACCACCGTGCCAAGCTAGCTAGCAAAGCTTGCACACAAGCAGCTGGATGCATCCAACAGGTTGTGTGCTATCTTGCCTAGCTAGCGACCGCGAGCGCCGCGTCGAGCTGTCTTCAAGCTGATGCAAGATGGGCTCAGCGCCGCCGGCACTTTTGACCTCGCTTTCAGCCGGCGGCGGTGGCTGCATCCCATGGCCGAGGATGACTAGGTGGATGGGCCGGAGGTAGGAGGTGACTCGGGGATTTTTTTTAGACTGACATGTAGGTCCCACAAGTCATAACGCCTAAGTTGCCGGTCAAACAGATGGTGTTGACTTAAGGTGCCACATGGGTTTAAACGAGCCTAATCGGCACTTGGTAGTTTTTCGCGACGGTTTAAGAAATTTTTGGTATGTTTTTGCTAATTTTTGTAGAGTGGTGGTTTCTTGGTATGGCTGGTTCGAAAGTGGTAGTTTTTTGTTAAATACTCCAATATGTATAAGGAACAATCTACTAGCGACAAATAGGAATTCTACCATGCGTTGTACCAGTGGTCGCGGATAGCCCAACCACGTGCACGGGTTTTCCCTCCCGTATATTTTGCACGCGCCATCATCTCGTGGCTCGCGTAGAGTAGCAGCCGCCCTCGCTCGCTGCTTCCTTAGCTGCCATCTTTAATGCCGCCTCCCAGTTAAGCCGGAGGAGCCGGAAAATCTTGGCGCCGCATTGGGAACTATGCAATATGGCCTTGGACTTGGACCTAATGTAAGTACTCTGTAGCTTGTGGCGTTGCAAACATGGACTTCGCTCCTTATAGTACAAAATTAGCTTGAAAAATGTTTTCATAATATGGGATAGAGGGAGTAGAATAGTTGATTTGTTAGACTTTTCTAGAGCCATGTCATTGTTTCTTTCTTTTGCAAAAATCATGGAAAAGTTGTATTCATAAATTGAACATTGCACGTGTTGTGCACGTACGCGCGTACTAGTGGAAAAGAAAAAGCCTACTCTCGTGGTATGAAAGAACTCAAATGTTTTGCCCCCGCAATAGTGTGTGCGTGAGAGGAGCGGCTGAGCAGGCCAGCTACGCGCATGAATAGAGCAGCAAGCAGGTCTGCAGTACACTGGTGTACTTTCCCTGCATTGATAGTTATAGCGATGGTTCTAGGGAACAGTACTACTACTACTTCCGGGCTGGTTTACTTGTCCCCGTCGTATTTTGAGTTAAAGTTTGATCACATATTTGACTAGCAAAATGTTAATGCATGTCACCAAAAATTATATTGTTGGATTCGAATTTGAATGTACTACCCTCCACTTGCTACTGTAGCTCCTTGGCCTTGAGATTCAAAAGTTGAAAACTCGTACACTAAGAGCATCTGCAATAGTCTGTATGATAGATTCGTTGTCATATACAAGTTCTCCAATGAATCGTACTCTGATGGGTACCACACACATTAAATTAATAAACAAAACCTGATGACCAACGCCCGAGAGAAGGAAATTGGGGAGCCAGCTACGGCAGCTCTCACCAGGTCAGTCAGGGCCCATAGTGTGGGATCGAGGAGATAGGTCTAGAGGGGGGTGAATAGACACTTAACCAACCAAAGTAGCAGTTTTTAGTTTCTCTTGGAACTTAGGCAGATTTTGGCACAAGTTAAGACAACTCCAATACTTTCTACACATGCATATCTAGAGATTGAGCAGCGGAAATAGAAAAGCATGCAAGTGTACGAAAAGTAAAGGGGCAAAGTATGGAAGATCAAACGCAATGAAGACACGGTGGTTTTTGGCGTGGTTCCGATAGGTGGTGCTATCGTACGTCCACGTTGATGGAGACTTCAACCCACGAAGGGTAACGGCTGCGCGAGTCCACGGAGGGCTCCACCCACGAAGGGTCCACGAAGAAGCAACCTTGTCAATCCCACCATGGCTTACGTCCACGAAGGACTAGCCTCACTCGGGTAGATCTTCACGAAGTAGGCGATCTCCTTGCCCTTACAGACTTCTTGGTTCAACTCCACATCATGTCGGAGGCTCCCAAGTGACACCTAACCAATCTAGGAGACACCACTCTCCAAAAGGTAATAGATGGTGTGTTGTTGAGGAACTCCTTGCTCTTGTGCTTCAAATGATAGTCTTCCCAACACTCAAACAACTCCTCACAGATTTGGCTATGGTGGAAGAAGGATTTGAGTGGAAAGCAACTTGGGAAAGGCTAGAAATCAAGGTTCAAATGGTTGGAATGGAATGTCTTGATCTCAACACATGAGTAGGTGATTCTCTCTCAGAAAATGTATGGTGGAAGTGTGAGCACGTTCTGATGGCTCTCCTTACTGAGAAGGAAGTGGTGGAGGGGTATATATAGCCTCCACACAAAATCCAACCGTTACACACTTTTGACCCAGCTCGGTGGCACCGATTCAGAGATCTCGGTGGCACCGAACTGTGTAAAAGATATGAACATTAGGAATCTCGGTGGGACCGACTGGAACAACTCGGATGGACCGAAGTGCAATGGCTAGGGCAAACCTCGTCTCGGTGGCATCGATTGCATCAACTCGGTAGGACCGAAGTGAAGCAATAAGGCAACAGAGAGTTGGCAAGCAATCTCGGTGAGACCGATTTGCAAAACTCGGTGGGACCGAAGTAAGTGCAAACGATTACAGAGAGTTGGCAAGGCCATCTCGGTGAGACCGAGATCCATATCGGTGGATCCGATTAGTTAGGGTTTTGGCAGTGGCTAAGTCCAGATGAACTCGGTGGCTCCGGATAGGAAATTTCGGTGGGGCCGAGTTGGAATGTAGGTTTTGGACAAATTTGAATGGAGAAAGTGGTTGACGGTTTTGGAACATTGTCACTAAGCACTTGAGCAAAAAGACCATTAAGCAACACCTCATCCCCTTTTAATAGTATTGGCTTTCCTATGGACTCAATGTGATCTTGGATCACTAAAGCAAAAATGTAGAGCCTTGAGCTTTTGCCAATCCTTGTCCTTAGCATTTTGAAGGGTTCCACTTCTCCCTGTCCCTGCCACGCCATTGTTGAACTTGTCTGAAAATAAGTAGATAAAAGCATTAGTCCAACAATGTGTATGTTGGCATAAATTACCAAAACCACCAAGGGAGCAAATGTGCTTTCACATAGAAATGAATGTAATTATCTCGGAGGTTGTGCCCGGAAAGTTGAGTACTAGTACTACTCCTATATTAAATAATACGTAAGTGCACCATCGCAATACCGCTAATGCGTGCCCGCATAACTTCCTTCATGAAGGGACGAGGCCCTGCGGTTACACTCTTATCTCCTCCTCGCCAGTTCCCCTCCCAAAGAGACCAAGGCAGTTCGTCGCTGCTGCCATGGATTCACCAGGTGGTTCTCCTCCTCGCCGGGGCTGAGAGACCTTGGACGATGATTCTCTGGGAGAAATCGCACGCCGCTCCGACTTCCTCACCGCCGCAAGACTCGGTGCTTCCTGCACCAACTATTTTAAGACGGTGCGTAAACAGGCTTGGGAGAAGGCCATGCTTGTTGGTCTTCCATGCGTCCTCGAGGAGAAGGTTATTCAATGGGACTCCAGCCCATCGCAACGTGGCCGCAGTTGCATCTTGACTCCGCTTGAGTTGCCGACGTTGAGAGGCAGTCGGATTTTGTCCGATGAGAAGGTCAGTCATTGTGTTTGATCATGTAATGTATATTCTAAAAATACTTAGTTATTCCATCCTGTAATTTCTCTGCTGCCCACCGTCCCACCGGTTTGGGTTGGTGTCAACGGAGATTGGCTTCCATACCTACGGCCGGATACCACCATCATTTTGCACAACATCCACAGCAGTGCGTCCTTTCCCGTAGACCCCTTGTCCAGCATTGGGATCGGCCTTCCGGACGGGAACGGCTTTAATAGGTATGATGAAACCACCATGAGATTGAAGAAGATAGCAATTGCGGACCCGCCGACCAAGCACTGTAGCTACGATGATTACTATCTCATCGCGGTGTTCGACATAAGGATTGCCATCAATAAGAATGGCCCTGACGGCAGAGGCTGGCACATGTTGGCCGTGGCAGATTTGTACCCGCACAAGTTTGAAGACACCATGTGCCATGTAGGCCGCATCTTCACTGTGACAAGCCAGGGGACTTGTTTCATCTGGGTGCCATCCTACGGTACAGGAGATAACAAACGGAATGCACTAACCATCATTTGCATCCCTAACGGTACTCCATTATTTTGCAGGGACCACGCATCCCCCAATCAAAATCAGATCGCCAATCCTGGATGTGTTGGATTACGTGCATCCGCCATTCGGTCTAACCTGGAACCTTGTAGTTGACTTTGGCAAATTGGGATGAACTATCTTAGCAGTGGTTACCCATGATACTATTGATGTGCACCAAGGTGCCACGATCTACCACGATCGGACCCTCACCATGTACCCAGGTATTCCATTCTCTCATTGCCTTCTCTTTCATTGTACTAGTACTACTACTTCGGATCCATAGTACTAGTGGGTCGCAGGGATCGACGGGAGTAGTACTTTTTACCTAGGAGTACGCATATAGCTGGCTCTTGAATCCACTCTCACCATTTTTGTTTTTCCATGTCTTATCTCCTCCATGTAGCCAAAAATGGCTATATATAATCAGTCGGTTATTGAACTTCCTCTATAGTATAGTAGTACTACTCGCTGCACAATATTACTGCGTGCCATATTTGAGCACAACATTATCCTTCATGGACCTTGACCATGTACGTCACCATGTGTCCAGATCTGAGATGCCACATGTACCAGATGGAAGGCTCCGAGTTCGACCCCCGTGATGCTATGTGGGAGCCGAGGGACACTCTTGGAGAGTACTCGCTTTTCATTGGGGACAGCTACCCCATTGTCAAACAGATGCCACCTTCCGTGCACGACACCGAAGGCCTGCCGTTCATGAAGCATGGTTGTGTCTTCAGTGTGCACCGCCGGTTGAACATGTTGGGGCACGCAATCCCTGATTTATGCCGCTTTAGCTTGGATGAGTCTCCATCGTGTGGAACCGGACTAGAAAGTTGCGACAATGATTCCCGTTGCCCACCGCTATGGATCATGCCATCTATGAAGAACACCTAGGACTGGAACCTGGAGGACGGCATGGAGCCCATCTATAACGTGTAAGTGGAGTATGGTAAATTGTGAATGGTAGCGCTGTAAATATATGTAGAGTAGTCGTGCACAAATTTATCACATGAAGTGGAGATGAACTTGTGTGGCATGTTGGCATTTGTCCTTTAGAATTTACTAGTAGATGTGTTATGTGTACGTGCAACTTGTGTGGCTGTTCCACGGGCACCAACACGCTTTGTGAGAAAAAAAGGTGGCACAGCTTTGGCTATAGGTGACGTGGCAGCATCATACAGTAGCGGTTGTTCGCTATAGTTGTACGACTGCTCATACTCCTATAAACCTTGCGCTTGGCTCTTCGCCTCTTCGGGAGGTCCAAGTTCAATAATGATGGTACTACAGTACTATATGCTTCTGGCAATCTGACACCGAATGAACTGCCGCACGTCCACCGCATGAGCGAGGGCGAGGGAGAGTGCACTGTAGTAAAAAGCTTCTCCTTGTCCTGCGAGCCACGGTGTGAGCAAGCTTCTCCTTGTCCTGCAAGCCATCGCTCGCGCGGGCGAGGGAGAGGGCGTAGTAAGCAGGCTTCTCCTCGTTCTGCGAGTTGACGGGACACAGTAGTACTAGTAGTCCATACTGCCTCCTTTCCGGTTAATATGGCTTAATTTGAAATGAGATAAATACAGTGGCGGCCACTGTATTTGTAACAATACGGTCACTAGACTTCATAATACGCTCATTACGGTCACTATATATGTTTTGCGGTGATTATACGGTCACTAGCTCACCGTAGAGCACCGTATTGCACTACGCTGACCGGCCAAATAGTGTATGTGGCACTTTCTTGACTCGTTAAATTGGCACGTGGTTTCTGGGTCCCACTTGTCAGTTGGAAGAGCAAAGAAATAAGTTAAACAAAACTTTACGCAGGCACGACAGGAGTCCAACCCTTGCGCGCGAGCCACCCTGGCTGTGTATGTGTCTGCATGCACGTGTAGGTTGAGCACTTGAGTGTGAGCGTGTGTGTTGCGTCGTGTGCTGTGTGCCGCATGCATGGCTGCGTGAGTGTTGCGTGCGTGCATGTGTACGTGTGAGTGTTGCATGAATGCATGAGGATTCTAGTCCCTCCCTTTCACATGTTCATATTTCAAGCTTCATTAAAACGTTGCATGCAAGAATTACTCCAATGCATGTAAAAGTCCTGGTCATTTATTGTTCATGCATGCACGCATGCATTGCAATTAATACGTTCGTAAACACAATTTTCTTGAGGAAAACGAGCCCATTAATTGAGTACTTTTGCAAAGTACTACAGTAGTACAGTACAAAAAATTCTTCTGGCACTCATCATCTACTATTACCTTGGTTGATGAATCTTTTTTATTGAGCTGTATATAAACCAGAATGAGGGAGTCGGTACTACTACGTAATTGGCACCATGAGCCTTAGCCAATGGCTCTTAATGTTGGACAGGATGAGAGTAGAGGCATAGATAGGAAGTCTTGGCAATCAATTATTCCCCATCGGTCTATTCAACTACTAGTCTTCACAGTGAAGTGACAATACACGCTGCAGCAGATGGGACACTTGATTAATAAGATGAGCCAGCGTGCTGGTGTTACTAAATCAGCCTTACCCTGTAGTGCCATCATGTCTGCCAGTGGAGCACGCTTCCGCAATTACATGTACGCACCTCTCTCTTCCGTTGACTGACATATGGGCCCGCTTGACGTAGACCCACATGTCATCCACTTAACTATTTACACTCGTGTATACTAGTAGTACTAGTTGAATTGAGATTTCATGCACCTTCTTCCCTGTCTCCCCCTCTTCTTCCTCCTCTCTTCCCCATGGACGTCCCTTCCCCATCTTCGTCCGCACACCATTTTCGAGTGCTCACTGCTCGCCCGCCCGCGCCAGCTTCCACGATCGCTCGCGCGCACCATCTCCCCTCGCTCACTGCTCGCCCACACACGCCATCTTCTTCTCTCGCCCGCCCGCATCCACTTCCCCGCTCGCCCGCACGCACAGCGCCCTAAAAAACCCAATGGCAGAACCGACTGACACGCAGAGCCGCGATTGGAATTCCCTCCCCGATGTTCTCTTGGAGTAGATCGGTAATCGTATGGACCTTCTCAGCACCATGCGTCTGGCCGCATGCTCGGTGTATATGCACCGTCTACTCATTGGCAGTTGGTCGGCCCTTTTCAAGACACCCTGCTTGCTGATGCCTGATCCTCGCAACTGGCCCAGACACCGATGTGACGATCCTACGGAGGTTGCCGTCATGCCCCTCGACATGCTACCACTCCCCGCCCACCTGCCCTTCATGTGCCACCACTACTGGGCGGGCATGAAGGCCAACTGGATCGTCCTCATCCACCAATCGGGTAGTCCGTGGCGTCACGTGGATATCTACACCCAGCGAGAAATCACCCTTCCATCGTTGGATACTGCCGACATCCAGCCTCGCGGCCCGCCGGACACTCCTACCTACTACGCACGAGAGGCGTCGGGCACTTGGTTGGACCTCTGTTTGCTGAAGGTTGTAATCTGTGAAGTACCCACACCATAAGAAGACTACATAGATTACAAGCTCATTGCCTTGTTCGACGAGGGATTAGCCTATCTGGAATCCGGTCGCCATACATGGTTATGGCTCATCATCAATCCTGTAAACCCTCCATTTCTGTCTGATGCTATAGTGCATGATGGCATCGTTTACCCGGTGGACGGACAGATTGGCTGCATATACTGATGGAATCCATCGTCGTGTAATTGTTCTATCTCATCTCATCTTTACCATATGAATACGACTGCCTGTTGATTGTTAGAAATTTAGAATAGATAGTATGACTATAACCACATCATTGCTATATGTTCCTCTCATTTCCTAGATTTTTATGACCACCCATGTTATTGTTAGAGTTGATATGAGAACAATTGGCATCTAATGATTGTTATAATAGATATTATGAGTATAACCACATCATTGCTATATGTTCCTCTCATTTCCTAGATTTTTATGACCACACATGCATGTTATTGTTAGAGTTGATATGAGAACAATTGGCATCTAATGATTGTTAGAATAGATATTATGAGTATAACCACACGATTGCTATATGTTACTCTCATTTCCAAGATTTCTATAATGACGCATGTTATTGTTAGAGTTGATACGAGAATAGTTGGCATCTAACTATTATAGTAGAATATGAGTAGGCCCTGGCATAAGAATAGATATTATGAGTATAACCACATGATTGCTATATGTTACTCTCATTTCCAAGATTTCTATAATGACGCATGTTATTGTTAGAGTTGATACGAGAATAGTTGGCATCTAACTGTTATAGTAGAATATGAGTAGGCCCTGGCATAGCTGTTTTCCTCTCATTTTTACATCATCTTTGAACCATGACATATTGCTAGAATATGAAAGCCATTGGCATTTTTTAAAAATTAGGGTATGATTATGACCATGGCATTGTAATTCTCTGGCTATGATCTGTGTCACTATTATAATAATCTTAATTCCACACATACTCTGAACATGATTGTATATTTTTGTCCTTTTGGTCTCCAATTTGATTTGTTGCAGCAGACGCAAATGCGCTGGCCTTTATAATTCCAACACCTGGAAATATAAATGTCAATGGTTGGTGGTTTATCGCTCGTTCAGCTGGCGGTGGGCATTTGATGCTCATTCGCATGTACCAAAGTGACCAAACCATTTCATCAAACCACATGCAGTACAATGTGTGGGCGTTCGCGACTGTGATGGCTATGGCTGCTTCGTCTTCGAGAAAGATCCGAGCTCCGTTGGGCCAGGCGTATTCAATTGGAGGCGGGTTTACAGTCTCAGCAACCACTCCTTGTTCCTCAGGCTCAATTATCCAATCATCCAACCAATCATCGAACATATCACCGACGATGATTATCGTGCTATGCAAGTTCCATTCGCTAGGGGGAACTGTGTTTACACATCGTACCATGGATTTCATGAAGCACCATATCCAGAGATTTGTCGACACAGCTTGTTGCCAGATGAACTTCAGTGTGTGAAAGGCATCAAGCTTCCAAGCGATGAATGGCTTTTGCAAACCCGACATGCGGCGATGTGATTTATGCCAACAGCTAATATGCACAACTTGATTCATAGTGATATCTAGACTGATCCATGTATCCTGCTAGTTGTCGCATGATCCTGTTCTGTTGGTTATTTTGTAATGTAGTTAGTTTGAAGGTTAAATACCTTTCTGGGATCAAGTGCATCCTACATCACCTGCGTAGCATGTATTTTGATAATGATGATGGAGATGTTGTGCAGAAGCCATATATAACAATTAAGCTTCAAGTGTGTACTTGTTCATGAAAGTGTTGTCCAATGGGAATTATATTTTGTATTACTCATGTAGCCTACAAGCCTGTCGCACAGCCTTGTAACTTTGTAGGCACCTGTTTGTAAGCTCCTTCTGAACACTCTTGCATAATGCCCTTAAAACTAAGGCTTTAGCAACGCCCCTCTGATATTATTTAAAGCAATATGGAGATTGGATGAATGTACACCATTTCTAAAATTTGTACTACTAGTAGTCCTCTATACCGTATATTGTGCTACTCGTACTAGGTAAGTAGTACTTGTACGACTAGTAGTACTAGTACACGTCGGTCAAATTATTCATCATGTCCTCACATTGAATTGACGTGACAACACGTTGCGCGTGAGGTGACACAAGAGTCCCGGCCGCGTGTTCGGTTCACCAAAGTGAGCCTCACCCCTCTGGTAGTCCAGCAGCACTCTCCCATTCTCTCCCATTCTCTCCCATTCTCTCCCAGTCTCCCCGCCTCCCAGCCGCCGCCTTGTTTCGATCCAGTTGGTACGATGGGTGATGAGCTAGTGGAGCTGCTATACTTCATTGCAAGCAGTCAAAAGGAAGACGCTGAGAAATTTGATCTCAACAAGGAAGCTCTTCAAGCTAGCCGCATGAAGGGTGGAACCAGCGAGGATGCTCCTGTGAGTATTCGTCCCATCGCCCTGTATGTTGATTTTGATCTTTATGAGGTTTTTCAAGTCTTTAGAGTATGCATGTAATAATGAAGCCGAGACTCCAGTTTGTTCGGGCATCATGGATTTTAGATTTGGAGTAGCACTTATCTGTCGAAATCTTTCATCATTTACATAAACAGTTGATTGATCATACATTGAGTACCATTTAACTGGAATTAACCGCTGCAAGTCCAAGAAGGATTGGCCGGTGCTGCCGGCTGGCGTCAAGTTCGATCCCACGGATCAGGAGTTGATCGAGCACCTTGAGGTTAAAGTGAGTGATGATAGCGCGAGATCTCACCCTCTCATCGATTTGTTCATACCGACCATCGATAGCGAGCACGGCATATGCTCCACCCATCCTGAGAAACTTCCAGGTGAGACACCGATCGACCGTCTACTTGCACAAAATATATTCCTTTCTTTTTACAAATTTCTGATGTATGCTGCCCGGCCTGGGATTGTATTTCGCCAATACTGCAGGTATCACACTGAGTGGCCTAAGCAAGCATTTCTTCCAGCGCAACTCCAGGGCGTTCAAAAGGGGTACGCGGACGCGCTGCAAGATACAATCGGAGTGCGGCATGCACGCGATGTGGCACAAGACCGGCAATACCATGCCGGTGATGGTCAACGGCCGGTAGAAGGGCAGCAAAAAGGTTCTGGTACTACACACCAACAAGAACTTCGACCAGCAGAGGACCAACTGGGTGATGCACCAGTACCACCTCGGGGACCTCGAGCAAGAGGAGTGAGAGCTGATCGTCTGCAAGATCTTCTACCAGACAAAAATGAGGGCCAGGACTAAAAGGATTCTAAGTTAGTTTGGTAGTACTAGTTCTACCTGGTCATCTGCAAGTTGGTGTTGTTGTTAAGGATCTTTATGGCATTTCCTTCCAACCATCATGTCGAGGGTTGACGTGGATATAACGCTGAAGTAATTGTTGTGAAACGAATTTTCAGGCACCTGATATAAGTAGCAAAAGCACCTGACATTCAAATTCCCAGTTCTCCAAAATTTTACTAACATCTTCTAGTACGCATGGGATCCATCAGGTTTCACAGGCTGACAGGTTGACGCAGCACGTCGGGACTGGGCTGTGGCACGCCAAGCCCAGCTGCAAATTGTTAAACAGAGGAGCGATGGAGTTGGCCCTTTAAGAACAGTAAAGTGTCGGGACCTTGATCGCGGGAAGCGCCTCCCATGCCATCCCTCTAACCCACATACCACATATAGTATCACTAAAAAAACCCGCATACGACATGTTCTCTCATTCGAGTTCTCAGTTAACCAAATTTTTTAACAGGCGTGAGAAACGGGAGCCGCCGCTTCCAGCGATCATTTTTGGACTAAAAAAAGGCCTAGTCGGCTATCGTTTAGTTGAAATATGTAAAGTGTTCCATAAGAAAAAGAAACATGTAAAATGTAATGAATTTGGTCCGGTTTCAATGAAAATCATCCGATTTGCATGAAATTCGTCCGTGGAACCAGAAGAGGGTTGTCCATACAGAAGTTAACAATTCGAACCCAGTAGGTCCATGGCCGTACGCAAGCAAGTGCACACACTTATTATCACAATGGAAAAAATATGCTGACGTCTGAGGCCCATGAAATTTTCAATGTAGTCAATAAACGAGAGAATTCTACAAGGAGAGACTGAAAACTGGGATCCAGCAGGTAGTATTTTTTTTTTGAGGTCGAGCAAATATTTACTGGGTAGTAGACTGCCCAGGTTATGTTTTGTTTATTAAAAGGCGTAGCCCATGACGACATGCGGCCACAAGGATCTAGCAGGTATCAACTGGCCTTTGGGTCGCCCAGCCTTGGTTTTATTTTTTCTTAGAACATCAGCAGCCCAGTTGTTTTTTTACTGAAGAAAACACACATCCCAGTTCTATTTTTGTCTCGATTCTCAAAAAAAAGTTCTATTTTTGTCATCTCTACTTTATATATATAGTTTTATTAGTTTATATATTATATTCGCAAAAAAAATTAGTTTATATATTAAGTTGTGGACCTACTAAGTTGATGCGTACGCAAGGCTGTGTCAACTTAATCAACAAATCGACTCTACCAGCGTGAGACCGTTAGATGTCAATCCAACTGCCGGCGTGCTTCTTCAATCTCTTATCTTCCTGCTCCAGCCGCCCAAACCAGTGCCGGCGTCGCCTGCTCCCGCCTTCCGTGGCCGGCTATTCTGTCGCGCAGGCCTCACCGCCCCACCCTACTCCCATCGCTTGCCAGGCCATCCTTGTACTGACCCACACCTCCTGTTATTCTCCGGCGACGGCAGCCGAGCCAGTAAACCCTCGCATTCCCCTCAGCGTGAGCATCCACTACCGAGTCTTGCCCGGCTCCGGGTCATTCCCTCCCTAGGCCTCACCGTCGTCCACCGCCTTGGTGCTCTCGGCACGGTGTCGTAAACGTGGTCAACGAACGACAGCCATCGGAAGAGGACTGTACGTGGACAGGCTGACAGCTGGGACCCACGAGGTCCATGGTTGCATGCAAGGAAGTGCCTCCTTATTACGCGGAAGAAAAATGCACTAGTGTAGAAAAGCCTAGCTATGGCGTGCCAAAAACGGCCTTGCTGGCGTGGACACACGACGCGAGCAATATGGCACCATTGTTAAGAAATAGTGGTGGCGTTAGCCACCACGTTAGCAGTATTTTAGATACCTACAGCGTTGGACAAATTCTCACGACGGCAGTGTCATATGTAGATATGTCGTGCAATATTTTCTGGCGCCAGTAATAATTAAAATCTTCACTGATGTTGCGCATCGTGCGAACGCCATTACTATTGTTTTCAGAAGCAGAAAAAACGCTGCCACGACAGCTGCAAATCGCTGCCACGGCAGCATAATTTATTATCAATATACATATAAACACGTTTTTGTCCCACATTGATTTCGATAAGATATTTACATAATACACATCGTTTCTTCACATGCATACATTAACCACACACTAGCTTGCTTCTTCTCATCGATCATGACTAATTAAACATCCACTAAACTAAACCATGCATGCATATTACATGTTCATTAGTTATCCTAGCTAGCTAGATAGTAGTACATATGTACACTATCAACCATCGTAACTATTAGCATGGTACTCCTCTCCTTTAGGAACAATTTTGAAGAATAGGAAAACCCCTGCAGATCCATGGTGTAGCACAGAGATCCATCGATCTCCAATCTTCAACTCGCACTCACTTAGTAGTTGGCTCCATTCATTAATTTCGAGCCGTCCATCTTGTCGTGGTGCAATCGAGAATGTACCTATGAAATAGGTATTGTCGTCGGAAATAATGGTCATCTCACTAGCCTGGTGGTCATCCATCACGTGAGGCACAACACGTCTAGAGAGCTTCTGTTCTTGAACATAATAGTAACATAGTAAGCAATAGTAACACATACTATGAGTAGACAGAATATAATATATATGAAAAAGACATACTAGTCTCGATCAAAATCTAACCATGCATTTTTTAGAAATGTTGTTCTTGTCCAAGGTGTGCACTAGTGGCAGGTTTGGTGCATCATTTGGACCAGCTCCGTAAGTGCTCTTAAGCGACTCAGTATCAGCAACAAAGGACACGAGATACCTCTATTCATGCCAAGTAAGCGTACTGCGAGCAGTGTAATATGTCTCGTCTACTAAGTTCCGTATGTTTCTTCGAGATAGAAAATAAGCTATCAAATTTATATAAACAAGATAAGTTATATATGGGTGAACTGGAATCTAAAGGTTACTTAACAAGTTTGTTCACGAAACTTACACGAAGGAAGAACTGGAATCATGTCTAAAGAGACCCATATGTCCTCATCATTTTGAGAATAGGTGCAGATATCAAATGTTATTATCATACCAGGCTCAAATCTGTAAGCTTGGGCCAATCCTCTCCAATTAGCACAACCAAAATATGTGTGATCTACCTCATGATAGATCGTAGATTTGAAATTGAAACCATCTTTTGTCTTGAGGTAAGTAGTCATCTCAGTCACCTCTTCCATGTCGTGGACAAAAAACTTGTCTAAGACAAAAGGTCTTGCATAGCAAGGGATACACTAGTCAAAATATAAAAAGACAGAAATTACACTTTGAAGCAAAAACCTTATATAGTACATGCCTAAGAAGGAAATATGTGCCAACAAATATTAAAACTGATTACCGTATAATAAGCATGAGGGAGAAGCATTTATTGTTGTCAAGGTGAGGATCGTTGCACATACCCCCAGTGTCGAAACAATAGGGGCACTCTTCCAATTTGTGCTGTGTTCATATAATTAAAATCAGTAGAAAAATTTGGCATGACCTTTGCTAAAAAAAAGGACATATTGAGTGCCAGAAATTTGACGAAACGGAAAGAATCAATGTTTCGCCGAAACATTGGCAACTCAGTAGACATTCCCTGCAAGAAGAAACATAGCGCGAGACAATTCGCGAGCAACACAATGCAATGTTGCATTGACTAAATTAAAACAAGCACACACCGAAAAAGTCGATCAATTCCCAATAAACACATTTGTACACATGTAATGCATTTCATCAAATATTTCACAGGTACACATAATGTGTGCATTTCATCACAATAATATCCATGCTAGAACAAATCTACATGAAAATAAACTGGTAGAGGGAGGTCCTATACCGTCCGGATCGAGAGGGATGACGTCGGAGGCAGAGAGCAGCCGGACGCGATGAGCTAGGTCACCGGGCGGAGGGCTGTGTGGGCGGAACGGCGGCGCCACGGCGGGGGCAAGGCGGGGTGTGGGGAACGGTGGTGGCAAGGGGGGCATAGGGAACGGCGGTGGCAGGAGGCACGGCTAGGGACGGCGGATTGAAGGTGGGGCCACGGCATGGCGAGCGGCGGGGGCGTGCGCGGCGACGAAGTGTCCGTCGGTGGCGCGAGATGGGGGAAGATGCTGAAATGAGTTCTAGCTACTTTCCCCAATCACGCTAAGTGCTGGTTGGTTGTTAGTGATCGCGCGGATGACATGGCCAATGCCAGCAGTAGTTTTTTGAATTAGAATCGCCAGCATATTTGTAGATGGCATTTTGAGCGACGACATGCATATACAGATGTTTATAATGATACAAATTCTTCTCGTGGTTCAGAGTACATAAATATGGTATGGTTAATTAATACGACTTGATCGAAGTAGACATTTTTAGGGGGTACACACATGCATAAATGAAGTACACAAATCAAGTAGTACGACGTCGTTTGACAATCCTCTCAATGACGGTTTGGGTCTTCTTAATCTTGCTTGAATACTTCCGGCCCGCGCTATGACTCTTTCTCAAGAAGGGACGTCCTATCGCAGGCAACGTAGTTCTGCTCCTTCTGGTGGTGTACTCTGTGTGTTCATAAATCTCCTCTTTTGTTGGGTCCACGCCAAATTGATCATAGTCATCCTCGTCATCCTCGTTCACGACTCCGTCCATCCCGACGATGCTCATTTTGCCTCCCCGGACGACAACACGACTCGGCTTTGTAGGGTCAGTTAAGTAGAAGCATTGTGACACGTCCTTAGCGAATACCCAAGGCTCATATTTGGCGGTGATTCCTTTCACCCCCTTTGCACCAGCAGGTTGTGCTTTGGGAAGAGACATGGTAATGAAACCACGTTCTTTAGTCTCGACGTTTTTCGCCCATCTGACCCGGAACAGTGGCACCGTGTAATCTTCGCCGTACCCAAGTTCCCATATCTCTTCGATCCTTCTGTAGTATCGATTATTTTCATTTTCGGTCAACTACATCATCATCACACCTGAGTTCTGGTAATCACAGTTTTTGTCCTTGGCCTCAATATAGAATGTGTATCCATTTAAATCATATGATTGGTAAGTGGCGACAGTGCATGCGGGGCCTACTGCTAATGCATAGATGAGATTTGCATTGGCCACACCGGTTGGTAGTGGTTTGTCTCGAATTCGCTCTTTGAACCAAGTCGCAAATTTGGAGTTGTGCTCTCTAATGATCTGGGCCTCGGTCCTCTGCCTCCCCGCCATTTCGTGCTTTCTCCTTAAGGTGTCCTTGTGAGTCTACTGCCAAGGACTTATTATATCTACGTGTTGTAACACTACTGTGTGCGCTCTGTCGAAGTCATCTCGACGGTTTTGTATATCCACATTTAAATCACACTTCAACTGTGAGTGACCTACTCCTTCGAACCTATCAGCATGCTTCTTCAAGGGCAAACCAAGAGATTGATCATCATCTATAACATTCTGGCAGAATGATATACACTCCTCGATTAGATAGGCCTGGACGATGCTTCCATCCGGACGGGCTTTGTTACGAACGTATCCCTTCACAGTTCCATTCATCCGTTCAAACGGGAACATGGTATGCAAGAATGTCGGTCCAAGGTCTATAACCTCCGGAACAATATGAACTAGCAGATGGACCATGACATCAAAGAATGAGGGTGGGAAATATATCTCAAGCTCACATAGTATTGAAATGATCTCCTCTTGTAGTCGTGTCAGATGCCACACACTGATTGACTTTCGAGACATAACGTCGAAAAAGTTGCACAAGTCAATAAGTGTGTTGCGGACGTGATCGTCCATTATCCCTCTGAGAGCTATCGGAAGTAATTGTGTCATCATCACATGACAGTCATGGGACTTCATGTTGCTAAACCTTTGCTTTTTCGAGTCAAGATACTTGTGTATGAGCCCCGAGTAACCAGAAGGTACTTTCATGCCGTCGAGTCAGTTGAAAACTTGAGAAAGCTCATCCTCATCGAGAGTGAAGCAAGCTGGGGGGAAATAATCATCTTTGGTTCTGGACACAGTTTTGCCCTTGTCTGAGTTGGCTATGACTTTTTTTTGCCCTTGACCATCTCCTTGGTTTTAACCGATGAGGGTTGAAGCTCTTCCCTAATACCGATGTCTTTCAAGTCTTGTCTGGCCCTCGGACCATCTTTACTCTTTTCTGGCATGTCAAATAGTGTGCCAAGCAAACTCTCGCACACATTTTTTCTGATATGCATCATATCAAGAGAATGAGGCGTACTGAGTAGTTCCCAATACGTCAAGCCCCAGAAAACAGACTTCCTTTTCCATACTTTTAGTAGCATTTTCTCAGAGGACTTCTTTATTTTCTTTCCTAGCTTAGGGCAATCTTTCCAATTCGTTAACATTTCTAGGATTTCTGCTCCAGACCTCTTACGTGGTGGCCCTCGGGTCTCATCCGTGTTGTCGAACAGATCTCCACGAGTTCTCCACTCATCATCTTTGTCAAGCCACCTTGTATGGCCCATGAACACTATTTTCCTACTGCCCTTTTTTTGATAGCTGCCGAAAAGATGTGTCATCCATACATTTAACACATCCGCAGTGTCCATGGCACGCCTGTCCGGAGATATATCCATAACCCAGATAGTCATGAACAATCGTGAGCAATGTTGCTCTCATGTGAAAATAATTTCCCATGCTAGCGTCCCAGGTTTTGACCACTTCAGGCTTCCATAATATTTCTAACTCCTCCTTCAACAGCTCAAGATATGTGTTGATATCATTTCCAGGTTGGACTGGCCCTTGAATTAGCATAACCATGTGTATGTACTTCTGTTTCATGCAGAGCCAGGGCAGGAGGTTGTACATCCATACAAACACAGGCCATGTACTATGTGTGCTACTCTGGTTGCCAAATGGATTTAGTCCATCACTACTGACACCCAACCTGGGGTTTCTGGGTTCTGCTGCGAATTCTAGTTCTAAACTGTCGAGTGCTTTCCACTGACAACCATTTGCAATATGTCTCAGAATGCCATCATTTTTAGACGTTCTAGTCTTGTGCCAACTCATGTTCTTTGCTTCCTTCGGGTCAGTAAAATAACGCTGCAAGCGAGGAATCAGCGGAAGGTACCATACAACCTTTTGGGGCTCCTTCTTTCCAGGCTTGTATTGGGGTTCCTTGCAAGTTGGACACTCTATTTTGTTCTCGTCCTCATTGCGATATAAGATGCAATCATTTATGCATGCGTGATATCTTACATGCGGCAAATCAAGCGGGCACACGATCTTCTTCGCCTCATCGACACTACGTGGCAACACATTCCCCTTGGGTAAAACTTTGTGTAAATATTCCAATGTAGCATCCAGACTTGCATATGTGCTCTTGAATCTTGCCTTGATGTCTAGAAGTTTGAGCGTGACGTGCAGGCGGGTGTGCTCGGGATCGCAACCTTCATATAGTGGAGTCTTCACGTCTAATTCCAATTGCGCCAACTTTAGAGCCTCTTTAATAGCAGTTCTCTCGGTTGTCGTCTTCTTCCTAAGCAGATCTTTCACATGAGGATCTTGTAGCATTGTAGCCAATGACATATCCTGCGTGACAGTCTCATGATCATCTTCATGTTCCGGTGGCATTTCATCATTTTCTCCACCATGCGCATGTTCATTGTTTCCTCCTTCTGGCTGCTCTGCTTCATCGAAAGAGTTTTCCGCTTCATTGTTTCCTCCTTCATCATTGCTAACATCCTCCTCACCATGCTTTGTCCACCGTGTATAACCTGTAATGAAACCGCGACGGAGCAAGTGCGCCAACACGCTGCCTTCGGATGGGTTGTGCAAAACTCCATTTTCGCATGTCGGACATGGACATAATATCTGCACTTCACCTTTTGTATCATATTTTCCACCGCGAAATTGAGAAAGCCCTTCACACTTCGATCCATATTGAATCTTTCGATAGATCAAGCAGCGCTGCAAAGGGTATAAGTAAGTACAAAAATAATTACATATATTACCAATGACGGCATAAAAAAATTCGGCATGACCTTTGCTAAAAAAGGGACATATTGAGTGCCAAAAATTTGACGAAACGGAAATGAATCAACATTTCGCCAAAACATTGGCAACTCTCTAGACATTCCCTTCAAGAAGAAACATAGCGCGAGACAATTCGCGAGCAATGAAATTTATATAGCTAGCAATTAACCACACACATATCTCCATCACATATATTCATCCATATATATATATATATATATATATATATATATATATATATATATATATATATAAGACCTTATTCTACCAACATCCGGCCTTATTCTGCCAACAACAGAGACACCCTACCCACTCCACACACCCACCTTCACCCCCTCAGCCTCTCTTCTCCCCCGCCCGAGCCGGACGCGCACCGCCCAACCGCGCCGTCGCACTCCACCGCACGGCCCCAGGCGCGCCGCCCAACCGCGCCCTGGACTCCACCACGCGGTGGGCCTCCTACCCTGATGCAGACCCCTACTAGCCTCCTCCCACCAGTGCCGCCCCTCCCACCAGGACCTCCCCTCCATCACCTTTTTCCTTCTTCCCCGAACGTGCGGAGGTCATCCCCACCCGCTCCGGCCTCACCTTCCCCGACCCCGCCGCCGGGACCTCACCACCTCCAAGGCCTCGCACTGCCACCACCCCTTCCTCGCGGGGCCCCTCCATCTTCCTACCGCGCCTCCCACAGACCTGACGCCGATCCAGGCGGGCCGCCCACAGGCGTCCCGCGCGGCTGCCAGCGTGGATCTGGCCCGCGGCCACGGGATCTGGCCCTCCATCAGGCCCTGTCGCCATGCGTCTCCCGGTAACAGATGAAGTACCCCCCCTTTGTGCGGCCGACATCCTCCTCCCATGGGTCCGCGACGGATTCGGTTGTGGGCTCCTCATTGGCGTCGGACTGGACGGCTGATGGGTCCAGGTCGATGATGGCTCCGGTGGCTCCAGGGCGAGGGGGCTCTCTGCAGTTCAATGGCGCTCATGGTGCAGCTCAGTGGCGGTGCAGTACATGGACAACGCGGCCGTGCAGTTCGAGCGACCGCGTGCATGCAGTGCGTCTGGCGAGTGCATGCGGTTCGGCGGGGCAGCACACCGTGTCGCTGCCATGGCCTCTCTGCTCTTGCTCTGCCCGCCAACAACCGTGGCCTCTCCCCCTCCCACTCCAGCTGGCTGCAGCGCGTGCCATGCAGTTTTGTAGGGTGCACACCGAACGGAAGTGCAACTCACAGGGGCTTGCAGTTGACAAAATTAAATTTTCTGTATTTTTTCAGCTTCTTGCTTCTTGCTGTTGATTTGGGTGAATTGAGTTTCTAATGCAGTTTGTTAATTCTCTATGTGTAGTTCGGCTGGCGCCGACATGAGGTTCAGCCAGCTCCTGCTTGCAGTTCGCCCCTGACTTGCTTGAGCACACCCCTGACTTGCTATAGAACACTAAGTCTGTTGATGCATGATGCAACTTCTATGGTATATTTTGTTGACGCTTCTTGATATTTGTCTTGCAGATCAACCAAGATATGAAGGCTTTGATTGACGGGATCCACTGCGACGGCCGTGTGTGGCGGAGAGGTGCTCCGCTACGACGCGCCGCCGTCGACGGGATCCTTGCTGCCACTTCCTGGTCAGTGACGACAGCCCATGGGTGCCTTGGGCGTGTGGTACTCCATCGTGCCCCTCACTGAACCACCACTGGTGTTCTCGTTGTGCTGTCCGTGTGTCACTGTCGGCCAAGCCACATCCGATGAGCCGGCGACAGGGACGCACGTCCAGGCGGCGTGCTTAGTGATGCAGTTCGGCTAGTGCCAACGTGCGGTTCTCATACGCACTGCGCGACGGTGCAGTCCAGCTGGTGCCGGCGTGCGGTTCCCTCGCGCAGTGCTCAGAGATGCAGTTCGGCTGCTGTCAGCGTGCGGTTCCCAGGCACGGTAGTGCTGATAGTTTCCTTGTGCAGTTCATACGATTTTTTTGCAGGAGAGAACTGCAAAAAAAAGGAATGGCTCCACCCTGGTTCACAATCTCTCCGGTGGTTCTCCATCGAGCAATTTACAGTGCAGTTGTATTCTTTCCTGGCTTCCCTCGACGAGCTGATGTCCACATGGGCATCTCAAAGAAAAGGATGTTATTTGCTTTTATTCTACCGGGTTGTTTGTGCTATTATACAGGGCTCACATTTTTTATCTGGACCCTTGTGCATATGTGGGCGGTTCATGTAGCCCACGTGTGCCGGTCACTTCCTTGTAAAAAATGTTTGCTCAAAAAGTTATTTTTTTTCATTTTTCAGGGATATGAAAAAAGAGGTTCACATGGCATACAACAGTAGTTCATATTTTGAAATATTAAAAGCTAAAGCAGTTCACTCAAAGGAATGAGAGAAACAAAAGAAAAAAAAGAAAAAAAATGAACAGAGTTCACAAGACTCGATAATGTAGTGTAGACTAGTCAAATAAAAAGTTCTAAAACACAAAAAATGCTATAGGAGAAAGAAACAAAAAGGAAAAATGCATGCAGTTGACTCTATCACAGGTCCAGACCCGTTAAATAAAAGGGTTTTATACATTTGTGCCCCTAACTCGAACCCACTACGCATATTTGCCCCTAATTCTGAAGTCTACTCAAATTTGCCCCTCTGCCGTTATATGCACTTATAAAAATGCCCTTCTGTGTCGTTACCGTCCAGTCAAAGCCGGTCAAAGGGCTTTGACCGTCCTGAAAAAATATCAAAAAAAATCTAAAAAATCTGAAATTTTGTGGGATCAAAGATACTCAGGTTCGCAAGGTGCGTGCAAATTTTTGTGCTATTTGGACATTCCAGGAGCTCATGGCGAAGGAAAAACAGTAAATATGTACGCCTGTGAACAGTAAATTCAAAAAAATAGCAAGAAAATTCAAAAAAATATGAAAATTTTGGCATCAAAGAGGCTCGGGTCCGCAAGGTGCGTGCAAATTTTTGTTGTGTTTGGACATTGTAGGAGATCGTGGAGAAAAAAAACAAAATTTGGCTCGGGAAAAAACTTTGGAAAAAATGATTATTTTTTTTTTTTTGCTAGAGCTCCTCGCATGTCATTTGATCACAAAAACTAGCAAGCACCTTGTGCACCCAAGCCTCTTTGATGCCAAAAATTTCTTATTTTTTTGAATTTTCTTGCTATTTTATTTCAAATTTACTGTTCACAAGCGTACAGATTTACTATTTTTCCTCGGCACGAGCTCCTGGAATGTCCAAACAGCACGAAAATTTGCACGCACATGAGTATCTTCGATCCCACAAAATTTTAGATTTTTTAGATTTTTTTTGCTATTTTTTTCAGGATGGTCAAAGCCCTTTGACCGGACGGTAACGGCACAGAAGGGCATTTCTATATGTGCACATAACGGCAGAGGGGCAAATTTGAGCAGGCTTCGAAATTAGGGGCAAATATGAGTAGGTGGTTCAATTTAGGGATAGAAATGCAAATGGCCCTAAATAAGAAGGTTTAAAAAGATGAAAGCTCCAAAACACATCAAAGAAGCTCGCTTCTTATTAGATGTAGTTCACTCGCTTAGTCCATGCGGTCCACTTGTCCGTTCTACGCGCGTAAAAAATAACAAGTATGAAAAAAGACAACAAAAATGCATGCGGTTCACTTTCGATAGTGTCCCGGTTCACTTACTCTAAACGTGTAGTGTAGAAAAAATATTATGGAAACGACAAAAAATATAATGCGGTTCACTTCTCGATAGTGTTGTGGTTCACTTACGTCCGATGTGAAGCGCAGTCCACTTCCTCACCTGGGTAAATTTATGCCTGACAAAATGAAATCATGCAGTTCGCTTGCCTGTCTGATGCAGTGGGGTATTTAGTCTGAATTAGTGTGGTTTTCTGTCTGATGCAGTTCTCTCGTAGATTTTGGTGTCGCGAAAAACAGAGTGTTCGCATTCCGCTAAAATCAAAAACTGCTCTTAAACCGTAAGGAATTAGAGAGAGTGTTCTACATGAAAAAGTTGCGCCTCGTCGATATCTTTCAAACGGCGTATCATTTGCATCAATCCGACGAGCGGTTTGCAAAAAATCACGAAAAAACTGCCACTATGACCCGTCGGCTGCCGCACCATTTTCAAAATTAGTTTAAAACCGTACGGAATCTCAAAACATGTTCTACATATGAAAGTTGCGCCTCTTCCATAGCTTTCGAATGGCGTATCAAACACCTCGTTTCGACAAACGGCTAAAAACTGGAGCAAAAACAGTACCGAAAAATCCTCAAAATTCAAAAAATAAAATTCCGCGATTTAGTAAATTTGAAACTGCTCTTAAACCGTAAGGAATTAGAGAGGGTGTTCTATATGAAAAAGTTGTGCCTTGATGATATCTTTCCAACGGTGTATCATTTGCTTCATTTCGACAAGTGGTTTAGAAAAAATCACGAAGAATGCTTGCTGCCACTCGTCGGGCACCGCACCATTTTTGAAACTGCTCTTAAACCGTGAGGAATCTCGAAAAGTGTTCAACATGGCGAAGTTGCGCCTAATCCATAGCTTTCCAACAGCGTATCACACGCATCGTTCCGACAAACGATTAAAAAACTGGATCAAAAAATAGTACCGAAAAACACCGCGTGCAGTTTTTTACGACGCGAAGTTCACTAATTTCTGTATTGCAGTGCTCTTGCTTCAGAAAGTGCAGTGCCCTCGCGTTGAGTGTGCAGTTCGGAAGTGTGGGCAGAATAGACGGGCTGTATATATATATATATATATATATATATATATATATATATATAGAAAGTCTATTCATCACCCAGGGTGCAGAATAAGTTATTCTTCACCCGAGGTAATCTTACGATCATTTCATAAATAAATTACATTTGAAATACAAATAGTTACATTCATATTGATTCATTGTGTATAATTCGGCATAAGGAAAAAAAATATAGGTCATAAGACCAGAAAAATTACATTTTATGTACATTTTACACTATGTTTTTACATTTGTAATTTTACGTAACATAAAATATGTTTTATGGCGATAATATATTTTCTTACGGTCTCTTTTTATGTCTGAAATAAGACAAAATTTACGAAACATAAAATTACGGTGCATTCATGTTAAAATAGAGGGGGTGAAGAATAACTATTCCTCACCCGGGGTGACGAATAGTCAATCCCTATATATATATATATATATATATATATATATATATATATATATATATATATATATATATATATATATATATATATATATATATATATATCATATACTACCATGTGGTAGTATATATACTACTTTATCATGTTTTGTATGTTCATATACTATATCTAAAATACTTCAAAACGAGTTATGTGAAAAAAATGCATGTAAGCCCATGTTTTTATCATATTTGTGAAATACGTACATATTTGTACGTTAAAAAGAGTATGCTCAAAATATGGTACATACTACCTGCAAAATAGTATATATACTACCCAAACATTCTTACATACTACATACTACACGTATGTACTCTCCAATATAATAGATACTACATACAACGTACGAAGCCAAAGTGGGAGTAACTACACCCGGTAGTAAGGAAATTTGTGATATATATATATATATATATATATATATATATATATATATATATATATATATATATATATATATATATATATATATATATATATATATATATATATATATAGAGTAACAATATTCTAATCCCAAGATTAGAATAGTTATTCTGATCCAACGCGCCCTATATAGGGCCGATCGACTTGTTCCCGAGATCCAACCCCTCCCCGACCCACATCCCCACGGCGGCGCGCCTCCTCCCCCGCGGCCGGTGCGCCACCTCCCCCGTGGCCTCCCCTCCTCCCCCGCGCCCACCTCCCCTCCTCCCTAATGGCGGCGCGGCCCCGGAATCCCCCTACTTTCGCCGGTCTGTGGATCCCCGTGCGCCGCCGCAGGGCTCTGGTTCCCGAGCGCCATCGCCAATCCCCGGATCCCACGAGCCGCCGCCGCCTCCCTCCCCCTGAATCCAACACAGTGGTGGCCTCTCTCCCCCTGAATCCATCGCGGCGGCGACCCCCCTCCCCCTGAATCCACCACGACGGTGGCCTACCTCCCCCTGAATCCACCATGGCGGCGGCCTCCCCCTGCTTCCAACGCGGCATCGCCCTCCCTCCCGCAAGCTTCTCGCAAAAAAGCACCGGTGCCATTCACTTGCGGCATGCTCCTCCTCGCTCGCTGTTGTCCCGGATGCGGCGGCGCCCTCCTTCCCCCGGGCCCATCCACCCCCTCGGCCGCCGACGCGGATCTGATGCATGTGTCCTCCCTGGATCCAGCGTCATCTGAGGTGCGCGTGAGGCAGGTCGCGGCACCGTCCTGGGCAGGTCGCGGCAGCACCCTGGGAAGGTCGCGGGCAATGCCTTGGGCAGGTCGTGAGCACCCCATCCGTCGTTACATGTGCATCGACAGGAAATCCCGTGCCCCGGTTCATCATCCCCACCGGAGCTGTTCTCTCCGTCCTCCTGCAACGATGTCGGTCATCCCGCTGGAGCGAAGAAAGGACCACACGAATCTTCCTTCCATCCCCTCTCTACTTATTCCATTGTTTCTGAAATTTGGTCTCAATTGAAAAAGAATCTGTATTCGGCAGTGATGGCATTGCTGTGAACAGATAAATTTGGTTTTAAGTAGTCACAAAATGTAGTTTTGCAGTGCAATGTGACTCCAGGTTGAAGTTTGATGCATTGTACGTGATTGTTGTACATTATATCCTACTACAAATGCATAACACTTCCTGTCCGATTGTACGTGATTGTGCGGTCCAAAGTGACTCCAGGTTGAAGATTGTAGTAATACAAAAAACTTTGTATAGTCTTGTGCTGGGCAATTATAGCAGAGAGGAGTGGAGCCTCCAAAAAAAGAGCAAGTGCAGATAAAAAATAGATACATGCCTAAGGTGCTGGTGGTTAGGCCAGAAATGGAAACAAATTATTTTAGTGTTTCCTTTTATCTCAAACCAATTAACTTCTGTAATTTCTATAAACATGCATGCCCCTGCAAAACTATTGCATTAGAAGGTATGAAGCCGAAAGGGAATTTAAGGGAATCTATGTGGTGCCATGTTAGCAATAAAAACACCACTAAATAAAGAAGCTCATGTACATTCAGGGAGACATTTGACATAGAAAATTTATTACATACACAAAAAGTGTGCATAGTGAAAAAAATATCGAGAAGTTAAGGTCAACCGTTTATAAAAGTTCAAATACAGAAGTTGACTAAAGTTCACCGAAGTTCAAATTTAATAAAAAATAAGTTTATAAAAGAATTGTTATTAAAGCGTCACCCATAAAAAAATTAACTCTAGAAGTTCAAATTCAATAAACCTCAGAGTTCAAGAATAATATAAAAAGCAAAAAAGAGACACCCAGATGTTTGTACAGATTTTTCCCAATGGATTTCCTTGTTCCTAATAAAATATAAAACCAATAAGTCCAAATTAAGAAAATAGAGCAGTTCGATATTTATAAAAAACTCAGATTTTTCTCTTTACCAAAGAATACAAGCAAGAAGTTAAAATTAAAATAGCAGAGAAGTACGATGCATAACAAAACTCAAATTCTCCCTATTTCTAGGCAAAATACAAATATGAAGTTCTATTTTTTTTTAAAAAAGTTGTCGGAAGTTTACTTAAAAATCATGTTTTTCTTTTCTAAGAAATAAACCAAGAAGTCCAAAATAAAAAAATAGTGCAGTTAAATATTTATGAAAAACTCAGATATTTCTTGTTACTAAAGAAATAAATTCAAGAAGTTCAAATTAAAAAAAAGGAGTAGTTTGATGTATACGGGAAACTCAAATTCGTTCCGTTCCAAGGAAAAATAAAAGTATGAAGTTCAATTTAAAAAAAATGTTTGATGCTTATTTAAAAACCATATTATTTTAGGACTAAAACTAAGAAGTTCAAATTAAAATAACAGAGAAGTTCAAAATTTATTAAAATAAAAACAACATTTTATTCGAAATAAAAATGTGAAGTTCAAATTAGAATAACAGAGAAGTTTGAAGTTCATAAACAACTCGGATTTTTTCTCGTTACTGAAGAATAAAATGAAGAAGTTCAAACTAAAATAAAAGGAACAACTAAAAAAAGTTTAAAAGGAATTTTCCATTTTTTTAGAAAACTGGAAGTTCAAACTAAAATAACGAAGTGGTTCAATGTTTGTTAAAAAATTTAGGATTTTACCAATACGAACGGGTGAGGAATCACGAGCAAAAAATACGTGACAGGAGTTCAAAATAAACTTCTGTATAGGTGACAGATTTTCCTTGCTGATAAACAAATAAAAATCGAGAAGTTCAAAATAAAAAAAACGGAGTAGTTCGATGTATACGGAAAAATCAAATTATTTCCGTTTCTAGGAAAAATAAAAGTACGAAAGTTCAATTTTAAAAATTTGTTTGATGCTTATTTGAAAACATATTTTTTTTCTAAGAATAAGAGTAAGAAGTTCAAATTAAAATAAGAGAGAAGTTCGAAGTATATAAAAAGCTTAGATTTTTTCTCGTTACTAAAGAATAAAATGAACAACTTCAAATTAAAAGAAAGGAACAACTAAAAAAAGTTTAAAAAGTGTTGATGTTTATTAAAAAAATCTAGGATCTTCTGATCTAAAAAAACACAGATATCCATTTTTGTTAACTTAGCAACGATGAAGTTCAGATTGAAAAAGGTAGTCAAATTTTATATTTATTTAAAAATCAAAAACATTTCTTTACTCAAAAATAAAAAAGATGAAGTTCAAATTGAAATAACAAAGAAGTTCGGAGTTTATTAAAACCTATGATTTACCTGTTCAAAAAATAAAAAACACAACTCCATTTTTTGCATTTTTAAAAACAACTCATAAACGGAAAAAAATGGTTGCTAGAAGTGCAAGTGCTCCACCAGGAAAAGTTCAAAAGTTCTTGTGAGAGAGGTTCACCGTGTATTTAGATGTTCAAAACACATAAAAAGATGTTGTTTTTTTTAAATAATTCTTTCAATCCAAAGGGCAGTTCAATGTGATAACAGCTGGAAGTTCACGTACTGCAAGGTGTGCGTTTCGTAGACCAAAATAGAATAAAAAGGCGAAGTCTAAAAATTTTGTTGCTAGAAGTTCAGGAACTCGGCCCGGGAAGTTCAAAAATTCTTGTGAGAGAAGTTCACCACGTATTCAACAACTTTTCAAAAGGTATATCGTATGCTCTATTCTAAAAAACGGATAAAACAAATTTGGTGTATGTTGTTGGAAACAAAAGTTTAACCATATTAGAAAAAGTTGTGTCTTTTCAAAAGGTTACTAAAAAGTATATCATTTGTGCAACTCTGACGAACGGGTGAGGAATTACGAACAAAAATACGTGACAGAAGTTCAACGTCAAAACAACGAGCAGTTCAACTACTACACAAAATGCGTTTCAAAAGAGAATAAAAGAATAAAACACTAAAAATCTAAAAGTGTTGTTGCAAGAAGTTCACGTGCTTCTCCCTTCATGGTTCAAAATTTCTAGTGAGAGAAGTCCATCATTCATTTACATGATAAAAAAGGCAAAAACAACGTTGTTTTTGCCATTTTTAAAACTGCTCGCAAACGGCAACACATTTGTGACAACTATCTACATGAAAAAGTTGCTCCTATTCATAAGCTTTCCAACGATATATTATATGATTCATTCCGATGAACGGTTTAAAAGTTTCATGTATACCGTTAAAAACAAGTTTTTGTGTATTCAAAAAAATATCTTGAACCTTCGTGAATATGAAAAAATGATCAACACATGGAAGTTGCGCGTTTTCAACAGCTTTCCATCGATATATCATTCGCTCAATTCCGACAAGTGGTTGGGAAGTTACGGGCAAAAAACAGCACATGAAAACAGAGTGAAGTTCAAGCTGAGATGAACGAGAAGTCCAACTTCTTCACAGAGTGCAGTTTTGAAGACTCTGTATCGCGATGAAGGCAGAACACATGATCTCGCCGTTTTCAAAATTACATAAAAATGGCTGGGAATTAGAGAAAACTTTCTATATGAAAAAGTTTTGCATTTTCCATGGCTTTCCAACGGTATATTATTTGCCCCATTCCGATGAAGTGTGCGAAAATTACAGCCAAAAAATGATTTTGGCCATATTCAAAATTGACATAAAACCGTAAAGAATTAGGAGAAACATTCTATACATGAAAGTTTCGCATTTGTTCAAGATTTCCAACGCCATATCGTTTGCTGCATTCCGACATACCATTTAAAAAATGACGTGAAAATACCATCTCGGCAGAACTTCGGCCGTTTTCTAAATTACATTTAAACCGTATAAAATTAGGAAAAACTCTCTATATGAAAAAGAAGAGCATTTTCATAAGCTTTCCAACGCCGTATCATTTGTCTCAATCGGATTAGCTGTTTTCAAATGGCGCCAAAAATACGAGCTCGGCTGTTCGGTTTGAAAAAATCCGTCATTTGTGAAATTGCTCTTTAACCGTAGGGAATTTGGGAAACTTTCTATATGTGGAATGAGCGGATTTGTAGCAACTTTCCAACGCCGTATCGTTTGCCTCATTCCGATAAACAGTTTAGAAATGGGCTCCAAAATACGATTCACGTTTTTTTTTGTGAAGAAAAACGGTTTTCAAAACTGCTCTTAAACCGGTTAGATTTTGACAACAATTCAACTTAGGTCGCGACCCTCGTGTCTACAGCTTTATAACGGTATATTGCAAGCCTCATTTGGACAATGTTAGCGGGAAGTTCAACCTGTCACCAAGTGAAGTGCATGTCGAACAACTCAGGCAGTTCAACTAAGAATCAGAATATTATATATATATATATATATATATATATGCAAAATACATCCTACTACCGGGTGTAGTTACACCCATATCTCATATACTACCATGTGGTAGTATATATACTATTTTATCATTTTTAGTATGTTCATATACTATATCTAAGATACTCCAAAACGAGTTATGTGAAAAAATTACATATAAGCCCATGTTTTTATCATATTTGTGAAATACGTACATATTTGTACGTAAAAAGGAGTATGCTCAAAATATGGTACATACTACCTACAAAATTGTATATATACTACCCAAATATTCTTACATACTACATACTACACGTACGTACTCTTCAATATAATAGATACTATCTACAACGTACGAAACCAAAGTGGGAGTAACTACTCCCGGTAGTAGGGAAAATTTGTCCTATATATATATATATATATATATATATATATATATATATATATATATATATATATATATATATATATATATATATATATATATTAGGAGAATAGTTATTCTGCTAACACTTCCGAACTGCACGCTCAACGCAAGTGCTCGGCATTGTTGAAGCAAGAGTGCTGCAGTACTGAGACTAGTGAACTTCTCTTCGCAAAAAGCTGCACGCGCCTTTTTCGGTACTGTTTTCGCTCCAGTTTTTAAACCGTTTGTCGGAACGACGCGTTTAATATACCGTTGGAAAGGTATGGATTAGGCGCAACTTCACCATTCCAATTTTTTTTGGAGATTCATCACGGTTTAAGAGCAGTTTCGAAAACGGTGCGGCGCCCGACGAGTGGCAGCGAGCGTATTTTCGCGATTTTTTGTAAACAGCTCGTCGAAACGAAGCAAATGATACGCCGTTGTAAAGATATTGTCGAGGCGCAACTTTTTCATATATATTATTTTCTCTAATTCGTTACGGTTTAAGAGCAGTTTCAAATTTACTAAATCGCGGAATTCTGTTTTTCAATTTTTTTGCAATTTTTCGGTACTGTTTTCGCTCCAGTTTTTTAACCGTTTGTCGAAACGAGGCGTGTGATATGCCGTTGAAAATCTACGTACGAGGCGCAACTTTCATATGTAGAAATGTTTTTGAGATTTCTTACGGTTTTAAGATAATTTTGAAAATCATGCGGCGGACGACGAGTGGGAGCGGCCGTTTTTTCGCGGTTTTTTACATACCGCTTTGTTGAAATCATTCAAATTATACGCCGTTGGAAAGATATCGATGAGGTGCAACTTTTTCATGTAGAACACTCTCTCTAATTCCTTACGGTTTAAGAGCAGTTTCGATTTTACGAAAATGCGGACACACTGTTTTTCGCGACATCCAAATCGACGAGTGAACCGCATCGGACAGAAAACCGCACTGCTTTACACTGAAAACCGCACTACATCAGACGGGCAAGCAAACTTCATGATTTCTTTTGTCTTTTTATAACTTTTTAATGATCTTTTTTTTCTTTTTTTCTAACATTTTTTGTGGACGAGAGTGAACCGCAGAGACAAGAGCAAGTGAACAGCAACACTATCAAGAAGTGAACCGCATAATTGTTGTTGTTGTTTCCGTAATATTTTTCTGCACTTCACATTGGGAGCAAGTGAACCGCGACACTACCGAAAGTGAAACGCGTATTTTTTGTTGTCTTTTTTCCTAACTTTTTTATGAACGAAAGTGAACCGCAGAGACGAGGGCAAGTGAACCACAACACTATCAAAAAGTGAACTGCATTACTCTTTTTGTCGTTTCTCTAACATTTTTCACACTTCACGTTGGGCGCAAGTGAACAACATCACTCTCAAAAGTGAACCGCAAACTTATCTGGACTTCATGAACACAATAGAGTGAATTAACCTTTTTTTCTATAGCATTTTTGTAAGTGTACTGCAATAGTTTTTTTATAAAAAATTGCATTTGTTTTCCTACCAGAGGTGAACTGAATACACCCAACATATACATTACATACAAGAATTCATTTACACGGCCAAAATAATATGAAAAAAAAACACACAGACACACTAAACTACCATGGCGCAGTGCCGCCCGGCAGAACAGATGAACCCCCCTGAATACACTGATACAAACTTTCAATAAAAAATCACATGTAGATGAACTAAACTACATGCCCGCTCGCACTGACCTGCACGCACACACCGAACCGCACCACGAGCAACTGGATGACACGCGCGTAGACTGCACCACCGGCGACGTACTGCAGCAGTGAGTCAGCCGAACTGCATGGAGGCGGCAACCGAGCTGCACAGGGGCAAAATAACCCCATGAGACCTTTGCGAGCAGCTGCCCAAGCACCATAGACTGCACACATGCACGGGCCGCACTGCACGGATGCGCCGGCAGACTGCACGGAGGCGAGCTCACCCGAAGCAGCGCACACTACCTGCAAGCAAAAACTACAATTTTTTTTACAAGTGTACCACATCACTCGCGTCACCGAGCTACACAGCGATGGTCGCTGGACTGCAGAGCGGCCTTGTTGAAATGCATCCATCCAAAAGAGGTGGTCGCGAGGCCGCGCCAGAGGGATCGGAGGTGGAAGAGAGGTCCGGGGTGGGGATTCCGTCCTGGAGCAGCCCAGCTGGATCCGGACGGGGCGGCGCCACGGTGGGCCGGTGAATCTGGCCTTGACGCCGGGCGACCGCCATGGGAGGAGGAGGCAAGGGTGGGTGGCTGGGGCAGCATGGGGCGGGGCGCAGCAGGGAGGCCGCTGTGGCTAGCAGGGATCCTGACGCAGGCGCCCGCGGGGAACCACACGGGGCGGCCGCCGCGCGCTCGGATGCAGGCGATACTCGGTGTCCACTGGTGGCCGCGCAGAGAGGTAGGGAGGAGCGCCGGCGTCGCGCAGGGAGTAGGAGAGGTGCGCCGGCGTCGCGCAGGGAGTAGGAGAGGAGCGCCGGCGTCGCGCGGGAAGGCTCATGGGTGGCGGCGCGCTCGCCGTGTCGGGGCACGAGGTCGCCGGAGTAGCGCGGATCTGGGGTTCCCACGACACCGGGTGAAGATAGCCGGGATGGGTGGAGGGGATCCGGGACGGGCCTGCGCTGGCGCCGGGTGGGGGCGTGGCAGCTATAGGAGGTCTCCGGGGGTGGGGTGGCCGCCGTGGTGGTGTGGGTTGGGGGAAGTGGGAGAGTGGTTGGGGGTGGGGATCGAATGGGAGACGGGTGCTGCGGGGTAGAAGGTGGGGTTGGGGGGAGGTAGCCAGTGGTGGGAGGTTGACTCGGTGGGTGTTAGCAGAATAAGGCAAAGTGTTAGCAGAATAAGACTCTTAAGGGTGTTATGAGAATAGACCCGCCCTATATATATATATATATATATGCATAAAGTAACGAGAAGTTTGGTCTATTTACCTCATCAAAGGGGTGGGGAGAGGGGGGCCGGCCGACCGTACGTAGGTTGGAGGCGCCATTAATGGAGTGTGGTGGAAAATTTAATACAAGTGTGTGTTTGAGTGGGTGGAGGAGAGAGCTAGCTTAAGGAGTGAGTGTGTGGAGAGGCTAGCAAAGCTTAGTTAATTAATCCATCACCTAGCTAGATCTAATTAAGAATCATGAGAAAGAGTTTGATCTTTTTCTCAAGAAGAAGAGTCAGAGGAGGAAGAGGAAGTGGGAGGAAGAAGAAGAAGGAAAATATCTAAATGGATGGAGGGCACATGTGAATAGTGCTGCGACGTAATTACTGGCGTGCCCAAATTACGGAACGCCATTACAGTTGTGTATATCCCTGGCGCACTACTATTACTAACGCCAGTGTTATACTTGCCCAAAAGTGGACCCAGTAAGGTGGACCCGCAAAATATACTGCTGGCGTACCAAAATGTGCGACGCCATAGCTATGAGGATTAGTGCTGGCGTAGGACACTTCTGCGACGTCAACACTAAGTTAGGCCAGGGCAGAATGTTGGGACCCACATACAGGTGGCGTATCATAAATTTCCTACGCCGGCACTAAGCACATATCTATGATGTGCCAATTTATCCGACGCCAGCGCTATTTGAAAAAAGTAGTGCTGGCGTTGATGGAAAATGGCGCGCCACCAACGAAAGTTGTGGCTAGCACTTTTTCCACTAGTGATGATTCCACTCCCTAATAGCTGGGACCCACCAGCTACAGCTTCGCACGCAAGGAAGCTCCTCCTTTTTACATGAAAAAATGCTTCCTCCCATTGGTTTGCTGACATCTAGGACCTACGACATTGTCAACGTACTACGAGAGAATTGCACATGGAGCGGCTGACACATGGGACCCAGTTGCTCGAGCAGTTTTGTTGTTGTTGTTGAGACGGAGTAGGTTATCAACTGGGCTGTGCGGTGTCTGTGGCCCGTCTAGCCCAGACTTTTATTTTTTGTTTACAATATGACGAGCCCAGCTGTTTTTTTTTCACGGTGAAAATGACTAGCCCACCATTTTTTCATAGAATAGCCTACACAGGCCGATTTCTTTTTCTCCGTCCTGCTGGGATGCAAATCTTTCAAGACGACGAGGGATACATTCGGCCTGCCCAGACAAAAAGGGCTGTAAATCATATAAGTAATATGAAATGGGCTGTATATATATAAAAACAAAGAAAATGGGCAATTAGTTTCAAATTGCGAATTTTCTTTTATTTTTTGATATTTCAAATTTCATTGGATTTTAACATAATTTAAATATATTTTAAATTTAGTTATTATCGGGCTCGAAATTTCGGGATTAAAAATAGTTCGGCAATTTCAATGAAATATCGTTGAAATTTTTAATCCTGTCCTTGGAGAAAATGGTCAGGTATTCTAAAAATATAATATGGGATGCAATAAATTACGTACTAATTAGCAATTGGTCTATAAATTTAGGAAAAATAGCAAATGGGCTATATGCTGTCCGCCATAGATGTTATGCTGACTTGTGGGCCTACTAAGTTGACGCGTACGCAGGGCTTTGTCAACTTATAGTTAACAAACGATTATAGCAGTAGTGACCGTTGGATGCTAATCCAACGGCCGTGCTGCTTCTTCAATCTCTGATCTTCTTGCTCCAACCGCCCAAACAAGCGCCGGCGGGACCGTGGTCGGTTATGCTGCCCCGCAGGCCTCATCGCCCCTCCCTACTCCCATAGCTGGCTAGGCCATCCATCTACTCACCCATACCACATGTTATTCTCCGGCGACGGCAGCCTCACACCACAGCCGAACCAGTAAACCCTTGTACCCCCCTCCGCGTGGGCAATCACTGCCTCGTCTTCCCCGGCTCTAGGTCGTTCCCTTCCTAGGCCCCGTCGTCGTCCACCGCCTTGGTGCTCTTGGCATGACGTCGTCAATGCGGTCAACGAACGACAACCATCAGAAAAGGACTGTACGTGGAAAGGTTGAGAGCTGGGACCCACAAGGTCCGTGGTCGCACGCAAGGTAGTGCCTCCTTATTACGCGCAAGAAAAATGATTCCTCACCTTGCTTACTGGGACCCACCTTATTTGGAGGCTGACTTGTGGGCCTACTTAGTTGACCCGTATGCAGGGCTTTGTCAACCTAGTCAACAAATGATTCTAGCAGCACTGACCGTTGGATGTTCATCCAACGGCCGTGCTGCTTCTTCAATCCCAGATCTTCTTGCTCCAGCCGCCCAAACCAGCGCCGGCGGGACCGCCTGCTCATGCCTCCCGTGGCTGGCTGTGCTGCCGCGCAGGCCTCACCGCCCCCACCGCTGGCCAGGCCTTCCCTCTACTCACCCACATCCCCTGTTATTCTTCGGCGATGGCAGCCTCACACCGCAGCCAAACCAGTCAACCCTCGTACTCCCCTCCGCGTGGGCATCCACTGCCGCGTCTTCCCCGGCTCCGCGTTGTTCCCATCCTAGGCCTCGCAGTCGTCCACCGCTTTGGTGCTCTCGGCAGGGCGTAGTTAACATGGTCAATGAACGACAGCCATCGGCAGAGGACTGTACGTGGTGAGGCTGATAGCTGGACCCACTAGCTACATCTTCGCACGCAAGGAAGTGCCTCCTTATTACACGCAAAAGAAAATGATTCATCCCCCTAATAGCTGGGATCCACCTGCTATATCTTCGAACGCAAGGAAGTGCCCCCTTATCCCTCCTTATCCTCCCTGACAGCAGGGACCCACCCGGTCGAAGCGTACGTAGCGTTGTCTGTCTGGTCGTGAACGTGTACGTACATACTGGTCGATTGGTCTCTCTGCAAGGATGAACCGTGGCCGAGCAAGTAGCGGCACGTGCTGTAGTTGAGCCCCCGACGTAGCAGTTCAGACAGTCCCGTCTAAATCGTGTACACGTACATACAGCCACACGACAAAGAATACGGCCATGTACGTACATACGGGCGGGGTCTGGAACGCGTACTCGCGCATACGTATGGCCAGGGCTCGTGTACATGGAGAGGCAACGGACGGCAGCAATGGCCTCGTGTTCATCGGTAGCCAACCGGCTGGGTCGGAACGGAGGAAACAGCGCCGTGTTCATCGGGAGCCATGCAACTGGGTTGGAACTCATCCTGTTCATCGGGAGCCAACCGGCTTGGACTGAACAGCCGAAACGGGGTCCTGTTCATCGACTCAGGGTCTGGCGTACCGCAAAACGGAGGAAACGGCCTTCTGTTCGACCGCCTATGGTCGAAACGGGGTCATGTTCATCGGCTGGGGGTCTGGCGTACCGCAAATTAGAGGAAACGGACTTCTGTTTAACCGCCTATGGTCGAAACGGGGTCCTGTTGATCGGGAGGGGTCTGGTGTACTGCCAAACGGAGGAAACATGATTCTACTGTTGGAAATATGCCCTAGAGGCAATAATAAATTGGTTATTATCATATTTCCTTGTTCATGATAATCGTTTATTATCCATGCTATAATTGTATTGATTGGAAACTCAAATACATGTGTGGGTACATAGACAACACTCTGTCCCTAGTAAGCCTCTAGTTAACTAGCTCGTTGATCAAAAGATGGTGAAGGTTTCCTAGCCATGGACATGAGATGTCATTTGATAACGGGATCACATCATTAGGAGAATGATGTGATGGACAAGACCCAAACTATAAACGTAGCATATGATCGTGTCAGTTTATTGCTATTGTTTTCTGCATGTCAAGTATCTGTTCCTATGACCATGAGATCATGCAACTCACTGACACCGGAGGAATACCTTGTGTGTATCAAACGTCGCAACATAACTGGGTGACTATAAAGGTGCTCTACAGGTATCTCCGAGGGTGTCTGTTGGGTTGGCATGGATCAAGACTGGGATTTGTTACTCCGTGTGACGGAGAGGTATCTCAGGGCCCACTCGGTAATACAACATCACAATGAGCCTTGCAAGCAATGTGACTAAAGTGTTAGCCACGAGATCTTGTATTACGGAACGAGTAAAGAGACTTGCCGGTAACGAGATTGAACTAGGTATAGAGATACCGACGATCGAATCTCGGGCAAGTAACATACCGAAGAACAAAGGGAACAGCATACGGGATTAATTGAATCCTTGACATAGAGGTTCGACCGATATAGATCTTCGTAGAATATGTAGGAACCAATATGGGCATCCAGGTCCCGCTATTGGTTATTGGCCGTAGAGGTGTCTCGGTTATGTCTACATAGTTCTCGAACCCGCAGGGTCTGCACACTTAAGGTTCGGTGACGTTTCGGTAGAATTGAGTTATGTATGATTGGTGACCGAAGGTTGTTCGGAGTCCCGGATGAGATCCCGGACATCACGAGGAGCTCCGGAATGGTCCGGAGGTAAAGATTGATATATAGGAAGTCCCGTTTTGGCCACCGGAAAAGTTTCGGGTATTTCCGGTAGTGTACCGGGAGTACCGGAGGGCCATCGGGAGGGGCCACCCACGCCGGGAGGCCACATGGGCCTGAGGGGGGTTGCACCAGCCCTTAGTGGGCTGGGAAAACCAGCCCTACAAGGCCCATGCGGCTAGGAATAAGTGGGAAAGGAAAAACCCCCAAAGAAAAGGGAAGGGAGACCAAATATGGAAGGTGTCCTATTTGGACTAGGATTGAAGTGGAGGAGTCCACCTCCTCCACCTCCAATTTCGGCCAGCCCTTGAGGGTTTGAGGCTGCCTCCTCCCCTCCCTCCCTCCTATATATACTAGAGGATTTAGAGGAGAAAAATAACCCTAATTGCCACGTGCTCCCTCTACTTCATCTAGATCGGTTTCTCCGCTAGTCTAGTTTCAGCGGTGCTTAGGCGAAGCCCTGCCGGAATTGTTCCACCACCATAGCCGCCGCGCCGTCGCGCCGCCGGAGAACTCTTCTACCTCTCCGCTCTCTCTCTTGCTGGATCAAGGAGGCGGAGATCGTCATCGAGCTGTACGTGTGCTGAACGCGGAGGTGCCGTCCGTTCGGTACTAGATCGGGACGGATCGTGATTGGATCGCGGGACGCTCGGCGATTTGGATCGCGAAGACGTTCGACTACATCAACCGCGTTTCTTAACGCTTCCGCTTAGCGATCTACAAGGGTATGTAGATTCACTCTCCCTCTCGTAGATGCTCATCACCATGGATAGATCTTGTGTGTGCGTAGGAAATTTTTTGTTTCCCATGCAACGTTCCCCAACAGTGGCATCTGAGCTAGGTCTATGCGTAGATGAGATCTCGAGTAGAACACAAAGGAGTTTGTGGGCGTTGATATTCAGATTGCTTCCCTCCTTAGTCTTTTCTTGATTCAGCGGTATTGTGGGATGAAGCGGCTCGGACCAACCTTACTCGTCCACGTACGAGAGACCGGTTCCATCGACTGACATGTAACTTTGTTGCATAAGATGGCTAGCGGGTGTCTGTCTCTCCCACTTTAGTTGAATCGGATTCGACAGAGGCGGTCCTTGTAGAAGGTGAAATAGCAACTTTTATATCACCGTTGTGGTTTTTGCGTAGGTAAGAATCGTTCTTGCTAGATACCCGTAGCAGCCACGTAAAACTTGCAAAAACAATTAGAGGACGTCTAACTTGTTTTTGCAGGGTATTATGTGATGTGATATGGCCAATTACATGATGAGATATATGTGATGTATGAGATGATCATGTGTTGTATAGAATATCACGACTTGCATGTCGATGAGTACGGCAACTGGCAGGAGCCATAGAGTTGTCTTTAATTATTGTATGACCCGCGTGTCAATCATTAAGCGCTATGTAATGCTTTACTTTATCGCTAAACGTTAGCAATAGTCGTGGAAGCAACAGTCGGCGCGACAACCTCATGGCGACACGTTGATGGAGATCAAGATGATGGAGATCATGGTGTCATGCCGGTGACGATGGAGATCATGCCGGTGCTTTGGAGATGGAGATCAAAAGCACGAGTTCATGGCCATATCATGTCACTTATGATTTGCATGTGATGTTAATCCTTTTATGCATCTTATTTTGCTTAGGACGACGGTAGCATTATAAGGTGATCCCTCACTTAAATTTCAAGATAAATTGTGTTCTCCCCGAGTGTGCACCGTTGCGAAAGTTCGTCGTTTCGAGACACGCCGTGATGATCGGGTGTGATAGACTCTACGTTCACATACGACGGGTGTAAGCCATGTTGCACGTGCGGAACACTCGGGTTAAACTTGACGAGCCTAGCATGTACAGACATGGCCTCGGAACACAAGAGACCGAAAGGTCGAACATGAGTCATATAGTAGATATGATCAACATGAAGATGTTCACCATTGAAACCACCTCAACTCACGTGATGATCGGACTTGAGTTGGTGGATTTGGATCATGTTACACTCGAATGACCGGAGGGATGTCAATTTGAGTGGGAGTTTTAAGTAATATGATTAACTAAACTCATTATCATGAACATAGTCAAAGTGTCTTTGCAAATTATGTTGTAGATTACTAGATCGCGCTGTAGCTCCCTTGAATTTTTATATGTTCCTAGAGAAATAGATTTTAAAGATGATGGTAGCAATAATGCGGACTGGGTCCGTGATCTGAGGATTGTCCTCAAATTGCTGCACAGAAGGCTTATGTCCTTAATGCACCGCTCGGTGCACCACCCCCTCTAGCGTCGTCTGTAGATGTTGTGAACATCTGACAGGCACGTTCTGATGACTACTTAATAGTTCAGTGCGTCATGCATTACGGCTTAGAATTGAGGCTCCAAAACGTTTTGAACGTCACGGAACATATGAGATGTTTTAAGAGCTGAAATTGGGATCTCAGACTCGTGCCCATGTTGAGAGGTATGAGACCTCCAACAAGATTCTTTGCCTGCAAGATGATGGAGAATAGCTCAATCGTTGAGCATGTGCTCAAATTGTTTGAGTGCTACAATCACTTGAATCGAGTGGGAGTTGATCTTCCAGATAAGATAGTGATTGATATAGCTCTCCAAGTCACTGTCACTAAGCTACTAGAGCTTCGTGATGAACTATAAAAGGCCAGAGATGGAAATAATGATCCCTGAGCTGTTCGCAATGTTTGACACCGCGAAGGTAGAAATCAAGAAGGAAGCATCAAGTGTTGATGGTTAGTGAAACCACTAGTCTCGAGAAGGGCAAGGGAAAGGAGGGATACTTCATGGATGGCAAGCCAGTTGCTGCTCCGGTGAAGAAACCCAAGGTTGAACCCAAACCCGAGACTAAGTGCTTCTATTATGAGGAGAACGGTCGCTGAAGTGGAACAACCCTAGATACTTGGTAGATAAGAAGGTTAGCAACGTCGACAGAAGTATATTTGATATATGTGTTATTGATGTGTACCTTACTAGTACTCCTAGTAGCACCTGGGTATTAGATACCGGTTCGGTTGCTAAATGTTAGTAACTCGAAATTAAAGCTACGGAATAAACGGAAGCTAGCTAAGGGTGAGGTGACGATGAGTGTTGGAAGTGTTTCCAAGGTTGATGTGATCACCATCGCACGCTCTCTCTACCTTCAGGATTAGTGATGAACCTAAATAAATGTTATTTGGTGTTTGCGTTAAGCATGAACGTGATTAGATCATGTTTATTGCAATACGGTTATTCATTTAAAAAGAAATAATGGTTATTCTGTTTACATGAATAATACCTTCAATGGTCATACACCCAATAAGAGTGGTTTATTGAATCTTGATCGTAGTGATACACATGTTCATAATATTGATGCCAAAAAGATACAAAGTTAATAATGATAGTACCACATACTTTTGGCACTGCCGCTAAATGTCATATTGGTGTAAAACGCATGAAGAAACTCCATGCTGATGGATCTTTGGACTCATTCGATTTCGAATCGGTTGAGACATGCGGACCATGCCTCATGGGCAAGATGACTAAAACCCCGTTTTCCAGTATGATGGAGCGGGCAATTGACTTATTGGAAATGATACATATTGATGTATGCGGTCCAGTGAGTATTATAGTGTGCGGTGAATATCGTTATTTTCCTACCTTCACTGATGATTTGAGTAGATATGGGTATATTTACTTAATGAAACACAAGTCTGAAACGTTTGAAAAGTTCAAACAAAATCAGAGTGAAGTTTGAGATCATCGTGACAAGAAGATAAAATGTCTACGATATGATCGTGGAGGTGAATATCTGAGTTACGAGTTTGGTATACAACTTAAGACAATGTGGAAGTTGTTTCACAACTCACGCCACCTGGAACACCATAGTGTGATGGTGTGTCTGAACGTCGTAGTCATGCTCTATTGGATATGGTGCGAACTATGATGTCTCTTATCGATTTACCACTATCGTTTTAGGGTTATGCATTAGAGACAACCACATTCACTTTAAAAGGGGCACCATCTAAATCCGTTGAGATGACACCGTATGAATTTTGGTTTGGCGGAAACCTAAGCTGTCATTTCTTAATGTTTGGGGCTGCGACGCTTACGTGAAAAAGTGTTTTCACCTAATGAGCTCGAACCCAAAGCGAACAAATGCATCTTCATAGAATACCCTAACGTAACAGTTGGGTAAACCTTCTATCTTAGATCCAAGCACAAAGTATTTGTTGCTAAAACGGGTCTTTTCTCGAGAAAGAGTTTCTTTCGAAAGATTGAGTAGGAGGAAGATAGTACTTGATGAGGTTGTTGAACCTTTACTTCAACCTGAGAGTAGCGTAGCGCAAAAAGTTGTTTCTGTGGAGCCTACGTTAGTTGAAAAGGAAGTTAATGATGATGATCATGAAACTTCGGATCAAGTTACTATCGAACATCGTGGGTCGACAAGGACGCGTACTGCTCCTGAGTGGTACGGCAACCCTGTCTTAGAGGTCATGTTGTTGGACAACACCGAACCTACGAGCTATGGAGAAGCGATGATGGGCCCGGATTCCGAGAAATGGTTAAGACCATGAAATCCGAGATGGGATCCATGTAAGAAAACAAAGTATGGGCTTTGGAAGTATTACCTGAAGGGCGAAAGGCCATTCAGAACAAATGGATCTTTAAAAGGAAGACGGACGCGGACGGTAATGTCACCGTCTATAAAGCTCGACTTGTGGCAAAGGGTTTATCACAAGTTCAAGGAGTTGACTACGATGAGACTTTCTCACCCGTAGCGATGCTCAAAGTCTGTTGGAATCATGTTAGCAGTTGCTGCATTTTTCAATTATGAAATCTGGCAGATGGATGTCAAAACATCGTTTCCTTAATGGTATCCGTAAGGAAAAGTTGTATGTGATACAACCGGAAGGTTTTGTCAGTCCTAAGGATGCTAAAATATATGCAAACTCCAGCGATCCTTCTATGGACTGGAGCAAGCATCTCGGAGTTGGAATATACGCTTTGATGAGGTGATCAAAGTTTTTGAGTCTATACAAAGTTTATGAGAAACTTGTATTTACAATAAAGTGAGTGGGAGCACTATAGAATTTCTGATAAGTATATGTGGTTGGCATATTGTTGATTGGAAATGATGTAGAATTTCTGGAAAGCATAAAGGGTCGTTTGAAAAGAGTTTTTCAAAGGAAGACCTAGAATGAAGCTACTTAAATATTGGGCATCAAGATCTATAGAGATAGATCAAGACGTCTGATAAGACTTTCAATGAGTACATACCTTGACAAGATTTTGAAAGAGTTCAAAATGGATCAGTCGAAGAAAGAGTTCTTGCCTGATTTGTAAGGTGTGGAGTTGAGTGAGACTCAAAGCTCGACCACGGCAGAAGAAAGAGAAAGGACGAAGGTCGTCCCCTATGCCTTATCCATAGGCTCTGTATAGTATGCCATGCTGTGTACCGCACCTGATGTGTGCCTTGCCATGATTCTGTCAAGGGGTACAAGAGTGATCCAGGAGTGGATCATTGGACAACGGTCAAGATTATCCTTAGTAACTAGAGGACTAAGGAAATATTTCTCGATTATGGAGGTGATAAAGAGTTCATCGTAAAGGTTTACGTCGATGCAAGCTTTGACACCTATCCGGACGACTCTGAATAGTAGTCAGGATACATATAGTGGAGCAGCCATTTGGAATAGCTCCAAGTGGAGTGTGGTAGAAGTGTCTACAGTATGACATAGAGATTTGCAAAGTACACACGGATCTGAATGTCGCAGACCCGTTGACTAAAGACCTCTCTCACATGCAAAGCATGATCTGATCGAACCCCAGAACTCATTGGGTGTTAGATTCATAACAATGTAAATCACATGGTGATGTGAACTAGATTATTGACTCTAGTGCAAGTGGGAGACTGTTGGAAATATGCCCTAGAGGCAATAATAAATTGGTTATTATCATATTTCCTTGTTCATGATAATTGTTTATTATCCATGCTATAATTGTATTGATTGGAAACTCAAATACATGTGTGGGTACATAGACAACACTGTGTCCCTAGTAAGCCTCTAGTTAACTAGCTCATTGATCAAAAGATGGTGAAGGTTTCCTAGCCATGGACATGAGATGTCATTTGATAATGGGATCACATCATTAGGAGAATGATGTGATGGACAAGACCCAAACTATAAACGTAGCATATGATCGTGTCAGTTTATTGCTATTGTTTTCTACATGTCAAGTATCTGTTCCTATGACCATGAGATCATGCAACTCACTGACACCGGAGGAATACCTTGTGTGTATCAAACATCGCAATGTAACTGGGTGACTATAAAGGTGCTCTACAGGTATCTCCGAGGGTGTCTGTTGGGTTGGCATGGATCAAGACTGGGATTTGTTACTCCGTGTGACGGAGAGGTATCTCAGGGCCCACTCGGTAATACAACATCACAATGAGCCTTGCAAGCAATGTGACTAAAGTGTTAGCCACGAGATCTTGTATTACGGAATGAGTAAAGAGACTTGCCGGTAACGAGATTGAACTAGGTATAGAGATACCGACGATCGAATCTCGGGCAAGTAACATACCGAAGAACAAAGGGAACAGCATACGGGATTAATTGAATCCTTGACATAGAGGTTCGACCGATATAGATCTTCGTAGAATATGTAGGAACCAATATGGGCATCCAGGTCCCGCTATTGGTTATTGGCCGTAGAGGTGTCTCGGTCATGTCTACATAGTTCTCGAACCCGCAGGGTCTGCACACTTAAGGTTCGGTGACGTTTCGGTAGGATTGAGTTATGTATGATTGGTGACCGAAGGTTGTTCGGAGTCCCGGATGAGATCCCGGACATCACGAGGAGCTCCGGAATGGTCCGGAGGTAAAGATTGATATATAGGAAGTCCCGTTTTGGCCACCGGAAAAGTTTCGGGTATTTCCGGTAGTGTACCGGGAGTACCGGAGGGCCATCGGGAGGGGCCACCCATGCCGGGAGGCCACATGGGCCTGAGGGGGGTTGCACCAGCCCTTAGTGGGCTGGTCAAACCAGCCCTACAAGGCCCATGCGGCTAGGAATAAGTGGGAAAGGAAAAACCCCAAAGAAAAGGGAAGGGAGACCAAATATGGAAGGTGTCCTATTTGGACTAGGATTGAAGTGGAGGAGTCCACCTCCTCCACCTCCAATTTCGGCCAGCCCTTGAGGGTTTGAGGCTGCCTCCTCCCCTCCCTCCCTCCTATATATACTAGAGGATTTAGAGGAGAAAAATAACCCTAATTGCCACGTGCTCCCTCTACTTCATCTAGATCGGTTTCTCCTCTAGTCTAGTTTTAGCGGTGCTTAGGCGAAGCCCTGCCGGAATTGTTCCACCACCATAGCCGCCGCGCCGTCGCGCCACCGGAGAACTCTTCTACCTCTCCGCTCTCTCTCTTGCTGGATCAAGGAGGAGGAGATCGTCATCGAGCTGTACGTGTGCTGAACGCGGAGGTGCCGTCCGTTCGGTACTAGATCGGGACGGATCGTGATTGGATCGCGGGACGCTCGGCGATTTGGATCGCGAAGACGTTCGACTACATCAACCGCGTTTCTTAACGCTTCCGCTTAGCGATCTACAAGGGTATGTAGATTCACTCTCCCTCTCGTAGATGCTCATCACCATGGATAGATCTTGTGTGTGCGTAGGAAATTTTTTGTTTCCCATGCAACGTTCCCCAACATCTACCCAACTGCCTATGGTCGAAACGGAGTCCTGTTCATCGGGAGGGGTGTGCCGTACCACAAAACGGGACTCCACGGGATACTATTCATCCACCGTCGACTTCCTCCAGCCTCCATCGGCTACTGTTCATCCAGCCTCCACGGGGTCCTGTTCATCCAGCCTCCACCGGCTACTATTCATCCAGCCTCCACGGGGTCCTGTTCATCAACCCCCAACCGGCTGGGGTATGGCGTACCGTGGCACGGCCTCCTCGGGGTCCTGTTCATCCAGTGCCAACCGCCTACACGGTCGGGGCCTTTTCATCCAACACCCACCGGCTGGGGTTGGGCGTACGAGCGGGCGGCAGCAACAGGAACTGTTCATCCACAGCCAACCAACCAGCTCGATCGATGCGTCTCGACTCGTGTCTACGTGTATCGCGCGCGCGGTAGCAACGAGCACTGTTCATCGAGAGGCAACCCAACCGGCTAGCTACGTCTCGCACGGGGGCTCGATCGGCTTCAGTAAGTAGCGAGAAGGATTGATCGGGTTCAGTTAGCAGCGAAGGAATCGCTCGGGTTCAGTTAGCAGCGAAGGGATCGATCGGGTTCAGTACGTAGTGCGAGGGCGATCTATCACTCGGGTTCAGTAAGCGAACGTACGCCTCGCTCGGGTTCAGTTAGCGAGCGCCTTGCACACACGTGCGCGTACGAGAGAGAAACGCGCAAAACCACACTGCATCGCTCAGCCCGACCACCCACCGTAACCGGGAACTCCCCGAAAATTTCCTCGCCCTCACTTCTACCATGATTTTTTACGTCATGGACGGCCCAAAGAATGTCATGCGGGTGCGTCTCCGGCCCGCCCAAGACGAAAAGCTCATTTTCTGTCATAATTTTTTGTCATAGAAGTAGGAGCCCACCACATCTATGATGATACATGTTTTTGTCACAATTATTGTCATAGAAGTGCCAAAACCATGACAAAAAAAGTTTTCGTTCGGGCCATAATGTCACGGATGTGTCTTTTTTTTGTAGTGGTGGTTGGCAACAATTGGGGGAAAGTTTGTTCGGTTCAGCTGTCGAGTTGAACTGTTTGTATAAAGAACGACTGCTTAATCTATGAATGAAATCTATGTTTAGTGAATTTCAATTGCAAAATTAGACAGTACTAGCGATTTTTAGCTGCAAAATTTGACAAATGTCAATGTTAAATGGTTGACAAATGGCAATTTTACTAGATTGACAAATGCCAATGTTTCCAATTTGACAAATGGCAATATACCCAATATGACAGATGCAAATCATACCAAATTGTCTGTAGTAAGCACACGGGTCATCATACAAAATCGTTTGCGATGAAGCAATGCACAAATCCTTCGCGCCAACTGCTACTTGTAAACTGTGTTGGGATTTCCCCGAAGAGGAGGGGTGATGCAGCACAGTAAAGATAAGTATTTCCCTCAGTGAGAACCAAGGTATCAATCTAGTAGGAGAACCACGCAGAACCTCATGAACAACACCTACACACACAAAAGTAAATACTTGCACCCAACGCGGGCAAGAGGGTTGTAAGTCCCCTTGAACTCGTTATTTGCAAGGATTAAATTCTGATAGTGATAGATAGATAAAATAAATTGAAAAATAAAATAATGTAAATAAAATTGCAGCAAGGTATTTTTGGATTTTATATATGATAAAAGTAGACCCGGGGGCCATAGTTTTCACTAGAGGCTTCTCTCTCGAACACATAGCATACGGCGGGTAAACAAATTACTGTTGGGCAATTGATAGAAAAGCGCATAGTTATGACGGATTCATGGCAATGATCATGTATATAGGCATCATGTCCGAGACAAGTAGACCGACTCTTGCCTGCATCTACTACTATTACTCCATCCATCGACCGCTATCCAGCATGCATCTAGAGTACTAAGTGAATAAAAACGGAGTAACGCCTTGAGCAAGATGACATGATGTAGACAAAGTAAACCCAATCAATATGAATAAACCCCGTCGTTTTATCCTTAATGGCAACAATACAAATACGTGTCTTGTCCCCTACTTTGTCACTGGGATATAGAACACCGCAAGATTGATCCCATCACAAAGCACCTCTCCCATTGCAAGATAAATCAATCTTGTTAGCCAAACCAAATGGATAGATTGGAGAGAAATACAAAGCTATAACATTCATGCATAAAAGAATTCAGAAAAGACTCAAATATTTCTCATGAATAATCTGATCATAAACCCACAATTCATCGGATCCTAACAAACACACCGCAAAAGAAGATTACATCGAATAGAACTGCAAGGAGATCGAGGAGAACATTGTATTGAAGATCAAAGAGAGAGAAGAAGCCATCTAGCTACTCGCTATGGACCCGTAGGTCTGTGGTAAACTACTCACACATCATCGGAGGAGCAACACGGTTGATGTAGAAGCCCTCTGTGATTGATTCCCCCTCCGGCAGGGTGCTAGAAAAGGCCTCCAGATGGGATCGCGATAGAACAGAAGCTTGCGGCGGCGGAAAAGTTATTTTGTGGGGCTCTCTGTTGGTTTCCCAATATTTGAGAATTTATAGAGGTGGAATTAGGGCAAAAGGAGCCACGAGGGGCCCACAAAGCATTAGGGCGCGCCCCCTGGGGCCGCGCCTTGTTGCCTTGTGGCCTCCTCGTGAGGTTTCTGGCCTCCTCCCGAAGCTTTTAGGGTCTCTTTTGTCCAAAAAAAATCGTCAAAAAGTTTCGTAGCATTTGGACTTCGTTTGGTACTGATTTTCTGAAAAACCAAAAACAAGTAGAAAATAGCAACAGGCACTGGGCACTAGGTTAATAGGTTAGTCCCAAAAAATGATATAAAATAGCATATTATTGCATATAAAATATCCAAGATTGATACTATAATAGCATGAAACAATCAAAAATTATAGATACGTTGGAGACGTATCACCAACTTTTTCCTTGGCTTAGTGGCAAAGGAACCATAGCTCTGGCTTTGCAAACGGGTGTTCAATCTGAAACGTTGCGATGAGTGTTTTATTCAGAGAAAAACATTGATGTTTTTTTATTATTTACTCTGATAAGTCTGCACATTCAGAGAAAAACACTCAGTTGATAAAACCATAGATTTCATTCAGTCACACTATGACTTTACATTCATACGATCGAGATACAATATTAAACCAAAAAAACTAATTACGGCGGCCGCGGCGGAGTGTTGCGCTGGCGTTGTCATCCTCCGGGACACCGTTGTTCAAGACTACATGCCAGCCCAGAATGGTCTGGACTTGCAAATCCAAAAGCTGGTCCACGCGCGAACGACGGGCGGGGGACGGGGGGACGGAGACTCACGGCGCTGCGAGGAAGCGGTCGAGGGCGCCGTCCCATGCCACTGAGGGTGGCGCGGCGGGTACAGCCGTGTGCACGAGGACCGGCGCGGCGGGCGTGGGGGCGTGCACGAGCATAGGCACGGCCGCTGGTGCTGGCACGTACACGAGCTCGCGCGGGTCCGCGGGGACCTCGCTGACGTCCGCGGCTTCGATCGCTGTGATTGTGCTCGGTGACCAGCCCGTCAATGCCAGGGGCACGGGGGCAACATCCGCCTCAGCTAGCTCGTTCAGGGCCTTGTTCATGAGGTCCCATTCCTCCTTATGTTCTATCTCCTCTGGCTCGGGGTCGACTTCAGCAAACCGGAAGACTAGTGGCATATGATTATTGTGCGCCATGGTGTAGGTGGAGGTCTGGATGATAGGAGGCGGGCGAGAGGGGAATGGGAGGCGAAGAGAGAGGATTGTGAGTGAGCGGGCAATAAAGCCGCCTATTAAACAGCGACTCAGGCGCCATTAATGGAGAAGTTGTGAGCGAGGAGGGTGGCGATGGAGGTCAAAGGGCTCGCTTGCCAGTGAGCCTGCGCGGCGTACTGCTCGCACGCCTCCCGGTGAGCCTGCGCAGCGGAGGACTGCTCGCACGCCTCCCGGTCAGCCTGCTATCATGACCCGGTCCCTAAATGGGGCCCGAATCTCTGCGCTTACTGTGTCACTCCCTGGATCAATAGCTGACACGCAGTTTGTTGACGTATGAATGTATTGCCTAGTCTCTTCCATCAGATCAGTCTTTTGATTGCATTGGCTAGAGCATGCACTTCTACATGGTATCAGACCCAAGAGGTCTTGAGTTCAAGACCCGGCTGGCGCAATTAAATTGCAGCCCACGTTAGGTCCATATTTAGGCCTGAGGAAGCCACACGTGAGGGGGAGTGTTGACGTATAAATGTATTGACTAGTCTCTTCCATCAGATCGGTCTTTTGGTTGCATTGGCTAGAGTATGCACTTCTACACAGTCGACGATGAAATACCGAGAATACATCATGTGTCAAGTATTAAATCACAAATCCAGTGCTTTACAATACACACCTGCTTAGCTCATAGGCTAGCTCACAATACAATCATGCGGCGGAGATATCAATCTAGTCTTGTGGCGTCCATGCACTCACAAGCAGAATTGAGTATAGCGTCATAACCCTACTTCGTACCTTCCAGTCGATACGGTAAACCTGTGCGTTGGGATTTTCCCCGAAGAGGAGAGGAGATGCAACATTGCAACCACATGCTTCACATCGCTGGTCAGGCTAGTATGTTTGAAGGGAAGCGCTAGGAATCAGACTACTGATTCCTAGCCTCCCATCACACCAGCATGCTGCCGTTGGATCATAGCCTGATGCACCGTTGGATGTAGTACTAACTTTGGTAGCAAGTTTTTTCAGATATAGAAGCACGTAATTTCAGGCAACCAATCCCAGATATTTAGGAAGCTGATCGAGCAGTTTGAGGAAACTAATTATGAAAGGATTGATGTGGCATAAAGACTTTCCAAATGCAATTTTCTTCCTTATGAATCACATTTTATATTTTTCCAATGTTCCTGAAAATTGCATCGAATGGAAATATTTCCTTACGAAGCACTTCTTGTTTCCAATATTCCTTAAAATTGCATCAAGCCCCAAAAAACTATGCTTCGATCTGAAAGATCGTGTTGCTAGTTAGTAGTTGTTTGCTTCTGACTGGAATTTGCTTCCATATTGAAGTAAAATTTGCTTCCATGCATGTGGACTCCAAATAAATTTGATTACATAATGAAGAAAATTCGTTTCATGTTGACTGGAAATAAATTTGCTTCCATATCAACAGGAAAATAAAAATGCTTCATGTGTTCATGTTACATGCTTCTTTTTTTTGCGGGGAAGCAATAGTTCATGTTACATGCTTCTACAATTTAAAACGTACCGCCTTCGAGTCGTTGATATTACAATACATTGTATGTTCCTATCGCATGCTTCTTAACTGATACATATTTGCATCAATTTGCTTGTCAAAAATTTCCTTTAATACTTCATACAAGCACTAGGTTCATTTGTTTGAGCGGTGCAAGTACGTCTATCTATCTAAAAGTCTCCAACGACTTGAACGTCGTGGCCACAGGTTAATCACATACTGTAGCTAGTCCTCATCGTATCTTATCATTTTCACCGCTTCCTTTATCTGCTTGGATGCTGCCTTCACATGCTTCGATTATTTATGTGCTCTTCTGCTGTGTATTTGAATTTGAAACACTGCATTGGTTTGAAACAAACTGAACTATTGCTTCCAAAGAAATCAAAATTTTCTTCCCTAAAACAAAACGTGGCATTAGGCACAGTTCAAATACCACCGAATCGATGGTCACCGTGCTTCCTTGCGATGGTAGTGGTACTTCCATTTGATGGCGGACGTGCATCCTTTGCGATGGTAGTCGTTCTTCCTTCCAATACTGTGCAGGCCGGTTGTGCTTCCTTCCAAAGCTGGGCGTGCTTCCTACCAAAGCTGGTTGTGCTTCCTTCCCAAATCTTTGCGATGGTAGACACTCTCAACAAAATTCTTCAATGCAAGCATCACATCCAAAGTAGCACAAATAAAAACAAGTGATTAAAATTTGTTCAAAATAAACAAGTGATTAAAAATAAGTCAAGGATGAGATGAATCAAACCCTAATTCGGGTGAGTACATACGAGAGGACGACGCCTGAGATCTGCGCGCAGCTTCTTTGCCAAGCCGAAATGGCGCAACGGCACTACGGTAGGGATGGTGATGGGGCATGGTCGGGCGGGGGAACGGGGCTGCGATGGGGATTACGTGGTCGGTGGTGAGAGGATGCTTTGATGGAGGAGACGGGAAGGGAGACCGCACCGACGACGTGGAGTAGTTGTAGCCGCCGCAGAGCTGTTGGTGCGGACCATGGTGGCGGCAGAGGTTGTCATCGTGGTGAGCGAGCTCGGCGTGCTCCGGGATGAGCTCGCCCATGGGATGCGAGACGGGGTGGGGTGGGTGGATCGGCCAGGCGAGATTTACTCGCATGGACATGGTGCGGTGGTTGGAGCCTAGCAGCAGGCGAGATTTTCTCGGAGTGGATTAATACGTGCAATTAATTGGTGGGGTCAGAGAATCGCTACGCCGTCGGATTAAAAAAGAATCGACGTCGTATGACTCGTCTGATGTAATTTTTTTGCCAGACTACTGATCAGCAGCGTTTCCCATGTTTGAAAGCATTCTAAAAGCATCTTGTGAGTTGTGGAGATTTTCCAAAGTAGTAGAGTTGGTTGAAAGGAGATAATTATATTTATGAGAAGGTTACTATAGACTATACTCCCTCCTTTTGAGTTTATTGCGTTGGTGGCAGCCTAGATTGTGTGTTCGTACTTATCTGATCACCCTCCCTTTTTCGTTATTGTCTCGGCGAAATTAATTTGGGAGATAAAGTTCAACATGCACGATTGGCTGGAGATGGGATCAACAACATTTAAACCAGGAGATGAAACTAAGTTACATGGGGATAAAATCAAATCGGCATTTAAATCGAGAGATCTGATGTGACAAAATTAACTCTGTTCCAACTTTATACAAAAGCAATGAGGAGGAATGTGACAAAATTTAAAATGATATGCGGCAAAACAATAACAGATTTGCTATTTCACATCTAGATGTGAAATAGCTACCTCACATCTAAGTCCTTCACCGTTGGATTCTTGTCTTTGAAATTCGTGCGCGGGTTGATGTCGCGGTTATCCCGTCGCGTTTGTGCCAGCCGGCCCTTATTTACTACTACGTAGCAATGTTTTTCAGTGTGTTATTTTGTCCCGCGTCGGGCCTGCTTTTTACGTGCGCTGCAGCACAGGGTGAATGGATCATTGTCCACGAACTACAAAGATCGCACGGGGTGGATGGCGAGTGGTGTTGTCCATTCGAGTTTTTATTCCTTTTTTATCGCATCCAGTATTTCTTGATTGAGACAAAATCCTATATATTCAAATCAGTGAGGACGGAGGTACATTCTAGTCGTGGTTCCGGTAGTGCCTTATGCAGACTATTTTGCGTGTCTTTCAGTTGTGACACAATAAATTTTGCATCATACAAATGAATTTGTGTGGTTCAGTTGTGACCCCAATTTTTTTTATTTTTTTGAGTGTTTTTGTGTTTTCTATACACTTTTAATGTGTTTTTGTTTCTAAATACTATTAGCAACGTTTTTTGTTCTTTTTAGTTTTTCTTTCTTTTCTCTATTTTTTCGATCTGTTTTTCTTTTGAGTTTTTCTTTTTGTGTCTGTTTTGTATTTCAATCTTTCTCCTTCATTTTGTCCATTATTATTTTTAAAAAAAATGTGAATAAGATTTTTTAATATTTTTGTAAATTTTGGAAATATTTTTTTAAGTTTCTATACAACTTTTAAATTCGTGAATATTTTTTAAAGAAACGATGGCTCATCTATGTTTGTCGCCGTTCGATTAAATTTTTGTAATTTTCATGAAAGCACTCGATTCCCACCTAGCTATTATGTTTTGTCACGCATCCTTTTTGTTGGAATGTTTGGCTTCATTTTTGTCGACCCATTATCGCGGCGTGCTGGCAGTCGTTTCGCTGCGTTGTTTCTGGATGTAACAGATTTGCTATTTTCACATCTAAATGTGAAATAATTACCTTACATCTAACTTTCTAACCACACGATTTAGACATCAAGATTCGTATTCTTTGGCCCTTTTTTGTCGTTTAGTATTGTTCATGGACACGCCGCTCGCGCGAGGGGTCCCTTCGTGGCGTTTAGGCCGTTATTTCTTTTTTCATAGCCCTCGAGCGTCGCCTCAGCGTGGGCTGCGGCCACAAGTGATTTTTGTTCGATTTTCTTTTTTTTGTTTTTCTTGTTTTTTCATTTATTTGTTTCAAATTCGTAAAGTTTTAAAATTCATGATTTTTTTTTAATTTTTCTTTGCTCTTTTTCGTTTTTTACTTTTTTTTAATTCATGATTTTTTTTCATCTCTGTTAATTGGTTGTCCACCACCAAATAAGGGGCTGTCTTTTTTTCTTGTCTCAGCTGCAAGTCCACCCTCAACTTGTAACTGGACCCGACCTTCTTTTGTCCCAGTTGCAATCTCACCCTCGACTTGCAATTGGGCATTGACACTCTTTTTGTCTCTGTTGCAGGTCCACCCACGACTCGCAACTAGGGCCCGAACTTTTTGTTCCAGCTGCAAGTCCACCCCTCGACTCGCAACTAAGGCCCAACCTTTTTTTGTCCCAGTTGCAAGTTCATCCTCGACTCGCAACTGGAGCCCGATCTTTTTTAGTCCCAATTGCAAGTCAACCCTTGACTCGCAACTGGGGCCCAACTTTTTTGTCCCAATTGCAAGTCCATCATCGACTCCCAACTGGGGCCCGACCTTTGTTTCCCCAGTTGATAGTTTGACCTCAACTCACAACTGGGGGCAACCTTTTTTGTCCCAGTTGCAAGTCTACCGTCGACTCGCAACTGGGCCCAACCTCTTTTGTCCCAATTGCAAATTCACCCTTGACTCGCAACTGGGGCCGGACCATTTTTTGTCACGGTTGCAAGTCCATCCTCGACTCGCAACTCAGGCCCAACACTTTTTTTCTCCTAGTTGCAAGTTCACCCTCGACTCGCAACTGGGGCGCGGCCTTTTTTTGTCCCAGTTGCAAGTCCAGCCTTGACTCAAAACTGGGCCCCGACCTTTTTTGTCCCAGTTGCAAGTCCACCCTCCACTTGTAACTGGGGCCCGACCTTTTTTCCAGTTGCAAGTCCACACTCGACTCGCAACTGGGGTCCGACTTTTTTTCTCCCAGTTGCAATCCCACCCTCGACTCGGAATTAGGGCCCGACCTTCTTTTTGTCCCAGTTGCAAGTCCATCCTCAACTCACAGCTGGGGAGGGGGGGGGGCGACCTTATTTGTACCAATTGCAAGTCCACCCACGACTCGCAACCGCGGGTCCGACCTTTTTGTCCTAGTTGCAATCTCACCCTCGTCTCACAACTGCGGCCTGACCTTTTTTGAACCAGTTGCAAGTCCCCCATCAACTCGCAACTAGGGCTCATAGGGTGTAGTTGTTGTCCCTGTTGGAAGCCCGCCACTAGACTCGCAATTAAGGCCTGTAGTTGTTTCCAACCAAGTTTTAAGTCCACCCTCCACTCAAACCGGGCCCGTACTTTTTTGTTTTTGTCCCAGTTGCTAGTCTCGCCCGACTAGCAACTGGGCCCATAGGTGTTGTTGTCTTCCCAGTTGCAAGCCAATCCCTCGGACTCACAACTTGGCTCCTAGTTGTTTTCAACCCAGTTGCAAGTCCGCTATCGACTCGCAACCATGCCCGTACTTTTTATTCTTGCACCAGTTGCAAGTCTTCCTAGACTCGCAACTGGGCACGTACTTGTCCTTGTCCCAGTTGCAAGTCCCCCCTCGACTCGCAACTGGGCTCGTGCTTTTCCTTGTCCCAGTTGCAAGTCCTCCCTCCACTCGCAATTGGGCCCATAGGTGTCGTTGTCTTCCCGGTTGCAAGCCCACCTCTCGACTCGCAACTTGGCATGTACTTCTTTCCAACCCCGTTGCAAGACCATCGACTCGGAAGTGGTCCCATAGATGTTGTTGTCGTCTCGGTTGCAAGCCCACCCCTCGAATCTCCTATACGCCACTCACTGAAGCAAAATGTTGTTGTTTCGCATAAGGCGAGAAGCGAGCAAATTGCAGATGGGTTGGCCCAAGTAGCTAGGATTCGTTTTGTTTTTCTTCTTGATTTTTCCTTGTTTATTCCTTTTTTGCTTTTTCTTCACTAGCCTTCCTTTCCTTTTTACTTTTTTTGTTTTTTCAAATATTGATTTTTTTAGTTTGTTATTAGTTTTTTTGTTTCAAAAAAGTGTTTGGAATTTGAAAAATTCTTTGTTTTTCAAAATTGTTTGGGTTTTTCAAAAAATGTTCAAAAGTAACAAATTAAGTTCACATTTTTCAAAAAATGCTTGCAGGTTAAAAAATGTTTCTGTTTTTCAAAAATACTCAAATGTTTGAAATAATTTTCCGTTTTAAAACATTGTTTACAAATGCTAATCATCTCTAAGTAACTCTTAAGCTTTACACGTACTGGACTAGGGTTGACATCATCTTAGATGAGCCCTACTCTCAAAAACTATTCTAAATTTTAAAAATTATTTGTGTTTATATAAATAGCCGGCATTTTAAAATTGTTCACAATTTGCAAAAAAGTTTTCAATTTTTTTTTCAAAAATGTCTTCTAATCTCAGACGCTCTACTCTGTTCTTAAATGTTTCCCGCTTTTAAAATACACCAACATCGATGTGTTGTAGTGGTATTTGTGTGCGCTCCACAGTATGTGGTTTGGAGTTCGATTCCTCAGACGCGCAGTGCATGTTCCTTTTTTTTGTCGCGCTAAAAAAAGAATCTGCTGATGTGGATGGCAAAAAGAAACAAACAAATAATAGAAGTGGGCTAGTCCGCTGACGTGAGATGATGTCATATTTAGATGTGGGGTATTATCTAACATCTAGATGTGACATAGACGGACCCTTAAATAACAGAAGAGTTATAAAGATTTAATTTAATTAATTTTCCATATTAATGATAATATGCCAAAAATAACAAAAGACTTCTAAAGATTTGTACAAGAGCATATCTTTTAGTAAATATATACATTACTTTCTACCGATTCACAATTAAATTGTTCTAATGTTCAATAATTTGCATGTTTTAAAAATATATTTATTTACGGCTATTTTTACTCGATTAAATTTTCAATGGCCCTAGTCTATATAAGAGTCGTGGTCTATAATATGTTGAAGCAGTGTCAGACTGAGCTCAGAACTTGGTTAAACAGGATGCACACATAGATCTCTTGCCAATCCAGTTAGCAATGACTTCTAGTTTGCAGCCATGGGCTCTCCTCCTCGTCCTCCTCCCCTCCATCGTACTTAGCCCGGGAGCGCCAGCGACGGTGTTCAATGAGAACTTCGTGCCGGTATGGGGTGCTGATGGTTATCACCTAGCCAATCAGGGGACACAAGTTTCCCTCACCATGGATAGAAACTCTGGTACATATCATCATTTTTTTTTGCACCATATATGGTACTCCCTCCGATCCATGATAAGTGTCGTAGTTTTGAACTAAAGTTAAACTAACCCTAGTTCAAAATTGTGACAATTTTTTTAAATGGGGGGAGTACTTCACACACTTTCTCCTAAGCATGGATGATCAGGAGATTATGCTAATCATGTGATTTAAGTGGACTCTAATTGATTAAATTTGACTAAATATTTGTTTCTTTGCCTCTCTGTCGGGTGCAGGAGCTGGATTTAGATCCAAGATGATGTATGGTTCAGGGTTATTCCACATGAGGATCAAGTTACCCGCCGGGTATACTGCCAGAGTTGTAACGGCCTTCTATGTAAGTGTTGGCACATCTTATATGCTCATCCACTTCCTTCGATTTGATGAAAAGCAGAAGTCAGATATATATACATTATTGTACATCTAGCTCACGACAGAACCCGAGTACGGTGACCACGACGAGGTAGATTTCGAGTTCTTGGGCAACGTCGATGGCAAGCCAGTGGCTCTCCAGACCAACATCTTCCTCAATGGCCAGGGCAACAGAGAGCAGAAGTTCTACCTCTGGTTCGACCCAGCAGCAGCTGTCCATGACTACAAGATACTATCTGGAACCAGCACCAGCTAGTGTAAGTCATCGATTTGGTCCCTATTCCTTTTGTTCCTACTCAGCATATATATCACGTGCACCTCGATCGTAGGATGCTCGTCGACGAAACACCCATCTGGGTGCTCAAGAACCTAGCGGGCCGCACGCCGGGCTACCAGTTCCCGACGAGGCCGATGAGAATCCGGGCGAGCATCTGGGACGGCTCTCCCTGGGCGACCGACAACGGCAAGATCAAAGTCGACTGGAACCGTGCGCCGTTTACCTCAGCGTTCCAGAGGTTCAATGTCGATGCCTGCCCCGCCACCGGAGGTGCATCGTGTGGCTCGCCCAACCTGTGGTGGAACAAGTTTCGGGACCTAACACCCGCGCAGAAGGCAGCGTACAAAAACGTCAAGAGCAAGTACATGACCTACAACTACTGTGACGATAAGGCAAGGTTCAACTGCCATCTGCCGGTAGAGTGCAGCTACAACTAACTAGTAGCTTTCTGTGTGGCCGTAAATAAATTTATCTAATATCTAGATACTTGTCCGTGAACAGTCTCCTTCAACCGATTCTAGCAATATACGGCGGTTGAAGTAGATTCTTCTAAACCTCTTCCCAAACTGTACAAAGTTCTAGATATTAGATAGAATGAATCTATCAACTCTCTATAATATTGCTAAATAAGAATCAATTTTATTTTATTTTCGACAAAGGATCCATATAAGGGTCAGTAGTTCATTAGCTCTATTGAACGAAATGCGTCAGTAGTCCATTGACAACTGGCTTGCTGATGACTGAAACTTCAGGTGGTTTACGATGAAGATGCATCGGATTGTATATATTATTAGTACACAACCCCTTGATTGTGCGAAGTGTTTAACAAAAACTACAATATTTGAGGTCGGTGTCCCACTGAACTACCGTTTTTAAAACATCAACAAAAAAACAACCAATTTCAGCTAATCTTGTTGCAAAAAACTACCAACAACATTTGATGACCGTTTTAGACGATTTAAACACGTTTATGACAAGGCTGCGTGACAGAAAAGTCAACGCCGTTTATTTTGACCGTTAAGTTGACCGTTATTATAGATGGGGACCACACGACCTTCCGCCTCCTCCTTTCTTTCTTTCTTTGGCATTTCCTCAAACACCTTGTGTACATGGGAGGGAAGCAAGTGAGCTCCAGCAACGCACCAACTGAACATACCCCTGCCGCTCCTGGCCGAGGAAGTGGACGGTGACACGCCGGCGGCGGTTGCGGCGTGCACGCGGAAGCAGGTGCGCGGGGATGCTCATCCGGGCGCTCTTCAACGACAAGAAGGACGGGGTGAGCCGTCTTTGCCGCATACTGCTCGCTGCGTTCCCGAGTGGACGTGCGCCGTCGTGCTAAGTGGTTTCTGCATGCCGCCGACGGCGCACCAGTGTCCGGGAGCGCCGAAGTGGCCGCCGCCACCGCCAAGCTCAACGGTGTATACGCAGTTACGCACGTACGGGCACGAGTGATTAGCTAGTGACGACGCACGCATGCACCGACCTGTGTGTGGCTGCTGCTTTTAATGTATCTTTGCTTCGGAGGACGTTGTGCGCTCGTCCGTTGTCGTTGCCATTCACTTTCCGTCACTACGTACTGCAGCAGCTTCAGCCACATACACACTGCAGCGGCCTTCCTCCGACGTCGAGCAACGCCAGCGCCTTCTCGGCCACGCTCTTGTCGACGCGAGCACAGCGCCCTGCTCAAGGTGTCCCTGACTGCAGCTCTGCTCCTCGCCGGAGCTAATGGTCACGGACGAGCAGAAGAGGCCGAGCGGGCTGCACGCCGCGCCTTGAGCACTCGTCCCTCGGGCCCAGCCTAGGCCTCGAGCGTGCGGCCGGTGCGGGCTAGCGCACGGCTCAGTTGCGCGGCGGCAGCGGCGCTTGGGCGCATCCCGGCGGCATGCATCTCGGCGAGGAGGTGGAGGGAGCGGGCGAGGTCGATGAGTAGCGCGACGCAGGAGTGGGTGTCGAGCCCGAGCAGCGGCAGCGCACGAGCGCGTGGGCAGCTAGTCAAGGTGCGCCCACGAGGTGTATGTTCAAATGCCAGAGAGAGAGATGAGGAGGAAGAAGGTTGATGCTAACGTGTGGGCCCCACTTGTAGTAACAGTCAAAATAAACGGCGTTGACTTTCCTGCCACATCAGCCCTAGCGGGTGGGTCTCCATAAACGTGTTTAAATCGTCTAAAACTGTCATCAAACATTTTTTAGAACGAACACGCAAGGAGCGTCCGGCTTTAAATTAACTAGTAAATTTGTACGTGCAATGCACGTTGATATTAGGTAATATATATTAATTACACGTAAATATTATGTAGGATATTATTTGCGTATTAATTATGTGATTAGCATTGGCATTAATATTTGGTATGATATTAACTGCACACTAAACGTGTTGAGCGTTCACCATTGGAGCAAGCTGAGTCGTTGGATTGACCTGATTTGACGGCCGGGATTTGTTGGATCTGCCCCTTTGGGTCTTTTTATATTGATATAGATATAGATATAGATAAAGCACACACAGGCAAAGTTAAACATAGTACGAACAAACTTCAAGGTGCTTAAAAGGCCCGTAATGGTAGGAAGATGGCCCAGAAACGTGAGCACGCATGCTCCAAAAGTCACACAGGAGGTGCAAGTTGGGGCGCCAAGGTCTGGATATGCCGAAGCTTCTCCAAGGCGCGTTGCATGTCCTTAGTATCTCTCTGTTTCCCCAACAGAGTCCCTTGTTGCAAGAAAAGGTTGCATTTGAAGAGAACATCAGCGGGATGCGAAGGGAAAACGGACTCGGTCGTAATTTTCTTGCGCACAGTCCAAAGAGCCCAGAGTAGCGCGCCCAAACATCGCCACAGAATATGCGTGGTCGGCCCGCGCTGAGCCATAAGGAGCCCTAGCAGCTCAGCTGAAGACCTCGGGTTCCAGGACAGACCGGAGGCTTCTCTAACAGCACTCCACGCGAACCGGGCCAAGTGTGAGCCAAAGAACATATGATTAGTGTCTTCCGACACCGCACACACCGCGCAGGCTTCGGTGGAAGGCCCCTGCCTTTTTCGCCACGTTGACCGGCGTCGGAAGCCAATTCCTAAACATCCGCCAAAGGAAAATCTTGACCTTGAGTGGCAGAGCTGCCTTCCATAGCCCCCTAGCCAAGTTAAGCGACGGACTTTGAGACAACTTCTCGTACATAGATTTGACCGAGAACTGAGAGGAGGCGCTGAGGTTCCAAGATACGTCATCGTGTTGGTCAGATATGGTCACTGCAGAGAAATGCAATCAAAGGGCTTCCCAAGCTTGGGTCTCCTCTTGGGAAAGCACGCGATGAAACCAGATCGCCGGGTGTTAGAGGCAAATGCCTCAACCATCGTGATATCAGGGTCAGTAGCGGCCGAATATAACGTATGGTGGGTCAACCAAAGGGGCTCATCATCTATCCATTTGCCAAGCCAGACCTTGATGGATTTTCCGTTTAGCACTTGAAAACGGGCCCCCATCAAAAAAGGCAGTTTCACCTTCTGGATCCCATTTCAAAAGGTAGACCCACGCGATACTACTTCGAAGATCATGCCATTCGGGAAGTATTTGGCCTTGAGAATCCGTGCCCATAAGCCCGATTCATTGGTAGCGAGCTTCCAAATCCACTTGACTAGCAGGGGGGCAATGTCAAAGGAGATACGCTCGCGTCGCCCCCACCCCGGGCGACTCGGGTGCCCCCAAACCCTAGCCGCAGGGCTCCTCCCTCCGTCATCCTCTCCCTCCGTCACCACCGGAGGACGCCACCGGGTTATGCCCGGTGGCCGATGGAAGTGGCGGGGGATCCCCTCCATACTCGCGATGGAGGAGGTGGGGCGGACCTCATCCTGCGAGGAGGCACGGCCGATCTGGATCTTGACAGCGAGGCAGCTTGCTCCGGGCCACGGCCTTGGGTGACGGCATGGCCGTCTAGTGGCAGGCCAGTGGCGGCGGCGTGGTGAGGACGCCGTGGAGGACCGGGCAGATCGGGCCGGGTGCATGCGGTGGTGGACTCCGGTCATGGCCTGGCTGGGTTGGCCGCCTCGCTGCGCCGTGGCGGATGCCGGGGCGGTGGCGGACGGTGAGGCCCAGATCGTCCTCGGCTGCATAGCGTGGACGTACCCATGTCCAAGGCAGAGCTGCTCCGGCGGTCCGGCGGATTCAACCCCGGATCCCGTTCGGTACAGAGACGGTGAAGAGCGTGCTTGGGATTCATCCTAACGGCTCTTCCGGCATGGCGCGGTGGGGTGGCAGCCCTCTCTCCATGTTCCAGTGATGGCGCCCTTCGGCAGTGGCCGGAGCGTTAGGATACACTGCGGTGGCAGTGCGGCTGTGGATGATCACCGGATCTGGGCGACCAGCTCCAAGGCTTTGAAGGTGGTCTTGCAGATGCACATGTTGTCGGTTGGATGTTCTTGGGACGGATCCGGGTGAAAACCTGGTCTTCAGCCGGTGGCCGGAGCCAGTGATGGTGACACCCTTGGCGTCGTTTCCTTCATGAAGGCATCATCGAGGTGAAGCTCCCAACTCCTCCCGCTACCTCCGGGGAAACCCTTGATCAGTTGATCGGATGATGGCGGCGCTCTTGTGTCGTTCCCTCCTTGGGGGCGTCATTCTTGGAGGTGTGCATTGGCTCGAGGGACCAGTGGACGGTTTTAGCGGTGGAACAGCGTCTCATGTCACGTATCGACGATGTGGAGTCTCGGCAGCGTGGCGCAGCAGGGTCTCGGCGACGGATGTATGATGATGGACGCGCGTAGGGAGGTGGCATTGTCTGGCACCGTGGTGGCATCGACGGTAGACCTGCCAAGGTCGATGCTCAGTACCTGCTCTGAAGATGGATCGGTGGAAGACGGCGGCGGCGGCCTCTCAGAGTGCGCCGGACCGGTGTGTGCCCCAGACCCGGCAAGAGGCTTGGTTGGAGCCTCCGACTTTAGATATTAGGCTTTGGTGTGATGTCTGTTTGGTATTCGGCTCGAGCATTCGGCACCCATTCATCAAGTGGTTAGGAGTAGCGACAGATGTTGCCAAGATGGTGGCTTCAGACTTACTCATGTATCACTTTGTAAGGTCTTTGTGAATAATTAATAAAATGGCTACATGCATCGCCCAGATGTAGAGGCCGGGGGTCATCCTCCTTTTGAAAAAAAAACTTGACTAGCAGGGCGATGTTAATGATCTTAGAGTTTGTGACCCCCAAGCCACCAAACTACTTGGGCCGACATATTGCCGCCCACTTGATCATGTGATATTTGCGCTTGTTGCCTATCCCTTCCCAAAAAACCCGAGACCTAGGCGTGTCTAGCTTGGTGTGCACGCCGTTCGCAAGAAGAAACGTGCCCATATTGAACATCAGTAGGGAAGACAAACTCGAGTTGGTGAGGGTGAGCTTCGCGTCAGATGACATATATTTCCTCTCCACGGACACACTCTTCCTACCACCTTAGAATAGAGTGGATCCCATTCTAAGATTGAAATGTGCTTGTTGGAGATTTGGAGCCCTAGGTACTTGTCGGTGTGATGAGAACCAGGGTCTTGTAAACCTTCTTAGCATGGGTCATTCCCGTCCAGGATTGTTGCCTGGCAACCCCGGCAAGGCCAAGCTTCCTGGCGAATACCAGCGACAAGGCCTGCCGGAGAACAGCTGGAAACAAATGCTAGATTATCAAGAAGGCGTTCAAGCCGATGACCAAAAGACAGAGGACTAAAGGCTGGGTTCCCGGCAAGAGCCCTGCCGGGAAGGCTCGCGAAGGCCCGGCAAGGCTTCGCACCCGGCAAGATCTCGCACCCGGCAAGATCCCACCGTACTGCCACCGCTCCAGCGCAGCGACCAGTCCGTCGTTTAGGGCTTGTCCTCCTGGTTGCGTGTCATGGCACTAACCACGGATGGGGTTAAGCGGTGCTGATGGGACGTGTCCTTTTTCCGTCCCCAAGAAAGTTAGGGACACCTATGGGAGGATTTAATGCGTTTGTCCTAATCCGTCAGTGGTAATCATGTAACACTGTAGTAACTTTACACCTCTTGTACTCCCGTCTGCCACTATTGGTGACCCCTTTGGACGTATAAAAGGAGGCCCAAGGCGGAGCTACAGAGGGGGAGGACTTTCTGGCCCATTCTGCATGCGTAGCTACTTCTTGAACGTACTGTTCATCACAAGCGCTCCGTGTACTTGAGCTCAAGAACATCCACAATAAACAACAACAGGAGTAGGATTTTACGCTTCTCAGCGGCCCGAACCTGGGTAAAAGATCCTTGCGTTGATCGTTGGATCCGCTCTTTGTGCAAATCTTTTCCCCGCCGAACCGTAAAGGGATCCCCTCGATCCCATAGGTGTCGTACGCCGACATCTTTGGCGCGCCAGGTAGGGGAAGAGGTTGCGCGAACCCGATCTAGCGGTCAGCGCGCCAGTTTTTGATCACTTTCGTCGCCATGGCTCCCAAGAAGAAGGGCGCTACGGCGGTTGATCCATCCGCGTCCGGTCTGCTCGTACCCACACAGACGGGCGACGGCGTGGGCACTGGCGGAGGAGGCGGCGGGAGAAGCGGGGACGGCTGGAATTCTTTGCTATACACGACGCCCTCTTCGTCAACATCATGCTTCACAGAAAGCTAAGTACTAAAACTTTAATTACTTTATGCTGTTTAGTCTTATCCTCGATGATATTTTTGTACATAACCTGTGCGCGAAGGAGCGCTCTTGAAACATTTTGCGCTCCTGGTTGCTTTGGGTCCGCCCAGCAATACATATGCAGTTGCGATTGTTTCTAAAGCGTTAAGCTCCCAAAGAGGCGGCGTTCTCGATAGGCTGCTAGACAGGACCCGATCCTAAGCGCCATTGACCGGGACGTGCGCATTCGGGGAGCATTCCGGCAAACGTAGGGACTCATTGTACAAAAATGCAATCATCTAAGGAAAGGGCTTAGTAAGTTTGATTCTAAGGTTTCTGCGTAAACCCGTATGCTGAGGAGCCTTCCCAGGGCTAGTTGCGCTCCTTGTCGCCTTGAGTCCGCTCGGCGATGTGAGCAGCTGCACTAAAGCTGGGAAGGAAAAACCTTTTTCGGGAGGCGGCGTTCCCAGCAAGCCGCTAAGGACCCGCTCCTCAAAGCGCTGCTGACTGGATCGTGCGCGCCGGAAAGTGTTCCAGCAAGCAAGGGAATATTCGGCAGAAGTCAAAATTACAACAAATTAGTCATAAAACCAGAAGCTAATTAACTTGTTGTGTTAAAACGTTGTCGTGGCATTACATGCCCGAACCAGTGCTACAGGTATACAGGTGGGCGATTACTTCACGGCCTTCCCGGCAACATCCTTGCCGGAAGCCGGCGTCGAGAACGTCAAAGTTCTCCGCTGAAGTCATAAGCCTTCCCGGCAACATCCTTGCCGGAAGCCGGCGTCGAGAACGTCAAAGTTCTCCGCTGAAGTCATAAGCTCCGTCCCGGCAACATCCTTGCCGGAAGCCGGCGTCGGGAACGTCAACGTTCTCCGCTGAAATCATAAGCCTTCCCGGCAACATCTTTGCCGGAGGCCGGCATCGAGAACGTCAAAGTTCTTTGCTGAAATCGCAAACTTTTCCAGAAATATTCTTCGGCGGAAGAATAGCAAACGTTGTCGTCGAGTCATGCGCTCCGACAAGGGGGGCTTTCAACCTTGTCGTCGAGTCATGCGCTTCGACAAGGGGGCTTTCAACCTTGCCGTCGAGTCATGCGCTCCGACAAGGGGGCTTTCAACCTTGTCGTCGAGCCATGCGCTCCGACAAGGGGGCTTTTCGCTCTTGTCGTCGAGCCAAGTGCTCTGACAAGGACGGAAGCGTAGCAAGAACCTTGTCGTTGAGCCATGCGCTCCGACAAGGTGGCTTTTCGCTCTTGTCATTGAGCCAAGTGCTCTGACAAGGGAAGAAGCATATAAAACCTTGGGCATGGCAGTCATGACCCATGCCGAACTTAGCCCCACCTCCAGCATCGAGATCTTTGGATTCTCTGCTGAAGGCGGGCCAGGGGGCTCCTGTCGGTGTGATGAGAACCAGGGTCTCGTCAACCTTCTTAGCATGGGTCATTCCCGTCCAGGATTGTTGCCTGGCAACCCCGGCAAGGCCAAGCTTCCCGGCGAATACCAGCGACAAGGCCTGCCGGAGAACAGCTGGAAACAAATGCTAGATTATGAAGAAGGCGTTCAAGCCGATGACCAAAAGACAGAGGACTAAAGGCTGGGTTCCCGGCAAGAGCCCTGCCGGGAAGGCTCGCGAAGGCCCGACAAGGCTTCGCACCCGGCAAGATCTCGCACCCAGCAAGATCCCACCATACTGCCACCGCTCCAACGCAGCGACCAGTCCGTCGTTTAGGGTTTGTCCTCCTGGTTGCGTGTCATGGCACTGACCACGGATGGGGTTAAGCGGTGTTGATGGGACGGGTCCTTTTTCCGTCCCCAAGAAAGTTAGGGACACCTATGGGAGGCATTTAATGCGTTTGTCCTAATCCGTTAGTGGTAATCATGTAACACTGTAGTAACTTTACACCTCTTGTACTCCCGTCTGCCACTGTTGGTGACCCCTTTGGACGTATAAAAGAAGGCCCAAGGCGGAGCTACAGAGGGGGAGGACTTTCTGGCCCATTCTGCATGCGTAGCTGCTTCTTGAACGTACTGTTCATCACAAGCGCTCCGTGTACTTGAGCTCAAGAACATCCACAATAAACAACAGCAGGAGTAGGGTTTTACGCTTCTCAGTGGCCCGAACCTGGGTAAAAGATCCTTGCGTTGATCGTTGGATCCGCTCTTTGTGCAAATCTTTTCCTCCGCCGAACCGTAAAGGGATCCCCTCGATCCCATAGGTGTCGTACGCCGTCGGTACTTGATAGGAAACTTGCTGAGCCGGCAGTTCAGTTGGTCCGCCACTCTTTGGCTCTCAAATTCATCCAATCCCATAGGCAGAACCTTCCACTTGAGGAAATTTATCTTGAGAACCGACATAAGCTCAAAACAGGGAAGCAAAAGCTTCACTGTCATGCAGATCAGGCTCGAAGAGTAGCATTGTGTCGTCGGCGTATTGTAAGTGAGACACCCCTTTGATGTGTCCAGCATGGCTGTCAAGGCGTCCGCTACTAAGTTAAACAGAAACGGGGAAATCAGATCGCCCTGACGCAAGCCTCTTTTGTTATGAAAGAAGTTCCCTACTTCTCCGTTAATATTGATCGCCGTCTGACCCCTCCCCCCCCCCCCCCCCCCCCGGCCGACACTAAATGCATGCGGTGGATCCAACCTGCCTCAAAACCCTTACGGTTGAGCACTTCCCGGAGGAACTTCAGTTCACGCGGTCGTACGCCTTCTCGAAATCAAGTTTAAGAAGGATGGCTTTACGGTTGGAACGCTTCATCTCGTGCACAATCTCCTGGTGGACAATCGGATTCTAGAATATTCCTGCCCTTGAGAAAGGCCGTTTGGTTGTGGTGGATAACATGTTTGACCCCCCGACACTAAATGCATGATGCGATGGATCGTGCCATTGTTTTACATTGTATAACATTCTTTAAAAATGTCATGTACATTTTTGAAGTACGTCAACAATTTTGAAATGCCACATAAAGATTTTTTTTTAATGGTACAAACATTTTCTAAAAGTTGAGCGAACATTTTTACACTGCACTTACATTTTTTTTAATGTGTGATGAACATTTTTTTAAAAATTAACTAAATTATTTTTGACATAATATATATTTAGTATTTTCCAAAATAAACACAGGAGTAAAAAAGGAAAGGAAAAAACACACGTGTGACATCAGCGTGATGGGACCGCCTAGTTATTCGACCGGCTCACTATAGGCTCGCGAGACATAGACGCGGCTCAGTGCACTTTAGGCCGACCAATGTTCGGGTTGGAACGGCCCTTTTTTTGTTTTTCTTTCCTTTTTTCTTTTACGTTTCTTTTCTTTTACTGTTCACGAATCCCAAATTCAAACAAAATGTTTGGGATTCCAAAAAATGTTCTGAATTCCAAAAAACTATCACGAAATAAAAAATGTTTTAAATTTCAATAAAAATCACCAATTTGAGAAAGGGTCACAGATTACAAAAAATGTTCCAATTTAGAAAAAAACATGAACTTAGAAAATGTTCCAAATTACAAAAAATGCGCCCATATTTCAAAAATGTTCTGATTTTGTAGAAATCTTCATGAATTTCAAAAAATGTATGTGAACTTCAAAAAATGTTCAGGAATTTTGAGAAAATATTTCGCGAATTCAAACAATGATAGAGAATTAAAAAAAATCAAGGATTTACAAAATGTTCAAGGGCAATACTGATGCATTTGTCGGGATCTTACTTGTTCGAGTCAGGCTCAGAGCTGCGATGGTCACCCCCTGGACAAGGAAGCAGAGCTCTAGAGCTGCGATGGTAACCCTTTTGTGTGCAACAAGAGCAATGACTTGCCATCCTCAAGGAAGAAGCCCGAGTCAGCTTGACAGTCAGATTAGGATTGCGGACTAGGGAGCGTCCACAACGGCAAGGGAGAGGCTAGAATCTTCACCAGAGGAGATAGCGATCCTTCAAAGGAGCCCAAAAAACTCGGCAATTTTGTCAGAAGAACACTCTGGAACGAAACAAGGAACTGTCTTCAGCTAGACAGTGTTCCCTCGACAAACCACTTGAGAGTGACGCCGATAGCAGCAAGTGCAGGCTAGAGCTTGCTCCTGCATCTGAAAAGCTGCTGCAAGAGAGGTTCACCAACGGTGCCGAAGTAGGCTGGCAAGCTGCAAGAAATGATCCAGTTCACGAATCACGAGGTGCAAGCTAGAGAAAGTTTCTGAAGAGAAATTGCTATGGAGGACCAGGTGAAAGCTGGAGGAAGCAAAGGCTGAAGCCGTAAACAGAGCACAGGCAAGAGCTCATGCATGCCACGTAAATGCTCTCAGAAGATGAGTTCAGACATGAAGTTGACATCCTGACAATGCACTGCTCTCAGAAGACAAGTCAAGACATGGAGTTGGGATCCTGACGATGCAGCAGTCATTGATGATCTAGAGCTCAAATTCGAGGGCATTGCTGGAGAGAAATCACAGTTGAGATCATGGTTGCCGGATCTTGACTCTTGATCATGTCGTGGAAAGGGGAAGGAGCATTGTCCCATAATAACTCGGCTTCTTCAGATATTATAGGCTTTATAGCTACTCCCTCCTATCCAAATTAGTCGCAGCTTTAGTACAACTGAGTCAATTGACTGCCAGCGCCATCTCATTCTTGTGACTGGCGCGTCGCGAGGTGCCTTGGTACCGTGTGCGTCGCTCCGACGAAGGGGGGCATATCGATACCGGATGATGATACCTCGCTGGCGCCGGCGACCTCACCGGCTGTTCGGGATGGTGCTGCGTGCTGGTCACTGGTGCCCTAGAGGCTGTTGTTCCGAAATGCTCGGTGTCGAGGTCGGACGTGTGTTCCTGGGAGAGAAAAGAAGAAGAACGTACGTACATCCGGTGGAAACCCCGTCTCCCATGGCTGCTTCTTCCCAATGGCGGGCCGGGGTCCGGGGACGACGCAGTGTGGGCTGGGACCGAGTCACGCTCGTACACTGAAACTGAATCCTACTTGTCCAGCGATCACTGACCGTCTCCTACTCCCGTTGCGCAACTTTCCAATCCATATATGCAATCCAAACGCCCTCTCCAAGAACCAAAGAACCACACAAGCCAACTTTACTTGAACTGAGTTCGCGCGCCGGTCATCCTAAACTCAAGTCAGCGATCTGCCGGCCAGGAACTCGCCGTAGTGCCGCGCCGTGTTCTGATAGCTTGGACCGTGGAGAGTTCTTCTGGCATGGAACCGCGTCAGCCCGAGCTCAAGGAGTTCTCCACTGCCGCTGCCACTGCCACTGCGGCCGAGGTGCTGAAACCAGTGGAGGCGCCATCCGGTGGTGAAGGATGCCCCATATGCTTGGGTCAGGAGGAGGCCACGGCGACCGCTTGGATGGAGACAGCGTGTGGACACATCTTCCATGGGCGGTGCGTGGAGAGGTGGCTCAAGATGAAGGGAAGTTGCCCCGTGTGTCGGCGCCAGCTTTCGATACCACATGTTACTGCAGAAAAATATGTTGCCCCGTGTGATGACGATTGAAATAATGGCGAGGCATCCGGAGATATACTCATCAGAAACATACGACTATTTTAAACGGTATATGTAGGAGTCATTTGATGGTGGTTGAAGATAATGTTGGCATATGCAACCGTCCGTGTACTTCTCGTATGGATATTTGTATTTGTCCATATGGATATTTTTGTTTCAAACAATGCTAAGAGTTTTGTATTTGTCCACATGGATATTTTTTCTTTCAAAGAATGCTAAGAGTTTTGTATTTGTCCATATGGATATTTTTTCTTTCAAACAAGTGGGGGTCACAACAAATAAAGATATATGTAGTTCATGTAACTGCCAAGTGCCTCAGAAATCCCACGCAAAAATAATGCAATTCCACTTGTCAAAACAAACAAAAGTATGTTTGCTAAATATCATGCAATTGAAATAAATAAATAAATCAATTCAGTCAAATTCCCGAGAGAGAAGGCGATGCGGTACGGAGCTCCGAGACGAAGATGGAGGTGACACGATCGGTTGTGGCGTCCCTGGCTAGGCGAAGCCATGACCTCGCTGCTGATGGGGACGACACACCTGGCTACGACATCGTCAATAGAGGAAAGGACGAGGATTTGCGTTGTCGAGGGAGGGGGCCTTTATCGTTTTGATGCCAGTGAGATTAGACATCGCCTGAGCTCGAGCTCGAGACATCACGGCCAGTAGTGGCATCGCCAACGAGGGCTCACCAGGGCCTCGCCCGAGGCGAGGATAGCGCGGCTAGTCACGGTTTCGCCGACGAAAGGGAAGAAGTGCTAGAGAAGGAGATGATTGGAGGAGGAAGATGAAAGCCGGACGTGGGAATTCAGTGCAACTAACGGGAAAAAAAATCGATTGATAGCAACAAAAAAAAGTGGGGCAAATGATAAATAGGTGGCCCCAAGCAAAAAGTGCAATTCAAACTCGTGTAGAAAACATCGATAATGCAGCATGCGCACGGTGAAACGGTTGTCTTTGATCACACTTTCTGAACGCATGGATTTCTTATTTTTCTCCGAGGAAATAATTGTGATGTATCCATTGCCAATGCAAGTGACATAGGACGCGTTTGGTTGCCTACATAAAGCCCAACCAGGCCCGCGCGGGAAGAAAACCGGCTGTTTGGTTGCCTGGGCTGCATCTACATCTCGGGCCGCACGGAACTTAAAGCAGTCCCGGGCCAGGCCCGCGAGCTATAGCCGAATCAGCAGTTTCTCGGCAGCCAGGCTCGCTGCGGCCGCGGTGGCTCTTGGCTGCATGCCTTGGGGAGCGCGGGAGACGGACGTGATGTCTCAATAACTCCCCTCCCTCTCGTGTCACCGCCCACGCTCCATTCACACCACTCCCCCCCTCCTCACCACTCGTTGCTCTCCTCTCCTCTGATGGATCGCCCGCCGCCGCGCCGTCCCCTAACATCCATCTACACCAGCGGCAACCGCATCCACGAGAGGTGGATTGCCGGCCTGACGAACTCGGGCGTCAACCTGAGGGCGGCCCTCCTCGCGCCGTCGCCCATCTGCACCAGGCCCCCTCGTCTGGCCAATGCGGTGCCGGCCGCTCCGGCTCCGCCGCCGTATCCGGACCTCGTGGTCCTAGGTTCGATGGCGGCGCCGGAGGGGGCAGCGACCGCGCCGCTGCTCGGAACCCCTGTGGGTGGCGGTTTTTTTAGCCCCATTCGAGGGTTTCCTCCGGGCAGCGTGTCGGGGCCATGGACGACGGCCCCCGCTTCCTCGACCTCCCGCGTGGGCATGAGCACCAGGGCAATGCCGACGGCCGTCGGCATTGCCGGCTCCTCCTCCTCTTCGCCCGCCATCTCCTTCCCGTCGGGGTTTTCTCCCCGGCCGGCGTACGCTCGAACTCCACCCACTCCGGTAAGTTACTAATTTCCCATCTGCTCGTACATGTGGATTAGGGTTTTCTGCACAAGGATTCGATTGGATTCGAATCGAATCGAATCGATTCCTTCTTGGCTGCTACTGTTCATGTTGTTCATGGTGTTCATGTTGTTCATGTTCATGTTGTTCATGTTCATGATGTTCGTAGGCAGGGTAGATTGGTTCTTGTTCATAGGTAGTTACATCGTAGTTCATAGGCAGGGTAGACTGGTTCTTGCATCATAGGTAGTTACATGTTCATGCTGTTCATAGGTAGGGTTTGTGTTAGATGTTGAAGCTAGATCAGTGCTGGCTTTGGCATGGTTTGTTGCATGATTTCATTACGTGCATGGTGTTCATGGTAGGTAGGACAAATTTGCATGCTCATACACGTTGTAGGACCATTGTATTTCCTCGTTTAGGTACTAGTACCAATGTAGCATGCTGCCAAATGTGGAAGTGCTCACAACTTGCACTACTAGCTTTAGATCATGCCATGATGTTCACTGATCAGTGGCTGTTGCCCATGAGCAAGTGCCACACATCAGTGACACTTGCTCTTCGGCAAGTGCCACTGATAATGTTTTGGAAACTGCACTGATCAGTGGCAGTTGCCCATGAGCAAGTGCCACTGATCAGTGTCTGAGGCCAATGCCCTGTTACTAACCCTTGTCATCTTACCTGACAAGGTGATGAAGACGGAGTGGGACAGGGCCGGTTGATACGTCCAATTTGCATCATGATTTCCTACTAATAATTATTATGTTTTTGATCATTATTTCACTTTATGGTACAATTCTTATGCCTTTTCTCTCTTATTTTGCAAGATTAACATGAAGAGGGAGAATGCCGGCAATTGGAATTCTGGACCTGAAAGGGGTGAAACAGAGATAGCTATTCTGCACAACTCCAAATGACCTGAAAATTTATGGAGAATTATTTTGGAATATATAAAAAATACTGGCGAAAGAATCAACATGAGGGGACCCACCAGGCAGCCACAAGCCTGGGGGGCGCGCCCCCAAGCTTGAGAGGTCCCTAGCAGGCCTCCGGGCCCCTCCTTCTGCTATATGAAGCCATTTGCCCTAGGAAAAAAAATCAGAAGAAGACTTTCGGGACGAAGCGCCGCCGTCTCGAGGCGGAACCTGGGCAGGAGCTATTTTGCTCTCCGGCGGAGCGATTCCGCCGGGGATACTTCCCTCTGGGAGGGGGAAATCAAAGCCATCGACATCACCAACGATCCTCTCATTGTAGGAGGACCAATCTTCATCAACATCTTCACCAGCACCATCTCATCTCAAACCCTAGTTCATCTCTTGTATTCAATCTTTGTCTCAAAACCTCAGATTGGTACCTGTGGGTTGCTAATAGTGTTGATTACATCTTGTAGTTGATGCTAGTTGGTTTATTTGGTGGAAGATTGTATGTTCAGATCCTTAATGCTATTCAATACCCTCTGATCTTGAACATGAATATGATTTGTGAGTAGTAACTTTTGTTTTTGAGGACATGGGAGAAGTCTTGTCATAAGTAATCATGTGAATTTGGTATTAGTTCGATATTTTGATGCGATGTATGTTGTGCTTTCTTTAGTGGTGTCGTGTGAACGTCGACTACATGACACTTCATCATCTTTGGGCCTAAGGGAAGGCATTGTGGAGTAGTAATTAGATGATGGGTTGCTAGAGTGACAGAAACTTAAACCCTAGTTTATGCGCTATTCCGTAAGGGGCTGATTTGGATCCATATGTTTCATGCTATGGTTAGAGTTATCTTAATTCTTCTTTCGTAGTTGCGGATGCTTGCGAGAGGGGGTAATCATAAGTCGGAGGCTTGTTCAAGTAAGAACAATACCCAAGCACCGGTCCACCCACATATCAAATTATCAAAGTAGCGAACGCGAATCAAACAAATATGATGAAAGTGACTAGATGAAATTCCCATGTGTCCTCGAGAACGCTTTGCTTATTATAAGAGTTTGTTCCGGCTTTCCTTTGCTACAAAAAGGATTGGGCCACCTTGCTGCACTTTATTATACTTGTTACTTGTTACGAATTATCTTGCTATCAAAACTATCTGTTACCGCTACTTTCAGTACTTGCAGAGAATACCTTGCTGAAAACAGCTTGTCATTTCCTTCTGCTCCTCGTTGGCTTCGACACTCTTACTTATCGAAAGGACTACGATTGATCCCCTATACTTGTGGGTCATCAAGACTCTTTTCTGGCACCATTGCCGGGGAGTGAAGCGCCTTTGGTGAGTGGAATTTGGTAAGGAAACATTTATATTATGTGCTGAAATTTATTGTCACTTGTCACTATGGAAAGTAATTCTTTGAGGGGCTTGTTCGGGGTTTCTTCACCTCGACCGGAAGCATTGAAAGTTGCTCCTCAACCTATTGAACCTACTGAAAATATTTATTATGAAATTCCTTCGGGTATGGTAGAGAAACAGCTAGCTAATCCTTATGCAGGAGATGGAACGGTGCATCCTGATATGCACTTGATATATGTGGATGAAATTTGTGGATTGTTTAAGCTTGCAGGTTTATCCGGAGATGGAGTTAAGAAGAAAGTATTCCCTTTATCTTTGGAGGGAAAGGCATAGACATGGTATAGGATATGTGATGATACTGAAACATGGGACTGGAACCGGTTGAAGCTGGAATTCCACCAGAAATTTTATTCTATGCATTTGGTTCATCGTGATCAGAATTATATATATAATTTTTGGCCTCATGAAGGAGAAAGTATCGCTCAAGCTTGGGGGAGGCTTAAGTATATGTTGCACACATGCCCCAATCATGAGCTCTCAAGAGAAATAATTCTTCAAAAGTTTTATGCTCAGCTTTCTCATAATGATCAATCCATGCTCGATACTTCTTCTATTGGTTCCTTTATGAAGAGAACTATTGAATTCAGATGGGATCTTCTGGAAAGAATTAAACGTAACTCTGAAGATTGGGAAATCGACAAAGGTAATGAGTCAGGTATAAATCTTGAGTTTGATTGTGTTAAATCTTTTATGAAAACCGATGTTTTTCATAAGCTTAGTACCAAATATGGACTTGACTCTGAGATAGTAGCTACCTTTTGTGAATCTTTTGCTGCTCATGTTGATCTTCCTAAGGAGAAATGGTTTAAATATCATCCACCTATTGAATTGAATGAAGAATCTATTAGCGTTAAAGAAGAAACAATTGTTTACCATGTTGATCCAGTTGTGCCTACTACTTATATTGAGAAACCTCCTTTCCCTGTTAGGATTAAGGAACATGCTAAACCTTCAACTGTGGTTAATAAGAGTAATATTAGAGCACCTAGACCTTCTGAACAAATTAAAGTTGAACCTAATGTTGCAATGTTTAAAAATCTTTTGGTTGATAATATTGATGGACATGTCATATATTTTTGTGATGAAGTAACTAGAATTGCTAAGCCAGACACTAAAGATAAAAACAAACTTGTAATTGGCATGCCAGTTATTTCTGTTAAAATTGGAGATCATTGCTACCATGGTTTGTGTGATATTGGTGCTAGTGTGAGTGCTATTCCGTTTACTCTCTATCAAGAAGTCATGAATGATATTGCACCTGTTGAGATTGAAGATATTGATGTTACTATTAAGCTTGCAAATAGAGATACTATTTCACCGCTTGGGATTATTAGAGATGTTGAAGTCTTGTGTGGTAAGATCAAATATCCTACTGATTTTCTTGTTCTTGGATCACCACAAGATGATTTTTGTCCCATTATATTTAGTAGACCTTTCTTGAATACAGTTAATGCCAAGATTGATTGCAATAATGAAACTGTTAGTGTTAATTTTGGTGAGATGTCTCATGTGTTTAATTTCGCTAAGTTTCATAGACAACCTCATGATAAAGAATTACCTAATAAGGATGAAATTATTGGTCTTGCTTCTATTGTTGTGCCTCCTACTGATCCTCTAGAACAATATTTGCTAGACCATGAGAATGATCTGAATATGAATGAAAGAAATGAAATAGATGAGTTGTTCTTTAAACAAGCACGTATCCTTAAACATAATTTGCCTGTTGAAACCTTGAGAGATCCACCTCCACCCAAGGGTGATCCTGTGTTTGAATTGAAGCAATTACCTGATGCACTTAAATATGCTTATCTTGATGAAAAGAAGATATATCCTGTTATTATTAGTGCTAACCTTTCAGAGCATGAAGAAAAGAGATTACTTAAAACTCTGAAGAAGCACCGGGCTGCTATTGGATATACTCTCGATGATCTTAAGGGCATTCGTCCCACTTTGTGTCAACACAAAATTCATATGGAGCCAGACTCTAAACCCGTTGTTGATCATCAAAGAAGGCTGAATCCTAGAATGAAGGATGTGGTAAAACTAAAATATTAAAGCTTCTGGAGGCAGGTATAGTTTATCCCATAGCTGATAGTAGATGGGTAAGTCCTGTTCATTGTGTTCCTAAGAAAGGAGGTATTACCGTTGTTCCTAATGATAAAAATGAACTTATCCCGCAAAGAATTGTAACTGGTTATAGGATGGTAATTGATTTCAGGAAATTAAATAAAGCTACTAGGAAAGATCATTACCCCTTGCCTTTTATTGATCAAATGTTAGAAAGATTGTCTAAGCATACACACTTTTGCTTCCTAGATGGTTATTCTGGTTTCTCTCAAATACCTGTTTCACCTGAAGATCAAGAGAAAACCACCTTTACTTGTCCTTTTGGAACTTATGCTTATCGTTGTATGCCTTTTGGTTTATGTAATGCACCTGCTACCTTTCAAAGATGTATGACTGCTATATTCTCTGACTTTTGTGAAAAGATTGTTGAGCTTTTCGTGGATGATTTATCCGTTTACGAAACTTCTTTTGATGATTACTTGAGCAACCTTGATCGAGTTTTGCAGAGATGTGAAGAAACTAATCTTGTCTTGAATTGGGAGAAGTGCCACTTTATGGTGAATGAAGGTATAGTCCTTGGGCATAAAATTTCTGAAAGAAGTATTGAAGTTGATAAAGCTAAAGTTGATGCTATTGAAAAAATGCCATGTCCTAAAGATATCAAAGGTATAAGAAGTTTCCTTGGTCACGCTGGTTTCTATAGAAGGTTTATAAAAGACTTCTCTAAAATTTCTAGGCCTCTTACCAATCTTTTGCAAAAAAGATGTTCCATTTGTTTTTGATGATGATTGTGTAGAAGCCTTTGAAACACTTAAGAAAGCCTTAACTTCTGCACCTATTGTTCAACCACCTGATTGGAACCTTCCCTTTGAAATTATGTGTGATGCTAGTGATTATGCTGTAGGTGTTGTTCTAGGACAAAGAGTTGATAAGAAATTGAATGTTATCCATTATGCTAGTAAAACTCTAGACAGTACTCAAAGAAATTATGCTATTACTGAGAAAGAATTTTTAGCAGTTGTGTTTGCATGTGATAAATTCAGATCTTACATTGTTGATTTCAAAGTTACTATACACACTGATCATGCTGCTATTAAATATCTTATGGAAAAGAAAGATGCTAAACCTAGACTTATTAGGTGGGTTCTTTTGCTACAAGAATTTGATTTGCATATTGTTGATAGAATGGAAAATGTTCTTGATGACCCACTTCCTATTAATGATGATTTTCCTGATGAACAGTTAGCTATGATAAATGCTTCTCGTAATACTCCTTGGTATGTAGACTATGCTAATTACAATGTTACTAAATATATACCACCTAGTTTCACATACCAAAAAAAGAAAAAGTACTTCTTTGATTTAAGACATTACTTTTGGGATGACCCACATCTATATAAAGAAGGAGTAGATGGTATTATTAGACGTTGTGTACCTGAGCATGAACAGGAACAAATCCTATGTAAGTGTCACTCCGAGGCATATGGAGGACACCATGCGGGAGACAGAACTGCACACAAGGTATTACAATTTGGTTTTTATTGGCCTACTCTTTTCAAAGATGCACGTAAGTTTGTCCTTTCTTGTGATGAATGTCAAAGAATTGGTAATGTTGGTAGACGTCAGGAAATTCCTATGAATTATTCACTTGTTATTGAACCATTTGATGTTTGGGGTTTTGATTATATGGGACATTTTCCTAAATCCAATGGATATACTCATATTCTAGTTGCTGTTGATTACGTTACTAAGTGGGTAAAATCTATTCCAACTAGTAGTGCTGATCATAACACCTCTATTAAAATGCTTAAAGAAGTTATATTCCCAAGGTTTGGAGTCCCTAGATATTTAATGACTAATGGTGGTTCACATTTTATTCATGGTGCTTTCCGTAAGTTGCTTGCTAAATATGATGTTAACCATAGAATTGCATCTCCTTATCATCCTTAGTCTAGTGGTCAAGTTGAATTAACTAATAGAGAAATAAAATTAATTTTGCAAAAGACCGTTAATAGATCCAGAAAGAATTGGTCTAAGAAACTTGATGATGCACTATGGGCTTACAGAACTACTTATAAAAATCCTATGGGTATGTCTCCATATAAAATGGTTTATGGTAAAGCATGTCATTTACCTTTTGAGTTAGAACATAAAGCATATTGGGCAATTAAAGAACTTAACTATGATTTTAGACTTGCCAGTGAAAAGAGGTTATTTGATATTAGTTCTTTAGATGAATGGAGAACCCAAGCTTATGAAAATGCCAAGTTGTTTAAAGAAAAAGTTAAAAGATGGCATGATAAGAGAATTCAAAAACGGGAATTCAAAGTAGGTGATGATGTTCTATTATACAATTCTCGTTTAAGTTTTTTTGCAGGAAAACTTCTCTCTAAATGGGAAGGACCGTATATCATCGAAGAAGTTTATCGCTCTGGAGCCATCAAATAAACAACTCGAAAGGCAATAATCCGCGAGTGGTTAATGGGCAAATAATTAAACATTATATCTCAGGTGCGCCCATTAATGTTGAAACTAATATTATTCAAACAATGACACCGGAGGAGCACATAGAGGAAACCTTCCGAAACGCTCCAGAAGTCTGAAAAGGAGTAGGTATGTGGTACGGTAAGTAAACCGACTCCAAAACTTCCATAAAAGTAATTTCTGTCCGTTTTGGAATATATAAAAAATTAGGAAAATAATAAATAGTCCAAAAAGTGCACGAGGAGGCGACAAGCCTGGGGGGCGCGCCTACCAGGCTTGTGGCGCCCTCGTGGACTTTCCCGACTCCATTTTTCTTCCATATTACTTGTCCTACACGGGAAAAATTCATTATATATACTCACGGGTGTTTTGACCACCGCATCACAAGTTTCTCCTCTGTTCTTGTTTTGGGCTGTCTTTCTGACAGATCTCGGTCGCCATGGCTCCCAGAAAGGTCTGCACCAAGCATCGGATTGTTCAACCTTCGCCCGGCAAACGTCCTTTAAGCGAAGTATATTATGAGTGGTCGTCCGGAGAGGAGGATAATGTTATGGAGGAGGAACCAGGGAAGGTCGTGGAGGACCGAACTCAAGGAGAAGACGATCAAGCCATGCTCAGGAAGGAAGTACCAGAAAAGGGAGATTCATGGCAAACTCTTTATAATAATCTTCCCCCATCTGAAATTGATACACTAAACGTTTTTGAAGCAATTTGTGCTCAGAATACGTCGCTTACTTGTGAGGTTATTGTGTTAGAAGAGCAGAATCATGCTCTTCGGAGGATCAATGGAAATTTGGAGTACTTGCTGAAGCTGAAGGATAAGCCTATCACTTCATCACCACCATCACCCAAGAAGGAGATTTGAGTACATGGGTATGGGCACCACCCTTGGCTTGTGCCAAGCTTGGGGGAGGTGCCCCGGTATCGTATCATCATCACCTTTTATCATCATTATCTATCTTAGTTCGATCCTTGGTTATTTCGTGATTTAGAAGAATAAAGTTTTAGTATGATTTTAGTTTCGAGTGCTTGCTTTGTGATCTATCTATCTATGTAATCGTGTTTGAAAGTTATATAATAAAGAGTAGCTTGAGTTGAGTGTTTTGCTTTTGATGATCCAATCTTAGAAATAAATAAAGAAAAAAAATAATATCATATGGTAATCCCATGGGGAGTTATGACTTCACATAAAAGAAGTATAATTGATAAAACTTGTTGGAAGTTGACAAACATAGCATTGGTCATTGTTGCAATCCATGAAAAAGTAATAAAGAAAAAGAGGTCTCACATATAAATACACTATCGTGGACATCTTTTATGATTGTGAGCCCCCATTAAATATTCTATGTCAATTAGTCGACGTTGGACAAGGAAGACAATGTAATGAGTTATGTTTGCTTATATTCACATAGAAGTTATATTGTTTTGGATCCTTTAACATGTGGTGCTTTCCCCCTATCTTTTGCTAGCCAAAATTCTGTACTAAGTAGAGGTACTACTTGTGCATCCAAAAACCCTTAAACCCAGTTTCATGCCATGAGAGTCCACTATATCTACCTATGGATTGAATAAGATCCTTCAAGTAAGTTGTCATTGGTGCAAAGCAATAAAAATTTCTCCTAAACATGTATGAACTTTTATTGTAAGGGAAAATAAGCTTTGTATGATCTTGTGATGGTGGAGTAATAAAAGCGACAGACTGTATAATAAAGGTCGCTATCACAAGGGGCAATATAAAGTGACGTTCCTTTACATTAAGAGCTTGCACATCCAAAAACAGAAAGCGCATGACAACCTCTGCTTCCCTCTGCGAAGGGCCTATCTTTTACTTTATGTATTTACTTTCATGCAAGAGTTAATAATATTCTCCTCTATTCCGTTTTTATTTTTTCTCTTGGCAAGCATCATGTGGCGGGGATTGATCCAGGCATATATATCCAGTTGGATGTAGGTGATCATGAGTTATTATTGTTGCCATTACCCTTGAGGTAAATTCGTTGTAGGTGAGATTATAAGCGCCTATCTTTCTATGTGTCCGACTGAAACTTTTGCTCCATAAGTATGCCGTGAGTGTCAGCAATCATACAAGACTAAATGATAGTTGAGTATGTGAACTTGCTAAACAAAGCTCTTACATAGACTCTTTCTGATATTATGATGAATTGCAATTGCTTCAGTGACTGAGATCATAGTTTGTTAGTTTTCAATTTGGTTTATGGTTCATACTTTAACTTGTGGATGAATTGTCACTTTTTCATGAGAAGTTTTATGATGATATATTGCTGTTATAATAAAGATCATGATGGTCCATGTCCGTATTTTATTTTTATCGACGCCTCTCTCTTATTATGCATCATGATTTCCTACTAATAATTATTATGTTTTAGATCATTATTTCACTTTATGGTACAATTCTTATGCCTTTTCTCACTTATTTTGCAAGATTCACATGAAGAGGGAGAATGCCGAGAGCTGGAATTCTGGACCTGAAAGGGGTGAAACAGAGATAGCTATTCTGCACAACTCCAAATGACCTGAAAATTTACGGAGAATTATTTTGGAATATATAAAAAATACTGGTGAAAGAATCAATAGGAGGGGACCCACCAGGCAGCCACAAGCCTGGGGGGCGCGCCCTACCCCCCCTCCCTGGCGCGCCCCCAAGCTTGTGGGGCCCTTGGCAGGTCTCCGGGCCCCTACTTCTGCTATATGAAGCCATTTACCCTAGAAAAAAAAATCAAAAGAAGACTTTCGGGATGCAGCGCCGCCGTCTCGAGTCGGAACCTGGGCAGGAGCTATTTTGCTCTCCGGCGGAGCGATTCCGCCGGGGATACTTCCCTCCGGGAGGGGGAAATCGAAGCCATCGACATCACCAATGATCCTCTCATCGTGGGAGGACCAATCTTCATCAACATCTTCACCAGCACCATCTCATCTCAAACCCTAGTTCATCTCTTGTATTCAATCTTTGTCTCAAAACCTTAGATTGGTACCTGTGGGTTGCTAGTAGTGTTGATTACATCTTGTAGTTGATGCTAGTTGGTTTATTTGGTGGAAGATTATATGTTCAGGTCCTTAATGATATTCAATACACCTCAGATCTTGATGATGAATATGATTTGTGAGTAGTCACTTTTGTTCTTGAGGACATGGGAGAAGTCTTGTCATAAGTAATCATGTGAATTTGGTATTCGTTCGATATTTTGATGCTATGTATGTTGTGCTTCCTTTAGTGGTGTCGTGTGAACGTCGACTACATGACACTTCACCATCTTTGGGAGGGAAGTCATTGTGGAGTAGTAATTAGATGATGGGTTGCTAGAGTGACAGAAGCTTAAACCCTAGTTTATGCACTATTCCGTAAGGGGCTGATTTGGATCCATATGTTTCATGCTATGTTAGAGTTATCTTAATTCTTCTTTCGTAGTTGTGGATGCTTGCGAGAGGGGGTAATCATAAGTGGGAGGCTTGTTCAAGTAAGAACAGCACCCAAGCACCGGCCCACCCACATATCAAATTATTAAAGTAGCGAACGCGAATCAAACAAACATGATGAAAGTGACTAGATGAAATTCCCATGTGTCCTTGATACGTCTCCAACGTATCTATAATTTTTTATTGTTCCATGCTGTTATATTATCAATCTTGGATGTTTTTATATGCATTTACATCAATTATATATCATTTTTGGAGACTAACCTATTAACTTAGTACCCAGTGCCAGTTGCTGTTTTCTGCCCTGTTTTTGTTTTACAGAAAATCAATACCTAACGAAGTCCAAATGCCATGAAACTTTTTGGAGATTTTTTTCTGGACAAGATAAACACTAGAAGCTTTGGGAGGAGGCCAGAAGCCCCAAGGGTGCCCACGAGGCACCAGGGCGCGCCTGGGGGGCAGGCGCGCCCTGGTACCTCGTGGGGCCCACAGAGCTCCGTTTGACCTAATTATTCCACTATAAATTCCCAAAAAATCAGAAACCCTTAGGGGAGTCCACGAAATACTTTTTCCGCCGCCGCAAGTTTCTGTTCTTGAGAGATCCCATCTGGAGGCCTTCTCCGGTACTCCGTCGGAGGGGGAATCGATCACGGAGGGGCTCTACATCAACCTTGCTACCCTTCCGATGATGCGTGAGTAGTTTACCACAGACCTTCGGATCCATAGTTAGTAGCTAGATGGCTTCTTCTCTCTTTTTGATCTTCAATATAATGTTTTCCTCGATGTTCTTGGAGTTCTATCCAATGTAATCACTTTTTTGCGGTGTGTTTGTTGGGATCCGATGAATTGTGAGTTTATGATCAGATTATCCATGAATATTATCTGAGTCTTTTCTGATCTCTTTTATGCATGATTATTATAGCTTCGTATTTCTTCTCTGATCTATTAATTTGGTTTGGCCAACTAGATTGATTTATCTTGCCATGGGAAGAGGTGCTTTGTAATGGGTTCGATCTTGCGGTGCTCAATCCCAGTGACAGAAAGGGACATGACACGTATGTATCATTGCTATTAAGGGTAAAAAGATGGGGTTTATTCATGCGTGAGTTTATCTTGTCTACATCATGTCATCGTTCTTAAGGCGTTACTCCGTTCTTTATGGACTTAATACACTAGATGCATGCTGGATAGCGGTCGATGTGTGGAGTAATAGTAGTAGATGCAGGCAGGAGTCGGTCTACTTGTCTCGGACGTGATGCCTATATACATGATCATTGCCTTGGATATCGTCATGATTATTTGCTTTTCTATCAATTGCCCAATAGTAATTTGTCTACCCACCGTATGCTATTTTCTCGAGAGAAGCCTCTAGTGAAAACTATGGCCCCCGGGTCTATCTAAATCATATTACGAAAACCCTAAAAATATTGCTGCACTTTTCTTTTATTTATTTTATTTTGGATTTTTGTTTCTATCTATCTATCTATCACATACAGTTTAATCTTGCAATTTACCGCCGAGGGATTGACAACCCCTCGTTTGCGTTGGGTGCAAGGATTTGTTGTTTGTGTGCAGGTGCTGCTAACGAGGTGTTGCGTGATTCTCCTACTAGTTCGATAACCTTGGTTTCATAACTAAGGGAAATACTTATCTCTACTATGCCGCATCATACCTTCCTCTTTGGGGATAATACCAACGCAAGCTACAAGTAGCAGTCCTCAAGAATGCTTTGCTTATTATAAGAGTTCATTCCGGCTTGTCCTTTGCTACAAAAAGGATTGGGCCATCTTGCTGCACTTTATTATACTTGTTACTTATTACGAATTATCTTGCTATCAAAACTATCTGTTACCGCTACTTTCAGTACTTGCAGAGAATACCTTGCTGAAAACCGCTTGTCATTTTCTTCTGCACCTCGTTGGGTTCGACACTCTTACTTATCGAAAGGACTATGCACTACAGGAATCAGCTGATTTGCCGTCTGCCTTGGCAGACGGCAAAGGACCAGAAAGCGGACGGCAAAGGTCTTTGGCGTCTGCCACAGACGGCAAACGCTTCCGGCACTAGAAGCTACGGTAATGAGCTTCTTTACCGTTTGCATTCGTACAGCGGATGGCAAAGACCTTTGCCGTCAGCTTTCCTGGCCAAGCAGACGGCAACGAAAGTGGACGGCAAATAATAGACGTTAGCCACGTTAGGTGGCTAACGGGAGACTTTGCCGTCTGCCGGCGGACGGCAAACGTGCTCTCCCCTTTGCCGTCTGCTTCCTAACGTCAGTAGACCTGTGGCATAACGTCACTCCTCCAGGCTCTTTGCCGTCTGCCGCTCTTTTTCTTTGCCATCTGCTTGCGGACGGCAAAGAACCACTTGCCTTTGCCGTCTGCCAGCGGATGACATAATGACCAAATGGGTCAGACCCAGTACTCCCAGGTTGCACATGTTGCTGCCACGTGGCACCTTTGCCGTCCGCTGGCTGACGGCAAAGACCTTTGCCGTCCGCTGGCTGACGGCAAAGACCTTTGCCGTCCGCTGGCAGACGGCAAAGTTCCTGTATTGCCCCTTTTTATTCTGTTTTTTGTTATATCCAAGCATTTTCACAGCAAATATATGATATATATATATATATATATATATATATATATATATATATATATATATATATATTTCACAGGGCAAACAGTATGTGCAAGTTTCACAGCAAGTATATGATATCCAACACATAAGAAACTATATCCCTGCCATATGGATATGATAATCCAACAGATATACCAAAACAAAATGTGCATGTTTCACCATATTACAATAGTTTCATCCATAGGTAGCAAGTTTCACATTGTTCATGGATACAAAATCAAAACAAAAAGTAAACACAAGCACTCCATCAATGCAAGCTTCCGTGAAGTGAATGAAATCTACAAAATGGGAAATAAGAAAGTTAGAAGAAGAAGACTAGAAGAACAAGAAGAAGAAGAAGAAGAACAAGAACAAGAAGAATAAGAAGAAGAAGAAGAAGAGTTTTTCTTCTCTTTCTTTTTCTCCTCTGGTTTTTCTTCTTCTTATTGCTTGTTTGTGTCATTTTAGAGCTAACCTAGGTAATTATGCCATTTTTGACCTAACTAAGCTTATTGTGTCATTTTGGAGGAAAATAAGCTAAGTATATGACATTTATGAGGTTACCAAGGTTATTATGCCATTTTTGAAACGAATAAGCTAATTATGTCATAAATGGACTAAATAAGCTAATTATGTCATTTTGGAGGATAATTAGCTAAGTATGTCTTTTTTGGGGAAAATAAGCTAAGAAGAAGAAGAAGAAGAAGAAGACTAGAAGAAGAAGAAGAAGAAGAAGAAGAAGAAGAAGAAATGGACTAAATAAGCTAATTATGTCATTTTGGAGGATAATTAGCTAAGTATGTCTTCTTCTTCTTCTTCTTCTTCTAGTCTTCTTCTTCTAGTCTTCTTCTTTTTCTTCTTCTTCTAGTCTTCTTCTTCTTCTTCTTCTTCTTCTTATTCTTCTTCTTCTAGTCTTCTTCTTCTAGTCTTCTTCTTCTTTTTCTTCTTCTTCTTCTTCTTCTAGTCTTCTTCTTCTTCTTCTTCTTCTTCTATTCCTTCTTTTTCTCCTCTTCCTTGTTTTTCTTCATCTTATTCCTTATTTGTGTAATTTTAGAGCTAACCTAGGTAAGTATGCCATTTTTGTGCTAACCTAGGAAAATAAGGTAAGTATAGGTCCTTTTTGTGCTAACCTAGGTAATTATGCCATTTTTGAGCTAAATTAGGTAAGTATAGGTCATTTTAGAGCTAACTTAGGTAATTATGTCATTTTGGAGGATAATAAGCTAAGTATATGACATTTATGAGGTAACCAAGGTTATTATGCCATTTTTGCAACGAATAAGCTAATTATGTCATAAATGGACTAAATAAGCTAATTATGTCATTTTGGAGGATAATTAGCTACATAAGTATGTCTTTTTTGGGGAAAATAAGCTAAGTATGTGGCATAATAGAGAAAACTTACCGGAGGTCAAGCATCGGGGTTCGTCGGGTTGTGCGATGCGGCTTCGGAGTTATGCTTCACCAAAGATCATTTGCAAAGTCTCGTTAGCATGATGACACTCAAATGTTAAGACTTGTAACTAATGACCATTCAAATGAAACTCACCGTTCCCGCTCTAGTAATGACCGGCATCAGCGGAGGGGTCTGACCGGTCTTCTCGCACATAGACTGCACATTTGGTTTTGACGAGTCAGTCATATAGGTTAGTAATGAAACGAACATATTACGTGCATGATTTGGCTAATATGCATAAGAAACTTACCACGAGGAGCTCGTACATGGCCCGGTGAGACGCATCATTCCGTGCCCTCTCCTCCTCCAACAACCTAGCCGTCTTCTCCTCCGCCAGCCGTTCCCTCTCTGCCGCCAGCCGGTCCCTCTCCTCCAGAAGCGCCTAGGTTGTCTCTCTCTCTCTTTATGAAGAGCAGCCTGCAACACCACTCCTCGTTAGCATTTTAATCATGGATGGGCACACACACAATGTAATGGAGGAAAGATATCTGAGTCCGTATAACTTACCTCGATGGCGAGATCGACTGGCCATGGACGAGGCCTTATCTCAGGACAGGAGCTCGTTTGGCGCGCCTTGATCTCCGGGAGAGTGCGAGGACAACGTATAAGTCCATCTCCAATGGCTATCGAGCCATGGGGCCTCCCGCCACCAGATATAATCACCAGCTCTGGATCAAAGGGATGCTGGCTCGGGTTAAAGTCCTCCCCTTTCCTCGCCTTCCCCTCATCTCTGTACCTCACGAGCTTGTGGTGGGAGGAGATGTTGGTGAAGTTCTCTGGATTATCGAGGTCAGCCTCAGAGAATGCCTTGACCTTCTTGTACGAGGCAGTATAGGCCATGGCATAGAGGTCGTAAACCTCTGGCACCTCCGTGTTATTGTGTCCCGCCTAAAAGAGAGGAACAAAGTATTAGTAAAGGGCTCAAGCTAGCATGAAGAATGAATTGCATGAATCATGAAGCAAACCACATACCCAGTTCCGCCCGAACTGAAATAAGTTGGCGCTGCCTTGATGGTGTGGCACACCAACCATTTGGGCACGCCGGTCCTTGGCATTGTCGTGGACGGCTCGCCAGCGGCCTGTGCACCACTCATCCACCAACGCCTCCCAACAATCCATCTTATCCGCACACCATCTCGGGGGCACCTAAGTTAGTAAAGAGAATTTTGAGCGCTACGCCTACGAATCAAATCAAGGAAACTAAGTACAATGCCTTAAGAATAGTTAATTACCTTCATGTACTGATCCTTCTTCAGAAACTTAGCCCGGCATGACGGCTTGTCCTTCTTAATACCACGCGTGGCGTAGTAGTCTCGAACAGCCTGCGGTCAAGCCTCGTGCTGTAAGTTTTGTAGTAGGTGTCTGCACTCGCTATCGATAACCTGTGCCGCCTCCTCCTCGTATCCCTCCTCACACCTGTAGAAGGTCTGCAATCAAACGAGACAACACTGATTAGTAAAATAACTAGCTATTGTTAATTTTTAATTGTGCAAAGGAGAAATTACCCAAAAGCTTCTGATCACCATCTCGGCAATCGTGTGGCACAAGACACCGTCGATCATGTGGTCTGGCGGGGCCTGGGCAGCCAAGTAGTGCTCCCAGCTCAATCCTAGCTGTGGAAGCTGACCCTCACTGGGCAACGTGACAAACCCTGGGAAGTTTTGCCGGCAAAGCACACCAAGGACGGTGTTGGGCCTGCGGACTCCACTGGCGTGTACCCACCCCTGCAGTATGACAAGGCCAACGCATTAGATATTTGAAGAAACCTGAAGGCAAAAGGTACAAAAAGAGTAAATGCACTTACTTCTCCCCATCAGGCCTAATCACCGGCCGCAGCTCGCGGGTCGCCGGCACGGGCGGGAGCCGTGTACCACCACACTGGTACACGGTGGCCCCCTCAACCACCTCGCCCTCACTATCAGTAAACGGATCATCCCCGCCACCATCAGCATGGCCAGGTACCCCATCCGGACGTCTCTTGGGACGTAGCCTGGTCCGGAGTGTCGTGGGCCGAAGCCTCTGGGTCCGGAGTCTCGTTGGCCGAAGGCCCGTCGACCCGAGGCTCGTGGTGCGGAGTCCCCGTAGCCTCCACCTCAAACGGGTCCACCCTAGCAGTCCTGTGCTCGGGTGAATCAGCTGGGGGTGGCGGCGAGGAAGGCGTAGCAGCCTGCCTACCTCTCCCGCCCCTGCGTCCTGATCTACCTCCTCTCTTCTTCCCTCCCCGACCTCCTCTCCCGGTGGGCAACGACGCCGACGAAGAAGCGCCCAGCGGTGTCCCCATACTGTCTAACAACGCTCTCCAGAGAGATACGGGTGGAATGGAAGTACCCCTCCCGCGGGCCACCACCGAAGAAGTACCCGCGGCGCTCTCTGGACCCGCGCCCACCATCTTTCAACACCTGCCATGACAAAGAGTAAACGAAATTAGTACAACATAAAAAAATTGAAGAACTGACATGAATAATAATATGTATATAATTTAAGTTAGGATGCATACAAACTAATAATAGTCTGGACCGTCTATATATGCTCCAGGATCATCATCATCATCATCACTATCACGCGTGCCGTCATGAATGATGTGCTCATCGGGTTCGGCGACATCAACATGTGGAAGGCCGTTCTGTAATCGGTCAAGCATTGACAGGTCATCCGCAGCAGTAACCTCTTCTTGTTCCAACTCTTCTTGTTCCAACTCTTCTTGTTCCGGCTCAGGGGTGTTGTCGGATTCACTGTCGCTGTCTACTTCCATGTTCTGGGGTGAAGTAGAGCGGTTCTTGAAACGTTTTTTGGAAAGACGTGTTTCTAGGAAGAATTCTCCATCATATGTGTCTGGGTTAATGTGAGGTTCATAATCCTCTTCATTGAGGGGAGGTGGTCTAACACGTGGCGGCACTTCATAAACGACATCCCAACCCTTCAGATTTGCATTAGTTTGGCATGCCCACGGTAGATAGAAAACTTGGGTCGCCTGTTGAGCCGTAATATAGACATCGGGAACATCTAAATGGGTGCTTTGTTTGATTTCTACTAGCCCTATATGTTCATGAGTCCTTCTAGTCTCCTTCGGCTGGAACCAATAACATTTGAAGACTACGACGTTCGGTGGGTTTTCACCATAGAATAGAAGTTCATAAATTGCTTCAACTCTTCCATAATACTCGGTACATCCTTCGCCGATAGCAGAGACACCACAATTTGTAGATTTTCGGTCGGCCATAGATAGCTCTTTGCCAAAGGTATGAAAGCGATACCCGTTGATGTCGTATTTCTCAAATGAACGGACCTTATAGTCAAAGCCATTGGCGGCTTGTCTCAATTCGGCGTCCATAGACTCTGAATTAGCCTACAAGTTTAATACGAAAGAATTGTTGCATTAGCCGCAAATTAGACCAAGAAATGAAATGGTATATTAATGCTAATTACCGTTTGTTTGAACCAAGAGATGAAACCGGGATAGCCGCCTCCATGCTTTGCCAGAAGCTCATACTCATCGACGGAATCCTTTTGGATCACCGCTTCATCCAAGAATTTGGCGACGTATCGACTGTATCAAATATCCGGGAATAAGATCAGTTCAAAGGAATAATTAGAAGTTGCGAAACAATGTACCGACAACTTACTCGATGTACGGCCGCACTTCTGTTAGGTTGTTGAAGATATACAACGAAATGGTCCGCCATTCGTCGACATCCAACTCTATTGGTTTCGAAGCATCGGCTGGCGCTAGCTTCCCTTTGAATAGGCTGAGGTTGGATCCACCTTTTTTAGGGTCGCTAGCATTGTACCGAGGCTTTGGATTATGCAAATGACATTTTTTTGGCTTCGTAGTGTGTTGTCACGAAGTTTGCCGCCTCCTCAGTAATGAATGCCTCGGCCATCGATGCTTCAATTCTACGTTTATTTTTACATTTTGCTTGAAGCGTCTTCTGCATCCTCTCAGTTGCATAGCACCAACGATTTTGCACGCCCCCCCCCCCAATCTTGCCTCGGTCGGGAGATGTAAAATCAAATGCTGCATTGGATTAAAGAAGCCCGGTGGAAAGATCTTCTCTAACTTGTAGAGCAACTCCGGCGCCAACTTTTCCATGTCATCTATCACCGCAGGCGATAGTTCTTTCGCACAAAGAACACGGAAGAAATAGCTCAGCTCTGCCAGTACTAGCCATTCATCCTCAGGGATAAAGGCACGCAACATCACCGCCATTACCCGCTCAAGCCATATGTGCCAATCATGACTCTTGAGACCAAATATTTTCAATTTTTCAAGACGCGCTCCCCTCTTTAGATTCGCTGCATACCCATCGGGGAACATCAACTGCATTTTCACCCACAAGATAATTTCCCTCATAGCTGGCCTTCCAAGATTGAATCAGGCCTTTGGCTTCGTCCAGTTCTTCTTTCCTTTCGGTTGTCCCATGTTCTGTAATGGTCTATCACATAGAGTCTGCTGATCGACTCTAGCCTTAGGATTATCCTTTGACTTCCCCTCTATGCCGAACAATGTACCAAAAAGGGCCTCGCCGATATTCTTTTCAGTGTGCATCACGTCGATGTTGTGTGGAAGAAGGAGGTCTTTGAAGTAAGGCAGATCCCACAAGCATGTCTTGTGAGTCCAGGCATGTTCAGAATTATACCCCTTGAAATACCCTGGACGCTCTGGATCAGGCTCGAGAGCGTTTAACTGATCCAGGATCTGTTGGCCTGTCAACGCAGGTGGTGCAGAGTTTTTGACAACTCTACCTTTGATGAAGTTCTTCTTGTCTTTTCTGAACTTATGGCGAGGATCCAGGAAAGGTCTATGCAAGTCGAAGCAAGAATACTTGCGACCCGCCTCCAGCCAACGAAACTGAAGAGCTGCCTTACATGTGGGGCACGGGAACCTTCCATGCACACACCAGCCAACGAATAGCGCATACGCCGGCAAGTCATGCATCGAGTAGATGTACCAGACACACATTATGAAGTCTTGTTTGCTAGCGGCGTCGTATGTCTTGAACCCATTATCACAAGCTTCTTGTAATTCATCCTTAAGCGGCTGCATGTACACATTCATATTAAGGGGCGGCGGGGCGGTGGGTCGGCGGTGGCGACGGGCGCGGCGGTGGCGACAGAGGGAGAGAGAGAGAGAGGCACGGGGGTGGGGGGAGTGGCGAGTGGGGGGTTTCGGGCGGGGGTTAGCCGTTAAGGCAAACCCCCGCTTTGCCGTCTGCTAGCGGACGACATATCGCTCTTTGCCGTCTGCTAGCAGACGGCATCGCGGCCGTCCGTTAGCCCTCAACGGTACCGCGCAACGGGTAGGGCCCAGTGCTCTTTGCCGTCTGCTATTTCATTATTTGCCGTCTGCTAGCCGACGACAAAGATCCAGCAGACGGCAAAGAGTTGACCTAGCCAATGACACTCTTCGGTGGGGCCCACCCTCCTCTTTGCCGTCTGCCATATTGCTCTTTGCGGTCAGCAAGCAGACGGCAAAGAAAGGACTGACGGCAAAAACTATCATTGCCATGAGTCCTTTCTTTGCCGTCTGCTTCGCCAAAGCTGACGGCAAATACTGTCTTTGCCGGCAGCTGGCTGATGGCAAAGAGGCAGCAGACGGCAAATTATCAGATTCCAGTAGTGACGATTGATCCCCTATACTTGTGGGTCATCACCGGTCGAGGAACCCAGGTGGTGGTTGGCGCCGAGGGCGCCATGGACTTCGTCCCCACAAACCGCTGGTTCAAGATGATGGACTTGCCTGGCAAGGCCTCCTTCATGAGCCAGACGCGTTCAAGGGGACGAGCTCCGAGGACCGACCATGAGGAGGGGTACCGAGATCCTCTACGTTTCTACGTCCAGATCAAGGACGAGGAGGATCAAGCCATGCTTGTCATCCCGCCCAAGTTCCAGGAGGTGATGAAGCAGTGGCTGATGATCAAGCCCCCACGCATCATCAGGCTATCGGCCAACAAGTGGTGTGAGTTCTGGGTTCAAGTCCAGAGCTTCGAGGGGCAGATGGTGCTTTGCAAGGGCTGGCAACACATCTGCCGGCGCCACAGGATCGTCCCCGGCGACCTCGTCGTCGTGCGGATCTCCGGCCTGGGCCTGAAGGTGCAGATATACAACCACGACAGCTAAATCATGTGCAGGGTGTGTTGCAGCAAGCATACCTGCATCGGTGAACTTTCTGAAGCTATCTAGATCGTCAGTTTAGTACCCAGTCGTATTATAGAACTGCTAGTAGTTTGTGGTGATGGTGATGGTTTGAACTTGTGTTGTGAACTTGATCATTTTGGCCAGGATCTGCACCCTGGTGTGAAGCAGGGGGGCATGGGATGCCCCTGCTGTCTTTAATTATGGTCGTAGTTATATTAGTTTGCCTCTTAATCTGTTGTTTTACCTTCATGTGCATTGCTTGTTGTCATTGTTTGCCTTTTTGTCTGCTCTCAGTTGTGCCTGCTGTTATGCTGCTAATGTGGTCCACTGATACGTCCATTTTGCATCATGTTTTACTACTATTATTTATAGTGTTTTTATTCAATATAACACTTTGTGGAGCAATTCTAATGCCTTTTCTCTCTTAATATGCAAGATTTACACAAGGAGGGAGATTGCCGGCAGCTGGAATTCTGGACCTGAAAAAGCTATGTTAGAGATACCTATTCTGCACATCTCCAAATGAGCTGAAATTTCACGGAGATTTATTTTGGAATAAATAAAAAATACTGGAAGCAAGAAGTACCAGAGGGGGCCACCCAGGTGCCCACGAGGCACCAGGGCGCGCCACCCCCCCAGGGGTGCCCTGGTGGCTCGTGGGGCCCCTGGCCAGCCTCTGGCCCCCATTTTCTGGTATAAAAGCCCATTTTCCCTAGAAAAAAATATAGAGAAGACTTTTGGGATAGTGCGCCGCCGTCTCGAGGCGGAACTTGGGCAGGAGCACTTTTGCTCTTCGGCGGAGAGATTCTGCCGGGGATACTTCCCTTCGGGAGGGGGAAATCGTCGCCATCGACATCACCAACGATCCTCTCATCGTGGGAGGACCAATCTTCATCAACATCTTCACCAGCACCATCTCATCTCAAACCCTAGTTCATCTCTTGTATTCAATCTTTGCCTCAAAACCTCAGATTGGTACCTGTGGGTTGCTAGTAGTGTTGATTACATCTTGTAGTTGATGCTAGTTGGCTTATTTGGTGGAAGATTATATGTTCAGATCTAATATGCTATTCAATACCCCTCTGATCTTGGGCATGAATATGATTTGTGAGTAGTTACTTTTGTTCTTGAGGACATGTGAGAAGTCTTGTCTTAAGTAATCATGTGAATTTGGCATTCGTTCGATATTTCGATGACATGTATGTTGTTGATTCTCTTAGTGGTGTCATGTGAACGTCGACTACATGACACTTCACCATCTTTGGGCCTAAGGGAATGCATTGTGGAGTAGTAATTAGATGATGGGTTGCTAGAGTGATAGAAGCTTAAACCCTAGTTTATGCGCTACTCCGTAAGGGGCTGATTTGGATCCATATGTTTAATGCTATGGTTAGAGTTATCTTAATTCTTCTTTCGTAGTTGCGGATGCTTGCGAGAGGGGGTAATCATAAGTGGGTGACTTGTTCAAGTAAGAACAGCACCCAAGCACCGGTCCACCCACATATCAAATTATCAAAGTAGCGAACGCGAATCAAACCAACATGATGAAAGTGACTAGATGAAATTCCCATATGTCCTCGAGAACGCTTTGCTTATTATAAGAGATCATTCCGGCTTGTCCTTTGCTACAAAAAGGATTGGGCCACCTTGCTGCACTATTTGTTACTATTGCTACTTGTCACTTGTTACAAATTATGTTGCTATCAAACTACTCGTTACCGATAATTTTAGTGCTTGCAGAAAATACCTTGCTGAAAACCGCTTGTCATTTCCTTTTGCTCCTCGTTGGGTTCGACACTCTTACTTATCGAAAGGAATACGATTGATCCCCTATACTTGTGGGTCATCAAGACTCTTTTCTGGCGCCATTTCCGGGGAGTGAAGCGCCTTTGGTGAGTGGAATTTGGTAAGGAAACATTTATATTACGTGCTGAAATTTACTGTCACTTGTCACTATGGAAAGTAATCCTTTGAGGGGTTTGTTCGGGGTATCTTCACCTCGATCGGAAGCACCAATAGTTTCCCCTCCACCTACTGCACCTACTGAAAATATTTCATATGAAATTCCTCCGGGTATGATAGAGAAACTGCTAGCTAATCCTTATGCAGGAGATGGAACGATACATCCTGATATGCAATTGATCTTTGTGGATGAAATTTGTGGATTGTTTAAGTTTGCAGGTTTATCCAGAGATGGAGTTAAGAAGAAAGTATTCCCTTTATCTTTGGAGGGAATGCATTGACATGGTATAGGCTATGTGATGATATTGATACATGGGACTGGAAACGATTGAAACTGGAATTCCACCAGAAATTTTATACTATGCATTGGTTCATCGTGATCGGAATTATATATATAATTTTTGGCCTCGTGAAGGAGAAAGCATCGCTCAAGCTTGGGGGAGGCTTAAGTATATGATGTATACATGCCCCAATCATGAGCTCTCAAGAGAAATTATCTTACAAAATTTTTATGCTCGGCTTTCTCATGATGATCGAACCATGCTCGATTCTTCTTCGACTGGCTCCTTTATGAAGAAAACTATTGAATTCAGATGGGATCTTCTGGAAAGAATTGAACGCAACTCTAAAGATTGGGAACTCGACAAAGGTAATGAGTCAGGTATAATACTTGAGTTCGATTGTGTTAAATCTTTTATGGCTACCGATGCTTTTCATAAGTTTAGCACTAAATATGGACTTGACTCTGAGATAGTAGCTTCCTTTTGTGAATCATTTGCTACTCATGTTGATCTCCCTAAGGAGAAGTGGTTTAAATATCACCCACCTATTGAATTAAAAGAAGAACCTGTTAGTGTTAAAGAAGAAACAATTGTTTACCATGTTGATCCAGTTGTGCCTATTGCTTATATTGAGAAACCACCTTTTCCTGTTAGGATTAAGGAACATGCTAAAGTTTCAACTATGGTTAACAAAAGTAATATTAGAGCACCTAGACCCTCTGAACAAATTAAAGTTGAACCTAATGTTGCTATGTTTAAAGATCTCTTGGTCGATAATATAGATGGGCATGTTATTTATTTATGCGATGAAGCAGCTAGAATTGCTAAACCAGATCCTAAAGATAAAAATAGACCTGTGGTAGGCATGCCTGTTGTCTCTGTCAAAATAGGAGATCATTGTTATCATGGCTTATGTGATTTGGGTGCTAGTGTGAGTGCTATTCCGTTTACCTTATATCAAGAAATTATGAATGATATTGCACCTGTTGAAATAGAGGACATTGATGTTACTATTAAGCTTGCAAACAGAGATACCATTACACCACTTGGGATCATTAGAGATGTTGAAGTCTTGTGTGGAAAAATAAAATACCCTACTGATTTTCTAGTCCTCGGTTCTCCACAAGATAATTTTTGTCCCATTATATTTGGTTGGCCTTTCTTGAACACTGTTAATGCCAAGATTGATTGCGCTAAAGAAACTGTTAGTGTTAATTTTGGTGGTATGTCTCATGAGCTTAATTTCTCAAAGTTTCGTAGACAACCTCATGATAAAGAATTGCCTAGTAAAGATGAAATTATTGGTCTTGCTTCTATTGCTGTACCTCCTACTGATCCGTTAGAACAATATTTGCTAGACCATGAAAATGATATGCACATGAATGAAATAAATGAAATTGATAAGATGTTCTTTGATCAACCACCTATCCTTAAACACAATTTGCCTGTTGAAACTCTTGGAGTCCCTCCTCCACCTAAAGGTGACCCTGTATTTGAATTGAAGCAATTACCTGATACATTGAAATATGCTTATCTAGATGAAAAGAAGATATATCCTGTTATTATTAGTGCTAACCTTTCAGAGCATGAAGAAAAGAGATTATTGAAAACTATGAGGAAGCACCGCGCTGCTATTGGATATACTCTTGATGATCTTAAGGGCATTAGTCTCACTCTATGTCAGCACAAAATTAATATGGAGCTTGATGCTAAACCAGTTGTCGACCACCAACGACGATTAAATCCTAAGATGAAAGAGGTGGTAAGAAATGAAATATTAAAGCTTCTAGAAGCACGTATAATTTATCCCATAGTTGATAGTAGATGGGTAAGTCCCGTTCATTGTGTCCCTAAGAAAGGAGGTATTAACGTTGTTCCTAATGATAAAAATGAACTCATTCCACAAAGAATTGTAAGTGGTTATAGGATGGTAATTGATTTTAGAAAATTAAACAAAGCTACTAGAAAAGATCATTACCCCTTACCTTTTATTGATCAAATGTTAGAAAGATTGTCTAAGCATACACACTTTTGTTTCCTAGATGGTTATTCTGGTTTCTCTCAAATACCCATATCACAACCTGATCAAGAGAAAACCACCTTTACTTGTCCCTTTGGAACTTATGCTTATAGATGTATGCCATTTGGTTTATGCAATGCACCTGCTACCTTTCAAAGATGTATGACTGCTATATTCTCTAACTTTTGTGAAAAGATTGTTGAGGTTTTCATGGATGATTTTTCCGTTTACGGAACTTCTTTTGATGATTGCTTAAGCAACCTTGATCGAGTTTTGCAGAGATGTGAAGAAACTAATCTTGTCTAGAATTGGGAGAAGTGCCACTTTATGGTGAATGAAGGTATTGTCCTGGGGCATAAAATTTCTGAAACAGGTATTGAAGTTGATAAGGCTAAGGTTTATGTTGTTGAGAAAATGCCATGTCCTAAAGATATTAAAGGTATAAGAAGTTTCCTTGGTCATGCTTGTTTCTATAGGAGATTTATTAAAGACTCCTCTAAAATTTCTAGGCCTCTTACCAATCTTTTGCAAAAAGATGTTCCATTTGTTTTTGATGATGATTGTGTAGAAGCCTTTGAAACACTTAAGAAAGCCTCAACCACTGCACCTATTGTTCAACCACCTGATTGGAACTTGCCTTTTGAAATTATGTGTGATGCTAGTGATTATGTTGTTGGTGCTATTCTAGGACAGAGAGTTGATAAGAAATTAAATGTTATCCATTATGCTAGTAAAACTCTAGACAGTGCTCAAACAAATTATGCTACTACTGAAAAAGAATTTCTAGCAGTTGTGTTTGCATGTGATAAATTCAGATCCCACATAGTTGATTCTAAAGTAACTGTTCACACCGATCATGATGCTATTAAATACCTTATGGAAAAGAAAGATGCTAAACCTACACTCATTAGGTGGGTTCTATTGCTACAAGAATTTGACTTGCATATTATTGATAGAAAGGGAGCTGAGAATCTCGTAGCAGATAATTTATCTAGAATGGAGAATCTTCTTGATGACCCACTTCCTATTAATGATGATTTTCCTGATGAACAATTGGCTGTCATAAATGCTTCTCGTAATACTCCTTGGTATGCAGACTATGCTAATTACATTATTGCTAAATACATACCACCTAGTTTCACATACCAACAAAAGAAAAAGTTCTTCTATGATTTAAGACATTACTTTTGGGATGACCCACATCTTTATAAAGAAGGAGTAGATGGTATTACTAGACGTTGTATACCTGAGGATGAACAGGAACAAATCCTACGGAAGTGTCATTCCGAAGCTTACGGAGGACACCATGTGGGAGACAGAACTGCACACAAGGTATTACAATCGGGTTTTTATTGGCCTACTCTTTTCAAGGATGCTCGTAAGTTTGTCTTATCTTGTGATGAATGTCAAAGAATTGGTAATGTTGATAGACGTCAGGAAATGCCTATGAATTATTCACTTGCTATTGAACCATTTGATGTTTGGGGATTTGATTATATGGGACCTTTTCCTAAATCCAATGGGTATACTCATATTTTAGTTGCTGTTGATTACGTTACTAAGTGGGTAGAAGCTATTCCAACTAGTAGTGCTGATCATAACACTTTTATTAAAATGCTTAAAGAAGTTATTTTCCCGAGATTCGGAGTCCCTAGATATTTAATGACTGATGGTGGTTCACATTTTATTCATGGTGCATTCCGTAAACTGCTTGCTAAATATGATGTCAACCATAGAATTGCATCTCCCTATCACCCTCATTCTAGTGGTCAAGTAGAGTTGAGCAACAGAGAAATAAAATTAATTTTGCAAAAAACTGTCAATAGATCTAGAAAGAATTGGTCTAAGAAACTTGACGATGCATTATGGTCTTATAGAACTGCTTATAAAAATCCTATGGGTATGTCTCCTTATAAAATGGTTTATGGAAAAGCATGTCATTTACCTCTTGAGTTAGAACATAAAGCATATTGGACAATTAAAAAACTCAATTATGATTTTAAACTTGCCGGTGAAAAGAGGTTATTTGATATTAGCTCATTAGATGAATGGAGAACCCAAGCTTATGAAAATGCCAAATTGTTTAAAGAAAAAGTTAAAAGTTGGCATGATAGAAGAATTCAAAAACGGGAATTTAAAGTGGGTGAGCAAGTTCTATTGTACAATTCTCGTTTGAGATTCTTTGCAGGAAAACTTCTCTCTAAATGGGAAGGACCGTATATCATCGAAGAAGTTTATCGCTCCGGAGCCATCAAAATAAACAACTCCGAAGGCACTAATCCGAGAGTGGTGAATGGGCAAAGAATTAAGCATTATATTTCAGGTACTCCCATTAATGTTGAAACTAATATTATTGAAACAATTACACCGGAGGAATACATAAGAAAGACCTTCCGGAACGCTCCAGAACCGTGAAAAGGAAGAGGTATGTGATACGGTAAGTAAACCGACTCCAAAAATTCCATAAAAATATTTTCTGTCAGTTTTGGAATATTAGAAATAATTCAAAAATAAGAAGTAGCCGAGGGGACCCACTTGGTGCCCACGAGGCACCAGGGCACGCCACCCCCCCAGGCACGCCCTGGTGGCTCATGGGCCCCTCGTGAGCCTTCCCGACTCCGTTTTCTTCTGGAATACTTGTTTTGCAAGATAAAAATTCTTTATATATACTCCCGTGTGTTTTGACCACCGTATCGGAGAAATCTCCTCTGTTCTTGTTTCGTGCTGTTTTCTGTCAGATTTCGAAGCCAAGCATCATGTCTTCCTCTTCCTCAAACAATGTGGGGGACGATGCTTGGTTGTTGCAGATGGAGCTCAGGCGAGAGGGGGAAGAAGAGGTTACCATGGAAGAAAATGATGGAGATGCGCTTGAGGTCCACCCGCTGGCCTCCGAGAGGGGCACCCTTGCCGGCATCTCCACAATTCCAAACCCACATCAAGCTGTGAGAAGCATTACAAGCCATGGGAGTCCAGAGGTACAAGAAGGGTTTCCCCCTAGGAGGCCCTTACACAGGTTACATCGGAACAACTTTCATAATTTGGTTCACAATTATGGGGTCGAAAATACTCCTCGTAGACACATACCTTCCAATTGGGACATCTCTCATCCAAGTGAAAGTGATGCAGGAAAGAATGCTTGGGGCCCAGAGAATAAGCATATTATGGCCGAAGTCCAAAGGAATACAGAGATGATACAGCATGTGCTCCGGGAAATCCAGAGCTTAAAGAAGGTCCTAATTAATGTCATAAAGGACAAGCTCACCACTTCATCACCACCACCATCACCGAAGAAAGAAACTTGAGCATATGGGTATGGGCACTCTCCTTGGCTTGTGCCAAGCTTGGGGGAGGTGCCCCGGTATCGTATCACCATCACTTTTATTATCTTTACCTATTTTTAGTTCGATCCTTAGTGATTTCGTGATTTAGTTGAATAAAAGTTTAGTATGATCTATTTTCGAGTGCTAGTTTCGTGATCCATCTATCTATGTAATCGAGTTGAGAGTTATATAATAAAGAGTAGTTTGAGTTTTTTGCTTCTTTACTTTTATGTTTCAATCCTAGCACTGAAAATAATGAAAAAGATCATAGGCTAATCTTATGGAAAGTAATGACATTACATAAAGAAGAGTATAAGTGGTAACATTTATTGGAAGTTAACAAGCATAGCATTAGTCAATGATGCAATTCATGAAAGAATTAATAAGGGAAGAGAAGATTTTCATGCAAATATACTATCTTGGACATCTTTTATGATTGTGAGCCCCCATTAAGTATTTTATGTCAAATTGTTGACGTTGGACAAGGAAGACAACGTAATGAATTATGTTTGCTTATATTCACATAGAAGTTATATTGTTATAGATCCTCTAACATGTGGTGCTTGCTCAATATCTTTGCTAGCCAAAAATCCGCACCAAGTAGAGATACTACTTGTGCATCCAAAACCCTTAAACCTAGTTTCATGTCATGAGAGTCCACTATATCTACCTATGGATTTAATAAGATCCTTCAAGTAACTTGTCATCGGTGCAAAAAGCAATAAAAATTGCCTCTAAATATGTCTGGACTTTTATTGTAAGGGAAAATAAGCTTTGTACGAACTAGTGATGGTAAAGAAATAAAAGCGACAGACTGCATAATAAAGGTTGGTATCACAAGGGGCAATATAAAGTGATGTTCCTTTGCATTAAGAGCTTGTGCATCCAACAACAAAAAGCGCATGACAACCTCTGCTTCCCTCTGCGAAGGGCCTATCTTTTACTTTTATGTATTTACTTTTTATGCAAGAGTCAATAGTATTCTCCTCTATTCCTTTTTATTTTTCTCTTTCGCAAACATCATGTGGTGGGGAAAGATCTAGGCATATATATCCAGTTGGATATAAGTGATCATGAGTTATTATTGTTGACATCACCCTTGAGGTGAATAAGTTGGCAGGCAAAATTATAAGCCCTCATCTTTCTGTGTGTCCGGCTAAAACTTTTTGCTCCATATATATGTCGTGAGTGTTAGCAATCATAGAAGACTATATGATGGTTGAGTATGTGGACTTGCTAAAAAGCTCCTACATGTGACCCTTCCTGAAAATATGATGAATTGCAATTGCATTGTTGACTAAGAACATAGTTTGTTAGTTTTCAAGAAAGTTTATGCCTTATACTTCATTGTTGTGATGAATTGTTACTTGCTCATGAGAAGTTTTATGATAATAAATATTGCTGTTATAATAATGATCATGATGCTACTGTGTCCGTATTTTGTTTTTATCGACACCTCTCTCTCTAAACATGTGGACAAGATTATATGTTCAGATCTAATATGCTATTCAATACCCCTCTGATCTTGGGCATGAATATGATTTGTGAGTAGTTACTTTTGTTCTTGAGGACATGTGAGAAGTCTTGTCTTAAGTAATCATGTGAATTTGGCATTCGTTCGATATTTTGATGACATGTATGTTGTTGATTCTCTTAGTGGTGTCATGTTAACGTCGACTACATGACACTTCACCATCTTTGGGCCTAAGGGAATGCATTGTGGAGTAGTAATTAGATGATGGGTTGCTAGAGTGACAGAAGCTTAAACCCTAGTTTATGCGCTACTCCGTAAGGAGCTGATTTGGATCCATATGTTTAATGCTATGGTTAGAGTTATCTTAATTCTTCTTTCGTAGTTGCGGATGCTTGCGAGAGGGGGTAATCATAAGTGAGAGGCTTGTTCAAGTAAGAACAGCACCCAAGCACTGGTCCACCCACATATCAAATTATCAAAGTAGCGAACGCGAATCAAACCAACATGATGAAAGTGACTAGATGAAATTTCCATGTGTCATCGTGAACGCTTTGCTTATTATAAGAGATCGTTCTGGCTTGTCCTTTGCTACAAAAAGTATTGGGCCACCTTGCTGCACTATTTGTTACTATTGCTACTTGTCACTTGTTACAAATTATCTTGCTATCAAACTACTCGTTACCGATAATTTCAGTGCTTGCAGAAAATACTTTGCTGAAAACCGCTTGTCATTTCCTTCTGCTCCTCGTTGGGTTCGACACTCTTACTTATCGAAAGGACTACGATTGATCCCATATACTTGTTGGTCATCATCCACCACATTTGAATGGGGTGAGCAGAACACAAACGTGTATGCAGCCAAACAGATGTGGTTTGCATCTGCTCACCCCTAAAGCAGATATGCAGGCAACCAAACAGCCAGCCCTAAAGTGTTCACTGATGCAATGCAGGCAACCAAACAACATGCAGATGTTGGTTTGTTGCCTGTTTTTGCTCAACCAGACTGGGTTGAGATGGGTATGAAATGCAGGCACTGTTGGAGAAGGCAACCAAACACGTCCATACTGTTTTGACATGTTCTGTATTTTGTTGTCTACTCATGTTACTTTGTTGGGGTCCACGCTCTACTGAGCTTGCAAAGTTTCAAGCCATCGGGCTTCCCATGTAACAATAGTAGATATATTCACGCCCGCTACCACTACCAATAGAAAACGAGTGACCTAAAAGATTCAAATAAAGGAATGGAACGAAGCTAAATTAATTTGAATGCCACTAAAATATTAAAATGTGTTGAGCATAGGATGAACTAAGCTCAAACTAAATAGGAGGTGCTGAGCTCAAATCCAAGCGGTTTAGCTCACTAATAGCATCTAAAACCGGACCCTCTATACCCACCCTAACCGTTCGGACGGGCTATCCAGTCAGTGCCCAGACAAAAAAAGGCTACCCGGACGAAAAAACGCCACCCAACCGGCCTCCCCATAGCTGGCCCAAACGCCCGGATTGACCAGCACTCCCCATATCTAGGGCGGATATCAGTGGCGATTTCATGTGTAAGCTGTGGGGTCAGCTGACCCCACAGCTTTTTTGATTGCAAGCCTAGTTCTATTCACATTTGTGCAAAAAATAAGACATTTTAGAGAAATTAGTGCATTTGAATCCACGGCTTTTTGGTGCTGGCACCGCCGCTGGCGGATATGAGGACGCTCGGATGCGTCCGCCACATCAGTTTTGGCCCATGCTGGCCCACCCGACCCCATATAAAATGGACCCTATCCGCACTTCGGCCGAAACCCTAGCGGCATTCCACTCCTCTCTGCTCCCCTCCAGTCACTCACCTCCGCCCACAAGCTCCCGTCCGGCGATTTCCTACCTTCTCCGGCATGGCGGGCATCGGATCCGAGTCCTACACCTCCAGATCCATTGATCTAGAGATCGTCCCACGCGCCCCGAGGAGGAGATGACCGTCCGCCTTGCGCTCTGCACCTCCCGGGAGGAGGCCGCCCAACGGCAGTGCTTGGACTCCTTCCGCCGGGAATCCATTGCGTCCGCCCAAATGGCGCATTGATCCGGCGCGAGGTGTGTCGTCGCTGCCCCACCGGAGGCGGTGCGGTCCGTCTGGCGTCCGAACGCGGCGGCAGATGCGCAACCGCTTCGTTGGCGCGCCGAGGCGGAGGTGAAAGCATCGGCGCCATCCGATGCAAATATGGTGCGGCATGCCTGCCGTGCGAGGCAGCGGGCGCGGGAGGCAATGACGGACGTTGGCGAGACGGAGTCGCATTCGTCGGTGCCCCGTTTGGTGCACGGCCACCCCGGGCTCCACAACCGCGTCGTGGTGGACGTCGCCGGGTCCTCCCATGACGGATCCTTCATCGATCTCATGTCCACCGGCAACGTGCAAGCGACGGGCTAAGACGAGGAAGAGTAGAGCATCAGAGATGGTGGCGCCTTGAGTTCCGTTAGCCGGTGTGTGTCCCATGTCCTACTCTACCTCGCCGGCGACCAGAGCAACACTTCGAGGGGCGCAGCTGGCCGCCGGACATGGGCACGGCGGAGCCGGACAAGCTCCGCTTAGATTAGGTTTTACGTTGCATGTAATAATATGAATTTGGTGATTCGGAAATGGTTTTTGTGGTTATGGAATCAATTTTTTGTGTGTTTTCCCGTCATCTAACTTGTGGTGCTAACCATTAAGACTCCAAATCTTTCTATATATTATGCCATCAAAATTAATCCGAGAATCCTTCTCCAAGCTATGCGACTATAAGAGCTGTGAGTAACTTGCGCAAAAAGTACTCCCTCCGTTTCTAAATATAAGTCTTTGTAGAGATTCGACTATGGACTACATACGGAGCAAAATGAGTGAATCTACATTTTAAAATGCATCTATATACATCCTTATGTGGTCCATAGTGGAATCTCTACAAAGACTTATATTTAGGAACGGAGGGAGTAGTAGAGTAATTACCATGCATGCATTCGAAGTTGTGATGTATGTATGACACGGCCCCGCAAAAAAATATATGTATGACACGGAGTTTCTAATTCCGAGCTCATGTGCATCCGGATAAAAAGTAAAATAAATTGAAAAAATCTGATTTTTTTTTTGTGATGAACATTGATGAATGTTTTACTCGCGTGCAAAATTTCGTGGTGAAAAGACATTTGCGGTGGTCTGAGCAAAAAGATTAAAATTGATGCTCCAAAGAGATTGGTTTTCAAAGCATTTTGGAGCATTGATTTTGTTTTTTTTTCAGACCTCCAGAAATGTCATTTCATGACGAAATTTTGTGCGTAAGTAAAACATTCTTTGATGTTCGTCACAAAAAAAAATCAGAATTTTTTTTGAACGTTTTACTATTTTTTTTAAAAAAATTACTATTCATCTGGGTGCATGTGAGCTCGGGATTAAAAGAGCACTTTCGGTACCACTTTTTACGAGATTGGTGAAGTAGTACGTACCACAACTCAAAAAAATGTACTTGCCAGATTTGCTACAGTTCTTCATTAGTTTATCTGTTGTAGGCTTTTTTGGTCACCTTTGTTGGCATTTCAGAATCGGTGTAATGATGCCTCAATGATAAAAACATCTGTTCTTATTAATTGGTCAATGTATCCAAGTTGTTAAACATCGTCGTCGGTAAAAATGAAAGCTTGAAACCTACAATAGCATGCTTGTGTCTCAACGGAAATACATTACATGCTGAGCAAATGTACCACAAAATTTAGCAATGCAAAAAAATTATATGCAAAGTAATATAGTAGATTGAGAAGCTGAATAGACCATTTAATATTGCAAAGGAAAATAAAATAAAAATGCAGTAGACAAAGGCAGCTAAGATAGGCTAGCTACAAAGCTCAAAATGGAGTCATATGTGTAGCTCAACAAATGATTTGTAAATCCAAGCAACAACAAAAATATGAATGAAACATCTGATTCAAATATATTTTTCCCCAGAATAAGAATATTAGAAAAGTACCGATGAGTACACCTCCTGATGTAAAATATTGTTGCATAGGTAGCTTCTATCTGAATGTCAGCAATTCCCGTCTTTGGCACGTTTAGAAATTTGGTGAACAGAAGCTAGATGATGCGGAGAAGAAAAATAGGTTAAAAGTCAATGCCTTTAACACATCTACATTGAATTTGTTGTGGGAGAAAAAAGGTACAAACATTAGCATAACTGAATAGAGCTCTTATTATGTACATGATAGAAGTTGGGCGAAACTCGAGACTAAAAACAACAAATGATGCAGAAGTGCTCAATCCTTACAATTACTAAGCTCCCTAGAAATAGAGGCCTAGGAGAGCTCACACACATACACCTACAAAAAATTGACATATGTACAAAGAAATAAATAAAAAGAGAAGGAATTAAACAAGATGAAACCTTGCGTGTAGTATAGTCATGCACACTCAGAACGGACCAGATGTCCAAGAAAAAACAATTCGTTCTAATAGGCAAGCAGAAAAAATGGTTCGGAAAAAAGAAAAAACAAGCTAACCATATCTCCAAGGCCTAGAAAATCAAGCCCAATTAGCAGAATCGACTGAAAACTAAAACAGTCAGACTTAAAAAAGGCTAACGGATAGGGTCTCTCGTTCTCGTGCCGCCGCCGCGGCGTCTGACAAATTTAGGTCTCCTCGCCTTCGGCTGCCATCTTGGCGCTAAGAGGTGGGGGGGGGGGGGGGGGGGGGGGGGGGGGGGCTCGGATCTTCAAGGCCTCTATGTTCTTCGTCAACGTCTAGTGATCATCATAGTTTTATGAGAATAAATTTGCTCTCGTTCTTTTGGGATGCCATGAGATTAGAGAGTTTCCTGTCCTCGCAGATCCGAGTATTCGGATCCAGGGCCGGCCCTGGGGAGGGGCAGGGGGGCGGCCGCCCCGGGCCCCCAAAGTTCAGGGGCCCCCTCCCACAGGTAACCGATAGATATGGCCCAGGAATTCAGGATGCAGATGAGACGACAACACAAAGCAGCAGTACGTACGTCGTCTTGTTTTTTGCATGCGATCGTAGCGGCTCCTGAGGCAACGCATAACACCCATGCTTAGAAACTGGGCCTGGCCTTGCGCACGGGCAACCTGACAATCGTGGCCGAAGCCCTCCCAGGTACCCGTGTGCCCCGTGCATACCTTAGTCCGTGGCCAAATCGCCGCCTTCAATGCCCACGTCTCGTTTCTTTCCGTCTTCAACGCCCACGCCAGTCCCCAATCGCCGCCGCCGCCAGTGCCACAAGACTGAGACGGAGGAGGAGCACGCCAGGTAAGGATCCTTTCGCTTATTTTTCATCGAATCTTCTAGGGTTGTATGAATTTTGAGATTTATACCCTTTGTTCCTCCCGGCGGAAAAAATGTACTCATAGCCTTGGTATTCAAAAATATAGGAGACATGATGTTGTTGATCAATTACAAAAATTAAAAGTGTGGGACAAGAGGGATTAACCGCTAGGTTGCATCGAATTCTTTAGGAACTCCTCTTTAACTCGATGATCAATTTTGTGGTCTTGTACTGATACAGCGAAAGCCTTATCTCAAAGGCATTCAGATAGTTCCTTCCCTACAGAAAATCTCAATTTAGATCCCGAGGATTAAAGTGGACATAAAATGATGTTTATGGATCTGCAAATGATATCAAGTAATATTATTGAATCTATTTAATTTTCTGTTCAACGGTTTTCTCATATAGTTACTGAAATTTAACTCACTATCATTGTTATCTATAGGCCTTAAAAATGGTTCCGATGCTTCGTCAGAAATATATAAAAAATCTTATCAAGAAGAACATGTATAAGGTGGCATTGGATGTGTTGACGATGGCTGAGGTATGCATTGCTACGTTATGTGATTGTTTTTGTCCTACTATAAGAAGCATGTGCATTTTTCTTTTGAGAAAAGCATGTGCATATTTTAGATAACTACATATATTAGCAAATAACAATGTGAGATCTATAAATATCCCAAGAGAGGTCTATATTAAGGGGCCCCGGGTTTTAGTTTCGCCCCGGACCCCCGAAATCTCAAGAACGGCCCTGTTCGGATCTGATGAGTTTATGTTGCTGCGTCAAGCTTATTTTGTTGGTTTGATTCTTTGTGGATGTGAAATTTTTCATCGACATCATGGTGAAGATATAGTGATTCGACGGCATGCACTTCCAGGGGATCATCCCCAGCCCAAGTACGTTCATCGATCAAAGCTTCCCATCTTTTTGGATGGGCGACTCAAGGCGCTTTCAAAAACCATTATTGGTAATGTACGTGAGAGTGAAAGAGTGACCACATTGTTGCTCCAGTCCAATTGCCGCCTCTTTAGTGAAGTCTTTGGAGTATTTCTTCGAGCAGATATTGATACCGCGAAGAAGGTGTTTTGAAGAGATTTCATTGTAATTCTTAATCATATGAGTTACTTTGTATTTTCTTGGATCTTAGGTCAAAATCAGTGTACCTGTGATTGTTATGAGTATGAATAAAGTTACTGGTGTTTCTCCAAAAAAAAAAGAAGGCTAAAGGATTCCTCATTTTTTTTAAAGGCATGTTTCTCAAAAGAAAAGGCTAACGCATGAATCATGGCGTGAAGAATGAACAGCCATGGTTTTGAACACGTAGATTTTCGATGGATGCATGATACAGACGAGCAATACTTCATGGCTCCCCCACCCACCCTCCCACCCCCCTCCCGGCGACCATGGCTCCGGCCTTGATCCGATCCAATCCCTCCACCCATAAGCCTTTCCAATCCGATGGATCCCTTCACTGATCCCAACTCCATAGCCCATCAATTGGATTTCTCATTTGGTCATCATTTCAGAGGTGAAATACGTAAGTTCTTTCAATCTTCGGTGAACCCGGTCTCGCCCTCTCATGGATTCACCCTGGTGATCTCATTCGCAAGATTTGCTTTCCGTTTAAATCCTCTCAACGTTAGTTTGGCCCTATGTGCATGCACTGGTGGTGACTACGAATCATTTGAGGTCTCTCATATCATTGGCAATGTCTATAAGTTCAAAGTATGTTCAAAGTCAGTGGGTTTTTTCTTGGTACGGAAGATCTACTTCTCATGTGATCAATTCAAGTGTTATTTCCATCTCTGGAGTGGTGATGGCCCTAATTGGCTATTCGAGGAAAAGAAATGGTATTCTGAACAAGATGCTGAATGGACTACCGTCCCATCTCGTTACACAGGTATATATGTCATCTCGCAATGTTCCTGTCAAGCAAGTCTATCGCAGAATTCTTGATCGTATTACTCCTCGGTATCCTGGGAATGCTACACCCCCGAGCATTAATCATACTTTATCTGGTGCCAATGACATTCCGATTAGATCTGCTGATGTTTCTCATGTACGATCACATGATCGTGAGAATCGCACGTCAGGTGCTCACCCAACCACCCCCATGCATAACGGATCGGTCGTTCCTAGGCCCAACGACATTTCAAATGGCAGTACGGTCCCAGTCTCCGATATTGGGCCTCACGAGCCCAGGAGCTATAGACAGCCCAATATAGAGGAAGTCATATCGTCTAGACCTAATAACACCGGTATTTCACATGCAAATATCTTCTGCCTAAAATGCCTTGGATATGGTCACACGCGCATTCAATGCAACAATAAAATCAGATGCCATTCTTGTTATGGATATAACCACATTGCTAGATTTTGTTTCAACAAGAAAATCTCTAGCCGTGCTTATCGGGTCAAACAAACCCAGCATCCTCCGCCTGTTATACCTCCCACCCGCGTGGTCTCCTCGACTTCCCACCTTCGTCCCCCCTCCCCTGCTCCGCCTGCAAACACACCACCCCCAGAGATGGCCTGCTACCCCTGCAACCCCCTCCCCCACCTCCCTCCTGGCACCGCCATCGTCCCACCCGCCCCCCTTCGTGCCCGTCGTGGCTATGTGGTGCTTGGAGGTGAACTTCCGATGGTCTGTGACGAATGGGCTGTCGCCACTCTGATACCTGAAGTATCTGCTGAGGAGTTCCATGGTGCCATTGCTCTGATCACCACCTTCCTTGAAGGACGCGGATGGTGCGTCAACTACACCTCTCGCTGTGGTATGGGTACGTCATTGATCCAATTTACTACTGCTTGTTCTAGAGATACTGCTGTCAGCAACAACCCATTTCAGATTGGTGACTCTGTTTTGAGGATCAGTAGGCAGGTATTAACTATCGCAGTATCACATTCACGCATGATGTCTGGATTCTAATGATGAACTACCCTCTTGAGTGCTGGGATGTGGGCGTTATCAGTCGTACGGTATCCCCCTATGGCAAATTTCTGATCTGGAACAAAGATCCCAGAGATAAAACGAGAATTATTGTTAAGATCAGAGTTATGAATGTGGATACTATCCCTATCAGCATAGTAGTGCTCCGTAATCTTGATGATGTGGGCTATGGGGATTCTTGGACTTGCCCTACCTATATACTGTCCAGAGAGCTCATTGGGCAGCAGGGTGGAGATGAGGACCCGCTCCCTCCTAATGGTGGTAATCCTCATCCTCTCCCTCATGTTCATGGGGGTTTCTGGCATGATGAAGTCCTAGGCAATATCCCTATGGATCAAGTGGTCATCAATCCTCATAATGAGAATCTTGGAGCCCCTTATGAGGATGTGCATGCTGCTGACAATGCCAATGTTAATCATATTGCTGATATTGCTGTTAATGAAGCTGCACTGAACATGAACCCTGCTATTGCTGATGACAGTGCTAATGTTATGGATACGGCTGTTGTAGTTGATAATATGCAGGCAGATAATTGCAGGTACCTCCCAATACTATAGTGGATCACGATACAGCTGTTATTCATGACACCTATGGTCCTGATTATATCCCACTTGATCCTGGGAACTCACAACAGTCTATGCCTGCAGTCACAAGTCCTATTTTTATGCCCAATAATACCAGCATGAACTACAATGATATTCCCTCTTCCAGTAATGCTCAGCCAGTACAGACTTGCAACATTTCAGTTGATGGTATAACTGAGCATATTGCAGTGCTGCAAGAACTTGTTGGTAACTTGGTATCTAATGCTCAGGACATTATTCCCAAACTTGGGGGTAGCAAGATTGTCAATGTAAAATGCAATGTGGTCGATGTTGTTGGATCAAATGGCACTAATAAAAGGTGCTTCCTTCAGATTCAGACTGTCCAGGAAGAACCACAGAAGTCCAGCTCTGTTAGCTTAGTGGAAATCACTAGCCAGGACTTTGCTGAGATCAAGAAACCTTCCAACAGACAGAAGAAAAAGTTAATCATTGATGAATCACTTTGTAGGAGAAGTGATAGAATTGCCCTTATTGCTAAGGGTTTTAAAGATAGGGCTGCTGCTGAATCTGCCAATCAGAATGTTGCAATCACTAACAATCATAGCACACAGCACAACTCAAAGAAGCAGAAGAAGTCTGTGGCAGTTAATCTGGGCCCTCGGTTTGATGCTATGATTATCAACAAGCATGATCCTCCACCACCAGAATTGCCACTGAAGACCCTGCAAGCCATAGGAACAGGACCATGCAAGATGGCACCTCATGAAGTGTCATCAAATGTTCTGAACTATGACAGTTCAGATGAATAGATGCTGCAGTTTCCCTTGGGGCATTGGTGGCTCCCCTAACTGCCTCCTAGTTATCTTTTATCTACTGCAAGTTGCTTTTGTGATGTCATTTGGATGCCTGCGTGCATCAAAACTTAATCTGGCTTGTAATAATCTGCACCTATGCAACTTATGCCCTCCTGGATTATCAGTTGTTTCATTTTTGCTACCTTCCTTCTCTTATATGCAATGTCTGTCTCAGTTTATGCTACACCCTTCAAAGTCTAGTTATAAGTAACAGCACTGCTCTGAGAGAATGTTGGTATCCATACCTCATTATGCATACTGGACTATCATGCCATGCTATTCATAGTATGATATTTAATTATTTTCATGCTGGTATCTATGAATAGGAGTTGGAATATTTTAAACTGGAATGTCAGAGGTATTAACTCCACAGTTAGATGGAATGACATCAGACAAAAGATTGATGAAAGTGCATGTTGCATTATGACTTTCCAAGAAACTAAGAGAGATTACTTTGATCTTGCATATATTAAGAATTTTTGTCCTAAGAGATACAACCAGTTCTGCTATTCACCTTCTATTGGTAACTCTGGAGGTATTATCACTATATGGAATGGTAACATATATAAAGGGAAAGTCATATCTCAAAACTACTTCCAGATTACTATTGAATTCACTTCCAACTTGGATAATAGCAGCTGGTTCTTAACAAATGTTTATGGGCCCAACTCTGTGGAAGGCAAACAAGAATTCACAGACTGGTTACTGAATCTTAATATCAATCAGTCCAAATTATGGATGATATTGGGTGACTTCAACTTCATCAGTGGACCTGACAACAGGAGCAGACCAGGTGGTGATCCAAACAGTATGATGATTTTTAATAACATCATTATCAATCTTGATCTTGTTGAAATTCCTCTTAAGGGCAGGTCCTTCACATGGAGCAATAAACAAGATGAACCACTCCTGGAAAAACTTGATTGGGTATTTACAAGTTCTCATTGGACCACTGTTCATCCATCTACTATGGCCATCCCTTTGGCCAAAACATCCTCTGATCATGTGCCAATCAAAATTCAGATTGATAGCAGTATTCCCAAAAGCCAGATATTCAGGTTTGAAGAATTTTGGACTGAATTCAGTGGATTCATTGAAACCGTGGAAAACCACTGGTATAACTCTACTAATTTCTCAGACTCAGCAAAAAACTTAAATGCTAAGTTTAAATCTCTCAGAAGGGGTCTGAAAAAATGGAGCAAACAATTCTCTCAATTAAATAGAACCATTGACAACTGTTGTTTCTATGTGAAATTACTTGATGGGTTAGAAGACCAAAGAATGCTCACCAAGCTGGAAAGGAAGTTTAGGAAAGTTCTAATCAACCACACCAATAAACTGCTGGAGGCAAAAAGATTATACTGGAGAATCAGAGTTAACATCAGATGGGCAAATCTTGGTGATGAAAACACTAAATTTTTCCATGCAATTGCATCTCAGGTTTTTAGGCACAACTATGTTACTTTCCTGTTATCCTCTGATGGCCAGTACATTTATGACCATGATCACAAGGCAGCTATCCTATGGGCATCATTTAAAGAGAGAATTGGCACATATATCGAAAGTATACAAAATTTTGATATTGCTCATCTGGCCATGGATAACATTCCTCTGGACCTTGACAGACCTTTTTCTACAGAAGAAATTGATGACATAATCAAACACATGCCTAATGACAAATCCCCTGGCCCTGATGGATTCAATGGGCACTTTATGAAAAAATGTTGGCATGTCATTAAGCACTGTTTTTACAAGTTTATCAATGATTTTTATCAAGAAACAGTATCTTTGAATTCTGTCAATACCGCATACATCACTTTAATCCCAAAGATTGACAATCCTGAATCACCCAATGATTTCAGGCCCATTTCCCTGGTTAGCATGCCTATCAAGATCCTCACTAAACTACTTGCTAATAGGGTCCAGCCAATTATCATACCCAGGATTAGCAAAAAACAATATGGATTTATCGAAACCAGGAACATCCAGGACTGTCTAGCTTGGAGCTTTGAATACATCCACATGTGTCACAAATCAAAGAAAGAGATCATTATCTTCAAAATTGATTTTGTGAAGGCATTTGACAAGGTCAATTATAACGCTATCCTGTTCATGCTGAAGCACCTGGGTTTTAGTGAGAAATGGATCAGATGGGTCAACATGATTTTATCAACTGCATCTACCTCTGTCATCCTTAATGGTGTTCCTGGGAAAAATATACATTGCAAATGTGGTGTCAGACAAGGGGACCCCTTCTCACCACTGCTATATGTTATGGTTGGTGAGCTACTACAAATTATGGTCAATGATGCTTGGAGAAATGGAATACTCAACCTGCCCATTGAAACCAACTTCACTAAAAGCTACCCCATTATTCAGTATGCAGATGATACACTTATTATCTTACCTGCTGATGTGGAAGAAATCAAGAGATTAACTGATATTCTGGATAACTTTCCTAAGTTCACTGGACTTATTGTAAATTATAGTAAATCTTCCCTTGTACCCATCAATATTACTGATGAAAGAGCACAGGAACTGGCAAATATATTCAAATGCAAGAAAGAAGCCATGCCCTTCACATATCTGGGATTGCCTATGGGATCCACTAGACCTAAAGTTATCGACCTAATGCCTATGGTTTCTAGGCTGGATAACAGACTATCTGGTATTGCTTCCATGATGACATACTCAGGTAGACTTGTCCATCTAAAGTCTATTGTATCTGCTTTGCCTATCTTTGCTATGTGTTGCATTAGAGTTCCATTCACCATCTTGGATCACTTTGAGAAATCTGGCAGAAGCTTCCTTTGGTATGGAAAAGGGATTAACAAACATGGGAATTGCTTAGCCAAATGGGAAAAGGTTTGCCTGCCCAAAAAAGTAGGTGGACTAGGTGTTCTTGATCTCAGAATGCAGAACAGAGCCCTTCTTACAAAATACTTGTACAAATTCTTTAACAGACATGATATCCCCTGGGTTAATCTGATTTGGAATAACTATTATGCTAATGGTGAATTACCTTGTTATCCCACAAGGGTAGGATCTTTCTGGTGGAGAGATTGTTGCTCGATTATGCAAGATTTTAAAACATGACAACTTGCGCTGCGGGTGTTGGAAGTACCATATCACTATGGTCTGATAAATGGTGCTCTCAACCACTGATCAACATGATGCCCCAATTATTCTCATATGCAAAAAATGCACACATCACTCTTGCATCTGCTAGCAATCTAGACCATAACAGCTTCTATGAGATGTTCCATCTGCCAATGTCTACCATTGCTATCCAACAAAGCAACAACTTAAGAGCTTTGATCAATAGCAGAGATAATCATGATTCTCAGGATTCCTGGCAATTTTACTGGGCTCTAAATACTCCAATAAAAGAATATACCTGGAGTACATTGGGAACCCTACTGATGCTCCCAAACCTTTCCACTGGATATGGAAATCTTGCACACTGGCCAAGCAGAAATTCTTCTTTTGGTTACTACTTTAGGACAGACTTAACACAAGAGATCTTCTTAAAAGGAAAAACTTCTACATTGAGACAAGCAGTTGTGTCCTATGTGACGATGAGCCCAATGAACATTTGATGCACCTCTTTTTCAGCTGTGATTTTGGTCAGAATTTTTGGTTGGCCATTGGCTTCCAATGAAATACAGACTATGAACTTATAGAGATGCTCATGGAAGGAAAGAGGCAAAACAGTATCAATTGTTTCAAAGAATGTTTAATTGCAGGTTGCTAGAGCTTATGGAAACATAGAAACAGCATCATCTTTGATCACAAAGTAAAGAGCATGGCATTCTGTATTTCTACCTTCAAGGAGCACTTTGACATGATTATCAAAAAAGCAAAACCTAGTTTGAAAGAAGGCATGCAGAGCTGGCTGGACTATTTGTAGATTTGTTATTCATTGATCATACCCTTGTACAGCCTTATGTAACTGTCTCACCTTATTAATGAAAAATCAGAGTTACAATGGGGACCTTCCCCACTGTGTTTGCTAAAAAAACACGTAGATTTTCTTTTTCTTGTTGCCCACGATATATTCGTTGCCTATACAAGTGCCATCGTTTTTTATTCACAATGTTTATTATCTTTGTTGTGTTCTCAGTCACATCAAACACGGTAGTTACTGGTAGGCTCGACGCTCTATATTTTATCTTTTTTGAGAACCGCCCTCAAGACATTTTATTCATCGTTTAGGCGGACAAAATCAAGTTGCAATAGGGCAATCAAAAGGATTTCTCGCAAAAAAAAATCATAGAGTGAATTCCAATTTTTTACCCCTAGTTTCACGTTTGTGACAGCTTTTACTCTATTTAGAAGAAATTCTCAATTTCTAGCCCTAATTTCACATTTGTGACAGCTTATGACGTCGATGTCGCCGCCATGGCTTTGACCTGGCCGACTGGCTTATGCGCTACCTATACTTAACTAGTACGTTCATAGATATGCCCGTTCTATGTCTAACACTCACTCACATGTTTACATATAAGTATGAGATTAGTATGAGATCAATACTCGCGTGTAGCCCGTTCTATGTCTAACACGCACTCACATGTTTACATATAAGTATGAGATTAGTATGAGATCACTACTCGCGTGTTAGACCCTCCCTCCATCCGCGACGTTGTGGTCGCGATATCACCGCATCCGCGTCACTCATGGCTGAGATTTCGCCGGCGTCCCTATGCCTCGATGGAGGCCGTCGTCATCGGCTTAGAGGCTACACAAAAATCAATTGACACGAAAGAAAAATCGAATTACACTGCATGATGTAGTAAATGCGTTACAATACCCATTACAGATCGTAACCGTGCTACAAGTAGCATCCACCATACCTATGGATACAATCAACCAGGACATCACAAGAATCAATGAACATAAGACACTGCTGAAAACTCAGGATGAGTTGCATGTAAGATGGAGCGACGTGCTGCTAATTTTTTTTTCGAAAAGGAGGAATGCCCCCGGCCTCTGCATCAGAGCGATGCATGCGGCCATTTATTAATAGAAAATGGTTCAACAAAGTCTCAAAGTCTCAAAAACAAAAAGGCTCTCACAGAGCTAAAAAATAAACATGAGAAGGATAGCCACAACCGGCGGAGAAAGAAGATATAGGTAACTAAACACCTATCCTATTACATGACCGCCATCCAAACCAGTTGAAGATAGCCCGAGCTACCATCTCCCAACGGGTAGACCCAGTAACCATAGGCTCCCTGGCATCCGTCGGAGTGAGTAGCGACCACATACGGATCGAAGTAGTGGCCCTGAAGATAACCTGCAAAAAGTGGATATGTGTTTTCCTGTTAAAAACCAAATCGTTCCTGCAGTTCCATATAGCCCATAATAAAGCACATACTCCTACACGAATATGTTTCGCCGTCTCCATCTCTACTCCATTTAGCCACGTCCCAAATAACGTGTGAATGCTATTTGGAGGAGAGATATTAAACGATATATGTAATGAGCGCCATAAAACTTTTGCCATCGGACAATCAAGAAAGAGGTGTTTGATAGATTCGTCATGGTCACAGAAAGTACATCTCCGAGATCCTTCCCAATTGCGTTTTGCCAAGTTGTCCTTAGTCAGAATCACTTTCTTGTGAACAAACCACATGAAGACCTTGATTCTTAAGGGAACTTTGACTTTCCAGATGTGCAAAGATCTTGGGATGGAACCAGAGTTAATAAGATCCAAATACATGGATTTCACTGAGAAAATTCCATTCGTCGTTAGTTTCCAGTGCAGAGTATCACGCTGTTGAGACAAGTGAACATCCATCAATCTTCTAACAAGATGGAGCCACACTTCCCAACGGTTCCCCACCAACGACCTCCTGAATTGAATATTTAGAGGGTTGGATTGTAACACTGTGGCAACGTAAACTTCTCTACGCTGGACAATATTATAGAGAGATGGATATTGTGTGGCTAGAGGCGTCTCCCCTAACCATGTATCCTCCCAGAATCTCGTTGAAGCACCATTTTCAATAATAAACTTGGTTCTATGGAAAAAGGCTGATTTCGTCCTCATCAAGCCTTTCCAAAAAGGGGAGTCATTGGGTCTAGCCGTTACCTGGGACAAGGTCCTAGACTGTAGGTACTTATTACGCAGAATCTGGGCACACGTTCCCTCTGTCTCTACAGACAGCCTGTACAGCCATTTGCTGAGTAGGCATCTGTTCTTTACCTCCAAATTTTCAATTCCAAGACCGCCTTGGTCTTTTGGCCTACAAATGATGTCCCATTTAGTAAGCCGGTACTTCCTTTTTAACTCGTCACTCTGCCAAAAGAAGCGCGATCGATAGAAGTCCAGTCTTTTACGTACCCCTACCGGTACCTCAAAGAAGGACAGGAGGAACATCGGCATACTCGTAAGCACCGAGTTAATGAGAATTAGCCGTCCTCCATAAGACATAAGTTTGCCCTTCCAGCAACTTAGTTTCTTTTCAAACCGATCTTCAATGCATTTCCACTCTTTATTAGAAAGCTTGCGATGGTGAATCGGTATGCCCAAATAACTGAAAGGTAAGGAACCCAATTCACACCCAAACAGTTGTTTGTAAGCCTCTTGTTCATCTTTAGCTCTCCCAAAGCAGAACAATTCGCTTTTGTTAAAATTAATCTTTAGCCCCGACAGCTGCTAATGGTGTAGCATATTTATTGGCTAGGGAAGGTTGCATTAATAAGATGTGTATAAGACTTGGTTCCAAGTGCCGCCAGATTGTATCGGTTCGCTGGTAGCTTCGGAAATTCCGTGATTGAATAAAGTGTAACGATTCCAACTAAAAAACAGAAACGTTACCCAACGACCATCAGTTGTGAGGGATTTCGCAGCGACCCTCCTCCCCAGCATTGCACGGATCTCAACACAGGGCCGGTGCAACGTCAGATTTGAAACTGGTTCGCTGTGAGAATAAAACCCAGCGAATGGTTAAATTTTCCAAATAACCTTGCCCACCCCACTGGCTAGAGGCGTGTTCTTGCACGTGGTGGACCCTAGTTCAAATCCCAGGACCTCCTTTTTTTTCCTTCTTTTTTAACCATGATGGCATTTTCTAGAAAAAAAATTAGCACGGCACTTTATAAATTTTCGTAAATATGTCACATGGCAGTTTTAAACATTTTTTTTCACAAGTCAAGTTGGTTTATTAAGAGATGGCATTTTTTATATTAACAGATGACATTTTTATATTAAGAGATGACATTTTTATATTACGAGATGGCATTTTTTATATTAAGCGATGGCATTTTTATTTATTAAGAGATGATATTTTATATTAAGAGATGGCATTTTTTGTTTATTAAGAGATGACATTTATTATTATTAAGAGATGGCATTTTTGTATTAAGATATGGCATTTTTATTATTAAGAGATGTTATTTTTATTTTTTAGAGAGGCATTTTCTGTTTATTAAGAGATGACATTTTTATATTAATAGATGACATTTTTATAATTTTGTATGCATTTTTTAATTCATGGCATTTTTCGATCGAGGATGGCAGTTTTTATTTTTAATCTAGAGGATGGCAGTTTTTATCTAGAGGATGGCAGTTTTTAAGTTTAACATGGCAAAAAAAATTCAGATCACTCGAACCTTTTTTTTAAGTTGTAGTGTGGCAAAAAAAAATTAAAAAAGACTTTAATTGGGCCTTGTGGGTCTCGGGGGGTCGCTGGGAGCCCTAGCGTCGAGACGCCAGATAAATGGGTCCTAAAAAAAGAATCAACGAACATCATCACAATATGTATCTGACACGTAGTAGTATCAACTAGGCTCGTCTACGTAAATTAAACAGGGATTCCCTAAAAAAAAGTAAATTAAAGAGGGACAAAATCTACATAGGCCATAACGGATGGCCACACGTGCATTGGGTTGGGTTCTTGGGGCATGGCACGTGCGGAGTTGCACGCATGCTTGTGCTTCAATCGCGTAAGGCGTAACGGATGGCCACACGTGCGTAACACTTTTCACCTCAACGGCGGTTACGGCCGTGCGGTCCACCCTACCAGGCTGCAAGCACAACGCCGGGACGGAAGAAGCCGCCGGAAATCAACTCACGCTGTCACGCAATAACCACCGTGAGAGAGGAAGAGAGAGAGAGAGAGAGAAACCAATGGCAGGATTCTCATACAGCTTTTTTTTTACATGACATGACCTCGCAAAAAAGAAAAATAGCAATGGCACGATTCACGTACGGCCTTTCTTTTTTTGAGACAACGTTTCACGTACAGCCAAACCCCCAAGAAAAAATTTAGTGGCCCGGGGACAGTGCAGTGTGGGCTGGGACCGAATCACGCTCGTACTATAAGTTCAGGGACAACTCCAGTGCGTATACGTTCCTCAAAAAAAAGAAAAAAAAAACTCCACTGCGTATACGTCGATCGTCCCTGAATCCTACTCGTCGATCGTTAACCGTCTCCTACTCCCGTTGGGCAACTTTACTCTCCATATATGCAACCCAAACGCCCTCCCAAAACAACCAAAGAACCACAGGAGCCAGCTTCACTTTTCGCCGTCGGAACCAAATTCGCCGGTAACACTAAAAACCCAAGTCAGCGATCGATCAGCCGGCTGGGTAGCGTGGAGAGTACTTCTGGCATGGAACCACGTCAGCCCGAGCTCCAGGAGTCCAGCACTGCCAACGTGGACAAAGTGCTAAAGCCGGTGGAGGCGCCGTCGGACCGTGAAGGATGCCCCATATGTTTGGGTCAAGAGGGAGCAACGACGGCGTGGAAGGAGACGGTGTGTGGGCACATCTTCCATGGGCGATGCGTGGAGAGGTGGCTCGAGACGAAGGGAAGTTGCCCCATGTGTCGTCGTCAGCTTCAAGAACCACCTGGTGCTGCAAAATATGATATTCGAGGTAGTCCCTTCATCTTGATGGCGATGGAATTAACGGACAACTCTGGCCTTCCAGATCGAAGTAACTATTTTAGGCAATATAGGTAGGAGACGTTTGTAGGGTGATGAGACAATGTCGACATATGCAACAATTTGTGTACTTATTGTAGCTGTACATGTGAGAACATCACTAGGAGATTCATATATTTGATCATATGAATATTCTCTCTATCAAACAAATAAACATATATAGTCTGCGTGTCCATTCGTTGATGCAGGGGAAGCGCCTTTTTCTAACATGAGATTGTATGAAGAACTCTGCAACTATATTTGTCAAAACAAACGGTTGCAATTTGAACTATGACAGGTAATATCTCATGCATTGGAATGGTTTGTCTTTTCTGGTTTTCGGCTCTCGTCCCAATTTATAAATAAAGCACAAGCCAAAGTAAATGACCGAACAATACAAGGTAGTGAGGCAGCCCTCTTACAAAGTAAATCCCGGGATAAGTGAACACCCCAACCGCACACAACTACTATGTTGAGAACTAACATAAGAAGGTCTGAGTACAATGACACGACACACATTAGGATACCTAAGCTCCACGACAATGCCCTCAGAAGGGGAAAGGGCGCAGAGCGTCACCGCTGCCGAGTCCGAGACAGACGAGGGTCTTCACTCGGAACACATGCATGACTAGTAGAATGCCCGTGCGTTGCTACGGGCTACAATGCATATAAATGAATCAAACAAAAAATTAATGTCGTCTCCAAGGTCGAAGTTCATTTCTCTGTCGTACGTCCGGACATGTACGGGCACGCAATAGACTCCCCAAAATTCAACCTTCTGGACAGTATGAACTCCTCCAAATTCAGACCATATGTGAGTGAGAAATGTGGTTGTCCGGATAGCCTCCATGTTATCTCCAACATGCGGGGCCAACACAAAAATCCCACCCCATGACACCCTTCCCTTTTCCTGTCGGTTCCTCCCCTTCCCGCTCAGTTTCCCGCCGTAGCGGGACATTTCTCGCTGGAACCCTCTCCTTTAAAACCGGATGACTCCCATCTCACCTTCGCCATGACACCCTCTCTCCTCCACACCGCACTTCCCCACGGACCGCCAAGGAGGAGTCCCCTGCCAACCGCCCCGCTCTCCGTCCTAATCCCCTCCCCCGTGTTCGTGTCAATCCGCCACCGCCATCATGGGGGAGGAGTTGTGCGCCGGTTCTACCACCATAAGTGCAAAGGCTCATGCAATTTAAGACTCCAACCCAAACAATGTCGACACCTTCTCGTTTAAAGGTGACTGAAAACACAATAAAACTTACATTTCAAGAGAAGTGGTTAGGTTCGTCACAACTCACATGGTAATGTATATTAAGCATCTCACTCTAATATGGATAGCGTAGGATAGAACATGTGGCAATTCCAACAATCCTCACTACGCATTCAACAACGATAACAAAGGTGGATTAAACATAAATTTAGTAGTTTCTAACATAAGATTACCGACAACACATGAAAGCCATACATCTCGAGAAAGCCAAATTAAGAAAGTATAATTGGAAACCATGTCTAAAATAATTTTATTAAATTGGAAACCATGTCTTTAGCTAAATACACAAAGCTTTGCTACAGAATAATAAAAAATAATGCTATATTATTGATTATAAAGTCGATGCTTTTTAGTGATATTTACTTGCAACATACATTCTTGAAGGGTGTCACCGGCTAGTGTGGACCACATGGACTTGGCGAGGTAAGAATCATGCTTGAAGGGTGTCACCAGCTAGTGTGGACCACATGGTTCCCGTCGCCGTGGTAACCCCGAGCGCTTGTCCTCTAAACTGTAGTCAATGCTCTCTTTGGTCACCACTCGTCGGCAACTCGGCATAGAGATGCCGGTAATAGTCTGCATCATTCGATAAAAAAGTAAGGATATCATATCTATAAGTCTATAGACCTACCCAGGTGCAGGATATAAACCACAGAAAAACTCTTACCACATGTCAAACTTATAGTCAAAGATGAGGGCGTTGTCTGCATCATTGTTAGCCACATGTAGTTTAACTCGGGGATTTGTAACTGAAATTGGCTTGGACAAAGACGCAGACACTTTCTGTGCACAAAAATAACAGAGAACACCCAGCTAATTCTGTGACTATTAACAATAAGTATCACATGTGCAGCGATCTGACATCCCGGAATTGTGCAAACTCAAGACCATCAGCAGGAAATAAGAGTAATCTAGAGAGGGAGGGAGGGACTGAACTGAGGAGCGCACATCAATATCAAAGGAGTCAGTAAAAAGACAACAATTAAATAAAATCCAAAAGGAGAAGAGACACGGCGTGTGACCTCGCGTCTGAGGCTCTCCCTCACCAGGCAAGCATGGACTCGGCCAAGTCCGCCTCGCTTGCCTTGAACTCTGTCGTCTCCTCCGAGTCAGGGTCATCCGGCCTGCGCCCAGTCAGACGACCAAACCTCGAAGAAAGAAACAACTGGGGAGTGTTGCTCGATCTTACCAGCACGCGGTAGGAGTCGGGATCTCGACGTTGTCAACAGACCCGTTGCGGCAAGTGGGCAGGTAGGAGAGGGGCCTCATATAAGCACCAACCAAGACCTTTATATTTTTTTGCAAGTCCATAACTTGATGCCAGCAAGCACAAAGCTCCTGACAAGATCTGCACAAACAATAGACACCCATTTGAAAACTCAACATGAGTCAAACTGTAAAGTAGGCAAAGAGACAGTAGTATCATTCTCATACTGTCACAGGAAATGAACCAGGAGAGGTTTCTGCTTGACAATTCTCATAATGTCACACAACATGACTTCTTGTGGATGACCAAGGTCTAAACTTCAGCATTGTGTGCCACAGACTCATCTAATTTCAGATTACAAGTCAAGGAGATGTCAAGTTTGAGAAAACACACATTTATAGAGCCTCTTTTATTCAAACGAATTTCATATGAGAAAACTGATGTAGCTTGATCATACATGAACCAAACATGATTGCATAAAATGGCAGAATGTCATAGATTAGCATGCCTCTCCTATAAACTCTGACGATGTTTATGTGTTGTCCTGGAGCTAAAATAATGTGCAATCAATTTCCGTTTGAAGTAGCTGACCTACTGTGTGAACTTTCACAACACATAGAGGAATGTTGTCATATGAAGAAATAAACGCAATGTACGATTTGCAAACATGAAAATACCTATGTGTTGTCCTGAAGCAACAAAAAATACATTTCATACCCAATATTGATAGTTGCCCGTTTTGTCACTCGACAACACACATATCTTAATTCCTGCTTGTGGAAGCTTTTCAATGCTTTCTGGTACCTGAATATAAATGCAAATTCCCACAAACGAAATGTAACCATTTAATATTTATTAGAATGCATTTGAATAAAATGAATTAGACCAGAAAACATAACCTTCTCATAAAATTTTCTGGAGCTTTTCTTCACCAGCAGTAGCACGAAAAGCAAGTCGCGCTCAATGTTGTCAGCAACCTGATCCTCAACTTTTTTTTAATCTTTGTCGGCATTTCCAGATGGTTTGGTAGTACTGAAGTATTCATGGAAGTTCTCATACTCTTTCTCATCGAAGACACAGTATACAAGAACCAATGTTCTTAGACCAGAATCAAAATACTCATTTATGTGCTTTTTAGTCTCTTCCTCAAATTACATTCCAGATGGTACACATGGAGAAAACAAACATTTAGTCTCTTCTCAAATTCTCTTCCAACTGGTGCACATGGAGAAGCTAGATAAGGAGGCATGGACAATACAAGTTCGATATTTATTTGTGAAAAGATACATAATTTAGAGTGAGTGGAGTACTTCACTGTCCCAAACATCCGTTTTCATGAGCTACTGAATTCCAAGATATTTAGGAGCTCATACTTTCTGTCAGAAAATGTAAAAGGTCAAATACATTAATTTTTTGTTAGGATCAGGTTCGCAAATAAATACACATATCTGTACCAGAGGTTGTAAAAGGTCAAATACATTAATTCTTTGTTAGGATCAGGTTCGCAAATAAATACACATATCTGTACCAGAGGTGCTCATTCCATATCATAGAAGACGGTCAAATCATCAAAGAAACCACCATTTTGGCTAACCATTTCTTCAAACATCTTTAGGCCATACTCGGATATCTCAAAAAGAACACAACAACATGACTTAAATATCATGACATGTGAAGATGGTGTGCGAGCTGCTTTTTGCATCACTTAAATATCATGACATGTGAAGATTGAAAGCCTATGATCTACAACAAGGATAGCTACCAAAATCGAAACAGAAACATTGTATGAACTATGAACAGAGGCAGTGGAGGGGATTTGTATTATTAACAAAGTTTCCGATTAAATTTTGCACCAACTTATACAAATCATTGTATATGATTTGAATGAACTCGACCTAAATTTTGCATTCCAAAAAAAACATATCATGAACATGAACATGGGCATCGTGGGCCCGCTGAGATGCGTGGCAGCGAAGCTGTGAAGGTGCGAGCCATCGGGCTGCTCAGGCAATGAGGAGGCACTATCCATGTGGATCGTCGGCATCGGCCTTACTGCTTCTCCATCGCGAGCCACTACCAGAATAAGTCACGTTCCCGACGGCCCATACTATGCCGACGGGGGCCGTCGGCATAGATGGAGGTATGCCGACGGCCTAAGGCAAACCGTCGGCGTAGTTCGGCCGTCGGCATACTACCATCTATGCCGACGGGGGCCGTCGGCGTCACTAAGCCGTCGGCATATGTCGTGATATGCGTACGGTGGCCGTCGGCATAGTCAGGCCGTCGGCATATATGTGGGGCCGGCCACCCGGTGGTTAACTGCCGTTTGACGCCGTCAAATATATGCCGACGGCCCTAACGGCGGCCGGCGGCATATCTATGCCGACGGCAAAGCCGTCGGCATATCTTTGGCCACATCATCGATCCGCAGCACGTGCCACGTCATCGATCCGTGGCATATCTATGCCGACGGCTTTGCCGTCGGCATATCTATGTATTATTTTTTTTATTTACTTTTTTATTTTCTTCTAAATTGAAATTTTATTAATTTAAATGTGCCTTATCTAAATATAAACATACATAGATACACCACGCGTGTCTGTTGGGCCCAATTTGGGGTACTTGGGGGGTAGATATGCCGCCAGGTCTTGCGCTGGGCCCTCTTACACGTCTGGAAGTGTGGTGGCAGGTGCAAGCACGCGGCTTCGTAGTGTACGCCCCTCACGGACGTCGCCGCCGCCGTCGCACGGAGGGGGGAAATAGCCACGTCGGGCAGACACGGAGGGAATCTTGCGGTGGGTTGTGCCCGCACCTTGATCCGAAGTGTACCTATGGGTTGGCCTATCACAGCCAGGTGAAAATGTCCATCGGTCAAACCACGTCCGGCAAAAGTCAAAGGCCTAGATCCGCCCGGTCAACAGTGCCAGGGTTAGACGGGACGGGGTACTTGGGGGGGTAGCTATGCCGTCAGGTCTTGCGTTGGGCCCTCTTACACGTCTGGAAATGTGGTGGCAGGTGCAAGCACCCGGCACGCGGCTCCGAAGTGTGATACATGATGTGTGGTATTTTTTCAAGATTTTTTGAGATGAAGAAGTATCTGAAAAATTCCCTCTGTGCGGATTTTTCTTCGCATGTCTACGAGTGTGGCCGGGGGCCTTCGGGGGGTAGCTATGCCACCAAATCTTGCGCTGGGCCCCCATACATGTCTGAAAGTGTGGTGGCAGGTGCAAACACCCCGCACGCGGCTCCGGAGTGTGACCCCCTTCACGGACTGCGCTGCCGCCGGCACTTGGAGGGGGGAAACAGCCGCGTCGGGCCCACACGGAGGGAATCTTGTGGTTGCTTTGGCCCAGACCTTGTTCTGAAGTGTTTCCATGGGCTGGCCTATGGGAACCAGGTGAAGTAGTCCATCGGTTAAAGGCCGTCCGGCGAAAGTCAAAGGGGTAGATCTCCGGGTCAACGGGGCCAGGGTTAAGCAGGCAGGGGGCCTTGGGGGGTAGCAATGTCACCAGATCATCGCGCCGGGGCCTCATACATGTCTTAAGGTGTGGTGGCATGTCTGAAGAGTCAATACGCGTCTCCGTAGTGTGGGCCCCCTCACGGACGGCGATGGCACCGAAGTGACGTCCTGTAGGTTTCGGTGCTGCTTGAATATTCCTGAACACCCGGAGGGTGATAAAATCATGAATTTTTTACACGGTGCTGGCACATGTGATACAGGATGTGTGGTATTTTTTCAAGATTTTTTTAGATGAAGAAGTATCTGAAAAATTCCCTCTGTGCGGATTGTTCTTCGCATGTCTACTAGTGTGGCCGGGGGCCTTTGGGGGGTATCTATGCCACCAAATCTTGCGCTGGGCCCTCATACATGTCTGGAAGTGTGGTGGCAAGTGCAAACACCCCGCACGCGGCTCCGGAGTGTGACCCCCTTCACGGACTGCGCTGCCGCCGGCACTTGGAGGGGGGAAACAGCCGCGTCGGGCCCACACGGAGGGAATCTTGTGGTTGGTTTGGCCCAGACCTTGTTCTGAAGTGTTTCCATGGGCTGGCCTATGGGAACCAGGTGAAGAAGTCCATCGGTCAAAGGCCGTCCGGCAAAAGTCAAAGGGGTAGATCTCCAGGTCAACGGGGCCAGGGTTACGCAGGCCGGGGGCCTTGGGGGTAGCAATGGCACCAGATCATCGCGCCGGGGCCTCATACATGTCTTAAGGTGTGGTGGCATGTCTAAAGAGTCAATACGCGTCTCCGTAGTGTGACCCCCCTCACGGACGTCGCTGCCGCCGTCGCACGGAGGGGGGAAACGGCAACGTTGGGCAGACACGGAGGGAATCTTGCGGTGGGTTGTGCCCGGACCTTGATCCGAAGTGTACCTATGGGCTGGCCTATCACAGCCAGGTGAAAATGTCAATCGGTCAAACCCCGTCCGGCGAAAGTCAAAGGCCTAGATCCGCCCGGTCAACAGTGTCAGGGTTAGACGAGACGGGGCACTTGGGGGGTAGCTATGCCGCCAGGTCTTGCGCTGGGCCCTCTTACACGTCTTGAAGTGTGGTGGCAGGTGCAAGCACCCGGCACGCGGCTCCGTAGTGTGACCCCCCACACGGACGTCGCTGCCACCGTCGCACGGAGGGGGGAAACGGCAACGTCGGGCAGACACGCGTGGTCAGGGACGGAGACAAGGGGGGACGAGGGGGGGCGAGACCCCCCCTAACGATTTCGTTTCCAGTAGACCAGAGCAACGATTTTTGGACAGGAACTAGCGCTCCAAGCTGTTACGCCCCCCCTGTCAGCTCCAGCACGCCATACAATCTTTCTTTTTTTATTGGGATTAGAAGAAGAGCAGGCCATACGATCAGTTGTAGATATTTGGCAGGCCTAGTAAAGATGATTAGCAGGCCCATATAATCTGTTCTTTGTGATTAGCGCTAGCAGTAGTAGCCTGATAGCCCACGACCACACGTCGGCGTTGATTGATCGATCAGAAGGCCATTCGTTTTCTCCCGAACCCTCGTTAGTTCTTTTCGCCCGAGCGCGCCGTGAGCGGCCGAAGCGCCCAAACCATTAACATTTTGGCGCAACCAAATTCATGATCCCTCGTTATCTCTTCTCGCCTGAGCGCGCCGCCCGCGGCCGAAGCGCCCAAACCTTGAGAAATTTGGCGCAACTAATGATTACAGATTAGGGAGATCGGAATTAAAAGGAGGATAAAGCCAACATAAGCATCGATCGAAGGCTTCAAGGGCAAGGGCGCACGGCCAACATGAGCGGCATCAGCAGCAAAGCAATGAAGGGTATGTATTCTTGCATTTTTTTTTCTTCTAATTGTGCCTAAATTGCGCTGTGGAAAAATATAGAAGTCGAAACATTAAACACTAATATCATAATTGGAGATATTCGAATGTCCGTTTGTGTTTGTTTGGACTAAAAAGAGAAGACGGCCAAGTTTAGTTTTTAACAAATTATTGAAACCTTTGATTTTGGTACTCATAGTTCCTACTCCAATTTTAAATTATGAAAGTGCAATTTCTTCTTTTGTACGCACAAAAAAAAGAATGCTATATATATACGTCTTTCTATTTGTCATCTTTAATTATCATCTTTGCCCCCTCCATGCTCAAATCCTGGCTCCGTCCCTGCGCGTGGTGTATCTATGTATGTTTATGTTTACATAAGGCACATTTAAATTAATCAAATTTCAATTTAGAAAAAAAAAAAAAATAATAATAATAATAATACATAGCTATGCCGACGGCAAAGCCGTCGGCATAGCTGTGCCACGGATCGATGACGTGGTACGCGTCGCGGATCGATGACGTGGCCAAAGGTATGCCGATGGCTTTGCCGTCGGCATAGGCCCCCCTTATCCACTCGTGAGCCTCCTCCTCGACTCACTCTCTCTCTCTCTCTCTCGACCCCAGCCGCCGCCGCCACCCTCTCCGCGCGCGCCGCCGTCGCCACCACCACAGCCGCGGCCGCCCCCTCCTCGTCCCGCCGCAGCCGTCGCCACCACCACCGCCGCGGCCGCCCCCTCCTTGTCCCGCCGCAGTCGTCGCCACCACCAACGCCGCGGCCGCCCCCTCCTCATCCTGCCGCCGCCGTCGCCACCACCGCCGCCGCGGCCGCCCCCTCCTCGTCCCGCCGCAGCCATCGCCACCAGCACCACAGCCGTCGCCACCACCACCACCACAGCCGTCGCCACCACCGCCGCAGCCGTCGCCACCACCACCACCGTCGCCATTGCCACCACCACCGCCGCGGCCGCCACCCTCCTCGTCCCGCCGCAGCGAGGCCAGCAGCGGCGGCCGCGCTCCGCCTCCCCCGCCCCCCTGCGGTCCTCCGGCCGCTCCCCGTTCGGTACAGCCTCCGCCCTCCTACCCCTCCCTTAGAAATTTATAGCATGAGTCCCAAGAAGATGCAATGTGGGTGTTTAGATTATTTATGTTTTCTTTTCAATACTACATGTAATATCTCTGCTTGATTTGAATGTCATTTTCCTTTTGTCACTAATAGTAGCATTAAAATTCAAAGGAATTCATCCGTTTGCCTTTTAGTTTAACAATGGGCACGTCCTACAATCCACTTAAGAATATCCCCATTGCTAAGGCTAGCTCTTCCTAACTCCTTGCGACATAACTACTAGACACGTCCAATTTGGTTTTATTTGATTCAAGGATTTGGTTTTCCTCGCTGTGATGGATGTGTCCACAACGCAAAAGGATTAAGATTAATAGTTGGACACATATTAATTGATCTGCCAGATAAGGAACTAAGGTTAAAACTTTGAATTTAATAACCATGTTTGTTTTGTGAAGTTTCCTGGTATCTGTCTTTTCATGCTTATTAAGTGCCTTTGGATTGCAAGCATATGTTCATTGAAATTTGTGAAGATAGGAACATCTCTGTTTGATCTGAAAAAAGGAAGTGCAATGTTCTTGATTAATCAAATATGATGAAAACTATAGATTTTACCTGTGTTGATCCTATGGTTTAGCAAGGACAAAACTGTAGATTTTACCATTACTACGATGAAAGTCTTAGACTTTTATTACTAATTAGGTGTGAAAACATGTGTACTGATGTCTTCCATCTAATGTGACCGTAGTTTCCCCTTCGGCCTTCCAAGAAGTCCAAATTAACTAGACTAGCGCAATGATTAGGAGTTCCAGTGGTACCAATGTCATTGTCATGGTTGATATCAAATTAGTCTATTATGTAACAGAAATTGTGGTAGCAAAGATGTCAACAAGGGAAAGAATTTGTCTGATCTGTGTGCACAGTTTTAGAAGTACCTTTTATTCCTAAATCTTATAATAAGTCATAGCTGATAATTTTCAATGAACAAAATTTTCAGCATATAAAATTTGGAGAACAACAAGTGTCGTCGTCAGAAATTGGAAGAAGTATATGCGCATTAGTTGAGATCTTCTAAGCTAGCTTTAGCTTGGATTATGCATTAACGAGGTGGCACGTGTTGTGAGCCAAATTGTAATCTCATTGTTTTCTTTCAGGGGCGTGTGAGAAGGCATGCCTATTTTTTTCATTAGACGAACAACAAAGTGCACAGAAATCCCAAGAGCTAATTATAAACACACTCAACATATTTACTCTTGCAACATCAAAATACACCGAACAAAAGTACGCCCACAGTTTTCCAAAGCTCCTCTTCAGCGAGAGTGGAAGCAACAAGGGAACTAGTAGACTTTGATTCAGTCCTAGACAATCTGGTGTTTCTTTCACGACACATTGGTCACTTCTCTTGGGTTCCAGGTTGCATGAAGCCACAACCACCACAAGCTAACAGCATCAGAAATCGCGTGCAGGAGGCTTTGCCTAGAGTAGCAGGCAAGCAGAGCAAACCAGACCTATCAGACCACACTGCACTGAGCGAGGAGATGGTCAATAGTTTCAGTTTTCTGAGAGCAAAGCGGGTAGGCCGCGTCATTCTGAGCCTATAAGGGTTCAGTGTCATTCTTTTTTGATACATGCAAAATGCAAACATTCAGTTATTTCTCTTTTACTTCTATAATAAAGAAATATTTCTCTCCCTAGCCTTTAGTGTTATCCGTGTGAATAGATTTGGTGAAAAACAAACCGATTGATACTGAAATTAGTACTTGGGTATCATATCTTGCTGTTGATGTGTACAGGTGGCCTTTTCACTTTAAGTACTGCCACTATATACAGTTGTTCTTGTCATTGCATGAACCATTGTCATAGCATCCATAATATGATAGCATCGAAGCATACCATTTTTTGTGTCCGACACTTACTCCGCAGTGCTGGTGAATAACGGTCCAAATTAGAATGAGGGGTTATCATTTTTTCTTAATTATTAATGTGTTTTTTTTCTATGGTTTGTTAATATGCCTTTTTATGCTTAATTATTAATGTGTTTTTTATTCCTTATTATTATGCTTTTTTCTTCATTATTAATGTACTAATTGTTTATTCTCTTTTCAATGCAGGTTCGCTAAACATGGGCAAGGGGAAGGCCGACGGCACGGGTTTCCTATCGAAGCTCAAGACGATGACTAGTCGGAGCGGTCGACCCCGTACTCTCCCCCCCCCCCCCCCCCCCGACTACTTGAGGATGACTCCTCACAGGGAGGTCGAGGGAGAGGTGCCCCTAGAGGTGGAGGGGGTGGGGGAGAGCCCCTAGAGGAGGACAGGGTTGGGGCCAGAAACAGCGCTCCCTCACCGACTTAGGGGTGTCCTCTTCGACGCCCTCCTCTACTGAGGTACCCTCCTCTAGTGAGGTACCCTCTGCCGAGGAGGAGGAGGAGGAGGAGGAGGTTCAAGAGGAGGATGAGGAGGAGGTTGGGGAGGGGGACGAGGAGGAGGAGGAGGCAGGCGAGGAGGATGGTGGTGGCGGGGAGGATGGTGGTGGCAGCGAGGGGGTTGCCCACAACAAGGGGTGGCTGCGTGGTAATGCAAAGGTCCCTCCCCTTCCTGCTACCGAGGAGCAGAAGTGTCTCATTGAGCCCAAGGGGAAAGAGTAAGTGCCACTTAATCATAATTTAATTCTTTTGCTTGTACACATGCTAATATTTTCATTCTTTTGATTGTACACATGCTCATATTTTCATTCTTTCTATCTTTTGCAGCAACTGGATAATTCCTAAAGGGGCCCGTCTTCCAAACGGCGTCATCACCATTTTGCTGAAGGAACACTGGCTGGGGCTGTTCCATCCGGATCCAGTCAGGCAGCCTGAGCGTCGGGTTTTGGCCACGAGCTGGGACCACTGGGAAGCGGCCCCCACCCGGACCATACCACGTATGCTAAGGCCGTGATCACAAATTTTTGCGTAAGTTCTCTTCAGAAGCACGAGTCTTGAGTTTCGTTCGTAGTTTATCATCGAATGGTTTAACTCATGGCTTCTTCCATTCTGGTTTTCTGAATGATTGTAGAAATACTATCGAGTTCTTGAGGAGCACAAGTCCACTGCCGACGAGATCGTGCTGCGCCAAGCGAGGAAGAAGGCCCGTCAGATGCAGTACGAGGTGCGCTGGGTGGCCATCTCACAATATCATCACGACACTCTTGAGACGAAGATGACCAAGGAAGACGCGTGGAGGATGCATGTTACCTTGGAGAGGGAGGAGTACTTGGCCGTAAGTATAACAGACTTTTCATTCCGGCGTTTGTGGTAAATTTCATCGTTTCGTGTTGACATGCCATTATGCTTTCATTATGTAGGTGTGTCTTGCTTGGTGTTATGGAAAGGACGATGCATGGGCGGCATTGGTGGATCTGTGGCTCGGTCAGGATGCAGAGTGGGCTGCTAAGAGCAAGAAAAACTGGGCTAACCGAGGGACCGACGGAACACATGGTCACGGAAACTGGAACCACTTTAGCCACAAGAAAGTTCGGGTATATCTATTTACATGAAACATTCTTCTTCTTATATTTACCGTCACTTTCTTATGTATCACTAACCTCTGTTTGGTGGTGCAGGAGGAGAAACTGAAGCGGCCGCTCTCTGACATAGAGGCGTGGCAGCTCGCCCATACGTGGAGTAAGTCCAAGGAGGGCAAGGGCGACTACTACGGCAAGAGCGAGGAGAACCTGAAGGCCTACGAGGAGGAGTATCTGAGGGTAAATCCTGGCACACCTGACCCCTTAAAGCAGGCTACGGACGAGAGGGCGGTGGTGGGTATAGGGCCGAAGCTTCATGGTCAGCAGGCGGTTCTGGATACTGTGTGTACTCCTTCTATCTCCTTCACACGGCTCCGAGCTACCGACCCGAGCCTGAGCCAGCACACGAGCACGACCAGTGCACAGTCACACTCCCTCCTAGCCCAGCAGACCAGCGTAAGTATTTTCCCTCTTATCTTCCTTTTTGCTCACTTTATTTTCCGCATTGAGATGTTTTATGAGTTCATCATGTCATATCGTAGGCCTACATGGAGTACACATGCCAGGAGACCATGGCGTGGTAGGCGAGAGTTGCAGCAGTCCAGGAGCACAGCAGTCGCATGATGACAGTTAGTTTAGCCTCTTTCATTTCACTTCTATATTTGCACTTTCATTTCTTCTGACCTTCATGTTTGCTTGGTCAATTCACATGCAGCGCATTTTTGAGAGCATGGCGGCCGGCACGGTTCCTGTAATGGAACCACCACCACCACCTGCTGGACCTGCACCAGTGCTCCTTACCTTTGAGGAGTTTCTGGCACAGAACATGGAGGCTCCGGTTAGTACATCCCCAAACTCATCAACCACTACTTACCGTTTATTCAAACCCTCTAGTTGCCATTGATGCTTTGACAGATAGCTGTGAAACTTAGAATATCAAATTTCTAGATTTAGTTTAGAAATTTGTAAACATTTGGCAAAATAAGCATCATTTATCCCCTTAACATGTCTTTTCGATGTAACATATTCCATAAAGGAATTAAAGATATCTATCCCATTATCTTATCATCTAACATATGCAAAGAGGAAGACCAACATTCCAAGTAACCATTGTATAAATCAAGCAATATTGTTCTCATCAGCCACTGCTTACCGTTTATTCAACACAATCATATATCCCCTTAACATGTCTTTTCGAACATCCAGGGAACCGGTGGATCATCCGTTGGTGGTGGTGCCAATGATGCCATCACTCCCACGTCACAGATCCCGGTCACTCCGATCCACCGAGGTGGCGGTGGCGGTAGCGGTGCCGCAAGCAGTGAGGACCTGGGCTTTGGCCGTTTGGGCGGTGAGGACCTTGGTAGTGCACCTCGTAGGGCTTAAGCCCTTTGTATGCTCGTAGGACTCTTTATGTGATGATGATACTTATGTGATGATGTTGATACTTATGATGATGATGATGTTATTGTGATGATGATGATGTTATTGTGATGATGATGATATATGTATATGTGCTGTGAATTTGAATATATGTATATGTGCTGTGAATTTGAAATGAATTCAAACAGAAATCAGAAAAAAAGTAGGCAGCATCTATGCCGATGTAGGATCGAGGAGATATGTCTAGAGGGGGGGTGAATAGACTCCTAACCAGCCAAAGGTGCAGTTTTTAATTCTCTTGGAATTTAGGCAGATTTTGGCACAAGTTAAGATCACTCCAATACTTTCTACACATGCATATCTAGAGATTGAGCAGCGGAAATAGTAAGGCATGCAATACTACGAAAAGTAAAGGGGTAGAGTATGGAAGATCAAACGCAATGAAGACACGGTGGTTTTTGGCATGGTTCCGATAGGTGGTGCTATCGTACGTCCACGTTGATGGAGACTTCAACCCACGAAGGGTAACGGCTGCGCGAGTCCACGGAGGGCTCCACCCATGAAGGGTCCACGAAGAAGCAACCTTGTCTATTCCACCATGGCTTACATCCACGAAGGACTAGCCTCACTCGGGGTAGATCTTCACGAAGTAGGCGATCTCCTTGCCCTTACAAACTCTTGGTTCAACTCCACATCTGGTTGGAGGCTCCCAAGTGACACCTAACCAATCTAGGAGACACCACTCTCCAAAAGGTAATAGACGGTGTGTTGTTGATGAACTCCTTGCTCTTGTACTTCAAATGATAGTCTTCCTAGCACTCAATCAACTCCTCACAGATTTGGCTATGGTGGAAGAGGGATTTGAGTGGAAAGCAACTTGGGAAAGGCTAGAAATCAAGATTCAAATGGTAGGAATGGAATGGCTTGATCTCAACACATGAGCAGGTGGTTCTCTCTCAGAAAATGGATGGTGGAAGTGTAGGCACGTTCTGATGGCTCTCCTTACTGAGAAGGATGGGGAGGAGGGGTATATATAGCCTCCACACAAAATCCAACCGTTACACACTTTTGACCCAACTCGGTGGCACCGAAACGATCATCTCGGTAGCACTGAACTGTGTAAAAGATATGAACTTTAGGAATCTCGGTGGGACCGATACGAACAACTCGGATGGACTGAAGTGCAATGGCTTAGGGCAATCCTCATCTTGGTGGCACCGATTGCATCAACTCGGTAGGACCAAAATGAAGCAATAAGGCAACAGAGAGTTGGCAAGCCATCTCGGTGAGAAGGATATGCATAACTCGGTGAGACCGAAGTGAATGCAACCGATTACAGAGAGTTGGCAAGGCCATCTCGGTGGGACCGAGATCCATTTCGGTGGATCCGATTTGTTAGGGTTTTGGCAGTGGCTAAGTCTTGGATGAACTCGGTGGGGCCGGATTGGAAATTTCGGTGGGGCCGAGTTGGACTTTAGGTTTAGGACACATTTGGGTAGAGAGAGTGGTTGAGGGTTTAGGAATACTGTCACTAAGCACTTGAGCAAAAAGACCATTAAGCAACACCTCATCCCCTTTTAATAGTATTGGCTTTCCTATGGACTCAATGTGATCTTGGATCACTAAACCAAAAATGTAGAGTTTTGATTTTTTGCCAATCCTTGTCCTTAGCATTTGGAGGGGTTCCACGTCCTCTTGTCCACGCCACGCCATTGTTGAACTTCTCTGAAATTCACTAGATAAAAGCATTAGTCCAACAACATGTATGTTGGCATAAATTACCAAAACCACCAAGGGAGCAAATGTGCTTTCAATCTCCCCCTTTTTGGTAATTGATGACAACATACATCAAAGCTTTAAATAAAGATTTAGTAGAGGTATGTATGAAAGCTTTGAAGGAAACATGTAACATGTATGAGCTCCCTTGAACTCCCCCTGAAGATGTGCATAACATGATGATATCTTATGGGAAATATACATGCAACATGTATCTTGGCTATATGCATCAGAGCAATATATATATGTGACATTAGGGTATCCACATGTACAAGATTTTCTCCTTGCAAACAATATATACTTAGCAAGAGGTCAACCATGTACATGAGTGTGATGCATATACTTACCTTGAAGTTCTTGATCAAGTACCTGAAGAAATACACTTGAGAAAACAGGGTTAGATAACACAAGATAATTTCTTCAAGAAAAAGACACAAGATCAACAAGAAACCAAGATTGGGATGACATGTAGAAGAGAGTATCACTAGGTGAATACTTCTTTGAAGCAGACATGTCCCCAAAAGAAATAGCTGTCTCCCCTTAAAGAACTTCCTCTCCCCCTGAATCTGACATGGATATTGGGAGTAGGTAGGGTGAGAAAACTCAAACAACAGCCAAAGAACAGACTAATCATGTTTCTCCCCTCTTAGAAACATGTAACATTCTCTCCTCTTGTAAGGTGCATCTTTGTTTTGAATAGATAAGCTTAAGCTTTGATGTATTACTCTCTCCCCCTTTGACATCAATTTCCAAGAAGGGACTTCAAGGTTATTGATTAAGTGAGTTTGGTCCTTGAGAAATACAGCTAGATGCATGTAGAGGATAAGAATCATCGAGTGGAGCTGGAGCAGAAAAACTCAGGGAAAAATTGACAGAAAATTCCTTAGAGCAGTCAAAATCGGTGACACCGAGTTGAGACAATTCGGTGGAACCGAGTTTGATGCAATGGAATATTTTGTCAACTCAGCTCACTAGGCAAGGAAATCTCACGAGGATTTGCAAAGAATTAACTGCGAATCAAGCTAAAAGAGAAGAAACAGAAAAGAAGCAAAGAAACATCTAGATGAAGTTTTTTTTAAAGGAACACTCTAGCAAGAAGAGAACAAACAGAAGAAACACTAGAGAACTTCATCTAGATGGGTCGGCGACTAGGTCACCTATGTTAGAGTATTTTGACTTAGGAGTCAAGTGAAAACACTTGATCATAGGTCATACTCGTCGTTAAGCTCAAAATGGGGTTGCCATTTTTCTTTTAAGCATTTCAATGTATTCACATCTTGTTGATTTGCTTTAGCTCATGTTTTGAGTGAAGCTTCTCTAAGATGTGAGAACTTACATTGGTATTTGGTGGTGAAGTCCATCATGTAGTTGAACTTGAAGTGGATGCTCATGAATTGAAGTTTGGAGCTATCCTATCATTTGTGGTTCATCTTCCTACATGGGTTAGACTTGCAAGGAACAACATGTATATCCAAAACGACAAGAATGAAGCATAACTCAAATGTTGTCAAAGGATATGTTTAGGTTGTCTTGTTCCTTGTTACTCCTTCAATTGTTGATACTTGGGTTATACAAGATTGCTCAAGATAAGAGTGTGATGCAATCTTGTGACATGAAGCTTGTCCAAGTACCTACAAAAGGTTAGATACCATACAAGGGAGCAAAATGTCCAAGATATAAAATGATCATGAAGGATATCATGGATTAGTCAAGAATGCTCATGCCCTTGTATGCATCCACATGAACCTCTAGTTTACGTTTGAAGCATCAATGATGTTCAATTCACTTATCAAGTGACAAAACACTTTCTCATCAAGGGGTTTGGTAAAGATGTCCGCCAATTGTTTGTCAGTACCAACATGTTTAAGGTCAATATCACCTTTCTCAACATGATCTCGAATGAAATGGTGACGAACCGCAATATGCTTAGTTTGAGAATGTTGCACGGGATTGTGTGCTATCTTAATAGCACTCTCATTGTCACAAAGTAATGGTACATGTCTCACATCCACACCATAATCTTTAAGAGTTTGTGTCATCCATAGTAATTGAGCACAACATGATCCCGCGGCAATGTATTCCGCTTCGGCAGTAGATAGAGATACGAAATTTTGTTTCTTGGAGAACCAAGAGACAAGTGATCTACCAAGAAATTGACATGTACCTGAAGTGGATTTTCTATCAACCTTGTCTCCGGCATAGTCCGAATCGGAGTAGCCAACAAGATTGAAAGAAGATCCTTTGGGATATCATATGCCAAAGTTTGGTGTATGTATCAAGTATCTCACAATTCTTTTCACCGCCTTAAGGTGACACTCTTTTGGTGTCGCTTGGTATCGTGCACACATGCACACACTTAGCATAATGTCGGGTCGGGAGGCACATAGATATAATAATGAACCAATCATCGATCGATAAACCTTTTGATCAACCGGTTTGCCATCCTTGGTCAAGTCAAGATGTCCGCTCGTTGGCATGGGAGTTTTCATACCTTTACTCTCTTGCATGTTGAACTTTTTGAATAAGTCCTTGGTATACTTTGTTTGAGAGACAAAGGTACCTTCCCTAGTTTGCTTGATTTGCAAACCAAGAAAGAATTTGAGTTCACTCATCATAGACATCTCAAACTTCTCCGACATCAACCTTCCAAACTTTTCACTAAAAGAGGGGTTAGTAGTTCCAAAGATAATATCATCAACATAAATTTGGCATACAAATAATTCTCCATTAACCCTCTGAGTGAATAAAGTTAAATCAATCTTCCCAATTTCAAAACCTTTTTCAAGAAGAAACTTTGTCAAGCATTTGTACCAAGCTCTAGGGGCTTGCTTGAGACCATAAAGAGCTTTACGAAGTTTGTACACATGATTAGGTTTCTTGGGATTCTCAAAGCCGGGAGGTTGTTTAACATATACTTCCTCCTCAATTTCACCATTTAAGAAGGCACTTTTAATATCCATTTGGTAAAGAGTGATATCATGGTGATTGGCATAAGCAAGTAAAATGCGAATGGATTCAAGTCTTGCAACGGGGGCATAGGTCTCACCATAGTCCTGTAGGAGATATGCCCTAGAGGCAATAATAAATGTTATTGATTATCTCCCTGTTCATAATTATGTTTATGTTCCATGCTATAACTGCTATGGTTCTCGAGTCTACAATAACCACGAGGCTCGGAGGAAGACTCATATGCACGTGTGGGATAATAAACGGTAAAATGTATTCCTAGTCAAGCCTCTATGACTGGCTCAAGTATTGCATGATGATCCTGTTTTCCTGATCATGGGCATGGCTATGCCGGCAATTTTGAGGGCACAATTGTTGGTAGAACACTTGTGTTGAATCGACCCGATTGATGTTATGCTATGAGATACATTCGTCATAAGTTTATGGTTAATAACACAGAGAAGTTAATGTTTGCATAATTCCTTAGACCATGAGAGTGTCGAGTTTCTTCATGCTTGCTTCATGAACTTTGGGGTTTGTTAAACGTCATCCGTAAATGGGTGGCTATTACGGCGGCTTACGGGTTCATGGAAAAGTATGTCAAGGGACTTGATAGCTCAAGATTGGGATTTGCTCCTCCGACGATGGAGAGATATCTCTGGGCCCTCTCGGTGTTACGGTATCCATCATCGTCTGGCCAGACACAGGGTGATTTGATCACAGGGATGCCGGAACACGGGAACGAGAAAAGAGAACAATACCGGCAACGAGGTAACTGGCATTGTGGACAAGTGTTGATCCACGAGGATGCCGATGTTTCTCACCTCGGGTAATTGTAACATATCGCGAAGCAACAGGAATAGCTCACGGCAACTGGAGGTTCACTCGAATATTTATTCGTGTGGGTATAGGGGTCAATATGGGTGTCCACGGCTCCGATGTTGATCATTGATCGGAAGGGGTTCCGGGTCATGTCTATGCTTCACCGAACCTATAGGGTCACACGCTTAAGGGTCATCTATCTGCTGAATACTAGACGGGGAGTCTGAGAGAAATTCACCGAAAAAGTTTCGGACGAAACGGAAACGTTCCGGAGAGGATATCGGAATAGTTCCGGTAAAACTGAAAAGTTGTTTCAGAGGATACCATAAAGTCAGATTAGTTTCGGCACATGCCTGATAATTCTTGGAGGGTGCCAGAATCGTTCTGGAAACTTTCTGGAATTTTCCGGGATGAAAACCGGAAATGTTCCGGAGCTGCCGGAACCGCTTCAGATGCTTTTCGCAGATGAAAATCACTAAACCGGAATTGTTCCGGCTCGCGTTGAAAATTATTTTGGTGGGTACTGGAAATGTTCTAAGCCCACATGAATATTTTCAGTTCGATCAGACGCTGAAAAATGTCGTCGTGAATAGTGAAATCAGATTTATGGATATGGTTGGAAGTTGGCTTTCCACAAATATCTTCCCAAGATATTTTGGGATGACATGGCATTTTGGATATGCCCATCCTACCCCTTGTTTTTCCTATAAATAGAGGGGAGGAGGCAGCCCCATATGCTTCATCCTTGCTCTCACATACACATGCCATTGACTTGTCTGGCTTCTCTCTCCCTCCCAGCGAAATAGTTTCGTAGAGCCGAAAGGCTGTCTGGGTTCCGGTGGGAACTAGTTCTGGACGGCGAAGCCCTGCCGGATAGATGACACCGTATGTGTGCAACTCTGTAGAGAGATCGTAGTTTCGGTCTTAGTTCGAGAGTGCCTCCCGAAGGGCTGTCCGAGTTACTGTCCATGTTTCGGGGGTCCTCCCGAAGGGCTGTCCGAGTGACCCGCCCGAAGGGCTGTCCGTGAGGCCTCCCGGAGGGCTGTCCGAGGATCCGTCCGGTGGGACTATCCGAAGGACTGTCCAGAGGCCTCCCGGAGGGCTGTCCGAGGATCCGTCCGGTGGGACTATCCGAGGGACTGTCCAGAGGCCTCCCGAAGGGCTGTCCGAGGATCCGTCCGGTGGGACTATCCGAGGGACTGTCCCGATGCCTCCCGAAGGGCTGCCCGGAGATCCGTCCGGTGAGCTGACGAGGGAGTACATCCTCGCGGTTGGGAGGTTGTAAAATCCTAGCTGCGGGGATCTGCACCGCCGATCGTCATCGACTCTACTTCCGCTGCGCTACGAGTCGGTAACGAAACAGATCAAACCTTGTATGCAGTCTCCATAGTGATCCTGGGCTGGTACGAAGGTCGGAAAATTTTTGTTTTCTGCTGTGTTCCCCAACAGTGGCATCAAGAGCCAGGCTATGCGTAGATGCAGGTTGCGATCTAGAATACATAGAGATGTATGGGTATTGCACAATATAATTAGGTAGTAGATGAGATCTATTACTGAAAATTATTTGTGCGGGTAGCAGATGAAATCTGTTACCCGATGTTCTTGTTGCTTCCCTGGAATTTGCGTTTGCTCAATCTCGAGACAGCATGGTGGAATTTCACAAAGTTCTGGCAATCCGCGATCCTGATTGATCAACGAAGTGCTATCAGTTCTTTGGGTTCCGCCATAGTCAAAAGAAAGATGAAATTCGCAGATGAATGGGCATTGCAGATATGATCTGCACGGGGGTCACGCGTATGACGAAGTTTAGTATGGGGCTCGAGATTTAATTATCTCGTGTTTCATACACCCCGAGATGTTAATCTAGCAATTTTGAATTATCATACTTGATGATAAAACGTTGGTAGCTGCGGTTTTGTTTCGAAACCTTAGAAGCCACGTAAAATGAAATTTTGCATAAACCGATTAGAGGCGTCTAACTTGGTTTTGCAGGATGGTTTGCATGTGCATATGATGTGGTATAGCAGTGTTCATAATAATTTGATTATGTATGAGATGACTATATGATGTAAATTGATTAACATGACCTGCGTGTCATGATTCGGCATGATGGCTGGAGCCATATGATTGCACTTTAATGACCTGCGTGTCAACCTTATGTAATGCACTTATTTTATTAGCTATAGAGATAGCAATATTATCTGGTGCATCGACAAGGTGGTGGCAATCTTCGCGAAGGTGAACACCGACGCGAATGCCGGAGACGAAGAAATGAAAGACTTCTCCGTCAGAAAGGGCTATACCATATCATGCTATTATGAATTGCCTAAGATGTTTATCCCTTATGATGCACCCTTTTGATTGCGCAGTAGTCGCTTTTTATTAGGGTGATCTCTCACTTAAATATCAAGTAGTTAGTGTTCTCCCAAGTGTAGCACCGTCACGGCACCTAACTTTTCGGGGCATTGCATGATCTCCATGGGTGCGAACGATTAGGGATGTGTGAGGCGGGTGAGTTGAGACCTCGCAGCGAGATCACTTGGTTGTCTTGACGTTCAGGCATGAAAGTCATGAGCTCGGAACACACGCATCGAAAGATGAACAAGAATCACATAGAGATGTGATCGGCAAGTTTGCCTACCGATTGAAGTTCGCGCCATTTGAGTTCATCTCGAACCGTGGCGTTGAAATTAAATGCGGGTCTTGAATCACTCAAAATCAATTATGAGAGATATTGATTTGAGTGGGAGCGCCCTTTAGAATTAATTCTTTTAATTCTTAGTGCAATTAATTATGAACTTTGTCTAAGTGAAAATTGCATAATAGTTGTAGAAGAATGGCTCGCGTTTCCACCTTCCCTATTAAAATTGAATAAGCTGTTAAATATCTGGTTAAAACTTTACGATTGGTAAACGTAATATGAGGATTGTCCTCAAGAGTGTCGAGAAGGATTTTGTCCTATCGCATGCTTTTAGTATTCTCCCGCTGATGCTATGGATAATGAGACTCGTCCTTTGATCCAAAAGCTAGAATTTCGTTACGGTCAAGTGCAATATGTTTGTTTCCATGAGACCCGAACTTCAAAAGTTTGGGATAGCTATGTGATATTCATGGAACTGAAAATCATTTTTCAGACACAAACAAAGGCTAAAAGATATGGGATATCCAAAGCAAGGTTTGTTTTGCAAACTGTTAGTAAAAGGTGTTTACTATGCATTTGACTAATAACAGAGGGATCCAGTAGAACGCCTGTCATATGATGAAGGTGAATAAAACAAACAACTTAAAGGAAATGTCCGAAGGGTGTTAGTAAGACTTCCACGCCTAGGAAATCCGGGGCTAACGCCACTCTTAAGTTGGATGCTTCTTCTGAGATAGAAGAAATACTAAAAGTTAAAACTGTTAGAAGTATAAAGGCAAAAAGAAAGAAGACTGGAATATCCAGCTCATGTATGAATGTCATACAAGTTTTTTATGTATAGAAGGCTGGTCAAAGAAATAGTTCTTGAGAATTATGATTAAACATGTTAATCACCAATTCTTGGGTATTGTGAGTTGATCACAGAGATACCCGCTCGATTGCACTCTGTTGCGACTCGATGCAAGAACTACTATGGCCTGAAAGACTAGCCAGGAATGAGGTCTTAATACACGCTGGGAACTTAGTAAAAGTTACTATACCTTCCATCGGTGTATTACCTATGTATTTATTTTTCATAATTCATTATAGAGTTTTACACACTCTAGCCCTTTGCATAAGGTATCTTGCAAGAAGGTTGTTCATAAGAGAACTTTTGATGTTCGGTGTTATGAATAACATAAGGGCCATACTTTCATTATGAATGAGATGTATGTTATGAATATTGATAATAATACTTTACCTCTGTATTTACTTTCATAAATCATTTTAGAGTTTTATACACTCTAGCCCATTTGCATAATGTTTGTTGCAAAAGTGTTGTTCATGAAAGAACAATTGTTGTTCGGAATCATGAATAACATAAGGGCCATGCTTCCATAGTGGATGGAACGTATGTTATGAATATTGATGGTAATATGATACATCCATAACACTGACGCTAAATGTCACAAGACTAAAGAGAATACCACACAAGTGTGGCACTGCGTTTGGTCACATTGGAGAAACCCGCATGGAAAATTCCATTATGATGGATTTTGAAAGTCGTTTGATTTTGAATCATCTGACACTTGCAACTTTCCTCCGAAAAGTGAAGTGACTGAAATACCGTTCACAGGTCATAAGGAACGAGCAACAAACTTATTGGTGATCATACATTTTGATGTGTGTAGTCCAATAAATGTTGTTGCTGGCAGTGGATTTATCTATCTTCAGAAATGACTCAAGTGGATATATGGATATTTACTTGATGAGACGTAAGTCTGGATCTTTTGAATTCATTCATAAGGTTTTCAAAAATGAAGTAGAAATTATTGTAACAAGGAAATTATGTTTCTACAATTGGATTGCGGAAAGGAATTTTTGAGTTACAAGTTTAGCGAATGTCTGATGAGTTGTGAAAAGAGTTTCATAACTTACACCTCCCGGAACTCCACTGAGAGTGGTACGTCCGTGAAGATGTAATCAAACCATTTTTGATATGGTAAGATCAAAAATGACATAAATCAATTTGCCATTATCTCTTTTAAAGTAATGCTTTAGAGACTACGGGTTTTACACTGAAAAGAGCGCCATCAGGTCTGTTGAAATGACGCCATGGTATGGTACGCCCAACCATGCTTGGTCTTTCCTTAACATTTGGAATATGGGGCTTGTGTAAAAGGTTACAAACCTATTCCAAATCAGACAAGAACTATTTTGTAGGTTATCCCAAGTAATTGGGAATTCCTCCACCACGATACCGAGGCAAAAGGTTTGCCACAAAGAACGGTATAATTTTGAAAGAAAATGTTTCTTGCAAAAAGGTGAGTGGGAGGACAGTGCAACTCGACGAGATAAACAGTATCTTCGTCATCAGATCAAAGGAAAGGAACCTTGGAAGTGATTCCGGAGTTTCCTACTGCGACTGATACGGAAGTCTCTACAATAAAATGTATGGACTTCGGTCGAACTTGTAGCTAAACCACGTAGGCAAAGCTCGTGCAAACCTATCAGGTGCGCAAACGAGATATTGTTGTTAGACAACAGTATACCTACAATACACAAGGAAGCGTTGATGGGCCCTGACTCCAGAATTGGCTAAATGCCAATACAATCCGAGATAGTTTCCATATAAGTGATTCGAGATTAAAATCTTGATACACCTTTCGGAAGACTTAGAGTCTAACGAATATTTATGGAACTAAAAACTGATACGGATAAAATGTTTTATCCATAAAGCTCGACTTGTTGCAATAACAAGTTCAAAGAGTTGACTACGATGAGATTGTCTCACCGTAGCGATGCTTAAAGTCGGTTCGGGTTGAACTAGCAATTAATACATATTTCAATCATGAGATATGAAACATGGATGACAAAAAGATTTCCATCTAATGGAAATGAAACCTAGGACTTGTATGTGATACAGTCCAAAGTAATTTGTCGATCCAGAGGATGCTAGTAAGTATGCAAACTTCAGAGTTCCAGCCATGGACAGAAGAGAGCAAAGTGGAGTTGGAATCTTCGTTTTTGATGGAATGGTCAAAGGGGTTTGACTTCATCAAATGGGTATCGAAGATGCTTGTGATTCAAGAAAGTAAGTGGGAGCATAATGATATTTCTAAAAACCTTGTGTACCTGACACATTGTTAAATTGGAAATTTCTTGACACGAATTAGGACTTCATTTAAAAATAGTTTTTCGATGAAGTGCTTGGGCTAAAACAGCCTTGATATTAGGCATGATGATCTATGGAGATAGATTTACCTAATGGGGCTAAAGCCAAAAATACATATTGACAAGATGCTAAAACTTTTTAGCATTTAAAAACGCCAAGGAGTGATTCTTGCCGAAGTCACATGGATAGAGTTTTGCAAAACTCGGTGTCTCAAAACACTGATGAGCGAAATACATGATGGAGATTCCACACACTTTCGTGTTTGGATTGATCATGTATTCCATGGTATGTAAAACAACCAGATATGTCCAATACTCCAAAGTTGTTGTGAGTATAGATACCAAAGTGATCAAAAGTACTGATCATGGGACAACAGTGAAAAATGGTCATTGAGTACTAAAGTAGCACTAATGACATGTTTTCTCGCAAGCGGAGATTATGAAGAGTTCGTTGTAAAAGGTTACATCGATACAGTCTTCATCATTTCTCCATGCGATTTTCGATTTAATTTGAGGGTTTTGTGTAATACACAATATGGTGGCACGGTAGTTGGAAATTGTTCCAAACAAGATACTGTGGCGAATTCTATGACAAAGGCTAAGTATGTTGATGCTTAAGAAGCGACAAAGAAGTTGTTGAATCATATAGTTCATTCATGAACTTAGTATGGTTCCAAGAAGGCTTTGGTCTATGGGACACTATAGCAGATAGTTGCTCCATAGCTCAGTCTGAGGAATCAGGTTTCGACCAATGATTCACACATATGCAAAGCCAAGTCCACACAAAATATGAATTTTGTGAAAGCGTGAAAACGCGAGGATATGCAAAGTTACACACGGAGCTGAAGTTGTCAGATCCGTTGGACATCAGGCTATACCACATGCGAAGCATATTTTACACCAGTATGCCATAGGTGTAAAGTGCATTAGCATTGACTAGATTATTGACTCTAGTGCAAGTGGGAGTCTGTAGGAGATATGCCCTAGAGGCAATAATAAATGTTATTGATTATCTCCCTGTTCATAATTATGTTTATGTTCCATGCTATAACTGCTATGGTTCTCGAGTCTACAATAACCACGAGGCTCGGAGGAAGACTCATATGCACGTGTGGGATAATAAACGGTAAAATGTATTCCTAGTCAAGCCTCTATGACTGGCTCAAGTATTGCATGATGATCCTGTTTTCCTGATCATGGGCATGGCTATGCCGGCAATTTTGAGGGCACAATTGTTGGTAGAACACTTGTGTTGAATCGACCCGATTGATGTTATGCTATGAGATACATTCGTCATAAGTTTATGGTTAATAACACAGAGAAGTTAATGTTTGCATAATTCCTTAGACCATGAGAGTGTCGAGTTTCTTCATGCTTGCTTCATGAACTTTGGGGTTTGTTAAACGTCATCCGTAAATGGGTGGCTATTACGGCGGCTTACGGGTTCATGGAAAAGTATGTCAAGGGACTTGATAGCTCAAGATTGGGATTTGCTCCTCCGACGATGGAGAGATATCTCTGGGCCCTCTCGGTGTTACGGTATCCATCATCGTCTGGCCAGACACAGGGTGATTTGATCACAGGGATGCCGGAACACGGGAACGAGAAAAGAGAACAATACCGGCAACGAGGTAACTGGCATTGTGGACAAGTGTTGATCCACGAGGATGCCGATGTTTCTCACCTCGGGTAATTGTAACATATCGCGAAGCAACAGGAATAGCTCACGGCAACTGGAGGTTCACTCGAATATTTATTCGTGTGGGTATAGGGGTCAATATGGGTGTCCACGGCTCCGATGTTGATCATTGATCGGAAGGGGTTCCGGGTCATGTCTATGCTTCACCGAACCTATAGGGTCACACGCTTAAGGGTCATCTATCTGCTGAATACTAGACGGGGAGTCTGAGAGAAATTCACCGAAAAAGTTTCGGACGAAACGGAAACGTTCCGGAGAGGATATCGGAATAGTTCCGGTAAAACTGAAAAGTTGTTTCAGAGGATACCATAAAGTCAGATTAGTTTCGGCACATGCCTGATAATTCTTGGAGGGTGCCAGAATCGTTCTGGAAACTTTCTGGAATTTTCCGGGATGAAAACCGGAAATGTTCCGGAGCTGCCGGAACCGCTTCAGATGCTTTTCGCAGATGAAAATCACTAAACCGGAATTGTTCCGGCTCGCGTTGAAAATTATTTTGGTGGGTACTGGAAATGTTCTAAGCCCACATGAATATTTTCAGTTCGATCAGACGCTGAAAAATGTCGTCGTGAATAGTGAAATCAGATTTATGGATATGGTTGGAAGTTGGCTTTCCACAAATATCTTCCCAAGATATTTTGGGATGACATGGCATTTTGGATATGCCCATCCTACCCCTTGTTTTTCCTATAAATAGAGGGGAGGAGGCAGCCCCATATGCTTCATCCTTGCTCTCACATACACATGCCATTGACTTGTCTGGCTTCTCTCTCCCTCCCAGCGAAATAGTTTCGTAGAGCCGAAAGGCTGTCTGGGTTCCGGTGGGAACTAGTTCTGGACGGCGAAGCCCTGCCGGATAGATGACACCGTATGTGTGCAACTCTGTAGAGAGATCGTAGTTTCGGTCTTAGTTCGAGAGTGCCTCCCGAAGGGCTGTCCGAGTTACTGTCCATGTTTCGGGGGTCCTCCCGAAGGGCTGTCCGAGTGACCCGCCCGAAGGGCTGTCCGTGAGGCCTCCCGGAGGGCTGTCCGAGGATCCGTCCGGTGGGACTATCCGAAGGACTGTCCAGAGGCCTCCCGGAGGGCTGTCCGAGGATCCGTCCGGTGGGACTATCCGAGGGACTGTCCAGAGGCCTCCCGAAGGGCTGTCCGAGGATCCGTCCGGTGGGACTATCCGAGGGACTGTCCCGATGCCTCCCGAAGGGCTGCCCGGAGATCCGTCCGGTGAGCTGACGAGGGAGTACATCCTCGCGGTTGGGAGGTTGTAAAATCCTAGCTGCGGGGATCTGCACCGCCGATCGTCATCGACTCTACTTCCGCTGCGCTACGAGTCGGTAACGAAACAGATCAAACCTTGTATGCAGTCTCCATAGTGATCCTGGGCTGGTACGAAGGTCGGAAAATTTTTGTTTTCTGCTGTGTTCCCCAACAAGTCCATACCTTTGATTTGTGTGTAACCTTGTGCTACGAGACGAGCCTTGTTGCGTACAACTTGTCCATCTTCATCTTGCTTATTCCGAAACACCCATTTGGTTCCAATGATGTTTTGCTCTTCCTTAGGCTTCTCAACCAATGTCCACACTTGGTTCCTCTCAAAGTTGTGTAGCTCGTCATGCATTGCATTCACCCAATCTGGGTCCTTGAGAGCATCTTCCACCTTCAAAGGTTCAACACTAGAGATGAATGAGTAATGCTCACAAAAGTTAGCTAAACGAGATTTAGAGCGAGTGATTCTCCCGGATTGGATATCTCCAAGTATTTGTTCGACGGGATGATCCTTGTCGATTCTTGCTCTAACTCGAGGTAGCTTTTTCTTGGGTTGTGGTGAGGCTTCCTCCTCATCATCATCATCTTCTTCTTCTTCGTTGATGTTGTCGTTGTTTGCTTGTGGAGGTGGAGAAGGAGGTTGAGGTGGATCATCTTGTTGCACTTCCTCATTCCCATCGTCTTGACGTGTTCCACTTGTGGATGCCTCCATATCTTGTCGTTCACCTTGATGTGAAGTTGGGGCTTCCACTTGAATAGACGAGGTACTCTCCTCCACTTCCATGGGGCGAATCTTGCCAATGGGCAAGTCTTGGATTGCTTCCGATGGTTCTTTATCTCCTACATCAAGTGGCAATTGCTCGACTTGCGAGCCGTTAGTCTCATCAAACTTCACATCTACCGTCTCTTCAACTTTTCGAGTGAAGTTGTTGTAGACACGGTAAGTGTGAGAGTTCGATCCATAACCAAGTAGGAAACCTTCATGAGATTTAGGAGCAAATTTTGAACGACGATGCTTATCATGAATGTCACATTTTGAGCCAAATACTCGAAAGTATCCAACTTGTGGTTTGTTACCGGTGAGCAGTTCATACTCCGTTTTACCAAGAAGCTTGTGAAGATATAGTCGATTTGTTGCATGACAAGCTGTTTCAACTGCTTCCGCCCAAAAATTTCTTGGCGTCTTGTATTCATCAAGCATTGTTCTTGCCATCTCAATAAGTGTTCGGTTCTTCCTCTCAACAACTCCATTTTGTTGAGGTGTGTACGTAGCCGAGAACTCATGTGAAATACCCTCCTCATCAAGAAAGGTGTCCACATTTGCGTTCTTGAACTCCGTTCCGTTGTCACTTCGAACCTTCTTGATCTTCACTTCAAATTGATTTTGAGCCTTTCTTCCGAAGTTCTTGAAGATCTTTTGTACCTACGATTTGTCATCAAGAAAGAACACCCACGTAAATCTAGAAAAATCATCAACAATGACCAAACCGAAAGAATTACCACCAAGACTCTTATAGGCGTTGGGACCAAAAAGATCCATATGAAGTAGCTCGAGTGGTCTCCTCGTGGTCATAATGTTCTTCATGGGATGGCTTCCTCCAACTTGTTTTCCTGCTTGGCAAGCACTACAAAGTCGATCCTTGTCAAATATAACATCTTTCACTCCAAGAATGTGATCTCCTTTAACAAGTTTATCAAGGTTACGCATACCAACATGTCCAAGTCTTCTATGCCATAACCAGCCTATAGAAGATTTAGCAATTAAGCATGTACGAGGTTGAGCTCTCTTAGTGAAATCAACAATGTATAGATCACCTCTACGAATGCCGGTAAAGACCATATTATGATTATCTTGGCGAAACACTTGGCAATCTACTTTGGTAAATAGAACATTAAAGCCAAAATCAGCTAGTATAGATACGGAAAGAAGATTGTAACCAAGAGATTCAACAAGCATAACATTTTGTATGGAGCTATCATTGGATATGGCCACCTTACCAAGGCCAAGTACCTTACCCTTGGAGTTGTCCCCAAAAGTCACATACTTGCGTGGACCATCATTTTTAGTAAGCTCACGAAACATGTCTCTATCTCCGGTCATGTGATCGGTACAACCGCTGTCAAGAATCCACTCTTTTCCTCCGGCCATATAATCTCGAAGATTTGCCATAAGACTGAGATTCCTCAAGGTCTTCTCAAATTCAATATCAAATTCTTCATCCTCATCATAATAGCCATGCTCAACATCATCATTATCATGCATGTGATCATTACCTAGGGCAATAGATTCATTAGTTTCATGATCATGACAATGTTCAAGTTTATGGATTCTAATAGTTTCCATGATAATATTGCTAATAGTTCTAACATCTCCTTTGGCACGCATGAGATCACGAAGCTCAAACAAACAATCATCAAACTTAGGATCATTAGGACTCATCTTGTGAAAAGCAATAGCCTTATGAAGAATCTTATTGAGACTCTTTAAGGAGTAATCGGGATATCGCTTTTCTAAATCATGCCATAGAGCATAAGCACATGCAAAGTTTCGCATGCAACCAAGCACAATCTTAGGTAATCCTCTAATGATAAGATTGACGGTTCTAAGATTACGAAGCATGTCAATTTCCTCTTCATGAGTAGGATGCAAGGGATCAATAGGGGGCACATAAGGATTATGAATATACTTGTTCAAGTTAAATTCATCAAAGATATCAAGCATTTCATCCTTCCAAAAGTTGTAATACTCCCCATCGAGAATAGGCACTCTACGTCTAAGACTCCCCAAAGTAGACACATCCATCTCCCTCCAATGGTGATGAAACCAAGGCAATGGAGACCAAAGCTCTGATACCAATTGTAGGATCGAGGAGATATGTCTAGAGGGGGGTGAATAGACTCCTAACCAGCCAAAGGTGCAGTTTTTAATTTCTCCTGGAATTTAGGCAGATTTTGGCACAAGTTAAGATCACTCCAATACTTTCTACACATGCATATCTAGAGATTAAGCAGCGGAAATAGTAAGGCATGCAATAGTACGAAAAGTAAAGGGGTAGAGTATGGAAGATCAAACGCAATGAAGACACGGTGGTTTTTGGCATGGTTCCGATAGGTGGTGCTATCGTACGTCCACGTTGATGGAGACTTCAACCCACGAAGGGTAACGGCTAGGCGAGTCCACGGAGAGCTCCACCCACGAAGGGTCCACGAAGAAGCAACCTTTTCTATTCCACCATGGCTTACGTCCACGAAGGACTAGCCTCACTCGGGGTAGATCTTCACGAAGTAGGCGATCTCCTTGCCCTTACAAACTCTTGGTTCAACTCCACATCTGGTTGGAGGCTCCCAAGTGACACCTAACCAATCTAGGAGACACCACTCTCCAAAAGGTAATAGACGGTGTGTTGTTGATGAACTCCTTGCTCTTGTGCTTCAAATGATAGTCTTCCCAGCACTCAATCAACTCCTCACAGATTTGGCTATGGTGGAAGAGGGATTTGAGTGGAAAGCAACTTGGGAAAGGCTAGAAATCAAGATTCAAATGGTAGGAATGGAATGGCTTGATCTCAACACATGAGCAGGTGGTTCTCTCTCAGAAAATGGATGGTGGAAGTGTAGGCACGTTCTGATGGCTCTCCTTATTGAGAAGGATGGGGTGGAGGGGTATATATAGCCTCCACACAAAATCCAACCGTTACACACTTTTGACCCAACTCGGTGGCACCAAAACGATCATCTCGGTAGCACCGAACTGTGTAAAAGATATGAACTTTAGGAATCTCGGTGGGACCAATACGAACAACTCGGATGGACCAAAGTGCAATGGCTTAGGGCAATCCTCATCTCGGTGGCACCGATTGCATCAACTCGGTAGGACCGAAGTGAAGCAATAAGGCAACAGAGAGTTGGCAAGCCATCTCGGTGAGACCAATATGCATAACTCGGTTAGACCGAAGTGAATGCAACCGATTACAGAGAGTTGGCAAGGCCATCTCGGTGGGACCGAGATCCATTTCGGTGGATCCGATTTGTTAGGGTTTTGGCAGTGGCTAAGTCTTGGATGAACTCGGTGGGGCCGGATTGGAAATTTCGGTGGGGCCGAGTTGGACTTTAGGTTTAGGACATATTTGGGTAGAGAGAGTGGTTGAGGGTTTAGGAATACTGTCACTAAGCACTTGAGCAAAAAGACCATTAAGCAACACCTCATCCCCTTTTAATAGTATTGGCTTTCCTATGAACTCAATGTGATCTTGGATCACTAAACCAAAAATGTAGAGTGTTGATCTTTTGCCAATCCTTGTCCTTAGCATTTTGAGGGGGTTCCACGTCCTCATGTCCACGCCACGCCATTGTTGAACTTGTCTGAAATTCACTAGATAAAAGCATTAGTCCAACAACATGTATGTTGGCATAAATTACCAAAACCACCAAGGGAGCAAATGTGCTTTCAGCCAACGGCTTTGCCGTCGGCATAGCCACCGCCGAGGCACCAGTGGGCGACACGTGGTAGCTATGCCGACGGCTTAGCCGTCGGCATAGGTGCCACGTGTCGCCCAACTGTACTCCCTGGCACCAGACTATGCCGACGGCCAGGCCGTCGGCATATATTCAAATATATGCCGACGGCTTAGCCGTCGGCATACACTGGCGCCAGGGAATACCAGCATGGGCCACATGTCAGAACTATGCCGACGGCTAAGCCGTCGACATATGTTTATGTCTATGCCGACGGCTACACCGTCGGCATAGTGCTGACACGTGGCGCATTTTCATTGGGTGTAACTTGACGGTGGCGCTGTCTGCCGCCGTCATATGAATGAGTTTGCCGACGGCCAATCTGTGCCGACGGCCGTACGGACCTATGCCGACGGCTTTTCTATGCCTACGGCAGGCCCAGGTACGCCGACGTATATGATGCCGATGGGGCTATGCCGACGGCGGCCGGCGGCATAGGGCTATCCCGACGGGATTTGGGCCGGTATAGATAGTAATTCCGGTAGTGAGCTCCAGTGCGTGGGCGCATGCGCGCCAGAGGAGGCCGAAATTCCCCATCTCGGAGAGGACTAGGCCGTAGACGCACTTTAGCATATCAGGATTGAAGTCATTGAGTACATCAAAGGTCAAAATCCAAACGTGAGTAGTGGAAGGAGGAAAGGCGTGGGGATTGGGTGCGCAAAGTACCTTGCTGAACGGATGCTGCGCGCGGCGGCCGGAGTAGTCAAGGCGTAACTGCTGGTGCTACGGGGCTGGGGATTGGGCGGAGCGACAGAGGTCAGCTAGGCAGGAGAGATAGCAAACATAGGAGGAGGAAGACAGGTGACGCGAGGCATCAGGAGAGCCAGCAGCAAGTACGTGGGCGAGGGAGGCGGCCGTTGGTTTCTTTGGCGGGGGAGGTGGCGACCGCACGCAAGAATACGGGGCATCCGGGGAGGAGCCGAGGGGCGGGTGCGGCTGGCGCCGGCGCTAACCCTAGGCACCGCCAGTTCGTGGTCGGGATGGGAGGCGAGCGACGTGCGTGTGTTGCGTCATTGCATGAGGTGAGAGAGACTGGGCTACGCCGGGCTGGTTGTGGTGGTTTTGCTGTGTCAGCCCATGTGCGGCAGCTGTGCGGACGAGGGGACGACCAAATGAAACGAAACCAAAGGAAACATACCATCACCGACCGCAGACTCTCCCTTTACGAGTAGAGATAGAAGAATCACAACGACGTCCTCAAGAAGAGAGCGACACCCACAGACACTGCCGCCGTCCGCGCTAAAGCACGGAGTTTTCGCTTGGCGGCTCACCCGTCCCACCAGGAGGCACCTAGGACAACAACAACAACAACGTTGAGCATAGACCTCCAGATCTAGATTTGGGCGTCGCCACTGCCATGAACAGATAGCGAGCCCGAACCACCCGCCACTACATGATGGTGCAATACACCGGGGCATGGCTTGCTTAAAAGAAGCCTGGCAACAGGCCTAGGGGTGAAAAGTTATATGAAATGTTCACTAAAAGTTTAGAACTTGAGCATTCTCTCAAGGATACATACATATCAGTCTGCATATATCCAAAACATATATGAAAAGTTCAATATGGATATATTTGTATAAATAAAATACATATATGGTCGTATTATCATCCCTCATGGGGATACAAATTCATTCAGATCTAGGGTTAATAATGTAGTGATATCGGGACTTGAAGTTCCATATGTCCCTAACACCAAAGCACTCATAGAATTGCAAAGTATTTCAACCTCACACTATATTTGCTATCAATTTATTCAGAGTGTATGGTTGATGTAAGGGATATCCTTTGATATCTCCAACTCAACATGTTAATTAATGTATAGTCATTAGGATTAGCAACCATCATTAGTAGTTGCATGTGTCCATTAACCGAACATACATCTTTCCCCACATACGCGTCGTTTGCATAGGATCGCCTCCTCTCCCCTTTTCTCTCTTGTACTATAACCGACGACCCTCGATGACATCCTTTCATCTTGTATATAAGCATAACAGTTCATAAATATTGTTAGGGCATATTTCTCCCTTAGTGGTTTTGGTGATTGATGACAATACTTTTGCGAACTAATCGTGTGCATTGAGCATTTCAGATAATCAGCTATATGGCACAAGACGATTCGTGCCCCTCGGAGCTATTATGAAGACGGTGTTTTTCTTGCGTTTCATTTTTGGTGGATTTGAGTCGTAGGATCACCATACTATTAAGAGGGCATCCGCTTCGGAAAGGTTTGGGTGGAATCAACACGTACACAGTCCTTTTTGCACCCCCGTTCTTTCCCGGCAATCGAGCTTACCCTTCCTCTATGCATGAGCCTTCCAGAGCATCTTAAGCGGTAGTACCGCCCTGCTCAGCGGTAGTACCGCTCCAGCGGTACTGCCGCAGATCAGTGCTACCTCCACTTCCGCTTGTTTTTAGGTTCTGTAATTGGGCGGTAGTAGAGCAGTAGTTCAGCACGGTAGTACCGCTCCGGCGGTACTGCGGCCCAGACTACCACCCCACTACCGCAGAGTTACTGGGCTTTTAACAACTAAGCGGAAGTACCGCTCGTGTAGAGTGGTAGTACCGCTCCGGCGGAACTACCGCCGTTCCTCTACCGCACCGAGTACCGCTTGTTTTTTGCTTCTGGATAGCTCTGTCTCTCGAGCGGAAGTAGAGCGGTAGTACCGCCCCAGGCGGCACTACCGCCCTGCCTTTCTCTACTACCGCTGGTTCCGGCTATTGTTCAGCACTAAGCGGAAGTACCGCTAGTGGGAGCGGTAGTACCGCTAGTGGGAGCGGTAGTACCGCTCCGGCGGCACTACCGCCTCCCTGACCTGTCAGTTGAACGGAGCGCCAGGAACTTCCGTGCCAGCGGAAGTACCGCTCGCCAGAGCGGTACTACCGCTTGTGCACGGGCTGTGAGTGCATAACGGTTGGTTTTATTCTCCACTATAAAAGGGGGTCATCTTCTCCAAGTTGACTCACCTCTTCCTCCCCAAGCTCCATTGTTGCTCTCAAGCTCATTTTCGCCCGATCTCTCTCCCTAGCCAATCAAACTTGTTGATTCTTTAGGGATTGGTTGAGAAGGCCTAGATCTACACTTCCACCAAGAGAAATTTGATTCCCCCACTAATCCCTTGCGGATCTTGTTACTCTTGGGTGTTTGAGCACCCTAGACAGTTGAGGTCACCTCGGAGCCACATTCCATTGTGGTGAAGCTCTGTGGTGGTGTTGGGAGCCTCCAATTAAGTTGTGGAGATTGCCCCAACCTTGTTTGTAAAGGTTCGGTCACCGCCTTCAAGGGCACCACTAGTGGAATCACGGCACCTCGCATCGTGTGAGGGCGTGAGGAGAATACGGTGGCCCTAGTGGCTTCTTGGGGAGCATTGTGCCTCGACACCGCTCCAACGGAGACGTACTTCCTCTCAAAGGGAAGGAACTTCGGAAACACATCCTTGTCTTCACCGGCTCCACTTGTGGCTACTTCTTACCTTTACTTTGTGCAAGCTTCTCTTGTGTTGTATCTTGTGCTTGCTTGCTTGTGTGGTTGTTGTTAGCATCATATAGGTTGCTCACCTAGTTGCACATCTAGACAACCTATTTTGTTGCTAACCCTAATTTGTTAAGAAAAACTAAAAATTGGTAGTTTCCTATTCACCCCCCCCCCCTCTAGTCAACCATATCGATCCTTTCAGTTCTCTCATTGAAGAAAAAGGGTTATCCCGCTTTATTATATTATAAAGCAACCACCACCGTACAATCCGATAAAAACACACACCATCCCAACACACATACACACCCAAGGCTAGATACAGAGACGCTGAAAATAGCATCACCACCCAAACAACTCCAAGCAAACATCAGGTGTACAATAAGAATCACTATGGAGTCATCGGGGCCCTCAACCGTGGACAAGCCACCGCAATGATACGACGCCGTGCATGACGAACCATGGACTTCAAGGCGGTGCCTTCGGGAAGGGAACGACACCGGAGCGCCACCACCACCCAATCCAAGGATCAGAGTTTCCCCCAGAGCAACACGACGAACAATGAGTCATCGTGACGACGCCTTCAAGAAGGGAACGACGCCAAAACACTACCGTCGTCGGCCTGATAAGTTTAGAACGGGTTTTCACCCTGGCCAACACTCACCGTCACCGAATTCTGGTACAGTCTACCACACCACAGCCACCGAACATCACACCCCGGCCACCAAGCCACCCACACGACCATGGTCACCAGATAGCATCTGAGCCGCGTGCTGCGCCCACGAGCATCCCGACTCCCACCACCAGGGACGCTGCCTCGGCATTCGAGGCTGTCCCTCCGCAGTTGACACACCATACGGGCATGGCCGACCGGAAAGGGGCAGAAGACACTGCCTTCCGCCCCAAAGAGGACACCTTGGCAAGATTGGTGGCCTCGCAGGCCAGATTTGGTCAAGGGGAGCTCCGACAGTCGCAAGCTACAGGTGCCCAATGCACCGTACAATGACGTTGCGGATGGGGGCACCCCTGCCTCCCTCCCCGAAGATCCTCTGCCACCTCCGGCCAGCCCCTACGTGCCGCGAGTAGAACCACCAGATCAGCACAACACCCCGCCCCTACCCCCCCAGACAAGTACCTATATCAGCAGAGGAGGGAGAATGCCCACCAGAGCCAGCCACAGACGAACCAACGCCGGAGCACGTCCTTCCATTGTCGTGGCCTGACCTGACCGATCACCGTGGCCGTAGTTGCACCGCTCTAGACCACCACCACGCAACGCCTCCGCTGAACCACCACCACCACCATGTGTCGCCCGTCGTCCACCAGTGACCAAATCCGAGTGAATCTAGCCAGAGGCGCGCGAGCATGACACTGCCCGATCTGAAGCTTCCCGCAACCGCCGCACCGCAGATGCCGCCCAAGCCATCGACGTTCCGTCACCAGGCCTCCCGTCGCCGCCCCGAGGTCGTGCCGTTTGGCCATGCCACAACCCAGCACCATCACTCGACCTAATGCCCCACGCCATCCGTGGAGCATGAGCGAAGGGGAAGAGAAGGCCCCGCCGCTGGCCCCCGCCACTGCCCAGCACCACCACTTGTCGGGGCCGGATTTCCGGGACATAAAATTCCAGAAATAACCCCCCGTGTCATCACCAGCCCCAAGATCATTTTTACTGGTGGACACGTCCTTGATATAGATTACCAAGCAGTTACAAGAATTGGATACAAGACCATAAAGGTCTAATGATACAACAACGATTTCTAACAGCGGATGGCAGAAGCGGGTAGCGGATCTCCATCTCTGGTGGGGCTCCATTCCCACAGGAACAGCTGACCTGGATAACTCCTATCCCACGTGGCTGCTATCTCTGATTCCTAGGTTGCGGGGTGTGCCTTCGTAGTACTCCTCTCCTAATCGTGATCTGGCCAAGACAATAGCCAGGGACAAGCCAGTGAGTATGTTTGAATGTACTCACAAACATCCTGAACAAAAGATATACCAAATGCAACAGAGAACATATGATCATGATGAACTAAATTATATGTATATGTTGACTAATATTAAATATCAATACAGTGTAGAAGGCTAAATATATCATTCTAGTAAATAAACCAAGAAAATAGAATGGAACATCGGGCGTTAGACTGCCCGAAAAATTCCAAGATAAATACCAAACGGGTGTCTGAATGCGACGCCTCGAGAGGTCTTGAAAAGAAATGTCAAACGGGTGTCTGAATGCGGCGCCTCGAGATGTCTTGAAAAGAAATGCCAAACGGGTGTCTGAATGCGACGCCTCGAGAGGTCTTGAAAAGTAATGAGTATCCAGGTGGAGTAACCATCCCAAGAGACACTCAGAAAAGAAAATAGAAATGAGTATCCAGGTGGATTAACCATCCCAAGTGATACTTAGAAAAGAAAATAGAATTGAGTATCTAGGTGGATTAACCATCCCAAGAGATACTCAGAAAAGAAAATAGAAATGAGTATCCATGTGGATTAACCATCCCAAGAGATACTCAGAAAATAAAATAGAAATGAGTATCCAGGTGGATTAAACATCCCAAGAGATACTCAGAAAAAGAAAATAGAAATGAGTATCCAGGTGGATTAACCATCCCAAGAGATACTCAGAAAAGAAAATAGAAAAGATTATCCAGGTGGATTAACCATCCCAAGAGATACCCAAGGTTGCACATAGAATAAAAGGGGTTAGTACACAATAATATTCATGTTAACAACAATATTCATGCTGGCATCAGTAGTGACAATAATTATCCTGCAAAAGTGAATCATGCTCAATTTTATTTATTTCCTCCGAAGACCGACACTTGACCAACCCAGACTGTAGTCCTTAACCGCGGACACGGCTATTTGAATAGGCTATAAAACTCTGCAGAGGGTGTACTCTTTACCCACAAGTAAAGGATTTCTTTAGTAAACACCGAAACGCTAACTAATTCCCATTACGGTCTTTGGGATGAAAACACACCTGACTAGCACACACCAGCTTAACCGTCTTGATGCCCGGAATCACCCAAGGCATCACTCCAGAAAAACTCTAAGACGGGGAGACCACCGTCTCGAATAGCATGGGATCACAATTTATACCGCGTGGATTACAAGGGGTGCCCCCCTCTCAGCCCAGCCGGAAACACACATGCCCCCTGACCAGGTGACATGCCTACCAGAGGCCTCTGGTATCTTTCACCATGGCCTCTCTGCACGGTGTGTGCAATGAAAGGGGTTAACAACTTACTGAACCGTACCCTACCTGTGGCAAGGACAAATGGCAACACGAAACAAGTATGGGGGTTACCGGAACAAGACTCGATCTACGGTCGACTCAGGAGGTTTAAGTTTTCCTGCAGTGGTTAGCACAATATATTTCCTTGGTAGTACCCAACAGGGTCACCACCTGGCATGTCCCAACATGCCCTCACTGGTCATTCTCGTAACAACGAGATTTCAGTCTCACGGTCACTTTTCTCGTGACTGGTTCTTTCCTGCAGATTAGTTCCGGACGAACATAGACATCTGTGGCATGTGAGAACAATCATCCTCACTCATATTTCATGTTTAAGTGAGAGTAACAAAATATCAATGGATCATGCATGCAAAAATAGCAATATGCAAGTTTCATTCAAAATTATCATACTCATGTTCCAGGTATCCTAGCTAGCAAACTACCAAACGTTCACCATATCAAGTGTTCAAAATGCTTGCCTTGGGTATGCAGTGGTGTTGGTTCACTCCATAATTTTGCAAAAATCATCTTCCCTCCATTTTTCCTATTTTCAAAATATTGCAATTACCACATAAACTTGAAACGGTACAAAAAAGTTGTTTGGAAAATTTTGAAATAAATACTAAAATAAACTAGATGAAATTTAAAGAATGGCCGAAAAAGAATTAATTCATTTGGACTTATAGTTTAAAAGTTAGAGGCAGTCAAAGTTGTGGTCAAAAATCTGTTTTATTTAAAAACTTAAAAAGAAAACGATTCGGTGGGAATTACGCTTTCAAGTAGGGAAAACGTAGTCTGCAGAAATACGTCTCCACTTAAGACGAGCTGGCGTGGCGTTGGGTCACTGACAGTGGGCCCATGGGCCCACTGGTCAGGTTTGACCAGGTCGTCTCGCGCCCTCTCTCTCTCCTGGCCGAACAGAGGCGGGACTACGGCGGTCCTCGCTGGCGAAAGGCAGCGCCTCCTGGGAAGCTGAGGCTGCCCACGCGCTCAGGAGACCCTGGCGATCCTCCCGATACTCGTCTTGGCCTCCGGGGTGGACGGAGTCACCGGCGGCGAGGTTCTCCCAAGAACTCCGGCGGGGCCAAATTGGGGCTTTTGCCCACGGCGTATCTCCGTTGGAATTGGCGAGCGGAATGGACTCTAGGGTGGATGAGAAAGCTACTAGTGGAGATAACGGGGAGTGGGAGGCTCTGGTGGCGTGGGAAGCTTCGAGACAGTGGCGGCGGATGCCTCGGTCAGAAACGGAGAAGATGACCACGTCCGGGCCTCTTGGGCGCTCTGCAGGGTTTGTAGGAGAGGGAAAAGTGGTGGTGATCAGCGGAGCGAGCTCGGGTGGCCTTATATCGGTAGGAGGCGTCGGTCCCGTGGCCTCCCGAAGATAAGCACGGCGGCGGCGGCCATTGATGAGGAGCCGTGGTCGGTGGCAGGGTAGCTGAGGCAGGTGGAGAGGTAGATGGCCCGCAGTTATGCTCTAGGTGAGCTGGTTGGCTCGGGGGGGCTCCAAATGGCTTGGGCGATGCCGTCCCGAGTTAACCACTGTAGCGGACGGTGCAGGCCGATGGTGGACGGCGCTTGGGGACGTGGGGGAGTGTCGGCGGGCGTCTAGGTGGTCGGGGCAATCCAGAGGAGGGCTAGGATGAGCGGGAGAGGCAGCAGCAGAGCGGCTGGAGCTCGGTGCCGACGTGGTGCAATACACGCGCTTTGGCTGCGCTCTGGACACGCACACCATGTGCTCGACCAAATGCCAGGGCTTCCTAGGGAGCTCTGATGCTAGTGCCACTATCCAGAGTTATGATCTAGGGTATGGTAGAGCTAATGGACATGGTGGTATGGCCAGAAGAGCAAGTCCCCAGTGCAAGTTCATGAGGTTGCATGTTTCTGCCATGCACACAATGTGCTTGAAAAAATGCTAAGGCAATCTAGGCATTTTTGTTGTATATGAAAATTGGCAGGATGATGCCTCTTTGAATGATAGAGAAGGTGGTATAGTTGGATGAATCAGAGGAGAAACTTGAAAGTGCAAGTTTTAATGAAATTCAATTCTGGACCAGATTTTGAGGAAATTATTTGGAGGTATTCCAAGATGCAAATGGAGTTGATCTTCTGGACTTAAGGGTTTGGTTGGAAGGACTATAAGGTGGAAAATTTTCAGAATTGTTGGAGCAAGGAAAATTAGGGTTGCAGTTATAACCTAGGAATGGGACAGAATTGAAAAGAGGATGTTTTGCTCAAAAATTTCAAAAGACCAAGTTGGGTTTTTTGCATAAAAGTGACCTATAGACATCATATGGCCCCTCATAATTTTTGTGGAATTTTAAAAGAATTATTTGAAAAAAGTTGTAGTGCAACAGAAGCATTTCAAGTATTGAAAATGTTATTAAAAGGATTTTTTTGGGCAAATTTTATTATGAAAACATTTCCTGTTGTTATTTTAAGTATTAATGAAATGATTTAAGAAAACTACCAAAGCCCATAATATTTTACAAAAATTTCTATATGGAGGGAAGAATTTTGGAAAACAGAAAAAACTCTGACTTTATTAAAAGTCCTAATATAAATCAAAATTTTATTTCTAGCCAAATTTTACTTAATAAGAATATGGTTAAATTTTGGGGTGTTACAAACTCTACCCCCCTTAAGAAAATCTCGTCCTCGAGATTTGTTAAGGGCGGAAGAACTAAATGCTTATCACAACAAACGATCATATGCAGAATGCAATCATAGCAATGCACTTATGACATACTCCCCTAAATACAATACAAAGGTTGCATCATGTAAACTAGCATTAGACACAGCATCAACCACACTCATGACCGTCTACGGTTCGAAGGTGAGATCTACAGGGTCTTGTGGAAGGGTTCCTGGTGCTATGCACATTCTTCTTCTTCCGGAGGAAGTGGAGGAAGTAGGCGAAGAACATGCCCCTCCTGAGTTGGCAGAGGTGGTCCACCAATGGCGATCTGGGGATTTAGGACAGCAAGATAATGGAGATAATCCATTAGCTACTGGCTGAAATGCTCCTGGGCCATCACATAGTGAATGAGATTGGCCAGAGCAGGATCTCTTTCTATACGTTCACAGCGGAACGTAGCTTCTACTCCAAAAGCTGCGCGGCTCGGAAAATAGCAGTATTTCCTTTCCCTGGCGCAGGGTACCGTGAATCGAAGACGCGTAACTGCTTCATAAGCAGCAGCCTCAATGGCCATGCATGAGGTTGGCATGGATCTCCCGATGAAGACAACATATGGAGGGCCTTGGTTTAAATCCGCTGGTGGGATTTGCACAACCGCCCAGTATTTTGAGGAATCAGATGTGATCCTCATCTTGTACAACTCATACTGGGGTGGGTCGATGATACGTCTCCAACGTATCTATAATTTATGAAGTATTCATGCCATGTTTATTATAGTTTTGTATGATTTTGGTGCACTTTTATATGGCTTTTATATGATTTTTATGGACTAACATATTGACCTAGTGCCCAATGCTAGTTGCTATTTTCTGCTTGTTTTTGGTTTTCCAGAAAATCCATATCAAATGAAGTCCAAATGCAGCGAAACTTTTTGATGATTTTTTCTGGAAGGAAACAGACCCACGAAGCTTCGGAGGAGCAGCAGAAGAGCCACAGGGGCCCCACAAGCCACCTGGGCGCGCCACCCCCCCCCCCCCCAGGCGCCTCGTGGGCCCCCTGTAGCACCTCTTTGCGTGATTCCAACGCCAAAAATTCCTATATATTCAGAAACCTCCAGAAATAACCCTAGAACTTGGCCTCTGCCGCCGCAAGCCTCTGTATCTTCGAAATACCATCTACGGCCCTTTTTCAGCACCCTGCCGGAGGGGGAAATCATCACCGGATGCCATCTTCATCATCCCGGCGGTCTCCATGACGAGGAGGGAGTAGTTCACCCTCGGGGCTGAGGGTATGTACTAGTAGCTATGTGTTTGATCTCTCTCTCTCTCATGTTCTTGATTTGGCACGATCTTGATGTACCGCGAGCTTTGTTAATATAGTTGGATCATATGGTGTTTCTTCCCTCTCTATCTTTGTTGTGATGAATCAAATCTTTTCCCTTTGAGGTTTCGTTATTGTCGGATTGAATATTTCAGATTTAAGAACACTTGATGTACGTCTTGCATATGGATACCCGTGGTGACAATGGGGTATTATATTGATTCACTTGATGTATGTTTTGGCACTCAACTCGCGGATTCCCGAGGTGACATTGGGGTAATCTATGCATAGGAGTTGATGCACGTTTTCATTATCTTTTCTCCGATAGAAACTTTGGGGTGCTCCTTGAAGTTCTTTGTGTGGATTGAATATTATGATTATGAAGTTGTTTGATGCATATCATATAATCAACTCATGGATACTTGTGGTGACATTGGAGTATCTAGGTGACATTAGGGTTGGTTGATGTGTATCGTATGGTGTTATTTTAGTACGAACTCTAGGGCTGTTCGTGACACTTATAGGGATGGCTCAATAGATTGATCGGAAAGGATAACTTAGAGGTGGTTTCGTACCCTACAACAATTTCATCTTATGTTCTCCGCTAGATAAGAACTTTGGAGTGATTCTTTGTCGCACGTTGAGGGATTATTATATGATTCAACTATATTAGCACTGTTGAGAGATTGCACTAGTGAAAGTATGAACCCTAGGCCTTGTTTTTAAGTAGTTTGGTTTTAAAAATCTAGGGTTCATACTTTCACTAGTGCAAACTCTGCGCTTGGAGGCCCAACACGAGTCTACAAGAATAAGTTGTGTAGTAGACATCAAGCTCTTTTCTGGCACCATTGCCGGGGAGGTGAGTGCTTGAAGGTATATCTTTAGATCTTGCAATTGAATATTTTAGTTTCTTGTTTTATCACTAGTTTGGTTTTATAAAAAGAAAACTACAAAAAAATGGAATTGAGGTTGCCTCATATTATTCGTCTTTATAATGTTTTTCTTGAAAATGATGGACCGAAAAATTGTGCTCAATTGATAGAAGAAGAATTCAATAAAATGTTTGGCATAAATTTTTGTATGATGAGCATGATTGCAATGTTGTTAGTATGAATTCTGTGAATATCCATGATGCTAATGATATGCAAAGCCATAAGCTTGGGGATGCTATGTTTGATGAAGATGATATTTTTAGTCCCCCAAGTTTTGATGAGGAAATTTATTATGATGAAAGTATGCCTCCTATTTATGATGATTATATTGATGAAAGTGGATTTGGAGAGGTCACAACTTTATTTAATGATGATTCCACTATTTTGGAAGAGGTTTCAATTGATTATGACAACAAAGTTGCTATCTATGATGATTATTGTGATGACATGTATGCTATAAAGAATAATGATAACTATGAAACTTTTCATCATGATTTTAATTTTCAATTGGATTATGCCAATCAAGTATCTCATGATAGTTATTTTGTTGAGTTTGCTCCCACTATTATGAATGAGAAGAAAATTGCTTATGTGGAGAGTAATAAAATTTCTATGCTTGTGGATCATGAAAAGAATGCTTTATGTGATAGTTATATTGTTGAATTTCTTCATGATGCTACTGAAAATTATTATGAGAGAGGATCATATGCTTGTAGGTGTTGCAATAATATCAAGTTTCCTCTCTATGTGTTGAAAGTTTTGAAATTATACTTGTTTTGCCTTCCTATGCTAGTTGATTCTTGCTCACATAAATTATTTGTTCACAAAATCCCTATGCATAGGAAGTGGGTTAGGATTAAATGTGCTAGTCATATGCTTCATGATGCTCCCATTGTGTTTCAATTCTTCACTTTTTATGTGAGCATCATTAAAATCATCATGCCTAGCTAAAAAGGCATTAAAGAAAAGAGCTTGTTGGGAGACAACCCAATAATTATCCTTAATTTTTTTTTGTGTCCACATGATTAAGATACTGTGGTAATCATGTTTTATATGTTTTCTTTCAATAATGTGCCAAGTAAAGCCTTTGGGATAGTGTGGATGCTTGCTGATTTGATTCTGTGCAAAAACAGAAACTTTTGCGTCCAGTGCTAGAATTTTTATTCTGTACTGGAGCATGAGAAAACTCTGAAATTTTTACAAAGTATTGGGTTACAAATTTTTTACGTTGTACTAAGTTTTCAGAATTTTTGGAGGTACAGAAGTATAATTTTTAAATCGCTCACTACATGTTGTTCTGTTTTTGACAGATTCTGTTTTTATTGCATAGTTTGCTTGTTTTAGTGTTTCCATAGCTTATATTATGAGATATAAATTGTGGAAATGATAGACTACAGTAGGCATTATGTGAGAACAATTATGAATCTTGTCTTGACAGTACCTAAGTGGATGATTTATTTTTTATCATACTAACCTATCTCACAAGTTCCGTTAAGTTTGGTGTGATTGAAGTTTTCAAGTTTTGGGTGAGATATTTATATGAGGAGAATAAGGAGCAGCAAGACCCTAAGATTGGGTATGCCCAAGGCACCCCAAGTTAATATTCAAGGAAGACTCAAGTGTCTAAGCTTGGGGATGCCCCGGAAGGCTTCCCATCTTTCGTCTTCAACACTATCGGTAACCTCACTCGGAGCTATATTTTTATTCGTCACATAATATGAGTTTTGCTTGGAGCGTCATTTTCTTCTGTTGATATTTTCTTGATGTTATCAATAATCATGTTTTGTATCTTTTAGTTCAATAAAATACCAATTATAGCCTTTACCATGCTCAGTTTGCAAGTTTATGTATTGCTGTTTGAAAACAAAAAGTTTTCTGTTATGTCTAGAATATTCCTGAATAGTCAGAAAGCATGCATGAGTTCTCTGTCACGTGGTAAGTTTTCAGAATTTTTGGAGTTAGGGAAGTATGAATTTTAAATCCCCCTTTACAGACTGTTCTGTTTTGGCAGATTGCTGTTATAGTTGCATTGTTTGCATATGTTTGCTTGTTTAATGTTTCTATTTGTGGATAGGAATATTAAATATGCAGAGGCATTTAGTATGCAATGTTTAATTATAATTTTAGTGATTTTTTACAGTAGAGAATGTTAAGGTTTTGAGTTGATTTATACTAACTTATCTCACGAGTTCTTGTTGAGTTTTGTGTGGATGAAGTTTTTAAAATTTAGAGAAACCGTGATATGAGAGGAATTAAGAAGACACAAGATCTCAAGCTTGGGGATGCCCAAGGCATCCCAAGCTAATATTTCAAGAAGTCTCAGGCAACTAAGCTTGGAGAAGCCCCGATAGGGATCCCACCTTTCTTCATCAACAATTATCGGTTAGTCTTGGTTGAGCCTAAGTTTTTGCTTCTTCACATGAGATGTGCTATTCTTGGAATGTAATTTTATTTTGTTTTATTTTATTTTTGAATAAAATACTTAAGATCTGAAATTTTTAAATGAGAGAGAGTCCTCACATAGCTACCTATTTACTTAACTACTCATTTGGTCTTCACTTATATGTTTTTGGAGTAGTATGTCATTTACTCTTGTTCTTCACTTATATTCTATGAGTAAATTGTTGAATAAATTGAATATCATAAAGTTGAAATTATATGTGCTTCATATGCTTGTATCATGTCTAGTAGTAGTTTCACATTTGGGTTAGACAGTGAAATCTATTGAAGCTTGACAATCACAATATTGGTCATACAAGCAATTCATGAATGATTAGTATAAGGAAGAGAACTTTCACATATAAATATATTATCTTGGACATCTTTTATGATTGTAAATACCCATTAATTATTTTCAAACTTGAGCAAATTAGTTGAAGTTGGACAAGGAAGACAACGTAATGAGTTATGTTTGGGTATATTTGAATAGAAGTTATATTGTTATGGATCCTCCAACATGTGGTGCTTGCTTAGGATCTTTTGCTAGCCAAAAATTTGTACTAAGTAGAGATACTACTTGTGCATCCAAAAACCATCAAACCCAGTTTCTTGCCATGAGTGTCCACCATATCTACCTATGGATTGAATAAGATCCTTCAAGTAAGTTGTCATCGGTGCAAAAAGCAATAAAAATTGCTCCTAAAATATGTATGATCTTTTATTGCAAGGGAAAATAAGCGTTGTACGAACTTGTGATGGTAAAGAAATAAAAGCGACGGACTGCATAATAAAGGTTGCTATCACAAGGGGCAATATAACATGACGTTCCTTTGCATTAAGAGCTTGTGCATCCAAAAATAAAAAGCGCATGACAACCTCTGCTTCCGTCTGCGAAGGGCCTATCTTTTACTTTATGTATTTACTTTTATGCAAGAGTCAATAGTATTACTTCTCATTTCAACCTTAATTATTCTCTAGTTGGCAAGCATCATGTGGTGGGGAAAGATCCAGGCACATATGGCCATTCAAATATATTTGATCATGAATTATTATTGTTGACAATTATCTTTATGATAAATGAGTTGGGAGGCGAAACATTAAGCCCCTATCTTTCTCTGTGTTCGATGGATGCCATTTGTTCTAAAATTATGCTTTGAGTACTAGCAATCATAGAAGACTATATGATAATTGAGTATGTGGAGCTCTTACTTAGACTTTCTTGAAGTTAAGTTGAATTGCAATTGTTTGGTGACTAAGAACATAGGTTGTTAAGTTTCAAGAGAATGCATTGTTTGAACCATAACATGTGAATTGATTGCTACTTTATCATGTTGAGTTTTATGAGAAAAAGTTGTTGTTATGATGCTAGGAAAAGTGATTGAAATTATCATTGATTAAACTTATGCAATATGCTAGCATTCACACTTCATAAATTATTTCTTTTATCATTTACCTACTCGAGGACGAGCAGGAATTAAGCTTGGGGATGCTGATACGTCTCCAACGTATCTATTATTTATGAAGTATTCATGCCATGTTTGTTATAGTTTTGTATGATTTTGGTGCACTTTTATATGGCTTTTATATGATTTTTATGGACTAACATATTGACCTAGTGCCCAGTGCCAGTTGTTGTTTTCTGCTTGTTTTTGGTTTTCAAGAAAATCCATATCAAATGAAGCCCAAATGCAGCGAAACTTTTTCACGATTTTTTCTGGAAGGAAACAGACCCAGGAAGCTTCGGAGGAGCACCAGAAGAGCCACAGGGGCCCCACAAGCCACCTGGGCGCGCCACCCCTCCCCCCCCCCTGAGGCGCGCCCTGGTGCCTCGTGGGCCCCCTGTGGCACCTCTTTGCGTGATTCCAATGCCAAAAATTCCTATATATTCAGAAACCTCCAGAAATAACCTTAGAACTTGGACTCCGCCGCCGCAAGCCTCTGTATCTTTGAAATACCATCTACAGCCCTTTTCCGGCACCCTGCCGGAGGGGGAAATCATCACCGGAGGCCATATTCATCATCCCGGCGGTCTCCATGATGAGGAGGGAGTAGTTCACCCTCGGGGCTGAGGGTATGTACTAGTAGCTATGTGTTTAATCTCTCTCTCTCGTGTTCTTGATTTGGCACGATCTTGATGTACCGCGAGCTTTGTTAATATAGTTGGATCATATGGTGTTTCTTCCCTCTCTATCTTTGTTGTGATGAATCGAATCTTTTCCCTTTGAGGTTTCGTTATTGTCGGATTGAATATTTGAGATTTGAGAACACTTGATGTACGTCTTGCATATGGATACCCGTGGTGACAATGGGGTATTATATTGATTCACTTGATGTATGTTTTGGCACTCAACTCACGGATTCCCGAGGTGACATTGGGGTAATCTATGCATATGGGTTGATTCTCGTTTTCATTATCTTTTCTCCAATAGAAACTTTGGGGTGCTCCTTGAAGTTCTTTGTGTGGATTGAATATTATGATTATGAAGTTGTTTGATGCATATCATATAATCAACTCATGGATACTTGTGGTGACATTGGAGTATCTAGGTGACATTAGGGTTGGTTGATGTGTATCGTATGGTGTTATTTTAGTATGAACTCTAGGGCTGTTCGTGACACTTATAGGGATGCCTCAATAGATTGATCGGAAAGGATAAATTTGAGGTGGTTTCGTACCCTACAACAATTTCATCTTATGTTCTCCGCTAGATAAGAACTTTGGAGTGATTCTTTGTCGCACGTTGAGGGATTATTATATGATTCAACTATGTTAGCACTGTTGAGAGATTGCACTAGTGAAAGTATGAACCCTAGGCCTTGTTTTTAAGCATTGCAATACCATTTGTGCTCCGTTTTATCACTTGCTACCTTGCTTTTTTTATTTTCAGATTACAAAAACCTATATCTACTATCCATACTACACTTGTATCACCATCTCTTCGCCGAACTAGTGCACCTATACAATTTGCCATTGTATTGCGTGTGTTGGGGACACAAGAGATTTCTTGTATTTGATTGCAGGGTTGTTTGAGAGAGACCATCTTCATCCTACGCCTCCCACGGATTGATAAACCTTAGGTCATCCACTTGAGGGAAAATTGCTACTGTCCTACAAAACTCTGCGCTTGGAGGCCCAACACGAGTCTACAAGAATAAGTTGTGTAGTAGACATCAATGGATGGAACCAAGGGTATTGCGGGTAAAATCCCACAAAACCTTAACAAAACTACCAGGGCTTGCTTCTGGGGTTCTTAGGTAGGCTCCGGAGTGAAACATGGAGTGATGGAGTGATGGGTGCGGTGCTCATGGTTGATGGTTGCTGGTGTAGAGTGGGATACTGCCGCTTATAAGGTACCTGGGTTAGGAAATATGATGCGGCGGCAGTACGACTTGTGTATCGACTCCGGTGTAGGGTTGTCTGAGTCAAAATCTCAGACCTCACTCACCAAAAGGAATGTGACGTATTACTGTGCATGTCGGTTAGGGGGGTCGGCAGTCACGTCTAGGATTTACTCTGCCACCACACGCCAACAATCTACGCTAGATCACGCATACTACTATTAAGACAATGGCACACAAGTAATTTACAAACTTACCATGCCATACAACTGCTACTACGAAAATACAGGGTAACAGGGCTACTAAGGCTCTACGACAATTCTGGTGACTCAGTCCACCTCGTTGACATCTAGCCGGGCGCGTCCCGCAGATGTCGAGGCTTCTCCGTGTGCTTCAGTGTCGGAGCTAACCGGGGTCGGATGGGGAGCTACAGGGCTGGGGTAGCGGTGATGCCCTTCGCGGGGTGTCGTGGTCACAGTCCCTCCCGTTGGAGTAGGTCTCCAAGAGACGACGGAATTCCCCTGGGGAGGCGAAGGCATTGCCCGGGTGGATAACAGGAGCAGACCTTGGGGGCTCAACTGGCCTCCCAAGCAGCACTATCGGGGTGTCGGTGGCGGGTGCAGCTTCACTTCTCATCGGGGTCAGGAGAGCGAGCATCCTGCGGGTCGCAATCAGATCAAGGGTGACCTGATCGAATAGTGCCTCTTGCGCTCTCAGGTAGCGCACCAGATGCACTAGAGCAGGATCCGTCTCATGGTCTCTGTTGGCGACTTGGGTCGGGCTACCATAGCCTTCACGACTGGGGTAGTAGTAGAAAGGACGGATGTTAACCCTTGGCGACAGATGCCGGAGATTAACTACAGGCTCTCGGGCTGCAAGTTGGATGGCTTGGGGCTCGTCGGAGGTCGTCCTCCCGGTGAACGGTAGCGGCATTCTGATGGGGTGCCCCTCCCGTAGATGTGCACCGTGGCCCAGAAGTGGTGGATGGCATCACTCGTGTGATCTTGGTACACAACATACTCCGGGGGCTCTTCTATGCCAAAAACTCGACGGGTGAGATTGGCGAGGATGACTACAAAGTCTCCAAGCTCGGCTGCGGTGGTATCGTTACGAACGATGGGACCAGGCATCTTGGTGATTGGATATCGAACTGAGAGTGAGGCTGTGATGTGCTGAGTTGGGGCAAGGCTTCCTTTATAGGTCAGTGGAGTCTTCCATCGCACGCTTGTGGATGGGACAACTCAGGTGTCGGCCACAGGCACACGGCCTGTGGACAGGCTGATAGGTTGGGCACCGACTGTCAAAAGATGTTGGCTGGCCACTGTGCAGGCTATCGAATGAGATGGGCTTGGCTACGGACAGGAAAGGTTTTAGATGGTGTGGAAACCTAGGGATAGCTACCAGGCTAAGACAGGATTAGCCAGTGGTCAGCCTGGGCTCTGATACCAAGGCTGTCGGGGCCGGATTTTCGGGACATAAAATCCCAGAAGTAACCCCTCGTGTCATCACCAGCCCCAAGATCATTTTTACTGGTGGACACGTCCTTGATACAGATTACCAAGCAGTTACAAGAATTGGATACAAGACCATATAGGTCTAATGATACAACAACGATTTCTAACAGCGGATGGCGGAAGCGGGTAGCAGATCTCCATCTCTGGTGGGGCTCCATTCCCACAGGAACAGCTGACCTGGATAACTCCTATCCCGCGTGGCTGCTATCTCCGATTCCTAGGTTGAGGGGTGTGCCTTCGTAGTACTCCTCTCCTAATCGTGATCTGGCCAAGAGAATAGCCAGGGACAAGCCAGTGAGTACGTTTAAATGTACTCGCAAACATCCTGAACAAAAGATATACCGAATGCAACAGAGAACATATGATCATGAAGAACTAAATTATATGCATATGCTGACTGATATTAAAGCATGCCATGATAAATATCAATACGGTGTAGAAGGCTAAATATATCATTCTAGTAAATAAACCAAGAAAATAGAATGGAACATCAGGCATTAGACCACCCGAAAAATTCCAAGATAAATGCCAAACGGGTGTCTGAATGCGATGCCTCGAGAGGTCTTGAAAAGAAATGCCAAACGGGTGTCTGAATGCGACACCTCGAGAGGTCTTGAAAAGAAATGCCAAACAGGTGTCTGAATGCGATGCCTCGAGAGGTCTTGAAAAGTAATGAGTATCCAGGTGGAGTAACCATCCCAAGAGACACTCAGAAAAGAAAATAGAAATGAGTATCCAGGTGGATTAACCATCCCAAGAGATACCCAAGGTTGCACATAGAAGAAAAGGGGTTAGTCCACAATAATATTCATGTTAACAACAATATTCATGCTGGCATCAGTAGTGACAATAATTATCCTGCAAAAGTGAATCATGCTCAATTTTATTTATTTCCTCCGAAGACCGACACTAAGACCAACACTTGACCAACCCAGACTGTAGTCCTTAACCGCGGACACGGCTATTCGAATAGGCTATAAAACTCTGCAGAGGGTGAACTCTTTACCCACAAGTAAAGGATTTCTTTTGTCAACACCGAAACGCTGACTAATTCCAATTACGGTCTTTGGGATGAAAACACACCTGACCAGCACACGCCAGCTTAACCGTCCTGATGCCCAGAATCACCCAAGGCATCACTCCAGAAAAACTCTAAGACGGGGAGACCACCGTCTCAAATAGCATGGGATCACAATTTATGACGCACGGATTACAAGGGGTGCCCCCCTCTCGGCCCAGCCAGAAACACCCAAGCCCCCTAACCAGGTGACGTGCCTACCAAAGGCCTCTGGTATCTTTCACCATCGCCTCTCTGTACGGTGTGTGCAATGAAAGGGGTTAACAGCTTACTGAACCGTACCCTACCTGTGGCAGGGACAAATGGCAGCACGAAACAAGTATGGGGGTTACCGGAACAAGACTCGATCTACGGTCAACTCAGGAGGTTTAAATTTTCCTACAGTGGTTAGCACAATATATTTCCTTGGTAGTACCCAACAGGGTCACCACCTGGCATGTCCCAACATGCCCTCACTGGTCATTCTCGTAACAACGAGATTTCAGTCTCACGGTCACTTTTCTCGTGACTGATTCTTTCCTGCAGATTAGTTCCGGACGAACATAGACATCTGTGGCATGTGAGAACAATTATCCTCACTCATATTTCATGTTTAAGTGAGGGTAACAAAATATTAATGGATCATGCATGAAAAAATAGCAATATGCAAGTTTCATTCAAAATTAGCATACTCATGTTCCAGGTATCCTAGCTAGCAAACTACCAAACATTCACCATATCAAGTGTTCAAAATGCTTGCCTTGGGTATGCAGTGGTGATGGTTCACTCCATAATTTTGCAAAAATCATCTTCCCTCCATTTTTCCTATTTTCAAAATATTGCAATTACCACATAAACTTGAAACAGTACAAAAACGTTGTTTGGAAAATTTTGAAATAAATACTAAAATAAACTAGATGAAATTTAAAGAATGACAGAAAAAGAATTAATTCATTTGGACTTATGGTTTAAAAGTTAGAGGCAGTCAAAGTTGTGGTCAAAAATCTGTTTTATTTAAAAACTTAAAAAGAAAACGATTCGGTGGGAATTACGCTTTTTAGCAGGGAAATTGTATTCTGCAGAAATACGTCTCCACTTAAGACGAGCTGGTGTGGCGCTGACAGTGGGCCCACTGGTCGGGTTTGACCAGGTCGTCTCGCGCCCTCTCTCTCTCTCTCTCTCTCCTGGCCGAATAGAGGCGGGACTTCGGCGGTCCTCGCCAGCGAACGGCGGCGCCTCCCGGGAAGCTGAGGCCACCCACGAGCTCAGGAGACCCTGGCGATCCTCCCGGTACTCGTCTTGGCCTCCGGGGTGGACGGAGTCGCCGGCGGTGAGGTTCTCCCGAGAACTCCGGTGGGGCCAAATTGGGGCTTTTGCCCACGGCGTATCTCCGGTGGAATTGGCGAGTGGAATGGACTTGATAACCCACAAGTATAGGGGATCACAACAGTTTTTGAGGGTAGAGTATTCAACCCAAATTTATTGATTCGACACAAGGGGAGCCAAAGAATATTTGCAAGTATTAGCAGTTGAGTTGTCAATTCAACCACACCTGGAGACTAAATATCTGCAGCAGAGTGATCAGTAGCACAGTAGTATGATAGTTTGATAGCAATAGCAATAATAGTAACAGTAGTAGTACCGGTAGCAGCAATAGTAGTAGCAATTGTGACAGCAGTAGCAACAGTAGTAACTTAGCAGAGAACAATATGTGAAAATCTCGTAGGCATTGGATCGGTGATTATGTTGGATAACATTCATCATGTAACAGTCATAACCTAGGGCGACACAGAACTAGCTCCAATTCATCAATATAATGTAGGCATGTATTCCGTATATAGTCATACCTGCTTGCGATAAGAACTTGCATGACATCTTTTGTCCTACCCTCCCGTGGCAGCGGGGTCCATAAGGAAACTAAGAGATATTAAGGCCTCCTTTTAATAGAGAACCGGAACAAAGCATTAACACATAGTGAATACATGAACTCCTCAAACTACGGCAATCACTGGAAAGAATCCCAATTATTGTCACCTTGGGGTATGCGGATCATAACACATAGCAGGTGCATATAACTTTCAAGATCGGATCGAGAACACAAATATATTCATGAAAACAAAAAGGGTTCAGGTCAGAAATCATGGCACTCGGGCCTTAGTGACAAGCATTAAGCTTAACAAAGTCATAACAACATCAATCTCAGAACATAGTGGATACTAGGGATCAAGTCCTAACAAAACTAACTCGATTACATGATAAATCTCATCAAACTCATCACCGTCCAGCTAGCCTACGAAGGAATTACTCACTCCCAGCGGTGAGCATCATGAAATTGGTGGTGAAGGATGGTTGATGATGACGATGCCGGAAGATCCCCCTCTCCGGAGCCCCGAACGGACTCCAGATCTGGCATCCCGATGAAGAACAGGAGGTGGCAGCGGCCCCGTATCGTGAAACGCAATAAAACTTCCTCTCCTATTTTTTCTCTGGAATTGTGAATTTATAGGCCTGAGATTAGGGTCAGCGGAGCCACGTGGGCCCCACAAGCCACCAGGGCGCGCCTAGGGGGGTGGCGCGCCCTGGTGCCTCATGGGCAGTGGCCCCCCCTCCAGTAGGTCTTGGCTCTAGTATTTTTTATTTAATCCTTAAAAAATCTGCAAAAGTTTCATCCAATTCCAAGAACTTTTATTTCTGCACAAAAAAACAACACCATGGTAGTTCTGCTGAAAACAACGTCAGTCCGGGTTAGTTTCATTCAAATCATGCAAATTAGAGTCCAAAACAAGAGCAAAAGTGTTTGGAAAAGTAGATACGACGGAGACGTATCAACTCCCCCAAGCTTAACTCATTGCTTGTCCTCAAGCAATTCAGTTGACAAACTGAAAGTGATAAAGAAAAACTTTTACAAACTCTTTTGTTCTTGTATCTATATATATGCTTAAATAGTACCCAAGTTTTCAGCAAAGATCATGAACTAACCATGCAAATGATAACTCTTAGAAATTATATTCACTCATATCAATGGCATAATCAACTGGCGAGCAATAATAAGATATCTCAAATGCCAACACTTTGTCAAAACAATCATGATATAATATGACAACATGGTATCTCGCTAGCACTTTCTGAGACCGCAAAACATAAATGCAGAGCACCTCCAAAGTTCAAGCAGCGACTAAACATCGTAATTCATGGTAGAAGAGATCCAGTCATGATGCACACAACATTAACTATACACAATGCATGAGAATGACAATAGTGCTCTCAGGACTGGTGCTTATTTGAGAAGGTGATGACTCAACAATAAAAGTAAAATAACATAAAAGTAAATAGATAGGCCCTTCGTAGAGGGAAGCATGGATTTGCAGAGGTGCCAGAGCTCAAAGCTTAAATCAGAGATAAATAAAATTTTGGGAGGTATGCCTTTCCTGTCAACGTCATGACCGAGAGTTTTCAATATCTTCCATGCTAAACACATTAGCGGCGGTTCCCAAGTGGTAAAGTAAAGTTTACTCCCCCTCCACCAACAAACACAAGCCATGGCTAGCCGAATCCTCGGGTGCCCTCCATACCAACAACTTTTCGGGGGAGTTTGTTTAATTATTTTGCAATTTTAATCATGGGACTGGGCATCCCGATTACCAGCCCCTCTCGTGCAAGGACAAGTGAATAAACACTCATCATGAGAATAACCCGCTTAGCATGGAAGATACTGACCGCCCCCTGTCGCTCCATGAGCGGTACGGGCACACAAAACAGATTTTCATTTGAATATTTAGAGGTGGCACATGCAAATTTACTTAGAACGGCAGAGTAATACCGCATATAGGTAGATATAGTGGACTCATCTGGAATAACTTTGGTTTAGGGGTTTTGATGCACAAGCAGTATTCCCGCTTAGTACAGGAGAAGGCTAGCAAATAGGTTGAGAAGCGACCAACTAGAGAGCGAAAATGGTCATAATCATGCATTATGAATAATCAACATTGAATACTAGCATGAGTAGGATATAAGCACCATGAACATAAATATCGTGGAGGCTATGTTGGTTTTGAATCAACTACATGCGTGAGCATGTGCCAAGTCAAGCCACTCGAAACATTCAGAGGAGGATACCATTTCATCATACTAGATCATGAACATTTTAATGCATGTTGACACCCAAAATAAATCATTATCCACTCCTAGCTACTTAAGCATGGCATGAACAACTATAATCTCTAATTGTCATCATAAACATGTTTAATCATAATATGCTGAATCATGGATACTGAGTTAAACATATTTACAAAAACAAATATGATTGGCGTACTGAGCTTTCACTTGATTACGCTTCAGAAGGCCTCCTCCTCGAAGAACTCCTCCGGAAGAAGTTCATTTTCCTAAGAACAAATTTCTGAAATTTTTGGGTCACAAAATGATATCAATAAAACTTCACAAGATCGATAGCAACTGCTCATATGGATGTCTAGAGGCTATATCAAGCATTCAAACTACTTGGAACTCAAAGAATTCAACATGCAAGCTCATTTTCAGTAGCACCAAGAGCAGCTAATTATGCAAAATATAATCCACTAGAGCAAAAACTAATTGGAGCAATGGAGGAGTCACATACCAAATAGCAATCTCCCAAAACAGTTTCAGAAATGGAGCTCCGAGCAAAGAGATCGAAAATCTCAGGTTTGGGAGCAAGAAGACGAGAGAGAGAGCTACCAGGAATTTTTGCTAGAGGTAAGAGACGAAGTGGGCTGAAGGGATAAGTGAGGGGGTCCCTATGGGGCCCACAAGCCACCAGGGCACGCCAGGGGGGTGGCGCGCCCTGGTGCCTCGTCGGCACCTGGTGCACCCCCTGGTATGTTTTTAGTGCCAAAAAATTCCTAAATATTCTATAAAAATTCATGTCAAAATTTTATTGCATTCTGAGCACTTTCATTTCTGGGTTTTTTTTAGTGCACGGATAATTCAGAAAACAGGGTAATTATGGCATTTAATTGCATTTAACTAAAAATAACATAAAACAAAAAGTGGGTACAGAGGGTTGTGCTTACTAAATTCATCGACCACATGCCTCTCAAAAAGAATCCATTAATAAGGTTGATCAAGTCTTATTAACAAACCATTTCCGAGTAACATGAAACCGAAGAACCTTCGTAAAAACACTAGGTTACCTCAACGGGGATATGCATCTCCCCAATAATAAGAGTTTCATATTTATTTTTGACAATAGGAAGCGGGAGTTGAAAACTTCCAATAGTAATTGTCGGAGTCTTTTCAATAACATGAATACCATTTACTTGAAATTGTTTCTTCGGGAAGTGCACCGTATGTTCATTACCATTGATATGAAAAGTGACCTTGCTTTTGTTGCAATCAATAACAGCCCCTATAGTATTCAAAAAGGGTCTACCAAGGATAATCGACATGTTGTCGTCCTCGGGCATATCGAGTATAACAAAGTCTGTTAGGATAGTAACATTTGCAACTACAACGGGCACATCCTCACAAACACCGATAGGAATGGTAGTTGATTTGTCAACCATTTGCAATGATATTTCAGTGGGAGTGAGTTTATTCAAATCAAGTCTTTTATATAAAGAGAAAGGCATAACACTAACACCAGGCATAACACTAACACCGGCTCCTAAATCACACAAAGCAGTTTTGACATAATTTCTTTTAATGGAGCATGGTATAGTTGGTATTCCTGGATCTCCTAGTTTCTTAGGTACTCTGTCCTTAAAAGAATAATTTGCAAGCATGGTAGAAATTTCAGCTTCGGGTATCTTTCTTTTATTTGTGACAATGTCTTTCATATATTTAGCATTAGGGGCCATCTTTAAAATATCAGTCAAACGAGTACGCAAAAAGACTAGCCTAAGCATTTCAGCAAAGCATTCAAATTCTTCCTCATCCGTTTTCTTAGATGGTTTAGGAGGAAAGCGCATGGGGTTTTGAACCCATGGTTCTCTTTCTTTACTATGTTTTCTAGCAACGAAGTCTCTTTTATCATAACATTTGTTTTTAGGAGGTGGGTTATCAAGATCAACAGCAAGTTCTATTTCAACATCATTATCAAGTTCTTTATTACTATCTGGTTGGGCATCCGCATGATCATCATCATTATTATTATCATCAGGTGAATGTTCATTACCAGATTGTGCTTCAGCATCAGAAATAGAAACATCATTACTATCCTCTAAGGGTTTTTCTACCTCAAGTTCACTAGAAGTATGAAAAGTCCTATCATTTTTCTTTTTCTTTTTATTTTTAGATGGACTAGGTGCATCTACATTAATTATTTGAGAGTCTTGTTCAATTCTTTTAGGGTGACCTTCAGGATAAAGTGGCTCCTGAGTCATTCTACCTCCTCTAGTCATTACTCTAACAGCATGATCATTCATATTGTTGTTCATTTCATTGAGCAATTCACTTTGAGATTTAGCAACTTGTTCTAATTGGGTTTGAACCATAGATGCATGTTTACTTACTCCTTTGACATCATTAGCAATTCTAAATAACAAGTCACTCAAGCGATCGATCATGTAAGCATTTCGTTTCAATTGTTTCATAACATTTGCATTGAAATGATCTTACTTAATAATATAATTGTCAAATTCATACAAGCATTGACTAGGAGGTTTTTTATAAGGGATATCACCTTCATCAAACTTTATAAGAGAATTTACCTCTACTACCTGTGGCGGTGTGTCAAGACCATGTATTTCTTCAATAGGTGGCAAATTCTTAACATCTTCAGCTTTAATACCTTTTTCCTTCATACATTTCTTTGCTTCTTGCATATCTTCAGGACTGAGAAATAAAATACCCCTCTTCTTCGGAGTGGGTTTAGGCGGTGGTTCTGGAAGTGTCCAATTATTATCATTTTTCAATATATTATTCAATAGTTCCTCAGCTTGTTCAATAGTTCGTTCCCTGAAAACACAACCAGCACAACTATCTAGGTAGTCCCTAGAAGCATCGGTTAGTCCATTATAGAAGATATCAAGTATTTCATTTTTCTTAAGAGGATGATCAGGCAAAGCATTAAGTAATCGGAGAAGCCTCCCCCAAGCTTGAGGGAGATTCTCTTCTTCAATTTGCACAAAGTTAAATATTTCCTGTAAAGCAGCTTGTTTCTTATGAGCAGGAAAATATTTTTCAGAGAAGTAATAAATCATATCCTGGGGACTACGCACACATCCAGGAGCAAGAGTATTATACCATTCCTTAGCATAACCCTTTAATGAGAAAGGAAACAACTTAAGAATATAGTAATAGCAAAAAATTTCCTCATGAGCAAATAGGGTGGCTATATCATTTAATTTAGTAAGATGTGCCACAACGGTTTCAGTTTCATAGCCATGGAAAGGATCAGATTCAACCAAAGTAATTAACTCATGATTGACAGAGAATTCATAATCCTTAACAGTAACAAATATGGGAGAGGTAGAAAACTTAGGATCATATTTCATTCTCTCCCTCATGGATTTTTCTTTCATTCAGGAAGCAATTTTATAACTTCATCTCTATCCTTACAAGCAAGGATGGCTCTAGCCGTCTCCCTATCAAAGCAATGTTCATCAGGTGTTTCAACTCTAGTAGGAGAGCTAGGCATAATAGGTGAATCAGAATTCTCAAGAGTTTCAACATTTTCAATTTCTTTAGCTTTAGCAAGTTGTTCATTAAGAAATTCACCAAGTGGTAAAGCATTATCAGACATAGTACTAGCATCATCATAAGTATCATTCATAGCAGAAGTAGTATCATCAATAACTTGCGACATATCAGAATTAATAGCAGGTGGTGGTGTTGCAAGTTTACTCAAAACAGAAGGTGAATCAAGTGCAGAGCTAGATGGCAGTTCCTTACCTCCCCTCGTCTTAGAGGGAACGATCTTGGTCTTAGCGTCTTTCAGATTCTTCATAGTGATCAACAGATATAAATCCCAAGTGACTCAGCAAATAGAGCTATGCTCCCCGGCAACGGCGCCAGAAAAGAGTCTTGATAACCCACAAGTATAGGGGATCGCAACAGTTTTCGAGGGTAGAGTATTCAACCCAAATTTATTGATTCGACACAAGGGGAGCCAAAGAATATTTGCAAGTATTAGCAGTTGAGTTGTCAATTCAACCACACCTGGAGACTAAATATCTGCAGCAGAGTGATCAGTAGCACAGTAGTATGATAGTTTGATAGCAATAGCAATAATAGTAACAGTAGTAGTACCGGTAGCAGCAATAGTAGTAGCAATTGTGACAGCAGTAGCAACAGTAGTAACTTAGCAGAGAACAATATGTGAAAAGCTCGTAGGCATTGGATCGGTGATTATGTTGGATAACATTCATCATGTAACAGTCATAACCTAGGGCGACACAGAACTAGCTCCAATTCATCAATATAATGTAGGCATGTATTCCGTATATAGTCATACGTGCTTGCGATAAGAACTTGCATGACATCTTTTGTCCTACCCTCCCGTGGCAGCGGGGTCCATAAGGAAACTAAGAGATATTAAGGCCTCCTTTTAATAGAGAACCGGAACAAAGCATTAACACATAGTGAATACATGAACTCCTCAAACTACGGCAATCACTGGAAAGAATCCCAATTATTGTCACCTTGGGGTATGCGGATCATAACACATAGCAGGTGCATATAACTTGCAAGATCGGATCGAGAACACAAATATATTCATGAAAACATAAAGGGTTCACATCTGAAATCATGGCACTCGGGCCCTAGTGACCAGCATTAAGCATAACAAAGTAATAGCAACATCAATCTCAGAACATAGTGGATACTAGGGATCAAGCCCTAACAAAACTAACTCGATTACATGATAAATCTCATCCAACTCATCACCGTCCAGCAAGCCTACGAAGGAATTACTCACTCCCGGTGGTGAGCATCATGAAATTGGTGGTGAAGGATGGTTGATGATGACGATGCCGGAAGATCCCTGTGACGCCCCCGACTTAATCGTGCACTAATCATACATGCAAATGCACATGATCAAGCCTAAGGACTCACAGGAAGATATCACAACACAACTCTAAACACAAATAAAAGTCATACAAGCTTTATATTACAAGCCAGGGGCCTCGAGGGCTCGAATACATAAGCTCACATACAAGCGTTAGCGAAAGCAACAATAGTATCTGAGTATAGACATAAAGGATAAACAAGTCTGCCTTAAGAAGGCTGAGCAAATCAGTGACACTAGATCGAAAAGGCGCAGGCCTCCTGCCTGGGAGCCTCCGAATCTACTCCTGGTCGTCGGTCTCCACGTAGTAGTAGGCTCCACCAGTAGGGTAGTAGTAGTCGTCGACGGGGTCAACTGGCTCCTGGGCTCCGACATCTAATCGCAGCAATCGGGTATGGGGAAAAAGAGGCAGTAAAGCAACCGTGAGTACTCATCCAAAGTACTCGCAAGACTTACATCAGAGCTATTCTATTTATGCATCGGTATCAAAGGAAGGGACTGTATCTGTGGATTATACTGCAGAAATGCCAGAATAGAGGGGAAGACCTAGCCTATCGAAGACTAGCATCTTCAGCATCTTGCAGCATTAGAAGAGTGTAGATTAGTACATAGTAAATTAGCAAGTAAGTAGTAGCAACGCCCAGAGATCCTTCCTCGACTCCCTGCGAGAAAGCGATCCCGGAGCCAACATATTATTTAAACATCTCAAGTGTCCAGTTCTAGTTGTAGAAGATCGGGATACTTTCCGAGCGTCCTGTTACCATGGACACGGCTATTCGAATAGATAACTTCCCTGCAGGGGTGCACCAACTTACCCAACACGCTCGATTGACTCTGGCCAGACACACTTTTATCGGGTCATGCCCGTCCTCGGCCGATCGACACACCATAGTCCTACCTAGGCTCAACAGAGAGGCCAGCACGCCGGTCTAACTCCTAAATGCGAAGGCGTCATGGGTCAATCATCCTTTGCAATCCTGCGCGTTGCGAACACTGCCGGGAGCAGACCTAGCCCCCTTAATACAAGCGCAAGTTTTCCCAGTCCAACCCGGCGCGCGCCACTCGATTGCTAACATCTGAGAGCTTTCGGAAGAATCGTATGACGCCGAGTGCCCATACTTATTCCCGTGTGATGGTTAGTGCGAAAAGGCCAGAGGCCTACTCAGATCACATATCCTAACCCATTAGTGTGCTGGGAGCTCGCGGTGACAATCAGTGATCCACGATCTGTGGTCCCGTCGCCCTGTCTCGTGGACTTACGGCAACGGTCAGGAATGCCCGGCGGTGCCACGTAATTATCTCGCGGGTACCCTCACGGTCAACCCGACTCCACATTACTCGCGGGTACCCCTCAGGGCCAACCCGCCTCCATCAAGGGACTGAGGTAAAATAGGGTATCCGTGTGTTCATCACATCATGGGGGAATCCGAGGAATCACCCTTGTTGGATTCCTACTCGATGTATCTGTCAAGGTGAACTCGGAGGAATCACCCTCGATGGGTTCACACTTGAGGGGTTGCACGACAGAGTCATCAGCGGAGGTGGTGAAAGAGGAATCACCCTCGGTAACCCACATCCGACTAGCTACGCTACAGAGATGCCATCCGGAGTGAGGTAGAAGGTATCACTCTTGGCACTTGATAGTAGCTCTACAGAGTCGTGCAACTAAGGGGGAAGGTGCGGTGATGTGATGGTCTCTGCATGTCGGTCACATTGATCGGGGGCACCAGTAACAAAGCGGGGCAACAGGGACAAAGGTGAGGGACCACTTATGGATCATTAACCAACCTATACTAAGCATTTAGGATAGCAGATAAGGTATCAACAGCATATACAAAAACAGGCTATGCATCAGAATAGGAGCAATCAATTACAGTAGAAAATTCTAATGCAAGCATGGGAGAGAGAGAATAGGCGATTTTGGAATGATCAAGGGGGTTCGCTTGCCTGGAAGCTCTGCTGAAAAGGTCTGGTCGTCAACGGCGTAGTCGTACTCGGCAGCAGCGTCGGTCTCGGAGTCTACCGGAGAGAAGAGGGGGAAGAAACAATAAATACAAGCAAACAAATGCAACACAATGCATGTCATGGCAATATGCTGTGCTGGTGGTGACCTAACGCAGCACTACACGTTAGAGACGGAGCGGGAAAATATCTGGAATATTTTCCCGGCTTAGGCATCTGTCAGACAGATGAACCGGTGGGAAAGGTTCCATGTTTGTAGTGTTGTGGGCATGTGATAGCTGCATGGAGGGCATATTCGGGTTCGTCTCGTTTTTTTGATCAACTTTCATGTAGAAAACTTTTTCATCCGAGCTACGGTTTATTTTCTATGATTTTTTGAAGTTTTAAATCATTTTCTGAAATTCCTGGAATTATTTTAATTATTAAATTAGAATTATAAACAGTGAAATACTTTTTATACTCAGACTGAGACAGCCACAGTCAATGACAAGTGGGGCCAGTCAAATCCCAGTCAGCAGTCAACAGAGTTGACTGTTGATGTCTACTACACAACTTATTCTTGTAGACTCGTGTTGGGCCTCCAAGCGCAGAGTTTTGTAGGACAGTAGCAATTTTCCCTCATGTGGATGACCTAAGGTTTATCAATCTGTGGGAGGCGTAGGTTGAAGATGGTATCTCTCAAACAACCCTGCAACCAAATACAAGAAATCTCTTGTGTCCCCAACACACCTAATACAATGGTAAATTGTATAGGTGCACTAGTTCGGCGAAGAGATGGTGATAAAAGCGTAGTATGTATAGTAGATATAGGTTTTTGTAATCTGAAAATATAAAAACAGCAAGGTAGCAAGTAACAAAAGTGACCACAAACGGTATTGCAATGCTTAGAAACAAGGCCTAGGGTTCATACTTTCGCTAGTGCAATCTCTCAACAATGCTAACATAATTGGATCATATAATCATCCCTCAACGTGCGATAAAGAATCACTCCCAAGTTCCTATTAGCAGAGAACATAAGATAGAAATTGTTTGTAGGGTACGAAACCACCTCAAAGTTATCCTTTCCGATCGATCTATTGAGCTATTCCTATAAGTGTCACAAATAACCCTAGAGTTCGTACTAAAATAACACCATATGATACACATCAACCAACTCTAATGTCACCTAGATACTCCAATGTCACCACATGTATCCGTAAGTTGATTATACGATAGGCATCAAACTACTTCATAATCATAATATTCAATCCACACAAAGAACTCCAAGGAGCACCCCAAAGTTTCTATCGGAGAAAAGATAATGAAAACGTGCATCAACCCCTATGCATAGATTACCCCAATGTCACCGCGGGAATCCGCGGGTTGAATGCCAAAACATATATCAAGTGAATCAATATAATACCCCATTGTCACCATGGGTATTCATATGCAAGACATACATCAAGTGTTCTCAAATCTGAAATATTCAATCTGACAATAACGAAACCTCAAAGGAAAAAGATTCGATTCATCACAACAAGGATAGAGAGGGAAGAAACACCATATGATCCAACTATATTAACAAAGCTCGTGATACATCAAGATCGTGCCAAATCAAGAACACGAGAGAGAGATAAAACACATAGCTACTGGTACAAACCCTCAGCCCCGAGGGTGAACTACTCCCTCCTCGTCATGGAGACCGCCGGGATGATGAAGATGGCCTCCGGTTATGCTTTCCCCCCTCCGGCAGGGTGCCAGAAAAGGGCTGTAGATGAGATCGTGGAGGTACAGAGGCTTGCGGTGGCGTAAAAACTCATCTAGGTTAACTTTCGGGGGTTTCAGAATATATATGATTTTTTGGCGTTGGAATCACGCGAAGAAGGGCCACAGGGGGCCCACGAGGCACCAGGGCGCGCCTGGGGGGGTGGCGCGCCCTGGTGGCTCGTGGGGCCCCTGTGGGTCTTCTGGCCTCCTCCCGAAGCTTCTAGTGTCTCTTATGTTCCAGAAAAAATCGTCAAAAAGTTTCGCTGCATTTGGACTTCATTTGATATAGATTTTCTGGAAAACCAAAAACAAGCAGAAAACAACAACTGGCACTGGGCACTAGGTCAATATGTTAGTCCATGAAAATCATACAAAAGCCGTATAAAAGTGCACCAAAATCATACAAAACTATAATAAATATGGCATGAATATTTCATAAATTATAGATACGTTGGAGACATATCAGCATCCCCAAGCTTAATTCCTGCTCGTCCTCGAGTAGGTAAATGATAAAAGAAATAATTTATGAAGTGTGAATGCTAGCATAGTGCATAAGTTTGATCAATGATAATTTCAACCACTTTTTCTAGCATCAATATATATCATAATCAGTAGCTCATCTCATAAAACTTCTCATGATCAAGTAGCAAGCTATTCACATGTTTAAAGTATAGGCCATAAACTTTCTTGAAAACTATCAAACTATGTTCTCAGTCATCAAACAATTGCAATTCATCTTATTCTCAGGAAGGGTCTATGTAAGAGCTTTGATCTAGCAAATTCCACATACTCAACCATCATTTAGTCTTTCATGATTGCTGACACTCAAAGCATATTTTTAGAACAAACCGTTTCAGTCAAACACATAGGAAGATAGGGGCTTAATGTTTCGCCTCCCAACTTATTTATCTCAGGGATAATGTCAACAATAATAACTCATGATCACCTATATTTAGCTGGATATATGTGCCTAGATCTTTCCCTACCACATGATGCTTGCCAACTAGAGAATAATTGAGGTTGAAATGAGAAGAAATAATATTGACTCTTGCATAAAAGTAAATACATAAAAGTAAATGCATAAAAGTAAGAGATAGGCCCTTCGCAGAGGGAAGCAGAGGTTATCATGCGCTTTTTATTTTTGGATGTCAAGCCCTTAATGCAAAGGAACATCACGTTATATTGCCCCTTGTGATAGCAACCTTTATTATGCAGTCCATCGCTTTTATTTCTTTACCATCACAAGTTCGTACAACGCTTATTTTCCCTTGCAATAAAAGATCATACATATTTAAGGAGCAATTTTTATTGCTTTTTGCACCGATGACAACTTACTTGAAGGATCTTATTCAATCCATAGGTAGATATGGTGGACTCATGGCAAGAAACTGGGTTTAAGGGTTTTTGGATGCACAAGTAGTATCTCTACTTAGTACGAATTTTTGGCTAGCAAAAGATTCTAAGCAAGCACCACATGTTAGAGGATCCATGACAATATAACTTCTATGTGAATATAAACAAACATAACTCATTACGTTGTCTTCCTTGTCCAACGTCAACTATTTGATCAAGCTTGAAAATAATTAATGGGGGCTCACAATCATAGAAGATGTCTAAGATAGTATATTTATATGTGAAATTTCTCTTCCTTCAAAATTCTTTCATGAATTGTTCAAGTGACCAATGCTATGTTTGTTAACTTTCAATAAATTTTACCACTTATACTTCTTGTATGTGAAGTCACTACTCCCCATGGGACAAGCATATGAAGCATATAAATTTCAACTTTATGATATTCAATCCAATTCAACAATTTACTCATAGGATATAAGTGAAGCACAAGAGTAAATGACAAACTACTCCAAAAAAAGATATAAGTGAAGATCAAATGAGTAGTTAAGTAATTAAGTAGCTATGTGATAATTCTCTCTCATTTAAAAAATTTAGATCTTAAGTATTTTATTCAAACAGCAAGAAAAACAAAATAAAATGACATTCCAAGAATAGCACATATCATCTGAAGAAGCAAAAACTTAGGCTCAACCAAAACTGACCGACAATTGTTGATGAAGAAAGGTAGGATGCCTACTGTCGGTGTATAAAACATGGGTATTTTATACCCTGACTTATGCACGGACAGTAGCAACCTCCTTGCCAGCCAAACCTTGCTGGGAATCGCCAAGACCAAGATTCAGAGCCCGGTCGCAGAAGCCACCAGAAAGAAGCTCAAGACGCAGCATTCAACTAATACCGAAGATGAAGACTTTCCTTGCCGGCGAGGCTAAACCGGCAAGGTGAAGACCCGGCAAGCTCCGAACCGGCAAGCTTTTGCCAGCCCTCCTGCGCTCCACCTCACCGCATGGATGTCCGCTAGTGGGTGAGGTGTCGACCGCGCAGGCTGTTTGGTAAGGCTTGTCGGGCACGTGTCAGCACACTGGGAAAGGATTTGCCTTTAATGACACCCGTCCAGGAGGCGTGTCAGAATAATACGAGGTAGCTGGGCAAGCGGTGCAGAAACCTTGCCGGGACTACCCCTCCACATGACACCTCACGGTGCATTTAATGCCTTTGTCCTGAACTGGTAGAGTTAGGTATGATAGCACTGTTTGCTATCTAATCACTATGTAATTACTGTTTTGCCACTGTGGTAACCCCTTTGAGCTATAAAAGGAGGGCCAAGGCAACAGTTAGGGGGATTCGGACCCCTTTACAAACACAAGCAAGTTTCGTGTAGCTGCTCCTCCCACCTTGCTGGGAGAAGCGCTCCTTGTACTGTGCTCCCATACCATTAATACACCAAAAGCAGGAGTAGGGTTTTACGCTTCTCAGTGGCCCAAACCTGGGTAAAATCCCTTGCGCCCTCCATTGTTCATGCTCTTTGTGCACATCGACCTCCCCCGCCGAACCACAAGGGGCTGCATGGCCCCATAGATGGTCGTCACACCACGACATCTTTGGCGCGCCAGGTAGGGGAGGTAGCGTCGCTTGCGCGAACCTTGATCAGTGGATTGCGCGTCTTCTTCGTCATCTTCATCAACTTCCTCGTCGTCCTCCTCGTCGTCGATGGCGCCCAAGAAGAAGGGCATCACGATGACGGCCACCCCGCACGCATCCGCAGGCAGCACGGGCGGCGCGGGTACTGCGGTTGGCACGACCAGCGCAGGTGGCACAGTCGCCATGCCCACCGCGGTCGGCGCAGGAGACGAGTGTCCTGGAGGTAGTCGACCTCCTCGATCCTCTGGCGAACGGAGCCGCGACGGCGCGGGCGGAACGGACGGACGACCTCTTCCTCCTCCACCTCCTCGCTGCGCCGACGAACGCAGCCACCGGAGCGGCAACGCCCGGACCGGCGCGAGCCAAGATCCCGCTGCGGCGGCGTCCAAGAATGCAGCTTTAGGACAGACACCGCGCCCCTCGCACAACGGGCGCGGCACAGCTCCGAGCGGCGCCAATGACTCTGGGCAGCGGCGACCTTACGGCAAGACTCCTGTTGATCAAATCCCCGATCCTCAGGCACCGCCTCCGCCACGACGACCTGCTGTTGATCATGTGCCGCGGCAGCAAGACCGCGATGGCGCTCCTGCTGGCTCTGCCAGGAGTAGAGCGACGTCGCGTTCTTCACTTCCGGCCATGCCAGCCACAGCAGCAGAAGCAATGGCGCGAGCCCAGATGCTGCTAAACTTCCCTCCAGCGGCAGAGAAGATGGATGAGTGGAGAGCCACCATCCAAAGCTTGATTGGATTCGCCGAGGCCAGTAAATCGCAGCAAGCGGAGCCCTCACGGCGTCCGCAAATGGCACCGGCAAGCCCAGTTGATGGCCGCACTGACGGTGCCGCGCTAACGGTGCAATCACCTCAGCGGCAACAATCCCAGCAGCAACAACGCCAACGACCGCAGCAAGCTCAGCGATCCTTTGAGCCCGACGAGGTGTCGATGGCCTCTTCGGATCCGCGAGCACGGCAAGATCAGCGGCAGGTGCTGCGAGACAGGCGGGCAGAAGACGCCCACACCATCATCGAACGGCGCCAGGAGGCGCATCGTCAATCCGACGCACGCAACGGCCCCATCGTTGATGAGCCTACGCCAAGGGTTGGCGGATATCTACCCTACGAGATTGGATGTCCCGCCTTCAACCGTGAGCTGCGGCAAGTCCGATGGCCGTCCGTTCGAGCCTTCAAGCCAGAAGTGCCGGAAAAGTACGACGGCAAGCTGAACCCAGCAGAGTTTCTAGGCATCTACACGATCGCCGTGCAAGCTGACGGGGGAAAAGATGAGAAAATCCTTGCCAACTACTTCCCGTTGGTGCTGAAACCCAACGTGAGGTCTTAGCTGATGAATTTGCCGGAGAACTCCATTTCTTCATGGTCAGATCTCTACAACGAGTTCATTGGTGCCTTTACCGAGGGCCACAAAGCCCCTGGACCGCCCAGCGACTTGCAGGTGATCCCGCAAAGAGATGGTGAAACTTTACGCAAGTACATCCAGAGGTTCAGCCGTGTGCACCTTAACATTCCAAATGTACACCCCGCAGCCGTGATTGCCGCCTTTCACACGAATGTGCGCAATCGAAGGATGCGGGAGAAAATGAACGTCAAGTTGCCCAAGACCGTCAATGAGCTCTACACATTGGCGGACAAGTGTGCACGTGCTGAGGAAGGAAGAAGGCTTCCCGGGGAGGATGCTGGTGCCGAAGTAGATTCTGAGGACGATGATGCTGTCACCCCGGGGAAGAAAGGCCAGATGCGCAATAGAAAGCGCAAGGGCAAAACTGTTATGGCTGTTGAAGGCTCCGGCAACTCTGAGTCCGCCAAGAAAGCCAAGACTGAGAACTCCGGCAAGGAGGCTGCTGCATGCGCCGCTTGCCAGGAGGCGGCGGCAAACGAGAAGGCCGGCAAGTCAGATGGGCTGTACTGCAAGATTCACCGTACCAAAGGCCACGATCTCCAAGAATGCCGGCAAGTCGAGCACCTTGTTGAGAAGCAGAAAGATGAATATGAAAAGCGCGACAAGGAAAAGGGTCAAGATGGTACTGGTGGATCCGAAAAAAGGGCCGTGGCGGTCGAGGGGGCTGCCGCGGCAAGGCTAAGCAGCAGAAAGAGAAGCCTGTCAGAGGCCGAGACAAGAAATAAGAGGATGATGGAAGTGACGAAGAGGACGATGATGAGCCCAGCGAACAAGAATTCCAGAAGGCAACCGACGCCATGTGCATTGACGGAGGGGCATCCTTATACTCCTCTCACCACCAACTTAAGCAGTGGACGCGTGAGGTTAATGCAGCAGAACCGGCGATGGGCTCTCAGAAGCCACTCAAATGGTCACACACGCCTATCATTTTTTATGCTGAGGATCACCTCGACCGCATAACTACGGTCGGGTGTTTGCCATTGTTGGTTTCACCAACAATTCGCAACCTCCAGGTAACAAAGATGTTAGTTGATGGTGGGGCCGGTCTGAACCTGATCTCTCCAGAAGTTATCAAGAGGATGCAGATCCCCGATGAGGAACTCGAGAAAACAGGCACGTTCCAAGGAGTAAACCCGGGAAGAAGCCAGCCCAAGGGAAAGATCACATTGCCGGTGACGTTTGGCGGAGAATTGAACTACAGGACGGAAAAGATTGTCTTTGACGTCGTCAAGATCCCCTTGCCGTACAATGGAATTCTTGGCCGCCCAGTCTTGGCAAAATTTATGGCAGCATCTCACTATGCTTACAACACGTTGAAGATGCCAGGGCCGATGGGTGTCATTTCCATCAACTCCGATAAGAAAGATGCAGTCATTTGTGTCGACAAGATGTACAGAGATGCGGTTGCAGCAGAGGCCGCCAAGGCGCCAACTCCCGCCAAGAAAAAGGAAAAGAAGAAGTCCGGCAAGACCTCTAGCAAGGATTCTGGGAAGCGCACCTCTTCGGAGTGTTGCGCGCCTGTTGAAGACTTACCGGAGTGCTCTGCCGGTAAGAAATCCAAAGCCACTGCACCGGCAACCAAGAAGGTACCGGCGAGGGAGGACGGCACTGACGGTACCTTCACCATCAGTGCCACCCTTGACAGCAAATAGGAAAGCGCGCTCGTTGCCTTCCTGCGGGCGAATGTCGATGTGTTTGCATGGCGACCATCTGACATCTCCGGCGTTCCCAGGGAGGTAATTGAGCACCACCTTGCTGTTTGTCCCCACGCCCGGCCCGTCAAGCAAAAGGTCCGGAAGCAAGCGTTGGAACGGCAATAGTTTATTGCCGAAGAGATCAAGAAGCTTAAAGCAGTAGGCCTGGTCAGAGGAGTGCTACATCCCACTTGGCTAGCAAATCCAGTGGTGGTGCACAAAGCAAATGGAAAGTGGAGACTTTGTATCGACTACACTGATATTAACAAGGCATGTCCGAAGGATCCTTTCCCTTTGCCGCGCATTGATCAAATTGTAGACTCTACTTCCGGCTGTGATTTGCTCTCCTTCCTTGATGCCTACTCTGGATACCATCAGATATTCATGGCCAAGGAGGATGCGGAGAAAACCGCATTCATTACTCCCTGTGGCACGTACTGCTTTGTGTGTATGCCTTTCGGGTTAAAGAGTGCCGGTTCAACATTTGCAAGAGCAGTCCAGATTGGTTTTGAGCCCCAGCTGCACAGGAATGTGGAAGCATACATGGATGACATTGTGGTCAAGACCAAGGACAAGTCTACCCTCATTCAAGATTTGGAAGAAACGTTTGCTAACTTGCGCAAAATCAACTTGAAGCTCAACCCCGAGAAGTGCGTGTTTGGCGTTCCATCCGGCAAGCTTCTTGGGTTCTTTGTATCTCAATGAGGAATTAAAGCAAATCCCGACAAGATCAAAGCGATTGAGCAGATTTGAGCACCGAAAAGCGTCAAAGATGGGCGGCGTCTTGCCGGTTGTGTTGCGGCCTTGAGTAGGTTCATTTCAAGATCCGCTGAGCACGCCCTGCCATTTTTTAAGGTTTTGAAAAAGGCAGGTCCGATGAAATGGACTCCGGAAGTGGAGGCCGCGCTGTAGGACTTGAAAAGATACCTCTCCTCCGCGTCAACACTAGTTGCGCCAAGACCACGAGAGCCGTTGCTGCTATACGTAGCGGCAACGAATCAAGTGTCTAGTGGCACAGAGGGAACCCGATGACGAGGAAATAACCGCAACAAACTTATCCAATGACAAACCGGAATCTTCTCTGGCAAATCATGGTGCTGACAAGTCGGGAACAGCGCAGACAAATGGAGATAATCAACAAAAAGTGCCGAAGAAGAAAGTGGTGCAGCGACCAGTATACTTCGTCAGTTCCCTTCTGCAGGGAGCTAGATCAAGATACTCTGGGGTGCAGAAGTTGCTTTTCGGTCTTCTTATGGCCTCGAGAAAGCTGCGTCACTACTTCCAAGCGCACGAAATCACCGTCGTCGCCCGCTTTCCATTGCAACGCATCTTGAGGAATCCAGAGGCAACTGGAAGGATAGTGAAGTGGGCGTTGGAATTGTCAAGCTTTGCACTCAAGTTTGAAAGCACTTCAACTATTCAGAGCAGAGCTTTGGCGGAATTCGTTGCAGAATGGACACCAACGCAAGACGAAGAAATTCAAGAAACAGCTCTCCCCGGCAAGGAAACGGTGAAGGAATGGATCATGTACTTTGATGGTGCCTTCTCGCTGCAAGGCGCCGGTGCCGGAGTGCTGCTTGTCGCACCCACCGGAGAGCACCTCAAGTATGTGGTTCAAATGCACTTCCCCAGGGAGCAAGCTATGAACAACACTGCTGAGTACGAAGGACTCATTGCCGGTCTTAGGATCGCAATAGACTTTGGTATCAAAAAATTGATCGTCCGCGGTAACTCGCAGCTTGTTGTGAAGCAAGTCAACAAAGATTACCAGAGCCCGTTGATGGAAGCGTACGTGGAAGAAGTGAGGAAATTGGAAGAACACTTTGACGGGTTACAAACAGAACACATTCCTCGTGCGGAAAACAGCATCGCTGACAGCCTGTCAAAATGTGCCGCTCAAAAGCTTCCCGTGGAACTGGGAACTTTTGTGCTCCATTTGAATCAACCGACAGTCACCCCATAAACGCAGGCCAGTAAGAGAAGAAAGTTGAATACCGGCAAGTATTTTCCGACAGAGCTCCCGGAAGCCGCCGACAAGGATGCTGCCAAGAACAACGACACGGTTGCCGCTGAGCAGCCGCTTAGCGCAGAACCCCAGGTTCTTGCAGCAGAAGCGAGCGTTCCCGCAGCCGAAGAGATGCCTTTAGTCCTTGTCGTCGAGCCGCGGGCTCCGGCATGGGCACAGCAAATAGTTCGATTCCTTCAAACATGAGAACTTCCCGATGAGCAAGAAGAAGCGGAGAAAGTAGCCCGTCAGTCAAGTATGTATCAGTTTGTGGATAACATCCTGTACAGAAAACGGCCAAACGGCGTGAAATTGAAGTGTATTTGCCGGGAAGATGGACTAAAGCTGTTGGCGGACGTACACGGAGGCATATGTGGCTCTCACATAGGATCAAGGGCACTTGCCAGCAAAGCATTCCAGCAAGGCTTCTATTGGCCCACTGCACTCCAGGATGCGACTGAGCTAGTAACCAAGTGTGAAGCATGCCAGTTCCATTCAAAGAACATACATCAGCCAGCTCAAGCTCTCCAAACAATCCCTCTCTCCTGGCCCTTTTTGGTCTGGGGGCTCGATATCTTGGGCCCCTTCCCCCGTGCTGCCGGGGGCTTTGAGTTCTTGTATGTCGCAATTGACAAGTTCACAAAGTGGCCTGAAGTGGAGCCGGTGAGGAAGCTGACAGCGCAATCAGCCGTCAAGTTCTTCAAAGGATTACTTTACCGTTTCGGGGTTCTAACAGAATCATCACCGACAATGGCACACAATTCACGAGCCGCACCTTCATGCAGTACATCCAAGACCTTGGCAGCAAGATCTGTTTTGCGTCCGTTGCTCACCCGAGAAGCAACGGCCAGGCGGAAAGGGTGAATGCGGAAGTGCTGCGTGGCCTCAAGACGGGAACCTTTGACAAGCCGCGCAAGTGTGGAAAGCACTGGATTGATGAGTTGCCGGCGGTTCTTTGGTCACTCAGAACGACACCAAATCGAGCTACCGGCCAAACACCCTTCTCCCTAATTTATGGTGCAGAAGCGGTACTCCCCACGGAACTCATATACGGGTCACCTCGAGTGCACGCTTACGATGAAGTTGAGCAAGAGCAGTTGCGGCAAGACGACGCATTGCTCCTTGAGGAAGATCGTCTTCGGGCGGCTGTGCGAGCTGGACGCTACCAGCAAGCCTTGCGCCGCTATCATAGCCGCAAAGTGCACGCCCGAAGCCTTGAGGAAGGCGACCTTGTTCTTCGGCGTGTTCAGTCCGCCAAAGGATCAAACAAGTTGTCACCAAAGTGGGAAGGCCCTTATCGGGTAGTACGAGTCACCAGGCCAGGCGCAGTCCGACTGGAGACCGTAGATGGCATTCAAGTGCAAAAATCATGGAATATTGAGCATCTTCGCAAGTTCTACCCATAAGGCGCAGTTGCCGGGCCTCCCGGCAACCCCTTTTGTACAAGCTTTGTCTGCAAGACATGTAACCCTTTGTACAAAGCCAGGCACAGATCCTGTGCATAATAAAGCTAAGTATTTCGCAACTACTCGTACATATTCATTTATATGAGGATGCATATGCTGTTGTGATTTACACTTTAATTTGCATAAAATAACTGATGAACCGCTAAGGTTCCCAACCCACTCTTTTCTCTTCTTTCTTTTTCTTAAAAAGGACAGAAGGATCCCTCGCACGCAAGTTTCCCGGGGGGAGTGGAGATGGGGTACCATTTTAATGACGTTCAAGTAATCATCTCATGCAATGAGAAAAACGACACAAGGAAAAGCTAAGTTGAAAAACTTTGGCAATTTTTTCTTCATTACATCCACAGTTTCCCTTGAACGATTATGTGCTTTGTATGAGAAACCTGCACGCGAAAGGATCCTTGTCGCGATCGGTCTGCGCTCTAGCTTGCCTCGAGTCCGCTCGGCAAGCCTAGCAGCTGCGTTCTGACCCGACAAGTAGCCTTGCCGGCAGCGGCACTTCCAGCAGGCTGCTAAGGACCCGTTCCTTGAAGCGCTCGCGGCAAGTGTGTGCACCGGCAAGTTTCCAAACAGCGTAAGGAGGCGATGATACAAAGGCAAAACAAAACAAGGGAAACAGCATGCATTTATTTAAACCCGGCAAACACTAGATATTCATTGAAAAGGTACTCGATTACATTTTCATCGGCCCTTTGCCAGGGTTTATCTCGAGTGCGAAGAGGGCAAAAGGGGCGCGCGGAGTCCGGCTTGTTCCCGGAAGGCCAGATGATGGTGCTGTCGGCGATCAGCCAGACTCTTCGCCGTCGTCTTCAATCTTCACGCCCGGAGAGCCGTCGTCATCGCCGTCATCCTCAGCATCGCTGGAGGAAGCGGTGTCGCTATCGCTCGAGCTCTCCGCGCAGCACTCCAGACGAGCGCCTGAAGCCCCGAAGAACTTCACGACGAGCGTGTCTGGTCCATCCAGCCTGAAGTGAAGGAGGTGCCCCTGCCCCAAACAACGGGCACGGGCAAAGGATTTCCACCCGCGCGTGAGGTACATGATGCCGTTGTTGGAAGTCTCAACGGTCACCCGGACCGGGCCGTTGCAGCAACCGTCCACGTGCAGCCATAAGCCGTGCAGGTGGCGGCCTTCCATCTCCCTAGCAAAAGGGCGAGGGAGCCGCAGCCAGCTCCGCGGCTGGTCGCGCAGCTCCAAGACGAAATCTTCCGCCGTATCCACCGTGTGGCCTTCTGCCGGTGGAGGAAGGGCTAAAGACGGAACGGCAAGCGCCCCGATGTGGCCGCCCCGACCACGGACGCCGCGTCGCCCACGGCCACGGGCCGCGGCCCTCCCTTGTGCACTGGAGCCAGCCTCCGCAGCTGCAGCCGAAGCATGAGCTTGGAGCCGGGAAGAAGCTCTCGCCGCGATGGCGGAAGCACGACCGCGACCCCTTCCCCTCGCCATGCCATCGTCGGATGCGGAGGAAGAAGATACAAGAAAGAGGCAACAGTCACTGGAGATTGAGGCAGAAAGAGATGAGTGAGCATCGCATCCCGCAATCCCCTCTTTATAGGAGGAGTACGGGAGGCTGGCTCCTCACCGTCTTCGGGCGGCCGCCCACGTTCACCAATCCCACGACCTGCGCTCTGGCCGGGCGCATTACTCCAGCAACCGCCCACGATAGCCAATCCCGCGCCCTGCGCCCCCTGGCCCGGTGCGTCACTCCAATAGAAGCCACCAGAAAGAAGCTCAAGACACAGCACTCAACTAATACCGAAGATGAAGACTTTCCTTGCCGGCGAGGCTAAACCGGCAAGGTGAAGACCCGGCAAGCTCCGAACCGGCAAGCTTTTGTCAGCCCTCCTGCGCTCCACCTCACCGCACGGATGTCCGCTAGTGGGTGAGGTATCGACCGCTCAGGCTGTTTGGTAAGGCTTGTCGGGCACGTGTCAGCACACTGGGAAAGGATTTGCTTTTAATGACACCCGTCCAGGAGGCGTGTCAGAATAATACGAGGTAGCTGGGCAAGCGGTGCAGAAACCTTGCCGGGACTACCCCTCCACATGACACCTCACGGTGCATTTAATGCCTTTGTCCTGAACTGGTAGAGTTAGGTATGATAGCACTGTTTGCTATCTAATCACTATGTAATTACTGTTTTGCCACTGTGGTAACCCCTTTGAGCTATAAAAGGAGGTCCAAGGCAACAGTTAGGGGGATTCGGACCCCTTTACAAACACAAGCACGTCTCGTGTAGCTGCTCCTCCCACCTTGCCGGGAGAAGCGCTCCTTGTACTGTCCTCCCACACCATTAATACACCAAAAGCAGGAGTAGGGTTTTACGCTTCTCAGCAGCCCGAACCTGGGTAAAATCCCTTGCGCCCTCCATTGTTCATGCTCTTTGTGCACATCGACCTCCCTCGCCGAACTACAAGGGGCTGCATGGCCCCATAGATGGTCGTCACACCACGACACCTACCGGGGCATACCCAAGCTTAGATGTTTGATACTTCTTGAAATATTAATTTGGGATGCCTTGGGCATCCCCAAGCTTGAGCTTTTGTGTCTCCTTAATTCCTCTCATATCATGGTTTCCCTAAATCTTAAAAACTTCATCCACACAAAACTCAACAAGAACTCGTGAGATAAGTTAGTATAAATCAACTCAAAACCTTAACATTCTCTACTGTAGAAAATCACAAAAATTATAATTAAACATTGCATACTAAATGCCTCTTCATATTTAATACTCCTATCCACAAATAGAAACATTAAACACGCAAACATATGCAAGCAATGCAACTATAACAGCAATCTGCCAAAACAGAACAGTCTGTAAAGGGTGAATAATAATTCATACTTCCCTAACTCCAAAAATTCTGAAAAATTACCACATGACATATAACTCATGCATGCTTACTGTGTAAAAATTTCAGATTTTTATCATGTTCTGACTATTCAGGAATATTCTGGACATAACAGAAAACTTTCTGTTTTCAAACAGCAACACATGAACTTGCAAACTGAGCATGGTAAAGGCTATAATTGGATTTTATTGAACTAAAAGATACAAAACATGATTATTTATAACACCAAGCAAATATCAACAGAATAAAATGACGCTCCAAGCAAAACTCATATTATGTGACGAATAAAAATATAGCTCCAAGTAAGGTTACCGATAATGTTGAAGACGAAAGAGGGGATGCCTTCCGGGGCATCCCCAAGCCTAGTTGCTTGGGTATTCCTTGAATATTACCTTGGGGTGCCTTGGGAATCCCCAAGCTTAGGGTCTTGCCACTTCTTATTCTCCTCATATCGATATCTCACCCAAAACTTGAAAACTTCAATCACACAAAACTTAACGGAAGTTCGTGAGATAGGTTAGTATGATAAAAATAAATCATCCACTTAGGTACTGTCAAGACAAGATTCATAATTGTTATCACATAATTCCTACTGTATTCTATCATTTCCACAATTTATATTACTCAATATAAGCTATGGAAACACTAAAACAAGCAAACTATGCATCGAAAACAGAATCTGTCAAAAACAGAACAGTGTATAGTAAGCGATTTAAAAACCATACTTCTGTACCTCCAAAAATTCTGAAAAATTAGGAGAACGTAAAAAATTTGTAATCCAATACTGTGTAAAAATTTCATTGTTTTTTCACGCTCCAGTACAGAATAGAAATTCCAGCACTGGACGCAAAAGTTTCTGTTTTTGCACAGAATCAAATCAACAAGCATCTACACTATCCCAAAGGCTTTACTTGGCACATTATTGAAAAAAAAAATATAAGACATGATTACTAAAGTAGCTTAATCATGTGTACACAAAAAAACAGTAGGTAGAAATATTGGGTTGTCTCCCAACAAGCGCTTTTCTTTAATGCCTTTTAGCTAGGCATGATGATTTGATGATGCTCACATAAAAAATGAAGAATTGAAACACAGTGGGAGCATCATGAAGCATATGACAAGCACATTTAAGTCTAACCCACTTCCTATGCATAGGGATTTTGTGAGCAAACAATTTATGGGAGCAAGAATCAACTAGCATAGGAAGGCAAAACAAGCATGACTTCAAAACTTTCAACACATAGACAGAAAACTTGATATTATTGCAACACCTACAAGCATATGATCCTCTCTCATAATAATTTTCAGTAGCATCATGAATGAATTCAACAATATAACTATCACATAAAGTATTCTTTTCATGATTCACAAGCATAGAATTTTCATTACTCCCCACATAAGCAATTTTCTTCTCATTCATAATAGTGGGAGCAAACTCAACAAAATAACTATCATGAGATACTTGATTGACATAATCAAATTGAACATTAAAATCATGATGAAAAGTTTCATGGTTATTATTATTCTTTATAGCATACATGTCATCACAATAATCATCATAGATAGCAACTTTGTTGTCATAATCAATTGAAACCTCTTCCAAAATAGTGAAATCATCATTAAATAAATTCATGACCACCCCAAATACACTTTCATAATTGTAATCATCATAAATAGGAGGCATGCAATCATCATAATAAATTTTCTCATCAAAACTTGGGGGACTAAAAATATCATCTTCATCAAACATAGCATCCCCAAGCTTATGGCTTTTCATATCACTAGTATCATGGATATTCAAGGAATTCATACTAGCAACATTGCAATCATGCTCTTCATTCATGGATTTTATGCCAAACATTTTATTGAATTCTTCTTCTATCAATTGAGCACAATTTTCTGCTCCATCATTTTCAAGAAAGACATTATAAAGACGAATAATATGAGGCAACCTCAATTCCATTTTTTTGTAGTTTTCTTTTATAAACCAAACTAGTGATAAAACATGAAAATAAAAGATTCGATTGCAAGATCTAAAGATATACCTTCAAGCACTCACCTCCCCGGCAACGACGCCAGAAAAGAGCTTGATATCTACTACACAACGTATTCTTGTAGACTCGTGTTGGGCCTCCAAGCGCAGAGTTTTGTAGGACAGTAGCAATTTTCCCTCAAGTGGATGACCTAAGGTTTATCAATCCGTGGGAGGCGTAGGTTGAAGATGGTATTTCTCAAACAACCCTACAACCAAATACAAGAAATCTCTTGTGTCCCCAAGACACCCAATACAATGGTAAATTGTATAGGTGCACTAGTTCGGCGAAGAGATGGTGATAAAAGCGTAGTATGTATAGTAGATATAGGTTTTTGTAATCTGAAAATATAAAAACAGCAAGGTAGCAAGTAACAAAAGTGACCACAAACGGTATTGCAATGCTTAGAAACAAGGCCTAGGGTTCATACTTTCGCTAGTGCAATCTCTCAACAATGCTAACATAATTGGATCATATAATCATCCCTCAACGTGCGATAAAGAATCACTCCCAAGTTCCTATTAGCGGAGAACATAAGATAGAAATTCTTTGTAGGGTACGAAACCACCTCAAAGTTATCCTTTCCGATTGATCTATTGAGCTATTCCTATAAGTGTCACAAATAGCCCTAGAGTTCATACTAAAATAACACCATATGATACACATCAACCAACTCTAATGTCACCTAGATACTCCAATGTCACCACAAGTATCCGTGAGTTGATTATACGATATGCATCAAACAACTTCATAATCATAATATTCAATCCACACAAAGAAATCCAAGGAGCACCCCAAAGTTTCTATCGGAGAAAAGATAATGAAAACGTGCATCAACCCTATGCATAGATTACCCCAATGTCACCGCGGGAATCCGCGAGTTGAATGCCAAAACATATATCAAGTGAATCAATATAATACCCCATTGTCACCACGGGTATTCATATGCAAGACATACATCAAGTGTTCTCAAATCTGAAATATTCAATCTGACAATAACGAAACCTCAAAGGGAAAAGATTCGATTCATCACAACAAGGATAGAGAGGGAAGAAACACCATATGATCCAACTATATTAACAAAGCTCGCGATACATCAAGATCGTGCCAAATCAAGAACACGAGAGAGAGAGAGATAAAACACATAGCTACTGGTACAAACCCTCAGCCCCGAGGGTGAACTACTCCCTCCTCGTCATGGAGACCGCCGGGATGATGAAGATGGCCTCTGGTGATGCTTTCCCCCCTCCGTCAGGGTGCCGGAAAAGGGTTGTAGATGAGATCGTGGAGGTACAGAGGCTTGCAGCGGCATAAAAACTCATCTAGGTTAACTTTCGGGGGTTTCTGAATATATATGATTTTTTGGCGTTGGAATCACGCGAAGAAGGGCCACAGGGGGGCCACGAGGCACCAGGGTGTGCCTGGGGTGGGTGGCGCGCCCTGGTGGCTCATGGGGGCCCTGTGGGTCTTCTGGCCTCCCCCCAAAGCTTCTAGTGTCTCTTATGTTCCAGAAAAAATCATCAAAAAGTTTCGCTACATTTGGACTTCATTTGATATAGATTTTCTGGAAAACCAAAAACAAGCAGAAAACAGCAACTGGCACTGGGCACTAGGTCAATATGTTAGTCTATGAAAATCATACAAAAGCCGTATAAAAGTGCACCAAAATCATACAAAACTATAATAAACATGGCATGAATACTTCATAAATTATAGATACGTTGGAGACGTATCAGCATCCCCAAGCTTAATTCCTGCTCGTCCTCGAGTAGGTAAATGATAAAAGAAATAATTTATGAAGTGTGAATGCTAGCATAGTGCATAAGTTTGATCAATGATAATTTCAATCACTTTTTCTAGCATCAATATATATCATAATCAGTAGCTCATCTCATAAAACTTCTCATGATCAAGTAGCAAGCTATTCACATGTTTAAAGTATAGGCCATAAACTTTCATGAAAACTAACAAACTATGTTCTCAGTCATCAAACAATTGCAATTCATCTTATTCTCGGGAAGGGTCTATGTAAGAGCTTTGATCTAGCAAATTCCACATACTCAACCATCATTTAGTCTTTCATGATTGCTGCGCAAGAGAGAGAGCGAGGGAAAGGGGAAGGAGGGGAGCCAGGGGGTCCAAAGGGGAGCAAGGGGTCTTGCAGGCGTCCGCGGAGCAGCAGCCGCGCGCTGTTGTGCATGCGCGAGGGGGGCCAGGGCGTGCGCACGCGCTGTGGTCGACAGCGAGGAGGGAGAGGCGAGAGGAGGGAGAAAGTGGCCAGGCGGGCTGGGCCTGGCACTTTGGCGGCTAGAAGCCCAGGGGCACAGTGCCCCTTTGCTCTTTTCCTTTTTCTTTTATCTGTGAAAGGAAATAGCTCCTGTTGCATTTTGCTGAGCTCTCAAATGATTTTTGCTAAGTGTGAAACTTTGCACATAAACCAAGAATAATGTTGTGGTACTGCACAAAAAGTTTCAGAGAAAAAGAAGTTGCTTAACCATTTTTTGAAATGGAAAAGGCCAAATTAAATGCTGCTGGGTCACTCAAATAATTCCCAGGGGAATTTTTGGAATTTAGGTGAGGTTGGTTCCAACATGAAAAATACTTAGGGAATATTTGCCAAATTATGAACTATTTTGATTGCATGACAAAAGAAGTAAATATTTGACATGCAATTCAAATTGAAATTTGACTTTGATTTGGACAAGTGGTAATTTGACTTAGTAAAGCTTGATGACATGGCCACCATTAGAGGGAGACTACTGTGGATTAATACTGAGGGTGTTACAAATCTCCTCCACTACAAGAAATCTCGTCCCGAGATTTAAGAGATGGAGTAAGGGGTATCTTCGGGAGAACTGACCTTTGCAGGGTCGATTATCTGGTGGATAACTCAGGGAAGGTGATAGGAAGTATCTCTCAAATTGAAACTTAAGAAAAACATCGAGAGCAAAGTAAGAAGGTACAATAAGAAGTTTCAAGCGGATAGACAATCGTTCGATGCCTGAAACAGAGTGCGAAAGGGGTTCAGAGCAACGAAAAATATTGCGTCTGATACTAGAATAGATCATCTCTTGGAAGGTGGCTCGTGAATTACGTACGAAGCCAAGCGTGAGGAATAACTTTGGAAACCCGGATGTACAGGAGAGTCAGGTTTCGATCCTGTGGAACTGTGGTGAGTGCCGATTAAAATTAGGAAGGGCGGTGACATCTTGCACGGTCACGATAGCCAGGTATGTCAGAGGATAGCTTGTCAGCTATGTCGGCAACAACGTCGGTACCAAGGGCGAGGAACGAAGAGAACCATTTCCTGCTTGTTAAAACGAGGCGGACCAATCGGAAAAGTTCTCGTCCACCGGCGGTTACCGGAGTGTCATCAACAATAGTAACAGGGTCTTACTGACAGAGCGAAGTGTTTACATAAGCAGAGGATTATTACTGCTTAGATCATATGAATTATAGGAAAAGTTAAACAGGCGAATGGAAAGGAAAATGTGATTATCCGATTAAACAGACCAATGGAAAGGAAAATGTGACTATACACAAGTATCAAGAGTATATCTCTCCCAAGGAAAGCAGAGCATGATATCCATGACATGATAGCAAGTGGATCACCATTTAGGTAAAAGGAAGTATTACGAATTAAATTCATAACTTGGGATAAGTCAAAGATGTTGACAATGATCACAACACAATTTATCGAAAGGTTTCAGGAAGATGTAATTGATCAATAACATGATCAAGCAGAAGAAATGGGGAAGCAGAAGGTCAATGTGTTATAGGGTGGATTTGATTCACTTATCGGTGTTCTCGGTTGACAACAAACCAGAACCCGTGGAATTACTATGATGGGGAAAGGTATCACCTATCAAAGCTTCATAAGATGTAGTGCAATGGTACGATATCCTCGAGATACCAGAGGGTAATACTCGAAGGTAGAACAGAATAGAAGCTGAACTAGATCGTTGATCTGCGGATGGCAGTTGCTTTAACCTTGTTGAAAATAGACGAGGCACGGGAATGCAGTTATCATATGAGGTCAGCATGGTCAGAACCATTACTGCATGGAATCAAGTTAAGGAAACTGGAAGAATTATACAAATGAATAAATATTTTGCAAGAAGCTTCTGTGACGGTCTACGTCGTTTCCATGGGCATGAACACAAAGTTCAAGCTCGACTCCCACTTCTTCAATGCATAACCTTTCATTCACTTCGCGCTTTCGATGAAGTTGTGGTGTTGACATTTTATCTGGAGTAACACCAGTAGAGTAAGACCCGTAGGAGTTTTCGGGTTCACTCAGATGGCAGAAGCATAGATACCACCCATCGGGGCATTTTAGGAACCTATACCACAAATTCCAGGAGTAAATAACACAAGCTCGGAAGCAGAGCATGGTTGACAAAAACAGATGATACAATTTACCAAAGGCATTATGCATCAGGGGAAGAACTCACAAGGTTACTGAATATGAAGGACACTGTCGGATAACAGCACAACAAAGGATCTGGCGGTCCACAAAAGAGCTGATGTGAGTATCGGTACTCAACCAGAAGAAGAAAGAATGCAAAGGCATCAGATCATAGAAACATATGAACAATTCGAGGCTTAACTACAAAGGAATTATGATTTCCGAATCGGTGGATCAGGAGCAGATGCTCTGATCAAAAGATGAGTAAGTTGAATAGAACTAGATGGACAATCAATTGCAACTTGACTGGCCGAGAACCAACTCAGGTCCAAAATGACGTCTGAGCCGGAAGGACGATTTCTAGGATTCGACTGATGATTGCGAGCATTCGCAGCATATCGAATCAAGGGACTCTAAATGGCAACAACAAGGGATGTCAACGGAGATTACTAGACATATGGAATTAACCATGCAAGCAGGCAAGAATGTCAAGAGCAATATATTACTGAGGATTCTCGGGAGATCAGATAGTATTTCAAAGTATTTCAGGAAGCACATGAACAACTGGGGGTGAACGGATCCCCGGTAAGTGTGAGGAATTATTCGCAGTGCGAAAAGAAGCTGCAAAGCAGTAGGCACAAAGGATTCTCGGAACAACGGAGAGTATTTCGGGGTATCTTGTAAATACAAGAGCAACTAGGAATTAAAGATACAAACGGCAAGGATGTGTAGTTATCCACGGGGATTTATCAGTGGTAGGGAACTGCAAAAGAAGTGGGCACAAGGGTCTCGGGAAACATTGAAGAGTATCTTCGGAATCTTCTGATGAATCAAGCGGTCATCTGGAATGAGGGGGCTCTCCGGGAGGAAGCGGTTACAAGAACCTAATGTTAGAGTTAGCAAAATCTTTACCCGAATAGAAGAGAGATCAGAGTCCCAGAGTAAGGAAGAGGAATAAAAGATCCTAATCCCTCCATTGGCGACGTGGGCCCGTAAGCCACACAGCCATGTTAGTAAAACAGTTTTGCAAAGACTAGACTCAACTTCGGCCAAGGAGTTGGAAAGGGGCTTCCTACAGGCAGTCGGCTCTGATACCAACTTGTGACGCCCCCGACTTAATCGTGCACTAATCATGCATGCAAATGCACACGATCAAGCCTAAGGACTCACGGGAAGATATCACAACACAACTCTAAACACAAATAAAAGTCATACAAGCTTTATATTACAAGCCAGGGGCCTTGAGGGCTCGAATACATAAGCTCGCGTACAAGCGTTAGCGGAAGCAACAATAATATCTAAGTACAGACATAAAGGATAAACAAGTCTGCCTTAAGAAGGCTGAGCAAATCAACGACACTAGATTGAAAAGGCGCAGGCCTCCTGCCTGGGAGCCTCCGAATCTACTCCTGGTCATCGGTCTCCACGTAGTAGTAGGCTCCACCGGTAGGGTAGTAGTAGTCATCGACGGGGTCAACTGGCTCCTGGGTTCGACATCTGATCGCAGCAATCGGGTATGGGGAAAAAGAGGCAGCAAAGCAACCGTGAGTACTCATCCAAAGTACTCGCAAGACTTACATCAGAGCTATTCTATTTATGCATCGGTATCAAAGGAAGGGATTGTATATGTGGATTATACTGCAGAAATGCCAGAATAGAGGGGAAGACCTAGCCTATCGAAGACTAGCATCTTCAGCGTCTTGCAGTATTAGAAGAGTGTAGATTAGTACATAGTAAAGTAGCAAGTAAGTAGTAGCAACGCCCAGAGATCCTTCCTCGACTCCCTGCGAGAAAGCGATCCCGGAGCCAACATACTATTTAAACATCTCAAGTATCCAGTTCTAGTTGTAGAAGATCAGGATACTTTCCGAGCGTCCTGTTACCGTGGACACGGCTATTCGAATAGATAACTTCCCTGCAGGAGTGCACCAACCTACCCAACACGCTCGATTGACTCGGCCGGACACACTTTTATCGGGTCATGCCCGTCCTCGGCCGATCGACAAACCGTAGTCCTACCTAGGCTCAACAGAGAGGCCAGCATGCCGGTCTAACTCCTAAATGCGAAGGGGTCATGGGCCAATCATCCTTTGCAATCCTGCGCGTTGCGAATGCGGCCGGGAGCAGACCTAGCCCCCTTAATACAAGCGCAGGCTTTCCCAGTCCAACCCGGCGCGCGCCACTCAATTGCTGACATCTGAGAGCTTTCGGAAGAATCGTACGACGCCGAGTTCCCATACTTATTCCCGCGTGATGGTTAGTGCGAAAAGGCCAGAGGCCAACTCAGATCACATATCCTAACCCATTAGTGTGCTGGGAGCTCGCGGTGACAATCAGTGATCCACGATCTGTGGTCTCGTCACCCCGTCTTGTGGACTTACGGCAAGGGCCAGGAATGCCCGGCCGTGCCACATAATTATCTCGCGGGTACCCTCATGGTCAACCCGACTCCACATTACTCGCGGGTACCCCTCAGGGCCAACCCGCCTCCATCAAGGGACTGAGGTAAAACAGGGTATCCGTGTGTTCATCACATCAAGGGGGAATCCGAGGAATCACCCTCGTTGGATTCCTACTCGATGTATCCGTCAAGGTGAACGCGGAGTGTCGTGGTATTCTCGCTGGGGGTGCGTGATTCACGGCAGATGCCATGAGATGGCTTATGAGGTGGGGCTATGATAGGACGCCGGTGGGTTCCGGAGGCGAGGTTGGCACGAGCGAGTGCGGGACACAAGACGTACCCAGGTTCGGGGCCCTCTGGAGAGGTAACACCCCTACTCCTGCCGTGTGAGCTGATAAGCACAGAGGTTACAGAGTCGCTCCTGGAGCTGCTTGGACGGAGAAGGGAGAAGGGGCTAAGCCACCGTTCTGCCTCTCCTGTGCGAGTGTTCGTGATCTGGAGAGAGCTAGCTAGGGTGAGAACTGACCTTACCGCACTAACTCGAACTCTCAGCCACTAAAACCCGATCCCTCTGCACGGAGGCCTCCCTAGGGGTCTTATAGGCCGACCCCCAGGGTTACAACGGTAACGTACCAGAGGCGCGGGCCCCTGGTGTCATTGACCAGGATCCGGTGGCCGGGTCGCCGGGTCGCCGGGTCGCCAGATGCCGGGATGCCGGGTCGCCGGGTGCTGGGTCGCCAGGTGCGCCGCACCTGCCTGGCGCGGGCATCGTGACGGGTCTTGTCTCATCAGTCTGGGTTCGAGGCACTGTGGCGCGTCTTGTCCATCATCAGAGGGAGGTCGGCGCCGCCGTTTCTACAGGACCGCGCCTCACTGACACCGCCCGCCTCGGGCGGGAGCGCAAGGAAAGCTGCAGCCTCACCTGCTCTGTCAGGGTAAAGGGAGGAGCGTTGTAGCACCGCTTGCTTCGTCGCTAAGGCTTCGCCGCCTCGCGGCCAGCCGGCATGGGCCAGCCGGCCAGGCCGGGTTGCCACGCCGAGCCGGCTCGCGCTGGGGAGCCGGCGTGCTTGGCAAGCCGGCCAGAGGGACTTGTCTTGCTCTGATGATTTTTCGAAAGGGATTCGGGCTCCGTTGCCTACCCGGGGGTCATCCCCCCGACAGTAGTCCCCGAAGCTGTGAAGGTTCGCCGGCTTCAAGCAGGGGAGCCTTTGCAACTTACCACCCTGAGGAGCCGGTTCTGTTGATGAAGCGCCGGAGTCCGGCCGGGCGGCTTCGTCTGGCAGCTTGCCGGCTTCACGGCAGCGGACGCCGGGAACACCCACTGGGGGGCCGGCCTCCGAGGGCCGGGTCGCGGCACCCGGCCTGAGCGGTAAACGGAAACGCCCGCCAGATGGGTCTTGCTTCGTACGCCGATTTGCGCCCGCCGCAGCTCGACGGGCTGCCACGTGCGGCCTTGCGGTGGGCGAGGCCTGCCAGCCCACGCGCGCGACGGGACGTGACCGCGGCTCGGGCCCGCCACTACACGCCCTCGGCCCGCGCGCGGGGGATTCACTGCGGCGACCGTTGGCGATTGCGCTTCCCCACGTAGTTACTGCGCGTGGGGAACGCGCGCGCGCAGTGCGGGGGAGTGGGGATTGTGGGCGCAGTCGATCCCACTCCCCCACGATTTCGCGTGGTTATAAACGAGAAGGGGGGAGTGCGACGGAGACGCCCGCGCTCGCACCCCTGCCCCTTGCTCCTCCTCTGCTTCCTCTCCTTCTCCGTCGTGCCCGAGCGAAGTGCTGCCACCGTCGTCGCCTCGCCCACACCTGCTGCACGCCGCGACCCGAAGCCCGCAGCGCGCCGCCCTCCTCCTCTCTTCCTCCTCTCCATCGCCGAATCTCGTCGCCTGCGGAAAACCCTCCCCAATGGCGCTGCCGAAAGGCTCTTGGGAGGGCTCCATCATGACGAAGCAAAACATCTGGTACCTCCGCCGCACGAAGCGGCTGCCGCCGGCGAAGGCGCTGCTCGCGCGCGCGCCGGGCCCGGAGAGGGTCCCGGCGCCGCAGGAGGGCGAGCATGTGGTCTTCTTCTCGCACTTCGAGCGCGGGCTCGGCCTCCCCGCGAGTCTCTTCTTCCGCGCGTGGCTCGATTTCTTCGGGCTGCAGCCGCATCATCTCGGCGCCAACGCCGTGTTGCAGGTAGCCGGCTTTGCCACGCTCTGCGAAGGCTATCTCGGGATGCTGCCGACTGTGGAGCTGTGGGCGATGATGTTCTTCCTCAAGCAGCAGGGAGCGTCAGCCGGCGCCATGTCCGACTGCGGCGCAGCGGTGGTCACCGGCCGGCCAAACGGGCCGTTTCCCAAGCTGCCGCTTGAGGACTCGGCCAAGAAGTGGCAGTCGACATTTTTCTACGTCCAGAACGCCGACCCGGCTATCAACGTCATCAACCTTCCGCCGTTCTTTGATGCGCCGCCGCTCGAGAAGCCGAATTGGGGGTACCGCCCCAAGGAGCCGTCGAAGGAGATGGAGAAGATCTGCGGCCGGGTCAGGGAGCTGACGAAGAACGAAGGGCTGAAGCCGGCTGATCTCATCGCGGCCTTCATCGCCCGCCGGGTTCTGCCGCTGCAGCGCCGGGCACACCGGATTGGCGACATGAGCGGCCAGGACGACCCGACCCGGATGTCGACCAAGGAGCTGACGCCGGCTGGGATCGTTCAGTGGGTCAACTACATCTCCAAGGCCGCGCTGAAGGAGGGGGAGTGGAGCTTCGGGAAGGCGCCTTATCACCGGGAGAACCCGGCGCCTGCGGTGAGTCCCTGGTCTTTATATTTTGCCGCTTCGACTTTATTCTTGCGTCCTGACGCCGCGGGATGGCCGCAGCTATTCACCAGCCAGCGGAACCACGATGGGCCGAACGCCCAGATCCTGCTGGCCGACCTGCCCGACTCGGATGTGGAGGAGGCCGGCGCCGAGGCGGAGGAGGGGGTGGTCGAGGCGCGCCTGGCCGACGCCGCAGCCGGCGGGTTGCGGGTTGCAGGTAAGTCTCCGCCTATAGATCTACTACGGGACTGGCCGGATGACGACGAGGAGAGCCTGACCGACGCCCACGGTGCAGCGCCCTCGGCTGGGGAGGACGCCAGCGTCGACCCCCCAAGACGGCTGCGGAAGGCGGCTGGCGCCGGGCCGGCTCGCGCGGCGGCGACCGCCAGCCGGCCGCACGGGAAGGAGGTGGTCGAGGCGAGACCGGCCACGAAACGCCCGGCGGCGGAGCCGGCGCGCGCGAGGGCCGTCGTGAAGAAGAAGCGCCGGCTCGCCCCGTCCGTAGGGCCGAGACGGGAGCCCCCGACGGTCATCGGGTAAGTGCTCCTGGCCTTATTTGTGGGGCGCCAACTGTCGTCTTGTGGATTATCTTTTTTCTTCCTTATGCCTTCGCCGTGATGAATCCGCCGTGTACAGGTCGGCTCTTGACTTGGCGGTGGCGGCGACGGAGGCCGCGGCGGGCGAGGTCACCTGGAGGAAGACCAGGAGCAGCGCCGTCGACCCTTCGCCGAGTCGGTCCGGGGAGGAAGAACTCGAGGCCCGCCAGTCCGGCCAGGATCTTGAGGCGGCGACGCGTGCCGCCTGGCGGGACCTGGCTGAGGCCGAGAAGGCGATGCGGGAGGCCTCGGCCCAGGCGTGGGAGAGGGCCTCCGCGACGCGGGTCAGGCCTACCGCGGATCCGGCCTGGCCGGAGATGGAGACGGGCTCGGCGCCGGCGGTGACGGTCATTGAGCCGCAGCCGGCGGGAGCGGGCGATACGAAGACGAGGGCGGAGCCGGCCGGCGGCGGGTCGGACGTTGACGAGGAGATCGTCGTGGACACGCCGCCCCGGGCCAACCCGGCGGAGGGAGGCGAGGACGGCGGGGAGAGGCGCGAGGCGGACTCCGCGCCATCCGGCCAAGCGCAGCCGACGCCGGCCGCGGGGGCCGCGGCAGGAGGCGCCGGCACCCTGGTGGTCGTGCCGCCCCAAGCCGCCATGGACCCCGAGCGGCCGGGTGGAAGCGGATCCGGCGCCGGGACTGCACTTCAGCTTCCGTGGGCGAGCTCCAGCGAGGCCGTGGTGGGGCCGCAAACCCGGGAGGACGATGCGGTGGATGCCTTGCGCTCGCAACTTCACGGCCGGGACGAGCGCCTGCAGGCCTTCCTCCGGGAGAAGCTGGACCGGGCACAGCAGCTGGAGCAGGCGATCGCGGTGAGCTTTTTCTTCTATCTTGATTGTTGAATCAGTGGGGGCGCGCCAGCGCACCCAGTGGGTGTAGCCCCCGAGGTTCGGCCGGGCTGCGGAGCAGCCGGGTCGAATCTTATGGCCGTCTTTTGCATTATCTTAATCTTCTGTCTGCGCGCAGCATCTGTACGACCTGTGGGCCAGCGCGTTCAGCCGGCTCCGGTAACGGTACCGCGAGGCCAGAACCCAGCTCGCCGCCTCGGAGGAGGAGCTGCATCGGGTCCAAGGTATGCCTTCGTGCCTTCAGTGGGTGCGCGCCAGCGCACCCACTTGGTGTAGCCCCCGAGATTCGGGCCGGACTACGGAGCAGCCGGGTCGAATCTTAGAGCCTTGACTTTTTCTTCTAATCCTTGCTTCCGGCATCTGACCGGGAATCTTGTCGCGCAGCCGATGCGGCCGAGGTGCCAGGCCTTCGAGGCCGGCTTGCGGAAGCCGGCCAGCAGCGCGACCTCGCCGTCGGCGACCGCGACCGGCTCCAGGCCGAGGTGGACCGGATGGTGGCCGAGAAGGCCAGGGCGGAGGAGGCCCATCAGGCGAAGCTGGGCCAGTTGGCGAAGGAGCGCGACAAGGCGGCCGATGAGCTGGCGGACGCCGGCAGGAAGATCGCTCAGCTCGAGAAGGATCTCGAGGCCCAGGCTCGTGCGTCGGAGATCCGGGAGAGCGGGATGCTGGGCGAGGCGCAGCACCTTGACGAGACCTTCGCCCGTAAGTATCATGTCTTTCTTCGGGCCGGCTGGCGAAGCCGGCAAGTTGCCTTCTTTGACTGACTTGTTTCTTTCCTTTGCCAGGAGTCTTCCCAGAGACACAGGAGGCGGCTGATGCGGCCGTGTACACCCACCGGGCTGTGTACGCCGCCTGGTCCTTCTTGGAGCTTGTTCTTGCCGGCGAGGCCCGTCTTCGGGCCGTGGAGGAGCAGATGCGTCGCCTGTTTGAGGCCGGCTTGGGCATGGCGAGCGGCCTCTGGCCAAGCGCGGTGGTGCCGAACAGCGTCACCCGGCTGGCGCGGTGGCTGGAGGCCGGCATGGAGCGACTCGGTGCGTGGAGGGCCTCCGCGGCCCAGGCCGGCGCGGAGACGGCGCTGCGCTTCGTCGTTTCGTGGTATCCAGGCGTGGACCTCGACCGTCTGGCGGTGCAGCGGGCCGGCGCGGAGGAGGACTTGGCGGCGCGGGCGCAGCGGATCGCCGGGCGGGCCAGCTACTTGGCAGCGTTCGCCCCGCACGACGAGTTCGTCGTCGAGCGGACGGAAGACGGCGAGGAGCTCCCTGCCGACACGCTCGGCCTTCTGCTCGACGACCCGGACGGCAGCTCGGCCGAGACGGGCGCCTATGCCGACGACGAGACTGACGCGGACGACGACGCCACGGCGGAGAGGACGGCGGAGAGGGTTGGACCCAACCCGGCGGCTGCGTCCACCTTGGCTGGGCCGACGCCGGCCGAAGACGACGCGGGTGCCGCTTAGGGCCTTTGTTTTTTCTGTGCTCAAACTTTTGTTAGGTAGCAGGTCCACCCACTGGGGGTGTAGTTCAATGTAATGAACTCGTGGCCGAAGGCCCATGCTATATATAAATTTGGCATGTGATTTGGCGCCAACTGTCGTGGTGATTTCACTGTCTGTTGTTCTGCCTTGGGCCTTTTCCTGTTTGTCGTTTCTCTGGGCTTCCTTCCCGCTAGCCGGACAGCCGGGTTGCGGACTGTGGCTAGGACGGGAACTCGGCTTTGAGAGCGAACGCACAGTACTTAGGCTTTTTCGGACGTTGAGCGCGAGCGAAACACCCACTGGGTCGGCTGGCGGCAGGCGGCGAGGCCGCCTGGCGCACAGCCGGTCGTGCGGCGAACAAGCGAGATAAAATGGGTTAAGCCAGGTTGGCCGTGTCGGGCTGTCTCCTTAGTCGTTCTTGCGTAACGATGCTTCCGGCCTTTGGCTCTTGCCGGCCGGACAGCCGGGAGCCGGCTGTGGCTGGCGAAGAGAGGGCTTTGGCGGATCGTACACTCCGAGACGGACTAAGGGAAAAAAGACGGGGCGTGGTCTAGCCGGCTAGCCCCCGAGCCCCCGAGCCGGCTATGCCGACTCGGTGGGGGAATTAGAAAAAACATGGTTGTGTGTAGACACAAAATAAAGCGGGAAAAAGGGAGCCCCCGAGCCGGCTGCGCCGACTCGGCAGGAAACATAAGAACGGGGGAGCTGCCTGCTTTGGTTAAGTCCAAAAGATGGTGATGCATACATACATGGGTTTAACTGAAAAACGGACGGAGGAGCTCCGCGTTCCAGGGCCGGCTGGACTCCTCGCCGGCTGCATCTCGCTTGCCCTTGTTCGGCTTCTGCGCGTCGATGAGGTAGTATGCGTTCCGGTCGCAGAGAGCCTTGCTGACGATGAAGGGGCCTTCTCAGGGGGAGGCCAGCTTGTGCTGCCCGGCTGTTCGCTGGACGAGCCGGAGTACGAGGTCGCCTTCGCGGAACGCGAGGGGCTTGATCTTCTTGTTGTGGTAGTGGCGCAGGCCTTGTTGGTAGATGGCGGACCGGCTGAGGGTCAGGAGGCGCGCCTCCTCGAGCAGATCGACGCCGTCTTCGCGTGCTCCTTTTGCTTCGGCTTCGGTGTACATCGCCACCCGGGGTGAGTCGAACTCGACGTCGGTTGGAATGATGGCTTCAGCTCCGTAGACGAGGAAGAACGGGGTGAACCCGGTGGAGCGGTTCGGCGTCGTCCGGAGGCTCCAGAGGACGGCCGGCATCTCGTCGAGCCAGCTGTCGGGTGAACGCACGAGCGGCTCGACGAGTCGCGGCTTGATGCCGGCTAGGATGAGGCCGTTTGCCCGCTCGACCTGGCCGTTCGACTGGGGATGGGCGACGGAGGCCAAGTCGAGCCGGATGCCGGATGCAGAGCAGTAGTGAGCCAGCGCGCCCTTGGCGAAGTTGGTGCCGTTGTCGGTGATGAGGCACGATTGTCGGGGACGAGCGCGATAAAGACGCGCAGCGCGCCGAAGGGGACGATGAAGCAGCCTGCGGAGCCGGCGACGTCCGTGCCCAGCGCAGCGCTGCAGCCGGCCAGTTTGGCCGTGCGGGGCGCACGGACCAAACCATGCACGATGCGCTCGCCGGAGCTGGTGAAGGGCCTCGTCCGGAACTTGACTCCGGCCGACGCCACGAGCAGCCCCACGGTGGGCGCCAACTGTCGTGGTATTCTCGCTGGGGGTGCGTGATTCACGGCAGATGCCATGAGATGGCTTATGAGGTGGGGCTACGATAGGACGCCGGTGGGTTCCGGAGGCGAGGTTGGCACGAACGAGTGCGGGACACAAGACGTACCCAGGTTCGGGGCCCTCTGGAGAGGTAACACCCCTACTCCTGCCGTGTGAGCTGATAAGCACAGAGGTTACAGAGTCACTCCTGGAGCTGCTTGGACGGAGGAGGGAGAAGGGGCTAAGTCACCGTTCTGCCTCTCCTGTGCGAGTGTTCGTGATCTGGAGAGAGCTAGCTAGGGTGAGAACTGACCTTACCGCACTAACTCGAACTCTCAGCCACTAAAACCCGATTCCTCTGCACGGAGGCCTCCCTGGGGGTCTTATAGGCCGACCCCCAGGGTTACAACGGTAACGTACCAGAGGCGCGGGCCCCTGGTGTCATTGACCAGGATCCAGTGGCCGGGTCGCCGGGTCGCCAGATGCCGGGATGCCGGGTCGCCAGGTGCGCCGCACCTGCCTGGCGCGGGCATCGTGACGGGTCTTGTCTCGTCAGTCTGGGTTCGAGGCACTGTGGCGCGTCTTGTCCATCGTCAGAAGGAGGTCGGCGCCGCCGTTTCTACAGGACCGCGCCTCACTGACACCGCCCGCCTCGGGCGGGAGCGCAAGGAAAGCTGCAGCCTCACCTGCTCTGTCAGGGTAAAGGGAGGAGCGCTGTAGCATCGCTTGCTTCGTCGCTAAGGCTTCGCCGCCTCGCGGCCAGTCGGCATGGGCCAGCCGGCCAGGCCGGGTTGCCACGCCGAGCCGGCTCGCGCTGGGGAGCCGGCGTGCTTGGCAAGCCGGCCAGAGGGACTTGTCTTGCTCTGATGATTTTCCGAAAGGGATTCGGGCTCCGTTGCCTACCCGGGGGTCATCCCCCCGACACGAAGGAATCACCCTCGATGGGTTCACACTTGAGGGGTTGCACGACAGAGTCATCATCGGAGGTGGTGAAAGAGGAATCACCCTCTGTAACCCACATCCGACTAGCTACGCTACAGAGATGCCATCCGGAGTGAGGTAGAAGGTATCACCCTTGGCACTTGATAGTAGCTCTGCAGAGTCGTGCAACTAAGGGGGAAGGTGCGGTGATGTGACGGTCTCTGCATGTCGATCACATTGATCGGGGGCACCAGTAACAAAGTGGGGCAACAGGGACAAAGGTGAGGGGCCACTGATGGATCATTAACCAACCTATACTAAGCATTTAGGATAGCAGATAAGGTGTCAACAGCATTTACAAAAACAGGCTATGCATCAGAATAGGAGCAATCAATTACAGTAGCAAATTCTAATGCAAGCATGGGAGAGAGAGAATAGGTGATATAGGAATGATCAAGGAGGGTTTGCTTGCCTGGAAGCTCTGTTGAAAAGGTCGTCGTTAGGGGCGTAGTCATACTCGGCAACAGCGTCGGTCTCGGGGTCTACCGGAGAGAAGAGGGGGAAGAAACAATAAATACAAGCAAACAAATGCAACACAATGCATGTCATGGCAATATGCTGTGCTGGTGGTGACCTAACGCAGCACTTCACGTTAGAGACGGAGCGGGAAAATATCTGGAATATTTTCCCGGCTTAGGCATCTGTCAGACAAATGAACCGGAGGGGAAGGTTCCATGTTTGCAGTGTTGTGGGCAGGTGACAGCTGCATGGAGGGCATATTCGGGTTCGTCTCGTTTTTTTGATCAACTTTCATGTAGAAAACTTTTTCATCCAAGCTACGGTTTATTTTCTATGATTTTTCGAAGTTTTAAATCATTTTCTGAAATTCCTGGAATTATTTTAATTATTAAATTCGAATTATAAACAGTTAAATACTTTTTATACTCAGACTGAGCCAGCCACAGTCAATGACAAGTGGGGCCAGTCAAATCCCAGTCAGCAGTCAACAGAGTTGACTGTTGACTGGTCAAAACTGGCAGGTGGGGCCCAGGTGTCAGCTGGCCACAGTCACTGACAACTGGGCCCGGTCAACGCTGACTGGGCAGGGTCAAAGCTGACACATGGGGGCCACTGGGTTTAGTTTAATTCTAACCAACTAATTAACCGGACTAATTAATCAAGCGGGACCCGCTTGTCATTGTCACTGGAGGGTAATTAGCCTTAAACTAATTACTACCACGTCGGCTTATAATGGCGTTTAGTCGCCGGAGTTAAACCGCGGCGGCGGAGCTCACCGTCTGGCCAGCTCCGGCCATCTTTCGACGCGAGGTTTAGTCCTGGGCGTTCAACGCGAAGAGGCGAACCGGATGGTGCCAGTGGGTGGTGTCGGGGCGGTGGGAGGCGGCGACAGCAGTGAGCAGGGCGGCGGCGCGGCACTGGACCTCGCCGGAGTCGTGCTGCAGGCGACCATTTGCCGCACGGCTGGGTCCATTCGAACGGGCACTTCGCACCGCGTCGATCTATGCTTCGAGGGCGAGCTAGGGTGGTCAGCGGCGACGGCGGTGAGTGCAACCGCGGCGGCTGGAGCACGGCCTCGCCAGCTAGGCAGCTAGGGGACGCGGGGAAGAGAGGGAGGAGGCCAGGGGGAAGGGGAGCTCACTGCGAGGCCAGGAGAGGGCTCGGGGACGTCGGGGGTTGCCGGAGTCGAGCGGATCGACCGGCGCGAGCGGCGGATGCAGCCGGCGTTTCTCGATGAATGCGGCGGCTCGAGGGCATCCGAGCTCACGCGGGTCCTCGTAGACGAAGAGGATGACGGCGGCGGTCCTCCTGGGCGCCTTGGCTGGCAGTGGGGAGGCCAGTGGCCACGGCGGAATCGACGTTGCGGCGGCGGCGCTCTCGGGCGGGTGTGCTACGCAAGAGAGAGAGCGAGGGAAAGGGGAAGGAGGGGAGCCAGGGGTCCAAAGGGGAGCGAGGGGTCTTGCAGGCGTCCGCGGAGCAGCAGCCGCGCGCTGTCATGCGTGCGCGAGGGGGGGCCAGGGCGTGCGCGCGCGCTGTGGTCGACACCGAGGAGGGAGAGGCGAGAGGAGGGAGAAAGTGGCCAGGCGGGCTGGGCCTGGCACTGTGGCGACTAGAAGCCCAGGGGCACAGTGCCCCTTTGCCCTTTTCCTTTTTCTTTTATCTGTGAAAGGAAATAGCTCCTGTTGCATTATGCTGAGCTGTCAAATGATTTTTGCTAAGTGTGAAACTTTGCACATAAACCAAGAATAATGTTGTGGTACTGCACAAAAAGTTTCAGAGCAAAAGAAGTTGCTTAACCATTTTTAGAAATGGAAAAGGCCAAATTAAATGCTGCTGGGTCACTCAAATAATTCTCAGGGGCATTTTTGGAATTTAGGTGAGGTTGGTTCCAACATGACAAATACTTAGGGAATATTTTCCAAATTATGAACTATTTTTATTGCATGATAGAAGAAGTAAATATTTGACATGCAATTCAAATTGAAATTTGACTTTGATTTGGACAAGTGGCAATTTGACTTAGTAAAGCATGATGACATGGACACCATTAGAGGGAGACTACTGTGAATTAACACTGAGGGTGTTACAATCCCCCTCTCCGGAGCCCCGAACGGACTCCAGATCTGGCCTCCCGATGAAGAACAGGAGGTGGCGGTGGCTCCGTATCGGGAAACGCAATAAAACTTCCTCTCCTATTTTTTTCTCTAAAATTGTGAATTTATAGGCCTGAGATTAGGGTCAGCGGAGCCACGTGGGCCCCACAAGCCACCAGGGCGCGCCTGGGGGGGTGGCGCGCCCTGGTGCCTCGTGGGCAGCAGGTGGCCCCACTCCAGTAGGTCTTGGCTCCAGTATTTTTTATTTAATCCATAAAAAATCTCCAAAAATTTTCATCCAATTCCAAGAACTTTTATTTCTGCACAAAAAAACAACACCATGGGCCCATGGTAGTTCTGCTGAAAACAGCGTCAGTCCGGGTTAGTTTCATTCAAATCATACAAATTAGAGTCCAAAACAAGAGCAAAAGTGTTTGGAAAAGTAGATACGACGGAGACGTATCAGGACTCTAGGGTGGATGAGAAAGTTACTGGTGGAGATAACGGGGAGTGGGAGGCTCTGGTAGCGTGGGAAGCTTCGAGACAGTGGCGGCGGATGCCTCGGTCGGAAACGGAGAAGATGACCACGTCCGGGCCTCTTGGGCGCTCTGCGGGGTTTGTAGGAGAGGGAAAAGTGATGGTGATCAGCGGAGTGAGCTCGGGTGGCCTTATATAGGCAGGAGGCGTCGGTCCCGTGGCCTTCCGAAGATAAGCACGGCGGCGGCGGCCATTGATGAGGAGCCGTGGTCGGTGGCAGGGTAGCTAAGGCCGGTGGAGAGGTAGATGGCCCGCAGTTATGCTCGAGGTGAGCTGGTTGGCTCGGGGGGGCTCCAAATTGCTTGGGCGGCGCCGTCCACGAGTTGACCACTGCGGCGGACGGTGCAGGCCGGTGGTGGACGGCGCTAGGGGACGCAGAGGAGTGTCGGCGGGCGTATAGGTGGTCGGGGCAATCCAGAGGAGGGCTAGGACGAGCGGGAGAGGCAGCAGCAGAGCGGCTGGAGCTCGGTGCCGACGTGGTGCAATACACGCGCTCTGGCCGCGCTCTGGACACGCACACCATGTGCTCGACCAAATGCCATGGCTTCCTAGGGATCTCTAATGCTAGTGCCACTATCCAGAGTTATGATCTAGGGTATGGTAGAGCTAATGGACATGGTGGTTTGGCCAGAAGAGCAAGTCCCCAGTGCAAGTTCATGAGGTTGCATGTTTCTGCCATGCACACAATGTGCTTGACAAAATGCTAAGGCAATATAGGCATTTTTGTTGTATATGAAAATTGGCAGGATGATGCCTCTTTGAATAATAGAGAAGGTGGTATAGTTGGATGAACCAGAGGAGAAACTTGAAAGTGCAAGTTTTAATGAAATTCAGTTCTGGACCAGATTTTGAGAGAATTATTTGGAGGTATTCCAAGATGCAAATGGAGTTGATCTTCTGGACTTAAGGGTTTGGTTGGAAGGACCATAGGGTGGAAAAATTTCAGAATTTTTGGAGTAAGGAAAATTAGGGTTGCAGTTATAACCTAGGAATGGGACAGAATTGAAAAGAGAATGTTTTGCTCAAAATTTTCAAAATACCAAGTTGGGTTTTTGCATAAAAGTGACCTATAGACATCATATGACCCCTCATATTTTTTGTGGAATTTTAAAAGAATTATTTGAAAAAGTTGTAGTGCAACAGAAGCATTTCAAGTATTGAAAATGCTATTAAAAGGATTATTTTGGGCAAATTTTATTATGAAAATATTTCCTACTGTTATTTTAAGTATAAATGAAATGATTTAAGAAAACTACCAAAGCTCATAATATTTTACAAAAATTTCTATATGGAAGGAAGAATTTTGGAAAACAGAAAACAGAAAAGACTCTGACTTTATTAAAAGACCTAATATAAATCAAAAATTTATTTCTGACCAAATTTTACTTAATAAGAATATGGTTAAATTTTTGGGGTGTTACACCACTCGACTGACCTTCCCGCGCCAGTCGTGGAGCATGAGCGGAGGGGAAGAGAAGGCCCCACCACCGCCCCTGCCGGCCGGGCTTTGCCTGGTGGCGCTGTGCAGGCGAGGGAGATGTGGCGGCTGGTTGGGTTCCCCCGGTCGCTCGCGGGGAAAAAGGAACCCCACACTATCCAATGGTTCACTCATTCAACCATTTACAGTTTAACATTCATAGTGAAAAATTGTACTGTACATACATGCTCTCTCACCTCGCCTAATTCCGAGCTCATGCATGGCTGAATTGCCACTGATCGGTGCAGGCAGGTCTAATTCGAAGCGATCTCGGTCAAGACGCCTCGATGCAAGTCTACTTGCGTTTCGACTTTCGACAAGTCCACATAAGCAGGGTTTGTAATGCTGAACTGCTCATGGCGACAGTCCATCTAGGTGCGTGCATGTTGTTGTGCAGAGTAGATACCCAGCCATCGGCTGAAAGTCTTCCTGTGATCGGCAAGCGGCTTGCTCTTGAACCAGTAATTAACTCCACATAATTCAACCAACTCCCACCTAATTTTTTATGATACCGCTCGGGTCGCCCCACCCCGCGGGCGACTCGGGAGCGCGACACCGCCTAGGGGTTCCTCCCTCGCCACCATTCCCCTCGCCGCCGCCGACGGGCGCCACCGGGCTAAGCCCTTGTGGCGTTGGCGGCGGTGGGGCTACTCGTGGCCTGGTGAGTGGGTTGGGGAGCGGGGCTCCATCCCCTTGTCAGCGCCGTAGGGAAGCAGGTCGCCCCCATGCCCGACGCCTTCCCCCGACATCCAGATCTTCGACTGCGCGGTCTCCTTCGCTGGTTGCTCCGCGTGGTTCCTGCCATGGGCGCCGTCTTCTGGCGGCGGATCTGGGAGCGCTTAGATCTGATCGGGGATGGAGGCTGCTGACTGGGGAGTGGCCGGCGGCCCTGCGGGACAAAGGTGGTGATGCAACTGGTGGCCAGGCTCCGCCGGTGCGGTGTGGCAGGGGCGCCATGAGCATATGGCCAGGGCGTGGAGGCGCGAGGTGAAGCGGTGGTGACTGGAGCACCGGCGACGCTGAGGTGCTGGGGGTGGTCGAGTTCAGATGCACAAGATGCTGGATGAAGGTTCGTCGAGCAGATCCGGGTGAAAGCCTTGCTCTCGGCTAGGTGCCAAGGCCGGCGATGGCGGCGCTTTTCTGTGTCGTATCCTTTCTGAAGGCATCGCCGTGGAGAAGCTCAAGACCTCAATCCGCTACCTCCGGGGGAAACCCTAGATCGGTCGATCGGATGATGGCGGCGCTCTTACGTCGTTTCCCTCTTGGGGGCGTCATTCTTGGAGGTTGCATTTTGGCTCGAGGGACCAGTGGACGGCTTCTTTGGTGGAGCGGTGCTTCATCTTACACATTGATGGCGGCGGATCTCGGCAGCGTGGCGCAGTGGAGACTCGGCGTTCGATGCGCGGAGATGGACTCGCGCAGGAGGAGGACGCTGTCTGACGTCATGGTGGCGTCGATGGCAGATAGGCCTGGCAAGGTCGGTGTGTTAGTTTCTGCTCTGAAGATGGATTGGTGGAAGATGGCGGCGACGACACATGAGAGTGCGTCGGACCGGTTTGTGCCCCAAACCCAGTATGTGGCTTGGTTGGGGTCTCTGGCTTTAGATGTTAAGGTTTTGTGCGATGTCTGTTTGGTATTAGGCTCGGACTATCGGCACCCCTTCATCAAGTGGATAGGAGTAGTGACAGATGTTGCTAAGATGGTGGCTTCAGACTACCTAATGTACTACTTTGTAAGGTCTTTATGAATAATTAATAAAATGACTGCATGCATCGTCCAGATGGCCAGATGCAGAGGCCGTGGGTAATCCTCCTTTTCTAAAAAAAACCTAATTTTTTTACTTCAAAAAAAAAACTCCCACATAATTTTCTACCGCGCGCGGGTTTTCACTTCGACAGCGGGATGGATAGTCGGTTACGGCCGTGGGTCCACCCCGCCAGCCTGGCATCTGGTAGCCGGCTACTTTAACGGGCAGAACGCCGGGATGGGACGGCACGGGACACATCGCCGGAAACAGAACAACCACCGCGCGCGCGAGAAAGAGAGAGAGAGAGAGAGAGAGAGAGAGAGAGAGAGATGGCTTCTGCGCTGCCGTGGAAGCCGCTATTCTGGCAGTGCGTCGAGGACTCCCGCGCCATCGCCGCCGCCGCTCGCGGCCACCTCGCCGCAGCCACCGCCACCTTCGACCTCGCGCTCGCATCGCCTCTGCGCGGCGGTGACGTCGATCGCGCTGTCTCGCTGATTGGAGAGTCGGAGGACAAGCTTGCCACGGCGGGCAAGCATCTTGCCATCCTACTTTCGAGTCTTGGCACCATCGAGCTCCTCGCGCGCCGACGGATGCGCGGCGACGACTCTCTAGAGCAGCAGGCCCGACCGAGGGCGCGCGAGGCCAGGGCACAGGCCGGCGCAGCCTACGACGAGGTGGCAATCTCTCGCGGCCACCTGGGAGCCGCGGCACGTCTGGTTGCCCGCGGCGACCTCCCCGATATCTACTTCCGCGCCGAGTTTCTCGCCGCCACCAGAGCCGCGGCGTCGGCCTCGGAGCACCTCCACGGGGTGGAGAACGCCCTGCGCATCCGCGGCGACCTCGCGCCGCCCCTTCTTCCCCTGCACCGGACGCACTCCGACACGCGCCCAGCGGCGGCGGTGGGGCACCCCAGCGCCAAGCGGGAGGAGGAACGCGACAACGCGTGGAAGGCCCTGGCATGCGCCGCTCCAGCCGCGCTACTACGCGGATGCGCCGAGCTCCCGGAGCTCGAGGCGGCCCACGCCGAGCTCGGCCAATGCGTCAACGCCGTCAAGTCCTCCGCCGCCAAGAAGGCCGCCGCCGACACGTGTAGCGCAGCGCTTCGCGCGCTGGATGCGGCTCACACTGCAGTGTCCCGCGTTCTCAAGACCAACGCGGAGGTGGCAAATCTCCTCGTCCTCGCCGGCCTCCAGCTTGGCCTCAACAGTGGGCCGCGGTGGCAGTCCTGGGAGGGATCGCGCGCCGACGCCGGGCGCCACGGGCGCGCTGCCCTCGATCTCATCTGGTCGGCGTCCGCGTAGACTACGTCCTCGGCCTGCTGTGGTGGGACGCCGCCACATCGCAGGAGGGCGAGGAGGTCCTTGGCAGAGCCGTGGCCGAGGCCGGCGAGGCAGTCGAGGCCGCCAACAGCATGCGCGAGACCATCGAGCTCCACTGCGCAGTCGGATATTCCCCGTCGACACAAAACCATGATCAATCAGCAAATTGATGCTGCGGACATTTTTGTTATGTTTGAAGCTTTAATTGCAAAAATGCTCGTGTTGTGGTCGTGCAATTGCGCTAGAGATGTCCGGTGTCAATCTATTCCCTTGGTTATGGTTGCTATGTTCTGGGCATGAGCAGTGATGCTGGGGTGCTACATATCTTGAACTCTTGCAGCATGTCCTCGCTTGCATGTCAGGGGTGGTCTTGTCATTGCATCGAGCGACGTTGCCTCTAGGAAAATTTTGTTCCTGACTTTCCATCCTGAGTTGATGCACTAGATTGTTACGGGTAAACATAATGTTCTTAAAGCAAACAAAATGGAAAGGTGTGACCTGATTTCTGGGATTCTTTCTCCTTAACCCCAATTTTGCCCCTAAATCCAGTTTACTATCCACGTTTGGTGACATATACTACACACAAGGTACAGTAGTACAACTAATCTCCACCAATGGATCTAAAAGGTAAACAATCCAAACCGACTAGGGTGCACCTTAAAACGGATTTGTTTTGCACTCTAATTGACACTTCCTATGCCTTCAACATTTGTGGAAGTTGAATCATCATCACCTAAATGATTCTTATCTTCTAGTTTTATCTTATTTGTTTGTTTTCACGCGTGTGTTGGGCTAAGGGCATCTCCAACGTGACCCCTACATCGGGCACCATATCCGTTCGTGGGCCGATGGGACCAGTCCGCGGACACTGATGCATACATTTCAAAGAGGATTTCAACAAACCAGACGAAATTCATGCAAACACAACAGAATTTAGTAAAGTTTGGACATGATTTATAGAAAATAGCCCTCAACATTCAAAGTAATTATAGAAATAGCACAATTCATCCATTCAAATATCTCTAGTACAACAATAGTTCAAATTCAACGAGATAAACCGGATATTAAACAAGTTTTTCAGAATCATCTATTCCAGAACCGGGACATGTCATCCCACACAAACTCCCCCTTGAACTTCATCCAACAATGTATGTGTGTGAATGGCCTGCCCTCGGTCCTGTAGTACGTCATGGCAGCGGGTGCAGGCTATACAACGTGTACATCAACATTGAGTGAATGAATGAATTAACCAACATGTAGAGTAACAGAAAGCAACACTTACGATCTCGATGGTTGACGCGCCCAATGGCCACCTTGTCTCCTCTTGGTGAATCGCACCGCAAAACTTCATGACAGAATTGCAGATGGTGTACCACCGATGCGTTAGCGACTTCACATTGCGTGCATGGATGACGTGCATGTTGTAGGGCGCGAAGTTCTTTCGCTCATGAAACGAAGCATGCAAGCTTTGCCAAAAGGTCGGGCCCTTGTTCATGCCTACAAAGTCCTCAGAAACGACCAACCATGCATCGCACAATAACTCATCCTCTTACACCGAGTACCCCGCCATCGTGCTTCTCTAGAAAACAAGAAGAAGTTCAAGAAAAGCTCAATGGCATTTGACCGAACACCTGTCGGGCGCTGTGTCCGCCATGGACGGCGTCGGCAGGGGTGCGGAGGGTACCTGGCTACGGAGGGATCCCTGGGTGGACAGCAGTGTAGTCCAGGGCCGGCAATCTCGTGGATGGGGTGTGCAGACGTTCGAGGATGTCTGTGCGGCGGCCGGAGAGGTACGGCGGCGGCGACGGACGATGAGGGTGCGGATGAAAGGAAGGGGTGAGCAGTGGTGGACTAGAAGAAAAGGGGACCGGGAGGGGAATTTCAGTGGGCCTGGGGTGTCGGGGTCCTACGTGGCTGGTGTTCAGACTCCCGCAAAGCTCCCCCCGCCCCTCCCCCGAGTTTGCCTCCAGTTTGCGGGAAAAAGGACGTCCAGACCGCCCCGTGGACGGATACAACCCCGTGTTGGATGGCAAAACATGCTCGGGCCGCGCAGTCCAGACGGATGAGGGAGATTTGAGGGTTCGCGTTGGAGATGCCCTAGAACCCTTAGGATCTGGCTTTCCCTGTACTCTCAAGCGTTGGTTAATAAGTATCCTTGTTATCAGGGAATATTTGACATTATAGGAAGCATCCTAATACAGCATGTCTAGACAAGCCTGGAGAGCATGGCACAAAAATACCTAATCCGGGGGAGGGTGGTGTCATTAAGCTGGCACCTCGGGAAGATTTTGGATTTTGGCCCTCCTGATGGTGTTGAGCCCGTCTCAAAAGAAAATATATGAGGCGGGCCAATAGTTTTTTTTTTTTTTAAAGATCCAGCATGTTGCTGGCTTTTTCATTTCATATATAGCAGGAAGCAGCAGGAAAACAAATAACATGGGGTGTTGATCCGAGGATCAAAGTCTGAAGAACCAAAAGAAAAAGGATAGAAGAGGCTACAAAAAACTAAAGGTCTAAAACCCAGGGTTTTAGCCTACCCCAGCCGGTGGCTCTGCGAAGGGGCTTTGTAGGCAGCCAGCCCGGCCTGTCTCCAGAGATCGATCGCGCGGCGGATTGAGTCCACCACATCCTTGACTGATCCGGTTTTGCCTCTAAAGGTGCAGTTGTTTCGTTCTTTCCAAATCTCCCATGGTCCTAGGATTGTAATGGATTTGATGCCATTCCTGTGTTCCGGCTTTGTGGCTCTTGGGATTTGCAGAACTTGCTCCGTTGAGCTGCCGGCGTTTTCTCTCGCCTTGGATCAATCATTCTCTTCTCACTTCAAGATTGATCATTTCGAGCCACCCATCGAGGATGAAACTTTACGGATGGAGTAAGTTTTAAGCAAAATTGTTTAGTCGTCTTTTTCAAACTATGTTTCATGCATATGGTAGAACTATAATATGGGTTTAAATAAATTGAATCTTGGCGGGGTTTCCGGATAAATACTTACTTTTTTTTATCCATATTGCTCCATAGATAGCAAGTTTTAATTATTACTCCCTCCGTCTCATAATATAAGAACGTTTTTTACACTACTTCCTTATATTACGGGACGGAGGGAGTATATACTATATACAAAAACTAAACCAATGACTATTCATGATTCATAGTACTATCAAGTTTAATACATCTTCTAACACAAGGAACCGCATCAATCCCTCTAATTCAGCACAATGTAATGCCGGGTCTCGGACTCCCACGACACGCTGATCATCGACGCCGGCTTCGACCACTGGGCCAACCTCCTAGCCAGCGTGCTCGCCCCTCGCCGACGCGCACCGCGAGATCGCCCGCCTCATCGCACTCCACGGCGAGGCCAGCCACGTCCTGGCCCACTGCGCCGCGCTCCTCGGCCTCCGCCGCGACGACGACGACCCGGCCTGGGCGGCGCTGGGCGAGCACCGGGCCGCGTACCTCCTCAACGCTGCTGTGCCGCCCTGCGCTCCGCGGCGTCGGCAACGAGTGGGGCTCTGTGGCTCGTCGGCGACGCGCGAGTTCTTCCACACCTGGATGATGCTCGTCAAGCGCGGCGCGCCCTAGTCGCACCGCGGCCGCGTCCTACTCCCCCTACACGCTACTACTCCTACTTCAAACCCCGGACCAATCCAACCGTAGCGCTTCTAATAAACTGCGTTGCAAACTTGCAACACTAGCACCTCTACAGAACTGCCAGATGTGCTTCAGAGACAGTGCAACAGATGGCACATTGCTGTTGTTCTCCTTAACTCTGATGCTAGTACTGTAGCATATTGTTCTTTCATTGCAATATTGTTTGTGCAATTTCCGTTGACTGCCACTAAGGCACTAAGCAATGTGCTTTACGGACACGCTGCTAATTTGGCAGCTCAGAGGAACTTAGAAATGCACCGACAGTCTTCTTGCATTGCACTCTGAGAGGGTTGACGTTCCAAAAAATATCGGAATTGTCAAATACAGTCGTGCTAGCAAGTCGCAACAGCAGTTGGCAAGTCAACCATGCCAGCACCGAATTCCTCCTCTCCCCTTTATAAGCCAAGCTCAGAGTCTCCTCCGTTCAACCAGATTCAATCCGGCGATCTCAGAACTCTCCTGCTTCCATCTATCTGAAAAAGTTCAGGCGAGAGTAGCAGAGCAACTAGGAAGAAGAGAAGAAGCAGCAGTAGCTGGGGATGGACTCCGCGGAGAGGTCCAGGAAGAGGGCGCGACGATGGAGCAAGCGCAAAGCCGTCGTCGTCCACCTCGCCGTCTGCTTCGTCGTCGGCGCCTTCGCGCCACTGGTCGCCACCTGCGGCCCGTTGATCGACGGCATCCGCGCCTCGTTTCTTCCGTTTGGCAGTGTTCAGCGGGTGGCTCCGCCGTCGCCCCCTGCTGCCCCTGACATCGGCCTCCTGCTGATCGTCACCGTTACACGGCCGGACGAGGATGGCATGTTGCAGGAGGCGTCGCTGACGAGGCTCGGGCACACGCTGCGGCTCGTCCCGCCGCCCCTGGTGTGGATCGTGGTTGGTGCCGAGAACAGGTCGGCGTCCACGGTCCAGGTGCTGCGCAGCACCGGCGTCATGTTCCGGCATCTCACCTACGCCGTTGGGGAGAACAACGCCGCCAACATCACCACCGCCATGAACAACGCCACCAACAACAACACCGTGGAAGCCAGTGCCACCACCAACAACAACAACACCGTGGAAACCAGCGCCACCACCGCCGTGAACAATGCCACCAACAACAACACCGTGGAAGCCAGCGCCACCACGGTCATGAACAACGCCACCACCAACAACATGGAAGCCAACACCACCACCGCCGTGAACAACGCCACCAACAACAACACCGTGGAAACCAGCGCCACCACCGCCGTGAACAACGCCACCAACAACAACACCGTGGAAGCCAGCGCCACCACCGTCGTGAACAACGCCACCAACAACATGGAAGCCAACGCCACCACCGCCGTGAATAACGCCACCAACAACAACACCGTGGAAGCCAACGCCACCACCGCCGTGAACAACGCCACCAACAACAACACCGTGGAAGCCAGCGCTAGCAACACCACCACCGCCGCCGAGAAGAACGGCACCAACAACACCATCATCGAGGACAACAACACCAGGAATGCCAGTGACGAAGCAGACCTGCAGAGGAACATGGCGCTGAGCCACATCGAGCGGCACCGGCTGGCCGGGGTCGTCCACTTCGCCGCCTCCTCTGCCATATATGACCTCCGGTTCTTTGAAGAGCTCAGGCAGACTCGGTGCGTCCTGCTTCCCATTCTCTTGCAGCTTTGCAACATGTTTCGTTCCTTTTGCCAATTTTGTCACCCAGCACAAGAGCAACATAATAACATCACTTGTGCAATCCTTGATCCAGGGGCGTTGCAGCATGGCCAACGGCAACTGTGTCATCAGCAGACCAGAGAGTAACACTACAAGGTCCAACCTGCAACTCATCACAGATAACAGGCTGGTCCTCCAAGAACTCAGGCACCAATGAGACACATATAGAACCTGTGGCTGCTGCACAAGATACAGGTGCAATCCACAACCTCTCTAGTTCACCTCCTGCAATAGAGATATCTGGACTTGGGTTCAGGAGCTCAATACTGTGGGAATCAGAAAGGTTCATCAACAGCAACAGCTCTCAGGACTTCATCCAGCTTGTACGACAAATGGTGGTCAGCAATGGGGACGAGAGGAAGGGCATCCCTTTTAACTGCTCCGAGTCACGGATAATGATGTGGCACCTTGACATGCCAAAGTACACTCCAGAAGTTGAAGTACAGGAGACTCCACAGGAGCAAAGTTTATTGGAGGAAGACGAAGAGGACTATATGACTTGATATTGCGAGCTAGAGAAGAACAATATTGCAGCACAGCTATATCGATAGAGTAGATAGATGAACAAATGTCATGCAAAACTCAACACAGGCCAACCTCATGTAGTACATCATTTATTCCTTAACCAGCACAACTTGGTCTTGGAAGTGTCAAACAGTCAAAGAACCTGCTACATCTAAGACATCTAATGTTCTTTCTCCAGAAATTTCAGTGATACACCAAGGCTTTTGTCTGCCTTCTAGTTCTAGGTGCAGAGTCTGGAGGTGCAAAAATAATATAGTATTTTCATTGGATGGGCACATTTTGCATGATAGATGATATATGATCAAAAGGCTGAACCACCTCCTTTAGTTTTCCCCAGCAAAACATCTTTTGCCTCGTTGATCTTCGACGCAAGGTAATGGCTTCCTCCTGCGTCCGGGTGATTGGCAACCATGACCCTCTTGTGTGCCTCTTTTACCTTGTCAGGACGGACGTTTTCCCTGGAGGAATCAAAAGAAAACATGGCAACTTAACAATGATAAAACACAAAAAACACGTCTCAAATCATAAATCAGCAACAAAAATGTTGAATCCACAAGTAACTGGCACTTATTCAAGTGTCAGCATGACCAGTCTGGCATGACAAGATGTATACAAAATTAGAATGAAAAAAATGAAGACCTAATTCTAAATGTTGGTAATATAAATACAGTGGGCACTATGGACCGAAAAAGATAGCAGGTCAATAATTGATAACTCCTCCAAGAGCTCAACAGTTTGTTTTGAATCAACGGAGTAATTATCTTTCTGGCGATGTACAGAAAAGTCAAGACATGTCACTGCAAGGAGTTGCTCAATTTGCCATGGGAAAAACCTTATTTGCCGCTGCATTCAACTGACCTCCAGGCCAAATTAGAAACATATATACAACATTGCACGTAGCTTGAGATGGCAATTCTATCCTTTTATACACGGGTAATTACCCAAACTAAGATCCATGTGAATTCAGTCAGGAACCAAGCAGTTTAATCCAAATCAAGTATAACGGGGTTGTGGGGTGATAAATTTATCCAACAGACTGTTGGCAACAAACTTAAGCCCAGATATATTCTCACCGACATATCACTTCAGCTGTGGCCTACTTAATCTCACTCTTAAATCTTGTTCCACTTTAGCTACTCTGATGGCATAAGCCCTTACAACACAACATCTGTCTCCTTATTAACACCGATCTGCAGAAGGGTGAGGAGGGGCACAGGAGCTCAGCTCGGTTAAAGTTTAGACTTTGTCAGACGGCAAGCCAGTTCTGTAGTTCATGACTTGAGTGGTTGAGATGCAAGCAGTGGTCAACAAAGGTTGACTAGGTTCTCCACTCCATTACAGTTTCCGTCAAATCTTACATCACAATTTAAAACCACTGAAAGCTAGCTATTGCTTTTGATCTTAGATGGCTTTCGTAAAGTATTCTGTAGTTAGAAGTAAAAGAGAGTTCCCTTTGCCTTATTTGCTAGATGTTCAGCTGTAAATTAATGAAGCAGCTTAAAATCACATTTACAGCTTATGGTATAATTACTTTGCTAAGTATAGCTATCAATCTGTACATGTGTATGCTAGTGTTTTAATGTGCAGGATGGAATATGGACTAAAAGTGAATATGTTTTTAGTATGAACTTGTACAGTATCGCCACATGACTTTCTGCAAGGTTCCAAGTATCTTTACATACTGCAGGGAACGAAAGGTAGCTAGGACAATTAACTACAAATATTACAATGAGCTATCTGAGCAGACTTCTCAGAAACCATAACTGTTGCAGGATACGTAAAGGAAGCTACTGATGTCTGTTATCTTTTTACATCATTTTTACGGGATTTCTAGTGTCAATTTGAGAATGACACCGGTAAAAGTGAATTCTTCCCATGAGTCTGATGGCCGGGGGAAGAGATCAAAACAAGTTCCCTAAGTGTGCTGTGCTGCATAAATTATATCTTTCAGTGCTATTCCTGTTCTGTACAGAAGTAAACATAATTTCAATTGCACGAGATTGAACTAGAGTGCTACATATGAATGCCTGTATGCTAATGTGATATAACGACACTTGACTATGGTATGGGTGTTATGCTTTTATGCAACACAGACCTGATACCCAGGATTAGACCAGCTTCCCGTCGGGTCATTGTAGCTTGAAAGCCACCTTCATAGAATTTACGCATCCTTGGAACTATAGGCCTTGCCTTGTAAGCTTGCCAAGCCTGGATGCCATATCTACCCGCAAGAGCAGTGGCTGCAACAGCGAGTCCAGCTATGAGTGGTGTGGCCTGCAGAAATTGGATAAAAGTAAGTAAAAACAATTGTAGCTTTTACCGTGTTGCATATCCATTTTTACCTTTTTTTGCCACACTCTACATTCATGCATCAAAGTGGAATTGAACTATCAGCTGGTCTAATAGTCCAGAAGATGATTAAATAAATAAGCATCTACTGATAAGATGCACGAAGGGAGAGTGGGACAGTAGGAAATCGCTTGCAGATTACAACATAGCTCAAGGTACATAACTAAACATCCATGTGTTGGTACTTGTTAGTAATCGACAACCACTGTTGAGTTATAATCAATATTTAACCATCGAAAATAGATCTAGGACTATCCAGTGGGGTAAAGTCTGAAACAGCATTTCATCCCAAAATACATCTGAAATTCAGAATGATAAACATTAAGCAGGTGAAAAAACATGTGAACTGGAAATTGTGATTTACACTAATCTGGTCTCATTCTCGGCGAGCTACTAAAAGCCACTTCCAAAGGGCAGCAGCTACCAGAAGGATATAAAGTTGGGACACAAAATGTCGTGAAAACAAGAAGAACTTGTCTAAATCGTTCCCGGATTTAACCGAACAACCATGCTCCTACCTAAGGCCAATATTTAAGCAACATCTCATCCCCCTAGCCGCACATTGGCATCACTACGCTCTGAAATGTCACATAATTTGGCTGCAACCTACGGATTAAATTACACCTTGCTTCGACAGAATCGATTCAATCTAAAGCGAACAAGCGCGCAGCGATAAAAAAAACTATTAACAAGAAGAAGCCTGATCTCGCGTGTTCGAATAGAGCTCACCATCTCCACGACCAGTAACTCCGGCGAGTTGTTGAAGGCGGGAGGGCGCAGAAGACGCGGCCAGTGAGTGGCTACACGCAGGTGCAGCGTGGACGGAGCTAGGGCTCGAGAGATCGCCGTAGAGGAGACCGGCGTCGGCGGAGTCGCGTCGCGTGGAGGTCTGGAGGGTACTGGAAGCTTCGCGGCGGAGCGAGGGATGGGTGTATCGTGGAAGACGGAACCCTACTTGGGCCGGGCCTTTGGGAGGAGCACCCACGAACTGAGCCGAAGAGGGAAGCAGGTACATGGGGCCCGCTTGTCAGTCGCCACTGAAAACCGAATATGGACCTTTCGGGTGCCGTGTTCCAGTTCCGAAAGCGTACTCAGGTATTTGTTTCCACTTTTTTTTAATGCACATTATTATTTTTCTTGATAACAAAACGGGTTTGCCTTTTTTTCCGAGAAAACTTCCAATCTATTCATCTTCAACTATGGCAGTACAACGAACACCAGAAATAATAAAAATTACATCCAGATCCGTAGATCACCTAACGACGACTACAAGCACTGAAGCGAGCCGAAGGCGCGCCGCTATCATCGCCCCTCCCTCGCCGGAGCCGGGCAAAACTTGTTGTAGTAGACAGTCGGGAAGTCGTCATGCTAAGGTCACATAAGACCAGCACACCAGAACAGCAACCGCTGTCGTTGAAGAGTAGGGTAAATCGGAAGGATCCAACCTGAAGACACACGAACGTAAACGAACTACGACTAGATCTGAGCAAATCCATCAAGGACAGATCCACTGAAGACACACCTCCACACGCCCAACAACGATGCTACACGCACCACCGGGACGAGGGCTAGGCGGGAAGAACCTTATTCCATCTTCACGGACGCGTCGCCGTCTCGTCTTCCTAAGCAGTACAGAAACCCTAACAAAACTCGAAGGAACATCTAAAGACGAAGCCCTCCCGCCGGCAAGGGCCGGGATCCACCGCGCCGTCATGGCCCTAAGGCCACCGGAGACCTGCTCCGAGGGATCACCTATCACTAGTCTTCGGCCGGAGGGGTTTATTGCACAAAAAGGTCAGGACGCGGACTCCCGCAGAGGAAAGCCCAACGAATGTCAGATGCGCAAAGCCCCGCTCATGAACGCACACCTTTAGCTAATTTAATTCGCTGGAGAGATAAGCCCGTGGCTCTTTCCATTGTGCAAGCAAGATTGGTTGGATTAACTCACTTTTTCGTGGGTTATATATTCACTTATGCAACTTTCTTGATTGCCTCCTACCACTCGCATTAGTAATATTTAGTGCCATACATGCAAGGGTAGAGGTCACTTCAAGAAGGATTGTCCTAATTTGAAGAGGGTGTTGCTCACAAATGATGGATATGTCACCGATGACTCAAGCGAAAAATCTGAATATGAGAAGAAAGATGTAAAATATTGTACTTTTGAGACCGGAGCACCTCTTAGTTCGGATGGAGGAGATGGTGTTAATCTCATGGTTCGCAAAGTGGCTCATGATGATGCTCCTATTGTTGAGAAGGGCCAGCGACAAAATGTGTTTCAATCCGTTTGCAAGATTAAGGGCAACAACTGCAAGGTAGTCATTGATGGAGGTAGTTACAATAACATCATCAACAGTGATCTTGTGCATGCTCTTGTGATATCAACATGGAGGCAGCCCCGGCCACATTATGTTAAATGGTTGAATGGTGTTGGTAAGCTGAAGACTACACATCATGCTAGATGCAATTTTCAGTGAAAAGTTATGTGGACAAGGTGGTATGTGATGTGGTGTCAATGCAAGCTTGCCATCTTCTTTTGGGAAGACCATGGCAATTTGATCACAATGCTACTCACCATGGGAGGCCTAACAAGTATTCCTTCATGCATCAAGGAGTGAACCATGTCTTGGAACCCATGATGGATCAAGCACTCAAGGTTGAGCAATTCTCACACGTGAAGAAGCCCAAAAAGAATACCTCAAAACCGAGGACGGTTTTATTTGAAGGAAGGGAGGATGATGTGGACCAGATCATGACCAAGGCATCAAAGAGTGAGGTTCATACTAGCACAAATGTTAAACCATTAGAGCAGCTAAAGGAAGACATGGGCAAAATCATTATCTTAGTTAGGAAGCTTCCGGTGCCTATTTTGGGAGAAATGACACATCAGATTTCCAACTGCAACTTACCACCTAAACCTAATTAATTCTAGAAGGGTCTAGCACGTTTTAGTGGCTGCATAAGATGGTGTTTGAAGTCAGCTTTCATTCAAAAAGTGATGCATCATTTGAGGTCTTGAGTCAAAAGTTGTGCAAGTTCCCATGCAAGCTGTCCAGGAATTAATTACAACGCGAGGCTCAACAAGTTTGCTCCTGCTACAGCTTGGGACTCACGAATTTACACTTCATTTGTAGTTGTTTTCACACCTAACCAGTAGGTGCTTGTAGTATAAGTACTCCCCAGGTGTTCCATGTGAAGGGGATGAGATTTCTGAGTTTATGTTTGTAGACAGCCGGTGAGGTTGTGTTGTGCTGAGAGCACTAGTATTGTTGAGTGTTAGTTCGTGTGTGTGTGGATTGGAGGGCTTGTCCTCAATTCATATAGGATCCTTGTGGTTCTCTCTTGTGATTCTTTATAGGTTCATAAGTTTCATGGTTTGGGTTGCGTCCTTATAAACCAAGCTAGTTATCCACTGCAATATATCTGAGAGTGATTCATTTTGTTCTTTGCCACTTGAGAGAGATAGTTGCTACTTCTTGTGAGTTATTTGGCACCGTGAAAGATCGTTTCCAGCGACGTCCCACATAAAAAAGGCCTCTTGCCCAACGCGTCGACGAGAGAAAGACAAGCCGCTGGAGCATGGCTTGATGACCCATCCTAAACACCCCCGTGAACCAGGCCACCACGACAAGAGCTGTGTTGTGAACTTGAGCATACGATGGATCTGATGATCCAGCGTAGCGATCAATATTTTTTTATGATCCAACGATCTAAAAATATGTGAATCAACCTATGGTTGGATGATTAGGAGGACAGTGGTATCCCATGCCAACCAGGGTTCAAAGTCCTAAACTTGACATTGGTGCTCGCGTTATTCCTGGATTAATTTCAGGCTTCCGGCGATGTTTGTTTCGTGGGAGGAGACGTTTCCATCGACTGCGAGCCGTCTGTGTTATTTCGTAAAATCTTAAGATGTTATGCCGGATCAGTCTTTCGAAGGTGCTCATAGAGGTAAAGTGTGCGTGCGTGCCTTTATAAGGATGAGTATATGCTAGTGTATTTGAGCGAATTCGATTGTACGGTGTTTATAAAAGAAAAAACGATCTAAAAAACTCCCCACCTCCTCTGTCTTCACAGCTAAGGAAGCGAGCCATCGTCTCCAGCGTCCACGCCACGCGCTTCCCCCGCCCTATTTTACTCGCCTCCCTCCGCTCCCCCCTTCCTCCACCCTCCTCCCTCCTCAATCCCCTCCGCCTCAACCCGCGGCGACCCCGCTCGCGCTAGGTTACCACCTCCCCCCCTCCTCTCGCCATGGGCGCCGCCGACGAGCACCACGAGGAGGCCAGCCCCCTCCTAGCCCCGCCCGCCGACGAGAAGCTCCCCCCGGCGCAGGATCCCGTCAAGGGCTGCGCCGACGGGGTCCCCGTCGTCATGGGCGAGCCGGTCGCCGCCCCTGCCGGCGCCGCGCCGCGGGAAAGCTGGGACTCGGGGATCCTCTCCTGCCTCGGCCGCAACGACGACTTCTGCAGCAGCGACCTCGAAGTCTGTACGTGCCCCTCGCTCCCAGATCTCTCTCGGTTTCAGGTTAGGCTCCATGGTTGGAGTAGGGATCGAGAGGAATAGGTGCATGCGCTTCTTCTATCGAGCTCGATTTTGGCGGAAATCATTGAATTGCCTAGGATTTTTAGTAACTTTGACAATGAGATCCCTGTGACGTGTTAGACTCGGTGCACGGCAATTATAAGATTTGTAATATGTTCGCTTCTTATTTGAAATTTGGGCAATTCTGGAACTAAATAGAGTTAGGACGCAATATTTTATTGGAATTGAGTTGATCATGACTCCTAGAGGCCTTGAAAGTAGGAATAGGCATACGGATCCTATGCATACTTATTTCAAGGATTAGGTAAAGTTGTCATGATACATTCATTCCGAGTTTGGAAGTTGCTTCTTCGAAGGCAACACCTAGCACTAAATTTTCTACGTCTCATTTCAAATTTAAGCAATAGTATAGGAATCTGCAACTTACTGTTGGCTGGCTTACACATGATACTCTTAAATCGGCAGTACACAGGCCTTGGATGAGATGCATTGTTCAGTTCTAATTAAGTAATTATGGACCTGTTCAATTACAGGCCGGGACCTGTGGTGTGCTAAATGTTGTTATCTAACTGAAGCGCCTGGACCCTTCTATGTAGAGGGTTATTTTTTCCTTCAAATAAATTAATGTCAGCTCATAACATATGACAATGCTGTCCTAACTGGCCAACTAATTTGGCCTTATGAAGTTGTATGTTTGAGCTGTGGGTGCTTGTTGTAGTGCAGGGAATTTATTGCGATGGCCTTTTTGCGTCTCCCCTTTTTGTTTGAACTTCAACAATAAACTAACTAAATGGTGTTTGGATATTGTTAGGTCTTCTTGGAAGTGTAGCACCATGTGTGCTGTATGGTAGCAATGTTGAGAGGCTTGCAGCAGCACCAGGAACTTTTGCAAACAGTTGCTTGCCTTACACTGGTCTCTATATGCTTGGGAACTCTCTCTTCGGGTGGAACTGCCTAGCCCCATGGTTCTCTCATCCCACTCGTACAGCTATTCGTCGAAGATACAATCTTGAGGCAGGCTTTCTCTATCTGCTCGTGTTTATGGTTCTAAATGACCTTTTCTCATTCTGCACTGCAATGATATATCATATCTCTATTTCTAGTTGTCACCCTTGAACATTATGAAGCAGGACTCTGGGCTGAAACTTGCCTATTGTAAAATGATAGTCTAGTTTAAACAAATTTCTAAGACTTAGAACTTCTGCTGCATATGCTTTGTACTTGTCCCATCCTCTCATGGTAGCACTGTTGCAAGCAATATACTGACATGGCTGCTTGCACGTTTTGTCTTACAGGGTAGCTTTGAGGCTTTCACTAGGCAATGTGGGTGCTGCCGTGGCCTCGCCGAGGATGAGGAGAGGCGTGAGCACCTGGAGGTCGCTTGCGACCTTGCGACCCACTACTTCTGTCACCCTTGCGCACTCTGTCAGGAGGGGCGTGAGCTGCGGCGCAGGGTTCCCCACCCTGGCTTCTATGGGCGCTCCGTCGTCGTCATGATGCCACCCACAGAGCAGACTATGGGGCGTGCCATGTGAACTGGTCCAGCTCGTACCCTGCCTTAGCTGCTCTTGTGCGCCTTGATGTTGTGTTGCTTTGGATCTTTTCACCTTTCGGTCCGTAAATACAGAATAATGTCATGTGAACATGCTGTAATGTGATTATGTCAATGTGAATCTCAACTGTTTCTATTCGCTACCGACTGCTGCTGTGTCTTGTATGGATTGTGGATTTTGCTCATTGCCTGACTGCCGTGTGAACTGCAATATATGATGTGTGCTTGTTCTCTACTCCTGAATTGTCAATGTCGAGCCCAGTTTTAGTGGGCATCCTTGCCTTTCCTATTGGTCAACATGCTGAAATGCTTGTTAACCTTTTTTTGTTACTGCTAAAATTTGGGCAGAAACAGTTCAATTTTCTGGAAAACTCTTTATTTTGCCCGATTGATTGTGTTCTGCCTTGCTAAAATTTTGGCAGAAACAGTTCAATTTTCTGGAAAACCTTTTTTTTGGCTGACTGATTCCATGTTCTTGTCAGCAGCGTCGAGGCCTCGAGGGATCGACACGCGTCACATGGGCCCTATGCACCGCTTCCCGCAAGCGTTGTCCTCTTCCATCGATTTGTATCTTCCTACGAATCGGTGATAATCCTGGTGTTCCTCTCTCACCGTTTCCTCTTCCCCAGAACCTCCCCTCAGTCCCTGCTCACTTCCACCCTGGCTGCTACGATAGGCGCCGCTACACTGCAATGGCTGTTGTTTGACGATGGTGAGGACGAGTTGTTGCTGCGAAGGGGCGTTGAAGCTCATGGTGTGGGCAGCGATGCGGGGTGCCACGGGGCTGCCGGGTAGCGGCCACCGGTGCTACACACGACAATGGTGTGGCAAGGCAGCTGCCGCTCGTCGCGCACACTGCAATCGGGGTCCGGGGAGAGGAGCTGCACAACATGAGCCAATTCACCGCGCGGCGGGTGCGGTGCTGCGGGTTGGCCTCCGGTTTTACAGCAGCGGTGATGCTGCAACCCATCCCGTCGCAACAATTGCCATTGCTGCGGGCGGCGGTGGTGGGGGGGGGGGGAGGGGTGAGTTGTGCCGCCGACGGTCTGCAATGTAACATCCCCATGTAATAGCTATAGTAATCACCTCTTGATAATGCCATGTCATCATGCTTAACAGTGTTTGATCATCATCTGGATCATATCTCATTTCAAATTCCTAATTCAAACTTCAAATTAAATTTAAAGTGAAAATAAAAGTTGTTCAAATCAAAAACTAAAATGTTCATTAAATAGCACATAATTCATAACCAATTATGTTCAGGAAGACAACATCACCAAAATTCACTAAGTAACCCTAACAGCCTCAAAGAGTAGTCTAACAGCACATTTTAATCCATTTTATTTAATCCAAATTACAAATGAAATTATATTTTGCCCAAACCAATTTCTGGTGATAGAGAATATTGCATGGTAATATTTGGACCAAGTCACCTATTTTATAAAAGTCATCTAGTGGCCCATCTATTTGCAAAACAGAAATAAAACAGAAAACAGAAAATAGAAAAGAAAAGGGGAAACAACTTACTGTGCGGCTGGGCTTAAGACGAACAGTAGCCGGCCCAGCCCGTTTAGCCGGTCGTCTCCCTCCTCCCGCACGCGTCAGCTGGCGCGCGCGCCCGGGCGCCGATTGCCGCGTTGTCGACGATCCCGCGGTTCCCCCGTGCGGTTAAAGCCATCCCCGAGCTGCTCTCCCTTCCCCCGAAACCCTAGGCACCCCCGTTCCCCCTCTCGTCCTCTCCCTCACCCGCATCGAGCTCACCCAACGCAACCATGGCGCCGTCTTCGTAAATCGCGTAGCCACCGAGCTCCTCCCACCTCGCCGTTGTGTCCTGGAGCACCGCCGTGGACGACTACATCGACTACGCCGCTGGATCGGGACCGGGAGACCACCACGGCGCCGCATTCTTCCTCTTCCTCCTCTACGGCCAACCGACTCCGCCGCGTCGATCGCCTCGCCCCTGCTCTTCTAAGCTCTCACCGGACCACCTTGCGTCCCCGTGGTGAGCTCCACATCCTCCCTCCCCTCTGGTTTGCTCGGATTTGAGCCGTAGCTAGCCGTTGCCATGGCCGTGCCTCTGCTTCCGCCGTAGCGCTCGTAGCCGTCGCCCTCGTCCACCCCGCGCCTAGCAAAGGGCTCCGCCGTGCTTCCGGGACTCCCAGGCAGCGCGCGCGCATTTCATTTCATCTCGGGCGAGTCCCTGGACTCGAGCCCGAAACCTGCATGCTCCGGCCGCCGCTAGAGCTCGCCGTAGTCACTGTTCCGGCCACCCCCGTCGACGCTGCTACCCCCAGATCGCTTCGCGCCGTCGCCCTGGTCCCGTAGATGCTCGCGGTGGTCCAAACAGACCACCACAACCGTTTTCCGGCCGAGACCGAGCCGCGCCGCCGTTTTTGAGGCCACCGGCGTTAAGCCGCCGGCGCGCTGACGTGGCCGGTCAAACCGGGGTCGCTAATGACGCCCTGTGTGACTGACGGACGGGCCCCAGCGCTTAATTAATTTCGGATTAGATTAAACCGCTAATAAACTAACCCTAACAGTCACTGACCTGGGCCCCACCTCCTAATTAGTGTCAGTTAATTAAACTAATAACCGGATTAACCCTACTGTCTATGACAGGTGGGGCCAGCCACTGTTCCAGTGGATAAGCTCCGCTGAGTCAGCTGCTGACTCAGCAGGCTGGCCCCACTGGTCAGCCTCTGTGAGCTGGCCGTTGACTGGTCAGTTGACCCAGTCAACGGGCCCACTGGTCAGCCACTGTGCTGGTCAGCTGGGTACGTTTCTGGGTACCCGTAGCATTTTACATTTAATATTTTTCGAAATAAAAATAATCCAGAAAATCCAGAAATTCAATAAAACTTTGAAAATTCATATAAATTAAACCGTAAGTCAGATGAAAATAATTTATATATGAAAAACGATCAGAAAAAGATGAAGAATCCGAATATCCTACCCACATACCTGTCACCTCCCTCTAACATACTGAACATGGAACTTTTTGACTGATTTCGATAAATGAATAGTGCTCGACTTTAATAAAATAAATCCAAATAAATTCATAAATTAACTAAAACATTTAGTTAGGCAGTAAAACACCTCTGCATATCATTTAGGCATGTCATGCATATTGATTGCATTTTTGCCGTGAATTTATTGTTTCTTCCCCCTCCTTCTCTCCCGATAGACGCCGAGACCGACGCCGACGCAGCTGAGTTCGACTACACCCCCGACGAGCAGCCTACTGACGATCAACCTCTCTCAGCAGAGCTTCCAGGCAAGCAAAACCCCCTTGATCATCAGATATCACCCATTCTCTTCTCTCTTATGCTTGCATTAGAATTGCCCCTGCTACTGTTCCGTTAGCACCTATTCCGATGAATAGCCTGATTTTGTAATCTGCTATTGATACCCCACCTGTTGTCCCACAATGCTTAGTTAACTGTGCTACTGCTTCATCGGTGACCCATCACCCTTGTCCGTATGCCATGCTTGTTATCGGGCCATGATCACTCTGGGTGAGGATCACGGAAATGTTTACTTACTGCAATACTTAAACTGTAAAGTCGGGCTGGCCCCAAGGGTGCCCGCGAGTGAATCACATTAAAGACAGGTCGGCTCCAAGAGCACCCGCGCGATATGTCTTACCAAGTCGGAGCGACAGGAACAATGTTCGTCTCTGCGAGTTACTAAACATGCTTAACGGATTGGGTATTTGATCTGAGTGGGTCGTTGGCCCTATACGCACTACCACCACGTGGGATAATGGTTATGGGACCCTCTACGTCGTTATTATTTTATGCCCTAGAGGCAATAATAAAGTTGTTATTATTTTATATTTCCTTGTTCATGATAAAGGTTTATTATTCATGCTAGAATTGTATTGACCGGAAACTTAAATACATGTGTGAATACATAAACAAATACCGTGTCCCTAGTGAGCCTCTACTAGACTAGCTCGTTGATCAAAGATGGTTAAGGTTTCCTAACCATAGACATGAGTTGTCATTTGATAACGGGATCACATCATTAGGAGAATGATGTGATGGACAAGACCCATCCGTTAGCTTAGCATATGATCGTTCTGTTTATTGCTACTGCTTTCTTGAATGTCAAATACATGTTCCTTAGACCATGAGATCATGCAACTCCCGGATACCGGAGGAATACCTTGTGTGCTATCAAACGTCACAACGTAACTGGGTGATCATAAAGATGCTCTACAGGTATCTACGAAGGTGTCCGTTGAGTTGGCATGGATCGAGACTGGGATTTGTCACTCCGTGTTTCGGAGAGGTATCTCTGGGCCCTCTCGGTAATGCACATCATAAGAAGCTTGCAAGCAAAGTGACTAAGGAGTTAGTTACGGGATGATGTATTACGGAATGAGTAAAGAGACTTGCCGGTAACGAGATTGAACTAGGTATGGAGATATCGACGATCGAATCTCGGGCAAGTAACATACTGACGGACAAAGGGAATTACGTATGTTGTCATTGCGGTTCGACCGATAAGATCTTCGTGGAATATGTAGGAACCAATATGGGCATCCAGGTTCCGCTATTGGTTATTGACCGGAGAGGCGTCTCGGTCATGTCTACATCATTCCCGAACCCGTAGGGTCCGCACGCTTAACGTTCGTTGACGATATAGTGTTATATGATTATGAAATCTGGCAAATGGATGTCAAAACAGCATTCCTTAATGGTTTTCTCAAAGAGAGTTGTATATGATGCAACCAGAAGGTTTTGTCGATCCTAAGGGTGCTAACAAAGTGTGCAAGCTCCAGCGATCCATCTATGGACTGGTGCAAGCATCTCGGAGTTGGAATATACGCTTTGATGAGGTGATCAAAGCATATGGTTTTATACAGACTTACGGTGAAGCCTGTATTTACAAAAAAGTGAGTGGGAGCTCTGTAGCATTTCTAATATTATATGTGGATGACATATTGTTGATTGGAAATGATATAGAATTTCTGGATGGCTGAAAGATCGTGGATGTCGCCTAGAGGGGGGGGGTGAATAGGCGCTTTAAAATAATTACGGTTTAGGCTTGAACAAATGCGGAATAAAACTAGCGTTTAATTTGTCAAGCACGAAACCTAAAACGACTAGGCTCACCTATGTGCACCAACAACTTATGCTAAGCAAGATAAACAACTAAGTGATAGCAAGATATATAACAAGAAACAATATGGCTATCACAAAGTAAAGTGCATAAGTAAAGGGCTCGGGTAAGAGATAACCGAGGCACGCGGAGACGACGATGTATCCCGAAGTTCACACCCTTGCGGATGCTAATCTCCGTTAGAGCGGTGTGGAGGCACAATGCTCCCCAACAATGCCACTAGGGCCACCGTATTCTCCTCACGCCCTCGCACAATGCAAGGTGCCGTGATTCCACTAAGGGACCCTTGAGGGCGGTCACCGAACCCGTACAAATGGCAACCCTTGATGGCGGTCACCGAACCCGTACACTTTGGCAACCCTTGGGGGCGGTCACCGGTACCCGTCAAATTGCTCGGGGCGATCTCCACAACCTAATTGGAGACCCCGACGCTTGCCCGGAGCTTTACACCACAATGATTGAGATCCGGGGCACCACCAACCGTCTAGGGTGCCAAAGCACCCAAGAGGAACAAGCTCTAGGGTGCTCAAACACCCAAGAGTAATAAGCTTCTCAACTACTAACTTCCACGTATCGCCGTGGAGAACTCAAACCGATGCAACTAATGCAATGGCAAGAACACACGAAGTGCTCAAGTCCCTCTCTCTCAAATCCCACCAAAGCAACAAAAGCTATGGAGGAAAGTGAGAGGAAGAACGAGGAGAACACCAAGAACTCCAAGATCTAGATCCACAAGGTTTCCCTCACATAGAGGAGAAAGTGATTGGTGGAAAGATGGATCTAGATCTCCTCTCTCTATTCCCTCAAGAAGGAGCAAGAATCATTGGAGGGATGGAGAGATAGCAAAGCTCTAGAAGGTCAACAATGGAGGAGAGAGAGCTGCAAGGGGATAAAAGAACCGTTGGGGGCAAGGGGGAAGAAGACCCCCTTTTAAAGGCCACCCCAAATCCAACCGTTACCTGTCTCAGCCCGCACAGAGCGGTACTACCGCTCCTCGGAGCGGTACTACCGCTTAGGCGGTACAACCAAACACTGGCCTGAAACACACTAAGTGTACCACGGTAGTGCCGCCGGAGCGGTACTACCGCTGCCCCTGGCGGTACTACCGCTTAGGGGGTTTAGACCAGGAGAGGCAGCAGTAGTAGAGGCAGCCAGGGGGGCAGTACCGTGCGAAGCGGTACTACCGTCCTAGTACCGCTCTACTACCGCTAAAGGGAAAAAGGAAACAAAAGCGTGCACCGAGGAAAACCCCGCAAGCGGTAGTGGCGGCGGTAGTAAGGGCGGTAGTACCGCCAGAGCGGTACTACCGTGCTACTACCGTGCAACTACCGTGAATGGCAAACTGGCAACAGAGAGTTGCACGCTCGGGGAAACCCCAAGCGGCAGTGCCACGGAAGTACCCAGCGGTACTACACTTTAGAATTTGAATTTCTCATGAATAAGACATACCACATAGAGACTAGATAATCTTGCAATATCAATATTAACTGGTATTCCCGATGTTCACTCATTTTAGGATTGTGAAGTGCCCAAGGCACATCACTCCCCCAAAATGGGATGATCCATTAATCTCTCACAAGAGCCAACTAAGAAACAAACAAGATGCGAAAAGGCTCAACACAAGACTCACACATACATGATGTGCAAACCAATCATACACATACTTGATTTCTCAAGATAAGCAAATTGGAAGCACAACATATACAAACACATGCAAGGTACAAAACCAAACATGCAAAGGGGCAAGTAACTTTCAATGTAAACAATTTAAGTACAAGTTACCGCAAGGAGGCACATTGGATATAAGATAGAAACTTGATAATCCAATGACTTGGCTTAAGACAATATGAATGATGAAGTCCCCTTAATTCTTCATAATATAGCCAAGTCTCCAATGCCCTCCAACAACACCTATTGATCAAGTTTGAGCTTGTTGGTCCCCAACCAAGTTGGGTCCTAAGAGGTTAGTCACAATAGGCTTGGCTACCCAAATGGTTCTTTTCTTGACACCACTTTGAGTACCAACTAACTTGGCAAACACATTGCCAACCTTATCCTTCCCAAGAGAATAGATATCATCAATTAGAATAGGGTTGGATAAGGTACCATTCGTGCATGAAGAAGCAAAGTGACCCTTCTTCCGACATAAGTAGCAACATTTACCATTTACTTTCTTCTCAATTGATTTCTCAACTTGAGGAGCGTTGACTTGGGTCTTCTTGGGAAGTGGCCTTTCTTCAACTTGACGTTGGGCATTGGATTGAACTTGTGGCCGCTTCCCTTGTTGCTTGTCACTATGGGGCTTCTTCTTCAATGGGCAAGATCTAACATGGTGCCCTTCTATCTTGCACCTGAAGCAAACAATCTTGGCCGAATTCTTGACTTGTTCTTGGCCCTTCTTATTGTTGCTCTTGGACTTCTTCTTCTTATTGGAGTTGAATCCAAGTCCACCTTTGTCATTGGGGGATTTTTGCACACTCAAAATATTCTTGAGTGTGGACTTCCCTTCATGACTCTTTTCCAAGTCTTTCTTCAAAGAAGTGACTTGGGCCTTGAGCTCTTTGATTTCCTCTACATGGTTAGTATCAACACAAGTACTAGAGGAAGTATAAGCATCATTGTTAGAGCAACAAGGCAAGGAAAGTAATTCATCACAAGATGTACCAATGTTATGCATAGAAGAATTACGAGGACTAGCACATGTCAATAAAGCATTTCTACTAGATGTAGTGCTAATGTCCACATGAGGCTCACTAGATGTTACCTTAGTAGTACAAGCCTCATGAACTATCTTTAGCACATCATGGGATACTAAAAGATCACCATGAGAGCTCGAAAGCTTTTCATGACTTTCTTCCAATTTCCCATAATTGCTAGATAGCAACTCAAGTTGAGCCCTTAGCTCAACATTCTCCTTAAAAATGGATGCTTCACAAGAAATAGAGTTAGTAACACAAGCATCATCATTAACAACAAGAGGAGAAGGCAACTTGGCAAGCTCTTTAGCATATGAAGCTTGAAGTTCAGCATGAGACTCGGTGAGTTCAATGAGCGAACTCTTAATGACCCTTGAGCCATTTTCGAGGTGCTCAAAGTCCTCAAGGAGTTTAGCATGTGCAAATTCAAGCTTATCATTTTTAGTTCTAAAATCATTAGCCACCTCGAGAGCTCTATCATGGGATTCCTTTAATCTAGATAATTCTAGAGCAAAGGTCTCCTCAAGAGATTCCTTGGTGGTTTGTTCAAGTTCAAGAGCTTGAGATAGCTCCGCAATCTCATTAGCGTAATCATGCTCATGACCTTCTATTTTCTCAATGGTGTCCTCATGCTCCTCGAGACGAGTTTCCAACTCCTCAATGTATTTCTTGCCATCAATGGCAATAGACATGATTTCAAAGAAGTTAGAGCAAGCAATTTTATTCCTACGAAGAGCTTTAAAAATCATTTCACCCTTAATATTTAAGGATGCAACATTAACATTCTCTTCATTATTATCCTCATCATCATTAGCATCAACATCATCATCAAGAGACATATTGGGGTTCAAAGGAGGAGATACCTTTGAAGCCTTAGCCATAAGGCAAAAAGCAATAGATGATGATGTAGGATCCCTTGAGGCACCATTCAAGGCCACATCTTGTTCCATGGAGTGTTGGGTTTCCTTTACATTGTTAGCACAACAACTCGAGGAAATAGATACATTTTTATCATGGCAACAAGACATAGGAAGCATATCATCATGAGATTTAGACAAGCAATTTCTACATGATATGCAAGAACTATCAACACAAGCATGTGGAACATTTAGAGTGCTCGAAGTGTTGAAGTCCAAAGATGAAGCATTGCAATAAGATAGCGATGAAGGATCATCAACAATTATCCCACTATCAACATTACAATGATCACCACTACTCACCATATCATTACCTTGTGGCAATCCACATGTAGGTGAAGTAGATGAAGTTGAGAAGGCAATACGACCGGAGGTGGAGGGAGAACAATCATCCCTACAAATCTTGGACACGCCATATTTGTCTTGAAGCTTTGTCCACAACTCATGAGCATCCCGAAACGGCATGAGTTGAAATATAACTACATTGCTCAAAGCATCGAAAAGCACATTAGAAGCTTGAGCATTGAGATAAGAGTTTTTCTCATCCTCTATAGATAATCTTTGAGAATCCTTTGGAGGAGAAAAACCCATATCTACAATTCACTCTAAACATGGGTCAATGGCCCGGAAATGATTAAGCATGCGAATCACCCAAACATCAAAATTTGTGCCATCGAAACTAAGAGTGTCAAAGAATCCTAATCCCCTAGTCAACATCTTTACTCCCTAGGCGGTTAAGCCTAATAATGAGAGACCTGGCTCTGATACCAATTGAAAGATCGTGGATGTCGCCTAGAGGGGGGGGGGTGAATAGGCGCTTTAAAATAATTACGGTTTAGTCTTGAACAAATGCGGAATAAAACTAGCGTTTAATTTGTCAAGCACGAAACCTAAAACGACTAGGCTCACCTATGTGCACCAACAACTTATGCTAAGCAAGATAAACAACTAAGTGATAGCAAGATATATAACAAGAAACAATATGGCTATCACAAAGTAAAGTGCATAAGTAAAGGGCTCGGGTAAGAGATAACCGAGGCACGCGGAGACGACGATGTATCCCGAAGTTCACACCCTTGCAGATGCTAATCTCCGTTAGAGCGGTGTGGAGGCACAATGCTCCCCAACAATGCCACTAGGGCCACCGTATTCTCCTCACGCCCTCGCACAATGCAAGGTGCCGTGATTCCACTAAGGGACCCTTGAGGGCGGTCACCGAACCCGTACAAATGGCAACCCTTGATGGTGGTCACCGAACCCGTACACTTTGGCAACCCTTGGGGGCGGTCACCGGTACCCGTCAAATTGCTCGGGGCGATCTCCACAACCTAATTGGAGACCCCGACGCTTTCCCGGAGCTTTACACCACAATGATTGAGATCCGAGGCACCACCAACCGTCTAGGGCGCCAAAGCACCCAAGAGGAACAAGCTCTAGGGTGCTCAAACACCCAAGAGTAATAAGCTTCTCAACTACTAACTTCCACGTATCGCCGTGGAGAACTCAAACCGATGCAACTAATGCAATGGCAAGAACACACGAAGTGCTCAAGTCCCTCTCTCTCAAATCCCATCAAAGCAACAAAAGCTAAGGAGGAAAGTGAGAGGAAGAACAAGGAGAACACCAAGAACTCCAAGATCTAGATCCACAAGGTTTCCCTCACATAGAGGAGAAAGTGATTGGTGGAAAGATGGATCTAGATCTCCTCTCTCTGTTCCCTCAAGAAGGAGCAAGAATCATTGGAGGGATGGAGAGATAGCAAAGCTCTAGAAGGTCAACAATGGAGGAGAGAGAGCTGCAAGGGGATAAAAGAACCGTTGGGGGCAAGGGGGAAGAAGACCCCCTTTTAAAGGCCACCCCAAATCCAACCGTTACCTGTCTCAGCCCGCACAGAGCGGTACTACCGCTCCTCGGAGCGGTACTACCGCTTAGGCGGTACAACCAAACACTGGCCTGAAACACACTAAGTGTACCACGGTAGTGCCGCCGGAGCGGTACTACCGCTGCCCCTGGCGGTACTACCGCTTAGGGGGTTTAGACCAGGAGAGGCAGCAGTAGTAGAGGCAGCCAGGGCGGCAGTACCGTGCGAAGCGGTACTACCGTCCTAGTACCGCTCTACTACCGCTAAAGGGAAAAAGGAAACAGAAGCGTGCACTGAGGAAAACCCCGCAAGCGGTAGTGGCGGCGGTAGTAAGGGCGGTAGTACCGCCAGAGCGGTACTACCATGCAACTACCGTGAATGGCAAACTGGCAACAGAGAGTTGCACGCTCGGGGAAACCCCAAGCGGCAGTGCCACGGAAGTACCCAGCGGTACTACCGCTTGCATGCCACAGAAAATCCACAGAAAACAGAGGAAACAAATAAAACCAGAACTGCCATAACTTCTGCAAATGAGCTCCGAATTGAGCAAACTCAAGCTTGTTGGATAGATGACGAAAAATACTATCCAACAACGAAGAAGTGACAGGGGAGATATGCCTAACATATAGAGATGAGAAACCTCTATGAATGAAGAACCGGCATAAACTCCAACACCGAAAACATCATAGAAGATGCATAGATGAACTCCGTTTTCGATGACCTCGAGCTTGTCATGAAGATGACCAAAGGCTCAAAGACTCACCAAGAGAAACACCGAACAAGAACCAAGAAAGATGATGCAAGGATGCAAAGGTTTGAGCTCTCGACGAACGATACGATAAAGCTACTCACTTGAGAGCCCCCCTTGATAGTACGGCTATCGATCCTATAACCCGGTCTCCCAACTACCACTATGAGACCGGTAAAATAGAAAACCTATCAAGGGCAAACCTTTGCCTTGCGCACAGTCCACTTGAGCTAGATGATGACGATCTTGACCTCCTCAAGTTGGACCACCTTTCTTGAATGCGCCGGCTCGATGAAGACTAGTTGATTGCTCCCCCATACTCCACTATGGGTGAGCCGCTCTTCGGCACATCTTCACAAGTCCATTGTCACCACAATGGACGGCAAGCTTCAAGCAGTGATCTCTTCGTGATGCTCCACTTGAACTTGCACACCGCAATCTTGATGACGATCACCACTTGACGTCATCCTCCATGGGTTGTGTGATATCTTCCTTTTGATGCACGCTCATGGAAACAAACCTAACCCCACAAAGAACTCTCGCATAGAACACGGGTTAGTACACAAAGCGTAATGGACAATGCTTACCATACCATGAGATCACTTGATCTCGCTTGGTACATCTTCTACGCTTTTTGTGTTGATCAACTTGAATCACTCTTCATATGTAGTCTTGATCAACCTTGAATCTTTCCAACTCTCTTCATTAGGATGATGTCTTGAAGGTAAACATGAATGTTCACACAATCTTCTTCTTCAAGACATGCTTGCAATAGGCTCAACACTCACATGACCAATCTTTGGATAAATCCTTGAATAGCACCTTGGTCAACACATATTCTTCTTCTAATAACCTTAAAACCAACAAATGGTCTTCAAGCAATGCCTATGGACAAACCCTTCAAATATAACTCAAGGCAACCATTAGTCCATAGAGATTGTCATCAATTACCAAAATCAAACATGGGGGCAGCACATGTTCTTTCAATGGCATAAAGGGATACTTGAATAAGAATTTTTCAATGAAAGACCTCGGTGAAGCTGCTTATATATTGGGCATCAAGATCTATAGGGATAGATCAAGACGCTTGATAGGACTTTCACAAAGCACATACCTCGACAAAGTTTTGAAGAAGTTCAAAATGGATCAGTCAAAGAAAGGGTTCTTGCCTGTCTTGCAAGGTGTGAAGTTGAGTCAGACTCAATGCCCGACCACGGCAGAAGATATAGAGAAAATGAAAGTCATTCCCTATGCCTCAGCCATAGGTTCTATTATGTATGCCATGCTGTGTACCAGACCTGATGTGTGCCTTGCCATAAGTTTGGCAGGGAGGTACCAGAGTAATCCAGGAGTGGATCACTGGACAGCAAGAATATCCTGAAGTACCTGAAAAGGACCAAGGGCATGTTTCTCGTTTATGGAGGTGACGAAGAGCTAGTCGTAAAGGGTTACGTCGATGCAAGCTTCAACACTGATCCGGATGACTCTAAGTCAGAAACCGGATACGTATTTATATTAAATGGTGGAGCTGTCAGTTGGTGCGGTTCCAAGCAGAGCGTCGTGGCGGGATCTACGTGTGAAGCGGAATACATAGCTGCTTCGGAAGCAGCACATGAAGGAGTCTGGATGAAGGAGTTCATATCCGATCTAGGTGTAATACCTAGTGCATCGGGTCCAATGACAATCTTTTGTGACAACACTGGAGCAATTGCCATAGCCAACGAGCCCAGGTTTCACAAGAAGACCAAACACATCAAGAGACGCTTCAACTCTATTCGTGAATATGTCAAGGATGGAGACATAGAAATTTGCAAAGTACACACGGATCTGAATGTGGCAGACCCGTTGACTAAGCCTCTTCCACGAGCAAAACATGATCAGCACCAAGACTCCATGGGTGTTAGATTCATTACTATGTAATCTAGATTATTGACTCTAGTGCAAGTGGGAGACTGATGGAAATATGCCCTAGAGGCAATAATAAAGTTGTTATTATTTTATATTTCCTTGTTCATGATAAAGGTTTATTATTCATGCTAGAATTGTATTGACCGGAAACTTAAATACATGTGTGAATACATAAACAAATACCGTGTCCCTAGTGAGCCTCTACTAGACTAGCTCGTTGATCAAAGATGGTTAAGGTTTCCTAACCATAGACATGAGTTGTCATTTGATAACGGGATCACATCATTAGGAGAATGATGTGATGGACAAGACCCATCCGTTAGCTTAGCATATGATCGTTCTGTTTATTGCTACTACTTTCTTGAATGTCAAATACATGTTCCTTAGACCAACGATGGAGATCAAGGTGTCGAGCCGGTGACGATGGAGATCATGATGATGCTTTGGAGATGGAGATCAAAAGCACAAGATGATGGCCATATCATGTCACATATTTTGATTGCATGTGATGTTTATCCTTTATGCATCTTATTTTGCTTAGAACGACGGTAGCATTATAAGATGATCCCTTCACTAAATTTCAAGATAAAAGTGTTCTCCCCGAGTATGCACCGTTGCTAAAGTTCGTCGTTTCGAAGCACCTCGTGATGATCGGGTGTGATAGATTCTACGTTCACATACAACGGGTGTAAGCCAGTTTTACACAAGCAGAATACTTGGGTTAAACTTGACGAGCCTAGCATGTACAGACATGGTCTCGGAACACTGGAGACCGAAAGGTCGAACATGAGTCATATAGTAGATATGATCAACATGGAGATGTTCACCATTGATGACTATCCCATCTCACGTGATGATCGGACATGGGCTAGTTGATTTGGATCATGTATCACTTAGTTAACTTGAGGGATGTTAATTTAAGTGGGAGTTCATTAGTAATTTGATTAATTGAACTTAATTCATCATGAACTTAGTCTTGATGGTTTCTTTGCATATCTATGTTGTAGATAAATGGCCCGTGCTACTGTTCCGTTGAATTTTAATGCGTTCCTAGAGAAAGCTAAGTTGAAAGATGATGGTAGCAACTACATGGACTGGGTCCGTAACTTGAGGATTATCCTCATTGCTGCACAGAAGAATTATGTCCTTGATGCACCGCTAGGTGATGGACCTATTGGAAATATGCCCTAGAGGCAATAATAAATTAGTTATTATCATATTTCCCCGTTCATGATAATAGTTTATTATTCATGCTAGAATTGTATTGACCGGAAACTAAATACATGTGTGAATAGATAAACAAATACTGTGTCCCTAGTAAGCCTCTACTAGACTAGCTCGTTGATCAAAAGATGGTCAAGATTTCCTGACCATGGACATGAGTTGTCATTTGATAATGGGATCACATCATTAGGAGAATGATGTGATGGACTTGACCCAACCGTTAGCATAGCAAATGATCGTTCAGTTTATTGCTATTGCTTTCACTATGTCAAATACACGTTCCTCTGACCATGAGATCATGCAACTCCCGGATACCGTAGGAATACTTTGGGTGTATCAAACGTCACAACGTAACTGGGTGATTATAAAGGTGCACTACAGGTATCTCCGAAAGTGTTTGTTGAGTTGGCATGGATCGAGATTGGAATTTGTCACTCCGACTATCGGAGAGGTATCTCTGGGCCCTCTCGGTAATACAGCATCACAGAAGCCTTGCAAGCACCGTGACTAAAGAGTTAGTTACAAGATGACGTATTACGTAACGAGTAAAGAGACTTGCCGGTAACGAGATTGAACTAGGTATTGGATACCGACGATCGAATCTCAGGCAAGTAACATACCGCCAGACAAAGGGAACAACGTATGTTGACATATGAGGTTCACCGATAAAGATCTTCGTGGAATATGTAGGAACCAATATGAGCATCCAGGTTCCGCTGTTGGTTATTGACCGGAGAGTCGTCTCGGTCATGTCTACATCATTCCCGAACCCGTAGGGTCCACACACTTAAGGTTCGATGACGATTTAGTATTATATGAGTTATGTGATTGGTGGCCGAAGTTTGTTCGGAGTCCCGGATGAGATCACGGACACGACGAGGAGTCTCGAAATGGTCGAGAGGTAAAGATTCATATATTGGAAGGCTATATTCGGACGTCGGAAAGGTTCCGAGTGATTCGGGTATTTTTCGGAGTACCGGGGAGTTACGGGAATTCACCGGGAGAAGTAATGGGCCTTATTGGGCCATACGGGAAAAGGAGAGGCAGGCCACGTGAGGAGGTGCGCGCCTCCCCTTGCCCAAACCGAATTGGACTAGGGGAGGGGGCGCAGCCCCCTCTTTCCTTTCCCTCTCCCTTCCCTCTTTCCTACTCCGTATGGGAGGTGGAATCCTACTAGGACTAAGGAGTCCTAGTAGGACTCCCCACACTTGGCGCACCCCTAGGGGGCTGGCCTCCTCCCTCTCATCCTTTATATACAGGGGCAAGGGGGCACCCCAAAGTACACAATTGTCCCATAGCCGTGTGCGGTGCCCCGATCTCCGTTTTCCACCTCGGTCATATTTTCGGAGAGCTTAGGCGAAGCCCTGCCGGAATCACTTCACCGTCACCGTCGCCATGCCGTCGTGCTGACGGAACTCATCTACTACCTCGACGTCTTGCTGGATCAAGAAGGCGAGGAACGTCACCGAGCTGCACGTGTGTAGAACTCGGAGGTGCCGTACGTTCGGTACTCGATCGGTGGAGCTCGAAGGATTGTTCGACTACATCAATCGCGTTGTGAGACGCTTCCGCTAACGGTCTACGAGGGTACATAGACACACTCTCCCCTCTCGTAGCGATACATCTCCATGGATAGATCTTGCGTGAGCGAAGGAATTTTTTTGAAATTCATGCTCCGTTCCCCAACAGTGGCATCCGAGCCAGGTCTATGCGTAGATGTGTTTTGCACGAGTAGAACACAAGTGAGTTGTGGACGTGGGTGTATACATATTGCTTGCCGTTACTAGTTGTTACTTGATTCGGCGGTATTGTGAGATGAAGCGGCCCGGACCGACATTACGCGTACGCTTACGCGAGACAGGTTTCACCGCTACGTGCACTCGTTGCATAAAGGTGACTGGCGGGTGTCTGTCTCTCTCACTTTAGTTGAATCGGTTTCAATGAAGAGGGTTCTTTTAGAAGATCAAAAAGCAATCACTACACCACGTTGTGGTTTTGCGTAGGTAAGAACGGTTCTTGCAAACCCGTAGCAGCCACGTAAAACTTGCAACAACAAAGTAGAGGACGTCTAACTTGTTTTTGCAGGGTATGCTGGTGATGTGATATGGCCAAGACATGATGTGATATAAGTTGTTGTATGAGATGATCATGTTTTGTAAGTTATCAGGCAACCGGCAGGAGCCTTATGGTTGTCTCTTTATTGTATGCAATGCCAACGCTATGTAATTGCTTTACTTTACCGCTATTAGTTAGCAGTAGTAGTAGTAGCAATAGCCGGCGAGACGACCACGACGCTACGATGGAGATCAAGGTGTCACGACGCTACGATGGAGATCAAGGTGTCAACCCGGAGACGATGGAGATCATGACGGTGCTTTGCTGATGGAGATCAAAAGCACAAGACGATGATGGCCATATCATGTCACATATATTGAATTGCATGTGATGTTAATCCTTTTATGCATCTTATTTTGCTTAGGACGACGGTAGCATTATAAGATGATCCCTTCACTAAATTTCAAGATAAGTGTTCTCCCCTAGTATGCACCGTTGCGAAGGTTCGACGCTTCTAAGCACCACGTGATGATCGGGTGTGATGGATTCTTTCGTTCGCATACAACGGGTGTAAGCCAGTTTTACACACGCAGAATACTTGGGTTAAACTTGACGACCCTAGCATGTACAGACATGGCCTTGGAACACAAGAGACCGAAAGGTCGAACATGAGTCATATAGTAGATATGATCAACATGAAAGATGTTCACCATTGATAACTAATCCACCTCACGTGATGATCGGACGTGGTTTAGTTGATGTGGATCATGTTACACTTAGACAACTTGAGGGATGTTAATCTAAGTGGGAGTTCTTAAGTAATTTGATTAATTGAACTTCAATTGTCATGAACATAGTCTTACTTGTCTTAGCAAATTTATGTTGTAGATCCATAGACCGCGCTGTAGTTCCCCTGTTTTTTATTATGTTCCTAGAGAAAACGAAGTTGAAAGTTGATGGAAGCAACTATGCGGACTAGGTCCGTGATTTGAGGATTGTCCTCACTGCTGCACAGAAGGCTTATGTCCTTAATGCACCGCTCAGTGAAATACCCCTACGGCTTCGTCTGAGGACGTTATGAACGTCTGGCAGACAAGAAAAGATGACTACTCGATAGTTCAGTGCGCCATACTTTACGGCTTAGAACTGGAGCTCCAAATATCTTTTTAGCAACACGGAGCATATGAGATGTTCCAAGAGCTGAAAATTTGTTTTTCAAGACTCACACCCGGGTCGAGAGGGATGACACCTTCGACAAGTTCTATAGCTACAAGATGGAGGAGAACAACTCCGTTAGTGAGCATGTACTCAGAATGTCTGAGTACTTCAAACACTTGAATCAAGTGGGAGTTAGACTTCCAAATAAAGTGGTGATTGATAGAGTTCTCTACTCACTATCACTAAGCTACTGGATCTTCGTGATGAACTATAAACATGCAAGGGATAGAAGATCCTTAAGCTATTCGCGATGCTACAATCTGCAGATGTAGAAATCAAAAAAAGGGAGCATCAAGTGTTGATGGTTAATAAGACCACTAGTTTCAAGAAGGGCAAGGGAAAGAAAAGGGAACTTCAAGAAGAACGGTAAAACAGTTGCCGCTCACGCGAAGAAACCCAAGGCTGAACCAAACCCGAGACTTAGTGCTCCCATTGCAAAGGGAAATGTCACAGGGAGCGGAACTTCCCCAAAGTAACTGGCAGATAATAAGACTGGCAATGTCAACAAAGATATTTGATATACATGTTATTGATATGTACCTTACTAGTACTCGTAGGAGCACCTGGGTATTTGATACTTGTTCAGTTGCTTACAACTTGAAACATGGAGCTTCGGAATAAACGAGGGCTAGCTAAGAACGAGGTGACGATGTGCATTGGAAGTGTCTCCAAGGTTGATGTGATCACCATCGCCACGCTCTCTCTACCTTCAGGATTAGTGATGAACCTAAATAATTGTTATTTGGTGCTTGCGTTAAGCATGAACATTATATCTGATAGTGTTTATTGCAAGACGGTTATTCAATTTCAGAGAATAATTGTTATTCTATTTGGATAATATCATTGATGATCATGCACTTAAAATGAAAGGTTTATAGAATCTTGATCGTAGTAATACATATGTTCATAACACGAATGCCAAAAGATAATGATAGTACCACATATTTGTGGCACTGCCGCTTAGGTCATATCAGTGTTAAACACATGAAGAAACTCCATGCAGATGGGTTTTTGAAATCTCTTGATTATGAATCATTTGAGACATGTGAACCGTGCCTTATTGGCAAGATGACTAAAACTCCGTTCTCCGGAACAATGGAGCGAGCAACCAACTTATTGGAAATAATACATACCGATGTATGCGGTCCGATGAGTGTTGAGGCGTGCGGTGGATATCGTTATATTCTCACGTTCACTGATGATTTGAGTAGATATGGTTATGTCTACTTGATGAAGCATAAATCTGAAACATTTGAAAAGTTCAAAGAATTTCAGAGTGCAGTAGAGAACCATCGTAACAAGAAAATAAAGTTCTTATGATCTGATCGTGGAGGAGAATATTTGAGTTACGAGTTTGGCAATCACTTAAGACAATGTGGAATTGTTTCACAGCTCACGCCACATGGAACACCACGGCGTAATGGTGTGTCCGAACGTCGTAATCGTACTCTATTGGATATGGTGCGTTCTATGATGTCTCTTACCGATTTGCCACTATCATTTTGGGGTTATGCATTAGAGACAGCTGCATTCACTTTAAACAAGGGCACCGTCTAAATCCGTTGAGATGACACCGTATGAACTGTGGTTTGCAAGAAACCTAAGATGTCGTTTCTGAAAGTTTGGGGATGCAATGCTTATGTCAAAAGGCTTCAGCCAGATAAGCTCGAACCCAAAGCGGATAAGTGCGTCTTCATAGGATACCCAAAGGAGACCGTTGGGTACACCTTCTACCACAGATCCGAAGGCAAAGTATTCGTTGCTAAGAATGGATCCTTTCTAGAGAAGGAGTTTCTCTCGAAAGAAGTGAGTGGGAGGAAAGTAGAACTTGATGAGATAAGTGTACCTCCTCTAGATAGTAGTACGCCACAGAAAGAAATTTCTATGACACCAACACAGACCAGAGAAGAAGTTGATGATGATGATCATGAGGCTTCGGATCAAGTTGCTACAGAACCTCGTAGGTCAACCAGGACATGCTCCGCACCAGATTGGTACGGCAATCCTGTCTTGGAGGTCATGTTGTTAGACAATGGTGAACCTACGAACTATGAAGAAGCGATGGCGAGCCCGGATTCCGACAAATGGCTTGAGGCCATGAAATCCGAGATTAGATCCATGTATGAGAACAAAGTGTGGACTTTGGTAGACTTGCCCGATGAAACGGCGAGCTATTAAAAATAAATGGATCTTTAAGAAGAAGACGGACGCTGATGGTAATGTCACCGTCTATAAAGCTCGACTTGTTGCTAAAGGTTATCGACAAGTTCAAGGAGTTGACTACGATGAGACTTTCTCACCCGTAGCGATGCTAAAGTCTGTCAGAATTATGTTAGCAATTGCCGCGTTTTATGATTATGAAATCTGGCAAATGGATGTCAAAACGGCATTCCTTAATGGATTCCTTAAGGAAGAATTGTATATGATACAACCGGAAGGTTTTGTCGATCCTAAAGGTGCTAACAAAGTATGCAAGCTCCAGAGATCCATCTATGGACTGGTGCAAGCATCTCGGAGCTGGAATACTCGCTTTGATGAAGTGATCAAAGCGTTTGGGTTTATGCAAGTTTATGGAGAAACTTGTATTTACAACAAAGTGAGTGGGAGCTCTATAACATTTCTAATAAGTATATGTGATTGGAAATGATGTAGAATTTCTGGAAAGCATAAAGAATTAATTGAAAGGAGTTTTTCAATAAAAACCTGTTTTTTGAGTTATCCACGGTTTGGGATCGAGATCTATAGAGATAGATCAAGACACCTGATAAAAGATTTTCACACACCTTGATTAGATTTTGAAGAAGTTCAAAATGGATCAAGTCAAAAGAAATAAGTTCTTGGCTGGTGTGAAGTGGAGTAAGACTTGAAGATCTAGGTAAAGGTTGTTTACATGTTAGGCATCAAAATCTATAGAGATAGATTGAGACGCCTCATATGACTTTCACAAAACATATACCTTGACAAGATTTTGAAGAAGTTCAAAATGGATCAGTCAAAGAAGGAGTTCTTGACTGTGGTGAAAGGTGTGAAGTTGAGTAAGACTCAAATCTCGACCACGGCAAAATAAATAGAATGGATGAAGGTTATCCCCTATGCCTCGGCCATAGGTTCTATAAAGTATGCCAAGCTGTGTGCCTTGCCATGTGTCTGGCAAAAGAGGTACCAAAGTGATCCAGGAGTAGATCACTGGACAACGGTCAAATTATCCTTAAGATGACTAAGCAAGAATTTCTCGGGAATAGAGATGATAAAGAGTTCTTCGTAAGGGGTTACGTCGATCCAAGCTTTAAACACTGATCCGAAAGACTATGAGTCTTAGACCGGATAAGTATAGTGGGGAAATTTTTTGGAGTAGCTCCAAACAGAGTGTGGTAGCAGCATCTACATAGAGATTTGCCAAGAACACACGGATCTGAATATTGCAGACCCGTTGACTAAAACCTCTCTCACAAGCAAAACATGATCAGCTTTAGAACTGATTAAGTGTTAATTACATGGAGATGTAATCTAGATTATTGACTCTAGTGCAAGTGGGAGACTGTTGGAAATATGCCCTAGAGGCAATAATAAATTAGTTATTATCATATTTCCCCGTTCATGATAATAGTTTATTATTCATGCTAGAATTGTATTGACCGGAAACTAAATACATGTGTGAATAGATAAACAAATACTGTGTCCCTAGTAAGCCTCTACTAGACTAGCTCGTTGATCAAAAGATGGTCAAGATTTCCTGACCATGGACATGAGTTGTCATTTGATAATGGGATCACATCATTAGGAGAATGATGTGATGGACTTGACCCAACCGTTAGCATAGCAAATGATCGTTCAGTTTATTGCTATTGCTTTCACTATGTCAAATACACGTTCCTCTGACCATGAGATCATGCAACTCCCGGATACCGTAGGAATACTTTGGGTGTATCAAACGTCACAACGTAACTGGGTGATTATAAAGGTGCACTACAGGTATCTCCAAAAGTGTTTGTTGAGTTGGCATGGATCGAGATTGGAATTTGTCACTCCGACTATCGGAGAGGTATCTCTGGGCCCTCTCGGTAATACAGCATCACAGAAGCCTTGCAACCACCATGACTAAAGAGTTAGTTACAAGATGACGTATTACGGAACGAGTAAAGAGACTTGCCAGTAACGAGATTGAACTAGGTATTGGATACCGACGATCGAATCTCGGGCAAGTAACATACCGCCACACAAAGGGAACAACGTATGTTGACATATGAGTTTCACCGATAAAGATCTTCCTGGAATATGTAGGAACCAATATGAGCATCCAGGTTCCACTGTTGGTTATTGACCGGAGAGTCGTCTCGGTCATGTCTACATCATCCCCGAACCCATAGGGTCCGCACACTTAAGGTTCGATGACGATTTAGTATTATATGAGTTATGTGATTGGTGGCCGAAGTTTGTTCGGAGTCTCGGATGAGATCACGGACATGACGAGGAGTCTCGAAATGGTCAAGAGGTAAAGATTCATATATTGGAAGGCTATATTCGGACGTCGGAAAGGTTCCGAGTGATTCGGGTATTTTTCGGAGTACCGGGGAGTTACGGGAATTCACCGGGAGAAGTAATGGGCCTTAGTGGGCCATACGGGAAAAGGAGAGGCAGGCCACGTGAGGAGGCTCGCGCCCCCCCCTTGCCCAAACCGAATTGGACTAGGGGAGGGGGCGCAGCCCCCTCTTTCCTTTCCCTCTCCCTTCCCTCTTTCCTTTCGCTCTGACAGTATGGGAGGTGGAATCCTACTAGGACTAAGGAGTCCTAGTAGGACTCCCCACACTTGGCGCACCCCTAGGGGGCTGGCCTCCTCCCTCTCATCCTTTATATACGGGGGCAAGGGGGCACCCCAAAGTACACAATTGTCCCATAGCCGTGTGCGGTGCCCCGATCTCCGTTTTCCACCTCGGTCATATTTTCGGAGAGCTTAGGCGAAGCCCTGCCGGAATCACTTCACCGTCACCGTCGCCACGCCGTCGTGCTGACGGAACTCATCTACTACCTCGACGTCTTGCTGGATCAAGAAGGCGAGGAACGTCACCGAGCTGCACGTGTGTAGAACTCGGAGGTGCCGTACGTTCGGTACTCGATCGGTGGAGCTCGAAGGATTGTTCGACTACATTAACCGCGTTGTGAGACGCTTTCGCTAACGGTCTATGAGGGTACGTAGACACACTCTCCCCTCTCATAGCGATACATCTCCATGGATAGATCTTGCGTGAGCGTAGGAATTGTTTTGAAATTCATGCTCCGTTCCCCAACAGGACCTGCTGCAGGAGCTGCTGCAGACGTTGTGAACGCCTGGCAGGCTCGATCTGATGACTACTCGATAGTTCAGTGTGCCATGCTCTACGGCTTAGAACCGGGACTACAAAAGCGTTTTGAACGCCACGGAGCATATGAGATGTTGCAAGAGCTGAAATTGATATTTCAAGCTAATGCCCGGGTTGAGAGATATGAAGTCTCCAACAAGTTCTTCAGCTGTAAGATGGAGGAGAACAGTTCTGTCAGTGAACACATACTCAGAATGTCTGGGTACCACAACCACTTGACTCAGCTGGGAATTGATCTTCCGGTTGAGAGTGTTATTGACAGAGTTCTTCAGTCACTGCCACCAAGCTATAAAGGCTTCGTGATGAACTATAATATGCAAGGGATGGAGAAGACAATTCCCGAGCTCTTCGCGATGCTGAAATCAGCGGAGGTAGAAATCAAGAAGGAGCATCAAGTGTTGATGGTTAACAAGACCACTAGTTTCAAGAAAAAGGGCAAGGGAAAGAAGGGGAACTTCAAGAAGAACGGCAAGCAAGTTGCCGCTCCCACGAAGAAACCCAAAGCTGGACCCAGGCCTGAAACAGAGTGCTTCTACTGCAAAGGGACTGGTCACTGGAAGCGGAACTGCCCCAAGTATTTGGCGGATAAGAAGGATGGCAAAGTGAGCAAAGGTATATTTGATATACATGTTATTGATGTGTTCCACACTAATGCTCGCAGTAGCGCCTGGGTATTTGATACTGGTTCGGTTGCTCATATTTGTAACTCGAAACAGGAGCTACGGAATAAGCGAAGATTGGCTAAGGACGAGGTGACGATGCGCGTCGGGAATGGTTCCAAGGTTGATGTGATCGCCGTCGGCACGCTACCTCTACATCTACCTTCGGGGTTAGTTTTAGACCTCAATAATTGTTATTTGGTGCCAGCGTTGAGCATGAACATTATATCTGGATCTTGTTTATTGCGAGACGGTTATTCATTTAAGTCAGAGAATAATGGTTGTTCTATTTATATGAGTAACATCTTTTATGGACACGCACCTTTTGTGAATGGTCTATTCTTGTTGAATCTCGATCGTAGTGATACATATATTCATAATATTGATGCCAAAAGATGCAAAGTTGATAATGATAGTGCAACATACTTGTGGCACTGCCGTTTAGGTCATATTGGTGTAAAGCACATGAAGAAACTCCATGCGGATGGACTTTTGGAATCTCTTGATTATGAATCATTTGATACTTGCGAACCATGCCTCATGGGCAAGATGACTAAAACTCCGTTCTCCGGAACAATGGAGCGAGCTACTGATTTGTTGGAAATAATACATACCGATATATGCGGTCCAATGAATGTTGAAGCACGCGGCGGGTATCGTTATTTTCTAACCTTCACAGATGATTTGAGTAGATATGGGTATATCTACTTGATGAAACACAAGTCTGAAACATTTGAAAAGTTCAAAGAATTTCAGAGTGAAGTAGAGAATCATCGTAACAAGAAAATAAAGTTTCTACGATCTGATCGCGGAGGCGAATATTTGAGTTACGAGTTTGGCCTTCACTTAAGAAAATGTGGAATTGTTTCACAACTCACGCCACCTGGAACACCACAGCGTACTGGTGTGTCCGAACGTCGTAACCGTACTTTATTGGATATGGTACATTCTATGATGTCTCTTACCGATTTGCCACTATCGTTTTGGGGTTATGCATTAGAGACAGCTGCATTCACGTTAAATAGGGCACCGTCTTAATCCGTTGAGACGACACCGTATGAACTATGGTTTGGCAAGAAACCTAAGCTGTCGTTTCTTAAAGTTTGGGGATGCGATGCTTATGTGAAAAAGCTTCAACCTGATAAGCTCGAACCCAAAGCGGAGAAGTGCGTCTTCATAGGATACCCTAAAGAAACAATTGGGTACACCTTCTATCACAGATCCGAAGGCAAGATCTTCGTTGCCAAGAATGGGTCCTTTCTAGAGAAGGAGTTTCTCTCGAAAGAAGTGAGTGGGAGGAAAGTAGAACTTGATGAGGTAATTGTACCTTCTCTCGAATTGGAAAGTAGCTCATCAGAGAAAACCGTTCCCGTGATGCCTACACCAATAAGAGAGGAAGATAATGATAAAGATCATGAAACTTCAGATCAAGTTACTACTGAACTTCGTAGGTCGACCAGAGTACGTTGCGCACCAGAGTGGTACGGTAATCCTGTTCTGGAAGTTATGTTGTTAGACAACGGCGAACCTACGAACTATGAAGAAGCTATGATAACCCCGGATTCCAACAAATGGCTTGAGGCCATGAAATCTGAGATAGGATCCATGTATGAGAACAAAGTGTGGACTTTGGTGGACTTGCCCGATGATCGGCAAGCCATTGAGAATAAATGGATTTTTAAGAGGAAGACGGATGCTGATGGTAATATCACTGTCTACAAAGCTCGACTTGTCGCGAAATGTTTTCGACAAGTTCAAGGGGTTGACTACGATGAGACTTTCTCACCCGTAGCGATGCTTAAGTCTGTCCGAATCATGTTAGCAATTGCCGCATTTTATGATCTGGCAAATGGATGTCAAAACTGCATTCCTTAATGGTTTTCTCAAAGAAGAGTTGTATATGATGCAACCAGAAGGTTTTGTCGATCCTAAGGGTGCTAACAAAGTGTGCAAGCTCCAACGATCCATCTATGGACTGGTGCAAGCATCTCGGAGTTGGAATATACGCTTTGATGAGGTGATCAAAGCATATGGTTTTGTACAGACTTACGGTAAAACCTGTATTTACAAAAAAGTGAGTGGGAGCTCTGTAGCATTTCTAATATTATATGTGGATGACATATTGTTGATTGGAAATGATATAGAATTTCTGGATGGCATAAAGGGATACTTGAATAAGAATTTTTCAATGAAAGACCTCGGTGAAGCTGCTTATATATTGGGCATCAAGATCTATAGGGATAGATCAAGACGCTTGATAGGACTTTCACAAAGCACATACCTCGACAAAGTTTTGAAGAAGTTCAAAATGGATCAGTCAAAGAAAGGGTTCTTGCCTGTCTTGCAAGGTGTGAAGTTGAGTCAGACTCAATGCCCGACCACGGCAGAAGATATAGATAAAATGAAAGTCATTCCCTATGCCTCAGCCATAGGTTCTATTATGTATGCCATGCCGTGTACCAGACCTGATGTGTGCCTTGCCATAAGTTTGGCAGGGAGGTACCAGCAAGAATATCCTGAAGTACCTGAAAAGGACCAAGGACATGTTTCTCGTTTATGGAGGTGACGAAGAGCTAGTCGTAAAGGGTTACGTCGATGCAAGCTTCGACACTGATCCGGATGACTCTAAGTCACAAACCGGATACGTATTTATATTAAATGGTGGAGCTGTCAGTTGGTGCAGTTCCAAGCAGAGCGTCGTGGCGGGATCTACGTGTGAAGCGGAATACATAGCTGCTTCGGAAGAAGCACATGAAGGAGTCTGGATGAAGGAGTTCATATCCGATCTAGGTGTAATACCTAGTGCATCGGGTCCAATGACAATCTTTTGTGACAACACTGGAACAATTGCCATAGCCAACGAGCCCAGGTTTCACAAGAAGACCAAACACATCAAGAGACGCTTCAACTCAATTCGTGAATATGTCAAGGATGGAGACATAGAAATTTGCAAAGTACACACGGATCTGAATGTGGCAGACCCGTTTACTAAGCCTCTTCCACGAGCAAAACATAATCAGCACCAAGACTCCATGGGTGTTAGATTCATTACTATGTAATCTAGATTATTGACTCTAGTGCAAGTGGGAGACTGATGGAAATATGCCCTAAAGGCAATAATAAAGTTGTTATTATTTTATATTTCCTTGTTCATGATAAAGGTTTATTATTCATGCTAGAATTGTATTGACCGGAAACTTAAATACATGTGTGAATACATAAACAAATACCGTGTCCCTAGTGAGCCTCTACTAGACTAGCTCGTTGATCAAAGATGGTTAAGGTTTCCTAACCATAGACATGAGTTGTCATTTGATAACGGGATCACATCATTAGGAGAATGATGTGATGGACAAGACCCATCCGTTAGCTTAGCATATGATCGTTCTGTTTATTGCTACTGCTTTCTTGAATGTCAAATACATGTTCCTCAGACCATGGGATCATGCAACTCCCGAATACCGGAGGAATACCTTGTGTGCTATCAAACGTCACAACGTAACTGGGTGATCATAAAGATGCTCTACAGGTATCTACGAAGGTGTCCGTTGAGTTGGCATGGATCGAGACTGAGATTTGTCACTCCGTGTTTCGTAGAGGTATCTCTGGGCCCTCTCGGTAATGCACATCATAAGAAGCTTGCAAGCAAAGTGACTAAGGAGTTAGTTACGGGATGATGTATTACGGAACGAGTAAAGAGACTTGCCGGTAACGAGATTGAACTAGGTATGGAGATACCGACGATCGAATCTCGGGCAAGTAACATACCGACGGACAAAGGGAATTACGTATGTTGTCATTGCGGTTCGACCGATAAGATCTTCGTGGAATATGTAGGAACCAATATGGGCATCCAGGTTCCGCTATTGGTTATTGATCGGAGAGGCGTCTTGGTCATGTCTACATCATTCCCGAACCCGTAGGGTCCGCACGCTTAACGTTCGTTGACGATATAGTGTTATATGAGTTATGTGAATTGGTAACCGAATGTTGTTCGGAGTCCCGGATGAGATCCCGGACGTCACGAGGAGTCTCGGAATGGTCGAGAGGTAAAGATTTATATATGGGAAGTCATATTTTGGGTTCCGGAAAAAGGTGCAGTTTTTTCGGTATAGTACCGGGAAGCTTCCAGAAGGTTCCGGAGGATTCCGGAGGGGTCCGGAAGTCCACAAGTGGGTCCACCACATCCCAAGGGCTGGCATGGGCTAAGGGGAGGCGCCCTGGCCTTATTGGGCCAGGCGCACCAAGTCCTCAAAAGCCCACGCAACTAGGGAAGGAAAAAGGGAGAGTCCTAGTAGGAATAGGATTGGACTTTGGAGTCCAAGACCACGTGTGTACTATTCACGGTTACTGTTCACGTGGCACTATTCCTTCTACTCCAAGCCCCTACACATATATAAATAAAGGAGAGGGGGCGCCCCAAAAGAGGACACAACATTGTCTTAGCCGTGTGCGGCGCCCCCTTCCACAATTCCGTCCCTCGGTCATATTTTCGTAGTGCTTAGGCGAAGCCCTGCGGAGATAGCATCACCATCACCGTCACCACGCCGTCGTGCTGCCGGAACTCATCCACTACCTCGCCGTCTTGCTGGATCAAGAAGTCGAGGACGTCACCGAGCTGAACGTGTGCTGAACACGGAGGTGTCGTACGTTCGGTACTCGGTCGGTTGGATTGTGAAGTTGTTCGACGACATCAACCGCGTTGTTCTAACACTTCCGCTTACGGTCTACAAGGGTACATAGACACACTCCCCCTCTCGTAGCTATGCATCTCCATGGATAGATCTTGCGTGTGCATAGAATTTTTTTTGTTTTCCATGCAACGTTCCCCAACAGTTACGTCTGTGGTGTTTCCATAGTCGCGCTTGGGCCCCGGCCAGTCACGCAACGTGCAGGAGTGCGAAGGGCGATGGCCCAAGACCCCTTCGTGCTTAGGATTTAGACCGGCGTGCTGACCTCTCTGCTGAGCTTAGGTAGGACGCTGCTTCGTGTCGATTACCCGAGGCCGGGTATTACCCAGCAAGTGTGTCCGGCCAGATGTAATCGAGCGCGCTGGGTAACCGTAGTGCACCCCTGCAAGGAAGTTATCTATTCGAATAGCCGTGTCCACGGTAACAGTACGCTCAGTGTTGTATCCCGATCTATTACTACTATTTGAACTGGATTCATGTTAATTAATTGTAAGCTCCGGGATCGCTTCCTCACAGGGAGTCGAGGAAGGATCTCTGGGCTTTGCTTCAACATGCTTGTTAATTTATAATATGCTAACCTGCACTCTTCTAATGCTGCAAGATCGCTTCAAGATGCTAGTCTTCGATAGGCTAGGCTTCTCCCCCTCTATTCTGGCATTCTGCAGTTTAGTCCAAAGATATAGCCCCATTCCTTTGATATCGATGCATATTTAGAATAGTTCTGATGTCAGTCTTGCGAGTACTTTGGATGAGTACTCATGGTTGCTTTGCTTCCCTTTTTCCCCATACCCGATACTTGCGACCAGATGACGGAGTCCAGGAGCCAGATGCCACTGCAGGAGGTTACTACCAGGAGAGTCCCGAAGGCCACTTCTACTGGGTTGAGCCAACCGACCAGGAGTAGTTCGGAGGCTCCCAGGCAGGAGGCCTGCGCCTTTTCGATCAGTGTCGTTGTTATGCTAGCCTTCTTAAGGCAAACTTGTTTAACTTTGTGTCTGTACTCAGATACTTCTGCTTCCGCTGATGCTTGTATGACTCGAGCTTATGTATTCGAGCCCTCGAGGCCCCTGGCTTGTAATATAAAGCGTGTATTCTTTTATTTGAGTTTAGAGTTGTGTTGTGATATCTTCCCGTGAGTCTCTGATCTCGAGCGTGCACGTTTGCGTGTATGATTAGTGCACGTGTCGAGCAGGGGCGTCACAAGTTGGTATCAGAGCCGACTGCATGTAGGAAGCCCCCTTCCGATTCCTTGGTCGAAGTTGAGTCTAGTCTTTGAAAAACTATTTTACTAACAGTGCTGTGTGGCTTACGGGCCCACGATGTACATGGATGGGATTAGGATCTTTTATTCCTCTTCCTTACTCTGGGACTCTAAACTTCTTATCCTTCCGGGTTAAATGATTTTGCTAAATCTGACTCTAGGTTCTCGTGATCACATCCACCCGGTGCTTTGATTATCTGCAATATTACTTCCTTGAATGCACGATGCAAGAATTTACTCATTGTCATTTGACACTTTTGATAACAGCAATGCCATCCTTGCCCTCCTTCCAATACAGACTTGGTCATGTTTTGACTATACCTTGTCTCTTTACCACATTTTCCTTTCCATTGGTCTGTTTAACCTTTCAAATAAATTAATATGATCTAAGCGGTGATAAATCCCTGCTTATGTAAACACCTCGGTGTACAACTCAGTCAGAAAAACCCTATTACTATTGCTGTTAACCCAGAACGAGTTCAGGCTATTCTGGACTGGACTCCCCCGAAGAATGTTAAAGTCAGAAGTTTCCTCGGACTCGCCAGTTATTGCCGCCGCTTCGTCGAGAACTTCTCCAAGATTGCTAAACCACTGACTGATCTGCTTCACAAAGGCGTTAAGTTTGAGTGGACAGACAAATGTCAGGAAAGTTTCCAAACACTCAAGGACAAGCTGACATCTACACCAGTGCTAGCACCCCCGGATTCCAAAAAGGACTTCGTGATATACTGCGACGCATCCCATCAAGGATTAGGCTCTGTCCTAATGCAAGAGCGCAAAGTGATTGCTTATGGCTCTCGTCAGTTGCGTCCTCACGAAGATAAGTATCCAACACATGATCTCGAGTTAGCAGCAGTTATCTATGCTTTGAAGCTGTGGCGACATTACCTTCTCGGTAATCGTTGCGAGATATACACGGATCACCAAAGTCTGAAGTATATGTATACTCAATCAGATTTGAACCTTCGTCAACAAAGATGGCTCGAGACAATAGCTGACTATGACATGGATATTTCTTATACCCCTGGCAAGGCTAATGTAATGGACGATGCCTTGAGTCGCAAGTCGTATTGCAACAACCTCATGGTTCAGCAAGCACAACCTCTTCTCCACGAAGAGCTTCGCAAGTTGAACCTCCATATTGTTCCTCAGGGTTATCTCAGTACCCTGGTTGTTGCACCAGATCTCGATGACCTCATCAAGCATATACAGAAAGCTGACTCTGAGGTCGAGAAGATTAAGCGTGATATAAAAAGGGGAAAGCCCTTGTTCTTCACTATTGATTCTGATGGCGCTTTGTTCTTCAAGAATCGCTTAGTGGTTCCTAGAACTCACAACCAGGATCTGACCCCGCGAGTCATGAAAGAAGCTCATGATACGCCTCTTTCAATTCACCCTGGCAGTACCAAGATGTACCAAGACATCCGACAGAGATACTGGTGGCCTGATATGAAGCGAGATATTGCTCAGTATGTCGCTGAGTGTGACGTTTGCCGTCGCATCAAAGCAGAACATCAAAGGCCTGCTGGAACTCTGCAACCCCTTGAAATTCCTGAATGGAAATGGGACAAAGTCAAAATGGATTTCATTACCGGTTTTCCCAGATCGCAGAAGGGTCATGATGCTATCTTTGTCGTCATTGACCGATTCTCCAAGGTTGCTCACTTTCTGCCAGTCAAGGAGACAATCACTGCTAGCCAGTTAGCAGACTTATATGTTTCCAGAATTGTGTCACTCCACGGCGTTCCGTTGGAGATCAGTTCAGATCGTGGCAGCCTCTTTACCTCAAGATTTTGGAACAGTTTCCAAGAAGCCATGGGAACTCATTTGTCCTTCAACACCGCCTTTCACCCTCAGTCTCAGGGTCAAGTCGAACGAGTCAATCAAGTGATTGAAGATATGCTTCGAGCTTGTGTCATCTCCTTCGGTAAGAAATGGGAGGAATCTCTCCCGTATGCTGAATTTTCATACAACAATAGCTACCAAGCTAGTCTGAAGATGGCACCATTTGAAGTTCTATATGGGCGTAAGTGTCGAACCCCTCTGAATTGGTCAGAAACTGGGAAACGATCACTTGTCGGACCGGACATTATTCAACAAGCTGAAGATCAAGTCCGCATTGTCCGTGAACACTTGAAAGCTGCTCAATCTCGTCAGAAGAGCAACTATGACCGAAAGCACAAGGTAATTGTCTATAACCTGGCGAACAAGCTTACCTTCGTGTTACTCCGATGAAGGGCACTCATCGATTTGGAATCAAGGGCAAGTTAGCTCCTCGCTACATTGGCCCGTTCCGTATTCTTGCCCGTCGTGGAGAAGTGGCATACCAATTGGATTTGCCGCCGAATCTTTCTCAAGTGCATGATGTCTTTCATGTATCGCAACTCCGTCGCTGCTTCAAGGATCCCATCCGAGTTGTGGATCATGAAGTGCTTGAATTGCGAGAAGATCTGTCTTATCAAGAGTACCTGATCCGCATTCTCGATCAAGCTGAACGTCGAACTCGTCAGAAGTCGATCAAATTCCTCAAAGTTCAGTGGTCGAATCATTCCGAGGTTGAAGCCACTTGGGAACGCGAGGATCGTCTTCGCGAAGAATATCCCGCTTTCTTTCAGCCTACCTCTTAATTCTCGGGACGAGAATTCTTTTTAGAAGAGGAGAATTGTAACATCCCCATGTAATAGCTACAGTGATCACCTCTTGATAATGCCATGTCATCATGCTTAACAGTGTTTGATCATCATCCGGATCATATCTCATTTCAAATTCCTAATTCAAACTTCAAATTAAATTTAAAGTGAAAATAAAAGTTGTTCAAATCAGAAACTAAAATGTTCATTAAATAGCACATAATTCATAACCAATTATGTTCAGGAAAACAACATCACCAAAATTCACTAAGTAACCCTAACAGCCTCAAACAGTAGTCTAACAACACATTTTAATCCATTTTATTTAATCCAAATTACAAATGAAATTATATTTTGCCCAAACCAATTTCTGGTGATAGAGAATATTGCATGGTAATATTTGGACCAAGTCACCTATTTTATAAAAGTCATCTAGTGACCCATCTATTTGCAAAACAGAAATAAAACAGAAAACAGAAAATAGAAAAGAAAAGGGGAAACAACTTACTGTGCGGCTGGGCTTAAGACGAACAGTAGCCGGCCCAGCCCGTTTAGCCGGTCGTCTCCCTCCTCCCGCACGCGTCAACTGGCGCGCGCGCCCGGGCGCCGATTGCCGCGTGTTCATGTCAAATTTCAGCTTGTTCGGATATCTGAGGAGCTCATGCCAAAAAAGACAAAATCGTTCACAACAGTACGTGAACAGTAAATTTTCTTACAGCACCAAAATTTGTCTTTTTTGTTGAGAGCTACTGAAATAAACTCCATAAAATTTGGCATGGACTTCACGTACATGAGCATCTAGCATCACAAGATTTTTTGGATTTTTGATTTTTTTTTACTATTTTAAATGAATTCATTGTTCACCTCGGGTGCAGATGCACCCTTTTTTTCCCGCACGGAATTCCCTATTCACCTTTTATAGCACTAGATATATATAGGCCTTTTCGTACGTGGCGCTCATACCACCCCTCGAGCATTCTTTCAAGGATGTTTCGTTTTGTTACAGGAGGAGTGGGAAGCTTCTGATCCGGGTTTTCGCCCCCCCCACTATGTTTTTTTTTCTAATTAGTTTTGTTCCAGTTTTTTCCTTTTCCTTTTTATTTTCTAAACATGATTTTTTAGTTCGTGAACATTTTTTAAATTTGTGAACCGTTTTTCAAAATATGTGAACATTTTTCCAAATATATGGGCATTTTTCAAATTCGTGAATGTTTTCCAAATTCATGTTTTTTTGCAAATTTCACTAATTTTCTTAAATTACTTACATCTTTACATTTTTTTGAATGTATGATTTTTTTATCTATAAAAAACTGGTTTCCATTTAATTCCTGTGAACCAGTTACCAGTAGCTGCTGGGGTGGTGAGCGAGCTTGGAGCAGAGGTCGAGTGGCTAGCGAGAACGGTTAATGGGCCGCGGCCTGCCTAGCCATAGATGGTCTCTCGTGAAGTACACAATAGGCCTTGCACCTATGGGCCTAGCCCAGACTGCACTGGCCGCACGATAAAACTGAACTATCTCGAACCCGGCCCACCGTACGGTCTTGCTTAGTCTCCGCCCCGTCCCCGGTTTGGTCCGTTCCTATCATCACCGAGCCTCGCAGCCGTCGAGCTCCGCCGCCGTAAACGATGGCCGACGGCAACACCCCCGGCTCGCCGGCTTCTTCGCTCCAGAGCCACCGCTACGCCATCAAATCCTCAGGTCCCCACTCCAACACTCTCCTCCTCATCTTGGCTCACCTCGCCGTGCCTCTGGAATTCCGTCGAACAGTTCGCGCACGGCGGTGGGGGGAGCCCTAATAGTCTCTTAAGCAAGCCCGGAAGTCCCTTTGATTGCGGGGATAGGAGTGACGAGCGCGAAGTGTCTCTTGCCTTCTTGGGCAAGAAGCATCTCGCCGACATGGTTTCGAGCAGTGCTAGGTCGAGCCGGTTAGAAGGTTTAACAGTAAGCTGGTACTTGTAGTGTCTTATCGTGCCCACTGCCTAGAAACCCTGGGATTCTGGTTGGTGTATCTTAAACTGAGCAAGTTAGAATTGGACAGACATCAATTTGGCATGTTGTGAATTGGGACCGAAACCTAGGCAGCAACTTGAAATACACTTCTGCAAGGTAGATGGCCAATTATAGGAGTTTTGAACAAGGGCACCACCACGGCGTGACGGTGTGACCGCGTGATGCACGCACCAGCTGTCAGCCTGTCACGTACACATGGCGTCACAGCACCAAGTCATCGGCATGGTTTTCGCATGACCCACGCGACCGATCGTGTGGAGTAGAGCCCGTCGCGCCCACAGACAGCGCTTCAAATGTTCGCGCTCTATGATTAATGTTTGAACAATTTATACAAGTGAAACTTTATCAGCTTCATTGTGGTGTCATGTCTGCTGCCACGGAAAACGCTGTTAATTTTTCTAGTGTTTTGACTTTACAAATGCGCTTAAATCTTATATGCGGTTTGCCAAACTACCATGAAAATTTATTCTGGTGTAAATCACATGTTAATTATGTGTGAACGTGGACTAATCACTCGTGACAATTGTAGAAGGTCCAACATATTTGTACGGGAGGTTGCTGCTAGAGTGTTAGTTATTACTTATTATAGTCTTTAATTTGGTTGGAAGTCTGGTTGCAGTGCACAATACGGCAGCTAGCCGGAGGCGTGAACAGGCTATAGCAATAGGGAAGGAAAGAAGGGAAGCCTTAATGCGTGCAAAGCGTGTGTGCCGTGCCCCACTTTCTGGCAGCGACGAGGCTACAATTGAAGAGGGTGATATGGTTATTGATGAGAAAGCAGATCTTGAAACAAGAACTGCTCAAGCTGTTGAAGAATTGAAATCAGCTTTGTCAAGCCAGTATGTGCCGCTTATCTTTTTTCTTCTTCTTCTTCTTACGCAATGCAAAGAAACCCACTGCTTCTAACTACTTGTTAGGTTTGTGGTTCTTCTCGGATATTCCATTTTCTGGAGATCACAATTCATCTTGTAATATTTGCCTATTTGGTTGTGGTGTGTGACCGCGTGGGGAGAAGAATCTTCATTATCCCTTACACATCTCTTTATATTGAAGTCCAGGAATATATGCTGCCATCATTATGATTTACACTACCAAACGCGACCTTGGTATGTTGGAGATTCTGTTTTTTTACCTGGCTTAGTGATTTTCCTCTCTGAGGATACACATCTTTAAGTTGTATAAGGTTTGGTTTAAGCACTTGTGGATTTTTGAGATAATTTACACTCTGGACTATAGTTACTTATTTATATGAGAAAAGTTTATTGCAACCTTTTTATGCTTCTTAGGGGAAAAGTGGCCCAGAAGAAGAAGATAGAGGCACTTCGTGCAGTGAGACGCGTGTTGTCACAATCTGAAGTACCTCCCATTCAAGTAGCAATTAAAGCTGGGGCAGTTCCTCTTTTAGTGCAATTTCTGTCCTTTGGATCTTCAGATGAACAGGTTGATCATTTTGCACTGGAAAAATCCCGACTCCAGCTTCCTACATTACCTGGAAAACAACTTCTATGCCATCTATTTACTGTTATACAGTTAGATATGTTCAGTGTTAGCATTGCATTTTTTTTTCTGTACTCATCTGAACTATGTCTTATGAAGATTATTGATGCTTTTATTTCAGTTGCTAGAGGCTGCTTGGTGCCTTACGAACATAGCAGCTGGGGAGCCAGAAGAAACAAAATCCATGCTGCCCGCATTACCATTGCTTGTTGCTCACCTTGGTGGTTCGTTTTCTCCATTTTGTTGGTTTGGAGTAGACAATTTTTTTTATCCCCATTAGGAATATATATTAATCTCTGGTCCTATGTAATGCACATTTCTCACGAACGTTGGCTAGGTAGACATTTGCAGTTCAGTTGGAGTTGGAGCTTCCCTTATATTAAAAATGTTTCCTGATCTATTTTGTTAGAGAAGAGCTCCACACTTGTTGCTGAGCAATGTGCATGGGCCATTGGTAATGTTGCTGGTGAAGGAGCAGACCTGAGAAGCACATTAATCGCACAAGGTGCTTTGTGGCCTCTTGCCCGCCTAATGCTATCAAGCAAGGGTTCTACAGCAAGAACTGCTGCTTGGGCATTGTCAAATCTCATCAAGGTTATATCTCTTGCTTTGACTGTATGAGTCTCAAGTTTCTTATGCCAGAGTTCAACAGTTATCTCTTTCCAAGTTTTTATTGTGGGTTAGGAGTGCTTTGGCACAAGCTTAAAGTAAGCCCATTTAGGAATTAGGATTGCTTAAGATAAGATTAATGTGATGGTAAGCTTAGGTCCTTCTGTTAGATATATTAATGAAGGGGTTTCTTTAGTTTAAGACGTATTTTATCTCAGCAAACTTTCAAGCCATATTCAAAACATTTCATGGGATGCGACGATGCGTACCTTATGAGGTTTTTAGAAGCTGAATCCCTAGCTCACTCATTTTCTTTTCCTTCTGCTTAACAGTTTTTATCACTTTCAGACTGGTACATATGCCTGTAGCTGTTCATGAAGCGTCATTTTACTAAAGTGTCAAATGTCTGTCCTCTTATAATCCAGGGGCCTGATCCCAAGGCTGCGTATGAGCTTATTAACATCGATGGTGTGCTAAATGCGATCATAAGGAACTTGGAAAAGGCGTATGTCTCTTGATGGACATCTTTCTATTTCGCATTGAACTTTGATTCATCGTTTTACTGTACATTATGAGTTTCTAAAATTCAAGGATTGGCTTCTTACTCATTACAAATGGTTCCAGTCTTTATTCTTAGTTCTTACAGTTACATAAAGAACACTGTTCAAATTCACTGACCTGTGCTTTCTGACATGTCTTCACTGTATGTTCATTATATATGCATGTAGCAATACTTCCTTTCAATCTCTTCATGTGTGCCAAGTTGTATTTACTGGACACTTGCTACTCTTCTCCTTGTGCAATTGTTTAGTCCTGGTTATATTTTGTGGTATTTCTGAGATGCATAAATGACATGGAAACATTTACTAAAGTTTATCAGAGTGACATGCATGGTTTTGCTCATTACTGCCACTGATGAGTTAAGTGATCTTTCAGGGACGAAGAGTTAGCAACTGAGGTGGCATGGGTAGTGGTATATCTTTCAGCACTTTCAGAAAAAGCTATCAGCTTAATAGTACGAAGCCATGTGCCTCAGTTGCTGATTGGACGCTTGCTGGCATCTGAGAACTTGCAGTTGCTCATTCCGGTATTGTCTATTTGTTTCTCTCTCAATCTCATAGTGTTCCTTCTCTTATTAACAATTTCGGTGCTTTCCCTGGAAATGCTTATTGCTGACAATTTTCATCGTACTTAGTACCAAGCAAACTGACCATATCTTTTAAGAGGAACACGTCATAGTTCAAACTCCAAACTTTCATAACCCTGTAGAGCATGGTTGTCAATTTGATAACCAATGTAGTGATGAGCAGGTAATGTCTATAGAGAGGCATGCTTTTATTAGGAGGCGTGTTGATTATGATTCACAATTAATGTATAGCTTTTCTAAGTATATTTTCTCAGTTATTGTAGAATCCTGCACTTTTTATAAACATCCAATAATGTATATGATGTTACTGTGGGGCGGTGTATGTGATTTCACAAACACAGCAAATTGACACTTCTACGTTGAATCAGGTGCTTCGTGGTTTAGGGAATCTTGTAGCCGGGGATGAATACATGGTTGATTCAATCCTAATTGTTGGAAACAGTATCACAGGTTAGCCAATCATCCTTTCGTCTCCAGTTACATAACGACACTGATGATATTTCATCACGTGGTACATTTTGCAAGTACTAACTAAATATTATTCTCAGATCAAGCTTTATCAAGTCTCATAAAATGTTTGAAGAGTGACAATAGGGTTCTCAGAAAGGTCCGCTTTTATTCCCTAGTTCAAGTTTATTTCATCTAGCCGACATATACTATATTATTTGATTTATTTATGCTTCAAATTTGTGGACTGTTGCTTATGTAGGAGGCTTCATGGGCATTGTCAAATATAGCAGCAGGCAGCTTTGAGCACAAGAAATTGATTTTTACCAGTGAGGCGACGCCATCGCTAATACACCTCCTGACGAGTGCACAGTTTGACATCCGTAAGGAAGCAGCTTACACCCTGGGCAATCTGTGTGTTGTCCCAGCAGGAAGTACTGAGCCCCCTAACATAATCACCGAACATCTAGTCTCGATCATAAATGGTGGAGCCCTTCCAGGATTCATAAATTTGGTCAGGTCTGCTGATATAGAGAGCGCAAGGCTCGGACTTCAGTTCCTGGAACTGGTGAGGGAATCTTACTGCCTTTTAACTATTCCCATCCCGGTTCATCAGTACTTTTCAAATGTTAACTGTCTCTTCAAGTTGCGTGTGGGTGGATGTATCGAATTTCCAAAGTTACATTGAGACCCAACCTACCATCTTTGCAGGTCATGAGGGGATACCCCAATGGACAGGGTCCACAGCTTGTGGAGAGGGGGGACGGCATCGAGGCCATGGAGAGGTTCCAGTTCCACGAGAACGAGGCGATGAGGAACATGGCCAATGGGCTGGTTGACAAATACTTCGGCGAGGATTACGGCCTCGAGTGAGTGGCTGCTGCTGCTGCTGCCACTCCTGCATCTGTTTGTGAACCCAGCAGAAGCTGCTCGTGTACTCAAACTGTAAAATGCAACCTTTTTGTAATCGTGGAATGTATACAAGACTGTCTGAAGTAGCGTAGTTGCTGTGTAACTTTGCCATCTTCATGGTTGTAGCTGGAAGCTTGAAGTGAGCTGGGTAGCTACCGTAGTACAGTGTGACCTGTGTAAGAAGAGAAGATTTTGAGTCTTTGAGCTATATATTGTACTCGTACTAGAGAAATGCTGTTAAAACGCTTGCTGAAAATCGTTGCGACTAGCTTTGCATAGTTCCAGATCGTCTAGATGGGATAAGCACTTGTGTGTCCTTGTGCAAAACCGATATTTAACGAATCCCAGCTCCAAGATGCAGAAAACAACATTAAAAAAAACAAGCAGGGTCAGAAGCTTCAAGCCGCGGGCATCAATATCACAGCCGTCGCATCATCGGGCAAATCTGGACCGGGGTCGTGCATGGCAGTAGTTCCACGCTCCATGTTGTAGACATACAACCCCTTTTCCCCGCGCCTCATATAATAAATGCAGTTCCCCTTCAGGCCGGCTTCTTTCGCGCCGAGCGATGCGCCAAAATGGGTGGCATCGACCAAGAAGGCCCGATCGCCGATGGTGTCCACCTCCACCCAAGTCCTCGCCGACAGGTCCAGCCTGCGGACGACTATCTGGGCAACCTTGTCACCGCGTTCCATTAGCGGGTGGTAGAAGGACGCGCTGAAGAGCTCCCCGCATGACTCCAACAGGTGAACGCTCCAAATGCGGTACATCGGGTATGACTCCAAACGCTCGGCGATAGGGGTTTCTGTGAAGGCTGGGTCCGGCGAGAACTCCAGCGTCAGAACGGTAGCACCCAGCAAGCTCGCGTAGAACTTTCCGCCCGCCGCCGTCACAAGGCTCATTCCATGGATGACATCATCACGATCATGGTGGATGCCCAGGCTGCCTGCCTGGTAATAGCCGTGCTCGGACCACTCGGCTCCTCCCGGGCGGCAGTACCAGAGCACCGTGTCGACGTAGTTTACTACGAGCACCACACAGCTTGGGTCCGTGGGCTCGTGCGACAGCAGGCACCTGACCGGGTTCCTCGTGAGGAACTTCTCTCGGTCAGGGGGCAGGCCGATTCTCTGGCGCGTGAACGGGTTCCACAGGAATGTCAGGCGTGAGCCAGGGTGCGCCATGAGCAGCCAGCCGTGCGGCATTGTCCAGTACAAGTGGTCTCGGAGGTCGTCAACTCTCTTGCACACCGAGCGTCTTCTGCTCATGCTGTAGAAAAACAGCGGGTCTTTTGCCGCCTTCTCGGTCTCGTCATCTCCTCTTTTCGTGGTCTCGTCAGCGTTGGTACCATGAGGCCCAGGGTGCTTGTGACCAAACAGTAGGAGCGGGGAGAGGCTTCGGTCCAAAGCTGAGTCTTCGGTTCCCATCATGGCTGTATATGTTCATACATGGTGAGCCAATTAGCATAGAGCAAAAGGCAACGCTCATGACCATGGCATAGCCAGAGCTCCTCGGTCGCTCCCGCGAGCGGCCAGGAGCTAACCCTAGCCGCCGCGAGCGTAACACCCCTCCGCCCCTCCTCCCCTCGCCGCCGCCGGCAGGCGTCGCCGGGCAAAGCCCGCGCGGCGCGGCGGCGGCGGGGTCTTTTCCTTCTCCTCTGGATGGGGCGGCGCGGGACGGCCACTCCAGCGGGCAGCTCGCGGGTTGGGCGCGGTGCTCGGGCTCGCGCGGCGAGGATGCGCAGGGGGCGGCGATTGGAGGCGTGCTGCAGGCGCGCGGCCGCGCGGGGTTGCTTAGCTGGCGCGGATCTGACGCTCGTGGGGTTCATCGCGGTGCGCGGTGGATCTGTGGCCCGGGCGGGGCTGTGCAAGCGGCACGGCGGCGGCGCAAGGGGCCGTGCAGAGGCGCGGCAGCAGCGCAAGGGGGCCGTGCAGAGGCGCGGCAGCAGCGCAAGGGGGCCGTGCAGAGGCACGGCGGCGGCGCGGGGTGGCCCAGCCGGCACGGATCTGCCGTGTGTGGGTCGCACCGAGACGATAGGGAGGCCGCGGATCTGGCGGGTCCGCGCGTTTGAGAGGTGCGGTGGCTGCTGCACCACGAGGTGGAGCCGGTGGACGTCGATCGGGGGATTGTGTGCTGTGCAGTGCTTCGGATCTGCTCGGATTCGCAGGTGTGGAGGAGCTCGGGCGAAAGTCCAGCACTGACTTTGGGTCGGTGCCGGCAACAGCGGCGCCATGGCCATGGTGTCGTTCCCCTTCTTGAAGGTGTTGCCGTGGAGCTCCATTACACGACTCTCCGGGAGAAATCTCTAGCTTCGGATGGTCGAAGCGGGCGATGACGGCGGCTACGTCGTTTCCTTCTTTGAGGCATCGCCTTGGAGAGTCAGCATATTGCGGTTTGCACGGATCTCTTCGTCGGCGGGGACATTGGACGTCGGGGCGGCGGCTCCGGGTGGTTTCTGTTTGTGCGCCGAGATGGCGATCTCGGGAACAATGCGAGTGGCAGCTCTATGAGGTGGGGCTCTATCTCGGCATTGGTTGGGTGGCATTGTTGGGGAACGGAGCATGAATTTCAAAAAAAATTCCTACGCTCACGCAAGATCTATCCATGGAGATGCATCGCTACGAGAGGGGAGAGTGTGTCTACGTACCCTCGTAGACCGTTAGCGGAAGCGTCTCACAACGCGGTTGATGTAGTCGAACAATCCTTCGAGCTCCACCGATCGAGTACCGAACGTACGACACCTCCGAGTTCTACACACGTGCAGCTCGGTGACGTTCCTCGCCTTCTTGATCCAGCAAGACGTCGAGGTAGTAGATGAGTTCCGTCAGCACGACGGCGTGGCAACGGTGACGGTGAAGTGATTCCGGCAGGGCTTCGCCTAAGCTCTCCGAAAATATGACCGAGGTGGAAAACGGAGATCGGGGCACCGCACACGGCTATGGGACAATTGTGTGTCTTTGGGTGCCCCCTTGCCCCCGTATATAAAGGATGAGAGGGAGGAGGCCGGCCCCCTAGGGGTGCGCCAAGTGTGGGGAGTCCTACTAGGACTCCTTAGTCCTAGTAGGATTCCACCTCCCATACGGAGTAGGAAAGGGGGAAGGGAGAGGGAAAGGAAAGAGGGGGCTGCGCCCCCTCCCCTAGTCCAATTCGGTTTGGGCAAGGGGGGGCGCGCGCCTCCTCACGTGGCCTGCCTCTCCTTTTCCCGTATGGCCTAATAAGGCCCATTACTTCTCCCGGTGAATTCCCGTAACTCCCCGGTACTCCGAAAAATACCCGAATCACTCGGAACCTTTCCGACGTCCGAATATAGCCTTCCAATATATGAATCTTTACCTCTCGACCATTTCGAGACTCCTCGTCATGTCCGTGATCTCATCCGGGACTCCAAACAAACTTCGGCCACCAATCACATAACTCATATAATACTAAATCGTCATCGAACCTTAAGTGTGCGGACCCTACGGGTTCGGGAATGATGTAGACATGACCGAGACGACTCTCCGGTCAATAACCAACAGCGGGACCTGGATGCTCATATTGGTTCCTACACATTCCACGAAGATCTTTATCGGTGAACCTCATATGTCAACATACGTTGTTCCCTTTGTCCGGCGGTATGTTACTTGCCCGAGATTCGATCGTCGGTATCCAATACCTAGTTCAATCTCGTTACCGGTAAGTCTCTTTACTCGTTCCGTAATACATCATCTTGTAACTAACTCTTTAGTCACGGTGCTTGCAAGGCTTCTGTGATGCTGTATTACCGAGAGGGCCTAGAGATACCTCTCCGATAGTCGGAGTGACAAATCCCAATCTTGATCCATGCCAACTCAACAAACACTTTCGGAGATACCTGTAGTGCACCTTTATAATCACCCAGTAACGTTGTGACGTTTGATACACCCAAAGTATTCCTACGGTATCCGGGAGTTGCATGATCTCATGGTCAGAGGAACGTGTATTTGACATAGTGAAAGCAATAGCAATAAACTAAACGATCATTTGCTATGCTAACGGTTGGGTCATGTCCATCACATCATTCTCCTAATGACGTGATCCCGTTATCAAATGACAGCTCATGTCCATGGTCAGGAAACCTTGACCATCTTTTGATCAACGAGCTAGTCTAGTAGAGGCTTACTAGGGACTCAGTATTTGTCTATTATCCACACACATGTATTAAGTTTCCGGTCAATACAATTCTAGCATGAATAATAAACCATTATCATGAATGGAGAAATATGATAATAAACACTTTATTAATTGCCTCTAGGGCATATTTCCAACAGGCATCCTTTGTCCCGCTTGGGCGGTGGGGGTGTCGACTCGGTCGATGCGCCCCAGAGGGGGCGGTCTGACTTTATGTCGGGGCGGCGGCCCCGGATGTGGTGCGACGTTCGTGGTCTGCGAGCGGTTGCCCTGTGCGGCGTGGGCTGCGGGCAGCTGGGTTGTGCGGCGTTGCTGCTCGAGGGGAGCGGTGGTATGTCGGGGCGGCGGCCCCGGAAGGCGGTGCCGGTGGAGTGCGCTAGGTGCGGCGGAGCGGTGGATGTCGGGGTGGCGGCCCCGAGAGGATCTCTGTGGCGACCAGGCTTCTGTGGCAACGATGATGGTGGGAGCGATGTCGGCGACGCGACAATGGTTGCGGTAGTCGGCTCTTCTCCGGCGTGTCCGCGGTTTTGCCTCGGTTTGTTTGTTGCTGCGGAGTCAAAGCTGCGGCGGCGGGGCCCTGTGGTATACGATGACTGGCTGCAAGTGGCCCGTTCGGCGATCTTCCGTGGCGCCAGCTTTCGCCTGGTTTTGTTCTTCTGAGTTCTCCGTCAGAGTCGGAGCTGCGTTGTCTGGCCGCAGGTCGACATGTTGTCGATTAGGGTGGGCTTTGCCCTGTGTGTGTCTGTCTTTGGGAGTGGGCTTGGCCTTTGTTGTTCCGGTTTTTGCCCGGTTTTCCATAATTAACTGGGCAATTCGCTTCTGCTTAATTAATAGATGAGGCAATCTTTGCCTCCGTTTCGAAAAAAAAAGATATAACTACGTTGGCAGCATTGATCGGTTCTTATTTGACCTAGCTGTGGCAGTGTGTTTTGTTAAGCTGTTAGCAGGACCACTTTTTATGTGACCCTCCGTGTCAGATAGCATAATGCGCATTGATTTTCTCTAATTAAAGCAAAGTCTTTTTCGTGAAAAATGCTCCAGTCTATTGATAAAATGCAATGGCAGTACAAAAATCCAATGAATTAACAGAAATTGCAGCCACTCTGAACGCCTTCGTGTTGCTTTGTTATTGGCATCTGTGGAAGCGGAGGAACACCGTCGTCTTCAGGGGGGTGTCGCCATCCCTCTCCCTCACCCTCAGTTGTTGTCGGGACGATGCGATGTTGTGGCACGACCGGCTCCCGATAGACGCGGTCACATGGATGTTTGGGTACGTGCTCTGGTCGAGTCGCACCTTGCCGGCATGGGTGTGGCGTGAGCGGTGTGTTCTTGTTGTGTTCGTGTGATATGTTTGTTGTGTGATATATTTGGTGGGAGCGATGTCGGCGACGTGGCAATGGTTGAGGTAGTCGGCTCTTCTCCGATGTGTCCGCGGGATTGCCTCGGTTTGTTTGCAGCTGTGAAGTCGAAGCTGCGGCGGCGAGACCCTGTGGTGTACGATGACTGGTTGTAGGTGGTCCGTTCGGCGATCTTCCGTGGCGCCAGCCGTGCCTGGTGTTGTCCTTCATAGTTCTTCGTCAGAGTCGGAGCTGCGCTGTTTGGTCACAGGTGGCTGTTTGGTGTGGGTCTTCATTCATCTTCACTCAGCCTCTATAATGTGTGTTGAGTCGACGATCGCCTGCGGCGAAGTCGGAGTCATTTGCTCAGGGTTTAGGGATGGCGATGATGCTTCTAGGGGAGGAGTGATGACGATGACGCCTGCGTGCTGTCTCGACGAGACCCTCTTTGGTGTGGGTGGGGTATCTTATGTGTGCCGCTCAGCGGTTGTGATGGTTTTTGCCCGGTTCTCCATAATTAACCGGGCAACCTGGTTTTCGCTCGGTTTTCCTTAATTAACTGAGCAACTCTTTTCTTCTTAATGAATGCAGGATAACTGCCATTTCGAAAAAATATGTTTGTTGTGTGTGTCCCCCCTCCCCCTCGCCCTGCATCCTAATGTCCTCCTCCCACTGCTAGAAACACTTGGGGTTTTAGCCCTTGTATTATAAACATTCAGGTGGGGGAACCTCCCCCGTTTGAAAATTCAGAAAATAAAAATCACAGCCACCTAACGATGACTATAAGTACTGGGCCGAACTGAAGGTGCTCCTCCGTCATCACTCCTCCTACGACGGAACCACACAAACCTTCTTGCAGTGGATAGTCGGAAAGTCGTCCAACTAAGCCCCAAAAAAACTTGCACCAGAACAACAAAAGTCGCCAACGAAAATATGCGTAGATCGGAGCAACCACACCTGCAAGCGCGCCAACTAAAACGAGGGTCGGCCGAATATATACGAATCTGTCAAAGAGGAACGTCGATTGGATCCAAACAGATCCATCAAAAACCAGCGTCGAGCGAATATAAGGAGATTCGTCGAAAACACACCTCCACACACCCTTCACCGTACCTAGACACCGTCGTCAAAGCGGATGTAGGACAAAGAAAACATTATTCTAACTATGGAACGCCATGATCCTCAAAAAAAAAAACTTTGGAACGCCACCGCCGCCTCGTGGCGCAACTGACACGCAAACTACGTCCCTCCTACCGGCGTGCTCCGTCTTATCTCCAAGGCCACTAGTAGAAAACAGGGCATTAGTCCCGGTTCCTAAGGGCCTTTAGTCCCGGTTCTGCAATCGGGACTAAAGGCCCCCACTTTTAGTCCCGGTTGTGTTACGAACCGGGACTAAAGGAGCTCTACGTGGCCACTGTGGGGCGCCCAGGCAGGAGGATCTTTAGTCCCGGTTGGTAACACCGACCGGGACTAAAAGGCAGCCACGCGTCAGCACCTGCCAAGCGCTGGGGTTTTTTTTTTAAATGAGGGGTTTAGGGTTTTGGAGGGTTTAGGGGTTTCATATTGTGTTTCCCCCTTTTCTTTTTGTGTTTACCATTCAATTCTTTTACATTTAGGGTTTTCGTTTTTATTTTACGTTTTCCATTCAACTCGACGCTAGCTACTACATATAGCAATGAAGGAACCATTACACAAATCGTCATGAATATAGAGAGAAGTGACCTCTCTTTCTCCGTGCTTGGTCGAACAACAAGTTTTCGTATATCTATTCGACGCTACTACGTATAGTACATGTTCATGCATATATACAATGTAACATCTCTTACGATCCCTAATATCTAATTACCAATATTCACTACCAATTCTCGATGGTATTCTCCGGTTTTAGCTATGATCTCTTGAAGGAAGAATCCCACCAATTCCTCTTGAATTGCTCGTATGCGAGCCTTTGGTAGGAGTTCGTCCCGCTTCCGTTCGATCTAATTTAAAGAAGGGGGTCAATATATATATATATATATATATATATATATATATATATATATATATACATATATATATATATACATATATATATATATATACATATACATATATATATACATATATATATATATATATATATGAATGAAACTCAACACAATTGATGGTAATAAAATAAATTTGTGAATATTGTTTACGTACTTCAAGTTTTTCAAAAAATCTGCCCGTCTCAGAGGTCGTCTGGCGAATGAACTCGCAAACGTAGTATCCACATAAGTTATTCCCGGATCCCTGCCTCGAGCACTTTACGAGAATAGAGTTCAATCAAAATAATAATCAAGCATGATAGTGGTATTGAAACTAGAATCAAAGAGATGCGCGGACCTAGCTAGTACTACTTACACTGAGTTGTTCAAATCGCAGCTCCTCTCTCCATTCACCCCTAACCTGCTCGGTGAATTCTTTCCAAACCCTGCCCGACAAAGAAAATGAATAAATGAGTTATTAATTACTTGATATCAGGAAATGAACGATAGTTGCCGATATAGTGCGATAATGATTGAAATTACCTCTGGAGAATTTTTTTCAGGTCCGCCCACATCTCAGGGTCTTTACGCAACGAGTCCATGACAAGTACTTTTCCTGCGTCAAACTGAATGACTAGCAGAATAAAGTGGAACCTGCGCACGCATAGCTCATCAATTACACTTAACATCGAGTAAGCGAAACAGAATGATGTGTACAAGACAGTATAACACTCACTGGAAGTTGTAAGGAAATAGTATTTCCTTTTGGTTTGTTGTTTAATTAACGCCCTTAGCAAGTTCTTCTCTGTATCCTTGGCGTTCCATTTTACCGTAGCTTCATGAATAGTATTTGGGTTAATGAACCCAATGTCATAGATTTGTCCTCTTTTGCATTCGAGGATCTTCTTTCTGCATAATATATATAGTGAGGATAATTATACATGCAATGAACGAGCTGAGCTAGAGACTTAATTACAGAAATGATACTTACAAACAATAGCAACTGACGATAGATTTGTCGATGGCGTCTTGATTGTATAACTGAAATAATTCTTCAAATTCAATGAAAATCTCCTCGTCTCCATTGAAGTAATGCTCATCTTTAATTCCCGCAATGATATAGTTGCTCCCTTGCTTTGAGGCTTCCAAGTACCAGTCATGCAATCTTCGCATCATCGTTGGTAGACGCGGGAGCTCCTCAGGTCTGACGAGAGGCTTCCCATGCTCGAATTTAAAGGCTAATTCAGGCATTTCGAACTGTACCTCATTGCCTAAGTAATCACCAAGAGTGAAACCAGGATCAGCGGCCGCTACCCCCGGATCATTAGCGATATCGGTAAACACCTTGAGTGGGGGGCACGATTGGTTTTTCTGTTCGCCGAGCTGGGGAATTGTTTTCCCCCTTGCATGATGGAAATATGCCCTAGAGGCAATAATAAAGTTGTTATTATTTTATATTTCCTTGTTCATGATAAAGGTTTATTATTCATGCTAGAATTGTATTGACCGGAAACTTAAATACATGTGTGAATACATAAACAAATACCGTGTCCCTAGTGAGCCTCTACTAGACTAGCTCGTTGATCAAAGATGGTTAAGGTTTCCTAACCATAGACATGAGTTGTCATTTGATAACGGGATCACATCATTAGGAGAATGATGTGATGGACAAGACCCATCTGTTAGCTTAGCATATGATCGTTCTGTTTATTGCTACTGCTTTCTTGAATATCAAATACATGTTCCTCCGACCATGAGATCATGCAACTCCCGGATACCGGAGGAATGCCTTGTGTGCTATCAAACGTCACAACGTAACTGGGTGATCATAAAGATGCTCTATAGGTATCTCCGAAGATGTCTGTTGAGTTGGCATGGATCGAGACTGGGATTTGTCACTCCGTGTTTTGGAGAGGTATCTCTGGGCCCTCTCGGTAATGCACATCATAAGAAGCTTGCAAACAAAGTGACTAAGGAGTTAGTTACGGGATGATGTATTACGGAACGAGTAAAGAGACTTGCCGGTAACGAGATTGAACTAGGTATAGAGATACCGACGATCGAATCTCGGGCAAGTAACATACCGACGGATAAAGGGAATTACGTATGTTGTCATTGCGGTTTGACTGATAAGATCTTCGTGGAATATGTAGGAACCAATATGGGCATCCAGGTTCCGCTATTGATTATTGACCGGAGAGGCATCTCGGTCATGTCTACATCATTCCCGAACCCGTAGGGTCCGCACGCTTAACGTTCGTTGACGATATAGTGTTATATGAGTTATGTGAATTGGTAACCGAATGTTGTTCGGAGTCCCGGATGAGATCCTAGACGTCACGAGGAGTCTCGTAATGGTCGAGAGGTAAAGATTTATATATGGGAAGTCATATTTTGGGTTCCGGAAAAAGGTGCAGTTTTTTCGGTATTATACCGGAAAGCTTCCAGAAGGTTCCGGTGGATTCCGGAGGGGTCCGGAAGTCCACAAGTGGGTCCACCACGTCCCAAGGGCTGGCATGGGGTAAGGGGAGGCGCCTTGGCCTTATTGGGCCAGGCGCACCAAGTCCTCAAAAGCCCACGCAGCTAGGGAAGAAAAAAAAGGAGAGTCCTAGTAGGAATAGGATTGGACTTTGGAGTCCAAATCCACGTGTGTACTATTCATGTGGTACTGTTCACGTGGCACTGTTCACGTGGCACTATTCCTTCTACTCCAAGCCCCTACACATATATAAATAGAAGAGAGGGGGCGCCCCAAACAAGACACAACATTGTCTTAGCCGTGTGCGGCGCCCTCCTCCACAGTTCCGTCCCTCGGTCATATTTTCGCAGTGCTTGGGCGAAGCCCTGCGGAGATAGCATCACCATCACCGTCACCACGCCGTCGTGCTGCCAGAACTCATCCACTACCTCGCCGTCTTGCTGGATCAAGAAGTCGAGGACGTCACCGAGCTGAACGTGTGCTGAACGCGGAGGTGCCGTACGTTCGGTACTCGGTCGGTTGGATCGTGAAGTTGTTCGACGACATCAACCGCGTTGTTCTAATGCTTCCGCTTACGGTCTACGAGGGTACGTAGACACACTCCCCCTCTCGTAGCTATGCATCTCCATGGATAGATCTTGCGTGTGCGTAGAAAATTTTTGTTTTCCATGCAACGTTCCCCAACAGTGGCATCATGAGCCAGGTCGATGCGTAGATGATATGCACGAGTAGAACACAAAGAGTTGTGGGCGGTGATCGTCATACTGCTTACCACCAACATCTTATTTTGATTCGGCGGTATTGTAAGATGAAGCGGCCCGGACCAACCTTACATGTCCACGTACATGAGACCGGTTCCACCGACAGACATGCAACTTGTTTTGCATAAAGGTGGCTGGCGGGTGTCTGTTTCTCCTACTTTAGTTGAATCAAATTTGATTGCGGCCGGTCCTTGTTGAAGGTTAAAACAGCAAACTTGATAAATCACCGTTGTGGTTTTGTGCCGTAGGTAAGAACGGTTCTTGCTAGAAGCCCGTAGCAGCCACGTAAAACTTGCAACAACAAAGTAGAGGACGTCTAACTTGTTTTTGCAGGGTATGTTGTGATGTGATATGGTCAAGACATGATGTGATATACGTTATTGTATGAGATGATCATGTTTTGTAATTTATTGGCAACCGGCAGGAGCCTTATGGTTGTCTCTTTATTGTATGAAATGCAAGCGCCATGTAATTGCTTTACTTTATCGCTATACGTTAGCAATAGTTGTAGAAGCAATAGTTGGCGAGACGACCACGACGCAACGATGGAGATCAAGGTGTCGAGCCGGTGACAATGGAGATCATGACGATGCTTTGGAGATGGAGATCAAAAGCACAAGATGATGGCCATATCAAGTCACATATTTTGATTGCATGTGATGTTTATCCTTTATGTATCTTATTTTGCTTAGAACGACGGTAGCATTATAAGATGATCCCTTCACTAAATTTCAAGATAAAAGTGTTCTCCCCGAGTATGCACCGTTGCTAAAGTTCATCGTTTCGAAGCACCTCGTGATGATCGGGTGTGATAGATTCTACGTTCACATACAACGGGTGTAAGCCAGTTTTACACAAGCAGAATACTTGGGTTAAACTTGACGAGCCTAGCATGTACAGACATGGTCTCGGAACACTGGAGACCGAAAGGTCAAACATGAGTCATATAGTAGATATGATCAACATGGAGATGTTCACCATTGATGACTATCCCATCTCACGTGATGATCGGACATGGGCTAGTTGATTTGGATCATGTATCTCTTAGTTAACTTGAGGGATGTTAATTTAAGTGGGAGTTCATTAGTAATTTGATTAATTGAACTTAATTTATCATGAACTTAGTCCTGATAGTCTTTGCAAATTATGTTGTAGATCAATAGCTCGCGTTGTAGCTCCCCTGTTTTTGATACGTTCCTAGAGAAAGCTTAGTTGAAAGATGATGGTAGCAATTACACGGACTGGGTCCGTAACTTGAGGATACCGCTAGGTGATGGACCTGCTGCAGGAGCTGCTGCAGACGTTGTGAACGCCTGGCAGGCTCGATCTGATGACTACTCGATAGTTCAGTGTGCCATGCTCTACGGCTTAGAACCGGGACTACAAAAGCGTTTTGAACGCCATGGAGCATATGAGATGTTCCAGGAGCTAAAATTGATATTTCAAGCTAATGCCCGGGTTGAGAGATATGAAGTCTCCAACAAGTTCTTCAGCTGTAAGATGGAGGAGAACAGTTCTGTCAGTGAACACATACTCAGAATGTGTGGATACCACAACCACTTGACTCAGCTGGGAATTGATCTTCCAGTTGAGAGTGTTATTGACAGAGTTCTTCAGTCACTGCCACCAAGCTATAAAGGCTTCATGATGAACTATAATATGCAAGGGATGGAGAAGACAATTCCCGAGCTCTTCGCGATGCTGAAATCGGCGGAGGTAGAAATCAAGAAGGAGCATCAAGTGTTGATGGTTAACAAGACCACTAGTTTCAAGAAAAAGGGCAAGGGAAAGAAGGGGAACTTCAAGAAGAACGGCAAGCAAGCTGCCGCTCCCACGAAGAAACCCAAAGTTGGACCCAAGCCTGAAACTGAGTGCTTCTACTGCAAAGGAACTGGTCACTGGAAGCGGAACTGCCCCAAGTATTTGGCGGATAAGAAGGATGGCAAAGTGAACAAAGGTATATTTGATATACATGTTATTGATATGTACCTCACTAGTGCTCGTAGCAGCGTCTGGGTATTTGATACCGATTCAGTTGCTAATATTAGTAACTTGAAGCAGGAGCTGCAGAGTAACGGAGACTAGCTGAGGGCGAGGTGACGATTTGTGTTGGAAGTGTCTCCAAGATTGATATGATCAATATCGACACGCTCGTAATACCTTCGGGATTAGTATTAAACCTAAATAATGGTTATTTGGTGCTTGCGTTGAGCATAAAACATTATATCTGGATATTGTTTATTGCAAGACGGTTATTCATTTAAGTCAGAGAATAATGGTTATTCTGTTTATATGAATAATATCCCTCGTGATCATGCACCCTTGTGAATGGTTTGTTCTTGTTGAATCTCGATCATAGTGATACACATATTCATAATATTGATGCCAAAAGATGCAAAGTTGATAATGATAGTGCAACATACTTGTGGCACTGCCATTTAGGTCATATTGGTGTAAAGCACATGAAGAAACTCCATGCTGATGGACTTTTGGAATCTCTTGATTATGAATCATTTGATACTTGCGAACCATGCCTCATGGGCAAGATGACTAAAACTCCGTTCTCCGGAACAATGGAGCGAGCTACTGATTTGTTGGAAATAATACATACCGATATATGCGGTCCAATGAATGTTGAAGCACGCGGCGGGTATCGTTATTTTCTAACCTTCACAGATGATTTGAGTAGGTATTGGTATATCTACTTGATGAAACACAAGTCTGAAACATTTGAAAAGTTCAAAGAATTTCAGAGTGAAGTAGAGAATCATTGTAACAAGAAAATAAAGTTTCTACGATCCGATCGCGGAGGCGAATATTTGAGTTACGAGTTTGGCCTTCATTTAAGAAAAGGTGGAATTGTTTCACAACTCACGCCACCTGGAACACCACAGCGTAATGGTGTGTCTGAACGTCGTAACCATACTTTATTGGATATGGTGCGTTCTATGATGTCTCTTACCGATTTGCCACTATCGTTTTGGGGTTATGCATTAGAGACAGCTGCATTCACGTTAAATAGGGCACCGTCTAAATCCGTTGAGATGATACCGTATGAACTGTGGTTTGGCAAGAAACCTAAGCTGTCGTTTTTTTAAAGTTTGGAGATGCGATGCTTATGTGAAAAAGCTTCAACCTGATAAGCTCGAACCCAAAGCGGAGAAGTGCGTCTTCATAGGATACCCTAAAGAAACAATTGGGTACACCTTCTACCACAGATCCGAAGGCAAGGTCTTTGTTGCCAAGAATGGGTCCTTTCTAGAGAAGGAGTTTCTCTCGAAAGAAGTGAGTGGGAGGAAAGTAGAATTTGATGAGGTAATTGTACCTTCTCTCGAATTGGAAAGTAGCTCATCAGAGAAAACCGTTGCCGTGATGCCTACACCAATAAGAGAGGAAGATAATGGTGAAGATCATGAAACTTCAGATCAAGTTACTACTGAACCTCGTAGGTCGACTAGAGTACGTTCCGCACCAGAGTGGTACGGTAATCCTGTTCTGGAAGCCATGTTGTTAGACAACGGCGAACCTACGAACTATGAAGAAGCTATGATGAGCCCAGATTCCGACAAATGGCTTGAGGCCATGAAATCTGAGATAGGATCCATGGATGAGAACAAAGTATGAACTTTGGTGGACTTGCCCGATGATCGGCAAGCCATTGAGAATAAATGGATTTTTAATAGGAAGACAAACGCTGATGGTAATATCACTGTCTACAAAGCTCGACTTCTCGCGAAAGGTTTTTGACAAGTTCAAGGGGTTGACTACGATGAGACTTTCTCACCCGTAGCGATGCTTAAGTCTGTCCGAATCATGTTAGCAATTGCCGTATTTTATGATCTGGCAAATGGATGTCAAAACTGCATTCATTAATGGTTTTCTCAAAGAAGAGTTGTATATGATGCAACCAGAAGGTTTTGTCGATCCTAAGGGTGCTAACAAAGTGTGCAAGCTCCAGCGATCCATCTATGGACTGGTGCAAGCATCTCGGAGTTGGAATATATGCTTTGATGAGGTCATCAAAGCATATGGTTTTGTACAGACTTACGGTGAAGCCTGTATTTACAAGAAAGTGAGTGAGAGCTCTGTAGCATTTCTAATATTATATGTGGATGACATATTGTTGATTGGAAATGATATAGAATTACTGGATGGCATAAAAGGATACTTGAATGAAAGACCTCGGTGAAGCTGCTTATATATTGGGCATCAAGATCTATAGAGATAGATCAAGACGCTTGATAAGACTTTCAATGAGTACATACCTTGACAAGATTTTGAAGGAGTTCAAAATGGATCAGTCAAAGAAGGAGTTCTTGCCTGTATTGTAAGGTGTAAAGTTGAGTAAGACTCAAAGCTCGACCACAACAGAAGATAGAGAGAGAATGAAAGTCATTCCCTATGCCTCAGCCATAGGTTCTATAATGTATGCCATGCTGTGTACCACACCTAATGTGTGCCTTGCCACGTGTCTGGCAAGGGGGGTACAAGAGTGATCCAGGAGTGGATCACTGGACAGCGGTCAAAATTATCCTTAGTAACTAAAGGACTAAGGTAATGTTTCTCGATTGTGAAGGTGACAAAGAGTTCGTCGTAAAGGGTTACGTCGATGCAAGCTTTGACACCAATCTGGATATCTCTGAGTAGCAAACCGGATACGTATAATGGAGCAGTCATTTGGAATAGCTCCAAGTAAAGCGTGATAGCAGCATCTACAGTATGACATAAGGATTTGCAAAATACACATGGGTCTGAATATTGCAGACCCATTGACTAAAATTCTCTCCCACGAGCAAAACATGATCACACCTTAGAACTCTTTGAGTGTTAATCACATGATGATGTGAACTAGATTATTGACTCTAGTGAACACTTGGGTGTTAATCACATGGCGATGTGAACTAGATTATTGACTCTAGTGCAAGTGGGAGAGTGATGGAAATATGCCCTAGAGGCAATAATAAAGTTGTTATTATTTTATATTTCCTTGTCCATGATAAAGGTTTATTATTCATGCTAGAATTGTATTGACCGAAAACTTAAATACATGTGTGAATACATAAACAAATACTGTGTCCCTAGTGAGCCTCTACTAGACTAGCTCGTTGATCAAAGATGGTTAAGGTTTCCTAACCATAGACATGAGTTGTCATTTGATAACGGGATCACATCATTAGGAGAATGATGTGATGGACAAGACCCATCTGTTAGCTTAGCATATGATCGTTCTGTTTATTGCTACTGCTTTCTTGAATATCAAATACATGTTCCTCCGACCATGAGATCATGCAACTCCCGAATACCGTAGGAATACCTTGTGTGCTATCAAATGTCACAACGTAACTGGGTGATCATAAAGATGCTCTACAGGTATCTCCGAAGGTGTCTGTTGAGTTGGCATGGATCGAGACTGGGATTTGTCACTCCGTGTTACGGAGAGGTATCTCTGGGCCCTCTCGGTAATGCACATCACAAGAAGCTTGCAAGCAAGGTGACTAAGGAGTTAGTTACAGGATGATGTATTACGGAATGAGTAAAGAGACTTGTCGGTAACGAGATTGAACTAGGTATGGAGATACCGACGATCGAATCTCGGGCAAGTAACATACCGACAGACAAAGGGAATTACGTATGTTGTCATTGCGGTTCGACCGATAAGATCTTCGTGGAATATGGAGGAACCAATATGGGCATCCAGGTTCCGCTATTGATTATTGACCGGAGAGGCGTCTCGGTCATGTCTACATCATTCCCGAACCCGTAGGGTCCGCACGCTTAACGTTCGTTGACGATATAGTGTTATATGAGTTATGTGAATTGGTAACTGAATGTTGTTCGGAGTCCCGGATGAGATCCCGGACATCACGAGGAGTCTCAGAATGGTCGAGAGGTAAAGATTTATATATGGGAAGTCATATTTTGGGTTCCGGAAAAAGCTGCAGTTTTTTCGGTATTGTACCGGAAAGCTTCCAGAAGGTTCCAAAGGATTTCGGAGGGGTCCGGAAGTGCACAAGTGGGTCCACCACGTCCCAAGGGCTGGCATGGGCTAAGGGGAGGCGCCCTGGCCTTATTGGGCCAGGCGCACCAAGTCCTCAAAAGCCCACGCAGCGAGGGAAGAAAAAAAAGGAGAGTCCTAGTAGGAATAGGATTGGACTTTGGAGTCCAAGTCCACGTGTGTACTATTCACGTGGTGCTGTTCACGTGGTATTGTTCACGTGGCACTATTCCTTCTACTCCAAGCCCCTACACATGTATAAATAGAGGAGAGGGGGCGCCCCAAACAAGACACAACATTGTCTTAGCCGTGTGCGGTGCCCTCCTCCACAGTTCCGTCCCTCGGTCATATTTTCGCAGTGCTTGGGCGAAGCCCTGCGGAGATAGCATCACCATCACCGTCACCACGCCGTCGTGCTGCCGGAACTCATCCACTACCTCGCCGTCTTGCTGCATCAAGAAGTCGAGGACGTCACCGAGCTGAACGTGTGCTGAACGCGGAGGTGCCGTACGTTCGGTACTCGGTCGGTTGGATCGTGAAGTTGTTCGACAACATCAACCGCGTTGTTCTAACACTTCCGCTTACGGTCTACGAGGGTACGTAGACACACTCCCCCTCTCGTAGCTATGCATGTCCATGGATAGATCTTGCGTGTGCGTAGAAATTTTTTGTTTTCCATGCAACGTTCCCCAACATTGCACTACTGCTACTTCCCGACCGCTGCTGTGGATCTCTACATGACTTTACAATAGAGCGGTCATAGTTTGATAGCAGCGGAGGTAGCAGTGGTTTTGTAAGGTTTTCCAGCAAGCGCCTCGCTTTTACCGGATCTATTTTCTCCATTGGATCTGGACGGGTCGGTGCAAGCTAGCGCTTCACGTCGGCAACCACGATCTCCTTGGTTTCCTCCTCAGTCATGTCGTATGGTAACTTGGCAGGAGCTTTCTTGACGCTACCTGCTCTGGATTTCTTCGCTGTTGTACAACTAGCCGCTGGAGCGGCGGCGGATCTCTTCCGCCGGTGCTGTGGTGGCAGAGGAGGCGGAGTCAGCTGACGCGGCAGATTCTGCTGAGGGGCCTCCTCCGGCAGAGTCCGCTGACGCGGCGGAGACAGCTGAGGCGACGGAGTGTGCTGACGCGGCGGAGATGGCTGAGGCAGCGGAGATAGAGCTGGACTGTGAGGAGTCTGCTGAGGGGCCTCCTCCGGCTGAGTCTGCTGACGCGGCGTCCAGTACGGAAGCACGATGTGTTCCTTTCTCCATAGAATGGTAGTCCTTATGGCATCTCCCAGATGAGTCTCCCCTTCACCTATAGGGTACTCAAGCTCCAACTGCTCAAATCCGTTGGTAACTTCATCCACCCCGACAACAGCATAACCATCTGGAATCGGAGAGCAATGGTAAGTTCCATCAGGTACACGAGGTAAGGCATAGCCGACCGCCACCTTCAAGGTTATGTTCATGCATTTCGCATGTAGATCACAATGTTCCCTCTCCGTGATATCATCCATAGGGTAGCGATCAGGAGCCGTGATATCATCTATGGGCGGCCGAACGAGCTCCGTGGAAGCCACGCTGCTTTTCCGCTGAGATGGTGGGGTAGCTCCGTGGGCAGTATCGAATGAAGGATCTTCGTGCCGCTGAGATGATGGGCCGGTAGCTCGCTGGCTGGTAAGTGCCTCTATTTGCTTCTGCTGCAACGCTACTATTTCTTCTACCTTCTGCAGCCGGTCTGCATCCTGTTTCTTCTTTCTCCCTCGGCTTCTGTAAGTGTCACTGCTATCGGGAAACCCAACCTTCCACGGAACAGAGCCTGATGTGCCTCGTGTTCGTCCAGGGTGTTCAGGATTCCCGAGGGCGCGTGTCAGCTCGTCTTTCTCTCTGTCGGGATGGAACTTCCCCTCCTGCACGTCCTTCATTGCAGCTTGAATGGCTTTGACGGGTGTTGCAAGTTGAGCTTTCGTATAAACACACTTCCCTGTTTCTGGGTTCAAAGTTCCCCCATGCCCGAAGAACCAAGTCCTTGCCCATTCAGTCCAGTCCAATGTCTCTGGATGGATCCCTTTATCAAGCAGGTCGTTCTCAACTTTCTCCCACTTAGGCCGGGTAGCCTTGTAGCCACCTGACCCCGTAACATGGTGATATTCCTTCTTTGCAGCATTTTGCTTATTTATATTTGACCTTTTCTTACCTGCCTCCGATGTCTTGTACTCCACAAATGCGGGCCAGTGATCTTTTAACTTCTCATCTGCTCCGGTGAATGTTGGAGTCTTCCCTTTCAGGACATACTTTTCATGCAATCTTTTCTTCCAGTTGTTGAATTGTTGGGCCATCTTCTTAAGAGCCCATGCCTTGACTTTTTGCTCCACCTCTGGCGGTAGGGTGAAATTTATCATGAGCGTATTCCAAAGCTCATCTTTGGATCTATCGTCGACATAAGAAACTCCATCTGCCTTTGGCTTATTCCATTCTTGAATGCTGATCGGGATGTTGTCCCTAACAACAACTCCGCACTGACTTATAAATTGGTCTGCGGTCTGCTTGGGAGCAGTCGGTTTGCCATCTGCAGCGAGTTCTTCGATCGTGAACCTTTCATTCTCGCCCAACCTTTTCTTCGGGCCTCATCTCTTTATAGAAGTTTGGCTCGATCCGGAGGGCTAAAAGAAGAAAGAAGCGTTAATATATACATACAAATCAATTAATGCATCTAGTCAGCAGAGGCTTAATTAATATACCTCGCCGGACTTTGCAACAGTTAATGCTCCAACACCGCCGGAGCCGTCATCTTCTCCCTCCATTCGATCACCGGAGCCGTCATCTTCTCTTCCCTCACCATCGGAGTCGTCGTTGAGAAACTGTGAGGTGATATCATCATCTCCGTCGCGGATTATTTCCCCCAACATCTCTTCTTGTTCTAAGTCTCTGTCGTGTTCCATAGTTTCTGCAAAGACTTGCAAGTTATTTCAATGCTATAAGCAAATTATTAGAACAAATTCACATTTCCATGTCTATTTGCATCTCGATTAAAAAAAATCACATTATTAAAACAAATTCACATAATATCACTAATACATCTCGAATAATCCAGTTAATGCAATAATATTATCATATAATATCACTAATACATCTCGAATAATCCAGTTAATGCAACAATAATATCACATAATATCACTAAACATCTCGCCCAATCAAACTGGACGTCGACTCCCGGTTCCTGAGCCGCGGGCGGTGAACACCCAAAGAGAAGGAACCATCACAGGATCATAGCTCGGGTGAGATCCCTGAAGAAACTGCCAGGTATTGGAGAAGCTGTCGTCCAACGCAACCATGTAGCGACGGACGTGCTCGTCCTCCTCCCTGACACGGCGACGTACCACCCTCTCGGGGGCCGGCTCCATCTGCACCGATAGTGGCCCACGCGACCGCCACCAAAGAAGCTCCGGGTCGACGACGAGACCCCGATTCCTCACCAAGTTGCGCGCCCCGGAAGGTAGCACCTCCCAGTGCCAGCCCGGCGGAGCCCAGTCCCGGACATGGCGCCTCTCAAACTGGTTGTCGCCGCCGAGTTGAAGACGAGGATGCGGGCCGGGCATCGTCGCCGAGAACAAATTCCTATGAAAACAAATCAGGTCTATTTCTCGTTCATTGTGGGACGTTGCTCCGGCTCGCCTTTATTTCATTGTTTGCATCAGATTTCTTTAATTTTTCTTTTTTTCTCTCACCACATGTCTATATTTTTTATACACCTATCAAATACACGATTCACATTTTTTATAATATATATTTTAATACCAATTTTTATTCATACACATTGTACATTTTTGTATACATCTAAAACATTTTATACACATCTAAGTGATTAACTTTTTTCAAATAAATATCATTGAATTTTTTCTAGTGACAAAAAAAGAGAGGAGGTGAAGGGGGGTTCGTAGCTCACCCTCGGCTGTAGAGGAAGTAGTTGATCAGCGGAGGGAAGATCGGGGACCAACAGCTCCGACGTCGATAAACACTCCTCGGAGATGCAACACCACAAATCTGTAAATTGCACCGATTTAAAAATTTAGACCATCACATATCATATAGCTTTTAACAACATCTCAAATTGCAAAATAAGCTTCATCAATTATTTACTACATATTCGCATGAGAAAAATAGCACCAAAAATATCTTCTCAAATTACAAAATGGCAAATAATGTATCTTATGAATCAACATGACCTAACACTAACTTGATCAACATCCATCCATCCATCCATCATTAACTTGACCAACATCCATTCATCAATATTTTACAAAATAAGTTTCAAAAAAATTTGACCAACATTCCATCCATCCATCCATCTATGAATCTAACAACATCCATGCATCCATCTAACACAAATTCATCCATGCATCCATCCACCTAACAAACAGTAGTTAACAGTAGCAAGAAACTGAAAAAAACATGAAAAAAATGAAGAATGCTCACCGGCCGGGGGTCGGAAGAGGGGCGTCGTGGGCGCGGGTGCAGCGGGTCACTCTGGGGAGATGCGACACCACAAAGTCTGCAAATTCCACCGAGTGAAAACAAATTAGATCATCACATCACATACAACATTGACACATTATCCATACTTCAAATCCTAAATTTTCCGTCGCGGATTATTGCCCCCAACATAAGCCCGATCGAGGGGAATTGAACGGCGGCGGCTCACACAGCGGGGGCGGCGTTGCCGGGGAGCGGGGGCAGCGAGGCCTGGGGAGGAGGGCGATCGAGGAGGTCCGGCGAGCGGGGGCGGCGACGACGAGGACGGGCTCGGGGGCGGCGACGAGGAGCGGACGGGCTCGGGGGCGGTGACGAGGAGCGGGCTCGGGGGCGGCGATGCTCGGGGAGGAGGGCGAGGAGGTCCGGCGACGGTCAGCGGGCTCGGGGACGGCTCGGAGGCGACGGCGATCTCCGGCAGCCTGGCGGCGTCGTGGTGTGGTTCGGCGTCGGGGGTTGGAGTGGAGAGGAAGATTGGGGGGGGAGGGAGAAGGCGCGGTTAAATACCCATAGCTTTAGTCCCGGTTGGTGCCCCCAACCGGGACTAAAGGCCTACCTTTAGTCCCGGTCTGAGCCACCAACCGGGACTAAAGCTAAATTTCAGCAGCCCAAAGGGCGCGAAACCCAGGCCTTTAGTCCCGGTTGGTGGCTCGGACCGGGACTAAAGGTAGGCCTTTAGTCCCGGTTGGGGGCACCAACTGGGACTAAATCTGTTTTTCCTATTTTTGGTTTTAGACCTTTTTAGGATATTTTAGTTTTAGTTTTCTTTTAAACAGATTCAAAAACAGTAGCATACATGCCTAGTTTTGATTTAATTCTTTTTGCTATTAAAGTTTTTAACAAAAAATACTTTATGAAAATTTTAGTTGCATAAATTTTATATAATTTTAAGTTAATATTATTTTGATCATAACTAGAGTTTTATAAAAGCTTTTTAGTTGATTCTTTTTGCTATTGAAGAATATTATAGTTTTGTTTTAGTTGATCATAACTAGAATTTTATATAATTTTATTTGATGATATAGATTTTCATCAGATAGTGACAAATAGTTCTATCAAGTTATTTTTCATAGGTACCATTGCCGCAACATTTCGCATTGAAGGGCCAGCATCAGGTTTGTCAATATGTTTTTGAAAATATGACACAAGGCGATCAATGCTATCAAAATCTTTCTTCCGGAATCTAAAGCCCTTTGAGTATAACCCAACATACTCATGATGTGGGTTTGTACTCCTGATGTAAGATAATATAAAGGTGCCTGGATGTTCATGAGATATGCCAAAATAATAGACTATTCTCGAGAATGGCCATCTGATATGTTGTCCTCTGTTTCACCAGAAAGCAACCAGAGAACTCCTCATATGGACCTCCAACTTTATGTCATACAACGTTTCTCTCTTATCATCTCCGATGCTTCTGCTGTATTCATCTATGTCAAGACGTTTAAGCCATGTCTATATTAACCTTGTTATTTTATATGGAGCCACCAACCGGGACTAACCGCGTATGATCAACCTTGCAAAACTTGGGACTGAAATCACTACAACTGGTGAGGGTGTGTATGGCCTATGCCTGTCAACCTCAAGCGACTTATCTGGAATGCTCAGAAGACATTCATATTTTGTTTGCACATAATTGCATTGATTAACTCCTCTGTATAATTAAAATACTAAAAGGATAGGAATAATTGAAATTTCATAACTTAATAAATAATTATTCTAAAATCATGTTTCAAATGCCAAAATGCCCTAGCTAGCTCTTACAAAGATTCCCTCCGGTTTGTCCGAAGTGGCACTTTCCAGCTAAAACTTTTCTTCGCGTGTGTCCCTTGCTTATTGCGCCGTAACCATGGATAATCTTCATCATTTAACAGGATGCTTGGGTCAGTCTTCACTGTGAAGGGAGGAATTTCATGAAACTTTTCATAATCTTCTGACATGTCTGTCTTGTCCTCCACTCCCACGATGTTTCTTTTCCCTGAAAGAACTATGTGGCGCTTTGTCTCATCGTATGATGTATTCGCTTCCTTATCTTTTCTTTTTCTCGGTTTGGTAGACATGTTCTTCACATAGAAAACCTGCGCCACATCATTGGCTAGGACGAATGGTTCGTCTGTGTACCCAAGATTGTTGAGATCCACTGTTGTTATTCCGTACTGCGGGTCTACCTGTACCCCGCCTCCTGTCAGATTGACCCATTTGCACCGAAACAAAGGGACCTTAAAATCACGTCCATAGTCAAGTTCCCATATCTCCTCTATGTAACCATAATATGTGTCCTTTGCCCTATTGGTGTTTGCTGCATCAAAGTGGACACCACTGATTTGGTTGGTGCTCTTTTTATCTCGGGCGATCGTGTAAAATATATTCTCATTTATCTCGTACCCTTGAAAAGTCAATACAGTCGAAGATGGTGTCCTGGCCAACAAGTACAGCTCATCTCCAACAGTGTTGTTACTCATGAGATGTGTTTGCAACTAACCGCCGAAAGTCGACATGTGTGCACATGTAATCCAGTCGTCAGACTGCTCCGGGTGTTGGGAGCGTACAATATTCTTGTGTTCATTGATATACGGGGCCACGAAGGTAGAATTTTGTAGAACTGTGTAGTGTGTTTGCGCCCAAGAATGCCCGTCCCTGCATATTATTGCTTTCGGTGCTAGCGTGCCTTTTCCACTCAGTCTCCCCTCATGCCGCGATTGAGGAACACCAATCGGCTTAAGGTCAGGAATAAAGTCAACACAAAACTCAATAACTTCCTCTGTTTCATGGCCCTTGAAGATGCTTCCTTCTAGCCTGGCATGGTTATGAACATATTTCTTTAAGACTCCCATGAACCTCTCAAAGGGGAACATATTGTGTAGAAATACAGGACCCAGAATGGCAATCTCGTCGACTAGGTGAACTAGGACGTGCGTTATAATATTGAAGAAGGATGGTGGGAACACCAACTCGAAACTGACAAGACATTGGACTAAATCATTCTGTAAGCTTGGTAGGATTTTTGGATCGATTACCTTCTAAGAAATTGCATTGAGGAATGCACATAGCTTCACAATGGCTAATCGAACATTTTCTCGTAGAAGCCCCCTCAATGCAACCGGAAGCAATTGTGTCATAATCACGTGGCAGTCATGAGACTTTAGGTTCTGAATTTTTTTCTCTGCCATATTTATTATTCCCTTTATATTCGACGAGAAGCCAGACAGGACCTTGATACTGAGCAGGCATTCAAAAAAGATTTCCTTCTCTGCTTTGGTAAGAGCGTAGCTGGCAGGACTTTGATACTGCTTTGGAGGCATGCCGTCTTTTTCATTCATACGTTGCTGGTCCTCCCGTGCCTCCGGTGTATCTTTTGTCTTCCCATACATGCCCAAAAGGCCTAACAGGTTCATGCAAAGATTCTTCGTCACGTGCATCACGTCGATTGCAGAGCGGACCTCTAGGACTTTCCAATAGGGTAGCTCCCAAAATATAGATTTCTTCTTCCACATGGGTGCGTGTCCGTCAGCGTCATTCGGAACAGATTGTCCGCCAGGACCCTTTCCAAAGATTGCTTTTAAATCCTTGACCATATCAAATATATCATCACCAGTACGGGGGACAGGCTTCTTCCGGTGATCTGCCTCACCTTTGAAATGCTTGCCTTTCTTTCTTAAGGCATGCTTGGTCGGAAGAAATCGACGATGTCCCAGGTACACATTCTTCTTATATTTGTCCAAATATATACTTTCAGTCTCATCTAAACAGTGCGTGCATGCATTGTATCCCTTATTTGTCTGTCCTGAAAGGTTACTAAGAGCAGGCCAATCATTGATGGTTACAAACAGCAACGCTCGTAGGTCAAATTCCTGCTGTTTGTGCTCATCCCACACACGTACACCTTTGATATCCCACAGCTGTAAAAGTTCTTCAACTAATGGCCTTAGGTACACATCAATGTCGTTGCCGGGTTGCTTAGGGCCTTGGATGAGCACTGGCATCATAATGAACTTCCGCTTCATGCACAACCAAGGAGGAAGGTTATACATACATAGAGTCACAGGCCAGGTGCTATGATTGCTGCTCTGCTCCCCAAAAGGATTAATGCCATCTGCACTTATACCAAACAATGAGTTTCTTGCGTCATCTGCAAACTCCGGCCACTTTCTCTCAAATTTTCTCCACTGCGACCCATCAACGGGTACTCTCAACATCCCGTCTTTCTTACGGTCTTCTTTGTGCCATCGCAACAACTTGGCATGCTCTTTGTTTCTGAACAGACGTTTCAACCGTGATATTATAGGAGCATACCACATCACCTTGGCAGGAACCCTCTTCCTGGGGCGCACGCCATCAACATCACCAGGGTCATCTCGTCTGATCTTATACCGCAATGCACCGCATACCGGGCATGCATTCAAATTCTCGTACTCCTCACCGCGATAGAGGATGCAGTCATTAGGGCATGCATGTATCTTCTGCACCTCTAATCCTAGAGGGCAGAGAACCTTCTTTGCTTCGTACGTACTGTCAGGCAATTCGTTATCCTTTGGAAGCTTCTTCTTCATTATTTTCAGTAACTTCTCAAATCACTTGTCAGATAAACCATTCTCTGCCTTCCATTGCAGCAATTCCAGTGTGGTACCGAGCTTTGTGTTGCCATCTTCGCAATTTGGGTACAACCGTTTTTTGTGATCCTCTAACATGCGATCGAACTTCAACTTCTCACTTTCACTTTCGCATTCTCTCTGTGCATCAACAATGACCCGGCGAAGATCATCAGCGGGCACATCTGGTGCCTCTTGATCTTCAGCTTCCCCCGTTGCAGTATCACCGTATTCAGGGAACATAGGATAGTTGTCATCATCCTCTTCTTCTTCATTGTCTTCCATCATAACCCCTCTTTCTCCGTGCTTGGTCCAACAATTATAGTGGGGCATGAAACCGGAGTTAAGCAGGTGGTAGTGAAGGGTTTTCGAGGAAGAGTAATCCTTCGTATTCTCACAGACAACACATGGACAATACATAAAACCATTCTGACTGTTTGCCTCAGCCACATCGATAAAATTATGCAGGCCCGTAATGTACTCGGAAGTGCGTCGGTCACCGTACATCCATTGCCGGTTCATCTGCATTATATAATTAAGTATATCAAAAACCATTATAGAACATCATGAATAGAGAAATGACCAAATTAATACAAGTTCAGCATCACATTAAAACCAAAGTACAGTAGTGATCAAATGTTATTACTGCAAAAATAAATACATAAAGTTCATACATAGTTCTCATAAAACAACATACAACTATCTAGAGCATCTAATTAAAACACACATTGAAACTAACATACAACTATGTAATACATTTAAATGCAACAACAAATGCGATCAAAATCGCAACTAAGGTAACAATTGATCCAACAGCATAATGATACCAAGCCTCTTTATCAATGTCATATTTTCTAATCTTTCTAATCTTCAAGCGCATTGCATCCATCTGGATCTTGTGTAGATCGACGACATCGGCAACATGCAACTCCAATTTCATCTTCTCTTATTCAATTCTTTTCAATTTTTATTTCAAATAATTGTTTTTTTTTCAATTAAATTTAACCTCTCGACAAGAGGGTCGGTTGGAATTTCCGGTTCACATATCTCCTAGATAAAAACATCTATGTCAAGTTGGTCGGCATAATTGTCATAAACACTAAATGAAACAAATAGTTATAAAAGATAATATACCACATCCGAATCATAGACCGGACGAGAGCCGACGGGGGCGGATACCAAAACCATGACACTATATAATAACAAACAATAATACAAGTAAGAAAATTATACAAGTAGCTATCTAAATCATACAAGTAAGAATTTTTTCTTTTTAAAAAAAGATAAGAACAAGAAACTCACCACGGTGGTGCCGGCGACGAGATCGGCGCGGGCGATAGACAGCGGTGAGGACGGGGACGGGGACGGGACGGCACCCTACACATGTGCAAACTAAGAAGTTAATTTGAGCTTAAATTGTGCATTTAAATCAAATAAACTCCCACATACACTTCTCCACTAAAACCCACAAACCACTCTACTTCTAGAGCAAATGAAATGAGCTAAACTAGCAGTAAGAGATGAAAGGATGAAGTTGCTAACCTTTTAAAACACTTGGATAGTTGATGCACCGCCAAATCTAGACAAATCTTGGGGAAAATGAAGCTTGGAGGAAGAACAGAAGAGAAAGCTTAAGTGTGGCTCGGGCATTTCATCGAACACCTCATGTGTATAAGAAGTGAGAACAGAGTAGCACACACCTCCCATCTTCTACGGCCAAAAAACAGAGAAGAGGGCGGGCAGCGGCGAGAGTATATATAGGCATCTTTTTAGCCCCGGTTGGTGTCTAGAACCGGGACTGAAGACTAACCTTTAGTCCCGGTTGGAGACACCAACCGGGACTAAAGGGAGCGAGGCGCTCCCTTTAGTCCCGGTTGGTGTCTGGAATCGGGACTAAAGGTTCCAGTCGAACCGGGACTGATGCCTGCCGAGGCCCGACCGGCGTCCTAGCCGCTCGAACCGGGACTGATACTCACATTAGTCCCGGTTCGTAACATGACCGGAACTATTGCTCTGATCTGGCCAGAACCAAAGCCCTGTTTTCTACTAGTGGGCCCAAGGGCCACCGGAGTCTAGCTTACAACCTCCGTCGGAACTGCTCTATATAAATACTCCGCGTACCTTCGCGAGCTTATCGTAGGCGCCGGCGCGCCGCTACTTGCTGGTTTGCTCTCCCCGCTTGCCTGCCGCCGGCGTCGTCCGCACGCACTTACGATCGACGGTGCCTTTCGGTTTGCTTGCTTATATATGTCATAATAAGGAGTCGTGCGTGTTCTGGATCCTTGTCACGTTCCAACATTGCAGTACCATCAAAGACCAGCGTACATACACGTCGACCGATATTATCAATTTTATACTCCACGTCCACCTCGAGAAAAGTAGCATAAGGCACCCGCTCGTGTCGATGGGCACGAGCGACGGCGAGACGGAGGCGGCGACGTCGCAAGATCGGGACTGGTCCTCTCTCCCGACGGACCTGCTCATCCAGATACTGCGGCGCCTCCGCTGGTCCAGCCACCCCAGCTTCGCCCTGGCGTGCAGCGGCTGGCGCTCCGCCGTCTCGCCCTTCTACCCGGCGTCCGTCACGCCTCTCCTGCTCAACGCCACCAGCGTCGGCTCCACCAACGCGCGCTTCTACAGCCCCTACTTCGACAAGAGCTTCGAGCTCGCCGCCACGCTGGACGAGCCGGGCGCCAAGATCTCCGGCGCCGCGGGACGGCGCCTCACGCTGTCCCTGCCGCACCTTGTCCGCACCGTCGACCTCGGGACGGGCGCCGCCCACGAGATGCCGCCGGTCGCTCAAGTCGGGTTCGATTTCGTCGTCTACGACGGCGGCGGCGACGGCGTGGGCAGGAGGATGCTCGGTGTCAGCGCCGTCATGTTTCTGCGGCTCCAGGCCGCGCTCTCCGTCAGAAACGGTGATGGCGGGTGGACGGACTGGGACTTCACCCCGTATGAATTTGGACCGACGTTCGTGCCGTCGCCGAGTTGTAACCCGGTCTTCCACGGTGGGTTGCTCTACCTCCTGGGACAGGACGGGAGGCTAGCGGTGTACGACCAGTGCATGCACGACCAAGGGTTTGAGATACTGGAGAAGCCCCGGAGCTTTGGGTTCGAATGCGAAGACAGCTACCTCGTCGTGTCCGAACAAGACGAGCTCATGGCCGTCCTGGTCGGCCTCCGTGGGCCGCCGGTCAACGTTGTCAAACTCAACAAGCACACCATGGAGTGGGAGAAGGTGGAGAGCCTAGAGGGGAGCGTCCTGTTCACCGGCACGCTCACGACGACGATGAAGAAGACCGGCGCCAGGTGGATGCAGAACAGGATCTTCCTCCCCAGGCTCTTTGATTGGCCCGAGACCATCCCTGCCGACCTTGTTCAACATGACGGCGAACTCGCATTTGTGCCGAAGCAGGAGTGCACGTGGCCTGCTGTGAGAGACGACACCTATGTGACAAACGTGTGGAGTTACAAATTGGGACATAGCGGTGAAGAAGCAAGAGAATTTTGGGAAACAGAAAAACTAGATTATAGTGTCTGGGTTGATTTTGGTAGTACTTAGCTTCATTGTTACTCCCTCCGATCCATATTAATTATCGATGATGTAGTACTCTACATATGTTGGATAATATTTACATATGATGTTTTGCAATGGTGCAAGGCCAACCCTATTGACATTCTAATGCATTAGTGTGGGATAAGAGAAATTTTAAGACCCTCCAATGACAATAATCCTACACCTACGGGCCATAAGCTACGGAAGAGACCTTACATGCTACGTGTCTTAGTCTTATTATAATCACTCACCCTCTAAATTTCGCTGGGGGCCCGCCACTAACCAACCTTAGGATTACATCTCAGTCTGTAACTACATCCATACAAAACGACCCGTAAGTGTAGCATTGTTCCTCCAATGATCTACATTGAGCACGACGACAAAACATGCAATAATAATGCCTCTTCTGTAAGGTACTTTCTTTTTGCGGGAAGCCTTTGTATGTATACTATAGTCATAAATAGAAGCAACATCTTCAGACTTTCACCAAGCCTACGTCGTCGTTAACCCACCCACATCTTCCCCTTCTTGCACTGCCCTCCGCGTTCTCTGGCAGCACGCCCAAAACCCTCCTGTTACTTTCCTTGGTCCCTGTCACAATGTTCACGTTGAGTGTCATGATGAAACCGCCTCTCTGATTACATAGAAATCGCAAGCGCACACAGTGGTCCCCGCACCACATTCTCCACTCCACTTCTTCACAAACCCCTACGAGAGACATATCCCATTTGCATCTCTAGCATCAACTACTTAGTTGTCCTCATCATCATCAAGATTAGTAACGTTTCTAATTCGCCGCAAACTCTTGTTTTGCGGGCTCGTGACTATTGATGCCAACCTGATGTACTCTCTTCGTCTTTCCCGGTGATGGTTTCGGTAGGTCTCTTGCTTCACCTCTAGGGCCTCTGTTTGACGAGGGTTCCAATGCCATGATGACATTCTTGCTAATGTTTTTGCCAGCTGAGACTCTGCTCTCATCGCTCCTTCTCCTTCTCTTGCTGGGCTTTGAGCCATGTGATTGAAATGTCTGGCTAGGCCTCTCCCAGTGCATAGGTGTTTAGATGAGGTGCTAAGTGCATGAAAGGGTTAGCAACTAATTCCTCAATGCATGGGTGCTTAGCTTCTTGTTACCAAGCTTCCTTCATTTTTTTGTGAAAAAGATCCAGATCTATATAAAAGTTCATCATATGTACAAAGCACCTCAAACGTAATAAAAGTTACATTGAGGTCTCTAGACCACCGAACGACCACTACCGCCGTCAGAACGTCGCCGCTCCTCTACCGGAGCCGGCTTGACCTTGTCGATAACAATGGAAAGTCTTCGTGCACGTGCCCCTAAGGACCAACGCCCTGGAGCCGCAGTCGTCGCCATTGAACCCTTGAATAGATTTGAATCAACTGGCATCAAATCCCATCCTCACGCATGCATGATGAGAAACCCTAACCTCCCCACCCCCAAGGAGACGACATGAATCTACGTCAGAGCTTTGTCAACTACGTCTAGATGGACGAACTCGAGGAGGATCAAAGCCCAGAAGACAAACTCGAAGAAGAGGCGCTGCCATCCGCCCGAGTGTTGCACCTGCGAGCACTAAAAAAACCTAACTTAAACTACTAGCTGGAGCGAAGGCACCGGGATTCCCCTCCCCGTCACCGGTCGCTGGGGCATTAAGCAGAGGGAAGGAGAATCCACGCGCTCGCTTGCGAACTCTGAAGGGGAAAGTTTGCCCTAGCCGCCGAGGGGAAGGGGAGAAAATGCTGGGAGAAAAATTCTTTTTCCCAAGTTTTTGTTGCTTCATTTAATTAGTTGTAGGCTGTAAACTGTGTTTTCACCTAGGTACACGCGCTTAATGTTGCTTTCACTATTACTAATATCTACGTGCCTTGTTGTGTGGTTGATAAGGGCATCTCCAACGCCGACCTGCAAATTCCTCCGGTATATGTCCGGACGTGGTCCGCGGACATGATACGGGAGGGAGCCATCCAACGCTAATTACAAAGTATCCGGCTAGGAGGAGAAAAAGTAGGTGGGGACCATGCATGTGGTGGAATATTTGTGGTTTAGTGTCCGGTTGGGAGGAGAGAGAGAAAAGGGGGACCATGCATGTGCGGTTGGAAGGAGAGGGAGAAGAGAGGGACATGCATGTGATTGGTCAAGTGCATGTCCGGACTCCGGCAAAACTCCGCCAGGTTTGTCTCCAAAATACCGGAATTTGGACGTCTGGACAGCTTCGCGGACTGATACAGGTCCCCATTGAATTGCAAAAGTGAACAAATGTGTCCGGTCGGACATATACTGGTGTTTTGCGGGTCTCCCTTGGAGATGCCCTAAGCCAACCTTCTTAGAGGAGATGATCTCTATTGGTCCTTCAATTGTAGGGCCTTGGGCCATCATAGGCAAATCCAACCAAACGTTGCACCCCTCTCACCATTCTAACTCCAACTTCAATGTTTGTAAGGCAATAAATTTTGTAGTTGTGATTAATTCACTTCATTTATAGGAATCCCTCCCCTTGATCGGTTTTGTAATTGTGGCGGCACCAGGACAGATGCGGCGAGGGTGTGGCTACAGGGCACGGGCGAGCAGCCTGAGGGGCTAGGCAGCACCCTAGGAGCTCCAGGAGCAGGAAAGGCGGCATGGGGCGGCTGTGGGAACTTGGTACCGAGAGAAAATATGGGAAAGGAGGCGGTGCTCACAGAGGATCCACGGGGCTGGTTAATGGGCTCAGGGGCGCCCTAGTTGCAGGGAATCAACGGTGACGGTCTTCGGATGCCGTCGATGAAGAAGACGGCGTCTCGTCCAGCTCGGAGCTCCTAGGCTTGTGTTCGTCGGTGGGGAGGTGCACGACGTCAGGGCGGAGCGGTTCGACACGACGAAAAGGCCAGGTGGTGGTTCTGGCTCGGTGGTTCACGGCGCGCTCAGGCTCCTCACGGTGGAGCTCGAAAATGAGAGAGGGGAAGTGGAAAGTGGGCGGAAGCAAGACAGATAAGCACGTGGTATGTGTGGCGTTCTTAAGCGCGCCTCACAGTGTCGGGAGAAGCAGGAGGCAGCGAGGCGTGTGCTCGTGCGCTCAGTCCACACGCTCCCGTCCTTCTGGCGCGAGGAGACGACTGGCACCTGGCCAGTGGTCATGGCTGCTCTGGGCCACCCGCTCGCAAACGAGGTGATTTTGCATGATTAAATATAAAGCAAGGGGGTTTTCTGCAAAAGAACATGCACACGACGCGCCACGTCAGCAACTGACAAGCGGGCCCCGCCCGTCAGTTTCCGTGTCAAAATGTGTTTAAACACGGATAAGCTTGATTTGTTGCGGCGTTCCTCAGATTAGGTACTGATCTGCAAAAAAAAAGTAAAGTGATACCAATTCGTTGTCCGAGCCTCAATTATTGTACTCCCTTCGATCCATGTATTTTAATATTAGATACTTTCATTTGAGCAACAAATAATCTATATATCTATATACCTTATTTTTTTTACTAATAAAGCAAGATGATATTCTTGGTTTCGTCCCGTGATTAGATTTTTTTGTTCCGTTATTAGTTTTGGCGTACAGCGTTGCTGTCCTTTCACGATCGGTTCCCTTGCGTGTGCTCGGGATAGGACTTCTTCGTCAACCTCACGTGGGTCGCGTAAACTCCGATCCAAAAGAAAACAATCCTCCAGGCGAGCCAGGCCATTTTTTTTTGAGACACTCTCGCTCAGCTTTATTTAAATCACCACAACGTTTACAGGTAAAAATAAAAGATCACCGGGATGACCAAACCAAACATGGCAGCCAAACCCAAGTGTTAATGTGCTGCGGCCCGTGGCCCAACAAATCGAGCCCACCTATCCTGACGTGCCAGACCGAGGCAAAAAGAAGTGATGGTATTGAGAATTGAACTCGCAACCTCAGGTTCGGTACTGGATGCCATGGCCAACTGGGCTGCATCGCGTTCCTGTTAAAGTGTAGATCAATCACGTTGTTAAATAGTCCCACATCGCCTCCTTAGATCCAATCCATCTAATTTATATACGGCTTTGCCTTTGCTGGGTGTTAAGAAGCCGCTTCGGGAACAAGGAAAGAGATGACAGAAATAAGAAAGGAAAGAGAGGATTTCAAAGGGACATGAGATGCTAATAAGGAAGCAATGAGAGAGGCTAATTGACTGGTGGGCTATTAAACAGAGACATGCATGCATATATAGCACAAGGAAGATGCCTGAAGCAGTGAAGCTATGGAGAAACAATTCCCGTCCCTTCTCTCGACCATGGAGAGACGGAGGGATGGGGCCTGCGGCTGTGGTGGTTGGCGAGCCGAGCCGAGCGAGAAGTCGCCACCGCCACCCCCTTAGCTCTAGATCCAACTGGAGATTGATCTGGTACATGCCCAGAGTATTCTGGGTGAAGTACAACTGAATAGTTTCAGCCTCTGAAATGTTTGTGATTTTATTCAGGTGTTTGGAAGCCTCCAAGATAATTGTTCGGCTGAACTTGATCATTCGTGAGTATTGAATGTTCCAACCTGTGCATGTTAGAGGGCCTAAATGCATTTTGATGTGCACAGATGTGTTCAATACTGTTCCAAGTTGCCATGTTCAGACAAAAATATTAACCATAAAGAATTTCCATGCTTTTGCACGGGTGTGAAATTGACTTTCAAAAATTGATATGGTTATTGGTTTTCCATTCCTACTCCAGACAAAAAAAAGAAGAATATTTTTGCTAAAAGTAAAGTTGCTCCAAGAATTTACGCCTTACATGATACTGCTTTCTTAGTACATATATTTGGGCTAGCTTTTCTTTTGTCAAACATATTGGGGCTAGCTGGACCTGTTGATTGATGGTATGATTTTACAGGGGCCGGCCATAAGTCAGGAGCTAGAATCTATTTTTGGTGTCACTCTACTTTTCCTTTGGTCGGATTAGAATCCAATGGCTAGCCATATCTTTTCTTCTTCTCCCCTTCATCTTCCTCCTCCTACTACCCTACAGCGTCGGCCGCCGCGGCGGCCCGCCCCACCGCCCTGCCCTACTCAAGCGGCCACCTTCGCCACTCTGTAACCACCCCTACCGCCCCTCTAAAACTAATTACCACTCTTCTTCTGCACCAGGGCCCACCCCCACCCTGTATCGTCAACCTCTGATTCCTCTACACCACCTGCTCCCGGCTTTGGTCGCTACTGGCTTTGGTGTCACCCCCGTCTCCTCCTTGGGCTACATATCACATTATTACTCTACATCGCCCTGTAAACACCGTAACCACCTAGGGCTATGGGCATCAGGGCCGTCCATGGGCCTGTGCGGGCTGTGCGACCACACAGGGCCCCCAAATTTTAGGGGCCCCAGTTTTGGTCCAAGGTTATTTTTACTATTTTGATTTTTCCTTTGTTTGTATGATTTTGGGCCTACTGGCCTGGTCTGATCGCTCGACACCATCTTCCGACCCCCTCCCTCCCTCTTGATCGATCGCATGGGCCGAGTGTTGACACACGAACGCGTCACGCGTACCCTCGACGCCGGGGGTGATGCACCGCAGCTCACGTCGAGGGAGGCCTGCCGGAAGCGCGGTACCCTAGGTCGATTCGCTCGCCCCTAGGGCCTCGAGGATCGCCGCACTTCAATACGAAGAACGAACGAAGAACGAGAAGAAAGATACAAGGGAGAGGGATAAAAGTAGGGTAAAAGATATAGATGTGTTTGTTCGATTGTGTGTCGTTTTAATCGGCCGTCACCCCCAACATATATAAGAGGCGGCTGGACTTCCCGCACAAGCAAAGGATTCATCTAGGCTTTCCTTACAAGAAAATTACATCAATTCACGTCCTAGAGTCCTAGTTCTGGTCCCACTCGGATTCAGCCCAAATCTGGTCCAATCTTCTGTCTTGCTCCTTGCGTGGGCCGTGGAATCTGCATATGACTTCCGATGGAGACGGTTCAAATACCAATTTTGTGCGCTTCGACGAGGCCGACAATCCGTATGTTAATCACTTTTCCAAATAAGGCCATCTTGAATACTCCACGGGGTCATCTTTAATTTCGAGTCGGACTCGGTCATGTAGCTGACTGTACCGTCCGACTCTTGCAGCGTCTCTGCAGGTCGTATATTACGTCGGATGATGATGACTCCAAAAGCAAAGTTGACCGTTTCGACGTTACGAACAACTTTCATGTTGAACACTTTTTCATCTGAGGCCATCTAGATAATTATTTGAGCCCATCTTCAGCTTCTGGTCGGATTTGACAGTTTCCACCCCGGCAAGCTTTTCCGGGCAAGCACCCCGGCAAGCTTCACCCCGGCAAGGTTTCCATCCCGGCAAGCTTTCACCCCGGCAAGCTTTCCATCCCGGCAAGATTTCCCCGGCAAGGTTTCTACCCCGGCAAGCTTTCACCCCGGCAAGGTTTCCATCCCGGCAAGATTTCCCCGGCAAGGTTTCTATCCCGGCAAGCTTTCTGACTGTACCTTGCGGGTCTTTTTTGAGACAGTAAACGACCTCGGATGATGATGACTCCAAAAGCAAAGTTGACCGTTTCGACGAGACGAACAACTTTCATGTTGAACGTTTTTCGATCCGAGGCCATCTTGAAGGGCTAATTGCTCACGCATTGCATCAGACACCCATCAGACATGTGTCTGATGGGGCGCGCGGTATTTCGCCTCTTGACAGGGCTGGATTCAGATAGCTCTAACTTTTGCATACGAACTCGGATTGAGACGATTTTTATATGAAAATCTACCGATTCGACGAGACGAAGACAATTCATGTAGAAAGTTTTCTCATATGAGATCATCTTGAGGGCGTAATCATCCGAATAGTGTTCTGGATACTAAAAATCCCAGTACTTCGAACACAACTTTCGGCCTTAGAGATGAGATCGGATAGCTATGGCCCAAACTTCAAAGTTTCTCCTTTCGATGATACAGAACTTTCTCACTTTGAGTACTTTTCCATTTGAGGCCTTCTTAATTGTGTTTTGGCTTCGTGCCAAAAACGGGTGTCAACACACGCCCCCCTGTTTTTCGGCAAAACTTGTGTGCCGAAAAATAATTTGTACCACATTGGTTCTAAGGATGATGTCAACACTCCATCGGCCATTTATATTCTTAGGGCGATAATCATATATCGGCCATGTTTGTGTTTAAGATGATAAGTATATATCTTGAAGTCGATTGCTACCATCCCGAACCGGCATAGATTCAAAATCCTCCATCTCATCTTCATCTCCCAATGTGTATATTGGACTTAAAATTTCCTCAATAAAAGGGGATGTTTCAGGTGGCGTGGACGATGTAATAAGGGCTGCATCATCCTTTTTTGGTGGCGTAGGTGCTGTTGTAGCTAGTGTAGAGACATCTGCGTTTCCTTTTTGTTTAGGCCTCCACACTTGTTTTGTGGGCGCCACGGGCCGAATTTTATTGAACAATTCGTCCTTTTGCTCTTCTACTTCATGTGCCGCCTTCTCGCGGCTCCTCATACGTTGTAATCTCCTTTTTTGTGTCTTGGACAGACCGGGAGGACACCACTTAGGTTGAATATACTTGGGATCCCTAGATTCTGCTTCGCTTGGAGAATTTTTTGTTGGCCGATTAGCACCATGGCTTGAACGGCCTTGTGTAGGATAATAAAGCTTTTTGTGAGCAGGCCTTCTAGGTGTTGTCCACCCCATATGAAAAGCATAAGGAGCCATTGGGGACTGCCCCCATCCTCCATTGAAGTCTCCCATGTAATATGGCGCATAGAGGGGTGGCGACATCCATGGTGCCGGTGCCCATGACCCATATGGCCTTGCATAGTGTCGAAACTCTTGCTTCGGAGGTGATCTTGAACGTTTTGAATATGATGGCCGATTGGAGCTAGAACCGGCCGCTTGACTTGCATATTTAGATAGCAACATATCAAAAGTTGGCTTGATTCGCTTGTGCTTAGCTTCACTCCTTTTACACTTGCCAACTTCTGAATTCTTGGGCTTGATAAATTCAACATGAGTATCCTCTTGTACTTGCGGTTGCCCCCCGAGTGCAGGATTTTTTATGGTGATCTTGATTACCTCTCCACCATCGGATTGCTTCTCAAGCACGACTTGCCTCCCCAAGATCTTGTCTCCATCTTTGTTCTTCCTGGGCTCACCAATGACAATATTGTCTTTATTAGCTAATTCGGATATGTTAGGCCGAGTTAACATTTTCTTCCCCTCCAAAGTCATGGTATTCATTGGGAAGGGCTGTCTATCAACTTGCATCTCAGAAAAACTCAATCGTCCGTCATTAATGGCCGATTGTATCTGTCTCCGAAAAACATTGCAATCATTAGTAGCATGAGAAAATGAATTATGATATTTGCAATAAGCACGCCGTTTCAGCTCCTCAAACGGCGGTATGGTGTGTGATATTCTAATCATCTTTTCTTGCAAGAGAGCATCAAATATTCCATCACACTTGGATATATCAAAAGTAAATTTCATCTCCTCATCACGATTCTTACGAATCGGCTTAAGAGCATTGCATGCATAGGGTTTGGCCTTTGAGGACCAAACAAATTCAGTGGTACAGACATCAACCTCATCGTCCGAATATTCATCATTATAATCAAGCATATGCATTCTAGGACGATCGGTTGTTGACCTATGAATCTCTTTACTTCAGCTTTCTTGAGCCAAAGCTTTCTGCAAGACTTGGTTAATATTTAAAAATTCATAACTTTCTAGCCTCTCCTTAATGTGAGTTTTCAAACCATTAAGGACAAGATCCGCCAAGTCTCTTTCGGTTATCACTAAGCTATAGCATCGGTTTTTTATATCTCTAAATCTTTTGACATAATCGGTGACCGATTCATCATGCTTTTGCCTAACCGATGTAAGATGCGATAACTTAAGCTCATTGTCGCCACTATAAAAATGATCATGAAACTTTTGCTCTAGTTGCGACCATAAGAGAATTGAGCTAGGTGGCAAAGCAGCAAACCATGAAAATGCGGTGCCAGTTAAAGATAAGGGAAATAACCGCACTTTCAATTCTTCTATGGAACTTGCTTCACCCAACTGTGCTAGATACTGACTCACATGCTCCCAAGTTGTTTTTGTGCCCTCTCCACTAAATTGACAAAATCAGGAACCTTATAACCTGGAGGGTACAAAACTGCGTCGAAGTGTTCAGGATAAGGCTTTTGATACACACGACTCTTTATTTTCGGCTCGTTTCCGAAAGTTTCTTGAAACATCTTATGCAAATCCTCCCTTAATTTGGCTAAAATTGGATCCGAGGTAGATGAAGATGCTTGTGGCAATGACATAGGAGCAACTTGGGAACTAGCTAGTGATGCAACTTGTGGAGTAGGCGCCGAAACATAATTCGGCGGGAGACCAAACATGCTTGTATTCATAGGTGATGTGACAAAGTAATTCGGCGTAGACGCCGAATTGGGCACACTCATAATAGGATTAGGGTATGCAGGTGCGGCCACAAGTTGATTGGTTTGGCTAGGATAAAAATTTATCGGCAAATTGTAATGTTGTTGCATGGGAGGTGCCGATGAAATAGGTAAAGTTGGATTAGGTTTTTCTGGGCTACTGGATACACCAACATTACCACTAGATGACGGCGGCATATTTTTCTGAGCATTGGTATTTGCCACGAAAGAATTGTACGCCATCACATTACCCTTACTAACAAGACTTTCAATCACAGCCAGTTGCTCAGGAGAAAAAACTTTGCTCATAGTGATTTCATCTTGTTCATCAATGGGAGGAGGTAACCTGATTTCTCCAATCGGAGTGATGTTGCCTTGGCGGTCCTTCTTGACACTTGAAAGAAACGCCTCCAAATCCTCCTCCTCGCGCTTCTTCTTGAGCGCCTCAAAAGCCTCTTCACGCTTTTTCTTGAGCGCTTCGTAGGCCTGGCGATGTTCCTCCGATAGCTCATCAAGACCGGGCTTAATGATGTTATCGGCGCTAACTTCTGAGGGCTGGGGAAGATTTGACATGGTTGATGATGATTCTTGATCTTTCGTCCCCAGCGGAGTCGCCAAAAAGTGTGTTGACACACGAACGCGTCACGCGTACCCTCGACGCCGGGGGTGATGCACCGCAGCTCACGTCGAGGGAGGCCTACCGGAAGCGCGGTACGCAAGCAATCTGGCGGGCGCTTTTGTAGACCCGACGCACCGCTTCTCCGGGATGGAACCCGTCAGGAGTCACGGATGGACGATGGGCTGCCCTAGGTCGATTCGCTCGCCCCTAGGGCCTCGAGGATCGCCGCACTTCAATACGAAGAACGAACGAAGAACGAGAAGAAGGATACAAGGGAGAGGGATAAAAGTAGGGTAAAAGATATAGATGTGTTTGTTCGATTGTGTGTCGTTTTAATCGGCCGTCACCCCCAACATATATAAGAGGCGGCTGGACTTCCCGTACAAGCAAAGGATTCATCTAGGCTTTCCTTACAAGAAAATTACATCAATTCACGTCCTAGAGTCCTAGTTCTGGTCCCACTCGGATTCAGCCCAAATCTGGTCCAATCTTCTGTCTTGCTCCTTGCGTGGGCCGTGGAATCTGCATATGACTTCCGATGGAGACGGTTCAAATACCAATTTTGTGCGCTTCGACGAGGCCGACAATCCGTATGTTAATCACTTTTCCAAATAAGGCCATCTTGAATACTCCACGGGGTCATCTTTAATTTCGAGTCGGACTCGGTCATGTAGCTGACTGTACCGTCCGACTCTTGCAGCGTCTCTGCAGGTCGTATATTATGTCGGATGATGATGACTCCAAAAGCAAAGTTGACCGTTTCGACGTTACGAACAACTTTCATGTTGAACACTTTTTCATCTGAGGCCATCTAGATAATTATTTGAGCCCATCTTCAGCTTCTGGTCGGATTTGACAGTTTCCACCCCGGCAAGCTTTTCCCGGCAAGCACCCCGGCAAGCTTCACCCCGGCAAGGTTTCCATCCCGGCAAGCTTTCACCCCGGCAAGGTTTCCATCCCGGCAAGATTTCCCCGGCAAGATTTCTACCCCGGCAAGCTTTCACCCCGGCAAGGTTTCCATCCTGGCAAGATTTCCCCGGCAAGGTTTCTATCCCGGCAAGCTTTCTGACTGTACCTTGCGGGTCTTTTTTGAGACAGTAAACGACCTCGGATGATGATGACTCCAAAAGCAAAGTTGACCGTTTCGACGAGACGAACTACTTTCATGTTGAACGTTTTTCGATCCGAGGCCATCTTGAAGGGATAATTGCTCACGCATTGCATCAGACACCCATCAGACATGTGTCTGATGGGGCGCGCGGTATTTCGCCTCTTGACAGGGCTGGATTCAGATAGCTCTAACTTTTGCATACGAACTCGGATTGAGACGATTTTTATATGAAAATCTACCGATTCGACGAGACGAAGACAATTCATGTAGAAAGTTTTCTCATATGAGATCATCTTGAGGGCGTAATCAGACGAATAGTGTTCTGGATACAAAATCCCAGTACTTCGAACACAACTTTCGGCCTTAGAGATGAGATCGGATAGCTATGGCCCAAACTTCAAAGTTTCTCCTTTCGATGATACAGAACTTTCTCACTTTGAGTACTTTTCCATTTGAGGCCTTCTTAATTGTGTTTTGGCTTCGTGCCAAAAACGGGTGTCAACACCGAGCCTCCACCGAACTCTGTCCCGATCAGACCCTGCTCTCAATCAGTTACCTTGTCCCTTCGTTCCCAGCCTTCCCATGTCCCTGACTCGATCAAATCTGATCGGTGTCGGCGCCTTAACCTAATTTTTTTGGCGTGGTCGTCCCGCTCCCTCCTACCCCCCCTGCGGTTCCCCCCTGACAGATTCAGATTAGAGACGCGACTCCATTACTTGTTCCTACTTGGGCAATTAGCGATGCTCTAGTGGCCGCTACTGATGCCTTTGTGGCCTACTCATGATGTATCACGATCCAGTGAGTTTGCCACCGCTCACGATTCTGGTAACGTTTTGTTTGATGTGGTGATGCCTTAATAATTAATAATAGTTACATGTGATTAGATGAGCAATATGGATCTAATTTATCTTTTTTATATCAGCTATACTTTTCTATGAAAAATGAAGATAAAAGAGTAGAAATCACGTGCTACAATCCGGCTCCGCCCGGGCTGCAGGTGAGAGGTCCAGCAAGCAAAGCAGACACTAGTAGAAAACAGGGAATCAGTCCCGGTTCCAGAGGGCCTTTAGTCCCGGTTCTGGAACCGGGGCTAAGCATCCGGGACTAAAGGTCCTCACTTTTAGTCCCGGTTCTGTTACGAACCGGGACTAAAGTGCCTCCACGTGGCCGCTGTGGGGCGCCCAGGCAGGAGGAACTTTAGTCCCGGTTGGTAACACCAACCGGGACTAAAAGACTGCCACGCGTCAGCAGCTCGAGGCGCCCAGGCAGGAGGAACTTTAGTCCCGGTTGGTAACACCAACCGGGACTAAAAGACTGCCACGCGTCAGCAGCTCGAGGCGCTGGGGTTTTTGTTTTTTTTAAAGGAGGGGTTTAGGGGTTTAGGGGTTTCATATTGTGTTTCCCCCTTTTCTTTTTTGTGTAGACGATTCAACTCGACGTTTGCTACTACATAAAGCAATGAAGAAACCATTACACAAATCTTCATGAATTAATATAGAGAGAAGTGACCTCTCTTTCTCCGTGCTTGGTCGAACAACATGTTTTCGTATATCTATTCGACGCTACGTACTATGTCTAGTGCACGTTCATGCATATATACAATGAATAACATCTCTTACGATCTCTAATATCTAATTACCAACATTCATCCTAATTTCTTCATGGTATTCTCCATTTTTAGCTATGACGTGATCAAGGAGGAATCCCGCCAATTCCTCTTGAATTGCTCGTAGGCGATACTCTGGTAGGAGTCCATCCCTCTTCCGTTCGATCTAATTTAAAGAAGGGGGTCAATATATATATATATATATATATATATATATATATATATATATATATATATATATATGAATGAAACTCAACACAGTTGATGGTAATAAAATAAATTTGTGAATATTGTTTACGTACATCAAGTTTTTCTAATATTCTGCCCTTGTCACAGGTCGTCTGGCGCATGAACTCGCAGACGTAGTATCCATAGAAGTTATTCCCGGATCCCTGATGAGGGCACTTTACGAGAATAGAGTTCAATCAAAATAATAATCAAGCATGATAGTGGTATTGAAACTAGAATCAAAGAGATGCGCGGGCCTAGCTAGTACTACTTACAGGGAGCAATTCATATCGCAGCTCCTTTTTCCAGGGACCCCTAACCGCCTCGGTGAACCTTGTCCAAACCCTGCCCGGCAAACAAAATGAATTAAAGAGTTATTAATTACTTGATATCAGGAAATGAACGATAGTTGCCGATATAGTGCGATAATGATTGAAATTACTTCTGGAGAATTTTTTGCAGGGGCGCCCACTTCGAAAGGTCTTTACGTAACGAGTCCATGACTTGTATTCGACTTTGGTCAAACTGTATGATGAGCAGAATAAAGTGGAAGCTGCACACATGTAGCTCATCAATTACACTTAACATCGAGTAAGCAAAACAAAATGATGTGTATGTACAAGACAGTATATAACACTCACTCGAAGTTGTAAGGAAGTAGTATTTCTCTTTTGGTTTGTTGTTTGATAAACGCCCTTAGCAAGTAATCCTCTACATCCTTTTTGTTGTGTTGGACAGTAACTTCATGAACAATATTTGGGCTAACGAACCCAATGTCATAGATTTGGATTGGTCATTTGTTGCATTCGAGGATCTTCTTTCTGCATAATATACATATGGTGAGGATAATTATATACATGCAATAATGAACGAGCTGAGCTAGAGACTTAATTACAGAAATGATACTTACAAACAATAGCAAGTGATGATCGTTTTGTCGATCTCTTTTAGATTGTATAACTGGAATAATTCTGAAAATTCAATGTAAACCGACTCGTTTCCATTGAAGAAATGCTCATCTTTAACTCCTGCAGTGATATAGTTCTCCCCTCGCTTGCAGGCTTCCAAGTACCATTTATGCAATGCTCGCATCCTCGTTGGTAGATTCGGGAGCTCCTCAGGTTTGACGAGAGGCTTCCCGTGCTCGAATCTAAAGGCTACTACATCAGCCATTTCGGGTAACGGTATATGATCGGGTAAGTAATCACCAGGATTAGTACCAGGCGCTACCCCCTCCGGAACATCAGGGATATCGCTAGACACCATGAGCGGGGGGCACGATTGGTTCTCCTGCTCGCCCAGTTGGAGAATTGTTTTTTCCCTTGATATGCACTACCGCTGCTTCCCGACCGCTTCTGTGGATCTGCAAATGACTTTACAATCTCACGGTCATAGTCTGATAGCAACTTAGGCGGTGGTTTTTCAAGGTTTTTCAGCGCACGCCTCGCTATTTTCGGATCAATTTTCTCCTTTGGAGGTGGACGTTTCGGTGCAAAATGGGCCTTCACTTCGGCCATTGAGATTGCCTTGCTTTCCTCTTCAGACCTATCATATAGTCTCTGTGGAAGAGGCTTGAGGCTTGGACCATATTGAAAATGGGCCTTCACTTCGGCCATTGAGATTGCCTTTGCTTCGTACGTACTGTCGGGCAATTCGTTATCCTTTGGAAGCTTCTTCTTCATTATTTTCAGTAGCGTTCCAAATCCCTTGTCAGATACACCATTGTCTGCCTTCCATTGCAGCAATTCCAGTGTGGTACCGAGCTTTGTGTTGTCATCTTCGCAATTTGGGTACAACCCTTTTTTATGATCCTCTAACATGCGCTCGAACTTCAACTTCTCCCTTTCACTTTCGCATCCTCTCTGTGCATCAACAATGACCCGACGAAGATCATCATCGGGCACATCGTCTGGTGCCTCTTGATCTTCAGCTTCCCCCGTTGCAGTATCACCGTATTCAGGGGGATAGTTGTCATCATCCTCTTCTTCTTCGTTGTCTTCCATCATAACCCCTCTTTCTCTGTGCTTGGTCCAAACATTATAGTGTGGCATGAAACCCTTCTCAATCAGGTGGATGTGAAGGGTTCTCGAGTCAGAGTGAGACTTCGTATTCCCACAGACAGTACATGGACAATACATAAAACCATTCTGCTTGTTTGCCTCAGCCACTTCGAGAAAATTATGCATGCCATCAATGTACTCGGAGGTGCGTCGGTCACCGTACATCCATTGCCGCTTCATCTGCGTGCATTATATAATTAAGTGTATCAAAAACCATTACAGAACATCATGAATAGAGAAGTGACCAAATTAATACAAGTTCATCATCACATTAAAACCAAAGTACAGTAGTGATCAAATGTTATTACTGAAAAAATAAATACATAAAGTTCATACATATATAGTTCTCATAGAACAATATATAGCTCTCTAGAGCATCTAATTAAAACATACATTGAAACTATGAAAAACATTTAAAAACAACAACAAATGCGATCATAATCGCAACTAAGGTAACAATTGATCCAACGACATAATGATACCAAGCCTCATTATGAATGGCATATTTTCTAATCTTTCTAATCTTTAAGCGCATTGCATCCATCTTGATCTTGTGATCATCGACGACATCGGCAACATGCAACTCCAATTCCATCTTCTCCTCCTCAATTCTTTTCAAATTTTTTTTCAAGTAATTGTTTTCTTTTTCAACTAAATTTAACCTCTCGACAAGAGGGTCGGTTGGAATTTCCGGTTCACATACCTCCTAGATAAAAACATCTATGCCACGTTGGTCGGCATAATTGTCATAAACACTAAATGAAACAAATCATAATAAAAGATAATATACCACATCCGAATCATAGACAGGACGAGGGCCGACGGGGGCGGATACCAAAGTCATGGCACTATATAATAACAAACAATAATAAAAGTAAGAAAATTATACAAGTATCTATCTAAATCATACAAGTAAGAATTTTTTTCTTTCAAAAAGAAGATAAGAACAAGAGGCTCACCACGGTGGTGCCGGCGACGAGATCGGCGCGGGCGATCGACGGCGGTGAGGACGGGGACGGGGACGGCACCCTACACATGTGTAGACTCTAAGAAGTTAATTTCAGCTCAAATTGTGCATCTAAATCAAAAGAACTCCCACATACACTCCTCCACTAAAACCCACAACCACTCTACTTCTACAACATTTGAAATGAGCTAAACTAGCAGTGAGAGATGAAACGATGAAGTTGCTAACCTTTTAGAACACTTGTGTAGTTGGTGCACCGCCAAACCTAGACAAATCTTAGGGAAAATGGAGCTTCGAGGTCGAGCTTGGAGAGGACAAAGCTTAAGTGTGGCTCGGGCATTTCATCAAACACCTCATGTGCATAGGAGGTGAGAACAGAGCAGCACAAACCTCCCACCCTTCGACGGCCTAAAAACAGAGGAGATGGGGGGGGGCTGGATATATATAGGCAAAACTTTAGTCCCGGTTCGTGGCTAGAACCGGGACTAAAGGCCAACCTTTAGTCCCGGTTCCAGCCACCAACCGGGACTAAAGGGGCTGCGCCAGGAGCGAGGCCCTTTAGTCCCGGTTCGTGTCTGGAACCGGGACCAAAGGGGTCCTGCCGTGGCCCGGCCGACGCCCTGGCCTCACGAACCGGGATTGATGCACCCATTGATCCCGGTTCGTAGCAGAACCGGGACTAATGCTCTTATCTGGCCTGGACCAAAGCCCTGTTTTCTACTAGTGAGAAGGCAGCCGCTGGCCACCGATCATGCTCTTTAATTTAGGCATCCCTGAATCAGTCCATGGCCATCAGGTACGCAAGCCAAAGCAAATTATTTTAGGCTATTTTTATGTCCACTAATTTAATGACTAATCAGTATAGGGTGTATGTGCACCAATTCTCCTGTTAATTAATGAATCTATGTATGTGAATTGCTCTGGGTTCGCATTGTTTGGGGAAGATAGTTGTCATATTTGTTTTTTATGAATATAGTAGTACAAAATAACACCTAATTAAAGTTATACTGTATAATTTAAGTGAGAGTATACTTTCATAATAAGAAACTTTTAGATTTTTGGGGCCCATTTGCATTTCGCACCGGGGCCCCGAATTTCTGGAGACGGCCCTGACGGACATGTGGTTTTTTTTTCTCCCGGTACAACGCACGGGCATGTTTCCTAGTATCAACAAATAATATTGATGTAAGGGAGTACCAACGTGCAATTAACTCCTCGTATAAGCTTGGAGTAATCCCCCTGAATATAAAGTCGTTCTTTGTGATCAAAATTGCCCAGGAAATATCTCTACTCGTAAAGGAGGAGTTCGTACCTCGTTTCGTTCATACCCATCGACCCCCCCCACCCCCCCCCCCCCCCCCCCACACCCACCGATCCCCCCGATCACACCCTCCCACCACCGATTTTTTTCCTCCCACGGTTTTTCAGCCAAAACCGACTCCCCATCCCCACGATAAAGAAACGATGGAGAAAACCACCGCATGGCCCCCTCATCCCCGTGCCCCTCCCCTCCACCTCTTCCTCCCGAGTCCTGACCCATACCGAGGGTTTCATCCGCCGCCGCCAGAGCGCACAAACCCACCTTCCACAGCACCCGCCTCAGCAACTCCCCGGTCTGCCCCGGTGCCTCCCGAGATGACGGTGGAGAGGCTCCTCCTCCCCGCCCTCTCCTCCCCATGGCCACGCTTCCATCTCCCCTCCCGACGTCGCTCCCCACCCCGACACCTTTTCACGTGGCCGAGCTGAACAGGAGGAGCGCGTGGATGGCGAAGTGGGCGGCAACGCCCCTCCTCTCCACTGATTTCCTCCCAGCAGGATCTCCCCTATGTGTTAGGGTTGGAGGCGGCCCAACCAGCCCAGGCACGGCGTCGACATGAATACGCTTCTTGTTTCGATCGCGTGGATTGGAGCCATGGAGGTGGGCAAGGCTATCGAGTTTGCTCCTAGCGCCGGCTTGGGCGTGGGCGGGACAAATGCGAGCGGCGGCCGACGGCGGACATGGACTCAAGCCAACACAGGTCCACGCGGAGCAGCTCACCTGCTGGTCTCCACTTCGTAGGCGTCAGCAGCTGCTGCAGCAAGGTATGTGCTCTTTTTATTCCTTTTCAGATCCGTTTTTTCCACATGGGGATCAACACATTGATCAGTGTGAAGTATACTAAGTATACGTATTGTTTCTTATGCATCACGGCAGGAAACATGGTTTTGTTCTCAATTATTGCAACACAGGGGATTTTTGGTGGTCTGCATCGGGTATGCTTACACTTTTTTTTTGGGCGAAAGCAGTAGCACTGCTTCATTAATTTAAGATGAGATTTACAAAATCTGGAGGTGCTCACACCATCTATGCATCTTTGCCCAGATTTCATAACTTTGAGTTTGTGACCATCACACTCGCATCTTTTTTGATGTATTTTTTGTGTTGCTAGGTCAATTAGTTCCTGTGAAATGACTGGGATGGGGTGGTTCACCAGGGTAATTAGCGGTAGCACCTCATGCTGACATGGAGTGTAGAGGTATGTATTTTCAGCTTGTTAATCAGGATGAAGTGGAATACATCATAAATATTCTCTGCATGACTGGTCAGGGACATATCACCATGTCCACTTAATCGAGTTTATTCATGTTCAGTTCCTTAGATTGCCTACCTGTTTCCAGATTTAACATGTATTATTTGACTGGAAAAATTGCATTGCTGATCGCTTCAGAGAGCAAGTGAATATGTAGGTTTGTATCCCTCTTGGTTTGTTAACAATCTGTTCACCGAGTGACTACTCCATTATCACATAAGACACATAGATTAAGGTCAAGAATTTGTCACCTATACTTGGTGGTCCCTTTTTAATTATGCTGAACTTGCTTATTTGTGTCAGCATTTTAGAAATATAAATTTTCTCGCCATGGGTACTAAATCTGTATTTGACTGACTCGTTTGCATCAGGGTATCCCTCCACGGCCGGACGCCCTCTCCATCTAAATCATGCCTGTCTAAACATACTTTCTCTAAAAAAATTAGCATGCATCAAGCTGCCACCTCACCGTCATGGCCGATGCATACGAAGTGGGATATATGGTGGTCGTGCTCCAGCCTCTTTAGTCTCAGGTCTGATCTCTTTTCATTGTCCCATGCTATTATATGTATAGTACTTGGTTACACAAATATGGATCTGATGGATACGTTGTATTAATGGATACATAATTACATACCTGATGATGATCTGTCCATCAACCATGAACGATCTATGTATAATTCAAATGGAATTTGTCCATGTTGCTTTGAGTTTGAATTCCGTCAAAAGTGATTGCAAACATTATTTCTGTTCGCAGCCACGCAGGGTTTCCACAAGCCGCTACCGAGATCTTCGCCCTGATGCAGCACATGGATTGCGCAGAGCTTCGTGCAACATCTTGGTGGATGCTTATGAGAGAGCCTGTCTCCATGGAGGTACATTAAGCATGAATTATTTGAATTCCAGGTGCTCTGATGAGATGCTGAGTCTGACCATCATGGAACTGTGGATGGATGCAGAGGTTGAAGCCGCGTTCGAGCCACTGAAGCAGCAGGGAATGGTGCCGACGATGAAGTCACACATGCTGCTGCTAGCGGCACATGCTGGGTCCGGCAATGTAGCGTGGTGGAAGGAGGTGATGGCGCAGCTGTTGGGGAACGTTGCATGGAAAACAATTTTTTTTTCTACGCACACGCAAGATCTATCCATGGAAATGCATAGCTACGAGAGGGGGAGTATGTCTACGTACCCTCGTAGATCGTAAGCGGAAGCGTTAGAACAACGCGGTTGATGTCGTTAAACAACTTCACGATCCAACCGACCGAGCACCGAACGTACGGCACCTCCGCGTTCAGCACACGTTCAGCTCGGTGACGTCCTCCACTTCTTGATCCAGCAAGACGGCGACGTAGTGGATAAGTTCCGGCAGCACGACGGCGTGGTGACGGTGATGGTGATGCTATCTCCGCAGGGCTTCGCCCAAGCACTGCTAAAATATGATCGAGGGACAGAACTGTGGAAGGGGACGCCGCACACGGCTAAGACAATGTTGTTCTTTGGGGCGTCCCCTCTCCTCTATTTATATATGTGTAGGGGCTTGGAGTAGAAGGAATAGTGCCACGTGAACAGTAACCGTGAATAGTACACACGTGGATTTGGACTCCAAAGTCCAATCCTATTCCTACTAGGACTCTCCCTTTTTTCATTCCCTAGCTGCGTGGGCTTTTGTGGACTTGGTGCGCCTGGCCCAATAAGGCCAGGGCGCCTCCCCTTAGCCCATGCCAGCCCTTTGGACGTGGTGGACCCACTTGTGGACTTCCGGACCCATCCGGAATCCTCCGGAACCTTCTGGAAGCTTCTCGGTACAATACCGAAAAAATTGCACCTTTTTCCGGAACCCAAAATATGACTTTCCATATATAAATCTTTACCTCTCGACCATTCCAAGACTCCTCGTGACGTCCGGGATCTCATCCGGGACTCCGAACAATATCCGGTTACCAATTCACGTATCTACATACCTAGTTCAATCTCGTTACCGGCAAGTTTCTTTACTCGTTCCGTAATACATCATCCCGTAACTAACTCCTTAGTCACTGTGCTTGCAAGTTTCTTATGATGTGCATTACCGAGAGGGCCCAAAGATACCTCTCCGAAACACGGAGTGACAAATCCCAGTCTCGATCCATGCCAACTCAACGGATACCTTCGGAGATACCTGTAGAGCATCTTTATGATCACCCAGTAACGTTGTGACGTTTGATAGCACACAAGGTATTCCTCCGATATCCGGGATTTGCATGATCTCATGGTCCGAGGAACATGTATTTGACATTCAAGAAAGCAGTAGCAATAAATAGAACGATCATATGCTAAGCTAACGGATGGGTCTTGTCCATCACATCATTCTCCTAATGATGTGATCCCGTTATCAAATGACAACTCATGTTTATGGTTAGGAAACCTTAACCATCTTTGATCAACGAGCTAGTCTAGTAGAGGCTCACTAGGGACACGGTATTTGTTTATGTATTCACACATGTATTTAAGTTTCCGGTCAATACAATTCTAGCATGAATAATAAACCTTTATCATGAACAAGGAAATATAAAATAATAACAACTTTATTATTGCCTCTAGGGCATATTTCCATCAGTCTCCCATTTGCACTAGAGTCAATAATCTAGATTACATAGTAATGAATCTAACACCCATGGAGTCTTGGTGCTGATCATGTTTTGCTCGTGGAAGAGGCTTAGTCAACGGGTCTGCCATATTCAGATCCGTGTGTACTTTGCAAATTTCTATGTCTCCATCCTTGACATATTCCCGAATGGAGTTGAAGTGTCTCTTGATGTGTTTGGTCTTCTTGTGAAACCTGGGCTCCTTGGCTATGGTAATTGCTCCAGTGTTGTCACAAAAGATTGTCATTGGACCCGATGCACTAGGTATTACACCTAGATCGGATATGAACTCCTTCATCCAGACTCCTTCATGTGCTGCTTCCGAAGCAGCTATGTATTCCGCTTCACACGTAGATCCCGCCACGACGCTCTGCTTGGAACTGCATCAACTGACAGCTCCACCATTTAATATAAATACGTATCCGGTTTGTGACTTAGAGTCACCCGGATCAGTGTCGAAGCTTGCATCGACGTAACCCTTTACGACGAGCTCTTCGTCACCTCCATAAACGAGAAACATGTCCTTGGTCCTTTTCAGGTACTTCAGGATATTTTTGACCGCTGTCCAGTGATCCACTCCTGGATTACTCTGGTACCTTCCTGCCAAACTTATGGCAAGGCACACATCAGGTCTGGTACACAGCATGGCATACATAATAGAACCTATGGCTGAGGCATAGGGAATGACTTTCATTTTCTCTATATCTTCTGCCGTGGTCGGGCATTGAGTCTGACTCAACTTCACACCTTGCAAGACAGGCAAGAACCCTTTCTTTGACTGATCCATTTTGAACTTCTTCAAAACTTTGTCAAGGTATGTGCTTTGTGAAAGTCCTATCAAGCGTCTTGATCTATCCCTATAGATCTTGATGCCCAATATATAAGCAGCTTCACCGAGGTCTTTCATTGAAAAATTCTTATTCAAGTATCCCTTTATGCCATCCAGAAATTCTATATCATTTCCAATCAACAATATGTCATCCACATATAATATTAGAAATGCTACAGAGCTCCCACTCACTTTTTTGTAAATACAGGCTTCACCGTAAGTCTGTACAAAACCATATGCTTTGATCACCTCATCAAAGCGTATATTCCAACTCCGAGATGCTTGCACCAGTCCATAGATGGATCGCTAGAGCTTGCACACTTTGTTAGCATCCTTAGGATCGACAAAACCTTCTGGTTGCATCATATACAACTCTTCTTTGAGAAAACCATTAAGGAATGCAGTTTTGACATCCATTTGCCAGATTTCATAATCATAAAATGCGGCAATTGCTAACATGATTCGGACAGACTTAAGCATCGCTACGGGTGAGAAAGTCTCATCGTAGTCAACCCCTTGAACTTGTCGAAAACCTTTCGTGACAAGTCGAGCTTTGTAGACAGTGATATTACCATCAACATCTGTCTTCCTCTTAAAAATCCATTTATTCTCAATGGCTTTCCGATCATCGGGCAAGTCCACCAAAGTCCACACTTTGTTCTCATACATGGATCCTATCTCAGATTTCATGGCCTCAAGCCATTTCTCGGAATCCGGGCTTATCATAGCTTCTTCATAGTTCGTAGGTTCGCTGTTGTCTAACAACATAACTTCCAGAACAGGATTACCGTACCACTCTGGTGCGGAACGTACTCGGGTCGACCTACGAAGTTCAGTAGTAACTTGATCTGAAGTTTCATGATCTTTATCATTATCTTCCTCTCTTATTGGTGTAGGCATCACGGGAACAGTTTTCTCTGATGAGCTACTTTCCAATTCGAGAGAAGGTACAATTATCTCATCAAGTTCTACTTTCCTCCCACTCACTTCTTTCGAGAGAAACTCCTTCTCTAGAAAGGACCCATTCTTGGCAACAAAGACCTTGCCTTCGGATCTGTGGTAGAAGGTGTACCCAATTGTTTTTTTAGGGTATCCTATGAAGACGCACTTCTCTGCTTTGGGTTCGAGCTTATCAGGTTGAAGCTTTTTCACATAAGCATCGCATCCCCAAACTTTAAGAAATGACAGCTTAGGTTTCTTGCCAAACCATAGTTCATATGGTGTCGTCTCAACGGATTTAAACGGTGCCCTATTTAACGTGAATGCAGCTGTCTCTAATGCATAACCCCAAAACGATAGTGGCAAATCGGTAAGAGACATCATAGAACGCACCATATCCAATAAAGTACGGTTACGACGTTCGGACACACCATTGCGCTGTGGTGTTCCAGGTGGCGTGAGTTGTGAAACAATTCCACCTTTTCTTAAATGAAGGCCAAACTCGTAACTCAAATATTCGCCTCCGCGATCAGATCGTAGAAACTTTATTTTCTTGTTACGATGATTCTCTACTTCACTCTGAAATTCTTTGAACTTTTCAAATGTTTCAGACTTGTGTTTCATCAAGTAGATATACCCATATGTACTCAAATCATCTGTGAAGGTTAGAAAATAACGATACCCGCCGCGTGCTTCAACATTCATCGGATCGCATACATCGGTATGTATTATGTCCAACAAATCAGTAGCTCGCTCCATTGTTCCGGAGAACGGAGTTTTAGTCATCTTGCCCATGAGGCATGGTTCGCAAGTATCAAATGATTCATAATCAAGAGATTCCAAAAGTCCATCCGCATGGAGGTTCTTCATGCGCTTTACACCAATATGACATAAACGGCAGTGCCACAAGTATGCTGCACTATCATTATCAACTTTGCATCTTTTGGCATCAATATTATGAATATGTGTATCACTACGATCGAGATTCAACAAGAATAGACCACTCACAAAAGGTGCGTGACCATAAAAGATGTTACTCGTATAAATAGAACAACCACTATTCTCTGACTTAAATGAATAACCGTCTCGCAATAAACAAGATCCAGATATAATGTTCATGCTGAACGCTGGCACCAAATAACAATTATTGAGGTCTAAAACTAATCCCGAAGGTAGATGTAGAGGTAGCGTGCCGACGGCGATCACATCAACCTTGGAACCATTCCCGACGTGCATCGTCACCTCGTCCTTAGCCAATCTTCGCTTATTCCGTAGTTCCTGTTTCGAGTTACAAATATGAGCAACCGAACCAGTATCAAATACCCAGGCGCTACTGCGAGCATTAGTGAGGAACACATCAATAACATGTATATCAAATATACCTTTGCTCACTTTGCCATCCTTCTTATCCGCCAAATACTTGGGGCAGTTCCGCTTCCAGTGACCAGTCCCTTTGCAGTAGAAGCACTCTGTTTCAGGCCTTGGTCCAGCTTTGGGTTTCTTCGTGGGAGTGGCAACTTGCTTGCCGTTCTTCTTGAAGTTCCCCTTCTTTCCCTTGTCCTTTTTCTTGAAACTAGTGGTTTTGTTAACCATCAACACTTGATGCTCCTTCTTGATATCTACCTCCGCTGATTTCAGCATCGCGAAGAGCTCGGGAATTGTCTTCTCCATCCATTGCATATTATAGTTCATCACGAAGCCTTTATAGCTTGGTGGCAGTGACTGAAGAACTCTGTCAATAACACTCTCAACCGGAAGATCAATTCCCAGCTGAGTCAAGTGGTTGTGGTACCTAGACATTCTGAGTATGTGTTCACTGACAGAACTGTTCTCCTCCATCTTACAGCTAAAGAACTTGTTGGAGACTTCATATCTCTCAACCCGGGCATTAGCTTGAAATATCAATTTCAGCTCTTGGAACATCTCATATATTCCGTGGCGTTCAAAACGCTTTTGCAGTCCCGGTTCTAAGCCGTAGAGCATGGCACACTGAACTATCGAGTAGTCATCAGATCGAGCCTGCCAGGCGTTCACAACGTCTGCAGCAACTCCTGCAGCAGGTCCATCACCTAGCGGTGCATCAAGGACATAATTCTTCTGTGCAGCAATGAGGATAATCCTCAAGTTACGGACCCAGTCCGTGTAGTTGCTACCATCATCTTTCAACTTAGCTTTCTCTAGGAACGCATTAAAATTCAACGGAACAGTAGCACGGGCCATTTATCTACAACATAGATATGCAAAGAAACTATCAAGACTAAGTTCATGATAAATTAAGTTCAATTAATCAAATTACTAATGAACTCCCACTTAAATTAACATCCCTCAAGTTAACTAAGTGATACATGATCCAAATCAACTAGCCCATGTTCGATCATCACGTGAGATGGGATAGTCATCAATGGTGAACATCTCCATGTTGATCATATCTACTATATGACTCATGTTCGACCTTTCGGTTTCCAGTGTTCCGAGACCATGTCTGTACATGCTAGGCTCGTCAAGTTTAACCCAAGTATTCTGCTTGTGTAAAACTGGCTTACACCCGTTGTATGTGAACGTAGAATCTATCACACCCGATCATCACGAGGTGCTTCGAAACGACGAACTTTAGCAACGGTGCATACTCGGGGAGAACACTTTTATCTTGAAATTTAGTGAAGGTATCATCTTATAATGCTACCGTCGTTCTAAGCAAAATAAGATGCATAAAGGATAAACATCACATGCAATCAAAATATGTGACATGATATGGCCATCATCTTGTGCTTTTGATCTCCATCTCCAAAGCATCGTCATGATCTCCATCGTCACCGGCTCGACATCTTGATCTCCATCGTTGTGTCGTGGTCGTCTCGCCAACTATTGCTTCTACAACTGTTGCTAGCGCATAACGATAAAGTAAAGCAATTACATGGCGCTTGCATTTCATACAATAAAGAGACAACCATAAGGCTCCTGCCGGTTGCCGATAAATTACAAAACATGATCATCTCATACAATAACGTATATCACATCATGTCTTGACCATATCACATCACATCATACCCTGCAAAAACAAGTTAGACGTCCTCTACTTTGTTGTTGCAAGTTTTACGTGGCTGCTACGGGCTTCTAGCAAGAACCGTTCTTACCTACGGCACAAAACCACAACGGTGATTTATCAAGTTTGCTGTTTTAACCTTCAAGAAGGACCGGCCGCAGTCAAATTCGATTCAACTAAAGTAGGAGAAACAGACACCCGCCAGCCACCTTTATGCAAAACAAGTTGCATGTCTGTCGGTGGAACCGGTCTCATGTACGTGGACATGTAAGGTTGGTCCGGGCCGCTTCATCTTACAATACCGCCGAATCAAAATAAGATGTTGGTGGTAAGCAGTATGACGATCACCGCCCACAACTCTTTGTGTTCTACTCGTGCATATCATCTACGCATAGACCTGGCTCATGATGCCACTGTTGGGGAACGTTGCATGGAAAACAAAAAAAAATTCTACGCACACGCAATATCTATCCATGGAGATGCATAGCTACGAGAGGGGGAGTATGTCTACGTACCCTCGTAGACCGTAAGTGGAAGCGTTAGAACAACGCGGTTGATGTCGTCGAACAACTTCACGATCCAACCGACCGAGCACCGAACGTACGGCACCTCCGCGTTCAGCACACGTTCAGCTCGGTGACGTCCTCGACTTCTTGATCCAGCAAGACGGCGACGTAGTGGATGAGTTCCGGCAGCACGACGGCGTGGTGACGGTGATGGTGATGCTATCTCCGCAGAGCTTCGCCCAAGCACTGCGAAAATATGACCGAGGGACGGAATTGTGGAGGGGGAGGCCGCACACGGCTAAGACAATGTTGTTCTTTGGGGCGCCCCCTCTCCTCTATTTATATATGTGTAGGGGCTTGGAGTAGAAGGAATAGTGCCACATGAACAGTAACCATGAATAGTACACACGCGGATTTGGACTCCAAAGTCCAATCCTATTCCTACTAGGACTCTCCCTTTTTTCCTTCCCTAGCTGCGTGGGCTTTTGAGGACTTGTTGCGCCTGGCCCAATAAGGCCAGGGCGCCTCCCCTTAGCCCATGTCAGACCTTTGGGATGTGGTGGACCCACTTGTGGACTTCCTGACCCCTCCGGAATCCTCCGGAACCTTCTGGAAGCTTCCCGGTACAATACCGAAAAAACTGCAACTTTTTCCGGAACCCAAAATATGACTTCCCATATATAAATCTTTACCTCTCGACCATTCCGAGACTCCTCGTGACGTCCGGGATCTCATCCAGGACTCCGAACAATATTCGGTTACCAATTCACATAACTCATATAACACTATATCGTCAACGAACGTTAAGCGTGCGGACCCTACGGGTTCGGGAATGATGTAGACCTGACTGAGACGCCTCTCCGGTCAATAACCAATAGCGGAACCTGGATGCTCATATTGGTTCCTACATATTCCACGAAGATCTTATCGGTCGAACCGCAATGACAACATACGTGATTCCCTTTGTCCGTCGGTATGTTACTTGCCCGAGATTCGATCGTCGGTATCTCCATACCTAGTTCAATCTCGTTACCGGTAAGTCTCTTTTCTCGTTCCGTAATACATCATCCCGTAACTAACTCCTTAGTCACTTTGCTTGCAAGCTTCTTATGATGTGCATTACCGAGAGGGCCCAGAGACACCTCTCCGAAACACGGAGTGACAAATCCCAGTCTCGATCCATGCCAACTCAACGGACACCTTCGGAGATACCTGTAGAGCATATTTATGATCACCCAGTTACGTTGTGACGTTTGATAGCACACAAGGTATTCCTCCGATATCCGGGAGTTGCATGATCTCATGGTCTGAGGAACATGTATTTGACATTCAAGAAAGCAGTAGCAATAAACAGAACAATCATATGCTAAGCTAACGGATGGGTCTTGTCCATCACATCATTCTCCTAATGATGTGATCCCGTTATAAAATGACAACTCATGTCTATGGTTAGGAAACCTTAACCATCTTTGATCAACGAGCTAGTCTAGTAGAGGCTCACTAGGGACACGGTATTTGTTTATGTATTCACACATGTATTTAAGTTTCCGGTCAATGCAATTCTAGCATGAATAATAAACCTTTATCATGAACAAGGAAATATAAAATAATAACAACTTTATTATTGCCTCTAGGGCATATTTCCATCAGCAACTGCATAAGTCCGGCCTCGCCCAAGAGACCTTCGCGCTCAAAGTCATGCTCAACGCCTACGGCGCTTCGGCCGCCTCGACGAGATCGGCAGCCCTCGCTGCCATGGACCGCCGAGAGACGTGCAACGTGGGCAGTGAACGTGTAGGGCCAAGTGGGGTACCTGGAGAGGATGAAGGCGGTGTTTGCATCGCTGGAAGGGAGGGGGCTCACTGTCGATGTGGTGACGTGGACGTTCTGCATGAGCACGCACACCAGAAATGAGTACCGGAGGTGCTTGGACATCGACCTCTAGGTGACGTCCACAGTACATGCAAAAACTAGACTGTATTTGAAGTTGTAATTGAACTGAATCACCTTTCCATCTTACTTGCACCTTACATGAATTTCGTTCTTGCAGTTTATCCGGTGTTTTCCATACAATCTGCTTTGTAGAAGCTACTACATCAATTTAAGGAAGTACAACCAACTTGCCTGACCAAGTTCGTTATATTCTGTTCATCGGAAGTCTATGTAGACAGTTAGGACCGATAGAGCGACATACATTTGCTTGAGGTTCTGAATTATATTGTTTGCTTAATGTTTACTGACAAAAAGTAGTGGCAAACCTCTGGTTGAGTAGTAGGCTCCTGTTTTTACTCAAAACCCCAGTAATACGGTAGCTTACGATATGATCTACATGATAGAAAACGTTGATTTAAATTTTTCTTATGATTGCTTCAAATATCCGATATTGTTTCCCCACAAAAAAATATTGTTCGGGCTGCAATTGTTTTTTTTATTTGGATATTTGAGTAGTATTGTCAATAGTAATGACTTGAAATATGCTTTTATTTTCCTATATCCATGATATTGCTGATATAGTTTGGAGCTCAGATCAACCCAGTAGATATATGGGTACTTAGGTTTCAGACTTCAGAGATTGAAAATTTTATTATTTTCCTGCTATATGCTATCTTACTTTAAAGAACGGTAGCTGATGCAGCCTATCATTTGCTTTTCCTAAATTATTCTGTAAAATTACTTTAAAGAAGGGTGTTCGCCAAAGCTTTGTGCCGCTGGCACCCGTGTATCGTGTTTTCTCTGTGGTGGAGCACAGGTGTTGTACATTTTTTCTGTCAAAACATATTTGCTTTCGTTGTCATGTTCTTCTATATACACATTTTTCTTGAGGTCCATGAATTTTTTGCTGGGATCTATTTAAATTGAAGTACTTCTTTCTAGAGTTCCTTCTACAGAGGTAGCTGGTACACATGGAGTTATTGAAACACGGCCAGAAACACTCGCGATATTAGCCACATAAATATTGAAGGATACTATTGTTTTACTGCAAGATTATTTTAGATCCTTCTATTTTGTGCCAAGTTATAAGCACGTATGAACAACTGACAAACTGCACATCTTGAGTGACTGTCATGTCCAGTTGGATGTTTTTGCCTCAGTTTTTACTCCCTAATTTCTTACTCTTTACTTTAGAGGTGGATATGCATGGGATAGAGAGAAAGGGAGAGAGAAGAGGAGAGGGGTTGGGAGGGGAGGGGGGGGGGGGGGGGAGAAGAAGAACATACTCATGAGGATCTTGGTCACATGGTAGACAAGATTGGTGTTGAACGACTAAGTTATGCATATGCGGCCCGTTGCAACGCACAGGCGTTGAAGACCTTGTGAAGATCTTTGAGGTGTTTTGGACTCAGTTTCTTGTAGCCCAAACTCTCGGACCCCTTGAACCGGGAGGCTGCTTCGCTGATGAGACGGCTTCGCTGATGGTAAAAGAGGATGAAGGAAGAGCAAATTCTATCTTGTTGGTGGGGTGTGAGAAATAAGATGTGTGCGTTTAGAAAATTTAGAACCAATGGAAGAAGAGATAAAGCTGCCATGATAAATACAACCAATCAACATTGTTATGTTATCCCATGGTTATCTTTTCTATACATGTGAAATTTGACATGCATTATGTTTATATAAGCAACCACTAAAAATTTCAAAAGCCCGTGACAACGCACGGGCATTCTACTAGTGAATGATAATGTCCATGGAGAAAGGCAAATGCATCAAATCTTTAAGGGAGCCAAGCTGATCCTGAATCTGAATGTGCCTCTCGCCTGATGTGGAAATTGATATGGAAATTCATGTCGCGCTGTGAACTTTCTGGACATGAACTGTGGCAAGCAGCACGACATTTTTACTTTCCAGTAAAAAAATACAATGATCACACTCGTGCATTCTCGATTTACTTTGCAGTACAAAAATACTAAGCCGTCGTCGTCGTCGTCTTGTTGCTCTCCTCCATCGCGCGCATTTCGTCGAGCAGGTGCCTCGCCGGCGGCGAGACCCTGGCCTCCCACTCCGCGAAGTCGGCCTCCACCTCCGCCGCCTCGGCCTCGAGCCCCAGCCGCTTCATCCCCCGCGCCATCACCCGGTACATGTACACGTCCACCTCGCAGCCTCCCCTCCTCACCGCCGCCTCGTACACCCGCCACGCCGCGCGCGCCCTGCCCTTGGCCACCAGCGCGCGCACCAGCCTCGTAAGCTTGTACACGTCCACCCCCACCCACGGCCCCTCCGACTCCGAGAGCCGCCCCCCGCGCCTCTCCTCCTTCTCCTCGAGGAACGCCTCCACGAGCGCGTCCACGGCGCCGGCGGCGGCCTCGGAGGGCGGCGAGGAGGAGACGAACGTGGCGTAGAGCTCCGGGTCGGGCCGGTACCAGGGCTCGGCGCGCGCCACGTGGAGCGCGGCGAGGGCGAGGGACCAGTGGCCCTGGCGCTGGAGCTCGGCCATGGCGGCGAGGAGATCGGCCCGGAGGAGCCGGCCGAGGGACGCGGAGGCCGCACCGCGGGCAGCCGACGGGGAGCGGTCGGCGGCGGTGAGGCGCTTGAGGGACTGCACGGCGTGGATGGCCTCCGTGGAGAGGGAGCGGCCGCGCTGGAGCGGGCCGCGGTTGTCGCGCGGGCCGCAGGTGATGGCCCCGATCCTGGGCCTGGCCGCGGCGCGCGGGGAGGCTGTGGGGGTCGTGTGCGGCAGGAACAGGAGAGACGCCATGGGAGGCGAGGGCGGGAGCTGAGCGGGGGAGAGTGGTCGTGTGGAGGCTGGGAGCACGACGAGGAAGAAAGGGGATGATGCGTTTCGCTGCGGATTTTTACGGGTGGCTTGGGAACCGTCTGATCCCTTCAAACTCTAGATACTTTCATCCTATCTGTACAAAATTTTCTAAACGAAGAAGGATGGATAATTGGCTTACAAAACATACCAAAATGCATCTTACGTGCTATGTTTACCGAAGGAGCTCAAAGCTTCCTGTGGAACTCAAACCATGCATCTTACGAAGTGAATCTGCATCATATGCTGCTGCCGACGACAATTTTTAGTGTGTCTTTCGCATGCTTTGAGACTTTATTAATGATTTTCTGTGTACCTTTCCTTGGATTGAGATTTTTTAATTGAACTCGACCGACTTTGGGATCGCTAACATGTGGGCCCACATGTTAGCCATCCAAAATTAGATATTTTAAGTTGAAAAATATGTATCCTTCTACCCTTGGGCATCGTTTGCCAATGCCAACTCCAGCAGGAGGGAGGATGGGTTATTGCTGTTGTGTCTTAGTTGGTTTGGTGATGCTCCACGCGTAATTTGACTGGACCAGGAGGTCTTTTGAGATTTATAAGGTTATCCTTTGATGAACTTTAATGAACTACGCTAATGGTTTTGGTCTAGTTTCCTCATCAATTGGGCCAGTCCTTTTTAAGAATCAGCAGGAGCTCCCCTCGACAAATTTTGCTATAAAATATCTCTCAACCCTTTCATAAGCTAAAGTGGCTGGCTCAGTCGAAGCAATAGACAAAGAAAGGGAATGACAATGCAAAAATTGTGGACAAACCTTAGACCCATAAACACCCCCCCTCCCCCTCAAGTGGTGTGAACAGGTTATAATTTATGAACACCATGATGGGAGGGCATGTAGGGGTCATAGTCAATGAGGAGATATGATCATACTTTAATAATTCATATAAAGGTCTTAGGCATGAGGACTCCGTACCACTCTCCTCTTTGACCGAGTTGTCGATGTCCTAACCCTAATCATGGAAATGGCTAACAACATGGGATGGTGAAGGGAGTGTTGGAAGAGACAATTGAGCAGGGTGTCAATATAATTCAATATGTCAGTGACACCATTTTTCTAATGCGTGATGATGAGGAGAGTGCAAATAAATTGAAATTCATTTGGGTGCTTTTGTGAAAATGTCAGGGCTGACCATTAACTTTCATAAGAGTGAGTTGTTCCTTTTTGGAAAGCAAAGAGCAAGTTTGATTTTTATGAAGAAATATTTACTTGTCAACTTGGTGAAATGTTTTTGAAATATCTAGTGATTCATTTTTGTAATGATAGAATATGGAACAAACGTGGGAAAAGAATGCTAAAAAATTCTTGCTAGCAAGGCAAGTTGTTGAACATTGTTGGTAGGCTAGCCCTTCTTCAAGCATGCCTAACTAGTATCCCCTTGTGCATGATGTTCGTTTATCCCATGCATGTTGGAGTCAAGAAGAGGAGTAACTTTCCTAGGGTTAGATTTGTTTGTTAAGGGGATGAGGACAAAAACAATACCACCTGGTTAACTGGGCAACGTTTGTCAGCTAGAAGACCAAGGGGTTCTATAGGTGTCCTTAATCTGGAAATTATGAATAGAGAATGAACAAGTATTGTGGCAATCCGTCATCCCGAATAAGTATGTTAAGAATGCATGGTTGTCTTGTGCTAAATGTGGACTTGGGGACTCTCAGTTTTCATCTAGTCTCGTGGTTGAGAAGAACATTTTCTACCGGCAGTGCAAAAAAACTAGTCGGCAATGGGCGCAATACCCGGTTTTGGGAGGACTGGTGGATAGGTCCCAGCCCTCTGAAACTAAGCTACCCTAGTTTGCATTACATATGCTTTCATAACAATATTTCAGTAACTGATGTATTCTCTATAAGTTTTGATAATATTAAGTTGAGAAGAACTCCATGGGGAGGATTCTCTGGCGCTCCGAAAGAACATTAAAGATCTTTGTGATGATGTTGTTCTATTGGATAAAAACGTTAGTGTGAGATGGATGCTCAATGTTGATGGTGTATTGATAACCCACAAGTATAGGGGATCGGTTGTAGCCTTTCTCGATAAATAAGAGTGTCGAACCCAACGAGGAGATAAAGGTAGAATCAATATTCCCTTCAAGTTCTATCGACCACCGATACAACTCTACGCACACTTAACGTTTGCTTTACTTAGAACAAGCATGAAACTAGAAGTACTTTGTAGGTGTAATGCTAGAACTACTTTGTAAGAATAAAACTAGGAGTACTTTGCGAGATAATAAAAGTTAGTTTGTTTTAGTAGAGAACTTTTTGTAACACGATGAGAAAGATTGTCCATAGGCAAATGAATATGACATGTGTGATAATTATTATATGCAATGAGGGAGAGGCATACGCTAACATACTTTCCGTACTTGGATCATATGCTGTCGGGCCATTGGGAACCAGGGTACCTCGGCCCGTCTGCCTGCGGCCCAGGATACGACGCCTGGCGAAGGCCCAAGACGTGGCCCATGTAAGGACGTCGCGAAGCGGAGACATCTCGCAAGGCGCCAGCCTCCCGAGGACCCCCACCTCAAGGCACAAGCCACCAGCACTTAGCCGCAGGAGCGGTCGAGGCCTTGCGAGGCCCTCTCCGGACCAAAGGCAGAGGCCGCGCCAGCGGGCACGGACAGAGAGGCTTTCCTCTTTGGTGTAAAAGGGGCAGCCCCAGCTGCCCACCTCCAAAGCAAGTCCCAAGGACTGCCCGTTTGGTGAAAGAAGACCAAGACAGCAAGGCGCGCAGGACGGAGGTCATCACCGAGGCCACTGGCGTGTCATAGATCATGCTTTTGTAGGCGAAGACCGCCTTTAGTCAGGATAGCCTGAGCGCCTGTCCCCTTTCAAAACCCGCCAAGTGTGGCAACCCTTCCCGCCTAAGTTTTCAGGGGAAGAGGACCAAGGCGGCTATAAAAGGGGCAGGGCTGCCATTGTAGAGAGGACGGATTCCTCCGCCTCCTATCTTGTACGCGAGAACACATCCTTGCCACATCAATCCCAACCACAAGCAGGAGTAGGGTTTTACACCGCAAGGTGGCCCGAACCAGGGTAATTGTCGTGCCCCCTGTCGTGCTCCCGCGTAGCGCTCTCGCGGTAGTCTCGCCGTGGTCACCCTTGGTTGGGAAGAACTAGCTAGCCCCCAGTGTTCGAACCTTTAGTTCCCCGGAGTCCCAGCTCCGACATTTGGCACGCCAGGTAGGGGGCTGCATCGGTTCTCCCCGCCTCCTCACCGCCATGGCCGACGCTCGCCGTGAGCGCTACGCGCGCCGAGCTGCCAGGGTGGCCCAGATGGAGCCCATCGCCCGAGACGACCGTCGACCCGCGCTGCCGGCACTGTCACCGACCCCGCTGCGAGGGAGTAGCAGGCTTCTTCCCTCCACCCGTCCATGCGGGCGGACGGCCACACCGCCACGGCCTCTTCGCTCGCACGGCGCAACGCGCCGGCCCCGCAGGCCGTGCTACTCATGGCGCGCGAGCTCCTACGCCACCGCCCCACCGACGCCGACTACGACGTCTGGCTCGGCCGCATCACCGAGCTCGTCAACGCCGCAGGAGATGCCCCGGTGCCCTCTCACTCGCTCCATCCTCCGCCGTCTCGCGCCGAGGACGTGGCGCACGATGCGCCCCCTCCGCCTCCTCTGCACGGCAAGGGCGCCCGACGCCACTGCGATGCGTGGGCGCGCGAGCCATCCCGCGGCACGTCCTCTCCGGACCACGGTGAGCCCAGCTGCCAGATCGTCCGGCACGCGTGCTCCTCGAGCAACAGCGCCAGCACCAAGACAGGACCATCCAGGAAGTCGCGGCGGCCGGTCGCCAGAACCACGCCGCCCTCGCCGGCGGCGTCCCCTCCAGCTGCGTGGGCTGCCGCACCTTCATCCGCGATCTGCGCCGGGTGGTGTGGCCCACCAAGTTCAAGCCAGACCTGCCTCCGCGCTACGACGGCACCCCCAACCCCGCAGAGTTCCTACAGCTCTATGCCCTGAGCATCGAGGCAGCGAACGGCGACGACAAGGTCATGGCGAACTGGTTCCCCATGGCCTTCAAGGAAGGCCCGCGCTCCTGGCTCATGAACCTCCCCGAGGCGTCCATCACTTCGTGGGGCGAGCTCTGCCAACAATTCGTCGACAACTTCAAGGGCACGCACGAGCGCTCCCTGCTACTTGTAGCTTGCGTTGGTATTTCCCCGAAGAGGAATGGATGATGCAGCACAGTAGAGATAAGTATTTCCCTCAGTTATGAAACCAAGGTTATCGAACCAGTAGGAGAATCACGCAACACCTCGTTAGCAGCACCTGCACACAAACAACAAATCCTTGCACATAACGCAAACAAGGGGTTGTCAATCCGTCGGCGGTAAGTTGCAAGATTAAATTGTATATGATAGATAGATAGATTGAAACAAAAATATAAAATAAAATAAATAAGATAAAATTGCAACAAATATTTTTAGGGTTTTAGTATATGATTTAGATAGACCCGGGGGCCATAGTTTTCACTAGAGCCTTCTCTCAAGAAAACAGCATACGGTGGGTAGACAAATTACTGTTGGGCAATTGATAGAAAAGCAAATAATCATGACGATATCCAAGGCAATGATCATGTATATAGGCATCACGTCCAATACAAGTAGACCGACTCCTGCCTGCATCTACTACTATTACTCCACACATCGACCGCTATCCAGCATGCATCTAGTGTATTAAGTCCATTAGGAATGGAGTAACGCCTTAAGAACGAGGACATGATGTAGACAAGATAAACTCACGTATGAATAAACCCCATCTTTTTACCCTTAATAGCAACGATACATACGTGTCATGTCCCTTTCTGTCACTGGGATTGAGCACCGCAAGATCGAACCCATTACAAAGCACCTCTTCCCATGGCAAGATAAATCAATCTAGTTGGCCAAACCAAATCAATAGATCGGAGAAGAAATATGAGGCTATAATAATCATGCATAAAAGAGTGCAGAGAAGACTCAAATATATTCATGGATAATCTGATCATAAACTCATAATTCATCGGATCCCAACAAACACACCGCAAAAAGTGATTACATCGGATAGAACTCCAAGGACATCGAGGAGAACATTGTATTGAAGATCAAAAAGAGAGAAGAAGCCATCTAGCTACTAACTATGGACCCGAAGGTCTGTGGTAAACTACTCACGCATCATCGGAAGGGCAGCAAGGTTGATGTAGAGCCCCTCCGTGATCGATTCCCCCTCCGGCTGATTACCGGAGAAGGACCCCAGATGGGATCTCTCGAGAACAGAAGCTTGCGGCGGCGGAAAAGGTATTTCGTGGACTCCCCTGAGGGTTTCTGATTTTTTGAGAATTTATAGTGGAGGAATTAGGTCAAACGGAGCTTTGTGGACCCCATGAGGTACCAGGGCGCGCCTGCCCCCCCCCCCCAGGCGCGCCCTGGTGCCTCGTGGGCACCTCCTGGGGCTTCTGGCCTCCTCCCGAAACTTCTAGTGTTGGTATTGTCTAGAAAAAAATCTTTAAAAAGTTTCGTGGCATTTGGACTTCGGTTGGTATTGATATTCTGTAAAACAAAAATAAGGCAGAAAACAGCAACTGGCACTGCGCACTAAGTTCATAGGTTAGTCTCTAAAAATGATATATAATTGCTTTAAATGTATATAAAAACATCCAAGATTGATAATATAACAACATGGAACAATCAAAAATTATAGATACGTTGGAGACGTATCAGCATCCCCAAGCTTAATTCCTGCTCGTCCTCGAGTAGGTAAATGATAAAACAGAATTTTTGATGTGGAATGCTGCCTATCATATTTATATTCTTTTGTTTTTTAGCATGGACATTGGACTTGAATGATTCAAAGCAATAGTCTATAATTTGACATGAAGATATAAATACTCAAGCATGCTAACAAGCAACCATGTCTTTCAAAATATCAACGCTAAAGAAAGTTATCCCTAGCCCATTATGCTCAATCATTGATCCATTCATGAAACACACTCAAATATTAGCTACACACAATGCACAAGTATGACAATAGTGCTCTCTAGTTGGTGCTTTATAAGAGAAGATGGAGACTCAAATAAAAATAAAAATTGCATAAAAGTAAATAGATAGGCCCTTCGCAGAGGGAAGCAGAGATTTGCTAATGTGCTAGAGCTCAAAGCTTAAATTAGAGAAATAAAAATATTTTGAGAGGCATGCTTTTCCTGTCAACGAAAACGACCGAGAATTCCCAATATCTTCCATGCTAGACACATCATAGGCGGTGCCCAAACAAAAAGTAAAGTTTATTTCCTTTCCACCATTCTTTCACAATCCATGGCTAGCCGTATCCATGGATGCCCTCCATACCGTCACTTTCCAAGGAATTTTGTTGTTATTAATTTTTGATTTCATTGTGGGACTGGGCATCCCTATTACCAACCATCCTCTCGTGCAATGACAAGTGAATAAACACTCATCGTGAGAATAACACACCTAGCATGGAAAATATTGGCCACCCCCTGCCACTTCATGAGCGGTACGGGCACACAAAATGGAATAATTATTTTGAAAATTAGAGTTGGCACACGCAAATTTACTTGGAACGGCATTGAAATACCGAATATAGGTAGATATAGTGGACTCATTTGGCACAATTTGGGTTTAAGGAATTTGGATGCACAAGCAGTATTTCCGCTTAGTACAAATGAAGGCTAGCAAATAGATGGAGAAGCAACCAACCAAAAAACGAAAACGGTCATAAACATGCATTGAACATAACTAACACCGAATAATGCACCATAAGTAGGATATAATTTCTTTGCATAACTATTGACTTAATGTGCATGTATAGGGAATCACAAACCTTAACACGAATATTCTTACTGAATCACAATTACTCACTAACATGACTCAGATATCATCATCTCCATATCGCAAAACTATTGCAAGGAATCAAACATATCATATCCAATGATCTATATGAAAGTTTTTATTATATCCCTCTAGAATATTCATCACTTTGGGACCAAATTCATATCTTGTAAAAATTACTGTTACTATTATCAACTCTCAAAAAGATATAAGTGAAGCATGAGAGTGCAAATATTTCTTCAAAATTTTCAATCTTATCAACTCTCAAAATAATATAAGTGAAGAACGAGAGTTTATTTCTTCAAAATTTTAATCTTATCAACTCTCCAAATAATATAAGTGAAGCATGAGAGTTTATTTCTTCAAAATATAGCCACCGCCGTGCTAAAAAAGATTTAAGTGAAGCACTAGAGCAACTGCCTAGCTCAAAAAATTTAAGTGAAGCACATAGAGTATTCTAACAAATTATGATAACGTGTGGCTCTCTCAAAATTGGTGTGTCCAGTAGAGATGATTGTGACAAACTAAATAGCAAACAAAGCAAAGACTCATATCATACAAGACGCTCCAAGCAAAACACATATCATGTGACGAATAAAAATATAGCTCCAAGTAAAATTACCGATGGTTGGTAGAAGAAAGAGGGGATGCCTTCCGGGGCATCCCCAAGCTTAGACGCTTGAGTCTTCCTTGAATATTACCTTGGGGTGCCTCGGGCATCCCCAAGATTAGGCTTTTGCTACTCCTTATTCCTTCATCCATCGTGATCTCACCCAAAACTTGAAAACTTCAATCACACAAAACTCAACAAAACCTTCGTGAGATCCGTTAGTATAACAAAACAAATCACTACTTTAAGTACTGTTGCAAACCCATTCATATTTTATTTTTGCATTAAACCTACTGTATTCTAACTTCTCCATGGCTTATACCCACCGATACAATCCATAGTTTCATCAAAACAAGCAAGCAACACATCAAAAACAGAATATGTCAAAAACAGAACAGTCTGTAGTAATCTATTTAAAAGCCATACTTCTGTAACTCCAAAAATTCTGAAAAAACAGGAAAACGTGGGAAATTCATATACCAATACTGTGTAAAAATTTCAGATTTTTTTGACTGTCCAGTATAGAACCAAAATTCCTGCACTGGACGCAAAACTTTCTGTTTTCCAAACAGCATCAATTATACTATCTTCCAAATCATCCCAAAGGTTTTACTTGGCACAAACACTAATTAAAAACACAAAAACACAATCATAAAAGTAGCATGACAGTGGAAACACATAATAACAGAGAATAATTATTTTATTCATTGGGTTGCCTCCCAACAAGCGCTATTGTTTTATGCCCCTAGCTAGGCATAATGCATAGTTTCAAGTGTTGTCATCTTTCAAGTTGATTACATAAGTGGCCCTCATAATTGATTCATATGGTGCCTTAATTTTCTTCCTAGGGAAATGTTCCATACCCTTTTTTAGTGGAAACTGAAATTTAATATTCCCTTCTTTCATGTCAATAACGGCACCTATGGTTCTTAAGAACGGTCTACCAAGTATTATTGGGCAAGAAGGATTGCATTCAATGTCAAGTACAATAAAATCAACGGGCACATAGTTCCTATTTGCAAGAATAAGAACATCATTAATCCTACCCAAAGGCTTTTTAATAGTAGAATCCACCAAGTGCAAATTAAGAGAACATTCATCTATATTGGTGAAACCTAGCACATCACATAGAGATTTTGGAATTGTGGAAACGCTAGCACCCAAATCACATAAAGCATTGCACTCATAATTTTTAATTTTAACTTTAATGGTGGGCTCCCACTCATCATATAATTTTCTAGGAATTGAAATTTCTAGTTCGAGCTTTTCTTCTAACACTTTCATCATTGCTTATACGATGTGTTTAGTAAAAGCCTTATTTTGCTCATAAGCGTTGGGTGAATTTAGCATGGATTGTAACAAAGAAATGCACTCAATCAAAGAACAACTATCATAATTAAAATCTTTGTAATCCAAGAGAGTGGGCACATCGCTATTTAAAGTTTTTACCTCTCCAAACCCACTTTTAACAATTTTTTCATCAAGATTTTCACCCTCCAAATTATGGGGACGCTCTTTAACTAAAGTTGACTCTTCTTCAGTCCCCTTTTAATTAAGTTTAATATTGCTAAACAAAGAATCAATAGATGAAACACCAATCATTTTAATATCCTCATCATTACTACGATAAAAACCGGGAGGAATCACTTTTTCTAAAAATTCTCGTTTAGCTTTTAGCATGGCGGTTCTTTTCTTACTCTCATCCATGGAGACATATAAAGCTTTAATTGATTCACTAATATCAATTTTAGGTGGCAAAATTTTAGTCTTGAGATTTTCTACATAATGAATAATTCTATCAATTCTCCTAGACATATCATCAAGTTTACTCAATTTTTCTTCTATCGTAGTGTTGAAAACTTTTTGAGAATTAATAAATTCTTTAATATTACTTTCAAGAACATAGGGCATCCTATTATTATTATTGTAAGAATTGCCATAAGGATTGCCATAATTATTAGAGGAATTTCCAGGAAACGGTCTAGCGTTGAAATTACCTCAATAAGCATTATTATTAAAATTGTTTCGCGAGACAAAATTCACATCTACGGGATCATTATATTGCTCAATCAAAGTAGACAATGGCACATCATTAGGATCAATATGAGCATTTTTACTAGCAACCAATTTCATGAGCGCATCAACTTTATCACTCAAAGTATTAATTTCTTCAACCGAATTCACTTTCTTACTAGTGGGAGCTCTTTCAGTGTGCCATTGTGAATAATTTGCCATATTATTATCAAGCAATTTAGTAGCTTCACCCAATGTAATTTCCATAAAAGTACCACCCGCGGCAGAATCTAAAAGATTTCTAGAAACAAAATTCAATCCCGCATAAATTTTTTGTATGATCATCCATAAATTTAAACCATGAGTAGGGCAATTTCTTATCATTAATTTCATCCTCTCCCAAGATTGGTCAAAATGTTCATGATCAAGTTGCTTAAAATTCATAATTTGATTTCTAAGAGAAATAATTTTCGCGGGAGGAAAATACTTGGTAATAAAAGCATCTTTACACTTATCCCAAGAATCGATACTATTTCGTGGTAAAGATGAAAACCAAATTTTTGAACGATCCCGCAATGAGAATGGGAACAATTTTAATTTCACAATATCATTATCCACATCTTTTTTCTTTTGCATATCACACAATTCTACGAAAGTGTTAGGATGGGATGCAGCATCTTCATTAGGACTACCGGAAAATTGATCTTTCATCACAAGATTAAGCAAAGCGGCATTAATATCACAAGTCTCCGCACTAGCGGCTGGAGGAGCAATTGGAGTACTAATAAAATCATTATTATTAGTATTGGAAAAATCACACAATTTTGTATTTTCTTGAGACATCGTGACTACGCAAACAAGATAACAAGCAAACAAGAAAAAGGCAAACGAAAAATATTTTTGTATTTTTTTAAAAACTTTTTAGAAGTGGGGGAGATGAAAACGAGAGGCAAATCCAAATAAAGTAAATGCAAGGAGATGAGAGTTTATGCAAAGGTACTTGATAGATGTTGATGATGTCTCCCCGGCAATGGCGCCAGAAATTCTTCCTGCTACTTGTAGCTTGCGTTGGTATTTCCCCGAAGAGGAAGGGATGATGCAGCATAGTAGAGATAAGTATTTCCCTCAGTTAAGAAACCAAGGTTATCGAACCAGTAGGACAATCACGCAACACCTCGTTGGCAGCACCTGCACACAAACAACAAATCCTTGCACCCGACGCAAACAAGGGGTTGTCAATCCCTCGGCGGTAAGTTGCAAGATTAAATTGTATATGATAGATAGATAGATAGAAACAAAAATACAAAATAAAATAAATAAGATAAAATTGCAGCAAATATTTTTAGGGTTTTAGTATATGATTTAGATAGACCCCGGGGCCATACTTTTCACTAGAGGCTTCTCTCAAGAAAAGAGCATACGGTGGGTAGACAAATTACTGTTGGGCAATTGATAGAAAAGCAAATAATCATGACGATATCCAAGGCAATGATCATGTATATAGGAATCACGTCCAATACAAGTAGACCGACTCCTGCCTGCATCTACTACTATTACTCCACACATCGACCGCTATCCAGCATGCATCTAGTGTATTAAGTCCATAAAGAACGGAGTAACGCCTTAAGAACGATGACATGATGTAGACAAGATAAACTCACGTATGAATAAACCCCATCTTTTTACCCTTAATAGCAATGATACATACGTGTCATGTCCCTTTCTGTCACTGGGATTGAGCACCGCAAGATCGAACCCATTACAAAGCACCTCTTCCCATGGCAAGATAAATCAATCTAGTTGGCCAAACCAAATCAATAGATCGGAGAAGAAATACGAGGCTATAATAATCATGCATAAAAGAGTGCAGAGAAGACTCAAATATATTCATGGATAATCTGATCATAAACTCACAATTCATCGGATCCCAACAAACACACCGCAAAAAGTGATTACATCGGATAGAACTCCAAGGACATCGAGGAGAACATTGTATTGAAGATCAAAAAGAGAGAAGAAGCCATCTAGCTACTAACTATGGACCCGAAGGTCTGTGGTAAACTACTCACGCATCATCGGAAGGGCAGCAAGGTTGATGTAGAGCCCCTCCGTGATCGATTCCCCCTCCGGCAGATTACCGGAGAAGGACCCCAGATGGGATCTCTCGAGAACAGAAGCTTGCGGCGGCGGAAAAGGTATTTCATGGACTCCCCTGAGGGTTTCTGATTTTTTGGGAATTTATAGTGGAGGAATTAGGTCAAACGGAGCACTGTGGGCCCCATGAGGTACCAGGCGCCCTGGTGCCTCGTGGGCACCTCCTGGGGCTTCTGGCCTCCTCCCGAAGCTTCCAGTGTTGGTATTGTCCAGAAAAAATCTCCAAAAAGTTTCGTGGCATTTGGACTATGTTTGGTATTGATATTCTGTAAAACAAAAACAAGGCAGAAAACAGCAACTGGCACTGGGTACTAAGTTAATAGGTTAGTCTCCAAAACTGATATATAATTGCTGTAAATGTATATAAAAACATCCAAGATTGATAATATAATAGCATGGAACAATCAAAAATTATAGATACGTTGGAGACGTATCACTCCCTCATGCTCAACGACCTACGCGCTGCGCGCCAGCGCCCTGACGAGACCCTCCGCAAGTACATCCAGCGCTTCAGCCAAGTGCGCAACAAGATCCCGCGTGCATCTGAGGCCGCCATCGTCTCTGCGTTCTCCAACGGCGTCACGGATGTCCGGATGCGCAAGAAGCTCGCCATCAACGATGAGCTCGATTATGTGCTCGAGCTGTTCGACCTCGCTGACAAGTGCGCCAAGGCCGAGGAAGGCCACCTCTTCGTCCACAACGACCCTGACGCAGCACCAGACGCTGCCAAGGCCAAGAGCAAGGACGCCAAGTGCAAGGACCCTGCCGTGCTCGCGGCGGAGCCCGAGCAGAAGCGCGGCCGCGAGCGCAACGAGCCCAAGAGGGACAGCCGCCCTCTCTGCGCCTACCACAACTCGCACTCCCACAGCACTGAGGACTGCCACGAGCTCAAGCTGCTTCATGACGAGCGCCTTGGCCGCCGCAGCGACCGCAACGACTGCGACACCGGCCGTGGAGGTGGCCGCAATGGCAACCGCTGGGGAGACCGCAACGGCAACGACAACTTCCGCCAGGGCTGGCACGACCAGCCTCGCAAGGCCGCCTGGCGCGACCAGCCTCGTGCGGCCAACCCTCAGGCCAACGCCGCTCTTCCACCGCTGCCGCCGCCACCCCGAAGGAACGACGGCAACCAGCCTGACGAGGGCGCTTTGGGCTACCAGGAGCCTCGCGGCGTGGCTTGCATCCTTGGTGGAGCCCAGGCTCCCGCGTCCAACCGCCACTTCAAGCTATTCTCTCGCGAGGTGAATGCCGCCCCCCCGATGCCTGAAGCTTCTTGTCCCCTCAAGTGGTCGCAGTACGCAATCACCTTCGACTCCAGCGATCACCCCAAGTCCTCAAGCGCTGCGGGCACGGTACCCATGCTGTGTACCCCCACCATCAGCAACGTTGCCGTCACCAAGACACTCATCGACGGAGGTGCCGGCTTCAACGTGATCTCTATCGAGACCTTCGAGCAGCTCCAAGTGCCCTACGACCAGCTGATGCCGACCAGGCCCTTCTCCGGAGTGACTGATGGCTCCACCATCCCTCTGGGGCAAGTGCGCCTCCCCGTCACCTTTGGCACCCGCAAGAACTACCATACTGAGCTCATCGACATCGACGTGGCTCACATCGGCCTGCCGTACAACGCCATCCTGGGCTACCCAGCTCTCGCCAAGTTCATGGTGGCGACCCACCACGCCTACAACGTCCTCAAGATGCCAGGCTGCAGCGGCACCATCATCGTCCGTTGCGACGAGAAGGACGCAGTCCGCTCCCTCGAGAGCGCCTACAAGGCCGCCGCCACTGCCTACCCTACCGACGAGGATGCCGCCGAGCCTCATGAGGCCGCACCCGCGAAGAAGAAGCAGCTATTTTCTCAGGACCGTGCCGAGACGAAGAAGGTGTCGGTGGATAGCAGCGGCTCAGGCCTTGCCTTCACCATCGGCACTGGCCTCTCTCCTGCATAGGAAGACATGCTCGTCACCTTCCTTTGGGCAAATTCGGATGTGTTCGCCTGGACGGCATCTGATTTGTCCGGTGTGCCGAGGGAGGTGATCGAGCACCACTTAGCGGTGTGCCCCAACGCACGCCCCGTGAAACAGAAGGCACGGCGCTAGGCGCCAGAGAAGCAAGATTTCATCGTCAAGGAAGTTCAGAAGCTCCAAGAAGCTGGAGTCATCTGAGAGGTGTGCCATCCCGAATGGCTCGCCAACCCAGTCGTGGTGCCCAAGAAGGGAGGCAAGGAGCGAATGTGCGTCAACTTCACGAGCCTCAACAAGTTCTGCCCTCAAGATCCATTTCCACTGCCCCGCATCAACCAGATCGTGGACTCCACCGCCGGGTGCGAGCTGCTATGCTTCCTAGATGCCTTCTCAGGCTATCACCAGATCAACTTGGCGTCTGAAGATGTGGAGAAAACGGCCTTCATCACCCCCCTGCAGCATATTCTACTACATCTGCATGCCCTTCGGCCTCAGGAGCGCCGGGGCCACCTTCTAGAGGCTGATGCGCATCGCCTTGGGGCCCCAGATGGGAAGAAACACCAAGGCCTACGTCGATGACATCGTCATCAAGACCCACGAGGCCTAGTCCCTCCTCGCGGACCTCCAGGAGACATTCGACAACCTGCGCAAGGTTAACCTCAAGCTCAACCCAGACAAGTGCATCTTCGGAGTCCCCTCTGGCAACCTGCTCGGCTTCCTGGTCTCCCACCGTTGCATCGAGGCCAATCCCGAGAAGATTAAGGTCATCGAGAAGATGCGTCCTCCCCAGAGCCTCAAGGAGATGCGGCGCCTGGCGGGATGCATGGCCTCCCTTGGGCGATTCATCTCCAAGTTCGACGAGCGAGCCCTGCCATTCTTCAAGCTCATGAAGAGATCCGGCCCCTTCAAGTGGACTCCTGAGGCCGATGCTGCCTTTGAAGACCTCAAGAGGTACCTCACGAGCCCGCCCATCATGGTCACGCCACGCTCTCGCGAGCCCTTGCTCCTATATTTCGCGGCTACTCCCTAGACGGCCAGCGCGGCCCTGGTGGCAGTTCGAGAAGAGCGCGTCTGCGCACAGAAGAAGCCCACTGTGCTGGCACCTCGCGAGGTCACGCCTTCGCCTGCTGAGATCCTGCCTCAAAAGGCCCTCGGCGCATCGCCTCCCGAGGCCGCGCCGTCACCTACCGAGGTCTTGCCTCAGGAGGCCTCCATTGAGCCGCCTCCCGAGCCTGCTGAGCCTCATGAGCCCCTTCGCCCCCCCTGAAGACCAAGCTGCTGCAACAACTACCCGCCTCGTCGAGCACCCCGTGTACTTCGTCAGCACGGTGCTGCGAGATGCGCGCTGATACGTCTCCAACGTATCTATAATTTTTGATTGTTCCATGCTATTATATTATCAATCTTTGATGTTTTTATATGCATTTACAGCAATTATATATATATTTTGGGACTAACCTATTAACTTAGTGCCCAGTGCCAGTTGCTGTTTTTTGCCTGTTTTTGGTTTTACAGAATATCAGTACCAAACGAAGTCCAAATGCCACGAAACTTTTTGGAGATTTTTTTTCTGGACATAACAAACACTAGAAGCTTCGGGAGGAGGCCAGAAGATGGAGCAGTGGCCCACGAGGCACCAGGGCGCGCCCAAGGGGGGTGGCGCGCCCTGGTGTCTTGTGGGGCCCACACAGCTCCTTTTGACCTAATTCCACCACTATAAATTCCCAAAAATCAGGAAACCAACAGGGGAGTCCACGAAATACTTTTTTCGCCACCGCAAGCTTCTGTTCTTGAGAGATCCCATCTGGAGGCCTTCTCCGGTACTCCGCCGGAGGGGGAATTGATCACGGAGGGGATCTACATCAACCTTGCTGCCCTTCCGATGATGCGTGAGTAGTTTCCCATAGACCTTCGGGTCCATAGTTAGTAGCTAGATGGCTTCTTCTCTCTTTTTGATCTTCAATACAATGTTCTCCTCGATGTTCTTGGAGTTCTATCCAATGTAATCACTTTTTGCGGTGTGTTTGGTCGGATCCGATGAATTGTGACTTTATGATCAGATTATCCATGAATATTATTTGTGTCTTCTCTGATCTCTTTTATGCATGATTATTATAGCTTCGTATTTATTCTCCAATCTATTGATTTGGTTTGGCCAACTAGATTGATTTATCTTGCCATGGGAAGAGGTGCTTTGTAATGGGTTCGATCTTGCGGTGCTCAATCCCAGTGACAGAAAGGGACATGACACGTATGTATCGTTGCTATTAAGGGTAAAAAGATGGGGTTTATTCATGCGTGAGTTTACTTTGTCTACATCATGTCATCTTGCTTAAGGCGTTACTCCGTTCTTTATGGACTTAATACACTAGATGTATGCTGGATAGCGGTCGATGTGTGGAGTAATAGTAGTAGATGCAGGCAGGAGTCGGTCTACTTGTCTCGGACGTGATGCCTATATACATGATCATTGCCTTGGATATCATCATGATTATTTGCTTTTCTATCAATTGCCCAACAGTAATTTGTTTACCCACCGTATGCTATTTTCTTGAGAGAAGCCTCTAGTGAAAACTATGGCCCCCGGGTCTATCTAAATCATATATTAAAAACCCTAAAAATACCTTGCTGCACTTTTTCTTTATTTATTTTATTTTTTATTTTTGTTTCAATCTATCTACCTATCACATACAATTTAATCTTGCAAGTAACCGCCGAGGAATTGACAACCCCTTGTTTACGTTGGGTGCAAGGATTTGTTGTTTTGTGTGCAGGTGCTGCTAATGAGGTGTTGCGCGATTCTCCTACTGGATTGATAACCTTGGTTTCATAACTGAGGGAAATACTTATCTCTACTGTACTGCATCTCCCTTCCTCTTCAGGGAATTACCAACGCAGCTCACAAGTAGCAGGAAGAATTTCTGGCGCCGTTGCCGGGGAGACATCATCAACATCTATCAAGTACCTACGCATAAAACTCTCATCTCCTTGCATTTACTTTATTTTCCCTTGCCTCTCATTTTCATCCCCCCCACTTCTAAAAAGTTTTTACAAAAATACAAAAATATTTTCCGTTTGCCTTTTTGCTTGTTTGCTATCTTTGGTTGTGTTGCCATGTGCCTTCTGTTTGCTTGCATCTTCGCTTGCTAAAAATCTATTGATATGGATCCTCATCCACTTGCTAATCTTTTCAAAATATCTAATTATAATGAACCAATTGCTAGTTATTTGAGTGCTCTTGATTTTCTCTATGAAGTTTTGCTTGAAAATCATGAATCTGAAAATTGTGATGAAGTGTTAGAAAAAGAAATTTATAAAGTGATTCATGATAGCCCCTTGATTGAAAAGCATGATCGCAATGATGTTACTATAAATTCTATTAATGTGAATTGTGCTAATAATATACAAAGCTACACGCTTGGGGATGATAATTTTGTCATGTCCACTACTTATTGCAATGATCACGATTGGGGTGATAATGCTTCTTATGATCTTAAGCCTCATGATGAATATGTTATTGATAATAATGTTTGCAATACTATTAAAAGTGGGTTTGGAAGAGCATCAACTTTAGGTAATAATTATCCCACTACTTTGGAGAATTATCAATCTTATGAAATTTTTGATAAAAGTGGGTTTGTAGAGGTCATGACTTTCGTTGATGATAATCCCACTATTTTGGAAGAATATAAATTTTTTATGCATGTGGATCGTAAAGGGAATATTGTTTTTGATAGCTATGTCATTGAATTTGAATATGATCCTACATGTAATTATTATGAGAGAGGGAAATATGGTTGTAGAAATTTTCATGTTACTAAATTACCTCTCGTTATGTTGAGATTGTCAATGTTTTATTCTTCTTCCTTGCATATGCTAGGTTTTGCTTGTTTAGATAATTTGTTTGCCTATAAAATTCCTATGCATTGGAAGTATGTTAGACTTAAATGTGTTTTTCACATGCTACATGATGCTCTCTTCGTGTTTCGATTATTATCTTTTCATGTGAGCATCATTAAAATCTCAAGCCTATCTTAATGGCTATAAAGAAAGAGCTTGTTGGGAGACAACCCAATAGTTATCTTTGCTGTTATTGTGTGTTTTAACATTTATGCTACTGTTATGATTGTGTTTTTGTGTTTTTAATTAGTGTTTGTTCCAAGTAAAGCCTTTAGGATGATTTGGAAGATAGTATAATTGATGCTGTTTGGAAAATAGAAAGTTTTGCGTCCAGTGCTGGAATTTTGGTTCTATACTGGAGCATCAGAAAAATCTGAAATATTTACACAGTATTGGTATATGAATTTCCCACGTTGTCCTAATTTTTCAGAATTTTTGGAGTTACAGAATTATGGATTTTAAATAGATTGCTATAGACTGTTCTGTTTTTGACAGATTCTGTTTTTGATGCACTACTTGCTTGTTTTGATTAAACTATGGATTGTATCGGGGGGTATAAGCCATGGAGAAGTTAGAATACAGTAGGTATAAATCAAAAATAAAATATGAATTGGTTTGCAGCAGTACTTAAAGTAGTGATTTATTTTGTTATACTAACGGATCTCACGAAGGTTTTGTTGAGTTTTGTGTGATTGAAGTTTTCAAGTTTTGGGTGAGATCACGATGGATGAAGGAATAAGGAGTGGCAAGAGCCTAAGCTTGGGGATGCCCAAGGCACCCCAAGGTAATATTCAAGGAAGACTCAAGCGTCGGATGCCCCGGAAGGCATCCCCTCTTTCTTCTACCAACCATCGGTAATTTTACTTGGAGCTATATTTTTATTCGTCACATGATATGTGTTTTGCTTGGAGCGTCGTGTATTATATGAGTCCTTGCTTTGTTTGCTTTTTAGTTTGTCACAATCATCTTTGCTGGACACACCTATTTGAGAGAGCCACACGTTCATCATAATTTGTTAGAATACTCTATGTGCTTCACTTAAATCTTTTGAGCTAGGCAGTTGCTCTAGTACTTCACTTAAATCTTTTTGAGCACGGTGGTGGCTATATTTTGAAGAAATTGAACTCTCATGCTTCACTTATATTATTTGGAGAGTTGATAATTTTTTTGAAAAAATTGAACTCTCATGCTTCACTTATATAATTTTGAGAGTTGATAAGATTAAAATTTTGAAGAAATATTTGCACTCTCATGATTCACTTACATCTTTTTGAGAGTTGATAATAGTGATGGTAATTTGCAAAAGATATGAATTTGGTCCCAAAGTGATGAATATTCAAGAGGGATATAATAAAAACTTTCATATAGATCATTGGATATGATAAGTGTGATTCCTTGCAATAGTTTTGCGATATGGAGATGATGATATGTGAGTCATGTTAGTGAGTAATTATGATTTAGTAAGAATATTCGTGTTAAGGTTTGTTATTCCCTATGCATGCACATTAAGTCAATACTTATGCAAAGAAATTATATCCTACTTATGGTGCATTATTCGGTGTTAGTTATGTTCAATGCATGTTTATGACCGTTTTCGCTTTTTGGTTGGTTGCTTCTCAATCTATTTGCTAGCTTTTATTTGTACTAAGCGGAAATATTGCTTGTGCATCCAAAATCCTTAAACCCAAGTTGTGCCAAATGAGTCCACCATATCTACCTATATGCGGTATTTCCATGCCATTCCAAGTAAATTTGCATGTGCCAACTCTAATTTTCAAAATAATTTTTCCGTTTTGTGTGCCCGTACCGCTCATGAAGCGGCAGGGGGTGACCAATATTTTCCATGCTAGGTGTGTTATTCTCACGATGAGTGTTTATTCACTTGTCATTGCACGAGAGAATGATTGGTAATAGGGATGCCCAGTCCCACAATGAATCAAAAATTAATAACAACAAAATTCCTTGGAAAGTGTTGGTATGGAGGGCACCCATGGATACGGCTAGCCATGGATTGTGAAAGAATGGTGGAAAGGAAATAAACTTTACTTTCTGTTTGGGAACCACCTATGATGTGTCTAGCATGGAAGATATTGGGAATTCTCGGTCGTTTTCGTTGGCAGGAAAAGCATGCCTCTCAAAATATTTTTATCTCTCTAATTTAAGGTTTGAGCTTTGGCACATTAGCAAATCTCTGCTTCCCTCTGCGAAGGGCCTATCTATTTACTTTTATGCAATTTTTATTTTTATTTTGAGTCTCCATCTTCTCTTATAAAAGCACCAACTAGAGAGCACTATTGTCATACTTGTGCATTGTGTGTAGCTAATATTGAGTGTGTTTCATGAATGGATCAATGATTGAGCATAATGGGCTAGGGATAACTTTCTTTAGCGTTGATATTTTGAAAGACATGGTTGCTTGTTAGCATGCTTGAGTATTTATATCTTCATGTCAAACTATAAACTATTGCTTTGAATCATTCAAGTCCAAATGTCCATGCTATAAAAGAAAAGAATATGTCATGAATATGATAGGTATCATTCCACATCAAAAATTCTGTTTTTATCATTTACCTACTCGAGGACGAGCAGGAATTATGCGCGAGCGCTACCCCATGCAGCAGAAGCTCCTCCTTGCACTCCTCGTTGCCTCCAGGAAGCTGCGCCACTACTTCGAAGGCCATCCCATGAAGGTGATCTCGTCTTACCCGCTGGAGCAGGTCCTGCGCAACCCCAACACCGCCGGCCACGTCGCCGAGTGGAACATCGAGCTGCAGGCCTTCGAGCTGGAATTCTGCACCACAAGGGTGATCAAGGGTGCAGCCCTGGCTGACTTCATAGCAGAATGGACGGACCCGCCCCAGGAGGAGCCTCGCGAGGCTGAATCCCTCTTGCCTGGGGATGAAGCGCCTGGCGGATGGTCCATGCACTTCGATGGCGCCGTCTCCCGATAGGGCGTGGGGGCTGGCGTCGTGCTCACCTCGCCAACGGGAGACAAGCTCTACTACGCCGTCCAGCTCTGCTTCAAGCGCGACGACAAGGTCTCCAACAACATCATAGAGTACGAGAGTCTCATCGCCGGCCTCAAGGCCGCCTCTGCCCTGGGCATCAAGCGCCCCACCATCAAGGGTGATTCACAGCTCCTTGTCAACTTCTCCAACAAAAGCTACAAGCCCAAGGACGAGCATATGGCCGCCTATCTGGAAGAGGTACGTAAGCTCGAGAAGCGTTTCCTTGGCCTAGAACTCCAGCATGTTCCTCGCGGCAGCAACAAGGAGGCCGACGACATCGCCAAGTGAGCATCCCGCCGCGAGCCCCAGAGCCCCAGCATCTTCGAAGAAAGGCTCCTCAAGCCATCAGCTGCACCACCTGCCGCGGGCACCACGCTGCTTCACGAGGAACTCCCGCCCGCACCACCCACGGGCGCACCAGATTGCGGCCCAGCCTCAGGAGCCCGCCTGCTGCTGGTGCTCGAACCCCAAGTGGATAGCTGGGCCGTAGAGTTCAAGGCCTACTTGCTTCACGTCACCCTTCCAGAGACGGACTCAGAAGCAGAGCGCGTGGCTCGCCAGGTGATACGTCCATTTTGCATCATGTTTTGCTACTATTATTTATAGTGTTTTTAATCAATATAATACTTTGTGAAACAATTCTAATGCCTTTTCTCTCTTAATATGCAAGATTTACACAAGGCGGGAGAATGTCGGCAGCTGGAATTCTGGACCTGAAAAAGCTATGTCAGAGATACCTATTTTGCACATCTCCAAATGAGCTGAAATTTCACGGAGAATTATTTTGGAATAAATAAAAAATACTGGAAGTAAGAAGTACCAGAGGGGGCCACCCAGGTGCCCACGAGGCACCAGAGCGCGCCACCTCCCCAGGCGCGCCCTGGTGGCTCGTGGGGCCCCTGGCCAGCCTCTGGCCCCCATTTTCTGGTATATAAGTCATTTTGCCCTAGAAAAAAATAAGGGGAAGACTTTTGGGACGGTGCGCCGCCGTCTTGAGGCGGAACTTGGGCAGGAGCACTTTTGCTCTCCGGCGGAGAGATTCTGCCGGGGATACTTCCCTCCGGGAGGGGGAAATCGTCGCCATCGACATCACCAACGATCCTCTCATCGTGGGAGGACCAATGTTCATCAACATCTTCACAAGCACCATCTCATCTCAAACCCTAGTTCATCTCTTGTATTCAATCTTTGTCTCAAAACCTCAGATTGGTACCTGTGGGTTGCTAGTAGTGTTGATTACATCTTGTAGTTGATGCTAGTTGGTTTATTTGGTGGAAGATTATATGTCCAGATCTATTATGCTATTCAATACCCCTCTGATCTTGGACATGATTATGATTTGTGAGTAGTTACTTTTGTTCTTGAGGATATGGGAGAAGTCTTGTCATAAGTAATCATGTGAATTTGGCATTCGTTCGATATTTTGATGATATGTATGTTGTTGATTCTCTTAGTGGTGTCATGTGAACGTCAACTACATGACACTTCACCATCTTTGGGCCTAAGGGAATGCATTGTGGAGTAGTAATTAGATGATGGGTTGCTAGAGTGAAAGAAGCTTAAACCCTAGTTTATGCGCTATTCTGTAAGGGGCTGATTTGGATCCATATGTTTAATGCTATGGTTAGATTTATCTTAATTCTTCTTTCGTAGTTGCGAATGCTTGCGAGAGGGAGTAATCATAAGTGGGAGGCTTGTTCAAGTAAGAACAGCACCCAAGCACCGGTCCACCCACATATCAAATTATCAAAGTAGCGAACGCGAATCAAACCAACATGATGAAAGTGACTAGATGAAATTCCCATGTGTCCTCGAGAACGCTTTACTTATTATAAGAGATCATTTTGGCCTGTCCTTTGCTACAAAAAGGATTGGGCTACCTTGCTGCACTCTTTGTTACTATTGTTACTTGTCACTTGTTACAAATTATCTTGCTATCAAACTACTCGTTACCGATAATTTCAGTGCTTGCAGAAAATACCTTGCTGAAAACCGCTTGTCATTTCCTTCTGCTCCTCATTGGGTTCGACACTCTTACTTAACGAAAGGACTACGATTGATCCCCTATACTTGTAGGTCATCAATACTCTTTTCTGGCGCCGTTGCCGGGGAGTGAAGCGCCTTTGGTGCGTGGAATTTGGTAAGGAAACATTTATATTATGTGCTGAAATTTACTGTCACTTGTCACTATGGAAAGTAATCCTTTGAGGGGTTTGTTCGGGATATGTTCACCTCGACCGGAAACACAAATATTTGCTCCTCAACCTACTGCACCTACTGAAAATATTTCATATGAAATTCCTCCGGGTATGATAGAGAAACTGCTAGCTAATCCTTATGCAGGAGATGGAACGGTACATCCTGATATGCACTTGATCTATGTGGATGAAATTTGTGGATTGTTTAAGCTTGCAGGTTTATCCGGAGATGGAGTTAAGAAGAAAGTATTCCCTTTATCTTTTGAGGGAAAGGCATTGACATGGTATAGGCTATGTGATGATACTAATACATGGGACTGGAACCAATTGAAATTGGAATTCCACCAGAAATTTTATCCTATGCATTTGGTTCATCGTGATCGGAATTATATATATAATTTTTGGCCTCATGAAGGAGAAAGCATCGCTCAAGCTTGGGGGAGGCTTAAGTACATGATGTACACATGCACCAACCATGAGCTCTCAAGAAAAATTATCTTACAAAATTTTTATGCTCGACTTTCTCATGATAATCAAACCATGCTCGATTCTTCTTCGACTGGCTCCTTTATGAAGAAAACTATTGAATTCAGATGGGATCTTCTGGAAAGAATTAAATGCAACTCTGAAGATTGGGAACTCGACAAAGGTAAAGAGTCAGGTATAATACTTGAGTTCGATTGTGTTAAATCTTTTATGGCTACTGATGCTTTTCATAAGTTCAGCACTAAATATGGACTTGACTCTGAGATAGTAGCTTCCTTTTGTGAATCCTTTGCTACTCATGTTGATCTCCCTAAGGAGAAGTGGTTTAAATATCATCCCCCTGTTAAAGAAAAGATTGAGGAACCCGTTAGTGTTAAAGAAGAAACAATTGTTTACCATGTTGATCCAGTTGTGCCTACTGCTTATATTGAGAAACCACATTTTCCTGTTAGGATTAAGGAAGATGCTAAAGTTTCAACTGTGGTTAACAAAAGTAATATTAGAGCACCTAGACCCTCTGAACAAATTAAAGTTGAATCTAATGTTCCTATGGTTAAAGATCTCTTGGTCGATAATTTGGATGGGCATGTTATTTACTTCTGTAATGAAGCAGCTAGAATTGCTAAACCCGATCCTAAAGATAAAAACAGACCTGTAGTAGGCATGCCTGTTGTCTCTGTTAAAATAGGAGATCATTGTTATCATGGCTTATGTGATTTGGGTGCTAGTGTGAGTGCTATTCCGTTTACCTTATACCAAGAAATTATGAATGATATTGCACCTGTTGAAATAGAGGACATTGATGTTACTATTAAGCTTGCAAACAGAGATACCATTACACCACTTGGGATCGTTAGAGATGTTGAAGTCTTGTGTGGAAAAATAAAATACCCTACTGATTTTCTTGTCCTCGGTTCTCCACAAGATGATTTTTGTCCCATTATATTTGGTAGACCTTTCTTGAACACTGTTAATGCCAAGATTGATTGCGCTAAAGAAACTGTTAGTGTTGATTTTGGTGGTATGTCTCATGAGTTTAATTTCTCCAAGTTTCGTAGACAACCTCATGATAAAGAATTGCCTAGTAAAGATGAAATTATTGGTCTTGCTTCTATTGCCGTACCTCCTACTGATCCGTTAGAACAATATTTGCTAGACCATGAAAATGATATGCATATGAATGAAAGAAATAAAATAGATAAGATGTTTTTTGATCAACCACCTATCCTTAAACATAATTTGCCTGTTGAAACTCTTGGAGGCCCTCCTCCACCTAAAGGTGATCTTGTATTTGAATTGAAGCAATTGCCTGATACATTGAAATATGCTTATCATGATGAAAAGAAGATATATCATGTTATTATTAGTGCTAACCTTACAGAGCCTGAAGAAAAGAGATTATTGAAAACTCTGAGGAAGCACCAAGCTGCTATTGGATATACTCTTGATGATCTTAAGGGCATTAGTCCCACTCTATGTCAGCACAAAATTAATATGGAGCCTGATGCTAAACCAGTTGTCGACCACCAATGACGATTAAATCCTAAGATGAAAGAGGTGGTAAGAACTAAAATATTAAAGCTTCTGAAAGCAGGTATAATCTATCCCACAGCTGATAGTAGATGGGTAAGTCTCGTTCATTGTGTCCCTAAGAAAGGAGGTATTACCGTTGTTCCTAATGATAAAAATGAACTCATCCCACAAAGAATTGTAACTGGTTATAGGATTGTAATTGATTTTAGAAAATTAAACAAAGCCACTAGAAAAGATCATTACCCCTTACCTTTTATTGATCAAATGATAGAAAGATTGTCTAAGCATACACACTTTTGTTTCCTAGATGGATATTCTGGTTTCTCTCAAATACCTATATCACAATCTGATCAAGAGAAAACCACCTTTACTTGTCCTTTTGGAACTTATGCTTATAGACGTATGCCTTTTGGCTTATGCAATGCACCTGCTGCCTTTCAAAGATGTATGACTGCTATATTATCTGACTTTTGTGAAAAGATTGTTGAGGTTTTCATGGATGATTTCTCCGTTTACGGAACTTCTTTCGATGATTGCTTAAGCAACCTTGATCGAGTTTTGCAGAGATGTGAAGAAAATAATCTTGTCTTGAATTAGGAGAAGTGCCACTTTATGGTGAATGAAGGTATTGTCTTGGGGCATAAAATTTTTGAAAGAGGTATTAAAGTTGATAAGGCTAAGGTTGATGCTATTGAGAAAATTCCATGTCCTAAAGATATTAAAGGTATAAGAAGTTTCCTTGGTCATGCTGGTTTCTATAGGAGATTTATTAAAGACTTCTCTAAACTTTCTAGGCCTCTTACCAATCTTTTGCAAAAACATGTTCCATTTGTTTTTGATGATGATTGCGTAGAAGCCTTTGAAACACTTAAGAAAGCCTTAACCACTGCACCTATTGTTCAGCCACCTGATTGGAACTTGCCTTTTAAAATTATGTGTGATGCTAGTGATTATGCTGTTGGTGCTGTTCTAGGACAGAGAGTTGATAAGAAATTAAATGTTATCCATTATGCTAGTAAAACTCTAGACAGTGCTCAAAGAAATTATGCTACTACTGAGAAGGAATTTCTAGCAGTTGTGTTTGCATGTGATAAATTCAGGTCTTACATATTTGATTCTAAAGTAACTGTTCACACCGATCATGCTGCTATTAAATATCTTATGGAAAAGAAAGATGCTAAACCCAGACTCATTAGGTGGGTTCTATTGCTAAAAGAATTTGACTTGCATATTATTGATAGAAAGGGAGCTGAGAATCCCGTAGCAGATAATTTTTCTGGAATGGAAAATGTTCTTAATGACCCACTTCCTATTAATGATGATTTTCCTGATGAAGAATTAGCTGTCATAAATGCTTCTCGTAATACTCCTTGGTATGCAGACTATGCTAATTATATTGTTGCTAAATTTATACCGCCTAGTTTCACATACCAACAAAAGAAAAAGTTCTTCTATGATTTAAGACATTACTTTTGGGATGACCCACATCTTTATAAAGAAGGAGTAGATGGTATTATTAGACGTTGTATACCTGAGCATGAACAGGAACAAATCCTACGGAAGTGTCACTCCGAGGCTTATGGAGGACACCATGCAGGAGACAGAACTGCACACAAGGTATTACAATCTAGTTTTTATTGGCCTACTCTTTTCAAGGATGCTCGTAAGTTTGTCTTATCTTGTGATGAATGTCAAAGAATTGGTAATGTTGGTAGACGTCAGGAAATGCCTATGAATTATTCACTTGCTATTGAACCATTTGATGTTTGGGGATTTGATTATATGGAACCTTTCCCTAAATCCAATGGGTATACTCATATTTTAGTTGTTGTTGATTACGTTACTAAGTGGGTAGAAGCTATTCCAACTAGTAGTGCTGATCATAACACTTCTATTAAAGTGCTTAAAGAAGTTATTTTCCCGAGGTTTGGAGTCCCTAGATATTTAATGACTGATGGTGGTTCACATTTTATTCATGGTGCATTCCGTAAACTGCTTGCTAAATATGATGTCAACCATAGAATTGCATCTCTCTATCACCCTCAAACTAGTGGTCAAGTATAATTGAGCAATAGAGTAATAAAATTAATTTTGCAAAAAACCGTCAATAGATCTAGAAAGAATTGGTCTAAGAAACTTGACGATGCATTATGGGCTTATAGAACTGCCTATAAAAATCCTATGGGTATGTCTCCTTATAAAATGGTTTATGGAAAAGCATGTCATTTACCTCTTGAGTTAGAACATAAAGCATATTGGGCAATTAAAGAACTTAATTATGATTTTAAACTTGCCGGTGAAAAGAGGTTATTTGATATTAGCTCATTAGATGAATGGAGAACCCAAGCTTATGAAAATGCCAAATTGTTTAAAGAAAAAGTTAAAAGATGGCATGATAGAAGAATTCAAAAACGGGAATTCAAAGTGGGTGAACAAGTTCTATTGTACAATTCCCGTTTGAGATTCTTTGCAGGAAAGCTCCTCTCTGAATGGGAAGGACCGTATATCATCGAAGAAGTTTATCGCTCCGGAGCCATCAAAATAAACAACTCCGAAGGCACTAATCCGAGAGTGGTGAATGGGCAAAGAATCAAGCATTATATTTCAGGTACTCCCATTAATATTGAAACTAATATTATCGAAACAATTACACCGGAGGAATACATAAGAGAGACCTTCTGGAACACTCCAAAACCCTGGAAAGGGGTAGGTATGTGATATGGTAAGTAAACCGACTCCAAAAATTCCATAAAAATATTTTCTATCAGTTTTGGAATATTTTAAAAATTACAAAAATAAGAAGCAGCCAAGGGGACCCACCTGGTGCCCACGAGGCACTAGGGCGCGCCACCCCCCAGGCGCGCCTTGGTGGCTCGTGGGCCCCTCGTGACCCTTCTCGACTCCGTTTTTCTTCTGGATTACTTGTTTTGCAAGATAAAAATTCTTTATATATACCCCCGAACGTTTTTACCACCGTATCGCAGAAATCTCCTCTGTTCTTGTTTCGTGCTGTTTTCTGTCAGAACTCGAAGGCAAGCATCTTGTCTTCCTCTTCCTCAAACAATGTGGGGGACAATGCTTGGTTGTTGCAGATGGAGCTCGGGCAAGAGGGGGAAGAAGAGGTTACCATGGAAGAAGATGATGGAGATTCACTTGAGGTCCACCCTCCGGCCTCCGAGAGGGGCACCCTTGCCAGCATCTCCACAATTCCAAACCCACATCAAGCTGTGAGAAGCATTACAAGCCATGGGAATCCAGAGGTACAAGAAGGGTTTCCCCCTAGGAGGCCCTTACACAGGTTACATCGAAACAACTTTCATAATTTGGTTCACAATTATGGGGTCGAAAATACTCCTCGTAGACACATACCTTCCAATTGGGACATCTCTCGTCCAAGTGAAAGTGATGCAGGAAAGAATGCTTGGGGCCCAGAGAATAAGCATATTATGGCCGAAGTCCAAAGGAATACAGAGATGGTACAGCATGTGCTCGGGGAAATCCAGAGCTTAAAGGAGATCCTAATTAATGTCATAAAGGATAAGCCCATCACTTCATCACCACCACCATCACCGAAGAAGGAAACTTGAGCACATGGGTATGGGCACTCCCCTTGGCTTGTGCCAAGCTTGGGGGAGGTGCCCCGGTATCGTATCACCATCACTTTTATTATCTTTACCTATTTTTAGTTCGATCCTTAGTTATTTCATGATCTAGTTGAATAAAATTTAAGTATGATCCATTTTCGAGTGCTAGTTGTGTGATCTATCTATCTATGTAATCGAGTTGAGAGTTATATAATAAAGAGTAGTTTGAGTTTTTGCTTCTTTACTTTTATATTTCAATCCTAGCAAGGAAAATAATGAAAAAGATCATATGCTAATCTTATGAAAAGTAATGACATCACATAAAGAAAAATATAAGTGGTAAAATTTATTGGAAGTTAACAAACATAGCATTAGTCAATGATGCAATTCATGAAAGAATTAATAAGGGAAGAGAAGATTCACATGCAAATATACTATCTTGGACATCTTTTATGATTGTGAGCCCCCATTAAGTATTTTATGTCAAATTGTTGACATTGGACAAGGAAGACAACATAATGAATTATGTTTGCTTTTATTCACATAGAAGTTATATTGTTATAGATCCTCCAACATGTGGTGCTTGCCCAATATCTTTGCTAGCCAAAAATCCGCACTAAGTAGAGATACTACTTGTGCATCCAAAACCCTTAAACCCAGTTTCATGTCATGAGAGTCCACTATATCTACCTATGGATTGAATAAGATCCTTCAAGTAAGTTGTCATCGGTGCACAAAGCAATAAAAATTGCCTCTAAATATGTATGAACTTTTATTGTAAGGGAAAATAGGCTTTGTACGAACTTGTGATGGTAAAGAAATAAAAGTGACAGACTGCATAATAAAGGTTGCTATCACAAGGGGCAATATAAAGTGACGTTCCTTTGCATTAAGAGCTTGTTCATCCAACAACAAAAAGCCATGACAACCTCTGCTTCCCTCTGCGAAGGGCCTATCTTTTACTTTTATGTATTTACTTTTTATGCAAGAGTCAATAGTGTTCTCCTCTATTCCTTTTTTATTTTTCTCTTTTGCAAGCATCATGTGGTGGGGAAAGATCTAGGCATATATATCTAGTTGGATATGAGTGATCATGAGTTATTATTGTTGACATCACCCTTGAGGTGAATAAGTTGGGAGGCGAAACTATAAGCCCCTATCTTTCTATGTGTCTGGCTGAAACTTTTTGCTCCATATATATGTCGTGAGTGTTAGCAATCATGGAAGAATATATGATTGTTGAGTATGTAGACTTGCTAAAAAGCTCCTACAAGAGACCCTTCCTAAAAATATTATGAATTGCAATTGCATTGTTGACTGAGAACATAGTTTGTTAGTTTTCAAGAAAGTTTATGCCTTATACTTCATTGTTGTGATGAATTTTTACTTGCTCATGAGAAGTTCTATGATAATAAATATTGTTGTTATAATAATGATCATGATGATACTATGTCCGTATTCTGTTTTTATCGACACCTCTCTCTCTAAACATGTGGACATGATTATCGATATCGGCTTTCGCTTGAGGACAAGCGAGGTCTAAGCTTGGGGGAGTTGATACGTCCATTTTGCATCATGTTTTGCTACTGTTATTTATAGTGTTTTTAATCAATATAACACTTTGTGGAGCAATTCTAATGCCTTTTCTCTCTTGATATGCAAGATTTACACAAGGAGGGAGAATGCCGGCACCTGGAATTCTGGACCTGAAAAAGCTATGTCAGAGATACCTATTCTGCACATCTCCAAATGAGCTGAAATTTCACGGAGAATTATTTCGGAATAAATAAAAAATACTGGAAGCAAGAAGTACCAGAGGGGCCCACCCAGGTGCCCACGAGGCACCAGGGCGCGCCACCCCCCCAGGCGCGCCCTGGTGGCTCGTGGGGCCCCTGGCCAGCCTCTGGCCCCCATTTTCTGGTATATATGTCAGTTTGCCCTAGAAAAAATAAGGGGAAGACTTTTGGGACGGTGCGCCCCTGTCTCGAGGCGGAACTTGGGCAGGAGCACTTTTGCTCTCCGGCGGAGAGATTCTGCCGGGGATACTTCCCTCCGGGAGGGGGAAATCGTCACGATCGACATCACCAACAATCCTCTCATCATGGGAGGACCAATCTTCATCAACATCGTCACCAGCACCATCTCATCTCAAACCCTAGTTCATCTCTTGTATTCAATCTTCGTCTCAAAACCTCAGATTGGTACCTGTGGGTTACTTGTAGTGTTGATTACATCTTGTAGTTGATGCTAGTTGGTTTATTTGGTGGAAGATTATATGTCCAGATCTATTATGCTATTCAATACCCCTCTGATCTTGGACATGATTATGATTTGTGAGTAGTTACTTTTGTTCTTGAGGACATGGGAGAAGTCTTGCCATAAGTAATCATGTGAATTTGGCATTCGTTCGATATTTTGATGATATGTATGTTGTTGATTCTCTTAGTGGTGTCATGTGAACGTCGACTACATGACACTTCACCATCTTTGGGCCTAAGGGAATGCATTGTGGAGTAGTAATTAGATGATGGATTGCTAGAGTGACAGAAGCTTAAACCCTAGTTTATGCGCTATTCCGTAAGGGGCTGATTTGGATCCATATGTTTAATGCTATGGTTAGATTTATCTTAATTCTTCTTTCGTAGTTGTGGATGCTTGCGAGAGGGGGTAATCGTAAGTGGGAGGCTTGTTCAAGTAAGAACAGTACCCAAGCACCGGTCCACCCACATATCAAATTATCAAAGTAGCGAACGCGAATCAAACCAACATGATGAAAGTGACTAGATGAAATTCCCATGTGTCCTCAAGAACGCTTTACTTATTATAAGAGATCGTTCCGGCTTGTCCTTCGCTACAAAAAGGATTGGGCTACCTTGCTGCACTCTTTGTTACTATTGTTACTTGTCACTTGTTACAAATTATCTTGCTATCAAACTACTCGTTACCGATAATTTCAGTGCTTGCAGAAAATATCTTGCTGAAAACCGCTTGTCATTTCATTCTACTCCTCGTTGGGTTCGACACTCTTACTTATTGAAAGGACTACGATTGATCCCCTATACTTGTGGGTCATCACCAGGCCACCTCTTACTGCTTGCAAGACGGTGAGCTATACCGCAGGCGCCCCAATGGCGTCTCACTATGGTGCATCTCTGAAGAGCAAGGTCGTGAGCTGTTCACTGACATCGATGGAGGGGACTGCGGCCACCACTTCTCATCGTGTACCCTTGCCGGCAAGGTGTTTCATAGTGGCTTCTATTGGCCCACCGCGCTCTGCGTCGCCACCGAGCTGGTCCAATCTTACGAAGCTTGTCAATTCCACTCCAAGCAAATCCACCAGCCGGCGCAAGGCCTCCGGACGATTCCCCTCTTGTGGCCCTTCACGGTCTGGGGGCTGGATATCTTGGGACCCTTCCCTCGCGCAGCTGGCGACTACCGCTACCTCTACATCATCATCGACAAGTTCACCAAGTGGGCGGAGGTCGAGCTCGTGTGCACCATCCCAGCAGGCTCCGCCGTCAAGTTCATCAAAGGCCTCATGAGCTGCTTTGGCGATCCCAACCGCATCATCACTGATAACGGCTCCCAGTTCACAAGCGGCCTCTTCAAGTCATACTGCGCCAGCCTCGGCACGCAGATCTGCTACGCCTCCGTGGTGCACCCACGAAGCAACGGCCAGGCCGAGCGTGCCAATGCCGAGGTCCTCAAGGGCCTCAAGACAAGAAGCTTCAAGAAAAAGCTCGAAGCCTGCGGCAAGGGCTGGCTTGATGAGCTATAATCCGTGTTGTGGTCCATCCGCACAACGGCAACCAAGCCTACCGGCGAGACTCCCTTCTTCCTCGTCTACGGAGCCGAAGCAGTGCTCCCTTCTGAGCTCAAGCATGGCTCTCCGCGCGTCCTTGCCTTCGACAAGGCTCATCAGGATGGCTCGCGAGAGGCCGACCTGCTGCTCCTCGAGGAAGCCCGCCGCCAGGCTGCCCTCCGCGCCGCCAGATACCAGCAGGCCTTGCGTCGCTATCATAGCCGCAACATACGCCCACGCACCCTCGAAGTCGGTGATCTTGTCCTGAGAAGGATCCTCTCCAGAGAGGGACTCCACAAGCTCTCACCCATGTGGGAAGACCCTTTCAGGGTTGCTCATGTCTCCAGACCCGGCGCCGCCCGGCTGGAGACGGAGGACGGAGTTCCTGTGCCTAACGCCTGGAACATCCAACACCACCGCAATTTCTACCTGTGACCCTCACGCGTACGAACGAAGTGGGGCTGTACACGCCCCAGAGCCTCTCATTGTGTTTGCCTGATGGGCCCGCGAGAGCTCCCGCCCATGTCTCAGTGGAAGCCCCATGCTCCGCGCTGGCGGAATGATCGAACCGCGATCATGCCCACGCCTAGTGGAAGCCCCATGCTCCGCGCTGGCGGAACAATCACCTAAGGGCGCCCCACGGGCTGCACCAACCTCACGCTGATCCATGCCGGACATGGCAGCCACATCTCTTTTTGGTTGTGTAATGAACTTATTACTATGTTTTAGTAAGGCTCTATTTCCTAAGATATCTTATGTGTTGCTAAGTTGCTTGCCTCAGGAGTTGTGCACGCTCGCGACCTTCCTCCTGCACATCTCGCGAGCGGGGGCTGGACACGGTGCCTGTGCTCGGGTCAGTCCCAGCAGCGCTTCAAAAACCAAAGTGATCGAGCTCTGGCTCGCGGGCCTGCTCCCGTGCATGCCACCTCACCAAGGTCCTTGGTGTCTCGTCTCCTCGCGCGATACCCATGAGCAAGCTAGCAAGCGCACACCGCTCCCCCTGTTTTATGAAATCGATGTAAAGTTATCACAGGAACAAGGCACTCAAAGGCCTCGCAAGGCGACTCACAACAAGACGCCTTCGTAAACCCTCAGGGAGCCTCGCGAGCGCTGCCTCGCGAGCCAACCTGCGATGACCGTCTCTGCCAAGTGCCACCGGGAGGCCTCACGAGCAGGATCCTCGCGAGGCATGCCCCGCAGCCACGTCACATCAATCAACACTTGCAAGAGCTAAGTACAAAAACACCTCACGAGCCGCTCTCGGAGCCTCTCAAGTTTCCTCTCCCCGCGACCTCGCTGAGTGCTGGTGTTCTCTCCTCTGCGTAAGCCACTTGCACGTCAAAGGGGGACTTCCTGAGCATCGCGCCTCAGGAGTCCTTACCGCCTCTCAGTGCCCTACACCTCCTAGCCTTGTCCAGGCAATGCGACCTCGGCTGTTGCCCGCTCGGGGGCTGGGTCCTGACGACGTAGAGAACCAAGGCAAACAAGGAAAGGGAAACAAGCCTCACGAGAGAGCCTCATGAGGAAACATGCATTACGACAAATCATAAACTACTTAAAACAAAAGACATTGTTTTTCACGCCATCGGGGGCTGCATCGGCCTATTACAGGAACAAAAGAGAGAGGGGCCAAGGGGGAGCGCGACGCGCCTTCAAGATCCGACACGGGCGCCGCCTGCGCCTAGTCAGAGTCTTCGTCTTCGCTCTTGATGCGCGGGGAGCCTTCGCCGCTTTCGCCCCCGCTGCTAGAGCCTCCGCTGCTGCCGCTGTCGCTCCCGCCGGAGGAGTCGGAGCCCCTATCGTCCTCGCTCTCCGCGCATCACTCCAGGCAAGCACCGGAGGCCCCGAAGAACTTCACGAAGAGGGTGGCGGCCCCATCATACTTGAATTATAGGAGATGCCCCCGCTTCAGGCCGCGGGCAAGGGCAAAGGACTTCCACCACCGCTTCAGGAACATGAAGCCAACGGGGGTGAACTCCGTCGCCACCCAGGAGGGCCCGTTGCAGCAGCCGTCCGCTTGCACCCACAGCCCCAAGGGCTCCTTGCCCTCCATCGCTCTCGCGAAGGAATCGGGGAGCCGGAGCCAGCTGCAAGGCCGGCGATGCATCCCCACGATGAACTCGTGCGCCGCCTCTGCTATGTGAAATCCCACCTGGGGAGGACGGGCGGCCGCACCGCCGCGCCCTCCGCGGCCTCGGGTGCCAGTCCTTCCACGAGCGCTTGGGCCGGCTTCGGTGGCCGCCGAGGGGCGCCCACGGTCCCGGGGCGGAACCCTCGTGGCGGCGGCGGACGCACGAGCTCGCCCTCTGCCCCTCGCCATCGCAACGGTGGTTCCGGAAGGACGAGAAGTGGAAGAAGGGAAGGGGCGGAGGAAGGTGATGGGAAAGGGATCTCTACCTTCCGTCCCCCTTTATACCCGATGGGGGCGCTCTCCCTGTCGCTCTGCCTTCTTCGACATCGAGAATCGAGGCAGCAGCAGAAGGGAAGCAATGATGGCCTGCGCCCCGCGTGGGCAGGCTTTATGGCAGGCGCAGGCGGTTTCCGAGGCGAAGTGGGGAAGTGGGGGCGTCCCACGTCCCGTCGTGCGCCACACGTCGAGCCTGGGCCCCGCAGTCTGCCAGGGCCCGCACTGTTTCGCTCCCAACGGGTAGGAACGTGCGCGCCACGGGCCCGAGGGCTACTGTCGGGCCATTGGGAACCAGGGTACCTCGGCCCGTCTGCCTGCGGCCCAGGATACGACGCCTGGCGAAGGCAAAAGACGCGTCCCATGTAAGGACATCGTGAAGCAGAGACATCTCGCGAGGCGCTAGCCTCCCGAGGACCCCACCTCAAGGCACGAGCCACCAGAACTTAGCCACAAGAGCGGTCGAGGCCTCGCGAGGCTGCCTCTCGAGGGGCCCTCCCGAGGCGGGCACCCGAGGCCATCCGGCCTGACGTCGGTTGCGCGGTCCTGTGCCCATCACGTGGGTGACGCGCATGGCGATGAACGAAGGCAGAGGCTGCGCCAGCGGGCGCTGACAGAGAGGCTTTCCTCTTTGGTGCAAAAGGGGCAGCCCCAGCTGCCCACCTCCAAAGCAAGTCCCAAGGACTGCCTGGTGAAAGAAGACCGAGACAACAAGGCGCGCAGGGCGGAGGTCATCACCGAGCTCACCGGCGCGTCATAGATCATGCTTTTGCAAGCGAAGACCGCCTTTAGTCAGGATAGCCTGAGCGCCTGTCCCCTTTCAAAACCCGCCATGTGTGGCAACCCTTCCCGCCTAAGTTTTCAGGGGAAGAGGACCAAGGCGGCTATAAAAGGGGCAGGGCTGCCATTGTAGAGAGGACGGATTCTTCCACCTCCTGTCTTGTACGCGAGAACACATCCTTGCCACATCAATCCCAACCACAAGCAGGAGTAGGGTTTTACACCGCAAGGTGGCCCGAACCTGGGTAACTGTCGTGCTCCCGCGTAGCGCTCTCGCCGTAGTCTCGCCGTGGTCACCCTTGGTTGGGAAGAACTAGCTAGCCCCCAGTGTTCGAACCTTTAGTTCCTCAGAGTCCTAGCTCTGACATATGCACTTATGATTGGAAATCTAGCAAGCATCCGCAACTACTAAAGATCATTAAGGTAAAACCCAACCATAGCATTAAGTAACAAGTCCTCTTTACTCCCATACGCAACAACCCCCTTACTCGGGTGTAAGCTTCTGTCACTCTAGCCACCCACTATAAGCGAATCATGAACGTATTGCAAAACCCTACAGCGGGAATCCCTCACGCTTGCGCGACATGGAGAGCACCATAGGACTGCACCATATCAACATAAAACTCATATCAATCACACCATACCACAATTAACCTATAGGACAAAAGAAATCTACTCAAACATCATAAGATTGCCACATATCATTGGATAATAATATATAGCGTTAAGCACCATGTTCAAGTAGAGAATTACAGAGGGAATAGAGAGGTTACACTGCTGCATAGAGGGGGAGGGAGTTGGTGATGACGGTGGCGAAGTTGTTGCCGAAGATCGCCGTGACGATGGTTCCCCCGGCGGCTCTCCGGCGCCACCTGAAGAGAGGGGGAGAGAGCCCCCCTCCTTATTCTTGCTTGGCCTCCCCCTAGATGGGAGGAGAGTTTCCCCTCTGGTCCACGGCCGCCATGACTCCCGGAGGGCAGGAGCCCCTCTGAGATTGGATCTCTCTCTCTGTTTCTCTTCTTTTTCGTGTCTGTTTTCTGACCCCTTCACCATTTTTTATATTCCCGGAGATCCGTAACTCCGATTGGGCTGAAATTTTGAGGGAATTTTTCTATGGAAATTATGTTTCTTGTGGCGAAAGAAGGGCCCCAACTGACATTCGAGGGAGTCACAAGGCAACACGGCGCGACCCCCCTGGGGTCGCGCCCTGTTGCCTTGTGGCCACCTCGGGCACCGTCTTGCGTTGATTCTTCTTCCTAAAAATCACATATATTCCAAAATAATTCTCCGTAAAAGTTTATCGCGTTTGGACTTCGTTTGATATGGATTTTCTGCGAAACAAAAAACAAGCAGAAAACAGGAACTGGCACTGGGCACTGGATCAATATGTTAGTCCCAAAAATAATATAAAATATTGCCAAAAGTATGTGAAAGTTGTAGAATATTGGTATGAAACAATCAAAAATTATAGATACGATGGAGACGTATCAGCATCCCCAAGCTTAATTCCTGCTCGTCCTCGAGTAGGTAAATGATAAAAAGATAATTTTGATGCGGAATGCTACCTAGCATAATCTTGATCATATAATCTAATCATGGCATGAATATTAAGATACGAGTGATTCAAAGCAATAGTCTATAATTTGATATAAAGACATCAATACTCAGGCATACCAACAAACAATCATGCCTTTCAGAATAAAAATGCTCAAGAACTCTATCCCTACAAAATCATATAGCCTTGTTGTTGGGGATGTTTACCAGTATATAGACCCGGCAGGGTGTTGACCCGGCCATAGAGCAGGCTCAGTGGGTCAGCTCACTGCGGGGCTGAAGGACTATTGGTGGGCCGGCTTAGCGAGGCCTGGTGAGGACAGGCCGGCTTAAGCAGTGGGCCGGCTCACGAGAAGACCAACTTGGAGAACAAGTAGGAAAGAGTAGGAGGCAGGTCAAAGGACGGTCCGGACTCTCATGTAATCTAGGGTTCCACCTGTATATATAAAGGGGAGTACCTGTATGAAAGGGGCTAAGTTGCAACCTCCTCGAGAGCTAGGTTAGCGAATCCGCATCCTTGTAATCGAGATCTACAGTAATACAATCAAGCAGGACGTAGGCTTTTACCTCCATCGTGAGGGGCCGAACCTGGGTAACCCGGCGTCTTCTCGTTCCCGATCAACCCTGTTAAGCTTCCACACTAGTGCGATGGCCTCATCTCTAAGTCCTTTCACAAGGGCATCTGCCGCGTCAAAACCACGACAGTTGGCGCCCACCGTGTGGCCCACGCATGGTGGAGTTGAGTTCTTAGCGGGATCTCTTCCAGGGTTCGGGAAGTACGCGGTTGGCATGATGACCAAGAGCCGCCGCGGGAAGTTCTATATCGACGATTCATACTGGGGCCCCGACACCGACTCGATCGAGTACGGGTACCGGGTCCCCTTCGGCAAGATCCATACCTTCATCGGCGTGGTCGGCGAGCCGGCCACCGGGTTGGAGAGCGTCGCCGGAGTTGAGTCGGCCCGCCGCGCTGGCCAGCGCCAGGCGAGACCCGGCCTGCGTCAAGCCGGCCCAAACCGTGCCTTCGTCGGTTTCACCCAAGGGGTGGCCTTATCGGAGAACTCCCTGTCTCAGGATGACACGCTCGTTCAATCTGACGGTGAGTCCTCGACAGGGGAAACCGAGACAATTCTTCCGCTGCATGATGGAGGGCTCGGGTACACGGACGACAGCTTTCCGGAGAGCCCTGATCCGCCTCACTTCGCGGCGGTGTACATGGCGGGAAGGCAAGATCCGGTGTGAGACCCGGCCAATCCAACGGTGGGGCAGAATAACATCCTTGCCGGCTCAGGAGGAGCCGGCGCGTCGGCCACCGGCTCTCAGAAAAACCGGGGCTCAGGCGCTCGCGGACTTGATGACTACGCTGGCAGCCCTGTTGGCCAAGCCGGTCACCGCGGAGAACGCGGCGGCGCGCAACACAGAGATCACGAAGTGTCGCGAGCAGATGGCAAAGATCCAAGAGGAAGTCAACGCGGAGAACGCTCGCATGATGCAGGAACAGGCCCGGATTGCCGATGAGAGGTAGCGCCTGGAAGAGGAGGCACATTACCTGAACCGCCGGCAGGCCGAGTCGGAGCTCGTTCACAGGAGGCGTCATCAGAGCCGGCTTCCAGCTAATCTTGAGCCGACTCAACTTTTCACCACACCACCGGCTCCGACGAACCCGGGGGCTGGAGTCGTCCCCACGGGAGAGCCACCTTTGCAACAGCCGGTCCACCAGCGGGAGCCGGCACAGCATCGCACGCCGGAGCAGCAGCAACAGCCACCGTCTCACCGGTTCCAGACCCCAATTGGACATTACTCTAACCCGGTGGATAACGTGCTGGCAGTGACCCATAACTTAGCAGCTATTCCAATCGAGGGGGACGGCCCGATTCAGACCGAGGCCAGGAATGCCATTGCAATGCTCAAGACAGCCGTAATGCAGCAAGCCAACTACTCGCATAGCCAGCATCGGCTTTACTCGACCCCTCATCAGAGCCGCACCAGGAGTCAGCGCCCTGAGTCGCCAGCGGTCTCCAGCAGCGCACACCGTAGGAGAGCCACCCAGCCACTGGCGGAGTAGCACCAGCCCAGTATCCCGCAAGACGTTGCAGACGCTGCTCGGATTCTGCGAGCTTGGGAAGAAGCAAACGCGTGTGCAGGGCACAACCCGCCGGCGCGAGTTAACCCGTCGCTGGATGTCAACCCGTCGCCAAATGTTAACTCGCCCGTCGCAACCCAGACAGATGGCCGACTTGGGAGCTCTTCTAGCCGCATGATTGGAATTCCTTGTTTGGTACCAGCGCTGCGAGAAGCGCGCACCCCCCCCCCCCAATTTCAAAGGGCCTCGCAAGGTCCCTAATTATACATCGAATCTGGAGCCCATCGAGTGGATCGAGAGTTATGCGCTGGCAATGGACTTGTTGGGCGCAAGTGAGTCAGTATGCGCGCATTACCTCCCTCTGATGTTGGAAGGCCCTGCACGCACCTGGATGAAAAACCTACCGGCGAATTCTGTCAACACATGGTAGGAACTGAAGGAGCGCTTCATCAAGAATTTCCAGGGGACCTGTAAAAGGCCAACCACAATTGTTGATCTTGAGCGTTGTGTCCAGTGCGAGGATGAGTCGGCGCATCACTAGGCTTGCCGGGTTGCGGAGGTCATACATAGTTCTGACAGCATCTCGGCGGCTCAGGCAGTGCTTGTTCTAGAACGAACATGCAAGCTTCAGCCCCTGGTCCAGAAGCTTTGGCGGCTCAAGCGAAAGGTCCAGGACATGGGAGACCTCATGGATGTCTTAACCCGGTATGCCGAGTCAGATAACACCAAGGATCCGCTGTCAGACGAGAAGTCCGACAAAGGGAAGAAGGCTGGCGGTAAGGCTCAGAACCAGAACAATAGCAATGGACAGAACAACAACGGCGGTAAACGCAAGGGTTACGATAGTAGCTCCGATCTAGTGGCGAACACAAATACTGTCGGGGATATACCCCGCGGTATGACCCGGCCTGATGTATGACCCGGCCGGAACTTGGAGACTCACTAGTGACCCGGCTGAAGCTTGGCGACTCACTGGTCTGGCGACTCACTAGTGACCAAGACGGCGGGTCAGACGAATGACAAGGCCCAAGGCCCAGAAGGCGACTTAGGAGAAGGCCGGCTCAAGGCACGGTATCCGGTGGGCCGGCTTGAGAGGAAAGGCATAAGGAATATTTCCCTTACAAGGGAAGCAAGACTAGGATTCCACTTGTAATAGAGTAGTCCTAATCCTACTAAGACTCTTCATGTAAGCCGTCCCTTCAACTTATATAAGGAGGGGCAAGGCACCCCAGGAGGGACAAGTTTAGACAGACAGACAAGTCTTAGACAAGATCAAAGTAGATGCTCTCGAGATAGAGGCAGCGAAACACCGCCCTTGTAACCGAGATCGTCATCATCATCAATATCAATCAAGCAGGATGTAGGCTTTTACCTCCACCGTGAGGGGCCGAACCTGGGTAAAATCTCGCGTCTCTCGTCCCGCTCAACCCCGTTCAAGCTACCACTTAGATGCGTTGGCCTCACGACTAAAGTCCTTTCACGGGGACATCTTGCCGTGAAAAAACCACGACAAATACAGAAAACAAAGGTCAGCGTCAGAGTGACGGTTCTAGGAGGCAGTCTGGTAATCGCCCTCTCACTTACGAGGAAGCTCTCAAGGCTCCTTGTCCGAAGCATAGTTACAATGGTAAGCCGTCCAGTCACTCCTGGGAAAATTGCTATGTCATGCAAGAGTTTGCCAAGCGGATCTTCCAGAATCATCATAATGGGGGCGGCAATGGCGGACAACCCGCCAACCAGGGACCCGGCTTCTCAGGGGCCAGCTTGCAGGGGCCCTTCACAGGACCCGGCTTCCAAGGGAACAGTGGCCAAGCCGGCGGGTTTCAGGGGGCTGGCAATGCTGGAGGCGGTAATCAGCGAAACAACCAGCGAAATCAGCATCAAGCTGGTGCGGCAGGGTTTCAGAGTAACCCGAAACAGCTAAATAGCGGGCAGTATCACGTTTTCACCACTAGCACCTGCAAACGGGATCGGAAGGTGCAGCGACGAGCCGCCCACGTGGTTGAGCCGGCAGCTCCTTACTACCTCAACTGGTCTGAACAGCCAGTTACTTGGAGCAGGGCAGATCATCCTGTCCTTGTTGATCACCCTGGCCACCTGGCTCTGGTGGTTGCGCCACAAGTCGGCGGTTATACATTGACTAAAGTGCTCATAGACGGAGGCAGCAGCATCAATATTCTGTACTATGACACGTTCAGGCGGATGAATCTGTCCGATAAGCAGTTAACTCCGTCCTCTACAGTCTTTCACGGCATCGTTCCTGGCAAGTCAGCCTATCCTATGGGAAGAATTTCCCTTGAGGTGGCCTTTGGCTCAAAGGATAACTGGCGTTCTGAGTTCCTGTCCTTTGAGGTGGTTAAGCTTAAGAGCCCATACCACGCTTTGTTTGGCCGGCCGGCTTACGCGCGGTTCATGGCACGGCCATGTTACGTCTACCTGAAGATGAAGATGCCAGGACCAAGGGGAACCATCACAGTGGAAGGAAACCGCAGGATTGCACTTGAGTGCGAGGAAGGAGATGCAACTTATGCTGAGACGGCTTGCGCTGCAGAGGAGTTGCGGTATTATAAGGACAATGTTGACCCGTCTGACAGGACATCCCTAAAGAAGCCCACCACGGAGTCTGACCCTCTGCTCAAGTTTAAGTCGGCCAGAGACACAAAGCAAGTTGATTTCATCCCAGGCAATTCTTCTGAGCAGTTCACCATTGGGGCAAATATGGATCCCAAATAGGGAAGCGCGCTCATCGAGTTCATCCGTGAGAACCGGGACATTTTTGCATGGAAACCTTCTGACATGCCAGGTGTACCGAGAGAACTCGCTGAGCACTCCCTTAATGTGGATCCCAAGTTTAAGCCAGTTCGCCAGTATCTCCGTCATTTTAATGAGGAAAGGCGGAAAGCTATTGGTGAAGAAGTGGCCCGGCTCCTAGCTACCGGGTTCATCGTCGAAGTCTTCCATCCTGAATGGCTAGCTAACCCGGTGCTTGTTCTGAAGAAAAACGGGACTTGGCGGATGTGTGTTGATTACACAGACCTGAATAAGGCTTGTCCTAGTGACCCCTTTGCCTTGCCCCGTATTGACCAGATCATCGATGCTACGGCTGGTTGTGAGAGTCTATGCTTCCTGGATGCTTACTCAGGCTATCATCAGATTAAAATGAAGCTGGAAGACCAGGAAAAGACGGATTTCATCACACCCTTTGGGGCCTTCTGCTATACGACCATGCCGTTTGGTCTGAAGTGTGCACAAGCGACTTACCAGCGTTGTGTCCAGAGCTGCTTTCACAAACAGATCGGGCGGAACGTTCATGCTTATGTTGATGACATTGTGGTCAAATCCCGGAAGAAAGAAACTCTGTTGGAGGATCTCAAGGAAACGTTTGACAACCTCCGCATCTACCAGATGAAGCTTAACCCGGAGAAGTGTGTTTTTGGTGTCCCCGCAGGAAAACTTCTGGGATTTCTCGTTTCCGAGCGTGGCATTGAAGCTAACCCGGAAAAGATTAAGGCAATCACAACTCTGGCTAAGCCGGCCAGACTGAATGATGTGCAGAGGCTGGCTGGGCGGGTCGCAGCGTTAAGCCGGTTCATAAGCCGGCTTGGAGAAAAGGCCATTCCGTTATACCAGTTGCTTAAGAAATCAGATGACTTCGTTTGGAGTGATGCTACAGATCAGGCTTTTGAGGCCCATAAGAAGCAGTTGTCTGAGCCACCAGTCCTTGCTGCCCCTCATGAGAAGGAGCCAATGTTGCTATATATTGCTGCTAATAACAAGGCTGTAAGCGTGGCAGTCGTGGTGGAGCGCAAGGAAGTTGGCAAGGAGTATCCGGTCCAGCACCCTGTGTATTATATCAGTGAGGTGTTAACCGAGTCCAAGCAGCGGTATCCACATTGGCAGAAACTGGTCTACGGAGTATTTATGGCTAGCCGCAAGCTGAAGCATTACTTCCACGAGCATCCGATCACCGTGGTCAGCACAACACCTCTTGGGGATATAATCCAGAACCGAGAGGTGACAGGTCGGGTTGCTAAGTGGGCTATCGAGCTCGGTCCTCATCATCTCAAATATGTGCCTCGCACAGCAATCAAATCTCAGGCGTTGGTGGACTTTATTAATGATTGGACAGAGTTGCAGGCTCCCGAAGAGAAGCCCGACACAACATACTGGTCCATACACTTTGACGGCTCAAGGCAGCTTGAAGGCTCGGGGGCTGGAGTTATGATTACTTCCCCACGAGGAAACAAGTTCTGTTATGTTTTGAGACTTATGTTCCCCTATACTAACTATGCAGCAGAATATGAAGCCTTGCTTCATGGGCTCCGGATGGCCAAGGAGATGAACTTGAGCCGGGTCCGGTGTTTGGGCGACTCAGACTTGGTGGCCCAATAGGTTTCTGGTACTTGGGATTCCAAGGATCCCCTTATGGCGGCTTATCGGCACGCGGTCACAAATATTGCTGGACACTTCAAAGGTTATCAAGTTGATCACATTGATCGCAGGCAGAATGAGACGGCAGACGCACTCTCTCGCTTGGGCTCGCAGCGCAAGCCGGTGCCACCCAATGTGTTCCTGGACGTTTTGCACAACCCATTTGTCAAGTTACCTACAGAAGAGGACTTGGCTGTTCCTGACCCAGAGGCGGCTCTAGTGGCTGCTATCCACACAATCCCTGATTGGACGGTCCCCTACTTGGATTATCAAAACCACGACACTTGTCATGCTCCATCTTCTTAACACAAAATATAAATCATGTACAACCCCGATGTCAGCCGAGCAATTGGTTCATACTTTTTAACGCGCTTCATCTTTTTCAACCCCCACGCAATATATGAGCGTGAGCCATGGACATAGCACTATAGGTGGAATAGAATGTGGTGGTAGGGATCAATAAGGAGAAGTCAAAAAGGGAGAAAGTCTCGCATCAACTAGGCGGATCAACGGGCTATGGAGATGACCGTCAATCGATATCAACGTGAGGAGTAGGGATTGCCATGCAACGGATGCACTAAGAGCTATAAGTGTATGAAAGCTCAAACTGAAAACTAAGTGGGTGTGCATCCAACTTGCTTGCTCAGGAAGACCTCGGGCATTTGAGGAAGCCCATCATCAGAATATACAAGCCAAGTTCTAGAATGAAAAATTCCCACTAGTATAAGAAAGTGACAACATAGGAGACTCTTTATATGAAAAACATGGTGCTACTTTGAAGCACAAGTATGGAAAAGGATAGTAACACTGCCCCTTCTCTCTTTTTCTCTCATTTTTTTTTGTGGGCTCTTTTTGGCCTCTTTTTTTTTATTTTTTTTATTTTCCTCACTGGGACAATGCTCTAATAATGATGATCATCATACTTCTATTTACTTACAACTCAAAATTACAACTCGAAACTAGAACAAATGTGACTCTATATGAATGCCTCTGGCAGTGTACCAGGATGTGCAATGATACTAGCGTAACATGTTTGAAAAATGATGAACGGTGGCTGAGCCACAAATACTATGTCAGCTATATGATCATGCAAAGCAATATGACAATGATGATGTGTGTCATATAAAAAAAACGGTGGAAGTTGCTGTTGGAAATATGCCCTAGAGGCAATAATAATTTAGTTATTATCATATTTCCTTGTTCGTGATAATCGTTTATTATCCATGCTATAATTGTATTGATTGGAAACTCAAATACATGTGTGGGTACATAGACAACACTGTGTCCCTAGTATGCCTCTAGTTAACTAGCTCGTTGATCAAAAGATGGTGAAGGTTTCCTAGCCATGGACATGAGATGTCATTTGATAACGGGATCACATCATTAGGAGAATGATGTGATGGACAAGACCCAAACTGTAAACGTAGCATATGATCGTGTCAGTTTATTGCTATTGTTTTCTGCATGTCAAGTATCTGTTCCTATGACCATGAGATCATGCAACTCCCTGACATCGGAGGAGTACCTTGTGTGTATCAAACATTGCAACGTAACTGGGTGACTATAAAGGTGCTCTACAGGTATCTCCGAGGATGTCTGTTGGGTTGGCATGGATCAAGACTGGGATTTGTTACTCCGTGTGACGGAGAGGTATCTCAGGGCCCACTCGGTAATACAACATCACAATGAGCCTTGCAAGCAATGTGACTAAAGTGTTAGCCACGAGATCTTGTATTACGGAACGAGTAAAGAGACTTGCCGGTAACGAGATTGAACTAGGTATAGAGATACCGACGATCGAATCTCGGGCAAGTAACATACCGAAGAACAAAGGGAACAGCATACGGGATTAACTGAATCCTTGACATAGAGGTTCGACCGATAAAGATCTTCGTAGAATATGTAGGAGCCAATATGGGCATCCAGGTCCCGCTATTGGTTATTGACCGTAGAGGTGTCTCGGTCATGTCTACATAGTTCTCGAACCCGCAGGGTCTACACACTTAACGTTTGGTGACGATATAAGTATACTTGAGTTGTTATGTTGGTGACCGAAAGTTGTTCGGAGTCCCGGATGAGATCCCGGACATGACGAGGAGCTCTGGAATAGTCCAGAGGTAAAGATTGATATATGGGATAATAGTGTTTGGTCTCCGGAAGGGTTCCGGAATTCACCGGAAGGGGTTCCGGATGTTTCCCGAAATGTTCGGGTACGAGAACACTTTATTTGGGCCAAGGGGTAAAGCCCACGAGGCTTTAGGAAGGTGCAAAAGGAAGTTTTGCGGAGGCCAGGGGCCAGACGCCAGGGACCCTGGCGTCTGGGGCCAGACGCCGAGGACCCTGGCGTCTGGTCCTAGAGTCCGAGCAGGACTCTTGCCTTGCAGGCCAAACCGACTTTGAGGAGGCTCTTTCTCCAAGTTTTGACCCCAGGGCTCAACATATAAATAGAGGGGCAGGGCTAGCACCCGGAATACATCAAGATTTCCCCAAGCCGTGTGCGGCAACCCTAACCCTCTAGTTCCTACGTCATAATCTCCGTAGCGCTTGGCGAAGCCCTGCAGAGATTGTTCCTCACCACCATCACCACGCCGTCGTGCTGCCGGAACTCATCTAGTACTTCATCGCTCGCTGGATCGAGGAGGTGAAGGCGTCATCAAGCTGTACGTGTGTTGAACGCGGAGGTGCCGTCCGTTCGGCACTAGTTCGTGATCGGTTCGAGGGACGACTTGCGATTTGGATCGCGGAGACGTTCGACTACATCAACCGCGTTTCTTAACGCTTCCGCCTAGCGATCTACAAGGGTATGTAGATTCACTCTCCCTCTCGTAGATGCTCATCACCATGGATAGATCTTGTGTATGCGTAGGAAAATTTTTGTTTCCCATGCAACGTTCCCCAACAGTTGCATGGTAATATATCTCGGAATGGCTATGGAAATGCCATAATAGGTAGGTATGGTGGCTGTTTTGAGGAAAATATAAGGAGGCTTATGTGTGATAGAGCGTATCATATCATGGGGTTTGGATGCACCGGCGAAGTTTGCACCAACTCTCGAGGTGAGAAAGGGCAATGCACTGTACCGAAGAGGCTAGCAAATTGCGGAAGGGTGAGGGTGTGTATAATCCGTGGACTCACATTAGTCATAAAGAACTCACATACTTATTGCGGAAGTCTATTAGCCCTCGAAGCAAAGTACTACTACGCATGCCCCTAGGGGGGAGGTTGGTAGGAGTTAACCATCGCGCGCCCCCGACCTCCACGCAAAGGAAGACACTCAATAATAAATCATGCTCCAACTTCTTAGCATAACTAAAGACTATACGTGCATGCTTCGGGAATCACAAACCTTAACACCAATATTCTTACTAAACCACAATTATTCACTAGTACCTCCCACATATTACCATCTCAATATCACAAAACTATTGCAAGGAATCAAACTTATCATATTTAGTGATCTACAAGTTTTATGTAGGATTTTATGACTAACCATGTGAATGACCAATTCCTGTTAACTCTCTAAATAGAGATAAGTGAAGCATGAGAGTTTAATTCTTTCTACAAAATACCACACTCTAATAAATATAAGTGAAGAAAAAGAGCATTCTACAAATAACGGTTTTCCTAATGTAGAGAAACAGGCATCCAAACTTCAAATAATATAAGTGAAGCACATGAAGCATTCTATAAAGTCATACTCAAAAGATATAAGTGAAGTGCAAAGAGCATTCTATAAATCAAGCAAGGACTATCTCATACCAGCATGGTGCATAAAAGAAAAAGGAAAAATAAACACAAAAGACGCTCCAGGAATTTACGCATATCATGTGAACAAAACAAAAACCGAAACATACCGATAATTGTCGAAGAAAGATGGGATGCCTTCTGGGGCATGCCCAAGCTTAGACGCTTGAGTCTCCTTGAATATTTACTTGGGGTGCCTTGGGCATCCCCAATCTTGAACTCTTGCCTCTCCTTATTCTCCTCATATCGATACCTCCTCGATCTTCGAACACTTCATCCACACAAAACTTAACCGAACTTTTTATTAGAGAGGTTAGTACATATAACATCAAATCCCATCATGTCCAGTTGTAACATTATTGTATAATTATAATAAAACATTACCCAGTGTATGCTATCACAATTCTGTGCTCCCAAGTCAATGGGGCTCAACAAGATTTGAAACATAAGCAAATAAATAAACTATAACAGCAATCTGCGAAAACAGGACAGTCTGTAAAGATGCAAATGAAACATATAGTTCTGTAACTCCAAAAATTCTGAAAAATTAGGACAAAATAAAAAAAATTGCATAGAAGTACTGTATAAAAATTTCAGAATGTTTGCAAGTTCCAGTAAATTATCAAAATTCGAGCACTACAGCAAAAGTTTCTGTTTTTTCACAGCACACACCAAACAAGCAATTTAAACATCCTAAAGGTAAATCTTGGCACATTATTTTTATAATACAATGTATTTGTACAAGGGGATATTTTTTTTTGAAAAGTTACTGTAATTCAAGATTCACAAAGTTTCCATGGGCATGAACAAAGTTCAAGGATATCCCCCACTTCAACGGTGCTCGTCTTTCTCACTTTAACTTTTCTTTTGAAAAAGTTTTAGGTTTCTCTCTATATTTTTTGTTTTTAAATATTTTAATAGCACACAACAGAATAAAATGACTCTCTAAAACTTCCGGGTTGTCTCCCAGGCAGCACTTTCTTTAAAGCCATTAAGCTAGGCATATAGTGCTCAAGTAATTGATCCACCCGGATCTCAAGGTATATCAAAGCCAATTTTAATTAACAATGATTTATAATTCAGTAGTGAGCACAAAGCAACATATATAAGGCAATGACGAAGTCTAACTCTCTTCCTATGCATGGGCATGTCATAAAAGAACAATTCATGCACATCAAGTAAAGGCGAATGCATAGCATAAACAGTTTCTTGCAATTTTATCGTATTCGAAACATAGAGAGGTAGATATGTAGTTCCTCTCTCATAATACTTTCAACTAGGAGCAGCAAGCACATGCATATTATATTCATCAAAATCATCATGTGCAACGGTAAAACGCAACCCATCAATGTAATCCTTAATAAGCGCAAACTTCTCCGATATAGTGTAGTTGGGAGAATTCAAAAATATAATAGGACTATCATGTGTGGGTGCAATAACAACAATTTCAAGTTTAACATAAGGAACAATAGCAAGTTCATCTCCATAAGCATCATTCATATTGGCATCATGGCCACAAGCATAGCAAGCATCAATTTCATCAAAAATGGATATTTCAAACGAATCAAAGGGATCATAGCAATTATCATAGCATTCATACTTCGGTAAGCATGAAGGGAAATTAAACAATGTATGAGTTGAAGAGTTACTATCATTAGAAGGTGGGCACGGGTAGCTAATCCGATCTTCCTCCCTTTGTTCTTCGCTCTCCTTCTCATCTTTTTCATCTAATGAGCTCACAGTTTCAGCAATTTCTTCTTCCATAGATTCCTGCAAAATATTAATCTCTTCTCGGACAGCGGAGACTTTCTCAATAAATTCATCAATATAGGCATTGTATTCATAATTATCAGAGCAATATTTAAGTATAGCATAATTTTTAGATCTGTAAAGAGCATCACCACAATCTTCATACTTTTCAAACAAAGAATCAATTTCATAAGCACCCTTAAAAGCAACAAATTCTTCTATTTGTTCCACATCATAGTAATCATATACACCCTTAGCATAAGAAGCTAAGGTTTCATTATCATTAAATTCACATTGAAAGGGGAGGTGCAGAGCCTCCATCTTAGAGCAACAAGTACAATCATATCTTAAGCATAAATCCCAAGCATACCAATGCAACATTTTAATTTGATCCCATAAGTGTTTCCCTTTTTGAAACAAGCGATAATCCCTAAAGTATTCCCGGTGATCCAAAGTATCTCCCATTATCAAGTTGAATGGAGATTTATCAGAATTATCAAAGTAGTATTTAATGTTTTCCACATAACCAGCATCGAGGGTTTTAGGAGGTTCCCCATCTCCATGAGTAGCAAGAACAACTATTTTTTTGGTGTTTCGTGTTTCATATCCATAACTAAAGATATAAAACAATTTAGAACAGAAAATAAAATCTACTTAGTGATAAAGCAAACAAGCACACACGAGAATATCAACCCCACGCTATTGCTCCCCGGCAATGGCGCCTGAAAAAGTTCTTGATAACCCATAAGTATAGGGGATCAGTTGTAGCCTTTCTCGATAAATAAGAGTGTCAAACCCAACGAGGAGCTAAAGGTAGAATCAATATTCCCTTCAAGTTCTATCGGCCACCGATACAACTCTACGCACACTTAACGTTTGCTTTACCTAGAACAAGTATGAAACTAGAAGTACTTTGTAGGTGTAAAGCTAGAACTACTTTGCAAGAATAAAACTAGGAGTACTTTGCGAGATAATAAAAGTTAGTTTGTTTTAGTAGAGAACTTTTTGTAACACGATGAGAAAGATTGTCCATAGGCAATTGAATATGACATGTGTGATTATTATTATATGCAATGAGGGAGAGGCATACGCTAACATATTTTCCGTACTTGGATCATATGCAGTTATGATTGGAAATCTAGCAAGCATCCGCAACTACTAAAGATCATTAAGCTAAAACCCAACCATAGCATTAAGTAACAAGTCCTCTTTACTCCCATACGCAACAACCCCCTTACACGGGTGTAAGCTTTTGTCACTCTAGCCACCCACTATAAGTGAATCATGAACGTATTGCAAACCCCTACAGCGGGAATCCCTCACGCTTGCGCGACACGGAGGGCACCATAGGACAGCACCATATCAACATAAAACTCATATCAATCACACCATACCACAATTAACCCGTAGGACAAAACAAATCTACTCAAACATCATAGGATTGCCACATATCATTGGATAATAATATATAGCGTTAAGCACCATGTTCAAGTAGAGAATTACAGCAGGAATAGAGAGGTTACACCGCTGCATAGAGGGGGAGAGAGTTGGTGATGACGGCGGCGAAGTTGTTGGTGAAGATCGCCATCACGATGGTTCCCCCGGCGGTGCTCTGGCGCCACCTAAAGAGAGGGGGAGAGAGCCCCCCTCCTTCTTCTTCTTGCTTGGCCTCCCCCCTAGATGGGAGGAGAGTTTCCCCTCTGGTCCATGGCCGCCATGAATCCCGGAGGGCAGGAGCCCCTCCGAGATTGGATCTCTCTCTCTGTTTCTCTTCTATTTCGCGTTTGTTTTCTGACCCCTTCACCATTTTTTATATTCCCGGAGATCCATAATTTTGAGGGGATTTTTCAATGGAAATTATCTTTCTTGCGGCAAAAGAAGGGCCCCAACCGACGTTCGAGGGATTCACAAGGCAACACGGCGCGACCCCCCTAGGGTCGTGCCCTGTTGCCTTGTGGCCACCTTGGGCATTGTCTTGCATTGATTCTTCTTCCTAAAATTCACATATATTCCAAAATAATTCTCCATACAATTTTATCGCGTTTGGACTTCGTTTGATATGGATTTTCTGTGAAACAAAAAACAAGCAGAAAACAGGAACTGACACTGGGCACTGGATCAATATGTTAGTCCCAAAAATAATATAAAATGTTGCCAAAAGTATGTGAAAGTTGTAGAATATTGGCATGAAACAATCAAAAATTATAGATACGATGGAGAGGTATCATGTATTTACCGTCAAATCTTTATACAAAAAAAATTGATTTCAAACTATGTTGGCTTTTCACACAATTTCTTGTGGAAGGTAAAGTTCTCGTCTAAAATGAGGTTGTCCTCTAGATGATGTTTAAGACAAGGAATAACCTATCCATAACGGTGGCGGGGGGTAAAACATCTGTATTTTGTTGACACAGTGAAAAAAATTGAGCATATGTTTTTCACATGTTATGTTGCTAGGCTAGTGTGGAGTCTGCTCAAATGTGCTTTCAATTTGATATAAATCCCTGCCAATTTGCATGATTTGTTTCACACTTGGCTGAAATTCTTTAGTAAGAATGATAAGTTCGGCATAGTGTGATGTAGGGCAAACCCCAGTTGTGCCTAGTCTTCAGCATTTGGAGAACTTAAGGGGACACAAGGGGGAAATCACTCAAAGAACAAGATCCACATGAATTTTCATCAGAAAGGACCACCTACGTTTTTGTATTGACAGAAAGGACCACCTGCACACCGTATTGTCAAAAAAGACCACCTACGCCATGGCGGCAGGTCCAGCAGCTGACACGTGGCACTTGCCGCCACGGCCGGCTGCGGCAGGTCCTGCCGCCAAGAGCGCAGGCGGCAGCTTCGGCTGCACAGGATTTCTCATCCGCGCGCAAATGCAACGGAACGGAGCTGGCCAGGTGGGCCCTGCCGCCACTGCCCGAGGTGGCAGGTGCCGCTGCTTGCTGCTGCGCGACGGGACAACACTCTGGAAAAAAAATCCTCGGGCGTGGATACAATACAACTGCATGCATGCTCGTCCTACTGAATTGTGTATTATTACATGTCCCATCTAACTAGTGTCCACGTAAAAGAATACAACTGCATGCATGCTCGTCCTAGTGAATAGTGTATTGTACATAATGCTTTACTCCACTAAAAAATGATGGGCTGAGGATTAATTCTAGGTCGGCCAAGAAGTCGTGGTACTACTCAGAGTACGTACTACTTGGAGGAGATATGCCCTAGAGGCAGTAATAACAGTTATTTTGTATCTCCAAGTTTGTAATGAATGTTTATGTTCCATGCTATAACTGCAATGATTCTCGAGTCTACAATATCCACGGGGCTCGGAGGGAAACTCATATGCACGTGTGGTATAATAAACGGTAAAATGTATTCCTAGTCATGCCTCTAAGACTGGCTCAAGTATTGCATGATGATCCTGTTTTCCTGATCATGGGCATGACTATGCCGGCAATTTTGAGGGCACAATGTTAGAAGAACACTTGTGTTGAATCGACCCGAATTGATGTTATGCTATGAGATACATTCGTCACAAGTTAATGGTTTATAACACAGAGAAAGTTAATGTTTGCATGATTCCTTAGACCATGAGAGTGTCGAGTTCCTTCATTCTTGCTTCGTGAACTTTGGGGTTTGTTAAACGTCATCCGTAACTGGGTGGCTATTACGGCGGCTTACGGGTTCACGGAAAAGTGTGACAAGGAACGAGATAGCTCGAGATTGGGATTTGCTCCTCCGACGATGGAGAGATATTCTTAGGCCCTCTCGGTGTTACGATATCCATCATCGTCTGGCCAGACACAATGTGATTTGATCACTGGGATGCCGGAACGCGGAAACGAGAAAAGAGAACAAAACCGGTAACGAGGTAACTGGCATAGTGGACAAGTTGTTGATCCATGGGGATGCCGCTAAATCTCAGCTCGGGTGTTTGTAACATATCGCGAAGCAACAGGAATAGCACACGGAAACTAGAGGTTCACTCGAATATTCATTCGTGTGGGGATAGGGATCAATATGGGTGTCCACGGTTCCGCTATTGATCATTGATCGGAAAGTGTTCCGGTCATGTTTATACTTCACCGAACCTACAGGGTCACACGCTTAAGGGTCATCTATCTGCTGAATACTAGACAGGGAGTCTGAGAGAAAGTCACCGGAAAAAGTTTTGGAGACAACGGAAGAGTTCCGGAGAGAGAACACTGGAATGGTTTCGGTAAAACCGAAAAGTTGTTTTGGAGTATACCATTTAGTCAAAATGGTTTTGGCACATGCCTGGAAATTCTTGGAGGGTGCCAGAATTGTTCTGGGAACTTCTGGGATTTTTCCGGAGAAAAAAACCGGAAATGTTCTCGAGCTGCCGGAACCGCTTTGGTTGCTTTTCGCTGATGAAAATCACTGATCTGGAATTGTATCGGAATGCATCCAAAATTATTTTAGGGGGTACTGGAAATGTTCTGGGCCCACATAAATAATTTTGGATTTAACGGTCATGGAAAAATGTTTTCGTGAATAGTGAAAAGCACTTTATGGTTGCTTTTTGGAAAGCCACCTTTTTGGGCTTTTTCCCAAAAGATCTAGAGGGGATGACATGGAAGGATGAGACCCCATTTTGGGGGCCCCACTAGTGTGGCCGGCCAAGGGTGGAGCTCCTCCATGGAGCTCCACTTGCCTCCCCATTTTGCCCTTATGTGTGACATATAGCTTGGGCATTTTGGTATTTCCATGTCCCCTCTACCCCTTGGGTTTTCCTATAAATATAGGTGGATAGGAGCTCTCCACACTCACTCTTTCTCACATACAAATGCCATGCATGATCTGGTCTTCTCTCTCCCTCCCCACGAAATAGTTTCGTAGAGCCGAAAGGTTGTCTGGGTTCCGATGGGAACTAGTTCTTGACGGCGAAGCCCTGCCGGATAGCTGACACCGTATGTGTGCAACCCCATAGAAAGGTCGTAGGTTCGATCTTTTGCCAGAGGGGCTGTTCGAGGGTCCTCCCGAAGGGCTGTCCGATTTACCGTTCGAGCTTCGAGGGTCCTCCCGAAGGGCTGTCCGTGACATCGTCCGGGGGACTGTCCGACCGCCTCCCGAAGGGCTGTCCGACGAGGGAGTACATCCTCGCGGTTGGGAGATTGTAAATCCTAGCTGCGGGGATCTGCACCGACGATCTACATCGACTCTACTTCCGCTGCGCTACGAGTTGGTAATGATCAGATCAAACCTTGTATGCCATCTCCATAGTGATCCTGGGCGTGCTCGCTGTACCGATTTTTTTTGTTTTCTGTCGTGTTCCCCTACAGTGGTATCAGAGCCAGGTTACGATCTAGAATACATAGAGATGTATGGGTATTGCATAATATAATTTTGTAGTAGATGAGATCTATTGCTAAAAATTATTTATGCGGGTGGCAGATGAAATCTGTTACCCGATGTTCTTGTTGCTTCCCTAGAATTTGCGTATTTCTGATCTTGAAACGGCATGGTGGAATTTCACAAAGTTCTGGCAATCCGCGATCCTGATTGATCAACAAAGTGTTGTCAGTTCTTTGGGTTCCACCATAGTTAAAAGAAAGATGAAATTTCGCAGACGAAAGGGCAATGCAGATATGATCTGCACGGGGGTCATGCGTATGGCGAAGTTCAGTATGGGGCTCGAGATTTTATTATCTCGTGTTTCATACACCCCGCAAAGTTAATCTAGCGACTTGAATAATCATACTTGATGATAAACGTTGGTAGCTGCGGTTTAAGTCAAAACCTTAGAAGCCACGTAAAATAAAATTTTGCATAAACCGATTAGAGGCGTCTAACTTGGTTTTGCAGGATGTGCATGTGATGTGGTATAGAAGTTCTCATATTAATTCGATTATGTATGAGATGACTATATGATGTAAATTTACTAGCATGACCTGCGTGTCATGATTCGGCATGATGGCTGGAGCCATATGATTGTCACTTTAATGACCTGCGTGTCAACCTTAAGTAATGCACTTATTTTATTAGCTATAGAGATAGCAATATTATCTGGTGCATCGACAAGGTGGTGGCAATCTTTGTGAAGGTGAACACCGCGCAAATGCCGAAGACGAAGAAATACAAGACTTCTCCGTCAGAAAGGGCTATAACATATCATGCTATTATGAATTGCCTGAGATATTTATCCCTTATGATGCACCCTTTTTGATTGCGCGGTAGTCGCTTTTTATTAGGGTGATCTCTCACTTAGAATATCAAGTAGTTAGTGTTCTCCCAAGTGTAGCACCGTCACGGCACCTATCTCTTCAGGGTATCACATGATCTCCATGGGTGCGAACGATTAGAGAAGTGTGAGGCGGGTGAGTTGAGACCTCGCAGCAAGATCACTTGGTTGACTTGAAGTTCAAGCAGGACAGTCCTGAGCTCGGAACACACGCATCGAAAGATGAACAAGAATCACATAGAGATGTGATCGGCAAGTTTGCCTACCGATTGAAGTTCACACCATTTGTGTTCATCTCAAACCGTGGTGTTGAATGGAAATGCGGGTCTTGAATCACTCATAATCAATTTTGAGAGATATTGATTTGAGTGGGAGCGCACTTTAGAATAAAATTGTTTATTCACTAGTGCAAATTAATTATGAACAAAGTCTAAGTGAAACTTGTGTTTACCGTTGTAGATCAAATGGCTCACAACTCCACGTTCAACTTAGGCCCAATGTTAGAGAGAGAGAAGTTAGCTGCAAATGGAAACAACTATGCGGACTAGGTCCGTACCCTGAGGATTGTCCTCAGGAGTGCTAAGAAAGACTATGTGCTTGATCAACCTCTAGGTGATCCCCCTTCGCCAGAAATGGCTCAGGATATCATCAACATGTTTATCTCACGAAAGGATGATTTCAGTGTTGTTAAAGACCTTATGTTATCTTGCATGGCTCCTATGATGCTGAAACATTATGAACGACTTAGTACCATCGAGATTATCGAGGCACTAGATGTTCTATTTCACAAATAGGTTTCAGCTGAAGTTCATGTGATAACTGAAGCTATGAAAGAATGCAATATAAATAAGAAATCTCTAGTTGATGAGCAGGGTGTCAGACTAGCAAACTGTTATGATAGTTTTGCTGAAATGGGAATTAATATTCCAAAGACGCATGGTAATGATTGGATCCTTACTTCGCTTTTTGAAGCGATACTCAAAACAAATGAGATAGGACTGCAGAATCAGCAAAAGTTGCTGGTGAATAAAACCGCCAGTTTCAAAAGGAAAGGCAAGCCTAAGGGCGGAGCCAAGACTGAAACTGTGTGCTTCCACTGCAAAGACACTGGACACTGGAAGAGGAACCGCAAGAAGTACCTGGCAGATAAAAAGAAAGGTATAACTGTTATATACAGGTTAATGTCATTGACGTTTTGCTTGCTAGCGAAAATTCTAAGTCTTGGGTATTTGATACCGGATTGGTTCCTCACATTTGCAACTCGATACAGGGACTTCAAAAGGTGCGCAAGCTAGCAAAGAATGAAGTTGTGATGCGCGTCGGGAATGGCGCTGGGATCGCCGCCAAGCCGTCGGCATTATGCCTCTACGTCTCCCTTTAGGATTTACCTTAGAACTAAGTAACTGTTATTTTGTTCTGGCATTGTGTAGAAACATTATCTCTGGATCATGTTTAGTACGCGATGGGTACTCTTACAAGTCTGAGAACAATGGTTGTTCACTATATTGTAAGGATATGTTTTATGGATTTGCACCCATTGTTGGGGGCCTTTTCATATTAAATCTTGAATGTGGAAATGATGTCTTTAACATGAATGCTAAACGCCTTAATGTAGGGGAACGCAGCAGAAAACAAAAATTTCCGACCTACGCACCAGCCCAGGATCACTATGGAGACTGCATACAAGGTTTGATCTGTTTCGTTACCGACTCGTAGCGCAGCGGAAGTAGAGTCGATGACGATCGGCGGTGCAGATCCCCGCAGCTAGGATTTACAACCTCCCAACCGCGAGGATGTACTCCCACATCTGCCCCTCGGACAGCCCTCTGGGAGGCGGTCGGACAGTCCCTCGGACGGTGTCGCGGACAGCCCTTCGGGAGGACCTTCGAAACTCGAACGATCACTCGGACAGCCCTTCGGGAGGACCCTTGAAACTAAGACGATCAGTTGGACAGCCCTTCGGGAGGCACTCTCGAACTAAGACCGAAACTACGATCTCTCTACAGAGTTGCACACATACGGTGTCATCTATCCGGCAGGGCTTCGCCGTCCAGAACTAGTTCCCACCGGAAAACAGACAGCCTTTCGGCTCTACGAAACTATTTCGCTGGGAGGGAGAGAGAAGCCAGACAAGTCAATGGCATGTGTATGAGAGCAAGCATGATCTGATTTTGGAGAGCTCTCTCCACCTCTATTTATAGCAGGAGCAAGGGGTAGAGGAAAGACCAAAAGGACCTTCCTAGGATCTTTCCACAACATGCCACATAAGGGTGTGTAGAAGATATCCACCATGAGGTGGAAGGACACCTCAAGGAGGGCCCCCCAAGCCATGGCCGAAATTTGCAGCCCCCTTGGGGAGCTCCACCTCCCTTTCACACACCAAAAGTGGTTTTCTTCTAGAAGTAAAACCCCATTTGCAAATCAGCCCAAAAAGTGCTTTTCACTATTCACGAAGACATTTTTCTGCGTCCGTTAAAACCCAAATTATTTCTGTGTGCCTAGAATAATTCTAGCACCCACCAAAACAATTTTGAACGCATTCCGAAACAATTTCGGAACAATGTTTCTTCAGCGAAAAGCAACCAAAACGGTTCCGGCTGCTCCGGAACATTTCCGGTTTTTGTCCCGAAAAATTCCCAGAAGTTTCCAGAACACTTCTGGCATCCTCCAAGAATTTCCAGGCGTGTGCCAGAACCAATTTGACTTAATGGAATACCCTGAAACAACTTTTCAGTTTCACCGGAACTATTCCGGTGTTCTCTCCGGAACGTTTCCGTTTCGTCCGAAACTTTTTCGGTGATTTTCTCTCAGACTCCCCGTCTAGTATTCAGCAGATAGATGACCCTTAAGCGTGTGACCCTATAGGTTCGGTGAAGTATAGACATGACCGGAACTCTTTCCGATCAATTATCAACATCGGAGCCGTGGACACCCATATTGACCCCTATACCCACACGAATGAATATTCGAGTGAACCTCCAGTTGCCGTGTGCTATTCCTGTTGCTTCGCGATATGTTACAAATACCCGAGGTGAGAAACATCGGCATCCTCGTGGATCAACACTTGTCCACAATGCCAGTTACCTCGTTGCCGGTTTTTGTTCTCTTTTCTCGTTTCTGTGTTCCGGTATCCCTGTGATCAAATCACACTTGTGTCTGGCCAGACGATGATGGATACCGTAACACCGAGAGGGCCCAGAGATATCTCTCCATCGTCGGAGGAGCAAATCCCAATCTTGAGCTATCAAGTTACTTAACATACTTTTCCATGAACCCGTAAGCCGCCGTAATAGCCACCCATTTACGGATGACGTTTAACAAACCCCAAAGTTCATGAAGCAAGCATGAAGAAACTCGACACTCTCATGGTCTAAGGAATTATGCAAACATTAACTTCTCTGTGTTATTAACCATTAACTTATGACGAATGAATCTCATAGCATAACATCAATCGGGTCGATTCAACACAAGTGTTCTACTAACATTGTGCTCTCAAAGTTGCCGGCATAGACATGCCCATGATCAGGAAAACAGAACCATCATGCAACACTTGGGCTAGTCTTAGAGGCCAGACTAGGAATACATTTTACCGTTTATTATTCCACACGTGCATATGAGTCTTCCTCCGAGCCTCGTGGTTATTGCAGACTCGAGAACCATAGCAGTTATAGCATGGAACATAAACCTAATTATGAACAGGGAGATAATCAATAACATTTATTATTGCCTCTAGGGCATATCTCCTACAGACTCCCACTTGCACTAGAGTCAATAATCTAGTCAATGCTAATGCACTTTACACCTATGGCATACTGGTGTAAAAAATGCTTCGCATGTGGTATAGCCTGATGTCCAACGGATCTGACGACTTCAGCTCCGTGTGTAACTTTGCATATCCTCGCGTTTTCACGCTTTCACAAAATTCATATTTTGTGTGGACTTGGCTTTGCATATGTGTGAATCATTGGTCGAAACCTGATTCCTCAGACTGAGCTATGGAGCAACTATCTGCAATAGTGTCCCATAGACCAAAGCCATCTTGGAACCATACTAAGTTCATGAATGAACTATATGATTCAACAACTTTTTTGTCGCTTCTTAAGCGTCAACATACTTAGCCTTTGTTATAGAATTCGCCACAATATCTTGTTTGGAACAATTTCCAACTACCGTGCCATCATATTGTGTATTACACAAAACCCTTAACTTAAATCGAAAATCGCATGGAGCATTGATGAAGACTGTATCGATGTAATTACTTACAACGAGCACTTCATAATCTCTGCTTGCGAGAAAACATGTCATCACTACTACTCTAGTACTCAATGACATCTTTCACTATTGTCCTATGATCAGTACTTTGATCACTTTGGTATCCATACTCGCAACAACTTTTGGAGTATCGGACATATCTGGTTGTTTTACATACCATGGAATACATGATTAATCCAAACACAAGAGTGTGTGGAATCTCCATCATGTATTTTACTCATCAGTGTTTTGGGACACCGAGTCTTGCAAAAACTCTTTCCATGTGACTTCGGCAAGAATCACTCCTTGGCGTTTTAAATGCTAAAAAGTTTTAGCATCTTGTCAATATGTATTCATTGCTTAGCCCCATTAGGTAAATCTATCTCCATAGATCATCATGCCTAATATTGAGGCTATTTAGCCCAAGCACTTCATCGGAAAAACTATTTTCAAATGAAGTCCTAATTCGTGTCAAGAAATTTATTTCCAATTAACAATGTGTCAAGTACACAAGGTTTTTAGAAATATTATTATGCTCCCACTTACTTTCTTGAATCACAAGCATCTTCGATACCCATTTGATGAAGTCAAAACCCTTTTGACCATTCCATCAAAAACGAAGATTCCAACTCCACTTTGCTCTCTTCTGTCCATCGCTGGAACTCTGAAGTTTGCATACTTACTAGCATCCTCTGGATCGACAAATTACTTTGGACTGTATCACATACAAGTCCTAGGTTTCATTTCCATCACATGGAAATCCTTTTGTCATCCATGTTTCATATCTCATGATTGAAATATGTATTAATTGCTAGTTCAACCCGAACCGACTTTAAGCATCGCTACGGTGAGACAATCTCATCGTAGTCAACTCCTTGAACTTGTTATTGCAACAAGTCGAGCTTTATGGATAAAACATTTTATCCGTATCAGTTTTTAGTTCCATAAATATTCGTTAGACTCTAAGTCTTCCGAAAGGTGTATCAAGATCTTAATCTTGAATCACTTATATGGAAACTATCTCGGATTGTATTGGCATTTAGCCAATTCCGGAGTCAGGGCCCATCAACGCTTCCTTGTGAATCGTAGGTATACTGTTGTCTAACAACAATATCTCGTTTGCGCACCTAATAGGTTTGCACGAGCTTTGCCTACGTGGTTCAGCTGCAAGTTCGACCGAAGTCCATACATTTTATTGTAGAGACTTCCGTATCAGTCGCAGTAAGAAACTCCGGAATTACTTCCAAGGTCTCTTTCCTTTGATCTGATGACGATGATACTGTTTATCTCGTCGAGTTGCACTGTTCTCCCACTCACCTTTTTGAAAGAACCATTTTCTTCAAAAAAGCATACCGTTCTTTGTGGCAAACCTATTTGCCTCGGTATTGTGGTGGGGAAATACCCAATGACTTGGGATAACCTACAAAGTAGCACTTGTCTGATTTGGAATAGGTTTGTAACCTTTTACACAAGCCCCATATTCCAAATGTTAAGAAAAGATATAATATGGTTGGGCGTACCATACCATGGCATCATTTCAACAAACCCGATGGAGCTCTTTTCAGTGTAAAAGCCGCAGTCTCTAAAGCATCACTTTAAAAGGGATAATGGCAAATTTATTTATGTCATCTTTGATCTTACCATGTCATGAATGTTTCGATTACATCTACACGGACTCTCCACTTGCAGTGGTGCTCCGGGAGGTGCAAGTTATGAAACCCCTTTCACAACTCATCAGACATTCGCTAAACTTGTAACTCAAATATTCCTTTCTGCAATCGAATTGTAGAAACATAATTTTCTTGTTACAACAACTTCTACTTTATTTTTGAAAACCTTATGAATGAATTCAAAAGATCCAGACTTACGTCTCATCAAGTAAATAACAATATATCTACTTGAGTCATTTCTGAAGATAGATAAATCCACTACTTGCAACAACATTTATTGAACTACACACATCAAAATGTATGATCACCAATAAGTTTGTTGCTCGTTCCTTATGGCCTGTGAACGGTATTTCAGTCACTTCACTTTTCGGAGGAAAGTTGCAAGTGTCAGATGATTCAAAATCAAATGACTTTAAAATCCATCATAATGGAATTTTCCATGCGGGTTTCTCCAATGTGACCAAATGCAGTGCCACACATATGTGGTATTCTTTTAGTCTTGCGACATTTAGCGTCAGTGTTATGGATGTATCATATTACCATCAATATTCATAACATACATCCCATCCTGGATGGAAGCATGGCCCTTCATGTTATTCATAACACCGAACATCAAAAGTTCTCTTATGAATAACCTCCTTGCAAGATACCTTATGCAAAGGGCTAGAGTGTATGAAACTCTAAATGAATTATGAAAGTAAATACAGAGGTAATGTATTATTATCAATATTCATAACATACTTCTCATTCATAATGAAAGTATGGCCCTTTTGTTATTCATAACTCTGAACATTAAAAGTTCTCTTCTGAACAACCTTCTTGCAAGATACTTTATGCAATGGGCTAGAGTGTGTAAAACTCTAAAATGATTTATGAAAGTAAATACATAGGGAATACACCTATGGAAGGCATAGTAACATTTACTATGTTCCCTGCGTGTATCTAAACCTCGTTCCTGGCTAGTCTTTCAGGCCATAGTAGTTCTTACATCGAGTTGCAACAGAATGCAATCGAGCGGGTATCTTTGTGATTAACTCACAATACCCAAGAATTAGTGATTAACATGTTTAACCATAATTCCCAAGAACTATATCTTTGACTAGCCTTCTATACATCAAAAACCTGTATGACATTCATACATGAGCTGGATATTCCAGTCTTCTTTCCTTTTGCCTTTATACTTCTAACAGTTTAACTTTCAGTATTTCTCCTACTCTCAGAAGAAGCACCCAACTTAAGAGTGGCGATAGCCCCGGACTTCCTAGGCGTGAAAGTTTCACTAACACCCTTCGGACACTTCCTTTCTCTTTAAGTTGTCTGTTTTATTCACCATCATCATATGACAGGCGTTCTTCTGGATCCCTCTCTTATCAGTCTAATGCATAGTAAACTCCTTTACTAATAGTTTGCAAACAAACATTGCTTTGGATATCTCATATCTTTTAGCCTTTGTCTGTCTCTGAAAATGATTTTCAGATTCCATGAATATCACATAACTATCCAAACTTTCGAAGTTCGGGTCTCATGGAAGCAAACATATTGCACTTGACTGAAACGGAATTCTAGCTTTTGGATCGATGGACGAGAGTCACATGATCCATAGCATTAGCGGGAGAATACCGAAAGCATGCGATAGGACAAGTCCTTCTCGGCACTCTTGAGGACAATCCTCTCATTACGTTACCAACCGTAAAGTTTTAACCAGATATTTAACAGCTATTCAATTTTAATTGGGAAGGTGGAAACGCGAGCCATTATTCTACAACTATTATGCAAATAACACTTAGACAATGTTCATAATTAATTGCACTGAGAATTAAAAGAATTAATTCTACAATGCGCTCCCACTCAAATCAATATCTCTCATAATTGATTGTGAGTGATACAAGACCCCCATTTCAATTGTTCGCCATTGGTCTAACACCACTCATGACGAAAATCTCAACCGGTAGGCCAACTTGCCAATCACATCTCTATGTGAGTCTTGTTCATCTTTCGATGCACGTGTTCCGAGCTCATGACGGTCATGCCTGAACGTCAAGACAACCAAGTGATCTTGCTGCGAGGTCTCAACTCACCCGCCTCACACTTCCCTAATCGTTTGTACCCGTGTGACACGGCGCACTCCGAGAAGTTAGGTGCCGTGACGGTGCTACACTTGGGAGAACACTAACCATTTGATATTTTTGTGAGAGATCACCCTAATAAAAAGCGACTACCGCGCAATCAAGAAGGGTGCATCATAAGGGATAAACATCTCAGGCAATTCATAATAGCATGATATGGTATAGCCCTTTCTGACGGAGAAGTCTTTCATTTCTTCGTCTTCGGCATTCGCGTTGGTGTTCACCTTCACGAAGATTGCCACCACCTTGTCGATGCACCAGATAATATTGCTATCTCTATAGCTAATAAAATAAGTGCATTACTGAAGGTTGACACGCAGGTCATTAAAGTGACAATCATATGGCTCCAGCCATCATGCCGAATCATGACACGCAGGTCATGTTAATCAATTTACATTATATAGTCATCTCATACATAATCAAATTATAATGAGCACTGCTATACCACATCACATGCACATGCAAACCATCCTGCAAAACCAAGTTAGACGCCTCTAATCGGTTCATGCAAAATTTTATTTTACGTGGCTTCTAAGGTTTCGAAACAAACCGAAGCTACCAACGTCCATCATCAAGCATGATAATCCAAGTCGCTAGATTAACATTGTGGGGTGTATGAAACACGAGATAATAAAATCTCGAGCCCCATACTAAACTTCGTCATACGCGTGACCCCCGTGCAGATCATATCTGCATTGCCCTTTCGTCTGCGAAATTTCATCTTTCTTTTTAACTACGGTGGAATTCAATGAACTGTTAGCACTTCGTTGATCAATCAGGATCGCGGATTGCCAGAACATTGAAACTCCACCATACTGTTATCAAGATCAGAAATATGCAAATTCCAGGGAAGCAACAAGAACATCGGGTAACAGATTTCATCTGCTACCCGCACAAATAATTTTCAGTAATAGAACTCATCTACTACCTAATTATATTGTGCAATACCCATACATCTCTATGTATTCTAGATCGCAACCTGCATCTACGCATAGCACGGCTCTTGATGCCACTGTAGGGGAACGCAGCAGAAAACAAAAATTTCCGACCTACGCACCAACCCAGGATCACTATGGAGACTGCATACAAGGTTTGATCTGTTTCGTTACCGACTCGTAGCGCAGCGGAAGTAGAGTCGATGACGATCGGCGGTGCAGATCCCCGCAGCTAGGATTTACAACCTCCCAACCGCGAGGATGTACTCCCACATCTGCCCCTCGGACAGCCCTCCGGGAGGCGGTCGGACAGTCCCTCGGACGGTGTCGCGGACAGCCCTTCGGGAGGACCTTCGAAACTCGAACGATCACTCGGACAGCCCTTCGGGAGGACCCTCGAAACTAAGACGATCACTTGGACAGCCCTTCGGGAGGCACTCTCGAACTAAGACCGAAACTACGATCTCTCTACAGAGTTGCACACATACGGTGTCATCTATCCGGCAGGGCTTCGCCGTCCAGAACTAGTTCCCACCGGAAACCAGATAGCCTTTCGGCTCTACGAAACTATTTCGCTGGGAGGGAGAGAGAAGCCAGACAAGTCAATGGCATGTGTATGAGAGCAAGCATGAGCTGATTTTGTAGAGCTCTCTCCACCTCTATTTATAGGAGGAGCAAGGGGTAGAGGAAAGACCAAAAGGACCTTCCTAGGATCTTTCCACCACATGCCACATAAGGGTGTGTAGAAGATATCCACCATGAGGTGGAAGGACACCTCAAGGAGGGCCCCCCCAAGCCATGGCCGAAATTTGCAGCCCCCTTGGGGAGCTCCACCTCCCTTTCACACACCAAAAGTGGTTTTCTTCTAGAAGAAAAACCCCATTTGCAAATCAGCCCAAAAAGTGCTTTTCACTATTCACGAAGACATTTTTCTGCGTCCGTTAAAACCCAAATTATTTCTGTGTGCCTAGAATAATTCTAGCACCCACCAAAACAATTTTGAACGCATTCCGAAACAATTTCGGAACAATGTTTCTTCAGCGAAAAACAACCAAAATGGTTCCGGCTGCTCCGGAACATTTTCGGTTTTTGTCCCGGAAAATTCCCAGAAGTTTCCAGAACACTTCTGGCATCCTCCAAGAATTTCCAGGCGTGTGCCAGAACCAATTTGACTTAATGGAATACCCTGAAACAACTTTTCAGTTTCACCGGAACTATTCCGGTGTTCTCTCCGGAACGTTTCCGTTTCGTCCGAAACTTTTTCAGTGATTTTCTCTCAGACTCCCCGTCTAGTATTCAGCAGATAGATGACCCTTAAGCGTGTGACCCTATAGGTTCGGTGAAGTATAGACATGACCGGAACTCTTTCCGATCAATTATCAACATCGGAGCCGTGGACACCCATATTGACCCCTATACCCACACGAATGAATATTCGAGTGAACCTCCAGTTGCCGTGTGCTATTCCTGTTGCTTCGCGATATGTTACAAATACCCGAGGTGAGAAACATCGGCATCCTCGTGGATCAACACTTGTCCACAATGCCAGTTACCTCGTTGCCGGTTTTTGTTCTCTTTTCTCGTTTCTGTGTTCCGGTATCCCTGTGATCAAATCACACTTGTGTCTGGCCAGACGATGATGGATACCGTAACACCGAGAGGGCCCAGAGATATCTCTCCATCGTCGGAGGAGCAAATCCCAATCTTGAGCTATCAAGTTACTTAACATACTTTTCCATGAACCCGTAAGCCGCCGTAATAGCCACCCATTTACGGATGACGTTTAACAAACCCCAAAGTTCATGAAGCAAGCATGAAGAAACTCGACACTCTCATGGTCTAAGGAATTATGCAAACATTAACTTCTCTGTGTTATTAACCATTAACTTATGACGAATGAATCTCTTAGTATAACATCAATCGGGTCGATTCAACACAAGTGTTCTACTAACATTGTGCCCTCAAAGTTGCCGGCATAGACATGCCCATGATCAGGAAAACAGAACCATCATGCAACACTTGGGCTAGTCTTAGAGGCCAGACTAGGAATACATTTTACCGTTTATTATTCCACACGTGCATAGGAGTCTTCCTCCGAGCCTCGTGGTTATTGCAGACTCGAGAACCATAGTAGTTATAGCATGGAACATAAACCTAATTATGAACAGGGAGATAATCAATAACATTTATTATTGCCTCTAGGGCATATCTCCTACACTTAAGAAGGCTGATACCACCACCACTTACTTGTGGCACTGTCGGCTTGGCCACATCGGAAAGAAACGCATGCAAAGACTCCATAAAGATGGAGTTTTACCGTCTTTTGATTTTGAATCATTTGACACATGTGAAGCTTGTCTTATGGGGAAAATGACCAAGACGCCGTTCACGGGTCATCCTGAACGGGTGGGTGAATTATTGGAAATAATACATAGTGATGTATGTGGTCCGATGAGCACAGCCGCACGGGGTGGGTATTTCTACTTCATGACATTTACTGATGATTTGAGTCGGTATGGCTATATCTACTTAATGAAGCATAAGTCGGAAACCTTTGAAAAGTTCAAAGAATTTCAGAACAAGGTAGAAAATCATTGTAACAAAAGGATTAAGTTTCTTCGATCAGATCGCAGGGGCGAATACCTTAGTCATGAGTTTAGCCAACATCTGAGTGACCGTGGAATCGTTTCACAGCTTACGCCTCCCGGAACTCCACAGCGAAACGGAGTGTTGGAACGATGTAACCGAAACCTGTTAGACATGGTAAGGTCGATGATGTCTCTTACAGATCTGCCAATATCTTTTTGGGGTCATGCACTACTCATTGTCGCTTATACATTAAACAGAGCACCGTCTGTTGAGACAACGCCATTTGAATTATGGTATGGGAAGAAACCCAATATGTCGCATCTCAAGATTTGGGGTTGTGAAGCTTATGTAAAACGTTTACAACCAAGCAAACTCGATCCCAGATCAGACAAATGTTACTTTGTAGGTTATCCCAAAGACACCATTGGGTATTCCTTCTACCACCAGTTCGAGGGCAAAGTGTTTGTCGCAAGAGTTGGACACTTTCTTGAGAAAGAATTTCTCGCTAAAGAATTAAGTGGGAGGACAGTACAACTTACTGAGATTAGTAAATTTTCGGTGACCGTTGATATGGCTAAGGAACCGGAAGTAATTCCGCAAATTATCCCTACAACCGAGCCGAAAGTTGTCGCATGTGATGCGGAAACTTCAGACAATGTTGTAACTGAACCGCGCAGATCAGGTAGGGCTATCCAGCCACCTGAGTGGGTTCATAACGAAATCTTCATCCTTGAAGACGATGAACCTGCGCACTACAAGGAAGCGATGGCGGGGCCCAGCTCAAGGGAATGGCACAAAGCCATGAAATCCGAGATGGAATCCATGTACGAAAACCAAGTTTGGAACTTGGAAGAACTTCCAGAAGGCGTTAAGCCCATTGGTTGTAAATGGATTTTCAAAAGAAAGACAGACGCGGATGGTAACATTACTATCCATAAAGCTAGACTTGTCACGAAAGGGTTCACGCAAGTTCCAGGAGTGGACTACGATGAGACTTTCTCGCCCGTAGCTATGCTTAAGTCTGTTCGGATATTACTAGCAATTGCTGCTTATTTCGATTATGAAATATGGCAGATGGACGTCAAAATGGCTTTCCTAAATGGAAATCTCAAAGAAGATGTATACATGATACAGCCTGAAGGTTTTGTCGTTCATGAGGATGCTGGAAAGGTATGCAAACTTCAGAAGGCCATTTATGGTCTGAAGCAAGCATCAAGGAGCTGGAACATTCGTTTCAATGAAGTGGTCAAATAGTTTGGCTTCATCAGGAATGACGAAGAATCTTGTGTTTACAAGAAGTTTAGTGGGAGCGCAAAAGCATTTCTAATCTTGTATGTGGATGACATATAGTTGATTGGAAATGGCATGAATTTTCTTAGCGAAATAAAAGACCCATTGAAGAAGAGTTTTTCAATGAAAGACTTAGGCGAAGCGGCATATGTATTGGGCATCAGAATCTATAGAGATAGATCAAAATGCCTGATAGCGCTTAGCCAAAGCACGTACATTGACAAGGTGTTGAAAAGGTTCAACATGGAGAACTCCAAGAAAGGCCTACTCCCCAGGTCACCTGGCACAGTGCTTTGCAAGAATCAGTGTCCCCGGACTCTCGATGAGCGAGTAAAAATGAATGATGTTCCATATGCTTCGGCAGTTGGTTCTATTATGTATGCCATGCTATGTACAAGACCAGATGTTTCCTATGCGCTAAGTGTTAGCAGCCGGTACCAAAGTGATCCAGGATTGGAACACTGGGCCGCAGTCAAAAATATTCTTAAGTACCTCAGAAGGACCAAGGATTTACTCCTTGTGTACAGAGGTGATGAAGAGCTCATTGTAAGCGGTTACACTGATGCAGGCTTAATGACTGACCCAGATGACTTCAAATCTCAATCAGGCTATGTTTTCATATTGAACGGTGGCGCAGTTGATTGGAAAAGTTCCAAACAAAAGACTGTGGCGGATTCTACGACGGAGGCGGAATATGTTGCAGATTCAGAAGCCTCCAAGGAGGCGGTCTGGATCAAGCAGTTTCTTGAAGACCTTGGTGTGGTTCCAAGTACACTGGACCCGGTGGAGATCTATTGTGATAATAGTGGCGCCGTGGCTCAGGCTAGGGAGCCATCTTCGCACCATAAGACAAGACATATTGAACGCAAATATAAACTCATTCGACATCATGTCGAAGCGGGTTTAGTGAAAATACGCAAAGTTCATACGGATCTGAACGTGTCAGACCCGATGACAAAGCCTCTACCACGAGCAAAGCATGAGCAGCACCGGATAGCCATTGGTGTTAGGGAAGCCATGTAACTGGATTATGACTCTAGTGCAAGTGGGAGTCTGCAGGAGATATGCCCTAGAGGCAGTAATAACAGTTATTTTGTATCTCCAAGTTTGTAATGAATGTTTATGTTCCATGCTATAACTGCAATGATTCTCGAGTCTACAATATCCACGAGGCTCGGAGGGGAACTCATGTGCACGTGTGGTATAATAAACGGTAAAATGTATTCCTAGTCATGCCTCTAAGACTGGCTCAAGTATTGCATGATGATCCTGTTTTCCTGATCATGGGCATGACTATGCCGGCAATTTTGAGGGCACAATGTTAGAAGAACACTTGTGTTGAATCGACCCAAATTGATGTTATGCTATGAGATACATTCGTCACAAGTTAATGGTTTATAACACAGAGAAAGTTAATGTTTGCATGATTCCTTAGACCATGAGAGTGTTGAGTTCCTTCATTCTTGCTTCGTGAACTTTGGGGTTTGTTAAACGTCATCCGTAACTGGGTGGCTATTACGGCGGCTTACAGGTTCACGGAAAACAGAAGGTAAAACAAAAATTTATTTTATTCATTGGGTTGCCTCCCAACAAGCTCTTCCTTTATAGCCATTAAGATAGGCTTTGAAATTTCAATGATGCTCACATGAAAGATTATAATTGAAACACAAAGAGAGCATCATAAAACATGTGATAAACACATTTAAGTCTAACATACTTCTTATGCATAGGCATTTTATAAGTAAACAAATTATCATGACAAGAAATATCTAGCATATGCAAGGAAGAAGAATAAAACATTGACAATCTCAACATAACGAGAGGTAATTTAGTAACATCAAAATTCCTATAACCATATTTGCCTCTCTCATAATAATTACATGTAGGATCATAATCAAATTCAACAATATAGCTATCATATAAAATATTCTCTTCATGATCCACATGCATATAAGTTTTATAATCTTCCAAGATAGTGGGATTAACATCAACTAAAGTCATGACCTCTCCAAAACCACTTTTGTCAAAAATTTCATAAGATTGAACACTCTCCAAATATGTGGGATTCTTTTTACCTAAAGTTGACACTCTTCCAAACCCACTTTCAATAGTATTGCAAATTTTATTATCAATAACATATTCATCATGAGGCTTAAATAATTTTTCAAGATCATAAGAGGAATTATCACCCCAATCATGATCATTGCAATAAGTAGTGAACATGACAAAATTATCATCCCCAAGCTTGTAGTTTTGCATATTATCAACATAATTGACATTAATAGAATTTATGATAACATCATTGCAATCATGCTTTTCATTCAAGGAGCTATCATGAATCACTTTATAAATTTCTTCAAAACAATTTTCAGATTCACGATTTTCAAGCAAAACTTCATAAAGATAATCTAGTGCACTCAACTCACTAGCAATTGGTTCACCATCATTGGATTTTTTGAAAATATTAGCAAGTGGATGAGGATACATATCAATAGTTTTTTTAGCAAGCAAAGATGCAAGCAAATAAGAAGCACATGGCAACACAAGCAAATATAGCACACAAAATATTTTGGGTATTTTTGGTTTTTATGAGAAGTGGGGGAGATGCAAATGAGAGGCAAATGCAAATAAAAAGGCAAATAAAATAAATGCAAGTGGATGATAGTTTGTGCGAAGGTACTTGATAATTTTGGTGATGTCTCCCCGGCAACGGCGCCAGAAATTCTTCCTGCTACTTGTAGACTGCGTTGGTATTTCCCCGAAGAGGAGAGGATGATGTAGTATAGTAGAGAGAAGTATTTCCCTCAGTTAATAACCAAGGTTATCAATCCAGTAGGAGAACCACGCAAAATCCCGTTAGGAGCACCTGCACACACAAAAGCAAACACTTGCAGCCAACGCAAATAAGAGGGTTGTCAATTCTCTTAGCGGTTATTTGCAAGGATTAACACTGATAGTGATAGATAGATAGACTAAAATACTAAATAAAATAAAAGTAAATAAATTGCAGCAAGGTATTTTTGGATTTTATTATATGATAAAAGTAGACCCGGGGGCCATAGTTTTCACTAGAGGCTTCTCTCTCGAGCGCAGAACATACGGTGGGTAAACAAATTACTGTTGGGCAATTGATAGAAAAGCAAATAATTATGACGGATTCATGGCAATGATCATGTATATAGGCATGACGTCTGAGACAAGTAGACCGACTCCTGCCTGCATCTACTACTATTACTCCACCCATCGACCGCTATCCAGCATGCATCTAGGGTATTAAGTATGAAACAGAGTGACGCCTTAAGCAAGATGACATGATGTAGACAAAGTAAACTCAAGCAATATGATTAAACCCCATCTTTTTATCCTTAATGGCAACAATACAAATACGTGTCATGTCCCTTTTTGTCACTGGGATTGAGCACCGCAAGATTGAACCCATCACAAAGCACCTCTCCCATTGCAAGATAAACCAATCTAGTTGGCCAAACCAAATCGATAGATCATAGAGAAATATAAAGCTATAATAATCATGCATAAAAGAGTTCAGAGAAGACTCAAATATTTCTCATGAATAATCTGATCATAAACTCACAATTCATCGGATCCCAACAAACACACCGCAAAAGAAGATTACATCGGATAGAACTCCAAGAACATCGAGGAGAACATGGTATTGAAGATCAAAGAGAGAGAAGAAGCCATCTAGCTACTAGCTATGGACCCGTAGATCTATGGTAAACTACTCACACATCATTGGAAGGGCAGCAAGGTTGATGAAGAAGCCCTCCGTGATCGATTCCCCCTCCGGCAGAGTACCGGAAAAGGCCTCCAGATGGGATCGCGGAAGAACAGAGGCTTGCGGCGGCGTAAAAGTTATTCGGGGTGGCTCTCTATTGATTTCCTAATATTTGAGAATTTATAGAAGTGGAATTAGGTCAAACGGAGTCACGAGGGCCCCACAAGGCATCAGGGCGCGCCCCCCTGGGGCCGCGCCCTGTTGCCTTGTGGAGGCTTCGTGAACCTTCTGGCCTCCTCTCCATGTCTCCAGGGTCTCTTTTGTCCAGAAAAAAATCTTCAAAAAGTTTCATGGCATTTGGACTTCGTTTGGTACTGATTTCCTGAAAAACCAAAAACAAGCAGAAAACAGCAACTGGCACTGGGCACTAGGTTAATAGGTTAGTCCCAAAAAATGATATATAATTGCATATAAAAACATCCAAGATTGATACTATAATAGCATGGAACAATCAAAAATTATAAATACGTTGGAGACGTATCAATGAGCAAAGCTTTCTCAAGATGTATAATTATGCTTTGCTAACCCTAGATAGAAGGTAGGGGAGAGGTTATAGTCTAGGAAAAAATAGGGAGGAACGAGAGGATACAAGGCCACTTGGCCCAAAGTGCACGCATGCAGGGGCCGAACTTCTGGATTGCTGGCCGGATGTCCATCCTCAAGCCAAACTGTCCGGGTGGATGAAGCTCATCCGAGTTGGGGCTGGATCTTCACGTGGTACGCTCCAACGATCGGATGTCTGGGTAGCAGCGAACGCCCGGGTTAACGACAAAGCTTCTGTAATCGCGCGCCCTTCATTCCGGTCATCCGGGCTGGTATTCGGACGTCTAGGCTAAGGCCGGACTGTCCGGGTTGGTGGCGGGACGTTCGGCTGATGTAGCTCCGACAACCTTTCATCCTTGTCTTCTTGCTCCTCTTCCGCCATGAATTGGCCTTTTTCCCTTGCTTCTTCATGGTCGATTTCTCAGTACCTGGATGATATGCATAGGGTCTCTGTTTGAGGTAGTAGTCATGTCTCATATGAATGTAGAGGTAGTTCAAAGAGGACCGAGTTCACCTCGGTTTTAATGGCACATGCGCGTGCTCTAGTCATCAGCCCACTTGGTGTGCTGGTGTAGGCTCCATGGTGATGTCCATGGGGTGCTCTGCACCATAGTTGGTATAGTCCTCTGTCCTAGACAATTTGGATATGTAGAGACATCTTGTGCTTTGAGGAAGAAAATATCTTAACCTTTTTGTGTTGTTTTCATTTGATTTTGTCATTGGTTGACCTCTTGGTCCATCTTGTAGGCAAAATCGGGAAACCGAGAGCCAATGATGTGCAGGGAGGGGGGCGACTTCTCAAACAAAATTTTGTGCATATCAATCTTGGAGGCTTGGAACCCCTAGGATTGTTGTTGGTTGACTTGGGCTAGAAGATCACTTCGACGAAGGCTTGTTATTTTGTATGTACTTGTTTTCCTACCACAGCCATGTCCCTGGTGGCTATTTGGTCATTATAATATGAAGTCATCGTTCCTTTATTTTAATATACTTCTATGTTCGATTGTGGGGTGGTTGTAGGTCTATCCTACGAGGTGGAGTCTTCAAGTCTGCATTCTTCCCATGTGGCTCCAATTTTCTTCCCGAGTTTCCTTTTACTTTGTAATGTATGAACGATATGGTTTCTCTTAATAGAAATCAAAGATGAGTGCCCCCTTTTCGCTAGAAAAAATCTCAATAAAATTACTCAAGATTTTTCACACAAGTCATAAATCAATTCTCAATACATTCATCAGAGGTCACTGGACTGGTCCCCAAATTTTACTTTGGTCACTGGACTTAGGAATACCCGGAATATGGTCACGAAAGTCACATCAATGAGAACCGATGGTCACTGCATACACTTTGGCTCCGTATTCAGCCTACGTGGCATATTGTTTGACCGATTGACTATCAGCGGAGTGAAATTCATCGGTAGTCATTGGACTTGTCCTCAAAATTCACTTTGGTCACCGCATGTGTTTCTTTTTTGCGAAAACGCCGTTTAGTACATGATGCCGTGAAAATTCTTCTCCCTCAAGTCCCTAGCGCCCTGTTCCCATCGTTCGCCGACCACCTCCCAAATTTGCTTCCCTGTCACCATCCTTCGCCTCACGAGGGAGGCACAACCCACTGGGGCTCAAGGCAGGCACAATGCGTGTCGCCGTGAATGATCACCGGAGCCATCGAGTCCGAGGGTGGCAACCGTCGTTGTCGTATCCCACCGGGAGGAGGAGGCACGAGAGTCCGAACGGCGACACCATGTTTTCCCACATTGCCGGTGCCTAAATCCATGAAATTTGCAAGCTTATTAGGTACTAGAAACGCAAGACAATCCACGCGCTCCCTTCACAGTTGTGCACTCTCGTCGGTGCACGTCCACTTCATGATCACCGCAGAGCAGGCTTCAGGTGGCTCCGAGGGAGCTGCCTCGTCTTTCGTGACCTCGTGAAGCCAAATGTGCAATAGCAGCAGCCATGGAGTACAATCTCTCCCCGGTCAACTAGGATGACGAGTATGTGCCGCGTCAAGTCGCGATGTGGCCGCACAAGCAGGGCGGCAACGAGCGACAAAGGCACGGCTCGAGGTCGACGCACGTCTGTAGATGGTCGACAAGGCAAATTGTGCCCATTGTCATGTGTGCGCGTGCGTGCGGTCGCTGGAGTCCACCACGACCACTAGTCCACTACTGCATCGGTCGTTGGAGTCCACCATGCACCAACGCCGCAGGGAGAGTACATGTGCACAGGTACCACTCGCACTGGCCGGCACAATCCCCACGCGGCGGCCCACGCACTAGTCTTGGTGCTCATGTGTGCAACTGCAACCCAACACCCGTAGGGTCGCTACGTGGCGTGGACAAGAGCTGAGCCTCGGGGTCCTCGCTAGCGGTCAGCGAGGTGGCCTACAACGAACATGGAGCCGTCGTCCGCCGATAAAATACGTCGTACTGGCGTCACCGAAGGCCCCGGGAGGTGTTGGCTGCGACGGCAAGGCCTCCATGAGGGCTCGTGTAGGGAGACAACCAGGAGTATCACTGCGGGATTGCCTTGCGTTCCTCACACCCGAGCTTGTCATTTTCGTGGATTTAGGCACCGACGCTGTGGGGAAAATGGTGTCGTCGCCCGGACTCCTGTGCTTCCTCCTTCCGGAGGGATACGACAATGACGGCTGCCTCCCTCAGAATTGTTGGCTCCGGTGACCATTGACGGTGACGTGCGTCGTGCCCGTCTTGAGCCCCATCGGGTTGTGCCTCCCTCGAGCAACGGCGGTGAAGGATGGGGACGGGGAGGCGATTTGGGAGGTGGTCGACGAATGATGGGGACATATGACGCTAGGGATTTAGGGGAGGGGGTGTGTGGAAATTTTCAACACATAATGTAGTACACAACATATTTGCAAAACAAAATCTCATGCAAGTGGCCCATGCGCGCTCGATTTGTCCTTGAATATGGTGACCTAAGTGAGTTTAGAGGACAAGTCCAATGACCGTCGATGAATTTCACTCTGCTGCTTATATACGTGGATGGTTAACCGGTCAAACAATACGCCGCATAGGCAGAATACGGAGCCAAAGCGTATGCGGTGCCCGTTGGTGTTCACTGAGTGACTTTCATAACCGTATTGCAGGTATTCCTAAGTCCAGTGACCAAACTGAAATTTAGGGACGGGTCTAGTGACCAGTGAAAATGAAGTACTTGCTTCATCAACTAGTCTGTTCTTCTCCTCGGTTATTGTAAATGACTCTTTATTAGCAACTTAAAAAAGTAAAGAAAATCAAATGACTCTTTAGTTAATCGATAAAGCTCCGGAGAACGGGGTGTCGACCCGTTGGCTGGGCAGCTGGGTTAGCTGCCAGCCCGCCCGCGTTCGAACCTCGGCTCTGGCGTGTGGCGCTCGCGGAGTTTTCCAGCCCGCCCGCGTTCGAACCTCGGCTCTGGCGTGTGGCGCTGGCGGAGTTTTCTCCTATTAAAAGAAGCCAACAAGGGTTAGCCCTGGGTTAGTCTCAATTTTTTTTATAAAGCTCCTTTTTCTTATTTTTGGGAAGATAAAGCTGGTGAAAAGGATAAATTCAGGTGGCATGGACAATGATGAGCTGACGAATGACGATGCAGTTGTCTACGCCACACGATCCAAACAGGAAATGTCAAATTTAACCAAACTACCACTCCACGCCTTGCACGCTTCCCCCACGCCACTCACGAGTCGCCATTGGCTCACTCCTCGCAGCACAGTCCTGGTCTCCGTTGAGCCAGCGCGAGCGCCAATGGCGATGGCCGTGCTGCTAGCCGCCATCCTGGCGCTGTCCCCGCTCCCCCTTTCCCTCGCGTCCCCCTCTGCGGCGGCGGCGGCCGACCGCATCACGCGCCTGCCGGGCCAGCCGCCGGTCAACTTCTCCATGTACTCGGGATACGTCACCGTCGACGCCGCCGCCGGACGCGCGCTCTTCTACTGGCTCATCGAGGCCGCCATCGCGAAGCCCGAGTCGGCGCCGCTCGTGCTCTGGCTCAACGGTGGCCCCGGCTGCTCCTCCGTCGGCTACGGCGCCTCCGAGGAGCTCGGCGCCTTCCGGATCAACGCCGACGGCAGGACGCTCTCCATCAACCCCTACTCCTGGAACAAAAGTAGATTCCTCTCTCTTTTCGCCGTTCAGTCTCCCCGTTCGATCGGCAAATGTGTTGCGCTCTGACACGGGGTGGATCGGTTCGTTGTGTTGCAGTGGCGAACGTGCTGTTCCTGGACTCCCCCGCCGGCGTTGGGTACTCCTACTCCAACACCAGCTCCGATCTGCTCACCCCCGGCGACAACAAGACAGGTGAGATGGGAGTAGCCTACCTAATTGCCTGATGCTAGTACTGTACTTGCTCTCGTGGATATGTGTTCTGCACTTCTGCTGAATGAACACCAATGTTGTTGTGCAGCTCATGATTCGTACACTTTCCTGGTGAATTGGCTGGAGAGGTTTCCACAGTACAAGTACCGCGATTTCTACATCGCCGGAGAGAGCTATGGAGGTAAACTGCAACCAAAATTGGTTCATTCTAGGATGGAGGCTCAGTTCTGAATTTAGCAGGAATCATATGTATATGGTTTATGTGCCACAGTGCCTGCATAGTTTACCCTTGCTGCCATGGCTGCTTTTCAGGGCACTATGTCCCTCAGCTGTCTCAACTAGTGTACAGGAACAACAAGGGAACGAGGAAGCCCATCCTGAACTTCAAAGGCTTCATGGTCAGAACTTCTTCAGCTCTTCTTTTGGTGCCCTCTTAAACTGTCTGGTCATCTTGTTCTTACATGTGGTCTGATATCTAGGTCGGAAATGCGGTTATTGACGATTACCATGATTTCGTTGGAACGTTCGAGTATTGGTGGACGCACGGGCTGATCTCTGATGACACCTATCAGAAGCTGCAGTTGGCTTGTGAATTCGATTCATCTGAGCACGCTTCCGAGGCATGCAACAAGATTTATGATGTTGCTGAAGCTGAGGAAGGCCTGATCGACGCATACAGCATCTACACACCTACCTGTAAGAAGACCTCACTTCATAGGCGAAGGCTAATCAAGGGCCGCAGGGTGAGCTTATCAACTACTGAAACTATAGTTCTACTGATAGCTAAGCTAGCACTACTGTAGCAGTATGGTATAATTACTATGCAGCTGTTTAAAGTGCTGTTTAGAATCATCTGAGATTCCTTTGGAACATAATAACAGTTCCTATGTTGCCTCCTAACAGTATTTTCTGTTTAAAATGTAGCCCTGGTTGCCAAGAGGATATGATCCCTGCACTGAACAGTACTCCACGAAGTACTATAATCTACCAGAAGTGCAGAAAGCTTTTCGTGCCAATGTCACTGGAATACCTTATGCCTGGACCGGCTGCAGGTCTGTTCAACTGGTTTCATCTTGTTTACTCACAACTAGTTCACCGTGACTGACCATAAAGCCTGCTTGTTAATGATAGTTTGTGCTAAACTTATTCCTATTTCACAGTGATGTCTTGTTTGAATATTGGAAAGATTCGCCGAGGTCCATGCTTCCTATATACCATGAGCTTATTGCAGCTGGCATAAGAATATGGGTCTTCAGGTACATCAAATTTATGTTCAGAACATGATTTGCACTGGATCATAAATCTTTGACAGTGGTGCCAATGCTAATCTATGATACTCATTGACTGTATGGTTTACTAATTGTATTAAGTAGCACATCTGCCCTTCTGGTTTTGATCTTTTAATTTGGGAAATTCACAGTGGTGATGCTGATTCGGTCGTACCCCTTACTGCTACAAGATATTCCATTGATGCACTCTATCTTCGGACCGTCACTAATTGGTATCCATGGTATGATGCACAAGAGGTTAGTCAGAAACAGTACTAAAACAACACTAACAGTTTATTCCCCTTTTCACTTTGCTACATCTATGCTCATCATTCTCTAACGGTGTGGATCTTGCTTAGATTGCTGGTTGGTGCCAAGTGTACAAAGGTTTGACGTTGGTGACAATCCGAGGTGCAGGACATGAGGTTCCCCTCCATCGTCCACGGCAAGCCTTGAAGCTTTTTGAGCATTTCTTGCAAGATAAGCCCATGCCTCGGCCTGTACCTAGCATTCAGTCGCTATAGAATTTTCTTCCACTTAAAATGGAAGATCAGCTCATGAAGCCATGTTGTACAATTTCAAGTCCGGTTCCCACATATTCAGTTGAACAGATTTTCTCTGTTCATTTGATGTCGGCTTGAGAAATCGGAACAGAATCCCATTAAATTGGGACGATTAGAGCTTTGTTTTCAGTTTTCATGAGCTCTGAGGTCGCAATGTAATTTGAATCGTACTTGCTTATTTGACACAATAAAATGTGACCATGTCACTGTTATCTGTTAAACAACTGTACCACTCTTGATCAAGTTGCAAGCTTGAACTCTCCCTGACCTGTTGCTGAAATAATCCAATCAACAACCATGTCAAGGAACTTGTTAAGCTTGTAATGTGTCAACCTTGCTGAGTGGTGATTTATAAGTTTTGTGCCTTCTCTTATAAGCCAAAAAAGCTCCTCTATAGCGACTCGTATTTAGATAAATGTTTGAGAAATTTTTGGTCAGCTTGGCATATGTTACAGAAAGAACAGAAGTTAGTACAGCACTGCAAGGTACTCAGTGGTTTATAGTCAGACAACCAGTACTCAGTGGTTTATATCAACCAAGGAAAGTGATCTCAGATTCATTCAAAACCCTTGATATTTTGTAACAGTGAAAATATTATTCCCATGCATCAAACTGATCTTAGCGCAGTTGACAAACAACAGCCAACGATGGTTGGTAACAAAACACAACCAAACCATTTATTCTTTTGGGATGATCTTGATGCCCTTGATGAGGAACCCCCTCTTCCACTGCCCACCATCATACTCAAACATGGAGATCTCGGCCTCTCCATTCTGCCCCTTGTGATGAGGATATCCCTACTATGGTTCCCTCTCTACCTCATGAAGATAAACAACCTGTTGCTGCAAAGAAGATGTCCAATGATGAAATCAGGATTGGTCCAATTACAAGAGCTCGTGCTAAGTTACTAGAACAACAGGTGAATTCTCTCTTAGTTGATAATGCTATTTATTTTAATGAGAGCTTTATACTGCCTAAATCCTTGTGTGTATGTGTCATTAGGTACATTGGAGAGGAAGGCATGGCACAAGGGAGCAAGGAGGGGAGCAAGGAGGCATTGCAGCTGGGAAGGGAGGAAGACCCTGCAGTTTCCAGGGCGGTAGTACCGCCCCACACAAGCGGTAGTACCGCCCCAGTACTACCGTCCTAGTACCGCTTAGGAAATTTCTTCTGGAATCCAAGCGACCCCAAGCGGTAGTAAAGCGGCACTTGATATTTGTACGAGCGGTAGTACTGCTTATCACGGTAGTACCGCTTGCCATAAGCGGTAGTACCGCTCTGCCTGCGCGCAGGTTTTGGGCTGTCCAGCCCGTGTACCCCTTCGATCTCGTTTTAGACTATAAATACCCGTCCCCTAGAGTTAGTTAAGGTTAGACCACGTTTAAGATAAACCCTAGTTCTTGAGATTGCTTGTAAGCATTCATCTTGAATCCTCATCTCCAATTCGTATCGATCTGGAGATCATATACTGCAAGTTGAGTGTAATCTGCTGTTCCATTGGGAATTAGTATATTGCAATTATACCGTTTCGTGGTCGACGGTTGCGTGCGCAAGTGTGTGACGTTGTGAATATCCAAAGGGTTGAGACCTTTTGCATTGGCATCAGGGATCAAGCGAGGGAGAGTTCATCGACGACATACAAGTTATCTATCATCTTCATCATCACCACCGCCGCTTACTGAGAAGATCGGGACCCCCATATCATCTTGGTATCAGATTTCCAGTGTTGCCTCGGTAAGCATCCACCAAATCATCCATAGATTAGTTGTGTTTTTACTCCTATCCAGAAAAAGCCTCACAAAAAGATTAGGGTTAGGGTTTTTGCCATCACCTAGATAACATCGTTTCCAAGTTTTAGTTGCTGGTCGTTGTGTCTTTCTTTTTGCGTAACTTTTTCCTTCGAATCGATTGGTTTTAGTTTCCATCGTAGATTGCATCGTAGATTGGCTTTTTGTTTCGATCAGTTATCCTGTTTTGCAAATTCCATAGCCACAGCCTGTCTACACAAAGGTGTTAGGAACTTACCCACGAGACTAGTTTCCGCTCTACAGGCTGCTCATATAGGTTTTGGTGCTTTGCAATTTCTGGACGTGATCCAAGAACAGTCGCCGCTGCCTGCGATCTATTGTGGCCTTAAAAAAAAGGAAAAGAAAAGAGGAGAGAGAAAAAGTTTTTTTACTGTTCACGTACTGACAGTTGAAAAAAAAACAGAGAGAAAGAAAGAAACGAGAGAAACAGTGGCTGGACGTTGTTGCTATCTATTGCACTGTTGGATTTGTATTATCTTGCGATTGTGCACTAGTAGAATTGAGCAATCTTGTGCCTGTTTACATTGAGCATTGCTAGTGTCTCTCTAGTGCATTGCAACACATCCTGTTTTTATAGTTGCTTTGCCACATTTTTCTCCACCGTGTGTGTTTCCTTGGGTGTTTGTTCACACGATCAGCACTAGGACTTGTCTTCGGTGTTGTTAGGTATCCAAACCAAGCTCCACCATATACCCTGCTTTGTCGTGTGATTGCTCTTATACCCGGGTATTCACTTCATCACATCCGTGCATTAGTCATCCATCCGAACGGGTAAGCATTTCTATTCACTTTGGAACGGTAAGATTTCCTTTTCTTGTCAGTTTTGAGTGAGTTGTGAGTGTGCCACCAACCAGATTTTGATTTTTGCACTAACCGACTAATCATGTCTTCTAGTGATGTTGATGTGCTGCAGAAAAAGGCTGATGACGAGTGTGTTTCCTGGAAGGACCATGAAGCTCTCCGCGTTCATTTGACAGGGGTTATCGATAGATCCGCTGAAAAAATTGAGGCTGATATTCAAGTTATACAAATGAAAGTGGACGCCACTGACACTACCGTCAATGCTATGCAAACACAAGTCAATGCTCTCCAACTAAGTATACAGCAGTTGACCACTTCAGTCAATGGGCTGCGTGTCGCTATTGAGCAACGCCAACATGACGGTCATGACGATGCTGATAGTGTCCATGACGACAATGACAACATGGTGGGCAATCATGGCCGTGGGCGTGACTTGCAAGGGCATGGTCATCTACCACTACGTGGTGCTCGGCGTGTACCGCTTCAGGAGGATGATGGTTTGGGCAAGCCCAAGTTCACGATTCCTAGATTTGAAGGCTCTACTGATGTCGAAGAGTATCTCACTTGGGAGCTTAAGATGGAGAAATTATGGCGTTTGCATGATTATACTGAAGATAGGAAGGTCAAGCTTGCTTCTTCTGAATTTGATGGCTATGCCTTGCGTTGGTGGGATAGCATTGTGAGTACCCGTCGCGATGACAATGAACTTCCTGTTCGCACATGGCGTGAGATGAAGGCGGTTATGAAAGCTCGTTTTGTTCCCACTAATTACTTGCGGACAGTTTATGATAAATTGACACAATTGAAGCAAGGTTCCATGACGGTTGATGCATATTACATGGAGATGGAGATGTTGATGCAGCGTGCTCGAGTAAGAGAATCTGTTGAGATGACTATGCAACGTTTTCTCCATGGGCTGAAATATAACATTAAGGGTATTGTTTGGCATCACCAATACAATACAATGAACGAGCTACTCCATCATGCAAGAGAAGCTGAGTCCCAGTTGGCCGAAGAAGCTCAAATTAAAGGCCGTTATACTACGGCTGGGCGGTTCTCCAACAGAACACAGCCGCCCCCTAGTGAGGGCGCTGCCAGCCGCCCCTCTTCTTCTACAACCAAACCAGCCTCCACTGTTCCACAATCCAAGCAACCTGCTGCTCCTGCTGCTAGCTCAGGGTCCAATATGTCTACAGCCCGTAATAGAGATATGCTCTGTCATACATGTGGAGGCAAGGGACACTTCAAGAGAGAGTACCCAAATAGAAAAGTGATGATTGTGAACGATGACAATGAGTATGAGACTGGAGATGATGCTGATCCATATGCTTCAGATGACGATGGGTACACACGTGACGACGGCATCGATGCTTTTGCTTCTCCAGCACCTACTATTGTTGTCTCGCAGCGTGTTCTTAGTGTGCAGCCACATGTTGATTCACAGCGTTGCAATTTGTTCCAAACAAAAGCACTAGTTGGCCCCAACAAAGCTTGCAAGGTGATCATTGATGGAGGTAGCTGCCGCAATCTTGCAAGCAAGGAGTTATGTGCCAAGCTAAATCTGAAATATTTACCTCACCCCAATCCATATTACGTACAATGGTTGAGTGACAATGGTGAGATGAAGGTGAGTCATATGGTGCGCGTGAATTTTGAGATAGGACCATACATGGATTCCATTGAATTTGATGTGGTGCCTATGACTGTTTGCCATCTTTTATTGGGTCGGTCATGGCTCTATGACTGCCATGTGCAACACAATGGCCGTGCCAATACTTATAACTTGGAGTTCAAGGGCAAGAAAATAAATCTACAGCCTATGTCACCACAGCAAATTCTCACTGAGTCTCGTCAGAAAACAGAAGTGAATATCGAACAGCCACCTGCACGAGAGAACAATGTAAAAGCCGTGAGTGATAATATAACGAAAAGTGCGAGAGAGCCTAGTTTGCTTATATTAGCCACCAAAGAAGACATGAGAGAATTTCGAGAGGATCCTACAGCCCTGCCTCTTGTGCTTATGTACAAAGGCGAGGTTTTAGTTTCTAATGATACGCAATCTGTTTCTCTTGGTGTGTCTACTGTTTTGCAGGAATATGGCGATGTGTTTCCGGAGGAGGTACCAGCGGGGCTGCCACCATTGCGTGGAATTGAGCACCAAATTGATCTCATACCAGGCGCCACCCTCCCCAACCGAGCGCCATACAGGACCAACCCTGAAGAAACGAAGGAAATACAGAAGCAGGTGCAAGCACTACTAGACAAATGGTATATTCGTGTTTCTCTTAGTCCTTGTGTTGTTCCTGTTATTTTGGTACCTAAGAAAGATGGTACATGGCGCATGTGCATAGATTGTAGAGCTATTAACAACATCACTATTCGCTATCGTCATCCTATTCCACGCTTAGAGGATATGCTAGATGAATTGAGTGGTGGTGCTGTTTTCTCTAAGATTGATTTGCGTAGTGGTTACCATCAAATTCGGATGAAGGAAGGGGATGAATGGAAAACTGCTTTCAAAACTAAATTTGGTTTATATGAGTGGTTAGTTATGCCTTTTGGTCTTACTAATGCACCTAGTACCTTCATGCGATTAATGAATCATGTTTTGAGAAAGTTTATTGGTCGTTTTGTGGTTGTCTATTTTGATGATATACTTATTTACAGCCGCAATGAATCTGAACATTGTGATCATATTAGACAGGTTTTGCAAGTATTGCGTGATCATAAATTGTATGCTAATCTTGAGAAGTGCCATTTGCAAAAGATAAAGTGATATTTCTGGGATACGTTGTTTCTAAGCATGGGGTAGAAGTAGATTCATCTAAGATTGAAGCAATTCAAAATTGGCCTACTCCCATGAATGTTAGTCAAGTACGAAGTTTTCACGGTCTTGCTGGTTTCTATCGTCGTTTTGTGAAAGACTTTACTACTATTGCTGCACCATTGAATGAATTAACAAAGAAAGGTGTGCCTTTTGTGTGGGGCGTAGCCCAAGATCATGCTTTTGACGAGCTGAAACGTTTACTTACTTCTGCACCATTACTTGCACTACCAGATTTTTCCAAACAATTTGAGGTTGAATGTGATGCTAGTGGTATAGGTATTGGTGGTGTGTTGATGCAAGAAGGTAGACCTATTGCTTATTTCAGCGAGAAACTTTCTGGTGCTAGACTGAATTATCCTGTTTATGATAAAGAATTGTATGCGCTTGTTAGAGTTCTTGAGATTTGGCAACATTATCTATGGCCAAAAGAATTTATCATACATTCTGATCATGAAGCATTGAAGTATTTGAAAGCTCAATCAAATCTGCATTGACGCTTAGCTAAATGGGTTGAGTTTATTGAATCTTTTCCGTATATCATTAAGCATAAGAAGGGAAAAGATAACATTGTTGCTGATGCTCTATCTAGGAAGAATATGCTCTTGACACATCTCGATGTTCAAATTCCTGGTTTAGAGAGTTTGTGTGATTTGTATGCAACTGATCATGATTTTGCTGAACCATATCGTTTATGTTTGCTTCGAAATGCATGGGAGAAATACCACATCCATGATAGATACTTGTTTCGAGCTAACAAACTTTGTGTTCCAGAATCGTCCGTCCGTTTGCTATTGTTGCAGGAATCACATGCAGGAGGATTGATGGGTCACTTTGGGCGTGAGAAGACGTTGCTCATGCTGGCTGATCACTTTTATTGGCCCAAGATGAGGCGCGACGTGGACAGGTTTGTTCGGCACTGCATTACATGTCACAAGTCCAAGTCAAAACTCAAGCCTCACGGTTTGTATACGCCACTACCTACACCTATCACACCATGGGAAGATATAAGTATGGATTTTGTGTTAGGTTTGCCACGCATTAAAAGAGGTCATGATTCTATATTTGTGGTAGTGGATAGATTTTCTAAGATGGCACATTTTATTGCATGCCACAAAAGCGACGATGCGTCGTATATTGCTAACCTGTTTTTCAGGGACATCGTACGCTTGCATGGGGTGCCAAAGACAATTGTTTCTGACAGGGACGTGAAGTTTATGAGCTACTTTTGGAAGACATTGTGGGGCAAGTTAGGAACAAAGTTGCTGTTCAGCACTACATGTCACCCACAAACTGATGGTCAAACGGAGGTGGTGAATCGCACATTGTCCCAATTGCTGAGAGTTATGATCAAGAAAAATCTGCGTGAGTGGGAGGAGTGCTTGCCACTTGTTGAGTTCGCTTATAACAGGGCTGTGCATTCTACCACCCAGCTTTGTCCTTTTGAGGTGGTGTATGGTTTCAAACCAATTACACCACTAGATTTGATGCCTCTTCCATTGCATTAGAGGGTTGATATGGAGGCCTCAAACATAGCAGATTATGTGAAGAAGATTCATGAGAAGACACGGGAGGCTATTGAGAAGCAAGGCAAGAACATTGCTGCTGCACGAAACCAATCAAGAAAGAAAGTTTTGTTCCAGCCTGGCGATATGGTGTGGGTGCATCTTCGCAAGGACAGGTTTCCACAGTTGAGACGTTCTAAACTTCGGCCGCGTGGTGCTGGTCCTTACAAGGTGTTAGCCAAGATAAATGACAATGCCTACTCGATTGATATTCCTATTGCTGACTTTGGTGGCGTTAGCAACAGTTTCAACGTTGCTGATTTGTCCCCATGTGATGTCGATGACCTTGGAGCGTCGGGGTCGACGCCTTTTGAAGGGGGGGAGGATGATGAGGATATCCCTACTATGGTTCCCTCTCTACCTCATGAAGATAAACAACCTATTGCTGCAAAGAAGATGTCCAATGATGAAATCAGGATTGGTCCAATTACAAGAGCTCGTGCTAAGTTACTAGAACAACAGGTGAATTCTCTCTTAGTTGATAATGCTATTTATTTTAATGAGAGCTTTATACTGCCTAAATCTTTGTGTGTATGTGTCATTAGGTACATTGGAGAGGAAGGCATGGCACAAGGGAGCAAGGAGGGGAGCAAGGAGGCATTGCAGCTGGGAAGGGAGGAAGACCCTGCAGTTTCCAGGGCGGTAGTACCGCCCCACACAAGCGGTAGTACCGCTTAGCGGTAGTACCGCCCCAGTACTACCGTCCTAGTACCACTTAGGAAATTTCTTCTGGAATCCAAGCGACCCCAAGCGGTACTAAAGCGGCACTTGATATTTGTACGAGCGGTAGTACTGCTTATCACGGTAGTACCGCTTGCCATAAGCGGTAGTACCGCTCTGCCTGCGCGCAGGTTTTGGGCTGTCCAGCCCGTGTACCCCTTCGATCTCGTTTTAGATTATAAATACACGTCCCCTAGAGTTAGTTAAGGTTAGACCACGTTTAAGATAAACCCTAGTTCTTGAGATTGCTTGTAAGCATTCATCTTGAATCCTCATCTCCAATTCGTATCGATCTGGAGATCATATACTGCAAGTTGAGTGTAATCTGCTGTTCCATTGGGAATTAGTATATTGCAATTATACCGTTTCGTGGTCGACGGCTACGTGCGCAAGTGTGTGACGTTGTGAATATCCAAAGGGTTGAGACCTTTCGCATTGGCATCAGGGATCAAGCGCGGGAGAGTTCATCGGCGACATACAAGTTATCTATCATCTTCATCATCACCACCGCCGCTTACTGAGAAGATCGGGACCCCCATATCACCTTGTGTGGCTTAACCTCCCCAGCATTGACCTGCAGCTACTCCCCCCTGGGCTTCTCCTGCAGGTTCTCCTTGTGCTGCTGGATTGTGCCGTCGGGGAACTTGAGCCGGAGGTTCACCGGCGTCAACCATCCGTAGGCCGGGTCGTTGAGCATCACCTTGAAGAAAATCTCATAGGTGACAACAGGTGTGAGATGGGACAGCTCCAGCTTCCCTTGGACCTCGAGCCAGCAGACATTTTGCAGCGCCACCGTCTCGATTTTGGCTTCGGCGTCGCTGATGGTACCATTTGAGGTCCAGAACAACACGGTTAGTACATATAATTTCTGAGGAAGATGCTTGAACAACTAAAAATAGCTATGTTGTTATTCTTTCAGGGGTTGCCAAGTCCAGTACTTGAACTACCTTCCTTCTTTCAGGGGTTGCCAAGTCCAGTACTTGGGGTCTTCGCTCCATGTGATGGCCAGGCCTCTGGGGAACAGCATGAAGCAGTTGTGCCTGGTCCTCTCGTCCACCCAGTACTTGTGCACCATTGCAGAAAGTTTGAAGCATGTTCAGAGAGCAAAATCTTATGGTATTTTACAACATATATCAATTCATGTTCAGAAAGCAAAATCTTATGAGATTTCACAGCATATATCACTTCATGTTCAGAAATCAAACCTTTGTTTTCCCGGCCAAGAAGATCCCGTGGAGACCTGATCTCCTAGCACGGTTACATCGGCAGCCTTCTCCCCGGCGACACTCTCCCGGAACATGTGAGGGGCGAGCCCTCTTGGACTGGGCCTGGTTGGCGGTGTCAGTATGTAGTGTTCTAGTATTCTGAAATACAAGGAGGTGTTTGATCTCATCCAACATTGAACTATATATACTTGTAGAGTTGCAGGGCTCTTCAAAGTGCATGCCAAAGGATCCAACAGCTTTGAGATATCCGAACTCATGTCACCAGGGCTCTTCAGAGCATGCACCAACAGAAGACCAAATAATGTGAGAAGATTCTGAAGATATTTGAACTCATGTCACCCATGCTCAGGGCTTTTCTGGATTAATTAGATTACCATTTGTTGTCCTGCTCTGCATTATCCTATGAACAGTCAATTGTTTCATCCTTCCCATCTATCTACCCGGAGGAGAACTCTTCCTCTCCGTTTCGTTCGTCCATGAATCCGGTCCTGACTACAACCTGACTTTCCTTGTCCCTCTCCTGAATAAATACTCATTGTCCTTCCTAGGAGGACGATCGTCAAGGCCTGTGCGAGATCCAGATCCACCATGTCGCTCAAAGGCTATGACGAAGCCTCGCTGCGTCCGCCGGCGGCACATGATGATGCGGCGGCGAGTGACTGGGACTGGGACTGGGGGGAGGTCCTCCTGGACCGGGCCGCCTACATGGTCGACAAGGAGAACCACACCTCCGCCGACTGCCAATTCATCCGGGACCTGGACGGCAAGAAGATCAATCTGCGGGTCACCCTTTGCCTCGCCCAGCCGCCTCGCGTCTCCTATTTCTGCTGCCTCGCCTACTGCCCCGCCGACAACGGCAAAGAAGAAGCAGCAGAGGATACCCCCCCACTTGTTCGTCAGCGAGCCATGGATGATCGCCACGGATGGCAAACTTGCCCTCTTCACCCTCTGCCACGGAGACGACCCTTGCTCCCGCACCAGCATAAGCAACCACGACTACTTCGTCTACGACGCAGCACCCTCGCCGTCGGGGAAGCCGCGACTCACCCGGCTCCCGCAGCTCGACGACGGCATGCTGCCAACCATGGGAACTTTCTGCTTCTGCGCCAGTGATATTGGCATCGTGCGTTACCGCAGCAACATCCCCGAGGATGATGCCTACAGGATCGCAACGCTCGCCTACGACTATTTCTGCCCTGACCATTCCGGATACTACCTGTGCACCTACGACTCCGAGGCCTGTTCTTGGAGACGCAGGCCCGCTACTTTTCCACAGCCGTCACCGCCGGACGACGCTGCGACATGGTCATCGCCATTGGTGGTTCCAGCGGTGGCATCATGGGCTGGGTCGACCTGTGGAGGGGCATGCTCTAGCATTGGTTCCTGGCTATATATGCCATGAGGCTCAAGCAATATCATCGATTCCACCAAACCCTCTCTATCCCTTTTATCATGGTATTAGCCTAACCGATCCAACCCTAGCCGCCGCGCGCCGCGCCGCCCCCGGGGCGGTCGGCCTCCATGACCGCCGCCGGGGGCCGCGTCGCCCGTTCCTAGGGTTCGTCCGCCGGTCGTGTTGACCGGCTGCCCTAGAGAGTCTTTTTCCCGAGCCCTTGATCCGGGTTTTTCTCTCTCGCCGTTCGTCTTGATCGGCGTTTTCTTTTTGGTTTTCCGATTTAAGATCGGTTTGCGTCGCCCGCCGCTGCCGTCGACCCACGCCTCTACTCCGACACCGGCGCGACCACCCGGCCTCTTGTCCGATTGGGCGGCCTCGCACGACGCGACGGCCTGTTACGGCCACCATCTGCGCATCTGCCCGCCCGTCGTTCTGCACAGGGCGTCACCGCCCTGTCCCCGAGTTCAGCGCGCCCCTCCACCGATCGAGCAACGGGCTGCCGCTGCGTCGCCCCGTCGGGCCGCAGCGCCGCCGCCCCGTGGTTCTCCCCGTGGCTGCACCGATCCGCGCCGCCGCTGCGTCGCCCCTTCGGGCCGTAGCGCCGCGCCACGTGGTCCCCGCCGCCGCCCTGAGGCCGTTCCCGTGGTTGCACCAACCCACGCGCTGCCGCTGCATCGCCCCTTCGGGCCGTAGTGCCGCGGCCCGCAGTCAACCGCCGCCCCGAGGCCGTCCGCTTCAGGCCGTCCCCGAGGCTGCACCGACCCTCGCGTTGCCGCTGTGTCGCCCCGTCGGGCCGTAGTGAGCATGGCACGCGGTCCCTGCAACCGCCCTGACACTACTAGGAGAAAGCTTATAGATAGAATTTTAGTAGTAGCGCTAGTTATGGGGCCAGCGCTACTGCTACTTAGTAGTAGCGCTGGGTGCCAACAAGCGCTACAGGTACCAAAGTAGCAGTAGCGTGGGGTGGCCAGACAGCGCTACTGCTAAGTCGTCCCACCGCCACCGGCCGAGGCTACCCTTAGTAGTAGCGGTGGCCCGAAACCAGCGCTACTACTAAGATCCATAGCAGTAGCGCTTGTCGGTGGCCCACCGCTACCGCTATCTGTGCATGGGGCCAGAAGGTGGGCCCAGATTAGCAGTAGCGCTGGGCCACCGACACGCGCTACTGCTACGAATCTGAGCAGTAGCGCCGGTGAGGTACCAGCGCTACTGCTACACGTAGCAGCCACCTTTTTCTGCCACCCTCCCCTCCTCCCCCTCTCCCTCCTCTACCCCCCTCACTTACTTCTTCCTTCTCCTATCTCTTCTCTCCCCATTAATGCCCCCATCCACCATCTCCTCCATTAATGGCTTCTTCTCTTCCTCACTTGAATTTATTTGTCTCTCCCTCCTTCTCTCTTTCCCCACTCTTGCCTTTGTCTCACTAGCTAGCTTTCCCTCCCTCTCCACTAGTTAGGTAGAGCATCTCCTTCCAACTAGATCTACCATGCTAGCTAGCTAGCTTTCCCTCCCTCCTTCCACTACTTTTGATCCCTAGCTAGCTAGATAGCGGCAACGGCCATCTACCGTACTTGTGTGCTCGATCCCTCTCTCGGGACGATAGGTGAGTAAAAAGTTGTGCTTTGCAAGAATGAAAATATTTGTGTTTGCGCTATGATGGTGAGAATGTGCGTGTGGCATGAGTTGCCGCCTATGTGTATTTGTCGGATTGTGCGTGACATGAGTTGCTTATGTTTTGCCGAAATGTCGATTTATTTCCGTTTCGGCGAATTTCGGGCAAACTCTATATGTCCTATTTTTAGGGAAGGTCATGCGGAATTTTTGTATGACTTTGATGCATGCATGCATGGATGCGTTTATAATCATTTTGCTTATTAATTATACCACGCAGGCGATCATGAAGGTCAGTGGAACGATGGTGGAAAGATGGTTGCGATCCGCGGTGCACGACATGTATGAAAATAACCGGAAGGAGATTTTCTGTCCGTGTCGAAGATGTAAAGGAGGAGTCTTGCTCGACCCCTTTAAGGAAGGCCGTTTGAAAGCGCACCTGCTCATGACTGGTTTCATGGATGGCTATACTCGGTGGATAAGTGAAGATGATGACGTCGATGGGGCAGCCAATGATAACATTGGACCAGACGAAGAGATGACTGATAATGGTGGCGGAGAAGAGGCCGGACATGGTGGCGGAGAAGAGGCCGGACATGGGGGCGGAGAAGAGGCCGGACATGGGGGCGGAGAAGAGGCCGGACATGGGGGCGGAGAAGAGGCCGGACATGGGGGCGGAGAAGTGGCCGGACATGACAGAGAAGATGCGGACACGCCGGAGCATTCGTCGCTACTAAGTTCAGTCGTGCAGGACCCTCATGTTCGAGACCTGCTTCGCAAGAAGACGACTAACGACAGAGCTGCTTGTAGAGAGGAGGCCAATCTGGAGCAACTGGAAGTAGACTCTCGTACTCCATTGTATGATGGTTGCGATCCCGAGGTGACCCGCTTGAGTTTCACGCTCGAACTTCTAAAGACAAAGGCTAAAAACAAATGGACCGACAGAAGCCTCGATGAGCTTCTCAAGTATCTAAAGAAGGTTCTTCCCGCGGGGAACCTGTGTCCTACTAGTGTCGATGAGGCCAAGAAGATCGTGTGCCCTCTTGATCTGCCGCACATTAGATACCATGCATGCATCAACGATTGCATCATTTATCGGAAGGAGCACGCGGAAAAAAAACAACTGTCCGGTGTGCAATGCTTCTCGATACAAGAAGGCCGGAAAGAAATCTCCCCAGAAAGTTGTATGGTACCTACCGATCACTCCCCGTCTGCAGCGTTATTTCGTAGATCCAAGGAACATCGTGCTTGGCGCGAGTACCGATGGCATGAATCCGTTTGGCAACCAGAACACCAACCATAGCACATGGCCCGTGTTTGTATGGATGTACAACCTTCCCCCCTGGAAGTGCATGAAGACAAAGTACATACACATGAGCGTGCTGATTCAAGGGCCGAAACAACCGGGAAATAATATTAATCTGTATCTGGGGCTACTTCAAGAGGAGTTAGACACGTTATGGAAAACACCGGCCAAGACATGGGACGCCAGCAAAGGCGAGTATTTCTATATGAGAGCCGCGCTGATGACGACGGTGCATGACTATCTCAGTTACGGATATGTCGCAGGCCAGGTGTGCCACGGATATTGCGGATGCACGCGGTGCATGGATGATACAACGTCTCAGCAGCTAACGAAAGATGGCGGGTCTGGAAAAATCGTGTACATGGGGCATCGAAGATGGCTCGCGAAGGACGACCCGTGGAGAAACCGTGGAGATCTTTTCAATGGTGAGGCTGAGCATCGAGGACCTCCACGTAAGAGGAGCGGCGCCGAAATCGATGAGCTGTTGAAAAACTGGGAACAGTGCCCCGCGCCGGGAAAGATGAAAAAGGTGTCGGAGCCGCTGCTGAAGGTATGGAAAACGCGGTCTGTTTTCTGGGACTTGGAGTACTGGCCCAAACTCGACACGCCTCATTGCCTTGATCAAATGCATATCACGAAGAATGTCCTTGAGAGCTTGCTTGCAACACTGATGAACATGCCGGATAAGACCAAGGATGGGCCGAAGGCAAGAAGAGACTTGGAAGATTTGAACATCAGGGCGGATCTCCACATGCCGCCCCGTAAAAAGTCGGAGGAGACGGAGACGGAGACGGAGGCACGGGACCAGGGCAAAAAAGTCAACAAGAAGGAAGAGAATTATTGCCCCCCTTCTTGCTTTACCTTAAGTCCGAAGGAGATCGATCAATTCTTCAACTGCCTTACCGGAATCAAAGTTAGTTCCGGTTACTGTGGGAAGATAAGCAGATTTCTAGACACCAAGAAGAAAAGGTTCAGCAGGATAAAGTCTCATGACTGTCATGTGATGATGACGCAGATACTTCCTGTTGCCCTTAGAGGGATAATGGACAAGCACGTCCGTGACACGCTTATTAGTCTCTGCAACTTTTTCGACGTTATCTCTCGAAAGTCGATCAGTGTGAAGCAGCTCCGAAGGCTATAGGAAGAGATCGTTGTGATACTAAATGAGCTTGAGATGTACTTCCCGCCCGCGTTCTTTGACGTCATGGTGCATCTGTGTGTCCACATTGTGGACGACATCATAGACCTCGGGCCGACATTCCTGCACAACATGATGTTGTTCGAGAGGATGAATGGGGTCATCAAAGGATTCGTTCGTAACATGTCCCGTCCGGATGGAAGCATCATCCAGGGCTATCTGACCCAAGAGTGCACCTCTTTCTGCGAGAATTATCTATATGGCGGAGACCCTGTTGTTGGTTTGCCTATTAACAAGCACCTTGGGAGGCTCGGAGGAGAAGGTCACACCAACGGCCGGAGGGAACTGCATGTGGACCACTCGGGTCGACGCAATGACTTTGACAGAGCAAACTTAGTAGTGCTACAACACCTAGACGTGGTAGATCCTTTCGCGACACTGCACAAAGAAACCATTGCAAAGAAGTACCGTGACTAGGGGCTATGCAAGACGAACGCCGAAGTTATTAGAGAGCACAACTCCACTTTCCTGCCTTGGTTCAAAGAGCATGTTCTTGCTAATCCCCCGGAAGAGGGCTCTACGGACGGATTGCTCATATACGCCTTAGCACATGGCCCCGCGGCCAACCTCGCAACCTATCAGGCATACGATATCAATGGATACACGTTCTACACGGAGGCCAAAGATATAAACAGTGATTTTCAGAACTCAGGGGTGACGATGGAATGCATGACCGGCGACAACGCCGCAACTCAAAGATCTACGGAAGGGTCGAAGAGATCTGGGAGCTTGACTACTCAGGACTGCACGATGCGACGATGTTCCGTGTCAGATGGGCTAAGAACGTCGAAAGAGAAAACCGGTATTTCACTACCATGTCTATACCCGACGCCAAGAGCGCTACCGTGAACGCCATCGCAAAAAAACGAGCCATGGGTACACGCTAAGCACGTGACACAATGCTTCTTCATAACCGACCCGAGCAATCCCAGCCGTGTTGTCGTGAGGAGAGGCAAAAGGAACATCATCGGAATGGATGGAGTCGCCAACAAGGAAGACTACGACCAGTACGGCAACCCGATGAGGGAAGATGACGATGACGATGAAGCATACGTCAAAAGAAAAATCAATACTACATTACCTAAGAAAGATCGTACTCCATGGAAAAGGAAAAGTCACAACGAGGGGCTCAATTATTCGACAATGAACAAGAAGGGAAAGAAGCTCACTCAGAAACGAAAACGTCGACGCTGAGAAACCATCATTTATATATATGTATTTATTTTGTGTACGCACTTAATCGTTATCGGTCAAATGATATGTAATATATATCGTCGCCTGAGTTATATACATTGTATCCGATCCCCTTCTTCCCGGCTCGGTCGTCTTTCGGAAAAGAAAATAAAATGAAAAGAAATAGAAAAATGAGAAAGGAAAGAAGAAAATGAAAGGATTACAAAAGGAAATGAAAAGAAAAAGAAAAAGGAGAAAGGAAATAAGAAAAATAAAATGAAAAGAAAAAGCAAAAGGAGAAAATGAAAAGAAAAATCAAAGGAATAGCAGTAGCGCGTTTATGGACCCGCGCTATAGCTAACTTAGCTGTAGCGCGGGCTACCCAAACCGGCGCTACAGATAAGTTAGCTATAGTAGTAGTGTGTGTCCACACCCGCGCTATAGCTAAGTTAGCTGTAGCGCCGGTTTAGGTATCCCGCGCTACAGATAAGTTAGCTATAGCGCGGGTCCATAAACGCGCTACTGCTATGTTTGAGTTAACCGCACCGCGCGGGCCTTTCTTCCCCAATTCCCCCCATTTCCCCCATTCCATCCCCTTGCCCTCCTCCACGCCGTCGCCGGAGCCCTCGTCGCCCTTGCCTCCTCGCGCCGTCGCCGGAGCCCGTCCTCGCCGCGCCTGCCTCCTCCTCGATGTCGCCGCGCGCCTGCCTCCTCCTCCTCGACCTCGCCGCGCCTGCCTCCTCCTCGACGTCGACGTCGCCGCCAACCTCCTCCTCCTCCATCGACCTCGCCGCCCTGTAAGGCCCTCCTCTCCCCTCCCCTCTTGTCTCTCTCTGCTCTCTCTCTCTGCCATATGTATGAACCCTAGGTTATTTAGTGCTAGATTAGTTCCATATGAACCCTAGGTTAATTAGTGCTAGATTAGTGCCATGAATACCCTAGGGTTAGTGCTAGATTATGAAACCTAGGTGCCATTTGAACCCTAGGTTAGTGTTATGAACCCTAGTAAAAAAAATTGTTGCTATTTACATTTTTTAGTTCAAACAGAATTGTTGCTATATAAAAAAAATTAGTTAAAGCAACTGTGCTAGATTATGAACCCTAGCTAGTTAAAACAGAATTATTGCTAGGTTAGTGCTAGATTATGAACCCTAGTTAAAACAGAATTGTTGCTGTTTAAAAAATCTTAGTTCAATCAATTGTTGCTATTTAAAGAAAAAACAGAAGTTCCTTGTTTGCATCAATCAATTGTTAGCTAGGGTTTTTTGAGAAGTAGCTATTGTTTTGTTTAGTTAACCCTAGTAGATAGGAATTTAACTAGGGTTCTTTATGGTGAATTTCTTTGAATAATTAAAGTGCATGAATTTCTTTGATATACATAATGTTGGCTGTTGATGGTGAACATATTTTGAATAATTGAAGTGCCAAATGATGTTGGCTGCTGTTGTTGCCATATGATGTGCCAAATGATGGAGATGATGTGCTATTGTTGCCTATGTTGGCTTTTCTTGTTTGCAGGGAAATGATCCGAGTGGCCTATGTTTTGCCGGAATGTTGATTCATTTCCATTCCGGCGAATTTTAGGCGCTTGATATGTCCACTTTTTAGCAAAGGTCATGCCGAAATTTCCCGTGAATTTCGGCATGACTTGTGCTAGAAAGTAGGCATATCGAGTGCCCGGCATTTGCTTGGACGGGAATGAAACGGCATTCCGGCAAACCATAGGCCTTTTTTTTATGTCATTACTCATTTTATTATAGTTTAAGAATTAAACGAGCAGACTTAATAGTAGGAAACATGTCGAACAACGACGAGACCGGGCCTTCTGACCACGCTGCCGACGACATACAATATGACCGTGAACATGATTACCTCGACTTTTTGTCTAGTCAGCAAACAGAAGGTTTGCAGGCCGACCTGGTCATAGCGGACGATGGTACTGCCGCCGACATCGACACCGATGGCACCGGCACCGATGGCGGCGCCGAAGGTACCGGCGCCGAAGGCGGTAACGAAAAGAAGAAGCAGAGGACACGACGCCCTAACAAAGTCGGCATCGGAAGAATCCTGGTCACAGAGATGCACCCCGGCAAATTCGAGCCAATAGCGCCGGATGAACCTCGCAAGTGCTATGGCAACCAAGTCGGATGCATCCTACGGGAAACCGCGAGGATCAACGACAATGACTTAAGGAAGAAACCACATCTGGAGTACTTGCTCCTAACGAAGCTGCACAAGAGATTCCAGTTCCCTGGCCGGGATGACCGCATAAAAAACCCGTGGGATGATGCTTCCATGAAAGGTATCAATAACCACGCCATGGGCATGTTCAGCAACGATTTGGCCGCCTGGAAAGGGAGGGTGAAACGAGCGATTGATGCTAACGAACCCCTGTCCAAGATTTTGGCGGACAATCCGACACTGACGGTAGAGGAGTTCGAACAGTTCAAGGACACTTCCGCTACCGAGGCAACCAAGATTAAGTCTGAGAAATACAAGTCAATGTAGCAAAGGAACACGGGGAACCAACGCCTCGAAATCCGTGGCTACATTGGCAAGAGGCCCATATGGGATAAGGAGGACGCGGAACGTGAAGCCGCGGGGATCCCAGACCCCTGCGCGGAGTTCACCGACCCGCAGGAGCGTGACTTCATCAGGGCCCGGTACAAGTGGGACAAGGAAAAGAAGGTTTGGTACACGGACCCGATCACGAGGAAATTGATTAGATTACTGGTAATTATTCTTTCACCACCTTACATTTAGCTTCTGATCAAGTGGACTACACGTTGTAGTAACATTCGTAAACGGTTCACATTCCTTTTGCAGAAGGAGCAACACAGGCTTGCGGCCCAAAGCGACTCGTCGTCTCAGTCGTCGATGAGGCCCAAGTGGGACACCCCTCTCAACCGGGCCTTGAACCAACTGAAGGGACTCCCTTTGGACTAGCGGCCGCAATATGGACGTGTGCACGGCGTTGGAGACGGCGCCACGTGGAAGTACTACTACAACGAGGGCCCGGAGGCCAAAAGGCAGAAAAAGAAGTTCAGTCAGTTGAACATCGACGAGAAGGTGAAGCTTGCGGTCGAGAAAAATGCAGCTGAGGCCGAGAAAAAAGCAGCTGAGGCCGCAGAAGCGAACAAAAATGAGTTGGTCCAGCAGGCAGTCAATGCAGCTGTAGCTGCCTGCAGAAATGATTTCGCTACTAACTTGATTCCGGCTATTATCGACTGGACGAAGCAAAATCCAGACAAGACGGCACAAGATTTTCCCATGCCCAGCTTCGTCGGGAGCAACTCGGTGAACATCGCACCACCACCACCTGCTGCCGCTACCGCACAAGGTCCTGCTCTCGCACCCGCTCATAGGAGCCCGTCCTCTGTCTCTGGCGTGCTAGGCGGGCCTTCGTCTTTGGCTGACCTCAACGCCCTCACGGTAATTACACATCGCACCAACATATATATAATCTTCCTTTTTTCGTTGCCTTTCGGATGTCTTACGCCGCAGACATGTCTTCGCAGGCCGACGAAACCCCGTGCACCGTACTCTACATGATCAACGGCCGGAAGGTGGACGTGGGAAAGGCAGTGATAACGAAGCCCTTGGAACTCACGGTCCACGGCCAGCCGATCCCCGTTGGCACCTTCAGGGTTACCTTGTCGAGTGTGAAAGCGGCCATGAGGATTTGACTCCTCCAGTACGGCTCGGGGGAGAGGAGGACGAGACCCCGATGCGGCTTGGAGAATGCAAGGGTTGGATGCTGCTGTGGCCGAAGAATCTTCTTCGTCTGGAGGCGGCCGAGAGCACACCAATGCAAGGATTGCAGAACCAGCAAGGTATGAACACCACCACCCCGCCTACGCAATTACCAGCGCCTCTCGTGCCGGGTGAGAGCGACGGACGACGCGAGGAAGGGGGTCCAATAGTGGATGATGTAGTCGGCCCCGTGGAACAAGGAATGGATGATGAGATGGAGGAGAAGGACCCTCTCCGGTTCCTCAATACCGGTGCCGCCTATGACGACGGACAAATGATGAGTCAGCCATATGACTCGGGCTATGAGCATGCGGATGAGGAGATGGATGATGTGCCCAGGCAGGAACGTCCTAGAGTTGATTGCAAGAAGTCTCTCTTCATGCAATCCTCACAGGACACGCCTCCAGATGCCGCCTCAACGCAGGGTCATCTAGCCGAGGGTCGTAAAGTGCTTAGCCCGACGACACTGGTGGTGGGGGTAAGGAAGGGTCTGGACGGTGAACCCAAGAAAAAGGAGAGGAAGAGACCGCCGAAGAGAGGCACTGCTGCTGCCAAAGCTGCCAAAGCTTCTAGCAGCCAGCCGACCGATTTTGCAGACCGTGTACCGGTCAAAGGTGCGGCGATGTACCATGTCGCGGGCGAGCCGATCCTACCGCCGAAACCGCTAGAGGCCATATCAGGGGATCTCAGGAGACTGCACGACCATGTGCTGTCGACTGAGAAAAGCCTTCTCGCCTCGGAGGATCCAGGATATCCGCTTTACGCAGTTCGTGTGCCTCAGGACAAGTGCTATGTCGACACACTGCCCGCGGAGGTGTTCTTCCTGTGGTTTGATCACATCTTTGAGATGTTTCTCATGAGCCGGCTCGATTTTACGATCGCCCGCCTTTTTGCGCTGCATATGAACTTTGTCATCAGGAGAGAACAAATCTCGGAAATCGCGGTGGCGGATCCATACTACATGCATGAGTCCTTCTTGAGTCTCGGCGAGTTTGAACGTAAAGCTGCTAGGGACTACATCGAATACTTCATGGTAACGAATAAGGACAAGGAAACGATTCTCCTGCCTTATCATCCAATGTAAGTCATTGCCGGACAACCCTTTCGTACGTTTCAATCATTCCTTCACTCATATGGAGACTAATTTGAGGTGTCGTGGTTTTCAGCAGCAACGGGCGCGCCGTCCTTATCGTTCTTTTCCCGCGAGTCTCCCACGCCGTGTATTTCGTCTCGTCCAGAAACTTCGAGAAGAAAGACTACACCCACATAATGGATATTCTGGATGATGCTCTCCACGGCTTCAGCATGAGGGGTGGCAACATGCTGATTAGGAAACAAAGGAAGAACAAGCCGGGTTTCTCGCATAAAACTACCTTCTGCTCCATCCATCAAACGACAGCAAGCAAGAACGACGGATTCTACCTCCTCCATCTCATGATGGAGTACAGAAGGGATCACCAACATCTTCGCATGACAACAAGAAACGATGAACATATCCGCAAATGGGCAGAATCCTTAAGACACGAACTGGATTATAGAATCAGAGATGACTTCTTTCGCATCCAGAAGGACATTGCAACGATCATCATGAAAGAAGTTGTCGAAGAGAAGGGGATGTTCCACCACGGCCCTATATCACGAGCTGACGTCAGAACTCGCATAGGCATGCAACGTCAAGACCTGACGCCGTTCACGAAGCTAGGGTGCATCCTCCCGGATATGGATGGGTGGAACTTCCAGTGATTGACGATGCCGATGATGATGTCTCGGTTGAACTTGTAGTTTCTGTAGCGATGAAACTTTGTGATGTCAACGGTCCTGCTGAACTTGCGTAACGCTAGTTTGTTAGTTTGGGTACGATGACATGCGTACATCTAGTTAATTAGTTTGGGTACGGTGAACCTACGTTGATTAATTATGTTTACTATATGTTGCATCTCTTAGCTAACTCTTTCTTTTCGTGTTGCTCAAATATATTATGTTGCATATTATTGTTGAATTCGCTTGATGAACATGCATCTCTAACAGGTACATAGGTCCTTGATGGCGAAGAAGTGCTATGTCGTGTACATAGGGAGGGTTCCGGGAGTGTACGATGAGTGGCCCGAGTGTCAGGCCCAAGTGTCACGGTTCTCGGGCGGCAGCCATAAAGGGTTTGATAGCAGACAAGAAGCAGAAGCTAGTTACTTGAGGTTCACGCTAGCGCGAGAGAGGAATCACAACCGGCGCCTCATGTACTGCATAATTCCGCTCTTACTCATAGTGATAGCTCTTCTCTTCTATATCATCGTTTTAGATGGATGATGAAACATGTGTATGGGATGACGATGTAGTTGCATGTATTCGAGACATATCATAACTTGTATCGCTATTTCGAGATCGATGATGATGATAGACATCATTTGTGTTGGATGATGATGGCATGATTTGATGAGAATATTTGCATGTGTATGATATGATGAGACTATTGTGTGTGATATGACAGGCCATTGTATAAACATATTACAAACAGAGAAAAAATGTTGCAGAAAAAAATTTACAGACAATAGTAATAGTAGCGCGGGGTATGTGTATCAGTAGCGCTACTTTATCAGTAGCGCGTGTTAAATAGGCGCGCTGCAGTTTTTAGCAGTAGCGAGGTTCACCTAAACGCGCTACCGCTAAACTATGTTAGGAGTAGCGCGGGTGTAACAGCGCTACTGCTAATAGTTAGCTGTAGCGCTGTAGCAGTAGCGCGCCCACCTGCGCTACTGATATTACAAAACCCCGCGCTACTGCTAGGGTTTTCCCTAGTAGTGTGAGGTCTTCCCCGCCGTCGCCCCGACCGGCGCGCTGCCACTGCGTCGCCCCTTGGGGCCGTAGCGTCGCAGCGCGCAGTCCACTCCGCTGTCCCCGCGCGTCGACTTCCCATGGTATGCGTCGCGCCGCCTCCCTTGGCGCGGGAACGCTACCGTCCGGGCCAGTCGTCGTCACGCTGTCGGGTTCCTCGCCTACTTCGAGCACCGCCGCCGTGCTCCTAACCTAGCCGCCGCCGCCGTCAGGCCGCCGCCGCCGCTCTTCTTCGGCCGCCGCCGCTGCTACCCCTGTAGCCGCCGCCGCCGCCCGTCCACCCCCTTCGTCTTCGTCCAGCACCAGCCCGTCGCCAGCGTTGCCGTCATCTTCCCCGACCACTTCGTCTACTCCGACCACCGTTGGTGACATCGGCCCCACGCCGATTTGCGCCACAACCGTCGTCGAGTCTCCTCTGCTGGCCCCTCCGACTCCTCGACATGGCGTACAGCTCGTGCAGGTCCCTCGTCTACGCATGCCCGGTGCTGGCAACACCGATGCGTGCCTTTGTCCACGACGTGTCCCCGAGCCTGGCAAGCCTGGTGCGGCGCTTTGTCAACTTCGTCTTCGTCCGTCTACGCATGCCCGGTGCTGGCAACACCGACGCATGCCTTCGTCTATGACGTGCCCCGGGTTTGGGAAACCCGGTGCGACGCCTCGTCAACAACGTCTTCTTCCCGACGCACCAGTACTTCGACACCACTGCGCCCATGACTAACTCGGCGCCTCCTTGCGCCCGCGGCTCCACGGCGACTTCCTCGACACCGGCTACCCCGACTCGACATCGACCACGGCATTCTTCGCACGGCTACCTCGACCACGGCTACACCACCCTACGCTCTCGGCTACCTCGACAACGGCACAAAGGGCTACCGCCTTGCTTGAGCAACCTCATTGGTTTCCACTCCAGCCACCACTTCGGCGATGCATCGACCGTTACGACTGTGGGGGATGTCCGTCGGCTTACCTTTGGATTCTTCTCCAGTCTCACCGTCTGCGTCGCTACCGTTGTGACTGCGGGGGGATGTTGAGTTTTATGATTATTAGGAAGTATAGGATAGACTAGGATTTGATCCTGGCTTGTCTTGTACTCCAAGTTGACCATGTACTCCTATATATATGCCCATGAGGCTCAAGCAATATCATCGATTCCACCAATCTCTCTCTATCCCTTCTATCATCCCCCTTCCCAAGCCGAGACAGCCGCGAAATCATCTCCCTTTGGGCACCGACATGGCATACCATTTCCGGGACATCGTCTCAGTCAGAGACTCCGGCATCATCAGGTTCGTCGACCTCCAGGTCCACGCCGAGCCCGGCCAGTGCTCCCAAACCCCTAGTGGCTGGACGGTGGTCACATGGACCTTGGAGGGGCTCGATGGGGGCCTGGATGACCTGCGTTTCAAGGAGGAGTACCGGCTCAGTTCTCATGAAACCTCCAACAATCGCTTGCCCCAATCTCTCTTTGTTTGCAAGCCCATCCTCAGCTCCCACGAGGATGGCGTCCTATACCTCTTGACCAATGCCAGCAGCCAAGACTGCAGGACGTCGCAGGTGATTGCTCTTGACATCAAGAAGAATGAGCTGCTGAGGGTGGCGGGTTTCAACATGCAAAGACCCAACGTCTACATGCGCACTGTTGACACACGAACACGTCACGTGTACCCTCGACGTCGGGGGTGATGCACCGCAACTCACGTCGAAGGAGGTCCGTCCGGCAGCGCGATATGCAGGATAGCCGGCAGACGCTTTTGAAGACCCGAAACCCCACACGCCCGGGAGGGACCCCATCAGGGAGTGCGGCGGCTATGGGCTGCTCTAGGTCGATTCGCTCGCCCCTAGAGCCTCGGGATTCGTAGCTCTCAAACTTGAGGAACAGCGAAGAACGAGAGAGAAAAACGATGGAGAGATAAAACGTAGATGAAAAAGTAGTATATTTGATTTGTTCGATTGTGTGTTGTTCAATCGGCCGTCACCCCCAACATATATAAGAGGCGGCTGGACTTCCCGTACAAGTAAAGGATTCATCTAGACTTTCCTTACAAGAATATTACATCAATTCACGTCCTAAAAAATTCTAGTTCTAGTCCAACTCGGATTGGGCTCGGATCTGTCCCGTACTTCTGTCTTGCTTCTTGCGTGGGCTGTAGAAATCGCATACTAACTCAGATGGAGTCAAGTCCAACATCAAACTTGTCCGCCTCGATGATCTGCATAAGACAACGCGGGCCACTTCTCCTTATAAGTCCGTCTTGATGACTTTTAGGGCTCATCTTTAACTTCCAGTCGGATTCGGTCATGCAGTTTTCTGAATTGTCCGAGTCTTGTAGCAACTTTGCAGGCCGTATACTATCTCAAATGATGATGACTCCAAAAGAAAGTTGATCGTTTTGATGATACGCATAACTTCCGTGTAGAATACTTTTCCATCCGAGGTCCTCTAGATAATCTTTTGAGCCCAGCTTCAGCTTCTGTTTGGATTCTCACTCAAACCGGCAAGCCTTCGAGAACCGGCAAGCACTCATTTCCGGCAAGCAAAACTTTCCGGTAAGCACTTATTTCTGGCAAGCAAAACTTTCCGGCAAACACTTTTTCCGGCAAGCAAAACTTTCCCGGCAAGCACTCATTCGGCCGGCAAGGCCGAATAGCTCGCGCGACACATCAGACATCACCTAGGTGGGCGTCTGGTACCTCGCGCCACTTTTACACCCAGGACCGGTCCGCAAAGTATTACCTCTAACTTTTGCATACGAACTCGGATTGGGGTGATTTTTATATCAAAATCAACCGATTCGACGAGACGAAGACAATTCATGTAAAAAGTTTTCTCATATTAGGCTGTCTTGAGGGCGTAATTGGCCAAACAGTACTCTGAGTGCCAAAATCTCAGTATTTCAAGCATAGTTCTAAGCTTTTTAGATGGGATCGGATGATGATGTCCCAAACTTCAAAGATGTTCATATCGATCATACAAAACTTCTTCATGTAAATCACTTATTCATTTGAGGTCATCTTAAACGCTTTCTTCCGTGTTAAAATCTGATGTCAACACGCACTACCATCTCGAGCCATCTCAAGCCCCCGTACCATTGCCTCCCTGGTAATGATAATAAAACTGTTGCAGGCTTGAATTCTCCCTGACCCTGTTGCTGACATGATCCCATCAACAAACATGTCAAGGAACGTGTTAAGCTTGTAATGTGTTAACCTAGCTGAGTGGTGATTTATAAGCTTTGTGCCTTCTCTAAGTTGTCCTCTGTAGCAACTCGTATTTAGATAAATAGAATGTTCGAGTAATTTTTATTAAGCTTCACATATGTTACAGAAAAAACAGAAGTTAGTGCAGCACTGAATAAATGACCGTATTTTTTTAGTGAGCCAGTACTCAGAGGTTTATAGTAACCAAGGAAAGTGATATCAGAATCTTTCTAGTGCAACTTTTTCTTCAAGACATAACATTCATTCAGAACTCTTGATATTTTGTAACAGTGAAAATATTATTCCGATGCATCAAACTGATCTTATCATAGTCGACAAACAACAACAAACGATGGTTGGTAACAAAGCACAACCAGATCATTCATTCTTTTGGGATGATCTTGATGCCCTTGATGAGGAGCCCCCTCTTCCACTGCCCACCATCATACTCAAACATGGAGATCTCTGCCTCTCCATTCTGCCCCTTGTGCGGCTTAACCTCCCCAACCTTGACCTGCAGCCACTTCCCCCTGGGCTTCTCCTGCAGGTTCTCCTTGTGCTGCTGGATTGTGCCGTCCGGGAACTTGAGCCGGAGGTTCACCGGCGTCGACCATCCGTAGGCCGGGTCATTGAGCTTCACCTCGAAGAAGACCTCGTAGGTGACTCCTGGCGTGAGATGTGACAGCTCCAGCTTCCCTTGGACCTCCAGCCAGCAGACGTTCTGCAGCGCCACCGTCTCGATTCCGGCTTCGGCGTCACTGATGGATTTCAGGTTCAGAGCAGCACGGTTAGTATGTTTAGTTCCTGAGGCAAGATGCATGAACAACTGAAAAATGAAAATAGGCAGTAATTAACACATATTACACATGTTCATGATTCTTAACTGACCTTCCTTCTTTCAGGGGGTGCCAAGTCCAGTACTTGGGGTCTTCACTCCAGGTGATGGCCAGGCCTCTGGAGAACAGCATGAAGCAGTTGTGCCTGGTTTTTTCGTCCACCCAGTACTTCTGCACCATTGCAAAGAAGTTCAGAAAGCAAAATCTTATGATATTTTACAACGTATATATCAGTTCAATGCTCAGAAGAAGTATACCTTTGTTTTCCCGGCCAGGAAGATCCCGGTGGAGACCTGATCTTCCAGCGCGGCTACGTCGGCGACATTCTCCCCGGCGACGATCTCCCGGAACATGTGAGGAGCCCGCGCCCTCTTGGACTGGGCCTGATTGGAGGTGTCAGAAGTAGTAGAAGCACTGAGCGCCGTCGGCTCGACACGGCCATCACCGGTGGGCGACGAGGCGGAGGACGCCTCCTGTCTCGACGGCGCCGCCCCCATGGTTCGTCGGTTTCTCTGAAGTCTGAACTTCTCCTTGGGTGCAACCGTGCAACAGCAGTTCAAAGTGGTGGCATATATATAGCTGCAGGATGGCCAGAAGCCTAGAAGCATTACGGTTTCGTGGTAAAGGAGTGAAGACGGAATTTGATGACCTTTTCGCGCCGACGGTCGTGCGTCGGTCGGCATGCGAGAGCTGTCCAAGATGATAATGTTGGCAAAGAAGATGGCATCGGGATAACATTAACAGCGGACGAGAAAATGCGGCGGAGAACATCAGATTCCGTAAACTTGCCTTTTGCTCCCGCTTTGAGCTGAGCTCGGCATCTGATTCCATGATCCAGGGGATGAAGTTTGTGCCACGCACGGAAGAATCCGCCTTCCTTTTCGCGGGGTAAGGATAGCATGCTGCCGTAGCATTGATGCTTCGGTAGATCTTGCAATGAACCGGCCGACGCAAACGGACTTTGGTCTGCCCTTTTTTCTGGCTTTTTCTTGTTTTGTTGGCCAGTGCGTCCAATTAACCGACACATTTCATCCTCGCCGTCTGTATGTGACCATATTACATAATTTTTTCATACAAATCTAAGCATTGCCAAAGTATAAATCATATAGTTTTTACATCACAATATTAAATGGTTTATAACTGAATGAAAATATATTGTTTACAAACCAAATAAAATTTAAATTATCACAAATATATTGAAAGAAAAATAGCCGATACTTCTATTGGTTGCCAAGATGAGTTCACATATGCTCAACCAAATCATTTTGGAGCTGCATATGAGTTGCCCAATCACGCATTTCGCGATGAAATTGGGTGAACTGCAAACGTTGCCGGTTCATGCTCAGGCACAACATTTTCACCCTGAATTTGAAACCCTTGGTCAAAGATATGGTCCTCACGCTCATCCTCTACGACCATGTTGTGCATGATCACACAAGAATCACCTCTCACATCTTCTTGGTGCTCCATGTTCCAGCAGGGTACCGAACGAAAGCCCATCGATATTGAAGCACACCAAAAGCACGCCCCACATCCTTCCTAGCACTCCCTTGTGCTTGGGCAAATATAGCCCTCTTCTCTCCTACCGGGCTGGAGATTGTCTTCACAAGAATTGACCACTGAGGATAGATACAATTAGCTAGGTAGTGGCCATTGATCTCAAAGTTGACCTCTGGGCAGTTGCCTTCTGCAAGCCTTCTGAACACCTGAGAGCGGGGAAGCACGTTGATGTCATTGTGAGAACCAGTCACGCGGGAAAAAAGTGTCAAATCCATAGATCTTGTGAAGCCACAGCTTCAAGTATATGACAGTGCAATGCATGCCCCTTATATTTCCTCTGCCAAGCAAATGGACAGTTCTTCCACTTTCAGTGCATACAATCTATGCTACCAAGCGTTCCCGGGAAGCCTCTCTCTTCATTGATCGCCAACAACCCGGGTTGTATCCGCGGCATTTGGCTCTCTCAAGTACTCCCGGCCAAACACTGCTATCACAGCCTTGTAGAACTTGTACAATGATGCAAGGCACGTCGACTCACTCATGCGGACATACTCATCAACAAGATCACCGGGAATTCCGTATGCAAGCATCCGAATAGCTGCAGTCCATTTCTGATAAGAGGGAAGCCAACCTTTTCAAGGGCATCCTCCTTGCATACGAAATAATCATCATACATCATTACTCCCTCCCGAATATGATTGAACACATGTATCGCTGTCATGGATATAATCCTGACAATAATAGGGTGGGTAGGAATGTAGAGGCAATCGTATCTACCGAACGGTGCAGATGGGAGTACACTCAAGGAATTATACAGGTTCGGGCCCTATGAGGTGGAGGTAATACCCTACACATATGGTGTTCTTAGCTCTTGGTGTAAGGTACAATGTGTGGGTGTTCAACCTTTAGTCTGAAGCTCCCCTCACGGCTTATATAGTGTGCGCTCGGAGGGGATACATAATGGGCTAGTATTAAAATTGTTAATGGCCTTAGATGTTGCCGACTGCTTCATGACATTTATTACTGGTAACTGCCGTATTTAGCTAGATTATATCGTTGTTGGGTAACTGCCATCACTAAGACATCGTGGGCGAGAGGTATCCTAGGTAGTCACCGACTGATAGTCTAGCCGACTGCTCCCTTCGTCTTCCTAGCCGACTGCTAGTGCTTGGCCGTCGGCCGGCTCACTGTCCGACTATAGGGACTTAGCGCGGTCCTGAGACGCCCTCCTTATCCTTGATGGGCTGATGATGATACCCCTTGGTCCATGGTCTTCTGGGCCGTAATTTGGACGGGTCATGGGCCTCCGGTGGGCCATTCGTATACTTGGGCCTACCCTGTATTTATAACCCCGACACTCGCCATCCGGAAGCGGCGGCGGAAAAGATTGGGATTGTAGAGTGGGGACGTGCACTGAAAGTAATCGGCGAAGAGTATGCAATGGCCGCTCTCTCTGTTGCGATTCAACGCCAGAGCATGGCTTGAGATCGATCCCTTAAACCTCGGTTGCCGCCTAGAAATGTGGTCAGTGACTACCATAATCGCAACCAAAAAAATCTCATCGTTTAACGATGATTCGTCTGACGAACACATGAAGTTATTGAAAAAGAACTCATCCTCAGTACCCATGGTACCTTGCAGGCAAAAAGTCAAACACCTTGCAGGCGTGCGGTCAGTGCAGAGCCCCGCGCCTCTCCCCCGTACAGGCAGCATGTCTGTCAAAGAGGAAGCGGCCGTGGAGATGAGGTGGTGGCGTGGCCGTGGAGGTGCTACGACAGTGGGGAAAAGAGGCCACCAACGCCGGCAAGAGCTGGCATCGGATGCAGCCTGGAGGCAGGGGAAGTATGTGGATGCGGGGCAGCGTCTTGGGCAGCGTCCAACTGGCTGGAAGTGGGCGGCAACAGTGAGGGTGGCGTGACCGGAGGTGTCGGCCGGGTATGGATGCGGGAGGGAGAGAATGGCCGATGTGCCACCGATGGGCGGTCCAAGGGGAGGACAAGGGCGGGCATCGCGCAGTTCCGTGCCGACGCAAACCCGGCCCAAGTGGGTCGCAGCGGACGAAAAACAGACGGCCGTCCGTTTGCGTCAACGTGTTGAGCTGCCTTTTCTGTCCGTTTCAACCCAAACGAATATGCGCGGACAAAATGCGTCGGCGCATTTGAGTTGCCCTTGAGTCGATCGCCTTACGACGCGTTTTAGTTTTTTGATCTCATTTTTCTTTTCCTCCACGTAGCCTTCTTTTGCAACCACTTAGTATTTTTGTCTCCTTCTCTTAAATACGTGGCTCTAGAGAGTTGTCTCCACATAAGCTCCTCCCGCAACAGTACCTCATCATGTTGAGCGGAAAGGTGTTTGAACTTTTCCTGTTGTTCGGTAGAGAGTGAGAGGTGTGCTCCATAGGACCTTGAGCTTCTTTCTAATTTCAGCTAATTTCTTAACTATAGAACCGAAATCCTTTTTGGCCCAATGCCAGAGGTCCTGTTGCATAGACCACAACTTTTGTTTTATCCCATGCAACGTACCAGCCGGACCTTCCTTTCTCCATCAATTTTCAATCGTTGTGCCCAGGCAGTCGACTCGTTCCCACATCTCCTCGTATCTGAAGGTAGGTTGTTTTCTCTCCCCGATAGGCCTCCACTCAAAAAAGGGTCCGGTTTCCTGTGTGTGCTTTTGTTCATGTGTTTTATCCCCCCGGACAGTTGTGCCAGGAACGTTAGTGATGCGGAGCATCCTTCGATCATCCCCATGGATACCACAACAACTCATCAATCACCAAGTGGACCCATGACAAGAGCACGCACACGTGCCATCAAGAACGAGGTGAACTCACTCCTATACGACTTTCATATGGATATGGATGGAACTTGGATGCTACCTCACAAGGAAACATTGTGTGTCATTAGGAATGATGGAGACTACCACCAAGAAGCTAAGGACCATCGCCAAGTCCAAGGGGAACCACGCCAAGGCCACGAGGAAGACGGAGGAGAAGAACCTCAAGTGGACAGCACCTCCCAGGCAACCCCGTGCGCACGGGCCCCCCGACCCCGTGCCCACGAGCCTCCCAGAAAGCTATTGTAACTAAATGCGCACACCCCATGCGCACGGGCCCCTAGATCCCGTGCACATGGGCCTCGTCGCTGTAGCACCCCGTGCGCACGGCCGTGTACCGTGCCCACGGGACCCCCGTGCGCACGGGCCTCACTTACCCCGTGCGCACGGACCTCCCAGCGAGGTGGTTGTCTTGTTCCTGTTTTGCCCCTCACTTCGTCCCTTACCTCCCTTCTCCTATATATTCCGTGGATAGACCATTTGTTAGGGTTAGCAAAGTGTATTGAGATATTTTAGAGGGCTTTGCTCATCTACCACTCCTCTTGGAGATCAAGACGTCCTAGGAGAAGATCCCAAGGGATATCAAGACCTCCTCTTGGAGAAGACTATCATCAAGACCTCATCTCCTTTGGAGTGGGAAGAACCTTACCTTTGTGCTACTTTCCTTTGATTGTTCATGTATTCATGTGGATCTCATGTATGCTACTCTAATGGATGTGTGATTTGGGTTTGTTTGAGTGATTTGCCTCTTGTGTTCTTGTGAGTTCATCCCTTTTCCCCCCTCCAAGTGTGAAAAGATCTTCACTAGGGTTCTACCCTACAACATCTTGGTATCATGAGCAAGGTTGATACACATCTTGGAGTCCCTACCCCCCATTTGCTAGCCTAATTTTGTTGCTTTTTGTCCCAATTCGAAAATCCTCACAAAAATAGCCCTACCAATTTTTTTTTTGCAATTGTTGGATCTTGTGAGATTTTGTTGATTTGGTCCATAAATTTCGTGTTCGGCAACTGGATCTACCCCTACCCACCATCCCCAACCTTCCCCACCGACAAATTCTTCCGAATTTTTGATTTTAGCCACGGATTTGGGTCTGTTCTTGCGCAGCCCGAGTACCCCGTGCGCACGGGCCCTATACCCCGTGCCCACAGAGCCCCGTGCACACGGGCACAACTTACCCCATGCGCACGGCCTCACCTGAGAACTTTTCACCTCGAGTTTTTGGTCCTGTTTTCCACTTGTTTGCACCACCTTTCGACTTCCGCACTAACACACATATTTGCTTGAGATTTTGAGTCGCGGTTGTCGTTTCCTAAGGTGTTTCGGCTACTTAGGGACGGTTCTACATCATCATCACCGCCATTCATCATCGCCCCGACCTCGACCTCGACATCGACCACTTCATTTTCATACCAACCGTAAGCAAGGACGGTAACCTCGACGACATCTTGTACTCATTCCTTGCCATTGCATTGATAGCCTTGAGCCATTTTGCGTCACTTACCCATCGACACTAGCGAGTTGAGAATTACCGGGCAACGCTCTTTGTGCACCTTAGTGATACGCTTACTCCGCATAGCTACATTTAGCGTGCATATCTTTCTATCATCTTTGTACCATAAGTCTCTCCCGTGCATACTGAAAGCACATTTGCTCCCTTGGTGGTTTTGGTAATTTATGCCAACATACATGTTGTTGGACTAATGCTTTTATCTAGTGAATTTCAGACAAGTTCAACAATGGCGTGGCATGGACAAGAGGACGTGGAACCCCTTCAAAATGCTAAGGACAAGGATTGGCAAAAGCTCAAGACTCTACATTTTTGGTTTAGTGATCCAAGATCACATTGAGTCCATAGGAAAGCCAATACTATTAAAAGGGGATGAGGTGTTGCTTAATGGTCCTTTTGCTCAAGTGCTTAGTGACAGTATTCCTAAACCCTCAACCACTATCTCTACCGAAATATGTCCAAAACCTACATTCCAACTCGGCCCCACCGAAATTTTCTATCCGTCCCCACCGAGTTCATCCAAGACTTAGCCGCTGCAAAACCCTAACAAATCGGATCCACCGAAATGGATCTCGGTCCCACCGAGATGGCCTTGCCAACTCTCTGTAATCGGTTGCATTCACTTTGGTCTCACCGAGTTATGCAAATCGGTCTCACCGAGATGGCTTGCCAAGTCTCTGTTGCCTTATTGCTTCACTTCGGTCCTACCGAGTTGATGCAATCGGTGCCACCGAGATGAGGATTGCCCTAAGCCATTGCACTTCGGTCCATCCGAGTTGTTCGTATCGGTCCCACCGAGATTCCTAAAGTTCATATCTTTTACACAGTTTGGTGCTACCGAGATTATCGTTTCGGTGCCACCGAGTTGGGTCAAAAGTGTGTAACGGTTGGATTTCGTGTGGAGGCTATATATACCCCTCCACCACCTCCTTCTCAGCAAGGAGAGCCATCAGAACGTGCCTACACTTCCACCATACATTTTCTGAGAGAGAACCACCTACTCATGTGTTGAGATCAAGCTATTCCATTCCTACCATTTGAACCTTGATCTCTAGCCTTTCCCAAGTTGCTTTCCACTCAAATCCTTCTTCCACCATAGCCAAATCTGTGAGGAGTTGTTTGAGTGCTGGAAAGACTATCATTTGAAGCACAAGAGCAAGGAGTTCATCAACAACACACCGTCTATTACCTTTTGGAGTGTGGTGTCTCCTAGATTGGTTAGGTGTCACTTGGGAGCCTCCAACCTGATGTGGAGTTGAACCAAGGAGTTTGTAAGGGCAAGGAGATCGCCTACTTCGTGAAGATCTACCCCGAGTGAGGCTAGTCCTTCGTGGACGTAAGCCATGGTGGAATAGACAAGGTTGCTTCTTCGTGGACCCTTCGTGGGTGGAGCCTTCCGTGGACTCGCGCAACCGTTACCCTTCGTGGGTTGAAGTCTCCATCAACGTGAACGTACGATAGCACCACCTATCGGAACCACGCCAAAAACCACCGTGTCTTCATTGCGTTTGATCTTCCATACTCTGCCCCTTACTTTCTGTACTCTTGCATGCTTTACTATTTCCGCTGCTCAATCTCTAGATATGCATGTGTAGAAAGTATTGGAGTGATCTTAACTTGTGCCAAAATCTGCCTAGGTTCCAAGAGAAATTAAAAACTGCTACTTTGGGTGGTTAGGAGTCTATTCACCCCCCCTCCTCTAGACCAATCTCCTCGATCCCACACATACCTTACTAACTTGTCTCATACATCTCGGCTCACGCATCAAGCATTTTGGCATAGTTAAAAAAAAGCTTTTAAGCAAAAGAAAAGAAACAAAGAGCTTGTAAGCAATAGCATTGAGCCTTTTGCATAGTACATCATCTTGGACCTTACATACATATCATACTTGGGATTGAATACGGCACGTTACTCTCCTAGGTTGGTGCACAAGCATATCTAGCCCATTTGAGCAATCGAGCTAGTGTCTCTAGTATCCGTTTAACAAGAGCATTCTCTGTGGTTTCACATTCTTGAGCTCATTCCTTGGTTGCGCGGATCCCACTTATCTTCGTGTGTGTGTTTCCAAGTGATATACTAGGGTGTGATCTATTTGTCTTACTTGCAATTTGTGAATCTTTTCAACATTTTTGAGATCTTGACTAACACTTGCTTGAATTTTGTGCCACTCATCCTAACCTAGCTACTCGATAAGCTTTACTTTCTAGGTGTGAGAAACAAACCCGGTACCAATTCCACTATTGTTGCATTACATTGGGTGATACTTGATACATCCTCAATCTTCGGAAAAGGTAACTTTGGTATTGTTCTCTCATTTTCCAACTCACCAAAACTTGACTATGATGGATAGGCCAAGTGAGGGTGTCCCGGACTAGGGGGTACTCGGGTTGCCGGCCTATCTCTCGTAGGCTGGGCTGGTGGGCCGCTCTCTACTCGTCGATGGAAGGCCGGATTATGGGCGACCCCGTGTATCAGAAGGAAACCTCCGAAGACTTGGCGTCTCCTCCAAGGAATAATTGGCGTGGCCGACACGTTTATCCCCTGATGGTAACCGACCGTATGTAACCCTAGGACCCTCTGGTGTCTATATAAACCAGAGGGTTTAGTCCGTAGAGGATCATCATATCCACCCCCCACATTGAGTACTGTCCAGATAACTCAGGACGGCCCGACATATGGGACCTAATGTATGTAAAGCAGCAGCCCGGAGAGACAGTTCGGCACTTCTGGGCCAGATTCCTTATCGTCAAAAACAAGATGACGGACGGCTGCAACAAGGACATTCTGGAGATCTTCCGACAGAACTGCCGAGACGAGGGCGTCTTAAACGCCCTCGCCCGCCACCACATCCAAAATTTCTCTGATTTATCGGATCTGGTGTCCAAATACTGCGCCATGGAGTATGCTTGGCAGGCTTAGCTCGAGCAAACCGAGTCAATCCGTACAGAGGAACCAAACCGAGCTCGGGCAAAATGCGCACACCCTCGCCGGACACCCCAATACGAGCCATCCGAGAAAAGGATGAAACCCCTAACAAAATCCAGAACGGTCCTTGACGAACTGCTGGATAAACCATGCCCCATACACTCCGTCCTCCTCAACACAAACCCAACCCACAGCCTTCGGGCTTGCTGGGTGGTCAGGCAAGTCGCCAAGAGCGGCGAAGTCATCCTCGGAGGCCCGTACTCAAATAAAAGTCCAGCAACGCCCTTTGATGACGACGCTGAGATCTTAACAATCTACGAGACGTATTCCTCGAAGAATCAGAGGAAAAGAGCCCTTCGAGAGCTCGCTCAAATTCACCATGTGGCAGAGACAGAATCATGGACAGACACACCCATCACTTTCAGTGAACAAGACCAGCCAAGGTCCTGCCCTACCGCCCGAGCTGCTGCCGCCCTTGTCCTTGATCCCATAGTGGATGGATTCCGACTTCAAAAGGTGTTAATGGACGGCGGTAGCGGGCTAAACCTCATTTACGAGGACACCTTGGACAAAATGCAGTTTGATAGATCCCGCATCGAGCAAAGTCACACCACCTTTCGAGGGATCATCCCCGGAAAGGAGGTGCGTTCTAGTGGCCGAGTGGCTCTCGATGTGGTCTTCGGAACTCCCAAGAACTACCGATCCGAAGAACTGCTTTTCCACATCGTGCCCTTCCGCAGCGGCTACCATACCTTATTAGGGCGCGATGCCTTCGCACGATTCCATGCCGTCCCACATTACGGGTACATGAAGCTTAAAATGTCAGGGCCAAACGGCGTGATCACAATAATAAGTGATCCGGACAGAGCTCTTCGGGCCGAGAACAAAACAGCATCCCTCGCCCTCGAAGCGTTGTCCGAAGCCCTCGCAGCTGAAGAACTGACCGCGCTCCGCTCAACGGTGGATAAGGACGACGTAATCCTCGACAAAAGGCCCAAATCCACGTCCTTCAAACCAGCGGATGAAATCGTCAAATTCCAAGTGCACGCAACAGATCCCAACAAGACGGCGTCCATTGGAGCTCAGCTGGACCCCGCGGTCGATGAAGAACTGTGCAAATTTTTGCGTGAAAACTGGGATATCTTCGCCTGGCACCCGTCAGACATGCCAGGGATCCCGCGTAGATTAGCCGAGCACAGCTTGAACATCATTAAGGGTTTCAAGCCAGTCAAACAGACTCTGCGTCGGTTTTCCGAACCCAAGCGTCAGGCTATGGGCGAGGAACTGGCAAAGTTGCTCGAAGCCGGATTCATCCGGGACATCAAACATCCTGAGTGGTTGGCCAATCTGGTCATGGTACCAAAGAAGGATAAGTCCTGGCGGTTGTGTGTCAATTTCAAGGATTTAAACAAGGCCCACCCAAAGGATCCTTTCCCCTTGCCCCGCATAGACCAGATCATAGACGCCACCGCCGGGCATGACTCACTGTGTTTCCTCGATGCTTACTCCGGATACCATCAAATTAAAATGAAGGAGTCCGACCAAGCGGCCACTGCATTCATCACTCCTTATGGACCATTCTGTTTCAACACAAGGCCCTTCGGATTAAAGAACGCAGGGGCTACATACCAGCGCATGATTCAAACATGTTTGGGAAAACAAATCGGCAAAACAGTCGAAGCATATGTGGACGACGTGGTTATCAAAACAAAACACGTCAGCCAGCTAGTGGATGATCTCCGGCAAACCTTTGATAGTCTTCGGACTTTCGATATATGGCTTAATCCGAAAAAGTGCGTCTTCGGAGTGCCGGCCGGTAAGCTGCTCGGATTCATCGTTTCCCATAGAGGAATAGAAGCCAACCCAGCGAAAATACGGGCACTGTCCGAGCTGGCTATCCCCACTGAGCTCAAACACGTCCAGAAACTTGCCGGCACTGTTGCAGCCCTAAGCCGCTTCATTTCACGCCTCGGAGAAAAGGCCTTACCGCTATATAAATTGCTCAAACGAACGAAGAACTTCGAATGGACCAGTGAAGCGGCGGCAGCACTCGAAGAAATAAAAACTCTACTGGCCAGCAACCCGATCTTGACAGCACCCAGCCCGGGCGAGCCAATGCTGCTATATATCTTGGCCACGAATCAGGTGGTCAGCGCGGTTCTCGTCGTCGAACGAGAGGCAGACGGTCACAAGCTCCAGGTGCAGAAACCTGTGTACTACGTATCCGAAGTGCTCACCCCGTGTAAAACGAGGTACCCGCATTATCAGAAGATCGCCTACGCAGTTTTCATGGCATCCCGAAAGCTCCGCCATTACTTCCAGGAGTGCTCGGTTACGGTGGCATCTGAAGTACCACTGAATGACATAATCAACAATCGAGATGCCACCGGCCGCATAGCCAAATGGGCTATAGAACTCCTCCCCTTCGAAATCATATATCGACCACGCCGAGCTATTAAATCTCAGGTTTTGGCTGATTTCGTTGCGGAATGGACGGAAGCCGAACTCCCTAGGGAGTACAGTACATACTCGCATTGGACGATGTACTTCGACGGCTCCAAAATGCTCGCCGGGCTGGGGGCTGGAGTGGTCCTCACATCCCCCACTGGCGACAATATTCGGTACATACTCCAGATCATGTACACCGACTCCAACAATGCAGCCGAATACGAGGCTCTGTTACATGGACTTCGGATTGCGGGGTCAATGGGCATACATCGGCTCGAGGTACGGGGAGATTCTAATCTCGCCATCTCTCAAGTCAACGGCGAATTTGACGCAAAAGACCCGAAAATGACAGCATACCGCAACGCCGTCCTAAAAATCTCCGCCCGTTTTGAAGGACTGGAGTTTCACCATATACATAGAGACAGCAATCAAGCTGCCGATATCCTTGCTCGAATGGGCGCCAAGCGCGACCGTGTCCCTGAGAACACCTTTTTAGAATGACTCTTCAAGTCGTCTGTGGTATGGCAGGAGGATGCCCAGGGCTCGGAATCCAATACTTCAGGAGAGCTCGTCCCTCCACCTATCGAACCAGACGAAGGATTTATCGGGGGCTCGGCAATTGAAATGACATCTTCGGCTCACGAAGTCATGGCGGTAATCGCGCCATGGACCGAGCCCTTCCTCGCCTACCTCCTCCACCAAGAACTACCGGCTGACCAGACTAAGGCAAGGCGTATCATTTGACGATCTAAAGCCTATAAAGTCCACGAGGGAGAATTACATAAGAAAAGCACTACTGGCGTCCTCCAGAGATGTATATCCGAAGAGGAGGGAAGGCAGCTCCTGGCCGAGATTCACGCTGGCATGGGCGGTCACCACGCGGCAGCTCGGGCCTTGGTCAGCAAGGCTTTCCGAGCAGGGTTCTTTTGGCCCACTGCCCGAACAGACGCCCAAACATTGGTCCAACATTGCGTTGGATGCCAGCTCTTCGCAAATCAGAGCCATATGCCCCCCACGGCCCTTCGGACGATACCGATTACTTGGGCTTTCGCGGTCTGGGGGCTGGACATGGTCGGACCACTTAAAGGGGGGGACCAAGAAAAAGAAATATCTACTCGTCATGGTAGACAAATTTACTAAATAGATTGAGGCAAAACTGGTAACTTCAGCCAAGTCTAAGCCGGTCATCGATTTTATATCCGGCATCGTACACCGTTACGGTGTCCCCCATAGCATAATAACGGACAACGGATCCAATTTTACCGCCCAGGAAGTCAAAGACTGGTGCGCTAATTTAGGCATTAAGCTCGACTATGCCTTGGTGTATCACCCACAGTCTAATGGACAGGTCGAGAGAGCTAATGGACTGATCTTCAGCGGCATCAAGCCCCGTTTGGTCCGATCTTTAAAAGAATCCGACTGCCATTGGGTCGAGGAGCTTGACTCCGTATTGTGGGGCCTACGCACCACTCCTAATCGATCCACGGGCTACACACCGTTCTTCATGGTGTATGGGGCAGAAGCCGTCCTCCCCAGCGACCTTATTCACGACGCCCCTCGGGTGTGTATGTATGAAGAAAAGGAGGCCGAGCTAGATCGGCAAGATGACCTGGATGCCCTGGAGGGCGAGCGTGACATAGCTCGGGCTCGTTCTGCTTTTTATCAGCAGCAGGCCAGACGTTATCAGAGCAGCGAAGTACGGGCAAAGGCCTACAGCGTCGGCGATCTAGTCTTGCGCCTCCCGGAGAAGCAGAAGCATAAGCTGTCGCCCAAATGGGAGGGGCCCTTCATAATCGATCAAGTACTCGCAGGCGGAGCATATCGTCTCCGCGACCCAAAGGACGACCGCCTCGAACCAAACCCTTGGAACGCAGCTCGGCTATGACGTTTCTACGGCTAACTCCGCGACCTTACCTTGTTCGGTTTATCCTTCTAGGATTTATATTTTTCTAGTCAATAGTCTCTCCCGGGTTGTGTTCGGACATGTCGAACTACGCTAAGTTTTTCTTCGGCAAACATCTTTGAATGTACCACACGCTGTTACCTGGGGGCTTCTTTTACGGAGCCAAACATATTTTATGCAACCATCCGTCTTTTACGAGTTTGCAACCTTCCTGCATTGTTTTAAAGCCACTATATGCATCAATTTGACTTAAGATTTGGCCAAGCTGGGTTGCCTCGCTCCTGTGTTTACCCCCTACGTTCCCGATTGTTCGGCTAGGGAGTAAAGGGAGCACCTCTGTGATTGTTACGTCCGGATTGCCCGGCTACGTACCTCAGACGGGTGAAGCCAAAAGCTAGCGTTCTTAAGAACACAAGTTGGTCGGCCACGGGGGAAGTGAAAATAATTGGTAAACTATCACCAAGTTTCTGGGGTATTTTCCCAAAGTAACCATCCTCGTCTCCTTCGGGTATTCGGTTATCCATCCACGGTTAATGTGGTAACCCGATGAAAGGGACCCATCGAGGAACTATTTTCGTCGAAAGATGTTTCTTACGTTAAACAGTAATATAACATAACTCCCCGAGCATGTTTTTGTCTGTTTGCACCAAATGGTCGGATTGCCTAGTTCTCTGAAGTATTTTCCGATGTTTTCAGATCACATAGTAGGAAACACTCCTCGGCTCCTGGTCGAGGAGGCGGAAGCCGATGGCTGGTTAAGACAATGTTTTATGCATGGTTCGGAGACTATTTGTTGTAAAGTACATAGATACATAGAATTAAACTGTTAATCTTGATCAAGACCGTCTATTATGGTCTCCAGAGCACAATCTGCTTGGGACAGCCGAGCTGCGGGCATAACCTGGTCATATACCAGATGCACGGGCACTTCCTGCCCATCTGGCCCTACCGGCCCAACCCTAGCTAAATGCTCCGGTTCCAGCTTGGTGAAACGGGTCTTGATCATTGCCCAAGCCTCCCGTGCTCCCTCACGACAAGATGACATCTTCCATAGCTCCAAGCAGCGCCGAGCTCCTTTGAAACGATTCGTGAGCTTGGCCATCCCTTCCGGAGCCACTTCGCCAGGCCACACTGCTTTGAACATGCTCTTCATGGCTTTCCGGGCCCGCTCATGTACGGCGGATAGCTCCTTCAAGATGTCCCGCCCGAATGAGCCGGCCTCCTCTTCGGGACGTCCGGTCAGCAGAACTACAACGAGACGTGGCATTGTTCATATTGTTGCCTAATACATGCAGTTTATGAACTGAAAAATCAGATTGCACTTACCGAACATGCCCGCTTTCAGTCTCTGGTTCTCCTCTTGGGACAGGGTCAGCTGAGCTTTCACACTTTTGATTTCTTGAGCCTGTTGTTCGCCTTCCGCCTTAAGCTTCTCCCTCTCCTCATAACTTCGGGAAAGCACCCGGTAGCCAGCCTCTTGCTGTGACTCCGCATACCTTTGAGCTTCTCTGGCAATATCCAGATCCTTCCGCAGCTGATTTATCGACTCGGCTGCTATGGAATCATCTTTCATTAGCAGAGGTGTTCCATCAAATTTTTTAACAACTTTTGAGTTCGGCACTTACCATGTGCCTCTCTGGTGAATTTCTTCACACCCTCTAGCTCGGCTTTCACAGACTCTAACTCTGTTCGCGCCAGCTTGAGGTCTTCGGACAGCTTTTTGTTTTACTCCCGAACAGTCTGCACAATAGCATGGCATTATAAATATCAGACCCTTAATTCGGCCGTCCCGCCCAAATTAAGGCTCGGGGGCTACTGGGTTAGATACTAGTTGTCAAAACAAATACCATACCTGCACATTAGCAGACATGAGCTTTATGGCCCCTTCTAGTCCTGTTCGGGCAGCGCCAAAGTACGCGTCTACCGAACTAAGGGCATTAAACTCCTGATCAGAAAACGCAGAGTGCCGAAGTGACGCCTTACACCGCCGATGATTCATCACACTTTCAACCTCGGAGTTAGTGACCGAGACGCCACCTGAGTCCTCGGGATGTTGGTCCTCGGCAGGGACCCCCGGAGTAACTCCGGCTACAGCTGGCGACCTCAGGTTTGAGTCACCCCTCGGCGCCTCTTCAACATCCCCAGCCGAGGGTGGTTCCACATATCGTCTACAGGACACCGTGGAGAAAATTATTGGCATATTCGGTGGATGTCGAAGATAGAGGCTATGACGGTACAGCGGATGCGTTACCTCTTCGGGCGGGGCGCAGATGATGTAGCTCCTATTGGGGCCGCGCGTCTGGTGACCCCACGACTACTCGTCGCTGGGGCGGCTGGTGCCGCTCTTGTGGCTGTTCGGCGCGTCGCGCGGCGGCCCTTGGGAGTAGGTGTCAGTGTATTCGGGGCAGCAGCGGCTGAGTGTTTCTTTTGAGAGGAAGCCCGTTGGCCACTTACAGCGGAGGAGGGGAGCGCCCCGGGATGATCGGCCAAAAGGGCCACCTTAGAACCATCGAGGCTCTCCTGGTAGAAGACCCCCTCCTCGAAATTAATCGATGTTTCAAGGTCATCATGGAACCTAGGATCATCGTCACGAGAGTAATTCTCCGGTTGAGGAGCAGGGCAGCTTACTGTCTCGATCCAGCGCCTCCAGTTCTGTTCGGACATGATAGGAATCTGGTTAAGAAAAATTTGGGGTGCCTTCCAAACTATAAAACGTGGTCGGACTCACCATTTCAATGGGTTTGTAGCTCGAGAAGCCTTCCTTGGGCCTTAACCGAGCAAATTCCCGCTCCTCTCCCTTGAAGAGATCGGCCAGTATGGCTGCCATCGCCGCCTGGTCGGCAGGTCCCATCCGTGTGTATCGGGTTGCATCATCTTCCTCGTTGTAGCACCAAAGCGGGTGCATTCTCTGTTGGAGAGGTTGGACGCACCGAGCAATGGCTGCGGCCATCACGTCAATAACGGTTAGCCCGTTGTGGGCTAGCCACCTCACTTGAGCAGCCAGCCGCGTTACTTCGGCGCTTTCCTCTTGAGAAGGACTCTTCGGGCGCCAGTTGAACCGCTTCTTTGGAGAGACCAATGAGAACTCGGGCAGCCCCCTCCGGACTGGATCAAATAGGGGGACGTCTTCGATATGAAACCATTCCAAAGTCCACTCTTCGGCATCTTTCTTCGGAGTCCCTACGGGGTATCCGGTTCCGGCGATACGCCATACTTCGGCCCCGCCGACCTCGTAGATTGTCCCTCCTCGGGTACGGGGGACGAGGCAGAAGAACTTCCTCCACAACTCGAAGTGGGCCTCGCAGCCCAGGAACATCTCGCAGAGAGCGACGAAGCCCGATATATGAAGAATCGATCCTGGGGTAAGGTGGTGGAGTTGAATCCCGTAAAACTCTAGTAGACCCCTCAAGAAGGGATGAATGGGGAAACCCATACCTCGCAAGAGGAAGGGCACGAAGCACACCCTTTCCTCCCCGTGGGGGGAAGGAAAGTTCTCCGCGAGGGCCTCCCCGTCTGCGGAGGTTAATCCGGGACGGGTGGATGCGAGATCTGAAGCAGGGAGATATCCCTGCGTCTCGAGCCTGCGTAAACGCATGAGGGATACGGAGCAGCTCGCCCAATCACCTTGACGGGGGCCGTGAGGGTGTGAGGAAGAGCCTGGGACGCTCGCCATTGTTTGCTGGTCGCGACCTCGCGAGGACGTGAGGAAGAATGGCAGGGGGTGGAGTGCGTCAACCTCCGCGCCCTTGGCCTATTAAAAGGGCATTGACTCCCCCCGAAAGAGGGGCATTTTTGTAAAAACCCATCGGGCCACTCGCATTCCGTGGGTGCGCAGAAATCGAGGGTCGTCATTTGATTTTGGGCGAAGAAAAGCGGTATGACGGGCCCCACAGGGCCTCGCCAATCGGAGGATTCTTTGGCAACCGAGCTATTGGTAGCCGAACTATTGTTAAACCAAATACAGGTAAAGGGAGGAACTCGCCACCCAAGCCGAAGACCATTGAAGCATGAAGCTGCCGAAGACTGTCAACCTCGGCATTGGAGGCTAGTTCGGGGGCTACTGAGGGTGTTCCGGACTAGGGGGTACTCGGGCTACCGGCCTATCTCTCGTAGGCCGGGCTGGTGGGCCACTTGCTACTCGTCGATGGAAGGCCGGATTATGGGCGACCCCGTGTATCAGAACGAAACCTCCGAAGACTTGGCGTCTCCTCCAAGGAATAATTGGTGTGGCCGACACGTTTATCCCCTGATGGTAACCGACCGTATGTAACCCTAGGACCCTCTGGTGTCGATATAAACCAGAGGGCTTAGTCCGTAGAGGATCATAATATCCATTGCCTAGGGTTTAGCCCATCCGATCTCGAGGTAGATCAACTCTGTAACCTTCATACAATCACATCAATACAATCTAGCAGGACGTAGGGTATTACCTCTTCGAGAGGGCCCGAACCTGGGTAAATCGATGTCTCTACGTTCCCTGTTACCCATTGATTCTTAGACCTACAGTTCGGATCCCCTACCCGAGATCTGCCGGTTGTGGTACCGACACCAAGTACCTCGGCGAACCCGCTCTTTGAAGATAAAGATGAGACGCACGACTACGTCACCAAGGGTCATCTCTTCAGCGTCCAATGAGCGCTACACCAAGAAAGTGAAGCTTTGGGAGATCGCATCGAGCAACTCGCCACCGACTTGCGCTACTCCGAGACACGAACAAGGGACTACTTCGACGCCAAGCTTTTGATGGGGAACGTTGCATGAAAATCAAACATTTTCCTACGAAATACCCAAGATCTAATCTAGGAGATGCAAAGCAACGAGAGGGGAGTGTGTCTACATACCCTTGTAGACCAAAAGCGGAAGCGTATATCACACGGTTGATGTAGTCGTACTCGTCATGATCCAATCGCGATCCATTCCGATGAAGTACCAAACGGACGGCACCTCCGCGTTCAGCACACGTGCGGCTCAATGACGTCTCCTCCTTCTTGATCCAGCAAGAAAGAGAGGAGAAGTAGATGAGATCTCAACCAGCACGACGGCGTGGTGGAGATGGTGGTGGTGCAGTGCCGGCAGGGCTTCGCCAAACGCTCCTGGAACCAATCTGAGGAGAAAACGGAGTTATGGGAGAGGTAGGGCTGCCGCCGGGGCGTGGGAATTGGTGTGTCCAATCCCTCCCTCTCCCCCACTATATATAGGAGGCAAGGGGGAGGGCTGGGGCACAGCCCTAGCCCCTCCTCCAAGGAGGGGGCGCCGGCCTAGGGAGGTTTCCTCCCTCCCCAAGGCACCTAGGGGGGTGCCTTCCCTCCTTAGGACTCTTCCTCCTCCACCTTTACTTGGCGCATGGGCCTCTTAGGGCTGGTGCCCCTAGCCCATATAGGCCAAGGCGCACCACCTACATCCCATGTGGCCCCCCGGGGCAGGTGGACCCCCCCTGGTGGACCCCCGGACCCCTTTCGCCACTCCCGGTACACTGTCGGTAATACCCGAAACTTTTCCGGCGACCAAAATAGGACTCCTATATATAAATATTTACCTACGGACCATTCCAGAGCTCCTCGTGACGTCTGGGATCTCATCCGGGACTCCGAACAACATTCGGTTACCAACATACACATCCCAATAATACTCTAGCATCACCGAACGTTAAGCGTGCGGACCCTGCGGGTTTGAGAATCATGTAGACATGACCGAGACACCTCTCCGGTCAATAACCAATAGCGGAACCTGGATGCCCATATTGGTTCCTACATATTCCACGAAGATCTTTTATCGGTTGAACCACGATGTTGAGGGTTCGGTTAATCCCGTATACAATTCCCTTTGTCCAGCGATATGTTACTTGCCCGAGATTCGATCGTCGGTATCTCCATACCTAGTTCAATCTTGTTACTGGCAAGTCTCTTTACTCGTTCCATAATACAAGATCCCGTGACTAACTCATTAGCCACATTGCTTGCAAGCTCTTTACGATGTTGTATTACCGAGAGGGCCCAGAGATATCTCCCGACATACGGAGTGACAAATCCCAGTCTCGATCCGTGCCAACCCAACAAACACCTTCGGAGATACCTGTACAGCACCTTTATGATCACCCAGTTACGAAGTGGCATTTGAATACACACTAAGTATTCCTTCGGTGTCAGGGAGTTGCACGATCTCATGGTCTAAGGAATAGATACTTGACATGAAGAAAGCTATAGCAAATAAACTAAACGATCTGATGCTAAGCTTACGGTTGGGTCTTGTCCATCACATCATTCTCCTAATTATGTGATCCCGTTATCAAATGAAAACTCATGTCTATGGTTAGGAAACCTTAAACATCTTTGACCAACGAGCTAGTCTAGTAGAGGCTTACTAGGGACACAGTGTTGTCTATGTATTCACACATGTATTTAAGTTTCCGGTCAATACAATTCTAGCATGAATAATAAACATTTATCATGAACAAGGAAATATGATAATAACCAATTTATTATTGCCTCTAGGGCATATTTCCAACAGCTTTCATCACACATGGAGGAATTGCGCGACATGATGGCCAACCGCGCCCCTTCCATGACTTCATCTTCAAGACGACGTCATTCAAGTCGACACTCTTCGGATTCTTCTTCACGCTCAAGTCCATCTCGAGCACGATCTCATCGGCGCAACGATCATGACGATCATCAAGCTCCACAAAATCCATTCCATGGCAATGGGTTACAAGACCTCCTTCGAGCAGGAGAACGACAAGCGCGGCAAGAACAAGGTCAAGTTCGACCACGTCCAAGACCGAATGACCAAGACGGCGACGCCCTCTGGCAAGAACAACAATGCTGTGAAGAGAAAGCACTTGAGGCGCAATGTGCTCTCCAAGAAGCCACCCAAGCCGTCAACGAGCGAAACCGTCGCGTACGTGAACAAGAAGAAGCGCTACGACATGCACACCGCGATGAAGAAGATCACCTTGAGGAACGCCAAGAAAGAAGAAATCGAGCTCAGATTCCGCCACCAAGACCCCCCCCCCCCCCGCCAAGCCAATCGAGATGAACATGAGGATGATGGTCCATCACCGTGGCAAGACTGACATCACCATCGACACCATGATGAAGAGCAACGTTTCGGCAAGCTCAAGTTCACCATGCCCAAGTTCTCCGAAAGCAACGATCCCGAAGAATATCTCTCATGGGAATTGAAGGTTGACAAGATATTTCACCTCCACAATTATGAAGAAGAAAAGAAGATGGCAATGGCCTCCCTCGAGTTTCAAGACTACGTCCTCATTTGGTGGGAGCAAGTGATCGAGCGGCGACGAGAAAAAGGAGAACCACCAATCACGACATGGAACCAAATGAAGGATGTCATGAGAGCTCGTTTTGTGCCCACTCACTATAACCATGATCTTTTCAAGAAGCTCCAACTACTCAAGCAAGGCACCAAGTCAGTTGAAGAATACTATCAAGAGATGGAAATTGCCATGATACGAGCCAATGTCAAAGAAGATGACGAGAAAACTATGGCACGCTTCTTGAATGGCCTCAACCATCCCATCAAGAAGATCGCCAACTTCCAACCTTACTCCAACCTCCTCGAGCTAGTGCACCAAGCGACCAAGGCGAAGCGACAAGTTCAAGATGACTTCAAGTACTCGAAGTACTCTTCCAAGAACTACGGCTCCTACAATCAAGCTTCTACCACTACGACACCTTCGACTACTACTCGAGCATCACCAAGTACCGGTGACAAGTCAAGTTCCAAGCAAGCTACGACATCTTCGAGTCGTCCTCCTTCAAGTACCTACAAGCCAAGAACTTCTTCGTCCACCCCTACGACGGAAGATACCGCCAAGACTAGCTCCATTCAATGTTTCACTTGCAAGGGCCGTGGCCACAAGACATTTCAATGCCCCACATGGCGCACCATGATTGTCCTTGATGACGGCACCTATGACTCCATGAGCGAAGAAGAAATGGAAGCAATCGAGCACGTGGCCATGCACCGCCAAGTGAATGAAGACGAAGATGCGCAAATCTTTTGCGACAACGATGCAAGCCCCGCTCTAGTGGTCTCCAAGGTCTTGACACTTCAACAACATCAAGACGAGGATCAACGTTGTCACATCTTCCATACCAAAGCGGGCATTCAAGGACGTTCCGTCAAGGTCATCATCGACGGCGAAAGTTGCCACAACTTGGCAAGTGAAGAATTATGCTCCAAGCTACAATTCGTCAAGAAGAAGCACCCTCGCCCCTACAAGGTCCAATGGCTAAGCGACTCCGGCACCATTCAAGTGGAGCACACCGTCCAAGTATCCTTCAAGATCGGCACCTACGAAGACACCTTGGAGTGCGATGTGGTTCCTATGTCCGTGTGCCATCTACTTCTAGGGCGACCTTGGCAATTCGACCGCGGTGTCATCCACAATGGACGGACCAACCACTATAGCTTCAAGATGAAGGACAAGGAGTTCGTACTTCGACCAATGTCTCCAAGTCAAGTCATCGCCGACAAGCAAGCATCGAGTCATCGTGGAGAGACTAGTGAGAGAGTGAAGCACCACAAAGAAAGTGAGCGCCACAAGCCAAAATTGAGTGACTCCACGATGAGCGACAAGAAAAACTTAGTACTATTAGCCACCAAAAGAGATTTGAGGGATGTGAGTGAGAGCCCATCGAGCGTTCTTCACTTTGTGCTTGTGTGCAAAGGTGAAGCGGTGAGGACTAATGCTTCACAAAATCTTCCTTTGGTGTTATCTCATCTATTGCAGGAATTCGCGGACGTGTTTCCCGATGAGCTACCTCCCGGACTTCCTCCACTTCACGGAATCGAACACCGCATCGACCTCATCCCCGGCGCACCTTTATCGAACAAGGCACCTTACCGCGTCAACCCTGACGAGACCAAAGAGATCCAAGGGCAAGTCCAACATCTCATGGAGAATGGGTATGTACGCGAGAGTTTGAGTCCATGTGCCGTTCCGGTCATCCTTGTGCCTAAGAAAGATGGTACCTATCGCATGTGTTCCGATTGTCGTCCCATAAATGCTATAATCATTAGATATCGCCATCCCATTCCACGTCTTGATGACATGCTTGATGAACTTAGTGGAGCCACAATTTTCTCCAAAATTGATCTTAAAAGTGGTTACTATCAAATACGCATGCAAGAAGGTGATGAATGGAAAACGACTTTCAAAACCAAATTTGGCTTGTATGAATGGTTAGTCATGCCTATGGGCTTATCCCAAGCACCTAGCACTTTTATGCGTGTGATGCATTATGTTCTTCGTAAACTCATTGGCATTTGTGTTGTGGTATACTTTGATAACATTCTTGTGTTTAGTCAATCTCTTGATGAGCATGTGAAACACCTTCGAGACGTCTTGCAAATTCTTAGAAATGAGCGCCTTTATGCTAATATAGAAAAATGCACTTTTGGCGTTGATAAGCTTGTTTTCTTGGGCTTTGTTATCTCTTCTAAGGGTGTTGAAGTTTATGAGTCTAAAATTGACGCTATTAAAACTTGGCCACAACCAACCAACTTGCAACAAGTGCGTAGCTTCCTTGGTCTAGCCGGATTTTATCGTCGCTTTGTTAAGGACTTTAGCACTATTGCTTCACCATTACATGCTTTGAGTAAGAAGAACGCACCTTTTGTTTGGGGACCTTCCCAAGATATCGCATTTCATGAGCTTAAGACCTTGCTTACACATGCTCCAATTCTTGCCTTGACAAACTTTGAGAAAACATTTGAAGTGCATTGTGATGCTAGCGGTAATGGCATAGGTGGCGTTTTAATGCAAGAAAAGTGACCCATTGCATATTTTAGTGAAAAACTTTCCGGTGCTCTTAACTATCCCATCTATGACAAAAGAGTTATATGCTTTGGTGAGAGTCTTGCATGTTTGGGAGCATTATCTACAACCTCGTGAATTTGTCATCCATACCGATCATGAAACGCTTAAGTACCTTAAAGGTCAAACCAAATTGAATAAAAGGCATGCTAAATGGAGTGAATTTATTGAGTCCTTCTCTTACATTATCAAATATATCAAGGGAAAGGAAAATGTTGTAGCAGACGCTCTTTCATGCAAGTGCATGTTAGTTACTCAACTTGAATTGAATGTTATTGGCTTTGAGCACATTAAAAATTTATATGAGCATGATGATTCTTTTGCAACTCCTTATGCCAAATGTCTTGCTAACACTTATTGGGAGCGATATTATATCAAGGATGGATACCTTATGCGCGCTAACCAACTTTGTGTTCCCAAGTCTTCTCTTCGTTTGTTGCTTTTGCAAGAGGCTCACGGCGGTGGACTTATGGGACATTTCGGTCGCGACAAGACTTTTGCCACGCTCTCCAACAAGTACTATTGGCACAAGATGTTTCGCGATGTCACACGCTACACCAACCGATGCTCCACATGTCGCAAAGCTAAGTCGCAAGCTCAATCTCATGGTTTACATATGCCACTTCCTATACCATATCATCCATGGGAAGACATTAGTATGGATTTTGTGCTTGGCTTGCCTAGAACTCAAAATGGAAAAGACTCGGTATTTGTAGTTGTCAACCGTTTCTCTAAAATGGCACATTTCATTCCTTGCAACAAGAATGACGATGCTTCACATGTTGCAAATATTTTTTGTAGGGAAATATTCGGACCGCGACGTCAAGTTCCTAAGCTACTTTTGGAAGACACTATGCGGCAAGCTCGGAATCAAGCTCCTCTTCACGTCGGCCTATCACCCTCAAACCGATGGTCAAACGGAAGTCACCAACCGGACGCTATCCACACTACTACGCGTGTTGATCAAGAAGAATCTCACGGAATGGGAGGAATGTCTACCAATCGCCGAGTACGCCTACAATCGAGCACGCCATTCTACTACGGGCAAGTCACCCTTCGAAGTGGTGTATGGCTTCAACCCTTTGTCGCCATTGGACATCCTTCCACTGCCACTACAAGAGCGAGCGAACTTGGACGCAAGCGCAAGATCAACGTACATCAAGAAGGTGCATGAAGACACAAGGCTCACGATCGAACGCCAAGTACAACGCCTCGTCAGCAAGCTCAACGCAAACAAACACCCCATGGTGTTCAACCCCGGAGATCTCGTGTGGTTACACCTTCGCAAGGAACGCTTCCCCAACGAACACAAGTCAAAGCTTCTACCTCGCGCCGATGGGCCCTTCAAGGTGCTAGCACGCATCAACGATAATGCATACAAGATCGACATCCCGCGCGACAAGTACAACGTGAGTGACACCTTCAACGTCAAGGATCTATCTCCCTACCATGGTGATGAAGATCTCGATCCGAGGACGGATCTTTCCTAGGGGGGCGGAGATGATGCGGAGCATCCTTCAATCATCCCCATGGATACCACAACAACTCATCAAGCACCAAGTGGACCCATGACAAGAGCACGCACACGTGCCATCGAGAACGAGGTGAACTCACTCCTATACGACTTTCATATGGATATGGATGGAACTTGGATGCTACCTCACAAGGAAACATTGTGTGTCATTAGGAATGATGGAGACTACCACCAAGAAGCTAAGGACCATCGCCAAGTCCAAGGGGAACCACGCCAAGGCCACGAGGAAGACGGAGGAGAAGAACCTCAAGTGGACAGCACCTCCCAGGCAACCCTGTGCGCACGCCTCCCCCCCCCCCCCCGACCCCGTGCCCACGGGCCTCCCAGAAAGCTACTGTAACCAAATGCGCACACCCCGTGCGCCCGGCCCCCTGGACCTCGTGCACACGGGCCTCGCCGCGGTAGCACCCCGTGCGCACAGCCGTGTACCGTGCGCACGGGCCTCACTTACCCCGTGCGCATGGACCTCCCAGCGAGGTGGCTGTCTTGTTCCTGTTTTGCCCCTCACTTCGTCCCTTACTTCCCTTCTCCTATATATTCTGTGGATAGACCATTTGTTAGGGTTAGCAAAGTCTATTGAGATATTTTAGAGGGCTTTGCTCATCTACCACTCCTCTTGGAGATCAAGACCTCCTAGGAGAAGATCCCAAGGGATATCAAGACCTCCTCTTGGAGAAGACTATCATCAAGACCTCATCTCCTTTGGAGTGGGAAGAACCTTACCTTTGTGCTACTTTCCTTTGATTGTTCATGTATTCATGTGGATCTCATGTATGCTACTCTAGTGGATGTGTGATTTGGGTTTGTTTGAGTGATTTGCCTCTTGTGTTCTTGTGAGTTCATCCCTTCCCCCCCCCCCCCCCTCCAAGTGTGAAAAGATCTTCACTAGGGTTCTACCCTACAACAGTTAGCCTTTGCATTTCCTTTCTTAGTTAAATTTGCAGAACTTCATCCCCCTTTGGGTATGATCCTGCTGTAATAGATACACTGAATTTATGGTTTCGGTTGGTTTCATTCCAGTAATGGAACCGGGGAGATGGCTCCCTGTTTATCTAAAAAAAAATAGGCCTCCACTCCTTTCTGTTACGCAACTGTAGTAGTAACGGCTGGTGATAAGACTTGGACGAACATATGTGTTCGACAAATGCATTTTTAAAGTGATAGTTCCAGCCTGGAGAAGCAACACCTCTGTTAGGCCTCGCTCCTACATTATCAGCCCGGAAAAGTTCTACTGCTCTGTCGTCGCTCCTTAAAACCTTGGTGTTACCGGGATGCTTTTCATAGAGAGGCTCGCATCAACTCGTTCCCCATGAGCCATCATTGTAGACCGAGAGAGGCAAAGCCCGCCATGACCTGCCTCTTGTTCAGAGCGGGGTCTCCGGTGGTGTGAGTTGCAGTAGTCACCACCGGGATTTCTGATGCTGTGGGCTGGATGCCACTGTCATCCACCATCAGAGCACCAACGGCTGCAATGGCAGCCTGGACAAGTGTGCTCGTCAGGATCTCCTCTGATAGCTCCACGCGGTTTTTCATGGAGCGCCTTGGAGTATCAGATGAGGTCTCGTCAAAAACCTCCTTCCCGAAGCTGAGGAGACGAAGAGCACTACTCTTTACCGGTGCAACATAGCCACCTCTCCTCGAGCTTTTCTTAAATGAGGAGACACATATTATTGTCGAAAACCTCATCTTTTGGAGGTCAACCGGTAGTTTAGAATTGCATTGGTTTTGCCCAAAAAACCTATAAAACTGCACCACCCTGTAGTGAGATCACATCCCATTATAAGGCAAAAAAAATTAAGTGTTCTTCCTAGAGATTAAGTATGAGAGAGTGACAAAAATATATTTATATATACAATACCAAATATATAAAATATGAAACTACATCTTATGAGAATCTAATGATAAAAATATATTTATATATACAATACCAAATATATAAAATATGAAACTACATCTTATGAGAATCTAATGATATATGTTTGATATTCTAGATGTAAATATTTTTGTCATAAATTTAATCAAAATTGATGAGGTTTGACTATTTAACAATCAGTACATATACATTATAAAACGAAGGGATAGAGTACTCCTTGTATCAAAATATATGTCTTTTTTTGATACAAGGGAACATAAAAAAGGCCTTGTATATTTTTTTACAAAGGGAATAGATTTTTTTTTGGCAAGTCAAAGCTGGCTCTCGCGTGAGTTAAATATATACGGGCTGGACTGGTGGCGGGCAGTGACGTCCACGTCTCTCCTCAGTCCTCACCTCTCGTCCAGCCGGCATGCATGCATGCATGCGGCCACTGGTATGGCAACACGTTTGCTGGCACGTGTCGGGACGCCGCAGCGTGGCGCTCACAGCTCAGCGAGGCTGCTGCGTTGTTTAGCCGATCGATCTTATCCGAACCAGCCAGCAGCAAACGGCGGCGACGACGATGCATCGCTCGCTATAAATAAAGTATGCCTCCAACCAAATCAAGAGATCCACGTATGATCGATGGGTGATCTGGGGCGGCTGGTGTACAGTGTGGCGTTCGTGGCCGTCGCCGGCGTCTTCTTCCTCGCCCTTCACCTCTACCTCGCGCCCCTCCTCTACCTCTGCTCCAGCTAGCGACGGACTCCATGCTGCTTGCGCATGCCTGCATAGTTCCTGCAGCTCGCCGAAACGTACTTCTCTTTTCGCTTCCTTTGAGCAAAATACGGTTTGTAGCTCTGCGGGCGCGCCCAGGTGCCGGCAGATCTGCGGCCGCTGGCCTGGTGGCCGCGCGGGTCGGCCTCAGCAGGGGCGGTAGCCGGCGGGATCTGGTCTCCTGGCTGTGGCTCTGCTGCAATGGTTGTTAGGCGGCGGTTTGTGGTTGGCCGGTTCGTGCTTGTCTCCGGAAGAAATCCTCTTTCTGGTCTTAGCCGGATCCGGCGACGGCGACGCACGCGGGCGTCGCACGAAGCATCGTCCGGGAGCTGTGCTGCTTCCCTCTCCCCACGGTCATGGCTTCGGAAGTTGGGCTCCTTCCCTCTCACATGGCCATAGCTTCGGAGGGGAACTTAGGTCTGTTGGATGAGGCGATGGAGACATCTTCCACGTCTTTCTACTCTTAGAGGCATCGTCTCGAAGCAGGCTACGATCAAGAGAGTGGCGGATGGCGGCGTCTTGCCCGCCTGCTTTGCTGAGGTGGCTGTTGGCATCAGGAGGAGTTGGGGTCGAGGCTCGGCTTCGATAGCCGGATTCGCGTGTTGATGTGCTTTTCCGCGATTTGCTTTGTTGTTGCAAAATCGGAAATGCGGTTTTGGGCAAGTCCAGGCAGTGACAATGACATTATATATGTAGATCGTTTGCGGAGGGCTGCTGTGAACCCTGCATATTTCCCTTGTGAATTGTGATACTCGTCGTTGAAGTTGAAGATTTTTTTTATTTACACAGTACAATCAAAATCGCTTACATACACGAGTATACACGCACTCATAACCTATCCTATGAGCACCTTCGAGAGACTGAGCCGGCAACGAAGTCGTCACAAACGCCTTCGTAGTCGACGGGAACGTCTCCTCCCACTGAACGCACATCGCCGAAAGACTAAAATAAATTCAGAAAAATGCAAGCATCAATGTCAAATTTAGGATTTGAATTTTGATGGACTGAAGATACCACGTTCTTCAAACCATTCAACCATAGGTTTTTTTTTTTTTGTGAGACCATGGTTTGTTGTTTTGTTGCCATGGGTCGACGTGGCTTGTGGGAGTTGGGCCAGACTGCAGATTGTATTGGAAGTTGGGCCATACTCAAAATTGTATTCCTAGTCTGGTTGAGCATAGTCCAGCAAGGTTATTTTCCAGACTAATTCTTTCACTTGCCTTCGTTCACTCTCGGCATTGTTTATGTGGTATGTGACTTTGTTTATGAAAATATTTGGTGATGAATCAAAATTGTTGCTTGAAGCCATGGTGCAACCAATTTAGTACCCTTTGTATTAAAGTTATATTAAAGCAGCGACAATTTATTTGGATCGAAGGGAGTATGTTGTACTAAAGCAGCGGCAATTAATTGGAATCGGAGGGGTAGTACATTTGTTTTTATAAAGAATACTATATTGGTACCAACCAGGAAATTGTAAATAATATATTTATTTTTAATAAAGGCAGTTTGGCTACATGTCAATTGTCTGATAATGGAATTTGGGTCAATCGATTGGTGGAGAAGAAAGAAGCAGTCGCAGAGCACCAAGGCCGTCGGCGGCAGGTTTGATCTTGTCTATCTTACGATGCGGGGGGGAGGGAGAGCAGTCTTCTTGTATCTTAGGGTGAAGGGGAGCAGTAGGGGTGGTAGCAGCAGCCTCCTTGGCGCTATCTTAGAAGTGGGGTGGTGCCGGTTCATCGAAATTTTTGTTCACCGGTTAATTTAGACGGATGGACGGGGGCCACGGCACACTACAGGAAAAATAAATGAAGCCCACAGGAAAAATAAATGAAGCCGAGTATGAAACATACTCAACGAAGAGCATTTTAACCTCGGCGAAGTGTAAGCCGAGTGCTGCACTCGGCTTATAGTACTCGGCTTAATGTGTATCTCGGCGAAGTGTAAGTCGAGTACTACACTCGGCTTAATGTGTATCTCGGCGAAGTTTAAGTCGAGTACTGCACTCGGCTTAATGTGTATCGGCTTAGGCATTGTAAGCCGAGTGTCCTCTCACGGGTACTCGGCTTATGTGCAAGCTGAGTATAAACCAGTGGCTCTCGGCGAAAAAAAGTGAGATCACGGCCGACGGCACCTAACGGCGGTGTCACGTGCCATCTCTATAAGCCGAGTATATGTCTAAGCCGTGTGTCCAGCTGGTCATACGGTTTACACGTAAGCCGAGTGCTAGGCTTAAGTCGTGTGCTCATTCCAAACCCACGGTCTGCGACGTAGACCATTTAAGCCGGGTATGAATGTTCATACACTTGGCTTATTCGATAAACTTGTGGGCACTTTTTGTTGGGCGGTCCAGGAATTCTCCTGGTATGTGTTACGGTATGTCATGCTGATACCAGACCAAACTTGAGCGCATGTGTTCACAGGATTTCTTTCCGCCGGCTCGAAGTGGGGGACCGACACCCTACGTCGTAAACCTTCCCGCCATACTGCCTGATTTGTGAGGCAAGTGCTACATCAAACTTATGCATCGGGTATTTAAACATCACGCCACCTTTCCATACATATGTTTGGGCCACATGCAGGTGGTGGTGGTGTTTGGACCTTCCCTCGCGCGTTTTTCGACAACGCGATCATCCGTGGGCCCGCATGGTCTATTCATTTGACTAGCAGCGAGAGGGGTTTTACGGGGGCGAATTCATCCTCGTCTGTTTTACGGTATATCATGCTGACATGCTAGATCAAGTTTGAGCACATGTGTTCACAGGATTCCATCCCGCCGGCGGGGGGACCAGCACCCTACGTCCTGAACCTTCCTGCCGCATTGTCCGGTGTGTGAGGCATGTGCCACATCAAACTTGAGCACTGGATATTTAAACATTATACCACCCTTTCTTACATACTTTTGGGCTACATGCAGGTGGTGGTGGTCTTCAGACCCTTCCTCGCGCGGTTTTCGACAACGCGACCATCCATGGGCCCGCGCGGTCTATTCCTTTGATCGGCAACTAGAAGGGGTTTGACCGGGGTGAATTCCCCTTGGTCTGTGTTACGTTAGGTCATCCTGACATTCCAGACAAAGTTTGAGCGCATGCGTTCACAGGATTCACTCCCCGCCGGCTCGAAGTGGGTGGACCGATATCCTACGTCCTGAACCTTCCCGCCGCACTATATGGTTTGTGAGGTAGGTGCCACATCAAACTTGTGCCCTGGGTATTTAAGCATCACACCACCCTTTCATACATACATTTGGGCCATGCTACTTGTAGACTGCGTTGGTATTTCCCCGAAGAGGAGAGAATGATGTAGTATAGTAGAGATAAGTATTTCCCATAGTTAAGAACAAAGGTTATCAATCCAGTAGGAGAACCAAGCAAAATCACGTAAGCAGCACCTACACACACAAAAGCAAACACTTGCACCCAACGCAAATAAGAGGGTTGTCAATCCTCTTAGCGGTTATTTGCAAGGATTAATTCTGATAGTGATAGATAGATAAACTAAAATGCTAAATAAAATAAAAGTAAATAAATTGCAGCAAGGTATTTTTGATTTTAATATATGATAAAAGTAGACCCGGGGGCCATAGTTTTCACTAGAGGCTTCTCTCTCGAACACATAGCATACGGTGGGTAAACAAATTACTGTTGGACAATTGATAGTAAAGCGCATAGTTATGACGGATTCATGACAATGATCATGTATATAGGCATCACGTCTGAGATAAGTAGACCGACTCCTGCCTGCATCTACTACTATTACTCCACCCATCGACCGCTATCCAGCATGCATCTAGGGTATTAAGTATGAAACAGAGTAACGCCTTAAGCAAGATGACATGATGTAGACAAAGTAAACTCAAGCAATATGATTAAACCTCATCTTTTTATCCTTAGTGGCAACAATACAAATACGTGTCATGTCCCTTTCTGTCACTGGGATTGAGCACCGCAAGATTGAACCCATCACAAAGCACCTCTCCCATTGCAAGATAAACCAATCTAGTTGGCCAAACCAAATCGATAGATAGGAGAGAAATACAAACCTATAATAATCATGCATAAAAGAGTTCAGAGAAGACTCAAATATTTCTTATGAATAATTTGATCATAAACTCACAATTCATCGGATCCCAACAAACACACCGCAAAAGAATATTACATCGGATAGAACTCCAAGAACATCGAGGAGAACATGGTATTGAAGATCAAAGAGAGAGAGAGAGAGAAGAAGTCATCTAGCTACTAGCTATGGACCCGTAAGTCTGTGGTAAACTACTCACACATCATCGGAGGGGCAGTAAGGTTGATGAAGAAGCCCTCCGTGATCGATTCCCCCTCCGGCAGAGTACCAGAAAAGGCCTCCAGATGGGATCGCGGAAGAACAGAGGCTTGCGACGGTGGAAAGGTTTTCTCTTCTGTCTCTCTGGTATATTGAGAATATTTGGGAATTTATAGCGCTGGAATTAGGTCAGGAGGGGCTACGAGGGGCCCACAAGCCTGGGGGGCGCCCCCCCCCCCAGGCTTGTGGCTCTCTCGTGGCTCCTCTGGTCTTCTCCCGAAGCTTCGTGGGTCTCTTCTGGTCCAGAAAAAAATAATCCAAAGTTTTTTTCTCATTTGGACTCTTTTTGATATTGATTTTCTGAAAATACAAAAACAAGCAAAAAACAGCAACTGGCACTTGGCATTGGGTTAATAAGTTAGTCCCAAAAAATGATATATAATTGCATATAAAACATCCAAGATTGATACTATAATAGCATGGAACAATCAAAAATTATAGATACGTTGGAGACGTATCAAGCATCGCCAAGCTTAATTCCTGCTCGTCCTCGAGTAGGTAAACGATAAAAACAGAATTTTTGATGTGGAATGCTACCTAACATGTTTCATCATGTAATCTCTCTCTTACGGTATGAATAATAAGATCCGAATGTTTCAAAGCAATAGTCTATAGTTTGATATAAAGACATCAATACTCAGGCATACTAATAAACAATCATGTCTTTCAAAATAAAAATGGTAAAAAATGTTATTTCTACAAAATCATATAATCCTGTCATGCTCCATTTTCTTAACACAAAATATTTATCATGCACTACCCCGTTGACAAGCCGAGCAATTGGTTCATACTTTTTAACGCGCTTCAGCTTTTTCAACCCCCACGCAATACATGAGCGCAAGCCATGGATATAGCACTATGGGTGGAATAGAGTGTGGTGGTAGAGATTAATAAGGGGAAGTCAAAAAATAAGAAGATAGTCTCACATCGACGAGGCTAATCAACGGGCTATGGAGATGCCCATCAATTGATGTCAATGCGAGGAGTAGGGATTGCCATGCAACGGATGCACTAAGAGCTATAAGTGTATGAAAGCTCAACATGAAAACTAAGTGGGTGTGCATCCAACTTGCTTGCTCATGAAGACCTCGGGCATTTGAGGAAGCCCATCATCGGAATATACAAGCCAAGTTCTATAATGAAAAATTCCCACTAGTATATGAAAGGGACAAAATAGGAGACTCTCTATATGAAAAACATGGTGCTACTTTGAAGCACAAGTATGGAATAGGATAGTAACATTGCCCCTTCTCTCTTTTTCTCTCATTTTTTTTGTGGGCTCTTTTTGGCCTCTTTTTTTCGTGGGCTCTTTTTGGCCTCCTTTTTTTATTTCCTCACTGGGACAATGCTCTAATAATGATGATCATCATACTTCTATTTACTTACAACTCAAAAAATTACAACTCAAAAGTAGAACAAAAATATGACTCTATATGAATGCCTCTGGCAGTGTACCAGGATGTGCAATGATACTAGCGTAACATGTATGAAAAATGATGAACGGTGGCTGAGCCACAAATACTATGTCAGCTATATGATCATGCAAAGTAATATGACAATGACGATGTGTGTCATAAAAACGGAATGGTGAAAGTTGCATGGCAATATATCTCGGAATGGCTATGGAAATGCCATGATAGGTAGGTATGGTGGCTGTTTTGAGGAAGATATAAAGAGGCTTATGTGTGATAGAGCGTATCATATCACGGGGTTTGGATCCGCCGACGAAGTTTGCACCAACTCTCGATGTGAGAAAGGGCAATGCACGGTACCAAAGAGGCTAGCAAATTGCGGAAAGGTGAGAGTGCGTATAATCCATGGACTCACATTAGTCATAAAGAACTCATATACTTATTGCGAAAGTTTATTAGCCCTCAAAGCAAAGTACTACTACGCATGCCCCTAGGGGGATAGATTGGTAGGAAAAGACCATCGCTCGTTCCCGACCGCCACTCATAAGGTAGACAATCAAGAATAAATCATGCTCCAACTTCTTAGCATAACGACAGATCATACGTGCATGCTTCGGGAATCACAAACCGTAACACCAATATTCTTACTAAACCACAATTATCTACTAGCACCTCCCACATATTACCATTTTAATATCGCAAAACTATTGCAAGGAATCAAACTTATCATATTCAGTGATCTACATGAAAGTTTTTATTATATCCCTCTTGAATACATATTATATTAGGACCAAATTCATAACCCGTGCATATTACCATTGCTATTCATTAGACTCTCAAAAAGATATAAGTGAAGCATGAGAGTGCAACTATTTCTTTAAAATATAACCACCGCCGTGCTCTAAAAGATATAAGTGAAGCACTAGAGCAACTGCCTAGCTCAAAAGATATAAGTGAAGCACATAGAGTATTCTAACAAATCACGAATAATGTGTGTCCCTCTCAAAAAGGTGTGTTCAGCAAAGATGATTGTGACAAACTAAAAAGCAAACAAAAGCAAACAAACTATATCACAAGACGCTCCAAGTAAAACACATATCATGTGATGAATAAAAATATAGCTCCAAGTGAGTTACCGATAGATTGTAGACGAAAGAGGGGATGCCTTCCGGGGCATCCCCAAGCTTAGACGCTTGAGTCTTCCTTGAATATTACCTTAGGTGCCTTGGGCATCCCTCAGCTTAGGCTCTTGCCGCTCCTTATTCCTTTATCCATCGTAGTCTCACCCAAAACTTGAAAACTTCAGCACACAAAACTCAACAGAAACCTCGTGAGATCCGTTAGTATAACAAACAAATCTTAAACCTTAGGTACTGTTGTAAATTGATTCATATTTAATATTGACATAATGCTACTGTACTCCAACTTCTCCATGACTCATACCCCTCGATACGATCCATAGATTCATCGAAATAAGCAAACTATGCAATAAAAACAGAATTTGTCTAAAACAGAACAGTCTGTAAAGATCTGAATTAACGTCATACTTCTGTAACTCCAAAAATTCTGAAAAATTAGGACAATGTGGGAAATTCATATATCAATATTTTGTAAAACATTAAGAAGGTTCTGACGTTCCAGCAAAAAATTAAAATTCCAGCACTGGACGCAAAAGTTTCTGTTTTCAAACAGCATCAATTATACTATCATCCAAATCATCCCAAAGGCATTACTTGGCACAAACACTAATTAAAAGATAAAAACACAATCATAACAGAGGCTATAATTGTGTAAACACACAATAACATAAAGTAAAACAAAAATTTATTTTATTCATTGGGTTGCCTCCCAACAAGCGCTATTGTTTTATGCCCCTAGCTAGGCATAATGCATAGTTTCAAGTATTGTCATCAAGGTAAGGAAGATCATCCATGCTCATCTCATACTCTCTTCTTTCAGCAGCAAGTTTTCTAAATGGGAAGCAAAAATACTCAAAAGGGCTAAATTTAATAGGATAAGGATCCATAAGATCAAGTTTAGGAGGAGGGGATTCCTCCATTGGCCCTTTGTAAGTGATAACTATCTCTTCATTATACATGTTTCTTTGAATATGCTCCTTTAAGTTTTTTCTCAAGCACTAGTCCCAACCCATTGTTTTGTATAGCAAAGTTATCATTAAGTTCAGAAATTTTATCAAGTAAGATGGATGGGGGAACCTTTTTTCTAAGATTCTCATTGTAAGCAGCATAATCTGGAGATTGTAATCTCCTCATCACCTCCTGGTTGTAAAGGATTTCTTCTATAGGAGGGCACCCACTATTTATATTGTAATGAGCAAATATTTCACGGGCCTCTTTCATGATGTGGCCAAATTCATAAGCTAGGAATAAAGTGGCTACACGTTTGACGGAAGGATTACGAATGTTTGAAAACTCTAGGAGTATTCTTTGTATAGCGGGATGCATATGCACAAATTGTCTCTCAAATTCAACTATAAGCAAAGATATGGCATCCGCAAGGCTAGAAGTTTTATTAAGAATTGACCCTCCTAACATAGGTAATGTGCCAACACAAGTAAAGAAATCCTGAATAACACCTTTTCCAATAATATTACCACTACCTATACGGAGTTTTTTAGTATGCATGATAGTGGGTTCTTCTTTATCAGGATCATCATTGGCAAGATTATCTAATTTTTCTTTAGCAACTTTAGGAAAACCTCTATTTTCATTTATAAGCTTCAAAAGTACGGAAGGGTTGTTCAAAGACTCCACTCTAGTGGTGGGAGAATTACCAATTTTTCCAAACTTAGTCATGATAGTAACTTCAAGCAAGCAAACAAGCAAATAAAAATATTTTTGTGTTTTTGTAAAAAAAAATTAGAAGTGGGGGAGATGAAAATGAGAGGCAAATGCAAATAAAAAGGCAAATAAAATAAATACAAGTGGATGATAGTTTGTGCGAAGGCACTTGGTAATTTTGATGATGTCTCCCCGGCAACGGCGCCAGAAATTCTTCCTGCTACTTGTAGACAGCGTTGGTATTTCCCCGAAGAGGAGAGAATGATGCAGTATAGTAGAGATAAGTATTTCCCTCAGTTAAGAACCAAGGTTATCAATCCAGTAGGAGAACCAAGCAAAATCACGTAAGCAGCACCTACACACACAAAAGCAAACACTTGCATCCAATGCAAATAAGAGGGTTGTCATTCCTCTTAGCGGTTATTTGCAAGGATTAATTCAGATAGTGATAGATAGATAGATAAACTAAAATACTAAATAAAATAAAAGTAAATAAATTGCAGCAAGGTATTTTTGATTTTAATATATGATAAAAGTAGACCCGGGGGCCATAGTTTTCACTAGAGGCTTCTCTCTCGAACACGTGGCATACGGTGGGTAAACAAATTACTGTTGGGCAATTGATAGAAAAGCGCATAGTTATGACGGATTCATGGCAATGATCATGTATATAGGCATCACGTCCGAGACAAGTAGACCGACTCCTGCCTGCATCTACTACTATTACTCCACCCATCGACCGCTATCCAGCATGCATCTAGGGTATTAAGTATGAAACAGAGTAACGCCTTAAGCAAGATGACATGATGTAGACAAAGTAAACTCAAGCAATATGATTAAACCCCATCTTTTTATCCTTAATGGCAACAATACAAATACGTGTCATGTCCCTTTCAGTCACTTGGATTGAGCACCGCAAGATTGAACCCATCACAAAGCACCTCTCGCATTGCAAGATAAACCAATCTAGTTGGCCAAATCAAATCGATAGATCGGAGAGAAATACAAAGCTGTAATAATCATGCATAAAAGAGTTCAGAGAAGATTCAAATATTTCTCATGAATAATCTGATCATAAACTCACAATTCATCGGATCCCAACAAACACACCGCAAAAGAAGATTACATCGGATAGAACTCCAAGAACATCGAGGAGAACATGGTATTGAAGATCAAATAGAGAGAGAGAAAAAGTCATCTAGCTACTAGCTATGGACCCGTAGGTCTATGGTAAACTACTCACACATCATCGGAGGGGCAGTAAGGTTGATGAAGAAGCCCTCCGTGATCGATTCCCCCTCCGGCAGAGTACCGGAAAAGGCCTCCAGATGGGATCGCAGAAGAACAGAGGCTTGCGACGGCGGAAAGGTTTTCTCTTCTGTCTCTCTAATATATTGAGAATATTTGGGAATTTATAATGCTGGAATTAGGTCAGGAGGGGCTACGAGGGGCCCATAAGCCTGGGGGCGCGCCCTACCCCCAGGGCGCGCCCTCCGAGCTTGTGGATCCCTCGTGGCTCCTCTGGTCTTCTCCCGAAGCTTCGTGGGTTTCTTCTGGTCCGGAAAAAATTAATCCAAAGTTTTTTTTCTCGCTTGTACTCTTTTTGATAATGATTTTCTGAAAAGAAAAAAACAAGCAAAAAACAGCAACTGGCACTGGGCATTGGATTAATAGGTTAGTCCCAAAAAATGATATATAATGGGTTTCTTCTGGTCCGGAAAAAATTAATCCAAAGTTTTTTTTCTCGCTTGTACTCTTTTTGATAATGATTTTCTGAAAAGACAAAAACAAGCAAAAAACAGCAACTGGCACTGGGCATTGGATTAATAGGTTAGTCCCAAAAAATGATATATAATGGTATATAATTGCATATAAAACATCCAAGATTGATACTATAATAGCATGGAACAATCAAAAATTATAGATACGTTGGAGACGTATCAATGACCAAGCATTGATCGAACGGTCACATAGGCGGTCAACGCGCACGAACATCGGTTGGTTCAACAGAAGCATCTCTGTTTCTTTTTCATGTTAGATTGAATAGCACTATTATTTTCATGTTGTGCATCGTCACCCTTGTGAGCTTCAACGCAATCTGACTCTAGCTACCTGAAAATTTATGTCTATCCAGTTTAGGGCCAATTGAATCCCCTCATGCCTTCCTGGATTGCAGCGAGTTCAGCTTAGATCACATCTGAGGAATTTGGGAGTGCTCTGATCACCGTGAATATTATCGCAGTATCACTCTTGTATGGTCTATGAGAGTCATCCCCGCATCGGTTGGTCTGTTCTTGGTGATGAACGCACCATCAACATTAAGTCTAGTGTTGCCAGAGTCTGGAGGTCTCCATTTCTCCACATGCAATATAGGCTTCTGATAAGTACTAGCCCCGCAAGTGAACTCTACCACACACTTGCCTTTCACCTATTAGGCATGGGTGTGTTATTGTAGTGCTAAGATGGGGGTGATGTAGCTGCAAAGGAAGCTTCTAGAAGCTTCAATTGGGATGAACTATTTCTGGTGCGTCACCTCATGGCGGACGTGTCATGCCCTCCACAATGATCATTTGGCACATGAGACGTTTGTTGTCCGAGAGTTTCTCGAGCAGACTACAAATTCATCCTGGTGTTGAGTCCTGGAGATCATCATCTGCAGGAATGTCCCATACCTATTGCATGGCGTGACGGAGTGCAGCAATATGGGGCATCAGATGAGAACATGATGAACATCCTCGTATCCATTTCCACAAACCGTGCAAGTGAGAGAACTGTTCATGTGTTTGTGGTGCTTGTTCTCTTTGGTGGCCAAGGTTTCATGTGGCGCCTTTAATGCAAGGTATGAACTTTCATCGGCGCTTAGCTCTTCCAAATCAAGTCTAGGTTGGTCGGAGTCGAGCCGGTCGTGCGCTACATGCCCCCATGTTTTGTGCATCGAGCTTATCTTGCGAGCCCAGGTAGTATGAGATTCTGGCGGAGAGTGTGCCTAGCTTGACAGGATGCCAAGCAATAAAGTCCACGTGTAGACCCCGTGAAGCTTTGGTCTTTACAATCTCGTTTATGTCAAGTTTATAAAAGTGTTCTCGAAGCATGTCCATCTCCCGTGTTCCATCTGTGTTTAGCAGTTTCGGCACCCACTTTAAGCGACATCGGTGTCTTGGTTTAATGGGATGACGCGGTTGGTCCCGTGGGATCCAACGGTCACGCCATATATGAAACTAGATCCACCCCCAATCCGCTAGATGATGCCTTTCTTCAATAATTCCAGACTATGATCAATAGCTTGCCAAGTCGACGGGGTGCTACTTGAGAAATCTGTGTCAGCCGACAGTTGATTTGGATAGCAACATCAGGCGCCCAGCAAGGCCACTCACAACTCCTCCCTGCCTATCCACGCCATTCCAAGCCCATATAACAAAGGTTGAAGATGAGGGTGGTATGGTCTTATTTGTTGGGCAATCTAAAAAAAGTGTCATGTCAAAGAAGTTAACTGATGTTGACTGGCAACTAACGGGAAGGAATGGCAAAATTAAGGGAGAGACGCTACATATACGAACACATACTTACGAGACTTAAGGTTACTGGGTGAGGTGTATGATTGGAAATCAGGGGGGAGGTAGGATCTACAGTGAAAATCAAGGGGGGTTAGTGAGAGATGGGGGTGCAACACAATGCTACTGCACCGCTAAAGAAACTCTACATGAAGTTATCATCACTATTATCATTACCCAAATGTGACATGGACTAGTTGTTTCGCGACAAAGTCATACGCAGCATCGAAATCATCGTCACTGTACAATTTTTTAGAGGTCGCAACATACTTTGATGATGCAGCTACTTCCTTTCAACGAGAACATGTATGATCTATACGGAAGCATAGCGTGCCGTTTTTTGTTCCGGGACAGTCAAGGTGAAGTTTCAACTGACTTGCGGCTTGGCGCTCAAGTTTTTATTTTAAAAATATAACTTGGCGGTCAAGTTCAGTTAAGTCCTAAAAAAAAAGAACAAGTGGCCCGTTGGTGTCAAAAAAGAACAAGTGGCCCGAGACAACAATACAATCATCCGGTCTACGGGTCTTGACCGTCGGTTTTCTCGGAGGGGGTTGGCACGAAGCACGCCTAACCTTCGTTATACCGCACCCCCGCGTCTAAGCTGACCAGTCAAACAAAAACCCCTCTGCAGCCGTGGAACCGGAAGACCTCACGCCGGCACATCGCGCTCACCGCCGGCCACCGCAGCACGTGGCCTCGCCGATCGACGCCGTCCCGCCTCGCGTCTTCACCCCCCGCTCGCCGCGAATCGGTCAGCCTCCTCCTGAATCCCAGCTCACAAAGTTATTTGCCGTTTCCACGGCCACTTCCGTTCGAGTTCGTGCCGTGCGGAGTTCGAGCTCGACTTGCACGCGTGATTGTCTGAACTCCGAACCAATTTAGCGCGGCAGGGAGAGCATGAGCGCACGAATTTTTGCGTTTACCTTGTTTGATTTTCGTGGGGCGGTATGATCGCATTCGCATTCGGGCCGGTTGGGTGGGTGGGGATTAGTGTTGCTCGGTGGTCGGTGCACGGCGGGGGTGGGGCGGGTGCTCGGGGCTCTGGCTGCCCCGCCGGCTTCGGTGACGTGTGGCGACGTCGTGGCATCATCCGCATCCGCATGAGAGTAGTGGTACTACGGCGTGAGGAGTTTCGCGGCCGGCGAGGCGGAGTCCATGGCCATGACCGCCATGTGTTTGTCGATTTGCTTCGCCTCGCTTTGTTCAGTGCGGTTTTGGTCGTTCCTGCGCTTTAGATTGCAGCTTGTATCATGCAACACAGTGTTATGTTTGTATCATGCGAATATGGGGATTTGTGATATGTATGATTAATACATATTTTGTATCTGTTTGTCTAACTGCGCAGGCGGATTCTGCAGATCCCGTGTGATTAGCTTAGAGCTATGACCATGGGTGGCGAGGCGGCATCCACTTCCTCTTCTACTCCCCATTCACAACCTCAGGAATCTAAAGCTGTAAGTGTTGCTAAGCCTTAACTGCATGCTTTGTTCCATGCGTATCTAGAGTTCAGCCACCGATTTGCCTAACTTGTCACTAGAGGGGTGTTTGGATTGAGGCCTATCAGGCAGGTCCTCGCTCAGGCAGAGATCTCAGCCTCAGGCCTCCAAAATCGGACGCCTGAGGTTCGTGCCTGACTCAGGCTGCTTTTTATGGAAGGGATCCAAACAGGCCTATGTAATTACTCGTCCCCTCTATATTGCAAACTATGGCATGATAACGAGTCGTACTGTTTTGATAAGTGGCATCAGCAATCGTGGATGTGTTTATGAGGATTTTATTTAAATAAATAAAATGAAGTGTATCATGAGTGGGGTCTGGCCCAAATGCACAAGACTTTTGGTCTTATAGGTTTCTTTTGTGTGTTGTCAGCTTCAGTTCCGTAAGCATATAAAGCTTACGTTTATGAGGAAAACTAGCTTATAGGTGATAAGTAAGTGTTTGCCTTGTTTTTGTCCTATCCCTATGTGTTATTTTTCCCCCTCAATTCATGTTATAAAATTTTCTTACATCTTCTGTTACTGCCTTATCCTTAGATATCATATCTTCGATTTCTGTAGTCATCATTAAAACTTATTATGTGGTTGCTGATTGTAGAGTTACTGTATGTATTTTCTGTCCTTAGGTAATCGTTGGTGCTGACAATGCTTCTTCGCTTGCCTTGCTAGACTCAATATAGAGTGGAGAGTGTTAAACGACACCTATCCAGATTGGTTGTGAAATCTCTCTGTGCAGTGGCAGCTGATTTTGACGTGGAGCCAATGCTCGAAGTCTCGAAATCAGGATTTGGTGACTACCAGTGGTATGTCGTTGTGCTACGTCTAGTCTATAATTTTACTATCTGAGTGTTTGGTTAATGAGATGAGTCTCTCTACTGAACAAGAAATCATCTGTCAATCATGTGCAGCAACAATGCAATGAGCTTATTTCCACGTATAAGAGAATCTGCAACAAACCTCGGGAACCCCAATGCAGTTGGACAGGTAAAGCTTTCATAACTGAATGTTTTCTTGAAGGAAATATTGTTTCATTTTCGTCCCTAATATCCAAACTAAACATATTTGCAGGCAATTGCAGACAACCTTCCTCCTTCCAGAATTGTTGAATCCACCTCTGTTGTTGGACCTGGATATGTTAACATAGTCCTATCCAGTGATTGGATCGCACAGGTCTGGTTGAGATGTTCTGTAAACAGCCTTCATTATTAACTTAGTGTTACTGGTAAGTGGTAACACAAGCCCACCATACTAATAAGCCTCACAATTGCAGAGGATACAAGACATGCTTATCCATGGGATCGAATCATGGGCACCAATCTTACCGGTTAAGAGGGTGGTGCTTGATTTTTCATCTCCTAATATTGCAAAGGAGATGCACGTTGGGCATATAAGATCAACCATAATTGGAGATACACTAGCTCGCATATTTGAGTTTGCGAATATTGAAGTTCTTCGTCGTAACCATGTGGGAGACTGGGGTACACAGGTACCAAATTCACGTGTACTGAGGTACTCCCTCCGGTCCTTTTTTCTTTGCGCATAAGAAGGAACGCGGATACCAAGGAGGGAATCGATGGGTGTTTTTTGGACAATTTTGCCCTGCACATGCACGGGAAGAGCTGCGGTGGTTTAACTGCTGCATGCAACGGATTGGACAGGCTCTGCGGTCTCCTTTTCTCTCTCCCACGCGCGCAGAATGGCCCACTTGCATGCTACATTTGATTGGTTGGACTCTGGCTGCAGCTGCTCATGCGTACGCTAATTAATGTCGTGAATGCGGGGCAAGGATGGAAACGGGCGCATGCAAAAGGGTATACGCAGACTAATTAGGAAAAAACTGAAAAAAGTTATGCGCAGACAAAAGAGGACCGGAGGGAGTATTACAGATTGACACAGATGGAACTCTTTATTTTACTGATATTTTTATATATTTTCAGTTTGGAATGCTGATACAATTTCTGTTTGAGAAATTCCCAAATGAGGAAGAAGCTGCCAACCAGGCCATTGGGAATCTTCAGGTACGTGTTAATAGTACCAGAGCTTAGTAGTTATCTAATACTTTAACTGATGAAACTTAATCTAAGTATGCCAGGATTTTTCACAAGGTAATGTATCTGACCTTAGATGGTGATTTACCTCTAGCATCTTACTCTCATACTGAGTGGTTAACCTGCTTCCTTTCTCCAAATCTACAATTGTAGCAATGGCTGATATATGCCATTTTCTGTAACCCCTAAAGACTGAATCGGTGCATACAAATCTTGCTCTGAGCAATACAAAATCATGATTATGGTCTGTTCTGCATATGTATATAGAGCATGCTACTTATATTTATTTATCACAATTCAGTCTTTAGGGTAAGTATATGCCAATTAGAGCACTGACTGATATATGCGAAGATTCTTTCAAGTATTTTTCTTGTCTTACTAAATCTACGAATTCTGACAAAACTCTCATTCAATGAAAGCTCCTTTCGTATGCTTTGCTATTATTTTCCTGATCCAGCAACATCTTGTTATGTTCTGCATATACACTACAGGGTTTCTACAGAGATGCCAAGAAAAAATTTGACGACAATCCTGATTTTAAAGGCAGGGCTCAGCAAGCAGTAGTTCACCTGCAGGTTTTTTTTTTTCAATCTTTGTTGTTTGCTCAATTTATGACTTGTGACATGACTTGTTCTCACCACCAAACAATAACTGAACTGTAGAGAGGGGAAGATAGATACCTAGCTGCCTGGAAAAGTATTTGTCAAATTAGCCGGAATGAGTTTGACTTGGTGTACAAACGCCTTAATGTGCAACTTGAAGAGAAGGTATTACTACTGTCCCCTGTTTGCCTACCAACAAATATTGGGAGAGAACTCCTGAAATGTACACATATTATTGGAAGCTGAATTTTTCTAGGGGTATGAACTAATCTGTGGTTTCTCTAAAATATTAAGCATTGTGTTTTTGTTGCAATGTGCATTGTGTTTACTAGTGCTGGAATGTTATGTTCAGTTACTACTGATAAATATACTGTTCGAACATGTTTTGAAGTGGAATTTCAAATTTTCCATTGATTATCTCCATTTTACCTTTGTTTGAATTTTTTTTGCCTTATAACTGAAACTACCAATGGTCTTAATCTCCAACCAAACTTCACCAACAAGAAGCAAATGACTGTTCGTATTTTTGTGTACTTTTTATTCAAAAATCAAGCTAACTAAATTGTTAATTTTCTCAGGGTGAGAGCTTTTACAATCCTTACATTCCTCGTGTTTTGGAGGAATTGACTAGCAAAGGCTTGATTACAGAAAGTAAAGGCGCTCTAGTTATTTTTATCGAAGACCAAAAGGCTCCTCTGATAGTGGTCAAGAGAGATGGGGGCTTCAACTATGCTTCTACAGATTTGGCTGCTCTTTGGTCAGTTGCTAAAACATCAATTAACACATTTGTATCTTTGCAACTTCTCGCCCTAAGGACATAAATTCTTTTCACATATTTGTCAGAGAACGAAACAAGTAGTGTTCAATATATCAGATGTAGGCTCCCTATTGAACTGCATAGCTTTTTTAAACTCATTAGTGTTTCTTTATCTTCCTGAAGGTACCGGCTTAATGTGGAGATGGCAGAATGGATAATATATGTAACTGACGTAGGTCAGCAGCAACACTTCCATTCGTTTTTCAGTGTGAGTACCATATCCATTTCCTTTGTAGGATGCGTAGAAACAGTATTTCAAATGCAATCTTGGTATGGTATTACTAGTCTGTTATCATATGAAGAGGTCCAACTGAGCTTTTGTGTGTCACAAACCTTTTGTGAAACTGATCATAGGCTGCTAGGATGGCTGGCTGGCTCCCAGATTAAAAAGAAGAGAAGTACCCAAAGGCGAGCCATGTTGGGTTTGGCTTTGTTCTTGGTGCAGAGGGCTTGCGCTTCCGGACGCGTTCCTCTGATGGAGTTGTTCGACTGGTAGATCTACTTGATGAGGCTAAATCTCAGAGCCTAGCACAACTTATGAAACGTCTCACTGAAAATGGTAATTGATGTTTTGATTTTTGGGGGTCCCATTGTTCATAAAAAAGATGTACTCACTATGCCTGCAATTGTGACGATTTTGTTCAGGTCAAATTGCTAACTGGACGGATGAAGAGCTGGATAAAACATCAGAGGCTATAGGATATGGTGCTGTTAAGTGAGTTTACCTTCTCTTCTATCATCTTTATTGGAGAGAAACACTTACATAAAAACTATAAAAGGATCCTTTTATCTCCTATATTCCATTCCATGGATCAAACTTTCAAAGCATTAAAGTTCCACTCTAGCGTGAGCCCTCTGTCGTATGACTGCTCATACTCAATAGCTTGGGCATGTAAGCATTAAGGTTCTATTCTATTGCATGACTCTGCTCGTGCCTATTGTATGTGCACCTGCACGTATTAGAACATGGATGCATATGTGAGATTTACAACTTATAAAGACTTATTACTTTTCCTTATGGTGGATGTTTAACCGCTCATGCTTTTACGGTTCTGATGATGCTTCATTTTTTACAATTTCTTTGATTCAGGTATGCAGATCTTAAAAACAATCGGCTGACAAACTACAAATTTAGTTACGAACAAATGCTAAGTGACAAGGTACTCTATCTAACTAGTTACATGTGATTATTTTATTTCGGTACCAAAGTGCTCTTTTTGAGCTACCCAAGCAGAGCGTATTATGAAGATCTAACCGTGATCTAATGAGCAGGGAAATACCGCTGTGTACCTTCAGTATGCACACGCCCGTATCTGTTCCATCGTCCAGAAATCCAACAAGGATGTTGAAGAGTTGAAAATGGTGAGCATCTCGTTATACTTGTAACCAATACACTGTCTGTAGCATCGCATGATTGCTGATGGTTGTTACTTTCCTCCCTTTGGATTCAGACTGAAGCTATTACTCTCGGCCATCCTGACGAGCGTTCCTTAGGGTTGCATCTCATCCAATTTGCAGAGGTACATTATGATTATTCATTGAAGTTGTTTAGCAAGGTCTTAGATCCACTTACTTGATTGTAATTGAAAATTCTACCTACGGCAGCTTAAGAATTTTTAGCCTGAAAAATACCCGGGATGAAATCTCCATGGGATGCGTTTGATAAACAAGAACTACCGCTTCAGTAGAGCACCATCCTTTTATGTGTACATATATATAATATACTGTGTCGTTAACTCTGTCTATACTGCAATGTTTTAGGTTGTCGAGCAGGCATGCGACGACCTGTCGCCCCATCGCCTGTGTGACTACCTGTACACCCTATCTGAAAGATTCTCACAATTTTACACCAACTGCCAGGTACGGTACCATTCTGCTTGCCAAACCACATATATTTCTCTATCTGATCGCGTCATGCTTAACTGCCTTTCCCCTTGTACCATGATTCTGGCAGGTGGTCGGGTCGCCGGAGGAAACAAGCCGCCTGCTGCTGTGCCAAACGTCGGCCATCGTCATGCGGCAGTGCTTCCACCTGCTGGGCATAACACCAGTGCACAAGCTATAGAAGTCGATGGATGCTCTAGTTAGTACTTCATCTCCGGCCTTAGCAAATTATCATGGAACTCGTGTAACATGACAGATTTAGTGGACGGGATCTTGTAAATATTAGTTGTAAATATCAGTATGTCGTCCATGCCACAGTTTCTGGGAGATCATAATAGCTCGCAAGTATGTCTGTCTTTCCTACATCAGCATCATCATGATAGCAAGGCTGTGGGATTTTATTCTTCGAAACTTTGGTGTGTTCTGGATATATGTTAGTTAAGGGCAATACAAACGTGCATGAGTTTTCTGGGCGTTTTTGCGTTTGTGCACCATATTAAAAGTTGTTCAACTTACTGAGCACGTAGTTGCAGTTAGGTTGGAGGCTCAGTTGCTTCCCGAGTGTTGGCCTGGGTTCCTTTTCCTCGCCGAACGCCAGTGCTATGCAGTATGCACACACTGAGTGACTGGACATAACTGGTGCAGAGGCATCTTGGCAAAGCTAGAGGTGGCTCCTCTGTTTGCATATGTTGCAATATAATAACGTTGCATTTATTTTGTCAAGGCTTTTCATCTCAATCTAGCACAGGATATTATTACTGCTGTATCTTAGACTTGCCAGTGCTTCATGATCAGCAGAGAATATCATGGCAGATTTCTGCAGATTCCCTGTCAGCCCAAGGTAACTTCATGTACTGCCAATACCTGCATATATTGTACTGTCTCTTCATGAAAAGCTCCTTTCCATACCTTTTCAGGGCAGACATGATTACCGGCATCTCTCTTTTTGGTGTCTTCTTTTGGTTCGGCAAAGATGCTTCATGGTGCACAAAAATGTACTAAAACTGCCACTACTTTGTCAGGCCGCTTGTGTACATATATGTATCCGCAGCGCTGAGTCTTCTTCACTGAATCACCATTTCCTCCTGGAGCTGCTTTGTCAAGGTAAGGTGTCTCCTCTCCCCTACGTCCTACCAGCAGGAAAGGAACGAGAGGGTTAAGACTTCAGAGTAGCTAGCTATTCACTTTAATGCTGCGATTTCTCTGGTTTGGGATATGAGTGCATGAACATCTTTGCTTGTTTTGATTTTTGTTCGACTCTCCCATTTTTGCACTGGGTAGCTCTACTGAAAGTGCAAATAGCTTTCCTGTGTTATTTGCACTTTCAGTAGAAAGATTGTGTCCATGTTTTTAGTTTTGAAGGTAGGAACTTGCAATAAGAGGGGCACATACTAACTTTATTACAAACTGTCATAACAAGAAAATAATCTGCACTCTCTAGGAAGGAGAGATTGCCGTTATGCTGATGTGTAGAGTTTGATTTACTACTTTGTTGAATGTGCAACTGACATAAGCTACACATTTCAGTTCACATGGCTGGACTAGCTTCCCAGATGAAGAGATACTGTGACTGCTGCAAGAGATATGCGGGCCATTTGGATGGAAGGATGAGGTGTTTCCGCGGGCGCATGACTGCTAATTTTAGACATGGCATGGTAAGCCCATTATAATTTGGAGCAGTTTCTCAAGTGTGCCCAGACATCTTCTCCTTCTTTAGAGTGTTTTGCATGTAGGATTGGTTGGAATTTGTAATGGATAGTTGCTTAAAGGTTAGACAAAAATGATCCTAGTGCGGTTGGTGTTAAACAGACACACAAGCGAATAGGTTCCGAACATCACTGCTAGTGAGCAAAATATGTGGTTTAAACTTCAGGGTTCAAGGCCAGCAGTAAATCCTGTAAGGCTGGGAAATTGTAGCAAAAGAAATTGTAAACTCCAGATAGCACTTAACACTATCTGTTCTAATTTCTAAACCAATCATGTGATGTGTCATTCCGGTTAATACCACTACATGTTCTCCGTTTATCAACCCATTTCCTGACTAATCCATATATATCACATACTAGTCATTTTTACATTGCATGTACATCGTATTTTCTGTTGCTCTCCTTGTTGTAGGAAACTCAACTAGGAAATTGATGTGCTTGCCTACACCAATTAATATGTTTCTTACAGGTTATACCGAACAAGTTCATCGACCGTTTCGGAGGAAATATCTCAAGGACCATCGAACTGGAATCCCGTAACGGCAGCATGTACACCGTTGAAGTCTCCAAGCTTATGAACGAAACGGTCCTCCGGCGGCGTGGATGGGAGGCATTTGTCGATGCGCATGGCGTCGAGGGGAACGACTCGTTGCTGTTTCGCCACATTGAGAAGTCATGTTTCGAGGTCCTGGTGCTCGACTCCGATGACTGTGAGAAAGTGCTTCCCTCTGCTGGCATCAAAGTTGCTTCTTGTAATGTTCAAGAAAGCGGCAGCGTGGATTATATTGATATATCAAGCAGCGTGGATTATATTGATATATCAAGCAGCTCGGGTGATGATACCACAAGGTCGCCAGGGAGCAAACGATTTGCTACGTGTGAAAGAGGCGACTCAAGCCACCCTAGAAAAACTGCCTTAAACTCCTCATGTTCTGTGGAGGATTCAGGTTACATTTGTATTTTCTTGTGCATCATTATTACGTTTTGAACTATGTGTCCACAGCACATTTCATACATCAAAGTTCTTTTATTTATTGCCATGGTTTTAACTAACTGTTGAGTTTCTGTACAGGAGAAGACGGTGACACTGAGGAAGAGGAACATTCTGAAGATGAATCGTCTTTTGGGCAAGATGATGACCATCAGACACCTTGTGCAGGGCGCGACTATATCTTGTCTCGGAGTGGTCGTCTGTCTGGAGCTCAGGAGGAGAGAGTAACTAGGCTTCTCCAGGATGTTCGAGCTGAGACTCCTGTGTTCGTGGCCATCATGAAAATGAGCACACGGAATCGCGCTATTGTAAGTTTTGATCTGCGCTTTTTTCGTCAAGGTTATAATCTTGAAATGCTAAACTTTTAGAGTTCTATATGTTTGATCCACCACTGATACCGTGCCTCCGTATGGAAAATCAGGTGATCCCCAAGCTATTTGCAGAGGAGCACTTTCCACGTGAAAGTCAGAACCTGACGCTGCAGCGCCCGGGCAAGAGCAAGAAGTGGCACCCCTGGTTTTTCATCAGGAAGGATCAATGTGGGCACGTTCTCGCTGGGCATCATTGGTTAGGCTTCCTCCGTGACAATCGGGTGCAAGAGGGAGATCTCTGCGTGTTCCAACCAGTGCTGGGCACTGGCACCAGGAGCAAATTCACAGTCCATCTGCTTCGCGAGTCCTTGGGTGGGAATGGAACTGGGAGTCCGAAGGAAAGAGTAGGATGTACTACTACTCTTGGTAACACAAGAGTGAACTCAGTTGCCCCTGAAATAGCAACCACAGCTCATGGTCATGGTGCAACAACAATGGCAAAGGCGGCACCACCGGCCCTGACAACCTGCCATGTCAACAAGGAGCAACATGATGATGGTAGCACATCCAGACGCCTGCCCTTAGCTTAGTAGTAGACTAGAGCGATTTGGTTCATTTGAAATTTCTCTTCTGTCTAAGTCATGTTAAATTTTGCACAGGGTGCAGCCGTGTTCATCAGAGAGCATGTCAACAACCAAAGCGGGCGCCTCCCTATATAAGGGTGAACTCAGCTACTCCTGAAAGAGTAACCACAACTCATGGTCATGGTGGAACAATGGCAAAGGCGGCGCTGACAACCCGCTGTGTCAACAAGGAGCAAGATAATGGTACATCAAGCAGCGTGCATTATATTGATATATCAAGCAGCTCGGGTGATGATACCACAAGATCGTCAGGAAGCAAACGATTTGCTACGTGTGAAAGAGGCGACTCAAGCCATCCTAGAAAGACTGCCGTAAACGACCCCTCGTCTGAGGAGGATTCAGGTTATATTGTGTTATTGTTTTGTGCATTAGCACTACTTTCTGAACTATGTGTCCACAACACATTTTGTATCTTAGATTTTGTTTATTGCCACGGTTATAACTAACTGTTGAGTTCCTTCTGTACAGGAGAAGACAGTGACGCTAAGGCAGAGGAACATTCTGAAGATGAATCGTCTTTTGGGCTAGATGATGGTTGTCAGACACCTTGCGCAGGGCGCGACTATGTCTTGTCTCAGAGTGCTCGTCTGTCTGGAGCTCAGGAGGAGAGAGTAACTAGGCTTCTCCAGGCTGTTCGAGCCGAGACTCCCGTGTTCGTGGCCATCATGAAAATGAACACACGGATTCGTGCTATTGTAAGTTTTGATCTGGGCTTATTTTTCCTCAAGGTTATAATCTTGAAATGCTAAACTTGTAGAGTTGTATATGTTTGATCCACCACTGATACCGCGCCTCCGTCTGGAAAATCAGGTGATCCCCAAGCTTTTTGCAGAGGAGCACTTCCCGCGTGAAAGTCAGAACCTGACGCTGCAGCGGCCAGGCAAGAGCAAGAAGTGGCACCCCTGGTTTTACATCAGGAAGACTCAATGTGGGCACGTCCTCACTGGGTCTCGCTGGGTAGGCTTCCTCCGTGACAATGGCGTGCAGGAGGGAGATCTCTGCGTCTTCCAACCAGTGAAGGGCACTGGCACCAGGAGCAAATTCACAGTCCATCTGCTTCATGAGTCCTTGGGTGCAAGTGGAAGTGCTGGTCCGAAGAGAAGAGTAGGATGCACTACTACTCATGGTAACACAAGGGTGAACTCGGCTGCCCCTGAAAGAGCAACCACTGCTCATGGTCATGGTGCAACAACAATGGCAAAGGCGGCGCCACCCACCCCGACAATCCTCCGTGTCAACAAGCAGCAAATTGATGGTAGCACATCCAGACCCCCTGCCCTTAGTAGTAGACTAGAGTAATTTGGTTCATTCGAATTTCGCTTCTGTCTAAGTCATGTTGAATTTTGTTCAGGGTGCAACCATGGTCGTCAGAGAGCACGCCAACAACCAAAGCCGGCGCCTCCCTACATATTGTCATCCACCGCACGCCTGACTGAGGAACAGGAGAGGGAGGTGGACCGGACATCCCGCACCATCGGGTCTCGGGTCCCCGTCTACGTCTCGGTGATGAACAGGAGCAGCGTCGACGTGGGCAACAGGATCTACAACGTAGTAAGTCGCAAGTGTTTTCCTAAGCTGTCATTATGATCAGGTGTAGTACTCGTACATCTTCGTTGTTGCTCACTTCCTTTGAATGAATGGTTTGGCAGACCATTTCCGGGGCGTATGCTGCCGAGTACCTTCCGGCCGGGGAGCGGGTCGCCGTGACGCTCGTGAGGAGGAAGAAGGCGTGGGAGGTCGAGATGCGCGCGCGCGGCGGCGGGCGGACGCTGGCGCAGGGCTGGCGCGGTTTTGCCCGCGACAACCGGCTGCGGGTGCAGGACGTGTGCCTGTTCCAGCCCATGGAGAAGAACCACGAGAGCCTTACCATGACGGTCCACATCATCCGTCGCAGCGGCAAGCGGAAGCAGTAGTCTCTCTTCTGTTTTAGCGCACCAGGTCGATTTGCCGCTGGTAGTAGCTCTTCTGCTTGTATTGTGTGAGCTTTTGGTGGTCTTGTAGTACTAGTCTGAAAACTTTGTTGGGGTAGTATGCATGTCTGGCACTATGGCTAGTGGCTGCTCTCCAGAACATGTGTTTATGAATTATGATGGCTAACCAGCTGTCTGCTGTGCAATTTATCAAGAGGCCTTCTAGCAACTCAGAGAGTTGGCTAATGTTGGGCTGGGTTTGTCACTTGTGGACCATTGCGAGTAGTAACTGAGGTCAATGCAGAAGTAAATGGGCTTAGGGCGTTTGTGCATTTCCAAAAATTCTCAACAAAATCACATACTCCCTCCGTCCTTTAAAGAGTGTACTTCCAACTTTGTTGGAGGGTCAAACTATCTCAAAGTTTGACCGAGTTTGTGCAAAAATATATCAATGTTTGTGAAACTAAATAGGTATATGATGAAAATATATTTTATTATGAATCTAATGCTACTAATTTGATGGCATAAATGTTGGCCAATTATTATACAAATACGGTCAAACATAAAAAAGTTTGACTTTCCAACAAAGTTGGAAGTACACTCTTTAAAGGACGGAGGGAGTATGTGCTTGCAGAGATGCAGTCAAGTTGAAAAAATTGCGGACTCTTAAGTGTTTTCAGCCACATATATATTAGAGACATCATTTGTGCATAATTCAGACAAAATACAACAGTCATCTTCGTTTTGATACAACATAATTCAGACACAATACAACAGTCATCTTCGTTTTGATACAACGAGGGAGCGAAAGAATGACATCCTTCACCTAAATGTCTCCAAAACTGGACCGCGTGGTTGTTTATTGATCCACGCCTCAAAAACTGATAACCGGGGCCACAACAAGAGTCAATCTATATGGTTCTGTACTTTTTACAGCCTTCCAGCCCTCAGAAGCCTTTCCCTGGCCTTCTGCTCTTCCATTTCGTTCATCCAATCTGAAATCTGGTAGATGCCTTTCCAAATAACTAGTCCCAGCGCCAACAGTCCAGCTAACGCAATTATCACCACGAGATACTGCTTGATTTGCTGGAAAAAAAATGTTGAGTGTATTGTAAGGAGCAGAGATACCTCAGCAAACCCAATAATCTAAGCATCACATCTGTCTATTTTACACACCTGACACATCGAAACCTGAACAGGTTCCTGTGCTCCGCGGTCATGCTTCTTCCTACGTTTGGGCACGTTTGCGACTTCTGCAGCAGGGTTCTACATGGGAATTTCAGGATATGAGCACTCATTCAATAATTAACCACAGAATCTAATTGTTTGGTGGTAAAGCCTCAGCAGATAAAAACAATGTGTTTCATATTACGATGGTAGGATCTGGTACCTTATTCTCCTGAACTTTCCGTTGATGCAACTCTGCAGCTGGAACATTGACCTTTTTCACACAATCTCCACCGCATGCAAGTAGGCCAACTCCAAACTGACCTTTTGCTACTTCTTTTGGGTCACGACCAGACCTTCGGTACTCCTTGAGAACATCTTGACATACCCACTCTTTTTTCAGGGTGTTGCATGCACAACGTACATTGACCTTCAAATATATCAAACATGCAGAGGAATAAATACAGATAAGAAGGTATAGCTTGAAATTGCAGGATTAAAACTTTGCTTCAACTTTTCAACGAAGCAACATATCCAAAAACTTCTCGACTAAAGTTCATCAGCTAAACAGATCGAGCACCTGATAACTTGCTGGTTACAGATAAATATGCCGATGCCATACCTTTTTCATGCACTGATCCACTGACGAGCATTGACCAGGGTGACATATTTCTGAGCACAGATGGGGGCAATTTGGTAGTTTCCTGCACGATGCCATAAAATAACAGATCCAAGAACTCAGTACTATGAAGTTATAAATTCAATTAAAGAAATTTCAGTAACAATTGTGCAGCGTGTTTTTGTGCGAACATTCATAACAGAAACAATTAGAAACCGGGAATTTGTAACTGACCTATGACACGGGCCACTGCAGGACCTTACTTTCAGCTGTTGCTTGGCATTTAAGTTGTTATAGTACACACACTCGAAAGCATGTGTCATAGCACCACAATGACATGATCTTTTAACAAGGACTTTGCAAGGTAGACAATCGCTTAGATGACACCGCAAAGGGCAAGGATGTGAACAAGGAGGATCCCTGGCCTGGCAGAAGCATTAAGACTGAACATCATGCACCAAGCTTAAAAGAAATATGCGGGGCTCAACTAGCCATTTCACATTAAAGTTTATATAAACAAAACGACCAAACTGAAGGTATTGCAAAGCGAAACAAAAAAAGAACTGACCCTTTGACAAGGAAGATTGCATCTTTCGCAAGGCTCGGCAAGAGTGTTCTTTCTACTGAGAGATAATATGGTATCAGCCTTACGTTGATCCGATGGAATCTCTAACACATGGCAATCCTTTGTGCAATAATGGTTACCACAGTGGAGAAGGTTTCCACATAAATTCTGACAGGGAAATTGCCTGCTTTTGGAGCAAGGTATCTGCAAAAACACGAAAAAAGAAATTGTATGTTATAATCAGGTGTACAAGCAAGCACATGTGAGGCATGCTCAAATGTGCAAGAGAGGGAGGGAAGGAGGGAGGTAAATTGACCAAAAGATGACCATGTTGTTCAAAACTTACTGCACGTTCTTGGCCTAGATGCTCTCCAAAACATGGCACCAAGACTATTTCTTGGCATGGTGGGCATGGAGTTCCAGGCGTACATTCTATATGCTTTTCCATTTTCTTTTTCATTGGTTTAAGTGTGAACTCAGGGTTCGGTGGAGGAATAGAGCCATGACACCTGGGTAGTGTTAAGATTGTTAGACATCAGAGGACACTGTAGTTCATGGTATACTGCTGCAATGACACACTCAGCATATAAATTAAACACTAAACCTTTCTTTACACTTGTGGCCACAAGAAAGTTCTTCCCCGCAGATCAGTTTGCAAGGTGGACAGGCTCCATAGTGGCATTTATGGGGCTAAAGGAAGGAGATAAAAATGTCAAGTAAATTCTGAGGACCAATTTATAATAGCTGAAGTAATTAAACACTCAAGAATGACATGCAACTAAATTCACAAGAACAAACTTTGAACAACAATGTGACAAATACCCTTGCAGTGGCAATCAGCAATAAAATTTATCAAGAGATTATCATTAATGAGCAATGACAATGTTACAGAAAAGAGGCGGAACAGTTTACCCGGCAATCAAGCTTGTGTCTGCAAAGACGATCTATATTGCATCTTTTTGAGCATTTGGGAGGTTTCTGATTCTTCTCGGTCCCACAAGGAACCTACAAGAGAATTATGCATTCAAATCTACGAAGGAAACTTAGCAACTAGTGGTTCAGGAGACACACTGATGAGGAACTTGTACTGTATAATGAAACTGGAGCAAGAATTAACATTTAGGGAAGTGCACAAGATCGTGTAAAAATGATTGCAATGCAGCTGTTGCGTGCTAATTATGTGTCTTAATCATCTAAGGAAGTAGATAGGACCGAATATGACTCATACAACAAAATGAACAACAGAATTAAGAGTCTATCAATTTCAACCTCAAAGTATGTTTTCCCACAGAAGCATGAGATGGTCTTCATCAAAGGACAAGGTGAACAAGTGCCTCTGGCAAACAAAAGGAACAAAATGTTACTAGAAAGTAGGATTTCAGTTCATACAAATGAACCAAGATCACAGCTTCAAAACTACAGACACGGATTTTTCATCCAAAAAGGAAACGGGACTATTCCAGAGCAAAACAACACGACATATTTTGAGTTTTTGACATCTGTTGTGTGGCACTTCTGGTATTTTAACATGGTCTTGCAGTTCAAAATGAGAGCATATACATGTATGTGTATAGCAATGCAAGTAGAACTAAACAATAGCAAATGACAAGCCAAAGATGCACCGATGATTAGGGCAATACCTGTGGCATGGAGAGAGACACTTATGGTTTCCACATCTGAGCCTCCTATCACAAGTCTACAAGCATAGATCTTTTTAGTGCTTGAAACTTGAAATGAACCAAAATCATGAAAAGAAAAAGAAAAAAGATGTACCTCTGCGCAGGGTGGGCAATCCCCAACACAACAACGTCGCTTACAAGCGTGGCGTCCACAGGCACGTAAACGCTGACATTTCCTTTCGCAGGTCAAGTCTTGATGGCAAGGCAGCTGATACAATGCATCACAAGAATTGGGGAATTTAACCATTTGCTGTCTAATAAGCAATATCATAGAAGTATACCTAACAACCTGTAGCATTACTACTGAACCAGATTAAGGAGAAAGATTGCTACTTATTGTTACTCTGTTAGGTAGTATGCATTGCAAGGGGTAACGTTGGACTCAAAAATCAATTTGAATCACATGAGCATTCAGGCATTCTATGTTTGTCCACTAACCACTAAGAACTATCTAAAAGTAGATGTAAACAACTGGTCTTTACATGCAGCAATTGCTTGCAGATACCATCCTGCCAATCAGGTGCAACTAGTTTAGTGTTGTTAACTGCTTGCAAGTGCTTGAATATCTGTTTTGCTTACTCCTTGCAAGTTTAAAGATTATGATCACAAACATGTTCTGTAGATATGTACCTCCTTCTTCAGAACCCCACAGCGGCAGGACTTTTTTATCACAAGCCGGCAGGTCACATCACACGGGCCACGATGGCACCGCTCGGGGCATTTGTGCCGTCCGCACCCAAGCACCTTCTCACAAGTCGATCCACATGTGGCAGCCTCCACATCACACTCCAACCTTGGATAATCCTTCTTGCCACAAGGGCAAGTCCGCCGCCCACGAAGCGGACATTCCCCACACTTTCCACCATGGCATCCTCTCTCACACCTATGCTTCCCACACTCCAGCATCCCACTACACTCCCTCTTGCACTGGAAAACTCTTTCAGAGCACAACCTCTCCACCATTGTCTCTCCACACTCACATTTGTGATTCCCCCGCACAGCACACGGTGGGCATGGCCCATCATGGCAATCCACCGGACAACAGTGGAGTTCACAGCTAAGGCGTTTATTGCATTTACCCTTACAAGAATAACGCTGATGTGCACAGCGCCGGGGCTCATGGTGCGCCCCGCAGAAGCACCGAGCGTTAGGAACAACAGCCGGGCATGGAGGACATGGTCCAGGGTGGCAAAGCAGGAGGCAGGTGTGCTCGCAGCCGGAGTCGGGATTTGAATTGAGGCGGCGGCCGCAGACGTCGCCACAGGAGTGGGGGAGGATCCAGGGGTCCGCGGGAGGGTCTTCGGTCTTGGAGCAGAAGCAGTGGTAGGAGGTGGGGGTCTGGGATTTGGGGTAGGCGACGCGGCACTTGGGGCAGCCCCAGGTGGGGGAAGGGGCGGCGGAGGCTGACTGGTGTGCCCATGACTGGATGCAGGGGAGGTGGAGAAGGGCAAAGCATGAGGCGGAGCAGGACCAGACGGGATCGGAAGGGCGGATGGGGTCCAAGCAGATCAGGCACGGCGGCGATCGGCGGCGCGCGGCGGAGTTGAGAAAGATGCCGACTTTCGAGAGGTCGGCGCCATTGCCGGCGACGGAGAGGTAGGTGGAGAGGACGGATGCAGTCGCCGGGTCGCAGGTGCTGAGATCGGTCTCTTCCCCGGAGGAGGAGTAGGACGAGGGGTTAGAATCGGAGACGTGGCTAGGTTTCGACGGCGGGGGTGCGGGTGCGGGTGCAGGTAAGGGTGCTGGTTTACGGGTGGTGGCAGTAGCAGTAGTGAAAGGAGCTGGTTTCCGCGAAGAGGATGCGGCGGCCGCTGCATAGGAGGACGGCATCGCCGGCGTTGAGGTGGTCGCTGGAGATCGGTGGTGCGCGCGAGATTTGTGAGGGAGGGGAATTCAGCTTTTGCAGTTAGGTCCAAGACATTTCGTACTCCATTATAACTATATTTTGTGTGTGTAAGAAATGAAACCTCTATAATTTGGCCGGAGCAACTAGTTGAGTTAGAGTATACTCGTAAAAAAAGAACTAGTTATAGTTAGGTAAATGTTTACAATTGGCCGGCCGGTCGAACTTGGGCGGTCGCTTCGTGGCGCAACACGCTGGCACGTGGGCCCGTGCGACAGCTCACCCACCACTCGCCACCGTTGCACCTTATCTCCTTCTTCACGCGACGCATTCGTTCCCCACGGCCCGCTCTCTCTTTCTCAATCCAATCCAAGTGGCGGCAACGACGGCACCCACCGATGGCCATGGTGCTGCGACGTGGTGCTGGGGACCGACGGCGACGGGATGCTGGACCAGCGCTGGTGGATACACCCGCGGGTCGCCAGAGCTGCAACGACCTCGACCGGCGACACGGGGGGGGGGGGGGGGGGCACCATCGGCGCTGAAGAAGATGCGCCCACACGCCGCGGTGGTACATCAGGCACCATCAGATGTTGGAACGGCGGGCCATTTTGCCGGAACCGGTAATGGAGGGTGCTAGGACGAGCGGTGGGGGTTGCTACAGTCGATGAGGCAGATGCTGGAAGCAGCCATGGAGTTTGTTGGAACCGGCTTTTGTGGATGATACAGCAGACCATGGAGATTGTTGGGACCGACGGCGACGGGATGCTGGAACCGTCGGTGGTGGATGCTACAACCGCGGGTCGCGCAATGCTACATCCATAGTGCGGCGGTGCTACGAGGTCGACGGCGTCCATGGCGGGATACTACAACCATGGGGCGACAAAGCTGCGACCGATGTCACACGAAGCTACCACCGTGGCCTGGCTACGACTGCGGGTTGGCGGTGCTACGACGACGGCGGGTGTTTGTCGCGAGATGCTACAACCGCGTGCCAGTGAGATGCAACCGCAGTCTGGCATAGCTGCAACCCATGAATCGGGCGGAGCTGGGAGGAGATGGGTGACGAGTGGTTATTGCAACCACGAGTAGGTGGTGACGCAAGACCGGCGCCCGCGAGCGGCGGGTGCTGCTAGCGCAAGGCAAAGCTTGAGGCGAGGCGCTGCGAGCATGGGGGCAGTGCGCTATGGGTCCGCGGCACGAGGGATGGGGACGCATAGATCGCACGGCTCGCATTGAGCTCATCGTGCGGCTGGCAGGCGGTCGGCCGAAAGTTTGGGCCGGTCGATCAGTGGCTAACACTGGCCTTATAGTTAGAGAGTATTGTGTACCTCTCTAGGTGGCTTCACAGAGGTTACTTCTCGGAGCCTAACCTCCTCGGAGCGCAAGGCATAAGTGGTGCACTGCCATGTGTCGCGTGTTGGATGGTTCCCCAAAGAGGCGTTTTTTCTATTTTTATTTTTTTGAATTTTCTAGGATTTTTCTTGGTTTTCCAGGTTTTTCCAGATTTGTTTTTTAATTTTTCCCCGTTTCCCTGGCGAAAAAGAAAGCAAAGAAAGGAGATGTAGAAGCCGAGATGATTGCACCTCTCAGTGAAGATATTGCTGAGAAGAAGAAAAATGTTATAAGGTCAAGCATGATGATGGCCCATCTTCCAAGAAGGAGAAGAAGAGTGGTGGCTAAGAGGTCAAAACTCTGAAGAGAATGTTTGTGCGCCTCCCGAAGAAAATCTCTCGCATCGGAACACTGAATAAGTATCAATCGATATTGTCTCTAATCTGCCCTCCAAGATCAAGTCTCAGCCCAAGAAGCCTGTGAGAAAAACTCCTCAGAAAATAGTCTCAATGTAGCAGACCGAGAATGTTGATGCGTTTGAAGGTTTTCATGATATTGGCACTGATGCGCCAAATCGCATCTGAACAGCCTCAACAACAATCCCCTCAACGGAAGTCATAACCTCCTCGGTCTTAAGCTTAACCTGAATCGTCCAAGGACAACTACAACTCCGAGGAAGATCGTGTCCCACTCTCAAAGAGGTACAACATTTCTCTGAAAACCAAGGCACCGTCTCCCTTGATGCAGAAGGAAAAGGAAGCAACTCTATCTTCCTCGAAAGTTAACCTGGCGAATTCTGAAGTTTTTGATGTCGTGGTTATCATGGAAACAAATGGATGAATGGGCCAGAGATCCATTCTCAGTTGATATTTACTCTCTACCCATTCCCAAGAAAGTTCTCGATGTTGTAGAAGTCTTTCCTCAGCACTAAGGATGTCCCTCTGGAGCAGAGTGCACCACCTAAGCCACGTGCTCCGGCTGAGGAAGAAATGCCTCTTGATGAGATCCTTGTGAACGCAAGGCCCAATGATTCTTCACCCCCAATGCGAGTGTTCATTCCCTTTGACACTTCGTTCGCCCAAGAAGAAGTTGAAGAAGAGGAGTCCAGTGCCCCGAAAGACAATCAAAGTGATGTTGTTCCATCTATGCAAAGTGCTCCACCCGAGATTGTTGCAGAAAATTCCCTCGAGCCCTCCTCCAAAGAAAATGTTAAAACTAGTGTTGCAGCGAATGTCTCTAAGCTAGCTGTGGCTGATGATGCAGAAAATCGTCAATGTCATCGGTAGGGTGGAGAGCGTAGCCGGAAGTACCAGAGGGGAACGCACACAGAGGGTTTACCAAGGTTCGGGCCTTCATGGTCGAGGTAATACCCGACTCCTTCTTTTGATTGAATTGATGGTGGAAAACACCTCATGTGAGGGGGTTACAAAGATAGAGTGTTCTGCCTACCAAGATGGTGATTGTCGAGTCGATCCCTAAGCTATCACTTGGCCTCACCTTATAAAGCACGGTGAGACCTAGGGCTACAAGGACTCCAACCGACTTAGACTAGGTCGGTTAGACGAGTTCACAGCTTATGCTCCAAGGCATCCTAGTTCATCGCCAGCGGGCTCCCTTCTTCAGCCGGAGGCTTGCAGGGACGACGCGGCTTGCTAGCCCTAGGGGCCGGCCCACCATTCGAAATACCTCTTGATGGGCCACCCCCGGTGTAGCACACCGTCGGTAGCCCCTGAGTTTGTCTGGGGTTCTTGCTTGGTCATAGATTCTTCTCGAGAGGCGAAGTCCTGGCGGGCTCCTTCTCATTCTAACTGAGGCTCCCGTCAGTCCTATCTTCGATCTTCAGGGAATCTGGCCTCCATGGCACATGTTGCACTCGAGCTGGATGTTGAATGAGGGGTTCCACCGTGTAAATAGATGCATGTGTACTTGTGTGTTGCAACATAGTTCATGTGTAATTTAGTACGCTGCCAAAACTTGTTAGTTTGACTAGTTTGATGTTGTTTCTTCTTGCCCTAGTCATGTTTCGATGGTCATCAACAAACCACTGGGTTGTTTATATGAAGCACAGAGTCATTGTTTGTCTAGTTTGTTGTTTCCATCTGACCTAATCATGGTCCTTACATTAATGGAGATGCTCATGTCTATTGAATCACACAGTATCGACTTATGTAACATTTCAAATGTTGTTCAGCTAGTGCTAATTAAGGCACATAAATGGCTGGCAATATCTAGTTATAGGATACAACATAGTTTATGTGTTACCCTTAAATATGTTTGTTTAACATGATTGTTGTTTTAACTTCTTGCTCTAATCATGTTTTTTCCAACTTCAACTTTTCAGGATCCAATCGAAACTACAGTGGCACCATAGGTACCTTTAAAAAAAATGTTCAACTGGTTCATTGTTGTAACTTCTTGTTTTATTCATTGTTACTAACTTTCAACTTTTCGGGATACAATCGAAACTCCAATGGCACAACATGTACCTTTCCAAAAACTTCATTGTCTCATTGGTTGTTACTATAAATTATTGCTCTAATCATGTAACTAACTTCAACTTCTCATGATCCAACCAAAACTCCAATGGCACACTGATACGTCCATTTTGCATCATTATTTCCTGCTGTAAATTATCTTATTTCAATGTTATATTCCACATTATGGTGCAATTTTAATGCTTTTTCTCTCTTGAAATGCAAGTTATATCAAGAGAGGGGGATTGCCGACAACTGGAATTCTGGACCTAAAATATCAACAGAAGAGAAAGCAATTCTCCGGAGCTCAAAATGAAGCATGGATTTTTGAGGAATTATTTTGGAATATATGATGAAATATGGAGCAAAGATATCCCACAGGGGGCTGTTGGGGTTTCCCTAAAGAGGAAGGGTGATGTACACATAAGCAAAGCATTTCCCTCAGTTAAGAACCAAGGTTTAATCAAACTAGTAAGAATCAACAAGCTAATAAGATAAACGGTGCCTGCACACAAACAAATAAAATACTTGCACCCAACTTGGCAAGGGGGTTGTCAAGCCCCTTGTCTTGCTAGTTACAAGGTTAAAAGCAAATAGATAGATAATAGTAATGCGGCGAGAAAATAAAGGCAAATAGTAAAGAGGCAATTTTATAGGAGTTTGTATTGATGGAAGAATAGACCCGGGGGCCATAGGTAGGTATCTCTCTCGAGAAGAAGGCAAACGGCATGGTGAAAAATTACAGTTGGGCAATTGACAAGAATAGCAATGTTTATAACTATGTCATCACCGCGGTACAGCATACAATCATTCACACAAGTGTGTATCTTCTGGACTTCAAGTTCCAATGGGCAAACAACTTTCTTCACTTCGTTCGTGCTTTTGGGGAGCACATTATCTTCTGGAAGAATGTCTTTGACAAGACCTAACAACTTTGTGAAGCCCTTGTTTGATAGACCATTTTCTGCTTTAAATCTGAGAAGCTCCAGTGTGGCACTCAACTTGGAATATTTCTTTTTGCAACCTGGATACAAATCTGTCTTGGAGTCCAACTTAATAGTTGGCAGATCCTTGTACCCAACTGTATCTGGGCCCTCGAAATCTGTAATAATAGAAGCAAAATCTGGCATACCATCAAGGTAATCGGTGTCATCTGCGTCACAGTCTTGGTTATCCTGTTGGGGGTTTGGCATGTCTCTGTTCCGTTGGTAGCTTGACGTCTCAGCCCCGAGGTTAAATTCAACATCCATGTGACTCTGATCGGGGTTTGGCATCTCGCCGCCCTGGCTACCTTCATCCATGATCGGCTCTTCACCATGTCTAGTCCAATATGTATATCCATCCATGAATCCCCGCTTGTATAAGTGGAATTCGACTTCCTTAATTGTACGTGACTCTGTATTGGTACAATCCGGGCATGGACAGAGGATGTAATATTTTTTTTACTAATCTTCTTCTTTTTCCATTCAGCCAAAGTGATGAACTCCTTCATGCCATCCTGAAACGTTAAGGTTGACTGATCCTTTATTCATTGAGATCGTTCCATCTGTACACACGAGGGGTAATTCAAAAAACATTAAAAAAATCGATTAATGGATGAATGGATGCCCTAATATGCGTGAATAAATCACAATATTTTATTTTCATAATTTACGGAGGGCGCTCCATATTGTTATCCAGCCGTGCGATGACCCTAATTAATGACCAGTCAATTTACACGTACACTTATGAATTGAATACCTTAACTAATCCACTCAACAAAAAGAATACCTTAATTAATTAGCCACGCGATGACCTCCACCCAACAAACATAGCAGCGCGTAGCCACGGCACGCCGAGACAGCAGGGTCGGGGAGCAGCGCTTAGTGGGGTAACCACCTAAAGTTCGAGCTCCACTATCCCGCCATTGACCGAGAGATGTGCTCCAATCACGTCGCCGCCGACCTTGAGGATTGAGCTCCTCCTATCTCCCGCTGCCGACCGAGGATTGACCTCCTATCCCGTCGCCACCGCCGACCGGCCGAGGATTGACCTCCTATCCCGTCGCCACCGCTGACCGGCCGAGGATTGACCTCCTATCTGGTAGCCACTACCTCGGCCGCCGCCCCCATCTCTATCCGCAGAGTGGCTGCTTTTTTACGGGTATCCGCAGAGCGGTTGTTTACCCTAAGTATTAACTCAATTATTGCATCCCCATCTGCCAATAGACATATGTACCGGGTTGTACATCACATACGGTTATGTTACGGGAACCGTGTACCACGCATGTTGTCATCTCACACGATTTAGTGTGGAAATCGTTTGTGAAGGTGTAATATCGAACACGCACAATATGTACAAACCGTGTGCCGTATACAACAGAGTGCTATAAGTAGTCCCCCGATCGTTATCAGATCCCCGGTTTCCCCATTTCCCCCAAATCCCTAGCTAGCCCTCAATTTCCCTCGCGTGGCGCTGACATTGGGGGAATGCGGATGAGTGGTGCTGATGGTTTCAGTGTGGCTGCTCCGGCTCGCACCATCGCACTCGGCAGCGTGATGGGCGGCGCCGCCACGACGGTCAACGCCGAGCACTTGCCTAAGGTCATCAGAAGACCGGTGTACTACGGCTCTGAATCGTCTTGTCAGGTTCCAATCAATCCTGATCTATTTAGTATGTCCAAAGTAGCTCCCTCAATACGTCTTGAATGGAACAAACCACCAGACATGGTAATAATGAAGTCAACATAATGTTGGATATGTGAGGAAAGATCTGCCAGAATGTGGGTACGGTAAAGCAAACCACCCCAGAGTAAAAAAAGTTAGATTCGTGGGAAAACATTATAACAAGGAAAAGGATACCCGAGTGGGAATCGGTTTTCCTTAAAGACAGAATATTCATACTGGTTCCATGAGCAACCAAATCTCGAGGACGAGATTTATTTTAAGGGGGTAGGTTTGTGACACCCTAGTTTTTCTCAGCTTTTCTCTTCAAAATTTATTTGAAATTTTATTTGGAATTTGGCTTGGTTTGTTTCTGAATGGCTCTATGGACTTAAAACTTGGGAATATTTTCTTGATTTTCTTTCCCAAGTGATTCAAGTTCTCAAAAAACTTCTCTCAACTCATGTCACTTCCATTCTTGCTCAATCTCAATTTTATTCCAATATAATATTCCTTTTTTCCATTAAAGGAATAACCCTTGGAGCTCTAGGTTGTGAAGCAGCCTATATTTCTGTTCTCCCAAAAATTCCAAGAAAATTCTCATAAATCCTTTGCACCATGTGAACCTTGGATGTGTGAAAATATTCAAGATTTGCTCCTCATGGTGAGCACAGCATCCAATCCTTGATTCTGATCATAATTTTAGTTTGTGAGGCCACTATATTTTATATTGCTTCAAAAATTCTGAAATTAATCCAGGACATTCTCCTACCATATTATCAATCTACACAAATTTATGGCTCATTTCATTTAGCCAATTTCTCTATAAAATTCCACCCAATTTCTATCCAGTGGAAAGTGTTGTGAAGGAAGTACCATGTACACTAACCCAATTGGGCTGAAATTTTTATAGCATGTTGCCATCCCCAAATCACCCACAAATACCAAGTTTCAACTCCAGGAACCCATCCAAGTGAGTGCAACATCCTCAGCAAGATTTCTGGACCAGAGAGGCAATTGTGAAGCAACTATGCTCTACATATGCCCACTTGGTCTGAAATTTTACCAGCATGTGCACCTTCCTACTGCATTTCATTATGGCAAACTTTCACTCCTAAAGCCCTAGTCATTTTACCTCAACTTCCTGCCCAAGTTTCTATCCAGAAACTTGTCTGGAACCTATCCAGCTGTCCTAGTCAGCTCTTGTCAAACCAAAGGCACAGGAAGGACTCAGGCTAAGGGGACTACCGCGTAGACATGACCGGGCAGGCCAGAGCGCACCGCGTGCTCCAGTGCATGCGGTGACCACGCATCTGCCAGGGCAGAACTCGCGCTCTACGCACTGAACCCTCTCGGGCCTCGCCGGTTCTTCGCGACTATGCCACCCCGCCGTGTCCCTTAGTGCCGACGTCCTCCCCGCCGTCCACCTGGCTCGCCTGGAAGCCTCCCGAAGCCGGCAGCACCCTCGCTGGACGCGGCCAAGCGCCGCCACGCGTAGCACATTACTGGTACTGTGGCCGCGCTGGCTATCCTCTTCCTCCCGTCGAGCCGTCGCATCGCCTTAACTCTCTGACCTTCTCTAGCACCCTCCCTCGCTCAACGACGGCCAGCTCGCCGTCCTCGCCGTGCCAGCTCAACCGTGGCGGGATCCGGCTCGGGCACCTCCCGTCCGGCTATAAAAGCCGCTGCGAGCCCTCCCTCTCCTCACCACTCGAGCCCTCCCTCTCCCAATCGTCGCCTCACAGCACCGGAGTAAGCCGAGAGGCTCTCCTCCTCCATCTCCGGCGAAGAGCTCCGCCATTCTGCTCCAGCTCCTCCAGCTCGCCTCCGTCCACCCCAGCCCCAGCCGAGGCCACCCCCGAGCTCGTGGCACTCCACTGACCCGTCCCAGCCCTTCCTCTGCCCGAGTACTCGCCGGAGTCGCCGGATCGATCGACCACCGTAGCTCACCGCCGCCTAAGACGAAGGGGGCGACCGCGTCCGGCCACCGTTCGAGGAGCCACGGGTACGGGAGTGCTCGCTGTCGTCTGCTCATTCCATCCCCGCCGTCGCCCAGCTCCGCCGTGGCCTCTACGCCGGCCAACCGTCACCGGTGAGCCGCTGTCCTCTATTCTCCCTCTCCCTCTCTTTTAAAACTGACAGCGGGCCCCGCATGTCAGTGTCTCCGCCAGCGCCCAAAGCGGTACGCGAGTGGAGGCGTACGCTGGGATTACGCCTTCGACGTGGCCGTCTCTGGGTTTTCTGTTTATTCTGTTTAAATTCATTTTAAATCTAGATTTGATTGAACTTTGACCAGCTAACTTTTAAACCATAAGTCCAAATGAGTTCATTCTTTTTGCATTATTTTTCTTTTGAGCTCCTCTAGTTGCTGTAAAAATTTGGTATTTTTCTCTGCTGTCTAGAATTTCTGGTCAAAAGAAAATGCTTTATGTGGTATTTGAAAATGTTTTCAAAAATGCTTTTCAAATTGTTTTGCCTAGTTGGTGAAGGCCAGAAGTACTTCCACACTCTATTGGTGCAAGGCAAGCCACAACTCTCATTTGCATAATTGCATTGCAATATCATGGTTTAAATAATTATTTTAATGCCAAATATGAATTATTTGTGAATGGATTAATTCATGCAATACTTTGGGGATTTTGGATAAGTTACTGTCATGATGATGATGGGATTATAGGTTAGTAGTAGATTTCCAGATTTATGTCGAAATGCTGTCGGACTGTGAGATTACCTTCTATGATTATTTTGTGATTCCGCCGGCACTGCGTATATGGGATTATTATTAGAAGTTGATCATGATGCTCATTGGATTTCTAGTTGGTTATTGTAATAACCTGGATTACTTGTATATCGGAGTATCGGTGATGACTATGATTACTCAGGGATAAAATCCTTTATCGTTGATCAAGTGCCACTGAACCGAACTTTCCAGTGCAGCCACACTTGCCGGAATGGGACGGCCTTGGCTTGGTCTAACAGCGTGCTCTTTTATCGGTACCACCAAAGAGGGAAGGTTATGCGTGCGTGCTGCCCTGATCAGGTAGACGACGATAACCTTGTGAGCCTAGTTTGGTTTTTGAGCTCAGGTCCCCGTTTGGGACAATTGGTTGGCCACGACGGTGGCAAGTGTCAGAAGTGACACAGGGGCCACCCAGGGCAGGACTCCGGGGGAGGATGATTGTCGGTGGTACGGTGGAGGAGTCACGGGTTAGGCAAGTTTCGTTGGAGCAGCACCGGTCCACCCGGAAGGGAAGTGTACCGAGGTACGGGACCAGGAGCTTCATAGTGTGGGTAAAGTGCGCAACCTCTGCAGAGTGTAAGAATCTATTCGAATAGCCGAGTCCACGGTATTGGACACAGTTCGTACTAAGTCACACTGTCTGATCAACACCAATGAGGGAATGACGTGTTAATGATGGAAGAACTCGTCTCAGTATAGTGACCGATTGTTGAGGACTGCTGGTAAATGTTGAGGATGATTCTCGGGGATGATTGTCAGAAGTTCTCAGGGTGACCATGAGTTGGTCACGAGAGTAAGTGGTTCAATCATGTGGCTCAGGGCAAAGTGGTTCCATAGTAGCAGCAAGATTGATAGTTGTAACAACAACATGTTATTATTTTCTTCCACTCTTTGAGTAGCATTTAAATCTGGGTTAAGCATGATTGCTATGACATTGTTATGCCTTGATGCTCTTGTTTGTTGCGAGCTTGCGAGTACATTCAAAGTGCTCACCTAGCGCGTCATGCCATTTTGCAGGTGCTGCCATGTTTGCATAGTGGAGGTGTTCGCGTTGCGAGCTAGGATGTGTCCCAGCCAGAGTCCCTGTGGAGTGGAGTCCATGTTGATGCCGTGATTCTGCTGCTAGGATTTGAGCCGCTGCTAGCATAGAATTGTCATAGCAAGCGTAGCTTTGCCAAGGCAACCCTTTGTAATATCTCAAACCCTTGTACTCCATTTATTAGTAATAAAGAGCTGATTTGTTCTATGCCAAGCAATGACGTATTCCAGAAGACTTGATCTCCGGGCTGGAATACGGGGTGCTCCGGTGACTCTGAGCCGGGGTGCCACAGATGATGAATGGCATGGCAGGGCTCAGAGTGTTATCACCAAGCTTGCAGAAGATAACGTATAGGTGAAGAAGAAACTGACTGAACTGGAGTGTACAATCACTACGATGAAGCAAGAAAGAATCAATCACAGGCAACAGATGAAAGCAAGAGACAAGAAGGAACTAGCATGTGTAGTTGTAGTTGTCGCATTAGCCATCTTTTATGCGATGTTTGCAATGATGATTAGGGGTTTTATTTGATTATTATGGGCTACATCAATAAGTAGAGCTCATCTCTTGCTTGCCAACTGTCCTATGTTAAATGCTAGTTTCACACACGTTGTGTTTCATATAAGTGTTTGCATAGTTGAAACAATGCATTTAGCGAACCGTGTGAATTGCTAAAATGTACCGTCTGAAACAGTTGACATATTGCACGCATTTGGACGCACCAACCCGTGTGTGTAATTATCACATTGAGAACTGCGCAACCGCGGGAATTTAGAGCGATGGGGTACTAATAATTGCGGTTGATTATATCAGAATTCTAACCGCCTTCCAAGGCGCTAATACAATCCTTCAATCGCCTACTTCAATTGCCATTTATCTTTCTTCATCGATCCCTCGCTTCAGTCACCACCATCTTCATCATCCCGGCCGCCCGCCCCTGCCACTACGTACACTTACTACACACACACTCTGCAATCTCGCTTTCTTGCGGTTTGTACGTAACGCAGCCTTGTTGTTTTCTGTGAGCGACAGCGAGGATGACAGTTTCGCCAGTCTGGCGCCCGCTCTAAGGTCAACCTCGGAATCATCACGCTTGTCTTCCATGAGTCCTGGCGTCGAGCCCTGACCTCGATTATATCCAGTTCATGGAACGGACGACGCCGCCCGAGTCGTCAGACAACGACCAGATGGACGAGGAGCCGCCGAAGGACGAAGAAGATGACGACGATGATGATGAGTGCTACTTGTGTGCTGCGTTGGGATTTTCCCCGAAGAGGAAGGGTGAAGCAGTACAGTAGAGATAAGTATTTCCCTCAGTGAGAACCAAGGTTTATCGAACCAAAAGGAGAACCATGCAAATCATAGTGAACAGCACCTGCACACACAAAAGCAAATACTTGCACCCAACGCAGGCAAGAGGGTTGTCAATCCCCTTGAACTCGTTACTTGCAAGGATCAAATCTTGTATAGGTAGCTATATAAATTGCAAAACCAAATAAAAGTAAATAAATTGCAGCAAGGTATTTTTGGTTTTTATAATATGTTTAAAGTAGACCCGGGGGGCATAGTTTTCACTAGAGGCTTCTCTCTCGAACACATAGCATACGGTGGGTAAACAAATACTGTTGGGCAATTGATAGAAAAGCGCATAGTTATGATGTATTCATGGCAATGATCACATATATATGAATCATGTCCATGACAAGTAGACCGACTCCTGCCTGCATCTACTACTATTACTCCACCAATCGACCACTATCCAGCATGCATATATGGTATTAAGTTCATGACAAACAGAGTAATGCCTTAAGCAAGATGACATGATATAGACAAAGTAAACTCAATCAATATGAATAAACCCCATCGTTTTATCCTTAGTAGCAACAATACAATACGTGCCTCGTCCCCTTTTGTCACTAGGTGAGGACACCGCAAGATTGAACCCACTACAAAGCACCTCTCCCACTGAAGATAAATCAATCAAGTTGGCCAAACCAAACGGATAGATCGGAGAGAAATACAAAGCTATAATAATCATGCATAATAAAGTTCAGAAAAGACTCAATTACTTTCAATGAATAATCTAATCATAAACCCACAATTCATCGGATCCCAACAAACACACCACAAAAGAAGATTACAGCGGATAGAACTCCAAGAAGATCGAGGAGAACATTGTATTGAAGATCAAAGAGAGAGAAGAAGCCATCTAGCTACTAGCTATGGACCAGTAGGTCTGTGGTGAACTACTCACACATCATCGATAGGGCAGCAAGGTTGATGTAGAAGCCCTCCGTGATCGATTCCCCCTCCGACAGAGTACCGGAAAAGGCCTCCAGATGGGATCGCGGAAGAACAGAAGCTTGCGGCGGCGGAAAAGTTATTTCGGGTGCCTCTCTGTTGGTTTCCCAATATTTGAGAATTTATAGAAGTGGAATTAGGTCAGACGGAGCCACAGGGCGTGCCCTGTTGCCTTGCCGTCTCCTCATTTGCCGTCTGGTCTCCTCCTGAAGCTTCTAGGGTCTCTTATGTCCAAAAAAAATCGTTAAAATTTTTCATAGCATTTGGACTTCGTTTGGTACTGATTTTCTAGAAAACCAAAAACAGGCAAAAAACAACAACTGGCACTAGGCACTGGGTTAATAGGTTAGTTCCCAAAAATGATATAAAATTGCATATTAAGGCATATAAAGTATCCAAGATTGATAATATAATAGCATGAAACAATCAAAAATTATAGATACATTGTAGACGTGATAACCCACAAGTATAGGGGATCGCGATAGTCTTCGACGGTAGTATTTCACCCAAATTTATTGATTCGACACAAGGGGAGCCTTAGCAGTTGAGTTGTCAATTCAACCACACCTGGAGAACTAAATATCTGCAACAAATTGTTTAGTAGCACAGTAATATGATAGTTTGATAGCAGCGGTGACAGTAGCAATAGTAATAGGAACAGTAACAATAGCAGTTTTGTAGTGATTGTAACAGCAGCAGCAACAAAAGTAACTTAGCAAAGATCAATATGAGAAAAGTGTAGGCATTGGATCAGTGATGGATAATTGCGTTGGATGACATTCATCATATAACAGTCACAACCTAGAGCGATACACAATAGCTCCAATTCATCAATGTAATGTAGGCATGTATTCCATATATAGTCATATGTGCTTATAGTAAGAACTTGCATGCCATCTTTTGTCCTACCCTCCCGTGGCAGCGGGGTTCATAAGGAAACTAAGGGATATTAAGGCCTCCTTTTAATAGAGAACCGAAACAAAGCATTAACACATGGTGAATACATGAACTCCTCGAATTACAGTCATCCCCGGAGAGTATCCCAACTATTGTTACTTTGGGGTCTACGGATCAGAACAATAACAAGTGCATACAACTAGCAGATAGGATCAAGAACTCAAATATATTCATGAAAACATAGAGGGTTCAGATCTGAAATCATGGCACTCGGGCCCTAGTGACAAGCATTAAGCATAGCAAAGTCATAGCAACATCAATCTCAGAACATAGTGGATACTAGGGATCAAGCCCTAACAAATTGACTCGATTACATGACAAATCTCATCCAACTCCATCACCATCCAGCAAGCCTACGAAGAAATTACTCACTCCCGGTGGTGAGCATCATGAAATTGTTGATGAAGAAGGGTTGGTGATGATGATGGCGACGAATCCCCCTCTCCGGAGCCCCGAACGGACTCCGGAACAGCCCTCCCGATGACGAACAGGAGGTAGCGGCGGCTCCGTATCATAAAACGCGATGAAACTTCTTCTCTTATTTTTTTTCTCGGGGAAACGGAATTTATAGCGTTGGAATTAGGTCAGACGGAGCCTCGTGGGCCCCACAAGGCATCAGGGCACGCCCTGGGGGGTAGGCGCGCCTTGTTGCCTTATGAGCAACTGGTGGCCCCCCTCCAATGGATCTTCATTCTAGTATTTTTTATATATTCAATAAAAAATCTCGAAAAAGTTTCATCCGATTCCGAGAACTTTTATTTTTGCACAAAAACAACACCATGGTAGTTCTGCTGAAAACAACGTCAGTCCGGGTTAGTTTCATTCAAATCATGCAAATTAGAGTCTAAAACAAGAGCAAAAGTGTTTGGAAAAGTAGATACGATGGAGACGTATCAACTCCGCCAAGCTTAACTCATTGCTTGTCCTCAAGCAATTCAATTGACAAACTGAAAGTGATAAAGAAAAACTTTTACAACTCTTTTGTTCTTGTATCCGTATATAAGCTTAAATAGTAACCAAGTTTTCAGCAAAGATCATGAACTAACCATGTGAATGATAACACTTAGAATTTATATTTACTCATAGCAATGGCATAATGAACTAGCGAGCAATAATAACATATCTGCAATACAAACAGTTTGTCAAAACAATCATGATATAATATGATAACATGGTATCTCGCTAGCCCTTTCTAAGACCGCAAAACATAAATGCAGAGCACCTCTGAAGTTCAAGGAGCGACTAAACATTGTAATTCAGGGTAGAAAAGATCCAGTCATGCTCATATCCAACATTAACTAGACTCAATGCATGTTAAACTAAGAATGACAATAGCGCTCTCAGGATTGGTGCTTTGAATAAGAGGGTGACGACTCAACAAGAAAAGTAAATAACATGAAAGTAAATAGATAGGCCCTTCGCAGAGGGAAGCAGAGATTTGCAGAGGTGCCAGAGCTCGAAGCTTAAATCAGAGATGAATACAATTTTGAGTGGTGTGCTTTTCCTGTCAACGTCACGACAAAGGATTTCAATATCTTCCATGCTAAACACATTATCGGTGGTTCCCAAGCGGAAAGGTAAAGGTTTACTCCCCCTCAACCATACAAGGACAAGCCATGGCTAGCCAAATTCACGGGTGCCCTCCAAACAATCAACTTTCCTGGGGAGTTTATTTCATTATATTTTTCTTTGTTTTTGATTATAGGACTGGGCATCCCAATTACCAGCCTCTCTCGTGCAATGACAAGTGATAAACACCCATCATGAGAATAACCCGCTTAGCATGAAAGATATTGACCGCCTCGTCGCTCCATGAGCGGTACGAGCACACAAAATAGATGATTATTTGAATGATTAGAGGTGGCACATGCAAATTTACTTGGAACGGCAGGGTAATACCGTATATAGGTAGATATGGTGGACTCATGTGGAACAACTTTGGGTTTAAAGATTTTGGATGCACAAGCAGCATTTCTGCTTAGTACAGGCGAAGGCTAGAGAATAGATTGAGAAGCGACTAACTAGAGACACTACAAAAAAAAGACACATCCGTGACATTATGGCCCGAACGAAAACTTTTTCTGTCATGGTTGTGACACTTCTATGACAATAATTGTGACAAAAACACGTATCATCATAGATGTGATGGGCTCCTACTTCTATGACAAAAAATTATGACAGAAAATGGGCTTTTCGTCCTAGGCGGGCCGGAGATGCACCCGCATGACATTCTTTGGGCCGTCCATGACGTAAAAAATCATGGTAGAAGTGAGGCCGAGGAAATTTTTGGGGAATTCCCGGTTACGGTGGGTGGTCGGGGCCGAGCAATGCAGTACTGTGGTTTGCGCGTTTCTCTCATACACGCGCGTGCGCACGCGTGTGTGTGTGTGTGTGCGAGGCGTTCGCTAACTGAACCCGAGCGAGGCGTTCGATTACTGAACACGAGCGATCGCACTAGCTACGTACTGAAGCCGATCGATCCCTTCGCTGCTAACTGAACCCGAGTGATTCCTTCGCTGCTAACTGAACCCGAGCGATTCCTTCGCTGCTAACTGAAGTCGGTCGAGCCCCCGTACGTGCGAGACGTAGCCAGTGTTGGGTTGCCTCTCGATGAACAGTGCACATTGCTGCCGCGAGCACGATACGTAGAACGAGTCGAGACGCATCGATCGAGCCCCTTGCGCGAGACGTGGTGAGTTGACCTAGTGGTTGGTTTGCTGTAGATGAAGAGTTCCCGTTGCTACCGCCCGCTCATACGCCCCACCCCAGCCGGCGGGTTGGCTTTGGATGAACAGTACCCTGGCCGTGTGAAGGTGGTTGGCGCTGGATGAACAGGACCCCGAGGAGGACGCCACACCCCAGCCGGTCGGGGGTGGATGAACAGGACCCCGTGGAGGCTGGATGAACAGTAGCCGGTGGAGGCTGGAGGAAGTCGACGGTGGATGAATAGTAGCTGGTGGAGGCTGGAGGAGGTCGACCGTGGATGAACAGTAGCCCGTGGAGTCCCGTTTTGCAGTACGCCACACCGCTCCTGATGAACAGGACGCCCGTTTCGACTGTAGGCAGTCGGGGAGAAGTCTGTTTCCTCCGTTTTGTGGTACGCCAGAGCCCTCCCGATCAACAGGACCCCGTTTTGACCGTAGGCGCTCGAACAGAAGTCCGTTTTCTCCGTTTTGCGGTACGCCAGACCCCCAGCCGATGAACAGGACCCCGTTTCGACCATAGGCAGTCGAACAGAAGGCCGTTTCCTCCATTTTGCGATACGCCAGACCCCGAGTCGATGAACAGGACCCCGTTTTGGCTGTTCCGTCCAAGCCGGTTGGCTCCCAATGAACAGGACGCGTTCCGACCCAGTTGCTTGGCTCCCGATGAACACGACGCTATTTCCTCCGTTCCGACCCAGCCGGTTGGTTGTCGATCAACACGACGCTGTTGCTACTGTCCGTTGCCTCTCTCCATGTACACGAGCCCTGGCCGTACGTATGCTCGAGTACACGTTCGAGACCCCGCCCATAGATTTACATACGTGCCCATATTTTTTGCCGTGTGGCTGTACGTACGTGTACATGATTTAGACGGGGCTGCCTGAACTGCTACGTCGGGGGCTCTACTATGACACATGCCGCTGCTTACACGCCCACGGTTCTTCGTTGCAGAGAGACTGATCGACAAGTATGTACGTACACGTTCGCGACCAGACAGACAACGCTACGTACGCTTCGACCGGGTGGGTCCCAGCTGTCTGGGAGGATAAGGAGGCACTTCCTTGCGTGCGAAGATATAGCTGCTGGGTCCCAGCTGTCAGGGGGGAGGAATCATTTTTTTTGCGCGTAATAAGGAGGCATTTCCTTGCATGTGAAGATGTAGTTGGTGGGTCCAGCTGTCAGCCTCACCGCGTATAGTCCTCTTATGATGGCTGTCGTTCATTGACCACGTTGACCACGCCACGCTGAGAGCACCAAGGCGGTGGACGACGGCGAGTCCTGGAAGGGAACTACGCGGAGTCGGGGAAGACGCGGCAGTGGATGCCCACGCGGAGGGGAGTACGAGGGTTGACTGGTTCGGCTGCGGTGTGAGGCTGCCATCGCCGAAGAATAACAGGGGACGTGGGTGAGTAGAGGGAAGGCCTGGCCAGCGGTGGGAGTAGGGTGGGGCGGTGAGGCCTGCGCGGCCGCACAGCCGGCCATGGGAGGCAGGAGCAGGCAGTCCCGCTGGAGCTGGTTTGGGCGGCTAGAGCAAGAAGATCAGAGATTGAAGAAGCAGCACGGTCGTTGGATTAACATCCAACGGTCACTGCTGCTAGAATCGTTTGTTGACTAAGTTGACAAAGCCCTGCGTACGCGTCAACTTAGTAGGCCCACAAGTCAGCCTCCAAATATGGTGGGTCCCAGTTGTCATGGGGAGGAATCGTTTTTTCACGTAATAAGGAGGCACTTCCTTCCGTGCGAAGATATAGCTGGTGGGTCCCAACTGTCAGGGGGAGGAATCATTTTTTCGCATAATAAGGAGGCACTTGCTTGCGTGCGGCCATGGACCATGTGGGTCCCTACTGTTAGCCTCTCCACGTACATCCCTCTTCCGATGGCTGTCGTTTGTTGACCACGCTGAGAGCTCCAACGCGGTGGACGACGGCGAGGCCCAGGAAGGGAACGACCCGGAGCCGGCGAAGCCATAGCAGTTTATGCCCATGCTGAGGGGAGTATGAGGTTTGACTGGTTCGACTGCGGTGTGAGGCCTGTGTCGCCGGTGAATAACAGGAGGTATGGGTGAGTAGAGGGATGGCCTGGCCAACGGTGGGAGTAGGAGGCGGCGGTGAGGCCTGCGTGGCAGCACAGCCGGCCACGGGAGGCGGGAGCAGGCGGTCCCGCCGGCGCTGGTTTGGGCGGCTGGAGCAAGAAGATCAGAGATTGAAGAAGCAGCACGGCCGTTGGATGTTATCCAACGGTCACTGCCGCTAGAATAGTTTGTTGACTAAGTTCACAAAGCCCTGCGTATGCGTCAACATAGTAGGCCCACAAGTCAGCCTCCAAATCTGTGGCAAATAGCATACAACCCATTTGCCATTATTTTTAATAATTTACAGCCCATTTGCTAATTCTTACGGATTTTTTTGAAGTCCATATTCCTTTTGCTAGCATTACAGCCCATATTCTGGCCACAGTTAAAAACTTCAACGAAATTTTGCATATTTCGGTGGGGTCCGAACTGTTTTTAATCCCAAAATTTCAAGTCCGATTCAAACTAATTTGAAAAATAAATATATATTAATTTAAAATACAACAGAATTTTTCCACAAAAAAATCAATGAAATTTAAAATCTGGAAATCATAAAAAAACCGTAATTTGAAACTAATTGCCGGTTTGCTGTATTGTTTTTAAAATTTACAGCCCATTTTTGGGCAAGCCCCGAATACATCCCTCGTCGTCTTGAAAGATTTGCAGCCCAGCAGGGATGGTTTAAGCAAGTAGGCCTCAATTGGGTATTGTGCAAAAAAATAGAAGTGGGCTAGCCATTTTTAGAAAGAAAAATAAACTAGGCTGGTCATGTGGTAAACAGAAAATAAAAGCCTGGGCTAGACGGGGTACAGCCCCCGCACAGCCCAGTTGATACCCTGCTCCATCCGTCTCAAAAACAGAAAACAACTGGGCGAGCTGCTAGGTCCCTGGTGTCTGCCGGTCGTTGTGCAATTCTCTCGTTTATTGACTATATGTTGACAATGGGGTGGGACCCAGATGTTAGGAAACCATTAGGAGGAAGCATTTATTTTGGCTTGTAACAAGGAGGCACTTGCTTGCGTACTGCCATGACCCTGGTGGGTCCCTACTGTCATCCTCTCCATGTACAATCATCTCCTGATTCCTCTCGGTTGTTGACCATGTTGACAATGCCAGAGGGCGGCGCCGCGGTGAGCGAACCAAGGCGGAGAACGACGGCGAGGCCTCGGACGGGAACGAACAGGAGCCGGGAAAAATGCGGCAGTGTAGTCGCAGGCGGAGGGGGGTATGAGGGTTGACTGGTTCGAGTGCAGGGTGGGGCTGACTTCGCCGGAGAGTAACAGGAGGTGTGTGGGGTAGAGTGATGGCCTGGCCAGAGTTTTAGGGTGCGATGGGGCGGCGATGCGTGCGCGGCAGCGCAGCCAGCCTTGGGATGCGGGAGCAGGCGGTTCCGCCGGCGCTGGTTTGGTTTTGGCGGCTGGAGGAAGAAGAGACTGAAGAAACACGATAGACGTTGGATGTCAATCCAATGGTCAACGTTGGCAGAATCGTTTGTTGACTAAGCCGACACCATGTTGCATACATTTTTCGCAAGAAAAGAAAAACCGGGCTCGTTCGCCAGATAACATTCCCGAAACTGCCACCGTTTGATCTTGCGTCACAACTAAAACTGCCAGGAACATGCGTTCATTTGCCATCCTCCTCCCAGGGAATGTTCGCCAGATAACATTCCCAAAAATCAAAGACTTGAGAAGGCGTACAGAACAAGCTAGTCTGGTAGTAAAGATACGTTCCTGACTTTTAAAAAAAGAGAGACATGCAGCTGTAACTGGTTTGAATCCAAACCTAGACTATATATAGTGTTATACTACTCTGCAAGTAATGAAACTGACATATCCAACGTTCGCTTCTCTTCTCTAGTTACTCTGCCTAGCTTCAGAAGCTCCGGCCGCAGCAACCATGTCCGCTGGCTCGTCCACCTGCTCTTCAGCAGGGAATCGAGCCAACAACCAGATGTGCGCGAAGTCACCACCCGTACCACCGCCTGTGGGTCTCATCACACCCCCGTCGGCACACTCACATCAGTCGATTGCTCATCGCACCCCGCTGTCGTTGGTGTGGTGCCACTGCTGCAAATCATGCAGAGTCATCCATCGCGTCTCAACTACAACCCTCAACCCTGGCCGAGTCTTCTACAAATGCCCAAATCATGGGGTAATATGGTCAAGTTGTTCGCCTGCTTTCAGTTGCTGAATTTTATTTTTTAAGAGTTTGGTTGATGATCTTCGAATTTGATTCATGCAGAAAAGGGAGGATTCTTGTGATTTGTATTTTTGGGAAGTTGCAGATGTGGGGGAATGGAACTACGCGGATTATTTGGTTAGCCGATGAATCCCAATACCAGTAGGCTGGGGTGTTGGACAAGTAACTGAAGGAACGGCAGAAGAGGAAGATGCAGAGCAGAAGGTTAAAGACGATGCAGTTCATCAGATCATGGCCAAGCAACAGCTAGTGAATAGCCTTGGCAGCAATTGGGAGATGAAAGAGCTTGTGAAGATAATGGGCAAGATCGTTGTGCTCTGTAGGATGATTGTCTCTTTATTTGCAGTGTATGTAGCACTCGTGATGTATTCAGTGGCTCTGACATGAGCACTTTGCTGAAACTAGTAATGAATGAAACCTATTTAGCAGGCTGGGCGTCTAGTGTTGTGAACATCTAATGATATCTATATTAACAGAAATCGGGGGGCATCCCCTTTTGCTAATAAATAAATAAATAAGCAGAGGACCTGTCGGGTCAGCTTTGTTCCCATTGCAAGACGTTCAACAAATTGTAGTCCAACAGCAAACTGCCATCACCTACATTTGCGGTTGTACAATCATCAAATACAAGTTTCACAGAAAAATATGAGTACTACTAAACAACATTGTCATCATGTTTCAGTCGTCACCAAACACAAATCAACATACATAATAAGTGATGTTCTCACTGAACAACTACTTCATCAGGTTTCAGTTATCATAGCAAACACAATTTAACATAGTAGATAATAAGTCGTCTTCTCACAGGCAAATACAACAAAAGCAATCTAATCATCATCCGCAGTAGCAGCGTCAACATCTTCACCATGTGTGTCAGTCTGAATCGTAATTCGCCCCAGTGTCATCTTCTTCTTCAGCATCAATGTCCTCAAATGTTGGCTTCTTATTGATCAACTCATCTACTTCCATAGCCTGACAGGCAATCTTTTCTCCAGCCTTATTGATGTGATGGTCCGCAAACATATCATAAACATCTTTGGAATCCTCTACATCAGCAGCAGTGTAAGCATCATCTTGTTGTGCAACTTCATTAAACGAATTCCTCTGCTCAAACTTTTGCAATACTCTCCAGTCTTGGCTACGTGCATATGTGTCTTCCAAGAAAAATATCTGTGTTGCTTGATTTGCCAAAATATAAGGCTCGTCGGTGCGGTACGCCGCCTTGACATTGATGGATTTGAAATAATCATCATCTTTGGGTTTTGAGATCCTGGTAAACTGGTTATACCAACGACAGCAAAACAGAACCACGCACCGATGAACCTCAAAACTAGAGATATACTGCAACTGAACAATGTCTGTTATGTTAGCATACATTTCAGTTGTCACTTTTTTGTGCGTATCCGTGCTCATGACGACACTGTTTTGTGTCTTCCTGCCTTCGTCGTGTGCAAGGGTGTTGTAGCACACATCTCCAACAACCCAAGATGCATAATGTCTTACCCGAGTATCAGGACCCATTGCTAGTGCGTAATGGGTATCACTAACTGCCTGCCCCTCCTCCCGCATCTCCTTAACCTATGGTTAGAAAATAGACAAGCTGATCATCTTATGTACTCTATATATTAAAAAAACTGACAGTGCAATTCAAAAACTTACACGGCTCTTCAACCATTTCGCAAATCCTTCCCTAACCCGTTTGTCAATGTTTCTTGGATTTTGCGCCTGTAACTCCTTTTTGTACATGCTGCAGAACATAGTGATCGCATCAAACATCTAAATATATAAGAATGTGCTGCAAGTTTAGTAGATTACGATGTATAAGCTGCAGTACTTAGCACTTACTCGATATAAGGTAGAATCTCAGGACAGTTATTCAACACATACCAAACCATTTTGTCCAAATCTTTAGGTTTGTCATCTTGTTGACTCTTCCCTATTACTCGAACAGCAGGATCGAAAACATTGAGCTCAGGATTTTTTCGCCCACCTTTTTGCTAGGCTGATAAGTTGTTTCAATGTATCTTGAGCAGAATGTCAATGCTTCTGTTGCAATGTAGGCCTCTGCAATGGAACCCTCAGGTCTAGCTCTGTTCCTAACATAGCCCTTGAAAGTGCCTAGCCGCCTTTCAATAGGGTACATCCAGCCATACTGTACTGGACCTCTAAGTAGTGCCTCATCAGGTAGATGAATAGACAAATGCACCATCACATCAAAGAAGGCTGGAGGATATATCTTCTCAAGGTCGCATAGGATAGTTGGTATCTTCTCTTTAAGACGCTTTACAACATCTATCCTGATATTTCTACTGCAGAGTTCCCTGAAGAATTGTCCCAACTCTGCTACTGCTCTGTACAAGTCAGGGCGGCCCAATCCTCTAAGGATAATAGGTAAAACCCTTTGAAGTAGGACGTGGTAGTCATGAGTTTTCAACCCTTGTACCTTGGTTCCATCTGCACTGATTCTTCTTTTAGGGTTGGAAGCAAATCCATGTGGGAATCTCACATGTGACAGGATCTCGCATAATTCTTTTCTTTTTTGTTTGTCCAAGACGTACACAACTGGTGCCATATCCCGTGATTCACCAGTGCTATCCACTTGCAAATCAGATCTGATACCCAGGTGTGTCAAATCAATCCTAGATTTTAAGGTATCTTTTGTCTTGCCTTCAATATTAAGAAGTGTGCCGATAATGTTGTCACATATATTTTTCTCGATGTGCATCACATCAAGATTATGCCTTAGATCCAAATCTTTCCAATACTCCAAGTCCCACAAAGTGGACCCGCGGGTAAACAATAATCTCTCTTTTGCCTTGCCACGCTTCCTTTTCCAGCTACCATTATCATGATGCACTAAAAAAACACTTCCGTGATGATACGTCTTTGTCATAGTAGGTCGCATTTTCTGTCATGCATGTACATCCGTGACGATTTTATGACAGAATCAAGATAGTCATACCTATGCTATTGTCGAAGTGTTCCATGACAATACTGAAATTATCATCACAGAAGTGTCCACTTCCATGATGATAAAGGTCGCGTCATGGAAGTGTTTTCGTCAAGGGTAAGCGACACATGGCATCCACCGTAACGGGTCACCGTTAAGCTATCGGGTTCTAGTTTGGATCCGATAACCCATTAACAACCCTGACCAATGGGAATTTTCCATGTGTAAAATTCTGATTGGCCAACTGATCCACGTGTCAGGTCGGCGTTGCGACAGATGTCATCCATTCATTGCACGAGACGCGCCTATGGAACAGTGACACGTGGCACGACCCAATAGTGGCCCATTTAGGTTATGAAGGCCGGCCCGTTTGACTTGGTCAAAAGTTAACGGGCCGGCCCATGGAAAGCCTGTTACCGGCCTGTTCGCATACAACCCATTTACGACCCGGGTACTCATGGCCCGTTATGGCCTTTAAAAATTCGGCCTAGTAGCGTCATGTGGGCCGTCCCATATGATTCCGGCCCATTGTCACTTTCAGCCCATCTATGGCCCATGAAGTCTTTCGGCCCATATGAGGCCTTTTGCATCTCTGGGCCCATTGACGGCCCGTGGTGAATCAGGCCCACCATGAACAGTAAACTGCTTTAAGCCCATTAACGGCCCATGATTCAGTTGGGCCGTTTCCAGCCTGTGTTTTCTTTCGGCCTTCTAAGGCCCCATATATTCTTGGGCTCATTTCCGGCCCTCGATTACTTACGGTACATTACTGGCCTGTTATGCTAATGGGCCAAATTTAGCCCGCTGTAACAATCGGTCCGTTTGTGGCCCGTTAACATGTTGGGCCGTTTTCATCCTGTCCTGTAATCCGGCCCATTAACGACCCGTCATGCCTGTTGATAGAATTAAGCCTGTGCTGCCTTCCGGCCTATTAACGGCTCATTATGGTCTGGGCCCACAAACAGACGGCTCCGATTTAGGCCCGTTTATGGTCCATATTGCGGTCCGGTTTGGGCCCACGAACAGTAAGCCCATGGATCCTACGGCACGTACGAGGCCCATGGATCCTACGGCCCGTAGGAGGGCCATCGTTACCACGGCCCGTAGGAGGCCCATCGTTACCACGACCCATATGTGGCCCATGGTTATTGCGGCCACTAGCAAACCGAGGAAAAAGAACTGCAGTGACTATAAGGAAACAAATAAACAAGACTATATAAGTAAATAAATAAGCAAGCAACTAAAGCTAGGCTATTACGGCGATTACAAACAGTACATCCACTGGGCGTCAAAGTTCGCCACCAGTGCAAATAAAGGGAACAACAAAGCAGCATATTACATACACCGGGCGTCTAAATTGGCCACCAGTGCAAATAAACGCGGCAGCAAAACAAGTCCAGAACTGAAACAACTTCAGAAGAGCTCAAGAAACGTTATCCTGGGTATCCACCATGCTGGCAATAAGCTTAGCAACTTATTAGCTTTCTCTTGTTTGGTGCTAAAATCCTCCAAAGCTTGCTGTTGCACCAGAAAGTATGCATCTGAATTCTCCAGGGACTTCCTCAGTCCTTCGGCTTCTTGTCGCAGCACAGATGATTGATGTCTTTCAGCTTGTAGTTGATACTCAAGAAACCAAACTAATTCAGACAGCGAGTTTGAAGAGCTTGTGCAAGCGGTAGTGTCCAGTAACTCGAACACTACATCAAGAAAAGACTTTGGGGGTTGTCTCACTGTCTTCAAGATAGTTTTCCTTATCTATTTTATCAGCTTTGTTGGAGACCAGCAAGGTTGTCTCACTATCTTCAACCTTATCTGCATTACTTCCTTTACCATTGCTTAATGTAGTGCTCTTCTCCAATATTCTGTCAGCATTCTAAAAGAAGAAACAAGCAGACACACAACAGGTTTAGCATGTAGTATATGAAACTCATTTTGGTGAACCAGTTCAGTAGTAAGGTGGATAGGATTAAACTATCAAGTCTTCTATTGCAAAGTAGTACATTATAAAAGCATCAAACAAACATATATCTATGTGCTACTGTCACTGCATTGTCTTGCCAAATCAAAATAAGACACAGTTCAAATCATATCAGTTCAAGACAAAATAGCATTGAAAGAATATAAGTGTGGGAAACTACACGGCAACACAAGATTTTAGATGGGTACCACGGGTATACATGTACAACTAACAACACTATTGGCTCTGTTTTGATGCTAGTAATGTGCATGATATGAGAAGACAACTGTCTACACAATTGAAATTGAAATCAACATAGAGCAATTTAGAAGAGCAAACCAGTTAAAGAACATGTTTAAACATACCTGTTGTGCCATTGGATTTTCGATTGGATCCTTCTATTTAAAAATTAGTTGGTATGAGTACATACAGTGATACAAGAGCAAAGCAGTATGCACCATAGCTATGGAATCTTACTTGAGAACAGTTGTTCTTCAGGTTTAAGTACTTGTTCTACAAGAAGAAAGTACAGTAAGACGCAGCCATATAGTACTTCAAAATGAAATATGATCTCATAGACCCTACCAGATTCATGGGTCTAGACCAATACAGAACAAGGCGTTCCCAGTCATCGTCCCGTAAATGTGTCTCCAGAGAAAGTAAGGGAATTTGATGAGTTTCCTTGCCAGTGAAATACGTTTTCTTCAGGTAACTCCGATACTGCCGCAAAGCATTCTTGAAGATAGCAGAGGTATTAGCACATGTTACCTCATCCCGAGTTTTCAAATCGGTCATTCTCTACACAGAAAAATGAGAACATTTTCTATGTTATAACCAGCAGGGAGGTAGAAAGTATGGGACAAAGCAAAGTAATTGCCATGAATACTTACACATAACTCCTGGAGGAACACCTGCAACTGGCTTTTTCCTTCATCTTCAGTATAATATTTCCATGATGGGAAGATACGCACATAGGATTTAACAACATCAAATGCGATAGATGCTAAACTACGGATGACTAGTTCTGCTTCGTCCACATGAATAGGTGTACTAACTGGTAGAGTTGGGGTTCGCCATGGTAGTCCTGCCGCTTTGGGCACTGGAGCTACCTTACTAACTGCTCTTGTTTGGGAGCTCTGTGGTGGAGATGGTGCTGTGTCAACTGGAACTGGGTTACTATCTGCTGGGGTTGGGGTTAGATTGGGTGAAGCTAGTTCTCTGTCCATCGGAGTAGGGGTACAATCTGCGATAGTATGGGTTATGTGTGGTAGTGCTTGTTCTTGTGCAAGTACAACCAGGGTGCTATCTCCATCGACAGGTAGCACTGTTTTATTTGAAGACCGTGTTTTTACTCCACTAGATACTGCCATCACCCCCTCCAATTCATATGGCTGATAAACAAGAAAAGTAGTTGAATGTACTGACCTTGTATGAGACAGATGCAATAGATAGTGAGGAAAAAAGAGGGCATGAAATAGTTCACATATATGTTGTTTAACTAAACAGGATAGCATGACATAATTTCACATATATGATGTCTATCTAAACAGTATAGCATGACATAATTCAAAGATATGATGACTAACTAAAAAGGATGGCATGAGATAATTATATGATGTCTTTAGTAAATAGGTTCGCATGACATAATTCACATACATGTTATCTAAGTAAACAGGATGGCATGATATAATTCACATATGTGATTTATATACTAAGCAGATGGCATTCGCATATATGATGTCTAAACTAAGCAGATGGTGTTGAATATTGTGTATATGATGCCTAAACTATGGAATGTAAGACACCATATGCATGATACGAGCAGTATAACCGTGCCAAGTTAGAGCATAAACCTCGGGGGGGGGGGGATAGGACTGGTCATCTGTCTCTGAATCCTCCTCTGAGGAGCTATCTGGACCCAGCAAGAGATCTGCTTCGACAGGTAGCACTGTCTGCTCTGAAGAACTTGTTTTCACTCCAGATTTTTTCATCACCCACCCAAATGGCTGATTCACAGGAAGAGTAGTTGAATGTACAAACATTGTCGACAAATGGAAATGTAATGAAAAAAAGGAATGGCAAGATATAATTCAAATATATGATGCCTGGCTAAACAGGATGGCATTGCATATTTCACATATACTATGGTTGGCTAAAAAAGATGGCATTGCATAATTCACATATATGATATAGAAACTAAATAGATGGCATTACAGAACATGTCTAAACTAAGAAAATGACATATATGATGTCGAAAGTAAGCAAAGCAAGGCACCATATGCATGATATGACCAACATCATCATGCCAAGTTAGAGCAAACACCTCGGGGGTAAATAGGAGTGGTCAGCTCCCTCTGACTCCACCTCTGAATAGCTATCTTCCTCTGGATTACAACCTGGAGGAGGGGGGGGGTGGGTTTGCCATTGCACCCACCATGGAGCGATGTCTGCATGACATTGTATTGCCGCGCAAGACTCTTCTCTTTTTCTCTACATGTTCAGCATGACTGTGTACAATAACTGGCATGCATACGAAAAACATATAGTGAGATTAAGTAAGGAGAGCATGCAGAAATCTAGAGTGATGGTAACAACCAGTGGATAGATCCAAAAATAATGATAGCTGAATTTAATAAAAAGACAGATGATGGCAGCTTTACTGTCTGTTTCCCACCCAAGATGAACGACATAGTAGATACCCTAGATAAAACAGATAGTAGATCGATATACTATTCATTGTTGCCTCGTTATGTGCCCCACAAGAATTTTAAAACTCAAGTTTGGACATTAATTTGGACTTGACTTGGAGTCTAAGAGATGAACAGGATGATAAACTAGCAGGTAATATTAAGCAATGCATAAAGTAAGAAGAAACAAAAGAGTGCGACCTCTCTTGCGGACACGTGTACTCCTCAGGTTCGTCTGCGGAGTCGATGATGGTGATGCAGTTGCGGTGGCTGCCGGTGGCGGGGAAGGAGATCTAAGGCAGCGAAAGACGGTAAGGAGTCGTGATCTCTGGTATGGTGGACGCTTCTGTCGATGAAGCAGCTCAGGTGAGGTGGACGACGGCCTGGCAGGAGCAGGACAAACCACACAAAGTTTTCTTCGACACCTATCTGTAAATGAAGTAATTCTGTAAGGGCTCCTTTGGCTTGCAGGAAGAGCACATGAATGCAAAGAAATATGGCCAAATTAAAGTCAAACCACCTGCAAATGTGTACAGTTAGAATGTTATTATGCCAATAATGCACTTAGTCTTCTTTTCATGCATAGGATTTTGATAAGTAGGTCCAGGTGGATGTTAAAATTTCTGTGTTTTTCCTTTGAAACAGACACGAAAGGAAAATATCCTTCAATTTTTTTTGCTTCATTCCTTTCAACCAGATGCATGAATAATTGAATAGTAGAGTACCATAGGAAAATTTCCTATTGCTATGTTTTTCCTTCACTTTTTCCTTTGAACCAAAATAGCCCTAAGGGATCGACATGAATGTAGAGTAAAAATTGATGCGACAAATGTACAACCTCTTTGGCGTAGCCGTGTCGACCTCAGCATCATTGGGTCGATCACTGAAGATGTTGTGGTGGAGGTGGCTGTCGGAGCTGGGGAAGAAGATCTGAGGCATCTGTAGATGGCGTTGTCGGTGTCAAAATCGGCAGACCTCGGGGTAGGGGGTCCCGAGCTGTGGATCTCAGATCGGTGGTAACAGAGACAAAGGGGACGATGTTTACCCAGGTTCGGGCCCTCTCGAGGAGGTAATACCCTACGTCCTACTTTGATTATATTGATGGTAAAGTATCGAGTACAATCTTGATCTACCTGGAGATCGTAAAGAGAGATCTAACCCTAAGGCTAGGTGAATGATGATTGTGATTCTGTCCCCTCTACAAGCTAAGCCCTTCGGCTTATATACACGCCGGATAGGACATCTAGGGTTACATAGGCAGTATCTAAGGATCGTCAGGCAGTTGGCAGGAGATATGTTGGAGTATGCGCCAAGTCTTCGGCAGATGCCACTTCGATCGTACTACGGCTTCCAGAGTCCATCTGAAGGAGAACCGGGGTCTTCGGGCCTAGCCCGAAGTCCATGGGCCAGCTAGGTTGGCACCCCTAGTCCAGGACACCGTCATTAGCCCCTGAACTGCTCTTCGACGCCGAGGACGACATCTTCAAACTTCGGCTTCCGTAGTCTTTGGCTCGACAGACGAGTTCCCTTAACTTATTTTCAGCTCGGTCGTGAAGTCTTCGGCACACCTGACAATTTTACCCTTGTTCTTCTTACACGTGGCTTTCCATCCCTGACCTTGATTGCTACGTCTTCTAGGGAAACGGGCCACTTTATGGCAAGATGTCGAAGCGTCGGCCTCTTTTAATTATAAATACATTGCTTAGGCTGGCGGCTGAGCGCATCCTGAACTTTCCCCGCATCTTGCACAATTCTTTCCCAAAGCCCCCAGGTCCATCCCCCTGGAACTCCGAGCGATGACCGGTGTCGTGCGTACGACCATCTATGGGGCTATCTAGCCCCTTTGCGGTTCGACTAGGGGAATGCACAAGAACAAAGAGCAGAATCAACAACAAACACAAGGGATTTTACCCAGGTTCGGGCCACCGTGAGGTGTAAAACCCTACTCCTGCTTTGTATATTGGATGTGTTTGGGCTCAAGTACAAGGAGCGCTTCTTGCCGGCAAGGTGCGGGAAGAGCAGCTATGCATGCCAAATGAGCAAAGTGTCGACCCTTGTAAAGGTTGCCCTGGCCCTCCTTTTATAGCTCAAGGGGTAACCACAGTGGCAAAACAGTCATTACAAGTTGATTAGATAGCAAACAGTGCTATCATACCTAACTCTGTTGGATTAGGACAAACACATTTATTGCGCCGTTAGGTGTCAAGTGGAGGAGGAGCCCCGACAAGGTTTCTGCACCGCTCGCCCAACTACCTCTTATTATCTTGACACGCCTCCTGGACGGGTGTCATTAAAGCTAATTCTCCTTCCAGCAGGCTGACACGTGCCCTGACAAAACTCACCAAACCGCCTCTGCGCTCGACACCTCACCGATTAGCGACTAACTGCTCGATGAGGTGGAGTGCAGACGGGCCAGCGAGGGCTGATACGTCCATTTTGCATCATGTTTTCCTACTGTTATTTATAGTGTTTTTAATCAATATAACACTTTGTGGAGCAATTCTAATGCCCTTTCTCTCTTAATATGCAAGATTTACATAAGGAGGGAGATTGCCGGCAGCTGGAATTCTGGACCTGAAAAAGCTATGTCAGAGATACCTATTCTGCACATCTCCAAATGAGCTGAAATTTCACGAAGTTTATTTTGGAATAAATAAAAAATATTAGAAGAAAGAAGTACCAGAGGGGGCCACCCAGGTGCCCACGAGGCACCAGGGCGCGCCACCCCCCAGGCGCGCCCTGGTGGCTTGTGGGGCCCCTGGCCAGCCTCCGGTGCCCCTTTTCTGGTATATAAGCCCATTTGCCATAGAAAAAATAAGGAGAAGACTTTTGGGATGGAGCGCCACCGTCTCGAGGCGGAACTTGGGCAGGAGCACTTTTGCTCTCCGGCAGAGCGATTCCGCCGGGGATACTTCCCTCCGGGAGGGGCAAATCGAAGCCATCGACATCACCAACGATCCTCTCATCGTGGGAGGACCAATCTTCATCAACATCTTCATCAACACCATCTCATCTCAAACCCTAGTTCATCTCTTGTATTCAATCTTTGTCTCAAAACCTCAGATTGGTACCTGTGGGTTGCTAATAGTGTTGATTACATCTTGTAGTTGATGCTAGTTGGTTTACTTGGTGGAAGATTATATGTTCAGATCCATTATGCTATTCAATACCCCTCTGATCTTGGACATGAATATGATTTGTGAGTAGTTACTTTTGTTCTTGAGGACATGGGAGAAGTCTTGTCATAAGTAATCATGTGAATTTGGTATTCGTTCGATATTTTGATGATACGTATGTTGTTGATTCTCTTAGTGGTGTCATGTGAACGTCGACTACATGACACTTCACCATCTTTGGGCCTAAGGGAATGCATTGTGGAGTAGTAATTAGATGATGGGTTGCTAGAGTGACAGAAGTTTAAACCCTAGTTTATGCGCTATTCCGTAAGGGGCTGATTTGGATCCATACGTTTAATGCTGTGATTAGATTTATCTTAATTCTTCTTTCATAGTTGCGGATGCTTGCGAGAGAGGTTAATCATAAGTGGGAGGTTTGTTCAAGTAAGAACAGCACCCAAGCACCGGTCCACCCACATATCAAATTATCAAAGTAGCGAACGCGAATCAAACAAACATGATGAAAGTGACTAGATGAAATTCCCATGTGTCCTCAAGAACGCTTTGCTTATTATAAGAGATCGTTCCAGCCTATCCTTTGCTACAAAAAGGATTGGGCTACCTTGCTGCACCTTAGTTACTATTGCTACTTGTCACTTGTTACAAATTATCTTGCTATCAAACTACTCGTTACCGATAATTTCAGTGCTTGCAGAAAATACCTTGCTGAAAACCGCTTGTCATTTCCTTCTGCTCCTCGTTTGGTTCGACACTCTTACTTATTGAAAGGACTATGATTGATCCCCTATACTTGTGGGTCATCAAGACTCTTTTCTGGCACCGTTGCCGGGGAGTGAAGCGCCTTTGGTGAGTGGAATTTGGTAAGGAAGCACTTATATTACGTGCTGAAATTTATTGTCACTTGTCACTATGGAAAGTAATCCTTTGAGGGGTTTCTTCGGGGTATCTTCACCTCGACCGGAAGCACAAAGAGTTTCTCCTCAACCTACTGCACCTACTGAAAATATTTATTATGAGATTTCTTCGGGTATGATAGAGAAACTGCTAGCTAATCCTTATGCAGGAGATGGAACGGTACATCCTGATATGCACTTAATCTATGTGGATGAAATTTGTGGATTGTTTAAGCTTGCAGGTTTATCTGGAGATGGAGTTAAGAAGAAAGTATTCCCTTTATCTTTGGAGGGAAAGGCATTGACATGGTATAGGCTATGTGATGATACTGATACATGGGACTGGAACCGATTGAAACTGGAATTCCACCAGAAATTTTATCCTATGCATTTGGTTCATCGTGATCGGAATTATATATATAATTTTTGGCCTCGTGAAGGAGAAAGCATCGCTTAAGCTTGGGGGAGGATTAAGTACCTGTTGCATACATGCCCCAATCATGAGCTCTCAAGAGAAATAATCCTTCAAAAAATTTATGCACGGCTTTCTCTTGATGATCAAACCATGGTCGATTCTTCTTTGACTGGCTCCTTTATGAAGAAAACTATTGAATTCAGATGGGATCTTTTGGAAAGAATTAAACACAACTATGAAGATTGGGAACTCGACAAAGGTAATGAGTCAGGTATAACACTTGAGTTTGATTGTGTTAAATTTTTTATGGATACCGATGCTTTTCATAAGTTTAGCACTAAATATGGACTTGACTCTGAGATAGTAGCCTCCTTTTGTGAATCATTTGCTACTCATGTTGATCTCCCTAAGGAGAAGTGGTTTAAATATCATCCCCCTGTTAAAGAAAAGATTGAGGAACCCGTTAGTGTTAAAGAATAAACAATTGTTTACCATGTTGATCCAGTTGTGCCTACTGCTTATATTGAGAAACCATCTTTTCCTGTTAGGATTAAGGAACATGCTAAAGTTTCAACTGTGGTTAACAAAAGTAATATTAGAGCACCTAGACCCTCTGAACAAATTAATGTTGAACCTAATGTTGCTATGGTTAAAGATCTCTTGGTCAATAATATAGATGGGCATGTTATTTACTTCTGTGATGAAGCAGCTAGAATTGCTAAACCAGATCCTAAAGATAAAAACAGACCTGTAGTAGGCATGCCTAATGTCTCTGTCAAAATAGGAGATCATTGTTATCATGGCTTATGTGATTTGGGTACTAGTGTGAGTGCTATTCCATTTACCTTATATCAAGAAATTATGAATGATATTGCACCGATTGAAATATAGGACATTGATGTTACTATTAAGCTTGCAAACAGAGATACCATTACGCCGCTTGGGATCGTTAGAGATGTTGAAGTCTTGTGTGGAAAAATAAAATACTCTACTGATTTTCCAGTCCTCGGTTCTCCACAAGATGATTTTTGTCCCATTATATTTGGTAGACCTTTCTTGAACACTGTTAATGCCAAGATTGATTGCACTAAAGAAACTGTTACTGTTAATTTTGGAGGTATGTCTCATGAGTTTAATTTCTCCAAGTTTCGTAGACAACCTCATGATAAAGAATTGCCTAGTAAAGATGAAATTATTGGTCTTGCTTCTATTGCCGTACCTCCTACTGATCCGTTAGAACAATATTTACTAGACCATGAAAATGATATTTATATGAATGAAAGAAATGAAATAGATAGGATGTTCTTTGATCAACCACCTATCCTTAAACACGATGTTCTTTGATCAACCACCTATCCTTAAACACAATTTGCCTGTTGAAACTCTTGGAGGCCCTCCTCCACCAAAGGGTGATCCTGTGTTTGAATTGAAGCAATTAGCTGATACTCTTAAATATGCTTATCTAGATGAAAAGAAGATATATCCTGTTATTATTAGTGCTAACTTTTCAGAGCATGAAGAAAAGAGATTACTAAAAACTCTGAGGAAGCACCGAGCTGCTATTGGATATACTCTTGATGATCTTAAGGGCATTAGTACCACTCTATGTCAGCACAAAATTAATATGGAGCCTGATGCTAAACCAGTTGTCGACCACCAACGATGATTAAATCTTAAGATGAAGAAGATGGTAAGAACTAAAATATTAAAGCTTCTGGAAGCAGGTATAATCTATCCCATAGCTGATAGTAGATGGGTAAGTCCCGTTCATTGTGTCCCTAAGAAAGGAGGCATTACCGTTGTTCCTAATGATAAAAATAAACTCATTCCACAAAGAATTGTAACTGGCTATAGGATGGTAATTGATTTTAGGAAATTAAACAAAGCCACTAGAAAAGATCATTACCCCTTACCTTTTATTGATCAAATGTTAGAAAGATTGTCCAAACATACACACTTTTGCTTTCTTGATGGATATTCTGGTTTCTCTCAAATACCTGTATTACCTGAAGATCAAGAGAAAAACACCTTTACTTGTCCTTTTGGAACTTATGCTTATCGTTGTATGCCTTTTGGTTTATGCAATGCACCTGCTACCTTTAAAAGATGTATGATTGCTATATTCTGTGACTTTTGTGAAAAGATTATTGAGGTTTTCATGGATGATTTCTCCGTTTACGGAACTTCTTTTGATGATTGCTTAAGCAACCTTGACCGAGTTTTGCAGTGTGAAGAAACTAATCTTGTCTTGAATTGGGAGAAGTGCCACTTTATGGTTAATGAAGGTATAGTCCTTGGGCATAAAATTTCTGAAAGAGGTATTGAAGTTGATAAAGCTAAGGTTGATGCTATTGAGAAAATGCCATGTCCTAAAGATATGAAAGGTATAAGAAGTTTCCTAGGTCATGCTGGTTTCAATAGAAGGTTTATAAAAGACTTCTCTAAAATTTCTAGACCTCTTACCAATCTCTTGCAAAAAGATGTTCCATTTGTTTTTGATGATGATTGTGTAGAAGCCTTTGAAACACTTAAGAAAGCCTTAACCTATGCACCTATTGTTCAACCACCTGATTGGAACTTGCCTTTTGAAATTATGTGTGATGCTAGTGATTATGCTGTTGGTGCTGTTCTAGGACAGAGAGTTGATAAGAAATTAAATGTTATCCATTATGCTAGTAAAACCCTAGACAGTACTCAAAGAAATTATGCTACTACTGAGAAAGAATTTCTAGCAGTTGTGTTTGCATGTGATAAATTCAGATCTTATATTGTTGATTCCAAGGTTACTGTTCACACTGATCATGCTGCTATTAAATACCTTATGGAAAAGTAAGATGCTAAACCTAGACTCATTAGGTGGGTTCTATTGCTACAAGAATTTGACTTGCATATTACTGATAGGAAGGGAGCTGAGAATCCGTAGCAGATAATTTGTCTAGAATGGAAAATGTTCTTGATGACCCACTTCCTATTAATGATGATTTTCCTGATGAACAATTAGCGGTCATAAATGCTTCTCGTAATACTCCTTGGTATGCAGACTATGCTAATTATATTGTTGCTAAATTTATACCACCTAGTTTCACATACCAACAAAAGAAAAGTTCTTCTTTGATTTAAGACATTACTTCTGGGATGACCCACATCTTTATAAAGAAGGAGTAGATGGTATTATTAGACATTGTATACCTGAGCATGAACAGGAACAAATCCTACGTAAGTGTCACTCCGAGGCCTATGGAGGACATCATGCGGGAGACCGAACTGCGCATAAGGTACTACAATCTGGTTTTTATTGGCCTACTCTTTTCAAGGATGCTCATAAGTTTGTCTTATCTTGTGATGAATGTCAAAGAATTGGTAATATTAGTAGACGTCAGGAAATGCCGATGAATTATTCACTTGCTATTGAACCATTTGATGTTTGGGGTTTTGATTTTATGGGACCTTTTCCTAAATCCAATGGGTATACTCATATTTTAGTTGCTGTTGATTACGTTACTAAGTGGGTAGAAGCTATTCCAACTAGTAGTGCTGATCATAACACTTCTATTAAAATGCTTAAATAAGTTATTTTCCCGAGGTTCGGAGTCCCTAGATATTTAATGACTGATGGTGGTTCACATTTTATTCATGGTGCATTCCGTAAACTGCTTGCTAAATATGACGTCAACCATAGAATTGCATCTCCCTATCACCCTCAATCTAGTGGTCAAGTTGAATTGAGAAATAGAGAAATAAAATTAATTTTTCAAAAAACTGTCAATAGATCTAGAAAGAATTGGTCTAAGAAACTTGACGATGCATTATGGCCTTATAGAACTGCTTATAAAAATCCTATGGGTATGTCTCCCTATAAAATGGTTTATGGAAAAGCATGTCATTTACCACTTGAGTTAGAACATAAAGCATATTGGGAAATTAAAGAACTCAATTATGATTTTAAGCTTGCCGGTGAAAAGAGGTTATTTGATATTAGCTCACTAGATGAATGGAGAACCCAAGCTTATGAAAATGCCAAATTGTTTAAAGAAAAAGTTAAAAGATGGCATGATAAAAGAATTCAAAAATGGGAATTCAAAGTGGGTGAGTATGTTCTATTGTACAATTCTCGTTTGAGATTCTTTGCAGGAAAACTTCTCTCTAAATGGGAAGGACCGTATATCATCGAAGAAGTTTATCGCTCCGGAGCCATCAAAATAAACAACTCCGAAGGCACTAATCCGAGAGTGGTGAATGGGCAAAGAATTAAGCATTATATTTCAGGTACGCCCATTAATGTTGAAACTAATATTATTGAAACAATTACACCAGAGGAATACATAAGAGAGACCTTCCAGAACACTCTAGAACCCTGAAAAGGAAGAGGTACGTGATACGGTAAGTAAACCGACTCCAAAAATTCCATAAAAATACTTTCTGTCAGTTTTGGAATATTAGAAAAAATACAAAAATAAGAAGCAGCCGAGGGGACCCACGAGGTGCACACGAGGCACCAGGGCGTGCCACCCCCCCAGGCACGCCCTGGTGGCTCATGGGCCCCTCGTGAGCCTTCCCGACTCCGTTTTCTTCTGGGATACTTGTTTTGCAAGATAAAAATTCTTTATATATACCCCCAAACGTTTTGACCACCGCATCGCAGAAATATCCTCTGTTCTTGTTTCGTGCTATTTTTCTGACAGATCTAGATCGCTATGGCTGCACCAAGCTCTTCCAAGGACAAGTTCTACAAGAAGGTCATCAACCCCTACCTACCGGAGGTGATGAAACACCCTCAAGCCATCGAGATGCGTGAGGGGGTGCTTCACATCCGGGATGTTCAAGGACCCAAGAAGACCGGGAGCGTGGAGGCCAGGCTCGAATCGGTGGAGCAGGAGATTTTCAAGTGCCAAGGGATGGTAGAACGTGGACTCAGCGCCAACCACTCCATGATCACGGAATTCACCCACGATCACAAGGTGGATGGCCAGTCGATGGGGGACATCATCTTCAAGCTCAATGAATGAATTGACTACCTCCAAGGCCAAATCTATGATCTTCAAAACCAAAATTTTGAGTATGAGGCAAGATTTAAAGGTATGAGTTTAGCTGCAAGTTTCAGGACCCCGGAGACTCGTTCATCTTTTTATGATGGGGAACCTATGCCATGGAAGCCGGAGGACAAGCCCACCACTTCATCACCACCACCATCACCGAAGAAGGAAACTTGAGTACATGGGTATGGGCACTCCCCTTGGCTTGTGCCAAGCTTGGGGGAGGTGCCCCTGTATCGTATCACCATCACTTTTATTATCTTTACCTATTTTTAGTTCGATCCTTAGTTATTTCATGATCTAGTTGAATAAAAGTTTAGTATGATCTATTTTCGAGTGCTAGTTTCATGATCTATCTATCTATGTAATTGAGTTGAAAGTTATATAATAAAGAGTAGTTTGAGTTTTTGCTTCTTTACTTTTATGTTTCAATCCTAGCAATGAAAATAATGAAAAAGATCATATGCTAATCTTATGGAAAGTAATGACATTACATAAAGAAAAGTATAAGTGGTAAAATTTATTGAAAGTTAACAAACATAGCATTGGTCAATGATGCAATTCATGAAAAAATTAATAAGGGAAGAGAAGATTGTGAGCCCCCATTGAGTATTTTATGTCAAATTGTTGACGTTGGACAAGGAAGACAACGTAATGAATTATGTTTGCTTATATTCACATAGAAGTTATATTGTCATAGATCCTCCAACATGTGGTGCTTGCCCAATATCTTTGCTAGCCAAAAATCCGCACCAAGTAGAGATACTACTTGTGCATCCAACAACAAAAAGCGCATGACAACCTCTGCTTCCCTCTGCGAAGGGCCTATCTTTTACTTTTATGTATTTACTTTTGATGCAAGAGTCAATAGTGTTCTCCTCTATTCCTTTTTATTTTTCTTTTGCAAGCATCATGTGCTGGGGAAGATCTAGGCATATATATCCAGTTGGATATGAGTGATCATGAGTTATTATTGTTGACATTACCCTTGAGGTAAATAAGTTGGGAGGCGAAATTATAAGCCCCTATCTTTCTATGTGTCTGGCTGAAACTTTTTGCTCCATATATATGTTGTGAGTGTTAGCAATCATAGAAGACTAAATGATGGTTGAGTATGTGGACTTGCTAAAAAGCTCCTACATGAGACCCTTCCTGAAAATAAGATGAATTGCAATTGCATTGTTAAGTGAGAACATAGTTTGTTAGTTTTCAAGAAAGTTTATGTCTTATACTTCGTTGTTGTGATGAATTGTTACTTGCTCATGAGAAGTTTTATGATAATGAATATTGCTGTTATAATAATGATCATGATGCTACTATGTCCGTATTTTGTTTTTATCGACACCTCTCTCTCTAAACATGTGGACATGATTATCGATATCGGCTTTCGCTTGAGGACAAGCGAGGTCTAAGCTTGGGGGAGTTGATACGTCCATTTTGCATCATGTTTTCCTACTATTATTTATAGTGTTTTTAATCAATATAACACTTTGTGGAGCAATTCTAATGCCCTTTCTCTCTTAATATGCAAGATTTACATAAGGAGGGAGATTGCCGACAGCTGGAATTCTGGACCTGAAAAAGCTATGTCAGAGATACCTATTCTACACATCTCCAAATGAGCTGAAATTTCACAGAGATTTATTTTGGAATAAATAAAAAAATATTGGAAGAAAGAAGTACCAGAGGGGGCCACCCAGGTGCCCACGAGGCCCCAGGGCGCGCCACCCCCCCAGGCGCGCCCTGGTGGCTTGTGGGGCCCCTGGCTAGCCTCCGGTGCCCATTTTCTGGTATATAAGCCCATTTTCCCTAGAAAAAAAATAAGGAGAAGACTTTTGGGATGGATCACCACCGTCTCGAGGCGGAACTTGGGCAGGAGCACTTTTGCTCTCCGACGGAGCGATTCCGTCGGGGATACTTCCCTCCGGGAGGGGGAAATCGAAGCCATCGACATCACCAACGATCCTCTCATCGTGGGAGGACCAATCTTCATCAACATCTTCATCAGCACCATCTCATCTCAAACCCTAGTTCATCTCTTGTATTCAATCTTTGTCTCAAAACCTCAGATTGGTACCTGTGGGTTGCTAGTAGTGTTGATTACATCTTGTAGTTGATGCTAGTTGGTTTACTTGGTGGAAGATTATATGTTCAGATCCATTATGCTATTCAATACCCCTCTGATCTTGGACATGAATATTATTTGTGAGTAGTTACTTTTGTTCTTGAGGACATGGGAGAAGTCTTGTCATAAGTAATCATGTGAATTTGCTATTCGTTTGATATTTTGATGATATGTATGTTGTTGATTCTCTTAGTGGTGTCATGTGAACGTCGACTACATGGCACTTCACCATCTTTGGGCCTAAGGGAATGCATTGTGGAGTAGTAATTAGATGATGGGTTGCTAGAGTGACAGAAGCTTAAACCCTAGTTTATGCGCTATTCCGTAAGGGGCTGATTTGGATCCATACGTTTAATGCTATGGTTAGATTTATCTTAATTCTTCTTTCGTAGTTGCGGATGCTTGCGAGAGGGGTTAATCATAAGTGGGAGGTTTGTTCAAGTAAGAACAGCACCCAAGCACCTGTCCACCCACATATCAAATTATCAAAGTAGCGAACGTGAATCAAACAAACATGATGAAAGTGACTAGATGAAATTCCCATGTGTCCTCGAGAACGCTTTGCTTATTATAAGAGACCGTTCCGGCCTGTCCTTTGCTACAAAAAGGATTGGGCTACCTTGCTGCACCTTAGTTACTATTGCTACTTGTCACTTGTTACAAATTATCTTGCTATCAAACTACTCGTTACCGATAAATTCAGTGCTTGCAGAAAATACCTTGCTGAAAACCGCTTGTCATTTCCTTCTGCTCCTCGTTGGGTTCGACACTCTTACTTATTGAAAGGACTACGATTGATCCCCTATACTTGTGGGTCATCAAGGGCTTGCCAGCACGAAGCTTGCCGGGCCTTCACCTTGCCGGCTTGAGCCTTGCCGGCGGGTACCATCTTTATCCCCAGCGTCAGCTAGGGGTTTCTTGATGTCTTGTCTTGATCTTCTTCCTAGTGTCTTTGTAACTAGGCCTTGAATCTTGATTTCGGTGTTGGTCCTCCCTCCCAGCAAGTCCTGGCCATCGAGGCTGCTACCACTGCCTGTGCATAAGTCAGGGTATAAAATACCCATGTTTTATACACCGACAGGAGCCCCCGGGCCTGGGCCACACGCGCGTCCGAAGCGTCTTTGGGCTAGGCCCAAACAATGCACAGACACGTGGTGGCAAATTACCGCCGTAAAATCCTGTGATGATGATTTTCTGTTGCACGCCCACGCCGCGCATTACATGCGGGTCGCAGGAGTGGTGGACTGGAGCGACGGTTTATGGTAGTGCGCCTGCAAAAGCGCTGCCACGTTGGACAGTAAAGAGCCAGCCCCCTCGCGCCTTCCTCATAAAAAGGTACCCGCAAGGAGGCGCTGCTCATTCACATCGCCCTCCGCTGCATCTTCTTCCTCCTCTTGCTCAAGCAGATCTCGCCATTGCTGCCACCACCGACACGCGTCTCTTCCACCTCGAATCCTCCCTCTCGAGCCCTCATGGCGCCCAAAAAGGCTGATACAGAGGGAAAGAAACCTGCTAAGCCTGTTGATCCCAAGGCAGAGAAGCGGAAGGCAGACTTGGAATAGCGGCGGAGAGAGAACGTGGTTTTCTCGCCGCCGGCTCTGGACAGCAACGTCTTGATAGCTAGGTATGCGTACATGTGGGGAAAGGATACCAAGGACCACAAGGCCCCAGTGGTGCTCCCCGCCGGTGGCAAGACCCCGTCAGACGCATACCCATTTTTCTGCGCATATTTTATTGCGGTCTGGTTCCTTCATTTTTGGATTTGTTTGCTGAGCTGATGTACACTTTTGGATTCCGACTGCTGGATTTCACCCCGAATGCAATGACTTGCATGGCAGTCTTCACCCACATGTGCAAAAAAATTGTCGGAGTCGTCCCCAATGTCGACATCTTCCGCCACTTCTTCATTCCTCGCATCAAAGGAGATGCGCTTTCTGGCAGCGTGACTTGGATTCCCCCGGCCAAAGCTAAGGGACAGTACCTTGCCGGGATGCTACATCTGAAATGGGAGGAATGGTAGGCGGAGTGGTGCTGGATTAAGGAGAAGGATTTCCCCAACTTCTGCTTGCCACACACGGAGAAGATCGACTGCGGCAAGAATTGGAGTGATTTTGGTGCCAACGACAAGAAGCTTGGCCCGGCACTGAACCGGATTGCTCGCCTCAAGTCTGCCAGGCCGACTATTGAGATGGTGGGAGCCAATTTCCTCCGGCAAGAAGCTTGGCCCAGCACTGAACCGGATTGCTCGCCTCAAGTCTGCCGGGCTGACTATTGAGATGGTGGGAGCCAATTTCCTCCGGCGACACCTTGCACCGCTGCAGAAGAGGCAAAGGTACACTTGGGAGTACAAGAACGCCGGGGATATCATGCGGATATACCCAGGGCTCGCCAATAACTTGACGGTCATGCAACACGTCAGTCTCTGCCACCAGCTCTTCAAGACCTCCGACAAGTTTCATTTGCCGGCCCAAGTTGTACCACTGCACATTAACTCCGCCAAGGATTCCATCTTAGCAATGATGCCGGCGTGCAATGCCCAAGGAGTCAAAGCTGACTGGGAGCTGCCCTCACTTGAAGATGAGATGACTTGGGCTTCCAATCTGATGGAGAAGGCCACTCGAGAAGAGAAGGACCTCATCCAGGCCACCAGGGATGAAGAGTTGGCGTTCATCGCCCACAGAGCCGAAGAAGTTTTGAAGACAGACAAGGCTGGCGGTTCCCGGGCCACGGCAACTGAGGAGGAGGAAGAGACCCGCGATGAAGAGGTTGCCGAAGAGCACCAGGAGGAGCCTGCCGGGGAAGATGTTGCCGGTGAAGCCAAAGAAGGAGAGAATCTTCAAGGCCCAAAAAAGAAAGCGCGCGTTCTTCGAAAGGCGTCTAGCCAGGAGGCAGTGCGGCCCTCTTCGTCAGGGGCTGACCCTTCTGTGAAGAAGACGACCACCAGAACTGGCTAGCAGCAAGAAGTGCGCCGGCAATCGACACGGCGTCCTTGAGCTCAACGTCCACGAGCTAGGGAGTCACCTCCGCCGGTGAGATACGACCTCTCCATTCTCAGCGAGTCTGAAGACGAAGAGTAAGCATAATCATTTTACCCTTATCAAATCTTGATCTTTGTCTTGACTGTCATTTGACTTGACTTCCTTTGTCTTTGCAGGGATACGGAACCGCTTGTGCATAGGGCAAAGCGAACAAGAGGCGGAACAGAGCACGAACCTACGGCAAGCACTGGGCAGGGGGCCACATCTACCGATACCATTGTCGTCAGCTGATACGTCTCCAACGTATCTATAATTTTTGATTGTTCCATGCTATTATAATATCAATTTTGGATGTTTTTATATACATTTTCAGCAATTATATATCATTTTTTAGGACTAACCTATTAACCTAGTGCCCAGTGCCAGTTGCTGTTTTTTCCCTGTTTTTGGTTTTCCAGAATATCAGTACCAAACGAAGTCCAAATGCCATGAAACTTTTTGGAGATTTTTTTCTGGACATAACAAACACTAGAAGCTTCGGGAGGAGACGAGAAGATGAAGCAGTGGCCCACGAGGCACCACGGCGCGCCCCAGGGGGGGCGCCCTGGTGGCTTGTGGGGCCCACACAGCTCCGCTTGACCTAATTCCTCCACTATAAATTCTCTAAAATCAGGAAACCAACAGAGGAGTCCACGAAATACTTTTTCCGCCGCCGCAAGCTTCTGTTCTCGAGAGATCCCATCTGGAGGCCTTTTCCGGTACTCTGCCGGAGGGGGAATCGATCACGGAGGGGCTCTCCATCAACCTTGCTGCCCTTCCGATGATGCGTGAGTAGTTTACCACAGACCTTCGGGTCCATAGGCAGTAGCTAGATGGCTTCTTCTCTCTTTTTGATCTTCAATACAATGTTCTCCTCGATGTTCTTGGAGTTCTATCCGATGTAATCACTTTTTGCGGTGTGTTTGTTGGGATTCGATGAATTGTGAGTTTATGATCAGATTATCCATGAATATTATTTGAGTTTTCTCTGAACTCTTTTATGCATGATTATTATAGCTTCGTATTTCTCTTCGATCTATTGATTTGGTTTGGCCAACTAGATTGATTTATCTTGCAATGGGAGAGGTGCTTTGTAATGGGTTCGATCTTGCGGTGCTCAATCCCAGTGACAGAAAGGGACATGACACGTATGTATCATTGCTATTAAGGGTAAAAAGATGGGGTTTATTCATGCGTGAGTTTACTTTGTCTACATCATGTCATCTTGCTTAAGGCGTTACTCCGTTCTTTATGGACTTAATACACTAGATGCATGCTGGATAGCGGTCGATGTGTGGAGTAATAGTAGTAGATGCAGGCAGGAGTCGGTCTACTTGTCTCAGACGTGATGCCTATATACATGATCATTTCCTTGGATATTGTCATGATTATTTGCTTTTCTATCAATTGCCCAACAGTAATTTGTTCACCCACCGGATGCTATTTTTATGAGAGAAGCCTCTAGTGAAAACTATGGCCCCCGGGTCTATCTAAATCATATATTAAAAATCCTAAAAATACCTTGCTGCACTTTTTGTTTATTTATTTTATTTTGTATTTTTGTTCAATCTATTTATCTATCACCATACAATTTAATCTTGCAATTAACCGCCAAGGGATTGACAACCCCTTGTAAGTGTTGGGTGCAAGGATTTGTTGTTTGTGTGCAGGTGCTGTTAACGAGGTGTTGCGTGATTCTCCTACTGGATTGATAACCTTGGTTTCATAACTGAGGGAAATACTTATCTCTACTGTACTGCATCACCCCTTCCTCTTCAGGGAAAAACCAACGCAGATCACAAGTAGCATCAGCCCCCAGCCCAACCCCCTGCGTGAGGTCGTGGTGCAGTTCCCGCTCGCAGGTGCTGGCACTGAAGTTCCTCTTCCTGAGCTCAACAAGGAGATAGGAGGAGGCCGCCAAGAAGAAGAGCGCCGCGAGGCGGATCCTGCTGTGGCTCCTCCATCGACCATCGTCCCGGAGAGCGTTTCTCCGATAAGGGCCTCCGCTGATGAGCCCGCCCGCACTGAAATTGTCCCGGCAAGCGAGGCTGCCGGAGACCGTGCGGCGGCAACCGAAGTTACCGGGAAAGGAGACACCCTTCCTCAACGAACATCAATAGGTAAACCACTTGTCCTCTAAGCACCTGTCTAATTTTTTTGTTTTCTTGAACTTGACTTGTAATCTGAATCACTTTTTGCTCTTGCGCCCGTTCCATCTTGCAGATCCAACTTCTCCCAAAGAAGGAGAAATCCTTGTTGACATGGCAGAAATTGCTAAGAGCACTACCGATGAAGCCGCCAACATCTCTGCTGAAGAGGCCGACAGATCTGCTGCTGAGGAGGCAGGGGAGGTTACCAGAGAGTAGAGAAGGTCTCCCGACAACAGATTCGTTCTCCCTCAAGCAAACACAGAAATGGTGGTGGTTGCTGTTGACAAGCGAGACCTTGCTGCCCAATCAACCGTGCCAACCACTCAAGCCTTGACAGATGTATTGACGCTCACTGCTCCCCAACAAGAATCTGAAGCCCCCAGTTCGTCAAGCACCGAAGGGCCAAACTTTGACGAGGAGATTGCTCATATCCGCACCTCCATCCCCAAAAGTACTCTCAAAACCGACAACGCTACTGATAGCACAACAGATCTTGCCTTCCTAGAGACCATGGCTGCTGGTCTCAGGGATGTACAAGAACGCTACGGTAAGCGATGGGACAAGCTTCAAGCAGAACACATAGCTCTGGCGGTGGTTGAGCAAAACTAAAGAAGAAGGCGGAAGATATCCGCACTTGGTATAACAGCCAATCCCACAATTTGAGAAGGCAAGAGGAGAAGCTTGCCGTCGCCCAGGAGAAGGCGACAGCTTTGGACGGCAAGCTGGCAGAGCGCGAAGCACAACTCAATGCTCGCAAAAAGAATCTTGACGCGCAAGAAGAGGCCCTTGCTGCCAAACTTCGCGGCAAGGATGAAGAAATCAAAAAGCTCCTTGAGCAGAGGACCCAAGAGCTAGAGAAGAACCACAAGGAAACTATCGAAATTCAAACTCAAGGGAGTGCCGCCAAGCTCAAGGAAGCTACAGATAATGCTGCTGCTACTGCTGCCACTTCAAAGGCAGAATTGGAGTCCCAGGTGAACAAGCTTAGGGAAGATCCTGCCGCCAATAGCAAGGAGATCGAGGTCCTCAAAGGTGAAGCGCAGAAGGCAACTCATACCTTAGGGGAGCTGCAGACGCAGCTTTCATCTAAGAACCAAGATCTTGACACGACCGGTAAAGCAATGGAGGACCTGAAATCCAAGCTTATCACCCAGGAAAAGGATCTTGAGGCCGCCAAGGAAAGGGAGGTAATCTTGACAGAGAAACTTGACGCAGAAGAGACCTCCCGGGAAGACACCGAGAACAAATTTTTTGAGCTGCGAGAAGTGCTCTCCCTCTTGATGAATAGGCTTGTCAATATTGCTGAACGCATAACTTCCCAACTTGCCATCATGGACATGAGGAGCTGGAGCTTCACTGTCAATGACAAAGAGACCGCCAGCGCCAGACTAACCAAGTTCTTCGAAGGCCTCATCGATGCTTTGAAAACTTATCATGAGGACAGGTCTGCTTCATTCGCTGATGAGTCCCGCAAGTTTGGCCGCAACGTCCTCTTCAAGGTGCTCGTCAAGATCGCCCATCGGAATCCAGACATTGATCTCTCCGAGATATTCAGGCGCCTTCCGGAGAACACTGATATCACAGCCATCGACAAGGTCGTCACCCCACTAGCCGTCAAGGTCCTTCTTGTTCCCCGGCATGAAGGCAACCTCCAGAATTAACCTTGTCACTTCATTTGTCTCCAGTGTTACCATGTAAAGATACATTTAATCTTAAGTTAGATATGCACTGTGTTTGAGATGTAATGCAACTTAAGCTGTTTTGAAATGAATGCATGCTATTTTCCATTACTTATTTTGCCTTTGCATGAGCTGTATACCCTACGCTTGCCGGACACTTGCCGGTGCGCACACTCTTGCCACGAGTGCTTGAGGATGGATCCTTGGCAGCCTGCCGGAAGTGCCGCTGCCGGCAAGTTTTACTCTTGACGATTCCAACACAGCTGCTCAAGTTATAGAGCGGACTCGAAACAAAATGACAGCGCGATTGATCACGGCAAGGTTCCTTAGCGTGCAGGTTTCTCATACGAAGACAAAAATCATTCAAGGAAGATTGCAAATACAACAAAGAAATTATTTCGAAGTTTTTCAACTTAGCTTCTTTTCTTTGTCATGCTTCTTGTTACAAAACGATCACTTGAACGTCATTTGGTGGTACCCAACACCACATCATCCCCCCCTGATACGTCTCCAACGTATCTATAATTTTTGATTGTTCCATGCTATTATAGTATCAATCTTGGATGTTTTTATATACATTTACAAGCAATTATATATCATTTTTTGGGACTAACCTATTAACTTAGTGCCCAGTGCCAATTGCTGTTTTTTGCCTGTTTTTGGTTTTCCAGAATATCAGTACCAAATGAAATCCAAATGCCACGAAACTTTTTGGAGATTTTTTTTCTGGACATAAGAGACACTAGAAGCTTTGGGAGAGGGCCAGAAGACAGAGGAGGTGGCCACGAGCCACCAGGGCGCGCCCTAGGGGGGTGACGTGCCCTGGTGCCTCGTGGGCCCACCTCTGCTCCGTTTGACCTAATTCCACCTCTATAAATTCTCTAAAATCGGGAAACCAACAGAGGAGTCCACGAAATACTTTTTCCGCCACCGCAAGTTCCTGTTCTCGAGAGATCCCATCTGGAGGCCTTTTCCGGCACTCTGCCGGAGGGGGAATCGATCACGGAGGGGCTCTACATCATCCTTGCTGCCCTTCCGATGATGCGTGAGTAGTTTACCACAGACCTTCGGGTCCATAGTTAGTAGCTAGATGGCTTCTTCTCTCTTTTTGATCTTCAATACAATGTTCTCCTCGATGTTCTTGGAGTTCTATCCAATGTAATCACTTTTTGCGGTGTGTTTGTTGGGATATGATGAATTGTGAGTTTATGATCAGATTATCCACGAATATTATTTGAGTCTTCTCTGAACTCTTTTATGCATGATTGTTATAGCTTCGTATTTCTCTCCGATCTATTGATTTGGTTTGGCCAACTAGATTGATTTATCTTGCAATGTGAGAGGTGCTTTGTAATGGGTTCGATCTTGCGGTGCTCAATCCCAATGACAGAAAGGGACATGACACATATGTATTGTTGCTATTAAGGGTAAAAAGATGGGGTTTATTCATGTGTGAGTTTACTTTGTCTACATCATGTCATCTTGCTTAAGGCGTTACTCCGTTCTTTATGAACTTAATACACTAGATGCATGCTGGATAGCGGTCGATGTGTGGAGTAATAGTAGTAGATGCAGAAACGTTTCGGTCTACTTATCTCGGACGTGATGCCTATATACATGATCATGGCCTTGGATATCGTCATGATTATTTGCTTTTCTATCAATTGCCCAACAGTAATTTGTTCACCCACTGTATGCTATTTTCAAGAGAGAAGCCTCTAGTGAAAACTGTGGCCCCCGGGTCTATCTAAATCATATATTGAAAATCCTAAAAATACCTTGCTGCAATTTTACTTTATTTATTTTATTTTTTATTTTTGTTCGATCTATCTATCTATCACCATAAAATTTAATCTTGCAATTAACCGCCAAGGGATTGACAACCCCTTTTTCGCGTTGGGTGCAAGGATTTGTTGTTTTGTGTGCAGGTACTGGTAACGAGTTGTTGCGTGATTCTCCTACTGGATTGATAACCTTGGTTTCATAACTGAGGGAAATACTTATATCTACTGCACTGCATCATCCCCTCCTCTTCGGGGAAATCCCAACGCAGCTCACAAGTAGCAGGAAGAATTTCTGGCGCCGTTGCCGAGGAGACATCATCAACATCTATCAAGTACCTACGCATAAACCTTCATCTCCTTGCATTTATTTTATTTGCATTTGCCTCTCATTTTCATCTCCCCAACTTCTAAAAAGTTTTTACAAAAATACAAAAATATTTTCCTGTTGCCTTTTTCTTGTTTGTTTGTTTGCTTGCTTTACCATTATGGCTAGTTCTGCTCCCGATATGCCTTTCCCTCTGTACTTAGGAGATGATCCAAGAATTTTAAAATTTAAATATCTGAGTGATGAATCTTTAAAAGAAGCATGGGATAGATTATTAAAAATACAAGTAAGTGCTAGGCCTCAGTTTCACATTAAATTGTTCCTTAAAAGTTTTTATGTTGGTCTACCCCTTGCTCATAGACGTGTCTTGGATTCTATATTTGAAAACGATTTTCTTGGAAGTGACGCTTTTGACACCTACGAAAAGATGAAAAGCATATTTGGACAACCAAAAGTTGAAACTATTGAACCTATTACTCTAGAATGCTTTCGTCAAACTGAGCAAATAAAGGAAACAGAGGCTAGTATGGATTCTAACTTTCGAGGAATATTTAATCTTGCCTCTAAAATAAATAGCAATGTGGTGTCACAAAATAGGAAGGTTGATGCTTTAGATCAAAAGATCTCTCTTTGTGTTTTGAAAGAAATAAAAACCCTTTGCACTAAGCTTGATCATCTAGTGCACATTATAGATAATGGCAAAGAGAGTGAAATATGAGTTGCGAGGGTTAAGAAGAAAGATGACAATACTTGAAACTATGCATTATGCCTAGCTAGGGGCATAAAACTATAGCGCTTGTTGGGAGGCAACCCAATGAATAAAATAATTTTTTTGCTTTTTATTTCTGTTCTTGTGTGTTTGCACAATTATGCTACTGTTATAATTGTGTTTTTACGTTTTAATTAGTATTTGTGCCAAGTAATGCCTTTGGGATGATTTGGAAGATAGTATAATTGATGCTGTTTGGAAAATAGAAAGTTTAGCGTCCAGTGCTGGAATTTTAATTCTGTACTGCAGCGTCCGAAAAATCTGAAATTTTTACACAGTATTGGTATATGAATTTCCCACGTTGTCCTCATTTTTCAAAATTTTGGAGTTACATAAGTATGGCTTTTAAATAGATCTTTACAGACTATTCTGTTTTAGACAAATTCTTTTTTTGTTGCATAGTTTGCTTATTTTGATGAATCTATGGATCGTATCGGGGGGTATGGGTCATGGAGAAGTTGGAGTATATTAGCATTATTCCAATATTCAATATGAATCAATTTAGTACAGTACTTAAAGTTAAAGATTTATTTGTTATACTAACGGATCTCACGAAGGTTTTGTTGAGTTTTGTGTGATTAAAGTTTTCAAGTTTTGGGTGAGATCACGATAGATGAAGGAATAAGGAGTGGCAAGAGCCTATGCTTGGGGATGCCCAAGGCACCCCAAGGTAATATTCAAGGAAGACTCAAGCGTCTAAGCTTGGGGATGCCCCGGAAGGCATCCCCTCTTTCTTCTACCAACTATCGGTAATTTTACTTGGAGCTATATTTTTATTCATCACATGATATGTGTTTTACTTGGAGCGTCGTGTATTATATGAGTCTTTGCTTTGTTTGCTTTTTAGTTTGTCACAATAATCTTTGCTGGACACACCTATTTGAGAGAGCCACACATTTATCATGATTTGTTAGAATACTCTATGTGCTACACTTAATTTTTTTGAGCTAGGCAGTTGCTCTAGTGCTTCACTTAAATCTTTTTGAGCACGGCGGTGGATATATTTTGAAGAAATATTTGCACTCTCATGCTTCACTTATATTATTTTGAGAGTTGATAAGATTAAAATTTTGAAGAAATATTTGCACTCTCATGCTTCACTTATATTATTTTGAGAGTTGATAAGATTAAAATTTTGAAGAAATATTTGCACTCTCATGCTTCACTTATATCTTTTTGAGAGTTGATAATAGTAATGGTAATTTGCACAAGATATGAATTTTGTCCCAAAGTGATGAATATTCAAGAGGGATATAATAAAAACTTTCATGAAAGATCATTGGATATGATAAGTTTGATTCCTTGCAATAGTTTTGCGATATGGAGATGATAATATGTGAGTCATGATAGTAAGTAATTGTGATTTAGTAAGAATATTGGTGTTAAGGTTTGTGATTCCCTATGCATGCACATAAAGTCAATTGTTATGCAATGAAATTATATCCTACTTATGGTGCATTATTTGGTGTTAGTTATGTTCAATGCATGTTTATGACCGTTTTCGCTTTTTGGTTGGTCGCTTCTCAATCTATTTGCTAGCCTTCATTTGTACTAAGCGGGAATACTGCTTGTGCATTCAACTCCTTAAACCCAAGTTGTGCCAAATGAGTCCACCATATCTACCTATATGCGGTATTTCCATGCCGTTCCAAGTAAATTTGCGTGTGCCAACTCTAATTTTTTCAAAATTATTTTTCTTTTTGTGTGCCCGTACCGCTCATGAAGCGGCAGGGGGTGGCCAATATTTTCCATGCTAGGTGTGTTATTCTCACGATGAGTGTTTATTCACTTGTCATTGCACGAGAGAGTGGCAGGTAATAGGGATGTCCAGTCCCACAATGAAATCAATTTAATATGATGATAATTATAAATTCCTTGTAAAGTGTTGGTATGGAGGGCACCCGTGGATACGGTTAGCCATAGATTGTGAAAGAATGGTGGAAAGGAAATAAACTTTATTTTCTGTTTGGGAACCGCCTATGATGTGTCTAGCATGGAAGATATTGGGAATTTTCGGTCGTTTTCATTGACAGGAAAAGCATGCCTATCAAAATAATTTTATCTCTCTAATTTAAGCTTTGAGCTCTGGCACATAAGCAAATCTCTGCTTCCCTCTGCAAAAGGCCTATCTATTTACTTTTATGCAATTTTTATTTTTATTTTGAGTCTCCATCTTCTCTTACAAAGCACCAACTAGAGAGCACTATTGTCATACATGTGCATTGTATGTAGCCAATATTGAGTGTGTTTCATGAATGGATCAATGATTGAGCATAACGGGCTAGGGATAACTTTCTTTAGCGTTGATATTTTGAAAGACATGGTTACTTGTTAGTATGCTTGAATATTTATGTCTTCATGTCAAACTATAGACTATTGCTTTGAATCATTCAAGTCCAAATGTCCATGTTACAAAGAAAAGAATATATGATGAATATGATAGGTAGCATTCCACATCAAAAATTCTGTTTTTATCATTTACCTACTCGAGGACGAGCAGGAATTAAGCTTGGGGATGCTTGATACGTCTCCAATGTATCTATAATTTTTGATTGTTCCATGCTATTATAGTATCAATCTTGGATGTTTTTATATACATTTACAAGCAATTATAAATCATTTTTTGGGACTAACCTATTAACTTAGTGCCCAGTGCGAGTTGCTGTTTTTGGTTTTCCAGAATATCAGTACCAAATGAAGTCCAAATGCCATGAAACTTTTTGGAGATTTTTTTCTGGACATAAGAGACACTAGAAGCTTCAAGAGAGGGCCAGAAGACAATGGAGGTGGCCCGGGGGGTGGCGCACCCTGGTGCCTCGTGGGCCCACCTCTGCTCCGTTTGACCTAATTCCACCTCTATAAATTCTATAAAATCGGGAAACCAACAAAGGAGTCCATGAAATACTTTTTCCGCCGCCGCAAGTTCCTGTTCTCGAGAGATCCCATCAGGAGGGCTTTTCCGGCACTCTGCCGGAGGGGGAATCGATCACGGAGGGGCTCTACATCATCCTTGCTGCCCTTCCGATGATGCGTGAGTAGTTTATCACAGACCTTCGGGTCCATAGTTAGTAGCTAGATGGCTTCTTCTCTCTTTTTGATCTTCAATACAATGTTCTCCTCGATGTTCTTGGAGTTCTATCCGATGTAATCACTTTTTGCGGTGTGTTTGTTGGGATCCGATGAATTGTGAGTTTATGATCAGATTATCCATGAATATTATTTGAGTCTTCTCTGAACTCTTTTATGCATGATTATTATTGCTTCGTATTTCTCTCCGATCTATTGCTTTGGTTTGGCCAACTAGATTGATTTATCTTGCAATGGGAGAGGTGCTTTGTAATGGGTGCAATGCTTTATGTGATTTGGGTGCTAGCGTTTCCACAATTCCAAAATCTCTATGTGATGTGCTAGGTTTTACCAATATAGATGAGTGCTCTCTTAATTTACATCTTGCGGATTCTACTATTAAAAAGCCTTTGGGTAGAATTAATGATGTTCTTATTCTTGCAAATAGGAACTATGTGCCCGTTGATTTTATTGTACTTGACATTGAATGCAATTCTTCTTGCCCAATAATACTTGGTAGACCGTTCTTAAGAACCATAGGTGCCGTTATTGAAATGAAAGAAGGGAATATAAAATTTCAATTTCCATTAAAAAAGGGTATGGAACATTTCCCTAGGAAGAAAATTAAAGCACCATATGAATCTATTATGAGGGCCACCTATGGAATCAACTTGAAAGATGACAACACTTGAAACTATGCCTTGTGCCTAGCTAGGGGCATAAAACAATAGCGCTTGTTGGGAGGCAACCCAATGAATAAAATAAATTTTTATCTTTTTCTTCTGTTATTGTGTGTTTTCACAATTATGATACTGTTATGATTGTGTTTTTGTGTTTTTAATTAGTGTTTGTGCCAAGTAAAACCTTTGGGATGATTTGGAAGATAGTATAATTGATGCTGTTTAGAAAACAGAAAGTTTTGCGTCAGAAAAATCTAATTTTTTTACACAGTATTGGTATATGAATTGCCCACGTTGTCCCAATTTTTCAGAATTTTTGGAGTTACAGAAGTATGGCTTTTAAATAGGTTGCTATAGACTGTTCTGTTTTTGACAGATTCTGTTTTTGATGTGTTGCTTGCTTGTTTTGATAGAACTATGGATTGTATCGGGGGGTATAAGCCATGGAGAAGTTAGAATACAGTAGGTATAATGCAAAAATAAAATATGAATGGGTTTCTAACAGTACCTAAAGTAGTGATTTATTTTGTTATACTAACGGATCTCATGAAGGTTTTGTTGAGTTTTGTGTGATTGAAGTTTTCAAGTTTTGGGTGAGATCACGATGGATGAAGGAATAAGGAGTAGAAAAAGCCTATGCTTGGGGATGCCCGAGGCACCCCAAGGTAATATTCAAGGAAGACTCAAGCATCTAAGCTGGGGGATGCCCCGGAAGGCATCCCCTCTTTCTTCTACCAACCATCGGTAATTTTACTTGGAGCTATATTTTTATTCGTCACATGATATGTGTTTTGCTTGGAGCGTCGTGTATTATATGATTCTTTGCTTTGCTTGCTTTTTAGTTTGTCACAATCATCCTTGCTGAACACACCTATTTTGAGAGAGCCACACGTTATCATGATTTGTTAGAATACTCTATGTGCTTCACTTAAATTTTTTGAGCTAGGCAGTTGCTCTAGTGCTTCACTTAAATCTTTATGAGCACGGTGGTGGCTATGTTTAGAAGAAATAAACTCTCATGCTTCACTTAAATTATTTTGAGAGTTGATAAAATTTTGAAGAAATTGCACTGTCATGCTTCACTTATATTATTTTGAGAGTTGATAAAATTTTGAAGAAAATGCACTCTCATGCTTCACTTATATTATTTTGAGAGTTGATAAAATTTTGAAGAAATATTTGTGCTCTCATGCTTCACTTATATCTTTTTGAGAGTTGATGAAAGTAACGGTAATTTGCACAAGATATGAATTTGGTCCCAAAGTGATGAATATTCAAGAGGGATATAATAAAAACTTTCATATAGATCATTGGATATGATAAGTGTGATTCCTTGCAATAGTTTTGCGATATGGAGATGATGATATGTGAGTCATGTTAGTGAGTAATTGTGATTTAGTAAAAATATTCGTGTTAAGGTTTGTGATTCCCTATGCATGCACGTTAAGTCAATAGTTATGCATAGAAATTATATCCTACTTATGGTGCATTATTCGGTGTTAGTTATGTTCAATGCATGTTTATGACCGTTTTCGTTTTTTGGTTGGTTGCTTCTCAATCTATTTGCTAGCCTTCATTTGTACTAAGCGGAAATACTGCTTGTGCATCCAAAATCCTTAAACCCAAGTTGTGCCAAATGAGTCCACTATATCTACTTATATGCGATATTTCCATGCCGTTCCAAGTAAATTTGCGTGTGCCAACTCTAATTTTCAAAATATTTTTTCCGTTTTGTGTGCCCGTACCGCTCATGAAGCGGCAGGGGGTGGCCAATATTTTCCATGCTAGGTGTGTTATTCTCATGATGAGTGTTTATTCTCTTGTCATTGCACGAGAGGATGGTTGGTAATAGGGATGCCCAGTCCCACAATAAAATCAAAATTAATAACAACAAAATTCCTTGGAAAGTGATGGTATGGAGGGCACCGGTGGATACGGTTAGCCATGGATTGTAAAAGAAATGGTGGAAAGGACATAAACTTTACTTTCTGTTTGGGAACCGCCTATGATGTGTCTAGCATGGAAGATATTGGGAATTCTCGGTCGTTTTCGTTGACAGGAAAAGCATGCCTCTCAAAATATTTTCATCGCTCTAATTTAAGCTTTGAGCTCTGGCACATTTGACACATCTCTGCTTCCCTTTGCGAAGGGCCTTTCTATTTACTTTTATGTAATTTTTATTTTTATTTTAGTCTCCATCTTCTCTTATAAAGCACCAACTAGAGAGCATTATTGTCATACTTGTGCATTGGATGTAGCTAACATTCGAGTGTGTTTCATGAAAGGATCAATGATTGAGCATAATGGGCTAGGGATAACTTTCTTTAGCGTTGATATTTTGAAAGACATGGTTGCTTGTTAGTATGCTTGAGTATCTATATTTTCATGTCAAACTATAGACTATTGCTTTGAATCATACAAGTCCAATGTCCATGCTACAAAAAAAAAGAATATGTGATTAATATGTTAGGCAGCATTCCACATCAAAAATTCTGTTTTTATCATTTACCAACTCGAGGACGAGCAGGAATTAAGCTTGGGGATTGTCGGTGTACTAAAGTATGGGTCTTTTTAGTACCCCTTACTTGTGCACGGGCAGTTGTAGCCGTACCGCGGCAAGCCTTGCCGGGGGATAGCTAGGAGTAATCACAAGACTAAGATGCCAAGAAGGCGTTCAAGTCAACGATCAGACAGAAGACCAAAGGGTTGCGGAGGCCCGGCAAGACCCTTGCCGGCAAGGCCTCGCACCCGGCAAGGCCTCGCACCCGGCAAGACCCGGTCCCGGCAAGCCCCGGGTCCAGCAAGGATTCAGCCCCGGCAAGGCTCTGCACAGTGCAGCGCTATCGCTCCAGTGCAGCGGCCAGCCTTGTCGTTTAGGGCTTGTCCTCATGGTGACGTGGCGTAATGCTGGCCACGAGATGCTTAAGCGGTGCTGATGGGATGGCTGCTTTTCCCATCCCCCGTAAAGCTTTTCCAAGCCCAAGACGCTAAGGGACACCTTGACGGACACCTCACGGTGCATTTAATGAGTTTGTCCTAGGACGTCAGGGTTAGGTATGATAACACTGTGATAACACTGTAGCTACTTTCCACCTCATGCCTTATCTCGTACGCCACTGTGGTAGCCCCTTTGACTCATATAAAAGGAGGCCCGAGGCGTACAGAGAGGGAGAGAGCACTTCTGAGATTGGACCCGTTCTGCATGCGTAGCTGCTACTGTAGCTCCCGGAACTTGGCCAAGAACATCCATTGTAATACAATCAAAGCAGGAGTAGGGTTTTACGCATCCGTGCGGCCCGAACCTGGGTAAAATCCCCCGTGTGCTGTTCGTTAGATCTGCTCTTTGTGCAACCCTCTCCCCTTGCCGAACCGTAAAGGGATCTCCTTGATCCCATAGGTGTCCGTTTCCCACGACATCTTTGGCGCGCCAGGTAGGGGGTGATCGATGTTGTGCGAACCTGATCTAGAGATCAGCGCGTCAGATCTTTGATCATCTTCACCACCATGGCTCCCAAGAAGAAGGGTTTCATGGCGGTTGGTCCATCTGCATCCGTCGTGCCTGATGCTGCGTGCACAGGCGACGGGGTAGACGCGGGTGGAGGAGGTGGAGGCTCCGAGCTTCCACGGCGTTCCGGCGATCCGAGCCGGACGAGCAACAGGTCCAAGGATGGAGCCGCGCAACCCACGGGTGGTGCAGCGACTTCCAAGGATGGAGCGGCGCCTTCCAGGACGACCACGCTGGCGCATGCACCGCGACCTTCTCAGGACGCGCATGACGTGCATCACCGTGACGTCGGTAGATCCAAGCATCCCCATGGGAAAACCCCTGCACATCACTCTCAAGATGCACGGGGCCAAGATCCGCGCCAGCGCACTGGTGGAAGCCGCCCGCGGGTGCAGAGTCGTGATGATGCTCCTTCTAACCTTGTTAGGAGTTTGAGCACCTCACGTTCTTCGCACCTGTCGCCGCCGCCTACGCCAGCGGAGGCGTTGGCGCGAGCTCAGCTGCTCCTAGACTTCCCTCCTGCCACGGAGAAGCTAGACGAGTGGCGAGCCACTATCCAGAGCCTCCTCAGCCTGGCTAACAACGGCAGACCGCAGCAGGGTGAACCCTCACGGCTGCAGTCGTCTAGGCTGGTGCGTGGCGATGGGGAAAGGACCGGAGCTGGAACGACTACGTTGCGTTCCCCTCCGCTGCATCAAGAGCGGTCGTTAACTCGACGAACCAGCGCCCGTGAGGATGATTCCACGGCGTCATCTGATCCGCGGGTTCGCCGCGACCAACGTCACGTTCTTCGGGAACGGAAGAAGGAGGACGCTCGAACCACCATCGAGCGCCGAAGGGAAGCGCGTCGCCAGTCCGACAAGCGTGCTGGGACCGCTGTTGACGAGCCCGCGCCAGGGTACCCTGGCTGCCTACCTTACGAGGTAGGTTGCCCAGCGTTTACTCGTGAGCTGCGGCAAGTCCAGTGGCCCAGCTCCCACTCCTTCAGGCCGGAAGTACCGGAGAAGTATGACGGCAAGACCCATCCGTCCGAGTTCTTGAGCATCTACACCATCGCGGTGCGGGCTGCCGGGGCTCGTGACGATAAGGTGCTGGCCAACTACTTTCCGTTGGTGCTGAAGCCCAACGTTAGATCGTGGTTGATGCACCTGCCCGAGAATTCCATTTCTTCTTGGGCCGACCCGTGCCACCAGTTTGTTGGCGCCTTCACCGGCGGCCATCAAGCTCCTGGCCAGGAGAGTGATCTGCATATCATCCCCCAGAAAGAGGGCGAAAGTTTGCGCAAGTATATCCAAAGGTTCAGCCGCGTCCAGCACAACATTCCTGACGTTCATCCCGCCGCCGTCATCAGCGCCTTTCATCAGAATGTGCGCAATCGTAAAATGCGGGAGGAGCTGGCGATGAACAAAGTCAGAGATGTCGCCGAGCTCTATGCTTTGGCCGACAAGTGTGCATGGGCAGAGGAAGGAAGAAGACTCCTCGGCGAGAACGCTGGCGCCGGAGTCGACTCTGAGAGCGAAGACGCTCCTGCCCCGGCAAAGAAGGGAAAGCGGAAGAACATGAAGCGCAAAGGCAAGGCCGTGCTTGCCGTTGAAGGTTCCGGCAACACCGGCACCGCCAAGAAGTCCAAGACCGACGACCCCGGCAAGGAGGTTGCCGGGTGTGCGGCGTGTCAGGCCTTGACGGCTGCCGACAAGCCAGAAGGATCCGGCAAGCAGTACTGCAAGATCCACCGTACCAAGGGCCATGATCTCCAAAACTGCCGGCAAGTGGAGGAGCTTGTCGAGAAGCAGCGCGCCGAGTACGAAAGGCGCGACAAGGAGAGAGCCCAAGATGGTGCCGGAGGGTCTGGCAGGAAACGCGGTCGAGGAGGTCGCCGCGGCAAGCCCAGGCAGCAGCAAGAGAAGCCTGCCCGGGGCCGTGACAAGAAGGAAGGGGATGGAGATGAAGAGGAAGATGATGGCGAGTCTAGTGAGCGAGAGTTCCAGAAGGCAACGGAGGTTATGTGTGTCGATGGAGGCGCTTCGTTGCATTTCTCTCACCACCAACTCAAGTGGTTGGCACGTGAGATTAATGCGGCAGAACCCTCTATTGGTGCACAGAAGCCACTGAAGTGGTCCCACACGCCCATCATTTTTGATGCCGAGGACCACCCAGACCGCACAACCGCGGTCGGATGCCTGCCGCTGTTGGTCTCACCAACAGTTCGCAACCTCAAGGTAACAAAAATGTTGGTTGACGGTGGGGCCAGCCTGAACTTGATCTCGCCGGACGTCATCAAGAGGCTGCAGATTCCTGACGAGGACCTTGAGGAGACATGCTCTTTCCAAGGGGTCAATCCGGGAAGGAACCAGCCGAAAGGCAAGATCACGCTGCCGGTAACATTCAGCAGCGAGCTGAACTTTAGGACGGAGAAGGTCGTTTTCGACGTCGCCAAGATTCCGTTACCTTATAATGGAATCCTTGGCCGCCCAGCGCTGGCTAAGTTCATGGCGGCCTCGCACCACGCCTACAACGTCTTGAAGATGCCCGGCCCAATGAGCGTCATCACTGTCCACTCCGACAAGAAAGACGCGCTCATTTGCACCGACAAGCTTTACCGGGAAGCAGTTGCAGCGTCCGCCGCCAAAGCGCATGCTCCTGCCGCTCAAGATCCCGGCAAGAAGAAGAAGCCCGGCAAGACCTCTGGTACAAACTCCAGCAAGCGCGCCTCTCCGGAGTGCTGCGCTACCGTCGAGGATGCACCAGAGAGCTCTGCCGGCCAGACCAAGAAACCCAAGACTGCTCCACCTGAGACCAAGAAGGTGCCCGCCAAGGAGGACGGGACGGGAGGAACTTTCACCATAAGTTCCACCCTTAATGACAAATAGGAAAGCGCGCTCGTTGCTTTCCTGCGGGCGAATGTCGATGTGTTTGCATGGCAACCATCTGACATCCCCGGTGTTCCCAGGGACGTAATTGAGCACCACCTAGCTGTCTGTCCCCACGCGCGGCCCGTCAAGCAGAAGGTGCGGAAGCAAGCTTTGGAGCGGCAAGAATTCATTGCCGAAGAGATTAAGAAGCTTGAGGCGGCAGGCCTGGTTAGAGGAGTCCTCCATCCTACATGGTTGGCCAATCCAGTTGTTGTGCGCAAGGCGAACGGTAAATGGAGGCTATGTATTGACTTTACAGATATCAATAAAGCCTGTCCGAAAGATCCCTTTCCCTTGCCGCGCATCGACCAGATTGTGGATTCCACTGCCGGCTGCAATTTGCTGTCATTTCTTGACGCATACTCAGGCTACCACCAGATCTTTATGGCGAGAGAAGACGAAGAGAAGACCGCGTTTATCACCCCATGTGGCACATACTGCTTCTTGCGTATGCCTTTCGGGTTGAAAAGTGCTGGGTCGGCCTTCGCGAGAGCCGTCCAGATTGGTTTCGAGACCCAGCTCCATAGAAATATGGAAGCTTACATGGATGATATAGTGGTCAAAACCAAGGACAAGGCAACGCTCATTCAAGATCTGGAGGAGACTTTTGCAAACTGCGCAGGATCAACCTGAAGCTCAATCCCGAGAAGTGCGTGTTTGGCGTTCCATCAGGCAAGCTTCTCGGGTTCTTTGTATCTCAGCGTGGAATTGAAGCCAATCCCGACAAGATCAAGGCAATTGAGCAGATTGAAGCGCCGAGACGAGTTAAGGATGTGCGCCGACTTGCCGGCTGCGTTGCTGCTCTGAGCAGGTTCATCTCCAAGTCCGCTGAGCGCGCCCGGCCATTTTTAAAATTTTTGAAGAAGGCAGGTCCAATGAAATGGACTCCAGAAGCGGAGGCAGCGCTGCAGGATTTGAAGAAGTACCTCTCCTCTCCGCCAATACTAGTCGCACCTCGGCCACAAGAGCCGTTGCTGCTATATCTAGCGGCAACGAATCAAGTGGTTAGTGCTGCACTGGTGGCAGAGAGAGAAGCGGAGAAGGATGCAGCGGCAACGGCAGGTCCGCCAAGCGACTTGCCGGGTCCAGCCCCAGCAGGATCTGGTGCCAACGAGGAAAGATCCGCGCAGTCAAGTCAAGCAGTGCAGAAGAAGAAGATGGTGCAGCGCCCAGTCTATTTTGTCAGTTCCCTGTTGCAGGGGGCTAGGTCGAGATATTCTGGCATACAAAAGCTGCTCTTCGGCCTCCTTATGGCCTCGAGGAAGCTGCGCCATTATTTCCAAGCACATGAGATTACCGTCGTCACTCGCTTTCCACTGCAACGGATTCTCCGGAACCCAGAAGCAACCGGCAGGATTGTCGAGTGGGCGTTGGAGCTGTCATGCTTTGGTCTCAAGTTTGAAAGTTCTTCAACTATCCAGAGCAGAGCCTTGGCAGAGTTCATTGCAGAATGGACCCCAACGCTAGACGACGAAGTTCAAGAATCAGCGATTCCCGGCAAGGAAACAGATCGCGAATGGATTATGTACTTTGATGGGGCTTTTTCGCTGCAAGGCGCCGGTGCTGGCGTGTTGCTTATCGCACCCACCAGAGAGCACCTCAAGTACGCCATCCAGATGCATTTTCCCTGGGAGAGATCGACCAACAACACGGCAGAGTATGAAGGACTGCTTGCCGGTCTCAGGATCGCGGCAGACCTTGGGATCAAGAAGCTCATCGTCAGAGGTGACTCCCAGCTCGTCGTGAGGCAGGTCAACAAAGATTATCAGAGCCCGTTAATGGAAGCTTACGTCGATGAAGTGAGGAAGCTGGAGGAGCGCTTTGACGGTCTTCAGACAGAGCATGTTCCTCGGTCAGAGAACAGCATTGCCGATGACCTGTCGAAGCGTGCCGCACTCAAGCTACCTGTGGAACCAGGGACTTTTGTGCTCCGCTTGACTCAACCATCCGTGTCGCCATCGACAAGGCCTGATAAGAGAAGAAAGTTAAGTACTGGCGAGTACTTCCCGGCAGGGCTTCCCGAAGCCCCCGGCAAGAATCTTGCCGGGAACGACACGGTTGCCGGTGAGCAGCGGCTTCGCGCAAAACCTCAGGTTCTTGCCGCTGAAGCAAGCGCCCCTGCTGCCGAAGAAATACCAATTGCCAGTGAGCAGCTGCTCCGCCAAGAACCTCAGGTTCTTGCCGTAGAAGCAAATACTCCCGCAACTGAAGAGTCGCCTTTAGTCCTTGTCGTCGAGCCACAAGCTCCGGCATGGGCACAACAAATAGTCCGTTTCCTTCAGACAGGAGAACTCCCCGAAGAGCAGGAAGAAGCTGAAAAAGTAGCCCGTCAGTCAAGTATGTACCAGTTCGTCGATGACGTTCTATATAGAAAGAGACCGAACGGGGTGAAATTGAAGTGTATTCCTCAGGAGGATGGACTAGAGTTGTTGGCAAAGATTCATGGGGGCATATGTGGATCCCACATAGGCTCGAGAGCCCTTGTCGGCAAGGCATTCCGGCAAGGATTCTTCTGGCCTACTGCCCTCCAGGATGCAACGGCGCTAGTAACCAAGTGTGAAGCGTGCCAATTTCATTCGAAGCAACTTCATCAGCCAGCTCAAGCTCTCCAGACGATCCCTCTCTCCTGGCCCTTCTCGGTCTGGGGGCTCGACATACTGGGTCCCTTCCCCCGCGCTGCCGGGGGCTTCGAGTACTTGTACGTTGCCATCGACAAGTTCACGAAGTGGCCAGAAGTGGAAGCAGTGAGGAAAGTGACAGCACAGTCAGCAGTCAAGTTCTTCAAGGGGATTGTGTGCCGTTTTGGTGTGCCGAACAGGATCATCACCGACAACGGTACGCAGTTCACAAGTCGCACCTTCATGCAGTACGTCCAAGACCTTGGCGGCAAGATCTGTTTTGCCTCTGTTGCTCACCCGAGAAGCAATGACCAAGCGGAAAGGGCGAACGCTGAAGTGCTGCGTGGTCTCCGGACCAGAACTTTCGACAAGCTGCACAAGCATGGAAGACGCTGGATTGATGAGCTGCCGGCGGTTCTTTGGTCGATCAGGACGACGCCGAATCGAGCCACCGACCAGACACCCTTCGCTCTGGTCTACGGAGCAAAAGCAGTTCTCCCCACGGAACTCATATATGGGTCACCTCGAGTGCTCGCTTATGATGAGCTCGAGCAAGAACAGCTGCGGCAAGATGACGCGCTACTCCATGAGGAGAACCGTCTTCGGGCTGCTGTGCGAGCCGCTCGCTACCAGCAAGCTTTGCGCCGCTACCATAGCCGCAAGGTTCATGCCCGGAGTCTTGAGGAAGGCGACCTTGTTCTTCGGCGCGTTCAGTCGGCCAAGAATTCCAACAAGTTGACGCTGAAGTGGGAAGGCCCTTACCGGGTAGTGCGAGTCACCAGACCTGGCACTGTCCGCCTGGAGACCGAAGAGGGCTTGCCAGTGAGCAACTCCTGGAACATCGAGCACCTTCGCAAGTTCTACCCGTAAGGCGCAGTTGTTCGGGTTTCTTGCTGTGATAGCGATACGGCCAGCAGGCTGCTGACGACCCGAATCCAGCGCTCGCGGCAGCGTAACGCTCCGGCAAGATCCTGGCAACGCCATTCTGTACAAGTGTTGCCGGTGGCATGTAATCCTTTGTACAGAGCAGGCACATCCTTTGTGCATATTTAATAAGATCTGTGTGCTTTACGTTTCTTGTTGATTCCATGTCATTTTATATGCATGTGTTAACTGAGATGTGTATTGCACTAGATACTGGTAAGAGCAAACAAACCGTCAAGGTTCCATACTTTTATTTTCTCTTCTTTCTTTTTCTCAAGAGACAGAAGATTCCCTCGCGCGCAAGTTTGCCAGGGGGGGGGGGGGGAAGGAGAATGGTGGTATGGATACCAGACGACGTCCAAGGTTGGCGCCTTGCCGGAAGAAGAAGAATAGCGACGAAAAGCAGAGCTAAGTTGCTGGACCCCTTAAGCAGATTTTGATTTTTGTAAGGCTGGATTCCCTTGAACGATTTCGGCTTTGTATGGAAAACCTGCACGCGATGGAATCTTGTCGTGATCGGCTGCGTCCTTACGCTGTTTCGAGTCCGCTCAACAGACTAGGTGGCCGCGCTGAAAGCATCAAGATTTCCTGCCGTGAGCAGCACCGCCCGCAAGCTGCTGACGACCCGAATCCAGCGCTCGCGACGGGGTTATGCTCCGGCAAGTTCCCAGCAAAGCGTAGGGTATACGCCATACAGAAAGAAATTGAACAAAGGGAATAGCATGCCTTAATTCAAATAGAGCAAGTTATATTACATCCAGTGTTTGCCGCGTTTTTGACATAAAAGCAATTTTGTCTTTTACATGTGACGCCGGCGGCAAGATGGAGAAGAGATAGGAGGCTACAGCTAATCCCGGCGGTCGCCCTCGACCCTCTTCACCTGGCTCACCCGATCGACGATGGGCGCGACAAGCTCTTCGAGAGCCTTGACGTCCGCGTCCTTCGGCAAGCTTTTCGATGCTTTGGAGAGGTCGATGCCAGGGTTCCTGTACGCCACCTTCATCAACACCTTCCGGAGGACGAGCTGGCAGAGTTTTCGGGATTCGTCGGCCAGCTTGCTTGTTTGGTTCACCTGGAGTATCTTGAGGGCATCGACAAGCTTCTCGAAGAACATGGTTAGCCTGGCGCTTGAGGATACGTTGTCATCGGCAGAGTATCCGAAGCCCGGCAAGCCCATGGCCTCCAGCTCCACGCCAAGCTTCTCGGCGACGTCCGCCAGCCTGGCAGTCCAGAGCTTCACGCTAGAGGTGTACTCGTTGTGTGTGGCGGCGGCGTCGTGGAGGTCTTTGATAAGAGTCTTCTCGCGAACTCGGGCAGCCTCAAGAGACTCCTCCAGCGTGGATAGCTTCAGCTTCAGATCTTCAATGGAGTTCTTGACGGAGGAAAGCTGCTGGACTTTCTCGGATACGGCAACCTGCGTCTCCATCAGGTTGTGGAGAGCCTTGTCTCTCTCGACCTCGAGTGTTGAGAACTTCTTGCCGTGGTCCTCGAGAGCGGCCTCCAGCTGCTTCGTCTTCTCCTCCAGCAAGTTCTTGGCGGCCTCTGCAGCTCCGGCAGCGTCGAGGGCCACTTTGAGCTTGCCGGCGTGGTCTTCAGTTAGAGCTCTGAGCGTCTTCAAGTGTTTCTGCTCAAGCTCCTGGACCCGCCGCGCGACAAGACTTTCGAGCTCTTCATCCTTGTTGCGAAGCTTGGCGGCAAGCGCCGCCTCGCGCGCGGCAAGGTCCTCTTCTTGGGCATCAAGGCCGATGCGGCGCTGCATCAAGAGGGCTCCTGCCACGGCGGCTTGCTGGGCGGCCTCCTCCTGCGCTTTCTCGATGTCTGATTGCTTCAGCAGGAGGGCGTTCCGCTCTTCCGCCAGCTGCTCCCGATAAACATTCAGCTCTTGGAGGGCCTCGCCGTACCAAGCCTGTGTCTCCATGACGCGTTGTTGGAAGTATCCTTCCGCTGCCTCGACGAGCGCTGCCCGGGAGTCCAGTTTCTCCTTCCGGGCGCGGTAGAGCGTTTGGAGCTTCCGATAGTTGTCATTCATGGCTTGGAGTAGCTGCTCCTCCTTGAGCTCGCTGGCGGCGGCGACGATGATTTCCCCGTCAAGATGTTCTCCTTCAACTAGCTCTTTGATGATTGCCGACCCCGGCATGCTCACAACGTTTCTGCCGGCCCTGATGTATTGGCTTGAGGAAGGGGCTTTGGACGACGAGGGTTGGTCTTCGGCAGTTGAGGGCCCCGCGGCAGTAGAAGCGCCTAGCGCTCCTGCAGCAGAAGCGCCGTGAGTATGGCCACGGGTGTCCTCGCCGGCTCCCTCGGCGGGCGTCTTGGCGGCCTCCTCTTGTGCGGCCTTGGCGGCCTCAGCGGCAGCGGCCTTGGCGGCCTCGACAGCAGCAGCCTCGGCGACAGCAGCTTTGGCGGCCTCGGCGGCGGCATGCTTGGCGCCCTCCTCAGCGGTAACCTTGTCGGCTTCAGTGGCGGCATCCTTGGCAGTCTCTTCAATGACAATGTCAGTGTCCATGAGCTCTGTCAGAAGAAGATCGAAAGCCAAGGAGTTGATTAAGATGAAGCTGGGAAGGAAGTTCAAGAAGACAAAAAGAAGAAAAACCAAAGCGGAGTTCTTTGGGGCAAGTAACTTTACCTGCGTCAAGGAAGGGGTTGCCGGAGCCTGCACTCGCCGGCCCCTCCCCTTCGTCGCGGTAGGGCTCGCTCGAAGATTCCTCCCTGGGCGGTGTGGTCGATGGAGGCGGCACGGCAGAGGCAGCTCCCGCTGTTGCCTCTTGTTGTTGCTCCACTCCTGCACGCCCGGAGATGTCAGCTGAGAAGATGCACACCCCGGCACGCGCCAGTGGGTAGTGAGTAGAAGACTCACGCTGGGGGCTGCGTCGAGGGCTGCATCGAGGGTTGCGTTCTGGGCTTGACTCCGAGCTGACGAGAACCATTTCCGGCTCGACGCTTGTTGAGGTCTTGGCCCTCTTTGCCATCCTCTGCGCTAAGGTCTCCATTTCCCTGTGGAGACGGGAACAAAGCAAGTTAATCAAGCAAAACTAGAAAGATAAGAATCAAAGCTGTGGCGGGACTTTTACTCTTCTTCTTCTTCCTCGGAGCTGATGGCGGAGAGGTCGAAGCCGACCCCCGCCGCGGTACCTGACGGAGGAGGAGGAGTGGTCCTGGGCCGCTTGGCAGCGGCAGGTTGCGGTGCGGCCTCGCCGGTCGCCCCTTTGCCGGAAGCCTCGCTACTTGAGGAAGGTTGGCGGGCTGGAGCACCAGTGGTGTTCTTCCGGAGGACGCGCCTCTTCCTGTGTTGAAGAGCTGGGGGCTCTTCCTCCTCCTCTTCTTCCTCTTCGGCGGCGCCTTCGGCAGAAGAGCTCCCGGCAGCGGCTCCGCTCGGCTCCCCGGCAGCCTTGTCTCGTCCGGCAAGATCTTCCCGCAGTGGGTCCTCGCCTTCGCTGGACTCAGCGCTGCCGGCTTCTTCGACAAGGTTCGCTTCTTCCGCCCTGCTGGCGATGTAGGCGAGCTCCTCCTCCGTGGTGGCGCGGACAAGGTTCTCCTCGGGGATGGCCTTCTCCGTCAAGTTGTCGAAGAAAGCCAGCGCCTGCTCCGCGGACGGCTCGATCCACCTCTCGTCGATGCTATGGACATTGAACACCGGCATCATGGCGATGATGGAGGTCAGCGACGAGTTGTTGCACAGTGGGACGACGCCTGCCGGCAACTCTCCCACTGCGCCGGATTTGAACAGCTGTTGGCAGAGGGCTGCATGCCCCATGGCTGTCAGATCATTATCAAGCCCAGGCCGCACCCTCATGACGTCGGCAGCGTTCGTGTACTCCCAGGCAGGGCGCCCCTTGTTCTGCAGTGGGGCGATGCGCCGGCGAAGGAAATCTGAAGCAATCATCTCCACCTTCAACCCGGCAGCCCTGAGGCGCTGTATCCTGGTGATGGCGATGGTGAGCTTGCTGTCGTCAGGGTCCGCGGCGCTCCAATCCTTGCCGCGGACCACCTTCTGCTTCCGCACCTCGCAGAACGGTTGGGGCTCCTTTTCCCAGACCCAGCACCACTTGCCGCGCCACTCATCCCATCTCTCGCGGTAGAGCCCCTCTGGGTACGTCTCCTTGGTTGCCGTCCTCGGAATCCAAGTGATGCTGCCGGAGAGGGCGTCGCCCTTTTGGATGTGGGGGTAGAAGTAGTGCCGGAAAAGTGCAGTGCTCGGGAGGACCCCGACAAAATTCTCGCAAAGGTGCGCGAAGACGGACATGCAAGTCACGGCATTCGGCGTGAAATCTAGCAGCTGGAAGCCGTAGGTGAGCATGATATCTACGAAGAAATCCGAGTACGGAGGACAGAGGCCGCACCAGAAGTAATCAGCAAAGAAGGGATAATCTCCTGGCTCTGCCCTACGAGAAGCTACACTCACTCTAGTGGCTGGATGCGCCGTGGTCTCCTTCGCCCATGCGAACTGGTACCTCTTCTTTAAGGTCTCCGCGTCAAGCGTCGAGGGGAAGACAGCGCGTTCCTTCCGCATCTTCACCAATTTGCTCTCCGCGGCGGCCGCTTCCGCAGCCTTGCCCTTGCTCGTCTTGGGTGGCATGATGGCTATGGAAGTGGGCGCTGAAGGCGTCGAGAGCGCGGTGGAGGCGGGTGGAGGGAGAAAAGCTCTGCTTTGGGCGCGAGGAAGAAGACGATGGCGATGGCTCTGAGATTAAGATTGGAAAGGCGGAGGGGGTAAATGAGCAGTGCCCTCTGCGATTCCCTTTTTTATGGGGAAGGCGCGAGGCAGGCTCTTTACCGCCCGCTTTTGCAGTGGAGTTTTCGCCCACGTCTCCCACTTCGCGGGATTAATGCGCGTAGTGGAGGGGCGTGGTAAAAGAGATAATGATTGCGAGCAGTTATTCCCTGCCATGCGTGCCCGTGCACTGTTTTGGGCCTAGCCCAACAGGCCTGGCACCCGTGTATGGCCTAGGCCCGGGGGCTCCTGTCGGTGTACTAAAGTATGGGTCTTTTTAGTACCCCTTACTTGTGCACGGGCAGTTGTAGCCGTACCGCGGCAAGCCTTGCCGGGGGATAGCTAGGAGTAATCACAAGACTAAGATGCCAAGAAGGCGTTCAAGTTAACGATCAGACAGAAGACCAAAGGGTTGCGGAGGCCCGGCAAGACCCTTGCCGGCAAGGCCTCGCACCCGGCAAGGCCTCGCACCCGGCAAGACCCGGTCCCGGCAAGCCCCGGGTCCGGCAAGGATTCAGCCCCGGCAAGGCTCTGCACAGTGCAGCGCTATCGCTCCAGTGCAGCGGCCAGCCTTGTCGTTTAGGGCTTGTCCTCATGGTGACGTGGCGTAATGCTGGCCACGAGATGCTTAAGCGGTGCTGATGGGATGGCTGCTTTTCCCATCCCTCGTAAAGCTTTTCCAAGCCCAAGACGCTAAGGGACACCTTGACGGACAACTCACGGTGCATTTAATGAGTTTGTCCTAGGACGTCAGGGTTAGGTATGATAACACTGTGATAACACTGTAGCTACTTTCCACCTCATGCCTTATCTCGTACGCCACAGTGGTAGCCCCTTTGACTCATATAAAAGGAGGCCCGAGGCATACAGAGAGGGAGAGAGCACTTCTGAGATTGGACCCGTTCTGCATGCGTAGCTGCTACTGTAGCTCCCGAAACTTGGCCAAGAACATCCATTGTAATACAATCAAAGCAGGAGTAGGGTTTTACGCATCCGTGCGGCCCGAACCTGGGTAAAATCCCCCGTGTGCTGTTCGTTAGATCGGCTCTTTGTGCAACCCTCTCCCCTTGCCGAACCGTAAAGGGATCTCCTTGATCCCATAGGTGTCCGTTTCCCACGACAGGGATGCTGATACATCTCCAACGTATCTATAATTTTTGATTGTTCCATGCTGTTATATTATCAATCTTGGATGTTTTTATAAGCATTTACAGCAATTATATATCATTTTTGGAGACTAACCTATTAACTTAGTGCCCAGTGCCAGTTGCTGTTTTCTGCCCTGTTTTTGTTTTACAGAAAATAAATACCAAACGAAGTCCAAATGCCACGAAACTTTTTGGAGATTTTTTATTGGCCAAGATGAACACTAGAAGCTTCGGGAGGAGGCCAGAAGCCCTAGGGGGTGCCCACGAGGCACCAGGGCTCGCCTGGGGGGGGGGTTAGGCGCGCCCTGATACCTCGTGGGGCCCACATAGCTCCGTTTGACCTAATTCCTCCACTATAAATTCCCAAAAAATCAAAAACCCTCAGGAGAGTCCATGAAATACTTTTTCCGCCGCCGCAAGCTTCTATTCTCGAGAGATCCCATCTGGGGTCCTTCTCCGGTAATCTGCCAGAGGGGGAATCGATCACGGAGGGGCTCTACATCAACCTTGCTGCCCTTCCGATGATGTGTGAGTAGTTTACCACAGACCTACGGGTCCATAGTTAGTAGCTAGATGGCTTCTTCTCTCTTTTTGATCTTCGATACAATGTTCTCATCGCTGTTCTTGGAGTTCTATCCAATGTAATCGCTTTTTGTGGTGTGTTTGTTGGGATCCGATGAATTGTGAGTTTATGATCAGATTATCCATGAATATTATTTGAGTCTTTGCTGCATTCTTTTATGCATGATTATTATAGCCTCGTATTTCTTCTCCGATCTATTGATTTGGTTTGGCTAACTGAGTTGATTTATCTTGCCATGGGAAGAGGTGCTTTGTAATGGGTTCGATCTTGCGGTACTCAATCCCGGTGACAGAAAGGGACATGACACGTATGTATCATTGCTATTAAGGGTAAAAAGATGGGGTTTATTCATACGTGAGTTTATCTTGTCTACATCATGTCATCGTTCTTAAGGCGTTACTCCGTTCTTTTATGGACTGAATACAGTAGATGCATGCTGGATAGCGGTCAATGTGTGGAGTAATAGTAGTAGATGCAGGCAGGAGTCGGTCTACTTGTCTCAGACGTGATGCCTATATACATGATCATTGCCTTGGATAGCGTCATGATTATTTGCTTTTCTATCCACTGCCCAACAGTAATTTGTCTACCCATCGTATGCTATTTTCTTGAGAGAAGCCTCTAGTGAAAACTATGGCCCCCGGGTCTATCTAAATCATTTACTAAAGCCCTAAAAATACTTGCTGCAATTTTCTTTTATTTATTTTATTTTGTATTTTTGTTTCAATCTATCAATCTATCACATAGAATTTAATCTTGCAATTACCGCCAAGGGATTGACAACCCCTCGTTTGCGTTGGGTGCAAGGGTTTGTTGTTTGTGTGGAGGTACTGCTAACGAGGTGTTGCGTGATTCTCCTACTAGTTCGATAACCTTGGTTTCATAACTGAGGGAAATACTTATCTCTACTGTGCTGCATCATCCCTTCCTCTTCGGGGATAATACCAACGCAAGCTACAAGTAGCAATGGGCTCTGATAATCCTTGTTCACTTGCTTGACAATGAGCTGCGAGTCTCCATGGATGATCAACTTCCTGATTCCGAGGTCTATTGCAATCCTGAGACCGCCAAGGAGTCCTTCGTACTCAACAGTGTTGTTTGTAGCTTTCTCCCTGGGAAAGTGCATTTGAACCACATACTTGAGGTGCTCTCCAGTGGGTGCGACAGGCAGCACTTCGGCACTGGCAATTATATATCATTTTTGGAGACTAACCTATTAACTTAGTGCCCAGTGCCAGTTGTTGTTTTCTGCCTTGTTTTTGTTTTACAGAAAATCAATACCAAACGAAGTCCAAATGCCACGAATTTTTTTGGAGATTTTTTATTGGCCAAGATAAACACTAGAAGCTTCGGGAGGAGGCCAGAAGCCCAGGGGGTGCCCACGAGGCACCAGGGCGCGCCTGGGGGGGGGGGGCAGGCGCGCCCTGGTACCTCATGGGGCCCACAGAGCTCCGTTTGACCTAATTCCTCCACTATAAATTCCCAAAAAATCAAAAACCCTCAGGAGAGTCCATGAAATACTTTTTCCGCCGCCGCAAGCTTCTGTTCTCGAGAGATCCCATCTGGGGTTCTTCTCCGGTAATCTGCCAGAGGGGGAATCGATCACGGAGGGGCTCTACATCAACCTTGCTACCCTTCCGATGATGCGTGAGTAGTTTACCACAGACGTACGGGTCCATAGTTAGTAGCTAGATGGCTTCTTCTCTCTTTTTGATCTTCAATACAATGTTCTCATCGATGTTCTTGGAGTTCTATTCAATGTAATCACTTTTTGCGGTGTGTTTGTTGGGATCCGATGAATTGTGAGTATATGATCAAATTATCCATGAATATTATTTGAGTCTTTGCTGCACTCTTTTATGCATGATTATTATAGCCTCGTATTTCTTCTCCGATCTACTGATTTGGTTTGGCCAACTGAGTTGATTTATCTTGCCATGGGAAGAGGTGCTTTGTAATGGGTTTGATCTTGCGGTGCTCAATCCCAGTGACAGAAAGGGACATGACACGTATGTATCATTGCTATTAAGGGTAAAAAGATGGGGTTTATTCATATGTGAGTTTATCTTGTCTACATCATGTCATCGTTCTTAAGGCGTTACTCCGTTCTTTTATGGACTTAATACACTAGATGCATGCTGGATAGCGGTCGATGTGTGGAGTAATAGTAGAAGATGCAGGCAGGAGCCGGTCTAGTTGTCTCGGACGTGATGCCTATATACATGATCATTGCCTTGGATATCGTCATGATTATTTTCTTTTTTATCAATTGCCCAACAGTAATTTGTCTACCCACCGTATGCTATTTTCTTGAGAGAAGCCTCTAGTGAAAACTATGGCCCCCGGGTCTATCTAAATCATTTACTAAAGCCCTAAAAATACTTGCTGCAACTTTCTTTTATTTATTTTATTTTCTATTTTTGTTTCAATATATCAATCTATCACATACAATTTAATCTTGCAATTACCGTCGAGGGATTGACAACCCCCCGTTTGCGTTGGGTGCAAGGGTTTGTTGTTTGTGTGTAGGTACTGCTAACGAGGTATTGTGTGATTCTCCTACTTGTTCGATAACCTTGGTTTCATAACTGAGGGAAATACTTATCTCTATTGTGCCGCATCATCCCTTCCTCTTCGGGGATAATACCAACGCAAGCTAGAAGTAGCAGGAAGAATTTCTGGCGCCGTTGCCGGGGAGACATCATCAACATCTATCAAGTACCTTTGCATAAACTCTCATCTCCTTGCATTTACTTTATTTGCCTCTCGTTTTCATCTCCCCCACTTCTAAAACATTTTTACAAAAATATAAAAATATTTTCCATTTGCCTTTTTGCCTTTTTCTTGTTTGCTTGATCGCTATCTTGTTTGCGTAGTCACGATGTCTCAAGAAAATACAAAATTGTGTGATTTTTGCAATACTAATAATAATGATTTTATTAGTACTCCAATTGCTCCTCCCGCCACTAGTGTAGAGACTTGTGATATTAATGCCGCTTTGCTTAATCTGGTTATGAAAGAACAATTTTCTGGTAGTCCTAATGAAGATGCTGCATCCCATCTTAATACATTCGTAGAATTGTGTGATATGCAAAAAAAAAAAGATGTGGATAATGATATTGTGAAATTAAAATTATTCCCATTCTCATTGCGGGATCGTGCAAAAATTTGGTTCTCATCTTTACCACAAAATAGTATCGATTCTTGGGATAGGTATAAAGATGCCTTTATTACTAAGTATTTTCCGCCCGCGAAAATTATTTCCCTTAGAAATCAAATTATGAATTTTAAGCAAATTTATCATGAACATGTTGCCCAATCTTGGGAAAGGATGAAATTAATGATAAGAAATTGCCCTACTCATGGCTTAAATTTATGGATGATCATACAAATTTTTTATGCGGGATTAAATTTTGTCTCTAGAAATATTTTAGATTCCGCCGCGGGTGGTACGTTTATGGAAATTACTTTGGAAGAAGCTACTAAATTGCTTGATAATATTATGGCAAATTATTGACAATGGCATACTGAAAGAGTTCCTACTAGTAAAAAAGTGAATTCTGTTGAAGAAATTAATACTTTGAATGATAAAGTTGATGCGCTTATAAAATTGGTTGCTAGCAAAAATGCTCCTATTGATCCTAATGATGTGCCTTTATCAACTTTTATTGAGCAAAATAATGATCCCGTAGATGTGAATTTTGTCTCGCGAAACAATTTTAATAACAATGCTTATAGAGATAATTTCAACGCTAGACCGTTTCCTGGAAATTCCTCTAATAATTATGGTAATTCTTATAATAATAATAATAGGATGCCCTCTGATCTTGAAAGTAATATTAAGGAATTTATTAATGCTCAAAAAGTTTTCAACACTACGATAGAAGAAAAAAATGAGTAAACTTGATGATATGTCTAGGAGCATTGATAGAATTATTCATGATGTGAAAAATCTCAAGACTAAAATTATGCCACCTAAAATTGATATTAATGAATCAATTAAAGCTTTATATGTCTCCATGGATGAGAGTAAGAAAAGAACCGCCATGCTAAAAGCTAAACGAGAATTTTTAGAAAAAGCGATTCCTCCTGATTTTTATCGTAGTAATGATGAGGATATTAAAATAATTGGTGTTTCGTCTATTTATTCTTTGTTTAGCAATATAAAACTTGATGAAAAGGGGACTAAAGAAGAGTCAACTTTCGCTAGTAGGCGTTCCCATAATTCGGAGGGTGAAAATCTTGATAAGAAAATTTATAAAAGTGGGTTTGGAGAGGTAAAAACTTTAAATAGCGATGTGCCCACTCTTTTGGATTACAAAGATTTTAATTATGAAAATTGTTCTTTGATTGAGTGCATTTCTTTGTTACAATCCATGCTAAATTCACCCAACGCTTATGAGCAAAACAAGGCTTTTACTAAACACATCGTAGAAGCAATGATGAAAGCGTGAGAAGAAAAGCTAGAACTAGAGATTTCAATTCCTAGAAAATTATATGATGAATGGGAACCCACCATTAAAGTTAAAATTAAAAATTATGAGTGCAATGCTTTATGTGATTTGGGTGCTAGCGTTTCCACAATTCCAAAATCTCTATGTGATGTGCTAGGTTTTACCAATATAGATGAGTGCTCTCTTAATTTACATCCTGCGGATTCTACTCTTAAAAAGCCTTTGGGTAGAATTAATGATGTTCTTATTCTTGCAAATAGGAACTATGTGCCCGTTGATTTTATTGTACTTGACATTGAATGCAATTCTTCTTGCCCAATAATACTTGGTAGACCGTTCTTAAGAACCATATGTGCCGTTATTGACATGAAAGAAGGGAATATAAAATTTCAATTTCCATTAAAAAAGGGTATGGAACATTTCCCTAGGAAGAAAATTAAAGCACCATATGAATCCATTATGAGGGCCACCTATGGAATCAACATGAAAGATGACAACACTTGAAACTATGCATTATGCCTAGCTAGGGGCATAAAACAATAGCGCTTGTTGGGAGGCAACCCAATGAATAAAATACATTTTTATCTTTTGCTTCTGTTATTGTGTGTTTTCACAATTATGATACTGTTATGATTGTGTTTTTGTGTTTTTAATTAGTGTTTGTGCCAAGTAAAACCTTTGGGATGATTTGGAAGATAGTATAATTGATGCTGTTTGGAAAACAGAAAGTTTTGCGTCCAGTGCAGAAATTTTGGTTCTGTACTGGAGCGTCAGAAAAATCTAAAGTTTTACACAGTAGTGGTATATGAATTGCCCACGTTGTCCTAATTTTTCAGAATTTTTGGAGTTACAGAAGTATGGCTTTTAAATAGGTTGCTACAGACTGTTCTATTTTTGACAGATTCTGTTTTTGACGTGTTGCTTGCTTGTTTTGATAGAACTATGGATTGTATCGGGGGGTATAAGCCATGGAGAAGTTAGAATATAGTAGGTATAATGCAAAAATAAAATATGAATGGGTTTGCAACAGTACCTAAAGTAGTGATTTATTTTTTTGTACTAACGGATCTCACGAAGGTTTTGTTGAGTTTTGTGTGATTGAAGTTTTCAAGTTTTGGGTGAGATCACGATGGATGAAGGAATAAGGAGTAGAAAATGCCTAAGCTTGGGGATGCCCGAGGCACCCGAATGTAATATTCAAGGAAGACTCAAGCGTCTAAGCTTGGGGATGCCCCGGAAGGCATCCCCTCTTTCTTCTACCAACCATCGGTAATTTTACTTGGAGCTATATTTTTATTCGTCACATGATATGTGTTTTGCTTGGAGCGTCATGTATTATATGAGTCTTTGCTTTTCTTGCTTTTTAGTTTGTCACAATCATCCTTGCTGAACACACCTATTTTGAGAGAGCCACACGTTATCATGATTTGTTAGAATACTCTATGTGATTCACTTAAATTTTTTGAGCTAGGCAGTTGCTCTAGTGCTTCACTTAAATCTTTATGAGCACAGTGGTGGCTATGTTTTGAAGAAATAAACTCTCATGCTTCACTTAAATTATTTTTAGAGTTGATAAAATTTTGAAGAAATTGCACTCTCATGCTTAACTTATATTATTTTGAGAGTTGATAAAATTTTGAAGAAAATGCACTCTCATGCTTCACTTATATTATTTTGAGAGTTGATAAAATTTTGAAGAAATATTTGTGCTCTCATGCTTCACTTATATCTTTTTGAGAGTTGATGAAAGTAACGGTAATTTGCACAAGATATGAATTTGGTCCCAAAGTGATGAATATTCAAGATGGATATAATAAAAACTTTCATATAGATCATTGGATATGATAAGTGTGATTCCTTGCAATAGTTTTGCGATATGGAGATGATGATATGTGAGTCATGTTAGTGAGTAATTGTGATTTAGTAAAAATATTCGTGTTAAGGTTTGTGATTCCCTATGCATGCACGTTAAGTCAATAGTTATGCAAAGAAATTATATCCTACTTATGGTGCATTATTCGGTGTTAGTTATGTTCAATGCATGTTTATGACCGTTTTCATTTTTTGGTTGGTTGCTTCTCAATCTATTTGCTAGCCTTCATTTGTACTAAGCGGAAATACTGCTTGTGCATCCAAAATCCTTAAACCCAAGTTGTGCCAAATGAGTCCACTATATCTACCTATATGCGGTATTTCCATGCCGTTCCAAGTAAATTTGCGTGTGCCAACTCTAATTTTCAAAATATTTTTTCCGTTTTGTGTGCCCGTACCGCTCATGAAGCGGCAGGGGGTGGTCAATATTTTCCATGCTAGGTGTGTTATTCTCACGATGAGTGTTTATTCACTTGTCATTGCACGAGAGGATGGTTGGTAATAGGATGCCCAGTCCCATAATGAAATAAAAATTAATAACAACAAAATTCCTTGGAAAGTGATGGTATGGAGGGCACCGGTGGATATGGCTAGCCATGGATTGTAAAAGAAATGGTGGAAAGGACATAAACTTTACTTTCTGTTTGGGAACCGCCTATGATGTGTCTAGCATGGAAGATATTGGGAATTCTCGGTCGTTTTCGTTGACAGGAAAAGCATGCCTCTCAAAATATTTTCATCGCTCTAATTTAAGCTTTGAGCTCTGGCACATTTGACAAATCTCTGCTTCCCTTTGCGAAGGGCCTTTCAATTTACTTTTATGCAATTTTTATTTTTATTTGAGTCTCCATCTTCTCTTATAAAGCACCAACTAGAGAGCATTATTGTCATACTTGTGCATTGGATGTAGCTATCATTCGAGTGTGTTTCATGAAAGGATCAATTATTGAGCATAATGGGCTAGGGATAACTTTATTTAGCGTTGATATTTTGAAAGACATGGTTGCTTGTTAGTATGCTTGAGTATCTATATTTTCATTCCAAACTATAGACTATTGCTTTGAATCATACAAGTCCAATGTCCATGCTACAAAAAAAAGAATATGTGATGAATATGTTAGGCAGCATTCCACATCAAAAATTCCGTTTTTATCATTTACCTACTCGAGGACGAGCAGGAATTAAGCTTGGGGATGCTGATACGTCTCCAACGTATCTATAATTTTTGATTGTTCCATGCTGTTATATTATCAATCTTGGATGTTTTTATAAGCATTTACAGCAATTATATATAATTTTTGGAGGCTAACCTATTAACTTAGTGCCCAGTGCCAGTTGCTTTTTTCTGCCCTGTTTTTGTTTTACAGAAAATCAATACCAAACGAAGTCCAAATGCCACGAAACTTTTTGGAGATTTTATATTGGCCAAGATGAACACTAGAAGCTTCAGGAGGAGGCCAGAAGCCCCAGGGGGTGCCCACGAGGCACCATGGCTCGCCTGGGGGGGGGGGGCAGGCATGCCCTGATACCTCGTGGGGCCCACATAGCTCCGTTTGACCTAATTCCTCCACTATAAATTCCCAAAAAATCAAAAACCCTCAGGAGAGTTCATGAAATACTTTTTCCGCCGCCGCAAGCTTCTATTCTCGAGAGATCCCATCTATGGTCCTTCTCCGGTAATCTGCCAGAGGGGGAATCGATCACGGAGGGGCTCTACATCAACCTTGCTGCCATTCCAATGATGCGTGAGTAGTTTACCACAGACCTACGGGTCCATAGTTAGTAGCTAGATGGCTTCTTCTCTCTTTTTGATCTTCGATACAATGTTCTCATCGATGTTCTTGGAGTTCTATCCGATGTAATCGCTTTTTGCGGTGTGTTTGTTGGGATCCGATGAATTGTGAGTTTATGATCAGATTATCCATGAATATTATTTGAGTCTTTGCTGCACTCTTTTATGCATGATTATTATAGCCTCGTATTTCTTTTCCGATCTACTGATTTGGTTTGGCCAACTGAGTTGATTTATCTTGCCATGGGAAGAGGTGCTTTGTAATGGGTTCGATCTTGCGGTGCTCAATCCCAGTGACAGAAAGGGACATGACACGTATGTATCATTGCTATTAAGGGTAAAAAGATGGGGTTTATCCATACGTGAGTTTATCTTGTCTACATCATGTCATCGTTCTTAAGGCGTTACTCCGTTCTTTTATGGACTTAATACACTAGATGCATGCTGGATAGCGGTCGATGTGTGGAGTAATAGTAGTAGATGCAGGCAGGAGTCGGTCTACTTGTCTAGGACGTGATGCCTATATACATGATCATTGCCTTGGATATCGTCATGATTATTTTCTTTTCTATCAATTGGCCAACAGTAATTTGTCTACCCACCGTATGCTATTTTCTTGAGAGAAGCCTCTAGTGAAAACTATGGCCCCCGGGTCTATCTAAATCATTTACTAAAGCCCTAAAAATACTTGCTGCAACTTTCTTTCATTTATTTTATTTTTTATTTTTGTTTCAATCTATCAATCTATCACATACAATTTAATCTTGCAATTACCATCGAGGGATTGACAACCCCCCGTTTGCGTTGGGTGCAAGGGTTTGTTGTTTGTGTGCAGGTACTGCTAACGAGGTATTGCGTGATTCTCCTCCTTGTTCGATAACCTTGGTTTCATAACTGAGGGAAATACTTATCTCTACTATGCTGCATCATCCCTTCCTCTTTGGGGATAATACCAACGCAAGCTACAAGTAGCAGGAAGAATTTCTGGCGCCGTTGCCGGGGAGACATCATCAACATCTATCAAGTACCTTTGCATAAACTCTCATCTCCTTGCATTTACTTTATTTGCCTCTCGTTTTCATCTCCCCCACTTCTAAAACATTTTTACAAAAATACAAAAATATTTTCCATTTGCCTTTTTGCCTTTTTCTTGTTTGCTTGATCGCTATCTTGTTTGCGTAGTCACGGTGTCTCAAGAAAATACAAAATTGTGTGATTTTTCCAATACTAATAATAATGATTTTATTAGTACTCCAATTGCTCCTCCTGCCACTAGTGTGGAGACTTGTGATATTAATGCCGCTTTGCTTAATCTGGTTATGAAAGAACAATTTTCTGGTAGTCCTAATGAAGATGCTGCATCCCATCTTAATACATTCGTAGAATTGTGTGATATGCAAAACAAAAAAGATGTGGATAATGATATTGTGAAATTAAAATTATTCCCATTCTCATTGCGGGATCGTGCAAAAATTTGGTTCTCATCTTTACCACGAAATAGTATCGATTCTTGGGATAGGTGTAAAGATGCCTTTATTACTAAGTATTTTCCGCCCGCGAAAATTATTTCCCTTAGAAATCAAATTATGAATTTTAAGAAAATTGATCATGAACATGTTGCCCAATCTTGGGAAAGGATGAAATTAATGATAAGAAATTGCCCTACTCATGGCTTAAATTTATGGATGATCATACAAAAATTTTATGCGGGATTAAATTTTGTCTCTAGAAATCTTTTAGATTCCGCCGCGGGTGGTACGTTTATGGAAATTACTTTGGAAGAAGCTACTAAATTGCTTGATAATATTATGGCAAATTATTCACAATGGCATACTGAAAGAGTTCCTACTAGTAAAATAGTGAATTCTGTTGAAGAAATTAATACTTTGAATGATAAAGTTGATGCGCTTATAAAAATGGTTGCTAGCAAAAATGCTCCTATTGATCCTTAATGACGTGCCTTTATCAACTTTTATTGAGCAAAATAATAATCCCGTAGATGTGAATTTTGTCTCGCGAAACAGTTTTAATAACAATGCTTATAGAGGTAATTTCAACGCTAGACCGTTTCCTGGAAATTCCTCTAATAATTATGGCAATCCTTATGGTAATTCTTATAATAATAATAATAGGATGCCCTCTGACCTTGAAAGTAATATTAAGGAATTTATTAATTCTCAAAAAGTGTTCAACAGTACGATAGAAGAAAAAATGAGTAAACTTGATGATATGTCTAGGAGCATTGATAGAATTATTCATGATGTGAAAAATCTCAAGACTAAAATTATGCCACCTAAAATTGATATTAATGAATCAATTAAAGCTTTATATGTCTCCATGGATGAGAGTAAGAAAAGAACCGCCATGCTAAAAGCTAAACGAGAATTTTTAGAAAAAGTTATTCCTCCTGATTTTTATCATAGTAATGATGAGGATATTAAAATGATTGGTGTTTCGTCTATTGATTCTTTGTTTAGCAATATAAAACTTGATGAAAAGGGGACTGAAGAAGAGTCAACTTTAGCTAGTAGGCGTTCCCATAATTCGGAGGGTGAAAATCCTGATAAGAAAATTTATAAAAGTGGGTTTGGAGAGGTAAAAACTTTAAATAGCGATGTGCCCACTCTTTTGGATTACAAAGATTTTAATTATGAAAATTGTTCTTTGATTGAGTGCATTTCTTTGTTACAATCCATGCTAAATTCACCCAACGCTTATGAGCAAAACAAGGCTTTTACTAAACACATCGTAGAAGCAATGATGAAAGCGTTAGAAGAAAAGCTAGAACTAGAGATTTCAATTCCTAGAAAATTATATGATGAATGGGAACCCACCATTAAAGTTAAAATTAAAAATTACGAGTGCAGTGCTTTATGTGATTTGGGTGCTAGCGTTTCCACAATTCCAAAATCTCTATGTGATGTGCTAGGTTTTACCAATATAGATGAGTGCTCTCTTAATTTACATCCTGCGGATTCTACTCTTAAAAAGCCTTTGGGTAGAATTAATGATGTTCTTATTCTTGGAAATAGGAACTATGTGCCCGTTGATTTTATTGTTCTTGACATTGAATGCAATTCTTCTTGCCCAATAATACTTGGTAGACCGTTCTTAAGAACCATATGTGCCGTTATTGACATGAAAGAAGGGAATATAAAATTTCAATTTCCATTAAAAAAGGGTATGGAACATTTCCCTAGGAAGAAAATTAAAGCACCATATGAATCCATTATGAGGGCCACCTATGGAATCAACATGAAAGATGACAACACTTGAAACTATGCATTATGCCTAGCTAGGGGCATAAAACAATAGCGCTTGTTGGGAGGCAACCCAATGAATAAAATAAATTTTTATCTTTTGCTTCTGTTATTGTGTGTTTTCACAATTATGATACTGTTATGATTGTGTTTTTGTGTTTTTAATTAGTGTTTGTGCCAAGTAAAACCTTTGGGATGATTTGGAAGATAGTATAATTGATGCTGTTTAGAAAACAGAAAGTTTTGCGTCCAGTGCAGAAATTTTGGTTCTGTACTGGAGCGTCAGAAAAATCTAAAGTTTTACACAGTATTGGTATATGAATGGCCCACGTTTTCCTAATTTTTCAGAATTTTTGGAGTTACAGAAGTATGGCTTTTAAATAGGTTGCTACAGACTGTTCTGTTTTTGACAGATTCTGTTTTTGATGTGTTGCTTGCTTGTTTTGATAGAACTATGGATTGTATCGGGGGGTATAAGCCATGGAGAAGTTAGAATATAGTAGGTATAATGCAAAAATAAAATATGAATGGGTTTGCAACAGTACCTAAAGTAGTGATTTATTTTGTTATACTAACGGATCTCACGAAGGTTTTGTTGAGTTTTGTGTGATTGAAATTTTCAAGTTTTGGGTGAGATCACGATGGATGAAGGAATAAGGAGTAGAAAATGCCTAAGCTTGGGGATGCCCGAGGCACCCCAAGGTAATATTCAAGGAAGACTCAAGCGTCTAAGCTTGGGGATGCCCCGGAAGGCATCCCCTCTTTCTTCTACCAACCATCGGTAATTTTACTTGGAGCTATATTTTTATTCATCACATGATATGTGTTTTGCTTGGTGCTTCGTGTATTATATGAGTCTTTACTTTGCTTGCTTTTTAGTTTGTCACAATCATCCTTGCTGAACACACCTATTTTGAGAGAGGCACACGTTATCATGATTTGTTAGAATACTCTATGTGCTTCACTTAAATTTTTTGAGCTAGGCAGTTGCTCTAGTGCTTCACTTAAATCTTTATGAGCACAGTGGTGGCTATGTTTTGAAGAAATAAACTCTCATGCTTCACTTAAATTATTTTGAGAGTTGACAAAATTTTGAAGAAATTGCACTCTCATGCTTCACTTATATTATTTTTAGAGTTGATAAAATTTTGAAGAAAATGCACTCTCATGCTTCACTTATATTATTTTGAGAGTTGATAAAATTTTGAAGAAATATTTGTGCTCTCATGCTTCACTTATATCTTTTTGAGAGTTGATGAAAGCAACGGTAATTTGCACAAGATATGAATTTGGTCCCAAAGTGATGAATATTCAAGATGGATATAATAAAAACTTTCATATAGATCATTGGATATGATAAGTGTGATTCCTTGCAATAGTTTTGCGATATGGAGATGATGATATGTGAGTCATGTTAGTGAGTAATTGTGATTTAGTAAAAATATTCGTGTTAAGGTTTGTGATTTCCTATGCATGCACGTTAAGTCAATAGTTATGCAAAGAAATTATATCCTACTTATGGTGCATTATTCGGTGTTAGTTATGTTCAATGCACTTTTATGACCGTTTTCGTTTTTTTGTTGGTTGCTTCCCAATCTATTTGCTAGTCTTCATTTGTATTAAGTGGAAATACTGCTTGTGCATCCAAAATCCTTAAACCCAAGTTGTGCCAATTGAGTCCACTATATCTACCTATATGCGGTATTTCCATGCCGTTCCATGTAAATTTGCGTGTGCCAACTCTAATTTTCAAAATATTTTTTCCGTTTTGTGTGCCCGTACCGCTCATGAAGCGGCAGGGTTGGCCAATATTTTCCATGCTAGGTGTGTTATTCTCACGATGAGTGTTTATTCACTTGTCATTGTACGAGAGGATGGTTGGTAATAGGGATGCCCAGTCCCACAATGAAATCAAAATTAATAACAACAAAATTCCTTGGAAAGTGATGGTATGGAGGGCACCGGTGGATACGGCTAGCCATGGATTGTGAAAGAAATGGTGGAAAGGAAATAAACTTTACTTTCTGTTTGGGAACCGCCTATGATGTGTCTAGCATGGAAGATATTGGGAATTCTCGGTCGTTTTCGTAGACAGGAAAAGCATGCCTCTCAAAATATTTTCATCTCTCTAATTTAAGCTTTGAGCTCTGGCACATTTGACAAATCTCTGCTTGCCTCTGCGAAGGGCCTTTCTATTTACTTTTATGCAATTTTTATGTTTATTTGAGTCTCCATCTTCTCTTATAAAGCACCAACTAGAGAGCATTATTGTCACACTTGTGCATTGGATGTTGCTAACATTCGAGTGTGTTTCATGAAAGGATAAATGATTGAGCATAATGGGCTAGGGATAACTTTCTTTAGCGTTGATATTTTGAAAGACATGGTTGCTTGTTAGTATGCTTGAGTATCTATATTTTCATGTCAAACTATAGACTATTGCTTTGAATCATACAAGTCCAATGTCCATGCTACAAAAAAAAAGAATATGTGATGAATATGTTAGGCTGTATTCCTCATCAAAAATTCTGTTTTTATCATTTACCTACTCGAGGACGAGCAAGAATTAAGCTTGGCGATGTTGATACGGCTCCAACGTATCTATAATTTTTGATTGTTCCATGCTGTTATATTATCAATCTTGGATGTTTTTATAAGCATTTACAGCAATTATATATCATTTTTGGAGACTAACCTATTAACTTAGTGCCCAGTGCCAGTTGCTGTTTTCTACCCTATTTTTGTTTTACACAAAATCAATACCAAACGAAGTCCAAATGTCACGAAACTTTTTGGAGATTTTTTATTGGCCAAGATAAACACTAGAAGCTTCGGGAGGAGGCCAGAAGCCCCAGGGGGTGCCCACGAGGCACCAGGGCGCGCCTGGGGGGGGGGCAGGCGCGCCCTGGTGCCTCGTGGGGCCCACAGAGCTCCGTTTGACCTAATTCCTCCACTATAAATTCCCAAAAAATCAGAAACCCTCAGGAGAGTCCACGAAATACTTTTTCCGCCACCGCAAGCTTTTGTTCTCGAGAGATCCCATCTGGGGTCCTTCTCCAGTAATCTGCCGGAGGGGCAATCGATCACGGAGGGCCTCTACATCTACCTTGCTGCCCTTCCGATGATGCGTGAGTAGTTGACCATAGACCTACGGGTCGATAGTGAGTAGCTAGATGGCTTCTTCTCTCTTTTCAATACAATGTTCTCATCGATGTTCTTGGAGTTCTATCCGATGTAATCACTTTTTGCGGTGTGTTTGTTGGGATCCGATGAATTGTGAGTTTATGATCAGATTATCCATGAATATTATTTGAGTCTTTGCTGCACTCTTTTATGCATGATTATTATAGCCTCATATTTCTTCTCCGATCTATTTATTTGGTTTGGCCAACTGAGTTGATTTATCTTGCCATGGGAAGAGGTGCTTTGTAATGGGTTCGATCTTGCGGTGGTCAATCCCAGTGACAGAAAGGGACATGACACGTATGTATCATTGCTATTAAGGGTAAAAATATGGGGTTTATTCATACGTGAGTTTATCTTGTCTAAATCATGTCATCGTTCTTAAGGCGTTACTCCGTTCTTTTAAGGACTTAATACACTAGATGCATGCTGGATAGCGGTCGATGTGTGGAGTAATAGTAGTAGATGCAGGCAGGAGTCGGTCTACTTGTCTCAGACGTGATGCCAATATACATGATCATTGCCTTGGATATCTTCATGATTATTTGCTTTTCTATCAACTGCCCAACAGTAATTTGTCTACCCACCGTTTGGTATTTTCTTGAGAGAAGGCTCTATTGAAAACTATGGCCCCCGGGTCTATCTAAATCATTTACAAAAGCCCTAAAAATACTTGCTGCAATTTTATTTTATTTATTTTATTTTGTATTTTTGTTTCAATCTATCAATCTATCACATACAATTTAATCTTGCAATTACCGCCGAGGGATTGACAACCCCTCATTTGCGTTGGGTGCAAGGGTTTGTTGTTTGTGTGCAGGTACTGCTAACGAGGTGTTGCGTGATTCTCCTACTAGTTCGATAACCTTGGTTTCATAACTAAGGGAAATACTTATCTCTACTGTGCTGCATCATCCCTTCCTCTTCGGGGATAATACCAACACAAGCTACAAGTAGCAATGGGCTCTGATAATCCTTGTTCACTTGCTTGACAATGAGCTGTGAGTCTCCATGGATGATCAACTTCCTGATTCCGAGGTCTATTGCAAACCTGAGACCGGCAAGGAGTGCTTCGTACTCAACAGTGTTGTTTGTAGCTTTGTCCCTGGGAAAGTGCATTTGAACCACATACTTGAGGTGCTCTCCAGTGGGTGCGACAAGCAGCACTTCGGCACCGGCAATTATATATCATTTTTGGAGACTAACCTATTAACTTAGTGCCCAGTGCCAGTTGCTCTTTTCTGCCCTGTTTTTGTTTTACAGAAAATCAAAACCAAACGAAGTCCAAATGCCACGAAACTTTTTGGAGATTTTTTATTGGCCAAGATAAACACTAGAAGCTTCGGGAGGAGGCCAGAAGCCCAGGGGGTGCCCACGAGGCACCAGGGCGTGCCTGGGGGGGGGGGGGGCAGGCGCGCGCTGGTACCTCATGGGGCGCACAGAGCTCCATTTGACCTAATTCCTCCACTATAAATTCACAAAAAATCAAAAACCCTGAGGAGAGTCCATGAAATACTTTTTCCGCCGCCGCAAGCTTCTGTTCTCGAGAGATCCCATCTGGGGTCCTTCTCCGGTAATCTGCCGGAGGGGGAATCGATCACGGAGGGGCTCTACATCAACCTTGCTGCCCTTCCGATGATGCGTGAGTAGTTTACCACAGACCTACGGGTCCATAGTTAGTAGCTAGATGGCTTCTTCACTCTTTTTGATCTTCAATACATTGTTCTCATCAATGTTCTTGGAGTTCTATCCGATGTAATCACTTTTTGCGGTGTGTTTGTTGGGATCCGATGAATTGTGAGTTTATGATCAAATTATCCATGAATATTATTTGAGTCTTTGCTGCACTCTTTTATGCATGATTATTATAGCCTCGTATTTCTTCTCCGATCTACTGATTTGGTTTGGCCAACTGAGTTGATTTATCTTGCCATGGGAAGAGGTGCTTTGTAATGGGTTCGATCTTGCGGTGCTCAATCCCAGTGACAGAAAGGGACATGACACGTATGTATCATTGCTATTAAGGGTAAAAAGATGGGGTTTATTCATACGTGAGTTTATCTTTTCTACATCATGTCATCGTTCTTAAGGCGTTACTCCGTTCTTTTATGGACTTAATATACTAGATGCATGCTGGATAGCGGTCGATGTGTGGAGTAATAGTAGTAGATGCAGGCAGGAGACGGTCTACTTGTCTCGGACGTGATGCCTATATACATGATCATTGCCTTGGATATCATCATGATTATTTGCTTTTCTATCAATTGCACAACAGTAATTTGTCTACCCACCGTATGCTATTTTCTTGAGAGAAGCCTCTAGTGAAAACTATGGCCCCCGGGTCTATCTAAATCATTTACTAAAGCCCTAAAAATACTTGCTGCAACTTTCTTTTATTTATTTTATTTTTTATTTTTGTTTCAATCTATGGCATACAATTTAATCTTGCAATTACCGTCGAGGGATTGACAACCCCCCGTTTGCGTTGGGTGCAAGGGTTTGTTGTTTGTGTGCAGGTGCTGCTAACGAGGTATTGCGTGATTCTCCTACTTGTTCGATAACCTTGGTTTCATAACTGAGGGAAATACTTATCTCTACTGTGCTGCATCATCCCTTCCTCTTCGGGGATAATACCAACGCAAGCTACAAGTAGCAGGAAGAATTTCTGGCGCCGTTGATGGGGAGACATCATCAACATCTATCAAGTACCTTTGCATAAACTCTCATCTCCTTGCATTTACTTTATTTCCCTCTCGTTTTCATCTCCCCCACTTCTAAAATGTTTTTTTACAAAAATACAAAAATATTTTCCGTTTGCCTTTTTCTTGTTTGCTTGTTTGCTTGATTGCTATCTTGTTTGCGTAGTCACGATGTCTCAAGAAAATACAAAATTGTGTGATTTTTCCAATACTAATAATAATGATTTTATTAGTACTCCAATTGCTCCTCCCGCCACTAGTGCGGAGACTTGTGATATTAATGCCGCTTTTCTTAATCTGGTTATGAAAGAACAATTTTCTGGTAGTCCTAATGAAGATGCTGCATCCCATCTTAATACATTCGTAGAATTGTGTGATATGCAAAAGAAAAAAGATGTGGATAATGATATTGTGAAATTAAAATTATTCCCATTCTCATTGCGGGATCGTGCAAAAATTTGGTTCTCATCTTTACCACGAAATAGTATCGATTCTTGGGATAGGTGTAAAGATGCCTTTATTACTAAGTATTTTCCGCCCGCGAAAATTATTTCCCTTAGAAATCAAATTATGAATTTTAAGCAACTTGATCATGAACATATTGCCCAATCTTCGAAAAGGATGAAATTAATGATAAGAAATTGCCCTACTCATGGCTTAAATTTATGGATGATCATGCAATTTTTTTATGTGGGATTAAATTTTGTCTCTAGAAATCTTTTAGATTCCGCCGCGGGTGGTACGTTTATGGAAATTACTTTGGGAGAAGCTACTAAATTGCTTGATAATATTATGGCAAATTATTCACAAAGGCATACTGAAAGAGTTCATACTACTAAAAAAGTGAATTCTATTGAAGAAATTAATACTTTGAATGATAAAGTTGATGCGCTTATAAAATTGGTTGCTAGAAAAAATGCTCCTATTGATCATAATGATGTGCCTTTAGCAACTTTGATTGAGCAAAATAATGATCCCGTAGATGTGAATTTTGTCTCGCGAAACAATTTTAATAACAATGCTTATAGAGGTAATTTCAACGCTAGACCATTTCCTGGAAATTACTCTAATAATTATGGCAATCCTTATGGTAATTCTTATAATAATAATAATAGGATGCCCTCTGATCTTGAAAGTAATATTAAGGAATTTATTAATGCTCAAAAAGTTTTCAACACTACGATAGAAGAAAAAATGAGTAAACTTGATGATATGTCTAGGAGCATTGATAGAATTATTCATGATGTGAAAAATCTCAAGACTAAAATTATGCCACCTAAAATTGATATTAATGAATCAATTAAAGCTTTATATGTCTCCATGGATGAGAGTAAGAAAAGAACCGCCATGCTAAAAGGTAAACGAGAATTTTTAGAAAAAGCGATTCCTCCTGATTTTTATCGTAGTAATGATGAGGATATTAAAATGATTGGTGTTTCGTCTATTGATTCTTTGTTTAGCAATATAAAACTTGATGAAAAGGGGACTGAAGAAGAGTCAACTTTAGCTAGTAGGCGTTCCCATAATTCGGAGGGTGAAAATCTTGATAAGAAAATTGATAAAAGTGGGTTTGGAGAGGTAAAAACTTTAAATAGCGATGTGCCCACTCTTTTGGATTAAAAAGATTTTAATTATGAAAATTGTTCTTTGATTGAGTGCATTTCTTTATTACAATCCATGCTAAATTCACCCAACGCTTATGAGCAAAACAAGGCTTTTACTAAACACATCGTAGAAGCAATGATGAAAGCGTTAGAAGAAAATCTAGAACTAGAGATTTCAATTCCTAGAAAATTATATGATCAATGGGAACCCAGCATTAAAGTTAAAATTAAAAATTATGAGTGCAATGCATTATGTGATTTGGGTGCTAGCGTTTCCACAATTCCAAAATCTCTATGTGATGTGCTAGCTTTTACCAATATAGATGAGTACTCTCTTAATTTACATCCTGCAGATTCTACTCTTAAAAAGCCTTTGGGTAGAATTAATGATGTTCTTATTCTTGCAAATAGGAACTATGTGCCCATTGATTTTATTGTACTTGACATTGAATGCAATTCTTCTTGCCCAATAATACTTGGTAGACCGTTCTTAAGCACCATAGGTGCCGTTATTGACATGAAAGAAGGGAATATAAAATTTCAATTTCCATTAAAAAAGGCTATGGAACATTTCCGTAGGAAGAAATTTAAAGCACCATATGAATCCATTATGAGGGCCACCTATGGAATCAACTTGAAAGATGACAACACTTGAAACTATGCATTATGCCTAGCTAGGGGCATAAACAATAGCGCTTGTTGGGAGGCAACCCAATGAATAAAATAAATTTTTATCTTTTTCTTCTGTTATTGTGTGTTTTCACAATTATGATACTGTTTTGATTGTGTTTTTGTTATTTTGTGTTTTTAATTAGTGTTTGTGCCAAGTAAAACCTTTGGGATGATTTGGAAGATAGTATAATTGATGCTGTTTGGAAAACAGAAAGTTTTGCGTCCAGTGCAGAAATTTTGGTTCTGTACTGGAGCGTCAGAAAAATCTAACTATTTTACAAAGTATTGGTATATGAATTTCCCATGTTGTCCTAATTTTTCAGAATTTTTGGAGTTACAGAAGTATGCCTTTTAAATAGGTTGCTACAGACTGTTCTGTTTTTGACAGATTCTGTTTTTGATGTGTTGCTTGCTTGTTTTGATAGAACTATGGATTGTATAGGGGGGTATAAGCCATGGAGAAGTCATAATACAGTAGGTATAATGCAAAAATAAAATATGAATGGGTTTGCAACAGTACCTAAAGTAGTGATTTATTTTGTTATACTAACGGATCTCACGAAGGATATAATAAAAACTTTCATATAGATCATTGGATATGATAAGTGTGATTCCTTGCAATAGTTTTGCTATATGGAGATGATGATATGTGAGTCATGTTAGTAAGTAATTGTGATTTAGTAAACATATTCGTGTTAAGGTTTGTGATTCCCTATGCATGCACGTTAAGTCAATAGTTATGCAAAGAAATTATATCCTACTTACGGTGCATTATTCGGTGTTAGTTATGTTCAATGCATGTTTATGACCGTTTTCGTTTTTTGGTTGGTTGCTTCTCAATCTATTTGCTAGCCTTCATTTGTACTAAGCGGAAATACTGCTTGTGCATCCAAAATCCTTAAACCCAAGTTGTGCCAAATGAGTCCACTATATCTACCTATATGCGGTATTTCCATGCCGTTCCAAGTAAATTTGCGTGTGCCAACTCTAATTTTCAAAATATTTTTTCCGTTTTGTGTGCCCGTACCGCTCATGAAGCGGCAGGGGGTGGCCAATATTTTCCATGCTAGGTGTGTTATTCTCACGATGAGTGTTTATTCACTTGTCATTGCACGAGAGGATGGTTCGTAATATGGATGCCCAGTCCCACAATGAAATCAAAATTAATAACAACAAAATTCCTTGGAAAGTGATGGTATGGAGGGCACCGGTGGATACGGCTAGCCATGGATTGTGAAAGAAATGGTGGAAAGGAAATAAACTTTACTTTCTGTTTGGGAACCGCCTATGATGTGTCTAGCGTGGAAGATATTGGGAATTCTCGGTCGTTTTCATTGACAGGAAAAGCATGCCTCTCAAAATATTTTCATCTCTCTAATTTAAGCTTTGAGCTCTGGCACATTTGACAAATCTCTGCTTCCCTCTGCGAAGGGCCTTTCTATTTACTTTTATGCAATTTTTATTTTTATTTGAGTCTCCATCTTCTCTTATAAAGCACCAACTAGAGAGCATTATTGTCATACTTGTGCATTGGATGTAGCTAACATTCGAGTGTGTTTCATGAAAGGATCAATGATTGAGCATAATGGGCTAGGGATAACTTTCTTTAGCGTTGATATTTTGAAAGACATGGTTGCTTGTTAGAATGCTTGAGTATCTATATTTTCATGTCAAACTATAGACTATTGCTTTGAATCATACAAGTCCAATGTCCATGCTACAAAAAAAAAGAATATGCGATGAATATGTTAGGCAGCATTCCACATCAATAATTCTATTTTTATCATTTACCTACTCGAGGACGAGCAGGAATTAAGCTTGGGGATACTGATACGTCTCCAACGTATCTATAATTTTTGATTGTTCCATGCTGTTATATTATCAATCTTGGATATTTTTATAAGCATTTACAGAAAGTATATATCATTTTTGGAGACTAACCTATTAACTTAGTGCCCAGTGCCACTTGCTGTTTTCTGCCCTGTTTTTGTTTTACAGAAAATCATTACCAAATGAAGTCCAAATGCCACGAAACTTTTTGGAGATTTTTTATTGGCCAAGATAAACAATAGAAGCTTCGGGAGGAGGCCAGAAGCCCCAGGGGTGCCCACGAGGCACCAGGGCGCGCCTGGGGGGGGGGGGGCAGGCGCGCCCTGGTACCTCATGGGGCCCACAGAGCTCCGTTTGACCTAATTGCTCCACTATATATTCCCAAAAAATCAGAAACCCTCAGGAGAGTCCACCAAATACTTTTTCCGCCACCACAAGCTTCTGTTCTCGAGAGATCCCATCTGGGGTCCTTCTCCGGTAATCTGCCGGAGGGGGAATCGATCACGGAGGGGCTCTACATCAACCTTGTTGCCCTTCCGATGATGCGTGAGTAGTGTACCAGAGACCTACGGGTCCATAGTTAGTAGCTAGATGGTTTCTTCTCTCTTTTTGATCTTTAATACAATGTCTCCTCGATGTTCTTGGAGTTCTATCCGATGTAATCACTTTTTGCGGTGTGTTTGTTGGGATCCGATGAATTGTGAGTTTATGATCAGATTATCCATGAATATTATTTGAGTCTTTGCTGCACTCTTTTATGCATGATTATTATAGCCTCGTATTTCTTCTCCGGTCTATTGATTTGGTTTGGCCAACTGAGTTGATTTATCTTGCCATGGGAAGAGGTGCTTTGTAATGGGTTCGATCTTGCGGTGCTCAATCCCAGTGATAGAAAGGGACATGACACGTATGTATCGTTGCTATTAAGGGTAAAAAGATGGGGTTTATTCATACGTGAGTTTATCTTGTCTACATCATGTCATCGTTCTTAAGGCATTACTCCGTTCTTTTATGGACTGAATACACTAGATGCATGCTGGATAGCGGTCGATGTGTGGAGTAATAGTAGTAGATGCAGGCAGGAGTCGGTCTACTTGTCTCGGATGTGATTCCTATATACATGATCATTGCCTTGGATATCGTCATGATTATTTGCTTTTCTATCAACTGCCCAACAGTAATTTGTCTACCCACCGTATGCTATTTTCTTGAGAGAAGCCTCTAGTGAAAACTATGGCCCCCGGGTCTATCTAAATAATTTACTAAAGCCCTAAAAATACTTGCTGCAATTTTCTTTTATTTATTTTATTTTGTATTTTTGTTTCAATCTATCACATACAATTTAATCTTGCAATTACCGCCAAGGGATTGACAACCCCTCGTTTGCGTTGGGTGCAAGGGTTTGTTGTTTGTGTGCAGGTACTGCTAATGACGTGTTGCGTGATTCTCCTACTAGTTCGATAACCTTGGTTTCATAACTGAGGGAAATACTTATCTCTACTGTGCTGCATCATCCCTTCCTCTTCGGGGATAATACCAACGCAAGCTACAAGTAGCAATGGGCTCTGATAATCCTTGTTCACTTGCTTGACAATGAGCTGCGAGTCTCCACGGATGATCAACTTCCTGATTCCGAGGTCTATTACGATCCTGAGACCGGCAAGGAGTCCTTTGTACTCAGCAGTGTTGTTGGTAGCTTTCTCCCTGGGAAAGTGCATTTGAACCACATACTTGAGGTGCTCTCCGGTGGGTGTGACAAGCAGCACTTCGGCACCGGCACCTTGCAGCGAGAAGGCACCGTCAAAGTACATGATCCATTCTTTGGCCGCTTCTTTGCCGGGGAAAACTGTTTCTTGAATTTCTTCATCAAGCGTTGGTGTCCATTCGGCAATGAATTCCACCAAAGTTCTGCTCTGAATAGTTGAAGTACTTTCAAACTGAAGTGCAAAACTGGACAGCTCCAACGACCATTCCACTATTCTGCCGGTTGCATCTAGATTCCTCAGAATACGCTGCAACGGAAAACAGGTGACGACAGTGATTTCATGTGCTTGGAAGTAATGGCGCAACTTTCTCGAGGCCATGAGAAGGCCGAAAAGCAGCTTCTGCACACCAGAGTATCTTTACCTAGCCCCCTGCAAAAGGGAACTAACAAAATACATAGGTCGTTGTACCATCTTCTCCTTTGGCACCACTTGTTGGTTTGCTGTATTTGCTTGCGCTAATTCTGACTTGTCGGCACCAGACTCTACTGGAGAAGATTCTGGTTTGTTGCTTGGCGGGCTCGCTACTGCTGTTTCTTCATTATCTGCTTCTCTCTCCGCCACTAATGCAGCACTAACCACTTGATTTGTTGCCGCGAAATATAGCAGCAATGGCTCTTGTGGTTTAGGCGCAACAAGTGTTGGCGAAGAGGAGAGGTACCTCTTCAAATCTTGCAGCATGGCCTCTGCTTCCGGAGTCCATTTCATTGGACCTGCCTTTTCAAGATTTTGAAAAATGGCAAGGCACGCTCAGCAGACTTGGAGATGAACCTGCTTAATGCAGCAATGCAGCCGACAAGACGTCGCACATCCTTGACGCGTTTTGGTGCTTCAATTTGCTCAATAGCTTTGATCTTGTCGGGATTGGCTTCAATTAACGCAGAGACACAAAGAACCTGAGAAGTTTGCCGGATGGAACGCCAAATACGCACTTCTCGGGATTGAGCTTTAAGTTTATTCTGCGCAAGTTTGCAAATGTTTCTTCTAAGTCTTGAATGAGGGTTGATTTGTCCTTGGTTTTGACCACTATATCATCCATATATGCTTCCACATTCCTGTGCAACTGGGGCTCAAAACCAATCTGGACTGCCCTCGCAAATGTTGAACCGGCACTTTTGAGTCCGAAAGGCATACGCACGAAGCAGTATGTGCCACATGGAGTAATAAATGCGGTTTTCTCCTCATCCTCCTTGGCCATGAAAATCTGATGGTAACCAGAGTATGCGTCAAGAAAGGAGAGTAAATCACAGCCGGCAGTAGAGTCAACAATTTGATCAATACGCGGCAAAGGGAAAGGATCCTTTGGACACGCTTTGTTGATATCTGTGTAGTCAATACAAAGTCTCCACTTTCCATTTACTTTCTGCACTACAACTGGATTTGCCAACCATGTTGGATGTAGTACACCTCTAACTAAACCAGCTGCTTCTAACTTCTTTATTTCTTTGGCGATAAACTATTGCCGTTCCAAAGCTTGCTTCCTGACCTTCTGCTTGACGGGCTGAGCATGGGGATAGACGGCAAGGTGGTGCTCAATTACCTCCCTGGGAACACCGGGGATGTTAGATGGTTGCCATGCAAACACATCGACATTCGTCCGCAGGAAGGCAATGAGCGCGCTTTCCTATTTGCTATCAAGAGCAGAACTGACGGTGAAAGTACCGCCAGTGCCGTCCTCCTTAGCCGGCACCTTCTTGGTTGCTAGTGGAGTAGCTTTGGACTTCTTGGCGGTAGAGCTCTCCGGCACGTCGTCAATAGGTGTGCAGCACTCCGAAGAGGTGCGCTTCCCGGAAGACTTGTCAGAGGTCTTGCCGCTCTTCTTGCTTCTCTTCTTGTTGGCGGGAGTGGGTGCCTTAGCGACGGATGCTGCAACTGCTTCTCTGTAAAGTTTGTCGACGAAATCACTGCATATTTCTTGTCGGAGTTGATAGTGATGACACCCATCGGCCCTGGCATCTTGAGAGTATTGTAGGCATAATGAGATGCTGCCATGAACTTTGCCAAAGCTGGGCGACCAAGAATTCCATTGTAAGGCAGAGGAATCTTAACCACATCAAACACAATCTTCTCGGTCATGTAATTCAATTCCCCACCAAATGTCACCGGCAGAGTGATCTTTCCCTTGGGTTGGCTCCTTCCTGGATTGACCCCCTGAAATGTGCCTGCTTGAGTTGGCGGTGAGAGGAGTGCAAAGATGCACCCCCGTCAATGCACATGACTTCGGTTGCCTTCGGGAACTCTTGTTCGCTGGACTCATCTTCGTCCTCGTCATCATCCTCATCATCATCTTCCTCTTTCTTATCTCGGCCTCGAGCAGGTTTCTCTTTCTGCTGCTTAGCCTTGCCGCGGCGACCTCCTCAGCCACCACGACCCCTCTTGCTAGATCCGCCTGCACCATCTTGGCCCTTCTCCTTATCGCGCTTTTCATACTCAGCTTTCTGCTTCTCAGCAAGTTGCTCAACTTGCCGGCACTCTTGGAGATCATGACCTTTGGTGCGGTGAATCTTGCAGTATGGCCCATCAGACTTGCCGGCCTTCTCGCCAGTCGCGGCTTCCTGGCAATCAGCGCATGCAGCTACTTCCTTGCCGGAGCTCTCGGTTTTAGCCTTTTTGGCGGTATTGGAGTTGCCGGAGCCCTCAACGGCCATAACTGTCTTGCCCTTGCGCTTCCTGTTGCGCTTCTGGCCCTTTTTCTTTGGGGTGACGGCGTCGTCATCCTCTGAATCGACCTCAGCGCCCGCACCGAAATTGTCCCGGCAAGCGAGGCTGCCGGAGACCGTGCGGCGGCAACTGAAGTTGCCGGGCAAGGAGACACCCTTCCTCAATGAACATCAACAGGTAATCCACTTGTCCTCTAAGAACTTGTCTAAATTTTTTGTTTTCTTGAACTTGACTTGTAATCTGAATCACTTTTTGCTCTTGCTCCTGTTCCATCTTGCAGATCCAACTTCTCCCGAAGAACGAGAAATCCTTGTAGACGTGGCAGAAATTGCTAAGAGCGCTGCCGATGAAGCCGCCAAGATCTCTAATGAAGAGGCCGACATATCTGCTGCTGAGGAGGCAGGGGAGGTTACCGAAGAGCAGAGAAGGTCTCCCGACAACACATCCGTTCTCCCTCAAGCAAACACATAAATGGTGGTGGTTGCTGTTGACAAGCCAGACCTTGCTGCCCAATCAACCATGCCAACCACTCAAGCCATGACGGATGTCCTGACGCTCACTACTCCCCAACAAGAATCCGAAGCTCCCAGTTCATCAAACACCGGAGGGCCAAACTTTGACGAGGAGATTGCTCGTATCCTCGCCTCCATCCCCAAAAGTACTCTCGAAACCGACAACGCTACTGATAGCAGAATAGATCTTGCCTTCCTAGAGACCATGGCTGCTGGTCTCAGGGATGTACAAGAACGCTACAGTAAGCGATGGGACAAGCTTCAAGCAGAACACATAGCTCTGGAGGTGGTTGAGGAAAAACTGAAGAAGAAGGCGGAAGATATCCACACTTGGTATAATAGCCAATCCCACAATCTGAGAAGGCAAGAGGAGAAGCTTGCCGCCGCCCAGGAGAAGGGGCGACAACTTTGGACGGCAAGCTGGCAGAGCGCGAAGCGTAGCTCAATGCCCGCGAAAAGAATCTTGCAGCCCAAGAAGAGGCCCTTGCCACCAAACTTCGCGGCAAGGATGAATAAATCGAAAAGCTCCTTGAGCAGAGGACCCAAGAGCTAGAGAAGAACCACAAGGAATCTATTGAAATTCAAACTCAAGAGAGTGCCGCCAAGCTCAAGGAAGCTACAGATAATGTTGCTGCTGCTACCACTGCCAAGGCAGAATTGGAGTCCCAGGTGAACAAGCTTAGGGAAGATCTTGCCGCCAATAGCAAGGAGATCGAGGTCCTGAAAGGTGAGGCGCAGAAGGCAGCTCATACCCTGGGGGAGCTGCAGACGCAGCTTTCATCTAAGAACCAAGATCTTGACACAACCGGCAAAGCAATGGAGAACCTGAAATCCAAGATTATCACCCTGGAAAAGGATCTTGAGGCCGCCAAGGAAAGGGAGGTAATCTTGACGGAGAAACTTGACGCAGAAGAGACCTCCCGGGAAGACGCCGAGAACAAATTTTCTAAGTTGTGAGAAGTGCTCTCCCTCTGGACGAATAGGCTTGTCAACATTGCTGAACGCATAACTTCCCAACTTGCCGTCATGGACATGAGGAGCTGGAGCTTCACTGTCAACCACAAAGAGACCGCCAGCGCCAGACTGACCAAGTTCTTCGAAGGCCTCATCGATGCTTTGAAAACTTATCATGAGGACAGGTCTGCTTCATTCGCTGATGAGTCCCGCAGGTTTTGCCGCGATGTCCTCTTCAAGGTGCTCGTCAAGATCGCCTATCGGAATCCAGAAGTTGATCTCTTCGGGATATTCAGGCACCTTCCGAAGAACGCTGATATCACAGCCATCGATGATAACCCACAAGTATAGGGGATCGCAATAGTTTTCGATGGTAGAGTATTCAACCCAAATTTATTGATTCGACACAAGGGGAACCAAAGAATATTTGCAAGTATTAGCAGTTGAGTTGTCAATTCAACCACACCTGGAGACTAAATATCTGCAGCAGAGTGGATCAGTAGCAAAGTAGTATGGCAGTTTGATAGCAGTAGCAATGATAGTAACAGTAGCAGTAATGGTAACAGCAGTAGTAATAGCAATTGTAACAGCAGTAGCAACAGTAGTAACTTAGCAAGAACAATATGTGAAAAGCTCATAGGCATTGGATCGGTGACTTATGTTGGATAACATTCATCATGTAACAGTCATAACCTAGGGCGACACAGAACTAGCTCCAATTCATCAATATAATGTAGGCATGTATTCCGTATATAGTCATACGTGCATGCGATAAAGAACTTGCATGACATCTTTTGTCCTACCCTCCCGTGGCAGCGGGGTCCATAAGGAAACTAAGGGATATTAAGGCCTCCTTTTAATAGAGAACCAGAACAAAGCATTAACACTTAGTGAATACATGAACTCCTCAAACTACGGCAATCACCGGAAAGAATCCCAATTATTGTCACCTTGGGGTATGCTGATCATAACACGTAGCAGGTGCATACAACTTGCAAGATCGGATCAAGAACACAAATATATTGATGAAAACATAAGGGGTTCAGATCTGAAATCATGGCACTCGGGCCCTAGTGACAAGCATTAAGCATAGCAAAGTCATAGCAACATCAATCTCAGAACATAGTGGATACTAGGGATCAAGCCCTAACAAAACTAACTCGATTAGATGATAAATCTCATCCAACTCATCACCGTCCAGCAAGCCTATGAAGGAATTACTCACTCCCGGCGGTGAGCATCATGAAATTGGTGATGAAGGATGGTTGATGATGACGATGCCGGAAGATCCCCCTCTCCGGATCCCTGAACGGACTCCAGATCTGGCCTCCCGATGAAGACCAGGAGGTGGCGGCGGCTCCGTATCGTGAAACGCAATAAAACTTCCTCTCCTATTTTTTTCTCTGAAAATAGGAATTTATAGCGTTGGAATTAGGTCAGACGGAGCCACGTGGGCCCCACGAGGTACCAGGACACGCCTGGGGGGGGGGGGTGGCGCGCCCTGGTGCCTCGTGGGCACTGGGTGGCCCCCCTTCTGTTGATTCTTGCGCCAATATTTTTTATATATTCCATAAAAATTCTCCAAAAAGTTTCATCCAACTCCAAGAACTTTGATTTCTGCACAAAAACAACACCATGGCAATTCTGCTGAAAACAGCGTCAGTCCGGGTTAGTTTCATTCAAATCATGCAAATTAGGGGCCAAAACAAGAGCAAAAGTGTTTGGAAAAGTAGATATGACGTAGACGTATCAACTCCCCCAAGCTTAACTCATTGCTTGTCCTCAAGCAATTCAGTTGACAAACTGAAAGTGATAAAGAAAAACTTTTACAAACTCTTTTGTTCTTGTATCTATATATATGCTTAAGTAGTGCCCAAGTTTTCAGCAAAGATTATAACTAACCATGCAAATGATAACTCTTAGAAATTATATTCACTCATATCAATGGCATAACCAACTAGCGAGCAATAATAAGATATCTCAAATGCCAACACTTTGTCAAAACAATCATGATATAATATGGCAACATGGTATCTTGCTAGCCCTTTCTGAGACCACAAAACATAAATGCAGAGCACCTCCAAAGCTCAAGCAGCGACTAAATATTGTAATTCATGGTAGAAGAGATCCAGTCATGATGCACACAACATTAATTCTCAATGCATGAGAATGACAATAGTGCTCTCAGGTCTGGTGCTTGTTTGAGAAGGTGATGACTCAACAATAAAAGTAAAATAACATAAAAGTAAATAGATAGGCCCTTCGCAGAGGGAAGCATGGATTTGCAGAGGTGCCAGAGCTCGAAGCTTAAATCAGAGATAAATATAATTTTGGGAGGTATGCCTTTCCTGTCAACGTCACGACCGAGAGTTTTCAATATCTTCCATGTTAAACACATTAGCGGCGGTTCCCAAGCGGTAAAGTAAAGTTTACTCCCCCTCCACCAACAATCACAAGCCATGGCTAGCCGAATCCTCGTGTGGCCTCCATACCAACAACTTTTCAGGGGAGTTTGTTTTATTATTTTGCAGTTTTAATAATGGGACTGGGCATCCCGATTACCAACCCCTCTCGTGCAAGGACAAGTGAGTAAACACTCGTCATGAGAATAACCCGCTTAGCATGGAAGATACTGACCGCCCCCTGTCGCTCCATGAGCAGTACGGGCACACAAAACAGATGTTCATTTGAATTATTTAGAGGTGGCACATGCAAATTTACTTAGAACGGCAGAGTAATACCACATATAGGTAGATATAGTTGACTCATCTGGAATAACTTTGGTTTAAGGGTTTTGATGCACAAGCAGTATTCTCGCTTAGTACAGGCGAAGGCTAGCAAATAGGTTGAGAAGCGACCAGCTAGAGAGCAAAAATGGTCATAACCATGCATTATGAATAATCAACATTGAATACTAGCATGAGTAGGATATAAACACCATGAACATAAATATCGTGGAGGCTATGTTGGTTTTGAATCAACTACATGCGTGAACATGTGCCAAGTCAAGCCACTTGAAACATTCAGAGGAGGATACCATATCATCATACTACATCATGAACATTTTAATGCATGTTGACACTCAAGATAAATCATTATCCACTCCTAGCTACTTAAGCATGGCATGAGCAACTATAATCTCTAATTGTCATCATAAACATGTTTAATCATAATATGCTGAATCATGGATACTGAGTTAAACATATTTACAAAAACAAAGAACAAGTTGAGTTCATACCCGCTTTTCCTTGCTACAGTCACTTCATTAAATCATCGTTATTATTGCCTTTCACTTGCACGACCAAATGATATAAAAATAAAAATAGTGCAAGTGTGCCATGGACTAAGCTGGAATCTGCAAGCATTTTATTCAAAGGAGAAGACAAGGTAAAATGGGCTCTTTGTTAGATCAACAATAATGCATATGAGAGCCACTCATCATTTTCATCGTGGTCTTCTCCCTAAGATGACTCAACAAAAGAAAAGAATTTCAGAGAAACACACTAAAATATTTTTGGAGTTTTTAGTTTTTATGAAGAAAGCAAAAAGAAGAAAACGAAAAACAAGAAAAGAAAACTATTTACACGGGAGAGCTCCCAACAAGCAAAAGAAGAAACAGGAAATCTTTTTGGGTTTTCTTTTAATACTACTACTAACTAAGCTAGAAAGAAAAATCGAAAAGAAATGAGAAATATTTTTGGATTTTCTCAAGGTTTTTTAAACACACAAGAAGAAAGCGAGAAAATAAAACTAACATGGATTATACAATGAAAAAGTATGAACACTGACAACTGGAATGAAATGTGTGGACATGAATGTAATGTCGGTGAGAAATACGTACTCCCCCAAGCTTAGGCTTTTGGCCTAGCTTGGTCCACGGCCATCCGTAGTAGCCATTCGGTCCCATGTGAAACTCCTGAGGTGGCGGCACCCGAGCGTCCCAATCCTGGGCCTCCCGCTCCGCCGCTTCCAGGGCGTTCCGGTAAGCAACGATGTCCAGTGGCATCACGGTATATCCGTTCCTGGCATGAGAATCAAACAAAGTAGGTGCAGGCAATGGAATAATATCATGAGTATCCTCACTAAAAACCAAGTTATAACGAATGTGGTGAGAAAGCTCAGGAGGATCAAGAAAATGGTGGTCCGTCATGGACTGGAAATCTATGTAAACTCTGGGCAACAAATAATCATGAGGGCGTATGTTAACATTAAAACATCTCGCTAAGCGAGTAGCATAAATACCGCCATGAAGTTCCCCTAGTACTATTAGTGTGCAAGCGGCGTGCCATGATAGCTCCAAGGCTATAAGTGTTATCGTTATGCAGTGCGCGGCGTAAAATGGCAAAGTCAGGTGCAGCTAGCGCGCTACCTTGCTCCCTAGCAATCAAGCATTTCCCTAAGAATAAAGCGAAGTAATGAACAGAGGGAAACTGCAAGCTAGTGGCTCGGGCTTTCGACACGCCCCTTTCCTCTCCCACAGTCAAAGTGCGGAGGAAACCCTCAAACTCCTTTGGTCGAGGCTCTCGAATTTCCCCATCAAAGGGAATCAAACATATCTCACAAAATTCAGCTAGAGGTATCTGATAATGTTCAGCATATAAATCAAAGCGCACCTCAGGGGTTTGAGCCTACTCGGAAAATGAAAGTTTTGCACAAAGGAATTTGTAAGGATGTGGTGCTGGTCACACTCATCTGCAAGGAAGTCAGTTAGTCCAGCATTTGCAACGAATTGCGCGAACTATTGGTAGAATCCGGCTTCGTTCATGAAAGCATCGTGCGGCCATTTGCACGGCCGGACCTCCGTCCTACGCGGGATGTTGAGGTCATTGTCCGAGGAGTCCCCAAGGACTCCCTTGGCGTTCCGCTTTGAAGAACTCCTCCGGAAGATGTTCATTTTCCTAAGAACAAATTTCTGAAAATTTTTGGCCACAAAATGATATCAATAAAACTTCACAAGATTGATAGCAACTACTCATATGGATGTCTAGAGGCTATATCAAGCATTCAAACTACTTGGAACTCAAAGAATTCAACATGCAAGCTCATTTTCAGTAGCACCAAGAGTAGCTAATTATGCAAAATATAATCCACTAAAACAAAAACTAATTGGAGCAATGGAGGAGTCACATACCAAGGAGCAATCTCCCAAAACAGTTTCGGAAACAGAGCTCCAAGCAAAGAGATCGAAAATTTCAGTTTTGTGAGCAAGAACACGAGAGAGAGAGAGAGCTACCAGGAATTTTTGCTAGAGGTAAGAGACGAAGTGAGCTGAAGGGATAAGTGAGGGGGTCCCTGTGGGGTCCACGAGGTACCTGGGCGCGCTAGGGGGTGGCGCGCCCTGGTGCCTCGTGGGCACCTGGGGCACCCCCTGGTATGATTTCAGTGCCAAAAATTCTTAAATATTATATAAAAATTCATGTCAAAATTTTATTGCATTCTGAGCACTTTTATTTCTGGGCACTTTTTTATTGCACGGATAATTCAGAAAACAGGGTAATCATGGCATTTTATTGCATTTAACTAAAAATAACAGAAAACAAAAGGTGGGTACAGAAGGTTGTGCTTACTAAATTCATCGACCACATGCCCCTCAAAAAGAATCCATTAATAAGGTTGATCAAGTCTTATTAACAAACCATTTCCGAGTGACATGAAACCGAAGAATTTTCGTATAACACTAAGTTACCTCAACGGGGATATACATCTCCCCAATAATAAGAGTTTCATATTTCTTTGTAATAGTAGGAAGAGGAAGTTGAAAACTTCCAATAGTAATTGTCGGAGCCTTCTCAATAATATGAATACCATTCACTTGAAATTGCTTCTTCGGAAAGTGCACTGTATGCTCATTACCATTGATATGAAAAGTGACCTTGCTTTTGTTGCAATCAATAACAGCCCCTGCAGTATTCAAGAAGGGTCTACCAAGGATAATCGACATATTGTCATCCTCGGGCATATCAAGTATAACAAAGTCTGTTAGAATAGTAACATTTGCAACTACGACGGGCACATCCTCACAAACACCGATAGGTATGGCAGTTGATTTGTCAGCCATTTGCAATGATATTTCAGTGGGAGTGAGTTTATTCAAATCAAGTCTTTTATATAAAGAGAAAGGCATAACACTAACACCGGCTCCTAAATCACACAAAGCAGTTTTGACATAATTTCATTTAATGGAGCATGGTATAGTTGGTATTCCTGGATCTCCTAGTTTCTTAGGTACTCCATCCTTAAAAGAATAATTTGCAAGCATGGTAGAAATTTCAGCTTCAGGTATCTTCCTTTTATTTGTGACGATGTCTTTCATATATTTAGCATAAGGGGCCATCTTTAAAATATCAGTCAAACGAGTATGCAAAAAGACTGGCCTAAGCATTTCAGCAAAGCGTTCAAATTCTTCCTCATCTTTTTTCTTAGATGGTTTAGGAGGAAAGGGCATGGGTTTTTGAACCCATGGTTCTCTTTCTTTACCATGTTTTCTAGCTACGAAATCTGTTTTATCATAGCGTTTATTTTTAGAAGGTGGGTTATCAAGATCAATAGCAGGTTCTATTTCAACATCATTATCAGGTTCTTTATCATTATCTGGTTGGGTATCCACATGAGCATCATCATTATTATCATCATCAGGTGAATGTTCATTACCATATTGTGTTTCAGCATCAGAAATAGAACATCATTACTATCCTCCAAGGGTTTTTCTACCTCGGGTTCACAAGAAGTATGCAAAGTCCTATCATTTTTCTTTTTCTTTTTCTTTTTAGATGGACTAGGTGCATCAACATTAATTCTATGAGAGTCTTGATCAATTCTTTTAGGGTGACCTTTAGGATAAAGTGGCTCCTGAGTCATTCTACCTCCTCTAGTCATTACTCTAACAGCATGATCATTCATATTATTATTCATTTCATCGAGCAATTCACTCTGAGATTTAGCAACTTGTTCTAATTGGGTTTGAACCATGGATGCATGTTTACTTACACCTTTGACATCATTAGCAATTCTAAATAACAAGTCACTCAAGCGATCAATCATGTAGGCATTTCTTTTCAATTGTTTCATAACATTTGCATTGAAATGATCTTGCTTAATAATATAATTGTCAAATTCATACAAGCATTGACTAGGAGGTTTGTTATGAGGAATATCACTTTCATCAAACTTTATAAGAGAATTTACCTCTACTACCTGTGTCGGCTTATCAAGACCATGTATTTCTTCAATAGGTGGTAAATTCTTAACATCTTCAGCTTTAATACCTTTTTCCTTCTGACATTTCTGTGCTTCTTGCATATCTTTAGGACTGAGATATAAGATACCCCTCTTCTTCGGAGTGGGTTAAGGCGGTGGTTCAGGAAGTGTCCAATCATTATCATTCTTCAATATATTATTCAATAATTCCTCAGCTTGTTCAATAGTCCGTTCCCTGAAAACACAACTCGCACAACTATCTAGGTTGTCCCTAGAAGCATCGGTTAGTCCATTGTAAAAGATATCAAGTATTTCATTCTTCTTAAGAGGATGATCAGGCAAAACATTAAGTAATTGGAGAAGCCTCCCCCAAGCTTGAGGGAGATTCTCTTCTTTAATTTGCAGAAAGTTAAATATTTCGTGTAAAGCAGTTTGTTTCTTATGAGCAGGAAAATATTTTTCAGAGAAGTGATAAATCATATCCTAGGGACTACGCACACAACCAGGAGCAAGAGTATTATACCATTCCTTAGCATCACCCTTTAATGAGAAAGGAAACAACTTAAGAATATAGTAATAGCGAATTTTTTCCTCATGAGCAAATAGGGTGGCTATATCATTTAATTTAGTAAGATGTGCCACAACTGTTTCAGTTTCATAGCCATGGAAAGGATCAGATTCTACCAACTTAATCAACTCAGGATCAACAGAGAATTCGTAATCCTTATCAGTAACAAATATGGGAGAGGTTGCAAACTTAGGATCATATTTCATTCTCTCCCTCAAAGATTTTTCTTTCATATCAGCAAACAATTTTATAACTTCATTTCTATCATTACAAGCAAGGATGGCTCTAGCTGTCTCCCTATCAAAGCATTGTTCATCAGGTGTTTCAACTCTAGTAGGAGAGCTAGGCATAATAGGTGAATCACAATTTTCAAGAGTTTCAGCATTTTCAGTTTCTTTAGCTTTAGCAATTTGTTCAGCAAGAAATTCACCAAGTGGCACGGCATTATCAAGTATGGTACTAGCATCATCATGAGTATCATTCAAAGCAGAAGTGGTATCATCAATAACTTGCGACATTTCAGAATTAACAGCATGTTGTGGTGTTGCAAGTTTACTCAGTACAGAAGGTGAATCAAGTGCAGAGCTAGATGGCAGTTCCTTACCTCCCCTCGTCTTAGAGGGAATGATCTTGGTCTTAGCATCTTTCAGATTCTTCATAGTGATCAACAGATATAAATCCCAAGTGAATCAACAAATATAGCTATGCTCCCCGGCAATGGTGCCTGAAAAAGGTCTTGATAACCCACAAGTATAGGAGATCGCATTAGTTTTCGAGGGTAGAGTATTCAACCCAAATTTATTGATTCGACACAAGGGGAGCCAAAGAATATTTGCAAGTATTAGCAGTTGAGTTGTCAATTCAACCACACTTGGAGACTAAATATCTGTAGCAGAGTGATCAGTAGCAAAGTAGTATGGTAGTTTGATAGCAGTAGCAATGATAGTAAAAGTAGCAGTAACGGTAACAGCAGTAGTAGTAGCAATTGTAACAGCAGTAGCAACAATAGTAACTTAGCAAGAACAATATGTGAAAAGCTCGTAGGTATTGGATTGGTGACTTATGTTGGATAACATTCATCATGTAACAGTCATAACCTAGGGCGACACAAAACTAGCTCCAATTCATCAATGTAATGTAGGCATGTAGTCCGTATATAGTCATACGTGCTTGCGATAAGAACTTGCATGACATCTTTTGTCCTACCCTCCCGTGGCTGCGGGGTCCATAAGGAAACTAAGTGATATTAAGGCCTCCTTTTAATAGAGAACTTGTCGGGGTACGACCATCTATGGGGCCATGCAGCCCCTTGTGGTTTGGCGGGGGAGGTCGACGTGCACAAAGAGCATGGACAATGGGGAGCGCGAGGGATTTACCTAGGTTCGGGCCGCTGAGAAGCGTAAAACCCTACTCCTGCCTTTGGTGTATTGATGGTGCAGAAGCACAGTACAAGGAGCGCTTGTCCCGGCAAGGCGCGGGGAGAGCAGTTATGCGAGACGTGGTTGTGTTTGAAAAGGGGTCCGAATCCTCTAAACTGTTGCCTTGGCCCTCCTTTTATAGTTCAAAGGGGTTACCACAGTGGCAAAACAGTAATTACATAGCGATTAGATAGCAAACAGTGCTATCGTACCTAACTCTGCCCATTTAGGACAAAGGCATTAAATGCGATGCTAGGTGTCATGTGGAGAGGTAGTCCTGGCAAGGTTTCTGCACCGCTTGCCCAGCTACCTCGTATTATCCTGACACGCCTCTTGGACGCATGTCGTTAGGGGCAAATCTTGTCCCAGCGTGCTGACACGTGCCCGACAAGCCTCACCAACCAACCTGCGCGCTCGATATCTCACACATCAGCGAACACCTGTGCAGCGAGGTGGAGCGCTGGAGGGCTGGCTTAAGCTTGCCAGCACGGAGCTTGCCGGGTCTTCACCTTGCTGGTTCAACCTTGCCGGCAAGGAATGTCTTCATCTTTGGTACTAGTCGAGTGTTGTGTTTTGAGCTTCTTTCTGGTAGCTTCTGCGGCTGGACTCCGAATCTTGATCTTGGCGGTTCCCGGCAAAGCTTTGGCCGGCAAGGAGGTTGCCACTGTCTGTGCATAAGTCAGGGTATAAAATACCCATGTTTTATACACCAACAGGAGCCCCCGGGCCTGGGCCATACGCGTGTCCGAAGCGTCATTGGGCTAGGCCCAAACAATGCACAGACACGCGACGGGAAACTGCCGTTGTAATTTTCGGTCATGATGATTATCCTCTTTTGAGATCTTCTTTGCTTCCTCATTAATCCGGCCTTGAGCATGGTCTCAGCCACTTCCCGCCAAACCTTGATTCCACTCGATTGCCATTTTAACTTGATTCCTTCTGTCTTGACAGGGACCCAGAACCGCTCGTGCATCAATCGAAGCGGCCCAGGTCTGCAGTAGCACAGGACCCTGCGGCAAGCGCTGGGCAGGGGGTTGTAATGGCTGAAGCCGTCGTTACCAGCCCCCAGCTGAGCCCCCTGTGCGAGGACGTGGTGCGGGTGCTTACCACTAGCACTGGTACTGGAGTCCCTGCCGCTGAGCCTGTCGTGGAGACGGAGGAGGCCCGCCAAGAAGAGGAGCGCCAAGGAGCGGATCCAACCGTGGCTCCCCCATCCATCAATATCCCGGGGAGCACTTCTCCGTCAAGGGCCTCCACCGATGAGCTTGCCCACACGGGGGCTACCCCGACGAGCGGGGCCGCCGACAACTGCGCGCCGGCAACGCAGGTTGCCGGGGAAGGAGCCCTTCCTCAGCAAGCACAAACGGGTAATCCTCTTGCCTTTGTACGCCTCTTCCGGGAAAGATTTCTTTTTGTCTTCTTGAACTTGACTTGTGATTTCGAATCCTATCTCACCCTTGTTTTCGCCTTGATCCACAGCTCAAACCTCCCCTGATGAAGGCGAAGTCCTTGTGGAGGTGGCGTCAACTTGTTTGATCCCTTGGCGGACTGAACATGCCGAAGAACAAGGTCGCCTTCCTCAAGGCTTCGGGCGTGCACCTTGCGGCTATGGTAGCGGCGCAAGGCTTGCTGGTAGCGTGCAGCTCGCATAGCTGCCCAAAGACGATCTTCCTCAAGGAGCAATGTGTCGTCTTGCCGCAGCCGCTCTTGCTCAGCTTCATCATAAGCGAGCACTCGAGGTGACCCGTATATGAGTTCCGTGGGGAGCACCGCTTCTGCACCATAGATTAGGGAGAAGGGTGTTTGGTCGGTAGCTCGGTTTGGTGTCGTTCTGAGTGACCAAAGAACCACCGGCAACTCATCAATCCAGTGCCTCCCACACTTGCGCAGCCTGTCAAAGGTCCTTGTCTTGAGGCCACGCAGCACTTCAGCATTCATCCTTTCCGCCTGGCCGTTGCTTCTCGGGTGAGCAACAGATGCAAAACAGATTTTGCTGCCGAGGTCTTGGATATACTGCATGAAGGTGCGGCTCGCGAATTGTGTGACGTTGTCGGTGATGATCCTGTTAGGAACCCCGAAACGTCAAACTAATCCTTTGAAGAACTTGACGGCTGATTGCGCTGTCACCTTCCTCACTGGCTCCACTTCAGGCCACTTTATGAACTTGTCGATGGCGACGTACAAGAACTCAAAGCCCCCGGTAGCACGGGGAAAGGGGACCAAGATATCGAGCCCCCAGACCGAAAAGGGCCAGGAGAGAGGGATTTTTTGGAGGGCTTGGGCTGGTTGATGTATGCTCTTTGAATGGAACTGGCATGCTTCACACTTGGTTACTAGCTCAGTCGCATCCTGGAGGGCAGTGGGCCAATAGAAGCCTTGTCGGAAAGCTTTGCCGACAAGAGCCATTGATCCTATGTGAGAGCCACATATGCCTCCGTGTATCTCCGCCAACAGCCTTAATCCATCTTCTCGGCGAATGCACTTCAATTTCACACTGTTTGGTCGTTTTCTGTATAGGATGCTATCCACAAACTGATACATACTTGACTGACGGGCTACTTTCTCTGCTTCTTGCTCATCGGGAAGCCCTCCTGTTTGAAGGAAACGGACTATCTGCTGTGCCCATGTCGGAGCCCGCGGCTCGACGACAAGGACTAAAGGCATCTCCTCGGCTACGGGAGCGCTTGCTTCTGCGGCAAGAACTTGTGGTTCTGCGCTAAGCGGCTGCTCACCGACAACCGTATTGTTGTTTCCGGCAACGTCCTTGTCGGCGGCTTCTCGATATCTTGGGCCGCTCTTGCAAATGTTGAACCGGCACTCTTTAATCCGAAGGGCATACGTACGAAGCAGTACGTGCCACATGGAGTAATGAATGCAGTCTTCTCTTCATCCTCCTTGGCCATGAATATCTGATGGTATCCAGAATATGCATCAAGGAAGGAGAGCAAATCACAGCCAGAAGTAGAGTCTACAGTTTGATCAATGCGCGGCAAGGGGAAAGGGTCCTTCGGGCATGCTTTGTTGATATCCGTGTAATCAATACAAAGTCTCCACTTCCTGTTTGCTTTGCGCACCACCACTGGATTTGCCAACCAAGTGGGATGTAGCACTCCTGTGACCAGGCCTGCCGCTTCGAGTTTCTTGATTTCTTCGGCAATGAATTGCTGCCGCTCCAAAGCTTGCTTCCGGACTTTTTGTTTGATGGGCCGAGCGTGGGGACAAACGGCAAGGTGGTGCTCAATTACCTCCCTGGGAACACCGGGGATGTCGGATGGTCGCCATGCGAACACATCGACATTCGCCCGCAGGAAGGCAATGAGCGCGCTTTCCTATTTGCTGTCAAGGGTGGCGCTGATGGTGAAAGTATCGTCAGTGCCGTCCTCCCTCGCCGGCACCTTCTTGGTTGCCGGTGTAGTGGCATTGGATTTCTTACCGGCGGAGCACTCCGGCAAGTCTTCAACAGGTGCGCAGCACTCCAAAGAGGTGTGCTTCCCGGAATCCTTGCTAGAGGCTTTGCCAGATTTCTTGCTTTCTTTTTTCTTGGCGAAAGCTGGTGCCTTGGCGGCTTCTGCTGCAACCGCATCTCTGTACATCTTGTCGACGCAGATGACCGCATCTTTCTTGTCAGAGTTGACGGAAATGACACCCATCGGCCCTGGCATCTTCAACGTGTTGTAAGCATAGTGGGATGCTGCCATGAATTTGGCCAAGGCCGGGCGACCAAGAATTCCATTGTACGGCAAGGGGATCTTGACGACGTCGAAGACAATCTTTTCCGTCCTGTAGTTCAGTTCCCCGCCAAACGTTACCGGCAACGTGATCTTTCCCTTGGGCTGGCTTCTTCCCGGGTTCACTCCTTGAAAGGTGCCTGTCTTTTCAAGCTCCTCGTCGGGAATCTGTAACCTCTTGATTACCTCCGGAGAGATTAGATTCAGACCGGACCCACCGTCAACTAACATCTTCGTTACTTGGAGGTTGTGAATTGTTGGGGAAACGAACAACGGCAAACACCCGACCGCAGTTATGCAATCAGGGTGGTCCTCGGCATCAAAGATGATAGGCGTGTGTGACCATTTGAGTGGTTTTTGTGAGCCCATTGCCGGTTCCGTCGCGTTAACCTCACGAGCCCACTGTTTAAGCTGGCGGTGAGAGGAGTGCAAAGATGCGCCCCCGTCAACGCACATGGCCTCAGTTGCCTTTTGGAATTCTTGTTCGCTAGTCTCATCATCGTCCTCTTCTTCTTCACTTCCATCATCTCCCTCTTTCTTCTCACGGCCCCTAGCAGGCTTTTCTTTCTGCTGCTTGGCCTTGCCGCGGCGGCCTCCTCGACCACCACGGCCCTTTTTGCTGGATCCACTGGCACCATCTTGGCCTTTTTCCTTGTCGCGCTTCTCATATTCAGCCTCTTCGAGATCATGGCCTTTGGTGCGGTGAATTTTGCAGTATGGTCCATCTGACTTGCCGGCCTTCTCGTTTGCCGCCGCCTCCTGGCAAGCGGCGCATACAATAGCCTCCTTGCCGGAATTCTCAGTCTTGGCTTTCTTGGCAGACTCGGAGTTGCCGGAGCCTTTGACAGCCATAACAGTTTTGCCTTTGCGCTTCCTGTTGCGCTTCCGACCCTTCTTCCTCGGGGTGGCGGTATCGTCATCCTCAGAATCTACTTCGGCACCAGCGTCCTCCCCGGGGAGTCTTCTTCCTTCCTCAGCCCGTGCACACTTATCTGCCAACGTATAGAGCTCGTTGACGGTCTTGGGCAACTTGACGTTCATCTTCTCCCGCATCCTCCGATTGTGCACATTCGTGTGAAAGGCGGCAATGACGGCTGTGGGGTGCACATCTGGAATGTTGCAGTGTACGCGGCTAAATCTCTGGATGTACTTGCGTAAAGTTTCGCCATCTCTTTGGAGGATCACTTGCAGGTCGCTGGGCTGTCCAGGGGCCTTGTGGCCTCCGGTAAAGGCACCGACGAATTCGTTGCAGAGATCTGACCACGAAGAGATGGAGTTCTCCGGCAAGTTCATCAGCCAAGATCTCACGTTGGGTTTTAGTACCAACGGGAAGTAGTTGGCGAGGATCTTCTCGTCTCTCCCTCCGGCAGCTTGCACGGCAATAGTGTAGATGCCTAGAAACTCTGCCGGGTTCAGCTTGCCGTCATATTTTTCTGGTACTTCTGGCTTGAAGGCTCGAACGGACGGCCATCGGACTTGCCGCAGCTCGCGGGTGAAGGCAGGACACCCAACCTCGTAAGGTAGATATCCGCCAACCCCTGGCGCAGTCTCATCAACGACGGGGCCGTTGCACACGTCGGATTGACGACGCGCCTATCGGCGCCATTCGATGGTGGTGCGGGAGTCTTCTGCCCGCCTGTCTCGCAGCACTTGCCGCTGATCTTGCCGCACCCGTGGATCTGAAGAGGCTATCGACATCTCGTCGGGTCCAAGAGATTGCTGGGCTTGTCGCGGCTGTTGGCGTTGCTGCTGTTGAGGCGGTTGTCGCGGCGGTGATTGCACCGTTAGCATAGTATCGTCAACGCGGCCACCGACTGGAGATGTCGGTGCTGCTTGCGGACGCCGTGAGGGCTCCGCTTGCTGCGATTTATTGGCTTCGGCAAATCCAATCAAGCTTTGGATGGTGGCTCTCCACTCATCCATCTTCTCTGCTGCTGGAGGGAAGTTCAGCAGCATCTGAGCTCGCGCCATTGCTTCTACTGCCGTGGCTGGCATGGCCGGGAGTGAAGAGCGCGATGTCGCTCTACTCCTAGCAGAGCTAGCAGGAGCGCCATCGCGGTCTTGCTGCCGTGGCACATGATCAACAGCAGGTCGCCGTGGCGGAGGCGGTGCTGGAGGATCTGGGATTTGATCCACAGGAGTCTTGCCGTGAGGTCGCTGCTGCCCGGAGTCATTGGCGCCGCTCGAGGCTGCACCGTGCCCATTGTGCGAGGGGCGCGGCGTCTGTCCTGAAGCAGCATCCTTGGACGCCGCTGCAGCGGGATCTCGGCTCGCGCCGCCCCGGGCATTGCTGCTTCGGTGGCTGCGTTCGCCTGCGCGGCGAGGAGAAGGAGGAGGAGGTCGTCCATCCGCTCTGCCCGCGCCGTCGTGGCTCCATTCGTCAGAGGACCAAGGAGGTCGACTGCCTCTGGCGTGCTCGTCCCCTGCGCCGACCGTGGTGGGCATGGCGACCGCGCCGCCTGCGCTGGTCGTGCCAACCGCGGTATCCGCGCCTCTTGCATTGGCCGCGCTGCCTGCATCGCCCGCGGATGCGTGCGGGGTGGCCGTCATCATTATGCCCTTCTTCTTGGGCGCCATCGATGACGAGAAGGACGAGGATGAAGTCAATGAAGATGATGAAGAGACGCGCAACCCACTGGTCAAGGTTCGCGCAAGCGACGCATTCCCCCTACCTGGCACGCCAAAGATGTCGGGGTATGACCATCTATGGGGCCATGCAGCCCCTTGTGGTTCGGCGGGGGAGGTCGACGTGCACAAAGAGCATGGACAATGGGGAGCGCGAGGGATTTACCCAGGTTCGGGCCGCTGAGAAGCGTAAAACCCTACTCCTGCCTTTGGTGTATTGATGGTGCAGAAGCACAGTACAAGGAGCGCTTGTCCCGGCAAGGCGCGGGGAGAGCAGCTACGCGAGACGTGCTTGTGTTTGAAAAGGGGTCCGAATCCTCTAAACTGTTGCCTTGGCCCTCCTTTTATAGTTCAAAGGGGTTACCACAGTGGCAAAACAGTAACTACATACTGATTAGATAGCAAACAGTGCTATCGTACCTAACTCTGCCCATTTAGGACAAAGGCATTAAATGCGACGCTAGGTGTCATGTGGAGAGGTAGTCCCGGCAAGGTTTCTGCACCACTTGCCCAGCTACGTCGTATTATCCTGACACGCCACTTGGACGGGTGTCGTTAGGGGCAAATCTTGTCCCAGCGTGCTGACACATGCCCGACAAGCCTCACCAACCAACCTGTGCGGTCGACACCTCACACATCAGCGAACACCTGTGCAGCGAGGTGGAGCGCTGGAGGGCTGGCTTAAGCTTGCCGGCACGGAGCTTGCCGGGTCTTCACCTTACCGGTTCAGCCTTGCCGGCAAGGAATGTCTTCATCTTTGGTACTAGTCGAGTGTTGTGTTTTGAGCTTCTTTCTGGTAGCTTCTGCGGCTGGACTCCGAATCTTGATCTTGGCCGTTCTCGGCAAAGCTTTGGCCGGCAAGGAGGTTGCCACCGTCTGTACATAAGTCAGGGTATAAAATACCCATGTTTTATACACTGACAGAACTATAACAAAGCATTAACACTTAGTGAATACATGAACTCCTCAAACTACGGCAATCACCGGAAAGAATTCCAATTATTGTCAACTTGGGGTATGCGGATCATAACACGTAGCAGGTGCATACAACTTGCAAGATCGGATCAAGAACACAAATATATTGATGAAAACATAAGGGGTTCAGATCTGAAATCATGGCACTCGGGCCCTAGTGACAAGCATTAAGCATAGCAAAGTCATAGCAACATCAATCTCAGAACATAGTGGATACTAGGGATCAAGCCCTAACAAAACTAACTCGATTACATGATAAATCTCATCCAACTCATCACTGTCCAGCAAGCCTACGAAGGAATTACTCACTCCCGGCGGTGAGCATCATGAAATTGGTGATGAAGGATGGTTGATGATGACGATGCCGGAAGATCCCCCTCTCCGGAGCCCTGAACGGACTCCAGATCTGGCCTCCCGATGAAGAACAGGAGGTGGCGGCGGCTCCGTATCGTGAAACGCAATAAAACTTCCTCTCCTATTTTTTCTCTAAAAATAGGAGTTTATAGCATTGGAATTTGGTCAGACGGAGCCACGTGGGCCCCATGAGGTACCAGGGCGCGCCTGGGGGGGTGGCGCGCCCTGGTGCCTCGTGGGCACTGGGTGGCCCCCCTTCTGTTGATTCTTGCGCCAATATTTTTTATATATTCCATAAAAATTCTCCAAAAAGTTTCATCCAATTCCAAGAACTTTGATTTCTGCACAAAAACAACACCATGGCAATTCTGCTGAAAACAGCGTCAGTCCGGGTTAGTTTCATTCAAATCATGCAAATTAGGGCCCAAAACAAGAGCAAAAGTGTTTGGAAAAGTAGATACGACGGAGATGTATCAATCGACAAGGTCGTCGCCCCATTAGCCGACAAGGTCCTTCTTGTTCCCCGGCATGAAGGCGACCTCCAGAATTAACCTTGTCGCTTCATTTGTCTCCAGTGTTACCATGTAAAGATACATTTAATCTTAAGTTAGATATGCACTTTGTTTGAGATGTAATGCAACTTAAGCTGTTTTGAAATGAATGTATGCTATTTTCCTTGTCTTATTCTGCCTTTGCATGAGCTGTATACCTTACGCTTGCCGAACACTTGCCGGTGCGCACACTCTTGCCGCGAGCGCTTGAGGACGGATCCTTAGCAGCCTGCCGAAAGTGCCGCTGCTGACAAGTTCTACTCTTGACGATTCCAACGCAGCTGCTCAAGTTATTGAGCGGACTCGAAAGAAATTGAGAGCGCGATTGGTCACGGCAAGGTTCCTTAGCGTGCAAGTTTCTCATACGAAGACATAAATCGTTCAAGGAAGATTACAACAAAGAAATTATTTCGAAGTTTTTCAACTTAGCTTCTTTTCTTTGTCGTGCTTCTTGTTACAAAATGATCACTTGAACGTCATTTGGTGGTACCCAACACCACATCATCACCCCCCCACGGGAAATTTGCACGCGAGGGAACCTTCTATCCTTTTGAGAAAAAGAAAGAAGAGAAAGAAGTAGATGGATGCCTTGACGGCTCATTAATCATTTCATACAAGGCAAAGTATAACACAACATCACATGTAATCATACATAAGCGAAAATGTATTTAACTAAGAGTTGCGAAACACTTAGCTTTATTCATTTATGCACAGGATATGTGCCTGGTTTTGTACATAGGGTTACATGTCTGCCGATAAGGCTTGTGCAAAAGGGGTTGCCGGCAGTCCCGGCAACTGCGCCTTATGGATAGAACTTTCGAAGATACTCAATATTCCATGAGTTTTGCACTAGGATGCCATCTTCGGTCTCCAGACGGACTGTGCCAGGTCTGGTGACTCGCACTACCTGATAAGGGCCTTCCCACTTTGGCGTCAACTTGTTAGATCCCTTGGCAAATTGAGCGCGCTGAAGAACAAGGTCGCCTTCCTCAAGGCTTCATGCATGTACCTTGCGGCTATGATAGCGACGCAAAGCTTGCTGGTAGCGTGCAGCTCGCACAGCAGCTCGAAGACGATCTTCCTCAAGGAGCGTGGCATCATCTTGCCGCAGCTGCTCTTGCTGTGCTTCGTCGTAAGCAAGCACTCGAGGTGACCCGTATGTGAGTTCCGTGGGGAGCACCGCCTCTGCACCATAGACTAGGGAGAAGGGTGTTTGGCCGGTAGCTCGATTTGGTGTCGTCCTGAGTGACCAAAGAACTGCCGGCAGCTCATCAATCCAGCGCCTTCCACACTTGTGCAGCTTGTCAAAAGTTCTCGTTTTGAGGCCTCGCAGCACTTCAGCATTCGCCCTTTCCGCTTGGCCATTGCTTCTCGGGTGAGCAACGGATGCAAAGCAAATCCTGCTTCCAAGGTCTTGGATGTATTGCGTGAAGGCGCGGCTCATGAATTGTGTGCCATTGTTCGTGATGATTCTGTTAGGAACACCAAAACGGCAAACTAACCCTTTAAAGAACTTGATGGCTGACTGTGCTGTCACCTTCCTCACTGGTTCTACTTCTGGCCACTTTGTGAACTTGTCGATTGCAACGTACAAGAACTCAAAGCCCCCGGTAGCACGGGGGAAAGGGCCCAAGATATCGAGTCCCCAAACCGAGAAGGGCCAGGAGAGTGGAATCGTTTGAAGGGCTTGTGCTGGCTGATGGATATTCTTTGAATGGAACTGGCACGCTTCACACTTGATTACTAGCTCAGTTGCATCCTGGAGAGTAGTGGGCCAATAGAAGCCTTGCCGGAAAGCTTTGCCGACAAGAGCTCTTGATCCTATGTGAGAGCCACATATGCCTCCATGTATTTCCGCCAACAGCTTCATTCCATCTTCCCGGCAAATGCACCTCAAGTTCACCCCATTTGGCTTTTTTCTGTGCAGAATGCTATCATCAGGAAGTTCTCCTGTTTGAAGGAAACAGACAATTTTCTGTGCCCATGCCGGATTCTGTGGCTCGATGACAAGGACTAAAGGCATCTCTTTGGCTGAGGGAGCGCTTGCCTCGACGACAAGTACCTGAGGTACTGCGCAAGGCCGCTGCTCGCCGACAGACGTGTTATTACCGGCAACTTCCTTGCCGGTGGCTTCTGGAAGCTCTGCCGGGAAGTACTTACCGGTGTTCAATTTGCTTCTTTTGTTTGCCTACACTGATGGAGAGACTGATGGTTGAGTTAAATGGAGCACAAAAGTTCCCAGTTCCACAGGAAGCTTCTGGGCAGCACACTTTGACAGTTGATCAGCAATGCTGTTTTCCGCACGAGGGATGTGCACTGTTTGCAATCCGTCAAAGTGTTCTTCCAATTTCCTCACTTCTTCCACATATGCTTCCATCAATGGGCTCTAATAATCCTTGTTCACTTGCTTGACAACGAGCTGCGAGTCTCCACGGATGATCAACTTCCTGATTCTGAGGTCTATTGCGATCCTGAGACCGGCAAGGAGTCCTTCCTACTCAGCAGTGTTGTTTGTAGGTTTCTCCCTGGGAAAGTGCATTTGAACCACATACTTGAGGTGCTCTCCGGTGGGTGCGACAAGCAGCACTCCGGCACCGGCGCCTTGCAGCGAGAAGGCACCGTCAAAGTACATGATCCATTCTTTGGCCGCTTCTTTGCCGGGGAAAACTGTTTCTTGAATTTCTTCATCAGGCGTTGGTGTCCATTCGGCAATGAATTCCACCAAAGTTCTGCTCTAAATAGTTGAAGTACTTTCAAACTTAAGTGCAAAACTAGACAGCTCCAACGACCATTCCACTATTCTGCCGGTTGCATCTGGATTCATCAGAATACGCTGCAACGGAAAACGGGTGACGACAGTGATTTCATGTGCTTGGAAGTAATGGCGCAACTTTCCCGAGGCCATGAGAAGGCCGAAAAGCAGCTTCTGCACACCAGAGTATCTTGACCTAGCCTCCTGCAAAAGGGAACTAACAAAATACACAGGTCGTTGCACCATCTTCTTCTTTGGCACCACTTGTTGGTTTGATGTATTTGCTTGCGCTAATTCTGACTTGTCGACACCAGACTCTGCCGGAGAAGATTATAGTTTGTCGCTTGGTGGGCTCGCTACTGCTGTTTCTTCATTATCTGCTTCTCGCTCCGCCACTAATGCAGCACTAACCACTTGATTTGTTGGCACTAAATATAGCAGCAACGACTCTTGTGGTTTAGGCGCAACAAGTGTTCGCGGAGAGGAGAGGTACCTCTTCAAATCTTGCAGCGCGGTCACCACTTCTGGAGTCCATTTCACTGGACCTGCCTTTTTCAAGATTTTGAAAAAGGCAAGGCGCGCTCAGCAGACTTGGAGATGAACTTGCTTAATGCAGCAATGCAGCCGACAAGACGTCGCACATCCTTGACGCGTTTTGGTGCTTCAATTTGCTCAATAGCTTTGATCTTGTCGGGATTGGCTTCAATTCCACGCTGAGACACAAAGAACCCGAGAAGTTTGCCGGATCGAACGCCAAATATGCACTTCTGGGGATTGAGTTTAAGTTTATTCTGCGCAAGTTTGCAAATGTTTCTTCTAAGTCTTGAATGAGGGTTGATTTGTCCTTGGTTTTGACCACCTATATCATCCATATATGCTTCCACATTCCTGTGCAACTAGGGCTCAAAACCAATCTGGACTGCCCTCGCAAATGTTGAACCAGCACTTTTGAGTCCGAAAGGCATACGCACAAAGCAGTATGTGCCACATGGAGTAATAAATGCGGTTTTCTCCTCATCCTCCTTGGCCATGAAAATCTAATGGTAACCAGAGTATGCGTCAAGAAAGGAGAGTAAATCATAGCCGGCAGTAGAGTCAACAATTTGATCAATACGCGGCAAAGGGAAGGGATCCTTTGGACACGCTTTGTTGATATCTGTGTAGTCAATACAAAGTCTCCACTTTCCATTTGCTTTCTGCACTACAACTGGATTTGCCAACCATGTTGGATGTAGTATACCTCTAACTAAACCAGCTGCTTCGAACTTCTTTATTTCTTCGGCGATAAACTATTGCCGTTCCAAAGCTTTCTTCCTGAACTTCTGATTGACAGGCCAAGCGTGGGGACAGATGGCAAGGTGGTGCTCAATTACCTCCCTGGGAACACCAGGGATGTCAGATGGTTGCCATGCAAACACATCGACATTCGCCCGCAGGAAGGCAATGAGCGCGCTTTCCTATTTGCTGTCAAGAGCAGAACTGACGGTGAAAGTACCGCCCGTGTCCTCCTCCTTTGCCGGCACCTTCTTGGTTGCTGGTGGAGTAGCTTTGGACTTCTTGGCGGCAGGCTCTCCGGCACGTCGTCAATGGATGCGCAGCACTCCGAGGAGGTCCGCTTCCCGGAAGACTTGTCAGAGGTCTTGCCGCTCTTCTTGCTTCTCTTTTTGTTGGTGGGAGCGGGTGCCTTAGTGGCGGATGCTGCAACTGCTTATCTGTAAAGTTTGTCGATGCAAATCACTACATCTTTCTTGTCGGAGTTGATAGTGATGACCCCCATCGGCCCTGGCATCTTGAGAGTATTGTAGGCATGATGAGATGCTGCCATGAACTTTGCCAAAGCTGGGCGACCTAGAATTCCATTGTAAGGCAGAGGAATCTTAACCACGTCAAACACAATCTTCTCGGTCTTGTAATTCAATTCCCCGCCAAATGTCATTGGCAAAGTGATCTTTCCCTTGGGTTGGCTCCTTCCCGGATTGACCCCCTGAAATGTGCTGATACGTCTCCAACGTATCTATAATTTTTGATTGTTCCATGCTGTTATAGTATCAATCTTGGATGTTTTTATGTACATTTACAAGCAACTATATATCATTTTTTGGGACTAACCTATTAACTTAGTGCCCAGTGCCAGTTGCTGTTTTTTGCCTGTTTTTGGTTTTCCAGAATATCAGTACCAAATGAAGTCCAAATGCCACGAAACTTTTTGGAGATTTTTTTCTGGACATAAGAGACACTAGAAGCTTCGTGAGATGGCCAGAAGACAGAGGAAGTGGCCACGAGACACCAGGGCGCGCCCTGGTGCCTCATGGGCCCACCTCTGCTCCGTTTGACCTAATTCAACCTCTATAAATTCTCTAAAATCGGGAAATCAACAGGAGAGTCCATGAAATACTTTTTCGGTCGCCGCAAGTTCCTGTTGTCGAGAGATCCCATCTGGAGGCCTTTTTCGGCACTCTGCCAGAGGGGGAATCGATCACGGAGGGGCTCTACATCATCCTTGCTGCCCTTCCGATGATGCGTGAGTAGATTACCACAGACCTTCGGGTACATAGTTAGTAGCTAGACGGCTTCTTCTCTCTTTTTGATCTTCAATACAATGTTCTCCTCGATGTTCTTGGAGTTCTATCCGATGTAATCACTTTTTGCGGTGTGTTTGTTGGGATCCGATGAATTGTGAGTTTATGATCAGATTATTGATATGTCTAGTATCTATATTTTTTTATTGTTCCATGCTGTTATATTATCAATCTTGGATGTTTTTATAAGCATTTACAGCAATTATATATCATTTTTGGAGACTAACCTATTAACTTAGTGCCCAGTGCCAGTTGCTGTTTTCTGCCCTATTTTTATTTTATAGAAAATCAATACCAAACGAAGTCCAAATGCCACGAAACTTTTTGGAGATTTTTATTGGCCAAGATAAACACTAGAAGCTTCGGGAGGAGGCCAGAAGCCCCATGGGGTGCCCGTGAGGCACCAGGGCGCGCCTGGGGGGGGGGGCAGGCACGCCCTGGTACCTCATGGGGCCCACAGAGCTCTGTTTGACCTAATTCCTCCACTATAAATTCCCGAAAAATCAGAAACCCTCAGGAGAGCCCACGAAATACTTTTTCCGCCGCCGCAAGCTTCTGTTCTTGAGAGATCCCATCTGGGGTCCTTCTCCGGTAATCTACCGGAGGGGGTATCGATCACGGAGGGGCTCTACATCAACCTTGCTGCCCTTCCGATGATGCGTGAGTAGTTTATCATAGACCTACGGGTCCATAGTTAGTAGCTAGATGGCTTCTTCTCTCTTTTTGATCTTCAATACAATGTTCTCCTCGATTTTCTTGGAGTTCTATCCGATGTAATCACTTTTTACGGTGTGTTTGTTGGGATCCGATTGTGAGTTTATGATCAGATTATCCATGAATATTATTTAAGTCTTTGCTGCTCTCTTTTATGCATGATTATTATAGCTTCGTATTTCTTATCCGATCTATTGATTTGGTTTGGCCAACTGAGTTGATTTATCTTGCCATGGGAAGAGGTGCTTTGTAATGGGTTCGATCTTGCGGTGCTCAATCCCAGAGACAGAAAGGGACATGACATGTATGTATCATTGCTATTAAGGATAAAAAGATGGGGTTTATTCATACATGAGTTTATCTTGTCTACATCATGTCATCGTTCTTAAGGCGTTACTCCGTTCTTTTATGGACTTAATACACTAGATGCATGCTGGATAGCGGTCGATGTGTGGAGTAATAGTAGTAGATGCAGGCAGGAGTCGGTCTACTTGTCTCGGACGTGATGCCTATATACATGATCATTGCCTTGGATATCATCATGATTATTTGCTTTTATATCAATTGCCCAACAGTAATTTGTCTACCCACCGTATGCTATTTTCTTGAGAGAAGCCTCTAGTGAAAACTATGGTCCCCGGGTCTATCTAAATCATTTACTAAAACCCTAAAAATACTTGCTGCAATTTTCTTTTATTAATTTTATTTTGTATTTTTGTTTCAATCTATCAATCTATCACATACAATTTAATCTTACAAATACCGCCGAGGGATTGACAACCCCTCGTTTGCGTTGGGTGCAAGGGTTTGTTGTTTGTGTGCAGGTACTGCTAATGAGGCTTTGCGTGATTCTCCTACTGGTTCGATAACCTTGGTTTCATAACTGAGGGAAATACTTATCTCTACTGTGCTGCATCATCCCTTCCTCTTCGGGGAAAATACCAACGCAAGCTACAAGTAGCAGGAAGAATTTCGGGCGCCGTTGATGGGGAGACATCATCAACATCTATAAAGTACCTTTGCATAAACTCTCATCTCCTTGCATTTACTTTATTTGCCTCTCGTTTTCATCTCCCCCACTTCTAAAATGTTTTTTTACAAAAATACAAAAATATTTTCCGTTTGCCTTTTTCTTGTTTGCTTGTTTGCTTGATTGCTATCTTGTTTACGTAGTCACGATGTCTCAAGAAAATACAAAATTGTGTGATTTTTACAATATTAATAATAATGATTTTATTAGTACTCCAATTGCTCCTCCCGCCGCTAGTGCGGAGACTTGTGATATTAATGCCGCTTTGCTTAATCTCTTTATGAAAGAACAATTTTCTGGTAGTCCTAATGAAGATGTTGCATCCCATCTTAATACGTTCGTAGAATTGTGTGATATGCAAAAGAAAAAAGATGTGGATAATGATATTGTGAAATTAAAGTTATTCCCATTCTCATTGCGGGATCGTGCAAAAATTTGGTTCTCATCTTTACCATGAAATAGTATTGATTCTTGGGATAGGTGTAAAGATGCCTTTATTACTAAGTATTTTCCGCCCGCGAAAATTATTTCCCTTTGAAATCAAATTATGAATTTTAAGCAACTTGATCATGAACATGTTGCCCAATCTTGGGAAAGGATGAAATTAATGATAAGAAATTGCCCTACTCATGGCTTAAATTTATGGATGATCATACAAAAAATTTATGCGGGATTAAATTTTGTCTCTAGAAATCTTTTAGATTCCGCCGCGGGTGGTATGTTTATGGAAATTACTTTGGGAGAAGCTACTAAATTGCTTGATAATATTATGGCAAATTATTCACAATGGCATACTGAAAGAGTTCCTACTAGTGAAAAAGTGAATTCTGTTGAAGAAATTAATACTTTGAATGATAAAGTTGATGCGCTTATAAAATTGGTTGCTAGCAAAAATGCTCCTATTGATCCTAATGATGTTCCTTTATCAACTTTGATTGAGCAAAATAATGATCCCGTAGAAGTGAATTTTGTCTCATGAAACAATTTTAATAACAATGCTTATAGAGGTAATTTCAACGCTAGACCGTTTCCTGGAAATTCCTCTAACAATTATGGCAATCCTTATGGTAATTCTTATAATAATAATAATAATAATAATAATAATAATAATAATAGGATGCCCTCTGATCTTGAAAGTAATATTAAGGAATTTATTAATGCTCAAAAAGTTTTCAACATACGATAGAAGAAAAATTGAGTAAACTTGATGATATGTCTAGGAGCATTGATAGAATTAATCATGATGTGGAAAATCTCAAAACTAAAATTATGCCACCTAAAATTGATATTAATGAATCAATTAAAGCTTTATATGTCTCCATGGATGAGAGTAAGAAAAGAACCGCCATGGTAAAAGCTAAACGAGAATTTTTAGAAAAAGCAATTCGTCCTGATTTTTATCGTAGTAATGATGAGGATATTAAAATGATTGGTGTTTCATCTATTGATTCTTTGTTTAGCAATATAAAACTTGATGAGAAGGGGACTGAAGAAGAGTCAACTATAGCTAGTAGGCATTCCCATAATTCGGAGGGTGAAAATCTTGATAAGAAAATTGATAAAAGTGGGTTTGGAGAGGTAAAAACTTTAAATAGCGATGTGCCCACTCTTTTGGATTACAAAGATTTTAATTATGACAATTGTTCTTTGCTTGAGTGCATTTCTTTGTTACAATCCATGCTAAATTCACCCAACGCTTATGAGCTAAACACATCGTAGAAGCAATGATGAAAGCGTTAGAAGAAAAGCTAGAACTAGAGATTTCAATTCCTAGAAAATTATATGATGAATGGGAACCCACCATTAAAGTTAAAATTAAAAATTATGAGTGAAATGCTTTATGTGATTTGGGTGCTAGCGTTTCCACAATTCCAAAATCTCTATGTGATGTGCTAGGTTTTACCAATATAGATGAGTTCTCTCTTAATTTACATCTTGCGGATTCTACTATTAAAAAGACTTTGGGTAGAATTAATGATGTTCTTATTCTTGCAAATAGGAACTATGTGCCCGTTGATTTTATTGTACTTGACATTGAATGCAATTCTTCTTGCCCAATAATACTTGGTAGACCGTTCTTAAGAACCATAGGTGCCGTTATTGACATGAAAGAAGGGAATATAAAATTTCAATTTCCATTAAAAAAGGGTATGGAACTTTTCCCTAGAAAGAAAATTAAAGCACCATATGAATCCATTATGAGGGCCACCTATGGAATCAACTTGAAAGATGACAACACTTGAAACTATGCATTATGCCTGGCTAGGGGCATAAAACAATAGCGCTTGTTGGGAGGCAACCCAATGAATAAAATAAATTTTCATCCTTTGCTTCTGTTATTGTGTGTTTTCACAATTATGCTACTGCTATGATTGTGTTTTTGTGTTTTTAATTAGTGTTTGTGCCAAGTAAAACCTTTGGGATGATTTGGAAGATAGTATAATTGATGCTGTTTAGAAAACAGAAAGTTTTGCGTCCCGTGCAGAAATTTTGGTTCTGTACTGGAACGTCAGAAAAATCTGAAATTTTTACACAGTATTGGTATATGAATTTCCCACGTTTTCCTAATTTTTCAGAATTTTTGGAGTTACATAAGTAGGGATTTTAAATAGGTTGCTACAGACTGTTCTGTTTTTGATGTGTTGCTTGCTTGTTTGATGGAACTATGGATTGTATCGGGGGGTATAAGCCATGGAGAAGTTAGAATATAGTAGGTGCAATGCAAAAATAAAATATGAATGGGTTTGCAACAGTACCTAAAGTAGTGATTTATTTTGTTGTACTAACGGATCTCACGAAGGTTTTGTTGAGTTGTGTGATTGAAGTTTTCATGTTTTGGGTGAGATCACGATGGATGAAGGAATAAGGAGTAGAAAAAGTCTAAGCTTGGGGATGCATGAGGCACCGCAAGGTAATATTCAAGGAAGACTCAAGCGTCTAAGCTTGGGGATGCCCCGGAAGGCATCCCCTCTTTCTTCTACCAACCATCGGTAATTTTACTTGGAGCTATATTTTTATTCGTCACATGATATGTGTTTTGCTTGGAGCGTCGTGTATTATATGAGTCTTTGCTTTGGTTGATTTTTAGTTTGTCACAATCATACTTGCTGAACACACCTATTTTGAGAGAGCCACATGTTATCATGATTTGTTAGAATACCGTATGTGCTTCACTTAAATTTTTTGAGCTAGGCAGTTGCTCTAGTGCTTCACTTAAATCTTTTTGAGCACGGTGGTGGCTCTGTTTTGAAGAAATAAACTCTCATGCTTCACTTATATTATTTTGAGAGTTGATAAAATTTTGAAGAAATTGCACTCTCATGCTTCACTTATATTATTTTGAGAGTTGATAATTTCTTGAAGAAATATTTGCGCTCTCATGCTTCACTTATATCTTTTTGAGAGTTGATGAAAGTAACGGTAATTTGCACAAGATATGAATTTGGTCCCAAAGTGATGAATATTCAAGAGGGATATAATAAAAACTTTCATATAGATCATTGGATATGATAAGTGTGATTCCTTGCAATAGTTTTGCGATATGGAGATGATGATATGTGAGTCATGTTAGTGAGTAATTGTGATTTAGTAAAAATATTCGTGTTAAGGTTTGTGATTCGCTATGCATGCCCGTTAAGTCAATAGTTATGCAAAGAAATTATATCCTACTTATGGTGCATTATTCGGTGTTAGTTATGTTCAATGCATGTTTATGACTGTTTTTGTTTTTTGGTTGGTTGCTTCTCAATCTATTTGCTAGCCTTCATTCACTACAGGAATCAGCTAATTTACCGTCTGCCATAGCAGACGGCAAAGGACCAGGCCACCGACGGCAAACGTCTTTGCCATCTGCCACGGACGGCAAACACTTCCGGCACTGAAAGTCACGGCAATGACTTTGTTTGCCGTCTGCATAAAAAGAGCTGACGGCAAAGAAGTTTGCCGTCCGCTTTCCTGGCCAAGCTGACGGCAAAGATCATGGACGGCAAAGAATAGCGGTTAGCCCCGTTAGGTGGCTAACGACATACTTTGCCGTCTGCCAGCGGACGGCAAACTTTGCCGTCAGCCCTATGACGTCAGCAGACCCGTGGTTAACCGTCACTTCTGCTTAGTCTTTGCTGTCTGCCAGGCTGGTCTTTGCCGTCTGCTGGCAGACGGCAGAATGACCAAATGGTCAGACCTGATGCTCCCAGGTTGAACAGGTTGCTGCCACGTGGCACCTTTGCCGTCCGCCTACCGACGGCAAAGGTCTTTGCCGTCAGCTGGCAGACGGCAAAGTGCCTGTATTGTTACTGTTTTGTCTGTTTTCTGTTATATCCCTGCATTTTCAAAAGACATATATGATATATATAGTTTCAACCTCAAGCATAGCCCATGTATCCAACATCTAGCAGTCCATCGAATGCAAGAGAACACATAGGGTATTAAAAGATCCAATACATACATAGTTTCACGGAGTTCATCCATATATACATACATAGTTTCACATTGTTCATCAATACAAATCAAAACAAAAACTAAACACTAGCAGTCCATAAATGCCTGCTTCCATGAAGTGAATCAAACCTGCAAAAATGGGAGTAAGAAAGTTAGAAGAAGAAGAAGAAGAAGACTAGAAGAAGAAGACGAAGAAGAAGAAGAAGACTAGAAGAAGAAGAAGAAGAAGAAGAAGAAGAAGAAGACTAGAAGAAGAAGAAGAAGAAGAAGAAGAAGAAGAAAGAAAGAAGAAGAATAAGAATAAGAAAAAGGAGTAGAAGATGGAGAAAAAGAAAGAAGAGAAAAAGGAAGAATAAGAATATATTTTCTTCTTCTTCTTCTCTCCTTTTCTCATCTTTCTTCTTCTCTTCTATCTTTTTATCCTTTTCCTTCTCATTCTTCTTATTTTATTATTTCTTTTTCTTTTCTTTCTTCTTCTATTCTTTCTTTTTCTCCTCTTCCTTGTTTTTCTTCTTCTTATTCCTTATTTGTGTCATTTTAGAGCTAACTTAGGTAATTATGCCATTTTTGAGCTAACTAAGCTTATTATGTCAATTTGGAGGAAAATAAGGTAAGTATAGGTCATTTTTGTGCTAACCTAGGTAATTATGCCATTTTTGAGCTAACTTAGGTAAGTATAGGTCATTTTAGAGCTAACTTAGGTAATTATGTCATTTTGGAGGAAAATAAGCTAAGTATATGACATTTATGAGCTAACCAAGGTTATTATGCCATCTTTGAAATGAATAAGCTAATTATGTCATAAATGAACTAAATAAGCTAATTATGTCATTTTGGAGGATAATTAGCCAAGTATGTCTTTTTTGGGGAAAATAAGCTAAGTATGTGGCATAATAGGGCTAACAAGCATGTACGAAGCTAAGTATGCATTTGTTAAGCAAAACACTAGAGAAAACTTACCGGAGGTCAAGCACTGGGGTTCCTCGAGCCGGTATCACCTGGAGAAGGGTTGTGCGATGCGGCTCCAGAGTTATGCTGCACCAAAGATCATTTGCAAAGTCTCGTTAGCATGATGACACTCAAATGTTAAGACTAGTAAATATTGACCATTCAAATGAAACTCACCGTTCCCGCTCTAGTAATGACCGGCATCGGCGGAGGGGTCTGACCAGTATTCTCGCACATAGACTGCACATTTGGTTTTGACGAGTCAGTCATATTAGTTAGTAATGAAATGAACATTACGTGCATGATTTGGCTAATATGCAGAAGAAACTTACCACGAGGAGCTCGTACATGGCCCGGTGAGCCGCGTCATTCTGTGCCCTCTCCTCCTCCAACAACCAAGCCGTCTTCTCCTCCGCCAGCAGTTCCTTCTCCGCCGCCACCCGGTCCCTCTCCTCCAGAAGCGCCTGGGTATTCGCTCTCTCTTTCTGAAGAGCAGCCTGCAACACCACTCCTTGTTAGCATTGTAATCATCGATGGCCACACACACAATGTAATGGAGGAAAGATATCTGAGTCCGTATAACTAACCTCGATGGCGAGATCGATTTGCCGTGGACGAGTCCTTATCTCAGGACAGGAGCTCGTTTGGCGCGCCTTGATCTCCGGGAGAGTGAGAGGACAACGTATCAGTCCATCTCCAATGGCTAATGAGCCATGGGGCCTCCCGCCACCAGATATCATCACCAGCTCTGGATCAATAGGATTCTGGCTCGGGTTAAAGTCCTCCCCTTTCCTCGCCTTCCCCTCCTGGTTGTACCTCACGAGCTTGTGGTGGGAAGAGATGTTGGTGAAATTCTCTGGATGATTGAGGTCAGACTCAGAGAATGCCTTGGCCTTCTTGTACGAGGCAGTATGGGCCATGGCATAGAGGTCGTACACCTCAGGCACCTCCGTGTTATTGTGTCGCGCCTAAAAGAGAGGAACAAAGTATTAGTAAAGGGCTCAAGCTAGCATGAAGAATGAATTGCATGAATCATGAAGCAAACCACATACCCAGTTCCGCCTGAACTGATATAAGTTGGCGCTAGCTTGATGGTGTGGCACACCAACCATTTGGGCACGCCGGTCCTTGGCATTGTCGTGGACGGCTCACCAGCGGCCTGTGCACCACTCATCCACCAACGCCTCCCAACAATCCAAATTATCCGCACACCATCTCGGGGGCACCTAAGTTAGTAAAGAGAAATTTGAGCGCTACGCCTACGAATCAAATCAAGGAAACTAAGTACAATGCCTTAAGAATAGGTAATTACCTTCATGTACTGATCCTTCTTCAGAAACTTAGCCCGGCACAACGGCTTGTCCTTCTTAATACCACGCTTGGCGTAGTAGTCCCGAACAGCCTGCGGCCGAGCCTCGTGCCGTAAGTTTTGTAGTAGGCGCTTGCACTCGGTATTGATAACCTTTGCCGCGTCCTCCTCGTATCCCTCCTCACACCTGTAGAAGGTCTGCAATCAAACGAGACAACACTGATTAGTACAATAACTAGCTATTGTTAATTTTTAATTGTGTAAAGGAGAAATTACCCAAAAGCTTCTGATCACCATCTCAGCCCTCGTGTGGCACAAGACACCGTCGATCATCTCCTCCGGCGGGGCCGGGGCAGCCAAGTAGTGCTCCCAGCTCAATCCTAGCTCTGGAAGCTGACCCTCACCGGGCAACGTGACAAACCCCGGGAAATTATGCCGGCAACACACCAAGGACGGTGTTGGGCCTGTGGACGTCACTGTCGTGTACCCAACCCCTGCAGTATGACAAGGCCAACGCATTAGATATTTGAAGAAATGTGAAGGAAAAATGTACAAAAATAGTAAATGCACTTACTTCTCCCCATCAGGCCTAATCACCGGCCTCTGCTCGCGGGTCGCCGGCAGGGGCGGGAGCCGTGTACCACCACGCTGGTACACGGTGGCCCCCTCAACCACCTCGCCCTCACTATCAGTACACTCATCCCGCCACCATCAGTATGGCCACTCGGCCCCTCAGGCGGATCCGGCCAGGTACCCCTTCTGGACGTCTCCTGGGACGTAGCCTGGTCCGAAGTCTCGTGGGCCGAAGCCTCTGGGACCGGAGTCTCGTGGGCCGAAGGCCCGTCGACCCGAGGCTCGTGGTCCGGAGTCTCCATAGCCTCCACCTCAGACGGGTCCACCCTAGCAGTCATGTGCTCGGGTGAATCAGCTGGGGGTGGCGGCGAGGAAGGTGTAGCAGCCTGCCTACCTCTCCCGCGGCCACGTCCTGATCTACCTCCTCTCTTCTTCCCTCCCCGACCTCCTCTCCCGGTGGGCAACGACGCCGACGAAGAAGCGCCCGCCGGTGTCCCCAAACTGTCTAACAACGCTCTCTAGAGAGGTACGGGTGGAATGGAAGTACCCCTCCCGCGGCCGCCGACGAAGTACCAGTGGAGCGCTCTGGACCCGCGCCCACCTGTTGGGGAACGTTGCATGGGAAACAAAACTTTTCCTACGCACACACAAGATCTATCCATGGTGATGAGCATCTACGAGAGGGAGAGTGAATCTACATACCCTTGTAGATCGCTAAGCGAAAGCGTTAAGAAACGCGGTTGATGTAGTCGAACGTCTCCGCGATCCAAATCGCAAGTCGTCCCTCGATCCGATCACGAACTAGTGCCGAACGGACGGCACCTCCGCATTCAACACACGTACGGCTTGATGACGCCTTCACCTCCTCGATCCAGCGAGTGATGATGAAGTAGTAGATGAGTTCCAGCAGCACAACGGCGTGGTGATGATGGTGAGGAACAATCTCTGCAGGGCTTCTCCAAGCACTACGGAGATTATGACGGGAGAACTAGAGGGTTAGGGTTGCCGGCACACGGCTTGGGAAATCTTAATGTGTCCCGTGTGCTAGCCCTGCCCCTCTATTTATATGTTGAGCCTTGGGGTCTAAACTTGGAGTAAAAGCCTCCTCCAGGTCGGTTTTGCCCGCACAAGGTCGGTTTGGCCCGCAGGGAAAGAGTCCAACTCGGATCCCTGCAGTATCGCGCACAAGCGGTAGTACCGCTCACGAGCGGTAGTACCGCTTGAGCGGTAGTACCGCTTCACACAAGCGGTAGTACCGCTTATGCGGTAGTACCGCTTCACACAAGCGGTAGTACCGCTTACGCGGTAGTACTGCCTTACCAGCGGTAGTACCGCTTAAGGCAGCAGCAAAACTTCCTTTTGCACTTTCCAATACCTCGTGGGCTTTACCCCTTTGGCTCATATAAAGTGTTGCTGCACCCGAACACTTCGGTAAACATCCGGAACCCCTTCCGGTGAATTTCGGAACCCTTCCGGAGATCAAAACACTATTATCACATATATCAATCTTTACCTCCGGACTATTCCGGAGATCCTCGTCATGTCCGGGATCTTATCCGGGACTCCGAACAACCTTCGGTCACCAACACAATAACTCAACTATACTATTCGTCACCAAACGTTAAGTGTGTAGACCCTGCGGGTTCTAGAACTATGCAGACATGACCGAGACACCTCTACGGCCAATAACCAATAGCGGGACCTGGATGCCCATATTGGTTCCTACATATTCTACGAAGATTTTTATCGGTCGAACCTCTATGTCAAGGATTCAGTTAATCCCGTATACTGTTCCCTTTGTTCTTCGGTATGTTACTTGCCCGAGATTCGATCGTCGGTATCTCTATACCTAGTTCAATCTCGTTACTGGCAAGTCTCTTTACTCATTCCGTAATACAAGATCTTGTGGCTAACACTTTAGTCACATTGCTTGCAAGGCTCATTGTGATGTTGTATTACCGAGTGGGCCCTGAGATACCTCTCCGTCACACGGAGTAACAAATCCCAGTCTTGATCCATGCCAACCCAATAGACACCCTCGGAGATACCTGTAGAGCACCTTTATAGTCACCCAGTTACGTTGCGATGTTTGATACACACAAGGTACTCCTCCGATGTCAGGGAGTTGCATGATCTCATAGTCATAGGAACAGATACTTGACATGCAGAAAACAATAGCAATAAACTGACACGATCATATGCTACGTTCGTAGTTTGGGCTTGTCCATTACATCATTCTCCTAATGATGTGATCCCGTTATCAAATGACATCTCATGTCAATGGCTAGGAAACCTTAACCATCTTTGATCAACGAGCTAGTCAACTAGAGGCTTACTAGGGACACAGTGTTGTCTATGTACCCACACATGTATTTGAGTTTCCAATCAATACAATTATAGCATGGATAATAAACGATTATCATGAACAAGGAAATATAATAATAACTAATTTATTATTGCCTCTAGGGCATATTTCCAACAGTCTCCCACTTGCACTAGAGTCAATAATCTAGTTCACATCACTATGTGATTTACATTGTAATGAATCGAACACCCATGCAGTTCTGGTGTTGTTCATGTTTAGCCCTTGGAAGAGGTTTAGTCATCGGATCTGCAACATTCAGATCCGTGTGTACTTTGCAAATATTTATGTCGTCCTCCTTGATGTAATCGCGGATGGAATTGAAGCATCGCTTTATGTGTCTGGTCCTCTTGTGAAATCTTGGTTCCTTGGCTAGAGCAATGGCACCAGTGTTATCACAAAACAGAGTCATTGGGTTAAGCGCACTAGGCACTACTCCAAGATCTGTCATGAACTCCTTCATCCAGACACCTTCCTTCGCCGCCTCCGAGGCTGCGATGTACTCCGCTTCGCATGTAGAATCAGCTACCACGCTTTGCTTGGAACTGCACCAGCTAACCGCACCCCCATTAAGAACAAATACGTATCCGGTTTGAGACTTAGAGTCATCCGGATCAGTGTCAAAGCTTGCATCGACGTAACCCTTTACGACGAGCTCTTGATCACCTCCATAAACGAGAAACATGTCCTTAGTCCTTTTCAGGTACTTCAGGATATTCTTGACCGCCGTCCAGTGTTCCATTCCTGGATCACTTTGAAACCTTCCGACCATACTTATGGCAAGGCTGACATCGGGTCTTGTGCACAGCATTGCATACATAATAGAGCCTATGGCTGAAGCATAGGGGATGACACTCATCTTTTCTCTATCTTCTGCAGTCACTGGGCATTGAGTCTTACTCAACTTCACACCTTGCAAAACAGGCAAGAACCCCTTCTTGGACTGATCCATTTTGAACTTCTTCAAAATCTTATCAAGGTATGTGCTTTGTGAAAGTCCTATTAAGCGTCTTGATCTATCTCTATAGATCTTGATGCCTAATATGAAAGCAGCTTCTCCTAGGTCCTTCATTGAAAAACTCTTGTTCAAATATTCGTTCACGCTTTCCAACAATTCTATATTGTTTCCAATCAGCAATATGTCATCCACATATAATATTAGAAACGCTATAGAGCTCCCACTCACTTTCTTGTAAATACAAGCTTCTCCGTAAACTTGTATAAACTCGAACGCTTTGATCACTTCATCAAAGCGAAGATTCCAACTCCGAGATGCTTGCACCAGTCCATAAATGGATCGCTGGAGTTTGCAAACTTTGTCAGCATTCTCTGGATCGACAAAACCTTCTGGTTGCATCATATACAACTCTTCCTTAAGGAAACCGTTAAGGAATGTTGTTTTGACATCCATCTGCCAAATTTCATAATTGAAAAAGGCAGCTATTGCTAACATGATTCTGACGGACTTAAGCATCGCTACGGGTGAGAAGGTCTCATCGTAGTCAACTCCTTGAACTTGTGAAAAACCCTTTGCCACAAGTCGAGCTTTATAGACGGTGACATTACCGTCCGCGTCCGTCTTCCTCTTAAAGATCCATTTGTTCTGAATGGCCTTACGCCCTTCAGGTAATACTTCCAAAGTCCATACTTTGTTTTCATACATGGATCCCATCTCGGATTTCATGGCCTCTAACCACTTCTCGGAATCCGGGCCCATCATCGCTTCTCCATAGCTCGTAGGTTCATCGTTGTCTAACAACATGACCTCTAAGACAGGGTTGCCGTACCACTCAGGAGCAGTATGCGTCCTTGTCGACCTACGAGGTTCGATAGCAACTTGATCCAAAGCTTCATGATCATCATCATTAACTTCCTCTTCAGCTGATGTAGGCTCCACAGAAACGACTTTCTGCACTGCGCTACTCTCAGGTTGAAGTAAAGGTTCAACAACCTCATCAAGTTCTATCTTCCTCCCACTCAATTCTTTCGAGAGAAACTCTTTCTCAAGAAATGTTCCGTTTTTAGCGACAAACACTTTGCCTTCGGATCTGAGATAGAAGGTATACCCAACTGTCTCTTTTGGGTATCCTATGAAGACGCATTTCTCCGCTTTGGGTTCCAGCTTTTCAGGCTGAAGCTTTTTGACATAAGCATCACATCCCCAAATTTTAAGAAACGACAGCTTTGGCTTCTTGCCAAACCAAAGTTCATATGGCGTTGTCTCAACGGATTTCGATGGTGCCCTATTTAAAGTGAATGCAGCTGTCTCTAATGCATAACCCCAAAACGATAGTGGCAAATCGGCAAGAGACATCATAGATCGCACCATATCCAATAAAGTTCGATTACGACGTTCGGACACACCATTACGCTGTGGTGTTCCAGGCGGTGTCAGTTGTGAAACAATTCCACATTGTCTTAAGTGACTGCCAAACTCATAACTCAGATATTCTCCTCCTCGATCAGATCGTAGGAATTTAATCTTCTTGTTACGATGATTCTCAACTTCACTCTGAAATTGTTTGAACTTTTCAAACGTTTCAGACTTGTGTTTCATTAAGTAAATATACCCATATCTACTTAAGTCATCAGTGAAGGTGAGAAAGTAACGATAATCACCGCGCGCCTCAATGCTCATTGGACCGCACACATCAGTATGTATGATTTCCAATAAGTCACTTGCCCGTTCCATTGTTCCAGAGAACGGCGTTTTAGTCATCTTGCCTAAGAGGCATGGCTCACATGTGTCAAGTGATTCAAAATCAAGTGACTCCAAAAGTCCATCAGCATGGAGCTTCCTCATGCGTTTTACGCCAATATGACCTAAACGGCAGTGCCACAAGAAAGTGGTATTATCATTATCAATCCTACATCTTTTGGCATCAATGTTATGAACATGTGTATCATTACTATCGAGATTCAATAAGAATAAACCGCTTACATTGGGTGCATGACCATAAAAGATATTACCCATATAAATAGAACAACCATTATTCTCTGATTTAAATGAGTAACCGTCTCGCAATAAACAAGATCCAGATATAATGTTCATGCTTAACGCAGGCACCAAATAACACTTATTTAGGTTCATCACTAATCCCGACGGTAATCGAAGAGCGAGCGTGCCGACGGCGATCACATCAACCTTGGAACCATTTCCCACGCGCATCGTCACTTCGTCCTTCGCCAGCCTCCGTCTATTCCGCAGTTCCTGTTTAGAGTTGCAAATATGAGCAACCGCACCGGTATCAAATACCCAGGCACTACAACGAGGGTTGGTAAGGAACATATCAATAACATGTATATCATATATACCTTGTTTGTTGTTGGCCGCCTTCTTGTCAGCCAAATACTTGGGGCAGTTCCGCTTCCAGTGTCCAGTTCCCTTGCAATGAAAGCACTCAGTTTCTGGTTTGGGTCCAGCCTTGGGTTTCTTCACAGGAGCAGCAACTGCTTTGCCACCCTTCTTAGATTTACCCTTCTTACCCTTGCCATTTTTCTTGAAACTAGTGGTTTTATTGACCATCAACACTTGATGCTCCTTCTGAATTTCAGACTCAGCGGCTTTCAGCATCGCAAACAGCTCGGCGACTGACTTGTTCATCCCGTGCATGTTATAGTTCAACACGAAGCTCTTGTAGCTAGGTGGCAATGATTGAAGAACTCTGTCAGTGATAGCCTCTGGCGGAAGGGGCATCCCCAATTCAGCCAGACGGGTGGAGTACCCAGACATTCTGAGCACGTGATCACTGATAGACCCGTTCTCCTCCATCTTGCAAGTATAGAACTTATCGGAGATCTCATATCTCTCGATCCGGGCATTCTTCTGAAAGATAAACTTCAACTCCTGGAACATCTCATATGCTCCATGACGTTCAAAACGTCTTTGAAGTCCCGGTTCTAAGCCATACAACATTGCACATTGAACTATTGAGTAATCATCAGAACGAGCCTGCCAGGCGTTCACAACGTCTAGAGACTCAACTGGAGCGGGTGGATCACCAAGCGGTGCATCAAGGACATAAGCCTTCTGGGAAGCCGTAAGGATAATCCTTAGATTACGGGCCCAGCCCACAAAGTTACTTCCATCATCTTTCAACTTAGCTTTCTCTAGGAACGCATTAAAATTCAGGGGTGCTACTGCGCGAGCCATGATCTACAACATAAATATAGCAAAGACAACTTAGACTATTGTTCAAGATAATGAGTTTAATTAATCATATTACTTAAAAACTCCCACTCAAATTGACATCCCTCCGGTCATTCGAGTGTAACATGATCCAAATCCACCAACTCAAGTCCGATCATCACGTGAGTCGAGGTGGTTTCAATGGTGAACATCTTCATGTTGATCATATCTACTATATGACTCATGTTCGACCTTTCGGTCTCTTGTGCTCCGAGGCCATGTCTGTACATGCTAGGCTCGTCAAGTTTAACCCGAGTGTTCTGCGTGTGCAACATGGCTTGCACCCGTTGTATGTGAACGTGGAGTCTATCACACCCGATCATCACGGCGTGTCTCGAAACGACGAGCTTTCGCAACGGTGCACACTCGGGGAGAACACAATTTATCTTGAAATTTAAGTGAGGGATCACCTTATAATGCTACCGTCGTCCTAAGCAAAATAAGATGCATAAAAGGATTAACATCACATGCAAATCATAAGTGACATGATATGGCCATGAACTTGTGCTTTTGATCTCCATCTCCAAAGCACCGGCATGATCTCCATCGTCACCGGCATGACACCATGATCTCCATCATCTTGATCTCTATCAACGTGTCGCCATGAGGTTGTCGCGCCGACTGTTGCTCCCACGACTATTGCTAACGTTTAGCGATAAAGTAAAGCATTACATAGCGCTTAATGATTGACACGCAGGTCATACAATAATTAAAGACAACTCTATGGCTCCTGCCAGTTGCCGTACTCATCGACATGCAAGTCGTGATATTCTATACAACACATGATCATCTCATACATCACATATATCTCATCATGTAATTGGCCATATCACATCACAACATACCCTGCAAAAACAAGTTAGACGTCCTCTAATTGTTGTTGCAAATTTTACGTGGCTGCTACGGGTTTGCAAGAACCGTTCTTATCTACGCAAAACCACAACGTGGTGTAGTGATTGCTTTTTGATCTTCTAAAAGAACCCTCTTCATTGAAATCGATTCAACTAAAGTGAGAGAGACAGACACCCGCTAGCCATCTTTATGCAACGAAGTTACATGGTAGTTGAAGGAACCTGTCTCGCGTAAGCGTACGCGTAATGTCGGTCCGGGCCGCTTCATCTCACAGTACCGCCGAATCAAATATCAACTAGTAACGGCAAGCAATATGTATACACCCACACCCACAACTCGTTTGTGTTCTACTCGAGATCTCATCTACGCATAGACCTAGCTCATGATGCCACTGTTGGGGAACGTTGCATGGGAAACAAAAATTTTCCTACGCACACACAAGATCTATCCATGGTGATGAGCATCTACGAGAGGGAGAGTGAATCTACATACCCTTGTAGATCGCTAAGCGGAAGCGTTAAGAAACGCGGTTGATGTAGTCGAACGTCTCCGCGATCCAAATCGCAAGTCGTCCCTCGATCCGATCACGAACTAGTGCCGAACGGACGGCACCTCCGCGTTCAACACACGTACGGCTTGATGACGCCTTCACCTCCTCGATCCAGCGAGCGATGATGAAGTAGTAGATGAGTTCCGGCAGCACGACGGCGTGGTGATGATGGTGAGGAACAATCTCTGCAGGGCTTCTCCAAGCACTACGGAGATTATGACGGGAGAACTAGAGGGTTAGGGTTGCCGGCACACGGCTTGGGAAATCTTAATGTGTCCCGTGTGCTAGCCCTGCCCCTCTATTTATATGTTGAGCCTTGGGGTCTAAACTTGGAGTAAAAGCCTCCTCCAGGTCGGTTTTGCCCGCACAAGGTCGGTTTGGCCCGCAGGGAAAGAGTCCAACTCGGATCCCTGCAGTATCGCGCACAAGCGGTAGTACCGCTCACGAGCGGTAGTACCGCTTGAGCGGTAGTACCGCTTCACACAAGCGGTAGTACCGCTTATGCGGTAGTACCGCTTCACACAAGCGGTAGTACCGCTTACGCGGTAGTACTGCCTTACCAGCGGTAGTACCGCTTAAGGCAGCAGCAAAACTTCCTTTTGCACTTTCCAATACCTCGTGGGCTTTACCCCTTTGGCTCATATAAAGTGTTGCTGCACCCGAACACTTCGGTAAACATCCGGAACCCCTTCCGGTGAATTTCGGAACCCTTCCGGAGATCAAAACACTATTATCACATATATCAATCTTTACCTCCGGACTATTCCGGAGATCCTCGTCATGTCCGGGATCTTATCCGGGACTCCGAACAACCTTCGGTCACCAACACAATAACTCAACTATACTATTCGTCACCAAACGTTAAGTGTGTAGACCCTGCGGGTTCGAGAACTATGCAGACATGACCGAGACACCTCTACGGCCAATAACCAATAGCGGGACCTGGATGCCCATATTGGTTCCTACATATTCTACGAAGATTTTTATCGGTCGAACCTCTATGTCAAGGATTCAGTTAATCCCGTATACTGTTCCCTTTGTTCTTCGGTATGTTACTTGCCCGAGATTCGATCGTCGGTATCTCTATACCTAGTTCAATCTCGTTACTGGCAAGTCTCTTTACTCGTTCCGTAATACAAGATCTCGTGGCTAACACTTTAGTCACATTGCTTGCAAGGCTCATTGTGATGTTGTATTACCGAGTGGGCCCTGAGATACCTCTCCGTCACACGGAGTAACAAATCCCAGTCTTGATCCATGCCAACCCAACAGACACCCTCAGAGATACCTGTAGAGCACCTTTATAGTCACCCAGTTACGTTGCGACGTTTGATACACACAAGGTACTCCTCCGATGTCAGGGAGTTGCATGATCTCATAGTCATAGGAACAGATACTTGACATGCAGAAAACAATAGCAATAAACTGACACGATCATATGCTACGTTCGTAGTTTGGGTCTTGTCCATTACATCATTCTCCTAATGATGTGATCCTGTTATCAAATGACATCTCATGTCAATGGCTAGGAAACCTGAACCATCTTTGATCAACGAGCTAGTCAACTAGAGGCTTACTAGGGACACAGTGTTGTCTATGTACCCACACATGTATTTGAGTTTCCAATCAATACAATTATAGCATGGATAATAAACAATTATCATGAACAAGGAAATATAATAATAACTAATTTATTACTGCCTCTAGGGCATATTTCCAACACCACCATCTTTCAACACCTGCCATGACAAAGAGTAAACGAAATTAGTATAACATAAAAAAATTGAATACATGACATGAATAATAATATGTATATAATTTAAGTTGGGATGCATACAAACTAATAGTCTGGATCGTCTATATATGCTTCGGGATCAATAGATGCATCATCATCATCACTATCACGCGTGTCGTCATGAATGACGTGCTCATCGGGTTCAGCGGCATCAACATGTGGAAGGCCTTTCTGTAATCGGTCAAGCATTGACAGGTCATCCGCAGCAGTAACCTCTTCTTGTTCCGGCTCTTCTTGTTCCGGCTCAGGGGTGAAGTCGGATTCACTGTTGCTGTCTACTTCCATGTTCTGGGGTGAAGTAGAGCAGTTCTTGAAACGTTTTTTGGAAAGACGTGTTTCTTGGAAGAATTCTCCTTCATATGTGTCTGGGTTAATGTGAGGTTCATAATCCTCTTCATTGGGGGGTGGTGGTCTAACACGTGGCGGCACTTCATAAACGACATCCCAACCATTCAGATTTGCATTAGTTTGGCAGGCCCACGGTAGATAGAAAACTTGGGTCGCCTGTTGAGGCGTAATATAGACATCGAGAACATCTAAATGGGTGCTTTGTTTGATTTCGACTAGCCCTATATGTTCATGAGTTTAATACGAAAGGATTGTTGCATTAGCCGCAAATTAGACCAAGAAATGAAATGGTCTATTAATGGTAATTACCATTTGTTTGAACCAAGAGATGAAACCGGGATAGCCACCTCCATGCTTTGCCAGAAGCTCATACTCTTCGATGGAATCCTTTTGGATCACCTCTCCATCCGAGAATTTGGCGACGTATCGACTGTATCAAATATCCGGGAATAAGAGCAGTTCAAAGGAATTAGAAGTTACGAAACAATGTACCGAGAACTTACTCGATGTACGGCCGCACTTCTGTTAGGTTGTTGAAGATATACAACGAAATGGTCCGCCATTCTTCGACATCCAACACTATTGCTTTTGAAGCACCGGCTGGTGCGAGCTTCCCTTTGAATAGGCTGAGGTTGGATCCACCTTTTTTAGGGTCGCCGGCATTGTACCGAGGCTTCGGATTATGCAAATGACGATTTTTGGCTTCGTAGTGTGCTGTCATGAAGTTTGCTGCCTCCTCAGTAATGAATGCCTCGGCCATCGATGCTTCAATTCTACGTTTATTTTTACATTTTGCTCGAAGCGTCTTCTGCATCCTCTCAGTTGCATAGCACCAACGATTTTGCATGCCCCCCCCCAATCTTGCCTCGGTCGGGAGATGTAAAATCAAATGCTGCATTGGATTAAAGAAGCCCGGTGGAAAGATCTTCTCTAACTTGCAGAGCAACTCCGGCGCCAACTTTTCCATGTCATCTATCACGGCAGGCGATAGTTCTTTCGCACAAAGAACACGGAAGAAATCGCTCAGCTCTGCCAGTACTAGCCATTCATCCTCAGGGATAAAGCCACGCAACATCACCGGCATTACTCGCTCAAGCCATATGTGCCAATCATGACTCTTGAGACCAAATATTTTCAATTTTTCAATACTCGCTCCCCTCTTTAGATTCGCTGCATACCCATCGGGGAACATCAACTGCATTTTCACCCACAAGATAATTTCCCTCATAGCTGGCCTTCCAAGATTCAACCAGGCCTTTGGCTTCGTCCAGTTCTGCTTTCCTTTCGGTTGTCACATGTTTTGTAACGGTCTATCACATAGAGTCTGCAGATCGACTCTAGCCTTAGTATTATCCTTTGAATTCCCATCTATGCCAAACAATGTACCAAAAAGGGCCTCGCCGATATTCTTTTCAGTGTGCATCACGTCGATGTTGTGTGGAAGAAGGAGGTCTTTGAAGTAAGGCAGATCCCACAAGCATGTCTTGTGAGTCCAGGCGTGTTCCGAATTATACCCCTTGAAATACCCTGGATGCTCTGAATCAGGCTCGAGAGCGTTTAACTGATCCAGGATCTGTTGGCCAGTCAACGCAGGAGGTGCAGAGTTTTTGACAACTCTACCTTTGGTGAAGTTCTTCTTGTCTTTTCTGAACTTATGGCGAGGATCCAGGAACTGTCTATGCAAGTTGAAGCAAGAATACTTGCGACCCTCCTGCAGCCAATGAAACTAAAGAGCTGCCTTGCATGTGGGGCACGGGAACCTTCCATGCGTACACCAGCCAACGAATAGCGCATACGCCGGCAAGTCATGCATCGAGTACATGTACCAGACACGCATTATGAAGTTTCGTTTGCTAGCGGCGTCGTATGTCTTGAACCCATTATCCCAAGCTTCTTGCAATTCATCCTTAAGCGGCTGCATGTACACATTCATATTCTTCCCCGGATAGTTGGGCCCTGGAATTATCAACGTCAGGAAAATGTTCTTTCTTTGCATAATCTGTTCGGGGGGGGGGGGGGAGATTGAGTGGAATGACAAATACATTCCAACAACTGTATTGGGTTGCCGTCATACCAAACGGATTGAACCCGTCCGTGCCGATGAAGACTCGAGGATGCCTTGGATCTGCCACTTTTTGCTCATGTAATGCATCGAAGTGCTTCCAAGCAGAACCATCCGATGTGTGTACCATCATCTGATTCCCATCTGCATCTAGTTCGGTTCTTTTGCCCATTTTGTGCCATGTCATCTGTCTGGCTGTCTCTTCGACCATGAAAAGATGTTGAAGTCTTGGTACGATTGGCAGATACCGAAGAACATTAACGGGGATTTTGGTCTGCCTCTTCTCACCCATACCGTTGTCTACCACAACATACCTGGAAGAGTTGCAAATGGGATAATAGTTCAAGTCCGCATACTCAAGCCTAAATAAGGCACATCCTTTCTCACAGGCATCTATCTTCTCATAGGGCATGTTAAGTGCACGGAGGATTTTGTTCGACTGGTATAGGTTTGCAGGCATTACATGGCCTTTGGGTAGAAAGCGTCCAAATAGTGTCATCATCGCGTCGTAGCATTCTCTGCCCAAGTTGAATTGAGCCTTCAGAGCCATTACTTGTGCGATGGCATCCAGCTGACAAAGCTCAGTGTGCTCGTGGAGAGGACGTTTTGAAGACTCCAACATTTCATTGAAGGCCTTTACAGATTCCTCCATCTCATCGTCCGAATCCCGAGCATCATCAAAGTCTTGCACCATGTCTTCGATCCCAGTACCATGCTCGTCGGTGCGACGACGAACCACCTCAGCTCTGGTACGTTGGGCAGACTCTCCATCAAATGTCCACACCGTATAATCGGGCGTAAACCCCCACTTCTGCAGGTGTTTACCCATTTCATCCTCTTTCCTCTGACAAAAGTTGTCGCACCTAACACAGGGGCACCAGGTTTTTCTCTGGCCATTTGCAAATGCGGCTTTCACAAACCCCTTGGTTTTTGTTAACCATTCATTGTTCATGTCTTCCTGACTAGTTTGACCGATGTACATCCATGCACGATCACTCATCTTGCCTACCTACTAAACACCCAAGAAATATATATATAATTCATCGTATATATTCATCAGTTAATGAAGTTTGTCAATTTTTATTACGTCCATGCAACCTACACGCTAATAGGTAAAGATAGGTCCTAATCCCACCCGAGTATGTGTAGATTGGGTTCGTTTTCCCATGCTCTGCTCCGGATCCGACGCAAAATTTTGGCAGCACCTCCCCACTGTTCTCCTGATACACGTCTCGGCAATAAATAGAGAGGATGTGTACCCGGAGAACAACAGGGAGGCACTGACGAAATTCTGCATCGGATCCAGAGCAAAGCATGGGAAAACGAACCCAATCTACACATACTTGGGCTATCCATGGATAACGTGGACAATTCGAAAGGATGGCGGTTATAAATATGCAAAGACATGCATATTTATAGATGCCACCCTTTCAAACGGGAGACGCATACTGGTCCCGCATACTGATGATTGAAGACACCTATAGCTAGCAAGTTTCATCGGCACGAAGACAGGAACAAAGCAAATTAAGGGGGGAGGAGGAGATGTCATTTGTGCTCACCCACGAACGCAGGGGAGCTCGTCAAACGCACGGGGAGGTCGTCGAACACTAGACCCTCGCAGCGACGAAACAACTGCACATTTAAATCCACCCGATCAACACGAATATTCAATCCCGATAAAAAATCTATATATATATAACTACTTTTCTATTTTTTTCTATTCTCCTCTATTCCTTCTTCTTCTCCTCCTTTTCTTCTTCTTCAGACCATCTTCTGTTTTTCCTCTTCTTCTCCTCTTCTCCTATTTTTCTTCTTCTTCCTATACTTCTCCTCCTCCTCTTCTCCTCCTCTTCTTCTTCTTCTTCTTCTTCTTCCTCTTCTTCTTCTTCTTCCTCCTCTTCTTCTTCTTCTTCTTCTTCTTCTTCTTCTTCTTCTTCGTCTTCTTCTTCTTCTTCTTCTTCTTCTTCCTCTTCTTCTTCTTCTTCCTCCTCTTCCTCTTCTTCTTCTTCTTCTTCTTCTTCTTCTTCTTCTTCTTCTTCTTCTTCTTCTTCTTCTTCTTCTTTTCTTCTCCTCCTCTTCTTCTTCTTCTTCCTTCTTTTTTTTTTTCATCTTTCTTCTTCTTCTTCTAATTATCTAAACCTAAACCTAAACCTAAACCTAGCACTAACCTAAACCTAGCACTAATTAACCTAAACCTAAACAGCAAAAAATAGAAACAAAAAACAGAAGAAAAAAAGCTCACCTTGGAGGAGGGCCGGCGCAGGGAGGAAGGCAGCGCCGCGGTGGTGGAGAAGGGCCGCGGGGAGGGGGGCGGCACCGCGGCCTGGCTCCGGCGGTGGGGCATCGCGGGGCTCGCCGCGGCCTGGCTCCGGCGGTGGGGCGTCGCGGGCGCAGGTGCCGGGGGGCGGGGCGGGCGCAGGGGCTGGCGGCGGTGCTGGGCGGCGTCGGGAACGGCGGGGCTGGGGTGGCGGGTGGGGTCCAGTGGGGCCCAGCTGGTCTCTTTGCCGTCTGCCTTTAAGCCCTTTGCCGTTTGCTGGCAGACGGCAAAGAATGCACTGATGGCAAACAGACGGCAAAGGGCTTAAAGGCAGACGGCAAAGAGACCAGCTAGGCCACACTGATGGCAAACTATATCTTTGCCATGAGTCCGCTCTTTGCCGTCTGCTTTTTGTAAGTGGACGGCAAATACCTTCTGTGCTGTCCGCTAGCAGACGGCAAAGAACTGGCTGATGGCAAATTCTCTGATTCCAGTAGTGATTTGTACTAAGCGGAAATACTGCTTGTGCATCCAAAATCCTTAAACCCAAGTTGTGCCAAATGAGTCCACTATATCTACCTATATGCGGTATTTCCATGCCTTTCCAAGTAAATTTGCATGTGCCAACTCTAATTTTCAAAATATTTTTTCCATTTTGTGTGCCCGTACCGCTCATGAAGCGGCAGGGGGTGGCCAATATTTTCCATCCTAGGTGTGTTATTCTCAAGATGAGTGTTTATTCACTTGTCATTGCACGAGAGGATGGTTGGTAATAGGGATGCCCAGTCCCACAATGAAATCAAAATTAATAACAACAAAATTCCTTGGAAAGTGATGGTATGGAGGGCACTCATGGATACGGCTAGCCATGGATTGTGAAAGAAAAGGTGGAAAGGAAATAAACTTTACTTTCTGTTTGGGAACCGCCTATGATGTGTCTAGCATGGAAGATATTGGGAATTCTCGGTCGTTTTCTTTGACAGGAAAAGCATGCCTCTCAAACTATTTTCATCCCTCTAATTTAAGCTTTGAGCTTTGGCACATTTGACAAATCTCTGCTTCCCTCTGCGAAGGGCCTATCTATTTACTTTTATGCAATTTTTATTTTTATTTGAGTCTCCATCTTCTCTTATAAAGCACCAACTAGAGAGCATTATTGTCATACTTGTGCATTGGATGTAGCTAATATTCGAGTGTGTTTCATGAAAGGATCAATGATTGAGCATAATGGGCTTGGGATAACTTTCTTTAGCGTTGATATTTTGAAAGACATGGTTGCTTGTTAGTATGCTTGAGTATCTATATTTTCATGTCAAACTATAGACTATTGCTTTGAATCATACAAGTCCAATGTCCATGCTATAAAAGAAAAGAATATGTGATGAATACGTCAGGCAGCATTCCACATCAAAAATTCTGTTTTTATCATTTACCTACTCGAGGACGAGCAGGAATTAAGCATTTAAGCTGATACGTCTCCAACGTATCTATAATTTTTGATTGTTCCATGCTGTTATATTATCAATCTTGGATGTTTTTATAAGCATTTACATCAATTATATATCATTTTGGAGACTAACCTATTAACTTAGTGCCTAGTGCCAGTTGCTGTTTTCTGCCCTGTTTTTGTTTTACAGAAAATCAATATCAAACGAAGTCCAAATGCCACGAAACTTTTTGGAGATTTTTTATTGGCCAAGATAAACACTAGAAGCTTCGGGAGGAGGCCAGAAGCCCCAGGGGGTGCCCACGAGGCACCAGGGCGAGCCTGGGGGGGGGGGGGCAGGCGCGCCCTGGTACCTCGTGGGGCCCACAGAGCTCCGTTTGACCTAATTCCTCCACTATAAATTCCCAAAAAATCAGAAACCCTCAGGAGAGTCCACGAAATACTTTTTCTGCCGCCGCAAGCTTCTATTCTCGAGAGATCCCATCTAGGGTCCTTCTCTGGTAATCTGCCGGAGGGGGAATCGATCACGGAGGGGCTCTACATCAACCTTGTTGCCCTTCCGATGATGCGTGAGTAGTTTACCACAGACCTACGGGTCCATAGTTAGTATCTAGATGGTTTCTTCTCTCTTTTTGATCTTCAATACAATGTTCTCCTCGATGCTCTTGGAGTTCTATCCGATGTAATCACTTTTTGCGGTGTGTTTGTTGGGATCCGATGAATTGTGAGTTTATGATCAGATTATCCATGAATATTATTTGAGTCTTTGCTGCACTCTTTTATGCATGATTATTATAGCCTCGTATTTCTTCTCCGATCTATTGATTTGGTTTGGCCAACTGAGTTGATTTATCTTGCCATGGGAAGAGGTGCTTTGTAATGGGTTCGATCTTGCGGTGGTCAATCCCAGTGACAGAAAGGGACATGACACGTATGTATCGTTGCTATTAAGGGTAAAAGGATGGGGTTTATTCATACGTGAGTTTATCTTGTCTACATCATGTCAGCGTTCTTAAGGCGTTACTCTGTTCTTTTATGGACTTAATACACTAGATGCATGCTGGATAGCGGTCGACGTGTGGAGTAATAGTAGTAGATGTAGGCAGGAGTCGGTCTACTTGTCTCGGACATGATGCCTATATACATGATCATTGCCTTGGATATCGTCATGATTATTTGCTTTTCTATCAATTGCCCAACAGTAATTTGTCTACCCACCGTATGCTATTTTCTTGAGAGAAACCTCTAGTGAAAACTATGGCCCCCGGGTCTATCTAAATCATTTACTAAAACCCTAAAAATACTTGCTGCAACTTTCTTTTATTTATTTTATTTTGTATTTTTGTTTCAATATATCACATACAATTTAATCTTGTAATTACCGCCGAGGGATTGACAACCCCTCCTTTGCGTTGGGTGCAAGGGTTTGTTGTTTGTGTGCAGGTACTGCTAACGAGGTGTTGCGTGATTCTCCTACTGGTTCGATAACCTTGGTTTCATAACTGAGGGAAATACTTATCTCTTCTGTGCTGCATCATCCCTTCCTCTTCGGGGATAATACCAACGCAAGCTACAAGTAGCAATTATCCATGAATATTATTTGAGTTTTCTCTGAACTCTTTTATGCATGATTGTTATAGCTTCGTATTTCTCTCCGATCTATTGATTTGGTTTGGCCAACTAGAATGATTTATCTTGCAATGGGAGAGGTGCTTTGTAATGGGTTCGATTTTGCGGTGCTCAATCCCAGTGACAGAAAGGGACATGGCACGTATGTATCATTGCTATTAAGGGTAAAAATATGGGGTTTATTCATGCGTGAGTTTACTTTGTCTACATCATGTCATCTTGCTTAAGGCGTTACTCCGTTCTTTATGAACTTAATACACTAGATGCATGCTGGATAGCGGTCGATGTGTGGAGTAATAGTAGTAGATGCAGAATCGTTTCGGTCTACTTGTCTCGGACGTGATGCCTATATACATGATCATTGCCTTGGATATCGTCATGATTATTTGCTTTTCTATCAATTGCCCAACAGTAATTTGTTCACCCATCATATGCTATTTTCAAGAGAGAAGCCTCTAGTGAAAACTATGGCCCCCGGGTCTATCTAAATCATATATTGAAAATCCTAAAAATACCTTGCTGCAATTTTACTTTATTTATTTTATTTTGTATTTTTGTTCGATCTATCTATCTATCACCATACAATTTAATCTTGCAATTAACCGCCAAGGGATTGACAACCCCTTGTTCACGTTGGGTGCAAGGATTTGTTGTTTTGTGTGCAGGTACTGCTAACGAGTTGTTGCGTGATTCTCCTACTGGATTGATAACCTTGGTTTCATAACTGAGGGAAATACTTATCTCTACTATACTGCATCATCCCCTCCTCTTCGGGGAAATCTCAACGCAGCTCACAAGTAGCATGTGCCTGTCTGCTGGAGATCTTCGTCGGGAATTTGCAACCTCTTGATGACTTCTGGTGTAATCAAATTCAGGCTGGCTCCACCGTCAACCAACATTTTTGTGGCTTGGAGGTTGCGTATTGTTGGTGAGACCAACAACGGCAAGCACCCAACTGCGGTTGTGCGATCAGGGTGATCCTCTGCATCAAAAATGATGGGCATGTGGGACCATTTGAGCGGCTTCTGAGCACCCATTGCCGGTTCTGCCGCATTAACCTCACGCGCCCACTGCTTGAGTGGGCGGTGAGAGGAGTGCAAAGATGCACCCCTGTCAATGCACATGACTTCGGTTGCCTTCTGGAACTCTCATTCGCTGGACTCATCTTCATCCTCAGCATCATCTTCCTCTTTCTTATCTCAGCCTCGAGCAGGTTTCTCTTTCTGCTGCTTAGCCTTGCCACGGCGACCTCCTTGGCCACCACGACCCCTCTTGCCAGATCCGACTGCACCATGAAAGCGCAGGTTAACTCCCAGAGGTGGGGTGAATGGGAGATTTTGAGAAATTTGTCAAACTCCAAAGATTTTGACGAAAATCAGAGTGACGAAATAGAAACAGGAAAGAAACTAGATCGACACAGATGTAACTAGCATTTAAAAGAAATACATACAAGTGAATAACAAGTAGTCATACAAGCAGACATGCATGAGGAAGATGAACTGAAGGAATGAGATACAATATGAGGAAAGTCTTCAGTTCAAATTTTTCAGAAAAGTAGAGCACAAGTTCTTCAGCTGTGGAAATGCGTAAAGGTAAAGGGGTGAGGAATTTGAAACCGGTTGGGCTTGATGAAGACACATCGATTTGGTAGACCAGTTCCAGTTACTGTATCAACTGTACATCTGGTTGAGGCGGATGAGTCTTACCTCGGAGGACACTTAGTCCTCATCGTATTCCTCTTGAGCTAAGGTCACTTAGACCTCGCCCAATCACTCGTGGTAAGTCCTCAAGGTAGACTTCCAAAACCTTCACAGACTTGTTCACCGGCACGCCACAATAACTCTTGGGTGCTCAGAACATGACGCCTAACCATCTGGAAGAATGACAGTCTTCAAAGGTAATAAGCATCGGATCACACAGATCAACTTCTTCAGTGATGCTCAGTCACTTAGGCTCTGGTTGGGTTTTTCCTCACTTGGGTTCTCACAAAGTCTTCAGAGGAAGGGTTAATCTGAAATGACAAGTGTCAAGTTCTCTCTAGAGCCGCCAACCAACTAGTGGTTGTGGGGGGCGGCTATTTATAGCCAGGGGCAACCCGACATGAATTATCATAAATGCCCTTCTCAGACATGACCATTGTCAGGATAAGAATCCACTCGACAGCTGGCATGCGGCGCAGCAATGGTCGGAAATTAAGCTCTCAATTTCATCGGGGCACTCTATTTCCTCAAGATAGGCAGATCACACTGGCGAAATCCTAACTCCTCAGCCTGAACAAATTTGTCAGAGACCAGATGAACTTCGTAACTGTCACTGTCAAATTCGTCAGCTGTTCCAGAGGTTTCCAAAGGCTTCACTCGAAGTGGCTTAGGTTTGAGCATTGCTTTGAAGTATGAAATATGTTTCACCTAGACCCCCTTTGACAGTACGGTTTTTCCTATGACTCAAATAAGAAGAAAAGAGAAACTATGAAAACAAAGTCTTCAAGCTTCCAAGTCTTCACATCAATTTCTTCAAAGGTGGCACCAAATTCTTCACTCAAAGAAGTATATTTTTAGGGGTCGACTTCCGTGGTTAAACCAAGTCTTCAGGGACTATTTTCTCCTATGTACACTCACAAACTTATTAGTCCCTTAACTTATTTGTCTTCAATACTCCAAAACCACTAAGGGGGCACTTGATGCACTTACAATCTCCCCCTTTTTGGTGATTGATGACAAATCAGTTAAGTTTTCAACGGGAATAAAAATAGTGGAAGTGTATGTACAGAATGTGAAGACATTGGTCACAAGATATTGAGGAACTCCCCTTGAAGATGTGCATATGAAGAATTTGCTCTGGATTGCAAATGCACATGGCAGGTTGAAATTGTGGAGATCTTCCCTTATATCTTGGAATCCAATCATGCATGATCATAAGATATTGAAAAATTTGAATGCATGATGACAATTGGTGCCTGGCGGATTATAACATGCATGCACAGATATATATTTTGAGGATCAGAGCATAAACACGCATGCAAGTAAAACATCGCAGAAGAATGTCAGACCACCAACAGTATTTAAGTTACAACTCATCAAAGGAGCGAGTCAAATGAAGAACCAAGAGTTGCAACTTATCAAAAGAAACAACCCGATATAAGACCCGCTTGAAGACTAACTCAAATTTCTCCCCCTTTGTCATCAAATGACCAAAAGGAGACGAAACTGAGAACTAACGCCCCTAAAGAAAAACATCATGAAGCAGTCGAGGGAGCACCAGCGTCGTTGTTGGGGTCGCGAATTGAAGAAGGGCCTACTGCAGTGTCTTCAACATCTTCATTTTCATCAGTGGCTCATGACGAAGACATAGAGCTTGGGACCATCGGAGGAACTTGAACCTTCTTGAACTTCTTCTTGGGCGGATTGGCCCAATCGAAGTTCATTTGGAACTCCATTTCTTCAAGTTCGTCAGGGGTCTTCAGATGTGAGAGAATGGCCCAACTCCTGTCAAAGATCTCATGCAGATAATAATGATTTTTTTGGACTGAATTTTGTGTCACAGTCATATTGCCTAGAATTACATGGAGTTGACGCTTAACCCAGCTGTGGTTCTTGTCAACTTTCTGATGAAGACTTATGAGGAGCTCACGATCAGTCATCACTCGAGAAGCTTCGCCTTGAGGGGTTTGCTGAGTGGCATTTGCGTCAGTGTCATGGCTTCAAGAATCATATCCTGTGGATTGAGAGACAGGCTGATGAAATTGGCCATCAAGGGGAGGAACACCTTCATCAATAACAACTTTCCCTTTGCCAGGAACTGAAGCAATTGTGCTTTGAAGAATTTCGACATCTGGCAGAAAGCTGAGATGATTTTGACTATCAGCTTTGTAGTTGATTGAAGATCTTGTTCGGATGAATCTCATGAGCCAAGGTGCATAAGGCTTCAAGTCAAATGGAGATTGTGCGATAGTGGCCAAAGTCCTCATGTAGAAATCATGTATGTTGATAGGAATACCATGGATGATATTGAATAGCAAGTTCTTCATGATTCCCACAACTTCTTCAGTCTCAGAATTGTGACCTTTGATAGAGCTGAGGGTTTTGGCCAGAATTCGATAAACTGTCCTTGGCACAAACAGAAGATCCTTCACTAAGAAGGTGGTTCTTTGAGCTTATCCTTCAGCCAACGGCTTCATCAGCACTTGCATCAGATGATTGGGCAGTTCAGGTTCTTCATAGATCTTTCTGGCTTCTGTGGAGGGCAAATCAACAGGAAGAGCTCGAAGCAATTCATCAGCAGGTGCCTCGTAATGCGTGTTCTCACTCATCCAGTTGAGAACCCATGAGTGAATCTCATCAACATCACCAGATTGTGACACCCCGATTTTTGTCCCTTTCTTTTTCTTTTGGATTTCTTTGGAATTTTTATTCGGAATTTCTTTTCTGTGGCTCTGTGGTCTTGAAACCTGGGAAGATCATCTCTTCTTCCTCTCCCAAGTGGCTTGTCACTCCCAAATCTTTCTCAAGGCCATGTCATTTCCATCTTAACCCAACCTCAATTTTTATTTCTTGGGAATATTCCTTTTTTCTATTAAAGGAATAACCCTGTTTGCTCTAGGTTGTGAAGCAAACTACATTTCTGTCTTCCACAAAATTCCCACAAAATTCTCAAAATTCCTTTGGACCATATGGACCTTGGATATGTAAAATATTCAAGATTTCATGCCCATGGTGAGCACACCATCCCAATCTTTGTTTCTGGTCATAATATTCAAAATTCTCAAAATTACTTTGGACCATATGCAACTATATTTTATATGGCTTCATAAATTCTGAAATTTTACCAGGACATTAGCCTACCTATATAACTTCCCTCCACCAAATTTGGGCTCATTTTCTCTATCCAATATTTCTTAATAATTCCCCTAATTTTCTGTCCAAAGGAAAGCATTGTGAAGGAAGTACCATTTTTATTTATCCAAATGGTATGAAATTTTTAAAGTGCCTTCATATGCCCAAATGATCACCCTCCAAATTTTTTTAGATCTATCCAATACTCTAGGTGAGTGCAGCTTCAAATTCCATTTCCTGGACCAGATTGTCAGTTGTGAAGCAACTATGATAAATCTTTGTCCAAATCATCTCAAATTGCACCAGATCATAGTCCTTCCTATCCTAAACCCCTGTGACATCTTTCTTGGCCCTTTGGTCAAGTCATTTGACCACAACTTCATGCCCAAGTTTGCTATAGCAAACTTCAGCTGATGCACCCCATCATCCCAAAGTCACTTTAATCGGACCAAGCCCATAGTGTTGCTCCTGCAAGTAGGGTCCACGCGGTAGACAACTTTTTCCTGGCCAGAGCGCACCACGTGCGCCTGTTCACGCGGTGACCACGCGTAGATTGCATGCACTGTAGGCAGAACGCGTGCTCTGGACTTTGGGGCCCTCAGCCGCCGCCCAAACCACGAGCTCTCGCCACCGCGTCCTGTCCACAGCGTCGCCCACACTCACCTACGTCCACGTGTACCCTGGCCCCCTCCTCCTTTCTCCCCGGTGCACCACACCGCACCGCGTGCCCGTGGCCGTCGTCGTTTTGCTCCTGTTTTCTTCTTCCTCGAGCTCTCTCGAGCGCCCACGAGCCCCTCCATGTCGTGTGCACCCTCTGACGCACTTCTCCCCTCCCTCTCCGCGTGTCCCCCGAGCGGCAGAGCACCGGCGCACGCGTCACCACGGCCGCGCTCACCCCGCGAGCTCGCCCGGCTATATATCGCCTGCCCCGAGCTTCCCCGAGCACACCAACCTCCTCTCCTCTCTCCTAGCACCCCCCTGCCCTCTCATTTGAGCTCAAGAAGCTCTTCTGCTCCTCCATTGGCCACCATGGCCGGCTCAGTCCTCGCACAAATTCGAGCTATCTAAGCCTTCTCCCTCCCTCCAAACCTCACCACGGCCCTCCCCTAGCCGCCACAAACCTCCCCAGCTCCCTGCGGCATCTTCTCCACGGCCGTGTCGTGCTCCTCGGAGATGGCCGATGCCACCTCCCGCCACGGCTGAAGCTCTCCTCATTCCCGAGCTCGTCGGCGAGCGTGCGACCCCCTGGAAGATGCGCTGCATCCTTCTGAGCAGTCCAGTGGCCGGAGCCTCGCCGGAGGTAGCCTGAGCTACTGGGACGAGCGCCGGCGCGCGTGCCCTTCCTCTGCCTCACGGGCGACCGACGAAGGAGGAAGACGATCTAGCCAGGCGGACCCAGCTCCTCTGCGGCCCCACTCGTCAGCCGCTGGCGTTGACCCAGCCGGCGCTGACGTGGATAAGTGGAAATGTATTTCAATAAATACGCTTTCCTGTCCAGAAAACGTACTCCCTCAGTGCTTCGGGTAAAAGTGCGCTTTCTCCTCATGAAGACGTATTTTCGGAAATGCACCTTCTGTTTTTACCCGCCGGTCAAAACTGTTAGATTGCGGACGTTGGTCCGTTAAGCGCAGAAATGAACACGTTTTTATTTGTTTTCTGCCTAACGAATGAACGGCCATATCTCCGCAACCGTAACTCCGATTCATGTGATTCAAAAGCCCACGTTCTCTGTTTGTCGAGCCCGTTCTGTTGGTACCATTTTCATGATGTTGTCACATTCTGAAAATGACCATTTTTCCCTTGCCCTTTAATCAGCTCCGCCGGGAGAGAAACTTTTCTGGCAACATTTTCCGCGAGCTTCTCGCACTTCTTCCCGATGAATCCTTCATCCCCAGGTAAGCCACAACAGCCACTTGCATGATGGCATTTCAATGGCCATGGTTTTACTTGAATATTTAATAATTTTTTTCTCATTTAATTATTTGGTGAATGCTATGTATATGCTCGTAAATCCATGCTCATTTCTTATGCCATGTTCATGTGTATTCATTGAGATAGATGATTAATTGCTAATGTTATTATTCTTATGTTTAATCCTGGTAATCATTTCATATGCTAGTGATAATGATATGCTCATATGAATTGTTATGGTTCGTTAAGAAAATACTTGTGAGATTCATGATCCTCACTATGCCATGCTCATTTGCATCTCGTAGACTAAATGATTTATCATTGTTGATGTTATGATGTTAAATGGTTATATTGCCCATCCATGGTTACACTGATATCATGCTCATATGCATTGTTATATCATTATGTTATTTTAATTATGACTCAGCTCATCACCATTCAAGTTAAACCTAACATTAATCAAACTTGAACAAATATGTTGGCTGAGTCATGGTGCCACTGAATCGAGCTCACAAGTGCAACCACACTTGCCTAGATGGGGAGGCCCTAATTCGATCTATTGTCATGCCTCTTGCCGGTACCTCCAACCAGGGAAGGTTATGTGCGCGTGCTACCCTGATCAGGTAGGCGGCTATAACCTTGTGTGCCTGGTTTTGGAATTGAGCTCAGGTCCCTGTTTGGGACGATTTTTGTTTGGCCACGACGGTGGCGGTGTGTCACTCAGTGACACAGGGTCACCCATGACATAGCCCAAAGGGGAGTTTGTCAGAGTGGCCGGGAGAGTGTCATGCAATAGATTGGTTTTGTCAGAATGTCGTTGGTCCACCCGAATGGGAGCACGAGGCCATGAGTTCCGTGGTATGGGTACAGTGTACTATCCTCTGCAGAGTGTATAATCTATCGATAGCCGCGTCCTCGGTCATGGACACAGTTCGTAGTAGGTCACACTATAGGTCAACAATAATAATAACCTGAATAATTAACAACCCCGGTTCCATGAGGAAAGAAGTTGGTTGATCTTTATGTGGTCATGCGATGATCACAGGAAAAGATCAAGCTCCTTGTAGTCATGTGATGATCACGATGGTATTGTTGATACCGAGCTTGGTTGATCCTGAGGTGATCGTGTGATGTTCACGATGGTAAGTTTGAGACATATGGTGGTTACGAGATAACCTCCGAGAAGAGTAAGTTGGTCCAAGGGACCTTAAACATCGACCCCCCTGCATGTTAGTTCCAGTATCATCATGTTCATATCATGATTAACATGTACATGCCATGCTCATTCTCGTAATTGCTCTAGTAGTATCCTGATCATCATTAATATTTAACCTGTAAGTGCCATGACGTTGTTTGTCTTGATTGCTTTGGCTGCTGTGAGCTTGTGAGTACATTCAAAGTACTCACTTGGCGTGTCATGCCAAATTGCAGGTGATGCCATGATTGATTGCTTGTCGAGGATCCCGAGTTTGCGCCCTTGGACGTGTCCCAGCCAGAGTCCCTACGGAGTGGAGTCCATCACCGGCGTCGCTGTTCCGCTGCTAGAAGCTATCCCGCTGCTACGAGTTGTTCCGCTGCTAGCATAGAGCTATCTGAGCCGGCGTAGTATCGCCTTGCCCCTGTAACCTTTGTAATATCGGACCCTTGTACCCCAATTATTTGTAATAAGAGTTGATTTGTTCTATGCCAAGCAATGCCGTATTCCAGAAGACTTGATCTCTGGGCTGGAATATGGGGTGTTCCGGTTCCTCTGAGCCGGGGTGCCACAACATTTGGTATCAGAGCAGGCCTGGCTGTAGGACGCCCTAGTCCGCACGAGCATTAGAAACCGGTAGTATAGAGTCTAGTCGGTTTGCTGCATTTGATTGTTGCATCTGTTTGTTGCACAACATGCATATAGACTCACTATCTTGTCGCTAACAGCTGATCTTGTGAGTGTAGGTGGCATCGGTTTCGATCCACTACCTGCACCCTCTAGTTTTGCATACCTGCTCTTTGGCGTTTGGTGTCATCTCTGTCCTAGCGGAGTGATGCCGAGGTACCTTGTGGTGTCCATCACTTGCAGGACTGATGCACAGGTATCGCGCCAATATATCTTTTCTTTAGCCACACCTATAGCTTCAGCGGAAGACATGCTTCTATACCGGATCTTGCCATCCTACTCGCCGCTTTGGCAACCCTTACTGGCTTTTGTTACCAGAAAAGGGCAATGTCAGCAAACCCTGATTTCCACCGCTATCCTACCTTGTCACCCCTTTCCCTGGACGATTACGGTTCCCTTCCGTATGCTTGATGATGATGTGGCCATGACATCTGTGTTCCGCTACATGATCACCGAGTCCGTCCTCACCTCCTAGCCCGTCCAGATGCAACCGGTGCTAAGCCAGCGCTTGGTGTAGCTCTGTTTACACCAATCTCTCCACACGTTGATTCACTTTCATGCACACCACCACAGCATGTTAGATCGTAGTACCGGAGTTTCCACGAGATTTGAGTGCTTAAGTAGGCATGCATATTGTTGTGTGTAGTAGTAAAATGTGATGTTGCTTGTATGTAATCTCGATGCCTTGTGTGCTTTTATTTGAGTCATTTCTGTTGCTTCTTTCTTTGGGCCTTCGGTGTCACGTTATTTCCCCTTATGAAAGTTGCTCATCGGACCGCCACCGGACTCGAAGAATCAGTGAGGAGTTCAAATATTTGGAAGCTGAGCTAAACATTATGAAATTCTCAGCCGACTGCATTATATTGGGAATATCTGGTTTGAATACAAATGATATTCTGGAGTGACTACCAGCATCAAGTCTACCTCAGTGTGCAACCATTACAACCGTAATGAACCAGCAAGAAGATGATTTGTGTGCAAGGCCAACCATATATTTTGAGACAAAGCAGGAATATCAAGGGTATACACATATATGGCCTTCAGTCCGCATATCACGGAAAGAAGCTTCTGGAGTAAGCAACCCAGTCTTCCTCTACACGCTACCAGGGAAGCTTACAACGCAAGGTTCCGCAATCTTCCTTGATACAATATGTGGATGACTTCCAGTGTAAGATACTCAGTCTTCTTCGGTAAGCTATCGCAGAAAGCTTCCGGCATAAGTCACCAAATCTTCCTCAGTAAGCAACCAAGGGAAAAGATTCTGAGGTACGATACCCAGTCTTCTTCAGCACACTATCCCGGCAAAAGCTTCAAGCATAATCTATTCAGCATTCTTCAGCACGCTACTCTCAGATAGCTTCCAACACAAGCTATCCAGTCTTCGTCAGTACGGCACTACAAACAGTCATCGGCATTGGTACAAGATGTTACCCAGTCAGTTGGTAGTATATGGCAGTGCACCTCAAGAATCAGATCCGCAACAGTTGGGTCAGAAGCACGAGCTAGTCAGGACCCAAGTGTCTGTCTTGGGAATCAAACGCTCAGCTATACATGCTTCCATGTACATTGTGAACATGCTGCCAAGGTCATGCAAGTCACTCATACGATGATGCAAGCATGGTGAGAATCAGACAACCACATGAGTTATGTAAGAGGAAGAAAGCCAGTTATACACCTTAGTGTGATGCTAGGACCGACAAGCTATAAAGTAAGACAACTTTGGGACAACAATCTTGACAGTGGATATCAAGGCCAGCTTCCTCACACCCGACAAAGTGATATCATTAAACTTTGTCACTATCTTGTATGATTGACAACAACAATGAGCTCTATACAAATACATGTGAACCTGGTATATTCGCTATGACATGAGTCATGAACAAGGTTAAGTTATGATTACCGGAATATTGCACCTGACAGCACCTGTGGTCACATGAAGAATTTATATGGCCAAGATCTTGCAGTAAAAGATTCAAAAAAGGAGAACAATAATGAAGGAGCGAGACTGGCAATACAAAATCGTCAGTATCAAATATCCAAGTCTGCCATGTCAGACCAAAGGCCAGCTCAGCAGTTTGACCCCAGCGACCATGTTAAAGCATCGTGCGACCTATGGATATACTGACAAAATGAGTAATCAAAGTGATGAACAACAAGCTCGGATCACGTGTCCTCACATATGGTACCCAGTAAAATGATAGCCTATCGCGAACAAGATTCTTCTGCCAGAACCATCGTTAGTCAAGTCTTCGGATACTATTGTTGTAAGGTCGTACTCCTTTACACGGGTCACGACGGGCGATAGTCGAATCTTTCATACGAGTTTGATACTCAAGGCAGTGGAGCCAGTTCAAAATGATTCAGAACTCCCTGCAAGTAGTCAGATTTCGATAAGAGAATGGTTATGATCCTCAGCATTGTTTTGAACCCGGAAGACATGCATCTATTTGAGTAACCCGATGTAAGGATTAAAAGGTTTTGTGTTCACCAAGGAAAATTGTTCACAACTCCATGGAATACTATCTGTGCCGAATATAGGAAGGTCACGTCAAATGGAAATCATTCCCGGACTTATGGAAATTCCAGTCATGATAATATCAGTCAAGCCAGCAGACATTAAAGAATTGGAGTCAGATTAAGGAGGAACATATGAAGAAAGTCTTGTCAGAATATTGGATACAGTGAAGCAAACCACCCCAGAGCAAGGCAGTCAGTCATATGGAATTCAGTGGGAACATTATATATGGAAAAGGATACCCGAGTTGGAACCAGTTTCCTTAAGTCAGAATATTCATACTTGTTCCCTGAGCAACCAAATCTTGAGGACGAGATTTTCGTAAGGGGGTAGGTTTGTGACACCCCGATTTTTGGCCCTTTCTTTTTCTTTTGCATTTCTTTGGAATTTTTATTTGAAATTTCTTTTCTGTGGCTCTGTGGTCTTGAAACCTGGGAAGATGATCTCTTCTTCCTCTCCCAAGTGGCTTGTCACTCCCAAATCTTTCTCAAGGCCATGTCATTTCCATCTTAGCCCAGCCTTAATTTTTATTTCTTGGGAATATTCCTTTTTTCTATTAAAGGAATAACCCTGTTTGCTCTAGGTTGTGAAGCAACCTACATTTCTGTCTTCCACAAAATTCCCACAAAATTCTCAAAATTCCTTTGGACCATATGGACCTTGGATATGTAAAAATATTCAAGATTTCATGCCCATGGTGCGCACACCATCCCAATCTTTGTTTCTGGTCATAATTTTAGTTTGTGAAGCAGCTATATTTTATATGGCTTCATAAATTCTGAAATTTTACCAGGGCATTATCCTACCTATATAACTTCCCTCCACCAAATTTGGGCTCATTTTATCTATCCAATATTTCTCAATAATTCCCCCAATTTTCTGTCTAGAGGAAAGCATTGTGAAGGAAGTACCATTTTTATTTATCCAAATGGTATGAATTTTTTTACAGTGCCTTCATATGCCCAAATGATCACCCTCCACAAAGTGTCAGATCTATCCAATACTCTATGTGAGTGCAGCTTCAAATTCCATTTCCTGGACCAGATTGTCAGTTGTGAAGCAACTATGATAAATCTTTGTCCAAATCATCTCAAATTGCCCCAGATCATAGTCCTTCCTATCCTAAACCCCTGTGACATCTTTCTTGGCCCTTTGGTCAAGTCATTTGACTACAACTTCATGCCCAAGTTTGCTACAGCAAACTTCAGCTGATTCACCCATCATCCCAAAGTCACTTTAATCGAACCAAGCCCATAGTGTTGCTCCAGCAAGTAGGGTCCACGCAGTAGACAACTTTTTCCAGGCCAGAGTGCACCGCGTGCGCCTGTTCACGCGGTGACCACGCATAGAGCGCGTGCTGCAGGCAGAACGCGTGTTCTGGACTTTGGGGCCCTCGGCCGCCGCCCAAACCACGAGCTCTCGCCACCGCGTTATGTCCACAGCGTCGCCCGCACTCCCCTGCGTCCACGCGTACCCTGGCCCCCTCCTCCTTTCTCCCCGGCGCACCACGCCGCACCGCGTGCCCGTGGCCGTCGTTGTTTCACTACAAGAAATCTGTTAATCCATGACAAATTTCTGGGGACGTTCCTAGAAGCCGTCATGAACCATGACGGTTTACGTGGATCTGTCATGGGATCCGTCATGAATCCACGTGTGCATGACTGATCCTAAAACGCAGAGTTTTGTCTTTCATTTTTACTATGTTTAAACCGTCACGGATTTGTTGTTGTTGACGTGTCGTGATGTGGTTGGTCCAGGCCATGGAACTTTTTTTTTCACTATGCAGCCGTGATCTGGCGCGGCCAAACTGACGGTCATTGTGCGCGACCGAGCTCTACATTTTTTAACTATGCAGATGTGTCGAGCTGTGGTCGGACCACTTCGTGAACCAGCTCGGCCACACCGACGGTAGCTTGCGGTGTTAGTCTTACAAAAAATATGTGGCGCGCGGAGGCACACTCGAACCCACGACCTCAAGAGTGAGGTGTGCACTCCCTTGCCACTGCGCTACAGTTACCCATGTGCAATAGGGTTACAGATTACATTTATGTATTATAGAAGTTCAGTCTTAAATGGCTAGTTCTTTTAGTTGGGCCTTATATCGCTAGTTAAAAGTGAGGCAGCCAGGTTTGAACACTGGACCTCTAAATTGAGGTGTTAATCACTTACCCGCGGTGCTCAACTCAAAAAAAAAACTTGCCTGCGATGCTAGCTAAGCTACGGTTCATCAACTGAAATTTTACGTACATTCAATACTAATTCTTTTTTTTGAGGGGGCATTCAATACTAATTATATATAGAACAATTCTGTCTATTGCTCATCTTGCATATATTTGGGCAGCCCTGTACGCGAACCGTGTGGTTTTCTACTGGCTTTCTTTTTATTTTGTCCAAGTTCATGTTTACTTTTCCTTTACTTTTTATTATTACATTTATTTTCCCCATATATAAAAGTTACAATATTAATCTACAATTATTGTGTATTTTAAATATCTATTTTATTTTCGTTATTGTGTACCTAGAAGAGGTAAACATGATTTTTTTTCTAAAATTCGCGTGGATTTAAATAGTTCAATGTGTTTTTCTTGTAAAATTATATATATTCATTTGGGACCAAAAGCATGCAATTATTGTATATCTTCATTGTATTTTTAAAAATACACAATTATTATAAAGTTGACAACACGTGGTTTGAAAACTTTTGAACTTGTATTAAAATTTATTGTGTAATAATAATATATGTTAGAAATGTACTAAAATGTTCAATGTGTTTGTAAAAATGTAAGAATAATTTTACACAATAATCTTTTAATGCACGTTGAACATTTTCTAAAAAAAAATTGGACATTGTTTTTAAAACACACTTTTTCAACTTTTTGAAGGCATGACGAACATTTTTCAAAACACCTTGGCAATCTTTTAATTTTGAAAAATGCAAAGGAAGTCGGAAAAACATGAAACTTGGCATGGTGCCCTCTGATACCTAGAGGCTCTGGTAAAAATTTGAGAAGGTTTCACGAAAATTGGGGTGTGCGCTGTTTAGAAACAGGCCATCTTCGAGATAGAATCTATGTTTCGAGAAGGACTGGGTCAGTTTTGAAGGCGAAGTGACCATTGCTTCATCCGTTGACCTAAAATGTTTTGTACACTTAACATACACTATTACATGAACCATGTCAAAATTTGATTCAATTTGGAACTGCAAGTGCATGAAAAAGTTGGCAAAGTTGGTTTGAAAAATCCTACTTGTGTTATTGAGTCTATTTTTGCATCTTATCCAAGAAAATGGAAGGAAATACAAACATGAGGGTGCCAGACTCGACCTCAAACATGGAGTTTATTGATTTTTTAATTCTGAAAAATGCAAACGAAGTCTGAAAAAAATAGAACTTGGCATGGTGCCCTCGTATGACACCTAGAGGTTGTGGTAAAACTTTGATAAGGTTTTACAATAGTTGTGACGTAGGGTGCTTAGAAACTGGGCCATCTTTGAGTAAGAATCTATGTTTCGGGAGGGAACAACTCTGATTTGTAGGCGGAGCGACCGTTGCTTCATTAGTTGGCCTTGATTTTTTTTCAACACTCAAAAGTTGAGAAAATTGGTTTGAAAAATCATATTTGTATTAACGAGTGTATTTTTGGTACTTATCCAAGAAAAGGAAAGGGATTCCAAACATTAGGGTGCCAAGACTCGACCCCAAAAATAGAGTTTCTTGATTTTTTTATTCCAAAAAATGGAAACGAAGTTTGAAAAAAATGAAACTTGGCATGGTGCTCTTATATGACACCTAGAGGTTGTGGTAAAGATTTGACAAGGATTTGCAATAGTTGTAACGTATGCTGCTTAAAAAATGTGCCATTTGTGAAGAAGAATCTAGGTTTCAAGAGGGAACGACTCAGGTTCGAAGGAGACACGACCACTGCTTCATTCGTTGGCCGTGAATTTTTTTCTACACTCAACATACAACATTAGATGATCCATGTCAAAATGTGACAGTTTTTTGAGTCTATTTGCTATATTTAAGTCATTTAGTGCATTTCTAGGCATTTAACAAAAAATCAATTTGGAACTGCAAGTGCATGCAAAAGTTGGCAAAATTGGTTTTAAAAATTATTTTTCTGTTAATGAGTGTATGTTTGGGTCTTATCCAAGAACACGAAAGGGGTTTCAATCATCAGGATGCCAAGACTCAACTCCAAATATGTAGATTGTTGGTCTTTTAATTCCAAAAAATGCAAACAATTTCTGAAAACATGAACCTTCGTATGGTGTCATTAAAGGATCCCTAGAGCCTATGGTAAAAGTTTGAGATGGTTACCTACTTACTTAGCTGCTGGGATAGAGCTCATCAACTATATGTAAGAGAACTTAGTACGTTTAGTACCTTCCACTCTCACATAACAACACACAAGCAACATACTCAATAATTGCTAAAATTCTAACAAGTGTTTCCTACTGTCGCACATCGTTGACTATGGCTAGGTCACTAGTGAGTAGAAAATGTTGAATCATTTAACTAAAATCCATAAATTAAATTTGTAAATGTTCAGTAAAAAGTATGAGGACTATATCAAAATATTTACCGGTGATAAAGATATATTTTAAATTTAGAAAAACCAAAATTAAGCGATGTTCACTCAAAACAATAGGTGTAATATATCAAAATATTCCAAAAAGTGTTCTTTGGGTATTCTAATGATTGGAAACAATATTGTTCAACCTATTTAGGATAAAGAACTATATAACACCTTTAAATATATGTAGTATATTAGATGTAAAAAGTGTGCTGGGGTATATATGATAAATGTTTTTTTTGCAAATTACTTTACCAGGGTGCCTTACTTAGTATTTGCAAAACAAAAAAAAACTAGTTCAAAATTTGGGCTGCCTTGCTCGCTGCTGGGCTGAGGTCACCAAAAGCCCATTAGATTCCTAGAGTATACATGTGTCCTGGTTGAGGAAAACCATGGCTTCTGATTGGTTCACTCTACCCTCACACGGATTGCAAGTCACAACTGTTAGATCCTCTCCAATCCAATGGTGGAAGATTGGTTCCCGTCTCTCCTCTTTCTTCCCCACCCACGAGGAGCCGTCGCCTTTATTCTCCTATTTCTTCCGCCTGTCGATCCTTCCAGATCCTCCCAGCGCCTTCCTCCTTCCATCCCCTAATCCACATCTTCCTCCATCTCCTCATCGAAGGCAAGCACAGCCCCCACGATTCCATGACACCCAGGCCGCCATCGAACCCTTTGAGGGTGCCGCGCTGGCCCGCCGAGGGGTCTTCATCGACCGGTCACTGGGGAGCAGCGCCGTGGCGGACGCTGCCACCGAAGGCCAAACGGTGCGATGGCCTCCACTTCTCGAGCATCGGCAGACGGGGTCTACGGTGCCAGCGGGATGGCTTCCCGTTCAGACGCGACCGGTGCCCGTGTTGCAGGGTGCTTACTGCGTATGCCGCCTCGATGACGACCTCGTCCATATAGGCGGCGACGCCCCTGAAGGCTGACCTGGCACCGGTGCCGTTGATGTTGCCTATGTCTCAGTCGCTACAGGGCGCGAGCGGCTTCCTCGTGGGCGTGCCGAACCGAGGGAATGACGACGGGCTCGCGGACTTGGATGGGCCTGGCTGGACAGAATACCCGACGGGCGTGCCCGAGGTCGTCAGGGCAATGGGTACTACGGCGGCGACAGGCTCGTGGCGACACCCGCACGTCCAAATTACAGGGTGGCATGGATTGAGCTAGTTGGCGATGGGCACCAAGGCGTAGGCGTGCTCGTGATCCTCTCCGATGCGTGCTTGAGGAGCTACAATCCAGGGGCACCATACGCGGCGAGATTGGCATCCTTCCGTGCTAGAAGATGATGGCTGGTAGTGGATCCAGTGGATCCTTTAATAAGCTCGACGCCGCGATGGTAGACTCTGCTTTCATATGAATACGACTACACTTTTCTTAAAGAAAAAAATCAATGAGCTTGGCTTGGATGTAATTTTTATTTGTGTAATTTTTAGTGGGTTTAATTTAATTTTACTTTTGGCTGTAATTTATGTTTGTGTAATTTTTTTAATTTAATGATATGAGTAGAAATCTAAAAAAATGTTTTGCTCAAAATGTTAACAGACAAAAAATAATAGGTATTGGTCTAGACTATAATTAGTGGGCTAAAGATACAATTAACGGAAATTAGTGGGGCAAAAATTTAATTAGGCCACAACTGTAATCGGTGGGCCGAAATTTTAATTGGGCAAATGATCACATGGGCCGGAACTAAAAACAGTTGGCCAAAATCCTATATGGGCTGATTACCAAATGGGCCGCCATGTCGGATACATGTTGGCTGCCATGTCAGACGATGACATTGCATGCACATTAGCATTGTTGTTAGCACGTCTGTTAAGTGCCATCTATGACGGCCAAGAGCCGTCATGGATCCATGACGGTACTGGAAGATCCATCACGGAGCACATGGTGGTCAAATTATGACACGATACACATGACGGATTTCAAATCCGTCACGCCTGGTCATCCATGATGGTTTTGAGGCCATCCATGACGGTTTGAATCTGTCATGTATTAACAGATTTCTTGTAGTGTTTTGCTCCTGTTTTCTTCTTCCTCGAGCTATCTTGGGCGCCCACGAGCCCCCCCACATCGCGTGCACTATCTGACGCACCTCTCCCCTCCCTCTCCGTGTGTCCCCCGAGCCGCAGAGCGCCAGTGCACGCGTCGCCACGGCTGCGCTCACCCCGCGAGCTCTCCCGGCTATATATCGCCTGCCCCGAGCTTCACCGAGCACACCAACCTCATCTCCTCCCTCCTAGCACCCATGCCCTCTCATTTGAGCTCAAGAAGCTCTTCTGCTCCTACAATGGCCACCATGGTGTAACACCCCAAAAATTTGACCATATTTTTATTAAGTAAAATTTGGCCAGAAATAAAATTTTGAATTATATTAGGTCTTTAATTAATTTCAGGATCCTCTCTGTTTTCTGCCTTCCCAAATTCTTCCCTCCATATATAATTTCTTGTAAAATATTGTGGCTTTGGAACTTTTCTTAAAACTTTTCATTTATATTTTAAACAACAGTAGGAATTATTTTCATAATAGAATTTCCCAGAAATAATTCTTTTAATAGCAATTTCAATCTTTGAAATGCTTCTGTTGCACTATAATTATTTTAAATAATTCTGCGAAAATTCCACAAAAATTATGAGGGGTCATGTGATGCCTATAGATCACTTTTATGCAAAAACCTAACTTGGTCTTTTGAAAATTTTGGGCAAAACATCCTCTCTTCAATTCTGTCCCATTCTTGGGTTATAACCACAACCTCAATTTTTCTTGATCCAAAAATTCTGAAATTATTCCACCTTGTAGTCCTTCCAACTAAACTCTTAAGTCCAGAAGATAAACTGCATTTGCAACCTGGAAGACCTCCAAAGAAATCCTCCAAGTTTCTGTCCAGAACTGAATTCTGGTAAAACTTGCACTAGAAAGTTTCTCTATTTGTCAAACTACCTCCACCCCTATCTTTAACATCTAAGGAGACACCATCCTGGAAATTTTCACACCCAACAAAGATCCCTGGCTAGCCCTAGCATTTCATCAAGCACATTATGTACATGGCATGATTTTGCAACCACTCAAACCTGAACTGCACACTTGATCATCTGGCCAAACCAGTATGTCCATCACCCCCCATGCCCAGAAGCACCATCCTGCTAATTTGTAGCTTGGTTGGGTCCCTGTAGATGCCATTGGCATTTGTTCGAGCACGTGGTGCGCGTGTCCAGAGCGCGGCCAGAGCACGCATATTGCAGCCTCTGGCATCAAGCTGCTGCCGTGCCCCTGCTGCCTCTCCCGCTCGCCCTAGCCCTCCCCTGGATCATCTGATCCTCCCCAACGCTGCCGACACCCTCAGTTGGCCCCTACCGCCGGCCACCGCCACCAGAATCGCTGCCCGACGAGTCTCTCCTCGCCACGTCTCTGCCCCGCTTAAATGCCAATGGCCAGAGTTCATCCATTCACCCACCGACCTCGCCAGCTACCTCAACGGCGGGATGAATGGCCGCCCGCCATCGTGCCTTCTTCGGGAAGCTCCGGGAGGAGCTTCCCCTTGCTATAAAATGCACCCCCGAGCCCGCATCCACCCATGGCACCACTCCCTCTACCTCTACAACCCTCACGGAGCACCCAACCGACCCGGCGAGGTCCTCTTCTCCATCTCCGATGAAATCATCCGCCGCTACCTTCTTGTCAAATCCGAGCTAACCCAAGCCTCGTTCACCTTCATTTCCTTCCAGTAGTTCTCTCTCGACCCCGCGGACCCCTTCCCATCATCAATTCCACCGAAGATGGCCCGTGGGCGAAACGCCCAATTTGCTTCCAACGGAGCTCTTCGGGTAAGCTCGCTGCCGGCGACCCCGTGCCCTCCACCGGTCATGCCGTCCACCGGACGAACCGCCACGGCCTCCTGAGCAAGACGGTGGCCTCAGTTCACCGTGGGGTGCCGCCGTTCGCCGGCGAGTATCGCCGGAGCCCCCGCCCTGTTCGGCCAGAGGAAAGAGGCGAGGTGGACCGCAGTCAAACCTGACCAATGGGGCCAGGTGGGGCCCATTGTCAGTGACCCTGGAACGCACCGAGCCGCCTGTAAGTGGAGACGGGTTCCCCAGAAACCGTCATCATGCAGGGAAAGCGTATTCCACGAATACGTCTTCGACGTCGTCAGCCCCCCCGCGCGGCCGAGCGACTGGGCCTGGCCCAGTGGCGCCAGACGACTAAACAGCGCTCAGGGCGCGCTTCTGCTCTTTTCTCTTTTTTTTCCAGCAACTTTCAAATAATCCCACAGCACTCATTTCAAAACCAAATTTGATGATTCAAATTTCTGCATACTCCAAAAATCATGCTCTATTAATCCAGCTAGGGTGAATATTTTTATTAAGCTTAGTTTTTGTTGGATCTATTAAATACTCCATTTAATCATTTATTTCAACTTAGAAATCCCCTAGGAAAATCATATGAACTCCAAATAAGTTGATTCTGTTTCTGAAATTCCTAATTTTTCATCTAGTTTATTTTAGTATTTATTTCAAAAATTTCCAAACAACTTTTTTGTACTGTTTTGACTTTATGTGGCAATTTCAATATTTTTGAAAATAGGAAAAATGGAGGGAATAGAATTTTCAAAACTTTTGGAGTGCACCCAATCTTTCTGCATGATCAAGGCAAGCATCTTGAACACTTGATATGGTGAATGCTTGGTAGTTGCTAGCTAGAATATTTGAATCATGATTATGATAATTTTGAATGAAATTTGCATCTTGCTATTTTGCATGCATAATCCATTACTATCTAGTTATCCTCACCTAAACATGAAATATGAGTGAGGATGATTATTGTTACCTGCCACAGATGTCTATGTTGGTCCAGAACTAATCTGTAGGAAAGAATCAGTCACGAGAAAAGTGACCGTGAGACTAAAATCTCGTTGTGACGAGAATAATTAGTGAGGGTATGTTGGGACATACTAGATGGTGACCCTGTTGGGTACTACCAAGGAAATATATTGTGCTAACCACTGCAGGAAAACTTAAATCTCCTACGTTGACCGTAGATCGAGTCTTGTTTCGATAACCCCCATACTTGAACCGTGCTGCCACTTGTCCCTCCCACAGGTAGGGTATGGTTTAGTAAGTTGATAACCCCTTTCCATGCACACACCATACAGAGAGGCCATGGTGAAAGATACCAGAGGCCTCTGGTAGGCATGTCACCTGGTTAGGGGGCATGGGTGTATCCGGCTGGGCCGAGAGGGGGGCACCCCTTGTAATCCGCGCGTTATGAATTGTGATCCCATGCTATTCGAGACGATGGTCTCCCCGTCTTAGAGTTTTTCTTGAACGATGCTTTGGGTGATTCCTGGCATCCGGAAAGTTAATCTGGTGTGTGCTGGTCAGGTGTGTTTTCAACCCAAAGAGCGTAATGGGAATTAGTCAGTGTCTCGGTGTTGGCTAAAGAAATCCTTTACTTGTGGGTAAAGAGTACACCCTCTACAGAGTTATACCTATTTGAATAGCCATGTCCGCGGTTAAGGACTACAGTCTAGGTTGGTCAAGTGTCGGTCTTAGTGTCGGTCTTCGGAGGAAATAATTAAAATTGAGCATGGTTCATTTTGCAGGATAATTATTGTCACTACTGATGCTATCTTGAATGTTATAGTTAACATGAATGTTATTATGGACTAACCCTGTTCTTCTATGCGAAATCTGAGTATCACTTGGGATGGCTAGTCCACCTGGATACTCATTTATATTTTTCTGGGTATCACTTGGGATGGCTAGTCCACCTGGATACTCATTTATATTTTTCTGGGTATCACTTGGGATGGCTAGTCCACCTGGATACTCATTTATATTTTTCTAGGTATCACTTGGGATGGCTAATCCACCTGGATACTCATTTATATTTTTCTGGGTATCACTTGGGATGGCTAGTCCACCTGGATACTCATTTATATTTTTCTAGGTATCACTTGGGATGGCTAGTCCACCTGGGTACTTAGTTTTATTCTCTTTTCTGAGTATCACTTGGGATGGCTAGTCCACCTGGATGCTCATTTCTTTTCAAGACCTCTCGAGGCGTCACTTTCATACACCCGTTTGGCATTTCTTTTCAAGACCTCTCGAGGCGTCGCTTTAGACACCCGTTTGGCATTTCTCTTCAAGGCCTCTCAAGGCGTCGCATTCAGACACCCGTTTGGCATTTTTCTTGGAATTTCTCGTGTGGTCCAACGCCCGATGTTCCATTTTATTTCCTCGATTTACTACTAACATGATATACTTATTCTTCCGCATCGTATTAATATTTATCATGCCATGCTTTAATTTCGGTCAACATATGCATGTAATTTAACCCATCATGAACATATGCATTCGGTATATCTTTTGTTCATAATGTTTGCGAGTACATTCCAACATACTCACTGGCTTGTCCCTGGCTATTTAATTGGCCAGGTTAGGATTCCATCGAGGAGTACTACAACGACGTCCATGCGGACTAGGAGCCTAAGATAGCAGCCATTCGAGATAGGATATCCCGGTCAGCCATTCCTGTGGGATTGGAGCTTCCACCAGTATTGGAGATCCGTTAACCGCTTCCGCCATCCACTATTAGAAATCATTGTTGTATCATTAGACCTTTATGGTCTTGTATTCAATTCTTGTAAGTGCTTGGAATTCTGTATCAAGGACGTGTCCACCAGTAAAAATGATCTTGGGGCTGGTGATGACACAAGGGGTTATTTCTGGGATATTATGTCCTGGAAATCCGGCCCCTACAGCCTTGGTATCAGAGCCAAGCTGACCATTGGCTAATCCTATCTTAGCCTGGTCATTATCCTTAGGTTTCCACACCGTCCAAATCTTTTCCTGTCCGTAGCCAAGCCCATCTCATCCGATAAGCCTACACTGTGGCCAGCCGACATCTTTTGACAGTCGGTGCCCAACCTATCAGCCAACCCATAGGCCGTGTGCCTGTGGCCGACACCTGAGTTGTCCCATCCACAAGCGTGCGATGGAAGACTCTGCTGGCCTATAAAGGAAGCCTTGCCCGAACTCAGCACATTACAGCCTCATTTTCAGTTCGATATCCAACCACCAAGATGCCTGGTCCTATTGTTCGCAATGAGACCACCGCAGCCGAGCTTGGAGACTTTGTTGTCATCCTCGCCAATCTCACCCGCCGAGCTTTTGGCACAGAAGAGCCCCCGGAGTATGTCATGTACCAGGAGCACACGAGTGATGCCATCCACCACTTCTGGGCCACGGTGCACATCTACGGGAGGGGCACCCCGTCAGAACGCCCCTACCGGTTCACCGAGAGGATGACCTCTGACGAACCCCAAGCCATCCAACTTGCAGCCCTAGAGGCTATAGTTAACCTCCGGCATTTGTCGCCGAGGGTTAACATCCGCCCCTTCTACTACTACCCTAGCCGTGAAGGCTATGGTAGCCTGACCCAGGTCGCCAACGGAGACCATGAGACGGATCCTGCTCTAGTGCATCTGGTGCGCTACCTGAGAGCGCAAGAGGCGCTATTCGATCAGGTCACCCACGATCTGATTGCGACCCACAGGACGCTCGCTCTCGTGACCCCGGTGAGAAGTGAAGCTGCACCCACCACCGACGCCCCGATAGTGCTGCTTGGGAGGCCAGTTGAGCCCCCAAGGTCTGCTCGTGTCATCTACCTGGGCAATGCATTCGCTCCCCCAGGGGAACTCCGTCGTCTCTTGGAGACCTACTCCAACAGGACGGTGACCTCGACACCCCGCGCGGGACACCACCGCTACCCCAGCCCTGTAGCTCCCCATCCGACCCCGGTCAACTCCGACACCAAAGCACACGGAGAGGCCTCGACATCTACAAGACGCGCCCGGCTAGATGTCAACGAGGTGGACTGAGTCCACTAGAATTTTTGTCAAGCCTTAGTGGCCCGGTGTCCCTGTATTTTCAAAGTAGCAGTTGTATGGCGTGGTAAGTTTGTAAATTACTTGTGTACCCTTGTCTTAACAGTAGTATGCGTGATCTAGCTCAAATTATTGGCGTGTGGTGACAGAGTAAATTCTAGACGTGACTGCCGAACCCCCTCCTAACCGACACGCACAGTAATATGTCACATTCCTTTTGAGGATTGAAGTCTGAGATTTTGACTCAGACAACCCCACGCCGGAACCAATACACAAGTCGTACCGGCGCCACATCATGTTTCCTAACCCAAGCACTCTATAAGAAGCCACTTCCATATCCCACACCAGCAACCAGCAGCCGTGAGCACCGCATCCATCAGCCTTGTGCACTGCGTTCATAACCAACCTCTCCAATGTGTCACCTCGAAGCCTACCTGAGAATCCCGGATGCAAGCCCTGGTAGTTTTGCTAAGGTTTTGTGGGATTTCACCCGCAACACCCTTGGCTCCACCCACCCACCCAAGTATGAGTTGTTCAAGTTGAGGATCACCCCAAGTTCCTCAAAATATTGGGCAGTTGTGCACATTCCACCAGAGGACCCGAACCAAGACCCTCTGTATATCATCTTCATCGGGAAATCCATGCCAACTCCAGGCATGGCCATAGAAATTGTTGCATATGAAGCAGTTACCCGTCTTCGATTCGCAGTGCCTTGTGCTAGCGAAAGGGGGTATTATTACTTTCCGAGCCACGCAGCACCCGGAGCGGAATCAACGTTCCCCTGCAGACAAATAGAGAGCGATCCAGTGCTGGCCAACTTTGTTCAATATGTCATCGCTCAAGAGCATTTGACTCAACAACTAATGGATTACCTTCAAATTCTTGCTGTTTTAAATCCTCGGATCGCCATTGGCAGACCACCCTTGCCAACTCAGGAGGGGCATGTTCTTTGCCTACTTCCTCCACTTCCTCCGGAAGAAGAAGAATGTGCTCCAGCACCAGGAACCCTTCCGCAAGACCCCGTAGATCTTACCTTCGAACCGTAGGCAGTCAAGAGTGTGTTGTTGTGGTGTGTAGTGCTTGTTTACAAGATGCAATCCTTGCGATGTATTTTAGGGCATATGTCATGTACGCATTAATATGATTGCAATTTGTCCACGAATATTTGATTGTGGTGATCTGCATTTAGTTCATCCGCACCCAGAGGAGCAATTTTCTTAAGGGCCATTGTCACAAGATTTTTCCAGCATAAAATTAATTCGCGTGCCACTACAGCATCCGACTCACAGCCACACCTGCTCTACCACATGCATTAAGTGCAGAAACCACACACACACACACACTTAGCACCAAATTAACCACTACCTGATCACTCTCACCACACCACCGTTTTCTTGAAGAAAACTCGTGGGTTTTTATTCCTAGGAAGCCTGCTGCAAACGCACTAACACTCACTCGTACCCGACACTGATGCCTAGTTCTCATAATCACCGCCGCCTCGAAGAACCACCACTCGAGCAGTGGCATCGCGGCGATCATCGAGGATCATCGCACAGAGCAGCAGCGAGAAGCCAACCAACGCCGCCAGCAGGCCAACCAGGAGGATCATGATCAGCTCCGGAACCACGTCCTCCATTAGTGCCTCGTCTCGAGCTTCTGCAACCAGAAGGAGAAGAAGAAGGAGAAGAGAGGTGAGGTGTGAGGTAGAAGGAAGAAAAACCGCAGTCGTTTTTATAGCTCAAGCTCAGTGCACGGTGAGCGAAGTCCACCAGCGCCGCTCGTCGCTCGATCGCCGGTGTTCGGAGGCGAATCCGCGAGCAGTGCCGACGGGGTGCTGGCCCGCGAGGTGAGTGCACGCTGCCGGCGACAAGCACGCCGCGCACTACCGCGGTATGGCCTAGATGCCCTATGCGCTAAATGCCGCGGGTGGAGAAAGTGCGGGAGGGCACGCGAGAAAGAGAGGAAGAAGAAGAGCCAGAGGAAGAAGAAGAGACTGAGAGTGGGCCCTGGGTCCACCTGTCAGCCGTAGAGAGCGCTGTGCACTGGAGTACGGAAAGCAAAATTTGGAATTTAGAATTTTACTTTTTCCAAATTTGTCGTACTGTAAAACCACAGCACTAGTATCCCACTATAGTTGCACCAATTATCAGTAGCCCCACGTCAACTGTGCCTAATTAGGTTATTTAAATAATTAGCCCAGAAAAATCTCCTCGGAAAGGTGGGTTTAATTTTAATGACCACCTTAACAAATCTCGAGGACGAGATTTTCTTAAGGGGGGTAGAGTTTGTAACACCCCAAAAATTTAACCATATTTTTATTAAGTAAAATTTGGCCAGAAATAAAATTTTGAATTATATTAGGTCTTTAATTAATTTCAGGATCCTCTCTGTTTTTTGTTTTCCAAAATTCTTCCCTCCATATATAAATTTTTGTAAAATGTTGTGGGCTTTGTTAGTTTTCTTAAAACTTTTCATTTATATTTTAAACAACAGTAGGAATTATTTTTATAATAAAATTTGCCAGAAATAATTCTTTTAATAGCAATTTCAATCTTTGAAATGCTTCTGTTGCACTATAATTATTTCAAATAATTCTGCTAAAATTCCACAAAAATTATGAGGGGTCATGTGATGCCTATAGATCCCTTTTATGCAAAAACCTAACTTGGTCTTTTGAAAATTTTGAGCAAAACATCCTCTCTTCAATTCTGTCCCATTCTTGGGTTATAACCACAACCTCAATTTTTCTTGATCCAAAATTCTGAAATTATTCCACCTTGTAGTCCTTCTAACTAAACTCTTAAGTCCAGAAGATCAACTGCATTTGCAACCTGGAAGACCTCCAAACAAATCCTCCAAGTTTCTGTCCAGAACTAAATTCTGGTAAAACTTGCACTAGAAAGTTTCTCTATTTGTCAAACTACCTCGACCCCTATCTTTAACATCTAAGGAGACACCATCCTGGCAATTTTCACACCCAACAAAGATCCCTGGCTAGCCCTAGCATTTCATCAAGCACATTATGTACATGGCATGATTTTGCAACCACTCAAACCTGAACTGCACACTTGATCATCTGGCCAAACCAGTATGTCCATCACCCCCCATGCCCAGAAGCACCATCCTGCTAATTTGTAGCTTGGTTGGGTCCCTGTAGATGCCATTGGCATTTGTTCGAGCACGTGGTGCGCGTGTCCAGAGCGCGGCCAGAGCACGCATATTGCAGCCTCTGGCATCAAGCTGCTGCCGCGCCCCTGCTGCCTCTCCCGCTCGCCCTAGCCCTCCCCTAGATCATCTGATCCTCCCCAACGCCTGCGACACCCTCGCTTGGCCCCTAGCGCCGGCCACCGCCACCAGAATCGCCGCCCGACGAGTCCCTCCTCGCCACGTCTCTGCCTCGCTTAAATGCCAATGGCCAGAGTTCATCCATTCACCCACCGACCTCTTAGCGCCCTTACCGGCCTCCACCGACCTCGCCGACCTCGCCAGCTACCTCAACGGCGCGATGAATGGCCGCCCGCCATCGTGCCTTCTTCGGGAAGCTACGGGAGGAGCTTCCCCTTGCTATAAAATGCACCCCCGAGCCCGCATCCACCCACGGCACCACTCCCTCTACCTCTACAACCCTCACGGAGCACCCAACCGACCCGGCGAGGTCCTCTTCTCCATCTCCGATGAAATCATCCGACGCTACCTTCTTATCAAATCCGAGCTAACCCAAGCCTCGTTCACCTTCATTTCCTTCCAGTAGCTCTCTCTCGACCCCGCGGACCCCTTCCTGTCATCAATTCCACCGAAGATGGCCCGTGGGCGAAACGCCCAATTTGCTTCCAGCGGAGCTCTTCGGGTAAGCTCGCTGCCGGCGACCCCGTGTCCTCCACCGGTCATGCCGTCCACCGGACGAAACGCCACGGCCTCCTGAGCAAGACGGTGGCCTCAGTTCACCGTGGGGTGCCGCCGTTCGCTGGCGAGTATCGCCGGAGCCCCCGCCCTGTTCGGCCAGAGGAAAGAGGCGAGGTGGACCGCAGTCAAACCTGACCAGTGGGGCTAGGTGGGGCCCATTGTCAGTGACCCTGGAACGCACCGAGCCGCCTGTAAGTGGAGACGGTTTCCCCAGAAACCGTCATCGCGCAGGGAAAGCGTATTCCACGAATACGTCTTCGACGTCGTCAGCCCCCCTGCGCGGCCGAGTGACTGGGCCTGGCCCAGTGGCACCAGGCGACTAAACAGCGCTCTGGGCGCGCTTCTGCTCTTTTCTCTTTTTTTTTCAGCAACTTTCAAATAATCCCACAGCAGTCATTTCAAAACCAAATTTGATGATTCAAATTTCTGCATACTCCAAAAATCATGCTCTATTAATCCAGCTAGGGTGAACATTTTTTATTAAGCTTAGTTTTTGTTGGATCTATTAAATAGTCCATTTAATCATTTATTTCAACTTAGAAATCCCCTAGGAAAATCATATGAACTCCAAATAAGTTGATTCTGTTTCTGAAATTCCTAATTTTTCATCTAGTTTATTTTAGTATTTATTTCAAAAATTTCCAAACAACTTTTTTGTACTGTTTTGACTTTATGTGGTAATTTCAATATTTTTGAAAATAGGAAAAATGGAGGGAAGATAATTTTCAAAACTTTTGGAGTGCACCCAATCTTTCTGCATGATGAAGGCAAGCATCTTGAACACTTGATATGGTGAATGCTTGGTAGTTGCTAGCTAGAATATTTGAATCATGATTATGATAATTTTGAATGAAATTTGCATCTTGCTATTTTGCATGCATAATCCATTACTATCTTGTTATCCTCACCTAAACATGAAATATGAGTGAGGATGATTATTGTTACCTGCCACAGATGTCTATGTTGGTCCGGAACTAATCTGCAGGAAAGAATCAGTCACGAGAAAAGTGACCGTGAGACTGAAATCTCGTTGTGACGAGAATAATTAGTGAGGGTATGTTGGGACATACTAGATGGTGACCCTGTTGGGTACTACCAAGGAAATATATTGTGCTAACCACTGCAGGAAAACTTAAACCTCCTACGTTGACCGTAGATCGAGTCTTGTTTCGGTAACCCCCATACTTGAACCGTGCTGCCACTTGTCCCTCCCACAGGTAGGGTATGGTTTAGTAAGTTGATAACCCCTTTCCGTGCACACACCGTACAGAGAGGCCATGGTGAAAGATACCAGAGGCCTCTGGTAGGCATGTCACCTGGTTAGGGGGCATGGGTGTATCCGGCTGGGCCGAGAGGGGGGCACCCCTTGTAATCCGCGCGTTATGAATTGTGATCCCATGCTATTCGAGACGATGGTCTCCCCGTCTTAGAGTTTTTCTTGAACGATGCTTTGGGTGATTCCTGACATCCGGAAAGTTAATCTGGTGTGTGCTGGTCAGGTGTGTTTTCAACCCAAAGACCGTAATGGGAATTAGTCAGCGTCTCGGTGTTGGCTAAAGAAATCCTTTACTTGTGGGTAAAGAGTACACCCTCTGCAGAGTTATACCTATTTGAATAGCCATGCCCGCGGTTAAGGACTATAGTCTGGTTTGGTCAAGTGTCGGTCTTCGGAGGAAATAATTAAAATTGAGCATGGTTCATTTTGTAGGATAATTATTGTCACTACTGATGCTATCTTGAATGTTATAGTTAACATGAATGTTTTTATGGACTAACCCTGTTCTTCTATGTGAAATCTGAGTATGACTTGGGATGGCTAGTCCACCTGGATACTCATTTATATTTTTCTGGGTATCACTTGGGATGGCTAGTCCACCTGGATACTCATTTATATTTTTCTGGGTATCACTTGGGATGGCTAATCCACCTGGATACTCATTTATATTTTTCTAGGTATCACTTGGGATGGCTAGTCCACCTGGATACTCATTTATATTTTTCTGGGTATCACTTGGGATGGCTAGTCCACCTGGATACTCATTTATATTTTTCTAGGTATCACTTGGGATGGCTAGTCCACCTGGGTACTTAGTTTTATTCTCTTTTCTGAGTATCACTTGGGATGGCTAGTCCACCTGGATGCTCATTTCTTTTCAAGACCTCTCGAGGCGTCACTTTCAGACACCCGTTTGGCATTTCTTTTCAAGACCTCTCGAGGCGTCGCTTTAGACACCCGTTTGGCATGTCTCTTCAAGACCTCTCAAGGCGTCGCATTCAGACACCCGTTTGGCATTTTTCTTGGAATTTCTCGTGTGGTCGAACGCCCGATGTTCCATTTTATTTCCTTGATTTACTACTAACATGATATACTTATTCTTCCGCATCGTATTAATATTTATCATGCCATGCTTTAATTTCGGTCAACATATGCATGTAATTTAACCCATCATGAACATATGCATTCGGTATATCTTTTGTTCATAATGTTTGCGAGTACATTCCAACATACTCACTGGCTTGTCCCTGGCTATTTAATTGGCCAGGTTAGGATTCCATCGAGGAGTACAACAACGACGTCCATGCGGACTAGGAGCCTAAGATAGCAGCCATGCGAGATAGGAGTTATACCGGTCTGCCATTCCTGTGGGATTGGAGCTTCCACCAGTATTGGAGATCCGATAACCGCTTCTGCCATCCACTATTAGAAATCATTGTTGTATCATTAGACCTTTATGGCCTTGTATTCAATTCTTGTAACTTCTTGGAATTCTGTATCAAGGACGTGTCCACCAGTAAAAATGATGTTGGGGCTGGTGATGACACGAGGGGTTATTTCTGGGATATTATGTCCCAGAAATCCAGCCCCGACACATGGCCACCTCGGTCCTCGCTCAAATTCGAGCTATCTAAGCCCTCTCCCTCCCCCCAAACCTCACCACGGCCCTCCCCTAGCCGCCGCAAACCTCCCGAGCTCCCTGCGGCATCTTCTCTGCGGCCGTATCATGCTCCTCAGACATGGCCGATGCCACCTCCCGCCGCGGCTGAAGCTCTCCTCGTTCCCGAGCTCACCGGCGAGCGTGCGACCCCCTGGAAGATGTGCCGCATCCTTCTGAGCAGTCCGGTGGCCAGAGCCTCGCCGGAGGTAGCCCGAGCTGCCAGGACGAGCGCTGGCGCGCGCACCCTTCCTCTGCCTCATGGGCGACCGACGGAAGAGGAAGACGATCTAGCTAGGTGGACCCACCTCCTCCGTGGCCCCACTCGTCAGCCGCTGGCGTTGACCCAGCCGGCGCGGACGTGGATAAGTGGAAACGTATTTCAATAAATACGCTTTCCTGTCCAGAAAACGTACTCCCTCAGTGCTTCGGGTGAAAGTGTGCTTTCTCCTCGCGAAGACGTATTTTCGGAAATGCGCCTTCTGTTTTTACCCGCCGGACGAAACTGTTAGATTGCGGACGTTTGTCCGTTAAGCGCAGAAATGAACAAGTTTTTATTTGTTTTCTGCCTAACAAATGAACGGCCATATCTCCGCAACCGTAACTCCGATTCAGGTGATTCAAAAGCCCACGTTCTCTATTCATCAAGCCTGTTCTGTTGGTACCATTTTCATGATGTTTACACATTCTTAAAATTACCATTTTGCCCTTGCCCTTTAATCAGCTCCGCCGGGAGAGAAACTTTTCCGGCAAATTTTCCACAAGCTTCTCGCACTTCTTCCCAATGAATCCTTCATCCCCAGGCAAGCCACAACAGCCACTTGCATGATGGCATTTCAATGGCCATGGTTTTACTTAAATATTTAATAATTGTTTGCTCATTTAATTATATGATGAATGCTATGTATATGCTCGTAAATCCATGCTCATTTCTTATGCCATGTTCATGTGTATTCATTGAGATAGATGATTAATTGCTAATGTTATTATTCTTATGTTTAATCCTGGTAATTATTTCATATGCTAGTGATAATGATATGCTCATATGAATTGTTATGGTTCGTTAAGAAAATATTTGTGAGATTCATGATCCTCACTATGCCATGCTCATTTGCATCCCGTAGACTAAATGATTTATCATTGTTGATGTTATGATGTTAAATGGTTATATTGCCCATCCATGGTTACACTGATATCATGCTCATATGCATTGTTATTTGAATTATGACTTAGCTCATCACCATTCAAGTTAAACCTGTCATTAATCAAACTTGAACAAATCTGTTGGCTGAGTCATGGTGCCACCGAATCGAGCTCACCAGTGCAACCACACTTGCCTGGATGGGGATGCCCTAATTCGGTCTATTGTCATGCCTCTCGCCGGTACCTCCAACCAGGGAAGGTTACGTGCGCGTGCTACCCTGATCAGGTAGGCGGCTATAACCTTGTGTACCCGGTTTTGGTATTGAGCTCAGGTCCCTATTTGGGACGATTTTTGTTTGGCCACGACGGTGGCGGTGTGTCACCCATGACATAGCCCAAAGGGGAGTTTGTCGGAGTGGCCGGGAGAGTGTCATGCAATAGATTGGTTTTGTCGGAATGTCGGTTGTCCACCCGAATGGGAGCACGAGGCCATGAGTTCCGTGGTGTGGGTACAGTGTACTAACCTCTGCAGAGTGTATAATCTATCGATAGCCGCGTCCTCGGTCATGGACACAATTCATAGTAGGTCACACTATGGGTCAATAGTAATAATAACCTGAATAATAAACAACCCCGGTTCCATGAGGAAAGAAGTTGGTTGATCCTTATGTGGTCATGCGATGATCACAGGAAAAGATCAAGCTCCTTGTGGTCATGTGATGACAATGATGGTATTGTTGATACCGAGCTTGGTTGATCTTGAGGTGATCGTGTGATGTTCACGATGGTAAGTTTGAGACATATGTTGGTTACGAGATAACCTCCGAAAAGAGTAAGTTTGTCCAAGGGACCTTAAACATCGACCCCCCTGCATGTTAGTTCCAGTATCATCATGTTCATATCATGATTAACATGTACATGCCATGCTCATTCTCGTAATTGCTCTAGTAGTATCCTGATCATCATTAATATTTAACCTGTAAGTGCCATGCCGTTGTTTGTCTTCATTGCTTTGGCTGCTGTGAGCTTGCGAGTACATTCAAAGTACTCACTTGGCGTGTCATGCCAGATTGCAGGTGATGCCATGATTGATTAATTGTCGAGGATCCCGAGTTTGCGCCCTAGGACGTGTCCCAGCCAGAGTCCCTGCGGAGTGGAGTCCATCACCAGCGTCGTTGTTCCGTTGCTAGAAGCTATCCCGCTGCTACAAGTTGTTCCGCTGCTAGCATAGAGCTATCTGAGCCGGCATAGTATTGCCTTACCCCTGTAACCTTTGTAATATCGGACCCTTGTACCCTGCTTATTTGTAATAAGAGCTGATTTGTTCTATGCCAAGCAGTGTCGTATTCCAGAAGACTTGATCTCTAGGATGGAATACGGGGTGTTCCGGTTCCTCTAAGCGGGGGTGCCACAACCAGATAGAGGCAAGGTGGCATAAAATTGAAGAATGAGTTATTCATTCCAATCACACACATCTGTGACAAAACTAAGTAGCCCGGCAACGTGAAGAACAGCCAGAACTGGCCGAAAGCACGGTAAGGATTCCATATCCACATGAGGAATATGGCGATGCGGGAACACTTTGTTCTTGTCAAACAACAGTGAGGAATAGAAGTTCATTTGAGCATTTGTTCAAAATCTCTAACGCCTGAGTTTGGCAGAGTCATAAGGTGACTCGGCTATGAAGAAATTCTTCTCTTCAAAGAAGGCGGCATTGTCAAATTTTGGCCTTCTAATGCTTTTGCCAACCTTGGGCATTGAGGGCACTGGCTGAAGGTTTATCTTCTTTGGCCTCACATCAAAGATGGGTCTCAGAGAGCTCGTTGAATCATTGGGATCCGTGATGGCCAAAGATTTTGCAACTTCCTCAGCTATTGCGAATGGAACTGTGCCAGAATCTGCTGAGGGAGTTGGATCTTCTTGTTGAGGTGGAGGAGGTGCAACTTCTTCATCATTCATTTGTTGCACAATTTCTTCAGCTGATGTAGCTGGAATTTCCTCATTGATGGTTTGAAGGGATGGTTGATGACCTTCAGAACCAGTTTGTATTTCCTCAGTGACAGCAGGAGACTGAGGTACTTGCATGAGCGGCGTGGTGAGTTTGGATGTGCGACATCCCAGAAATCATCATGGATAACATGAGTTGAAGAACCCACATCCACGTCCTCATCAGTTTCTTCATCAGTCACATGGACTGGAGGCGATGATTCCTAGTGGAATGAAGCATCTGCTTCAATTTCAGTTTCTTCATCCACTTGCTCTGTGGAAGCAACAGAGTGGGAATTCTCTTCTTCATCTTCAGGTGGGATGATCTGAAGCTCTTGAGTGGATCTGGTTGGAGGGGCTGAAGAAATTGGTATGGCATCGATAGGTGCATTTGAAGATATTGGAGCCATCTTCAATTTCTTCATAGATTCTGCGGCAGAGGGTACTGAAGCTTTTCTTTTGACAGCAGTCTTCTTCGCTTCTGAAGCAGAAGGTACTGTGATAAGCTTCAAGGTTGAAGACTGGTTTGATACTGCCGCTGAGGAGCTTGGTGGTATAATTTCTTCAGACGCAACTGTTGCAGTTGCTCTGGCATTCTCTTCAGGCGCAACAGTCTCAGTTGCCCTGGTAGGTTCTTGCGGAGGAGCTGAAGAACTTGTTGGAGGTGCTTGGCCAAACTTTGCAGCCTCCCTTTGATTATAGTCATCAACAACTTTGTTTGAAGCGCTGATGAATCTATCCTTCACTCCACAGCAGTGCTCAGCCTGGCGCTCATATTCATCAGACAAGCGCTAAATCTCTGTTTGCATAGCAACAAGTTGCTGAGGGGATATAGTGAGCATTTTATCCTTGAGCTCCTTCTACTTCTTCTTCATCTCTCTTCTTACAAGCTTTGCCTTCTCTATCTTGTGCTTTTCGTTGGGGACAAAGGCAGAAAGAACATGAGTTGGTCCAGGCGGCAAATCCAAGTCATCAAGTGGTGTATCTGGTTTCTGATACCAAATATCAATGAAGTAAAGGATCTTTTTCGGACTAAAAAATGTTGGGACTGAGGAGTTCTTGGCACGAGCGGCCTCTTCCATTCTTCTCTGTATAAATTCTGCAAGTTCATCTTCATCAGCCATTCCATGTTCATCAGCTTGAGGCAACACAGCCTTGCTCTTGGGGTTGGGCCTTGTTCCTCGGCCTGCAGTGACCTTCTTCTTCAGCATTGGCGTGTTTGAGGAAATATGCCCTGATGCTGAGGCACTTGATGCAGCAATGGTGGCTGTTGGAAAACCTTCAGTGCGCTGGCATGTAGCTAGCACAACTGGCGTTGACGCTCTTGCTGGAGCCCTTGAAGAACTTGCGGATGGTGGAGGTGCAGATGAAGTGGGAGCAGTTTGTGCCTTAGGCGCTAATGCCTTTGAAGAAGATGGCTTGGGCTCTGAGGGCTTTGAAGAAGATTTTGGCCGTGAGGGCTCTTCAGTCGAAGGTTTAGGCTTTTGAGTCGGCTTCTTTTTCATGGCTTTCTTGGGCGCACTACCACTAGAGCCTGCACCCGCATCTTGTGAAGCCTTTGAGGCCCTGTTGAACTCTTCAACAGCCTTTTGAGCCTGCTTCCTCAGTTTAGCTTGATATTTTTCCCATTCTTTGGGAAATTCTTCACCCCTTCTGACGCTGGTTGGATCAGCAATCTGTCCAGGAGCTAGCGGGGGCCTCTTGCATGGAGGTTTGATAGCAAAGTCCTTCATGTATTTCGGCGTGACGTATCTATAACTTCTCCATTCATAGGCCCAACGCCTTTTGATCCTTTGCATACGCGTCTTGCGCTGCTTTTCAGTTTCTTTCCCGTGAATTTCTTCATTGGGTGTGCAATATCCTGCATATAGTTCATCAGGGATCTCAAAAGATGTGTGTTCCTCTTTCCTCTTGCCTCCCTTCTGAGGCTTTTTTGCCATCTGCCATTTTCTTCAGCTGGGGGTTTTGAATTTTTGATGTTTCTGAAGAAGTCTGTACATTTTCCTCAAGCAATGCTGCAAATGAATTAAGTTGATGAGAACCAAGAGATTCGTCTGCAGACATGGGTGCATGTGAACAGAATATAGTTGCGAGGAAGTTGGGAAGAGTCACATGCGTTCTCAGAGATTTTCAAAATAAAGCCCAATTGAGGAAATTGACCCTTATCGTCTTGAAGAAATTTACTAAGTGTTCTTGACTTAGATTTCAGAGCTGTACAGATTGATACAATTGCACAACTGAGGAATCTAATCATGAAGTGCAACTTAGATGAAATTATCAAGACTGTCCAAAAAGGAAGTGCTGAAGATTTGGAAAGAAGTGGTAAAAACAGCACTTGAAGAATTTGAGAAAGTAAAAAGATCAAACTTGGGCAGTAATTTTTTTTAATTACCCCAAGGATGAACTCGATGAACTGGACGACGAGTTGAAGGAAATCGTCAGCTCATATCTCTCATGCCCTAACTTGGCGACGAAAGACAGCTACGGCGGCGGCGGAGGTGAAGAAATCCGCAGCCGGCGCGAGTACGACGGCGAAGAAGTCGAGGCAGTGAAGCTCTTCCTCTCCAGCGACGATGAATTCCAGTGGCGGCGCTAGGGTTTTGAGAGCGACAGGGGTGCGAGAGTGAATGAACTAGGTTTGACGTGGGCAAGCCATTATATAGGCACAGTGAAAACTGAGTGGTCCAAATTTTTTGGACGGATAAGCCCCAGGCTCTTCGCATTTCTACGACACGCGTCACACATGCATTTTGAGTCCGCTTATCCACGCGTGGGGTATGCGGGATTAAGTTACATCGGCAACCGCCAAAAATTTGAATAGAAGTTTTAAAAGTGTGTTCGCAATTTGTTCAGCTGTCAAGGACACAGTGAAGACTTTGAACGGTGTCAAATAGAACACACATGAAGAGATTGTGAACAGAGTGGTTTGAGTTTAGCATAGAGGGGAGTGGGTCCAATCACATTCACGTTGATGGAAAAACAACTTGAAGACTTAGCAATATGTGAATGTTCTTGAGGACATGAAAAACTTAGATATATATAAACAGAAAGTATTTACTCAAGCAATGAAGAACAATCACAAATGACGAATTTGAAAAGCTTTGACGAAATTGCAAATGACGAAGAAAACCCAAATTGAAGCAAATCAAAAATGGGTGGTGGCGTTACCCACCGTATAAGAACTATGATGATTTCAGACACCGCGTACAATTGACGTAAGGTTCTGAGAATCAAGTTCTTCGTTAATTTCTTCACACTTAGAGGGTTAGTCTTCATTGATTGAAAAAAAAGTTACTTCGTGTGTTGTGCATCAAAATCATCAAGAATGCATAAGCGTTAGGATGTGTGTCCTTTTCAAAGGACATTCGAAGATTCTAGGATGTTTAGCTCACACCACGACATGCAAAACCTCCTCTCATCCAAGGGCTTAGTGAAGATATCTGCAAGCTGGTCTTTAGTCTTCACGTGGTTGATGACGATGTCTCCCTTCAGCACATGATCACGAAGAAAATGGTGACGAATCTGGATGTGCTTCGTCCTAGAGTGTTGCACTGGGTTGTGGGCAATCTTGATGGCACTCTCATTGTCGCAGTAGAGTGGCGGTTTCTTCACGTTGATGCCATAGTCCTTGAGGGGTTGCTTCATCCATAGAAGCTGTGAGCAACAGGCACCAGTGGCAATGTATTCAGCCTCGGCTGTGGAAAGTGAGATGCTGTTCTGCTTCTTCGAGGACCAACAAACAAGAAATCGTCCGAGGAAATGACATGTGCCTGATGTTGACTTGCGATCCACATGATCTCCAGCATAATTAGAATCCGAAAATCCAGCAAGATCAAATGATGAGCCCTTGGGATACCATAATCCAAGCGTTGGTATGTGAGCTAAATATCAAATAATTCGTTTCACAGCCTGATGGTGTGGCTCCTTTAGTGACACTTTAAAGTGGGCTCAAATGCAAACTCTAAGCATAATATCTAGCCTAGATGCACATAGGTAAAGCAGCAAACCAATGATGGAGCGATATACCTTCTGATCGAAATCTTTACCATTTTCGTCAGTGCAGAGTTGACCATTTGTTGGCACTGGTATCTTGAGGCCTTCGCAATCTTGCATGCCAAATTTCTTTAGGCAATCCTTGAGATATTTCTCCTGAGATATGAAGATTCCATTTCGTTGTTGACGAATTTGAAGTCCGAGGAAGAATTTCAACTCCCCCATCATAGACATCTGATATTCTTCTTGCATCATATGTGCAAATTTGTCACTGTATTTCTTGTTAGTGCAACCAAAGATAATATCATCAACATATATTTGGCATATGAACAGTTAACCGTCATAAGATTTTGTGAAAAGAGTGGGGTCAAGTGAACCGGGTTTGAAACCCTTTTTCTTCAGGAACTCCTTCAGTGTATCATACCAAGCCCTCGGGGCTTGCTTGAGGCCATAGAGAGCCTTGTTGAGTCTGAAGACTTTGTCTGGATGCTTTGGGTCCTCAAAACCTGGTGGTTGAGCAACATATACTTCTTCCTCAAACTTACCATTGAGGAATGCACTTTTCACATCCATTTGATATAAGAGGATATCATGATGGTTAGCATATGCAAGTAGTATACGAATGGCTTCAAGCCTAGCAAGAGGTGCAAATGTTTCATCGAAATCAATACCCTCAACCTGTGTGTAGCCTTGAGCTACAAGACGGGCCTTATTCCTCGCCACTTGGCCATTTTGGTCTTGTTTGTTGCGGTAGATCCATTTGGTGCCGATGACATTGTGCTTGCGTGGATCGGAACGCTTGACTAGCTCCCACACGTTGTTGAGCTGAAGTTGATGTAATTCCTCTTGCATCGCTTGAATCCATTCCAGTTCAAAAAATGCTTCATCAACTTGGGTGGGCTCTAAAATAGAGACAAATGCGTAATGCACACAAAAGTTAGCTAAATCTGAAGGTCTTGAGCGAGTGAGGGGACCAGGTGCATTGATGTTGTCGAGGATCTTCTCAATCTGCACTTCATTCACCACTCGTGGATGTGCTGGACGAGGGCCTTGCTGTTGTTGTTGCCATGCAGAATCCTCAGCATCATTTTCCTCAAGATTAGCAGTTTCTTCATGACGAGGGATTAGTACTTCTTCATCGGCTATTTCTTCACTGGGCACAATTTCACCTGTGCCCATTAGCTTGACCGATTCCTCGGGAGGCATTTCATCTACCACAAGAGGCAGGTGCTCTCTTTGCGAGCCGTTAGTTTCATCGAACCGCACATCTACAGTTTCAACAACCTTGTGGTGGAAGGAGTTGAAGACTCTGTAGGTGTGCGAGCCCTTTCTGTAACCAAGCATAAAACCCTCATGTGCTTTCGGTGCAAATTTAGAACTGTGATGAGGATCTCTAATCCAGCATTTAGCACCGAAGACTTTGAAATAACTCACATTGGGTTTCTTGTCAGTGAGGAGCTCATATGAGGTCTTCTTGAGGAATTTGTGAAGATATACCCGGTTGATGATGTGACATGCAGTGTCAATTGCTTCAGGCCAGAAATGACGAGGTGTCTTGTATTCATCAAGCATAGTAGGTGCCATCTTGATGAGTGTTCTGTTCTTGCGCTCCACGACTCCATTCTGCTGAGGCGTGTATGGAGCAGAGAGCTCATGAGTGATACCAAGTTCATCAAGATAGTCATCGAGGCCTGTGTTCTTGAACTCAGTGCCGTTATCACTCCTGATGTTCTTGATCTTGAGACCATAATTCGTCATGGCCTGATTGGAGAATCATCTGAAGACATCCTGAACTTCAGCCTTGTAGGAAATGATGTGCGCCCGGGTGTAACGAGAGTAGTCATCAACTATGACAAATCCATAGAGAGATGCTGCATTGGTTAGTGTGGCATAATGTGTGGGACCAAACAAATCCATATGAAGTAATTCAAAGGGACGAGTAGTGGTCATGATTGTCTTAGCCGTATGCTAGGATCTGGTCATCGTTCCAGACTCACAAGCACCACACAGATGATCTTTGGCGAATTTGACGCCTTCGACGCCAATGATGTGCTTCTTCTTGACGAGTGTGCTCAAATTCCTCATGCCAGCATGTCCCAGACGTCGATGCCATAGCCAACACTCTGAAGCTTTTGCCAGTAGACATGTGGCAGGTTGAGGACCTAGAGAAAATCTACAATATACAAATCACCTTTCCTAAAGCCTTCGAAGACTTTGGATTTGTCAGATTCCAACAGCACAATGCATCTATATTTGCCAAAGATGACAATCATATCAAGATCACAAAGCATTGAGACAGACATGAGGTTGTATCCTAGGGACTCAACAAGCATCACCTTTTCCATGTGTCAATCCTTTGAGATAGCAACCTTACCTAGACCCAATACCTTGCTTTTTCCTTTGTCGGCGTATGTGATATGCTTCAGATGAGACAGAGTAAGAGGAGCATCAGTGAGGAGATTCCTATCTCCAGTCATATGATTCGTGCAGCCACTATCCAAGACCCATTCAGTGGCTGAAGGTGTATCATCCTGTAGAAGCATTAGTCTGACTTACAAATTCATATACTTCAAAGTGAAGAATATGATGATGATCAATTTCGTCAGACAATTTCATCAAGGAATAGTATTTAGCAGCATACGGGATGTGTGAAATGAGTTATTCATTTCATCATGATTAGCCTGCATCCCAACAGGCACTTTGTTAGGTCTTCAGCAAATTCATCAGACATTTCAGTTGTCTGAAGACCTGACCCTGCAGAAGAGATTAGTTCTTCTTCTTAACCACCCACATCTATATGGGTGACTGAGAAGCAATGTAGCGAAGTGCATTAATGGAGAATTTAGGCATTGAGGAATATGCATTTCTCTTCATAGGAGGGTTATAGTAATTGAATGAATAAGTAGAGAAATTCTTCGATGATTTGTGAACATAGTGGTTCGAAGAATAATGCTCATATTCATTAAATCGCTGTTTGTTTCCCTGCGAAACAGAGGCATTAGCACGACCATAAGTGGATCTGCGTCCATTTGACGACTTTGATCCCTGTGAAGAATTTGCCCTTGGAGATTTCTTCTTCATTGGTGGTGTCATGATGACATTCAGCTAAAGATTTTCCAGAAGGCTTTTAGGAACCCAGATTTTCTTCACAGGTGGACCATTCCTGCAGTTAGTACCAAAAAATCTGGCAAAGACTTCACCATTCTGATTCTTGAACAGTTTATAGTTGGAGTCAAATGACTCATTTGAAGAATATGAAGTATCACAAGTATAGCCAGATAAAGTGGATGGATCTATTGGAGGTCCCTTTGCATCAACCCATGTGGTTTTGGGATATTGCTCAGGCTTCCGATACGAACCATCAGCGTTGAGCTTTCTCTCAAAAGCAATACCCTCTTTCCTAGGATTCCTATGAAGATTTTTCTTTTTGAGCACATCACATGGGGTTTGATGCCCTTTGAGGCTTTTGTACATGCCAGCGACATACAATTCCTTCAGCCCTGCATTTTCAACAGTATTACTGGTGGCTTCCTCAGATGAGGGGTAAGTGGCCACCGTAGCAGTTGAAGCAATTGAAAGTATAGAAGCATTTGAACATTCAGCTGAAGAATTTGCATTATCACGTTTAAGGCATTTTAGGCATGGTGCAACAAATTTTTCCTGAGTGGTACTGATCTGTTGAGCGAGGAGTGAATCATTTTCTTTTTGAAGATCATCATGAGATGCTCTCAGTTTCTCGAGATCTTGCTTCCTTTGAAGAAATTCATAGGACAGCTTCTCATGTTCGGCTGAGAGGGACACATGACGACTTTCAAGTTCGTCATACTTTGACTGAAGACATTTGATTTCGTTAGTCAAGATCTGTGAGCGTTCCATTTCGTCGTTCAATAGATCATCGCTTTTGTCTACCAAGTTTTGAATTCTTTCCATGGCATTTTGTTGCCGAGTGGCAATACTAGCAAGCTTGGAATAGCTGGGGGTCATGTTTTCATCAGATTTACCTTCACTAGAGGAAGATAAAGGTCTTTGCACTACCTTGGTGCCTCTTGCCATGAGGCAGACGACTGATGAAGTTGAGGCAGGATTAGGATCCCGAGATTTGAGGGAATTCCTGAATTCCACAAGCCAGGGATCATCACGTCTATATGCTCCTTCATAGACGTCAGAGATCCTGTCCCAGATGAGCTTTGCATTGCCTAGATGATAGATGCGAGTGAACTCATTCTTGGTCAGACGGGAGCAGATGAAGTATTTGGCCCGAGCATCGAGCTGAGTGTACTTGCGAATGTCATCAGCATTGGCCATCTTGCAGAGGATGGCCAGCCCCAGTTCCATGACCGTCCATAGCTCACTATCCATGGCCAAGAGATGCTTTCGCATCATGACCTTCCAGTATGGATAGTTTGTGTCATCGAAGATGGGGCACGCAGCGGAGACCTTGATCATACCTGCAGTCGACATAACTAAAACTCCAGGTGGTTAAACCAAAATCACACAGAACAAGGGAGTACCTTGCTCTGATACCAATTGAAAGCGCAGGTTAACTCCCAGAGGGGGAGTGAATGGGAGATTTTTAGAAATTTATCAAACTCCAAAGAGTTTGACGAAAATCAGAGTGAAGAAATAGAAACAGGAAAGAAACTAGATCGACACAGATGTAACTAGCATGTAAAAGAAATACATACAAGTGAAGAACAAGTAGTCATACAAGTAGACATGCATGAGGAAGATGAACTGAAGGAATGAGTTACAACATGAGGAAAGTCTTCAGTTCAAATTCTTCAGAAAAGTAGAGCACAAGTTCTTCAGTAGCGGAAATGCGTAAAGGTAAAGGGGTGAGGAATTTGAAACCGGTTGGGCTTGATGAAGACACAACGATTTGGTAGACCAGTTCCAGTTGATGTATCAATTGTACGTCTGGTTGAGGCGGCTGAGTCTTACCTCGAAGGACACTTAGTCCTCACCGTATTCCTCTTGAGCTAAGGTCACTTAGACCTCGCCCAATCACTCGTGGTAAGTCTTCAAGGTAGACTTCCAAAACCTTCACAGACTTGTTCACCAGCACGCCACAATTACTCTTGGGTGCTTAGAACATGACGCCTAACCGTCTGGAAGAATGACAGTCTTGAAAGGTAATAAGCGTCGGATCACACATAACTACTTCTTCAGTGATGCTCAGTCACTTAGGCTCTGGTTGGGTTTTTCCTCACTTGGGTTCTCACAAAGTCATCAGAGGAAGGGTTGCTCTCAAATGACAAGTGTCAAGTTCTCTCTAGAGCAGCCAACAACTAGTGGTTGTGAGGGTGGCTATTTATAGCCAGGGCAACCCGACATGAATTGTCATAAATGCCCTTCTCAGACATGACCGTTGTCAGGATAAGAATCCACTTGAAAGCTGGCACGCGGCGCAGCAACGGTCGGAAATTAAGTTCTCAATTTTGTCGAGGCACTCTATTTCCTCACGATAGGCAGATCGCACTGGCAAAATCCTAACTCCTCAGCCTGAACAGATTCGTCAAAGACCAGATGAACTTCGTCACTATCACTGGCAAATTCGTCAGCTGTTCTAGAGGTTTCCAAAGGCTTCACTCGAAGCGGCTTAGGTTTGTATAGGTTTGAGCATCGCTTTGAAGTATGAAATATGTTTCACCTAGACCCCCTTTGACAGTACGGTTTTTCCTATGGCTCAAATAAGAAGAAAAGAGAAACTATGAAAACAAGGTCTTTAAGCTTCCAAGTCTTCACATCAATTTCTTCAAAAGCCGCACCAAATTCTTCACTCGAAGAAGTATATTTTTAGGGGTCGACTTCCGTGGTTAAACCAAGTCTTCAGGGACTATTTTCTCTTGTGTACACTCACAAACTTATTAGTCTCTTAACTTATTTGTCTTCAATACTCCAAAACCACTAAGGGGGCACTTGATGCACTTACATTGCCGCGCTCGCAGATCCAAAGAAGGCATCGACATCTCGTCGGGCTCAACGGACCGGTGAGTTTGCCGTGGCCGCAGATGATGTTGCTGTGGGGGTGACTGCACCGTTTGTGCTGCCCCTCTGGCTCGGCCATCGGTTGCTGCCGTCACCGGACGCCGTAAAGGTCCCACCTGCTATGAGCTGTTGGCTTCGGCGAACCCGATGAGGCTTTGGATGGTGGCTCTCCACTCATCCATCTTGTCGGCAGTTGGTGGAAAGTTCAGCAGCATCTGCGCTCGCACCATGGCCTCTGCTGCCGTAGCTGGCATGGCTGGGAGCTAAGAACGAGATGTCGCTCGACTCCTAGCAGAACCAGCAGGAGCGCCACCACGATCTTGCTGCCGCAACTCATGCCCAGCAGTGGGCTGACGCGGTGGAGGTGGTGCCTGATGATCTTGCGGTTGACCAACAGGCGTCTTGCCAAGCGGACGTTGTCGTCCGGAACCGCCAGCGCCGTTTGGATTCATGTCGCGCCCATCTTGCGATGGTCGCGGTGTGCGTCCTGAGGCGGTATCCTTAGATACCACAGCGGTTGGGTCTTGGCTTGCACCGGTCCGGATGGTGTTGCTCCGGTGACTTCGTTCGCCGGTGCGTTGAGGAGGCGGGAGTTGGCCATCTGCGCCGCCTGCACCATTGTGGCTTCGGTCGTTAGATTGACGAGGAAACTGCTGGTCATTGTTGCGTGCTTCGCCCGCTCCGCTGGTGCTGGCTGCGCCGCCAAAGATGTCATGCATACGACCATCTATGGGGACATCTAGCCCCTTTGCGGTTCGACTAGGGGAATGCACAAGCACAAAGAGCAGAATCAATAGCAAACGCAAGGGATTTTACCCAGGTTCGGGCCACCGTGAGGTGTAAAACCCTACTCCTGCTTTGTATATTGGATGTGTTTTGGCTCAAGTAGAAGGAGCGCTTCTTGCCGGCAAGGTGCGGGAAGAGCAGCTACGCATGCCAAATGAGCAAAGTGTCGACCCTTGTAAAGGTTGCCCTGGCCCTCCTTTTATAGCTCAAGGGGTAACCATAGTGGCAAAACAGTCATTACAAGTTGATTAGATAGCCAACAGTGCTATCATACCTAACTCTACCGGATTAGGACAAACACATTTATTGCGCCATTAGGTGTCAAGTGGAGGAGGAGCCCCGGCATGGTTTCTGCACTGCTCACCCAGCTACCTCTTATTATATTGACACGCCTCCTGGACGGGTGTCATTAAAGCTAATTCTCCTTCCAGCAGGCTGACATGTGCCTCGACAAAACTCACGAAACCGCCTCTGCGCTCGACACCTCACCGATTAGCGACTAACTGCTCGATGAGGTGGAGCGCAGACGGGCCAGCAAGGGCTTGCCGGCACGAAGCTTGCCGGGCCTTCACCTTGCCGGCTTGAGCCTTGCCGGCCGGTACCATCTTCATCCCTAGCATCAGCTAGGGGTTTCTTGATGTCTTGTCTTGATCTTCTTCCTAGTGTCTTTGTAACTAGGCCTTGAATCTTGATCTTGGCATTGGTCTTCCCTCCCGGCAAGTCCTGGCCATCGAGGCTGCTACCACTGCCTATGCATAAGTCAGGGTATAAAATACCCATGTTTTATACACCGACAACCAGTGATGCGGGATCCTCTCGATGCCCTCATGGCCCTATCAGGGGCGACTAGGGCAGCTGCTCGGTCACGCGCCTCCATCAAGGGCACCTAGCCACCCAAGGGTACTTGCCAGATTTGAAATTCACCTCCACCCATTCTGGATTAACCGTCATAGATGGGCAGGCCCACGCCGAAAACTATCCCTCCCCTCGAGGGGACGAGCGGGTATGTTTCGTCTCCTTCCTTCTTCGCGGCTTGGGATTTCCGATCCACCCCTTCCTTAGGGGTTTGCTTGAATTCTACGGGCTGCAACTCCACCATCTCACCCCAACTCTGTTTTACACATCGCGGGATTTGTGACTCTTTGCGAGATGTACCTCGGATACGAAGCACACTTCGGGTTATGGCAAAGGTATTTTTTCATTGTGCCTTGTTCCCCAACCGGGTCACTGTACGAGGTAGGCACAGCCGAGGTCTGCCAAATAGACGGGACCAGCTACCCACCGGGCACCCCCAAAGAGGACTCTGATATTTGGCCCTCCGAGTGGTTCTATATAGACAACGTCCCTCTTTTCGAACCCACCCATCCCAGGCTTCCGACGTACTCCTCCGAGCCCCCGAAGAAGCGCTACAGCTGGAGGCCTAGGAGCGCGGCGCAGGAGGATGATACCAACATCATTCGTCTAGCCGCCCAGGTGAAACAACTGACAGACACCAGCCTGACCATTATAGATGTCTTGGCGACGGTGATAAAGTGAAGAGTCCAACCACTCCAGCAGCGTCTGCACCCGCTGTACTTGTTCAATGGATCCGAGGACGCCAGTCGATCGATAAAGGAAGATCTTGACAATCAAGCGGCCCTGGGAACCGCGCTAGCCGGCATCTTCCAGGGCTCAGTCGAAGACTTCTCGAGACTTTAGTTTCGAGACAGGTTATCTTACTACAACCCTGCTGACATGGTGAGTTTTTATTGTTATCCCTCGTTTATCCGAACTCTTTGACCGACCTTCTATTGACTTGGGACAGAGGTGGAGCCGCTGAGTTGATGCGTTGAGCAGCCCCGCCCCCGAGCCCAAGGCACACCATCGAGCGGAAGACCCCACCTACCATGAAGACGAAGAGCTGTCCCTGATTTATGAGGAGGGAAAATTCTATATGGAGAGCCTTGATGGTTCACGAATGGCTGTTGCCCCTCATCCGCCAGGACGTAGCCAGCTTCGTCGGTAAAGCCCCTTACTTCGACTCGAAAGAGAGCTTCTCGTCCCATGGCCTCAAGACCTCTGACTTCTTCTCAAAAGGGACGACGCTCGAAACGCTCACGTGGGGAACCAGCCCCCTCACAGCCTCCTCCATCGGGGGCGTGCGGAGCTTGAGCATCGACGGTGGCTATGGGGGCAGATTAGGACGCCTCCGCAATCAGCAGGTAATATCTTTGCCATCGTGTTATCTGGGAGCAAAGTCCCAGGCCTGAACCTTGTTTATTATGCACGCAGGCAGTCTGCTCCTCCTCCGTCTATGGAGGAAACGAGGGCCGGGGGGACTTCGGCCCCGGGTGATGACGCCGAGGTCCCTCAACTGGAGGATTCGGGGACTTGCTCGGCCATACCGTCCGAGGTCGAGAGCGCGATGAGCCACCGGTGGCGGAAGGCATCCTTAAGGAGTTCCACCTTTACGAACCAGGAGTTTAATGCTCTGAGTTCGGTGGACGCGTACCTCGGAGCAACATGTACTGTTTTTGAGCAAGCCGTGGGTGTCTTGTCACAGGGCCTGCAGGTAAGCCCCTGCTCAATCCTTTGGTTTGACATAATTTTGATTGGTTGAGGATGAACAAGTCTGCCGATCATGGCAGTAGCCCCTAAGGCTTGATATGGGCAGCAAGAACCGTATCAAGGCTTACTAAAACATAACTTTATTCCTTTGATAGGGTGCTCAAGAGAAGAGTGAGCATCTTGCCGAGGTACTTTCCCAGACGGAAGGGAAGTTGAGCACCGCTCAAACCGAGGTAGAGCGTGTGAAAGCCTTTACCCAAGATGCACATGGTAAGTATATCCCCGCTACCCTTTATAATTAAGGTGTAGAGTTGTGGGTTGTTTATAACATTGTATCAATTGTAGCAGCGGAAGCCCTAGGTCACCTGGAAAGGGATCTGAAGCGGGCCCGCGAAGATCTGTCATATACAGAGGCACAGCGGCAGGCTGGCCAACATGTGCTATTCCGGAGGAGGAAGCTTCGAATGCGCTTAAGGCAGAAAATGTCTGGCTAGCTCAAGAGATTGAGAGCTTATAGGCTCAACTAGCCGCTGCCGAGGCAAAAAACCATCAAGCCAATGCGGCCGTATATGGTAACCACACATCTTTGCTGTCTGCTTCTGCAGTTCTATGATTGGAAGATGAGCTCGGTGGCTAATATATTACTCCTTGCAGCTTCCTTGACTGGCCAGCCCCTGGGAGACCCTATCCTGCTGCCCGAAGATGCCACTTCCCGTCTAGCCAGGGTGCACGAAAGTGCACGGGCGTCAATGAAGGCGGTGTTTAGTGCTTTATGGCCGGAAGAAGATCATGTGCCCGAAAATATGGCCGTCCTTGCCGAGCATCTGAAGAAAGCCCGATGCCAGATTCAAGCCTGGAAGGTGTCGGTATGCCGCGAGGGAGTAAGGGAGGCCTGGGCTATGATCAATACATGGTACACCGGCCTGGATACAGAGTGCCTAGCCGAGGTAGGGCCCAAAGGGCCTGACAGGGGAGAAATTCCCACCAGCCTGGTGTACGAAAATGTGCTTCCAGCCGCTCGTCCTTCTCAGAAAGACTACTCCTTAGACACCTTAATAGATGGGCTAGATCGAGCATAATTTGGATTATTGTATGACTCTATGTATCAACGTACTTTACGTCTAGAATCAATTTGCACTTCCTAACTCTGTCGACCAGCCATCGGCTTCAACCTCCTCGGCCATTGGCCGAGGAGTGCCTCTGTACTACTGGCCGAGGTAAATCAGACCAGATGCTTCAGGGTGGCTAGGCGATCTAGCTATGTGGTTCGAAAGGACACGAGTGGGGCAAAGAGTTATGTTATATTACTATTTAACATAAGAAACATCTTCCAAGAAAAATAGTTCCTCCAACAGTTCCTTTTCATGGGTAGGCGTGCCGAACACTGTTCTCCGAAGACTAACAACCTCGGGTGTGAAGCCCCTAGCCGGGGTGTAAAGACCCGTGCCACTTTTTTCCTATGCCAGGACCGACCAATCTGATCTTTCGAGATTGCTAGCTTTTGGCTTTGTCCGTCTGAGGTACTACACCGGCTGACCCGGGAGTATCAATCACAGCGGTGCTCCCTTTGCCCTTTAGCCGAAGAGTCAGAAACGTAAAGGGTAAACACGGGAGCCGGGCAACCCAGCTTGGCCAAATCTGAAGTCAAATCTGGTGCATATTGTGGTTTGAAAGGCAAATAGGAGAAAATTAGCGGAGAAGCGTGTGTTTGAGAACACTTGGCATGTTAACATGGTTGGTGAAGAAATTCATGTAATAACTATTACTTAGTCGAGGAAACAATGCGAGGAAATATAAAAAAGGTATTTACGTGGGAAGAAGATGCTCGAGGCCTTATCTGTAGAAACGCCAAAGTAGCGCCATGTTCTAGGGGTTAGGCTCTAAGCGTCCATCCGCTGGATCTCGGATCCGATAGGCACCACCTACCAGGATCTGGTCAATGATGAATGGCCCATCCCATTTGGGTTAAAGTTTATGCTTTTGTTTTTCGGGGTAGAGCCGCATGACCAGATCTCCTATGCTGAATTCCGTTGAGCGCACTTCCCTGCTGTGGTAGCATCTCGCCTGCTATTGATAAATTGCAGATCGCGCTCTAGCTACGTTGTGTTCTTCTTCCAGGGCATCTAAGGCGTCCTGCCGATCCAGCTCGGCCTCTCGCTCCTCGTACATGTGTACCCGAGGTGCGTCATGGATTATATCGCAGGGCAGTACTGCCTCGACGCCGTATATCATAAAAAAGGGGTGTACCCCATTGAACGATTTGGGGTAGTGCGTAGCCCCCATAGGACTGAGTCGAGTTCCTCTACCCATTTGCAGTCTGCCTCCGTAAGGGAGCATACTAACCTTGTCTTGATGCTGCTAAGGACTAGTCCGTTGGCACGTTCGACCTGCCCGTTTGACTGCGGGTGGTAGACTGACGCGTAATCGAGGTTTATGCCCATTTTCGCGCACCACGCATTCACCTCTTTAGCGGTGAAGTTTGTCCCATTGTTTATTATGATGCTGTGAGGGATGCCATAACGGTGCACTACTCCGGAAATGAATTCAATCACCGAGAGAGCCCCTACCGAGGTGACCGGCCTTGCTTCGATCCACTTTGTGAACTTGTCTACCATGACAAGTAGGTATTTGTTTTTCCGTGAACCTCCCTTTAGCGGGCCGACCATGTCTACGCCCCAGACGGCGAAATTCCAAGTGATCGGGATGGTTCTGAGGAAGGTGGAGGGCATGTGGCTTTATTTGGCAAATACCTAGCATCCGGGGCAACGTTGCACTAATTTTTTGGTGTCGGCCCCAGCCGTTGGCCAGTAAAAGCCAGCTCGGAATGCTTTGCTCACCAAGGTTCGAGCAGCAGCGTGATGTCCGCTCACGCCTGAGTGTATTTCGCTAAGAAGCGATTTACCTTCCTCCTCGGATATACAGCGTTGAAGGACGCCTGTTGTCGTGGTTTTGTCACGTCAAGATGTGCTCGTGAAAGGACTTAGTGGTGAGGCCATCGCACCTAGGTGGTAGCTTGAACGGGGTTGATCGGAATCGAGAGACGCGAGTTTTACCCAGGTTCGGCCCCTCGCGGTGGAGGTAAAAGCTTACATCCTTCTTGATTGCTATTGATGATGATGATCTCGATTACAAGGGTGCTGTTTCGCTACCTCTATCTCGAGAGCTACTAGTTTGTCTGCCTCTACTTGTCTCTAATTGACCTCTCCCTCTTGGCGTGCCTTACCCCTCCTTATATAAGTTGAAGGGGCCGGCTTACATGTAGAGTCCTAGTAGGACTACAACTAGTCTCTTTTCTATTACAAGACAGATACTAGTCCAGATGTTATTCGAACGTCCAAAGCTCGCATCGCTACTTGGGCCGGGTCTTGATCTTCCTGGCCGGGTCTCCCAGGCCAGGTGTTCTCCGAGCCGGGTCTTGCTTCCCTTGTCATGTTCCTTCCAAGGTCTAGCCCATAGAGAGCCAGCCCAAGTTGTTTCCTGGATAACCCGGTTGTGGGCCTTCTGGTCCTTGGCGGGTTTATACTCTGGATTGCCGGGTCTAGCCACGGGTAATACCCCGACATTAGCCCCCAGGTTAGCCTGAATTTATTCATGCTAAGCTCCTGAAATAAGAATAATTAATATGTTAAGGGACTGTCTCGCTCCACTAGCCGGCTTACTCAATGAACTGGCTCCTCGAAAATCTGGGTCTCTTTTGTCATATCAATAGGCCGGCTTCAGAATCAATTTGCTGACACTGGTTCCACGCAGAAAAATATTGGAAAAATAACCCATCTGACATTTTGAGTCGGCTTCCAATGCTTCGGCTTGATAAAAAATTTGGGAAAAAAAGAAATCCGTCTGATGTTGAGTCGGGTTTCAATGCTTCAGAGCCTTCTATGAATAACTTGGAGGAGATGAACTTTGCAAACCTCCACCAAGAAAGTGAGACCCGGCTCGCTCAAAATTGGCAACTTGAAGGTGTTGTTCTGTTTTTTATCTCCATATTACCTGTAGCCCCCCAAGCTCCGAGTGTATCAGTTCATGATGACTTGGTGCTTTGCATAGAAATAATATCTAGACTGTGTAGCCCCCAAGTGCCAGGTTGTCTTGCCTGTAGCTACCTAGGACTTGTAATTATCTTATACTTATAAAACTTCAGCCAGTATAGCCCCCAGTTCTTAAGAGTAGAACGAAGTGATAGCTTGAGACTTGCTTAAATATAAATGTTGCAACTTTGGAGAAATTCGGATTGTTCATCGGAGTCGCCAGTTATAAACTGAATGTTTTGCATTTCACATGTGTAGCCCCCAAGGGCCAGCTCATCAGTATGTGAGGGGCCGAGTCTTTAATTTGGACCTTATTATCTGTTTAAACAACTGAACGCTGTAGCCCCCAAGTGCCGGGTCGCATGCCTACAGCGACTTAGGACTTTTTAGAAAATTTATAGATCTTGAACTGAGTAGTGTAGCCCCCAAGTGCTGGGTCATTTGCCTGCAGCGACTCGGGACTTACATGTACTTCTCATTTGGAAAGAATAACATCATATTATGTAGCCCCCAAGTGTCGGGTTGCAAGCCTGCAGCGACTTGGGACTGTTGAAGACGTTATATAACCCTGATTTTTATGCAGGTTATGTTGACACAAACTGGCTCAGAAATTGTCGAGTTGAAAGAGCAGGACTTATTACTTTCTCTGGCAGTGCCATCATGCACTTTTGAAATATTTGTGCCAAAGATCATCCATAAAACTTGTTATGTTGATTGCTCAATATGAATGCTTGACTGGAGTTGCAGTTTAACCAAGTAAAGGTCGTCTTTTCGAGACTCGACACTTGAAATATAAAGGCTGGCGACCACTGATGCTGAGACAAATCAAGCAAACATCAACCTGGACAATCCAGCTGCCAGCTCTCAGCCATGAATTTTGCTGGCTTAATCCATTGTAATAAAAACTTGTGAAAAATGGCCCATATGTGGCTTTGTAATAGCTGTTGCAAAACTCCATAATCTGCCAGTGCCATCGAGTACTGAGTAATTGTGGTGCCCCGCCTGAATACCACTGTAGCCAGACGGTCGCCGCACACGCCAGCCCAGGAAATCACTCTGGCATGCGCTTTTACAACAAGTATCATGAACACAAGCATTTCTATTAATGAATATATCAGTCTTACATGATATATTACAAGGGTGATGGCAGCGGAAAAGTTCTATGTAAGGTAGCATGGTCCTGGTGCGGCTCCAATCCACAGGGATCTGACTGGGTTACTCTTCTAGCCCGCGAACACTCCGGCTCCTCGCTAGCGAACGTCGGATCCTTAGGTGAACCTGGCCACATTGAAGGCCGCTGAATACTTTTGAATGTACTCTCAAGCAAACCAAACCAACATATACACCAAGCAATGCAATCCATGGCATTCAAGCATGCACTTGTTATCTTATCCGTATTAATCATCATGTTATGGCAGGAATATCTAGCAATATTAAACATCTAGTAACATTAATCATCTTAAGTGCTTAAAATGCTTACTGTTACCAATTACCAACTTACTCTCTTCTGGGTTGTCCCTCAACCCTCGAAATACTCAAGATCCATTGATACTTCCGATCATAAGACAAGTTCTTCCATCATTATAATCAATGTTACGGTTGACCATCCTAGTAAGGCCTAAGCGGACTGTCCAATACCATGGACGCGGCTATTCGAATAGGTTCTTACACTCTGCAGAGGTTGCGCACTTTACCCACACCATGGAGCTCCTGGCCTCGTACTCCCATTTGGGTGGACTAGTGCTGCTCCAACGAAACTTGCCTAACCCGTGACTCCCCCACCGTACCACCGACAATCATCCTCTCACGGAGTCCTATCCTGGGTGGCCCCTGTGTCACCCCGTGACACCTGCCACCATCGTGGCCAAACAAACTGTCCCAAACGGGGACCTTGATCCATATAACTCATCTAGGCTCACAAGGTTATTGCCTCCTACCGGGCCAGGGTAGCGCGCACGCATAACCTTCCCTCTTTGGTGGTACCGATAAGAGAGCACAAAGCTAGACCAAGTCAAGGCCGTCCCATACCGGCAAATGTGGTTGCACGGATAAGTCCGGATAGGTGGCTCTTGATCAACCAAATAAGTTTAGTGATATCAAGCATTTAACCAGCATGGGCATTAAGCATGATCAACTTAACATGGCAGTAACTATTCATCAAAGTAAATTACTATGAATTTCACATGTCAAAATACTGCATGTTGTAACAACTGTGAAAACATAACAACCTATCTTCATATAATATCACGGCGAGTCATTAGTGCAACAACATGAAGAGCATTAACAAGTAATGCAAATACCAAGTTCAACCTAGCGGAAGTCTAATTACTTTACAAGTCTTAGCTGTAAGTGACAACCATCTGAACCTTTGCATGAAACCAGCAAATAAACCAGTAGCCACCAGACCGGTCTTTACAACTCAGATCTAGGACGTTACCGGAATAACTCAACCCCGGCTCAAGATGGCTGAAAAGCAGCTCAGAGCATGAGACGGTGTTGATAAAAAGAGTGTAGCGGTTCCCTAAGACGGCCGAGAAAATAGCTCAGAGCATAGGGTCACCGCTATAGAGAGAAATTCAACAGCTGCCCGAGACGGCCGAAAAGCAGCTCAGAACACGGGACAGTTGTTGAAAAGAGAAATATAAAGTCGGCATCCACCCCGGACGGCCGAAAGCAGCTCAGAGCTCAGGCGTGGTGCCGTTACCAAAGAAAGTGCAAGCAAGGGTTCATTAGCGTCACATACAGCTCACCACTACGCATACAGGCATAAGCATAATAATTTAAACACGCAAGAATAACACAGATCAATGCTTTAGGGCATATATCAGATGGTCGGCTTGCCTGGGGGTGAAGGAATACTCCGGGGAGAAGTGCGATCACCTCGCGGAAAATTCGCCGGAAAGGGGTTCTCTCTCGGAGGGGCTGATTGAAGGGCAACGGCAAAATGGTCATTTTCACAGTGTGAACACATTATGAAAATGATACCATCGGAACGGGCTCGTCGAACTGAAGACGTGGGCGTTGGATTCACCTCAATCGAAGTCACGGTCGCGAAGTTAGGGCCGTTCGTTCGTTAAGCGGAAAAGCAGACAGAATAGTGTCCACTATAGCTCTTAACGGGTGAACGTCCATAACTTAGCGGTTTCAGCCGGCGGCTGATATTAGAAGGCGCACTTCAGAAAATACGTCTTCGGGAACAGAAAGCGCATTTCTCCCTAAAGTACTAATAGAGTACGTCTTCCTGTAAGAGAAGCGTATTTCCTGAAATACGTGTCCACTTAAGTCACCGCAGGCCCGGGGTCAATAGCGTTGTCTGGCTGACGGGCGGGCCCCACGGCCGTTGACTCTTTCCTCCTCGTCTCTTCTTCCACCTCGCGACGGGGCAGAGAAGAGGCGCGCGCCGGCGACGACTCCCGGCGGCTCAGGCCACCTCTGACCGAGGTTCGGCCACCGGCGTGACCAAGGCGGCGAGCCGCGTCCATCCATGTAGGACACGGTCTTCGAGGAGGGCGGCCGCAAGCGCATCTTCAGCCATGGCGGAAGGCCACTTCCGGCGATGGGCAGCTCGGGGATGTGGCGATGGATAGGTAAGAAGGGGCTCGGGCAGGGCTTCGCCATGGCTGAGGGACTCCACCGGTGAGGATATAGAGGAGGGAGGGGCTCCGGTGTGCGCGAATTTGAGCTCTGGCCGCCGGCGATGCTTCGGCTATGGGGAGGGCAGGGGAGCTCCTGGAGCTCAATGGAGAGGGCAGGGGGGTTCTGCGAGGTAGGGGAAGTGGTTGTGTTGCTCGGAGAAGCTCGGGGAAGGCTTATTTATAGGCGGTCAGCGAGGGAGGATAGGATCGGCCGCCGTGGCATGCTCATCGACACACTGGAGCTCGGGGACATGCGGAGGACGGAGGCGATGTCGGCAAGGGTTCGGGGAGAGTGGAGAATCCTCAGATGCATTCGAGAGGGCTCGGGAAGGAAGGGGACAGAGAGGAAGACGACGACGACGGTCACGGGCGGAGCAGTGCCATGGCAGTACTCGCCGCGGCGTGGGGAGGAAGAAAACGGAGGGGGAGATGACCCGAGAGGAGGAAGTGGACGACGGGGGAGCTGCTGGACATGAATGGACAAGCCACGGCGGCCTGAGCTGGCCTGCCCGACGCGACAAACACACGGTGCACAGTTTCTGCATGTAGCTCACGCGGTCACCACGGGCATGTCATGTTCTGGCCCTCGTCTGGGTGCCAAATCTTGTCAAACACGGAAGGCATTGATCATATAGATGAGATGGGTCATTGGATGGACCAGGATTGCTCTAGACTGGCCGGGGGGATCCAGAAAAGTTTCTGGACAGAAACTTGGGGAGGAAGTTGTGGTCAAACAGAAGTCCCAAAGAGCTGGAAAAGTTGTCACAGGGAAATGTGGTAGGAAAGACTAGGTGCTTGCCAAATTTGAGGTCATTTGGACAAGTTTTGCATATACTTCCTTTGCAATGCAAATTCTGGTCCAGAAACTTGACCTTGAAGCTGCACTCATTTCGCTTGATGAAATGAACTGAATTTTGGTGGAGGGTGATGATTTGGAGATATGAAGGTACTGGAAAAATTTCAGCTCATTTGGAAATGCCGAAGTGGTACTTCCTTCACAGAGCTTGGATCTGGACAGAAACTAGATGGAATTTTTGGGAGAAATTGGCTAGATGAAATGATGTAAATTTTGGCATACTCACATCATATATGGAATTTGACGTCCTAGATTAATTTGAGAATTTTTGAAGCAATATAAAATATAGTTGCTTCACAACCTCAAAATAAATCCAGAAACAAGAATTTGATGATGCTCTCAAAATTTGAACTATGGAACTTGGGATCTTGATGCTCCCAAAGTGCAATATTGGCTTTAAATAGGAAAAGACAATTTCCCTTATTTAATTATGGCCAATATTTTTATTGGACCTCAATATGATCACAAAGAATATCTCCACAAGTTTTCATAAACTTTGGGGATGGATAGATATTTCCCGGGATTTAATTCCTTTAACTGGCAGAAAAGGAATTAATTTTAAATGAGAAATATTGCTAATGACTTGGCAATATTTTTACATATCCAGGGCTTATAGATAAGGGAGAGTCTCTGGGAAAAGTTTGGGAGGCAACAGATCAAAGGAAATTGGGGTTCCTTTGTAACGGGAAGAATTAGGGTTTCCCTTCCGGCAACTCGGAAGGTAGGGTTTCGGTGGCAGAATCTTGAGAAAATATCTTGGATGGCAAGGTTGGTCTGGAGAGAATCTCTGGCTGGATAGGAAAGGCAAGGCTAAATGACCATCTTCATATACCCAAGAGCGAGAGAAAATCCGATAACATTCGAAAAAAAGACGGGAGCTAAATCCCGCGAAGGAAAAAAAACAAGGAGCGAAAACCAGGGTGTCACAAACCTACCCCCCCTTAAGAAAATCTCGTCCTCGAGATTTCCGGGCTTACCTCCTGGCTAAGGGGACTTACCTGTGTGCGACTTGGATCCATCAGCTATCTTGTCTTCATTTGTTTACTGACCTTCGAATTGTCTCTTCTGACGGCTCGGGTGCTGTCTTTTCCAATGGCTGTATTGAATCCTTTTCTTTCCTGTCAGGCAAACCTTCTGTCCTAGTAGTTTGTAGCCTGAGGTTGGTTGGTAGCGAGTAGTATCAACAGAATAGCTTATTTTCAAGGCTTGGAGCTAGCTGCTTCGGGTTTTGGTTGCGTTACTCCGTACACTGACTCTCATGGGCAGGACATCTTTCCTTGGTGCATGGCATTGCATGCACACATCCATTATTTCTCCTGGGCATCTATGAACATTTGTCCCTGTATCTTGCTCGGGATAAATCCTTAGTCTGGCTGTGGGTTCTAAATAGGTGCTTTCTTCTGTCACATGCATTCTGACTTCGTCCTCAAGTGATTCTCAACTGAAATGTCGGGCATGATCACAAAGTGATCATAGACGGTAATCTCTGAGGTGACTCTGCCATATATAGCCTTTGTTGTCCTTGCTATGACCACTGAGCTGACATAGTATGGCTATCATCCGGTGTATCTTTCAGAGCATAGCCTCTTATCTTGGTTGATGGCCCAGATTCATGATGAGTATAACATGCTGGCTGCATTGCTGTGGCCATATATGCAAGAGTCTGGCAAGGATTGGTAATATCACGTTATCCATGAAGCTTTATTTTTATTGACCGGCACGGAGACTGCCTATCCAAAACCTCTTTCTTCTTGAGAATCCCTTTGATAGACCTGTCATGACCTGCCAACACGGCTCCTTGGTCATATCCCAACTTATTAGGCCTGTATTCACAATTTACTCTTGCATATCTCGTAGGGGTGGCTGTGCTCATATCCTTGCGTTGAAGTATGGGCCAATGTTTCTCTAACCACAGCCATTCCCGTGTACGAGTGGCTCGCATGAACTGATCCACTGGACTGCATGCTCACAACATATGCAGAGGTAGGATAAATCCTTTCATATCCACTGAGTTCTAAGGCGGACGTGTGTATGGACGAGCTCGTGCTTCGAACAAGATTATTGTGAGCACTATGGCGTGCTGAAGAAGGCTGAATTCCATACGCTCGAAGCTTCTGCCAAGGTGACGTGCTGAAGAAGGCTGGGTATCGTACCTCAGAAGCTTTCCCTCATGTGGCTTACTGTGGAAGATTGGGTGCCTTATGCTGGAAGCTTTCCGCGGTAGCCCGTTGAGGAAGATGGGAGTGCCGTACCCCAGAAGATTTTCTCACCCAGTGGTGTAGCGAGGAAGGTTGGGAGTCCTGTGTAGTAAGCTTCTCTCGATAGCTTGCGGAGGAAGGCTGGGTTCCTTGTACCAAAAGCCTTGCACTGTGATAAATAGTCGGACCTTGATAGAAGATATTCCATTGGTCATGCACACCGCTTGTCCTTTTGCTGATCTGATCATTGTTGCTATGGAGGTTGCACAATTGATGCCGACTTCATGTTGACAATTAATCCGGATGTGTGCCGATAGTAAACAGTTGGCGGATAATTCCAGTTGATTTTGCTTTGCTTCCGGGTGTTTGGAATTCTCATTGATTCCAGGCAGTCGTGAACTTATCCATATTTCTCGCAGACCTTGTTCATCCTGAGTTTTGTTGTTGCTCTCGGCACATTCACATTCCTATAGTATGTCTTCGGTGGGTAATAAATGATTCTTGAGTCCATTGAGAAAAGACTCAAGGTTCATCCTACTAACTGAAATAATCCTTGTATTGAGGACGGAATAGTTTGCTCCTGTTGGTGTCCATTACCGATAGCTCATCTGGCTGTTCCTTTGGTGCGATCAATTCGGAAGCAGACTCCTTCTCAGGTATATTCTGGCCTTATCCGCTGCACTCAGATTCTGCTTCTGGCCCATTCTTCATTCTTAACAGATCGTGATAATATTCTGAGTATCGGGCAGTTGGCTTGGCTTGACTCTTACTGAATTTGGATTATTGGGTATTATCCAAGTTGTGCTTGGGTCTTCTTGACAGCACTTGCGGATGGATCCAGTCGGAGCAAAAGAACGGAGCCGACAAAAGAAGCAAAACCGCGAAAAACCAACAAGCAACTAAAACTCAAATTTTGCAGACCTTACACATGTGGCCGAAGATTCACTAGTATAACTAGTATAGCGCACTCGATGCACCTCTAAGGACTTAGAAGCAAAACCACACAATGCTCCTGGTAGCAATTGGGGTCAAGCTCCTACTACTTCCTTAGGGGACATCAAACTCGACGCACGACCATAGCCAAAGTGGCTTAGTCAGCGATCCTAGGGTTGTCGGGGAAAGATGGAATTTATAGGTGTTTCCCAAAGGAAACTTGATTTGAGGAGAGAAATGCCATGGTTAGCAAGCAAGGTGGGGATATCTGGTTTACCTAGGGGTTCAGGGCTCACGGGTCGTTGCCTGGTGCAAACATTTCACACTGGAGGCAAAGGCCACGAGAGTTGGGGTCTGATGGAGCCAAAAATCCTATGGGGTTGCCTTATGATCATTAGTAGCCGTGCCTGTTTGGCAAAGATGGCTGAAATCCATCTGGGCTTTCTACTGACCAAGAGGCAACGAAATCCGGCTAGGGTAACCTATAGTCAGCCTGGCTCTGATACCATCCATTGTGGCGCCCCGCCTGAATACCACTGTAGCCAGACGGTCGCCGCACACGCCAGCCCAGGAAATCACTCTGGCATGCGCTTTTACAACAAGTATCATGAACACAAGCATTTCTATTAATGAATATATCAGTCTTACATGATATATTACAAGGGTGATGGCATTGGAAAAGTTCTATCTAAGGCAGCATGGTCCTGGTGCGGCTCCAATCCACAGGGATCTGACTGGGTTACTCTTCTAGCCCGCGAACACTCTGGCTCCTCGCTAGCGAATGTCGGATCCTTAGGTGAATCTGGCCACATTGAAGGCCGCTAAGTACTTTTGAATGTACTCGCAAGCAAACCAAACCAACATATACACCAAGCAATGCAATCCATGGCATTCCAGCATGCACTTGTTATCTTATCCGTATTAATCATCATGTTATGGTAGGAATATCTAGCAATATTAAACATCTAGTAACATTAATCATCTTAAGTGCTTAAAATGCTTACTGTTACCAATTACCAACTTACTCTCTTCTGGGTTGTCCCTCAACCCTCGAAATACTCATGATCCATTGATACTTCCGATCATAAGACAAGTTCTTCCATCATTATAATCAATGTTACGGTTGACCATCCTAGTGAGGCCTAAGCGGACTGTCCAATACCGTGGACACGGCTATTCGAATAGGTTCTTACACTCTGCAGAGGTTGCGCACTTTACCCACACCATGGAGCTTCTGGCCTCGTACTCCCATTCGGGTGGACCAGTGCTGCTCCAACGAAACTTGCCTAACCCGTGACTCCCCCACCGTACCACCGACAATCATCCTCCCCCGGAATCCTGTCCTGGGTGGCCCCTGTGTCACCCCGTGACACCTGCCACCGTCGTGGCCAAACAAACTGTCCCAAACGGGGACCTGGATCCATATAACTCATCTGGGCTCACAAGGTTATCACCGCCTACCGGGCTAGGGTAGCGCGCACGCATAACCTTCCCTCTTTGGTGGTACCGATAAGAGAGCACAAAGCTAGACCAAGTCAAGGCCGTCCCATACCGGCTAATGTGGTTGCACAGATAAGTCCGGATAGGTGGCTCTTGATCAACCAACTAAGTTTAGTGATATCAAGCATTTAACCAGCATGGGCATTAAGCATGATCAACTTAACATGGCAGTAACTATTCATCAAAGTAAATTACTATGAATTTCACATGTCAAAATACTGCATGTTGTAACAACTGTGAAAACATAACAACCTATCTTCATATAATATCACGGCGAGTCATTAGTGCAACAACATGACGAGCATTAACAAGTAATGTAAATAGCAAGTTCAACCTAGCGGAAGTTTAATTACTTTACAAGTCTTAGCTGTAAGTGACAACCATCTGAACCTTTGCATGAAACCAGCAAATAAACCAGTAGCCACCAGAACGGTCTTTACAACTCAGATCTGGGACGTTACCGGAATAACTCAACCCTGGCTCAAGACGGCTGAAAAGCAGCTCAGAGCATGAGACGGTGTTGATAAAAAGAGTGTAGCGGTTCCCTAAGACGGCCGAGAAAACAGCTCAGAGCATAGGGTCACCGCTACAGATAGAAATTCAACAGCTGCCCGAGACGGCCGAAAAGCAGCTCAGAACACGGGACAGTTGTTGAAAAGAGAAATATAAAGTCGACATCCACCCCGAATGGCCGAAAGCAGCTCAGAGCTCAGGCGTGGTGCCGTTACCAAAGAAAGTGCAAGCAAGGGTTCATTGGCGTCACATACAGCTCACCACTACGCATACAGGCATAAGCATAATAATTTAAACACGCAAGAATAACACAGAGCAATGCTTTAGGGCATATATCAGATGGTCGGCTTGCCTGGGGGTGAAGGAATACTCCGGGAAGAAGTGCGATCACCTCGCGGAAAATTTGCCGGAAAGGGGTTCTCTCTCGAAGGGGCTGATTGAAGGGCAAGGGAAAAATGGTCATTTTCACAGTGTGAACACATTATGAAAATGACACCATCGGAACGGGCTCGACGAACTGAAGACGTGGGCGTTGGATTCACCTCAATCGGAGTCACGGTCGCGAAGTTAGGGCCGTTCGTCCGTTAAGCGGAAAAGCAGACAGAATAGTGTCCACTATAGCTCTTAACGGGCGAACGTCCATAACTTAGCGGTTTCGGCCGGCGGCTGAGATTAGAAGGCGCACTTCAGAAAATACGTCTTCGGGAATAGAAAGCGCATTTCTGCCTAAAGTACTGACAGAGTACGCCTTCCGTTGAGAGAAGCGTATTTCCTGAAATACGTGTCCACTTAAGTCACCGCGGGCCCGGGGTCAACAATGTTGTCTGGCTGACGGGCGGGCCCCACGGCCGTTGACTCTTTCCTCCTTGTCTCTTCCTCCATCTCGCGACGGGGCAGAGAAGAGGCGCGCGCCGGCGACGACTCCCGGCGGCTCAGGCCACCTCTGACCGAGGTTCGGCCATCGACGTGACCAAGGCGGCGAGCCGCGTCCATCCATGTAGGACACGGTCTTCGAGGAGGGCGGCCGCAAGCGCATCTTCAGCCACGGCGGATGGCCACTTCCGGCGATGGGCAGCTCGGGGCTGCGGCGATGGATAGGTAAGAAGGGGCTCGGGCAGGGCTTCGCCATGGCTGAGGGACTCCACCGGCGAGGATAGAGAGGAGGGAGGGGCTCCGGTGTGCGCGAATTTGAGCTCTGGCCACCGGCGATGCTTCGGCTATGGGGAGGGCAGGGGAGCTCCTGGAGTTCAATAGAGAGGGCAGGGGGGTTCTGCGAGGTAGGGGAAGTGGTTGTGTTGTTCGGAGAAGCTCGGGGAGGGCTTATTTATAGGCGGCCAGCGAGGGAGGATAGGATCGGCCGCCATGGCGTGCTCATTGACACACTGGAGCTCGGGGACACGCGGAGGACGGAGGCGATGTCGGCAAGGGTTCGGGGAGAGTGGAGAATCCTTGGATGCATTCGAGAGGGCTCGGGAAGGAAGGGGACAGAGAGGAAGACGACGGCGACAGTCATGGGCGGAGCAGTGCCATGGCAGTACTCGCCACGGCGTGGGGAGGAAGAAAACGGAGGGGGAGATGACCCGAGAGGAGGAAGTGGACGACGGGGGAGCTGCTGGACATGAATGGACAAGCCACGGCGGCCTGAGCTGGCCTGCCCGACGCGACAAACATGCGGTTCACAGTTTCTGCGTGTAGCTCACGCTGTCACCACGGGCATATCGTGTTCTGGCCCTCGTCTGGGTGCCAAATCTTGTCAAACACGGAAGGCATTGATCATATAGATGAGATGGGTCATTGGATGGACCAGGATTGCTCTAGAGTGGCCGGGGGGATCCAGAAAAGTTTCTGGACAGAAACTTGGGGAGGAAGTTGTGGTCAAACAGAGGTCCCAAAGAGCTGGAAAAGTTGTCACAGGGAAATGTGGTAGGAAAGACTAGGTGCTTGCCAAATTTCAGGTCATTTGGACAAGTTTTGCATATGCTTCCTTTGCAATGCAAATTCTGGTCCAGAAATTTGACCTTGAAGCTGCACTCATTCGGCTTGATGAAATGAACTGAATTTTGGTGGAGGGTGATGATTTGGAGATATGAAGGTACTGGAAAAATTTCAGCTCATTTGGAAATGCCAAAGTGGTACTTCCTTCACAGAGCTTGGATCTGGACAGAAACTAGATGAAATTTTTGGGAGAAATTGGCTAGATGAAATGATGTGAATTTTGGCATACTCACATCATATATGGAATTTGAGGTCCTGGATTAATTTGAGAATTTTTGAAGAAATATAAAATATAGTTGCTTCACAACCTCAAAATAAATCCAGAAACAAGAATTGGATGATGCTCTCAAAATTTGAGCTATGGAACTTGGGATCTTGATGGAAATGGTGAATATATGGATATGAGAAGCTCCACAAATTATTTGGGATTTTTCCTGGCTACCAAAATAGTAGCTCTTTTGGAAAGTGCCCAAAGTGCAATATTGGCTTTAAATAGGAAAAGGCAATTTCCCTTATTTAATTATGGCCAATATTTTTATTGGAGCTCAATAGGATCACAAATAATATCTCCACAAGTTTTCATAAACTTTGGGGATGGATAGATATTTCCCTGGATTTAATTCCTTTAACTGGAAGAAAAGGAATTAATTCTAAATGAAAAATATTGCAAATGACTTGGCAATATTTTTACATATCCAGGGCTTATAGATAAGGGAGAGTCTCTGGGAAAAGTTTGGGAGGCAACAGATCAAAGGAAATTGGGGTTCCTTTGTAACGGGAAGAATTAGGGTTTCCCTTCCGGCAACTTGGAAGGTAGGGTTTCGGTGGCAGAATCTTGCGAAAATATCTTGGATGGCAAGGTTGGTCTGGAGAGAATCTCTGGTTGGATAGGAAAGGCAAGGCTAAATGACCATCTTCATATACCCAAGAGCGAGAGAAAATCCGATAACATTCGGAAAAAAGACGGGAGCCAAATCCCGCGAAGGAAAAAAAACAAGGAGCGAAAACCAGGGTGCCACAGTAATTTGCCTTGGTGAATTGGTGATGTCGCAATATCGCAAGAAATCCATGGCCGGGTTGCAGCGCAACCCAACAATTTTATGCACTGCCTTGTGACTTCAGTTTGTTTTTGCTGTCAATAGATAACCCGGACCGTGGTTCCGATGCAACCCGGCAATCATGATGAGTATTGAACCCAAGTGATTTGTATAAGGATGAATCATATATCATAGTTGCGGTGCAAACCAGCAATTTATCGTTTGTACGAATATCCAGGAGTAATGCCTTTGTGCTTGAAATGAATTCTGGGCAATGGTCGCAATACAACCCGGCATATCATCTTGGTATAGAAATCTTTGAGCAACTCATAAGAAAATTATATGATACCCGGCCTTTCAAAGATAGAGCCGGCTTCTGCAAAAAAGATGTAATATGTACAAATGATTGTAATATAAATGCAAAGTATATAATAGGGTAATCATAATAATGCAAACTTATAAAGATAAAAAGCCGGCTGTGAGGCACGACATAAAGACCTGCTTTCGAGGCTCGAGTCTGATTTGCTTTGGTGAAGCAGGCTTTTTAGCCTCTTTTGGTTTGTCCTAGCTCTCTGAAAGCTGGCTCTCACGTGACTTAGCCAGTGTTTTCACTTTGATGACTTCAGGGTCACCTTTGTGATTGACTCATCAGGCGTTCACCGGGTCACCTTTTTGGAGTAGCATCTTGCTAACAGGCAGGTTTAACCAAGTAGATAATGGCATATGCCAGGTTAAGAGGGATGTTAATTGCTAAACTCGATGAGTTGGAAGCCCCCAAGTAACCAATGATCAAAGAATAAAGACTCAACACACAATTTGAGGCGAAACGACAAACTCTCTTATACAGAGATGCCGACTTTATTTCATTGATCATAATTGAGCAGGATATCCATGTTTAGACTGTGCATCATGGCGACTAGTCTTCTTTGGTAACCTTTTTTATGTTCTGCCAATATGGCAGGATACCTATGTTTGAACTGCGCATCATGGTAGCTAGTCCTCTTTGGCAACCTTTAATTTTTCGCCAATAAGGCAGGATACCTATGTTTGAACTACGCATCGTGGCAGCTAGTCCTCCTTGGCATCTTTAATTTTTTTGCCAATAAGGCAGCAGCCCCCGGGACCGGGTTGTCTTCCCTACAACGACCCGGGGTTCTTATATTTGTTGAAATCGGCCAAATCTGCCGAGTCATGTCTGTGTAGCTCCCGAGTCTTAAGTCGAATCGTGGAGCCGGCTTGAGATTCTTTATACTTGGCTGTAGCACAAACCGATGTATAGTTGACAGCGGAGAGCTGGAATGTATTGAAGTCAGAGGCAATGTGGCGAGTTGATGATCTTTGCGATGCTCGTCGTATGTCCTCACATGCCTTGTGTCGGTACCAAAACCGGCAGATCTCGGGTAGGGGGTCCGAACTATGGGTCAAGGAGTCGATGGTAACAGGGAACGTAGTGACAGTGATTTACCCTGGTTCGGGCCCTCTCGAGGAGGTAATACCCTACGTCCTGCTTGATTGTATTGATGTGATTGTATGAAGGTTACAGAGTTGATCTACCTCGAGATCGACTGGGCTAAACCCTAGGTAATGATATCTCGCCCTCTACGGACTAGGCCTTCTGGTTTATATAGGCACCAGGAGGCCCTAGGGTTACACATGGTCGGTTACCATCACGGGACAAACATGCCGATTACGCCAACTGTTTCTTGGAGGAGACGCCAAGTCTTCGGAGGTTTCCTTCTGATGCACGGGGTCGTCCACAATCCAGCCTTCCATCGACGTGTAGAGGGCGGCCCACCAGCCCGGCCCATGAGAGATAGGCCGGCAGCCCGAGTGCCCCCTAGTCTGGGACACCCTTAGTAGCCCCCGAACTAGCCTCCAATGCCGAGGTCTACGGTCTTCGGCAGCTTCATGCTTCAAAGGTCTTCGGCTTGGGTGGCGAGTTCCTCCCGTTACCTATATTCGGATTAACAATAATTCGGCCACCAATAGATCGGTTACCGAGGTATCCTCAGAGAGGCCCTGTGGGGCCTGCCATACCGCTTTTCTTTGCTTAGAATTAAATGACGACCCTCGATCTCTGCGCACCCACGGAATGCGAGTGGCCCAATGGGTTTTTACAAAAATGTCCCTCCCTGGGGAGAGATAATGCCCAATTAATAAGCCAAGGGCGTGGAGGTTAACGCTCCCCACCCCCTGCCATTCTCCTCCACATCCCCGGAGAGCCATAGTCAACAAACAATGGCGAGCATCCCAGGCTCTTCCTCACGTCCTCATGGCCCCCGTCAAGGTGATTGGGCGAGTTGCTCCGTATCTTGCATGCGGCTACGTAGGCTTGAGGCGCAGGGGTATCTGCCCGCTTCAGATCTCACATCCACCCGCCCCAGATTAACTTCCGCAGACAGAAATGCCCTTGCGGAGAATTTTCCTTCCCCTCACGGAGAGGAGAGGGTTTACTTCGTGCCCTTCGTTCTGCGAGGCCTGGGTTTTCCCATCCATCCCTTCTTGAGGGGTTTACTAGAGTTCTACGGGATTCAGCTCCACCACCTTACCCCCGGATCGATCCTCCATATTTTGGGCTTCGTCGCTTTATGCGAGATGTTCCTAGGCTGCGAGGCGCACTTCGAGTTGTGGAGGAAATTCTTCTGCCTAGTCCCCCGCACCCGGGAAGGGGTTATCTACGAGGTCGGCGGAGCCGAAGTATGGCGCGTTGCCGGGACCGGATACCCCGTTGGGACTCCGAAGAAGGATGCCGAAGAGTCGACTTCGGAATGGTTTTATATTGAAGACGTCCCTTTATTCGATCCAGTTCGAAGGGGTCTACCAGAATTTTCATTGGCTTCTCCAACGAAGCGGTTCAACTGGCGCCCGAAGAGTCCTTCCCAAGAGGAAAGTGCCGAGGTAGCTCGGCTGGCCGCTCAAGTGAGGTGGTTAGCCCATAACGGACTAACCATTGTCGACGTGATGGCAATAGCTATCGCTCGATGTGTCCAGCCTCTCCAACAGAGAATTCATCCGCTATGGAACTACAACGGGGAGGATGACGCAGCCCGGTACACCAAGAAGGGGCCTGCCAACCAGACGGCGATAGCCGCCATACTAGCCGATTTGTTCAAGGGGAAGGAGCAAGAGTTTGCTCGGCTAAAGCTCAAGAAAGGCTTCTCGATGTATGAGCCCATCGAATTGGGGAGTTCGACCACTCTTTATAGTTCGGGTATCACTCCAGATTTTTCATAATCGGATCTTCACCTTGTCCGAACAGCGTTGGAGGCGATGGATCGAGACAGTGAGTTGCCCTGCTCCTCAACCGGAGAATTACTCTCGCGATGACGATCCTGGGTTCCATGACGACCCTGAAACATCGATTAATTTTGAGGACGGGGTCTTCTATCAAGAGAGCCTTGATGGCTCCAAGGTGGCCCTTTTGGCCGATCATCCCGGGGCGCTTCCCTCCTCCGCGGTAAGTGGCAAACGGGCTTCCTCTCGAAAGAAACGCTCAGCCGCTGCAGGCCCGAATACACTGACACCTACTCCCAAGTGCCGCCGCACGACGTGCTGAACAACCACAAGAGCGGCACCAGCGGCCCCAACGGGAGTTACATCATCGGTGCCCCACCCGAAGAGGTAACGCAGTTGCCGTACCGTCAGAACTTTTATCTTCAACATCCACCGCATATGCCAATAATTTGCTCCATGGTGCTCGGTAGACGATGCGTGGAACCGCTCGCAGCCGAGGATGTTGAAGAGGTGCCAAGGGGTGACTCGAACCCGAGTTTGCCAGCTGTACCCGGAGTTACTCCGGGAGTCCCTGACGAAGACCAAAATCCCGAGGACTTGGGAGGCGTCTTGGTTACTAATTCCGAAGTTGAAAGTGTGATGAATCATCGGCGGCGTAAGGTGTCACTGCGGCACCCCGCGCTATCTAATCAGGAGTTCAATGCTCTTAGCTCGGTAGATGCGTACCTCGACGCTGCCCGAACGGGACTGGAAGGCGCAGTGAAGCTCATGTCTACGAATGTGCAGGTATAGTATTAGTTTTGACAACTAGTATCTAACCCAGTAGCCCCCGAGACTTAATTTGGGAGGGACGGCCGAGTTAAGGGTCTGATATCCATGCTGCCCTGCTATTGTGCAGACTGTTCGGGAGCAAAACAAAAAGCTGTCCGAGGACCTCAAGCTGGCGCAAACAGAGTTAGAGTATGTGAAAGCCGAGCTAGAGGGGGTGAAGAAATTCACCAGAGAGGCACATGGTAAGCGCCGAACTTAAAGTTCATTAAAGAAAAATGTGGTGGAGCGCCTCCACTAATGAAAAATGATTCCATAGCAGCCGAGTCGATAAATCAGCTGCAGAAGGACCTGGATATGGCCAGGAAAGCTCAAAGATATGCAGAGTCACAGCAAGAGGCTGGCTACCGGGTGCTATCCCGAAGTCATGAGGAGAGGGATAAGCTGAAGGCGGAAGGCGAACAACAAGTCCAAGAAATCAAAAGCTTGAAGGCTCAGCTGACTGTAACCCAAGAGGAGAACCAGAGACTGAAAGCGGGCATGTTCGGTAAGTTCAATCTGATTTGTCCATTCAATAACTGAACATATTAGGCAGCAATATGAACAACGCCACGTCTCATTGTAGTTCTGCTGACCGGGCGTCCCGAAGAGGAAACCGGTTCCTTCAGGCGGGACCTGCTAAAGGAGCTATCCACTGTACATGAGCAGGCTCGGAGAGCCATGAAGAGCATGTTCAAAGCACTGTGGCCTGGCGAAGTGGCTCCGGAAGGGATGGCCGAACTCGCGAATCACTTCAAAGGAGCGCGGCGCCGCTTTGAGTTATGGAAGATGTCATCTTGTCGTGAGGGAGCACGGGAAGCGTGTGCGATGATCAAGACCCGCTTCACCAAGCTGGAACCGGAGCATCTAGCGAGAGTTGGGCCGGTAGGGCCAGATGGGCAGGAAGTGCCCATGCATCTGGTGTATGACCAGGTTATGCCCGCAGCTCGGCTGTTCCAAGCAGATTGTACTCTGGAGACCATAATAGACGGTCTTGATCAAGATTAACAGTCTGATTCTATGTATCTATGTACTTTACATCAGGTAGTCTCCAAACCGTGCTAAAACGTTGTCTTAACCGGCCATCGGCTTCCACCTCCGCGACCAGAGGCCGAGGAGTGTTTCCTACTATGTGATCCGAGGATATCGGAAAAATAATTCGAAGAACCAGGCAATCCGTCCGTGTGGTGCAAACAGACAAAAACGTGCTCAGGGAGTTATGTTATATTACTGTGTAACGTAAGAAACATCTTCCGACGAAAATAGGTCCTCGATGGGTCCCTTTCATCAGGTGACCACGTTCAAACCGTGGATGGATAACCAAATACCCAAGGTAAGCGGGGATGGTTACTTCGGGAAAATACCCCTGGAAATTTTGGTGGTAGTTACCAATTATTTTCACTTCCCCCGTGGCCGACCAATTATGTTCTTAAGAACGCTAGCTTTCGGCTTCACCGATCTGAGGCACGTACTCGGGAAATCCGGACGTAACAATCACAGAGGTGCTCCCTTTACTCCCTAGCCGAATAATCGGGAATGTAGGGGGTAAACACAAGAGCGAGGCAACCCAGCTTGGCCAAATCTTAAGTCAAATTGATGCATATAGTGGCTTGAGAACGATACAGGAAGGCTGCAAACCCGGAAAAAAAACCGAACGGTTGCATAAAGAGAATATGATTGGCTTCGTAAAAGAAGCCCCCAGGTAACAGCGTGTGGTACATTCAAAGATGTTTGCCGAAGAAAAACTTAACGTAATTCGGCGTAACCGAACACAACCCGGGAAAGACGATTAACTAGAAAATGTAAATCCTAGAGGGATAAACCGGACCAAGTAAGGTCGCGGAATTAACCGTAGAAGCGTCGTAGCCGAGCTGCATTCCATGGGTTTGGTTCGAGGCGGTCATCAGTCGGGTCGCGGAGGCGATATGCTTCGCTCGTGAGTACTTGATCGATAATGAAGGGCCCCTCCCATTTGGGCGACAGCTTATGCTTCTGCTTCTCCGGTAGACGGAGGACGAGATCGCCAACGTTGTAGGCCTTTGCCCGTACTTCCCTGCTCTGATAACGTCTGGCCTGCTGCTGATAAAAAGCAGAACGAGCCCGAGCTATGTCGCGCTCGCCCTCTAGGGCGTCCAGGTCATCCTGCCGATCCAACTTGGCCTCTTTTTCTTCATACATACGCACGCGAGGTGCGTCATGAATAAGATCGCTGGGGAGGACGGCCTCTGCCCCATACACCATGAAGAACGGTGTATAGCCCGTGGAGCGATTAGGAGTGGTGCGCAATCCCAACAATACGGAGTCGACCTCCTCAACCCAATGGCAGTCAGATTCTTTCAAGGAGCGGACCAAACGGGGCTTGATGCCACACAAGATCAGTCCATTAGCTCGCTCGACCTGTCCATTAGACTGTGGGTGATACACCAAGGCATAGTCTAGCTTAATGCCTAAATTAGCGCACCAGTCTTTAACTTCCTGGGCGGTAAAGTTGGATCTATTGTCCGTTATTATGCTATGGGGGACACCGTAACGGTGTACGACGCCGGATATAAAGTCAATGACCGGCTTAGACTTGGCTGAAGTGACCGGCTTTGCCTCAATCCATTTAGTAAATTTGTCTACCATGACGAGTAGATACTTCTTTTTCTTAGTCCCCCCTTTGAGAGGGCCGACCATGTCTAGCCCCCAGACCGCAAAAGGCCAAGTGATCGGTATCGTCCGAAGAGCCGTGGGAGGCATATGGCTCTGATTTGCGAAGAGCTGGCATCCAACACAATGTTGGACCAATGTTTGGGCGTCAGTGCGGGCAGTGGGCCAGAAGAACCTTGCTCAGAAAGCTTTGCTGACCAAGGCCCGAGCTGCTGCGTGGTGACCGCCCATGCCAGCGTGAATCTCGGCCAGAAGTTGTCGTCCCTCCTCTTCGGATATACATCTCTGGAGGACGCCAGTAGTGCTTTTCTTATAGAGCTCTCCCTCGTGGACTTTATAGGCTTTAGATCGTCGAATTATACGCCTGGCCTCAATCTGGTCAGCCGGTAATTCTTGGCGGAGGAGGTAGGCGAGGAAGGGCTCGGTCCATGGCGCGATTACCGCCATGTCTTTGTGAGCCGAAGATGTCGTTTCGACGGCCGAGCCCCCGATAATTCCATTATCTGGTTCAATAGGCGGAGGGACGAGCTTTCCTGAGGTATTGGTTTCCGAGCCCTGGGCTTCCTCCTACCACACCACGGACGGCTTGAAAAGTCGTTCCAAAAAGGTGTTCTCAGGGACACGGACGAGCTTGGCGCCCATGCGGGCGAGAATATCGGCAGCTTGATTGCTATCTCTAGGGATATGGTGAAACTCCGGTCCCTCAAAACGGGCAGAGATTTTCAGGACGGCATTGCGGTATGCTGTCATTTTTGGGTCTTTTGCGTCGAATTCACCGTTGACTTGAGAGATGGCGAGAATAGAATCTCCCCGTACCTCGAGCCGCTGTATGCCCATTGACACCGCAATCCGAAGTCCATGTAACAGAGCCTCGTATTCGGCTGCGTTATTTGAGTCGGTGTACATGATCTGGAGTATGTACCGAATATTGTCGCCAGTGGGGGATGCGAGGACCACTCCAGCCCCTAGTCCGGCGAGCATTTTGGAGCCATCAAAGTACATCGTCCAATGTGAGTATGTACTGTACTCCCGAGGGAGTTCGGCTTCCGTCCATTCCGCAACGAAATCAGCCAAAACCTGAGATTTAATAGCTCGGTGCGGTCGGTATATGATTTCGAAGGGGAGGAGTTCTATAGCCCACTTTGCTATGCGGCCAGTGGCATCTCGATTGTTGATTATGTCATTCAATGGTACTTCGGATGCCACCGTAACCGAGCACTCCTGGAAGTAATGGCGGAGCTTTCGGGATGCCAGAAAAACTACGTAGGCGATCTTCTGGTAATGCGGGTACCTCGTTTTACACGGGGTTAGCACTTCGGATACGTAGTACACATGTTTCTGTACCTGGAGCTTGTGACCCTCTGCCTCTCGTTCGACGACGAGAACCGCACTGACCACCTGATTCGTCGCCGAGATATATAGCAGCATTGGCTCGCTCGGACTGGGTGCCGTCAAGATCGGGTTGCTGGCGAGTAGGGTTTTTATTTCTTCGAGTGTCGCCGCTGCTTCACTGGTCCATTCGAAGTTCTTCGTCCGTTTGAGCAACTTATATAGTGGCAAGGCCTTTTCGCCGAGGCGTGAGATGAAGCGGCTTAGGGCGGCAACAGTGCCGGCAAGTTTCTGGACGTGTTTGAGCTCAGTGGGGATAGCCAGCTCGGATAGTGCCCGAATTTTCGCTGGGTTGGCCTCTATTCCTCAATGGGAAACGATAAAGCCGAGCAGCTTACCGGCTGGCACTCCGAAGACGCACTTTTCCGGATTAAGCCGTATATCGAAAGTCCGAAGATTGTCAAAGGTTTGTCGGAGATCGTCCACCAGCTGGCTGACGTGTTTGGTTTTAATAACCACATCGTCCACATACGCTTCGACTGTTTTGCCGATCTGCTTTTCCAGACACGTTTGAATCATGCGCTGGTATGTAGCCCCTGCGTTCTTTAATCCGAAGGGCATTGTGTTGAAACAGAATGGTCCATAAGGGGTGATGAATGTTGTGGCCGCTTGGTCGGACTCCTTCATTTTGATTTGATGGTATCCGGAGTAAGCGTCGAGGAAACACAGCGAGTCGTGTCCGGCGGTGGCGTCGATGATCTGGTCGATGCGGGACAAGGGGAAAGGATCCTTAGGGCAGGCCTTGTTTAAATCCTTGAAATCAACGCACAAACGCCAGGACTTATCCTTCTTCGGCACCATGTACTTGGAATTTGATGATTTCATCCGCTGGTTTAAAGGACGTGGATTTTTGCCTTTTATCAAGGATGACGTCGTCCTTGTCCATTGTTGAGCGGAGCGCGGTTAATTCTTCGGCCGCGAGGGCTTCGGACAACGCTTCGAGGACGAGCGATGCCGTTTTATTCTCGGCTCGCAGGGCTCTATCTGGATCACTTATTACCGTGATTATACCGTTTGGCCCAGGCATTTTAAGCTTCATGTACCCGTAATGTGGTACAACATGGAATCGTGCGAAGGCATCACGCCCTAGTAAGGCATGATAGCCGCTGAGGAAGGGCACGATGTGGAAAAGTAGTTCTTTGGATCAGTAGTTCTCGGGAGTTATGAAGACCACATCAAGAGTCACGCGGCCACTGGCACGCGCCTCCTTTCCAGGGATGATCCCTCGAAAGGTAGTGTGACTTTGCTCTATGCGAGATCTGTCAAACTGCATTTTATCCAAGGTGTCCTCGTAAATGAGGTTTAGCCCGCTACCGCCGTCCATCAATACCTTTTGGAGTCGGAATCCATCCACTATGGGGTCAAGGACAAGGGCGGCAGCGGCCCGGGGAGGGCAGGACCTCGACTGGTCTTGTTCACTAAAAGTGATGGGTGTGTCTGTCCAGGAGTCTGTCTCTGCCATGTGGTGAATTTGAGCGAGCTCTCGAAGGGCTCTCTTCCTCTGTCTCTTTGAAGAGTAAGTCTCTTAGATTGTTAAGATTTCGGCGTCTTCATCAAGGGGCATTACTAGAATTTTAGTGGAGTGCGGGCCTCCGAGAATGACCTCGTCGCTCTTGGCGACTTGCCTGACCACCCAGCAAGCTCGAAGGCTGTGGGTTGGATTTGTGGAGTGTATGGGACATGGTTTATCCAGTATTTCGTCAAGGACAAACATGCCGATTACGCCAACTGTTTCTTGGAGGAGACGCCAAGTCTTCGGAGGTTTCCTTCTGATGCACGGGGTCGTCCACAATCCGGCCTTCCATCGACGTGTAGAGGGCGGCCCACCAGCCCGGCCCATGAGACATAGGCCGGCAGCCCGAGTACCCCTAGTTCGGGACACCCTCACATTGTTATTCTCTCTTGGTCCAGCTCTCCTGGCTCCTCCAGGGCCATTTTCCTTTCTGTTTCTCCAGTGCCAGCCTTTGAATCGCCGGCTCTACTGTGGCCGGCTCTCCTGTCTCTTTCGAGGACATTTCCTCCATGGCTGGCTCTCTTGTTTCTTTGATGTGTTGAATTAGATCGGACCACGGGGATGGCCTAGCGTGTTGACGTAGACTGGACTGTAGGTATGATGGATTGTGCGCGTGTTCACTGGGTTACCCGCCATGCGGCGATCGATGGCGCGGCCTTCGATGTGCTGATGTATTTTGAACTTTCTCGGACAGCTGGGCTTTTTCCTCATGCGTCGAATTTTTCTTGGAAGGCGGAATTTTTCGGGCACCCAAAACTTTCGGTCGGCCGGACTTTTTCTGTAAGTCGGAGTTTTCGAGGAACTCGGAATTTTTCCGGATAGTCGGACTCTTTCCGGAAGTCGGAAATTTTTCAGAACTCAGAATTTTTCTGGACGGTCGGACTCTTTCCGAAAGTCGGAATTTTCCCGGAATTCGGAACTGTTCCGGACAGTCCGAATTTTTCCGGAACTCGGAACCGTTCAGGACGGTCGGACTCTTTCTGGAAGTTGGAATTTTTGCGGAACTCGGAACCATTCCGGATAGTAGGAATTCTTCCGGAACTCGGAACCGTTCCGGACGGTCGGAATCTTTTTGGATGACAGGACTTTTTCCGGAGTCGAGTCATCAATGTAGATCTTTCTGTGCTGGCTCCGGCTCATCTGGCCGGCTCGCGAACTTCTCGATCCCTGGGAGAGCTCCCTCCAAGAACTCAACACCACCGTGCGCAGGCCCCACGGTGGGCACCAATGTCGATGTTGTTTACCAGCGGGTATCAACCGACGATGATTATGGAGATTAGTACGCGTAGAGATCGTCGAGGTGGGTTAGCACACGAGACAAGATTTAGACAGGTTCGGGCCCCGGGAAACATCATCCGGTAATAGCCCTACATGTTGTTTGTGGCTAGGTCTTATTCCGTATGCTCATGACAGAGTCGCCGTATGAGCGGCCCTCCTCTAATTGTGTCTAGCCATCTAGATTCTGGGGGTTCTCTAGGTTCTAACTTGTCCCTCTTGGGGCGCCTTGCTCCTACTTATATAAGTTGAAGGGGCCAGCTTACATGTAGAGTCCTAGTAGGATTAGAACTACTCTCTTTTCTATTACAAGCTGGATAGTAGTCCGGGTATTATTCAAACTGTTTAAGTCGGCCTGCTGGGCCACCTCCCATGATGGGCCACGGCCTATCTCCATGAGGGTACCCATGTCCCATATCCACGACACCTATGGTGCTCTGTTTGTAGAATTCGCCCTCGTGGACTTTGTAGGCTTTAGACTGCCTGACAATTCGACGCGCGTCAGTTTGGTCCTCGGGGAGTTCTTTCTGAAGTAGATAAGCGAGGAGGGGTTCGGTCCAAGACGCAATTACTGCCATGACCTCGTGAGCCGAAGTCGTTTCTTGGACCGCGGATCCTCCGACTACGTCTGTATCTATTTCAACTTCGTATGAGACAAATTGTTTTGTGTCATTTGATTCCAATGCTTCCCTACCGTCCTGCCAAACAACGGATGGCTTGAAAAGCCATTCAAGGAAGTTGTTATCCGGGACCTTATCCCGTTTAGCTCCCATTCGAGCGAGGACGTCGGCGGCCTGATTGCTATCGCGGGGGATGTGATGAAATTCAAGCCCCTCGAACCTGGCCGAGATCTGTAAGACAGCATTCCTGTAGGCTTTCATTTTTGGGTCCTTCACATCGAACTCGCCATTCACTTGGGAGATGGCGAGATTTGAATCTCCTCGAACCTCGAGGCGTTTAACGCCCATGGAGGCTGCTATCCGAAGACCATGCAAAAGGGCTTCATATTCGGCCGCATTGTTGGAATCTTTGTACATGATCTGTAGTACGTAGCGTATATTATCGCCCGTTGGAGACGTGAGGACTATACCAGCCCCTAGACCGGCAAGCATTTTTTATCCGTCAAAATACATAGTCCAGTGTGAATATGAGCTGTACTCCCTAGGGATCTCGGCCTCCGTCCACTCGGCCACGAAGTCTGCCAGCACCTGAGATTTAATGGCCCGGCGCGGTCGGTATGTAATTTTAAAGGGTAAGAGCTCTATGGCCCATTTGGCGATACGTCCTGTAGCATCCCTGTTATTAATTAGGTCACTTAATGGTACTTCGGATGCCACAGTGATCGAGCACTCTTGAAAGTAGTGCCGAAGTTTTCATGATGCCATGAAAACGGCATATGCTATCTTTTGATAGTGCCGGTAACGGGTTTTACACGGGGTTAAGACCTCGGAAACATAATAGACTGGCTTCTAGACCTGGAACATGTGGCCTTCCATGTCTCGTTCTACCACGAGTATGGCACTGACCACTTGATTGGTTGCCGAGATGTATAGTATCATCGGCTCATTCACACCGGGTGCAGCTAAAATGGGGTTTGTGGCGAGTAGGGACTTGATATCTTCCAGGGCAGCTGCTGCCTAGACTTGATATCTTCCAGAGCCTTTTCCCCTAGCCTTGAAATAAAGCGGCTTAAAGCAGCTACACAGCCTGCGAGCTTCTAAACATGCTTGAGCTCAGTGGGCACCTCTAGTCGGTCCAGGGCTCGAATTTTTGCCAGATTGGCCTCGATTCCTCGGCTGGACACAATAAAGCCGAGGAGCTTGCCTGCGGGTACCCCGAAGACGCATTTTTCTGGGTTGAGTTTGATCTGATATTTCCACAGGCTATCAAATGTGTCGCGGAGGTTATCAACCAGTTGTCCGATGTGTTTGGTTTTGATTACCACATCGTCGACATAGGCTTCGACGGTCTTTCCAATGTGTTTCTCCAGGCATGTTTGAATCATGCGCTGGTATGTTGCCTCGGCGTTCTTTAATCCTAAAGGCATCGTGTTGAAGCAAAATGGGCCGTAGGGCGTAATGAAGGCGGTTGCCGCCTGATCGGAATCCTTCATCTTTATCTGGTGGTACCCCGAGTAGGCGTCCAGAAAGCACAAAGAGTCGTGCCCTGTAGTGGCGTCCACAATCAAATCGATACGTGGTAACGGGAAGGGGTCCTTGGGGCAGGCCTTGTTGAGGTCTTTGAAATCGACACACAGGCACCAGGACTTGTTCTTTTTGGGTACCATGACCAGGTTGGCAAGCCACTCGGGGTGTTTTATATCTCTTATGAATCCTGCTTCGAGGAGCTTGGCCAGCTCTTCACCCATTGCTTGACGCTTGGGCTCGGAGAAGCGTCGAAGTATTTGCTTAACAGGCTTATAGCCCTTTAGTATATTTAAGCTGTGTTCGGCCAGTTCGCGGGGTATTCCCGGCATGTCAGAAGGGTGTCAGGCGAATATATCCCAGTTTTCTTTAAGGAAATTGTGTAGGGCCTCGTCAATTTCCGGCTCTAAACTTGCCCCGATCGATGCCGTTTTGGTAGAATCGGTGGGATGCACTTGGAATTTGATTACGTCATCCGCCGGTTTGAACAAGGTTGACTTCGGCCGTTTATCGAGGATGACATCGTCTCGGTCTACTTCGGCTCGCAGTGCTGTTAACTCTTCGGCCGCGAGGGCTTCGGAAAGGGTCTCTAAAGCAAGTGACGCCGTCTTGTTTTCGGCCCTTAGGGCCCTATCGGGATCACTAACGATCGTAATGATCCCGTTGGGACCCAGCATCTTGAGCTTCATGTAGCCGCAGTGTGGAATCGCCTGAAACTTAGAAAAGGCATCTCGTCCTAGGAGGGCGTGATAGCCGCTCTTAAAGGAGATGACATGGAATGTTATTTCTTCGGATCGATAGTTGTCCGGTGTTCCAAAGACTACATCCAAGGTAATCTTCCCGCTGCAGCGTGCTTCGCATCCGGGTACTATCCCTCTAAAGGTGGTTTGACTCCGCTCGATGCGCAATTTATCGATTTGCATCTTGTCTAGAGTGTCCGTGTATAACAGGTTCAGGCTGCTAGCCCCATCCATGAGCACCTTCCGAAGACGGCAACTACCCACTATTGGATCAAGGACCAGGGCGGCGGGGTATCTGGTCGGGGCAGACTTCGGATGATCTTCCAGACCAAAGGTAATCGGCGTGTCTATCCACACGCTCCTAGCGGCGACCACCCGAACGGAATTGACTTCCCCGAGGGCTCGTTTCCTCTGGTTATTGGATGTGAAAGTTTCGTTGATCATGAAGGTTTCATCATCACCCGAAGGGGCCTCCGCGTGCTTAGTCGTGACGCCGAGGAGAGCCAAACCTCTCTTGGCCACTTGCCTCGTCACCCAACAGTCACGAAGGCTGTGAGTGGGATCGGCATTTAGCGGAATGGAGTGAATCGGGCATGGACTATCCAGGAGGCCATCGAGGGTGGTCCTAGACCGGTCCAAAGCTTTCCTATTTTTTTGAGTTTGCGCGACCAATGTGCGTCGGTCGTCAGGTTTGCGCCGAAGTGTGTGCCAATCGCGTTCTGAACGGTCGTCACAGATCGAATATGTCTACTTTTTCTGGTTTAGCCAGGAGTCTTCGATGGCGCTAAATCTTGACAACCAGATCAGAAAACTCCGGGAGTGTTCGGACGCAGTGGCGGGCGAGAGCGTTCAAAACGCCCGCATCTCTGCAATTACACTTAAAGGTCGCTATTATTTTTGAATCCTGGCCGTTTGGTATATCATCTTTGACAGATGAGAACCTGGCCCAGAAGTGCCTGATCGATTCGTCGGGCAGCTATTGTATATAAGCAAGATCCCAAATGTCGGAGGGACCCGATTTATCGGGACTGTACTCGACGTGGGCGGTGTTTTGAGAAGGGATTTTGGAAGTCCGAGGCTGCATGCCCAAAGTTCCGAAGTCTTGCTCCTGCGAGGGATATGTGGCCGTCAAGAGGGTCGTGCTGCTTTGAAGACCAGTCTTGTCGGCTGTTCCCGGGCGGTCATCATCGGAATCGTTTTCCAGGAAATACTTGAGGCCTTCACCCGTAACGGGGGTTTGGGCCGAGGTCGGGAGGAGATCGAGGATCGCTTCTCGCTCGACAAGGAGAGGATGCGATTCGTCGACATCGATTTCGGGTACCAAAGTGGCACCCTAAGAGTTGGAGTCGTTGAACGACGAACCCATCGATCTTTCTCTGATCTCACAGCGGAACTCGAAATGAAAGCACCAGTGTCGGTGTCAAAACCGGCAGACCTCGGGGTAGGGGGTCCCGAGCTGTGGATCTCGGATCGGTGGTAACATAGACGAAGGGGACGATGTTTACCCAGGTTCGGGCCCTCTCGAGGAGGTAATACCCTACGTCCTGCTTTGATTATGTCGATGGTAAAGTATCGAGTACAAGCTTGATCTACCTCGAGACCGTAAAGAGAGATCTAACCCTAAGGCTAGGTGAATGATGATTGTGATTCTGTCCCCTCTACAAGCTAAGCCCTTCGGCTTATATACACGCCGGATAGGACATCTAGGGTTACATAGGCGGTATCTAAGGATTGTTAGGCAGTTGGCAGGAGATATCTTGGAGTATGCGCCAACTCTTCGGCAGATGCCACTTCGATCGTACTACGGCTTCCAAAGTCCATCTGAAGGAGAACTGGGGTCTTCGGGCCTAGAACGAAGTCCATGGGCCGGCTAGGTTGGCACCCCCAAGTCCAGGACACCGTCAAGCATCGAGGGTACTGCTCTGTTGTGATGGATGGTTACGTCGTTGGAGCAGCTCCGGCGAGCTGTACGATGTCGAGGCTGAAGCAGTACAAGACGAACATCATTAATCTGAAGTGGTATTCTAATACCATCTCCAATAGATGATGTAAAATACATCACCAAAAAGTGCTAGCTGTAAAATTAACATCCCCAAAAGCCAACCTACTCCAACAGATGATGTAAAAACTGTTGACTCTGAACTTAACTGTCGAAACTGAATTTTACTGCCGAAACTGACTGTTACTGTCGAAACTGAATTTTATTGTCGAAACGGAACGCACTAGTAGTAGACAAGCACTTCGTTGGTAGTTTAGGCCGCTCGAGCACTAGTAACAGGGAAGCAGTGATCTAAATCAGCAGCCGCTTAATAGGGAACGCACTAGCAGATAGCAGCCAGAGCAGCAGCGCGAACGAGAGCCAGAGCAGCAGCTCGTGTAGCTGCAGCAGCCCATGTACCAGCATCAACAGCGCGAGCGAGAGCAAGAGCAGAGCAGCAGCGCGAGTGAGAGCAAGAGCAGAGCAGCAGCGAGAGCGAGAGCCAGAGCAGCAGCAGCAGCTCCGGCTGGTATGGACGCCGCCGCCGAGGGAGCCTCGCAATGGGGGAGATCCGCCGTGGAGGATGTCGCCGGCAGAGCCGGCATCGAGGGAGCCGCGCCATGGCGGAGCGGGATCGAGCACCGGCGGCCCCGTGAGGTCGAGTGAAGGAGAAGATGCGATGAGTGTACAACCTCTTTGGTGGCGCCGAGTAGGCCTCGACTTCATCCGAGGAGTCGGTGAGGATGCTGCGGTTCCGGTGGGGCAGGTTAAGGCGGCGCTGTGGGAATGGAGCAGCCGCGATAGACGAGGCGATCGTCGGAGCAGCTCCTTGGAGGTGGAGGACGGGGCGGCTGAACCGGCGGGACGGCGAGATCGACGACGGATTCTCATCCAGTGCGGTGGATGAGGGACGTCGAGCTGTTGCGGTGGACGACGTCATCGGGGCAGAGGCTCCGGCTGGGCGGCGGTGCGGGGCGGACGGAGGATGGTGGGGTTTCGCGGCTGGTGGAGAGAGGTTTTGGCGGCCTTGGTTTTCGAATGGGGAAAAGAAGGGGATAGGAGTAGGGAACCATGACTTAGGGACACGCTTGTCCGAAATGCAGGGTAAGTTACAAAAGTACCCCCACCAATTTGAACTAGCGGCTCTTTCCGCCCAGGGGTAGAACGGGGATTTTGCGTGTCGGGATTTCGCAGAAGCAGGGAGTTTTCGCGTGCGTTGTAATTTCGGGATAGCAAGGCGCGAGTTGAGAAGGAGGGAGTTTTCGGAGCACAAACAGACAAAGAGATATCTTGAAATTTCGGCATAATAAGGCGCAGTTGAAATTTTGGGACAAGGCTAACGTGTACGGTACCATATCAATTCGCACTTCCCTCAACCAAAAAAACAAAAACAAAAAACAATTCGCACCACACAAGAGAGGGTCTTGTCCCTTTTTACTGTATGAACTAGCGGGTTCACCCGCGCAAGGGTAGAATTGATATATTTTATTTAAATTTTTAATAAATGATTCTATTTTGCTCGTTGGTTGTAATACATGCATATATTGTTTGTTTGGTACATGTCACCCTCCCAATACTTTCTTGGCAGCTCATCTTATTATATCTATTTCGCATGATCATTAATCTAAGCCATTACATTATCGTTATATGCAAAATAAAGCTGTCAAAACTCTCTCTCTCTATTTCCTTCTCTCTCTCACCTTGTTATAATCATCATAGAATTATTTTGTCATGTCTATCTCATTTTGTGTTGATCTATATTTCTTTGGCATAACAAAAAAATGTATAAAATATTCAGCATGGTTTGTCTCTAGTTCATTAGAACATTATCTCTTGCTCAGTTTTTCCCACCAAACTAACTTTCAATGAATATCCTCTATTACTATTATCATAGCTTTCTCTCCCTTATTGTACGGATAAATTTTGTTCTGAGATATATATGTTCTTACACAATTGAGATGATTTAATGGACACTTGAACTACGTGCTGTTCATTTTCTATTGTTATAGACACAATATAATTTTGCTTCTGTATGATATTTTTTTGTGAGGATTCTGTATGATATGTTGGTCACACATGTACCACAATACTTAATGTCTTGCATGAATTGATCCTGACTCGTTCTGGCGGCAGTAGTGCACGTTCGGTGGTCTCGGAATCTCGATTTATCTCTTGCTCAGTTTTTCCCACCAAACTAACTTTCAATGAATATCCTCTATCACTATTATCATAACTTTCTCTCCCTTATTGTACGGATAAATTTTGTTCTGAGATATATATGTTCTTACGCAATTGAGATGATTTAATGGACACTTGAACTACGTGTTGTTCATTTTCTATTGTTATAGACACAATATAATTTTGCTTCTGTATGATATTTTTTTTGTGAGGATTCTGTATGATATGTTGCTCACACATGTACCACAATACTGAATGTCTTGCATGAATTGATCCTGACTCGTTCTGGCGGCAGTAGTGCTCGTTCGGTGGTCTCGGAATCTCGATTTAATTTATATGTTTGAGATGCTTTGTACTTTTTTTTCATATAGAGATGTTTTGTACTTTCGGTGAACTTTAATAATAGATCAGATCATTTTCGCAAAAAAAATTAAATCTACAATACCTTGTTAGCAACCGTGAACTCAAGCACAATTCTTCTTCTCTTAAGTCTAACTCATGTGACTTTTTTTTGTTTTTGCGGATGAACTCATGCGACTTCTTTTCCTATACTATTGAACACAATTTGATAATTTTAATTATTCTAAGTCTATAATAACCAATAGTTATGTTTTTTGCGTCCTCAAATATATTATTCTACTCTCTGTTCAATATTTTACTCACCAATCCAAACTATTAATTTCAGTAAAAAAAATCTAGAGTTCTATATGATTTCTGACGTACATATTTAGATACTCACTATTTTTTTGGTTTAGCTTTCCTCGTAAATGATGAACGTTTTTTCTTATTATTGCTGGCATCATTATGATATCACCACTTGGAGTACGATCAAGAGCGCGTACTTTGCTAAAAAAAGAGTGCATAGCCTCCCCGAGAATCGTGCAGTTTTTTTTTCTTAGGAAGGGAAGCATACATTTTTTATTACTCCATCTAGTCGGACAACTTCCTTATTACTCCTGCTTGCTATGTTTACTTTATATTTCCGGTTAGCACGTATCATGTCTCTCATCCCATCACATGTTTTCTTTTCAAGGGCACCAATCACGCCATGATGTACGTATATAACTGTACATATTTTATATGTGTTAATTTTAATCTCTAACATCAATTTTTACAATCAACGGATGAAATATTTCAGCCTTATTTCTTCTGACTGATATTTATAATTCCAGTCATTATAATTAGAACTTACATCAATCATCGCAAAAAATAGAAAATATACCATGATTCACTACTAAAAGCTTGCGCGAATAGAAATATAAATTATTTGCACTTAGAGATCTACGTATTTTTGGGATGAGTTCCGAAGAACATCTTTATTATTTAAAGAAATTGTCTTGCCAATTTTTTTACCCCAAACTCATTGCTATGTATGTACTATGTACGTACCCTCAAAAAAAAAATATGTACTATGTATGTACACATCTATTTTTGTTTTCTTTTAAATCCAGATAGAGAAATTTTTATCCCAGCGTGAAGCACTACAACTCAAAAAAAGTGAAGCACTGCGAACCAACCAGTGGTTGGATGGTTAGAGGGATTGTGGTATCCCCAGCCCACCAGGGTTCAAATCCTGGTGCTCGCATTTATTCCTGTGATTATTTCAGGATTTCCGGCGATGCGCATTCAGTGGGAGGAGATGTTCCCGTCCATGATGAGGTGCCTACGGTGACTTCGTAAATTTCAAGATGATATGCCGGCTCAGTCTCTCGGAGGTGCTCATAGAGGTAGGGTGTGCGTGTGTGCGTTCATAGGGGTGAGTGTATGCGCGTGTATATGAGCGCTTGCGTCTGTACTGTGTTAAAAAAAAAGTAAAGCACTAATTAAATCAAGAGTCGGAATAGGAGTTGGCTTCCGTATTTGCAATAACGCATGCTTATGCATGATTGTCTCAATCGGACAGATTTTTTTAGTCCTTTTTTTAATAGGAAAGGCAGATGAGTTTGACATAAGACGTGTTGAACTATTCCTACGTGCCATGTCAAATTATCTTGTACGTGATAATATTTGAATGTAAGGCTACTTCTTTTAATTCTCGATCGTTAATATCTACAATTAACGATTGAGATAATTTAATCTGTGTGGACGAAAGTGATGCCTTGTTTGTCTCTTGTTTTAATAATATAATAGATTACTTCAAATGTCATTCAAAACTTTGAATCCATGTTATGTTCAACTAATTTTTTTTGCTAGGTGCATAATGCATGTAACCTACTCAAATGAACATTTTAGTGCATTTCAAATGTATATACTACCGCTGCAATATGAACTAAATTGGAATTCGTTTCACTATTTGAATAAGAATCTACAATCATGATTGTTGTCAAGTTAAACCATCATTTGTATATTATCTTCACAACACACCACATGATTACTGTCAAGTTAGATATGAACTATATGTACTATATGAACTCGAATTCAAATTTTTGAATCCACTTTATGCTGATTTCAAATAATAGTAGATTTCAAGCTCTAGCAAGATCTTCATAATCTAAACCATGTTTCATATGTATAATGTGTTTATCACACAATGTATAGTGTCCCGCCCCCTACGCCTACAAGTACTTAGTTGTGAGCTGCAAAAGCCACAAATTATCACAAATTCAAATAAATGTGAGATTGTTTGATATATATATATATATATATATATATATATATATATATATATATATATATATATATATATATATATATATATATATATATAGTATAACATGTTCATAACCACACCATGTGTATCACCATTATAATGTGAGATTGACGCGCGGCCAGTGGACTGTAGCCGGCGAACCTTCCGGCGTAAGCCATACATGAGGGAGCACCAAGATATTTTATACTACATCGCACATGATTCTTGCTAATAAAATGTTTGTGGTGTACTTGAGTTTTTCATTTTGATTTGAAAGACAAAATGGGGTTACGGCAGGAAAGGTCGGTGTTTGAATTGCTAGAACAATTATCTGCACTGAACATGCAACTAAAGAGTGTCGTGCTAAAATTTGGAATTATTCCGAATTCGTTTGGCCTTTTTTATACATTAATTGAGTTTTCTAGGCATTTCATGTGCATAATTCAAATTTGAACTACAGGCACATGCTCCAGTGCATCAAAATGGGTTGAAAAATCATATATGTGTCCTTGGATGAATGTTTAGGTCCCATACAAGAAATGAGAGTGAATTTCAAACATCTGGGCATCGTGGCTCGGCCGAAAACATTGAGAACATAGGTTTTTAAATTCATGTAAATCCAAAAATTGCTTAAAAATCACGGAACTTGGCATGATGTCTTGACATGGCACCAACATGCCTTGGTAATATTTTTGTTCGATTTGGGACAAGTTTTGGTATAAACTTCTTACAAACCGGAGCTTCTCTCAAGAAGGCGCATGATTTTTTTTTTGAAAAAAAGAAGGCTCATGGTTCCGACAAGGAACGTGTCAGCTTTGTGAGCGAAACGACATACGCTACCTCTTCCTGCCTTGATTTTTTTTACATAGGAAACATAGACCGATAGGAGTGTCTTGCTAAAATTTGGAATTATTCCGGATTCGTTTGGCCCTTTTTATACATTAATTGAGTTTCTAGGCATTTAATGTGCATAATACAAATATGAACTACAAGCACATGCTCCAGTGCACCAAAATGGGTTGAAAAATCATATATGTGTCCTTGGGTGAATGTTTAGGTCGCATACAAGAAATGAGAATGAATTTCAAACATCTGGGCGTCGTGCCTCGGTCAAAAACATTGAGAAACTTGGTTTCTAAATTCCTGTAAATCAAAAACTTGCCTAAAAATCACGGAACTTGGCATGGTGTCTTGACATGGCACCAACATGCTGTGGTAAATTTTTTGTTCGATTTGGAACAAGTTTTGGTATAAGCTTCTTACAAACCGGAGATTCTCTCAAGAAGGCTCATGGTTCTGATAGGGAATGTGTCACCCTTGTCGGGGAAACGACATACGCTGCCTCTTCCTGCCTTGACTTTTTTTACAGAGGCAACAAAGACCAATAGGAGTGTCGCGCTATAATTTGGAATTATTCCGGGTTTGTTTGGCCTTTTTATACATTTATTGAGTTTTCTAGGCATTTAATGTGCATAATTCAAATTTGAACTACATGGACATGCTCCAGTACACCAAAATGGGTTGAAAAATCGTATATGTGTCCTTGGGTGAATGTTTAGGTCCCATGCAAGAAATGAGAATGAATTTCAAACATTCGGGCATCGTGGCTCGATCGAAAACATTGACAAACTTGGTTTTAAATTCCTGTAAATCCAAACTTGCCTGAAAATCATGAAACTTGGCATGTTGCCTTGACATGGCACCAACATGCTGTGGTAAAAATTTTGTCCGATTTTTTGAAGACGCACACATTAACAACCAACAAAGTCATTTTGGAACAAAGAGCTGCCACGTTACAATCGGAAACACAAGTGTTATTCAAACCGTGGGCGTTGTACTAACCATTTACGTGCTACCACGCGTCTCCATTTTTATTAGCTAGGAGGCGCCGTGCGGGGTAGCTATTTGAGTAGACGGGAGGCGTGGAGCAGACCGCTGCGCAGGCTTACCGGGAGGCGAGCCCCTTGACCTCCATCCACCGCCCACCTCGCTCCCAACATCTCTATTAATGGCACCCGAGCCTGGCTAGGTCTCAGTCGATTGAGATTTAAGGGAGAAAAAAGAAAATTTGAAAACAAAAATTTGCACGGATAACTCACGGACATAGCCTCAACTGAAAGTTAACGAAGACTTAGCAAGACTGTTATATATGATGACGATGGCAATGGATAGTAATTGTCTTACATATTCAGGAAGACAATTTAAAATGCCACATGCGGCAACGCCCGAAAGACACAGGGGCAAAAGAAGAAGGAAGAAGACGCAGACAACAATCTGGGTCGCTGCTCTACTTCTTCTTGATGGGTTGCTGCAGGGCACGGAGTTCCTCCAACTCCTTCTTCATCGCCTCCACGACCTTCACCTCCTTTCGCCTCTCCTCCGCCATCTTCGTCATTACATCCATGGCGATGGAGTTCTCGCGGCAAACGGCAATGATCTCTTTCACGTCCTCAATACTTCGCTTGACAACAGCTTTGGATTCCCGCACCAGCCTTTCGCGCTCGATGCGGAGGTTGGCATTATCGTCCATTATTTTCTTGACCATGGCGGCCGTCTTCTTCATCACGGCAGTGCTCTCCTCGTGCTGCTTCGCACTGCCGGCGATCTTGGCCCTCAACAGGTCGCGCTGGGTGTGGAGCTTCGCCTTGTCATCCCTTAGTCCCCGGATGACGCCGATCGCCTTATCAAATGAGGCATTGATATCCTCGTGCAGCTTCGCCGAGCCGGAGATCTCATCCTTTAGCTTATTGAGCTCAGCGCGCATGCGCCTGCGAGAGCCCTCGCTTTCCCGGAAGAGATCTTCCCAGGCCGCTGCGGCGCGGCAGGACCTCTCTGCTGATTCCTCGGTGCGGCGGGTCATCCTTGCGGCTTCCACCGCGCGGACGGACCACTGTGCTGCTTCGGCGGCGTGGCGAGACCTCTGTGCTACATCGGTGGTGCGGCAGGACCTCTGTGCTGCATCGGCGGCGCGGCGGGACCTCGCAGTTGCTATCGCGGCGAGGCGGGACATCTCTCCTGCTTCCGCTTCCATGCTCGCCACTCTCTGGTCAATTCTCGATGAAGAACTCCTACGGGCGATGGCAGACGCAAGGAACGATGAAGAAAGACTTGTTTGTTTGTTGATGAGGAATTGAGGTGGATTGTGCAGTCATTTTCAAGTAGGTAGTATTTAGAACGTAGTAATAAGCTGCTAAGTGGGAAAACGTTTAGATTTTGATCGGTGTGAACAGGTTTGCAATTAAATATAACGTGGTACTACCTCCGTCCTGGTTTATTGGTCCTCTTTGAATTTTGTACCAAACTTTGACCTTATATTTAACTAACAAAATGTTAATGCATATCACAAAAAATAATATCATTGAAAACTATGTTCAAATATAAATCCAACGATATAAATTTTGGTGACATGCACTAACATTTTGTTAAGAAAATCTATGGTCAAAATTAAGCACAAAATACGAAGAAGACCAATAAAACAGGACAAAGGGCACTTGCTAAATTTTGGCAAGGCTTTGTAAAAGTGGTCCCCTTCATATTTTTGGCTCAATGGCTAGTGGGCCTGTGTGTGATGTGTACGTGTATGTGTGACCTGCGTATGTGCGTCGTGTGTGCGTGTATGTGTGTGATGCGTGCGTGTGTACATGTACGTGTACGCGTGTGTACGTGTACATGCGTGTGGACGTGTACGCGTGTGTGTACATGTATGCGTGTGTGCTGCGTCTGTGTACGCGTACGCATGTGCACATGTGTACATGAGTTGTGCTAGTATACGTGTGATGTGTCTATGACAAACTGTCCCCACATGTCATTGTGTGTTTTGTGCAAATATAGCAATCCGATATACAAAGGCTACCAAAGCAAAAAACATGTTGGCTTTGTAAACCTTCTCTCTCCTCTTGCTATAACATGTTTTTATAACAATCCAATGTACAAAGGCTGTTGGAGATGCTCTGACCGTTTCTGTTGTTTTGGCTCATCGGAAATAGTTCATTCGAGTGAACTGTTTGCCGTCTATCGCACACACCTTGATCTGGCTGACCGTTTCTGTTGTTTTGGCTCATCGGAAACAGTTCATCCGAGTGAACTGTTTGCCATCTATCGCACACAACTTGATCTGGCTGACGTTTCTGTTGTGTTGGGTAATCACAAACAGTTCATCCGAGTGAACTGTATGTCGTATATTGCACACACCTCGAACTGGCTGACCGTTTCTGTTGTTCTGGCTCATCGCAAACGGTTCATATGGATCAACTGTGCCACGTATCGCACACGCAACTCTAATCTGAATCGTGCTTGATGTCTCCGCCATCGCACATAGTTTGTCTTATTGGTGACGGTTTTAATACGACACCGTTTGCGATTAATGCATCGCACACAGTTTGGTCGAGGGGTCTCTAATGCATGTGTCGCGTTAGGACCATCCTACAGTAGTGTCTCACACGTAAGCGCACACACAAACACACATCCCATCTCTTATGGATATTGCAGTCGTACCCTCCGTTTGTCTAGCAGGCCTCTCCCACCATCTCCGAGAAGCAACTCCACCACCACCCCTGCGGCACTCTAGCTCTATCTCTCTCCCAACCTTATTCCTCTCCTACACATATGTATGGATGCCGATCGATCTCCCTCGATACATAGCTAGGTCTCTCCTTCTCCACACATATACTACTCGATCTACCCCTCTAGTTAGGTCTCTGCCCCCCCCCCCCCCATACACACACACCGATAGTCGAACGCTCTAGTTAGGTCTCACTGCCACACACAAACTGCACTTGTCCCCTCTCACGTTCCAGTAGGCCAGCCACCCTATATCTTTGACGTGCGCACACACAATTTCGCTGGCTCTCTTTATCGATCTCGCACCCATACACTTTCATCCCTCTCTTCGATTCTATCGATATATATCTCATGCCGATGATCCCTCCCCTCTCTTCTCGTGGATCGCCCCCTCTATATATGATATATCTAGGCCTCCATTTCACACACATTGCATATGTTACATTTTTTTGAGATATCATCGACTCATATTCCCTGTCTATCTCTCACGCACACAAATACACTTACGAAATCACACCCCCACCCCCCCCCAAAAACACTCACGAACGCACTCACCATCTCTGTCTAGGTTTGTATCTCTCTCACACACACCCACGTAGGTGGGGTACGTGCACGAAGAGAAGAGGTGCACGCACGACGCACGTACTCACGTCTCGTTCCCAACCACACCCGCGTGGGTACACGGTGGAGCTCATTTCTGTACGAAAAGGCAGCCCACGTGATAATTTGACGCGTGTAGCGGTTGTTCACTAGATGGAGGGTCGTGTACCATGCGTGAACGGAAATAAAGTGCGACTTGACACGTTTGTGCGTTAATTTTAAATAAAATTTATTCCTCAATGGCACGTACAGAATATAAAACGATTGTTATCAAGAGAAAAAAGAACACCGCTCTACTATACTATAAAATATAGGCAGGAGCATCAATGCTTGCTTGCTGGGGTTCGTCTCTTCACACTTTCTCACCCAAGACGGCGGTGGCCAATCTCTCTCTCTCTCACCGTTGTTCACTAATCCGGTCGGATCCCGTCCGCCGGTGGAAAGGGAGGATGTGCAGCGTTGCCCCGGTCGCCGGCGTTGAGGCAGGAAACTCACTGCCGGCGCGTCCCGATCTGCGGTACCCGCCGTTCTCTCCGACCAAGCTCCGGCGCGGTAAGGCCTTCACCCCTTGCTTGCTGCCACCACAGATCCCGGCCGCCGCCGCCCTCCTAGTTACATCCCAAAGACCCTCAGGTACAGCTTCCTTTGGAACCGGCCTTGCTCCACTACCCAACTTCCCAGGTCGCTGCATGTGGATCTTCTCTAGTTCTTTGACTGTGACACCCCGATTTTTGGCCCTTTCTTTTTCTTTTGGATTTCTTTGAATTTTTATTTGGAGTTCCTTTTTCCGTGGCTATGTGGTCCTGAACCCTGGAGAGATCATCTCTTCTTCCTTTCCCAAGTGGCTTGCCACTCTCAAATCTATCCCAAGACCATGTCATTTCCATCTTAGCCCAACCCCAATACTTATTTCTTGGGAATATTCCTTTTTCTATTAAAGGAATAACCCTGTTTGCTCTAGGTTGTGAAGCAACCTACATTTCTGTCTTTCCTAAAATTCCCACAAAATTCTAAAAATTCCTTTGGGTCATATGGACCTTGGATATGTAAAAATATTCAAGATTCCATGCTCATGGTGAGCACACCATCCAATCTTTGTTTCTGGTCAAAATTTCAGTTTGTGAAGCAACTATATTTTTTATTGCTTCATAAATTCTGAAATTAACCCAGGACATAAATATCCCTATATCCTTTGAGCGTGCCAAAATTCACATCATTTTGCCAAGCCCTTCTCTCCACAAAATTCCCCCAAGTTTCTATCCAGTAGAAAGCATTGTGAAGAAAGTACCATTTTTATTTATCCAAATGGTATGAAATTTTTACAGTGCCTTCATATGCCCAAATCATTATCTTCCACAAAATTTCAGCTCAATCCAATCATCCATATGAGTGCAACTTCAAGATCTAGTTTCCTGGACCAGATTGGCAGTTGTGAAGCAACTATGACAAATATTGGTCCAAATCCTTTCATATTTCACAGGACTGTAGTCCTTCCTACCCTAAACCCCTGTGACATCCTGGCTAGCCCTTACCCCCTTCATTTTTACCACATCTTCATGCCCAAGTTTGCTATAGCAAACTTGAGATGATCACTCCCATCAGCCACAGTTTCTTTCTTCGAGCTATCACCTCAGAGAGGTCCCATTTGGGAAGGACTACGCGGTAGACATATTTTGGCAGTCCCTCGTGCACTCTCCTCGCCATGCCATGTGGTGACCGCGCTGTTGGCAAGCGCTGGGCGCGCTTTGCTCGTCGTTTGCTTTGGGCACTTCTCTCCCTGCCGTTTCCGCGTTTCCCAGCGTGTCCTCGAGCTCCGCAGTAGCCACGCGCTCACTCCCCAGCCCTCGCCCCCTCCTCCTTCGCCCTCCTCGCGCCACGGTAGCCCCAGCCGCGGGCGCACAGTGCCCTAGTGACCGACCGGACTTCTCCCTCCCCGCGTCTGCCCTCGCTGCGTCTCTGGCCCTCCACTAGCCCGCTCTAGTCGCCGTCCGAGCCAGCTCGCGTGCGCACGCGTACGCGGTCACGTCAGAACACCGGCGCACGCGTCGCCACAGCCACGAGCTCGTCCGCCTATATATAGGCCATCCCGAGCCCGCTCGACCTCACCAGCCGCTTCACCACTCTCCTCTAGCCCTCCCCGACCACTCCCTCGAGCTCGAGGAGCTCCCCAACCCTCCCATTGCCACCACGGCCCCCGCTCTGTTCCGCTCAAATTCAAGCACTGCCATCCTCCTCTCTCCCTCCTGACCTCACCAACGAGACCCTCTGGCCACGGCGGAGCCCCACCGCCCTTCACCTCCTTCTCTGGTGCTCCGTGGCCGCGCGCCCAAGTTCGCCCAAGGCCACCGCCCGCCGTAGCTCATGCCCTGCTCGGTTGCAAGCTCGTCGGCAAGAGTGGATGGCCCAGGCGGGTGCGCGTCGTCCAGCCGAGCTCGCCGGTAGTCGGGGCGTCACCGGAGATGGCCTACAGCGGCGGCAATCGCCGTCGGGGCCGGCCCTGTCCTCGGCCAGGCGCGGGCACGGAAGGAAGAAGACGACGACCCCCCCTGCCAGTGGGTCCCGCACGTCGGCGTCAAGCATTGACCCAGCCGGCCCGCTGACGTGTTTAAGTGGAGGCATACGTTGGAGTTTACGCTTTCTGTAGATGAAAGCGTATTCTGCTGCGGTTTTGAGCCAGAATAGGTTTTCTCTACGGGAAAGCGTATTTCCAGAAATGCGCTTTCTCTTTTTTTCAGCCGCCAGCCGAAACCTCTAAGTAGCGGACGTCGTCCGTTAAGAGCAGAAACGGATAGATTTTTATTTGTTTTCTGCCTAACGAACGAACGGCCGTATCTCCGCGACCGTAACTCCGATTCAGGTTATTCAAAAGCCCACATTCTCTATTCGTCGAGCCCGTTCTGTTGGTATCATTTTCATGAGGTTGTCACACTGTGAAAATGACCATTTTGCCCTTACCCTTAATCAGCCCCCTTCGAAAGGGAAACTTTTCCGGCAAAAAATTTCTGCGAGCTCGTCGCAGTTCTTCCCGGTGGTTCCATCAACTCCAGGCAAGCCACAATAGCCACTTGCATGATGGCCTTGCAATAGCCATGGTTTCCACTTGAATATTTTAATAAATGTTTCCTCATGTAATTATTTTGTGAATGTATATGCTTGTGAATCCATGCTCATTTCTTATGCCATGTTCATTTTCATCTAGTAAGTGAAATGATTAATTGCTAATGTTACTATTATCATGTTTCATTATTGTAATCATTTCCGATGCTAGTGATAATGATATGCTCATATGAATAGTTAGGGTTTGTTATGAAACTACTTGTGATATTCATGATCACCGTTATGCTATGTTCATTTGCATCTCGTAAACTACATGATTTATTGTTGTTGATATGTGAAATGGTTATGTTGCCCATCCATGCTTATGTTGACATCATGCTCATATGCACTATTATTTCATCATGTTATGACTCAGCTCATCACCATTCAAGTTGAACCTAACATTAATCGAACTTGAACAAATCTGATGGCTGAGTCATGGTGCCACCGATTCGAGCTCACCAGTGCAACCACACTTGCCTCGATGGGGAGGCCCTAATGCGGTCTATTGTCATGCCTCTCGCCGATGCCTCCAACTAGGGAAGGTTATGTGCGCGCGCTACCCTGATCAGGTAGGCGGCCATAATCTTGTGTGCCCGAGTTTTACGGTACTGATGTCCCCGTTTGGGATGACTTTTTTTGTTTGGCCACGACGGTGGCAGCCACGAGCTGGTAGGATGTCACGAGTTGACATCGGGGCCACCCATGACATAGCCCAAAGGGGAGTTTGTCGGAGTGGCCGGGAGAGTGTCATGCAATAGATTGGTCTTGTCGGAATATCATTGGTCCACCCGAATGGGAGCATGAGGCCATGAATTCCGTGGTGTGGGTACAGTGTACTAACCTTTGCAGAGTGTATAATCTATCGATAGCCGCGTCCTTGGTCATGGACACAGTTCGTAGTAGGTCACACTATGGGTCAACAGTAATAATAACCTGGATAATAAACAACCCCGGTTCCATGAAGAAAGAAGTTGGTTGATCTTTATGTGGTCATGCGATGATCACAGGTAAAGATCAAGCTTCTTGTGGTCATGTGATGATCATGATGGTATTGTTGATACCGAGCTTGGTTGATCCTGAGCTGATCGTGTGATGCTCACGACGGTAAGCTTGACACATATGGTGGTTACGAGATAACCTCCGAGAAGGGTAAGTTGGTCCAAGGGATCTTAAACATCGACCCCCCCCCCTCTGATGCTAGTGCTAGTATCATCATGTTCATATCATGAGTAACATGTACATGCCATGCTCATTCTCGTGATTGCTCTAGTAGTATCATGATCATCATTGATAATTAACCTGTAAATGCCATGCTGTTGTTTGTCTTGATTGCTTTGGTTGCTGTGAGCTTGCGAGTACATTCAAAGTACTCACCTGGCGTGTCATGCCAGATTGCAGGTGATGCCATGATTGATTGCTTGTCGAGGATCCTGAGTTTGCGCTCTAGGACGTGTCCCAGCTAGAGTCCCTGCGGAGTGGAGTCCATCACCGTCATCGTTGTTCCGCTGCTAGAAGTTATTCCGTCGCTACGAGTTGTTCCGCTGCTAGCATAGAGCTACCTTAGCAGGCGTAGTGTCACTGTGCCGATGTAATCCTTTGTAATATCGAACCCTTGTACCCCTATTATTTGTAATAAAGAGCTGTTCTATTCTATGCCAAGCAGTGTCGTATTCTAGAAGACTTGATCTCTGGGCTGGAATATGGGGTGTTCCGGTCTCTCTGAGCCGGGGTGCCACATTGCCTAAAACGTAGCTCGGCCGGCGTACTTCCCATTTTGCAATCTCGTCCTCACACCGTTTGAGAGAAACCACTGTGCTGCTATCTCCCCCTGAAGACAATGAATATGCTTCTTTTTGTCGGCGTATGTGTCATCAACTGTTATTGACCAGTAATTGTTTCCTTTCTACCTCTTTTTGCAAACAGGGCTATCCATTTCACCTCGTTGCTATTGCGACCTTTCTATCGACTGCTCATGTAATCACTTTTTTCTCAAGAATGTTTTGTGCAGTTCCACTAAAATGTCACACGGGCAACGTTTCTACATTTCAGTGGGACTGCAGAAAGGGACATTGGTTGTGCTATCCTCCTCATCCAACTCTGAGCCTAATCTTGTCCAACAAGTAGTTAGTTTTATGAGAGATTGCAAAGGTGATCGGCTTCTATTTGTGTGTGTATGTTTCATCACCTAGTGCCACTATTATTGTAAAAACACTTATTCATATCTTCGCAAACAGGGATGCTCAGCTCGATTTTAGTGGAACTGCACAAAATGATCGAATGGTCCATGTCCTCCATAGACTTCTTTCTTGGCTAACATGTCTTGTTCAGTTCAACAGAGCTGCGTGAAACTAGCTGCCGACCAATGAACACCGTGGCCAGGAAATGGAACCATGCCTACGGACAGCATCGATCAATTTTTAATTTTTCTTTATTTGTAGACCTTCTCACAAATTTTTCTTCAGTTGTGATGTAAATATTGGGGCTGATCTGCGAATCATTGTGATGCATTAGCATCCATGTTAGTTTTTTTTGTATTTGATGGAATGTTGTAATGAGACAACCTTGTATTTCATGGAATGTTGTAACGAGACAACCTTGGAGGCAAGTTGGACACAAGAAACCAAAGTTGAAAGCTTCATAGCATTACAATATAATTTATTATGCTGGAAAATTATGTGACATATAAACAAATCCTGAAAGCTTGATAGCAATGCCAGAAACCATTGAACTTCCTTTCGCCGACATGTGGGACATCCAGCATCCTGGTCCACATGCCATGCACCAATATTGAGTGCACAACCACAGGGGGGTTCACCCCGGTCGTTGCGCTGTAGTAATAATGACTATTGCGCAGTCAAATCACAGGGCCCCACCTTTGCCACAGTAAGTTGCTCGGACAAAGCAACCATCATTTCACTATTCGTTGAATCCGCTCATACTCCAATATTCCCACAGTAAGTAGCTCGGACAAAGCAACCATCATTTCACCTTTCCCAGAGTAAGTACCTCCTTTTCATTCTAGAAACCACCACACGCGAATATTGGACGGTAGCAGCACAGCATCAAGTACACTCTTTCAAGGACGGAGGGAGTATGGATTTATGGGGCTCAATTCAAAAATTGAAACCAACCAATGAACTACTAGATGGTGAGCGTTTGGAGTACTAGATGGGGTTTATGGGTTTAGTAGTACGTATCAACGTATGCATGCATAAGGAGTACAATGACCAATAACATTTACATGCATTGGTTAGTTTTCTGTTAATCCTTGCATGCAACAATTTAATGCGCTTTGAAATCTAAACATGTGAATGTGACCAGTAAAATTTAGACTGAAAAAATGGTATAGTAATACAAAAATTTGGAGATTAAGCTCTATAAACCAGATGTGAGTGATATACTGTAGCAGGACGGTTGACGGGATTAGTAGAAAGTGAAGCGCCTTTTTAGCGGGGATTTGCATCAATCTATGAAGGTGCAAAACCAAGTGTTACTACTACACCAAACAAGTTCAAAACGAGAAACTGGACTCACTCTCGGCACGCCTGTCGCGTTTGGTCCGTCGATCAAAGCGTTTCCTCTTGGCATATCATTTTTTTAGAATGCTCTTGGCATATCACTAACATGTGGGAGGGAGTGGGAGCAAACCTATCTCAATTGACGGCAAAATCGCCAACCCTCCGCACTTTGAGAGAGAGGAGGAGCTAGAAGTGATAGGGGCTGGTGGAGCTAGGTGTCGCACGGAGGCCGAGAATATGGTGATAGCGTGAGGTGGGCCATGTATGATGTAACTACACTGGGCTGCCGTGTTTCGGACTCCTTCGGTCTAGTACTCCACCGTGCGGTTCCTGGCTCCTTCTCGATCGTCGAAAATCATTCTTCTTCCTTTTGCCGACACGTGGGACATCCAGCATCCAGGTCCACGTGTCATGCAAGAATATGGAGATAAGTACTAGTGTAAGTGAGACTCACCAACGGTCACCAACGTAGGTAGAGTACGTGCACGAATCACCCACAAAAAAGAAAGGAGTACATGCACGAAGAGAAGAGGTGCACGCACCGACGCACGTACTCTTTGCCTCTTTCCCTAACACACACGCGAGGGTACACGGTGGAGCTCATTTCTGTACGAAGAGGCAGCTCACGTGATAATTTGATGCGTGTAGTAGTTGTTCACTTAAGTGGAGGGTCAGGAACCACGCGTGAACGAATCAAAGTTCGCCCATGATGCGGTGGCACGTTATTTATAAATAAAGTTTTTTTCTTCAATGGCATGTGAATCGTGCACGTACAATGAAGGAGCACGGGATGGTAGCCATGAAAATGGTCGGCCCTTTTTGGAGACTACGGCCCCCCCAATGCTCCACCTTGTACAGGTGCTAAGCCTGCCATGTAGGCGAAAAATATGATGTGGGAAGTTAATTAAGAGAAGAGAGATGAGTGTGGTGACCCCAGGAAGAAACAATGCCAAGCACGTGAACCTAGGCAAAACATTTAAATGAAAGAAGCCTACCAATGCATGGAGAATTTTAGTTGCTAAATCATTAAAAGAAGGAAGCTTAGCTACAAGAAGCTAAGCACCTATTCATTGGGGAGTATAGTTGCTAAGCTATTTGTAACACCCCGATTTTTTTGGCACTTTCTTTTTCTTTTGGTTTTCTTCGAATTTTTTCTTTGGAGTTCTTTTTCCGTGGCTATGTGGTCTTGAAACCAAGGAAGATCTTCTCTCCTGCCACTTCCTAGTGGCTTGTCATTCTCAAATATATCCCAAGGCCATGTCATTTCCATCTTAGCCCAACCCCAATTTTTATTTCTTGGGAATATTCCTTTTTCTATTAAAGGAATAACCCTGTTTGCCCTAGGTTGTGAAGCAACCTATATTTCTGTCATTCCAAAAATTCCCAAAAAATTCTCATAAATTATTTGGATCATATATTCCACTACTATGTCAAAATCCGTCCTTTCCTAGTCCAAAAATAATTCAGGAATATTCATTTCCTATTCAGTCCAGCAGGGCACTTTGTGAAGGAAGTACCATTTATATTTTTTTGTTTGCCATCAAAAATTTTGGGCACTATTTCCTATCCAAATTATTGCCACATACCAAAATTCAACTTCATTTGCCTAGTAAATCTTCCTCAGCAAATTTCCAAAGTTTCTGACCAGAGAGAAGCTTTGTGAAGGAAGTACTAGCTAGGCTAATCCAAATGAGTTGAAATTTTGGAAGATCATTTATATGATCAAATAATTACTCTCCACTAAATTTCATACCCATCCAACACTCTATGTGAGAACACTTTCAAATTCTTGTTTCTGGTCACAATTTCAGTTTGTGAAGCAACTATATTTTATATTACTTCAAAAATTCTGAAATTAATCCAGGACCTAAATATCCCTAGATCATTTGATAATGCCAAAATTCACATAATTTTGCCAAGCCATTTTCTCCACAATATTCCCCCAAGTTTCTTTCCAGTAGAAAGCATTGTGAAGAAAGTACCATTTTTATTAATACAAATGGGATGAAATTTCTATGGTGCCTTCATATGCCCAAATGATCATGCTCCACCAATTTTCAGCCCAATGCAAGCATCTATGTGAGTGAAACTTCATGATATTCTTTCTGGACCAGAATATGTGGTTATGAAGCAACTATATTAACTACTGGTCCAAATCATTTCATTTTTCACAGGATCATAGTACTTCCAACCCTAAACCTCTGGGACATCATGGTTAACCCTTATCTCATCCCAGTTGATCACTATTTCATGCCTAAGTTTGCAACAACAAACTTTATCTGATCTCTCCCATCAGTTAACAGTGGACGTCTTCAAAATATCACACAGTGGGACTGTATGTTGGAGGGACAACACTTTTGACAACTTTGTGCAGGCAGACGTGCCCTCCTCTCACCATTGCACGTGGTGACCACACCGTTGGCATGCGTTTGGCGCGCTCTGTGCGTCGGCTAGCTCCGAGCACTGCCCTCCCGGTCGCTCTCGCTCGTCTCACCTTGTCTACCGCGCCGCCCTCAGTCTCCCGCATTCGCTCGGCCCCTGGCCCCCTCCTCCTTTGCCCTCCTCGCGCCACGGAGACCGTGCCCGCGTGCGCACAGTGGCCGAGTGGCCGACTGGACACCGCACCGCCCGCGTCTGCACCTCAACTTCCCCTCTCCCGTCGCCGTCCGAGCCAGTCCGCGTACGCGGTCGCGCCAGAGGCATCGACCACGCGCCCGCGGCGGCATCCGGCTCGGCATCTCCTCCCCTACCTATATAAGCCACTCCCGGCCAATCTCTCCTCACCAACCTCCTCTCCTCTCCCCTAGCAGTCGCCCCGACCTCTCCCTCGAGCTCGAGGAGCTGTCCACGACCGCTATTGCCGCCATGGCCACCTTCGGCCTCTTCCTAAATTGGAGCCACCTGAGCCCTCTCTCTCCCTCCTGACCCCACCAAGGAGCTCCCCTAGCCGCCACAAACCTCTCCCGCCCCTGAGGCATCCTCTCCGCCGCCGTAGTGCCCGTGCCCAGCATGGCCGAACCGCCGTCCGCCACGAGCCAAGCCGCCGCCGTTCTGTAGCCTCCCGGCATCCGTGCGGTGCGGGGACGGGTGCGGCGCTCCTCGCTGAGCTCGCCGGTGTCTCCAGCACCGCCGGAGGTGGCCGGAGCCGCCCGTGCGAGCGTCGGCGCCGCACGCCCTCCTCTGTCCCGCGGGCACGAGCGAGGTGGAAGACGATGACCTGGCCGGGCAGGCCCCACCACCTTACGACCCCACCCGTCAGTCAAACCAGGAGTCAACCCCGGGCCCGCGCCGATTTAAGTGAAAGCGTATTTTCAAAAATGCGTTTTCGCCTTTGGGAAGCGTACTCTGTCCCCGCTTTGGGGAGGAATCAGAAAGTCCACTTTCTGTTTAAACCCCGCCGGCCGAAACCTCTAATTTGCAGACGTTCGTCCGTTCAGGGCAGAAGTGGACAGATTTTTATTCTTTTTCTGCCTAACGAACGAACGGCCGTAACTCGGCAACCGTAACTCCGATTTAGGTGATTCCAAAGCCCACGATCTCAGTTGGTCAAGCCCGTTCCGATGGTATCATTTTCATGAGGTTGTCACACTGTGAAAATGACCATTTTGCCCTTGCCCTTAAAACAGCTCCCCCGAGAGGGAAACTTTTCCGGCAATTCTTTCCGCGAGTTCATCGCACCTCTCCCCGGTGAATCCTTCATCCCCAGGCAAGCCACGACAGCCACTTGCATGATGGCATTGCAGTAGCCATGGTTTCCATTTGAATATTTAAATAATTGTTTGTTCATTTAATGATTTTGTTACTTCTTCGAATATGCTTGTGAATCCATGCTCGTTCTTATGCCTGGTTCCTTTGCATCTAGTAAGTTAAATGATTATGTGCTAGTATTAATATTATCATGTTAGTTCTCGGATCTATTTTCCGATGCTAGTGATAACGATATGCTCATTTGAATAGTTAGGGTTTGATAGGAAATCACTTGTGATATTCTTGATCATCATTATGCCATGCTCATTGGCATCCAGTAGATTAAATGGATTATCAATGTTGATGTTATGTTTATGTTGCCCATCCATGGTTACACTGATATCATGCTCATCTGCATTGTTATTCCCTTATGTATTTTATTGTGACTCAGCTCATCACCATTCAAGTTGAACCTGACATTAATCAAACTTGAACAAATCTGTTGGCTAAGTCATGGTGCCACCGAATCGAGCTCACCAGTGCAACCACACTTGCCTGGATGGAGAGGCCCTAATGCAGTCTATTGTCATGCCTCTCGCCGGAACCTCCAACTAGGGAAGGTTATGGGTGCGCGCTACCCTGATCAAGTAGGGGACCATAAGCCTTGAGTGCCCGAGTGGTATGGATATCCGAGGTCCCCGTTTGGGACGATGTTATGTTTTGGCCACGACGGTGGCGGCCACACAGGTGGCGGATGTCACGAGTTGGCATCGGGGCAACCCAGGACATAGCCCAAAGGGGAGTTTGTCGGGAGTGGCCGGGAGAGTGTCATGCAATAGATTGGTTTTGTCGGAATGTCGTTGGTCCACCCGAATGGGAACATGAGGCCATGAGTTCCGTAGTGTGGGTACAGTGTACTAATCTCTGCAGAGTGTATAATCTATCGATAGCCGCGTCCTCGGTCATGGACACAGTTCGTAGTAGGTCACACTATGGGTCAACAGAAATAATAATCCGAATAATAACAACCCCGGTTCGATGAGGAAAGAAGTTGGTTGATCTTTATGTGGTCATGAGATGATCACGATGGTATTCTTGATGATGATTGATCATGAAGTGATCGTGTGATGATCACGATAGTAAGAAAGATTGATACCTATGGTGGTTACGAGATAACCTCCGAGCAGAGTAAGTTGGTCCAGGAGACCTTAAACGTCGACCCCTTGCATGCTAGTGCTAGTATCATCCTGTTCCTATCATGAATTATATGTACATGCCATGCTCATGTTGTTGCCATGCTCATGTTGTTGCCATGCTCATGTTGTTCTAGTAGTATCGTGTTCATCTTTGATGATTAACTTGTAAATGCCATGCTATTGTATGTCTTGATTGCTTTGGTTGCTGTGAGCTTGCGAGTACATTCAAAGTACTCACCTGGCGTGTCATGCCAGATTGCAGGTGATGCCGCGATTGCTTGTTTGTCGAGGACCCCAAGGTTGCGCTCTAGGATACGTCCCAGCCAGAGCCCTGCGGAGTGGAGTTCATCATCGTCGTCGTTGTTCCGCTGTTAGGATTTATTCTGCTTCGAGATGTCTCGCTGCTAGCATAGAGTTATCTGAGCAGGCGAAGTGTCGCCGTGCCCCCTGTAACCTTCGTGCCTTCAGAACCTTTGTACCCATGTTATTTGTAATAAAGAGCTGATTTGTTCTATGCCAAGCAGTGCCGTATTCCAGAAGACTTGATCTCTGGGCTGGAATATGGGGTGTTCCGGTGTCTCTGAGCCGGGGTGCCACAGCGATTGCTATCAGAGCCAGTCTGGCTGTAGGATGCCCTAGTCAGCACGAGCGTTAGAAACCGGTAGTATCGAGTCTAGTCGGTTTGCTGCATTTGATTGCTGCATTTGGTTGTCGCATAGCATGCATATAGACTTATTGTCTTGTCGCTAGCGGTTGATCTTGTGAGTGTAGGTGGCATCGGTTTCGATCCACTGCCTGCACCCTCCAGTTTTGCATACTTGGCCTTTGGTGTTTGGTGTCATCTCTGTCCCAGCGGAGTGATGCCGAGGTACCTAGTGGTGTCGATCTCTTGCAGGATTGATGCACAGGTATCGCACCAATATTTTCTCCAGACACACCTATTGTTTTGGTGGTAGATATGTTTCTACCCCGGATCTTGCCATCCAACCCGCCGCTTTGGCAACCCTTACTGGTCTTTGTTACCAGGAAAGGGCAATGCCAGCAGACCCTGCTTTCCACCGTTATCCTACCTCGTCACCCTCTTTCCCTGGACGAGTACGGTTCCATTTCGTACGCTTGATGTTGATGTGGCCGTGACATCCGTGTCTTGCTACATGATCACCGAGTCCGTCCTCACCCTTGAGCCGGTCCAGATGCAACCGGTGCTGATCCAGCGCTTGGTGTGGCTCTGCTTACACCAACCTCTCCACACGTTAATTCACTTTCGTGCACACCGTCACAGCATGTTAGATCGTAGTACCGGAGTTTCCTCGAGAATTGTGTGCTTAAGTAGGCATGCATAGTGAGGTGAATAGCTATAAAATGTGATGTTGTGTGTATGTAATCTTAATGTTGTGTGTGCTTTTATTTGAGTCATTTCTTTTGCTTCTTTCTTTGGGCCTTCGGTGTTACCTTATTTCCCCTTATGAAAAGTTGCTCATCATCCGACACCGGACTCGAAGAATCAGTGAGGATTTCAAATATTTTGAAGCTCAGCTAAACAGAATGGAATTATCAGTGGACGGCATTATATTGGGAATATCCGGTTTGAATATAAATGATATTCTGGATTGACTATCAACATCAAGATTTACATCAGTGGAGCAACCTTCACAGCAGTAATGAACCAGCTGGAAGACAAGTTGTGTTCAAGACCACAATATATTTCCAGTCAAAGGAATATCAAGGGTACATATATGTATATGGCATTCAGTCCGCACACTAGGGTGAGAAGCTTCTGGAGTAAGCAACCCAGTCTTCCTCTGCACGCTACCAGAGAAGCTTATGACACAAGGTTCCTCAGTCTTCCTCAGTATGACATGTGGATAGCCTCCAGCATAAGATACCCAGTCCTCTTCAGTAAGCTATCGCAGAAAGCTTCCAGCATAAGGTACCGAATCGTCCTCAGTAAGCAACCAAGGGAGAAGCTTCTGAAGCACAGTACCCAGCCTTCTTCAGCACGCTACCACCGACAAAAGCTTCGAGCATAAGCTATCTAGCCTTCCTCAGCACGCTACTCTCAGATAGCTTCCAACACAAGCTATCCATTCTTCCTCAGTACGGCACTACCAACAGTCATCGGCATTGGTACAAGATATTACACAGTGAGTTGGCAGCATATGGCAATGCATCCCAAGAATCAGATCCGCAATAGTTTGTCAGAAGCAAGAACCAGTCAACACACAAGTGTCTGCCTCGGGAATCAAATGCCCAGATACACATGCTTCCATATATATACTGTGAGCATGCTGCCAAGGTCATGCAAGTCACTCGTACGATGATGCAAGCACGGTGAGAATCTGACAACCACAGGAAGAGGAAGCAAGCAAGTATACACCTCAGTGTGACGCAATGTCTCACAAGCTATGAAGCAAGATAGTGTTGGGACAACAATCCTGACAGTGGATATCAAGGCCAGCTTCCTCTCAACTGACAAAGTGATATCATTAACCTGTGTCACTGTCATGTATGATTGCCCACAGCAGTGAGCTCTGTCCAAGTAACTGTGTACCTGGCATATGATCATGATGAACCCTTGCTTACCTTTCCTGGTAACGGCACCACGCCTGGGTTCTAAGCTGCTTTTGGTCGTCCAGGGTGGATGCCGACTTTATATTTCTCTTTTCAACAACTGGCCGTGTTCTGAGCTGCTTTTCGGCCATCTCGGGCAGCTGTTGAGTTTCTTTTTGTAGTAGTGACCCTATGCTCTGAGCTGTTCTTCAGCCGTCTTAGGGAACTGCTACATTCTTCTTATCAACACTGCCTCCTGCTCTGAGCTGTTTTTTAGCCGTCGTGAGCCATGGTTTAGTTATTTCAGTAATGTCCCAGATCTGAGTTGTAAAGACCGTTCTGGTGGCTACTGATTTATTTGCCGATTTCATGCAAAGGTTCTGATGATCATTGCCCTACGGTTAAAGCACGAGAGATGATAAACTTGCCAGTTAAACGTTGCTGCACTGCCTGAGGATAAGGATAAGGTATGACTGCCGAAATATTGCACCTGACAGCACCTATGGTCACACAAAGAATTAAAGATATTTATGGTCAAGCTCTTTCAGCAAAAGATTCGGACAAAAAGAAAACGATAATGAAGGAGCAATACCGGCAATACAGGTGTGATAATCGTTGCCCGAACAACACGGTACGGATACCCAAGACAGTATGATTCCGTATCGATCACCAGGGATATACACCCAAGAGGGTTATGATTTCCAGCATGGTTTTGAACCTGGGGAACATGCATCTAGTAACCTGAGGCAATGATTAAAGGTTTCATGCCCACCGAGGAAATTTGTACACAACTCCATTGACTACTATCGGTGCTGGATAGAAGAATGTCACTCCCGGACTTATGGAAATCCCGGTCATGATAATATCAGACAAGCCAGCAGACATAAAAGAATTGAAGTCAGAGCAAGGATGAACATATGAAGGAAGACCTGTTAGAATGTGGGGTATGGTGAAGCAAACCACCCCAGAGCAAGGCAGTCCATCACATGCAATTCAGTGGGAACAATTTATAAAGGAAAAGGATACCCGAGTTGGAAACGGTTTCCTGAAGGCAGAATATCCATACTTGTTCCCTGAGTAACCAAATCTCAAGGACGAGATTTATCGTAAGGGGGGTAGGTTTGTAACACCCCGATTTTTTTGGCCCTTTCTTTTTCTTTTGGTTTTCTTCGAATTTTTTCTTTGGAGTTCTTTTTCCGTGGCTATGTGGTCTTGAAACCTGGGAAGATCTTCTCTCCTGCCACTTCCTAGTGGCTTGTCATTCTCAAATATAACCCAAGGCCATGTCATTTCCATCTTAGCCCAACCCCAATTTTTATTTCTTGGTAATATTCCTTTTTCTATTAAAGGAATAACCCTGTTCGCCCAAGGTTGTGAAGCAACCTATATTTCTGTCATTCCAAAAATTCCTAGAAAATTCTCATAAATTCTTTGGATCATATATTCCACCACTATGTAAAAATCCATCCTTTCCTAGTCCAAAAATAATTCAGGAATATTCATTTCCTATTCTGTCCAACAGGGCACTTTGTGAAGGAAGTGCCATTTATATTTTCTTGTTTGCCCTCAAAATTTTTGGGCACTCTTTCCTATCAAAATTATTGCCACATACCAAAATTGAACTTCATTTGCGTAGTAAATCTTCCGCAGCAAATTTCCAAAGTTTCTGACCAGAGAGAAGCTTCGTGAAGGAAGTACTAACTAGGCTAATCCAAATGAGTTAAAATTTTGGGAGATCATTTATATGATCAAATAATTACTCTCCACCAAATTTCATACCCATCCAACACACTATGTGAGCACACCTTCAAATTCTTGTTTCTGGTCACAATTTCAGTTTGTGAAGCAACTATATTTTATATTACTTCAAAAATTCTGAAATTAATCCAGGACCTAAATATCCCTAGATCATTTGAGCATGCCAAAATTAACATCATTTTACCAAGCCATTTTCTCCACAATATTCCCCCAAGTTTCTGTCCAGTAGAAAGCATTGTGAAGGAAGTACCATTTTTATTCATCCAAATGGGATGAAATTTTTATGGTGCCTTCATATGCCCAAAGATCATGCTCCACCAATTTTCATCCCAATGCAAGCATCTATGTGAGTGCAACTTCATGATCTTCTTTCTGGACCAGAATATGTGGTTATGAAGCAACTATATTAACTACTGGTCCAAATCATTTCATTTTTCACAGGATCATAGTCCTTCCAACCCTAAACATCTGTGACATCATGGTTAACCCTTATCTCATCCCATTTGATCACTATTTCATGCCTAAGTTTGCCACAGCAAACTTTATCTGATCTCTCCCATCAGTTAACAGTGGACTTCTTCGAAATATCACATCAGTGGGACTGTATGTTGGAGGGACAACACTTTTGACAACTTTTTGCAGGCAGACGTGCCCTCCTCTCACCATTGCACGCGGTGACCATGCCGTTGGCATGCGTTTGGCGCGCTCTGTGCATCGGCTAGCTCCGAGAACTACCCTCCTGGCCGCTCTCGCTCGTCTCACCTTGTGTACCGCGTCGCCCTCAGTCTCCCGCGTTCGCTCGGGCCCTGGCCCCCTCCTCCTTCGCCCTCCTCGCGCCACGGCGACCGTGCCCGCGTGCGCACAGTGGCCGAGTGGCCGACCGGACACCGCACCGCCCGCGTCTACACCTCCACTTCCCCTCTCCCGTCGCCGTCCGAGCCAGTCCGCGTGCGCACGCGTACGCGGTCGCGCCAGAGGCATCGACCGCGCGCCCGCGGCGGCATCCGGCTCGACATCTCCTCCCCTGCCTATATAAGCCACTCCCGGCCGCGTCTCTCCTCACCAACCTCCTCTCCTCTCCCCTAGCAGTCGCCCCGACCTCTCCCTCGAGCTCGAGGAGCTGTCCTCGACCGCTATTGCCACCATGGCCACCTTCGGCCTCCTCCTAAATTGGAGCCACCCGAGCCCTCTCTCTCCCTCCTGACCCCACCAAGGAGCTCCCCTAGCCGCCACAAACCTCTCCAGCCCCTTTGGCATCCTCTCCGCCGCCGTAGTGCCCGTGCCCAGCATGGCCGAACCGCCGTCCGCCGTGAGCCAAGCCGCCACCGTTCTGTAGCCTCTCGGAGTCCGTGCGGTGTGGGGACGGGTGCGGCGCTCCTCGCTGAGCGCCGCCGGAGGTGGCCGGAGCTGCCCATGCGAGCGCCGGCGCCACGCGCCCTCCTCTGTCCCGCGGGCGCGAGCGAGGTGGAAGACGACGACCTGGCCGGTCAGGCCCCACCACCTTACGGCCTAACGAACGGACGGACGTAACTCGGCAACCGTAAGTCCGATTCAGGTGATTCCAAAGCCCACGATCTGATGGTATCATTTTCATGAGGTTGTCACACTATGAAAATGACCATTTTGCCCTTGCCCTTAAAACAGCTCCACCGAGAGGGAAACTTTTCCGGCGATTCTTTCCGCGAGTTCATCGCACCTCTCCCCGGTGAATCCTTCGTCCCCAGGCAAGCCACGACAGCCACTTGCATGATGGCATTGCAGTAGCAATGGTTTCCATTTGAATATTTAAATAATTGTTTATTCATTTAATGATTTTGTTAATGCTTCGAATATGCTTGTGAATCCATGCTCGTTCTTATGCCTGGTTCCTTTGCATCTAGTAAGTTAAATGATTATGTTCTAGTATTATTATTATCATGTTAGTTCTCGGATCTATTTTCCGATGCTAGTGATAACGATATGCTCATTTGAATAGTTAGGGTTTGATAGGAAATTACTTGTGATATTCTTGATCATCATTATGCCATGCTCATTTGCATCCAGTAGATTAAATGGATTATCAATGTTGATGTTATGGTTATGTTGCCCATCCATGGTTACACTGATATCATGCTCATCTGCATTGTTATTCCCTTATGTATTTTATTGTGACTCAGCTCATCACCATTGAAGTTGAACCTGACATTAATCAAACTTGAACAAATCGGTTGGCTGAGTCATGGTGCCACCGAATCGAGCTCACCAGTGCAACCACACTTGCCTTGATGGGGAGGCCCTAATGCAGTCTATTGTCATGCCTCTCGCCGGAACCTCCAACTAGGGAAGGTTATGGGTGCGTGCTACCCTGATCAGGTAGGCGACCATAAGCCTTGAGTGCCCGAGTGGTATGGATATCCGAGGTCCCCGTTTGGGACGATGTTATGTTTTGGCCACGACGGTGGCGGCCACACAGGTGGCGGATGTCACGAGTTGGCATCGGGGCAACCTAGGACATAGCCCAAAGGGGAGTTTGTCGGGAGTGGCCGGGAGCATGTCATGCAATAGATTGGTTTTGTCGGAATGTCATTAGTCCACCTGAATGGGAACACGAGGCCATGAGTTCCGTAGTGTGGGTACAGTGTACTAACCTCTGTAGAGTGTATAATCTATCGATAGCCGCGTCCTCGGTCATGGACACAGTTCGTAGTAGGTCACACTATGGGTCAATAGAAATAATAATCCAAATAATAACAACCCCGGTTCGATGAGGAAAGAAGTTGGTTGATCTTTACGTGGTCACGAGATGATCACGATGGTATTCTTGATGATGATTGATCATGAAGTGATCGTGTGATGATCATGACAGTAAGAAAGATTGATACCTATGGTGGTTACGAGATAACCTCCGAGCAGAGTAAGTTGATCCAGGAGACCTTAAACGTCGACCCCCTTGCATGCTAGTGCTAGTATCATCCTGTTCCTATCATGAATTATATGTACATGCCATGCTCATGTTGTTGCCATGCTCATGTTGTTTCCATGCTCATGTTGTTCTAGTAGTATCATGTTCATCTTTGATGATTAACTTGTAAATGCCATGCTATTGTATGTCTTGATTGCTTTGGTTGCTTTGAGCTTGCGAGTACATTCAAAGGACTCACCTGGCGTGTCATGCCAGATTGCAGGTGATGCCGTGATTGCTTGTTTGTCGAGGACCCCGAGGTTGCGCTCTAGGATACGTCCCAGCCAGAGTCCCTGCGGAGTGGAGTTCATCACCGTCATCGTTGTTCCGCTGTTAGGATTTATTCCGCTTTGAGAAGTCTCGCTGCTAGCATAGAGCTCTCTGAGTAGGCAAAGTGTCGCCGTGCCCCCTGTAACCTTCGTGCCTTCAGAACCTTTGTACCCGTGTTATTTGTAATAAAGAGCTGATTTGTTCTATGCCAAGCAGTGCCGTATTTCAAAAGACTTGATCTCTGGGCTAGAATACGGGGTGTTCCAGTCTCTCTGAGGTGGGGTGCCACACTATTTAATGTTATTAGCACCTCATCTAAGCACCGATGCATTGGCAGCAGCCTACTAGTACTACTTTGATGTGTCCCGTCAACTCGCAGAACGAGGAGAAGCTTGCTTACTATGCCCTCTCCCTCGCCCACGCGTGCTCGGTGGCTCGCAGGACGAGGAGAAGCTTTTGCTTACTACGCGGTGGGCGTGAAACAGTTCATTCGGTGTCAGATTGCCAGAACTATATACTCCTACTACTCATACTACAGTAGTAGTAGTAGTACCATCATCATTGTTCGACTTCCGCAAGAGGCAAAGAGCCAAGCGCAAGGTCAATTATAGCCAAAGTTGCACCACCATTTCGGAGCCCGTGCAACAGCCACACAAGTAGTGTAGGGGAACGTGACAGAAAACAAAAAAAATTGGTACAGCGAGCACGCCCAGGACCACAATGGAGACTGCATACAGGGTTTGATCTGATCCGTACCGACTCGTAGAGCAGCGGAAGAAGAGTCAGTGTAGATAGTCGGTGTAGATCCCCGCAACTAGGATTTACAACCTCCCAACCGCGAGGATGTACTCCGTCGCTGGACAGCCCTTTGGGAGGCGGTCGGACAGTCCCTCGGATGATGTCATGGACAGCCCTTCGGGAAGACCCTCGAAACCCGAACGATAACTCGGACAGCCCTTTGGGAGGACACTCAAAAAGCCCCTCGGGCAAAAGAGCGAAACTACGACCTCTCTACGGGGTTGCACACATACGGTGTCAGCTATCCGGCAGGGCTTCGCCGTCCAGAACTAGTTCCTGCCGGAACCCAGACAGCCTTTCGGCTCTACGAAACTATTTCGTTGGGAGGGAGAGAGAAGCCAGACAAGTCTATGGCATGTGTATGAGAGCAAGGGATGAGTGTGGAGAGAACCCCCTCCACCTCTATTTATAGGAAAGCCAAGGGGTAAAGTTGACATACAAAGATACCAAAAGTACCCCCACTTTATGTCTTACATAAAAGAATAAAAGCAAAAAGGGATGGCATGTGGAGCTCCAAGGAGCACCACCCCCTTTGGCCGGCCACCCCTTGGGGTCCCCCCATGAGGGGCTTCCTTGGCCCCCAAGCCCTTCTTGAAGCCTTTTGGTAAAGCCATAAAAGGTGGCTTTCCATAAAGTAACCCAAAAAGCACTTTCACTATTCACGAAGATATTTTTCTGCGTCCGTTAAATCCCAAATTATTTCTGTGTGCCTAGAATAATTCCAGTACCCACTAAAACAATTTTGAGCGCATTCCAAAACAATTCCCGAACAATGTTTTTCTTCAGCGAAAAGCTACCATTGAGGTTCCGGCTGCTCCGGAACATTTCTGGTTTTTCTCTTCGGAAAAATTCCAGAAGTTACCAGAACAATTCTGGCACCCTCCAAGAATTTCCAGGCGTGTGCCGGAACCAATATGACTTAATGGAATACCCTGAAACAACTTTTCAGTTTCACTGAAACTATTCCGGTGTTCTCTCCGGAACGTTTCCGTTTCGTCCGAAACTTTTTTGGTGATTTTCTCTCAGACTCCTTGTCTAGTATTCAGCAGATAGATGACCCTTAGGCGTGTGACCCTATAGGTTCGGTGAAGTATAGACATGACCCGGAACACTTTCCGATCAATGATCAACATCGGAGCCGTGGACACCCATATTGACCCCTATACCCACACGAATGAATATTCGAATGAACCTCCAGTTGCCGTGTGCTATTCCTGTTGCTTCGCGATATGTTACAAATACCCGAGGTGAGATTTTCTGCATCCCCGTGGATCAACAACTTGTCCACCATGCAAGTTACCTCGTTACTGGTTTTGTTCTCTTTTCTCGTTTCCGTGTTCCGGAATCCCAGTGATCAAATCACAATGTGTCTGGCCAGACGATGATGGATACCGTAATACCGAGAGGGCCCGAGAATATCTCTCCATCGTCGGAGGAGCAAATCCCAATCTTGAGTTATCTCATTTCTTGTCATACTTTTCCTTGAACCCGTAAGCCGTCGTAATAGCCACCCAGTTACGGATGACGTTTAACAAACCCCAAAGTTCACGAAGCAAGTACGAAGGAACTCGATACTCTCATGGTCTAAGGAATTATGCAAACATTAACTATCTCTGTGTTATTAACCATTAACTTGTGACGAATGTATCTCATAGCATAACATCAATTCGGGTCGATTCAACACAATTGTTTTCCTAACATTGTGCCCTCAAAATTGCTGACATAGACATGCCCATGATCAGGAAAACAGGATCATCATGCAATACTTGAGCCAGTCTTAGAGGCAAGACTAGGAATACATTTTACCGTTTATTATACCACACGTGCACATGAGTTTCCCTCCGAGCCTCGTGGATATTGCAGACTCGAGAATCATTGCAGTTATAGTATGGAACATAAACATTCATTACAAACTCGGAGATACAAAATAACTGTTATTACTGCCTCTAGGGCATATCTCCTACAGACTCCCACTTGCACTAGAGTCATAATCCAGTTACATGGCTTCCCTAACACCAATGGCTATCCGGTGCTGCTCATGCTTTGCTCGTGGTAGAGGCTTTGTCATCGGGTCTGACACATTCAGATCCGTGTGAACTTTGCGTACTTTCACTAAACCCGCTTCGACATGATGTCGAATGAGTTTATATTTGCGTTCAATATGTCTTGTCTTATGGTGCGAACTTGGCTCCCTTTCCTGAGCCACGGCGCCACTATTATCACAATAGATCTCCACCGGGTCCAGAGCACTCGGAACCACACCAAGGTCTTCAAGAAATTGCTTGATCCATACCGCCTCCTTGGAGGCTTCTAAAGCTGCAACATATTCCGACTCCGTGGTAGAATCTGCCATAGTCTTTTGTTTGGAACTTTTCCAATCAACGGCGCCGCCGTTCAATATGAAAACATAGCCTGATTGAGATTTGAAGTCATCTGGGTTAGTCATGAAGCCTGCATCAGTGTAACCACTTACAATGAGCTCTTCATCACCTCCGTACACAAGGAGTAAATCCTTGGTCCTTCTGAGGTACTTAAGAATACCCTTGACTGCGGCCCAGTGTTCCAATCCTGGATCACTTTGGTACCGGCTGCTAACACTTAGCGCATAGGAAACGTCCGGTCTTGTACATAGCATGGCATACATAATAGAACCAACTGCCAAGGCATATGGAACATCATTCATTTGTACTCGCTCATCGAGAGTCCGAGGACACTGATTCTCGCAAAGTACTGTGCCAGGTGACATGGGGAGTAGGCCTTTCTTGGAGTTCTCCATGTTGAACCTTTTCAACACCTTGTCAATGTACGTGCTTTGGCTAAGCGCTATCAGGCGTTTTGATCTATCTCTATAGATTCTGATGCCCAATACATATGCCGCTTCGCCTAAGTCTTTCATTGAAAAACTTTTCTTCAATGAGTCTTTTATTTCGCTAAGAAAATTCATGTCATTTCCAATCAACAATATGTCATCCACATACAAGATTAGAAATGCTTTTGCGCTCCCACTAAACTTCTTGTAAACACAAGATTCTTCGTCATTCCTGATGAAGCCAAACTGTTTGACCACTTCATCAAAACGAATGTTCCAGCTCCTTGACGCTTGCTTCAGACCATAAATGGCTTTCTGAAGTTTGCATACCTTTCCAGCATCCTTATGAACGACAAAACCTTCTGCCTGTATCATGTATACATCCTCTTTGAGGTTTCCATTTAGGAAAGCCGTTTTGACATCCATCTGCCATATTTCATAATCGAAATAAGCAGCAACTGCTAGTAATATCCGAACAGACCTAAGCATAGCTACGGGCGAGAAAGTCTCGTCGTAGTCCACTCCTGGAACTTGCGTGAACCCTTTCGCGACAAGTCTAGCTTTGTGGATAGTGATGTTACCATCCGCGTCCGTCTTTCTTTTGAAAATCCATTTACAACCAATGGGCTTTACGCCTTCTAAAAGTTCTTCCAAGTTCCAAACTTGGTTTTCGTACATGGATTCCATTTTGGATTTCATGGCCTTGTGCCATTCCCTTGAGCTGGGCCCCGCCATCGCTTCCTTGTAGTGTGCAGGTTCATCGTCTTCAAGAATGAAGATTTCGTTATGAAACCACTTAGGTGGCTGGATAGCCCTACCTGATCTGCGCGGTTCAGTTACAACATTGTCTAAAGTTTCCGCATCACATGCGACAACTTCCGGCTCGGTTGTAGGGATGATTTGCGGAATTACTTCCGGTTCCTCAGCCATATCAACTGTCGCCGAAGATTCACTAATCTCATTAAGTTGTACTGTCCTCCCACTTGGTTCTTTAGCGAGAAATTCTTTCTCGAGAAAGTGTCCAACTTTTGCGACAAACACTTTGCCTCGGACTGGTTGTAGAAGGAATACCCAATGGTGTTATTGGGATAACCTACAAAGTAACATTTGTCTGATCTGGGATCGAGTTTGCTTGGCTGTAAACACTTTACGTATGCCTCACAACCCCAAATTTTAAGATGCGACACACTAGGAATCTTCCCATGCCACATCTCATGTGGTGTCGTCTTAACAGACTTAGACGGTGCTCTGTTTAATGTATAAGCGGCAGTTTCTAGTGCGTGACCCCAAAAAGATATCGGCAGATCTGTAAGAGACATCATCGACCTTACCATGTCTAACAGGGTTCGGTTACGTCTTTCTGATACTCCGTTTCGCTGTGGAGTTCCAGGAGGCGTAAGCTATGAAACGATTCCACGGTCACTCAGATGTTGGCCAAACTCATGACTAAGGTATTCGCCCCCGCGATCAGACCACAGAAACTTAATCCTTTTGTTACGATGATTTTCTATCTCATTCTGAAATTCTTTGAACTTTTCAAAGGTCTCCGACTTATGCTTCATCAAGTAGATATATCCATACCTACTCAAATCATCAGTAAAAGTCACGAAGTAGAAATACCCACCCCGTGCAATTGTGCTCATTGGACCACATACATCACTATGTATTATTTCCAACTATTCACTCACCCATTCAGGATGACCCGTGAACGGCGTCTTGGTCATTTTCCCCATCAAGAAAGCTTCACATGTGTCAAATGATTCAAAATCAAGGGACGGTAAAACTCCATCTTTATGGAGTCTTTGCATGCGTTTCTTTCCGATGTGGCCAAGCCGACAGTGCCACATGAAAGTGGTGGTGGTATCAGCCTTCTTAAGCCGTTTAGCATTCACGTTAAAGACATCATTTCCACATTCAAGATTTAGTATGAAAAGGCCCCCAACAATGTGTGCAAATCCATAAAACATATCCTTACAATAAAGTGAACAACCATTGTTCTCAGACTTGTACGAATACCCATCGTGTACTAAACATGATCCGGAGATAATGTTTCTACACAATAGTGGAACAAAATAATAGTTATTTAGTTCTAAGATAAATCCTGAAGGGAGACGTAGAGGCATAATGCCGACGGCTGGAGCGGCGATCCCAGCGCCGTTCCCGACGCGCATCACGACTTCATTCTTTGCTAGCTTGCGCACCTTCTGAAGTCCCTGTATCGAGTTGCAAATGTGAGCAACCGATCTGGTATCAAATACCCAAGACTTAGAATTTTCGCTAGCAAGCAAAACGTCAATGACATTAACTTGTATAACAATTATACCTTTTCCGGTTTTCCCGGACTTCTTATCTTCTAGATACTTCTTGCAGTTTCTCTTCCAGTGTCCTGTGCCCTTGTAGTAGAAGCACTCAGTTTCATTCTTGGCTCCGCCCTTAGAGTTGCTTTGGGAGCCGGTCTTACCAGTGCCCTTGCCCTTCTTTGGTTTGCCTTTCTTTTTGAATCTGGCGGTTTTATTCACAAGCACACTTGCTTGTGATTTTTCCGCAGTCCTCCTTCCGTAGTTTTCAGCATGGCGAGCACCTCTTCCGGTGTCTTGTCCATCCCACTCATGATGTAGTTCATGACAAAACCGTCGTAAGACAGGGGGAGTGAAGAAAGCATCATGTCCATCATATGTCCAGGCGGAATTGGAAATTCCAGGGTTTTAAGCCTTTCAGCATAGCCAATCATTTTGACTACGTGTTCACCAACTGAACTGCCCTCATCCATCTTGCATTCCATCAAGGTCTTCATGATATCAAATCGTTCAGACCTTGCGGTTTCCTTGTACAGAGCATCCAATTCCCGGATCATATCATGGGTTTTATGGAATTCAAAATGTTTTTGAAGTCCTGCACTCATGCAAGCTAGCATGAGGCACTGCACTAAGTTGTGATCATCATACTTAGTGGCCCAGACATTTTGTTCATCTTCCGGGGCATCTGCCGCCGGTTTAGCTGGAATAGCAATTTCAAGCACATACATTTTCTTAGCGCTCCTGAGGACAATCCTCAGATTACGGACCCAGTCCGCATAGTTCTTTCCAGTCGCAGCTAACTTCTCTTTCTCTAACATCGGGCCTAAGTTGAACGCGGTGTTGCGAGCCATTTGATCTACAATGGTAAACACAAGTTTCACTTAGACTTTGTTCATAATGATATTGGCACTAGTGAATAAACAATTTTATTCTAAAGTGCGCTCCCACTCAAAGAAATATCTCTCAAAATTGATTATGAGTGATAGAAGACCCAAATTGTAATTCAACGCCACGGATGTATCCATCTCAAGTGACGAGAATTTCAATTAGTAGGCCAACTTGCCAATCACATCTCTATGTGACTTTTGTTCATCTTTCGATGGGCGTGTTCCGAGCTCAAGACGATCCTCCGGAACATCAAAACAACCAAGTGATCTTGCTGCGAGGTCTCAACTCACCCGCCTCACACTTCTCTAATCGTTCGTACCCATGTATCCATGTGGTACCCCGAAAATATAGGTGCCGTGACGGTGCTACACTTGGGAGAACACTAACTACTTGATATTTTAAGTGAGAGACCACCCTAATAAAAAAGCGACTACCGCGCAATCAAAAGGGTGCATCATAAGGGATAAACATCTTAGGCAATTCATAATAGCATGATATGGTATAGCCCTTTCTGACAGAGAAGTCAAGTATTTCTTCGTCTTCGGCATTTGCGTCGGGGTTCACCTTCGCGAAGATTGCCACCACCTTGTCGATGCACCAGATAATATTGCTATCTCTATAGCTAATAAAATAAGTGCATTACTTAAGGTTGACACGCAGGTCATTAAAGTGACAATCATATGGCTCCAGCCATCATGCCGAATCATGACACGCAGGTCATGTTAATAAATTTACATCATATAGTCATCTCATACATAATCGAATTAATATGAGCATTGCTATACCACATCACATGCACATCCTGCAAAACCAAGTTAGACGCCTCTAATCGGTTTATGCAAAAATTTATTTTACGTGGCTTCTAAGGTTTTGACTTTAAACCGCAGCTACCAATGTTTTATCATCAAGTATGATTATTCAAGTCACTAGATTAACATCGCGGGGTGTATGAAACACGAGATAATTAAATCTCGAGCCCCATACTAAACTTCGTCATACGCAAGACCCCCATGCAGATCATATCTGCATTGCCCTTTTGTCTGCAAAATTTCATCTTTCTTTTGACTATGGTGGAACCCAAAGAACTGATAGCACTTCTTTGATCAATCAGGATCGCGGATTGCCAGAACTTTGTCAAATTCCACCATGCTGTCTCGAGATCAGAAATACGCAAATTCTAGGGAAGCAACAAGAACATTGGGTAACAGATTTCATCTGCTACCTGCATAAATAATTTTCAGCAATAGATCTCATCTACTCCAAAATTATATCATGCAATACACATACATCTCCATGTATTCTAGATCATAGCCTGCATCTACCCATAGCACGGCTCTTGATGCCACTGTAGGGGAACGCGATAGCAAACAAAAAATTTCGGTACAGCGAGCACGCCCAGGACCACTATGGAGACTGCATACAGGGTTTGATCTGATCCGTACCGACTCATAGCGCAGCGGAAGAAGAGTCGGTGTAGATCGTCAGTGCAGATCCCCGCACTTGGTTTACAACCTCCCAACCGCGAGGATGTACTCCCTCACCGGACAGCCCTTCGGGAGGCGGTCGGACAGTCCCTCGAACGATGTCACGGATAGCCCTTCGGGAGGACCCTCGAAACCCGAACGGTAACTCGGACAGCCCTTCGGGAGGACACTCAAAAAGCCCCTCGGGCAAAAGATCAAAACTATGACCTCTCTACGGGGTTGCACACATACGGTGTCAGCTATCCGGCAGGGCTTCGCCGTCCAGAACTAGTTCCTGCCGGAACCCAGACAGCCTTTCGGCTCTACGAAACTATTTCGCTGGGAGGGAGAGAGAAGCCAGACAAGTCTATGGCATGTGTATGAGAGCAAGGGATGAGTGTGGAGAGCACCCCCTCGACCTCTATTTATAGGAAAGCCAAGGGGTAAAGTTGGCATACAAAAATACCAAAAGTACCCCCACTTTATGTCTTACATAAAAGAATAAAAGCAAAAAGTGATGGCATGTGGAGCTCCAAGGAGCACCACCCCCTTTGGCCGGCCACCCCTTGGGGCCCCCCCATGAGGGGCTTCCTTGGCCCCCAAGCCCTTCTAGAAGCCTTTTGGTAAAGCCCTAAAAGGTGGCTTTCCATAAAGTAACCCAAAAAGCACTTTCACTATTCACAAAGACATTTTTCTGCGTCCGTTAAATCCCAAATTATTTCTGTGTGCCTAGAATAATTCTAGTACCCACTAAAACAATTTTGAATGCATTCCGAAACAATTCCGGAACAATGTTTTTCTTCAGCGAAAAGCTACCATTGCGGTTCTGGCTGCTCCAGAACATTTCTGGTTTTTCTCTCCGGAAAAATTCCAGAAGTTACCAGAACAATTCTGGCACCCTCCAGGAATTTCCAGGCGTTTTCCGGAACCAATATGACTTAATGGAATACCCTAAAACAACGTTTCAGTTTCACCGAAACTATTCCGGTGTTCTCTCCGGAACGTTTCCGTTTCGTCCGAAACTTTTTCGGTGATTTTCTCTCAGACTCCTTGTCTAGTATTCAGCAGATAGATGACCCTTAGGCGTGTGACCCTATAGGTTCGGTGAAGTATAGACATGACCCGGAACACTTTCCGATCAATGATCAACATCGGAGCCGTGGACACCCATATTGACCCCTATACCCACACGAATGAGTATTCGAATGAACCTCTAGTGGCCGTGTGCTATTCCTGTTGCTTCGCGATATGTTACAAATACCCGAGGTGAGATTTTCTGCATCCCCGTGGATCAACAACTTGTCCACCACGCAAGTTACCTCGTTACCGGTTTTGTTCTCTTTTCTCGTTTCCGTGTTCCGGCATCCCAGTGATCAAATCACAATGTGTCTCGCCAGACGATGATGGATACCGTAATACCGAGAGGGCCCGAGAATATATCTCCATCGTCGGAGGAGCAAATCCCAATCTTGAGCTATCTCGTTTCTTGTCATACTTTTCCGTGAACCCGTAAGCCGCCGTAATAGCCACCCAGTTACGGATGACGTTTAACCAACCCCAAAGTTCACGAAGCAAGTACGAAGGAACTCGATACTCTCATGGTCTAAGGAATTATGCAAACATTAACTATCTCTGTGTTATTAACCATTAACTTGTGACGAATGTATCTCATAGCATAACATCAATTCGGGTCGATTCAACACAAGTGTTGTCCTAACATTGTGCCCTCAAAATTGCTAGCATAGACATGCCCATGATCAGGAAAACAGGATCATCATGCAATACTTGAGCCAGTCTAAGAGGCAAGACTAGGAATACATTTTACCGTTTATTATACCACACGTGCACATGAGTTTCCCTCCGAGCCTCGTGGATATTGCATACTCGAGAATCATTGCAGTTATAGCATGGAACATAAACATTCATTACAAACTCGGAGATACAAAATAACTGTTATTACTGCCTCTAGGGCATATCTCCTACAAGTAGCACTTACTAGTAAGTTCTAAGGGACATATGCCAACATGCCACACAAGTTCATACCCCATTCCTGTATTAAAATTTGTGCACTACTCTACATAGATTAACAACGCTCCCATAATTTTGTGCACAACTACTCCACTTAAACATCATCGATGGACTCCATGTACACCACCTAGTTCCAGTCCCAGGCGTTCTTCATAGAAGGCACAATCCATAGCGGCGTGCAATGGGAACCATGGTCGCAGCTTTCTAGTGTGGTTCCACACGATGGAGATTCATCCTAGCTGAAACGGCATAAATCAGGAGTCCGGATCGATCCCAAGCCCGCTTCTGAGGTTCTGACCGCCCTGGCCCACCAAAAACCCCTCCCCCTCCCGCGCGTGCTTCCCGCCCGGTGCCAGCTGCCCGCATTCACGCCGCTGTAGAGCGCATCGCTCCACATTGAAGGCGGCATGGTTAATAATATAGCCGGCTGCTAGCTCTATCTTTGTTCCACATCATATATAGCCAACCTAAAAGCCCATTTATTAGCTGCTGGCTATATATACTATATATTTAATGCTTGACCCAACTTTCTTCTCTCACAAAGTGTCTTGGAGCTCGTGCTGGAGCTGGCTACAAGTTTACAACCCACTCCTCTTCTCTCTCCTCCACATCATCACAAATCTGAGGTGGCAACTCTTATAGCCTGCTTATGTCACCCTATTATACTTGCGAGGTCGCGTCCGCCATTGAAGTGGCGCGCCGGCCGAGGGCGCCACCCGCTGCACGCTCGGCTGAACGCGCCTCCTTGCCGCATTCAAATGCCTCCATTAAACCCACGTGGAAGCCGAGAAACCTACTACATCCACACGTCCGGCATTAGAGCATGGTTAATAATATAGCCAGCTGCTGGCTATAGCATGTTGCCATGTCATTTATAGCCAATGTAATAGCCAACACATAGTGAGCTATACGAAAGTACTACTTTATCAACATATGACCCACCTTCCACTCTCACAAAGCTTCTTGGAGCTCGTGCTATAGCTAGTTGTAAATCTACAGCCCGCTTCCCTTCTTTCTCCTCTTCTCTCTCTTCCAACTCAGCAACAATATAATATTTAAATCCTTATAGACCGCTTACATCACCTTATTATACTTTCTCTTAAACACAACACCGGCCAAGCTCCTCCTTCCACTATTTTCTCCACTCTTTCGATGGCATCCGACGAGCAGGAAGAGCAGTTCTCCAGCATAAAAGCCGGCTGTGGGTGGCCCGCCTAGCCTAGCGGTTACGAGCATGGCATCTCATTGATCCACCTCCCTCGCCTAGCCCGATGGAGCCAGTTGCCATCTCCAGCCAACGCGTGGTTCAGCAACTCGACGCTCCAGGCCAGCTCGAGGAGGACTGGCGAGTTGCTCCACGCCTGCACGGCGCCTCCAGTGCCTGCGACCACGCCATCCGCCGTCGACGCGCGCGTAGCCGCGCCATGCAGGCAGAGAAAGAAGACGGCTACGTGGATGTCGATGAGGTGGCGGCCAGCACGTCCGCGCCCGCCACCATCATTGAGGAGAAGTAGAACATGGGAGGCCGCCACCGCTTGTATCCCATGAAGGCCACTGCCGAGGCGATGCCGGCGTACATAGCCGGTGTCTTGCACGGTTCTTCTTCAGCGCAGACCATCGTTGACCCCACATGGGCTCCACGGAAGTGGAGGCGCCCCCTTCCCCTGTGGCTAAAGCATTAGCTGGGAGTTCCACTCCGATGAGCGGTGGGGAAGCGAGCCGCCCTTTGCGCTAAAGCATATACCTCCGGGGCTCCCGGCAGTCCGATGATCGGGCTGCCGGACATGAGGAAGACAAAAGGAGCCACCGGCGACCATTTAGATTAGGTATTAATTATACCTCTAGAGCCGGACTAGCACCGCTTAGTTGATGTAAATGTAATGAAATCCGGCATGTTTATATGAAAATCCATCATGTTTATATGAAATTCGGTCGTGATTGCACAAATTTCGTCTTGTTGGTTCGAACTGTTGTCAAAATGTATGCGGCCACGGTTGGATGGCGTCCTCCCGCATCCGTGCCCGCTCTCACGCACACGCGCGTGCACACACACATGCTTGTGACTTTTTGTACACACCATCTCTGTCTAGAGAGAGAGACACACACACACAAGCACACACACGAAGAGAAGAGGTGCACACACACACTCGTTCCCTCACGCACACGCGCGGGTACACGGTGGAGCGCATTTGCACACGAAGAGGCAGCTATGATAATTTGACCCATCTAGTTGTCCACTTAATGTAGGGTCTGGGACCACATGTGAGCCATACAAAGTGCGACCTGAACACGGTGGCGCGGTTATTGATCGAGTTTTTTTACTGGTACTTTAAATGAAAAGATGGCTCCACGCGTATTCAATTTAAAACGATTGCTACGGAGAGGAAAAAAATTACTCCACTATATATGTAGGCTGGAGCTTCGGGACTTGCTTGCTAGGGTTGCTCTCTTCTCACTCTCTCACCCTCACCAGATCTAAACAAGACGGTGGTGTCCACTCTCTCTGTCTCTCTCTCTTCTCACCGGTGGTCACAGATCCGACCGGATCCCTTCCGCTGGGTAGGGTACGAGGTGCAACATTGACACGGTCGCCATTGGCGAGGGAGGAAGCCGACGTGCGCCGTCTTCTCTGACCTGGCGCCGGCGTGGGTTGTCCTCCGCACCCTTGCTCGCTGCCGTCGTGTTGGCAGATCCCGCCGCCTGCCTCGCCACATCCCGCCGACCTGAGGTTTAACTTCTTTTAGAACCGTCCTTATTCTAATGGGCCAGCTCTCCACGTTGCTGCATCCTTTTTTTCCCACCATTCTTCAGTCCAAAGCTCCCCATGTATCTAGATAGCCCCGTCGGCTTGTCGAACACTCGAACACCACCTAAATTTTTACTATTAGAGGAAAAAAGGTAATGCAGGAAGATAAATAGATGGCCTGGTTGAATGTGGATTTTTTTTGGGTGGGCGGGGTAGCAAAGACTAGTTAACGAACCGATCTCTTTGTTGAAAAGGGCAATAAAGTGGTGTGGGAGCGAAGGGTGGGTTGAAGTACTAGTAGTAAGATTCTGGCCTGACCGGTCTCTTGGTCGAAAAAGGAAAGAAAGTGAGGGGGTGCTGGTGACGGTGTCCTGGATTAGGGGGTGCTAACCTAGCCGGCCCGTCTCCTCGGTTGGGCCGATGTGCTTCCGTACGTGATCAAGATGGACTCCGGAGGCCGCACACGGGAGACGTGATCAAGGATGTCTCTACCGAAGACTTGTAGTACACTTCAAGATTTGTTCGGCTGCCTTACTCCTAGATACCGACCTTGTAACCCTAGATACCCTCCTTGGCGTGTATATAAGTCATAGGGTTTAGCTCGTAGAGGAGGACAACACAATATTACTCACCTAGCCCTAGAAGTTAGACTCATATTACGATCTCGAGGTAGATCAACTCTGTACTTGTTACATCTCCATCAATATAAACAGAAGCAGGACGTAGGGTTTTACCTCCATTAAGAGGGCCCAAACCTGGGTAAACACCGTCTCCCTGGTCTCTGTTACCATCGATCTAAGATCCACAGCTCGGGACCCCCTACCCCGAGGTTTGCCGGTTTTTACACTGACACTGGTGCTTTCATTGAGAGTTCCGCTGCGCGATCACCAGAAGGATTGATGGCTCACCTGCAGATCAACTGCGCCAATGGCCACGGGGACGTTTATGCCCCCGGCTAGCTTTTCGTCTTCGGCAGCATGGTATTTTGCGCTGACTCGACGGGTCACCTGACCTCTGTCGAAAACTATGCCGCATGTCAGATCGTGACTTTCGGTGGCCTCGAGTACACTGCGGATTCCCGTGGTGAACTCATCCTGTCGGGATGGACTCCCGGCCAGATCGAGAGCTTGGCCGGTTCTGGAGGCTCGACTCCGGAATCGAACTCTGTCACGGTGTCTCTTGAGACCCCTGACGCCGCCACTCCGGCCAGTCTCTCCCCGATCACCAGTCCGGAGATAGATCCGACTCCCGCTCCCGAAACTGCGCCGGTGCCAGGACTGATTTCGAATCAGAAACCGGAATTATGTTCAGATTCCTTTCATCCCGAAAACACATCTGGTTACACGCCGGGTGTACTTCGAATCATCCCTGCCTATGGCGCATCCATAAATTCCGAAGAGTTATCTCACCTCGATGAGATGCTTGACCGCATCCGGAGCATGTCCATCTCGGACGGCAAGACTTCGGTTTACAATCAGATCGGACTTAAAGTCGACGATAGGGAAATTTACATCCCACCAACCACCCACCTAGTCGCCATGATCGATGATTTAACCGACGTGTTGGACTACGGTGAACCCTCAGACATGGAGGAAGACGCTGATGGCCCCATCGAGAACACCGTGTCCCCGGTAAACACGGGCAGGTGGGCCACCACATCCACCTACGATGTTTATATGGTGGACACCCCCAAATCCCCTCCAAGACGTTGGCGAAGGCGCCGAAGGGGCAATAATGGGGAACCCAGTGGCAACGACGCGACAGCTAATAACGGCGACGCGGAGGACGGCGACGCCGATAACCAGGAGGAGGACATTCAAGCCTCCCTAGTAAGGAACGTCACACTAGACCGACCTCTTGTGGACTCCGATCCCGATGACCTCTTCGAAGGGGCCGACGAAAACTACATGCCAGAATCTGAGGAGGACGAGAGCCTCGGTACTGAGGATTACATCGTCCCCGAAGACCCCTTTGAACAAGAACGCTTCCGGCGACGCCTCGTTGCGACGGCCCGGAGCTTAAAGCGCAAGCAGCAGCAGCTGCAGGAAAATACCGATGCGCTAAATGAAAAGTGGGTTGAAGTGCTCTCTGCCAAGAAAGATATGGAGAACCGACACCATAATGCGCCGAAATCATACCCACGCAGGCGCCTTTTACCTGAGTTCGACGAAGAGCTCGCTGACGACCTCGATCGGCCCCCTAGAGGCCGGGACAGGCCAAGATGAGAAGACCACGGTGAACGGCCACCTCCACACCGTCATGGCAAAGACCCCTTGGACTACCTAGATCCCCGCGATGCTAGACGTCGTATTGAGGAAAATAGGGCTCCCCCTCGGTCCATCTACAGATCAAGGGGACATGCGCCCACTGGGCCCAACGGCTATGACACCTGGGTGGACAGGAACGACCGTGCCCGAGATCAAGCCTACTCACGGCTTTCTCTCGAGATCCGACGAGATCCTCCTCGGTCCCGGGGTCCGGCTCACCCAATCTGCTTTACAGACAGGGTGATGGAACATCAATTCTCGGAAGGGTTTAAACCCATCAACATAGAATCATATGATGGTACCACGGACCCAGCAGTTTGGATCGAGGATTTCCTCCTGCACATACACATGGCCAATGGAGATGATCTCCATGCCATTAAATATTTGCCGCTCAAGCTAAAGGGGCCGGCGAGGCATTGGCTTAACAGCCTCCCTCCTCACTCTATCGGCAACTGGGAGGCCCTAGAAGACGCTTTTCAAGCAAACTTCCAGGGCACATATGCCCGACCTCCGGACGCTGATGACCTTAGCCGTGTCACCCAGAAGCCAGGTGAATTAGCCCGGAAATTCTGGAATAGGTTCCTCACCAAGAAAAACCAGATCATAGACTGCTCCGAAGCCGAGGCCATCGCCGCATTCAAAAACAATATTCGAGATGAATGGTTGGCCTGACAACTCAGCCAGGATAAGCCGAGAAATATGGCCGCCTTGACCTCACTGATGACCCGCTTTTGTGCGGGAGAAGATAGCTGGCTCGCCCGAAGTACTCATAACGGCGAGGCAGGCACCTCGGAAACTCGCGACGCCAATGGAAAACCAAAGCGCAACAAAAATAAGCGCAGGTACAAGAATGGCGGAAGCGACACTAAAGACGCCGCAGTCAACGCGGGATTCACTGGACCTAAATCCGAGCAGAAAAGAAAACCCTTTAAAGGGAATAAAGACGGACCTAGCCAGCTTGATAGACTCCTGGACCGCCCATGTGGGATCCACGGCACTCAGGAAAAACCAGCAAACCACACTAATAGGAATTGCTGGGTCTTTAAACAAGCCGGCAAGATAGCGGTAGGGGGTCAGAGTAAAACCCAACACCGCAGCGATGACGAGGATGAACCTCGGCAGCCCAATAATGGAGGCCAAAAGAAATTTCCTAATGAGGTAACAGAGGTCAACATGATCTATGTCACCCACATCCCTAAAAGGGAGAGGAAACGTGCACTTCGGGACGTATACGCGCTGGAGCCAGTCGCCCCGAAGTATAACCCATGGTCAGCCTACCCGATCACTTTCGACAAGCACGATCATCCGACCAGCATCAGGCATGGCGGATCGGCGGCGCTCGTCCTAGACCCTATTGTTGATGGTTATCACCTAACGCGCGTCCTGATGGACGGGGGAAGCAGCCTTAACCTCATCTACGAGGACATAGTTCGGAAGATGGGCATTGACTCATCTCGGATTAAGCCGAGCTCTACCACCTTTAAAGGTGTCATTCCGGGCGTCGAAGCCCGTTGTACCGGAACAGTCACCCTAGAGGTAGTCTTCGGCTCGCCCGAGAACTTCCGAAGCAAAGAGTTAATCTTCGATATCGTACCCTTCCGGAGTGGATACCATGCGCTCTTAGGGCGCACAATCTTTGCACACTTTAACGCAGTCCCGCATTACGCCTATCTCAAGCTCAAAATGCCGGGACCCAACGGCGTCATCACAGTCAATGGCAACACGGAACGTTCACTCCGGACAGAGGAACAGACCGCGACTTTCACAGCCGAGGTTCAAAAGTCCGAGGAGGCAGCCCGCAGCGATAAACGCACCGCCCGCTCCTTGAAGCGCGCCCGTGCTGCACAAATCGACCTCGGCCAGGTGCCCCCGCACCCAAAATAGGGATGCGGGCTCCTTCTGTGCCCTCTCTGGAGTGGGCACTACTTCCCCAGAGTGCATAACTTCGCACTCAAGATTCCCTGGGACGTCGAGGAGCCAGAACGACTACCCAAACATCGGCGTGGATTAACCACACAAAGACAAGGCTTAGAGCCCCTGCATAGGCAAGCACCTGTAAAAGGAACTGCCAAACTTCTATGTGGTTTTAAAACCACAGAGTGGCTTCGGCCACACCTCCCTTCAAGGAACTCGGTCAATCAAACACCTACAGTGTATAAAGGGCCGGAAGGGCATCGACCTTCGCAAATTCTTTGCCATCAATGGTGACGATATGGTCAATAGTTTGGAAACGCAGACGTGCGGCAGGTAGCGGTCCAGATCCTTTAAAATCCGTTAGCGATTATCCGACCTGTTTTTCCTTTTTCTTCTTTACCATCTACATTGTACTCTTTCAATTACTCTCGTCACAGCTGGGCATGTACACGATTGATATTATGAAATAAAGAAACTGTGCCATTTCAAGGTCCCTATTGTATTTCTTTATCAGCATAGCCCCTCTGGGCCGATGAAGTTCTCTAAAAAGATGCAATTGTATAACAAAGTCCGAGGTATTCGGCGTCTCGAATATTGGCCTTATATGCATCAGTTTCGAGCCTAGATTTCGGTTAATAGTTGGGTTGCCCGGCTGCTATGTGTACCCCTTACGTTTCCAATGAATTCGGCTAAGGGTGTAAAGGGAGAACCACTGCGATTGCGCCGCCAGGTCAATTGGCATGGCGCCTCAGTGGAGAATGCCGAAAACTGACTATCTAGGTAGGCGTAAACTAGTCTGCCATCCGGAGACCGCATCAAGCGATGTGACGATAGAGATCACCCGTGTTAAACGAAGGGCTTTCATTCCTAGCCGATGTGACGATAGAGATCACCCGTGTTATGGCCTAGACCTCGTCCAACTTGGCCGAACACTTCCCACGCCGGGGGCTGGTTATCGGCCCCCACAGTCAAACCCCTATGACTAAGTGAAAGATATCAAGCCACTATAGTCCGATTGCCTAGTTCCTATAAGTCACCGACCGCCTCCGGGTATCGAGACGTTGGCTAAGGGTCCAATGTGCCTTAAGGAACACCCTTTGTATGACCAACACTGGGGCAGAAGCCGACGACTGGCCACTCTCATTTTAAACAGTCATATAGGAGGAATAATTAAATTATAAAACAGCACACATGGAATTTCAAGCCATTTTCATTCAACAAAAGATAAAGTTTTTACATCGTACACTCTGGCATTCTGAAGTATCATCTAGAAGTATAGAGTGTCTTTGGGACACATGGCCTCTGTGGTCCGATCTCCCGCCTCCACCTCGGCGAAGAACTGCTCGGCGGTCCGCGGCTTGTCGGCAGGAGGGCCCGCTGCACACGTCTCCACATCAACCTTGCGGAAGTGAGTCTTCACGCAGGCATATGCCCTCCGTGCCCCTTCGAAGCACGCAGACCTTTTCCAGCGATCCACGCAGGGCATGACATCTTGGAGTCGGGCCGTAAGGCCGAAGAGGCTCTTCGGCATGGCTTCGGCAGGCCACAGGGCGACGCAGAGGTCCTGGAGTGCCGGTCTCGTCATGCGAAAAAATTCCACCAGCTGCTTCACTCGATGATTCAGCAGCAGCGCGGACGGCGACACTGGAAACTGCCCCCAGAAGGCCTTCTCCGCCTCATGGCCCGCCAGCTGGCCGAAGTATGCCACCGCATCCGCCGCGCTCTGCGGGAGATCTTCAAAGACCTCTGCAGAACGCCATAACTGGGTGAACTCGACACACCCTCTGCTGCCAAACGCACACTGCAGCAAAAATATCTTACCCGAGGCGATTTGCTCCACTTGCTGGAGCACCTCACGGTCAGCTCGGGCTGATGTCTTGAGCTCGGAGTGGGCACGTTGAAGCTTCTCGAGTTCCTCCTTCGTTCGTTGCCCCTCCTCCTGAAGTTTGTCGCGTGCTTCGAACACGCCCTTCGGGGTCTCCTCGACCTCTAGCACCTGTGCCTGGTGCTTCTCTCCGGCTGCCTTCTCGGCGGCCCGGGCCTTCTCGGCCACGACGGCAGCAGCCTCCTGCTGCCGCACCTCCTTCCGAGCCCTTTCGAGCTTGGCCTTGAGCATCTCCAGCTCCGCTGTCAACACAGTTCGGCCTTAGTTGTTTGCTTTAACATACATTATGCCTCTTTATCCAAAGTACAAGGCAAGTCTAAACTTGCTTACCTTGAGATTGCTCAAGTTTCCGGTTCATCTCCGCCATCCCTTCGGAGACGGAGTCCGAAACCGAGGTTGAAACCTGGAACAAAACAAATCCCCATCATAAAGGGAATAATTAAACAGTCTCTAGGATGGCTGCCTCGAGCAGCGTCCTGGGGGCTGCTCAACGAGCTCCTACTTAATCAAGCGACCCCGACGCCGGTTTCTTGAAACCAACTTCGGGCTCGGGGGCTGCTCACTCACTAAGCCGTTTAGCAGGTTGTACTTTTATGTCCTCAGACAAAATTCATAAAACAAACAGCTTAAAAAAACAAATTGATTGCACAGAAGGCGTACCTCGAAACCTGCTATGAGGTTCTTGAAAACCTCGTGCAGGCCGGCCCCTGTGGACCGGTAACCTTCCAGCGTCGTGCCTATCAAGGCACGGTGCTCGTCCTTGATGGAAGAGCCCTCTAGGGCCTCCTCCACCTCCTCGGTCCACCCTGCGCTGTTCCGTCCTTGGGCAGTAGGTTGGGGTGAAGGGATGACCTCGGGTGTATCCACCCGAGCAGCCTCCGCCTGGTGTGGCGGAGCCGAGGTAGACGTCGGCTGGGCCAATGACTGGCCCAGCCCTTCTTCGATGACCTCGGGTCGCTCCGTCCCCGGGTCTTGTTGGGCCATGGTCTTGACCTCGGCCATGGTAGCCACCTCATTGGCCCCCGTCAAGTTGACGTCGGGGACCAGGGTGGATGTCGCCTCCCCTAGCCCATCATGCTTCGGGGGAGAAGCGGCGGGCTCTGGAGTCCCGCTGGCGGATGGCAGCCCACTTGAAGAACCGCTGGGGATTACCCTCGGCGGACTGCATGTGAAAGATTACTTCTGTAAAGATTTCCCTTGGTGAAAAAAGGACTCACGGAAGAAGGACAAGGACTTACCCTCGGGGTGCTGGTTTCTTCCTCCCCATGGTGAGGAGATCTTCCTCTGAGTCACCGGAGAGCTTGGCCCTCTCCGATGACTTGTTGACGGCCTCGGATGAGGCTCGCCTCGTCCTCTTTGGGCCCTTCGGTGGCATATCCATGTCGGCATCTTCCAACGCCGACCTCTTCCCCTTCGGAGGGGGAACCTCCTCCTCTTCACCCTCCTCGGCGCCGCCGTCTTGAGCGGCGGAGGTGTGGGTCTCTTCTGACCGGGTGACCGAAGTCCCCCGGGTCCAAGCACTTGACCTCACCATCTGGGACTTCGTCCCTTTGGAGGCCACCACATGCGGCTCCTCGGTCAGAAGTGCTGAGAGCAGGGGAGTTGGGGGCTGCTCTGGCAGTGGGGCCAGGCATCGTACCCCTTGTTCCCAGGCCAGCCACTTCTGCAAAAATGTCAAAACACGTCGATTCAAGTAAAAACTTTATTCCTCAGCGCAATGAGCAAAAAAACAAAGATTGAAGGGCGAAACCACTCACCGGGGGGGGGGGGGGGTGGCTCATAGCCGTGCTCGAGGCCATGGTCCTCCCCGCCTTGGGGATTTTGTCCTTGGCCAGCTTCATGAGCTTCGACCACATGGCGGCCAAGGTGGAGCGGAAGAAGGTGTTGATGGTGTTGTTGGGGAACGTTGCATGGGAAACAAAAAATTTCCTACGCACACGCAAGATCTATCCATGGTGATGAGCATCTACGAGAGGGAGAGTGAATCTACATACCCTTGTAGATCGCTAAGCGGAAGCGTTTAAGAAACGCGGTTGATGTAGTCGAACGTCTCCGCGATCCAAATCGCAAGTCGTCCCTCGATCCGATCACGAACTAGTGCCGAACGGACGGCACCTCCGCGTTCAACACACGTACGGCTTGATGACGCCTTCACCTCCTCGATCCAGCGAGCGATGGTGAAGTAGTGGTTGAGTTCCAGCAGCACGACGGCGTGGTGATGGTGGTGAGGAACAATCTCTGCAGGGCTTCGCCAAGCGCTACGGAGATTATGACGGAGGAACTAGAGGGTTAGGGTTGCCGCACACGGCTTGGGGAAATCTTGATGTGTCCCGTGTGCTAGCCCTGCCCCTCTATTTATATGTTGAGCCTTGGGCTCTAAACTTGGAGTAAAAGCCTCCTCCAGGTCGGTTTTGCCCGCACAAGGTCGGTTTGGCCCGCAGGAAAAGAGTCCAACTCGGATCCCTGCCGAACCGTGCACAGCCGCGCACAAGCGGTAGTACCGCTCACAAGCGGTAGTACCGCTTGGGCGGTAGTACCGCTTCACACAAGCGGTAGTACCGCTCGGGCGGTAGTACCGCTTCACCAAGCGGTAGTACCGCTTACGCGGCAGCAAAACTACTTTTGCACTTTCCAATACCTCGTGGGCTTTTATCCCTTTGGCCCATATAAAGTGTTGCTGTACCCGAACACTTCGGTAAACATCCGGAACCCCTTCCGGTGAACTCCGGAACTTTTCCGGAGATCAAAACACTATTATCACATATATCAATCTTTACCTCCGGACTATTCCGGAGATCCTCGTCATGTCCGGGATCTTATCCGGGACTCCGAAAAACTTTCGGTCACCAACATAATAACTCAATTATACTAATCGTCACCAAACGTTAAGTGTGTAGACCCTGCGGGTTCGAGAACTATGTAGACATGACCGAGACACTTCTACGATCAATAACCAATAGCGGGACCTGGATGCCCATATTGGCTCCTACATATTCTACGAAGATCTTTTATCGGTCGAACCTCTATGTCAAGGATTCAGTTAATCCCGTATGCTGTTCCCTTTGTTCTTCGGTATGTTACTTGCCCGAGATTCGATCGTCAGTATCTCTATACCTAGTTCAATCTCGTTACCGGCAAGTCTCTTTACTCGTTCCGTAATACAAGATCTCGTGGCTAACACTTTAGTCACATTGCTTGCAAGGCTCATTGTGATGTTGTATTACCGACTGGGCCCTGAGATACCTCTCCGTCACACAGAGTAACAAATCCCAGTCTTGATCCATGCCAACCCAACAGACACCCTCGGAGATACCTGTAGAGCACCTTTATAGTCACCCAGTTACGTTGCGACGTTTGATACACACAAGGTACTCCTCTGATGTCAGGGAGTTGCATGATCTCATGGTCATAGGAACAGATACTTGACATGCAGAAAACAATAGCAATAAACTGACACGATCAAATGCTACGTTCTTAGTTTGGGTCTTGTCCATCACATCATTCTCCTAATGATGTGATCCCGTTATCAAATGACATCTCATGTCAATGGCTAGGAAACCTTAACCATCTTTGATCAACGAGCTAGTCAACTAGAGGCTTACTAGGGACACAGTGTTGTCTATGTACCCACACATGTATTTGAGTTTCCAATCAATACAATTATAGCATGGATAATAAACGATTATCATGAACAAGGAAATATAATAATAACCAATTTATTATTGCCTCTAGGGCATATTTTCAACAGTCTCCCACTTGCACTAGAGTCAATAATCTAGTTCACATTACTATGTGATTTACATTGTAATGAATCGAACACCCATGCAGTTCTGGTGTTGTTCATGTTTAGCCCTTGGAAGAGGTTTAGTCATCGGATCTGCAACATTTAGATCCGTGTGTACTTTGCAAATATTTATGTCATCCTCCTTGATGTAATCGCGGATGGAATTGAAACGTCGCTTTATGTGTCTGGTCCTCTTGTGAAATCTTGGTTCCTTGGCTAGAGCAATGGCACCAGTATTATCACAAAACAGAGTCATTGGGTTAAGCGCACTAGGCACTACTCCAAGATCTGTCATGAACTCCTTCATCCAGACACCTTCCTTCGCCGCCTCCGAGGCAGCGATGTACTCCGCTTCGCATGTAGAATCTGCTACCACGCTTTGCTTGGAACTGCACCAGCTAACCGCACCCCCATTAAGAATAAATACGTATCCGGTTTGCGACTTAGAGTCATCCGGATCAGTGTCAAAGCTTGCATCGACGTAACCCTTTACGACGAGCTCTTGATCACCTCCATAAACGAGAAACATGTCCTTAGTCCTTTTCAGGTACTTCAGGATATTCTTGACCGCCGTCCAGTGTTCCATTCCTGGATCACTTTGAAACCTTCCGACCATACTTATGGCAAGGCTGACATCGGGTCTTGTGCACAGCATTGCATACATAATAGAGCCTATGGCTGAAGCATAGGGGATGACACTCATATTTTCTCTATCTTCTGCAGTCACTGGGCATTGAGTCTTACTCAACTTCACACCTTGCAAAACAGGCAAGAACCCCTTCTTGGACTGATCCATTTTGAACTTCTTCAAAACTTTGTCAAGGTATGTGCTTTGTGAAAGTCCTATTAAGCGTCTCGATCTATCTCTATAGATCTTGATGCCTAATATGAAAGCAGCTTCTCCTAGGTCCTTCATTGAAAAACTCTTGTTCAAATATTCCTTCACGCTTTCCAGCATTTCTATATTGTTTCCAATCAGTAATATGTCATCCACATATAATATTAGAAACGCTATAGAGCTCCCACTTACTTTCTTGTAAATACAAGCTTCTCTGTAAACTTGTATAAACTCGAACGCTTTGATCACCTCATCAAAACGAAGATTCCAACTCCGAGATGCTTGCACCAGTCCATAAATGGATCGCTGGAGTTTGCAAACTTTGTCAGCATTCTCTGGATCAACAAAACCTTCTGGTTGCATCATATACAACTCTTCCTTAAGGAAACCGTTAAGGAATGCTGTTTTACATCCATCTGCCAAATTTCATAATCGAAAAAGGCAGCTATTGCTAACAAGATTCTGACGGACTTAAGCATCGCTACGGGTGAGAAGGTCTCATCGTAGTCAACTCCTTGAACTCATGAAAAACCCTTTGCCACAAGTCGAGCTTTATAGACGGTGACATTACCGTCCGCGTCCGTCTTCCTCTTAAAGATCCATTTGTTCTGAATGGCCTTACGCCCTTCAGGTAATACTTCCAAAGTCCACACTTTGTTTTCATACGTGGATCCCATCTCGGATTTCATGGCCTCTAACCACTTCTCGGAATCCGGGCCCATCATCGCTTCTCCATAGCTCGTAGGTTCATCGTTGTCTAACAACATGACCTCCAAGACAGGGTTGCCGTACCACTCAGGAGCAGTACGTGTCCTTGTCGACCTACGAGTTTCGATAGCAACTTGATCCAAAGCTTCATGATCATCATCATTAACTTCCTCTTCAGCTGTTGTAGGCTCTACAGAAACATCTTTCTGCGCTGCGCTACTTTCAGGTTGAAGTAAAGGTTCAACAACCTCATCAAGTTCTATCTTCCTCCCACTCAATTCTTTCGAGAGAAACTCTTTCTCAAGAAATGTTCCGTTTTTAGCGACAAACACTTTGCCTTCGGATCTGAGATAGAAGGTATACCCAACTGTCTCTTTTGGGTATCCTATGAAGACGCATTTCTCCGCTTTGGGTTCCAGCTTTTCAGGCTGAAGCTTTTTGACATAAGCATCACATCCCCAAACTTTAAGAAACGACAGCTTTGGTTTCTTGCCAAACCAAAGTTCATATGGCGTCGTCTCAACGGATTTCGATGGTGCCCTATTTAAAGTGAATGCAGCTGTCTCTAATGCATAACCCCAAAACGATAGTGGCAAATCGGCAAGAGACATCATAGATCGCACCATATCCAATAAGGTTCGATTACGACGTTCGGACACACCATTACGCTGTGATGTTCCAGGCGGTGTCAATTGTGAAACAATTCCACACTGTCTTAAGTGACTGCCAAACTCATAACTCAGATATTCTCCTCCTCGATCAGATCGTAGGAATTTAATCTTCTTGTTACGATGATTCTCAACTTCACTCTGAAATTGTTTGAACTTTTCAAATGTTTCAGACTTGTGTTTCATTAAGTAAATATACCCATATCTACTTAAGTCATCAGTGAAGGTGAGAAAATAACGATAACCACCGCGCGCCTCAATACTCATCGGACCACACACATCAGTATGTATGATTTCCAATAAGTCACTTGCCCGTTTCATTGTTCCAGAGAACGGCGTTTTAGTCATCTTGCCCATGAGGCATGGCTCACATGTGTCAAGTGATTCAAAATCAAGTGACTCCAAAAGTCCATCAGCATGGAGCTTCCTCATGCGTTTAACGCCAATATGACCTAAACGGCAGTGCCACAAGAAAGTGGTATTATCATTATCAATTCTACATCTTTTGGCATCAATGTTATGAACATGTGTATCATTACTATCGAGATTCAATAAGAATAAACCCCTCACATTGGGTGCATGACCATAAAAGATATTACTCATATAAATAGAACAACCATTATTCTCTGATTTAAATGAGTAACCGTCTCGCAATAAACAAGATCCAGATATAATGTTCATGCTTAACGCAGGCACCAAATAACACTTATTTAGGTTCATCACTAATCCCGACGGTAATCGAAGAGCGAGCGTGCCGACGGCGATCACATCAACCTTGGAACCATTTCCCACGCGCATCGTCACTTCATCCTTTGCCAGCCTCCGTCTATTCCGCAGTTCCTGTTTTGAGTTGCAAATATGAGCAACCGCACCGGTATCAAATACCCAAGCACTACAACGAGAGTTGGTAAGGTACACATCAATAACATGTATATCATATATACCTTGTTTGTTGTTGGCCGCCTTCTTGTCAGCCAAATACTTGGGGCAATTCCGCTTCCAGTGTCCAGTTCCCTTGCAATGAAAGCACTCAGTTTCTGGTTTGGGTCCAGCCTTGGGTTTCTTCACAGGAGCAGCAACTGCTTTGCCACCCTTCTTAGATTTACCCTTCTTACCCTTGCCATTTTTCTTGAAACTAGTGGTTTTATTGACCATCAACACTTGATGCTCCTTCTGAATTTCAGACTCAGCGGCTTTCAGCATCGCAAACAGCTCGGCGACTGATTTGTTCATCCCGTGCATGTTATAGTTCAACACGAAGCTCTTGTAGCTAGGTGGCAATGATTGAAGAACTCTGTCAGTGATAGCCTCTAGCGGAAGGGGCATCCCCAATTCAGCCAGACGGGTGGAGTACCCAGACATTCTGAGCACGTGATCACTGATAGACCCGTTCTCCTCCATCTTGCAAGTATAGAACTTATCGGAGATCTCATATCTCTCGATCCGGGCATTCTTCTGAAAGATAAACTTCAACTCCTGGAACATCTCATATGCTCCATGACGTTCAAAACGTCTTTGAAGTCCCGGTTCTAAGCCATACAACATTGCACATTGAACTATTGAGTAATCATCAGAACGAGCCTGCCAGGCGTTCACAACGTCTAGAGACTCAACTGGAGCGGGTGGATCACCAAGTGGTGCATCAAGGACATAAGCCTTCTGGGAAGCCGTAAGGATAATCCTTAGATTACGGGCCCAGTCCACAAAGTTACTTCCATCATCTTTCAACTTAGCTTTCTCTAGGAACGCATTAAAATTCAGGGGTGCTACTGCGCGAGCCATGATCTACAACATAAATATAGCAAAGACAACTTAGACTATTGTTCTAGATAATGAGTTTAGTTAATCATATTACTTAAAAAAAACTCCCACTCAAATTGACATCCCTCCGATCATTCGAGTGTAACATGATCCAAATCCACCAACTCAAGTCCGATCATCACGTGAGTTGAGGTGGTTTCAATGGTGAACATCTTCATGTTGATCATATCTACTATATGACTCATGTTCGACCTTTCGGTCTCTTGTGTTCCGAGGCCATGTCTGTACATGCTAGGCTCGTCAAGTTTAACCCGAGTGTTCCGCGTGTGCAATATGGCTTGCACCCGTTGTATGTGAACGTGGAATCTATCACACCCGATCATCACGGCGTGTCTCGAAACGACGAACTTTCGCAACGGTGCACACTCGGGGAGAACACAATTTATCTTGAAATTTAAGTGAGGGATCACCTTATAATGCTACCGTCGTCCTAAGCAAAATAAGATGCATAAAAGGATTAACATCACATGTAAATCATAAGTGACATGATATGGCCATGAACATGTGCTTTTGATCTCCATCTCCAAAGCACCGGCATGATCTCCATCGTCACCGGCATGACACCATGATCTCCATCATCTTGATCTCCATCAACGTGTCGCCATAAGGTTGTCGCGCCGACTGTTGCTTCCACGACTATTGCTAACGTTTAGCGATAAAGTAAAGCATTACATAGCACTTAATGATTGACACGCAGGTCATACAATAATTAAAGACAACTCTATGGCTCCTGCCAGTTGCCGTACTCATCGACATGTAAGTCGTGATATTCTATACAACACATGATCATCTCATACATCACATATATCTCATCATGTAATTGGCCATATCATATCACATCATACCCTGCAAAAACAAGTTAGACGTCCTCTAATTGTTGTTGCAAATTTTACGTGGCTGCTATGGGTTTGCAAGAACCGTTCTTACCTACGCAAAACCACAACGTGGTGTAGTGATTGCTTTTTGATCTTCTAAAAGAACCCTCTTCATTGAAATCGATTCAACTAAAGTGAGAGAGACAGACACCCGCTAGCCATCTTTATGCAACGAAGTTACATGTCAGTTGAAGGAACCTGTCTCGCGTAAGTGTACGCGTAATGTCGGTCCGGGCCGCTTCATCTCACAGTACCGCCGAATCAAATATCAACTAGTAACGGCAAGCAATATGTATACACCCACGTCCACAACTCGTTTGTGTTCTACTCGAGATCTCATCTACGCATAGACCTAGCTCATGATGCCACTGTTGGGGAATGTTGCATGGGAAACAAAAATTTTCCTACGCACACGCAAGATCTATCCATGGTGATGAGCATCTACGAGAGGGAGAGTGAATCTACATACCCTTGTAGATCGCTAAGCGGAAGCGTTTAAGAAACGCGGTTGATGTAGTCGAACGTCTCCGCGATCCAAATCGCAAGTCGTCCCTCGATCCGATCACGAACTAGTGCCGAACGGACGGCACCTCCGCGTTCAACACACGTACGGCTTGATGACGCCTTCACCTCCTCGATCCAGCGAGCGATGGTGAAGTAGTGGTTGAGTTCCAGCAGCACGACGGCGTGGTGATGGTGGTGAGGAACAATCTCTGCAGGGCTTCGCCAAGCGCTACGGAGATTATGACGGAGGAACTAGAGGGTTAGGGTTGCCGCACACGGCTTGGGGAAATCTTGATGTGTCCCGTGTGCTAGCCCTGCCCCTCTATTTATATGTTGAGCCTTGGGCTCTAAACTTGGAGTAAAAGCCTCCTCCAGGTCGGTTTTGCCCGCACAAGGTCGGTTTGGCCCGCAGGAAAAGAGTCCAACTCGGATCCCTGCCGAACCGTGCACAGCCGCGCACAAGCGGTAGTACCGCTCACAAGCGGTAGTACCGCTTCACACAAGCGGTATTACCGCTCGGGCGGTAGTACCGGTTCACCAAGCGGTAGTACCGCTTACGCGGCAGCAAAACTACTTTTGCACTTTCCAATACCTCGTGGGCTTTTATCCCTTTGGCCCATATAAAGTGTTGCTGTACCCGAACACTTCGGTAAACATCCGGAACCCCTTCCGGTGAACTCCGGAACTTTTCCGGAGATCAAAACACTATTATCACATATATCAATCTTTACCTCCGGACTATTCCGGAGATCCTCGTCATGTCCGGGATCTTATCCAGGACTCCGAACAACTTTCGGTCACCAACATAATAACTCAATTATACTAATCGTCACCAAACGTTAAGTGTGTAGACCCTGCGGGTTCGAGAACTATGTAGACATGACCGAGACACTTCTACGATCAATAACCAATAGCGGGACCTGGATGCCCATATTGGCTCCTACATATTCTACGAAGATCTTTTATCGGTCGAACCTCTATGTCAAGGATTCAGTTAATCCCGTATGCTGTTCCCTTTGTTCTTCGGTATGTTACTTTCCCGAGATTCGATCGTCAGTATCTCTATACCTAGTTCAATCTCGTTACCGGCAAGTCTCTTTACTCGTTCCGTAATACAAGATCTCGTGGCTAACACTTTAGTCACATTGCTTGCAAGGCTCATTGTGATGTTGTATTACCGACTGGGCCCTGAGATACCTCTCCGTCACACAGAGTAACAAATCCCAGTCTTGATCCATGCCAACCCAACAGACACCCTCGGAGATACCTGTAGAGCACCTTTATAGTCACCCAGTTACGTTGCGACGTTTGATACACACAAGGTACTCCTCCGATGTCAGGGAGTTGCATGATCTCATGGTCATAGGAACAGATACTTGACATGCAGAAAACAATAGCAACAAACTGACACGATCAAATGCTACGTTCTTAGTTTGGGTCTTGTCCATCACATCATTCTCCTAATGATGTGATCCCGTTATCAAATGACATCTCATGTCAATGGCTAGGAAACCTTAACCATCTTTGATCAACGAGCTAGTCAACTAGAGGCTTACTAGGGACACAGTGTTGTCTATGTACCCACACATGTATTTGAGTTTCCAATCAATACAATTATAGCATGGATAATAAACGATTATCATGAACAAGGAAATATAATAATAACCAATTTATAATTGCCTCTAGGTCATATTTCCAACAGGTGTCCATGTCCTCGGGCTTTTGTGCCCACATCGGGGTAGCCTGAAGTTGGAGAGGGAGTATACGGCGGTTGAGCATGACATTTATGACGTCGGCCAGCTCAACCTTCCCCGTTGTGGACCACCACAAGATCCTATCGATCAGGGTCTCCACCTCTTCTGGCTTCCCCCAAGCAACGCCCTTCTCCTTCCAGGACTTGAGTTTCTTGGGAGGCCCGGCCGAGAAGGCCGGGACTTCGGTTTGACCAGGGGCAAGTGGCTCGGTGATGTAGAACCACTCTCTTTGCCACTCCTTCACTGTTTCGATGAAGGTGCCCTTGAACCAGGTGGCCCCCTGGTTCTTGCTGATCATGGCCCCTCCGCACTCCGCGAGATCTGAGCCACTTGACTACGGTTTGATCTCGAAGAGCTTCAGCCATAAGCCGAAGTGCGGCTCATAGCGGAGGAAGGCCTCGTAGACTGTGATGAAGGCGGCGAGGTGGAGAACGGAATTAGGGGCCAGGTGGTGGAAATCTAACCCGTAAAAGAACATTACCCCGCGCACGAAGGGGTGCAGCGGTAACCCCAGGCCTCAGATGAGGTGGGGGACGAAGACCACCCGCTCCCCGGCGTTGGGAGCGGGCACCAGCTGGCCGGCCGCTGGAGCACGGGCGGCGATGGCGGGGGCCAGATACCCCGCATCGCGCAGCTCGGCGATGGTCGCAGCTGTCATGATGGAGCCGCCCCAGTGTCCCTTGAGGGTGTCGGCCATGGCTGGTTGAGGAGTTGGGCTCGCGAAAGGGAAAGGCGCGTTGGTTGGATCTGGGTGTTAGAGCTAGACGAAGCAACAGTGGGGGAAGGATGGGAGCGTGGGCTATCACGCTATTCTCCCCTTTTCTCTTATGGGCCTATGAAAGGCCAAGAGTCCCCCCCGCTGCGCCGATAAATTTGCGGTTAATATCAAAAATGTTGTTGAAACATATGGGGGGAAACGAAATCTTGATGATATCCCTAAGGAAGCGGGCACGATCTCTACCTTGAAGGGTGTGGTGCCCCGCCTGAATACCACTGTAGCCAGACGGTCGCCGCGCATACCAGCCCAGGAAAATCACTCTGGCATGCGCTTTTACAACAAGTATCATGAACACAAGCTTTTCTATTAATGGATATATAAGTCTTACATGATATCTTACAAGGGTGATGGCAGCGGAAAGACTTTATCTAAGGCAGCATGGTCTTGGTGCGACTCCAATCCACAGGGATCTGACTGGGTTACTCTTTTTAGACCACGAACACTTCGGCTCCTCGCTAGCAAACGTCGGATCCTTAGGTGACCCTGGCCACATGGAAGGCCGCTGAGTAATTTTGAATGTACTCGCAAGCAAACCAAACCAACATATACACCAAGCAATGCAATCCACACTACTAGAAAAAAGCACATTAGTGGCGCACCACTTTTGGGTATTAATGGCGCACCATAGGTGCGCCACTATTACCACGCCACTAATAAGAAATACTAATGGCGCACCTCTGGTGCGCCATTAGTATTGCAGGTAACAGTGGCGCACCTCTGGTGCGCCATTACTATTGCTACAGGTGCGCCACTGGTAACTTTTTTTTTAATTTTTTTTGATTTTTTTTGAATTTTGAAGGCGGGAAAATAGTAGTGGCGCACCGTCTAACCCCCACCGTGCGCCATTGCTCATTTTTTGCATTTTTTTTTTCCTTTTTTCCAATTATTTTTGTTCTTGAGCGGTTCTTGGGGTGGTCACCGGCGGCAGGCGAGCTTGAGCTCGAGTAGCCACGCCGCCTCGCAGGTCGCCTCCTCCCGTGTCGTGCCTCTCTCCTCTCTCTTCTTCCTCCCTTTCCTAATCCTCTCATCTCTCTCTCTCTCTGTTGCAAGGTCAACACCATGGATGCTCGCTGCCCGAGCTCGTCGTCACCGCGCCGTTCCGAACGTCCCTGTCGCTGGATCCGGTGGCCATGGCCAACCCTCCGTTCCCCGCCCCGCCTCGCCGTGGCAATGGCTGCCGCCTGCCTCCTCGTGCAGTATCAGGAGGAGGACGAAGCCTCCGTGCCCGCTCACACGCAGCCATGGAGGAAGTGGAGGAGGAGGAGCCATGGAGGAAGGGGAGGAGGAGGCATGGATGAAGGGGAGGAGGAGGAGCCATGGAGGAAGGGGAGGAGGGGGCATGGATGAAGGGGAGGAGGAGGAGGAGGAGGAGGCATGGAGGAAGTGGAAGAGGAGGGCATGAGGAGGGGGGAGGAGGAAGAAGAGGTAGGGAGCAGAAAGGGGAGAAAGGGGAGAAGACAAAGCTAGGGGTTAATAAGCTGTGTCGAAACTAGTAATGGCGCACCATGGGGGTGGTGCGCCATTACTAGTTTTGAAATTTCAAACTAGTAATGGCGCACCACCCCATGGTGCGCCATTGCTAACTTGTTTTTTATTTTTTAATTTTTTGAATTTGGAAGGCGGGAAAGTTAGCAGTGGCGCACTATGCACTGGTGCGCCACTGCTAATTTTTTTTTATTTTTTTACCTCCAGATCTTAAAATGGCCCTAACTTTTTTTCTGTTAGGTTTTTGAGGATTCTAAAAGATCGATAATGGGCATAGCCCGTTGAATTCGGATGTAACTTTTCGAGTAGATGCTTTTTCATATAAAAAACTTTTTCATCGGAGGTCGTATGCAAAAGTTACGGCCATTTTACCGAAACACGGCGGCTTTTTGCAAAAAAATTCAAAATTCATGTTTATTAATTTTCCTAACAACTAGAACACATAACACATGGGCATCTATTTTTTTGAATTTTTTTGAATCTTTTATCATTTTCTTTTATTTTATTTTAAGCTGAAAAGGCGATCCACAGGGGGGGTGGGTGTTGTGTCTGTGTGTGTGAGCAATAGTAATGGCGCACCCTCCCTGGTGCGCCATTGCTAACCTTAGCAATGGCGCACCAGGGAGGGTGCGCCATTACTATTGCTCACACACACAGACACACCCCACCACACACACATAGCAATGGCGCACCACACCAAGGTGCGCCATTTCTATGTAGCATAGTAATGGCACACCTAGCTATGGTGCGCCATTGCTATGTCTGGTGAGGTGGGGGGGTGGGCAAAAAAAATAACAATGGCGCACTGCTCAGGTGGTGCGCCACTACTAAAAAAATAACAATGGCGCACCTGTTTCTGGTGCGCCATTGCTATATAGCAGTGGCGCACCACCACCATGGTGCGCCACTAATAGGGATATTGGCTATAGCCAGTTTTCTAGTAGTGCCATGGCATTCAAGCATGCATTCGTTATCTTAACAGTATTAACTATCATGTTATGGTAGGATTATCTATCATGATAACTACTAAAGTAAATACAGTATGACGAAGATAAAGCTTATCCAGTAAATAATCCATACTCCGAATATTCTTATGATCCAATCCAACTCCAATCCAAACCTTTTGGTCATACGACCGTTCCTCTCCTAGCCATCCCATGGCTAACATTCATATCCCTGACATCATCTGATGTCCATGCAACTGCACTGCAAGTCTGACCAACCTTACTATTCTCTGGTTCAGTCTTAACAATAACATTATATAGTTTGTTCCTCCAGACTTGACACAGACCAAATAGGGGCCTATACGAACTGTCCATGACCGAGGACGCGGCTATTCGAATAGATTTACACTCTGCAGAGGTTGCGCACTTTACCCACACCATGGAGCGCCTAGCCTCGTACTTTAGTACATGTTCCCATTCGGGTGGACCAGTGCTACTCCAACAAAACTTGTCTATTGCCCGGCACTCTTACGGTCCCACCGACAATCATACCCTCCCAGGGTCATGTCCTGGGTGGCCTCTGTGTCACCCCGTGACACCTGCCACCGTCGTGGCCAAACAAAACTGTCCCAAATGGGGACCGCGCGCAAACAAACAACTGGGCTCACAAGGTTATCGCCGCCTACCGGGCCAGGGTAGCGCGCACGCATAACCTTCCCTAGTTTGGTGGTACCGACAAGAGGCAAGACAATAGACTAAGTTAGGGCCGTCCCATACCGGCAAATGTGGCTGCACGGATAAGTCCGGATAGGTGACACTACGACTCGGTCCAGCCGACGGAGGAGGTTGTCATTAAATCATATTCTTAATCATTGCAACAATAACGATAATCCAAGATGCAAACTAGTATACCAACATAACAACCTATCTCCATATTATCATCTACGAGTCACTAGTGCGATAATCTGATGAACATTAGCAGGTAATGTAAATAACAAGTTCAATCTAGCAGGAATCTAATTATTTCTAACACAGACATATTCATTAATTAAACACACAAGAATAACACAGAGCAATGCTTTAGGGCATATATCAGATGGTCGGCTTGCCTGGGGGTGAAGGAATACTCCGGGAGAAGTGCGATCATCTCGCGGAAAAGTTTGCCGGAAAAGATTCCCTCTTGGAGAGGCTGAATAGAGGGCAGGGGCAAAATGGTCATTTTCACAGTGTGAAAACATTATGAAAATGATACCATCGGAATGGGCTCGACGAACTAAAGACGTGGGCATTGGATTCACCTGAATCGGAGTTACGAGCGAAAAGTTGTGGCCGTTCACTCATTAGGCAGAAAACAAACAGAATCTGCTCTTAACGAGTGAACGTTCACTATTTAGGGGTTTCGGCGCCGGGCTGGAAAAGGGAAAGCGGCTTTGAGGAAATACGTTTTCCAGTGGGAGGAAACGTACTGGCCGTCGGGCGTCTCCACTTAAGTCACCGCGGGCCCGGGGCTGAGTGGCTGACGAGGGGGACCCGCGTTGACCTCTCTCTCTCTCGCTGACCCCCTTCTCCCTCTCGACCGGCTACAGAGAGGAGGCCGTGGCTGAGCGCACGCCGGCGCTCCTCGGCGGCTCAGGCCATCCCCGGCCAAGGTCCAGCCACCAGCGGACGCGGAGGGTGACGCCGTGCCGTAGAGGCCTAGCAGTGGTCGCGGGGAAGGGCCGAGATGCCCACGGCGCCGGCCATGGCGGACGGCAGTAGCAGGCTCGGGCGGCGGCCGCCGGCGCTCCGTTGGGTCGTAGGGGAAGGCGAGGGCATGGGCGAGCTCGTGAGAGAGTGGCGCTTCCAGCAGCGGGCAGGAGGAGGCGCGAGGGTGCTCGGACGCCGGGATTGGAGGCGGGACAGAGAGTGAGGCTCGCTGGAAATTTGCGAGCTCCGGCGAGGTATTTGGTCGGGCGCGGGCACGGAGGTGGACTAGAGGGAGTGGGGAGGGGGCTGAGTGAGTTGTGGGTGCTCGGGAAAGCTCGGGCCGCGGCTATTTATAGCCGGCCGTGGGCGACGGATGAGGATGGCTGCCGTGGCATTCTTAGCATCGTACTGGCGCTCCGGCGAGGTGGCACGCTTCGGGCGGTGCCGACCTGACGAACTCCAGAGGAGGGGACTGCGCTGGCGAGCTCGAGAGGATTCGGGGAGGAAGAGGACAGCGGAGGGGAGGCAACAGAGAGGTTCACGCGTGGGACAGTGCCGCAGCGGCGACCGCCGTGGCGCGAGGAAGAAGATAGGGGAGGGGGGAACCTGCTGGAGAGGGGTTACGTGGACGGTGCGGAGCTGGTCGGCACTCGCAAACAAGCTGCGGGCGGCAGGAGGTGGCCGGACGGCGGCTGTTTTGCCACAGTTCGCGCCGGCTGCCGACTAGAGGCGTGGTCACCACCGACTCCACGTGTCCAGGGCATCTAGGTGTTGTCACACCTTGTCAAACAAGTAGCTCACTGGTCAAATTGACAAGATACAACTCTGGAGAGGCCAGGAAAGACCTAGGGTGATCCAGATGATCGAGAACAGCTTCTGGATAAGATCTTGGACAGGAAGTTGGGGAGAAATGAATGAGAGTGGGGATCTGAAACCTTGTCAAAATGAAATTTGGTAGGAGGTACTAGATGCTGGTAAAATTTGAAGCAATTTGGACCTCATTTGCATATAATTCCTTTGTAATGCAATATTTGGTCCAGAAACTTGACTTTGAAGCTGCACTCATTTGGCATGATGAAATGAGCTGAATTTTGGTGTAGGGTGATTATTTGGAGATATGAAGGTACTGGAAAAATTTCAGCTCAATTGGAAATGCCAAAGTGGTACTTCCTTCACAGAGCTTGAATCTGGACATAAACTAGATGGAATTTTTGGGAGAAATTGGCTAGATGAAATGATGTGAATTTTTGCATACTCACATCATATAAGGAATGTGAGGTCCTGGATTAATTTGAGAATTTTTGAAGCAATATAAAATATAGTTGCTTCACAACCTCAAAATAAATCCAGAAACAAGAATTGGAAGATGCTCTCAAAAGTTGAGCTATGGAACTTGGGATCTTGATGGAAATGGTGAATATATGGATAGGAGAAGCTTCACAAATTATTTGGGATTTTTCCTGGCCACCAAAATGGTAGCTCCTTTGGAAAGTGCCCAAAATGCAATATTGGCTTTAAATAGGAAAAGGCCATTTCCCTTATTTAATTATGGCCAATATTTTTATGGGAGCTCAGTATGATCGCAAAGAATATCTCCACAAGTTTTCATGAGCTTTGGAGATGGATAGATATTTTCCTGGATTTAATTCCTTTAAACAGCAGAAAATGGAATTAATTTTAAATGGAAAATATTGCAAATGACTTGGCAATATTTTTGCATATCCAGGGTTTGCAGATATGGGATGATCACTGGGAAAAGTTTGGGAGGCAAAAGATCAAAGGAGATTGGGGTTCCTTTGTAACGAAAGGAATTAGGGTTTCCCTTCCGGTAGACCGGAGAGTAGGGTTTCGGTGGCAAAATCTTGAGAAAATATCTTGGGTGGCAAGATTGGATTGGAGAGAGTCTCTAGTTGGATAGGAGAGGCAAGGCTAAATGACCATCTTCATATACCCAAGAGCGAGAGAAAATCCAATAACACCGAAAAAAAATATGGGAGTCAAATCCCGCGAAGGAAAAAAAACAAGGAGCGAAAACCAGGGTGTCACAAACCTACCCCCCTTAAGAAAATCTCTTCCTCGAGATTTCCGGGCTTACCTCCCGACTATGGGGGACGTACCTCTGTACGACTTGGATCCATCGGCTGTCTTGTCTTTGTGGGTTCACTGGCCTTTTAACTGCCTCTTCTGATGACTCGGGTGTTGTCTTTTTCAGACGGCTGTATTGAATCCTTCTCTTTCCTGTCAAGCAAACCCTTTGTGCTGGTAGTTCATTGGCTGGGGTTGGTGGGTAGCGGTAGTATCGACAAATAGCTTGGTTTCCATGACCTGGAACTAGCTGCGTCAGGTTTCATTGCGATACTCCGTACCCTCACTGTCACGGGTGAGACAATCTTTCCTGGTACAAGGCTCATATGATCTTATGGCCTGAAGTAGCTTGGAGTGGCTCTCTTTTTGCCCTGTCAGAATGCTCAATCTGGCTGTGGGTTCTGTACGAATGCTTTCTTCCTGTCTCTTGCATTCTGACTTCGTTCTCAGGAGGTTCCCAGCTGAAATGTCGGGCATGATCACAAAGTAATCATAGACGGTAATCTCTGAGATGGCCCTACCATATATAGCCTCTGTGGTCCTTGGTATGACCACTGAGCTGACATAGTATGGCCATCATTCCGGGCATTCTTCGGAGCATAACCTCTGATCTTGGTTGATGGCCTGTATTCACGATGACATGCTGGCTGCATTGTTGTGGCCGTATATGCAAGAGTCTGACAAGGATTGGCAATATCACCTTGTCTGTGGAGCTTTACTTCATTGACTGTCGCGGAGATTGTTTATTCAAGACTTCCTTGTTCTTGGGGGTTCCTTTTTGGGGAACTTGTCATGACCTACCATCATGGCTCCTTGGTCATATCCCAACTTGTTGGGCTTGTATTCACAATTTACTCTTGCATATCTCGTAGGGATTGCTGCGTTCATATCCTTCTTTGAAGTGTGGAGCCAATGTTTCTCTGAACACAGTCATTCCCGTGTACGAGTGGCTCGCATGAACTGATCCCCTGGACTGCATGCTCACAACATATGCAGGAGTAGGATAAATCCTTTCATAATCACTGAGTCCTGAGGCGGATGTGTGTCCGAACTAGTTCATGCTTCTGACCGGCTTGTTGCGGGCACGATGGCGTGTTCAAGAGAGCTGAATTCCTTGCACTCGAAGCTTCTGCCAAGGTAGCGTGCTGAAGAAGGCTGGGTATCGTACCCCGGAAGCTTTCCTTCATGTGGCTTACTGCGGAAGGTCAGGTGGCTTATGTTGGAAGCTTTTCACGATAGCTTGCTAAGGAAGATTGGGAGTCTTGCGTCTTAAGCTCTTTCCGATAGCTTGCGGAGGAAGGCTGGGTTCCTTGTACTCAAAAGCCTTCCACTGTGGTATGCAGTCGGACATGTGGCTGATTCTGGCTTTATTCCGAAGTATCCGGAATTTACCCATAGCGGAGCCAAAATTTAGTATAGGCCATACCTTGTCTGAAGATATTCCGTTGGTCATGCATACCGCTTGTCCTTCTGCTGGTCTGAGCATTGTTGTTGTAGAGGTTGCACAATTGATGCAGACTTCATGTTAGTAATTAATTCAGAATATCCTTTTGCATTCAAACCAAGTGTTGCTGGTAGTGAGCAGTTGACAGATAATTCCATTCGATTTGGCCGAGCTTCCAGGTGTTTGGAATTCTCATTGATTCCGAATGGCCATGGACTTATCCATATATCTCGCAAACCTTGTTCACAGTGCCCGGAAAATTTTGTATATGCACCGGTAAATTCCCAGAATATGCTTTGAAATTTGTATCAACATACCAGAGTTCTCTTGTGGCTCTCGGCACATTCACATTCTTGAAATATGTCTTTGGTGGGTAATAAATGATTCTTGAGTCCATTGAGAAAAGACTCAAGGTTCACCCCACTGGCTGAAATAATCCTTGTATGGAGGACCAAATAATTTGCTCTTGCTGATGTCCATTCCCGATAGCTCATCTGACCGTTCCTTTGGTGTGATCAACTCTATGGCAAATTTCCCTTAGGTATAGTTTGGCCTTGTCGGTTGCACTCAGAATCTGCTTCTGACACATTCTTCATTCTTGACAGATCCGGCGATAATATTCTGAATATCGGGCAGTTGGCTTGACTTGAAGCCTACTGAATTTGGATTATTGGGTATTATCCAAGTTGTGTGCTGGTCTTCCTGACAGCTCTTGCAGATGGATCTAGTCGGAGCAAGAGAACGGAATCGAGAAAAGGAGCAAAACCGCAAAAACCAAAAAGCAAATAAAGCTCAAATTTTGCGGACCTTACACATGTGGCCGAAGATTCACTAGTATAACTAGTATAGCATACTCAATGTACCTCTAAGGACTTAGAAGCAAAACCTCACAATGCCCCTGGTAGCAATTGGGGTCACGCTCCTACTACTTCCTTAGGGAACATCAAACTCGACGCACGACCATAGCCAAAGTGGCTTAGTCGACGATCCTAGGGTCATCGGGGAAAGATGGAATTTATAGGTGTTTCCCAAAGGAAACTAGATTTGAGAAGAGAAATGCCATGGTTAGCAAGCAAGGTAGGGATATCTGGTTCACCTAGGGGTTCAGGACTCACGGGTCGTTGCCTGGTGCGGACATTTCCCACCGGAGGCAAAGGCCACGAGAGTTGGGGTCTGATGGAGCCAAAACCTAGGGGTTGCCTTATGATCAATAGTAGCCATGCCGGTTTAGGCAAAGATGGCTGAAATCCATCTGGGCTTTCTACTGATCAGGAGGCAATGAAATCCGGCTAGGGTAACCTACGGTCAACTTGGCTCTGATACCATCCGTTGTGCCGCCCCGCCTGAATACCACTGTAGCCAGACGGTCGCCGCGCATTCCAGCCCAGGAAAATCACTCTGGCATGCGCTTTTACAACAAGTATCATGAACACAAGCTTTTCTATTAATGGATATATATGTCTTACATGATATATTACAAGGGTGATGGCAGCGGAAAGGCTTTATCTAAGGCAGCATGGTCTTGGTGCGGCTCCAATCCACAGGGATCTGACTGGGTTACTCTTTTAGACCACGAACACTCCGGCTCCTCGCTAGCGAACGTCGGATCCTTAGGTGACCCTGGCCACATGGAAGGCCGTAGAGTACTTTTGAATGTACTTGCAAGCAAACCAAACCAACATATACACCAAGAAATGCAATCCATGGCATTCAAGCATGCATTCGTTATCTTAACAGTATTAACTATCATGTTATGGCAGGATTATCTATCATGATAACTACTAAAGTAAATACAGTATGACGAAGATAAAGCTTATCCAGTAAATAATCCATACTCCGAATATTCTTATGATCCAATCCAACTCCGATCCAAACCTTTTGGTCATACGACCGTTCCTCTCCTATCCATCCCATGGCTAACATTCATATACCTGACATCATCTGATGTCCATGCAACTGCACTGCAAGTCTGACCAACCTTACTATTCTCTGGTTCAGTCTTAACAATAACATTATATAGTTTGTTCCTCCAGACTCGACACAGACCAAATAGGGGCCTATATGAACTGTCCATGACCGAGGACGCGGCTATTCGAATAGATTTACACTCTGCAGAGGTTGCGCACTTTACCCACACCATGGAGCGCCTGGCCTCGTACTTTAGTACATGTTCCCATTCGGGTGGACCAGTGCTGCTCCAACAAAACTTGTCTATTGCCCGGCACTCTAACGGTCCCACCGACAATCATACCATCCCGGGGTCATGTCCTGGGTGGCCCCGGTGTCACCCCGTGACACCTGCAACCGTCGTGGCCAAACAAAACTGTCCCAAACGGGGACCGCGCGCAAACAAACAACTGGGCTCACAAGGTTATCGCCGCCTACCGGGCCAGGGTAGCGCGCACGCATAACCTTCCCGAGTTTGGTGGTACCGACAAGAGGCAAGACAATAGACTAAGTCAGGGCTGTCCCATACCGGCAAATGTGGCTGCACGGATAAGTCCGGATAGGTGACACTATGACTCGGTCCAGCCGACGGAGGAGGTTGTCATTAAATCATATTCTTAATCATTGCAACAATAACGATAATCCAAGATGCAAGCTAGTATACCAACATAACAACCTATCTCCATATTATCATCTATGAGTCACTAGTGCGATAATCTGATGAACATTAGCAGGTAATGTAAATAACAAGTTCAATCTAGCAGGAATCTAATTATTTCTAACACAGACATATTCATTAATTAAACATGCTAGAATAACACAGAGCAATGCTTTAGGGCATATATCAGATGGTCGGCTTGCCTGGGGGTGAAGGAATACTCCGGGAGAAGTGCGATCATCTCGCGGAAAAGTTCGCCGGAAAAGATTCCCTCTCGGAGGGGCTGAATAGAGGGCAGGGGCAAAATGGTCATTTTCACAGTGTGAAAACATTATGAAAATGATACCATCAGAATGGGCTCGACGAATTGAAGACGTGGGCGTTGGATTCACCTGAATCGGAGTTACGAGCGAAAAGTTGTGGCCGTTCACTCATTAGGCAGAAAACAAACAGAATCTGCTCTTAACCAGTGAACGTTCACTATTTAGGGGTTTCGGCGCCTGGCTAGAAAAGGGAAAGCGGCTTTGAGGAAATACGTTTTCCAGTGGGAGGAAACGTACTAGCCGTCGGGCGCCTCCACTTAAGTCACAGCGGGCCCGGGGCAGAGTGGCTGACGAGGGGGACCCGCGTTGACCTCTCTGCTGACCCCCTTCTCCCTCCCGACCGGCTACAGAGAGGAGGCCGTGGCTGAGCGCACGCCGGCGCTCCTCGGCAGCTCAGGTCATCCCCGGCCAAGGTCCGGCCACCAGCGGACGCGGAGGGTGACGCCGCGCCGTAGAGGCCTTGCAGTGGTCGCGGGGAAGGGCCGAGATGCCCACGGCACCGGCCATGGCGGACGGAAGTAGCAGGCTCGGGCGGCGGCCGCCGGCGCTCCGGTGGGTCGTAGGGGAAGGTGAGGGCATGGGCGAGCTCGTGAGAGAGTGGCGCTTCCAGCAGCGGGCAGGAGGAGGCGCGAGGGTGCTCGGACGCCGGGATTGCAGGCGGGACAGAGAGTGAGGCTCGCCGGAAATTTGCGAGCTCCGGCGAGGTATTTGGTCGGGCACGGGCACGGAGGTGGACTAGAGGGAGTGGGGAGGGGGCTGAGTGAGTTGTGGGTGCTCGGGGAAGCTCGGGCCGCGGCTATTTATAGCCAGCCGTGGGCGACGGATGAGGATGGCTGCCGTGGCATTCTTAGCCTCGTACTGGCGCTCCGGCGAGGTGGCACGCTTCGGGCGGTGCCGTCCTGACGAACTCCAGAGGAGGGGACTGCGCTGGCGCGCTCGAGAGGATTCGGGGAGGAAGAGGACAGCGGAGGGGAGGCGACAGAGAGGTTCACGCGTGGGACAGTGACGCGGCGGCGACCGTCGTGGCGCGAGGAAGAAGATAGGGGAGGGGGGAACCTGCTGGAGAGGGGGTACGTGGACGGTGCAGAGCTAGTCGGCACTCGCAGACGAGCTGCGGGCGGCAGGAGGTGGCCGGACGGCGGCTGTTTTGCCACAGTTCGCGCCGGCTGCCGACTAGAGGCGTGGTCACCACCGACTCCACGTGTCCAGGGCATCCAGGTGTTGTCACACCTTGTCAAACAAGTAGCTCACTGGTCAAATTGACAAGATACAACTCTAGAGAGGCCAGGAAAGACCTAGGGTGATCCAGATGATCGAGAATAGCTTCTGGATAAGATCTTGGACAGGAAGTTGGGGAGAAATGAATGAGAGTGGGGATCTGAAACCTTCTCAAAATGAAATTTGGTAGGAGGTACTAGATGCTAGTAAAATTTGAAGCAATTTGGACCTCATTTGCATATACTTCCTTTGTAATGCAAAATTTGGTCCAGAAACTTGACTTTGAAGCTGCACTCATTTGGCATGATGAAATGAGCTGAATTTTGGTGTAGGGTGATTATTTGGAGATATGAAAGTACTGGAAAAATTTCAGCTCAATTGGAAATGCCAAAGTGGTACTTCCTTCACAGAGCTTGAATCTGGACAGAAACTAGATGGAATTTTTGGGAGAAATTGGCTAGATGAAATGATGTGAATTTTTGCATACTCACATCATATAGGGAATGTGAGGTCCTGGATTAATTTGAGAATTTTTGAAGCAATATAAAATATAGTTGCTTCACAACCTCAAAATAAATCCAGAAACAAGAATTGGAAGATGCTCTCAAAAGTTGAGCTATGGAACTTGGGATCTTGATGGAAATGGTGAATATATGGATAGGAGAAGCTCCACAAATTTTTTGGGATTTTTCCTGGCCACCAAAATGGTAGCTCCTTTGGAAAGTGCCCAAAATGCAATATTGGCTTTAAATAGGAAAAGGCCATTTCCCTTATTTAATTATGGCCAATATTTTTATGGGAGCTCGGTATGATCGCAAAGAATATCTCCACAAGTTTTCATGAGCTTTGGAGATGGATAGATATTTTCCTGGATTTAATTCCTTTAAACAGCAGAAAATGGAATTAATTTTAAATGAAAAATATTGCAAATGACTTGGCAATATTTTTGCATATCCAGGGTTTGCAGATATGGGATGATCACTAGGAAAAGTTTGGGAGGCAAAAGATCAAAGGAGATTGGGTTTCCTTTGTAACAGAAGGAATTAGGGTTTCCCTTTCGGTAGACCGGAGAGTAGGGTTTCGGTGGCAAAATCTTGAGAAAATATCTTGGGTGGCAAGATTGGATTGGAGAGATTCTCTGGTTGGATAGGAGAGGCAAGGCTAAATGACCATCTTCATATACCCAAGAGCGAGAGAAAATCCGATAACACCGAAAAAAAAGACGGGAGTCAAATCCCGCGAAGGAAAAAAACAAGGAGCGAAAACCAGGGTGTCACAAAGGGACGTGCCAGTAAGCAGGCTGCCTCGAACCACGATTTGTGGGGGTGGCAGTAACTGCTCGACCTGTCATGGGGCGAGCCTCGCCGATAAAGTTGTCAGGTAGGGTTGGATTGTTCATACCTACACGACCAGCCTTCGAGGCTAAGATACCTACCCACCTCGGGCAGGGTACAAGCTCGGTTGGACCACGGATGTTGATGCTCCATTAAGAGAATTCGAAATGCACAGTGGAACTCGTCTGTCAAGCCGAGGACTCCGGATGCAAAATGATGTTTGCTGAAACTCATCCTCGGCGTAGAAGACCAGTTCGGGGGCTACTGACGGTGTCCTGGATTAGGGGGTGCTAACCTAGCCGGCCCGTCTCCTCGGTTGGGCCGATGTGCTTCCGTACGTGATTAAGATGGACTCCGGAGGCCGCACACGGGAGACATGATCGAGTCTGTCTCTACCGAAGACTTGTAGTACACTTCAAGATTTGTCCGGCTGCCTTACTCCTAGATACCGACCTTGTAACCCTATATACCCTCCCTGGCGTGTATATAAGCCATAGGGTTTAGCTCGTAGAGGAGGACAACACAATATTACTCACCTAGCCCTAGAAGTTAGACTCATATTACGATCTCGAGGTAGATCAACTCTGTACTTGTTACATCTCCATCAATATAAACAGAAGCAGGACATAGGGCTTTACCTCCATTAAGAGGGCCCGAACTAACATCGTCTCCCTCGTCTCTGTTACCATCGATCTAAGATCCACAGCTCGGGACCCCCTACCACGAGGTCTGACGGTTTTTACACTGACAGCTGGGTGGACAACGCAACTGAGAATGAGCACGGCTAGATTTCCTGTGGTCATGCAGCAAAAGGTCACTGACGAGATCACGAGAACAAAAATGGCACAAATCTATACATTCTACTTGCATGTTTGCCGCTCTCGGCAACCACCTCTGCCTCACCACTTTATGCATCGGTGGAGGTAAAACATGCTTGTCCCTCACCTGTCCCTATGCCCTTACTGCAGCTGTTAATCTAATATCTGGTAAAATGAAACAATGCCACTGTTAATGTGATGTCACTCTTAAGTAATGCTACTGTCAATCTATTGCCATTGATAAACTAAAGCAATGCCACCACCGTTTTATGAAATGCTTCTGTCTTGCTTTAATTTCCATGAAGAGTGTTGTGGGGTGTTACACTTAAATCTCACGCCGGTAACATAGCTTCATCTCAGTGGAACTGCAGAAATTTAACTGCCCATTTGGTTGACACGACGATGTATTTCTCATTTCCGTATCACCCTTTGTTAGAACGATCGGTCCTATTAACTATGCATGTAGCTACTGATCATGTGCTACTGTCATCATTGAGTTATAATGCAATTGTTGTGCATGTTAATCTAAGCCCCCATTAATCTAGTGCCCGTGTTGATCTGATGTGATGGCACTTCTTAGTTAATGGCACCTTTTCATACTGTCAATGTAATTCCATTGATAACATATGAGATGCCGCAGTTAATCATATGCCACAGCAAAAAATAACACTGTTTAAATAACCCTATCACATATTTCTGCAAATAGGGTTGTCTATCTCCATGCACTACTAGGAAATACCTTATAGGTAGAACCTTAACACTAGCGTGGCGAAACAGGCTAGCGCTACTGCTACTTAGCAGTAGCGCTGGGTACAACCCAGCGCTACAGGTAAGTCTGTAGCAGTAGCGCGGGCTAGCCAACCACCACTGCTGCTAAATGGTCCCCACCTTACCCCCCGGGGCTACCCGTAGTAGCAGCGTGCCTTGAAATTCCCTCGCTATTGCTAAATTTATAGCAGTAGCGCGGGCCTGCAGCACACCGCTACCACTATGGGTGCACTGTGCCAGCAGGTGGTCCCCACTTAGTAGCAGCGTGGGCCGAAGGCCCGGCGCTACTGCTAGGCCCTTTAGCAGTAGCGCTGGCCCTAACCCGCGCTGCTGCTAGGCGCAGCTGCCACCTTTTCCCCCTTCCCCTACCCACATTTCCCTTCTCCCTCCTCTAGCTCCCTCACTTGGTTCTACCCCCCATTATTGCCTATCTCTCTTCCTTCTCTTACCTCTCTTCTCTCCCCATTAATGCCCCCCTCCACCATCTCCTCCATTAATGGCCTCTTTCTCTCTTCTTCCTCCTTCCATGCATATCTATATATATATATATATATCCCTTTCCCCACTCCTAGCTTTTCTCACTAGCTAGCTCTCTCTCCCTCTCCACTAGTTAGGTAGAGCCATCTCCTCCCAACTAGATCTACCCATTTTAGAAGTAAGCCATATCTTTGTCCACTTTCGATCCCTATAGGTAGCGACACCAACCTCATCTACTGTGCTTGAGATCTCTCTCGGGATAGGTATAAAAAGTTGTGCTTTGCAAGAAGTGAAATATGCGTGTTTGCGTTATGATGGGAATTGTACGTGTAGCATGAGTTGCCGCCTATGTGTATTTGTCGAATTGTGCGTGACATGAGTTGCTTATGTTTTACCGAAATGTCGATTTATTTCCGTTTCGGTGAATTTTGGGCACACTCGATATGTCCTACTTTTAGGAAAGGTCATGCCAAATTTTTGTATGACTTTGATGCATGCATGCATTTTGTTTATAATCATTTTGCTTATTATACCGCGCAGGCGATCATGAAGGTCAGTGGAAGGATGGTGGAGAGATACTTGCAATCCGTGGTGATCGACATGTATGCAAATAACCGGACTGGGATTTTATGTCCGTGTAGAAAATGCAAAGAAATCGTCATGTTGGACCCCTTTGAGGGTGGCAGTTTGAAGGCGCACCTGCTCATGCATGGTTTCATGGATGGCTATACTCGGTGGATAAGTGAAGATGATGATGAGGACGAAGAGATGACCGACGATGGACCTGAAGACGAGGGCACCAGACATGGCAGCGGAGAAGAGTCCGGACATGGCGGAGAAGAGGCTGGACACGCACTACAAGAAATATGCTAACTTGTGACCTTCTGTCAGTGACCGTGGGTGAATTGGTCATAAATCTACGACCATTTTAAACCAATTGGTCGTAAGTTGTTTGGGAGGGTCCAAACCCTAAGCCATAACGACCATTTTAGTCAAAAAGGTCGTAATTACCTTACACAAAATGGTCGTAAAGCAGACAGCAGTGGTTGACGGCCTTATTTCTAGCTGATTACGACCAATCTAGATGGTCATGACATTGTAAACGTGGATGCAATTATATGACTAGACGCCACCTCATCAATTTTGCCTATGTGTCATGTCTATATGTCAATTTTTGCCTATGTGTCTAGTCCATGTGTCAATTTTCAGCTGCGTGTGATAGCAGTAGGTTTGAATCTAAGGAATAAAAGAACTTTATTAATAAATGAATTGATCCAATAAAAAAATTGATCCAATAAGGAATAAATAAATTTTATTAATAAATGAATTAGTACAATGTAATATTACAAATCTTACAATCTGGATAAAAGAAACAATACATTTCATTACTATAAATACAAATACAAAGTATTCAGGAATTACATTGTGGGATAGAAGAAATGAAATAAAGAAAAGGAAGTAAACCTAAACTAAACCTAGACTAAATCCCTTTCTGGTTCTTCTCTTGATCTTCTTCTAATCTTGTCCTGCTCAAGTTCAAGACCTGCAAAAGAAACAATACAGGAAGTGGGAGTGTGTTACGTTAGAAATGTTGCATTCCCCTTTGGGAAATGCATTACTATATGAGTAGGCACTTAGGATTACTTGGAACTGGTCCAAATACCCATAATTAGAAGTTCCCAATACAAAACCAACAAAGCCAAGTAATGGAATAGTAAGTGACCAAATGTACAGGATCAGAGACAAAAGGAACAGTACATGATCAAGTATCAGGGGAGAGCAGCTGTAGCAGATCAAGTCCAAGAGTGGAGTATGTCCAGGATATATGTAACATCCCAAAATTCTAAATTTTGGAATGTTATATTAATTAAATAAATAGGATTGATTTTTTGATTGTTTGTTTGATTGATTGACTGAAAGTGAGTGAAATTTGAAACTTTTTGAAAGTTTAATGAGAGGGAATGAAATGACTTTCCCAAAACTTTCACTTTGCATTTTGGTCCTCAGGAATTCAAATTCATTTCATCACAAAACCCTAGAGTGAAGATGATATGGCTTCTTCCATTTAAAGAAATGAAAAAGGGATTTGAAAATGATTTGAATTTCATTTGAAATATTTTTAAACCAGAGACTTTATGCAACTCAAGGATTTTCATGAGAGAGGATAAAATGACTTCTTCAAATTATATGAAATATGAGTTGGAAGTTTAAAAGAATCAAATTGAAAGTCATTTGGAAGTATTTTGAAAATCTCTTTCAATTTGAAGTTATTTGAATTCTCAAATTTCAAAACCTCTGGAAATATTCAAAAAGAGAGAAGTAATATGACAGTTCAAATACTGAGGGGCATTTGAAATATATTTGGCCAATTAAAGACAGAAAAGAATTCCAAATGATTTGAAATTCCAATTCAAACTCATTTGAGGATTTTATTCAAATTATTTTTCTCCAAAAATAAAATATATGGAAAATAGGGTAACATGATTCCCTCCAACAGAAAAATGGAGAAAAATAAATTTGAAATCACTTTTGTATTTTAAAATAATTTTATTTGCATTTTAAATGCAACAGTAGCACTGTTTGAATTTTGAGATTTCGTGTGTATTTTATTTGACTTTGGAAAATAGTTGATGTTATAGGATTTATTTTTCTGATCATTTTGATATATAATATGCCTATATAAAGTTTGTATTTATTTTGTTTTAGTTTAGTTTTCTTGTTGTCCCTTATTTAAGAAATAGGAAAAAGGCCCCAGCGCACAGTGCCAGAGCCAGCCCAGCAAGCCGACCGGCCCAGCCGCACGCCTCCCACACCGAATCACCTTCATTTCGGGCGCCCGTTCCCTTTCCTATTTTCCGCTGCCGCTGACTGCTGGGTCCCGCGTTCGATCAGAATCAGCCTCGGTCATCTCCTCCCTCCGCCGCCCGCACTTGCCCTTCGCCGGAGATTCGCCGGATCCCTCCGAATCCGGGCCAAATCGTCTTCCCCCTGCCCCTAGAAGACCGTGGCTATAAAGCCTGAGGCTCCCTGTCTCTTTCCCCTCAAAGAAACCCCCGCCCGTGCCCTCTGCCTCGCCAAATCGCTTACCGTAGTTGCCTCCCGCCGCCACGCCATTGCCGAAGCCCTACCCTGCTCCGACCACCGCAGCCGTCACCGTCACCACAGGGAGACTCGTAGTCATCGACTTCAGCTCCCCGACCACATCCCCGAGCTCGAGGACCCCTGGAACTGTCGCCCGCATCGAGCCCGAGCGTCGCCGCCGTCGCCACCTCACCGGAGAAGGCCCTCGCCGCCCCACAGTGAGCTCCTCTCGTCCCCACCGTTAGATCTAGACCTTACAGCTCCGATTAGAACCGGCGTGTTTTTTTTTCCGTACCGTTTTATTTTAGCCGTCGGCCACCCGCCAGTAGTTCTAAAGCGCGCACACCCCGTAGCCAATAGCATAGCGCCACCTGTACCCTGTCCGATGCGTAGTCATTTTCTTTTTCTGTTTTTATTTATTTTACAGAATTAGTTCTGTTTTTAGATTGTTAATATATTTTATGTTTTAAGTCCAAATTTAGTGATTCTTTTTGAATTAGTTTCAAAATTTTATAAAGTTTCTGTTTGTGCAATTGGTTTCAAATTTGAAGTTTTTTTAATTTGAATTTGATGAATTTTGTTCAAATCACTATTTTGGCTATAATTTGAGCTAGGATTATTATTTTTGAGTGTTTCTTTTTGCTACTGTTCAATTGTTGTTTTGTCTATCCAGTAGTAGTTAGTCAATTATTTTTAGTTTATTTTAAAATAGGTTTATAGAAAAGCAGTACTGTTTTAGTATAGTTCTGTTTTATTCCTTTTTCTTTTGTTTTAAATGATTTTAATTAGTTTTCTTTTGTCACTTTTTGACAAAATTTGCTAGGATTAAGTTTTCTTTTGTCACTTTCTTTTTGGTCCAATTTTGCAACAAATATTTGCTAGGTTCTTCACAAAAAGAGCCATTTTGGGCACTCAAAAAATAAAAAATGAATTTTTCGTGCAAAGAAAGTGAAAACTTCCTTAGGCAACATTGTTTGTCATTCCAAGATGCAAACTTGTGAAAAATATAATATCATTTGAACAAACTATGCCATGAATGTTGCCATAACATTGGCCATTTGCATTGAAAGTCATGGATCTTCATACATGATAGCTCGTATCTGAGAACACTTTTTTAAGACATTTGCCGTAGTCCAAGTTTGTTATTTTTCCTGGAAACTAGGTCACATATAATGACACAATGCAAAGGTTTTCAATTTTTTCAATTTTTTTTAATTTCTTATGCCCGTTTCAAAATGCGGTCAAAACGACGGGCATGACCGTTCATAGATAGGGGTTGAATCTTGCAAAAAATTTGAAGTTTCTATGATTAAATAGATACTTATGTACCTAGAAATGAATTTTGGAAAAAATAAAAATCAAACTATGAGGCAGCTGTAGTTCAAATTTGACCCGCTTCTACTGAATCGGGGGAAATTTGTCTTTTTCACGAGAGGTGGATCAAAAGCTTTTGACACCCAACCGTTTGGTCAATTGTACATTAAATATGGCCTAATATTTTAGAAAATTGATTTGGTCCAATTTTGCAACAAATATTTGCTAGGTTCTTCACAAAAAAAATCCATTTTGGGCACTCAAAAAATGGAAAATGAATTTTTCGTGCAAAGAAAGTGAAAATTTCCTTAGGCAACATTGTTTGTCATTCCAAGATGCAAACTTGTGCAAAATATGATATCATTTGAACAAACTATGCCATGAATGTTGCCATAACATTGGCCATTTGCCTTGAAAGCCATGGATCTTCATACATAATAGCTCGTTTCTGAGAACACTTTTTTAAAATATTTGCCGTAGTCCAAGTTTGTTATTTTTCCTGAAAACTAGGTCACATATAATGGCACAATGCGAAGGTTTTCAATTTTTTCAATTTTTTTTGAATTTCTTATGCCCGTTTCAAAATGTGGTCAAAACGACGGGCATGACCGTTCATAGCTAGGGGTTGAATCTTGCAAAACTTTTGGAGTTTCTCTGATTAAATAGATACTTATGTACTTAGAAATGATTTTTGGAAAAAATAAAAAGCAAACTATGAGGCAGCTATAGTTCAAATTTGACCCGCTTCCTGCTGAATCGGCGGAAATTTGTCTTTTTCACGAGAGGTGGATCAAAATATTTTGACACCCAACCATTTTGTAAATTGTACATTAAATATGGCCTAATATTTTAGAAAAATTATTTGTTCCAATTTTTTAACAAATATTTGGTAGGTTCTTCACAAAAAAATCCATTTTGGGCACTCAAAAAATGGAAAATGAATTTTTCGTGCAAAGAAAATGAAAACTTCCTTAGGCAACATTGTTTGTCATTCCAATATGCACCCTTGTGCACAATAAGAGATCATTTGAACAAACTATGCCATGAATGTTGCCATAACATTGGCCATTTGCCTTGAAAGCCATGGATCTTCATACATGATAGCTCGATTCTGAAAACACTTTTTTTAACACATTTGCCATAGTCCAAGTTTGTTATTTTTCCTAGAAACTAGGTCACATATAATGACACAATGCGAAGGTTTTCAAAATTTTTGATTTTTTTTAATTTCTTATGCCCGTTTCAAAATGCGGTCAAAACGACGGGCATGACCGTTCGTAGCTAGGGGTTGAATCTTGCAAAACTTTTGGAATTTCTCTGATTAAATAGATACTTTTGTACCTAGAAATGATTTTTGGAAAAAATAAAGAGCAAACTATGAGGCAGCTGTTGTTCAAATTTGCCCCACTTCCTCCTGAATCGGCGGAAATTTGTTTTTTTCACGAGAGGTGGATCAAAAGCTTTTGACATGCAACTATTTGGTCAATTTTACATAAAATGTGGTCTAATATTTTTGAAAAATGGAGTGGTGCTATTTTGGAACAAATATTTGGTATGTTCTTCACAAAAAAAACCATTTTATGCACTCAGAAAATGGAAAATGAATTTTTTGTGCAAAGAAAATGAAAGCTCTATTTGGCAACATTGTTTGCCATTCCAAGATGCACACTTATGCAAAATACGAGATCATTTTGACAAACTATGCCATTGTTATGTTTTTACAAAAAAATCAGAGATTTGGGTCCAAATTTTTGAGATTCAAGCGCGAGACAGCCAGCCAATGAGACGCGAGGAACCACCTTCACGCGGATCACCAAATTGGACGCAATCTGAGCCATCCATCGCGCACCCATCCAATGGTGGAGCTTCTCCCGAGAAACTAAAACCCTAACCCACCCACCCTTCCAAGCCACCACCAAAAGGGAGTCCCCGCCGCCACCACCCATTCTCCAGATCCGATCGTGGCAACCCCCGCTGCCACCCCCACCCACCCACCCACCGCTGACCCACCCTCTCCCCCTCCCCTCGACTTCATCCCCCAGATCCACCCTCGTGCTCGGTCGCGCCGCCCTCCTCCTTCTCTCTGCGCTCCATGGCCGGCACCGCAGCCTCGTCTCCACGGCCTCATACCCTCCACGCTTGCTCCGCAGCGCCTCTAACCACGGCGCCCGGAGCGCGACGGCGCCGCCGTTCCGAGCACTTAACGACATGCTCCGCCTCGGCTCCTTCACCGTCCGCCGCTCCTCTGGGCTCTGCACCTCGCCGACGTCCTCCTTTGTCACGGCCTCTCATCCACGCTAGAGACAGCCACGTCCTCAACGGCTGCTACTGGACTCTACCCCTCCTCGTTGCCCGGACGCCTCCCCAACTCTCCCTCCTCCCCGACAAGGCCGCTGCCGGATACCCTCTTCCCCGACAGTACCGCCCACAGATCCCCTCCTCCATCTTCTTCTCGCGTTTGTCCACAGCAGGGACGGCTCAGATCTAACATTTTTGGTGTCTTACTGGTTTTCAGGGCGGGGTGGTGCAGTGGCCACATGAACACGCTCGGGAACGTCGATTCTGGTCGACTAGGGCGGCAGCCACGGCTGTCGGTGGCGGCTACTTCATCTACAAGGACTACAAGCTCGCCCGCAACGCCACTGCCCTCCAGATCCCGTCCGCATGCCTGCTCCCTCTTCCTCTCAGATCTTGGATTGAAGTAGGGGAAAACTCTCCTCCATATTATGTGCTGATTATTTGGGGATGTCTATGAAGATAGATGTTGATACTTCTATAGGTCTATCACTTTCAATTTTGTTACAATCTGTATTATGTGTAGAACAATCATGGTGTCTATTTCTGCTTTATGCCCCACGTTTCACTAGCAACATGCCCAGCTTCCTTCTCTGTAGGAAATAAGTACATGATTGTTTATCCTCCTGTATAACAGTTTAAGTTTGTGACCTAATCCTGTGTTTTTGGTAGCTAGTCCAATTGGGCGTGTTCCGATGATAGTGAAGAAGAAAAGTGTCTTTTGATGTGGTGGTGCCAAACAAAACTCATATGCTTATGTTGAGCTTACTTTTAATCTTGTGAACATGACAATTTAGAGGATGTACTGTAGTTTCACTCATTTTATTCTGTGTGATGAGCTTACTTTTGTACTGTAGCCACCTTCTTGTTTACTTTGCTGAATCCTATCTTGTGTACTAATCATGAGTTACTAGCATTTGGCTTCTCTGTGCTAATTAAACCTGATAAGTATGTATACTTCTTTGGGATACAAATTCCACATTGCATGTTTATGAGGTTCAATTTCTACAGATGTTGCCAAATATTGGTGTCAACGTGTCTCTTCTTAGGGGGTGATTTAAACCGCATATGATCTACTGTATCAATTTTTTTGTTGTTCAAACATTCAAATTCTGGTTCATTTTTCAAACATTGAAATGTTGTTGACCCTGTCCTTCTATGCTTAAATGATAAAAATGTCGCATTTTGCTTGTTCTAACATGCTGTTAGATTTGCTTTTATTTTTTTCCTAACCATTTTGTTTGATAACTTGCAGATGCCGGCCTTCATTCATGTTTTGTCGTGAGGTTCAGGATGAACAAGTCAGGAGAAGCACAGAGTTCTAGCTCATTGGAGCTAGTTATACTGTGATAGCTAGTTATATTTTTTGATAGTTGTGTTACCTGATGTGAACTTTTTTTTATTGTAAACCTGATGTGAACCATGTTTGATTGTAATAATGTGCCAAGTTTGGCTCTGTTTGATTGTATTCATGATGTGAACCATGTTTTTCCGGATTAGTTGTGCTCTGTTTGAAGCATTTTGTTTTCTGTCTGTTCTGATTTAAATATTGTTATTTATTTACTGGAAAATTGAGATCTGAAGAATATAACCGTGACAACTGGGACCCACTTATTAGAACCTGACAAGTGGGTCCCATCTCACTAGTGGGCCCATCTTTTGAAAAAAATAAAATTAGAAACTTTGGAGCCAAAAAGGCTACGGCCTAGAAAATAAAAAGGCCGAATTGTTGGGCTAGGTCCATGGGGCTAAGCAGAATTAACAGAAAAATAATATATTAAATGGGCTGAATTAATGGGCTTGGCCCATATAGACACTGAATTGGAATGGGCTGATTCTTATCAATGACCAATTCAATTGGTCGCAATTTTGCCACGTCAGCTTGCCACGTTGGATCCGACGTGGCCTGGGCAGACAACTAGTGACCAAAACAATTGGTCGTAAAGTCTATGACCTTTTATTTTGGTGGTAACCTTCTACGACCATATCACAAAGAAGGTCGTTAAGTTTCATTAAAGACGGCCAGCTTTTGACCAACTGTTTTTGGTCACAAATAGGTCACAAATGGAAAACAATGACCATTCAGTGACCAATATTGATGGTCGCAAGTTAGCATATTTCTTGTAGTGACGGCGGAGAAGAGTCCGCACATGGCGGAGAAGAGGCCGGACACGGCGGAGAAGAGTTTGAACATGGCGGAGAAGAGGCGGACATGCCGCACTCTTCGTCGCTACTAAGTTCAGTCGTGCAGGAACCTCATGTTCGAGACCTTCTTCACAAGAATACGACTAGCAACAGAGCTGCTTTTAGAGAGGAGGCCAAGCTGGCGCAACTGGAGGTAGACTCGAAGACTCCATTGTATGACGGTTGCGATCCCGAGGTGACCCGCTTGAATTTCACGCTCGAACTTCTAAAGACGAAGGCCAAAAACAAATGGACAGACGCAAGCCTCGATGAGCATTTGAAGTATCTACATAATAAAGTTCTTCCCGCGGGGAACCTGTGTCCTACTAGTGTCGAGGAGGCCAAGAAAATCGTGTGCCCTCTTGATCTGCCGCACATTAGATACCACACATGCATCAACGATTGCATCATTTATCGGAAGGAGCACGCGGAAAAAACAAGCTGTCCATTGTGCAATGCTTCTCAATACAAGAAGGTCGGAAAGAAAGCTCCTCAAAAAGTTGTATGGTACTTTCCGATCACTCCCCGTCTGCAGCGGTATTTCATAGATCCTAAGGAAGCAAAGCTCATGTGCTGGCACGCGGAGAGGGTGAAGCCCGACGATGGAGATGATCCGAAGCTGAGACACCTCGCAGATGCTAGCCACTGGAGAGCATTTAACGCCAAATATCAATATTTCACAGATGATGCAAGGAACATCGTGCTTGGCGCGAGTACTGATGGCATGAATCCGTTTCGCAACCAGAGCACCAACCATAGCACATGGCCCGTCTTTGTATGGATGTACAACCTCCCCCCATGGAAGTGCATGAAGACAAAGTACATACACATGAGCATGCTGATTCAAGGGCCGAAACAACCAGGAAATGATATTAATCTGTATCTCGGGTTACTAAAAGAGGAGCTAGACACGTTATGGAGAACACCGGTGAAGACATGGGACACCAGCAAAGGAGACTATTTCTATATGAGAGCCGCGCTGATGACGACGGTGCACGACTATCTCAGTTACGGATATGTATCAGGCCAGGTGTGCCATGGGTATTGTGGATGCACCAGGTGCATGGATGATATAACGTCTCAGCAGCTAACAAAAGATGGCGGGTCTGGGAAAATCGTGTACATGGGGCATCGAAGATGGCTTGATAAGGATGACCTGTGGAGAAACCGTGGAGATCTATTTAATGGTGAGGCTGAGCATCGAGGACCTCCACGTAAGAGGAGCGGCACCAAAATCGATGAGCTATTGAAAAACTAGGAACAGTGCCCTGCACCAGGAAAGATGAAAAAGGCACCGGAGCCGCTGTTGAAGGTATGGAAAACGAGGTCTACTGGCCCAAAATCGACATGCCTCATTGCCTTGGTCAAATGCATATCACGAAGAATGTCCTCGAAAGCTTGCTTGTCACACTGATGAACATGCCGGAGAAGACCAAGGATGGGCCGAAGGCAAGAAGAGACTTGGAAGATTTGAAAATCAGGGCAGATCTCCACATGCCGCCCCGTAAAAAGTCATCGGAGGAGACAGAGGTGGGGGACAGGGGCAAAAAAGTCAACAAGAAGGAAGAGAATTATTGCCCCCCTTCTTGCTTCACCTTAAGTGCAAAGGAGATCGATTAATTCTTCAAGTGCCTTACCGGAATCAAAGTTAGTTCCGGTTACTGTGGGAAGATAACCAGATTTCTAGACACCAAGAAGAAAAGGTTCAGCGGGATGAAGTCTCATGACTATCACGTGATGATGATGCAGATACTCCCGGTTGCCCTTAGAGGGATAATGGACAAGCACGTCCGTGACACGCTTACTGGTCTCTGCAACTTTTTCGACGTTATCTCTCGAAAGTCGATCAGTGTGAAGCAGCTCCGAAGGCTACAGGAAGAGATCATTGTCATACTAAATGAGATTGAGATGTACTTCCCGCCCGCGTTCTTTGACGTCATGGTGCATATGTGTGTCCACATTGTGGACGACATCATCGACCTCGGGCAGACATTCCTCCACAGCATGATGCCGTTCGAGAGGATGAATGGGGTCATCAAAGGATTTGTTCGTAACATGTCTGTCCAGATGGAAGCATCGTCCAGGGCTTTCTGACCCAAGAGTGCATCTCCTTCTGCGAGAATTATCTAGGCGTCGGAGATCCTGTTGTTCATTTACCCATTAACAAGCACCTTGGCAGGCTCGGAGGAGAAGGTCACACCAACGGCCGGAGGGAACTGCATGTGGACCACTCGGGTCAACGCAATGACTTTGACATAGCAAACTTAGTAGTGCTACAGCACCTAGACGTGGTAGATCCTTTCATGACACTGCACAAAGAAACCGTCGCAAAGAAGTACCGTGACCGGGGGCTACACAAGACAGACGCCAAAGTTATTAGAGAGCACAACTCCACTTTCTTGCGTTGGTTCAAAGAGTGAGTTCTTGCTAATCCCACGAAAGAGGGCAGTGCGGACGGATTGCTCATATACGCCTTACCACATGGCCCCGCGGCCAACCTCGCGACCTATCAGGCATACGATATCAACAGATACACGTTCTACATGGAGGCTGATACGTCTCTAACGTATTTATAATTTTTGATTGTTCCATGCTATTATATTATCAATCTTGGATCTTTTTATATGCGTTTACAGCAATTATATATCATTTTTGGAGACTAACCTATTAATAGTGCCTAGTGCCAGTTGTTGTTTTTTGCCATGTTTTTGTTTTACAGAATATCAATACCAAACGAAGTCCAAATGCCACAAAACTTTTTGGAGATTTTTTTCTGGACAATACCAACACTAGAAGCTTCGGGAGGAGGCCAGAAGCCCCAGGAGGTGCCCACGAGGCACCAGGGCGCGCCTGGGGGGGGGGCGGCAGGCGCGCCCTGGTACCTCGTGGGGCCCACAGAGCTCCGTTTGACCTAATTCCTCCACTATAAATTCCCAAAAAATCAGAAACCCTCAGGAGAGTCCACGAAATACTTTTTCCGCTGCCGCAAGCTTCTGTTCTCGAGAGATCCAATCTGGGGTCCTTCTCCGGTAATCTGCCGGAGGGGGAATCGATCACGGAGGGGCTCTACATCAACCTTGCTGCCCTTCCGATGATGCGTGAGTAGTTTACCATAGACCTTCGGGTCCATAGTTAGTAGCTAGATGGCTTCTTCTCTCTTTTTGATCTTCAATACAATGTTCTCCTCGATGTTCTTGGAGTTCTATCCGATGTAATCACTTTTTGCGGTGTGTTTGTTGGGATCCGATGAATTGTGAGTTTATGATTAGATTATCCATGAATATATTTGATTCTTTGCTGCACTCTTTTATGCATGATTATTATAGCCTCGTATTTCTTCTCCGATCTATTGATTTGGTTTGGCCAACTAGATTGATTTATCTTGCCATGGGAAGAGGTACTTTGTAATGGGTTCGATCTTGCGGTGCTCAATCCCAATGATAGAAAGGGACATGACATGTATGTATCATTGCTATTAAGGGTAAAAAGATGGGGTTTATTCATACGTGAGTTTATCTTGTCTACATCATGTTATCGTTCTTAAGGCATTACTTCGTTGTTTATGGAGTTAATACACTAGATGCATGCTGGATAGCGGTCGATGTGTGGAGTAATAGTAGTAGATGCAGGCAGGAGTCGGTCTACTTGTATTGGATGTGATGCCTATATACATGATCATTGCCTTGGATATCGTCATGATTATTTGCTTTTCTATCAATTGCCCAACAGTAATTTGTCTACCCACCGTATGCTATTTTCTTGAGAGAAGCCTCTAGTGAAAACTATGGCCCCCGGGTCTATCTAAATCATATACTAAAACCCTAAAAATACTTGCTGCACTTTTTCTTTATTTATTTTATTTTGTATTTTTGTTTCAATCTATCTATCTATCATATACTATTTAATCTTGCAACTTACCGCCGAGGGATTGACAACCCCTTGTTTGCGTTGGGTGCAACGATTTGTTGTTTGTGTGTAGGTGCTGCTAACGAGGTGTTGCATGATTCTGCTACTGGTTCAACAACCTTGGTTTCATAACTGAGGGAAATACTTATCTCTACTGTGTTGCATCATCCCTTCCTCTTCGGGGAAATACCAACGCAAGCTACAAGTAGCAGGAAGAATTTCTGGCGCCGTTGCCGCGGAGACATCATCAACATCTATCAAGTACCTTTGCGTAAACTCTCATATACTTGCATTTACTTTATTTGCCTCTCATTTTCATCTCCCCCACTTCTAAAAAGTTTTTACAAAAAATACAAAAATATTTTTCGTTCGCCTTTTTCTTGTTTGCTTGTTTGCTTGCTTGCTATCTTGATTGCGTAGTCACGATGTCTCAAGAAAACACAAAATTGTGTGATTTTTCCAATATTAATAATAATGATTTTATTAGTACTCCAATCGCTCCTCCCGCCGCTAGTGCAGAGACTTGTGATATTAATGCCGCTTTGCTTAATCTTGTGATGAAAGATCAATTTTTTGGTAGTCCTAATGAAGATGCTGCATCCCACCTTAACACTTTCGTAGAATTGTGTGATATGCAAAGGAAAAAAGATGTGGATAATGATATTGTGAAATTAAAATTGTTCCCATTCTCATTGCGGGATCGTGCAAAAATTTGGTTTTCATCTTTACCACGAAATAGTATCGATTCTTGGGATAAGTGTAAAGATGCTTTTATTACCAAGTATTTTCCTCCCGCGAAAACTATTTCTCTTAGAAATCAAATTATGAATTTTAAGCAACTTGATCATGAACATGTTGCCCAATCTTGGGAGAGGATGAAATTAATGATAAGAAATTTCCCTACTCATGGTTTAAATTTATGGATGATCATACAAAAAATTTATGCGGGATTGGATTTTGTTTCTATAAATCTTTTAGATTCTGCCGCGGGTGGTACGTTTATGGTAATTACTTTGGCAGAATCTACTAAATTTCTTGATAATATTATGGCAAATTATTCACAATGGCACACTGAAAGAGTTCCCACTAGTAAGAAAGTGAATTCGGTTGAAGAAATTAATACTTTGAGTGATAAAGTTGATGCGCTCATGAAATTGGTTGCTAGTAAAAATGCTCATATTGATCCTAATGATGTGCCATTGTCTACTTTGATTGAGCAAAATAATGATCCCGTAGATGTGAACTTTGTCTCGTGAAACAATTTTAATAATAATGCTTATAGACGTAATTTCAACGCTAGACCGTTTCCTGGAAATTCCTCTAATAATTATGGCAATCCTTATGGTAATTCTTACAATAATAATAATAGGATGCCCTCTCTTCTTGAAAGTAATATTAAATAATTTATTAATTCTCAAAAAGTTTTCAACACTATGACAGAAGAAAAATTGAGCAAACTTGATGATATGTTTAGGAGCATTGATATAATTATTCATGATGTGGAAAATCTCAAGACTAAAATTTTGCCACCTAAAATTGATATTAGTGAATCAATTAAAGCTTTATATGTCTCCATGGATGAGAGTAAGAAAAGAACCGCCATGCTAAAAGCTAAACAAGAATTTTTAGCAAAAGCGATTCCTCCCGGTTTTTATCGTAGTAATGATGAGGATATTAAAATGATTGGTGTTTCATCTATTGATTATTTTTTTAGCAATATTACACTTAATGAAAAGGGGACTGAAGAAGAGTCAACTTTAGTTAAAGAGCATCCCCATTATTTTGGAGGGTGAAAATCTTGATGAAAAAATTGTTAAAAGTGGGTTTGGAGAGCTAAAAACTTTAAATAGCGATGTGCCCACTCTCTTGGATTACAAAGATTTTAATTATGATAGTTGTTATTTGATTGAGTGCATTTCTTTGTTACAATCCATGCTAAATTCAGTCAACGCTTATGAGCAAAATAAGGCTTTTACTAAACACATCGTAGAAGCAATGATGAAAGCGTTAGAAGAAAAGCTCGAACTAGAAATTTCAATTCCTAGAAAATTATATGATGAGTGGGAACCCACCATGAAAGTTAAAATTAAAAATTATGAGTGCAATGGTTTATGTGATTTGGGTGCTAGTGTTTCCACAATTCCAAAATCTCTATGTGATGTGCTAGGCTTTACCAATATAGATGAATGCTCTCTTAATTTGCATCTTGCGGATTCCACTATTAAAAAGCCTTGGGGTAGAATTAATGATGTTCTTATTCTTGCAAATAGGAACTATGTGCTCGTTGATTTTATTGTACTTGACATTGAATGCAATCCTTCTTGCCCAATAATACTTGGTAGACCGTTCTTAAGAACCATAGGTGTCGTTATTGATATGAAAGAAGGGAATATAAAATTTCAGTTTCCACTAAAAAAGGGTATGGAACATTTCCCTAGGAAGAAAATTAAAGCACCATATGAATCCATTATGAGGGTCACTTATGGAATCAACTTGAAGGATTACAATACTTGAAACTATGCATTATGCCTAGCTAGGGGCATATAACAATAGCGCTTGTTGGGAGGCAACCCAATGAATAAAATAAATTTGTATTATTTGTTTCTGTTACTGTGTGTTTTCACTTTCATGCTACTGTTATGATTGTGTTTTTTTGTTTTTAATTAGTGTTTGTGCCAAGTAAAACCTTTAGGATGATTTGGAAGATAGTATAATTGATGCTGTTTGAAAAACAGAAAGTTTTGCGTCCAGTGCTGGAATTTTGTTTCTGTACTGGAGCGTCAGAAAAATCTGAAAGTTTTACAAAGTATTGGTATATGAATTGCCCACGTTTTCCTATTTTTTCAGAATTTTTGGAGTTACAAAAGTATGGCTTTTAAATAGATTGCTACAAACTGTTCTGTTTTTGACAGATTCTGTTTTTGATGTGTTGCTTGCTTGTTTTGATGAAACTATGGATTGTATCGGGGGGTATAAGCCATGGAGAAGTTAGAATACAGTAGGTATAATGCAAATATAAAATATGAATGGGTTTGCAACAGTACTTAAAGTAGTGATTTGTTTTCGTTATACTAACGGATCTCATGAAGGTTTTGTTGAGTTTTGTGTGATTGAAGTTTTCAAGTTTTGGGTGAGATCACGATGGATGAAGGAATAAGGATTAGCAAAAGCCTAAGCTTGGGGATACCCGAGGCACCCCAAGGTAATATTCAAGGAACACTCAAGCGTCTAAGCTTGGGGATGCCCCGGAAGGCATCCCCTCTTTCTTTTACCAACCATCGGTAATTTTACTTGGAGCTATATATTTATTCGTCACATGATATGTGTTTTGCTTGGAGCGTCTTGTATGATATGAGTCTTTGCTTTGTTTGCTATTTAGTTTGTCACAATCATCTCTACTAGACACACCTATTTTGAGAGAGCCACACGTTCATCATGATTTGTTAGAATACTCTATGTGCTTCACATAAATTATTTGAGCTAGGCAGTTGCTCTAGTGCTTCACTTAAATCTTTTTGAGCATGGAGGTGGCTATATTTTGAAGAAATGAATTCTCATGCTTCACTTATATTATTTTGATAATTGATAAGATTGAAAATTTTGAAGAAATATTTGCACTCTCATGCTTCACTTAAATCTTTTTGAGAGATGATAATAGTAATGGTAATTTGCACAAGATATGAATTTGGTCCCCAAGTGATGAATATTCAAGAGGGATATAATAAAAACTTTCATATAGATCATTGGATTTGATAAGTGTGATTCCTTGCAATAGTTTTGCGATATGGAGATGATGATATGTGAGTCATGTTAGTGACTAATTGTGATTTAGTAAGAATATTAGTGTTAAGGTTTGTGATTCCCTATGCATGCACATTAAGTCAATAGTTATGCAAAGAAATTATATCCTACTTATGGTGCATTATTCGGTGTTAGTTATGTTCAATGCATGTTTATGACCATTTTTGCTTTTTGGTTGGTAGCTTCTCAATCTTTTGCTAACCTTCATTTGTACTAAGCGGAAATACTGCTTGTGCATCCAAAATCCTTAAACCCAGTTGTGCCAAATGAGTCCACTATATCTACCTATATGCAGTATTTCAATGCCGTTCCAAGTAAATTTGCGTGTGCCAACTCTAATTTTCAAAATAATTTTCCTGTTTTGTGTGCCCGTACCGCTCATGAGGCGGCAGGGGGTGGCCAATATTTTCCATGCTAGGTGTGTTATTCTCATGATGAGTGTTTATTCACTTGTCATTGCACGAGAGGATGGTTGGTAATAGGGATGCCCAGTCCCACAATGAAATCAAAAATTAATAACAACAAAATTCCTTGGAAAGTGATGGTATGGAGGGCACCTGTGGATACGGCTAGCCATGGATTGTGAAAGAATGGTGGAAAGGAAATAAACTTTATTTTCTGTTTGGGAACCGCCTATGATGTGTCTAGCATGGAAGATATTGGGAATTCTCGGTTGTTTTCGTTGATAGGAAAAGCATGCATCTCAAAATATTTTTATCTCTCTAATTTAAGCTTTGAGCTCTGGCACATTTGACAAATCTCTGCTTCCCTCTGCGAAGGGCCTATCTATTTACTTTTATGCAATTTTTATTTTTATTTGAGTCTCCATCTTCTCTTATAAAGCACCAACTAGAGAGCACTATTGTCATACTTGTGCATTGTGTGTAGCTAATATTTGAGTGTGTTTCATGAATGGATCAATGATTGAGCATAATGGGCTAGGGATAACTTTCTTTAGCATTGATATTTTGAAAGACATGGTTGCTTGTTAGCATGCTTGAGTATTTATATCTTCATGTCAAATTATAGACTATTGCTTTGAATCATTCTAGTCCAATATCCATGGTATAAAAGAAAAGAATATATGATGAATATGATAGGCAGCATTCCACATCAAAAATTCTGTTTTTATCATTTACCTACTCGAGGACGAGGAGGAATTAAGCTTGGGGATGCTGATACGTCTCTAACGTATCTATAATTTTTGATTGTTCCATGCTGTTGTATTATCAATCTTGGATGTTTTTATATGCATTTACAGCAATTATATATCATTTTTGGAGACTAACCTATTAACTTAGTGCCAGTGCCAGTTGATGTTTTCTGCCCTATTTTTGTTTTACAGAATATCAATACCAAACGAAGTCCAAATGCCACAAAACTTTTTGGTGATTTTTTTCTGGACAATACCAACACTAGAAGCTTCGGGAGGAGGCCCGAAGCCCCAGGAGGTGCCCACGAGGCACCAGGGCATGCCTGGGGGGGGGGGGGGGCAGGCGCGCCCTGGTACCTCTTGGGGCCCACAGAGCTCCGTTTGACCTAATTCCTCCACTATAAATTCCCAAAAAATATCATAAACTCTCAGGAGAGTCCACGAAATACTTTTTCCGCCGCCGCAAGCTTCCTTTCTCGAGAGATCCCATCTGGGGTCCTTCTCCGGTAATCTGCCGGAGGGGGAATCGATCACGGAGGGGCTCTACATCAACCTTGCTGCCCTTCCGATGATGCGTGAGTAGTTTACCACAGACCTTCGGGTCCATAGTTAGTAGCTAGATGGCTTCTTCTCTCTTTTTGATCTTCAATACAATGTTCTCCTCGATGTTCTTGGAGTTCTATCTGATGTAATCACTTTTTGCGGTGTGTTTGTTGGGATCCGATGAATTGTGAGTTTATGATCAGATTATCCATGAATATATTTGAGTCTTTGCTACACTCTATTATGCATGATTATTATAGCCTCGTATTTCTTCTCCGATCTATTGATTTGGTTTGGCCAACTAGATTGATTTATCTTGCCATGGGAAGAGGTGCTTTGTAATGGGTTCGATCTTTGCGGTGCTCAATCCCAGTGACAGAAAGGGACATGACACGTATGTATCATTGCTATTAAGGGTAAAAAGATAGGGTTTATTCATATGTGAGTTTATCTTGTCTACATCATGTCAGCGTTCTTAAGGCGTTACTCCGTTCTTTATGGACTTAATACACTAGATGCATGCTGGATAGCGGTCGATGTGTGGAGTAATAGTAGTAGATGCAGGCAGGAGTCGGTCTACTTGTATTGGACGTGATGCCTATCTACATGATCTTTGCCTTGGATATCATCATGATTATTTGCTTTTCTATCAATTGCCCAACCGTAATTTGTCTACCCACCGTATGCCATTTTCTTGAGAGAAGCCTCTAGTGAAAACTATGGCCCCCGGGTCTATCTAAATCATATACTAAAACCCTAAAAATACTTGCTGCACTTTTTCTTTATTTATTTTATTTTGTATTTTTGTTTCAATCTATCTATCTATCATATACAATTTAATCTTGCAACTTACCGCCGAGGGATTGACAATCCCTTGTTTGCGTTGGGTTCAAGGATTTGTTGTTTGTGTGCAGGTGCTGCTAACGAGGTGTTGCGTGATTCTGCTACTGGTTCGATAACCTTGGTTTCATAACTGAGGGAAATACTTATCTCTACTGTGCTGCATCATCGCTTCCTTTTCGGGGAAATACCAACGCAAGCTACAAGTAGCAGAGGCCAAAGATATAAACAATGATTACCAGAACTTAGGGGTGACGATGGAATGCATGACCAGCGAGAATGGCACAACTGAAAGATTCTACGGAAGGGTCGAAGAGATATGGGAGCTTGACTATGTTGGACTGCATAATGCGACGATGTTCCGTGTCAGATGGGCTAAGGCCGTCGAAAGATAAAACCGATATTTCACTACCATGTCTATACCCGACACGAAGAGCGCTACCGTGAACGTCATCACCAAAACGGAGCCATGGGTACATGCTAAGCACGTGAAACAATGCTTCTTCATAACTGACCCGAGCAATCCCAGCCGTGTTGTCGTGAGGAGAGGCAAAAGGAGCATCGTCGGAATAGATGGAGTCGCCAACAAGGAAGACTACGACTAGTATGGCGACCCGATGAGGGAAGATGATGATGACGATGAAACATACGTCAAAAGAAGAAGCAAGACTACATTACCTAAGAAAGATCGTACTCCATGGAAAAGGAAAAGTCACAACGAGGGGCTCAATTATTCGACGGCGAACAAGAAAGGAAAGAAGATCACTCTTAAACATCATCGACGCTGAGAAACTATCATTTATGTATGTATCTATTTTGTATACGCACTGAACTGCGTTATCGGTCAAATGATGTAATATATATTATGCACTAATATATCGCCTATTAATATCATGCATCGATCTAAGTTATATACATTATTATCCCCTGTTGGCTCAGTCATTCGGAGGTGAAAAAGAAAAGAAAGAGAGAAAGAAAAGAAAAAGAAAAAGAAAAAGAATAGAAAAGAAAAAGCAAAGGAAAAAGGAAAAAGAATAGAAAATAGAAAACAAAAAGAAAAGAAAGGAAAGGAAAAAGGAAAAAGAATAAAAAGCAAAGAAAAAAAGGAAAAAAAATTAGCACTAGCGCGGGTTAGCCAAATACGCGCTACAACTAACTGCTTAGCAGTAGCGAGGGTTAAGGACCCTGCGCTATAGCTAAGTTAGCTATAGCGCGGGTTAGGACCCTGCGCTAGTGCTAAGTTTGACTAACTACCGCGTGCCCCTCCCTCCCTCTCCCCCATTCCCAATCCCCCAGCCCGCGCCCCCCTCCTCCGCGCTGCCGCCGCCCTCCGCGAGCTCCTCCCTTGCGTCGCCGTGGCCCGAGCCCCGAGCCCCTGCCGCTGTCGCCCGAGGTTCCCGGAGTTGAGGACGCCGCCACCCGAGGCCGCCCCTCCTCATCGTTGTCGCCTCCTCCCCCGCCAGCTGCAGCCCCTCCTCATTGTCGCCGCCCCTCCTCCGGTGAGCATCCTCTCTCTACCCTCCCCCTCTCTTCTCTGTGCTAGTTCTAGGGTTAATTAGGTTAATTAGTGTTTCATCAATTAGGGGGATTTTAGTTCTAGGGTTCAAATTGTAGACAGTAGGAATTTTAGTTTAGGGTTCTAGGGTTTATGTTACTTGATGCAATTTCTGTGATGAACTTGGTAGTGTAGATACAAATTGGTCATAGATACAAATTAGGGGGATTTTAGTTCAAGGGTTCTAGGGTTCAAATTTATATGCAAACATTGAAAGTTATAATATATAGCAGTAGTAGTTTCCTCAATAAGATGGCTGTTTTCTAATGTTTTTCAGAAATTTTGAAACCCTAGGAGAAGGCCAAGACGTTGCCCGACACCACCACCAACGAGAGAAAGCTCTGCGTCTACAGCCCCGTCAACACCGGTATATACAACAGTAATATTAATGCTCAAAATATGATGGATATGATGGAAATATTCTATTGATCTGCTACTAGTTGTTGTGTACTACTAGCTAGTGTTGTAGTTGCTTTTTGAATTGAGTTTGAGAGTTAAGTTTTGTCCAAGATATTCTGTGGATATTTGGACATGTGTTGCGGTGTAGAAGATGGATATACGAACATTGTTTGTAGGGAATGATTTCGAGTGGCCTATGTTTTGCCAGAATGTTGATTCATTTCCGTTCTGGCAAATTTCAGGCGCTCGATTTGTCCACTTTTTAGCAAAGGTCATGCCAAAATTTTCCATGAATTTCGGCATGACTTGTGCTAGAAACTAGGACATATCGAGTGCCCGGGATTTGCCAGAACTGGAATGAATCAACATTCCGGCAAAACATAGGCCCTTTTTTTAATGTCATTATTCATTTTATTACGTCTAGAATTAAACGAGTAGACTTAATCGTAGGAAACATGGCTAACAACGAAGAAGCCGAGGGTTCTGGTAACCCCAAAGACATCTACAAGGAAGCACACGCCTACTTTGACTATCTGGACGCACGGCGGTCGTCGCAGGCCCCCCTTGTCACAACGGAGGGTGGTAGTTTAGCCGACCACGACATCAACAACGACACCACCGACACCGACACCGGCGTCGAGAACGGCACCGATGCTGGCGAATTAGATGGTCAACAACCAGAGTCGAAGAGGGTACGACACCCAAACCTGCTCGGCACCGGAAGACTGGTGGTCATGGCGGTGCACCCCAGCACTTTCGAGCCATCGGAGCCGGAGGAAGCGCACAGTTGCTATGACAATCAAATAGGATGCATCCTATGGGAAACTGCCAGCATCAACGACGAAGCCTTAAGGAAGATACCAAATATGGAGCACCTCCTTCAAACGAAGTTGCACCAGAGATTCCTGTTCCCCGGCCAGGATGATACCAAAGAACCGTGGCTAGACAAAGCCATGAAGAAGATAAACAACAAAGCCATGGGTAAGTTTAGCAACGCGCTGTTCGCCTGGCAAGTAAGGGTGAAATGATCGATTTTGAAAAAGGAACCCTACTCCGAGATTGTTAAGGAAAATCCGACACTTACGGAATCAAACTTCGAATTATTCAAGGCGAATTGTGCCGCCCAAGCTGCCAAGGAAAAGTCTGAGTACATGAAGGTGCTTCAGGAAAGGAACACGGGGAACCACCACCTCGGAAGCCGTGGTTACTCGGGCAAGAGGCACATATGGGCCAAGGAGGATGCGGAACATGAAAGACTGGGGCTCCCAGACCCCTTGGCGGAGTTCACCGTCCTGCAGGAGCATGACTTCATTAGGGCCCGGTAAAGGAGGGACCCGGTAAATAAGGTTTTCGAAATGGACGTGCCCACAAGGGAGTTCATGAGACTACTGGTAATTATTATTTTACCACCTTATTTTAGCTTCCGATCAATTCGACTACAATTTAGTCACATTTGTAAACAATCCATGTTCCTTTTGCAGAAAGAGCAGCATAGGCTTGAGGCCGAAAGCGACTCGTCTCAGTCGGTGGCGAGGCCCAAGTGGGACACCCCTTTTAACCGGGCCTTGAACATATTGAAAGGACTCTCGGAGGACAAGCCGCCGTCGTATGGACGTGTGCACGCCGTCGGAGACGGCGCCACGTGGAAGTTCTACTACCACGAGGACACGGAGGACAGAAGGTAGAGACGGAGGTTAAATGAAGTGAACATCAAAAAGAAGGTTGCGATTGCGGTCGAGAAGAAAACAACTGAGACCAAAGAAGTGATATGACCTGAGTTGCTCCGCGAGGTAGTCAATGCAGCGTTAGATGCCTTAAGAAATGAATTTGCAGCTTCGGTTAGTACCTTGATTCCAGCTTTTATCGATTGGACGAAGCAAAATCTAGATAAAGGGGCAGCAGACTTTCCCGTTCCCAGCTTCATCGGGAGAAACTCGGTGCACATCACACCAGCACCTACTCAGGCAACCGCACCTGCTGCCGCACTTGCTCATAGCAGCCCGTCCTCCGTCTCTGGCGTGCTCGGCAGGGCTTTGTCTTTGGCTGAGCTCGACGGCCTCACGGTAACTACGTGTCACACCATCTTCAACATATATATAATATTCTATTTCTGTTGCCTTTCGGATGTTTGACGTCACAGACATGTCTTCGCAGGCCGACAAAACCCCGTGCACCATACTATACACCATCAGTGGCCAGAAGGTGGACGTGGGAAAGGCAACGATAGTGAAGCCGAAGGAACGCTTCTTCCACAGCTGGCCGATGCCCCCTGGCGTCTTCAAGGTTTCCTTGGCTAGTGTCATAGCGGGCCACGAGAGTTTGGCTCCTCCGGTACCACTCGGGGGAGATGACGACGAGACCCCGCTGTGGATTGGCGATTGCAAGAGTTGGATGCTGATGTGGCCGAAGAGTCTCCTTCATGTGGAGGCGGCCGGGAGCACACCAACGACAATGCCTCAGCAAGGTATGAACACCACCCCACCTACCCAATTACTAGAGCCTGTCGTGCCGGGTGATGGTGGACGACATGAGGAAGAGGCTCCATTAGTGGCTGATGACGTCGCCCCCATCGGAAAAGCAATAATGGATGATGTCATGGAGGAGGAGGATGACCCTCTCCGGTTTCTCAATACCGGCTATGATGACGGAGGATTGATGGCTCAGCAGTATGACTCAGCCTATGAGCGTGATGAGTTGATGCCTAATTTGCCAGAGCGGGAACGTCCTAAGGCTGATTGCAAGAAGTCTCTCTTCATGCAATCCTCACAAGACACGCCTACAGATGCCGCCTCATCCCGACATCAACAACGTCAGGGTCGTGCAATAATGAGCCCGACAACACTGGCGGCAGTGGTCAGGGACGGTACGTTAGGTTCACTTCCGGTACCCAAGAAGAAGCACAGGAAGAGGAAAGGCCGTACTGGCACTAGAGCTACTTCTAGCAGCCAGCCGCCTCCGCAGTCCCGGGTTCAAGATAGTATAAGTATCAAAGATGCGGCGACATTCCATATCGCCGGCCATCCGATCCTACCTAAGGAAGTGCTACAGGCCATAGACGGCGATCCAAGGAGACTTCATGACGATGTGCCGTCGAGAGAGAAAAGCCTTCGCGCCTCGAAAAATCCAGGATACCCGCTCTACATGGTTAACGTGCCGCAACAAAGGTTGTACATCCAGACATTCCCCGCGGATAAGTTCTTCCTTCGATTTGATTATGTCTTCGACATGTTTGACATGACAAAGCTAGATTTTATGTTCGTCTGCCTTTATGCCCTTTACATGAACTACATCATCAGGCGCGAGCAAATATCTTATATCTCAGTCACGGACCCATACTTTATGCACGAGGGCTTCTTGGCAGTCTGCCCAGAGCACCGTGAATATGCGAGGAACTACATCGCCGACTTCATGGTCACCAATAAGGACAAGGAGGCGATTCTCATGCCTTATCATCCCATGTAAGTCATCCGCGGATATCCTCTGTGACACATACATCCTTTCGTAAATTTCAATCATTCCTTTGCACGCATGGAGGCTAATTTGAGGTGTACTTATTTTGCGTAGCGAGGGGCGTGCCTTCCTCATCATTCTTTACCACCGATTCTCCCACGCTCTTTACTTGGACTCGTCAAAGAACATAAAGAAAAAGGATTACACACACATAAGGAGTATATCGGGGTGGAGAAGTCAGGGTCAAGAAGGCAAAGAAAGGCGCGCCGTGTTTTGGCCATAAGACCGACTTCTGCAGCATCCAGCAACCGAATGATAGTCTCGCTGATGGATTCTACATCATCCACCACATGCTGGAGTACAGAAGGAATCGGCAAAAACTTCGCATGTCACCTACTTCCGGCGATGCCGATATTCTGCAATGGGCCAAGAAACTAGGAAACATACCGGATCATCGACTCCGACCTGAGTTCTATCACATCCAGCATGAACTTGCCCAAATCATCATGAAGGAGGTCATCGAAAAAACAGGGATGTTCTACGACGAAGGGCCAATGTCGCGGGTTGACGTCTGAACATGCGTAGCCGCTCAGCGTCTGGACCTGAAACCTTTAAACAAGCTCGACGACATCCTCCCTGATTTGGACGGATGGGACGACATGTTGTAGTGATTGACGATGATAATGTGTTCATTTAGTCACTACTTTTTCTATGACGAAACTTTGAATTTATGCACGATGAAACTTTGTGATCTAAACCATCCTCCTCAACTAGCGTAGATCACTCTAGTTAATTAGTTTGGTATGATGAACTTCGTTATTTATGTTTACGATATGTTGCTTGTATTTGCTAACTTTGTCTCTTCGTGTTGCTCAACTATATAATGTTGCATATTATCGATGAATTCATCAAGTGACGATGTAGGTATATAGATCATCGATGGCGAAGAAGTGCTACGCCGTGTACATAGGGAGGGTTCCAGGAGTGTACGACTTGTGGCCAGAGTGTCAGGCCCAGGTGTACCGGTTCCCGGGCGGCAGCCAGAGAGGGTTCGACAGCAGAGGCAAAGCGGAAGATAGTTACTTGAGGTTCACGCTAGCGCGAGAGAGGGATCGGAACCGGCGCCTCAAGAACTACTACATTATCGAGCTCTTGCTCATAGTGATCGCTCTTCTCTTCTATATCATAGTTTAGATAGATGATGAAACATGTGTATGTGATGACCATGCAATTGCTTGTATTCGAGTATCGCTATATCGAGATGATGATGAGACATGTCACATGACTTGTATCGCTATATCGAGATGTCACATAACTTGTTGGATGATGATGATATGACGAGACTATTATGTGTATGATATGATGAGAATATGTATGTTTATTATATGATGAGAGTACTGTATAAAACCTGTACAAATACAACGCAAATAAGCAAAAAATATATATACAGGAAATTATAGCAGTAGCGTGGGTTGAAGAGTAGCAGCAGCGCGGGGTTGTCAGCAGCGCGGGCAAAGAAGCCGCGCTATAGGTAGTTATCAGTAGCGCTGGCATGACCTACGCTACTGCTAAGTTGGGGTAGTAGTAGCGCTGGGTAATACCCACGCTACTGCTAAATATTAGCTGTAGCGCCGTAGCAGTAGTGCGGGTACACACGCTACTGCTAGGTTTTTATCCCGCGCTACTACTAGGGTTTTCCCTAGTAGTGATGTGGTTTCTATATGTGCAAACAGAAGCACAAACCACAATTTTAGTAGAACCGCACAAAATTAGATGGCTGCATCTACCTGCTGTCAGCTAACCTCACGGTGCTCGAGGTATTCCTACATTCGTAACTAGGTAGAATGACCAACGCAAGATGAAATAAGCTGATTCGTATGTTGACTTGCTGATCGCAGTGTAGAACGAGCCTGTCATGTGTGGAGGAGCGAACAAGCACTGTAGCCGCCCCGTCAATGCAAGATAAAAGACACCGAGTCATAGATGGCCTGGCCGGTGAATAGGGGTCGTGCAAACAGCGGTGCATAATTTTAGTGGAACTGCACAAAAAAGATATTGGGGTGAGTTCGACAAATTTTCTACAGCCAGACGGAAGGAATTGCACTGATCGATTGGATCGAATTTCCTCCATGGCATGAGATGAGACCCCAAGGTGCAAATCAACTAACCACTTATAAAATTATGGATAATCTTCCTCACACAGGTCAATACCCCTTCGTCCAGATGATCGTGTTTTGTCATGCCGAGCTATTGATATGTGCTACTGTTTTGCAACACCGTTTAAGTACAGCTATTGTTTTCCTATCTTTTCACATTCAGGACAATGAAGATGATTTTAGTAGAACTGCACAAACTAGTCTGAAGTTGAGTGATCTCTATTGCCTCCTCTGTTTGCTGCAATGTGTCAGCGTCAATTGCAAGATGAGCCAGCGAGCTAGCTGTGGAGTTGCCAACATGCTCAAAGTGCACTCAACATTGAGAAGAAAGAAGCATGCCCAGGAAATTAATGCATAGGGAGGCCCTTTGCTCAGAGAAGCATCGATCGTTTTTCTTGATTTCTACACCTTCTCACAGCTTTGTCTTGGTTATAGTCTGGTGAACCATTGACATGCATAAACATGCTGAAATTATATATGTGCTTGTGAATGTTACCTAGTATGCATATTGTATCTTGTGAAGCTTAGTTTAATGTGAATGTTGACTAGCGTGTGAACATTTAAAATCTATATTGTGGGCCTGTTATTTGACGCCTCATTTGTGCCGCACTTCAACCAGTGTGAGTGTCTGCATGCATTACCGCACCCTCTAATTTGGTGGATGCCAAGCGGGCCCGAGGAGGAGCCATAAATTTTTTCAAGTTGAAAAAGGTTACCGAGCAGGAGCCATAAGCTGGAGTGCGTCTTTTTTTTTGCAAATGGGCCATAAGCTGGAGAGCTGGAGAGTGTCTCTAATGGGTTGTCTCTAGTGTTAAGACCGACCAGTACAAGAGTCGATCCATCTTAAAGCCCATATTTTTGTAGGAAAAGCCCATATTACTTGAAGAGGGGCGCTCCCAAAAAACCCCTTCTTCCTCCTCGCTTCCACTTCATTGTTCACTGCAGCTCGCTCCTACAGAAAACCCCTGCTCCCCTTCTTCCTCACCTCACTCCTACAGAAAACCCCCGCTCCCCTTCTTCGTCACTCCTACAGAAAACCCCTGCTCACTTTCTTCCTCACTCCTACAGAAACCCCAACCCCCCTTAACTAGGCTCGTCTTTCACTACTTTGCTCAAATCCGTGGCCCGCAAGGAAAATGGAGTCGGCTGGCCCCATCGTTAAGAAGATGAGGCTCCCGCCAGCAGCGACGCCAGTTGTAGTTCCCGCACCTGGCAGCGCGGGGAGAAGCCGTGAGCCTCCCCCCTAGATCTGAGGAACCCTAGGAATCCCGGGCAGACTGCATCAGCGATCTCCCGGACGCCATCCTTGTGGAGATCATGTTGCTTCTCCCCACCAAGGATTGCTGCCGCACCCAAGTCCTCGCATCTCGGTGGTGCCCTCTATGGCGTGCCACGCCTCTTAATCTCGACTGTCATGGCCTATCTCTGTTCAATGATTTTGAACTCCCCGGAGTCATCATCTCCTCCCACTAGGGCTCCGTTCAATGCCTCTGCATCCCGGCATGCTACCTGTGCATGCCCTGCATGGTGGACGCCTAGCTGAAATCCCCTGAATTCGAAAAACTCCAGCTGCTTGAGTTGTACTATTCCCACATAAATCACATACCACATTCCGAATGCCATGTACTTGTGCCCTCAGCACCGATGTCCATCTCGCGGTTTTCCTCCTCTCTCCACATCTCCACCTTCGCCCTGTGCAAACTACCAGACAATCTAGTACAAAAGCTTTGACTCCCACTTCTCAAAAAACTTTCACTTGTGGTGGTTCGTATATTGAAGGCCTCACTGCACAGCATCATCCAATTCAGTTGCCCTGCCCTGGACTGCTTAATGCTTCTTTTGACAGTTAAAATCGGTTGTCTTCGAATAAAGTCGCCTAACCTTGTAAGAATTGGAATTTCTTTTGACGTAGGGGAGCTCATCATCAAAGATGCCCCTTCACTTCAAAGGTTGATCCTTGATTCTTGTTATCCACCTTCACAAATAACTGTCGTCTCTGCACCTAAACTGGAGACCTTGGGTGTAATTCATGATCTCTGTGATCATTTCAAGATGGTGTTTGGCTCCACAGTTATCCAGGTACTGTATATTATCATCCACACTTTTGTAATCATAAGCTGCATATTTCATTTGTGCGCATAAGTTTTATATCATCTTGGAGTACACTTTTTGTACTAATATTATGTTCTATGCTCAATGAAGAGTTTGTCCATGGATAGCCTATCATTGGTGCTGGATTCTGTCAAGATCTTATATATAAGTATGAATACTTTTGATCTGAACAATATTATTGGCTTGTTGCGATGCTTTCCATGTCTGGAGAAGTTGTATATAAAGGTGATGATTTCACGCACATTGGAAGCCCATATATAGTGTGCAAGAATTAACCGTTCAGTTGTTGCTCTTTCGACATACTCGTTTTTTAGACCTTAACTATTTTCAATCTTCATGTCTATTTAGGCAGTAGGACGGGGTACAAAGGGTATAACCAATCGGTGGCATCGGAAGCACCGGGATTTTCTCAGTTCTCATGACATTCGTTTGAAGACAATAACGCTGGAAGGATATGTAGCCACCCATGCAAACACTAGATTTGTCACATTCTTCCTGCTGAATGCGAGGGCACTATTGTCCATCAGGCTTAAATTTATTAACAATGAAGTTTTGACAGATGGATATGTCGAAGAGCAAAAAAAGGAGTTTCAGGTGGACAAATGGGCTTCTGAACGTGCCAGTCTTCTTTTTACATCATCTTGTGGTCATATTCCATTAAATTTTAGGACCCAAGATGTTCATTTTATGGATCTGACCGATCCATTTGATCGTGACTGCCAAAAACACTGTAGCAGTGCCTAGGTTGGATGATGGTGGCGCTGGAGGACTTCAACCTGCTGTTGTGTAGCGGGCGCTGCTGTTTTTGTTTTAGCCGGTTCCTGTGGTGGTTTGTCGTGTGTTTTGCTGCACTTATGTCCTGTAATATAACTAATATTTCGCGTTTAAGCAGTGATGGAGGAAGACGGGCTGTGCCTCGAGCTGCTCCTTCTCTGCTTTCCCTATTGCTCCTAGTAGTAGTAGTTTAGGGTGTTCGTTTGGTGTTTGTGCTGGAACTGGACCTTGTAGCTCGACGCTGGTTTCCCTTAATGGAAATTGGAAGGGGGAAGCCCTTCTTTGTTTCAAAATAAACACTGCCGCAGTTAGATGTTGTTGCCCTTTTCAGTCTGGGTTTTGTCTAAACCTGATGAACAATTAACCCTCGTGCTTTTGTACAGTTTGTAAGCTGGAGTTAGATGTTGTTGCCCTTTTCAACTCCGCTGTGGCTGTCATATTTTCTTTGAAACAAGGCAAATGGCTTGCCATTTCTTTAATTAAGTGAGAAATATTGTAACAAATCCCAACCAAGGGAAATAACATCACTCTCGCTGGCTCCTTGAGCTCATTGTGCATTACAGAACCCAAGTGCCTAGCGCCTGCCAGCAGCCACAAACTTATTTTGAGCTAGCACACCAAATGGGCCGTAATTCCTAATAAGAAAGGCTGCATCGCTGTGAAAGATTTGGATTCTGACATTTGGGACCCACAAGGAAAAAGCCTATCCAAGGTGGTGTCAACTTAGTCAACAAACGATTCTGCCTGCCAGTCGTTGGATGGACATCCAACATCTGTCGTGTTTCTTCTATCTCTTGTCTACTTCCTCTAGACGCCCAAACAAAACCACGCCATCGGTCCCGCCTGCTCCCGCCTCCCACGGCTGGCTGCACCTCCGCCCACGCATTGCCGCCCCACCGTACCCTAAAACGTTGGTCAGTCCATCCCTCCACTCCCCTACACGTCCTGTTAATCTCCGGCGACGTCAGCCCCAACCCGCACCCGCACCCAAACCAGTCAACCCTTGTACTCCCCTCTGCCTGCAAGTCTGCGACTACACTGCCGCATCTTCCACGGCTCCTGTTCATTCCCGTACGAGGCCTTGCCATCGTCCTGCGCCTTGGTTCGCTCGCCGCGGCGCCGCCGTCTGGCGTTGTCAACATGGTCAACAACCGAAAGGAATCAAAAGATGACTGTACGTGGAGGGGATGACAGTAGGGACCCACGAGGGTCATTGTAGTACTCAAGCAAGTGCCTCCTTATTATAAGCCAAAAAAATGCTTCCTCCTAATGGTTTGACATCTGGGTCCCACGACATTGTCAACGTAGTCAATAAGCGAGAGAATTGCCCAATGAGCGGCTGACACCAGGGACCCAGCAGCGCGCGCAGTTGTTTTTTTGTTTTTGAGACGGAGCAGGGTATCAACTAGGCTGTGCTGGGACTGTAGCCCGTCTAGCCCAGGCTTTTATTTTCTGTTTACCACATGACTAGCCTAGTTGTTTTTTTCTCTTTCTGAAAATGGCTAGCCCAGTTCTATTTTTTTTGAAGAATACCCAACCGAGGCCTACTTGCATTTCTCAGCACTGCTGGGCTGCAAATCTTTCAAGACGAGGACGGATGTATTTGGGGTTTGCCCAGAAAATGGGCTATTAGTAGTAAGACATGGGCTGTAAATTTTAAGAACAACACAACAAAGCGGCAATAGCCACTCAAAAAAATGCAAACCGGCACTTAGTTTCAAATTACGGTTTTTCTAGGATTTTGAGATTTTAAATTTCATTGATTTTTCGGTGGGAAAAATTTCGTTGGATTTTAAATTAATATAAATTAATTTTTCAAATTAGTTTGAACCTGACTCCAAATTTTGGGATTAAAAACAGTTCGGACCCCACCGTAATATGCAAAATTTCGTTGAATTTTTTAACCATGGCCAGAATATGGGCTGTAATGCTACCAAAAAGAATATGGGCTTAAAAAATCCTTAAGAATTAGCAAATGGGCTGTAAATTATTAAAAATAATGGCAAATGGGCTGTATGTTGTTTGCCACAGATTTGGAGGCTGACTTGTGGGCTTTCTATGTTGATGCGTACACAGGGCTATGTGAACTTAGTCAACAAATGATGAGTTCTCAAAAAAAATGTCAACAAACGATTCTAGTGGCACTGAACATTGGATAACATCCAATGGCCGTGCTGCTTCTTCAATCTCTGATCTTCTTGCTCCAGTCGCCCAAACCAGCGCCGGCGGGACCGCCTGCTGTTGCCTCCTGTGGCCGGCTGTGCTGCCGCGCAGCCCTCACCGCCCCCTCCTACTACCGCACCGCTGGCCAGACCATCCCTCTACTCACCCACCTCTCCTGTTATTCTCCAGCGACACAGGCCTCACACCGCAGCCGAACAAGTCAACCCTCATACTCCCCTCAGCATGGGCATCCACTGTTGTGGCTTCGCCGGCTCTGGGTCGTTTCCTTCCTGGGCCTCGCCGTCGTCCACTGCGTTGGTGCTCTCGGTGCGGCGTGGTCAACATGGTCAACAAACGACAGCCACCGGAAGAGGAATGTACATGGAGAGGCTGACAGTAGGGACCCACATGGTCCATGGCTACACGCAAGCAAGTTCCTCCTTGTTTCGCGAAAAAAATGATTCCTCCCCCTGACAGCTGGGACCCATCAGCTATATCTTTGCACGGAAGGAAGTGCCTCCTTATTACGCGAAAAAACGATTCCTCCCCATGACAACGCAGACCCACCATATTTGTAGCTGACTTGTGGGCCTAATAAGTTGACGCGTACGCAGGGCTTTGTCAACTTAGTCAATATATGATTCTAGCAGCAGCTATTGTTGGATGTTAATCCAACGTTCGTGCTGCTTCTTCAATCTCTGATCTTCTTGCTCTAGCCGCCCAAACCAGCTCTAACGGGACCGCCTGCTCCTGCCTCTCGTGGCTAGCTGTGCTGCCGCGTAGGCCTCACCGCCCCACCCTACTCCCACCGCTAGCTAGGCCTTCCCTCTACTCACCCACATCCCCAGTTATTCTCCGGTGATGGCAGCCTCACACCACAGCCGAACCAGTCAACCCTCGTACTCCCCTTCGTGTGGGCATCCACTGTCACGTCTTCCCTGGCTCCGCGTAGTTCCCTTCCTAGGACTCGCCGTCATCCACCGTCTTGGTGCTCTCGGCGCGGCGTGGTCAACGTGGTCAATGAACGACAACCATTGGAAGAGGACTGTAAACGGTGATGCTGATAGCTGGACCCACCAGCTACATCTTCGCACGCAAGGAAGTGCATCCTTATTACGTACAAAAAAATGATTCCTCCCCCCTGACAGCTGGGACCCAGCAGCTATATCTTCGCACGCAAGGAAGTGCCTCCTTATCCTCCCTGACAGCTGGGACCCACCCGGTCAAAGCGTACGTAGTGTTGTCTGTCTGGTCGCGAATGTGTACGTACATACTAGTCGATCGGTCTCTCTGCAACGATGAACCGTGGGCGTGTAAGGAGCGGCACGTGTAGTAGTAGAGCCCCCGACGTAGCAGTTCAGGCAGCCCCGTCTAAATCGTGTACACGTACGTACAGGCACACGGCAAAAAATACGGGCACGTACGTACATACGGGCGGGGTCTCGAACGTGTACTGGTGCATACGTACGGCCAGGGCTCGTGTACATGGAGCGGCAACGGACGGAAGCAACGGCGTCGTGTTCATCGGCAGCCAACCGGCTGGGTCAGAACGGAGGAAACAACGTCGTGTTCATCGGGAGCCAAGTGACTGGGTCGAAACGTGTCATGTTCATCGGGAGCCAACAGGCTTGGACGGAACAACCGAAACAGGGTCCTATTCATCGACTCAGGGTCTGGCGTACCACAAAACAGAGGAAACGGCCTTCTGTTTGACCGCCTACGGTCGAAACGGGGTCCTGTTCATCGCCTCGGGGTCTGGCTTACCGCAAAACGGAGGAAACGGCCTTCTGTTCGACCGCCTACGGTCGAAACAGGGTCCTGTTGATCGGGAGGGCTCTGGCATACCGCAAAACGGAGGAAACAGACTTCTGTTCGAGCGCCTACGGTCGAAACGGGGTCCTGTTGATCGGGAGGGCTCTGGCGTACCGCAAAACGGAGGAAACAGACTTCTCCCCAACTGCCTACGGTCGAAATGGGGGTCCTGTTCATCGGGAAGGGTGTGGCGTACCGCAAAACGGGACTCCACGGGCTACTGTTCATCCACGGTCGACCTCCTCCAGCCTCCACCAGCTACTATTCATCCACCGTCGACTTCCTTCCAACCTCCACTAGCTACTGTTCATCCGGCCTCCATGGGGTCCTGTTCATCCACCCCAACCGGCTGGGGTGTGGCGGCCTCCTCGGGGTCCTGTTCATCCAGCGCCAACCACCTTCACACAGCCAGGGTACTGTTCATTGATACGTCTCCAACGTATCTATAATTTTTTATTGTTCCATGCTATTATATTATCAATCTTGGATGTTTTTATATACATTTACAGCAATTATATATCATTTTTTGGGACTAACCTATTAACTTAGTGCCCAGTGCCAGTTGCTGTTTTTTGCATGTTTTTGGTTTCCAGGATATCAGTACCAAATGAAGTCCAAATCCACGAAACTATTTGGTGTTTTTTTTGGACATAACAAGTACTGAAGCTTCAGGAGAGGGCTAGAAGATGGAGCAGTGGCCCACGAGGCACCAGGGCGCGCCCCAGGGGGGGTGGCGCGCCTTGGTGGCTTGTGGGGCCCACACAGCTCCTTTTGACCTAATTCCACCACTATAAATTCCCAAAAATCGGGAAACCAACAGGGGAGTCCATGAAATACTTTTTCCGCTGCCGCAAGCTTCTGTTCTTGAGAGATCCCATCTGGAGGCCTTTTCCGGTACTCCGCCGGAGGGGGAATCGATCACGGAGGGGCTCTACATCATCCTTGCTGCCCTTCCGATGATGCGTGAGTAGTTTACCACAGACCTTCGGGTCCATAGTTAGTAGCTAGATGGCTTCTTCTCTCTTTTTGATCTTCAATACAATGTTCTCCTCGATGTTCTTGGAGTTCTATCTGATGTAATCACTTTTTGCGGTGTGTTTGTTGGGATCCGATGAATTGTGAGTTTATGATCAGATTATCCATGAATATTATTTGAGTCTTCTCTGATCTCATTTATGCATGATTATTATAGCTTCGTATTTCTTCCCCGATCTATTGATTTGGTTTGGCCAACTAGATTGATTTATCTTGCCATGGGAAGAGGTGCTTTGTAATGGGTTCGATCTTGCGGTGCTCAATCCCAGTTACAGAAAGGGACATGACACGTATGTATCGTTGCTATTAAGGGTAAAAAGATGGGGTTTATTCATGCGTGAGTTTACTTTGTCTACATCATGTCATCTTGCTTAAGGCGTTACTCCGTTCTGTATGGACTTAATACACTAGATGCATGCTGGATAGCGGTCGATGTGTGGAGTAATAGTAGTAGATGCAGGCAGGAGTCGGTCTACTTGTCTTGGATGTGATGCCTATATACATGATCATTGCCTTGGATATCATCATGATTATTTGCTTTTCTATCAATTTCCCAACAGTAATTTGTTTACCCACCGTATGCTATTTTCTTGAGAGAAGCCTCTAGTGAAAACTATGGCCCCCGGGTCTATCTAAATCATATATTAAAAACCCTAAAAATACCTTGCTGCACTTTTTCTTTATTTATTTTATTTTATTTTTGTTTCAATCTATCTATCTATCACATACAATTTAATCTTGCAAGTAACCGCCGAGGGATTGACAACCCCTTGTTTGCATTGGGTGCAAGGATTTGTTGTTTTGTGTGCAGGTGCTGCTAACGAGGTGTTGCGTGATTCTCTTACTGGATTGATAACCTTGGTTTCATAACTGAGGGAAATACTTATCTCTACTGTACTGCAACTCCCTTCCTCTTCAGGGAATTACCAACGCAGCTCACAAGTAGCAGGAAGAATTTCTGGCGCCGTTGCCTGGGAGACATCATCAACATCTATCAAGTACCTACGCATAAAACTATCATCTCCTTGCATTTACTTTATTTGGCTTTGCCTCTCGTTTTCATCTCCCCCACTTCTAATTTTTTTTTACAAAAATTCAAAAATATTTTCCGTTTGCCTTTTTCTTGTTTGCTTATTTGCTTGATTGCTTGCTCGCTTTACCATTATGGCTAGTTCTTCACTTGTTACTATTACCCCTGAAAATGAAGTACTTAATTTTAAACAAAGGGGAGGAGAGAATTTAAAAGATGCTTGGTATATAGGATTTGTGATGCTCATAATATATCAACTCATAAGCAATCCACCACAATCCTTCTTCGCAATTTTTATGTGGGTATTACTACTTGGTATAGATTCGTACTTGATACTATTATCGGAGGGAATTTCTTGATGTGTCTCTCTATGGATGCTTTCAATGCTATGGGAAATTTAGTGGTATCACCACCTATCACTGTTAATGAAACAACTTTGACTTTGGAATATGTTATGCAAAGGTTAGAGGCTATTGAAAGTAAAATGACTACTATTGAACATCTTGAGAATTTAGATAAAAAAATTCATAATCATATAACTCAAATTGGTTCCAAGATAGGAATCACATTGAAAACCTTAAAAGAGAAGGAACCGGTAGTCAATGAAAGAACAGAACAAAGCCCCGCTAGAATCGATAAGATAGAAGAAATTATTAATAATTTGGGGTCGGCCTTTTCCTCCATTAAGAATATTGATAGAACTCCTCCCAATAAAAATTGCAAATTCATATATGTTCCTAAAACCAATGGTGCTATTCTAGTAAGGGAAATGAGGATCTTAAAATGATTAGAGTGCACCCCAATTTCATTGATATAATTAAGGAACCTATTCACAAAAGTAAAATTCTTGATTTTGTGCCAAGAAGTGTGGTGACGAGAAATACATATGTTAAATCTTTTAGAAAAAATGGATGTGTGATTGAGGAGTTGGAAACCAAAGACGACAATACTTGAAACTATGCATTATGCCTAGCTAGGGGCATAAAACAATAGCGCTTGTTGGGAGGCAACCCAATGAATAAAATATTTTTTTTCTTTTTGTTTCTGTTATTGTGTGTTTTCATATTTATGATACTTTTATGATTGTGTTTTTGTGTTTTTAATTAATGTTTGTGCCAAGTAAAGCCTTTAGGATGATTTGGAAGATAGTATAATTGATGCTGTTTGGAAAACAGAAAGTTTTGCGTCCAGTGCTTGAATTTTGGTTCTGTACTGGAGCGTCAGAAAAATCTGAAATTTTTACACAGTATTTTTATATGAATTTCCCACGTTTTCCAAAGTTTTCAAAAAATTTGGAGTTACAGAAGTATGGCTTTTAAATAGATTGCTACAGACTGTTCTGTTTTTGACAGATTCTGTTTTTGATGCACTACTTGCTTGTTTTGATGAAACTATGGATTGTATCGGGGGGGTATAAGCCATGGAGAAGTTAGAATACAGTAGGTATAATGCAAAAATAAAATATGAATGGGTTTGCAACAGTACTTAAAGTAGTGATTTATTTTGTTATACTAACGGATCTCACGAAGGTTTTGTTGAGTTTTGTGTGATTGAAGTTTTCATGTTTTGGGTGAGATCACGATGGATGAAGGAATATGGAGTGGCAAGAGCCTAAGCTTGGGGATGCCCGAGGCACCCCAAGGTAATATTCAAGGAAGACTCAAGCATCTAAGCTTGGGGATGCCCCGGAAGGCATCCCCTCTTTCTTCTACCAACCATCGGTAATTTTACTTGGAGCTATATTTTTATTCGTCACATGATATGTGTTTTGCTTGGAGCGTCGTGTATTATATAAGTCTTTGCTTTGTTTGCTTTTTAGTTTGTCACAATCATCTTTGCTGGACACACCTATTTGAGAGAGCCACAGGTTCATCATAATTTGTTAGAATACTCTATGTGCTTCACTTAAATTTTTTGAGCTAGGCAGTTGCTCTAGTGCTTCACTTAAATCTTTTTGAGCACGGCGGTGGCCATATTTTGAATAAATATTTGAACTCTCATGCTTCACTTATATTATTTTGAGAGTTGATAGACTAAAATTTTGAAGAAATACTTGAACGCTCATGCTTCACTTATATTATTTTGAGAGTTGATAAGATAAAATTTTGAAGAAATATTTGAACTCTGATGCTTCACTTATATTATTTTGAGAGTTGATAAGATAAAATTTTGAAGAAATATTTGAACTCTCATGCTTCAGTTATATTATTTTGAGAGTTGATAAGACAAAATTTTGAAGAAATATTTGCGCTCTCATGCTTCACTTATATCTTTTTGAGAGTTGATAATAGTAATAGTAATTTGCACAAGATATGAATTTGGTCCCAAAGTGATGAATATTCAAGAGGGATATAATAAAAACTTTCATATAGATCATTGGATATGATAAGTGTGATTCCTTGCAATAGTTTTCCGATATGGGGATGATGATATGTGAGTCATGTTAGTGAGTGATTTAGTAAGAATATTAGTGTTAAGGTTTGTGATTCCCTATGCATGCACATTAAGTCAATAGTTATGCAAAGAAATTATATCCTACTTATGGTGCATTATTCGGTGTTAGTTATGTTCAATGCATGTTTATGACCGTTTTCGCTTTTTGGTTGGTTGCTTCTCAATCTATCTGCTAGCCTTCATTTGTACTAAGCGGAAATGTGCATCCAAACTCCTTAAACCCAAGTTGTGCCAAATGAGTCCACCATATCTACCTATATGCGGTATTCCCATGCCGTTCCAAGTAAATTTGTGTGTGCCAACTCTAATTTTCAAAATAATTTTTCCGTTATGTGTGCCCGTACTGCTCATGAAGCGGCAGGGGGTGGCCAATATTTTCCATGCTAGGTGTGTTATTCTAACGATGAGTGTTTATTCACTTGTCATTGCACGAGAGAATGGTTGGTAATAGGGATGCCCAGTCCCACAATGAATCAAAAATTAATAACAACAAAATTCCTAGGAAAGTGTTGGTATGGAGGGCACCCGTGGATACGGCTAGCCATGGATTGTGAAAGAATAGTGGAAAGGAAATAAACTTTACTTTCTGTTTGGGAACCGCCTATGATGTGTCTAGCATGGAAGATATTGGGAATTCTCGATCGTTTTTGTTCACAGGAAAAGCATGCCTCTCAAAATATTTTTATCTCTCTAATTTAAGCTTTGAGCTCTGGCACATTAGCAAATCTCTGCTTCCCTCTGCGAAGGGCCTTTCTATTTACTTTTATGCAATTTTTATTTTTATTTTGAGTCTCCATCTTCTCTTATAAAGCACCAACTAGAGAGCACTATTGTCATACTCGTGCATTGTGTGTAGCTAATATTGAGTGTGTTTCATGAATGGGTCAATGATTGAGCATAATGGGCTAGGGATAACTTTCTTTAGCGTTGATATTTTGAAAGACATGGTTGCTGGTTAGCATGCTTGAGTATTTATATCTTCATGTCAAATTATAGACTATTGCTTTGAATCATTCAAGTCCAAATGCCCATGCGACAAAGAAAAATAATATGTGATGAATATGATAGGTAACATTCCACATCAAAAATTCTGTTTTTATCATTTACCTACTCGAGGACGAGCAGGAATTAAGCTTGGGGATGCTGATATGTCTCCAACGTATCTATAATTTTTTATTGTTCCATGCTGTTATATTATCAATCTTGGATGTTTTTATATAAATTTACAGCAATTATATATCATTTTTTGGGACTAACCTATTAACTTAGTCCCCAGTGCCAGTTGTTGTTTTTTGCCTGTTTTTGGTTTTCCAGAATATCAGTACAAAACGAAGTCCAAATGCCACGAAACTTTTTGGAGATCTTTTTCTGGACATAACAAGTACTGGAAGCTTCGGGAGATGGCCAGAAGATGGAGCAGTGGCCCACGAGGCACCAGGGCGCGCCCCAGGGGGGTGGTGCGCCCTGGTGGCTTGTGGGGCCCACACAGCTCCTTTTGACCTATTTCCACCACTATAAATTCCCAAAAATCGGGAAACCAACAGGGGAGTCCACGAAATACTTTTTCCGCCACCGCAAGCTTCTGTTCTTAAGAGAACCCATCTGGAGGCCTTTTCCGGTACTCCGCCGGAGGGGGAATCGATCACGGAGGGGCTCTACATCATCCTTGCTGCCCTTCCAATGATGCGTGAGTAGTTTACCACAGACCTTCAGGTCCATAGTTAGTAGCTAGATGGCTTCTTCTCTCTTTTTGATCTTCAATACAATGTTCTCCTCGATGTTCTTGGAGTTCTATTCGATGTAATCACTTTTTGCGGTGTGTTTGTTGGGATCCGATGAATTGTGAGTTTATGATCAGATTATCCATGAATATTATTTGAGTCTTCTCTGACCTCTTTTATGCATGATTATTATAGCTTCGTATTTCTCCTCTGATCTATTGATTTGGTTTGGCCAACTAGATTGATTTATCTTGCCATGGGAAGAGGTGCTTTGTAATGGGTTCGATCTTGCGATGCTCAATCCCAGTGACAGAAAGGGACATGACATGTATGTATCGTTGCTATTAAGGGTAAAAAGATGGGGTTTATTCATGCGTGAGTTTACTTTGTCTACATCATGTCATCTTGCTTAAGGTGTTACTCCGTTCTTTATGGACTTAATACACTAGATGCGTGCTGTATAGCGGTCGATGTGTGGAGTAATAGTAATAGATGCAGGCAGGAGTCGGTCTACTTGTCTTGGACGTGATGCCTATATACATGATCATTGCCTTGGATATCGTCATGATTATTTGCTTTTCTATCAATTGCCGAAAAGTAATTTGTTTACCCACCGTATGCTATTTTCTTGAGAGAAGCCTCTAGTGAAAACTATGGCCCCCGGGTCTATCTAAATCATATATTAAAAACCCTAAAAATACCTTGCTGCACTTTTTCTTTATTTATTTTATTTTGTATTTTTGTTTCAATCAATCTATCTATCACATACAATTTAATCTTGCAAGTAACCGCCGAGGGATTGACAACCCCTTGTTTGCGTTGGGTGCAAGGATTTGTTGTTTTGTGTGCAGGTGCTGCTAACGAGGTGTTGCGTTATTCTCCTACTAGATTGATAACCTTGGTTTCATAAGTGAGGGAAATACTTATCTCTATTGTACTACATCTCCCTTCCTCTTCAGGGAATTACCAACGCAACTCACAAGTAGCATTCATCCACAGCCAACACACCGCTGGGGTGGGGCGTACGAGCGTGCGGCAGCAACGGGAACTGTTCATCCACAGCCAACTAGCCGACTAGGTCAACTCACCACGTCTCACACAAGGGGCTCGATCGATGCGTCTCGACTCGTTCTACGTATCGCGCGCGCGGCAGCAACGGGCACTGTTCATTGAGAGGCAACCCAACCGGCTACGTCTCGCACGTACGGGGGCTCGACCGGCTTCAGTTAGCAGCGAAGGAATCGCTCGGGTTCAGTTAGCAGCGAAGGAATCGCTCGGGTTCAGTTAGCAGCGAAGGAATCGATCGGCTTTAGTATGTAGCTAGTGCGATCGCTCGGGTTCAGTAAGCGAATGCCTCGCTCAGGTTCAGTTAGCGAACGCCTCGCACACACACGCGCATATGAGAGAAACGCGCAAACCACACTGCTTCGCTCGGCCCTGACCACCCATCGTAACCGGGAACTCCCCAAAAATTTCCTCGCCCTCACTTCTACCATGATTTTTTACGTCATGGACGGCCCAAAGAATGTCATGCGGGTGCGTCTCCGGTCCGCCCAGGACGAAAAGCCCATTTTCTATCATAATTTTTTGTCATAGAAGTAGGAGCCCACCACATCTATGATGGTACGTGTTTTTGTCACAATTATTATCATAGAAGTATCACAACCATGACAGAAAAAGTTTTCGTTCGGGCCATAATGTCACGGATGTGTCTTTTTTTGTAGTGATGGTTTCCTGGTGTAATATGCTGGACCTTCTCTAATTCCTGCTGCAACTCATCGCTGGTGAGCCTTTCTGGTGCATCACGTTTTCATGACTTGCATTGAACATAGGTTTTCGGTATTTCTAAGACGTAGCTTGTCCTTGTCAAGGAAACGGCGGTGTCCAATGTAATAGACCTTGCTAAGTATTGGGTATGACAGCGGATTCTTGTCATAGCGAACACATGCATTGTAATCATGTGTCATTCGCCCTGACATAGTGCCCAAAGCCAGATAATCATGGATTCACCCAATTATAACAACATGCAGAATGAAATCAGCTGGTGGGCTGCTATATAGGGCTCAAGTGAAAACACCCCTCCATAGCTTTTGAAGTTCCTCCACAACAGGCTCCATGAATAAATCAAAATCCTTTCCAGTACTTTTTGGACCTGGGATGAGCAAGGCCATGATGTAGTTTGATTCTTTGGTGCAGACATTTGGCGGCATGTTGTAAGGGATAACAAGCACTGGCCACATGCTATATGTCGCGCTCTGGTGGCCAAATGGGTTGAATCCATCTGTAGCTAAGCCAAGTCTAATGCTTCTTGGCTCAGCAGCAAACTCTTTATGTTTCAAATTGAAGCTTGTCCAGTCACTACCATGAGATGGATGGCTCATTACATTCTGATCTCTGTGCTCCTGGTTCCTAGAATGCCACAGTACATCCTCTCTTGATTGAGCATCATGAAACAACCTCTGCAATCTTGGTATAATTGGAAAATGTCTTAGAACCTTATGAGGAATCCTCTTCACATCATCGCCATCTTTCCATCTTGATGATTTGCATTTTGGGCATTCACTTAAGTTGGCATAATCCTTCCAGAACAGAACACAATTATTATCGCAAACATGGGTCATATCATATCCAATTCCAACCGCACGGTGGAAATTCTTCATTTTACTGTATGTGTGTGGCAGCTCCGACACGGCTGGGTAACAATCACGGAAAGCAGCCATCATCGCATCGAATGATTTGTTGGTCATCCGCTGAGATGTCTTCACCTGAAGAAAGTTGACCATAGCTGAGAATACTGACAGCTTACAACCTGCGGTGACTGCCACGTTGCATTGCTCCAACATGCGGGCCCACTGTTTTTCTTGTACAGGTGTAAGTTCTCGAAATGCACGAGCATTTCGTAGCATTGTTTCAATCTTGGTCAAAATGACTGGCTCTGCCGCCACATCCTCCTCCTCCTCCTCTTCCTCCTGAGCATCAGGCCGATCAAGATGGTGATCTGCTGCTTCCACATAGTCAGTGACATTGACGTTCACAGCTTCACCATGATGAACCCACCTAGTATATGTGACTGACATCCCATACAAGTGTAGATGATTTTGCACAGTTGACTAGGGTCTTGAAACTGAATTCATACAACTGCTACACGGGCATCACACATCTGCTTTCGGACCACCGTACTCAGCTCTGATAAAGTTCATGAAGATTTGAACTCCCTCGACATATGCAGGGAAGAATCGTAAAGCAGAAGTTATCCAAGTCCTGTCCATCTGTCAGACATACAAATTAGTTCTTCTACTAGATATTACAGGAAAAACATATATGTTTCAATATAAAGTCCAGAAAAAATACCTAGGTCGATGTCTAAAGCTATGGCAACATATTTGGACAAGCATATCTAAGTAACGAAATATATGTAAAGCTAATTCAGCAAACAGATTGAGTGCTAAATTATGGCAGGCTATTTCAACTATCAATGAGGCCGAGCACACAGTCATCGAAGGCCATCTCAGCAACAAAGATTGAGTGTAAAACAGTGTCGATCTATTTCACCTAACAGATTGGCTACTAGACCATGGCAATCTACATCACAATACATACATGGTCCTAAAATATGGCAGTATATTTTAGCAACTAATTCGGCGTGGCATGCCATCTCAGCAAAGCAGATTGAGTGCAGAATAGGGCAAGCTTTTTAAGCAGAGCATATTGAGTGTAAACTATTTTGGCAAGCAGTGAGATTAACAGCGTCTATCAGCTAACATCCAGCGCTACTCCGACATGCATGGGGTCTCAGTCTAGAATGCGCGTACCTTGGGAGAAGCTGACCGCCGTGCATCTCCACAAGAACGTCGCCAGCGGTGGCGGCACGGCTGGAGGACGGCAGTTTACGAGATTGTACTGTGGGATCGAGAGGATCGCCATGCGTCCCCTCGAAGAACCATGGCGCCGACGTATCTGCGCGGCGGGGAGGGCTAGTTTGGTGGAGGAAATGGAGTGGAGGGGCGGGGGGCGGGGGGTTTGGGGAATATTATTGGCTATTTGGCCGAAGGGGGGGGTTCAATTTGGGATTTGGGGGGAATTTTCGCGCGGTGGGCGGGGGAGTTTGGCGAATGGTTGGTTTCTCCAATAGCGGTCCCATGTGTCAGTGAAGAGGCAAGCCGAAGTGCGTTCCCTTTGGGTGAGCGGTGTGCAGGACCGACCGTGTGAGGGTTGCAATGCGACCGCAGCAGGCGTGATGTAAGTGTACCACCTTTTCCTTTTGAACTTGTAGAGTGTAACACTTGGTTTTGGTGCTTGGCGCGATCCATCAATACAAATCCTGACTAAAATGGCGTGGGCGGCTCTTTTCCCGCGTGATATGCTGGGAGTTTGGCTTAGTTGGTTTGACAGACAGAGCGAGAGAAAGACGTGAAATGCGTGAATGTGTAGTGGGCGTACTTTTGGAGGGCCTAAGAGAAATTGTGTATGTAAACCCTCTGTATTTATTTACTTCGCATATTAGCTTTGTCTCGGGTCAAACTTTCTAAACTTTGACCAAGTTTATATATACAAAAACAATGACAACCACAATACCAAGTAAATACGATTAGAATCATTATTCAATATATTTTCATACAACATATCTTTTTATTGTGAAAGTTCATATAATCGGACGAGATTCATGCAAACACGGCAGATTTTCATTACATTTCAAACTTTTAGGACAAAAAAAGAAAAGAAACCCAACCCTAAACCTATCCTACGGCGACAGCGTACGTCCACTTTCCTTTGTATTCCGCATCGGCGACCACGTCCTCCATCTGCCGTCTCCATGAACGGCGGCGGGGTTCAAGACCCGTGAAGTAAAGGTGCGGTCTTCAGCGAGCAAGAGTAGAACACGGGACATGGACCGGCCCACTTGGGACACCATGCCTGCCGCCTCCCATGCCCTACTCATCCTCGGAGGAGTCCGCGACCTCGGCGGTGCCGGTGGACATGAGGTTGATGATGGACATGGACGGTCTGTCGCTGTTCACATGCCATATGCGCCCCCGAACGTTGGACGGTGGCGCGTAGAACGCGCGGCTGGCGGTGCTCTTGTCCTCGGCCGCCGGCGCGTCCGGCGCTTGTGCGGCTGCGTCCTTGTCCAGCTACGCCGGCATTGCATTGCGAGCGGTGGGTTGAGCAAGGGCGGCGACCTCGAGCTTCATCTCCGAAGACAAGCCCTCCCGCAGAGCGTTCCCACCTGCGGTCATAGTGGATGTGGTGCCAGGGAGGAGGATGTGCTCTGGTGTGGAGTTTAGCTGGGTGTTGCCGCCTTTAAGTAGCGCATACCGGTGAGGCCAAGCGTCCGGGTGCGTCAATGAGTCGCCGGAGTTCGTACCTCGGGCAGCGAGCCTACTTAATGGCAGCATACAGACGGACAACATGAATCCGGGCAGCTGGGGCCGGGGGGGAACGCACGCGGGCGGGGGACGAGGGTTTTTTGTTGGCCAGGGTAGTCAACTGCGGGCGTGGCAACGTTGCAGATGACCTTTGCTCACATGCGATCCCACATGTCAGTGACAAAGCAAGACGACCCGCGTTCCCTTGGGTTAGAAGCATGTCGGACCGACCGTCTGGGGTGCGACGTGAACGCTAGTGCACCGCCTTTTCATTTCAAACTTGTAAACCGTAACACTTGTAGAGCGTAAGACCGAAAGCATATAGTATGAAGTTGGCACCTCACCTATATCCAGCCTAGTAGCCCACATGTACAATAGTTATTCATACTAGCATATGTACCAGTATAATTAGTGTACCGCCCTTTCCTTTTCAACTCGTGAAGCGTAACGCTTGATAAAGTAGCTGGACAATGCGTGTTGCCTGTCTTTGTATGTATTTGAGGTGTGCTGATTGAGGTGTCCGGCTATTTGAAGGAATAATTGAGGTGTGCCCGGTCCGTGCCCGCATTTAGGTGTCCAACTTACCATGTTCCGGCTGTAGTAACTATACTATGTAAGTTGCTTGGAAAAATAGTTACCTAGGTCAGTTTTGTGAGCCGTCCACTACGTGTCGCTCCCCATCTTAGTGGTAACAAACCCCTTCGGTTCATGACCCGACACACCTTGACGAGATCGATAGATGTGGAGGAGATCGAGTGTGTGTCATGCAAATCAAGGTTTTGGTGTGTGTCTATGATAGAAATGATCGTGTGAGGTGGAGAGTGGGGGGTGTTTGTGTGTACGCTAGTCGATCATATACCATCTAGCTGTAGATTGATTGAAAGAGGACTAGGGTGGGTCTGGAGATCGACCGATCGACCGATGTACATAGGGGTGTAGAGAGAGATGAATGTATGCTTAAAAAAAGATAGATGAAAGGCTTGGTTACAATTAATGCATGGTAGAGTGACCTAGGCGTGTGTCGAAGAGCGACCTGATGAGCGAGATACAATCCCGATACCTCAAGAGGTCGATCATGTGTGACATGCACAAAGTGGAAGAGAGGTGCTATGCGTGTGTGTGTGTGTGTGTGCGAGAGAGAGAGAGAGACCCTGAGAAGAAACCGAGAGAGATCGAGTGGGTGTGCAATACAGAGAGAGCGTGCATCAAAGAAAAAAAGCGACAACACTCTATGTTGGGTGTGTGAGACACATTATGCATAAGAAGACACTTGGTACTTGAATCCAACCTAAACAAAGTTTCAAATATTAGAATTCAACCTAAAGTGGATTCAAATATTTGAACCGGTGATCATAACATTTGCAAATGATATGTAAAGGGCATTCAATCTTCGTTTTGCTTTTCAACTTACATAAATTTGTATTCAAACAAAAAATGGTTTCCAATTTGTTTTCAAACATGTGAATGTTTGTTCTCGCGCATGCGTTTGCTACTAGGATTTCGCCACATCTAGCCAGTCCAATAGCAGTACTAGTACTAGTACTACCTTTGTTTTTCGTGCGAAATTTTGACCATAATTTCAACTCAAATTTTTTTAATGCATGTCATCACAAATTATATCGTTCGATTCGTATTTGAACATAGTTTCCAATGATATTATTTTCGGTGACATGCATTAATATTATTTTAGTTAAATCTAAGGTCAAAATTTGACACAAAATACGAAGGGGGCCAATAAACCAGGACGGACGCATCTGCACTAGAGAATGGAGTGCTTATTAAGACATGGCCCACCTCACACTCTCAACAAATTTCTTGCAATCTGTGCTACAATCTCTCCCTCCTCGTCTCTCTCTTCTAGTGTGTTTTTTTACATCAGTCGTCTCTCTCTTCTAAATTCAGCCGACGCGGGTGGGGGAGGGGGAGATGGAGGGGGAAAGTTTGCCTACCGTCGGTTTGCTCTCAACTACGGTCCCACAAGCGAGCGAAAACGCAAGACGAAGCGTGTTCCATTTGGTGAGCAATGTGCCGGACCGACCTTGTCGGGGTGCAACGCGAACGCGACAAGTGTGATGTACACCGTCAGTTCCTTTTGAACTTCCATACTTATTTTTTTTCGGTGGGAATGAACTTCTATACTTCAAGTAGTCCTATTGCGTACGTAACACTTGGTTTTGCTGCTTCGAGCAATCCATTGATGCAAATCCAACCCACAGCATCTCAAAAAAACAAACCCCACAGACCGACCGGTGGGGAGGTCCGGACGTCTGCGACGTCAAACTCCAAAACTCTGGTCCCGTCCCACCCCACAACTCTCCAGGCTCCAGCCGTCCGGCTTTGCAAACTCCGCACAGTCAAAACCGATTGACCGGTCATCACCGGTACCACTATTCACACCAGAACCTTCGCTGCTCGGCCTACGCCGGCTACTTGCCGGTCGGTCACCACTGCCCCAAAACCACACCTCCCAGCCCATTCTCCCACCTTTCGATCCCCTAGACCGCATCAGCCGTCCCCTAGTTTGCCGGATAGCCATGATGCGCAGCAAGATCACGTACTACAAGATGTTGACGCTGGAGCGCCACACAGAAATCACAGCGGCGGTAGGCCCCACAAACCTCTGTTCCCATGCTCATTTTGTGGCGGGCCAATCCCTGAGTCCTCTGGACCGAGCTTCGAGGAGGAAGGCGATCCAATATTCATGGCAGAGGTCGCGGCACAGAAGGCCCCCGCGGCGAAGGAGATGATGGACGTCGACTTCGTGCCAGCGTCCGGGTCACCCATGGTGCAGGGGGACCAGCGGTTCAACCTGGCGATCCTAAAGAAGTACCGGGCGGCGGAGGCTCAACTCGATGGGGAGCGCGCAGATGCCGCTGTCATCGAGGCCCCCCTGCAGGCGGAACCGGATGTCGTGGTCGTGAACCGGGCGGCGGAGGCTCAACTCGACACGGAGCGCGCAGATGCCGCTGCCATCGAGGCCCTCCTGTAGGTGGAACCGGATGTCGTGGTCGTGAACTGGGCGGCGGAGGCTCACATCGACGCGGAGCGTGCGGATGCCGCTGCCATCAAGGCCCTCCTGCACGCGGAACAGGATGTCGTGGTCGTGAACCGGGCGGCGGAGGCTCAACTAGACACGGAGCGCGCGGATGCCGCTGCCATCGAGGCCCTCCTGCAGGCGGACCCGGATGTCATGTTCATGAACTAGGCGGTGGAGGCACAACTCGACGCGAAGCGCGCGGATGCCGCTGCCATTGAGGCCCTCCTACAGGCGAAACCGGACGTTGTGGACTTGAACCGGGCGGCAGAGTCTCACCTCGATGTGGAGCACGCGGATGCCGCTGCCATTGAGGCCCTCCTGCAGGCAGAACCGGACGTCGTGGACTTGAACCAGGCGGCGGAGTCTCAACTCGACGCGGAGCGCGCGGGTGCCGCTGCCATTGAGGCCCTCCCACAGGCGGAACCGAATATCGTGGATGTGAACCGGGCGGTGCTCGCGTTCATGCAGAGCGCCATCACGCTCTGCGTGAATGAGTAGCTGGAGGCCGAGGACAACCACGCCGCGGAGACACACGTCGGCAGCTCTGGCTGGTTCGTGCCGGCAGCCAAAGACGACGAGGCCAGCTCGTTCCGTGAGCAGTGATAGTTTTTCTATGTTGCTGTTTTTAGGGATCATTTGCTGTGTAAAAACATATTTATATTTAATAAATCGGCCTTATAAACGTACTGTATCGACGAAAATTAGGTGTCAACGGTTGGATGGCTGAGTTTGGTTTGATCACATGCAGTTTCTCCCTCCGTCCAGGTGTATAAGTCACCTTATGAAAATCAGATATTCCCAAAAACGCTCAGGCGCAATGCATTAAATTCTGTCCTCGTTCCCCTCACTGCCTCGTTCATCAGCCAGCGAATTTTTTGGCCGAACCAAGCGCGTGGAGAAAATGGCGACCTATGCATGCAGAGAAGGAACACGTCGATTAGGGGAGGGATTGACCCCAGTTTGCATGCACAGGTTGGCTGAAACGGCAGCCCTATTAATTAGGGGTTCATTGCTAATTTTTGTTTGGTTTGTGCAGAAAAAACTGGCGCGGTGATTGGAAGAATTCCCGGTCCGACTCTTTCGCCTCCTCCAATCCACAGCCACCGTGTCACGCCGCTCTACCTTAGGTGACTTAAATACACCTGGACGGAGGGAGTACCACATGTCAATGATAAAGGCAAGCCGAGGCGAGTTCCCTTGGGTTTACAGCGTGCCGGACCGACTGTGTGAGGGTGCGGTGCAACCGCGACAGGGATGCGTAAGTGTGCCACCTTTTCATTTTGAACTTGTAAATCATAACATTTGGTTTGCGAGTGAGTGACTTCGATTTTAGTACTGCGTTAAAAAGAAGGGCGGGGTTTTTCCTTCGCGCGATCGATCGATACAAATCCTGATTAGAAATGCGACGGCGGGGCGGGCTAGTTTGGCCCATGGTCAGATTGCTAACATGCGTTCCCACATGCCAGTGAAATGCCAAGCCAGTTGGCGTTGAGCGGCGGGGTAGATCGACCGTGTGCTGGTCTGATGCGAACGCGACCGACGTGCTGTGAGTGTTCCTTTTCCTCGTTTTAAACTTGTGAAGATAACCCCCTCAAAAAAAATCGTGAAGATAAAACTTGGTTCTTTGCCTCCGCGCGATACATCGATGGAAATCCCGATTATAATGATGCAGAGTTTTCTACTAAATCCCGTAAAAAGGCGTCCTCTTTGCCCTTCCGGCCACAATCATCGTGCTAATCATACTTTCTATTTGACTTCCTTCCCCATTACGGTGATGTCGATGATATCGCGATCGCTGTGGCTTTGGCGAGGTGCGTTTGACGGAGCGCACCATTGAGGCTGATGATGGTCATGTCGTTCGGAAGTGCCGCCTGGAAGCCAAGACAACCACCTTCTTTGCATCCAGGAAGTCCCTAGGAGACAGCAACTATGGTGTCACCGTGACCGTTGGATGCGACGTGACCACGTCGTTCGAGCTCGATCTACCGCAAGGGGACTCGAACGTGACCGTGTACCCTTACACGGGCACCGGTTTACTGTCGGAAAGGCTCTTCCATGTCGGGGACCCGTCCAGCCTGTGCAACCAACGGAAATACCGGCGTGCAGTTCGGGGCTGGCTCCGCTCATCGATCTTGTCCCAACGAAACAGAGTGGGAGACGGTCATCCCCGACGGCGTTGTGAGGAAGATAGTCCAGGAGGTGAATCACTAGTGGTTGCATCAATGAGGAGGGTGTGACTTTAGCTTCGACATGAATGTGGACCGGCGTCATGTCGTTACCCTGCCGGCGCTATGTTCGTGGAGAAGCTTCTTGGCGAGGAAGGTGTTGGGACGTGCCCGGCATGTCTTGCACACACCATCAAACCAGTACAGGAGTACCGCTTATCTAGGCATTCGCCAGCCTATTGATGCACATACGAGAATTTTTAAATCATATAATGCTCTATGTACGTTTGGTCTTGTCACTAATAAGTAGTAGTGCTATATTTGTACCCATTGAGTAACTGGTACTACTTGGTGAATTTTGCGTAGCCGTGGATGTCACCAGCCAGAATCAACTTGACCTATTTGATTTGTAGGATCCTCAAATGCAGGAATCACAAAAATATAGGATTGTTCTCTTTGGATAGGAATCGCTTGGATTGGAGTATAGGATTAGGACTGTGAGTTTGATGTCATAGGAAAGACAGATGAATTTTTAAAATACTCCTAGGATGGAGTAGATGCAGGATTTCCTATTATTAAATGTAGCACAATAGCTTCATCCGTCCAGCTTACTGTGGGAAAGGTCGTTTCTGGAAGAAGACGATGGAGTAGCGGATTGATTCAGCGAAGAATGAAATGATGGTTGCTTCGTCCGTGACTTTGTGATTTGACGCCTCATTGCTTTGTGATTTGTGATAGTACAAGGGAGTAGACTCTGTGCTCTACGCATGCGTCCATGCAAGGGAGAAAGAGGCGAGAGGTTGCATTTTTTTATTCCTTTAATCAATTTGGCATCGGCGCACCACCGAGTTTTGGTTCCCTATTTTTTGGCTTTCGCAGCACTCTCCACAGTGGTTCCCATCGATGCCAAAAGCTATTTTACCATTTGGCTACACATTGTGGATGCCCTTTAGCATACCACTTGGTTTTGATTAGTGAAGAGGAGGTGCTTTTGCCGTGCGAAAGGCGAGGGAGGTTGGCCTCACGGTTTTGCTAACATGCGGTCCCACGTGTCAGTGATGTACCAAGCCGATCCGCGTCCCACATGACTACATGAGGCAGAACAACGACAGAAGCAACTTCAGCGAAGAGTGAAATGATGGTTGCTTCATCCCTCCAACTTATACTGCGGGAAAGCTGCAACTTTGTGATTTGACGCCTCATTGCTCATTACTATGGCGGCGCCACAACTGGGGTGCGTCCCCCCTGCTGCTCTGCACTGTTATTTGGTGCATGACACGTGGACCCGGATGCTGGATGTCCCACATGTTAGTGAAAGGGAGTAGAACATTTATGAAAGTGAGCGGTCCACTCTTACGACGGAGGAGTACAAGACACGGCGGCCCAGTGAACTGTAACTTGTACTGTACTACTGTAGTACTATGTGGTAGTCTTGTACTACTACTCTTGTACAGTACCACTTGGTTTTGCTGTTTCGCGTGATCCATCGATACAAACCTGATTAAACAGGCGAGGGCGGGTCTTTTCCCGCGCGGTAGGCAGGGTAGTTTGGCATAGTCGGTTTGACAGAGAGACCGAGAGAAATATGTGAAATGCTTGAATGTGTAGTGGGCCCTTTTTTTATGTCATGTGTGTGTAGTCGGACCTTTCAGATAACTAGATGATACTAGCCATACATTTCAACGCAATTTTAATGTATGCAACATGAATAATTGAAGTAATAATATGAGATCTAAAACTAAACATACATATGATTTATTGTGTTAGAGTATAGTAGTACTGTATTGCATAGTTGTTAGATGTAACATGCGGGAACGTGTAGGGACGTACTTTTGGAGGACCTAAAGAGAGAAATTCGACATAAAGTGGATTCAAATATTTGTATTCGTCATCATAGCATTTGTAACTCATATCTAGAGTTTATACGGTAGACGTGAATGCTTGTTCTCTATTACGAAACCAGTACAACAATATTGGGGTGGCGTGCGCCAATTTAGGCATGGGAGGCTGGCCTAGTCGGCTCCACGGAGAGAGCGAGAGAAGAGATAAATACACTGACGGTCACTGTATTTGAAGCGAAAGCATAATACGGTCATCGGACTTCAGACGCTCATTAGGGTCACTATATACGTTTTACGGTGATTATACGGTCACACGCTCACCGTTCAGCATCGTATTGCACTCTGTTGACGGCCAAATAGTCTATGTGGCACTATGTTGACTGGTTAAATTTGCCACGTTCCTTGTGGGTCCCACCTGTGAGTTGGCAGAGGAAAGAGATAAGATAAACAGAAATTTACGCAGGCATGACAAGACTCAAACCCTTGCGCGCGAACCACCTGGCTGTGTATGTGTGTGCATGCGCGTGTAGGTTGAGCACTTGAGCATGAGCATGTGTGTTGGTCGTGTGGTGAGTGCATGCATGCGTGCGTGCGTGCGTGTGTGTGCATGCATGCATGTGTGTGTGCGTGTGAGTGTTGCATGCATGCAGTTCGTGTGCATGCATGCGTGTGAGTGTTGCATGCATGCAGTTCGTGTGCATGCGTGCGTGTGTGTATAATGACCACACTATATCGTGTGTATTAAAAGAACCAGTCAACCAGCACAGCATACCAATACAAGGCCACCTTGTCCGCGCCACTTTGAATCCCTTCTACCAGTAATACCCACCGTGCAATATTTTATTTTCGTTTGCTTACATTCTTATACCCGCTGACAGGTGGGCCCTATGGTAGTGAGATAATGTGTGCTGATGATGCAACACTAGATGCACCACGTGGATTGTTTAACTGGTCAACTAATCGTGTCTTCAACAAATACAGAGCTCTAAGGTGAGCCTGTGACTGTATAACAACCACAAAATGTATATGGTGACCGTAATGAATGTATTGTGAAGTCCAATGATCGTATCGTGCTTTCGCTTCAAATATAGTGATCGTCGGTGTATATCTCGCGAGAGAAAGATGGAACATGCGTGAATGTGACGGGGCGTACTTTTAGAGGGCCTAGAGATAGTTTGTGTGCGTACATGAAAGAGGCGTAGAGAGAGGGGGCGATGGGGAGAGAGGGAGATGCTCTTCGTTTCTCTTTATTATGACTAACTTCATAGTATAAAAATATAAGCATTCACAATGCGGAATAAATATCATTGGATGCACCATGCAATTAACTTTCGTACTCCATATAACTTTGTAATATTGTATAGATGTAGATTTTATAAAATAAATTTTGGCCACACTTTGCGTAGTTTTAATTAAAAAGGAATCTTGCATGCGAAGTAAAAGTGAACAGAGGGATTTTTAGATCAATGGAGCACATGATAAGATGCAACATGTGTGAATGTGTAGTTTACGTATTTGGCAGGGCCTGGAGAGGGTATGTGTACGTATTCGAGAGAGGTGCGGATAGAGGGGGTGTGTGCGTGATGAGAGATAGATAGCACGAGAAATGAGAGAGGTCTAGAGAGATAGATATGAATAGGATGTCTCGACGAGAGATGGTCTTGAGTCTGTGTATGCAAGGGAGAAGGGGAGAGAGACATGAGCAGGAATAGTGTGTGGGGTGTGTGTGTCTGGTATGCATGTGTGGGTGTGAGAAGATACCGAGACCTAGGGGTTGGGGTGTGTGAGGTCTGGTGGGCCGAGGTGAGGCCCCCGGTCGGTTCCGTCCTGAGCCAGAATGGTCCGCCCGTGGCACATTATACAGAGACCCTTGGAGGACTAGTCGCACAAGACAAAGAAACGAGAGCCGCGAAGGACTTTGTGTCCACTGACAAAGCTGGCTAGGAATTGTAACCCTAGGCCCCGGGTATGTTATACAAGGCCAGGGCCTAGTTCGTCGATAGCATACACAGAATCCCTTGGTATTTACATAGTGTACTCTGTACACACCCTACTCACAAATATACATGACCGGGGGTAGGGTATTTCCTGGATCGCAAGGGCCCGAACTAAGGTAAATCCTTGTCTCTTATTACCATGCATCCAACCTAGCTGTAAGGGATATCCTACTGAATGCTCTGCTGGAATCATATTCGTCAACTAGTAAGAGATGTGGAGACAATGCGTACGAGATAGGCCTAAGCGTCCGGGAGACACGTAGGCAGGTATATGTATAGAGAAAAGGGTCGATGGAGATCGTGCGTGCCTATGCATGTGAAAGAGTTCTTGTGACAGAGATTCGTGAAAGGAGTCGTAGATAGTTGTGAGAGAGAGAGGGAGGGAGGGTGATATATATAGACAGCGTGTGTGCGAGAGACACCTCAGGGGAGAGTGTGAGCATGTGTGCGAGAGAAGGCCGATGGATATACAATGTGTGCGCCTATGTGTGAGAGAAAAGATAACACGTGTGTGAGGAGGGGCCGAGGGAGAGTGAATCTACGCGTAAAAGACTGATGTACACATTAATTTAAAATATAAATTGTATCCAAATATTTGGATGGGATCATGATATTTGCGACTCGCGTATGGAACAATCATTGGTGTATCAAACATCCATATTCTATCGAATTTGAGCATGTGTATGGTATTATTCGACATAATTGATCCATAGAGTCAGTATTTTGAAATCCAGAGAATGCATGGCTTTAGCAATTCAAATATAAACGTGATTATAGTTTATGTTGTGTGTGTAAAGCACATTATACATACAAAAGATACATAGTGAACATTCTAAATAGCTAGCTAGGAACTAGCATATGTTTGAATTCAACTTAAGGTGGTTTCAAATACTCGAATTCAACATGAACTGCATTCAATTATTTGAATTCGAGATCATGGCATTTGTAAATCATACCTAAATTAAGGGTGCATCTATCTTTGCTTTGCTTTTGTACATAATAACATATAGTCGTGTACAAAATACATTCAAATTTACCACCTCCATTCCAAAATAATAGTAGTTATAGGATTTTCAAGAGTCAAAATTTCAAAAGAAGCGCATAATTTAATGAGGTTTTCAATCATACAAGGTCAAATTTAACGAAGTCTATTAAGGTCAATCCTAATAGTTCAAGAGTACTATAAACGTGAATGCTTCTGGTTCAAAATTTTGAACGAAGCGCCAAAAGAGCCTTTCCTCGCCCGAAACCGCGCAAGACCAATGTTTGGTAGAAGGAAATTACCGTCCTAACTCTGACCCGTGAAGCCTACCGGCCCGACGTCCAGAAGTCTAAACTGGGGTAGGTTTGTAACTTCACCGAGATGCCACACAACCGCCTCCGAAAAACATTCATATACCGCGGGCGCCTAAACGCCGATGTGCTCGGCCGAAATCACTCCCGCCCACTATTTCGACGCGTGAGATTACCGTCCTACCCCCGACTCGCAGCATGTCTGAAATTTTAGATGGGGGCAAAGTTTGTAACTTTCCCCAAATTTCAAACAAGCGCGTCCCGGAAACATGGTTCCCCCTTAGCTTCCCCCCTCCCCCGTCCGATTCCCCATTCATACTCCATGGGCACCAAAACTCCCTCTCCACCAGCCCGCAACCCCAGCCTCCTTCGTCCACCACCCCATCGCACCGATCCACCGCCGCCCTCCTCCATCACGCCGGAGCCGATACCCCGACGTCGTCGTCCACCGCAACCTCAACCGTAGCGCCCTCCATGACTTAGCAGTTGAAGCCGAGGCAGAGCTGCCTCCACGATGTGGACGTGCGTCGTACCTGAGCCACTTCAACCCCTCCGTCCTGTGCCTCACCGCTGCCGCTCCAACGTCGCAACCGTCCACCGCACCGGAGCTGTTCCTGCTATGCCGTCGTTCGCCGCCTTGGATCTGCTTCCCCGCCGCCGACAGAGGGCCACCACACCACACTCAACTACTTGTCCACGGGTTCATCTAAGGCTCCACCGTCCTCCACAACATCTTGTTTCTACCGAAACACAAGAGGATCGTCGAAAAAATAGGAGGACACAACATCGCCAGCCGATATTGGTACTCCTCTTCCCTTATTCTTGCAAATCTCTCGCACGGTATTCATCCCACGAAGGAAACTAGTTGACCGCTTCTTACTGCACATTCTTCCTGATACTAGATGTTCCAAGTAACTCGCGATGCACAAGGTTTCCCCCCATTTACTATTTCACTTTAGCTGGAGGTCCGTCGCCTGCCTGGATTTCAATTCAGTGTCAGTTGATTCCCAATTAAAGCAAGCACCACCCACAGAGGCACATGGAGCACCTAGTCCGCCTGTTCGCCGGGGAAGCAGCGCCTCGGTGTCTATCTTAGAGGTGTGTGTGGCGCAGTAGCTGCTGGCGCCCGATCTGGAGGCCCGCCGGGCTTAAAGGCATGGCCGGGGGGAGCTGCCAAGCACGGTTGTGGGGTGAGGTCGAGGGGAGGCCGGGGCGGCAAAGTCAGGGGTTTGGGCCAGTGGTCGCTGGCGGTTTGAGGAAGATCGTCAACAGTGACTGGCAGGAGGTAGATGAAGGCCATCTGCCCATTCCTTGTAGATCGGACGGTGCAGAAAAAATCGACAGACCTATTTGTTTTTAATCGATTCTTATTTTTAGAGGACCACATGTGGTGGTTTGCTGGAGGATTACCTACACTTCCTAGCCATCCCTGTGCTCATATTTCAAAAGCCTAGAATCTAATTTTGTGTACCATGCATGTTGTAGAGCTATCATATGTCTGCCGACATTTATTTTTGACCCACCTGCTATCTGATACTTTTACACTGCACTACTTGTGCACAAACTACACCCATAATCTCTCACTAGTGTTTTATTACGCATGGGTATTTCAGAATCTCAACCATGGTATTCTAAAAAGAAAATAGAGCAGTTCCTCCAGTCTGCATCGAGGATTGGAAAGACGCGGTTTGACGCTCTAAAGAAGAGTGTAGTGTCATTCGATGAAGACTGTTAACGTAGCTCTGTAGTTGATGACCCCATTCACCATACACCAGCATCGCAGGTGCTTGCTTTAACTTCACGGTGTCATATGTGGTTGCATGTTGCATATGGTGTCTACCTTGTATATTGCTTCTAAATTGGTTAAATTGCATCTGCTTAGCCATATACTGTGAATATGACATGCCTTCCTGATTTTGGTACATACTGCATCTGTCTATTAACCATGTTCTTACATCAAACTAATGTTCTTGTGTATCCCTCATCAATCACTTATGATGAGATAGTCGGACTTGTGGGTTAGTGTGAGAGGCGCTACTCTTTTAAAGAGTGCAGTGTCATCCTCCCCACATGATTCTTAACAAACAACAAGGCTAGATGAAGATAGTCAACGTAGCTCTGTAGTTGGTGTCCGCATTTCCCCTACACCACCATCGCAGGTGCTTGCTCTAACTTGGCAGTGTGATATGTGGTTGCATGTTGCATATGGTGTCTAGCTTGTAATTCTTCTAATTTTATTAAATTGCATATGTTGTTCTACTTAGTTTACACATTATACTTGTTAATGTGACATGCCTTCCTGTTTTTGGTACATACTACATCTGTCTATTAACCATGGCCTTACATAAAACTATTGTTCTTGTGTATCCCGCATCAATCACTTATGACGAGACACCTTTAGTATATGCAGTGTGATATTTGTTGCATCTTGCATATGATTTATAGCATGTACTGCGTCTAATTTGTTGAAACGCCATTTATGATGAGACGCTTTTAACTTGGCAGAGTCATATTGGTTGCATCTTTCATGTGGTGTCTACCTTGCATTGCTTCTAATTTGTTGAAATGGCTTCTGCTTAGTTTACACAAATAGGTGTGAATATGCCATGTCATCCTGTTTTTCGTACATATTCCATCCTCGTATCATGTGTTTGCCTTACATCCAAGTACTGTTCATCAGTATCATGCATGAATGAGTTCTGAAGAGTGATTTTTATTCCTTTTTCTTGTCGTTTGACTTGACAATGCAAAATCAATAAAGCGGAAGGAAATTAGCAAGGCAGTGGATGATGGTGCTCCTTCCGACCAACTGAAACGGTGGGTCTCTACAGATTCTACTCCGCCATCCTCCAAACAAGATTTTCAAGACAACACATGCATAGACAGTCAACGTAGTTGTGTTGATGATGAGCACATCTCCCCTACCCAACCATCACAGGTGCTCGCTCTTACTTGGCACTGTTATATGTGGTTGCATGTTACGTATGATATCTAGCTTGTATTGCTTCTAATTTTGTTGAATTGTATCTGCTTAGTTTACACATTATACTTGTGAATAAGACACGTGTTCCTGTTTCTAGAACATACAATATATGTCTATCACACCATGTTCTTACATCAAAGTACTACTGCGGTGTAACCTGCAACAATCACTTAACATAAGACACATTTAACTTGGGAGTGTGATATAGGTTGCATCTTGCATTGTTTTCTAGCTTGTACTGCTTCAAATTTGTTGAAATGGCACTTATGACGAGACAGTTTTAACTCGGTAGAGTGACATTCGTTGCATCTTTCATACGGTGTCTAGCTTTCATTGCTTCTAATTTGTTGAAATGCATGTTGCTTAGTTTACACATCATAGGTGTGAATATGCAATGCTGTCCTTTTTTCTTACATATTCAATCCTCCTATCATGCGGTGGCCTTACATGAAAGTAGTGTTCGTCAGCATCATGCATCAATGAGTTCTGAAAAGCGAATTTTATTCATTTTTCTTGTGGGTTTGACTTGACAAGGCAAAAAAAATAAGAGAGAGGAAGGAAAAAAGTAAGGCAGGGGCTGATGGCGGTCATCTGGCACCACCGGTAAGGAGGCGCTCTAGAGATTCTGCTACTACTGCTAGTGCAGTAGAAGTTCCAAGTAAATATGATGTGCCCAACAACCCTACTCTAGCATCCCAGGTGCTTGCTCTAGCTTGGTAGTGTGATATTGGCTGGCGTGTTGCATATGGTGTCTAGCTTGTATTGCTTCTAATTTGATTAAATTGCATCTGCTTAGTTTACACATTATACATGTTAACATGGCATGTCTTCCTTTTTTTGCATATACTACATCTGTCTATTACATGTTCTAACATCGAAGTACTGTTCGTGTCTATCCTGCATCAATCACTTAAGACGAGACACCTTTAACTTGGTAGTGTGATATTTTTTGGATCTTGCATATGATTTATTGCTTGTACTGCTTGACATTTGTATAAATGCCACTTATGACGAGACACTATTAACTTGGCAGAGTGATATTCGTAGCATCTTTCATATGGTGTCTAGCTTCCATTGCATTGCTTCTAATTTATTGAAATGCCTTCTGCTTAGTTTACACATCATAGGTCTGATTATCTCATGCCGTCCTGTTTTTCGTACATATTACATCCTCCTATCATGCGGTTGTCTAACATCAAAGTTCAGTTCGTCGGTATCACACATCAATTAGTTCTAAAGAACTAAATTTTTATTTGTTTTTCTCGTGGGTTTGACTTGACATGGAAAAAAGAGAGGAAGGTACACATAATGGTAGGGGATGGTGTTAAGGTACATAGAATGGTAGGGGATGGTGTTACTACTCGGGAGGCATGGAAACAGAAGTGAAACAGCTCTGCAGATTCTGCTGGTACTGATAGTGCAAGAGAAGGTTGAAGTCCACCGGATAAATGTACAAACACAGTATCCCCTGCTACACCACCTACAAAATGTACCAAAGACAAACGAACCAAACAAGCAACGACAGCCCTAGTGGTTGCAGCACCTTCTTCCACAGTACCAACATGTGCATGACTTACTCGTTCGTCAACTCTGCTAGCAGCAAGTTCCCAAGCTCCCTTGCCACCTGACACTACTTCCAAAGCACTCTTGGCACAAGAGGACTTGGCAAGATCAGATAAACCTTGTGAGCTTCAACACCAAGATGGTAGTTGATCGAGTCAAGTTACAGTTGCATGCTTCTTTATATGTACACTAATACTTCCCATGTTCGTTGTTGAACTAGCACCTAGGCTCAAGAGGAAACAGACATCAGGGATAATGCTCTATAGGTTAACTAAATTGAAAGGAGGAAGAATGGAGATCCATTTTGAGTCAGGTATAAAAAGGCCACGTGATGCTATAGAGTGAGCTAAGTTAGTATCAGAGGCAGCCGTTGCTGTTAGGTGTCATGCACGTATCCTCCCAACATGGATTCAGTACAGGAATGACAAAGACGAAATCCAGTTTAACACCTTCCTCGACTATTTATCTGTAAGTATGGTTATTTATGGAACTTAGTAATATCGTCTTGCTCTGTCCCATACTATCGAGGTTGCTGGTAATGAGATCCTATAATTTTGAACAGATGAGGTTCAAGTTGGATCGGCAAGATGATGCAACTAGACAAGCATGCACTCATGTTTTCAAGTCTGCTCTGTGACAGTATTGGTATAATCTGAGGAAAATTCACTTTGAAGGCAAGGCTAACAATGAACTTGCCCAAACATCTCCAGTGGAAAATATAACGGATGAAGACTGGACAACCCTTGTTAAACACTGGTCTGATCCAAAGTATCAAGTATGATATATAGATGTGATCAGATCACATGTTGAACTCCTATTTACGCATGTCCCTCACAAATCTATCTTCTTCTAGGTGAACTGTTCAAAGAACAAGGACAACCGTACGAAAGTGAAATTCCAACAAACGACAGGATCTCGTAGCTATATTGCACACTGCGAGGCTCTGGTAACTATCTGTTGTTTCACTCTTTTGGCTGTGCCATATTATCAGATCTATATTGACTTGTTCCAAATGCAGAGGAAAGCCCGTAAGGACCAAAAAGAACCTGAACCAAATGCGGTGGAAATCTTCAAGGACTGTCACACCAGCAAGACGAAGGGCATGACTACACCAGTCAAAGCCGCTGTAGTAAGTCCTTAATCCTCAGGCCCTTTGAACTACTGGTTACTCTGACTTGTGGTGCACTGAATTGCATGGTTTGCATCCAATGTCTATTACTCTTTTCAATTTTATACACAGTTGTCTAAATGTATCTCTCGGTACCAGAACCGGCATATCTCGGGTAGGGGGTCCAAACTATGGATCTTGGAGTCAATGAGCAACATGGAACATAGAGACAACGATTTACCCAGGTTCGGGCCCTCTTGAAGAGGTAAAACCCTACGTCCTGCTAGATTGTATTGATGTGATTGTATGATGGTTATAGAGTTGATCTACCTCAAGATCGGATGGGCTGAACCCTAGGTGGGTATGATGATGATGGTTCTGCCCCTCTACGAACTAAACCCTCTGGTTTATATAGACACCAGAGGGACCTAGGGTTACATATGGTCGGTTGCCATCAAGGGATAAACATGCCGGTTATGCTAAATATTTCTTGGAGGAGACGCCAAGTCTTCAGAGGTTTCCTTCTGGCGCACGAGGTCGCCCGCAATCCGGCTTTCCTTTGACGAGCAAGGAGCAGCCCACTAGTCCGGCCCACGAGAGACAAGCCGGCAGCCCGAGTACCCCCTAGTCCGGGACACCCTCAGTAGCCCCCGAACTAGTCTTCAAAGCCGAGGTATGTGCCGAACACCATCGGTTTTGTGGACCAGTTCCTTCCCTTCTGTGACACTTGTGTTGCCTAGCCGCACGCTCCCCGAACTATGCTTCAGTCGTCGAGGGGTTCCGATAACTTAGCCCCGAAGGCTAGTCGCATTGGTGTGAACAGTGACCCCATCTGACAAGTTTTACCGAAGGGTCACAGCCTACCACGACCACGAGTCGGTTTATGAAAAATCGATTCGTGGTTCGAGGCAGTTCCTTCATTGGCACGTCCCATCGATATGGAGATCGTGCCCTATTTTCAAGGGATATGATCAATAATTTGCTTCATCCCACGTGCGCATAATGGCACGATTACACGGGGAAACGGCGAAACCTGCGGCGCAGTAAAGGGACTTTAGGTTTTACAGCCCATAAAAGGGGAGCGGCCTTCATTTCCTTCGCACGCTCTCACCTCTTCCTTTGTCGTTGCCCTCCCAATCTCTTGAGCTCTAGCGCCCAGATCTGCTCTCCCTTCCAAGAACCTCTCCAGCCACCTGTTTAATCCAGCAACGGCCGGTTCCGGGTCCAAGGGCAAGTGGGAGGCTTCCATCATCACCGAGAGCGCTATCTTGGAGCTGAAGAGCGCGGGCTATCTCCCCGCCAACGTCGCCCACCGCGCTCCAGAGGTGGGCCAGGTCATCCCTACGCCGCGGCAGGGCGAGAGGGTGGTGTTCCTACCCCATTTCATCTGAGGTTTAGGTTTTCCCCTCCACCCCTTCGTCAGGGGCCTCATGTTTTTCTATGGGCTCAATTTCCACGATCTTGCCCCAAATTCCTTCCTGCACATCTCGGCCTTCATCATCATCTGCGAGGCCTTTCTTCGGGTCCGACAACACTTCGGCCTGTGGCTGAAGATCTTCAACGTCAAGCCGAAGATTGTTGATGGCCAGCAGGCGGACTGCGGAGGAGTGATGGTCAGCAAGCTTCCCCGGGTGGAGTGGCCAGAGGGCACCTTCATCGAGACCGTCAAGATCTGGCAGAAGGAGTGGTTCTACATCACAGAGCCAAGGAGCGCGGATTGGGGGGCGATTCCTGCCTTCCGATCCGGACCCCCCACGAGGCTGGTCTCATGGACCAAGAAAGGCCTCGACTGGGGGTCAAACAAGGAGGTGGCGCTACTGCAGAGCCGGATAGCAAAGATGATAGATCGGGACGTCGAGCTACCCAACGTGATCCAGATTATGCTCTTCCGCCGTATCCTCCCCTTCCAGGACCGGGCTTCCCCCATGTGGGCATACAAGCCCGAGGACCCCGCCACCGTGCACAGCTTCTACCGCACTTCCCACGCTTAGCTGTGGAAGGTGTTGTTCAAGCCGCAGAAGGACTGGCCGGCCGAGGAGGAAGACATCGGCCTTGACGCCGCAAACCCCCCTTGAGAGGTATGTTAAGTTTCACTCTTGTATTCAGATTATTCCCTTTTGATAGGGTACTCAATTCTCTTGTTCCTCATCCACAGAGCTGGCTAAAGAAGGCCGAGCGGATCGACAGCCCAGCTCCGCTGCCTGAGGGCTCCCGGACGGCCTTACTGATGGCCATGCTGGCCGAGGAGCCATACGAGGCGCCGGTGAAGAAGGACAAGAAGGAGGAAAGGAAGAGGGAGGCCAGAGAAGGCCTCCGTTCCCGAGGACCCCCGGACACTAGATCCGGGGACACCCATGCTCCCTCCGCACAAGAGGAGGAGAGGCAGCAGGGAGAGGAGGGGGAGGAAAGTGATTCCTCCCAAACAAAGAAGAGGGCGGTGTCCGAGGACGCCGAGGAGGAGCAGCCTCATCCCGCCCCCAAAAGACCGTGCAGGGCCAAGGTGGCCTTGTCCGACAATAGCTCGGCCTCTGCCGAGGACTCCAAGGCCTCCGAAGAGGTTCCTCGGAGGACCCCAGGGTCAAGCCGTTGGACCAAAGGTACGCGTCCTAAGATCCGCCCATGAATTTTCGGCCGAACTGAGTTTGCTATCGATCACACCTTTGCTTCTAACATGGCAGCCCGCTATGCGATCTCCCCACCGATCACGTCTCGGAGGGGGATTCTCCACCGGTCGCGCTGGCGGAGAGCGGGACCGAGTCGTGCGCCTCACCTCCTCCGATTGTCGAGGAGGCCGAGGAGGTTCTGTCGAGGAGGACCCCTCCCGTGCCGCACACAGGGGGAGAGGGCGACACCGTTATGGCCGAGGTACATACCTCGGCCACCGAAGAACAGGAGGGGAGAGCCCCTTTGGTAAACGAAGAGGGGGAGCCCGAACAATCTGAGCTCTCCCCGAGGGTGGCTCCGGAGCCGACAAGGCACCCGGAGTCAAGCATTCCGGTCACCGCAAAAGGAGGAGCCGAGGTGCCCTCGCCGCCCCCGCCCGCCCCAGAGCGGGCTTCGACTGGGTGGCCGGACGAGATGGAGGACGCTTTAACCAGCTCCTCTATCGCCGAAGAGCACCGTGCCCTTATGGGTGCGGTGTTGCAAAGTCTTCGGTCCATGGATAACGGACTGAAGGAGGCCTTCAGCGGCCTTCTCACAGGCTTCAAGGTAGGCCAAGTAATGCCCTTTTCCTTGGAAAATTTCTGTTATATGAATATGTAGCCTCTTACATAGCAGTCACCGAGCCCTGGATAAGTTTGAAAAACTTATGCGGGGATCGCATAACTTGTGGAGATGTAGATGATTGGGAAATGAGTAGTAGCCCCCGGGACTCTGGCCGGATTGAAAAAGGCCGGTCAGAGGAGCGAAAATAGGTAACTCGAGAGTCTAACGTGGTTGAATTAATGTACAGGCATCGTCCTTGGCAGCAGCCGCCAACGCCGAGGAGTTGGCCGAGCTGAATTGGAAGCTCAAGAGCTCCGAAGACGACCTCAGCATGTTGAATAAGAGGTTTGACGAGGGGAAAGGCAAGTCCACACTACACTGTTTACTACATCAATTTTAAGTAAGTTTTAAGGAATTAACCCTAAACAGGGCGCAACTGACATTATTGCAGCCGCTGCCACGGAGGTCGAGAACCTCAAAGCCGAGCTGAGGAAGGCTCGGCTGGAAGCCGCGGAGCAGAAGGCTGCAGCCGAACAGTTGGCTGCCGAACTGGCTGCGGTGAGAACCGCTAGCCAGAAGCACGAGGCCAGAGTGGCTGAAGTGCAGCAAGAGCTCAAGGATGCCGTCACAAAATGTGAGGTCCTTGAGCAGAAGAATAAGGATCAGGCCGCCGAGCTGACCTCCCTGGGATCGGTGGCTAAGGAAGCGCGGGCGGAGGCGCGAGGCTACCAGGAGGAACTCTGCCAAGTGAAGCTTATTGCGGATGGTAAGCCGTACTTACTGCAAAGTGTCTTTGGCAGTAACAGGTTCGCTTTGCTCAAACAAGTGTGGCGTTCCCCAGGCGCCTTTGCGGACCTCCCGAGGAGTGAGGCTGATGCGGCTAGGTTATTCGCCGCCCAGGAGGGTCGGGCCGAGCAGAGGCTGTTTTGGGCGCAATTTCAAGCGCCCGAACACCCTCCCCTCCTCAACAACCAGATGAAGCAGCTGATGGAGTTGCATCGGATGGCGGAGCCGGCGATGAAGGACCTTTGCATCAAGCTAGGGCCTTCGGAGCCGCTGCCGAGCAGCTATTTCGGTTTGGTGCTGAGGTTGTACGATACCACGCCCCGGATTGATGCCTGGAAGCGCTCCGTATGCATTGAGGGAGCTCGAATGGCCTTCGGCGAGACCATGGTGCACTGGCCGAAGATCAAGCCAGCCAAAGTGGCCACCGGACCGCCGCTTCCTGGGAAGGAGCGCAGGCGCCCCGAGCAGTACTTTCCCATCGTGATGGATGGTGCTCGGGCAATAGAGGTCCAGTGCACAAAAGATGTAATTTATGAGTAGATTTATTTTCCTTGTATCTGAGGAGTTGAAACTTTTGTTTTGTTGAAATGCAAATTGTTGGCTGTAAATATAATGCCTGCTATGTTTATTTTGACTCCTGTGTGGCCACTTCTAAATTGAAAGTTACCAGTCGTCGGCTTCAGCCCCCGTGCAGATACTGCGTGGGGTGTTTTCTCTTAACACCTTAACCCTTAGCCGACATTTTGGCGCCTGGAGGTAGTTGTGTGTAAGGAAAACGAGGCAATCGGACTATGCGGCTTTAGTACTTTCACTTAGCCATAGGCTCTTGACTGCAGGGGCTGGTGACTAGCCCCCAGTTTATGTGATATCCGGACGTACCGAGGTTGATACCATTATCACCTGGTTTCTGTGACAACAAACCCTTCGTTTAACACGGATGAACCTCCATCGATTTTAGTTTGACACTTTTCATCGGATCGCCGACCAGTTCTCGCTTATTATGACGGTCGGTTTTCGTCTTTCTCCACTGAGGTACCTAACCAGGATAGCTAGAAGTACAATCGGAGTGGTTCTCCCTTTACCCCCCTAGCCGAACAAAGTAGAACGTAGGAGGGCAAACACATGAGCCGGGCAACCTAACCATTGACCAAAGACATAATTCGGAACTGATTCATATAATGCAATATCCGTGACGCCGAGCACATGTAATAAAATTGGTGCCGGAATGATGTTTGGGGCTGGATTGAAGTTCGAGCCCCTGGTCTATTAGCCGATCACATCTAAAAAGGAAACGTATCATAATAGTTTACTTCGGCCAAAAAGCAGAAAGGAAGGTGCAACATAATTAACTGCAGTATGACCGGAAAAAATGGTCATTATTTCCTTTAAATTTGTGACGTCTATCCGTACAATCCGAACTGCCAAAGTAACTTTTACAGATACTTTAAGAAATAAATACATTAGAGGAAAGGTTTGCACATGGCCTTCATGAGTGGTTTGACGTCCCTACTATGCCCTGCCGCACGTCTGTGCCTTTGCTCTGTAGGAGGCTTCCATGTGAGTGTAGCTGTCAACTGTATGCTCAGCGGAAGTGGTAATGTTTGGCAGATGAGTCCTTGGGGGAGGGCTTTGAGAAGTCACCGCGCTATATCAGCTTAACGCTGTTCAGGCCCTAGATGGTGCCTGTAGTTTCATAGTGTCCCGAGGACATCTTCAGCCGTGGCCTGGTCGAACCGAGCTCTCGGCCCTTGAGCTGTTTTGCCCCCACAGCTGCCCATGGAATCTTGAGCGCAAAGTTGTGTACTCGAGGCACGTATTTTGCGGATGGGTGGGTCTTGCTGTGGGGCGCGTATCCCTATTTAGGGTGGGCATGGGAGTGCTCCAGGACCGAGGCCATAGCTCGGGCGCGTTTGCATGCATCCAGTGCCTTGCTGGTAGACTGGGCCTGCGACGCTTCTTCGGCGGCCTGGACTTCGGTGGCTAAAGCCGCTGTGTGTTCCTCTGTTCGAAGCGAGCGCTCGGTGTTACCGTTAATGGTAATAACACCCTTCGGTCCTAGCATCTTGAGATTTAGATATGTGTAGTGCAGGACGGTGTTAAAGCGGGCGAACGCTGTCCGGCCGAGGAGTGCGTGGTAACCGCTGAGGAAGGGAGCAATGTCGAAGATTAAGTCTTCACTGCGGAAGTTGTCGGGCGAACCAAAGACTACCTCCAATGTCACGGATCCCGAGCAGCGTGCCTCGACGCCTGGGATTACACATTTAAAGGTGGTGTTGCTGGGTTTGATCCTTGACGGGTCGATCCCCATTTTCCTCACTGTATCTGAATAAATCAGGTTGAGGCTGCTGCCTCCGTCCATGAGGACTCTGGTGTGATGAAATCCATCCACGATGGGGTCGAGCACCAGAGCCGCCGTTCCTCCATGACGGATACTGGTCGGGTGGTCTCGACGATCGAAAGTGATCGGGCAAGCCGACCATGGGCTGAATTTCGGGGCCACCGGCTCTAAGGCGTAGACATCCCGGAGTGCGCGTTTCCGCTCCTTCTTGGGTATATGCGTGACATAAATCATGTTCACGGTTTTTACCTCGGGAGGGAACTGCTTTTGGCCTCCATTGTTCGGCCCGCGAGGTTCGTCGTCATCCTCGCTGCGGGGACCCTTGCTCTGTTCCTCGGCTGTGATCTTGCCGGCCTGTTTGATTACCCAACAGTTACGGTTGGTGTGGTTGGCGGGCTTATCCGGGGTACTGTGAATTTGGCAGGGCCTATCCAAGATTCTGTCTAGTGTAGACGGGCCGTCCGGTAAAAACCTTCTTGTTGCGCCGGGGGCTTCATTGCCGTTGTTTGTGTGCCGGCGCTTATTATTCTTGTTGCGCCGGGGTTTCCCGTTCCCGTCCCGGGCCTCTGAAGTGCCGGGGTCTTCGGGGTGGTTGCTTCGACGAGCTAACCAACTATCCTCACCCATGTAGAAGCGGGTCATTAGGGAGGTGAGGGCCGACATTGTTCTCGGCTTATCCTGGCCGAGCTGGCGGGCGAGCCACTCGTCCCGAATACTGTGCTTGAATGTGGCGATTGCTTCGGCATCCGGACAGTCGATGATCTGGTTCTTCTTAGTCAAGAACCAGTTCCAGAATTGCCAAGCTGACTCCCCGGGCTGCTGAACGACATGGCTCAGGTCGTCGGCGTCCGGCGGCCGAACATAGGTGCCTTGAAAGTTGGCTCGGAATGCATCCTCGAGCTCTTCCCAGCTCCCGATGGAGTTTTCGGGTAGGCTGTTCAACCAATGCCTTGCTGGTCCTTTGAGTTTCAATGGTAGATATTTAATGGCGTGGAGGTCATCTCCTCGGGCCATATGAATGTGGAGAAGAAAATCTTCAATCCACACGGCTGGGTCAGTTGTCCCATCATATTGTTCTATATTCACGGGTTTAAACCCTTCGGGGAACTGATGCTGCATCACCTCGTCTGTAAAGCACATGGGGTGAGCAGCGCCCCTGACCCGGGCCACGTCGTGCCGGAGATCGGTTGTCATCCGGGTACGGTGCTGCTCCCGAGCTATATAGTTTCTATCGCGCCAGGCTTGGTATCCGTCCCGTCCAGTGGGTGTGTGTCCGTAGATGGATCTTGACTGTATCCCTCAGGCGTTTAGATCGTGCCGCAGATCATATGGGTTATCCGGTTGAACCGGATCCTTGCCCGCCTGGCGAGGAAGCGCGGGTGGGTATTCCGTTTCTCCAGCCATCCTATCCTGTCCTCGAGGGGGGCGGTCGGGCTGGCTTGTGTAACTTCGTCTGGTAGGCATGGGCTCAAGGGCCTCGTCCTCAAATGACGGTAGCAGATGCCATCGTGGGTACCTTTTGTATTGATCCTAGCGCTGATTGTCGAAGCCCTCTTCGGCTGCTAGGACCATCGTCCACCTATCGTTGAGTGTATCTTGTTCGGCCTTTAGCTGCTGCTGCTTCTTTTTTAAGCTTCGGGCAGTGGCTATAAGTTGCTGCTTGAATCTTTCCTGGTCCAGGGGGTCCTCCGGGACGACAAAATCCTCAGGTCCGAGGCTATCCTCCTCTTCGGACGGAGGGAGGTAGTTACTGTTCTCGGAATCCTCGGGGTCCTCAGGGTTACCCTGGTCCTCGTGCCCTTCCGGGGCGTCGTGGTGCTGTTCGGGGGTGTTGTCGCTGAGCTCGCCCATGTTGTCCGGAGTCTCGTTATTTTCTTACCTTCATCGATGATTTGAGTAGATATGGGTGTATTTACTTAATGAAACACAAGTCCGAAACATTTGAAAAGTTCAAGGAATTTTAGAATGAAGTGGAGAATCATCGTAACAAGAAAATAAAGTTTCTACGATCTGATCATGGAGGTGAGTATTTGAGTTACGAGTTTGGCACGCATTTAAGACAATGTGGAATTGTTTCACAACTCACGCCACCTGGAACACCACAGCATAATGGTGTGTCCGAACGTCGTAATCGTACTTTATTGGATATGGTGCATTCTATGATGTCTCTTACCGATTTGCCACTATCATTTTGGGGTTATGCATTAGAGACAGCCGCATTCACTTTAAACAGGGCACCGTCTAAATCCATTGAGACAACACCGTACGAATTATGGTTTGGCAAGAAACCTAAGTTGTCGTTTCTTAAAGTTTGGGGATGCGATGCTTATGTCAAGAGGCTTCAGCCTGATAATCTCAAACCCAAAGCGAAGAAGTGAGTCTTCATAGGATACCCTAAAGAGACCATTGGGTACCTTCTATCACAGATCCGAGGGCAAGATCTTTGTTGCCAAGAATGGGTCCTTTCTAGAGAAGGAGTTTCTCTCGAAAGAAGTGAGTGGGAGGAAAGTAGAACTTGATGAGGTAAATGTACCTTCTCTCGAATTGGAAGGTAGCACATCACAGAAAGAAGTTCACGTGATGTCTACACTAGCCAGAGAGGAAGCTAATGATGATGATCAAGAAACTTTGGATCAAGTTACTACTGAACTTCATAGGTCAACCATGGTATGTTCTGCACCAGAGTGGTACGAAAATCCTGTCTTGGAAGTCATGTTGTTGGACAACGGTGAACCTATGAACTATGAAGAAGAAATGATGAGCCTGGATTACAAAAAATGGCTTGAGACCATGAAGTCCGAGATAGGATCCATGTATGAAAACAAAGTATGGACTTTGGTGGACTTGCCCGATGACCGGCAGGCCATTGAGAACAAATGGATCTTTAAGAAGACAGACGCTGACGGTAATTTCACCATCTATAAAGCTCAACTTGTTGCAAAGGGGTTTCGACAAGTTCAAGGAGTTGACTACGATGAGACTTTCTCACCCGCAGCGATGCTGAAGTCTGTTAGAATTATGTTAGCAATTGCCGCATTTTATGATTATGAAATCTGGCAGATGGATGTGAAAACCGTGTTCCTTAATGGTTTTCTTAAGGAAGAGTTGTATATGATGCAGCCTGAAGGTTTTATTAATCCTAAGGATGCTAATAAGGTATGCAAGCTCCAGCGATCCATCTATGGACTGGTGCAAGCATCTCGGAGTTGGAATATACGCTTTGATGAGGTGATCAAAGCTTTTGGTTTTATACAAACTTATGGAGAAGCTTGTATTTACAAGAAAATGAGTGGGAGCTCTGTAGCATTTCTAATATTATATGTGGATGACATATTATTGATTGAAAATGATATATAATTTTTGGAAAGCATAAAAGGTTATTTGAACAAGAGTTTTTCAATGAAAGACCTGGGTGAAGCTGCTTACATATTGGGCATTAAGATCTATAGAGATAGATCAAGACGCCTGATAGGACTTTCACAAAGCACATACCTTGACAAGATTTTGAAGAATTTCAAAATGGACCAGTCAAAGAAGGAGTAAGACTCAAAGCCCGACCATGGCAGAAGAAAGAGAAAGGATGAAAGTCATCCCCTATGCCTCAGCCATAGGCTCTATAATGTATGCCATGCTATATACTAGACATAATGTGTGGCTTGCCATAAGTCTGGCAGGAAGGTACCAAATTGATCCAGGAGTAGATCACTAGACAGCGGTCAAAAATATCCTTAAGTACCTAAAGAGGACTAAGGACATGTTTCTCGTTTATGGAGGTGAAGATAAGCATTCCCTGAAGAGGAAGGGAGATGCAGTACAGTAGAGATAAGTATTTCCCTCAGTTATGAAACCAAGGTTATCAATCCAGTAGGAGAATCACGCAACACCTCATTAGCAGCACCTACACACAAAACAACAAATCCTTGCACCCAACGCAAACAAGGGGTTGTCAATCCCTCGGCGGTAATTGCAAGATTAAATTGTATGTGATACATAGATAGATTGAAACAAAAATACAAAATAAAATAAATAAAATAAAATTGCAGCAAGGTTCTTTTAGGTTTTTTAATATATGATTTAGATAGACCCGGGGGCCATAGTTTTCACTAGAGGCTTCTCTCAAGAAAATAGCATACGGTGGGTAGACAAATTACTGTTGGCCAATTGATAGAAAAGCAAATAATCCTGATGATATCCAAGGCAATGATCATGTATATAGGCATCATGTCCGAGACAAGTAGACCGACTCCTGCCTGCATCTACTACTATTACTCCACACATCGACCGCTATCCAGCATGCATCTAGTGTATTAAGTCCATAAAGAACGGAGTAACGCCTTAAGCAAGATGACATGATGTAGACAAAGTAAACTCATGCATGAATAAACCCCATCTTTTTACCCTTAATAGCAACAATACATATGTGTCATGTCCCTTTCTGTCACTGGGATTGACCACCGCAAGATCTAACCCATTACAAAGCACCTCTTCACATGGCAAGATAAATCAATCTAGTTGGCCAAACCAAATCAATAGATCAGAGAAGAATATGAAGCTATAATAATCATGCATAAAAGAGATTAGAGAATACTCAAATAATATTCATGGATAATCTGATCATAAACTCACAATTCATCGGATCCCAACAAAAACACTGCAAAAAGTGATTACATTGGATAGAACTCCAAGAACATTGAGGAGAACATTGTATTGAACATCAAAACGAGAGAAAAAGCCATCTAGCTACTAACTATGGACCCGAAGGTCTGTGGTAAACTACTCACGCATCATCGGAACGGCAGCAAGTTTGATGTAGAGCCCCTCCGTGATCGATTCCCCCTCCGACGGAGTACCGGAGAAGGCCTCCAGATGGGATCTCTCATGAACAGAAACTTGCAGCGGTGGAAAAAGTATTTCGTGGACTCCCCTAATGGTTTCCCGATTTTTGGTTATTTATAGTGGTGGAATTAGGTCAAAATAGTCAGAGGTGGGCCCATGAGGCACCAGGGCGGGCCTGCCCCCCCCCCCAGGCGTGCCCTGGTGGCTCGTGGCCACCTCCAGGGTCTTCTGGCCTCCTCCCAAAGCTTCTAGTGTTTATCTTGTCCAGAAAAAAATCTCCAAAAATTTCGTGGCATTTGGACTTCGTTTGGTATTGATATTTTGTAAAACCAAAAACAGGCAGAAAACAGCAACTGGCACTGGGCACTAAGTTAATAGTTTAGTCCCAAAAAATGATATATACTTGCGGTAAGTGTACATAAAAACATCCAAGATTGATAATATAACAGCATGGAACAATAAAAAATTATAGATACGTTGGAGACGTATCAGCATCCCCAAGCTTAATTCCTGCTCGTCGTCGAGTAGGTAAATGATAAAAACAGAATTTCTGATGTGAAATGCTGCCTATCATATTCATCATATATTCTTTTCTTTTATAGCATGGACATATGGACTTGAATGATTCAAATAAATAGTCTATAGTTTGACATGAAGATATAAATACTCAAGCATACTAACAAGCAGTCATGTCTTTCAAAATATCAACGCTAAAGAAAGTTATCCCTAGCTCATTATGCTCAATCATTGATCCATTCATGAAACACACTCCATATTAGCTACCTCCAATGCACAAGTATGACAATAGTGCTCTCTAGTTGGTGCTTTATAAGAGAAGACGGAGACTCAAATAAAAATAAAAATTGCATAAAAGTAAATAGATAGGCCCTTCGCAGAGGGAAGCAGAGATTTGCTAATGTGCCAGAGCTCAAAGCTTAAATTAGAGAGATAAAAATATTTTGAGAGGCATGCTTTTCCTGTCAACGAAAATGACCGAGAATTCCCAATATTTTCCATGCTAGACACATCATAGGCGGTCCCCAAACAGAAAGTAAAGTTTATTTCCTTTCCACCATTCTTTCACAATCCATGGCTAGCCGTATCGATGGGTGCCCTCCATACCAACACTTTCCAAGGAATTTTGTTGTTATTAATTTTTGATTTCATTGTGGGACTGGGCATCCCTATTACCAGCCACTCTCTCGTGCAATGACAAGTGAATAAACACTCATCGTGAGAATAACACACCTAGCATGGAAAATATTGGCCACCCCCTGCCGCCTCATGAGCGGTACGGGCACACAAAATGGAAAAATTATTTTGAAAATTAGAGTTGGCACACGCAAATTTACTTGGAACGGCATGGGAATACCGCATATAGGTAGATATGGTGGACTCATTTGGCACAACTTGGGTTTAAGGAATTTGGATGCACAAGTAGTATTTCTGCTTAGTACAAATGAAGGCTAGCAAATAGATTGAGAAGCAACCAACCAAAATGTGAAAACGGTCATAAACATGCATTGAACATAGCTAATACCGAATAATGCACCATAAGTAGGATATAATTTCTTTGCATAACTATTGACTTAATGTGCATGCATAGGGAATCACAAAACTTAACACTAATATTCTTACTAAATCACAATTACTCACTAACATGACTCACATATCATCATCTCATATCGCAAAACTATTGCAAGGAATCACACTTATCATATCCAATGATCTATATGAAAGTTTTTATTATATCCCTCTTGAATATTCATCACTTTGGGACCAAATTCATATCTTGTGCAAATTACCATTACTATTGTCATCTCTCAAAAAGATATAAGTGAAGCATGAGAGTACATATATTTCTTCAAAATTTTAATCTTAACAACTCTCAAAATAATATAAGTGAAGCATGAGAGTTTATTTCTTCAAAATTTTAATCTTATCAACTCTCAAAATAATATAAGTGAAGCTTGAGAGTTTATTTCTTCAAATTTTTAATCTTATCAACTCTCAAAATAATACAAGTGAAGCATGAGAGTTTATTTCTTCAAAATATAATCACCGCCATGCTCAAAAAGATTTAAGTGAAGCACTAGAGCAACTACCTAGCTCAAAAAAATTAAGTGAATCACATAGAGTATTCTAACAAATTATGATGAACGTGTGGTTCTCTCAAATTGGTGTGTCCAGCAAAGATGATTGTGACAAACTAAGAAGAAAACAAAGCAAAGACTCATATAATACACGATGCTCCAAGCAAAACACATATCATGTGACGAATAAAAATATAGCTCCAAGTAAAATTACCAATGGTTGGTAGAAGAAAGAGGGGATGCCTTCCGGGGCATCCCCAAGCTTAGACGCTTGAATCTTCCTTGAATATTACCTTGGGGTGCCTCGGGCATCCCCAATCTTAGGCTCTTGCTACTCCTTATTCCTTCATCCATCGTGATCTCACCCAAAACATGAAAACTTCAATCACACAAAACTTAACAAAACCTTCGTGAGATCCGTTAGTATAACAACATAAATTACTACTTTAAGTACTGTTGCAAACCCATTCATATTTTATTTTTCATTATACCTACTGTATTCTAACTTCTCCATGGCTTATACCCCCCGATACAATCCATTGTTCCATCAAAACAAGCAAGTAGTGCATCAAAAACAGAATCTGTCAAAAACAGAACAGTCTGTAGCAATCTATTTAAAAGCCAAACTTATGTAACTCCAAAAATTCTGAAAAATTAGGACAACGTGGGAAATTCATATACCAATACTGTGTAAAAATTTCAGATTTTTCTGACGCCCAGTACAGAACCAAAATTCCAGCACTGGATGCAAAACTTTCTGTTTTCCAAACAGCATCAATTATACTATCTTCCAAATCATCCTAAAGGCTTTACTTGGCACAAGCACTAATTAAAAACACAAAAACAAAATCATAACAGTAGCATAAATGTGAAAACACACCATAACAGAAAAAATATATTTTATTCATTGGGTTGCCTCCCAACAAGCGCTATTGTTTTATGCCCCTAGCTAGGCATAATGCATAGTTTCAAGTATTATCATCCTTCAAGTTGATTCCATAAGTGGCCCTCATAATAGATTCATATGGTGCTTTAATTTTCTTCCTAGGGAAATATTCCATACCCTTTTTTAATGGAAATTGAAATTTTATATTTCCTTCTTTCATGTCAATAACGGCACCTATGGTTCTTAAGAACGGTCTATCAAGTATTATGGGGCAAGAAGGGTTGCATTCAATGTCAAGCACAATAAAATCAATGGGCACGTAATTTCTATTTTCAAGAATAAGCACATTGATACGTCTCCAACGTATCTATAATTTTTGATTGTTCCATGTTGTTATATTATCAATCTTGGATGTTTTTCTATGCATTTACAGCAATTATATATCATTTTTGGAGACTAACCTATTAACATAGTGCCCAGTGCCAGTTGCTGTTTTCTGCCCTGTTTTTGTTTTATAGAATATCAATACCAAACGAAGTCCAAATACCACGAAACTTTTTGGAGATTTTTTTCTGGAGAATACCAACACTAGAAGCTTCGGGAGGAGGCCAGAAGCCCCAGGAGGTGCCCACGAGGCACCAGGGCACACCCGGGGGGGGGGGGGGGGGCAGGCGCGCCCTGGTACCTCATGGGGCCCACAGAGCTCCGTTTGACGTAATTCCTCCACTATAAATTCCCCAAAAATCAGAAACCCTCAAGGGACTCCACGAAATACTTTTTCCGCCGCCGCAAGCTTCTGTTCTCGAGAGATCCCATCTGGGGTCCTTCTCCGGTAATCTGCCGGAGGGGGAATCGATCACGGAGGGGCTCTACATCAACCTTGCTGCCCTTCCGATGATGCGTGAGTAGTTTACCACAGACCTTTGGGTCCATAGTTAGTATCTAGATGGCTTCTTCTCTCCTTTTGATCTTCAATACAATGTTCTCCTCGATGTTCTTGGAATTCTATCTGATGTAATCAATTTTTGAGGTGTGTTTGTTGGGATCCGATGAATTGTGAGGTTATGATCAGATTATCCATGAATATATTTGAGTCTTCTCTGATCTCTTTTATGCATGATTATTATAGCCTCGTATTTCTTCTCCGATCTATTGATTTGGTTTGGCCAACTAGATTGAATTATCTTGCCATGGGAAGAGGTTCTTTGTAATGGGTTCGATCTTGCGGTGCTCAATCCCAGTGACAGAAAGGGACATGACACACACGTATCATTGCTATTAAGGGTAAAAATATGGGGTTTATTCATACGTGAATTTATCTTGTCTACATCATGTCATCGTTCTTAAGGCGTTACTCCGTTCTTTATGGACTTAATACACAAGATGCATGCTGGATAGCGGTCGATGTGTGGAGTAATAGTAGTAGATGCAGGCAGGAGTCGATCTACTTGTATTGGATGTGATGCCTATATACATGATCATTGCCTTGGATATCGTCATGATTATTTGCTTTTCTATCAATTGCCCAACAGTAATTTGTCTACCCACCGTATGCTATTTTCTTGAGAGAAGACTCTAGTGAAAACTATGGCCCCCGGGTCTATCTAAATCATATACTAAAACCCTAAAAAATACTTGCTGCACTTTTTCTTTAATTATTTTATTTTTTATTTTTGTTTCAATCTATCTATCCATCACATACAATTTAATCTTGCAATTTACCGCCAAGGGATTGACAACCCCACGTTTGCGTTGGGTGCAATGGTTTGTTGTTTGTCTGCAGGTGCTGCTAACGAGGTGTTTTGTGATTCTCCTACTGGATTGATAACCTTGGTTTCATAACTGAGGGAAATACTTATCTCTACTGTACTGCATCATCCTCTCCTCTTCGGGGATAAAAACCAATGCAGATCACAAGTAGTAGGAAGAATTTCTGGCGCCGTTGCCGGGGAGACATCATCAACATCTATCAAGTACCTTCTCATAAACTCTCATCTCCTTGCATTTATTTTATTTTCCTTTGCCTCTCGTTTTCATCTCCCCCACTTCTAAAAAGTTTTGCAAAAATACAAAAATATTTTCTGTTTGCCTTTTTGCTTGTTTGCTATCTTTGCTTGTGTTGCCATGTGACTTCTATTTGCTTGCATCTTCGCTTGCTAAAAATCTATTGATATGGATCCTCATCCACTTGCTAATCTTTTCAAAATATCCAATTTTAATGAACCAATTGCTAGTGATTTGAGAGCTCTTGATTTTCTGTATGAAGTTTTCCTGGAAAATCATGAATCTGAAAATCGTGATGAAGTGTTAGAAAAAGAAATTTATAAAGTGAGTCATGATAGCTCCTTGATTGAAAAGCATGATTGCAATGATGTTACTATAAATTCTATTAATGTCAATTATGCTAATAATATGCAAAACTACAAGCTTGGGGATGATAATTTTGTCATATCAACTACTTATATCAATGATCATGATTGGGGTGATAATGCTTCTTATGATCTTGAAAATTTATTTAATCCTCATGATGAATATGTTATTGATAATAATGTTTGCTATAATATTAAATGTGGGTTTGGAGAGGTCAGGACTTTAGTTGATGTCAATCCCACTATTTTGGAAGAGTATAAAAAATTTATGCATGTGGATCATGAAGAGAATATTTTATATGATAGTTATATTGTTGAATTTGATTATGATTCTACATGTAATTATTATGAAATAGATAAATATGGTTATAGAAATCTTCATGTCACTAAATTATCTCTCTTTGTGTTGGAATTATTAATGTTTCATTCTCTTTTTATGCATATGCTTGGTGTTGCTTGTATTGATAATTTGTTTACTTATAAAATACCTATGAATAGGAAGTATGTTAGACTTAAATATGTTTTTCACATGTTTTTTTATGCTCTCTTTGTGCTTCAATTATTTTCTTTGACGTGAGCATCATTAAGATCTCAAGCCTATCTTAGTGGCTATAAAGAAAGAGCTTCTTGGGACGCAACCCAATGAATAAAATAAATTTTTACCTTTTATTTCTGTTATCGTGTGTTTTAACATTCATGCTAATGTTATGATTGTGTTTTTTTATTTCTAATTAGTGTTTGTGCCAAGTAAAACCTTTGGGATGATTTGGAAGATAGTATAATTGATGCTGTTTGGAAAACAGAAAGTTTTGCGTCCAGTGCTGGAATTTTGTTTCTGTACTGGAGCGTCAAACAAATCTGAAATTTTTACACAGTATTGGTATATTAATTTCCCACGTTGTCCTAATGTTTCAGAATTTTTGGAGTTACAGAAGTATGACTTTTAAATAGATTACTACAGACTGTTCTGTTTTTGACAGATTCTGTTTTTGATGTGTTGCTTGCTTGTTTTGATGAAACTATGGATTGTATCGGGGGGTATAAGCCATGGATAAGTTAGAATACAGTAGGTTTATTGCAAAAAAAAAATATGAATTGGTTTGCAACGGTACTTAAAGTAGTGATTTGTTTTGTTATACTAACGGCTCACGAAAGTTTTGTTGAGTTTTGTGTGATTGAAGTTTTCAAGTTTTGGGTGAGATCACGATGGATGAAGGAATAAGGAGTAGCAAAAACCTAAGCTTGGGGATGCCCGAGGCACTCCAAGGTAATATTCAAGGAAGACTCAAGCGTATAAGCTTGGGGATGCCCCGGAAGGCATCCCCTCTTTCTTCTACAACCATCGGTAATTTTACTTGGAGCTATATTTTTATTCGTCACATGATATGTGTTTTGCTTGGAGCGTCTTGTATGATATGAGTCTTTACTTTGTTTGCTTTTTAGTTTGTCACAATCATCTCTAATGGACACACCTATTTTGAGAGAGCCACACGTTATCATTATTTGTTAGAATACTCTATGTGCTTCACTTAAATTTTTTGAGCTAGGCAGTTGCTCTAGTGCTTCACTTAAATCTTTTTGAGCACGGCGATGGCTATATTTTGAAGAAATGAATTCTCATGCTTCACTTATATTATTTTGAGAATTGATAAGACTGAAAATTTTGAAGAAATATTTGCACTCTCATGCTTCACTTATATCTTTTTGAGAGATGATAATAGTAACGGTAATTTGCACAAGATATGAATTTGGTCCCAAAGTGATGAATATTCAAGAGGGATATAATAAAAACTTTCATATAGATCATTGGATATGATAAGTTTGATTCCTTGCAATAGTTTTGCGATATGGAAATGATAATATGTGAGTCATGTTAGTGAGTAATTGTGATTCAGTAAGAATATTCGTGTTAAGGTTTGTGATTCCCTATGCATGCACATTAAGTCAATAGTTATGCAAAGAAATTATATCCTACTTATGGTGCATTATTCGGTGTTAGTTATGTTCAATACATGTTTATGACCTTTTTGGTTTTTTGGTTGGTTGCTTCTCCATCTATTTGCTAGCCTTGATTTGTACTAAGCGGAAATACTGCTTGTGCATCCAAACTCCTTAAACCCAAGTTGTGCCAAATGAGTCCACTATATCTACCTATATGCGGTATTTCAATGCCGTTCCAAGTAAATTTGCATGTGCCAACTGTAATTTTCAAAATAATTTTTCCGTTTTGTGTGCCCGTACCGCTCATGAGACAGAAGGGGGTGACCAATATTTTCCATGCTAGGTGGGTTATTCTCACGATGAGTGTTTATTCACTTGTCATTGAACGAGAGTATGGTTGGTAATAGGGATGCCCAGTCCCACAAAGAAATCAAAAATTAATAACCACAAAATTCCTTGGAAAGTGATGGTATGGAGGGCACCCGTGGATATGGCTAGCCATGGATTGTGAAAGAATGGTGGAAAGGAAATAAACTTTACTTTTTGTTTGGGAACCACCTATAATGTATCTAGCATGGAAAATATTGGGAATTCTCGGTCATTTTCATTGACAGGAAAAGCATGCCTCTCAAAATATTTTTATCTCTCTAATTTAAGCTTTGAGCTCTGGCACATTTGACAAATCTCTGCTTCCCTCTGCGAAGGGCCTATCTATTTACTTTTATGCAATTTTTATTTTTCTTGAGTCTCCATCTTCTCTTATAAAGCACCAACTAGAGAGCACTATTGTCATACTTGTGCATTGGATGTAGCTAATATTTGAGTGTGTTTCATGAATGGATCAATGATTGAGCATAATGGGCTAGGGATAACTTTCTTTAGCGTTGATATTTTGAAAGACATGGTTGCTTGTTAGCATGCTTGAGTATTTATATCTTCATGTCAAATTATAGACTACTGCTTTGAATCATCCAAGTCCAAATGTCCATGCTATAATAGAAAAAATATATGATGAATATCATAGGCAGCATTCCACATCAAAAATTCTATTTTTATCTTTTACCTACTCAAGGACGAGCAGGAATTAAGCTTGGGGATGCTGATACGTCTCCAACGTATCTATAATTTTTTTATTGTTCCATGCTGTTATATTATCAATCTTGGATGTTTTTATATGCCTTTACAGCAATTATATATCATTTTTGGAGACTAACCTATTAACTTAGTGCCCAGTGCCAGTTGCTGTTTTCTGCCCTATTTTTGTTTTACAGAATATCAACACCAAACGAAGTCCAAATGCCACAAAACTTTTTGGAGATTTTTTTCTGGACAATACCAACACTGGAAGCTTCTGGAGGAGGCCAGAAGCCCCAGGAGGTGCCCACGAGGTACCAGGGCGCGCCTGCCCCCCCCAGGCGCGCCCTGGTGCCTCGTGGGGCCCATAGAGCTCTGTTTGACCAAATTCCTCCACTATAAATTCCCAAAAAAATCAGAAACCCTCAAGGGAGCCCACGAAATACTTTTTCCGTCACCGCAAGCTTCTGTTCTCGAGAGATCCCATTTGGGGTCCTTCTCCGGTAATCTGTCGGAGGGGGAATCGATCACGGAAGGGCTCTACATCAACCTTGCTGCCCTTTCGATGATGCGTTAGTAGTTTACCATAGCCCTTCGGGTCTATAGTTAGTATCTAGATTGCTTCTTCTCTCTTTTTGATCTTCAATACAATGTTCTCCTCGACGTTCTTGGAGTTTTATCCGTTGTAATCACTTTTTGCGGTGTGTTTGTTGGGATCCGATGAATTGTGAGTTATGATCAGATTATCCATGAATATAGTTGAGTCTTCTCTGATCTCTTTTATGCATGATTATTATAGCCTTGTATTTTTTCTCCGATGTATTGATTTGGTTTGGCCAACTAGATTGATTTATCTTGCCATGGGAAGAGGTGCTTTGTAATGGGTTCGATCTTGCGGTGCTCAATCCCAGTGACAGAAAGGGACATGACATGTATGTATCATTGCTATTAAGGGTAAAAAGATGGGGTTTATTCATACATGAGTTTATCTTGTCTACATCATGTCATCGTTATTAAGGCGTTACTCCGTTCTTGATGGACTTAATACACTAGATGCATGCTGGATAGCGGTCGATGTGTGGAGTAATAGTAGTAGATGCAGGCAGGAGTCGGTTTACTTGTATTGGACGTGATGCCTATATACATGATCATTATTTGCTTTTCTATCAAGTGCCCAACAGTAATTTGTCTACCCACCGTATGCTATTTTCTTGAGAGAAGCCTCTAGTGAAAACTATGGCCCCCGGGTCTATCTAAATCATATACTAAAACCCTAAAAATACTTGCTGCACTTTTTATTTATTTATTTTATTTTGTATTTTTGTTTCTATCTATCTATCTATCACATACAATTTAATCTTGCAATTTACCGCCGAGGGATTAACAACCCCTCGTTTGCGTTGGGTGCAAGGATTTGTTGTTTGTGTGCAGGTGCTGCTAACGAGGTGTTGCGTGATTCTCCTACTGGATTGATAACCTTCGTTTCATAACTGAGGGAAATACTTATCTCTACTGTACTGCATCATCCTCTCCTCTTCGGGGATAAAAACCAACGCAGATCACAAGTTGCACACATCATTAATTCTACCCAAAGGATTTTTAATAGTGGAATCCGCAAGATGCAAATTAAGAGAGCATTCATCTATATTGGTAAAGCCTAGCACATCACATAGAGATTTTGGAATTTTGGAAACACTTGCACCCAAATCACATAAAGCATTGCACTCATAATTTTTAATTTTAACTTTAATGGTGGGTTTCCATTCATCATGTAATTTTCTAGGAATTGAAATTTCTAGTTCTAGCTTTTCTTCTAACGCTTTCATCATTGCTTCTATGATGTGTTTAGTAAAAGCCTTATTTTGCTCATAAGCGTTGGGTGAATTTAGCATGGATTGTAACAAAGAAATGCACTCAATCAAAGAACAACTATCATAATTAAAATCTTTGTAATCCAAAAGAGTGGGCACATCGCTAGTTAAAGTTTTTACCTCTCCAAACCCACTTTTATCAATTTTTTTATCAAGATTTTCACCCTCCGAATTTTGGAGACGCTCTTTAGCTAAAGTTGACTCTTCTTCATTCCCCCTTTCATCAAGTTTAATATTGCTAAACAAAGAATCTATAGATGAAACACCAATCATTTTAATATCCTCATCATTACTACGATAAAAAACGGGAGGAATCGCTTTTTCTAAAAATTCTCATTTAGCTTTTAGCCTAGTGGATCTTTTCTTACTCTCATCCATGGAGACATATAAAGCTTTAATTGATTCATTAATATCAATTTTAGGTGGCAAAATTTTAGTCTTAAGATTTTCCACATCATGAATAATTCTATCAATGCTCCTAGTCATATCATCAAGTTTACTCAATTTTTCTTCTATCGTAGTGTTGAAAACATTTTGAGAATTAATAAATTCTTTAATACTACTTTCAAGATCAGAGGGCATCCTATTATTATTATTATTATTATAAGAATTACCATAAGGATTGCCATAATTATTAGAGGAATTTCTAGGAAACGGTCTAGCATTGAAATTACCTCTATAAGCATTACTATTAAAATTGTTTCGCGAGACAAAATTCACATCAATGACATCATTATTTTTATCAATCAAAGTGGACAATGGCACATCATTAGGATCAATATGAGCATTTTTACTAGCAACCAATTTCATAAGTGCATCAACTTTATCACTCAAAGTACTAATTTCTTCAATCGAATTCACCTTTTTACTAGTGGGAACTCTTTCAGTATGCCATTGTGAATAATTTGCCATAATATTATCAAGCAATTTAGTAGCTTCTCCCAATGTAATTTCCATAAAAGTACCACCCACAGCAGAATCTAAAAGATTTCTAGAGACAAAATTTAATCCCGCATAAAAAATTTGTATGATCATCCACAAATTTAAACCATGAGTAGGGCAATTTCTTATCATTAATTTCATCCTTTCCCAAGATTGGGTAACATGTTCATGATCAAGTTGCTTGAAATTCATAATTTGATTTCTAAGGGAAATAATTTTCGCGGGAGGAAAATACTTAGTAATAAAAGCATCTTTACACCTATCCCAAGAATCGATACTATTTCATGGTAAAGATGTAAACCAAATTTTTGCACGATCCCGCAATGAGAATGGGAATAATTTTAATTTAACAATATCATTATCCACATCTTTTTTATTTTGCATATCACACAATTCTACGAAAGTGTTAAGATGGGATGCAGCATCTTCATTAGGACTACCTGAAAATTGTTCTTTCATAACAAGATTTAGCAAAGCGGCATTAATATCACAAGTCTCCACACTAGCGGCGGGAGGAGCAATCGGAGTACTAATAAAATCATTATTATTAGTATTGGAGAAATCACACAATTTTGTATTTTCTTGAGACATCGTGACTACGCAATCAAAATAGCTAGCAAGCAAACAAGCAAACAAGAAAAAGGCAAATGGAAAATATTTTTGTATTTTTGTAAAAACTTTTTAGAAGTGGGGGAGATGAAAACGAGAGGCAAAGGAAAATAAAGTAAATGCAAGGAGATGTAAGTTTTATGCATAGGTACTTGATAGATGTTGATGATGTATCCCCGGTAACGGCGCCAGAAATTCTTCCTGCTACTTGTGAGCTACGTTGGTAATTCCCTGAAGAGGAAGGGAGATGCAGTACAATAGAGATAAGTATTTCCCTCCGTTATGAAACCAAGGTTATCAATCCAGTTGGAGAATCACGCAACACCTTTTTAGCAGCACCTGCACACAAAACAATAAATCCTTGCACCCAACGCAAACAAGGGGTTGTCAATCCCTCGGCGGTAATTGCAAGATTAAATTGTATGTGATAGATAGATAGATTGAAACAAAAATACAAAATAAAATAAATAAAATAAAATTGCAGCAAGGTATTTTTAGGTTTTTAATATATGATTTAGATAGACCCGGGGGCCATAATTTTCACTAGAGGCTTCTCTCAAGAAAATAGCATACGGTGGGTAGACAAATTACTGTTAGGCAATTGCCAGAAAAGCAAAATAATCAGGACGATATCCAAGGCAATGATTGCTACTTGTAGCTTGCGTTGGTATTTCCCCGAAGAGGAAGGGTTGATGTAGCATAGTAGAGATAAGTATTTCCCTCAGTTATGAAACCAAGGTTATCGAACCAGTAGGAGAATCACGCAACACCTCGTTAGCATCACCTGCACACAAACAACAAATCCTTGCACCCAACGCAAACGAGAGGTTGTCAATCTCTCGGCGGTCAATTGCAAGATTAAATTGTATGTGATACATAGATAGATTGAAACAAAAATACAAAATAAAATAAATGAAAGAAAATGGCAGCAATATTTTTAGGGTTTTAGTAATATGATTTAGATAGACCCGAGGGCCAAAGATTTCACTAGAGGCTTCTCTCAAGAAAATAGCATACGGTGGGTAGACAAATTACTGTTGGGCAATTGATAGAAAAGCAAATAATCATGACGATATCCAAGGCAATGATCATGTATATAGGCATCATGTCCGAGACAAGTAGACCGACTCCTGCCTGCATCTACTACTATTACTCCACACATCGACCGCTATCCAGCATGCATCTAGTGTATTAAGTCCATAAAGAACGGAGTAACGCCTTAAGAACGATGACATGATGTAGACAAGATAAACTCACGTATGAATAAACCCTATCTTTTTACCCTTAATAGCAACGATACATACGTGTCATGTCCCTTTCTGTCACTAGGATTGAGCACCACAAGATCGAACCCATTACAAAGCACCTCTTCCCATGGCAAGATAAATCAACTCAGTTGGCCAAACAAAATCAATAGATCGGAGAAGAAATACGAGGCTATAATAATCATGCATAAAAGAGTGCAGCAAAAACTCAAATAATATTCACGGATAGTCTGATCATAAACTCACAATTCATCGGATCCCAACAAACACACCGCAAAAAGTGATTACATCGGATAGAACTCCAAGAACATCGAGGAGAACATTGTATTGAAGATCAAAAAGAGAGAAGAAGCCATCTAGCTACTGCCTATGGACCCGAAGGTCTGTGGTAAACTACTCACGCATCATCGGAGAGGCAGCAAGGTTGATGTAGAACCCCTCCGTGATCGATTCCCCCTCCGGCAGATTACCGGAGAAGGACCCCAGATGAGATCTCTCTGGAACAGAAACTTGCGGCGACGGAAAAAGTATTTCGTGGACTCTCCTGAGGGTTTCTGATTTTTCCTGAATTTATAGTGGTGGAATTAGGTCAAACGGAGCAAACGGGGGCCCACGAGGCACCAGGGCGCGCAGGCGCGCCCTGGTGGCTCGTGGACACCTCCTGGGTCTTCTGGCCCTCTCCCGAAGCTTCTAGTGTTTATCTTGTCCAATAAAAATTCTCCAAAAAGTTTCGTGGCATTTGGACTTCGTTTGATATTGATTTTCTGTAAAACAAAAATAGGGCAGAAAACAACAACTGGCACTGGGCACTAGGTTAATAGGTTAGTCTCCAAAAATAATATAAAATTGCCGTAAATGCATATAAAAACATCCAAGATTGATATTATAACAGCATGGAACAATAAAAAATTATAGATACATTGGAGACGTATCAGCATCCCCAAGCTTAATTCCTACTCGTCCTCGAGTAGGTAAATGATAAAAACAGAATTTTTGATGTGGAATGCTGCCTAACATATTCATCACATATTCTTTTCTTTTGTAGCATGGACATTGGACTTGAATGTTTCAAGGCAATAGTCTATAATTTGACATGAAGATATAAATACTCAAGCATGCTAACAAGCAACCATGTCTTTCAAAATATCAATGCTAAAGAAAGTTATCCCTAGCCCATTATGCTCAATCATTGATCCATTCATGAAACACACTCAAATATTAGCTACACACAATGCACAAGTATGACAATAGTGCTCTCTAGTTGGTGCTTTATAAGAGAAGATGGAGACTCAAAGTAAAAATAAAAATTGCATAAAAGTAAATAGATAGGCCCTTCGCAGAGGGAAGCAGAGATTTGCTAATGTGCCAGAGCTCAAAGCTGAAATTAAGGAGATAAACATATTTTGAGAGGCATGCTTTTCCTGTCAACGAAAACGACCGAGAATTCCCAATATTTTCCATGCTAGACACATCATAGGCGGTTCCCAAACAGAAAATAAAGTTTATTTCCTTTCCACCATTTCTTTCACAATCCATGGCTAGCCGTATCCATGGGTGCCCTCCATACCAACACTTTCCAAGGAATTTTGTTGTTATTAATTTCTGATTTCATTGTGGGACTGGGCATCCCTTTTACTAGCCACTCTCTCGTGCAATGACAAGTGAATAAACACTCATCGTGAGAATAACACACCTAGCATGGAAAATAATGGCCACCCCCTGCCGCTTCATGAGCGGTACGGGCACACAAACCGGAAAAATTATTTTGAAAATTAGAGTTGGCACACGCAAATTTACTTGGAACGGCATTGAAATACCGCATATAGGTAGATATAGTGGACTCATTTGGCACAACTTGGGTTTAAGGATTTTGCATTCACAAGCAATATTTCCGCTTAGTACAAATGAAGGCTAGCAAAAGATTCAGAAGCAACCAACCAAAAAACGAAAACGGTCATAAACATGCATTGAACATAACTAACACCGAATAAAGCACCATAGGTAGGATATAATTTCATTGCATAACTATTGACTTAATGTGCATGCATAGCGAATCACAAACCTTAACACTAATATTCTTACTAAATCACAATTACTCACTAACATGACTCACATATTATCATTTCCATATCGCAAAACTATTGCAAGGAATCACACTTATCATATCCAATGATCTATATGAAAGTTTTTATTTATATCCCTCTTGAATATTCATCACTTTGGGACCAAATTCATATCTTGTGCAAATTACCGTTACTATTATCAACTCTCAAAAAGATTTAAGTGAAGCATGAGAGTGCAAATATTTCTTCAAAATTTCAATGTTAACAATTCTCAAAATAATGTAAGTGAAGCATGAGAATTCATTTCTTCAAAATTTTAATCTTATCAATTCTCAAAATAATATAAGTGAAGCATGAGAATTCATTTCTTCAAAATTTTAATCTTATCAATTCTCAAAATAATATAAGTGAAGCATGAGAATTCATTTCTTCAAAATTTTAATCAACTCTCAAAATAATATAAGTGATGCATGAGAGTTTATTTCTTCAAAATATAGCCACCACCCTGCTCAAAAAGATTTAAGTGAAGCACTAGAGCAACTGCCTAGCTCAAAAAATTTAAGTGAAGCACATAGAGTATTCTAACAAATGATGATAAACGTGTGGCTCTCTCAAAATAGGTGTGTTCAGCAAGGATGATTGTGACAAACTAAAAAGCAAACAAAGCAAAGACTCATATAATACAAGACGCTCCAAGCAAAACTCATATCATGTGACGAATAAAAATATAGCTCCAAGTAAAATTACCGATGGTTGGTAGAAGAAAGAGGGGATGCCTTCCGGGGCATCCCCAAGCTTAGACGCTTGAGTCTTCCTTGAATATTACCTTGGGGTGCCTTGGTCATCCCCAAGCTTAGGCTCTTGCTACTCCTTATTCCTTCATCCATCGTGATCTCACCCAAAATTTGAAAACTTCAATCACACAAAACTCAACAAAACCTTCATGAGATCCGTTAGTATAACAAAATAAATCATTACTTTAAGGACTGTTGCAAACCCATTCATATTTTATTTTTGCATTATACCTACTGTACTCTAACTTCACCATGGCTTAGACCCCCCGATACAATCCATAGATTCATCAAAACAAGCAAGTAGTGCATCAAAAACAGAATCTGTCAAAAACAGAACAGTCTGTAGAGATATGAATTATGGTCATACTTATGTAACTCCAAAAATTCTGAAAAATTAGGACGACGTGGGAAATTCATATATCAATATTGTGTAAAAAATTCACTAGGCTCTGATGTTCCAGAGAAAAACCAAAATTCCAGCACTGGACGCAAAACTTTGTGTTTTCAAACAGCATCAATTATACTATCTTCCAAATCATCCTAAAGGATTTACTTGGCACAAGCACTAATTAAAAACACAAAAACACAATCATACCAGTAGAATAATTGTGAAAGCACACAATAACAAAAAAAAAATATTTTATTCATTGGGTTGCCTCCCAACAAGCGCTATTGTTTTATGCCCCTAGCTAGGCATAATGCATAATTTCAAGTATTGTCATCTTTGGTTTCCAACTCCTCAATCACACATCCATTTTTTCTAATAGATTTAACATAGGTGTTTCTCACCATCACACTTCTAGGCACAGAATCAAGAATTTTACTTTTGTGAATAGGTTCCTTAATTATACCAATGAAATCGCGATGCACGCTAATCATTTTAATATCCTCCTTTCCCTTACTAGAAGTAGCACCATTGGTTTTAGGGACATACATAAACTTGCAATTCTTGCTAGGAGTAATTTTTTCAATAGTTTTAGCGGAAGAAAAAGTGGAACCTAATTTATTAATAATTTCCTCCAACTTATCGATCCTAGCGGGACTTTGTTCCACCTTTTCATTAATTATTGGTTCTTTCTCTTTTAGCATCTTAAGAGCAATCCCTACTTTTGATCCAAATTGAGTGACATGGTTATGAATCTTTTTATCTAGATTTTCAATATGCTCAACGGTAGGCATTTTATTTTCAATAGCGTCTAACCTTTGCATAACATGTTCCAAGGTCAAAGTTGTTTCATTAATAATAATAGGCGGTGATCCCACTAAATTTCCCATAGCATTAAAAGCATCCGTAGAGGGACACATCAAGAAATTCCCTCCAGTAATAGTATCAAGCACAAATCTATACCAAATAGTAATGCCCACATAAAAATTGCGAAGAAGAATGGTAGAGGATTGCTTACGAGTTGATCTATTATGAGCATCACAAATTCTATACCAAGCATCTTTTAAATTTTCTCCTCCCCTTTCTTTAAAATTAAGTACTTCATTTTTAGGGGTAATAGTAACGAGCGAAGAACTAGCCATAACGATAAGGCAAGCAAGCAAACGAAAAATATTTTTATATTTTTGTAAAAACGTTTTAGAAGTGGGGGAGATGAAAACGAGAGGCAAATGGCAAATAAAGTAAATGCAAGGAGATGAGAGTTTCTGCAAAGGTACTTGATAGATGTTGATGATGTCTCCCCGACAACGGCGCCAGAAATTCTTCCTGCTACTTGTAGCTTGCGTTGGTATTTCCCCGAAGAGGAAGAGATAAGTATTTCCCTCAGTTATGAAACCAAGGTTATCGAACCAGTAGGAGAATCACGCAACACCTCGTTAGCAGCACCTGCACACAAACAACAAATCCTTCCACCCAACGCAAACGAGAGGTTGTCAATCTCTCGGTGGTCAATTGCAAGATTAAATTGTATGTGATAGATAGATAGATTGAAACAATAATAGAAAATAAAATAAATAAAATAAAATGGCAGCAATATTTTTAGGGTTTTAGTAATATGATTTAGATAGACCCGGGGGCCATAGATTTCACTAGAGGCTTCTCTCAAGAAAATAGCATACGGTGGGTAGACAAATTACTGTTGGGCAATTGATAAAAAAGCAAATAATCATGACGATATCCAAGGCAATGATCATGTATATAGGCATCATGTCCGAGACAAGTAGACCGACTCCTGCCTGCATCTACTACTATTACTCCACACATCGACCGCTATCCAGCATGCATCTAGTGTATTTAGTCCATAAAGAACGGAGTAATGCCTTAAGAACGATGACTTGATGTAGACAAGATAAACTCACGTATGAATAAACCCCATCTTTTTACCCTTAATAGCAACGATACATACGTGTCATGTCCCTTTCTGTCACTGGGATTGAGCACCGCAAGATCGAACCCATTACAAAGCACCTCTTCCCATGGCAAGATAAATCAACTCAGTTGGCCAAACCAAATCAATAGATCGGAGAAGAAATACGAGGCTATAATAATCATGCATAAAAGAGTGCAGCAAAGACTCAAATAATATTCATGGATAATCTGATCATAAACTCACAATTCATCGGATCCCAACAAACACACCGCAAAAAGTGATTACATCAGATAGAACTCCAAGAACATCGAGGAGAACATTGTATTGAAGATCAAAAAGAGAGAAGAAGCCATCTAGCTACTGCCTATGGACCCGAAGGTCTATGGTAAACTACTCACGCATCATCGGAGAGGCAGCAAGGTTGATGTAGAACCCCTCCGTGATCGATTCACCCTCCGGCAGATTACCGGAGAAGGACCCCAGATGGGATCTCTCTGGAACAGAAACTTGCGGCGGCGGAAAAAGTATTTCGTGGACTCTCCTGAGAGTTTCTAATTTTTCCTGAATTTATAGTGGTGGAATTAGGTCAAACGGAGCAAAGGGGGGCAGGCGCGCCCTGGTGGCTCTTGGCCACCTCCTGGGTCTTCTGGCCCTCTCCCAAAGCATCTAGTGTTTATCTTGTCCAATAAAAATTCTCCAAAAAGTTTCGTGGCATTTGGACTTCGTTTGGTATTGATTTTCTGTAAAACGAAAACAGGGCAGAAAACAACAACTGGCACTGGGCACTAGGTTAATAGGTTAGTCTCCAAAAATGATATAAAATTGTTGTAAATGCATATTAAAACGTCCAAGATTGATATTATAACAGGATGGAACTATAAAAAATTATAAATACGTTGGAGACGTATCAATGATCATGTATATAGGCATCACGTTCGAGACAAGTAGACCGATTCCTGCCTGCATCTACTACTATTACTCCACATATCGACCGCTATCCAGCACGCATCTAGTGTATTAAGTTCATAAAGAACGGAGTAACGCCTTAAGCAAGATGACATGATGTAGACAAAGTAAACTCATGCATGAATAATCCCCATCTTTTTACCCTTAATAGCAACGATACATATGTGTCATGTCCCTTTCTGTCACTGGGATTGAGCACCGCAAGATCGAACCCATTCCAAAGCACCTCTCCCATTGCAAGATAAATCAATCTAGTTGGCCAAACCAAATCAATAGATCGGAGAGAAATACGAAGCTATAACAATCATGCATAAAAGAGTTCAGAGAAAACTCAAATAATATTCATGGATAATCTGATCATAAACTCACAATTCATCGGATCCCAACAAACACACCGCAAAAAGTGATTACATCGGATAGAACTCCAAGAACATCAAGGAGAACATTGTATTGAAGATCAAAAAGAAAGAAGAAGCCATCTAGCTACTAACTATGGACCCGAAGGTCTGTGGTAAACTACTCACGCATCATCGGAAGGGCAGAAAATATGATGTAGAGCCCCTCCATGATCGATTCCCCCTCCGGCAGAGTACCGGAGAAGGCCTCCCGATGGGATCTCTCGAGAACAGAAACTTGCGGCGGCGGAAAAAGTATTTCGTGGACTCCCCTAATGGTTTCCCGATTTTGGGGAATTTATAGTGGTGGAATTAGGTCAAAATATTTAGAGGTGGGACCACGAGGCACCAGGCGGAGTACTGGTGCCATTGCCATTGCTAAGGAGCCCAAGTTTCACAAGAAGACCAAGCACATCAAACACCGCTTCAACTCCATCTGTGATTACATCAAGGAGGGAGACATAGAACTTTGCAAAGTACATACGGATCTGAATGTGGCAGACCCGTTGACTAAACCTCTTCCACAAGAAAAACATGATCAGCACCAGAACTCTATGGGCGTTAGATACATTACGATGTAAACTAGATTTTTGACTCTAGTGCAAGTGGGAGACTGTTGGAAATATGCCCTAGAGGCAATAATAAAATGGTTATTATCATATTTCCTTGTTCATGATAAATGTTTATTATTCATGCTAGAATTCTGTTGACCGGAAACTTAAATACATGTGTGAATACATAAACAACACCGTGTCCCTAGTAAGCCTCTACTAGACTAGCTCATTGATCAAAGATGGTTAAGGTTTCCTAACCATAGACATGAGTTGTCATTTGATAACGGGATCACATCATTAGGAGAATGATGTGATGGACAGACCCAACCGTAAGCTTAGCATCAGATTATATCACTTAGTTTATTTGCTACAACTTTCTTCATGTCAAGTATCTGTTCCTTAGACCTTGAGATCATGCCACTCCAAGACAGCCGAGGAATACTTTGTGTGCTATCAAACGTCACTTCGTAACTGGGTGATCATAAAGGTGCTCTATAGGTATCTCCGAAGGTGTGTGTTGAGTTGCATGGATCGAGACTGAGATTGTTTGCTCCGTGTGACAGAGAGATATCTTTGGGCCCTTTCCGTAATACAACATCACAAGAAGCTTCATGTGACTAATGAGTCTAGTCATGACATCTTGTATTACGGAACAATTAAAGAGACTTGCCGGTAACGAGATTGAACTAGGTATGGAGATACCGACGATCGAATCTCGGGAAAGTAACATATCGCCGGACAAAGGGAATTGCATACGGGATTAATTGAATCCTCGACATCGGGGTTCAACCGATAAAGATCTTCGTGGAATATGTAGGAACCAATATGGGCATTGCTACTTGTGAGCAGCGTTGTGATTTACCCGAAGAGGAGGGGATGATGCAGTAAAGTAGAGATAAGTATTGCCCTCAGTTATGAAACCAAGGTTATCAATCCAGTAGGAGAATCACGCAACAACTCGTTAGCAGTACCTGCACACAAAACAACAAATCCTTTCACCCAACGCGAACAAGGGGTTGTCAATCCCTTGGCGGTTAATTGCAATATTAAGTTGTATGGTGATAGATAGATAGATCAAACAAAAATACAAAATAAAATAAATAAAGTAAAATTGCAGCAAGGTATTTTTAGGATTTTCAATATATGATTTAGATAGACCCGGGGGCCATAGTTTTCACTAGAGGCTTCTCTCTTGATAATAGCATACAGTGGGTGAACAAATTACTGTTGGGCGATTGATAGAAAAGCAAATAATCATGACGATATCCAAGGCAATGATCATGTATATAGGCATCACGTTCGAGACAAGTAGACCGAAATGATTCTGCATCTACTACTATTACTCCACACATTGACCACTATGCAGCATGCATCTAGTGTATTAAGTTCATAAAGAACGGAGTAACGCCTTAAGCAAGATGACATGATGTAGAAAAAATAAACTCACGCATGAATAATCCCCATATTTTTACCCTTAATAGCAACGATACATATGTGTCATGTCCCTTTCTGTCACTGGGATTGAGCACCGCAAGATCGAACCCATTACAAAGCACCTCTCCCATTGCAAGATAAATCAATCTAGTTGGCCAAACCAAATCAATAGATCGGAGAGAAATACGAAGCAATAACAATCATGCATAAAAGAGTTCAGAGAAAACTCAAATAATATTCATGGATAATCTGATCATAAACTCACAATTCATCGGATCCCAACAAACACACCGCAAAAAGTGAATACATCGGATAGAACTCCAAGAACATCGAGGAGAACATTGTATTGAAGATCAAAAAGAGGGAAGAAGCCATCTAGCTACTAACTATGGACCCGAAGGTCTGTGGTAAACTACTCACGCATCATCGGAAGGGCAACAAGGATGATGTAGAGCCCCTCCGTGATCGATTCCCCCTCCGGCAGAGTGCCGGAAAAGGACTCCAGATGGGATCTCTTGAGAGTGGGAACTTGTGGCAGTGGAAAAAGTACTTCGTGGAATCCTTTGTTGGTTTCCCGATTTTAGAGAATTTATAGAGGTGGAATTAGGTCAAACGGAGTACAGGTGGGCCCATGAGGCACCAGGGCACGCCACCCCCCCTGGGGCGCACCCTGGCGGCTCATGGCCACCTCCTCTGTCTTCTGGCCCTCTCCTGAAGCTTCTAGTGTCTCTTATGTCCAGAAAAAATCTCCAAAAAGTTTCATGGCATTTGGACTTCATTTGTTATTGATATTCTGGAAAACCAAAAACAGGCAAAAAACAGCAACTGGCACTGGGCACTAAGTTAATAGGTTAGTCCCAAAAAATGATATATAATTGCTTGTAAATGTATATAAAAACATCCAAGATTGATACTATAATAGCATGGAACAATAAAAAATTATAGATACGTTGGAGACGTATCAAGCATCCCCTAGCTTAATTCCTGCTAATCCTCGAGTACGTAAATGATAAAAACGGAATTTTTGATGTGGAATGCTACCTATCATATTCATCATATATTCTTTTCTTTGTAGCATGGACATTTGGACTTGAATGATTCAAAGCAATAGTCTATAGTTTGACATGAAGACATAAATACTGAAGCATACTAACAAGCAACCATGTCTTTCAAAATATCAACGCTAAAGAAAGTTATCCCTAGCCCATTATGCTCAATCATTGATCCATTCATGAAACACACTCAACATTAGCTACACACAATGCACAAGTATGACAATAGTGCTCTCTAGTTCGTGCTTTGTAAGAGAAGATGGAGACTCAAAATAAAAATAAAAATTGCATAAAAGTAAATAGATAGGCCCTTCGCAGAGGGTAGCAGAGATTTGCATATGTGCCAGAGCACAAAGGTTAAATTAGAGAGATAAAATTATTTTGAGAGGCATGCTTTTCCTGTCAACGAAAACGACCGAGAATTCCCAATATCTTCCATTCTAGACACATCATAGGCGGTTCCCAAACAGAAAATAAAGTTTATTTACTTTCCACCATTATTTCACAATCCATGGCTAGCCGTATCCACGGGTGCCCTCCATACCAACACTTTCCAAGGAATTTATTATTATCATCATATTAAAAAAATTCATTTCGGGACTGGGCATCCCTATTACCTGCCACTCTCTCGTGCAATGACAAGTGAATAAACACTCATCATGAGAATAACACACCTAGCATGGAAAATATTGGCCACCCCCTGCCGCTTCATGAGTGGCACGGGCACACAAAACGGAAAATCATTTTGAAAAATTAGTGTTGGCACACGCAAATTTACTTGGAACGGCATGGAAATACCGCATATAGGTAGATATGGTGGACTCATTTGGCACAACTTGGGTTTAAGGAGTTGGATGCACAAGCAGTATTCCCGCTTAGTACAAATGAAGGCTAGCAAATAGATTGAGAAGCGACCAACCAAAAAGCGAAAATGATCATAAACATGCATTGAACATAACTAACACCGAATAATGCACCATAAGTAGGATATAATTTCGTTGCATAACTATTGACTTTATGTGCATGCATAGGGAATCACAAACCTTAACACCAATATTCTTACTAAATCACAATTACTTACTAACATGACTCACATATTATCATCTCCATATCGCAAAATTATTGCAAGGAATCAAACTTATCATATCCAATGATCTTTCATGAAAGTTTTTCTTATATCTCTCTTGAATATTCATCACTTTGGGACCAAATTCATATCTTGTGCAAATTACCATTACTATCATCAACTCTCAAAAAGATATAAGTGAAGAATGAGAGTGCAAATATTTCTTCAAAATTTTATACCTATCAACTCTCAAAATATAGCCACTGCCGTGCTCAAAAAGATTTAAGTGAAGCACTAGAGCAACTGCCTAGCTCAAAAAATTTAAGTGAAGAACATAGAGTCTTCTAACAAATCATGATAAACGTGTGGCTCTCTCAAATAGGTGTGTCCAGAAAAGATGATTGCAACAAACTAAAAAAGAAAACAAAGCAAAGACTCATATAATACACAGCACTCCAAGTAAAACTCATATCATGTGATGAATAAAAATATAGCTCCAAGTAAAATTACCGATAGTTGGTAGAAGAAAGAGGGGATGCCTTCCGGGGCATCCCCAAGCTTAGACGCTTCAGTCTTCCTTGAATATTACCTTGGGGTGCCTTGGGCATCCCCAAGATTAGGCTCTTGCCACTCCTTATTCCTTCATCTATCGTGATCTCACCCAAAACTTGAAAACATCAATCACACAAAACTCAACAAAACCTTCGTGAGATCCGTTAGTATAACAAATAAATCCTTAACTCTAAGTACTGTAGTAAATTGATTCATATTTCATATTGGCATAATGCTACTGTAATCCAACTTCTCCATGACTCATACCCCCCGATACGATCCGTAGATTCATCAAAATAAGCAAACTATGCAACAAAAACAGAATCTGTCTAAAACAGAACAGTCTGTAAAGATCTATTTAAAAGCCATACTTCTGTAACTTGAAAAATTCTGAAAAATTAGTACAACGTGAGAAATTCATATACCAATACTGTGTAAAACTTTCAGATTTGTTTGACGCTCCAGTACAGAATTAAAATTCTAGCACTGGACGCAAAACTTTCTGTTTTCCAAACAGCATCAATTATACTATCTTCCAAATCATCCCAAAGGCTTTACTTGGCACAAACACTAATTAAAACACAAAAACACAATCATAACAGTAACATAATTGTGAAAACACACAAGAACAGAAATAAAAAGCAAAAATTTATTTTATTCATTGGGTTGCCTCCCAACAGGCGCTACTGTTTTATGCCCGTAGCTAGGCATAATGCACAGTTTCAAGTATTGTCAGCTTTCAAGTTGATTCCATAAGTGGCCCTCATAATGGATTCATAGGGTGCTTTAATTATTTTCCTTGGGAAGTGTTCCATCCCTTTCTTTAATGTAAATTGAAATCTTATATTACCTTCTTTCATATCAATAATAGCACCAATACTTCGTAAGAACGGTCTACCAAGTATTATGGGGCAAGACGGATTGCAATCAATGTCAAGTACAATAAAATCAATGGGCACATAATTTCTATTTGCAAGAATAAGAACATTATTAGTTCTACCCAATTGCTTTTTAATAGTAGAATCCGTAAGATGCAAATTAAGAGAACATTCATCTATATTGGTAAAACCTAGCACATCACATAGAGATTTTGGAATTGTGGAAACGCTAGCACCCAAATCACATAAAAGCATTGCACTCATAATTTTTAATTTTAACTTTAATGGTAGGTTCCCACTCATCATATAATTTTCTAGTTCTAGCTTTTCTTCTAACGCTTTCATCATTGCTTCTACAATGTGTTTAGTAAAAGCCTTGTTTTGTTCATAAGCGTTAGGTGAATTTAGCATGGATTGTAACAAAGAAATACACTCAATCAAAGAACAACTATCATAATTAAAGTCTTTGTAATCCAAGAGAGTGGGCACATCACTAGTTAAAGTTTTTACCTCTCCAGACCCACTTTTATCAAATTTTTCATCAAGATTTTCACCCTCCGAATTATGGGGACGCCTACTAGCTAAAGTTGGATCTTCTTCAGTCCCTTTTTCATCAAGTTTTATTTTGCTAAACAAGGAATCAATAGATGAAACACCAATCATTTTAATATCCTCATCATTACTACGATAGAAACCGGGAGGAATCACTTTTTCTAAAAATTCTCGTTTAGCTTTTAGCATGGCGGTTCTTTTCTTACTCTCATACATGGAGACATATAAAGCCTTAATTGATTCATTAATATCAATTTTGGGTGGCAAAATTTTAGTCTTAAGATTTTCCACATCATGAATAATTTTATCAATGCTCCTAGACATATCATCAAGTTTACTTAATTTTTCTTCTATCGTAGTGTTGAAAACTTTTTGAGCATTAATAAATTCTTTAATATTACTTTCAAGATCAGAGGGCATCCTATTATTATTATAAGAATTACCATAGGAATTGCCATAATTATTATAGGAATTTCTAGGAAATGGCCTAGGATTAAAATTACCTCTATAAGCATTATTATTAAAATTGTTTCGCGAGACAAAATTCACATCTATGGGATCATTATTTTTCTCAATCAAGGTAGATAAAGGCACATCATTAGGATCAATCGGAGTATTTTTGCTAGCAACCAATTTCATAAGCGCATCAACTTTATCACTCAAAGTATTAATTTCTTCAACAGAATTCACGTTCTTACTAGTAGGAACTCTTTCAGTATGCCATTGTGAATAATTTGCCATAATATTATCAAGCAATTTAGTAGCTTCTCCCAATGTAATCTCCATAAAAGTACCACCCGCGGCGGAATCTAAAAGATTTCTAGAAACAAAATTTAATCCCGCATAAAAAATTTGTATGATCATCCAAAAATTTAAACCATGAGTAGGGCAATTTCTTATCATTAATTTCATCCTTTCCCAAGATTGAGCAACATGTTAATGATCAAGTTGCTTGAAATTCATAATTTGATTTCTAAGGGAAATAATTTGATCATCCAATAATTTAAACCATGTGCCTAGGGGTGGAAAACCCTAAAGGGTAGGGCCCTCTACTTGGCTTGCAGGGCACTCCTCCCCTCCTTGGCCGCCACCCCTCCCTTGGAGGAGGGGAAAGGGCCGGCCACATGCCTCCCCCTATATAAATAGAGAGGAGGCATAAGGGGCAGCCCATCCCTTGACCATGGTGGCTGCCCTCTCCCCGTCCCTCCACTTCTCGTCCGTCTAGCGCTTGGCGAAGCCCTGCCGGAGTTCTGCTACCACCACCCCCACGCCGTCATGTTGGATCAGATCTCATTTACCTCTTCTCCCTCGCTTGCTAGATCAAGGAGGAGGAGACGTCACCGAGTTGTACGTGTGCTAAACTCGGAAGTGCTGCACGTGCGGTGCTTGGATCGGATTGGATCGCAAGGCGAGTACAACTACGCCAACCACAATCTCTAGATTGTTAACACTTTTGGTCTACAAGGGTATGTAGACTCACTCTCTCTCGTAGCTATGCATCTCCTAGATTGATCTTGGGTGTTCGTAGGAATTTTTTTGATTTTCATGCTTTGTTCCCATCAGTGGTATCAGAGCTAGGTCTATGTGTAGATGTATATGCACGAGTAGAACACAAAGAAGTTTTGGGCATTGATGTTCAAATTGCTTACTTCCTTTGTCTTATTTGGATTCGGCAGTATTGTGGGATGAAGCGGCTCGAACCAACCTTACTTGTCCTCGCACAAGAGACCGGTTCCACTGACTGACATGCAACTTGTATTACATAAAAGTGACTTTGCGGGTGTCTGTCTCTCCCACCTTAGTTGAATCTGATTTGACAACGGTGGTCCTTGTAGAAGGTTAAAAGGCAACTTGTATATCACCGTTGTGGTTTCGCGTAGATAAGAATGGTTTTTATAGTTTTCCCTAGCAGCCACGTAAAAAATTGTAACAACAAATTAGAGGACGTCTAACTTGTTTTTGCAGGGCATGTTGTGATGTGGTATGGCCAAAACGTGATGTGATATATGTTGATGTATGAGATGATCATGTTTTGTAATAGGTTCACGACTTGCATGTCAATGAGTACGGCAACCGGCAGGAGCCATAGGGTTGTCTCTAATTTATTATATGACCTGCATGTCAATTAATGAATGCCATGTAATTGCTTTACTTTATTGCTATGATTAGCAATAGTCGTAGAAGCAATAGTTGGCGGAGACAACCACATGACAGCACGATGATGGAATCATGATGATGGAGATCATGGTATCATGCCGGTGACGATGTAGATTGTTAAAGTTATATTTATGATGTACTTTGGCTTTCTGTATTTTGGCCTTTAGCCTCCCACCTGTACTTGTATATATGTTGGCTTTGGCCTCCCAATAATGCTAAGTTGTTGTTTATCTAACATGGTATAAGAGCCTAGTTTTTTTTCTGCCGCCGGTTCTCCACAGCCGCCGCTCTTGTTCGTCTACGCATCGCCCTCTGCCGATTGCCGGCCTTGCTATTGCGTGGCTACTGTCGCCTGGCTGCGGCTCAACAAGCGCCGACGGCTATGCGCCCCTGCCCGCCTGGCTATTATCCTCTACCTCCCTGCTGCCCACTGCCTTCCCGCTGGTCCGTTGCCCTCCATTGGCCGTTCTCCCAGGTCCGTCGTGTACCGCTTCCTGCCTTCCACTATACTGGGCCGTTGTGGTTAATTTGGATCGATCCAGATCAAGTTCAACCACACATGGCAGATCAAGTTCCACCATACGTCAATTGATTTGGATCGAGCCAGTTTTGGATCGCTCTAGTCACGTCAGCCGCCTCCGTATTGGATCGATCTCATATCGATCTGATCCTGCTCTTGACCAATATTCGAGCGAGACTCCAGGTCGTCTGCGCCGCCTGGCTTCGGCCCGCCAGTTCCCAGTCACTGCCCTGCTCCTGTCTGGCTGCTCCGCCGACCGCGCCAAACCTCCGCCCTGCATCGTGCGCGTGTGTGTGCTACTCTGTTCAGCTGGGCTCACTTCGCCTGCGCTGAGCTGCCTTGTCCAATTGCTACTCCCACAAAAAAATGCCGCTGTCATCCGGTGTTCCTTATGTTGATCCCGTCTCACACACACGCCGTCTCGGTGCTTGGTGCTCGTCCACATGTGATGGTGTGCCCTCCGGCCTCTTCGACGGGATGCGGTGGTCGCTCTTCCACAACTCCTCTCGCGGCTTCCGCACGCGTCGGTGCCTCTACATTGATTTCACTCGCGGCTTCCAACAACAGTTGTGGCCGCTCTTCGTCGACTCGTTTGATGGCCTCCGCACATGATGATGGCCGCTCTACATCGTCTCATATGGTGGCGTGTGGTGGTGGTCACTCTACGCCGACTTCCACAGTGGCTTTCACATGCCGCTCTATATCGACTAGATGCTCTCCATTGACTCTACACACGGTTTCCACGGGTGATCACGTCTGCTCTTCTTTGACGAGTGTTTCTACCTCGACTATTTCCACTGTGTCGCTGTCTACGCATGAGATTGCTCAACTTCGCTGCCTGCTTGAAGCTTGGGATTCTACACCGACAGGGTCTGCACATTTTGTGACTGACTTTTCTGGTACTGAGAGACCACCTTCTCCTCATTCAGGTACATCCCCATGGATTTTTGATACCGGAGCATCTTTTCATAGGACTTATGATTCTTCTACTTTGACATCTGTTTGACCTGTCGAGTCTCCTGTTCCTGTTCATACTGCTGATGGTACTCCCCTCCCTGTCACTAGTCGAGGCACTCTTAGCACATCTTCTTTTCATGTTCCCTCTGTTGCTCATGTTCCTCGACTTAGCATGCAACTCTTTTCTGGTAGTCAGATTGTTGACTCTAGTTGTAGGGTCAATCTCGACTTCGATTCATGTTCTGTTCAGGATTGTCGCACAGGCACTCTGCTTGGTGCTGGCCCTCGACGCCATGATGGCCTCTGGGAGCTTGACTGGCTTCGTCTTCCCTCCGATGCCACAACCACCAGTCTCGTGGCCCCTGTTGCCGCATCTGCAAGCTCTTTTTAGCAGTGGCATCATCGTCTTGGCCATTTATGTGGTTCTCGTCTCTCATCTTTAGTTCATCATGGTGTTCTGGGGCCTGTCTCCGGTAACGCTTTGTTGGATTGTCTGGGTTGTAGGCTTGGTAAGCAGATTCAGCTATCCTATCCTCACAGTGAGTCAGCATCTGAGCGTCCTTTTGATCTCATTCACTCAGATGTTTGGGGTCCTGCTCCCTTCACTTAGAAAGGGGGTCATCGCAACTATATTCTCTTTATAGATGATTTTACTTGCTACACTTGGATCTATTTCATGTCTTCTCGTAGCGAGGTCTTATCTATATACAAAAAATTTGCTGCCATGGCTCATACCCGGTTCTCCACTCCTATACGTGTTTTTCGCGCAGATTCTGCTAGTGAGTATATCTCTCATGCATTGTGAGGATTTCTTGCTGAGCAGGGTACTCTTCCCCAGTTCTCTTGTCCCAGTGCTCATGCTCAAAATGGTGTGGCTGAGCGCAAGCATCGTCACCTTCTTGAGACGGCGCACGCAATGATGATCGCTGCCTCTCTTCCGCCTCACTTTTGGGCTGAGGCTATTTCCACTTCCACCTATCTCATCAACATTCAGCCATCTGCTGCTTTGCAGGGTGGTATTCCTTTCGAGCATCTTTCTGATCGCTCTCCTGATTATTTGGTGCTTTGTTTATTTGGTTGTGTTTGCTATGGTCTTCTTGCCCCACGTGAACGCACCAAACAGACCACTCAGTCTGTTGAGTGTGTCTTTCTAGGATACAGCGATGAGCATAAGGGTTATCGGTGTTGGGATCCTGTCAGTCGTCGGATGCGTATTTCCCGGGATGTGACATTTGACGTGTCTCGTCCTTTCTACCCGCGTCCATCCTCCTCAACCTTTTCTGTGGAGGACATCTCTTTTCTCACTTTTCCCGATACACCTCCATCTGTGCCCCATATTCCTACCCCTCCTTCCCCCGTTGTTGCAGATACGGTGCCGTCCTCTCCCACAGTTTCTTCTCCTCCCTTGTCGCATGACTCTTCACCTTCATCCCCGATACCTTCCTCATCTCCACCTTCATCAATGATGCCTTCCCCGTCAGCACCGATGTCTTCCCCGTCTCCACCTCCGGTGATTCCTACTCATCCCTCTTTTCCTTTCCACTACATTCATCGTCCACGTGTTGTGGATGCGTCCACTGATGCGCCATCTACTTCTGGTGTGCAATCTTCCTCATCTCAGCCGACTTATGGTCTTCGGGCTCGGCCTTGTCCTCCTCCTGACCGCTATTCTCCTTCCCGATATGGTCTTTCGGCTATACTTGAGCCTACCTCTTATCGTGATGCTATTGTTCATCCTAAATGTCAGCTTGCGATGGCAGAGGAGATTGCTGCACTTGAGCGCACTGGCACATGGGATCTGGTTTCTCTTCCACCCCGTGTTCGTCCCATCACTTGTAAGTGGGTCTATAAGATTAAAACTCGCTTTGATGGTTCTCTTGAGTGTTATAAAGCTTGTCTTGTGGCTCGTGGTTTTCAGCAGGAGCATGGTCGTGATTATGATGAGACTTTTGCTCTTGTGGCCCATATGACCACTGTCCACACGCTTCTCGCTGTGGCCTCTGTTCGCCATTGGTTTGTGTCTCAGCTTGATGTTAAGAATGCCTTTCTTAATGGTGAGTTGCATGAGGAGGTTTATATGCATCCACCACCTAGGTATTATGTTCCTGATGGCATGGTTTGCCGTCTTCGTTGCTCTCTCTATGGTCTTAAGCAAGCCCCCCGCGCTTGGTTTGAGCGTTTTGCCTCTGTAGTGACTGCAGCTGGTTTTTCTCCCAGTGCTCATGAAAGCACATTTGCTCCCTTGGCGGTTTTGGTAATTTATGCCAACATACATGTTGTTGGACTAATGACTTTATCTAGTGAATCTCAGACAAGTTCAACAATGGCGTGGCAAGGACAAGATGATGTGGAACCCTTCAAAATGCTAAGGACATACATTGGCAAAAGCTCAAGACTCTTCATTTTTGGTTTAGCGATCCAAGATCACATTGAGTCCATAGGAAAGGCAATACTATTAAAAGTGATGAGGTTTTGATAATGATCTGATTGCTCAAGTGCTTAGTGATACTGCTCCAAAACCCTCAGCCACTTTCTCTATCCAAACTTGTCCTATTTTCCAAAGTCAGACTCGGTCTCACCGAATCCTATTCTTCCAGATCCACCGAGTTCATAAAGACAGTGCCACAAGCCAAACCCTAACAAGTCGGATCCACCGATATGGATCTTGGTCCCACCGAGATGGCCTGGCCAACTCTCTGTCATCTGTTGCAATTATTTCGGTCTAGCCGAGTTTGCAATCGGTGCCACCGAGATGGCTTGACCAACTTTCTGTTGCCTTGTTGCAATTATTTCGGTCTCACCGAGATGTTACAATCGGTGCCACCGAAACAAGGTTTACCCTACCTTTGCACATCGGTCGCTCTGAGTTGTTTCCATTCGGTCCCACTAAAATTTCAAAAGTTCACATCTTTTGCACAGGTCGGTCTCACCGAGAATTCTAGTCGGTGCCACCGAGTTTGGTCAAAAGTGTGTAACGGTTGGATTTCGTGGGGAGGCTATATATACTCCTCCACCACCCTCTTACCAAGTAAGAGAGCCATCAGAACGTGCCTACATTTCCACCATACATTTTCTGAGAGAGAACCACCTACTCACGTGTTGAGATCAAGTTATTCCAATCCTACCATTTGAACCTTGATTTCTAGCCTTCCCCAAGTTGCTTTCCACTCAAATCTTTCTTCCACCATAGCCAAATCTGTGAGGGATTGTTTGAGTGTTGGGGAGACTATCTCTTGAAGCACAAGAGCAAGGAGTTCATCATCAACACACCGTCTATTACCTTTTGGAGAGTGGTGTCTCCTAGATTGGTTAGGTGTCACTTGGGAGCCTCCAAGATCATATGGAGTTGAACCAAGGAGTTTGTAAGGGCAAGGAGATCGCCTACTTCGTGAAGATCTACCCCGAGTGACGCTAGTCCTTCGTGGACGTAAGCCATGGGGCAATAGACAAGGTAGCTTCTTTGTGAACCCTTTGTGGGTGGAGCCCTCCGTGGACTCGCGCAACCGTTACCCTTCGTGGGTTGAAGTCTCCATCAACGTGGACGTACGATAGCACCACCTATCGGAACCACTCCAAAAACCACCGTGTCTTCTTTGCGTTTGATCTTCCATACTCTACCCCTTTACTTTCCGTACACTTGCATGCTCTTCTATTTCCGCTGCTCAATCTCTAGATATGCATGTGTACGAAGTCTTTGTGTTATCTTAACTTGTGCCAAAACCTGCCTAAATTTCAAGAGAATCTAAAAATCTGCAACTAAGGTTGGTTAAGGCTCTATTCACCCCCCTCTAAACCTATCTCCTCGACCCCACAGCTCCTGATCCAGCGCTGTTTGTCCACCTTTCTGCTCGTGGTCGCACTCTTCTTCTTCTATATGTTGATGACATGATCATCACTGGCGACGATCTTGAGTACATTGCCTTTGTCAAGGCCCGTCTCAGTGAGCAGTTTCATATGTCTGATCTTGGTCCTCCTCGTTATTGTGGCGCCCCGCCTGAATACCACTGTAGCCAGACGGTCGCTGGACATACCAGCCCAGGAAAATCACTCTGGCATGCGCTTTTACAACAAGTATCATGAACACAGCCATTTCTATTAATGAAATATATCAGTCTTACATGATATATTACAAGGGGAATGGCAGCGGGGAAGCTCTATCTAAGGCAGCATAGTCTTGGTACGGCTCCAATCCACAGGGATCTGACTGGGTTACTCTTATGGCCCGCGAACACTCCGGCTCCTCGCTAGGGGACGTCAAATCCTTAGGTGAACCTGGCCACATTGAAGGCCGCTGAGTACTTTTGAATGTATTCGCAAGCAAACCAAACCAACATATCCACCAAGCAATGCAATCCATGGCATTCCAGCATGCATTCATTATCTTAACAATATTAACTATCATGTATTAGCAGGATTATCTAGCAATATTATATCATAACAGGAATATCTAGCATGATAACTATCAAAGTAACTGCAGTATGACGAAGATACAACATATCAAGTAATTAATCCATACTCTGAATAATCTTAGGATCCAATCCAAATCTTGTGGTCATCCGACCACTCATCGCATAGCCATCGCGTGGCCAGCATTTCATATACCTGACATCATCTGATGTCCATGCATCTGTACTATAAGTCTGACAAACCTTACCATTCTCTGGTTCAGTCTTAGCAATAACATTATATAGTTTGTTCCTCCAGACTCGACACAGACCAAATAGTGGCCTAGTACGAACTATCCATGACCGAGGACGCGGCTATTCGAATAGATTTACACTCTGCAGAGGTTGCACACTTTACCCACACCATGGAGCTCCTGGCCTCGTACTTTAGTACATGTTCCCATTCGGGTGGACCGGTGATGCTCCAACGAAACTTGCCTAACCCGTGACTCCTCTACCGTACCACCGACAATCATACCCTCCCAGGGTCATGTCCTGGGTGCCCCTGTGTCACCCCGTGACACCTGCCACCATCGTGGCCAAACAAAACTGTCCCAAACGGGGACCGCGTGCAAACAAACAACTGGGCTCACAAGGTTATCGCCGCCTACCGGGCCAGGGTAGCGCGCACGCATAACCTTCCCTAATTGGTGGTACCGATAAAAGAGCACGAGGTTAGACCAAGTCAAGGCTGTCCCATACCGGCAAATGTGGCTGCACGGATAAGTCCGGATAGGTGACACTATGACTCGATCCAGCCGACGGAGGAGGTTGTCATTATTAAGTCACATTTCTTAATCATTGCGATAACCACACTAATGCATGATGAAAACATAACAACCTATCTCCGTATTGTTACATACGAGTCACTAGTGCAATAACATGACGAGCATTAACGAGTAATGTAAATAGCAAGTTCAACCTAGCAGGAGTTTAATTACTTTACAAGTCTTAGCTGTAAGTGACAACCGTCTGAACCCTCGCATGAAACCGGCAAATAAACCAGTAGCCACCAGAACGGTCTTTACAACTCAGATCAGGGACGTTACTGGAATAACTCAACCCTGGCTCAAGATGGCTGAAAAGCAGCTCAGAGCATGAGACGGTGTTGATAAAAAGAGTGTAGCGGTTCCCTAAGACGGCCGAAGAACAGCTCAGAGCATAGGGCCACCACTACAGAAAGAAATTCAACAGCTATCCAAGACGGCCAAAAAGCAGCTCAGAACACGGGCCAGTTGTTGAAAAGAGAAACATAAAGTTGGCATCCACCCCGAACGGCCAAAAGCAGCTCAGAACACAGGCGTGGTGCCGTTATCAAAGAAAGGCAAGCAAGGGTTCATCAGCGTCACATACAGCTCACCACTACGCATACAAGCATAAGCATACTAATTTAAACACGCAAGAATAACACAGAGCAATGCTTTAGGGCATATATCAAATGGTTGGCTTGCCTGGGGTGAAGGAATACTCCGGGGAGAAGTGAGATCACCTCGCGGAAAAATTCGCCGGAAAGTGTGCCCTCTCGGAAAGGCTGAATAGAGGGCAAGGGCAAAATGGGTATTTTCAGAAAGTGTAAACATGGTGGAAGTGACATCATCGGAACGGGCTCGACGAACTGAAGAAGCGGGATTTGGATTCACCTGAATCGGAGTCACGGTTAAAAAGTTGTGACCGTTCACTCGTTAGGCTGAAAACAAACAGATTCTGTTGATTTTTGCCGTTAACCAGTGAACGTCCGCAACTTAACAATTTCGGCGTCGGGCTGAAAACAGGAAGCGTATTTTAGTGGAATACGTTTCCCAGTGGGGAAAGCGCATTCTACGCCGGCGCCTCCACTTATGCTGACGTGGCGGCGGCTGCGGTCACCGACAGCTGGACCCCACGCCTCCTTCTCTCTCCTCTCTCTCCTTCTTCCTCCCCTTCTTCTATTTTCCTCAACGCCGCGGCAGAGAGGTTGACTCCGGCGGGGTCCCGGTGCTTCGGCGGGCCTCTCGGCCAGGCGTCGGCGCGGACGGGGTCGCCGGCGTCTGCCGCATCCAACCATGGGCGGCACGGCCACTGGGGACGACCGAGAGGGTGGCGGGGAGCGATGGCAGAGAGCGGCGGCCCTGGGCGCTTGGAGTGCTCCGGTGGCCGGGGAAGCTGGGAGAGGGGGTGGGAATGGTCCACGGTGACGGGGGAGTCCAGCAGTGGGCTCGGTGGAGGCAGGGAGGGCTTCGGTGCCGCGAATTTGAGCGAGGCCGGACGATGGCCGTGGCGGCGATGGTGGACGAGGGGAGCTCCTCGAGCTCAAACGAGTGGAGCGGTGGGCTCTAGGAGGGAGAGGGAGTGACTGGGAGTGGTGTGGGTGCTCGGGGAAGGGCTTGGCCGCGGCTTTTATAGCCCGGCCGGCTGAGACGATAGGGACGGCCGCCGTGGCGACCTTATCAGCTCACTGGAGCTCCCTGTGAGCTCGCCTTGGACGCGCGCGGTGCCGACCTGACGGCGCCAGAGGGACGGGACGGTTCGGAGGAGAAGAAACCAACGGGAGGGGGAAAACGACGGCGGTCACGGGCGGGCAGAACCTTGGCGGTGATCGCCGTGGCGTGGAGAAGAAGAATCCGGAGGGGGAGATGGGTCCAGAAGGGGCAAGTGGACGCCGCGGAGACGCTAGACACGTCGGGACACGCCGGAGCTGGCCGGAGCTGGCCTGCCGACGAGGACAGTGCCGCAGAGCACCGTTTCTGCCTGCTGTCCACGCGGTCACCACATGCATGGCGCACTCTGGTGCCAGTCTGGCCGTCACACCTTGTCAACTAGACTCCTCACTGCTCTTATAGATGAGATGGATCATTGGATGGACCAGGATGGCTCTAGAGTGGTCGAGGGGATCCAGAACAACTTCTGGACAGAAACTTGGGGACCAAGCTGAGGTTGAAATGTTGTAAAAATAAGATGGGGTAGGAAGGAGTAGATGCTGGAAAAAATTTGAAGGCATTTGGACCAAGTTTGCATATACTTCCTTCACAAAGCATAATCTGGTCCAGAAACTAAACTTTGAAGCTGCACTCACATGGCTTGATGAAATGAGCTGAATTTTTGTGGAGAGAGGTTATTTGGAAATATGGAGGTACTGGGAAAATTTCATCTCATTTGGATATACCAAAATGGTACTTCCTTCACAGAGCTAAAATCTGGACAGAAACTAGATGGAATTTTTGGGAGAAATTGGCTAGATGAAATGATGTGAATTTTTGCATAGTCACATCATATAGGGAATGTGAGGTCCTGGATTAATTTGAGAATTTTTGAAGCAATATAAAATATGGTTGCTTCACAACCTCAAAATAAATCCAGAAACAAGAATTGGATGATGCTCTCAAAATTTGAACTATGGAACTTGGGTTCTTGATGGAATTGGTGAAGATATGGATATGAGAAGCTCCAAAAATTATTTGGAATTTTTCCTGGCTAGCAAAATGGTAGCTCATTTGGAAAGTATCCAAAATGCAGTATTGGCTTTAAATAGGAAAATGCAATTTCCCTTATTTAATTATGGCCAATATTTTTATTGGAGCTCAATATGATCACAAAGAATATCTCCACAAGTTTTCATGAACCTTGGATATGGATAGATATTTTCCTGGATTTAATTCCTTTAACTGGCAGAAAAAGGAATTAATTTTAAATGAAAAATATTGCAAATGACTTGGAAATATTTTTGCATATCCAGGGTTTATAGATGTGGGATGATCACTGGGAAAAGTTTGGGAGGCAACAGATCAAAGGAAATTGGGGTTCCTTTGTAACGGAAGGAATTAGGGTTTCCCTTCCGGTGACTCGGAAGGTAGGGTTTTGGCGGCAGAATCCTGAGAATATATCTTGAGTGGCAAGGTTGGGATGGAGAGAATCTCTGGTTGGATAGGAAAGGCAAGGATAAATGACCATCTTCATATACCCAAGAGCGAGAGAAAATCCGATAACACCGAAAAAAAGACGGGAGTCAAATCCAGAAAAAGGAAAAAAAACAAGGAGCGAAAACCAGGGTGTCACAAACCTACCCCCCTTAAGAAAATCTCGTCCTCGAGATTTTCGGGCTTACCTCCCGGCTAAGGGGGAACATACCTGTGTGCGACTTGGATCCACCAGTTGTCTTGTCTTCGTGGATTTACTGGCCTTTTAACTGCCTCTTCTGATGGCTCTAGTGTTGTCTTTACACACAGCTACCTTGAATCCTTCTCTTTCCTGTCAGGTGTACCTTTTGTCCTGGCAGTGGTGTTGCTTGGTGGGGTAGCTCATAGTATCAACAAATAGCTTGATTTTCATGACCCGAAGCTAACTGCTTCGGATTTTATTGCGATACCTCGTACACTGCCTGCCAAGGGCAAGTCATCTTTTCTTGATACAGGGCTCGTGTGCTCGTATGGCCTCGATTGACTGGGGATGGCTTTCTTTCAATCTGACTGTGGATTCAGTACGAGGGGTTCCCTTCTGTCTCTTGCATTCTGACTTCGTCCTCAGGTGATTTGCAACTGAAATGTCGGGCATGATCACAAAGTAATCATAGACGGTAATCTCTGAGGTGGCTCTGCCATACATAGCCTCTGTGGTCCTAGCTATGACCACTGAGCTGACATAGTATGGATGGCATCCGGTGTGTCTTTCGGAGCATAGCCTCTTATCTTGGTTGATGGCCCATATTTATGATGAGTATGACATGCTGGCTGCATTGTTGTGGCCGTACATGCAAGAGTCTGACCAGGATTGGCAATATCACCTTGTCGGTGAAGTTTTACTTCATTGACCGTCGCGTAGATTGTTTGTTCAAGACTTCCTTGTTCTTCAGGGTTCCTTTTGGGGAACTGGTCATGACCTACCATCATGGTTCGTTGGTCATATCCCAGCTTGCTGGGCTTGTACTCACAACTTACTCTTGCATATCTCGTAGGGATTGCTGTGTTCATATCCTTCTTTGAAGTATGGGGCCAATGTTTCTCTAAACACAGTCATTCCCGTGTACGAGTGGCTCGCATGAACTGATCCACTGGACTGCATGCTCACAACATATGCAAAGGTAGGACAAATCCTTTCATACCCACTGAGTTCTGAGGCAGACGTGTGTCCGAACTAGTTCGTGCTTCTGACAAAATTGTTGTGGGCATGATGGCGTGTTGAAAAAGTCTGAATACCTTACACTAGAGGCTTCTGCCAAGGTAGCGTGCCGACGAAGGCTGGGTATCGTACCTCAGAAGTTTTCCCTCATGTGGCTTACCGCGGAAGGTCGGGTACCTTATGCTGGAAGCTTTTCACGACAGCTTGCTAAGGAAGAATGGGAGTCTTGCGTTAGAAGCTCCTTCTGATAGCTTGCAGAGGAAGGCTGGGTTTCTCATACCAGAAGCCTTGCACTATGATATACAGTCGGACCTATGGCCGATTCTGGCTTCCTTCCGAAGTATCCGGAATTTACCCGTAGTGGAGCCAACACTTGGTATAGACCATACCTTGTCTGAAGATATTCCGTTGGGCATGCACACCGCCTGTCCTTCTGCTGGTCCGCTCATTGTTGCTGTAAAGGTTGCACCACTAATGCAGCCTTCATGTTGGTAATTAATTCAAAATACCCTTTGCATTCAAACCAAGTGTTGCCGGTAGTGAGCAGTTAACGGATAATTCCATTCAGTTCAGCTGAGCTTCCAAACATGTGAAGTTCTCATTGATTCTGGGCAACCGCGAACTTATCCTATTAATCGCAGACCTTGCTCACCATGCCCAGAATTTTATATATGCACCGGTGAATTCCAAAATATGCTTTGAAATTTGTACCAACCTACCAGAGTTTTGTTGTTGCTCTCAACACATTCACCTTCTTGAAATATGTCCTCCGTGGATAATAAATGATTCTTGAGTCCATTGAGAAAAGACTCAAGGTTCATCCCGCTGACTGAAACAATCCTTGTGTCGAGGGCCGGATAATTTGTCCCTTCTGATGTCCATTGCTGACAACTCATCTGACTTCTTCTCAGATGTGATTTGTTCTGAGGCAAACTTCCTCCGTATATTCTGGCCTTGTCAGTTGCACGCCAATTCTGCCTCTGATCCATTCTTCACTTGGTAGCTCTGGGGTCGCTGTTCTGAATATCAGGTAGTTGGCTTGGCTTGACTCTTACTGAATTTGGATTATTGGGTATTATCCGGGTTGTAGGCTGATCTTCTTAGTAGCACTTGCGGATGGATCCAGTCGGAGCAAAATAACGGAACCGACAAAAGAAGCGAAACCATGAAAAACCAAAAAGCAAATAAAGCTCAAATTTTTGCGGACCTTACACGTGTGGCCGAAGATTCACTAGTATAACTAATATAGCGCACTCAATGCACCACTAAGGACTTAGAAGCAAAACCACACAATGCTCCTGGTAGCGATTGGTGTCAAGCTCCTACTACTTCCTTAGGGAACATCAAACTCAACGCACGACCATAGCCAAAGTGGCTTAGTCAACGATCCTAGGGTTGTCGGGGAAAGATGGAATTTATAGGCGTTTCCCGAAGGAAACTGGATTTGAGGAGAGCAATGCCATGGTTAGCAAGCAAGGTAGGGATATCTGGTTTACCTAGGGGTTCAGGGCTAACGGGTTGTTGCCTGGTGCGGACATTTCCCACCGGAGGAAAAGGCCACGAGAGTTGGGGGTCTGATGGAGCCAAAAGCCTAGGGGATGGCCTTATGATCAATAGTAGCCGTGCCAGTTTGGCAAAGATGGCTGAAATCCATCGGGGCTTTCTACTGATCAAGAGGCCATGAAATCTGGCTAGGGTAACCTACGGTCAGCCTTGCTCTGATACCATCCGTTGTGGCGCCCCGCCTGAATACCACTGTAGCCAGACGGTCGCCGCACATATCAGCCCAGGAAAATCACTCTGGCATGCGCTTTTTCAACAAGTATCATGAAAACAGACATATCTATTAATGAAATATATCAGTCTTACATGATATATTACAAGGGAAATGGCAGCGGGGAAACTCTATCTAAGGCAGCATAGTCTTGGTATGGCTCCAATCCACAGGGATCTGACTGGGTTACTCTTCTGGCCCGCGAACACTCCGGCTCCTCGCTAGGGGACGTCGAATCCTTAGGTGAACCTGGCCACATTGAAGGCCGCTGAGTACTTTTGAATGTACTCGCAAGCAAACCAAACCAACACGTACACCAAGCAAAGCAATCCATGGCATTCAAGCATGCATTCATTATCTTAACAATATTAACTATCATGTATTAGCAGGATTATCTAGCAATATTATATCATAACAGGAATATCTAGCATGATAACTATCAAAGTAACTGCAGTATGACGAAGATACAACATATCAAGTAATTAATCCATACTCCGAATAATCTTAGGATCCAATCCAAATCTTGTGGTCATCCGACCACTCATCGCATAGCCATCGCGTGGCCAGCATTTCATATACCTGACATCATCTGATGTCCATGCATCTGTACTATAAGTCTGACAAACCTTACCATTCTCTGGTTCAGTCTTAGCAATAACATTATATAGTTTGATCCTCCAGACTCGACACAGACCAAATAGTGGCCTAGTACGAACTATGCATGACCGAGGACGCGGCTATTCGAATAGATTTACACTCTGTAGAGGTTGCGCACTTTACCCACACCATGGAGCTCCTGGCCTCGTACTTTTGTACATGTTCCCATTCGGGTGGACCAGTGATGCTCCAACGAAACTTGCCTAACCCGTGACTCCTCTACCGTACCACCGACAATCATACCCTCCCAGGGTCATGTCCTGGGTGGCCCTTGTGTCACCCCGTGACACCTGCCACCGTCGTGGCCAAACAAAACTATCCCAAACGGGGACCGCGCGCAAACCAACAACTTGTCTCACAAGGTTATCGCCGCCTACTGGGCCAGGGTAGCGCGCACGCATAACCTTCCCTAATTGGTGGTACCGATAAAAGAGCACGAGGTTAGACCAAGTCAAGGCCGTCCCATACCGGCAAATGTGGCTGCACGGATAAGTCCGGATAGGTGACACTATGACTCGATCCAGCCGACGAAGGAGGTTGTCATTATTAAGTCACATTTCTTAATCATTGCGATAACCACACTAATGCACGATGAAAACATAACAACCTATCTCCATATTGTTACATACGAGTCACTAGTGCAATAACATGACGAGCATAAACGAGTAATGTAAATAGCAAGTTCAACCTAGCAGGAGTTTAATTAGTTTACAAGTCTTAGCTGTAAGTGACAACCGTCTGAACCCTCGCATGAAACCGGCAAATAAACCAGTAGCCACCAGAACGGTCTTTACAACTCAGATCTGGGACGTTACTGGAATAACTCAACCCCGGCTCAAGACGGCTGAAAAGCAGCTCAGAGCATGAGACGGTGTTGATAAAAAGAGTGTAGCGGTTCCCTAAGACGGCCGAAGAACAGCTCAGAGCATAGGGCCACCACTATAGAAAGAAATTCAACAGCTATCCGAGACGGCTGAAAAGCAGCTCAGAACACGGGCCAGTTGTTGAAAAGAGAAACATAAAGTCGACATCCACCCCGGACAGCCGAAATCAGCTCAGAACACAGGCGTGGTGCCGTTATCAAAGAAAGGCAAGCAAGGGTTCATCAGCGTCACATACAGCTCACCACTACGCATACAAGCATAAGCATACTAATTTAAACATGCAATAATAACACAGAGCAATGCTTTTGGGCATATATCAGATGTTTGGCTTGCCTGGGGTGAAGGAATACTCCGGGGAGAAGTGCGATCACCTCACAGAAAAATTCGCCGGAAAGTGTTACCTCTCGGAAAGGCTGAATAGAGGGCAAGTATAAAATGGGTATTTTCAGAAAGTGTAAACATGGTGTAAGTGACATCGTCGGAACGGTCTCGACGAACTGAAGAAGTGGGCTTTTGATTCACCTGAATCGGAGTCACGGTTAAAAAGTTGTGACCGTTCACTCGTTAGGCAGAAAACAAACAGATTCTGTTCATTTTTGCCGTTAACCAGTGAACGTCCGCAACTTAACAATTTCGGCGTCGGGCTGAAAACAGGAAGCGTATTTTAGTGGAATACGTTTCCCAGTGGGGAAAGCGCATTCTACGCCGGGCGCCTCCACTTATGCTGACGTGGCGGCGGTTGCGGACACCGACAGCTGGATCACATGCCTCCTTCTCTCTCCTCCCTCTCCTTCTTCCTCCCCTCCTTCTGGTTTCCCTGATGCCGCGGCATAGAGGTCGACTCCGGCGGGGTCCCGGTGCTTCGGCGGGCCTCTCGGCCAGGCGACGGCGTGGACGGGGTCGCCGGCGTCTGCCGCATCCAACCATGGGCGGCGCGGCCACTGGGGACGGCCGAGAGGGTGGCGGGGAGCGATGGCAGAGAGCGGCGGCCCTGGGCGCTTGGAGCGCTCCGGTGGCCGGGGAAGCTGGGAGAGGGGGCGAGAATGGTCCACGGCGACGGGGGAGTCCAGCAGTGGGCTCGGTGGAGGCGGGGAGGGCTTCGGTGTTGCGAATTTGAGCGAGGCCGGAAGATGGCTGTGGCGGCGATGGTGGACGAGGGGAGCTCCTCGAGCTCAAACGAGTGGAGGGGTGTGCTCTAGGAGGGACAGGGAGTGACTGGGAGTGGTGTGGGTTCTCGGGGAAGGGCTTGGCCGCGTCTTTTATAGCCCAGCCGGCCGAGACGATAGGGACGGCTGCCGTGGCGACCTTATCAGCTCACTGGAGCTCCCGGTGAGTTGGCCTTGGACGCGCGTGGTGCCGACCTGACGGCGCCAGAGGGACGGGACGGTTCGGAGGAGAAGAAACCAACGGGAGGGGGAAAACGACGGCGGTCACGGGCGGGCAGAACCTTGGCGGCGATCGCCGTGGCGTGGAGAAGAAGAATCCGGAGGGGGAGAAGGGTCCAGAAGGGGCAGGTGGACGCCGCGGAGACGCTAGACACGTCGGGACACGCCGGAGCTGGCCTGCCGACGAGAACAGTGCCGCAGAGCACCATTTCTGCCTGCTGTCCATGCGGTTACCACGTGCATGGCGCACTCTGGTGCCAGTCTGGCTGTCACACCTTGTCAACTAGACTCCTCACTGCTCTTATAGATCAGATGGATCATTGGATGGACCAGGATGGCTCTAGAGTGGTCGAGGGGATCCAGAACAACTTATGGACAGAAACTTGGGGACCAAACTGAGGTGAAATGGCTAAGTAAATAAGATTGAAATGTTGTCAAAGTAAGATGGGGTAGGAAGGAGTAGATGCTGGAAAAAAATTTGAAGGCATTTGGACCAAGTTTGCATATACTTCCTTCACAAAGCATAATCTGGTCCAGAAACTAAACTTTGAAGCTGCACTCACATGGCTTGATGAAATGAGCTGAATTTTTGTGGAGAGAGGTTATTTGGAAATATGGTGGTACTGGGAAAATTTCAGCTCATTTAGATATACCAAAATGGTACTTCCTTCACAGAGCTAAAATCTGGACAGAAACTAGATGGAATTTTTGGGAGAAATTGGCTAGATGAAATGATGTGAATTTTTGCATAGTCACATCATATAGGGAATGTGAGGTCCTAGATTAATTTGAGAATTTTTGAAGCAATATAAAATATGGTTGCTTCACAACCTCAAAATAAATCCAGAAACAAGAATTGGATGATGCTCTCAAAATTTGAACTATGGAACTTGGGTTCTTGATGGAATTGGTGAAGATATGGATATGAGAAGCTCCAAAAATTATTTGGGATTTTTCCTGGCTACCAAAATGGTAGCTCATTTGGAAAGTATCCAAAATGCAGTATTGGCTTTAAATAGGAAAATGAAATTTCCCTTATTTAATTATGGCCAATATTTTTCTTGGAGCTCAATATGATCACAAAGAATATCTCCACAAGTTTTCATGAACCTTGGAGATGGATAGATATTTTCGTGGATTTAATTCCTTTAACTGGCAGAAAAAGGAATTAATTTTAAATGAAAAATATTGCAAATGACTTGGCAATATTTTTGCATATCCAGGGTTTATAGATGTGGGATGATCACTGGGAAAAGTTTGGGAGGCAATAGATCAAAGGAAATTGGGGTTCCTTTGTAACGGAAGGAATTAGGGTTTCCCTTCTGGTGACTCGGAAGGTAGGGTTTTGGCGGCAGAATCCTGAGAATATATCTTGAGTGGCAAGGTTGGGCTGGAGAGAATCTCTGGTTGGATAGGAAAGGCAAGGCTAAATGACCATCTTCATATACCCAAGAGCGAGAGAAAATCCGATAACACCGAAAAAAAGACGGAAGTCAAATCGCGAAAAAGGAAAAAAAACAAGGAGCGAAAACCAGGGTGTCACAGTTACTTTCTTGGGATTGAGGTTTCCTCCACCTCTGATGGATTTTTTATTTCCCAAGAAAAGTATATCTAGGATCTTCTTGCTCGTGCGGCTCTTAGTGATGAGCACACCGTTGAGACTCCTATGGAGCTTAATGTCCACCCTTGTGCTTCTGATGGTGAGCCTTTGTCTGATCTGACTCATTATTGTCATCTTGTTGGCAGTCTTGTCTATCTTGCTGTCACTCGTCTAGATATCTCCTATCCTGTCCATATCCCGACTCATTTTGTTTCTTCTCCCACTTCAGTTCACTATAGTCACCTTCGTGTTCTACGATATCTTCGTGGCATGATCTCTCACCGTCTCTTCTTTCCTCGTTCCAGCTCTTTCAAGCTCAAGGCCTATTCGGATGCTACCTGGGCCAGTGATCCTTCGGATCGCCGTTCACTTTCTTCTTACTATGTCTTTCTTGGTGGTTCTCTCATTGCCTGGAAGACAAACAAACAGACTGCAGTTCCGTTCGAGTGCAGAGGCTGAGTTGCGAGCTATGGCTCTTCTCATGGCAGAGGTGACTTGGTTACGCTGGTTACTCGAGGATTTTGGTGTTTCCGTTACTACACCTACTACACTCCTGTCAGATAGTACAGGCGCTATCAGTATTGCGTGGGACCCCGTGAAGCATGAGCTCACCAAGCATATTGGTGTTGATGCTTTCTTTGTGCGCGCTGGTGTGCATGAACATGTTATAGCTCTTCAGTATGTGCCTTCAGAGTTACAGCTGGCGGACTTCTTCACGAAGGCCCAGACTAGAGTGTAACATGGATTTTACCTCTCCAAACTCAGTGTTGTGGACCCACCATGAGTTTGAGGGGGGGTGTTAGAGTTATATTTATGATGCCCTTTGGCTTTCTGTATTTTGGCCTTTGGCCTCCCACCTATACTTTACTACTTGTAGGCTGCGTTGGTATTGTCCTCGAAGAGGAGAGGATGATGCAGTACAGTAGAGATAAGTATTTCCCTCAGTTAAGAACCAAGGTTATCAATCCAGTAGGAGAACCACACAAAACCCCTTTAGCAGCACCTGCACACACAAAAGCAAACGCTTGCACCCAACGCAAATAAGAGGGTTGTCAATCCTCTTAGCAGTTATTTGCAAGGATTAATTCTGATAGTGATAGATAGATAAAGTAAATTACTAAATAAAATAAAAGTAAATAAATTGCAGCAAGGTATTCTTGGTTTTTAATATATGATAAAAGTAGACCCGGGGGCCATAGTTTTCACTAGAGGCTTCTCTCTCGAACACATAACATACGATGGGTAAACAAATTACTGTTGGGCAATTGATAGAAAAGCAAATAATTATGATGGATTCATGGCAATGATCATGTATATAGGCATCACATCCGAGACAAGTAGACTGACTCCTGCCTGCATCTACTACTATTACTCCACCCATCGACCGCTATCCAGCATGCATCTAGGGTATTAAGTTAATGAAAACAGAGTAACACCTTAAGCAAGATGACATGATGTAGACAAAGTAAACACAAGCAATATGATTAAACCCCATCTTTTTATCCTTAATGGCAACAATACAAATACATGTCATGTCCCTTTCTGTCATTGGGATTGAGCAACGCAAGATTGAACCCATCACAAAGCACCTCTCCCATTGCAAGATAAACCAATCTAGTTGGCCAAACCAAATCGATAGATTGGAGAGAAATACAAAGCTATAATAATCCATAGTTTTTTTCACGTTTGGACACTTTTTGATAATGATTTTCTGAAAAGACAAAAACAAGCAAAAAACAGCAACTGGCACTGGGCACTGAGTTAATAGGTTAGTCCCAAAAAATGATATATAATTGCATAAAGTTGCATATAAAACGTCCAAGATTGATAATATAATAGCATGGAATAATAAAAAATTATAGATACGTTGGAGATGTATCAAGCATCCCCAAGCTTAATTCCTACTCGTCCTCGAGTAGGTAAATGATAAAAACAGAATTCTTGATGTGGAATGCTACCTAACATGTTTCATCATGTAATCTCTTCTACGGTATGAATAACAGGATCCAAATGATTCAAAGCAATAGTCTATAATTTGATATAAAGACATCAATACTCAGGGATACTAACAAACAATCATGTCTTTCAAAATAACGATGCTAAAGCAAGTTATCCCTACAAAATTGTGACGCCCCCGACTTAATCGTGCACTAATCATACACGTAAATGCACATGATCAAGCCCAAGGACTCACTTGAAGATATCACAACACAACTCTAAACACAAATAAAAGTCATACAAGCTTTATATTACAAGCCAGGGGCCTCGAGGGCTTGAATACATAAGCTCGATGTAATACAAGCATCAGGGGAAGCATTAGATATCTGAGTACAAACATGAAAGTTAAATAGATAAGCCTTCAGAAGGCGGGGCAAAACATCGACAAAGATCGAAAGGCGCAGGCCTCCTGCCTGGGTGCCTCCTATCTACTCCTGGTCGTCGGCGGTCTCCACGTAGTAGTACTCTCCACCAGAGGGGTAGTAGTAGTAGTCGTCGGCTGGGGTAGCTGGCTCCGGGGCTCCGTCGTCTGGTCGCAGCAATCGGGTATGGGAAAAAGGGGAAGCAAAGCAACCGTGAGTACTCATCCAAAGTACTCACAAGACTTACATCAGAACTATTCTACTTATGCATCGGTATCAAAGATGGGTTGTATATGTGGACTGCACTGCAGCAATGCCAGAATAGAGAGAAAGGCCTAGCCTATCAAAGACTAGCATCTTCAGCGTCTTTCAGCATTAGAAGAGTGCAGATTAGTACATAAATATAATAGTAGCAACAAGTAGCAACAACGCCCAGAGATCCTTCCTCGACTCCCTGCGAGAAAGCGATCCCGGAGCTATCATAATACCCAGTTCTAGTTGTAATAGATCGGGATACTTTCCGAGCGTCCTGTTACTGTGGACACGGCTATTCGAATAGATAAACTTCCCTGCAGGGGTGCACCAACTTACCCAACATGCTTGATTAACTTTGACCGGACACACTTGCTCGGGTCATGCCCGGCCTCGTTCTATCAACACGTCGTAGCCCTACCTAGGCTCAACAGAGAGGCCAGCATGCCGGTCTACATCCTAACTGCGAAGGGGTCTTGGGCCCATCACCCTTTGCACTCCTGCGCGTTGCGTGGGCGGTCGGGAGCAGACCTAGCCCCCTTAATACAAGCGCGGGCGTTCCCAGTTCAACCCGGCACGCGCCACTCAATCGCTGACGTCTGAAGAGCTTCGGCTGATACATATGACGCCGAGTGCCCATACTTATTCTCGCTTGGTGGTTAGTGCGATAAGGCCAGAGGCCTACTCAGATTACATATCCTAACCCATTAGTGCGTTTGGAGCGCGCGGAAACGAGCAGAGACTCACGATCCTGTGACCCCGTCGCCCCGTCTCGTGGACTTACGGCAAGGGCTAAGAATGCCCGGCCGTGCCACGTAATTATCTCGCGGGTACCCTCATGGTCAACCTGACTCCACATCTCTCGCGGGTACCCCTCGGGGCTGACCCGACTTTATCAAGTAACAGTAGTAAAGTCAAGGTAACCGTGTGTCCAAATCATCAATATGGGATCCGAGGAATCACCCTCGTTGGATTCCCACTCGAAGTTTCCGTCAAGGTGAATCCGGAGGAATCACCCTCGATGGTATTCACACTTGCGGGGTTGCGCGATAAAAGCTACATCGGAAGTAGTGAAAGAGGAATCACCCTCGGTAATCCACAACTGACTAGCTGTACTACAGAGACAATATCAGGAGTGAGATAAGAGGTATCACCCTCGGCACTCGATATTAGCTCTGCAGAGTCGAGCAACTTAGGGGGGTGTGTGGTGATGTGCTGGTCTCAGCCCATCGATCACATCGATCGGGACACTGGTAACTAAGCGGGGCAACTGAGAACAAGGAAGAGGGGCCACAGATGGTTTACTAACCAACCTACACTAAGCATTTAGGATATCAGGTAAGGTATCAATAGTAGTTTACAAAAAACAGCTATGCAACAGAATAGGTATTCAGAACAATAACTGTAGCAATTCTAATGCAAGCAAGGAGGAGAAGGAGTAGACGATATAGGCATGCTCAAGGGGGTTGCTTTCCTGGAAGCTCTGCGGCAAAGGAGGGGTCGTCAACACTGTAGTCGGACTCCGGAGCTGCGTCGGTCTCGGGGTCTACCGGATAAGAAGAGGGGGAAGAAACAATAAATAAAAGCAAATAGATGCAACACAATGCATGGCATGTCAAAATGCAGTGCTGGTGGTGACCTAATGCAATGCTACATGTCACAGACGAAGCGGGAAAAAATCTGGGATATTTTCCCGGTGTTTAGGCAGATTTCGGTATACTGAACTGGAGGGGAAGGTTCCATGTTCAGATAGATAGGAGTGATGGTCAAATATTTTGACCACATATTCGGATTCGTCTCATTTTTCTGATCAACTTTCATGTTGAAAACTTTTCGATCCGAGCTACGGTTGAATTTCTACGAATTTTCAAAGATTTAAACCTTTTTCTGAAAATCCTGGAATTAAATCTAATTAATTAATTTGCATTATCAAGAATAGTGTACTGATGACGTCAACCTGACGTCAGCAAGTCAAAACCAGCTGTTCCAGGTCAAACCTGACAGCTGGGTCCCACTGGTCAGTGACTCTTGGCTAATTAGAGGTTAATTTAAACTAAACCTAAATTAATTAGCTCGTAGGCCCCACATGTCAGTGGCTAATTAGTAATTAGGTTAATTTTAAAAACTAATTCGATTAATTAAGCGGGTGGGGCCCGCGTGTCAGTGGCATTAGCTGCCACGTCAGCGCGTTGACGACGGTCAACATGGTCAACTGGGGCCAGGGGGCCCACTGGCAGTGACCCAGGGGTGGCCCCCAGGTGTGCCACGCAGGCGGCGGCCGGCGGCGACGAAAAATGCGGCAGCGCGCACAGGCGCTCGCCGGAAAACCGCTACGGCAGGCCGTTTCGCGCGCGGCCTGGCTCATTCGAACGAGCGCTCGCCCGCGCGTCGACTTGTGGCGGTGATGTCGCCGAAGTCGGCCGGAATTGACGCCGGCGAGTGGCAGAGGCGGTGGCGCTCTCAGGAGCTTCTCGGCAACGGTGAATCCGGGCACGGCAGAGCGAACTAGCGGCGGCGTTCGACTCCTAGGGCTGCGCTGAGCACGGCTACGTGCTCAGACGAGCTTGACGGCGTCTACGTTGACGGCGACGAGCTCGTCTGCGGCGGCGAGCACGGCTACGGCGAGATCGATGGCTAGAGGGTGCGCGCGAGCAAATGGAGAGGGGGAGGAGGTAGAGGAGCTCACCGAGCAGCGCACGATGGCCGCTGAGGGGCTTAGTAGTAGCAGAGGGCGCCGGAATCAGAGGAGCTCACCGGCGACCCAAAACGAAGAAGACGACGGCGATCTAGATGAGCAGGGCTTCCCGGCTCCAACGACTGGCACTGGTCGATGTAGTCAAGCTCGGCGGAGGCGATTGACAAGGTGGCGCGGCTCGGGGACGGCGGTGGCCGCGAGAACGATGGCAGGCGGCGACGGGCGTGTACGGGAGAGGGAGAGAGAGCTCGGGAGAGAGCGAGAGAGAGAGGGGAAAGTGGATGAGGCGTCCAGGGGGAGTGGACGGCCTCGTCCTTATCACCTCCGCGGGCGCACGGCGGCAGGTGGCGGCCAGCGGCCTGAGCGAGCACGCTCTGGCCATGGCGCTGCTGACACGGCGAGGGAGAGAGGGAGAAGGGGCCAGTTGGGCTGGGCCAAGTGCACTATGCACCTAGGCCTAGTAGTTTAGGCCTTTTTATTTTTATTTTTCTGTTTTTCTTTTACAGAAGCTTTAGAAAAATAAAAGAGCTGCCAAAATGCATTTAGTAAAATGTGAAATTAGTCCACAAAATTACATTGCATTATTCTGCTCTGCCACAAAAGTTTGGGCAATTTTGGATTCCATTTGAATTTTTCAAAAATGGAAATGGCATTAAAGTTGCTGTTTTTTGCATTGTTTTAATGCTCTAGCCCATTTTAGGAAAATTGGTGATGATGTTTTCCTAAACATTAATTTGTTTTGGAATTTTTGCTACAACATGAACTATTTTCCAGCAATTTTTGAGCAACTTCAAATTTCACTTTGAATTTGAATTGAATTCAGTGGAGGAATTTGAAATGAGATATTAATCCACTTTGATCAAGCATTGCAAATCACATTAGCTTAGCATAATCATGATGGATCACTGTTGCTCATTACAGGGGGGTGTTACAATTCTCCTCCTCTAAAAGAAATTCTCGTCCCGAGAATTCTGGAGGTAGAAGGAAATATATCGGGGTATTCTTCCTGAAGACGATCCTCGCATTCCCATGTGGCTTCATCTTCAGTATGATTTGACCACTTCACTTTAAGGAACTTGGTTGTCTTCTGGCGGGTCCGACGTTCAGCTTGACCGAGAATGCGGATCGGATGCTCTTTATAAGATAGGTCATCTTGCAAATCAAGCATTTCATGATCCACGGCTCGGTGCGGAGATTCCTTGAAGCAACGGTGAAGTTGTGACACATGGAAGACATCATGGATGTGAGAGAATTGCGGCGGCAACTCCAATTTATATGCCACATGTCCATGTCTGGCGAGAATACGGAAGGGGCCGATGTAGCGAGGAGCTAACTTGCCCTTGATTCCGAAGCGGTGAGTGCTCTTCATTAGAGTGACACGAAGATAAGCTTGCTCACCAGGTTGATAGATCGATCCCAGTGTTTTTGATCATAATTGCTCTTCTGGCGAGACTGAGCAGCTTTGAGATTTTCCCGCACAATACGGACTTGCTCTTCAGCGTGTTGGATAATATCCGGACCAATGAGCGGTCGTTCCCCAGTTTCTGACCAATTCAGAGGGGTTCGACACTTACGTCCATATAATACCTCGAAGGGGGCCATTTTCAAGCTGGCTTGATAGCTGTTATTGTAAGAGAATTCAGCATATGGGAGAGATTCCTCCCACTTCTTGCCAAATGAGATAACACAAGCACGCAGCATATCTTCAAGCACTTGATTCACTCGCTCGACTTGGCCTTGGGACTGGGGGTGATAAGCAGAGCTCCAGGTTATATGAGTTCCCATAGCTTCTTGGAAACTTGCCCAGAACTTAGAAGTGAAAAGGCTGCCACAGTCTGAACTGATCTCGTTCGGAATACCGTGGAGTGATACAATCCTGGAGATATACAGATCTGCTAACTGACTAGCAGTGATCGTCTCCTTGACTGGTAGAATGTGTGCAACTTTGGAGAGTTGATCGATGACGACAATAATAGCATCATGACCCTTTTGTGATCTGTGAAGACCAGTGATAAGATCCATTTGCACTTTGTCCCATTTCCACTCAGGAATAGGGAGCGGTTGCAGAATTCCAGCAGGCTTCTGATGTTCTTCTTTAACGCGACGACAAACGTCACATTCAGCAACATAACGAGCAATGTCCTGCTTCATCTTAGACCACCAGTACCTTTGTCAGAAATCATGATACATCTTGGTGCTACCCGGATGAATAGACAGTGGTGTATCATGTGCCTCCTTCATGACTTTGTCGGTCATAAGCTCGAATCGAGGTACCACAATGCGGTCTTTGAAACACAAAGTTCCATCTTCAGCAAGTGAGAAATCTCTGTACTTTTCAAGGTGAACATCTCTTTTCATCAGATCAACTTCAGCATCTTTAGCTTGCGCACGCTTAACAGCTTTCTCAAGATCTGGCTGTATAATAAGGGTATTAAGAGAACCCTGTGGAACGATGTGGAGGTTCAGCTTGCGCAGTTCTTCATACAGATGAGGATGAGCTCGCTGAACCATGAGGTTGTTACAATAAGACTTGCGGCTCAAGGCATCGGCCATCACATTAGCCTTGCCCGGGGTATATGAAATACCACAGTCATAGTCCGTAATAGTTTCCAACCATCGCTGTTGGCGGAGATTGAGGTCCGACTGAGTAAACAAATACTTCAGACTTTGATGATTAGTGTAGATCTCACATCGGTTACCGAGAAGGTAATGTCGCCATAGCTTCAATGCATACATCACTGCAGCAAGTTCAAGATCATGCACTGGATAATTCTCTTCGTGAGGACGCAACTGTCGCGAGGCATAAGCAATTACTCTGCGCTCTTGCATCAGGACACAGCCTAATCCCTGACAAGAGGCGTCGCAATAAATCACGAAATCCTTGCGAGAATCCGGAGGAGCAGGCACTGGAGCAGAGGTCAGCTTGTCCTTGAGGGTTTGGAAGCCTTCCTGACATTTGTCTGTTCACTCAAACTTAACGCCTTTGTGAAGTAGATTAGTTAGAGGCTTGGCAATCTTTGAGAAGTTCTCGACAAAGCGACGACAATAACTTGCGAGTCCGAGAAAACTTCTGACTTGCTTGACATTCTTCGGAGGAGTCCAGTCAAGAATAGCTTGAACTCCTTCTGGATTGACAGCAATGCCATCCTTGGAAATCACATGACCAAGGTAGGTTACTTCAGACAACCAGAATTCGTACTTGGAATACTTGGCATAAAGTTGGTGCTCTCGAAGCTTTTCCAGAACAAGACGAAGATGTTCAGCATGTTCTTCCTTATTCTTGGAATATACCAGAATATCATCCAGATAAACCATGACGAATTTGTCGAGGTAATCCATGAAGATATAATTCATCAGATGGGAGAATGTAGCTGGAGCATTGGTTAAGCCGAATGACATGACAGTGTACTCATAAGAGCCATAGCGAGTAATAAAGGAAGTCTTGGGGATATCCTCTTCACTGGCGCAGATCTGATGATAACCCAACCTCAAGTCGAGTTTAGAGAACACTGATGAGCCAGCAAGTTGATCATACAGGTCATTGATCCGAGGAAGCAGATACTTGTTCTGAATGGTGGCTTGGTTGATAGGCCGGTAATCTTGGACCAGTTGGTTTATACCATCTTTCTTCTTGACAAAGAGAGAAGATGCTCCCCAGGTAGAGGAACTTGGGCGAATGAAACCCTTGCGAAGTGATTTGTCGAGTTCCTCCTTAAGCTCAAGGAGTTCATGCAGAGGCATCTTATAAGGACGCTTCGCAATAGGAGTTGTGCCTGGTTTTAGGTCGATGACAAACTCGACAACTCTAGCAGGGGGTACTCCTGAAAGTTCTTCCGCAAAGACATCTTGGAAGTCGTGAACGACTGGAACTTTTTCTATCCCCTCAAGAGGAGAAGCGTTCAACAAATTCAGTGCATAGATTTGAGCCTCGGCACTTTGAACAACATGAGCATGGTAATTTACTAGCTCATCTGATGGGTGCAGGAGGTTACGACTTTAGTGGAACAATTGATCAAGGCGGTGTGAGCCTTCAACCAATCCATTCCCAGAATGAGGTCAACCTTGGAAGACTTCAGAATAATGGGAAAGGCACGAAACTCCAACCCTTCAATATCAATGGTGACATCGGGGCTGAATAAGGAGGTTCGACATTGGCCCGCGGGAGTGTTTACCACTAACGATTGGTGTAGCTCTTCGCATTTAATGTCATGCATGAGTGCAAAATGTTCTGACATGAATGAATGCGATGCACCTGAATCAAATAAAACAGAGGCTGGTACTGAATTAACAAGAAGAGTACCCATCACAGTTTCTGGTTGATCTTGAACTTCAGTCATGTTGACATGATATGCCTGCCCACAACCATATGAAGGTCTGGCATTATAGTTGCGAGGCTGATTATTGCCATGGCCATTACCACGGCGAGCAGATGGAAGCACAAGCTGATTCTGACTCTGGGAGCAGTCTCTGGCACGGTGACCTGGATGGCCACACTTGAAGCAGAGTCCATTGTCGGGACGGGGACCAGGAGCTCGAGGCATTGGAGCTTGAGGTCTGAACTGCCTTGGAGGTGGAGGAGGCATACGCCGTGCAACATACGATGGCCTCTGAATAGGTACACTTGGACGGTACATGCTGTTAGGGATCCATATGCGGCGCTTCTGGGAAGACGAGCCCGAAGATGAGCCCGCTTCACGGGTGCGCTTAAGAGCGTCCTTGTGATCCTTCAGACCTGTCTCAACTTACCAGGTGGCGAAGTCGGCAAAGTCCTGTACTAGCAGTGCAAGCTTGATGTCAGGGTTGAGCCCTTCACGGAACTTCTCCTGTCTGCGTGCATCGGTAGCAATGTCCTCTTCAGCGTAGCGAGATAATTCCAGAAATTCCCGCTGATATGCTTCCACAGACTTGTTGCCCTGGGTAAGGTTACGAAACTCACGCTTCTTGCGGTCCATGACTCCCTGAGGAATGTAACGGGCACGGAAAGCAGCTTTGAACTCCATCCAGGTGATGATAGTCCCCGCAGCTAAGGTTTGCCTATGAGTATCCCACCATTGGGCTGCGGGTCCCTTTAGAAAGTAGGAGGCGAAGGTGACATAGCTGGCAGGGGCCACATTCGCAGACTCCATCTCGAAAGTGATGTCGCGAAGCCAGTCATGAGCGTCAAGCGGCTGAACTGAGTTGCGGAAAATGGTTGGGTTCATGCGCACAAACTCTTGCAAAGTGATTGCGACTGGCTGCTGATTGGCATTGGGGCAGGGAAACTGATCCATAAGCCCTTGCATAAACTGACGGTGCATTTCGAATTGTTGCATCATTGCAGCCATATAGTTGGGCGGTGGTGGATTGTTGGCACCGCGGCCATGACCTGTTGGTCTAACCATCCTGCTAAAAATTCAACAGGGGTAGTTTAGCAACGATCATTTGCAGTTGTATGGAATCGTTCATGAAGTAACATGCACAACAAAAGGAAGTGCAATCGATACATCAACATAGTCAACATAACATACAGATCCATACATAGAGTCGGTTACAGGCCAGCGCTACAACAGCGAAAAGGAAATCTAGACAACTAGGCGGCACGCAAGCACGCGGTGGAGGGATACAACAACGTGACATAGCGATATGCTACATCAACGTCGGAGAAAACCACTGAAGCCAGGCAACTGCAGGTGACGACGCAGAGTACCCTTGATATAAGGATCATGCGCTCCATGAACACTCTGGTGCAGAACCTGGTTCCAAACTGGAAGAAGAGGACCACGTGGAGGGGTAAGACCTCCAACAGCAGGCCACTCAAGACATGGTGGCATCTCCGTCCTGCGCGGGTAAAGAATGTACTCTGGGTGCATCCATGCACTGACTGCTGGTAGCAACTGTGTCAGAGCGTCGTAAAGACGAGCACGCGTAGCGTACAACTCGATAGCAAGAGCTCGAGTAGTGCGGTCTAGTGCCTGAGTGTACTGTACCAAAACCTGCGGGTCATAGCGACGCGGCACGTAAGGGGTACAGACAGCAGTGTAATATCCACTCTCATCCCCAGCGGGGGGCATAGGGGATATATCTGAAAGCAGTCTCCTCCAAGCGACTGATGTGCTCTCCACGGAGACGGGCAATAGCAGTATAGGCAGCATCATGGACGGCCATATCAACAGTCACTCCAACACCATGAAAGGTGTGCAACTCAGTGATGGAGATGTCCTGTCGATGAAAGATGCAGACCACAGCATGGTACTGCTCCTGGTTGAACTTGCGGTAGTCCTCGTAAACTGTGTACTCAGGATACCAACGATATCCCAACCTGGTCAAGAGATCGACCAAGATAGCAGGGAACCCAGTCTCATCAAGAGCCATCATGTGGCGTACAAGCTGTCTTGCGGGACGCATATAAAACAAGAAGTGCAAGAAGTCAAACGACAGTGTGGGAAGCATAAGATAGCATTGGAAAGAAATGTTTGCAGATAATCTAGCTCTCCGGGTGAATGTGATTACGAGAACCTAATGTCAGTGTTAGCAAAATCACTTAACCCGAAAAGAAGAGAGATCAGAGTCCCAGAGTATGGAAGAGGAATAAAAGATCCTAATACCACCCATTGGCGACGTGGGCCCGTAAGCCACATAGCCATGTTAGTAAAACAGTTTTGCAAAGACTAGACTCAACTTCGGCCAAGGAGTTGGAAAGGGGGTTCCTACAGGCAGTCGGCTCTGATACCAACTTGTGACACGCCCGACTTAATCGTGCACTAATCATACACGCAAATGCACACGATCAAGCCTAAGGACTCACTTGAAGATATCACAACACAACTCTAAACACAAATAAAAGTCATACAAGCTTTATATTACAAGCCAGGGGCCTCGAGGGCTCGAATACATAAGCTCAATGTCATACAAGCATCAGTGGAAGCATTAGATATCTGAGTACAGATATGAAAGTTAAACAGATAAGCCTTCAGAAGGCGGGGCAAAACATCGACAAAGATCGAAAGGTGCATGCCTCCTGCCTGGCTGCCTCCTATCTACTCCTGGTCGTCGGCGGTCTCCACATAGTAGTACTCTCCACCAGAGGGGTAGTAGTAGTAGTCGTCGGCTGGGGTAGCTGGCTCCGGGGCTCCATCGTCTTGTCGCAGCAATCGGGTATGGGAAAAAGGGGAAGCAAAGCAACCGTGAGTACTCATCCAAAGTACTCGCAAGACTTACATCAGAACTATTCTACTTATGCATCGGTATCAAAGAAGGGCTGTATATGTGTACTGGACTGCAGCAATGCCAGAATAGAGAGAAAGGCCTAGCCTATCGAAGACTAGCAACTTCAGCGTCTTCAGCATTAGAAGAGTGCAGATTAGTACATAAATATAATAGTAGCAACAAGTAGCAACAACGTCCAGAGATCTTTCTTCGACTCCCTGTGAGAAAGCGATCCCGGAGCTATCATAATACCCAGTTCTAGTTGTAGTAGATAGGGATACTTTCCGAGCGTCCTGTTACCGTGGACACGGCTATTCGAATAGATAAAATTCCTTGCAGGGGTGCACCAACTTACCCAACACGCTCGATTAACTCTGACCGGACACACTTGCTCGGGTCATGCCCGGCCTCGGTCTATCGACACGTCGTAGCCCTACCTAGGCTCAACAGAGAGGCCAGCATGCCGTTCTACATCCTAAGTGCGAAGGGGTCTTGGGCCTATCGACCTTTGCACTCCTGTGCATTGCGTGGGCGGCCGGGAGCAGACCTAGCCCCCTTAATACAAGCGCGGGCGTTCCCAGTCCAACCCGGCGTGCGCCGCTCAATCGCTGACGTCTCAAGAGCTTCGGCTGATACATACGACGCCGAGTGCCCATACTTATTCCCGTGTGGTGGTTAGTGCGATAAGGCCAGAGGCCTACTCAGATTACATATCCTAACCCATTAGTGCGTTTGGAGCGCGCGGAAACGAGCAGAGACTCACGATCCTGTGACCCCGTCGCCCCGTCTCGTGGACTTACGACAAGGGCTAAGAATGCCCGGCCGTGCCACGTGTGGCGCCCCGCCTGAATACCACTGTAGCCAGACGGTCACCGCACATACCAGCCCAGGAAAATCACTCTGGCATGCGCTTTTACAACAAGTATCATGAACACAGACATTTCTATTAATGGACATATAGGTCTTACATGAGGTTTTACAAGGGTGATGGTAGCGGAAAGCTCTATCAAAGGCAGCATGGTCTTGGTGCGGCTCCAATCCACAGGGATCTGACTGGGTTACTCTTCTAGCCCGCGAACACTCTGGCTCCTCGCTAGGGGTCGTCGAATCCTTAGGTGAACCTGGCCACATTGAAGGCCGCTGAGTACGTTTGTACTCGCAAGCAAACCAAACCAACATATACACCAAGCAATGCAATCCATGGCATTCAAGCATGCACTTGTTAACTTAATAGTATTAACTATCATGCTATAGCAAGATTATCTAGCAAGATTAAGTATCTAGCAGCATTAATCATTATGTCATGGCAGGATTATTTAGCAATATCACTAGTGAGGTAAGAACAGCATGACGAAGATAAAGCATATCGGGTAATGAATTCATACTCCAAATGTGTCATGATTCAAACCAAATCCAAGTCCCGTGGTCATCCGACCACTCATCTCATAGCCATCGCTTGGCCAACATCATATACCTGACATCATCCGATGTCCATGCTTCTGCACTATAAGTTTGACAAATCATACCTATCTTTGGTTCAGTCTTAGCCATAACATTATATAGTTTGTTCCTCTAGACTCGACACAGACCAAATAGTGGCCTAGTACGAACTGTCCATGACCGAGGACGCGGCTATTCGAATAGATTTACACTCTGCAGAGGTTGCGCACTTTACCCACACCATGGAGCTCCTGGCCTCGTACTTTAGTACATGTTCCCATTCGGGTGGACCGGTGCTGCTCCAACGAAACTTGCCTAACCCGTGACTCCTCTACCGTACCACCGACAATCATACCCTCCCAGGGTCATGTCCTGGGTGGCCCATGTGTCACCCCGTGACACCTGCCACCGTCGTGGCCAAACAAAACTGTCCCAAACGGGGACCGCGCGCAAACAAACAACTAGGCTCACAAGGTTTTCGCCGCCTACAGGGCCAGGGTAGCGCACACGCATAACCTTCCCTATTTGGTGGTATCGATAAAAGAGAACGAGGTTTGACCAAGTCAAGGCCGTCCCATACCGGCAAATTTGGCTGCACGGATAAGTTCGGATAGGTGACATTATGATTCGATCCAGCCGACGGAGGAGGTTGTCATTATTAAGTCACATTTATTAATCATTGCGATAACCACACTAATGCACGATGAAAACATAACAACCTATCTCCATATTGTTACATACGAGTCATTAGTGAAACAATATTTAAATGGCAAATTATCACTTTACAAGTCTTAGCTGTAAGTGACAACCATGTTAACCCTTGTATGAAACCGGCAAATAAACCAGTAGCCACCAGAACGGTCTTTACAACTCAGATCTGGGGCGTGACTGGAATAACTCAACCCCGGCTCAAGATGGCTGAAAAGTAGCTCAGAGCATGAGACGGTGTTGATGAAAAGAGTGTAGTGGTCCCCTAAGACGGCCGAGGACCAGCTCAGAGCATAGGGTCACCGCTACGGAAAGAAATTCAACAGCTGCCCGAGACGGCCGAAAAGCAGCTCAGAACATGGGCCAGTTGTTGAAAAGAGAAACATAAAGTCGGCATCCACCCCGGACGGCCGAAAGCAGCTCCGAACACAGCCGTGGTGCCGTCGTCAAAGAAAGGCAGGCAAGGGTTCATTGGCGTCACATACTGCTCACCACTACGCATACAAGCATAAGCATATTAATTTAAACACGCAAGAATAACACAGAGCAATGCTTTAGGGCATATATCAGATGGTCGGCTTGCCTAGGAGTGAAGGAATGCTCCGGAAAGAAGTGCGATCACCTCGTGGAAAACTTGGCGGAAAGGATTCTCTCTCGGAGGGGCTGATTGAAGGGCAAGGGCAAAATGGTCATTTTCAAAAAGTGTCAACATGGTGAAAGTGATGTCATCGGAATGGGCTCGACGAACTGAAAACGTGGGCGTTGGATTCACCTAAATCGGAGTTACGATTGAAGAGAAACGGCCGATCGTTCGTTAAGCGGAAAAGCGGGCAGAATAGTGTCCACTATAGCTCTTAACGGGTGAACGTCCATAGCTTAGCGGTTTCGGCCGGCGGCTGAGATTAGAAGGCGCACTTCAGAAAATACGTCTTCGGGAACAGAAAGCGTACTTCTGCCTAAAGTACTGACAGAGTAAGCTTTCCTGTAAGGAAAGCGTATTTCCAGAAATACGTGTCCACTTAAGTCACCGCGGGCCCGGGGCTGAGTCAACGTGTGAGGCCGACAGGCGGGACCCACGGGCAGGGGGGTGGTCGTCGTCTTCTTCCTTGGCCGCGCGCGCATGGCCGAGGCTGGGCATCTCCCGTCGGCGATTGCCGGCGACTCCGGCCATCGCTCGGGGCACCCGGCCTACCGCTGTGCTCAGGGGACCGAGGCGGTCCCGTCTGCGTAGGGCACGTCCGCCGGGGAGCGCTCGGCCGAGCGGGATGCCAGCCGCGGCGGATGGCGGAGACGGCGACATCGAGCACGGCACCCCGGGCCACCGGAGAGAGAGGGAAAGGGCGGAGAGGCTCTGCCGGACGTCGGGGTTCCCGTGGTGGTGGAAAGAAAAGGAGAGGGGCTCGGGCTCGCCGGAATTTGAGAGGAGGAGCGGTGGTGGCTCCATGGCAGTAGGTGGAGAAGAAGGAGCTCCGCGGCTCTATTCTTCGGTCTAGGCAAGAGCAAGGAGGGAGAGGAGGAAGTTGCGGTTATTGATGGTGCTCCGGGAGAGCTCGGGCTGGCTATTTATAGCCCGGCGACGGAGGAGATTGACTCGGCCGCCGTGGCGACCTTAGCCACGCACTGGCGCTCGGGGACACGCGGAGGACGGAGGCGATGTCGGCAGGGCCTCTGGGAGCGAGGAGAAGTCGGGAGCGTCTTCGGGAGAGCTCGGAGAGGAAGAAGACAGAAGGGAAGACGACGGCGGCACGGGCGCACAGTGCGGCGGAGCTGCCATGGCGTGGGGAGGAAGAAAGGAGGGGGAAGCTGCGGGAGAGGGGCTACGTGGGTGGTGCGGAGTCGCCGGACATGTTCGGACAAGCGGGGACTGGCCGGAGATGACCGGACGGAGCTGACAACATGCAGAGCACCGTTTCTGCACGGTGGCTGCGTGGTCACCACGCGCACTACCAGCTCTGGCACGTTACTGCCTGTCCAACCTTGTCAAACAGGTGCACCACTGCTCAAATAGACAAAATGGGTCATTGGAGAAGCCAGGAAAGGTCTAGGTGGGTCGAGGGGATCCAGAAAAGTTTTTGGACAGAAACTTGGGGACCAAGCTGAGGTGAAATGACTTAGCAAATGCGATTGAAATGGTGTCAAAATAAGATGGGGTAGGAAGGAGTAGCTGCTTGCCAAATTTTAGGCCATTTGGACAAGTTTTGCATGCACTTCCTTTGCAATGCAAATTCTGGTCCAGAAAATGGGTTTTGATGTTGTGCTCAAATGGCTGAATGGAATGAACTGAATTTTGGTGGAGGGAGGTTATTTGGAGATATGGAGGTACTGGGAAAATTTCAGCTCATTTGGATATACCAAAATGGTACTTCCTTCACAGAGCTTGGATCTGGACAGAAACTAGATGGAATTTTTGGGAGAAATTGGCTAAACAAAATGCTGTGAATTTTTGCATAGTCACATCATATAGGGAATGTGAGGTCCTGGATTAATTTGAGAATTTTTGAAGCAATATAAAATATAGTTGCTTCACAACCTCAAAATAAATCCAGAAACAAGAATTGGAAGATGTGCTCAAAAGTTGAACTATGGAACTTGGGATCTTGATGGAAATGGTGAAGATATGGATAGGAGAAGCTCCACAAATTATTTGGGATTTTTCCTGGCTACCAAAATGGTAGATCCTTTGGAAAGGCCCAAAATGCAGTATTGGCTTTAAATAGGAAAATGCAATTGCCCTTATTTAATTATGGCCAATATTTTTATTGGAGCTCAATATGATCAGAAAGAATATCTCCACAAGTTTTCATGAAATTGGAGATGGATAGATATTTTCCTGGATTTAATTCCTTTAAACAACAGAAAAAGGAATTAATTTTAAATGAAAAATATTGCAAATGACTTGGCAATATTTTTTTCTTATCCAGGGTTTATAGGTATAGGAGAGACTCTGGGAAAAGTTTGGGAGGCACCAGATCAAAGGAAATTGGGGTTCCTTTGTAACGGAAGGAATTAGGGTTTCCCTTCCGGAAGATCAAAGTGTAGGGTTTCGGTGGCAAAATCCTAAGAATATAACTTGGGTGTCAAGGTTGGTCTGGAGAGAATCTCTGGTTGGATAGGAAAGGCAAGGCTAAATGACCATCTTCATATACCCAAGAGCGAGAGAAAAACCAATAACACCAAAAAAAAGACGGGAGTCAAATCCCGCGAAGGAAAAATCGAGGAGCGAAAACCAGGGTGTCACAAACCTACCCCCCCTTAAGAAAATCTCGTCCTCGAGATTTCCGGGCTTACCTCCCGGCTAAGGGGAACATTTACCTGTGGGTGACTTGGATCCATCAGCTGTCTTGTCTTCATTGATTTGCTGGTCCCTTTAACTGCTTCTTCTGATGGCTCAGGTGCTGTCTTCTCAAACGGCTGTATTGAATCCTTCTCTTTCCTATCAGGCAAACCCTTTGTGCTGGTAGTTTGTTGGCTGGGGTTGGTGGGTAGCTCCGAGTATCGACAAATAGTCTGGTTTCCATGGCCTCGGACTAGCTGCTTCGGGTTTTATTGTGATACTTCGTACACTGACTGCCAAGGGCGAGACATTCTTTCTGGGTACCGGACTCACGTGCTCGTATGGCCTGGAGTGGCTAGGATTGGCTCTCTTTTGCCTTGTCAGAATGCTCAATCTGGCTGTGGGTTCTATACGGATGCTTTCTTCCTGTCTCTTGCATTCTGACTTCGTCCTCAGGTGATTTCCAACTGAAATGTCGGGCAGGATCACAAAGTAATCGTAGACGGTAATCTCTGAGGTGGCTCTTCCATATTTAGCCTCTGTAGTCCTTGTTATAACCATCGATATGAACATAATATGGCTAGCATCCAGTGTATCTTTCGGAGCATAGCCTCTTATCTCGATTGATGGCCCAGATTCATGATGAGTATGACATGCTGGCCGCATTGTTGTGGCCGCATATGCAAGAGTCTGATGAGGATTGGTAATATCACCTTGTCTGTGAAATTTAATTTTATTGACCATCGTGAAGGTGGTTTGTCCGAAACTTCATTGTTCTTGGGGGTTCCTTTGAGGGACCTGTCATGACCTGCCAACACGGCTCCTTGGTCATATCCCAGCTTGTTGGGCTTGTATTCATACTTACTCTTGCATATCTCGTAGGGGTGGCTGTGCTCATATCATTCTTTGAACTATGGGGTCGATGTTTCTCTGAACACAGTCATTCCCGTGTACGAGTGGCTCGCATGAACTGATCTGCTAGACGGCATGCTCACAACATATGCAAGGGTAGGGTAAATCCTTTCATAACCACTGAGTTCTGAGGCGGATGTGTGTCCGAACTAGTTCATGCTTCTGACAAGATTGTTGTGGGCACGTTGGCATGCTGAAGAAGGTTGAATTCCTTATGCTCGAAGCTTTTGCCAGGGTAGTGTGCCGAAGAAGGCTAGGTATCGTACCTCGAAAGCTTTCCCTCATGTGGCTTACTGCGGAAGGTCGGGTACCTTATGTTGGAAGCTTTCCATGGTAGCGGCTGAGGGAGATTGGAGTGCCATACCCCAGAAGATTTTCTCACCAAGTGGTGTAGCAAGGAAGATTGGGAGTCTGGCATTGTAAGCTCCTTCCAATAGCTTGCGGAGCAAAGCGGGGTTCCTTGTACCAGAAGCCTTTTTCTGTGATACGCAGTCGGACCTTGTCTGAAGATATCCTGCTGGTCATGCACACCGCTAGTCCTTCTGCTGGTCTGATCATTGTTGTTGTAGAGGTTGCACCACTGATGCAGACTTCATGTTGATAATTAATCCAGACGTGTGTCGATAGTAAGTACTTGGCGGATAATTCCATTAGGTTTAGCTAAACTTCCAGGTATTTAAAATTCTCGTTGATTCTGGGCAGCCATGAACTTATCCATATTCCTCGCAAACCTTGTTCACCATGCCCAGTAACTTTGTATATACACTGGTGAATTCCAAGGTGTGAGTGGAAGCTTGTATCAACATACCAGAGTTTTGTTGTTGCTCTCGGCACCTTCACATTCTTGTAATATGTCTTCTATGGGAAATAAATGATTCTTGAGTCCATTGGGAAAAGACTCAAGGTTCTACCACATTGACTGAAGTAATCTTTGTGTCGAGGACGGAATAATTTGTCCCTGTTGGTGTCCATTACTGATAGCTCATCTGGCTATTCTTTTGTGATCAATTCTAAGACAAACTCTCTCAGGCATATCCTGACCTTGTCTGTTGCATGCATATTCGGTTTCTGACCCATTCTTTATTCTTGACAGATCCGATGATAATGTTCTGAATATCGGGCAGTTGACTTGGCTTGACCCTTGCTGAATTTGGATTATTGGGTATTATCCAAGTTGTATGCTGGTCTTCTTGACAGCACTTGTGGATGGATCCAGTCGTAGCAAAAGAACGGAAACGAGAAAAGAAACAAAACCGCGAAAAACCAAAAAGCAAATAAAGCTCAAATGTTGCGGACCTTACACCTATGGCCGAAGATCCACTAGTATAACTATCCTAGCGCACTCGATGCACCGCTAAGGATTTAGAAGCAAAACCACACAATGCTCCTGGTAGCAATTGGTGTCAAGCTCCTACTACTTCCTTAGGGAACATCAAACTCGACGCACGACCATAGCCAAAGCAGCTTAGTCAACGATCCTAGGGTTATCGGGGAAAAGATGGAGTTTATCGGTGTTTCCCAAAGGAAACTGGATTTGAGGAGAGAAAGGCCATGGTTAGCAAGCAAGGTGGGGATATCTGGTTTACCTAGGGGTTCAGGGCTCATGGGTCATTGCCTGGTGCAGACTTTTCCCACCAGAGGCAAAGGCCACGAGAGTTGGGGTCCGATGGAGCCAAAAGCCTATGGGGTTGCCTTATGATCAATAGTAGCCGTGCCAGTCTGGCAAAGATGGCTGAAATCCATCTGGGCTTTCTACTAATCAAAAAGGCAATGAAGTCTGGCTAGGGTAACCTACAGTCAGCCTGGCTCTGATACCATCCGTTGTGGCGCCCCGCCTGAATACCACTGTAGCCACACGGTCACCGCACATACCAGCCCAGGAAAATCACTCTGGCATGCGCTTTTACAACAAGTATCATGAACACAGACATTTCTATTAATGGACATATAGGTCTTACATGAGGTTTTACAAGGGTGATGGCAGCGAAAAGCTCTATCTAAGGCAGCATGGTCTTGGTGCGGCTCCAATCCACAGGGATCTGACTGGGTTACTCTTCTAGCCCGCGAACACTCCGGCTCCTCGCTAGGGGTTGTCGAATCCTTAGGTGAACCTGGCCACATTAAAGGCCGCTGAGTACGTTTGAATGTACTCGCAAGCAAACCAAACCAACATATACACCAAGCAATGCAATCCATGGCATTCAAGCATGCACTTGTTAACTTAACAGTATTAACTATCATGCTATAGCAGGATTATCTAGCAAGATTAAGTATCTAGCAGCATTAAACATTATGTCATGGCAGGATTATTTAGTAATATCACCACTAAAGTAAGAACAGCATGACGAAGATAAAGCATATCGGGTAATGAATTCATACTCCAAATGTGTCATGATTCAAACCAAATCCAAGTCCTGTGGTCATCCGACCACTCATCTCATAGCCATCGCATGGCCAACATCATATACCTGACATCATCCGATGTCGATGCATCTGCACTATAAGTTTGACAAATCATACCTTGCTTTGGTTCAGTCTTAGCCATAACATTATATAGTTTGTTCCTCCAGACTCGACACGGACCAAATAGTGGCCTAGTACGAACTGTCCATGACCGAGGACGCGGCTATTCGAATAGATTTACACTCTGCAGAGGTTACGCACTTTACCCACACCATGGAGCTCCTGGCCTCGTACGTTAGTACATGTTCCCATTCGGGTGGACCGGTGCTGCTCCAACGAAACTTGCCTAACCCCTGTGTCACCCCGTGACACCTGCCACTGTTGTGGCCAAACAAAACTGTCCCAAACGGGGACCGCACGCAAACAAACAACTGGGCTCACAAGGTTATCGCCGCCTACCGGGCCAGGGTAGCACGCACGCATAACCTTCCCTATTTGGTGGTACCGATAAAAGAGAACGAGGTTAGACCAAGTCAAGGCCGTCCCATACCAGCAAATGTGGCTGCATGGATAAGTTCGGATAGGTGACACTATGACTCGATCCAGCCGACGGAGGAGGTTGTCATTATTAAGTCACATTTCTTAATCATTGCGATAACCACACTAATGCACGATGAAAACATAACAACCTATCTCCATATTGTTACATACGAGTCATTAGTGAAACAATATTTCAATGGCAAATTATCACTTTACAAGTCTTAGCTGTAAGTGACAACCATGTGAACCCTTGTATGAAACCGGCAAATAAACCAGTAGCCACCAGAACGGTCTTTACAACTCAGATCTGGGGCGTGACTGGAATAAGTCAACCCCGGCTCAAGACGGCTGAAAAGCAGCTCAGAGCATGAGACGGTGTTGATGAAAAGAGTGTAGTGGTCCCCTAAGACGGTCGAGGAACAGCTCAGAGCATAGGGTCACCGCAACGGAAAGAAATTCAACAGCTGCCCGAGAAGGCCGAAAAGCAGCTCAGAACACGGGCCAGTTGTTGAAAAGAGAAACATAAAGTCGGCATCCACCCCGGATGGCCGAAAGCAGCTCAGAACACAGGCGTGGTGTCGTCGTCAAAGAAAGGCAGGCAAGGGTTCATTGGCGTCACATACAGCTCACCACTACGCATACAAGCATAAGCATATTAATTTAAACACGCAAGAATAACACAGAGCAATGCTTTAGGGCATATATTAGATGGTCGGCTTGCTTGGGAGTGAAGGAATGCTCCTGAAAGAAGTGCGATCACCTCGCGGAAAATTTGGCGGAAAGGATTCTCTCTCGGAGGGGCTGATTGAAGGGCAAGGGCAAAATGGTCATTTTCAAAAAGTGTCAACATGGTGAAAGTGATGTCATCGGAACGGGCTCGATGAACTGAAAACGTGGGCGTTGGAGTCACCTAAATCGGAGTTACGGTTGAAGAGAAACAGCTGTTCGTTCGTTAAGCGGAAAAGCGGACAGAATAGTGTCCACTATAGCTCTTAACGGGTGAACGTCCATAGCTTAGCGGTTTCGGCCGGTGGCTGAGATTAGAAGGCGCACTTCAGAAAATACGTCTTCGGGAACAGAAAGTGTACTTCTGCCTAAAGTACTGACAGAGTACGCTTTCCTGTAAGGAAAGCGTATTTCCAGAAATACGTGTCCACTTAAGTCACCGCGGGCCCGGGACAGAGTCAACGGGTGAGGCCGACAGGCGGAACCCACGGGCAGGGGGGTGGTCGTCGTCTTCTTCCTTGGCCGCGCGCGCATGGCCAAGGCTGGGCATCTCCCGTCAGCGATTGCCGGCGACTCCGGCCACCGCTCGGGGCACCCGGCCTACCGTTGTGCTCAGGGGACCGAGACGGTCCCGTCTGCGTAGGGCACGGCCGCCGGGGAGCGCTCGGCCGAGCGGGATGCCAGCCGCGGCGGACGGCGGAGACGGCGACTTCGAGCACGGCGCCCCAGGCCAACGGAGAGAGAGGGAAAGGGCGGAGAGGCTCTGCCGGACGTCGGGGTTCCCGTGGTGGTGGAAAGAAAAGGAGAGGGGCTCGGGCTCGCCTGAATTTGAGAGGAGGAGCGGTGGCGGCTCCATGGCAGTAGGTGGAGAAGAAGGAGCTCTGCGGCTCGATTCTTCTGTCTGGGCAAGAGCAAGGAGGGAGAGGAGGAAGTTGTGGTTGCTGATGGTGCTCAGTGTCGTGGTTTTGTCGCGACAGATGTCCTAGTAGAAGGACTTAGAGATGAAGCCATCGCACTAACGTGGAAGCTTAGCGGGGTTGAGCGGGAACGAGAAGACACCGGGTTACCCAGGTTCGGCCCCTCACGGTGGAGTTAAAAGCCTACGTCCTGCTTGTCTATATTGCTGTGGATCTCGATTACAAGGATGCAGATTCGCTAACCTAGCTCTCGAGGGGATTGCAACCTAGTCTTTTCTTATAGGTGCTCCCCTTTATATATACAGGTGGAACCCTAGATTACATGAGAGTCCGGATCGTAATTTGACCCGCCTCCTATTCTTCCCTACTTGCTCTCCAAGACGGCTCTCCTTGCCATCTGACTTGTCGTGAGCCTACCCACTATGTAAGCCGGCCTATCCTTACCAGGCCTTGCTAAGCCGGCTCATACAGAGACTTCAGCCCCGCAGTGAGTTGGCCCGCAAAGCTCGCATTATGGCCGGGTTAACACTCTACCGAGTCTCCTTGCTGGTGAATATCCCCAACATTAGCCCTCAGTTTGACTTGAATTTATTCACGTTAAACTCCATCCTGAAAAAACAAAGCATTAGTAACACATTTCCAAGTGCTCCCAAGCCGCTCTTTTCAAGTCGCCATCGTGGACCGGCTCAAGTTGCCGGGTTAGAGGATCGTTAGGTTCACCCCTCAGATTCAAACTTAGCATTTTCAACTCTTGTCCCTCATGACGTCATGATCCACTTCCGCGAAATCTGGGATGATATCGTCTCAAATCCTTGAGTGGGTACGTCCCGTCTTGTCAAGCGCGAGAATCGAGGCGCCACACCACCGAAAATTACTGCGCCGCCTGGGGTTCCGCTCTTGCCGTTTTAACCTTTACCGCCGGTATAAATATGCCAGCTCATTCCCACTTTCACTTTTTTACCCTATAATCTTCTTCCTCCTCGTGCCTGCTCATCAGACCCGAAGCGCCGTCGCCCTAGAGCTCTCCGACGACCTCGACCGCGCCTTCTCCGACGCTCATCATCGCCGGAGCTCAACCAGACACCGCTGCCGCATTCGCCACAATCAGGTACACCCTAACCCTTGCTCCTCTGGATCTACGGCGCCCATTCTCTGTAGTTCATCAGTGTTCTTCGTGTTCTTAGTGTTCGTCCTTCTCCCCTTGTTTAGTAGATCCAAGATCAACGAAATGATCCGTGTTGGCACCCTATTCACTGTGGTAATACTCATTTTTGCATCTGGCTCTCTGTATCGGCCATCACAGACTCGTATTGATGACAGGCCATCGTGTTCATCCCCACTTAGGTCTTTTAAACTTTTCTTTCCGCAATATTTTTAGATCCGTAAAAGTAGCTGCTCCATCAAATTCTTGTTTGTCACTAGCTCAACACTCAGGAGAAATCCAAAGCACCACCATCATCAACTCCGGCTTATAATTGCCTTCGACGGCTTGCATGAATCCGGGTTATGAATTTAGCCATCCTGATTTTTATCATTTGACCAAGTCTTGTACTTTGACGGCTTGTCGTTCTCAAGCTTAACACGCCGGCTTGTCATTTTTGTCCTTGCAGTTAAATTGTTAAGTCGCCATGGCCCCCAAGACCGACAAATCCTGCAACTGGTTTAGATCGCAAATCTCAACCTTGATGCTGAACGAGCTTGTAGGGCAGGGCCTCTTGCCGGCTCAAACCGCAATCAACTGGCGGGCGCCTGAAGAGGAAAGTACCCCCCAGCCCCAACAAGACGAGGTGGTGGTCTTCGCCGATCATCTGCATAAGGGGTTTCGGCCGCCCGGGTCAAAAAAATTCCGTGACGTTCTCCATTTTTTCGACCTCCGACCGCAAGATCTTGGACCGAACTCAATTACCAACCTCTGCCAATTTCAAGTCTTCTGCGAAGTGTACCTCCAAACGGCACCAACTGTCCTGCTTTTTCACGAATTCTTCTACATTAACCATCAGACTGAGTTCACTGATGGCCCCAGCATAGAACTTGGCGGCGTCTCTATTCAAAGGCGAAGGAACACTCCCTTTCCTGAGGCCAAGCTGGCGAGTCACCCCAAGGGCTGGAACAAGACTTGGTTTTACTGCAAGAGCACTGCCCCTCAAGGTGAAAATCCCCTGCCAGGTTACAGACCAGACCAGCTCAATGCCACAGTGGCCTTTCCGGGTTGGCCATCAACAGAAGAACGCAAGCAATTCGCCCCTGTTTACTCCAAACTAAGGGCCTTGGTTGCTAACGGCCTTAGTGGGATTGATCTGACCCGGTGTTGGGTAAGCTGGCGGATCCAGCCTCTTAGCCACAGAGGCGACCTAATGTGCAATTATACTGGTGAGCCGGCAGACGCTCAACGATTCAGTTAAGCCAATCTATCCACGAGTGATATCAACAAAACCCGGCTGGCCCCCTTCTGCTTAAACAACCCGGTGCCTTCAGTAAGTGTTGGCCCCTTCTTACTCTGTTTTTTAACTCGCCCTTTTTTGCTCATTGTCAACTGCCAACTCGTCTCAAACAGGCGAACGATAGATTTTGGAAGAAGAAGAAACCTCAACAACCCGCCCTCGCTCCAGCGGAGCAACAAGATGAGCCGGCTGGTACTGATGAGCCGGCCGCAGAAGGCGAGGCTGAGGTAGAACTTGACTCACTTGGCCGTCTTTTCATTCAACTTGCTAACGCCCCTTTTCTTCAGGACGAAACCGAAGTTAGCCATACCAACGAGCCAGAGGTAACCTTAATCTCTTCTGATTCTGATTCCCCAATTCCTATTCGGAAGAAGACCCGGGCTGTGATCCGCAAGGTTCGAAGGAGACCCCGGGTTGCCGTCCGCAAGGTCTCTTTTTCGCACCGTGATGCTCATTTAGATCCCAAATTTATTTTGAAGAAGACTCGTCAACCCGGGACCTCCAAACGGAAGACCCGGAGAAGTGAAGGCGACTTAAGCAGCGGGCTTCCATATGAGCCGCCATCTCGTAAGGCGCGAGATGAGGTGCTTCTTAGTCCAACTTTTTCTTTTCCTCTAGCCGGCCGTTTTAAGGAGCCCTTACATTTAAATGACTCGGCATATCAGACATCCCATTCCTCGGGCGAGTCAAGCGCGACGTAGGTGCTGGCTTTCAATATTAATATTGGGTAAGTACATACTGGCATAGCAATTCATTAATCCTTCCCTCCTTCAAATGAATAACTCCTTTGTTGTTTTGCACAGTACGAAGGCTATCAAGAAGAAACCACTTGCCGGGTCATCTGACCCGGTCGTTCAACCCAGCACCCAAGGGGATAAAGAGGCCACCTTGGATGGCCAAGACGAGCAAGCAGTCCCGAACAGCCCACCGGCTCAAGACCCCATCAGCCCAGCTCGTCCGCCTTCTCCTGCTATCCAGGAAAATGAAAACCCAGCTGAAGAACGACCCAAAGAGCCGCCCGTGGCACCGGCTCAAGAAGACACAGTGGTGATTGGAGAACGGCAAACACCTCTAGAGGCTTCCACCGCCCATGCTAAAATCCCTGCCAAGCCTGAGCCGGCCGCGAAGGACAAAGGAAAGAAGGCTCTGAACTTCTCTTCATTTGAAGACCAGGACACCAATACCTTGCACCAGGCCGTGCTGACCCGGCTGTCGGAGAGCCGGGACATAGAGATCGCCATGATCACTTCACTGAAGCGAAAATATGAGGTAAGCTGCGCCCTTCATCTTGTACCATATATATATGTAGCCCCCAAGGGCTGGGTCATTATGCAATAATGACCCGGGACTTTCCAATTGAAACTTGTAAGTAGAACCATCCACTGGCGTCCTGAAAGACCGGCTCGTCATTGATGACGGGCGGGTCTCCATAACTTAGCAGAATAGATCAATGGATGCATTAGCCCCCAAGGGCCGGGTTAATATGAAATAATGAACCAGGACTTCCAAAATATAATAATTGGTAAGCTCAACTTGAATCGGTAACCCCAAAGGCCGGCTCATCATTCATGATGGACGGGTCTTCATAACTGAGGAGAAAAATCAACTCATGCATTAGCCCCCAAGTGCCATGTAGACTGCCCGCAGCTGCATGGGACTTCCTTGCTTATTTTGAAGCTCGATAATATGTAGCCCCCATGAGCCGGGCTGTCCTTCAGGGCGGTCCGGGTCATATGCATGTCGTGTATAACAGTCTGCCCTGCAGGAGATGCTGGACCAAGTAGAAACCCAGGCTGCCGGCTTTCGAAAGGAGGCCAAGAAAGAGAAGAAATTGCATCAAGAATATGAAGAAGCCGCCGCTGAAGCAAAGAAAGCTTTGGCGACTGTAAGGGCCACCCTGCAAGAGATGGAGGCCGCCAGAGCCGCCCTATTCACGCGAGCTGAAGAAGCCGAAAAGCAAGTAGAGCCGATGACACAAGAGCTGACCACTTAGAAGAACCAGATTACAGCCATGACCCGGGCCATCTTTGGTAAGCAAAGCTATAAGAATGAGTCAACTGGGCCGGCTTACCAGACATAGCCGGCTTAACTGATCATGCATACCTCTCTTTGCAGGTCACAAGAACCAAGTGTTGCTGCAACAACCAGTAGTGAAGCTGAAGGCAGTGTACACTTTCGTGGAACAACTGTATATAGGCGGTTGTCGATGCATTATGGCCGCCAAAAACACCAAGTCGCCTCCACAGCTACTCACAGACATGTTGAAAGAGCTATCTGTTGTGCCCATGTGGTTTGAAGACTGGAAGAAGGCGTGCTGCCGCTCGGGGGCTCTAACAACACTAGCTCGAGCAAGGGCATACGTACCAGAGCTTGACCCGGCTCAAGTTGTGGGCGGCTACCCAGAGTACAATGTAGATGACACGCCCTTCACCAAGAAGGATTTCCAACGCTGCATCAGAGAGACCCGGGTTGCAGCCACCGCCATTGCAGAAGAGACCGATCTGGCCCGGTACCAGGCACCTTATTCGAAAGTTAATGAGCGGATAGAGCCGCCAAATCATGAGCCGGTGGCCCTAACTCGGACACGTAAGACATCCTTTACCCCTGAAGTCGACCCTTCTTCTTTGATATCCACCGACGCCCTGTTTGAAGCATTGCGCACAATTCAGTGGTCGACCGGCGACTCAAGCAAAGAAACGGAGGGTGACGACGGCCACGAAGAGCCGGCTCATGGTGATCCATCAGGCACTGGTGCCAGCTCTGACCCGGTGGCGTAAACGCCGGCTTATCAAAGTAGGCCGAACCTTGTAAAAGTTGTTTGCCATGGCCGCAGTTGATAGGCGGCTTGTAATAGGGTAGCATAAAACTTCTGATGCCAATGTAAACACTTTGCGCTACTGTGAATCCTCCTCTTGGCCTTGAGAGCCGGCTTGCAATGGAATGATTCTGTCGAAGCAATATAACCATATGTGATGATTAGTGACGATGCCACTTTGAACGAGTAATCTTTGTTACTGTTTTCAACAACTCAAGTAGTTCAAATGGACCTAAGTAAATGACATGCATGGATGTATGCATGTATGCAGAGATGATATGCCTGAATGTAAGTATGTATGCAAGAATGTATGTATGTGAGAAAAAATTGTAAGTCGGACTATGCGTGAAACGGCCGGCTTACAAAGCACAAACCGGAATATGCTTTCATGAAGCTGGCACTTGGCCTGCTGGTTTGTCCTCGCTTTCTGAAAGCCGGCTCTCCACAACCAATCGAGCGTTTTAACTCGGATGAGTTCAGGGTCACAGACGTGATTGACTCATCAGACGTACGCCGGGTCGTTTTTATAGGGAGTAGCATCTTGCTAACAGGCAGGTTTAACCAACGTTGTGGCATCTCGCCGGTTAAGAGGGTTTTGTAAGCTAAACTCAATTGAGTTGGAAGCCCCCAAGTAACCAAGATCAACAAATAAAGATCCAGTACACAAGTTTTGAGGCAAAACAACACCTTCATACAGTGTTGCTGGTCGTTATTATATTTGATCAAAAAGAGGTATATACATGATAGAAGATATGTACAAAGGTGTAACCTAGTCAATGACTTAGGTGTAATATGGCCGGAGCTAGGCAATGTTCCAGGGCCGGCTTGTTTCCTCCTCAGAGGTACGTGACTTCTCTACTTCACGCATATCAACCAAGTAATATGACCCGTTGTTGAGATTCTTGCTGACCACAAAGGGCCCTTCCCAAGGCGGTGAAAGCTTATGCATGCCTGTCTGGTCTTGAATCAGACGGAGCACTAAGTCACCTTCCTGGAAAGTACGACTTCGAACTCTACGGCTGTGATAGCGGCGTAGGTCTTGCTGATAGATTGCTGATCTGGATGCAGCAAGGTCGCGCTCCTCTTCCAAAGCATCAAGAGCGTCTTGGCGAGCCAGCTCATTATCTGCCTCCACATAAGCCGCCACTCGAGGGGAGTCGTGATGAATATCGCTTGGAAGCACGGCTTCTGCACCATAGACCAGGAAGAACGGCGTATAGCCTGTCGACCTGTTGGGAGTAGTCCGTATGCTCCAAAGTACTGAAGGTAACTCTTCTTCGCAGCAACCAGGCGTGCGCTGTTGAGGCACCATGAGCCGGGGTCTGATACCGCACAGTAATTCCTGATTAGCCCTTTCTGCCTGCCCGTTGGACTGAGGATGCGCAACCGAGGCCAGATCAAGCCGGATGTGCTCTTGCTGACAGAACTGTTCCATAACCCCCTTGGAGAGATTCGTTCCATTATCTGTAATGATGCTGTGTGGGTATCCAAATCGGAATATCAGCTTTTTCAGAAACTTGACAGCCGTTGCTGCATCGCAGTTGCTGACCGGCTCCACTTCCACCCACTTGGTAAACTTATCCACAGCCACCAGGAGGTGTGTATGCTTGTTCTTGGAACGTTTGAAGGGTCCCACCATGTCAAGCCCCCAGACGGCAAACGGCCAAGTAATTGGTATCATCCTCAATTCCTGAGCCAGCACATGGGCCTGGCGAGCATGTTTCTGGCAACCATCGCACTTACGGACAATATCCTCTGCATCTGCATGAGCCGTGAGCCAGTAGAACCCATGCCGGAAAGCCTTTGCGACCAGTGATCTTGAGCCGGCATGGTGCCCACAGTCGCCAGAGTGAATCTAGTTGAGGATTGCGCGACCCTCTTCTGGCGAAACGCAACGCTGAAAAACACCTGTGATGCTTCGTCGATGTAACTCGCCATTGACAATAGTCATAGACTTAGATCGTCTGATGATCTGCCGAGCGAGGAGTTCCTCTGTTGGCAGTTCTCCCCGGCTTAAGTAAGCCAAATAGGAGACCGTCCAATCAGGGATGGCATGGATAGCTGCCACGAGAGCCGCCTCCGGGTCAGGAACAGCCAAATCCTCCTCTGTTGGCAACTTGACAGACGGGTTGTGCAAGACGTCCAGGAACACATTGGGTGGCACTGGCTTACGTAGAGAACCCAAACGAGAGAGTGCGTCTGCCGCCTCATTCTGCCGGCGATCGATATGGTCGACTTGATAACCTTTGAAGTGTCCAGCAATATTGGTGACTGCCTGTCGGTAAGCCGCCATAAGCGGATCCTTGGAGTCCCATGTACCTGAAACTTGCTGGGCCACCAGGTCTGAGTCGCCTAGGCACCTGACCCGGCTCAGATTCATCTCCTTGGCCATACTAAGCCCATGAAGCAACGCCTCGTATTCAGCCGCGTTATTGGTGCAAGTAAACATGATTCGCAAAACGTAACAAAACTTGTCTCCTCGGGGGGAAGTGATCACAACTCCAGCCCCCGAGCCTTCGAGCTGCCGTGAGCCGTCAAAGTGGATGGACCAGTACGTTGTGTCGGGCTTCTCTTCGGGAGCCTGCAATTCTGTCCAGTCATTAATGAAATCCACCAACGCCTGAGACTTAATTGCTGTGCGAGGCAGATATTTTAGATTATGGGGGCCGAGCTCAATAGCCCACTTAGCAACCCGGCCTGTGGCCTCCCGGTTTCGGCTTATATCCCCAAGAGGCGCTGAACTAACCACCGTGATTGGGTGCTCGTGGAAGTAATGCTTCAGTTTGTGGCTAGCCATGAACACTCCGTAGACCAGCTTCTGCCAATGTGGGTATCGCTGCTTGGACTCACTTAACACCTCACTGACATAATACACAGGATGCTGGACAAGATATTCCTTGCCATCTTGCGCTCGACGATGACCGCCGCGCTTACAGCCCTGTTATTGGCAGTAATATACAACAACATCGGCTCCTTCTTGCGAGGGGCAGCCAGGACCGGCGGCTCAGACAGCTGTTTCTTAAGGGCCTCAAAAGCCTGATCTGCCTCCTTACTCCAGACGAAGCCATCTGATTTCTTGAGCAACTGATATAACGGGATTGTTTTTCGCCAAGCCGGCTTATGAACCGGCTTAAAGCCGCAACCCGCCCAGCTAGCTTCTGCACAACATTTAGCTTGGCCAGCTTAGCCAGGGTCGTGATCACCTTGATTTTTTCCGGGTTAGCTTCAATGCCACGCTGAGAGATAAGGAACCCCAGAAGCTTTCCTGCAGGGACACCAAAAACACACTTCTCCGGGTTAAGCTTCATCTTGTAGACACGGAGATTGTCAAATGTTTCCTTGAGATCCTCCAACAGAGTTTCTTTCTTCTGAGATTTAACCACGATGTCATCCACATAAGCATGAACATTCTGCCCGATCTGCTTGTGGAAACAGTTCTGGACACAACGCTGGTAAGTCGCCTAGGCGCTCTTCAGACCAAATGACATGGTTGTATAACAGAAGGCCCCAAAAGGTGTGATGAAAGCCGTCTTTGCCTGGTCTTCCGGCTTCAGCTTGATCTGATGGTAACCAGAGTAAGCATCCAGGAAACATAAGCTCTCACAACCCGCCGTAGCATCGATGATCTGGTCAATACGGGGCAAAGCAAAGGGGTCACTAGGACAAGCCTTATTCAGGTCTGTGTAATCAACACACATCCGCCAAGTCCCGTTTTTCTTCAGAACAAGTACTGGGTTAGCCAACCACTCAGGATGAAAGACTTCGACGATGAACCCGGCAGCTAGGAGCCGGGCCACTTCCTCTCCAATAGATTTCCGCCTCTCCTTGTTGAAGCGACGGAGAAACTGGCGAACTGGTTTAAACTTAGGATCCACATTAAGGGAGTGCTCAGCGAGTTCTCTCGGTACACCTGGCATGTCAGAAGGTTTCCATGTGAACATGTCCCGATTCTCACGGATGAACTCGATGAGCGCGCTTTCCTATTTGGGATCCATATTTGCCCCGATGGTGAACTGCTCTGAAGAATTGCCTGGGATGAAATCAACCTGCTTTGTATCTCTGGCCGACTTAAACTTGAGCAGGGGGTCAGACTCCGTAGTGGGCTTCTTTAGAGATGTCCTGCCAGTCGGGTCAACATTATCCTTGTAATACCGCAACTCCTCCGCGGCGCAAGCCGTCTCGACGTAAGCTGCATCTCCTTCCTCGCACTCAAGTGCGATTTTCCGGTTTCCCTCCATTGTGAAGGTTCCCCTTGGTCCTGGCATCTTCACTTTCAGGTAAACGTAACATGGGCACGCCATGAACCACGCGTAAGCCGGCCGGCCAAACAGGGCGTGGTATGGGCACTTGAGCTTGACCACCCCAAGGTTATCTTCTGATCCAAAGGCCACCTCAAGGGAAATTCTTCCCATGGGATATGCCGACTTGCCAGGTACAATGCCATGAAAGACTATAGAAGACGGAGTTAGCTGCTTATCAGACAGATTCATCCGCCTGAACGTGTCATAATACAGGATGTTGATGCTGCTGCCCCCATCCATGAGCACCTTTGTTAGGGTATAACCACCAACTTGTGGTGCAACCACCAGAGCCAAGTGGCCGGGGTGATCGAGTATGACTGGATGATCCGCCCTGCTCTAGGTAACCGGCTGCTCAGACCAGTTGAGGTAGTAAGGGGTTGCCGGCTCAACCACGAGGGCGGCTCTTCGCTGCACCTTCCGATCCCGCTTACAGGTGCTAGTGGTGAAGACGTGATACTGTCCGCTATTTAACTGCTTCGGGTTACTCTGAAATCCTGCTGCACCAGCCTGATGCTGGTTTCCTTGGTTGCCTCTCTGGTTGCCACCTCCCGGGTTTCCAGCCCCCTGGAACCCGCCGCCCTGGACACTATTTCCCTGAAAGCCAGGCTCGGCGAAGGGTCCCTGCAAGCCAGCCCCCGAGAAGCCGGGTCCTGGGTTGGCGGGTTGTCCGCCGTTGCCTCCCCCGTGATGATGATTCTGGAAGATGCGCTTGGCAAACTCTTGCATCACGTAGCAATTTTCCCAGGAGTGAGTGGCCGGCTTACCATTATAACTGTGCTTCGGACAAGGAGCTTTGAGGGCCTCCTCGTAAGTGAGAGGGCGACTTCCAGACTGCTTCCTTGAACCGTCATTCTGCCGCTGACCTTTATTCTCTATGCTTGTGTTTGCCACCAGATAAGAGCCACCGTCGTGACCCTTGCGCTTACCGCTGCTGTTGTTCTGACCATTACCGTTGCTCTGCTGCTGACCCTTGCCGCCAGCTTTCTTGCCCTTGTCAGATTTCTCCTCGTCCGATGGCGTATCCTTGGTATTATCCGACTCCGCGTACCGGGTTAAGACATCCATGAGATCTCCCATGTCCTGGACCTTTCGCTTGAGCCTCCCAAGCTTCTGGACCAGGGGTTGGAACTTACATGTTCGTTCCAGAACAAGCACTGGCTGAGTCGCCGAGATGCTATCTGAACTGTGTATAACTTCTGCAACCCAGCGAGCCCAATGGTGCGCCGACTCGTCCTCGCGCTGGACACAACGCTCCAGATCAACAATTGTTGTCGGCCTCTTGCAGGTCCCCTGGAAGTTCTTGATGAAACGCTCCTTCAGCTCCTGCCAGGTGTTGATAGAATTTGCCAGTAGGTTTTTCATCCAAGTGCACGCAGGGCCCTCCAACATCAGAGGCAGGTAACGCGCACACACCGACTCACTTGCACCCAACAAGTCCATTGCCAGTTCATAGCTCTCGATCCATTCAGTGGGCTCCAAATTCGCCGTGTAGTTAGGAACCTTGCGAGGCTCTTTGAAATCAGGGGGTATGCGCGCCTCTCGGAGCGCTGGTACCAAGCAAGGAGTCCCGATCATGCGGCTTGATGAGCCCCCAAGTCGGCCGTCTGTCGGGGCTGCGGCGGGCGAGTGTTGCAGCTCTGGCGGGTTAACATTCGGCAGCGGGTTGACTCGAGCCGTCATGTCGACGTGCGTCGGCGGGTCACGCCCTGCCCGCGCGATCTCCTCCCCCCACGCTCGAAGGACTCGAGCCGCATCCGCAACGTCTTGCGGGATCCTAGGCTGGCGTTGCTCCACCAGCGGCTGGGCGGCTCTCCTGCGAAGGGCGCTGCTGGAGACCGCTGGCAACTCCGGGCGCAGGCTCCTGGTCCGGCTCTGGTGAGGGGTTGAGTGAAGACGGTGCTGGCTATGTGAATAATTGGCCTGCTGCACCACCGCAGTCTTGAGCATCGCAATAGCGTTCCGGGCTTCTGTCTGAATCGGGCCATGCCCCTTGATCGGAATAGCTGCCAAGTTGTGGGTTGCCGCCAGCACGTTATCAACCGGGTTAGAGTAGTGTCCAATTGGGGTCTAGAACCGATGAGACGGTGGCTGCTGCTGCTGATCTGGCGAACGAAGTTGAGCCGGCTCTCGCTGCTGAATAGGCTGCTGTAGCGGCGGCTCTCTCGTGGGGATAACTCTAGCCCCCAGGTTCGTCGGAGCCGGCGGCGTGGTGAACAGATGAGTCGGCTCGAGATCAGCCGGAAGCCGTCTCTGTTCACGCCTCCGGTGAACAAGCTCTGACTCGGCCTGCCGGCGGCTCAGGTACTGTGTTTCCTCGTCAAGGCGCTGCCTCTCCGCAGCGATCCGTGCCTGCTCCTGCATCATGTGGGCGTTCTCCGCGTTGATGTCCTCTTGGATCTTGGCCATCTCCTCGCGACACTTAGTGATCTCCGTGTTGCGCGCCGCTACGTTTTCTGCAGTGACCGGCTCGGCCAACAGGGCTGCTGGCGTAGTCATCAAATCTGCGAGTGCCTGGACCCCGGTCCTCTGAGAGCCGGAGGCCGAGGCGCCGGCTCCTCCTGAGCCGGCCAGTAGGTTGTTCTGTCCCGCCATCGGATTGGCCGGGTCTCGTGCTGGATCTTGCCTACCCGCCGCGAAGCGAGGCGGATCTGGGCTCCCTGAGAAGACGTCGCCCGTGTGCCCCAGCCCTCCATCATGCAGTGGAGGAATTGACTCAGTTTCCCCCATCGACGATTCGCCGTCAGATTGGACAAGCGTGTCGTCCTCAGACAGGGAGTTCTCTGACAGGGCCACCCCTTGGGTGAAGCCCACGAAGACGTGATCTGGGCCGGCTTGACGCAGGCCGGGTCTCGCTGGGAGCTGACCGACACGGTGCGCCGACTCGACGCCAGCGACGTTCTCCAACCCGGCAGCCGGCTCGCCGACCGCACCGATGAAGGTATGGATCTTGCCGAAGGGGACCCGGTACCCGTACTCGATTGAGTCGGCGTCGGGACCCCAGTATGAATCATCGATTTAGAACTTCCCGCGGCGGCTCTTGGACATCATGCCAACCGCATACTTCCCGAACCCTGGAAGAGATCCCGCTAAGAACTCAACTCCACCATGTGTGAGCCCCATGGTGGGCGCCAACTGTCGTGGTTTTGTCGCGACAGATGTCCTAACAGAAGGACATAGAGATGAGGCCATCGCATTAACGTGGAAGCTTAGCGGGGTTGAGCGGGAACGAGAAGACACCGGGTTACCCAGGTTCGGCCCCTCACGGTGGAGGTAAAAGCCTACGTCCTGCTTGTCTATATTGCTGTGGATCTCGATTACAAGGATGCAGATTCGCTAACCTAGCTCTCAAGGGGATTGCAACCTAGTCTTTTCGTATAGGTGCTCCCCTTTATATATACAGGTGGAACCCTAGATTACATGAGAGTCCGGATCGTAATTTGACCCGCCTCCTATTCTTCCCAACTTGCTCTCCAAGACGGCTCTCCTTGCCATCTGACTTGTCGTGAGCCGGCCCATTATGTAAGCCGGCCTATCCTTACCAGGCCTTGCTAAACCGGCCCATATAGAGACTTCAACCCCGCAGTGAGTTGGCCCGCTAAGCTCGCGTTATGGCCGGGTTAACACTCTGCCGGGTCTCCTTGCTGGTGAATATCCCCAACACTCGGGGAGATCTCGGGCTGGCTATTTATAGCCCGGCGATGGAGGAGATGGACTCGGCCGCCGTGGCGACCTTAGCCACGCACTGGCGCTCGGGGACACGCGGAGGACGGAGGCGATGTCGGCAGGGCCTCTGGGAGCGAGGAGAAGTCGGGAGCATCTTCGGGAGAGCTCGGAGAGGAAGAAGACAGAAGGGAAGACGACGGCGTCACGGGCGCATAGTGCGACGGAGCTGCCGTGGCGTGGGGAGGAAGAAAGGAGGGGGAAGCTGCGGGAGAGGGGCTACGTGGGTGGTGCGGAGTCGCCGGACATGTTTGGACAAGCGGGGTCTGGCCGGAGACGACCGGACGGAGCTGACAACGTGTAGAGCACCGTTTCTGCATGGTGGCTGCATGGTCACCACGCACACTACCATCTCTGGCACGTTACTGCCTGTCCAACCTTGTCAAACAGGTGCACAACTGCTCAAATAGACAAAATGGGTCATTGGACAAGCCAGGAAAGGTCTAGGTGGGTCGAGGGGATCCAGAAAAGTTTCTGGACAGAAACTTGGGGACCAAGCTGAGGTGAAATGACTTAGCAAATGGGATTGAAATGGTGTCAAAATAATATGGGGTAGGAAGGAGTAGCTGCTTGCCAAATTTGAGGCCATTTGGACAAGTTTTGCATACACTTGCTTTGCAATGCAAATTCTGGTCCAAAAAATGGATTTTGATGTTGTGCTCAAATGGCTGAATGGAATGAACTGAATTTTGGTGGAGGGAGGTTATTTGGAGATATGGAGGTACTGGGAAAATTTCAGCGCATTTGGATATACCAAAATGGTAGTTCCTTCACAGAGCTTGGATCTGGACAGAAACTAGATGGAATTTTTGGGAGAAATTGGCTAAACAAAATGCTGTGAATTTTTGCATAGTCACATCATATAGGGAATGTGAGGTCCTGGATTAATTTGAGATTTTTTGAAGCAATATAAAATATAGTTGCTTCACAACCTAAAAATAAATCCAGAAACAAGAATTGGAAGATGTGCTCAAAACTTGAACTATGGAACTTGGGATCTTGATGGAAATGGTGAATATATGGATAGTAGAAGCTCCACAAATTATTTGGGATTTTTCCTGGCTACCAAAATGGTAGCTCCTTTGGAAAGTGCCCAAAATACAGTATTGGCTTTAAATAGGAAAATGCAATTTCCCTTATTTAATTATGGCCAATTTTTTTATTGGAGCTCAATATGATCACAAAGAATATCTCCACAAGTTTTCATGAACTTTGGAGATGGATAGATATTTTCCTGGATTTAATTCCTTTAAACAGCAGAAAAAGGAATTAATTTTAAATGAAAAATATTGCAAATGACTTGGCAATATTTTTTCATATCCAGGGTTTATAGGTATAGGAGAGACTCTGGGAAAAGTTTGGGAGGCAACAGATCAAAGGAAATTGGGGTTCCTTTGTAACGGAAGGAATTAGGGTTTCCCTTCCGGAAGATCGAAGACTAGGGTTTCGGTGGCAAAATCCTGAGAATATAAGTTGGGTGGCAAGGTTGGTCTGGAGAGAATCTCTGGTTGGATAGGAAAGGCAAGGCTAAATGACCATCTTCATATACCCAAGAGCGAGAGAAAAGCCAATAACACCGAAAAAAAGTCGGGAATCAAATCCCGCGAAGGAAAAATCGAGGAGCGAAAACCAGGGTGTCACACCATGTAATTATCTCGCGGGTACCCTCATGGTCAACCTGACTTCACATCTCTCGCGGGTACCCCTCGGGGCCGACCTGACTTTATAAAGTAACAGTAGTAAAGTCAAGGTAACCGTGTGTCCAAATCATCAATATGGGATCCGAGGAATCACCCTCGTTGGATTCCCACTCGAAGTTTTCGTCAAGGTGAATCCGGAGGAATCACCCTCGATGGTATTCACACTTGCGGGGTTGCACGACAAAAGCTACATCGGAAGTGGTGAAAGAGGAATCACCCTCAGTAATCCACCACCGACTAGCTGTACTACAGAGACGACATCAGGAGTGAGATAAGAGGTATCACCCTCGGCACTCGATATTAGCTTTGTAGAGTCGAGCAACTTAGGGGTGTGTGTGGTGATGTACTATTCTCAGCCCGTCGATCACATCGATCGGGGCACTGGTAACTAAGCGGGGCAACTAAGAACAAGGAAGAGGGGCCACAGATGGTTTACTAACAAACCTACACCAAGCATTTAGGATATCTGGTAAGGTATCAATAGCAGTTTACAAAAAACAGGCTATGCAATAGAATAGGTATTCAGAACAATAACTATAGCAATTCTAATGCAAGCAAGGGGGAGAAGGAGTAGACGATATAGGCATGCTCAAGGGGGGTTGCTTGCCTGGAAGCTCTGCGGCAAAGGAGGGGTCGTCAACAGTGTAGTCGGACTCCGGAGCTGCGTCGGTCTCGGGGTCTATCAGATAAGAAGAGGGGGAAGAAACAATAAATAAAAGCAAATAGATGCAACACAATGCATGGCATGGGAAAATGCAGTGCTGGTGGTGATCTAATGCAATGCTACATGTCGCAGACGAAGCGGGAAAAAATCTGGGATATTTTCCCGGCGTTTAGGCAGATTTCGGTATACTGAACCGGAGGGGAAGGTTCCATGTTCAGATAGATAGGAGTGATGGTCAAGCATTTTTACCACATATTCAGATTCGTCTCATTTTTCTGATCAACTTTCATGTTGAAAACTTTTCGATCCGAGCTACGGTTGAATTTCTAAGAATTTTCAAAGATTTAAACCTTTTTCTGAAAATCCTGGAATTAAATCTAATTAATTAATTCGCATTATCCAGAATAGTGTACTGATGACGTCAGCCTGACGTCAGCAAGTCAAACCCAGCTGTTCCAGGTCAAACCTGACAGCTGGGTCCCACTGGTCAGTGACTCTGGGCTAATTAGAGGTTAATTTAAACTAAACCGAAATTAATTAGCTCGTAGGCCCCACATGTCAGTGGCTAATTAGTAATTAGGTTAATTTTAAAAACTAATTAGATTAATTAAGCGGGTGGGGCCCGTGTGTCAGTGGCAGTAGCTGCCACGTCAGCGCGTTGACCACGGTCAACGTGGTCAACTGGGGCCAGGGGGCCCACTGGCAGTGATCCAGGGGTGGCCCCCAGGTGTGCCACGCAGGCGGCGGCCGGCGGCACGCCGGCGGCGAAGAAAAACGCGGCGGCGTGCACGGGCGCTCGCCAGAAAACCGCTACGGCGGGCCGTTTCGCGCGCGGCCTGGCTCATTCGAACGAGCGCTCGCCCGCGTGTCGACTGGTGGCGGTGGCGTCGCCGGAATCGACGCCGGCGAGCGGCGGAGGCGGCGGCGCTCTCGGGAGCTTCTCGGCAACGGCGAATCTGGGCACGGCAGAGTGAACTAGCGGCGGCGTTCGACTACTAGGGCTACGCTGAGCACGGCTACGTGCTCAGACGAGCTTGACGGCGACTACGTTGATGGCGACGAGCTCGTCTGCGGCGGCGAGCACGGCTACGGCGAGATCGACGGCTGGAGGGCGCGCGCGAGGAACTGGAGATGGGGAGGAGGTAGAGGAGCTCACCGAGCGGCGCACGGTGGCCGGTGAGGGGCTTAGTAGCAGCAGAGGGCACCGAAATCGGAGGAGCTCGCCGGCGACCCGAAACAAAGAAGACGACGGCGATCTCGACGAGCAGGGCTTCCTGGCTCCAACGGCTGGCACTGGTCGACGTAGTCGAGCTCGACGGAGGTGATTGACAAGGTGGCGCGGCTTGGGGACGTCGGTGGCCGCGAGAACGACGGCAGGCGGCGACGGGCGCGTACGGGAGAGGGAGAGAGAGCTCGGGAGAGAGCGAGAGAGAGAGAGGGGAAAATGGATGAGGCGTCCAGGGGGAGTGGACGGCCTTGTCCTTATCCCCTCCGCGGGCGCGCGGTGACAGGTGGCGGCCAGCGGCCGGAGCGAGCGCGCTCTGGCCACGGCGCGGCTGACACGGCGAGGGGGAGAGAGAGAGAGGAGGGCGAAGGGGCCGGTTGGGCTGGGCCAAGTGCACTGTGCACTTAGGCCCAGTCGTTTAGGCCTTTTTATTTTTCTTTTTCTGTTTTTCTTTTACAGAAGCTTTAGAAAAATAAAAGAGCTGCCAAAATGCATTTAGTAAAATGTGAAATTGGTCCACAAAATTACATTGCATTATTCTGCTCTGCCACAAAAGTTTGGGCAATTTTGGATTCCATTTGAATTTTTCAAAAATGGAAATGGCATTAAAGTTGCTGTTTTTGCATTGTTTTAATGCTCTAGCCCATTTTAGGAAAATAGGTGATGATGTTTTCCAAAACATTAATTTGTTTTGGAATTTTTGCTACAACATGAACTATTTTCCAGCAATTTTTGAGCAACTTCAAATTTCACTTTGAATTTGAATTGAATTCAGTGGAGGAATTTGAAATGAGATATTAATCCACTTTCATCAAGCATTGCAAATCACTGTTACTCATTACAGGGGGGGTGTTACAAAAATCATATAATCCTGTCATGCTCCATCTTCTTAACACAAAGTATTTATCATGCACTACCCCGATGAGAAGCCGAGCAATTGGTTCATACTTCTTAACGCGCTTCAGCTTTTTCAACCCCCACGCAATACATGAGCGCAAGCCATGGACATAGCACTATGGGTGGAATAGAATATGATGATAGAGATAAATAAGGGGAAGTCAAAAATAAGAAGATAGTCTCACATCGACGCAGCTGATCAATGGGCTATGGAGATGCCCATCAATTGATGTCAATGCGAGGAGTAGGGATTGCCATGCAACGGATGCACTAAGAGCTATAAGTGTATGAAAGCTCAAAATGAAAACTAAGTGGGTGTGCATCCAACTTGCTTGCTCATGAAGACCTCGGGCATTTGAGGAAGCCCATCATTGGAATATACAAGCTAAGTTCTATAATGAAAAATTCCCCCTAGTATATGAAAGTGACAACATAGGAGACTCTCTATATGAAAAACATGGTGCTACTTTGAAGCACAAGTGTGGAAAAAGGATAGTAACATTGCCCCTTCTCTCTTTTTCTCTCATTTTTTTGTTGGGCTCTGTTGGCCTTTTTTTATTATTATTTTTCGTCCGGAGCCTCATCCTGACTTGTGGGGGAATCATAGCCTCCATCATCCTTTCCTCATTGGGACAATGCTCTAATAATGATGATCATCACACTTTTATTTACTTACAACTCAAAATTACAACTCGATACTAGAACAAAATATGACTATATGAATGCCTTTGGCAGTGCACCAGGATGTGCAATGATCTAGCGTAACATGTATAAAAAATGATGAACGGTGGCTTAGCCACAAATACTATGTCAGCTATATGATCATGTAAAACAATATGACAATGATGTTGTGTGTCATATAAAAAGAACGGTGGAAGTTGCATGGCAATATATCTTGGAATGGCTATGGAAATGCCATGATAGGTAGGTATGGTGGTTGTTTTGAGGAAGATATAAAGAGGCTTATGTGTGATAGAGCATATCATATCACGGGGTTTGGATGCACCGGTGAAGTTTGCACCGACTCTCGATGTGAGAAAGGGGAATGCACGATACCGAAGAGGCTAGCAAATTGCGGAAGGTTGAGAGTGCGTATAATCCATGGACTCACATTAGTCATAAAGAACTCACATACTTATTGCGAAAGTTTATTAGCCCTGGAAGCAAAGTACTACTACGCATGCCCCTAGGGGGATAGATTGGTAGAAAAAGACCATCGCTCATCCCCGACCACCACTCATAAGGTAGACAATCAATAATAAATCATGCTCCAACTTCCTAGCATAACGACAGATCATACGTGCATGCTTCGGGAATCACAAACCTTAACACAATTATTCTTACTAATCCACGATCATCTACTAGGACCTCCCACATATTACCATCTAAATATCGCAAAACTATTGCAAGGAATCAAACTTATCATATTCAGTGATCTACATGAAAGTTTTTATTATATCCCTCTTGAATACCTATCATATTAGGACCAAATTCATAACACGTGCATATTACCATTGCTATTTATTAGACTCTCAAAAATATATAAGTGAAGCATGAGAGTGCAACTATTTCTTTAAAATATAACCACCGCCGTGCTCTAAAAGATATAAGTGAAGCACTAGAGCAACTGCCTAGCTGAAAAGATATAGGTGAAGCACATAGAGTATTCTAACAAATCATGAATAACATGTGTCCCTCTCAAAAAGGTGTGTTCACCAAAGATGATTGTGACAAACTAACAAGCAAACAAAAGCAAACAAACTATAGCACAAGACGCTCCAAGTAAAACACATATCATGTGATGAATAAAAATATAGCTCCAAGTGAGTTACCGATAGATTGTAGACGAAAGAGGGGATGCCATCCGGGGCATCCCCAAGCTTAGACGCTTGAGTCTTCCTTGAATATTACCTTGGGGTGCCTTGGGCAAACCCAAGCTTAGGCTCTTGCGACTCCTTATTCCTTTATCCATCATGATCTCACCCAAAACTTGAAAACTTCAGCACACAAAACTCAACAGAAACCTTGTGAGATCCATTAGTATAACAAATAAATCTTAAACTTTAGGTACTGTAATAAATTGATTCATATTTAATATTGGCATAATTCTACTGTACTCCAACTTCTCCATGACTCATATCCCCCGATACGATCCATAGATTCATCAAAATAAGCAAACTATGCAACAAAAACAGAATCTGTCTTAAACAGAACAGTCTGTAAAGCTCTGAATTAACGTCATACTTCTGTAACTCCAAAAATTCTGAAAAATTAGGAAAACGTGGGAAATTCATATTCCAACACTGTTTAAAAAATTCATAGTTTTATCAGGCTCCAGAAAAAAATAAAAATTCCAGCACTGGACGCAAAAGTTTCTGTTTTCCAACAGCATCAATCATACTATCTTCCAAATCATCCCAAAGACATTACTTGGCACAAACACTAATTAAAAGATAAAAACACAATCATAACAGAGGCTATAATTGTGTAAACACTCAAGAACATAAAGTAAAACATAAATTTATTTTATTTATTGGGTTGCCTCCCAACAAGCTCTTTCTTTATAGCCATTAAGATAGGCCTTGAGATTTCAATGATGCTCACGTCAAAGACAAGAATTGAAGCACAAAGAGAGCATCATAAAACATGTGACAAACACTTTTAAGTCTAACACACTTCCTATGCATAGATATTTTATAGGAAAACAAATTATCAAGACAAGCAATATCTAGCATATGCATATAAAGAGAATGAAACATTAATAATTCCAACACAAAGAGAGGTAATTAAGTGATATGAAGATTTTTATAACCATGTTTTCCTCTCTCATAATAATTACATGTAGGATCATAATCAAATTCAACAATGTATCTATCATATAAAATACTATCTTCATGATCCACATGCATAAAAGTTTTATAATCTTCCAATATAGTGGGATTAACATCAACTAAAGTCATGACCTCTCCAAACCCACTTTGATCAAAAATTTCATAAGATTGAACACTCTCCAAATATGTGGGATTCTTTTTACCTAAAGTTGACACTCTTCCAAACCCACTTTCAATATTATTGCAAACATTATTATCAATGACATATTCATCATGAGGCTCAAATAAATTTTCAAGATCATAAGAAGTATTATCACCCCAATTATGATCATTGCAATAAGTAGTGGAGATGACAAAATCGTCATCCCCAAGCTTGTAGTTTTGCATATTATTAACACAATTGACATTAATAGAATTTATAATAACATTATTATAAGCATGCTTTTCAATCAAGGAGCTATCATGAATCACTTTATAAATTTCTTCTTCTAACACTTCATCACAATTTTCAGATTCATGATTTTTAAGCAAAACTTCATAGAGATAATCAAGTGCACTCAACTCATTAGCAATTGGTTCATTATAATTGGATCTTTTGAAAAGATTAGCAAGTGGATGAGGATCCATATCAATAGATTTTTGCAAGCGAAGATGCAAGAAAATAGAAGGCACATGGCAACACAAAAAAATATAGCACACAAAATATTTTTGTATTTTTTTGATTTTTAGAGAAGTGGAGGGAGATGAAAATGATAGGCAAATGCAAATAAAAAGGCAAATAATATAAATGCAAGTGGATGATAGTTTGTGCGAAGGTATTTGATAGATTTTGATGATGTCTCCCTGGCAAGGGCGATAGAAATTCTTCGTGCTACTTGTAGGCTGCGTTGGTATTTTCCCCGAAGAGGAGAGGATGATGCATTACAGTAGACATAAGTATTTCCCTCAGTTAAGAACCAAGGTTATCAATCCAGTAGGAGAACCACACAAAACCCCTTTAGCAGCACCTGCACATACAAAAGCAAACGCTTGCACCCAACGCAAATTAGAGGGTTGTCAATTGTCGTGCATACGACCATCTACGGGGCCATCTAGCCCCTTTGCGGTTCGGCTAGGGGAATGCGCAAGCACAAAGAGCAGAATCAATAGCAAACGCAAAGGATTTTACCCAGGTTCGGGCCACTGTGTGGTGTAAAACCCTACTCCTACTTTGTGTATTGGATGTGTTTGAGCTCAAGTACAAGGTGCGCTTCTTGCTAGCCAGATGCAGGAAGAGCAACTATGCATGCAAAATTAGCAAAGTGTCGATCCTTGTAAAGGTTTCCCTGGCCCTCCTTTTATAGCTCAATGGGTAACCACAGTGGCAAAATTGTCATTACATTTTGATTAGATAGCAAGCAGTGCTATCATACCTAACTCTGCCGGATTAGGACAAATGCATTTATTGCGCCGTTAGGTGTCGTGTGGAGGAGGAGCCCCGACAAGGTTCCTGCACCGCTCGCCCAGCTACCTCCTATTATCTTGACATGCCTTCTGGACGGGTGTCATTAAAGGTATTCTTTCTCCAGCATGCTGCCACGTGCCCCGACAAACCTCACCAAACTACCTGCCCGCTCGACACCTCACGGATTGGCGACTAGCTGCTTGGTGAGGTGGATCGATGAGGAGTTGGCAAAGGCTTGCCGGCACGGAGCTTGCCGGGCCTTGACCTTGCCGGCTAGCGCCTTGCCGGCAAGTGACTCTTGTATCTTCAGCGCCTAGCCATAAGCCTTGTCTTGCTGCTTGATCTTGACATTGGTTATCCCCGTCAAGCCCTGGCCATCGAGGTTGCTACCACTGCCTGTGCATAAGTCAAGATATAAAATACCCAGGTTTTATACACCGACATCAATCCTCTTAGCGGTTATTTGCAAGGATTAATTCTGATAGTGATAGATAGATAAAGTAAATTAATAAATAAAATAAAAGTAAATAAATTAAAGCAAGGTATTCTTGGTTTTTAATATATGGTAAAAGTAGACCCGGGGGCCATAGTTTTCACTAGAGGCTTCTCTCTCGAACACATTGCATACGGTGGGTAAACAAATTACTGTTGGGCAATTGATAGAAAAGCAAATAATTATGATGGATTCATGGCAATGATCATGTATATAGGCATCACGTCCGAGACAAGTTGACCGACTCCTGACTGCATCTACTACTATTACTCCACCCATCGACCGCTATCCAGCATACATCTAGGGTATTAAGTTATAGAAAATAGAGTAACGCCTTAAGCAAGATGACATGATGTAGACAAAGTAAACTCAAGCAATATGATTAAACCCCATCTTTTTATCCTTAATGGCTACAATACAAATACGTGTCATGTCCCTTTCTGTCACTGGGATTGAGCACCGCAAGATTGAACCCATCACAAAGCACCTCTCCCATTGCAAGATAAACCAATCTAGTTGGCCAAACCAAATTGATAGATCGGAGAGAAATACAAAGCTATAATAATCATGCATAAAAGAGTTCAGAGAAGACTCAAATATTTCTCATGAATAATCTAATCATAAACTCACAATTCATCGGATCCCAACAAACACACCGCAAAAGAAGATTACATCGGATAGAACTCCAAGAACATCGAGGAGAACATGGTATTGAAGATCAAAGAGAGAGAAGAAGCCATCTAGTTACTAGCTATGGACCCATAGGTCTATGGTAAACTACTCACACATCATCGAAAGGGCAGCAAGGTGGATGTAGAAGCCCTCCGTGAGCGATTCCCCCTCCGACAGAGTACCGGAAAAGGCCTCCAGATGGGATCGCGGAAGAACAGAAGCTTGCGGCGGCCGAAAGGTTTTCTCTTCTATCTCTCTGGTATATTAGGAATATTTTGGAATTTATAGCGAAGGAATTAGTTCAAGAGGTGCCACGAGGGGCCCACAAGCCTGGGAGGCGCGGCCACCCCCCTGGGGCACGCCCCCTGAGCTTGTCGCTCCCTCGTGACTCTTCTGGTCTTCTCCTGAAGCTTCGTAGCTCTCATCTGGTCCAGAAAAAAATAATCCAAAGTTTTTTTCTCGTTTGGACACTTTCTGATAATGATTTTCTGAAAAGACAAAAACAAGCAAAAAACAACAACTGGCACTGTGCACTGAGTTAATAGGTTAGTCCCAAAAAATGATATATAATTGCATAAAGTTGCATATAAAACATCCAAGATTGATAATATAATAGCATGGAACAATAAAAAAATATAGATACGTTGGAGACGTATCATACTTGTATATATGTTGGCTTTGGCCTCCCAATAATACTAAGTTGCTGTTTATCTAACAGAGATCATGCCGGTGCTTTGGAGATGGAGATCAAAAGCACAAGATGATAATGGCCATATCATGTCACATATTGATTGCATGTGATGTTTATCTTTTATGCATCTTATTTTCCTTAGGACAACGGTAGCATTATAAGATAATCCCTTCACTAAATTTCAAGATAAAAAGTGTTCTCCCTAAGTAAGCACCGTTCCGAAAGTTTGTCGTTTCGAAGCACCTCGTGATGATCAGGTGTGATAGACTCTTTGTTCACATACAATGGGTGTAAGCCAGTTTTACACATGGGGAATACTTGGGTTAAACTTGACGAGCCTAGCATGGACAGACATGGCCTCGAAACACGGAGGACCGAAAGGTCGAACTTGAGTCATATAGTAGATATGATCAACACATGGAGATGTTCACCATTGATGACCGCCCCATCTCACGTGATGATTGGACATGGGTTAGTTGATTTGGATCATGTATCACTTAGACAACTTGAGGGATGTTGATTTAAGTGGGAGTTTACTAGTAATTTGATTAACTGAACCCTTTATCATGAACATAGTCTTAATGTCTTGGCAAATTATGTTGTAGATCAATGGCTCGCACTGTAGCTCCCCTGAATTTTAATGCGTTCCTAGAGAAAGCTAAGTTGAAAGATGATGGAAGAAACTATGTGGACTGGGTCCGTAATCTGAGGATTATCCCCACTGCTGTACAGAAGGCTTATGTCCTTGATGCATCGCTTGGTGATGCACCCCCTCCAGCGTCGTCTATAGATGTTGTGAACGTCTGGCAGGCACGTTCTAATGACTACTTGATAGTTCAGTGCGCCATGCTTTATGGCTTAGAACCAGGGCTCTAAAGACATTTTGAGCACCACGGAGCATATGAGATGTTCCAGGAGCTGAAATTGCTATTTCAGGCTCATGCCCGGGTCGAGAGGTATGAAGCCTCTGACAAGTTCTTTAGCTGCAAGATGCAGGAGAACAGCTCCGTTAGTGAGCACGTACTCAAGATGTCTGGGTACTTCAACCACTTGAATCAGTTTCGAGTTAATATTCTGGATGAAGTAGCGATTGACAGGGTTCTCCAGTCACTGCCACCGAGCTACAAGAGCTTCGTGATGAACTATAACATGCAAGGGATGGAAAAGATGATCCCTGAGCTTTTCGCGATGCTTAAGGCCGCTGAAGTAGAAATCAAGAAAGAGCATCAAGTGTTGATGGTCAACAAGACCACCAGTTTCAAGAAGAAAGGCAAGGGAAAGAAAGGGAACTTCAAGAAGAATGGTAAGCCAGTTGCCGCTCCAGTGAAGAAACCCAAGGCTGGACCCAAACCTAAAACTGAGTGCTTCTATTGCAAGGGGAATGGTCACTGGAAGCAGAACTGCCCCACGTACTTGGCGGATAAGAAGGCTGACAACATCAACAAAGGTATATTTGATATACATGTTATTGATGTGTACCTTACTAGTGCTCGTAGTAGCGCCTGGGTATTTGATACTGGTTCGGTTGCTAATATTTGTAACTCGAAACAGGAGCTAATACGAGGTGACGATGCGTGTTGGAAATGGTTCCAAGGTTGATGTGATCGTCGTCGGCACGCTCCCTCTACGTCTACCTTCGGGATTAGTTTAAAACCTAAATAATTGTTATTTGGTGCATGCGTTAAGCATGAACATTATATCTGGATCTTGTTTATTGCGAGACGGTTATTCATTTAAGTCAGAGAATAATGGTTGTTCTATTTATATGAATAATATCTTTTATGGTCATGCACCCCTTGTGAATGGTTTGTTCTTGTTGAATCTTGATCGTAGTGATACACATGTTCATAATATTGATGCTAAAAGATGCAAAGTTAATGATGATAGTACCACATACTTGTGGCACTGCCGCTTAGGTCATATTGGTGTAAAATGCATGAAGAAACTCCATGCTGATGGACTTTTGGAATCTCTTGATTATGAATCATTTGAAACATGTGAACCATGCCTTATGGGCAAGCTGACAAAAGCCCCATTTTCCGGTACAATGGAGCGAGCAAGTGACTTATTAGAAAGAAACCTAAGCTGTCGTTTTCACTAGAGGCTTCTCTCAAGAAAATAGCATACGGTGGGTAGACAAATTACTGTTGGGCAATTGATAGAAAAGCAAATAATCATGACGATATCCAAGGCAATGATCATGTATATAGGCATCACGTCCGAGACAAGTAGACCGACTCCTACCTGCATCTACTACTATTACTCCACACATCGACCGCTATCCAGCATACATCTAGTGTATTAAGTCCATAAAAAACGGAGTAACACCTTAAGCAAGATGACATGATGTAGACAAAGTAAACTCACGCATAAATAAACCCCATCTTTTTACCCTTAATAGCAATGATACATACGTGTCATGTCCCTTTCTGTCACTGGGATTGAGCACCGCAAGATCGAACCCATTACAAAGCACCTCTTCCCATGGAAAGATAAATCAATCTAGTTGGCCAAACCAAATCAATAGATCGGAGAAGAAATAAGAACCTATAATAATCATGCATAAAAGAGATCAGAGAAGACTCACATAATATTCATGGATAATCTGATCATCAACTCACAATTCATCGGATCCCAACAAACACACCGCAAAAAGTGATTACATCGGATAGAACTCCAAGAACATCGAGGAGAACATTGTATTGAAGATCAAAAAGAGAGAAGAAGCCATCTAGCTACTAACTATGGACCAGAAGGTCTGTGGTAAACTACTCACGCATCATCGGAAGGGCAGCAAGGTTGATGTTGAGCCCCTCCGTGATCCCCTCCGGCGGAGTACCGGAGAAGCCCTCCAGATGGGATCTCTCGAGAACAGAAACTTGCGGCGGCGGAAAAAGTATTTCGTGGACTCCCCTAATGGTTTCCCAATTTTTGGGAATTTATAGTGGTGGAATTAGGTCAAAATATTCAGAGGTGGGCCCACGAGGCACCAGGGCGCGTCTGCCCCCCCCCCCCAGGCGCGCCCTGGTGGCTCGTGGCCACCTCCAGGGTCTTCTGGCCTCCTCCCGAAGCTTCTAGTGTTTATCTTGTTTAGAAAAAAATCTGCAAAAAGTTTCGTGGCATTTGGACTTCGTTTGGTATTGATATTCTGTAAAACCAAAAAAAGGCAGAAAACTGCAACTGGCACTGGGCACTAAGTTAATAGGTTAGTCCCAAAAAATGATTTATAATTGCTGTAAATGTATATAAAAACATCCAAGATTGATAATATAACAGCATGGAACAATCAAAAATTATAGATACGTTGGAGACGTATCAGCATCCCCAAGCTTAATTCCTGCTCGTCCTCGAGTAGGTAAATGATAAAAACAGAATTTTTGATGTGGAATGCTGCCTATCATATTCATCATATATTATTTTCTTTTATAGCATGGACATATGGACTTGAATGATTCAAAGCAATAGTCTATAGTTTGACATGACGATATAAATACTCAAGCATACTAACAAGCAATCATGTCTTTCAAAATATCAACGCTAAAGAAAGTTATCCCTAGCCCATTGTGCTCAATCATTGATCCATTCATGAAACACACTCCATATTAGCTACATCCAATGTACAAGTATGACAATAGTGCTCTCTATTTGGTTCTTTATAAGAGAAGACGGAGACTCAAATAAAAATAAAAATTGCATAAAAGTAAATAGATAGGCCCTTCGCAGAGGGAAGCAGAGATTGGCTAATGTGCCAGAGTTCAAAGCTTAAATTAGAGAGATAAAAATATTTTGAGAGGCATGCTTTTCCTGTCAACGAAAACGACCGAGAATTCCAAATATTTTCCATGCTAGACACATCATAGGCGGTTCCCAAACAGAAAGTAAAGTTTATTTCCTTTCCACCATTCTTTCACAATCCATGGCTAGCCGTATCCACGGGTGCCCTCCATACCAACACTTTCCAAGGAATTTTGTTGTTATTAATTTTTGATTTCATTGTGGGACTGGACATCCCTATTACCGGCCACTCTCTCGTGCAATGACAAGTGAATAAACACTCATCGTGAGAATAACACACCTAGCATGGAAAATATTGGCCACCCCCTGCCGCTTCATGAGCGGTACAGGCACACAAAACGGAAAAATTATTTTCAAAATTAAAGTTGGCACACGCAAATTTACTTGGAACGGCATGGGAATACCGCATATAGGTAGATATGGTGGACTCATTTGGCACAACTTGGGTTTAAGGAATTTGGATGCACAAGCAGTATTTCCGCTTAGTACAAATGAAGGCTAGCAAATAGATTGAGAAGCACCAACCAAAAAGCGAAAACGGTCATAAACATGCATTGAACTTAACTAACACCGAATAATGCACCATAAGTAGGATATAATTTCTTTGCATAACTATTGACTTAATGTGCATGCATAGGGAATCACAAACGTTAACACTAATATTCTTACTAAATCACAATTACTCACTAACATGACTCACATATCATCATCTCATATCGCAAAACTATTGCAAGGAATCACACTTATCATATCCAATGATCTATATGAAAGTTTTTATTATATCCCTCTTGAATATTCATCACTTTGGGACCAAATTCATATCTTGTGCAAATTACCATTACTATTGTCATCTCTCAAAAAGATATAAGTGAAGCATGAGAGTACATATATTTCTTCAAAATTTTAATCTTAACAACTCTCAAAATAATATAAGTGCAGCATCCGAGTTTATTTCTTCAAAATTTTAATCTTATCAACTCTCAAAATAATATAAGTGAAGCATGAGAGTTTATTTCTTCAAAATTTTAATCTAATCAACTCTAAAAATAATATAAGTGAAGCATGAGAGTTTATTTCTTCAAAATATAATCACCACCGTGCTCAAAAAGATTTAAGTGAAGCACTAGAGCAACTGCCTAGCTCAAAAAATTTAAGTGAAGCACATAGAGTATTGTAATAAATTATGATGAACATGTGGCTCTCTCAAATTGGTGTGTCCAGCAAAGATGATTGTGACAAACTAAGAAGCAAACAAAGCAAAGACTCATATAATACACGACGCTCCAAGCAAAACACATATCATGTGACGAATAAAAATATAGCTCCAAGTAAAATTACCGATGGTTGGTTGAAGAAAGAGGGGATGCCTTCCGAGGCATCCCCAAGCATAGACGCTTGAGTCTTCCTTGAATATTACCTTGGGGTGCCTCGGGAATCCCCAAGCTTAGGCTCTTGCTACTCCTTATTCCTTCATCCATCGTGATCTCACCCAAAACTTGAAAACTTCAATCACACAAAACTCAACAAAACCTTCGTGAGATCCGTTAGTATAACAAAATAAATCACTACTGTAAGTATTGTTGCAAACCATTCATATTTTATTTTTTCATTAGACCTACTGTATTCTAACTTCTCCATGGCTTATACCCCCCGATACAATCCATAGTTTCATCAAAACAAGCAAGTAGTGCATCAAAAACAAAATCTGTCAAAAACAGAACAGTCTGTAGCAATCTATTTAAAAGCCATACTTCTGTAACTCCAAAAATTCTGAAAAATTAGAACAATGTGGAAATTCATATACCAATACTGTGTAAAAATTTCAGATTTTTCTGACGCTCCAGTACAGAACCAAAATTACAGCATTGGACGCAAAACTTTCTGTTTTCCAAACAGCATCAATTATACTATCTTCCAAATCATCCTAAAGGCTTTACTTGGCACAAACACTAATGAAAAAGAAAAAAACACAATCATAACAGTAGCATAAATATGAAAACACACCATAACAGAAAAAAAATTATTATATTCATTGGGTTGCCTCCCAACAAGCACTATTGTTTTATGCCCCTAGCTAGACATAATGCATAGTTTCAAGTATTATCACCCTTCGAGTTGATTCCATAAGTGGCCCTCATAATAGATTCATATGGTTCTTTAATATTCTTCCTAGGGAAATGTTCCATACCCTTTTTTAATGGAAATTGAAATTTTATATTCCCTTCTTTCATGTCAATAACGGCACCTATGGTTCTTAAGAACGGTCTACCAAGTATTATGGGGCAAGAAGGGTTGCATTCAATGTCAAGCAAAATAAAATCAACGGGCACGTAATTTCTATTTGCAAAAATAAGCACATCATTAATTCTACCCAAAGGCTTTTTAATAGTGGAATTCGCAAGATGCAAATGAAGAGAGCATTCATCTATATTGGTAAAGCCTAGCACATCACATAGAGATGTTGGAATTGTGGAAACACTAGCACCCAAATCACATAAAGCATTGCACTCATAATTTTTAATTTTAACTTTAATGGTGGGTTCCCATTCATCATATAATTTTCTAGGAATTGAAATTTCTAGTTCTAGCTTTTCTTCTAACGCTTTCATCATTGCTTCTATGATGTGTTTAGTAAAAGCCTTATTTTGCTCTTAAGCATTGGGTGAATTTAGCATGGATTGTAACAAATAAATGCACTCAATCAAAGAACAACTATCATAATTAAAATCTTTGTAATCCAAAAGAGTGGGCACATCGCTAGTTAAATTTTTTACCTCTCCAAACCCACTTTTATCAAGATTTTCACCCTCCGAATTATGGAGACGCTCTTTAGCTAAAGTTGACTCTTCTTCAGTCCCCTTTTCATCAAGTTTAATATTGCTAAACAAAGAATCTATAGATGAAACACCAATCATTTTAATATCCTCATCATTACTACGATAAAAACCGGGAGGAATCGCTTTTTCTAAAAATTCTTGTTTAGCTTTTAGCATAGCGGTTCTTTTCTTAGTCTCATGCATGGAGACATATAAAGCTTTAATTGATTCATTAATATCAATTTTAGGTAGCAAAATTTTTGTCTTAAGATTTTCCACATCATGAATAATTCTATCAATGCTCCTAGTCATATCATCAAGTTTACTCAATTTTTCTTCTATCGTAGTGTTGAAAACTTTTTGAGAATTAATAAATTCTGTAATATTACTTTCAAGATCAGAGGGCATCCTATTATTATTATTATTATAAGAATTACCATAAGGATTGCCATAATTATTAGAGGAATTTCCAGGAAACGGTCTAGCATTGAAATTACCTCTATAAGCATTACTATTAAAATTGTTTCGCGAGACAAAATTCACATCAATGGCATCATTATTTTGCTCAATCAAAGTGGACAATGGCACATCATTAGGATCAATATGAGCATTTTTACTAGCAACCAATTTCATAAGTGCATCAACTTTATCACTCAAAGTATTAATTTCTTCAACCGAATTCACCTTTTTACTAGTGGGAACTCTTTCAGTATGCCATTATGAATAATTTTCCATAATATTATCAAGCAATTTAGTAGCTTCTCCCAATGCAATTTCCATAAAAGTACCACCTGCGGCGGAATCTAAAAGATTTCTAGAGACAAAATTTAATCCCGCATAAAAAATTTGTATGATCATCCACAAATCTAAACCATGAGTATGGCAATTTCTTATAATTAATTTCATCCTTTCCCAAGATTGGGCAACATGTTCATGATCAGGTTGCTTGAAATACATAATTTGATTTCTAAGGGAAATAATTTGGTGGGAGGAAAATACTTAGTAATAAAAGCATCTTTACACCTATCCCAAGAATCGATACTATTTCGTGGTAATGATGAAAACAAAATTTGTGCACGATCCAGCAATGAGAATGGGAATAATTTTAATTTCACAATATCATTATCCACATTTTTTTTGCATATCACACAATTCTATGAAAGTGTTAAGATGGGATGCAACATCTTCATTAGGACTACCAGAAAATTGTTCTTTCATAACAAGATTTAGCAAAGCGGCATTAATATCACAAGTCTCCGCACTAGCGGCGGGAGGAGCAATCGGAGTACTAATAAAATCATTATTATTAGTATTGGAGAAATAACACAATTTTGTATTTTCTTGAGACATCGTGACTACGCAATCAAAATAGCAAGCAAGCAAACAAGCAAACAAGAAAAAGCAAACATAATTTTTTTTTGTAAAAACTTTTTAGAAGTGGGGAAGATGAAAACGAGAGGCAAAGGCAAATAAAGTAAATGCAAGGAGATGTAAGTTTTATGCATAGGTACTTGATAGATGTTGATGATGTCACCCCGGCAACGGCACCAGAAATTCTTCCTGCTACTTGTGAGCTGCATTGGTAATTCCCTGAAGAGGAAGGGAGATGCAGTACAGTAGAGATAAGTGTCGGTGTATAAAACATGGGTATTTTATACCCTGACTTATGCACAGATAGTAGCAGCCTCCTTGCTGGGAACCGCCAAGACCAAGATTCAGAGCCCAGTCACAGAAGCTACCAGAAAAAAGCTCAAGACACAACACTCAACTAATACCGAAGATGAAGACTTTCCTTGCCGGCGAGGCTAAACCGACAAGACCCGGCAAGCTCCATACCGGCAAGCATTTGCCAGCCCTCCTGCGCTCCACCTCACCACACAGATGTTCGCTATTGGGTGAGGTGTTGACCACGCAGGCTGTTTGGTAAGGCTTGTCGGGCACGTGTCAACATACTAGGACAAGATTTGCCTTTAATGACACCCGTCCTGGAGGCGCGTCAGAATAATACGAGGTGGCTGGGCAAGTGGTGCAGAAACCTTGCCGGAACTACCTCTCCACATGACACCAAACAATGCATTTAATGCTTTTGTCCTAAACTGGCAGAGTTAGGTATGATAGCACTGTTTGCTATCTAATCGCTATGTAATTACTATTTTGCAACTGTGGTAATCCCTTGAGCTATAAAAGGAGGGCCAAGGCAACAGTTAGAGGGATTCAGACCCCTTTTCAAACACCAGCACGCCTCGCGTAGCAGCTCTCTCCGCACCTTGCCGGGAGAAGTGCTCCTTGTACTTGCGCTCTCACACACCCAATACACCAAAAGCAGGAGTAGGGTTTTACGCTTCTCAACGGCCCGAACCTGGGTAAATTCCCTTGCGCTCTCCATTGATCATGCTCTTTGTGCACGTTGATCTCGCCCGCCGAACCACAAGGGGCTGCATGGCCCCATAGATGGTCGTCCCACCCACGACATCTTACCGGAGGCCACAAAGCCCCTGGACAGCCCAGCGACTTGCAAGTGATCCCGCAAAGAGATGGTGAAACTTTACGCAAGTACATCCAGAGGTTCAGCCGTGTGCACCGTAATATCCCAGAAGTGCACCCCGCAGCCATGATTGCTGCCTTTCACACGAATGTGCGCAATCGAAGGATGCGGGAGAAAATGAACGTCAAGTTGCCCAAGACCGTCAACAAGCTCTATACGTTGGCGGATAAGTGCGCACGTGCTGAGGAAGGAAGGAGGCTTCCCGGGGAGGACGCTGGTGCCGAAGTAGATTCTGAGGACGATGATGCTGCCACCCCGAGGAAGAAGGGCCGGAAGCGCAAGGGTAAAACTGTTATGGCCGTCGAAGGCTCCGGCAACTCCGAGTCCGCCAAGAAAGCCAAGACTGAGAACTCCTGCAAGGAGGCTGCTGTATGCGCCGCTTGCCAGGAGGCGGCGGCAAACGAGAAAGCCGGCAAGTCTGATGGGCCATACTACAAGATTCACCGCACCAAGGGCCATGATCTCCAAGAGTGCCGATAAGTCGAGCACCTTGTTGAGAAACAGAAGGCTGAATACGAGAAGCACGACAAAGAGAAGGGTCAAGATGGTGCCGGTGGATCTGGCAAAAGGGCCGTGGTGGTCGAGGAGGTCGCCGCGGCAAGGCCAAGCAGCAGAAAGAAAAGCCTGCTAGAGGCCGCGAAAAGAAAGAAGAAGATGATGCAAGTGAGGAAGAGGACGACGATGAAACCAGCAAACAAGAATTCCAGAAGGCAACTAAGGCCATATGCGTTGATGGAGGAGCATCTTAAGCAGTGGGCGCATGAGGTTAACGCGGTAGAACCAGCAATGGGCTCTCAAAAGCCACTCAAGTGGTCACACACGCCTATCATTTTCGATGCTGAGGACCACCCTGATCGCATAACTGCGGTCGGGTGTTTGCCGTTGTTGGTTTCACCAACAATTCGCAACCTCCAAGTAACGAAGATGTTAGTTGACGGTAGGGCCGGCCTGAATCTGATCTCTCCGGAAGTTATCAAGAGGCTGCATATCCCCGATGAGGAACTCAAGAAAACGGGCACGTTTCAAGGAGTAAATCCGGGAAGAAGCCAACCCAAGGGAAAGATCACGTTACCGGTGACGTTTGGCGGGGAGTTAAACTACAGAACGGAAAAGATTGTGTTTGACGTTGTCAAGATCCCCTTGCCGTACAATGGAATTCTTGGCCGCCCAGCCCTGGCAAAATTCATGGCAGTGTCTCACTATGCTTACAACACATTGAAGATGCCAGGGCCGATGGGTGTCATTTCCATCAACTCCGACAAGAAAGATGCGGTCATTTGCGTCGACAAGATGTACAGAGATGCGGTTGCAGCAGAAGCCGCCAAGGCGCCAGCTCCCGCCAAGAAGAAAGAAAGCAAAAAGTCTGGCAAGACCTCTAGCAAGGATTCTAGGAAGAGCACCTCTTCGGAGTGCTGCGCGCCCGTTGAAGACTTGCCACTGTGCTCTGCCGGTAGGAAATTCAAAGCCACTACACCGGCAACCAAGAAGGTACCGGCGAGGGAGGACGACACTGCCGGTACCTTCACCACCAGTGCCACCCTTGACGACAAATAGGAAAGGGCGCTCGTTGCCTTCCTGCGAGCGAACGTCCATGTGTTTGCATGGCGACCATCTGACATCCCCGGTGTTCCCAGGGAGGTAATTGAGCACCACCTTGCTGTCTGTACCCACGCTCGGCCCGTCAAGCAAAAAGTCCGGAAGCAAGCGTTGGAACAACAACAGTTTATTGCCGAAGAGATCAAGAAACTTGAAGCGGCAGGCCTAGTCAGAGGTGTACTACATTCCACATGGTTAGCAAACCCAGTTGTGGTGCGCAAAGCAAACGGAAAGTGGAGACTGTGTATTGACTACACCGATATTAACAAGGCTTGTCCAAAGGATCCTTTTCCTTTGCCTCGCAGCGATCAAATTGTAGACTCCACTTCTGGCTATGATTTGCTCTCTTTCCTTGATGCATATTCTGGATACCATCAGATTTTCATGGCCAAGGAGGATGAGGAGAAAACCGCATTCATTACTCCATGTGGCACGTACTGCTTTGTGCGCATGCCTTTCGGATTAAAGAGTGCCGGTTCGACATTTCCAAGAGCAGTCCAGATTGGTTTTGAGCTCCAGCGCCACAGGAATGTGGAAGCGTACATGGATGATATAGTAGTCAAGACCAAGGACAAATCTACCCTCATTCAAGACTTGGAAGAAACATTTGCAAACTTGTGCAAAATCAACTTGAAGCTCAATCCCGAGAAGTGCGTGTTTGGCGTTCCATCAGGTAAGCTTATCGGATTCTTTGTATCTCAACAAGGAATCGAAGCGAATCCTGACAAGATCAAAGCGATTGAGAAAATTCAAGCATCAAAGATGTGCGGTGTCTTGCCGGTTGTGTTGCTGCCTTGAGTAGGTTCATTTCAACATCCGCTGAGCGCGCCCTGCCATTTTTCAAGATTTTGAAAAAGGCAGGTCCGATGAAATGGACTCCGGAAATGGAGGCCACGCTGCAGGACTTGAAAAAATACCTCTCCTCCGCGCCAACACTAGTTGCGCCAAGACCACAAGAGCCGTTGCTGCTATACGTAGCGGCAATGAATCAAGTGGCTAGTGCTGCATTAGTGGCACAGAGGGAACCCGATGACGAGGAAGTAACCGCGACAAACCCATCCAGCGACAAACCGGAATCTTCTCCGGCAAATCATGGTGCCGACAAGTCAGAAACAGCGCAAGCAAATGGAGGTAATCAACAAACAGTGCAGTAACACCCCAATTTTTGGCCCTTTCTTTTTCTTTTGGATTTCTTCGAATTTGCATTTGGAGTTTCTTTTTCCATGGCTATGTGGTCTTGAAACCTGGGAAAATCTTCTCTCCTGCCACTTCCTAGTGGCTTGTCATTCTCAAATCTATCCCAAGGCCATGTCATTTCCATCTTAGCCCAACTCCAATATTTATTTATTGGGAATATTCCTTTTTCTATTAAAGGAATAACCCTGTTTGCCCTAGGTTGTGAAGCAACCTATATTTCTGTCATTCCCAAAATTCCCACAAAATTCTCATAAATTCTTTTGATCATATCTTCCAGAAATATGACAAAATCCATCCTTGCCTAGTTCAAAAATAATTCAGGAATATTCATTTTCCATTCTGTCCAGAATGGCACTTTGTGAAGGAAGTGCTATTTATATTTTCTTGATTGCCCTAAAAATTTTTGGGCACTCTCTAATATCCAAATTATTGGCACATGCCAAAATTCAACTTCTTTTGCCTAGTAAATCTTCCTCAGAAAATTTCCAAAGTTTCTGTCCAGAGAGAAGCTTTGTGAAGGAAGTACTAGCTAGGCTTATCCAAATGAGTTGAAATTTTGGGAGATCATTCATATGATCAAATCATTGCTCTCCACCAAATTTAATTTCCATCTAGCATACTATGTGAGCACACCATCAAATCTTGGTTTCTGGTCACAATTTCAGTCTGTGAAGCAACTATATTTTATATTGCTTCAAAAATTCTGAAATTAATCCAGGACCTAAATATCCCTAAATAATGTGAGCATGCTAAAACTCACATTATTTTGCCAAGCCATTTTCTCTGGAAAATTCCCGCAAGCTTCTGTCCAGTCAGGAGCATTGTGAAGGAAGTACCATTTATACTTATCCAAATTGGATGAAATTTTTATGGAACCCTCATATGCCCAAATCATCATGCTACACCAATTTGCAGCCCAATGCAAGCACCTATGTGAGTGGTACTTCTTGATCAAGTTTCCGGACCAGAATATGTGGTTGTGAAGCAACTATATTAACTACTGGTCCAAATCTCTTAAAAAGTCACAGGATCATAGTCATTCCTACCCTAAACCTGTGTGACATCTTATTTGACCATTTAACAAAACCATTTTACCAGAGCTATTGGTCAAAGTTTGCTACAGAAAACTTCCATCGACCTCTCCCATCAACACAAAGTGCCTCTGGCCGATCCATCACATCTATCGAACTGTATGTTGGAGGGACAACTCGGTAGGCACCTTTTGGCAGACCCTCGTGCCCTCTCCTCGCCATGCCATGCGGTGACCACGCCGTTGGCATGCGTTTGGCGCGCTCCGCTCGTCGGTTAGCCTCGGGACTCCTCTGCCCGGCCGTTCCCTCGCGCCCTCTAGTGCCATCTCGCTCCTCCTTCGGCCACGTAGCTCCCTGGACCCCTCTCCGCCTCCTGCATCGCCTGCCGCCGGCCCTAGCAGCCTCCGCACGCGAGCGCGCCGTCCGCCCGAGTGGCCGACCGCCCCTGTGCTAGCCCGTCCGCGCCCGCGCGTCCCTGGCGCCGCCCAGCATCTCCTCTGCCTCTCCCGTCGCCTCAAGGGCCCGCGCGTGCCCTGCCCTCGCCAGAGCACGCTCCGCCCGGCCGCGGTGACATCCGGGGGCGGCACCACCTCCGTCCCGGCTATTTAAGCCACCCCGAGCCCGTCCGAGCACTCCATCCTCCTCCCCACTTCCCTCTAGCCCTCCCCGACCAGTCAAACGAGCTCGAGGAGCTCTCCTTGCTCGCCATTGCAGCCATTGCCGCCGTCGGCCTCGCCTTAAATCCGAGCCCGACCGAGCTTTTCCCCTCGCCATTCCTACTCCCGAGGACTCACCGAAGTACGGCGGAGCTCCTCTGCCCTTCATCTCCTCCTCCGGTGGCCTATCGGCGTGCGCCCGAGTTTGCCCGAAGCCACCGTCCGCCGCAGCTCGTGCCCTGCTCGGTTGCAAGCTCGCCGGCAAGAATGGATGGCCCAGGCAGGTGCGCGCCGTCCAGCTGAGCTCGCCGGTAGTCAGGGCGTCGCCGAAGACGGCCTACGGTGGCGGCAATCGCCTGCGGGGTCGGCTCTGTCCTCACTCAGGCGCGAGCACGCGGGAGGGAAGAAGAAGACCTAGTCGGTAGGCCCCACCTCCCCGCGGGCCCCACCAGTCAGCCACATGGGGAGTTGACCCCGGCCCGCTGACATGTATTAGTGGAGACGTACTCCACCTAATACGTGTTCTGTATCTAAAAGCGTACTCCTGCCCGGCATAAGAAGAGAATACGCTTTCCCACGGCGAAAGCGTATTTTCTAATGTGCGCTTTCTGTTTTTCAGCCGCCGGCCGAAACTGCTAATTAGCGGACGTTCGTCCGTTAAGGCCAGAAAAGAACAATATTTAATTCTTTTTATGCCTAACGAACGAACGACCGTAACTCCGCAACCGTGACTCCGAATCAGATGATTCCAAAGCACACGATCTCATTTCATCGAGCCCGTTCCGATGGTGTCATTTTCATGAGGTTGTCACACTATGAAAATGACCATTTTGCCCTTGCCCTTAAAACAGCTCCGCCAAGAGGGAAACTTTTCCGGCGATTCTTTTCGTGAGTTCATCGCACCCCTCCCCGGTGGTTCCTCCGTTCCCAGGCAAGCCACAACAGCCACTTGCATGATGGAATTGCAATAGCCATGGTTTCCACCTGAATATTTAATAATTGTTTGCGCATTTAATTATTTTGTGCATGCTTCGAATATGCTTGTGAATCCATGGTCATTGCTTATGCCATGTTCATTTTCATCTAGTAAGTGTTATGATTAATTGCTAATGATACTATTGTCATGTTTTATTCTTGTAATCATTTCCAATGCTAGTGATACTGATATGCTCACATGAGTAGTTATGGTTTAATATGCAAATACATGTGATATTCATGATCATCGTTATGCCATGCTCATTTGTATCCCGTAGAATAAATGATTTATCATCGTTCCTATTATGTGGTTAAATGGTTATGTTGCCCATCCATGGTTACACTGATATCATGCTCATCTGCATTGTCATTATGTATTTTATTATGACTCAGCTCATCACCATTCAAGTTAAACCGGACATTAATCGAACTTGAACAAATCTGTTGGCTGAGTCATGGTGCCACCGAATCGAGCTCACCAGTGCAACCACACTTGCCTGGATGGGGAGGCCCTAGTGCGGTCTATTGTCATGCCTCTCGCCGGTGCCTCCTACGAGGGAAGGTTGTGGGTGCGCGCTACCCTGATCAGGTAGGCTACCATAGCCTTGAGGACCCGAGTTTTGATGGTACTAGGGTCCCCGTTTGGGACAATGTTGATGTTTGGCCACGACGGTGGCAGCCACAGAGGTGGCGGATGTCACATGTTGACATCAGGGTCACCCAGGACATAGCCCAAAGGGGAGTTTGTCGGAGTGGCCGGGAGAGTGTCATGCAATAGATTGGTTTTGTCGGAATGTCATTGGTCCACCCGAATGGGAGCACGAGGCCATGAGTTCCGTTGTGTGGGTACAGTGTACTAACCTCTGCATAGTGTATAATCTATCGATAGCCGCGTCCTCAGATATGGACACAGTTCGTAGTAGGTCACACTATGGGTCAACGGTAATAATAATCTGAATAATAACAATCCTGGTTCGATGAGAAAAGAAGTTGGTTGATCTTTATGTGGTCATGCGATGATCACAGGTAGAGATCAAGCTCCGTGTGGTCATGTGATGATCACGATGGTATAGTTGATACCGAGCTTGGTTGATCCTGAGGTGATCGTGTGATGATCACGATGGTAAGTTGGTGGTTACGAGATAACCTCCGAGCAGAGTAAGTTGGTCCATGAGACCTTAACCGTCGACCCCCCTTGCATGCTAGTGCTAGTATCATCTTGTTCATATCATGAATTATATGTACATGCCATGCTCATGTTGTTGCCAAGCTCATGTTGTTCTAGTAGTATCGTGTTCATCTTTGATGATTAACCTGTAAATGCCATGCTGTTGTATGTCTTGATTGCTTTGGTTGCTGTGAGCTTGCGAGTACATTCAAAGTACTCACCTGGCATGTCATGCCAGATTGCAGGTGATGCCGTGATTGCTTGTTTGTCGAGGACCCCGAGGTTGCGCTCTAGGATACGTCCCAGCCAGAGTCCCTGCGGAGTGGAGTTCATCACCGTTGTCGCTGTCCCGCTGCTAGAAGTTATTCCGCTACGAGTTGTTCCGCTGCTAGCATAGAGCTATCCGAGCAGGCGTAGTGTCGCCGTGCCCCTATAACCTTTGTAATATCGGACCCTTGTACCCATGTTATTTGCAATACAGAGCTGATTTGTTCTATGCCAAGCAGTGCCGTATTCCAGAAGACTTGATCTCTGGGCTGGAATACGGGGTGTTCTGGTCTCTCTGAGCCGGGGTGCCACAAGGCTTGGTATCAGAGCAGGTCTGGCTGTAGGACGCCCTTGTCAGCGTGAGCGTTAGAAACCGTTAGTATAGAGTCTAGTCGGCTTGCTGCACTTGATTGCTGCATTTGTTTGTCGCATAGCATGCATATAGACTTATTATCTTGTCGCTAACGGTTGATCTTGTGAGTGTAGGTGGCATCGGTTTCGATCCACTACCTGCACCCTCCTGTTTAGCATTTTTGCTCGTTGGTGTTTGGTGTCATCTTTGTCCCAGCGGAGTGATGCCGAGATACCTAGTGGTGTCGATCACTTGCAGGATTGACGCACAGGTACCACACCAATATTTTCTCTTCTGCCACACCTATCGTTTCGGTGGTAGACACGTTTCTACCCCGGATCTTGCCATCCAACCCGCTGTTTGGCAACCCTCACTGGTCTTTGCTATCAGAAAAGGGTAATGCCAGGAAACCCTGATTTCCACCGCTAGCCTACCCTATCACCCATTCTCTGGACGAGTACGGTCTCCTTCCGTACTCTTGATGATGATGTGATCGTGACATCCGTGTCACGCTACATGATCACCGAGTCCGTCCTCACCGCTAAGCCGGTCCAGATGCAATCGGTGCTGAGCCAGCTCTTGGTGTAGCTCTGCTTACACCAACCCCTCCACACGTTGATTCACTTTCGTGCACACCGCCACAGCATATTAGCTCGTAGTACCGGAGTTCCCTCAAGAATTGTGTTCTTAAGTAGGCATGCATAGTGAGGTGAATAGCTGTAATATGTGATGTTGGTTGTATGTAATCTTGATGCTGTGTGTGCTTTTGTTTTAGTCGTTTCTTTTGGCTTCTTTCTTTGGGCCCTCGGTGTTACCATATTTCCCCTTATGAAAAGTTGCTCACCAACCAACACCGGACTCGAAGAAGCAGTGAGGAGTTCTATTTGAAAAACTCAGCTAATCATTATGAAACTCTCAGCCGACTGCATTATATTGGGAATATCTGATCTGAATACAAATGATATTCTGGAATGACTATCAACATCAAGTTGACATCAGTGTGCAACTATCACAATCGTAATGATTAAACCAGCTGGAAGACAATTTGTGCAAGACAACAACACATTTCCAGTCAAAGGAATATCAAGGGTATATACATATATATGGTATTCAGTCTGCATATCACCCAGAGAAGCTTCTGGTGTAAGCAACCTAGTGTTCCTCCGCACGCTACCAGAGAAGCTTACGATGCAAGGTTCCGTAGTCTTCCTCGGTACGATGTATGGATAACTTCCTGTGTAAGATACTCAGTCTTCTTCGGTAAGCCACCGCAGACAGCTTTCGGCATAAGTTACCGAATCTTCCTCAGCCAGCAACCAAGGGAAAAACTTCTGAAGTACGGTACCCGGTTTTATTCAGCACGCTATCCCGGCAACAGCTTCGAGCATAAGATATCCAGTCTTCCTCGGCACGCTACTCTCAGATAGCTTCCAACACAAGCTATCCGGTCCTCGTCAGTACGGCACTACAAACCACCATCGACAGTGGTACAAGATATTACACGGTGAGTTGGCAGCATATGGCAGTGCATCCCAAGAATCAGATCCGCAACAGTTTGTCAGAAGCAAGAATCAGTCAAGACACAAGTGTCTGCCTTGGGAATCAAATGTTCAGCTACACATGCTTCCATACTGTGAGCATGCTGCCAAGATAACGCAAGTCACTCGTACGATGATACCAGCACAGTGAGAATCCAACAAATCCGTGAGTATGTAAGAGGAAGAAAGCAAGTTATACACCTCAGTGTGATGCAATGTCTGACAAGCTATGAAGCAATACAACGTTGGGACAACAATCCGGACAGTGGATATCAAGGCTAGCTTCCTCACGCCCGACAAGGTGATATCGTTAACCCTTGTCACTGTCAAGAAGGATTGACCACAGCAGTGAGCTCTATACAATTAACTGTGAACCTGGTACATGATCATGATGAACCCTTGTTTACCTTTTCTTGGTAACGGCACCATGCCTGTGTTCTGAGCTGCTTTCGGCCGTCCAGGGTGGATGCCGCCTTTATATTTCTCTTTTCAACAACTGGCCCGTGTTCTGAGCTGCTTTTCGGCCGTCTCGGGCAGCTGTTGAGTTTCTTTTTGTAGCAGTGACCCTATGCTCTGAGCTGTTCTTCGGCCGTCTTAGGGAACTGCTACATTCTTCTTATCAACACTGCCTCATGCTCTGAGCTGCTTTTCAGCCGTCGTGAGCCAGGGTTGAGTTATTTCAGTAGTGTCCCAGATCTGAGTTGTAAAGACCGTTCTGGTGGCTACTGATTTATTTGCCGATTTCTTGCAAAGGTTCGGATGATCATTGCCCTACAGTTAAAGCCCGGGAGATGATGAACTTGCCAGTTAAGCATTGTTGCACAGTCACAGGATAAGGATAAGGTATGACTGCCGGAATATTGCACCTGACAGCACCTCTGGTCACACAAGGAATTAAAGATATTTATGGCCAAGCTCTTTTAGCAAAAGATTCGGAAAAGAGAACAATAATGAAGTAGCAAGACCGGTAATACAGATGTGATAATTGTCGCATGAACAACATGGTACGGACTTGATACTCAAGACAGTGGAGCCAACCAAGGTAATTCAGAACTACCTACAAGCTGTGAGATTCCGCCAAGAGAACGGTCATGATTCTCAGCATTGTTTTGAACCCGGAGGATATGCATCTACTTGAGTAATCTGATGCAAGGATTAAAGGTTTCCTGCCCACCGAGGAAATTTGTTCACAACTCCATTTGATACTATCGGTGCTGGAGAAAAGAATGTCACTCCCGGACTTATGGAAATCCCGGTCATGATAATATCAGACAAACCAGCAGGCATCAAAGAAATGAGGTCGGAGAAAGGATGAACATATGAAGGAAGACCTGTCAGAATGTGGGATATGGTGAAGCAAACCACCCCAGAGCAAGTCAGTGAGTCAGATGGAATTCAGAGGGAACATCAAGGAAAAGGATACCCGAGTTGGAAACGGTTTCCTTAAGTCAGAATATTCATACTTGTTCCCTGAGCAACCAAATCTCGAGGACGATATTTATCGTAAGGGGGGTAGGTTTGTAACACCCCGATTTTTGGCCCTTTCTTTTTCTTTTGGATTTCTTCGAATTTGCATTTGGAGTTTCTTTTTCCGTGGCTATGTGGTCTTGAAACCTGGGAAAATCTTCTCTCCTGCCACTTCCTAGTGGCTTGTCATTCTCAAATCTATCCCAAGGCCATGTCATTTCCATCTTAGCCCAACTCCAATATTTATTTATTGGGAATATTCCTTTTTCTATTAAAGGAATAACCCTGTTTGCCCTAGGTTGTGAAGCAACCTATATTTCTGTCATTCCCAAAATTCCCACAAAATTCTCATAAATTCTTTTGATCATATCTTCCAGAAATATACCAAAATCCATCCTTGCCTAGTTCAAAAATAATTCAGGAATATTCATTTTCCATTCTGTCCAGAATGGCACTTTGTGAAGGAAGTGCTATTTATATTTTTTTGATTGCCCTCAAAATTTTTGGGCACTCTCTCATATCCAAATTATTGGCACATGCCAAAATTCAACTTCATTTGACTAGCAAATCTTCCTCAGAAAATTTCCAAAGTTTTTGTCCAGAGAAAAGCTTTGTGAAGGAAGTACTAGCTAGGCTTATCCAAATGAGTTGAAATTTTGGGAGATCATTCATATGATCAAATCATTGCGCTCCACCAAATTTAATTTCCATCTAGCATACTATGTGAGCACACCTTCAAATCTTGGTTTCTGGTCACAATTTCAGTCTGTGAAGCAACTATATTTTATATTGCTTCAAAAATTCTGAAATTAATCCAGGACCTAAATATCCCAAAATAATGTGAGCATGCCAAAACTCACATTATTTTGCCAAGCCATTTTCTCTGGAAAATTCCCCCAAGTTTTTATGGAACCCTCATATGCCCAAATGATCATACTACACCAATTTTCAGCCCAATGCAAGCAACTATGTGAGTGGTACTTCCTGATCAAGTTTCTGGACCAGAATATGTGGTTGTGAAGCAACTATATTAACTACTGGTCCAAATCTCTTAAAAAGTCACAGGATCATAGTGCTTCCTACCCTAAACCTGTGTGACATCTTATTTGACCATTTAACCAAACCATTTTACCACAGGTATTGGTCAAAGTTTGCTACAGAAAACTTCCATCGACATCTCCCATCAACACAAAGTGCCTTTGGCCGAGCCATCACATCTATCGGACTGTATGTTGGAGGGACAACTCGGTAGACACCTTTTGGCAGACCCTCGGGCCGTCTCCTCGCCATGCCACGCGGTGACCACGCCGTTGGCATGCGTTTGGCGCGCTCCGCTCGTCGGTTAGCCTCGGGACTCCTCTGCCCGGCCGTTCCCTCGCGCCCTCTAGTGCCATCTCGCTCCTCCTTCGGCCACGTAGCTCGCTGGACCGCTCTCCCCCTCCTGCATCGCCTGACGCCGGCCCCAGCAGCCTCAGCACGCGAGCGCGCCGTCCGCCCGAGTGGCCGACCGCCCCTGTGCTCGCCCGTCCGTGCCCGCGCATCCCTGGCGCCGCCCAGCATCTCCTCTACCTCTCCCGTCGCCTCAAGGGCCCGCGTGTGCCCTGCCCTCGCCAGAGCACGCTCCGCCCGGCCGCGATGATATCCTGGGGCGGCACCACCTCCGTCCCGGCTATTTAAGCCACCCCGAGCCCGTCCGAGCACTCCATCCTCCTCCGCACTTCCCTCTAGCCCTCCCCGACCAGTCAAATGAGCTCGAGGAGCTCTCCTTGCTCGCCATTGCAGCCATGGCCGTCGTCGGCCTCGCCTTAAATCCGAGCCCGACCGAGTTTTTCCCCTCACCATTCCTACTCCAGAGGACTCACCGAAGTACGGCAGAGCTCCTCTGCCCTTCATCTCCTCCTCCGGTGGCCTATCGGCATGCGCCCGAGTTCGCCAGAAGCCACCGTCCGCCGCAGCTCGTGCCCTGCTCGGATGCAACCTCGCCGGCAAGAATGGATGGCCCAGGCAGGTGCGCGCCGTCCAGCCGAGCTCCCCGGTAGCCAGGGCGTCGCAGGAGACGGCCTACGGCGGCGGCAATCGCCGGCGAGGTCGGTTGTGTCCTCACTCAGGCGCGAGCACGCGGGAGGGAAGAAGATGACCCAGTCGGTGGGCCCCACCTCCCCGCGGGCCCCACCAGTGAGCCACACGGGTAGTTGACCCTGGCCCGCTGACGTGTATTAGTGGAGACGTACTCCACCTAATACGTGTTCTGTATCTGAAAGCGTACTCTTGCTCGGCCTAAGAAGAGAATACGCTTTCCCACGGCGAAAGCGTATTTTCTAAAGTGCGCTTTTTGTTTTTCAGCCGCCGGCCGAAACTGCTAATTAGCGGATGTTCGTCCGTTAAGGCCAGACAAGAACAGTTTTTAATTCTTTTTCTGCCTAACGAACGAACGGCCGTAACTCCGCAACCGTGACTCCGAATCAGGTGATTCCAAAGCCCACGATCTCAGTTCGTCGAGCCCGTTCCGATGGTGTCATTTACATGAGGTTGTCACACTGTGAAAATGACCATTTTTCCCTTGCCCTTAAAACAACTCCGCCAAGAGGGAAACTTTTCCGGCGATTCTTTTCGCGAGTTCATCGCACCCCTCCCCGGTGGTTCCTCCATTCCCAGGCAAGCCACAACAGCCACTTGCATGATGGCATTGCAGTAGCCATGGTTTCCACCTGAATATTTAATAATGGTTTGTGCATTTAATTATTTTGTGAATGCTTTGAATATGCTTGTGAATCCATGCTCATTGCTTATGCCATGTTCCTTTTCATCTAGTAAGTGTTATGATTAATTGCTAATGATATTCTTGTCATGTTTTATTCTTGTAATCATTTCCGATGCTAGTGACACTGATATGCTCACATGAGTAGTTATGGTTTAATATGCAAATACTTATGATATTCATGATCATCGTTATGCCATGCTCATTTGTATCCCGTAGAATATATGATTTATCATCGTTCCTATTATGTGGTTAAATGGTTATGTTGCCCATTCTTGGTTACACTGATATCATGCTCATCTGCATTGTCATTATTTATTTTATTATGACTCAGCTCATCACCATTCAAGTTAAACCGGACATTAATCGAACTTGAACAAATCTGTTGGCTGAGTCATGGTGCCACCGAATCGAGCTCACAAGTGCAACCACACTTGTCTGGATGGGGAGGCCCTAATGCGGTCTATTGTCATGCCTCTCGCCGGTGCCTCCTACGAGGGAAGGTTATGGGTGCGCGCTACCCTGATCAGGTAGGCTACCATAGCCTTGAGGACCCGAGTTTTGATGGTACCAAGGTCCCCGTTTGGGACAATGTTAATGTTTGGCCACGACGGTGGCAGCCACAGAGGTGGCGGATGTCACATGTTGACATCAGGGTCACCCAGGACATAGCCCAAAGGGGAGTTTGTCGGAGTGGCCGGGAGAGTGTCATGCAATAAATTGGTTTTGTCGGAATGTCGTTGGTCCACCCGAATGGGAGCACGAGGCCATGAGTTCCGTGGTGTGGGTACAGTGTACTAACCTCTCCAGTGTGTATAATCTATCGATAGCCGCGTCCTCGGATATGGACACAGTTCGTAGTAGGTCACACTATGGGTCAACAGTAATAATAATCTGAATAATAACAATCCCGGTTTGATGAGAAAAGAAGTTGGTTGATCTTTATGTGGTCATGCGATGATCACAGGTAGAGATCAAGCTCCGTGTGGTCATGTGATGATCACGATGGTATAGTTGATACCGAGCTTGGTTGAGCCTGAGGTGATCGTGTGATGATCATGATGGTAAGTTGGTGGTTACGAGATATCTCCGAGCGGAGTAAGTTGGTCCATGAGACCTTAACCGTCGACCCCCCTTGCATGCTAGTGCTAGTATCATCTTGTTCATATCATGAATTATATGTACATGCCATGCTCATGTTGTTGCCATGCTCATGTTGTTCTAGTAGTATCGTGTTCATCTTTGATGATTAACCTGTAAATGCCATGCTGTTGTACCTCTTGATTGCTTTGGTTGCTGTGAGCTTGCGAGTACATTCAAAGTACTCACCTGGCGTGTCATGCCAGATTGCAGGTGATGCCGTGATTGCTTGTTTGTCGAGAACCCCGAGGTTGCGCTCTAGGATACGTCCCAGCCAGAGTCCCTGCGGAGTGGAGTTCATCACTGTTGTCGATGTCCCGCTGCTAGAAGTTATTCCCCTACGAGTTGTTCCGCTGCTAGCATAGAGCTATCCGAGCAGGCGTAGTGTCGCCGTGCCCCTGTAACCTTTGTAATATCGGACCCTTGTACCCGTGTTATTTGCAATATAGAGCTGATTTGTTCTATGCCAAGCAGTGCCGTATTCCAGAAGACTTGATCTCTGGGCTGGAATACGGGGTGTTCCGGTCTCTCTGAGCCGGGTTGCCACAAGTGCCGACGAAGAAAGTGGTGCAGCGACGAGTGTATTTCGTCAGTTCCCTTCTGCAAGGGACTAGATCGAGATACTCTGGGGTGCAGAAGTTGCTTTTTGGCCTTCTTATGGCCTCGAGAAAGCTGCGTCACTACTTCCAAGCGCATGAAATCACCGTCGTCACCCGCTTTCCGTTGCAACACATCTTGAGGAATCCAGAGGCAACTAGCAGGATAGTGGAGTGGGCGTTGGAATTGTCAAGCTTTGCACTCAAGTTTGAGAGCACTTCAACTATTCAGAGCAGAGCCTTGGTGGAGTTCATTGCAGAATGGACACCAACGCAAGACGAAGAAATTCAAGAAACAGCTCTCCCCGGCAAGGAAACGGCAAAGGAATGGATCATGTACTTTGACGGTGCCTTCTCGCTACAAGGCGCCGATGCCGGAGTGCTGCTTGTCGCACCCACCGGAGAACTCCTCAAGTATGTGGTTCAAATGCACTTTCCCAGGAGGCAAGCTACAAACAACACTACTGAGTACGAAGGACTCCTTGCCGGTCTAAGGATCGCAGTGGACCTTGGTATCAAAAAATTGATCGTCCGCGGTGACTCACAGCTTGTTGTGAAGCAAGTAAACAAATATTACCAGAGCCCGTTAATGGAAGCATACGTGGAAGAAGTGAGGAAATTGGAAGAACACTTTGACGGGTTACAAACAGAGCACATCCCTCGTGCGGAAAACAGCATTGCTGACAGCCTGTCAAAATGTGCCGCTCAAAAGCTTCCCGTGGAACCGGGAACTTTTGTGCTCCATTTGAATCAACCCACGGTCACTCCATCAACGCAGGCCAGTAAGAGAAGAAAGTTGAATACCGGCAAGTATTTTCCGGCAGAGCTCCCGGGAGCCGCCGACAAGGATGTTGCCGGGAACAACAACACGGTTGCCGGTGAGCAGCCGCTTAGCGCAGATCCCCAAGTTCTTGCCGCAGAAGCAAGCACTCCCGCGGCCGAAGAGATGCCTTTAATCCTTGTCGTCGAGCCGCAGGCTCCGGCATGGGCACATCAGATAGTCCATTTCCTACAAACAGGAGAACTTACCGATGAGCAAGAAGAAGCTGAGAGAGTAGCCCGTCAGTCAAGTATGTATCAGTTTGTGGATACCATTCTGTACAGAAAGAGACCAAACAGTGTGAAATTGAAGTGCATTTGCCGGGAAGACAGACTAAAGCTGTTGGCGGAGATACACGGAGGCATATGTGGCTCTCACATAGGATCAAGAGCACTTGCCGGAAGGCATTCCGGCAAGGCTTCTATTGGCCCACTGCACTCCAGGATGCGACTGAGCTAGTAACCAAGTGTGAAGCATGCCAGTTCCATTCAAAGAACATACATCAGCCAGCTCAAGCTCTCCAAACAACCCCTCTCTCCTGGCCCTTTTCGGTCTGGGGACTCGATATCTTGGGCCCCTTCCCCCGTGTTGCCGGGGGCTTTGAGTTCTTGTATGTTGCAATCGACAAGTTCACAAAGTGGCCTGAAGTGGAGCCAGTGAGGAAGGTGACAGCGTAATCGGCCGTCAAGTTCTTCAAATGATTAGTTTGCCATTTCGGGGTTCCTAACAGAATCATCACCGACAACGGCACACAATTCACGAGCCGCGCCTTCATGCAATATATCCAAGACCTTGGCAGCAAAATTTGTTTTGCATCTGTTGCCCACCCGAGAAGCAACGGCCAGGCGGAAAGGATGAATGCTGAAGTGTTGCGTGGCCTCGAGAGAAGAACTTTCGACAGGCTGCGCAAGTGTGGAAGACACTGGATTGATGAGTTGCCGGCGGTTCTTTGGTCACTCAGGACAACACCAAATCGAGCTACCGGCCAAACACCCTTCTCCCTAATCTATGGTGCAGAAGCGGTGCTCCCCACGGAACTCATATACGGGTCACCTCGAGTGCTCGCTTACGATGAAGCTGGGCAAGAGCGGCTGCGGCAAGACGACGCAACGCTCCTTGAGGAAGATTGTCTTCGGGCGGCTGTGCGAGCTGCACGCTACCAGCAAGCTTTGCGCCGCTACCATAGCCGCAAAGTGCACGCCCGAAGCCTTGAGGAAGGCGACCTTGTTCTTCTGCGCGCTTAGTCCTCCAAAGGATCAAACAAGTTGTCGCCAAAGTGGGAAGGCCCTTATCGGGTAGTACGAGTCACCAGACCTGGCGCAGTCCGACTGGAGACTGAAGATGGCATTCAAGTGCAAAACTCATGGAATATTGAGCATCTTCGCAAGTTCTACCCATAAGGCGCAGTTGCCGGGACACCTCCCGGCAACCCCTTTTGTACAAGCTTTGTCGGCAAGACATGTTACCCTTTGTACAAAGCCAGGCACAGATCCTGTGCATAATAAAGCAAAGTGTTCCGCAACTCCTCGTACATATTCATTTATATGTGGATGCATGTGATGTTCTGATTTACACTTTAATTTGTATGGAATGACTGATGAACCGCCAAGGTTCCCAACCCACTCTTTTCTCTTCTTTCTTTTTCTTAAAAAGGACAGAAGGATCCCTTGCGCGCAAGTTTCCCGGGGGGGAGTGGAGATGGGGTACCATTTTAATGACGTTCAAGTAATCATCTCATGCAACGAGAAAAACGACACAAGGAAAAGCTAAGTTGAAAAACTTTGGAAATTTTTCTTCATTACATTTGCGGCCTCCCTTGAACGATTATGTGCTTTGTATGAGAAACCTGCACGCGAAGGAACCTTGTCGCGGTCGACCTACGCTCTAGCTTGCCTCGAGTCCGCTCGGAGAGCCTAGCAGCTGCATTCTGACCCGGCAAGTCGCCTTGCCGGCAGCGGCACTCCCAGCAGGCTGCTAAGGACCCATTCCTCAAAGCGCTCGTGGCAAGTGTGAGCACCGGCAAGTTTCCAAACAAGCGTAGGGGCACAATCATATAAAGGCAAAATAAGACAAGGGAAACAGCATGCATTCATCTAAGACCGACAAATACTAGATATTCATTAAGCAAGTACTCGATTACATATTGTTGGCCCTTTGCCAGGGTTTATCTCGAGTGCAAGGAGGGCAAAAGGGGCGCCTAGGCGGAGTCCAGCTTGTTCCCAGAAGGTCAGATGATGGTCCTGCCGGCGATCAGCCAGACTCTTCGCCGTCGTCTTCGATCTTCACACCTGGAGAGCCGTCGTCATCGCCGTCATCATCGTCATCCTCAGCATCGCTGGAGGAAGCGGTGTCGCTGTCGCTCGAGCTCTCCACGCAGCACTCCAGACGAGCGCCTGAAGCCCCGAAGAACTTCACGACGAGCGTGTCTGGTCCATCCTGCCTGAAGTGAAGAAGGTGCCCCTGCCCCAAGCAACGGGCACGGGCAAAGGATTTCCACCCGCGCGTGAGGTACATGATGCCATTATTGGAAGTCTCAACGGTCACCCAGACTGGGCCGTTGCAGCAGCCGTCCATGCGCAGCCATAAGCCATGCAGGTGGCGGCCTTCCATCTCCCTAGCAAAAGGGCGAGGAAGCCGCAGCCAGCTCCGCGGCTGGTCACGCAGCTCCAAGACGAACTCCTACGCCGTATCCACCATGTGGCCTTCTGCCGGCGGAGGAAGGGCCAAAGATGGAGCGACAAGCACCCCGCCATGGCCGCCCCGACCACGGGCGTCGCGCCACCCATGACCGCGGGCTACAGCCCTCCCTTGAGCGCTAGAGCCAGCCTCCACAGCTGCAGCCGAAGCATGAGCTTGGAGCCGAGAAGAAGCTCTCGCCGCGGTGGCGGAAGCACGACCGCGACCCCTTCCCCTCGCCATGCCGTCGTCAAATGCGGAGGAATAAGATACAAGAAAAAAGGCAGCAGTCGCTGGAGATTGAGGCAGAAAGAGATGGATGAGCATCGCACCCCCCAGCCCCTCTATTTATAGGGGGAGTGCGGGGAGACTGGCACTTCGCCGTCTTTGGGCGTCCGCCCACGATCACCAATCCCGCGCCCCGCGCTTCTGGCGGGCACATTACTCCAGCAACCGCCCACGTTCACCAATCCCGCTCCCTGGCCCGGCGCATCACTCCAACGGCCGCCCTTCTCCACCAATCCGCTGCCTTTCATGCATGCAGACGCGCGTAATGGGGGAAGGTGGAGGCGCGGAAGGAGGAAGAATCACGGCATGAATGGCAGTTATTCCTCGCCATGCGTTGCCATGCACCTATTTAAGTTTGTTCAAATGGCGAGGCTTGCCGGAAAATGGCCAAAAGCACGCTCAAGGCCAGATTAATAAGGAAGCAAAGAAGATCTCAAGCGAAGATAACCATCATGATGAAAATTACAGCGGCAGTTTCCCGCCGCGTGTCTGTGCATTGTTTGGGCCTAGCCCAACGATGCTTCGGACGCGCGTATGGCCCAGGCCCGGGGGCTCCTGTCGGTGTATAAAACTTGGGTATTTTATACCCTGACTTATGCACAAACAGTAGCAGCCTCCTTGCCGGCCAAGCCTTGCCGGGAACCGCCAAGACCAAGATTCAGAGCAGAGTCACAGAAGCTACCAGAAAGAAGCTCAAGACACAGCACTCAACTAATACCGAAGATGAAGACTTTCCTTGCCGGCGAGGCTAAACAGGCAAGGTGAAGACCCGGCAAGCTCCGTACCGGCAAGCTTTTGCCAGCCCTCCTGCGCTCCACCTCACCGCACAGATGTCCGCTAGTGGGTGAGGTGTCGACCGCGCAGGCTGTTTGGTAAGGCTTGTCGGGCACATGTCAGCACACTGGGACATGATTTGCATTTAATGACACCCGTCCAGGAGGCGTGTCAGAATAATACGAGGTGGCTGGGCAAGCGGTGCAGAAACCTTGCCGGGACTACCTCTCCACATGACACTTAACAGTGCATTTAATGCTTTTGTCCTAAACTGGCAGAGTTAGGTATGATAGCACTGTTTGCTATCTAATCGCTATGTAATTACTGTTTTGCCACTGTGGTAGTCCCTTGAGCTATAAAAGGAGGGCCAAGGCAACAGTTAGAGGGATTCAGACCCCTTTTCAAACACCAGCACGCCTCACGTAGGAGCTCTCTCCGCACCTTGCCGGGAGAAGTGCTCCTTGTACTTGCGCTCTCACACACCCAATACACCAAAAGCAGGAGTAGGGTTTTATGCTTCTCAGCGGCCCGAAGCTGGGTAAATCTCTTGCGTCTTCCATTGTTCATGCTCTTTGTGCACGTTGATCCCCCTTACCGAACCACAAGGGGCTGGATGGCCCCATAGATGGTCGTACCCACGACAATAAGTATTTCCCTCAGTTATGAAACCAAGGTTATCAATCCAGTAGGAGAATCACGCAACACCTCGTTAGCAGCACCTGCACACAAAACAACAAATCCTTGCACCCAACGCAAACAAGGGGTTGTCAATCCCTCGGCGGTAATTGCAAGATTAAATTGTATGTGATAGATAGATAGAAACAAAAATAAAAAATAAAATAAAATTGCAGCAAGGTATTTTTAGGGTTTTTAATATATGATTTAGATAGACCCGGGGGCCATAATTTTCACTAGAGGCTTCTCTCAAGAAAATAGCATACGGTGGGTAGACAAATTACTGTTGGGCAATTGATAGAAAAGTAAATAATCATGACGATATCCAAGGCAATGATCATGTATATAGGCATCACGTCTGAGACAAGTAGACTAACTCCTGCCTGCATCTACTACTATTACTCCACACATCGACCGCTATCCAGCATGCATCTAGTGTATTAAGTCCATAAAGAACGGAGTAACGCCTTAAGCAAGATGGCATGATGTAGACAAAGTAAACTCATGCATGAATAAACCACATCTTTTTACCCTTAAAAGCAATGATACATACATATCATGTCCCTTTCTGTCACCGGGATTGAGGACCGCAAGATCGAACCCATTACAAAGCACCTCTTCCCATGGCAAGATAAATCAATCTAGTTGGCCAAACCAAATCAATAGATCGGAGAAGAAATATGAAGCTATAATAATCATGCATAAAAGAGATCAGAGAATACTCAAATAATATTCATGGATAATCTGATCATAAACTCACAATTCATCGGATCCCAACAAACACACCGCAGAAAGTGATTACATCGGATAGAACTCCAAGAACATCGAGGAGAACATTGTATTGAAGGTCAAAAAGAGAGAAGAAGCCATCTAGCTACTAACTATGGACCCGAAGGTCTATGGTAAACTACTCACGCATCATCGGAAGGGCAGCAAGGATGATGTAGAGCCCCTCCGTGATCGATTCCCCCTTCGGCGGAGTGCCGGAAAAGGCCTCCAGATGGGATCTCTTAAGAACAGGAACTTGCGGCGGCGGAAAAAGTATTTCGTGGACTCCTCTGTTGGTTTCCCGATTTTAGAGAATTTATAGAGGTGGAATTAGGTCAAACGGAGCGGAGGTAGGCCCACGAGGCACCAGGGCATGCCAACCCCCTGGGGCGCACCCTGGTGGCTCGTGGCCACCTCCTCTGGCTTCTGGCCCTCTCCTGAAGCTTCTAGTGTCTCTTATGTCCAGAAAAAAAATCTCCAAAAAGTTTCGTGGCATTTGGACTTCATTTGGTACTGATATTCTGGAAAACCAAAAACAGGCAAAAAACAGCAACTGGCACTGGGCACTAAGTTAATAGGTTAGTCCCAAAAATGATATATAATTGCTTGTAAATGTATATAAAAACATCCAAGATTGATACTATAATAGCATGGAACAATCAAAAATTATAGATACGTTGGAGACGTATCAAGCATCCCCAAGCTTAATTCCTGCTCATCCTCGAGTAGGTAAATGATAAAAACAGAATTTTTTATGTGGAATGCTACCTATCATATTCATCATATATTCTTTTCTTTGTAGCATGGACATTTGGACTTGAATGATTCAAAGCAATAGTCTATAGTTTGACATGAAGACATAAATACTCAAGCATACTAACAAGCAACCATGTCTTTCAAAATATCAACGCTAAAGAAAGTTATCCCTAGTCCATTATGCTCAATCATTGATCCATTCATGAAACACACTCAACATTAGCTACACACAATGCACAAGTATGAAAATAGTGATCTCTAGTTGGTGCTTTTTAAGAGAAGATGGAGACTCAAAATAAAAATAAAAATTGCATAAAAGTAAATAGATAGGTCCTTCGCAGAGGGAAGCAGAGATTTGCAGATGTGCCCGAGCTCAAAGCTTAAATTAGAGAGATAAAATTATTTTGAGAGGCATGCTTTTCCTGTCAACGAAAACGATTGAGAATTCCCAATATCTTCCATGCTAGACACAACAAAGGTGGTTCCCAAACAGAAAATAAAGTTTATTTCCTTTCCACCATTCTTTCACAATCCATGGCTAGCCGTATCCACTTTGCAAGGAATTTATTATTATCATCATATTAAAAAAAATCATTTCGGGACTGGGCATCCCTATTACCTGCCACTCTCTCGTGCAATGACAAGTGAATAAACACTCATCGTGAGAATAACACACCTAGCATGGAAAATATTGGCCACCCCCTGCCGCTTCATGAGCGGTACAGGCACACAAAACGGAAAAATTATTTTCAAAATTAAAGTTGGCACACGCAAATTTACTTGGAACGGCATGGGAATACCGCATATAGGTAGATATGGTGGACTCATTTGGCACAACTTGGGTTTAAGGAATTTGGATGCACAAGCAGTATTTCCGCTTAGTACAAATGAAGGCTAGCAAATAGATTGAGAAGCACCAACCAAAAAGCGAAAACGGTCATAAACATGCATTGAACTTAACTAACACCGAATAATGCACCATAAGTAGGATATAATTTCTTTGCATAACTATTGACTTAATGTGCATGCATAGGGAATCACAAACGTTAACACTAATATTCTTACTAAATCACAATTACTCACTAACATGACTCACATATCATCATCTCATATCGCAAAACTATTGCAAGGAATCACACTTATCATATCCAATGATCTATATGAAAGTTTTTATTATATCCCTCTTGAATATTCATCACTTTGGGACCAAATTCATATCTTGTGCAAATTACCATTACTATTGTCATCTCTCAAAAAGATATAAGTGAAGCATGGAAAATATTGGCCACCCCCTGCCGCTTCATGAGCGGTACGGGCACACAAAACGGAAAATCATTTTGAAAAATTAGAGTTGGCACACGCAAATTTACTTGGAACGGCATGGAAATACCGCATATAGGTAGATATGGTGGACTCATTTGGCACAACTTGGGTTTAAGGAGTTGGATGCACAAGTAGTATTCCCGCTTAGTACAAATGAAGGCTAGCAAATAGATTGAGAAGCGACCAACCAAAAACCAAAAATGGTCATAAACATGCATTGAACATAACTTACACCGAATAATTCACCATAAGTAGGATATAATTTCGTTGCATAACTATTGACTTTGTGTGCATGCATAGGGAATCACAAAGCTTAACACCAATATTCTTACTAAATCACAATTACTTACTACCATGACTCACATATTATCATCTCCATATCGCAAAACTATTGCAAGGAATCAAACTTATCATATCCAATGATCTTTCATGAAAGTTTTTATTATATCCCTCTTGAATATTCATCATTTTGGGACCAAATTCATATCTTGTGCAAATTACCATTACTATCATCAACTCTCAAAAAGATATAAGTGAAGTATGAGAGTGCAAATATTTCTTCAAAATTTTAATCTTATCAACTCTCAAAATAATATAAGTGAAGCATGAGAGTGAAAATATTTCTTCAAAATATAGCCACTGCCGTGCTCAAAAATATTTAAGTGAAGCACTAGAGCAACTGCCTAGCTCAAAAAATTTAAGTGAAGCACATAGAGTATTGTAACAAATCATGATAAACGTGTGGCTCTCTCAAATAGGTGTGTCCAGCAAAGTTGATTGTGAAAAACTAAAAATCAAACAAAGCAAAGACTCATATAATACACGACACTCCAAGTAAAACACATATCATGTGATGAATAAAAATATAGCTCGAAGTAAAATTACCGATAGTTGGTAGAAGAAAGAGGGGATGCCTTCCGGGGCATCCCCAAGCTTAGACGCTTGAGTCTTCCTTGAATATTACCTTGGGGTGCCTTGGGCATCCCCAAGCTTAGGCTCTTGCCACTCCTTATTCCTTCATCTATCGTGATCTCACCCAAAACTAGAAAACATCACACAAAACTCAACAAAACATTCGTGAGATCTGTTAGTATAACAAATAAATCCTTAACTCTAAGTACTGTAGTAAGTTGATTCATATTTAATATTGGTATAATTCTACTGTACTCCAACTTCTCCATGACTCATACCCCCCGATACGATCCATAGATTCATCAAAATAAGCAAACTATGCAACAAAAACAGAATCTGTCTAAAACAGAACAGTCTGTAAAGATCTATTTAAAATCCAAACTTATGTAACTCTAAAAATTCTGAAAAATTAGGAAAACGTGGGCAATTCATATAAAAATACTGTGTAAAAAATTCAGATTTTTCTTACTCTCCAGTACAGAATTAAAATTCCAGCACTGGATGCAAAAGTTTCTGTTTTTCAAACAGCATCAATTATACTATCTTCCAAATCATCCCAAAGGATTTATTTGGCACAAACACTAATTAAAACACAAAAACATAATCATAATAGTAGCATAATTGTGAAAACACACAAGAACAGAAATAAAAAGCAAAAATTTATTTTATTCATTGGATTGCCTCCCAACAAGCGCTATTGTTTTATGCCCCTAGCTAGGCATAATGTATAGTTTCAAGTATTGTCATCTTTCAAGTTGATTCCATAAGTGGCCCTCATAATGGATTCATAAGGTGCTTTAATTATTTTCCTTGGGAAGTGTTCCATCGCTTTCTTTAATGGAAATTGAAATCTTATATTACCTTCTTTCATATCAATAATAGCACCAATACTTCGTAAGAACGGTCTACCAAGTATTATGGGGCAAGACGGATTGCAATCGATGTCAAGTACAATAAAATCAACAGGCACATAATTTCTATTTGCAAGAATAAGAACATCATTAATTCTACCCAATGGCTTTTTAATAGTAGAATCCGCATGATGCAAATTAAGAGAACATTCATCTATATTGGTAAAACCTAGCACATCACATAGAGATTTTGGAATTGTGGAAATGCTAGCACCCAAATCACATAAAGCATTGCACTCATAAATTTTAATTTTAACTTTAATGGTGGGTTCCCACTCATCATATAATTTTCTAGGAATTGAAATTTCTAGTTCTAGCTTTTCTTCTAACGCTTTCATCATTGCTTCTACAATGTGTTTAGTAAAAGCCTTGTTTTGTTCATAAGCATTGGGTGATTTTAGCATGGATTGTAACAAATAAATACACTCAATCAAATAACTACTATCATAATTGAAGTCTTTGTAATTCAATAGAGTGGGCACATCACTAGTTAAAGTTTTTACCTCTCCAGACCCACTTTTATCAATTTTTTCATCAAGATTTTCACCCTCCGAATTATGGGGACGCCTACTAGCTAAAGTTGACTCTTCTTTAGTCCCTTTTTCATCAAGTTTTATTTTGCTAAACAAGGAATTAATAGATGAAACACCAATCATTTTAATATCCTCATCATTACTACGATAGAAACCGGGAGGAATTGCTTTTTCTAAAAATTCTCGTTTAGCTTTTAGCATGGCGGTTCTTTTCTTACTCTCATCCATGGAGATATATAAAGCCTTAATTGATTCATTAATATCAATTTTGGGTGGCAAAATTTTAGTCTTAAGATTTTCCACATCATGAATAATTTTATCAATGCTCCTAGACATATCATCAAGTTTACTTAATTTTTCTTCTATCGTGGTGTTGAAAACTTTTTGAGCATTAATAAATTCTTTAATATTACTTTCAAGATCAGAGGGAATCCTATTATTATAATTATTATTATTATAAGAATTACCATAAGAATTGCCATAATTATTAGAGGAATTTCCAGGAAATGGCCTAGGATTAAAATTACCTCTATAAGCATTATTACTAAAATTGTTTCGCGAGACAAAATTCACATCTACGGGATCATTATTTTGCTCAATCAAGGTAGATAAAGGCACAACATTAGGATCAATAGGAGTATTTTTGCTAGCAACCAATTTCATAAGCGCATCAACTTTATCACTCAAAGTATTAATTTCTTCAACATAATTCACCTTCTTACTAGTAGGAACTCTTTCAATATGCCATTGTGAATAATTTGCCATAATATTATCAAGCAATTTAGTAGCTTCTCCCAATGTAATCTCCATAAAAGTACCACCTGTGGCAGAATCTAAAAGATTTCTAGAAACAAAATTTAATCCCGCATAAATTTTTTGTATGATCATACACAAATTTAAACCATGAGTAGGGCAATTTCTTATCATTAATTTCATCCTTTCCCAAGATTGAGCAACATGTTCATGATCAAGTTGCTTGAAATTCATAATTTGATTTCTAAGGGAAATAATTTTCGTGGGAGGAAAAATACTTTGTAATAAAAGCATCTTTACACCTATCCCAAGAATCGATAATATTTCGTGGTAAAGATGAAAATCAAATTTTTGCACGATCCCGCAATGAGAATGGAAATAATTTTAATTTCACAATATCGTTATCCAGATTGTTTTTCTTTTGCATATCACACAATTCTACGAAAGTGTTAAGATGGGATGCAGCATCTTCATTAGAAGTACCAGAAAATTGTTCTTTCATGACAAGATTTAACAAAACGGCATTAATATCACAAGTCTCCGCACTAGCGGCAGGAGGAGCAATTTGAGTACTAATAAAATGATTATTATTAGTATTGGAAAAATCACACAATTTTGTATTTTCTTGAGACATAGTGGCTACGGAAACAAGGTAACAAGCAAGCAAAGGTAGTAGAGATAAGTATTTCCCTCAGTTATGAAACCCAGGTTATCAATCCAGTAGGAGAATGATGCAACAACTCGTTAGCAGTACCTGCACACAAAACAACAAATCCTTGCACCCAACGCGAACAAGGGGTTGTCAATCCCTTGGCAGTTAATTGCAAGATTTAATTGTATGGTGATAGATAGATAGATCGAAAAAAAATAAAAAATAAAATAAATAAAGTAAAATTGCAGCAAAGTATTTTTAGAATTTTAGATATATGATTTAGATAGACCCGGGGGCCATAGTTTTCACTAGAGGCTTCTCTCTTGAAAATATCATACAGTGGGTGAACAAATTACTGTTGGGCAATTGATAGAAAAGCAAATAATCATGACGATATCCAAGGCAATGATCATGTATATAGGCATCACGTCCTAGACAAGTAGACCGAAACGATTCTGCATCTACTACTATTACTCCACACATCGACCGCTATCCAGCATGCATCTAGTGTATTAAGTTCATAAAGAACGGAGTATCGCCTTAAGCAAGATGACATGATGTAGACAAAGTAAACTCACGCATGAATAAACCCCATATTTTTACCCTTAATAGCAACGATACATACGTGTCATGTCCCTTTCTATCACTGGGATTGAGCACCGCAAGATCGAACCCATTACAAAGCACCTCGCCGCAAGATAGATCAATCTAGTTGGCCAAACCAAATCAATAGATCGGAGAGAAATACGAAGCTATAACAATCATGCATAAAAGAGTTCAGAGAAAACTCAAATAATATTCATGGATAATCTGATCATAAACTCACAATTCATCGGATCCCAACAAATACACCGCAAAAAGTGATTACATCGGATAGAACTCCAAGAACATCGAGGAGAACATTGTATTGAAGATCAAAAAGAGAGAAGAAGCCATCTACCTACTAACTATGGACCCGAAGGTCTATGGTAAACTACTCACGCATCATCAGAAGGGCAGCAAGGATGATGTAGAGCCCCTCCGTGATCGATTCCCCCTCCGGCAGAGTGCCGGAAAAGGCCTCCAGATGGGATCTCTTGAGAACAGGAACTTGCGGTGGCGGAAAAGTATTTCGTGGACTCCTCCATTGGTTTCCCGATTTTAGAGAATTTATAGAGGTGGAATTAGGTCAAACGGAGCAGAGGTGGGCCCACGAGGCACCAGGGCGCGCCATCCCCCCCCCCCGGGCACGCCCTGGTGGCTCGTGGCCACCTCCTCTGTCTTCTGGCCCTCTCCTGAAGCTTCTAGTGTCTCTTATGTCTAGAAAAAAATCGTCAAAAAGTTTCGTGGTATTTGGACTTCATTTGGTACTGATATTCTGGAAAATCAAAAACAGGCAAAAAACAGCAACTGGCACTGGGCACTAAGTTAATTGGTTAGTCCCAAAAAATGATATATAATTGCTTGTAAATGTATATAAAAACATCCAAGATTGATACTATAATAGCTTGGAACAATCAAAAATTATAGATACGTTGAAGACGTATCAGGCATCTAGGACCCGCTATTGGTTATTGACCAGAGAGGTGTCTCGGTCATGTCTACATCATTGTCCAACCCGTAGGGTCGCACGCTTAACGTTCGGTAGCGCTAGGGTAGTAATGTGATATTAACATTGGTGACTGAACGTTGTTCGGAGTCCTAGATGAGATCCCAGACGTCACCAGGAGTTCCAGAATAATCCGGAGGTAAAGATTTATATATGGAAAGTTGCTGTCGGGGTTCTGGGAAAAAGTCCGGTTTTTTCGGTATTGTACCGGGAAGTCACCGGAAGGTTCCGGAGGGATCCGGAAGTCCTCAGAGGGTTCCACCACGTCCCATATAGTAGCATGGGCAATAGGGGGGCGCCTTGGACTTATTGGGCTAGGCGCACCAGCCCCTACAAGGCCCATGCGCCTAGGGGTGGAAAACCCTAAAGGGTAGGGCCCTCTACTTGGCTTGTAGGGCACTCCTCCCCTCCTTGGCCGCCACAGCTCCCTTGGAGGAGGGGCAAGGGCTGGCCACATCGCTCCCCCTATATAAATAGAGAGGAGGCCCAAGGGGCAGCCCATCCCTTGACCATGGTTGCTGCCCTCTCCCTCTCCCTCCACTTCTCGTCCGTGTAGCGCTTGGCGAAGCCCTGCCGGAGTTCTGCTGCCACCACCCCCACGCCGTCATGTTGGATCAGATCTCATCTACCTCTTCTCCCTCGCTTGCTAGATCTAGGAGGAGGAAACGTCACCAAGCCATACGTGTGCTAAACTCGGAAGTGCCGCACGTGCGGTGCTTGGATCGGATTGGATCGCGAGGCGAGTAAGACTACGCCAACCACGATCTCTAGATTGTTAACGCTTTTGGTCTTCAAGGGTATGTAGACTCACTCTCTCTCGTAGCTATGCATCTCCTAGATTGATCTTGGGTGTTCATACGAATTTTTTTGATTTTCATGCTTTGTTCAGTGGCTATGCATCTCCTAGATTGATCAGTGGTATCAGAGCTAGGTCTATGTGTTGATGTATATGCATGAGTAGAACACAAAGAAGTTGTGGGCGTTGATGTTCAAATTGCTTACTTCCTTTGTCTTATTTGGATTCGGCGGTATTGTGGGATGCAGCGGCTCGAACCAACCTTACTTGTCCTCGCACAAGAGACCGGTTCCACTGACTGACATGCAACTTGTATTGCATAAAAGTGACTTTGCGGGTGTCTGTCTCTCCCACCTTAGTTGAATCTGATTTGACAACGGTGGTCCTTGTAGAAGGTTAAAAGGCAACTTGTATATCACCTTTGTGGTTTCGCGTAGATAAGAACGGTTTTTATAGTTTTCCCTAGCAGCCATGTAAATAATTGTAACAACAAAGTAGAGGACGTCTAACTTGTTTTTGTAGGGCATGTTGTGATGTGGTATCGCCAAAATGTGATGTGATATATGTTGATGTATGAGATGATCATGTTTTGTAATAGGTTCACGACTTGCATGTCGATGAGTACGGCAACCGGTAGGAGCCATAGGGTTGTCTTTAATTTATTATATGACCTGCATGTCAATTAAAAAATGCCTTGTAATTGCATTACTTTATCGCTATGATTAGCAATAGTCATAGAAGCAATAGTTGGCGGAGACAACCACATGACAGCACGATGATGGAGATCATGGTGTCATGCCGGTGACGATGTAGATTGTTAGAGTTATATTTATGATGTCCTTTGGCTTTCTGTATTTTGGCCTTTGGCCTCCCACCTGTACTTGTATATATGTTGGCTTTGGCCTCCCAATAATACTAAGTTGCTGTTTATCTAACATGGCATAAGAGCCTAGTTTTTTTTTTCTGCCGCCGCTCTCGTTCATCTGCGTGCCGCCCTCTGCCGATTGTCGGCTCACTGTTGCGCAGCTGCTGTCGCCTGGCTGCGGCTCAACGAGCGCCGACGGCTATTCGCCCCTGCCCGCCTGGCTGCTGTCTGCTGCCTCCCTGTTGCCCACTGCCTTCCCGCTGGTCCGCTGCAATCCACTGGCCGTTCTCCCAGGTCCGGCATGTACCGCTTCCTGCCTTCCACTGTACCGAGCCGTTGTGGTTAATTTGGATCGATCCAAATCAAGTTCAACCACACATGGCAGATCAAGTTCCACCATACGTCAATTGATTTGGATCGAGCTAGTTTTGGATCACTCTGGTCACGTCAGCCGCCTCCGTATTGGATCGATCTAATCCTGCTCTTGAACAATATCCGACCGAGACTCTAGGTCGTCTGCGCCGCCCGGCTTCGGCCCACTAGTTCCCAGCCGCTGCCCTGCTCCTGTCTGGCTGCTCCGCCGGCCATGCCAAACCTCCGCCCTGCATCGTGCGCGTGTGCGTCCTACTCTGTTTGGCTGGGCTCACTTCGCCTGCGCTGAGCTGCCTTGTCCAATTGCTACTCCCACAAAAAAAATGCCGCTGTCATCCGGTGTTCCTTATGTTGATCCCGTCTCAAACACACGCCGTCTCTCGGTGCTTGGTGCTCGTCCACATGTGACGGTGTGCCCTCCGGCCTCTTCGACGGGATGCGGTGGTCGCTCTTCCACGACTCCTCTCGCGGCTTCCGCACGCGTCGGTGCCTCTATGTTGATTTCACTCGCGGCTTCCAACAGCAGTTGTGGCCGCTCTTCGTCGACTCATTTGATGGCTTCCGCACATGATGATGGCCGCTCTACATCGTCTCATATGGTGGCGTGTGGTGGTGGTCACTCTACGCCGACTTCCACGGTGGCTTTCACATGCCGCTCTATATCGACTAGCTGCTCTCCGTCGACTCTACACGCGGCTTCCACGGGTGATGACGTCCGCTCTTCTTTGACGAGTGTTTCTACCTCGACTACTTCCACTGTGTCGCTGTCTATGCATGAGATTGCTCAACTCCGTTGCCTGCTTGAAGCTTGGGATTCTACACCGACAGGGTCTACAAATTCTGTGACTGACTTTTCTGGTACTGAGAGACCACCTTCTCCTCATTCAGGTACATCCCCATGGATTTTTGATACCGGAGCATCTTTTCATATGACTTATGATTCTTCTACTTTGACATCCGTCCAACTTGTCGAGTCTCCTATTCGTGTTCATACTGCTGATGGTACTCCCCTCCCTGTCGCTAGTCGAGGCACTCTTAGCACATCTTCTTTTCATGTTCCCTCTGTTGCTCATGTTCCTCGACTTAGCATGCAACTCTTTTCAGGTAGTCAGATTGTTGACTCTAGTTGTAGGGTCAATCTCGACTTCGATTCATGTTCTATTCAGGATCGTCGCACAGGCGCTCTGCTTGGTGCTGGCCCTCGACGCCATGATGGCCTCTGGGAGCTTGACTGGCTTCGTCTTCCCTCCGATGCCACCGCCACCAGTCTCGTGGCCCCTGTTGCCGCATCCGCGAGCTCTTTTCAGCAGTGGCATCATCGTCTAGGCCATTTATGTGGTTCTCGTCGTGGTGTTCTGGGGCCTGTCTCCGGTAACGCTTTGTTGGATTGTCTGGGTTGTAGGCTTGGTAAGCAGATTCAGCTACCCTATCCTCACAGTGAGTCAGTGTCTGAGCGTCCTTTTGATCTCATTCACACAGATGTTTGGGGTCCTGCTCCCTTCACTTCGAAAGGGGGTCATCGCTACTATATTCTCTTTATAAATGATTTTACTTGCTACACTTGGATCTATTTCATGTCTTCTCGTAGCGAGGTCTTATCTATATACAAAAAATTTGCTGCCATGGTTCATACCCGGTTCTCCACTCCTATACGTGTTTTTTGCGCAGATTCTACTGGTGAGTATATCTCTCGTGCGTTGCGAGGATTTCTTGCCAAGCAGGGTACTCTTCCCCAGTTCTCTTGTCCCAGTGCTCATGCTCAAAATGGTGTGGCTGAGCGCAAGCATCGTCACCTTCTTGAGACGGTGCGTGCGATGATGATGTGGAACGCACCAAACTCTCTTCCGCCTCACTTTTGGGCTGAGGCTATTTCCACTTCCACCTATCTCATCAACATTCAGCTATCTACTGCTTTGCAGGGTGGTATTCCTTTCAAGCATCTTTCTGATCGTTCTCCTGATTATTCGGTGCTTCGTTTATTTGGTTGTGTTTGCTATGTTCTTCTTGCCCCACGTGAACGCACCAAACTGACCGCTCAATCTGTTGAGTGTGTCTTTCTAGGATACAACGATGAGCATAAGGGTTATCGGTGTTGGGATCCTGTCAGTCGTCGGATGCGTATTTCCCGGGATGTGACATTTGACGAGTCTCATCCTTTCTACCCGCGTCCATCCTCCTCAACCTTTTCTGTGGAGGACATCTCTTTTCTCACTTTTCCTGATACACCTCCATCTGTGCCCCATATTCCTACCCCTCCTTCCCCCGTTGTTGCAGATACGGTGCCGTCCTCTGCCATAGTTTCTTCTCCTCCCTTGTCGCATGACTCTTCACCTTCATCCCCGATACCTTCCTCATCTCCACCTTCATCAATGATGCCTTCCCCGTCAGTACCGATGTCTTCCCTGTCTCCACCTCCGGTGATTCCTACTCGTCCCTCTTTTCCTTTCCATTACACTCATCGTCCACGTGTTGTGGATGCGTCCACTAATGCGCCATCTACTTCTGGTGTGCCATCTTCCTCATCTCAGCTAACTTATGGTCTTCGGGCTCGGCCTTTTCCTCCTCCTGACCGCTATTCTCCTTCCCAATATGGTCTTTCGGCTGTACTTGAGCCTACCTCTTATCGTGATGCCATTGTTCATCCTAAATGGCAGCTTGCGATGGCAGAGGAGATTGCTGCACTTGAGCGCACTGGCACGTGGGATCTGGTTTCTCTTCCACCCCGTGTCCGTCCCATCACTTGTAAGTGGGTCTATAAGATTAAAACTCGCTTTGATGGTTCTCTTGAGCGTTATAAAGCTTGTCTTGTGGCTCATGGTTTTCAGCAGGAGCATGGTCGTTATTACGATGAGACTTTTGCTCCTGTGGCCCATATGACCAATGTCCGCACGCTTCTCGCTGTGGCCTCTGTTCGCCATTGGTTTGTGTCTCAGCTTGATGTTAAGAATGCCTTTCTTAATGGTGAGTTGCATGAGGAGGTTTATATGCAGCCACCACCTGGGTATTCTGTTCCTAATGGCATGGTTTGCTGTCTTCGTTGCTCTCTCTATGGTCTTAAGCAAGCCCCCCCCCCCGCTCTTGGTTTGAGCGTTTTGCCTTTGTAGTGACTGCAGCTGGTTTTTCTCCCAGTGCTCATGAAAGCACATTTGCTCCCTTGGAGGTTTTGGTAATTTATGCCAACATACATGTTGTTGGACTAATGACTTTATCTAGTGAATCTCAGACAAGTTCAACAATGGCGTGGCAAGGACAAGAAGATGTGGAACCCTTCAAAATGCTAAGGACATACATTGGCAAAAGCTCAAGACTCTTCATTTTTGGTTTAGTGATCCAAGATCACATTGAGTCCATAGGAAAGCCAATACTATTAAAAGGGGATGAGGTTTTGATAATGATCTGATTGCTCAAGTGCTTAGTGATACTGCTCCAAAACCCTCAGCCACTTTCTCTATCCAAACTTGTCCTATTTTCCAAAGTCAGACTCGGTCTCACCGAATCCTATTCTTCCGGATCCACCGAGTTCATAAGGACAGTGCCACAAACCAAATCCTCACAAGTCGGATCCGCTGATATGGATCTTGGTCCCACCGAGATGGCCTGGCCAACTCTCTGTCATCTGTTGCAATTATTTCGGTCTAACCAAGTTTGCAATCGGTGCCACCGAGATGGCTTGACCAACTTTCTGTTGCCTTGTTGCAATTATTTCGGTGTCACCGAGATGTTGCAATCGGTGCCACCGAAACGAGGTTTGCCTTACCATTGCACATCGGTCGCTCTAAGTTGTTTCCATTCGGTCCCACCGAAACTTCAAAAGTTCACATCTTTTGCACAGGTCGGTCTCACCAAGAATTCCAGTCGGTGCCACTGAATTTGGTCAAAAGTGTGTAACGGTTGGATTTCGTGTGGAGGCTATATATACCCCTCCACCACCCTCTTACCAAGTAAGAGAGCCATCAGAACGTGCCTACATTTCCACCATACATTTTCTGAGAGAGAACCACCTACTCATGTGTTGAGATCAAGTTATTCCAATCCTACCATTTGAACCTTGATTTCTAGCCTTCCCCAAGTTGCTTTCCACTCAAATCTTTCTTCCACCATAGCCAAATCTGTGAGGGAGTGTTTGAGTGTTGGGGAGACTATCACTTGAAGCACAAGAGCAAGGAGTTCATCATCAACACACCGTCTATTACCTTTTGGAGAGTGGTGTCTCCTAGATTGGTTAGGTGTCACTTGGGAGCCTCCAAGATCGTGTGGAGTTGAACCAAGGAGTTTGTAAGGGCAAGGAGATCGCCTACTTCGTGAAGATCTACCCCAAGTGAGGCTAGTCCTTCATGGACGTAAGCCATGGTGGAATAGATAAGGTAGCTTCTTTGTGGACCCTTTGTCGGTGGAGCCCTCCATGGACTTGCGCAATCGTTACCCTTCGTGGGTTGAAGTCTCTATCAACGTGGACATACGATAGCACCACCTATCGGAACCACGCCAAAAACCACTGTGTCTTCTTTGCGTTTGATCTTCCATACTCTACCCCTTTACTTTCCGTACACTTGCATGCTCTTCTATTTCCACTGCTCAATCTCTAGATATGCATGTGTAGGAAGTCTTTGTGTTATCTTAACTTGTGCCAAAATCTGCCTAAATTTCAAGAGAATCTAAAAATCTGCAACTAAGGTTGGTTAAGGGTCTATTCACCCCCCTCTAGACCTATCTCCTCGACCCCACAGCTCATGATCCAGCGCTGTTTGTCCACCTTTCTGCTCGTGGTTGCACTCTTCTTCTTCTATATGTTGATGACATGATCATCACTGGCGACGATCTTGAGTACATTGCCTTTGTCAAGGCCCGTCTCAGTGAGCAGTTTCGCATGTCCGATCTTGGTCCTCTTTGTTACTTTCTTGGGATTGAGGTTTCCTCCACCTCTGATGGATTTTTATTTCCCAAGAAACGTATATCCAGGATCTTCTTGCTCGTGCGGCTCTTAGTGATGAGTGCACCGTTGAGACTCCTATGGAGCTTAATGTTCACCTTCGTGCTTTTGATGGTGAGCCTTTGTCTGATCTGACTCGTTATCGTCATCTTGTTGGCAGTCTTGTCTATCTTGTTGGCACTCGTCTGGATATCTCCTATCCTGTCCATATCCTGAGTCATTTTGTTTCTTCTCCCACTTCAGTTCACTATAGTCACCTTCTTCGTGTTCTACGATATCTTCGTGGCATGATCTCTCACCATCTCTTCTTTCCTCGTTCCAGCTCTTTCGATCTCAAGGCCTATTCGGATGCTACCTGGGCTAGTGATCCTTCAGATCGCCGTTCACTTTCTGCTTACTATGTCTTTCTTGGTGCTTCTCTCATTGCCTGGAAGATGAAGAAACAGACTGCAGTTCCGTTCGAATGCAGAGATTGAGTTGCGAGCTATGGCTCTTCTCATGGCAGAGGTGACTTGGTTACGTTGGTTACTTGAGGATTTTGGTGTTTCCGTTACTACACCTACTACACTCCTGTCAGATAGTACAGGCGCTATCAGTATTGCGCGAGACCCCGTGAAGTAAGAGCTCACCAAGCATACTGGTATTGATGCTTTCTTTGTGCACGCTGGTCTGCAGGGCCATCTTATAGCTCTTCAGTATGTGCCTTCCGAGTTACAGCTGGTGGACTTCTTCACGAAGGCCCAGACTAGAGTGCAACATGGATTTTACCTCTCCAAACTCAGTGTTGTGGACCCACCATGAATTTGAGGGGGGGGGGGTGTTAGAGTTATATTTATGATGCCCTTTGGCTTTCTGTATTTTACTACTTGTAGGCTGCGTTGGTATTTTCCCCGAAGAGGAGAGGATGATGCAGTACAGTAGAGATAAGTATTTCCCTCAGTTAAGAACCAAGGTTATCAATCCAGTAGGAGAACCACACAAAACCCCTTTAGCAGCACCTGCACACACAAAAGCAAACGCTTGCACCCAACGCAAATAAGAGGGTTGTCAATCCTCTTAGCGGTTATTTGCAAGGATTAATTCTGATAGTGATAGATAGATAAAGTAAATTACTAAATAAAATAAAAGTAAATAAATTGCAGCAAGGTATTCTTGGTTTTTAATATATGGTAAAAGTAGACCCGGGGGCCATAGTTTTCACTAGAGGCTTCTCTCTCGACCACATAACATACGGTGGGTAAACAAATTACTGTTGGGCAATTGATAGACAAAGCAAATAATTATGACGGATTCATGGCAATGATCATGTATATAGGCATCATGTCCGAGACAAGTAGACCGACTCCTGCCTGCATCTACTACTATTACTCCACCCATCGACCCTTAAGCAAGATGACATGATGTAGACAAAGTAAACTCATGCAATATGATTAAACCCCATCTTTTTATTCTTAATGGCAACAATACAAATACATGTCATGTCCCTTTCTGTCACTGGGATTGAGCACCGCAAGATTGAACCCATCACAAAGCACCTCTCCCATTGCAAAATAAACCAATCTAGTTGGCCAAACCAAATCGATAGATCGGAGAGAAATACAAAGCTATAATAATCCAAAGTTTTTTTCACGTTTGGACACTTTTTGATAATGATTTTCTGAAAAGACAAAAACAAGCAAAAAACAGCAACTGGCACTGGGCACTGATCTAATAGGTTAGTCCCAAAAAATGATATATAATTGCATAAAGTTGCATATAAAACATCCAAGATTGATAATATAATAGCATGGAACAATAAAAAATTATAGATACGTTGGAGACGTATCAAGCATCCCCAAGCTAAATTCCTAATTGTCCTCGAGTAGGTAAATGATAAAAACAGAATTTTTGATGTGGAATGCTACCTAACATGTTTCATCATGTAATCTCTTCTACGGTATGAATAATAGGATCCAAATGATTCAAAGCAATAGTCTATAATTTGATATAAAGACGTCAATCCTTAGGCAAACTAATAAACAATCATGTCTTTCAAAATAACGATGCTAAAGCAAGTTATCCCTACAAAATCATATAATCCTATCATGCTCCATCTTCTTAACACAAAGTATTTATCATGCACTACCCCGATGAGAAGCCGAGCAATTGGTTCATACTTCTTAACGCGCTTCAGCTTTTTCAAGCCCCACGCAATACATGAGCGCAAGTCATGGACATAGCACTATGGGTTGAATAGAATATGATGATAGAGATAAATAAGGGGAAGTCAAAAATAAGAAGATAGTCTCACATCGACGTGGCTGATGAACGGGCTATGGAGATGCCCATCAATTGATGTCAATGCGAGGAGTAGGGAGTGCCATGCAACGGATGCACTAAGAGCTATAAGTGTATGGAAGCTCAAAATGAAAACTAAGTGGGTGTGCATCCAACTTGCTTGCTCATGAAGACCTCAAGCATTTGAGGAATCCCATCATTGGAATATACAAGCCAAGTTCTATAATGAACAATTCCCACTAGTATATGAAAGTGACAACATATGAGACTCTCTATATGAAAAACATGGTGCTACTTTGAAGCACAAGTGTGGAAAAAGGATAGTAACATTGCCCCTTCTCTCTTTTTCTCTCATTTTTTTTGGTGGGATCTTTTGGCCTTTTTTTTATTATTTTTCGTCCGGAGCCTCATCCTGACTTGTGGGGGAATCATAGCCTCCATCATCCTTTCCTCACTAGGACAATGCTCTAATAATGATGATCATGACACTTTTATTTACTTACAACTCAAAATTACAACTCGATACTAGAACAAAATATGACTCTATGAATGCATCTGGCAGTGCACTAGGATGTGCAATGATCTAGCGTAACATGTATAAAAAATGATGAACGGTGGCTTAGCCATAAATACTATGTCAGCTATATGATCTTGCAAAACAATATGACAATGATGATGTGTGTCATATAAAAAGAACGGTGGAAGTTGCATGGCAATATATCTCGGAATGGCTATTGAAATGCCATGATAGGTAGGTATAGTGGCTATTTTGAGGAAGATATAAAGAGGCTTATGTGTGATAGAGCGTATCATATCACGGGGTTTGGATGCACCGGCGAAGTTTGCACCGACTCTCGATGTGAGAAAGGGCAATGCACGGTACCGAAGAGGCAAGCAAATTACGGAAGGGTGAGAGTGCGTATAATCCATGGACTCACATTAGTCATAAAGAACTCACATACTTATTGCGAAAGTTTATTAGCCCTCGAAGCAAAGTACTACTACGCATGACCCTATGGGGATAGATTGGTAGGAAAATACCATCGCTCGTCCCCGACCTCCACTCATAAGGTAGACAATCAATAATAAATCATGCTCCAACTTCCTAGCATAACGACAGATCATACGTGCATGCTTCGGGAATCACAAACCTTAACACAATTATTCTTACTAATCCACAATCATCTACTAGCACCTCCCACATATTACCATCTAAATATCGCAAAACTATTGCAAGGAATCAAACTTATCATATTCAGTGATCTACATGAAAGTTTTTATTATATCCCTCTTGAATACCTATCATATTAGGACCAAATTCATAACATGTGCATATTACCATTGCTATTTATTAGAATCTCAAAAATATATAAGTGAAGCATGAGAGTGCAACTATTTCTTTAAAATATAACCACCGCCGTGCTCTAAAAGATATAAGTGAAGCACTAGAGCAACTGCCTAGCTGAAAAGATATAGGTGAAGCACATAGAGTATTCTACATGTGTCCCTCTCAAAAAGGTGTGTTCAGCAAAGATGATTGTGACAAACTAACAAGCAAACAAACTATAGCACAAGACGCTCCAAGTAAAACACATATCATGTGATGAATAAAAATATAGCTCCAAGTGAGTTACCAATAGATTGTAGATCAAAGAGGGGATGCCATCCGGGGCATCCCCAAGCTTAGACGCTTGATTCTTCCTTGAATATTACCTTGGGGTGCCTTGGGCATCCCCAAGCTTAGGCTCTTGCCACTCTTTATTCCTTTATCCATCATGATCTCACCCAAAACTTGAAAACTTCAACACACAAAACTCAACAGAAACCTAATGAGATCCATTAGTATAACAAATAAATCTTAAACTTTAGGTACTGTAATAAATTGATTCATATTTAATATTGGCATAATGCTAATGTACTCCAACTTCTCCATGACTCATACCCCCCGATACGATCCATAGATTCATCAAAATAAGCAAACTATGCAACAAAAACAGAATCTGTCTAAAACAGAACAGTCTGTAAAGATCTGAATTAACGTCATACTTATGTAACTCCAAAAATTCTGAAAAATAGGAAAACGTGGGAAATTCATATTCCAACACTGTGTAAAAAATTCAGAGTTTTATCAGGCTCCAGAAAAAAAAAATTCCAGCACTGGACACAAAAGTTTCTGTTTTCCAACAGCATCAATCATACTATCTTCCATATCATCCCAAAGGCATTACTTGGCACAAACACTAATTAAAAGATAAAAACACAATCATAACAGAGGCTATAATTGTGTAAACACTCAAGAACATAAAGTAAAACAAAAATTTATTTTATTTATTGGGTTGCCTCCCAACAAGCTCTTTCTTTATAGCCATTAAGATAGGCCTTGAGATTTCAATGATGCTCACGTCAAAGACAAGAATTGAAGCACAAAGAGAGCATCATAAAACATGTGACAAACACTTTTAAGTCTAGCACACTTCCTATGCATATGCATTTTATAGGAAAACAAATTATCAAGACAAGCAATATCTAGCATATGCATATAAAGAGAATGAAACATTAATAATTCCAACACAAAGAGAGGTAATTTAGTGATACGAAGATTTTTATAACCATGTTTTCCTCTCTCATAATAATTACATGTAGGATCATAATCAAATTCAACAATGTAGCTATCATATAAAATACTATCTTCATGATCCACATGCATAAAAGTTTTATAATCTTCCAAGATAGTGGGATTAACATCAACTAAAGTCATGACCTCTCCAAACCCACTTTGATCAAAAATTTCATAAGATTGAACACTCTCTAAATATGTGGGATTATTTTTACCTAAAGTTGACACTCTTCCAAACCCACTTTCAATATTATTGCAAACATTATTATCAATGACATATTCATCATGAGGCTCAAATAATTTTTCAAGATTATAAGAAGTATTATCACCCCAATCATGATCATTGCATTAAGTAGTGGACATGACAAAATTGTCATCCCCAAGCTTGTAGTTTTGCATATTATTAACACAATTGACATTAATAGAATTTATAATAACATTATTGTAAGCATGCTTTTCAATCAAGGAGCTATCATGAATCACTTTATAAATTTCTTCTTCTAACACTTCATCACAATTTTCAGATTCATGATTTTTAAGCAAAACTTCATAGAGATAATCAAGTGCACTCAACTCATTAGCAATTGGTTCATTATAATTGGATCTTTTGAAAAGATTAGCAAGTGGATGAGGATCCATATCAATAGATTTTTGCAAGCGAAGATGCAAGCAAATAGAAGGCACATGGCAACACAAACAAAGATAGCACACAAAATATTTTTGTATATTTTTGATTTTTAGAGAAGTGGAGGGAGATGAAAATGATAGGCAAGTGCAAATAAAAAGGCAAATAATATAAATGCAAGTGGATGATAGTTTGTGCGAAGGTATTTGATTGATTTTGATGATGTCTCCCCGGCAACGGCGCCAGAAATTCTTCCTGCTAGTTGTAGGCTGCGTTGGTATTTTCCCCAAAGGGGAGAGGATGATGCATTACAATAGAGATAAGTATTTCCCTCAGTTAAGAATCAAAGCTATCAATCCAGTAGGAGAACCACACAAGACCCCTTTAGCAGCACCTGCACACACAAAAGCAAACGCTTGCACCCAACGCAAATTAGAGGGTTGTCAATTGTCGTGTGTATGACCATCTATGGGGCCATCTAGCCCCTTTGCGGTTCGGCTAGGGGAATGCGCAAGCACAAAGAGTAGAACCAATAGCAAACGCAAAGGATTTTACCCAGGTTCAGGCCACCATGAGGTGTAAAACCCTACTCCTACTTTGTGTATTGGATGTGTTTGAGCTCAAGTACAAGGTGCGCTTCTTGCTGGCCAGATGCGGGAAGAGCAGCTACGCATGCAAAATTAGCAAAGTGTCGATCCTTGTAAAGGTTGCCCTGTCCCTCCTTTTATAGCTCAAGGGGTAACCACAGTGGCAAAATAGTCATTACATTTTGACTAGATAGCAAACAATGCTATCATACCTAACTCTGCCGGACTAGGACAAATGCATTTATTGCGCCGTTAGGTGTCATGTGGAGGAGGAGCCCCGACAAGGTTCCTGCACCGCTCGCCCAGCTACCTCCTATTATCTTGACACGCCTTCTGGACGGGTGTCATTAAAGGTAATCTTTCTTCCAGCATGCTGCCACATGCCCCGACAAACCTCACCAAACTACCTGCCCGCTCGACACCTCACGGATTGGCGACTAGCTGCTTGGTGAGGTGGATCGATGAGGAGTTGGCAAAGGCTTGCCGGCACGGAGCTTGCTGGGCCTTGACCTTGCCGGCTAGCGCCTTACCGGCCAGTGACTCTTGTATCTTCAGTGCCTAGCCATATGCCTTGTCTTGCTGCTTGATCTTGACGTTGGTTATCAACGGCAAGCCCTGGCCATCAAGGTTGCTACCACTGCCTGTGCATAAGTCAGGGTATAAAATACCCAGGTTTTATACACCGACATCAATCCTCTTAGCGGTTATTTGCAAGGATTAATTCTGATAGTGATAGATAGATAAAGTAAATTACTAAATAAAATAAAAGTAAATAAATTGCAGCAAGGTATTCTTGGTTTTTAATATATGATAAAAGTAGACCCGGGGGCCATAGTTTTCACTAGAGGCTTCTCTCTCGAACACATAACATACGGTGGGTAAACAAATTACTGTTGGGCAATTGATAGAAAAGCAAATAATTATGACGGATTCATGGCAATGATCATGTATATAGGCATCATGTCTGAGACAAGTAGATCGACTCCTGGCTGCATCTACTACTATTACTCCACCCATCGACCACTATCCAGCATACATCTAGGGTATTAAGTTAATGAAAATAGAGTAACGCGTTAAGCATGATGACATGATGTAGACAAAGTAAACTCAAGCAATATGATTAAACGCCAGCTTTTTATCCTTAATGGCAACAATACAAATATGTGTCATGTCCCTTTCTGTCACTGGGATTAAGCACCACAAGATTGAACCCATCACAAAGCACCTCTCCCATTACAAGATAAACCAATCTAGTTGGCCAAACCAAATTGATAGATCGGAGAGAAATACAAAGCTATAATAATAATGCATAAAAGAGTTCAGAGAAGACTCAAATATTTCGCATGAATAATCTGATCATAAACTCACAATTCATCGGATCCCAACAAACACACCGCAAAAGAAGATTACATCAGATAGAACTCCAAGAACATCGAGGAGAACATGGTATTGAAGATCAAAGAGAGAGAAGAAGCCATCTAGCTACTAGCTATGGACCCATAGGTCTGTGGTAAACTACTCACACATCATCGGAAGGGCAGCAAGGTTGATGTAAAAGCCATCCGTGAGCGATTCCCCCTCCGGCAGAGTACCGGAAAAAGGCCTCCAGATGGGATCGCGGAAGAACAGAGGCTTGTGGCGGCCGAAAGGTTTTCTCTTCTATCTCTCTGGTATATTAGGAATATTTTGGAATTTATAACGAAGGAATTAGGTCAAGAGGTGCCACGAGGGGCCCACAAGCCTGGGAGGCGCGGCCACCCCCCTGAGGCGCGCCCCCTGAGCTTGTCACTCCCTCGTGACTCTTCTGGTCTTCTCCCAAAGCTTCGTGGGTCTCTTCTGGTCCAGAAAAAATTAATCCAAAGTTTTTTTCTCGTTTGGACACTTTCTGATAATGATTTTCTGAAAAGACAAAAACTAGCAAAAAAAAACAACAACTGGCACTAGGCACTGAGTTAATAGGTTAGTCCAAAAAAATGATATATAATTGCATAAAGTTGCATATAAAACATCCAAGATTGATAATATAATAGCATGGAACAATCAAAAATTATAGATACGTTGGAGACGTATCATACTTGTATATATGTTGGCTTTGGCCTCCCAATAATACTAAGTTGCTGTTTATCTAACAGAGATCATGCCAGTGCTTTGGAGATGGAGATCAAAAGCACAAGATGATAATGGCCATATCATGTCACATATTGATTGCATGTGATGTTTATCTTTTATGCATCTTATTTTGCTTAGGACGACGATAGCATTATAAGATGATCCCTTCACTAAATTTCAAGATAAAAAGTGTTCTTCCTAAGTATGCACCGTTCCGAAAGTTTGTCGTTTCGAAGCACCTCGTGATGATCAGGTGTGATAGACTCTTTGTTCACATACAACGGGTGTAAGCTAGTTTTACACATGCGGAATACTTGGGTTAAACTTGACGAGCCTAGCATGTACAGACATGGCCTCGGAACACGGAGGACCGAAAGGTCGAACTTGAGTCATAGAGTAGATATGATCAACACATGGAGATGTGCACCATTGATGGCCACCCCATCTCACGTGATGATTGGACATGGGTTAGTTGATTTGGATCATGTTTCACTTAGACAACTTGAGGGATGTTGATTTAAGTGGGAGTTTACTAGTAATTTGATTAACTGAACCCTTTATCATGAACATAGTCTTAATGTCTTTGCAAATTATGTTGTAGATCAATGGCTCGCGCTGTAGCTCCCCTGAATTTTAATGTGTTCCTAGAGAAAGCTAAGTTGAAAGATGATGGAAGCAACTATGTGGATTGGGTCCGTAATCTGAGGATTATCCTCACTGCTCCACAGAAGGCTTATGTCCTTGATGCATCGCTTGGTGATGCACCCCCTCCAGCGTCGTCTATAGATGTTGTAAACGTCTGGCAGGCACGTTCTAATGAATACTTGATAGTTTAGTGCGCCATGTTTATGGCTTAGAACCGAGGCTCCAAAGACATTTTGAGCACCATGGAGCATATGAGATGTTCCAAGAGCTGAAATTGGTATTTTAGGCTCATGCCCGGGTCGAGAGGTATGAAGCCTCCGACAAGTTCTTTAGCTGCAAGATGGAGGAGAATAGCTCCATTAGTGAGCACGTACTCAAGATGTCTGGGTACTTCAAGCACTTAAATCAGTTGGGAGTTAATCTTCTAGATGAAGTAGCGATTGACAGGGTTCTCCAGTCAGTGCCACCGAGCTACAAGAGCTTCGTGATGAACTATAACATGCAAGGGATGGAAAAGATGATCCCTGAGCTTTTCGCGATGCTTAAGGCCGCGGAAGTAGAAATCAATAAAGAGCATCAAGTGTTGATGGCCAACAAGACCACCAGTTTCAAGAAGAAAAGCAAGGGAAAGAAAGGGAACTTCAAGAAGAATGGTAAGCCAGTTGCCGCTCCAGTGAAGAAACCCAAGGTTGGACCCAAACCTGAAACTGAGTGCTTCTATTGCAAGGGGAATGGTCACTGGAAGCGGAACTGCCCCAAGTACTTGGCAGATAAGAAGGCTGACAACATCAACAAAGGTATATTTGATATACATGTTATTGATGTGTACCTTACTAGTGCTCGTAGTAGCGCCTAGGTATTTGATACTGGTTCGGTTGCTAATATTTGTAACTCGAAATAGGAGCTGCGAAATAAACGGAAACTAGCTAAGGACGAGGTGACGATGTGTGTTGGAAATGGTTCCAAGGTTGATGTGATCGTCGTCGGCACGCTCCCTCTACGTCTACCTTCGGGATTAGTTTAAAACCTAAATAATTGTTATTTGGTGCATGCGTTAAGCATGAACATTATATCTGGATCTTGTTTATTGTGAGACAGTTATTCATTTAAGTCAGGGAATAATGGTTGTTCTATTTATATGAATAATATCTTTTATGGTCATGCACCCCTTGTGAATGGTTTATTCTTGTTGAATCTCGATCGTAGTGATACACATGTTCATAATATTGATGCTAAAAGATGCAAAGTTAATGATGATAGTACCACATACTTGTGGCACTGCCGCTTAGGTCATATTGGTGTAAAACGCATGAAGAAACTCCATGCTGATGGACTTTTGGAATCACTTGATTATGAATCATTTGAAACATGTGAACCATGCCTTATGGGCAAGATGACTAAAGCCCCATTTTCCGGTACAATGGAGCGGGCAAGTGACTTATTGGAAATAATACATACCGATGTATGCGGCCCGATGAGTGTTGAAGCACGCGGTGGATATCGTTATTTTCTGACCTTCATGGATGATTTGAGTAGATATGGGTGTATTTACTTAATGAAACACAAGTCTGAAACATTTGAACAGTTCAAGGAATTTCAGAATGAAGTGGAGAATCATCGTAACAAGAAAATAAAGTTTCTACGATCTGATTGTGGAGGTGAATATTTGAGTTATGAGTTTGGCACGCATTTAAGACAATGTGGAATTGTTTCACAACTCACGCCACCTGGAACACCACAGCGTAATGGTGTGTCCGAACGTCGTAATCGTAGTTTATTGGATATGGTGCATTCTATGATGTCTCTTACTGATTTGCCACTATCGTTTTGGGGTTATGCATTAGAGACAACTGCATTCACTTTAAATAGGGCACCGTCTAAATCCATTGAGACAACACCGTAGGAATTATGGTTTGGCAAGAAACCTAAACTGTCGTTTCTAAAAGTTTGGGGATGCGATGCTTATGTCAAGAGGCTTCATCCTGATAAGCTCGAACCCAAAGCGGAGAAGTGCGTCTTCAAAGGATACCCTAAATAGACCATTGGGTATGCCTTCTATCACAGATCCGAGGGCAAGATCTTTGTTGCCAAGAATGGGACCTTTCTAGAGAAGGAGTTTCTCTCGAAAGAAGTGAGTGGGAGGAAAGTAGAACTTGATGAGGTAACTGTACCTTCTCTCAAATTGGAAGGTAGCACATCATAGAAAGAAGTTCCCGTGATGTCTACACCACCTGGAGAGGAAGCTAATGATGATGATCAAGAAACTTCGGATCAAGTTACTGCTGAACTTCGTAGGTCAACCAGGGTATGTTCTGCACCAGAGTGGTACGAAAATCCTGTCTTGGAAGTCATGTTGTTGGACAACGGTGAACCTATGAACTATGAAGAAGAAATGATGAGCCCGGATTCCAAAAAAATGGCTTGAGGCCATGAAGTCCGAGATAGGATCCATGTATGAAAACAAAGTATGGACTTTGGTGGGCTTGCCCGATGACCGGCAGGCCATTTAGAACAAATGGATCTTTCAGAAGACAGACGCTGACGGTAATTTCACCATCTATAAAGCTCGACTTGTCGCAAAGGGGTTTCGGCAAGTTCAAGGAGTTGACTACGATGAGACTTTCTCACCCGTAGCGATGCTGAAGTCTGTTAGAATTATGTTAGCAATTGCCGCATTTTATGATTATGAAATCTGGCAGATGGACGTGAAAACCATTTTCCTTAATGGTTTTCTTAAGGAAGAGTTGTATATGATGCAGCCTGAAGGTTTTATTAATCCTAAGGATGCTAATAAGGTATGCAAGCTCCAGTGATCCATCTATGGACTGGTGCAAGCATCTCGGAGTTGGAATATACGCTTTGATGAGGTGATCAAAGCTTTTGGTTTTATACAAACTTATGGAGAAGCTTGTATTTACAAGAAAGCGAGTGGGAGCTCTGTAGCATTTCTAATATAATATGTGGATGACATATTATTGATTGAAAATGATATATAATTTCTGGAAAGCATAAAACGTTATTTGAACAAGAGTTTTTCAATGAAAGACCTGGTTGAAGCTGCTTACATATTGGGCATTAAGATCTATAGAGATAGATCAAGACGCCTGATAGGACTTTCAGAAAGCACATACCTTGACAAGATTTTGAAGAAGTTCAAAATGGACCAGTCAAAGAAGGAGTAAGACTCAAAGCCCGACCATGGCAGAAGAAAGAGAAAGGATGAAAGTCATCCCCTATGCCTCAGCCATAGGATCTATAATGTATGCCATGCTATGTACTAGACCTGATGTGTGCCTTGCCACAAGTCTGGCAGGGAGGTACCAAAGTGATCCAGGAGTAGATCACTGGACAGCGGTCAAAAATATCCTTAAGTACCTAAAGAGGACTAAGGACATGTTTCTCATTTATGGAGGTGACGAAGAGCTCGCCGTAAAGGATTGCCTCGATGCTAGTTTTGACACAGATCCGGATAACTGAAAATCTCAAACCGAATACGTTTTTATATTGAATGGTGGAGCAGTCAGTTGGTGTAGTTCCAGGAAAAGCGTCTGCTACTTGTGAGCTATGTTGGTAATTCCCTGAAGAGGAAGGGAGATGCAGTACAGTAGAGATAAGTATTTCCCTCAGTTATGAAACCAAGGTTATCGATCCAGTAGGAGAATCACGCAACACCTCGTTAGCAGCACCTGCACACAACACAAATCTAGTTGGCCAAACCAAATAAATAGATGGGAGAAGAAATACGAAGCTATAATAATCATGCATAAAAGAGATCAGAGAAGACTCAAATAATATTCATGGATAATCTGATCATAAACTCACAATTCATCGGATCCCAACAAACACACCGCAAAAAGTGATTACATCGGATAGAACTCCAAGAACATCGAGGAGAACATTGTATTGAAGATCAAAAAGAGAGAAGAAGCCATCTAGCTACCAACTATGGACCCAAAGGTCTGTGGTAAACTACTCACGCGTCATCAGAAGGGCAGCAAGGTTGATGTAGAGCCCCTCCGTGATCGATTCCCCTCCGGCGGAGTACCGGAGAAGGCCTCCAGATGGGATCTCTCGAGAACAGAAACTTGCGGCGGTGGAAAAAGTATTTCGTGGACTCCCCTAATGGTTTCCCGATTTTTGGGAATTTATAGTGGTGGAATTAGGTCAAAATAGTCAGAGGTGGGCCCACGAGGCACCAGGGCGCGCCTTGGGGCTCGTGGCCACCTCCAGGGTCTTCTGGCCTCCTCCTGATGCTTCTAGTGTTTATCTTGTCCAGAAAAAAATCTCCAAAAAGTTTCGTGGCATTTGGACTTCGTTTGGTATTGATATTCTGTAAAACCAAAAACAGGCAGAAAACAGCAACTCGCACTGGGCACTAAGTTAATAGGTTAGTCCCAAAAAATGATATATAATTGTTGTAAATGTATATAAAAACATCCAAGATTGATAATATAACAGCTTGGAACAATCAAAAATTATAGATACGTTGGAGACGTATCAGCATCCCCAAGCTTAATTCCTCCTCGTCCTCGAGTAGGTAAATAATAAAAACAGAATTTTTGATGTGAAATGCTACCTATCATATTCATCATATATTCTTTTCTTTGATAGCATGGACATATGGCCTTGAATTATTCAAAGCAATAGTCTATAGTTTGACATGAAGATATAAATACTCAAGCATACTAACAAGCAATCATGTCTTTCAAAATATCAACGCTAAAGAAAGTTATCCCTAGCCCATTATGCTCAATCATTGATCCATTCATGAAACACACTACATATTAGCTACATCCAATGCACAAGTATGACAATAGTGCTCTCTAGTTGGTGCTTTATAAGAGAAGATGGAGACTCAAATAAAAATAAAAATTGCATAAAAGTAAATAGATAGGCCCTTCGCAGAGGGAAGCAGAGATTTGCTAATGTGCCAGAGCTCAAAGCTTAAATTAGAGAGATAAAAATATTTTGAGAGGCATGCTTTTCCTGTCAACGAAAACGACCGAGAATTCCAAATATTTTCCATGCTAGACACATCATAGGCGGTTCCCATATAGAAAGTAAAGTTTATTTCCTTTCCACCATTCTTTCACAATCCATGGCTAGCCGTATCCACAGGTGCCCTCCATACCAACACTTTCCAAGGAATTTTGTTGTTATTAATTTTTGATTTCATTGTGGGACTGGGCATCCCTATTACCAGCCACTCTCTCGTGCAATGACAAGTTAATAAACACTCATCTTGAGAATAACACACCTAGCATAGAAAATATTGGCCAGCCCCTGCCACTTCATGAGCGGTACCGGCACACAAAACGGAAAAATTATTTTGAAAATTAGAGTTGGCACATGCAAGTTAACTTGGAACGGCATGGGAATACTGCATATAGGTAGATATGGTGGACTCATTTGGCACAACTTGGGTTTAAGGAATTTGGATGCACAAGCAGTATTTCTGCTTAGTACAAATGAAGGCTAGCAAATAAATTGAGAAGCAACCAACCAAAAAGGGAAAACGGTCATAAACATGCATTGAACATAACAAACACCGAATAATGCACCATAAGTAGGATATAATTTATTTGCATAACTATTGACTTAATGTGCATACATAGGGAATCACAAACCTTAACACTATTATTCTTACTAAATCACAATTACTCACTAACATGACTCACATATCATCATCTCGTATCGCAAAACTATTGCAAGGAATCACACTTATCATATCCAATGATCTATATGAAAGTTTTTATTATATCCCTCTTGAATATTCATCACTTTGGGACCAAATTCATATCTTGTGCAAATTACCATTACTATTGTCATATCTCAAAAAGATATAAGTGAAGCATGAGAGTACATATATTTCTTCAAAATTTTAATCTTAACAACTCTCAAAATAATATAAGTGAAGCATGAGAGTTTACTTCTTCAAAATTTTAATATTATAAACTCTCAAAATAATATAAGTGAAGCATGAGAGTTTATTTCTTCAAATTTTTAATCTTATCAACTCTCAAAATAATATAAGTGAAGCATGAGAGTTTATTTCTTCAAAATATAATCACCGCCGTGCTCAAAAAGATTTAAGTGCAGCACTAGAGCAACTACCTAGCTCAATTTTTTTGGGACAATTGCATTTTTACCCCTAGTTGGTTCCTACCCACGGGTTTTGCCCTTACTTTTCGAGCTTGCTCAGTTTTGCCCTTACTTTTTCCGTCGAGGTCCCTCGAATGCCCTTTGACCCCAAAAATTTAAGTGAATCACATAGAGTATTCTAACAAATTATGATGAACGTGTGGCTCTCTCAAATTGGTGTGTCCAGCAAAGATGATTGTGACAAACTAAGAAGCAAACAAAGCAAAGACTCATATAATACATGACGCTCCAAGCAAATCACATATCATGTGACGAATAAAAATATAGCTCCAAGTAAAATTACCGATGGTTGGTAGAAGAAAGAGGGGATGTCTTCCGGGGCATCCCCAAGCTTAGACGCTTGAATCTTCCTTGAATATTACGTTGGGGTGCCTCGGGCATCCCCAAGCTTAGGCTCTTGCTACTCCTTATTCATTCATCCATCGTGATCTCACCCAAAACTTGAAAAATTCAATCACACAAAACTCAACAAAACCTTTGTGAGATCCGTTAGTATAACAAAATAAATCACTACTTTAAGTACTGTTGCAAACCCATTCATATTTTATTTTTTGCATTATACCTACTGTATTCTAACTTCTCCATGGCTTATACCCCCCCCCCCCCCCCGATACAATCCATAGTTTCATCAAAACAAGCAAGTAGTGCATCAAAAACAGAACAGTCTGTAGCAATCTATGTAAAAGCCATACTTATGTAACACCAAAAATTCTGAAAAATTAGGACAACGTGGAGAATTCATATACCAATACTGTGTAAAAAAATTAGATTTTTCTGACGCTCCAGTACAGAACCAAAATTTCAGCACTGGACGCAAAACTTTCTGTTTTCCAAACAACATCAATTATACTATCTTCCAAATCATCCTAAAGGCTTTACTTGGCACAAACACTAATTAAAAACACAAAAATTCAATCATAACAGTAGTATAAATGTGAAAACACACAATAACAGAAACAAAAGATAAAAATTTATTTTATTCATTGGGTTGCCTCCCAACAAGCGCTATTGTTTTATGCCCCTAGCTAGGCATAATGCATAGTTTCAAGTGTTGTCATCTTTCTTCTTCTTATCCGAAGATGTAATTTTATCAGAGGATTTTTCAAAGGCAATATGGAACACATCATCCATAGAAATTTTAGCATTAGCAAGTTGTCCATCTATAAATCCCTCTTGATTACCGGCTACAATCCAAGAGTATTGCCTATTAACACTATTGAAAACTTGTTGGATTATATTCAAAGGAGGAGCTTCTTTTTTAATATTCCCATCAAAGATGTGGTCATTGCGAAACAAATATCTCAACAAGTAATCATTATTATAAAGGATCTCATCTATTACCAGTTTTTCACGGTTCATACCATAAAAATCAAAGATCTCCCTAGCTTCTCGCACTATGAGATCAAATTCATTCCTGAGAACAAGAGTGGCTATTTTCTTAGCTCTAGGATCTTTTATATCTGGTAGCTGATAAAAAAATCTTTGCAAAGTAGGGTGGGTGCGAATAAATCTTCTTTAAAGTTTAAGAATAAGTGCGGAAATAGCTTCGGCATAATTCTTAGTTTCTCTAAGTATAGAGCATCATCAAAAGCCAAGGTCCCAATGCAATTAAAGAATTCTAGGATGACGCTTTTTCCTATAACATTACCATGTACCAACACCAAAGTTTTAGCATCAAGATAGGTGGAACTTCCCATTTTACGAGTTTTACCATCATCGGTTTCTGCCATGCCAAAATCACTCATGATAACAATCTTCAAGCAAGCGAACAAAAAACACGCAAAAAGGCAAACGGAAAATATGTTTGTATTTTTGTAAAAACTTTTTAGAAGTGGGGGAGATGAAAATGAGAGGGGAAATAAAATAAATGCAAGGAGATGAGAGTTTATGCGAAGGTACTTGATAGAAGTTGATGATGTTTCCCCGGCAACGCCGCCAGAAATTCTTCCTGCTACTTGTGAGCTGCGTTGGTAATTCCCTGAAGAGGAAGGGAGATGCAGTACAGTAGAGATAAGTATTTCCCTCAGTTATGAAACCAAGGTTATCAATCCAGTAGGAGAATCACGCAACACCTCGTTAGCAGCACCTGCACACAAAACAACAAATCCTTGCACCCAACGCAAACAAGGGGTTGTCAATCCCTCGGCGGTAATTGCAAGATTAAATTGTATGTGATAGATAGATAGATTGAAACAAAAATACAAAATAAAATAAATAAAGTAAAATTGCAGCAAGGTATTTTTAGGGTTTTTAATATATGATTTAGATAGACCCGGGGGCCATAGTTTTCACTAGAGGCTTCTCTCAAGAAAATAGCATACGGTGGGTAGACAAATTTTTGTTGGGCAATTGATAGAAAAGCAAATAATCATGACGATATCCAAGGCAATGATCATGTATATAGGCATCACGTCCGAGACAAGTAGACCGACTCCTGCCTGCATCTACTACTATTACTCCACACATCGACCGCTATCCAGCATGCATCTAGTGTATTAAGTCCATAAAGAACGGAGTAACGCCTTAAGCAAGATGACATGATGTAGACAAAGTAAACTCACGCATGAATAAACCCCATCTTTTTACCCTTAATATCAACGATACATACGTGTCATGTCCATTTCTGTCACTGGGATTGAGCACCGCAAGATCGAACCCATTACAAAGCACCTCTTCCCATGGCAAGATAAATCAATCTAGTTGGCCAAACCAAATCAATAGATTGGAGGAGAAATACGAAGCTATAATAATCATGCATAAAAGATATCAGAGAAGATTCAAATAATATTCATGGATAATCTGATCATAAACTCACAATTCATCGGATCCCAACAAACACACCACAAAAAGTGATTACATCGGATAGAACTCCAAGAACATCGAGGAGAACATTGTATTGAAGATCAAAAAGAGAGAAGAAGCCATCTAGCTACTAACTATGGACCCGAAGGTCTGTGGTAAACTACTCACGCATCATCAGAAGGGCAGCAAGGTAGATGTAGAGCCCCTCCGTGATCGATTCCCCTCCCCCCCAGCGGAGTACCGGAGAAGGCCTCCAGATGGGATCTCTCGAGAACAGAAACTTGCGGTGGTGGAAAAAGTATTTCATGGACTCCCCTAATGGTTTCACGATTTTTGGGAATTTATAGTGGTGGAATTAGGTCTAAATAGTCAGAGGTGGGCTCACGAGGCACGGGGGCGCGCCTGCCCCCCCCCCCCCATGCGTGCCCTGGTGGCTCGTGGCCACCTCCAGGGTCTTCTAGCCTCCTCCTGAATCTTCTAGTGTTTATCTTGTCCAGAAAAAAATCTCCAAAAAGTTTCGTGGCATTTGGACTTCGTTTGGTATTGATATTCTGTAGAACCAAAAACAGGCAGAAAACAGGAACTGGCACTGGGCACTAAGTTAATAGGTTATTCCCAAAAAATGATATATAATTGTTGTAAATGTATATAAAAACATCCAAGATTGATAATATAACAGCATGGAACAATCAAAAATTATAGATATGTTGGAGACGTATCAAAGATCTTCGTGGAATATGTAGGAACCAATATGGGCATCTAGGTCCCGCTATTGGTTATTGACCAGAGAGGTGTCTTGGTCATGTCTACATGATTCTCGAACCCGTAGGGTTGCATGCTTAACGTTCGGTAGCGCTAGGGTAGTAAGGAGATATTAACAGTGGTGACTGAAGGTTGTTCGGAGTCTCGGATGAGATCCCGGACATCACCAGGAGTTCCAGAATAATCCAGAGGTAAAGATTTATATATGAAAAGTTGTTGTCGGGGTTCCGGGAAAAAATCTGGTTTTTCGGTATGGTACCGGGAAGTCACCGGAAGGTTCCAGAGGGTTCCGGAGGGGTCCGGAAGCCCTCGGAGGGTTTCACCATGTCCCATACAGTAGCATGGGCTGTAGGGGGGCACCCTGGCCTTATTGGGCTAGGCGCACCAGCCCCTACAAGGCCCATGCGCCTAGGGGTGGAAAACCCTAAAGGGGAGGGCCCTCCACTTGGCTTGGAGGGCACTACTCCCTTCCTTGGCCGCCAACTGCTCCCTTGGAGGAGGGGCAAGGGCTGGCCACGTCCCCCCCCCCTATATAAATAGAGAGGAGGCGCAAGGGGCAGCCCATCCCTTGACCATGGCGGCTGCCCTCACCCTTCACTTCTCGTCCGTGTAGCGCTTGGCGAAGCTGTTCGCACACGAACACGTCACCGTGTACCCTCGACGCCGAGGGTGATGCACCGCAGCTCACGTCGAAGGAGACCCGTCCGGAAGCGCGGTACGCAAGCAATCCGATGGGTGCTTTTGTAGTCCCGAAACCCCCACACACCTGGGAGGGACCCCATCAGGGCGCGCGGCGGCTATGGGCTGCCCTAGGTCGACCTGGTCGCCCCTAGAACGAGAAGAAGAAAAACAAGGGAGAAGATAAAGGTAAAAGTGGTAGATGATTTGATTGATTGTGTGTTGTTCAATCGTCCGTCACCTCTCATCTATTTATGAGGTGGCTGGACTTCCCGTACAAGAAAAGGACTCCAAATCCCGTCCAAATCTTTCAAAAATTAACCGAACTCGGATTTAGGTAAGTCTGAGACAGCAGTTCGGTTTTTAGGTCCCACAGGCCACAAAATAACTCGGATGAAGATGAGACAAAAAGAAAATTTGACCGTTTCGACGAGGCGAACAACTTTCAAGTTGAACATTTTTTGATTCGAGGTCATCTTGAGGGCGTAATCGCCCTTGTACCGATCAGATTCGTAAAAAACTGACAGTTTCGGTCCGTACCAGACTGTCCGGAAGTCCATACCAGACTGTCCGGTCATAACAGCAGGTTTGGACAATTTCGGCGAGCCTGACCGGACAGTCTGGTCCCAATTTCTGGACAGTCCGGTCGCAACAGAAGGTATTGGGCGTCCGGCCATCTCCATAGTTTCTGGAGAATTGCACTGTTTTGACTACAACTTTTGCATACGACCTCGGATTAAGATGATTTTTATATCAAAATCGTCCGTTTCAACGAGAATAAGAACTTTCATGTTGAAACTTTTTCCATCCGAAGTGATCTTAATTACGTTTCATGCCATTTTTAATCTGATGTCAACACGGGCATCTCTGAAATTGTTGTAACTTTTGCCTCCAAGCTCTGTTTTGGACCATCTTTGTATCCACCTTAATCTTGTCAAAGAGAGCCATCCGATGGTGAATTCCAATCATAAGTTTGAAGTAATCTTGACATAGCTTAAGCTAATTTTACGATTGTGCCAGTTTTGAGCGTCAACACATGCCCCCCTGTTTTTCGGCAAAGCTAGCGTGCTGAAAAATAACTTGTACCGTGTTGGTTCTAAGGACGATGTCAACACTCCATTGGCCATTTTGCATGTGCTTAGGGCAATAAGTATATATCGGCCATTACTTGTTTGAATCCTTGATGCAAACTTGGGTGAAACCTTCTCAACTTCATTAACAATCCGATGATAAAGTTCCATAGATATGTATCTCAAGGTCATTCTCCGAACCATATTGTTCACCCTTTCGCTAGGATTTTGCAGATAATCAACAATGAACTTCCTCCAATCCTTGCTTTCGCCTGCATAAAAATTTCCTTAGTGGCCAAAGTGGTGGGCTTTGGTTCGGCCTTACCTATGTCGGCGAGACCAAGCATCGGCTATTGATAGAAATGTAATACACCATTGTCGGTGTGAAAACCGGCAGACCTCGGGGTAGGGGGTCCCGAGCTATGGATCTCGGACAGATGGTAATAGGAACAGGGAGACGATGTTTACCCAGGTTTAGGCCCTCTCGATGGAGGTAAAACCCTACGTCCTACTCTTGTTTATATTGATGGAGAAGTATCAAGTACAGAGTTGATCTACCTCGAGATCGTATGATCTAGTTCTAAGGCTAAGTGAATCAGATTGCATTCCGTCCCATCTATGGGTAAAACCCTCTTTGGTAAATGCAGTCTTGTTCTTCCGGAGTCCATCTCGATAATAATGAGGGCCCACCGGCCTAGCCCGAGGAATATGGGCCGACTAGATTGGTACCCCCTAGTCCAGGACACCGTCAGTAGCCCCCGAACTGGTCTTCTACGCCGAGGACGATCTCTTCGACGGTGATAACTTTGGATCCGAAGTCCTTGGCTTAACAGACGAGTTCCCCTTCAAAATTCCAGATCTCCTAGCCGCCCTTCTGAGGAGTGGTGTCTTGTAGACGAGATTCAGCCGGGTTCTCTCTCCATCCGGAGTCAGGAGTTAACTTAGCCTTGAAGGCTAGCCACCCAGGTGTGAATAGTACCTCATGGTCTGACAGCTTTATCGAAGCGGCGCTACCCACGACGGGTCAGGCAGTTACTGCTTATCTCCAATCGTGGTTCGAGGCTGCCTTTTTACTGGCACGTCCCGTCAAGGTGGGGATCATGCCCGTATTTTCAGGGATATCATCAAGATTTTGTTTCTCCCCATGCGTGTAATGGCATCTTCAGAGGAGGAGAGTGGCATTTTTATCGGCGCAGCAAGGGGGACTCTTGGCCTTTCAACAGCCTATAAGAGTAAAAAGTAAATAGAGCCTGTAGCCACGCTCCCATTTCCCCCGTCTACTGCTTCCTCGAGCTCCAGCGCCCAGATCTAATCTTGCCTCCTCCCTCCTCTGCGCATCCAAGCTTTCACACCGAGCCATGGCCGACACCCTCAAAGGGCACTGGGAGGGCTCCATCATGACGGAGAGCATGCTCCAAGAGCTGCGGAACGCGGAGTATATCCCCGCCAATGTCGCCGCCCGCGCTCCAGGTGCCGACCAGCAGGTGCCCGTCACCAACCCAGGGGAACAGGTGGTCTTCATCCCTCACCTCATCAGAGGCCTGGGGTTCCCGCTGCACCCATTCGTGCGTGGGGTGATGTTCTACTACGGCCTCGACTTCCACCACATGGCCCCGAATTCCATCCTCCACCTCACCTCCTTTATTACGGTGTGCGAGGCCTTCCTCCGCATCGAGCCGCACTTTGGCCTATGGCTGAAGACCTTCGGCGTTAAGCCGAAGTCCAGCGGCTTCGATCTGGCGGAGTGTGGAGGCACCATGGTCAGCAAGAACCAGGGGGCCGCCTGGTTCGACGACACCTTCATCGAGACGGTCAAGGAATGGCAATGGGAGTGGTTCTATATCACTGAGCCGCTCGCCGCTGGCCAGACCGAGGTCCCAGCCTTCTCGGCTGGGCCTCCAAAGAAGCTCAAGTCCTGGAAGGAGAAGGGCGTCCTCTGGGGAAACCCCGAGGAGGTGGAGACGCTAATCAAGAGGATCCAATGGTGGTCCCTCAAGAAGAAACTCCACCTGCCCGACGTGGTCAACGTCATGCTCCATCGCCGCATCCTCCCGCTCCAACTCCGGGCCACCCCAATGTCGGAGCACAAATATGGGGATGCCAGACCCGTCCTCAGCTTCTTCCGCTCCTCCCTGGCCGGGATGTGGACGCGACTCTTCAAGCTGGCCAAGGACAAGATTCCTGAGGAGGGGAAGGACCTCGGTTTCGAGGTCGGCTACGCCGCCACCCCGGTAAGCGTTCAATATATATATTCATATTCCTTTCTTGTCAAGTGAGATGGTTTCCGATGAATCGATCCATTTCGTATTTGCAGAATTGGGTGACCAAGGTGCAGTAGATGTCGTGCCCGGCACCACTCCCGGAGGGGGAGAAGTCCCCTCTCCTCACCGCGCTCCTGACTGAGGAGCCGCACGTGGTGATCCCCAGGGCGGCGAAGCCCTAGAAGGGCAGAACATGTCTTTGGGGGTGGGAGACCTCGGTCACCCGGTCTGAGGAGACCCACGCCTCCTCCACCCACGAAAGTGATGGGGGGAGGACGAGGATAACCTTTCCCTGAAGGGGAAGAGGGTGGCGCTAGAAGACGCCGAGGCCGAGGCCCAGCCCTCAGGCCAAAAGAGGTTGAAAGAAACCTCGGCTGGGGCAGCTGACGAGCCCCAGCCATCGGAGAAGGACATGCTCTCCGACGAGTCCGAAGACGACCCCCTAGCGCTGGGGAGGAGGAACCCGGCGCCTCGAAGATATGCCACTTTCCTTTGTATTTGTCTTCAGAGTTAAGTTCTTCGGCAGGGCTAATGCCATGTAAATGTTTTTCCACAGCCCGCCTAGGGCACGCCTAAGCGACTCCTCCAGCGGGTTGCCGTCCACCAGCGGGACGCCGGACCACGCTGCCCCGGCTCCAGAAGGGCTGGGCGAGGTGACGTCGACCCCGGCCCCTCAAGCTGACGCAACGGGGGTCAAAGAGGTGGTCATGGCCGAGGTTGATACCTCGGCCCCGCAAGGCCAAGGGGACGAGGTCCCCGAGGTCGTCCAGGAAGGGCTGGGCCAAGCAACGGCCCAGCCAGAGTCTACTTCGCCTCCACCGCCGCAGCCGGAGACCCACGAACCCAGCACCCAGGTGCTGGGGCCCGAGGTCGTTCCACCCTCACCTCCCGCTCCAGGGCGGTCCAGCGCGGGGTGGACCGAAGAGATGGAGGCAGCCTTGACAAGCTCCCTCCTCAAGGATGAGCACCACGTGTTGATTGGCGCGGCGCTGCAGAGATTCCGGTCCGCAGAGGCCGGAATGCATGAGGTCTTCAAGGGCCTCCTGACGAGCTTCGAGGTTACCCTCTGCCTTTTAAGAAAAAGGATCTTGTCTGCATAGATTTATCGGCCTTTGTAACTGTCCGAAGGCATATGCTACCAATCGTTTAGAAGGCCTGTCCAGTGAGTAGCCCCCGAGCCCAGGGCCAGTTTGAAAAAACTGGAGTTGGTGTCAAAATGTAGGCTGAGAGGAAAGAATAGCCCCCAGGACTGGTGAAACAGGATGTATGTCCGAAGTGTCTTTAAATTGATTATGGGGCTCATTAGGAATTGTTTATGCAGGTGTCAACCTCGGCTATGGATTCTGCCTCCGAGGAGATTGCAGAGATGAGCCGGAAGCTCGAGAGGTCCGGAAAGGACCTCGACTTGATGAACAAGCAGGTCGAGCAGTCTCAAGGTAAGCGACCGATGTGCCATGCTTTTGTTTTTTTGGAAGTTTGATTTTGAGCAAGGACGGATGCCGAACTGATTTGACAACGTTGGCGTTTGATACGTCTCCAACGTATCTATAATTTTTTATTGTTCCATGCTGTAATATTATCAATCTTGGATGTTTTTATATGAATTTACAGCAATTATATATCATTTTTGGAGACTAACCTATTAACCTAGTGCCCAGTGCTAGTTGCTATTTTCTGCCCTGTTTTTGTTTTACAGAAAATCAATACCAAACGAAGTCCAAATGCCACGAAACTTTTTGGAGATTTTTTTCTGGACATATACAACACTAGAAACTTCGGGTGAGGGCCAGAAGACCCAGGAGGTGGCCACGAGCCACTAGGGCGCGCCTGGGGGGAGGGGGCAGGCGCGCCCTGGTGCCTCGTGGGCCCCCCTTTGCTCCGTTTGACCTAATTCCACCACTATAAATTCAGGAAAAATCAGAAACCCTCAGGGAGTCCACAAAATACTTTTTCCGCCGCCGCAAGTTTCTATTCTCGAGAGATCCCATCTGGAGGCCTTCTCCGATACTCCGCCAGAGGGGGAAATTATCACGGAGGGGCTCTACATCAACCTTGCTGCCCTTCCGATGATGCGTGAGTAGTTTACCGCAGACCTTCGGGTCCATAGGCAGTAGCTAGATGGCTTCCTCTCTCTTTTTGATCTTCAATACAATGTTCTCCTCGATGTTCTTGGAGTTCTATCCGATGTAATCACTTTTTGCGGTGTGTTTGTTGGGATCCGATGAATTGTGAGTTTATGATCAGATTATCCATGAATATTATTTGATTTTTCTCTGAACTCTTTTATGCATGATTATTATAGCCTTGTATTTCTTCTTCGATCTATTGATTTGGTTTGGCCAACTAGATTGATTTATTTTGCCATGGGAAGAGGTGCTTTGTAATGGGTTCGATCTTGCGGTGCTAAATCCCAGTGAGAGAAAGGGACATGACACGTATGTATCGTTGCTATTAAGGGTAAAAAGATGGGGTTTATTCATACGTCAGTTTATCTTGTCTACATCATGTCATCGTTCTTAAGGCGTTACTCCGTTCTTTATGGACTTAATACACTAGATGCATGCTGGATAGCGGTCGATGTGTGGAGTAATAGTAGTAGATGCAGGCAGGATTCGGTCTACTTGTCTCGGACGTGATGACTATATACATGATCATTGCCTTGGATATCGTCATGATTATTTTCTTTTCTATCAATTGCCCGACAGTAATTTGTCTACCCACCGTATGCTATTTTCTTGAGAGAAGCCTCTAGTGAAAACTATGGCCCCCGGGTCTATCTAAATCATATTACTAAAACCCTAAAAATATTGCTGCCATTTTCTTTTATTTATTTTATTTTGTATTTTTGTTTCAATCTATCTATCTATCATATACAATTTAATCTTGCAATTGACCGCTGAGGGATTGACAACCCCTCGTTTGCGTTGGGTGCAAGGATTTGTTGTTTGTGTGCAGGTGCTGCTAACGAGGTGTTGCGTGATTCTCCTACTGGTTCGATAACCTTGGTTTCATAACTAAGGGAAATACTTATCTCTACTGTGCTGCATCATCCCTTCCTCTTCGGGGATAATACCAACGCAAGCTACAAGTAGCATGAAGAATTTCTAGCGCCGTTGCCGGGGAGACATCATCAACATCCATCAAGTACCTTCACATAAACTCTCATCTCCTTGCATTTATTTTATTTGCCTCTCATTTTCATCTCCCCCACTTCTAAAAAGTTTTTACAAAAATACCAAAATATTTTCCGTTTGCCTTTTTGCTTGCTTGTGTGCCATGTGCCTTCTATTTGCTTGCATCTTCGCTTGCTAGAAATCTATTGATATGGATCCTCATCCACTTGCTAATCTTTTCAAAAGATCCAATTATGATGAACCAATTGCTAGTGAGTTGAGTGCAATTAATTATCTCTATGAAGTTTTTCTTGAAAATCATGAACCGAAAAATTGTGATGAAGTGTTGAAAGAAGAAATTTATAAAGTGATTCATGATAGCTCCTTCAATGAAAAGCATGATTGCAATAATGTTATTATAAATTCTATTAATGTCAATTGTGCTAATAATATGCAAAACTTCGAGCTTGGGGATGATAATTTTGTTATATCCACTACTTATTGCAATGATCATGATTGGGGTGATAATGCTTCTTATGATCTTGAAAATTTATTTAAGCCTCATGATGAATATGCTATTGATAATAATGCTTGCAATAATATTGAAAGTGGGTTTGGAAGAGTGTCAACAGTAGGTAAAAATAATCCCACTATTTTGGAAGATTGTAAAAAATTTATACATGTGGATCATAAAGAGAGTATTGTTTATGATAACTATATTTTTGAATTTGACTATGATCCTACATGTAATTATTATGAGAGAGGAAAATATGGTTGTAGAAATTTTCATATTACTAAATTACCTCTTGTTATGTTGAAATCATCAATGTTTTATTCTTCTCCTTTGCATATGCTAGAAATTGCAAGCCTTGATAATTTGTTTGCTTATAAAATACCTATGCATAGGAAGTATGTTAGACTTAAATGTGTTTTTCATATGCTACATGATGCTCTCTTGTGTTTCGTTTATTATCTTTCATGAGAGCATCATCGAAATCTCAAGCCTATCTTAATGGCTATAAAGAAAGAGCTTGTTGGGAGGCAACCCAATGAATAAAATAAATTTTTACCTTTTGTTTCTGTTATTGTGTGTTTTCACAATTATGCTACAGGTATGATTGTGTTTTTGTGTTTTTAATTAGTGTTTGTGCCAAGTAAAGCCTTTAGGATGATTTGGAAGATAGTATAATTGATGCTGTTTGGAAAACAGAAAGTTTTGCGTCCAGTGCCAGAATTGTTTTTCTGTACTGGAGCATCGAAAAAATTTGAAATTTTTACACAGTATTGGCATATGAATTTCCCACGTTTTCCTAATTTTTCAGAATTTTTGGAGTTACAGAATTATGGTCTTTAAATAGATTTCTACAGACTGTTCTGTTTTTGACAGATTCTGTTTTTGATGCACTACTTGCTTGTTTTGATGAATCTATGGATTGTATCGGGGGGTATAAGCCATGGTGAAGTTAGAGTACAGTAGGTATAATGCAAAAATAAAATATGAATGGGTTTGCAACAGTACTTAAAGTAGTGATTTATTTTGTTATACTAACGGATCTCACGAAGGTTTTGTTGAGTTTTGTGTGAATGAAGTTTTCAAGTTTTGGGTGAGATCACGATGGATGAAGGAATAAGGAGTAGTAAGAGCCTAAGCTTGGGGATTCCCTAGGCACCCCAAGGTAATATTCAAGGAAGACTCAAGCGTCTAAGCTTGGGGATGCCCCGGAAGGCATCCCCTCTTTCTTCTACCAACCATCGGTAATTTTACTTGGAGCTATATTTTTATTCGTCACATGATATGAGTTTTGCTTGGAGCGTCTTGTATTATATGAGTCTTTGCTTTGCTTGCTTTTTAGTTTATCACAATCATCCTTTCTGAACACACCCATCTTGAGAGAGCCACACGATTATCATCATTTGTTAGAATACTCTATGTGCTTCACTTAAATTTTTTGAGCTAGACAATTGCTCTAGTGCTTCACTTAAATCTTTTTGAGCATGGTGGTGGCTATATTTTGAAGAAATAAACTCTCTTGCTTCACTTATATTATTTTGAGAGTTGATTGAAATTTTGAAGAAATGAATTCTCATGCTTCACTTATATTATTTTGAGAATTGATAAGATTGAAATTTTGAAGAAATATTTGCACTCTCATGCTTCACTTAAATCTTTTTGAGAGTTGATGATAGTAACGGTATTTTGCACAAGATATGAATTTGGTCCCAAAGTGATGGATATTTGATACGTCTCCAACGTATCTATAATTTTTGATTGTTCCATGCTGTTATATTATCAATCTTGGATGTTTTTATATGCATTTACATCAATTATATATCATTTTTGGAGACTAACCTATTAACCTAGTGCCCAGTGCCAGTTGCTGTTTTCTGCCCTGTTTTTGTTTTACAGAAAATCTATACCAAACGAAGTCCAAATGCCACGAAACTTTCTGGAGAATTTTTTCTGGACATATACAACACTAGAAGCTTCGGGAGAAGACCAGACACCAGAGGGGGTGGCCACGAGCCACGAGGGCGCGCCTGCGGGGGGGGGGGGGCAGGCACGCCCTGGTGCCTCGTGGGCCCACCCCAGCTCCATTTAACTTAATTCCACCACTATAAATTCAGGAAAAATCAGAAACCCTCAGGGGAGTCCACGAAATACTTTTTCCGTCGCCGCAAGTTTCTATTCTCGAGAGATCCCATCTGGAGGCCTTCTCCGGTACTCCGCCGGAGGGTGAATCGATCACGGAGGGGCTCTACATCAACCTTGCTGCCTCTAAGAAATGTGTGAGTAGTTTACCACAGACCTTCGGGTCCATAGGCTGTAGCTAGATTGCTTCTTCTCTTTTTTTTATCTTTAATACAATGTTCTCCTCGATGTTCTTGGAGTTCTATTCGATGTAATCACTTTTTTGCGGTGTGTTTGTTGGGATCCGATGAATTGTGAGTTTATAATCTGATTATTCATGAATATTATTTGAGTTTTCTCTGAACTCTTTTATGCATGATTATTATAGCCTCATGTTTCTTCTCCGATCTATTGATTTGGTTTGGCCAACTAGATTGATTTTTCTTCCCATGGGAAGAGGTGCTTTGTAATGGGTTCGATCTTGCGGTGCTCAATCCCAGTGCCAGAAAGGGACATGACACGTATGTATCATTGCTATTAAGGGTAAAAAGATGGGGTTTATTCATACGTGAGTTTGTCTTGTCTACATCATGCCATCGTTCTTAAGGCGTTACTCCGTTCTTTATGGACTTAATACACTAGATGCATGCTGGATAGCGGTCGATGTGTGGAGTAATAGTAGTAGATGCAGACAGGAGTCGGTCTACTTATCTTGGACGTGATGCCTATATACATGATCATTGCCTTGGATGTCGTCATGATTATTTGCTTTTCTATCAATTGCCCAACAGTAATTTGTCTACCCACCGTATGCTATTTTCTTGAGAGAAGCCTCTAGTGAAATCTATGGCCCCCGGGTCTATCTAAATCATATTACTAAAACCCTAAAAATATTGCTGCCATTTTATTTTATTTATTTTTATTTGTATTTATGTTTCAATCTATCTATCTATCACATGAAATTTAATCTTGCAATTGACCGTCGAGGGATTGACAACCCCTCGTTTGCGTTGGGTGCAAGGATTTGTTGTTTGTGTGCAGGTGTTGCTAACGAGGTGTTGCGTGATTCTCCTACTCGTTCGATAACCTTGGTTTCATAACTGAGGGAAATACTTATCTCTACTATGCTGCATCATCCCTTCCTCTTTGGGGATAATACCAATGCAAGCTACAAGTAGAAATATTCAAGAGGGATATAAATAAAAACTTTCATATAGATCATTGGATATGATAAGTGTGATTCCTTGCAATAGTTTTGCGATATGGAAATGATAATATGTGAGTCATGTTAGTGAGTAATTGTGATTTAGTAAGAATATTAGTGTTAAGGTTTGTGATTCCCTATGCATGCACGTTAAGTCAATAGTTATGCAATGAAATTATATCCTACTTATGGTACATTATTCGGTGTTAGCTATGTTCAATGCATGTTTATGATCGTTTTCGCTTTTTGGTTGGTTCCTTCTCAATCTTTTGCTAGCCTTCATTTGTACCAAGCGGAAATACTGCTTGTGCATCCAAAATCCTTAAACCCAAGTTGTGCCAAATGAGTCCACTATACCTACCTATATGCGGTATTTCAATGCCGTTCCAAGTAAATTTGCGTGTGCCAACTCTAATTTTCAAAATAATTTTTCCGGTGTGTGTGCCCGTAGCGCTCATGAAGCGGCAGGGGGTGGCCATTATTTTCCATGCTAGGTGTGTTATTCTCACGATGAGTGTTTATTCACTTGTCATTGCACGAGAGGATGGTTGGTAATAGGGATGCCCAGTCCCACAATGAAATCAAAATTAATAACAACAAAATTCCTTGGAAAGTGTTGGTTTGGAGGGCACCCGTGGATACGGCTAGCCATGGATTGTGAAAGAATGGTGGAAAGGAAATAAACTTTACTTTCTGTTTGGGAACCGCCTATGATGTGTCTAGCATGGGAAATATTGGGAATTCTCGGTCGTTTTCGTTGACAGGAAAAGCATGCCTCTCAAAATATTTTTATCTCTTTAATTTCAGCTTTGAGCTCTGGCACATTTGACAAATCTCTGCTTCCCTCTGCGAAGGGCCTATCTATTTACTTTTATGCAATTTTTATTTTTTTGAGTCCCCATCTTCTCTTACAAAAGCACCAACTAGAGAGCACTATTGTCATACTTGTGCATTGGATGTGGCTAATATTTGAGTGTGTTTCATGAATGGATCAATGATTGAGCATAATGGGCTAGGCATAACTTTCTTTAGCATTGATATTTTGAAAGACATGGTTGCTTGTTAGCATGTTTGAGTATTTATATCTTCATGTCAAATTATAGACTATTGCTTTGCATCATTCAAGTCCAATGTCCATGATATAAAAGAAAAGAATATGTGATGAATATGATAGGCAGCATTCCACATCAAAAATTATGTTCTTATCATTTTCCTACTCGAGGACGAGCAGGAATTAAGCTTGGGGATGCTAATACGTCTCCAACGTATCTATAATTTTTGATTGTTCCATGCTGTTATATTATCAATCTTGGATGTTTTTATATGCATTTACAGCAATTATATATCATTTTTGGAGACTAACCTATTGACCTAATGCCCAGTGCAAGTTACTGTTTTCTGCCCTGTTTTTGTTTTACAGAAAATCAGTACCAAACGAAGTCCAAATGCCACGAAACTTTTTGGAGATTTTTTTGGGACATATACAGCACTAGAAGCTTCGAGAGAGGGCCAGAAGACCCAGGAGGTGGCCACGAGCCACCAGGGCGCGCCTGGGGGGTAGGCTGTGACACCCTGGTTTTTGGCAACTTTTTCTTTTCAAAATCTTTCTGGCTTTATTTGCAATTTGGATGGTTCTTGAACCTTTTCAGTTGACTTTGGACTTATGAATTTCTCTCAATGATCCAAAGCCCTCAGCATCTTGCCAAAATCTTGTCACTCACCTTCTGGATCAAATTCTAATTCTTCATCTTTCCCAATTATTCATTTTCCTCCTTTGGGAAAATCTGTCACCACTATGGGTTACAAAGCAACCTATAGTTCTGATGATCAGAAAAATCCCAAATTAATACCACACCTTCTTGTCATCATCTACTCCCTCAATCTTCAAAAACATTTCATGGTCTAGTATAAAATTTTGTCCAGAAAACTCAATTTGTCTTCTGGACAGAACTGGCCCTTTGTGAAGCAACTCATATTTTCCAAACTCAGAAAACTCTCAAATAATTCCCTGAGATACTAGGGAACCTATCTTGCCACAATATCCAAAAATATCATCTTGTCCAGTACAAATTTTTCATTACCAATATTCCGCCAAGTTTCTGCTCATTTTGAACCTCTGTGAAGGAAGTACCAGCTAGAGGTATCCAATTGAGCTGAAATTTTTATGACATCTTCTATCCACCAAATAACTCTCCTACACCAAATTTCAGCTCCAACAGATCAACCAGATGAGTGATACAAGCTCATCTTGTTTCTGTTCCAGTAACAGCAGTTGTACATGGACTATATTCAAATCTTGATGAAATTCTCTCAAATTTGGCCAGTTTGGAGTCCTTCCAAGATAGATCATCCCAGACATCTCCTCTGGCTCCATCTCCAGCTCACCTCTCCTCTAGATCCCTCTCAAGTTTTCTGTCAGGAACTGTAGCTGAAGCTACACTTCGAACCAGAGTGCATCTAGACGAACCAGAGGCACGGAGAGGCTAAGTGATCAAAGGAGAACATGCTAGACAAGGTGCGCCAGACTTGCGTGTCCTCCAAGTGCCAATGCCCGTGGTGAGCACGGCACTGGCATGCCAAAACACGCGCTCTGCACCGCGCCCGTGTCTGTTGAGTCGCGTCCGACTGCCTCGCGTGATCCTTCCTTGTCCCAGCTCACCAGCATCTTCTCCTTCCCCCACCTGGCCGTTCTGGAGGGCTCCCCTCACCGAAATCGTCCCCGGCGGCCGCCACGCACGCGGGCACTGTGGCACCCGTGCGGCCACAGTGGCTCTGCTGCTCGTCGCCTTCCTCCGCTAGCCGCCACCACCGCATTAACTCTCCTCTGCACTCCTCCGTCGCGTCGCCCGCGTCGAGCCAGCCAGCGCGGCGTCCTTTCAATGGCGATGTGGCCACGGCGCACCCGGGTCCAGAAGCTCCGCCTCCTCCAATATAAAGGCCTCCCCGGCCTCTCTTCGCTCCTCACCCCACTCCTCCACCTCCCAATCGGCCCCCAGAGCATCGAGCCAAGGCAGAGAGGCCCTCTGGCCTCGCATCTCGCCGGCGACCCGCCGCCACCCGAGCTCTGCCTCCTCACTGTTCCACTCCACCCCGGACTCCACTGACTCCACGCCCAAGCTCAGCTCACCCTCCTGACCCCACCCAAGCCCTTGCCCGGTCGAAATCCTGCAGGAAACGCCGTCTCCGGCGACACCCAAGAGCTGCCGCCGCCGGAGAGGAAGGGGATGACGCCGTCCGGCCATCTCTCGCCAACCCACGGGTACGTACGTGTTCGTCTCCGTGCGCTCGATCCATTCCCGTAGTCGCCGGACCTCACCGCCGTCTGTATCGCCGGCGACCGTCGCCGGAGCCCCGCCGTTCCCTGTTTCCCTCCTCCCCCTTTTAAATCTGACAGCGGGGCCTGCTCGTCAGTGGCACGCCGAAGCGGTAAGTGGAGGCGCCCTGGCAAAATACGCCTTCGACGTGGCCCCCAGTTCATTTTCTGATTTTCTGATTTTAATTCATATTTGACCAGAAACTTTGACCGTCCATAACTTTTTATCCATAAGTCCAAATCAATTGATTCTTTTTGCTCTGGGTTTGTCTTGATCTCCTCTATTTTCTGGAAAAAATTGGTATTTTTCCCATGCTCACAGAATTTCTGGTGCATAGAGTAGTAATATGTGACTTTGTCCTTTGCACTTTTAAAATATTTTTAGAAGGAGATTCTTTTGGTTTTGAAGCCCAGGAGTTTGTGGACAACCCAACAGAGCAAGGCAAGCCATGTAATCCATTGCATGCAGCATTTCAATGGTGTTGGTTATTTAATTGAATTATATGCATTATTTTAATATGTGATAATTCATAGTAAATTAATTGGATGCCTAGCTACTGCCATGTTAATTTATTCTCAATTAAATCCATGCTTGATAAATGCTTGTCAATACTAAACCTAATTGGTTGATCTAGTGTCACCTATCCGGACTTATCCGTGCAGCCACATTTGCCGGTATGGGACGGCCTTGACTTGGTATGGCTTTGTGCTCTTTTATCGGTACCACCACACTAGGGAGGGTTATGCGTGCGTGCTGCCCTGATCAGGTAGACGATGATAATCCTGTGAGCCCAGTTGAGTTATTTTTTCGGCGTCCCCGTTTGGGACAGTTAGTGGCCACGACGGTGGCAGGTGTCACGGGGTGACACAGGGGCCACCCAGGACATGACCCTGGGAGGGTATGATTGTCGGTGGTACAATAGACGAGTCACGGGTCAGGCAGGTTTCGTTGGAGCAGCACCGGTCCACCCGAATGGGAGCATGAGGCCAGGAGCTCCATAGTGTGGGTAAAGTGCGCAACCTCTGCAGAGTGTATGAATCTATTCGAATAGCCGCGTCCACGGTATTGGACAGTCCGTACTAGGCCACTGAAAGGTCAACCGTAACAATGATAATAATGATGGAAGAACTTGTCTTATGTTCGGAAGTGCTCAGTGGATTATGAGCGTTCCGAGGGTTGTGGGACAATCTGGACGAGAGTAAGTTGGTAACAGTGAGCACTTAAGCACTTAATATGATCTTTGCCATGCTATTGTTTGCTGCATTGTTTTGGTTGCCATGAGCTTGCGAGTACATTCCAAGTACTCACCTGGCGTATCATGCCAGATGCAGGAGAAGCCGAGGACGGAGGTCCCGAAGGTTCGTGCTACGCTAACTAGGCCATGTCACAGCAGTGTCCCTGTGGATGGAGTTTTCCGTGCTATGTTCCACTACGCCGTAGTTCTACCCAGTAGTATCGAGGCCCTGCTATGTTCCATAAATAATGTAGATAATGTCATAGCACCTGATGTGCTTCTGGCCTCGCTATCGATGTAAATTATGAGCTTGTACTCGAGATATTTCAATAAAGTTCAGTTCTGTTCTGTTCCAAGTTGTTGTGTGTTTCCAGAAGACATGATCTCTGGGTTGGAAACACTAGGTAAACCGGTCCTCTGAGCCGGGGTGCCACACAGGCGTGCCCTAGTGCCTCGTGGGCCCCCCTTTCCTCCGTTTGACCTAATTCCATCACTATAAATTCAGGAAAAATCCGAAACCCTTAGGGGAGTCCACGAAATACTTTTTCCGCTGTCGCAAGTTTCTGTTCTCGAGAGAACCCATCTGGAGGCCTTCTTCGGTACTCCGCCGGAGGGGGAATCGATCACGGAGGGGCTCTACATCAACCTTGCTACCCTTCCGATGATGCGTGAGTAGTTTACCACAGACCTTCGGGTCCATAGGCAGTAGCTAGATGGCTTCTTCTCTTTTTTTTGATCTTCAATACAATGTTCTCCTCAATGTTCTTGGAGTTCTATCCGATGTAATCACTTTTTTGCGGTGTGTTTGTTGGGATCCGATGAATTGTGAGTTTATGATGAGATTATCCATGAATATTTTTTGAGGTTTCTCTGAACTCTTTTATGCATGATTATTATAGCCTCATATTTCTTCTCCGATCTATTGATTTGGTTTGGCCAACTAGATTGATTTATCTTGCCATGGGAAGAGGTGCTTTGTAATGGGTTCGATCTTGCGGTGCTCAATCCCAGTGACAGAAAGGGACATGACACGTATGTATCATTGCTATTAAGGGTAAAAAGATGAGGTTTATTCATACATGAGTTTATCTTGTCTACATCATGTCATCGTTCTTAAGGCGTTACTCCGTTCTTTATGGACTTAATACACTAGATGCATGCTGGATAGCGGGCGATGTGTGGAGTAATAGTAGTAGATGCAGGCAGGAGTTGGTATACTTGTCTCAGACGTGATGCCTCTATATATGATCATTGCCTTGGATATCGTCATGATTATTTGCTTTTCTATCAATTGCCCAACAGTAATTTGTCTACCCACCATATGCTATTTTCTTGAGAGAAGCCTCTAGTGAAAACTATGGCCCCCGGGTCTATCTAAATCATATTACTAAAACCCTAAAAATATTGCTGCCATTTTCTTTTATTTATTTTATTTTGTATTTTTGTTTCAATCAACCTATCTATCATATAATCTTGCAATTGACCGCCGAGGGATTGACAACCCCTCGTTTGCGTTGGGTGCAAGGATTTGTTGTTTGTGTGCAGGTGTTGCTAACAAGGTGTTGCGTGATTTTCCTACTGGTTCGATAACCTTGATTTCATAACTGAGGGAAATACTTATCTGTACTGTTTTGCATCATCCCTTCCTCTTCGGGGATAATATGAACGCAAGCTACAAGTAGCAGGGTTGGCCGAGCTTGACAGGCTCAAGGCCAAGCTCTTGTCGGCTCGGCAGGAGGTCGAGCAGTAGAAGGCTGCTACGGCCAAGGCGGAAAAAGACTTAGCCACCATGAAGGTGGCTAGGGAGAAGGACCAGGCGCGGGTCCTGGAGGTCGAGGAGACTCTCAAGGGCGTGTATCTCGAACGTGATTCCCTTGAGAGGAAGGAAAAAGAGACGGGCGAGCAGCTTCGAAAGCTACGCCTGTCTCATGCTGATCTCCAGACCGAGGACCGGGCCGACCACCACGTGATCAAGCAAGTGGAGCGAATAGCCACGGGTAAGCTATATTTACTTCAATGTGTATTAGGCAGCAAGGGGTTCGTCGAGCTCACCCAGCTATTGTGATCCGCAGAGATCTTCGCCGATCTCCCAAAGAGTGCGGCGGACGCCGGCCTTCATTTCGGCCAACTGGAGGGCCATGAGGCAGAGAAGGCGTTCTGAAATCAGTTCCAGGAGCCTGCGCAATCGCAGTTGCTCAATCATCAGATGAAGCAGCTAGCGGAGCTACTTTGGATGGCGAGGCCGGTGCTCCAAGACCTCTGCATCAATCTGTGGTTCGCGGCAGTGTTGCTTGCCAGCTTCTTCGGGCGCCTAGTGCGGCTGCAAGAAGCCGTCCCGCAAGTCAACCGCTGGAAGCGATCTGCGTGCCTGGAAGGAGCGCGGTAGGCGTATACCTGCGTGAAAACGCACTTCCGGAAGGTGGAGGCGGAGGTTGTTGCTGCGAGCCCCCCCCCCCCCCCCGAAGGGAAGGCACGCACCGCGGAGCAGTTCTTCACCGACGTGGAGGAGAGAGCATGTCTTACCGAGGCCATGTGTCCCAAGGCCAACTTGTATTTCTAGGTAGCACATCGGAATGCCAAAGTGCGTGTGATGTAAAAAGATTTCAAGTTATGTAATGAGTATGGTTGAATTTCCTCTCATATATTTATGTTTTATTTTTAATATTCCACCTGTTTGACCATGTTGAACTGAAAGCGGCCAGTCGTCGGCTTCGACCCCTTTGTATAGTATACAAAGGGTGCCCCTCTTAAGTGTTCATGACCTGTAGCCGATGTCTCAGTTCCCGGAGGAGGTCTGCGCACATAGGGACTAGGCAATCAGACTATGGTGGCTTTATAACTTTCACTTAGTCATAGGAGTTTGACGGTGGGGACTGATGACGAGCCCCCGGTGTGTTAAGTGGTCGGCCTAGTGAGCCGAGGTTTATATCCTATCCACCTCAGCTGATTCGAGAAAGAAGCCCTTCGTTTAACACGGGTGATCTCTAACGACACGTCGCTTAACGCGGTCTTCGGATGGCCGACCAGTTTTCGCTTACCTAGATAGTCAGTCTTCGGCTTTCTCCACTGAGGCGCTCTGCCAGTTAAACTAGCAGCACTATCACTGTGGTTCTCCTGTTACACCCTTAGCCGAATTTGTCGGGAATGTAAGGGGTACATGTAGGAGCCGGGCAACCCGACTATTGACCAAAATCTAGGTTCGAAACTGATGCATATAGCACAACATCTGAGACGTTGAGTACTTCGGACTTTTGTTTCAGGGTGTAAAATCGAAACCCTCTTAGCAATTGTATCTTAAAGATGTGGGCAGTGCTTGTATGAAAATGCATTTGAAGAGCTTTATGGGTATGATTTATTTATTTCAAATAGCCAAGATTTACAGGCCAAACTCTTTGATGAAAGGGACAAAACAGGATACAATGCAAGTGAAGATAATGAGGGAGAAACTAAAAGAAAACAGGGCGGATCATGTCATCGGGTCTATGAGCCCGGGCCGCTTCCTGCCGCACGTCTGTGTCTCCGTGCTGTTGACCAGCTCGTCCTTGTTCATAGCGGGGGTTGGTAACGTGTAGCTTCGGCCAAGCATGCGCTTGATGCGTCCATTGGTCGATCCCTTCGAATAGGTCTGCAGCTGTAGTTGTGTGGTTAAAGCCACATTGGTATGCTAATATTGGCTAGCCCTTTGACAGAACCCTGCCAATATGCGAGATCGAGGCATCATCGCTGCTCGGTCTAGCCGAGCCAACGTCTCCATAGTAGTGGCTCCTCGGCGACCCAGGGAATTTTCAGTGTGAAGTTGTGCACCCTGGGGACGTAGTGCCCCTTCCGAGGGAGGTGCGCGAGGAGCCCGTACCCCTACTTGGGGTGGGGAAGTGCCTGTTCGAGGTCAACTAACGCAGCCCATGTACGCTTCGAAGAGCTGGGGTTGCGTTTACCGCCACTGGCGGCCTCCTCGGATGCCTGTACCTCGGCTGCGAGAGCCGCAGTCTGCTCTTCCATCCGGAGAGAGCGTTCAGTGTTACCATTTACTGCAATAACACCATTGGGTCCTGGCATCTTGAGCTTAAGATAAGCGTAGTGCGGGACTGCGTTAATGCAGGCGAATGCGGTGCGTCCTAGGAGCGCATGGTATCCGCTGCGAAAAGGTACGATGTCGAAGATTAACTCTTCGCTCCTGAAGTTCTCGGGTGATCCGAATACTACCTCCAGGGAGACGGTTCCTATGCAGCGAGCCTCAACCCTTGGTATTATGCCTTTAAAGGTGGTGCTGCTACGCTTAATCTGAGATGAGTCGATCCCCATCTTTCGTACCGTGTCCTTGTAGATCAGATTGAGGCTGCTTCCTCCGTCCATAAGGACGCGCGTCAAGTGGAAGCCATTGATGATTGGGTCCAAGACGAGTGCGGCCGATCCGCCATACCTGATGCTTGTCGGATGGTCGTGTTTGTCGAATGTGATCGGGTAAGCCGACCACGGATTGTACTTTGGGGCTACAGGCTCCAACGCGTAGCTGTCCCGAAGTACGCGTTTCCTCTCCCTTTTTGGGATGTGGGCAACGTAAATCATGTTTACCTCTGTTACCTCATTAGGAAACTTTTTCTGGCCTCCATTGTTTGGCCGCCGAGGTTCATCCTCGTCTTCGCTGCAATTTTGGGTTTTATGTTGACCCTCTGTCGCTATCTTGTCGTCTTGCTTAAAGACCCAGCAATTCCTGTTGGTGTGGGTTGCTGGTTTTTCCTGAGTGCCGTGGATTTGGCACGGTCGATCCAGGATCTTGTCAAGCTGGCTCGGTCCATCCTTGTTCCCTCTGAAGGGCTTTCTTTTCTGTCCGGATCGAGGTCCGGTGAAGCCTGCATTGACTGCTGCGTCTTCTATGTCGCTTCCGCCGTTTCTATGCCTGCGCTTATTTTTGTTGCGCTTAGGCTTGCCGTTGGTGTCGCGAGTCTCCGAGGTCCCCGCCTCACCGTCGTGTGTGCTGCGGACCAACCAACTGTCCTCTCCCACGCAAAAGCGGGTCATGAGCGAGGTTAGGACTGCCATGGTCCTCGATTTATCCTGGCCGAGCTGGCGGGCGAGCCACTCATCTCGGATATTGTTCTTGAATGCAGCGATGGCCTCGGCGTCTGAGCAGTCTATGATCTGGTTCTTTTTAGTAAGAAACCGATTCCAGAATTTCTGAGCTGATTCACCGGGCTGCTGAGTAACACGGCTGAGGTCATCGGCGTCCGGAGGCTGGACGTAGGTTCCTTGGAAATTTGCCCTGAAGGCGTCCTCGAGAGCTTCCCAGCTTCTAATAAAGTGGGGTGGAAGGCTATTCAGCCAGTGTCTTGCCGGCCCCTTTGGCTTCAGCGACAAGTACTTGATGGCATGGAGGTCATCTCCATTGGCCATGTGCATATGGAGAAGAAAGTCTTCAATCCATACAGCTGGGTCCGTGGTGCCATCGTAAGATTCTATGTTGATAGGCTTAAACCCATCGGGGAACTGGTGTTCCATTACCCTGTCTGTGAAACAGATCGGGTGGGCTGGCCCTCAGAACGGAGCTGTATCGTACCGGGCTTCGGGGGAGAACCGGGTATGAGCTTGATCTCGGGCGCGGCCGGAGTGCGTCCTCTTGATCCGTAAATGGACCGTGGTGGCGCCCAGTTTGCCTCTATCCGACGTCGAATGTCTTGAGGCTCAAGGTAGTCCACAGGGTCCTTGCCATAACGGCGTGGAGCTGGTTGAGTGTGGAAATCCTCCTCCGCGGGCCTGTCACGCCCTCGAGGGGGGCGGTCAGGTGTCTCGGTGGTTAGTTCATCACCGAATTCAAGCAGTAAACGCCTGCGTGGATAAGATTTTGGTGCACTACGACGCCGTTCTTCGAGGTCTTGCTCGGCCGAAAGTATTTCGACCCACTTGTTGTTGAGCGCGTCCTTGTTAGCCTGCAGCTGCTGCTACTTGCACTTCATGCTTCGGGCGGTGGCGGCGAGGCGCCACCGGAAGCGTTCTTGATCGACAAGGTCTTCAGGGACTATGAAGTCCTCGGTGCCGAGGCTTACGTCCTCCTCGGATTCAGGCATGTAGTTGTCATCGGCCCCTTCAAAGTGGTTGTCGGGATCTGAGTCCCTGGAGATGCCTTTGGGGTCGACGGGGCATTCCGGGGAGGCTTGAAGGTTCTCCCCTTGGTCTTCTATGTCGTTGGCCACCGTATCGGCGGTAAGGTTGTTCCCGCTGGGCTCCCCGTTGGTACCCCTTCTGCATCTTTGCCTACGCCTTGGAGGGGAGTTGGGAGTGTTGACCATGTACACATAGTATGTACATGTTGCTTTCCACCTGCCAGTATTGGTAGTTGGCAAGGTGTTGTCCGTAGGGCTGCCGACATCTTCATCCATGTCGGTTGCCTCGTCGTAGTCTAGCACGTTAGTTAACTCGTCGATGGTGGCGACTAGATGGGTGGTGGGTGGGATGTAAATTTCCCGATTGTCGGCTTTAAGTCCGATCTTGTCATAAACCGAGGAGTTCAAGATTGACAACCTTTGGATCCGGTCAAGCATCTCATTAAGGTGAGATAGCTCCTCAGGGTTCATGGTCTGGCCATAAGCCGGATCGACTTGCAATGGCATGCCTGACGTGTTTTCTGCCGTATGAGGAAGCAAGGTGGATTCAAGATCCGTCGTCGGGATCGGCTCTAAGCCCGATTTGGTGTTACAAGATGAACTCTGATCCACGTCGGAGTCAGGTACCGCAATAGGGTCATCCGAGGAGGGGGAGTAAGTTCCTCCATAGCCCCCGGCGGTGTTGGGGGGCATGATTCGTGGTCTTCAGCGGAGGTCCGTTCCGAGGTCGAACCTCTGGAGTTCGTCGGATGTGGAATCCGGCTGGGGGTCCAGCCTGATAAGACGAGCTCGCCGCGGGAGTCCGCGGTGTACTCCAGACCTCCGAAGGTGACGATCTGATCGGGAGCGTAGTTTTCGACGGTGGCCAGGTGGCCTGTCGAGTCGGCGTAGAAAATCATGCTGCTGAACAGAAAAGGTTGGCCGGGGACGTAGGTGTCCCCACAGCCATTGTCGTAGTTGATCTGTAGATGAGCCATCGGTCTTTTGTGATCACACGGCGGGACTCTCAATGAAAGCACCAGTGTCAGTGTGAAAACCGGCAGACCTTGGGGTAGGGGGTCCCGAGCTGTGGATCTCGGACAGATGGTAACAGGAATAGGGAGACGATGTTTACCCAGGTTTGGGCCCTCTTGATGGAGGTAAAATCCTACGTCCTGCTCTTGTTTATATTGATGGAGAAGTATCAAGTACAGAGTTGATCTACCTCGAGATTGTATGATCTAGTTCTAAGGCTAAGTGAATGACATTGCGTTCCGTCCCCTCTACGTGCTAAACCCTTTGGCTTACATACACGCTGGGTAGGGTACCTAGGGTTACAAGGTAGGCATCCAGGCGAGGAGGCAATAGGAGGAGTCTTGGAGTACGCGCCAAGTCTTCGGTAGATGCAGTCTTGTTTTTCCAGAGTCCATCTCGATAATAATGAGGGCCCACCGGCCCAGCCCGAGGAATATGGGCCGACTAGATTGGTACCCCCTAGTCCAGGACACCATCAACCATGATCAACGTTAACATAGTAGCCGGATGCTTGTTGTGCCAATTCTTTTCTGTAGTCATGTCTAGATATATGAACAATTTGAAAGCAACCCAAGGAGAATATTTCATCTACACATGCCTCAAGATAAACTATAAGTGATTCGTCAAAACATTTATAATTTTTTGATATGCATTGCACTACTAGTAACGAATCACCGAAAGGCTCAAAAAGCTTCAATCTGAATTACAATGTATATTCGGCTTTGATTATTTGTGCAAAAAATATTCTAAGTGGCATGAGGCTTCAAAAATAGTACCATAAGGAGATATATAAACAATACCAACACCTTGGCCATTGTTATGAATTCAACCATCAAAACATAATCTCCATAGCACTAGAGAGACAAGGCTAATATTAATATATCATGCATGTCATAAATCCGATGCTCAATAATAAAACTAACAATGATTTGGCCTCTCATAAATTTGGAAGATTTGTAGGCCAAATCATATTAAAACAAAGCATAAGCCCACTCACCAATTTTGCTATGAATTGGACGCAACATATTTTGAATGGCATCGTTCATAATGTCTCAACTCCATGCAAGCATAATATAGGCATACATATAAATTTCCATGAGCACGTACCTTGTCTCGCTCTCCAATAGAACTATGGACGATGTTAGAATACTACACCGGCCATGCATCGACATACTCTTAGGATGATAGGTAAATATCGGCCATTACCATAAGGTCCATGTAAACTTCATCCACCAAAGCACGTATAGCCGAAATAAACAAATGAAATGATAAAGCAAGTATTTAGGTCCTTTGGATCAGCAACAAACTTCTAGCTAATCAAATGTATAGTGATTTGGTAATACCCTTTCATGATGTAAGAAATTATATTGCAACCATGGATCAAAATAAGCCCATGGAGGGTAACTAATCATACCTGACGTTGAGTTCCATGGCATAGGCATCAATGGCATGTTTGATGAATATGGATGATGTGCTAACCGAAGATTTTGATGGGGTGATGGAAACCTTCGACTGAATTGTTTACTGCTTTCATTCTTCTCCTTCTTCACTTGTATTGTACTTATTGCAATAGAATCTTGCACATCATTTTTGTTTTGATTGCCCCCCTTGGGAACCCATGCCATGTTCTTCTTTCTCAGCTCTTGTGCACTTAGCTTTTGTAACTTCTTCTTTTGCCAATACGATCAGCCGAGTGGGCTTCCCGGCTGTGATTTTGTTTCAAGCAGTGGCAATTCCTTTTGGACTTCGTGCACTCTCAACTTATTTTGTTCAGATTTGGCACTTAACTGACTTATATCATTGCCTTTAGTAGCCAATGTCAACACTTTAATTGGCTCTTTGTCATTTGAGATCAAATCTGAAGTAGCACACTTACGACCATCTTTCTTGACCCGATATACTTTCTTCACCACCTCTTTCTTCTTTCTTGAGCTCCGGACCGATTCTTTTTTATTGAAACGGTCTTGAACATACGACTGCTCACTGAACATTGGTATTCTTGGAGCTGCATAATGTTGGTGAGATGGTCTAAAATAAGATGGAGAATGTGCCCTTGTATCATACATGTCACACGATGGATATGGATTTTCATGAGCATAGGGAGGTATCCACGACATTGGCATTGACGGCCCAAAAAAAGGATATGAATATTGTTGCGTTGAAATTCTCACTTTGCCAGTACCGATCATCAGATTTGCGCCTAGGGGATGATCTTGATGCTTTTGAATTACTTGGTCAATAAGCACTCTTCTCCTCACTTATCTTCTGATATTTTTTCAATAGCTGCGTGAAAGTGACTTTTGGCATTTTATCTTTGTGCTTACCTTGGCCTTTTCTTTCTTTGGTTGTGCTTGCATCGATCGTTAGATTTTCATGTTGCCCCCAGTGCTTGGCATCTTCATTGTAGCTTTGATGGAATTCTCGCCCTCAAGAATATCTTCATTGTGCTCTTGAACATCTTCTTTACTTGAAAGATTGATCCAATCACCTGCAGTTTTTACCTTCTCGTCTTTAAATGAATCGTCTTGAAGTAGCCGATTCAAAAACTTTTTGCCATCAAGACCAATCGGAATAGACTGGTCATCCCTTGGTGTTTGAACAAATCTCAATCGTCCTTTATGAATGGCCGATTTAACTATTTGAAGAAACATGTCACGGTCCTCAAAATCATGCCCGAACGAATCATGTAACTTACAATACATTCGTCCTTGGATTGATGGTTTGACAGGGTGATCAAGAATTCTTATATAATTATTTTTCAACCACAAATCAAATATTTGATGACACATGTTTGAATCGAACGTCTACTTTTTTGTTTTCTAGCTGATCTTGGTGCGAGAACAGCTTTGGAACTAAGCACATGAATGGTTCAGATTTGGAATCTCCCCATTCGGCTATGCATTGTGTTTTGCACCCTATCTCCGATGTCTTTGGATAACATATTATACTAGAATCGGTTTTCTCAAAAAGAATCCAAACTTGCCTTTTTGTTTCTGAAACAAAAATATTTAGAACATACATGCCTCAATTGAGACCAAGTGTAAGCCAAGTAAGAAATAAGCAAAGCTACCCAATTAGATATGAACTTAGATAAAGTAATAGGGAAAGCCTTGGCTGCAATAATATGTCACTATCGGTCTTTGTAAATGGTGCAATGGGTTGATCGATATGCTCTATAACAATTTTTGTGTTAACAAGTAAATTACCCTTCTTCATTGGTCTTTTAAAATACCTTATGAAATTTTTTCTAGTAGATGCATCAAAAATAAAGTTATGACCAAATCTGAAAATAGGTAAATTACTTGCTAGACATACCTCTTCAAATATGTTGGGAAAGCATGATGGTGGTCTGACTTGAACAATATCGTGCTTCGCTTCTTTATGGCTTCCCAACACCTTGTTGCCCTCTTTTTCTTGATTCCATGCATCATTACATTGAAGATCTTTGCCAACCGAACTTTGTTCGGCTACTTGTTCTTGTCCTTGAAGCTTGTCAATTTCTATGGCACGAAACTCATAGGGCAGGAAGTAGGTTCCATTAACTTCAGAAAAATCAAGCATGGTCGTTTTGCTATGATTGCCATGCCCTTTCTCAATAATGCTTGCCTCTTTGGATTTGTCAGAATATATACTACTTAATTCGGCTTTTTCAGCTGAAGCACTTTCACGTTCCGAATCATCCTTCCTTTCATTGATACTCCCAATTGGCAATGCTTCTTTTATTTGAGCCAATTCTTTTTCAACTGAAGCACTTTCACATTCCGAATCATCCTTCTTTTCATTGATACTACCAATTGGCAATGCTTATTTTATTTGAGCCAATTCTTTTTCTGTTTGTTTCTGGCGGCGAGCGGAAAAATTGGTTTTAAGCTTTTTCTCAATTTCAGCCCACTCCGGATATGATTGCCCCCCAATGCTTTTAGACTCCTTCGGCAATGAAACATGAGTGTTGCCGAAACTTTGCAATTGTGTAGGGGGTGTATAATATGATGTAGTACAAGGTGAAGGCACATGCATTGTTGTAAAACCATATTTTTGCTCGCCAATTTTATCAATTGGCAAAGATTCATCTTCTTGCAAAACTCTAGCTTTTATTGCATTATAATCAGGAACTAGCCCCTTATCATGTTCTTCAAGGCAAAGAGCACTAATCTTGTTATTTCGGGCTATATCCCTTTTTAATGTAGCCACTTCCCATTCTGTAAGGGATTGCTCCACAACACTTTTAGATTCTTTCGGCATTGACTCATGATTGTTGCCGAAATTTTGCAATTGTGTAGAGTATGCATTATATGCCACAACATTAGGTGAAGGCATGTGCGCTCCAGCAAAAAATTCACTTATTCGGCTATGACTGTGAAGGTGCGGAGCCGAATTATGCATATCTACAGTTGTGTATGGTGCAAACAAATTAGTATCCTGAGGTGTAGCATATGATGATTTAGGGTAATTGGCCGAATAGCTAGTAGCATGGCCAATTCTCGCATCCATCGGCATGTTTGGATTAGTATATTGCAAGTTTGTTGCTGATGAATAAAAAGGTGAAACACTTTGTTGCATACTTTAGGAAGTTCCTATATGGGGTGTTTCAACTTGATTAACCGAACTCATCGCCATATGAATTTGTGGGGTTGCCGATGCATGAGAGTTGGAATACATATGGTGCATGTTACTAGTATCATAAGAAGTTGAAGCATGTGAATTATTTTGCATCGGCCTTTGCACGTAACTAGATGCATGGTTGATAAAACTAGGGCTAGCCGATACGTTATGCTCATCAAGCGATCTAGCAACACCGTACCATATGAATTATTTGCATCTACGAAGGGGAACTGTGTATTCATATTACCTTTGTAGATAACAAACCCTTGATGACGATCTCTTCGTAGCAAGAACGGGCTGGAGACCATTCAAAGCTTCGTCCCTAGCGGAGTCACCAAAAAGTGTGTTCGCACACGAACACATCACCGTGTACCCTCGACGCCTGGGGTGATGCACCGTAGCTCATGTCGAAGGAGACCCGTCCGGTAGCGCGTTACGCAAGCAATCCGGCAGGCACTTTTGTAGACCCAAAACCCCCACACGCCCGGGAGAGACCCCGTCAGGGCGCGCAGCGGCTATGGGCTGCCCTAGGTCGAACTGGTCGTCCCTAGGGCCTCGAGGTTCGCCGCCCCGCAACAAGAAGAACTAATGAAGAACGAGAAGAAGAAGAACAAGGGAAAAGGTAAAGGTAAAAAGTGGTAGATGATTTGATCGATTGTGTGTTGTTCAATCGGCTGTCACCTCTGATTTATTTATGAGGCGGCTGGACTTCCCGTACAAGAAAAGGACTCCAAATCCCGTCCAAATCTTTCCAAAATTAACCGAACTCGGATTTAGGTAAGTCTGAGACAGCAGTTCGGTTTTTAGGTCCCACAGGCCACAAATGAACTCGGATGAAGATGAGCCCAAAAGAAAATTTGATCGTTTCGACAACGCGAACAACTTTCTTGATGAACTTTTTTGATTCGAGGTCATCTTGAGGGTGTAATCGCCCTTGTACCGATCAGATTCGTAAAAAACTGACAGTTTCGGTCCGGACCAAACTGTTCGGAAGTCCATACCGGACTATCCGGTCATAATAGCAGGTTTGGACGATTTCAGCAAGCCTGACCGGACAGTCTGGTCCCAATCCGGACAGTCCGGTCGCAACAGAAGGTTTTCGGCGTCCGGCCATCTCCAAAGTTTCTGGAGCATTGCACTGTTTTGACTACAACTTTTGCATACAACCTTGGATTAAGATGAGTTTTATATCAAAATCATCCGTTTCGACGAGACGAAGAACTTTCATGTTGAAATTTTTTCCATCCGAAGCAATCTTAATTATGTTTCATGCCATTTTATAATCTGATGTCAACACGGGCATCTCTGAAATTGTCGTAACTTTTGCCTCCGAGCTCCGTTTTGGACCATCTTCGTATCCACCTTAATCTTGTCAAAGAGAGCCATCCGATGGTGAATTCCAATCATAAGTTTCAAGTAATCTTGATATAGCTTAAGCTACTTTTATGATTGTGCCACTTTTGAGCGTCAACAGAAGCCCTGCCAGAGTACCGCTACCACCACCACCACCACGCCGTTGTGTTGGATCAGATCTCATCTACCTCTTCTCTCTCGCTTGCTGGATCAAGGAGGACGAGACTTCACCGAGCCGTACGTGTCCTAACTCGAGGGTGCCGCACGTGCAGTGCTTGGATTGGATTGGATCGCGACACGAGTACGACTACGCCAACCACGATCTCTAGATCGTTAACGCTTTCGGTCTACAAGGGTATGTAGACTCACTCCCCTCTCGTAGCTATGCATCTCCTAGATTGATCTTGGGTGTTTGTAGGAATTTTTTTTGATTTTCATGCTTCGTTCCCATCAGGCTGTGCCACAAATATCATGTCAGCTCTGTATGATCATGCAAAGCAATATAATGATGAACACACAAGTCATGAGACGGAATGGTGGAAGTTGCATGGCAATATATCTCGGAATGGCTATGGAAATGCCATAATAGGTAGGTATGGTGGCTGTTTTGAGGAAGATATAAGGAGGCTTATGTGTGATAGAGTGTATCATATCACGGGGTTTGGATGCACCGGCGAAGTTTGCAAAAACTCCAGAGGTGAGAAAGGGCAATGCACGGTACCAAAGAGGCTAGCAAATTGCGGAAAGGTAGGAATGCGTATAATCCATGGACTCACATTAGTCATAAATAACTCACATACTTATTGTGAAAGCCTATTAGCCCTCGAAGCAAAGTACTACTCGCATGCCCCTAGGGAATTGGTTGGTAGGAGTTAACCATCGCGTGCATCCGATTATAACAGCACTCAGGGATTTCATTTCAGAAAAAAAAATGCTCAAACCTCCCCACCATGCCATGACCAACACTTAGATGAGAAGTTAATAACTAGCTTTAATACCGATATTTCTACTAACCAACGATCATGAACCAATATCCTTTCATATTACGCCATCAATATTATTAAACCATACATTTCATATTTAGTGATCTACATGAATGTTTTTATTATATCCCCCTTGAATACCTATCCTTTTTGGACTAGTCTTATAACATGTGCATATTGCCATCACTATTTATTAGACTCTCAAAAACATTTAAGTGAAGCATGAGAGTGCAATCATTTCTACAAAATATAACCACCGTCGTGCTCTAAATGATATAAGTGAAGCACTAGAGCGACTGCCTAGCTCAAAAGATATAAGTGAAGCACATAGAAATTCTAACGAATCATGATAAATGTGTGTCCCTCTCAAAAGGTGTGTCCAGCAAACAATGATTGTGGCAAACTAAAAAGCAAACAAAGAAAATAAAACTATGGCGCAAGACGCTCTAAGTAAAACTCAATAATGCTTGCCTCTTTGGATTTGTCGGAATATATACTACTTAATTCAACTTTTTCAACCGAAGCTCTTTCACGTTCCAAATCATCCTTATTTTCATTGATACTACCAATTGGCAATGCTTCTTTTATTTGAGCCAATTCTTTTTCAACCGAAGCACTTTCACGTTCCGAATCATCCTTATTTTCATTGATACTACCAATTGGTAATGCTTCTTTTATTTGAGCCAATTCTTTTTCTTTCTGGCGGCGAGCGGCAAAATTGTTTTTAAGCTTTTTCTCAATTTCAGCCCACTCCGGATATGATTGCCCCCCAATGCTTTTAGACTCTTTCGGCAATGAAACACGAGTGTTGCCGAAACTTTGCAATTGTGTAGGGGGTGTATAATATGATGTAGTACTAGCTGAAGGCATATGCATTCTTGTAAAACCATATTTTTGCTCGCCAATTTTATCAATTGGCAAAGATTCATCTTCTTGCAAAACTCTAGCTTTTATTGCATTATAATCAGGAACTAGCCCCTTATCATGTTCTTCAAGGCAAAGAGCACTAATCTTGTTATTTCGGGCTATATCCCTTTTTAATGTAGCCACTTCCCATTCTATAAGGGATTGCTCCAGAACACTTTTAGATTCTTTCGGCAATGACTCATGATTGTTGCTGAATTTTTGCAATTGTGTAGATTATTGTGACACCCTAGTTTTTGGCAACTTTTTCTTTTCAAAAATTTTCTGGTTTAATTTGCAAATTGGATAGTTTTTGAAACCTTTTCAGTTGACTTTGGACTTGGGAATCTTTGAATTTCTCTCTCAGTGATCCAAAGCCCTCAATATCTTTCTAAATCTTGTCACACACCTTCTGGATCAAATTCCAATTTTCATTTCTTTCAAAATAATCCATTTTCTTCTTTGGGAAAATCTGACTTCACTATGGGTTGTGAAGCAACCTATAGTTTTGATGATCAGAAAAATCCCAAATTAATACCACACCTTCTTGTCATCATCTACTCCCACAATCTCCAAAAACATTTCATGGTCCAGTATAAAATTTTGTCCAGAATATTCCATTTATCTTCTGGACAGCACTGGCCCTTTGTGAAGCAACCCATATTTCCTTAACTCAGAAAATTCTCAAATAATTCCCTGAGGTACTAGGGGACATATATTCCCTCAATATCCAAAAACATCTCCTTGTCCAATATAAATTTCCAAAATATTCTGCCAAGTTTCTGCTCATTTCAAACCTCTGTGAAGGAAGTACTAGCTAAAGGTGTCCATTTGCTTTGAAATTTTTATGGCATCTTGGCATTACCAAATAACCCCCACACACCAAATTTCAGCTCCAGAAGATCACCTATGTGAGTGCAACAACCTCAGCAAGTTTCTGGACCAGAACAGTATTTGTACATGAACAATGTTCAAATCGTGTCCAAAGTTTCTGTGACACCCTGATTTTTGGCAACTTTTTCTTTTCAATTTTTTTCTTGTTTTATTTGCAAATTGGATGGTTTTTGAATCTTTTCAGTTGACTTTGGACTTGGGAAACTTTTAAATTTCTCTCTCAGTGATCCAAAGCCCTCAATATCTTTCCAAAATCTTGTCACACACCTTCTGGATCAAATTCCAATTTTCATTTCTTTCAAAATCACCCATTTTCTTCTTTGGGAAAATCTGTCTTGACTATGGGTTGTGAAGCAACCTATAGTTCTGATGATCAGAAAAATCCCAAATTAATACCACACCTTCTTGTCATCATCTACTCCCACAATCTTCTAAAACATTTCATGGTCCAATATAAAATTTTGTCCAGAATATTCCATTTGTCTTCTCGACAACACTGGTCCTTTGTGAAGCAACTCATATTTCCTCAACTCAGAAAACTCTCAAATAATTCCCTGAGATACTAGGGGACATATCTTACCACAATATCCAAAAACATCTCCTTGTCAAGTATAAATTTTCAGCAGAAATATTCTGCCAAGGTTCTGCTCATTTCAAACCTCTGTGAAGGAAGTACTAGCTAAATGTACCCAATTGAGCTGAAATTTTTATGACATCTTGGCATTACCAAATAACTCCCACACACCAAATTTCAGCTCCAGCAGATCACCCATGTGAGTGCAACAACCTCGCCAAGTTTCTGGGCCAGAATAGCATTTGTACATGAACCATGTTCAAATCTTGGAAAAAGTTTCTCAAATCTTTCCAGCTTGTAGTCCTTCCAACGTAGATCACTCCAGACATCTCCATTGGTTTCATCTCCAGCTCATCTTCTCTCTTGATCTCTCCTAAGTTTCTGACAACAAACTATTGTTGATGCTACACTTCAGCTCAGTGAGTCTCTGGGCGAACTAGTGGCACGAGAGGATTCCGGTGTGCAAGGTCGGCACACCAGACACGACCTAGCAGGCCAGCTCGCGCCGCGTGTGCCTGTGCACGCGGTGACCGCGTTGCCAGCCCTACCAAAACCGCGCTCTGGGCGCCGGCAGGCACTGGTCACATCGGAGCGCGTCGCCGTGGCTTGTCTCCACGCGCCGACGAGCTCCCATCCGTCCACCTGGCCTCCCTAGACCCTCCCCCTCGCCGGAATCGCTCCCGCTGGCCGCCACCGCACGCGGCCATTGTGGCGCCCGTGCTGTCACTGTGGCCTCGCTGGCCGTCTTCTTCCCCCCGTGCCGCCACTACGCGCATTAACTTCCCTGCCCTCCTCCATCACGTCGCCTGCGCCGCGCCAGCCAGCTAACCATCCACGCTCCGGCGACGTGGCCGCGGCGCCGCCCGACTCCAGAAGCTCCGCCCCTCCCTATAAATAGGCCTCCCCGGCCTCTCCCACTCCTCACTCCAGTCCCTCCACTTCCAATCGCCCACCACAGCACCGAGCCACGGCCGAGAGGCCCTCTGGCCTCGCAGCTCGCCGGCATTCTGCCGCCCAGCCAACTCCGCCACCAACTTGATTTGCTCCACCCCAGCTCTGCCCGACCGCATACACAATCTCAGTGCAATACCACAACCTCCCCTGACCTCTTGCCTAGCTGAAACTCTGCCGGATTTGCCGTCGCCGGCGACCCCCGAAACCAGCCGCCGCCGGAGAGGAAGGGGGGGACGCCATCAGGCCGTCCCCGGAGACGCTGCGGGTACGAGGAGGACCGCCGTCGTGTGCTCGTTCCATCCCAGCAGTCGTCCGAGCTCGCTGTCGTCGCTATCGTCGGTGATCGCCATCGATGAGCCGCTCGTCTCTGTTCCTCTCCCTCTCTTTCTGTTTAAATCCCAGTCGACCCCACCTGTCAGTGACCCGCCGCGCGCCGAAGCGGTACGTAAGTCGAGGCGACCTGGCGTTTTACGCCTTCGACGTGGCCCTCCCAGAGATTTTAGAATTTCTGTTAAATTTCAACTATGACCAGTAACTTTGTCTGTCCATTACTTTTTATCCACAAGTCCAAATCAATTGATTCTTTTTGCATTGGTTTTGTCTTGAGCCCTCTATTTTCTGGTAAATTCTGGTATTTTTCTCACAAGTACAGAATTTCTGGTGAACTGAAATGTGTTATGTGACATTTTCTTTTGCTATTTTAAAATATTTTCAGAAGGAAATCCATTTGGTTTTGAAGACCAGGAGTTCGTGGACAACCCAACTGAGAAAGGCAAGCCACATCATCCATTACATGAAGCATTTCAATAGTATTGGTTTATTAAATGAATTATTTGCATTATTTTAATATGTGATAATTCATAGTAAATTATATTGTTGCATAGTTACTGCCATATTAATTTATTCATGTTAAACAACCTTGCTGGTCATGTAATTGGTAAAACTAAGCTTAATGGTTGATCAAGTGCCACCGACCCGGACTTACCCGTGCAGCCACATCTGCCGGAATGGGACAGCCTTGACTTGGTCTGACCGCGTGCTCTTTTATCAGTACCACCAAAGAGGGAGGGTTATGCGTGCGTGCTACCCTGATCAGGTAGGCAACGATAACCTTGTGAGCCAGTTGAGTTATTTGCCGGTGTCCCCGTTTGGGACAGTTTAGTTGGTCACGACGGTGGCAGGTGTCACGGGTTGACACAGAGGCCACCCAGGGCATGACTCCGGGGGAGGATGATTGTCGGTGGTACGGTGGAGGAGTCACGGGTTAGGCATGTTTCGTTGGAGCAGCACCGGTCCACCCGCAAGGGAAGTGTACCGAGTACGGGACAAGGAGCTCCATGGTGTGGGTAAAGTGCGCAACCTCTGCAGAGTGTAAGAATCTATTCGAATAGCTGCGTCCATGGTATTGGACACAGTCCGCACTAGGTCACAATGAGTGGCCAACTATAATGATAATAATGATGGAAGAACTTGTCTTATGCTCGGAAGTGCTCAGTGGATCACGAGTATTCTGAGGGTTGTGGAACAACAAAGAAGAGAGTAAGTTGATATTCGGTAACAGTAAGTAAGCAACTTAAGCATTTAACATGTTCATTGACATGCTGTTGTTTGCTGCATTGTTGTGGTTGCTGTGACCTTGCGAGTACATTCCAAGTACTCGCCTGGCATATCATGCCAGATGCAAGAGAAGCCGTCGACGGAGGTCCCGATGGTTCGTGCTACGCTAACTAGGCTGTGTCCCAGCAGTGTCCCTATGGGATGGAGTTTCCCGCACGATGTTCCGCTACGTCGTAGAATCACCCAGTAGTGTTGAGGCCCTTGATGTTCCATAAATAATGTAGATATTGTCATAGCACGTATAGTGCTGCCGGCCTCGCTACTTGATCGGACTCCCGAGCTTGTACTTGTACAATAATAATAAAGATCAGTTATGTTCTGTTCCAAGTTGTTGTGTGTTTCCAGAAGACATGATCTCTGGGTTGGAAACACTGGGTAAACCGGTCCTCTGAGCCGGGGTGCCACAACGCTTGGTATCAGAGCCAGGCTGACTGTAGGACACCCTAGTTAACCCGCGTTAGAACCACGATTAGCTTAGAGACTTGGTATGTGCTTTCCTTGTTGCATCTATTTGCTGCATGGCATGCATATAGTTTATTGTTGTGCTAACCGTTGGCCTTATGAGTGTAGATGGCACCTGTTCCATACCAATACAACCATGAGCCGGCACCGTTTACTTTTCCAGTACTGCTCCGTAGCATCTGGCTTCGGCTGTATCCCAACGGCGAAGACCCAGTGTACCAGGTGTTCCAAGAGAAGCTTGCTGGTTCAGTGTACGAGTATCACGCGGAGGCCTTTCTTACTGCGAGTTCGGATATTGGCAGCTACTCCCGCTCTTCCAATGGCGGAACTGCTTCTACTCCGGAGCTGGCGATCTAGTTTGCTGTGATGGAAGCTCTCACTTACTTGCACTTCCACGAGGTCGAGATGTAGACACATCCAGGTTTCTTTCACTACCCCACCCTGTCGCCTACGACAGGGCGAGTCCTTTTCGCACCTGTTGACCCGGCGAGTGATCGTGCTATTGGTGTTTTATCTTGTTATCTGAACGCCAGTTACCGTATGATCACTTCACTGGCTGAGGAGCTGACTCATCATGCCCGAGAGGCACTTGCAGCTGTTGCAGCAGCACAGTCTCCTCTTCCTCATGCGTTTTCACCTGTGTACTCCACCCATTCCACCTTCGCTAGCACCTGAAACTCCTTCTAGTTCGTTCGGACCGCCAGCTTTTCGTCTGGTAGCCGACGTGAGACCCCGGCAGAATGGGCCTCACTCCTACCTACTCCAGCTGCTCCGATGCTGCGGCATCGTGCTTCTTCTCCTTCAGAGGGAGAACCTTCTCGTCAGCGTCGCCGTGTTTCCTTTGATCCGGAGGCCGAGATCTATATCATCAGTTCCGATTCTGAGACAGGATCAGACGACGAGGAGTCTTCAGTTTGCAAGTGTCCATGCCACCCGCGCTATTAGAGTTGAGGTTTGAGTTTCAGTGCATGCATCGTAGCATCTCTGCATGTGTCAACAGCCGTATGAGCAGTTCTAGCCATGATAACCCCCTACTAGCTTATCATGTATGATGTTGGGTTGCCTTGTAGAATTATGTTGTTCGCTTTATTCTCCCTTTTTATTTGGTTTCTTTTCCTGGTGTCATACTCTGGGATTTTCCCTTACGGATGTTGCTCATCGATTCGGTATTTTGCAATGGGAACAAATATAGGATGAAGAGGTGTAGTAATCAAGGCGGCGATGGAACTCTCGTACGTCGATCCGCCAGACAAGCAGGACAATCACCAGAGGATTTGCCACCTCCACCACCACAATCCCCAACCACTAATCAAATTCTGAGAATGTTTGAAGAGAAAAGAAATCAAGATCCCATGGAATTTCTGAAAAGTATGCAGACTATGGTGGGTCAGAATCACAACAATGGGACAGACTCTAAATTGTCGGATTTTCAGCGTACCAAGCCACCCAGTTTTGGTCAAGCTGTGGATCCTATGGAAGCTGATGACTGGCTAAGGACCATGGAAAAGAAGTTGGACATAGCCCGTTGTGATGAGTCAGACAAGGTTCCTTTTGTTACTCACTATCTGGAAGGACCGACAGCTATATGGTGGGACAATACAAAAATTATGTGGCCTCCTGGGGAAGATATTTCCTGGGAGAAATTCAAGGAGGTATTCCGCAAGTATCATATCCCTATCGGCATAATGAAGGTGAAGCAGAGGGAATTTCTTGCTCTTACTCAAGGGAATATGTCAGTGGGTGAGTATCTGAACAAGTTTAATAATCTGGCACGGTACTCCACCCATGACGTGTCCACAGAAGAAAGAAAGATAGACCGAGTCCTAGGAGGACTTAATCATACCCTCCATTGTCAGCTTTGTATGCTGGATTTTCCTGACTTCCAGACTTTGGTGAACAAGGCTTTCATAGCTGAACGAGAGCATAAGTCAGGATATGATGATCGCAAGCGGAAGTTTGAACCCAAGAAGGACAACCGTGAGCAGTTTGTGCAGAAGCCACGTATCTGGCAACCAAGTCCATCTGAGTACAAGCCTGCGTGGAGCAACGGCAGCAACAACAATAAGCTAGGCAGTCAGGACAAGACCTTTGGCAAACAGCCAGTGCTATAAGACTGCCGCCGCAACAACACTTGCTTTACTTGTGGTCAGGGCGGGCATTATTCTAGGCAGTGCCCCACAAGAAACGGGAAGCCACCGTCTGACTACAAGCCACAAGTCAACAAGGTTGGACGCCGCCCTAATCAGAACTTCTATCGCGCCCAAGTCCATCATATCTCCGCTGAGGAAGCCCGCGAAGCACCAGACGTGGTCCTTGGTATGTTTTCTGTTAACGACATACCCGCAATAATTTTATTTGATTCTGGGGCTTCCCATTCATTTATTTCGCGGAGTTTTGCCACCATACACAAACTTTCTCCTTCTCTTTTGGACAAAATCATGGTGGTACAATCCCCTGGCTCCATGCTCAGAACAAATGTTATATAGAAGGATCTGGAAATCTTGATACATGGAGTTAAGTTTCCAGCTACCCTTGTTGCCATTGAATCCCCTGGACTGGATATAATACTGGGAATGGATTGGTTGACACCACATCAGGTGTGTATCAACTGTACCACCAGGACGGTGACATTGGTTAACCCGACAGGCCAAACAGTGCAATTCACTGCTAGCAGAATGATGTCAAAGAAGGGAATGGCATTCAAAGCCACTGCTACAGATATAAATTTTATGTAGTAGTCAGTGAATTTCCGGACGTATTTCCGGAAGAACTACCAGGAATGCCACCTGATCGGGAACTAGAGTTTGCTATTGATGTTGTTCCCGGAACCGCTCCAATTTACAAGAAGTACTACCGCATGCCTTCCCCAGAGCTTGTGGAATTAAAGAAACAGCTGGATGAATTATTGCAAAAAGGGTACATTCGTCCAAGCACCTCTCCATGGGGATCACCTGTGCTGTTCGTTAAGAAGAAGGATGGCAGCCTACGGATGTGCGTGGACTACCGCCAATTAAATGAAGTCACCATTAAAAATAAATATCCGCTTCCCCGCATTGATGATCTGTTCGACCAGTTAAACGGGGCCCGGGTATTTTCTAAGATTGATCTTCGAACGAGGTATCATCAGCTAAAAATCAGGGAAGAGGATATCCCCAAGACAGCTTTCACTACCTGATATGGTCTGTATGAATTTATAGTCATGTCATTTGGGCTGACAAATGCTTCAGCCTACTTCATGAGCATGATGAACAAGGTCTTCATGGACTTCTTGGACAAGTTTGTGGTGGTGTTCCTCGATGATATTCTTATCTATTCCAAAGATGAAGAAGAACACACGCAACACCTCCGTACTGTCCTGGAAAGACTAAGGACCCATCGCTTGTATGGCAAGTTCAGTAAGTGTGAATTTTGGCTAAGAGAGGTGGGATTTTTGGGACATGTTCTGTCAGAACAGGGTGTGGCCGTCGACCCTAGCAAAGTGACTGCTGTATTAAAATGGAAGACACCAGCCACAGTAACTGAAGTCCGCAGCTTTCTGGGATTGGCAGGCTACTACCGTCGTTTCATTGAAGGCTTCTCAAAAATAGCCAAGCCATTGACAGAACTGTTGAAAAAGAATCACAAATTTGCCTGGACTGAAGAATGTGATAGAAGTTTCATGGAGTTAAAGACGAGGCTAACTACGGCCCCTGTCTTAGTTCTTCCAGACATCCACAAGAGCTTTGATATATATTGCGATGCTTCCAGGCATGGAATCGGCTGCGTTCTAATGCAAGAAGGAAGGGTTGTAGCAGATGCATCCAGATAGCTACGGCCCCATGAAGAAAACTATCCCACTCATGATCTGGAATTGGCAGCTGTGGTTCATGCATTAAAGATTTGGAGGCATCATCTCGTTGGACAGCGATGTGAAATATACACAGACCACAGGAGTCTCAAGTATATTTTCACTCAACCCAACCTTAATCTCAGACAGAGAAGATGGCTTGAACTGGTCAAGGATTATGACCTTGGAATTAATTATCATCCGGGAAAAGCCAATGTGGTCGCCGATGCTCTCAGCAGAAAACAAGGCACTATGAATGCACTAACTGAGGGTATCCATCCAAGGCTACAGGAAGAGTTTGCCAAGCTTAATATGGTATTATGCGGCCCAATTAGCCCGGATACATTGGAAATCATTCCAACGCTTATGGAAGAAATTAAGGCAGCTCAGAAATCAGATAAAAGTGTACAAGAGATCAAGGAGAACATTCAGCAAGCGAAGGCCAAGTCCTTCTGTATCGATGACCAGGGCACTTTATGGTTTGAGGTGTTGGGGAACGTTGCATGGGAAACAAAAAATTTCCTACGCACACACAAGATCTATCCATGGTGATGAGCATCTACGAGAGGGAGAGTGAATCTACATACCCTTGTAGATCGGTAAGCGGAAGCGTTAAGAAACGCGGTTGATGTAGTCGAACGTCTCCGCGATCCAAATCGCAAGTCGTCCCTCGAACCGATCACGAACTAGTGCCGAATGGACGGCACCTCCGCGTTCAACACACGTACGGCTTGATGACGCCTTCACCTCCTCGATCCAGCGAGCGATGGTGAAGTAGTAGATGAGTTCCGGCAGCACGACGGCGTGGTGATGGTGGTGAGGAACAATCTCTGCAGGGCTTCGCCAAGCGCTACAGAGATTATGACGTAGGAACTAGAGGGTTAGGGTTGCCGCACACGGCTTGGGGAAATCTTGATGTATCCCGGGTGCTAGCCCTGCCCCTCTATTTATATGTTGAGCCCTGGGGTCGAAACTTGGAGAAAGAGTCTCCTCAAAGTCGGTTTGGCCCGCAAGGCAAGAGTCCTGCTCGGACTCCAGGACCAGACGCCAGGGTCCTCGGCGTCTGGCCCCAGACGCCAGGGTCCCTGGCGTCTGGCCCCTGGCCTCCGCAAAACTTCCTTTTGCACCTTCCTAAAGCCTCGTGGGCTTTACCCCTTGGCCCAAATAAAGTGTTCTCGTACCCGAACATTTCGGGAAACATCCGGAACCCCTTCCGGTGAATTCCGGAACCCTTCCGGAGACCAAACACTATTATCCCATATATCAATATTTACCTCCGGACTATTCCAGAGCTCCTCGTCATGTCCGGGATCTTATCCGGGACTCCGAACAACTTTCGGTCACCAACATAACAACTCAACTATACTTATATCGTCACCAAACGTTAAGTGTGTAGACCCTGCGGGTTCGAGAACTATGTAGACATGACCGAGACACCTCTACGGTCAATAACCAATAGCGGGACCTGGATGCCCATACTGGCTCCTACATATTCTACGAAGATCTTTATCGGTCGAACCTCTATGTCAAGGATTCAATTAATCCCGTATGTTGTTCCCTTTGTTCTTCGGTATGTTACTTGCCCGAGATTCGATCGTCGGTATCTCTATACCTAGTTCAATCTCGTTACCGACAAGTCTCTTTACTCGTTCCGTAATACAAGATCTCGTGGCTAACACTTTAGTCACATTGCTTGCAAGGATCATTGTGATGTTGTATTACCGAGTGGGCCCTGAGATACCTCTCCGTCACACGGAGTAACAAATCCCAGTCTTGATCCATGCCAACCCAACAGACATCCTCGGAGATACCTGTAGAGCACCTTTATAGTCACCCAGTTACGTTGCGACGTTTGATACACACAAGGTACTCCTCCGATGTCAGGGAGTTGCATGATCTCATGGTCATAGGAACAGATACTTGACATGCAGAAAACAATAGCAATAAACTGACACGATCATATGCTATATTTACAGTTTGAGTCTTGTCCATCACATCATTCTCCTAATGATGTGATCCCGTTATCAAATGACATCTCATGTCCATGGCTAGGAAACCTTCACCATCTGTTGATCAACGAGCTAGTTAACTAGAGGCATACTAGGGACACAGTGTTGTCTATGTACCCACACATGTATTTGAGTTTCCAATCAATACAATTATAGCATGGATAATAAACGATTATCACGAACAAGGAAATATGATAATAACTAAATTATTATTGCCTCTAGGGCATATTTCCATCAGTCTCCCACTTGCACTAGAGTCAATAATCTAGTTCACATCACCATGTGATTTACATTGTTCTAACACCCAATGAGTTCTGGGGTTCGATCATGCTTTGCATGTGAGAGAGGTCTTTAGTCAACGGGTCTGCGACATTCAGATCCGTGTGTACTTTGCAAATCTCTATGTCATACTGTAGACACTTCTACCACACTCCACTTGGAGCTATTCCAAATGGCTGCTCCACTATATGTATCCTGACTGCTACTCAGAGTCGTCCGGATAGGTGTCAAAGCTTGCATCGACGTAACCCTTTACGACGAACTCTTCATCACCTCCATAATTGAGAAATATTTCCTTAGTCCTCTAGTTACTAAGGATAATCTTGACCGCTGTCCAGTGATCCACTCCTGGATCACTCTTGTACCCCTTGACAGAATCATGGCAAGGCACACATCAGGTGCGGTAGACAGCATGGCATACTATACAGAGCCTATGGATAAGGCATAGGGGATGACCTTCGTCCTTTCTCTTTTTTCTGCCGTGGTCGAGCTTTGAGTCTCACTCAACTCCACACCTTAGAAATCAGGCAAGAACTCTTTCTTTGACTGATCCATTTTGAACTCTTTCAAAATCTTGTCAAGGTATGTACTCATTGAAAGTCTTATCAGACGTCTTGATCTATCTCTATAGATCTTGATGCCCAATATTTAAGTAGCTTCATTCCAGGTCTTCCTTTGAAAAACTCCTTTCAAACGACCCTTTATGCTTTCCAGAAATTCTACATTATTTCCGATCAACAATATGTCAACCACATATACTTATCAGAAATTCTATAGTGCTCCCACTCACTCTATTGTAAATACAAGTTTCTCATAAACTTTGTATAGACATAAAAACTTTGATCACCTCATCAAAGTGTATATTCCAACTCCGAGATGCTTACTCCAGTCCATAGAAGGATCGCTGGAGTTTGCATACATTTTAGCATCCTTAGGAATGACAAAACCTTCCGGTTGTATCACATACAACCTTTCCTTACGGATACCGTTAAGGAAACGATGTTTTGACATCCATCTGCCAGATTTCAAAATTGAAAAATGCAGCAACTGCTAACATGATTCCAACAGACTTTAGCATCGCTACGGGTGAGAAAGTCTCATCGTAGTCAACTCCTTGAACTTGTGAAAAACCCTTTGCCACAAGTCGAGCTTTATAGACGGTGACATTACCGTCCACGTCCGTCTTCCTCTTAAAAAATCCATTTGTTCTGAATGGCCTTACGCCCTTCAGGTAATACTTCCAAAGCCCATACTTTGTTTTCTTACATGGATCCCATCCCGGATTTCATGGCCTCTAACCATTTCTCGGAATCCGGGCCCATCATCGCTTCTCCATAGCTCGTAGGTTCATCGTTGTTCAACAACATGACCTCTAAGACAGGGTTGCCGTACCACTCAGGAGCAGTACGCGTCCTTGTCGACCCACGAGGTTCGATAGTAACTTGATCCGAAGTTTCATGATCATCATCATTAACTTCCTCTTCAACTAACGTAGGCTCCACAGAAACAACTTTCTGCGCTGCGCTACTCTTTGGTTGAAACAAAGGTTCAACAACCTCATCAAGTTCTATCTTCCTCCCACTCAATCTTTCGAAAGAAACTTTTTCTCGAGAAAGGACCCGTTTTAGCAACAAACACTTTGTGCTTGGATCTGAGATAGAAGGTTCACCCAACTGTTACGTTAGGGTATTCTATGAAGATGCATTTGTCCGCTTTGGGTTTGAGCTCATTAGGTGAAAACCCTTTTTCACATAAGTGTCGCAGCCCCAAACATTAAAAAATGACAGCTTAGGTTTCCGCCAAACCAAAATTCATACGGTGTCATCTCAACGGACTTATGGTGCCCCTTTTAAAGTGAATGTGGTTGTCTCTAATGCATAACCCTAAAACGATAGTGGTAAATCGATAAGAGACATCATAGTTCGCACCATATCTAATAGAGCACAACTACGACGTTCGGACACACCATCACACTATGGTGTTCCAGGTGGCGTGAGTTGTGAAACAACTTCCACATTGTCTTAAGTTATATACCAAACTCGTAACTCAGATATTTACCTCCACGATCATATCGTAGACATTTTATCTTCTTGTCACGATGATCTCAAACTTCACTCTGAACTTTTCAAACGATTCAGACTTGTGTTTCATTAAGTAAATATACACTATATCTACTCAAATCATCAGTGAAGGTAAGAAAATAACGATATCCACCGCCCACTACAAAACTCACTGGACCGCATACATCAACATGTATCATTTCCAATAAGTCAATTGCCCGCTCCATCATACCGGAAAACGGGGTTTTAGTCATCTTGCCCATGAGGCATGGTCCGCATGTCTCAACCGATTCGAAATCGAATGAGTCCAAAGATCCATCAGCATGGAGTTTCTTTATGCGTTTTACACCAATATGACATTTAGCGGCAGTGCCACAAGTATGTGGTACTATCATTATTAACTTTGTATCTTTTGGCATCAATATTATGAACATGTGTATCACTACGATCAAGATTCAATAAACCACTCTTATTGGGTGCATGACCATTGAAGGTATTATTCATGTAAATAGAATAACCATTATTGTCTAACTGCAATGAATAACCGTATTGCAATAAACTTGATCTAATCACGTTCATGCTTAACGCAAACACCAAATAATATTTATTTAGGTTCATCACTAATCCCAAAGGTAGAGAGAGCGCGCGATGGTGATCACATCAACCTTGGAAACACTTCCAACACTCATTGTCACCTCACCCTTAGCCTCCGTTTATTCCGTAGCTTTTATTTCGAGTTACCAACACTTAGCAACCGAACCGGTATCTAATACCCAGGTGCTACTAGGAGTACTAGTAAGGTACACATCAATAACACGTATATCAAATATACTTCTGTCGACGTTGCCAACCTTCTTATCTACCAAGCATCTAGGGTTGTTCCACTTCAGCAACCGTTCTCCTCATAATAGAAGCACTCAGTCTCGGGTTTGGGTTCAACCTTGGGTTTCTTTACTGGAGCAGCAACTGGCTTGCCATCCATGAAGTATCCCTCCTTGCCCTTGCCCTTCTTGAAACTAGTGGTTTTACTAACCATCAACACTTGATGCTCCTTCTTGATTTCTACCTTCGCGGGGTCAAACATCGCGAATAGCTCAGGGATCATTATTTCCATCTCTGGCCTTTTATAGTTCATCACGAAGCTCTAGTAGCTTAGTGACAGTGACTTGGAGAACTATACCAATCACTATCTTATCTGGAAGATCAACTTCCACTCGATTTCAAGCAATTGCCGTACCCAGACAATCTGAGCACATGCTCAACGATTGAGCTATTATCCATCATCTTGCAGGCAAAGAATCTTGTTGGAGGTCTCATACCTCTCAACACGGGCACGAGCCTGAGATCCCAATTTCAGCTCTTAGAACATCTCATATATTCCGTGATGTTCAAAACGTTTTGGAGCCTCAATTCTAAGCCGTAATGCATGACGCACTGAACTATCAAGTAGTTATCAGAACGTGCCTGTCAGATGTTCACAACATCTACAGACGACGCTTGAGGGGGTGGCGCACCGAGCGGTGCATTAAGGACATAAGCCTTCTGTGCAGCATTGAGGACAATCCTCAGATCACGGACCCAGTCCACATTATTGCTACCATCATCTTTCAAATCTATTTATCTAGGAACATATAAAAATTCAAGGGAGCTACAGCGCGAGCTAGTAATCTACAACATAATTTGCAAATTCATTTTGACTATGTTCATGATAATGAGTTTAGTTAATCATATTACTTAAAAACTCCCACTCAAATTGACATCCCTCCGGTCATTCGAGTGTCACATGATCCAAATCCACCAACTCAAGTCCGATCATCACGTGAGTTGAGGTGGTTTCAATGGTGAACATCTTCATGTTGATCATATCTACTATATGAATCATGTTCGACCTTTCGGTCTCTTGTGTTCCGAGGCCATGTCTGTACATGCTAGGCTCGTCAAGTTTAACCCGAGTGTTCCGCAGGTGCAACATGGCTTACACCCGTTGTATGTGAACGTAGAGTCTATCACAACCGATCATCACGGCGTGTCTCGAAATGACGAACTTTCGCAACGGTGCACACTCGGGGAGAACACAATTTATCTTGAAATTTAAGTGAGGGATCACCTTATAATGCTACCGTCGTCCTAAGCAAAATAAGATGCATAAAAGGATTAACATCACATGCAAATCATAAGTGACATGATATGGCCATGAACTCGTGCTTTTGATCTCCATCTCCAAAGCACCGGCATGATCTCCATCGTCACCGGCATGACACCATGATCTCCATCATCTTGATCTCCATCAACGTGTCGCCATGAGGTTGTCGCGCCGACTGTTGCTTCCACGACTATTGCTAACGTTTAGCGATAAAGTAAAGCATTACATAGCGCTTAATGATTGACACGCAGGTCATACAATAATTAAAGACAACTCTATGGCTCCTGCCAGTTGCCGTACTCATCGATATGCAAGTCGTGATATTCTATACAACACATGATCATCTCATACATCACATATATCTCATCATGTAATTGGCCATATCACATCACAACATACCCTGCAAAAACAAGTTAGACGTCCTCTAATTGTTGTTGCAAATTTTACGTGGCTGCTACGGGTTTGAAAGAACCGTTCTTACCTACGCAAAACCACAACGTGGTGTAGTGATTGCTTTTTGATCTTCTAAAAGAACCCTCTTCATTGAAATTGATTCAACTAAAGTGAGAGAGACAGACACCCGCTAGCCATCTTTAGGCAACGAAGTTACATGTCAGTTGAAGGAACCTGTCTCGCGTAAGCGTACGCGTAATGTCGGTCCGGGCCGCTTCATCTCACAATACCGCCGAATCAAGTATCAACTAGTAACGGCAAGCAATATGTATACACCCACGCCCACAACTCGTTTGTGTTCTACTCGAGATCTCATCTACGCATAGACCTAGCTCATGATGCCACTGTTGGGGAACGTTGCATGGGAAACACAAATTTTCCTATGCACAAACAAGATCTATCCATGGTGATGAGCATCTACGAGAGGGACAGTGAATATACATACCCTTGTAGATCGCTAAGCGGAAGCGTTAAGAAACGCGGTTGATGTAGTCGAACGTCTCCGCGATCCAAATCGCAAGTCGTCCCTCGAACCGATCACGAACTAGTGCCGAACGGACGGCAACTCCGCGTTCAACACACGTACGGCTTGATGACGCCTTCACCTCCTCGATCCAGCGAGCGATGGTGAAGTAGTAGATGAGTTCCGGCAGCACGACGGCGTGGTGATGGTGGTGAGGAACAATCTCTGCAGGGCTTCGCCAAGCGCTACGGAGATTATGACGTAGGAACTAGAGGGTTAGGGTTGCCGCACACGGCTTGGGGAAATCTTGATGTATCCCGGGTGCTAGCCCTGCCCCTCTATTTATATGTTGAGCCCTGGGGTTGAAACTTGGAGAAAGAGTCTCCTCAAAGTCGGTTTGGCCCGCAAGGCAAGAGTCCTGCTCGGACTCCAGGACCAGACGCCAGGGTCCTCGGCGTCTGGCCCCAGACGCCAGGGTCCCTGGCGTCTGGCCCCTGGCCTCCGCAAAACTTCCTTTTGCACCTTCCTAAAGCCTCGTGGGCTTTACCCCTTGGCCCAAATAAAGTGTTCTCGTACCCGAACATTTCGGGAAACATCCGGAACCCCTTCCGGTGAATTCCGGAACCCTTCCGGAGACCAAACACTATTATCCCATATATCAATCTTTACCTCCGGACTATTCCAGAGCTCCTCGTTATGTCCGGGATCTTATCCGGGACTCCGAACAACTTTCGGTCACCAACATAACAACTCAACTATACTTATATCGTCACCAAACGTTAAGTGTGTAGACCCTGCGGGTTCGAGAACTATGTAGACATGACCGAGACACCTCTACGGTCAATAACCAATAGCGGGACCTGGATGCCCATACTGGCTCCTACATATTCTACGAAGATCTTTATCGGTCGAACCTCTATGTCAAGGATTCAATTAATCCCGTATGTTGTTCCCTTTGTTCTTCGGTATGTTACTTGCCCGAGATTCGATCGTCGGTATCTCTATACCTAGTTCAATCTCGTTACCGACAAGTCTCTTTACTCGTTCCGTAATACAAGATCTCGTGGCTAACACTTTAGTCACATTGCTTGCAAGGATCATTGTGATGTTGTATTACCGAGTGGGCCCTGAGATACCTCTCCGTCACACGGAGTAACAAATCCCAGTCTTGATCCATGCCAACCCAACAGACATCCTCGGAGATACCTGTAGAGCACCTTTATAGTCACCCAGTTACGTTGCGACGTTTGATACACACAAGGTACTCCTCCGATGTCAGGGAGTTGCATGATCTCATGGTCATAGGAACAGATACTTGACATGCAGAAAACAATAGCAATAAACTGACACGATCATATGCTATATTTACAGTTTGAGTCTTGTCCATCACATCATTCTCCTAATGATGTGATCCCGTTATCAAATGACATCTCATGTCCATGGCTAGGAAACCTTCACCATCTGTTGATCAACGAGCTAGTTAACTAGAGGCATACTAGGGACACAGTGTTGTCTATGTACCCACACATGTATTTGAGTTTCCAATCAATACAATTATAGCATGGATAATAAACGATTATCACGAACAAGGAAATATGATAATAACTAAATTATTATTGCCTCTAGGGCATATTTCCATCAGTCTCCCACTTGCACTAGAGTCAATAATCTAGTTCACATCACCATGTGATTTACATTGTTCTAACACCCAATGAGTTCTGGGGTTCGATCATGCTTTGCATGTGAGAGAGGTCTTTAGTCAACGGGTCTGCGACATTCAGATCCGTGTGTACTTTGCAAATCTCTATGTCATACTGTAGACACTTCTACCACACTCCACTTGGAGCTATTCCAAATGGCTGCTCCACTATATGTATCCTGACTGCTACTCAGAGTCGTCCGGATAGGTGTCAAAGCTTGCATCGACGTAACCCTTTACGACGAACTCTTCATCACCTCCATAATTGAGAAATATTTCCTTAGTCCTCTAGTTACTAAGGATAATCTTGACCGCTGTCCAGTGATCCACTCCTGGATCACTCTTGTACCCCTTGACAGAATCATGGCAAGGCACACATCAGGTGCGGTAGACAGCATGGCATACTATACAGAGCCTATGGATAAGGCATAGGGGATGACCTTCGTCCTTTCTCTTTTTTCTGCCGTGGTCGAGCTTTGAGTCTCACTCAACTCCACACCTTAGAAATCAGGCAAGAACTCTTTCTTTGACTGATCCATTTTGAACTCTTTCAAAATCTTGTCAAGGTATGTACTCATTGAAAGTCTTATCAGACGTCTTGATCTATCTCTATAGATCTTGATGCCCAATATTTAAGTAGCTTCATTCCAGGTCTTCCTTTGAAAAACTCCTTTCAAACGACCCTTTATGCTTTCCAGAAATTCTACATTATTTCCGATCAACAATATGTCAACCACATATACTTATCAGAAATTCTATAGTGCTCCCACTCACTCTATTGTAAATACAAGTTTCTCATAAACTTTGTATAGACATAAAAACTTTGATCACCTCATCAAAGTGTATATTCCAACTCCGAGATGCTTACTCCAGTCCATAGAAGGATCGCTGGAGTTTGCATACATTTTAGCATCCTTAGGAATGACAAAACCTTCCGGTTGTATCACATACAACCTTTCCTTACGGATACCGTTAAGGAAACGATGTTTTGACATCCATCTGCCAGATTTCAAAATTGAAAAATGCAGCAACTGCTAACATGATTCCAACAGACTTTAGCATCGCTACGGGTGAGAAAGTCTCATCGTAGTCAACTCCTTGAACTTGTGAAAAACCCTTTGCCACAAGTCGAGCTTTATAGACGGTGACATTACCGTCCACGTCCGTCTTCCTCTTAAAAAATCCATTTGTTCTGAATGGCCTTACGCCCTTCAGGTAATACTTCCAAAGCCCATACTTTGTTTTCTTACATGGATCCCATCCCGGATTTCATGGCCTCTAACCATTTCTCGGAATCCGGGCCCATCATCGCTTCTCCATAGCTCGTAGGTTCATCGTTGTTCAACAACATGACCTCTAAGACAGGGTTGCCGTACCACTCAGGAGCAGTACGCGTCCTTGTCGACCCACGAGGTTCGATAGTAACTTGATCCGAAGTTTCATGATCATCATCATTAACTTCCTCTTCAACTAACGTAGGCTCCACAGAAACAACTTTCTGCGCTGCGCTACTCTTTGGTTGAAACAAAGGTTCAACAACCTCATCAAGTTCTATCTTCCTCCCACTCAATCTTTCGAAAGAAACTTTTTCTCGAGAAAGGACCCGTTTTAGCAACAAACACTTTGTGCTTGGATCTGAGATAGAAGGTTCACCCAACTGTTACATTAGGGTATTCTATGAAGATGCATTTGTCCGCTTTGGGTTTGAGCTCATTAGGTGAAAACCCTTTTTCACATAAGTGTCGCAGCCCCAAACATTAAAAAATGACAGCTTAGGTTTCCGCCAAACCAAAATTCATACGGTGTCATCTCAACGGACTTATGGTGCCCCTTTTAAAGTGAATGTGGTTGTCTCTAATGCATAACCCTAAAACGATAGTGGTAAATCGATAAGAGACATCATAGTTCGCACCATATCTAATAGAGCACAACTACGACGTTCGGACACACCATCACACTATGGTGTTCCAGGTGGCGTGAGTTGTGAAACAACTTCCACATTGTCTTAAGTTATATACCAAACTCGTAACTCAGATATTTACCTCCACGATCATATCGTAGACATTTTATCTTCTTGTCACGATGATCTCAAACTTCACTCTGAACTTTTCAAACGATTCAGACTTGTGTTTCATTAAGTAAATATACACTATATCTACTCAAATCATCAGTGAAGGTAAGAAAATAACGATATCCACCGCCCACTACAAAACTCACTGGACCGCATACATCAACATGTATCATTTCCAATAAGTCAATTGCCCGCTCCATCATACCGGAAAACGGGGTTTTAGTCATCTTGCCCATGAGGCATGGTCCGCATGTCTCAACCGATTCGAAATCGAATGAGTCCAAAGATCCATCAGCATGGAGTTTCTTTATGCGTTTTACACCAATATGACATTTAGCGGCAGTGCCACAAGTATGTGGTACTATCATTATTAACTTTGTATCTTTTGGCATCAATATTATGAACATGTGTATCACTACGATCAAGATTCAATAAACCACTCTTATTGGGTGCATGACCATTGAAGGTATTATTCATGTAAATAGAATAACCATTATTGTCTAACTGCAATGAATAACCGTATTGCAATAAACTTGATCTAATCACGTTCATGCTTAACGCAAACACCAAATAATATTTATTTAGGTTCATCACTAATCCCAAAGGTAGAGAGAGCGCGCGATGGTGATCACATCAACCTTGGAAACACTTCCAACACTCATTGTCACCTCACCCTTAGCCTCCGTTTATTCCGTAGCTTTTATTTCGAGTTACCAACACTTAGCAACCGAACCGGTATCTAATACCCAGGTGCTACTAGGAGTACTAGTAAGGTACACATCAATAACACGTATATCAAATATACTTCTGTCGACGTTGCCAACCTTCTTATCTACCAAGCATCTAGGGTTGTTCCACTTCAGCAACCGTTCTCCTCATAATAGAAGCACTCAGTCTCGGGTTTGGGTTCAACCTTGGGTTTCTTTACTGGAGCAGCAACTGGCTTGCCATCCATGAAGTATCCCTCCTTGCCCTTGCCCTTCTTGAAACTAGTGGTTTTACTAACCATCAACACTTGATGCTCCTTCTTGATTTCTACCTTCGCGGGGTCAAACATCGCGAATAGCTCAGGGATCATTATTTCCATCTCTGGCCTTTTATAGTTCATCACGAAGCTCTAGTAGCTTAGTGACAGTGACTTGGAGAACTATACCAATCACTATCTTATCTGGAAGATCAACTTCCACTCGATTTCAAGCAATTGCCGTACCCAGACAATCTGAGCACATGCTCAACGATTGAGCTATTATCCATCATCTTGCAGGCAAAGAATCTTGTTGGAGGTCTCATACCTCTCAACACGGGCACGAGCCTGAGATCCCAATTTCAGCTCTTAGAACATCTCATATGTTCCGTGATGTTCAAAACGTTTTGGAGCCTCAATTCTAAGCCGTAATGCATGACGCACTGAACTATCAAGTAGTTATCAGAACGTGCCTGTCAGATGTTCACAACATCTACAGACGACGCTTGAGGGGGTGGCGCACCGAGCGGTGCATTAAGGACATAAGCCTTCTGTGCAGCATTGAGGACAATCCTCAGATCACGGACCCAGTCCACATTATTGCTACCATCATCTTTCAAATCTATTTATCTAGGAACATATAAAAATTCAAGGGAGCTACAGCGCGAGCTAGTAATCTACAACATAATTTGCAAATTCATTTTGACTATGTTCATGATAATGAGTTTAGTTAATCATATTACTTAAAAACTCCCACTCAAATTGACATCCCTCCGGTCATTCGAGTGTCACATGATCCAAATCCACCAACTCAAGTCCGATCATCACGTGAGTTGAGGTGGTTTCAATGGTGAACATCTTCATGTTGATCATATCTACTATATGAATCATGTTCGACCTTTCGGTCTCTTGTGTTCCGAGGCCATGTCTGTACATGCTAGGCTCGTCAAGTTTAACCCGAGTGTTCCGCAGGTGCAACATGGCTTACACCCGTTGTATGTGAACGTAGAGTCTATCACAACCGATCATCACGGCGTGTCTCGAAATGACGAACTTTCGCAACGGTGCACACTCGGGGAGAACACAATTTATCTTGAAATTTAAGTGAGGGATCACCTTATAATGCTACCGTCGTCCTAAGCAAAATAAGATGCATAAAAGGATTAACATCACATGCAAATCATAAGTGACATGATATGGCCATGAACTCGTGCTTTTGATCTCCATCTCCAAAGCACCGGCATGATCTCCATCGTCACCGGCATGACACCATGATCTCCATCATCTTGATCTCCATCAACGTGTCGCCATGAGGTTGTCGCGCCGACTGTTGCTTCCACGACTATTGCTAACGTTTAGCGATAAAGTAAAGCATTACATAGCGCTTAATGATTGACACGCAGGTCATACAATAATTAAAGACAACTCTATGGCTCCTGCCAGTTGCCGTACTCATCGATATGCAAGTCGTGATATTCTATACAACACATGATCATCTCATACATCACATATATCTCATCATGTAATTGGCCATATCACATCACAACATACCCTGCAAAAACAAGTTAGACGTCCTCTAATTGTTGTTGCAAATTTTACGTGGCTGCTACGGGTTTGAAAGAACCGTTCTTACCTACGCAAAACCACAACGTGGTGTAGTGATTGCTTTTTGATCTTCTAAAAGAACCCTCTTCATTGAAATTGATTCAACTAAAGTGAGAGAGACAGACACCCGCTAGCCATCTTTATGCAACGAAGTTACATGTCAGTTGAAGGAACCTGTCTCGCGTAAGCGTACGCGTAATGTCGGTCCGGGCCGCTTCATCTCACAATACCGCCGAATCAAGTATCAACTAGTAACGGCAAGCAATATGTATACACCCACGCCCACAACTCGTTTGTGTTCTACTCGAGATCTCATCTACGCATAGACCTAGCTCATGATGCCACTGTTGGGGAACGTTGCATGGGAAACACAAATTTTCCTATGCACAAACAAGATCTATCCATGGTGATGAGCATCTACGAGAGGGACAGTGAATCTACATACCCTTGTAGATCGCTAAGCGGAAGCGTTAAGAAACGCGGTTGATGTAGTCGAACGTCTCCGCGATCCAAATCGCAAGTCGTCCCTCGAACCGATCACGAACTAGTGCCGAACGGACGGCAACTCCGCGTTCAACACACGTACGGCTTGATGACGCCTTCACCTCCTCGATCCAGCGAGCGATGGTGAAGTAGTAGATGAGTTCCGACAGCACGACGGCGTGGTGATGGTGGTGAGGAACAATCTCTGCAGGGCTTCGCCAAGCGCTACGGAGATTATGACGTAGGAACTAGAGGGTTAGGGTTGCCGCACACGGCTTGGGGAAATCTTGATGTATCCCGGGTGCTAGCCCTGCCCCTCTATTTATATGTTGAGCCCTGGGGTCGAAACTTGGAGAAAGAGTCTCCTCAAAGTCGGTTTGGCCCGCAAGGCAAGAGTCCTGCTCGGACTCCAGGACCAGACGCCAGGGTCCTCGGCGTCTGGCCCCAGACGCCAGGGTCCCTGGCGTCTGGCCCCTGGCCTCCGCAAAACTTCCTTTTGCACCTTCCTAAAGCCTCGTGGGCTTTACCCCTTGGCCCAAATAAAGTGTTCTCGTACCCGAACATTTCGGGAAACATCCGGAACCCCTTCCGGTGAATTCCGGAACCCCTCCGGAGACCAAACACTATTATCCCATATATCAATCTTTACCTCCGGACTATTCCAGAGCTCCTCGTCATGTCCGGGTTCTCATCCGGGACTCCGAACAACTTTCGGTCACCAACATAACAACTCAACTATACTTATATCACCACCAAACGTTAAGTGTGTAGACCCTGCGGGTTCGAGAACTATGTAGACATGACCGAGACACCTCTACGGTCAATAACCAATAGCGGGACCTGGATGCCCATACTGGCTCCTACATATTCTATGAAGATCTTTATCGGTCGAACCTCTATGTCAAGGATTCAGTTAATCCCGTATGCTGTTCCCTTTGTTCTTCAGTATGGTACTTGCCCGAGATTCGATCGTCGGTATCTCTATACCTAGTTCAATCTCGTTACCGGCAAGTCTCTTTACTCGTTCCGTAATACAAGATCTCGTGGCTAACACTTTAGTCACATTGCTTGCAAGGCTCATTGTGATGTTGTATTACCGAGTGGGCCCTGAGATACCTCTCCGTCACACGGAGTAACAAATCCCAGTCTTGATCCATGCCAACCCAACAGACATCCTCGGAGATACCTGTAGAGCACCTTTATAGTCACCCAGTTACGTTGCGACGTTTGATACACACAAGGTACTCCTCCGATGTCAGGGAGTTGCATGATCTCATGGTCATAGGAACAGATACTTGACATGCAGAAAACAATAGCAATAAACTGACACGATCATATGCTATGTTTACAGTTTGGGTCTTGTCCATCACATCATTCTCCTAATGATGTGATCCCGTTATCAAATGACATCTCATGTCCATGGCTAGGAAACCTTCACCATCTTTTGATCAACGAGCTAGTTAACTAGAGGCATACTAGGGACACAGTGTTGTCTATGTACCCACACATGTATTTGAGTTTCCAATCAATACAATTATAGCATGGATAATAAACGATTATCACGAACAAGGAAATATGATAATAACTAAATTATTATTGCCTCTAGGGCATATTTCCATCATGAGGACCGAATATGTGTGCCTGATCAAGAAAATTTGAGACAGCAAATACTTAGAGAGGCACATGAATTCGCATACTCTATTCATCCGGGAGGAAAAAAATGTACCAAGACTTAAATGAAACCTTTTGGTGGCCAGGAATGCGAAGGGACATTGCGTACTATGTCGCCTGTTGTGATGTCGGCAACAGAGTCAAGGCTGAACACCAGAAACCTGCTGGACTACTGCAACCTTTACAAGTTCCCCAGTGGAAATGGGATGACATATGCATGGACTTCATTGTTGGACTACCCAAGTCAACAAGAGGCCATGATAGTATCTGGGTCATCGTGGATATACTCACGAAAGTGGCTCACTTTATTCCAGTGAAGACCACCTTCAGAGCCGATCAGCTTGCACAGGTCTACATGTCCCGAATTGTTAGTCTTCATGGAGTACCCAAGTCTATCACATCAGATAGAGGATCCTTGTTTACTTCAGCATTTTGGCTGCGGTTGCACCAAGCCCTGGGAACCGTGCTAAAGCATAGCACGGCATATCATCCACAGACGGATGGATAGACCGAACGTGTCAACCAGATATTAGAATATATGCTTCGGTCTTGTGCTCTCACCTATGGACCCCAAAGGGAGGATAATCTACCCTAAATAGAATTCTCCTACAACAACAGTTATCAGTCAAGTATCGAGATGTCACCATTCGAAGCACTGTATGGACGGAAATGTCGCACTCCTTTAAATTGCTCCCAGACAGGAGACAGTAGTATCTTCGGCATGGATTTGATGCTCGAGGCTGAGAAGCAAGTTAAGGATATTCAGGAATGTCTTCGAGTAGCCAAGTCTCGTCAAAAGAGTTACTATGACCCTAAGCATCGAGAAGTAACTTTCGAGCCTGGAGAGTATGCATATCTCCGAGTCACTCTAATGAAGGGAATTAAAAGGTTTCACACCCGAGGAAAACTTGCACCAAGATATATCGGTCCCTTTCCAGTAATGGCTAGAAGAGGCAGAGTGGCATATCAGTTAGATTTACCACTAGAGTTGTCTAACGTTCACGATGTCTTCCACATATCACAGTTGAGAAAGTGCATTGCACCTCGGATCAAGCAGGCAGATATGAGTGAGCTAGAGCTGACTAAGGATTTGACCTACGAGGAAAAACCTATCAGAATCATGGACGAAATGGAAAGAACTACCAGGAGTAAAATAATCAAATTTTACAAAGTATTGTGGGATCACCGTACTGAGGAAGAAGCTACCTGGGAAAGAGAGGATTTTCTGAGATCAGCATACCCACATTTGTTCCCTGAGCAACCGAATCTCGAGGACGAGATTCATCCTAAGGGGGGTAGGTTTGTGACACCCTGGTTTTTGGCAACTTTTTCTTTTCAAATTTTTTCTGGTTTTATTTGCAAATTGGATGGTTTTTGAATCTTTTCAGTTGACTTTGGACTTGGGAAACTTTTAAATTCTCTCTCAGTGATCCAAAGCCCTCAATATCTTTCCAAAATCTTGTCACACACCTTCTGGATCAAATTCCAATTTTCATTTCTTTCAAAATCACCCATTTTCTTCTTTGGGAAAATATGTCTTCACTATGGGTTGTGAAGCAACCTATAGTTCTGATGATCAGAAAAATCCCAAATTAATACCACACGTTCTTGTCATAATCTACTCCCACAATCTTCAAAAACATTTCATGGCCCAGTATAAAATTTTGTCCAGAATATTCCATTTGTCTTCTGGACAGCACTGGTCTTTTGTGAAGCAACTCATATTTCCTCAACTCAGAAAACTCTCAAATAATTCCCTGAGATACTAGGGGACATATCTTACCACAATATCCAAAAACATCTCCTTGTCCGGTATAACTTTTTAGCAGAAATATTCTGCCAAGTTTCTGCTCATTTCAAACCTCTGTGAAGGATGTACTAGCTAAAGGTACCCAATTGAGCTGAAATTTTTATGACATCTTGGCATTACCAAATAACTCCCACACACCAAATTTCAGCTCCAGCAGATCACCCATGTGAGTGCAACAACCTCACCAAGTTTCTGGGCCCGAATAGCATTTGTACATGAACCATGTTCAAATCTTGGCCAAAGTTTCTCAAATCTTTCCAGCTTGTAGTCCTTCCAACATAGATCACTCCAGACATCTCCATTGGTTTCATCTCCAGCTCATCTTCTCTCCAGATCTCTCCTAAGTTTCTGACAGCAAACTATTGTTGATGCTACACTTCAGCTCAGTGAGTCTCTGGGCCAACTAGTGGGACGAGAGGGTTCCAGTGTGCAAAGTCGGCACACCAGACACGGCCTGGCAGGCCAGCTCGCGCCGTGTGTGCCTGTGCACGCGGTGACCGCGTGGCCATCCCTGCCAAAACCGCGCTCTGGGCACCGGCAGGCACGGGTCACGTCGGAGCGCGACGACCGCGTTGCCGTGCCTTGTCTCCGTGCGCCGATGAGCTCCCCTCCGTCCACCTGGCCGCCCTAGAACCTTCCCCTCGCCGGAATCGCTCCCACCGGCCGCCACCTCACGCGGCCACTGTGGCGCCCGTTCTGTCACTGTGGCCTCGCTGGCCGTCTTCTTCCGCGCGTGCCGCCACTGTGCGCATTAACTTCCCTGCCCTTCTCCATCACGTCGCCCGCGCCGCGCCAGCCAGCTAACCGTCCTCGCTCCGGCGATGTGGCCGCGGCGCCGCCCGACTCCAGAAGCTCCGCCCCTCCCTATAAACAGGCCTCCCCGGCCTCTCCCACTCCTCACCCCACTCCCTCCACTTCCTATCGCCCACCAGAGCACCGAGCCACGGCCGAGAGGCCCTCTGGCCTCGGAGCTCGCCGGCATTCTGCCACCCAGCCAACTCCGCCACCAGCTCGATTTGCTCCACCCCAGCTCTGCCCGACCGCATACACAAGCTCAGTGCAACACCACGACCTCCCCTGACCTCTTGCCTAGCCGAAAATCTGCCGGATTTGCCGTCGCCGACGACTCCCGAAACCAGCCGCTGCTGGAGAGGAAGGGGGCGATGCCGTCAGGCCGTCCCCGGAGACGCTGCGGGTATGAGGAGGACCACCGTCGTGCGTTCGTTCCATCCCTGCAGTCGCCTGAGCTCGCCGCCGTCGCTATCGCCGGAGATCGCCGTCGGTGAGCCGCCCATCTCTGTTCCTCTCCCTCTCTTTCTGTTTAAATCCCAGCCGACCCCACCTGTCCGTGACCCGCCGCGCACCGAAGCGGTACGTAAGTGGAGGCGCCCTGGCATTTTACGCCTTCGACGTGGCCCTCCCAGAGATTTTAGAATTTCTGTTAAATTTCAACTTTGACCAGCAACTTTGACTGTCCATTACTTTTTATCCACAAGTCCAAATCAATTGATTATTTTTACATTGGTTTTGTCTTGAGCCCCTTTATTTTCTGGTAAATTATGGTATTTTTCTCACAAGTACAGAATTTCTGGTGAGAAATGTGTTATGTGACATTTTCTTTTGCTATTTTAAAATATTTTCAGAAGGAAATCCTTTTGGTTTTGAAGAACAGGAGTTTGTGGACAACCCAACTGAACAAGGCAAGCCACATCATCCATTACATGAAGCATTTCAATAGTATTGGTTTATTAATTGAATTATTTGCATTATTTTAATATGTGATAATTCATAGTAAATTATATTGTTGGATAGCTATTGCCATATTAATTTATTCATGTTAAACAACCTTGCAGGTCATGTAATTGGTAAAACTAAGCTTAATGGTTGATCAAGTGCCACCGACCCAGACTTACCCGTGCAGCCACATCTGCCGGAATGGGACGGCCTTGACTTGGTCTGACCGCGTGCTCTTTTATCAGTACCACCAAAGAGGGAGGGTTATGCGTGTGTGCTACCCTGATCAGGTAGGTGACGATAACCTTGTGAGCCAGTTGAGTTATTTGCCGGCGTCCCCGTTTGGGACAATTTAGTTGGCCACGACGGTGGCAGGTGTCACGGGGTGACACAGAGGCCACCCAGGGCATGACTCCGGGGGAGGATGATTGTCGGTGGTACGGTGGAGGAGTCACGGGTTAGGCAAGTTTCGTTGGAGCAGCACCGGTCCACCCGGAAGGGAAGTGTACCGAAGTACGGGACAAGGAGCTCCATGGTGTGGGTAAAGTGCGCAACCTCTGCAGAGTGTAAGAATCTATTCGAATAGCCGCGTCCATGGTATTGGACACAGTCCGCACTAGGTCACACTGAGTGGTCAACCATAATGATAATAATGATGGAAGAACTTGTCTTATGCTCAGAAGTGCTCAGTGGATCACGAGTATTCCGAGGGTTGTGGAACAACCCAGAAGAGAGTAAGTTGATATTCGGTAACAGTAAGTAAGCAGGTTAAGTATTTAACATGTTCATTGCCATGCTGTTGTTTGCTGCATTGTTGTGGTTGTTGTGAGCTTGTGAGTACATTCCAAGTACTTACCTGGCGTATCATGCCAGATGCAGGAGAAGCCGAGAACGGAGGTCCCGATGGTTCGTGCTACGCTAACTAGGCCGTGTTCCAGCAGTGTCCCTATGGGATGGAGAGTTTCACCCGTTGTTCCGCTACGCCGTAGAAGTACCCAGTAGTACTGAGGCCTTGTTATGTTCCATAAATAAGGTAGATATTGTCATAGAACGTGTAGTGCTTCTGGCCTCGCTACCCGATGTAATTTCCGAGCTTGTACTTGTTCAATATTAATAAAGATCAGTTCTGTTCTCTTCCAAGTTGTTGTGTGGTTCTAGAAGACATGATCTCTGGGTTGGAAACACTGGGTAAACCAGTCTTCTGAGCCGGGGTGCCACAACGCTTGGTATCAGAGCCGCGCTGACTGTAGGACACCCTAGTTAACCCCGCGCTAGAACATCGATTAGCTTAGAGTCTTGGTATGTGCTTTGCTTGTTGCATCTGATTGCTGCATGGCATGCATATAGTTTATTGTTGTGCTAACCGTTGGCCTTGGAAGTGTAGAGCACCAGTTCCGTACCACTACAACCATGAGCCGACACCGTTCACTTTTCCAGTATTGCTCCGTAGCGTCTGGCTTCGGCTGTATCCCAACAGCGAAGACCCAGTGTACCAGGTGTTCCGAGAGAAGCTTGCTGGTTCAGTGTACGAGTATCATGCGGAGGCCTTTCTTACCGCGAGTTCGGATATTGGCAGCTACTCCCGCTCTTCCAAGGGCGGAACTGCTTCTACTCCGGAGCTGGCGATCCAGTTTTCTGCGATGGAGGCTCTCACTGACTTGCGCTTCCACAAGGTCGAGATACAGACACATCCAGGTTTCTTTCACTACCCCACCCTGTCCCCTACGACAGGGCGAGTCCTTTTCGCACCTGTTGACCCGGAGAGTGATCGTGCTACTGGTGTTTTATCTCGCTATCTGAACGCCAGTTACCGTATGATCACTTCACTAGCTGAGGAGATTCATCATGCCCGAGAGGCACTTGCAGCTGTTGCGGCAGCACCGTCTCCTCTTTCTCCTGCGTTTTCACCTGTATATACTCCACCCGTTCCACCTTCATTAGCACCTGAGACTCCTTCTAGCTCATTCGGACCGCCAGGTTTTTCGTCTGGTAGCCGACATGAGACCCCGGCAGAATAGGCCTCACTCTTAGGTACTCCAGCAACTCTGATGCTGCGGCGTCTTGCTTCTTCTCCTTCAGAGGGAGAACCTTCCCGTCAGTGTCGTCGTGTTTCCTTTGATCTGGAGGCTGAGATTCACATCATCAGCTCCGATTCTGAGACAGGATCAGACGACGAGGAGTCTTCAGTCTGCCAGTGTCCGTGCCACCCGTGCTACTAGAGTGGAGGCTTGAGTTTCAGTGCATGCATCATAGCATCTCCGCATGTGTCAACTGCCGTATGAGTAGTTCTAGTTATGATAACCCCCCCCTACTAGCTTGTCATGTATGATGTTGGGTTGCCTTGTATAATTATGTTATTCGCTTTGTTTTCTCTTTTTATTTGGGTTCCTTTTCCTGGTGTCATACTGTTGTATTTCCTTTATGGATGTTGCTCATTGATTCGGTATTTTGCAATGGGAACAAATATAGGATGAAGAGGTGTAGTAATCAAGGCGGCGATGGAACTCCGGTTCGTCGATCCGCCAGACAAGCAGGACAATCACCAGAAGATTTGCCACCTCCACCACCACAATCACCGACCACTGATCAAATTATGAGAATGTTTGAAGAGAAAAGAAATCAAGATCTCATGGAATTTCTGAAAAGTATGCAGACTATAGTGGGTCAGAATCACAACAATGGGACACACTCCAAATTGTCTGATTTTCAGCGTACCAAGCCACTCAATTTTCGTCAAGCTGTGGATCCTATGGAAACTGATGACTGGCTGAGGACCATGATAAAGAAGCTAGACATAGCCCGCTGTGATGAGTCGGACAAGGTTCCTTTTGTTACTCACTACCTGGAAGGACCGGCAACTATATGGTGGGACAATACAAAAATTATGTGGCCTCCTGGGGAAGATATTTCTTGGGAGAAATTCAAAGAGTTATTCCGCAAGTATCATATCCCTGCTGGCATAATGAAAGTGAAGCAGAGAGAATTTCTTGCTCTTACTCAAGGGAATATGTTAGTGGGTGAGTATCTGAACAAGTTTAATAATCTGGCACGGTACTCCACCCATGACGTGTCCACAGAAGAAAGAAAGATAGACCGATTCCTAGGAGGACTTAATCATACCCTCCGCTGTCAACTTTGTATGCTGGATTTTCCTGACTTCCAGACTTTGGTGAACAAGGCTTTCATAGCTGAACGAGAGCATAAGTCAGGATATGATGATCGCAAGCGGAAGTTTGAACCCAAGAAGGATAACCGCGAGCAGTTTGTGCAGAAGCCACGTATCTGGCAACCAGGTCCGTCTGAGTACAAGCCTACCTGGAGCAATGGCAACAACAGCAATAAGCCCATCAGCCAGGACAAGACCTTTGGCAAACAGCCAGTGCTGAAGGACTGCCGCCGCAACAACACTTGCTTTCCTGGTGGTCAGGGCGGGCATTACTCCCGGCAGTGCCCCACAAGGAACGGGAAGCCACCGTCCGACTATAAGCCACAAGTCAACAATGATGGACGCCGCCCCAATCAGAACTTCTACCGCGGCCAAGTCCATCATATCTCCGCTGAGGAAGCCCACGAAGCACCAGACGTGGTCCTTGGTATGTTTTCTATTAATGACATACCCGCAATAATTTTATTTGATTCTGGGGCTTCCCATTCGTTCATTTCACGGAGTTTTGCCACCATACACAAACTTTCTCCTTCTCTTTTGGACAAAATCATGCTGGTACATTCCCCTGGCTCCATGCTCAGAACAAATGTTATATACAAGGATCTGGAAATCTTGATACATGGAGTTAAGTTTCCAGCTACCCATGTCGCCATTGAATCCCCTGTACTGGATATAATACTGGGGATGGTATGGTTGACACCACATTTGGTTTGTATTAACTGTGCCACCAGGACGGTGAGACTGGTTAACCCGGCAGGTCAAACAGTACAATTTACTGCTAGTAGAATGATGTCAAAGAGGGGAATGGCATTCAAAGCCATTGCTACAGATATAAATCTGATTCCAGTAGTTAGTGAATTTCCGGACGTATTTCCGGAGGAACTACCAGGAATGCCACCTGATCGGGAACTCGAGTTTGCTATTAATGTTGTTCCCAGAACCGCTCCAATTTACAAGAAGTACTACTGTATGCCTTCCCCAGAGGTTGTGGAATTAAAGAAACAGCTGGATGAATTATTACAGAAAGGGTACATTCGTCCAAGCACCTCGTCATGGGGATCACCTGTGCTATTTGTTAAGAAGAAGGATGGCAGCCTACGGATGTGCGTGGACTACCGCCAACTGAATGAAGTCACCATTAAAAATAAATATCCGATTCCCCGCATTGATGATCTGTTCGACCAGTTAAACGGGGCCCGGGTATTTTCCAAGATTGATCTTCGAACGGGGTATCATCAGCTAAAAATCAGGAAAGAGGATATCCCCGAGATAACCTTCACTACCCAATATGGTCTGTATGAATTTACAGTCATGTCATTCGGGCTGACAAATGCCCCAGCCTACTTCATGAGCATGATGAACAAGGTCTTCATGGACTTCTTGGACAAGTTTGTGGTAGTATTCATCGATGATATTCTTATCTATTCCAAAGATGAAGAAGAACACACGGAACATCTCTGTGCTATCCTGGAAAGACTAAGGACCCATCGCTTGTATGCCAAATTCAGTAAGTGCGAATTTTGGCTAAGAGAGGTGGGATTTCTGGGACATGTTCTGTCAGAACTGGGTGTGGCCGTCGACCCTAGTAAAGTGACTGCTGTGTTAAACTGGAAGACACCAGCCACGGTAACTAAAGTTTGCAGCTTTCTAGGATTGGCAGGCTACTACAGTCGTTTCATTGAAGACTTCTCAAAAATAGCCAAGCCATTGACAGAACTGTTGAAAAAAAATCACAAATTTGCCTGGACGGAAGAATGTGATAGCAGTTTCATGGAGTTAAAGACGAGGCTAGCTACGACCCCTGTCTTAGTTCTTCCAAACATCCACAAGAGCTTTGATATATATTGCGATGCTTCCAGGCGTAGAATCGGCTGTGTTCTAATGCAAGAAGGAAGGGTTGTAGCCTATGTAGCCAGACATCTATGACCTCATGAAGAGAACTATCCCACTCATGATTTGGACTTGGTAGCCGTGGTTCATGCATTAAAGATTTGGAGGCATTATCTCATTGGGCAGTGATGTGAAATATACACAGACCACAAGAGTCTCAAGTATATTTTCACCCAACCCGACCTTAATCTTAGGCAGAGAAGATGGCTTGAACTGGTCAAGGATTATGACCTTGGAATTAATTACCATCCGGGAAAAGCCAATGTGGTTGCCGATGCTCTCAGCAGAAAACAAGGCACCATGAATGCACTAACTGAGTGTATCCATCCAAGGCTACAAGAATAGTTTGCCAAGTTGAATATGGTATTATGTGGCCCAATTAGCCCGGATACATTGGAAATTATTCCAACACTTGTGGAAGAAATTAAGGCAGCTCAGAAATCAGATAAAAGTGTACAAGAGATCAAGGAGAACATTCAGCAAGGGAAGGCCAAGTCCTTCCGTATCGATGACCAGGGCACTTTATGGTTTGAGGACCGAATATGTGTGCCTGATCAAGAAAATTTGAGACAGCAAATACTCAGAGAGGCAATTGAATCTGCATACTCTATTCATCCGGGAGGAACAAAAATGTACCAGGACTTAAAGGAAACCTTTTGGTGGCCAGGAATGCGAAGGGACATTGCATACTATGTCGCCTGTTGTGATGTCTGCAACAGAGTCAAGGTTGAACCCCAGAAACCCGCTGGACTACTGCAACCTCTACAGGTTCCCCAGTGGAAATGGGATGACATATCCATGGACTTCATTGTTGGACTACCCAAGTCAACAAGAGGCCATGATGCTATCTGGGTCATCGTGGATGTACTTACTAAAGTGGCTCACTTTATTCCAGTGAAGACCACTTTTAGAGCCGATCAACTTGCACAGCTATACATGTCCTGGATAGTCAGTCTTCTTGGAGTACCCAAGTCTATCACATCAGATAGAGGATCCTTGTTCACTTCAGCATTCTGGCTGCGGTTGCATCCTGCCCTAGGAACCACGCTAAAGCATAGCACGGCATATCACCCACAGACGGATGGGCAGACCGAACGAGTAAACCAGATATTAGAAGATATGCTTCGATCTTGTGCCCTCACCTATGGACCCAAATGGGAGGATAGCCTACCCTACGTGGAATTCTCTTACAATAACAGTTATCAGTCGGGTCTCAAGATGTCACCATTCGAAGCCCTGTATGGACGGAAATGTCGCACTCCTTTAAATTGGTCCCAAACAGGAGACAGTCGTATATTTGGCACGGATTTAATGCTCGAGGTTGAGAAGCAAGTTAAAGATATTCAGGAATGTCTTCGAGCAGCCAAGTCCCGCCAAAAGAGTTACTATGACCCTAAGCATCGAGAGGTAACTTTTGAGCCTGGAGAATATGCTAATCTCCGAGTCACCCCCATGAAAGGAATAAAAAGGTTTCATACCCGAGGAAAGCTTGCACCGAGATATATCAGTCCCTTTCCAGTAATGGCTAGAAGAGGCAGAGTGGCATATCAGTTAGAGTTACCATCGAAGTTGTCCGACGTTCACGATGTCTTCCACGTATCACAGCTGAGAAAGTGCATTGCACCTCCGATCAAGCAGGCAGATATGAGTGACCTAGAGCTGACTAAGGATTTGACCTACGAGGAAAAACCTGTCAGAATCTTGGACAAGATGGAAAGAACTACCAGGAGTAAAATAATAAAATTTTACAAGGTATTGTGGGATCATCATACTAAGGAAGAACCTACCTGGGAAAGAGAGGAATTTCTGAGATCAGCATACCCGCATTTGTTCCCTGAGCAACCGAATCTCGAGGACGAGATTCATCCTAAGGGGGGTAGGTTTGTGACACCCTGGTTTTTGGTAACTTTTTCTTTTCAAAATTTTTCTGGTTTTATTTGCAAATTGGACAGTTTTTGAAACCTTTTCAGTTGACTTTGGACTTAGGAATCTTTGAATTTCTCTCTCTGTGATCCAAAGCCCTCAATATCTTTCCAAAATCTTGTCACACACCTTCTGGATCAAATTCCAATTTTCATTTATTTCAAAATAATCCATTTTGTTCTTTGGGAAAATCTGTCTTCACTATGGGTTGTGAAGCAACCGATAGTTCTGATGATAAGAAAAATCCCAAATTAATACCACACCTTCTTGTCATCATCAACTCCCACAATCTCCAAAAACATTCCATGGTCCAGTATAAAATTTTGTCCAGAATATTCCATTTATCTTCTGGACAACACTGGCCCTTTGTGAAGCAACCCATATTTCCTCAACTCAGAAAACTCTCTAATAATTCCCTGAGTTACTAGGGGACATATATTCCCACAATATCCAAAAACATCTCCTTGTCCAATATAAATTTCCAGCTAAAATATTCTGCCAAGTTTCTGCTCATTTCAAACCTCTGTGAAGGAAGTACCAGCTAAAGGTGTCCATTTGCTTGGAAATTTTTATGGCATCTTGCCATTACCAAATAACCCCTACACACCAAATTCCAGCTCCAGAAGATCACCCATGTGAGTGCAACAACCTCACCAAGTTTATGGACCAGAAGAGCATTTGTACATGAACCATGTTCAAATCTTGGCCAAAGTTTCTCAAATCTTGCCAGCATGTAGTCCTTCCAACATAGATCACTCCAGACAACTCCATTGGTTTCATCTCCAGTTCATCTTCCCTCCAGATCTCTTCTAAGTTTCTGACAGCAAACTGTTGCTGATGCTACACTTCGGTTCAGTGAGTCTCTGGGCGACCTAGTGGCATGAGAGGGCTCTAGTATGCAAGGTCGGCACACCAGACATGGCATGGCAGGCCAGCTCGCGCCGCGTGTGCCTGTGCACGTGGTGACCGCGTGGCCAGCCCTGCCAAAACCGTGCTCTGGGCGCCGATAGGCACGGGTCACGTTGGAGCGCGACGACCGCGTCGCCGTACGTTGTCTCCGCGCACCGACGAGCTCCCCTCCGTACACCTGGCCGCCCTAGACCCTTCCCCCTTGCCGGAATCGCCCTCGCCGGATACGGCCACCATGCGCCACGGGCGGCACAGTAGCCGTACGGGAAGTGAGGTGGCTGGAGGCTTCCCGGCGACCCGTCTCCTCGCGCATTTACTCCTCCTGCCTCCTCCATAACGTCGCCCGTGCCGCGCCAGCCAGCTAGCCGTCCTCGCTCCGGCGACGTGGCCACGGCGCCGCCTGACTCCAGAAGCTTCGCCCCGCCTATAAAAGGCCCTCCCTGGCCTCTCCCAGCTCCTCACCCCACTCCCTCCGCCTCCTATCGATCACCAGGGCACCGAGCCAAGGCCGAGAGGCCCTCTGGCCTCATAGTTCGCCGGCGTTCCGCCGCCAAACCCACTCCACTACCCGCTCGATTCACTCCACCCCAGCCTCGCCCAACCCCGTCCCCGAGCTCAGTAAGCTCTCCTGGTTCTTCTTCACCTCTTGCCCAGCCAAACCGCTGTCGGAGACGCCATCGCCGACGACCCCCGAAACTAGCCGCTGCCGGAGAAGAAGGGGGCGACGCCGTTAGGTCGTCCCCAGAGACGCTGCTGGTACAGGAAGGACCGCCGTCATGTGGCCGATCCATCTCCGCCATCTCCCGACCTCTCCGCCGTCGCTAACTCCGTCTATCGCCGTCGGTGAGCCGCCCTCTTACTGTTCCTCTCTTTTTCCTTTTAAATATGACAGCTGGGCCCCGCACGTCAGTAACCCAGCCGCGCCCGAAACGGTACCTAAGTGGAAGCGTATTCGGGGAATACGCTTTCCACGTGGCCCTCCCAGATATTTTCAAATTTCTGTTAAAATTCAACTTTGACCAGTAACTTTGACTGTCCATTACTTTTTATCCACAAGTCCAAATCAATTGATTCTTTTTTGCATTGTCTTTGTCTTGAGCCCCTCTATTTTCTGGTAAATTTTGGTATTTTTCTCACATGTACAGAATTTCTGGTTAACAGAAATGTATTATGTGACATTTTCTTTTGCTATGTTAAAATATTTTCAGAGGGAAATCATTTTGGTTTTGAGGACCAGGAGTTTGTGGACAACCCAACTGAGCAAGGCAAGCCACATCATCCATTACATGAAGCATATCAATAGTATTGGTTTATTAATTGAATTACTTGCATTATTTTAATATGAGATAAATCATAGTAAATTATATTGTTGCATAACTACTGCCATATTAGTTACTCATGACAAACAACCTTGCTTGTCATGTAACTATTAAAACTAAGCTTAATGGTTGATCAAGTGCCACCGACCCGGACTTACCCGTGCAGCCACATCTGCCGGAATGGGGCGGCCTTGACTTGGTCTGACCGCATGCTCTTTTATCGGTGCCACCAAGGAGGGAGGGTTATGCGTGCATACTACCCTGATCAGGTAGGCGACGATAACCCTGTGAGCCAGTTGAGTTATTTGTCGGCGTCCCCGTTTGGGACAGTTTAGTTGGCCACGACGGTGGCAGGTGTCAAGAGTGACACAGAGGCCACCCAGGGCATGACTCCGGGGGAGGATGAATGTCGGTGGTACGATGAAGGGGTCACTGGTTAGGCAAGTTTCGTTGGAGTAGCACCGGTCCACCCGGAAGGGAAGTGTACCGAGGTACGGGACCAGGAGCTTCATGGTGTGGAAAAGTGCGCAACCTTTGCAGAGTGTAAGAATCTATTCGAATAGCCACATCCACGGTATTGCACACAGTCCGCACTAGGTCACACTGAGTGGTCAACCGTAATAATAATAATAATGATGGAAGAACTTGTCTTATGCTCGGAAGTGCTCAGTGGATCATGAGTATTTCGAGGGTTGTGGTACAACACAGAAGAGAGTGAGTTGATATTCGGTAACAGTAAGTAAGCAGCTTAAGTATTTAACATGTTCATTGCCATGATGTTGTTTGCTGCATTGTTGTGGTTACTGTGAGCTTGTGAGTGCATTCGAAGTATTCACCTGGCGTATCATGCCAGATGCAGGAGAAGCCGAGAACGGAGGTCCCAATGGTTCATGCTACGCTAAGTAGGCCGTGTTCCAGCAGTGTCCCTATGGGATGGAGAGTTTCACCCGTTGTTCCGCTACACCGTAGAAGCACCCAGTAGTACTGAGGCCTTGTTATGTTCCATAAATAATGTAGATATTGTCATAGCACGTGTAGTGCTTGTGGCCTCGCTACCCGATGTAATTTCCGACCTTGTACTTGTTCAATATCAATAAAGATCAGTTCTGTTCTGTTCCAAGTTGTTGTGTGTTTCCATAAATAATGTAGAACACTGGGTAAACCGGTCTTCTGAGCCAGGGTGCCACAAGTAAGCATTATATTCCACAACATTAGGTGAAGGCATGTGTGCTCAAGCAAAAAAATCACTTATTCGGCTATGTCCGTGAAGGTGCGGAGCCGAATTATGAATATCTATAGTTGTGTATGGTGCCAAAAAATTAGTAACCTGAGGTGTAGCATATGATGATTTAGGGCAATTGGCCGAATAGCTAGTAGCATGGCCAATTCTCCATCCATCGGCATGTTTGGATTAGTATATTGCAAGTTTGTTGCTGATGAATAAAAAGGTGAAACACTTTGTTGCATACTTTAGAAAGTTCCTATATGGGGTGTTTCAACTTGATTAACCGAACTCATCGACATATGAATTTGTGGGGTTGCCGATGCATCAGAGTTGGAATACATATGGTGCATGTTACTAGTATCATAAGAAGTTGAAGCATGTGAATTATTTTGCATCGGCCTTTGCACGTAACTAGATGCATGATTGATAAAACTAGGGCTAGCCGATGCGTTATGCTCATTAAGCGATCTAGCAACACCGTACCATATGAATTATTTGCATCTATGAAGGGGAACTGGGTATTCATATTACCTTTGTAGATAACAAAACCTTGATGACGATCTCTAAATAGCAAGAACGGGCTGGAGACTGTTCAAAGCTTTGTCCCCAGCGGAGTCGCCAAAAAGTGTGTTCGGACACGAACATGTCACCATGTACACTCGACGCCGGAGGTTATGCACCGTAGCTCACGTCGAACGAGACCCATTCGGTAGCGCGGTACGCAAGCAATCCGGCGGGTGCTTTTGTAGACCCAAAACCCCCACACGCTCGGAGGGACCCCATCAAGGCGCGTGGCGTCTATGGGCTGCCCTAGGTCGACCTGGTTTCCCCTAGGGCCTCGAGGTTCGCTACCCTGCAACAAGAAGAACTAACGAAGAATGAGAAGAAGAAGAACAAGGGAAAAGATAAAGGTAAAAAGTGGTAGATGATTTGATCGATGCGTGTTGTTCAATCGGCCATCACCTCTCATCTATTTATGAGGCGGTTGGACTTCCCGTACAAGAAAAGGACTCCAAATCCCGTCCAAATCTTTCCAAAGTTAACCGAACTAGGATTTAGGTAAGTCTGGGACAGCAGTTCGGTTTTTAGGTCCCACAGGCCATAAACGAACTCGGATGAAGATGAGCCCAAAAGCAAATTTGACCGTTTCAACAAGGCGAATAACTTTCATGTTGAACTTTTTTGATTCGAGATCATCTTGAGGGTGTAATCGCCCTTGTACCAATCAGATTTGTCAAAAACTGACAGATTCGGTCCGGACCAGACTGTCCGGAAGTCCATACCGGACTTTTCGGTCATAACAGCAGGTTTGGACGATTTCGGCGAGCCTGACCGGACAGTCTGGTCCCAATTTCTGGACAGTCCGGTCGCAACAGAAGGTTTTGGGTGTCCGGCCATCTCCATAGTTTCTGGAGCATTGCACTGTTTTGACTACAACTTTTGCATACGACCTCGGATTAAGATGAGTTTTATATCAAAATCGTCCATTTCGACGAGAAGAAGAACTTTCATGTTGAAACTTTTTCCATCCGAAGTCATCTTAATTATGTTTCATGCCATTTTATAATCTGATGTCAACACGGGCTTCTCTGTAATTGTCGTAACTTTTGCCTCCGAGCTCCGTTTTGGACCATCTTCGTATCCACCTTAATATTGTCAAAGAGAGCCATCCGATGGTGAATTGCAATCATAAGTTTGAAGTAATCTTGACATAGCTTAAGCTACTTTTATGATTGTGCCACTTTTGAGCGTCAACAGAAGCCCTGCCGGAGTTCCGCTGCCACCACCACCACCACGCCGTCGTGTTGGATCAGATCTCATCTACCTCTTCTCCCTCGCTTGTTGGATCAAGGAGGATGATACTTCACCGAGCCGTATGTGTCCTAACTCGGAGGTGCCACACGTGCGGTGCTTGGATTGGCTTGGATCGCGACGCGAGTGTGACTACGCCAACCACCATCTCTAGGTCGTTAACGCTTTCGGTCTACAAGGGTATGTAGACTCACTCCCCACTTGTAGTTATGCATCTCCTAGATAGATCTTGGGTGTTTGTAGGAAAGTTTTTGATTTTCAAGCTTCGTTCCCATCAGGCTGTGCCACAAATATCATGTCAGCTCTGTATGATCATGCAAAGCAATATAATGATGAACACACAAGTCATGAGACAGAATGGTGGAAGTTGCATGGCAATATATCTCGGAATGGCTATGGAAATGCCATAATAGGTAGGTATGGTAGCTATTTTGAGGAAGATATAAGGAGGCTTATGTGTGATAGAGTGTATCATATCACGGGGTTTGGATGCACCGGCGAAGTTTGGACCAACTCTCGAGGTGAGAAAGGGCAAGGCACAGTACCGAAGAGGCTAGCAAATTGCGGAAAGGTAGGAATGCGTATAATCCGTGGACTCACATTAGTCATAAAGAACTCACATACTTATTGTGAAAGCCTATTAGCCCTCAAAGCAAAGTACTACTCGCATGCCCCTAGGGAATTGGTTGCTAGGAGTTAACCATCGCATTCATCCGATTATAACAGCACTCAAGGATTTCATTTCAGACAAAAAAATTCTCAAACCTCCCCACCATGCCATGACCAATGATGTCTACTACACAACTTATTCTTGTAGACTCATGTTGGGCCTCCAAGTGCAGAGTTTTCTAGGACAGTAGCAATTTTCCCTCAAGTCGCTGACCTAAGGTTCATCAATCCGTGGGAGGTGTAGGATGAAGATGGTCTCTCTCAAACAACCCTGCAATCAAATACAAGAAATCTCTTGTGTCCCCAACACACCCAATACAATGGTAAATTGTATAGGTGCACTAGTTCGGCGAAGAGATGGTGATACAAGTGTAGTATGGATAGTAGATATAGGTTTTTGTAATATGAAATAATAAAAATAGCAAGGTAACTAGTAACAAAAGTGAGCACAAACGGTATTGCAATGCTTGAAAATAAGGCCTAGGGTTCATACTTTCAATAGTGCAATCTCTCAACAATGCTAACATAATTGGATCATATAACAATCCCTCAACGTGCGATAAAGAATCACTCCAAAGTTCCTATTAGCGGAGAACATAAGATAGAAATTGTTTGTAGGGTACGAAACCACCTCAAAGTTATCCTTTCCGATCGATCTATTGAGCCATTCCTATAAGTGTCACAAACAGCCCTAGAGTTCGTACTAAAATAACACCATATGATACACAGCAACCAACTCTAATGTCACCTAGATACTCCAATGTCACCACAAGTATCCGTGAGTTGATTATTTGATATGCATCAAACAACTTTAGATCATAATATTCAATCCACACAAAGAACTTCTAAGAGTGCCCCAAGATTTCTACCCGAGAAAGTAGGACGTAAACGTGCATCAACCCCTATGCATAGATTACCTCAATGTCACCTCGGGAATCCGCGAGTTGAGTGCCAAAACATACATCAAGTGAATCAATATAATACCCCATTGTCACCACGGGTATTCATATGCAAGACATACATCAAGTGTTCTCAAATCCATAAAAGTATTCAATCCGATAATAGTGAAACCTCAAAGGTAAAAACTCAATTCATCACAACAAGATAGAGAGGGGAAAAACACCATATGATCCAACTATATTAACAAAGCTCGCGGTACATCAAGATCGTGCCAAATCAAGAACACGAGAGAGAGAGATAAAACACATAGCTACTGGTACAAACCCTCAGCCCCGAGGGTGAACTACTCCCTCCTCGTCATGGAGACCGCCGGGATGATGAAGATGGCCTCCGGTGATGATTCCCCCCTCCAGCAGGGTGCCCGAAAAGGGCTGTAGATGAGATCGTGGAGGTACAGAGGCTGGCGATGGCGTAAAAACTCATCTAGGTTAACTTTCGGGGGTTTCTGAATATATAGGATTTTTCAGCATTGGAATCACGCAAAGAGGTGCCATAGGGGGCCCACGAGGCACCAGGGCGCACCTAGGGGGGCAGGCGCGCCCAGGTGGCTCGTGGAGCCCCTATGGCTCTTCTGCTGCTCCTCCGAAGCTTCCTGGGTATGTTTCCTTCCAGAAAAAATCGTCAAAAAGTTTCGCTGCATTTGGACTTCATTTGATATGGATTTTCTGGAAAACCAAAAACAAGCAGAAAAAAACAACTGGCACTGGGCACTAGGTCAATATGTTAGTCCATAAAAATCATATAAAATCTATATAAAAGTGCACCAAAATCATACAAAACTATAATAAACATGGCATGGATACTTCATAAATTATAGATACGTTGGAGACGTATCAGCATCCCCAAGCTTAATTCCTGCTCATCCTCGAGTAGCTAAATGATAAAAGAAATAATTTATGAAATGTGAATGCTAGCATAGTGCATAAGTTTGATCAATGATAATTTCAATCACTTTTCCTAGCATCATAACAACAACTCTTTCTCATAAAACTCATCATGATAAAGTAGCAATCAATTCACATGTTATGGTTCAAACAATGCAATCTCTTGAAACTTAACAACCTATGTTCTTACTCACCAAACAATTGCAATTCAACTTAATTTCAACAAATTCTAAGTAAGAGCTCCACATACTCAATTATCATATAGTCTTCTATGATTGCTAGTACTCAAAGCATATTTTTAGAACAAATGGCATCCATCGAACACAGAGAAAGATAGGGGCATAATTTTCGCCTCCCAACTCATTTATCATAGAGATAATTGTCAACAATAATAATTTATGATCAAATATATTTGACTGGCCATATGCGCCTGGATCTTTCCCCACCAGATGATGCTTACTAACTAGAGAATAATTGAGGTTGAAATGTGAATGAATACTTATTGACTCTTGCATAAAAGTTAATACATAAAAGTAAATGCATAAAAGTAAAAGATAGGCCCTTCGCAGAGGAAAGTAGAGGTTGTCATGCGCTTTTTATTTTTGGATGCACAAGCCCTTAATGCAAAGGAACGTCACGTTATATTGCCCCTTGTGATAGCAACCTTTATTATGCAGTCTGTCACTTTTATTTCTTTACCATCACAAGTTCGTACAACGCTTATTTTCCATTACAATAAAAGATCATACCTATTTTAGGAGTAATTTTTATTGCTTTTTGCACCGATGACAACTTACTTGAAGGATCTAATTCAATCCATAGGTTGATATGGTGGACACTCATGGCAAGAAACTGGGTTTAAGAGTTTTTGGATGCCCAAGTAGTATCTCTACTTAGTACAAATTTTTGGCTAGCAAAAGATCCTAAGCAAGCACAACATGTTGGAGGATCCATAATAATATAACTTCTATGCAAATATACCCAAACATTACTCATTACGTTGTCTTCCTTGTCCAACTTCAACTAATTTGCTCAAGTTTGAAAATAATTAATGGGTATTCACAATCATAAAAGATGTCCAAGATAATATATTTATATGTGAAAGTCCTCTTCCTTATACTAATCATTCATGAAATGCTTGTATGACTAATATTGTGATTGTCAAGCTTCAATAGATTTCACTTTCTAACCCAAATGTGAAACTACTACTAGACATGATACATGCATATGAAGCACATATAATTTCAACTTTATGATATTAAAATTATTCAACAATTTACTCATAGGATATAAGTGAAGAACAAGAGTAAATGACAAACTACTCCAAAAAGATATAAGTGAAGACCAAATGAGTAGTTAAGTAAGGGCCAGTTCTTTTGATAGCTTTTTTGGGCTTCTAGAATAAGCTACCCCCTACCCAGCTTATTCTAGAAGCCCAACTAAAAATATTTTTTTAGAAGCCTACTAGTCAAGTCTTAATTAGTAGGCTTCTAAAAAAATTAATTTGGTTGAGCTTCTAGAATAAGCTGGGTAGGGGGCAGCTTATTTCAGCTTATTCTAAAAGCTATCAAAAGAACTGGCCCTAAATAGGTAGCTATGTGAGGACTCTCTCTCATTTAAAAATTTCAGATCTTAAGTATTTTATTCAAACAGCAAAGAAAACAAAATAAAATGACATTCCAAGAATAGCATATCTCATGTGAAGAAGCAAAAACTTAGGCTCAACCAAGACTAACCGATAATTGTTGATGAAGAAAGGTGGGATGCCTACAGGGGCATCCCCAAGCTTGGATGCTTGAGACTTCTTGGAATGTTATGTTGGTGTATAAAACATGGGTATTTTATACCCTGACTTATGCACAGACAGTAGCAGCCTCCTTGCCGGCCAAGCCTTGCCGGGAACCGCCAAGACCAAGATTCAGGACCTAGTTGCGGAAGCCACTGGGGGGAAGCTCATGGCACAACACCAGCGAGCACTCAACCAGTACCGAAGATGAAGACATTCCCTGCCGGCAAGGCTAAACCGGCAAGGGGAAGACCCGGCAAGCTCCGTACCGGCAAGCTTCTGCCAGTCCTCCAGCGCTCCACCTCACCGCACAGATGTTCGCTAATGGGTGAGGTGTCGACCGTGCAGGCTGGTTGGTGAGACTAGTCGGGCACGTGTCAGCACGCTGGGACAAGATTTTCCTTTAATGCCACCCGTCCACGAGGCGTGTCAGAATAATACGAGGTAGCTGGGCAAGTGGTGCAAAAACCTTGCCGGGACTACCTCTCCACATGACACCTAACAGTGCATTTAATGCCTTTGTCCTAAACTGGCAGAGTTAGGTATGATAGCACTGTTTGCTATCTAATCGACATGTAATTACTGTTTTGCCACTGTGGTGACCCCTTTGAGCTATAAAAGGAGGGCCAAGGCAACAGTTAGGGGGATTCGGACCCTTTACACAACTCGCATGCGTAGCTGCCTCTCCCGCACCTTGCCGGGGAAGCGCTCCTTGTACTCGTGTTCATACGCATCTAATCCACGAAAGCAGGAGTAGGGTTTTACGCTTCACAAGCGGCCCGAACTTGGGTAAAAATCGCCCCTGCGCCCTCTGGTGATTCTGCTCTTTGTGCTTGTGTCTCCCCTCACTGAACCACAAGGGGCTGGATGGCCCCATAGATGGTCGTTCCACCACGACATCTTTGGCGCGCCAGGTAGGAGAGAAGGCTGGTGCGAACCTGAATCATCAGGGTGCACGTCGATATCATCAACTTCATCATCTTCTTCATCGTCGATGGTGCCTAAGAAGAAGGGCATCACGATGACAGCGCCTTCCGCCTCCAAAGCTCCTTCACGCGCATCCGTAGGCGGCGCAGCTAATGCGGGCGGCGCGGATGCCGCGGTTGGCACGACCAGCGCAGGCGGTGCGGTCGCCATGCCCACCACGGCCGGAGCAGGAGATGGGCACCCTGGGGGTAGTCAGCTTCCTCGTACCTCCAGCGAACAGATCCGCGACGGCGCGGGCAGAGCGGACGGACGTCCTCCTTCACCTCACCGTGCCGACGAACGCATCCACCGGGGCAACGATCCCCGGGCCGGCGTGAGCCAAGACCTTGCCGTGGCAACATCTAGGGATGCTGCATCGAGACACACGCCGCGCCCATTACAGGATAGGTGTAGCGCGACCCCAAGCGACGTCAACGACCCTAGGCGGCGGCAACCACACGGCAAGACCCCTGTCGATCAGATCCCAGATCGCTAGGCACCACCTCCACCGCGATAGCCTTCTGCTGATCATGTGCCACGGTAGCAAGACTGCGATGGCGCTCCCGCTGGCTCCGCCAGGAGTAGAGCGACGTCGCGCTCTTCGCTTCCGGCCATGCCAGCCAAAGCGGCAGAAGCAATGGCGCGGGCCCAGATGCTGCTGAGCTTCCCTCCAATGGCAGAGAAGATGGATGAGTGGAGAGCCACCATCCAAAGCTTGATTGGGTTTGCCGAGGACAGTAAATCACAGCAAGCGGAGCCCTCACGGCGACCGCAAACAGCGCCAGTAGCCCTAACTGGTGGCCGCGTTGATGGTGCTACGCTAACGGTGCAATCACCTCCGCGGCAACAGCCTCAGCAGCAGCAACGTCAACAGCCGCGACAAGCCCAGCAATCTTTCGAGCCCGACGAGATATCGATGGCTTCGTCGGATCCACGGGTGTGGCAAGACTAGTTGCAAGTACTGCGAGACAGGCGGGTAGAAGACGCCCGCACCACCATTGAACAGCGCCGGGAGGCGTGCTGTCAATCTGACGCGCGCAACAGCCCCATCGTTGATGAGCCTGCGCCAGGGGTTGGCGGATACCTGCCTTACGAGGTTGGATGTCCTGCTTTCACCCGTGAGCTGTGGCGAGTCCGATGGCCGTCTGTCCGGGCCTTCAAGCCAGAGGTACCAGAGAAGTACGACAGCAAGCTGAACCCGGCAGAGTTTCTGGGCATCTACACGATTGCCGTACAAGCTACCGGGGGAAGAGATGAGAAAATCCTCGCCAACTACTTCCCGTTGGTACTGAAACCCAACGTGAGGTCTTGGCTGATGAACTTGCCAAAGAATTCCATTTCTTCGTGGTCAGATCTCTGCAACGAATTCGTTGGTGCCTTTACCGGAGGCCACAAGGCCCCTGGACAGCCCAACGACCTACAAGTGATCCCGCAATGAGATGGTGAAACTTTAGGCAAGTACATCCAGAGGTTCAGCCGTGTGCACCGTAACATCCCAGATGTACACCCCGCAGCCATCATTGCCACCTTTCACACGAATGTGCGCAATCGGAGGATGCGGGAGAAAATGAACGTCAAGCTGCCCAAGACCGTCAACGAGCTCTACACGTTGGCGGATAAGTGTGCATGCGCTGATGAAGGAAGGAGACTTCCCGAGGAGGACGCCGGTGCCGAGGTAGATTCTGAGGACGATGATGCCACCACCCTGAGGAAGAAAGGCCGAAAGCATAACAGGAAGCGCAAAGGCAAAACTGTTATGGCTGTCGAAGGCTCCGACAACTCCGAGTCCGCCAAGAAAGCCAAGACTGAAAACTCCGTCAAGGAGGCTGCTGTATGCGCCGCTTGCCAGGAGGTGGCGGCAAACGAGAAAGCCGGCAAGTCTGATGGATCATACTTCAAAATTCACCGTACCAAGGGCCACGATCTCCAAGAGTGCCGGCAAGTCGAGCACCTTGTTGAGAAACAGAAAGTTGTATATGAAAAGCATGACAAAGAGAAGGGTCAAGATGGTACTGGTGGATCCGACAAAAAGGGCCGTGGTGGTCGAGGAGGCCGCCGCGGCAAGGCCAAGTAGTAGAAAGAGTAGCCGGCTAGAGGCCGAGACAACAAAGAGGAGGATGATGGAAGTGACGAGGAGGACGATGATGAGACCAGCGAACAAGAATTCCAGAAGGCAACCGACTCCATGTTCATTGACGGAGGAGCATCCTTGCACTCCTCTCACCGCCAACTTAAGCAGTGGGCGCGTGAGG